>JAWNNT010000090.1:17652500-22952500 GCA_035044645.1 Scaptomyza parva
TCTGTGTTGCGAATGGAGTTAGCGCTATATTTGCATCTAAAAGACAAAGGGCGCGCCCATTCTTATATCTTATGTATGTATGTGTGTACTATTCGTATTCGTTGATTCTCTTACAAAACTAAAGCAAAGCAAAACGAAAAAAATAATGAAAACAACAAAAAAACACATTTAACTTTGTGAATTTTTGAGCTAAAGCAGCCGCCACTAATTTAAATGTTTCTAAATATCAAAACGTGTACTTTAAATAATGTATGTGTATGATACGATGAAAATATAATTATTATTATATGATATATAAATATATGATATGTGTAATTTACATTTATTAACTAGATTGTGAATGTAAATGTGAAGAAGCTGGATGTATAAGTAATTGTAGTTCCACTAGCCGCTTCATCATAGACTACACGCGTGATTTAATGGCACTTAATGTTTTATAGCCTAAGTTCCCAACAAAAAACATAATAATATGGAAAAAACAAACGAAATCGAAAAGAATACACAATTCTTTAGAATTTATCAATAAAAACAAAAAACAAAGTATTGCATGTAAATATACCTTAAAACGAGTCTTTTATATATATATATATATTATATTGTAAATTAGTTTGATTCACTGATAAATACATTATAATAATAATAATAATAGTACATACACGACATGTGTGCGGTATGTTATAAACACTTAAGCAACATATTCATGTATTGAGAATCTTACAGAGGGGATTTCGCATACACAACAGATTAACAAAACAATTTGAATATCAAGACAAAGAGTTTACCATCCCCTTTGACATTGATTGCATTTCCACAACTATTTGCGTAACAATTTAACTCACTGTTCGTAGTGGAACAAAAGCGTAGCGAAATAAAACAAAATATTTAAAATGAGATATGAATGAACACAAACGTAAATTGACAGCTTAGTTTATTAAAATTAAATGGTACAAGCGCAAGGACTTTTTAAACGATATTTATGTATTTTAAAAAAATCAACAAAAGCAAGCAAGCAACAAACTTAATGACATTCTAAACAATGAAATTGTATGTTATCAAGGACAGCAGGAAACCGGAAACAGGATGCCGAATGTGTGTGCCGACAAGTGTCAGCGAGTGACGGAAACAAAAGCCGACACACCAGATGGATAAATGGCATTCAAGTACGAATGGAAAAAAAAACAGAAGAAATTATGAACAAATAAAAAAACACATAGCTAGTGTGTAAGAACTTTCAAAAAAATATATATAGTTCACATATATAGATATATATGACAACAAAAATAAGCTTTAGATGTGAATAAAAAATGTATTTAAAATGTGGAATTTTCAATTGAATTGGAATTGTTTGGTTTATGAATGGTTTTGTCAATGTGTTTTCAGTTAAATTGATCGCAACCAGCTCATCAAAAGACCTTTTCAAAAATTTGTCGACGTACATCTAGTTCCTGTCATGAATTTGTAACATGTTTGGGATTTCCTCGTGCCGCAAAAGAGTCAAATGCGATTCATTCGATGCGTTCCTTACAAAAATCTTGTGGATAAAACGGAGACAAAGTTTAACTGACTCGCATTTTTTATGTTAGCCTAAAAGTATGTTCTGTATTTAGCTTATTATTGAACATTAAAAAACATATTTTGTATACATATACAAATTAAGTTAAATTATCAGTATGTGAATTGGTATAATATCAGTAGTTCAATATATATATATAATAATAAATATACATGTACATATACAATTATGCACTGCCCAGTGGTATTATGAAGCTAATATAATCTCCAGTTGCACCCCAAGCAGCCCGATTTGTTTGGAATATAATGATCCAGAAAATTAGCGCAATTGTCCAAATAAGTGTTCCTATAGCTGAGTAAATAACATCTACAATCAAGAAGAAACAAAATGTTTAGTTGGTTGCACTTAACATGCAATGCAATAGCTTACAGCGTTTGATTTGTGCCTGCTCTGGGTAAGCCGGCTTGCGGAAGGCCTCCTCAAAAAACCAGCAAACATTTATGGCCCAAACGAAAGGCAAGAAGGCGAATCCAGCTAAAATCAGTAGTTGGATTAATGAGAACTTAGTTTAGCAAAACAAAAAGCCATCGCTTACTCATAAAGTATGTGCGACAGAGCTGTAGTTTGCGTGGGTTTGGTGCTTTTGAGATGTCCATTGGGGTTGCTGTTTATGTGTTGTTTTCTGATGAAATGCGAATGTTGAAGCCGTTGCTGTTTATTTCTTGTCTTTTATGTTGCTAAAGCGATTGAATTATTCTATATTTACAGCTCGTTTATGTGTTCATTTTAATGGTGCTATAAATTAATAATATATGTTTACCAGCACTGAAAAGTGACAGTGCTGCCAGACATTTAAATATTGAGTTTAACGTCGCCTTTAAGCGAAAAATTCAAAACGTGAGTCTTTAATAATTTACAACAAAATATTTTAAAGGTAATGGACTTAAAAGTGTTCAATTGCGTGTGTAAATAAATTAGACAATAACCGGCATTTTTTTGGTTATTGCAGCTCTGTGCGCACTTATCGATAGGTGATTGTTGCTCATCGCTAAATAACATCGCACCGCGCAAAAAAAGCGACGCGCAACAACTTTCAATTTCAACGATTTGTGCAAAGTCAGTGACAAATACAACAATTATGGCCGACATTGACAATTTAGAATCACTTTCCAATGCCGAATTGCATGCGCAAATGGTTGCCCATGGACTTCCGAATATACCAGTCACTGATAGCAGCCGCAAAGTGCTGGTCAAACGTTTGCGAGTCTCACTTGGCGGCAATGCCGCATCGCCGGTAGCCGCCAGTCCCAAGAAACCTAGCAATCGCCGTGAGACCATGCAGCCAGCTGCTAGCACCACAGCACAAGCAGATAAACTCGATGGCGCAACAAAGACACGCCGCAGCATTGCCTTTCCGGCCAGTGATACAAAAGAGGCCGATCGTCGCCGCAAGGCAGAAACTGTTGCAGTTCCCCCACGTGAACTGGAGGTCGTGAAACCAGTCGCAACAGCTGCTGCTGCTGCTCCATCAAAGGCTATGCCTATACAAGCACGTCGCACATCCACGCAGCGACATGAGCTGCACACTAGCGAACGCGTTGTTAGGAAACCCGAAGTTATAACCGAGGAGACAGCACCAACAAAACAGCGCCCGGCCGAAAAGACTTTGGCCGTCAATTCGTTGATTATACTCGAATCCGATGATGAGGAGGAAGAAATAATGGCGCGCGCTTTAAATCGCGCTGAGGAACAACTATATGTCAAGCAAAAGACAACTCAGCCCAAGCTTACCACAACCACAACAAGCACTCATCAATATATAAGCGAATCAACTAATCTCCAACAGGAGAGGAAACAGCAGCAGCCACAGCCACTGCAGCGTCCCCAGCCACAATACTCTAGCAGTTCACTGTATCCCGTTTTAGAGCCCACTTCCCAGCGTAGCCAGCAGCTAGGAAGGCAGCCGCTAGAACGTCCTAATCTGGCGCCTATCTCTTACAGCCAGCAGCCTGCACGCACCACCCTGGCCAGCTCCTATGCTACAAGTGGACGTTACAGCAGCTATTTAAATTCCCCACTCCAAGGTTTTCCTTCAACTGGAACAGCCACAGCAGCCACAACCTCGGCAGTTTCTTCAAGTGTATTGAGCCATCGCCGCTCACCGCCGCGTACTTATACCACTGAATTTAGCGATGACAATGGCGACGACAACGAGGAAGCTCCGGCAGATGGCTCCAAATTTGAGAGTGAATTTGCTCGCAACCTGGCACGTTTGCGTGCCGAACGCATTGGCGATCGCTCCTCAATCACGACTAGCGGTCGTCGCTCTATACGCCCGGAGAATGACTCGACATCTGTTGCGTTCAAACGCTGGTGGCAGAGCCTGGATCGCAAATACAAGATCATGCCAAAGCTATTTATATTGATTGTTGCTCTGCTGATCTACATCGTTTATCGCATATACTACTAAATGTAATCAATCGGCTGTGCCATAAGAAGAAGAAAAATACTCGAATTTGTCAGCATTTGTTTAAGTATTTAATATTTTTTTATTTCTTTCGCAAGTTCGGTTTCCTTTGATTTGTTCTCACTGTTTAATCCATATATGTATATGTAATGATCGTTCGAATTAGCCATTTTGTATGCTGGCATTATAAAACACTTTAACATACGACTTTCAAGTTAGCCAGCGATCACTATAAAATCTATAAAAATTTGTCCACGACATCAATCTGTTCCATGTAACTCCTTCAACTACTCTCTGTGAGTGTTCGTTTGAACATAATTTCCAAGTATAAATAATAATAAAAAAAATCAAAAGAACGCTGTAACTTAAATATGATAAAGATTTGTCAATGTCGTAACTAGCGAAAGGTATTCAATGCATCCGTGTTGCAACAGGCCGCAACCAACCAACCAACGAGGACCAACCACATGGGGCAGCAACAGCTACAGTAGCAGCAGCCGCCGCTAATGATAGAAAAGTATTTGGAATGCGTGTACAACACTTGTCGGCATTGCTGTGACCAAATGAAGGCACACACACACACACACACATGAAAGCAGCTGGCGGCACACATTGAAACACATTAAACAAAAAAAAGGAATCTGTGTTTTTGCGATAAGAATTAATACGAACTTTAGCAGTTTTCCCTCCATGTTTATTGTCATGCCGTGAGTAAGGGGTAATTTTATTAACTGGAAATCTCACTTACGCGTAAAATGCTTCTTAAGGAAATTTTCGCCTTATTTAGCGAGCAACCGGATCTTCCATTCTATAAGTTATGAAAAATGCAAAAAATAACTAAGAAAGAGAGATAGAGAGACGCAACCCGCCAGTCGCCGACGTCGATGATGAATTCCACAAATACATGAACGCATCCAGTTGGCTAGTTTCTTAGTTGGTTGGTTGTTTGGTTGAAACGTTTGTCTGGGTAACTCTGGGTAAAGCGGCAGATTCCTTGAAAAACAAAGGCAATATACATATGTGTTTGTATGCATGTATGTATGTATGTTTGTAGGTATGTATTATGCGGCTAATAAATACGACGCGCATTGCAAGTTGCTCTTAATGAAATTAACTTCTAGGAATTACCTACATACATGTACATACATGCGACTGCCAGACAGCCAGACTAACTAAACAATGGAGGAATGAAGCTGGAATACAGCTGCAGCTGCAATGCTTAGTTAATGCACATATTGCCAGCCCCATGCATTGGCCATGGAAATTAAATGGAAGCCTGCAAAAATATTAAAAAAAAGAAAAAAACCGTTTCACGCGATGACTTCACACCCCGTTGTGTGTTGAGTGTGTTGAGTGTGGTGTGGTTGTGGTGCTCCATTCCAATAATAGAGACGTAGTCGGAAACTGTTACTGCACCCACCAATGCTGCTGTGTGTTTGTGTGTGTGTGACATTCATGGAAAACAGAGTGGAATATGATTTTTATGGCCGTGTCGTTTCTGTCAAGTGTCCAGCGCACACTAACACTGGCACTGGCACTGGCGGAGCCAACACCTTTGTCTGCATCACGTACCCATGCAAAATGAAGCGTTCGAGAGTGAAGAATCTACAAAGCCGTCAACAGACTTTCTAGCCGAAGCTGTTGCTGCTGCTGCTGCTGCTGCCGTTGGGAAAGCGACTTCCTCGTTGGGCCAATTAAAGTTGTTGTCGCCATTGTTGCTGTTGCTGTTGTGTAGTTGCTGCAAGCGCACAGAAATCATTTGTAATGCAACGTTTGGAATAATTCACGCGCAAATTGCTTCACTCGCAAAAATATTGCAACATTCCACAGCAAATTTTACGATTATGCGTTTCGACAGCAACTATCCTAGCACAAACAACAACAGCACCAACAACAACAACAGCAGCAACGATACATGGCGACAAATGCCAGCGCCAACACTGAAAACACTGAAAGCACTGCACAACATTCGTAGGCGCACATCAAATCAAATCAAATTGTATGCGACAGCGGTTGTTGCACCCAAGCTGTTGCAGCTTCAGGCTGCTTCAGAGCAGTCCAGGTTGAACTGGCTCCACGCGAGTCACGCTGCCATTTGCAGCCAGCTCGTTTAAGTTGGGAGCAAAACCATTCGCCATGCACTGCTCCAAATCGATAAATCAGTTAGCTAATTGTTCAACTCGCCAGCGCCGCCAACTCTTGACGAAATGTGAGAATTGAGAATGGTATGTGTGTGTTTGAGTGTTTGAGTGTTTGCCCCTGCAACCAGGTTGAACTCTGTTTCTGTGTTACCAACTGTTACTCGGAATCGGTATGGCATTTTAAGCACTATCATATGAGCGAGGCATTTGATACCACACACAAATACTCAACTAGAATTTATGTTCGTTAGAAATAGCTGCATTCATTAATCAGTACAAAGCAATTATTGTGCTTAAGATATACCATTTTGTTTAAATAAACTAGCAATTATTTATTTTAATTGCTAAACTAAGGCGGCAGCTTAGTAAACATTTAACTTAAGCCACTTGTTTTGTTAGATTTGAAACACAATTTTCGCATATTATCTTCAACATCAATTTAAAAAGGTGCCAAATATTTATATTCTTTATCAGCAACAACATTTGAGTAAATTTAGCCGTGTTGGTGCGTCTGTCCATATTATTAGAGCTAGAGATATAGCTTCTCATAATCCCTGCCAGTACAAGTTTGTTTCAAATTGTCGATGACCTTTCCGGTTTCCGTTATACACATGTAGTAGATAATAATAATATTTTGAATATTGAAATCTTAAAATAGGGATTACAAATATTGGAAAACTGTAATGTATTATTGAAAGAAAAAATATAATTTATTAAAGAATAGGAACTTGAAGAGATCAATAATACGTTCCAGTAACTATTTAATAAATACAGATACATTTTGAGGCTCACATCAATTCAGATTTCAATTTAGATTGAAATGGTATACGTGAAATTTGTTAAGGTCTCGGACATGTATATTTGTCACCCTGAACTCTTGAAATGGGTAAAAAAGAGTGGAATTGCTTAGTGCAAAAGTATGCAACAGGCATATTCAGGAAGTATCTCCGACCGCAGCATCAACAGCTAAGTCGATATAGCCATGTCCTTCTATATATATGTACGAACGCATTGTAGAAACTATAAGATCTAGATCATTTTGGATATTAGCTGCTTTAATTCAAGTTTGTTTCTAATTTTCGAAACTTTTTTCGGCTTACGATATACAAATGAAATTAAAAATCTTGACTTTGGAAAACTTTAAGACTGTTTTAAAAATTATAGACAATTTAATAAATTTCTGTTTTTGTTAATTGAAATCGATTGAGAAAAACCGGAGATATGGAGGATCGATAGTTCCATGTATATTCTAGTTGAGCTTACTCGCCTAGAACTTTCTTACTTGTTTTCTAACAGATCATAAATAAGTTTTTGAGTCCATAGCTAATGTATACAAATAAACTGTAAGGTTCACATCAATTCAGATATCAATTTAAATTAAATTGGTAAACGTCAAATTTGACAAGATTTTGGACAAGTTTTAAGTAATTCCCCACAATTTTGTCAGCATATGAGCTTAAAGTCTTAGTTATGTTTATGTGTTTTTTTGTCTCTCTTCCTATTTCTAAATGCCATAAAACTGCAATCTATTTTAAATGGTGCCTGAGGCATGATGTTAGTATAATAGAATTAGTTACAACTTATCAACATAATTAATCGTATCGCATTGTATCGCTATTTCTGTATGCAAAAGGTCAAAGCTTAAGTGGACGTTGTTTGGGATGCCAAAAGAGGGACCGAAGAGCCGAATTGAACAATTTAATTTCATAAATAATGACAATGTGGCTATAAACAGACAAGTCGACAGTTTTGGCTGCCCACTTGTTATTAGCTATTGGCATTTATGCGTTGCGTACGTTCGCCTAGTTCGCCTATTTCGTGTGTATTTGTGGGTTTCTCTTGCGTTTTTTTGATTGAAATTTGAAAACTGGCAATGCGAACTGATGATGACGACGTTGACGACGCTGACTACTCGTTGTCAAGTTGTGGACCACAGCTACCAATCAGTGTCAGTTCGAAGTGTCTCTTTTAGTGGCCTAAGTGATGAGCTAATCAAGTTGGCCGGGCCGCTGGCTGACCGAAAGAGAGTGAAGACCCAAATCCACATCGTGTGTCTATTTTAATAACATTGTTTATATGTTGTTATTGGTTTTCTTGTTTTCTACCTCCCAATTTTATTCGAATCACAAATGAATTGAAACAAAGCTACAAAAACAGAGAGACAGAGATACAGAGATACAGAGATACAGAGTGAGCGAGAGAGATGATTTTGTTGTATACTTATTGTAATTTTTTTTTTTTTTGGTTTTTCGATGTTTTAGGTGTCAATCGCATTAGACGGAAATCAGTTTTGTTTTATTGTACAAATTTATCGCATCGTCTTATTGGTTTCTTTCTTCCCTTCTGTGTTTTCTCTGTTTGTATCTTGTATTGTCTTAGCCTCTCAATAATGTGCTTGTTTATGTGTTTCTTTTTTATATTTTAAGTCTCTCTGTCGTTGTTGTCGGCTGAGCGTTGATTTTATGTTAAATTAAACATTTTAAGCGACGCTTTTAAATTGCCTACAAGATAATTTGTGTATGTGTGTGTGTGTGTGTGTGTAGCTGTGTGTGTGGTCGGCATGAGTGTGTTTATATGTATCTGAAGGTATCAAATAAATTATAAACTAATTTAAATTAAATCGAATGGGTTTCTTGCCTAAGTCTTTTCTGTATCCGTTTGCTTTATCGCCATGCCACGCCTTGGTTCATCAAATTAGCAACACTTTTAGAGAGCGCACACAAAAATAGAAACATACATATATGTATGTACATATGTGTGGCACTTATAATTAATTTTTATTGCAATTAGGCGGCACACACAAACACACACACACACACACACACACACACACAGTAAGAGCAAACGTGCAACAAAGTGCTGTGCTGCTGCTGGGCCTCATGCAAATGGCATCAAGTCATGCCTATAATCGGATTTGTTGCTTCTCGTATATTAACTTGTCACAGCTTTCTATGTGTTGAACATAAACACATTTTGTGCCTAATCCGGTCAACGGCAGCATCGAGATCGAGAGAGAGAGAGACAGAGAGGGAGAGAAAGAAGGGGGGCGGTGCAAGTGTAACACTGCAACATCGCTTGTCGCTATCAATTATGACATTTTGTTGCTGTTTTGTCACTTGTGCCACTGGCTTTGCCACATTCAACACTGTTGCTGTTGCCCCTTACTGCGACTCAGCTGTCAGCAGCGCGCGTCTCTTTGCCTCTTGCCTTTTGCTTTTGATGTGGCAGCATCGATGCGACGATGGGACGATTGAATTACTAAACCACAATTGCTGCTCATATCAGTTGGCAATCAATCAATGCGTTGTACAATTGAAATAATGCACCCCTCCCTCCCCCCTAACTCCATCCCACCCTTCTCTATGGCACACTACAAATTTAATCGGTGCACACATGGCGCATGAGTAATTTGGCCCCGTTTGGCCAAACGCGCATTTGTGGTTATCGCAATTATTGAGAATTGACGCCTGGGCATCAGGAAACGTTATGGCTAAATGTTCGTGTGTTAGTGTGTGTGTGTGTGTGTGTGTGCGACCGCAGTAAATAATCGTTAGATTAATAACAATAAAGCTGAGTGCGCTTAAACAAATTGCAGCTACTTTAGAATTATTTATGGCAAAATTGCCACAAACTCAATATACAATATCGATTCGCTGGCCCCACTGTGCAGCTGTGCAGCAGTCAAGCCAAGCCAATCTAGATTGCATATGACTTGGGATACTTGCAACTCACAAATAATGCACATGTATGCACTGCAAAAAATATTATAATCAACCAAAGTTATTTTTATTGTTTTGTGTTTAATGTAATAATAATGAATCTGTATTTCTAAGAGATGTTGTTCAATATTATTGAAAATCTATGAACCTAAGTTATTCGTTGAAAAGCTTAAAAAAGTGTTTAATTAATTAATGAAAGAGCAAAGGAAATTCCAATAATTTGAAGTATTTTGTTATTATCTTAAGTGATTCGATTTGATTTTTTTGTTTTGCAAAGTAATTTTGTAATTTACTTTTTTTTTTTATCAACAAATACAAATTTGAATGTAATTTCCTTACGTGCATTCATATATGTATGAAAATGCACCCACAAGTAAGCTTTAGGCTTATGGTTTTGGCCACGGTTTTGGACAGTTACTTTGATTTTTTGGTTTTATTTCTCCAGCTCAGCTTATTTAACGTCTGGCGGCGGGGCTGTTGCGATTGCTAGGGGTGTGGCTGTGGCTGTGGCCGCAAATTAGGCGCGAAAATATGCAGCAAAGTGAGACAAACAAGCGAGTCGCTAAAATACTCAACTATGTGTACAAAAAAAAAGTGAGCAAAATTGGTAGAAAAAAAAACTTGCCGCTGGACAGCAAATGGTGTTAAAATTTTGTGGCAGCGATTGCATCTATGGCTATACAAATTGCAGCCGCTGCACAAAATCGACAACAGCACTTGAGCAACAACATGGCAGTAGCAATAACAACAACAGCAACATGAGCAACAGCAACAGCAACAGCAACAACGACAACAACAACAGCAACAGCAGCAGCAGCATCAGGTCAGTTGTTGGCTCGTTTTGTCAACAAGGCGAATGCTTAGCCGCGTTTTCCCAGGGGACACTTAACGCGGCTGCTTAACGTCTAAATCTGTCGTCAAGACGCGCTCAAAAGGCTAAAATGTTTACGTTAACCAGCGACGCAGATGGAGTTGCAATAGGTGATGCAAGAGGGATGACAAGAAGGGAAGGGTAGGATTGGGAGGGAAGGTGCAGCCAAGATGCGCCAAGTGGCTGCAACAGCAAAACAGCGAACAGCAACAATTTGTATGCAACTTTATTTTTCGTTGTCGTCGTTCAAGTTGACCAGTTGAGATTTCCTTTTACCCCAGTGTTTTGCAGTTGCCGTTGCCGTTGTTGTTGTTGTTGCACGTTGACTGCTGCTGGTGCCTTGTCTTTGCCTGAAGTGCGTTGAACGAGTTAAAGTCAAAGCTGCAGCTAAAATTTATGAACCGTCCCAGTTCGGCCATGGCCATGGACAAATAAGAAGCCCGACGACGGCCAAGGAACGCGTGTAAACATTCTCCAAGTACACACAGGCACCAACTGGCGACAGGCAACGGCAACGGCAACGTGCAAAAGGCAACAGTCAACTGGCAGAGAGCGGCAGGGGAGAGTGGAGTGTGGAGTGTTCATGTGCTACAACTCTAAATGCTGCCACGGAATTTATATGCAACATAATCAGCATAAATGCCGCCATGCGCCATCAAAATGTTTCGACTGCAATGCGACGCTTTCCGCCTGTTTCCTTGGCTCAGCCGGTCAGCGGCATCATTTGCCATCACTTGGGTGGGTGCCATTGGCCAAATGGCAAACAACGTGCAACAAACAGTCTCTGCTTGCAGTTGGCTTGGTTTGTCTTTTCTTTTGGTCGCCTAATTTAAGCAATTTGCAAATTGAGAAATTGCAAATAATTTACAATTTAGCCCGAGTTATTCGAAATACTCGCAAGTGTTAAGTGCTAACCATAAAATGTTTCCCTAATGATGAAAAGTGAATTTTGCCATTTTATTCGAACAGGCTGGCAGGGTGTGTGAGTATACTTTGTTGATATGCTTAAAAGCGAATCGATCTTTTAATTGAAATTCATGATCTTCTGTAGATTTTACTAGCTTTTTTGCTATTATAAAGTCTATATTTGTGCTTCTTTTTGACCTGGCTTTCTTTTTCCATTCTAACTGTAGCTTATTCTAATATTCTCTCCTACTTTTGTTTTTATATTTTCAAAATAAGTTTATTAAAGTTGTGAACAGATCGGCTTAAAACACTTTACATATTAAATATGAAAATTTCGCAAAGACATTTTAAAATTATACTACATTTTTGTTTGACTATCTCCCACTAAACTTGAATTTATTTTATATATCTTCGGTAAGTAATCTTTTCCATAGTCTTATTTACTTTGATACTTATTTACTTCTTTAACAGTTTCTGTTTTTAATATCTTAATGAACTGGCTTTAGTTCGCGCTAAGCAGCAAGACCATAAAAATGTTCAAACAGGACTTGGATCTTGCTCTCTGGCGGCAACTTGTATTCAAATACTGCACTGTCTTAAGTGAGAGGTCGCAGTAGGTGGTAGGGAATCATAGAAACCCGATAGGGAAAAAGTCGCTGAAATCACACACCACACAAAAACAAAAGGCTACAAGCAAGCTCAGTGGTCTTGCTTTTGCGCTCCAATGCCGCCCACTTTCTTTTTTGTTTTTGCCATTTTTCTCAGTGCGTACTATCAAGATATGTAAGTTGTACGGCGAAATTTGAATAGTAAAAGCCGCAATATGATGACAACAAGTATGCACAGCGTTTGCATTCGCAAAATGCCAACAACAGCTAAACAAAACGCATTTCAAATCGCTTGAGTTGTGGTTTTGCCCCTGGCCAGGTGAAAGGCAGCAGCCAAATGAGACAACAACGAGTTAATTAAGTTTGCAGTGAAAACTGTCTTAAATTACACACACTCACACACACACACACACACAATGACTGGCTACGAACAGCAGCGGATAACAAAATCGGAACTGCAGTTCGAAACCAAGTCCAAAGGGTCTGACAACTGAGCCGCAATTGTGCCAGCTTCTGTGACAGTTGTCCAAAACAAATTGCTGCCATTTAATGCTTCCAAAATAAATACAAAAAAGCATATAAATAAACAAAAAAAGTCAGAATGCTGCAGTTGGCCTTAACCGACTAATAAATACTTTGACAAACAGTTGAGAAAATTCTTGACTAGATTTTTAAATAATTTTTTCAATCAGTAACTCTACAATTTATCGCCAACTTTTCCCCACAATGATACTTATTATTATTTGTATTGCAGTTGATTAAGGTGATTACAAAAAATGCATACCAATATAGTCTTTACTTTTTTTAGGTTAGAGTATAAAATAAGAAATCAACAAGACAGAAACATAAACACAACCAAACAATGTGTGGCAGCTGAGCAGGAGCCATTGAGAGACCAAAAGACAGAAAGACTGGAGGACCAGAGACAAGAGACGTCTGCTGGCTATGACAAATTCCTCGAAGTTGTTACCATATAAATTTCTGCATTTTTCGTTTTGCTTTGCTTTTATTTGAGTTGCCATCGAGAAGAGAACAGAAAGACAGACTGCAACTGAAACTGAGTCAACCCAGGCCCAACGCTTATTGATCGCTTTTGGCCAACATCATCGTCATCATCACCAGAATCATCAGTATCAACATGACCAGCTTCATCTTCATTATGAACTGCAAGCTTCGACTGTCTGTGTGGAGTCATAATTAGGCGCATTACATGTGCTTCGGAACTTCAGAATTTCGATTCGATTTTTGGGGCTTACAAAACTTAACTTACTCAGACAGCTTTTATGTAAATAAGTTTCGTTGTTTTGTGCAGTTTTCTCATTCCTTTTTTTTTGTTTTTTTGCAAGTTTGTTGTTTATTAAGACAAATGACAGTCACGCCCAGCTCTAAGCGCAAAGTAAACACTTGCCAAATGACCATAATTATGAGTACGTATACACTCCCGCCGCCAGGTTGAAATTTATTAATGCATACACCGTATATGTAGTGTATATATATAGTATGCGGATTCATATGAATATTTTGGTGTTTGAACTTCACAACGAATTGAAGCTTAGAATAAATTATTAATAATCCAACGATAATAACAGACAACCAATTTTTAACGCTGAGTTGTGCGAGTTTTATGTCTGGCAATAATCAAAAAGAAAAAAAAAAAAAAACTAAGACCTCTATACACAGAAACCAGAATATCAATTTAGCGCATTTAAAGAGCAGAGTGGCCCACAACTCTGTGGCAGTGGCAGTGGCAGTGGCAGTGGCACTGCTTGTCAGCATCTTGTGGCTCTCTTTTGGGGTCTTGGCCAACCTGGCACACTTGGAGCTGACACTGGCTTCGGCCTGTTAATGTATTCGCAGGCAAACGCATTGGTATTAGTATTGGTTGCAGCGCCAACACATCGTATGTCATTCGGTTTGAGTCCAGTTGCAGCAGCCAAATGAGCAAGCCAAGCTAAATAATAAGAAGGCTAAAAATATGCGAAGAGCATTTTAACATTTTACATTTGGGATTTTTGGATTTTTGGAGTTGCGAGTGCCAAGTGCAGTCTTATCGTACTTATTTATGCATATGCAGGCGACAACTCTGCTTCACACATGGCCAAAATAAAAAAATGCGGTAAAACATAACATAAAAAGAAGAAAGAAAAAAACAAAAAATATGCAATGCATAAAACAAAAGACTTCGGACACGAACTTGTTTAAGCAGCATGTGTAGGGCATGGGTGCAGTCGACTCAATGCCAAAAGTAGCACACGCAAAATGCAAAATACACATATACAAGGACAGAGAGCAACGCTGGCGATGCATCACCCAGTGCCAAGGCAGGCACGCTTATCAGTAACCTACACTTAAAGTTAATGCATGCCCGGCAGGACCAACCAAGAGTTGCGCAGGCGCAACCAGAGATCGTCTTTGTATTCGTCTTCGTCGTCGTCGTCGTCGTCATCGTCATCCGACTCAGCTTCAACATGGTGCGGGTTGTTGTTATCAATACGGCTGAAGCCTTTTAGCAACGCCGACGCAGCAGTTGCCGCATCTTTGGGTCTTTTGCCGTCAAAAGGCAGGCAAAATAAAATCGAAAATGAATGCGACTGTAGATAAGCGGCGAACGCATTTTGAAATGACACACGGACAGTTGACAATCAAGCCCTGACAGAGCGAAAGAGATAGATAGAGAGAGAAAGACGAGAGAGAGAGAGAGAGAGAGAGAGAGAGAGAGAGAGAGAGAGAGAGAGAGAGAGAGAGAGGAAGAACCAGCGAGGGAGACACAAAACGAAAATAAAGAGAGAGAGAGTTGGAAACATCATGAAACAGGAATAGGGACGTGGATGACATACAATATTCTTAGGCGATAGATTCAATCAAGTCAAAAACAACGAAATAATTACAAAATATATAGTTATATTAAGACCTAATCATTTAATTTATGATTATAATCGCTCAATTCTCTTTCAGAAGATCCTGTTTTTGACTCATTGAAAAGATTTTTATGCAGGGAAAACATAAGTTTGCTCTCTTCATTGAATTGAATTTTATTTCATGTTTAAAAATGTGTATAAGTTGGCGTATATATTATTAACAAAATTTTAAAGTATATTCTAACAATATATGATTTATAATTTCAAAATAACTGCTGATCCTTTATCGTTTTTTGGCCAATCGGGTAGTTTTAAACGCTAGTTTAACATCAAAGATTTATGAACGTTGCCTGGGTCAGCAAAAGGGCTGCCAGGCAAAATATCTGCGACAACAACAACATTCCAGCTTCAGACAAACTTGAATGCAAATCGATGGGGCAATAAAACTATTAAGCCATTAGTAAGCCAAACACAAGTACAATGCCAAAAACAAACACGTGTAAAAGTTGCCAGCCGTTAGCGTCGCAGCAGCAGCAGCAGCGACAGCAACAGCAAAGGCAGGGCAACAGCAACAGCAACAGCAACAGCAACAAGCAATTAATGCAAATGTGCAGCCGGCAGCAAATTCGAGGCGAGTAGGCAGCCAGGCAGAAGCATAGTCACATCGAGATCGCAGACAGCCAAACATACCAACATACATACATACACAGCAATGCCAAGCAGTTCAAGAGTCGACTAATATTGCACTGGCAGCTGCCTGTTTGGCTCGCAACTAGCAACATTGTCTGCACACCAGCAACAGTCGCAGGCACAGCAGCAAGAGCTCGCAACATCTCAGCCTGACAATACATGTGCGAGGTGCAAACTAATTGAAATCATTACACTAGTAAAAATGTTAATTCAATTAAAATGCGCGCAACAGAGCTATAGCAGCAGCAACAGCAGCAGCAACAGCAGCAACAACAGCAGCAGCAACAGCAACATCAACTCTTGCTTTGGCTATTGCTGACCCACAAGTGCCTGTTCTTGCTGCAGCATCAACAACAGCAGCAGCAACGACTGCTGCAAAGACGGCAACAGCTGCAATGTAGACTAAAAGAGATATCATCGCAACACGCTGTGGCCGCCTCTTTCAGCCTCAATGGCAACAGCAACATCAGCAACATGTTGTTAGGTCAGGCAACATGAGCAACTCTAGGCCAGCACAACAGCAACTTGTGTGCATGCAAAAGCCTTCCTTCCCAATGCTGGCGAATATTTGTGTTGGTTTTATTTTTGGGGGCTGCCGTTGCTGCCGTTGCTGCTGCTGCAGCCATGGGCGCCAATGTGCTTGAATTGTGCATTGAATTGTTTTGCATTTCCGGTTCAACAAGTAGCACCACAATAAATGTACAAGTTGAAGTTTGTAAATGCGGCTGCGGCGGTAGCTGCCAATAAAAAAAAGGCAATAAGTTAATTTGACATACACGCACACACCCACAAATACTTACAAAAACGCACACACGCACACACGCGCAACAAACAACTGGCAACTGCAACTACAATTGCAACTTTAACATGATGCCGCATCGGCCGTCTTAGACCAATAGTTTTATGGTCTATGTGTCTGTGTGTGTTGCCATAAATGAAATGCGAGTCCATAAACAGGCAACACTATCTATCGCTGGCTAACAAGCCAAGTCTTGTGTTGGTCGAGGTGTGAAAATGTTTGCCCATATTAGGGCAAACGTTAACACATCCAATATGATTATTATGAATGTGTGTGTGTGTGTGTGTGTGTGTGTGCATTTGCATTTTTATAGCAGACACAAAAAAAAACATAAGAAAAAACAACAAGTAAACTCTTCACATGTAATAAAAATAAGAATAAGATACTTCAAATGTCTCTTCGATGAGCAACGGAAGCTGTGCGGATAAGCGATTGAGTGCTGGCATGCCATAGGAAGCCAGCGAGATGGGGGGAAAAAAAGTAAAAAACACATCGTAAATGCAACCATTAACGATAAAAAAATTCTACGGGCTAATCAAGCAAATACTATATATATATATATATATATATGTATATATTTATATATATATGAGTATAGTATGAGGCCATAAAATGACATATAAAAAAACACTTAAAATATTTTCAATGAGCGATTTTAATGGCCACTGAGCTGAGCCGAACCGAACCGAACAGAACAGAACAGAACAGAACAGAACCGAATCTTTTTTGGTGGTCTTCGCATCTCTACTGGCTTGGGAATGTCTCTGTTCGTCGTCTTTTCTCTGCGGCCGGGACGCTAATGCAAATGACGCAAACTGCGCACAAACTACTGGTGTCGATATAACAATAAAACGCCCCATGGAACGCCCTGAATCTTTGCTGCGGTTGCAACGTTTTTGGTAGCTGCGTCTGCGTCTGCTTCTGCGTCTGCGTTTTGCGGCAAGTCGGATTAAATAAATGCCAGAGCCACGAATGAGCAAAACAAAACAAAATTGCCAAAAAGACAAAAAAAAAAATAAATACACAAAATGAACGAGAACGCGCGAGCGCGCGCAGGTCAGCAAAAGAGGAAACTGATCTGACAGATCTGATTGTAAGCATGCAACAAAAATGTGCAACAACAACAACAGCAAAGGCAGCAGCAGCACCACCACCAGTGGCACCAGCAATACCCCAAACCAACGCGCCCCATCAAAGGCCGTACCCAGCCAGACCGCGCTGACTCTCATCTCTCTCTCTCATTCTCGCTCTTTCGCTCTCTGTGACTGTGCATCTCGTTGGTGTCCGCTTGCAGCAGATTCCTCTGCTCATCCTCATCTTCAGGCGCGTCGTGGGCTTGCGCTGCTTAAGCTTGTGCAATTTAGTGATCAATCATAGCGGGAGCAGCGAGCGGCCCGCACAACGCACACACACACACACACACACTCAACGCAGAATTCAATTTTAGTGCGAATGGCAGTTTGTTGTTGTTTGTGTTTGCGTTTGTATTTTTGTTTTTGTTGTTGTTGTTGCTGTTGCCGTTGCCGTTGCTTTTGCTACACAGCAGCGCATCAGGCGTTTGTGAGGCGGCTGCTGGCATTGGCTTCCACATGCGACGAGAAGGTGGAGGCCATAAATCTTGCCAACATGAGAAATGACTTTAGCAGTCGAAATGATGAGCTCCTGCCGCAAAACGCTAAGCAGTAAAAATACTGCAAATAACTGTATGTATAAATATTTATTTCTATGTATTTATATAAATATGTATACAAATAACTACTGCCAAATGTATGTAGGTTTTGTCGGTTGTGATTATCTTATTATTTTTTTTTTTTTTGTGGATGCACTTAATAGTCAATTTAATAATATAAATAAATAAATAAATGAATTAATTAATATGCAAAAATTTTTTTGTCTGCTTCAAATTAATTTTGCCCATTTTTTTAAAGGGTTCATTACTAGTCCAACGATCTGACTGCATCGTCACTTAAATGAAGTTAAGTCGACATTCGAAAGCATTACAAACAATTTTTAAGCTTCAAACTGAACAAAAATGAGGGAAGACCAATACATTTTTTGTATTCTGTATACATCGTCGATATCAGAAGCTAAATATTATTTTGTATAAGTTCAAATATGCTTGGCACTCCTGGAACTAGTATTGGGTTTTTTTTGTATACTAGATTTAATTTGTTAAATATTAAGTTATAATATCAGAAAGTCATTGAAGTTTTCAACTCTATTATATTTAAGCAAATTAGCATCAAGCCATTGATTATATAAAGGTTCTTTAATGTGACGATCATTGATTAACTTTGCTTTGCTTTGCGTACGTACATAATACTACTATACTACGGCATACGTGTACAGGGGACTTACGTTATTTGGCATACGCAAGTGGTCAATCGGCGCACAGGTCATTGTAGCTGTACACTCCCCGCTGGGAATTAATCGTTTTTAGTGCCGGGGCAAGCCGCTCACTTGCCGCCCCGGACTTCCATGGCTGATTAATATTTTTGTGGTCTTTTTTGTTGTTGTTGCCATACTTGTTGTAGCTGTTTTTGCCAGTAAGATTCAAAGAGTTGCTGCTGCTGCGGTCTTTGGTTCACCTTGTCTTGTTAGCATATCTCGCCTCGAATGCACTTTTTGCATATTTCGTTTGTTTGTTATCGGTTCGTTGCTGTTGTTGTTGTTGTTGCTGGTTGTTGGTTCGTTGCCTGCCTGCCTGCCTGCTTGCTTGGCTGCTTGCCTGCTGTGTGAGTGTATTATTGGCGCAAAAGTCCAAGTTCAAAGCCATATTTGACTTGGGAAAATCAATAAAACGATCGCTTGTTGCGGCACATGCGTGTGTGCTACAGTATGTCTATATACATATATATATGTATAAATATATAGATATGTATTTCTTTATTTATACTGTGTTACATATAAATAAAAACAGTAAATTTATATATAAAGTTTCTTTTCTTTCTCATAATGAAAATATTGCACTATGATTGAAATCTATTTATGCTAATTTACGTGTGCATATTCCGCCATCTGCAACACGCTGCTGCTGTTGTTGTTGTTGTTGTTGTTGCTAACAGAATTGTTCCAACATTTCCGCATTTTGCTGCAGCTGAATCGTTGCAAACGAACGCTGGGCATTTTCAGTATTGGACGACGCCCACCAAAAGCGTATCAAACGCAAAACGCCAAAAAAAAAAACGAGAAAGAGAGAAAAAAAAACTAACTTGATCTTGATTAGAAGTGTTTGGGCTGCAGCGGCATTTTGAAGTTACGGTCCCCAAGCTGTTGACAATTTTCAATTAAAATAACGTTGTGTGTGAGTGTTAGTCTGTGTGTGTGTTAATCCGCCCACGCAACACTGGCAACGCCTTAGCCTCCAACATGACTGACAACAATTCCACAACGGCTTAAACTTCTTTTTTTTTGCGTTTATTGTTCGGCCTGTGAATAGATTCAATAATGTTTTTTTTAAGCCCCCAAAACGAGAGTTGGACAAAAATTGTCATGTGGAGCTTATGTAAAGTTTCGTATACGCTCTTGACATTTATTTGCTCGGCTTTCAACATTTGACGTTTAATTATGAATGGACCACAAAGCCGAGCAAATGTGATTGTATGTGTGAGTGTGTGTGTATCTATTGTGCCTTAATTTTTGATCCTCTGAGCTGAGCTGAGCTCTCGGGTGAAGTGCATCATAAAAAATCTGCGCACTTTACACAAATCGAACTACTGCCAGCTGCCGCTGCTGCTGCCTTGGCGCTAATATCGAAAAGAGATTTCATATTTTGTTGTTGGGATTACCTTATCCAATTAGTGCCGGCATCCAGACACCAGGTAACAGTCAGGCAAGTCCAGCAAATCCCCACAACAACATACACAACAATCGACTACACACATAAAATGCTTAAATAAGTATACACACATGTAGTAGTAGCAGGAAGGTGGGGTGGGGTGTGGTGGGGCTGGGGTTTGGATTTGTTGTAAAGCCAACACCATGCAACGGTAATACTCGGCATTTCTATGTTACGGCTATAGGAAATCGGAATCTCTTTAGAGCCGTATGCGTATTGCGTCGTCCATGGAGTCCATGCAGTCCAAGTGCAGTTAAGTTTTGTCGCCTTGTTGCAACTTGCAACTTGGGGCACACAGAACAGGTTCCACAAAACATTTCGCCTTTTGCGCTTACAGTGAGTGCGCGCAGTGTGCTCGTCGTATTTGTGATATATTTTATTGTCTTTTGATGTGTTTTAAAATCCCACAGCAAGGAATCGATAAAATTTATCGATGCTGTCTGCTAGTCGCCTAGAGAGACAACAAAACACATACACAAACATACACAGACATACACTGCCCAAAACTGGTTTTTTCGACCATTGAGACAACACTCCAAGCCATAGGTGGATAGAGTCTCACATGGCTCGATGGCTCAATGGTTGGAAGGTTGGCCGGGTATAGCTAGCTGGTAAAGGCTGGCTGACTGGCTTGTTGGCTGGCATGGCGACAATTTTAAGTGCGAAATTAAAAGTAAAACAAGCGATTAACATAAATTTTAAGCAAAGCGCAGTAAATGTTCAACTCGCTGCACGCTTCTGTCGCGTTGCAGCAAAACTCCTTCATGTTTTGTATAATTTGCATGGGCCATTTCAGCAAGGACGAGGCAGAGACAGAGAGAGAGAGAGAGAGAGAGAGAGAGAGAGAGAGAGACGCAGACAGCAAATGGCAACAACTGGCAACGGAAATTGTTAGTCGTTCGTTGTTGTTGTTTGGCAGATTAAGACATTGTGGACGTTGTGCGTCTCCTTCTTTTTTCTTCCTTTTTTTAGGTTTTTAATGAAAACTAATGCAATTTATTGATTATTTTTATTTAATAATGTGAGAGTCGTTTCGTTATCTTTTTCGCTCAAGCTGGTTTCTTATTCCATTCCACATCCAACTGACAACACAATTAAGCGCTTAAATTAACTGCCAGATGAGAATGAGATGAGTTGAGTTGAGTTAAAAAAAAAACACGCAAAACAAAAAGAGAAAGAAAACTTTACTTGATCTCAATAAAAGGGCACTTGTTCTTCGTATTCGTCTGGTTGTTGTTAGCGGTGGTGGTGGTGGTGCACCGGAAGAAGCCACCACTGACCCAAATACCATAAGTGTGGAGTCAGAGTGTCAGTGTCAGTATCAGTGCCAGTGCCAGAGTCTACCGGGTGTCGGTGATTTTTCTTTCTTGTGGCTTGTGGTGTGCGAGAGCTCGCTATGTGGTCTGTGATCTGTGGTCTGTGGCTGACTCTGACTCTGACTCTGGTCACTGATCGCAAAATGCATTATTTATGTAGGATTTGGCCAACTACAAACTGAAAGAAGTCCACCTCCAACATCAACTCATGCTTCTTGTCCAGCGATCAGCAATGTGGCCGAAAGATAACAATTTGGCATCATGACAAGCGCGCACTTGGCTCAATGATGCACGCTTGTCAGCCGACAGACAGTTCCAGGCCCAGTTTCAGTTGTCAGTGTCCCCACTCCCATGCCCAGTCCCCTCCCTCTCCAGGGCCAGAGTGAAATGAAAAAGGGTGTCCAGTGTGTGTGTGTGAGTGACTGAAACTAAGGCTGGTTAGCGTTTAACTGGCATTGGACATACACTGGACACATTGCAGCACGGCCCCTTTGGTTAGTTGGTTAGCGTTCAGTTCATCTGTTCATCTTTTTACTTTATGTTTTCTGTTCATTTTTTCATCTGCACAGCCTGTTTGTTTTAGCGCCTGTTGTGACAGCCGTCTGCCACGTTTTTGGCACATGAAATGGGCCCAGTGACAGTTGTACACACACATACACAAACACACACGCACACGTACTCACTTAACTTACGGGGATGTAGTTGTTGGCAACCCAACTCAATTGGCGCACCCAACAAGTGTCGAACAGAAAGGGAGAGAGAGAGAGAGAGAGCGAGAGAGAGAGAGAGCGAGAGAGAGAGAGAGCGAGAGAGAGAGAGAGATAAAGCAAACACTCATTACGCACTGATCGTGATCACAAGTTGTCAATAAAGCATAATACGGCTACTCAACTTGTCTAAGCGGCTTTTAAATACTCTACAAGGAATGATAGCTGTGGTCACTACATTACTATATCATTTCAAATGTATTCGTGTTTTAAGCTTGGTTTATTAAAAGACATTTCAATTTAAAAAAAAAATTAATTAACAATATACATTTTTATAAAGAGTCCCCCAAATCAACCTTAAACCTTAAAGCAAAAAACAACATTGAAAGTGATCTTTGCTGTACCCAAAAGTACTATTCACCCAATTTTTAACCTTCTTTGAATGTAATAAAAATCTCTATTGGTCTCTAAGAATTCGTCTATTGCATTTAGTCTATTCAATAACCTATGGAAAAGTCTTTTGTATATATAGTAAGAAAAATTCTTTGAGTTAAATCACAATATAGTAAGTGAAAAAATGAATTCATTTACTTATATGTTTATCAAACAAACTGTTTTAAAAACTCAATCAATCTCTAACTATTATAAAATCATAGACTTATAATCGTAAAAAGATATTGTGAATTATAGCTTACAATTTCAACATATTTTTTTCTTCTCATTGAAAATAAATTTAATTGATAAGCTAATGAAAAACACGTACAGCTCCGACGTGGATAGAGTATTTTGTAGTGATTGCAGGTTTTAGCAGCTTGTTGCAACAAACTAACAACGTGTTTAAAGCGCGCGTCAACAGTTGTTGCAGTTGTTTTTGTTGTTGTTGTTGGTGCTGCAGCAGTTGTTCTTGACTTTGTTGTGATTGTTGTTTAAGTGGTTGCAAGTGCAATGCACTGCCAAAGGATGCTATACAACGGGGCCACAACAACAACAACAGCCATCAAAACAACAATAAAAACAACAACTGCTAACAACAAACTGACGACAGTTCGATTACAGACCAAACTTGGTATTTCGCTGCTCACTTCTCAGTGCGTAGCGATTGCGAACAGTAAATGTTGTCGTTAAGGCCCATATAGCTTATGTTTGACGATGTCAGCAGCCAACTATTTGGAAGTGATGACCAGTTAGTTTCTCACAACCTAAAGGCAGATCCGTCAGTTCACTTTCCGTTGGTCCGTACACTGTTGATATTCTTTGGAGAATTGGCTGCCTAATTATGTGCAACGATTACAGTATTAGATGCTAGCATCGACATTGTACATAGTATTTTCAGTTGAGGTGCGGGTGCGGCCAAAAGGTTTTGTTTTTTGCTTTTAGTTTTTGTCTTTTTGGGCGGCAATTGAACAAGAATTCATAATGCCATTGCAGCTAGAGCCTTGGGGCCATTTGTGCAATCTCGTTGCAATTTATTGCGGCGCGGCAAATGCGGCAACAAACGATTATGGGCTCTTTGCTAATGAAGTCATTTGGCGGCGAAGGCCGCAGGTTCAACGTGATTTGCCTTTGATTAACATTGTGGATTATAAATTGTCTGTCAATCCCAGTGGCCAGTGGCCCAGACTCGTTCCAAGTCCATTTGCAATGAGCAATAAAAACAAAAAGTAAAAATGCTTCTATTTAAGTGAATCGCAACAAGATGATACCCTGTGCATTGTCCTTTCACAAAAATGTCAGAAACCAAACTTACTTATTAATTGAATAAGTTTTCTTATGCTGTTTTATTACTTTTTTTGTTCTACTCTAACCAACTTCATGATACCCCATTGACAAAATTTGTAGTGAGTAATCAGAACTACAATAAAAGTTGGGACCATTGGCAATTGTTCACGCCATTGTGCATATCAGCCAAGTTAAATCAGCCAACAGTCAAATTGGGCATTGTTTCTCTTTCATACCTGCCTCCGTCCCTCTCTCTCGCTGATGACGCACTGCAACATAGATTTGGTTAGACAACACTAGACTTTAGACTTCAGGCGCTGATTTGCTCAAGTGGGTCGACGCTTTTCGGCAGTCGGCAAAAGCGAGAGAGAGAGGGGGATATTGAGTAAACGAGATCGAGAGCTGCTTGCTGGTATCGCTATTTGGTATCTGTAGGATTATGTAAAACTTGACTATTGCTATGATGTATCTCATAGAGTCGTTGGGTCTGTTAGCAAAGCTCCAAAGCAAAGCACATATTGTTTTGCGTTTGTTCGCTGCCTGCTGCCTGCCCACGCAATTGATTTGATATTTGTGACACAATTGAATTATTTATTGGATTAATGCCCAAATGGAAGTCGAGACAGCTTAAAACTCCGCCACGGAAAACAGGCGGAAATGTTCCCATATTTTTTTTTTGTTTCGTTTTTTTATTTTTTTTTATCGTGTAGCTGCAGATAGCAGCTTCAGTCAGTCCCTTGTTCGTCCAGTGATGCTTGACTAGACTTTGGTCTACAAAAAAACTGAAAACAAAACAAAGGCCTAAGAATGTTATTCATGGTTGGCATGGAGAGCCAAATAACAAGACAATGGCATATACATACATACATATCTACATATACTAAAAAGAGACAATAATAAAAGCATATGGATGAAAGTTATGGTCATGTGTGACCGTTAATACCATGCAGCTCCTCCCCCATCCACCTTGTCAGTTTCTAAGCACTTGGCAATTTGTTAAGATAAGACAAAGAAGAACAATAACAACACCAACACCAACACCAACAACAACAACAAAGTGTCAAAAGTTACGCGCTCAAACAAGATTGTCAATTAAGCGAACCGAAGACGTAGCGGAAATCGTATTTCAAATGAGTTTGAAAAACAACTTTTCAGTTCAAGTTGAACCCGAAAAGGTAAACCAAAACTGATTATGCAAATCGGGCCGCTAAATGTCTTTAGCGGTCGCTGAATCATGTACAATGACTAGCCAGAAAAACATACAGAGAAAAAAAAATGTGTGCTCAGTAATAATATAACTTAATGCGAGGTTCCGATCGCAAAAATTGCTTTATATTTTAATGTTTATTTTTATTACGATTTGATTTGGTTTGATTTGTGAGTTTCACATTTTTGAAATTACTTCGCTATGGGCACTCCCCGGTTTGCCTTTTGTTTGGCCATTTTCAGAGACACAAAAGTAATCAATAAGTCGTATAATCTAGTTTCGACCACAGGATACTCTGTACACAGGAGGTATGTTTTCATTGGACATTTTTAAAGACATTTAAAGAATTGAAAACGTATTTGGAGATCTTTAAAAGATTCTAATTAAAATTGATGACAAACAAACTGAAAAACAATCAAGTCCGTAGTCATGTCTAATGAACACATATTGTTTTTCTAACAAGCTGAGTATCTTTTTACAGGGTATACATAAAGAAATCAAACAGAGAGAACTGGCAGCTGTCTTTATCATGCCTGCTGATCTTGATTTGGCCACAATTGATTAAAAATGTAAATTGTTTATTTATTTTAAACGATTTACCACGTTGAATTCGACAGACCGACAGAGAGAAAGAGAGAGAGAGAGAGAAACAGAGAGGGAGAGGAAGAGAGAGCGGGAAAGATTCATCGTTGTCCGAATTGGCCATTGTTATGCTAACAAAAATATGAATGACTCCACGAAATGATTGTTTATGATGCTGGGGCCAACTCTAACAATGTTTCGGGCCAAGACATATTTGTATTTATTGTTGTTGTTGTTGTTATTGCTGCTGTTTGTGTGTGTGTGTGTATTGATTGTAGCCTTTCGGTTTGGATTAAGTCATAAAAATGCCGTAAAACTTGTCAAAAAAAGCGCGCACTTGGAATGTTTGAACTAGCACCAAAGAAATAGACATCGATGTGTGGTGTAGTATGGCCATATGCTACTATAGCAATATGGATATAGATATGGGTATAAAAATATGGGCCTAGTCGTTTGCTGTCGGTTCACATAAAAGGCCTTCCTTGAGCTTTGCCCCATTAAACGTAGGGGCAAAAAAAGAAAAAAACAGCACACTGACTCCATAAAGTCTCATCCAAATCTCACAGTTATGTTTACATTTTACGACTTTGCAGCTTGTGGCCTACAACAGCAACAACAATAATAATAGCTAGAAGAATTTCAATATACAGTTGATTACATATCGCAGGCTATTTCAGGATATTGCCAGCTACTGTTGACAACAACATTTTATATGGGAGATTGGAGAGAGTGCTTAACTCTCAAAAAAAATTGTACTATTGGCTGTTAGCGGTATCGCTCTGAGCAATATATTTTTAGGGCGTGATAAGCACAAAGGCCTCAAGACTTCAATTCAATTTTAAATTTAACGCTCTTCAAGTGACACAAATATCAAGTGCGGGATCGTTGTCGGAGACAAGTGCAGCGGCCTAGACAAAAAAAGCAGAATGCAATGCTTAAACCTGATCGATAGCGAGATGCTCTGTAAAAGGCGTAAACTTTTTAAAGTTGTAATTCAATTATTGTGACTTGGGGAAGCTATTGCTATAGAAAAGAGTTTAAATTTCTTTAGGACACTCAAAGGGGATAACATTTTACTGTTGATAAAGTAATATTTTATAATTTATGCAACAAATTCCGAAATATATTTTTTAATCATTGAAGAATAACCATTTAAATACCCTTTCAATAAACTTACCATGCACAGGGTACATTCATGTAGACCAACGGACGACAGCTAAGCAGTTGCACTGACATTTTTTTTTGATCAGCACAACTACAAAGAAAAAATCAAATCGAGGTGTGTGGCAGCCGACACAGAGTCAAGTGGCAACCAAAAAAAATATAATATTTGGTGCATTTCATCTGAAAAATGATGTGGCGCATTTGGAACTAAAATCTATCAAAATACAGATGGAGATAAAGTAAACATGAGATGTGTGTTTAATTAAAAAAAGGCATTGGGAAGAAATGAAATGAACTGAAATATGCATTTGAGAACACTTACCCCATTTGCCACACGTTTTGTATGTGCCGCGTGCGTCCAGTTGTAAAGCGTCAGAAGTGTTTAAAATTCGCATAAGACACAAGCTGATGTGTTGCGACAAATGCACTCAGCGGTTGGCTTCGGATTTGTGGTCAACGTTGAGGTTACAGTTTGGGGCCAACACCTTATAGCAGCAGTCTCACCACAGCCAACGCCGCACCACATACCCCAGTATGTTGCAATGTGGAATCGGTGTTGTTGTTGATCTTTCAGGTCCTGTCGCTATGTTTGCCAACTAAGCTCAGCTCAAAGTTGAGAATGTTCTTGTGTATAGCTGCTGTGCTGCGCACTTCTTGGTATTTTTTGGGGCTTGTGCTTTTTTTTGGTGGTGTTTGATTACCAAAGAGCTTATCAAATTTCATTGAGAATGCAAGGCGTCCGGCGCCCGCTAGACAAAAAGACAAAGTGAAAACAGAGATAGAGAGAGAGAGAGAGAGAGAGAGAAAGAGAGAGAGGTAGAGATAGAGCAAGAGAGAGAAAAATTAACATTTATATTTAATCGAGAAACAACACCATCAACATTAACATCAAACAACGATGTTGATCAACATTGGATATGGTCAATTCAATTGGCCAGGTTAGCTGTATTACTAGCTTTTTTAACGAAACAAAAAAACAAAATGCGCATAAATTAATACAGTTTATTTATCAGGCATATTAATGGCCGCAGATTAAGACATCATGAGAATTCTTATATTATTATTCACAAGTGAAAATGAAATACAAAAAAACTAAGAAAACAAGTAACCCATTTCATGGGTTAAGAGTATAAAAAGGCAGACAACATATTTGTCTCATATATATGAAACTTTTCCAAAGCCATCACAACAAATGACTGAACCTTGAGACGACACAAAAAGAAAGAGAGACAGAGCGAGGGAGAGAGAATGAAACGTATTCAATGGCATTGTGGGGGGACTCCTGCTGTGAATTTATGCGAAAAGAACTGAACGCGCTGTCGCCTCGGCAGGGGTTGGGCCTGAGCACATTGGGCCCTGGGCCCTGCGAATGAATGTGTCTTTGGGCTCTTGCTTTTGGTAGCTCTGATCGTCACTCGACTCTGGGTGCCCAACTACATATCCATCTATGTCTGCTTCACCCTCTCCTTCGCCCGCTCCCGCTCCCGCTCCATTTACGCCTCTGCAACGAGCGAGTGTGTGTTCATATTTAAAATGTGGCTCAAGTGTCATGTGTCATTATGGCACCAGCAACAGCTACAGCAACAGCACCACTTCTACCACCATCACCACCACTGAGAACAGTTATGCTTCCAGTTGTCTCCGGCTGGTCTTCAAAATGGTCGCTTTAAAGCTCTGGTCTGGCGCCATTTTGTGAACAAGTGCCAATTGCTTTCTCTGACCAACAAAATCAAAAAAAAAAAAAAAAACGAGAAAAAAACAATAATAATAAAATTAAGAGAAAAAAATTGTGGCAATGGCAGTGGCAATTTAGTGGCTTCACTGGCAGCAGAAGCAACAGCAGCAGCAAAAAAAGTTAATGATGTTGCCACATGTTTTTCATTGGCGGCCTCAATGATGATGGCCGACTGGCTGCTGGTGCTGCTGGTGCTGCCTGCCTGCCTGCCGTCTGTTGTCTGCGGTTCTCAGCAATGTTCCCATTGTCAATTTCACCCTCTTCACCTGTTGCAGTTGCCACTGTTCGCCCATAAACGACTTCAATTACATGCGAATAAGCTCGAGTGTGTGTGAGTGTTCAAGTGTGTGTGTGTGTGTGATTATGAGTGTCTTCGTCTTCACTGAGGCGGAGCAGAAGGCAAAATGGCGGCAGCTACTAACTTGGTGAGAATACGATGCGACGTTTTGCCGTCGGTAAAACGACATTGGCATTTAGCGCAAAATGCAAAAGCTGCAGCAAAAATCAACAGGCACTTTCTACTTGACTACTCCGCATGACGGATCGGGCTACCAGTAAAGTTGTCCCACCTGTCCAATTGTCCATCTGTCTGTGTGTCTGTTTCTCTGTACGTTTGTCCGTCTGAGCGACTAACGAGCGATTTCGATGCGCCGACAATGTCGCTGCGCTCTTATCGGTTGGATGAGGTCTGGTGTCCTCAGGATCGGTGGCCTCGTCCAGCCTACTTTGTGTTTTTCGGTGCTTGGCATTTGGCTTGTTTGGCTTGCAGCAATTGCCTTGATGCCTCACCACCACCACCACCACCACCATCACCACCATCACTACCACAACCGCCATCAGCATCGATACCGATACCAATACGAATGCGCGGATTGAACGCTGATCGCAATCGCAGCCGTATGCTGCCAAAACGCTTCTATGCAAAGTGCCGCGCTACGATCATGGTTGTGTTGCCAGTGTTGCCTGCTGCTGCTCCTCCTTCTGCTATGTACGTACGTATGTATGTATACACACAGGTCTTGCTCCTTGTGTGTCGTTGTCTTGCTTGTTCTTGGTGCAAGAACAAACTGCGTTTGCGTTTCGACAAGCAAAAGAACCTGTTGCCATTGCCTCCTGGCTAATGTTGTTGTTGTTGTTGCTGTTGCCGTTGCCATTGCTACAAGTTGAGTGAGTTGGTTTGGGTTGTTCGAAAGAGTAGTCAGAGTCCAAAGAGTCGCTTGGCGAACGCGCCTATCAAGATGACCAAGGGGTGAACAAATTCATTCAGTCATTCATCGAAACAAATTGGTTGACTGATGATGACGAAGACGACGACGACGACGATGATGACGACGACGACGACGACGGAGGCGAGCTAGACAAGTAGCAGGCAACAGCAATTGTAGCCTGCAACATCCGCAGCTACACATCTTGTCAATCTGGTTGGCCTGTGCCTCATCTGCATCAATTCAATTTACTTGTTTGCCACAGATTTTCAATCCTGCGTGTGGGCAGCACCACTGATCATCCATCGACCAGTTACCCTCTCCTACACACCCCCTTCAGTCCTCCTTTAGTTCTTAGCCATCATTTGCGTGTCAACGTTTAAACAATCTTATTTATTTGTCATTAGACTGGGAACGCATTGGGAATGCAAATGACTTTGCCACACTCTTGTGTCATCTGATACACGAGCCAAGTATAACAATTACGGGGCATAAATAAATGTTTAGAAACAGAAACGAAAACCACAACAATAACAGCAAATTCACAATCTACGATTGCCACACACGCTCAGCGGCGACATTACAAACGAAATGAAATCAATTTGTATGCAGACATTTTGGATAACAGTGAAAATTCTGAAAGTAGCACGACTTGAAAAATACCGTGGAAACTAATAACGTCACAATAAATTAAACAAGATTGAACTAAATTATGATCTTTGATCAATGCATCAGTTAAGCAAACTGGCAACAAAAGTGTATACCTATTTATTTGTTATAAGCATTATGTTCAAGTAGAGATCTTCGCTCAAAAAGCACTTAAGCTGAAACTTAAGCGAAATCAATCAATTACAGATCAGATAACACAGAGCAATGTTAAAACTAAACTAAAAAATAACGCATAATAATGTCTAATCTGCTGTTGTTAAGTATGATAAAAGTTTTCGTAAGCACATTCAATAATAAATAGATAAATAAATAAATTCATTTTCTTGAAGCATTTCGATATACCCCTTAAACCCAAAATCTACTGGGTACATTGAATATGTATCGCTGGCGGACAGTTCGAGGCGGTAATCGACGCTGATGCGGACATTGTTGGACACGGAAAGGAGACGGTAACGAAGACCGAGACGGAGACTGGGTCTGAGTTTGAGAGTGAGTTGGAGTTACCGAGAAATTTACGCGTTAAACGCATGCGCGTCCCGTGCGCTGCCTGCGTCAATATCACATAGTTGGTGGGTTGCTATGTAACCAAGGGGAGGGAGTGGAGGTAAGTGTATTGTGTGGCAGTTAGGCTAGGTGTGCAAAGAAAAAGACGCTGTGGGTGTGCGCCAGTTTTTCAGTTTTTCTTTCAGTTATTGCACGCCATGCGGATCAGCAATCATTTTTGTTTTTTTTTTTTGTGCAGCAATGTGGCAATAGCATAAATTGCACATTTTTATGACTGATAGTGTAAGAAATGGGCGTGGCACATGTGAGATGCCAACAACTATTTGGGAGCTGTGCCTAACCTGAGCCGATCATGCCGTGCAATTGAATTTTCAGAGTATGCCACAGCATAAATTGCAACCAGACGCGAGAGAAAGACTCAGCCAGAGGTTGCCCCTGCTGCAGTCGCCGTTGCCGTCGTCGCTGCTGCTGTTGCTGCTGCTGCTGTCTATCGCCACGCATTGATCAATTGGGCGTTGCCCAGGCGCTGCGACTGAGTAATGGCCAGCAAGCGCCTGCGGACATCATTTCCATAATGTCCTTCACAGGGCAGCGGCATCTTCGCTTCTTCTTCTTCTTTGACTTCACTCAGGTGCAGCAGTTTTGCAGCAGTTTTGCAGCAGTTTTGCAGCTTTCAGCTTTCAAGCCTCAATCTGAATGAAGTGGTGAACTATGTAGAGGGGAAATGTTCGCTGCCGAGATGCCTTGTAAGCAGATTTGTATCGATCGCATTTTATGCCACAATTTTCGTTTGATATTTATGTCGATAATAAAATTAAGATGATGAGCGAAATTGCACTCAAAGCGGTGCATGAAAGGGGCGGGCGGTTGGTTGGTTGCTTGCTTGGCTCACTTCCGAAAACAAAAATAAGGGCAACAGCCCAAACTGGCCGCCAACCAATCAGACAGAGCGCAGCTGTCGGACCAGATCAATCTTCCAATCATTATTTTGCAGGCAGCTGTGAAAGCAAAAAATAAAGAAAACCAAAAGCTAAAATAACCAACGAGTAATAAAAAACTTGAAGCACACACAAAAGTTCAGCTCTAACTGTTATCGCAGCCATTTTAAAATCTACATATGTAAATTGGTCAAAACATTTCTTAATGGGTTTTATGACAGCCATTGGATTGTGCGCTTTTAGGTCTTTATGGTGCCGCAGTTTTCCCCGGTTTCTTAAACCAGTCTCAATATATGTATATAAGACAAAAGCTTCATCAAAATGTGATCACATGTGACTCTTTAAGTGTCTTCTCCCAACGAGAAGCAGCAATCAGAGCAGCAGCAGCAACAACAGCAGCAAACAATTCAAGCCATCGATTTTGATGGAAGATTAGCAACACGCTTGAAGCTATATAAGCAGGCACTGGATGAATATCTATACGGGCTAATAACAATAATCAGGCATGGAGTGCAGTGCAGCACAAGTACACGATGCAAAAACCTAAAAAAAAATATCGAAGGGGTAAGAAGAAAAGTTCTAAAAACGACAACGACACATCCGGAGAAGGTAAGCGTAAGGAGTTGGTTGGAGAGGCAACCATGCGAAACAGCAACAGCTGTCAAAGCCAAAGATGAAGATGATGAACAACAGCGACAGCGACAAAAAGGGAACTTACAACACAGTCCAACTCGACAACAACAACAGCAAAAACAGCAACAGCAACAACAACAAAAACAGCAATGTTGACGTTGCGCCCGTTTAGCTAGGGAAGGCAAAACGGCAAGGAATTTAAATCGCCTCGGGTGCAAATTACCACGAAAACAATTTGAGTCTTGCCGCTTGCTGTGCTGCAAGTGCAGCAGCATGAAAATGGCAGCAGAAGCAGCAGCACCAGATTGCCAGGATAAAGTATATACATGTTGAAAGCATGCGTCACACGAACAGGAAAAAGCAAAAAAAAAAAAAAAATACAAAAAGAAAAATGAGCGAGCGAGAGAGAAACTCAAAATTTCTGATTGCCACATTGCGGCTTCTGTTAGTTCTTGTCTAGGCTAGTCAGCAGCCTGCCACATCTGCTAGCTGCTGTTACCGCACTGTCATTGATGAAGCATAAAATTATGGGAGGCAACACATGATGGCGCACATGTATATAAAAATGGCCGCATCAGCCGGATTAAAAGCTGCAAAGTTGCCAGAGCGTTCGCTGGTTGGCTGCCAGCCATCTGTACAGCAATGTTGTAGACAAACAGACAGACGGTCGGACAGACGTTGTTCTAAGTATGGCGGCGTCTAAAGCGGCAAGCTGCAAACTGCAAGTGCAAGCTGCTGTGAGCGCATAATTAAGCCATGGCCAGCATATTTAGCATGGCCGCGATTTAAGCACACTTGCAAACCGCGATTGGCTGCCGTGATTGGTGGCAAGCAGCAGCAACGGCAAGCACCATCAAACCAACCAGCCCACTAAGCTTGGCTCATAGATCATTGCACTTGCTCTGCCGCATTCCAAACGGTCAAACGAAAAATTCTTAGTGTAATCATTTTGCCATTGCAATTGGGCATTGGGCAACAAACTTGGCGCAGTTAGTGTCACAGCACATCAAATGTCAGGCCATTGCATTGTTCAATGAGTTTTCGAAATTTACTCATGACTTTAGGCCAAATAGCAGGAGCAGCAACAGCAGAATCAGCAGCAACAATAAAAAGTACAACAATTTCGATAACTGTTGCAACACCTTGACAACTCACACGCAATGCACAGATTCAATTTTTTGCCTCAATTCTACACATTGACGCTGTGTGTGGCTCAGAGCAACATCAAGAGCAATAACAACAATGCACAAAGGGGAAATACAACTTGACAACTTGGCAAGCAAAGTGAGTGAAAATTAGTTAAAATCTCAAAAGCCAACATACCAAAAAGCACAAAGCACTTTCATTAATACCCTTGTGAAGCGTTTAATACATTTATTTGTGTTTTGACAGGTGAAATATTTTTAAAACGTCATTTACCATTTTAAATTATAATACGCAAAAATTTTTCATTTTTGTACAACATTTATAACATAGTATGTTATACTTTTTAATATTTTTATCATATCAAAATAAATCTTAGGTTTATAGAACTGACATTTTAATAGAGTCGTTTTACGAGACTCATTAAAGTTTTGCCTATTTATTTTCTTAGGCATTCAGTTCTTTATATTTTACAGTGTTTTTTCTTTATCTGTCAAGTTGAATACACAATTCTCTTCACTCTATTTGCAAATGGCTTTAATTTGCTTTAGTACACTTCGTCTGTTTAATAAATATATTTTATTTGGTATACATTTGATTACTATAGAGAGCATTTGTAGTTCGGTGCCTACCTGTGCCTTTCTGATTGCAAATTGCTGTCGCATTGCGTGCACATTTTAGCCACAATCCTCTCTGTCGGCTTTGTATCCTGCGGACGTTCATAAACATGACAGTTTGAGCAATTTCCATCAATCACTTTTTTCTCATTTCTTTTCCAAGTTTTTTTTGGCGCTTTTTCCTTTTTTTTTGTGCTGTGATTTCGTGATTTTTCGGGGCACGAAACGAAAATGCCATGCTGCATGAACGGCTTTTGGATGCTGTTTGCCGTTCGGTGGAGCTAGCGCAGCAATCTCTCAGTCCAAGCGAGCCAGAAACTGCAAGTTAAATATTTTAACTTCATTATATAAATGTTTGGGCATGTCAGATGGCACAGAGAGCAGATCAGAGCAAACCAAAGCAAACAACAGCAAAGCGGCTTGGCATGCTAATGAATGCACAAACACAACATCATAATTTAAAACGATTCTCTTAAAATACAATCAAGGCGTAGCCAAAACTCTCACCTCGCCACAACAGCGTCAGGTTCAGGTTCTGTTCCAATTTTTATACAACTTTGGCACCAATCAATTAGCACCATCAGCAAAAAGCCCAAGCCGCCTCTAATAAACACATGAAAGATTTGTTAGGGATATGTTGCCGATCACAGAGGCTAAAGACTGCAGCAGCTGTCGTAGCTGCCGCAACGTTCGTTAAGTTTTCACACGCTGCCGCTAAGTGCAGCATATATTTTCTCTTTCTGTGTCTGTGTACAACTATATTTTCGTAGAAAAGAGAACCGAAACATCAAATTGCAATTAGGAGAAGCCCAAAAATATTACAAGTGACCGACAGAACAACGTTTTCAAAGTCAACCCAAGCCCAAAGCCAAAGTTAAAATTTAAAGCTCAAAAGAAAATCCGGCATCGTCTTGGCCAAAAACTGGTTTTGACTTTAGTTTTGGGTATTGGGACTTTTGGTCTTTTGGCTTTATGCGGCGGCTTTCGTCTAATCAACGTTGCAATCGATGTTCATAAATTTATTTCATTTGGACACAAATTACAAGAGTGTAGAGTGTTTGACATGGCGTTCAACTTGTAAGATCAAACTGCTGACCAACCAACCAACCAACCAACCAACCAACCATTCAACCAACCAACCGCCTGACCAACAACCTTTCGAATCGGTCACAGTAGCCAAACAAATTTGTTCAAGTTTTCGATAGGTATTCCGTATTGGATATGCAAAAGACGGAACTGCATTGTCAAGAAATAAATAATAATAATAAATATTGAAAGACATTTCTTACTATATAATTGCAGGTATAAGCTGACAAAAGAACACATTTTTTTTGGCCAATTGTTATATACAAGATAATGTTTCTTGAAAAGTAATTTTGGTTTCTTACCCTTGGGAAAAGTTCCATAAAACATGTCTATTCATATTGAGGAGTGTAATTACGTTCTAATAAACTTTTTAGTGTTTGTTATTTGTATCCTGAATGTGATATACCATATAAAGCTTAAGTATGTGTTTGTGATTAAATGTTAGCCAACTAAATTTAAAAACTGCTTAACAATAATAAATTATTGTAGGCTGTTCTTGTTAATTATGAAACAAGATGAAGAAACAATTTCAATTAACAATTTCATTAATATTGGATCATAAAATATTTATTAGAGCTATTATTATGATTATTAACAAATACCAGAAATAGAATGCAATGAAACTTGCCGTAAACTTGTTCTTAAAATAAAATCATAATTATCCTTAATCTATAGGCTGTAAGAATTAAATATGGGTGTATTGAAAAATACAATTTAATTATACATTTTTTTAATATGTCTATAAGTTGAATCCAATAACTGTTCAACGTGAACTTAACTTGGCATACACAATTTTAAGAGCCGGCCTTTGTTAACTTTGATTTAAATATGTTTCATATTCTTTTAGATGTTAGAACCTATTTATACTGCAACATGTTTTATACAATTGTAATAGAAGATTTTTAAGTGGGGTTTTTCTCGGCATTTGTAAGAGAATTAAATAAGGTAAAATAAAGTTTTGATCATCAATATTTTTCAAAATTTAATATCTGAATATATGAAATAACACTTTTAAATTCATTACTTCAGTTTAATAACGAAACTTTTTTCATAGAAGGTAAACAAAAAAAAATTAAGCTTTTCCATGAATAAATATACAGCTTCGGTTTCATTTTAAAATGTCCCAAGTTCCATAGATTAGAAAAATTATGCATTTGGAAAACAGCTAACATCGAAACCTGTGTCACTTGCCAAACATTTCATGTAGTTTTTTTCGACAAATATTTTTCCCAATAAATAATGGGGCGGCTTCACGTTGCAATATCAAGCCATACCAATTTGGGAAATTAGCTAAATCTAACATTTGCGAGATAGCGCGAAAACTAAGCTAACTCTGCAAGCAACTCTGTCGCCTGTTGCGCCTACTTGGCTAACTACTGCCTCTTGCTGCACTTGCCACTTGCCACTTGCCACTTGCAACTTGCCCCAGAAACGACAACGGCAGCAGCAGCAGCCATGGTTGCGGCAAATTGTACAATAATTATCAGCGTCTAATTAAATCGTTGCTTTATGCGATATCTCTCGGCCACTTGTCGCTCCGACTGCTGCTGCTGATGCTGCTGGCCAAGATTGGCCAAGTTGACACAGTTTTATGTAGCCGGGCATTTTTTCCGTTTACTAATAATTCGCTGTAGTCTTTTGATTTTACTTTTTACTTGTTTTGGGCTTATGTGATTTTCACACTTGGCAAATTAGTCGCAGCGGCTTAATTAGATAGATGCAAAGGCTGCTTTGATAAATGGCTGCTTGGGTTATGAAATTGTATGAATTTATGGGCAGGCGGCAACGTTGTTGGCACCGTGCCACAAATCAGTGGCTTTCATCGTCGGCTGGCATACACTGGCACCACCACCACACCACAAGGATCTAACCGACTAGGTGGGTGTCCGTCCATCTGTCTGTCTGACTGGCCAGCACATAATTTACGCTTAAGCATGGCTTTTGACCAAAATCAATAAATCCACTCGGCATTCGCACAACAAAAGAAAATGTGTGCTAGTCAAAAGCGAAGCCCCAGCTAACCACACTTCAGACAGTCTCAGCTACGCACTGACTTCAATACTTGTAGAATAGGCTCCAACTCCAACTCCACTCCACTCCACTTCCACATCCACGTCCACATCCACTCTGGGTCATATCATCAACGCCACAACGTTTTTACAGCTGCTGCATTTGCTTTTGCTTTTGCTCTTGCTCTTGCTCTTGCTCTTATTGTTGTTGTTGGTGCGGCGGCTGCTGTGGTTAACCTAATATCATTTGAAATTTATGATTTTGAACTTTTTGTAGCGAGGTCTCTCTTTTTCGACCGTAAGCGTCGTAACGTTGTAAGAATTTGCTAACATTTTTACGCTTTGATGCTCTGGTATCGAGCTAATCAGCTAAGGCGGGTGTTCGTTACAAGTGCTCAAGTTAAAATAGTTGTTCTTTTAATACCCTAGCTGAGAGGGTGTTGTATAAAAATATAAGTTGATCAACCAGTTGTAGTCGGATTCAGTTTATAATAATATAATTTTACATCACATTTATTCAATTTTAATAAAAAACACATAAAGGAAACAAGTATCTTAAACACTCTACAAAAAGACGTTTGGGTACACAATACAAAGATTTAAAATAGTGATTGTGAAATCTACCATTCTGTAGAACAAGTTGAGAACGATCAAACATTTTCAAATAATCTAAAGTTTATTTGTCAAAACAAACTCTTTTACCATTCAGTAAGTGTATGTAATCATCGTGTTTTTGAAAATCATGTTATTCTATCTTGTTGTTGTTGTTCTTGTTTGGGCAACTTGTGTGTATGTTTGTTTGTGTGTCTAGCAAAATATTGGCTTAACCTAATTTGCACATGTGTGTCTTAGTGCTGGCCAAGGATTGACGTTTTTGTGTTGGTCACTAATCACAAGAGCTGCTCAGATTTATAGTTTTGTAGGAGTCGTCGCATATACGGCGCAGTGCGTGTGAGCCACGAAAACTGAATGCAAAAAAAAAAAAATAGTTGAGGAAAACCTGCTTTCTTGCACCAACCACACCAACAACAACTGCAGCAGTTGCAGTCTGGGAGTCTGCGGCTATCGCCAAGAGCGCTGCGCACTCATCTTAGAATGCAGTCGGTTATCTAATCGTCTGACATTTTAGGTTTAATTTGGCCAGCCGCGGCAGGCAGCTAGGCAGCTAGGCTAGCCACTCAGGCCAGTTAGAGCCGACGCCCCTGGGCGAGTCGCGATCACAGTTGCAAGTTGCAAGTTGCAACTGCGCATTGCCAACTAAGTCAAGGCCTTTTGGCGATTCTCCTAGCCATACACAAACATATATATGCGTAGACAGTCGTTTAGTCAGTCGACTGCTGTCATGCAGTCAGCCAGGCAGCTAGGCAGCCAACCAGGCTGGCAAGTGACAGGTTAACCCACTTTCCAAAAAAATAAAACGCCTCACGCAAAATGAAAACCCATTGAATTAGTTGCATTTCGTGGGCAAAAAACGATGCCAAAATATTTCCGCTCGTTAAGTTTCAACTCTCTCGGCTCTTTAGTCAATGTTTTATGTTGGTTTTTTGATTTTTATTTTTATTTTTGTTTCTATTTCTATTTGAAATAAATATCCACGACCCACTTCCAGTGTCCAAGTCGGAAATTGTTAGCGCTTTGGGGCTCTAATCTAAGCTAAATGCAATGTGCATTCAGAAAAAGTGATGAATAGAAAACGATCTTTTAAAGACTTTAAAAATCTACCAGATATCTTGCCATGTGAAAGTTGGCAAAACACAAAGAGAGACATATATTTGTGTATAAACATACACATATATAAAGCTATTTTGTTAAAAAAAAATTCTTATTGATTGGTTGCACTGTGGCCGTTTTTATACCTTTAACGCATGAAATGGCCAAAAAAGGGTATAATGGTTTCGTGTAAAAGTATGTAACAGGGAGAGGGAAGCTTCTCCAACCAAAAAAAATATATATTCTCGTGGTTAGCATCAATAGCCGACTCGATATATGTCCGTCCGTCTGTATATATGAACGCGTCGATCTCAAGAACTATAAAAGCTAGAGACTCCAGATTTTAAATTTGAGCTCTCCTAATCCTAGTCGAGCTTACTCGACTAGAGTTTTCTTACTTGTTTAGTTTGTCACTTGATTGATTGTTGCAACTCGTAAGTATAAAATAACGCTGACAGTTAGTTTAAAAATCTCCTAAAAAATTTATGTCAGACTACTTTATTTGTAAAAAGTTTTTAATTTTATGATTATGTGGGTTTAAACAGACGAGAAATTATTCAATTCTGCAAGATATATTCAAAACGGAACGCACCTACACACAATAAAAAAAATCTTTAGCACATAAATCTCTGGATGCTTATTAACACTAAAGGAAATACTTTACTTATGACATTAGTTCACTTAACTGGTTTCTGTTAAAGTCACCTTCAAGCGGCTGCATCAAATTTAAAAACAAAAAACAGCTTTCAACAAATTGTGCAATTGGTTTTGCTTGGCAACGCTGCAAATTGCTTGGCAAATATTTGTTGGATATTTGTTTTCCTAACATTTCAACGTGGCTTGGATATGCAATCGGCCAAACGAGCCAAATCAAATGCAGCAGTGTGTTTTTTCCATTAATAATCTCGCATCCTGATAGAAAACTGATTTCCCACAGTGGCAGCGGCCGTGGCAGCAACAACAACAACATGACAAGTCAAAATGTGCACGTCCGCAACAAAAGCTCCTCCACAATGTGGGCTGTAATTATGCATAATGTAATCATTTAAAGAAGCCGCTTCAGACGGTTAGATTAAGATAAAACCGAACGTTGCTTTTTTGTGTTTTCTACACATATATTTAAATTACATTTGACGGCGGCATGCGACAACGACAGCACAAAAAGTTGCAACAAATTCGCCAAATGTTTGTTAAAATGCACATAAATCAATGCCATATGTTTGCCTAAAAAAAAAACTAACTAAAGCCATAAAAAGTCAACAACAGCAACAATAACAAGAAACATACAAAGCAAAAAATCAATTACAAAAAAAATGTTTCAACAGCCGCAACTAAAAATCAAAACAAAAAATGAAGCAAAAATGTTTATTGCCATGGCGATGGAATTTTTAAATCAAATCAAATCGAATCGATTCGAATTCGCCTTTTTATTTTTTATTTTTTATTTTTTTTTTCACTTTTGCTGTTATTATTTGTTATTTGCTAACCTGTCAGTATGGGCACAGGCAACGATCAAGCAAATAGTAACAACTGCAACAAGAGCAACAACAACAAAATGCCGGCGTTTGAAGTAGCAACGGCTTTCATTGTCAATATGAACTGAAATCAGGCAGCAGGCAGCAGGCGGCCTGCACGCAGTGTGGTCGGCAATGAGCAACAGCTACAAATGTTGTTAACAATTTCATGCTGGCATGCAACAGCCAACAGCTACAACTACGACAACAACAGCATTTGACAGTTGTGCATGAAATAGAAACATTGGCAAAAGCTGCAACAAAATGCAGCTGGCGCTGACGCTGGGCGGCCTAGCTCTCTACCTCTAGCTCTAGTGAGGAAATGTACAATTGGCTGAAAAGCCTAGACAGACAGCTGGACAAAGCGTCAGATAGTCAGGGAACAGAGACAGTTGTCGAGCAGTCGGCCCGTTGGTCATGGATTGAACGTCGTGTGCTGCTGCTGCTGGCTGGCTAGCTGGGTCTCCCCAAATGCAATTGAAAAATTGTGAGCCGAACAATAAATTCCTTCTGTGTGGGATTGCGAAATGTTTGAGCTTGATTGAATTATGAAGTGCGTACGTACTGTTTGGAGTGAGAGAGAGAGAGAGACGGTGGGCGGGGGGAAAACAACTGCAATACAAAGCAAAAAATTAATGCCATGTCTTTCGCTGTCTGTCACAGTGACACAGACAGACAACAGTTCTGTGACTGTTGCTGCGGCATACGAAACAAAAGACTTAGGCAACAAACGCGACGCGACGCGACGCGACACGACGCATGAGTCACTTTCCAACTCTAGGCAGTCAGACCAGACAAATGCAGTTTTCTTCCTCCTTTTTTTCCTCTTTTTGCTACAAATGCAAATCATGCCTAGACGTACAAGCATTACGCATTTGTTAACAGTCGTCGCTACAACAGCAAAAGCAAAAGCAACAACAACAACCACAATGAGAAAAACAACAATGCTGGTTTGGCTTAGCACTGACAATCAAAGATTTTGGCTGCCTGTCGCAATCTCATAATTTCATAGCTTAAATGCATTAACCGTTAAGCGACACTAGTCGCGTCGAGGCGGGTTATGACATTGTCAGTTAAACTAGTCCCCAAGTTACCCAGTTCACACTTTCCAGTTCCCAGTTCCCAATAGTCTCCCCAGTCGGACACACTTAACCATAGTTGGGGCTACCGTTGATGACGTGCTGCAGATACTGGCAGCAGCAGCAATATGCGAGAGCTTCAGCTACATTTGCATATTCCCAACTTTTCAGTTTGCTAGACATCTTTATACTATATAGTTATATATACATATGTGTGTGCTACTACTATATAGCGCGTGTCAAATAAGTTAAAAGTTGGCCCGAGTTAATGGAAAGCGCAGCAGCCCTCTGCATTCATTTTCTCTTCCAATTTTCCCATTTACGGCTGCAACACAATCGACAAGCGGTGTCAATTATTGTGCCTGCCACAAATGTCAACTTGCGGTTGATACATTATACGCTACCAAAGAGTAATTGAATATTTTTACTTAATGTGTAACTTTTGAGCTTCACCTATTTGGTATCCCAATTATGGATATAAAAATAATATAAACTTAAGTTCATGTACTTTGTTTAGTATTGTTATTTATAAAAGTTTTCTTCACAAGTTGTATACTAGTTGTATTAAATATATATATACTATTGTTGAAATTTTATTTAAAATTATTTGCCAAATTACTTTAAGTGATAATTTGTAGTGCTGAGTAAATGTTTTGTCGGCTTGCTTAAGACAGCTTTTACGATTTTGATATTTTGTTAGTAGCTTTGTATTTTCATTTTGGCTCTTTGGCTTGGCTTACAAGTATATTTCCATTTTCCAATTTTTTCCATTTCCATTACCATGGCATAACCTATATCGCAATCTTTTGCGTGGGCATCATAGGTGCCTTTCAGACGACAGCAGACAACCGATATTGCCTCCCTCCAGTCCCTCAGCACGATCCTGGGCATCAGCTGGCGATGCATGTGATAAATCGCAGTCGGAGGCATTATATAGTATTTCATTGCTTAATAAGCTTCGGTCGCTGAAATTGACGCCCGCTGCATAGAGCAAAGCCAACTGCAGTTTTGGGCCATTATTATTTGGCAGCTACCGCTGGCCTGGCCAACAACAACAACAACTCAGACACAGCAACTGGATTGTCTAGTCCTAATGCCAAGCGGGTCAACATTATGTTTTATTTTTATCTATTTCATTTGGTTTACAGCGCGAAAAAAGCGAAACTCGTGACTTTTCATAGTTTTGCTGGCAACTTGCAGCTTTTTAAATGTTTTTTTCTTATTAGTTGCAACTTGTAGCTGCCGCTACCGCTGCCGATGCCGATGCTTGGAGATATTTCATTAAAATGATATTTAAGTTTTAGGGCAAGGTTCAATGCCATTTCAAATTAAATAACCGAAATGAAATTTTTTAAAACAAAGCTAATATAACTGGGTATACTAAACAAATAAAAATCTTATTCAAAAACTTGTTATTTAAAGAATAGTCCGAGAATTTATTTATCCTGTAATGAAATGCAAAAGGCAACGACTAGTTCGCTGCAGATAAGTTAATGGCGCTATGTTAGGCTTTAATGTTTTCTCACTATTCAATTAATTCTGAATGGCCAGCAAAACTATTAGTAAGTGGCAAAACTTGTCTACGGATAAGAACCACACCTTAACTAAAAGTTCTAAATATCTTATTACAATCAAATGCAGTCAGACAATATAGCACCATATATAGATAGATGGATAGATAGACAGATATATAGAAATAGCTGTTGTAGATTCTTATGAGCATCGATAACATTTTACACATTTCAAATGCTAATCGAGCCGGCGAACATGTTGCTACTGCATTTACACGCGTTCAAAAACGATTCCAAACCAAACCAAACCGAACGGAACGAAACGAAACGAAGTCAAAGTCAAAGTTGGTGCCGCAAAAGGCGCATGCAAAGGGGGTGGGGCTATGGTTGTAGCTGTGGCTGCGGCTGCGGCTGTTGTTGGGTTCGTGTTGGGGCATGTTCACGCAAGTGTAAGACAAGTCGACGTGACCATAAGAATCGCCACTAGACCCCTACAAACGCTAAACACAAAAATTGTTCGTAAATATTTTATGTGTATATTTTTTTTTTTCCTTACTTGCGATCTGTGCGCAAATTGTAATCATACACCAACAACAACAAAAACAGCCACAAGAACAGCAACAACTGCAGCTACTGTTTGACTAGACCTTGTCGATGCTGCAATTTGTTGTTGCTTTTTTTTTGGGTGTTGTTGTTGTTGCTGTTGTTGTTAGTATTCTTGTGAGCAGTGTTTAGAGGCGTGCGCTTGCTGTTAGTGCGACCACGCCCCAAAATAACAGGCAATAAGCCAGGCGTTGTTTTTATTGTTGTTGCTGTTGCTGTTGTTGCCCAGCTGACCCGCATGTTAATTATAAACACATTAGGCCGCTAAAGGAATTAGAATTAGCTTATCTCACACACGCACACACACGCCATAGAAACCAGCAATACAAAAATGCTAACAAGGCTAAGAGAAATAAATATTAAATAGAACACAGCGTTATCTATGCAACTCTGACGCCTTTACCAGCAACAATGACATGGGCTAAGATGCAGATGCTGCCTGCTGATGCAATTAATCACAGTACCCAAAAAACAACACACCAAATACAAATCCCCCAATACTAAAATCGAAACCACAGAAACCCAAAGCTGATTAGCATAATTTGATGAATACCAAACTGAATGCTAGGCTCTTTAATACTCTTACAATGATTTATAGTTAGTGTTTTCGGAAAATGATACAAAAAGCTATACTATTAAATAGAGTGTTAAAACTTCGGTCAATCAATGATTAAACAAAATTTTTTGTTGTTGTGTATTTGTCGAGTATTTGGTAACTGGGACAACGTCTGTCCAGATTTGGGCATGGGCACGACTATGGACACACACTGTACAGGAAAGCTTTTGAAGATTTTGATTTGAGTGCGCAAGATTAGAAACGCGGTGCACTCAGTTCCTCTGCTGAGCTGCTTGAATGATCTCTGTGCCTCTGTGGCTCTGTGGCTTTGTGCTCCCCTTTTACAATTCTAATGAACTGGCAGACGACGAAGTCAAGTGCCAAGGCACCAAGAGACGAATACCAATGGATGAACTGTCGTTAAAAGATTTATTGCAGTTCATACGCAGAGCAATGAAAATTTAAGATGAAGCATCCATCCATTTTCTAAGTTTTGGTTTCCTTCTTTGTTTCTTTGTTTTTGGCTATAAAACTCAAATGCAGCTGTTGTAGCTTTGAACTTTCAACACCTTTTGGCCGACCACAGATTATTGGAAACATTTGTGTGTGTTCTTTATTGCCTGAGCTACAAAAATAACGTTGATCTACAGTTAGCAAATTTTATGACTTAACAGAGCGTTTAGGAATGCACACAACTTAGAACTACTTTTTATACCCATTGAAAACGTGTTAAAGAGTGCATAATGAAGGATTGCTAAAAGTAACTTAACAAAACAAAAAGCCAGACTGCAAAATAACAAAAATGAGTGCAGGGTATCGCTAAATTGTGCTTAGAGCCCTAGCTTACTCTAAATTATTGCTTTTCCCATTTGTCTGTGGTGTCATAAATGCAGTTTGTGCAGTTTCTTGAACTTTGGTGTGATGTTATCACAGTTTTAGCGATTGTGGGTGGAGATTTAGTTTTCTTCTTAATTTCTATTTTCTATCGCAAATTTTAATTAAGTAATTAAGCGAAGTTCATGTGAGCCGGCGCACCCACATATTTCTTTCACAGAGAAGAGGAAGCTTTAGTGGTTAAGATTAGTCAGGTAATTGGGTAGGCTAAATCGAAAGACTTAATATACGACCTTGCACTGACAACATTGCATTTCGCAGTCCCTCCCATTTTGACAAAAGATGGCTTCTGCACAGTGAAAATAAATTATATAGAAAGAGATAGAGTGTGAGAGAGAGAAATAGCGAGAGAGAGAGAGAGAGAGAGAGAGAAAGCGAGGGAGAGAGAGGGGCCCAAAATGCCATTAACCAAAAACAACAACAAGCAAACAACAGCAACAATGACTTGCGCCCAGACACGTTTCAGTTTGTTTTGTCAAATAGACCAATCAGAGTCGCGTAATTTTGGGGTTATTACCATTAAACAAGCGTCGGTTGAGTCTCGGTCCGCTATGGCTATGGCTGTGGCGGCTGCGACGCAGTAGCGAATAATTTGCTATTGATTTGTTGGTAATTGGACGCGCCAAACGCCTGGCGCCTCTTCAGGCCTAATGATGGCTGTTAGTTGGCCTCAGAAATTGAGCCACGTTTCGACGCTACCAAGCTTCATGAATAACATTTTAATTGAGTTAACAAGTGGGCAGCAAAACCATGACAGATGCAGAGCGAAAGAGTGAGAGAGAGTGGAACGGATGGTGGGAAGTGGGGAAAAGGGGAGTGTGAGTAAATTGAAGATTGGGCAAACATTTGGCTGCGGTTGGCTGTAATTTGACAGCTCAGTGATATTAATGAGATTTGACAGCGACAATGACAGTTGTGTGTGCACTCAAATCAAACAAGACAAATAAACAGGCAACAAGCAGACAGACGGACAGACGGACAGACATAGATTGCGTATGCTTGATCGAGTCGAGTAGTTTTGGGACGCTTCGCTCTGCTCTGCCTCTGTCAGCCATCCATCAAAGCGAAACCAACAGCAAAACACAAAAAATAAAAAAAAACCAAACACACACACTCCGAAGAAAGAAGAAGAAGCCGACATCAATGTTTGTGTTGTTGTTGTTGTTGCTGCAAAGTTTGATCAACGAGCGCGACACTGGCATAATGAGCATTATGGATGTGAATGTGAGATGCAACCAAGATCTGCGAGGCGACTGTATGTGCAAGTGTGTGTGTGTGTATAATTGTCAATGAAACTGGTTTTGGGTAACATCATTCCGTCACTCACGCGCCCAGTCAACTGGCCAAATACGCAACGGCGACAACGAAGACGATGTACAACAACAACAACAACAAGAACGGCAACATCTCACACACAGAGGCATCGCAAACGCAGCAAAGACGATGCGCTTCAAAGATAATAACCAATATATGCCAAACAGCCAAACAGAGAACCAAAAAGCAAGAAGAATAACATCCAGCGAGAACAACCTGTGTAACGACCACGCCAACACCAAACAACAACAGCCCAAAAAAAAAAACGGATAAAAAAAAATAACATACACAAACAGCAATCGAGGGAATGTTACAAACGAGTGAAAACTAATGGAAAATAATGGAAAAATATTTACAATAGACGATTGCCTTGTGGAACTGAGAAGTTAAGGTGACGACTGGCGGAGTGGGGTGGAGGTAGGAGGAGGAGGAGTATGAAGAGGGTTCCGACAAAACAACCGTAAGCAGCGAAGAACGTTAAGCTAAGTCCAAACGGAAAAATTAAAGTGAAAGAAGAAAACTTATAAAGATTTGAGTGACAGTAAAATGAAATGACGATTGGCAGGCGGCAAGAGACCAAAAAACCGCAGCGCACAGTCCCCGAAGATAGAAGCAGCACCAGCAACAACAACTCAAAAAGAGCAACAAAACATTAGAAAGCTAATGAAAGTTAACAAACAATGACAACAGACATCAGCACATACAATAAACATGTGTAGAAAGATATATATATATACATATATATATCGGTTGGTATATACCGTAAAAGAACTGCATTCAAAAGAATCAACGAAAACGATTCAAATACAAAGCAGTTACACTTCAACTGCAGTTGTTATTGCAAGCATTAGATCTAGCTGTTGATAATTATAAACATCGTTCGAAGGTTGTTAATATTTAACAGCTACAGACATTTGCATGCAATATTACAGCAACAACAACAACAATTAGAATATATACATTTGAACTGACGGCAACTGCGACACAAAGCTGCAGCGTCGCCCACGCAAATTCATTGAATGAGTACAGCAACAGAGCATGAAAACGAGTAGGAATCAAAAGCTTATCGAATGTAGTGGATGTTTAAATGCTCTTACGTATTAATATTCAAATACTGTTTTATTACTTAAATTAATTATAAGTTTCTGTTATTAAAACTGTTTGAAAAATGTGTTAAAACTCGAGCTCCAAGAAACAAGGTACTTACAAAAATAACCTGTTACTTTTCATCAATAGTCCAACGTATTCCGTAATTGTTGATGTTGTAGCTTTTTCTTAAGATAATAAGAACCAAATCAAGCGTTCACAATTTTCGCTATGAATATAAAATATATATTCCTATTGAGTGAAGATGTTGCAATTTTATTTAAAAGCTTAGTCAAAAGTAACTATGCATAAGAATCAGGCATTGCTTAAGATATCGAAGCCAAATCCGATGTATTTGGAGACGCTAAATGTTCTCCAAAACAAGGGTTTTCAAGGTTTCAGTATGATTTTGATCCTAACCTGATGTGCAAGAAACATCTAAATGGACCATATTGATTAGTGTCCATAAATACATAAGCAACAGCAAACATATAACCATGTTTCTTAAGTTAATTAAACACCTATCTTTGTTTCTCCCTTAAAACACCATCTTTACAACATAGTATGCATACCTTAAGCATTAGTGTATTTTGAGAACGAGAATGGACCAGCACAGTAAATGGCGCCAAAACGACATTGAACAAAGTTCGCTACAGTTTGGAAACGCAAGTTTTGTTCAAGCACCGAGGTCTGATCTGTGAGAACGCGACTTTAAAGTGTTTTAAATATTTTGTTGAAAAACCCGCGCTAACATGCTTTAGAAAAGTGCAAAAATTTGCCGATTGGCGGTGCTATTAAGTGGCATTTGTGCGACAGTGGCGCCGCGCACAAACACAATTGCACAAATTGCTGTTATTGATATATATTTATATATAGATTTATTCTAGAGTAAAAATATCTGTCATAAGCAATAATAAATTTTTATTATGCAGATTATAGGCACTCGAGTACCTGGTGCTCTGAATGCTTGAAGGTCAGCAGCTTCACATAATTGCGATTGGGGTGCGACCCCAAAAGAGCTAATTAAACAGATGTTAATACTGATCCATGATCAATGATTATAACCAATAGCGGGCATTTACATCACCCCAGCTGCGGGAGGTCTTTGAAGCTCAGGTTCAGTAACATTTGTTAAATACAAAACACACACATGTGATTTCAGAATTGCTATAATTACACAAAATACAGAGAGAGAAAAATGTTAAATGAGAACTAGAATAAATGTGATATGCGTATTCGGATAAGTATATAAACATTGAAGCTTATAATTACAGATAGAAATCATGAGTTTATCAAAGAATTAATGTTTACGCCATAATAATTCATTGGAAAGAACGTTTTTAATGTAAAGCCGTTCACAAAACTAACTTAATCGTATCAGTTTTCATTGCAATAGTTCGATTTTTATGTAAATTTAAATTTATTAGAAGCCACTCTGAGATATTTGTTAAATATTTTATTTAAAAATTATTTTACAAATATTTTTCTTATATTTCTTATATATATTTCTCCCACAGTGCACAGTGGGTCCGCTACGTCACGCCTCTTCTCATCTAATTCGAACTGAATTTTCAAAGTCAATCTGTTTTTTGGTGTTCATTTGATGGCTGCAGCTTTTAATTATTGAAAAATGGGCTTGCCACAAATAAGCAGCAGCCCGCATATATGTAAGTCTGGAGCTCAGCAGAGAGAGAGATAGAGATAGAGATGTTTAGGTTAGCTTTCAGGTGTTTGTTAATTTCTTGTTGTGCCTTGTTTATATATACACCTTTATGCATACATATATACAATAAGTATCAAAGTGACTAAAACTCGTCTTGTTGAGCAAATGTTTGTCTTCGTATGCAATGGTGTTAAATTCTGTTTCAGTGTTTTGGTCAGAAACAGTTTATTACAAGAGTGTGTGTGTTGGGTCAGTCTAAGCTCTTTGACTAGGCTGAGCTTGTAGGCTTATAATTTATTATTTGTATATCTTTGACGGTCGGCGACTGCCGGTGTGATTTCGTTTTGACTCAGACGTCTGCTCTTGTAGATTGTTTTCAGAATTGGGCCGACGCATGTCTGATTTTGGTAAGCCGGCAGCTGATTATGTGCCACATTAGTTGATGCAGGCCAGCAACAATTTTCAGCTGATGCTTGCTGGCCGACTAGTGGAATGCCTGATGCTTTGCTTGTATATTTATTATTCAATCACGATCAATTAACCAGGTCAAGCAGAAAGGCGCCAGAGGCGACTCCCAAATGCATTGCTTGCAAGGTCAACAAAAGCGAGACAACGATCGAGAAGAGAGCCATAGAGAGCGAGAGCGAGTGTAACCACAAAGAACAAAAGACTTAGGCAACAAACTATTAATTTCATTAGTTTTGCATAGGGTTTGTTACCCTCACGCACAATCGCCGGGCTTTGGAAACCTTCTTTTTTGTGTATTTGACAAATTCGTTTAAAAAAATCTCAAAATTGAAAAGATTCATTCATCAGTGTGCGCATCATCATCATCAGCAACAGCAATAGTAGACGCAAATGAAGCTGAAGCCACAGCAGACACAGCAAAGGCGGTGTTTAATGGATTCCGGACAGCTCAACCAGCTGGTAAGGTATTCAGTCAGTCAGCTGCCTCAGTCAACTAGTAAGTGTGTGTGAGTGTGGTGGATGGGCACAAACAGTAACAACAACAGGCCAAGCTCAAAGGTCCATGTGCGATCTGACCCATTGTCGTTATAAATTAGCGCAATCAATCAACTCACTTCACCTGATTTGGCCAAAAAAAGATTTCAAACAATGTGAATAGACAGTCAGACAAGCAGAACAGGTTCGACGTACTGTATTACAGACAACTAAAGCGGATCGAGACCGAATTGGAGATACCCTATACGCATGAAATACCTAAGCCTGTAAAGCCAATATAAATATAAAACTTAGTGAATAAAATAAATAAAAAGGTTTAGAGTATCTCCTAGTTAAGCTCACTTAACTTTTATCGGCTGATTAACTTCTTGGCCTTAAGACAACTTTTAAACAGTATAATATTGTCAAATTTTAAAATATATTATAAGTGTAAAAATTGTTAATCTATATTCTCACCTTAGTATTTGATTTATTATGTGAATTATATGAACATATTTGTATACGCGTATTTTGGACGCAGAGCTCTGAAGTTTGTCAATGTGGACAGGAACAGAATCATTGACCAGTTTGTTAAATTGTTTAGTAAAGTTTTAAAATATTGTGGCAGCCAAGTTGTATTTTCTTCTACTATACTACAGCGCCAAAGTCTCGAGCTCCGTCTAAGTCTCTGAGCTGGGACAGTGTTATAAAAAATGTTGCTTCTTTTCCAGACGCTCTTATCAAATCATGCTAGCAAGTTCGTTGCCTAAGTCTTCTGTTTTCCAGTATCTGTAGCGTATCAGCATTTTATCTCTTTCTTCTTTTCCGAGCATATGTTAACAAGAAACGCAGTCGCCGAGCCAACCAAAACTGATCTCTTAGACTCCCGAGAAAAGCATTAGTTAAGCATCTCAAAAGATGTTTGTTTTTTATATTTTTTTGTTTTTGTGTGTTTTTTCGTCTCTTTTTCAGGTGTAAACAAGTAAGAAGGCTCTAGTCGAGTAAGCTTGACTAAAAGATACCCTTAACCCTTGACCATACAGACTGATAGACGGTCGGGCTGACAGCCATAGACATGCATCCGTGTACTACTGTACCAATGCTTGATGGTTTCATATCTCCAGTGTTTCTGAAACGATTTAAGAAAATTTCACAGATGTTCATTGTTTTGTTAATAGTTACAATCCTCATTTTCAAACTTTTGAAATTCAAGATTTTTTTGTTATTGATTCCATGCGACTCGGCTGTTGATGCTGATCAAGAATATGGGGTCGGAGAAGCTTCCATCTGCCTGTTACATACTTTTGCACAAACCATTATACCCTTTTTTACACATTTCATGGGTAAAGGGTATAAAATGAATGAAGGTTTTTCATAAATTTAAATCCAAATACCGATCGTAAACTTCTGGTGAGCCTGCTGCACATCGCTGCCCTTCCACGTAATTTTGTTAGCGCCCAAAGGGACGCGCACTTAAAAAGAAGAATACCTAAATGGCGTGGGGAGGAGAGAACCTGGTCACACACAAAAACTAGAAACATATATATATATAGCATTGTGTATGTTATCGCCCCTTTCTCCTTCATATTGGTTGCACTTACCCTTTCTTTTGTAAATATTAGTTTCTGTATGTGTTTGTGTTTGAACATTGCATTGTGTTGTTCCTAAAGTTTAGTGCCATCGACAGTGCCATTGTCAGGATTACGATATGATATGATATGCTGGCCCTATTATTGTCTTACACTTTCTATTGGTCTGGGAAATGTTTTATTTTAATATGAGTGTGCGTGTGTGTGTATGCGTGTGTGGAGGTGCGGGCCACATAAGGAAAATTGCTGTAGAGGTGGGGACTTTTCCCATGTGGCACAATGCACAGTTTTTTATGCCCATACAAAGAGATTAACTATACCACCACATACTACATATAAGTCTGTAGTCCTCGCTCTCAGTTCAAGACAGAGTTGTAGTTGGAGTCTGGATCTGTGGTTATGGCGTTGTGGCGTTGCCGCTGTGTGGATTTTTGTATTTTGCATTGATTTTCTTAGCTGCAGGTGCGGAAGCAATTTGTTTAGAATTTTGCTGTAAACGCAACAACCAAAGCAGCCAACAGCAACAAAAACAATAACATCACCACCACCACCAAAAACAACACCAACAACAAGTGCTACAAGAATCTGGATCCCGGGCAACATGGACATTAAATAAAAGCGAAAAGAGTAAGCACACAACACGAAAAAATATTGCATGTACAGCTCGCCAAAAGGCATATGCTGACCATGTGTGTGTGTGTGTGTATGCAAATTATTGTGCACACTGAGACGACGCCACAACAGCAACAACAACAACAAGACAGCGACTAGCCGAGCACTTGAGTCACGTTGTCAGCTAAAGGAATCGTTTCACTTTGGTAACTTCATTGACCTAGCATAAAAAGCTGGCCAAGTCAATATAAACTAACCGAAAATAATTCATAGCTGATCCTTGGGAACGAGGTTGGTTTTAAAAATAACTTATCTAAATATTTATTTGACAATAAATCTAGTTCTTATTCATATTTGTTAAAAAAAATATACGAATAGAATTGAAAAAGTGAAATATTTATTATGCGGCTTTGCCAAGTTTAAAGAAAGAACTGAGGTTAAATACCAAATATAAAGAATGAGTAGATCTTACTTTAACAGATTTAGTATAGAAACCTTTCATTCTCTAGCATTTAAAAGGCTTTTTTCAAAATATAAATAATCTAAAGTGTTTTAAAATCTTGCATAGTTAGCTCCCTTCAATGGCATATATCAAATTGTACAGACACATTTTTTTTACTAAATTGTATGCCACATGTCCATAAACTTTTATTAATAACCACACAAAAATGCTCATAAAATGTGTGTACTCCTCTTGTTGTTGTTCTGGTTGTTGTTTGATACGGTATTTCTGACCATATATGTATGAAATGTGTTTTTGCAGAGAGTTTTTAGAGTGTGTGAGTGTTTGTTTAAACAATTGCACAGCTGGTGGGCCGACTCTTCTTAGCCCATTCTCAATACAAACAAGTAGAAATATTCTTGAAGGTGCTTTGTTTATTACGTTTGTATAACTCAATAATATTTTTTTATGGTTTCCTTAAGAAGAAGAAGCTATAGGAAATCTCTTTGATTTCAGCTAAGGCAGGCAGCATATACAAAAAATCTTGGGGCTATAACAAATTATGTTTGGTTAAATGTAAAATGATATGCATAAAGAGTTTGTAGCAAGTTCTGAACGTGTTAAAGTCACAAGTTCCCTAACACGTCTTAAGGTTATTTGATATATTTATTAAACTAGCATAACGATTTTTATTAAGCTCTCCCAGACACACATACACACACTCGCACTCACACATACACATTTCCAAACAGAACAGGCGCATTGTGACTAAAACGGGTTATCTAAACATTTGCTGCTCTTCATATTGGAAAGTCTTACGAATTTTTTATGCGATTTGTAGCGAAGGCAAGTTGAAAGCCGCCTAAGTGAGTGTTGCAATAGAGCAATACACATGTTTATATTTGTAGTAGTGTACATATATAATTCAGTCTCATTTCAGTTGCAGCGACGCCTGCCTCTGTCTCTTGCCTTATTTCATTTCATTTTATTTACGTGAACTACTCTGGTGTCCAATAAAATATACGCAACGAAATCAGATGCAAAACTCCAAGCGAACGACGAAACGCAACTCTGCAACTCTTACAAACGCACGTGAGAGAGAGAGAGAGAGAGAGAGAGAGAGAAAGAGTGAGAGAGTGAGTGCAAAGAGAAGATTCTTTCATTCTCTGCATCTTGTCGTTGAGACACGCGGACGCACTTAATGAGCAGCGATCTTAAATCTTAAAGCAGACACACATACAGCCAGCCAGCCAGCCCAGCTCGGCAAGGTAGGCAGGCAGGCAGGAATGGACCTGAGGCCCGAGACTCTAGTCTGGGCCTGGCTATCTCAGCCGAGGCAGGGCAAAACATACACACACACACACAGACACATTGATTCATATGTATGTGAGAGTGTGTGCGACGAAAGTATCTTGAACTGCGCTTTGCCTCATTCCGCCTCAGCCTCATCTTTTCTTCTGGCTTCGTCGACATCGTCGTCGTCGTCGTCGTCATCGTCGCTGCACTTGAATTTCAAACTCACACAGAGAAAGACAGTGAGAGAGGGAGAGATTGTGTTAGACGGAGGGTAGAGATGGGAGAGGAAGGCAAGCAGACGAGACAAGGGACACTTGAAATGCTTATGAAGATATTATGAAAAGCAAGCTGAGTTGAAGCTGGAAGTTTTTGAGGCTGCGTGACAACAGTGCCACTCGAGAGGCAGAGAACAGAAATAGAGACTGTGGCAGGCAGCAGTTTTGTGGCAAGTTACGACACTGCTGGCAAGTTGACGAATGCAGCGCAGCTATACAGAGTAGTTAACCAAGTTGCAGTTGTAGTTGACGTCGCTGTCTCTGTCGATGTCGTTGTCGCAGCTGCTACAGAACTTCACCTGCAAAAAAAGATCAATGACAATTTATTGTCATGACTATGTAAGTTCTCACTGGGTGCAGGCGTGCTCATATCTGCTTCACCACCAACAACAACAACAACAGCAACAAATATCTTTCATTTGTATCTGCATCTGCATTTGTATCATCATCTGCATTTGCATTTGTATCTGTATGTGGCAGAGAGAGAAAGAGAGAGAGAAGTCAAAATTCTTAGAGATTTTGTGTCTTTGTTGTATATATGTTTTTGTGTGTTTTATTTGTTTCACTTAAGGAATATGGCCCATAAATTATACAATAAATGATATCTACTTAAGAATTAATAATTTGCTTTTTCACTATAAACTGCTTAGACAACAATATCACAAAAAATTATCTCAAAACAAATAAAATTACAAAAATACTAATCATAAACAACTGTTAAGCCTAGACTTAGTTTCGAGTGTGTTGAAAGGCTTAAAGGCTTGCTTAGATAAGCTGATTTGATCTGATATGATCTGGTGTCCTGGCTAATACTCGTACTTGGACCCGCATCTGAAAAAATGTTCTGTTGGAAATTGTGTTGAAGCTGTTGTGATTCTTCGATTGACTAATTGCAGCGGGCCAGTTGTGAACATTTGGCATTCGATTATGATTAAGTTGATCTAATATATAAGGCAATGTTTAACAAGCAAGTTTCCCTCTCAACGCTATTTACAACTTTTAATCAGTCAAAAACCAACTATAAAAAAAGAAATCGTCGTCCATCCAATGTTTCTTATCGATATCTGGCAGAGAGACGATTTTGGATTGGATTGGTTGGATTCCATTCGATTCGATTGGATTGACTTGGATATCGTTTCATTAGCTGCTCTTGTTGCTGTCGCTGCACTTGTGGACCTGAGCCAGCACGCGATCGATGCGTTCCGCCAGAATCTTGATTGATTTATCCGGCAGCGAGGGCAGCACATCACGCACATTGTTGCTGGTTGTACGCTCAAACAGTTCGCGCAGTTGGCGACCCGCGCCCTCGGCACGCAAACGCTGCAACGCCTGGATGGTGGGACGACGAAAGATGCACAGATTGTCCAAGAGCAGACTGTGATAGGCCTCATACTTCTTGAGCAGCCGATAGCCGTGCAACAGGCCCGACTCGTTGTCAAGGAATACGAGCAGCTGGCTCTGGCGCGCCAGATTGTGAGCGGGCGCAGCCATAATGTCGGCATTCCATTGAAAGTTGTACAAGTTATTAACGACACGATCAAGGTTCGCGATCAGGTAATCGAAGACGATTAAATCCGACCATTGTGCCAATTCAATTAGTCGCTGCAACAGCGGTGAAGACGCAGTCGAAGATGGCGTTGAGGACAACTCGTCGCCAGTGCTTGAGGAGGATGAGGATGCGGTCCCCTCAAGCATGCGTGATTGATGACCGAATGTTTTTCCGTTGGCAGCCTCCAACCGTTTGAGTAATCCCCTCGACGTTGTCGATGTCGATGTTGTTGTTTCCCGCTGCAGTTGCTGCTGCTGCTGCGTTATGTTCCAGACATCGTACTTATTGAGATGCCGTTCCAGTGGCTGAAACGGTTGCGGTATGCCAGCCGGCTCCAAGTCAGCCAACCAACGGGTCAACACCACTGGCCGATGTTCCTTCCACTGCGCTTGCGTTATGTCGCCGAGTGCAGCAAACCAACTTGGCGTCGTTGTGTCAATGACGGTCGCTGCACTTGGCGCCAGATTGCTAATGTTCAACAATTGGCCCAGATAATAGCTAAATATCTCGCCCTGTATCTGATCCGTGTTCTGGCGGTATCGGGCACAAGCTCGTGTACCATCCGCAAAGACAACCAGACGATTCTGCATGCGTCCACAGCCATGTTCGAGTCGCACCACTTGACCTTCGGCTGCAACATAGCGTTCCCAGCTGTGCTGATCCTGTGCAGCGAACCCTTGCGGGAGAGCCTGCTCCACAAGCTCACCCCAATAGATATTCTCATCAATGATGCCCGCTGCCTGCAGCTCGTGATCACGTGGTTGCTGATGCTGCTGCTGTTGCTGTTGCTGTTTTGGCTTGATTAGCTCTGCGTGGCTTCTCTCGACCTGCTGAGCAGCCTTGGTTAACCTGCGTTCGGGTCCCTTGCGATAACGCCCGTTTGCTGTGCGTTGTACATGAAACTCCTTGATGCTGCCATCATTGGTGTCCAGTTTCTTGACTATCATCGAATCGGGCGCATTCTTATCCTGCTCCAAATGGAAGGCATTGCGAAAGACCTGCTCCGCACTCAGTTCCAGTTGAGCGAGCGCCTGTGGCTCATCCCGTATGAAGGATACACTATATGGCAGTGGCGGACTAGGCGACTCCTCATTCAAATCCAGCGTTACCGTTGCTGACTCAACGCTTCCAAAGTAATAGGGTAATCCAAGCATCGGCACTATAACACCCAGAGCCATGCCAAAGACAAAGGCGGCCAATATGCTGAGCAGGCAGGCGCGACGCTGGAACGCCCGGCGACGGCGCAGCGTCAACAATGTCATGTGTGTGGTTTCCGAGGGATCGCACTGGATGTGACTACTATTTTGTTGCGTCGCTTTTGTTGTTGTTGTTAGTGTCTTGGGGCAGAGATGCGTGGGTGTTATAACACTGCAGGTAAGCTGTGGCTGCGGCTGCAAAGCCACAGAACCGCTCAGACGATCGTTTAGAGTGTTGCCAATTGATTGTTGTTGTTGTTGCTGTAGTTGTTGTTGCTGATGTTGTTGTTGCTGATGTTGTAGCTGTTGTCCGGCTTCCAGGCGCTTGATGTCGTACATTTTGCTGCTGCAGTCACCAAAACTGCTAAAAACCTCTCTCTCTCTCTCGTTCTCCCTTTATCTGTGGCTCAAACTGATTGCAAGTTCAAGCTGCGCATAAAGAAGCCGGGTCGATGATAGACAAGGGTGGCGGGGTGATGGTTTCGGTTTGGGCGGTTGCACGCTTTTTAAGCTCGTCGACGACGTCGTCGTCGTCGTAGAAAAAGTCGTGAAATTAATTTCTGGCTTTGTTTAATAAATATTGGGCCTGATCCCAAATGCTTTATCTTGGGGGCGCTGTGAGGAATCCTTTACTTGTAGCTAGTTCTAGCGTCCCTCTTTTTCTCTTGCTTGTTTTCTCTCTCTCTCTCTATTCCACTCTCTCTCGCTGTGACCGGTTCGTTTATTACGTCTACGTTTTAGGTTTGGCCACTTTTCGCCGATTTCCACAATTGAAATTGAAACAGCAAACGGTGCAACAGAAAAGCGGACAAACAAAAAAAAAAAATTGAAACGTGTCCAACGCCGCTTTATTTATTTTTTGCTGCTTCAATTCTGTTGTTTTTTTTTTATTTTTTAGTTTTATTTGGTTGCTTAGTCGGTTTATCGATCTATTTTCTGCACGATCACTTGTTGTAATTTTTTATTATACATTTTGCAATGCCGTCGCTATTCTGGTTGCTCCTGCTGTTGTTCTTGCTGTTGTTTTTGTCTGTTGTTGTATCTGTGGGCCGCTGTTGCATGTATGTACATAGCGAATATGCCTTTCGGGTAATATTTTAGCAATTTCCTCGCTCTCTGGCCGCAGCTTTTCGAAGTTTATCGCGGCCTCCACGCGATGAGCTTGTTTTTTTTCGTTTTTAAACTTGGCTAAGGGCCCAAGCTTTTTCTGGTCAGCTATAGCTTAACAGTTTTTTTTCTTGCGTTTGGCGATTTTTTTTTCAATTTTTCCAATTGGCGATTTTGGCGCGCCGATAAAAGCAATTTCGTGGCTTTGAGCTATTTACCACACACAAACATACACATAAACACAACAAAACTCACACACACAAACACACTGTATATATGAATATTATATATATATATATATTTTGTGCGACTTGTCTACAGTCGTTTTGGCATTCCCAACCAGATTCAGTGCGCTTGATAATTGCCACAGCAACGCGACAAGTCCAGGTTCAACTTAAACTCTACAACTCCAATTCACTGGGCACCCAAGTCCTGCCAAGGCTTTGCAAGACTCAAGGCACGTTCAAAGGGTTTGTTGTTGTTGCGTTTGCTTTTGCTTTTGCTTTTAGGTTTATCAATTTAATTTCTTGTCTCGCACCTTTGCTTAATTTTATTTTATTTTTTTTGTTTTGTAGGGCTTTCTGTTCGCTTGACCGTCCACAACACAACATTCAAGAACGTTGCCTGCTCGCCGCACACCGAACGATCTCTGGAATTTTTATGCTTTTTTACTTTTGTTGTCTCCTTTTAATTTTTTTCAATTTTCGCCGTTCGCTTTCTGCGCGTTTATTCGTTTGTTCGTTTGCTTATTGTCTTTTATTTTTTCATAAGTATCAAACAATATATTGTTTGTCTAAATTGAGTTTTGGTCTGAAACTTTATTCACTTAGTTGTTAACTTGTGTTGCACTTTTGTTTTATATTTTTTTTTGTATTTGTATCTGACAGGTTTGAAAACGTGCGCGCATGCGTACCGCTTCGTTCGAGTTTTGTTGGCAGACTGTTGGCTGAAGAGCTCTTGCCAGGCTTAGTTAAAGACCGGACCAGCTCACACCACAGCCGGCTCATGGTGAAAAAGGTGTAAGGTGATGCCGTCGTGAAATACACGCTCTCGCGTTTGGCTGCTTGAGTGCTTGTCTATAGAGTGCATTTCATTCCCACTTATTACACTCACTGTGATATATTCATTTCACTCGCACTTGTGGCTTACATACAATAATGGACCCTTGTTTCACGATAGTAAAACCTTATACGAAATCCATTATCGCCCGGCTTACGAGCTCAACTGAAACGCTCTCTTTCGAGTTCGTTCTCTCACACTCAAATGCCATGCCGGTTTTAAGTTTTTGATTTTTGAGTGAAACTGTGTGGTGTTACTCTCTTAAATACATTTATTTGCTACACTAGATAAATTCACTTGGTCCAATATTCATGTCAATAAGCTGGTCCACGGCACTTAATGCTTATATATCACATAGATCCTAGTATCTGCACACCAAAGAGATGCATACTATTCCCATAGAACTTTCTTTATTGAAAGTGAAACACCGTCGAGTAGAAGCACTATTATATTCGACTCACCCTTTTGGGAGGACGCTTATTGGGAAAACGATTGATTGTCAGACAAAAGACACTGCAGATAAAGGTTAGTAAGGAGGAATGCTTACTGACATCCATTAACTTGCAAATGTTCAATTTCCAATTGTAAGAAGGCTGTAAGCTCGACTAGAAGATATCCTTATCATACATACGGACTGAGAGACCTGCACTACTGTGCCAATGCTTGATGATTTCATATCTTCGGTGTTTCTCAACCGATTTCAATTAAAATTTCATAGATTTTCATTGTTTTTAATTCTAAATTTTAAGTTCTCAAACTTAAGTTTTTTGTGTTATCGATTGCATGTGTATATCGTAAACAGGAAAATGGGGATAAGGCGATCTCATATCCAACATCTGAAGTACTTGAGATCGACGCGTTCATACATACAGACGGACAGACAGACGGATTTGACTATATCAACTGATCTGTTGATGCTGATCAAGAATATATATACTTTATGGGATCGGAGAAGCTTTCTTACATACTTTTGCACAAATTTATAAGACCGTTTTTAATACATTTCATAAGTTAAGGGTAAACAAATGATTCGTTATTATTAGGATTTATCAATAGAAATCTAATCTAATAATTTAAAAATTATCCTTACTCACCCTTTTGAATAGACAGTTTTTCGGTAAATGGTTCTCAGTTTCCAGAATGGCGGAATATACATAAGAAAGCAACGAAGGTCGGATTTTAGTAGTTAACATTTTACAAACATCTAAACGTTGTTAGCTTTGACCACGTACTTGGATGTGTAGCTCTAACATTCCCATTAATCTCGCGATATCAGTTTTCCCTGTAGTTATATCAAGACTTATCCAATTGTTTTCTTTAATAATACACTGCATTTTGTCAATTTTATTGCTCCTCACGGGACATTCAATTTTTGAAATAAATATTTTCTAAATATTATTTAATTGAAATTTGGATGCATTTGTAAATTGAAGATACCTTTTGAGCTTTACTTATGATAAGCTTGCACACAAATAAAAATCAAATGAGGTAAAGTTTCTGTTTCATTATTAGTATATGACAACGTACTTGACAGCGATTGCCGTTACCTACTCTCTTATATACAAATGCTGTGGACCAAATGTATATCTATACCTAGTTATATAATAATTGTTCGAAACAATTATTGAAAAAGAGGTACAATTATGGATTATTATTGGTACAGTCCATGGATTATTAAGTATTTATCATAAACATATCATGTTCAATAATCATTTCATCTATACTTAGGTTTTTCTATTAGCTTTTATTTAGCTGAATAACTCTAAAGAGTATATTTTGATTTGTGTTATATTCGCCATGGCTACTGTCGATATCAACTAGAAACTTCAAACTTTGCAATGATACCTTGATTCTAACCTCACCCGTACTTTCTCTCTGCAAAGAGGTCCTTTTTAATCGGTTTTTTTTTTGGTATCAAAGTATTTTATTTCCCGACCCCATAAAGTATATATACCCATGAACAGCATATTTTTTACAGCTGAGTCAATATAGCAATGTCTATCTGCCCGCCTGTATGTGTAAGAGCGTAGATCACTTTTCCGTTTTAAGATATGCACATGTAACCGATAAAAAAAAAATACTTGAATTTCATAAACTTGACAATGAGGATTAAAAACCATTATTAAAAGAAGTAAGAAGGTTCTAGTTGAGTACGCTCGACTAGAAGATACCCTTGACCATACAGGCTAAATCGACTCGGCTGTTAATGCTGATCAAGAATATAAATACTTTATGGGGTCGGAGAAGCTTCCTTCTGCCTGTTATATACTTTTGCACACAACCTTTATACCATTTTTTACCCATTTCATGGGTTAAGGGTATAATAAAGAAATAATATGCAATTTTTAACAAAATCTGTTGAGAATCACCGAAGGTATGAACGATTAAAATTTAATCATCAAGCATTGGTATTGTAGTGCAAGTATTTTATTTTAGGATTAAGGGTATCTTCTAGTCGAATTTACTTAACTTAAGCCAACAGTAAGTTGGTATTTTTTGTTTTTTGATATATGAATTTAAGAAATGAATAAAATAGATTAGATTATATTAGAATTTTAAAAATGTTTTTAAAAAATACAAACGTTAAATGAACTAATAAATGTATATATAAATTAAATCATGATTTTCATTTATTCTTGGGGATCATCCTTTACATTCCAAATCAATATCGCAATATAACCCTATGACCTTTACATCGAACAAATTTGTTTTAGTTTCATATAATTTGGCAAAAAATGTAAAATTGTAGTGTGGTAAAGAGAGAGGCATGGAATTCGCGTCAAACTTCATGTTGTGCAGCATGTAGGTAGTATTCTGTATTAGATCAGTGAAGTAGAAATTTAAGTTTAAGTTTTAAATTTATTTAAAAAATAATCCATACGCACCCTTTTGAACGGACAGTTTTTTGGCAAATTGATCGCAGCCTGTTGTATGCCGTAATAAATAAAAGAAAGAAACGATGGTCGTACTTTAGTATTTAACATCTTGCAAATATCTAAACGTATGTTTTTAGCTTGAATTATTTTGCTTTGACCATGTACTTGGATGTGTATCTTTGCTATTCCCATTAGCCTTGCGACATCACTGTTGCCTGTAGATATCTCAATACTTAACGAATTGTTGTCTTCAACAAAACACTTCATTTTGTCAATTTTGTTGCTCCTCACGGTACATTCTACGTTAGTAAGAGTAAGTTTCTAAATAAAGTTTAAATAAAATGGTGATATTCTGATGAATTTGTAAACTGTAGATACCTTTTGGGCACTGCTTATGATAAGCTTGCAAGAAAATAAAATCCAAATGAGGTAAAATTTCTGTTTCATTATTAGTATATGGCAACGTACTTAAAAACGTTGTCAGTTTTCTACTCTCTTATATACAAATGCTGTGGACCAAATCTATATCTATACCTAAATTAATATTTTCACATCGATTTTTCGTCACAATTATTGAAAAAATGTACAATTATATCATCAAGCAGTCCGTGGATAAATAGGTATTTATCCTCATAAACATATGTACATTATACGTCAGCTCCTCACCTCTTTGTAAGTCAGCAGAGCTTGAAGCGATTTTAAAAATACCCATGCGATATAGAAAAGCACTCAAATCATTATTGTAATTTTCGCTTCCCTCTAAAAAAAGCAAAAACATTTTTTGAACGATTCAGGGTTCAATAAAAGAAAAGTCTCGTACAATATAATGTCAAACTCATACATTTTGTGCGATGTTCATATTTACCATCAGGTCGAGAAAATTTCTACTCAAGCACTGTATTTGTTAGATTTGGACAACCCTTTGTAAAACACACAACTGGGCTGAGAGTAGTTTAAATTACAATAATAGTAGACAAGCTGCCGTCTTATAAGCAAATGTCGTAATTTGAATAGAAATTGGACGTATAAACAAACTATATTCATAGCAAATCAATATAAAACAAACAGTGTGTAGCTGATTTTAAGACTCGGGTCCGCGCGATAACAAGCCGTTTCTTGGAATCACTTAAATGTACGGTCTTCTGTAGTTTATTGCAAAACGTGCAATAATAATTAAATAAGTACTTATTGTGCTATTTTTTTAAATACCTAATTACTAATAATACAGCTAAACTAACTTGTATTAAACCTTATTAAATTTTAAATATGTATACATAATATTTTTTAAAATCATAGTCGTAGTCGACTTGTTAAAATATATTTTTTAGTAGGGTCAGCAGTGTGACGAGCGTTTAACTATTGAAAAGTTTATTACACATTTCCGTGGGACGAAGCACATTCCTTTTACAATATATATTTGAAGACTTACATTGAATATGATTAGCATATTTGTGATTAGGTTGTTATTTTTGGTGAGTTGCATTGTCAAACAGTTTATGTGCTCTAAAAAACAATCGGTTCGTGTCCACTTTTTTGGTTTGTGTCCACTTGGCTGGTTTTTAATGCATTTTTAATTTTGTTTCATCTTCACAATTTAGAAAATGCCTGGTTTCAAAAAGATCTTACATTTAAGCCTAAACTAATGATTATAATGCAGGCTAATATCGTCAAAAAATGTATTTGCTTCGTAGCCATTTTTCCTTGTACACGAATCGAGTTCAAAACCTAAAAAGCACATTTGAAACTTGCTACCAACATTTTGTCATCTAATAAGCGTAAAAACATATCATAACAAGTGAAGATAGATATAAAATGGTTAATAGCAATTTTAAACAGCATTTTTTAAAAAAAGTGAGATGTAATTTATAAGGTAAGCATTCGCATCCAAGATATTGGCATTGCGTATACCTACAATACAAATATTTGTTTGCAATGGTATATATTTTTTTTTTTTCATATATTAATTATTCAGTTGACTATTTAGTCACCCCTATAAACAAAGCCGACGGCAAAGCCTTTATCTAAAACCTATAATCTATAATAATCAGAGTAGGATTTTAAAATATTAATAATAATAAATAAACATAAACTGCAAATATTAAAACTTATTAAAATCTTAACTGAAGTATTTTTTTGTTTTTTTTTATATAATTATAAAAAAATTATAATACGCATCAGATTAAGAGCGAATCTTAAGAGCAGACAGTCGTAATATAATTCACTCATTTCGATTCACTCAATGACTCAAATCTAAAGAGCGTGAGAGATTGAATGAATGAAGATATAGTTCTTTTGCGAGCGGATTGCCGATGCAAACAGAGTGGACATGTTAAATGCCCATTTGGAGCTCTTTGGAAACGTTCGTGTTGTTGATTTTTATGCTCAGCGCGGCACATTTGCTGCGCCACATTAAAAAACTAGTATCTGGTGGTGGTGTTGGTGGTTGTAGATACGTTTTAAGCTCGGAGCGGGAGCGAGTTGCAATGGCAGCATACACCCAATGATGGGGGAAAAAAAGTTGGAAAAAATATGATCAAGGAATGTAGACATAACTTGACAGCATGCTTAGAGAATTTTTACTCGAGGACAGAGCGCGAATGTGCGTTGGAAACGGAATGAGTCGCTTAGAGTAGCCGTCGCTGCTCAGACACAGGCACAGACACAGACACAGGCACAGACACAGAGTACAGGCGGACCAGGCAGGCCAAGCCAAACAAACAGGCAACCAAGCCAGGCAAGGCAAGGCAAGCAACCGAGGCAAGCGAAGACGACAACAACGGAGACGATAACAACAACAACAACAACGAAAAAACACTAAAGTTGGCGCATTCTTTGGCTCAGACTACTGCTCTGTTTATGTGTGTGTATGTGTGTGCGGTTGTGAGAGCTTTCGAGTTTGTGTGAGCGAGAGTTAGACTCACGATTTGTCTAATTGAATTTGCACTAACAATTAAAAGTTGCTCAGTATCCAATGACAAGCATAAACATAATTTATGACCAACTCACTTGAATAGTTACAACAAAATAAACTTAACACAGTTTTACATTCCTCACATCGCACATTAATACGCAAAATAAAGTGAATGCACATTAAATGTCAAATCTAAATGTAATCAAATGACCCCATGCATAGATAACTAGTAAAAGATCAAAGTGAAATAAACAAAAAGTATCGGCAGGCTATTTGCAATAAATAAGCATAAAATTAAATTTTAAATTTCAGATTAAAGCTGTCAGATGTCAGATGAGCTGTATGTGATGAGGCACTTTACGAGATATGCACATTGTTGTTGTTGTTGAAATGCCATCATTTCATTATCAATCGATCTAAATCTAAAAATTTGAATCAAAATCTAACTCAAAGTCGAGCGACATCGCACATTAAATAAGTTTTCTTTTTTTTTTCTTTTTTGAGCGGCCACACACAACAAAATAAACAAATTCACTTCTACTGACGATTTGGTGTTCATTTTGATTTGATATTTATAGCGCTCGAATGTTTTTTTGTTAAGTTTCTTTCGGTTTTTGCCATTTGCCCCGCACTAATGTGTGCTGTGTGTTGAAATCATCGTTTAACTCAAATTAATTAACATTAACTTTTGTAGCTTGTTGCAAGGCATAAATACAACCGGGTGGCATTTTGGAGATCTGCTAACTTCAATGATAAATTGTAACCCGGTTGGCAACTCCATAGTCCGTTTTCATAGTCGCTTATCGCTGGCAGCCTTTTATAGGCAACTGTTATTGTGGTTGCCAATATTAGTATGGTGGGAAAGCCACCAGCTTTGTTTGGCTGGCGCTCAAACTTGTTATACTTTTAGCCAGCAGCAAGGTCCAGCAGCCCCGAAAGTTAATCGAATTAAACAAATACATGTGTTCGTTCGGCTCTGGAGAGTTAACAGTTGCTTTAGAATTTGACAAATGATGTTTGGGGCATTTTGGTTTTGGTTTTGGTTTCATATGTTCGATAACTAGCATAACTGTGACTTTGGCTTGTTAAGTTCGTTGCCCAAGTCATTTAGTTTTTGTGGGAACAGCGTCGGTTTAATTATGGCCAAAGTCTTTCTGCCCGTGTGTAAATTTCAGTGCAGTAAATAGAAAAAAAAAAAACCCCAACACACACAGAGAGAAGAGAGGGAAAAAAAGCATTTTTTCGAAGTTTGTTAAGCGCAAATTCTTGAAATGTTTGCAGTGCGCAACAATTTGGAACATTTTGTTGAACACAGAAGAGGAGCGAGCAAACAGCAACCAGGGGAAAAAAGCGCACAAACAATAACAGCAACAACATCATTCAAGACAATGTATCCGTCGATGTGCGTCGCCTCGTGGTCAACGAAAGTGAGCAACGAAGGACACACAAAGTGACGGCTGGGCTTTAGAAACTGGAATACTGGAGCTGTAGTTGAAGCTGGGATCTGCTGATGTTGTCTGGTGCTGGACGTGAGTGAAGCTCAAGTGAAACTGCCATTGTTTGCATTGCTAGATACCAGACCACTCCAGTTAAACGCTGGCGTCGCTGATGATGACGACTTGGACGACGTAGTGCCTGAAGAACAGGCAGGAACTCCTAAGACTCCTTGCATACAGTCGCAGTCTTCATCGTCGTCACGGGCCGTCAGCATTTGCATCCACAAATCTTCACACATCCTAGCTGGTCTACACTTGAGGCGCACACACAGACTCACATGAGGCACTTGCTGTTGCTTCTGCTGCCTAGACTCTTGAACACAACAGAGAGGTTGACTCGAAGTCTACGACTTCAAGCTATGGCTGTGGCTTGTCTCTCTGGCTGCCAGTGCCTGACCTGAGTTAAACAAATTCATTAAAAACTCGTCACTTTGCGCGCATCACGCTGACTTGGCATAACTGCCTCACTGCCTGGCTGACTGCCTCTTGCAGCCTCAACAGCCTTGTGGTTGGCGTCTTTAAGCATTTGCCACTTGCAATCATACTCATAGTCGTCTCCTTCTTGTGCCCTGCCAGCCAATGAAGTGCCTGGCTACATAGTCTTAAGCCACATTGCCAGGATAAACATTTTTTAAAAAAAAGGAACCAACCTCTGCATTATAACAATATTTTTATAGCATGTCCCTTCACATTGTTTGCACTGCATACGCTGCTATTTTCTGACTTCCTACAATATTAAGGCAAACAGAGCGAAAGGAGGCCCCGAAAGAGAGCCTTAAAGGCCTGCCGTATTTGTATTCTATTTTGAAAGGCCCTTCAATCAACTTGATCTTGGCAGCTGCTTGGAACGCAAGTCTGCCACCAGCATCGTCTCAGCAACTGTTGGCATTTCTCCTGAGAAAGCTTTTACTACAACTATAACTGCAACTACAACTACGACTGAATATCACCACAAGCCGATAAGCAGCCCGGCTCTGATGCCTCATTGATGCCACATAACGCTTCTAACGGCTGCAGTCAGTTTCTCTGTACGTGTGTGTGCGATAAGTTTCCAGGAAGCACAAACTGCGTTTGGCCGTCGGCCTCTAACGAAAAACCGATGCCGCCAGTTGATGTCGCAGACGGTTGGTTGCATTGCTACTGCTACTGCTACTGGCAACATAAAAATTAAAAAAAAAAAATGAAACTAACTATTGTAATATGCACTAACTAACACATAACATATTCAGGAAGTATTTTATGTCCAATTATTGTTAGCTCTCCCAACTATAAACATGCGGTTGAATGAACTTGTTAGAATGAAACAAAATTATTCAAGGTACAAGCATTAAGCGAGTAACTAAGCTTTTATAGTTTTGTGTTGCAATAATAATAAAGATTTTTACTGTATGCATTTCCGACAATTTACATATATATAACTTAAAATATATAATGGGTTTCAAGCTCATTGAGCTTTCGGTTAAGGTTTATAAATCTTAAAAACAAAAGTTTTTCACAATAGTGAAATACTCTGATTATGCTCATCAAATTGTTCTTCTTTTCTCTCATAGTCACAAACTGATTTCCAAACTGCTCAGTTTAATCATTCACTGCTTTCGCTTTCATTGCATTATGATTTTAACCACATCGATGCATAATAATGTATATAATACACATACATATATAGTGTAAGAAGAACAACAACTGGTGATGCCATATAAAAGAGATCGATGCGTTTGCTTGCACACCTTTTATGGGCGAGGGTAAGGAAACCTGCATATGATGCGTTAAAACTTTGAAACAGCCCTGACAAAAGAGGCCACTAGCAAACACACAACACCAAGAACAACTCCAGCAAACTATACAGAAGGGAAACAACGAAAAAAGGAGACAGATCGCTGCCGCCATACAAACGCGCCTGTAATTTTAAGACGCAGCCCCAAGTATGACGATGATGACAAACAAGGATACCAAACTCAGAATACCACTGAATTCTTTTGGATAATTAAAAGCACTTAAGTCGGAATTTTTTTGAGCGCGTTTCTGTATTTTTTTTGTGCTTTGTGTTTTTTTTGTTTCATTTAAACTTTTGTTTGTTATATATATCATATGATTGTTGTTCTTGTTGCTCAGCGAACTCGACGGCAGATCGAAACGAAGAAGCGTTGATTTCTCCTAGAAGCTAACTAATTAAAGACGAGCTAAGAACGTTGTGAATGGGAAAACTTGCTGATATCAAGATGAATCGATCAGGAACTGGATTGGATCATCATGCATTATGTATTTGTATAACTCTAGAAGAATCGCCAAAACGAAGTAGAAATAAGAAGATTATCAAGTTTTGTTCTGAATGCGTATTTATCCAGAGATGCATAACGTGAAATATGAGACTCCTTTCTACAATTTAATCTCAAAATATGAAAAAAACACATTTACTAAACAAGCAATCTAGTATATAAGTTTGACTTGAGTTATACGATAGTACATTTTCCACACAATATTTCTAAAAATAAAATAAAAATGTATTTTAAAACTTAATTTCAATATTCGCGGCAATTCTGATTCATAAAGCAATGTAAAGTTTTAAAAGTAATTTACCAGCGCAGAATGCATGTTTTCTCGCTTATTGTGAAATGCTTTTAGCTGATATTCAATATTTTCGCAAAGCGAGGCGAGGCGAACTTGAACTTCACAACACGACAACAACAATAACAACAACAATAACAAAAACAATAAAAATATGTATGGACCAGGTAGGTCCTTGTGGCCTACCTTTGATTTGTGGCTATTTCGCGCGGAGACACTTCATTTATCACGTTCGTTTCGTTCGTCGCCGGCATCGGCGTCGGCGTTGGCGACATAGGCACTGACCTTGAAAACGTTTTAGCCGAACCCAGTCACAGCTACAGTCACAGTCACATTTGCACCACAACAGTTCCAGCAGCTCCAAGCTCCAACCTACCAACCTTCTTCATCTTCTTCGTTTGCCTCTGCGCTTATAAACATTTTGTAAAAGGAGCCCATACATATTTTTGTTGGTTTTCATTTTAGCTTTGCGTTTTCATTGCCAGCATTTTGTGTATATGTGTGTGTCTTACTTTTATTTGTATGGCTTTATTAATGATGCGATGCGCGATAATGACGCATGCATACGAGATAGGCCGCGAGGCCAGGATTCTCACATGGCAGCTCCATAATATACTCAAATGCTTATGGCTAAATCACAAGCAAATGCAAAGCTGATGCTGAGCCTGAGACTGAGGCCATGGCTAAGTGCTTCCGCTCCAAATCGCACAACTGAGGAGGTTCTATTGCATTTACCCATTGCCCGAATATGCCAAGAATGGTGTTAAGCTCGATTAATTCATGCCCCATTGCTGAAGCCTACACCATCACAACCACCCCTTCACTCCCCCTCCACACAGATGCAGTGTCGTTTGGCAGCAGCACAGTGCTAAATAAATAAATGAATTAATGGCCAACGCGAGTGCGGTGCAAAAAAATCAATTAAATAAAATGCGAAACGTAAAACATGCATAAAAAAAAAAGGCAGGCAGGCGGCAGGCAATCAGACCAGTGAAGCAGCAAGACACAAGACGCAAGGTGCAAGGCAAATGTTGCCATCGTTTGCAGACACACACATACATACACACACACACACAGCTGAAGTTGGAGCAGCTATGCAGATGCCTTTTGGCTTTGCTGGTTTTGCTGGCAGTCGAATCGATATTAAATTGTTACGCTTTGGACAATTTGAACACGCGCAGGCGCAAAAACAAGACTCGAATAGGGAAAGCCAAACGCAATCACAGATCGTTTGCTCGATCAATGCAACAGATTGGAAGAGCTGCAGCAGTCTCTCCAACTTCAACTCTTCCAACTCCAACTCCAGCTCTGTGATACACACGGCGACTCTATAAGGTCGAGGCATGTGTTGAGCCGCCGTTGTGGTAATTAACTCGTTTGCTATTGTAAATGCCTCATTGCAACACTTTTGATGCCGATGGCCGCTGCTGTTGCACTTGGCTGTTGATCTGGCCAGTGGGTGGTCTTTGGGAGCGCTGGCGGCCTGTTTGATGGCCATTGCTGTCATTGCGGCCATAAATGTGATCCGAGTGCTCAAACATTTCGCCAGCATTGGCAATTATGAATGGAGATGCCTTCAAAACGGGAATGTTTATAGCCATAAACATCACCCACACACACGCACACACTTACTGCCCAGCCCCAATATTTTTAAAAATTTTTATAAAGGTTTTGTGGGTGCCAAAACTTGAGCCTTGCGCCAATCTGATGGTCGTTCCGTTTGAATAAGCGCGCGCATACGAAAGAAATTAACAACCCGTCTAACAATGACAAATCTTCTTGCCTGACCAAAAACAACAACAACAATAACAAACAGCCAACAGATTCCCAGACCATGATGGGGCCTAGCCAGGCAACAGTCAGCACTCACGACATTGCCAGTTGTCGTTGTGTATCTGTGTGTTGGTCCCTGCCCACTCCCGCTCCCGCCCTCTCTAATCTTCAGGTTATATTCTGAACGTGGGGCTGTCGCGTTGTTTCGTGGTACCTACACCTAATGGATTTTATTTGTGCTGTTTTGCTGATTTAATTTCGTTTTTCTTTTTTTTTCTCCGTTGTTTTTGCTTGTTTGGCATTTCGGTTCGTTGCGCTTTTTGGCCAGCCAGAAAAAAAAATAAAAATCATATAAAAACAAACCACAAACAACCAGAACCAAAACAAATTCAGCGGCGCATCTGTGTGTGTGCGAGAGCAGCCTCAAGGCTAGCAAGCGTCCCGCAAGCACCTCCTTGCATCAGCTTGCTAATGCGAATGCGATACACAGTTTTATTGTGCTTAATTCGTGTTTGTCGCTCCGCGCTGACTCCTCAACTTCAACTTCAGCTTTAGCCTTAGTCGAATCAACTCCAGCTATGACTCAATTAGGCCCTGACCCAGCAGGCAGCCCCAGTTTGCCTGCCTATTGGGTGCAGTTTTGCTTGTTTTTATCATTTCGAGGTTTGAGTTTGAGTCTTAGTTGGGATCAATGTGACTAAGCAGGAACTCCATGGCAGTGGAAAAAGTGAGGCCAAGTTATGTTGTATTTATTGATAAGCTACGATTGATAATATCAATTTTGCATGTGTTGTGAGAGCTTAGCTTGAGATTATTATCAAAATAACATCGAACATGAACAACAGCAGCACATTTTTTATGCGATGCGCATTATTCATACGAAATATAACTTGAATCAAAATGGAGTTTTTAGTGTAATGATACACAGTTTTAATCTCTTTTGTGTACATTCTACATTTTTTTACTCTAAAAATACTTAAATACACACTTTTGATTATGTAATTATTTAATTTTATATAAAGACGCCCACAAGATGGTTTATGAAAACAATTTTCAGTTTTCAGTCTTAAAGAGTAAACTCTTGAGCGTAAAGAGTGTTAAAATATTTTCCCTTTCATTTTTGTTCGGACTGTGCGGGCTAAGACGGGCCAAACAAAACAAAAGACTTAAGCAACGAACTTTGTCGCAGCAAACGAAGCAAAATAAACGAATGCAAATACCATATGTATGTATGTACATCCAAGAAGCTGTTGTTGTTGTATTGCTGTCGCATTTGGAGTGTTGGAGGCGCTTCCCTTTTGCCGCACTGCCAGGATAAACAAAGACCTTAAGCAGACAGCAGGATGTGTCAGACATAATTTTCATAATTTTACGCCACAAATCTGCAAAAATTTCTTTAGGCATTACTTACGCCAGCCCGCACCGGCAGTGCCCTTCCCCTCTCCCACACCCCACAAAACCCCGCTGCAGACACACCACTTAGCAGGCTGTGCGGTTTTTTGAAACTTAATACCGCACCAGCAACAACAGCAGCCGCTTCAGCAATAGCAACAACAACAACACCTATCCTGGCAAATGCAATTTAGCAAAGTTCTCGTCGTCGTCGTCGTTTTTGTCGACGTTGTTGCTGTCGTTGGTTTTGTGGCTTGAGTTGCGGCGTTGTAGAGCTGTTGGGACACGGCTGAGGTGTGAATATTTAACCGGATATGAGTGAAACGCATCTCTCAGGCGCGAAAGGATGACGCCTTCGCCTTTTCACCGCATCGTCGCGACACATATCAAGCTAAATACAAACGCCGAGGACACAGACTGACAAACTAGTAGAATATCGAGTATGGCCGGGGGTTCGGGTTGGCTTGGGGTAGGCCTTTTAATAATATGATAGACTGACAGTGCGGGAGACAGCTCGGCGCTGCCAACAACGACATCAGCAGCAGCAGTAAGAAAAAAAACAACGGAGACACCCCCAATGCACGATGTTGCCGCTGTTGCTGCGGCAGCATTGATCGAATAAATTGTTCTGGTCCTGCTGCGCTGCCAGCAGCCAACTGAAGTGGCTTCTCAAAAGGCGTAACATGCGCTCCAATGAGTTCAACCAACCAATGTGAGATGCCAGTTTGGCTTCGGTTTGATATATTTATTTCGCTGCTTGCTGATGCTGGGCTGCTGCTGCCTTCGATTTGGCTTCTGGCCTGTCATTTTGCAACAAATATGAAAGATTTTGTAGCGTTCAAAACGCATTCGCATGTAAACAATCGAATTACATATGCTCCCTTGAACTTAACACCAAACAGATTAGATGAACAGCAGTTTAACTTTATTTTCCTGCAATTATTTCCCAGGCAAATGCAAACACGTACAAACTAAAGACATTCAAGTTTTGTTTTGAGTTTTGAAGGTTTTTATTTTGTGCTTGTTTGTTTTATTTTTATTTTTTTTGGGTTTTTTGCTATGCAGCTCTGTCCAGATATACTACGTACTCTAACAACAAAGAGAAAAAAAACGAAAAAATCAAAACGCCGACCTTTTCACACCTTCATTCTCACAACAAAAGGCGCATTGGGTATCAATTTCACTTGCATCCGCTTTTGACAAATTTCCTCGAAATCAACATTTGCGTCTCTTCTCTCTCTTCTATCTGTCTCTAGCGTTGTCTCGACTTTCTTTTGGGTTTGACGAATTTCGACTCTGGGAAACTGAAACCGAACTCGTGCAGTCGTGCCGCCAATAAATGGCGCCACATTTCTACAAAACCTATTTATAACTTAACAACAGCAACAGCACACAACGCAACTTATCCAATTTCGAAAGACTTTTATTATAGATTTTAATTGCAAATGAAAGCAAAATGTCGCCAGTCAACGCCTACGAGCGTCTGCCTGAGAAATGGCCAAGGCAACAAGAAACACCAAGCGCGATAAGTTGTCATAACTTTGAGCCAATGTCCGCTCATTGCATGTAAATTTGCCAACCAGTTGCAGTTTCAGCAGCCGTTGGCATAATTTTTATGGCAAACGCCTGTCAAATGCAATTGAATGAATGCGGTCTGCCATCGAGACAACGAGACAACGAGCCAACACGGCCTCGACCAAGCACGGCAAACCTCAGCAATAGTTATTGCAGCAGCAGCAACAACAACTGCAACTGCGGCATTTAGTTTAACAAGCTAATTTACAATCCAAGTTAAAGTTAGCGCTCCTTAGAATGCCAGCAGCTCAACCTAGGTAAGGCTTAAGTTAGGATTTTTTGTACTGATCCGTTGAAGTGTATTGAATTTTTAAAGTGTAGATCTTTAATATATCAAGTAGTTAAATCAAACGAATAAAAGTATTTCAATAAGTAAGAACCCTTCAGAAAAGTTTCCTACTAGAATCAGACATAATAAAAAAATATAAATAAATATAAATTTCTTATGGCTTATTTTATAATTATCTTCACAATTGCCCATAATCCATAACATATTATTTGATCAGATTCATATACTTCTTTATATAAAATAAAATTTTAGCACGAAATTAGAAAGAGTACATTGTCTTCGGTGCATTCGAGCAGTAGTACATTGTTGTCTAATGTGCTTGTTCAATGCATGTTGCTCGTAAATTCAATTGGGTGCTTTAAGCATTCAAATGATTTACGCCAAATGTTTATGGCAGAATGTTGAGGTGTTTAGCTGCTTAGCTGCTTGTTGGGTGAGACAAGCTGCTGTGGGCTTATTTGTCTTGTGGAATGCATTGGGCTAATCAGTGCATAATTAATATTAATTTATATGTAAGTTAAAGTGCACTTATCTGCAGCTCAAGTGGCTTTTATTTCAAATTTGCATTGCAATTCACTCTCAATTTATAGGGCAATTGTCACAAGGCGCCTATTAACACAATCCAACACATTCTTGTCTCATTAATTTGCATCGAGGCGAAAGCAATATCAACAGCAACAACAAGAACATGGGTGGATGGAGAGACAGTAAACGAAGCAGAGAAAGCGGGAAGAGAATAACACACATAGATGGAAATTGTAACAAGTTCAGGCCAAGTCAACGAGCACTTGGCACATTTTGTAGCCATTTCACAGAAGTTGGGCACAGACCCAACCCCAGCCCCAGCCCCAGCCTCACATTCAGATTCTGATTCAAAAAGAGTTCTGTGTAGAAAGACACACATACACAAACAAACTGGTCACAAACACAACTGAAAAATGTTTCGTTTGGTTTGGTTTTGGGTTATGAGTTTGGGTTTGGGCCATTCTTGAGTTTGTTTCGAGTTTATTTTGTTTTTTCTTAACGAGGCGCTGCCAAGTCACTGTCAAAATATTGAAATAAAGGAATTTTCAATTTTAATTTCTTTAGCGCGCATCGCATTTGCTTGATAAAAGGGCCAAGCAATCGTGCTTAGAGGTGTAGTGAGAGGTAGTGACAGGGGTTAGCGGCGCGGCAACCGCGGCGCAACGACGGGTCAACCAAAACGTTAACGTTTCAAGGAAGTGACTCTGTTCTTATGTTAATGATTGTTATTTTAAGCGTTAAATGAGCGTGGGTAAATAAAAAACAAAATAATACGAATACGAACAATACAACCAGGCCAGAAAAATTTAAACTGAAATCGACACATGCAACAAAATTACAAAAGCGAGGTATTAAAAATTGTTCTAAAAAAAAATAAAATTAATAAGAAAATAACCCAAAATACTTTCTTAACAGGACAGAGCTAAAATGAAAAATAAATATTAATATACGAATTGGTTAAACGTTAAAAGTAAAGCGAAATAAAAAGTCAACTTTCATAAGTAAATGTGTTTATCTCCTAAGAATTCCATCGCAAAAAATAAGAAGCAAGCCGCTTCCATTTAACTTTATTTTGCAGCCATAAATGATCTTTTTTGTGATCTTTTTTCTTTACATACACACAGTAACCTTGAAGGCAAGCGTTTATTCACTTTCGTTGTGGCAAAGGCAATATTATTCAATCTTGAAACGTCTTCTAAGCTAAGTCCGCCCACTTTAATGGGTAATCCGCTTGCCGCCCGGACCCATAATTTGTGCAGTTAACGCAATCAAATATTATGATAATGTGTTTTTTTTAATGCTCGGGCGAAAATTTTTTTGTTTTGTGATAGTCGTCGAAGTTTAAATCCGCACGGCGGGTGTTGTTATTATTTTCTTAGGCTTAGCCGGAGCTCATTTTGCGCTTTCTCATTTTATGCAAATTTCACTCAATATGCAAAACATAATCATTTTGTTATAAGAACCAAAAAGACCAAACGCACAGCTGAAACACACACACACAAACTGAACTTAAGGTTGAAGTGGAAGTAGGAGTCGTCGACGTTGAAGTTGGAGTAAAGTTGGGGTCTCGGGCGCAGTTTGAAACACGCCCCAGCCTGCAGTTGCCTCGGCAATAAAGCAGCCAACTAAATAACTCAAACTATCACGAGAAATGCGCAGAAACACACAGAGAACGAGAGAGAGATGCGGATGGAGAGGCTGAAGAGGCAGGCAGGAAGCATGCACGGGGCGGAGGACGATCAATCGTTTAAAAATTTAAATAATATATATGTTTGCCAGTCGGCGGGCAAAGCGAAAAACTGTAACAGCCAATGTCGGAGTTGAAGTAGGTGGAGCAGCAGCAGCAGCAGCCGGAGCAGCAGCACCAGCCGAGGGAGTCAAGAAACGAGAGTCGTGGCAAGTTCAGTGAGTTGAACGCATATCGGCGCATGCCTCCCGGCGATTTATGCTTAAAACGGTGTAGATTCTTCTTATGCTCGATTCTGTTCAGTTCTGTTTGGTTCTGGTTGTGTTCTGTTCTGTCGTTTGCCGGTGCCCAGTCAAAGGAGTTGGTTGGGTGAGTGGCAAAGAGAGATCTTTGCACAACAAATCTGAGATCCAAGCAGCCAAGCATCAGCTAGAGGCCCAGACAGCTAGGCTGCTTATTAAGCGATCTAGTGATTTTAGAGCAGGTTAAGGAACTTTTTTGGAGCATGCCACAATGTGAAACGTGTGTCGCCATGTCGCAGCCTTGACAGCTATCCAACGGACTCCTAGTTAAACAAGTTTAACAACAAAAACACCTTCCCAGTTGCTAGTCGCTTGAAGTTCCAGTTGGCTGCACTTTGCATTTTGTGCTTTCAGTTATTGGCAGACCAAAATATAAGCAATAAAATAATTTAACAGACCAACATTAAAAATAAAGCTAAAAAAAGCAGAAAAAACAGTTCTCACTTAGCTCTGACACTTCGTATGGGCAATGGGGGCGTTTAATTGATTCAAATCGAATTCGTTGGAACTTTTGACGCGTTAATATTTACGGAGAACTTACAGGAGGACTTACAGATACTCTGCAAACATAAGCGTTTAATAACAAAAGTAATAGGCACACATTATAAGTGTTCAAGGAAGCAAAACAGCTCAGAAGCAAACATGATTTTAGCTTTTAAAGCTCATGAATATAATGTTTACTTAAACCATAATCTTTTAGTCTATCCTCTTACCTTCTTATTCAATTTTTCAGAAAACACAGGGTATTTTTATAAGCCATTCCAGTGTGTGTTTGTGTTTGTTATGATTGCCCTGCCCTGCTGTTAAGCCAACCCTAATGCAGAATCATTGAAGCAAATTAATGAAGCTGCGCGCAGCTCAAAGAAAATTGTAAATCGAAAAAAATTTAAATCGCGCCACAATCAGTCATAAGTCCCACAGGAATTAACACACACACACACACTCATACACATACATATAGATGAAATCCGAAGACGCAATGAATCACACAAGCGCTTCACAATGATTTCAATTTTGGATTTCTCGAACCGATTGTCGAAGGCTAAGCTCAACCTCAACCTCAAGCCCCCCTGGCTCAATCCCCGCCTGACGAAGGTGTGACAGCTGCGCTTGACTGTGACAGTGCCAGCGACTGCGCCTGCGACTACGACTGGGGCTTGGTCTTAGTGTTATCCGCCACTGCCCCCGCTTGTAATGTAACTCAATTAATTGTAACGTAATTTCCAGTAGCTGGCTTATATCTTAGCTTTCGAACTTGGACCCAGCACTTAGATGCATCTGTCAGCAAGCTGTCAAACCTGGAACAACAGCTGCAACAATGCTCTGCACTTTTAACGTTTCCTGTTCCCCAATTGACACAAAAACTTCATTTATTCAAATTAATTTTTGTGTAGCTACAAAGAAATTTAAATACATAAATGTTTTCGAAGAACTAAGCGAAAAGTTGGCATCACCGCAAACACAATAAATCTTTTGAAAACCACAAAATGCGTCTACGTAGCTTTGTCACCATATTTCTCGCTGGATTTTTGCTAATGAAATTCGCAAAACTTTGCCCTATTTGCTTTGATTGTGTCTTTTGCGCTAAAAATAAGAAAAAGGAAATGACATAGCTCCTCTGTTTGAATGTTGGCAAGGCTTCAAAAGGTGTGCCCCACAATAAATGCCACCGTTGATTGCGCGTTGCTGCGGCTCCTGCCGCAGCCACATACCCAGATTTATCTGTGCAATCTGGAAAAATAGGAGGCGACGCATCGCCATCGCCGCCGACGCCTCTGTCTGTCACTTTGCTCAGCAACTGGAGCTGAAAGTCGAGTCCCACAAGCCACAACTACTTCTCAGAATGTAAACACAACTTTAATATGGATGGTTTATGAAGAGTTGCGCCTAATAAGTAATTTCGATAGGCAAAATCTGAGGTGAATAAAGAAAAAACTGAATTTTTTTTAATAAGTATTTATCTAAATTGCATTGGTATCATAGCTTTTTTACTATTCAGTGCAAAAAAATGCCTGAATTATTATTATTTATATGTTTAAAACTGCAATGACAGCGACTAATTACTCATAAAATAAATTGACAAAAAACTTATTAAAATAAAACGGAATATGTTAGTAAAAACACCAAATCTAAATTAGGCATTCAGAGATAAGCACAAATGTCAGCGTTAAATGCTTAAACAAGCAAAAAATAATTGTTCGGCAAAGGCAAACAGCTTCGTTAGGCTCACCAAAAGCCATTTTTGCGCCTGTTCATCATTGGCAAACGAGGGTGTCGCTGCAAGGTCGTGTGTCACACATTTGCAAATGTCATAATTGCATACATTTTGATTAGATTTTCGGTTGTGGCGCAGCAGCATTTTGAGAGAGATAAAATAAAATAAAAAGTGAATGTCATTTATGAATCAAATGCTGCTGGTAAATTAATTTGGCGACACCAGACACGTTCAACAACAACAACAACAATATTCACATTCAACAACATTCAAAATTCACATTCGCCTTCAGCTGCTGACGAAATCGACAGAATCGACTCTACGGCTCTGCCTGCCACCTGTTGCTGTGATTACGTCGAGTCGACTTTATACATGTATATATGTGTATGTATATATCTCTAGTAACTGTTTGCCAAAGCAACGTGTAGCAACATGTTTAAATTTGCACCACGCTGCGTATGATTAATGTGACAGTTGTAAATTGCAGCGCCCCTCATACGCTGTCAATCAAGGCGCAATGAAAATGTGTGCCAAATTCTGCATTGAGCTGATACATTATAGAATTTATTACATGTTAGATATGTCAAAACAAACAAATTTGTAGCACATTGATTGATTTGGTACTCCCAACCTTTAGGTAAAGCTCTACAAATATGTGAGTTGGGATTGGGTGTCAAAATGGAGAAATCAGATTGAGTTGAAAGTAAATTGAAGTCAACCTAGAAACATACTTTGGCATGCCGAATATTCTATAAACTTGCAAAGTCAACTTTCATAGAAAAACTTTTATAAAGATTTGGCAACTTTATTTTAACAAATGTCCAAACTTTAATAAATATCAAGACTTAAAACGAAGTTTCAGCCTGATAGCTCACAATTTGAAAAACTTTTTTATATCGACTTAGCGCGCGATGCTAATATATAGACATATAGGCCAGACGAATACATTTCTTTCTGTGCGCTACACTTTAAGAAAAGTGACGAACTTATTTTTTCTCTTTCCTTTTTTCTAGCTCAACTTTTACTTGTGTGCTTGCAACACAGCTTCAGTTTCTTTTAAAGTCTATATTCAATTATCTGGCGCCTTCCATAAACTGCTTAACAAAATTATACAGTCCAAGCAGAGCATTATCTGAATTACTAATTGTTAAATCTGCAGTCAAAAGATTATGTAACTTCCGAGTAGAGCAACCGATGAAAGCGGAAGTAGTACCGATAGAAGGATGGTCAGCCAGGGCGAAACATTGTTTTTGTCAGCTATTTAACATGGTGAAACATGAAAGCAATTGAGAGATGGTCAGATGGGAAACTGAAGCGTTATGTGTAATCAGCGGATGCCAAAGCAGCCGATCGTCTATTGGGTTCTACTAAATTTCCGGGAAGAAATATATGTATGTGTATGTACATTGGCTGCATTGGCTGCCATGCAAAAACAACAAGTCAACTGACAGACAGCCAACGAGGCAGGCAGAGAGTCTATGGCTGGCTGGCTGGCTGGCTGGCTGGAACTCTGGCAGGCTCTTGGCAGTCAGCGACATGCAAAGTCGACAACAAGAACAAATTGCTGCCGCTTGGCAAAGACAACAACGACGACGATGGCCAAGACGGCAGCTCAGTCATAACTCAGGCTATTGGCTTGTTAAGCGATTTTCCAATATACCCAACACAACAGTTCTGCACTTTTGCAAAGTTCAGTATTTTGTAATTACGTGTAGTAGCAGTCGGCCGAACTATCTATCTATCTTTATTCTCCCCTCTCTCATCTCTGTGTATCTCTAGGACGCGTGCGTGCCCAGCCATCCAGTCAGCCATCCAGCCAACCAGCCATATAGGCTATTTATTTTTTGCGTACGAATTTTTCGGCCTTTGGCGCTTTTCGACTATAAATATCCATATCCATAGTACGTTGTGCCGTTTCTGAATGTCTGGCTCTGGCTCAGAGCCTGGTTATCGGAACAGCAGCAGCAGCAGCTGTTGGTGCTGGCCTCATATTAAGCTATTTTACGCTTATCAAACGCATGCAAAAGAACACAGAAAAGACACGTGTATGAGAGTGCACCCCGGTGCATGTCCGCATGTCTGTTGATGTCTGATGATGATGGTGTACAAAGTACATAGATGCACCTCGATGCACCTCGTGGCATGTCCTGCTGCAGTGGCAGCTCGCAAAATGATTTATAGAAAGCTCTCATTATTTATAGCTGCCTCAACGCAGCGCTGTCAAATAAGTTGAGGCAATTAATTAAGCGCCCCTGCATCAGCTTCAATTCCGAATGCCGAAAGCAAATATTGAAACGCCTTTAAAGTATGCGGATAATAGCTTATGCCTCTAACTGCTGCCGCTGCTGCAACTATGCGTTTGTTGTTGCCAATGGTAGGAAGCTAAATGAAAAGAAGAGGAACTCAATTTGCGGTGCAGTGAGCTAAAACTTTGAGTTCTAAGAATCAAAAGATAAATATTATATAATAATCTATAAGAATTTTGTCTTAATAACTGAAAATTCCCTACCTATATCTACTATTTTACAAAAGTTCATGTGAACAATTTGTGTTTTTATTGTATCGCCTGAAGTCACATTTTTATAGCGCGAACTTTACAATAAGCCCAAATCAGAAAGTGGCACTGTGGGAACTCCTTTTTTTTGGTTTGGTTTTGTTTTAAGTTCAACTGGCGTGCAGCTAATGCGTTTGGCTTTTAAATGCCCCCTCATTAGTGTTAAACAACCATTTTTTGTATGCCAGCACCAACAGCAGCAGCAGCAGCTTATTTGAAACGCCTCATTTAAGTGAAATGGAAATGGCAATTTTCGGTCAAGTGGCGGAACCAAAAAAACACGTGCCAAAAAAAAACCGCCGAAAAACAGAGCACAAATCGACAGGTATCACACGAATCCAAATTCAACTTTAACCAATTCACAATAACCAAAACGCAGCTGCAGATACATAAATTCAAACACTGTGTGTGTTTCATTAACTCAGGGCGCGCGTGTTATCGTTCTTTTGCTTTGCTGGAACTCCCTGGAGTTGAAGTCGCATTCGAAGTTAGTGTTAAAGGCAATGAAACTGCGCTGTCTGCCAAATTAGAGGTTACCCATAATTCCAATATAAAAGTTGTGGGGGTGTTGGCTGGCAACTCACATCCACATACACAGGAGACTTTTTATTTGAGTGTAGAGTTTATAAGCAAGTACGAGGGCGGGTGTTAAGTTTAGGGTGTAGTCCAGTGCAATCAGGATTATCGAGTTTTCAGCCGAATTAGGAAGTAATCAACTGACAGACAGTTTGGTTCTTACTATAATCTATGAATCAAATGATTTTCTCACCTTAAATCCATTGATTTCGCGGTTACTACTCAGAACTTGAGCTCTCTATCTAAGAGGCTAAAACATTTTTTGTTGATCACAAACCACTTACAATCAGCCTAAAGATCCCAGGAAACCTGATCTTAAAGCCACAGGAGTTTTTTTACGTCTATTTTGCCCGCTTGATAATTGAAATAAATCAGTTTCGTGTCTTAACTAACATTAACTAGGCCCATTTAGCGACACTAATGATACCAAAGTAGAAAGAAAACAAAGGTAAATAAGAGAGGGAAGGGAACATTTATTAATAATTAATCGTGTCAGAGTGATTTGGTGAATTCACGACATTTGCCGAAACATTGATTGAAACAAGAACAAGAACAAAAACAAGAACAAGAACAACAAAGAGAATAATAATAATAATTGTTCAAAATTCTGTGGCCACAAATCGAATTTGTTATAATTGAGTTCTCGATCATAATCAGTGGAAGTTGATGGTTGTTGGAAGTTAGTTGTTGGTGGATGGAAGTGGAGCACTGACGGGGCATGAATCAAGCAATTTGGGGCCGAACTTGTAAACACGACTGATATTATATAATTGAGTGTATTAAAATGGGTCTTGCTTTCTGCCTGTCTGCTTTTGTTGTTGCTGGCGGTTCGTTTCAGTTCGTTTGCGGTTGTGATTTGTGGCACGTACTTTGGGCCAGCTGGCACCTGTCCCGCTAACAAATTAATAAATGATTATTATATTACGCACAGGCTGTTAAGTAATGCGATTATGACATAACGAGCACACACACACACACAACCACACTATATCAATTGGGTGTTAGAGAGCTAAGAGTTCAACTGGAACACAGTCAGAAATTATGGATATGGTTGGCAATGAGACACACAGACAGAGCGCAGCTGCGTCACAAGGTAGTCGCCGCAGCCGTCGCCTCTCTGTTTGCCTCAATAATTTATCCATTAAGATTGCACGCGCCTGATTGTGTGCTACGTGGTAGCCTGGTAGCCTGGTAACCTGGTAGAGCCTAGCTAGTCAGTCCAGACTGTTACTGCGATGGTGACTCTAAGGCTGGACCTGTGGGGCATATACATTAATACGTATATACTTGGGGGCAAGGCTGCGGGCGCTGCCCACAGATGATTTAATGCGCCAAATTATAAAATGGTTGTTGATTTAATTTTTATGAGTGTAAAAAAGCGGTCCCAACTCTTTCATTTGTTGCTTTAGCCCAACCACCACCACCAACAACAACAGCTGACTGTCTCGACGATCAGTCAGTAAGCAGCTACTCGTCTTTGTTGTTACCTGCCTGTCTGGGCTGGCTGGCCGGTCCGAGTGCTGTGCTGTACTCTCTTCAGCCACAGCTATAGCACTGGCTTGTAAGCATGTTTCGCAGTTTATCGCAATCTTAGCCGCAACCGAAAACCGCTGCAAACACCGACGAACGTGACATGTGAATTAGGCAGTCGAAGACATGGACATGGACATGGACACGAACCAAAAACTGAAGCGCATGGCTGTATAGGAACAAGGGCACCGCACAAGCCAGCCAGGTTACCCCCCCCCCCCCCCACCCCTTCCTCTTAATATTTTGTTGGTTGTTGTTGTTCGTATCGTGTTATATTAATAAATTTATTGACGCACATGTGGTGCTGGCATTAGACATGATCTTTGCAACTGCTCGCCGGTCGTTCGATCGACTCTAAAAGCTTGTTTTTAAAGTTTGCCAAGATTTTGTGTATTTTGGATGTATCTTGACTATGTAACTATTTGTTAAGCGATACTGTTTATTAATTTTGTGGTTTTCTGTGAAATTCGACTACTGTTTAAGGCAACAAAATTCGGCGAATTTAAAGATAAGAAACAAAAACCATTTAGTTGATTGCGAGATCTTTGTCTGAGATCTAAACACGGAACATCTTTGCACAATTGCTTTAATGACCTGGCCATTTGAGCAAGTCATCTACCAAGCATAACGTTGCTAATAATCATTTTTATTTTTTTGTTTTGCTACTTTAAGAAAATCAATCGCTTAAATTTTTAAGAGAAAACGTAGGTTAATTTGCAACAAAAATTATTGAGAACAATTGGTAAATTATTAATTAAATTATTGGTAATAATAGCCGTGTAAGCTCGACTAGAATATACCCTTAACCCTTGACCATACAGACGGACAGACACCACACCATCTGTCTGACAGACATACACATATGTGTAATACTGTACCAATGCTTGATGGCTTCATATCTCCGGTGTTTCTGAACCACTTTTAAAAATTTGACAATTTTCATTATTTTGTTAATAGTTTCAATTATCATTTTCAAATTTTAAAAATTCAAGATTATTTTGTTATCGATTTTATATGTATATCGCAAACCTGAAAAGTTAAAATTTGGAACAAAATTGTTATGCCTAGAGTTAAGGAGAGCTTATATTTAAAATCTGGAGTCTCTAGCTTTTGTAGTTCCTGAGATCGACGCGTTCAGGCATACATACAAACGGACAGATGCTTTATGGGGTCGGAAAAGCTTCCTTATGTCTGTTACATACTTTTGCACAAAACCATTATACCTTTATTTTTAACAATTCAATGGGTTTAGGGAATAACAAGAATGCATGCCGAATTTTGCATACACTTGTAAAACCTACTTGTCGTTCATGGTAAAATAATGTAAAATGCATTGAATACGTTTGGCAGCTATATGATATAGTGATCTAATGTGAATTTTAACAAATGACCTATCTGCATCTAAGAGAAAACTTTGATCAAAATTTCAGCTTAATAGCTAAAGAACTGAGTGACAGATCGAAACAGAAAATTTCAGAAAATATGTTCTCCATATGGATATTCTTCTTTAAATTTTGCAAATTTTATGACAATATTATAAATACAATTTATAAATGTATAACAACATGTCCTAAAAACTTTTGTCGAGAAAGCAAGAATTGAAGATTTCCTGAACCCCATATTTTATAGACTTGCAGTAATTTTGTATCCTGAGCCCATGGAATATGAATATGGGTTCAATGGGTTTAAAGATAACGCCATAAAGTATATATATTCTTAATCAGCATCAACAGCCAAGTCGAAATAGCCGTCTGTTCATCTGGCTTTCTGTATAAACGCGTTGTTCTCAGAGGCTAAAAGATAAGAACATAGCCTTTTAATTTGAAATATAACTTCTTAACACAAGCTGTCCTCTCAATATTCAAGATTACTATTAAGTTTGTATATTTGCAAGCATTTAACTTTATATACTTTATATGTATGATTTTAGTGTGAGTGTTTTAACGCTTTCCAATCTGCTTTAGCTTTGTACTTAAAGGCTGCTCGTCCAGCCAATTAATCAAAGTTGTATTTTTTTTTAGCAACAACCAGCAGCAGCAACATTCTGTTGTTTCGACAATGCCACCACCCGCTGCTGCTCTGGCATAAAGAGAGAACTGGAAGTCAATAATCGAAATGCTTAACCCGCTCTTAATGCACCATCAGGAAGATGGAAGAAGGGGCAACCCGCAGGCCGTGCAACGTGCTCAATTTGGCGCCCTACTTCGTAGCACCTACGCAATAAGAATGTTGTTGGATTTTTTTTTTATTTGTATTTTCGATTGCATTTGCTGTTCCATGTTAAGTGTTAATAAATCGCAGCCCCAATGAAGATCACGGAAATTTGTTTCAAACTGTTTTTATATTACTTGATATTACTTTTACAACTTCGTTTTCGGGCAACTCTTTTGCCTTTTATTACTTAACAAATTAGCCCAAATTAATCAGAAACGAAAGTAACGCCACATGCTGCACTTAGGGTCAAGACAAATGGCTTAGGGCTCAGTGTGAGGGCTAACCGAATCTCAATTCAAATCCGAACTTAAAACCGAATGCACTTGGGCGGCCATAAGAAACAACAAACAAACGAACGAACAAAATGCATTCTAAACATTTTACGATACGACATTAAGCGGAGCTCGAGTGACACATCCACATTCAAGGGAAGAGCGAAGGGGAGCAGGAGAGATACGTAAGTGCCGCATATTCTCAAACAATTTGCAAGCTTTCAATCAACCAGGCAAGCTGGCAACTTGGGTAAGCTGAGAGGAGGCAAACTGGGAACTCGCGAGCTGGCTCTAATCGATCAAAAACCCGTATGGCAGGCGCATGTTGTGGCAGCCGCGTTCGATTCCATCATTCATGCGATCAACATTATCTGCCGTCAGGCATCAAGCCGATGCCTCCTTGCGATGCAAAGCTTCTTCCAAATTCAAGCCTCAACAACAATATGCACAGAGTCCCAATCTCTGTCTTCTCTCCTGTCTGCCGCAATGTCTTTGGGTAAAACGTTCTCAAAAGCGAAAATAACGTTCGCATATTTTGCTGTCGGATTATCGCTCGTACTGCGTTCATCAGCGACAAAAGCTTCCTGTGTAAATTAAACGAATAATTGCGCGCCTAACTGTAAACAGAACGTTGTTCAGCAACAAAACGTACTTTCCAGAGGAATTTCCCCGGCATACAAAGAGGAACAAGAGGGAGAGAGGGACCACCTTTTCGACCCCCTTCACCCAATTAACTAATAAAAAATGCTAGCAATTAATAAATCGCTTGACAAACGCTTCTTTATAACGTGAGATTTGCAATAAAAATTATTGGTGACTCTACATAAAAACAAGTAAGAAAGCTCTAGTCGAGTAAGCTCGACTAGAATATACCCTTAACCCAGACACCAGACCATCTGTCTGACAGACATACAGATACGTGTAATACTGAACCCAAGCTTGATGGCTTCATATCTCCGCTGTTTCTAAGCCGATTTAAATAAAAATTTGACAGAACTTCCTTATTTTATTAATAGTTAATCAATCCTTATTTTCAAATTTATTATTTAAAAAATTCAAGATTTTTTTGTTATCGATTTCATATGTATATTGTAAACCTGAAAATTTAAAATTTGAAACAAACTCTTTATGCCTAAAATTAAGAAGAGCTCATATTTAAAATCTGGAGCCTCTAGCTTTTGTAGTTCCTGAGATCGACACGTTCAGGCATACAGACATACAGACGGACATGTCTATATCGACTTTGCAGTTGATGCAGATCAAGAATATATGTACAAAAAGTACTTTCCAGAGGAATTTCCCCGGCATACAAAAAGTAACAAGAGGGAGAGAGGGACCACCTTTTCGACCCCCTTCACCCAATTAACTAATAACAAATGTCAGCATTTAATAAATCGCTTGAAAAGACGCTTCTTTATGAGGGTGGTCCAACTCTCTCTCTCTCTCCCTCCCTCTATCTCCTTGGACGGAAAATGCATGTGATTTTCCCAGCCAAATAGGGTCAAAAAGAATCCTAAAACTCCATACGTGTAGACTTTGTCCAGTCAGTGTCAATTCTCGAGTGGTTTGATTTGGTGTGTGTTTGTAAAATGATATGAGCACTTTTTATTTACAATCTCAATCTCCAACTATTTCTTTCTTTTGCTTTCTGTCTTTGTCCATTTTCCATTTCTTCATTGACGGGCACACGGTTATTTCTCAAACACTAATCCTTCAGGTCTCTGCTTATCGCCCGCGCGCTCCGAGACGCTAATTTGATGAGTCATCTGTGCCGACCTCGTTGTTGTCGTCGTATTCGTCGTCCAGTTGCGATAGTCATCTGCGTATCGTTGAAGGGCTATAGTGAAGTTTCCCCGCCAATGACCCCTCCAAGCCATGAACCTTTACGACGTTTACCTGTTCGTCTATTATCGTAAATTTAAGGCTTGTCATTGAATGGGAGTGCTGTGAGCATCATCTAGGGACTACTTCTATGTTTGTATTGAGTTTTCGTAGAAAATGTCACAAAAAAAGGGAATGTCAACACACTCGCACAAACACACACACACACACACACGCACACAACAAACACAAACTCTGAAAGAGAAAAAAATAAAGAAAACTATGTACACAGTTAGATGATAATCGGATCGCTGCTTTGAGCATACACGCATTGGGTATCTCATTTCTAAATAAAAAGGCCGCAAATGAAAATGGTAACAATAGAAACTGTCTAGCTTTGTTTGAATTGTTGTTGTTGTTGTTGTTTTGGTTATTGTCGTTGCCGGCTGTTCAATAATTATGTTGATATCCGAGAGCCAAAGGCATTTAAAAGTTATCGACTCTGAAACAGAGCCGACTTGAGTATTTATGCGCTTCATTAATTTGCTTTCAATTTAAGGATATTCCCTGTCTAGATAAACTCTGAGAAAGTGCATGCATGGAAGTCGTCTACAGTTTCACCAAGCAGCTGGTTTTCCATTAGTATTTTTATTTCTTTGAGTTTTAATTAAATGTATAAGTTAAATTCTCCTATTTATGAGATGAGCTTAAAATTTAAATAAGAAACATATTTAATTCAAGATTTCAGTTATCTTTTTTAAGAGCTCTAATTAATCCAAACAAAATTGTGCTTGCCAAAATAATGGAAATGAGTAGAATTAAATTATAATTATTCTTTTTACTGCCACATTTATTTTGTATGAATAATTCTAAGAATCCTTAAAGCTGGTGTTCAAATCGTTTAATCCTGTCTTTTTAAAGATGTTTAAGTTTATTTACCCTTATGAGAAACGCAAAAAACTCTCATAAAGTCTTAAGTTTATATTATAAAAGTTCTATAAATGTTTCGATTGGTGGCAAAGCTTAGCTTAGAGAGAACGCCAAAAAACCATGAATGAGAATGAAATGTCGGCTTTTAAACTTTTGATTCTCCAAATCAAGAAAAAGGAAAGGACAAATTAATTGCTTTTGCGACGCTGCCAACTGTCTAAGACAAAACTTTTTGGGCGCACCCTAACGGCAAGTGGCCTGAATGGTCGGTCGGTCAGTTCTGGTCAGATCTGTTCTTGTCTGGCCTTGCCTTTGCCTTTGCTTTGTGACTTTGCCTCTGGCGGCTGACTCATAGGCGCTTAGTTCGAAAGGACTGGACTCAATGACTGCCCCCCCGTTGTGGCTATCATAAAAGAAAAACAAAAACAAACAGAGAAAAAAACTCGAAGCCGCCGCTTGCAGGTATTTGGCAAAAGGAAGTGCTACAAAAAGATTCGGTCGCCTACTCTAGAGCTGTCAGCTTATCATTTCGCTTTTAGCGCAACCTCTCAGAAACGGTGTCCTGTGCATGTGTGTGTTTGAGTGAGTGTGCGTGTGTGTGTGTGTTTGGCTCATTATCAGAGCGAGCGCAATGGAATGCAATGGTAACTTCTTCCATGCCATTCTTTTGCTCTCTCCCCCCGTCTGTCTTTTAAGTTGCGTGTTTTTTTCGACTCAAGTCTCTAGCGCTCCGGTACTGTGGCATCTCATGTTATCCTTGTGCTCTTGTGCTCAATTTCGGCTACTTTTGGGATAACCTTATGTGTTTGTGAGTGTGTGTGTGTATATCGTGTGTGTTCGTGTCGCATGTCGCCCGGAATACTCGCTGTGCCTTTGTCCGTCTGCCGTTCACCGCGATAAGGGTTTAAGTTATGACCTTTTAAAATGTCCAAATGCGACGATAGCGCGTGATTACTACAAATGTATTCCGAGAGTGCTGCGACCAGGAAAACAGGACGCAACAACATTTAAGAGACAGAACGAGAGAGAGAGAGAAAGAAAGAGAGAATCATACAACATACAACATACGAAACATGCATTTAACATCGTACAAGAAGTTGCGCTTGTCGAGGCAACAATAACAAATTGTTTTGGCCCCCAAAACCTAACTAAGAAATGAAATCTTAAATCACAGTTCCGCCCCTTTTGCGTTTTGGGCCAAGCTTCTGTCTAAGATCATCACCGATTGCATCCAAGCACTGCAGGACATTGGCAAAGTGGTCAAGTTGCCAAGTTGCCAAGTTGCCAAGTTGCCAGTTACCAGTTGGATGTTGCGATCGTCGTCATCATAACTATGTACACCATGTGAACGAACAATAAATATCGATCAATACGTCAATTTTTATCTATTCCACAAATCGAATGCACAGTGTTCAAAGTACGCTTTTAGTAAGAATAGTAAAATTAAACCAAAATTACTAGTTGAGGATCAATTACGTTATTCGTTAATCAAAATCATAAAATTCTTTACGTTGGATAGAAAGTTCATTCTTGGATTTTATATATATAAGAATTATTATTATTAATTTATAACATAAAATGACTTAAAACCCAACGCAAACATTAATTCAACACAATTTTCTAGCTAGGAACCGGAATAACTCTAGAATGATAAAGAAATTTTAGTCAAATTTTTTTAAATTAAAATTTGTAAACGGAGAAATTTTTCTATTATGTACAAACAACATCGATTGTTAAGAATTTTGACTTGATATGACATACTCTCGAAATAAATGTACATAACTTAAAGTTAACTTTTCACTCCTTCAATTTTGTTTTTTCTTCACATCTGTAAGACTTACAAAAATGATTATTTTGTCTTTGTTTCATTACGTTTTGTGCCACTGTGCAACTGAACCGGGCATTTTGTAAATTGTTGCGCCTTGCATAATTTTTACATAACTCTTGTTTTATTCTGTTTGCCTTTGCCCGCCGCTTCAGGAATTTTCCGTTTTCTTTTAATTTTTAATTTTATTTTTACTTATTTCATATATTTTTTCCGCCTTCCTTCTTTTCGTATATATTTTTTGCATATGTCGATTGTTGCCTGATGTCCGTGGCGGACAATGTTGCAAAGAAGTGCTCGAAGGGATTCTGCACTGTTTTTTGCTGCTTTTATAAGTGATCCATTCTCCTGTGCCCCCCGCCCAAACGCTGTACGGAGAGAGAGAAGAGACGAGAGTTTGAAGTATATTGCTAATAATAACAATAATAATATGCGTTCGCTTATTAAAATTGATGTCAGATGTTATTGATATGTATCTGGAAGCGCAGTTTTCGATGAGCGCGCACACACACAAAAGAAAATCGTGTCAAAGGACTGCTACGGAATCAAGATTCCAGAAGTTTTAGAATTGAGCTTAATTGAAGCGTTATTATATGAGTGTCACATATGCAAAGTATATTATTTTTGCCTTTTTTTCAAATTATTTGAACACCAACCAATTCCAGGTCTCTCTGTCTACATTGAAAGCTGTGTGTTGAGGTTGAAACTGATTCTGAGTTTGAGTCTGCTGTTGGAGTCTGCTGCGTCCTGTCCGTGGCATCAAGCTGTGCATACAAAACGTGCACCTTCACTCAGTTTGACAGATGCCTCAGAATTTAAGCACCGCAGGCCATCGGGGCATTGCTGCTGCTGCTGCTGCCACAGCAGCCGCAGCCCGTCTTTTATTAATCAGCAGCACCGACCGACCGACCGGTGATGCAGTTCACCATGCAAAATGTCTGCTGGTCGAGGGGGGAACACGTGTGAGTGTGTATGCTATGAGAAGGGTCGGGGGAGACAAGTCTTGCTTGCAAAATATTATTTATATCGAATTTAATAATAATTCTTGAGCCGCTGCTGACGTCGTTCCGTTCGACTGCGTAGGCAGTTTTTGATCGGCGCAAATAAAAAAAAAGTATACAAAATACAAAAAATTTGCATTGATCGACGTTGCAGATATGGTGGCTGGCAAAACTGCCAAATGCCTGATGATGCCCCTGAATTCCCTGATGCTTGTGCTCGATTCCTGCTGATGTTGCTGATGCCTGATGCCTGCTGCCTGTTGTTGCCGTCGTGATCGTCGGCTGCCGATCGCTTACCGCGTTTATGATGAATGATTGCGGGCGTCGGCCAGGATGGTGGGCCATTCAACTTTGACTACTTTCGCCCGGATGAAAAGCTTGCGTCGCCGTTGCCTTCGCCGTCGCCTTCGCCGTCCCCCTTATTAGCATGCCAGCAACGTTTTGGACCAAGTTATGCCTCCGCACATATTCTCACATAAGCAAAGAGAATTGGGCTAACCCAGCCGGTTCCGGCCCTGGCCCCTGCTCCGGCCCTTGCGCCTCTGTCTCCTTTGGTCTTCATCTTAATGTGCCGTTTTGTTAAATTGCAGCGTTAAGAATTGTGCACATAAAGCATTTTGTTGTCAAACTGATTTTCGATCATACATAATTTTTATCTTGATCCAAATAAGGCTTACCCAGCTACAGCAACAGCTACAGCTACAACCACCTCGGCCTAAGGCCAAAGAAACCAGCTTGCATTGAGGATCGTTAAAATATTTATGCATGCGTGGTCAGCTGATATACATATACATACATATACGGACAAATACATGCAGGAGTGTATGCGTGAAGTTATTTTGTTGAACAATCAACAAATGAGCTCAAGCCATTTCAAAAATATTTCTAAATCGATTTTTTTTGGGCGTTTCGAATTTAACGCCTTATTTGTCGCCCCAAAAATGAAATAAACGCAGCTAATAATTTGCAAGCCCAAAATGGCTAAGTGGTCAAGACTTAAGTGCACCATAAAAATGTTGAACGCATAAATCTCTTTAAATTACTGTTACACGTACACATACACGCAGATACACACACATGGGGGATTTATAAGATCATAATAATCGGAAATAGTTTATACATACACATGTATGTGAGATGGCATTTGTTATGGGCTGTAAAAACAGCCGGCGAGATCGATTCGAGTTTTTTTATGAGCAGATACAGTTATAAATATCATATTTTACACATATATGGTCAGTATTTATAGCAAATGTGTGAAATAGTAAACTTAATGTAAATTTTGCCTTATAAATAAATTTATTAGTTTATACACATAACTCAAAAAATAGTAGGTGTGCCTAAGTAGCACATCCATTAAAGGTAGATTTTGTGTGGACGTTTTTATAAATTTACAATTCACAAAACAAAGTTGTGTTGTGTTTCCATAGTATAAGAACTTAAATTTGTATGGCTGCTATATGATATAGCTATAACCCGATATCGCTGATTTTTGACAAATTATCTACCTGCAAAGAAAACAATACCTCGATAAATTTTCAGCTTGATAGCTTAAAAACTGAGAGACACAAGCTTAGAAAACACTCTGCATCAAAATATTTAAATTATGCCCATCACCCAATCCGTACCCACAAAAACAAAACTAATGCCAAAATATTGTCTTAATCAATAAATGCAGTATATGCAGTATAACTTCATATGTATATACATATTCGAAAAGTGCCTCAAGCATTTCTTGAAGTTCATTCACATTTGAATATGCTGAGTATGATTGTTGTTGTTGTTGTTTTGGTTGTTATATTGGCAAAACAAAATGTGCATTTGGATTTGGTTTTTATTTATTATTGTTGTTCGTTCCCTTGACCCAGTTTGAAAGGCAGCAAGTCGCCAACAAGCCGCAACGGTAACATGTTTGCTTATATAACGAATGCTCCAGCTAACTCCCTCGCGCCACTTGGATACATTGTTGTTGTAACTGCTGATTATATTTGTTGTTGGTATTTGGTATAATCGTACACACACATAAATTCGAGCACAATATCCACAAAAACGACAGTAAACGGTCATTTTTATCGAAATAATTGCATTTTTTCGTGTGGCAGCGAAAGTTTTGATTGCGTTTTCGCCTGGCGTTAGCCGAGTTGAGGTAACTACATACATATATATATATGTATATATATATATATATATATATAGTACGGTTAAATACGGTTAAATCGTAATCGTATCAACACACACACAAGTATTTTCATTACGCGTCTGCCTTGAGGGCCGGCAGCCAATCGTTTGGCCAAATTGTCAGTAAGTTACAAAGTTGCTGAACCTTTTGGAAATGCAGTCTGAATCTCTCTGTGTGTGTGTTGATTGCGCGTATGCACGAAATCAATAAATAAAAGCAACAACAAGAAATCGACCAGGCTATACACACAGCAATGGTAGCCCACGCCGCCCTGCCTCAACTGTTGCCGCCAACTGTTGCTTGCTGTTTGCTGCCTGCAACTGATGCGCGCTCATAATTCATTTTATTAATGTTTTGACATTTTATTTATTGAATGCGAACAGGCGTGCGTTGTCGATGCGTCCGCCTCCTCCAAACTCATACTCCTGCTCCCTGCACATGTGTGTGAGGAACTCCCAGGAACCTGGGACTGGACTGGTCCTTGGTTTTGCTTACAACCTTCTTTCCTTTTTGGAGGTGCTGGGCAAATGTTTTGTGCAAATTGTTAACGGGCTTGTTTCGTTTTGCTCAAATAAGTGAAATCAATGCGTTTTGCCTCCTCCACGTACTCCTCCGCCTCCTTCTCGTTTAACACAAAATTATAGCAGCATGGAGTACTGTTGCTGTCTCTCTGTGTGTGGTCTGTGCAAACGAAAGACTTAGGGAACGAACTTGGCGTGAAAAGCAGCTTGAATGAAATCGGCTTTGAAAAATGTTTGTGACGACTATTGTTGTTGTTAAAGCAAGCAAACAAATGAAATACTTATGATAATGTCTACTTGCCCAGCTAATTTACATTAACGAGACGAAAACACAACAATTTGGTTCAAGTGTTTACAAAAAGGTAAGGCTTAAATAAAATGAAGACTCTTATAATAGTTAAATTTTTTTTTTTTTTGAGTTAACTTTTGCAAAATGGGAAAAATAGTTTTGAAGTGCTATGCTTTTTGATGATTTTTGTTACCGTGGCGAACAATAAAAAATACTTTTTAAGCAATAAATCTTTTTTATTTTTATAGTTGATTATTAAATTTTATAAACCTGAATAAACTCTAAGCCCCAATCTTCAATATCTCCGGAGTTTCTTAACTGGATTTAATGATCCTACTTTGTGTATGCTCAATATACCTCAAGGTTTTTGTTAAATACTTATTATAGCTTAAGTCATAAAAATCTATATATTGATAATAATTTGAAGTAACTAATTGAAAAAAGCAAACAGCTCTGTTTCGATTCAAGTTCAATTCTCACCCACTCACGAACAGAGCTGCAAAAATGCATTAAATGCAATGCAATTGATATTAGTAATGCAGTGAGTGTATGTGCCTCGAAAGTACTTATGGCAGAAGCAACAGCAACAGCAGCAATGCTGCACACGCCCACAACACTACTGACAACGCCCACGCGCCTTTAGTATAGCAATGGATGCGATTGCCAAATGCCAAATGGCCAACAATTAATACACACCTCAGAGCCACCGAAATGATAAATGCGTTCGACGTGAACAACCAATGGCAAATAATTTGGAGCAAAAGTTATGGAAATTACTCGCTAAGAACTGATAGCAAATCCGCGATGCGATACAGCAATGTGCCCCGTTGCAGCTTGCAGCTTGCAGCTTGCAACTTGCAACGTGCAACGTGCAACTGTGTGAGTTAATGGAATCAAAACGCTTATAAGAAAAAAAATGCACAGAGAAGGAAAAGAGGCAACAACAAGGGGGACTAAAGTGACGCATGCGACAAGAAAATATGACAATATGCTTGCAAAATTAATCTTGCATAGTGGACTGGAAGTTGAGTCTAGGCAGGATGCAAGTTGCCATTGTCACCCCGAACGACGACGTGGCGGTGAATGGTGAACTTGATTATGTTTTATGAGATGTATGCGGCAAAACAGCATCAGCAACAGCAACTGCAGCATGCAACACAGTCGAGTCGAGTCCACAAATCCGCCAACACTGTTGCAAGTCCGTCTGTGTCGGCCATTAGATGTCGCCCATAAATTGTGGTATCATTTTTTATATGCACTTATGTGCTGCTGACCAGGCCAACATTGGCCAAATGACCCAAGAAAAGGGCCCTCCGAACAATAGCTAGCAAAAGATAGATTCTCTTCTCTTCGTTTCTGCATCTGGTGGGCGCTAATCTGTTTGACCATTTCCGACGCTGATTATGTGGCAATGGATGTATGTGCGAATAGGTGTGTTTGTGTGTGTGTTATTGTTGTGCTCATTACAAGAGTCAATCGAATGATATATGGATAATGCGCGTACCTTAATTGAAAACCCATTTTGTGACCAAATAAAATATGTATATGCACCACTGTGCCGCCTACGCCAACAAAAGCAGCAAAAATGCCCCATCCCCATCTACCTACCTAGTCCATAAGTCTGTAAGTCCGTATCATTGTTGACGACATTTATGTCTTAATATTTTTGCTTGGCCATGGCGCAAATGCAGTGGCACTCAAGCGGTACCGTTACCGAGGCCAGAGCCATTAGCCTGTTCCAGGCTCCGACTGCGCTTGCGTCTTCTCTCTCTCTCTCTCTCTCTCTCTCTCTCTCTCTCCCTCTCTCTTTTAGTTTTTTTTTCAGTTCTTTCTCAGTTAACACATGGCCGCCGAAAACATTCGTATTTAAACCATTAATTTCCATTTATGGATTAAGCATGCAGAGATGGAAGAAGCAGACGGAGAGAAAGAGAGAGTGCAGCTTTGCAACCTGGCCCGCACGCACAAAAGCCTTTAATAAATGCAACACCATTACGTGCAGCACATGCTTAGAGAAAGAAGAAGAAGCAGCAGCACCAACAACAAAAGCAGCAACAGCCAGAACAGCCTCTGAAGCAGTTTTGAAGCTTCAAGCCGAAGGAGCAACCAGTTGGACAAGGGGAACAACTCAATTGGCCTGGCTTACAGCCTCTGCTTACTGCTTACTGCTGCTTTCAACTTACTGTGTGTGTGTCTCAATGCACAGTTTTTCCGAGCTGCTTATCGTCGACTCTGTCGTGGTTCGCACTGTTGTTGCTTTTGCTTTTTTCCCGCGCTCTCGCCCCAAATCTTTAAATGCTGCGCATGTGATTTTTCTTTTTGGTTTCTTGCGTCTTCTCTCGCCAACTCCAACTCCAGCTGGCAAATGGAGTCGCTGGGATTAGTGCGCGTGAGTAATGATTCCGATGGCTGCGACTCGCAACTTGCAACATGGCAACGGGCAACTTGGCAACGAACAAATTCTGCTGACTTCTCCGGCCGCTCTTGGTATTTTGCATTTTGGGTTTTTTTGCTCAGAATGGCGCTGTAGATAGGTAGCCACAAGCAGGAAAGTAGAAGCGAATCTTTGATTCTCTTAGCTATTCGTATAAATACTATATGCTAGATATCTACTGATTATTGGACATGTTAAATATTTCAAATGATATATATATAGATATTAAAATTAAGTATGGATAATGTCGATTCAAATTTAAATAGTTATGTTCCATTAAACAATACCTTCTTTTTACCAATATATGAAAAGTGTTATAAACTTAAGTATGTTAAAACGTAAAAATATCTAGTAAAAATATCTAGTTTCAGAATCAAAATTATTAAAATTTATCAAAAGGACTAAAATAATGTATAGTAATGTATAATAAAATTATGGAAAGATTAAATATCAATTATATAAAATAATAAATAAACAATTTTAAATTAAAATGTTATGGTTGATGAAATCCATAAAAACCAAATTAAGTCGTAGTAAATAATTATGGAAAAATATATTCACGTATAACATTAAATATTTCATTAATAATGTAATAAGCTGAATAAATTTCAATTTAGTTAAAGCGTAAGAGACATTTTTTAATAATAGATAAATATAATGTCACATTTAAAAATAGTTGTAAGTATAATTGTATCATAAATAACTAAAGGTTATCCAATACTCTATCAATAATAACTGTTACAAACTATCTGCCTTGATACATATTCTTTATTATTCGTAAAATCGTAGAGTACAAACAAATAGTGACTACAACTAAATACGAGTACTCATAAATTTAACACGGCCCAGAACGATTATGCTCGCATGTGTACCTAATGGAAAGTGGATTTGTGGATTGTGGTTATATGGATATGTGGATGGCTGTGCAAACACTCGCCAAGCAATAGTCAAACACAAACACACACACACTGAGAGATTGAGCACCCATAAAATGCCACAAATTCCTGGGTGTTCCCTGTACAATTGTGACGCCCCGAAAGCGAGAGGATGCCATCGTCGCCACAGAGTCAAAGACAGACAGCGAGTCAGAGAAGTAAAGTTAGAGTAACAAAACCAAATGATGCTCTCCGCTCTGAAGAGCAACAAATGCTGATGAGCAACGGCTGTATAGGGTTTGACTGGCCTGGCTAGCTGGAGGACGCTGGACGCTGTTGTTGATATTAATGTAGCGCTGTCCGAATGGCAAATGAAAGTCATCAATCAGCGTGCGCACAGCGCGAGCAGAGCCATCAACCAATGGTTGTTGGCAAGGGGGGAATGCTAAGTGTGAAGTGGTGGGGGGTGCGGCGAAATACACAAGCAAATATATACACACAAATAAAGACAGACGGATAGACAGACCAAACAAATATGAGCCGAGTGCGCATGCGCGGAACGTTATGGATTTTGTTTTATTGTTGTTGTTGTCGAGGTAAACACTGTCAAAGCTAAAGGGGCGGATCCAGGGGCGCGCCCCTTTTTGTGTCAAGTTGCGTAAAAAATGTGAGAGTGCGAAAAGCGCCAACAAAAGCGCCATTTATTGTGAACAGAGTGTGTGTGAGTGTGTTTTATATTAAAACAAATTAAGCTGCTTTTCTCCATTTTGTCAACTAAAGCCATTGATTGCCATCTCTTTCTGTTGCAACAATCTTTATCTCTTTCTTTGGCTATGATGTCTTAATTGTTATGCTAAGAGGGCAGCTAGACTCTGTCGTTCTGGAGGCGTTATAAATTAAAATTATGTTTCAATGCAATTTATTATATCAAAAATTGTTGCGACAGCCCCAGAATGTGTAGAGAGCCCACTAAGAGCAAAAAGGGGGCCTGGCCGTGCTGATAGTCGAGTCACACCCCATTTGGCGGCTTTTTGATGATGGCCCCAACCATCCAGCAGCTGGCCCAGACAAACAACTACTACACCAGCCAGCACAACAACAAGCCGCTCTCTGAAGTTGATTTAGCTTTTATTAACTTTATTTTATGATCTAGCCTCGCCTGGCAAATCATACATAGCATAGTATAGCATATATGGGCGGGCGGGGGAGAATGAAAAGTAAAGAGTGTGTTGTGCTGGTCTGGTCTGCTTAAGCAGCCAAGTTCGATTTTAGTCGATCGATAAGCAACAATGTCAAGCTTCCTGCTCAGCTGTGGTTGCTGCTGCTGCTGTTGCAGTTGCTGTTGCTGCCTTTATTGAGTCCATGCCGCAGCTGAGATTTACTTTTAGGGTTAGCCAAAAGGTCAGCTCAACAAATGTCCCAAATTTGTTGAGTTTTCCATTTTTTGTTATACTATCGTTAACTGATTTGCCTTTGTCAATTTATTGTCTTAAATACCTAATAAACAAGGCGAATTGGAGGCTTAAAAGTTTGCTCACAATATTGCTAAAGGATTTTTACTCAAATCATTGCTAATATTAACATATATTATTTGCTATTTTTTAAGGCTAATTAAGTTTACTAATAAAATACAAGTTCAATTTACAAATTGAAAGTAATTTTAGTATTTGCTTAAAAGATATTTTCGGCAATACAGAAAGAGCATACGAATGTTTGCATCAGACAGATAAAAAATTTATTTTTAAAAGTTTGTTGCTACTTTTTATCGCATTTTGTGCATCTTATTACTCTCATTTTTCGTGCCCGAACATGACAAATAAATACAAAATAATAAAGAGAAGAAAAGAACTACAACAAAAACAAAAACAAAATAAAAATTACAATGCTGGCAACAACAAGTTCGTAATTCGTAAAGCATTTTGTCATTGTTGCAAGTCAGCAGGAGATCTTTCACTTTTAACCTTTCGAAACAAGCAAATCCAAAAAAAAAGCACAGCAAGCGATTGGTTTTATTATTTTATTGACAATTAAAAGATATTGGAGCAATTGAGGTAAAGTGAAGCACTAAGATGAGTTAAGTAACCAAGTCATAGTTAAAGTGAGGAAGACGCGATGTCCCGTGGGCTGCTGCAACAGTTGCAGTTGCAAGTCTGAGAGTGTGTGTGATTTATAGATGCGACGCGTGGTTGTAGCATGTGAAAAATGAATGCGAGATTTATAACATCAGCCTAATTGAATGTTTGATCCTGTGCATAAATAACCAAATTAATGAAAATGATTTTTAATAAATTTCTCAATTGCATGTTTAACTCGAACGCACACTGCGCCGCCACAGAGAGGCAACGGCAATGGCAAAGGCAAAGGCAAAAGCACAGGCAATGGCAAACGCAATCCGCAATTCCATAGCCAATGAATCCCGGCTAGACACGCGGCCCATAACGATGTCCTGCTGAGCATGAGTAATGCTTCTCTATTAGGCGCTGCATCACTCCTGCTAATGGAGCCCATGTAGCTCATGGCTGCTGCTGCTGTTGATGTTGATGTTGTTGTTATTGTTGTTGGTGTTGTTGTTGCAACCAAGTTGCAACAGCACTTGCAGCTGCAGTTGTGCATCGAGTCGGAAGCGATGTTGTCATTAGGCTGGTCACCTTTTTGCATGAGAGATGTTGGCTCCCAGTCTGCCAGTCTGCCAGTCTGCCAGTCTCCCAGTCGCTGTATCTCTTTCTTTCTCTCTCTCTCTTTCTCTCTCTCTCTCTCTCTCTGTCTTTTTCTCTCTCTCTCTCTCTTTCTCTCTTGCCTGCGTATGTCATTCACCCGCTTAATTATGAAGAAATGTATACGCTTTTGTGATAATTAATGGCGCCATTGCCAGCAGATCAATTTTTTGGTTTGCTTTCGTCTCTTATGCCTTTTGGGTTAGTTCAATTCACAAATAACTGGGCGGCAACATTGCCGCATGCCCTTGCCCATGATCGGATCGGATCGGCTGTCTTTTGATTTTTACCTCGAACCGACAACGAAGTCTCAAGTCCAAATCGGCGCATTTTCGTCGCATCGCTTGGCATATTTTTTGACATGCCCGTTGACAACTTCAATTAACGAGTGCTCAGTGCTTGCAATTAACGCATTTTTTCATTCTATACCCTTTACCAAAAATGAAACAAAATACACGATCACTGCAATTTTGGCATACCCCAAAATGAGAAACTGACTACACACAATCCAAAAAAACAGAGTCTTATTTCTTTTATTTTTTGTTTTTTGTCTTTGGACAGCTGAAACATCAAACATACAAGTATCAACTGATATCGGCTACGATCAACAGAAAGGAAATGGAAGCCATTTGTCATCATCGTCATCAAAGCAACAAAGCAACAACAACAATAACACAAGCCCGTATTGCATTTGTTTGTGGACACTTCCTATAGGTAAGAGGGAGCTCCCGCTAACAAAAACAAAAAATATTAATATGCGTCAATGCTTGGTCAGGTTCTATGCATGGAATTTCTAATAATAATGAAGCTTGCTTTGGGCTGGCCAACGTCTGGAATTTCTAAAGGTATACCCTATAAGAAAGTGAAAATTGGGTAACATAGTGTCGGATGTCACATATGTAATATAAAGAGAAGTCTTTGAAGAACTCAATAGTTTTTGCTTAGCAAACAACTAAAAAGTCCTCTTAAACAAAAGATATAAATTTGTATAAATATAAATTATTTTTTTGTATACAGTTTTTAATCGGGCTTAAGTTCATTCTTCGATATATTCATTGGGCTTTTAATATTATAATTTGTTTTAAGAGGAAGGCTTAAGTCATTAATAAAATAGATTTTTCCCGAAATTTGGTAAACTTATTAAAAACCAATTCTTATTTCAGGATATCTTAAAAGTCAAAAACACATAAAAAAACTTATAATTTCTTGCACATTTCTCATTTTCTTAGGTTTCTTTTGACAAGCTCTAAAGTGTCGAATTTTGACTGTTTGAATAGTCGCATAAATCAGAGACACCTCAAACGAACTATTTGTGTAAGCAGAGAAAAGCAAATAGAAAAGTATTCAAAGACGCAGCGGCACCTGCCAGCTCAACGATCGGTTTTCGTTCGGAGCACCCAATTGAAATGCAACAGACCACGTTCAGACATGACGGCAATTTGTCTACGATTAATCTATGTCCCAGGGACAGTAATGATATAAAGACTGTGGATTTGTAGTTCCGGGCAAATTGAGTAAGTGCCAAAGGAAAACAATGGCTCTGAAATAAAAGATCGGGAAAGTAAAAGTGTGCAAATCTCTGGGTGCTGCTGCTTGGCTTGGCTGTTCGGTCATAACTTGAGCCGAGAACAAAACAAAAATCTGGGCAACAATGGCTGGCAAAACTCAGAGAAGGACAATAAAACGGACGGGCGGACAGACGGACAGACGGACAGGTAAATCGCCTTCGTGTTTGGCCGCATAACGCTGCCGGCGATCAAAACCGCGTCACGATTGCAATGTGCCTTGCAAAATGAAGCTGCAACAAAATACCAAAAAAGACTCTGACTGCTTGCAACACTCGCTGGGCATTTTCACACTCGCAAACGCTACATAATCATAACGAAAGCGTCTTGGAGACTCTTGGCAAGTTACGACATCCACCAACCAGCAAACAAAAGTTAATTGAATTAACTTTTTTTAAACTGTTTGTAATTGCTAGATGGCAGCAGATTTACAGATTTACAGATTTACACAAAACGAACGCATTTGTAGTCGCCAGATTATTATTTCTTTCTTTGCAGTTTGGTAAATATGTGTAGTTTCGTTTTGGTTTTGGTTTTGGTTTTGGCTTTGCTTTTGGGTTTCATGTCTGCCAGGAGCCATAATTGAGATGCCTTTGAAGCGATAATAAATTATGAAGCCGAAAAATGAAACGAAAACGAAAATGAAAACTTGAACGCGCAAGAAAGTTAAATACTAATACTATATACACTACAAGCGAAACTTGGCTCAGGCTTTGAGATGGCTGACTTTTTTTTCTTTATAATGTTTCGGCTTTTTTTTTTTGGTTTAGGCTATCGGACCAAAGCATTCATTGGTTTTGGCTTTGGCATTCAGCGGTGGCGGCGGCAGCAGCAGCAGCAGCCCAGACGATTAGGCCAGGGATTAGGCACAGTTTACGTCAGCCATAAATTATAAGTTTTTAGCAAAAAAAAACGTAACGGGAATGCAAGCAAGCAAAAAACCAAAGACAACGGTTAGTGCTGACACAAGCATAACATGAAAGGGAAACTGAAATCCGTTAATAGGCACATTGAACCCATTTAAAGGATTTTGGCATAAACAAAATTTGAGTGATATTTTAACTTAAGCAAGTAGGAAGGCTCTAGTCGAGTTAGCTATCACTATTGTATTGTCACTATTGCTTTACGATTTAACTTAAGTCTTTCATATCGTCCGTGTATTTTCAGCCTATTTTATTAAAAAATTTCAAGCAAATTTGTACTGCCAAGGGGTTAGAACAGCTCATATCCAAAATCTGGAGTATTTAGCTTTTATAGTTTCTAAGATCGACGAGTTCATAGACACAGAAGTCGGACGGACAGACAGACGGTCATGGTTATATCGACTCGGTTGTTGATGGTGATCAAGACTATTTATGGGGTCGGAGATGCTTCCTATTGCCTGTTACATACTTTTGCACAAAATCATTATACCCCTTTTTACCCATTTAATAGATAAAGGGTATAAAATGGGTTTGGTATTTAATTATCCCTCTCTATATCGTTCATTTTTTTTTACAAGACTATTAGGTATATGTAATTAAGAATAAATACGGAAAATGTTATTAAATATAATATTAATAAAATATTTGAAGTAATTGTCAACATATGTTGCAAAATCCATCAAAGTTTTAATGAAAATGCTTCCGGATCGAGCGTCTATCAGACATTTTGAAACTCTTGTAGTAGTTGCTTATCAGACATTTAGAATTTACATAACTAAAACATCAAATGGCAAAAAATATAAATATATATGGCAAAATCTTCAGATATCTCAAAATTGCGCAATGGGATAAAAGGTTTGCATTTTAAATGAATAATGCCGAAAAAAATTAATTGAGAACTGTCATGCAATCAGATATGAGGCGAATAATTCAACTGCACAAAATGTTACCTCTATTCATTTAGCTTTTCTCAGCCACTGTCTGCAGTTAGCGACTCAGCGCAGTTCGCATTTCACTTGGGCATTTTTTTGTTTGGCCCCCACTGAACAATTAGTAGCGCATTGCGTGTCCACATGCTGTGGCAAGAGCGCAGGCGGCATGGCTATAACACAGGGACACATCTTGGCCAAGTTTGAGTGACTTGTGATCTGCCCTCATGGCCTTACGAATGCTAATGGCAGCCAGGTCAGACTCAGCTTGTATATATGTGTGAATGATTGTATGTATGCTTGTACATAAATATATTCAAGTATATGTTTTTTTTCAGTGTCTTACAATTTCCTGGTTCGTCTCAAATCTATCGGCGCTATCGATTTTAGCCAACGGCGCTGCACGGCCTCAGTTTGCCTCTTAAAAAACTACCAAAAACAAACTAAACTGAACGAAAAAAAATCAAGTAAGAAGACTCTAGTCGAGAAAGCTCGACTAAAAGATACCCTTAGCCCTTGACCATATAGACGGAGAAACAGTCGCACTGACAGACATATGTACGTAGTACCACTGTACTAATGCTTGATGGTTTCATATCTCCCGTGTTTCTTAATTGATTTTATGGCTATATCAACTGGGCTGCTGATGCTGATCATGAATATATATACTTCATGGGGTCGGAGAAGCTTCCTTCTGCCTGTTACATACTTATCCACAAAACAATTATACCCTTTTTTACCCATTTCATGGGTAAAGGGTATAAAATGAGAAGAGACTATTCACAACAAAAAAACAGAACATCGATTTGTAGCAGCGCCTGCGCAAAGCGTGAAATTTATGCGACCCACACGCAGCGCCACTCACACGACCACGACCCAAAAAGAGTAGCAGCAGCAGCAACAACACAACAGTAACATCAGCAGCCATAGCCACCATCCACAAGAAGAAGAAGAGGCTTCACCTTCACCCTGCCAAAGTTGTAGTCGAAGTTTGAGTCGGTGTTGGAGTTGGAGTCGATGCCAGCAAAATTTCATTTCTCGCAATAAATCCATGACTGATTTATGTACTGCACAATCGTTACAAATCACAAACGTTTATTGAATGAGAGGGTTCGTCTCTACCCTGTCTATCTCTCTCTCTCTCTCTCTCTCTATGTCTTAGTCTTCTCCTTTTAAAGAGCTAGCGAAAAGAGGAAGAAGAGGGGGAAGAAAAAAAGTGACAGTGTCTGTCTGTCGGTTTGTAGTTTACAGTCTGTGCTCACGTGCTGACTTTCAGCTTTAATCAGCGCTTCTTCACTCGCAGCTGAATTGCATTTGAATTAATTAAGAAAAGCAAAAAAAGAAGAAAAAGAAACGACTGCAAGTACCGGCTGAAGAAGATCACGAATCAGTCTTTTATTTTTATACCCTTAACCCTGGGTAAAAAAAGGGTATAATGTTTTTGTGCAAATATATGTAACAGGCAGAAGGAAGCTTCTCCGACCCCATAAAGTATAAATATTCTTGATCAGCATCAATAGCCCAGTCGATTTACCCATGTCCGTCTGTCCGTCTGTCCGTCTGTCTGTCTGTATGTATGAGCGAGTCGATCTCAGAAACTACAAAAGCTAGAGAATCCAGATTTTGGATATGAACTATCCTAATCCCTAGGCATGACAAGTTTGACTCAAATTTTCGATAACTTTTCAGGTTTACGATATACAGATGTAATCGATAACAAAAAATTCTTTAATTTCAAAAAAACTGAAAATGAAGTTTGAAACTATAAGAAAAATAATGAACTTCTGTAAAAATGCCATTAAAATCGGTTAAGAAACACCGGAGATATGAAGCCATCAAGCATTGGTCCAGTAGTACGTGTACATATGTGTATGTCTGTAAGCCCGACCGTCTGTCCGTCTGTATGATCAAGGGTGAAGGGTATCTTCTAGTCGAGCGTACTCGACTAGAGCCTTCTTACTTGTTTTTGTTATGGAGCAGGCAAACATTTGTCAAATAAAGATTTGCACACACAATAAATGCAACACCGAATGTCTCCATTATGTCCAGACATAAGTTAGATGTAAATCTTTCATGTATCCTTTTGCCCGTGTGTGTTTGTATTTCAGTTTGGAGATAAACAATTGAATAAGCCACTGACATGGACAAAATCAATCAAGCCAAAAGACAACTGCAGTCCAGTAAATCCACAAACCGCCGTCAACCAACAAGCATTTACAGAATTGCAGCAAAGCAAAAGATTTACATACTCTCAACACTCTCGAGTATTCGCTACGAGGCGACATTGTCCACGGTGCTGACCACTTAAGTTGACGACGTCATCGTCGTCCTCGTCCTCGCCGTCGTCGTCTTCGTGTCTTTGTACCCAAGGCACATACCTGCAAAGTAAGCAGCAATAACAACAACAAAGATAGCCCGTTGCCTGTTTGTCCGGGTGTTGCCAACTTGGGACAAAAAGGATGACTAAATGCATGCAAGTTATTTAAATGAGACATTTTAAGAGTCAGTTCATGGCACGGCTGCAGATTGTGGACAGCTCTTCGGTTCCGGTTCTTGCATAGCTTTTGTAGAGTGTATAAAATATTGGGTATATCAACTTGATTAATAAATTTGTTAATCTAAAAAGTACATCCGAATACATAATGGCAATACAATATTTATATAATTACTTTTCTAAAATGTATGTATAGATAAATAAAGTCTGTTTAATTTAATCAGCTTAGGGAAAGTTTAGTATATTTTTAAGAATTGTTAGAAATATTTAATATACTTTTGATTTATTGACAGTATTTAAGCACCTACACTGTATATAATTAAAAAAAATATATATATCTATAAAGCATGATTAGTGAATTTTTGTGATCTGTCTAAAAATACGTTTTTAAAAAATTAAAATGTTCCTAATCCCTTAATTTAGAAACGAAAATTACCGATAACATTGTATGAATGATCCATTCGATTCTACTTACCATTAATTTAAGTAAAAAGTTCTAGTAAGAGTATTGTTATATCGACTTGCAAGTGATTAACTAAAATGTTTAAGTTTATGTTTATCTCGCAACTGTTTTTCTATTTACCAGTGACTATTTTACCCCTAGCTGATTGTGCTGTCAATTTTGGGTGGCAGTTGACAGTTGGAATTTGGTCATTTTGGTGGCCAGCTAACTGTGTCGCAGCTGCCGCAGATTTATGTGAAACGATCAGTTTGGTAATGTACGCAGATCGGTTACGGCATCAAATTATAATTCAATTCAATCGAATAGAAAGAAACGATCATGCGACCACCGGAGCGGCTGTGAAAAACAAGACGATTGCCCATTTGACTAGGCTAGCTGGCAAGATTGGCTCATAAATTGTCCAAATTAATTCATTGTGGCACCAATGGCGACACCTACTCGTTGTCTGCTGGGAATGTCTCTGACCACTTGATTCGTAAGTCATAAATTTATAGTCTTTATTGAAACATCAATTTGGACACCACATAAGCACAACACCTAGCTAGCTGCCCAGTTCAAAGTTACCCGATCCCGATTGTATTTTATACGGAAAACACATCAGAAGACGAAAAAGAGGCGAGAGAAACAAGAGATGGGCGAAGAGAGGCAGCATCAAGGTGGTCTTCGATGATGCTCCAAAGCGTTTCGACCAACAGCAACGATTTGCTTGTTGTTGTTGTTTTTGATGTTTTATTTTAACTCTTTCTACCGTATAGAACAGGTTTCAGCCTATGTCCAACTATAAGTATTATCTTCTGAGTGTATATATGTACATATATTTTTTTTTGTCGTTTCGAATATCGTTTCGATTTGGGTTTTTTTTTTTTGGCCGATTCGAAATCAACCAATCGCCGCCGATTGTTAAACACTTTTACAGCTAGTTATGCAAATGGCCGTTGAGTTTTTACATTTTGTTTTTGAAGAGTCCGCTTAGCTCTAGGCGCTTTTATATTATATAGTTTTTTGGGGCGACAATGGAGTTTGTTTATCGCAAACGATGATCTCATGCCACAAAAAGGCGTGACAAAGGCAGTCAATTTAAATTACACATAAGCTTGTATTTCGTACAATAACTTAATTTAATGGACTGCCGTTAATCATATTATATTGATGTTTAATTGGAACCGTTATTACACAAATGCAATAACAGTTTGAGCAATGTCCTAGCCATAGCAATCAGCTTTCCAACACCCTTACGACTTGCACAGCAGGCAGCAAGCAGTTCATCGAGCAGTTAAAACTGTTTAGCAAGCAGTGCTAACTGTTAATTCAATACACTTTACCGTTACTTTGCTTAATAATCTTCAAATTTTAATGTTCGAAATGTATTAATATTAAATATATACTATTAAATATTAAATGTATAATACATTAATTTATGTATATGTAAACTTTAATGCTTATGAATTGAATACTTGAAGATAACAAATGCAACTTTCTTTGCTAACAGCACGTCTAACATTTTTGGGTGGTCCTTTGGGTGGTTCTTGACCTAACGCCAGGCACAGGAACATGGCTAGAGCTTTACTATAAACGGGCGAAACTCAACAGGTTTAAGTTCAGTTGCTTTTGGGCGCTCTTCGCATGTGTATTGTAGAAAAAAAAGAAAAAAATTCCTTGCGCCGGAAACGAATACGCCGCTAGCGGTCTTAACGGTACTTAAGTGCGTTACGAAAATTGATAATTGAATTTTGTTGTTGTGCAAATGGTGCACACATTAAATGTGGCAATAAAAAATAATAATAATCACATTTATTACCAATATGCGATTTCGATTAATGTTCAAACATAACATACAATCGTTTTCTACGTTTGCCTATGCAGTTTAAATTGATAAATTTATGGGAACATATATGAGTTGGAAACAATATATTTAAAAAGTGCCATTTTTGACTGATGCTGGGTCAACACTTTTTTAATACTCTTTTTTGATTATTAATGTGTTGATTTTCACCCATGACCGAGGCTTAATAACAATTTGTCAACGAAATTAAAACTTTAATCAATAAATGCGTTTGATGTGTGTGAAAAGTAAACTAGAAGACGAGCCAACGGACACTAAAAAGGATATTGTGTTTGTGTGTGTAGAAATTGTTTGACCAACGTTTATACACTGGCAGAAAAACCTAGTTGTTGTTGAATTATATATACTCGTATATAATCCTTTATTTGCTGCTCGCTATCAAATGTGGCTGCAATTAAACTGAAAGTGCGACAGGACACACACAAAACTCAAGCCCCCGAGTCTGCTCTGCTCATCCATCAAATTTGTTGTGCTGACATGACGCTGTCTCCTTAAGGGAGGGAGTGGGCCGGCCGTGTGGAGAATGGAGGGGGAGCGTGTGTTTTGTGGGTGTTGCCCATATGTGTTTATTTATCCCTTTTTGCAATTATTTTACGCGTCCTCCACTCAACTCATTACTGCAGGGCAGAAACTCTACAAGTGGATGAGAGTGTATGTTAGTATGTTAGTGTGTGTGTGTGTGTGTGTGTGTGTGTGTGTGTGTGTGTGTGTGTGTGTGTTTCGTGTTTTGTGGCATTGAATAGAATAGAGATCGCATTGAACAATTATGTATTGTTTTTTATGCAGTCATAAACGTTTGTGTTTATGAGGCGTTGCCAGTTGCCAATGTGTTCACAATATGCTAAATGGTAGAGCAGCAAACAAATTAAATAGACAACAAAATCAGCAGCAGCAACAACTACAGCAACAGCAACTTCAACTATACACAATGCAAATGAATACAACGGAGACATCAGCATTGGATGCGAGTGCTTCGGCATCGGCATCGGCAACTGCATCAGCCTCGGCTGCGGCATCCACATGCATTAAGATCAACATTAGCAATTGCAAATCGAATCATCCTGCGGCACCTATTGGTGCGGGTGGTGGCAGCGGTGGCTTGTTCCTGCTGCCCCAGCACACCTCACATCACAATCTGCAGCTCGATAAAAGTTCTGTGCGCTCGATTAGTTCCGAGGATATATCGAATGGTGGCAGTGGCAGATGTTGCAGTGCAGCTGCACGAAACCCGGCCATAAAAACAGGACGACGCCTGCAACTAATGCAGGTGAGTGAAGAACCGCGGATGGGGCGGACGGGGGACAATGATTACACTCGGCATAAATTAGCAAAGCGTATGCTTCTTAATTAGCACACAACCTGCGTGGCAAAGGATGACCAAATAGTCGGTCGGTCACGTGCCTTTCGGCTTAAATGAAGAGACTCGATTAGCTACACCACAGACGATAAAGACTAATCACTCTTTTACCGCACTTACACATAAACTCACACACACACAAATGAGAATAGATGGTCCTCGGTGTGGATTGTACTGAAACCTTTTGTATACATTTTGCAGATGATAATTCTACCATTTATACCAATATTAGCATTGATTGTGCAAACATCGCTAACTCTGCAGGAGATATTGGAGTACAGAGCTGATGTGGCAGACATTGAGACACAGGTAAGTGAGAACACTTTAAACCGAACGTTGTGTAGATACCCTGTATGAAAGTGAAAAGAAAGAAAATATTTTTTGCGCTTCCAATCAGACAATGACTATTTCAAGACTATAATCTACACTGCATTTAAAGACTTAAAAAAAATTAGCTAAAAATTAATATGATTATTGTTTTTTACTTGACATGCCAGAAACAGCTAGATGGTCGTAAATTGAAGCTTAAAAAAACTCGCAGAAAAATAAAAATTTGTTAAAGAAAGAAAGAGGTAACAGTAAGAAGTAAGGTTGACCAGAAAAATATAAATAACGTTCTTAAATCAAGGACGCTGGTAATAAAATGTTCATGTGCTGGTAATAAAATGTTCATGATAAAATATATATTTAACTATAGTGAACAATTGGTAAAAATGTTGCAATTATATGGTAGTTTTGGAAAGAATGTATTTTCTGAGTGTATATGCACTTTCTTTAATCAAACATTTGGAAAAGATAATTAAAATTTTTATTGTTTGACGAAATGGATATTGGAAACATTAAAAAATAACTCTAACATCCATTTTTTTTTAAATTCCGGGTGTAATCGGCAAATTCTAAAAACGACGTAGTAGTATTCAACAAAAAGAAATAGTCTGAAAATCGTCTAAATGGGTATCAAGTAACAGAAGACAACAAAACAGTAACGGAGAGAGAGAGAGAGAGAGGGAGAAAGAGAGAAAGAATGATAGAGAGCAAGAGCGAGCGTAATTAAAATTTATTGATAAAATTCAATCATACGACAAGTAGAGGATGGTGAACGATACATTTTTGAGCTCTGATGTAGCAAGCTTTGTGGCAAGTGTCCTGTGGCCATGGTAATGTTTATTACGCTGGTAGTGTAACAAGTTAGAAATTTAAGTCGGGCAGATTGTTGGAAGCATGTTGCCAATCGGCAATATTTGTTTGCTCAGGTAAGTGCCTTGGGCTTGAAGTCCGCACGGAGACGGAGTTCTCGTCGAGGCACACTCTAGAAACTCAGCAGCAGCAGCAGCAGCAGCTTTGAGTCGGCAAGGACTTTCCTCAACAACAAGCCCCGACTCAACCGACCAGCACCCAACCCAAACCCACAACCTACAACCCCTCATACTGTCCACTTTTTATGCAAATGCGTGCGCAAAATATGAGAAAGGAATAATAATAAAAATATTGCTTGATGCTAAAGTGAATTGATAGGCGAAATATGCAACGGCACAAATACACAAGTTGCGTATGCGAGCAAAGACGGAATGGGAAAAGAAGGGGCGTGGGACAGAGAGCCCCAGAATTGGGTCACGTACTTAGAAATGCAAAACACAGGAAATCGCTATGTAAAGCCACGAAAACTGCATACTCTAGGAGTATCAATTTCTCAAGAGGTCGGATCGGAGGTCACTGTGCGTGTGTTTTTGATAACTAAATGTGCCACTTAGTCTGATAAATTGCAAGAGAGTTGATTGTTTCAATAAGTAACAGCTTTGGCTTTAACAGCTTTAACCGAAAGTTGACTTGTAGTTGAATTTCTTTCAACAGGCGAAATATTTTCAACAACATGCAACAAATGCAAATTAATATTTTATATGTAAATTAATTGGACAAAAAAACATATCTTTTTTGTAATATAAATATATAGACTCTTGAGTACACTGTTATCATTAGAAGATTAGATTATCGAAAAATAATTTGATATAAATTATTTGTCTGCTAAATTATATAAATAATGAAAATTTATCTAAGACATATTTTTTGATAACTGCCAAATGAAGCAAACTCTGATCTTAGGTTTCAACTATGTTTGTCAACTATGTTTTAATACGTTTTACAAGCAAACAAAGAATGTTTATACTTCCTTTAAGTAATTAATAAGTATATGCTAGAAAAGAGAGAGAAAACTTGATGAATTATTCAATGTGTTTCCAAGTTGACGACTAACCAATCAAGACCACACCTAGATCAGAGCAAAGCTCTCTGATAACTGCGCAAAAGGACACACATACACACACTAACCTTCACGTAGATAATCTTGTGTATTTTTTTGCCATCAACGTCAGGTGACGATTGCAACGGACTTGGGCAAAGTTGTTACACGATTGCAACTGGAACGTTCCGAGGTGGCCTTCTATATATTTACCAATGGCAGTAAGCAGCGGTAAGTTGATTTTAACCTTGCTGTCGTTTTCGTTGTTTTCTTTTTTTCTTGGCTTTTGTAAATCATAACAATGGGCGCCAACGAGTGCAATTCATACGTATTTCAGTGCCAATCTGACACAACGCTTTACCAACACGGATCATGCATTGAACAACATGACTACTTGGAGCGAGATAAGTGTGCCCACGGCGCCCGATGAGGATGAGGATGACCGCGAGGTCATGTTGAATCGGAATGAGTTTCAGAGCCGTCTTAACGAGTTTAGAAAACGTGTGCGTCTCGAACCCGAGGATAGCTCCATTACCGAAGTCATGAATTGGTATACATCGATTAATCGCGGCCTACTTCATCACCTGAATGAACAGATTAAGGAAACGGACAACAGTGGTGTCTGGCGGTGAGTTAAGCCTTCAGTAAACTGCAGCGTTTGTCTTAATACGTCAAATATATTTATAAATTTTTTGATTAGTATCGCGAGCCCATCTTTTTTTATGCAATCATGTGCCTAAGTTTTCGAATTCAACAGATATTAAAAATGAAAACAAGGAATAGAAACTTAAGCCGTAATACAAAAGCATGTTTTTCTTTACATACTCAATATATTCAATTTTTAAATGTAATATAACGTTTAAAAATTATTCGTTTTTCTCCTAGATTAAGCATTATACCTTTACAAATCTTTCTCGACACTGTTAAAAATGAGCCATAGGTCACTGTACATAGTTAAATACTGATTGACTGACTGCCTTAAAAAACCTACAGACAAAAAATGAACGAAAAGAAATTTGGAAATTGTTTTTCCAGTCATTCAAATCATTCAATTACAGTTCGCACTGTCATTTAGACTTCTTGTTTATTTCTTCCTTAACAGTTATCTAGTGGGTTTCAAAAATCTACTTAAGAGTATTGAGTGTCAGAACATAGCCACCTCCTTTGGTATACGATACTATGGACGTGGCCCACTGACCGCCGAGAATTTCGTCTCCTATGTACGATATGAGTTTATGGCACGGGAAATGATAAACTCTACGCTGAACTATGCTCCAATGTTAAAGTCAATGTATACGAATATAACCAGTACAAAGAAATTCTATCGCGTTAAGCTCATGTAAGTATGAAGGGATTCTGGAAATATAGAAGAAAGTTGAAAACTAATTTATTCATAGGAGCAATATGGTGCTGAAGAACAAGCCAAATATTTCGGACGAACGCAGCGCAATTGAATACAACGAATTTATGCACAATTATACAGATGATCTCAGAATACTACAAAAAGCTTTGCGACGCCTTATCAAGTATGTATAAAGAACTGAGAATGAGATTTTAAGTAAAACTTTTTTTGGCAGTAAGATGGTACACAAAGACTGAATTATTTTTTAAATTAACTTTTACGAATCTAAATTTATTCAATTATTGTATTCAACAAATTAATTTTATAGCTAATCTAATTTGCCTATGAGAAAATATCTTAGTGTGTTGCACTTTCAGAGAATATGTGGACAAAACTCTGGTAGAAGCGGACCGTAAGGAGGCAATTGGCATAGCCATACTTGTGGTTGTGCTTCTGGTATCCCCAATTATAATTATACTAGTTAAAAATGCTGCTGCAACAATACAGGTAGATAAAAGCCCTTAAATATAATGCATAACAATTGATCTAATTGCTTACTACATTACATAGTTATATGCAATAAATTTGTCCATAAAAGCAAAAGAATTAAAACGCGAGAAACGCAAAAGTGATTCGTTGCTCTTTCAAATGTTGCCGCCCAGCGTTGCAATGCAATTAAAACAAACGCAACAGGTGAGTCTAAATCGGGCTATTCAATGTGCAAGTAACGGATTTTTGTTTTGTAACAGGTGCCTGCTGAGCTGTACGAGGCAGCAACCATTTATTTTAGCGATATTGTTGGCTTCACTGAAATTGCGGCTGAATGCACGCCACTGGAGGTAAGAGCTTGCAATTGGTATTAAGGTAGAGTGGAAAGTTCGTAAAAAGACCATGCTAAATTCATAAATATGTAGAAATTCAATGAATATTTAATTATGTGCACAATTTCTTGTTTAAGGTCCCTTGCGCATAATATTTGTAACTTAATCGATGTAAAGTAAATACTTTAGAAAAACTCAAAATTACATTTATTTTACACTAAAAAACCTTACAAAATTGTAAATGTTTTTAACATTAATAATAATAAGCTATAAGCAATAAGCTTTTAAATGCAAAGTTTTCCCTTTTTTGAAGGACAACTGTAGCATTAAAATGTAACAGTAAATTTAAAGCATTAATTGTAATTTAAATGCGGCAATTTATTTGACAGGTAGTGACCTTTCTCAATTCAATTTATCGCGTGTTTGACGAACGCATCGAGTGCTATGATGTCTACAAAGTGGAAACCATTGGCGACTCCTATATGGTTGCCTCCGGGCTGCCCGTAAAGAACGGTAATTTATGCAAATTTCATCGCTGTCAGTCGCAACAGGCATTTACCCAAGCTTTCCAAATCCAAAATTCTTTCTCCCTTTTTGCTTTAATTCTCCCTCTCTCTCTATATATATATATACATGGTCTTTATATATATATATATATATATATGTACGTGTTACGCTAATTTGACTTTCTGTGTGCCTCGACGCCCTAATTTATGCTGCGAAATGTTTGCACGGCCTGCTACATACGAAAAATTAAACATATGTTTGTCTGCTAAAACCTCAAACCTCAAACTTAACCCGCAGGCAACAAGCACATCAGCGAGATTGCAACAATGGCACTTGATTTGCTGGACGCCTCTTCGGTCTTTCGACTACCCCGCGCTGGAGATGAGTTCGTGCAGATACGCTGTGGCGTCCACACCGGACCCGTTGTCGCCGGCATCGTGGGCAGCAAAATGCCAAGATACTGTCTGTTCGGTGACACTGTGAACACCGCATCGCGAATGGAGAGCACTGGAGAGGCACAAAAGATACATATCACCGAGGAGATGCACGAGGCGCTGCAGCAGGTGGGCGGCTTTAAGACGGAACATCGCGGTCTTATCGATGTCAAGGGTAAGGGTCTGATGAGCACCTACTTTCTGACATGCAAGGATGGTCCGGTACGGGTGCGTGAGGAGATATCCTGGTGTGCCGATATGCAGCCTGTTTTTCTTGATCATCTCAAGCTACATCCGCCGACCAACTACAAGCTGCCTAAGCGAAAATGAGGGACAGACACAAGGCACAAGCAACAATTTCCCAATAAGCAAATTACTAATGTTATCCACCCCTCTATATGTATTTGTACTGTCTAGATTTGTTTGCGTATGTGATTGTCTGTGTGTTTCAATATGTTTGTCCTACTTATTTAATCACGGCCATTGGGTGTTATTAGCCCGTCCATGTAATCTGCAGCATGGCGAAAAAATCATGTATGCTAAATGATTAAGTACAAGCTTTTTGATGGATGTTTGAAATTTTAACAACCCTTCATGTTTAACAAAAAAAACAATTAAGAAGGCTCTAGTCGAGTAAGCTCTAGAAGATACCCTTATACTGACGATACTGACGGTCGGGCTGACAGACATACACATATGTACATGTATTACTGGACCAATGCTTGATATCTCCGGTGTTTCTTAACCGATTTGAATGAAGTTCATTATTTTTCTTATAGTTTCAATCCTCATTTTCAGTTTTTTGAAATTCAAGAATTTTATCGATTACATGTGTATATCGTAAACCTGAAAAGTTATCGAAAATTTGAAACAAACTTGTCATGCCTAGGGATTAGGAGAGCTCATATCCAAAATCTGGAGTCTCTAGTTTTTAGTTCCTAAGATCGACGCGTTCATACATACAGACGGACGGACGGACGGGCGGACAGACGGACATGGCTAAATTGTTGATGCTGAACAAGAATATATATACTTTATGGGGTCGGAGAAGCTTCCTTCTGCCTGTTACATACATTTGCACAAAAACATTATACCCTTTTTGTACCTATTTCATGGGTTAAGGGTATAAAAATGTCTTTTATGAAGCTATAATTTTACCCTTCAGCACATGAAATCTTAGTTATGCTTATATAAAATTATATTGTAATAGACAATTTTTGGTTTAGACTTATAGACAATATAATTTAATATGTTTTCTATATGTTTTCAAAGATTTTTTAATATAATCAAATATAAATTATGGTGTAAAAAAAAATCCTTCGTTTAAAACCAATTCGTTTACCTTCAAAGCCTAAGCGAATAAACAATATCAAGGAATTTTGATTAATTTTAAAGAAAAACGCGATTATTATTATTTTTACTTACAAACTCGTTACAGCTATATAGCTTTACTCTACTTTCTAACTAAACTATAGTTTTAAGTTTAATTTAGCTTTTTAGTAAACCTTAATAAAGTTTAAAACTTAACTTAACTTTCATGAGTATGCAATAGGGACTCATAAAATATTATTGATTTAAATCAAAATATACTCATATACATAAATTGATATATATATATGTATATGCCAAATCTTTGTAGGTGCAGTTGCCCGAAAAATAAATGTTATACTCATTGAAAACTTAATCAAAGAAAAGTATGAATATTATTAGTTCGGCTTTGATTGTCTGGTTGTTGGTGGGGCCTGTGTCTGGCGACCGGGGCACATTTTCTAGAAATAGCGATGAAGAGTTTCAGATGCTTATTTCTGGCGGTTATATTCCTGATAATAGCAAATTTGTTAGTAGTTTGGTATCCATACGAACGAAAATGTACGTTCAATACCCTGGGGATAATCATTTTTGCACCGGCGTTATTATCAGCGGTCGCACAATTTTAACGGCAGCTCATTGCGTCACAGAGTAAGTAAAGATTTTGGCTTAACATCGGTCAAAATTGTGATTTTAATAATGTTTATTTTGTAGCGAGCACAAATCCATTACGAATCCACGCGGCCTATCAATTGTGTTTGGTTCTACTTATCGCCTTGCGAAAATTTCCAATGAAGACTGCGGACAAGCGGACCGCATTGTGGTACATCCGAAATATGAACGATATAAAAAATACGATGTAGCTGTGCTACGTTTGAAATTACGCATTCCAGACAATATGCGACAGGTGAAGCCAGTCTCCAAGCGAAAGCATGTCGACGTTCAAGAAGGGATGAAATGCGTCACACTTGGCTGGGGTCAGCTTTATCCGGTAGTATTCTTAGTCCTTCAGTTAACTTTTCAATCTTACTATTAGTATTTTCTTCGCTAGCATGGTCCATATGCCAATGAGGTGATGTATCTGGATGTCTATGTTCGTTCTAACGAATTCTGCAAAGATCTGGCTAACTTTGCGGCCGAAGGCAATATCTGTGCGCAGCCAGACACCGCAGGACAAGTTTGTGCTGGTGATATGGGTGGTCCGTTGTTGTGTCAAGAATACATAGCTGGCATTATTGGTGGCTCAATGAGCCCTTGTGAGGGTGTCATAGCAATGAAGTTTATCAACTATTCTAACATAGAAGATTGGATTGATAAAACTGTTCAAACTCTTTCCTGTAGCAACAAAAATTGCCATTCACCGTTAGTATTTGTGCTGCTTCTTTCGATAGTTGTTTAATTTAAAAACTCGAGTGCTTCAAAACCTTGTTCGATTTGAAGCATATTTTTATTGCCATAAATTATAAAAATTATTAAATTAATTGTTAGTAGTAAAGATTTTCACTGCACAGCACTGTTTTTGTAATTTCCCTCCTCATCGATGCTTTGTGCCAGCTGATTGGAGATATAACCTATTTTACGAATCATTTATGTCTTTCAAAAATATCTTATATAATTTTTAGTCAGAAAAAATGTTATTCTCAGAAAAATATTTAAATTTCTGTTGAAGGTGCAATATAAAATCCACTTTTCTTTGCTCTAAATTGTTTAAAATTTAAAAAAGAAATATTCTAGGAACAAAAAACGAAATGAATGATTTTTAAAAATATGGTTTGCTAACTTAAAAAGTAGTACCAAACAAACTATTTTTTCAACCTATATAACAAATAATATTAAATAGAAAACAACAAAAATTTCCATTTTCTTTGGGTAAAATTATCAGTGCCTTTTGCTTTCGCTGTATTAACATCCGTGGATATGTAACACGACTCCTAGGAGACGTAAAGTTGTCTGTGTACTGCTAAATATAACATTATAGCAATTGTTGTTTCGAAGCGATCTTCACTTAGAGCCAATTTAAAGCCAACACAGTTCAATTTACATTGTAGCGCTGTCCTAGCAAATAACGTACGGAAACATTCAGGTATTCTTCCGGACATCCGGGCAGTCTAATGCAGGTGTTACTTATAAAAAATATATGTCCAACAAGAAGGGCTACAGGCTACACAAAGACATTATTGGAGCAAATTATGCCAAATCTAAGTAACAACTGGCTAAAGTTGCTCTAACAATATATGTTATACTCATTGAAATCGTAACTCAAGAAAAGCATGAAAATTTTCACTTCGATTTTGAAAATCTGTGTGATAAGGCAGCTACTGCTGATGGGTCTTGTGTCTGGCGACCGGGGCACATTTTCTAGAAATAGCGATGAAGAGTTTCAGATGCTTATTTCTGGCGGTTATATACCTGATAATAAGAAATTTGTGAGAAGTTTGGTATCCATACGAACGTTAGAATACATTGAATACTATGGTGATAATCATTTTTGCACCGGCGTTATCCTCAGCGGTCGCACAATTTTAACGGCAGCGCATTGTATGACAGAGTAAATTAGTTTTTTTTTTCACCTCAGATTGCGATTTCAAAATTGTGATTTTTATTCGGTAGCATAAACATATCCGTTATGAATCCACGTGCTATACTAATCGTGTTTGGGTCCGCTTATCGCCTTGAAAAATATAACCGAGAAGACTGCCGACGAGTGAATCGCATTGTGATACATCCGAAGTATAAGCGATATGTTAATTATGATGTGGCTGTGCTGCGTCTAGAGGGGCACATTCCAAGCAATTTGCGCCTTGTAAGGCCAATCACCAATCGCAGAGAGGTTCAAATTCGGTTAGGGATGAAGTGCATCGCAATTGGCTGGGGTCAGCTGTATCCGGTAGCATTTTCAGTCTATCCATTTACTATGCTATCTTATTATTGCTTAAATGTTTAGCATGGCCCGTATGCCAATGAGGTGATGTTCCTAGATGTAGTCATTCAAAAATCAACATTCTGCGAAAAGAAATTGGAAAACTATGACGCCGAGGGCACAATCTGTGTGATGCCTTATACCAAAGGAGATGTGTGTGCTGGTGATATGGGTGGTCCGCTGGTATGTCAGGACTTCTTGGCTGGTATTATTGGTGGCGAGGAAACTTTAGGTGAAAACATTCATGCAATGAAGTTTGTCAACTTCTCTCATATAGAGGAATGGATTGATAAAACTGTGCAGTTTCTGTCCTTTGGCAATCACAATTGCCTTTCACCCTTACTATTTGTACTGCTTGTTTTGACAGTTGTCTAACTTTTAAACTCCATGCAGTGTGAGCAAATGTTGATCAATATAAATCATATTATTAATTGCAAGCAATATTAAAGAATAAAAAAAATTGAAATATACTCAACATTTTACCAACTTTATTGTTTAAATTTAATTGTTGGCATTATACAGAAGTATTTAAAAAAAAATTAGCAGCGAGTTGGCAGCGCTGATCCGCTCCTCGCCGTATGCTATCTTCAAGCTCTTTGCCCAAAAACAGCTGATTGACGCTGCACAGTGAATATGTAATCATAGTCAAAATAATTCAAATATACCGCAAACAATGCTACAAATACCCCGAAATACCGTTAATGCTGCTCTACAATGTTGGCGGCAACAGAAACTACTGTCAACTTGGTCACCTCTAGCTACCGCCTTTAATGTGCCACCAGCAAAACGCATCAATTTTACACGGGACGATGTGGTAAGTATAAAACCAAACTACACTCAATAATGTAGTTAAAACTTAACTTAACCTATTTTGCCAGGGTCTATTTCGCATGCCGGAGCTACGTAATGCAGAGGGTTTTTACTTGCTGCGCGAAAATGTTGAACGCTCAACGCAGGAGCTCATTGGCGAAGCAACCTCTGACCAGCGTCACCGTAAAATGGTGGAAATCTTTGACGAGCTGTCCGATTCATTGTGCAAGGTTGCCGACTTGGCTGAATTTATACGCATTGCGCATCCAAAGAACAAATATATGCAGGCAGCCGAACAGGCTTGCATCAGCATTTGTGGTATTGTAGAGAGCCTTAATACGCACAAGCCGCTGTATCAGGCGCTCAGCAAGGTGGTACAACAAGGTGATTTTCTGCCCACCACCGAGGTCGATCAACATGTGGCCAAATTGTTTCTGTTCGATTTTGAGCAGTGCGGCATTCATTTGCCTGAAGACGAGCGCCTGCGTGTCGTTCGCCTCAACGATTACATTCTACAGCTTGGCCAAAAGTTCATGAATGGTGCCGTGCAGCCAACGACGCTTTCGCGCCGCTCTGTGCCGGAGGAAATACGACAATAGTAAGTGACTTAAACTTCTTATATTGTCTGTCTGAAGTTAAACAAATCTCGTTCTACACAGCTTTCCCAGTGATGGCGAGAATGTTATCGTAACTGGACTTTGCATCAATGCCTCAAATGTGCAGATGCGCGAGTCAGCCTACCGTTTGTATCTGCAGCCTTCTGATAGCCAGGAGGAGCTCCTTAAGGATCTATTGTTGTGTCGATATGAGCTGGCGCGCAGCTGTGGCTTCGAAACTTATGCCCATCGTGCGCTCAAGGGCAGCACCATGGAGCGACCAGAACTCGTTGGCGAGTTCATAGATGAGCTATCGGAGCAGCTGCGTCCACGTGCCGAAGCCGACTTTGCCCTGATGACCCAAATGAAGCGCAAGGAGAGCGGCTTAAATAATGCCCTGGTAGAAATCTGGGATACACCGTACTTTACTACACAGCTTAAGCGGCAATCGCTGGAAGAGCAGGCCAATGAGTTTTTACCCTACTTCTCACTGGGTGGCTGCATGGAGGGTTTGGATAATCTGCTACACTCGCTCTATGACGTGCACTTACAAAATACCGAAATGGAGCCAGGCGAGAGTTGGCACAGCGACATTTACAAACTGGCAGTTGTCCACGATCAGGAGGGTCTGCTGGGCTACATCTACTGCGATTTCTTTGAGCGCAGCGGCAAACCCAATCAGGATTGCCATTTCACCATTCAGGGTGGCAAGCGACTGGCCGACGGCACCTATCAGCTACCCATTGTGGTGGTCATGCTGGGACTGGCACAGCCGCGCTGGACGGGACCCACACTGCTGTCGCCCGCCCGCCTAGATAATCTATTCCATGAGATGGGACATGCAATGCATTCGATGCTGGCCCGCACTGAACATCAGCATGTGACGGGCACGAGGTGTGCCACAGATTTTGCCGAGGTGCCCAGCGTACTTATGGAATACTTTGCCAGCGATCCTCGCGTGCTGCGCACCTTTGCCCGCCACTTTGAGACGCACAAACCCATACCGGAGGATATGCTGCAGCGTCTGTGTGCCTCCAAGCATTTATTTGCAGCCAGCGAGACGCAGCTACAGGTCTTCTATTCAGCGTTGGATCAGGTCTATCACGGCAATGCATTGCAAGAAGGCGAAAGTACGACAGACACGTTGCGTCATGTACAAAATCGCTACTATGGATTGCCATATGTGAATAATACGGCTTGGCAACTGCGCTTTTCCCATTTGGTTGGCTACGGCGCCAAGTATTATGCATATCTCATATCAAAGACTATTGCCTCGTGGATTTGGCAGACGTATTTCGAGGCGAATCCCTTCAATCGTCAAGCGGGTGAGAAGTATCGTGCAGAGATCCTGGCACATGGAGGAGCTGTGCCCAGTCGTAATCTGGTGGCAAATTTTCTAAAGCGCGAAATGACGCCGAGACTACTAGCGGATAGACTTATACACGAAATTGATATGGATGAGTCGAAGATTAAGGAACTGATCATTAGCAAAAACTGAAGTTAGCTGAAGAGTCACTTTTGGTTTACAAATACGCTTGTAAATAATTTTTTGTTTTTATTTATAATTAGTTAACTGCTCCATGGTTTTTTTGTACATAGCGAATTTGGTTATTATTGGGTTAGGCGGGCATCACAGCGGGCATCAATTCCACACCGACGAATTCCTTGGCAATTCGCACTCCAAGGAAAAACATACCAAAGCTTTTTACCAGCATCCTAAAAAGCAAAAAATTCAAAGAATAAAAAGTTTGGTTATGTAAACGTATGCGGCAAAGTGGGTTAAGCTTCAGTGTTCAGTTGAAATTGTAGCACTTACCACTGGAATTCATTGTGATAGATGTTACGTATAATGTTAAAAGGATTTCCAGCTTTCGCCATTATGATTAAGAATTTTTTATTTTATTTATTAAGGTTTGCTGTTTTGCTTAAATGCTGTCGTAAGAGTGAACAGATGTTAGAAATGCTCACTGTGATTCTAATAGTTTTCTAGTATTTTTCTTTAGTATTTTGCAGTTGAGTGCTGCCAAGCATAGTTTAGTTGCGCATTCTAGCTCAAAAGTTCTTTTTAACTATTTGCCAATTTAGTTAATTGACCGTTTTTACCAATTAATATCATTGTTCGAAATTTGCCCAAAAACGATTCAAAGAACAGTTCGCCACTAGTTTTTTAGTAAAAGTCACAAAAAATTAATCTTACCTGGTCACATTAACTTAAGTCCCAATTGCACGTGCAGCGCCAAAATAAGTAATTTTTGGAGTTCAATTGAAAACAACCAAAATAGCTATGGATTGTCCTAATGATGAGGTCGAAATGGAGTTTGTAGAGCCTGAGGATGCTGAAAGTGACATGGAGAATGAAAGCGGCAATGACGAAGATGCCAATAGTGATGGGACCACAAAGACACCCAAACAGGTCTATTTGCCAGGCAAAACTCTAGCCGAAGACGAGGAGCTTGTGTGCGATGAGAGCGCCTATGTGATGCTGCATCAGGCATCTACTGGTGCACCATGCCTGAGCTTCGACATCATACCCGATGAACTGGGTAAGGGTCGTGAGAGCTTTCCGATGACCGCTTACATTGTAGCCGGCACTCAGGCATCGCGAACACATGTTAACAACCTGATTGTGATGAAGATGAGCAATCTGCACAAGACTCAGGACGATGAAGATGATGACGAGGAGCTGGAGGACGATCAAGATGATGTGCCTGACAAGAGTGAACTAAAGAAACCGCAAATGACCTGCTCCTTGATTAAGCATCAGGGATGCGTGAATCGCGTTCGCACCCGACGATTGGGCAACAATGTATTTGCAGCATCATGGAGTGAACTCGGACGAGTGAATATTTGGAATCTATCACAACAATTGCAGGCAGTCGAGGATGCACAGTTGCTGAAACAATATGAACAACAGAGTGTTGGAAATGATGCACCTGGATCTCGTCCCGTTTTTACTTTTAGTGGACACCAGCAGGAGGGTTTTGCAATTGACTGGAGTAAATGTGCTGAGGGTGTGCTGGCCACCGGCGATTGTCGGCGCGATATACATATCTGGAGTCCGCTCGAAGATGGCACCTGGAAAGTGGATCAACGTCCTCTAGTGGGTCACACCGCCTCAGTGGAAGATCTGCAATGGAGTCCTAATGAGCGCAGCGTGCTAGCCTCGTGTTCCGTGGACAAGAGCATACGCATCTGGGATTGCCGGGCAGCACCACAAAAGGCCTGCATGCTAAGCTGTGAGAAAGCGCACGAAAGCGACATCAATGTCATATCGTGGAATCACACGGAACCTTTTATTGCCAGCGGCGGTGACGATGGTTTTCTGCACATCTGGGATTTGCGCCAGTTCAAGACTCAAAAGCCCATTGCAACATTCAAGCATCATACGGATCACATAACGACTGTCGAATGGAATCCCAGTGAGGCAACAGTTCTTGCCTCTGGCGGTGACGATGATCAAATTGCATTGTGGGATCTGGCTGTCGAGAAGGATGCCGATCAAGCGCAAGCACCGGCTCAGAATGAGGATGAATTAACGAATTTGCCACCGCAGCTGTTATTCATTCATCAAGGCCAAAAGGAGATCAAGGAGCTACATTGGCATCCCCAAATGCCGGGTGTGCTTCTTTCAACGGCTCACAGCGGCTTTAACATCTTTCGCACGATCAGCGTATGAAAATCACGACCTATCCGATAACCAACTTAGCTTCTAGACAATAAAAATAAAAAACACATAATTGTTTACAAAATTTATACCAATTTTTTTATTGTGGCTACTGTTTGACATTGTCGTCCTTATCGTCTTCCTCATCCAGCAGCATCGTGATATTGATTAGATGACGCATGGTAGGTCGTCCGTGCGGGCAGTTCTGTAATTAGATAATAACAAATAAATACAACTTTAGCTACACTTGTCACTAGTTGGGCTATAAGATGCCTTTATCTGCATCTCGCTGAAAAGATAGGGATTCGCAAAATGATATACAACTGACTAGTTGGACAGTTTAGTTGCATTACCCAAAACACGTTTTAATAGAAGTCCCAAACAATAGCAGCATGGATCAAGAAAAACCGAGCGATACGTTTGGCGCCAACCCATTGATGCTACAGGAGGCACCGCTAATGGCAGTCGATAGCACTAAACAAAGTCTAGTAAGATCTGGACATTGTCGTAATTACAACGTAACGCTCCCAGCTCGTCTCTTACAGGAACAACCCAAATGGACATGGACCCTAAAGCTGGCCGTCTATGGTGCAACATTTGGAGCTGCTGTCCCAGTTGGATATTGTACTGGTGTCGTTAATAGTCCAGCTGTGGTAAGTAACTTATTTTTCTTAAGTCATATACAATACCTGTCAATCCCTTCACGGGGGGTTAATTATTGTAATTCAATTCAATTATTTTCAGTTGTTAAACTGTCACTGTTTTACTGAAGCATCCTGTTATACCATTCCGATCATCTCAATTACATTTAGCTTTTTTTCCAGCATATACGCATTTGGTGTCAGGAGACGCTTAAATCTCGCTATGGCCTGCACCTTGATGAATCGACTTTGTTGTTGCTTTGGGCTGTTGTTGTGTCTATTTTTTTAGTAGGTGGCGCCATAGGCTCTTTGACGGGTGCCGCCATAGCCAATCGACTTGGACGTCGTCCCTCCTTCTATATTTGTGGCGTACTGCTTTCCCTGGGCGCCATTTCTTTCTGCATTTGTCGGCCGCTTGGCTCGGTAGAGCTGCTGTTGCTCGGACGCTTGTTAGTGGGTCTTGCAGCCGGCCTTGTCACGGCCTGCATGCCCATGTATCATAGCGAATTGGGTGCACTGCAGCAACGCAGCAAACTGTCACCACTCTGCCCTTTGGGTCTGACATCAGGTGTGGTGGTGGCACAAGTTTGTAGTCTGCAATCGGTGTTGGGTGGTGAACAGCATTGGCACATTTGTTTGGCCTTTTACGGCATTTTTGTTGTGATCTGCTATGCCCCAGTCAAGTGGTATCCGGAAAGTCCCAAATGGCTGTACATTGTGAAAGGACGCAAGGAGGAGGCATCAAGGCAGCTTCAACAACTACGGGGTTATGCGGCAGACAGCGAGGCGTTGCATGCCGAACTAGATGACATGGAAGAGGAGGCGAAAGTAAAGAGCACGCCCAGCACATTTCTTCAGGTGCTACGCAATCCCAAACTGCGCATGCCTCTGATCATTGTCTGCTCCTATATGGGTGGTCAACAGTTATCCGGAATAAATGCGGTGGGAGAAGGACTGCAAGTATTTCTTAAACTATCTCTCAACTACTTATGCGTTTACAGATCTTCTATTATTCGGTGTCGATTTTCCGCCGAGCTGGACTTAGTGCACAGGCAGCAGAATGGGTAAATTTGGGCGCTGGCTCTACGAACTTGATGATTGCTCTATTTGGTCCCATGTTAATGGAGCGTTTCAATCGCCGACCCCTGATGCTCTTCTCTAGCCTATTTTGCTGCATTTTCCTCTTTTTATTTGCCATGATGTTTCATTTTATTGTGAGTTTTAGCGGCTGTTTTGGTGCCATGTAGGTTTAATTATGGAAACTTTCAGGAGATCTTCAGCTGGTTTGCCATGGGCTGCATTGCTTGCATTTTTCTATACATTGTTGTCTTCCAATTTGGTTTGGGCCCACTGCCATTTTTTATTGGAGCAGGTGAGGTTTTGAGCTTGACATCGCAAGAGTTCCTTTTATTCGTGCCGTCCTTTATTTTTGTTCAACAGAACTCTTTGAAGTTGCACCACGTTCCGCTGCAATGTCCTTGGGCAGCGTTGTGTATTGGTTAGGCAATCTGATTATTGGCATGACATTTCCCAGCTTACAGAATGCCTGGGGTGCCCTGGTGTTTCTGCCGTGCTCGTTGACGTGCCTAATACTGTTTCTGCTGACGAAACGCTACTTGCCGGAGACTCGAGGTCACGATCCAAGCGAGGTAGCGCCGCTGGTCGCTAATGGCTTTAAATCAAAGCGACTAAGAAAATGATGAGCAATTAGAGATTATGCTCGACTAACTTTTATATATATATATATATATTATAAAGAGATTAGCCTTGTCTTTTGATTAAAAGTTCCGGAGAAATTGAGTACGCCGCTTAGTTTAACATGGACAGCGCAATACAACTAATGGAGTTGCCGAGTGAATGTCAGCGTAAAGCACAATGGACACGACTGCTTGTGTGCACCACATTGGGCAGCACCATTGGCGCCGCTGTGCCTGGTGGTTATTGTATGGGCATTATTAATAATCCAGCTGTGGTAAATCAACTTAATTTGTAAGTCACGGCATAGTTTAGCTAAGTTTCTCTCGCAGCACATGCGCTCCTGGTGTGAATCCACCTTACTGCAGAATTATGGCTGGCAATTGTCTCCTGCTGCCTTGGATACACTCTGGGCCTCAATTGTGTCCATCTATTTAATTGGTGGCGTCTTGGGCTCCGCTTGTGCCGGCTGGGCTACAAATAGGTTTGGACGTCGTGGTTGCTTTTTACTCAGTGGATCGCTGTTGCTTTTGGCTGCAATTGGATTCCTAAGTTGTCGCTTGCTGCAGTCGGTGGAGTTACTACTGTTGTGTCGTCTGGTAGTGGGATTGGGCGCTGGCTTGATCACCACCTGTTTGCCCATGTATCACAGTGAGATTGCAGCATTGACACAGAGAGGAACCTTGGGTGTTTGCTGTGCTATTGGCTTCTCCATTGGCATTGTGGTAGCGCAGATCTTAAGTATGGATGCGCTGTTTGGTGGTGAAAAACATTGGCACATTGCTCTGAGCTTCTATGTAATCTTTATGGCTATTGGCTTTGCTCCGTTTCGCTTCTATGCGGAGAGTCCCAAGTGGTTGTACATAGTGAGGCAACAACGTGAGGAGTCGCTTCATATGCTTGGCCGTTTGCGAGGCAACGATTTTGATTTGAAACAGGAGATTCTGGCCATGGAACAGGAGGCAGACAGCAAATGCAGCAGTCGTAGTTTGAATGAAGTGCTTGGAGATAAGAAAATGCTACTGCCATTGGTTCTGCTATGCGCCTATCAGGGTGGACAACAGTTGTCGGGTTGCTCTTCGGTAAGTTAAAGTTGCATCTGATATGTTTTTCGTTGATTAATCTTTCTTTTATGACAGATTTTTTATTACTCTGCATCGATATTTAGAAGCAGCGGCATATCGCCAGAGACAGCTCAATGGTTAAGCCTGGGCACTGGTTGTGTCAATTTGACCATGTCAATGTTGAATACTGTACTGATGTCTAAGTTCAATAGACGCACCCTGATGCAGTTCTCCACTTTCTTTTGTGCTTTGCTCATGTTCGCATTTGGTTTGCTGGTAGAATGTAGCGTAAGTTGTGTATTTTCAAAGTATCTATTTATTCTTTACCTGTTTCTTTTTTGCAGTCACCGATTCCTTGGATCGCCTTTGTTACTATTGCTTGCCTTTTTCTGTACCTTATCGCCTTTCAGTTGGCTTTGGGCGCTATGCCATCTTTCATAGGCACAGGTATCGTATTATACTATATGATACGATCAATATTTCTGATAAACTTTTTTATTTCAGAGCTGTTTGAGGTGCCTTCGCGTTCAGTTGCAAACTCTTTGGGCAATCAAGTTGGTTGGGGTTGCAATTTCCTAGTCGGTTTTCTATTTCCTGCCATGCATTCACTACTAGGCTTTTGGGTTTTCATTCTGTTCTCCATATTTAGCTCAATGCTCTTTTTGCTGACCAAATTTTATCTACCCGAGACGCGTGGTCGTGAGGTTTCCGTTGTGGCTGAGCTGGTTTCTCGTGGCTTCCGAAGTAAAGTACTCTAACTTTTTGATTTTTTTAGGAGTAGCTTTAATTTGTACAAACGTATTATTATCCTGGTTTGGGGATTACTTTTCTAATAACTAAGATAAATTCATCATATATTGGGTTTATTGTCATTGGAATTAAGTATATTTAATTACTGAAACGAACTCGTAAGTCAATAAATTGAACGATTTCATATCTACAATTTATCCTTCCATTTTTAACATTAACTTACCCAAGGCTGTTCGATTTCGCCCATTTGAATAATAAGCCTTCGCATGGTGGTACTTCTTTGTAATGCCTTGCCAATCATAACGGATTTGCGGCAGGCGCGGGAAGCGAACATGGCACGAATGCGTGATGGACGGCAAATGGTGCCCTCGGGTGCATCTTGTAGCATAAAGATCAGTTCATCTATGTCCTCCTTGCCAAATTCCCAGTTCTTGCTGTACGGTTTGCCCAGCAAACGTACCTTTCGCGTAGGAGGAGCTGTACAAGATGTTAAGATATATGTTAAGAAACATCTAAACAAAGAAATATGTTATTACAAAATACCATCGGGATTGATGTTGAACCTAAAACCATTCTTCTCAAAGATCGGCAAATGGTCCTGCAATATCATTTCATTGACAGCAGTCAACTCTAAGGTTTGTGGCACTGTCAAACGTTGATGCTCCAATTGTGTAGTATTTTGCAGCGTTTCGAAATTATATTTCTCATCGGCTGCATGCTGATCCACAATAAAAAGATCATCGTCCAACTTGACTATGATGAAGCCCAAATTGAATTGTCCAATGATTTGCATGCGCTTAAAATCTGCTTTGCTTATTTCCTTTTGCAGTTCGGCTTCGGCATTTTGATTTTGATTCGGGTTAATTAAGCTCTTGAAACGCAAACGTTGCAGTTTGGCAGAACGTTTACGTTGCTCATGCTGTTCCTCCTGTGCCTTCAAACTGGCCGCAATCTGCTCTAGACTGGTGCGTAATTCACCGCTCGTAATGTTGGGTGGGGTTCCCGTATCTGAATCACTGTTGCCATCGAATTCAATGCGTTTGGGCATTTCAATTTCGTCATCGCTGTATGCTGTTGTTGTTGGTGATAAGGTGGGTACCGCATCCTCTGCTGTGACCGTTGGTTTTGATTTAGCTGCAGTAATCTCCGTCTTCAGTTCCACAATGCTTTGACGCGTTTTCATTGGTGTTAGCGTTTTGCAATCAATTCGAGAAACTTTTGCTGGTTGAAACAGCACCTCAAAAGCTGCAAATATAAATATTTAAATGTAATTCCAACTACTAATTGCAACGATTACCCAATGAATCCTGTTTGAGTTGCTTTAAGCTAACGAAACTATCATTGTGATACGCTTGTTGGTCCTCATTTGTTTCTTCCTCCTCTTTTAGCTCGCATTTCATGGGTGACTCTTGCGTTAGAAATTCCTGAATCTTTTGAAGTTTCAGTGCTCGTGAATTGATTTCCTCAGTTTCGGCACATCGTCGTTTGGTCGTTATAGGCGGTGCCACGCCTTTTGTGTCGCCTGTGCGTCGCCATTGTGTCAATACATCCATAAAACGCTGCGAGGAGCTAATGGGCAAATCATCCTCACATTCTACCCCGTTCGTTAGCTTCACAGCATCTTCAGTTTCTTTGCTTGTTTCCTTTTTGATCTTGGGTTCCAGCATGCTGGCTATGGTTGTGTTTTGCATTTGAAATGTAGATGGCAGACTGCCAAAAGTATCTAGCAGTGACTTCTTGAGGGCCAGTAACAAAATCTTTTCATTATTGAGCAGCAGATGACGCTTGTCAGGGGTGAGATTCACATCCACTTCAGCACGCGCCGTCACAATATTGAGGTAGATAAAGGGCTGCTGCTGCAGGTTATAGCGATGATAAACATCATTCATTACCTTAGCAATCTGAAAAAAAAGACAAAAATTAGTTAAGTTATTTATTGATATTTTTTTACTCACACTTTTAGGCTCACAGGGACGCGCATTGACAAAGAAGAACTGTCGATCTTTGGTAGACCTGCCTGCTCCATGACGACAGCTTGATATGTAACCCTCCAGTTGAACTTCAGCTTGATTCAGACGCTCCACATCTTCGGCACTGAACTGTGTACAATTAGCTTCAGCCACATCGCTCGTAGATTGCAGCTCAGATTTCAATCGCTCGACAGTGAGTGCACCAGTCTCAAAGGGCGATTTAAGTGGCACCAGATCCGCAACTTGTCGCGCTCCAAATACGGCCGATATGTTAGCTAGTACATCGGCTGCACCGTGCGTCTGCAGCACCACAGATTTGACACCTTTGGGTGTCTGATTGCTGCAGATAATACGCACATTGCGGGTGACCAAACAGTATGCTTGGAGTATCTGGCACATCTTGGTGAATTCTTTTTTGATGTTACGCGTAAAGTCGCGTCGCCTCACAGGCAGCGTGGCAAACAGGTTACTCAGGGATACAGTGGTACCAATGCCGCGAGCACAGGGAGATAGTATTTTGATTTTACCCTCATGATCCAGTTCGATCTTTAAGGCTGCAATAGTGTGGGGTTAATGATCTTGTAGTGGATAAAGTGGGCAATTGCATTTACCCACATCCGCTGATTTGTGACGCGTCTGTATGGTCATGTCGGAGAGTGCACAGAGTGAACTTAACGCTTCGCCACGAAATCCAAATGTCTCCACGCCCAGCAAGTCAACAAATTCTCGTATTTTCGATGTGTGATACTTGGCCGCTGTAGAAGTGGGATAACATATCAGTATTATTTAGACAGCTGTTAACAGCTGGCAACCTACTCAACCCCTCCAGATTTGCTTCCTCGACACCGCTTCCATTGTCACAGACCTCGACGCTCTGTAGACCTTGATCCTTCAGCCTAACTTCAATCAATGTGGCACCTGCGTCTATAGAATTCTCCACCAGCTCCTTGATAGCCACCGCCAAGCTAAGCACAACCTAAAAGAAACAGTTTTTTATGTTTGTTAACTCAAGGTTTGTTTTTAACTTTCCTGGCCCGAGCAGATTTTATGCACAGTGTCCTTGGCTATAGCCTTAATTTGACCCGAAGCAGCACTTGTGGGCGTTGGTATTGACACATTTTCCTCATTTTCTTCATTTTCACTCATTGTCAACGTTAATTTTGCGAATAATCTATAAAAATAAATACAACAAAATACAAAGACCGCGAAATTGTCTTTCTAGTGTTGGCATATACTAAAATAGTAGCAGTGCTGCCACAAGAATTAAAATAATGCATTAGAAAATACCACACATTTAAAAGGGCAACGTTTTACGGTATTTTGAAAATGGGAATTAACATTTTTTGTAAAACGGAATTTGATATATATAAAAATAAACAAGCTAACTTCTTCTTTATAGCATTACACAAAAAAAAACCAGACGAAGCCAATAATATAAATTCACTTTAAACTTACTTTTTTCCACAAAAAAATTTATTTATTTTACGTAGTACAACATGAAAATTTTCTTTATACATAATCATATATCAGCACAATAATGAAGAAGCGTAAACAGTTGTGATTATAAAAATAATTCAATAATTATTATTATTATTATTATAAAAATGATGTGATGAATTTGTTTTTTTTTTTTTTTTTGTAAATTTTATGTATAAATTGAGTCAAATATAATTAGAACTATGTCAACATGATGATGATGTGTATAAGAATAGCTGATTTCCTAGTTTAAATTGGACCTAGGTAAAAGTAAACTTAAACTTAAATACAGCTGGATATAGTCCACAGGGTCTGGGATTCACATTGCATTGCGGTTGATCTCGATCTCCAGTTATTTGCTCTTCTCATTCGCGATTGACTCGAGTTTCTCGATGATCTTATTCATGTCCATATCCTTAGCGATCTTCACGTACATGGTCTTACGAACTTCGTGGAATGATGCCCACGCTGGTAGCTCCTTGGCCAATAATTTAAGATGCATCTCAATCTCCTGCGGCGTTAGATTTGCACGAAAACTATTCTGGATCTTCTTGATAACATTTTCAAGGGTTAAGACGCTCTTGCGTTCCGTGACAAAAACATTGCGCAGATGTCGCGCCAATTCCGGCAGGCGCGTATACTTGGTTGCCTCCTGATCTTGTGATGGTCGTCGCGTCATTGCGTCCAATGCTTTAGCTGCCTGCTTGGCGCGAATCTTCTCAATTAAGGACTTGGGCAGACCCTTGAGCAAATTGGATGTGGCATCGTTGCCGGTTGCAGGCGTACACTCCTTAACAGTGGGCGTGGCAGTAGTTGTTGCTGTAAGTGATTTGGTATTGCTAGCTTCTTCTATTGAAGCTGTTGTTGTTGCGCTTGGCGGTGCCTCATTTGCGTATTTTCTATCCGCCTCCAGCTTAGCCTCATAGCGATCCATTGCTCTCTCCATGGGCGTGGCACAGTTGAATAGATTACGTGCCGTCGACAGAATATCCTTGGCTGAGGAATATTTCTCTACATTTGGCGGATGAGGTAGCGACGCCAGCTCCACGTCGGAGCAACTTTCCAAATCGAATTGTGGATGCCATCGTGTGAGCATCTTGTCAATGATAATGGGTGGATCCAATGAGCGTACAAACTTGTCATGCTCCAACATGACACGTTGCAGCAGCAGTTTTTGGAATTTTTGCATGCGAGCCGTCATGACGTGTGGATTCATAGACGTCGACTGTGCTGACGCGAGCACATCGTCTTCATTGATTTTATTGAGACGCTGTTGCTCCGGCAACTGCTCCACGTTGGGACTGATGACTAGCTGATAATAATCAGCCTTCGATACCGAGCCATAGTTGCGCATCTTCATCTGCGATAGGATAAATGCCTCCGGATACAGATGCTTGATCTGCGCCAAATGCGTTTCCGTAAAGTTCTTTCGCAGCATGCGCTGCACAGCCGGCTTGAGCTTCTTGAACGTGATACATTCCTTGCGATTGTGGAACATGGCCACCACAGAGTCCATGCCCTTAAACATATCCAGCAAATTTCGATACTTGTACGGCAACGGCAACTGACCGGCTTTACTCGTCTCGGCCAGACTGGCAAAGCGTTTATATGCTGGCAGCTCCACCAGCTTGACAGGCGATCCATTCTTGGCCGGACTAAACAACAGGCGCTTGGAGACGTCCGTGTGACGCGGTGACATCAACTCATTCTTGTCCGGTGTGGGTGGCTGCAGTTTGGTGGGGGTCTTAAATGTTTTCAATGGGCTGCCAAATAAAATAATTTGTTTGATATTGTTGAATTAAATTCGCAATAATTTATGGCGTTGATATTAATTACTTTTTAAAGCTATAAAAAATTGTTTGCAAGAGGTTTCAAGCTTAGCTTAAGTTGAAAGTTGAATATTTAACCATTTGAAAATCTAATAAATTACTTTAAGGGTTGGCATTTATAATTCTTATTAACAAAAAGTTGTAAGTAAACTTAAATGAAAAGGTTAATCAATATCTGACACAAATTTACTCAGTGGGACAAAAAATGGAAGAAAGTGCGTGATAGTTTACATTGTTTTGAAAATGAACTGTTATATATAAACCTTTGTTAAACTATTAAGTGGGAAAACATGGTTATGTGCAATTAATTTTTCTTATTCCTTGTTATTATTTTTGCTGCCTAACAAAATAAGTTTCAAGTGTGGGCAACCCCAAAAGGAACATTCAAATATAAAATACGATAAGAAATGCACAGAGTACTTATGCAGTTATATTAAGGGATATTTTTACAGCCCAACCCTCAACACAGGCACAAAAAAGTCGTTACATGTTTAACTCAGGTAGCAAGGAGTCAGAAACGAAATTCCCATGCAGGCTAGAGTAAATGTTGAGAGTTAAAACAACCCCCGAAAACATTGAAAACAAAAAAAAAAATGTGGTGATAAGGTCAGACAAGAATGTAACGTTTGCTCAGTGAAGGGTAAACATTGCGTTGCATACAGGCACACACACACATATATATACACACGTACACGCACACGCTCAAAAACGTTTATGTTTATGGGGGTATTTGGTGTAGGCATAAGCAAATGCAGCATAAATTCAAGTACATATGCCATATGCAAAGTTTTACGTTTCGTAGATCGCCAAACGTCACGATGCAAACAACAACAATAACAGCAACAACATCAGCTAGATAGATTGAACGAAAAGAAATGCCATTTCAGCAATTGGACGGACGAGCAGTAAAGCCAATATGCCAAGACCAAAGCGTTTCGGCAGCCCTTCCCCCCGATCTTCTTGACGACCTCGTTGGCAGTTTTTGTTAATAATGTTACCCGCTTTTTTTGTTGTCTTGTTTTGTTTACGTTCGTTTCTAGGCCAAAATCGAGCGCATAAGAAATTATTGTGGAAGGCGCGCGCTCGGACGTATTCTCACCTTGTCAACACCTCTAGTTCAATGGTATCGAACTCCTTTAGCTGCATACTGTTGGTCTTTATTGGTGATGGGCCTGCCTCGCGAAGACGTCGATTGCGTTCCTCTTGCGCCTTGCGTTGCTGCTCCAGTTGCGCTTTGCGTGCTAGTACAGCCTTTAGCTCCTGCATCTTGGCGCTACGCGATATCTTGGTCTTGACCTCATCGAAGGTGAGGCCACGCTCGGCCAAATTAATGTGTTTAATGGGGGATGCATCCTTGATAATCTGTTTAGTCGGTGTATGCATGCCAAGCTGAGCAGCATTGTTGTCCGTCGCAATCTTGTGTGTCTGCTCGTTTTGTAGCTGTGTCTCGGTGCTCCCATTGCCGGGTGGTCGCTTGCGAGGTGAAAGGTTACCCTTGCGTATGAACTGTACAAGTTTGGCTTGTTTAATATTTGTCTCAATTTTGCTTAGCTTTTTTGTCTTCGTGTCCTGAGACGCTGTGAGTGGCTGTACACCAATAAGTTTGACGGTGCGGCCGGAGCGTGTCCGTATGCCAGCCTTAAGTGTATCCATGTCGGCATCCTGAACAGTTGATGCGATTGAAATCGCTTTACTTTTGGGTGCAGCAGCGTCAATAGGCTCTGCAAGACGCTGTAACAGGAAAAAGACACCAATAAAATTGATTAGTGTCTCAAAATGGCAGCTGGACGCGGCATGCCACAAACACACACGCACACATATACAAACAGGACCCAAAGTTGCAAAATCAGTTTTACGTTTCAATTGCACTCGGATTTTAGTTTATTACATATGAATGTATTATGCACAAGGTCTACGTTTTTTAAATTTTTATTAACACCCACACTCAAACTTACCCTGGTTTTAATTGTGGTCGCATCATCGACAGCGGCGCGTTTACGATTGCTAAAAAATGCAGCTACCGATGGCTGTGCCATGATTGGAATTAAAATATATTATTTAAATTTTTTATGGTTATCGGTTTTGTATTGCTTAAACGATTTCACACTTGGCACGTCTGGTTAAAGGGGCTTGGTAGTATCACACTTATTCTTATACGTCTTGACACTGCCGCTGCTCAAATTACAACTGGGCCACGACGATGCAGTTTCCCTCCAAATGTTGACCGACGCGCCAAATAATTTTCGCGCCATTTCAATTATCTCAGTGCTGCAAAGCGACTTTGTACAGCTGTTTGTTCAACACATTACGATTTACAGCACTTACGCAGATTGTGGCATTTTGCGTAGTAGATTTTTATCAACAGTAGAAAACAATTACGACATCGTTTTAAGCATTTAGTCGAATTATAAATAATTCACGTTCATTTAAGTGTCTTCAAAATTACTATTTTTGTATTTAGCACAGATCAGCTGTTGTGGCACAACCTCCGACAAGACTATAAAGCGATATCTCGATAGAAAATATCACAAAAAACAGACTAGACATCGATAAAATAATTTTTTAATGAAATATCGATAGCTTACATTGTCTATCATGTTTTCACATAAAATTTTGTCAAGCATGTTGAATACATGTAAACAAAATATTTAGCAACTTCTTCAAAAAATTTAAAGTACTGCAAACGATTGTACACAACAGCTGGTTTAACATCCTGTACTGCCGCTAACCAACTCTAGACTGCAGTGTTGTATTTTGGGCAGTAGATTTTTCCACTCGCGGATTTTACGGTGCGCAGCAGCGTTTTGGCTGTAAATCCATGCTTTTATACAATGAAATGTCTTTGGATTAGCGTGCTAAAACGTTTGAAGTCATGTAAGTTCACAACACAACTAAAACACCCGTTCTTGTAGACAAAAACAAAAATAAATGCGAAACCAAATGTGTGCTACAACTTCTGTGCAGGCGAGCAGGCGATAGATATGTGAGTGTGTGTGTGCATGCAAAAAAACGTGTGCGAGTGAGCGCACGATAAGAACGAACCAGAAGACAAGTGTTGCCAACTTTGGTTATTTCAGTTCTACTTAAATTTTGAAAATTTTTTACAAATCGTAAGCCTTAATTAATTTAATGTTAACGTAGTAAAAAAAAATTTGACATTTGCGGCGCTACACAAAAAGCCTTTTACATTGTGCTCATATTGTGAAAAACTCTTAAGTTGGCAGGCCCATTTGGCATATTTTCGCTCACCTCCCATTTGTTTGATTTTTTCTCTGTGAATAATACTTGATTCGCTGTGTTTAGTAAAACACTAAACAATCTAGCGTGCACGTTTTAAATAATGTTTAATTTGCCTTTTTTGCAACGATTACAAATCTTTTCACACAGATATCCAAACGAACTAACAGCAGCAGAAGTCCCAGTTGAAACAAGTGGCAGATCAAGGCAAAAAGACGGACAATTGGTTAAGGTTTGACTGAGCCCCAGCATAGACAAGACGTGCGCATACCAACAACAACAGCAGCAGCGCAATACAAACGTAAACGTTTTTGGTTTGCCCTATTGAGATTTGAGCACATTTTGTTGTTGTTTCTTGAACAGCTGTTACATTTGGTGAAAATTAGCGGAGGCGACGGCTGCAAAAAAAAAAAAAACTATATAGCGAATAACAAAAAAGCAAACAGTAACAACAAAATGAATTCAAAAGCTGACGTCAACCGACGCGTTCTGGCTATTCAAGCGAAGAAGAAGCGTCATAAGAACAATAAGAAACGCGGCAAGCAAAATGGAGCCATTGCTCCCGTCCAAGAAAACCAACAACAACACCAACAAGAGCAAGATCAGCAGCAGCAAAATAGAAGCAGCGACAACAGCGAGCAATTGCCAACGACAGCAGCAGCAGGAGCACCAGAAAATGCTAAAAATAACCAGATAGAGGGCACCAGCAATTTCCAATTGCAAGTTGAGTGCAGCGCAGGGGGCGCAGCTGATTCAAAATCTGCCATTGCATCCTTTTCCCATGCCAACGCATCTACGTCAAGTGGTTCAGGCAACACACCCGACGCCCAACCGCAGGGCAAGAAAAATAATCAACACAATCAGCAGCAGCAATCGCGTAGTTCATCCAACGAATCCGATGAATCCGAAATGAACAGTGAAAACGAGGAGCAAGAACTTAAGGAGGATTATTGCAAAGGCGGCTATCACCCGGTCAACATTGGCGATTTGTTTCAGGGTAAGATTTTGAATGCAATAACAAAATACATAACGTTATGAAGATGTCACCTGTTTGCACCTCACACCCAATCACAACAAAAAATATATACGTATATATTTAGGAAAAATGACTTTTTTCGGAAGCCATGTTTGTATACACTTTTCAAAAAATTGTAGTCTTGTTAATTATTTTGTGCCAAATATGCTATTAAATATATTACTAATTATAGGTTTTAGGTAATGTCCGTCATAGCGTCTGCCGTTCGTCTATCGGTTTTTATACCCTTAACCCATGAAATGGGTATGTAACAGGCAGAAGGAAGCTTCTCCGACCCCATAAAGTATATATATTCTTGATCAGCATATATATTCTTGTTTTAAATAAATTTTTTCTATTTGTTAAAAATAGATTTAATGTCACTTTGATTTGCAATCTGCACACACACATTTTCCCACATTTTAATATTAATAATAACTAAATTTGTTAAGAAGATAACTGACAACGTTCTTCAAAGATCTGCATCTAAATAATGGTGAAAAGATAGCTTCTGGTCTCTCCCTAAGCTCTGCATCATAATATTAGATACCACACCCACCCTAAACCGCTCCATAATGCCCCTTTGCAAGCATACTTTTCAACAACCGATATTATACTGGTATGCAAATAATTCGCAGTTGTTTACTTGTTTTTTAAATATTTTTTCAATAATTTCTTTAAACTTGTATGAACGGTCGTCAATTAAGGATTGTTTTGAATTAACACCCAAAACATAGCATACATATGTATGTATGTAGCATACATATGTACATATCTTGCTGCTTATTTATTCGATTTTGGACACAAATATAACTATTTTTAGACTGCACAAAACATAAACCCAAAACGCAGTCATTTTTTGTTTTAGGGGGAACTGTGCAAGCGTCCCAACCCTTGAAAAACGTTTGTGTAAGCACGATACTGTTGTTGTTGTGCCTTTGTGGCACACACAACACAAAAGGTTGTCAATGTGGAACGCCCCCTGTATAACATTAGCACAGATACGCATTTATGTGTGTTTGTGTCGTGCGGGTGTGTGTGCGTGAATGAGAGTGTGTTTGATTGTTTACCGTCAAGGGTTGTTTATGGGGTTTGGGGCAGTTCGAATTTTGGCTGGTTTATGGTTGCTGTTAGCGACATGGTTGTTTTTGCTTTTGACATGCTCCACAATCCCCCATTTACCTAATGAATGGATGGGAGAGGGGTTGATTAGAGGGTGTGTATCACACGCAAATACTTTTATTAGACAAAAATAATGTGCATCAGGCTCATTTTGGGCTTATAAACAAAAAAAACGTCGCTAACCTTTTTTTGCCAAAGATAAGGCGAAGCCAGTCATGATAAGAGTTCAACACACACTGCAAATTTTATATACGGTACAGGTTTCGCTCATTGTTGTTTACTATTCGAATATGATTTATTGATACAGCGTTCTTTTTATTAACAGACCGCTGTAATAATATTAAAAGCTTATCAGTTGTGCATATACATAATATCTCCATAAGTACCTTTCTTCATTGTGTACATTCTTCATTCAACTATGATCATAATGTCAATTTTGCACTATGATGAGAATAGCCCATCTGACAATGAGATGAGATGAGAGCGCGCATATTCAATTGGACACAGTATAAACTGAATACGTCAAGTGCAGACTATAACCATTTTAACATTTATTCCATAGTCGTCTGTCGTCTGTTGATAATGAAAGACGAGGAGGTTAACGCTTATTCAAATGGATTTATTGCCAGCGAAAGCAAATATTTGTGACTTAATATTTTTGATTGGTGCATTTTAAGGGTTTAAATTGAATATTAAATAAATAAATATAATCCTTTTAATTTTTTTGATTGACAGGTCGCTATCATGTTATTCGGAAAGTGGGTTGGGGTCACTTTTCGACCGTTTGGCTTTGTTGGGATCTGCAGGAGAAACGTTATGTGGCCATTAAAATTGTGAAATCGGCTCAACATTTTGCCGAAACAGCCAAGGATGAAATTAAGATACTCAGAACGGTCCGCGAAACGGATCCAGCGAATCCACGTCGCCAGAAGACTGTCCAAATGTTTGATGACTTTAAAATCAATGGCGTGAATGGCACACACATTTGCATGGTCTTCGAGGTGCTGGGCGATAATCTACTGAAGCTCATACGCAAGTCCAATTATCGTGGCATTCCGCTTGAGAATGTCAAGAGCATTACACGTCAGATACTCGAGGGTCTGGACTATCTGCACAGCTGCTGTAAGATCGTTCATACCGATATCAAACCGGAGAATGTGCTGCTTTGCGTGGATGAGCCGCATGTTCGATCGATGGCCACCGAGGCAACACAATTGTATGTCATGAAATCCAAAATGTATCCATCACTGGTCAGTCGTGCACCCAAGGAGTATCGTGAGCCGGCCATCAATGGCAAGATGAGCAAGAACAAGAAGAAAAAGCTAAAGAAGAAGGCAAAGAAACGCATGGAGCTGTTTAAGAAACAGCGTGACTATTTGGAGCAAACCGGTTGCGAGGAACAGAAGCAGCCACCGTTGCCACCTCCGGAGCCCGAAAGGCATGCGCAGAATGGTATTACTACTGGCTCTGATATTGAGCATGAACTTGACGATGATTCAGCATCTGTTCAGGATTTGAATGTGCAAATGCTAAAGCTGGAGTCCGACGACGATGATGGCGATGAGGAGGCCGAGGAGGCTGTTGATCGCCCCAAGGTGGCTACCGAGACAAATGCTGCTGGTGATGCTGTCCAAAATCCAACCGAATGCACTGACAAGACCAAAAAGAAGAAGAAAAAGAAGAACAAGAGTAAGTGACGAGGAATGACAATATTAATTTAATGGGCTTAATAGAACCTAATTTAAAGCATATTTTTTAGATACTACTAGATGAGATTACTAACTTATCCTCATTTCTTGCAGATAAATCGAGTCAGCAGCAATCTCAGCCACCGGTAGAGAACTATACAAGCAGCGGCGATAATTCAACTAACACGCTTAAGGGACAATCAAATGGTACCGTCGTTGGTGGAAGCAAAAAACTACCACGGCCCATTAAACAAGAGAACAATAAGCAGCTGAACAACAACAATTCGAATTCGAAGACAAATTCAAATAGCAATTCGAAAATCTCAAATAACTCCATGGAGCACTCCTCGTCGTCGGCCAATGGTGGACCGTATTCGGAGCCTATACTACCACCACCACCACCGCCGCCGCCACTTTCCAAGTATCGCGGTCAGAGGCGAGATCCCGCTTTGGAGGCATGCAATGTGCAGGTGAAGATTGCTGATTTGGGCAATGCTTGTTGGGTGGATCGTCATTTCACGGAGGACATACAGACGAGACAATATCGATCGCTCGAAGTCATCCTGGGTGCCGGCTATGATACCTCAGCGGACATCTGGAGCACCGCCTGCATGGTGTTTGAGTTGGCAACCGGAGATTATCTGTTCGAGCCACATTCGGGTGATACGTATACTCGCGATGAGGACCATATAGCGCACATAATCGAGCTTCTTGGACCGATACCACGTCAAATTGTGTTCCGGGGCAAGTATGCCCAGCAGGCGTTCAATCGTAATGGCGAACTACGCAACATTACAGGATTGAAGCCGTGGGGCTTACAAGAAGTGCTGATGGAAAAGTATGAGTGGTCGAAGCGTGAAGCGGAGGCGTTTGCAGCGTTTTTAAGACCGATGCTAGAATTCGATCCAGAGGAGCGAGCAACTGCTGCGGAATGTCTGGAGCATCCGTGGCTTAGATAAGATACGATGCAGCCTGGTTGTCGGCTGCGAGCCAGCCAGCCAGCAGGAGCAGCAGCAGGAGCAGACAAAGCAGCAATAGCATCAGCAGTAATAACAGCAATAGGAGCAACAGTAAGAGTAGCAAGAACAACATCATCATGTGTGTATACCGAATCAACGGCATCTGTGGCCACATTGGCCTCCATTTCATCAATTGCATCCACCTCGGCATTGGCGATGGCAGCATTGCGCGCCCGTCCCTATCAAGTAGCGCCATGTGTGAACACCGCCTCAGCACAGCAAACACCACAACCAAATCCTGTCCAAAATCTCGTGTCCAGTACGCGCATTGCGCTCGCAACACCAACACGGCGACGCGATGACTCTTCACACGATGATTTTGGAGGATTAGCAATTGCCATGCAGGAGAAAGACGAGGAGCGGCCACCTTTGGTACCCTCGACAACGACGGCTACAATGTCACAACGGTGCAAACCCAAATCTCAGCGCTTCTTTTGGCGCAAGGCACTTCGACGCGTCTTCCAGCGCCGCAAGTGACGTCAGCTGCGGCGTCGTCGGCAAGACTTGCCCCGTTGGCGTCCACGCCGCTGCCGACGGCGCACTCTCGCCGAGCGTGTGCGTCGCATTTGCACCTGCTGTGCCTATGGTCAGGTATTGTTGAGCGCTGCTCGTGTCGCTCTGCTCAGCTGTATTCGTTGGCGCACACGTGGCAATATAGGCAACAACAATTTTTACTTTAGCAATCACTAAAAAAAAAGAAAACGACAACAACTCCAAATAATGCGCTCTGCTCTGCACAGGCACACATATACACAACAAACACACACATACAACTGTTAATCTACAATTTACAACTGTTAATCTAAAAATGTTAATGCGAAATCTGATTTAGTTGTTACAAACAGCACATGCATATAATTTATTTCCTTCTGTGTTTTACACCGATTAGACAATTTATTCCCCCTTGATACAATTATGAAATTATAAGCATTACAATTTTTTCCTAAACTCGTGCGCTTAATGTGCTATTCAACTAATATAACTACATATTATTATTATTAATTTTATGATTATAATTGTATTTAATTTTGTTTGATTCGCTTACTTCTTGAGACTTTGTAAATAGGGCAAGCAGGCAAAAATAGATTTTTTGCACAGCTTCTTTATTTCCGATTCTAATCTCTTTTCAATTATTGTTTAAAACGATCTCCAAGATGTGTTTATTTTCTTTTAAAACTTGGCCAGCAACTCAGAATGCATGAATGAATGAATAATGTTTGTTAACAAACAGCCAATCAATCAATCAATAGAATACATACATAAATATACAACCCATATAGAATTTGTTACTGTACATTTAATGTCCTAGGAGGCGTGGCGAGGCGAGTTCAAACAGAAGTTGATATGCGCATACATATACTAAGCATATAGCGTATATATATTTATTTATATATATAGTTCAAATATATCTGAACGGTGAACTGTGGCATATACTGCATGTGAACCCATGGTTTTAAGCAAATACATATGTGTAGATTGGTAATGCATATTACATACATATAAGTATTCTTGAGCTGAACATAACAATAATGTACGTAGTTAATTAGTTTATCCTCGATTTAGTGACAACAGCAAGAACAAACAAACAACATCAACAATTATCACAAGGTTTACAAACAACAATTCTTTGAGCTAAGCCAAATGCACTACAAACTTTAAAACCTATCAGCGAGAAAAATTAATAAAATCTTGGAAAACAAAGCCTTTAAAAATGTAAGCAAAGATAAAAATTATTTTTAGTGACTCGACTAATCAATAAACACAAGAAAAATATGCTAAAATATAGAAAAATCAATCTACTACTGTTCATGGTAAAATGAATTATATGAGCAAAGCAAGATTCATTGCAAATTAACGCAAGTGCTATAAAATTAAAAAAATATATATCAAATAATAATTCTTGTAGTAACATTTGTATTTAGAGAAAGTAGCGAACAATAACAGCAACACTATTAAATCCGTTAAAAGGCACATTCAAAAAATTTCACAAAACAAAAAAAAAAGAAGAAAAACTCAAACAAAAGGCCACTTAAATAAGATGCAAACGCAGCTTTTGAAAAATTTGAAGCGCTTACAAAAAAATTTATGGCATTATTTAAACAGACATACACATATTCAAATACATGATACATACTCGCTAGTTGTGTGTGTGTTTGTGTGCATTACTTACCCGACTATATATACTATATGATAAGTGGCCTTATTAATTCGATTCTCTGCACAATTCACACACATGTACACATAGAGAACAATATACCAGAACACAATAGCAATTTAAATCTAAAATTAAACATACACACACACACACACACACACATGAGTATGTACAACTTAATCAATACTTAATTGGAAATGTATTTGTCTCCCAAAATGGCATTAGGCGTTAGCTAAACGATATCAAGCTTAGACATTTACGATTAATACTTCTAGACAAACTAGAACACACAAGAGAACAACACGCAGAAGTTAAAATGAAAACGATTAGAAAGTTTTAGTACCCTACGATCTATTGAAAGTTAAATACCTTAAACTACATATACATATACATATAAATAAATATATGAACGAGCACATACACACCTGTACTCTTGTCTTCGGCTGGCCGATGTTTAAAAAAATTAAACTTTGAGAACACAAACTATCCCCGAACAACAACTATGTAGTTATCAGATTTTGGGAGCTATTCAAACCATAAACATACTTAACAACTTATAGCTTTATGATAATAAAACACTAAGCAAAAATTAACAATTATGAATCCGAACCCTTAGAAAAGTTAACTTGTGCTTAGGAGTTTCAATGTATTGTTCCCGATGATTTCAAGCTAAAAATAAAAGTAAAGATAAAAACTTGAATGATTAACAAAACAGTTTAAGCAAAACCAAAAAAGCAGCACGCAATTCCATAATATCAACAAAAAAAATTTCTTTTTCAAATAGTATGGAAAGTATGAATTATACGGATACATAATTTATTGATGTAGTTATAAACAAATAAACAACAACAAATTACACAAAATTGGAAAAACTACAAATGCATCTTTTATTGCTGCACTCAGCGCTCAACTTGTGGAAAATGTCTTATTCAATGGGTGGGCCAGACATCAATTTTCCATTGCTGCACTTTTCACACGGTGGCATTGGCATCCATTTATAACCCATTCTCGTAGCACATTGCATGCAATTAGATATTGCACCGGAAGCAGCGCTGGAGATGAGATGAGTTGCTCGTTCCAAGAGTTTATGGCCACATAAAAATTACAAAGCAGCCCGCCAACTCGAAGACGTTCAAGTTGCCTTCAAATTGAAAATGTGTTGTCACACTGGACAATGACACACATACAATATTACGGGAGTGAGCTCAGAGGATTTGTTGACCAAAACCTTTCGACATGTGCATACGAAGTAGGACTGTATCACCTTTGGGAATATATCACGTATAAATGTTCGCTTCATTGACATCGAGGAGTTTTTGGGTATATTTTGATCATTATAAGCACATATGGGAGTTAGGAACTTTAAGTTGAACTTTGCTTCATACTTATCATACTTACAAAGAATTACGTTAGAATATCTTGGTTATAGCGAACTTATAATATTAATAATAATTATAATTTTTTTTGAGGGACTTACAAATAGTGGGGGGAAAAAAAATAATTTTAATTGTTGGTTCCGACAAAATGTATCCTTAATTTGGCAACAATATTAATCATTCAGATTAAAAGCTCTACAAAACTCACCAAACCGCTCTCGCTGTGCACAAAATGTCATGAATATATACATATACTATTTGTATCTTTTGTGCATGTGTAAGTATGTGTGACTATGTTCAGATATTAATTCATGGTGGTTGGTCTGAACCACATTTTTGATCTGCCAAGTTGCCGACTTTGGTATCACAAACTCTGTGAGAAAGAATCACATAAAAGTTAAATAAACGTGTCTCCTTTGTCATTTCAATGGTGCCTGAATGAACATAGCTTGATTGCTCGGCTAGGACAAAAGCAATGAAAAAACATCAACGCGTATCCAAGTTGACTAAATATGTCAGAAGAGACTTGAAATGTATGCAAAGAAGTTTTCCTTAACTAAGGCGAAATTCAAATGTGCTTAACCTAAAGTGTGATTGTAACCCCTTAACAAGTTTTACTAGCAGTTGTATGTTGTATGATGTAATCATCATCGTCACTTAACACACCTATTCCATACAATCACGGTCGTAACATTGCAGTTTCAGACCTCCAATGATGCGTATCATAACTAGTTTCATTGTATTGCACAGCGTTTACTTTGTCTCTCTCTTATTGCATATTATACCTCTGGTGTGTTTATTCCACTCGAGTTACCTGTATCTAAGTTGAGTTCGTTTCAACGGTTCAACAAATTTAAAACAGTTGTTAAATCTATTTACTTAAATTTTTTGGCATGCCTGTCGGCGGTCAAATTTATGAACTTGTTAAGACTTTAAAAGCTTATTTTCACTTGAACTCCAGTTTAAGTCCCTGCTCTTGGGGGGTCATTTATTCTTTTTGATTTGGCCAAAAGTCTAGCAACAAATACACATACAAAAGCGGCTTAAACATATGCTAACCATGCCCGGATTATCCTAAAAAATGTCCAACAAATGACAATATGAAAATAATATAAATATAAATCTTGAGCAATAACAACACAAACAAGGAGTAAGTTTTGCATGCTCGATTGTCTGTTGCGGGGCTAAAAATAAACAATCACAGCTCAACTTGTAGATATCCCTTTGGTTAAGTGCTATTATCCCAATAAATGTTTGTGTTAGCAAAATCAATTCTCATCGCCTGTCAAAGCTGATCTGGAATATATTTGCAAGCATAAATCTTTACAGCTGTCACATAAATTTGCGCTGTGAAATTCCTGATGTACTTTTTGTTTATGGGTCAACAGGGTAGAAAAGTGAAAAGCTCTTAAAAGAGCTGGATACTGCCTGAATTGTATTTGTTGTCCAGGCATCTATCTCATCTATGCGGGGCTGATCGATATTTGCCACATTTGTCTGTTTGTGTTTGTGTGTTGAATTGTGCGTTTGCCGCCTGCCCGAATAACACAAAGCAAACACAATGACCACTTTTTAAAAGGTCCTTTTAAATGCGACCAAGCGCAAACGATTATTCAATTTACACACAGAAGTCTGAGCATAGCGAGTGACAGAATGACCCCCATGGGCTAGGATCATTTCAATCAAGCCATCACCAGCCAACCAACCAACCAACCAACCAACGACGAGCTCTTCAGTGTTGTGCACGTTAAAGCTCCTTACTCATTGTCATTGTCGTTGTTGTTCTCGTTGTCGTTTTGCTTGTCGACGCTCAAAATGCCAGCGAGTGGCACTGATGACATTAAGTAGCTGTCGGGTTGGTCAGGATTAGATAGCAAAAGTGCCTGATGTTAGTTTAAAGTAGATAAACAAAAGCGGATTCAGCTCCCGCTCAGTTTTTTCCCTCTATCTCTCAGCCTCGCCTTCGTTTTATCTGTTTTCATTGTTACTGTCTTCGAGACAGGCTATAAATGTGTGTGTGTGTGTGAGTCTGTCTGTGTGTGCGTTTTGTCTGCGTTGTATTAGTTTATAGTTCAAGTTGAGATTTGTGTGTGTGTGTGTTTGGATATGTGTGACATTTGTCAACCGCACAGCCGTTACAAAAGCAAATGTTGGCCATTTTAATCATTTAACGCGAATCACTTTCCACTTTTCCTTTTACCTTCAAACAGCAAAGTTGATCTGTGCACTTGAGTTTTAATGCTCAAGTTTATAAAACTTGGAAAGTTCTTTTTAAACTCATTAAAAGCACATTGAATTTTTAAATTAATTATGGATTCCGTCTTTCCGTCTTCACTGCAGCACAGAAAAAATACAAAAATAAATGTATATATATTTATTACATTTTCCACTTTTAACTTCGTTTGAATAGGGCCCATTTTGACCCTTTACCCTCTTTGTTTTTCCCGTGCAAAGTTGTATAACTTTGTGAGACAGCCAAACAAGTTTTGTCTAATTGGTCCCATTCTGTACTTCGGGCATCCTTATCAAATTACCTTGAACTGAGAAAAATGGGAGCAGGTTTTGCATAAAAGAAACAAGTTTATTAAGTAAAAGTACTCTTCAAAGAATTCCTTAGGTTCTCAATGGGTATAAATTTCAACTGTTTTAAATACCTTTACGCTTGGGCAAATTTAATCATATTACAGTTAATAATTACCAAGTTGATATTCTTTCCTTTATATAGGGTATTTTCTAGGCTTCGCGCTTCTGTTCTAACACTCCAATTGGTTAAAATGCTTTCAGATGTTGCTTTAATTATATGATGTGGGTGTATGTGTATGTGCTTGTGTGTGTATGTGGCACCCAAAATTAGCTTCAATAATTGTAGAGAAAAGCTTGCTGGGGTTCATTAATTATTTGTACAATCACAAAAACCAACAAAAAACTCAGGCGTATACGCAACAAAAACAACAACATTATTTTTAGAATGCTTCGTTTGCTTCAACTGCAATCTGTAGCAAAGTTGCAGTGGCATGAATTTTTGGTCTCCTACCTGGCCCAGTCTCAGCTACCTGGCAACCACTTGTGGGCTAACTGGGCCTCAGACACACACACACACACACATGAAATTCGGAGTCAGCTGGGCCAACTCCGAATTTTCTGTTGAAAAGAGAGTGCTCTCTCTTAAGTTGGCTATGTGTTTTCATTTCCAAACAAGGCCCAAGTTGTTTTGCTGCTTTGCTTTCACATTTGAATGCCATGTAAGTATCGTGTACTCTTCTTTAAACGAATGGTACAAATCAAGAGGTTGGGATAAACCAAAGCAAACGAAAGCAAAACAACTTTCAAGTTGATGCAACTTTTGTGGTGCGTACTTTAAATTGGTGTGTTCAAGTAGGAAAACATAGGCAAAAGTTTTTGTTAAACACCCTTTATGTAAATATTAAATAAGAGCAAAAAAAAAACAACTTAATTAAAATGTATGTGCCATGTTTTTCAAGTATTTTTTGTGCCTTGTGTCCCTAAAACGCAAGAACGCAATGTTTTACTTTAACACGCCCACTGCGTGTTCTGTTCTGTTCTGTTTGGTTATAGTCTGTTCTGGCATTCTCCCCAGTGTGCTCTAATAAACTGGAAACTTAAATAAACCTCATCGGGTAAAATGAAACTGAAGGCAGGCCAACAACAATGAAATGCCATAGAAATTTCATTTTGGCAAAAGACAAAAGAGGATAAAAGGTATTCGAGCAATGCGAAAAAAGATGAAATACTTCTATTTGCAATACTCGTAAAAGGCCGAGTAGAAAAGAACAAAAACAAAAACACATACACATATTACATATATACAAACATTCATATGGGTGAAGATTATATTTTGTTTTTTGTGTATTACTTTTATGACAATCCCTTAGGATGTGTCCCAATCATAAAATTGTTCAATACATTTGGCCAAGGCGTGTAATAATTGTTGTATAGCAATAGCAATACGAATAAATCGAAAGTCGCAAGATAATAAAATTTACTCTCAATTGAATTTTGCAGCCATGTGAGCAAAAGTAAATAAATGTCCTGTACTGACCACCTACCACTTGATTAGATTTATGCGTTCTAATATTGTGAGTAAAAGTTCGTCTTTGTCTCTTTGTTGACACAGACGCACTCACACACACACACACACACACACAGAGACACACACACAGTCGCACACTTAAAACTGACAACAAAACACATTGCACTTGACTGGTTTTCAGTGTTCACAAATTGAAACGTTCAACTGACTTTAATTTGCAGCCAAACCCAAACGTCAAACCGAAAGGCACTGAAAAAACCCATAACCAAACCCAAAACTCAATATTTACACTTAGGAGCACACACCACAAGGAAGTCCACGCGATGGTCCTTTTCCTTCATTCCAATACTCTACAAACGAGGCTATGACATGGTCCTAAACAAATAAAATGGCCACACAGAACTGAGCACAAATAATGTAAATGCTCTATACATGTATATTCAATATGAAGTATTTAAGCTTGTTGCGGGAAAATGAAAATAAAATGATGCATGACAAACCTGAAATAAATTGTTTTACGATTAGTTTACTTGTTTTACTTAATGTATTGGAATGCCAGTTAGTGAAAGTATACAAATATGTATAATTTTTTCTACCCACCTAAGATGAAGTTTTATTGTTATTTCTATTCAAATGTTTAGTAACAGTTTAAATTTTTTCCAAAAATGTAAAACTTTGATTTTCGTTAAGAGATATATCACAAATGGTTAAGTGAAGTATTTAAGCTGCGTTATGAAAGCAGCACAGGGTATCACATAGTTGATCAATGGCATGTTGTTAACGCTGCCGGCAAGTTTTTAAAGTAATCGCCCTCAGTCACACAATCCGCACCCGGAAATGGGAAATTGCCTTTTAATTGCATGAAGTTTCAGAATATGTAGCTCAAACACATACACACACCACAAATGCGTATATGTGTGTGTGTGTCTGCTCGTACAATATTTACAGTTTAGATAGCGAACACATACGCACACTCACACAAAATGTATGTTTGTATTTGAATAGGCATCGCGCACTTGGCACTTTCATGTCCTTGATTGTTGGATGCTCTCCTGCACTTGGCTACATATACAGACATATACGTCTGCCCACTGTAACTAATCCCCGAGTGACCTTCAAAATGTAGTTAATATGGAGATACCGCTTATATATACATATGAATATACACATGTTTACATATGTATGTATATATGTATGTATGTATGAGTATAGTCAACGTTCCGATGCAGTCGTCTATGGGACTGTTCTGTGCCGAGTGGGTTTTTGTGTATTTGACAGCCATCTGCCAGTTCAAATGTCTATCTGCTCGACCCCTCCGCTGATCCCTTCCTGATTGTCTGTCCTGTCTCTCTCTCTCTCTCTCTCTCTTATGCTCTATCTCCCTGTCTGTGTATGTCTGTTTGACTGTCTAACTGTCTCTGTGTTTCGACTGTTTGCATTTGACATTTTCAATTTGCATGACACAGCTCTATGGATGCTGAACACTTGACATCATTATGCTCTTCCCGTTATGCTGTGCCCCAATGCAAATGGTCACGTATCTGTATGGCATATGTGTGTGCATGATTTAGGCCTATGTATCCGGTTGTATGCCCAGCAGATACATTGATTGGGCTGCACTTCACGTTCCATTTGAAGTTTCTGTGGATCTGTAAATCGCTGACGAGCTGACTAATTACTTAATTGAAATTCTCTTTTTCGTTACGTATTTACTAATTAAGCTAATCAAACAAAATTCCTTCAAAATATATATATCTATATATACATTTATTTATACAGACAAAAGTTGCGCACTTCAAACACGCAAACTAAAATCGAGACTGCGGTTTGGGTTTGATAAGCTTGCGCTGTCACAGTTACTTGCGGTGACCAGGGATGGGCGTAATTTGAATTTACGAAATCACAAAATGAACAAGTAAGAAGGCTCTAGTTGAGTAAGCTCGACTAGAAGATACCCTTAACCCTTGACCATGCAGACGGACAGACGGTCGGGCTAACAGCCATACACATATGTACGTGTACTACTGGACCAATGCTTGATGGCTTCATATCTCCGGTGTTTCTTAACCGTTTTTAATGAAAATTTCACAGATGTTCAATATTTTGTTAATACTTTCAATCCCCAATTTTAAGTTTTCGATTTTTTTGTTATCGATTACTTGTGTATATCGTAAATCGGAAAAGTTATCGAAAATTTGAAACAAACTTGCTATGCCTAGCGATTAGGAGAGCTCATATCTGGAGTCTCTAGTTTCTGTAGGTCCTGAGATCGAGGCGTTCATACATACAGACGGACATGGCTTAATCGACTCGGCTGTTGAAACTGATCAAGAATATATATGCTTTATGGGGTCGGAGAAGCCTTCTTCTGCCTGTTACATACATTTGCACAAAACCATTATACCCTTTTTTACCCATTTCATGGGTTAAGGGTATAAAAAGGAATTTGGAACATAATACCGACATCTGGCATCTTTGAACAATGACAGCAAACTTTCTCTACAACTACATGGTGTCATGTTTGCCACAAACTTAACTTGCAAATGGATTTTAATATTTGTATATGTGTCTATTCATGTCTACATCAAGGTATAGACTATCGAAAAAATCAACTTCCTCGACTCACTTTTACTAATCCCTCAGCTTTCGTGGATATTTTTGTTTTGTTTTGACGATTCTCTAATTCAATTCGCTGTTTGGCTTGGAATTCTTGCCAAATCCGCAACATTTTATGCTCAAACTTTTGAGTCGTTTTGTTGATTGATAGTTTAAGCTTTTAATGGAAGAAGCGTGTTATTTTTTCCCTTCTGTACATCAATATCTTTGTATAAATATATTTTATAAGCGGCTGGTCAAAGTTTTTATGGCCGCTGCCAAAGTATGCCGCGTTAATTTATTGAATTTTTTTATTTTATCCTATGCGCTTCTTTTTTGATGGAAAATGGCGCCGGAAATTGACGGAACTGAGCGGCTACACCTGACAATAATGGCTATAAATGTAACTATATGTATATACTTACATATATGTCAGGGTACATTATATATATATGTATAAAGGTAGGAACTGTGAGGATGGAGCTATGTTGATTATTTATTGCTGCAGTGTGGCTCTTAGAGAGCTAAAATTAGTCTGAATATTGATGCGGCCAAGGTCGAAAATAAGGTAAATAGTGCTCATCAAATGCGAAAAGCAGACACTTTTCCTATTGAAGAACTCTAACAAACTATTTTTGAATTTTGTAAAGATATTTGACAAAAAGTGGCATATACAACAGAATGGTGGCAAAAAGTTGTGGCAAAGTTTGATTGAATAAATAATGTTCCAAAAGATTATAAGCAAAGCTTGCAATTATTGTATAGATTAAAATAGGATTTATGTTTCAAATATACAAAAACAACCAATTCTTAATCACCTGATAAATATTTACTCTAAACTAATGTTAATTATTTAAAAATATGCTTAAGCCAACAAAAACTTTTAGAATTTAAATGTAAGTTAAAAATATTTTAAATATTGGCCAAAAAATTTAAGCAAAATCATTTACAGCTTGATTGATTAAATGAATGTCTGATATTTATGGAGAATTGGATCTTTGAGTCGCACACATATGAAGTAAAGCTTAAAGTAACTACCAAAGATGTAGCTTAATTTAAGCGTATTTTTCTGCTTGTTAGCCGGATTCGTTTCCAACCTGTTTCCAGACTGCCAAATTGACTTTAATCTTAAATTCGGTACGCCTGTTTCGTCAGATTTCAAGTGATTTATGCAACATTAAATTACTTAGCATATGTTACCATTGCCAAATCCTTTTGAGCAACAGCCCCTTACATTAAATATATGTAAGCCCCGTATACATGTGCACATGTATGTACATATGTACTTATGTTTGTACATATGTATATGTACTATATATGTATAAGTCGATTATTTGACAAATGTGCTTTCGTTGCGCTGTTCTTTGAGCCTTGGCGGCTACTGCTGCTTCAATTTTTATTGTGCCAGCTTTATTGTGTATGTGTATGTGCGGTGTTAGTCTGTGTGTGTATGCGGTCATACATTTTTATTGGATTTTATTTGTCGCTGCAGCAACTGCGCCATAAGTCATTGCACCATTATAAATTCCTTTTGCTACGCCCTATCGATGTGTATTGTTTGTGTGCGAGGCTCAAAGGAAAACTCAAGTTGATAGGGTTAAGAGGCGGAGCTGTGGGGCGTTGCTTTGTTTGTGTGTGTCGCGTGTTTTTTTATGTGTATGTTTACCATATATATACATTTAGTTGGATTTATGGAATATTTTCAAATGCTTTTTCACAATAATAGCCAAGTCTTATTATTTTTATTGCTGACGTGGAGTCAACTTCTTTCAAGCACTTTTGTCGTGTTTGCACAATTGCACTTTTGTTGGCACCGGCACCGGTAACGGCAGCGGCCACGGCAACGACAAAATATATATGTATATATATATATTGTTATAAGTATATTGATTGCGTTTTGTGTGTGTGTGTGTGTGTCCTGTGCACTTGTTGCAGCTAGAGCCATGTTGTGGGCCTGCAATTAAGGTAACAGTTTTTCGTATTTACCATGCAAATAGCAAACAATTTCCGTTTGCTGTCCTGTCAGCCAACTAATTGAGATGGCAACGTGCTGGCGGAAATTTCAGAGCTTCTTCACCTTTTCTTACAAAATGAAAACCCGAAAAAAATATATAAAGGAAAACATTTTCCAGCCGCAGCCAGTGGAAACAGCAAAGAAGCCATCAAAAATGTAAATATGAAATACGCCAAGAGAAACCTCCAAGAAAACTCTACCGTGCCCCCAAGTTTAGTTAGCAGACAGCTCAACGTTGTCGTTGTCCTTCTTGTTGCCGTTGACGTTGTCGTTGTCGTGCCTTGCCTAGAAAGTAGCTGCTTTGCTGTACAGGGGTCAGAGGGACACATTGACGTTGAAGTAGAGCGTCAATGAATTAAATATAACCTAAACCAACCCAACCCAACCCAATCCGAACCCAACCAAGACAAGTCAACGCAACCCAAAACCCAAAACTCAAACCCCAATCTCTTTCTGCAATACCCGAAAACAGCCCATTCTAACCGCTTTGAGCTTTCCACTTGATTGCTGGGAGCCAACTCACTCGCTTCTGCTCCTGCTCCATGCCACCTCTCATCCTTTGGGGTTCGGCCTTGCCGAATGGTAGTTCGATTTACGTTTCAACTGCAGTCAGCCCAGGCAAAAAGCGTTACATGGCGTGACGTAAGCTCTCCTGCATAGATAAAAACTAATACTAACAACAGTAGTATAGAGGTATATATAGGTAAAAGTATACACCAGTACAATGCACAATACATACATATACCATGTTTCGGTTAATACTTATGTATATGTAATTCACATCAAACATGAATTGTAGCTTAAGTGCACAACCCCAGTTCACTTTTTGCTGCTTGAAATCACCCCGAGGTGTGTTTAAACGAACTTTTAGCTTAAAACGCAATGTAATAATAACTGCAATAATAATAATATAAGTTTTGCTTAAATTTTTTGTTAGTGTATATAGTTTTGGTATTTATTATTATTATTGTTATTTAAAATTGAGCTGATAGAAAGTGAACCTTCTTTTAATAACGATGTAAAAGCTTTAGCCATTGATATATTCCCTAATGAAATCTCCATAAAATCACTGCTTGGCATAATTTTTAATTAATATTAATTTCTAGAATATTATATTTTTACATTAAAATAGTATTATGTAAATATGTTTACGAAAAATGTAGCTTCCAAATGCTTGAAATTTTTCGGTAAACTGTAATGTTATGACGTAACACGTATTCACATATTCACAAACGAATCTAACCAACTGGCTGTTTATTTGTTAATTGAACCAACAAAAACAGTAACAACACCAGCGCGCCAACTGACTGACTGACTGTGCCTGTGTCTGTATGTCAGTCTGTGTGGCATTCAATTCTATTGAAATGACTGTGCTGCATATTAAAAGAGTCGCATAAATAAATAAGCATTTTCAATTTTGATGAAACGTGAATGGTATCGAAATGTTTAACAAAACGTAGAACGTGACCTTGCTGCAGTTATTTTGGATACCACACATAAAATGTACAATATATACAAAAGGGGTATCTATGCAATAAACAGACGATGACAGCATCGACCGACCCTAGAACAACGTTTCTCTTAATTATCAACAATAATAAATTAGGAGAATTAGCGAGCTTGTTTGTGGGAACCACGATACTAAATTACTAAGAGTCACGAAGTTTTTTTTAATGCGGATACCTAAACAGAAACTCAATTTAGGAAAAGTTGAGACAGGAATCTTTAGTGGAAGACAAGTTGGGCTATCTAAATGTCATTCCTTGAAAATCACACATTATTTTGTTTATCTTCTGCTTACAGTATATACATATTTAAGACATAACCATTATGCCATGCGTTTTGTTTCCTTAGGGAAGAGCTGTGAGTTATTTGAGTGTTTGTGGCATAAACACACGCAGACAATCGTCCTTGTCGATAAGTCCATAGCTTTGACAATTTAGATGTTGCTCAGCATGAAACAATATGATTTGCGATACGAGAGTTATGCATTGAATAATTCACTTAATTGGCTTCCAAAGTGTCGAACGCATATAATAAACAACTGTCAAAGAGAAGAACAATATGTACTTTTGAGAAATCAGAAATTAAATCTTTTTACCATACTCAAGGATTTAAGCTCTGGTTTGGTTGGGCTGAGCTTTTCGTTCGACTTTTCATCATTGATGGCATTGAAATGCGCCAATTGCATGCAAATGAACTAACTCATGCATACATACATATATATTGTTGATTGGCCAATACAATATGTTGGGGCTTCATGAATTGATCAGTCGGTCGGTCGATTTGTTGTTGCAAAATATAATTACGCTCAAGTTACACAAACATACTACATACATATGTGCATATGTACATACTATTACCATGCAAATTGGTAACTCACAAATACACACACACACACATACACTCGCATACATTGTACACTTCAATATGTGTTCAATTTAATTTCATTCATGCCGCTGCAGGCTTTCCCCTTAATTCAATTTCGATATGAGCATGCAACTCTGTCTTTTGCTTTGATGCTTTGATTTGGGCATTTTTGGTAAGCTTCTTCAGTTGTTCGCTCTAGCAATATTGCAGGATTTCCCTTTTGGGCCTAGCGGCAATGCCAAAAAGTTAACCCAACTTGCCTGGCCCCCGTTTTTGGAATGGCATTAAAGCCTTTTGCTGCTGCTGCTGCTTTTGTTGTTGTTGACCCACTCAGGCACTCGGTTGTCGTTGCGTGTTTCACTTTTCCTCCATCTGTTTAAGTTTTTCGGGCGCCATTTTCCGTTTTCTTTTTTCATCACGCATTCGCGTGTTTTATGCTTTCGGTTTCCCTTTTTGTATTTGTTTGTATTTTTGCGTTGGCATGCCTTAGAAACTTGATACTTTTCCGTTCGTACAGCATTGTGGGATTCAATTTGAGCCAAAAACTGCTCGAGCTAACTTTAACCTTGAACCTGCCACATGCTACACAAACACAAGCACACATACACATACATACATCCTCATTTTGGCGTACTCTCCGAGTGCGTACTTTTCAGTTCATTAAACGGGATTTTCAGCACATTATTATTTACGTCACCTCCCGCTGGTAACTTTTGAAGGATTCAAGACACTTTTCGCGAGCTCGACTACAGTTGTAAGATTAAAGGGGACAGCAGAGAGAACACGAAATAAAATAACCACTCAATGCAGTGATGATTGTATACTCTATCGATAAATGAACTTTAATCATTGGCCATTGCCATTTTTTATAAAATATTTCGCCATCAGCACATATTAAAAAACGGATGTATTTAAACGTGAACGTGTAATCGAACGACCGGCATAAAGATTTAACAGAACTTTTCAATAAATCTGAATTGTATGCCAAGCGCCTTTAGTGAAACTTGACCAAAACAATTTATTAAAGTTCGATAACAATTAGCTTTATCGATTTTCTTAAGTCGGGTTGCTTTGTTTTGGAAATCGCACGTACGTCGGTCTTAATGACAATGGCTCAAACGTTTTAGAATCACTTTTTAAAATTTCCTCATAGTGAGCGGACGAGTGAAGCGATTTTTGTTAAATCAGTTCTTTTATTGAATAAAATAAAAAAAAATTCTTCTAAACTTTAAAAGCAATATATCTTTGCTTAACTAAAAAAAAAATAAAGTAAAGTCGTTGAGCGTGGACGTTTTTTAACTTTTTTACAGTTCAAGACTTTGGGTGAGTAATTTTTGTTCATTTCTGTTAAGACTTTTTACGGATAATGGATTGTGTGCAGCAAAGAATTCTTTTTTCAACACAACATCTCTGATATAACTATTTTTCATGAACATATTTGCCACTAAGATTTTTTTAGTCCATTTTAAAAGCACATTCTATTGTTGATTACACTTTTATTCGAGTTAGAAATAAATAGCTCTAAATATGAATATGTTATGCTCATATAATATGGCGGCACTGAAAAAAGATAAACTTTTTTGTCTGTTCTGCACAATTAAAAAAATGTACTATTATTTGTGACAAGGGATTTATTCATCACTAGTTGTATTTAAATAAGCAATCTGGCAATAATTTTTTTTTTGACAGCACTGGCCGTTCCAGCGATCTGGTATCCCTTACATATTATAAGAAAAATCTGAGTTTTACTGTTAAACATGAAACATGTAAAGAGCACAAAATTAAGGAATGACTGCGTTAAAAAGCATTCGAAGCCTCTTCGCGTGAAAAAGGTGACCTGGGTGCCACAAAGCAAAAAAGAATTGGGAACCTTAGTTAATGGTAATATTCTGCATACTGATAGACATTTTGCACTCATTTGTGTTTGTCTTTATACAGGACGTTATTATGTTATGAAGGACTCAAAAAAGGAGGGCTGCTGGATAAGCTTCGATATGAATAAGAAAAAGGACTGTCTGATCAGGCAATTAACCGGCAAATATTTTGATGAGGACTTTGAGCCAACTCCATGTGAAATTGGAGATATGCTGAAGGGTGAGCATTGTCCTTATAAAAATACGAATTCCAAAAAATATCTTTATTTGCGTTCAGATCGTTATTATGTGCTGAAAGAGTTGTGCAAGACCTTTCTGTCAACTGTGTGGCTTGTGTTTGATATTCACAAACGCCGGGATTGTGTTGTAAAAATAAGCAACTCAACCTCTTTTGGGGTGAGCATGCGAGAGATTAAAGTGATGGAAACGCTAAGAAAGCGAAAAATTGGCAAGAAATGTATTGTTCGAAAAAGCGATCATTTCGATGAGGTATTAAGCTCGGGAACGAAAAATTTATGCTTGGTGATGGAAAAAATGCAGCAAGATCTTTATGCGTTTCAGACAACTTTATATGAATTTGGAATGCCGGTTGATATGGTCAAGGAAGTTGCTCGACAAATTCTTAGTGGATTGGATAATCTACATAAATGTGGATTTATTCACGCCGACATAAAGCCGGAGAATGTGCTTGTTACGCAATGCTCGTTGCAGGACTCACGACGCTGCCCCGAACGTCGGAAGATTTGTGAAAAACTCCATGTAAAAGTTGCCGATTTCGGAAATTCACACAACGCATTTGTTGGCGAGATTGCCATGGTCCACACGATAACATATAGTAGTCCGGAGGCAATCATTGGCTTACATTTGGAACCTGCCGCTGATATTTGGAGTACAGCCTGTTTGCTGTACGAAATGGCCACGGGAAATTATCTAATTGGAAATGGTGTAGGTAATCTTTCACCGCCAGCCTGGCGTTTAAAATCTATAACGGAGATTTTTGGTAACATACCGCAAGAGGTATTGCGGCGGGCCAAATATTCAGCCGAGTATTATGACCATTATGGAAAATTAAATTTTGTGAAAAAATTGAAGCCAATCAGTCTTGAGGCAGTGTTGAAAGTGTTGCCTTGGAGTAAGTCAGTTGCGAAAGATTTTATTGCGTTCCTGCGACCAATGCTGCAATGGGATCCGTGGAAACGTGCAACTGCTGCTGAATGCCTACAGCATCCGTGGTTGGCGGAAACTATAACAAAAGTAGACAACACAAAAGGTTAATTTAATAGTGGCATGAAACTATTTAGATTGACTTTGGTGTACTTCTCGAAGAATCCGATTTTTTTTAACTTTTAAAGTTTTATGAACAATTTCTATAATAAAATCATATCATATTCATATACTTCGCATAAAAGATTTTATTTTTTATCTATTTTGTACACAACCGCCTATATGTAAATGAAATGCAAACAAAGCATTTTGGGATAATGAACATTTCATTAACGGATAGCTACAAAAAGATTTCTATGTTTGTCATTTTTACTTTAATAGTGGAATAGTATGGCAGATTGTTATATTTCGATATTTATTGAATTGATGTTTAGAATTTATTCCCTTTACATAGAAAGTATTATATCTACTGGCAATATTTGAGTACACAAATTCTATAGGTGGTACGGTTTGTTTTTAGAGTTTTTATGTCAGGCTAACAATAACAACTAATTTGAGATAAATTCGCAGTAAAACACTATTTTGATAGATGCCTCTCAGATTTGCCAGTTGCACAAATATTAGCAACTTGTCAATATTCAAAATAGCTAATCGATAGTTCCGTGAGTACAACGAGTGTGGACTTTCACAATCATGTTGTCAATAAAGAGAAAAAGATCTTTATAATTATTCCGAGCAACAAAAATGGATGATGAAGTTTTGATATTAGATAACTTTCTTCAGAAATATACAATTTTGAAAAAACTTGCATCGGTCCCTTTCATGTTTTTAGCGGCAAAATATGCACTGCTCGTCTTTTAAAGCGCCTCTATATTGACAACAATTTACATTTTGTCGGTTTATGTCAAATCTCTAATAATAAGAGTTTGTTTTTCTGGGAAGAAGCCAATACCTTTCACACCTTTTATCTAGCAAATTCCACAGAATTTTGATATATGTATTTATAAACCCTCACGTATCCAACTCAAAAGCTAAAAGACAACACATTTGTCAAATAACAAACAATACACACAAACAAACACAGATTCTTGTGAAATTACATTCGCACAAGCGTGTACGTGTGTGTGTGTCCAATTGTTTGTGTTGACAGTTAATGGAGGCAAGTTTTCCGCATAGCATTAGCATGCAAATTGGTAAATTGAAATTGTCATTCACATTTACCGCCTCTTGACTTGACTTCCCGACCGCTCGACAGCTTGGCTCTCTGCTGCTGTGGTTGGCTGGTATTATGTTGCCTAATGTATGAGACCAAAATCAATATATAACTAGGGCTTAGCACTTAGGTTTGTCTTGATTTTAATGTTGGATAACCTTTTTTTATCTGTCCGTTAACTTTCCACCTGTAATTAGAGAGTCGTTTAACAAATCGATAAGCTGCTTCCAGAAAAATTATACAACAAATGTATATGCATGTACATAAATCCCAATTGTCAGTTGCCTTAATTCCATGGCACACACACAAATTGATTGATTGACTACCTATCTGGCTGACACACTGACATTGCTTGTAGACCACAATTAGCGTGGAGTTAAAGTACACATCTCGGCCAAATGGAGCTTTAATTTAAGGCCTTAACGGTTTTCATAACTCATCCGAATGCGCTTTACAAAGGACATGGGGCATATTATTTGTCTCTCTCTCTCCCTTTCACTCATTCCACGACTCGGTTGTCGGTTGGCCTTGGCAACACCTAATTGGTTGCTTAATTAAACATCGCCAAATCGCGTGTATTTGCTTCACAGCGCACAAGAGCGTTCGCTTTGAAGTGGCCAACACTGCACTTTTGGCCAATTATCGCCCATGCAATTCATTTACCTAGTGAGCCAAAAACGCCCAATTCAACGTTCATTCTTAACTTGGCCTTAATGACTGACGTTGCCCCAGCCCCAACCCTAACCCCCCACAATGCAAGTGCCAATACGTGCCATAGTTTTAGTTACGCCCCTGCATCCGCCCACTTTATTATTACTTTGCGCCAGCCAGCCAGCCTTACATGCCAGCAATTAAAAGACAATTTATGTGGCCAAAAGTTGTACCGGAAAAGTTGGAACATCACCTAAACTTTTACCGCCTGTGCAAATGCTAATTTTGTTATTCTTTTCAGGCAGCCGCAACATTAACTCAAAGTCAACCATAAAGCACAACGTGAGGTTGAAATCAAACTGCTGCTGCTGCTGCTGTTGCTTCTGCTCCAATAAAAATAACTCTCTGTTAGCCACTGCAGCACTTGTAACTTTTATACCTTGTGCAAAAAGTTTCGACCACATTGAAATCTCAACTCTTCAATTATTGACTATCAGAGTTTTGTCCTTATATAGTCTTCATAGTTATATCGTACGATGCGCTCCGCATCAACAATCAGCCCCAGCCATTAGTCTCCCTTTCCACTTTTGTCGGTCAAATTGGAATTGTTCTGCAATTTGCCAAACGAAACGTTGCCCAGCATCAGCAACAAGTACGCAATGCGTAAAATCATTTCGACGGAAGTCTGCAATATAACAATGGCCCTAAAAACTACTGAATTGCATTTTCTTCATTTTTTTGGCCAGACCCTAATCAAACTCTGTGGCATAATAAGCTGATACATAAGGACCATATGTGGGGCACTTTCAATTTATATATACTTTTTTGCTCAGAACTAGAGAGTTCAAGCTTATAATGGTATTAACTTCAAGAAGCCATCTATTTACAATCTTAATTTTCCAATTACAAGACCTTAATCTTTCATAAATGAGGATCAAATAATATACCCTTTGAAGCCGCTGTCAATATCAGTATTTATTCTCACAAATAAACTTAATACAGCACAAGATGATACTATATTCGAGATTGTTGCAATTTCTGGTTGCATTTTCCTTACTAACACTAAGTAGCGAACAGAACGAGTATGGAGGGAGTCGAACTAAGCGTCTTTCAACACCCAATTTTGATTGGGATGTATACCATAACTTGACCAAGTTTGTGGTGTCAATTAGATCGCGTACTCCCCGAAAATACTTTGGCGACAATCATTTTTGTGGAGGCACCATAATAGCGAAACAATATGTACTTACTGCCGCCTCGTGTGTAATAGAGTAGGTATTGAAAAAGGCAAGTTATCTATCTATCTATATGTATGATTTCTGATTTCTTAAATCATTTACGCAGCCACTCCAAGATTATTTACCGAAGTCGAGTGTTTTTGGTGGTTGCTGGAACACCAAATCGACTGAAACTTGTCGTTAATCGGACCATAAATGTGCCGATTGCCAAGATCCATGTGCCAAACAACTTTACAATATATAATACCAATAACATTGCAATTTTAAAGTTACGTTTTCCTTTGCCCGACAACAATCTGCACGTGGGTATCATCAATCTGCCCAGCACGCCACCCCCAACTAATTTATCGTACCTGGTGTTGGGCTGGGGTCAGGTCTATAAGGTTAGTTAAACTAACAATCATATTGTATTTATTTTTTGATGGCTTTGCTTGTTCTTTATTTTTATTCTCTTTAAATAGGGCGGTTGGCTTCCTTCTAAACTGTTATATATTCAAGTTAAGTTACTTGATAGGAATGTTTGCGAATCATTGGTTGAAGTTTTTCTATCGGAAATGTTGTGTGCCGGCAATATGAACAATCCTCTTGACGAGCATCCATGTCTTGGGGATACTGGCGATCCCATGGTATTGAATGAAACAGTTTATGGTATAGTTACGTATCCCCTCGGATGCGGCAATGTCCTCTTACCTTCAGTCTACACTGATGTCTATTATCACATGGACTGGATAACAAATATCATCGCTGGTAGTCCGAAAATGTGCCTTAAGCTACAATTGATTTTATTATATTTTGGCGTTCAGCACTGTAATTTTTTACAACAATTCAGCTCAAAGTGACCGAATGAACAATGACCAAACTAAACTAATTCAATGGTAAAAATTATATTTGTTATAATTTTATTAATAAGCCAAATAAATCATTTGCAAGAAAACGTAAGTTACGTATGCAGCCAGAACATACTAGAGGGTTACTCAATCTCTGGGAAAATAATATCTAATAAGCATATTGTGGATACCGAGTAACTGAGTAAGAACTTATCCATACAATAATACACGCGCACATTGAAATATAACTTGAAAAAATAGTTTTCATATTGCCGTAAGCGGGCAATAAACTTTAAGAAATGGAGTTAAAAGGGTGGAACTGTAGTTGGAAAGAGAATAGGTCAAAATGCTTATACCCAATTTTAAGCATAACATAAAAATTATTATTGTTATTGTTTTCCAAAACAGCAATTAATAATGGTATTTAGTCTTTAGTTTTAGATATATTTAGCTGAAATTTAAATTAATAATTTTTAGTTATCAATTCGATGGAGACAAATATGAAGATTATTATAATAGCTAATTGTCTCCTTATCGATAATTGCTGTAAATTACACTTTGAGTTTATGAGAATGAGAATGGCCTTAGTGTAAGTTGCAAGGAGTGATTCCTCTTTGTTTGACTAATTTTATGTTTTAATAATATGTTTAGTTAGAATGTCGATTATTAAAATTCTATCGATATTTATATAAATTATTTGAAATTATCGAAATTTGCTAAGCGATATTTTGAAACACTTTAATAATTGTCTATGAGGTCTGGCAACGTTGTGTTACCTAAAAGCAGTACGCGCCACTATTAATAATAATATACATGTATTAAAAGATTATAGTTATCAGTCAAACAAAATCAGCATGTTGAACCCTACATGCGTTTGAACCTGTTATCGAAATGACATGGAAGGCGCATGTTGGTGGTAAGTAAAGTTCTGTCGAAACTCACACCATTGTATAAATGTTAGCACGCCCATAAATGTCAGGATCCCCTGAGAGCCAGGTAGTGTTACTATAAAAAAAGGGACGCATAATATAGTCGTACACCATTCGCCTTCCGCCCTGCCATTTATTTTTTGTTGTTTTTTTGTTTTTATATTTTGTTTGCTGTTGGTGTCGAAGCGTACAAACTTAATTTACTTGATGAATGTACTATGTGTATGGAGGAGTACTTTAGTTTAGAATGTAGGGCGGCGTGTCGACTAAATTCATTTACTTGGACACTTTGGCTTCATTAATATTCATAACAATGGCTGTTGAGACAATACTCTTAAAGCTTGTGTTATAATAATTTAATCGTAAGGTATTTAACAACTTTTGTAATGTCAAGCTTAGAGGTTAAGACCGGGTTGGCCGAGTTGCCCGAGTTCAACTTTAACGCTTGAGGTGCGTTTGCAAATTGTTTGGTCAGAAAGTTCAGCAGGTGACACAAACTTTTACCTTAATGCGTGGCCTGGATGCTGGGCTGGCTTGGAGGGCGGCAAAGCCAAAAAAAACCGCAATTGCTTTACATTTTCAATTTCCATCTAATCTAAATTACATGATACGCGCTGAATTTGAACGCTAATGAGCAAGGACTGACAAGGACTCAGGGAATGACAAGTGCGGGGCACTCTCTTAGGTACAACGTTGCGTATGCGCAACATATTGCGTGTGAATTTTAATTAAAAACTTTTTCTCACTTACCCAAGCAAGATAATCGTCTTTCGCTCGCCCTCGCCATTACTAAGGCAGGATACAACGGATGTTTGTTCCTGCTGTTGCTGTTCTTTTTTTTCTTTGTTGTTGTCGCCCTGCAGCTACTTCGATTGCATCGATTTTCCTTAGCTTAGCAATGTTGCGTCGAGGGATTTAATAAGCATTCCTGTCAAGTTGCTTCTCATTTGGATTTAATTTTATATGTATGCGAATGTTTGTGTATATGTTTAGTTAACAAAACATTTGATTGTCTCCACAGGTAGCAAAGCCAATTGATTATATTAGCTTTTAGTAGTGTGTGTGTGTTTGTTTGGGTTTTTGTTGTGGCTCAAACGGCACACGTCACCCCCAGTTGCTAGGTAATTAAATGTTCACACATTAGCTTATGATACCGAGAACACCTGCTGCTGAGAATGCTGTTCATTGGAGGCAACAAAATGGGCTTTTTACCTCGATGATAACCCAAACTTCAAATATCGATGTACGTATTTTCCACCTGCACAATTAGTGTCACAATTCATTTGGAAAGGCTACAACTACATACTAGACTTGTGTGTTAGCGTGTGTTTGCGTGTATTGTTAGTCATGTTTTGTCCAGGGCCAATGGCCCAAATGCAAACCACTTGCTTGATTCTGTTTGGTTGCGCTCTCTTTCTGACAACGGCTGCGTCTGTTTGTTTTGTTATAGTTTTGTGGAAGGTTGCTCGCTCTCTCGCTTTCTCTTTGCGCAGACGCTTTGGTGATACTCCGAAAATAGCACGCCTGGCGCGACAGTCAACGGCGTTTCGTATACGCAGCGTTGTCTCAGTCGCTAGCTGGACGTGATGTTGGCCGCAAGGGCTCCACGGCATAAACCAATGACCAAAGAAGACAAGCCATAAAGGCCTAAAGGCAGATTATTGCCGCTGAAACAACAAGTACCTATACAACTCATTTGAGTGTGTGTGTGTCTGTCTGTGCCTGTGCCTGTGTGTGTGAGTGCGTGTGTTCGTTTGCATGTGTGAGTGCGACTGCGAGTGTAAACGAGTGCAATGTTTTCAGATGGCTATCACAGAAAGTGCAGCATAGCTAAAAAGTATGCTTTAGAATAATTATAATCGCGCGCTCGCAACCATTTGACGTTAACGTTAAGTTTCGTAACGCGAGGTTTTTTTGACGCGGCTTCCGTGACCCCACCATACAAACATACACAAATACTTACCTTTTTTTCTTTTCGAGCTGAATAATTAATGCAATCAAGCTATTTGAATCCGCTTTTAGTGTCGTGCGCGCGCTCGGTTTCAAAGTGGCAATATTCAGTTACAAGTTCTACGATTTCGAACAAAAAAAATCAACTGCGCACAGCAACAAATACACAAACAAATATATGCATATATTTCGTATGAATATACAAGGCGCAAGGAATTTTTTTTTGTTTGGCAGCAAAACTTAACTCAACTGAACTCAACTCAACTGTAACTTTAGCTCTTAACTTAACTGCAGACCAAATTTGAAACAGGAAATATACCTTAAAGGGCATAACTACACTATAGCTATAACTATAACTATAACTCTATATACGATATATATATACATATATATTTTTCGATGCAGCTTAGTAGTACCTTACTGAATGTTCTTAGACACATACATTTATACCTCTAGCTATGTACAGAGAGAGAGAGAGAGAGAGAGAGAGCGAGAGAGAGAGAGCAAACATACATGCATATATGTTTATAAATCTAGCGCTAACTGGCAACAAATTCCAATCATAAATTAACGTAATAAAAATTGCGGTGCTTGACTTTACGCCGAAAAATCTCACACAATACACACACAGAAGAGCAGAAAAGATAAAAAATGAAAATAAATTGAAAGGAATAACACAAAAATGAAATAATAATATATGAAATGTGTCTGCAGACGACCAAAGCTCAAAGCAAACAACAAAAAACTAATAATAATTTTCAAATTTATACGTAAAACATCCATACATATTTACGAGTGTATCCATGTGCAAAAAAATAAACATATTAGATCCACCAAACGAGCAGACAGCTTGGCCAAAATATATTTCGATTAAAATATAAATGAAATTAAACTGGACACAAAAACCAAACAGCGTGCCCAGTGTTTGAGTGGAAATTTGTATTGTTTGCCAATAACAGATGACAACGGGCAACAAAGGGACAACAAAAAATAGTAGCAGCTGCTGCAGCCAACAGGTTGCCTGTTACAGCAACTAGGCACCAACTAGAAATTAGAGACATTTAAAAGCCAGGTGAGTTATGGCCAAGTTATTTCAAATAAAGTGCTGCTAACTGCAAACTAACTGATAAATAACTAATGTGTATTGCACATGCCAACAAACATTTACCCATTGCCTTTGATGTGAAAAGTTGAAAATAGATTTAATTTAAAATTGTTGTTTGAAAATATATTTTCTACACTTCTGATAGTACCGAAACAATCAGTTTAAATTGGTTTTGCATGTTTTAGCCATTATAACAAATATATATATGTTGAAAAATGTTTAGTGCTTATTATAAAAACTAATTAATACGGTTGACCTATTTTAGTCAAAAAATAATTTAATTTCGATTTTATAAAATTGACCTAATTTGCTATATAGATTGTAAGAAATTAAAATTTGTTCTGAAAATTTATTGAAATCTTATTAAAGAGTATTGTATTTGAAATTATATAAGGCTCTACTCGAGAGAGCATGAGAGCATCAGACATGGTTGTACGTGTGTGTATGTCTGTTTGCAAGCATATATAGTAAAAGATTGAAAACTGCGCTGCTGCATGCTGGACTTAACTTCAAGCTTCGATATATTCACAAGTGGTCATTAGTTTGTTTCAAATTCACAATTTTCTTGTTATCGATTACATGTGTACAGCGGAAACCAGAAGATAAGATCGATAATTAGAACGTTTTCTGCCTACCGTATGAAGAATGTTATAATCAAAATCTGAAGTCTAAAACTTATAGTATTCAAGATTGATGGGTTCATATATACGGACGGACAGACAAACGTTCGACTCGTCTACCACTAATAATAATAAAAATCAAGTAAGAAGGCTCTAGTCGTAAGCTCAACTAGAAGATACATTTAACCCTTGACCATGCAGACGGACAGACGGTCGGGCTAACAGACATTACACGTATGTGTACTATGTATGTGTACGTGTACTACTTTACCAATGCTTGATGGCTTCATATCTCCGGTGTTTCTTAACCGATTTTAATGAAAATTTCACAGAAGTTCATTATTTTGTTAATAGTTTTAATCCAAATTTTTTGAAATTCAAGTTTTTTTTGTTATTTATTCCATATGTATATCGTAAACCTGCAAATTTATCGAATATTTGAAACAAACTTGCTATGCCTAGAGATTGGGAGAGCTCATATCCAAAATCTGGAGACTCTAGCCTTTGTAGTTCCTGAGATCGACGCGTTCATACATACGGATGGGCGGACGGACAGACGGACACAGACGGACTAAATCGAATCGACTTTTGTTGCTGATTAAGAATATATATACTTTATGGGGTCGGAGAAGCTTCCTTCTCCCAGTTACATAGCTTTGCACAAAACCATTATACCCTTTTTTACCCATTTCATGGGTTAAAGGCAAAAAAGTGCATCGAATAAATTTTTTTTTTTTATAGTTTTACACCTTTGATAAGCGATTTAACAATTGAAAAATAGTTGATGCGTTGGATTTCTTGCAAAAAAGATCTCTTTTATTAAAGGTTCCTTTGAGTCTTGGATATATGCTTATGCTTAGCTTTGGGATTACTTTCCTGATCCGCAGACAGTTACAGTTTAATCTTTTAGTTGTTTTCGTAGGTGTTGTATGTGTGAATAAATGTATTTGGTATGCTGAAAAATGGAAAACTGGCCATGTCACAAAGTGCCATAAACAATTTTACAACATTTTGCCTGTCATAAGATTAAATGTGCATAAAGTGCTGGTGGAGCAGGGTTCGAATAAGAGCGACACTGTTGAAGGCGAAACAAAAGCAATAACTATAAAACAAACAAAATACAATGCGCTTGGATTGCGAGGAGCAGGAACCTCGAACTACCAGGAGCCAGCGAAAAAAAAGGACACACAGCGAGACTTTATGGCATCATCAACAATAACAACTAACAGGCAGCAACAACAATTGGGCGCGGTGGCAGCAACAAAACACACACACACACATATATATATACAATTTGAGTATTGCTTTTTATGAACATAATTTTTTTGTGTAGCATGTTTTTTTTCCGCTGAGTGCCGCTAGCGTTGGAATCTGGAGTGAAATGGAATGGGAAGGGATCTAAAGGTATGCGGAAAGAAGAAGCAGAGTCAGAGACAGTCACAGACGAAAGCTTCCAATTACAAAAGTGAAAAAATTTGAGACTTGTGTATGTTTTTTTTTATTCGGTTGCCATATTGACCTTAACATTTATTTCGGCTCTTGGCCTTAAGTGTCTACCAACTAGCTGACCTGAATACGAAGGAAACCTTTAAAGCTGGATGCATTTCGCTTGGCTAACCATGAAAAAAATATATATATATATGTTTATATTTAATTCAGACATTGCTTTAATGCTGCTGATAATGAGCCGTTAGTGGTTGTAGGTTAGAAGATGCAAGGAAAGAAGAGCGCGTTAGGGTTGAATGTTGTATGTTGTTTGTTGGTAGTTGACGCGTTAGTTGGTGCTACTCACGCGATGTGCCGCACTTGAGCACGTTTTGCATAAATTGCTGGAGCCATCGTCATCGTCATCGTCGTCGTCGACGTGGACGTCGTCATTTCTGGTGGCATGCTTATAACGACAACCGCGACCACCTTTTTCGCCTTGCAGGTTGAGGGCGGAGTGTGGAGCGTGGGCGAGTCAAGCAAAACAATGGCCATAACACCGCGAGCAAATAGGCTTGTTAAGCATTTAAGCACAGCTGCCATTTTCACATCATGCACAAAATAACAACATCAATCTACTTGCTGTGATCTGTGTTAAAGATGCCTATCGATGTCCAGTGGTGGGAAGTATGTTCAACCTTACGCATTTCCATTGCCAACAATGGTAAGTAAGCCAACAAGTGTGCGTAATTAGATTTACGTTGCGTATACGCCACGTTGCTGTGGGAACAAAGCACTCACACACATACACACACACACACGTAGTACACTTCGACTTTGTGAGACGTGGCATAGTGCCTAAGCAATTTAAAATATGTTCTACCAGGAGCAGCAGCAGCAGCAACAGCAGCAGACTGGCAGCACGTACGTTTTGGCCAATCACTGGCGGCTCAATAAAGGAAAACTAATTTTTTAGTGCCAAACGTTTTGAGTGTGCCAAAATAGCCAGAGTCAATGGTTGTACGACGCCCATCAAAAGAGCAAAATGTTTTTGTTGTTTCTTGCCGTGTTGATTAACTGTCAGGTAAGGCAGCAGTGGCAGCAGCGTCAGGCAAAATGATGGCGGCTGCTGTCAGTTGCCATTTTTCGGTGCCGCTCAAGACTTATTTGGTCCACAAACAATAAAACATTTTCCCAGTCACTGTGACAACAAAGCCCAGATTAATGAAATATTCCCTGTGGTTACATAAAACAAAACAAACAATTTCACAGTCCACATGGCACGACTTGAGGATGTCCTGTATGAAAGTAACTGGCATCAGTTCAAAGCTTATCACTGAGCTCTTTGATGGGCAGAAAACAAAAATATAAAAAAATATATTCATGCGTTTTATACCTTTATCTTTACATATAAACATTTTTCATCTAATTTCGTGTTATTTTATGAGTCTATTTTGATTTTATATATTTATTTGGTTTTACAATTTTGTATATAATACAAAATTATTATTATTATGTATTATTATTATATTGTCATAATTTTATTTATTTTATTTTTTTTTTAATTTTTAGCTGCTAATAATTTTCCGAAAATAAAAATTTGCTGTGCAATATATAAAAAATGTGTATAAAACAGTAAATATGAAATATTCAACAACAAATTGAAATTGCTCTCCATTTAAAATATAAAATAGTATACATACTCATATGGGTCCTTGAGTTATTTATAATTATTATTTAAATTTGTCTAGACTTCATAAAAAGTACTACTAAACTTCATAGATAAAACATTAATATATATTTTCTATGAGAATCAGTTAGGTTTTAATTTGAAATAATATAAAGTCTCTGTTTTAAGAGAAAAAATATAAAAATTGACCAATTTATTAATTTGATTAAAGCCACAAAAACCAAGTCATTTGAATATGTGTGTGGTAATATTTTGCTGTGCCTATGTTCAAAGATATACAGAAAGAAATAAGAGTCATTCACCACAATAACACACAATTTGTTGCATTATTTAGTTTTTATATGACATTGTTTTGTTGCTCTTGCGGTTAGCAAGGACGACACACAAAAAGTTCATAAAATAAATTGCAAAGCTAATAAACAAGTTGCCGGTTTTTCGGTTTTTCTTGCTGCCTGCGCTTTGCGCGTTCCGATACGAACAGCAACAACAACAGCAGTTTCCAGTTGGCAACGGCAATTAGCTTTAAACACGCCATTAACTGCTTAAATGGCAACATGTGTGTAATGCTCCACCTATATATAGCTAAGGCATCCAGCTTCCAACCTCCTAGCTCCCATCTTTGAGCTGCTCGCTGTTCGCTGCCTAAGTGTGTTCATTATCACCTGTCCGTAAGCTGTGCACCGAGGGAGACGTAACAGACAGCCATCTGATATTTTGATACACACACACAGATACTAACATCTATGTATGTATGTGCATATATATGGGTATATGTAGTCTAGAAGCCACCCAATGTGACCCCATACAACCTGATATCACACAACGAATTCTTAAGTGCTTCATCTTGTCTGAATAACATTAGAGGCAGGCAACCTGCCACGCCCCCTGCCCCGCGCGCGTTCGCTCACCTTGTCAGACAAACAAAATGAGCTGGCACATTTATGGCAGCCATTTTGGGGGAAGCATGGCATTAAAGCAAACCCCCTCCTTCCCTACCTCCCGCCCACCTTCTTTGTTTCCGGCCAGCACAACTAGACTTCCCATACATACCTAATGAACTTGGAGTTGCCTTTCAAGCAAATAAAATGGATGCCTAGCCCCCGTGAACCCCCTCTCCCACCCAAAGACAACCCAAAAACTTCCACATCTTCCATTTACCAAACAGAGTTCTCAGCTCTCAGTTCGCAGTGGTTTTTATTTATAAACACATCTGAGAAAAGAAATGCATATTTATGCCTACAGTTTAGGCCTTTGTGTTTATTCACATTTGCTTGGCATTTTATTGCTCCTGCCTTGTGCTTGGTTTCGAAAATATATATGGTATAGTACATATCGTATATCGTATTTAAGTATTCCACTCACACCTCGGCACAACTCGACGCTCAAACTTCAAACTCATTGGCGCGAAAACTTATAAATTAGTTTTATGCCACCTGAGAGTACCCAGCAGCATTTTGAGAAACGTTTGTGGCATGTGTACTATATAGGGTTGCGCAACATAGGCGTGCAACATTCACTTATAATTTGATTTTCACAACGACTATCGTTAAAAGTTTCAATGCATGCATAATGGAATGACCAATATATCAATGTTATTGAGCTAAAGTTGTATCTAAAGCCCATCTGTCAGTTGTAATTTCTCAAGCACGAATCGATAACTTGACGTGTGTATTGTTTGATTTGATTAAGAGTATATTAGAATTGATTGAGCGTATTAATTACTTCATTAAGTATTGATGAGCAACAAATTTTCTTTGCTTCTGTTGTTTGGTTAATGGAATATTACAATAAAAAAAATATTTAAAAGTATTGTTGTAGTACATTAATAGGTCTAAGGCTTGTACAAAATATTTAAAAAATTTCACCTGAACTCGTTTGGAAACGAGCAAATTATGGCGTAAATAAACAGTCTGAAGTTGTAAATTAAATGCGAAACAGACGTGAATGGATTCATTATCAGTATAGTACTAATGACTTGTATATCGTGTATACAAATTGAATTTTATGAATCTTTTCGGTTTCGCATTAAAATGCCAAACAATTTTCGGTATCAATTCAATTGTTATCGTTTTTCTTGCTATCGCATCAGTTTTACCATTTCTCCAGTCTGTGATTTTGGGCTATAAACTTTAACATTTTAAAGACTTGGTTTTGGGGTTATTGCGCGTGGGTTGTTTTTTGTTGTTTTTTTCCAACTGGCTTGTTTGTTTGCATTGTTGCTACGGGTCGTTAGCCTCTGGCGAATAAAATTCAGCAGGGAGACGCCGCACAACAGCAATTTGCAGCAAATAATTCAAAATGTCAGCCGCAGCCATAAGGAAAATGTCAGGGACCTAAGAAAAATGTCAAGGCATTCAAGTAAAATGCAACAGCAGCAACAGCAGCCTTCTCTTACTAATCCCTACCTTTTTAGTTATAGTAATGCTTATGTAATGCTTACAGAATGACGCAACAATATTGACGAATTGCCCCCGAAAAATTTACTACTTACTAGTTGCTGTTTATAATTTGCAGCAAATTGTTTATCTCCGCAGCGTGCGTGTAAACAATGGCTCGAATGTATTTTTTATGTGTTAGCAATGGAAATCGATTAATGTTCGAATGGCCAACAGCACATTTGTTTTGATTTATGGTTATAGGAAGCAATGGCCAACACATAAATGGCAATACAACTATATGTGTATGTGTGGGTATATAAAACAAAAGGCTGAAGTAACAACTGAACAGAATTGAACCGAACCGAACAGAATAGAATAGAACTGAACTGAATCGAACCATCATCGATTGTTAAGTAAACATTTCATTGTTTGTTTAGGTGCATAAAAGTTTCTGCTCCTTTCTGTTTAATTTTCGCTTTTATTTTGTTGGTTGTTTGTGTTATTGTTGCTGGTTGATCTTGTGGCTTTTTGGCCCATTCGATTTATGTCTGTGTGCTCTGTTTAGTCGACATACAAACATATACTTGATGTATGTTTTGTATATTTGATTTGACGTTAAAATTAACTTCGCTCGCTCGGGTTCGCCATTGTTTGGGCCTCAAGATTCGCGCTTTTATTGATTTTTGGCGCCTCCAAAGTGCAAATTTTCCTAACCTAATAAGCCGTGTGGCACGAAATATGAAGTCACCGCTTAAATGGTTAAAGTGCATGGGAAAATTGTTCTAAACATCAGTTGGCAACTTAAGAGGGTGCCAAAAGATGATGCCACCCCTATCAAACCAACAACGGGGAACGCTACACTTTTCCCTGGTGGAAACTGAAGCTGCAAAGAAAACAAACAAAATGCGATGATAGAGTGAAGGAGGCTAGTGTAAGTGTGGCAGTCACAACAATAGCAACAGTAGATGTGGCAGTGTATCTAAGAAATATATATAATAGGCAGAAGGAAGCTTCTCCGACACCACAAAGTTTATATATTCTTGATCAGCATCAACAGCCGAGACGATTTAGCCATGTCCGTCGGTCCGTCTGTGTGTATATATGAACGCGTTGATCTCAGGAACTAAAAAAGCTAGAGTTTCCAGATTTTGGATATAAGCTCTCCTAATCCCTAGGCATAGCAAGTTTGTTTCAAATTTTCGATAACTTTTTAGGTTTACGATATACACAAAAATCTTGAATTTCAAAAAACTGAAAATGAGGATTGAAACTATTAGCTAAATAATGAACTTCTGTGAAAATTTCTTTAAAATCGGTTAAGAAACACCGGAGATATGAAACCATCAAACATTGATACAGCGGTATATGAGTGTGTTTGTCAGCCCGACCGTCTGTCCGTCTGTGTGATCAAAGGTTAAGGGTATCTTCTAGTCGAGCTTACTCGACTTCTTACTTGTTTTTTTTTCTATTTAACATATGTTAACACCAGTATACAATAGAACATTGGAACTACAAGCGAGTAAGCAGATACCGCACAGTTTCGAACGTTTTATGTGTACAAATATATAAAATGATTCTATTGTTAACATTTTAAAACTTAGAAAGTTTTTGTTTTCTTAAACAAAATACTATTTTATGACAAAACTTGCATATGAGAAAAGTTTGAGTCATAACATAGCAGAAAAGTCTTAAACATTTAAGGCAAGGTCTAAATATACTGCCTTAAGATTCAACAATTTTACTAAATATGATCAAGAAAAGATGTTAAGGCTTAACCAAAATCGGTTATAGATTTCAGATTTACTTAAAGGCTATCAAGTTTTTGCAATTATGTTAAATTCACCTTAGTTTCAGTGTTATTTACCTAACCGTACTACTAGTCAATTTTTGACCAAAAATAAGATGTTCTTTCCTCTTGTGCAACACCCAACAGCAACTATTGGTAGTTGCCTAGACACAAGAAGGGGCAAGTGCTTGTGCTTTGTGGGCATTGCTTGGCATGGCGTTTGTTCGTTGTGTTGACGCATGTTGACGTTGCTTTTGAATGGGGTCGTTCTTGTTGTTGTTGCCGTTGTTGCTCGGTAATTTGCAATGCAAAAAAACAGTAACAACAACGACAACAACATTAAAGTGGCTGACTATGCAGCGACCTTCAAGCAAAACTTTAATATTCAGCAGCGACTTTTACAATTCTCTGTCTTAAGTTCTATTTCGTTTTGTTGAGGTTCTTACCCTACAGAGAATCCCCATCAACACAATTTTTTCTTATCTAACCCCGCTAACATTTGTTCAAGCTTATCAGCGAAAATCCCCTCCAACAATTCACATGCTTACGCTACTATAAAAACACAGCCTCGCTACAGCATCAATCAACTAACTGACGGGCTCTCAAACAAGATGCAACTGAATCCAGGTTTCAAACTTTTGCTGCTGTTGCCGCTGCTATTGATGCTTGGTGTGGCGCTTGGAAAGCCGAATCGTCATCGAGGTCCTATCATTGATACTCGACCATCGCCTTTCAATCCGAATCCACCGAGAACTGGCCCATACTTACAACTAGGCTAGGCGCTGATGTTGTTAACACATTAATTTAATTCTTATTGCGATTAAAGTTAACCTAAGCATCATCAAAGACATGCGACTAATTTCATTTTGGGTATTTTGAGTGTGTGTTTCTTTATGTGTTTGTGTAACATTTTGGAAAGTTCCAACCTGCTTTTGGCTTTTGCCAAGGCAACCAATTACCAAAGTTTGCATTTACTCTAGCTGCGAAAATTTGCTAGTCATAATTGAAAGTTGTGGCACATACAAAAAGTTGACAGTCATCGCTTTGCCACCGACAATATAATCACAGGGCACACTGGTTCGCAATTAAAACCCCCCTCCTCTATACGCTAGTAGAAGGAGCTCATTTGTAACAAGGACTTATGTTTTATCGAGCGCTGCAAGTAAACAAATCACTAACAAATATATGAACATATTTGTTATATTGCAGATGTTAGTTAAAATGCTTATAAATAGATCCATCAAAACCAACTTGATGGCAAAATAAACGTTGACACTGTCCTTCTAAGCAGACAGTCTACAGCTTTATTAAAGTATATTGTATGGATTTTTACGCTGGCCAAGTTTTTCCCGTTAGTTGATGGAAAGTGGAAACGACTAGAAATTGTCGAAATCAAAACTACAACATACAATAATAAATATATACTTCGACTCATAAACGAACGCTTGTTTTATTTACACAAGCAATACCAAAACATTAATTACCATACGTATATTTAATGCTTGTGTGTGCTGCATTTTTACCTTCCAACCCACATATGGCCATGATGATAACGCATCTTGCACACGCTTTTGTTTTTGTGTATCGTTGTCCTGTTGCCTATAAATAGCAACTGTTGTTACACACTTTGCCACACAAGCTCTGCCACACTTACAGAATAATAACACCTGTATGAAAGCAACAAAACACTTGATGCACATATTGTTAGCTCAGGACGCAGCCTGTTGCGTTTGAATTGTTATTTGAACTGATTGTTGTTGACAATACACAAGCAAACAATTTCCTTTTTATCGTGGCTTTTATTAAATGTTGTTATAAAACCACTTAATAGCATAATTTAAAAACATCTTATATCTGAAAATTGTGTTGAATGGGCATGACCTCTTTGTTAAATAATAAAAAATTTAATAATATTTTCAAATATTATTATTAAATTATTTGTAATTGATAGGATATCTATAATTTTCAGCTTAAATCTAAAACGCATTTTAAAAATAGAAACTTCAGTTATTTAAACCCTTGAATCAATTGATAGAGTTTAAAGTCTTAACAAAAACAAGTAAGAAGGCTCTATTCGAGTAAGCTCGACTAGAAGATAACCTTAACCCTTGACCATACAGACGGACAGACGGTCGGGCTAACAGACATACACATATGGCTGTGTACTTCTGTACCAATGCTTGATGGTTTCATATCTCCGGTGTTTCTTAACCGATTTTAATAAAAATTTCACAGAACTTCATTATTTTGTTTCTAGTTTTAATGCTCATTTTACATTTTGTTTATCGATTCCAAGTGTATATCGTAAACCTAAAAAGTTATCGAAAATTGGAAACAAACTTGCTATGCCTAGGGATTAGAAGAGCTCATATCCAAAATCTGGAGTCTCTAGCTTTTGTAGTTCCTGAGATCAGCGCGTTCATACAGACGGACGGACGGACGGACAGACAGGCAGACGGACATGGCTATGTTGATGCTGATCAAGAATATATATACTTTATGGGGTCGGATCATCTTCATTCTGCCTGTTACATACTTTTGCACAAAAGCATTATACCCTTTTTCTACCCATTTCATGGGTAAAGGGTGTAAAAACTAAAGCAATGTAATAATAAACAAGTATAGAAGCTATCTTCGGCATGCCGAATAATTTATACCCTTAAAACAAAGCCTAATACTTTGTTTTCATAGTAAAATCATCTAAAAGACATCACATTTGTGTGGCAGTTGTATGAATATGCCTCAAATACAACGCCTTAACCAAAGTTGGTCGATCAGCTCAAAAGTTGATCGAATTGCTTGCAGAAAAGTGACGGACATCGATATACTGACTCAGCTTGCTATACTGATCAAGAATATATTACTTTATAGGGTAGAATATACTTTCTTGTATGCATTACATATTTCAGGATAAAATGATACTTTTCAAGTGTATAAATACATCAAAATAAATCATTTATTAAATAAGTGTTGTAAAATAATTCAAGTGCCGAAAAAAACATGTTCCTAAATTTATATTGGTCAGATTTAATCTGTATAAATCTTACTTGTATTATCATCAAGTTAAGATCCTCTGTAGTTACTTTAAGAAATAATAAATATTCATCGTTAACACAGTGTGCCTGTTTAGAAATAATTTCACTAATCAATCAAAAAACTCCCAAGGAGTTTCTCCAAGGGGAGAAGGAATTTTCCCTGAATTTCTTCAAAATTTCTCCATTGGGTCAATTTGTGAGTGTTAAAGCATCACGCTGTGAATTTTGGTGGCATTCTCTCCATATCGCTGCTGACAGCAGGCCTCATAAATAATAATTAGAAATTAGGCTATGGCTTATGGCCTTCAAGTGAAGAGATGCATTCATTCACCTGGTGTGTGCTGTGCGACACTTACGCATCTAGCTATAGCTGAATTTAATGCTCGTGATGCCATTTATAATTTTAATGCAATTTAATTTTTGGTGATGTTTCCGACGTGCCAGCGGGGCGTATGTGTAATCAGCTGGTGCTTGCTGATGTAGCAGCAAAAACAGTTGCCAGTTTTTATTTGCGTATATTATTAAATATTGAGTACGCGCAAACATTTCAATGAGTTTCACACACAATTTGTGCTTTGCTTTCTATTTTCAGATGTGGCCGATCTAAGAAAAGCGCACAGCCAAAAAATAAAAGAAAAACACTTGCGAAAATTAGCAGGCAGCTTTTGCCGCTGCGGGCGCTGCGTCGGCATCTTTTGGCCGTGCCCATCTATAAATAGTATGCACTGTGTGCTCGTGACAGCTGTGACAAACGGTGACATCATTGCGGCTGGATAGCCGACGCTTTATGCTCGACACTCAATGTTCGCGACGTCATTAAAGTAAGCCAAAAAAAAAAAATAAGTATAATAGTATAGTGTACATCACGTATACGTCGCGTATTTTTGCCAGACCAATAAACTCATAGTAGAATCACACATACACATGAACAGCATTTTTATCAACAATTATGTGAGAAGTAAAAGCGAACTGATAAGATCAGCCAGTCGGCCAGCCAGCCAGCCAGGCAAAACGCCTCTATATATAATCTATATACTACATGAACAATATGCGCAGAGTAAACACACGAAGAGCCATGAGAGTCGCACGAAAGCACAGCAAAAAAAAGCAAAACGAAAAGCGGAACAAAAACAAAAATTGTCAAAATAGCAACTGAAATGCTTACAAGCTGTTGAGCCTCAGTCTAAATTCATCGTCCGTCGATCGGCGTCGTTGACTGCCTCGCCTGCTGCTGCTGTTGTAGCTGTTGCTGCTGCTGCTGCTATCGGGCGTCTATATATATTGTCTGTGTGTATGTGTATGTGTGTGTGTAGTGCGTGTGTGTGTTTGTGTGTACCGTGTCGTGTGTTTATCGTCTCAGTGGTTTATCGCTATGTGGGTGATAAATACAGATATATGTAGGGATACATATATATGCGCGTAAAAAAGTGGAAAAAGTGACTGCCTCTTAAGTTTTTCGCTAAATCGACATTAACGAGCACCGAGCAACGAGAAACATCAACAACTGAGTAACAAAAACAGAGAGAGAAAGACAAGAAAACTATAAAAGCAATCAACAAGCAAAAAAAAATTAAAAAAAAAACCGTACACAAATCGATCTGTGTGTGTGAGTGTGTACAAACAATACACAATAAATACATGTCATAAATCATAATAAATAATAAATTTCAAGTGTATGCTAAATCCGTTTCCAACTTAAAATGTCAGCAATAAATTCAAGTATAGGATTTTATTTAACACAGTTGCAGCTGCTCTAAAAACGGTGAGTACTAAAACCCAAATAAGACAAGACGAAAACAAGGAAAATAGCTAAGAAACTAAAGCAATTTTACTGTTGATTGTTTTATGATTGACGATGAAATTTTACCAAAGTGTTGACACGATTCTTATTTTTGTACAATAATGTCCATAACGTCTAATGATAGTTATGTAGATATTGCGATCAAAGTAGACTGAAAGAAAATGATGATTAATTGTATATGATTAATTTCCACATATGCATGTCAATATTTATTGTTAGCATTTACAAACTTGTATCAATATTTAAATAAGTCTTTTAACAAGGCCAACACACCCAAATACAGACTGTATTACTGTATGTAACATTTCTAAAGCGTGGCCAATCAATCAGTTATTTGACCTTTCACGAATGACCTGTCTAATTAGCTAAATGCGTTTGCCTTGCCATCTCACACGCTCTCACAAAAAAGTGGCTCATTTCCGAGCAGAAAGGACTCATTTTACTTATTCACTTATTTATGTACATTATGCCATGGATGGGCATACAGTCTGCGATGGTAATATGTTGTGTTATAAACGAAAGAGAGAGAAGGAGTGGGAGAAGATAATGGAAATGGAAAAGAAGCCTAGGTTGATTCAATATGGGCTCATGCAGCGCATACGCAATTTGTGTGTGTGTCTGCTTTTGTAGCTGCATAAATGTTTTCATAAATTGAGTTTGCTTTTTTCGACAGCTCGTTTTCTGAGGGTTGACACTGTCAGCCTTCCAACCTCACTTCCTTCCCCTTGCGAGACACACACGCACACACAGCCATACATATACCTGTCATTATTCATTGCGATGTTTGCGAGTTTTGTGTGCCTCTTGTTGCCATCAGTTTGTGCTCGCAAGCGTCTCAAAGCCAACGCATTTCAATAAGGGAATTATGAGGTATTAGAGTGATATTGCACTGTTGGAAAAACGACTATTTAGGCAGTTTTGGGTTCGTGAACGAGATGCTTTTTGCTCATTGCTATGCACGGTAACATTTGGGGGCGCTTGAAGGCAGCTTACGCAATTGATTGGTCTATGATACTTCTGTGGCAGAAATTGTAACACTGCAAAAAGGAATCTTAAGAATTTTGTTTTCATAGAAAAACAAGCACAAAAAACTTAGTTAATTTATGTATTGGGATGCACACACTCATCGAAATATAAATAAACACAAAATACATTGCATATGGGCGCATTGCCATATAATTATGTATGCACATTCATGTAAATACACATGTATTGTATCTATGTATTTATGTGAATACCTTGACAATGCACTTGAGTCAAGTTTGCTTCCTCTGCTGTGGATGCTGGGATGCCAATGCAAAGGCTGCCAAAAAAATAGCATTGGGCTGCAACAGCTTGGGCACGCCTAGGGTGTTTGGTTGGGTGTTGGATGGTGTGGGGTGGTGAGGTGGTGGTTTGGCGCAGCAGGTCGAGCATGATATGAGCAGCATGTTGTTGTAGTCAGAGAGTGAGAGAGTCAGAGAGAGAGTGGCAAGCATGCAGCTGCTGTATGTTTATTTATAACATTTTGTTTGCTGCTCGCTGTTCGTTGTCGCTCTTGCTGTTTGCCGTCGCGTTTCCTGATTATGATACACCTCAGTTGGAATGGGGTATATTGCTTTGTCATCAAATATACACCACACCCCTTTGAAAAGTATTAGAATGACGAACTTTCTGTCAAGTTTAAGATAGACATATTCCATTTACAAAATATTGTCTATGTAAAGACTGCAATAAACGAATGATAATGATTTATTTAAGCACAAGGTGCACAAGGTAAACTATATTTTAAATTAAATTGTTGTTGATAAATTGATGATGGATATATACATATATATCAAATACAAACTAAACGAAATGTTTTCAAAGAGCGCCTTTCAGTAAATCTTGCAATTTATTGCAAATTATGTGAATCCGTTAATTCTGCAAAACACCATTGACTTTTTGTAGCGACTATGTTTAAGTGCATTTAAATTGATGTAGTATTGGCTTGAAAATGAATTTCAAATGGCATTAATTCTATGGTGTAAATTCTTTCTTTCTTAGTTGGCAAAAACTAGATAATTAAATGCCTTTTGGTGATTAAGCTTATGAAAAATGTTGAACTTAAAAATATGCAAATACTAAATAAAGTGGCATTGATTTTTATTTATTTATGTAAATTTATGTCTGTCCCAAAATGTAACTATTTAACAGCTTATTATTCATACTACTTTACTATTTTAAAGTCTGATTTAAAATGTTCTTAATAGTTTTTTAACAATAATATAACTTTTTCCATATGCAAGACAAATTATACAAAACTCAAGCAATAGGAGATTAGAATAAATGTTTTGGAAAATCTGCAGGCTTTTATTTATGCTACTTTATTTGGAAGTCGGATTTCTTATGTTTTTGAACTTATTCTTAATGTTCTTGATATTGTGAATTTATATTAGTCATACTACACAGATGTAAAGCAGTATTATTTGAAACTGTTGAACGCATTTTATCAATAAATTTTCTCTAGGCTTGTTGAAATTACTTTTGTGCTTAACTAAGTCTATTCGTAAACAACTTTCCTCTCTTTGTGTATCCATATTTAAGCTGGCTGTCCAATGAATGATAAGGCAAGTACTTCAAAATAGCGAAAAGCAGACACCCAAATCAGTCAAACAATCTGGTTGCTGTTGACATTGCCATTGCCTTTGTCCGTTAATTTTATGATAGGTCCAGAGATTTTGTAGTTAATTAGTTTTATATACTTACTTACTGTTGCACTTGAATGACATTATAAATTAACGGAAAGTAGGGTTATTATTGAAATGAATATTGTAGGTGTTGCTGCTATTGTTGTCATGCATTGTATGGGCTATAAGTATATTGCTGTCACTTTGAAAAATTGGCATATTGTATGCAAAATTTTACGGACTATTCAAACCCTAAAGCTTTCGAAGAGTTTGCTTGGATTTGATGTGATGAAACTTTCGCTTCACCTTGTGACAAAATAAAAGCAAAGTGAAAGCTTTTCAAGCCAATCCCCCGATGTTTGGATGATTGATCAATGTTGACAGATTTAACGAGTGGTAAAGTGCTGCCAAAACAATTCATTTTTCCGGGAGGAAGGGCAAATTGTGTTTTTGTATGTAGTAGTTTTGCTGCTGGGAAAATGGAATGAAAATATTTGCAAATGTGTACATGCTTTTACACCCAACTGCAACGCATCACAATCATCATGATGATGATTTACATCATCAACATTACCTCATCATTTAAATTATCACCATTAGTTTTCTGAGTTATTCGCTACCCCTAGAACATTTCCACATCCATTTCCAAGCGTTGCATTTATCCAGTGCTGGCATTTGGGTATGTGTAATTATTTATTTGCAGTGTGGCAGTTCTACACACACATACTTCTCACATTTCACACACACACAGGCACACACCTCACAAGCCCCGTGGTCACAAACAGGCAATGCAACTTAAAACTTATAAATAATTCAGTTTTTGCATGAAAATTGCGTGATTTCTTTTTAATGCGATATGCCTTCAAATATTGTTCGTGATTTATATATCGCTAGCGCTTGTTTATTTATTTATCGGTGCATTTTCGGCTGTGGCTTGATGTTTTTTTTGGTTAGGTACAAGGTCTGTCCGCTTATGACAATACGAATTTAATCGTTCGTGTTTGTTGTGCTGTCTGCGTAATGCGATTTCAATGCCGTGTAGATTTCACCTGGCCCCCAGCCAAAGAATCTCAATATTACTTAAGTTTTCAAATTGGTTTTTTTTCTTTCTATTTTTTTGTGTTTATCGACTCACAGGTTTACGGATCTATGTCATAAGACAATGAGCTGAAATGTCAAGAGCTCGCTTTAATGATTTTTCATCTTAAATGAATTTTTCTGTTTCATTTCATGTTGTCCATCATACGTTTTTATATTTGTATATTAAGCTCAATCTTGCCCCTTCGAGCAGCTTCGTTCGCTAATTGACACATTTTACAATCAATTTGCATTCATTATGCTTAATATCAATCAATTTGATTAATGTGGCTCGTTTATATCTCAATAGAGTGGGAGCTGTATAATAATCCTTTTATTCGCGTAATTTGAGTTGCAGCCCTCTCAGCGGAAGCCTAAGTACATAATTTGTGTTAATTTTGTGTGGAGTTCAAATCCATTCAATGCTTTATTATGAGCTGGCTGTTGGTTTACCATAGCGAATCTTAGCTAACTTTTCCAAGCACGCATAATAATGTTTCCTCAAATCCTCTAAAAGTTCAGAGAGTAGGCATTTCGGGCTTTTGGCTAAAAGAGACATGTGTAAAAGTTACGCAACTTTGTTTTGCCAACTCCCACAAAGTTGGTCCAGTAGCTGTCCCAACTGTTGACGCCCATCTCCGAAATTCTGGTCAGTGTACATCGCAATGAACTCAATTGGTAAACAAATTAATGAGCAAAAAAATATTTGCACGTATGCGAAATTCTAAATAATTTAATGATTCTTTTGCTGTTTTTGCGGTCAACGTTTGTTTGCATACACTTTTATTATATCTGGCATACGATTTATAATTAAAACAGAAATACAATCAATACCGTAATTAAACAAAATCACCTGTTAATTAAGTTAACATAGGCAAACGGTTTATGTATTTTGAATGAACATGATGATTTTACCATGTAGTATACAAAATCCAACAAAGTTGAAATTCAATATTAATGTGTTTGCAGTTGCAGCCCTCTTTAACAGTTTAAATGGTTTGTATATGTTGTTGATTCGCTACATATAATAAAGTAAATTGTATATGTATTTACAGTAATTATTTCTATATAAAAGTATGTGTATGTGTATGCAAGCATAAATAGAAAGTACGAGCAATTTCTTCTTTTATAATTGATGTCTCCGATGATATTTTTACATTTGATCATTATTTTGTCCACGATTATTGGTTCAAGTTTCAAAATTATCAAATTCAAAAGTTTTTTATTACTCATTACAAGTGTGTTGTAATTGATCGATAAATGAAACAAACAAAGTTTTGCCTAGGCTATAGAGAAGGTTATATTTAAAATCTAAAGTCTGTATCCGGAACGGTAGACGGATACATAAGCATGGCTTTATCGATTTGTTTGTTGATGCTGATAAAGAAATATATGTATATACTTTTTGACATCGAATACTGTCTGTTACACGCATTTGCACAAAACCAATTCATAAGTTATCAGAAATAAACAAGTAAGAAGGCTCTAGTCGAGTAAGCTCGACTAGAAGATACCCTTAACCCTTGATCATACAGACGGAGAGACGGTCGGGCTGACAGACACACTCATATACCGCTGTACCAATGCTTGATGGTTTCATATCTCCGGTGTTTCTTAACCGATTTTTATGAAATTTTTACAGAAGTTAATTATTTTGCTTATAGTAGTTCCTTTTTGCTTTTGTAGTTCCTGAGATCGACGCGTTCATACATACAGACAGACAGACAGACGGACATGGCTAAATCGATTCGGCTTTTGATGCTGATCAAGAATATATATACTTAATGGGGTCGGAAAAGCCTCCTTCTGCCTGTTACATTCATTTGCACAAAAGCATTATACCCTTTTTTTTACCCATTTCATGGGTTAAGGGTATAAAAATAAAACTAATTAAAATGAATTGTAGATTGCCAAAAGTTAATCATTTAATGACAATAATAAATTTAATTAATAAACTTAAACAATTTATGCATATTAAGACATATATTAAAGTTATCTAAATTTTGTACCATAAGATTTTAATACTAATGGGTATATATTTTATGATATATAATGTTATTAATACATTTTCCATCAAGTCAATTTATGTATTTCACATTCTTCTTTACAGTTATTGCCAGCATGCAGCGCTCTAAATGACAACACGATCCCAAAAAGTTCGAACTCGCTTTGTGATAAACCCAAGTTGAATAAAGTACGCGATAAAAACAAAAACTAGCTAATAAATATTATTTTATATTATCTCTTTAATTTCTAAACGTAACTCTCTTTAGTTTGTATTGAAAAAAACAACTTAATTAGAGACTCTGAGACAGAAAAAAAACAACACTATAAAAGACAACTTGACACTGCAACAAACTGTAACTGGAACTGTAATAGAACCCATCAGCAAAAAAAAAGACAAAAAGACGCACCTTAATAACGATACTAGTTAATTTAAACATTAGTTAGATAGAGCTTATTCAAATTTGTTAGCCTTAATAGGGATTAAAGATTAGTCAAAGCGTTATTATCAAATATATAAAGAGCTGCCAACCATGTCACATGGCGAGCTTGAGGAATGTACGTAATATATCCCGCCGATGAGCTCATCTTGATGACCTATGGTTACTTTGCACCACGTGTACATCCGCGACCCTCACTCGACTGTCTGCCCGAGCCACTAATACCACTGAAGTATCCAGCCAGGGCCGTTAACTCCGTTAACACCGTTAACACCAACGTCAACACCAACATCAACTTTAGCCCTAGCAACTACAACAACATTACGAGCGCCGCCGCCACCACCAGCTATAACAGCTATCAAAACGACAGCTACAGAGTTGGTGCTACTGCACCACCGCAGCCCATACCGATCCGCATTCCCCCCGCTCAAGCGGCACCAACACCAAATAACTCACCACAAAACAACTTATTTAGCTTTGATCAAACGCCTCCGGCAGCTGTTCAATCACAGAGTCCAGCGCCGTCTTTGGCTCAATCACAGAGTCTGCCTCCGACACCCACCCGTCGCACCTCGCGTGTCTCTCTAACCCACTCCAATCACAACTTCGGCGACAGCAAGAGGAGCAGTGTTCGGAGCAATCGGTCGAGGGCGCCATTGTCGCCGCTGTTGCCACATCAGCGTCCGCTGAGCACGTCCATGTATAATAATGAAGCGAGCATGCAGCAAGGAGGCAGCAATTCTGCAGCAGGACGTGCACCATTCCAGCGCAGCAGCGCCTATGACGAGGAGCAGCGTTTAGATGAATTTGCATCGGGATCGGGAACAGCCTTGGTCAATGCCCGTTCGCGGAGTCCCAGCATCTTTTTGGAGCCACCCTCGCCAGATCCCACACATGCACACTTCGGCCCCGGTTGGGGCAGACCCATGTCACCTATGGATCTGCCCCCGGAACGGCCCGCCAGCAGCAGTGTGGGTATTAAATCATCCACCACCAGCAAATCCCGCTTGCGTCCCAAGCTTCACATACCAAGACTGGGTCGCTCCACCTCCTCTGATACGCGCGAGAGCAACCGATTGCGTGAGGATGTCCATGTGCATGTGGAGAATCCAGTGTTTAGCAGCGAGAACCTGCGCCAGAACAACTTCGATGCATTCTTTGAGGCACGCGAACCGGTCATCAAGCTACATCCACGCACTCCCAACACGGCGTCATCGGATGGACGCGGTTACTCCCCACCGTTGGAGAACTATGCCGGGGTCTATGACTCTCCACGAACGCGTAGTCCCGCTGGCAGCACGGCTGGTGGCTTGTTCGCCAGATCACCGCGGGAGGATCGTGAAAAGGCACTCAATGCGCGATCCCGCAGCGCAGATCATTGGGACGAGACGCGCGCGAGTGGGTCGGGGGCTGGGGCGGGTGGTGGGGCACCGGCAAGTGCTGGTGGCGGCGCGCCATCCAAAGGTGACAGGTGCTTTCAAAAAACTACTTTTTCACAAAGCTAATCAAATTGTTTACAGTTAGTTTTGCTGCTGCTGCCGCTGCCGCTGCTGCTGCACTAGCTGCTACAAACATATGTGTACAAATGTGTTGCGTTGGTTTGATTGATTGCTTGATTGACTGACGGAATGATAGAGTAGTGCATATACAGTAGAAAACTTTTTAACTGCTCTCGTTCAGAAGATTTTTCCCCTTTGTTTTATGGTTTTGGCTTGATATGACCTTGCAGGGATTTCCTTATTGCTGGTGTTTTTTCACAACTATGTTGAAGGAGATGAAATTTTATATGTTTAAAAGATGGAAAAAGAAAACTCTTTAGGAAAAATTTAAGAAAAACTTTGCAATATTGTGTAATATTTTCTGATCTTAATTTATATTATAGTTCATATGAGTTTAATATTTATTTTTTATAATGCAAGTTGGCCTTCATATAATAATAAACCATATCCACCGATATAGATATCTCCGTTTGTCCATTGGTTTCAATAAAAGAAATTCAAATCAAGGGTTTTTTTATTTGTTGCGAGATCATTTGTTAAAATTGGAAAGATTGCACGATTTTATCATATAGCTGTAATACAAATGCAAGATATTTGATAAGAATTTACTAATAAATAAAAAACGAAGTGGGCTTTGTTTTAAGTTTATTATTTAGATTTAATAACATTTTTATTACTATATCTTATTAATTTTTTTTATGCTTTATGAAATTTTCATACAGCAATGCAAAATTCATGAGTTTTTTTTTTTTGTTTGAATAGGATAATGTGACAGCAGAGTTATAAAACCTATTTCGATAGAAACAATTTCAGAGAAAAGTCAACTTACGTATATTTACAGTTTTCCATTTTTATCCATAAGTAATATAGTTCAACGGAAGACAGCTGCTGAAAAAATAATCCCTGCAAGGATGTGCAAGCTTGTGCATGCCAAAAATAAGTTTTTTTTCCTCCTTACACATTCTGTTTTGCATATTTCCCTTTCGAAAAGAAATGAACGCAAAATAAAGAGTTAACCTAAACTAAGTATGGAACGAATCGAGTGCTTAAGCTGTTTGACTTTTACTGAAATCCTAGCTGACTGCCTGCCTAGCCGTCTTATCCTAATTCTTATCACACATGCAATGATGGCCGTCCCTCCTTCAAGCTAGTTAAGAGTTGCTCGCATGCAAAGTGGATTTTGCTTGCATGCTTGCATATGCTCTGAACGCAAACACACACACACCTACATATATATTCGGATTTAACCTTGTATTGTAGGAGGAAGGCGGGGTTTTTGCTGTTAATGGGAGCGAGTGCGCGAAATGGGCACGCACATAATTCCTTCAAAAGGACAAAAAAGCAAAGGAGCCAAGGAGCCAAGGAGCCAAGGAGCATGCTGCACATCCTGCTGTGCTATGATGGACACTTTCGCAATGAATGCGTCACGGTTAGCAGCGTGTGAAGTGTAATCAACAACGGCAAGTTCTGGTTCGCACATTCGGCCAGAGGAGCAAGGAGTGCGACACGTGAGTGGGTCACACAGCCCGAGGCTGTCGCCCACTTTTGGAATTCATTTTGAAAGCTTACAACACGGCGAATTTGATGACTACCGCAGCAGCAATAGCTACAGCAGCTACACACAGCTGCAACTAAATCAACAGCGTTTCCGAGACGTGATCTTAGAGGACACCTAACGTCTGGCAATGCCAGATGCATGCCTTGTTTGTGGGTGGATGTAAAATGTAAAAGGCAAGAGAGAAAAGCCAAGACTTGGCACATGCCGTGCAGCTGTCGCTCTAGTGCGTCATTTACTGTCGCTAAATAATTTCTATAGCGTACTTATGTGCGAACAAAATAAAGAAGAAAAATAACACCATACGTCACGTGCGCCCCCATGCAATGCAGCTATGGGACATTGTACCACTGTTTATACTCTGATCCTGCTGGGAAATAAGTGTGTTTGCTTTACAGTATCGCTCCCTTTGTCTGTTGGGGACTAATCAATTGAAGTTTAGAAATTTTGAAACTTGGGTTTCTAGTCGTAGAGTAGCGGTAATAGTGAGTGCTTGTTCTGAATTCTGTCTTTCGGCATTTACAAAAATTGCAGAAAACGTTTATAAGTGTTAACCACTTTCATGAAATACTTTTAGCTACTATTGAGACAAAGCATCAGGGTACTTAGCTTTCGATTACATAACTGCAATTTCTTTCCCTGTTTACTCTCATACATATATGCATGCATTGTATATGTGTATTGTGTGCTTGTGTTCATGTTTGTGTGGGTGTGGTTAGCTAGACACATCTACAAATGGACAGCTGAAGAGAGCTGCAAAGCTGAAGTGAGCCCGCACAGTTGAACAGTCAAACAAATACACCCAGTAGCCTTTTTAGCTGGCACCCAAAGAAACAAAAATAATACAAAAGAAAAGAAAAAAATAAAATGCTGTTCGCTTCATTTATCGATTGTATTTTAAATGAGCCACAATTGGATGGCGCTCGACACAATGTCTTGGTGGGTTCTTGGCCATTCTGGCACCGTTCTGTTGACTTTTGTAATGGGCGCCCAAGCACTTGAAATTTCCGTTTGCTTAACTGAAAATAAACACACAAGGAATGAAACGGAAGAAGCAGAAGCAGAAGCATGAGCCAAAGCAAAACACACCTCGACTCATTATTTATGCATAAATATGAGAGGCAGCGATTTGTTTGATAGAACACAAGTAGGATGGTTGGTGGGTATAAAGGGCCTGGAAGGTTGGTGGACAGCTTGTCTGGCACGTCAGCCCAATACATTTCAGTATTTATCACGGTGCCGGTTAACAAAAAAATCCAGAAAAAGAAGAAAAATTCCTGACATGCCTGCCATTATTTTAAGAGGGTTAGGGATGTGGCAAGCTGAAACCGAACGAAATACCTTGGACACGGCCAACTGTTTAATTTGTATAACTTATTTACTGATTTTCCTTCCAGCATTTTTTACACCATCGATCAGATTCGATTTTGATTTGGTTGAGATTTGATTACATTGATATTAAATTGAATTTGTTGGCATTTATTTTGGTTGTTTGTTTGGTTTTTTTGCGTTTTACAGTAATTACTTGTATTCTAATTGCTTCGTTTAAATTGATTGTTGAGTTTTTCTTCTTTACATTTTGGAATTTATTAATTACATTACATTTGATTTGTTTATTGCTTGAATTGAAGTTAATTGTTGAATTTTGCATTTTTTTGCATTGAAACTTTTTTCGAATGCGAAAATCCATTGCTAATAAAAGTGTTTTGTGATTTAACGCAGATTCTTTGGCAAAATCTTCAAGTGGTCCAAAAAATCGTAGTTTCTTCGGGTGGAGGGGACCACGGGGTGGTTCCCTTAGCCCACAGGGCAGCATGGCGTCCTACAATGGTGTACTCAAGGATTACAGTCACAGCAGTTTGAATGAGGCTTTCAAATCCCAAAACAATGTCAACTTTAAGCTTATTAAAACAGGTGAGTGTGATTTCATAATAGTATTAAACTTTTATATGTTTTCGAATTGTTTGTGTATTTGCGCTGTGTTTACACACATAAAGAAAAATATTTTTTATTGGGTGTTGGTGTTTACTTTTCGCACTCAAGTAAACAATATATTGGTGCTGGGTGTTTTACTTGATAAGTTTCACGTTTCGTTTGGCTGTGAGTGTGAGAGTTTGTGTTTATGTTTTGTACGCTTGTGTAATCTTTGCTTTATATTGTATTGATTCCAATCGTAGCACTTCTTTGTCTTTGTATTGTGCAGTGATACCTTTTGATTATGCCATAAATCAATTCAATTGATGTGCTCACGTTTTTCGACTTCCGACACTGTAAATATAGCATTTGAACATCTGGCAGTCGTGGCGTTTTATCAGCGTTACAGCTTAAAGTTCGCCCAACTATCTTTGAAGTTTGCTCCTGCACGGAGCACACATATGCGGCAGCATTGACCTTTTCCAACTTTATTTTGATCAATTTCAATACCCTGTAAATATGTGTGTTTGTGTGCTTAGAGAGAAGGCAATAAGCGTCAGTTTAAACATAATACGCTTTCTGTTTTGTCGCTTGGTTTCGCGGAATCATAATTCCACACCTGGCTTGGCTTTATATTTGGGAAATTTTAAAGGTATGAGAACAAAGTGAAAATTATACACAGCAGTAACGTATTATGCGATTTTTCGCACACGACAATGGAGTACCACAAAATTTCCGTATTTTATTACGCTTGCAGCTTTTTCTTGGTACGAACAGAGAACAACACACATTGAAGATAAACAAAAACAACGAACAATGGCTGGGAAACGCTGTGATAACGAAGGGAATGATAGAACAAAAAAACAGAATTCCATTGAAATTGCTTTGATTAAAAAGGAATTGCAAAGTTAATTAACACATTGCCACATTCTACTAGAGAGTATCTCGTTGCGTTACTATTACACACTACTCGGATGGCCAGTCGCACAACATTTCAAGGCACGAGCATAACTTTGACTTGTGTGTCACTGAAAGTTACACACAGCCTGACAAAAGCAACGCACAAACTGTGCAGAAATTGCATTTGGTTCCGCTTGCCTCGCCTCGTTTGTAATTTCAACTCTCGCTGCGAGTAGGGAAAGCGAAAACTTTTTAATAACATTTCTTGTCTACAACTACTACAAGTAGGGTGATTTCACTTTAGGTGAGCTGTGCTGTGCTGCACTGCAGCTGGGCAACGCATATTCCAGCTCGCATTAACATTAAAAGCTGAAGTGTGGGGAAGCCGTTTAGGGTTTTGCCTTTTGATGAAATGCATATATTTAACGGCTACTTGTTGCTGTTGAAGTTCGCATGTTTCGTATGGGTTAATAAAAATATTTATGGCTCATAAACTGACAGGTGACTGGCGTCGCTTGTGGGCGGTGCTTAAAAGTTAAAAGCCAACGCACATAAGTATATATATTTAAAAAGTCGTTAATGTGATGGATTGCGGGCGGTGACTGACAGTTTTCGCATATATGTGTAGTATGTAAATGTAACGCAACTCAAGCATTTACGAGCATCCATTTTACATTAAGTATACGCATTCATAAGACGGCATCAGCATCATTGATGAAACACCTTGAGTTGTTAATATTCAGCCAAAGCCTTGGATTACTGCACTTTAAACTTGCAGCTTGGCATTTTGAAAATGATCTGTTGAATTAAAGCCTTAAGCAAAGCATAAGCCTTGAGTACAGCTACGCAAACACTTTGCTTTGTAGCTTAGCACACTTCAATGTGTGTATGTTTCTGTGTGTCTGTGTGTGTTTGTGTGTTTGTGTGTGTGCTTATTCGTATCCTGTAGTCGACACTAATGCACTTAACTGCAATAATCAAGACATTTTGTTTCAGTTGCCACCGCTGCACTTTTACTTAATGTGCTGAAACTTTGTGAATGTAAGCAGAAGTGGATTTTTTATCCTTACAATTTCTTTAATGATTTTCTTCAAGGAGTACTTAACAAATAACACACAGTTAAAATCAAATTATCCTAAAAAATTAATATTATTTTAGTCATTTAAAGAATAGTTTAGAACTCTAAGTTCTAAAAACTAAAGGCGTTTTTCGATTATTCCGATGATGGCAAAGAATTATGCTTTGGGCACTCGACCCTTATGTATGCAAACGGTGACTTAACATTCTACTCGCCAAAATGTAATGCTAGGCATTTGTCTACGCAAAAGCCAGAGCAAACAAAAAAAAAAAAAACAAAAACTAAACACAGAAAAACCATGCTCTTGAATCTTGCTTTGATTTTATGCAAATTGAGTTGTGCTCCGAATTTTCGTTTCACATTGCCCAATTTGTTTGGCTTTATCATCGCGTTCGACTTTTGCAACTCTTTTCTCCGAAATTACTTTTTTTTTTGTAATTTCCATGGTTTGATTTTTCGTTACTAATTGTCATATTCTACTGTTGCAGTTCCCAGTAGAACAAAAAACAGTCTGGCAACTCTTACTGTTGCGATCAATATTTTGCAGAACTAAGTTTTAAACTATCGATAATAATTTGATTTCCGTTGCTTGAAAAAATGTTTTTGTTGGTTTTTTGAATTTTGTGTTTCAAACTGAAAGTAAAAATGTATATTTTGAATTTTTTTGCAGTATCCGATTTCAACGAAACACTTTCCCAATTGTATGAGGAACATGCAACTGCCGTTCAAACTCTAGTATCCAATTACCGCAAAAAGAATGCCGAGCTGCGTAAGGAGAGGTAAGCGGCTTTGAAATACCAAGTTCGATGGTGCTGTCAATAATATTGAATTTCATTTGCTATTTGCAGACCCGCCTGCCACCTGGCCATCTTTCAGGCATGGGAGACATTCCTGCAAGAAGCGGAAACCGACTCACAGGCTTGCAACGAAGTGGCAAGCGTCCTCTCCCGCCAGGTAAGAAGAGATGAAGGGTGCAAACCAATTTTAAATGTACGTGTATGTCCTTGTGTAATTCCTATTGACACTTAAATGGATAAGTTGTGTTGGCCTGGGATAAACATTGAGGTTGAATGCTGAGTTTAACCGCATCACCCAAAATAGATTCTGGCTTTCGTATATGTGTGCGTTAATTGAATAATGAACCATCGTTAAATCAATCGCCCACTGGTTTATATGCAATACCATATTGTTATATGCATAAGTTAACATAAATATAAATTCCAACCCCATAACAGACACTGACTAATTACGGTTAGAGTGCCTACAGTGCAGAATGGGAAAGCTTTTGTGGTATTTTGGGTGTAGTTTTTTTGGGTTGGCCTTGGGAATTTGCATACCTTTTATACCTCTGAACACATGAAATGTGTAAAAAGGGTTTGTTTTGGTTGGTTTTGTGCAAAAGAATGTACCGAGCAGAAGAAAGCATTTTCGACCCTATAAAGCAGGGTTTCTCAAAGTTTTCTTATGGCGGGGCATAAACCAATTCAATCAAAGAAATACACAATTTATATTTTCCAACCTGTGCACTGAAAAAAATTAAAGACGCGTTTTCATATGACTTAACTATTTGATGTGAAAAAAAAACTTTTTCTTTTATTGGCCAGTTAAACATAAAGATTTTTACAAGTGAAAGTAAGTGAAGCAAAACCAAGAACAAATTGCATTAAAGCCGGCTGTCTCGACCACAAATTGTATAGCGACGGTCGGAGAATGAGAGAAATAACTGTGAATGCAATCAAAATTGGTTGTTCCCATCTTTGTCTTTCTTTAATAGCTAATGGTGAGACGCTGTACATATATGAATTTTATTTTCCTGTTTTTGGAGCAATTGCAACAACTGGGGAGCAATGGGAGGACCAGGACTAGCAAACCCTGTTATAATTATATATTATAAGTTCTTGATCAGCACCAAAAGTCGACTCAGTACAGCCATCGTGTGAATCTCATACATAAACTGTTAAATGATTGATAAAAATTGGTTGGGGAACAAAGGGGATCAAAGATATCGAAAGTTGGAGTTTAGACATTCACCCATTTACACAAACAGTGATGAAGCTATGGCTAGTCGAGCTTTATCGAATAGAGCCTTCCTATTTGTTTTATATATTCTTTTCACACAAAAGCTTACTTAGAAGGGATTGTAAATGCTGCTAAAAAAATGTTTGAATTTTTGCTTAGTTACAATAAAAAAAAAAATTTATAATATACAAAAGTTGATAGCTGTTAGGCTATTTAAACACTATAAAAAAAATAAATGTAGAAAACAAGTGAGCAAGTCCTTAATTTTTTGCAGCCTAACTGCACGTCTGGCATTTTGATCTTAAGCACTTGTTTGTATTTAATTTGTTTTTTTTTTTCATATATTATTTTATATCATTTTTTTATACGCTTTGTTATTTGTTATTGTTACGCATGTTTGTGTATTTAATTTGCATTTTGCATGATGATTTGCATTTTCGTGTGCGCAAAAACCAAAAGGCCCTTGAATTAAAAACATGCTGCCAAAGCATATCATTAAAGGACGATAAGAATATACATACATATGACACGGATATGAGTTGGCAGTCTTCATTATGGCTTTCTTAATGTATAATCTTCAATGTTGTTTAATAAAAATGCATTTAATTTTACTGTAGATTCAATTTTGTGTGTTTTTTTTGCAGGTATCACGACCAATGTTGGATAAATCGTTTCATCGCAAAGTTCAAAGTCGCAAAATCTTTACACACAGGGAGTCTTTTGAGACTATAATCGCAAAGACTGAAGAAAAGCTGTCAAAGGTGAGCTTATTACCGGCAACAGCAAGCAGAACTCTTGCAACATAATTAAGTGGCACGTCAAGTGCTTGTGCACCAATGAGGTTGCACTTAATGTTGCAAAGCAGTTGGTTTATCGACGTGTCTGTGTGTGTGTGTAAAATGCACACACACACACACACATGTGCACGTATATTATGCATACGCAATGCTGTTGCATGCCACATGGCAATTGTTCATCTTGATTGTTTTTCATTTCTTCGTTTGTTGTTTGGCTTTTAGTGTCGCCTGGACTACAAGCAATGCCATGTGGCACATCGCCAGAATCCCAGCCAGCACTCGCTCACCGAATATATTGATGCGCACAATGCGTACGTGCAGCAGTTGCATGCCACCAATGGCATGCTGGAGGCATACCACGGCGACACCTTGCCCCAACTCATGCAGGAACTAGAAGAGATACACAACGACCTATGCAACATTGTGTCCGACTCACTGCAGCAGGGTGCCGATGTAATTGCCAACAAGGTGAGTTCGTCTGCATTATCTGTGATTTATGACAGCCAACCCTACACCACCCCCACCCCCACCCCCACCTGTCATCAATTTGTTGCAACACAGGTTTCCATTCACAAACACACTGTCTATGAGGGTGTGTGTGTGAATGTGTGTTCGCGTTAATTTGAGTTCTTGGTCTGTGCGACTGTGAAAACAATTTCATCAGCATTATAATAATTGCTCATAATTGCGCAAATTGTACTGGGTAATTTATGTAATGTCGAGTGCGTGCGGCCCAGTCACAAACACTTCGCATCAAACAATTGCCCAGGAAATGTTTATGACTATTAAATGTTTTGGTTTTATATTTTCTTTCTATACATGTTTATGTGTGCTTATATTTATTTATAGGCCACGGACCAGGCGAGACGATATGGCTGCTTGGCGAGCCAATGTAGCGCCGTATCGCCGCAACAGGATCTGGTGAACTTTGTGCGACTCCTCGCACAGCCATCGCAAGCACAAAAGGTGCCCAGACGCGTCTTTGCCCCACCCCAAGCACAGCAGCCAGGCGAGCCAGTCGAGGAAGCGGGCGACTATGGTGTAAGTAATCCAAAACACAAGCATCAAAAACACATTACACATTGAACCTAACCACACACACACACACACACACACACACAGAAAGTTCTATATACACTGATAAAAACAAATCATTGAGATAGTTACACTAGTGTTGGCCCAAGTAAAAAAATGCCTCAAATGCTTATTCTTTCTGTTAAGAATTTAAAGTGCTTGACGGATAGGATTGACTATTATATTCAATCTATATTTATATGAACTTATTATACATAAAAGATAACAACACACTCTTAATTTTTTCATTGTGTATCTCTTTTTTCTGCTGCAGGAGATGACGCCCATTTTGCGCAATGAGCTCGTCTTTGACCGCCACTCGACGCTGTCGCAGCGTTCAGCTCTGGAGTCGCTTAAGCGTGAGGCCATTGAATTGGAATTGCAAATACGTCAGCTGCAGGTATGTGCAACAACTCTAAAGCCATTCAACACTTATTCGCCACATATGCACACATGTACATACATATGTTTTCTTAACTTGCTTTTGCTTTTTTTTTGTGCAGGATTCCATTGATGCACTGAATCGCACACAAACACGCGGCATTGAGGGCCAACTGTATAACAAAGTTAACGAGCTGCAGGAGGATTTGTCCATGAAGAAGTTTGATTTGCGCGCCAAGCAAATACACCTTGCTGCCATACGTGCACAGGTGAGTTAAAGGATATAAGTTTCGCAGTGTGGTGAAAAGCTTACCTTAGCATAGACACACACCAAGCAAAAGCTGGCAAGCATCTAAAAGTTGTACAAAATACAAGACTTGATGTTTTTTTGTGGGGTAGCTTTTAGTATCAACAAGCTGCGCACCTGTTGATGTCGCAAAAAGAGAGAGAGAGAGAGAGAGAGAGAGAGCGAGAGAGAGAGAGAGAGAAAACTTGTGTGTGAGAGAGAGAGACCTTTTATGCCCAAAGGCAAAATATCGGAGAATGACACTTTTTAATTGAACTCGTTAGTTAAGCGAGTAAGTGTCTGTTCCTTGCAGAACAATGCTTGACACTGACACTGTTCCTTATAGTACAAGAGTACAAGAGTGTGCACGCTTCAAAGTACACGTGCACTTAGAACGCTCATAGTATGTAGGTCAAACAGCTGTGAGGTTTGACAGTCAGTTTGAGTGTGTTTGGGAGGCATTGCGCATGTGACCAAATATATAATTCCTTAAAGGCAAATGCCGAAGCATAACTCCGGAAGTGTTCGTCCTTCGGTTAGTTCTGTGGTACAGGAGCTAGCGTTTGGGTCAGTGCCTGACAACGGTTCCAAATATAATACAAAGACGAAGACGATAACTGATGTTCGCTACGTGAGCTGTGCTTGCACGTGCTCAACTGTTAACTTGTTTTAAGCTAAACACAAAATCCTGTGTATTTTTTGTATATTAAAGTGTTATTATTAATGTGATTTATGCATATATTGGATTGGCAAACGTGCGATTTGTTTGTTTGTGTTTGATGGCAAACTTTCAAGCCCAAGCTCATTGCCGTCTTAATGAACAGCTGTTTGACTCGGGCAAACACGAAAGCGAGCGAAACCCACTGAGAGCAAAGCAAGCACATATGCAATCGTAGCGGCGTTGCCAGATTGTCGTTCTCCGCACTGCAGCTTCGTCCTATGCCATTTGCTGTTTGTGCTGTTGTGCTGTTTATAAAAGCAACTTGCATGTCTCGCATCAAGTCAGTCACGTGCCTGCATTTGAATAACGCGCGTCGCACCATCCGTTGGTTGCTGTTGGCCCACTGCTGCTGCTGAGTAATCCGCATCCGTACGGCAATTTACTAATAAAAAAAATAAATAAAAACAAACAACAAAAAAAAAAAACAACGTTTCCATCGCTCGCGTCTCACAAGCGACTAACGGGCAAACTTATATGTCAATGAAATATTTTATGAGAAATGCGCTGTCATTTGTTTTAGTGTAAGGCGTTGTCTTAATAACAACAACAATAATAAGAACAATAATACCAACAACTACACCAAACAACAGTTTTAACAAGCAAAAAGCGCAGACAATATCCTATTTTGGTAGACCGCAGAACAGGCAGGCTTTTGTGTTCAGTTTATTGAGGCGTTTACTCTAAGAGAAGCGTAACCAAAATAAAACTATCTAACAGAAAGAACTTGTCTTGACCGTAAGTAAAGTCTCGTTGATCAATGAATGAACAACAACAACAAAAATCTTAAGCTACTACGTCTAGGCAGCATCTGTAAATTATTTAAAACTATTGTATATTAGCTTTCTGTAAACTAAAGCAATAATATACATCAAACACGCATACGCACCATGCGCCAAAACGTAATTGTTGTATCTATAAATGCAAAAGAGTGCAATATTTTTTACAATAAATAAAATAATTTTACTATGTAGCACTATGTCAGTTTTCTTCTTCGAATCGTTTTGCTTGCTTTCAGTAATTTCGTAATTAGTGCATTCTAAAAATAGATAAAGCCACCAAGTCGGTGGGCCAACCAAACAAAGCTTCCAACTTGGCTAAAAACTCACACTAACACACACACATAGACACACGCTTGTACTACTACTAATACAATATATATTTTAGCAGCAATAGCAAAATAGCTATAGAAATACATATATCTCTATCACACACACACACGCACACTCACACTCACACACACACACACGCACACTCACACACACACACACACACTACCATACTTACATACTATCTAGTAACACCCACTTAACCAACTAATCAAGCCACTATTATACATAGAGATACAATACAAACAATTAACTAAATGCTACTTACTCTCTCGCATCTGTACTGTACTGTAAATAAAAAAAATAATCCACACTCTGCTATAATCTAATATATAGAAAGTAGTTAACATAATTGATGTAATGTATGTAATGTAAAGCATCGCCAAAGAGGCTCGCTCGCATTACTCGTTTGTCATAAAGTGCGTTCTCGAATTGTGCAAATCCGTTTACAAACTGCCAATTCATTTGAAGGACTCTCGAGAGCCCTCAAAAGCAAACAAACAAACATTGCCAATAAACAAAACAACAACACGCAAACAAAACCAATTGAAAACAAAAAAGTAATAATTGTTGTTGTACGTCCGTGTTAAGCGCATCGCTAACAAATTCTCATCGAATTTACATACATCCAACGAGCCGTATACACTAATCTAAACAGTGCACCACCATGCGCGTTATCGTACTCAAAAAGAATCGTCCCAATAAACGCGGCACGCCCACGGCAACAACATCGCGAGAGCCGCCAAAAAAATCGTACGCAAAAGTAAGAAATTCGCTTTAAACTAGATGCAATTTATCAATTTTCCATTGGTTTTAATATAATTGCTTCATTTCTTTTTTGTCTGTGTGTGTGTGTGTGTGTGTGTGAAAACATGCTCTTTCCCCAGGTGATAAAAAGGTAACAGAAAAAACACTTTGTACCAAAAAAAATGTGGAAAGAGTTTTTGTATTTTTACTTTGTCTGGACGAAACAATTATTTATTTTATTGAATTTGTTACACATTTTCTTTATCTAAAATTACCAATGCAATCAATTTTTGAGAAATAAGAATAACACAAATGTAATTGTTTTACATTTTCGTAACAATTTCCGCGAACATATCCATTTAATTGAAAATAATAAATATGCAAGTACCACATTAGTCATAACTGCATGTTTAACTAGAACAACTTTAATAACAATTATAAACAATAATATTGCATTTGTACACAATAGAAAGCAAACAAATATTGCTAATGCATTTGAATAGCTCAAAAATTGGTTGTAGTGGTCGGAATTATGGCATGCTAATGATACCAATAAGCATTTAGTATTAATGAAAACAAATAATATAATAATATTTATATGCTAGCTTAGTAAGAAATGCTTGAGAAACTGCATCAATAATTATTTTTATTTCACAATATTACCAAATGATTACTCTATTTTTATGTACATTTACATTTTAAGCTTTGCTAGCTGTAAAGAACACCTGGAAGTCGTCATCTGTGCCCTGAGCTCGTTGCAATTGCATATAATAAGCAAAAGCCATTACAATAAAATACGCTTGCAGACCTTTAAAATAAAACAAAACAAAACATTTAATCTGTATCTAATCTGATTTGAATCTAGTGTGATTAAAATTCGCCTACCTACTGCCAGGACATCAAAGAGCATTTGATCGGGTATACAATCGATGACTAGCGTGTAAAACATAAAAATTAGTGTGACCAACAATGTCACATAGACCCAAAGCAGAACGCAAATCTTCCGTTGCTACATGAAATAAATTTTAAATGAATACCAACCAATCCGGGAAATACTTACAAGTATGGCGCCTGTTAATAGTAGCAAGGCGCTGAAAAAGCCAATGAGTCCCATGAAAAAAAAGAATTTCACATTGTGTTGAGTGTTCTCTGTATCAATCCAAACGGGTGCCAGCGAATTGTCCTTCTTGACGATGAGCTCCTTGCCGGCAAAGTATAACTGCCATAAACTGCTAACGGTTTCGAACAAACCAATTAGCTTGCAGCCCACTTTGAGATCAGAGTAGTAACAGCAAGTCGTGATATGTTGCATTTGACGAGAGACGGACGTCATGAAGGCCGTTTCTTCAAATCTTCCATAGGCATTTTGAAATAAATTTGGAATAGACATTTTCTCGTCTCGTCGAATTTTCTTGTTGTTCAATTCACAGTAAACTGTTAATGAAAATTGTTTTTAATTTGATTTGATTCGTTGCTCGCCTGGCAAAGCCTACTTAGCTACTGTTCCTTTTCTTTCTTGTGTCTTTTTATACCCTTAACCCTTGAAATGGGTAAAGAAGGTTATAATAGTTTTGTGCAAAAGTAAGTAACAGGCATAAGGAAGCTTCTGCGACCCCATTCTTGAGCTCTTCCAATCCCTGGGCATGACAAGTTTGTTTTAAATTCCATCTGTCCGTCAGTATGGTCAAGGGTAAAGGGTGACTTCTAGTCGAGCTTACTCGACTAGAGCCAGCTTACTTGTTTTTATTGTTTTCATCTGCTTTTGATTGAGTCTGGTTTTGCGTTGTGCCATTTTGTGCAATTTCCTATACGAAATTAAGTGCACAAGAAAATCCAATTTGATTTATTTGTTTGGCGCAGCGAAAGCGAAAACGCCAGAAAATGAGAACGAAATCTAAAACAATTCAATTTTGCCAAACGCCAAACGTGAACCACTCCAACAAACCCAAACCCAGCCCAACCCAGCCCAGCCCAACTCACTTACCACCCTCTATCTAAGCTTTTAGTTCTCTCTTCCTTTTCTATTTACTAAGTCGCAGTCGTAGTCTCTGGCGTCAAATTGAACTCTCTCTCTCTTTCAGTGTTGGCATTGTTGCAATCAGTTTCCCATAAGCGAAATTCCTTTACTGATTTCCTTTTAAAGAAAGCATTTTTTGAATTGTCTTCACTTGGCCACTTGAACTTTCTGTCCATTGGTGCCCAATCCACTACTGCCTACTTAAGCCGCCCCGCTCCTTCCTCTTGCTCACCCATTCCATTCCATTCCATCCAATTGCCACCTTGTATTGCCAGCAGCAGCAGCTTTTTGGTAAGGATTATATTGTGGTTATTGTATTTCTGTATTCGTGCTTTCACATTTTATTTATCGTTTTTTTTTCTCGGTTTTGTTGTTGTTGTTATACGTACAATGATGACTTACTTCTGGGCCCCAACCAGCGTTTAAGTGGAGCATTTGTTCAAGTCATCTTATGGCAATAAATGTAGAAATCTATGTGATTGAAATAATGTTGCCAAGTTACTTAAGCAAATTAACAATGATTAATACAAATGTCATTTGTATATCTTGTATTTTATCCAGCAAGAGCTCGGATTGTACATTAAAGTAGTTACTAGCTTAACTTAATAAATTATATAATCTTCTTCGTTCCAACTTTCGAAAGGGCCTAATCCATTTTCTAGCTTGTTTCAAATTTCTTTTCAACTCTGAAGCGAATGCAAACTTTAAGACTTTTGCAAAGATTTCGCTAAAGGGAAAAGAAAAATTTCATGCAAATGAAAAAAAATTCGTTTGCAAATAGTTGACAACTATGTATGTATTTCATGTTCTACTTCTTCTCGGGCACAAAACTATTGTAAATGTCTCTTGAACTGGCTTCAAAACGGATTGAAGCACGCCTGGGCCAACGGATTCACATTTTTGGATTCACAATGTCAGTGTCCACAAATAAATGGGCTAAGGTCAAAAAAGCTGTGCCCCAAAAAGGGTTAATTTTAAATTTATTGCAACGCCCTTGTTGTTGTTATATGCCCCCAAATCCATGCAAAGGGACATCAACCAACAGGCAACCAACAAGCAACCAGTTAACATAAGGCGTAGGCGTTGCCTTTTGCCGTTGGTATAGTCATAGTCCAAAAATGGGGAAACAACACCAATTTACACGTACCACACCGAGCAAACACACACACACACACACACACACACACACACGCACACCCACAGATCCACACACACATGCATACACAGTCGCATAGTGCAAAATTTATGTAACGTGAGTTGAGTCCTTTGGGAGAGACCTGCATGACGGCTATGACATGGCGATATTTCTCTGTTTCAGCTGCTTCTGCTGTTGCTGCCAGAACACGTTATCTGGGTAACTCTGTTGAGCAAAAGGAGCGGCGGGGGGTGGGGGGTGTTGCCACGTTGTACTTTATTTTATTGCTTTAATAAATATAAAATGCGTTGCTCTTGCTTTTTTTCGCCATGCCCTTTATTTACGCTCCAGTAACTGTGCACAGTTAACGGCATAGTTTGTTACCACAATTAGCTGTGTGTGTGAGGCATAGCTAGAGGAGGGGTGGTGGACAGGGAGGGAGGGATGACAGCTCTCAATCTTAGGCTCAAACTTAATTGGGCGCTGCTAAATATGTTTCCCATACAACCAAAAGATAATTTTGGCTCATTCTTCTTTGCCGTTGCTGTTACTGTTACTGTTGCTGTTGCTCTTGCTGTTGCTGTTGCTGTCTTTGCTATTGCCACATAAATTTTAATTAATCATAAAAATGCGCATGAAATTGCCAGAGGTTCAGAAAGGAAGCTCGCACTCTCTACACACGTATTGGGTGTGGCTGTCTGCCGTTTCTTGTATTTGCTGTTGTTGTTGTTATTGTTATTGTTGTGCCTAGTGCACGCTGTCTTGAGAAATTCATATTCGTGTTTAATAATAAATCACAAGATGTTGCCGGTTTTTCTCAAGGTCGCAACAGCAACGGGAAGAGCAACAGCGGCAGCAACAGTAAAGTCATTTCCTTTCATTTCATTTAGCCGTTGCGGTACAGTTGAATGTGGAGTAACGTTTGATTTTCATTAGCCAACACAGACACACACACTTATACACTCAGTACACAAACACGCCATATAAGCCGCTGCTGACAATATGAATGCAAAGCAAAATGGCGGCTATATAAAAGGATTGTTGCCAGGGCAAGAAAATTTAATTAAAGTCATCATGCCTTCAACTCTGGCCTCCTGTTGTTATTCCCTGTTGTTTTTCTCCATTCTCTCTCCCACACCCACTCCCACTCTCTCCCTCTCTCCCACTCTCGCTGCACACTGTTCTGTCAATTAATCAACGGCTTTTTCGCGCACAGCCACACATTTTTATCAGTAGGATGTTTGCATCAACTAATTTGCTGAATATTGCGGCTTGTAAATAATTATATGCCTGTATTTTCCGCTACCCTTCCTGTTTTCGTATTTTTCTGTTGCCACTGTTGATGCAACTTGTGCTGTGGTTGCACCAGCAAAAACGAATAATAAAAGCCATGAAAACAATGCATTAAATCGAATTTTAACAACACTCTTGTAGTAAGTTTTAAATAACTTTAAAGGCTCTTTAAGCTGATGGTATCTAAAGTGCATTTAAGCAGAGTTAGATACAAATAAAAGTTACTTTCATAATACATCATAAAGTAAGCTCTTTTAACTTGTTGTTAAATATGCAAAGTAAGCAAAACAATATCTGCAAATTCTTCTATGAATTTTAATAAAACTCCAACATGTTAATCTCAGTTGTTGTCTAAGCTGAGACTTTGGCCAGATTTTCCACTCTAGCATAAGCAATAGACTTCAAGTGGAAAAAATGATTTATAGTCAATTTTATGTAAGCATGCAACATTATTATTATTTGTACTAAATCAAGTAAAGTTTTCATTGGATTTTTATGAAGTATTCATTCGTAGGTTTTCCTTTAAATACTGTGTTTTATTTATGCCTTGTTTTCGCGTTTTTGGGAGATTTTTTTATGTTTCTCTCTCTTTTGTTGCGGTTGCTGTTCGAAGTTGATAAATATTTAAGCGCAAATTTGGGCAACGTCCTGTTTGTTGAACGCTGCTCTTAGTGCAAAGCAGCTTGCTTTATGGTTATTTCGTTATTGCAACAACAACAACAACATTGTTGCATCCACAACACACCCGTACCACAACACACTTGACAAAAAGATTTAAGCAGCTTGGGCCAAACAAATCCCTCCAAAAAATGTATCTGTAAAAATGTATCTTGACATACGACAAGTGGTGCAGTTTTTGGTTTTTATTTTTTCAACTGATTGCTGTCTGATTGGCCCTGGGACAGGGGCAAGAAGGTTTGGCATGCCAGGGACTGTTTGTAAAGATTCCTGGCTATTTTCATTCATTAAAATTTCATTTGAGAATCAGCCAAAAATGCTGTCGTAATCTTCTTGCTGGCCATTTGTTTTGCCAGCAGGCATTGTCTTGGTATCCGAGCTCTCTGGCACTTGAACAAGCAATCCTGTCAGCAAAAAACTCTTCGCAAAACAATGAATCGTAGTTGTTTGAGTAGAGTTGTGTAGTAGTTGTAGTAGTAGTAGTTGCAAGGATGTTGTCCTTGAGCAAAGTTTATTTATCAAAGTATACATAACAGCTTGAGGATTGTAGATTTTTGACTTGTGCAAATACCAATGTCATATTTCACACATTTAATTGCTGCTGATGCGCGCGCGCTTCTTATCCGAAGTGCGTTTTATTTGACGTTCATAGTTTGTGCTTCATGTTTTCGCCGTTGTGTTTATTTCATTTTCTAATACCCTGAATGAAATTGGTAAAATGGTATTTTGGTAAAGTGGTTAAGTGGAAAGTATGTAACTGATGGGGGAAAGCATCTCCAACCTCACAATACAATCTTAATCTGTCTGCATATAAGCAAGAGACTTGAGTTGGAACTATACCAAAAGAGTGAGTTATGACAGATTGAAGTTTAGTCAGCGTGAGTAAGGGGTGATGGTATCTTCTAGTCGAGCTTACTCGCTGTCAGCCTTTCCTTTCTCTGTCAAGATAAACACACAGCTAGCTGAATACAGTGTTTGGTGCGAGGACGGCACAGAAGAATAAAAATCGCAGTAAGGCGTACAACATTGTTTGACTTTACGGATGATGTGAAGAAGCAGCAGCAGTACACTCTGAAAAATAGCTCATTGAAATATAACTCAATAACTGAATCAAAGTATTTAATATAAAATGAAAATTATTTTTTTTTCAAAGCTCTCTTGTTTTCAAAAAATAGCCAAGTTACTTTAAATGTTATCGTGTTTTGGTGGAATTCACATTGAACCAAATCGTTTTAATGAGCTTTTGCTAAGCTGCCGTGCAAATTCTTTGAGTGTCTCAATATCAATTCCCTTCCTGTCCCAAAACTTTTTTTATTTTTTTTTTTGTTGTTGGCTCCACTCAGTTCAGTTCAGTTCGGTTCTGTTCTGTTCTGGTTTACACTTGGCTGGTTATCCCTTCAAAGCACTTTGGCAGTTAAACCGTAAAGATGATAAATGCGAATGTCTTTCAATTTGAGTTCTGCTGCTTGCACCTAGTCCAGTTGTTCACTGGCGGGGGCCTGAATTTATGATTATGCCACTGACCCGAATTAGGTCAGCAACATTTTTTCATATTTTCTCTTTTATTTCTTCTTAGTTTTGCCTTTTTTGTCTTTCCTATTTTTTTTTTTTTCAAATCTCACCCTGATTGACAGACAAAATGGATGCTTACTCTCAGCCTTTTTCCTTGGACTTAAATACAGCAAGTAACATTAATCAACACTTAAACGTTTAATTGCCGTACATTAATCTTGCACCCATAGTGCCACACCCACACACAAAAAACTGAAGCTGTTTCTGTTTCTGCCTTCTGTCAATTGTCTCTATCTCCTCCTATCTGTCTCCTTTCACGGTGTGTTCGTATTTGTTTGTGTGTGTGTGTGGTTGACTTTTTTCTCGAGTGGTTGCCCACTCTTATCGTTTGTTTTTGTCATTTAGCAATTAACTTTGCGCCTTTCGTTCCCTCCTTCCTCTCGGCACTGTGCACAGTTAGCTCATAAACACACGCCTCTCGTTCTTGCCTGCCTCCAAAATTTGTGGCACGCCGCTTGTAAATATTGATGAGACCACAGACGCCTCAGCCATCTCGGAGGCAGCAGGCAGCAGTCAGTCAGCAGAGAAAGGAGCTAGTGGCAGCATCCGCTCGTTGATGGACTGTTGCCAAAATGATGTTGCAGCTTATGCTGCTTCCACGCAGCTGTCGCCGTTTTTTTTTTTTGCTTTTTTTGATTGAAATATGAGCCAGACATTTGCGACCGCAATAGCGCGCCCAACGAACAAGCCAACGAAACCACCAGCACCACCAGAACCACCCATTCACATCCACTGAAAGTCAAAGCTGAGCAATTGAGTTAATTAATTTTCACGTTGACATTTCATTCGTTGTATATTTAATAAGCGGGTGTTGCTTTCTGGGCTCGCGCTCTTGCCAATTTCCATACTTATTTACATATTTACACAAGTGTTCGTAGAAATACATGTATATATAGATTTACATGTATTTTACAGCACACTTTACGCCCACGAAATGTGCCCGCCACACATATTTGTGGCCTGGCATTGGCTTCATTTCCCTCTTTCGCTCTCGCTCTCGTTCTCACTCTCTCGCCCTCTCATATACGGTTTCCGTACTGTGTTCGCTAGTGTGCTCTGTTGACTCGTTTTTCAAAATGTTGTGGCAAAGTTAAGCCAGAGCAACAGCAGCAGTCAACGCGGAGGAAATATAATTTCATTTTCCCATTGCATATCCAATAAGCAGGCCATGCGAAACTTCGAATGTCAAACTTATTGCAACAACAAGCAAACAAAAAATAAATATGAGAAAAATCCTGAAACAGAAATTCCCAATTGTTTATAAATATATAACAAAAGTGCCAAGCAGCTACCCTGTGCCAATAGTTTTCCAATTTTATTCTTAAATATTAAATCTTAAAAAAAATATCTCTATGAAAATGCATCTTTCATACACAAAATGGATACTTGATACTATTTGTCTTTAAAATTCCTATGAGAAAATATTATTGATTTTTATTTATAATTGGATTCGTCTTTCAATGTAGTAAATGTGGCTTAAGCCATTTTGGGACTTTGTTTAAATAAGGAAGAATTAAATAAATAGCTGTTGACACATATACCGAATTCGTTTGTTGAAATGAGTTTTACATAGCAAATACTATATATAAATATTTTATATTTTGTATGTAAACATTTTTGCTGAGTCAAATTGCATTAAGTCATAATATTCATTCATGTGGAATATAATGCAATAAATTGTTGTGTGTTTTTGCACTAGATGCTTTTAATCAATATACATCATTACCAAGATAAAAAAGACGTATATATAAAGATTCAAATAATAATAACAACATTTACAGGCCGCATAATCTATGCACCGACTACCTACTACCCACTTACCATTTACCACTTGCCAATTTTATATTTCCCCACATACAGATTCTCCATCTTTCTCTCGCCTTTGCAGTTTCAGTGTTTGATTGCGTTCACAGGCAAAACTTTAACTATTTGCCTCGGCACTTGTTTTTTATTTTTTTTGCCTTACACTTAACTACATGGTTGCAACTGCCTTTACTGCTGTTGCAGTCAGTTGCTGTTGCACATAGTTTTTATTCACCACCATATTTATTTTTATTTTTCAATTTTTATTTATGTAAATAAGTTTTGCACTGCCTGCCGTCGCCTTTTACCATTGTTGCTGTTGTTGGGGAACTGCTGCTGGTCCTGCTGGTGCTGCCTTGTTATCGCATAAGGATGTTGTTACAACTTTTACATTTGTTGTTCTTGTTGTTGTTGTTGAGGGGTGGGTGGTGGAGAAGGGGGCACAAGGGTACTAAAATCTACATGTTGTCTGGCCGCACAGGACACGCAAGTGTTCTGACAACACAACGTTGTTTAAATATTTTGTATAAAAAGAAACGCAACCAGTTTGGCCTCAGCAGGAGACAAAGTAATAAAGCTCGAGTGACTTTTGTGTTGCTGCCGTTGCTACTGCTACTGTTGTCGAAACTTTAATTATCACTATGTTTGCACTGTATGTGGGTTTGTGTTTTTGGTTTTGTGTGTTTGTGTGGGTGTGTGTGTACGTTTGCGGTCTTGCATGCCAAGCGGGTGTGCTGTTCGAAATTTGCAAAAAAAAAAAAAATTTTTGTAGTCTGCATAGTTTTTTACTATGCACACACTCACACACAAACAAACAAGCCCGTTGGCTTTTTTTGTGTGGTTTTTCCAACTTTGCTCTTTTGTGCGCCTTTCACGTTTTTCTTTTTCAATACCGTAAAAAATCACGCATACCCCACATCTGCTCTTGCTGTTGCTACGCCGTCCCCGACAGCGCATTTCACTGTGGTCAATAAGTATTTCATACTTCGCGGCGCAACGCCCTTTTTTTATGCGATGAAAGCGAAATCACGCATACAATATGTGTGCCATGTATACCAACTACCACACCACACCATACATACACCACCCACCCTCAATGCTATGCATATGTATGCAACGCAATCAACACGAAACCACTTGAAAGTCAACGAGCAATGAGTTTTCCATATGCAGCTGCAGTAGCACATTAGGCGACCAAAATCATACGCACCGAAACAAAAAAGAGAAAAGAAAATCTCATGAATTTTTATTGCGGCTGCTGTCGGTAGTGCTTTGCATACATTAACATTACTCAAAAAGGGCGTGCACATATGCATATACAGCCGCATATGCAGCTGAAGTTGAGCTCATGAAAAGTGCAACAAAACGTTGTCCGTGCAGAATTTGCTGAATCAATGAAAAGAAGTTACTTCAGGTTGTTGGCTTTTGTTGCAGTTACAGCTGTTTTGCGTTACGCTGATTGCTGGGTGGATAGTTGGGTAAGTGCTAAATGATGCCACGTGCAGTGAATAGACAAGCAATTTTGCATTCGTGAAAGGAATTTGGTACCGAGGGGAGGGGTGACCAATGCAACACCATCAATTTGCAATATATCAATACGAGAATGGATGTGTGTTTCATTTAATCTTTGCAGCTGGCTGCCAATTGTTGCTGTATGTGTGTGACAATTTGATTGCAAATCTAGCAACACAATAACTTTACAGCATCTCTGTCAGTTGGATAGTTGTTGGCAGGTGTTACCAGCTTCGAGCTAAAAGCAACTTTTTTTGGCACTTGCTTTATAACGTATGGGATCACTTGGCACGTAGCACTGTTGCAGCTGCAGCATGGCACGTTTTGGTTTCAATTAAAGCATCGTTACTAGCCCGCAAATTCGGCAAAGTTGGCAGCTTCATAGGCGGGAGCTGTAAACTGTTAACGCAAACTGTAGCTGTAGAAGCTGGAAGTTGCAGTTGCAGTTGCAGCTGCAGCTGTAGGTTGAGCTGGCAGGCACTTCGAGTCGCACTTTGCGAATGCACAAGAAAGCACATGTTGAAAATACAATAAATATATGTGTCTCTCCTATATGTGCTATGCTTTGAGTGTGCTTCTCGCTCTGTCTCTCTCTCTCTCTCTATGTGTGTGTGTTTGTGTGTGTGCACAAGTGCAAGTGTTACAAGGCCAAAAGTTTTGCAGCATTGGCACAAAACGCGCCGAACGTGGCCTTTTCTTTTATATATTTGCAGGTTTTACTCGCTTACATATCCCTATGCATATCTGTATAAATGTATGTGCGTTAGTTTGTGTGAGAGTGTGTGTATTTGTGCGTGGGCGTGTCGCATTTAAGCCTCAAATGCGCCTTAGGGGTAACCATCTTATGGGCAAGGCAGAACGTGGCTGACTTTAATGGAAAGCGAGCGGAAAATCGCTTTTAATGGCAAAAGAATATCACGCCTTACGTTCTTTCTTCCATTTTTTTTCTGTTTCTGCCATAGTATTTCTTCTTTTCGAAATACCCTGCAGCTTAGCGCACAAAAGCAGCGGTGCCGCAAAAGTAAGCAGGTTATTGCCTTAAAAGTGCCAACGGATTGGATTAATTTGGGTTTACACTCACACATTGTATTTGGCATAAGTTAAGGTTGAACAAAGGATTTGTATGTATGAGTAAAAGTATTATACATTGATATTACGAATTTAGATTTAAGGAAGGAATAGTTTATTATATTTTTGATTTAATTTCTTGTATTACATAATAAGTAAAAGTTTCGATTTAATGGCCTGGAAAAAACTATTTAATTATATACTTAGTTCTATTCTTAACCAGCTCATTTTATAGTCGTATATTTCGTATTCGTTTTATCTGCTTGTCAGCTTTCTGCTGGCGACAGCTGCATTAATTTGCTTGTCATGACTTTAGCCTGGCTTATGCCCCAACGCTAGAAACCGCTTGTAGGGTAGGGCAGCGCAGGGCAGGGCAGGCACTCGCTTGGTGCGTTTTGCTTAATTGCGTTTCTTGAGGCAGGGTCGAACCCTGCGAATGGCTGAGCATTTGCAATCAATGTTGATTGCCGCATGCTTAAGCGAAATCACATTGTTCGCCTGAAAACTGAAAAGAGAAAACTGAAAACTACCTTTACCTGCAAATGTTTTTGTTGGTTGTGCAATGGTTATGGCCAATAGCTTCCAGCTGGTGGTTAGTTAGGTGGAGAATGGAGAGTGGTGTGGGTGGTGTTAACACAAATATTTTGAAAGAAAACATTTTGCCTTTCATGTTGCATTGCTATCTCGCTCTGCCTTTTGATGCTGATGTCGGTTGTCGGTGAACATTTTTAAACGGCTCGTGCGTTAAATTCATTGGCATGGAATTTTAATTGGATGATTTTGTAGTTCAGGCCACGTGCCAATTTTGATGGCATGTTATTATGAATTCAAAGCCAGAACTACGGCCATGTGTGCTTGAGTGTGTGTGTGTGGGAGTATATATTTGTTCGAGTGTATGTATGTGTGTGTGGGTGTGTGGCCCAAGCTGTGCTTGGCGTTAGTCGTAATTTGCGAGCCATAGACAAATATTTCAGTGTTGCTCCAAGATGCTGTAGAGTCATAGATAAGCCACTAAGTGTTAGCGTGGGCGATAAGTCCGCAGGCATAACATGCACAAGACACACAACAAAGCAACACACACACAAACAACAACAGCAACAACAGCAGCAACACCAACATCAACACGCACATTGACAGCCATTATTGCTACAGCTTCAGCTCCAGTTGCTTTCGACTCCTTGCTCATCTTTCCCCTACAGCTGTTGTGTCAATCTTTACACTGGGAAAACATCTACATGTTTTTAATACTTGATGAAGTATATATATTGATGCTTTTCTGTGGCTATTTCGTCCAAGATTACCAACACAGAAATAATACTTTTCCATAATACTACTATGCAATGTCCTTATATTTAGATTTGCTTGCACAAAGTAGCAGAGAATTGTGAAAACTATATATCATTAAGTATTGTTTAGCTTAAAAACGTTTTAAAAGTATATTAAAACTATTATATAACACATTTCATAAATATAATCTCAAAATGTGTAGCAGTGTTTGTGCTTGAATAGGAAACAACATACAACTTGACAATAAGCAAGGTTTTCCTCGTTTCCTAAACCAAATATTCATATCATTCCATCTCATGTCTAATTTTATTTCTTTCTTTTTTTTTATAAATAAAATACGTCTCTTTTAGAATTGTCTTTTAAAATACAAGTATCCAAATCCATATCTGACAACAACCGCTTTATTTCGCTCAGTGTAGTAACATTGCGTAAGTGTGCAGTGTAGCTCATATATAATGATGTGGTCTCCACTCGCTTGGCCATTGTGCGCTTTCGTGCGTGAAATGTATGACAAAAAGAGCAGGAGCTGTAGCTGTAGCTGTAACTAGATTGAGTGAATACGGAATGGGAGTGGTGCGGTGGCAGGTTGTGTGAGCTAAAAATATATACATGACAGCGAAAAACCCGAGAAAATCAACACTGAAAGCAAACCAGCTGCCGCTACAGTACTTTTCCGTCCCTGTTAGCATTGTTGCCATAGCTGTCGACGGTTTTTGCAAAGGGTGCGATGGTAGATGATTTGCAGATGGTTGACATGGAAGAGGGAAGGGAGTTTTCACGTGGGGTTAGGGAGGGGCCCGACAATACGCTGTGAGCAATCCAATAACAAATTATATGCACAAAAGACAATTGGGTCCTTTATTGCCAAACGACTTTTATGCGAAAAGTGCAAAATGATTTACGATTATGTTGATAAAATGGCTTAAATAGTATTTTCATTTCTTAACGCTTGAGTGCACTTTGGAGAGCAACCAAACGGCAACGTCGTGACTGTGGCTAAAAGCACAGATTCACACACACATACTCAAATACACTCACACACACACACACACACACACACTAGCAGTTTCAATTGTCTTATGGCGCATGATTTGTTTGCAAAAAGACGACGACAGCAGCAGCGACATTTCTTCTTTGGCTTAATTCTTTTTGTATTATTTTGTAGCATGCTTTTGTGCACACTCACACATGCCCATATGCCGCTTTATGCATATGTATGGAAGAAAATATTCATGATGCTGTCGTCTCTGTTGTTTTGTTGATTTTTTTTTTGCGTTTCTGCTTTAAGTCATTTGGGGAATTTCTTAGTTTTGAACTCGCTCTTTCTCCCTCTCTATCTCTTTCTTTTACACCCACACACACACATGTCAAATAACATACTTTAGCTTCCTTACTTCCCACCCACATATACACACACACATAGCCGTAAATAATTAATTTTGCAAAATGTTTTGGACTTGTACGTGTGTCAGAACATTTTGCAACACTTGCACCTTTGCACCTTGACTTGAACCAGCAGCCTTGTCACAGTTGTTCAATTATGAATACAGTGCCTGCAAACAAATAGCTGACAACCACATCCACACTTCACTGCCTCTGCATCTACATCTGCATCTGCAATTGCATCTGTGCCACTCAGTTCATCTTTGTAACTATGTTTGATTTTATGCTGGCATACACATACGCACACACAAGTTGTGATTCCCTGTGACAGCATTCGGCGTAGATGTGAAATATGAAAATATGAAAAGCATTCACCTGGCCATAATTGAATGTAACCACAAAACATGCCACAAAGGGGTTCATATCCTTGGCTTGTCTTGTCTTTCTTTCTGGTTTTATGTGTTGGCTGCCTTTTGGTCGCCCACTGTCTGACATCGCCTTTGACGGCTGCTCAGGTATTCATAATGAGTGTTAAGGCTCGGCGTGACTTTATTATTGTGCTTCAGACTCTTTCTCGCTCCCTCTATATAAAATGCTCGATGCGTATACGTAATGCAGTCAGTCATGCCAAATGACGGGCCATAAAGCAAGCAAGGTAATGCAATTACTTTTCCTCTCTACACACACAATTGATTTTCTCTCTGCTCACTGCTCACGCCAAGCAAAAGCAAATTGGCCGGAAAATAATTGCAAAATACGCCATCTGAATAGTTTAATTTTGCCTGCCTGCCAACATGCGTATATACATACATATATATATATATATTTGTATATGCATATTGCTGTACATTGAGCATAAATCACAGCTGGCCCAAAGCAATCAATTTAACACTGACCTTGCTTGGGGGAATAGAAAATTGAGGCGCATTTAACTGAATTAACACAATAGCTAAGCAAAATGCAGACAAATTTTTGAAACTTTGCAATTGTGATTTAAATTGAAGTTGACAAAGTCTTCAGTCTTGAATAAGTTTTGTGGCTTTTTTATCGAATTATTTTCTTTCTAATTTTCCAGCTGAATGTACAGAAGAAAGCTTAGCTTTTAAATAAGTTGTATAATTTGAATTTAGATTTAATAAATTCACTTCTCTTTCATTAATCAATATTATTTCTCCTAAAATGTGTTAGTTCCTATCTATGCTCTGTATCTTTAAAGCGATTTGCTTTCATATATCCTTCCATCTCTTTAAGAATGTCTCACCATTTCTTACTTCTGTTACTTGGCTGCACTACATTACCTTGCTAATTACTTACGACCTTCGTGAGTACGTATGTATAAGCATGTTTATATCCGCTAAGTTCTCCAATATCACGCCCGCAAGCTAAGTATGTCATAAACTGTGCAAAAGCCAAGAAGTTTGCCCTTTTTTGTTAAGGGGAAATGATGTTTGTCTAACAGCATTTGCCTTAATGATGAATTTTGAGTTGCTTAGTCATGAGCGACAGGAACTCGACGACCGACGAGCGGACATGATAAGTCTTGCTGACTCACCTGGCGGGCGTCTCAATGGGTCACGCCTAATGTATAGTAAACGCCTGTACCCCGCACCTTCCCTCAAATTGCGCGACCCGTTATTTGTTTGTACAGCTTGTACTTGGTGCTGTATTATGCCTAGACTACTGGCAAGGGCGACGGTAGATGTAGACGGTAGGTGGGTGGAAGGGGGCTAGATGTAATGCCACAACTGGTTGGCCGATGGCAGAGAGGGAAGCACTTAATTGGATTTCGATTTTCTACTCGTGACACACGCACTGAAAATAACTGACAACAACAGAAACAATAACAACAGAAGTGAACATGTGAACAGTCAGTCAGCGTGGGCGATTAACTTAATTAATGTCACACTAATGACGGATCAATGCGATTATGTTGACAACTGCAGCGACAACAACAGCAACATCTACCTCAACCTCAACAGCAACATAAACATCAACAACAACCGCAACAAAATCGACAAATAAAATTCAGTCAGATATATTAAGAGAAACACAAATAAATTGAAATTGTAATCGCAAAAGCTAAATGATGCATAGCTAATAAGTATTCACTCTCTGATCCAGCATTGTAAATAAGCGGCTTTCTATTTGTAGCTTTAAGGGGTTCCAAAGTTAATAAGCTGCTAATTAGTTTCCCGTCTGACGTTTTGAGCTCATTTCTCGATTTGAATTGCATAGATTTCCAGTTATCAGGCAATCAAGTCGTTAAGCACACACATCTATCTCTCTATCTCATGTGGCACCAAGTTGATCAATCTTCTCTCTTATTCATTCAACAACAACAACAGTAACAACAAAAGGCAAACTAGCTGCCAGCTGGCGGCAGTCTGTCACGTGTCCTTCATGGAACCAATTGAGAATGCAAATCTGTCGTCGTTCGCATGCTTGCTGCTTGTGGCTCACTCTCATCAGTTAGCCTGATTCTGTGTGTTCTTGTGTGTAGGTTGTGTTGGTTGTCGGCAGTTCGACTAACAGCCTATAATCGCAACTTAACATGCTTGCCACAATGCCAGCCGCAGCAACAACAACAGCAGCTGCCGAAGCATCAGTGCAAACATCCTCCAAGCCGGATATCGTATGCTCTCAAATACACAACAACAAAAAAAACACACCTTAGTCAGATAAACCGTTTTATAAATTTAAGAGTGCACAGGTGCAAATACTCTATGGATTAAGCATTGATAATACTTTGAAAAATATTTTGATTTTTTTTTTCTTTAAAAGTTAAATTTTATTATGGAGTATCATATATTCTCTATCATGGGAGATTTAGTTTTAATCCGGCTATGCTTATTATCACATACGCCTTCACATAGCAAAAACCAAATTAAAATACCCCTTATGCAAAGAATATGACAAAAGCTGCCCTCTCTCTCCTTCTCTTTTTTTTCGCTCTCACTCTCTCTCTCTCTCTCTCTATCTCAATGTGTGCATGTAGACTGTCAGTATGTCTGTTGTGCCTGCATCTATACTGCTCGACCTCAGCTTGTTTGTTGCACCTCAGCGCTTCCGAGCATGCTATGCTAAATGACTCCCACATACACACACACATACAGGCATACCTACACACACTGAGAAACGGGCACGGCGTGTCGAGTGCGTTGCACTGAATTTTGTAGCTTTTGTTTTGCGGCTCAAGCCACTCAGCATGTTTTATATGCGCTTATCTCTAGCTACTGTTGAACACACACACACACACACACGCCTGTGCTAGTATGCGTTTGGGGACATAGCACAGTTGCCATTTTGTTGGCTTTCTTGCAAGAGGCCCTTGTAGCTGAGCAACGTTTACAAACATGCAGTCGAGTGGGCGGCCAAGTGTCATTGTTGCTAGAACACATTTCTGAATCGGCTACGCCTTTCGCCTTTTGAATACCAATACCTGAGTTACTGTTGCGATGCATCCACACAACCCACCTCCACTAACTTCCCTTGTGCCAGTTGAACTACCCAACTCGTAAGTAAACGCTTGAACAGAAACTGTAGCATACTTTTTTGGGCACTGCACACAAAATATGCCAACCGCAATTTGCATGAGACGAAATTGTAATTTGTATGGCATGTGAGTACAGATATGTTTCTCATTCTCGCTTTTTACTATTCCTTTTGTCTTGCTCATGTTTGGTAAGCCAGGATAAATGCTGACCACATTGCTGGACCACTTTGTTGCATATTCGCGGCATTTTTGCCACATATATGCAAACGGCTAAATTTCAGCTATTTCTAAGGGCTACAAAATTCTTCTTGCTTTTCGTTTTTGTTGGTGTTTGCTATGTCTCTTACAGTGCAATATCGCTGTGCAGCACATTTCAATTCCAATTCTAATATCAGTCGAACCGGCCACAACAACAACTCACAGCAAACACAATAGGCAGGCAGGCAGGCTGGCAGTAGTAGTAATAGCAGAAGAAAAAAAAGAAAGAATCAGAAGTCAACATAAGTGTCGTCGGCTCGACTAGTGTAAAAGGCGAAAGCGAAAAAAATATTTGTGTAGCCAGAAATTGACAACTGTTTGCTTAGTTGAGAGTGTTTGCTTGCTTGCTAACGCGGAAGTGGGGCGGTGTAGGGAGAGTGTTGTGGGTGTTGCTAACTTGCTGCTGGAAGCGGAAATTTGACACTCTCGTTCTCACTTTCACTTACCAAAGTGACTAGCGCTCTGTGTGTGGGTTGTTGGGTGTTGGGTAGGTGGGTGTTGGCTGCACAATGCTCGTTGCTCACTTGCCTCCTTTGAGCCAAGTTTAGTTGAGCTGAGTTGAGTGTTGAGTGTCCCTGCAGCTATAGCGCGTTATATCAGCTTACTTTTTAATGGCACTGCTGGCAGTCAATTATTTAGTCTTCTAAGCCAACCATCGCTGCTAAAATATGCAATTAAAGCAGCCGTCAATACTGTTGCAAAACTATTTGACTACCAATTGATGTTTCGATTACAAACCACTAACAAAGTGCCAATTGGATACATTTCCAGAAATGTTGTTATCGCTCAAAGCGCCACATTACATTTGCAATTAACGTCAAAATAAACTTTAATTATAGACTTCCTCGAAAATATACTACTTAAAGTGCTGTTAAACAAGATGTAAGTTTAGCAGCCAATTTAAAAATATTCACTCTATTCATTGATGATAATTTTTAGGTAAATTTTGTAATAATCACTTTTTATGATGCTCAAAAGTTTGCTTTTGCAGTGTTGAAATAACAAACGCTGTGAGCAGCATTTTTTTCCATCATAGGCAATAACTTTATTGACTTTTACGTATATATTCCTCGCCCTATTAACTACAAACTTTATGTTTGGCGCTACTCAGTTTGACTTTTTGTAATTTTAATCAATATTTTAGGCACAAACTTTGACCTGCCTCACATCATAAATATGTCAAACGTACTTATTTGAAAACTATTTGTCAACTTTATGGTCCCTGTTTCTCTGGTTGCCTTAAAGCCAACTCGTGTGTCTGCCTTCTACATATACCAGCTATCTCATTTTACTGCAGCACAGTATCTTAAAGTAGACATTTTGGCATTCTGAAATTCATTCTTTTGATATTTATTACTATTATTAAGCCCCCACATATGAGATGCCGCTCTTCTGATTTCGTAACCTTACCCAAAATATCTAAGCATTACATATTTTGGCAGAAACCTATATGCACAAACACAGACAGACACACAAAACTTTATATGCATTGGATATGTGGCGTTGCTTCATGACGGTAACAAGATGTAGTCGCTGCTGTAAAAGCCTGGCCCATTACGATGAGGGTTAAAAGCCAAGCACAATATGTGAACTGGTTGAAGATGCTTTATGCAGCTGCAATCGCGTAGTCGTGCAATTTGTTGGCTTGCCACATGCTACGGCGTCTCCCGCAACTTGCTTAATTTTCTATCAAATTTATAACTGACTTATTGGCACTTGGCAGTAAGATTACGCCTGCCAGGCAACCAAGCAGCCAGGCAACCAGCCACGAAGACTTTACAGCTTCATTTTGTGTGGTGTACCTTCATCTAAGTTATTAAGTATACGCAGCATGTCTAGCAGCAGACAAGTGTGTGTGCTATTAACAAAGTTTTACTAGCCGCGAGCACTTTATGACTTAGGTATGTTGTGCTTTTTGTGCCTCTAATGGCTCTTGCGTGGCATTATTGCTACATTGGGTGACTTAATTCTATTCGTATATTGACAGCTCAGCAATTGTGTTGACCGCAAAAAGATAACCCTTTAGCAGCTGGCGGCGTTTCTTATGACATCTGCATGCGAATTTATTTCGTTTTGTATATACCCTTGCAAAGAGATCATTTTTGTGTAAAGAACAGTTTTGTTTTAGGCATATTTTCATAATATTTATTTATATATACATATATAACATTTCATTCATGCTTGTCTTACTTTTCAATTCCAAATTTTGCAATTCAACGCTTTTATGGCCAGCTAAAATTGATCTCAAAATTAAGTAATTGCACGTAAACATATATTTGCTATATAAAAGCAACTCTTATATTCGATGCCTTGATTGATTGGTATCAAAGTAAAATATAACAAAAGTAAAGGTCTAAATCAGCAACTCTTCACTTTGATTCCGTTTTGACTCAGGTTTTAGATTTCGCTAACTTAAGATCCTAAAAGTAGTTTTGGTTAAAAAAAATATAAAAATATATAAAGGGTATAGGGCTTTCGGCAACATTGCATTCACGCAAGTTCTTTTGCTGTATACTTTTTTCTGGGGTGTCAAAAGCAATTTCTTAGCCTCGACCTCGGCGTTTTAATAAATTCTGCATAGCTTTGCATTTTCAGCAGTCTTGACCACAGTTTCTTTTTTTTCTTCCCTGCTGTAAGGTGGTTGTATATATTTTGCATTTTTATATTTCTTTTGCTGAGTTACTGTATTTTGCCTTAACACTTTATGAAATTTCACAGGAATTTTTTTTTTTTTTTTGGTGTTTTCTGCCTAGAATTTTAATGAAAGTTTAAATAATTGAATGTGATGTTGTTTGCTGAATATGGCCAGGTGGCAAAAGTGGCTGGCACCTGGCAACAGTAGGCAACGGCAAAGGCAAAAGCAAAGGCTCATGGCATTTGGCTCGAATGCGGTGGTGCTGATACGCAACTCGACTACAATTGCATATTAATGAGCGACTAAGAGCTTTCCTTTTTGGCAGTCAACAGTTTCAGCAGTTTTCGCAAGCTGTCCTGAAAATTGTTTACTTGCCGCAACGCAAAATTTAAGCGATTTTCCTTGATTAAAGAGTATTTTACTTTTTTTCTTTCTTTCTTTTTTTTCATTGTTGGCAAGCAGACGCAGGTTGCATACTGACAATGACAAATGAATACTTTTATGGCCGCGACCCGCAGCGGCATTAAAAGTTTCGTGTTAGCAAAAGTGACACCTCGAGCATGGACTATGTATGTAGGTGTGTGTGTGTGTATGTGTATGTATGTGTATAGGTGTCAACGATGCTACCATTACCCCAGCTCACTAACTAACTGAGCGACTGTGTAAGTGTATGTGTGTGCTTTACTTTGACTTGTGTAGTTGTGCCTGACAGTCGAGCGTCGCATCTCTGTTCCAAACGTGGCTTAGGCCCTGACAGGAAGTGGTCTTTGCCACTGTGCAGTCATGTCCTGTCTGAATCTGCTTGAATCTCGTCTCTACTTCTCGCCCTTCTCTTGCCCTCGTTCTCACTCTCATTCAGTGTCTCATTGTGTTTCTCTGTCCGTCTGTTGTAAGTATTTATTCAGACCGTTTGGCTGAGTCTGGTTGCCAGCAATTCAGCGCATTTGTATACGCTTACGAAGAGTACTTTAATTTTAACAAAAACATTGTTACTCATCGATGAATGGATAATTTTCATGTATAAATTTTATTTAAGGAAAATTTAGTTTTAATATAAAAGAATTCTCTTGTATCTCATAACTTTGACTATGAATAATAAGTTTTTCTCTCATAGAACCAAGCTCACCAAATATACCAAAAATCTGGGTATAATGATCTTAACAATTTGACCAATAAATTATATTCAGCCAACTACTATTTGTTATGGAAATGGTTGGCTCCTAAGATTATTATGTGTTAGGGCATGTTATCCTCGGCTTAACACAGAGACAGGTGTTTCATTCTATCTATCTGTTTTTTTTTATGTTTTTCGTTGCACGTTTTTGCTTCGTGTGCTGTTTACCAAACGAATTAAATTGTTCGCCTCAAGTGTATTTTGTGCTTTGACGCACAGGCAACTACTACAGTAAATGTGAACAGTTTGTTGTTGTTTGTTGTTATTATTGCCTATGGGCTGAAATTTGTTAATCTGTGGCACTCAATCAGAGTCCTGACAGCAACTGATTTCTTTCTATTTGCGAGTTACGCTAATTATGCACGTTCTCCTATATATATTTGTGTGTGTGTGTGTGTGTTTACCATGTATAAAGTTTCTAGTCGATTCGATTTGATTCGTGCTCATACCTTTGACTATATGATTAACGACTGCAGCACGGATTGTTCGCACACGTCGCTTGCTTTTGACATCAATTATCGCACCTCATGTAACGACATCGCGGGGGTTCTGTAGCCAATATATTTGAGTATTACCCAAACCGATTTCGGAGAATGAGTAAAATGTGGAGGGTGCATCGATTTTAAGAACAAGAGAAATGCTAGTCACGAACTCAACTCAAAGTAAATTGATTTTTTATTGGGCCAGGCACCAGTTAGACAGAAAAACGAAAAGCAGCCAAAATGCCATGCACTGAGCTATATACATTTATATTTTTCATGTGGCACACCGAAAGAGACTCACCCGCATACATATAGAAAAAGCAATTGACAGTTTTCAATTAAAGTTGCAGGAAATATTTTGATTTCCGCTTTGTGTGTGTGCAGCGGAGAGAGAGAGAGAGAGAAAAAAAAGCTATATTGTTGTTGTTGCTGCTGTTATTGTTGGTGGTGTTGGGTTCTGGTTGCGGGTGAGCTGCTCGAGCGTCAGGCCATACCAATTGTGCTCAAACATATTTTCTGCTCCATTTCCCTGGCCAACAGCCGCATATGCAAGCACATACATACGTATATATTTTATTTGCACAAAGCAAAGAAGTGAAAAAAAGAGAAGAAACCGCAGCAAGCATTTTGTCAGTGCAATAAAAGTTTGCGTGTGAAATGCCGCTGGGCAAGGGGGTGCAAGGGGGCACGGACTGCCAGAGTTTGGCCTGTTGTCGACTTAATCAGCTGGGAGTTTGTGGCCTGCCGTGGTGCGGCACATATGCACTTTAAATTATGCATGCAGTTAAGCCGCCCGCTCGAGTAATTAAGTAGATAGCAACTACTACAGTTCATACGAGTTTACGTGCGTGTGTGTATGAGTAAGTGTTTGCTGGCTTAAATGAGTATTTATGACTGTGTGTGTGTTTTGTGGCTTCCATTTTAATTAGAAATTCATGCGTTTAGCTGGATAAGCCTCTCCGTCAAAGCATACAAACGCACATTGCCAGTACCAGTGCCACACTTCAAATTGTGTGTGGTTAAGTTTTTGGTATTTTTTGCATATTTAAACGTTTGTGGTTGTACCTACTTGTGGGCGGCTGACTGACGCACTCAGTTGATTGATAAGTCAGTTAGCCAGAAATTCGATTAGGCCACAGAAAAAATACAGAAAGCATTTGATAAATTACTTTTAAGCTGTCACAGGCGTAAAACACAAGTCCCCCAGACCATTTATCACAGAGCCAGTGACCAGTGACCGAGTCGACGAAGTCGATAGCAAATCAATCGATGTATGTGTGGTATTTATAGGCCCATCAATTACAGTGGAACGCTTTTAAGCAGTGTATAAAAATAGCAAAGCAAACATACCGAATTAGATTCGTTTGAATTGAGTTGCGTTCGCAATTCTTACAAAAAACAAGTAAGAAGGCTCTAGTCGAGTATGCTCGACTAGAAGATACCCTTAACCCTTGACCATACAGACGGACATACGGTCGGGCTAACAGACACACTCATATGTACGTGTAGCGCTGTACCAATTCTTGATGGTTTTTTACAGATGTTCATTATTTTGCTTATAGTTTCAATCCTCATTTTCAAGTTTTTTAAATTTTAAATTTTTTTGTTATCGATTACATGTGTATATCGTAAATCGGAAAAGTTATCGAAAATTTGAAACAAACTTGTCATGCCTAGGGATTAGGAGAGCTTATATCCAATATTTGGAGTCTCTAGCTTTTGTAGTTCCTGAGATCGACGCGTTCATGCATACAGACTGACGGACGGACGGACAGACGGACGGACAGACGGACGGACAGACAGACATGGCTAAATCGACTCGGCTGTTGATGCTGATCAAGAATATATATACTTTATGGGGTCGGAGAAGCTTCCTTCTGCCTGTTACATAAATTTACACAAAATCATTATACCCTTTTTTTACCCATTTCATGGGTTTAGGGTATAAAAAAGGAAAACTGGAAAACAGAAAATTTCGATGGGAGCAGGCAGCCGTAAAAGATGTCACATAGATACACACAGACACACACATTGGTTCGGTCACATGTCAAGCACGTAACTGGGTGCCCTTCTACTACGTTGGGAGTCAACTGAGTATGTCATTTTATTGAATCAAAAACCACTCGGCTATTGAAAATCAATTTGCGGCTCCAGCCCTTACTGCTGAGCCAGCTTTCACTTACTTCGCACAACTGGACCATGAGGAGCAGTTAAGGAACACCTGACAGGCTGCAAAGTAAAATGGGACAAACAGACATTCAGTCTGTGAAAGAAATAATAATAGGGCAATAAATACTCACCCACACACACATAGTTGGGTACGCACATACAATTTTCCACATTTACACTTGCAATAATAATAAAGCGGCATAAAAACCCAAAAACCGAGAAAAAATACAAAAATATGGTTTGTATGAGTATGCACGACTGAAAGACGACTGTAATCAGTTTAAAACTTAAAGGATTCAAATATGTTAACAAAATCAAATAATTAACTTGATTAGGCTTTTGTCAGTCAGTCGAAATAATTTTTCTTTTTTTTACTTATCTCCACCATTAGCTTGAATTTGTGTCGCTTAAAGCACAGCTTGAATAACAAATTAGACAGAAAGTCTATAAATGATTTTCAACTGTTCTAGAATTTTCTGACAAAAAAACTCATATACCCCGTTGAGGAATTTTAATAAATGTGTAAACGGTATAAAAAGCAGCAACTGAATATAAAATTTGTTGGCAGCACAAAATGCAATTCCATTTGAGGTATGCTGATCAGCAGTTCTCGCACACGCTGCCTTTTAAACCAATTCCAAATCGAGTTAAGGGCACAAGGACATACCACACACACACATACACACAAATACACACAAATACACACAAGCATACACACATGGCGACCTGTCAGCCATTCACCTATATGCAAAATGAAGCGGCAATGCCACTGAAAATTGATGGCAGTCACGTAGAATGTCAGGCAGCAAGAAGAAAATCCATAAAACACAAGTAGAAAACTTGAGGGGCACCATATGATTTTACAAAAAACGTCCAGCCAACCACCAAAAACCATCACCACCACCACCACCACCAGCACCACCTTCACGGCCACCCACATTTATGTTTGTGTGCGATAAAAATAAAAGGCAAGCATGTAAGCGAATGAACGAACACAAAAAAAAGAACAAAAAAAAAAGAATGCAAATTGCAAAGAAAAATAGAAAACAGTTCACAAAAAGAAGCCAACACAAAAATTGAACGAACGCAACGTTGTCAGGTGACCAAAGAGTGGAGGAAGAAGGAGAAATGCTTCCCAAGGATACAGAGATGCAAGCAGTCTGCAGTCAACTTCTCATTAAGAACCAAGAGTTTTTCTCTTCTCCCCTTTTTGCACTCTTGGCCAGAAAACATTTCACGCAGTTAAACCACACTTACCCCTGGGGGAAATGAAGAAAATGTGTGTGTGTGTGTGTCTCCCACAACTGATGCTGCTGCCTACTAATGAAAGCCATAACTGTGCATTAGAGAGGGCTACCAGTTAGTCGCTTATTTTATTTATTTTTGAGGGACTTTGGCCACCCAAAACATGCACAATAAAAGACGGCTTCATATGGATATGAAATTGCGACACGCAACCATAAAGTACATACGCCCACGCCGCATCGCACAGCAGCGAAAACTAAAAAAATAAAAAGACACTGCGCCAAATAATAAATAAAAGCCACTTCAAGCCATGCAAATGGCGCCGCTACGCATCCGTATCCGTATCCGGCAACGTCGCATACCCGTACCCGTACCCGTAACCGGTATCCGTTGCCATTGGCATTCCCTGTTTGCTGCTTGCTGCCAACTTTCGTAAGGCGTTAAGCGTGAGCCGATTACGCGCACTTATCAGAATCGGGCTACCAGGCAACGTGAGCTGTTACTGTTGCTCTTGTTGCTGCTGTTGCTTCTTACTTTTCCTGGCACTGATTCGCCTTCCTACCTGCAACCAGCCTTGTTGCCTCCAGTTGCTGCAGCTCTAATTGCTGGCCATAAATTTGTACATGTTTTTTAGTCCAAGCCTGTTATGTGCAACTACATATTAAGTAAAAGTGGGCCATGAAAGCAAGAACATACATATCTTTCTTTTAGCTCATGATTTAAAGCTAGAAAATTGCACTTAAATATTTAATTGGGATTTGCAAAGGCAAGTGAAATCTTGTGTGAGACAATAAATCGCACGAGCTCTCAATCCGGTCGAGTGGTTTTTAAAAGAAAATCACAAAAGCTTAAGTAAACAAAACTTGAAATAATTGTGCATCGTAACACTTCAGAAAGAAGAAATGTTCATAATAAATATCAAAACTTCATTTGGTTTTCGCGGTTAATACAAAAATGTGCCAATAAATATGTCATTGAATTGAATCAATGTGGTCAATAAATATGTGCATTTCTACTAATAATTAAATGTTAATTAAGTAAAGTTTTGCCTCTGCAAATTTACCTAACTTTGTTATTTTATTCAGAAACCAAACAAATATTAAGTAGTCAAGAATTATGACGTGTACCTCTTATTGCAAAATAAACACATTCATAAATTTAGACGGTAAAAAGTTTGGATCTTAAATTTTTAAGCAAGTCTCAGCGTATAAGCAACTCTTGTATATATCATATTATACCTGAAATCTTAACACTCAAACAACTAAGAAATTATGCTTTTAATAACTGTTAAAGGGAAAGCTTTATTGCACTTTTTAATTACATTACCGTTGTCTAAAGATTTTACGCTTGCAACTACCACGAAGAGCTTCACTTTATGAATTTCTAATTAATATACTTAAAAATACTTGAAAATAACGTATTTACTTGAACTTTGGACTTTTTAAACGAAAATAAGTTGTAGATCTTAGACTTACACTCTTAAGGTATGAAAGAATTTATTCTTATATATAACACTCTATACCTATTATGTATGTTCTAAAAATGTAACACCTAAACAACTGAAAGGTTCTGCTTTCGGAAACTATTAAAGTTCAAGCTGTTATGTACTTTTTAATTACATTAACGTAACCTAAAGATATTTAACTTTTTAACTACCACAAAGATCTTTACTTTATGAATTTCTAAATATAATTCTGAAAAATACTTCAGACATAATACATAAGACCTTTTAAATATCTTTTTACACGAAAACAAGTTGTAGATATTATACTTACCTTTTTAAGGTATGAAAGAATTGGCTTTTTACCTTAATTTGTTCCTATATATAACATTCTATACCTAATGTGTATGTTCTGAAAATTCAACTCCTAAACAACTAAGAAGTTCTGCTTTCGAAAATTGTTCAAGTTCATGCTTTAATCTAGCTGTGTTGCACTTTTTAATTACATTAACGTAAGCTAAAGGATTTTAAGCACTTCAACTACGAAGAGCTTTACCCTATAAATCTCTAGCTATACATTCACTCTTTCTAACTGTTATAGCCATCATGCTTTATTAATTTTAAAGTTAGTTAAAATTTAAGCCATTGTCATTTGGGACATTCTACTAGGTACCTCATGCGGTGCCTTTGCTGTATACATACACACATATGTATGTGTCTGTGTGCGATGTGTGCAAAATTCGCCGTTAAATTCAATGCATGGTGCACAGTGCAAAGTTACCAAAAAGAGAAAAAGAGAGAAAGGGAGAGATAAAAATAAACAATTCTAAAAGAAAAAAATGGGAAATGTGGAGAGTGAAAAAAACCAATTTCTGCTTTTAGGCGTTAATGAAAATTACAAATTGCGCATACGCCGTGTGGAGCGCGCAATGGGTGTTCCCTGTGTATCGCTCTGTGTGCCTGTGCCTGTATCTGTATCTGTATCTGTATGTTGCGAGTATTGTGGTTATAGCCCGGATCGATGGTGCATTGTCATTGCATGTGGTTGCATAATCGCTGCTCTACATTTCGCGCATGACTGCAACAAGAACTACAACAGCAACAACAACAACAACAACAATGATCATCTCAACAACAAGCAAACCCATTAGAAGTTGCTACAATTTCACTACACACACACACACATAGAGTGAGTCTGAGCGGGAACAGACAGACAGCTGCTGATGGTGATGGAGGCTGGCAGGGGTGGGTGGGTGGTTTGGTTGGGTGTTGTCTGTCTGTGTGTGTGCCTGCCTTCACGCTGCAAGTTTTTGTGTTGAGTCATTTTTGCGCTCAAAAGCACTCACTAAAACAAATAAACACTTTGCGCATTGTTTCGTTTTGACAAATGCGTGTAATTTACGGAAATGTTTGTTTGGGCAGCAGCAGCCCCGTCCCCCGCTCACATGAATATACATACACATCTAACCCGACTCTCTCTCTCTTTCCCTCTCTATCTCTCGCGCTCTCGTTGAGTGTGTCTCATGTTTCATGTTTGCTAAATTGTCTTAAGCGTGTTTGCACGGCACTCACATGTCGCACAAGCACTGAAGCTGGGGCTCCTACTTTTGCTTTTGCCGCTGCCACAGACGCTGCCACTGCCACTGCCACTGTTGCTGCTGCTGCTGCTCCTGTTTCATCTGCCTGCAATTAGTTGGTGCTCTAAAAGCCATGAAGTAAACGCTACACATATCGTGCCACATATGTATTTGCCCACTAATGACTGAGCGCATGCAACTTGCAGAGGCAATCTCGAACTGCAACCCCTTCTTCTGTCTGTCTGTCGGTCGGTCTTTCAGTCTGTTTGTTTGTTTATTGTTGTTTTTGTTTTCTGCAAATTACAAAGTCGCTACAAAATGTGCAACGGCGGCATTTGAAAAAATATAGGTTAAAGCTGTTGGCAGCTGCTGCTCATCAAAGTGGTAATAAAAATATACGCGCAGTTTCACGCGCTTGAATAGCTCATAACAAGCTGCAAGCATTGCAACCCATTACACACCCCGTTCATCAACTCATCACCATCTTGCCTCCACCTTGCCTTATCGCATTGTAACTCATAATAAGCGACCGCAATTTGTTGCAAACTGCTATCAGTTCATCATCACACACAAAGTGGCCTGAAAGACAGATGAACCGCAGCAAAACACCGCACAGCAAAAAAAAAACCTCCCGGACTCAGCTTTTTCCCTTTTGTTTTGTTCATCTTGAATATTGGACGGGCATCTGGACATCAGTTCTTTTGTTGCGGTCTTAATGAGCAAATTTTAGTTTCGACCAAAAAACTTAAGCTGACGACCAATGTCTCTGTCCCTCACTTTCCGGTCCACCTTTTGTTGCCTACTACTTGCGGGTACTTGCTTGTTTTTATTCTCTTTTCGTATCAGTCAAGTCTAGGGCAATTTACGATACCTTTGTGGTTTCAATATCGCAATGCCAAGCGTATAAGCAACATAATTAAAAATTGTGACAGCCATAAATTTTTGCGTTGTCCCCAGAGAACGCTGATAGCCTTTTTCACTCTTGCTCGCTTTTTTCTCTCACTTTCGTACACATAATGAAAAATCAGCTAAAAATTTTACACAGCATTTTGAAGTGGTTCGGTTTGGTTTGGTCCCTCCAATTTGACCAGCAGTTGAATGTGGTGGGAAAATCAATTAGAGTGCATTATATGCAACTGAAGTTAAGCTCAAAAGCACTTAAGCACTGGACAGAAGAGGCCAAAGACAACATTTGATTCCTTTTCATTGTGCTGTGCTCAAAGGAGCTCCTTGCCCAAACACACACACACACAGAGCCACTGATTGCTGAGACATTGCTCTCATTCTATTTGTAGTTGGGCCGGATGACAGCAAGGACGAGCCCGCTTTTTGTATGGCTGCGGGTAACAGTTTGCTCGCTTGCTCTTTCTCTCACTCGGTCAGCATCTCCCACTAGTGCTGTAAAGTGTCAAAACGTGTACTTGTCGCTGGCAGGATGCGCGACGGCTCTCCTTTAATTTGAATTTTATGCACTGCATGCATAAATTTATGGCACAAGACACGCCCAAAAATACACCCCACCCCACCCCAGCCAACACCCGACTATGACTATGACTATGACTATGACAAAGGCAACATGACAGGCACATGTCCATTACAGGGTTGCCCCCCTCTCTCTCTCATTCTATCTTTCTCTGACACACACACACACACACCCTCCATAGAAGCAAACTACTGCGACTTGTGATGCTGGTGCTCTTATCTTAGTTTTCTATTTGCCTTTAAGTCGGCTTTAGTTTTTATGTGTGCGTGTGGCTTTTGCCATAAAATTAATCTTAATTGAATTTGCAGGCATCGCTTTGTCCGTGTGCCCTAGGGAAAATTAATTTTTAATTACTGCCAGTCAATTTTCCGCTTAAAAATTGCATTTCATGTGCGTTTAACTGTTGTTGCCACTTGAAATGGCAGTTTAATAGTTGCGTGCATTGATAAATACACTTTTCCCCAACATGCATATTCCCCATATGTACTAGTACAGTGTGGAAACATGACAACCTTAATATCCTGCTGTCAGGACTGGCAAGGACGCGCTCACGCCCTTGTGCCAATCTACTGTCAGGCCGTCATACTTCCCACTTTTAGCCCCCTCCCATTCCATAAAATTGAACATGTCGAAAATAGCGTTCGTAACGCGCATCAAAAGTCAGCAAAAACTTAAACAACAACAATGTCAAAAAAGTGCACTCGGCTCGTTGCATTATAAATACTGCAATTCCGAAAGAGCAAAATGCATTTTTTTGTTTGTTGGTGTTGGTGTTCGTGTTCGTGTTATTGTTGTGGCAACGGCTATGTAATCATCAGGCACGTCTATCCGACTGTCTCCGAGTTGGAAGCACAAGTCAATATCAATCGTTGACAACAAACCATCCATAGTAGAAGACCGACCAGCACAGCCCAGCACCGCATATAATCTATGCAAGTTGTTCAAGGTTTATGCCTGAAAGTGAAAGCTAAAAGTTTTATTCTCTTTACACAAATCACAGAGCAATGATATACTACAATACTATATATATGTACGTTAATGACTTGTTAGATCTTGATACGAATTGGCAGTTTGGTTTTGAACGAAATCATTTTAGAGTTTTCTACACATTTTAAAAGCTATGAAAGTTGCAAAAGTTTAGTGTTTGATATTCTTGACAACGATAAAGAGAAATGCTTAAAAACTTAAATATAAAGCTACAAATTGTAGTCATTGAAGGTATTTATATATAATGTAATGTAATAATATACCATATCATAAACCAACATTTTGACATTCTCACCCGTCAACCCTTTCCGACCCATTGAAAGTGGGTCAGTTACAAATTAATGAAAATTCCCAAATAAATCGCATTTTGTTGAAAATATCGTACGCCATTAAGAGTACCACATAATGTAAAATTTAAATATATATATATATATATATATATATGGTTGGATCACTTAAGTAAAACAGACTGTGATTATAACGTGTATTAGAAACAGACGGAATACAAACGAGAGTATTGCAACAACACAAATACTAAACTGAACTGTGACCAAATGTCACACGTGGTTTTATTTATCGTCACTAAAGTACTATCTACCAGTATGTACGTCTGTGTGGATATGTGGTATAATTACATTTTGTGGTATTTTGCAAAGTGTTGATTATTAATTAAAATAGCTTTATTTACCATGGCACGCACATAACACACATGATTGTGTAGTTGTTAGAACTCTCCCGTTCTCGTTCTCTGTATTTCCATCTCTGTCGCCCCTTGAAAATAACTAAATATCAGATATTCAGTTTAATATTTAACATTTTGCGCCTAAATACAAACTCGTATGCATGTAATTATGCCATAACGAGCTTGTAACCCAACTCTCACTCTGCCTCTGTTTCTGCTTCACTTTAAATGTGTGGGTGTGTCTTTTACTTATACCCGATGTGTGTGTATGTGTTTGTGTGTGTGCGTTGTTGCTAATGGCTATAATTAAACAGCAACGTGAGACGTTGAAATGCAAATTGCTTGCCAAGTGAACAACTTTGACTTGACTTAAATCGTATTTATCCACATCCCTAATACAGTCTAACTATTTCTCCCTCTCTCTCTTCCTTTCTATTTGTGCCAAATTGTAGAAGGAGTTATTCGTTAGCAAAGTTGAGCCAACTTCGCCGCGCAACGAACGCAAATTCTCGGCTGCCACAGCGCCATCGATGAAAACAAAGTGGCTAAAAGCATTTAAGAGCCTAAAGCCGGCGGGTTCTGGTTCAGCAACACAAGCAGATAGGTAAGTACACCAACCTCCTCACTCTCTACCACCCTCCGTACATACACATATAAACATGTCTGTGTCTGTGTTTATATATTTAAGGCCAAAAATGCAAGCTCTCTGAGAATTTTGTCGGAAAATTCTAACTGCAAAATGAAGCGCAGCACACCTTGCTTAACCCCTAAACATTGCAAATAAAAAAATATAAATCCCACCAACCCCGCACTTTAATATGACTAAAAGCCGCCCGCACAAAATATATGCCAAAAACTGTCTGCGCCAAAAATGAAATAGTGAAATACTTTTCTTTTTTATTCTCCAGAATATTTGCGCCATTTATGCAACAATTGAAATTTTGCCATTTTTGTCTGCTCCAATATTAAGTAATTTAATCACGTTGCGAAAAATGCAAAAGCACAGGTGGAAAATGTTAAAATGTATTCGGATTTTAGTTGCATTTTGTGGCTTTCAACTGTAACCAGACACAGAAACAAAAACAGAAACAGAATTCCCCTAACAAAATGTTAAATGCCAACCCTGAAATATAAATAAGTTAATATTAATCAAAACTTTCTATAAGTTAGTATAGTTAACATGCTGCATTTACTAATAATCTTTAACACTTTTCTCTATAAAACATCTCAAAACATTTCGTTAAAAAAACATTTCAATAATTTTCATTTACGGCCAAACAAAAAATATGAAATAATCCAAAAAATTCGATAACCATATATTCTGCATATATACAAATATTAAATATTAAAAAAAAATCGTTACAATCAGCCAACAACCCCGACAAAATCAAATGTACCACGCTGTATCAACCGTTTTAACTTTGAGGTAACCAAAATTAAACAATTTAAAAGCATAATTTTTATAAGTTTCTACTCAAATGGTTTACCCAAAAATAAAATCCAAATTATATATTTTGCTTTCTTAGCGCTTGATAAATATACAAACAAAAAAAATTGCTGTAAATGTTGCACGCAAATGTAGAAAAACTATCAGCTAATCAATTAAAAAATGGAAAATTAAATAATTCGATTGTACAAATTGCAAAAATTCTAAAGATTCTAAAATTTAAATTAAACATTATTTAAGGCAAATAGAAAAAATAGACAAAATCAAAACAACTGCACAAAAGCAGCGATAACAAATTTTATTCTTGCATTTTTAAACTTTTTTAGTTTCATTCGATAGATTGTTCTCAATTATAACAAATTATTTTTAAATTTGTATTTAAATAATTTTTTTGGAGCATCAACCATAAAATGCACCTGCTTCTGTCTGATGTTCGGACCATCAATCACAGCAGTCAAGAAATCAATTAAAATTTATAAAAACAATACAAACAACCAAAATGCACTATACAGCATATATATATATAAATATATATATATATATATGTATATCGTTTGTGAAAACAAGCCAGATGAGTTGTCGTCAGAGCTGCCGAACTTTAAATGCTCTAGAAAAAAAGTTCGAGGAAAATTCCAACGACTGTCAATGGGAAACATATGGGAAAGCATATTGTGAAAATGATAGCGACAGTATTCGAATATTCCTTAGTAAGCTCGGAACAACACACAATAAGAGCTAAACTTAGCTTGTTCGGTTGTTCGCGCTTGAAGTTCTTCCAGTTAAGTCCAGATGTGTTCATAGGACTTTCACTATTGGGGCCAGTAAATTCAACTTGGCGCTAGTTGAAGCATTGGAAAATATGCGAAAAATTGCTGGCTATAAATTTTAGGAGAGCCGCCATAGACACCCGCACAAACACACACAGACTGACACACACACACACACATACACAGCCACATACATGCATACATAGAAATGCTTGTAGATAAATTGCATTCGCATTGGCAACGCACTGGGCACTTTCATCCGCATCCGCATCCCGTATTTCGCATTCGCATTGGAATTGGCTGCCGTTTATGGCATTCCCATTGGCCCATTGCCGGTATTTTTTTTCCTCTTCTTCTGTGGGGTTTTTTTTTTTTCATCTTTTTGCTTTTGTTGTTTGTGATAGTGTTCGCCAACAATACTTAATACCACGCCGACAGCTTGTGCTGCAAACGATGATAAATCGAAAATCTTCTCGGCTTAGAGAGCGAGAGTGGAAAGCAGAACGAGTCTGCGATTGTGGGCGATAGAGATAGAGAATGCGAGCGCTAGAGCTCTTTAGCGATAGCTCGTCAGCTTGAGCCTGGAATTATGGCCAAAAAGCGGCTCGCGACACAATTTTCTTCTTTTTTTTTGCAATATTCGCTGCAGCAGGCATATTCATCATATTCATCTCTGCTTATCGTACTTATTGTATACTATTATTATTATATGCCACTACTCGTACGTTCATAAGTGCAATGGCAATAAGATTTAATATAAACACTTACAAACGTGACAAGAAAATTACAGTTGAACTTTCTTTTATATTGCCAAAGTTTTCGCATTGCGCACCCGAAATTACTAATGCGCCCGTTAAGTCACGCCCACGCGCCCAGTAAGAATTGTTTTGCTGAAGCCACAAAAATATATATCATTTTTTTTTCGTTTAGTTTTGTTTTGGTTTTGTTTTGTTTGTTTCGTCGAGGTTTTCATAAAACTTTCCGTTGTGCATTAATGAAAAATGTATAATTAATTTTATGACCGCATTTTCTTTTTTATGTTCCCCTAAACACACTATTTTAACTTAAACATGCATTTTGCTAGTACTCCAAATAAGACAAAAAAAAAGTTACTGCTCCAATAAAACTATAAACTGTGCCATGTACCATAAATCAAAATTCACTTACGTATATTCCCATAAGACACATACACTTAGTGTTTACTGTACCCTTTAAACGTATAAAACTTGTAATTTATTAATGTATTATATTAAGGTATAAAGCCGCATAAATCATGATCCCCAATACAATTAAAATTGCATTTAGTTGTTGTGAACTTGAGCTGGATTATCCACTTCATAGCCATTCATATATGTATCTGTCGAATAGTACTTTAATTTTCAACGATTTAGGGTTAAGCCTAATGAATTAGCTTGAAAGGGAGTTAAAATATCAAAAATCAATTTAAATTATGCGATTCGATTCACGTAGTCAAAAGTATTTATTTATTTTTGTAATGATGTATTATAACTGCTTATCTAATCGTATAAGGAGTAGTCACATTGCTTGACATTGTATATGAATAAAACAAATCTCTATCATAAATAATAAACCTAAATGATTTGTAGTTTTCAGCATTGATCAATACTAGTGTATGTTTATGTATTCGTATATAAGAAAACACTTGAATATTCTTTTTACATCTGACTGCTAAGCTAATTATTTTAAATATATATTTTATACTAGCTAATTGCTTTATTATTTAAAAAGAAAATCGTTAATGAAAAATGTTGCGCTTTTGCTTAATATGCACACACACACACAGGAATATACAAATATTATGTGGTAATTACTTAACTTAAGTTGAAAGGATAAATAACAATACAGAAAATTTGTATATATTTTACACGTTTGTAACAACTTTATAAGCCAACGTGCTGAACTGAACTGAATTGTTTGTTTGTGCACAATATAAGCCACTTACAAACAATCAGCGTCGAGAGTTGGCCCACTTCCACTACCCTCCTGCCGCCTGTGTGTTGCGTTGTGTTGTGTTTTGTTAGCCCTCTGCCAGAACAGAGTGCTCGTTCTGGGCTTGAGCCTGAGCCCTCTCGACCGCCCACTGTGAACAATTGCAGCATTGTCTGGTTGTATTGTCTATACATATATATAGAATGTATGTGTATGTTCGTTTCAGTGTCTATTTGTCTGTCTGTCTGTTTGTCTTTCTGTCTGTCTGTCTATCTGACTGACTGTATGTCTGTTTGTTTTTCTGGTAAATAAAACAAGGCCAGCAAAGGAAAAATCCAGCAGCAGCAGCAGCATAAAAACAACAAATTGGTTATATTCGAGGGCAAATGACATGCATATAAATATGACATCAAATTATTGAGAGAGCCCAAAATGCTTTTTATATGCACATAGAAAGTTTGAGTGTATTATTCATTTGAGCATTTATAATGTTTCTATTAATGATGAGTGGAAAAACCATGCCGAAGACTTAATACACTTTATTAAAGTGTCAACTATAACCAAATCGAATACAACATATAAAATTGACATCATAACATAATAAATGCTTGAATGAAATGAAAATTGTCAATTATTTATACCATGTAGAGTAACTAAATGGCTATTAACATTCTTCCACACACATTGTTTGGGTGTATGTCTTTACAACAATTGACTGTGATTAATGTTCAACTGGCATTGTGCGTTTCGCATTGTTTGCCATTGTCATTGTCCATATTTAAATATGTAATATAATAATATGTATAACAATGAATGTCGTTTTTGCAGCCACAGCCATAGCCATAGCCATAGCCAGAGCCACTGCCACAGCGGTGGTCGGTCAGACAATTTATCTACAAAATGCAAATTTACACTTCAATATGCTCCAGCTGTGTAAATATGTAAATATCTATGTATAAATATTTGTATTTTGTGGCTGACACAATAATTACATTTACTTGTCTAGTCAAAAGCAAAACCGAAAGCAAAAGCGCAACATATTTAACACACATCATTCGTGTGGATTCGATTAAATTGAGTTGTGTATTTATAAAAGGCATATTTTTTTGAGAATGTATATATACGTGCGTCTGTGTGTTCGTGTGTGTGTGCGTTCGAAAGTTGGTTCGCTATAATTTCGACTGATTCATTACGAATTGAAATTCTTCACACAGGCGTAATGGTGCCTCGAATGCCCCATCGGAGTCGCTGCGGCCCAATTTGGATGGCAGCCATCATCTGCAGGAGTACACATATAAGAAGATAACGGCTTGTGATGTCTGCTCGCAAATATTGAGAGGTGCTTGCTCTAATTAAGTGACGTCTTCTTAGTCATTAAATATATACCTCTTTCTTTTCTCTGTTAAGGCCACACACGTCAGGGCCTGCGGTGTCGAATTTGCAAGCTTAACGCCCATGGAGACTGTGCTCCGAATTTGCCACGTTGCCAGCCCAAACAGAAACTGCTGCGTCGCCAGAAGAGCACCTCCGAGCTGGAGAATCGTGTTGATATCGAGGAAGAAAGTGAGTATTTTCCACGCATAATTGTGGTCCTTTTTTCTATATCTCAAGCTCATCACGCGCCAAATAAACTCCTGCCGACGCGCTCCCCTTACCACATTTTTAACCCCTTTTTACTCAATACAAACACGCTCTGCAAAATGCTTGCTACGTGAGTCTGCGTACTGTTCATATTAACGACTTGCCCCATAGGCATCATGGGTTTTAAGTACCTCCTAACTAAACATAAGATAACAGCAGCAGCCAACTCAATCCTTAGGAGTGTTTATGCTAAAAATTGAATTGTTTTTAAACTCGTTTTTGTTTTCCCTTTTTTCCATTTCCATTTTCATTTTCTTTTCTTAACCTTACATTTGCTCGATTGTGTTTTTGTTTGTGTTTGGTTATGATTGGTCCTAACTGCAAGTTGTCGACTATTATGCATTTGCATGGCCTGGTCAATGTTGTCCATGTTCTGCTCAAACTGCTCAAACTGGTCACCTGTCAACCCGGACACCATAAATTGTGTATTTTGTGAACCCACCCACAATCCCACACAGACAAGGGACAAGCTTCCCCATTACCTGGTTATTTCCAAACGAATGCACGAAAAACGTCCGGACCAGTACCACCAACAGGCAGAAGACCACTTTACAACAAGCCCAGTGCTACCCAATGGCAGTAAAAATCAGCAGCCAAAAGTTGTCAAATTGTACAACAGCGCAGCATACTTTGTACTGTACTGTACAGTACTGTATGTGCGTATTAAATTGACTGTTTTGTTGGCCCACAGCATCCGTTTGATATCACAATGGATTTATGTCACTCGTGGGACAAACTGATTGCGTCATTTCTGATTTTTCTGCAAAAGCTCGAAAAAAAAAATTGTTCAACAAAATTCTTTATTCTTTATTTTATTTTTATTTTTATGTTTTTTGTCATTTTTCTGGTTTTCACTTTTGCTGTCAAATGTTTCGGTTTATACAATTTGTGTGAAGTTGATGATTTGTGGCTCTGCAATGAGGACTTTTTCCTCGTTGTTCAATCAAATGTAACAAGTATGCATATAAATATATATTTTTGAAAGATAATAAATTGTGGCTTAACAAATGTACAACTTTTTTGACATCAGAAGAAGGTTTAGCGCTGTTATAATATTAAATGCTTAAGGCAAGTACACAGCTCGAGATAAATAAATAATATTAAAGTAATTTTAATAGAAAGATAGCTTAAAATTTGTATTTTAATACTATAAACAACTATCTCAAGCTGTGTACTTGGCCATCTGAATTAAAAATATAAATAAAAAAAAAATATAGTTGAACACCAAAAACCACTCAATAAATATAAACTAAAAAATCCTTTTCCCCCCACAAAAAAAAAAAACAAAATATAAACCCTTAAAGCATCGCCACAGGAGTCCGTTAGCCCCCAAAGTGGCCAAACAGCAGCTGATGAACAAAATCAAAGCGCAAATATGTTGAATGTGCCCAATGCGAAATTCCGTCAAAAGACGCCCTTCATCAATCGCATTGCGCAACTAGGTACCGAATGTACATATTACTTGCTATATAGTATATATCTTATACTTATATTGTATGCGCAAAAGATACTCAATTGTCATGCGCTTCAATTTGAACCTTCATTTAATATTTTGTTTTACATTTTTGGTTTTTGAAGATAATTTGTGTTATCGATATATTATTATAGTTTTCTAAACGGTTAATGCAATGATTGATTGTTGCGCTTTGATTCACCTTAAATAGCGAGACAAGAATGACAAACAAACCAAAAACAATATATTTATATATATATTGATATATAATATTTTAACAAGCTCAGCAAAATTACACTCAAATCTCAAAGAAACAAGAACACAAAACAAAAAGAGTTTTTTTTAAATCCATTTACACATTTTATTAAGGCTACAAAAAATCACAAAAAAAAAAAACAAAAATTCGATGAAATGAATAATTGATTTATGCAAAATATATATCACATATTAAACTATCGATTTATTTGAACATTCCAATATATAACATCAATAAGATTGCGTAGTGGAGCATGTTATAGAGCTGTCATTAAGTAAATCTTATTGCCACAACAACAAGCCATCATATTGATCAATGAGAAAAAGTTTCACTAGTTATCGTTTTGCATATCGTACACATACATATGAAACCTATCGTATTTATTTTTGGGTATCGTAAGTCTTGGGTAAACTGTCAATACACATCTTAGAGTTTGGTTCCATTTTAATGTCGCCCAACTACTAGAGTTTTACCAAAACTATGTCGTTAGTTCTTTTCTCATTCATATTCACATTCACACTTACATACATCTAAATAACAAAATTAAAAACAATGATCAAAAAATATTTAAAAGAACCCCAACATGAGCGCTCTACCAGGTCAACTGTGCAATAAAGTGAAGTTAACCCTATTTATATTCAAATATATTATTAGACGTCTAAATGAAACATCTCACGTTCGCACAACAACACACGAACATATGTATACCCTAACCCAATATATATGAGAATGCAATCATTATCCCGAAAAAAGTCTCCCTCCATCGAAATTCCCCCATTGAAAAAGGTATTGAATCCAAACATTTGCCAAAAATTTAACTAATGCACTTCAATACACATCATCAAATTGAAAAAATTTGTTTCGAAATTGAACCGAACCACAACTGGCCACCACCACGCCCACTGTTCACGCCCACAACCACCACAACCACAAAAAATAATCAAAAAACCGGCAACCTATCAAATTAAATGCTACGGCACAAAACCACAAAAAGAAATTACCGAAATCGATCAAATTTATCGTGTGCTGAAACAAGCCGGCGAACTCAAATCCGGGCATATTCCAGCCGCCGACAAAACCGTCCACGTGCCCATTAAAGCGTTGGAAAGCAGCGGAGCTGCACTTGGTGGAGTTGGAGGAGCGGGCGCTCCAAGCACATCATTGCCACAACAGCCGCTGGCCTCGCTCGGTATTGAGCGGCTGCCAACTGCCCCCGAGATACCCATTGTCAATGTGGCGGAGACGGTAGAGCAGGACTTTCCGCATCAGACACATCAGCAGCAGCAACAACAACAACAGCAGCAGCAGCAACAACAGCAGCATTCACATCATCAACGCAGCCTGGCATCGGTGGCGCAGGCGGCAGCGCAGCGGGCTGGCCGCGGGGTGCGTCCCCCACCGGTGGCCATGCCCATTTTGGGCGTGCAGCTGCAACAACAGGAGCTGCAGCAGCAGCGAGGCGGTCTGCCGGTGCCCCCACAAGATATCTCTAGTAGTTCAGGTCCGCAAAAAATAACAAAAACAGAAAAAAATAATTACAACAAAGTAGCTTGTTGTCTCTCTCTCTCTCTCTTTTTCTCTCTCTCTTTCAATCTGCTCATAATTTCATAAACTCTATTTCTTGCATTTGATTTTTTCTTTTGTTTTGTTTCTTGATTTTCGTTTGTGTGCAGTTACTTTTGACATATTTATGGTTTGTAGCTTTGGTCTTGTGTCTCAGTTACCATTTGCTCTCTTTTTCTCTATGTCCGTCTATCACTCGCCTCCTACCCCTACTCGGCTCCTCTTTCTCTTTGTCTCTGTTACAAACAGTCAATCGATCAATCAATTCAGCCCACATGTCTTCATTTCGTGTCGTTGAACTTCAGAATTTCAAACAGCAACTCCAAATAAATCAATCTTAAAAGCAAAGTTGAAAGTATTGTAACTAGAGTACACTCACTCGAAAACACACACTCACATGTGTAACTGCTAGTTCAAATATCATACCCAATCACATACACATAGATACACACCTCCCTAGCAATTGTGAATCCTTTGAATCACCTACAAACTCTGCTACATGCTGTTACTGCACTTGATTTAAGTATAAATGCCAAAAGTAGCGCATCCAAAAGTAGACTTGAACAAACACACACACTAATACATACATTTAGCCACATATGTTTATTACATTTTATTTAATTCTCATTCTGCAAAGTAAGATATATATATATATATTGCGAATACGCCCCGTTGCTTAGCCTTTTGCCATTCTTGCTCCTACGCTTGCTGATTTCGATTTTTGGCAATGAAAAAAAAACACACACACACACAAAGTAACTATGCATTTTGTTAACAACTCTAACACACACACATTTATATATTTTTTATATGGTATTTTACGCTAGATCAAAGAAAACATATTACTAATAATGAATCTGCTTTTCTCTAGCTAATTGCCAAATCGTAGTTTTTAGCTTAATTTCCTTACTTAACTAGTGATTAGCAATTAAACAGCATTTAATAATTAGCCACATAAACTAGTGCTTAACTAATTATAATCTGTATTTAGATTAATGTATTCTGTTCTATGCTAAACATACGATATACTTACTATCTATTTTCATTTGATATCACACTTAAACTCACAAAAACACACAATCAAACATTATCGAAACGAAACATAAATGAATAATATCGATAAAAGTATCATGCTTTATGTTTTAAACTCAAGTACTTCGATATATAAAATAGGTTATTTATTAAATAAATATCTATATATATATGTAGGACTTTTCGACATATTTTGCAAATGTAGTTAAGTGTGTGTTTAAGTTGGTTTGCGTGTGTGTTTGTGTGTGTGTGTGTTTCCCTTGTGTGTATGCTGTGAGAAGGCACAGGCTGAGGCAAGGCACTTCTTGCCAATTTAACTCGTTGTATCGTTGTATTATGATGACCCAAAATATAATTGGATAGCGCTGAATGTAAGACGTCGAATAATAAATACACTTCATAATCAAAAAAATAACAAGCTATAAATAAAATATTTGAATAATAATAAAAATATTTTAAGTATTTTGATATACATTTTATAATTTCTGCATGCTTTCGCAACAGTTTATAGTGTATTAATGAACCTACTTGCTGCATATCGTGCATATGTATCTACAATGTACATATCTATATATGTATGAACCGTTACAATATCAAAAGGCAACCATGCAAGAATGATTTTCAATTGAAAATCGACGCAGCGAGCTGGCAACACAATTTTCACACACACAGACACATATATTTGCAGGCACGGGGAGCGATTATTTACATGGTGTTGACTATTTGCAATCTGTCGCTCACTTAGTCGCACGCGAGAGTGCATTGGCCAGGCCAAAAGCATTTGGCCTTATAATTAGCGCCCTTTCTATCACTTGCAACTGCATATTCCTTGTGGACTTGCAACTGAAACATACATTTATACGTATTCATACAAACATATATTTCTAATTAGCAAAGTGTGTGAGTGCGTGAGTGTGTATGCGTATGTGTGTTTGTTTGTTTTATCTGTGTCTCATTCTTCGCATATCAATTTGTTTGGCAAGTTTGCCCCGCTCCGGAACAACATTTTATGGTTTATTGTAGTAAACAGGCTGTCTAATTGGCTAATTTGGTCCAATTTAACTGGGATTACTCTGTGTGTGTATTGGCTTAAATAGGTTAGAATGATTAACTGGCCCAAACAACAACACCCAAACACACTCACACACACACACATACTCTGACAAAAGACACATAATTTATTGATTGTGCAACCATTCGAAATTAACACATACCAAAATGTTTTCTCGTGTCATTTGTTGCCCCTGCCACAACAACAACAACCAAAAAAAAAATTACAAAAAAATGTATATATTTAAAAATAAAATGTTAAAAAACACAATAACAATGATTGCGACAAAGATCAACGCTATGGTGTGCCCTATGTCCCCGTCAGCAATATGTCCAGTTCGGCGTACATCAGCAGCGGTTTTGGCATTAACTACTACACGGCCAGCGCTCTGCAGCAGCAGCACCAGCAACAACAAGCAATGGCAGCAACATCTTCTTTGTATCAGAAACAGCAACAGCAACAGCAACAACAACAACAACCACAGCAAGCGTCTCCAGCACATCAGACACTGCAGCAACAGCAGCAGCTGCCACCATCATATATGCAGAATGATCCCGGAGTGCGACGACGTTTGTTTGCCGGATTTCGACCGTTGTCGGGCTTTGGACGCATGCGACAACAGCGCTCGTCACAACAGCAACATCGCTCCATATCATTGCCAGAAAGTAATTACGTCACATACAGCCAACAACAACATCAACAACAGCAACAACAGCAACAACAGCAACAACAGCAACAGCAACAAGATAAACAGCACCACAACAAACATCACTTTTACAACCATCACTATTCACACGACAACAACTACTACAACTACTACCCAGAAACACCAAATTCTTGTATCCGAACGAAACGTACAACACATTCAGTCATCGATTTGTGCGGCAACTATTCGTTTGAGAGTGCTGCAATCAGTATTGCGACAGCAACTGCACCACCAGCAACAGCAACAACAACTACAATAATGACATCGACAACCGCAACAACAACAATTATAACATCATCAACAACCAGCACAACAACAACAACTACTACAACAACAACTCGAACAACAAGCAACCGTTCTTTTTGGAATTGTACTGCATTTTATTCCAATTGGATGTTTAATTAGTGTGTTTTTATTTTAGTGTCGCATTTTAGCAAGTTTTTATTGTTGTTCTTCCTCTCTCTATCTCGCTCTCACTCTCTTTCTAAACACCCCTAGCCACCTACTGTTTCTCTCTCTCTATAAGTGTTGTACCATATATTATTATACTGAGAGTGCGAGTGCGAGTGTGTGTTTGTGTTTGTGCCTGTGTGTTAAATGTTACACCTTAGTTAAGTGCACCCCGAAATGCATTTCAATTACTTTAATTTCCAGTTAGAGACGCCTCGCAACACAAACTTCTCTTAAACAATGGCCCAGCACACCAATTAGTCTTAACCCAGTTTACACTTCAAGCAAACGGCTTATTTCCGGCAGCAGCTACAATTGCAACACCAGCAACAACAACAACAACAGCTGCAGCTAAAGCAGCAGCAATAACAAGGCAATGCACATTGGCATAATTTGTATACATGGTCGAGTTGTTCCCTCTTGAAAACACAACTCTTCTCTGTAGAAAAGCTAAGGATAAAGGGGTTGTGGGCCGCTGGTCTACAGAAAACAGCCAGCAACTAAAGAACTCGGCGGCAGCATTGGCTCTGCCGTGGAAATTGCACACCATTGTCAGTTTTTGTATGGCAAAAGAAAGAAAGAAAATCCAGTGGAGGAGCTTGTAAGAATTGAGAGTATACAACTAGGTGTTATCCTGTAATCAGGTGTTATCCTAAAAACAAATGATTAATCGCGTTCTTATTTGGGATATGCCATAGACACAGGAAGTCCAAAAAAAGTGTTTTGACAACACTTACTTCTACCATGTTTTCGAAAATTGTCATCTGAGTGAATTATTGTAATGTTCCCTGTCTAATATAGGGATGAGATATTAAAAAAAAAAATCTGCTAAAGGATAAAATTTGAGTTTACAGATATAAAATAAATAAAAAAGATTGTTACAGATTCTTGTAGGTTCATCTCCTTCATTCTAGTTAGTGGTAAAATTTTCAATCACATATTTACAAAGGATAAAGTAAAGTTATCCCAACAGATGCTACTGATCAGGAAGTCATATAACAAATTGAAATGTACGTCTTTTTTATATCATGCACTTTTAAAACTTTATTATACCCTTCCCTTTAAACAACTTTCTTCAGTGCACAGATGATATAAAATTAAAATTAAAAATTAAAATTAGTAAAACGTTGCACAGTTGCCAGTTGCTAGTTACTAGTTGCAAGTGGCAAGTTGCAGCTTGCCGTTTGCCATACACAAAATTAAAGTTCTGCTTAAGTTTGAGCCGAGTTCATTTATGCTTAATATCTGCCGCATTTTTAATGGCATTCTCCATCTTTGGCGGACTTCAGTGCCACGTTTCCGAAGAAGATTTTGAAGGGGAGAATGGGGACACTAAGGAACTTTTATATTTTTTTTTGGCTTTTTGTCTTTGGGCAACTAAGCAGCTTCTGCTTTTCACTCCTCCCTACCAAACAGTTTTAGGTTGCTGCAACATAATTATGCTAAAATTTGTTGTGGCGCACAATTTCTTTTTCTTCTTACAATATACTATAAATATATATATATATTCAGTTATTTTTTTTTTTTGCCCTTGCCTTTTAGACTGGAACTTGCGACAAGGATTTTAATTTTTCTTTGGTTTTTTTTTTTCGTACATTTGCATGTTTTCTTTTGGCCTGGTCGAGAGATTTGCTTGCGGCTCTGGCCAGCCCTAGCCCGAGCCAGATTCGGATTCAGAACCAGAGCCAGAGCTAGAGCTGGCTGGAATGTAAAAGCTGTGCGCATTTATTTTGTTCGCGGATTATTTTTTTTCGCTCTATTACATTGTGGCCCTCCGAACAGAATGTCTGTGTTCTGTTCGACTGTGTTCTGCTGTTCCGCTGTTCGGCTGTTCCGGTGTTTTATGCATGAACGCTGGCGTCTTAATGTCTGATACTTTTGCTTTGTCTTCGTTTAACATAATTAGTTTTAATACGCTTCAGCATGCCAAAGTCGAAAACCTACTAAGAAGCTCTGCTCCAGCATAAATCGCTGAATTAACAATCCAATAACTAACAATCGTCGCAAGGCATTCCATTCCTTGATATACGATATTACGATAGTAATGATTATATGTGTTCAACAGCAACAACGAATACGAAAACTGATATTGCTCGTCCTTTTGGCGAACCGTTGATGCTAACCAGAACCATCATCAAGAGTCCAGAGCCCAGTCATGATGACACCAAGACTAAACGACGAGTGCGCTTGAATTAGAATTCAATTGCATAATTCAACGACAACAGCAAACAGCGACGACAACAACGACTACAACATCAAGTTGACACCTACTATATGTACTTCTACTTTTTGGATTTTTAATTTAATTTATTTTAATTTTATGCCATAAGTCCAACCTTAAAATTTTCTTTCTTTTAGCACTGAAAGCCTTATAAAATTGTAGCCTTTTATGTACTAGTTCGTAAACGATTCTAACGATTCTAAAACACATGCAGCACAGTAATTATTATAAAATACTCAAACTAATATCTACACATTAAATAAAATTCTCTATTATTCTTATACATACATATATATTGATAATAACATATACGCATGATTGTGAGTTCGGGAATGAGCTACAATTTAAATGTATTTCAAAGTATTTTAGTAATTTATTATTGCACATCTCTCTGTATGCTTGTACTATGATTGTTGTTATGGTTTTTATAAATGAAAAGAAAACCACTCTGAGAAAACACCAATAAAAAACACCAATAATGAAATCTTACCGAAATTATTTGAGTCAGTCAAGAGAATCTTTCAAGAATGCTCCAAACTTTTGTCTTTTTTGACTCGCCTCCAATATCTCTTTGCCTCTCTATGTGTTCAAACATTAAATACCCAAAATAAACACTCAACCATATACACAAGCACTGATCTGATCTTTGAGGCAGCTGGCACGGGGCGCCTAGTAAATATATCAATAAAAACATAAACACACCAAAAATATACACCTAAATACACTTTGCTGTCTCTCTATAAACGTATTGAATGTTGCTCTGTTGCAAAATAATACTCGTACAAAAATTTCAATATTCTATGTCCTTATGATTTGGTTTCCATTCAGTTCTAGTTTACAAAAAAATAAACATTGACAAATAAAGCTAAAAAATGACTGACACTGATTTTTTTAAAGCTTAATTTTTATAGTTTTTTTTTTTTTTGTTTTTTTCTTAGAGCTGTAGATGCATACATAGATACTATATTTATATATATGGTATAAGAAATTCTGAACAAAACGAAATTAAATTGCAAATTTTTTTATACATTTTATTGCTTTTTCGTATGAAAACCGTAAACAAAACCAAACCAAACTCATGTTGTGTCTGTCGCGTTATTGTCAACAAAAAATAAACCAAAAACAATAACAACATTCGATCCAATAACACCATCACACTCGCGACAATAACAACTATAACAACAACAGCACCGCACTCACCGCGCCGCCAAAAGTTAAACTTACGCATGAAATCATTGAGCTTGGACTCACCCGAATCCTCGGAGCTGCACGGTCAGTTTAGGCGGCGCCAGCATCTGCCGGCGACGGCCGCATCTACATCTAGCGGCTACTATCATGGCGGCTCGGGAGGCCATCTGGAGCACAGTACTCCCCCATCGAACAACAGCCGGCTGCACTGTAAGTAGCTAACCACATTCCCTCGACTCCCGAATCTCACCGTCTTCTCTACACACCGACCGGAGTTGCACCTTAACTAACCCAAACTAAAAACCAAGTCAATTAACACCCACTAAAAGGATAAGCCTTGATTTTTTTATTACTTTTCTAAGTGTGATCCTCTGCTCTGATTCTAAATCCTGACTCAAACTCCTTTCAATATTGTCTTCTAGTACAAGAACAAGATAAAAACACTATAAAAACTTAAATGGAACATAAAAAAATTGTTGAATATTTTTAGTACCACAACAAAAGCTTAGTTTTGTTTCAAGTAGTTTATTGCTTAATATTTTATGTAGTTTGCTTATTGTTTAATTCTATATGTAGCACTAGCAAAAGAGTTCAAGTAGAAATTGTTAAAGTTAAAGGAAAAGTTACAAGTTATATAAAAGTTCCATTCACCTTACAGTCATACAACCACATTAATTACCAAGTAGATTTTGACTTTCAACTTAAATTCAACTTAACCTTTCATTTTAACTTTTGTCAGCGTCACGAAAGCAGCCTCTATATACATTTTACTTTCCTGCTATGTGTCTGTATCTTTAACAGTAACTGTAACTTGTATCTGTATTTTGTTCTTTTCTATCATGCGTGCATTAAAAATAACTGACAACCACATTGAGAGTGTGTGTATGTGTTGCATGTCTAGCTGCCACACACAGTAACCCCATTAACAGGCTGCCTTTTTTTTCGCATCCATATTCATTACAGCACCATCGAGCCCCTCGCATCCGGGCCGAAAGCTTCTCTATGCCACACGGGGCATGCGGGGCGGCAGCGTCGATTTGCCCGATGAAATGGAGAAGTCGCAATCTTCGGCCAGCACATCGCCTTGCCTATCACCAGTAAGACATGCCCAGGTATTCCCCCAATCTTTCAATTTTGGCTCCCCGTATATTTTTTTTGGTTTTTCTTGTACTTTTCGTTCCGTCTCTCTTGCTCTATTTGTCTCTCTGTCTCATACTTTATTGTGTGGCACGTTGTTTATTAGCTTGTTCTAATGTGTTTTCAATTTCAAGAAATCGCACCGTCTGCTGCCAACCAATTTGTACGTCATTCTCTACAACTTTAAAGCAAGGCATGCCGATGAATTGGACCTTAAGGCCGGCTATAAGGTAAGCATTATATTAATATCATTGATTTTTGTCAGAACGGAGGAGCAAAAATGGAGAAGGCACATAAATTCCGCATCATTTTCTTTATTCTATGCTTAAGTAAGACTTGAGACACTTGTAATGTTTATTTTTACTTTATTTCTATGTAACACTTTAAGTTAGTTCTTTAGGGTAATCGGATTCCAACTGAAAGTCTGTAACCATTCTAATCTAGTAATCTTAGCACTGTTTTACTGATTCACATTTTAAAAGATTTATTTATTAAATGAGCTTGATATCGTGCACTTTTCTTAGGAACTGAAAGAATGACTGTACAAATATTCTTACTTGCTTTGGATTTTAGGAAGTAGGAGTGTTTAGTTCAATGTTTAATTTTCCGTTCTCTTTTAATCAAAGTCATTGACAGATGGGGTTGGTAAATTTGGAAAAACTTTAAATGTACGCTCAGTAGTATCGGCAGTCAGAGTATTAATATGCAGTGCACAAATATTTGTTAGCAGTGAATAAATAAGTAAAACGTTTTGTTTAATCCGCTAAGCTGTGAGTTTAACGCGCACAACAACACACACATACACAGAAACACAGACACACATAAAGCCAAAAGCATTACAATGGCTAAAGAGGATATTGCTTGGACAAAATCAAAACACACACAAACACAGATATTAATATTTTTATATACAAAAAATACATATTTGTTTGTACACAATATATATATATATATAGCGATAGCTCGAAAAACCAAACCCCTCAAAAAACAAAGAAAAACAACAAAATCAAAAAGAAATAGAAACAACTGGTTCATTTATAATATACACAGCGCACTTTTATTATGTACACAGCGAGCAAAGCAAATGGGAAATCAGAAAGAACAAAAAATGAAGAAAAATACAAATAATAGGTTGGTAGGTAATGGGTGTGGGGGAAAGCGAATTGTGTACATATTCTGATTGGCATTGCGATTGCGCATACGCCCCCACGGCCGCTGGCAAATTGTGCGAGATATTTACATATGCATTAGCAGCCCAGCTGCAGCGTTTATTTTACCATTGTCCTTGCAAGGACAAGGAGCTAGGTTGTGTACATGTGTGTGTGTGTTTGTGTTTGTGTCTGTGTGTGTGTGGTAATAGCAGTCGTTACTTAACTCCATTTGCCCACCACTCCCTCGTCCTTGCACTATGCAGGTGACAGTCATCGATACCTCAGATCCGGACTGGTGGAAGGGCAAAGTGTTGGGACGCGTTGGCTTCTTTCCATCTAAGTACTGTGTGCGCCTCAATGCCAACGAGAAGCCACTACAGGTGACTCACAATCTTCAAGTATCCGATGGCGAACGTGGTGAAAATATGACGCTACTCCGAGACCAAATTGTCATACAGGTAAAATATAAAAATATATAATAATTTCGTAAACTCAAATTGTAGTATAAATATTTCGTGAAAATTTAATGTTATTTATTGCTTTTTAAAATGAGCGCTGAATAAAAGTGTGAGGCCCAGTCTACTCTCTCAGATCAGGATTTTGACATAACCTTTTGAAACCAATATGGGCAGTGGTTATCTCGAAAATCTGACCTGATGGAATGGAGCTGACTACGGGCTTAGATTCTTATACTCTAATAGAGGCTTTCTCTTATAAATCAAAAATATAGGAAAACTCTTTAACATATAAAGTTAACTATATCCCTCTCTATCTCTCTTTCTGTTCTTCTTTATCAACAGACTGGTGATGAAGTGAATGGTATGGTTATGGTACGTTCGGCGGACAATCGTCAGGGCTATTGTCCCATCAAGTATCTTCAGGAGGTGTGACAGCCAGAAGAGGAAGAACCGCCTGCTAAATCTTCAATGCAAACGTCGCGCGGAGCAGGCGACAAGACCAAACGTAGAATTAGAATAGTAGTTACCGATAATAACAATTTAGCTAGTTGCAGTTCCATACCCATTGGACATACCCATACCCACAACCAAACCCATTCACAATCGCAGTCACAGTCATCGCCAAGCCATGAGATAAAGCACCTAAATATTGAGTACAGTGATGCTGATGGTGGTCTAATCTGGGACAAGGACAAGGATGTGCTCATTCTTTCCGGTCGCAACAAGAACGACAAGAACTGGGAGAACTGGGAACGAATACGCGAACAGAAACTGGAGAAGATGAAGAACATCTGCTTCGAGAGTTATCGTCAGTCGAAGCGAGACAAACTGTTGCACTCCAAGCCAAAACCCAAGCAGCTGGACCCCACTTGGTATACGGATAACATATACTCGAATCGTTCCGATGATCTTGATGAGGATTATGTGCCCGATTGCATTAAGTATGGCAGTTATAGCAATCGCATCCTGCGTGACATTCACGAACAGGACGAAAAGTCTGTGGATGATGCACTGCCCATGCGAGAGCGTCGTGGCGAAGGTGAAGGCTCGCCCGGCTATGGTCTCCAGCGCTCAAAAAGCTGCAAGGAGTTTCAGTATCCGAAATCCCAAAGCTGCTGCTTCGAGGGTAATGTATTCGAGGCGGGAGGCGGAACAGGCAGAGCGACCACAACTTCCATACTCAAAAATCCGGCGGGTGTGCCCAAGTCGTATTCCTTTAGTGCCTCCACCAAGACAATGCCCTTTGATATAATTGACTATGAGTTGCCTCCCGCCTTGAATACACGTCGGGAGAAACGGGAGGCATACAGACGTAGCATGAATATGCTCTATAGCAACAGCTTGGATGAGCGTACTCTGGCTCACAACTGTTGTGCCCGAGAGCAGTGCACAAGTGCCAAGTGTCTGCTTGATGATATCTACTCCGGTTCGAGGCGACGATTGGATATGCATGGAGGAGTCGGTGGAGCCGTTTCCGGTGTTGCCAGCGCTGGCAGCAACAGGAATCTGAATCGTAGTTGGCTTTTTGACACAGACCATACGGAGGCAGATCACCGACATGGCCACCAGAGGTTGCCAACGGCACCAGCAACAACTACTGTGATCTGCTGCTGTGCGGCAGATGACTATTGCTGCCATCGCCAGCCACCGAGGCATCTTGCAAGAAGGCGGACGCACTGTCCGGGTCATCATCCGGCCGCCGAGGAAGAGGAGCACATGCATTGTCGCTATGATACCGATTTGGAGCAGTTCATTCGTGCAGAGCGGGAACGTCTGCAGCTACAGGACAAATTCCTGGATGAGGACGAACGATATCTGGCCCAGGGACACATGCCAAGTCCAGGTAGACGTTATCCAACGTACCACCAGCGACCCACTCGCAGCAAATCTTTGTTGGAAGTGCAGCCACCGAGCATATTCGATGAGGATAGCTGCAGTGATACTACGGAGATTGATTTGGAGGATTTCAATATCGATCTGGAGAAGTACTGGGAGCAACTGGACAAACCTCCAAGTCCCATTAACATGGATATGCGCAGGAACATGCACAGCAGTCTCAAGGTGAAGAATGTCAATGTGCGTTGCTATAACAATGGACAGCCCATCGATATGCATGATCGGGAGCATGAGAGGATCATGATTAAAAAATCGCTGCTGGAGGGAATGCCATCACCGCCACAACTTGATTCCAGTGGCTCCTCCAACAATGCGACGGGGTATCCTTTTTTTGAGAACACCGCTAGTACGCTGGACCACCAGCAGCAACAACAACATCAACTCCATCATCACCAGCAGCTACAACAACAACATCTTCAGCATCAACAACAACAACGGCAATTTGGCAGTGCAGCGCCACCAGCACCCGCCTACGGCTATGGGCATAAAGTATATCCGACCGTGGATACACTACCCTCGTATCAGTACAACAACTTCTATCCGGAGTACACGACGCTGGACAACGTGTTGACCCAACAGCCAACTGCGGGTACGCATCACACATCTGCTGGAGGCCATTCGGCGTTAAGTCTGATCAACAACATCTTTTCCATCTACAAGCCAAACAAATACTCTCCGGAGAACTGTCAGCTGAACTACGAGAGCAAGCCGGAACCCTGCAAGAAGATGAATGTGCCCAGCACTAGGAGACCCTTGGGTGCTGCCGTCAATAGCTCCGTGCATGGTCACGAGTATCTGCACTCGTCAATGAAGCGTCCACTGTTGGTTAGTGCCGATCAGCCGCACTTTAAGATCATACCCGAAAAGACTGGGCTAAAGATATCGCCGCTGCTTGCCTACGATGATTATGGTGGTGATAAATCACATCAACACCACCATCACAGACTGAGCAGCACGGCACGACCCTTGATGCTTCCGCACTGATGGTGCTGGACCTTTCCGTGGTATGGTAATGGTAATGGTAATTATTGTTAGTTAGCTATGCTCCAAAAAAACAACAACAACAGCGACTGCCGAGATAGTGAGAGATAGAAAGAGAGTTAGATAGAGGGATACAGAGGTACTCCAGCTAAACAGTAAACCAAAAGACTTAACTAAATGAATTCCAAACATTTTTACAAAAAAACAACATCCCCTAATTAAACGCACAACTTGGCCCAACTTTTGACTGGGGCTCCCAACTAATGTTGTAGTGGATAACAATTCAGCAGCTCGTCTTCGCTACCTCCCTGCCCGACAAATTTCCATGTTGTAGTCTGAGGGAAAGAGCATTGAAGCACCATTTTATCGTTTGTCTAACACAAAACTTCCACAAGTGACAACAGTAAAACAACACCAACAACAAAACACCACCACCAAACAACAACAACAGCCAACAAGAACAACTGCGCCATACCATTGGAAAACGACAACAAACAAACAAAGAGATAGAGATAGCATCACAACAATCGAATCGTCTTATATAAGAAATAGAAGAAATTCACATTGTAAGTATTAGGAATAATCGAGAATCACAAATGACGAGCAACAAGTAAAAGTAAAAAGTAGCGAGTAACTAATAATGCGTAACGAGTAGTTTGCTTTAGTAGCCATGAATCCGGATACCGAAAGAAGCAATTACAGCTCAGCTTTGACTCAGATAAATACACTCATGCTGCATACAAACACTCAAAATAACAAACACACAACAAAATGTACTTTTAAATCGCTTCGGAGAAAAACGCCGCATATAGTTGATAGATCGACCATTCAGACATGCATAGTAAATCGTAGGAATATATATATATATATATATATATAATTCACTAATTTTTCGAGCAAACTTTTAAGCAATCAGCAGCATATTCTATATACATGCATATGTATGTATATATAGTTTTTAGATATATGATAGTCGTAAGTCATTCATATCCGTGTTTCACATTGTATTTCGTGTTGAATGCGAACGCATCTTGTATACCCTGTATTACCCTGTAGCAGCTAAGCATATTTTATTATACTAATAAAGTATTTGAGAATATCTTGATATTGAAAAGAAAAAAAAAAACAACTTTGAACGATGATTTGAGACAAAATGTTTTTATTGCCACGAAATTTTTTCTATTTTTTATACCAAACAACTTTAAAAGCAAACTAAAAATACAACCAAAGTTAAGAACAAAGAAAATACCTACTTAGAAGCGATACGATCGTTAGTGGAACATTTATATGGCTTGAACTCTATAAGTTGCGGCTTCTAGGCATGACAGAACTTAAGTCTTATACAAAACACAACATACATACATACACAACATATGCATCAAACAGGTATATGCGCTTTTTACAAGAACAAAAACCGGAAACCGAACAAAAACTACAAATTGTTAGCACGTACATATATAAGATGATGAACACTACTTAGTACTATACACATGAATGTATATACATGAATATTTAATATTATTATTGTACTTTTATGATGTATGCGTATCCACTGGCCTTATTTATTGATAAAAAACCAAAAAAAAAAAACAAAAACAAACCTAATACATACAACATTAAAAAAATGAGCTGAACTCACATAAACACTCACACAAAAACACTTACACACATTTGCACTTAATATGTGAATTTATTTGCGTACATCTTTTGAGCGCACTTGAGAATTAATTACATTTATTCGAAGTATTTAATAAGGCTTTGCGTTACTTTTGTTATTGTTGTTTTGGCGTCCAATTTTACATGAACATATATGCATAAGTATATGAAATAAATATATATACATAAATACATACATACATATAATGTAGACGCTATAGAAAGTAGCGAGTAACGAGTAGCGCTTATGGCTAAGTAACGAGTAACGCGGAGTATTTAAGCATCACAAGTAACGAGCAGCGTATTTGTAGTCGATAAGCAAAGCAAACCACAAACCAAACACTTTTAGCACTTACCAATGTGCAATCCATTTTGAATTTGAATTTATTTTTAACAACTTTTGAATAAAATCTAAAACAAAACCACAAACTAAACGAGACAAAAAAACAAAATAATAACTAGAGAAATTTTATTAGACATCGTTTTCTATCCACATTGTTGTTGAACCATTTACACTTGAGTACATTTACATTGTATTGTACCGAACGTGTATTATTTCTAAGTGTACCCCTATGGCCTATTAGTCTATAAGTAAGCGGTTTTTTCTACACAAACCAAACAAGAACAAGAACTACAACTACAAATACAGATACAGATACATGACATTAACAGCACCAAACACTTAAACACATCGAGCACCCATTTAATAATACGATCTATAGCAAAAATTTAGTAAATATATATATTACGATATGAATGATTCTGAAATCATTTATAAGTTAAGACAAATGTGTAAAATGAATGAAGTCGATGAACATAAAAACGCCCAAATCTTATGAGTATGTAATTTAAAAACAAAATTAAGTTTAAAAACTGAAAGAGTTATTACGTGAAAATGCTGAAATTGGCAATTAAGTAAAACGTAGAAATAATAATAAAATTAACTAAAACTAAATTGATTTTGAAATCGAAACTTTAAATATAATAACAGCTAATTATAATAAAAGTGCAGCCCAAATCATTTGAGAGAGTAAGAAAAATCACTTTTTTGTGCTGTCAAATTGATGCTTCATTTTGTTTAGTGTACAATATTGTTATAGTTACCATTACAATTGAGAATGAATGTTATTCCTTACCATAAATGACGAGCGTAGAGTAAATTTGGCCAAGGAACGCTTTCCACGTACCACTCAAAATGCTGGCAAATGCATAGAAATACCTTTAAAATGAAAACATAGAACGATTGTAGCAAAATATGCAACTAAAATACAATACATAGTATATGTATGTATACTTAAGAGAACCCGGCAAATATATCAGTGCAACTTACATATATCAACAAGAACAACAACTACAACAAAAGAAACAATGTAACAATTAAACACATCTAGAGCGACGAAAGCGTAAATAAACTAAAACAAAATTCAAGCGAAAAACAAAAAAAAAACCAAGCAAAACTTAACTCATTTAGTGGTATTTAAATGTGAAAATTTCCCAGGCAATAGCGCCCCTGTCTCTTACCCCAATCCTAAGATCCCTTTCCCCCCCCCCCCCCCCACACTATTATTCTTACGAACTCTTTTTTCTCACAACGTCCTTTTAATTTTCCTGAATAAAAAAAAAAAAGACATGTTAAAATTCGATGTAAAAAGTATTTAATGTCTTGTTCTCTCTCTCTCTGTCTTTCGGTCGTATTCATTCTCTTCTCTGAGAGAGCTCGGTTCAACATAATCTATGAGGTATTATCATTTCAGCACAATTATGGGTAAGTTTTATAAAGCCACTAAACAGGCCAGCAAGCGTTCTCAAGTGGAGCTCTAAAGCATTTTCATTAGCTTTCAAGTTTTGAATTTAAGACCAAAAACTATTTCTAGTAAAAAAAAATTGTTGCATAATTTTAGGGTTTCCATTTTCTTAATGTTGCAAATAATTCAAATTAGAAAGAATACTTTTAGAGTAATAACAAAAATCCGATTTTTATAGATTATTATAAGATTTTGTGGAGATTTCTATTGTAAGAATGCTGATTCTACACATATATCATAGATTAATTTGAATGTTATACAGTTTGTTTTTTTTGTTTGTTTTTACTATTTTTTATTCAGTTTTAAATTTATATCACATTAAATTTTACATTAACAAAGATACAAAAAATATACGACTTGTCGTTGTTATTGTTATAAAATTTGTCGATTCCATTTTTTTGTTATTTTGTTTTACAATATCAGTATTTAGTATTAGGTATATTTAAGTATAATTATTTTCCACGTTGCAAGCAATTAAACAATATTCGTATTGATTGGTGTATAATGATTAGGTATGGTATTGTAGGATTTGTTGTCTGTCCAGCGTGCTTGGCATGCGACAGACATTGGGACGTATTTGGGATAGGTCGGGGTGACCAGTTAACATATATAGGCATGTACGTATATTATTATTATTATATGTATAATTAAACATTTAACATAGATCTACCGCTTAATGCTAACAAAAAACTAAAAGTGTATTGTGCTAAACTAATTGCATCAGAGTCAGTCAAAGAAGTTGGAACCTAAACATAAACTACTTTGCCAGATGCGCCATCTGTGGCTGGCCACCTAATTGTCAGGCTTAGAGCTGGTTTGTGTGCTCGTCTCCTACATGTTGTTGCTGTTGTTGTTGTGGCTGTTGCTGATGTGGTTGTTGTTGTTCGGTAGATGGTTGTGCTGTTGCTGGAAGTGTGGCTGCACCTGTTGCTGCCGCTGCTGCTGCTGCAGCCGCAGCTGCAGCCGCTGTTGTGCTTGCAACAGCTCCATCCAGTGCATTTAGGGTATTACTGCTGGCGGCCTTCTGATTGGGAAAGAGCACCGAGTAAGCGGGTGGCGGATCCAGCTCCTCATAGTTGGGCGGCGATGCAGCACCGCTGGCATCCAGTCCAGCTCCATTGGCAGCGGCCAGCGCCGCCTCACGCTCATTGTTGACCGCATGCTGTGATGCCGATGCTGCAAGTGTACGTATGGTTTGAATGTGAGAGCTCAAGCGACAACAGGAAACTGAGGTAGAGGTGGGCGGTGGTGGATTGGTTATGTTAAAAGTGGCGAAATGTGCGAAAGTTAGACATAGACACAAAAAAGTTTACAGATTAAGATACAAAAAAAGTTGAATGGCATGCGAAAACAAAACGAAACAAAACAAAACAAAAAACGTCACACGAAAAAACAAGAAACTCACATAAATATAAACATGTCTATGTCTTACTTGGGAGCTAAAAAAGTATGCATTTGAACGTACCCCAGAGGCCGCAGATGAGAAGCGCGCCGCCACAGAGCAGCATCCCGAGCATTAGATAGCCCCATGGGCCATATTTCGAGAGATCCGAATGGAGTCCCGTTCGAGTCGAGTTGCGTCGCGTAAAGCCGCTGCCTCCGCTCGAATTGTTCTCCATGGTGGTGGCATTATCCTGTGCCTTGGCATCTGCCGGGTCAACGGTTCCCCGTTCCCCATCAATGGCGTTGGGCGAACCGTTGGCATCGCCACCACCACCACCACCACCACCACCAGCTCCAGGTTTCTTCATGTCTTTGGTGTGAACTTTGCGTAGTTGCGTTGTCGAATTGTTGTTGTTGCTGTCGCTATTGCTAGCATTCCGCGGCAGATCCTCGGGTGCTGTGGGTGCATCATAGGCGAATAGATTGCGGAACACCTCCAGTGCAAACTGCTCAAAAAGATCGGATTCCAGTGCAGAGGGCAAGGTACCTGGGCCCGGGCGACGCTGTTTGTAGCACAGCTCATAATCCTCATCGCTGTCATACTCATTGCTATAGGGACAATGCCGTATGCCATCGCAAGCCAATTCCTTGGAGATGCACAAAATGGGTTCATCGCTAGAAAAAAAAAAAGAAAGAAAAATATTCAATAACTGCATTCCACTTATAAAAGAGTTTCTTCACTTACCCAATCTTTAAGCATTGATGCTTGCTTTGGTTCTTACATTGCTCTCCTTTGCCCAGCACTGTAATCATCAGCTTGGAGTTGAGTGCATGCATTCCATGCTCCCAGACAATGCGCACACGGCCATGGAATAAACGCACCGGATCCTCCATCTCTGAGGCTGTATCCTCCAGCTGGCAGGGATCCACGCGCCACTGAGCCGTATGTGGATCCAGTGAACTGAACTGCAAAAATGTACATTCGATTTTAGCACATGAAATTAAATGCAATAAATTAAAATAAATAATAAACTGGTAGTTTGTATTAATGAAAAGCACTTAGATATCTGTTCACGCCCACATAAGTTGCGTGTGATAAATGATTTGGGCAATCAGAGATCAAAACGTGCCACAATGAACGATCAACTGCGAATACATTTTAGATATTTGGCCTGAGAAACACAGCCAGCAACAAATAATGGCAAATTAAATATTTACGCTCAGCAAGTACTGAATAAAAGAACACTCAACTCAACATAATGCGACGCAGGTAAATAGGTAATTTTAGGCAGCACATGCGAATCACGAGAATAAAATTAAGTGCTTAGCAACTCATAATTATATATGCACATGTAGTATGCAAAGCGAAAAGCTACGTTTTGTTAAATTAAATCAAATTCATTTGTAATTTATCTATTCCCAACAATTTATTTATCTTTCTGTTATACAAATATGGTAATAAGTTTGCTGTAGCTTGCAAATATTTAAATGTTCAACTATATTGTTAACAGAAAACTGAAAAGAGTTCAGATTTTAATACTTTTGCAACTATAGTTTCTCGCAATTAGAGATTGCCCGGCAGTTTCTACACCTTACACATTTTCTTTCATCAGCTACTTATCAAATAAAAAACGTTAACTTATAGCTGATTAAATATGATGGGGTGATTGTGGGTGTGTCTTTAATTGATAAACACAAAAAATAATGTGAGAGATTTTAATGTGTGTTTGATTTTTAGCATTGAAATCGCTACAAAAACTATGACGAGATAGGTTATTGTTTGCTCGAGTTAAGATATAATTTATGCAGCATTTGGAAGGTTTTCGAGTTGTGCGAAACATGATTTAATTGTTTTATATATGACTTGGTATCGGCATGCCATGGTCAAGTATCGAATTTAAGTATCGACTACTTTCGTCCAGATGTCTAATTGTGATTAGGTTCTCATATTGAGGTTGAGGTGACATTGTGTGTATGTGATTGTTGTAAATATTTTGTGGTTTTTCAATTGGAAATTGTCGCCAATTACTGTTAATATTGCTTGTTAATTAAAGTCTTCTTTATAGCCTTTAATAAAGACAACTCCACCATGGCCTGGCCTGACTTTGAACCAGCTGAATTATAGATAAGTCTTTGCCGCATTGACGGCTTTGGCCGCCCGCACGTGTGCTTGTGTGTATTCATTCTGGTAGCACTCGAAAACCTTAAAACATATTCGCATCCCAGTTTCCCACATCGTAGTTTACTATGGGGTTTGGTTTGGCTTGACTTGCCTGGGTTTGGTCAGACAACAGACAAACATCACATATCTATACATATATTCCATTCGCGTGCGATTTGCATAAGCGCGCCCGATTCAAGCCATTTGGGCGTTCTGAGGTTTTTGTGTATTTGAAACACGTTTGTCTCATTTGGCTAGGAAAAGCGAAACGAAACGCATTTGGATAAAAAACCTCACTAACAACACTTTCAGTTGCTACTGTTGCTGGCTATGTCATAAATACTATGGCGACAAACTGACTGACAAACGGACAGACAGAGGGACAGAGGAACCGACTGAATGGCTGACAGACAGAGATTGGCAGCTGTGAAACGTGGACAGTATCCAGCAAGCCATAAAGTCTAGTTGCGCGTTTTGTATGTGAGGATATCAAAGCTGCGGTTGCGGGTGCGGCTATCCATGTATATCTTTCTACACATGTATCTGTATCTGTATCTGTATCTGCACAGGTATATGTATACATGTGTCTGTGTGTGTGTGTGTGTTTGTATTTATTCTACACAACTGTTTATGCGTATAAATGTTTTCTTTGTTCGTCTGCTTTTGCGCAAAACTGCATATATGCAAATATCTTGTTATTGTTATTGTTATTGTTATTGTTTACAGAAAAAAACACAATAAAAATGGGAAAATGCGAACAGTACAATTTACCAGCTTTATGACGAAGACGAAGAGAGCTATCGTGTATATCACAACACAAAATTAATGGAAATTACGCGATGCATTTATAAAATAACTGCTGATCATTGTTTACCCAAGTCCCAGCTAGCTCTAACTGGTTTCTTGATTAATTATTAAATGCAAACTGCGCGTTCTTTCACCCGTTATTGAACTTGACCCTATATCAATAAATACGGGCAATTAAACAGGCGCATGTGTAACACGGCATAGATATTGTTTTTTAGAGGCGAATTAAGTGACAAAACATTTTTAAATCATTTTTAAATAATTCAATCAGCAGTAACCAACCAAGCATTTCTAAGCAGTTGGGAGACTTATTTTAATTATTTTTTAATGAATTCTGAAATAAAAAAATTTAAAATGTTATACGTATTAGTTATATATATTATATTATAAGTAGGTAACATTTCATTCCGGAATGGGATTTAAAAGTTTTCCCAGAATTGCAAGCTTATTGAATACATCTAACCCTCTTAACCGACTCTTCCCTGCCTGACATGACCATTCATTAGTTTAAAACGCATTTGATGCCTGAATTTAATCGATTTAAGTTAAAAGGTTATGTGTAGTGTGTATGATGATTTCCCACTTACAATATTCAGGGGACAGCTGCGTCCCACAATGGCTGCAGATGCAACGGTCGCCGCTGTCGCTGTTGTATTCAATCGCTCAATCAATGTGGACATCCCTGTCAATGGTGCCGTTGCTGCTGATGTTGCCGTTGCCGTTGCTGTTGCCATTGGCTGTCCTGCACCGTTCTGCAACTGTGGTTTGGCTGGCATTATGCTGGATGTGGAACTAAAGGTTGTTGGACCATTGTCCAGGCTGCTGTGCTGCTGAGTGTGTCGCAATTTGGGTAGAATAAGGCGCACAATGAAACCATAATTGGGCGGTGCACTCAATATGCGGGAACAGGAGGCATGCTGGGCGCCATATGTGCCCGGTTTCAGTTCAATGATGAGACTAGATTCTTTGCCATCGCTCTCGATGAAATGCTCATGCTGAGCACTGCACAGTGGCTTGAATGTCGGATGCGACAGCAGATCACCTGTTAAAGAGAAAAGTAAAAAATAAGAAAGAGTTGAGTAAATGTTTTCTTTGGTTATCAAAGTGGGCACCTCGGTACAAAAAGTTGTTAATTTATAACTTATATATAGATTGGTGACAATTTTCAACACACTTTTTTTCCGCCTGAACAAGATGAGAAAAGTAATCAAAAGCGAACCCTATAAATAGCGCTTGTTGAAAGAGTAGATATGCCAATAAATAAATAGACTAGATACGCTGAAATTCAATTAATTTGATATATTGTATAATTGAATAACATGCAGCTACCTCCGATCTAAAGGCAAACAACAAAGTAACAGAGCATCTCTCGCTCTCGCTCTCTCTATCTCTTTCTCTCCCTCTGACGTTTGTCAAGAGTTGCGGCTCAATTATTTTGCACTCGCACTCGAACTTTGCGCAGCCAGAGGTTAAAGATACAAGATACATTCACACAGCTACACAATTACATACACACATAAGCATACAGCGCAGCAGTTAAATTAATAAAGTGCACACACGAGACACATACTGTTGGCTCTTACTGTTGGCTGTTAAATATGAAATATGTATTTACTTTGTCGATTCGCTTTGCGCCATATGAAAACTACTTTTGCATTATATATTCTGGGTCACTGACTCACACAAAAACCTAAATATGTGTGTGTTTGTGTGTGTGTAGGCGCTTATTACTTATTGCAACAGTTTCCTAACTCTCACCCTGCAGCCCCCATCACCATCTACAATGTCTTGTTATTGCAATTGATATCACATTTGGACTATACAAATTTCATTCGCAGAAACAATTTGCATTTGTTTTTTTTTTTCTCTTTTTTTCTTTTTATAGTAAGTACTCTACACACTCACACACACACACATGAATAACTACAACTGTTTAGTGTGTTGTGTGTGCAGCTAATTCACAATTCGAACTTGACATTAATAGCCAAGTGGCTAGGCACACACACACACACACATATATATACGTATTATACTTTAATAAATAATTCGTAAATGCTTTTGGGCAGACTCCAACTGAAAAGTGCACTCAAAATTGCATTTATAATTCATAATGGTTAAACTTGATTTTTAATAACTATATTTAAGTTGTTCATTTTGGCAAAGCGCACACACATTTGCTCAAAGGGTATAATTATAATTATTGTTCAGCTTTTTACAACATATTTTGCAATAAATACACATTGCACACACTGACTACTTTAAAATGCATTTGTTAATTAATTAACTTTAAATAATTCATTTCATTTGCTTATCAGCTATCGTTGGCCAATAAAAACATTAACTGAAATCAATTAACATTTAAATTAAATTTTTAACTACAAATTTAATATTTTTAAAATGTAGCTTTTGTTTACATTTCCTTTTTTTTAATTTATGTGTAGGCTCAATAACACAAAAATGTTTATAACAGAAATATTTCTCCACACTTGCTGGAGTCTGCTGGTCTAAGGATTCTTTGTGGGGCGTCTTTTTTACGGCTACTGAAGCAGATCCTTAAAAAGGTTTTGCGCTTTAATCTTCTTACCAAGCTTCTTTCCGGTAGCTCACAAGCCAACTTCAATATATCTGATGGAGTAAGCCTCAACTTGGTAGTCTATGGTTTCAGTAAAGTTCTATCTCTGTGATTAAAAACCACAATCTATCAAAATGTTGGCAAATAGAAAACAAAAATGACACCTAACTTTACAACAGACTGATAAATTGAGCCATAAGTAATGATCATCTTAGCCCATTAGCACACAACAATACAATGTGGTTTACTATTTTTTTTTTTTATATATTTTAAAGTGTTTGTTGTTTGTGTGTGTTGACCGATGACTATCGGCTATAAAAGTCGAGGTTTATGCCACTGAACTCCCAGCTTCAGTTACAGCTTAAGCTAATTGGGTTAAAAGCACGCACACACACACACACACACATGCACGTATAACAAGTTAAATGAGTGCTTTGCTTGGCTGCAACAGACGAGAGACACATTAAGCTTAGGGTGTAGGTTGGCGGGTGGTGGAGGAGGTTAGATGTGAGCAGCAACAACAACAACAATCAAAATATAGCCCATATAGCCACAACTAGCTGAGCTCAGCGAACCAAACGAAGCACAAGAAAAAGGGCTATAATTTCACTTGATTTTTTTTATTTCACCATTAAATTTGTGCCGTTAATAATTTGTCTCAATTTTTAGAGCAGAACACACAGAAATGAGCTTTGGGTTAGATTCGCAGTTTTCTCCCATTTATATTACAAATATCAATTTGGAAAGTTATTTCGTGGAATACCCAAAAACATTTTACATGCGACAAGTACTCGTATGTATGGCTGTAATACAAGTGCAAAGTGCTGTAAACTGTTAACTGTAAATTTGTTGGGCAATACCCGCAACAACAAACAAAAATAAAACACACAAAAATATATGTATATAAATAGTACTTTTAACAGCAAAACTAAAAACATTTCAATTTGTGCTTGCATTGTAAATTCAGTTTTGTGGGGGATTGGAGGAAGGTCAAAAGCTTTACAGCATTGCGCTTGAAAACGCTTTCGAAACGTCAAGTTGCGTGAGTGTGTGTTGTATTCTGGCCATATAATTAAGAAGTGAGAGAGAGAGAGAGAGAGAGAGATGCTTCATTTGAATAGGGCCTAAACATGACTGAAGGGCAGTCAATGTTGATCTACAGGTGCCTCTAATAATGAGTGCACACAACGAACACACACACACACGCACGCACATACAGTTCTGGCCTCGTTGATGTGAGTGTGAGTCTGAGTGTGCGTGTAAGGCGAGGGAGGGGCAGTTTTGGTTGGTTTTTGTTTGGACGCTTTGTTTGGGGCCAGTTTGTTCATGTGTTAAGCGCATAGCACTTGGCTTGTAGAAGATTGTCAAGCATTGGGTTTTGTTGAAGTGCCCACCACCACGCTTAGGCATTATAAATTCTGTGGCTATGTGCGGCATGCGGCGTATACTGGTATACTGTGTGGCATGTTGCACAGGCTCACTTATCATAATTACGCACTGTTGCATACAGGCGGACACAAGCAGCGTGCGCTTGGAGTGTGGCAAAAAGTACTTGAAATAAAAAAAGTTATTGTTCAAAAATTATACAACATAGAGCAATAGAGAAAAAGAGAAAGAGGAAAGTCGGCGAGAGAGATGAGAAATGTGCACTTGACGCACAAAAAACAGCAAACAAAAAAATACAGCGATGAGTGTAGTTTGGTTTTTATACTATAAACTTGTTTTTTATTTATTTACCAACTGTAAAATTGGGTCAACTATCAAAGTCAAAGCTGTTAAGGGTTAAGTGCAGAACCCCTCAACTCACCTCTTCGCTCACTGCTCACCTCTCGCCTAGAATCCCCTAACAAGCCCACATGCAAACAAACAAACGAAAGAGTGGACAACCGCTCTACAATTCCTGTTGGCCAATTTCGCTTATGGGTCGAGCGAATGTTTCTTTTGTGGTTGTTGTTGTTGTTGTTGCTGTTGTTGTTGTTGTTGAATGTTGCTGATGTCGTTAGTTTGTGTGTCTGCCCAGCTGTCTCTGTTGTCTGGCTGTCCGTTTGCGCAGCAGTAACTGACTAAATAAAATAAATTGTACTATAAACCAGACAACAAACTTGAAGAGCCGCCACAGCACATACATGTACATAGCAACATGGCTAAGAACTTGACATGCATTCAGTTTTAACTGTTACCAGTTGTGGTTGTTGTTAATGTTGCTGTTGCGTGCAGCAGGCAGCCTAACGGCAACTGTTGCTACCACAGTTTGCCAACAGCAGCGTGACCGAACATTGCCCGTTCTTGGAGCCGGTTCAACATGACTCCACACATACACACACACACCATAGACACACGCACGCACACATACATGCCTGCTGCCTTCTAACGGTTTCATACATAAATCAAGGCAGCCATTTAAGCAATTAGTAAAAAAAATTACCAACAAAGAAAGCGCTTGTACAGTAGCACTCTATAGATGTGTGTGTGTGTGTGTGTGTGTGTTGATGCTGCTGCTGCTGCTGGCCAAAATAGTTTGCGGCAATTTAGATAGTGTGGCAGTTGGTGGGCGTTATAACGGCAGCAACTAACATACAACCAGAAAAAAAACAACTCGCTAAAAGGAATAGAAACAAGAACAACATCTTCATGTGTCGCCATTTTAAGGTGTGATAATGCAAGCAAGAGGGAGAGAGATAGAGAGAGATAGAGAGAGAGAGATAGAGAGAGAGAGAGAGAGAGGGAGCTTGAGAGAGCGTGGGCTCAGATAACGGTCAATTTGCATTTTAATTGAGCGCTTGTTGATGCTATATACACATCTTGATATACTCTCACACACATAGGCAGAATAGACGAATAAAACAATCTCGCTCACTCGCACATTTGTTTTAGCTTCAGTATTTGCGCAATGTGAGTAGTTTTTTGGGCTGTGCGACTATTTGCATTTTGTGAGAAAAAAACATGACCAACATCAAACTGGAGGGGGAGGAGAGGCTAACCGGTGGGCGTGCGTTGCACCTAATTTAACTCTTATGACATCAACAGATCAAAAGCGAATGACAGCAAAAGAGAGCGAAGGAGAGGTAGTGAACAGCCGAAAAAAAATAAGAATCACACAAATCTAGCTGTTTGGCAACATATTGATGCATGTGATACGAGTCTCGGTTTTTTTATGCAAATTAATTCAGTAACCGGTTTGCAAATATACACACACACACACACACACAAACATACAGTATGTATGGATATTAAACAGTTCTGGCAGCTTCTTAATTCTTTTTTTCGCATATGCAAAAAGGAATGTTTCTTTTTTTCCATTATCATGTAAAGAGAAAAACGCATTCACTTATTTTGCTTCTGCTTCTTCTTCCTCGACATCAAAATGATTTCAATTCATAATAAATGTGCGCTTTCATCTTTGTCAAGCTGCAATTGGCAAATGTTCCGAAATTAATGTGCTTTAAACTTTAACGGAACAGGGTTAAAAGCTGCGCTTGTTAAACACAACACAAGAGTTGCAGTATGTTGGGTCGGGGCGGTCGGAGACGGTTGAAAAGGGCACTGGGGTAACGGTAACTGGCGAACCGCTGAAGTCCACTCTTCGCTGCCTTTGTTTCATCTTTCGCATTAACTGTATTTTAATGACAATGGGGTCGCCCGCCGCGTTCGTTCTCGGCGTCTGGCAGAGCTTTTTTTTTTGTTCTTTCTTGTTCTTTTTTCTTTTTGTTGGTTTGTAATTAAAATATAATTTTTCTTTTGTTTTTGCATTTACTTTCACATGTCTCACTCTTTAGGTGTGTGTGGGCTTGTCGCTTCCGCGTGTCTTTTAAATGATTTTTTATTGTTACTATTATTACTGCGACTAGGCCGACTCAAAGGGAAGGTGAGAAAGGGAAATAATTAAATAAAAGTTATTGCTCGAGTTAATAGGTTCAGTAAGCTTTACATTGACTGCACAAACAGCAAGAACATTTATAACTCGCCTGACCGAAAAAAAAACAATGAAATCCAAAAAAAGATGAAAAACAAAAAATAAATAAATAAGTAATAAAAGCCATGTGCACAAAAAAAACGATCGTCTGAGACTGGACTGGAGACACCAACCGGTTTACGGTTCACGTTCACAAATTGTCGCAGCGAATATCAAAAACAACACAAAAATGACAGTGGTTCACATCATTCACACTCAGTTCATGAGAAGATAACCACAGTAAGCTAAAAATGTGGCCAAAAACACATCTTGAAGTAGATATATATATATAGACAATTATTAAGAACTTTTTGTTTGGGTCCGAAGATTAAATGGCAGCTTACCCATTAAGGGGAAGCACCTTTATTCAAGAGCTTCAAATTAGAAAAAAGAATTTCATAGTTTATGGAAAAATAGATTTAATCTTATTTAACTGCTTTTACAAACTAACCAAAAGAAACCGATGCACTCTGCACAATGGCAACGCTGGCTGCCAGCAGTGTAAGTAGCGCCCAGGCGCTATAAATTTGCAATATGGCATTGCTGCCAACGGTTGCGGCTGCGCTGGCGCCGACGCATCGTCGACTTTGGCGTTGGCGTGCGCAGCTGACGCAAATGTTCACAGTCGCTGCAGGCGCCATTTTTGTCTGGATGTCTTTGTATATATATAGATTTCGTTTTTGTATATTTGTATTTGTTTTAAAACGGCTTTTTCACTGCCGTTAATTGTGGTTTGGGCTTTGGCTTCAGCTTTAGCCTCAGCTTTGCGGCAGCTTCACTTTTCTTTGTATTCTCGTTTCTTTGGCGCATTACAAAACACAGTTCGACTTTTCACTCGGCAGAGACGGCCAATTGCATAATGCGTTCGACTTTACACACAATTCTACACGACATTAATTAGCGCAGACGCAAATTGGTATTAATTAGACTCATACATGTACATTTATTCAGTAATTGGTAATGTTAATGCACTCGCGCGCCCTTTTCACACATGTGTGGAGACTGAGACTGAGACTGGGCCAAGCTCTGCGCCACACTCGACTCTGGACTACGACGCTGTCAACAGCTCAACAACGAACCAGACTTGCTGCGACGAATGATCAAACCGAACTGAGCGCAGCTTTAAACGATGCCCGATGACGATGCTTCACGATTCACGCGTTCATCAGTGCTGCCTCTTTAGTTTTATTTTCTCCAGCTAAAACAAGCTGAATTTCTAACAGTTTACACTGTAGACAATTAAGCGGGTTGGCTTATTAAGTATTATCTTGCTTATATACACAGGCATATAACTTATTTACATAAGTATATATATCAAATATTTATACATTGTTAACATATTTATCTTTATTAAAACCATTAAAGTTAGTTTCAATTAATTTGCGATTACTCGTCAATTAACCATTTAATAGCTCTAAGTCTGGCATCACTGCCTATGCGATCACGAAGTTAAGTAGAGCTGCAAAATCGTAAGCTCGCTCTTAAATTTAGTTCTCATTCTCTTAAAGTGGTCAAAGCTGCTCATAAACAACTCACTCACATGTAACAATATTAAAGGTAACAACAAAACTCCTACGGCACACTGTAAAGTTACAAATCAGCTAATAAAGCAGACACGCTTAAAGAAGCAAGCACACAAAAAAAGGGGAGAAATCGAAATCTTTTGCACACAAATTAAGTCGAAGCTCAATCGCTTCTTCTGTTTCTTCTCACCCACCCACTGCTGTTGCTATTGCTGCTGTTGCTTTAGCAATCAGTGCAACAGTTCTGACTCATGAAGCTTACGGCATCAAATGGATTTTTGCATTTTATGTTTTTTGTTTTTGTACTTTTCTTTTTGTTGTTTTTGGTTGCTTGTTTGGGGCTTTGGTCTTGGGCTCTCTGTAACCCAATTTCAAAACGAGTCGCAGAAGGCAGCAAAAAAGCTCTGTGACGAAAAAAAAAATAAAACAAATAAAACGCATGCATGGGAAGCAGAATACGAAAATTACAGAAAAGGCGTTGTAAGAAATCGAAAACAGCACATGCACATACATATTTATATATGTATGTACGTATGTATGTATGTATATGTGTAGTACAAGCCTTGAGGGCTGCGCACAAAAATACGAATACAATTGGATTAGCTCTTTATAGAGAAGAACCAAACTAAACTGAATCATAGGAAAAAGTGAATAAGTTAAGTTTACGTTTCACGCCGTTGTTTAATTGATTGTGAAATGTTTACACAGTTGATTTTCTCAAAAATAACTAATATTTATGTTACAGTGTAATAGACATAAATAAAAGAAGGAAGTGTCCAATCCAATGTGTAGATCTGGCCTCAAGAATTATGATAAAGCTACTAATAAGTAAAAAAAAATAAACAAACAAAAAATTAATGTTGAAAAACGAGTTTCAAATACATGTAGCAGTAAATTTTGTGATTTTAATGTCAATTGCCAAGATATAAACCGTTTCATAAGGCATAAATGGCATCAACAAAAAAAAATGTTTTAAATGACATGATTTACAGAGTCCATTAGTTTTTATATGACTTTTAAACTCTATATAATCAATGCGAATTGAAATTATATCTTATTCAAAACTAAAAGTTTTGAAAGCTTCTTTAATCATTTTTTGCCGCCTGGCAACAGCTAAAAATCGATCAGTCATTGCGTAAGGGAGAAGACCTCACTTCAGCTCCATTACAGTGTTTACACTTGCATGCATGCATACATACATATGTATGTATATGTGCGTACGTGCTTTTTTTGTTGACTCGATCCGGCAACGACACGCAAACAACAACAACATAATTTGTAGCCGGTAAGTTTGGTTTTTGTTAACTGCAATAAAAAACCAGGCCTCATTTTATGCGCTGCATTTGTAGTTTAGCTGTTTGTGTTATCGACGTTTTTGGCGATTGCGCTCGACATGTTGTTGTTTCTGTTGTTGCTATTGGCCATTTGTTATTGTGGTTTTGTTGTTTTTGGTGTCTGGCCAAAGTGCTGCTGTTGTTGCTGTGCGCTAAAAATAAAACGGCATGTAATTATAGCCGTTGTCTGCGACTTGTTGCACTTACACTTCCAACATAAGTACATATGTACAAGTGTATGTATGTGTGTGTGTTTGTGTAAACAGCCATAACCAAAAGCAAAACGAACCAGCCAAGCAACTAATAAAGAGCCCCAACTTTAAGAGAGCGTGCGAAAGAGAGTGCTTACTGCTCAAGTCAAACACTTCTGCGTGCTCTTTGCTGGCCTTTGGTCACGTCGTCCAGCAACCGTTCAATGGCCAAATGGACCAGAGCTCTGTTAGGTCACGTATGCGCATATGAATAATGATTAATGCACTACACAAATATCTTGTCCTGTTATCGACTTGTACCATATACACTCACATACAGCAGCAGGTGTGTGCAAAGTGTGTGTGTTAATCTTCTTGCTCGATGAAGTGCTAGCTGCTAACCTTGGCCTAAATGTGTCGGTCAGCATACGTTGAGTTTGTAAACACATAACAAATCGCTGGCGATAGCTCTTAGACTAAAGCTTAATTGTTACCAAGAAGTTGCTCAGTCGGGGATAAAGCTTAACGAAAGCTTGAAGCGTCGTTTAGCAAAGACATCAACCCAATGCAAGTCACTATTAACACACTGTTAATGCCAAGCTATGAAGCTAACAAATAACACAATCACATTTTTCTAAAAAATTTTTTTTATTCACGTAAATTAACTTAAATTAAGATAATCATCAGAATATTTACAACATTGAAATACTACAAGAAGGAATATGCATGCACTGTGAATGACCCGCGATAAAAGGAACCCTTTTGTATAAATGTGATTTTTGATTTCGCAAAAATAATGTGCGCCTTGGGGGTAGGAAGTAGGAAGTGAAAAGAGTTTAGATGTAGTATAAGTACAAGGGTGTCTTGCGCATTGGAAACATTTCTAGATCGAGTCGAGTATCTAAATGGCATGTTGTGATTTTCCCCTCTTATCTGCGGCGCAAATGCATCATGGTCTCCAGCGAACTGGGATCCACTGTGGCCGCATGCTCCAAATCCTCACTGCTGGCATTCTCCTCGGCCACATTAACAAATGTGCTGGAGAGTTCACCATTCAGCTTATTCACGCTTCCTGTCGTTATGTCATACATGAAGATTTCGTGCTCCGCCGTGTCACTGGATCTTTAAATAATACAAGACAAAAAAAAAAAAATTGGTAATCATTGTAAAGCTATCCTATCATTGTGTGCTCCTTACTTGGCGACTAGGAGCACCACCGACTGCAATTCGATATCTGTGCGTGATTCCTTTTCTAGCCAGCGCTTAAAGTTTTCCTTGGTGGGCTTCTTGACCAACGTTTTGACCAGCTCGCCGCCCAAGAACTTGACCTCTTTGCTATCTACACTGCTGCTACTGCGTGCCTCAATGGACTGTATTGGTGGCTGGGCCTCAACGGGAGCTAGAACAACAACGCTAACAATCTTCTTGCCGAGCAGCTCCTCACTGTCCGGGATGGGAAATTGTGCACCATTGATCTTAAGTGGCAGATAGCGGTTATATTGCTGACGCTCGGCCAGATCCACGGGAGTCACCACAGTGGCATCCGTACGCACATATTTCTCACTGACACTCTGACCCTGATCCGCATCATAGCGCACCACCTTCACATCCAGATTCTGTTTTTGGGGCAGAGAGTTGCTCTGCTTGACGCGATCCAGTTGCTTTTCAGTGAGCGCTACCTTGTCGCCATTGGGCTTTACCACGGTGAGCACCTTGTTTGTCTCTGCGATCTGAGCACCACCGCCATTGCCATAGAAATGCTGAAGATGTTCTGCGGGAAGGTTCTCTAGCGCAATGTCTCCCTGCTTATCGTAGTCCAGGATCGAGATGTCGGCATTGTTGAGTATGCCCGAGGAGAAGAGTTGCTGGCGCAGATCTTCGGGCACTTCGTCGGGCAGCTGTAGCAATGTTTGGGATGCCTTGCCATTTGGTCCGGCACTTGGTGCGGTTGTTGAAGCTGGTGAGGATGTGGTAGAAGGTGCAGCAGAAGCAGAAGCTGTTGGCTTGCTCTGTTTCAGATAAGTTGATTGTTGTTGTTGTTGCTGCTGCTGCTGTTTCTGTTGCTTTTCGTGTTGCTGTCGCTGCTGCAGCTCCTTGAACACATCCGAGTGAAAGGTGGACACACTGAAAGGTGAATTATCAACAGCTCCGGCAGCACTCAACTGCACATTGTTGGTTTTCCTTGGTTGCTGCTGGCCATAGCTATTGCTCTGGGGATGCACCTGAACCACCTGTTCATTGTTGGTTTGCGTATACTGATTGTGGCTAGCGTAGTTGTTGTTGTTGTTGTTGGTAGAAGGAACTGGTGTTACCACCATAACCTTCTGGCCATGCGTGGACTCTGCATAAACTGGAGCCGGTGCCTCTGTGACAAAACTGCTATAATGTTGCTGCTGCTGTTGTGGCTGATGTTGCTGGGAAAGAGATGAGCTCGCTGTAATATAGTGACCAGAGAGAGGCTGAGCTACTGCTGCTGTCGAGGAGACCGGCGCTAGATTGGGAGCAGGTATATCATGTATGACCTCGTTGCGATTGCTGCTAAAGACATATTGCTGATTAATAGGATTGTGCACTGTTTCCGTAATGTGTTGCTCGAATTTGGGAATGGATTTGAGCAGCTCCGTTTCCTTGGAAGGCTTAATTTCAAAGTAGTTTAGTGTTGGTGAGGAATATTTGTGCTCCTGATGTTGCTGCTGCTGCTGTTGTTGTTGACGATGTTGCTGTGGTTGATAGTAGTCAGGTGCTGGTGTGGGGGAGTGAACTATAAACTGCGGTTGCTGAACAAATTGTGGTTGTCTAACAAACTCATAAGGTTGCGGTTTTGGCTGTGTTTGATATTGCTGATGTTGTGGTTGATGCTGTTGCTGATGCTGATAGTTGACATTTTCCAACTTGACCGGCAGCTGCAGTGGTTTGACTTGTGGCGCTGGTGCTGGTGTGGGACGGAACTTAACGGGCTGGTACGAGGCAGGACTGCCACGCAATGGCAGCTCTTGAGACTTTGGCGGAACTGGTGTTGGGAAAAATGGCACCGATTGCTGCTTATGTGGAGGCTTCTGGTATTGCTGTTGCTGTGATGATGCCTGATATTGTTGATTGTGATTGATATAGAATTGTGATTGCTGAACAAGTTTGTTGAATATGGTTTGGGACGAGGTGGAAGGCAATTGCTGTTGCGTCACGCTGGAACGTGTGGCATGTTGGGGCTTATTGTAGTATGGTTGCTGCGACGATTGTTGTGGCTGTAATTGTTGCTGGTGCTTGGGTGGTGCAGCACTGAGTGCAGCGGGTAGTCGGAAATAGTTGTTGTTGTGATGCGCGGGCAACTGTTGCTGCTGCGGCTGCTGATTGGAAAAATGGAACGACGATTGCTGCTGCTGCAGTTGCTGCTGCTGCTGTGATTGATGATGAAGACTATGATGTTGCTGCTGTGGCTGATAATTGTTGTTGTTGTTGCTGCCAAAGAGCAGATTGGAGAGTGCACCACGAGCAAAGCTACTCTCGCGTCCATATTCGGCACGTGTACTTGTTGTTGTTACCGGCAGAGCCACAACCTGACGTTGAATGCTCTCCGCATCGTGCTCCTCTAAGATGTGGCCAGCTTGATGTTTGCTCTCGTCGCCAAAGGAGACATGGATGCCGCTGTTGCTGTGATACTTCTCCGAATCGGGATGGATGATGGTGCGCAGTGTGGTGGATTTCAGTGGTGGCAGGGGTGTAACGGGATACTGTATGATCTCCTCCTCTTCCTCGGGCTCGTCGTTATCATCGTTGTTAAGCGAGGCAATTGGTGACTCCAAATGCAGTTTGTTGTTCTGATCCTTCTTATAGTTCACATAGAACACATGCACCTTCTCCTTCTTGCGCTTCTTCTTAGTGACAATGGGCTGTGCTGGCTCCTCGGCAATCGTTTCATTCGCATCCTTGATAATGATCTCAATAATGGGTTCCGGCGCTTCCAGATACTGTGGATACGGTCCATACGAGTTGCTATAGCTGCCGGGATATTGAGCTGCAAGTGCAAAATACGTAAGTTATCGGGAATGGAGTAACTGTAGCAGAGTTTTTAAATACTTTACCCAAGGCCTGCTGTCCATTGTAGTAACCAGATTGCGGATAATAGTTGTCCACGTATCCGGCACGCCTACTTGCTACCTCCGGATACAGATAACCGGCATTGCCAAAATCATAGAGCGTCCGCTTGCCACGGTTCTCGCCAGGCACAGCTTTCAATGCCTTCGATTGACGGGTTGTTGTCGTTGCCGTTGTTTTTGTTGTTGCTGCTGTGTTGCCAGCTGAAGTTGTGGGCGTGGGTTTTTTGGTAGAACTAATTGCCAGTTTGTTTGGCTTGGAATCGCTTTTTGGCTTGGTTGTGGCTGTGGCGGCAGCTGCTCCAACTGCAAACAGCGCCAACTAAAATGGTGCAAATAAAAAGCGTTTTGATTTAGATGTAAAAATTGCAGACTAAAGGTGATAAATATAAATATGAAGGTGATTTTGCCATATAAGAACAATTAAAGAAGGCTCTTATCAAGTAAGCTCGATAAGAAGATATAAGGGTTAACACTTGTCATACTGTACCAATGCTTGATGATTTAACAACCTCTCCTAACCTCTTTTTCTCAACCTATCTTAATAAAAATATCACATACTATTATTGTTTGTGTTTTTATTCCCATTTTAATTTGTTCGAAATTCAACATTTTATTGGTATTGCTTACATGTGTATATAGTAAACCGGAAAAAATATCGAAACTTAAAACAAAAACGTATACTGTATAAATCTGGATTCTTTAGCTCTTATATTTTCTAAGATCGATGCGTTCATTCATACAGATTGTTACATACCTTTTTATAGGTTAAAGTAATAAAGATAAAACAGTTTGTCAATATTTAAACACAACTAATGCAAATTTATACTTCAACTAATCTTACAAAATCACAAATTTTAAATTAGATCTTGAGGAAATATTCAACACAACCAGCATTAAGATCGTTTTTTAAAAAAAAACTGCTCAAAAATATTTTATAAAACTAATTATCGTTGTCTATTTCTGTATGCACATTAAAAGCACAATATTTTCAAAGCAATGTAATTCTAGCAAATGATATTTATTTTAAATTCAAACAGAAGTCTTTGTTTGACAATAACTTCTTCGCCTGATGTACATATATATGTCTTTGTTGTCAGTCGATCCACATTAAGAGCAGTCAAATTGAGCAATATAATATAAATATATTTTAAAATTTAAAATTACTGCAATTTTGTTATGAACGGTATTATTTTTAGTATTGTATTAATGTTTCATTAAAAGCCATTCAGTAATTATTGCGTGAATGAGTAAAAAGCTTTTACATAGGATTCAAACTATGAAATAAAATCGAAAATTGACAACTTTAATTGGATGCTATGTTTATATATTTATCCCAATTTTAAATTATTTTTTGCGGCTTTTACAAGGTCGAAATTTTTAAATAAACTTTTTTAGCACAAAAAAACGCAAACTTTTGGTGAATGCCCAAAAGTGGCAAATTAAAAACGCAATGTAAACAAATATCAACATCAAGATATCGCCGCCGCAAAGTGCTTTTTTTGTCTAGCAAATTAGATGAACAAAACCGTGGACGTGTTTTGAATCGGTCTTTGGCATTGGGTCAATGTCAAGTTGACCACACTTGATGGGTTAAAGGCAAGGGAGCCAGCATATGGGAACTACATAACTAAGAGATCAATGCTACTCGACTCAAATCAAAGCTCATCAATCTCTTTCAATTTTTTCATTTCATTTTTGAGGCTGTTACTTATGAGTCTTAATCGAATTTAACTGTGTCAGTTCAAGCTGACTAATCGTCAACAATGTGAAGAGGACGGCCTATTTGCCACACGTAGCCGTGAAAGTTGCGCTAAACTTGAAGCAGACTTGAATTTCAATTTCAATGAACAGTCGCAATTTGCATTTCAACATTATACGAGCAACAATGCAGGTGAAAAACTTGTATTAAACATACTGTAAAGGTAATATATATTTAGTAAACAACTTTTTTGGGACATTTGCATTGCATTATTTTATTTTTGTATACGTTTACAAACTATAAAAAGCAACAATAATAAATTGTATTTGTCATTAAAAACAAAATAAAATTAAACAAAACAAACAAATTTTATAAATAACTACTATCCGCACTACTACCATATATAATAAAGCATTATTGCTCCTGATTGTAATTCCTTCAATTCTTCAGCGCAAAGCAAAGCAAAATCCCAAGAGGAAATAATTTCAAGCTATGTATTTGATTTAGTTGTGTTTCCTACTTCAAGCGCGTTGCGTTAACATTGCGTAAAAATGAAATTCACATTTAATCAGATTTTACTGATTATCTTTGAATGGAAAATAATAACAACAACGATTGTAATTACAATAAATACAATGCTTATGGGATTGTGTCAAATTTGCTTTTACAGTCTGGATAGTTCTCTTTGTTTTTGGATAGTTCTTTTCATTGTCATATATGTGAAAGTTAAAGCGATTTTAAAGAAAAGTTCGGAAAATGACGAAACGCTGGATACTCATGATGTTGATATGGAATATCCTCAAATACGGCATTTTGACTCCACTATGATTGACCTGGACTCTTATGGAAGGCTCCAAGCTTACCCCGCAAGGATCGAAGCTTTCTAAATAAGGCAACAGAAGAGCCGCCATCCTATAATGAATGTGCTGCAACATTAATCGCTTTGATACACACAACTCGTTCAACTTATTCTGATTTCCAATATGTATAGAGTTTACCTATAAGTAAGAAGGTTTTAGTCAAGAAAGCTCAAAGCTGTGCAGTCATACTTGGCATTACTACATAATGCAATCAATATCTAAGGTGTTTCTTAAACCATATCGAAGATGATTTTTATTGACAGATTAGCATATCTAAAATGTATATCGGAAACCAGAAGAGCTATCGATAGTCGCAAGCTAATACGTCTCTGAGATCGACGTGCTTATACAGTCAGACGAACATTGAATTGATACAATTGACACCAAAAAAATGATCATAATAAAATGGAGGTCACAAGATTTTTGCTCGAATTCCGTATTCAATGTATTTTATCCCACAGAACTAAATTCATTGCACATATAAAACGCATTTCTTTTGGCTTCATGCTCGATGTTCAGGGAGTTGCTGATGATTTGAAAATAACGTGCCCCGCCTCCATGCATGTGCAACATAAAGCTCTGCTATTTGCTGTAGTACCCTTATTTAATGTTAAATATTTCTCCCGTGGAAATATGAGGCTTGAGACAGCCGTAAGATCAATGGCTCGAGGAGCTCTGTCACTGCAACACAAAGCCACAGCATCAAGCAAACAGCAATTCATGTGGAAGAAAGAAACTATTTTTTGGCCACTATCGCCATGCCCCAGAGAGTGAGTCTCTCTGCTTCCATTTGACATTTGGCACTGTTAAAATAATCATTTGCTTTACTTTCTCAAAATAAAAATAAAAAAATTCAAAATTTCTAGCAACGTTTTTTCGTTTGACTGCAAATGTCAGCGTTGTGGGCGCCTGACATTTGATTTATTATAATTGAGTAATAATCGCAGTTAAAGTGAAACTCAACACACAACACAGTTTCAATGCATGTAGCGCTCGCTGTATGTCTGTATGTATGTGGTTCAAGTGGCGTATGCGCAATCTCAGATTGCAAAGATCAAACAGTCAAATTGTATACGTTTGTGTTTGTCTGTGTTTTTTTTTTGAGATAATGATTATGGCATCGTTGTCACATCGTTGTTAACTGTCAAATCGCGCTAGTTTGCAAATGTCCAAAACGGAAGCTGTGCGAAGTATTTTGACAGCACTTGCGCTATGGCAACGCTATTGTTTTTATATCTTTCTTTTGTTTTTTGTTTTTGTTTTCATACCGTTATCATATTAGCTATTGTTGTTGTTGCTTGTCGCCTTAGTGTGTGAGATTTTTGTCATATAGCAATTGCTGACACACATTTTGACAGCTTTTAATTACAACCCAAAACACACATTTCCCACTTGTACCCACTACTACGACTTGCACGCACTTTTAATAGAGCTTATGAACATATGAAGAAAACTGAAATGAGTTTGTTTTAAATATTACGACATTGTATGCTAATTATGCTACATTGTCACAGATCGAAATGCCCACATAAAGAAAAACGATTATTTAACACAACCAAAAGAAGAAAAAAAGCTTACGGAAATTATCGCGAATTGGTCAAGCGTGGATTAGCATAATGAACTGACCTATACCTGGTGCCGCTGATGTTCGCCCCTGTAGCTCGGTAGCCAGCCGGTGACCAGATGGATTTATTAACACATCAATGTGTGTGTGTGTGTATGTATGCCTCCCCGCTGACCAGGCCGAAAACAAGAGTTAAGCTCAGACAATGGGCCAAATGTCAAGTTAAATGTAAGCCAAAAGCAAGTTAAAATCTTTTTATTTTCTTTTGGTCAAAACAAAGGCAAAACAAATGCCATTGATGGCACACACACACATATACACATACATATGTATATTTATAGACACACAGACGCGCAGAAAGAAACTGGCGCATAACCAAAAAGAAAGATGCTAACAATGGGAGAAAGTTAACACGCACACACACCTCTCCATACAAACATACATATGGATATGTATTCACACCAGACACACACATTATAGGCATTGGGTTAACAAAATTGTTTACAAGCTCATAAATTTTGTTGGCCAGCAGCACCAAAACAAAACTGCAATCAACAAAGAAACACACTGCCCACACAACAAGCAGCAGGCAACAACAGCAATTTGCACAGAATTATGTAATGAATAGAAAATGAGATAAAAATACACAAAAAACGTTGACTAGCATTTACTGTGCAAGTGTAAATCAAAGACTTGAACACATAGTCGCATCTTACTAGTTTTAAAAGACTAAACGAATTTAATTGCCAAGCTGCAAATTCAGGCTTTAAGCTAAACTTCGGATTTGACTAGACACGATTGTGTAATGTCGAAGCTAAATAATGGCCAAAATGAAAGAGGTCTGGCCAAATTATACAGATGCTGCGGCTGCTGCTGGGCTTGCAAGAGCAAGAGCAAGAGTGAAGCTGCAACATTTTTAAAAACCTAACTGCTTTACAGCTTTACAGCTTTTACAACTCAACAACTTAACCACTTGTGGCATGTGGCAGCTGGCTGCTGGCTGCTGGCTGCTGACAGCAAATTGTTAGAGACACTCACTCTACTACTCTACGTGTCGTTTGTCGTTTGTGGTTTGCTATTTCGGTGTATACAAGCTAGTCTAGTCGGAGTAGTCGTTGCAGTTGCAGTTGCAGTAGTGAAATCTGCCCACAACTTGTTGCCACAAAGAAGTACAGCAATAACAATTGCAAACTGCATTAGTTAGCATATCAGAGGCCGTAAACTGATGACAAAGCAAATTCTCATGTTGTTTGCAAATTTGTAATTAGCTTCTTTCTTTCGTTGTCACAGTTATGCCTATTAACTGATGGCAATCTCTCACAACAACGCCTAGCTGCTGCTGCTGCGTCATGCCACAACTGCAGCTGCATCTGCAACTACAACTTATGCTAATAACTCACATTTGGCCCAAAAAAAGAAACGTGGCCATCATTCTCTTGATGATGAACAGTTATGATATGCGACAGACGATCTCCCATTGTTGGCCAAATGAACGTTTGCTAACTTGAATCTGACACGCCACAACTATTCTCCACTTGCCAAGCTCTGATCTGAAAACCAACTCAGAACGTCAACAAAATTTTAGTTTGTATGTGTGTGTACGTGTACTTGTTGGTGTAGGTGTATCTGCCAGTCAGTCACAGTCAATTATGCAGGTGAACGGCTGACTAACTAAAACTAGAAAGGCATATTGTGCAAAGATCCTAGATTTGGTAATACTTCAAGAAATTATATATTTTAACAGCCGTAATTTAGGTGCACAATTGTGATTAACGTGAAATATTCAATTTGATGTTAATAACCACTTTAACATGGTAGTAAACGGCAATTGTTTTGACATAACAAGATCATAGCAGTATACAGCATACATAGTAACAATAGTAATTTTCAAATGTAATTTTTATTTTTATATTTTTACTTATCTAGTAGCTAGTGGCTTGAAACAAGTTTCTAATGCACTTAGAGACATTCATTCAAATGAGACACCAAATATATTTTTGTAATAGTGTGCATTGCCCAGTGATGTATATGATTAAAACATTGCATCAACTAGGTGATGAGAACTTCTTATTATAACTAACGTGAATTTAAGCATGAGAACAAGCAATTTAAGTGAATAAATCATGAGAACTGCTAAGACTTAAAAGAAGTTTGCTGCAATAACTAAATTAGTTTAGTTTTGATCTCTCATGGTTCTCATAAAAACTTATCTTTTTGGCATTGGCATTTGGCATCAAATGTTGTTAAGTTTCGCTTCAGTCTGATACATAATTGATTGGCTTTCACTAAAAATTTCGCTAATGAGACAACGTCTTGTGTTTTTAATCAGAGTAGACTCTTTTTATAGCCCGAAACAGTTTTGTGTTCTTAATTTGCCAAGTTAACAAAGGCGTACTATTGACATTTTCAATACAACATTGAATTAATTCAGTGAGGCACTTTGCCCATCAAGATAATCTGGTTAAGACGAAGTCGATTCGACTAAATCTATCAATATTAAATATTCAACAACTGTCAGTTGTCAAAAGCGATTCACACAAACAAAAAAACACCCTCCACTAAATATTTAAAAATATTTTAAATAAAAAGAAAAAAGATGTGCTTAAGTTAAGTGGCCATGGAAGGCGTTTATAGCTATGGTATCATATAGAAATTGCATATTTCCAAGGCGTTCCGCTTGATCAACACGTTTATGCAGTCTCGCTTCTGATGATGACCAATGTCCTCAATCGATAGACATACGATCTGATGGCTAAACATTATAGACATTTGCCACACTTTTTAAGTGTTCATGAAAAGCCATAAAAGTGTTGGCGGATGTGCATAATGACGAAATGGCGTATAATAATCCTTATAATTAAAGACCACCACCGTGGCGTGTTATATAACCAATGACAGCTGTAAAATGTGGACCAACAACAACACAAGCAGGAATGAAAGGAAGTAAGTGTAAGAGTGCACGATGGTGTGTGTGAAGTGTGCAAAATATATGTGATTTGTTGCGTCTGACGAAAGACTTAAGCGACAAACTTGGCGTGCGAACTGCCACCACAGCCGTAACTAAAAGGCGTAAAAATACGTAAAGCATTAATCGTTTCTTCGGGTTTTTTTTGTGTTTTCCTTTTTTTCTTGTGTGTGTTTCGCTGTTATGTCTTAGAAGCTGCACAGCCAGACACCCAAAAACGGAAGTAAGCGACGCTCCAAGCGGCAAAATTTAGACCACTATAAACACTTGGCGAGCAGACAACAAACAACAACAGCAACTAAAGCAGCTGAGAAACAAGTGAAGGAGCAGTTAAGAGCAGAAAACAAAAAACAAATAAACAAAGCAAAGACAGGCAGAAAGAAGAAAGAAAAAAAGTTATGAATTATTAAATGAAATGAAAAATGAAAGTGTTTTTCTGTCAGTCAACACGAATGATGATGATGCTGCTGCTGCTGCTGCTGTGATGGTGGTGCTGCTGCTGGTGCTGGGCTGGACGCCAGCTGAATCTACCTCAACGTGACATGAATTGGGCACACATACACACACACACACACACACACGTACACAGAGAAGTGCAGAGACGGGCTCATGTATATAGGCTCAAGCACATACAGGTAGTGCGATGAGAAAGCGTACTTCAATACCAAGTTGAGATATGGAAGTCAACACTTTTGGCGGCAACGTGCCAACAACTAGCAACTGTTTCCCTTGACCCGCGACCCGTTTGCAGTGTGGGTAGGTTGAAGACGCCTCAATCGCAATCCGAATCACACGGACACACGCAGAAGAGTCACAACCAATCAAAATTTCAACCTCATATGCATAATAAACCGAAAGAAGATGACGTTGCAGCTGCTGTTGCTGTTGCCGTGGCTATGATCATTTATAAGAGCATCGCCTCGAAAAACGCAAAAAAAAACAACAACAAAATTCAATTCAATTCGGACAATGGATTTGGTCTCGCACCAGAAATGTAAAAGTTGTTCAACCAGTCAAAGAATGTCATTGAAAATTGTATTCGAAACAATTTTCATCAAATGCAAATGAGTTTTTGTTTTGGTTTTGTTTATATTTTTTACAGACAGATAGATAGAAAGAAATCAAAATGCATCAACATTTAGACAGCTTTGAGGACTGACCATTGCATTATTATTACAATTAAGAGCAAACACCTTAAAGCGTGATTTGTAGCTGCATTTAAAAAGAAGAAGAAGAAGAGTTGGTAAGTATATTATTATTTTTAGTGATGAACAAAGAAATCTTTAAATATTTAAGTATTATAATTGTGTGCTGACTTGTGTAACGCGAAGAAAGAAGAAGCAACTACGATCTCATTAGCTTTATATATTCTTGATCAGCATCAACAAGTCAGACGATGTTGCAATGTCCGTCTGTTTCAAACTTGTTCTGTACCTTTTGAGCTATCTAGCTAAAACTTTGGTCAAGGTCTGCTTTTAGTTGCAGTTAGGTCATTTGGTAAAATCGGCGAGATCGGATCGATATATCATATAGCCAGCTATACAAATATAAGTAATCCTCATATTAAGTGTATATAATAATCGGCATGTAGACAGCCTTCAAGTACTATATTTCAGCTTACATCGATTTAACAAACGAAACACTTTTGAATACAATTAAAAAAGTTTTTTTTTCTTTTCGCTTAACACACTTTATTGCTATTGAGTAATCGTAGGCATATTTTTTTTAAACATGACAATTTTTAGTTGCAATTTAATAGCCCGTCAAACACACGCACACACACACACACACACACACACTGAGACATGGTATAAGTAATTAACACCTGCTGAGCTTTCGTCTCCCTAAGTATCTCTTTCTGTCTGTATGTAGTTATTACATCGAGCATTGGGCAAGTTTGTCGCCTTGCAATTTGCAACAAGTGTCCATATAGCAAATTGCCAAGTCAATTGAAATGCAATTGAACGAAATGTTGCACCAACAATATATTATGCAAATAGAAGAAAAAACCAACAAGCAATCGAATGACGAAAATTGAAGTCCGCAACGAACAAACACAATTAAGTGACCAGCGTTGCAAGCGTTTGTTGCACATGGTGACAATAATTACAACAAATATTCATATGTATATATAGGCATGGTTATAAAAGTAGCAAACGTTCGGCGGCGGCGGCGGCGGGTGGAATTTTTGACATGTGGTAACAAAAGACTTAGGCAACGAACTTGCCTTTTTAGTAATAATGCCTGCCCAAAGCGTGTTGCTGCCCGCACCGCTAATATTAAATAATTAAGCATAGGCTTTAATTAGTTAAAGATACAGATGCAGCTATCTATATACATATGTATATCGTTTCAGCTGACGCGCTAAACGATGTGCAAGGTCGTTGCATAAAATACATAAAAATCATATAAATAAAAGGCTAAAAAATAAAACAAAAAAATAAAACAACACTCAAACATGCATAAATTAAAACAAATTTATATACATATGTATAAGCTACAGTCTGAAGAGTGAGAGTGAGAGTCGGACTACAGCCGGAACCGGCCACAAAACCAATGCTGACCCTCCAGCCCCCTGCCCGCCCGTCAGCTGTTGCTGTTGTATCTGAGATCTTTGACTGCGTATCTGTTTTATGATATTTGCATATGACGCATTGAACTGAACTCCAAACGATTATGTAAGTGCAGTCGCTCTGCTAAACACACACTCGGGACTCAGCTAATTAAAATTCCAGCGAAAAAAAGCAGGTGAATGTGTGTGTGTGTGTGGAGGGATGCGGATAATGAACAGTCATAAATTAGAGTCAAACTTATCGACTGATTTTGGTTCATTAATATATGCCAATACGTAAAGAAGCTGGCCCAGAAGCGGCCAGCCACTTGAGTAACATTTAATTAATATGTGAGCATCTCCTACAATGATGATGATGATGATAAATGATGATGATGAGCAGTTAACAGAAATGCGCAACCAACAAAAATCTCTTGCAGTTGTAATTGCAGGCCACAAATTGTTTGTGGTCTGAAATGGATGTACGTAAGATGTACAAACACACACATACGTATATATATATATATATATATATATTTATGTGTTATGTTGTATATATAAGAAAAACCACATTCCAATTTTATGTATTTACAACTCATCCATGTGGTTTTTTGGTGTATGTGTGTGTAAATTCATATTTCGTGGATCTCGCCATTCACTCGATTGGCTAGAAAAACCTGTAATCTTGGCTTGTTGCCTGTAACCAACTCATCTTCAGTTTTGCGGCTGACAAAGTTTCCTTTTCCTTTCGTCAGACGTTTTATTTATTTATTTTGTATACATTTATGTATTTTGGTCAATCATGTCCAGCGGCGCATCTTTCGTTGGCCAGAAAGATAATTGCGCCTGCAAGTGAAAGGCATTTCGGGCTACCAACAGGGCTACCAACTAGGAGCTGTCTTATAATTATATATATATATATATATATATATATATATATGTATATATATTTTTACAACCAAATTAGGAAAGTTTTGCAATACCAAATCGAAAACATCAATACTTTTATTATAATCCATTCTTGGCTGAACTTGTCACTATTGTGTTGAGTTAACTTTCAGCAACAAAAACGTAAATAAGAAAACTAGCTGCCAAAAAAATAGAAAAAAATGGAAAAAATTAGAAATAAAACCAATCAACTTTCTACACTCCAAATTCACAACAAATTGTTGGTTTGCATGCGTGCAGCATATTAAAAAAATGACGCTGCCTATTTTTAAAAGAGACACACACTGACACACACATATACACATGTAACAGGTGCTGAAGTGCTTTTGTGTGAGTTCGTGGTCAGCCCTGGGGCCCCAAGTGCTGAGTGCTGAGTGCTGTCTGACGGAAAGCAGGCCATTTGTTTTGTTGTGTTGTGGCCATTATGTGTTTACAATAACTTGGCCAATTCTACTGTTAGTTTGCTTATGCTTGGCCAGGCAATGACAAACAACTTATTGATGTGTATTTTGTAGCTATTTGCTTGGCCAACACTTGCAATTAGCCATGAAACGCATTTGGTCCACATGTCTTCAACAACAACAACAACAATACTTTCTGGGTCGAACATCGAAAATCGTCTGCTAAACGAAATTGCAAAAAAAAATAAAATAAAAAAACAGCTTACAAATCTTTTGTAAAGGTTACAAAAAACGTCCAAAACGTTGTTGCCATGAACTAAATAGCCATTAATGATGTCTATTGATTTTTGGCATTAAAGTCAACGGCCATTTGGCGCCTCCATATGGCTGAGTGGCAGATGCTGATGCCACCGAAGCGAAAGGAGGGCACGTTTTCGATTTACTCGTGTTGCATGTTGTTGCAGTTGCAGTTGCACTTCTTCTTCGTGGAGTCGTTACCTTCATAAAAGCCAGTCTTCGGTCGATTGACAGTAGCTGCCTATAGACAATTCTATAGCAGGTAGCCTCTCTTGGTCATAACGTGGATTTTATGTGGCTTGGCTAGGCTGACAATGCAAATTTTGATGCTCGAGATTACACAAGATCGTTTTAGCTGCACACACACACAAACACATCTAACTGGAGGGGGTATGAGAGGTAGTCTGTGTGTCTGGGTGAAATGACAAACCAGGTAGGCAGTAGTTGTTGCATGCAATAACAATAATACACCAAGCCATGTCTAAGACAAGCCCCAATGGGCAGACAATTAAAAAAGCGACGCAGCCGTAACAAGTAACAAGTGCCAAGTTGAAGACTGCTGCGCCACTGAGACTCCTGTGCACTTCACACTGTGAAAGCATTGTGCAGACACAGACACATACACAGACACAGTGGCAGCCGGAAGACAGTTTATACCTCAGTTGTTGCATTATTGTTGTTTCTTATTGTGTGTCACATTAGTAACATAATTAATCAATGTCAATCGGAATAGGAATGGGTATGGCAATGGAAATGGGAGGGAATACGCACAACCTGCTGTCAAATGTGGCAGTGAAGCGGGTCAAGCAGTTAACCCAGCATAAAAGCCTTTCATTTACTTACCAGCAATGGCAAACGTTGCAAGCGCATCTTGCAGGACAACTTTAAATGTTGTAAATCCGCTTAGGCAGCTGATGGTTTTCAGTAGTTGAAGTAAAAAATCACTACACAACACAAAACACTGCACACCGTTAATACGTGTGCGTAAAATTATTCCTCTTTTCGTTATCCTTGCACTTGTCGCACTTGCGCTGAACAACACAATAAAAGCCCGCGGCACTGAGCGAGAGAGTGAAACGCGTCCAAAGCGAAACGCGGCCGTGTTATAACTGAAACTTCATGCAAAACCCAGCAGCGCACAAAGCAACTGTTGCCACCAAGCCTCAAAAGTCTGCAAGACTTACCGACTGAACACTGAGCACCGAGCGCTGAGCGCAAAGCAGCAAGCAAGCGAAAGAGAGTGAAGAAGATACTGAGTGCTCAAGTATAGTTCACCACGTGGTGAGTAACTGCTCCGCATGAGTCTGCATTGACTTTTTTGCTGCTTGAGCATTCTCAATCAAATCATGCTGAAAGTGAATCTGAATACACACACACAAATACATGCGTTACAGCTCATTTGGCTATCAGGCAGAAAACTACTTAATCATGATTACAATTACGCTTATGCGCATAAAGCAAATGTTTAGAGACTAGCTCAAACTGCGCCTCGAGGTAACCAAACAATCATATTGCGTGTGTATCCGAATTGCCGGCAATAGCAAAAAAACAAATTCAAAATATTAAAGAAAGGAAACAAGAGTTTGCATACACAGCTTATAGAAAATCACACAAGCGAAATGTCTGCCACCAAAAAAATAAAACTCAAATGAATTGTGCGCGCCAAGAGAGACCAAAGATCACAATAGAGCACATAATGAGCAGTTATCGAAAGGTGATTTGTTACATTGTCGGTCATAAAAATCATAAACATTTTGGCTTTGCACAGTTAGCAAATGAACAGCAAAGTGGCCAAAAAACAACAAAAGGGTTAACCATAATGGTAGTTGGCAAAACCACACACTCAAGCACACAGAAATTAATATTGAAATACTGATGAATGATTGATTTTAAGCCAAATGTGTTGTGAAGGTATAAATTATGAGGTTTGTATGTCAAAAATATCAATAGCAAGCTAAAAAGTGTACTCAATTAACATTTTAATTACTTAAGTAATTAAGTAACAATTGCTAAAATGGTTAATGAAAAAAGTAATCCCAAGTGTCCTATTTTTCCTACAATATTTATTAATTTGTATGATTTTATGTGTGTTATTTTTGTGCTATTGATTGATTTTATTTTAACCCAATACACAGATAACTTGATTACAGTTTTCAATATAATATATATAAAGAAATCGCTGACTTCCATTTTTGTGCGGAAATGTACATATATAATTGGTATTTGTAACCTATTTCCGTTGAAGTTTTCCTTATATAATAAATAATAATAAATCAATTTCTGGATATCTTTCATCACTAGTCGCCTGCTAACCTCAACTAACAGTTAGATGTAAGAAATTATGGTCACCGACTAAGGAAGAGCATTGGTCGTTTTACCGTATAACACCTTGCCATATAATAATGATTTATATAATCACTTGCAAGTTGCTTTCAGTTCTCTTATTTATAGTGTTTTTTATACACTTATAGCTTATATATTGTTATGGAAAAATATAATGTTTAATACCAGTTTCTTAAAAGGATCATTTGAAAATAGTGTAAACAAAATTTGACCTTTTCCAATGCCAAGTGTAACCTTTTTACAACTCCAGAGATTGGCTTCGTTTTAAGTATATATTACCATGTCGAAATAGTTGTTGTATAAATTTGTAGCCATTAAGTGTCTGCCCGTTGACAAGTGAAGCTTATTGCATATACATATGTGTGTACCCTTATAAAATATACACATATCAAGCATACGCAGCGTGCGACAATTGTTAAGATTAGCGATGCATGCAAAAGCTAAGGAGATGAGCACTGATTGTCTGTTTTGTGTCTGTCTGGATGTCTGTCTAGTTGACTGACTGCCTCGCAACGACCATGGCCAGGTAACTTTTTTTGCCAAGCCGCCAAAAATCAATGACCGACCGGTTTTGCATAGGCTTTCAGTGTCGTTGGCGATGCTGTTGTCTCTGCTTGCCGCCGTCGATGTCGATGTCGATGTAACGTAACAACTTTCGCTGAAACGTCATTCCCAACAACATTAACAACAACAACAACGCGAAATGGCAAAAGGCAGCAGTAGATAAAGCAAACGATAGCATCACCAAAGCCAATACCAATGATGAAGCAGAAGAAATTTCAGTTTTCAGTGTCTCCTTCGCCTTTGCAATCATCTCAGTCGTCGTAGTCGCTGTCTTTGTCGCTGTCGTTGTCGTTGTTTTGCCTCGTTTGGCTATTAACGCAAGTCTAGACCAGTTTTGGCAGCAACAACTGTAGCAGGAGCAATAGCTCCAACAGCAGCCATGCCAGCAACGGCTACGGCTACGGCTAAAGCACCAACTCCAACTCGATTACCATATCAAGCTTGAAGACGAGAGCGGTGAGCAGGGAAAGGAGTAATCAAGCAGCATCTTGTAGGCGAATATAAATTCGGAAGACTTTCGTGTGGAAGAGACTCATTTAAATAATTGAAAACCTCTTGCACTGCAATTAAGAGCATAAAATGAAATGTTTGATTTCTACACGTCTTAAAGTCATTCAATCGACTGCACTTGCTTAAATTGCCGGAAAATTTCGCTCTAGACACGCAGAGAGCATCTATCTCCATCTCAAGCTCAACTCGAACTTTTTGAATTGTTTACTGTCGCTGCTCCAAATGACTTTGCAACAGAGACACGCTTCACACACACATATATATATTTCAGACCGGAAATGTGAGCTAGCCAGCTGTATAGTGAAAATAAAAAAAACCCCAAATCCCCAATTGGAACATACTTACGCCCATTACTATGCAGACACAAACATACAAACATAAATCGAGGCGACAACATTCTGAGCTCACTCATACCACATACATCATCAAATACGGTTTGTATGGGTCACATGAGCAAAAGCAAAAGCAAAAGTTACTTTCAGCATCACGCAAATCTCTGCATATCTGAGTTATGACCAGCATAAAATCTGCATAGACACAAAAGCGATGCCATGTACCAAAATTTGGCTGTGAGCTAGCAATTAAAACTTTAATGCTTGGTGAAGTCTTTTTTTTTTGTTTTTTTTTTGGATTTATCCAATGAGCAAATACTTGTAAGACAATACCAAAGCGTTTTAGTCATACAAACTATCTTCTTATATATGTAAGTATATTTAAACATATTAGCTAGACAGTAGACAAGAAAACTCGACAGGGAGATACTCTCAACCCTTCACTTCGTGGGACGGTCGTTGCTTTGTACGTATACACAAAAAAATTCCTGCCTCTGCTTCGCTTCTGCACAGTCCAAATTCCTTTGGGCGAGCTTTAATGACATGTTTTATACACGCCATAAATCATGTTAACCAGGCACAAAACATGCAGGAAAACAAAGAAATACCACAACACATTATATCTACTTATCAGTTGCGTGGTAGCTGCATGACTGGGAAGCAACCATGCAGGTATCAATCGGCCTAGTCCTGTTATGGGCTGTGAGCCATTTGGGAGAAGCTCAGGAAATGCAGCAGGGCGTCGTGAAGACTTTAAAGAGAATTCGTCAGGAACAAGATTATGATACTATTGTGATATATGGATCAAATGTGGAGTGTGTGTTTCAAGAAGTTCTGACTGAACTGGAGCTTCCCACTGTGCTATTTACCCAGGGAACCAGTCTTGAAGATTGGAACTTTAACAGTGAATCCCTTTTGTTGTGTTGTGATTCCAAAGCGGAACAGGAGCAGAATCCGCGCAACCTGTTCAAACTACAGCAGGCACGCCGTTTGGTGTATATGGAATCTGAAGTGCAACCAGAATTGATTTGCAAGGATTACTTCGAACGGGAGCAACACAATGTTGCTATAATTAACGAAGAAGGAATCCTCTACAGCTGTCGCCTCTTTCAAACTCCTAATCACATTGAATTGGATATTTACTCAACATCTAACTATGATTTGATTTATATTGAGCAATTTAAGAACATGCAAGGTGCAATAATTAGAAGCGATACGGATCAGTTGCCACCACGTTCCATGCTTTATCGCAATGACAAGACAGGTAAAATCGAATTGCGTGGATATGTAGCAAACTTGGTAAACACATTTGTGCAACGTGTGAATGGAACATTGCAGTTGCCCGATGATTTGATTGTTGGACGAGCTAACGAAGCTGAGCGCCTTATTTCTAGTACAGAACTAGGTCAACTAGATATATCAACAGATTTCATGCCCTTTATGTCAGTGTCTGGCGAATTACTTGATTATTTAAGTTATCCATTTATGTCGAGTTCGTACTGCATGATGGTGCCATTGCCAAAAAAGATGTCCTATTTGCAAATCTATACTATTATTATAGACTTCACTGTACTTGGTTTTATTCTGGCATTAATTGTGATATTCTCGCTGCTTCTGATCTACAGTAAGGAGATGTCCTGGCGTCGGCTAAGTTTCATCAATGTCCTACTCAATGACTGGTGTATACGTGGATTGCTGGGACAATCGTTTCCCATGTCCTATAATCCCAGTGGGCATATGAAGGCGATTTTTTTGATTATGTTCTTTGCCAGTTTGATGATCACCACCATGTATAATTCTTATTTACAATCTTTCTTTACGAGTCCACCAACCGAAGAGATGCTTCGAAGTTTTACAGATGTTCAAAAGTCACCGTACAAAATATCTATTCAACGAACTGAATTGAAGTACGCTCTAAGCTTAAAAATTCTTGGAGAAGCCGATACTCGCAATGCTTTCGTTATAAATGAATTAAATGATTTTTTTTACTTGCGAGATTCCTTAAATACAAGCTTCATTTATCCCGTAACAGGGCTAAGATGGCGCACCTATGCCAAGCAACAAGAAGCCTCAAAAGTGCGAGTTTTCTATTACTCTAATGATTTATGCTTACTTCGTTTTGTGCTGTTATGTATTCCAATGAGGAAAAATTTGCCCTATCGCCAGCATTTTGATCAGCACATTCTTTCTATGAAGGCATTTGGATTAGTTGATTTCTGGATAGGCCGCAGCTTCTACGATATGGTATTTTTGAATATGACAACTATTCATGCTTACAGTAAACCTCAGAAGCAGACAGAGTCACTCCATCTTAGTGACCTTTCCTATGTATTTGCGTTTTATTTTGTTGTTCATCTAATTGCGTGTGTTTGCTTCGCCATTGAATGTTATTGGGGTAGATGTGTGCGACAGTTAAGAGTTATAAGAAATATGTAAAAAATAAACCATTTTAATCATGTCGCCTTAAACTTATTCATTGAATAAAAAGCTTTTGGCTTGCTTATGTTATGGATACAATTTTGTCTACACAAAGATTTATATATATATAATATATATATATATATATATCAGGCGGATACAAATCTGACAGATATGTCTGGAAGAAACATGCTTAGCGGAAATACATATTTAACAAAAACTACTCTGACAGAGATAAATATATCTTTTTTCACTTAGCATTTAAATTATTTGTTATAATCTTTATTTTTACAAATAAATTTTAATAATAATAATCCAACTATTTTTTTATAATTTAACATCAAATACGAATACCTTTGGGATTTGAGTATAATGATTTTGATCAAACTAACCGAAAACTAAATATGATTGATAGTTTACTGAACGGTTGCCTTAACCATGCAAAGTTGTTTGCAGTGTACAAACGCTTACTGCCTAAATGAGTTTAATTGGAGATGAAGAACTATAAGCTAAAAATCCACATTAACAAGCAACAAAACATGCATAGTGCATGACACATGCCAAACGGGACACACAGTTAAAAATATCAAAACCCCGCCACACAAAATGGCCTCTTCACAGTTGTTAACTAAAAAGCAACCATGCAGTTAGTTATCCTCATTATCCTGCTATATGGTATGTTCCAACTACAGCACTGTGTCCATTTGGGAGAAGCTACTAATGAGCTGAACTTAAAGCTACATCAAAATGTGATACAGATATTAAAGAAAATTCGTCAGGAGCAGGATTATGATACTATTGTGATATATGGATCAAATGTGAAGTGTGTGTTTCAAGAAGTTCTGACTGAACTGGAGCTTCCCACTGTGCTATTTACCCAGGGAACCAGTCTTGAAGATTGGAACTTTAACAGTGATTCCCTTTTGTTGTGTTGTTATTCCAAAGCGGAACAGGAGCAGAGTCCGCGCAACTTGTTCAAACTACAGCAGGCACGCCGTTTGGTGTATATGGAATCTGAAGTGCAACCAGAATGGATTTGCAAGGATTACTTCGAACGGGAGCAACACAATGTTGCTATAATTAACGAAGAAGGAATCCTCTACAGCTGTCGCCTCTTTCAAACTCCTAATCACATTGAATTGGATATTTACTCAACATCTAACTATGATTTGATTTATATTGAGCAATTTAAGAACATGCAAGGTGCAATAATTAGAAGCGATACGGATCAGTTGCCACCACGCGCAATGCTTTATCGCAATGTCAAGACAAATAAAACCGAAATACGTGGATATCTGGCAAATTTGATAAACACATTTGTGCAACGTGTGAATGGAACATTGCAGTTGCCCGATGATTTAGTTTTTGGACGGATTAGCGACGTTGGCGTTCATTTAGATAAGGCTCATAGAGGTCAAATAGATATAGGTACCTTATTGGCGCCAACCATGGGCAATTCCAATATGGATGTTCTAAGTTATCCATATACGATCTGTTCATATTGCTTGATGACGCCAATGCCAAAAATTGTACCGTATATGCGAATATATACAATTATTATGGATTTTCCCGTAATGTGCATTATTATGGCATTATTTGTGATATTCTCGCTGCTTCTGATCTACAGCAAGGACCTTTCATGGCGTCGGCTAAGTTTCATCAATATCCTGCTCAATGACTGGTGCCTGCGAGGTTTGCTGGGGCAATCGTTTCCCATGCCACATAATCCCAGTGGGCATATGAAGGCGATCTGTTTGATATTATTTTTTGCCAGTATGATGATCACCACCATGTATAATTCTTATTTACAATCTTTTTTTACCAGTCCACCATCCGAGGAGATGATCAAAAGCTTTGAAGAACTTGAGAATTCGCCTCTCACATATGCCATGGACTATACTGAGATGATTCTGTTACTGCGCACTCGGACTATTGGTTTGGAAAATGCACGCAATGCTTTTATTGTAGATAATTATAATGCATTTATTCAAATGCGTGATTTTTTCAATACCAGCTACGCCTACCCAGTGACAGAGTTAAGATGGCGCACCTTTGATGAGCAACAGAAAGCCGCCAAACAGCAAATTTTCTATTACTCTAATGATTTATGCTTATTTCGCTTTCTGGCGTTCTGTGTGCCGTTAAGAAAAAATTTACCCTATCGCCAACACTTTGAACAACACATGCTTTTTATGGAAGCGTTTGGAATGAATGATTTCTGGATAGGCCAAAGCTTTTACGAAATGGTATTCTTAAATATGACAACTATAAAGGACTACAGTAAGCCCAACGAGTCAGATCTGCCTGTTTATCTAAGTGATCTTTCTTATATTTTTGCGTTTTATATTGTTGCTCATCTAATTGCGTGTGTTTGCTTCACCATCGAATGTTACTGCGGTGGACGAAAGCGGCGGGTGGCAGCTATAAAACACTTATAAGAACTACGATTGTTTGGTTGATAACTTCCAATTATGAATAAAAAGCTTACTTCTTGTTTATGTTAAAAAATAATCGTCTTTTTAACTATATATATAGCAAATTGACAATCGAGCGAAGCTTTGTCTTTCTGGCGGAGATAAGTGTGACAGAGATATGTATGTAAATTTTGTCCAGAAGAAATATGTCAAGCGGACATACAGTGTCTCACAGCTTATTTTATTCAGCGACAAGCCACAATTTTAATTGCCTGCCATAAACTAATTGCACAATATTTAAAAAAAAAATTCCAAAAAGAGTTAAAACTTTATAGGACTTTAAAACTGTTAATGACACTGGATAAAATAAGCTTTAAGAGACTGTTTGCCTAGCGAAGAAATGTTTAACGCAAATAATTGAGAGATATGTTCTTCCAATATCTGCAATCGAAACTACAGGTAGACCCAATCCGCTTTGCAGGCATTTAGTTAGTCCAGTTATAAAAGGAGCAGCATAAACCAGACACATGTGTATAACCGTATAAAGTTGCGATTATTTATTACACGTGAAATTATATCCAAACGTGGAAGTTATTACAAAATTTGCGATATATAAATATATTGCTAGCACTTGCCGTGCTTCCGATTGGTGAGCCATTTCGACACTCAAAACTCTGTATATTCAACAAGTCTCGGACTAATCCTTACGACAATCTGTGCGAAATCTGGGTGAAAATAGATTCGATACACTAGTGGCATAGATAAAGTGCGTTTGAGTAATAAATCAGGAGTCTTAACGACAATAAATTTTGCATCAGCGGATATACCCCAGCCCAGGGACAAGGCTGGCTGACTACGCAGCGTGATCAGCGAACACCTCAATCGACGTAAAAGTTCTCGAGAAAGCTCGAGAAGAAGATAGCCTTAACCCTTGACAGACGGTCGGACAGACCGACATACACTTACCTGCACTACTGTACCCATGCTTGATGATTTCATATCTCCGGTGTTTCTTAACCGATTTGGATACAGTTTTTATAGATTTCCTTATTTTGTTAATATTCTTAATCCCTATTTTCAGGTTTTCGAAACTTAAATGTTTTGTTGCAATCGATTACTGGAAAAGCTAGCGAACACTTGAAACTAACTTGTACAGCATAGGCTGACAGACGTGATCGACTGAGCTCATACTGATCATGAATACATTTTATGGGATAAGATATATACATACATATATAGTTCTACACGACTTCATATGGACGGTATAGTCGTAATTTGATGTGCAAAGTTCCTGCTTAATAGCAAACTGCCTAAATTAGTTTAATTGGAGAAAAAACGGTGAATACTGGAAATCGGTTCAAAAAAGCTTAATTTTGCAGTTTGCCATGTTAACAAGGCACAAAACATGCACAGACATGCATGACACATGCCGGACAAGGCACACAATTCCAACAAAGAAAATCGCGACACACAGAATGTTCACTTCACAGTTGCATGTAAGCCGCAGGACTGAAAACCAACCATGCAGTTAGCCATTATCTTTATCCTTGTATGTGGTCTGTTCCAACTACAGCGCTGCGTCCACTTGGGAGAGCCTACTAATGAGCTGAACTTAAAGCTACATCAAAATGTGATACAGATATTAAAGAAAATTCGTCTGAAGCACGATTATGATACTATTGTGATATATGGATCAAATGTGAAGTGTGTGTTTCAAGAAGTTCTGCCTGAACTGGAGCTTCCCACTGTGCTATTTACCCAGGGAACCAGTCTTGAAGATTGGAACTTTAACAGTGATTCCCTTTTGTTGTGTTGTTATTCCAAAGCGGAACAGGAGCAGAGTCCGCGCAACTTGTTCAAACTACAGCAGGCACGCCGTTTGGTGTATATGGAATCTGAAGTGCAACCAGAATGGATTTGCAAGGATTACTTCGAACGGGAGCAACACAATGTTGCTATAATTAACGAAGAAGGCATCCTCTACAGCTGTCGCCTCTTTCAAACTCCTAATCACATTGAATTGGATATTTACTCAACATCTAACTATGATTTGATTTATGTTGACCAATTTAAGAACATGCAAGGTGCAATAATTAGAAGCGATACAGATCAGTTGCCACCACGTTCCATGCTTTATCGCAATGACAAGACAGGTAAAATCGAATTGCGTGGATATGTAGCAAACTTGGTAAACACATTTGTGCAACGTGTGAATGGAACATTGCAGTTGCCCGATGATTTGATTGTTGGACGAGCTAACGAAGCTGAGCGCCTTATTTCTAGTACAGAACTAGGTCAACTAGATATATCAACAGATTTCATGCCCTTTATGTCAGTGTCTGGCGAATTACTTGATTATTTGAGTTATCCATTTACGTCGAGTTCGTACTGCATGATGGTGCCAGTGCCAAAAAAGATGCCCTATATGCAAATCTATACTATTATTATAGACTTCACTGTACTTGGTTTTATTCTGGCATTAATTGTGATATTCTCGCTGCTTCTGATCTACAGTAAGGAGATGTCCTGGCGTCGGCTAAGTTTCATCAATGTCCTACTCAATGACTGGTGTATACGTGGATTGCTGGGACAATCGTTTCCCATGCCCTATAATCCCAGTGGGCATATGAAGGCGATTTGTTTGATTATGTTCTTTGCCAGTTTGATGATCACCACCATGTATAATTCTTATTTACAATCTTTCTTTACGAGTCCACCAACCGAGGAGATGCTTCGAAGTTTTACAGATGTTCAAAAGTCACCGTACAAAATATCTATTCAACGAGCTGAATTGAAGTACGCTCTAAGCTTAAAAATTCTTGGAGAAGCCGATACTCGCAATGCTTTCGTTATAAATGAATTTCATGATTTTTTTTACTTGCGAGATTCCTTAAATACAAGCTTCATTTATCCCGTAACAGGGCTAAGATGGCGCACCTATGCCAAGCAACAAGAAGCCTCAAAAGTGCGAGTTTTCTATTACTCTAATGATTTATGCTTACTTCGTTTTGTGCTGTTATGTATTCCAATGAGGAAAAATTTGCCCTATCGCCAGCATTTTGATCAGCACATTCTTTCTATGAAGGCATTTGGATTAGTTGATTTCTGGATAGGCCGCAGCTTCTACGATATGGTATTTTTGAATATGACAACTATTCATGCTTACAGTAAACCTCAGAAGCAGACAGAGTCACTCCATCTTAGTGACCTTTCCTATGTATTTGCGTTTTATTTTGTTGTTCATCTAATTGCGTGTGTTTGCTTCGCCATTGAATGTTATTGGGGTAGATGTGTGCGACAGTTAAGAGTTATAAGAAATATGTAAAAAATAAACCATTTTAATCATGTCGCCTTAAACTTATTCATTGAATAAAAAGCTTTTGGCTTGCTTATGTTATGGATACAATTTTGTCTACACAAAGATTTATATATATATAATATATATATATATATATATCAGGCGGATACAAATCTGACAGATATGTCTGGAAGAAACATGCTTAGCGGAAATACATATTTAACAAAAACTACTCTGACAGAGATAAATATATCTTTTTTCACTTAGCATTTAAATTATTTGTTATAATCTTTATTTTTACAAATAAATTTTAATAATAATAATCCAACTATTTTTTTATAATTTAACATCAAATACGAATACCTTTGGGATTTGAGTATAATGATTTTGATCAAACTAACCGAAAACTAAATATGATTGATAGTTTACTGAACGGTTGCCTTAACCATGCAAAGTTGTTTGCAGTGTACAAACGCTTACTGCCTAAATGAGTTTAATTGGAGATGAAGAACTATAAGCTAAAAATCCACATTAACAAGCAACAAAACATGCATAGTGCATGACACATGCCAAACGGGACACACAGTTAAAAATATCAAAACCCCGCCACACAAAATGGCCTCTTCACAGTTGTTAACTAAAAAGCAACCATGCAGTTAGTTATCCTCATTATCCTGCTATATGGTATGTTCCAACTACAGCACTGTGTCCATTTGGGAGAAGCTACTAATGAGCTGAACTTAAAGCTACATCAAAATGTGATACAGATATTAAAGAAAATTCGTCAGGAGCAGGATTATGATACTATTGTGATATATGGATCAAATGTGAAGTGTGTGTTTCAAGAAGTTCTGACTGAACTGGAGCTTCCCACTGTGCTATTTACCCAGGGAACCAGTCTTGAAGATTGGAACTTTAACAGTGATTCCCTTTTGTTGTGTTGTTATTCCAAAGCGGAACAGGAGCAGAGTCCGCGCAACTTGTTCAAACTACAGCAGGCACGCCGTTTGGTGTATATGGAATCTGAAGTGCAACCAGAATGGATTTGCAAGGATTACTTCGAACGGGAGCAACACAATGTTGCTATAATTAACGAAGAAGGCATCCTCTACAGCTGTCGCCTCTTTCAAACTCCTAATCACATTGAATTGGATTTTTACTCAACATCTAACTATGATTTAATTTATGTTGACCAATTTAAGAACATGCAAGGTGCAATAATTAGAAGCGATACGGATCAGTTGCCACCACGTTCCATGCTTTATCGCAATGCCAAGACAGGTGAAACCGAAATGCACGGATATGTGGCCAAATTGATAAACACATTCGTGCAACGTGTAAACGGAACATTGCAGTTGCCCGATAATTTAGTTTTTGGCCGTATTAAATACTATGGCGACGTTGTCAATAAGACGCATCAAGATCAAGTAGATTTGGGTACTGTATTGACGCCAACCTTGAAATCGGACAACCTGGATTTTCTCAGTTATCCAATTACGACCAGTTCATATTGCATGATGGTGCCAGTGCCTAAAAAATTGCCCTATATGAAGATTTTTACAATTATTGTTGATCCTCCCGTGATGGGCATTATTTTGGCATTATTTGTGGTATTTTCGCTGCTTCTGATCTACAGTAAGGAGTTTTCCTGGCGTCGGCTAAGTTTCATCAATATCCTGCTCAATGACTGGTGCCTGCGAGGTTTGCTGGGGCAATCGTTTCCCATGCCACATAATCCCAGTGGGCATATGAAGGCGATCTGTTTGATATTATTTTTTGCCAGTATAATGATCACCACCATGTATAATTCTTATTTACAATCTTTTTTTACCAGTCCACCATCCGGGAAGATTCTTCATAGCTTTAACGACATTATAAATTCTAATCTCAAAATAGCTGTGCAACCCATTGAGGCCAATCTCTTACTGGGAAGCAATAATCAAACTTTGAGCAAACATTCCGTTAATTTTGTCGTAGATAATTGGAGTGATTTTGTTCATATGCGCGATACCTTCAACACCAGCTATGTTTTTCCCGTAACAGAATTAAGATGGCGCACGTTTGTTGAGCAACAGAAAGCCTTTCAGGAGCAGGCTTTCTACTACGCTAATGATATCTGCGTAAATCGCTTTGTAATGTATTGTTTCCCCTTGAGAAGACATTTACCTTATCGTCAGCGCTTTGAGCAACACATTCATTATATGAGGGACTTTGGATTGATTCATTTTTGGATAGGAAGAAGTTTCTACGATATGGTATTTTTAAATATGACATATCTGCGGGACTATAGTAATCCTCAGGACTCAAAAATGCCAGTCTATCTAAGTGATCTTTCTTATATATTTGGGTTTTATATTATTGCTCACCTTGTAGCGTGTGTTTGCTTCGCCTTTGAATTCTTTTGGCGTAGATCTCCACGAAGAGTAGTGGCTATAAGAAATTTATAAAATCAAATTATTATGCTTAATTTTAATTATAAATAAATTCCTCTCTTATTTATGTTATTAAAATGAACTTGCATAAGCTTAAAAGTCTGGCTAAAATGTGTACTGATTTATGACTTATCTGGCAATAAAATGTCTGGTACAGATAACTCGGACGAAGCTATATGGAGTTTTGTAAAAAAGAGAAGTGCGTGTCTAGCAAAAATATACATATTCAAATGCAGATATATGCGGAAGAGATTTGTTGCTGCTTTTATTAAATCCGGCAAAGTTATGTGCCCTGGAGATATGTTTGATGAAGGTATGGCGGAGACATGTTTGGCGTTTAGCCATATTTTAGCGGTAACGATATTTTTAACGAAGACTTGTTGCAACCTATATACAGTGGGACTGACTTTATTTGGTGCATTCTCTAGCAACAATTTCAGTTGCCTTCCATAAACAAATTATACACTATTTTTTAAAAATTCTAAAAATCCATGGTAGGTACATATATTAACCACCCAAATCAATATTTGACCGCAATAAACTGGGGTCTTCCCACTTGCCAAGTACCCTAATTTCAGGTCAAGGCTTATTTTTAGCAGTTACATTGTGCCATAAAACACTGATTTTTTTATCTAAAGTTTAATATTTTCGGTATAAATAGACCAATCCATCGTAGTCAGTTTAGTTTTTTTCTGCATCTGAGATAAGTTAAATCCGCGAAAATCGGATGAGGGACAAGGGCACGAAACAAGATGTTCACCGAAAAGGATAAGCGGAGGAATATCAGGAAAATAAAAAAAACCCGAAGCTAGCGGCTCCAAAACGGGCTCAACAGGTGAACAATATATTTTGAATATGTTTTCAGTTTCTAGCTAATTTTCATTAATTATTTAATACTTTTATAAAAACTAACGCTCAACGCTCAACATGATATTTTATATAACAAATTTGCATTTGAACATTTTGCGTTTGTTTCCTTGTTTTAATCTTTATAGCACTTCAAATATTTTACTTGACACTGATCAAAACAAGTTTTGTCTCAGTGTATATCCAGCGAAGGGATGTCCGTCGAAGATGAACACATCTCATGCTTATGCTCTAGATAGCTCTGGTGAAGATACACAGAATCATTTTTAATCAGGCCTTTGTCTGGATATTCGATGCAAATACTAGGTGTGAGAAATTTACAAAATCAACCATATATATACATATGTATCTACAAGCATATTTCAGCGATCGCCCAAAAAACAAACAATTTAATCTTAGAAGAGGATCCCCTATTGGAACAAATATTTTTCCCCAACTGAAACTTACCTGCCAATAAAGAAAAAGTGCAAAACTGAAAACCAACCATGCGGTTAGTAATCCTCCTTTCTCTTGTAATTGGACAGTTTCAAATACAACACACCATTCCTTTTTAAAAACTTACAACAACATACATTATTTTTAAAAAATTCCAAACACCCATGTACTTACATAAATTAGCCGCAACAAACTGGGGTTTCCTCACATGCTAGGTCGGGCTATGTAAAAAAGTATCGTAATTAATGTAATTTATGAACGATAAAAGACAGATTTCTTACATAAAATTAAAAATTTACGGTAAAGGAAGACCAATCCTTCTTAGTCAGCTTAGTTAAGCGCAAAAAAATAAAATCACTATGATGACGTTCGTATAATTTAAATTTTTTCCTTGACACCATTAAAGTTAAGGTCTGATTAACTGTATGTCCGGCAAACTATGTACGGCAGAAATGGTTGTCGGAGTTTAGTTATAGTAGATAGATATCTTCGTGAACGAATTGTATCTATCAAAAGATATATTCTTCAGAAAATTTTTGCTTGGTAGATATGTAAGGTATATCGTTCTAGCACGGCAGTATTAACAAAGAGCTTTCGTAGTATTCCAATATACAGTAGGCCTCACCTTAATCTAACCAAGGTCGAGCAAAAATTTTAAATATTTTTCAAAAATTCCAAAAACCCATGATACATATATTAACCACCAGAATCAATATTTAACCAATCAGCGCAATGAATTGGGGTTTGCCCACCGGTTAGGTTGGGCTATACCAAAAAGTACCCTAATTTCAGGTCCCAGCTTATTCTGGGGAGGTACATTATAGACACCTGCGTGCCATAAAGCCCCTATTTTTTTTACCTAAGTTTGCATATTAATGGTAGATTATGGTTATAAATAGACTAATCCTTCATAGTCATAGGATGGAATCAACCAAAAAGGACCATGCGCAAAAGGACTACCATTGAACAGCGAAAACTCGTCCTGGAACGGATATACCGAACGCCGAATATGTGAAATGGTTAATCTGGGGGCCACAACTGTGTTCCACATCATTTGGCACATGAAAATTGGATCGGGGACAAGAGGATAAGCGTGGGATCATCAGGAAAACAAGGGTAAATCCTAAGCTATCGGCCTCAAAACTGGATCAACAAGCTCAGGATGAAATAAGGAAAGAGTATAGCGTACAAAACTGTGTGCCAGGTTCTGCGGAGCTAGACTTTTATGCCCGATAACTACGGAAGAATCTTTTGATAAGTGCAACAAATAAAAGCTCTGGAATGACGTTCAAAATCTATTTGGACAACGATTTGGATTCCTGGCACATAGTCAACTTTGAAGGCGAGTCCAAATTCAACATTTATGGCACAAACGGACTGTTTTATGTGGCGTCGGTCTAGTACTGAGCAGAATCCCAAACACTTTAAATACAACAGTCAAGTACGGTGGAGCAAGTGTCATTGTATGGGCATGTAAGTGGTCAGCCTGTGCCCGGATCTTGGAGATTTTTTAGGGTACAATGGGCAATAATATGTACTTCAATATCCAAAAAAAATGTACTTCAATGTGCCGAGAAGCTGGGAATCCGGAGTACTTTCCGGTTCTGCCAAGACAACGACCCAAAGAATAGGGTCGGAATAGTGCAAACCTGGCTCATCTGAAACTGCCCCCACGTGATTATCGGCCCAGTCTCCAGACTTAAATTTGAGAATTTGTGGGCTCTGCTGGAAAACAACATCCAGAAGCATCACATATCCAGCAAAACGGTTCTAAAAAATGCTCTACTGGATGAGTGGAGAAAAATTGGTCCAGAAACTACCCAGAAGCTGGAATCGTCCATGAATAATAGGTTAAGAGAAGTTAAAGAGAAGAGAAGGTTAAAGGATGTCATACTAAGTATTATTATCTATATTTATGGTCTTATACGCCAAATATTTTACTTCTTAATGTCTACCCAGAATAAGCTGACGCCTGTATTTTGGATATGTTTTCCATTTTTGGCTTATTATTATATTAAGGAAATATTTAAAAAAAATTAAAGTTCCTGTTTTAAATGTGATATACCATAAGACAAATTGGCGTTTAAGCATTTTTGAATGTTTACCAGGTTTGGATATTATAGCACTTGCAATTTATTGGTTTACCATGGTTAGATTAAGGTGAGGCCTACTGTATATGTAGATAAATGTTAAAGCTCTGATCATAGCACGATGAATGTGGCTGTATAAAGAAGATAAATTGTTTAAACGAAAATGTAATGCATCCAGTTTTGTAAAAAAAACTTAACATTTTATATTAGTTTATGCTTAATTTTTTACAGTGTACGAATATTTAATTAACAAAGAAGAAGTGAATGCCAGAAATCTGTTCAAAATCCCGTAATTGTGCACTTTGTCATGTTAACAAGGCACAAAACATGCACAGACATGCATGACAAACAAAATGCAAACAATATCGCGACACACAGAATGTTCACTTCACAGTTGCATGTAAGCCGCAGGACTGCAAACTAACCATGCAGTTAGCTATCATCTTTATCATGCTATGTGGTCTGTTCCAACTGCAGCACTGCGTCCATTTGGGAGAAGCTACTGATGAGCTCAATTTAAAGCAGCATCAAAATGTGATACAGATATTAAAGAGAATTCGTCAGGAGCAGGATTATGATAATATTGTGATATATGGATCTAATGTGAGGTGCGTGTTTCAAGTAGTTCTGCCTGAACTGGAGCTTCCCACAGTACTATTTACCCAGGGAACCAGTCTTGGGGATTGGAACTTTAACAGTGATTCCTTTTTGTTGTGCTGTGATTCCAAAGCGGAACAGGAGAAAAATCCGCGCAGCTTGCTGAAACTTCAGCAGGCACGACGTTTTGTATATATGGAATCTGGAGTGAAACCAGAATGGATCTGCAATGATTACTTCGAACGTGAACAACACAATGTAGCTATGATTAACGAAGATGGCATCCTCTACAGCTGTCGCCTCTTTCAAACTCCTAATCACATTGAATTGGATATTTATCCAACATCTAACTATGATTTGATTTATGTTGACCAATTTAAGAACATGCAAGGTGCAATAATTAGAAGCGATACAGATCAGGTGCCACCACGTTCCATGCTTTATCGCAATGCCAAGACAGGTGAAACCGAAATGCACGGATATGTGGCAAAATTGTTAAACACATTCGTGCAACGTGTAAATGGAACATTGCAGTTGCCCGATAATTTTGTTTTTGGCCGTATTAAATACCATGGCGACATTGTCAATCAGACGCAGCGAGGCCAATTAGATTTGGCTACTACATTGGCGCCATCCATAGATGCCGCCAATCTGGATTATCTTAGTTATCCATATACGTCGACGTCGTACTGCATGATGGTACCAGTGCCAAAAAAGTTGCCCTATATGAAAATCTATACAATTATTCTGGATTATCCTGTGTTTGGCATTATTTTGGTGTTATTTGTGATAATTTCGCTACTCTTAATTTACAGTCAGAACTTCTCCTGGAGTCGGCTAAGTTTCATCAATGTCCTACTCAATGACTGGTGCATACGTGGATTGCTGGGACAATCGTTTCCCATGCCCCATAATCCCAGTGGGCATATGAAGGCGATTTGTTTGATTTTGTTCTTTGCCAGTTTGATGATCACTACCATGTATAATTCTTATTTACAATCCTTTTTTACGAGTCCACCGACAGAGGAGATGTTCCTTAGCTTTGCAGATCTTCGGAAGTCACCCTATCGTATAGCTGTGCATCGCACTGAGATAAATCTCTTGCTACGTAGCCATAATCTGAGCTTGGCCAATTCGAGTAATTCTTTACTGGTGGGTAATTGGAATGATTTTGTCCGTATGCGAGATACCTTCAATGCCAGCTACGTTTATCCCGTGACAGAATTGAGATGGCGCACGTATGCCGAACAACAAAAATCGTTTGAGGAAAATGCTTTTTACTACAGTAATGATATCTGCTTAAATCACTTTGTCTTTCTTTGTTTTCCATTGAGGCCACATTTACCCTATCGCCAGAACTTTGAACAGCACATTCTTTACATGAAGGCGTTTGGATTGATTGATTTTTGGATAGGCCGAAGCTTCTACGATTTGGTACACTTAAATAAGACAACTCTCCGTGACTATAGTATTCCTCCGGAGCCAAATGAACCAATCTTTCTAAGTGATCTTTCTTATATATTTGGGTTTTATATTGTTGCTCATCTAATAGCCTGTGCTTTCTTTGCCTTGGAATGTTATTGGGGTAGTCGTGCACGACGAATGGCAGCTATATAAAATCATCTAAAATCTCAATGATATTTAGGAAAAAACCTATAACATCGCTTAATGTTGTCGCTTTGTTATCTTCATTAAAAGCTTAATAAATAAAAATAATATTTGTTGTGTCAATGCTTACGATTTTGATATCTTAGGTTCAGTAATAAATAAAAATAAATAAATAAATCCAATCTAAATATTCAGATACAACTCTGGGGCACTGTGTGTACCATTTACGAAATGAAAAATTTTATTGTTATCGAAATCAAGTCAGGAAGAGCTGACGATATATTGATACAAACTAGGTGTGTCTAGAATCTATAAGATAGAAAGTCAAACTCCCATATAGCAAGCAAGATAATACGTCTCTACCAATTGGCTGTGGTCTGAAAATGAGTTCGTAATAGTTTTCTATATAACGTTTTCATAATAATGTTCAACTGTATAAAGCTGCAGAAACTGTTCCACAATTCCACGAGTCTAATTAACAACTACAAAGCTGCGTTAACGTTTGTGTTTGACTTGTCATCCAATGTTTGCCGGCCAGTTTCTATTACCTAAGCACCACGAAAATGCTGTAGTCAGTTAAACTCCATTAACATAGTTACTGACGCAGCCGCCTCCGCTTTATAAATGCTGTTGGATACAAACATATACTAATTGAATACATATATATAAAACCACGCATTTCTATTTCTGTTTTCATTCAAATGGCAACATAAAAACAGCAAAATGTTACCAACGTCCGTACCAAGTTATCCGTATTCGTATTTGTTTGGTTATTTTTGATTAAAATCAATATGCGATTTTAAAAGGCTTTCAATGTTATCTGTGAATAGATTTGCTGACCGATTGTGAAAAACCAATTGGAAACGTTGTGCAGACGCATTCCACAAACGATGACCGCATACAAGGCAGTCTAACTGTCATACCTGATGGTTTTTTTGGAGCTCCAATAATAGCTGCAAAAAAGTCTATGATGAGAGATCTTGCATCAATCTATGCGGGTGTCTGTGATGATTACGCAAAACTTAACTACCTGACACACTAATAGACCTAAAAGAAGAAAAAAACACAAATCGACAAAATCAAACCATAACCATATCATCATCGACTTATGCGCATAATTTATATTTTTATCACACTTTCAGCGCCGCTTCTGTCGTCGCGAGCTTCACATTGAATCAGCTTTATTACGACCTTGTGCTGGGTTGCATTGATATAACCCAGTGGGTGATATTGTTACAGACCCGAAGGCGAACAATAGCTGCGCATTGTTTATCGAGTCTTGACTATGGTCAGCTCATAAAAAACGCTTTCAATTTTTTCAATTTTACAGGCTTCAATGTTTTTTTTTATTTTTTTTTAGGGGCATATATCCATTTTGATATCAACATGCGAGTGTTCCTAATATGCTTTAGCTATTTAAGCTATGATATAACAAGGCCATGTTAAGGGAAATCCTTCAATAGTAATGTACTTGAAAACGATTAAAAAAAAATTTTTTTTTTTAAGTTGTTTACAGTAATAGTTTTTATTTTATGATAAGTGGCTTATACGTTGGATATGCGATCGGGTTAAAAAAGTAAAAAACATTCGAAACATTTACAATAACGGATTTAAAATAATTTGATATGACAGCAGGGGCTTAACAATAATTTAAAAATAGTTAACGGCAGGTTTTTGTTTTTTCGAAAACTTTTAAAAGCAATCTTATGAAATAACAATAATATTATTACTTACTTAGTTCACAGGAAACTGCAATGAAGACCTATATCTGTATTTATATAAATTCCCATTTCCCATGACCAATTGATAACAAATACTTCTCATCTCGCAACTCCTGGCAGACTCATCTACTTTTGTCCGACCGCCAATAATAGTAAAAAGCAATAAGTTCAATTGCCCAACCTCTTGACATCTAGCACAGCATCCCCATTGTATGGCTTTCATCTAACGAAAAAACATAAAAAAAAGCAATTACAAAACAGCGTAACAAAATTGAAATCTCGAAGTAAAGAAAACATAAATTGTGGTTACAATTTTTCAATTGAAATCGCTTTTCGAATGCTATTATTATTTGCTTATTTGTTATTTGTTGTTTGTTGATAGATGGATGGATGTCAACAAGAGAATGATGAAGCTCCAGCTGAAGATGAGGCAAATGATTATCCGTCACTTAAAGAGGGCAACCGGAGCAGATCAGAGCAATACCATAACGCTCAGGGTCATTTAGATAAAATATGGTTTTGTGGCTTATGTCATTATGGTCAACTATTGAACAATTCCAAAACTATTTTTAGTGTTTGTGTTTTTTGGTATATTATTGTTTTCGCTTAATAATAATGAGACCTCGCTGCGAGAGTAAATAATAATAATAATAAACAGTTTTATTTTTTAATAACCAATCATAATACATATGCGTATCATTTAAGCTGCAATTAATAAGATAAGTCTTTTTGTTTATATATGTACCTTGAATTTTTCTTGTGTAGCTGATGCGCCTCATAAAACTCTACAAATTCGGCCTTAAATAAAATCAGGGGGGGGGAAAAAAATTAAGCTTCGTTTTCTTGCACTTATGAAATTTTAAAGTGTTAATTTTGGCTCAATGTCGTCGCTGTTACAGTTAACATTTTGGGGTCGCCACAAATCAAACTGCATGCAACAAGCAACACAAAACAATGCCTCTAAACAGGTGAGAGAAATGAAAAACTCTTCTTTAGTTTTGTTTTTTGTTTGGCAAACGGAGTGTGACTAGCATAGTAATTTATTTCCTTCCTAGTTTTTGTCGCTGAAAGCGATTAAAGAGCGTTAACAGCGAGCGATCTGCCAAAATGAGCCACTTGCCACCTTACAGCTAAGACAATCTTACCTGTTGGATTCCCACAAGCCACGAAAGTCCAATTACTAGCGTTAGGGAGCTCTTTTAACTCTTTTTTTTTGCCGCTTACTAGCGGCGAAACCCTGCGGCGACAAGCTTGCGTATACGTAACGTATTAATTATGGGACCGAAACTAAAAAAAAACAAAAAACAACACAATAAACAAACAATAACAAAAACAATATATTGCCATAAAAGGAGACGAAGAAGAAATACATACAATAATTAGTGAAATTAATCAAAAAACCAATGGGGTCAAAAAATATACGATAAATTTGTTTGGTCTTATAAATCATTTTAAATAAATGAAAGTATAAAATTAAATTATCATTTCAATTATGCGCGACGAAACTACATCAACAACGAAAACAACAATAACAAAATGTCATCGCGTGTCTAAGAAAGCAGCTACAAATGAATCTCAAACAAGAAATTTGTAATATAGGAAATTCATTTTGTTTTGATTTGAATAACAAGCGAGCATGCAATTTGTACATTAAGTGACATTAAAAAAGTGTCAAGTGTAACAGTTTTCGAATTGAAACGTTGTATCAGAGCCCGTTTGGGCCATTGTATTTAGTAGTTCCCTTTCATTTTTATCATCAATTTTCAAGCAGCACTTGAATGCACTTTGCTTCACTTTAATAATCTCTCAATTTTCATTATGAATCGTTAATGACAAATTGTATGATTTGGAAGTAAAAATTATATGTTAACTCTAAACTTTAACTTCAATTTTTATGTAATTTTGTCATGAAATGTGTAATGTATAGAAGGAAACTAGTCCAAAAAGCCATGTTCATGTTCCGTCTGTTTCTATATTAACAAGTCTCTTTTGGTTGCATATATTCGGACTACATTCCTTGCTTCATTAATTTTAATATGTTGCAAGAATTTAATAACTGGTCAATTTGGCTTGGCAATAGTTTATTTAAATTTGGCGCTCTGTTCGCATTTTACAATACTGATTACATTTCAGCACACCATAAAAATCGGTTTGCCAGACTGTCGAAAAAGAAAGAAAACAAAAAGTCACAGCTTCCGCCATCACTACATAAGAAAACATATATTAAAGAAATTTTAGTTCTATTAAATTTATAACAACATAAATAAATAATATTCGTTAGTTACGAAACATATTTTTTTTGCTTTGTTATCTTCAGAAAACAATAAGCAAATGCTATATATATATAACAATATAGCAAATGCTTAGCTATGCTGAACGTATACGCTTTCCATACAGTTCCTAACTGGGTGGCAACGCCAACTCACCTGCTAGGTGTCCGAAAGTGTTATTATTTTTGCAACACATTATTTAATACAATTGTAAATGCCAGACGCGTTAAGTAAACACAAAGTAATAAGTTAAGCAAGGGCATTAGTTGGCGTGTTGTAAATATTCGTACAACGATGCACAGCAACGCTGCTGTTGCAGTCCATTATTTTGCACGGAGCAACAGAAGAAGAAGCAACAGTTAAACACACACAAACAGCCAGATACATACATACATACGACACACAGTTTGATAGGTGCGAGCAATGGGCGGCACGGAGCACACAGCAAGAGCGACCGTAGCGACTAGAATTAACGTTTAGTCTAGTTTAAGCCACAGCCACATCACAAAGCAGACCAGCTGCTGGGCATCAAAACTAATAAATACAAAGATTTTGTGCAAAAGCTGCGGGCAGAACGACACGAACATATGTATGTAAATCTGTTTTTTAATCGGACGTGTTTGTGTGGAATTATACAAGGTATATGTGTATTTGTATGTTTTTTGCATACATATTTACAGCAGTTGCCGTGATAAATGAAGCCAGAAGTAGCCATTAGTAGCAGTAGTCAACGGTTCACGTCCACTGTGCAACGTTGTAATTGAAAGTAAAATACTAGCTACCTCAACATCATCCACACAACAACAACGTCAAAAACACGCACAACAAGCAACAACAATATCACACAAAACAACCAAACATGCTGCCTCGGTTTCGTTCCTTTTATGGGAAAATAATAATATTTGCGCTCGTGGCGCTATGCTTCATCCTCTATCTGAAAGTGCAGCCAGCCAGCGAGGACTTTCCACTACCCGTCAGGCTGAGACCCAGAGCTTCAGCGGTTATTCGTGCACACGAGAAATACATAGATGAGTCAGAAAATGAAATACATCCCGTCACGATATCACCGTATGAGCAAAGCATTCAGTTGGACATAGAGAAGCAGGATCCCACACTGGGCAACAAGGGTGTGGCAACGCATTTGAAAGGTGCGGCGAAAGCGCGTGGCGATAAGATCTACAAAAAGATCGCTTTGAATGAGGAGTTGAGTGAACAATTATCCTACAACCGGACCGTTGGCGATCATCGCAATCCACTGTGCCTGGCCCAGCGTTACGATGATCCGGCAACCCTGCCCACCGCTAGTGTCATAGTTATATTCTACAATGAGCCCTACTCCGTGCTCTTGCGCACCGTGCACAGCACACTGAACACCTGCAATGGACAGGCGCTCAAGGAGATCATCCTTGTGGATGATGGCAGCGATAATGCCGCCCTAGGTGGCAAGCTAGATCACTATGTAAAGACACGCTTTCCCGCCGGCAAGGTGACAATTCTGCGGCTCAACAATCGGTAAGTGCCATCGGACACTGGGAGGGGGCAAAACACACTCTATACACAGCTGGCACACTTAACAGACAAATTTACTGGCTAGGAAAAAGTTCCATTCAGCTAATCGAATGCACATTCAACTTGAGTGCGCTGTCTGAGAAATTAACACACACACGTTCGAGTGGATATCGTTTTTGGTTAGGTTTGCCTTCATTTGAATAACTCGTTTTGTGTGGCACAGACTCACAATTGGACATACAGACAGATGTCTTGGAGCGTCTTCTTCTTTACAGCTTAAAGCTGAAAAACTTCAAAAAGACGTTCAAAAATTCAAAAGTCAAATGAATTAAACTAAAAAAAAGCGGCTATTAAATACCCTTTACATAATTCGCTTGTTTCAGTAGCATATAGTTTGAATTGAATTCGCAACAGAGAATAATTCTATCATTGAAATGTTTACTTTTGAGAACAAGTTTATTGAATAATGCATTTAATTATTTATAAAAATTATCTATGCAAAAGTTCATAACAAATTTTCCGCATTTATTTGCCTTAAGTCGTTGTAGCCTACATACCACATTGGCTCAGAGGGCATGAAATAAAACCGTAAAACCTGTTCGTCAACTCACGATTATGCTTTTGACTTTTATTTTGTATATCTTTTGTATCTAGACGTGCACTATTCGCTTTACGCGCGCGCGTCTCTCTTCGTTGACCCAATAATTTAATTCTCTTTTTTGTTACAAGACCTCTCAAAAAATAAAGGCACATTTTTTTCATACAACTCTGCTAAATGAAAGTTTGAATTCCATTCGTTTTTTTTTTGCCTATAGCTTGGGTCTGATACGCGCCCGCCTGGCCGGCGCTCGAATTGCTACTGGCGATGTGCTCATCTTCTTGGATGCGCATTGCGAGGCGAATGAGGGCTGGTGTGAACCGCTGCTGCAGCGCATCAAGGACTCGCGCACCAGTGTGCTTGTGCCCATCATCGATGTGATCGATTCGGTTGACTTTCAGTACAGCACCAATGGCTACAAGTCATTCCAGGTAGGCGGCTTTCAATGGAATGGTCACTTCGATTGGGTGAATCTGCCCGAGCGCGAGAAGCTGCGCCAGTCGAGAGAATGCAGTCAGCCACGCGAAATTTGTCCTGCCTACAGTCCGACAATGGCGGGTGGCTTGTTTGCTATGGACAGACGCTACTTCTGGGAGGTGGGCAGCTACGATGAACAGGTAAAAAACAACCACAAATACCTATAAGTCAAATGCTTTAATGTCGCTGTTTAAATATTTTTACAGATGGATGGCTGGGGTGGTGAGAATCTGGAGATGTCTTTTAGAATCTGGCAATGCGGCGGCACCATTGAGACAATTCCCTGCTCACGAGTTGGCCACATATTCCGTGATTTTCATCCTTACAAGTAGGTATTTATAAATTAAAAAGTTGTCAGTTTTATTTTAATTATGAATATGGTTTTTTGTAGATTCCCCAATGATCGTGATACACATGGCATAAACACTGCTCGCATGGCTTTAGTCTGGATGGATGAGTACATTAATGTATTCTTCCTGAATCGGCCCGATTTGAAGTTCCACCCGGATATTGGCGATGTAACGCATCGCGTTGTGCTGCGCAAGAAGTTGCGTTGCAAGAGCTTTGACTGGTACCTAAAGAACGTGTATCCGGAGAAGTTTGTGCCCAACAAGAACGTCAAGGCGTGGGGCAGAGTCAAATCCGTGCAAGGCAATCTGTGCATCGATGATCTGTTAAATAACAATGAGAAACCCTACAATTTGGGTCTATATCCCTGTGGCAAGGCACTACAACACTCCCAACTCTTCTCGTTCACCAATAGCCAAGTGCTGCGCAACGAGCTCAGCTGTGCCACGGTGCAACATAGCAGTTCGCCGCCATATCGAGTCGTGATGGTGCCTTGTTTGGAGAACGATGACTACAACGAGCAGTGGAAGTATGAGAACCAGCAGCTGAAGCACAGCAACACGGGTATGTGCCTTGATCACAATGGTCTCAAGAGCATGGACGATACGCAGGTGGCGCCATGCGATATATCCAGTGACACGCAGCGTTGGACTATTGGACACGACTAAGCGGCGTGAATGTGGCCAACACTTACTAACGGACCAAGCCAATTTGCAACTGAGAGATACTGACTAAGCGACAAAGTAGAGCGCTTTTAACTACAGACTCGAATTAACGCAACAACATGTGTAAATACCAATTTATGAATAACAATGCTAGAAATATGATTATATATTTTCTATACACTATATATAATCAGTAAGTTGTAGTTAGTGAATATCAAAAAATCAAAAAACACAAATCAAACAAAACACGAAAAGTCCAAACAATATGCTATTCAAAAAATAATATTACAATATGTGTTGTGTGTGTACTTGTTGTGTGTGTATAAAACAAAAGAAAACAAAAACTAGAGAGAAAAGAAGAAGCAAAACAAAATGTTGTATAGATATAATATATATGTAAATGTATGTATTTATATTGGTTTATGTGCATACTATTCCTATGTAAATGCTTAAATAATAATAATTATTAAAATTGCTATGTGATCATCAAATGATAAATCCATATAGATATATTTGTAATAACACTCGCATTCCAATGCAATCTAACTATTCATCTATGTCTTAAAAACAGACATTGTAAGCATTTATATTAACTAACAAAACTTTTTTGCCATTTGTTTAAAAATAAAATGTATACTTCCAAACGGAAGATTAAAACAACACATGACATTCTACCAAAATTATGATTATTTTTGGCTTGATGGGTCAAGTCTGTGGCTTTAACATATTTATGTGAAACAGGTCTAGTTCAGGGGCATGCATCAAGGTGAATACATATGTTTCTTTTGTGTAAACAGACGTTCAAGTATTTGGATAACTTGTCTAGAGAGAAATGTGGGACAAAAATTATAAATTAAGCACAATGCGGACCATTGCACGTTTTTTGTATATATGTATTTATAGATTAAAGTACATAATTGTTTGTTGTCGTTTTTGAATGTTGTTTAGTTTTAATCAAATATATTAAATACACGTTTTGTTTTTTTACTGTTTCGCTGACGTTTATTAAGTTACTTAAGTTTGAGTAAAATAAGTAAGTATAAATTACAGAAATTGTTGTTTAATGACATTCTTTTTCTTTGACAATTGGTAATACAAGTACACAAAAATTACAGCTACTATAGCGAAGTGAACTTTACAATAAAATTAACAACTGTATTTATTTAATAGCGTAAGTGTGTGTGTTTTGGTAATTGTTTTTAATGTTGAATGCACAATAAAAGCTTTCGCTTTGATAATGTACCATTTGTTTATTGAACTCTTAATAAATGGCTGTGGAGGGCGGAGAGCTACAATTCGTACTTGATGTATTTTTTAGGTATTGTATTGAATATAACATTATTTCGTTGACCGTGCGCTAAAAGCTCTAAAGTGCTCAAATTGGCGAATATCTTTGACGAGTATTTCTGATTATCCCACATAAAATGTACTAATTTCATTTATTTTTTCTTGCACTTCTGTGCGCAGAAGCCAAATGCATAAAGTAACATCTATTCATATTTATCTTATTAAGGTATTAAGTTGTGTATAATATTTACCTGCGTATGGGTGTGTGTGTGTGTATATGATTTGCAAATCATATTGTATCTACAATTAAGTGTTAAGGGCAATAGCTCCTAAAATGTGCCACACAATATTAAGATATACATATATGTATGTATATATATAGTATGCTGCGTTCTTTGCTTTCTATGCATTCCTGCTTTAAGGTACTTGCATTTTTTATGTGCATGCATTTTCAATCGATTTCTACTGTCTGTATTTTGCTGCTCTGCTACTCTATAACTAAAATACATACACATACACATGTGTGCTAACTATATAGTTAGTATGTTCTAAGTGATGCAAGCAAGCGCATTTTTTTTTTTATGTTTTTGCAAATTCTAATCTTTGGTTTTTTTTTAACTATTTTACAATACATCGAAAGCGCAAGTTTGCGTGTATTTAATCAATTGTAGCTTTTGGGTTGGATTTTATTTTAATTTCTCTCGTAATTTCAAGCTCTTTTTGAATTTTATTTACGCTTATTAAATGCATTAAATTTCAGTAATTTTTTGTTTTTCGTGTCTTCTTCCATTTTATGCGCCTTTTGCTGTGAGAGAGTTTTGGAATCGAATCTGATTGAACCTAAATCTGGCGGCTTTAAATTGCACACACACCAAAAACACAATATTTATAAAGTTTTATTTTGAATGCTCTTTGAGCAAATATTATTCGTGGCAAATATTATTCGAAAATGTGCTTTCTCAAGGAGCATTTTAGCTTCGGTTGGCCGAACTATTAAAAATCGTTTAAGGTTTCAGTTAATGTTTTGTTTATCGATTGGTAAATAAATAGTAATGTATTTATTCATACATGTATGTATGAATATGTATGTATATATATATAATTATAATGTAATTGTATATATTGTAGTTTTTAGCTTGCTTTGAATTTTTCAATTTTGGACGTATTTTCAAGTAATATTATTATTTTCTTTTTTGTAGTTGATGCAAGTAGAAAACACAGTTCGAAAATATACATATGTGTGTATGTATACCTAATATATAATATATATATATATATATATATATGTTTTCATGTATGCATGTGAAAGTATATGTGTGTATATACTGGTTGAATGGCTGTGACTTCATCCAGTTTGGGTATCGTCTTCTTGTTATTAAACTAACTTTTTAACTCATGGTGAATTTTGGTTTCTAAGTGTAAATCGCTTTGTTTTCATTTTTGTTCTTGTCGTAGTTATAAATTGTATGTTGTTTAATTTTCTTGTTTATTTTTAGTTTTTATTGTTTGTAAATTGCAATTTATCTCAGACTCAGTTTGGAGTGTCTTGGATGTCTTGGTTGTTGGATGGATGGATACGTTTACGTACAAACGTTCTTCAGCCGGTTTGCTGTTTATATATTTTCGTCTGCCTATCTTCCATATCATAGTTATACGGTGTAGATTATCTTAAACATAAAATTGAATATTAATCGCAATTATTGCTTCATTTACTTTTTTTTGTTTTGTTTTTTACGTTGTTCATATCTTGGACTAACGCAAGCCTTTCATTCTATATCAGTGTTCGGTTAATGGTTCACAAACATAGTCGCACAACCTTTAACATTGATAGATATACAAATAGTTGAAATAAACAATAATCAAACGTACATACTAATGTTGATATTGCACATTGAACAGTAGATAAATAAATTAGGTATAAAAACAAAAACGTATATATAGCAAAATGAAATTTATTTAAATGTATAAGTGGAGAAATTATAAATACATCACATCAAATAATACAATTAACATATATACCACGCGTATGCAAAGCTTCTTATTATCAAAACAAGATTCAAAATCAACTAAATGCTCACATCGTGATTCGCTTTTGTAGATCGCATATCCGCAGTTATATGGAATATGTCATTATAAACTAATATTGTATTGGGCTTTTTTTCTTGTTGGTATATATTTATATGTATAAATGCGCTAAACAGAATGTGAGCTCAATACGGAAGATATAAGTATAGAAAAAATATTGCATGTCTGGAAAAACTTACAGCATAAATATTTATATACAACTGATTTCATATATATATTTGATATAGTCGATAACAATAAAAAAATATAAGCTCATTAATAACCAAGTCTCACTGATATATAGATAGATTGAGATACACATAAAGTAAATTTTCACATCCAATATAAAAAACAATTTAACTAAACTAGGTAATCAATTAATCAACCGGTACGAAAATATTTATACATATGTAGATTTTTATAAAATATAATCAATTGTGCCTTATCAAAAAGCAACAAACAGCAATTAGCTACAAGAACTCAATGAATTAAACGAAAAAAATCATTCAGAACACATTTACACACATTCAGATTTAAATGATGATAATCATATTTAAAAACTACTATATATACTAAGTGCATGAAAGTGTTTGTGGTACTGCACTTGGTTAATGCAACTACGCAAACGCTTCACTTAGTTTATCCATTAAGAGCGAGCAATTAGGGTAGGCCCATTTAGTTAGGTAGTTAATTGCTAATTGTTAGTGCTGCTGTAGACACCGCCTTGAAAACTACTTATTGAAGCGTCTCGGGTAATAGTTGTCAGTGTGTGTGTGTGTTGTAATTGCGGCATGCGGTGCGTGAGAGAGTAAGTTAAGCTAGCGTGTAATTGGTTAATGCTCTGCATTTTTCGTTGCTGGACAATGTTCATCATTTGGCGACCTTAGAAGGCCGTCGAGCGCCGATTGGCATAACACTTTTTGCCATGACTGTTCGCATCTGCAGCGCCACTGGTTGCACGCAATCTATAGCAGGTCGTTGGAGTTGCTGTCGTTGTTGCAACTCCACTGCTTACCAGCGTCGATTGCCTGCAATTAGTCCAACGCTGCAATTGATGCGAACATTTTGGGTATGATCATTTGCGCGCCGATACATTTAGCGATTCTCCACGGCTCCTTGAGCGAGTCATCGAGTTGCTAATCTCTGCAGAACCAATGTTACATGATTAGTAAAACTGTGGCTTTCAACTATGGGATAAAACACACCTTTGCAGCTGCTGTTGCTCTTTTCGGCTGCTTTATAAGCACGCATCGCCTTGCCTCGTTTGTCCAGAAGCAATTTATCGGCGCGCACAAAGATACCGTGCGTGGGCTTACACTGGAAATATTGTATGCCCTGCACGGTACCATCGTTCTTTCCCGTTGGCGTGTCAAGCTCAACACCTATCCAAGCACCTGGTTGAAAATGTGTGGTGCCGATGAAGCTAATAACGCCGCTTTTGTTAGAAGGCCGTATTAGAACCGATTCTCCGACCACAATCCAATCGGGCAGCGTCAGATCGAGATCTTTTCCTTCATCTGTTTATTATGAATATGAATCAAATTAATATCTGGTTTTGGGTTTGTTTGTGTCATACGTACCTTCAACCTCTGTGCTGCTGAACATGATGCTGGTATCCAAATAAGCACCAAGACCCTCCATTTTGGCGACAGAAGCGCGTTGGTGGTTACGTGTCATTTGGCTCGTATTGTTGCTATGATTATTATTGCTGCTGTCACCATTGTTAGATGTCTGCGTTGGGGATTTTTTGCGGCGCATCACTTTGCCAGCAGGCAGCGGCTCTTTAACAATACCATCACCCTCCAAGTGCTGCTCAGCAGTTTCATTTGTTTCGGTAGTATCGGTGATGTTATCCAGCGATTTGTCATTGCCATTCTGATTGTCTGTGGCATGATCTGGTTCCTGAATGCGACTTTGTTGCTTTGGTTGCTCCTGCTGCACCATTTCTGGTTGATCGGACAATGACAGATGGTTGCTGACATTGTTGTTGTTATGGCTTTGCAGCTGTTCGCTTTTCTTATCCTTAGACTCTGATTCTGCTGTCTGCTCCAACGGATGTGTTAGCACTGGCTGCAGTTTCTTTGCTTCTATTCCTTGCGATTTTGCTTTTGGCAAGTCCTTTAGGAAGGGATTGACGCGCGTCTGGCGATTTGGCGGCGAATTTGAATTGATACGATCGAAATCTGCAAAGAAATAATTAAATAAGTATTTTATTTGAACATTTTGTAAAATGTTCGCACTCACCTGGCGTCTCATCAATGCTCATGGAACGCATGGAAGTGATGTCCTCATTGCTTAGGTTATTGCAGGAAACCGCCTGTGAGCCGTAGCCGCTGCTGGTGGAGGAGCTCATGCTAAGCGTGGCCAGACCAGTAAGATGCTTCATGTTCGCATTGGCGCTGGATGTAAAGCTTAAATGGCTTTGATTCGAATGACTGCTTACATCCATAAACGAGTCCATGGTCTTAGATGAGGTTAGCCGAGATCTGGTACCCAGGCTCTTGTTTTGCTGCCGCTCCTGCTCGTATTCGGCGGCATACTCCGAATCACTGTAGCTGTCTTCAGGTTCCTCATCCAGCGATCGATGTCCGCCTAGTGGCTCCTCGTGAAGTGTTGTCATTCGCATACCCATCATTTTGCTGGTGGCCGGCGAAGCTGTATAGAAAATTGCAAATTGAATTTTAATGGCTTAGACTTAAAAATGAATTTATATTGCTTAGCATTACTGGCTTAAAGCTACACAAACCACATACGTTTTGTTGGCGCAATTCTCAATGTGTTCAAGTTCAAATTGAGATTCAAAAATGTTGGGCGCGCTGCATTCCATGGGTTCAAGGGAAGACAATGATTATGTTTAATGTTTAGTTACAATGATTATTAACAACATTTGATGAGCGATTCAATAATAGTAATTCTCTAGTAGATTTGGCGACTAATTCGGCAAAAAACATACAAACAAGGATACAAAAAAAATAACTAGGATTAACTAGGTCATCAATTGATTAACTAGGTGCGCTGTTCGTGCATGGAACTCGTGCTGTCTGCGGTGTGAATGGTGCGCCAAATTGGAGTTAGGAACATATAAAGTGGGTGTGTTTGGTGTACAATGAATAGAAAAACCAATTAAATGAAATGGTAATGATGAATATGGAAACATTTGTACACAGAGAGAGATATACTACTGACAACTATTCAACTATAATGCTGAGGTACACGAAATTGTTTTTGAGATTTGTTTTCGACATATATTGATATAGTAATGAGTATGACAGCTAACGGTTTACCAGCAACTAACACAAAACTACAAGAATAATAATACTGCCCTGACACTAATATGATAACAATGAATGTAGTAATATGGGTTTAACGCTTTAAACATTATTATGTGTTTAACATTTATGTCTTTGACAAATGAATGATTCGAGTTTAGTGTGTGTAAGTGAGAGTGTGTGAATTAACAACAGACAAACTGAAACGCCAACTAACAATCAATGAATTTTTGTAATCAATTTTGTGGTATGCACTTTGCAGGGGCCTTTACCTGACAGTAGTACAGAGCCTGTTTATGGCGTTAAGAATTTCATATTTGAAATTGTTTTTTGGAGTTGAGTTGAGTTGAGTTGAGTGGAGTAAGCACAGAAAGAAGAGTACATTATGACATGTGAAAAAGATACAGACATACATACGATTTATAATAAAGATATGTTAATTCATGTGTGTTTTCAAATGATTAATGTTTCTTGTTCTTATGTATGTCAATTTATATGATAAGCTCTGATGAATAGCATTGAGCTTTGGTGAATAGTTATGTGCATTTGGGCTCGCATTGAAACAGAATCGAGTGGATGCTTTGCTTGTGGATATTTTAAAGTTGCTGTTGAGTTTGCTATTGTGTTGCATTAAAGCAAAGCAAAGAAAGTCAAGTTTAGAAACAAATTAAAGCAGTAGTTGCAATAAATCTCAATAAATGTTTGCTTGCTTTTGGTTGGGGACAATATTTGAAGCATAAGCATTGGCAAATTCTTAGCTTATTTAGATTGATTTTTTAAAGGATTTATCTTGTTAAAGCCGACTGCGCGAGAGAATGTATCTAAATGAAAGAACGCGATTGCTACAAGTTAAATATGCTAAACACACGTTATAAATCGGCACTAAATATTAATTTCGTATTCAAATATATATATAAGTATATAAATGTATGTATATACGTAAACAAAGATAAATCCCTTGCTCTAAGTCGTGGCAGCAATGATACTTTGGTGTTTAAAGTTGCTGCGCATAAGCAAACAAATCTTATATTAAATATGCATAGTTTGTATTGGTAAATATATGCTTGTAGTGATACAAAAACATTGGTTATATGTATTCGTACGTTAGAAACGTTTTCAAATAGTTGCTCAAAATTAGGTGTGAGTATATCAAAATAAAACTTTTTAGAGCTCGCTGCATTATCCCTAGAGGTATACGCACCGATGCCAAAGGCCTTGCCTGGGGAGTCGTCTCCGCTGCCTTTGCCACCAAAGCTGTGACGTTGCCGTATGACGCCGCCATTGCCTCCAGCGCCACTAAGTGCTGTAAGTAAGGGCGTAGTTCATTAGTTAAGTAAACAGGAAAAGGATATTAATTTACACATACCTGGCGTAAACTTGTTACAAAGAGCCGTATTGTTTAGATCCGCAAAGGACTCGGAGCGACCAACATTCAGCAGCGACTCCATTGATGCATCGAAGCGCATGATCTGCATAAGTTTAGTTATGAGTTTCTTGCGTCACAAAATAACGTTTTGCATATTTACAACAAATGTTAATAAAACATGAATAAAAAGAATATTAAAAACAAAAATATTTTAAATAAAAAATTAAAATAAAACTGAACACAAAACTGGCAAACTCAAACGCGCACAGAGACAACAGGGAAGCAGGAAAGTAAAAACAAACGATAAGTGAAGACGAACATAGACATAAGAGAAGAAAACTTGGCGAGTATCTTAATACATTGCTCACAGATTACTTACACTGCCGGTGTTGGTGGTTTCTTTGACCGCCTGTGTTTGTGTGTGCAGTGAAAAGCATTTTTTTTTTTCGTTTTTGGTTTTTTTTACACAACACAGGGCAGGTATATATTTATATATATATATATATATACACACACATATATACGATTATTATTTGCAATTGTTAGGCGCGCCGAATTTGGTTATTTGATTGTTGTGTTAGTTTAAGTGTGCGGTGTGTACAACATAATTTTTTTTTGGATTAGATTTTAGTTTTTTAGGTGAAAGCGCATAGAAAATGTGAAAAGAGAAAAAATTGCGTTTTAGTCAAATATTTGAATTGTACAAGTTTGATTTGGCTGGCGAGTATAGTGTAGCAAAGTGAAAGCACAAAAGGCACAAGGAAGCTTAGCTCGCTGATCGTATGATGAGCGGCGACACATACCTGCGAGAAGTTGGGCACACTGACAGTCTTACGCATCGACAGTGGCTGTCCATGTGCCGTCTCCAGTTCCTTGACAGCCACACTCTGACGCAAGCGATCCAATATTAATATGCTCTCCACAGCTGAAACACCCCGCGTATATTTTTCTGTATGGAAAATAATAGATATTAGTATTATTCACAATCTCCTTATTATCTAACTGATTACTTACCTATATATGTCTCGCCATCGCAAGCAGAGCAATCATCACCACTGGCTGCCAGTTGGGCAAGTGATTCGCGATCTTCCAGCTCCTCAGAGGCCTTGGGAATGTTGGAGACGACCTCATAGGTAACGCCGCTCTGCCAAATGGCATTTTCGCCGCGTACCAGACGGAACTTTTTCAGACGATCGGTCAACGTTTGTCCCTTCTTGATGTTAATGATGAGACGCTTGCGCAGCACTAGATCCATGGGTGCTGGATGCGACAGACGCACAGTTGTTCGCAGTATCAAATAGATGCGTTCATTTGCATCGGTCACGCGATTCAGTGCCTGGTTGTCGTGCATTGATGAATCCCAGCTGGCTATGCAGCAAACATCCTTATCCAGATGCTGTAGAATTTGTAGAGTGTAAAACTTGTGGCCATGTTCCTTGGATAGAATTGAATTAATGCCCGCAATGGACAGCTCATCGTTAGTATTCTGTGCAGAGAGATCATCGCCATTTAGATTAAGAAATAGTACGGGCACATGTGGTTCCATGCCAGCTGGAGGATCCCAGGAGGCGGGTGCGCCCGGTATACCCGAGCCTGGGGCCGGCACCAGTACCGCATTACGCTCCTCGGTTAGAGAGACCCATTGATGGACAAGGCTTAGCTCACGCTCACGTTCCTGTTCGTTCTTCTCCTCCTTCTTAATAATCATTTGTATCTGCTGGTCCAAGTACTGACGACGGCGACCCAGCGCCTCGCTCCACTTTTCACGCAGTACAGTGAGATCTTCCTCTTGATATGAGTCCAGCGGTCGTTGCAATCGAGAACGCACCGATACACTTCCAATCGCTACATTCACAATCGACTGACAGATGATGGGCAATGTGCCAGAGTTTTGCACAGGTTTGACACGTACATTGACGCGACGCTGCTGACCCTGTCGCAGCTGGTAGATGCCTCCTGTGGGCACCTCATTGCGGTTGGTAACCTCAACGGGCGAGTATTCTCCGTTGTCGTTCAGCTCGTGTATTTCCACCCACAATTCGATTTTACGCGACAATTCCGCCCAACGATCGACAAGGGAACGCGCTTTAGCTTGCTGTTGTTCTACCTCCCAGCCCTTGGACTTGGAGAAGCCGGCACTACGATGACCCCATACTTCAATTGAGAGCGCACCTTCGATGCAATGCTCCAAGAATTCCTCATTGATATTAACGGTAAAATCTTTAGTGTGTTCGAATTTGAAGACCATGTTCTGATCGAGTGACGTGGATTCGGCATTGATGACTGGCACAACCATCTCTTGGTGGCCCCAGAAGGTGTACTGGCAAAAGACAAAGTTGGACAGCGTCAGCGGTAGACCGGAGGCGTATTTGATGGTGACGCGGCAAGTAATTTGGTTGGACATGGGATCGACAGGATCATCATACTCATCACGTGAGTCTGCTGAAGAGGTTTCGGACACCGACTCGCACATGCGATCCTGCGGCATTTGTCCAGCAACACGTTCAATCTCAACCTGCAAACGACCAGCTACTTCACCCTGCTGACTTATGATGGGCGTGTGGTAGTCTAACTTGACATCATGGAACAGCACTTCCAAATAGACATTAGCCACGCCAATAAGATTGTGATTCTCCTGTGATTCGTAGAAGGGATCTTGTGGTTTGTTCCCATCCTCGTCCTGCAAAACATCAACAGTTTTAATTTATAAGGCACTCAAACTTTGTTTCTAATGTAAGTTCTATAGTTAGGTGTTTTTGAGGAGGTGGGACTTATAAATTACCTTGTCATCAAATTCATCGTCTGAGAATGTCTCAATAAGGGGCTGTATCAAGGGTTAATTGAATGCATGTGCGAATAATAACGAGGACACATAAAGTATTATGGTTAGTATAAGAGCAAATAATGGACATTGTGATGAAGTATGAATAAATTGCCACGCACCAAGCCATTGAGTATACGCTCCTTGTGCTCCTGATACATCTCCCGCATATCGATCAATTTATTCTCAAGCTTTTCCATACTCCAGATTTGGCTTCCTGAATTTGTGCGCTTCACCAGAATCGCCGGTTCACTGACAAAGGCACCACGCCTTCGATTTGGGCTTAAATTTGCTGGCGGTATTTGCAAAGTGACAGAGAATTTTGTTTTCTTTTCCATTTCCTCGGCTAAAAAGTTGGCCTCTTGCACTAGCGAGTTGGCACGCATAATATCCGTCTTCAACTGTCCCAATGATCGTCTAAACATCTCATCACGTTCCTACAGTAAGCCAATTGTGCAAGTTATATGACAAATTTGACAATCAAGCTGCTGTCTAGTTCCTTACCTGTGCCCACTTCTCCACACGCATCTGCGAGGTGGGTGTATTGGGTGTAACCTTGCCCATGCGCAACGGATCGTAGGGTGCATATGGGGCATAGGGTGTGCTAGGCGAGAGTATATTGCGAAGCTGCTGAAATTGTCTTTCGTACTCCTGCCGCTGCTTCTCCAACGCCACTTGCTTGTCCTCTTCATGCTGACGTTCCAGCCGAGCAATTGCCGTCTGTATAGGATCATTACTTAGCTCATTTTGCATTATCTCATCTCGTGCAAAATTATAGTCAATGAGCTGTGCAGGCGTTTGCGGCTCGGAGGCACACATACTTGAATTCATGCCAACCCTTGGCGAATTGACACGGAAAAAGTGATGATTACCCCAAAGTATACGATCACCATTTTGCAGTGGTGTTTTCTCCGAAGCGGCTGTACCATTGACAAAACAACGTGCACCTTGCCCAGGCTCCATTATTAAACCGCTATCCTCGATGGTTATAACACAGTGTTCCTGCTGAATGCCCAGACCAGAAAGCTGTATATCCGGCTGCTGACCACTAATACTGCGGCCACCAATCAACGTGCGTTCCTGCCAATAAATATCGTTGTTTAAATATTCTATTTTAATGCATAACAAAATCCTCTTACCTTTAGGTAGTATACCAAAAGCTCATTGAGGGACGGATCTGCATTTAAATTGACCAGGTAGTATTTGTTTTTTTCCACCTTGATGCCACTAGCCTGCACACTAATACCCATCTGCTCCAGTGCCTGCTGCCGCTCGTTTTGTATCCGTTCGGTCTTAACCAGCTTCTCTTCCCAGGTTTGCGAGATTTGTTTCATCAGATTTTCACTTTCGGCCAGTTTGTCTTGAACATCACCGACTGGCGACCCTGTCGCATGCTTCAACATGCTACGCAAAGTCTCCACCTCATGGCGTAACTCACGAATGATACGGGCATTGGGATCTTCATTGACAACGGCATGATTGACAATTCGTTTAGCACGATCCGCATATCGCAGCGTTGAGAGTGTTTCCTCATAATTATCTGCTGAGGGTGAAATGGTAGCCACCATTACTGTCCTGGAGTTGCCGCCAAGATTGTCCTTTAGCAGCCAGGTAAGCACGGAATCTCGATAGGGCACAAATTTATCGTTTCCACCTTTCTTGCCATTTGTTTGATCAGCCAGCTTTGAGATAACCAAACCCAAGGTGGTCAAGGATCTAATAAAAAAAAACTTGAAATAAAGAAATTTTAATTTATTTACTACTCACTTGTTAATATTGGAGCCCTCCTTGAGACGATCACCAACAGCGCCCGTTTTAACCGCACGCTCAGAGCCAGCCAAATCAACCAGCGACATGCGAGAGACTTTCTCACCGCTCACGCCAGTTGCCTGATCGGTAAGTATTTGTGTTAGAACGACTGAGAAAACGGCATGAGAACGCGACGATTCAGCATTCATATTAGTGGCGGCAACCGTTCGCGATTTGTTACCCTCGGTCATGAGGTTGTCAATATCTTGATAGGATGTGACGGCTAACTGTGACAGCCCATCGACATAGGGGCCGAGTACATTGTGTTCACGCACTTTGAGCGACTGCTTGTTGGGCTTGGGATCGAGCAGATCGTGCACCTTTTCATTGTAGATTTCCATGTAGGAGACTTCCACTTTGTACAGTAGCTCCGGTGTCGATTTGTTTGCTATCGCCGAGAAGAGCTTGTCACAGAGACGCGGTATAATGCCCTTGTTCTCCTGTGAGCCCATCATCGTGTACGATTTGCCTGAGCCTGCAAGAAATGATTAAGTCACGATTGTGTTTTTGGGTTCAAGAGAAACTCGCTTACCCGTCTGGCCGTACGCGAAGATGCATGCATTATAGCCCTGAAATGCATTATCGAGTATATCACGTCCCACGCAGTCGAAGACTGTCTCCTGTGACGCAAAGCTGTCATCTTCGGCGTTCAGCGAGTAGAAACAATGATCGAATGCAAATGTCTTTGGTTGTTTTCTGCATGAGTCATGATTTTATATTAATTACATATACATATAAAAATGTCAATTAAATAATTTTACGCGCGCGAGATTGCTTACCTTTCCATTTTTTCCAGTGATGGTGGATTTTGCAATATCGTTTGTTGTTTCTCCATTTCGACGATGCATTTTGTACCCAATTCAATTTCTGTAAGTAGAGAAGAATGAGATAAGTATAATTTGAGTTATTTTCAGTACAAGGTTGATAACAAGTTCAGAATAGCAATGGCAAAAAAATGTATATGTATAGATTTAGGTATATATTTATAAAAACATATTCACATATACATATGATAGATATGTACATATGTGCACTCGCTTGACAGCTGATTTCGTACGAATGCGCGAAATAACAACATATAATTATATTCAGCAAGGCGATAAATGACTTGAAGTTCTCGTATGTAATATATATATGTATGTTTATGGCAAGTCCAATGCTATAGCGCAATTTTAATATACATAAATAAAAGCGCGAAACTTTTAAATAATTATAATTTCCGCACCAAAAAACAACAACAATGTTGCCCAAAAAACATGCAGCGCAATAAATATTCTGGCCTGCAAAAATATTTACTACTTACAGCTAAGAACGGACACAAAAACAAAGCCGAAAATGTAGATGTCCGAGCTAGAAAAAATAGCTGAAATATTTTCACAGGACCTGTACTTTTAAGTAGTCAAAAGAACAAAGGCCGCGCCATCAGGATACCGATAATCGACGAGGTCATGCCAGGCTACAGGCTACAACCAACTAAAGTTACAGTGAAGGCCAAGAAGTAGACCAATCTTTAGTCAAATATAGCTTTCCTATCAAACCTATACACTAAAACATTAACATTAAGAGCCAAGCTTCCACAAATAGAACATGCTTCTTACAAACTGTGGCCTACTCTAATTCACAGTGATGGAAAACAAATGCAATAAATTATTAAATTACTATACCAGCCCCATCTAGTTATTATTCCTAAACGGTGTACAGGCAACCATCAAAAGGACCCACAACTTTTTACAGCTGATAACTTTTTGTTTTTGTCGGTTTAAAAATCGATATTGTATAAAATATGCAAATTACAAAATGCCTAAAGGAAATCCCAAAAGTGTGCAACTCAGTTTAGGCAGGCTGTACTGTAGTTGCAGGAAAGAACACACATATAAACATCCGCACACATGTATGCATGTTTGTGTATTGAGGTCTGTTCTTGTCGCTCGCAAAAATAAAGCCTTCATGGCATGCACATGGCAAAGGCATAAAGGACAGCAGCTAAGCTGACAAATCGAGTAAGTTTATTAAGCCACAAAGAACTCCCATCAACAACTTGGGTCATCGACAGTGTGTTTGTGTTAGTGTTAGTATGAGCTATAAATAATTAGATGACTATGCACCCAATTTGTGTGTGGATTCTGGTCAGTTGGTCAGCTTCAGTTGGCTCCAGCTGCAATTGGAGCTGAGCTGTTGAGTTCAGTTGATTTGGGCAAATCTTCTTTGCCGTAGCCTTTCAAGACTGCTTACGCGGTTTGCCATTGTTCAATGTTTAAATTACCATACAAACACACAAACATACATTATACATTTGTATATAGAAAGAGTTAGATAGACGCGTGGTCAGGCAGGGAAAACAGGTTAAGCTTTTTGGCTTTTAGCTTTCGAGCTGTGACTTCATTTTTGAGCGGTTGTTTGCTTGTGTTTGTAAGTGTGTGTGTGTTAGGTGTGTATTTTGTGTTGTTGTTTCTATAGTTTTCATTTTACGCTTTGTGACTCGAAGAGGTCGACAGCAATATGGCCCGAATATGGAGTGATGCGTAAGATTTCAAGAAATTGATGAGGAAATTGACTAACCTATGCGATTACGTCGAAAGTATATCAATATAAGTATATATATCATAGTAGTAGTACAAAAATGTCTATATCAATCAGTATCAGTGATTTGATAGCAGACGCGCATAAATATGTACAGTGATCCCTCCCTGAAAGAAACTCTATGACTCTTTTAAACCTTGAGTATTAAGAAAGTTGTATAAAATTTGTATGGAAATAATATGTTTTTACAATCATTCATGTGCTGATGATTGCCAAAAACTAACGGGATTTCCTGATATTTGCGAGGGATCACTATGTATTAGACATTATCAGCGCTGTGATAACAGACGCCCATAAGTATAAACCTTGTTCCGCTTATCACTTTGGACATTCATACACAAACATAGACTCACTCAGACTAACGTTACAGTGATTCAAGCGTTTTCAACAAACGAATCACAGGCGTATGAACAGAACATGACACAAACAAGCCTCATATAAAGAAATGATTTGGCAACGTGTGGAAACAGCAGCAGCAGCAGCCGTAAAAACAGCGGCAGATGAGAGCAGACAGGCAACACGATGAGAAACACACATGTGAAAAGTAAATCGCAAATGACTTCCACCTGACGCCGCTGACAAAGGGGTTCAAATTGATTGTGTTCACACTCTCTTTTTTTCCCCTCATGCCACATTTCCGTTGCACTCTGCTCTCTGTGTGCGTGTGAGTCATGGATAAGCCAAACGAATGATCGCCGTTGACATTGGGAAATGGAAGCCAACTGTTTTGCTTTTGATTTAGCTTTGCTGCATTTGCAGGTTGCAACGTGCAATATCCAACGACACTGGATTTCACTCGTGCAAGCCACAATAGAAACGAAAAATTACCTGGAAATGTAAATCGTTTAGGCAGTCAGTCAGTCAGTTAGGCAGTCAGTCTGCAAGGTTGTTAGTGCAAAAAAGTTGCTGGCGTTGCATTTGAAGAACGAGGCGACCTTTGTAACAAGCAAAGGAAATAACATTTGCATAAAAAAACGAACCATTACTTACGACTATATGCCAAAGATAAAATACCCTTAACAGATAGTAAAACATATAAAAGTTTACAAAGAAATCAATAAAAACACCTGAAAACTATAGTATTTGTTATGAATATTTGTTATACATTTCCTAAAATAGTCAGAATAATTTCTGCCCAGGAAAACAAGCAGCCAAGTAAGCCAACGAGAATATGCAAATTGTATTATCCCCAAAATAAAAGTACAAACACATGCACGGTTATATTCAGCTGACTGCTGCATTATTGATTGCAACTTGAAGACAAAAGCAAAACCAACTTAACCGTTGAGTGGAAACGTAAAAGCAAAAAATATACAAGGGCTATGCAAAAATTTAATGCTTTTAAAAAGAGAGTTTTTGGATTATTACTTACCGCGTCGATTGAAGGGACGCACCCGAACAGCAACTTTGATCTTATCACTTGACATCGTGTAGGCCTTGGATGTACTCTTTTTTTATGGGTGTCTGATTCATGCACTCCTCACAGCAAGAGAAAAAAGGATATAATTGAAACGGTCTTCTTGTTATTGTTTTTGTTTGATATCCACTTTTATTTTGCCCGCCGAGAATTATGTGTAGCAAAGTGGCACGCAATCTTTTTTATGTTTTTTTTTTTTGGGCGCAAGTGACTCACGAAACCCGAATGGGTGGCGGGGGATTGGAGGTGGTGAGCTGAAGCTTACAATTTTGTGAGCGTTTCAATTAGCGCCACGCACACGCCTAACAGTACAACGTCATGTGGGGCGGAATGCGATTGGGGATGTATTTCCATTTCATTCTTGACTTGCGCTAGTTATTATACGCATGGATGTGTGTATTTATTTTACTGTACACACACACAGTTTGTTATTGTTATTGTACTGGAATTTACTTTATTTGCACGCGTTATTGTTATTATTATTGTTTAGATAGTCGTTTATAAATATATGCTTTAAATTAGTGCTAATGCCTTGCCTAATTACATTTATTAGTTTGTCCTGTCCGATTTAACCAGGTTTTGCAAACAAATAATAATATCACACACACACACTTAAAATCTACAGTCACACACGAACACGCAGAAAGTCTTGCCTGGACTTTTGGCAAGTAAGTAGGCAAAAAAAAACAAGAAACACTGGGGGCTCCACCGACGCCCGCGCGAAAAGTCTTACTCTTGGCCCGTATGACTGTGACTTCGTTGGAGAATCGATTTTTATGGCTCTTTTTTCTAAAGCTGGATTTTATGCTGCGCAGTTCTCGTTTTCGTTTGGATGTGTTTTATTTAGCAATTGCACCTTTTTGTTATCGTTTAAGCAAGGTTTTACATCACTTTTTACTATTTTATTGCGATTTTATATTTCGCGTCATTTCACTTTAATTTTTGCTATTTTATAATGGTTTCTCGACCTGCTATGACTGACGATAACGATTGATACTTCTTGCGATTCCATGCAACCCTGGCCGCTGTGCTGCCACTTGGTCCAGTGTGACCAAGCAATTATGATTAAAATATTGTAGCGTTGCCACCTAGAGCGCGCTCTTTTCTTAAATTTAAAAATGTAAAGAAAATAATACTAACTGTAAGCAAAAAATTTAATAATAAAAGAGGAAGAGCATCGTTAAATTAATGTAATGATAATTGATGCGCTGCAAAAAAAGATCAAATTTAACACAATGCAATCGCAAATCAGCATATCAAAAATGAAAAACAGCAAAGATTACCTAATTCTTGAATGTCACGTAGAACTGTAAAGTAGTTACTCTTGTTCTTAAAGACGGAAAAGTGACACATTCAAGAAAATAAATATTGCGAGAGAGCGAGACAGAAATAGAGGTGAGAGATGAAATAAAAAAGGTATTTTTCCATTATGTAAAGTATACATTTAAAATGCAGAGTTTATGTGAAACATAATGTAAATCACAAAAAAATATTATAATAATACAATATTATTACATTATATGTATGTAAATATAATTCTAAATAACAATGTTATAAATTAAAACTAAATTGTGCAAGATACCAAAAGGTGCGTCCCATAAAAAGATCCCTCTCAACATTAAAAATATACTGCTATATACAAGTTTTAACTGAGATGCTGTGAGCATGCCGCTCAATAATAAACGAATAACCAAATACTGTTAGTGTCATCATTTAATAAAATGCGTGTCGGTGATTATTTAGGCCGCACCTTCACAATTGCGGAAATTGCGTTTAAAACATTATCATTATCAAGGCAAGTGAATGAACGGACGAATGGATCTTCGAATCTCCCGCAATGATCAACACGAACTGCAGGCAGGCAACCTTGTGCCGTACTCTTACTCTTCGGGATCGGAAATGCACAACGCCGGTTATTGTCAGCCAGACGAAACGACAACACATAAATGGTAAGTAAGTAAGTAAGCAAGTAGTAAGTACTCTATAGTTACAAAGAAAAAAATCACCCAAGAAACCTGAAAAACGTTTTGCTCGCAATCTTGCCTCTTTTGTTTTGATGTCGCGCTGATGATGAAGTGTTACGTTTGTTGTTGTCGCTCAAACCTCTTGTATCGACAGAGCGGCAGCGGCAGCTGATGCTGATGCTGCTGCTGCTACCTGTTCACGTGCTGCCGCTCGGTCTCCGAGTTTATAAATGTGGAAGACGAGACGCAGGGCGCAGCAGTTTCTCGGTAAACCTCAGACGTGCGCAACCCAAACAAAAATTAACCGAATTTAGATTAAGTTTTAATGTTTGGTTTTTTTTTTCTTCTCTCCATCTCTCTCGGTCGGGTGTTAAAATCTTTTTTTGTTTCACAAAGCCAACGAATGCACCATAAAATATATTTTAACGTGAAGACATAATAGTTACAAGCAATAATAGTTATAACAATAAATCCACTTTGTGCACACTACAGTGAATTACAATTTATACAATTGCCAATTTGTATTTTAGCCAAATACGTTTTTGGTTCTTGAATGTAAGTTAAAGAGTTCAGAGTTTCAAAAACCGAAACTGACCTATGCTCATAAATCTTTAAAAAAGGAAAATTTCCTTACCCAAAATACGTGCTCCATATGTCATATACTTAATGAGCTAAAAATGCGTAATGAATTTAATAAAGGGCAACCTTGCATAATCTGCAGAGGTGTACAGATACACAAAGTGGCCAATAGCGATTCCATTATAAACGCCCAAACGTTCGAATGAACGCAACATCAATCGTGTAATCAAACTAACTGCCAAATATATCTATATACATATGTATATTTATATATATGTACATATACATTTGATTACAAAACCCTACGTTATTATTATTATTAGTGTTGTTGATAAACTTGCCAAAAATGGGCATTATGGAAACGGATCCCCCTACGAAAAGGTGAAGGCGCCGGCTCATTTGCATACTGTGTGGTGGTATTATAACAAACAACAATAAAACAAGCGATGCAAAAATCCGAAGGCGGTTTGCCCTTGAAATGGTTTCATCGAACACCAATTAACTAACCAGCTATCGAAACGGGCCGGGCCAAACAGCTTACAGCTCAAAACCATGTCAAAACTGCCATACATACATAAGTAAACCTTTAAGTATATATAGTTTTTACTAATACATACAAATTTATCATGAATTGAAATAAATTAATTTTGCACATCTCGCACGCCTGAGGTGCTTTCAATTGCTCCCAAAGTTCCCCCGGCATTTGTTTTTTCGGCAAAGTGTGCAAATATAAAAAAAAAAGTATTTATATTTGCCAATTGATTAAAATCTAATTTATGCTAGGACAACAGATGCAGAAGTCGCAAAAGTACAACTTTAGATCATATGCCTATAAATAGTTAGTGCTTACTAAAGTTTCTGTAACTGCCCGTATGGGTTGGATAAACCGAATTTTAAGTTGGCTAATGAGTTTTTGTTATGTTTTTTGTAGCTTGAAAGACCTTTGACTGTTCGGCTTAACGGTGAGTAAATAAATAAGAGCTGTTGAACGAATCGCAGACAGGGGGCATTGAGGTAGTATATTGTATCTCTAGAAGTACTACACATATTGGCAAGTACCAAATGTGACAGGCACCCCAATAAACCTTCGAGTGACTTGTGATTTTAATTGTTTTCTATATACATATATATATTTTTGTTCGGTTTGCATTATATAAACATTTACGCTCGGACTTGACATTGAAATGCACTTATACCTAAAAGAAAAAAAAACATCAAAAACTTGGTAAGGGGGTAATTGATGTTTGAACTTGATTTGTTTAAACGAGACCCAGGGACCAGTTCGATCGATCTATGGCCACTGTCATGGACAATTTTCGGGTGCGACACATGCACATACGTCTTTTAATGAGTTTACTATCTCTCTCTCACTCGCCCTCCCTATTTCTAATTGTCTCTCTATTAACTTAACCAACTGTTATAAGTCCATTAATGTTGCTTCACACAATGGACGCACTATTCAGCTATTAATGAATACGATTCGGACCGACGGGAAGTCCGAATATGTACGTTGTGTTTTGGGTGCATTCGCAACTATACTCCACTAATTGTATTTGCATACGCCCTGTACGCAATTGACTTGAAATAACTGTTAACGCTTGTAATGACACCTAAGCGAAACACTCGAATACACTCAGTACTCCGCAGTGTATTCGAGCCTAGCCGTGTCATTGACAATGCTCTCATTCATTTGACTGCTTTTAGTTTTCATCATAGCAGCTGCTTAAACGCAGCGCCATGGATCGAGACAGATATGGATTAGCTATTGCTATAGCTATTACTCTATTTTTGAGTCATCTCTTCAACTCAAAAGCTGAACTGAACGAGTCGACGACACTGCAACTTCATCAATATAATCACCAATTGCTCAACGGCAACAACAGCAGCAGCAATCTCTGGCCACAAGCAGTGACTTCATCACAACCAGACAAGGACTTGGAGTTGACTGTCTCTGCTGCTGCTTCTACTGCTGGTGTGGATGATGTCTCCAAGATAGATGAGAATCATGTTGCAATGCTTTCGCGCAACTCAATCATCTATGGCTTGACAGAAGTGGCAAATGCGAGCAATGCGAATCCCATCTGTCATGCGCAATTGAAGCACGTTCAACGAGGCATCCTCAGCAAACAGCCTTGGGCTATGAAAGGTAAGTTATGTTGTTATTAACTGCAAGTACTTTGGCACCAGATTACACATATAGTGTAACAATGTGCAGTCAAACGTTTCATATTACATTTTTTGTTCCTTTATTAAAAGTCATCCCATCAAACCTCTGTTAGGTTTAATTCAAAAATGATACAACAAAGATTGCGTCTTAACGCGTACCAAATTTGTTTGGCACTGACGTGCTAAACTTAATAACGTGCTTTATTTTAAATAAATTAAAATAAATACATATATATTTTTTATTAAAAACTTATTTATAAATTATAATTAGGGGAATGACATGATGTCATAAATCATAAAACTCCAATTATTATAATTATTTTCAATTATTACAAAAATTAGAATAAATAAAAAACAAAACTATCGAAAGTTATCACCTGCATTAAATATTAATTTCTTGCCTTTTTTCGACTGTCTTGCTTGCAACCGCCCACTGTGCACTTCGTTTTATGGAATTATGAGTTTATTTCAGGGCTGCCAAAGGTCATAAAAATAACACGTTTTCCTAAGGATGTACATATGTATATAAAGCGCTAAATAAAATACATTTGCATTTACACTGCACATCACTATAATTTTCAAGAAGTAAGACTGGGACGATACTAAAGACAAGTATTTAGGGCATACTTGCAAGGTATACTTGTACAAAGCTTGTTCCTTCTGTTTTGAGTTTAGTCGACTTTTAATGATAGTAAAAAATGAGTATGTTTATTTTGTGTTATTGGAATAATATTTTTCCCATAATAGATTGATTTTCATATTTCATTCATTTTGATAGTCATAAATGATATACGTATTGAAATTGATCCATCGTAACTTATCTTCCTTATATTGCAGTGCTTGATGCCTCTGGTTCGAAGCCTTCCGGTTTTATATTTGGCCAAAACTACTGGCTGGGTAGTCAAGAGGCATGTAATATGCTGCAACAACCGATGGCCATAACACTCTCCAAGAATTTCGTACGTGTTATGCACCAAGGACTCGTCACCCAGCCGCCGCCCTTCGACATGGCATATCGTGTTGTCTATTTGCGCCACAATTCACCCTGGCAGGTTGAGGCTAGGCTAATGTCCGAACGAGTTATACACATTGGTCTGTGCGTACCCAGCTCGTGCAAATCCGACGAGATTATTCAACTGACCAATGACTATGTGGCAGAGAGTTTTACACACGATGACATCTTTGAGCTGCAGCCAGAAGTGCTGTACACAAAGGATCTCAAACTACGCGATGCGTTCTATGATCGATGGAGCTTTAAGCTTGTTGTTACCTCTGTGCTGGTCACTTGTGCCTTTATGCTGTGCGCCCAGCAACTCAACGCGGCCAAACAGTTGCCGCCGGAGGGGCACGAGGATGTTGCTGGCTTGGCTCCAGTTGAATCGGAAATATGGCGTGTAATGCACTCCCTGCTAAAATGGCACCCGCTGCAGAGTTTAGTCAGCTGTTACGATGGCGCCAGCAATTGGCGTCGCATTTTTGCCACAAAGGAGAGCAACTCCACGGAGATTCCCTTGCTGAATGGATTGCGTAGTGTGTGTGCCGTTGGAGTATTGACATTCCATGTAGTATGGTTCATGTATTTTACGGTAAACAACAAAATTGTGCTTCTTAGCTATGCGGAGCAGTTCTTCTTTCAATATGTTTCCTCGGCTGCACTGCTGGTAGATGTCTTCTTTACGATAAGGTGAATATATCATGAAGAAAAACATTTCGCAAATCATTAACGAATCTTCAATTGCTTACAGTGGCTTTCTGCAGACCTACAATTTTATGCGCAATATTAAACAGATAGAGGCAGTGCGTCAAAATGGTCTGGGAGCAAATGCCAAGCTCTTTGCCAAGCTGCTTTTTCATCGGTATTTGAGAATAGCACCACTCTATTTAGTTGTGGTTGGTAGTGCGGATTTGGTATTCGCCTATATGGGAGATACTTCGGTTTATCATATCAATGAGCCCTTGGATCAGTTATGCGGTCAACACTGGTGGCGTAATTTACTTTTTATACAGAATCTGTTCCATATGGAAGATATGTGCGCTAACTGGACCTGGAGCGTTGCCTGTGATATGCAATTTTTTATTCTTGCAAATTTGGTTTTATTTCTTTATGTCAAGTGAGTTTAATTCAAATAGGATTCAAAATGTACATAATTAATAATCATTCTTCTTTTAGGCGTCCGAACTGGTCCAAGTTTGTTGCTGTTGCTAGTTTAGTGGCAACGATTGTCTGGTCATTCGGCATTGGTCTTAACTCCAAGTTTGAGTTCTCATGGGACACGATTTATGCCACAGCCACACAACTCTACATCAGTCCGTTTGTTCGAGTGCTACCCTATATAGTTGGCTCCATTGCTGCCTGGTGCCTTTTAGAGCGTCGCCAGCAATATGAATGGAGTGATCGGAAATTTCGTTGTCTTTGGCATGTTTCACTGACGGTCTTTGTTATCTGCATCTTTTCGACTTTCAAACGTGATCTGGGCAATCTGCTTACCACCTCATTGTATGTGCTGGGCAGATTGTTGTTTTCGTGTAGCGTTTGCTGGATGGTTGTGGGCAGTGCGACGGGGCGTGGCGTTTGGTGGTCTCGCTTGTTAGAATCGCGCTGCTTCCAACATTTTAATCGAGTGTCCTATGCTTTTTATTTGCTTAATGCAATGCTGATTTCCCTTTTCTTTGGACTAACCAGCGGTAGCACTCAAGCAGATCCAATTATGCTGGTATGTGAATCAATTGAAAATCATAAAATTTTTCTAATCTTTTTTGGATTTCAGTGCGTCATATGCAGTGGCTTTACTGTGATTGTGTACCTTATCTCCATTGCATATTCATGGCTTTTTGAGCTGCCATACAGCAACTTGTCCTGTTTGTTGTTGCGTAAACCAAAAACTACCTAACTTGTGATGAACTACTGTTCTGTGAACAGCGCTTTCTTAACAGCTAGATGCATTTAGTTTATTGTTAAATGTTGTATATAATACCCAAAACATGATGTTAATATACGAATATATATATATATATATATATATGCTAGAAATAAGTATTACATGCTAACCAAATAAAGAGAACAAAACTGGTGATTTTGAATTCAAATTTAAGCTGTTATCGATTAGTTTCTTAAAATTTCGCGCGCAGTGGTATTTTTGATTTAACAGAGCTCTGTTATCGACAAATTAACCGACCTCTGTTGTCATGCATTCACTGACGTGAAGTTAGCTGCGCTTGAATTGCCCGCCAACAAAGGAAAACGATTTAAATTTCTTGCGCTTGTGCAGCTATAAATTTATCATTAATTAAATACCAGATCTTTCATAATTAACCTAAACACTTATATCCAAATAATATTTACAACACAAATTACATATACATGGAAATCGTAGAATCTATATGCTAGGAATGTGAGTGTGTGTGTAGGTGAGTGAGTGAGTGAGTTTATGTATGTATGTATGTATGTATGAGTGGGTGGATGTATTCAAGGTCCTCCACACGCAGCATGGCACAACATCTAATGAGTAGCAGCACAAAACAAGCAACACCATCATCGCTAATAACTAATCTTTAAGATATGTCTCCAACGGATTTGATCCTAGGAGTCGCGATGTAGCCGTCTCGTCTAAAAGCACAAGATATTTAATTAGCTGTTGGATTTATGAGAACAACGGGGAAACTCACTTGACTGCGCTGGCTTTGCTGTTGTGGTGCTCTCCGTGCGCTGCGATTGCAGACAGTTCAGCCACTCGGACAACGAGATCTTCTTATCGCCATTCACATCACAATAGCGAGGCATTTTCTTGCCACATTTGCTCAAGTTGCTATAAAACAATAAATATACTTAATATACAAATGCTACTTAATTATAAAGCTAAGTACCTGGCGCTTGTGACCAGATTACGAAAGATCTTCCATTCTTTGCGCTCCCACAATTTGTTTTTGTTCTTGTCCAGAAACATAAAACTTAGCGTGGCAATGCGCTCATCGTCCGACTTCCACATGGTCGAGTTTCTACTAATTTAATTTTTAAATGTGAAATGTATATGATAAAGTAATCATATATGTATAATGCTTACCCCGAATTACTGCTGGGCAATTTTTGTGAGTTCAGAAACTCCTTGAGCTCTTTGAGAAACTGCGTCTTTCGTGGTTCTGTGCAACCCTTCATGGGTCTCACAGCGCTCACCTCATCGCATTGTGGTCGCTTTTGTCCAAAGGTGCCCGGAATATTTTTGCCCGTCTCTTCGTTCACACACCAGCAAATGGAGCTGTAGCATTGGACGCGCTTATATCGACCATCGGACATGCATTCGGGCACATAGAATGATCTGTTGCCGCCGTGCTGCAAGTATGTTTGCGGTTAGATCCACTTAAGAAAGAACCATTAAAACTTACGCGTTGCTCTTCGCGTGCCACCTCCCGGTCTGTCCAACAGTTGGCATCGCCCTCGTTCTCATTGTTGGTCGCCTCCACTGTTTTGGCATTCAGAACTGTGAACGAAAGGCCCATTAGAATAGACTCGATACTGCCCTTTGAAAGCATGCCAAGTGCTATGTTGGATGTTACTTGGGTATTACTAAAAATGTTGATTAGTTTATATATAATTCGCCCGACAAGTACGTACAATTGAATGACGATGGCGACAACGGGGATGTGCGTGAATGGGTCATGCTATCGTCCTCAATGTCCTCGCCAATATAATCGCCATCATCGTGCTCCTCACTCTCACTTTTACCATAATCAATTTGAGAAATACTGACGCTGCTGCTTCCACTTGATCCAATTGTGTTCGTATTTGTAAGGTCATGATGGGGATTTGTGTGGTGAATGTTATGTAGATTTGGATAGTGGATAGTGCGGCGAGGTATTGTTGTTGTACTAGATGTTGTATGTTGCGGTATGGAGCTGATCGTTGGACTGTTGCTGGTCAAGATATTAACGGCCGCTTTACCTGCATATAAGGATTAACACACAAATATCGGTACAAATACATACACAAACAGACACATAATCACATAAACCCATGCAAACTATAAATTTAATCGATAAACTTAGAATTTTTATAAATCCCTTCGAAATTTGTGAATATAATTAATTTTTTGTTTAATATATGAAATATTTAACGTATTCGAAATATTATGAATAAATTAATGTAACAAATTAATTTTTAAATCATGCAACATATTTTTTTATAACTGTTTATGCATTTCTATAAGTTAATATATTTATATATATATATAAATATATTATTAATTATATGGAACGAAATATGGAGCTCAAAACTTACGCTGATTGGCATCTTTGGCCAGGCAATTGCTCCATTCGAGTCGGGACAGGCTATCGTCTCGGTTGACATCACAGTACTTGCCAAAGGCACGTCCACAACGTTTGGGCTTCACCGCCTGTTGTATATTGTATCGTTGTATATCGTATGCATACAAAATAGGATCGAGTAGAAATAGGGGGAGGTGTTAGTGGCTAGTGGTACTGAGTGACGTCTACAAGGCATGTGTGACAGCGAACAGCAATATGTACAACTACAACAACAACTCACCCGCTTGACGAGCTTCTTAAGCTCACGAACTTCTTGTCTGTCCAACAATTGATTGGTATTCGCATCCAATTGGGCAAACTTCCAATCGAGCACAGCGGCATCACTAGCACCAGCTGCAGGCGTCTGACCCGCTCGCGCCTCTTCGATGCGAAATACTTCGATCAGATGATTGTTAAACGCCAGGCGATCAACCTTGCTGCAAGGTCGATGTCCCCCATTGCCGCCACCATCGCTGCTATTCGCCGCATCTGCATCCATGCTGAGCTGACGCGGCGGAGAACGTCGTCGATTGTTGCGTCTGTAGGCTGCACACTTGGGCCTGCCGCGGCTTGTGGAAGTGTTCCTAATGGGATTTCCGCTGCTGTCGCTGCACCAGCATCCTGTGTCCCCCAAACACTGCACAGCTGCATAGTTGCCATCGTTGCGGCAACGTGGAATAAATATTTTCGGATTACGAGCCCGCTCACGCCGCGCATACTGACGTGCCAACAAGCATCCTAAAATATTAATAACAAAAGTAATTTTTTTTAACCTTTAGTATTTTCGAATTATCGTAAACTGAGTTATGTTAGTGATTAGTGATTAAAACATTATTTAATGTATTTAAATGATTTTAAATATGTTTTCAAGCTTACCCTTGCAGTGACCGCGATGCTTGAAGCTGACTTGATGGCCGCTACATTGCGCCCGGAGCAGGTGACAGCGTGTGGGATAGGTCTGTTCATCGGTGCCGCAGACAGGTCCCTCGCTTTCATCGCACTCGCCCTGCTTTGCGGCACACTTGGATATCGACTGGGACTGTGACTGAGACAGCTGCAAAGGAAGGTGTGAAGTGTGCATGTGCATACATACATAGTTATGAAAAATATTCGAAGCACTTTTGCGATTACAGACCAAAATCGTAAATAATATCAAACACGGCGTAAATGATTTATTACATTTATGGTCGCCAAATTCACAGACGCAGTCGCAGTCTCAATAGACTCTACTCGACTCGACTTGAATACGAATCAGTATCATTATTCTGCTTGGCAATGCCACTCTCAGGCATGCAACGATTGAGTTGAGTGAGGGGGGAAAGGTGTAAAACAATGTGGTCGGTCAGGCCATAACTTGAATGGCATCGCGAACTCACACAATATGCTACCATTTGAATGCCTTGGCAGTTTCCAGTCAAAAACTAAAAGCAAAATGACCAAAACAAAAAAAAACACAAAAAACTTATAGTCAATTGGCCAGACTAACTGGCTGCCGATTGACAAGCCTGTGTTGCTGCTGACTATGCTCATTCTTGAGTAGTAAAAAAAAAAAAATTAAATAAAAAATAAAATAAAAATCAGTTTATTTTGTTGGTGTAAATTGCGTAGCACTTAAGTTTTGCCAATGCAGGCAACTTTTGTCGCCGGTTCGCTGCTATTTAGATAAGCAACAAAACTTTGTTGACATTAATTAGTTTAAAGCAGTAAAGATTATTGAAAAAAATGCAAAATAAAGTTGTAACACTGTAAAAGAGCCGGTTGCTCATAAAGTGTGGCATTATAATAAAATAATTTTTACAGATTAAAATTTTATTTTAGTTTATTGAATAAAGTGCTGGTCTTGAGATAGCTTCACTTAATATATCTTTTCTAATAGTTACATAATAATAACATAATCGAAAACACAATGAGGTCAATTCAAATATCCCCTGAACACACACACCCGAGTCTCACATTAGAGAAGAAGATACTCAAAACCAGTAGCTTCAAAAAGTAATGTTATACAATTTTTTTTGTCTTATCAAGTTTCTATTAAAACAAACAAACATGTGCAACTTTTCTCTACTGTCTGTGAGTAAATAAACCGTAACCGTGCACTCGATTGACTTTCGCTTGGAAGGTGTCGATTGGGTTTTTTTGAGCACGCGCTCAGTGGTAATCAGATCGGGGACAGTTGGGAGAGACAGCAGTTTTGTGTATTGCTTGTTGACGGACATATTAGACACAATGGATAAACATGAAAAGTAACGAAATATTCACAAGACATTGCTGATTAAGCAGTTGCATTTGGATCTGCAACTGCAACTGCAAACAAAGTTCCAAGAATGATACCTGACAATTAACAGTGAGGCATCTGTAAAAATGTTGTTTATTGTATTCCCAGCAAACGAGCTAGCCAAAAGCGGCGCTAATACACAGAAATCTGATTGTCAATGCAAATCGCATTTTTTCTGTACAAAATAGGGCGTTATTCCACAACGTGACAGCCATAATATAATATTGATATATGTATCAGATATGTAAGTACTATCATACATATTCAATATTCTATATTTAACCAAACAGAAGCACCCTGTGCAGCTTGCTGCATTGTATACATACATATGTATGTATGTATATGGGAGAGATCTCAAGGATTGTTACAATCGATAGCGATGAAATTATTGACTGACATTTCTCACGCTCGTAGGGATTAAAAAAAGAGAGAAAAAATAAGAAGAGAAGAGGAACTCTTGAAATACGTCTTCACACTTTGTCATCATCAGGACAGCTTAGTGGCAATGCCAGATCTCGTTCCCCCATGCTCCTCATCGAATTTCTGAGCCTAGTACCTGCCCACATTAGCAAAAGGCCAAAACTCTATTGACTTGTGACCATTTTTATACACATACATACATAAGTATTTTACATCTCAGCACTTTTTGCGCAGCTTCTCGTATTATTCTGCGCAAAATGTTCTTAAAACAGCAAAAAACGAAAAGGCTGCGCAAAAAAGAGAAACACGTTCGTCGTTCGGCCACATGAAACACAAAACAAAGCCAAAGCCAAAGCCAAAGCCAACCCAGGCAACAGGAGATTGGGCATGGGAATGAGTATGGGTTTTGAGATATGGTGAATCGCGAACTTTTGCCGGCAAGCGAAAAAATCGCAGACAACGCGGCGGCAGTCAAGACACAGACACACCGGCAATGGCAACTCTTCAAATAAAAGATACAAACGGGACGAAAGGTGCACACTGTGAGGAGGTGGTTTGTGGTATGGGGGGGTAAGTTTAAGTCAAAGTCCGAGTTGGAGTTCGAGTTGGAAGCGACTCTTCTTGTTGTTGTTGTTGATTCTGTGTTTGCCTGCAGACAATTTGTAGCCGAGCAGCAATGGGATTGGACCAATCACTTATTTCTTCTTTCGTTTTTCTTTTTGTATTAATACCTGGAATATTCAAGTGTTTTCTTGGGATTTACACGCTGAGTTGAGTTCGGCTTTGGTTTAAGCTTAAATATTATATTATTGTTATAGCTTCAACTTACCGGCAGATCACGTCGTGTAGCCTGCTGCCGCTGCTGTTGCTGCTGCTCTGAACTCCTGTTGCATGTGGCAAGTTGTAGTAGCAGGAGCACACCAAGTGCAATGATCAAAAAGCATTTCACAAACATTTTCAAGATTGTCAATTGCGATTGTTGGCACAAAACGTTTTATTGCATTATAAATTTTCGAAATGTTTTATTTTGTATGATTTTTTTTTATTTTCTTTGCACTTTTCACTGCGTTTTGCGGTAGGTGTGGCAAAACGATTTCGTAGTATTTTTCTTTATTTATTTATTAATTTGCCCAGGCTAATTTTAGTAATTTTTGGCCAGTTCGAGATGGAATACTACAAATGTGTATACTCTGAGAGTATATATGTATACAATTTGTTTATGAGCAAAAATGGATTTCTGCTTTATATGAACTTATGATTGCCTTTTTGTTATTGCTGCTATTGCTGCTGTTGTTGATGGTTGTTTGTTTGTTTGTTGTTCTCTTTTGCAAAAAGATTATATTAAGCACACTGCGACTGAGAAACTGAGGGTGAAAACAAGTGAAAACTGAACACACACGAAAAACAGATTGACTAAAAAACCAAACCGTGCGTCGCCAAGTTTCAAATACGACTGAGACGCAAGCAGTTCAATAGGAGTAGTCGTCGGGAATACAAAAAATTATATTGCGGCCGAGAGTGGCCTAAAGTGGCCAGCGAGAGCAGCACAACTCACACACACACACACACACACACACACACACCCAGAGGCAAACAGTTGGAGCGAGCGAGAAAGAAAAAGAGTGAGAGAGAACTATTTCGCTGCTGGATCGTGCAGTAGACACACACAAACACATACAGACAGCCAAACAGTTGGTCAGCCAACAGTTGGGAATCGACAAAAGTCGATGTCGCCACAATGTCTGGCAGTGTCTACCGCCAACCATATCTTATCTTCTTTTTTTTTTCTTTCTTTGCCTTTTGCTTCTTTACCATGAGGTCTGGGCCTGGACAGCAGCGGTTAGCATAAAGGTCCAACAACAACAGCAACAACAAACGTCGACAATCCTCAAAACTCAGACACGCAACACATACATATATATACATATGCACAAAACACAAAAAAAAACTGTTGAGAGTTTCGAGTGTGAAATTTATCTTCCTTTGTATATCTGAAGAGGTTGCCTCACCAGCACCAACACCAACATCGAACTTCAAGCAGCTAAAACAAAACAAGCCACTTCCAGTTGCTGGGATCGAGCACCAGTGCGATCTGTGAGCAACACCAGCACCAGGCCAGCTGTGGCTCTCAACCGAAAAGGTAAAGGTAAAGAAGGCAAAGGCAAAGGCAAAAAAAGGCCAGCTAAAATTGAGGAAAGAAAGGAAAACGTGAGCTATGTACTTGCTAAGTCTGAGACTTGAACTGGGACTGAGACTGAGACTGGGACTGAGACTGAGACTGGGACCAGCTTCTGCCAGGCAGTCGCACGTCTGTGATTTATAGAGCTTGCTGCCAGCCGGTTGACGGTGGCGATGCCAGCAAATGCCGGTATCATGCTTATAGGTATAGGTATGGATTATATCTGTGTGAAACCTGCCAGACAGTGTGACGGCAACTAAAGATAGCGTCCCAAGACCTTGTCTCTGTGTCTCTCTCTCTCTCTTTCTCTCTGTGTGTGTGTGTGTGTGTGTGTGTGATGGCTCCCCGCCCCCGAACTTGCCCTTGTTGTCCATTGTTTTTGTGGTCTTCTTTTATAGTCCGAACATGGCTATCGATTTTTAAAGAAGAGTGAGAGGCTCAGACAGTCAACGGCGACTGGCAGACAGTATGACGCCAAATTCAATACACAACAACATCGTCAATAACAAAAGGTAAACACACAACCCAAAGGAGAGATAGGGAAACCAGTGGGTATTACAAGCAGAAACCACTCGAGAGTGTCAATATTAATAGCCACAATCCAATGAAGACGCATTTGGTAGCCCCCGTTCTTTGTGTGTGTGTGTGTGTTTCTGTGTTTCTGTGTTTCTGTTTTCAGAACAAAAAACGATACAGCTACAACAGATATAACATCTAAATACAGATAGATACAGATACAAAGATACACAAAAACAACGCAGATTCTTGTGTACTTAACTAATCATTTTCAGATTATTCACTGGGTTCGCTCTTCGTTTTGTTTTGGTTTATTTTTCTCCTGAACACAAATTATCGTTTGAAATAATTTGCACAAAAAAATTATATCAATTCTGCGCACTTGCAAAACAATTAAACACTTACGCTGAATTCGATTTGTTTAGAGAGAAAGATAGAGAATTTATGAACTAATCATAACAACGTTTCAGACAAATAAAGTGGAACACTTCACAAAAAGAATAATATTTTCTTATGGTTTATTTCTTCTGCAGAATTCATGGCAAAGTTCAAAGAGATTCGAATAGCTCAAAAACCATATAGAAGGATCTGTCAACTTTTATTATTTACATGTTTCAATAATACTTTGCTATCAGCCTTTTAAGTAAAAAGTACCAGAGGCAATATGGGAAGAACCTTTACCGTCTCCCATCTGCACACCTTGATAAACACAAGCTTTAAAACAGATATATTAACTATACAAAAACTATTTTGTCATTTTTACTTTAACTAAACCAAAACTTAAAAGTAGCTTATTCGATTCACATTAAATTACAGTTTTGTATTTATAGAACCAGAAACAAAAGGTTTAAGAAAACTGTAAACGGGTACTACCAAGTCAAAAATGAATCACACGGAAAGTGCACTTCAAATAAAACAGAATTGACGTTATCGTAATATTGTGATATATTCCTTAAATGCATTCAGACCTACAGCCTCCCTTTAGTGTCCGCGCATAATGAAAACCCTAACCCTACTCTGCCTTACAACGAACATCATCCCTGAATACATCGCCAAAGAGCTTTATTAATAGTTTAGCTTACCAGTTGTATAGAAGTGCATTCAAAACAAGAAATACTTTTCCTAAGATCAATTACAATGAAGTTCATTGTATATCTTAGTACTGGCCGTGCTGTTGTTTTTGGGGCTGGCATAATCCGTGACTGAAGATACACAAGAACTTAAGGCTTAACAAAACTTAAGGTAGCTGACCAGACAGTGAACATCAATCTCAAAGGACCTACAGAAGAAGAGCAAGCTGTTGCTCAATTTATACGCCAGGAGGCACAAATGGATGGGACACCAGCTGTTGAATCACACAGCCGGCAAAAATGCTCTGCTTGCCGCTGCTATAGACGTTCTCGCAATATAGTTATTTGCTATTGCCGCTAGATGGCGTTTTACATTACCTTATTTTAATATACCCTGTTGATCAACGATTGTAATACTGAAATCTTGGGATTTTGATAAAAAACTAAATAAATTAAAGCTATAAATGAATCATGTGAGTTATTACTTTCTTAAATAAGAAGAGCTTAGCCTCGATGATTTGATTACGAACTTAAAGAGTATAGTTCAAAAAGGCGTCAAACCACGTGAATATGATTTATTTTCTTTATATTTTTCCCGCTTAATGATTTTTTGTGGGATTTCACATTTACGAATCTACTGAGCTTATCGCAAATATTATACTTACAGCAGTTGTGGGTCAAAGTAGGCCGACTATAGATCAGAAATTAACTTATAGCAAAGGCTAATTTCATTCTTAAAAATTTCGCATATTCGCAAAATGCATGTTTACTTATCATCACAAAAAACAGCTCAACAAATACACAAACACTTACACGAAAACACTCGAGTTTGTCTAGTATAGGTCTACAGTGAACTGAGAGCTACGTTCGAATGCCTTATTCTTATCAATTAAATGAATAAACACAACAAAACAGGAGAGAAGAGGGTGAAGTGAAGTCTGCTACGCTTATTGCACAGTCTGCAACAGAAACAAGGCACAGAAGGAGGCACACGCTCAATTAACGCCAATTATACGTGAACTCGAAACGAAATTATTAATAAAAAATTATAGGAATTAAGAAAGAATTACAAGTATCGTGGGCTTTAATTTACAAATGCGTTAAAATATATGTATGGTTACACCAATAAACGTAACCGGTCAGAAAAACCACAACAACATCATTAACTGTTGATCGCTTTATTTGATTTCTAAATTTATATCGTATTTATGGCGTAAATTGAGTTTGCACTGAAATATTATTAAACGCGAACTGCACGCAAGAGGTTCTTTATTTACACTGACACTCAAGCTATCAGTATTGCGCATTTCAAACATATACTAATTATATTTTTTCAACACACAAGTAAAACAGAGAGACGTGTTACTCAAGAGAACAAAACAGTAATGGAATAGACTTCATTTAGCAAACATCGCGCCATATATTCAAATGTGCTCGTAATACCATTAAAAAATACCACACTGACATTTTACATTTCAAATCGATGTACGATAACACAAGGTAACAGATCGCTGTTAATCATTAACATTTCAACAAAATGTTAAAGTCACACTGTACACAAAACGAAACTGGTAATTTTTTTGTTACTTTGTGTTTAGAGAAAGAGAGGTAGTAAACACATTTATTGTTATCTGCAATTCATGTGGCCTGCAAAACATTCAAGTGCTTACTGACAGCAGTATATTGTATTACCGTCGCGTTAGCTGTCGTCACAATTAGTCCCAGTATATAAATTATCATAGCTCGGACACATTTCAAACTGCTTGCGTTGTGCTGACGTGGTTCTCCCGGTGAATTTAAATAAAATAAATTAAATAATAGTTAAATAGTTATAAAATGAAGTCCAAAATAAACATGCTACTCGGCTGTCTTGTGCTGCTGGTAATTACTCAGGCCGAAAGCTACAGTTTCACATCCAAGGAAGTTAAATGCCATGGTAAGAAAATGCGCACAACCTGTTGTTGTTGTTTGCATCAGAAACTAATTAGTTGACTGAAATCATTGTTGTAGTGTGCAAGGCAACAGTCCAAGAGCTGGAGGAGGCCATTGCCAAGGAAGATGCTAATAAAAAGGTCGATGTAAGCGGCTTCCGCTTGGACGCTCAAGGAAATTCCATTAGCAAACGTGTACGACTAATAAAATCCGAGATGTATTTAACGGATCTCATGGAAAAGATTTGTAAGTGATGCGAGAGCTTTGTGGTCTCGATTGAAAAACAATGTAATTTTTTTTGTATTACAGGTGAAAAAATGGACGATTATCTCAAGGCCACCTACAAGACCAATGGCAAATTCACATTGCTCAAGATGGTAATCGATGGTAAAATGAATCCCGAGTCCTCCCTCGTAGATTTCGTTCAGGATGGTGATCTTAACAAGAGCCTAGGCCACTTTTGTCTAGAAGTGCTTGAAGATAACGAGGAGATATTCCTGAAAGCATTACAGGCCGAAGATCTAGGCAATGACTTAGACATCAAAATCTGCTCGGAGCAAGCCAAATACTGCGATGAGGCGCCCGTCCAGGACGAATATGACTTTGATGGCAAGGAAGAGTTGTGATTCTAAACCGCCTAGTCAATTAACTAAACGAATTTTTATGATCATCAATCATTATAATAACGTATCTGCAATGGGTGCTCATTTTTAAACTGAGCTGTAAAACGAAAATTTTGCACATGATATATATTTGATACGCGCTAAATGCAAGCTTCTTTAAACTGACAATAAATTGAAACGTGCAATTCCTCCCATAAATAACTTAAAAAGCTGGTCTCGTCCCTTTATTGTTTAAATATATAGCCGAATAATTTATTGTTACGTTAACTTTCAATTTCTATTCTTTACTGTAAAATGTAAGAATTATGACTTGAACAAAATATAAAAGTTAATGGCTTACGGCTTCGACTCGACATTGCGCAGCAGTTGATGGCGAACCACCAAGAATGGAGCCCCGAATCCAAGAGATCCAAGTAATAAATAAAAGATTGAAAAACGAGTTGGGTTCTCAAATCCCTTGCGAAACGGCAAGTTCTGTTCGTTCACATATAAATGAAAATAGTATTTATAAACAATTCTGGTATTATATTCCAATTACTTACCAAACCGGGAACGCCACCGGGGTATCCGGACATATGACGAATAAGTGGAGCGCACATTTTGCGTATCTCGGCGCGTAGAGCAAACATATTAAAAATTACTTTTGTACTTTTTAAAGTGCCTTGACGATTTTAAATTAACTACCAGTCACAACGAAATGTAGCTAGTAACTGTGTTACGCACATTCGAAAACAGTTTTGCGTGTGCGATTTTTTCAAGGCCTACTTAATTTTAAGGAAAACAAATCACTTTCGGTTTTAGCTTCTGGGTAACTTTATTACATTTATACTTTTGACTTAATGTTAAGCTATAACACAATAAACGACATGGCTGCTACATCAAATAACGAAATCTGCCAACACAATGCACAAATTTAAGTTAACAACTGCGTTTGAAGTGTTGAGAAGATAAAACTAACCTTACATTTTGTGTGTATTTGTTATTATTGTTGCTACGTCTGTCGGGGCTGCTGGGGCCACTTACTTCTTCAACAGCTGGTGCCTGACGATCAGGAAGGGTGAGCCGAAGCCCAAAACACAGCCGATGGTGAACAAAGCAGTGATCCTGTATTTGTTATGCAGACCGAAGGGCAGATTCTGCAATTTAGTAATAGATTGGCAATGATATCATCGATTTTCCTCCAGGATTACGTGCAAGTGCAAAATACTCGAATTATGTAACCACAATGTTGTGGGTTATTAAAAATCAGCTTACCTCGCCGGGAACACCACCGTGGCCGCTGAAGCGGACCATCGACTGGGAGAAGTTACGTGCAATCACACTGCTGCGGCCCAACATGTTTGGTAATTTGCTGAAGTTTTTATGTAAACTGCAAACGGAGAATTTGTTGGTCGGCTGTAGGAAAAGTGTGTACACAACGCTATAGCTGAATCATGTGGGGCAATCGATATATCGCAAACCCAGAGAGCGCATAGATTATAACTATCGATAGTAAAATATTTGCATATCCGTGCAGGCCAACACTAATCGAATAAGACGCCAAAATATATTTAATTTGAAAGTAAATTACCAATGTTTTATTTACTGCATTTTGAAACATAATACTTAATATTTCTATATTTTTTTTTGTTACAGCTAATCAGCACCGACTAAAACTAACCTTATACACATAATGAAACGTATCAAATACGGCAAAACTAGCGGCTGGGGCACAATTTTGGTTTCGAGCACTTAACTAAACCTACGATTCGTATGATTAGTTTAGCTGGCGAAGAAACATCTGTAGATCAAATATAATATGCCAAAAAGCCACATGCCTTTGAACACCCTGTCCACAACCCACATACTGAAAAGATATTATTTTTTATTATCAGGCATTAATGATCAATTAATTTGTGAACTTACATTTTCATATGTCGTTTGGCTGCCGGTATAGACTCATCTGATTCCTTAAGAATTAAACGACGCGCACACAGCACACAGTTGGTGAAGTAATCGATCAGATCCAAATCAATCTTCTCAATAACATATGTTCTTCGTTCCTTATTATTCATTAGCTTGCGTAATTTAACTGCTTCACTATTGTCAAAGCTCCAAACATTATTGGCATAGTATTCAAAGACCTCGAACCCCTTGGAAATGCGATTCTGAACGCGGCAAAGTCTATAAGTGAAATAAGTTATACACCGTACAGCTCTTTTTTCTTTCATAAATTGCAATACTTACACAGGCGGATAGCGTAAGAGCCAAAGTAGAGCGTCTACAAACAAGGCGGGTAACCACTGGAAGAGCATCATGCACATGAAGTGTACCCAATAGTTGGACTTCATGGAACCTCCTGGATACCACGCCACACCATTCAGTGGCACCTTGTTCTCAATCACCCAACGACCCAGTTCGATAATCTCTGCCCAGGAAACCTTTATGTCATTGGACGAAGTCATGTGAGCCACACGATTCGTATTGTCTGTGCCCGCTGTAATGTTCCGCCAACTGGCAACCAAAATGCCATTGACTGCCACATCTACGGGCAGGAAGTCACCATAACCCGACGAATTGCAGTACATGGTGCGTATGACACCTTTGCCGGCACCAATAAGCAATCCAGTTGGTCCATTGATATTATCTGTCCAGCCGGGTATCGGTTCCTTCCAAATGGGTATGACAATCGATGGACGCAGTATAACAGCGGGCAGTTCACTAAACTTCTCCACGACCAAAGCCTCAGCCAAGGATTTGGTATAGGCATAAGTATTCGGTATATCGCCTAGAATCTTCTTCTCAATTGTTGTTACCTCGTCATCGGTCAGCCACTCGCACGCTTCAATCACCTTATGAGGATTTGCTGGCGGATCATATGGCTTCTCATACAGCGTCTTCACATGCAGATGACAATAGGCTGTCGAGCAATATGCAAAGAAATCCAAATGCTTCAATGTGCCAGCCAGCTCCAACATGTACTTGGTACCACGGGTATTCATAAAGACAGCATTGCGAAGCGGCTCATCGAAGCTAGGCATGAAATAAGGGGAACACATTAGATATATTCTCTTAATATTGGTAACTTTTACTAAAAAAATGCTGAAGGGGCTTCAATGAATCGTTACTAATACTGCTTATACATTAGGAAAACATATACTTCATAATTTTTAAAGATATTGTATAATGACCTTGCTTTGTGTTCTAGTTACTGTCTTTAGTAGGAGACGAGTTATAACACAAACAAAAAGCAGAGTAAGAAGATAAATAATTAATTTATTCGGAATACTTTGTACATTGTGCATCTAACCTACATGCAAAAGACTTTTTACAACAAAACCTTTTTTAATTTGGAAAAGTTATTTATGAAATTCCAGATAATGTTCAATTTTTTAGGTTACAATAATAATAATAGCTTTTAATACAACATAGCTTCTAGATGAAGACACTGTTTTTGATATCTTAATTTTCTACTGAACACTTCTTATTTCGCAAAAAGAAATATTCCATGCACTATAAGATATCTTCTTTTTATACCATTAACCCATGAAATGGGTAAAAAAGGGTATAATGGTTTTGTGCAAATGTATGTAACAGTACATATATTCTTGATCAGCATCAACAGCCGAGTCGATTTAGCCATGTCCGTCTGTCTGTCTGTTCGTCCATCTGTATGTATGAACGCGTTGATCTCAGGAACTACAAAAGCTAGAGACTCCAGATTTTGGATATGAGCTCTCCTAATCCCTAGGCATAGCAAGTTTGTTTTAAATTTTCATTAACTTTTCAGGTTTACGATATACACATGCAATCGATAACAAAACAATCGAGCTTACTCGACTAGAGCCTTCTTACTTGTTTTATATCTCATGGTCTTCCCTTTAACAACTATTACTATATATGTATATGAATTAAATAAAAAAAATTGTCTTATTTCTGGGGCTTACCGCACTGTTGCCGCACAGTGATACACAATGGAAACCTCATTACGTAGCGTTGTCAAGTCTGCCTCGGAGATGCCTAAGCCCGGCTGCAGAACATCCCCAGCAATGGCTACCACTTGGCTCAGTATATGCTTCTCGCCACGTAATTGTTTTACCTGGTCGAACAGCTGTAAGCAGCATGTTATTGTGTTGGTTAGCTACTCGGTTAATGAGCTCAGCAATTATTATTACTTACCACATTCTGAAATATATCTTTAATACGCTCCTGCGGATCCTTTCCCTTCTTGGTTCGTATAAGTAGATAAATACGCTTCAGTTCGCCACACGACCTACAAAAATTAATAACGCATAAAGTGAAATTCATTGAGAATTATTGGGGTCACGTTTTGCCAGCAGCAGCTGTTGCCCAACGCAAAACCCACCCTCTGCCCACTTTAAGCTCGTTACCTGTTACCTGAATGTGTTCAGAATGAGTTGCATATATGTATAGAGTTTATACTGTTAGTTGAGAACATTTTGTAAAACTAGTTTAATTTAATCTCTTTTTTTGTATAGTATTTAAATCGCTGGGCGCTACATATCTCAAAATATTAGAAAAATATTATAAAATATATGTTTGAGTTTAGTTTGTAGCCCAAGGCCAATATTATTATCGAATTAAGCATGCAAACTTTTTTTTTATTTATTTAGTTTCCGTTTTCATATACACCTAATACAAAAAGTATTCAGTTCCCATAACTTTTACTTACCGCAGCAACTTTTCCACCAACACTTTGCCAAGGAAACCCGTACCCCCTGTAATAAACAAGCTGCGTCCTTTGAAACTTTCCGCAACGCGATCGACTTCATCATCATCCACATGTCCAATGGTGACCAGACCGTCCTTCTCGAAATCAAATTTCGGCTTTTCAGTCATTTTACTGTGGCAGAAAAACATAAAACGGAAAAATATAAATTACAATGCCCTCGTCGTTGGTTTAAATGGTGTTAATCAAGTGCAGTATAATTTATTTGATCTTGGCTGAGTGATCAACTGGTTTGTTGGCTTTTCGTCTCGCGACATTTGATACCGCTTGCTGTCCCCAATGTTAAGTGACAAGTTGCTGGCCAATCTGTCGATTGTCAACGTCGCGCTCGCGCTATGTTACGCGGTCTTGCTTGATGACCACCAACGAGCCCAGACGTGGATATAAAGTAGCATGTTGCGTATACGCCGTGTGGCGCATGTGGGCCAATTAGAGTTTGCGATTGCAACACGTACATACAACCGTCAACAGTTTGGTTGACTGCTTATGGCCAGCTCCAGCTCCAGCCCATGTGTGTGTGTGCCATGATAGTGAGCTTGTAAGTGCAGTCAAGCAATTCCGCCAACACCAAAAATGGGCGTTATCTAATTGCAAAAAAAGATAAAAAAAAAACCGAGTGTCCTTCACCAATAACAACAGTTGACGGAACCGAAGTCTACAAAAAAGCGATTGCGCTTTTTGACACATTGAACCACAAGCAATTATAAATTTATGAGAGTGAACTTTGTTTTCACGATGTATCTTAAGATTAACTAGCTAAATGTCAGTTGTAGATAAAACAAATATTCACTTTTACTCTTTAATGTCTGAAAGGGCGTTAATAGCAATAAAATTGGCTAGACACAGGCCAAAATCAAAACCGTTAGTCCAGTTAGTTGTAAGTTGCAAACCAAATGTCAAAATTTAAATATATTCATTGTTTTCATCCATGAAACCAAAGATTTAGGAAACGAACGTGCTTTCGTACAAAATGAAATTTATTGCGTCACAGCACAACACTGGAAACTGGCTAACAGCTGTTGGATGTAACGAATTTGCACTGCCCGTTGACCTGTCTGCTGTTGCAGGGTTTCCAATGCACGATCTTGAGCTCTAAACTATTTCAATTAAATGCTATTTTAATGTTATCCACTTTAAACAGGCACATTGAAAATGTTTCTTGTGGCAAGAAAGTAGAAAAGCTAAGACTTGGTAACGATTATAAGGTTCGTGTATGTGTGCTATTATTTTGCAAAACGTATCTTTTCACACTTGATCCCAAGGCGATTCGACTTATGCACAACGTTTTCCCCATCATTCAGGCACTTGGCCCAATCAGTGTTGGTGTTGGGTCAGGCAACGATCAAATACGCTTCGGTGGAGGGAAACTTACTACTCTACTCTATTATTTACAATTGTATGTGTGTGTGTGTGTGTTGAGTGTCATTCCAAAGCGATTTTCATTGTATTTGTTGTTGTTGTTTTGATTGCCGTTGCGAGCCTGCTTGTCAGTAGATTTGCCTGAGCACGTTTCCCAGATAAAAAACAAAAGACAACAAACACAACAGGCGAAACGTCTTTGGGCCAATTGGATACAGTCGTTGCTGTTTATACCCTACTTTAAAGTATAGCTGGCAAATATGAAAACCTATAAATTAAATTTAACGAGCACGACCTAATTCAATTTAAGATACTTTACTGACCAACAATAAAAACAACAACCCTTAAATACACATTTCTCGATGTTAACAAATATTAGCACATTACTTTCTTGAATATATGGAATGATGTCGTTGCTCTGGGTTGTTGTTTTTGTTCTTAGTGGGTGGGGCAGAGATTTCAAAGGTAAATCATTTGTATAAAACATTATATATATATATATTTAGTCCCAGTTTAACTTGATAGTGGTAGTCTACTCTTTTGTCTTCATAGAGTATAGTAAAGGCTCAGCTGCAAGCTCAGAGCTTGGAGCATGTGGGACAACGACTACTTATAATATATTTTTGGCAAATGTCGGAAAACAAAAATCTTGTCGCGACGCGGTTTTTTGAAATTGCATTTTTGGTTATTTGGCTAAGAGTGGAGCAACCAGTTTTAGCCAAAACCAAAGATGTCAACAGAAAAAGGAGCTGGCCATTATTAAAAAAAGAAAAACAATCTGGAATGTACGTAATTTGTTTAAACATTTGGCATTTATCGTCTTATCAAAGTGTGTCAAGGATACAGAACATTAATATCTTAAAGTAAAATATGCACAAGTAGTTCAACAACTATTAAAAAGCCACAATCAACATGTAAATTCAAGTTTAAATTATATTGTTATACAGTTATTGTCATTCAATAGATTGAGCACATAAATTAAGCGCACCTTTTTGTGTTATTTAATCACTAAAATCACTTCTGTATTTAAGTATTTAACTGCCGTTGATAACCTGTCCCAACACGTTGTCCTTCACGATAAGGCTCTGATTGTTAGTTAGTTAGTCAGGATTCGTTTTAAGTTAGCGACACGAATTCGCATAATCGTACGCGCACTCCGAATGCTAAACACCAACTGATCAAACTCTGCTGCGAAATCAGGAAACAGAGGCTCACACTCAAAAATCGCAGCAGCTGCCCAAAAACTCAATAGAAAACTGAAACTGCTAAGTGAATACTATTGCAATGAAAAAAAAACTAAATGCTAAACAACAAGCATCGTGTTTCGCATCGTATTGGCTAGTTTGTAACACATACTGATCTATGAAAACTAGCTCTGTATACACTTACTTAGAAATAGAGAGAGAGAGAGAGAGAGCGCAGCAGATATACTAGTATGCAAAAGCAGCTCTGTCGCAGTCGCAGTTGCAGTCGCTGCCCAGCGGCCAAGCTTGGCGTGTTTCTTGTCTCTCCCGGTCAGAGGTTCAAGTTGCTTACGCTGCGACGCTTTCTCAGTGTTTTGTTGTTGTTTTTGTTATTTATAATTGGCTGCGTGTGCTCTAAGTAAACGATCGGTGGGACTATTGCAACTGCTACTGTTACTGGAATAAAAGCTTCTTCCAATGACAGCAACAACCGTTATAGCTTCATGTATTTGCAGTTGTCTCTCATTCTGATGATTTCCCATGCAGTTTAGAACGTGACGCAACTGTAGCCGCACAAGTTTTAAATGTATGTTTATGACAGAAATTCTGTTACGTATTACGAACATTGTTGTTACGTACTTTATGTCTACAAATCTTTATGGCACACACAAACATGAATGCATAAATTTCAATTGTGTGTCCATTAATTAGATGGAATAGGCCATGGATAAACTGGCCAATGCATTACTTGTTGTTAGTTACAGTTGTTGACTCGAAAATAAAATTCAAAATAAATAAAACACAAAAGCACATAAAGTTTGAGACGAAAATTTGACAATGGCATTGACATCAAATACGTTCGTGCCCGTTCACTCTCAACGAATGAGAGTGAGAGAGAGAGCGAGCGAGCTTCAACTCTAGCTTTGCGCCATACAAAACGGTAATCAACTCACTTTTTGAGAGTTGACCAACTAAAAGTCATAGAGCCCATAAATAACGACTCTTTGGCATGTGGAGCAGTCGGTTGTCAAGCTCTGCTCACCACCAGAGCTAATCAAAGTTTTCAAAGACTGAGTAAATTATAAAAAAAGATTTATTTTTGGATTATATGGGATATATATACTTCTATCTACTTATAACTTTACAATGATTTTTAGTTTATTTTGAATTATATGAATGAAATATCAATCAATCAATAAAAAAGTTATTTTAAGGGCAATTAAAAATAAATTTATGAGGAGTACCCCGAAACCAATCAATTCCACGGTGCACTGGAGTATTCTGTGGCGCCCCTGAATGATTGCCTGATTGCTATAAGATTAGAGTATACAAAACTCACCTAAGCCGCATTATATCTTGCTAATCTTTACTTCAAATATTTAGTGGCTTCTTAAAAAGTGTTACTCATTGATAGTAGATTTAGCCAACACGAGCATCGCGACGGATTCCACACACACACACACACAAACACACACATACACACAAGCTCTCGGTCAAGAAAACGCTTTGAACTTGAGCCAAGTGGAGGCATTTATGCAAATGAAGCCACCACCATCATCATGACTATACAAGCATACATATTTATCAATGCAAATGGTTTTGCTATTGATTTTAGCGTCGATCGTTAAACACACAAACACAAAAACAAACAATAGCTGACAACAATAGTTGACACATTTGTGGCAAGTCATCGTGGCCTATCTCTTTTAGCCCAGTGCTGCGAACGTTCTTCGAATTCAGACACGGCAAACAGAAAGAAGAAACAAAAAACAAAAAACAAAAAAAGAAGAGAACTTCGCATCTCAAAGTAAGGCCGTAATTACAGACTTCCGCTTACAAAAATGAAGTGTCCCACCCCAAGTGCCACTGGCAAGGAAAAAAAGGGGAATAGTCTGAGATTGGGGTGTGGGGCGTGGCAGTTGCGGCAGGCGCCTGGACGAAAGTCGATAGACGCATCGGGCTGCTGAAGGCGCCACAATGTATCCCGTTACATGGCCATAAAAGTCCTGGCGACAAGGCCAAATTATACCGCATACGCACACGTAGACAATCACCTCCACACCAAACAACCAAACAAGTCCATGGCAGCCCACTCCACCCCACTCCACCCCTTTCCGTTCAACGTTCAAGTTCTCGACCAGGGCTAATTGGACGCGAACTGGCGTGGGAGTAGGTTGGGATTGGGGTTGGAGTTGGAGTTGAATGCGCCACCAACACATATTAAACTTAAAAGTGGGCGCAACATTACAATTGTGGGCGATTTGCATACAATTTGGCGCTTGAATTACCAGCAAAGCGGCGACAAAATGTTGCTGCGTCATTGTCCGAATGAATTTGTGTGTATGTGTGTGTGTGTGCATATAGTGCAGTTATTCATAAAGAATATGACCAACACAATGCAGTTGGCCCGTTGGCCATTGTCTGTCTGTTGTGACATTCGGACATTCGGACACTCGGACACTCGGACATTCAGACAGCCGGACAGTCGGACAGTCGGACAACAAACGAATCAGTGCCAAGCCGACATTGTCAAGGTTACTCTGGCTATCTGTGGTTTGCAGTTAAACATGGTATGTGTGCTATAAATAAACAAAGAAAACCAAAATGAAATGAGCCTAAAATACGTTTTTACACAATATCTATTCTTCATTCACATGCGTTTCGAGGACAACTGGCAACAACTGTTGCCAAACAAAAAAGGAACAATATGTTGCTGCAACACTTGTTGCTGTTGGCTGCTTTATCAAACACCAACATACCACACACACACACACACACACACACCCACCCACACACACACTCAGTCAGCCACCCGCCCACTAACACTTATACACACACACACACACACGGGCTTTAGCCTGCCTATAATCCTTAACAAAGGACAACATCGTCGTTTCTGTCGGCCGTCGTTTGTCGGTTGTTGCCTGTCGGCTGTGTCCATATAAAACCGGATGTTTCGCCAAACATTTGCACAGAAGTGTTTCACATTTCTACGGTCAACAAGTGTCCTGTCTTCAGAAATAACACCATACCGTACCGTACCGTACCGTACCAGAACATCCTTAACAGTAACGAGTGGCTACTGTAAAAGTGTAAAAGTGTTTGGCATTTTTTATTTTCATTTTAACCGTCTACGGCATGCCGATTTAATTGCAATAATTTCATAATTTATTGAGAAAGGTAAGTTAACATTCAGTTTTTATACTAAAAAAATCAAAAAATAATAAATGTATTAATGGTATTTAAGGTTTTTAATGTTTCAAATTGGTTATTGCATTTAAGGTACAAGCTGAAAAAAAAGAAAATCCTTAAAACAAAAAATTTCAAAATTTCAAATAGTTTTAAATGTTACATTTGTTCTCCATTTTAGATATTCCCCAACTGGTGTGTTTGAATTTTTTTTTTAAAAACAAACACAAAACTTTATTCTTAGAGTGTAAACAATTTAATTTCAAATATTTCACATATTCCCAGATATAGGTATTTATGTACAATTTAAATGTTAACTTGACTACGATTTTCACTCATATTTTAAAATATTCCCATTCCCTTTCGACAACTACTACTCTATGAATTATCTCCTTGGAAATTTAGTAATCTTCAGTTTTAATAATTCAAAAAACTACTGAAATCACAATCCTTGATTTAGGTCCTAATGAAATGTCACATTAAGCAAATTATTATGTAGACAGATGGAAAACATCGGCAACAAGACAAGCTGATTAATGACAAATCGAAAAAATCTTTTCTTTTAAGTTATTTTATAGTTAAGTTGTTCTTAAATGATGATAATGGTTAGATTTTTTTTAAATGAATACTTGAAAATATGAATCAAAATCTTTTTGCTACTATTTATATTTTAGTACCCCATTGAAAATAATTTAAAATTATTCAATTTTTGCTCTAGAGAACTTTTAATCAGTATAAAATTCAAATGACTAAAACCAACTCAAAAATTCTGGGAATAAAATAAAACACCGTTCTTTTTTAGCTAATTTTGTGCCTTTTTATACCCTTAACCCATGAAATGGGTAAAAAAAGGGTATAATGGTTTTGTGCAAAAGTATGTAACAGGGAGAAGGAAGCTTCTCCGACCCCATAAAGTATATATATTCTTGATCAGCATCAACAGCCGAGTCGATTTAGCCATGTCCGTCTGTCTGTCCGTCTGTCCGTCCGTCTGTCTGTCCGTCTGTATGTATGAACGCGTCGATCTCAGAAACTACAAAAGCTAGAGACTCAAAATATTGGATATGAGCTCTCCTAATCCCTAGGCATGACAAGTTTGTTTCAAATTTTCGATAACTTTTCAGGTTTACGATATACACATGTAATCGATAACAAAAAAAAAATCTGGAATTTCAAAAAACTGAAAATGAGGATTGAAACTATAAGCAAAATAATGAACTTCTGTAAAAATGTAAAAAAACCATCAAGTATTGGTACAGAACTACACAGCCATATGTGTATGTCTGTTAGCCCGACCATCTGTCCGTCTGTATTGTCAAGGGTTAAGGGTATCTTCTAGTCGAGCTTACTCGACTAGAGTCTTCTTACTTGTTTTAAATCTCTTTTATTTCTTTGTCCTTTGTATTTGAGTATATTATTTTTTTATTTTTAAGCACTTGGAAAGGGTATTAAAATATCAAATTTCAAACATTTGTTTTTTTAGATTTTTAACTTTAAGGCAATGACCAAACCAAAAATAGAAACTGTTGCATTTGGCAGTAAGGATAACTAGGTGAAATATCAAATGTTTGCCAGACATTCAAATACATACACACACAAACACACACACACACACACAGACACACACAGTCTCAGCAGCAAGTTCATTTAGGGTTAATAGAGGCAAATTGAAGAATTTACGGCTGCACTTTGGAAAGAAGCAGTCGGAACTAAGCGTCGCTAGATATTCATTTGGCTTTTGTAGTTTTCTTTTTGCACTTTTCACACGTTTATGCGTATTGCATAACCGAATGGCAACACGTGGCATGTGCAGCTCAAGAACTACATTGCGTCGAAGCGTATGAAATTTTTGATTTATCACTGACAAGAGCTAGGACAAGAGCTGTACTCATAGTTGCACCTTACCCCCGGAGCCGGAGAAATGTTTCACCATTCCACATGCCACACGCGACAATCATTTGTCTTTTTGTATTTGTTGTTGTTGTTGTTGTTGTTGCCTCTGGATGTGTTGAGCTGCCTGCTGATAAATTATATACACATTTAAATTTAGCATATGATTTTCACCGTGACAAGACAAAAAAAAAAAAATAAATAAATAAAAAAACGCCTGATGGCCCCGATACATGATTGGAGAAGATTGAGAAGATGCCACTTCAAATGTATCACATTGCCGAACACTCGGTATAAGATATGAAAATCTGATTAAAAGTATACGTTCCCCCCCTGAAAAGTGTCAGCTTACATATTTGTATTCTGATTCTGATTCTGATTTTGATTCTGAGCATAAACGAATTAACGAGTGTGTGTTATTAATACCGTTACTGCCAGGTAGACGACGACAACCGAGCGTATGCTTTATGTCATATACAACTACATACACGATTCACAAAACAGAAAACACGAAACAACAAATTATTTCATAAAAGTTGCGACATTTTATAAATCTTCCAAACTGAGTTTGCAACTTGACAAATATTGCTGCAACATCTATTCACAATTATGCTTTTGACAAACTCATAAATTGAATGACACTTCGACACTGTAAATGCACATTTTACTGCTGCTACCAAATGCTGTGTTGCTGTGTTGTCGTGTTGCAAGTGCCCACTTTTTGTTAAGTTGCAAGCGGCAAACATTTGATGTGCTTAACACTTGGCATACACTCAATTCACGTGGCTGTTAACTTGGCTAACAAATTGCCATTGGCAGGGCCCACAACAACAACAACAACAACATTCATTCGACGTGTCAACGGTTTTGTGCACACATTTCAGTTGCCCAAATGAATTGCCACTGATTGCGTACAGTAAACCAAGAAATATGCTATTTTTTGTTGTATGTGAATAAAAGTTTGTGAAATTTTACATTAACGTATGCAGAGTACATTTAATGTATGTTAATGTGCAGCTCATCAGTTAGGGTCAAATCGCGCTTGTTGTTGTTGTTGTTGCTGAGTCGTCTGCGGCGCAGACTAAACAAGTTTTTCACAGTTATTTAACTGGCCTAGTCGCACAGCAGCAACAGCCTTAACTTTTAAAATTGAGCGATAAGCTGGCCAACTTCGGCCAGATATTAATGTCAAGTTAAACGTGCGGGGAAGTCCAGTTATAGACACACACACACACACACACACAGACAAACATGGTGTACATAAAAAATGTTTTTTGTTGTTGTCGATGTGTAGCGAATTTTCAGGGTTTTCCGTCGATTGCAAAAGAAATACGCGTAAAATTCTAATTTGTTGCCTTTGATGCCTATAATTATAAACTTTTTTCATTAAGCTTATTTCCTAAAGTATTTGTTAAAAGCGTTTGCTGTCTTATATGCCATAATTGACATATGGCTAATTAGACAAAGAAGTAGTAGATAAAGTTATTAGTAAACTTTCTAAAAGGGCACAGAAAGGATAAGCAAAAATGGGGGAAAGAATTGTGAATGGGAAATAAATTTGATGTTTTATATAGACCAAACATGGCCTTGGTAAAACAATTATGAATTTTAATTTTAAATAGCGTGACATTTCGGTAAAGTTGCTTTTTGAAACCGTATGACTTCTAAAGCTAAATAAGTTATTATAGTAACTTGAAACTTAGCAAATATCTGGACTCTTGAGTTCGTCGGAAAAGTTTGAAAATTGGAGCGCTACCCCCACAAATTTTTTAGGATATCGATAACAAGGCGATACACTTCGATGTGCAAGTCGATAAGGCCCACATATTATTACGTATTAAAAACTTAAATAATACATTTGAATCCTAAAATTTAACAAATTAAATATATACTGCCTGGCAGCAGGAAACTCGAGCTTAATCCTACTTTATGATTAATATTTGGAACATTTTCATGATTGGATTTTTTCGGACAATGAATGATAAGTGAGCCGAAGAAATTACATTTTTTTTATTTTATTTCCAAATAGATATTAAATGGTCTAATTATAATTATTAATCAGACAAACTTAATAAACGAAACAAAACTTGAGATCCATTTATGGCAGTAACAAATCAGATTTGCCAATTACCTTCTTAGCTTAACAAATCTGAACTGGCTGATGCTTCTGAAATGCATAAGCAGATGTTTAACGTATGCTCCTATTTGTTGGAGGAGTACTTTACCACAAAGCGTCACACATCCACATCCACATCCACACCCAAAAGCCATAATCATTTGCATCTCTAATGGCCTGACTCTGATGGAGTATGAGCAATCATACATTAACACCTCTGCGTCTCTCTGTCACTCTCGCTCAGTTTGCCACCAGTTTAGCTGCCTTCAACAAGTTGTATTGGGGTTGGGCGGTGTGTGGGGTGTGTGGAGTGTGGGGTTTGTCGCATTTGGTTAGCCATTGCCAACTCATGTTGCTTCTGTTGTAGATGCTGTTGTTGCTTTAATGCGCTTGGTTACTTTTTACGCGCCCATTCATATTTCGCTCTTGGCCAGGCGGATTATCGCATAAATATTGTTATGGTTAATTAGCGAGGTACTTTGTCTGCGGCCACAAAGAATACACACACCAAGTGAGAGCGGAGCAAGAAATGGCGTTAAGATGTTGCCACCGGAGAAGCAGCAGCAGCAGCAGCAGCAGCAGAAGCAGCAGCTTAGTTGTCTAGTTCTTCTTGTTGTATTAGTTAAGTAAAATGAATGTGTTCATTGCTTTTGCCTGTGGTTCGAGGTCCAAGGTCCGAGGGCGTTAATGTGATTAAAACTTGTTATAGATAATGCGCCAAGTGATGTGGCAAACACCACATAATTATGAAACAAAAGTAACCCTTCTTTCCACTTCCACTTCTACTTCCCTTTCTCTATATTACTCTTGCAGAATCTACAACTCCAGTCATGGGCATTGCGTTGATGTTCCTGCTGGCTCTGTACCAGATGCAGTCGGCCATCTACAGCGAGATCATTGAGACGTCCAATTTCAATGAGAATGCACTTGTCGAACCCGAGGATACAAGCCCTGAAATTGCCCGCCCCAGTTCAGAAAATGAGCTGCTGCTGGATGCAATGATGTTGAACGAGAAACCCGAGCAAACTGAATTGGAGTTCCGTTATCCCATTTCGGCCATTGGCATTGACTATGCCAAGAATTCGGTGGTGTTACGTTTCCAGAAACATGCACGCAAACAACACCTTAAATATGATCCGGACTATGAGTTTAAGCGAAAGTCCTTGCAGGACAACTTTATGCACTTTGGCAAACGACAGGCAGAGCAGTTGCCGCAAGCAACGGGACCCGGTTACTATGAGGTGACTAAACGTTCAGCCATGGATCGTTACGGACGTGATCCCAAGCAGGACTTTATGCGTTTCGGTCGAGCACCCTCGGATTTCATGCGCTTTGGTCGCGACCCCAAGCAGGACTTCATGCGCTTTGGTCGAGATCCCAAGCAGGATTTCATGCGTTTCGGTCGCTCCGATAACTTTATGCGATTCGGCAGGAACTTGAACTTTCATGAGGACTTACGTAGTCCCAAACAGGACTTTATGCGTTTCGGGCGACCCGATAACTTTATGCGTTTTGGCCGCTCGGCAGCAACGGAATTTGAGCGTAATGGCAAAATGGATTCGAATTTCATGCGCTTCGGCAAGAGTATTCAGGGTAATGGTGGGGGAGGTGCTGGGTCAGTTGGCTCGGAATCGAATCAAACTAAAACACAGTTACAACAAATCAAGATGGCAGCAGCAGCAGCAGCAGCCGGTGGCAAGCAGCGGCAAGCAGGCGATGATAGCAATCCCGTTGATAAGGCCATATCGATGCTATTCAATAAACACCATCAACACCAACAACAACAGCAGCAGCAACAACAACGTATACAACCACAAGATGAGCAGCAGGTGAAGAGCAGCGAACAGGGTGATTCACAGAACAATTTGGATGAGGCCAGTGCTGAGCAGTTTTTTGAGCCGTAGAAAATTTGCCGCACCTTGAAGCACATTGTAAATATTAAATTGGACAAAACTGAAACATTATGATAAATGTACTTAAACACTATGTATTTGTATTATAACGCACGATAGATATTTGCAACTGTAATTACTTTGAATTTTTAATGGGGCTGGATTAAAAATTCACCACGCTTTGATCTGATCAAAATAAAATCCAAAAATATAAAAAAAAAATACCTTATCTAGTGGCGGTGCAAGGCGTGATAACATACACATACATATACACCCAATGCACACTTAAATATTCTATATGTTAGGTGTAAAATCAAAACACATTAATTTGAAATTTTAAATGTACTTCTACTAAATGCATTGAAATGTTGTGAACAAATCTTTTAAATAAAGACAATTCGCTAACTCTTCTTTCTGTTAGTCTATTAAGGTTGATATAGAGGTGAAAAATTCAACTGGCATTGGCATACACATTAACAATTCAAAATTCAAAATTAATGCAAATTTTAAGTGGGTTATTAGTTAGCGCCATCTGTTGCCTAGAAGGTAAGTATACAAAATATTTTTATGAGCCGATGTGGCAACGCTGAAGCAACAGGTTATTTAATTTAGGGATGAACTTGTGGTGTGTTTGTTTACGCTGCGCGGCGATGCTTTTTTATTATTCTTCTTCAAGTTAATGCTTTTTAGGAGTCAACTTATTTAATTATACATTCAATTAAAAAAATGATAGTTTAACATTTCGCAAAGAACACTGCTTGAATAGTCATACAACCGGCAAACACATTGTTGTTTCGTGGGTAATCGTGTCACGCGCTCCGCTCTAGCCTTAACAGCTGTGTATTGAAGGTGGCTTCTTCTGTGTGCCAGACAGAGCATAGCGTTCGTTTTACTTTCAATTTGTTTGTTAGACGCTTACTACGAAATTTAATTTAAAACTGAAAGAAACCAAACAACCAATAGGTATGTAGCATGACGAATCGGTTGAAATAAATCCAACTATGGATGCAGAAGCCTATTTGATGGGAGAGTCTAAAGTCCAACTTGTTGCGCTGTGGCATCGGCATTTATTTGTTTTTGTTTGCTATCTATAATGATAAACACATAATAAATTTTCACAGACTTGGTGAAACGATTGGAGAAATAGTTTGCTTGACTTAATATCGAAAATGTCTGCATTGCTGAAAATACATAGAGGTGAGTTTAAAAATTTAATCTGGCAAGGGATCAAAGACAAAAAAAAAACCAAACATTTTAACGATTACATAATTCAAATAATTTGAGATGCAAGGCCAAACACAAAAAAGATAAGACCTTGGTCAATTTATATAATGTTACCAAGTCATTTTACCAAGTGTTTAAAAATACTGCTCCGTTTCAGAGAGTGTAATCCTTATCATAGTTCTTATCACCTTACGCCCTTTTAATGATTAACCTTCCGTTTAACAAAATTCTGTTGCAGTACACAAGCTCTTCACGCCCGCCTTCGTGCGAAGCGTGTCGGAGGCAGCCAAATATCCAAAGATCACTACTCACTACACTCTGCATCCGCGCGAAAAGGACGAGAGATGGAAGGAGGTGGATATGGAACGTTGCGTCGAGGAGGTCGACATTGTCATTGTAGGCGGTGGACCCGCTGGCATGTCAGCTGCCATACGTGCTAAGCAGCTTGCAGCTGAAAAAGATCAGGTGCGTCAGGTCCTTGCTGTTTAAGTCTGGCGATGCTAAGCTGTTTGAGATTTCCAGGAAATTCGCGTGTGCATTGTGGAAAAAGCCGCTGAGGCTGGTGGTCATATTCTCTCTGGCGCAGTCATTGATCCAATTGCGTTAAATGAGCTCATGCCAGACTGGCAGGAGCAAGGTGCGCCACTAAACACACCAGTGTCAAAGGATACGTTCTCGTACCTGACACCCACTGGCCGCATCCCGATACCCATTTTCAAGGGCTGGCCCATGGATAATCATGGCAATTATGTTGTGCGCTTGGGTCACCTTGTCAAATGGCTGGGTGATCAGGCGGAGGCAATGGGCGTTGAAATTTATCCTGGCTGTGCAGCATCTGAGGTGCTTTTCCATGAGGATGGCAGCGTGAAGGGTATTGCCACAAATGATGTCGGCATTTCTAAGAGTGGTGCACCAAAGGAAACATTTGCACGTGGAATGGAACTGCATGCAAAGACAACGATCTTTGCCGAAGGTTGCCGTGGCCATTTGTCCAAGCAGATTATGCAAAAGTTTAACCTCAATGAAGGCAGCGAACCACAGACGTATGGCATTGGACTGAAGGAGGTGTGGGAGATTTCTCCCGAGCATCATCAGTAAGTCTAAAAGTGTTACATATGTAAATATATATTAAAAAAATCTTCTGTTTTAGACCTGGCCTGGTAGAACATTCAATTGGGTGGCCTCTGGATCGCTTTACATATGGTGGTTCTTTTCTATATCATCTGAATGAACCCACACCCACTATTGCTGTTGGGTTTGTTGTTGGTCTGAACTACAGGAATCCGTGGATCAGTCCCTTCCAGGAGTTCCAGCGCTTTAAGACACATCCCAAAGTTCGCCACGTTTTTGAGGGCGCAACACGTATTGGCTATGGTGCACGTGCCATCAACGAGGGCGGTTACCAGAGCTTACCCAAGAAGCTATCCTTCCCGGGTGGCTGCTTGGTGGGTTGCAGTGCCGGCTTCCTAAATGTGCCGCGCATTAAGGGCTCACACTATGCCATGAAGAGTGGCATGCTGGCCGCTGAGAGCGCTTTGGAGGCCATCGCTGAGGGCACGCAAACAACAGCAGCCGTTGAACCAGTTAGCTATGCAGATAAGTGAGTTTAAATTTAAACAATCTCCCGTACCTAAAATTGAGTGTAATATATCTTTATTATAGGATTAGGGAGTCATTTATTTGGAAGGACCTGTACAAGGTGCGCAATGTGCATCCATCCTTCCACAATCCTTTGGGTCTGTATGGTGGCCTTGTGCTGAGTGGTTTCTCCATTTTCATGGGCGGTCGCGAACCCTGGACACTGTCTCATGGCCCCCAAGATCATGAATCGCTGAAGCCTGCCAATGTTAGCGAACGCATCGTCTATCCCAAGCCAGATGGAAAAATCTCTTTCGATTTGCTATCCTCCGTTGCACTAACGGGCACCAATCACGAGGGCGATCAGCCAGCACATTTGACGCTGAAGGACGATCGCATACCCGTGAATCACAACCTGGCCATATATGAGGGACCCGAACAACGTTTCTGCCCCGCTGGTGTCTATGAGTATGTGCCCAATGAGGAGGGCGGCAATATGAAGCTACAAATCAATGCGCAAAACTGCATTCATTGCAAAACCTGTGATATTAAGGATCCCAAGCAGAATATCAATTGGGTAGTGCCTGAGGGTGGCGGTGGCCCCGCCTATAATGGCATGTAAGCCAATATTCTTCGATGAAGGAACGTTAAATATATGATTTTGAACCAAAATTGCATTTATTCTAAAAGTCTGTAAATCGAAATTGGTCTAAAAAAAATAATTAAACAGATTGTAATTAAATTCTATAATGTAAGAATACTTATGTCAAAGTTGTAATAAAAGAAGTAGAGAATACACGTTTATAAAATTCAGTTGCCAAAAAGGTTTTTATTTAAAAGTTTCTACTTTTTTGTTTGTTTAAAACATCAACTTAATAGGTAAACATTTGTTCTTCCACAATCAATTTGTCAAAACCTTTCATATTCAGTGCACGGATAAAACTTGTTTACATAGTATTGTAAGTATATATATCATATAATTATTAATTTATATTTATCTATAGCCACTTTTTTTTTTTTTGTTTTATGTTTTTTTTTTTTGTTTTTGTACCAAAATGGTAACTTAAGATTCGCCTAAACATTACTTACATTTTATTGTAAGTTATTTGAACAGAAATACATCGATGGTTATTATTTTAGTAATATCGATTTGGAGCGCATTTTACATAGATTTAGACTAAGCTACATGCATATCACTTAAGTTGTATATTTTTTATATTTATTTTGTTTTGACAGCGCTTTAAAGGTTTTATAAACTTTTAAACGCGATTTTCTGGTACCCAATCATAGCTTAATCTTATTTAAATTGATCATTTTTATAGTTTGTGCTGCTGCGGGGTTTTCTTTTATGATTATCTGGATAACGAATTGGAAATTGGGACCACTCAATATATCATCGGATTAGTAACATATAAAAATGGTGCCCATATTTTACATATACATATAACATTAACAACATTTAATTGGCTTAAAACAATACATAAACAATACAACACAATAAGTTTACATTTACAATATGTATTTTTTTTTTTTCATTTAAAAGGAGTCAATTGATACTATGGTGTAGGTGCACACTGTCTTATTATGTTTCACTATGTACTATATTTATGCATAAAGTCTTTTTACCTTTTACCACACTTTTTACTAGATCTTATTCAGGTGCCACATAAATATGTATGTATATATCCTCATACAAACGCAGTGCTTTTGTTTTTAACATTATTTCTATACTAAATACAATGATCTATAGTTGTGTTACAAGATTTGAACCAGCTGGAAAGAATATTGTAATATTCCTTAATCCTTTTGTATTAAATGTTGTGGTCCCTGTGACCATTAAATCACTTTGTAGACGGCCAACTATACAGTGTGCAGTGCAGCTCGAAACTCCTTGTACATATATCTAAGTTATATGTTTGATATCTTATATTAATTCAATCTTTTTTGAATGCCAATTTCAATTTAGTCTGCTCAATAATGGGTTTTTTTTTTGTACATGATGTGCTGCTGCTCTCTACTTGAGTTTCTTATTTAACCTTATTTTGTCCAAGTTTCAAATATATTTTAGTTATAATTTTAAGCCTTAATCGTAATAACATTTGTTTATGTTTGCATTAGCTACGTATTCATTAAATAGCACACATAACACCTGTATTGAAATATGTTTCACCATCAAGTTTGTTTTACATTTTGTTTCAGCAATGGATCGCTGTTTAACATTTATGTTTCATTTCATTTAAGAGGCACTGTTTTTAAGGCAACACTACAGAGTGAAGTTTCATTTACCAGGATCTATTTACACCCAAACTAACTCAATGATAACTAATTGAAGGGGAAATGTGGAAAAGTTCATTGCAAATAATATGAAAAAATTCCACATGGGGCTTAACTAAATATATACACATAACTATTACATAACATTACACTTACATAACACTCACTGTACTTGGTATTTTATACATATTAAAACAAATTATAATTAACATTTGTCAGAGTCCTTGATTTTTATAGACTAAAGTATAAATCGAAAATATTTTGTTTTCTGGCAACTCTGACAAATTCAACTCGGGATTCGGTTATTGTTAATATGGTTTTTGCCCTTCTTTGTTACCTTAACATATACGTCTCTAACGTGTTCAGTATATTGCTAGAAAATATGTAGCTTGTGCTACTTTATATGATTTGTATTATGTATATATATTATCTTCTATGTGTATGTTACAGATACATTTGTTTTATATGTTTGTATGTAAAGCTTGTTTGTTGTTGTTGTTCATCTTTGGGAAACCTGTAAAGTGTAAATGTTTATTGTTTGTGTTCTTGTGCACTCGGCTCTATATAAGTATGCACAGCTGTCACAGTCCACAGCATACAAGAGTAAAAGTACTGTTTAATAAGTCAAATATTATTCTTGTTATTGTTTTTATGTTGTTTTTGCTTATATTTGTTTTTGGATTTCTTACAATTGGGCTGTGTATAAAGTGCAACAGGTAATATTGTGTTTTTTTTTTGCGCAAATATTCGCAGAGCGCATTTACCTCTAAATTGTTTATATATTTTGTTTAATAAAATAAGTGGGCAATTGACAACGTACGCGGCCACACCCACTAACCCCTATATATTTATTTAACCTGTTTAAAAATAAAAGAAATAATAAGTCAAATGAAAAGAGAATAACAGAAAAGTTTTTTATAATCATTTTATTTATATTATATATTTTATGTTTTGAGTTGTGTTTTTTTTTTGTTGTTGTTGTTTAGTTTTAGTTTTTTTTTTTGTGTTTTACAAACTGCATTTAAAATTGTAAATCGTAAATGGTAAATGTAAAAATACAAAATAAAACTTAAGGCGCAACATTTTATAAACAAAATCGAACAGAAATTCACTTTTAAGTTAATTACAAATTATGACTTCGTTTTGCTTAAAGAAGAAGAGAATAAAGTCTATCAAATAAAGTTGGGGTTGGGCCACTAAACTTCAAATTACAATATGTATTATTATAAAATTAAATCATGTTTCTTTTCTCTTTGCAAAAATACCGATCTCACTTCACCATTTCTCATTCTGACTTAATTCTCACAAACGCAACTAAAACTTAGACCTATCTGAACTAAAAGTACATTTTAAAATTAAACTGAGTCGTTCGATATAATAAAAATATATATAATTTATATTGCAAGCATTGTGCACAGAAAACTCATCAAGTCATTGTTTATAAATTGCACTTTAAATAATCATAAAAGAAAAACAAAAACTTATTGGGTTTGAGTACGTTTCCATCTGTGTGTGTGTGTGTGTGTGTGTGTGGATGAGGGAAGATTAAACAATTGTGTACTTAGTTTTGGAAAACTTGACCATCTCATATTATTATTATACATGTATGTATATTTCAATATTGAACTTGACTTGCATGCATTACGTATTTTGTAAATATAATTGTAATGGTTTAAAACTTATTGAAGTGACCAAAAAATATATAATATATGGGTATATGTACAATCATACTTGCATCTTGTGTGTCTGTGTGAGTTTGTTGTTGTTGACTTTAAGTAAACAACAAATTAAACGAAATCAGCCCAATACACCACACATATAACTAACAACTAACTTTTGCACTGTTTAAAAACTGTTTACTCTTATAATTGTATTGGTAATTAACTAGCTACGGCTTTCAAATGGCTCTCAATATTTATAGTGTGCCACAAGAAACTTACACAACAACACATTTCCATATGGGTGTGTAGTAGTCGATATATGTATATATATATTTTGTTTATATATAATTTAAAATTATAACTATTACCATACATTACATCAATATATAGTATTAAATTAGACAATAATTGTAGATATGACACTGTCACTTCTTTTTCTTATCTTTTTCTTCACTTTCTGTTACACTTAAGCTCTTAAGAACTAATAACAAAACTGTTTGCTTCCAGTTTGACTAATCAAAACTATTGCACTGGTCTGGAAACATTTATGTGCTCAGTTATTGTTATTGTTGTTACTGTAACTGCTACTGCTACTGCTGCTGCTGTTGCTGCTGCATGCCATAGGTAACTGCTAGATGTTGGCCATAGCAATCATAGCCGCTGCCACGCCCATAATTGGCCATGTTTAAGAACGCACGATTCGCTGACGAAATTCCTTTGCATTGTGGCGGCGGCATCATCGCCAGATCATCGCTGTTGTTGACTGGTTTCTTAATGTTGTGATGTTGTTGTTGGTGTTCTTGCTGCTGTTGATGTTGCTGTTGTTGTTGCTGTTGTTGATGCTGTTGCGGCTGTAGCTTATAGTTGCTTTGAGCAGCGCCACGTGCCGGCTATGTACCCCATCCACCCGATATTCTTGGCCTTTTGTGATTGGGCGCATCGTAATCACTCAATTGTTGTTGTTGCTGCTGTTGTTGATGTTGCTGCTGTTGTTGTTGCTGTTGTTGTTGCTGTTGTTGTTGATGCTGCTGCTGCTGTTGCTGCTGTTGCACAGCAACAGCTGCTAGACGCACATCCTGTTCACTGCTGGGCGCACCTGCGTTTAAGATAATAAAATCTGTTAAACTATTAGTTTCAGCTGTACAGACGTCAAATGTGTGTGGCAGCAGGCGCGGGGGAGCGTTTTTTTATTTTTTAGGGCCAGACGCAATGGCATTCAACGTCTGGCAACAAGTTTCTGTTTAAGTGTGAGTGTGTGTTCGTTGGTGTTTTCGAATGTGTATGTGTATGTGTGTGTGTGTGTGTTAAATGAGCACTGGATTAACTGGCATTTCTAGTGTTTGGATTAGTGAAGAAAACAAAAGGCAAGCAGTTATTATAAATTTGTTTTGCCCAACTTGGAAAAGAAGGAAATCGCAAGAGTTCGTAATCAATCTGGTAAAACATATTCGAAAGTCATAAGAAATGTACAAAATTTAGGTAGAAGTTCAAGTAAAAGAGCTGATAAGTTATCGATTGGCCAAAATAATTGATAAATATCGATTAATTTTATAAAACTCAAAATAAAGCTTAATCAACATTTGATTAATAAACAGGTAAAATGTTCCCAACATTGTTGTTATCGAAACTGATATCGATTGCTTATCAGCTCTCTCTCTCTCTCTCTCTCTCTCTCTCATATGTGTTCTGAGCTTTGTTCTGATGTTTCTGTTTGTGAAATTGTTGTTGATAATGCATGTTGGTGTGTGTGTGTGCGTGTTTATGTTTGTGATATGATTTTGCTTGTGCTTTTGGCCAATTTACCGGCAAAATTCCATCTAGGATTATGTCCCATAAGCCCGCGGTACGGATATCCTTCATACTTATCATGCCCTAAAAATTGTCATATATAGTTGTTGTTGTTAATTGTTGTTGGTTATTTAAACGAACAGTGCGAGAAATTGAAATAGAATTTGTAGGCAGCAGTAGAGAATTAATCGGCAAACGCGGCGAATGCCTAATATAATATTGCACATACGCCGCCTTAGCCGGCACCAATTAAAATTCTTTCGTTTTTGGTAATTTCTCTTCTTTTTAAAATAGCAGTAAGAAACATGCCGCAAAGTAAAACAAAGGAAAAACACAATTAACAAAGTGATCCAATATCAGGGATCTCAAAATTAGTACAACAAAAAAAAAAATATAGCACAAATTTATTAAATTTGCAAGCGAAAATTTTCGCCTAACTTCTTAGGGAAAAGTTGGCAACTTTTAATTGAGAAATTTGTCGACATACCTGAAGTGGGTGTTATGTGACCGGTGGATGAGGGTCTTGAATTGGGTATGACCAGATGCTGTTGCGAATGACTAAGGACGCTCAGATTGGTGGCCTGCTCGGCGCTGCCGTTCGTCCCACCTCCGCCGCCCGGCGTTCCCGCTAGCCCGCTGGCACCACCCAACTGTGTGATGGCATTGATGGCTGTGAGGACACCGCCCGATGTGGAGATGTTGCTGCTGGTGCTGCTGCTGCTGGAGCCGCTGCCTGTGGAACCATTGCTGTTGTGCTGATGGCCGCCCCCACCACCGCCGGCGCCGCTGCTGGCGGAGAGATCGCGTGGCGGTGATTGCGGCTCCGCCTTGACCTTGATGGAGGTGGGTGAGGTGGCGGGCGGCGGTGTGCTATTCGAGACAGCCAGATGCGATAGACTGCAAGGCAGATTATGATGTTGGTCGCCGTTAAGTGTTAAGTGCCTGCTGGGGCTGCTGCTGCTGCTATTGGCCGGGCTCGGGGCCTGGACTACCCACCTAGTGTGCTGCACGAGACCCTGATGCCACTGCGGCAGGCTCATTATGTCCGCACTCATTGCTCCCGACTGCGAAAAATCCTGCGCCCCAAATGAGTAGCTCGTCATTGGCGGCATCGGCGTCTGCAGCGTCACAACTGGTGTATTCAATGACGTCTGATTTTGGCGCTGCTGTAATTTTTTCAAGACATACTTGTTGTACACAGAGAAATAAAAACCGTACTAAAATTATGTTCGAATGTGCCCAAGTTAAGTATTTGCAATTGTCAAAGTCCATTATTCATAATTCGATATTGATTACTTGATTACTTGATTACTTGAATGATTGATGGAGAGCAGAAACTAAATTAAGTATAAGTATTCTTAAATTAAGAAAAAGTATTCTTAAGTCAAGCAAATGTTTTCTTAAGAAATGAAATAGCCTAATTACATGATGATGATGTAATTAATGAAAAATAATATATTTAAGCCAAGTATAAAAATTCTTGAATTAAGAAACATATTAAATTAAAGTAAAACTAGATATAAATTGAAAGCGACTACAAAAACTATTGTCATACTTGGTTTAAGTAAAAAAATTCTTGGTTTAAAGACAAAATTATTCAAGTTCAAAATTACTTGATGCAAGAAAAATTTACTTATAACGTCAAGTAAATCTCGACACAAATTAAAATGGACTAAAAAACTATTGTCATACTTGGTTTAGGTAAAAAAATTCTTGGTTTAAAGACAAAAATACTTATTTGAAGATTTCCTATTGCAAAATTATCTAAAATCGTCTTTATCTACCATTGACCAGCAAAAAAAAGTTGAAGTTTTACCTGACTCAAGCACAAACAAACTTTAAAAATCATAAGAAATAAGACTTTAAGTACGGATGACATGACTATTTTCACACAATATAAGTGTCTGTTTTCAATGATATATAGAATAATATTGCAACACCGTTTAAATATTGCGACGAATTTGACTTACATCTGCGTAGGCAACATCGTCCGCTGTCGCAGACATATTCGGTGCTATAGTGGGCGGTATAACGACACGCAAATTGGAAGCTCGTCCATTCTGGCTGCCCGGCGATTGTTGCTTAATGGGCAAATGATGTGCTGCAAAAATTGGATTTTAATTGTTAAATACGTTTTGGGCAAAAGTGTTTAGCCTCTGTCGAGTGGTTATATTATTATAATGTCCATGTGTGTGTTTTTGGGACAAGGGGCGTGGCGTGGCGTGTGTGGATGTGTAACAGTTAAATCACACTTTGTCTAAAGCTAAGCTAATTGGATGTGTTAAATAAGATTATTTGTGTATCTGAAAGGGACCGTTTTTTTTTTTTGGGTTTTTTGTTTGTTTTTTGTAAGTAATATGAATATTGTCTTTATGCCCACCTATGCCAGGACTGGGACCTGGACTGGGTGATCCCACAAGCGGCGAATGTGAATGTGGATAACCGTTTGACATCTCCAACATGGTACCCGATGGATAGACTGATGAATGAAATATACAAAAGAACATATACTTAATGTTTATAGAGAAAATTGTGAAATAGAACGAGAACAACAGCAACATGGTTAGGGATTAGCCAGGTAAACTCCCTGTTATGTTAAATCCAAAAAAGCTGTCTAAAATGAATTGGGTTCATGCAAAAAAGTAACGATTTAAACTACACTATTTTTAGTCGAGGTTGTTAAAAATTAAAGTACAAAAAAAAAAAAAACGGTTTACAGCTATGATTACGTAGTAGCGAGTGGAAAGTAACGAGTAGCGATTAACGAGTAGCCAGTAACGAATAACAACAATTGTGAATGTGAATAAAAAAAGAGAACAGAACAAAGTAATAAGTAAGAAAATAAAATGAAAAAGTTGGTGCACCCGCGACACTGTACTAACTTATTAAGGACATCCCACCTGAATCCGTCTCCGAACTCGATGGACGTGGGCTGATGTTTGTGTGGGACATTTGTGGGCTGGCCTGCAGCAGATTCTCACCGTAGGACCCCGGCACTGGCACCGACACCGGCAGCGTATAGCTCGTATTTGGCATAGGTCGATTGGGCGCCCCACCACCGCCACCACCACCACCTGGTCCAACGCCACCGCCAGTGACACTGCTAATGGCCATTTGGTTGCGCTGCATCATATTTTGAAATTCCTCGTCAATCTTATTGTATTTGGCTTCGGTGCGCGGGGTGAGCGTATAGTCGGCCTCCGCTTCGGGTGAATCCGGTGACATGACGCCGTTTTTGTTCTCCTTCTGTGAATGACAAAACAGCAGAGAAGATTACAGAGGGGGAAGGGGAGAATGAACAGAACAGTGTTAGAGAATGTTGTGAATGGTTGTGTGTGTATGCTTGTAGGCGCAAGCAACTTGTAATTGGCCGTGACGAGACTTGTGAGATAAATGCTGGTGGGTGAGGGGGGGTTGGATTTGGGAATGGTGGGGAGAGGGAAAGGGAAAGGGAAAGGGAGAGGCGTTGGGCGGTTGCTTGCGCACTTGGCACTTGACACGTCGCCGCTCTGTTGATGTGCTAAATTATGTAAATCTTGTCTCTACGCTCTGCATGGCATTAACATTACAAAACAATTTAAAAAGGCACCAAACAAAGACAACAACAACAACAACAACTGCGACCGATGTCCGCATTAGAAATGCAAAATACATTGGCGCCTCTTCAACCCCGTTACCCGCCCGTGTCCCACAAATCTGTTGTTTGTTGTTAGGGCCAAAACGTTAACGAAACGACAAAGAAGATTTTTTTTGTTTTGTTGCACAGTTGCATATTGCTGCTGCCGCTGCCGCTGCTGCTTTTGCTTTTGCTTTGTGTTGTCGTGTGTTGCTGCTATGCTTTGTTTGCTTTTCCGCGTGGCTGCTGCGCTTTACACAGTTCACTTGACTTTTCATAATTTTATGCAACACGCCAAGCGCCAGGCGTGATTAATACCGAAACAAATTTGTTTTTAGGGTTGTTACTAGTTACTTTTTTTTAAAGCCGTTGTGAAGAAAGAAGTCTTTTTTGTATGGTTGATTGTGTGAAAGAGTATACAGAAAATGCACAAATTACTGCGTCCCTGCATCAATCAATCTTCGATATGTACGATATTTCTTAACCCAATTCGATCAAATTACACCGATTTTAAAAATTCATCCATATTTTAATATTTAATTTTCAAATCCAAGATCTAGTTGTTGTCGATTACATGTGTATATCGGACCCCAGAAGAAGGAGCTCATATTGCAAATCTTAAGGTTTTTTAGTATCCGAGATTGACACTGATGCTGTTCAAGAATATATTTATATAAATATAGTTTATGGAGTCTGAGATGGTTTCTTTTGTCTATTACATACTCATTGCACAAATCAATTATTCCCTATATTATCTATTTCATGGCTCATGGTACAAATTAAATGGGTAAAAATGCAGCACTGCAAAGTGAACTTACCTCAATGATATTCTTGTTGGTTAGCGATTCATGTGGCTCATTGTATTCGGTGTATTTGAGTAGGACACGATCCATATCGGTGCTGGCATACTGATAGAGCTTGTTGCTCGACGAGAAGATGATCAGCGCAATCTCGCAATCACAGAGCACGGACAGCTCGTAGGCCTTCTTCATGACGCCAAACTTGCGCTTGTTGAAGGTCACCTGTAGGGAACCCGGAAGAGAGAAAGAGAGCGAGAAGGTTACAAAAAGTTTCACAATTGCCTGTTCAAATATTTATTTGTTTGTATGTGGACTTAACGTAATTAGACGTAAGCCATAAGACGGTAACTAACTGCAATTGGTAATGAATCGATTATAGCCAAGAGTCAAGGCCAGAGGGCAAACAATGGTGGTTGTTATTGCTGTTGTTGTCGTTGTTGTTGTTGTTGCTCTGGGCCAGTTATGACGCGTTTACGACTTGGCATTAAACTTTACGATGCCACAAATGTTCATTATACGGCAGGAAGGGTTCGCGTAGTGGCCAACAAACAAGTCACGCACATCATCATGTGTGGAGTGGAGTGGTTTAATTGTACCAAAGCAACAGTTACAACAATGTGTATGGAAGTGAACTTTCTATTTAAAGAAAGTACCAGAACAAATCAAAGAATCTACTTAATCTCATTACTTTACTTTCGTAACTCTATTTCAATTTAAATCAATTGATTAACTTTCGAATTCAATTGCTTACACATTCGACTATGCAAAGATGAAAGCATTTCTATGGTAGCGAACTAAATTGATCTGGGTTTTTTTTGTAAATAAATCTTGACAGTACATGAGTATTAAGTATACGCAGCGTTAAGCTTACCTGACGATTGCGTTCATCGGTGATGCGTGATATTTGAATTTTTTTGCGACCCATGGCAACAGATTCCAAATGACAATAATAATAACAATAATAATATCAACTTGTTTGTTCTTCACTAGTTTTCTTCTTCTAGCTGATGTTGCTTTTCAGCGTAAATTTAAGGAAGCAGCGTAAAATTGCCTTACAGCTTGTTGTTGTTGTTGCTGTTGTTGTAACTGTTGTGGCAGACGTTGGGCATATTTAATATACATATATTTCAATTTTATATAGTTATCTCTGTGTGTGTGTATATTTTTTTTATAAGTGCTGGACGGCTTTTCGAAACGGCAAATTATTTGTTTTTTGTCTTTGTCATATTTTATATTTGCTTTTGTGATTGGTTTGTTATATATATATATATATATATATATATATATATATGGTTGCAGTATAAAGTGTTTTTTTCAGGTATCTGCAAAGAAATGATGAGAAAATACAAATTAGTTCATACGTTTAGGTAGGTGGATGGAATAACAAGCTTTTACTATAAAGGTTAACCCATTTGCCCATATGACTTCAAAAGGATTCCCTCCACTAACTTGTTGACACTTCATTGAACACCTGCCGAAAGTTCAATGCACCACAAAGCTACACAATTGCGGTCCAGGCGCTGACCCATTTTGCTTAATATTCAGGTAGGTAGGTAGGTAACTAGGTAGGTGTTGTGCCGATTAAGGACGTTACTTGGATTAATTTATGTGTGTAACACTTTATTAGGTTTCTTTTTTTCCGTTCTCGACTTTCTCTACAACACAACACCTCTCTTGGTGTACATTATATAGCCTATAGCCTTCGCCCTTTGCAATGAGCTCGGCTCGCTGGACACGCTCTTACGCGTGATTAGCTACGTTTGCCTGCGCACGCTTTGATGTCCTTCAGGTGTCCACCAGGCAAACGCATAAACAAAACACACATGCACACAAGCACACACATACGCATTCGCATCACCTCGCAATCAGTAGGCTCCCAAGAACAACCCCACCCCACACCCACCTCATGCAAATGGTTTATACTTTAAAGGCGATAGCAAAAACAAACTGAAAACCATTTAAAGTTGAGTTCATATTATTTTCTTTCTTCTTGAAAATGCATTAAAAGTTGACATTAGTTTTAACTAGTCGAAAAACCAATTCTCAATTAAATAGCGTAAAACTATTAGAAACAAGTTTTGTTTTGTTTTGTTTTTTCCTTAAAGTGTAAGCATAAGTTAAAAAAGTTTTTGTTGGCATTTACGCATTGTAATGCCAATTAAAGCTTACTCTTTTACTAACTATTTTCATATCAAAAGTCATGAATAATGTTTATCTACTAAATTGATTATGTCTACAAGCAACTTAACAGATGTGTTTTCTTTTTAACAGAACAATGTAGACTCTGTTGAAAAATATGATTTATTCAATTTTTTAATAGATAAAAAAATTTTCATATTTGTTTCTTGCATTGCTTTTAAAATTTCTCACCAACCAAGTAACAATCAAAATAGGAATTACTTAACTCAATCAATAGTTTTCCACCTATATATATCTGTTAATAACAGAAATATATTGGAATCTCTATTAAAGTAGCATTCAAATGTCAAGTAACTCACTTTAAAGTGTTAAGAAACTATTTTAATTTCTGCTTAATAAACGCGCTCAAACGTTGAACCGTGTCTGTTATTTAAAGAACTGGCGTTATTGTTGTTCATACGCTTTAATATACCCATTTAATGTGCGTCCCCAACTATAGGATATATTTGTATATCAAACAAAAAAATGAAATAAAATAAAACAAGCGCCTGTGGCTATTGTCAAGGCACGTGGCACAAAACGCGAGCAACATCTTTTAGAGCAAACAATTTATGTGTTGGGGTGTAGGTGTTTAGGTTTGTGTGTGTGTGTGTGTGTCTGTGTCTGTGTCTGACAGTGTAAACATGGCAATTCTTGTTGCTTGCCATGGAGAAGGACGGACATGGCACGGCGGGAAAGCGCAAATTTCCGAGTGCGAGTACCGGAAATCGAGGCAGATGAATTTCAATTGCTCCACTCTGCTCTGCTAGCGCTGTCGTTTTGTCGAGCGAGCGAGCGAAAGAGCAAGCGAGCTACTTGTTTGTCCTCCGGCCAGTACAAACTTTGCTGCCAAGGCAACGTTCGTTTAGAAATAAGTGAGCCTTACGCAGCAACAGCAACAGCAACAATAATGACGATGACGACCTACGCAATATGTTTCAGCTTTCAACCCTGGCCTGCCTGCCTGCGTGCCTGCCTGCCTGCTAGCCAGCCAGCCAGCCAGTTGGGGTAACAACGAACTGCTTTTGTTGAGTGTGCGGGGTTGGGGCACGGAAACTCCACGTGCGGCAACCTTGACGTACAACCAAATAGGGACAACGGGGCAACCAAAAAAATAAAATACCCCAACAAAATTCGATACCAAAATGATTATGTGGAGCGTGCGTGCGTTTTGTATATGTCATTATTGAAATAAAAGATATCCAAAGAAAAAAAAGGAACATTAAAGGCGGAAAACGAAAGACGAAAGAGTTTCATGTCAATGAATCAATATACTGTATCGAAACGAAAAGTGGGTGACGCGACGGCGACGACGACGACGACGACGATCTGATATAATAAATACTAAATAGTTGTAGTACTTAGTCAGTTGGTTGAGTTTTGCGAATTGTGCAATTGTTAGTCAGTTGAACTGAGAACAGAAAAAGTTTCTCTCTCTTCCATTCACTCTCTGTTATTCTGTTTGTACTGCACATAACGCATACGCCGCGTTGCACAAGATGGATTGCACAAGCCGTGCAAGGGCATAAAACTAATTTAGAAACTAGTCAACTCTGACCCAACGAAGTCGTGTCACGAAAAACCTATTAACAAATTATAATTAGGAACACGAACACGTGAACCAGTCAATAATCATACATATATAGATTTAAGTATCAACTTATTTATATATATAAAGGTTTCAAACAAAGACTTATCAATATGAGTACAAATATTTATTTTAAAGGCTGAAAAGGGCAAAAAGGTTTTTTGCAATTAAAAGTGAAACTGAAAATAATCCGACTTTGGGACCAACTTAACTAATATTGACTCAATTATATTGATAGCTTGTGCGGTGATCTCTGAATAAGCAAAACATATTGATATGGGTACCTTTATAAGGCATTAACCACTGGCTTCACTGACCCAAAGAAGCCTATGCATATATGTTACTCAGTTCATATTTGTAGTGAAAAAGGGCGGCGATAAATATATATGTAACAACAGAAACAGAAACAGAAACAGCAACAACAAAACACTAAGCGCAACAACATCGAAGCTCAACCTCCAAAACCGATAAGGACCCGCATTAAGACCAAGCAGCAAAAACAACAACCACAATATATAATACCAACAACAATCACAATAATTAACAAAGAGAGAGAAATGCGTCACACAGAACACACACACACACAGCACGAAACATGAATAATTGAAGCTGCTTAGCGGTTGGCCCGGCAAACAGAGCCCTGTAGTGGGAGTTGTGCTGGGGGGGAGGTACAAGGGAGTGTGTTTCGAGTGTTGAAGCGTCGCTTGGCAGCTGGCAATTAATGCATTGAACCAACGAGACCTGTGCGCGTGTACATCAAATAAGTAGCTTATTAACTCTGTAAGACATTAATTAAAATATTCGATTTAAGTCGTCACAATGCAATACTTGAAATTCGAGCATCAAAATCGAGAATGCAACACGAGCTTAGTTTGTCAGCTAAAACATCAAAGATACAAAACACATTCCTACGCACAGGCACAGACAGACAGAGAGAGAAGCAAAGGCGCAAATCAATAGCTTGAATTACAAATTCATAGCATACTTATGAGCGCCTTAGGAAAACACCATAATGGATCATATGGATCTTGAATCGTAATGAGTGGCTTTTTGCAAAGAAATAATTCTATTATTTAATGATAGTGAGAGATTATAAAGTAAATATGATATATATATGTATATTGAATATAATTATAAAAGTACTTTCCATGCAAACTGTTTACACTTTTATATATTTTATTTGTGATTTAAATAACTATTACTCAATAAAAAGATAAATCTAAAGCTAAAAATATAAAGACAAAAGAAAAGTTGTTTCTGATAATCGGCTATAAGATTACATTTTCTTAAGGTTTAACTCTTTTTTTATTGTTATTTATATTTAATTCATTTCCAAGTCCAAAATATTCATAGCAATCAATTGCTTTTATTTGCTTTTTTTTATTATTTCAACAGCCCCTTATCAAATCAAGAGTCTTATGTATATCTGCATTTGTTTCTGTTGCTGCTGCCTCTTGCCACGGCTGGCTGCTGGTCGCTGGTCAAGCGATTAGATAGCAATTCCCGCATACTTAAGGTGGCCACAAACGAAATCAAAAAGTAAAAGTAAATAACAAGCATAGCTAAAACGTAACAATAAATCAAAGTGACACGTTACTGGAATGTGCCTTTGTGTGTGTGCGTGAGAGTGAATATGGTTACCAAAAACAACACAAAGCTGAAAACAGAGAGAAAGAAAATGTTATGCAGCGTGGCAAGACGGCACAAGTGGTAAGAGTGACTAATTGCAGCCTGGCAGAGACAGCTAATCAACCCGGACATGGGAGGATTGCAACTGATTGCAAACAAGTGCGAAAAAGTGTTGCCCTGGGGTCAAAACTTAACACACTTTGTTGGTGGTGCAACAATTAAACAGTTGCGGTTGCAGCTGCATGCAGCTCGACTGGGTCACCAGAAGCTGCAGCCGCGGCAGAGTCATCGTCTGTTTGAGGCACTTGAGCACAAACAACAGCTAACAACAAAAGGAAGGAAGGAAATTAGTGTGCAAGAGGCGAAAACATTTCTGAAGACAACATATAAACATCGTAGAAAAATATATATAAAGGATGCGGTTTACTCTCTGTGCATATTGCATGTATGTCAAGATTTGTTGTTGCTGGCAATTAGAAGCTGGGCCAAACAATTGCGACATTTTAATTGGCCCAAAAGACATTGCCAGCAGCTGAGACACATCTAAAGCTACAGATCATTAGGCAAATAGCCAAAAATAATAAAAAAAAAATGTGTAAATAAGAAGCAATCTCGACTAAGAGATACGCTGAACTCATTACTCGTACAGTCAGCACTTATTAATGTGTGTATGTGTGTGTTAAAAAACTGCATAAAATATTATGTTTCGCACTTGACTTAACTTTAATCCTCGACATCATTGCATTACATGTGTATAGCGGAAAAAGAAAGAGATATCGATAATTTTAAACAAACTTGTCCAGTCAATGGTTTAGAAGATCCTAAATGAGGAGTCTCTAATGCTCATACACGTTCATACATAAGGGACAGTCAGACAGACGGACATGTTTTTATAAGGTCGGAAATGCCTAGTAATATCTGTAATATTTGTAAAATTTGATTAAATCCATTATACTCTTTACTTACCCTTGTTAAAAGGTAAAGTTTACAACAACGAAGTGAGAAACTAGTAAAAAAAACATTTATTTGCTTGGCAAGTAATTTAACAATTTAACGTAGTAAATATCTATTTGAATTGATTTCTTCTTCTCTCTGTTTCACTAAAATTATTGATTTCTCTTCATCAACCTTTAGAAGTTCTTAATGTTGCAATAATCCAATTTTTATATTCATTGATAATATATAAAAAAAAAACATACTGTTAAAAAAACATCTAAAAGCTTTCACTTTTTCTCAATCAAGTAAAACTCTACCAAATATAAAATAAAAGCATTCGTGGTATTCATTGTAAGTGCGAAATCAAATTTGAAATGTGGGTTTATTTATTTCAATAATTCATATCTTTCTAACTCATTCTGTTTTTTTCTTTCGCAGTTCTTTCTATTTCTCCCTCTTTACCTGACTCTTTCTGTCTCTATCCATTTCCCTCTGTTTATTTATGTTTTTTCCTTTATTTTACTTCTGCCTGTTTTTCCCCACTTAGTTGCATATAACTTTAGTCATTATTTAATATTGTTCAGCCTTCCTATTTGAATGTGTTGTTTGATTTATTAACAATTAACAAAAGAACTTATGGTATGCAAGTATGTGAGCCCTTTATGTCTCATTAACCACGAGAAGCTTTGCTTAAAACGTTTGTTTTAATGATTCACTTTATTTGCTGTTCCTATTGTTGTTGTTTGGGGTTTGGGTTTCGCGGTTTTCTTTCGATGAGACATCTTGAATTAATAACATTAAATGTATCGCATGCAATTAGCAACATATTGTTGTTGTTGTGACGATTTACTGCAAGTAATTTATGCAAATTTTAAACTTTTCCGTATTATTTTGGATGAATGAACTTTTGAACAAGTTGGAAAACCAGTTGGATACCTCTCATAAATTGAGTTTTTATGGCAGCATCACAAAAGCAAAAAAAAAAAAAATAATAATAATAATAATTATAATAAAGTCGAAATTAATGAACACGTTCTCAACAAAATGCAATTAGATTACAAATTCATTTAAAGCATGTTCATATTAAATTTCTTAAAGTTCAGATCTTTTTTTTTAAGTCTTATTTGGAGTTGAATTCTTGTCAAAAGCTGCCGCATTTCACTTTCGCTCTGTCAGAGATTAATCAACTGTTCGGTCTCTCTGTCTGGTGTGTCTGGTTAGTGCTAATGTGAACCAATCAACGCATATACGCAAATGTACATATATGCCGCCGATTGTTATAATCGTAAATCTTAACTTAATTAGCGCCACGCTCCGCGCAGCGTTTTAAAACGCGCATGAAACGCGTCGTTGCCGCTGCCATTGAGCCGCAACTAACACATTTAAATTTAGTTCCGCTATTCGATGACATCTTTTGGGGAAAATACTTCAAGAAAAGAAGTTGCAGTGAAATTGGAGATGAAAATCAGGAGATTTTCAATTGGAAGCGCTGTTCAACTTTTTACACTTTTTTGTCTTAAAGGGTGTAACGCATAAAAGACATATATATCCGTCTATCAGTTTGTTTCTAATCAGTTTAGTTTAGTTTTTGAGCTATCGATCTGAAACTGCGTTCAATATATTCTTTTTGTTGTAGTTAGATCATTATGCCAAGATTGAACCACCATATCAAAGAAGTAGACTTTGTTTAAAGTGTATATAATATTTGTTATGCCGGAGAAAGCTTTTTGGCTAGTTTCGTTTTTGTTTCAATCAATGTGTTCGGGACAGAATAGTTTTTTTTTTTTGTCCAAAAAAAGAAACGCAACAAATCTATTTGTGATTGCAGGCATAATTGCCAAAAATAAAATAAAAAACTAATCATTTTTGACATCACATACTTTCTATTTATTTAACTCTTTTCATTTTTGCAATTGTCAAACATTTGTTCAATGACATTAACAATGTTCGATAACAAGACGACACCTGAGAGGAGTCAAGGTTATTTTGGCAAGCACGCGTCCTATGCTCACGCTCACTCCTTTTCCCCCTCCCTTGGAAAGGTGACAAGCATTGAACTAGTTCGCGGTGTTCTAGGTTATGATATCTAATCTTTAGACAATATAACGAAACGAAACACACATACACATTGAGAGAGGAGGCGGGGGCGATTGAGAGGCGGAAGAGTGTTGAAAGCAAACAAACATAAAATAAAACAACAAAAATTATTATAATAATAATCATTAAGATGTGACACAATCGCAACAACAAAAATCATAAGCCGAATAGCCCCAACAAAAACAATTGCCAAATATTCATCTACATAGGTACAACATTATATTTGGGAGTGTGTGTGTACCATTTGTTCGTGTACCTTTTTTTTGGAGCGTGTTTGATAGGGCTGGCAGAAAAGAAAAAAAAAAACACTCTCGTTCTCATTTGAGATAGTACGCCAACAACAGAACTACAACAAACCTTATCTAAATAATTTGTAGAGCGAAAAAAAGAAGAAACAAAAAAATTCGATTGCAAATTTTGTTGTTATCAGAAAGCAAACATACACCAAAAAAAAAGAGAAAGAAACAGTCAAAAACGCAAACCGCACACACTTCAAATTTTTGCCAAATTATTGATTGAAAATAAAAAAAAAAAAGTCGGTTCACTCGTGTTTAACTTTTTTTTTGTTTTTTGTTTTCTTTGCCTTTTGGTATAAACAGCACTCAACTGTAGGCCTAGGGCAAAGGTTTTGCCTTTGTGCTGTGTACGTGAAACCCCGCCGTGCTGGATCATACTGCCCACACCCACACCCCTACCTCCTTTACTGACCCACGTGAAGGTTGCTTCTCTTTTGGATATTTTGTTTTTGGGGCTATCGCTATTAGATGTCAATTATCTGGTTAGTGGTAGTGGAGATTAAATAACATTTGGGAAAATGTTTAGAATGCGGGTACAAATTTAATGAAATGCGAAATTATCTAAAAATGCTTCTTCGTACACTGAAAGAAACAAAAGCAAACTTTTTGATGCTCGAGTTTAGTTTGAAATACATTTACTTATTGAGACCTTAATATCTCTTCAAAGGTATACAAATAAATAAATAATCAGTTCGAGCAAAGGTAGCAAAAACAACAGCAAGTGAAAATTAATAATATAAAATAGATTTTTTATAAATTAATTCATAATAATGAAATCTTCTTCAAATTCAAGTTGCATTTAATCGAAATCGTTTTGGATTTGCAACTTTTGCTTTGCATTTTTATGATTGAGTAAATTAATTATTTTATTCTTGAAGCTTAAGTATAATATTGAACTTGAAAATATTTGTAGAAAGCAAAGCCAAAATAACGAAAAACTGTTATTTCACAACATATTTAAAGTTATGTTTAGTTTAACTGCTTTTCATAGATAAACGGGGAAAGTAATCCCTTACATTTTCGAGGTGTTCCCACTTGTTGGACACTACTTGGAAGTGCAATGTCTTATTATTCCCAGAGCGCTGGATTTGATAAGCCAGACAGAATTTGCATTAAAAGCCATGCCAGCCAGCAAACAAGCAGTCGGGCAGTTATCGCACACTGGGACTGGCCGTCAGTTTTTCAGCACAACAGTTAGACAGTTTGTCAATCCATCAATATATGTGTATGTATGCATATATATGTACATAATAAGTAGCAATAAGAACTACATGCAAGAAGTGCGCTGATAACGTGTGTGAAGAGAATCAGTGGAAATGGATTTGAACTTCGCTGGAAGCGTTGAGTCTATACGTATGTTCATATGTATATTCATGTGTCTATATTGGCTGCTTATCAGTTTTGGCAAAAGTCGACACACACACACACACACACACACACACAAACACAGATACAGAGAGCCTCAAATGTTTGTGTGAGTATCTGAGGTTTGAAACATTTGAGCATTAAATGCAAAAGAAAAAAGTAATAAGAAAAGTAAAAGGCGCGATATAAATTGGTGTTATTGTTGTTGTTGTCGGTGTGTGTGTGTGTGTTCCTATATCTATAAGAAATTTTGATTGCAATGGAGCCCTGATTATTGGGGGGGAATGACGTCAGTGTGCGGCTAATAAATGAAGTAAGTTGCTTTAGTCAAAGCGTCACCGATTACAACCGATTGCGAATTCAATGGCAATTATTAATTTCTTAATTGATTATACATTAAACTTACATGATTTACAAAAATTCTCAAAAAATCCTCGACAATTGAGCAAAAGTGTTGTTTATTATTGATTTATATGGCTTAATTTTTTGTTTGTTATAAAAATGTCTAAAAAGCATAAGCTTTTATTTGCATATAAAATACATTTTGTATATGTTTATTTTTTGCGGTGGTCCAAAATAAAGTTGTTCTGTTTTTTCACAAACTTTTGTACACAAAATTTGCATTTGTTTTTAATTTTATTTTATTTATTGATATTTTCAAGTATTTGTTTAATTGTTGTTGTATATTTCTTTGGCAAACAAAAACACACAAAGTGGCTTGAAGTCTGTTTTGGTTTGAAAAACAAATTCTAATTGTTATAATTGTAAATATTTATAAACAGAATTAGAATTGGCAGACACCGTAGCGGGGGCGAGTGGACGGTAAGGGGCGGAGGACGCCTCGCGAATAAAAGTTAAAAATAAAATTTTTTAAGTGGCAAACGCATTGTTTTGTTTTGTATTTTTATAATTATTTATTCTTGTGTTGAAACCAATGTATTTTTGGAAATAGACGTCAAATTGTTTATAGATGGAGTAAAAATAAATTAAAGCGCGCACGTCGGCAAAATTTGCCTCATTTGCTTGCACCTCTTTTTTGTAAAAATATTTTTATATATTTTGAATTATTTATTTTTTGTTTATTTTCATTTAGTTATTTTTATGTTTGTTGTACTATGTTATATGGTTGGCTCCCCAAGTGAATGAAACAATCGCGCAAGAAATCGCGGAATAACCGCGAACGAAACGCGGAGATCTGAAACTAAAAGAAGCGGCGCTGCGAACGCGTACGAACGTACTGACGGATACGCAGAGCCGTTGACGTAGTCGCACGGCGCACAGACACACAGACACAGCACCGCACACACACACACACGGACACACAACACGGTGCCGAAGTCGACGGCGGGTATCTATCGGTATCGGTATCGTTATGCCTGCGGGTGTACGTATGTATGTATGCACGCGTGTAGCCTCTTCGCGAACTGCACTGAGGATGTCGAATGAATCTCGTAATATTAGTTTTATGCCCGAACGAGCGTAACCAGCACACAGCACACACTCACACAATGACAAAGAGCGCACTGAGTGGGCAAAAGCTTACACACATACAGAACACGTCGGCATTCTAACGGTTGATATGCCTGTATGGGTGCAACAGATTTCTGTTTTGTGTAACAAAATATCCCACTCACACAGTCGTACGCTCATCCGCACTCTCTCTCACACTTACTCTCTCGCTTGCGCCCCAACTCTCTGTTATATCACGCGCTCTCGCTCACTCACTCACTTACTCACTCGATTATGTTTGCACTCAGGAGCGCGCAGGCGCTTTTTGGTTGAGTCATTTTCGTTCGTCGATTGCACTCGTAACGAAAGCAAAAGCCTCCGGACTCGGACCAGAGAAGCAATCGCAAACAAGAAACATATGGTTTTTGTTTGCACTCACTCATGCTTGCACACATACAGACGCAGAAACCCACATATACAGAAAACAGCCGTTCGCTGCGGCTGCTGTTGCTGTTGCCGCCCTTGTTCTTGTTGTACTTGTTTTCCGTTTGCGGGAGCAACAGTTATTTTTCCCAAATTCCTTTTGCGGCTCACTTCGATTGTTACGCACCGTCTTTTTCTCGCCGCACATCTCGCTCGCTTGAGCTTTTCGACGCTGTTCTCGCTCTATTGCCTGCTCATAAATGTTAATTATCCATTTTGATGTACAGCTGCCTGCTACCAGCCCCCGGAAGCCGCCCTTTCGCATTCTCTCTCCTCCTGACGCCCACCCGACAAAACGTAAAATGTTTCTAACGCGTCGCCTTGGTTTCTTTTCGTATCTTTTACGCGTTCGTACTCGAAACGCAGCCCCCAGCCCCCACTCGACCCTATTTTGTCTGTTTTTTTTCCTCTTATTCTTTCTGGTTTTCCTTCCTTTTTTCCTGTCACATCGAACATTGTCCTTGTTCGAGTGTATTAGGCTGCTTTGTAATGTTGGTTTATGAAAACTTTGTTGACCTGCGTTTGGCATCATGTAGAAAGAAAGGAATAACGCAAGAGCAAACCCCAATTATTACAAAAGAATTCCCTTTGGTTATAGAGAGTCCTCTCGTCATATTTGATTTAACAAATTTAATTCGATCCATAAGCGTTTCGTAAATGGCTTAGAATAGCAAAAAAGGAGTAGTGACCTGTCAGACTTTCAGCCTTTATGTGTTAAGGATAAAGTTTAACCTGTCACAATCGACCTCAATTAGCCCTTAACTAGTCACAGGAAATGTGAAATTTATTTAATGACATACAAAGGTATTTATTTAACAAATATTCCCTAAATGGACACGTGGTACATCGACCCTATAATTGTTATACCCTTAACCATGAAATCAGTAAAAAAGAGTATAATGGTATTGTGCAAAAGTATGTAACAGGCAAAAGAAAGCTTCACCAAAACCATAAAGTATCTATCTGTCTATCTGTCTGTCCGGTTGTCTGTCCGTCCGTCTGTCTGTATGTATGTATGAACGCGACGATCTCTGGAACTATAGAAGCTAGAGACTCCAGATTTTGGATATGAGCTCTCCTTATCGCTAGGCATAGCAAATTTGTTTTAAATTTTCGATAACTTTTCAATTTTACGATATACACATGTAATCGATAACAAAAAAATCTTGAATTTCAATAACTCGAAAAAGAGGATTGAAACTATTAAAAATATAATGAAAACCTGTGAAATTTAAATCGGTTCAATTTAAAATCAGTTTAAACACACCAGAGATATGAACCCATCAATCATTGGTACAGTAGTACACGTACATACATATATGTATGTCTGCCAGCCCGACAGTTTTTCCGTCTGTATGGACAATGGTTAAGGGTATCTTCTAGTCGAGCTTACTCGACTAGGGCCTTCTTACTTGTTTTTAATTGAGTCACATATTTTAAGTTTCCAACCAATGTGTGGGCACAATTATTGATTTTATAGCTCAATATAATTTGTCGAGTCTATGAACCGTTCTATATATATCTTAAGAACTCCCTCATTTGACCTACAATCACGAAGCGACCAACTCCAGATATAGATTCTAAATTACCTTTTCCGTATACCGGACGTTATTATTATGCATCTATTTATGTCCGGGTACAAGGATAACCTTACATTATTATCGTTTGTTGATAAATTAGGGTAAACGCTTTAACGGAAGGCTATTCTAGGGAAAAAGAGTTTTATAAGTTATATTTTCATTACAAATGATTTTTCATATTTTGAATGCTGCCAAATATTTTCATCAGTTTTAACAAACTTAATTCAATGTTTTTTGTTGGATGCCTTGAGTACAAATTAATTTTCGTGCTTTGTATAACCCTTTTATTTCTTTATATCTTTAAACTTATTTCTCTCGGTTTCTGCTGTACCTGCTGATCGTGCGGATTACTCCGAAATGTGGTATGTATGCGATGCATTTATGGAATTTGAGTAAAAATCACGCATCGTCTCTCAGAAGTGTGCGATGCAAGTTACAAGTTTACGACTCAAATGGCGCCACATTGTTGCAAGCAGCAGCAGCAGCAGTAGTAACATTAGCATATGGCAACGGCCAGCGAAATTGACCTCGAAGCAGTCTCAGTTGCATCTACATCTGCAACAATAGCAACTGTAAAATGTGCGTGTGTTGTCCTTGTGACTTTTAACACCCTTGCCTCCAGATACTATTATTGCTACTATGGCGACAACTGTCACTCAGTCGCCCTTCATTTGCTGCTCTGCCATGGCTATGCTGTTGCAGTTGCAGCTCTGCAGTTAATTCAATAAACGCTGGTTGCATTTCGCACATGTCCACGTTGTCCCGAAACTAGTTGTTTCTCGGGGTTCCATGTCGTTCCACAGTCGTCAGTTCGGCGTAACGTTGCCTGCACACACATGTGTGCAACATGCGGCGACACATGCGCACTTTTGCGGCAAATGGTTTTGCTGAGGTCTAACTTGGATATGGAGGACGATGCTGCTCTTGTTGCTTCCAGGCGGCCAGACTGTGTCGGCACTTAACCGCTTTTCCTCACTCAGTCAAATCAAGTCTCTTTCTGAAGATCTTTAGTTTGCTGTTGTGTTGTTGGTGTCTTTTTGCCACCACGCATGGCACCCTAACCGAAATCAACAACAACTGCAAGGGAAGAGTAAAATAAAATGAACAGTACAAGACACGTGAAGTTCTCGTTGTTCTCATTCTTCTTGTTGTTGTAAACACTGCGTAGGTAGTTTTCATAAAATTCATTCAAATCGGTTTGAGTTTTGAGTGCAGATGCAGTTATTGTTATGTTATTGTTGTTGTGGCAAATTAATATGAGAGTTCATTGTTTCTATGTGATTATTTTGTAGGCCTGTCATGAAGATCTTGAATTTGCTGGTATATAGAAGGTAGTTTTTTCTGATGAACTTATGGGTTATCCGTTTAATCTACCCCAAGAGATTGCAACTACTTAGTTGAATAATTTGGCAGTAGCTTTCCTTTCATGTTGAAAGTTGGTATTAAGATGGGACTAAGCTCGACTAAGCTATATATCGTAAACCTGAAAAGTTATTGAAAATTTTAAGCAAACTTGCTATGCCTAGCGATTAGGAGAGCTCATATCTGGAGTCTCTAGCTTTTGTAGTTCCAGAGATCGAAGCGTTCAGATAGACGGAGGGACAGACGGACATGGCTATATCGACTCGGCTGTTGATGCTGATCAAGAATGTATATGTTCTTCGGAGAGGCTTTCTTCTGCCGTTTCTATACTTTTGCACAAAAGCATTATATCCCTTTTTACCCATTTCATGGGTTAAGGGTATAAAAAGTATCGAAATTGAACTTTACTCAGAAAAAAAGCTTTAAAAATGATTTAAGTAAAAATTATTATATAAAGCTTTGTAAGATTGGTGTATTTAAGCGTTTCATAAATGCAACATATAAGCGTGGAACGAAGCTTAGGATAATCTTAAAGGAAATTGCTCTTTTAAACTTCGTTCAAAAGGATTTTTTTTTTGCCACGTTTAAAAGCAATGAGTTTCCCTGCTCTTGAAACAACTTTGCCAACAACCTCTTAAAAAGGGGTTGATGTAGCCTACACTCCCTGTAAACAATTTGGCATCTTTTATCCCACAATGTCTTTGAAATTTCCATAATAACAAAATAAGTCTAGAGGCTTAGTTTCAATATCTCGATTCCATTTGACCAACTTTTTTAGTATACGCAAATAAAATTGAAGCAGCGACAGAAGCAATTAGGCCAGTAATTACTTGGCGCTGTGTGTCAAATTGAATTGAAGAGCTTGAAGCCGCTTTGGTAGAAGAAGCTGTTTGGCTAAAGACTCGACCCAAAGGATCGGTGGCATTAGCATTGTCTAATTACATTTCAATCGTATGTCTTAAAAGGCGCTTATACTCTCAATCGTTCATCAAAATATGGACAGGAATAGCATTTTTACGTACATTGTTGTAAGTAGGGGTAGGTGTGTGTGTGTGTTTTGAAGCTGGGGTGTGTTTGAGGTGTGTGTGTCATGTGGTTGTTTTTTGAGTGCAATTTAAATGTGATTAAGTTACTTGGTTTAGGTTTAAGAAGAATATCATTAATATAAGAGAACAGCAACGAAAAACAAGGTAGAAGATAAGCAAGTCGACCGACTGAAAGATTCTTTATGACAAGAATAACTTAAGGTTTTTTGTGGTTTTCATACAAAGGAAAATAAAAAGCTAAGGTTTCTTGACATTTATTGTAAAAAAAAAATATAATATATATTTTAGACATTTAACACTTAAGCTAACTTCAAGTTTCTGTCAATAAATCTATTATTATAGACCATGTACAACTAACATTATGCTCATACCAATCTGTTAACTACACTGTACACAACAACGAAGACATTGATAGAAAACAGTGAAAGTGTAATTCGGGTTGATTTTATTTCAGTTGTCGTGCTGTTTATCGAGTGAAGCGTCTCTAAACGTGCAACAAGGAGACAGAGACACACTCCAAAATTCAACTCGTAACTCCCCCACTTGTGCCCCTGAGCTCTGTCCTGTCCTGCCCTCTGCTTTGTTACCTGCACACACCCCACCCCACCCCACCTCACCTTCTACAGTGCTCGTCTGTGCGTGCTACTACATAAAGTGTATAAATACTTCATGGTTTGTTTCGCTTTTGCCTCTCAGTTGCCTAATCTAATCAATTTTGCTCAATGCTTTTGTGCTCTATGTTTAAGTGTGTGTGTGTGTGTGTGTTGTCCCGCCTACGCAGTATGCCGCCAGCCAGGAGCAGCATCAGTAGTCGGAGCACTAGTCGGAGCAGTCAAGCAACAACAGAGCAACATGAGGCAATGCCAAGCAGCCTGTCAGCTTCAATAAGGCTACGTTAACATGTATGCCAGAGGGGCTCGAAGGGGCGGGATAATGAGAGGAGGGGGATGTGGCAAGCGCGTCAGCTGAGCGGGCGGTGAAAGCATTTCACTGTTTGCATCAGTGATGAGCAGCTGAGGAGCGACGTCTACAGTTGTTATTGTTGTTGTCGTTGTTGTTGTTGCTGCTGCTGCCATGGCGCTATTAAAGTGGCCAGAAAACGTGGCCATGACAGCTTACCCAAACCCCAACGTGAAACTACCTTTTGTCTTTCATATATATATGTATGTATCTTATTCCGCCCCATTGTCAACTTCCGCTGCAGTTGCCAAACTGAATTAGTTTCCACTTACAGATTTTACCTGTTTTTTTTTTGTTGTTAAAAACATTCTGAGTTGCATTAAGTTTTCACTTTTATTGCAATATCACAAGCTAAACCTATCGACCAATTTTTACTTTCACACTTTTTCCACACAGTTTTTCTGCATGCCAAAAGTTTTATGGGGACACACACACACATATTTTAACCTGATTTACCCATTTCCCAAAACGTTTATGCTGACAGCGCGCAAATGGCATATACAACTTTTTACCCGTTACCAGATACTACTTCATGCAAATGCTTTTGGCAAGGACACAGAGGTTGCAGTTAAAAGGTTTTATCAGCCCACACACATTCTCTGACACTGCCACTGCCACATACAAATTATAATTGAAATGGATGCTTGCAAATAGACAGGTAAAAACAAACACACACATACAGATATACAGATATACAGATATATTGATATATATTGTACATAATTCTGTATAAACAGCATCACATGATATTTTTTCAAGGTGAACTCTGTAAAAAGGGGGCGAGATATTCGGGATATTTGTGAGTAGGCGGAATTAATTGAATTGGACACGCGGATAAGTGAGATCCTTTCTGGTTTGGTTTGGTTTGGTCTATTGACGATTTCACATCATGTAAAATTCATTGATAAAAAGTGAAATGGAAACTAAGTAAATCTCTATGTATAAATAATGTGAATTGCCAAATAGGAAATAGGCCAACATAAAAAGTATTTTCATGTTTTTTATCAATTCCAGGTCAGCTTTTTTAAGTGCAACCAAACACAACTAACCTAATTATTACTTATGCAAAATAATTCAATTTGAAGCACTTTACATAAGCAAAAGGAAGGAATCATTGAATCATTATTTTACTATATGAACTTTCTTTAACTTTAATTTAAGTTTAAGCATCAATAAGAGTTTGCATTCATTTTTCTGCACTATAACTTCAAGCACTTGTATTACATTAACTTATTATACAAACATGTAAATTCATAATCTCTCGAAGCTATTATGGTATTTACATACATATACATACAATGTATGGCCGAACTAAAACAAATCGACCTATTAGTAATTGAATTTATTGAATATATACATTTGTGGCAGGCAACTGAGAGACAGACATGTGGTAATCATCTTGAAATCAGCTTCATATTTCCAGAGATGGCATATCAATCATTATGACTATGCTGTTTTGCTAGCCTGTCTGTCACAAAACACACAGAGAGAGAGAGAGAGAGAGAGAGAGAGAGAGAGAGAGAGAGAGAGAGAAACAGAGAGAGAGAGAGAGAGAGTGACTGTGGAAATCCCACAAGTGACTATACACCTGTATGCGGTAAGTAAGGCGTCACAGATAGAACTTTAACTGTTCCTGGGACAAAACGAAAGGGAGAAGAGAACGAGAATAATACACGGTTCGATGGACAGGTGTAGGACACACAACAGTTAGAGACAAAAGGAAGAGAGAGAAAAGAGAGTGGGGTTTGAGCGAGTGGCACCCACATTCAAAATTGACAGCTTGTGGGAAAGGTGGGCGTTAAGAAAGTGTATGTAAGTTTATGTTTGTGTGTGTCACAAGCAAATAGAATCTACTTGCAATCGCAGCTCAGTTGCCTTGTCTCACACTTATACAATACAAACACATACACACACACACACACACGAATATTTTATATATAATTTTAATGTCTTTATTATGTTCCATTGAGTGTAAATATTTGCCTTGTGCACAAACACAACACAACAAACATAAAGAGGATGCTTCATAATACGCGGCACGTGCTCAGCGTTTCAACTTAAGCCATGAAGAAACAGCAGAAGCTACAAACAGTGTACAAGATATGAAAAAGAAGATACAAGAAAAAAAAATGGAAAACTTTTCATGTACGAAAGTGGAAAACTCACCTTATTAAAGTTTCTTTTTGCGTGCGCAAAACAACAGGTACAAAAAGTTTTGCTGCAAATACATAAAAAATGCAGACAGTTAGAGACAGGTTTGTATATAAAGTAAGTAAAAATCAAATACAATAAGTGCGCTTTCGAGCTATTTAAGCGAAATATTCTATTGGCATGACAACCACACTAGCAGCTAATTAATCTTAACTGTCGAAGCGTTCCCAACCCAAAAAGAAACAAAACCAGATGAAGCAACAACAAACTGGCAATTTATGACGATCAGTTCAATGCACACGCTTTTGTATGTAACCTCCTGCAAAGGGGTACACAGCTAACAGCATTGCCCCCCTTTGAGCTGGGGCCTAGTTATACACACACACACACACACACACACACACACACACACACACACACACACACACAGTACATTCACTTTGCTTGAGTTCACAACTTGGCGAGGGGCATTGTCAGCCTCATGCAAGTCTTCTTCTTCAGCCAGACCAAATGCGAGTTTAAAGTTGAAAGGATACCATAAATCTTGGCAGCACTCGCACTTGCACTCTCATCCGCATTCGGATTCTCACTCGCACTTGCAGTACTCTCATTCACACTCACTCACACACTCATCCAGTCCAGATGACGAGAGGCGTGCTTGACAGCGTTGGGCTTAGCTTGTCTCTCGTTAAACTAAAACCCAGCCAAGCGCACATATACATATGTACATATTCAACTCTCGACTGTTCTGCGCAACATCATTGCAAAAACAAAAATAAGAAAACAGTGCGCGAAAATATTTGTGTTGTATTAAGACTGATGTGGCAGGCATTAGGGAGTTATTGCAGACGCTTCTTCTTCTTAACTTAACTTATCAAATTGTGAATGAAATATGTAAAAGCTTTATTCACAATGTGGCTAATGATTCAAAGACAATCGCAATTGTCAGTAAGCTAACTTTGTGAGTGTTCATGTTAAAAACTTCGCTTTGCAAACAACTTGTTTTGGCTTTATCTGCCGGTAAGAGTTAGTTATATTGAATCTTAATGGCAGTTAAAATAAATATGACAACATGAGATTGCTTAAACTAATGACGAGGGGAGATTGAGATAACCTATAACTCAAACATAATAGCATACTATCGATATACAAACAGTAAAATTAACCGAACATTAACCGACTCAACAATCTGTAGTTTACCCTAATTTTAGCATACAATCAAAATGTGTTTTGAAAGTAACTCATTAACCTAAAGCTTGTCAAACCGCAATCTAAAATAAATTCCTCGAAACAAAGTAAATATTTCAGTTAAGTATGTAAGTATTCCAGGTATTTTCTTTGTAACAGCGGCTATTACACTGAAACTCTAAATGCACAAAAAAAAAAAAAAGGAAATGAACATCATTCAGTACACACAATCGGAAATCACGCAGTCTTTATCCATCTGTATACTGAAATATCAATTGCCAGCTGTTGTTTCACAGTCTGCAACAATTGTGACGTCATTAGCTCAGCTGTTGATGGATAATTTTATACACAATTAGACACCTCCGCATTGGAAAATCCTGCACGCTTTCTATATATTCATATATATCTATATATATTTATGCCTAATTGTGTATACTTAATCAGCTGTTGCTTTTGTGCTGCTTCCCTAAAAGAATCAACGAGAAAAAAAACTAGCGACTGCTTGAAAAGAAAACCAAAGCACCCGAAAAAAAAGACAAAAAGAAAACATACGCAACATGTGTGCACAATTTGTTGTTGTTGTTATTTTTGCTGTTGGCGTGCAGCAGGCAGAGCACATGGCATCTGAGATTTGGCTCGTGAAATGAACCGTATATGTGCCAAAAAGTCAATGATAGACAAAAACTACACACGCACAAACACACACACACACACACATACAATTGGATTTGTTTTTCTCAAGCAGGCATATATCCCGGGGTTCAAGTATGCACATCCTTTAGCTGCTTCCTTTAGCATTTAGGGTATTCGGTAACAAACGGGGGCAGCAATCGCATAGCTGAAATGCAACTTCAAGTGGCTTCAAGCCCCTCGAATGTTTAAATATTTGTATGACCCCCGGACCAAGCTGTTGTGTATATGTATGTGTGTGTGTGTGTATTTCTCACCTAGCCAGCACCAGAGAATCTTCATTGCGATGGGATCTTAAGAAAAGTATATATGTATGAATGTATATGAATACATATTGTATGCATATATATAATTCTTGTTTTCTTTGATTTTTGTTATTGGGCGCGCGCAACTACAACAAAAAAAACACACACACACAAATAAAATTTACCACACTGTCTGTGTGTTTGTGCAGACACAAATGTTATTGACGTCGCCGTCCGGGCACCGTCAGGCACAATACAACGACAGACAGGCAGACAGACAGACAGAGAAACGTAAAGCAAAGCAGTCAGCAGCCAAAGAGCAGCACAGCATCATATCCCATACACCATACATTGACGTAGAGAATGGCAACGGGACCGTCGTGGACCTGAGATCGGGTACAGTATTCACTCGTACATAACAACAGCTTTCGAAAATACTTAATTCAAATCTAAAGTTTGAAAATATTTTTAAATAAATGAAAACATAGTTAGAGCAAAACCGAAAAACCGGATTTTAAAATGAGCTTCCCAATTCGTATTACCTCGCACATCAATAATCTCAGGTTTGTTTCTAGATTTTTTCGGCACCGATGATAAATATTGAACTATTTGTAGTAAAAAACCAAATATGTTCTAAGATTTGAGTGTACACTGTACTCAGTCTTCTGGGGGCTGGGGCTGAGCTGTTTTGGCTTGGGCTGATGTTACCGTTAAAAGAAATGCAATTAAAATGAATCTCTAGACCCCTAAAAACTTCAAGCAGCAGCCGTAGCTGTAGCTGTAGCTGTAGCCACAGTAGAGACGGAGAAGCGGAAGCAATTAGTAAACTGAGCAGTCTTCCCATATAATCCCATAGCAAATCTCTTGGTCCGACTCACGCGTGCTCTACGTGGCATTTGTTGTCGAGATGCTCAGATGTTGCCTGCCACCGTTTTTCAGTGTAGGTACGCACTGTATTGGGGAAATGCACTTAAGGAAATGCATAATACATACATATATATGCCGTATATACAGACATACATACATATGTCTATATAGTTTACTGTCTGTCTGTGGCATCGTTTCGATCTGCTTGACGCCCCTTCTTTCAGTTTTTGGTTTGGTTAGCAGTCAGGAACGGACGGAACACGTCGCATTTGTGTTGTCGCACACACGTGCAATCCTTTCGACATGGGCCTTCCTCCTATATCCACCTTCCTCCGTTTACATTCGTTACGCCGTACGTTGCGGAATACATTCGTGTTCATAATTTTTATGAGTTGTTGATGTCGCATTTATTGGATTCTCTAATTTGGTTGTACTTTCGACAATGAATGGGGCAGAGAACACTAGAAATAGAATCTACTTATGTTTGATCGTGATGGGGGTAAACTAAGGAAACTTACAATAAAAGCTAATGCTAACAAGTAAAAAAAACTCTAGTTGAGATAGTTCGACTAGTAGATACCCTCAACCCTAGATCAAAAACGTACCTTTGTTAAATGTATGGCTATGTAAGCTAAACTTAAATCTTTGATATCACCGATGCTTAAATAATTTATCTATAGTTTTAAATCAATTTACAAATTCAAGATTTTAGTGTTCAAAAATACATGTGTATATTGGAAACCCGAGGAGTCAGCGATAATTGTAATTTGTTTAGCCTATGGTGTAGAATAGAGATAGAATTGAGAAAGTTGTTGACCATCTGAGCAAGATGGTAAATATATACTATATGAGGTCGGAGATGCTTCCTTCATTCTGTTGCATACTTTGGCACAGAGCCATTATACCCTTTTATCACCTATTTTAGGGTATAAAAATCTGGTTAAGTACTAAACGATGAGATGTCAACATAAAATCGTCATAATTAGATTTCCCAAGCGCTTTGGGCGTTGAAATAATGTGAGCTAGTTTTCATTGGTACAAAAAAAGATTGACATTAATGATGGACTACAGGAATATAGAATTTCATATTATAAATAAACTTCACCCATTTTATGCGAATACCTTAATAGCTGGTCATATAGACTTACATATGTATATTACATACATAGAAATCCGACTGATTGAAATGCAACCATGTATTTAAATAACTATTTAGTTTACCTTTTATTAGCAAAGTATGGGGGAGAATGCTGAGATCAGGCAGAGACATAACTACTTTTATATCCTGGTAGAAACATATATGCATGTTATTTATATAAGATTTCTAGGTCACCGATTTCGATACAATTTGATTCTTGACACATCAAATTAGTAGTACCAAAACGGAGTCGTACATAGCAATGGAAATTTTGGCCAGACGTGCCTCATATGTATACCACAGTTGCCCAATTTCCCTACCGTCTGGTCATTTTGGACCACCCAGCTGTTGCATGCAACAACAAAATGCAAGAAAAAAACAGAGAATAAGAAGACAGCATCGATAATATAAGCCAATAAAAACAAACATTAAAATTCAAAAAACATTGAACGCATGTTGCAAACATCCATTGACTATCCTCTATGTATAAAACTGCCTAACTGTTCGTCCATCCCTCTGTCTGTCTGTTTATATATTTACGTATGATGAGCTATAGTCTGTTTCGCTGCATAAATAAAAGTTCAGATTTAGCTGCGGCACGTGCCAACTTGTTAAAAATATGTTATGCACATATAAATATCTATGAAAATATATATTTAACTTAATTCTATCTAGAAATTCGAGTAAAAATAAATGCAGATTCCAATAAACATGTGTATTAACCTGCAAACCAATTGTTTATCAATTGAAAAACCTGTGCAAATAGCTAGAGATCAAACAATTGATAATTTCTCATTGAGTGATTGGGCGGAGGCAGGAACAGATGAGGAGGCGAGAGAGGATGTGTGTGTGTGTATGTGTGTGAATGGTGGCTGTAAGTATTTATAAGATGCGACCTGTTGTCTGCCATTCGCTCAACAAGAACAACAAGTTGGCCAAAATAACACGGGCAAAGTTAAATATAAAACAAAAACAAATGTTAAATTTAGTTATGGATATTTTTGTATTGCAAACAAACTCAAACACAAACAAACCCACACACACCACAAAGAGTGAAATCTATAAAAATTATCCTTTTTATTTATAAAGCGTACAACGAACCACCCCAAACACAAATTGATCGGAAGCCGCGTGCCAAAAGCTAAAAATGCTACAAAAGTCACGAGCGATAGTTTTTTTTCTTCCTATTTAGTCTTATTTAAAAAATGGCCGACAAGTGATCACAAATAACAAAAAGAGGGAGCGAAAGAGAGAGGTAGATGATTGCTAGCAAAAGCGTCTGCGCAAAATGCTGCCAAGCTCTTTGTGTCTTTGTGTGTGTGTGTGTGTGTGTGTGTGTGTGTGTGCATGTGAATCACTCACATTTACCTACTCACTCAAGTTGTCGCTTTCTCTTTCTAGCACGCACACCTTCTCGCTTGATATTGTGATGCTGCGACGGCGGCGGCAGCGGCGTTTGCCGCCATTTGCATTTTCGGTCTAAATATAGACAAAGACTGCGGCTGCTGTGGTCTCTTCTACTACTACTACTACTGCTACTGCTACTGATTCGGCTCCTGCTGCTGATCGTCTCGTCTCATAGGTGAAATGAGAGCGAGATCGCCTGCATGCGCTCACGTTACGTGCCGCTACTTTGGTCTCGCTCGTCGTATACGTCACTCATACTACTCATTTGTTTGCTTTGTGTGTGCGTTCATGAGTGTGTTTGTGTTTGTGTTTGTGTGCGCAGCACCCCCTTCTTTGCTCCATCCATAGTGTTCTCTGCTTTTGCTGATTAAATTACAGTTTTTTCGAAATTTTTTCGTTTCGAAATTTTGTTCTTCTTCAAACCCCCTTTCTCTACTTTTCTGATACGAATTTTGCAATTCATTAGGAATTTTCGGCTACGTTTCGGCTGTTTGGCCTCCGAAGACAGGTGCTGCCGAAATAAGTTACGAAAAAAAACAACAACAACAACACCACAACGTCGCCAATATGCCGCTGCTCGATCCGTATGTACAGTTGCAAAATCTGGCATCCCGTTACTCCCGCTGCTCCTACTCTTTTTGGCCCTTACCATGTTGCATCTGATGTCTGTCGTCGTCATTTGCGCAGCTGTCTGAGGCAAGCACATACACACACACACACACACACACACAGAGGTACACAAACTAACACATACACATGTATTCACATATTACTCATAAATTGGTAGATTGGTTTTGTTGCACTGACATTTCATATAAACATTTTCTGTATACAGTGAATTGTTGTTCAATTTTGTTGTTTCTCTTTACTTTTTCTTAAGTAACACATGGGCATATACAGTTAATATACACAGAAATCGTAAGAATGATCTTGGTGCATCATGTGTCTGTATAATATGTAAATTGGATAAGTTTCTAATTCATGAAAAAATGTATGCAACTCGAGTTGAATAAAATTGCTATGTTAGTTTATGATAAGCATAGATCCAAAGAACAAAGGTTAGTTGTTAATATTTATAAAAAGGATTTATAAATACAATAACAACAATGATAATGATAAATATTGAGTTATAGGGGTTAAACGACGATCCTGTTACAGTTATACTAACAAACAGATACTTATATAAATAGTAAGTGTATTATCTCTACTAATTTTTTTTAAACATGTTAAAGACAGGTCATTTTAATGTTTAGCTAACTCCGAACGACTTCTTTCATTTTACTAAAAAATATAAAATTCATGTATCGGTAAATAAAAAAATAAAATAAAATCTTGTTTTAGAGCATACCCAATACAAGAAACTCTTCTGCATATACATGACACATGACCATATATACACAGACCATATACACATATATCCTAAGCTAAGATCTCCTAACTTGTTAACAAATCTAGCAGATGCATTCATATATGTTTTAGGTGTAATTTCTGTCTCGTCAATAAGGCAGAGAAAAAACGTGTTAAGATCATTTTGGCGGTACAGTACACACACAGTATGCAAACATGAAACAAGTATTTTAATTTGCACACATTTACACAACCATTTAAATGTGCAAAATCTGCCAAAAAGCAACTGCAAGAACTACAAACAAGAACTAAGAAAAACAATTTCTTATGCAAAACAGAACAAAAAAAAAAAAGAAATGAAAAGAAAAGAAAAAAAACACGAAAACATTACGAATGAAAGAAAAACGAGCGGAAAGTGTCGCCATTTTGATCGTCAGCGAATTTTGTTCTTCAGTCTTTTAGTGTGATTTTCCTTAGTTTTTTGGTGCTGCTTGATGCTGCTTTCGAGTCGAGTAGTTGGTGGCTGCTTTTGGATGATGAGTCTGATATTTTCACGCTTAATCACTAACTGTCCCCATGAGCAGAGCCCCATGGGATGATGGCAGCGGCAGAAGACACAAACAGAATCATTTTGGAACATGGCCAAAATACTTGACGCTGCAAATGAAATGGCAGAACGTCGAGCAAAATGCAAAATGCACAAAATGTCAGGCAACAAAATGGATTCAGATGGGCAGCAGAGTACAGCACTACATGGGGCAGGAGGCAGGGGCAGGGGCAGGGGCAGGGGTGCAGCAACATACGAACCGAGCCAAAAAGATGCGACACGGACTGACAGCAAGAAAATTTAAAGAACGTTGCAAGAAAAACGAAAAACAACAACAACGAAAAGCAACTGCAACAACAACCAAAAGGGAAAATCTTTAATTTTCTTTTATTGCGGTCGTCGCGCACAATAATTGCGCGTAAAAGCCAAAAGCCAACACAACGAAGATGATTTGAGTTTAAAGAGGATACCAGCAGATACCTCGGAATACAAGACTTAACTATACGTACATTGTTGACCCATTATGTATTTGTATAGAATTGGACCAAGTATAATAATCGATTAAAAGTAAAAAATGGTAAAATACATAATTTGATTGAGAAGCATGCCACTTTTAATCTTTTATTATTATCGATAATCAATTTATCGATGAGTTGCGAATTGTAACTAGCTTGTTTGTTGTTCGGGATGGTTATCGATAAATACAAATATGTGGCATTTTTTTTTATTACATTATTTTATTTATATTTTGCGATCACACAGTCGAACAAAATTCAATCATATACTTTATCATCATTTGAATATACCCTCAACGGGTTCAGATCACAAGAAGTTTTGCAAACTTTTCGGATCTTTATGTGATGAGATTGTAGCTGTTTCAGGTTTACACACAAGTACAGTAAAACTGTCAGATGAAATGCGTGTGGCACTCGCACACACACACACACACGTGTACTTGTGTGTCTTATACGAGACGCGTGCTTGAATTGCTGATGATTTTCGCACACATGCCTGAATATTTGATAACTTCCATACCAAACAAGATATATACAAGCAAATTGCCAGCAATGACGTTCAATATTTTTCTTATGTTTTCTGTTTTCGTTTTTTGTTTTTTTTTTTTGAATTGCTTAGCATGACGCACTTTCATTTGGCTGCCTTTGTTTTTGATGGGCGTGTGCTCATCAGTTTGCAAAAAAATGTATTAAGGTAAAATGGAAATCATATATTCATAAAGTTAGAAAAATGAGCTGAAAGTGAAGCCGTTAACCTTGCCGCTTATTAAAGTCGAGCTCTAAGCGTTAATTAGTTTATTTATTTGTGTAATACAACGCTTTATGTTTTGCTCAAGCATTTTTCTTATTTATTTATTTATTATTCTTATGGCTCTTGCTATTCTTCACGTTGTTGCTAACGAAGAAGCTACCAATGAAACAGGGACGAGCCAAAAAGACTCAAGAAAATTCTTGGCAAATGTTTTACGTTAATTGAACGCCAAGAAATACCAACGCTAACATTCGACGTGTGCGTGTGTTTGTCTACCTACATACACGTATATATGTATGTATATGTGTGTATCTGTAGTATTTATCGATGTATGTATACAATTTCTCTACAATACTCAGCTGTTGTTGTAGGTCTCGTCTCGTCTGTTGCTAGAAGCGGATACATATCTTACATATACTTATACTTATACTTGACCAATTCCCACACAGTTCTTAAATACTTAAACAATGTTTCTAATCTAACCTACTTAAAGAAGTTTTTTTTTACAAAAAATTCGCAAACAAATTTGAGTTTCTTAAAATAGTAAATCAAGTTTCTTACCTTAAAATGTCGCTGTTCGAAGCAACATCAAAGAGTCACAACAATCAAAAGAGTTCAACCTTTTTCTAGTGCCTCACTTAAAAATCCTCAATGGCAATGGCAACTAGTTAACATTTTGACTATAGTTAGTATACGTATATAAATTTAACAATTTGTATATGGCAACAAATATATGAATGCTAAGTCACTGGATTTGTGTGTTTAGGTGTGTTTAATTTCCTGGATTTCCTGGTTTAATATTGTTGTTGTGTTGCAAATTGACTATGACGTCCTCCACCTGCGTCTCTGCGTCTTCTCGGGTTGAGTTGTGTAACTGAAATCAGACAAAATGACAAACACAACAAATGTTACTCAAGCGATACAACAGGCATTATAATACACAAGAATTTTCTATATATAGACAAAAGCATTGCATGTCCTTACCAGCGTCATGAATGCAATGCAATGGTATCCCGTGGACTCAAAAGCCTACACATACACATACACATACACCTGGGAATCCTTTCTTTCATATGCAACAAGTCCAAGTTACCAGAAAGCTTTGCGGCTTTTAGAGGGTTTTGAGGCTGCGGTTTTGTGCTAGCTCATTAGGTTGACAATGCCCGAATGCAAAATACTCTGTATTTTGATTAAAATCAACTTTAACTTGTTTTTTATCTCGACTTTTGGATCAGGATATAAACTTTCAAATTTTTCAAATAATATGTTTTATTAACCAGCTTTGAAAATATCGAATTATACCAAAAGCTCAATAAATTTTACATATTTGTTAACAATTTCTTAGACTCTTATTAATTTTTCATTCCATTTTATGTTAATGTTCTCATCCAAACTTTCAAATTCATTAATTGAAAATTTGAAAATTTATAAGAAACATATTTTTAATATTAACTTGTACTGTTTTTCCAAAATCACAGTAGATGCTATACACCTATACACCCATCATACTGATAGGGTATACATGAGAGAAAAGCGCGCGTGCTGTTCTCAACGCCCACATGCCACGCAAGCATTACTCTTGCTTCTACTGAGTGTGTGTTGCATGAGTGTTCTGCGGTTATTTGACTGAGTGTGTGTGTGTACGAGTGTGTACGAGTGTGTGAGTGTGCGCACAGTGTTGTGTGTGGGTGGCTAATGAAATGCTTCAACAGCAGCAGAAGAGACAGCAATCGCATCCATCCACAACCACACACACACACACACACACACAGAGAGAGACTCACCTACACAGACACACAAACATGCGTTGCTAACATTGATCATTATATTGTATCTGTATATGTATCCAAGGGGGCAAACAATGTAATTGTATCTGTGCAATATTGTATCATTGTGTGTGTGTGTGTGTGTGTGTTGCCATGTCACCTCACAAGAGGAGCTTTTCCAGTGGATCCAAATTGTCTGCAGCATTTCCTTTTTTTCTCTACCCAATTTCACCCAAATAAACAAAAAAAAACGAAACAAAGTGAGATATAGATAGAAGGAGAGGGACGGAGGGAGAGTCAGAGACAGAGACAGAGAGACAAACAAACAAACAGCAGTTGTCTATAATAAATTTGGTACTGTGTGTGCTCCATCCCACCTCCATCCCCCTGCCTACGACTACTCTCCCTGGTCTTTGTCATGATTTTCGACATTTTTTTCTTTTTTTTTTGTATTTGTCCGCCTTCTTCTGGCGCTTTTCACTTGGTTTTTATGACATGCCCTATACGTCGCATACAGACGACAAACAACTTTTCAACCCAAACGCCCACCTACACAAAAAATACAAAAAACAAAAAAATATCGAAAGTGAAATGAAAATGTTAACATAAAATTGTCAATGGGGTGAGGGTGACAAGGCATGGCACTGGCACACCCCTTACCTTAGCATATGCATGAAGTCCCTTTTCCCACTCCTCTTTGCGTAAATCATATGGGGTACACAATTAATGAATAAGTTACCAAATATTCTTGTAAATATGCATATACATATATTTTCCATAATAAACTGATGCTTGTTGTTGCTGTTAAGTTTGTTTTTTTTGGCTCTCATTTTGAGGTATTTTTTCTTCTTTTTTTTTTTGCTTTTTTTTGTGTTTTAGTTTGTTCGAAAAATGGCGTCGCATTTGAGGCTTTTCGTAATTCCTGGCAAAGTGCCAAAGTCTACACAAAATTTGCGTAAATAAACAACAACATTTTGTTGCAATTTAGAAAGAGTCGTTAATGCCATTAGCTGTTTCTTTGCAGTCGCAAAGCATTGCACGAAGTTTGCTGCAAAATATGCGCTGCGGTTCGAGTGCCAAAAAAGAAAATGTACCAAAAAAAAGAAAAATAACAAAATACAAAATAAAAGACGGACACACTGCTTGCACTGATAGAAAAAATTCTAAAAGTGTGAGTGAAGCACATATGCCTGGTTTCCCTGCATTTTAGAGTTGCGGCAACTGTGTGTGTGTGTGTGTGTTTGTGTGTGTGTCGGTTGTATTAAGTTTCAACGGAAACGGAAACGCTTATCGCATTTATGCTTAGTATGACAGACATGTCGCTAACCCTACTTATCACCTCCTTCCCTTCCCTCTGACATCGCCACAGCCACAAAACCCGCTCAGCTAATCTTAGCGCCTACTTTTCCTTCTCTATATAAGCTGCCTAAGCTAAAAGCTTGCCGCCTTGACTGTGCAAAGTTGCGTCCTTAGTAAGTTGAATCCTAAACACACTTCAGAGAAAATGAATAAGGCCGATTTCTTTATCTTTCAACGTAGGCTAAAAGTATTTAAATTGTATTGACATTAAATACAGTAAAATTCATTTACATACACAATTTAAAGTTATTATTAACAATTTGTATACTCAGTAATAAACTTAGTAAAAATAAGCCTATTCAAGGTTAATCCAACTATTTTCGTTTCGACGCTCATCAATTTAAAATAAAAATAATTTTCATATTTAATTGTAATATACAACCTATTTGTTTTAACATCTCGGATATTTTAAAGCCAAGTATGATATTCGTAATAATTTATCCAGACGCATGATTTACTATAAACGTTAAAACTATTATTTACAGTTTATTACATCGAATTTATCCCATACGAAATATAATGGCATATGAGGAAATTCGAACCTTTGAACTCTCGTATATTAACCATTGTGCTGTTACCGAACATATTTCAAAGGAATCTTGATAATGATTGTGAATAAGGATTATACCAATTCTAAGTATGAACAGTGTTGGAATTAATTATTAAATCTAAAATTTCTTTAAAATATTATTTTTTGAATATATTATTTATGAATAATATATGAATTTGTAGATGGATTAAAATGTTTTGTTAGTTAAGTTAACTACATTCCTTAGTTAAAGCGCACAGGTTTACAGACGGGGAAGTACTTTTTATACCAAAGTTCTATTCATTTTTAACATTTTGCGCAGTAATGTGTTTCCGCATAATGAAATATGCAATATTTTTCCATAAAATTCTGACATAAAGGAAAAGTGTTATCTATGAAGTCTTTTGAATGTATCTTTAATAAATATTTATCTTATGCTTCTTCCATTTTTTATGAATTATAAGTTAGTATGCAAATAAAAGAAATCTGTAATATGGGATACAAATTTTGGTTTTTTTTAAGATACTGGATTAGTTTTACTATAACAATTTTTAATTATATATATTGCAATTTTCAGGTGGTTTATATAATTGTTTTTCCACTATTCCAAAAAGTGTCAATGAAAATCAACCTGCGAAATAATCAAATACTTTAATATGACATAATCAGCAACAGTTGCTCAACTCTTTGCACAGCAAACAAACCATATGCAAACATATCTATTCGCCCTCTAATCGAGTGTGCTAGTGTAAGAAAACACTCAACGAGTGGTAGGTGTGGTAACAGCTTTCACGCTTTCAATGTAAAACCACTTAAAACACCAACGTTATAGCCGTCAGCAGCTCTACTAGCACAACACACACACACACACACACAATAGATAGGTGGATATGTTTATTTGTGTATGTGCGGGGCGCAAACAGGCAAACGACTTAAAGGATTAGTTGGCATCAAACTAAGAAGCTTTACAGCTGTTGATAGCCCTCGAGCAATGTGCGGTTGTTCGAAGGATGCAAGTGGTTAAAATTTAACAAGTATACAACAGGTATACTCATTGACAGCAGCTCTGGGGCAAAGTAAATAAGCTTAACTGAAAAGGAGCAGTAGATTCTTAATTTACGACGAAATGAATACAGTGGCGTTATGGCATCGATAACTCTACTTATTTTATAAAGTACATTCCATAAAAACAAAATAGCTTACAATGAAACGAAGCTGTGGATGTGGCGTCATCTATCCACAAATAGCGGAAGTAGATGATCGTGTTTTTGCCGTTGCCGTTGCTGTTGCTTTTGCCGCCATCTTTGGACAACGATATTGGCATGCGCCATCTGTCGGCCAGCAACATGCGTTGGCAACATTTTCACTGCACTTGGAAACATTTTACCTTTTCGCACATTTAACATTCTGTTATGCACAATTTGTTGTTGTTGTTGTTGTTGCTGATGCTGCTGCTGCTGTTGTTGCTCTATACACTGTGCGCGATTTTCATAGGAAACAACAAACAACAAAGAACAGATGTTTCGACTTTATTTTGGGAAATTTTATTGCTTTGACAGAATTTCACTTTTCAACACAGCAAAACGAATCGGCACAATATTGGCGATATTTTTTCTCTTTTTTTTTTTTGCTTGTTTGACCCCACTTTAAAGCACTTTGGCAACAAAAAGAGGAATTTCTTTCTCTATCTATTTTATTCTTTTTAGCACATTGTTGTTAATAACATATTTGACGAATTATTTATCACAAAACGAGAGAGCCGCAAATTCGCGTCCTTCTGGGTGAAATTTACCTAAATACACATATGTATATTAAGAAATTGCACTTGAAATCAACATGATTAATGGAGAATATTGTTTTTTTTTTCGTGATATTTGATTTGCATTTAATTAATTAATAAAACAACGAAGCGACACACACGAGCGAGCGAGTAGTGAATGGAGAAGAAATGGTTTGGGTTTGGGGCTTGGATTCGAATCGGATCGGATCGGATCGAAATGAAAATATGTCTGTGCACGATATATTTCCTACACTTTACTTTACTGGCGGGCGCAAGAAAATCGCATATACATCGAGAATGTATAATTATAAATAAATGTTCTATAAAAAACGCTTTTTTTGTTCGCTTGTTTCGCTCTTGTTTTGTTTCTCATGTTGGTGTTGCTGTTGTTGTTGTTCTTGGCGTCGTGTGTGTGTGTATGTCTGTTGGTCTTGTGTTTTTGAGCCATTTTAATTTTAGAGGTAACCCAAAATAAATAACCAACCATTCCGCAGAACGCGGCCAGAACGCGCACCTTTTCAGAAACAAAGAAAAAAAATAGAAGAAACAAAAATAAAAAATCCTAATGAGAAACAATTGTAAATCATCTACTTGAAATTTCAGGTGGCAAAATTCCAAAAGCCCCCGCCCCTACCCACCCATTACAACACTCATATGTTTGGCACCTTCAATCTTGTTTGATCAACTTTACGAGTTAGGCGTTTTCAAAACGTTTAAATGGGGTTTCGAATGGGAATTTTGCCCTTCCGCCTTTTTTCATATACACTGGATTTATGAATTGGCGTTGGAATTTAACTCGAGTCTCGAGCTGGTAACCAAACCCTAAATGATTAAATAACGTGGCAGAACAAAAAGAAAGAAGAAATATTATCTGCATAAATTGAGTAAAGCGCCGCTTAATGAGCTTATAACAAGCATTATGCTATCTCTTGGTGTCAATCAATAATCAGTTATGGAATTTTGTATTGTGTATTAATATAATTTTTTTATATCGCGCTTTGTTATCGTTTATCGAAAGAGAATGCTGAACAAAGCTCAAATGAGCGCCGCCTCATGAGATTAAAGCAAGCATTCATGTTATTAGAATATAAATTCCTAAGTTTTCATTATAGCTTTTTGTTATCGTTTATCGAAAATGAACACTGAGCGCGATAACTGAACAAAGCTTAAAGGAGCTGCACACTACAAGCTTATCGAACCGTTTCGACCCGGCTGCCTTAATTCGACTGATGCGCTAATAAAGCACTTAATTCTGTCCGATCGCTCGAAATAAATAAAATCGAAAAGGCCGAGAGGCACACACAACTCGCGCACACACACAGTAAAAATATATTTTAAAATTATAGCAATTTTACGTATTATTTTTGGTTTTTTTTTCTTCTTTTCGGTTGCTTTTTGTTGTTGTATATGTGTGTATTTTGGTCGATGTTTGTATTTGTGTTGTTGCTTTGACTGCCGATCTCCTTCAACTAAAAGAAAGGAAATCTTCTATCTGTTGCCTCAGCAGATGTTTCTGCGGATGTTGCTGCTGCCGTTGATGTTGATGTTGATGTTGCTGCTGCTGCTGCTGCTGCTGTTACAGTTATTTCGGTAATGTTGCATTTAAAAATGGAAGGAAGAAATGGAAGAAATGTGCGCATGACTTTCCAATAATAATACATCACTTATTTGTTGAACAAGTATCGCCAGATCTTAGCATATATATTTAGTTCAAGGCATTTGTTTCTCTGTTTAGACTTTCTTTGCCAAATATTCTCGAGTATGCGTATGTGTGTTTGAATAATTTTTATAATTAGCACACACAAATGAAAACATCAATATTTTTACATACTATTTTCAATATGCACGATTTCTATTAAACACATTCCAACAAGGAGTTATTTATAAAACGTTGCCGCGGCGACGACGTCGACTACGGCCTCTGCTGTATGTATATAATATTATGGATTGGAACAGACGTCCGAAAAAAAAGCGTCTGTTTATTGTCAAAATCCTTTTAACAGAGTCAAGTGATTGCAGCGCAAAAATATCTCTTATATATACAGGAAAAAAAGGGTATACACAATTCAAATATGGGTGGAACCCAGGCAATCATTGGTCACGTGCATCCATTACTATTCATGAGTTTTTTCATGACATTTTGTATGCATTTTTTCAAAAAGCTAGTTTGCAACTTTTGCGCCTCAATGTATGCTATATGGTTTGGGGCGCAATGTTCGCGGCAGCGAATAAAAGTTAATTTATATTAACGCGATATTCAATGAGTTTTACACACACAAAAAAAAATACCACACACACACACGCTTAATTAAAGCTGCACATTGGACCAGAAGGCATTACTGTCTCTCCTCCTCGCTAATGGAGCGATTAACTTTCTCTCTCTGTCTCTTTACTACTTGCGGTTAATTTCTAACGCAATACACACACACACACACACACACACACACACACACGCACACTTATACACACCTTGTTGTGTGTATGTAAGCGTAAAATTTTATTGAAAGTGATGAATTAATGAGGCGTTAAATGAATAAATGTGTATTCTCTTGCCGCCCTATTGAACCGGAAGTTGCCGCAAAAACAACAACAAAATGGCGTACACCTCCCTCCACCTCTAAATCACACAGTAAATGCTTCACCCACTGTTGTTAAAACTAACATGATTATTAAAATTCAACTTAATAGAGAGCTTGTAAAACGGATGTCTCCCAATTTGTGTCATCATTTATTAAGGGGTTGCGTTTCATGTTGAATATTTCTGTAATGTGTCACGTGCCACACATTTACGGATCAGTTACTTTATTGTGGTTGGCATAATTACGGAAATGGAATAACTTATATGAGATAATTTCAATGAATTCATTCATTTTGATGATAATCTCTCGCTCTTTATAAAGTATAAATGTAAATATTATTATTAAATATTATTACCTTATTTAAATTATCGCTGCAGTCCATGGAAGTTCATTCTTGATTAAAAAAAAGTATATATATATGCCAATCTAGAAGAGGTAAGACAAAAATATATTATTAAAAATAATATAAAATTTACTTAGTGTTACCAGCGAGTCTGCTTATCTTCTTCTTCTTTTTTGTTAAGAAACCGTTGCATTTGTAAAAAATATAATAATAATCTTAAGTAAATTCTTTGAGGCGTCAAATCGCTACTCGTCTTAAAATTTATATATATTTTAAGACAAAGAGTAAGAAGTATAAATAATTGCAAAATGTGGTGAATTCTTAGAAAAAACCTTTGTTAAAATATCGATTAGATTAAAAATTATTTTTATGTATATTCAAACAAAAACAAAAGAAGAAGAGATGTACAAAAAAACCCCTACCAAATCACTAGTTTTAACTATTAATCATTTTGCATCATATTTATTAGTTGTATTTACTGAAATAAGAAACAAAAGGAAAGTGAAGAAAATAATGATGCCCTTGTATATTAGCGGTTAGAAAACTTACTAAGCTAACGTGGACTAAATCGGGAGTGTATATATAAATCTTTAAAGAAAGTAAAGTAAGAAAATTAGATGAAGTAAACTTTCTTAACACTATGGAACTATAACTTTCTTAACACTATAAACATTAATAACTATACTTTAGAGAATATGCCAAAAACAAAGGGAAGAAATCACTTTATAAAATAAGTTCAAACTGGACTCCTGACGACATAAACACAAGTAAGTAAGCAGGATTTTAGTCCGCAATAAAGTATGAAAGTAATCACTACAATATTTACATACATACATATATCAAACTAATAAAAGCACTCGCATATTTGCATGTTTTAACAAATATCTTGATGCTTGTTTGTTTGTTTGTGTGTTTGTGTGTTCCTGTCGGGCTGTTATTGATGATATGCCATCAAAAATTATACTTTTGCGCACACAACACGCGCTATTAAAAACCAATAACTTACACTGCCTGTCAAACATACACACACACACCTACATCCTCTTATACAGTCACACCTATACACAGAGAGAGAGAGTTCAGTTACAGTTACAGGAGAACACGATTTTATGCTATAACCAAAGAGCCATTAGTGCCCGAGAGCTAAATCAAAACGAAATCCTAAGCCAGGTGCCAGCTAGTGCCAGGCACGCAAAAGGAATTCCCAATGTGCATTTATGCAAAATGGAAAAAATAAAGGAAAAAAAATGAAGAAAAAAAATATGCAAAATTCAAAGAAAATGCAATTTAGGTTTATGAGCTTGCAAGTACTACGAAAATGATAAAATAAAGCCAAATAAATGTTATGATAGATACCAATTTGTTTGCCATTTGAACAAGCAAAATGGAAGTCAGGAGGGATATCAAAATGCAAGCTGCGTGCAACGCGGTGTCAATCACTCAAGAGGTACGTTTGCCAGTTGCAAAGTGGCAAGTGGCAAGTGGCAAAGTGGCAAGTTACCACATAGTCAAACAAAACCAGCGCCGCATTGCATTTCCGCTGCGACAGATAACAACAACAACAACTGCAATCAAAACTTGCTGTAATGCATATTTAAAACATTTTGCCAACAAGGTTCTTTGCAGAGAGTGGAGCCCAACCCAACCCATAGAATGCCATTCACTTCGTGACTTTGGTCAGTTGCGTCGCGGCGGAACCAAAGTGCCAACAAACTTCAGTTTCACTTTTGCTTTTGCTTTTGCTTTTGCTTTTCAACTTCTTCCATTTGGCGATGGCGAGGCGAGGTGTATTCAATTAGCTAAGGAAACTGTTCAGTAAAATTGATTTTATGTGTGGGCAAAACTTTTAAATTTACCATTTTTATTTAAGAGTGCAAAAACTTAAGTCAATTGCGCTTAATAAACTCAATAGAGCAACAAAATAAACAATTAGGTTACCTTTAAAAAGCGCGTTGAAAACAAAATTGTAAATTAATTATTAAAATTAAATTACTATTGAAACAGAAACGTGATTAACGTATATCGACGGATTGGCGGACTGATTAGTAATCAATCGCAAATCGTACGAGGTAAAAGCTTAAATGTTTACTGGCTATAAATAAGCACTGAAAAAAGTCGATCCCCAAGTCCGGAATATTTGTAAAAATCTCTATGAATATTCGGCTTCTTATCCGTTTGGGTTCAAATTCAGTAAACATATCAATATGACAAGTTTCAAGAACCTTTACTGAATGGAAATAGCGATATCTTAATTTATTAATTATTGTAACAAACTATTTTTCCCTGATCTCACAAAAAATAAAATAACTTAATTCAATATCAACTTAAATACTTATATTTACTAAATAATAAGACCTCAATTATTTAAACTTGAACCTCAAAGGTGCCATTTTAAATACTATATAATGTTAATTATTATCTACTTATTTAATGTACTAATTTGTAAGGCTTTTTTTGATTTGTGTACAGCGTAAGTTTAACCACAAAACTTGACATGATTTGTGCTAAAAATAAGTTGAATAAATATTGATTTACACTATTAACCAATTGTTAATTATGGATCACTTGATGTTAGGGCTTTCGCTCACACATACATGTACAATAAACCTCAAATAATTCTCAAGCAACATTATATCGCATGTTTCGCATGACATTTTTAAAAGCGCTTGAAACGCACCTCGCTTTTGCATATTAAATGCCATGCGACTATATATAGTGTGTGTAAGCATATGTACATGTCCTTGAAATGTATGGCCGCAACGACTTGTGGCAAGTGTGGCGTTGGCTGTGAACCCGTCGGCGACTTTGGCACTCTGCCTGTAATTGATAAACCTAACTGCGCTGGCCGCACTTCGCCGCAATGCACCAGCGCCGCCCACTTTTTAAAGACTGTCAAGTGAATGCCATTTGCATTTGCATTTCTAATCGAGTTGAAAATGTCGCCGGAAATGGTTGCAAACATATACAAGCACTACTACTACACAGTTACATCTTCACAAAAATACACAGCTGGGAATAGTAACAGTTGTAGTTGATTTTCGCCTACTTTGATTAGCAGCGGGCGTTATATACGGACATAACTGTACACATATATATGTATAGTATAGAAAACACAATGTAAACGCCATAAAGTATGCAACACTTTAGCAACAAAACCAAAAATCAACAAAACGAACCAGCACAAAAAGCACTAGAGTACATTTTGTATTTGGTTTTGCCACTTCTGCTGCTGCTTTTTTTAGGTTTAGCTAGCTAATTTTAGATGGGAAAGTTTAAAGTTGAAAGCATTTCCGCCTTGCATGTTTTTTCGTTCTGACGTCAGCAGCAGCAGCAGCAGCGCCGCAGCCATTTTGTATGCAATATTCAAATGTTAGGGGAAATTATATATGCAATCTGCTGCTGAACACAACAAATGGGGAAAAGTCCCAAAAATGTCCCGCGACAGCTAATTGAAAATTCCGATGCCTAACTCTCAGGCGCAGCAAACTTAACTCCAAAATTGAGTGAATCGTCCGAGTGAGTGAGAATTTCACATGCACATCAAGTGAGAGCCGATGCAAGTGCTGAACACGCCCCCTGGCGCTAAGCAATTGCAATTCACCATTCAGTGCGCAAGCCAACCCTCGTTCAAGTTCAATGCAAAGCCAAGTGGGCAGCGACGCTGTCCTTGACGTCGTCGTCGACGTCGACGTCGAAGCTAACGCTGACGGAGCCGAGGTGAATCGTGTGACAAGTTGCCAAGCGACAATAAATGTGGCAAGTGGCAAAGCATGCAACGGTGGCTATCGCTCTTTTTGCGTAATGTAGGTGTGCGAGGGCGTAACGGTCAGTCCGAAAGACAAGGTAACCGAAGTGTAATGGGTTAGTATTGCTTGAGTAAATCATGCTAATGTAAACAGAAAGATTAGAGAAAGTTCGCTGGAAGATACTCTATTATATGAATATGAAGTATACGACTAGTTACCATAAAATTAAACGATAGAAGTATTCAAAAACGAAAATGAAATGCATATTGCTAGCACTCTTGTAGAGACAATTGAACATTTTTATTTCTTATTATTCAATGTACTAAGAATTACGTATTTGTTCTTACATTTTGCATGCACACTGGACTAATAAGAACAAAACTAAATCGCGTTTAACCCCTATCACTATTGTTTGCTTGTTTGTCTAATTAGTTTAGTTTGAAACGTGAAAGGAATTGTACAAGAAAATCATAATGCGAAACAGACAAAAAGCAACAACGAAACAACATGCGTGTTAACATTTTAGTTTGTGTAGATAATGATATTTTCCATTTTGTACCCGACTACTATTTAGAAATTTATAGAGATTCATAAAATTGTTACGCCATCGTATGTGCAATATTTGAATATAATGTATTTAAATGGCAGTACATGGAATTATTTTTAAAAGAAAAGCGATTTAATATATGCCACAATCAGAAGTGTTACACAAATAACGCAAAAAAAAAATACAATAATAAAAGACACAAAGTCGTTTTATCAGCTCAGTAAATAGGAAAAGCACCAGATAAATGTCATATATATTGGCAGCATTGTTGTTGTGTTTGCAACCTCTTAATGCTTGTGGCAGAATCAACAAACTTAACTAAAGTCACATGTAAACATTCAAAATGCTGTAAATTGGTATTTATTGCAAGCAGAGAATCGAGCGCCAACGCAAAGAGGAAGACACAAAACAATACTTTGCACACACACACACACACACACGCACACTCGCAGACAGGCAGGCGAAATGAATAAAATGTGATAAACACACATAAAACGGCGAAAAGTCAACAAATGACGAGTTCAACTGAATAAAAAGTAGCAACAACACACGTTCATAACACATACACACACACACACACGCGCTAAGATTTGTTTGCATGTGCCTAGCCGAAATCCAATTAGAATAAAGCGTAAAGCTCTCTCAGCGCAAAACAAAAGAGAGCGAGAGCAGTTATCTTCAATGCTCGCCGCCTGCATAAATGACATCACAACAACTACAACTACAAACCAGACGCTGCGCAGTGCGATAACAGCGCATGAGAGAGCGAGAGTGAGAGAGTGAGAGGGAGAGAGAGAGAGAGAGCGAGCTCACACGAAGCATGTATGACATCAGCGTGTGCACGATTTGTTAACAGTTAATCGCACGATCACTTGGCGTGCCAACAACAACAGCTAGGTGTACGTGTGGGGGGGGGGTCATAAGAGTGTGGGGTCAGCTCGGAAATACTTGACAATCAGTTGCGGCTGGTGCTGCTTTTGCCCCATTGATTGGTTCGTGATTTATTCTCGCATTTTTTGGTTTGGCTTTTTGCTTTTGTTTACTTTTATTGAAGCCGATTCCTCTAAGCATGGTTTTTATTTTTTATTTTGTTTGGCTTGTGTTTTTTTGTGGGGAATTTATAATACATATATAAATATGAACACGTGCCCAAACATGGAATGACTTGATAAATGTATGTATGTATGTATGCACGTATATCGTTACCATCTCCTGATTGCAGAACCAACCAGCAGAACGCCACTCATTAAACATTAATTGACGCTTCATTTGGTGGCTGGAAACGCGTGAAATCTCTTGAGAACCGGTTGGCTGGAACCAATGTTTGAATTGCCAAAAAGTCAGAGACGACAGCAGCTCGGGGCTCGGGAACAAAAAAAAAACCACCAACAAAACCGCCAAATCACACACAATACGCAAACACACACACACGCACACACACGAACAGAGCTTAACTGTCGACTCTAATACAATTATTTCTTTGCGCTATTGATTTATTTCCTTAGCTGATTTATCAAGTTCCAACTTCTTATTTGTTACTTTTATGTGTGTGCGTGTGAGTATGCGTGTGTTTTCACACATTTTTGTTTTCTTCTCTCTTTTTTATGGTGCGTAACATTTTATTTGGTGTTTATTCATTTTGGTACCATAAAACTTTCGCAGGAATTTGAAAACTCATATATTTTATTTTTAATTTTTCCATTTTTTTTACTTTTGAAGCAGCCAACTTTGACACCTTAATCACCTGTCCGCATTAGAAGCAAACAGTTTTTTGCGTTCTTTTCACGCAGTTTCAAAGCAAAAAATAAGAATCACTTAAATAATGTTGTCTAGTGGCTTCCCTTAATGATCCGTAAAGCACAGAACTATTGTCGCCTCGGGGTATTTGCTATCTCTCGTTCAGATGCGTCATATATTAGTTGTTAGTTTTTGTAAAAGTCATCGATTATACATGGTTAAACAATGGAAAATATGAGGTATTAACTTGAGAGGCATTCTTTAGACTTGGGATTATTAATTTCAAGGTAAAACGAGAGATCTTCAATCTTGTGTTGAACTTAACTCAAACTTTCAGTTGACCCAGAAAGCGAGAATACTCGATTTTTAGTTTTATAAGAAGGTAATATCGGGCTTATTAACATTTTTTCAACATTAATATTATACTAAAACAATAAAAAAAAAACTTTTATTGACACAGCTGTCAAATATCCTAAAAATTGGCAAGTCAACAATATGTTTAACATATTAAATACTCAATTGATTCATTTATTTTTCGTGCATCAAAAACGAAAGCGTTCTTTTTTTTTATATCTAAGATGTGTAGTTTCGGTAACATTCAAATAAATACATAGAAGAAATGTATTATAATAATACACAGAAAACTTCCTTTGCATATTTCACGTAAAAAAAAACTGAATTGCTTACATTTTTATCCCACACAAACAAAATTTGAATCAGTTTTGCTTTACATTCCTTTTGTTTTTTGAGCAATTTTGGTCTTCATCTAACTTTTGTTCCCCAATTTTTGATTGTTCATTTCTAATGTGTTGATTTGCCCAATGAAAGCAATTAAGTCGAGAGGGTCTCGGTCCTCGGTCTCTCTTCAAAAGTAGCCACGTCTGGAAATTGTTGAGGCAGCACAAAACAGATTTCAGTCAACGTCTACAAGACGGGCTAATGATCTCAAGGCAAACTCAACACTTGGTTGTTGTTGTTGGTGTTGCTTTTGGTTTTGGTGCTGATTAATAATTTATTCATACTCGAATCAAAAATGATTAAAAATCATGAATTTTTGCACGGTAAATATTTATTTTAATAAAAATAAATAAATATATATGTATACCAAAATTGTTGTATTTGTTTTTCTTTCTTTCGGCTCTGAACAAAGATCATGTCGCAGTTGAAACTATTTCTGGTAGCTCTTTGTTGGATATACCCTGTATTTTGTATACATTTTGTGGTAAATCAGTATATATCTAAGCGGGAGAAGAATAATTGTATTTTTCTATGCACATTTCCTGAATATTTACATTTTCTCTAACAAATAACTTAACCTAACTTATATAACATAGCTATTTTATGTTCAGAACAGTTCCACCTTCAAAAACATCTGATAAATATCTAAAGCCAGGAGCAATTGTTCTCAATCTTCAGAGATTGTGTTAAATAAATGTGCATTCAAACGAACCCAAAAGATTTTTAAAATATTCTATATACAAATTCGTTTTAAATACTTTGCAACTTTTTGCAACAGGGCATCTTCATGCCCATCACTCTCTATTTGAATGCTTTATTTCGTAAATGGCGTTGTACAAATGTGATTATCAAACACATCAAGTATTGAATATACATTTTGGCCAGATGATTGTCCAGTTTTTGGTCAAGTGTTTATGCCCCACAAAATCTCAAGAATTGAACAAGCAACAAGCCAACAAAAAACAAAAAAAAAAAACAAAAAACCAACCAAATTATTTGCGCCTCAATTAATTTGCAATTACTATACATTGCTGATTTTGCGCATAGCTTTAACTAATTAAAAGTTTTGCAGTTCTGCAGTTTGGATTAGAGACCATTTGCTTGTTGTTGCTGTTTTGCTGTTTCTGGTGTTTCTGGTGTTTTTGTATTCAATTTAATTAGCCAACATCGTTAAAGAGCACAAACTTTTGTCGTCGTTGGCGAAACTTCAAAGCAGCAGCTCTCAAAGGACTACAAAACCAAACCAAACCAAACCAAACCATACAACAACAATCGTATAAAAATAAAATATGTAAGTAACGAGAAAATGATGTAACAACAAAAGGAGCAAAAAAAAACCGTATAAGCTGCTCATTAAAAGTATTCAAAAGTCATGCGCAAGCCAACGTTGCGTATGAGCAATGCGACTGTTTAAAATAAGGGAAGCGTGAGGGTAAAAGGCGTAGCCATTAGGCATTCTTTGTGGGCGTTGGAAACATAATAATAAAACAGGTGCCGTACTCCCACAGAGTATCGGCTCTGTCGCCAACCTGAGCCCATAATTTACAAAGTGTTTGCCTATTACACACATTGTTATTATTTTATATACATGTATTGAGATTTCAACAATTGTTATTGGGGTGTTTTTTCGTTTTTTTGAAGGCCGACCCGCTGTTCAATATGCCATTCTATCAAAGTCTGCTTGGCATGGGTGATAGTATATTTGTTGTTTTTTTCTTTCTTTTTTGCTGCAACCGCAAGTTGGCACAAGAGCTTTTCAAATATCCCTTATATATTAGAAACAGAAACTCCATTTTGTTGAAAAAGGTTTTCAAAATATTTAAAAAGAATAGGATGTTTATTTTTTGCATTTCTAATAATAATACAAATCCTAACAGGTTAAGTAAATTTTCTTACTAGGGAAGATATTTAGTCGATGTTTTTATCAATTTTTGGAAATAAGCTATTTAACAAATAATAAACGTATAAAATATTTCATAATTTAAAGAATAATTTATAAATTATAACCTCTTGATTATACTTTACAATAAAAAAAAATAAATGTATTTAAACTTTAAGATACGGTAAACATAAATATTAAGCTAGTACATGGACCCGTCTAAAACCCTTAAGGTTAAGGGTATATGCCTACATACAAAAGCCGTATGCCTCTCAATACATGGAATTAGAGTTAAGCAGCTTAATGAACCATTTGAAACTTTCACAGCCATCATTATGATGTGTGCGATATTTTGGCAATTCAATGCCACAAGTGGAACAAATGCTTTTGGGTTTATAACATTTTTTTTTTTCACCAAATAACCATAAAATTCGGCCAACGAGAAATGTAAATGACCTACGTTAAACAGTTAACAACTAGCTAAAAATAAGTTTAAGCAAGTGAAAACGTTGTTGTCGGACTCAACCGACTGCGGAATACTCTGATACCTGAATATCTGATGAAAATCTTAGGGGTATGTAATTAAAAATCTCTCCATCAAATTTGTTGACTGTTAAATGCTACATATATTTAAAAAAAAAAAAAAAGGACAACATTTTAGGCAACTGGAATTACATAGCCTACAAAATAACACAAAACAGAAAACCCGTTCGAGTTTGCCATTAAAACACAATTATCTTACGTTTGGACCCTAAAAGCGGAACAAAACGAAACTGCAATATCGCTGAGGAGGCACACACCAATGATAATGATCTTGCAAAATAAGGCATACAAAAAAAAAAAATAAAACCTAAACGAAACCACGCGAAAAAAAAAGTAACAGCAAAGCAGACAAGTTTTGAGATAAACAACTGATGCCAAGTGGCTGCTGCGGGCTACAAAAAAAAGTCTCTACCCCTCTTTCGCACACACACAACACACACATACACACACGGAGAAGAAGCATCGCCTGCTGCTGCACGGGACTCTAAATATAGATAGCGCTCATTAGAAAAGACTAAAAATAGCTGCAAGTTGAAGCGCGTCGACGTCGCGTTGAGCAAATACAAAAAAAAAAGCAGACAGACAAAAAGTAATCGTAATAAAAGAGACGCTGAAAGAGTAGCGAATAAAGTGATTGGTGGTACACCATACATACATACATACATTAATACATTTAGAGGTAAGCAAACCCATCAATTGAGTACAGTGAACTGAATCCTTTTCTTTCTTCTTTGTGATCCGGGTGCTAGGAAATTTAAGTGAATGAGGATGTGGCTTTGAAAAAATGATACATTTTATTGTTCAGATGTATATAGCAACTGAATTGATATAATGATAGTAGTTATATGCTGGGTTTTAAATATTATTATAAATATAGTTTCAAACTTATACTCAGCGTTTTGACACATTATCTATAGGGCTTATACAGGAGAACATGTGAAACCCTGACGTTCTCCAGCATATCTCCAGTTAATATGATTTTAAATTAACAAAAGGTAAGTTTAGCAAATGATGGTAAATTATTAAGTGTAAAGCCTATGAAAAGTTCTGAATATATTAAAGTTTACTCCACACATTTTTTCCACAAGACAACCACAAAGCTTTTTTTTGTGAGAGCCCTACAAAAATGAGCGTCAACATAATTTCAGGCAATTAAGTTAAATTCCAGTGGTATTTTGGTCTTGTTTACTTACAAACAAACAGTTTGGGAACGCACAAAAGCTAAGATCACCCATTGCGTGTAGGGTGTGCGGGTTTGTACGGTGCAGAGGGGTTTGAAAGGGGTTCAGCCAGACCAAAGCAAAAGCCCGTACCGGGTGCCATGGTAAACCAAGTAAATCAAATAATACAGGTGGCAGAGGGGGCAGAGGGGGCGGGCAACAGCAATAACAATACCAAATACAACAGCAACAACAAAAACAACGCCACTTCAAATAGACAACAACAACAAGAGACAAGTTAGGGGAGCAAAAAGAACCAACGGCAAAGCCATGGCATGCGAGAGAGCGAGAGAGAGAGAAAAAAATAGAGTGAAAAAGATAAAAAAAAATTGCAAGAAACCCAATAACATAAAAGCTAAAGAATTTTTGCGCTAAAAGGATGAAGGAAGGCGACTGTGACTCAAACAACCAAGGGGCTAAGTGTGTGTGTATGTGTGTAAGTAGAAAAACCCGCTTACAGCAGCAAAAACGGCGGCGGCAACGCCAAGTGACGACCTTGATAAGTTTCACACACACACACACACACACGCACATACAAATATACTAGGCGTGCACACAAACGCAAAAACTGCCCACGAAAAAGGAAGGGCTTACACAAAGAGCACACTAAAAGCCTTAGGGGGCAATGAAAGAGGGCCGCGCGCACACACACACATTATACTGTTTTTTGTGTTGTTGTTGCCTTTGCTGTTTGCTGCTTACAAGAAAAGGGGAGCAAAAAGAGGTGGCGCAGTCGTAAGTATCACACCACAATCGATGCCCAAAGAGCGAGTGCATGGTGAGTTTCCCCATATGTGTGTGTGCTCTCTCTCTCTCTCTTTCTCTCTCTCTCTCTCTCTCAACTACTCTCTATTGCATCAACAAGTGGCCGCTGCTCCTGCTCCTTACTCAATTTAGTTTTGTGTGTCTGTGTCTGTGTCTGTGACTGGCTCTGTGTGTGGCGCGCTCTTTAATCAACAGCGCGTGGTGAACTTTTATTCTGCTTTATTGTTGTTGTTTAATGTTGTACAATTGTACATGTTGTACTTAATATACATACCACTATATAAATATATATGTAAGTGCACATACATATTATCATGATCTGCGTTTTGTTATTGAAGTTCTTAAGTCGCCTGCTGACGCATATAAAGAACGCCAACAACAAAATCAAACCGAACTTCTGCCTCCGTTAGAGAGCTCTCTCGCTCTCTCTCTCTCTCTCTTAACTGCTGCTGTGCGCTCTCAATCAGCTGGCAGATTCGCTTGAAATTCAAATTCAATTAATATTATTTAATAAATTCGCATTCAATATTGACATGACAAACAAGCGAACAAGTGTTCGGTTATTTACACACTCTCTACACTGTATATGTATTTGTATTTGTATAATAAGTGGAAAAATTTTGTTACCCATTTGGGAATGTAGTGTATGTAATATGTAGCTGAATTAATGCAAAAACTGCAACAGCAACAGCCACAAACTGATCGTGCAACGTGCCTGAAATTATAAAATACAAATCAACGCGGAACCCGCGAACAGAGCAAAACCGGCGCTGCACTTGCTTCCAATTGCTGCCCCTGCCACACACACACACACACACACACACACATAAATAGACAAGCCAACACAACCGGCTCAGATCATAAAGACATATGGACAGAGTGTTGGACGAACGAACGAACGTCTAGTTTGAGTTTTGAACGACAGGCGAACACAAGAGAGACAACCCATAATTAATCAGACTGCCTGCCAGGTACAATTTACAATGTACAGCCAACGAATTTCAAATTCCAATCAGATCCTTTACAACAATAACAACGTTAAGAAGCAACAGCAATGTGTTTTTAGTTTTATTTAGTTTATCTAGTAAGTTAATTGTCATATTTATTTGTCACTGCGTCGTTTTTTTTACCACCCCACCCCTTAATAACAAAACAAAACAATAAATACAATTTTTTTCAGCTACACACACATACAGAAATCCATATGTGAAAACAAGTTTTCAAACATTAATTCGCATATTTTTACAAAATATACTAAAGCTCATAGCATAAAGACAGAACAAAAATAAAAACAAAAAAAAACAACAAAACATAAGGAACAAGCAATTTGTTTTGATGTATGTACTGTGAAAACTAGTTTTACTTGTAAAACTATCTAACAATTGTGACTTCAAAATACAGAAAACAAGATTTAGTAGGGTTCAAAAGATTTAAATACAACATTTTAATCACAAATCGAAGATGAGAATTAAGTCTTTGAATTGCGAAAAGCTCATTTGTCTTATAAGATGTGTCTTAAAATTAAATTTTCTATAAGATTGATAATTTTAGTATCTTTGGTTTTGGTATGATATTTATAAACCAAGAATATTTAAAATATTACATATTTTACAGTAATACAAATACTTAAATGTTGACAGCTTCATTACATTACTAAGATATGACTAACAGTTAGATATTTTAGATGCATTAACTTTTCAACTGAACCCCTCAACCGATCGATAATATAGCATGACTAAGTGTGTGTATGTTCATATTTAAGCGATTTAAGAACAACTTTTATGGCACATCACGCTGTGCATATTTTAATATGCATATATAAAACGCACGAACTTAAGTAGATAGTCAATTGAAAATGCATAAAAAAACTACGTTAATAGTATTTTTTGTTACTAATATGTGCTTGAAAGTACTAAGAGTACTGTTCAAATTTCGATGGGCTTGACACTTGTTATTTTCGTGCAGTGTAAGCTAATCAAACGGAAAATTTGTATATATTTTGTGTGCAAATGAGTAAATTACAATAATCATAATAGTATAAAACAAGTAAGAAAACTATCTTCGGCATGCCGAATTTTGTATACACTTGAATTATGTGTGGCAGTTGATATAGCAGACTCTGACCAAAGTTTCAGCTCAAAACCTGAGAAATGGACAGATATTTAGCTGATCAAGGATATATACATATATGTATATACGCTATGTCATTAAATATACCTTATACAGTTTATCACAAAATGAAAATATACACTTTTAAGTGTATAACAAAACTCTAACTAATATTACTGCATTGGGTTTTTTTCGCTCATCACTCAAATGAGGTAACCTATTGTAATGCATGTGTAAGTGAGCACAATTGTAACTAATAGATAAAGCACAAAAACAGTTTTGCATCCAAGCACAAGACGAGGGCTGCCTAACTCTCCAGATAAAGAAGAGCTGCTTGCTCTTCTTACTGTTCTACGACACAGCATCAATGTGACATTTTACAGACCAAGACCAATACAAAAGCAAGCACAAAACTCATGCGTCTCTCCCTTTTTGCGTGCACTAAACTTCTCGCATAAATAGACGGACGCAGCTCAAACGAAACAGAGCTGGCTGAGCGCACAAATCGAGAGTGGGGAAATGTCGTTGATCCATTCTCGCTCGCTCTTGTCTGCTATCAGTCGCCGCTATCCGGCTACTGGCTCTTGAGTTTGTCACTTCATTTTGATGTACTATGCTGCAATCAGAGTTAACGCACACACAGAACTAAGCTTGGGCTTTTTCAATATGCAAAACAAAACGATTAAAGTGGACAGACAAGTTTTAGCCAGTGCTTCTGATAAAGCAGTTTGCGTTGGTCAAGCACACAATACACAATACACAATAGCGAAGACAAAAGCACACACACATATATGGAGAGAGGGGAGCGCTGCACATAGAAAGCAACCTGCAAGCAGCACCCAGTTTATGCTCAGGCTAAATATCCATATCCATAGAGCCTTTCGATAAAAATAACTCAACGTTGCTTGCAATCAATTTTAAAATAGATTAACTGGAAGAACGATGATGATGGAGAATGGTAGAAGGAGGTGAAAACTAGTCAAAGGCAATCAAGAAACAAGGTGATTTCAACTTACCGCTGCGCTCCCGCGCCGCACAAGTTCAAGGCCAAGTGGCCACGGCGCCTCCTCCTCTCTGACTTTGTGCTGTTCTCGCGCTCTCTTCTGCAATTTGCGGCCGTGTATACGTGCGTATTTATTTGTGTGTGTGTGTCTTGTATGTGTTGGGGGTTTTTATGCGCAACCGTTTGCATGCGAAAGAACTTTCGTTTTCAAGTATATGAAGCGCCAGCGCCTCCTCTAAGTTTCTGAGTTGCTTGTTCCTCTTTGTATTGTTTGGTTTTTTATGGAAGGGAGTAGGGCGCGCGCGCGTGTTAAACAATAGGGGCGACTCGCACTTGTTTATAACACGCGCTTTATTTTGTTTCTTTAACAAATTCACAATTATACATATGTAGATGTATTGTGTATGTAGATGTTATTTGCAAGACTTCACTCAGATCCGGAGGCAGAGGCTGGAAGCTTTGTAAATTAATTAACAACACTTACACACACTCACACACAAGCAGACACACACACGCACACACTTAGCCATATCAAGCGAGCGCGCGCGCCGAGATAAGCAAAGCAATTTATTTGCACTAAAATTTACTTTTGCACGCCGCTGCTGTTGAAGGGCAGGTGGCGGAATGTTGGGGGGAAACCGAATTCACCACACACACAATCACAGCGGAATTCGTTGAACACACACATTCACTCACACACGCGCATTCCGACGTAAGCGCACGTTTCTGTGACAAATAATTAGAAAATATTTTCTAATTTTGTTCACTTGCCAGACCCACAGTGACAATTTGCACCACAAATGTGTTTAGTTTCGTTGAATAATTTAACGAGTTAATGAATTTTTAAAGAATTTAGAAATAACCAGAGACAACGGAAAACGACGACACCGCGATTACGAGGCGCAACAACAAATGGTGAGCATAGAGAGAGCCACATGCCAGAGTTGCCTAGTTGGCTATATTTTTCTTACACCAAAAAAGCTTATCAACAGTGCTGGAAAGCGTTCAAAAAACGGCGCACAGCATAAAACATATGTGAGACGATAATTTAATTGCTAGTTAATTAGTAAATTAACAAATTTATAATAAAACCTAAAGCATAGGCAAATTGACCTTTAAAATGTCAAATTCCTTGCGATCCATTGGCTTTATATTGGTGCCTGAAAAAGGTGATTTGAATTCCACATCGCGATGTTTGTTTACCAGAATCTTCTGCTCGGAGTATATTAAGTTGATTTCCTGGTTTATTTGCTGCTGATCTGCAAGTTTAAGTTTTAATTATATGTAGGTTGTAAATAAAAATAAATAAATTTACCTTTTCTGAGCAGCTCTATTGCTTGCTCTCGCTTCATTTTAACTAACATGCTACCAATTGTTATCCACACTTTCGGCTCATCAGATTTCTCAATTAAACGCAATACCTCGCGGGTTTCCTGGCGTCGCTTGTCCATTACTGTCAATTCATCCTTGTTGGCAAGAATTTTATCTGCCAATTCCTCTGTTTTGTTTATTATCTCAATGCTTTTGGTTATATCTAATTGCGACATGTTTGCAGTATAAGATTAACAAATATTGAGCGTAAATTCTGAGCAAACGAGCCGAATAAATGTAAACAAAACGATAAGGTGACCAGAGCCAGGAAAAGTATGTCACATTAACGAAAATGCTAGACCTGGTAACTCGAACAGCTGTATTTGCAGTATTATTAAAATGGTCACACCCCTTGACAGCTGTTTACTTTTGTCAAGAGTAAAATCGCGCCAAATTTTTTATAATAAAAAAATACGTATTTAAAACTTTCTCTATTTATTTTGAAAACCCATTTATATTGTAATTATTTAAGTATTTGATCCAATCTCAAAAATAAACAATGCGTAAATTTGTATTCGTCTTTGAGTTTTAAAACTTTTAATGCTGTCTTAAAACTGCAATTAGAGAATCCTAATCTTTTAATGCTTGTAGTGAGTCAGATGATCAATCATCTCATAGAGCCATCTAGGCTGATCGTGTGGAGCCATGTGGCCAGCATTACGTACCATAATCTCAACCAGATGGCCGCCATGCTTTATATAACCAGCAATTTCATCCCCAACTCGCCAAATTTTGCGTGGTCCAGATGTGTATTTCTCTACCCCAGGGAACTTAAGTTTCTTCAGATAGTTGCGGGTTAAGGGGTAGGCAAGAATAATGTCCAATTGGCCGCTATATATGCATACGGTGTAATAGTGTAATAGCTCAGCTATCCAAGGTGCCACACTGTCCATAACATCCTTTTTCAAATGCATTTTCACCTTGTTCTCCGTGTCCAGATCATGGAACGTCATGTTGCCCACATGAATAGCCCTACGCGTGGCTCCCGACTGTAGAAATTTACCCAACACGGCAAAAGAGTCATCAGGATGAGTGATCAGATAGTTGTAGAACCAGTTATATCCTGTTAGATTGCTGAAAATGGAGCCGTTTGAGCTAAGTATAATCGAATCAAAGACTTCAAAAGCGCAATCCATGTCCCGTTTTTCAATGCAAGCGGCGCCCTTTGCCTCAGCATCGTGGAACTGCGTCAAACCGTTGTCATCAATCAATCCCAGCTGATAGAGATAGTCGCCATATTTGAGCTGATGCAACGGATCCGATAAGCCGTTGCCAATGGCCACACCCTTTAGAGGCACATGCACGCGTGCCTCAATCGAATTTTGCACCTTGTGTATATGATAGGCGAGAGCGGGTACATATTTGCCCGCATAGGATTCACCGGTGACCCAAAAGCCCACGTTGTTGCTCCACTCGAAGAGCTCATATAGTTGCATCACAGCCTCATGCAGATTGCGTCCAACATCCTTTTCGTTGCGAGCATAGCCTTCATCGTGATCTGTGAAGCTAAATCCTGTACCAACAGGATTATCAATATAGATCAGATTGTGTGTCTTGCTCCAGGTGTAGTTGCGCTTCTGCAGCTTGCCATGAGCATCCAGCTCCAAGGGGCCGTTCTCTGTGAAAAGACCAAAGAGCGAAGAGGCGCCGGGACCACCTTGCAGCCAGAGCACAACGGGGGCGTAGTCGGGTTCAGTCTCGCTGGGGAAGTACCAGAAGAACATATTTGAATTGTAGCTCTTATCCACAGTCAGATAACCGGAGTAGCTCTCAACGCCATGGAATTGGGAGCCCAAAACGCGAGCCATTTTTTGCACGTCCTTCTTGGGCAGCGAATTATTATTAATGAGCGGCGTCAGAAAGAGTGGCTCACCGGGATCGTCCCCATCATTGTAGAATTTGAAACGCGGATAAGGATTGATAAAACTGCGTCGATATGGCCGATCGGTAGCAGCGCCAACAACAGCAGCAGCCGCGATAATTAAAAGCACGCAATGAATTGCGTTTTTCATTGTTCTAGTGTTGCACTATGTACGTATTTAGTATATATTGGGAGTCAATGGGGATTTAATCAGTTTAATTTTTAATTTAAAGCAGTTTCAACGCTCCACTTACCCCTTTGTAGATAAGCACAGTCAGCAGATTTATTTCTCTTTGTGAAAGTTAAAACTCGTCTGAGCCGGCGTAAAAATTATACTGCAATGAACAGCAACAATTGTTTTTCATTCAAGTGAACCCAGCTGTTCGCCTAGTTTATGCAATCAAATTAAATTGAGCAACACTGTTATCGATTACAATTGCACCACTCAATTTGAAAAAGGAGTCAGCCAATTTATTAATCAGGTCATTTAAATAAAATAACGACAATATAACAATTGATAAAAAAAATCAAATTTTATAATATAAAGAGAAAAAGGGCAATACACAATAAAAAGTATATGCTGTCTTTAAAAAAATGCAGCCAGATACAAATTCGTACAAATGGTTCTGCAATACAATAAGTTAATTCAAATAAAGAAATTTTTCAAATTTGTAATGAGTTTCTGCTATCGAAATACAATGATATCGATTAGTTTTAAGTCAGCTGTTAATTTTAAAGCAAAATAATTTAAAAAAATAAGCATTTAAAAATAAAAATATTAGAAAATAACGTCTAAGTAATATACAAACATACATACATACTTGCATAAAGCAACTATCAGTTAGAGCAAAATGGGAATGAAAACGTACTCAACGCCGTGAGTCATAAGCAGCGACACCGGTGTGGGTGCAGCGCTGCTTTCGCTTTTTGTTGTGGCCCCAAAGCGGAAATTTCGGCATTCCAGTTACGGTAGCTGAAAGTGTTGGACGACAACGCGCTCTCTCTCTAAAAAGCAAATAAATTCATACATATATATAACACATTTAGATATCTCTAATTAAACAATGTTCGATTTCAATTTGGAATTTGCGCGTGGCGGTGCCGCCTTCACCACCGAACTGTTTCAACTACTGGCCGCTGATGGTGTTAAGGAAAACATTGTCTTCTCGCCGTTCTCCATTCAGGCGTGCATTGCATTGGCATTTGCTGGTGCCCAGGGTGAGACAGCCGATGAGATTGCCAAGGGCTTGCGTTTCGTGTCCAATTTCCCACCAGAGGTAGCGCAAACGTTTGCCTTTGTGTTCCACAAGTACAAAGATAGCCCATTGCTGAAGGTCGCCAACAAGATCTATGTGCAGCAGGGCAAGCAACTGAAGGCTGACTACGAGGCATCCATCAAGGAGGACTACCACTCAGAGGCAGAGTCCGTCAACTTTGCACTAAGCGATGCCGCGGCACAATCCATCAACAGCTGGGTTAATGCAAAGACTGAAGGCAAAATCACCGAGCTGGTCACAGCCGATAGCTTCAATGATAACACCCGCTTGGTGCTCCTCAATGCGCTGCACTTCAAGGGTAGCTGGGCCCACAAATTTCCCGAGGAGCGCACCGAAGAGGATGACTTCTGGACAGGCGAGGAGCATAGCATCAAGGTGTCCTACATGAATCAAAAGGCTAAATTTGGTTATGGCTACTTTGAGGATTTGAATTGCACCGCCTTGGATATGCCCTACAAGGATTCCGATTTATCCATGTTTGTGCTCTTGCCCCAGGAGCGTGAGGGTGTTAAGGATCTCGCCGAAAAGCTAAAGGCTGTCAATTTGGTCGACTTGGCCGACAAGCTGTCTGTCGAGGAAGTTGAAGTAAAATTCCCCAAATTCAAGGTGGACTACTCCATCGAATTGAAGGACAAGCTACAGCAGGTGAGCAATTACATCTGAATTTTAATTGCAGATTTTTGTGGAACTGAATTATATAGAGTTATATAGAGAAGTTTGTGTCTTGCTATAAAATATTGCATGCAGTTAAAAATACATTTTTTTTTATTGACACGTCGATAGTCGCCGCGATATCAATCATTTCCATAATGAATGGAATTTTCTTCCAACAATTATTTATTAAGCTGTTATCTTTTGAAGTACTTTCGCTTTGAGCTTATCATTATAATGTCCAAGATAAAGTACTAAGCTAGTAGATGGCAAAATTCAATTCAGTTTATTAGAAAGCGAACTTAATCAAATATTTTTCATTTTTTTTATCCCAAAAATCCTTACTTTAACTTTTACAACCATTTTTCACCATAAAAGGTGAGTTCAAGCAAAAATTCCCATTTTTAATTTCCCCTATGCAGTTTACAGGGTATTGTTCTCTTATTATTGACACGCAACGAATCTGCGTTTTGTGGTTAAGATCAGGTATCAGTACAAATTTACGTAAGACTGTTTGTTGCAGTGCAGAAATGACTTGAACTTATCTGTCTATAAATTCGCATATCTTATCGCTAACATCCTCTTTTAGTATAGTTTATAGAGTGACCTCATCAATGGCAATGCAGTATTACATCATTGTTTATTTTTAATAGTTATTGTTTATTTATGCACCTGGTGCTTCTGTTTTTATTTTATAGCTGGGCATCACAAAAATGTTTGATGATGGAGCAGAATTTGATAATCTATTGGAATCACCAGAGGGCATTTTTGTGTCGAAGGTTTTGCACAAAGCGACGATTGAGGTGAACGAGGAGGGAACCGAGGCAGCGGCTGCCACTGGAATGATAATGATGACGCGCATGATGATGATGCCATTGCAATTCCAGGCCGATCGTCCCTTCCTGTACGTCATCTGGAATAAGAAGAATATTATTTTTGCTGGCGCTTTCGTCAATGCGCCAAACTCTTAAAAATTTTATTAAAAAAAAGAAAAAAGCTCATTAATTTATTGTTATTTAATTATTGAACTGAATTTTTGTTGATAAAAATCAAAGCACATGTATTACATAAATATTTTTACATCAATGTTGCATTAAATGGTTGTTAATTTTTAGTTTCAAATATTTAAAAATGGTTTTTTAATGGCAACTGGGTAGCATTGTTTCAATGCGCAGCCAACATTAAGTGGAAGCGTAAAATTGCGCGCAGCCAACTTCATGTACGCTCAAGTGTTCAGCTAGTTCATTAGTGAACTACGCAACTGTGTTTTTTTAGCAAAAAGAAAACAATTTGCGTCCACACAATATGTGGTATATATATATATGATGCGGGTTGAACACTAAACAGTCATATGGCAATAGGAAGCAATCGCAAAACAAGCAATGTCACTGCGTGCACTCAGGAAACGCGATAGTCAAATAAGCCCCAGCAGCTCCATCAGCAGCGCTAAGCCAACACTTTTTAAGAAAGCCAGCAGCAACAACAACAACAATAACAATAGCAACATAGCGACGACGTCACCGAAATTTAGTAAATCTCTAACTGCGAACAGCAGCAATAAGCTAAAATTACTACGCCAACGACAACTGCTTGGGCGCTCAACACATTCCAATCCGGAACTAACGGCATTTCAAAGGACTTCCAATCACCTGTTGCGCAGTAAATCTGAAGGCGATGTTAATTCATTGAATCTCAGTGGCAAAACGATTGGACGACTGTCGGCTGCAAACGCCAAGTCTGAGGTGTGTTTACAGCGCATTAGTTCACACAGCTACGAACAAGAACAACAACAACAACCACAACAGTCACAAATTCGTCCAGACAAAATGCTGGGAGGTGCACGATCCCATCGCGACTTAAGTGATGCCGATCTAGAGTGTTCCAGTCGTGGTACGCGTCGCATGAGCGAGTGCAGCAGCAGCATGGTGAGTGGACGACGCACTAGCTCAATGTTTACCAGCCAAATGACACTCTCATCGGCACCCGTGGATCCCAATACCCCGTTGCGTGTGCCCATCATTGGCTACGAAGTAATGGAGGAGCGCGCCAGGTTCACTGTCTACAAGCTGCGTGTCGAGAATCCGGACACAAACGATTGTTGGCTGGTCATGCGACGCTACACTGATTTTGTGCGTCTCAATGGCAAGTTGAAGCAGGCTTTTCCCCATGTCAACCTGTTGCTCCCACGCAAAAAACTCTTTGGCGACAATTTCAATGCCGTTTTCCTTGATAATCGTGTGCAAGGCTTGCAAATGTTCGTCAACTCCATAATGATCAAGGATCAGTTGCGTAAATGTAAGCTGGTGCGAGAGTTCTTTTGCCTGGACGAGCCGCCTTCGTACTCCGAATCAATGGAGGAGTGTCGTGTAAGTGGCAAGCAGCTTATCAATTTCCTCTAACATGAATTCTTACTGTACCAACATTAACTGTTGATATCGTATTTACTTTTCATTTTAATGCCTCATCACGAATTGAATTGAATTTGAATTTTTAATTTTAAATTTTAACTAGTTAATTCATATCATAACATCATTCGTTAGGAACTTTCTTGAATCGCGTTCATTGCATTTAAATTATTTCTCTTCTATTGCAGGCAATTTTCGAGGCACAGGAGGAGACCATTGCGCATTTAAAGCTGCAAATCCAGAATAAAAACGATCTCATATTAAGTTTGCAGCAAAAGCTGCGTGAAGAAATAATCGAAAAGGAGCAGCTACGCGAAGAGTTTAAGTAAGTTGAGAATGAATCTAAAATTTCAAAAATTCAGATGTATTAACCCGGTTTTTGTATCAATTCACAGAAGTATTAATCTGGACTGCTCACATTGCTCCTCGGTTAACGATAGTATGGCGCTAAAATAGGGAGGGAACGCGGTTCAAAGGGAACGGTTCGGTTAAAGGAATCCAATGAAGGTGCGTGTGTTCACAATATTCTGCTGTGCATAAATCGTGACCACTCTCACGGCATATCAAGCCCCAAGTGCATATCAGGCTCCACTTACAACAGTGCTTTAGTATTCAACTGATAAATAAGCCCAAAATAGCAATATATACAATTACACTATAAAAATACATATAAATATATATGATGTTTTTTTATACATTATGCGGGTCAACCACTCTTGTTGAACCCCTTTTAAATTTAGTGTTAGCACAATCAAATTTTTTACAAAATAATAAAAATTTACAATTATACGATTGTATAAATAAAATTAAGAACTTAAATGTATAAATGGAATGAATCTTAGATCAGAATTAGATTGGCCAACTGTTCAAAGGCTCGTCATGGCCGGCGGTCGTGCATATGCCTTGGGTATGAATCCATATTTGCGTGTTTTGGGCGCATATGCCCACAGCCAGCCATCCACTGTCTGATTGTTTAGATCCGCGTAGATCCAATCACCACGACGCACAGAAAGATCATCGGGTGCTTGGGCTTTATAATCGTACAACATAACAAGCTCGGTTCCATGATACCGCAAATCATCAGTGCCTATGCCAAGTTGTTGTTGCTGCTGCTGCTGTTGTTGTTGTTGCTGCTGTTGTTGTGCTTGTTGTCCCTGCTGTTGGAGAATGGACTCCATGGCATTAAGACCACTACCAGTGAGATTGGCATGATGTTGCATGTTGCTTTCGTTTAGGGGTACCGCAGCTGCTGGTGTTGTCTTTTGCTGTTGCAGCACACGCACACTATCGGCAGGATAAATGAAATTGGCAGGCACAAATCCTTCCTGGCCATCGCTGCGCATTATCCAAAACCAATCGGGATCCTCACGATTCAGCACCGTAACAAATTCGCCACGTTCAACTGATAAATCATTCTCATCGCGAGCAATAAATGTGTACAGGACAATGCAACGTCCCGAAGGTTCCTTGATGAAGGGCGTACACTCCGGCATGGTCGCAAGCAGATTGCCCTCTAAATTATTTACTGCTACGGGATTGACGGCCGCGATTGCTGATTCATCGCAGAGCACATCCAACTTATTGTCAACGCCCAGCAGCGGTTGGTTCTCATCATGCGGCTGCTCGGGGCACTGATCACGTGGCAACTTCTTTTTGATGGCCATCTCGGCCAGCTGTGTATTATACGGTGCACAGTAGCTGAAGGGTATAAAGCCTTCCTGTCGCGAATCCTGCCCGATAACATAAACCCAATCGTTCTCTCTGTACAGTATGTTTACCAATTGACCACGCTTCACCTCTAGCTCATCATCAACACAAGGCGTAAAATCATGCAGTACAACCATTTTGGAATCGGGACTGCGAATTGGAATGCTAGAATATCGTTTTTAATACATATATTTATATAATACTCTTACCTGAGCCCGTGTTCCTTTTCAATACCCACACGCACAAGCGTCTCAATGCTTGAGGAGCCGGTTATGCGCCCCATGCCCACAGGCGCCAGATCTCGCTCAATGTTTGCATTGGTGGCTGTGGGAAAAAAACAAGTTTGTTGTTTCAGTTGTTTGTTTTGATGTTTGCGCATGCGTACCTTTCTTTTTATCGCGCCGCATGCGCACTGGACATAGAAAAGCCATTGCAAATATATATATATATATATATTATTTAATCTTCATTAACAACAATTCAATGCACTGTTTTCTTTAATGTCCTGCTTCCAATCTCATTGGAAAGTGCATTGCAGGTGTGTTCGATTGTTTTGGTGATCTGAGTGTGTTTATCGAACTGGACTTATCGAACAAACGTGATTGACGCACCGCCACAATCTATTGCATACGCTTCAAAATAATTGTTTTGTTTTTCTTAGTTTATTGTGTTTTGTTGTTGTGTATTTATGTTAAGTTTGGGTTATGTAATTGGTGTGTCTTCAAGCGTGTAAGTATTGATGAGCTACAACATTGGAATTGTGCATACATATGTAAGAAAATTGGCCTTAAATAGTGCACACCTTGAGGCAGGTTCACTGCACACTTGCCCGTTAATCGAATAGTGGAAAGCAAATAAATATGAATATGGTACAAACATTATTTAGCTACTTAATGAGATGAATATCAACAGCGATTCACAACGGAAATAACTTGGCAACTTTTCAAGGTTGCACTTGTGTGTGGTTCCTTAGAAAAACAGAGAACGTCACCTATTATCTCTGCTCCACCATCATGATCATAATCATCAGCAGCATTTTGTCAATGCACTATTTTCTTGGCAAGGATAACGAGACTTGCATGCCATTTTCGATTATTTGTTGCACCCTTAACACGCTGCAAAAAGGGTGTGTGTGTGTCCTTGGGTGTGTGTATGTGTGTGTGAGTAAGGCAAGCGAAAGTGTACGCAGTACTAACAAACTGACCTACACAGCAGCCCGTGACTGAACCCAGTCCCCAAGTTTTTAGTACTGAAAGTTCGTTTTCATTGCCAAAAAAAAGGAAAGAAACTGCGCATTCAATTCCTCCGCTACCGAATATAATCCTCGTGTACCTCTAACAACCCACCTAAACCATCCCTTCTCATCACTCTCCCGTTCTCTGTTTGTATCGCTCTTTCTTTTTGCGGAATAGAGCTTTTCGTCTCGCACTCGTCTTGTTGTTGACTTTTGCTTACTACGCAGTTGATTTTACATCCCATCTTCCAGCTCACTGGCCAATTTGGCTGGCAGTTACCACCAACCCATCCCAACCACCCTCTCTCTTTCGGTCGCCCACCTCATCCCATGCCCTATCCCAAGCTATAAAAGCTGAGAGCTTGCTGAGAGCTCTTCTTCTTTGAATATGCAATCGATAGAAAGGCGTCTGCGCAATTCTATCGCACGTGCAACCCATTCACTAAAAACTGCACAATAAAGTTGCCAGAACAACATGATGATAATGATTAACGATGCTCGTCTCGATGATAATAACCATTGTGATGATGGTGCTGGTGATAATGGTGATGTTGCTATATTTGGTTTGTTAAAAAATGAGCATGCATTGCCGCCGTCTGGCGAAGCACAGACAGAACATCCTGCAATAATACCATCTAAGTGGGTCAGTTATTTTCGGAGTCATGCGTTTTTATTTATGAATCTACCTTCCCTTAGGTACCTACCTACCCAGTTAAGACCTGTCGACCTACCTTAATTTTTACACTCGTCATCAATCGCTGGCATTAAATTTCAGCTCAAGTGCTGTAATAAAACTGTCGGCGTGTCACTTTCTGCCTTTCCCATCAATTGTACACCTTCAACATATGTACATATATCCTTTTGACGATGTGCACGTCATTCACACCCAGTTTAACCGAGAACCGAGCAAGTACCTCCTTTTCTGCTCACATGTCTCCATGCTCCATGCTTAAATCGATTTAGGGGAGGCTTCTATTTCATGAATGGCATTTCAATTTCCGCAAACGCAACTGCCAAAATACTTTTCATACAGCAAAAAACTTTCGTTTCTTTCACCGACGTGCTATGAAATCGTAGTCAATGTGCCAAGGATATTATTTTTTATGTCCTTCTCAAGGATTTGTAGATATGAAATGTGATATTTGTTTTTTTTGCATGGCTTATGAAGTTCTTTAGTACATTATTTAATAAACACTTACACCTTACACCTGTCATATTTAAGGATTGAATTAAAGCTTTTTGTATTTTAAATAAGTTAGACTCCCAAAAAGCATTTAATAATATTTAATAACAAAACTTGTTAAATCAAACAATTTTTATTAATTTTTTTATGCACATAATTAATACACATAACCTTAAATCAATAATTTAAAATAAACTAAATCTGAAATTTATTTTAAAATGTTGTTTACTTTTACATTCAATATTTAATAAATAAAATAAAGAAGTTTTAATTTAAATTCAAAATATATGTGTATTAGCTCGAAATATATTCAAAATAATTAAGAAATACAAAAATTTCAAAAAAAAAAAAATGTTTTTCTTCTGTAACATTTTCTGGCATCATAAATTGCCAATTAATAAATATAATTTCTGGCACTTGCACTCAAATGTTGCATGTTACAAAGTCATCATTCTATACTATCCATATAATAGTATGTACATTCAATTTCGAAAATTTTGTATTGCACATTTTACAGTTGTGCACGATTTGGTTTCGAATGCAATAAATTCGCGGATCGAGCGAAAATTCTAACGAGCGTTTCTAAAAATGCAACAGCCATAAACAAAATGAAAATAAATCGAGAGCTCGAAAAAAGACTAGATGAAAACAAGGCAAAATAAATAATGTAAAAATTATGCCGCAAACACAAACACAAAAATTTGGATATATGCCAAAAAATCGAAAATCAAAATGCATAAAGATTTTTTTAAAAATGGCTTTCGGATGAAAGCAATTACAGAAAAGCAGAATATTTATATTAACCAAGCTTATAACCATTGCATTGCATAAGCTGTTAGTTTGTTGTTGGGGCAACCTTTATGCTGGGGGATGGGAGGGGGGCAAAAAACCTACGCACAGGCTCACAAAGCCGCAATAAGTTACTGCGCACGGCGGCATACAATGTGTTCAAGGACACATTACAATCGTCGAGGCATTAAGCCCTTTAATGTGGCACGGCAGATAAGCAACAAATGTTGCTCGAGAGGCTGGGGTCGGGTGAGTAGGGTGGGACGTATGGCGTATGGCGTATGTGTAATATTTAATTACCAATACCATGAATAGTCAGGCTATAAAATTCAGTCACGTCCTTGTCATGCATGGTATTCAGTTCAACTTCTCCAGTCTCAGCTACAGCTTCAGATTCAGTTCCACCTCCAGCTCCTGCCGTGTGCATTCATTGAGTTCGCCTACACAAACACACACACACTCGCTCTCTCACTCACTTTGTTTGTTCGTGTGTGTGTGTGCGTACCGTGGGAGCTGCTGTCTCCACTTTTGTTTTCTCTCTCTCTCTCTCGGTGTTTCTCGGTGTTCTCGGTGCTCAGTTGATGTTGGTTCCTCGTTCCGTGTGGTTCGCATTTCAAATACAGTTCGCTTGCATTCGCATTCTGTGTGTGTTTTGTAGATTGTGAAATTAGGTAAAAACTTAAAAGGCATCATGCAATTTTAAGTGCATCACCACCAACCACCCCCCAACCCGCAACCAACCGCTGCAACCCCTAAAAGTGCTCATCGCTAATTAAAGCTGCCATATTCCATTTGCTGCTTACATAAAAAAACTAACAAAACACAAAATATTGCACAGGTGCTTTGGCATTTGCTTAAGCTTTAAAATTGTACAGGGCTTCTCTTCTCCTCTCTCCCTCACCCTTTTGGTGCCTACTTCCGCCCCATAGTAAATAACATACATCGATAAATATGTACAGATGTACGTACATACATATGTATCAGTACTCGTTAATTTATTTGCACGTTGGTTTTTCACTCTTAACTTCTCAGACGTCAAATTTTTGCCCCAAACAAATTATTTTTGGACTGTCTGCGTCGTCAAAGTCAAAGACTTTTTATGTGTGTATATATCTTGATATATACACATGAACATACAAAATATATATATATGTATTTGTTTTGATGAAAATTATTTATAAAAGTGGCTTATTGTTGACACGCAAAAAATCCATTTGGTTATTATAATGGAGCATCTGCTTTTAACAAACTAATCAACGTGCCAAATACCCTGTTTATATATGTATATAGTATATCTAACATTAATTTTTTAGATAAAATTTACATTATTTTCGGTTTCGTTTAAGAGGAAAAAGTTTTTACCAAAAACTTAAAGTACATTTATTTTGAGTTTTTTTTTAAGTTTTTTCTTTGCGTATTGTAAAATTTTTAAGAATTACTTTTAGCAATACCTATTCATTTATGTTAATTAATGCAAAATCAGTATCTAAATAATAAATTCCATATTTAGGGGAATGCGTTCTTTATAACGTAGTTTTCCTTTGGGTCCAAGCTTAGGTTCATATTCTTTTTAATGCTGTAGGATGTTTATTGATTCAATACTTTAAATCTATTATTTCTATTAGGCAAATGTTTGCCAAATTTTCAAAAAACTGAAAGACTTAATCATCAAGGTCAAATGCTAATGAGATCATTTTGAAAAATTCTTTATTTTTTTCACACGTGAGACAAATGTACCTACACACATTTTTAATACATACATACATATCAATACATATATATTTATTTCTAATTTGTGAGTCGCAATTTCTTAGTTTTTTGTTTTGTTTTGCTTATGGTTCTTTCAATTCCTTGGCATTATGTAATATTGTTTATTAATTGACCGAGTGCCACGCTCAAAATCACACATTTTCCATATACTCGCATACCTTATGAAAATATGTTAATATGGTCTAATAGATTCAATTGGTTCCTCAATTGAAGAAATCACAGATGCAACTGCACAGATGTGCAATTTTGTTGATGTTGGTGAGGGCGTCAGTTGGTTTAATTTTCCATTCGATTTTCATTTTTTTCTTGAGTGTGTATGTGTGCAAAAGCAAATTGATGTGTTTCTAGAATATTCCAGTGTGCAATTAATTAAATTGAAATCTGGCAAACGTAAATGATTGTGCACTTTGCGCCCTTTTTAGCTGCAATCCTGGAGCGTTACAAGAACTGGCGCTTTTATATATTTTACGTGATGGGGCTTAACTGCTGGAGAGGGGGATGGATTGCATTTGATTGTGCAATCTTTGCAAGCTTGAATGAGGACAGGGTGATTTTTCAGGCAGCCAACGAGTTGGAGTAATTAGTTGTTACTTTTTAACCGCTTATTCATAATTCTGTTAAATATAAACGCTCTCTCACTCTCTGGCTATCCGCTATCCTGCTCGTACGTGCATTTTATTAAATATCTCCCTCCTGCTCTTTCTCTCTCTTTGCAGTTATGGATACGGAGAAGCGAATTGCCAGCATGGATTCCATTTATAAAAATAAACCCAGTAAAAATAATCATTAGAAGTCAAATTATGCTGTTGAGCATAAAAAGTGCAAAAATCTTAAATAATTAAGCGTTGAGCTTTATGTGCAATATTCAGCAGCATAAGTAAAAGCATCGACTCTTTAGAAACGTAAACTCTTTATAAACGAAAGAGAGCGAGTAGAAGAGAGCGCGCGAGCGCACTTTGCTTTTGTTTACACGCCCATTTGTGCGTTGATGAACCGATTGCAACTAAAACTAGAACACGAACATATGATATTTATAGACGTTAAACAATAAACCAACTAAGTAATAAATTTGACTAAATTAACAGACAACGTTCAGCTATATTTCAAGCGGCTTGAAGGCGACCACGCAAAGTTCCAGAAAAAGTCAAAGAGTTTGCGCAAACATAAAGAGAACGACGACGATTGCTATTGCAGTGAGAGAGAGAGAGAGAGAGGGCGCAAAAACACAAATAAAGAAGACGGCAAACTCGCTTGTCGAAAATACAACGGCAACAAACGCACACACAAAAACACATATACATACATACAACAAAAATTCGTTGAGTGCTCCAAAGTCTCGTGCTTGGCTCTGTTGGCGCTGTGCCTCTGCCTTCCAGATAGAAATTTAGTCTCTCGCGTGACACAACGTGCGTCCAAACGAGCGGAAAGTTTTTCTTTATATGTAAACTTGCTGTGTTTTTCTTTCTTCGCTTTTTGTTGCTCATTCGCTTGAGCAGCATAAGCAGCAGCAGTAGCAGCAGCAGTAGCAGCAGCATAAGCATCGCCGCCCCCGCTAAAATTGTCAGTCGGTCAACTAATAAATGCAAAATTGCGATGCAAAAGTGTTTTAACTAACCGTCAAACTCAAAAGAAACAAATAAAAATAACAGCATACAATAAGTGATGAAAAGAAACGTGCGCAATATATAAACATTGCCGCTTAAGAAACGCGACTCACTAAGAGAGTGTGAATTATTGATTTTTTTTTCGAACACAGGCAAACGCAACGTCGATGACCTCGACGTCAACGACTGCTATATAACTGTATAATAGCAAAAACTGTGTGAACAAGAGACTAGGGATTACAAACGCTTTTGCCCAAAACCAATTGAGCCACGTTTTACATAATTACTCAAGCACATACAGCAAACGCAACAAAACCAAAGCCAAAACTAGCAAAAGCACAAATTATAACGGCGTCCGCAAACCGAGTGCAAGTGGAAAAACTTTTTGCTGCTGGCAGAAGAAGGCGTAAAAGTAGCACGACACTCCCAGAGAGCGGCCCAAGCAGCTGCAGTCGAAAATCACAAAGACACATGCTTAGATATCGGCTCGTATCCACACACTTCCTAAAGCAGCCGTAGTCAGCCCACAGGCAACGACGCTAGTGTTATAGAGCGAGTGAGAGAGTTTGAGCAAACGAGTGTGTGAGAACGAGTGAGCAGCAACCAGAGCAGCCAGAGAAAGAGAGAGCGGTTACGAGCGCAAAGTCACTGGAAGGCCGATCGCAGGATACTCAAACGAAGTGACATTCGAAGCTAACAAAAGGTACGTCAGGTGCATCGGTTGAGCCCATTCACGTGCCGAACGTTGCATTGTGTGGAGCTGTGAGCGGATTTAGTAAATTGCCGATTGAACGATCAAGTACAGAGCCCATTGCGTGTGGTGAAACACAGCTTGAAAAAATTAAATAAAGTAACAAATAAAGTTAACCAGAACCGCAAAAGTTGCATCGGCTTGCAGCAGAGCGGCATTTAATTTGCAACGAACGGGCATTATAATTCAGTCACAACGTATTCGCTAGGAGTTCTACGCCTACTCGGTTTGAGCTGTTATAATTTAGATAGCGAAAATGTGCAGAGATCGCGATATGAGTTTGTCATAGATCAGCGTAATCGTCAGTATAAGGTTAAGAAAAAATACAAACCGATGCTGGAGTAAATGTAACAGGAGGAGACTGAAACAAACTGAAAGAGAGCGCGAGAGAGCCTTGGACCAAACAACAACAACAACAACAATAATAATAATAACAACAACAACAGCAGTCAGGACTTCTACTTACCATCCAAGCTAAAATACCAAAGTTAACAATTTAAGCCTCTCCCCATCAGCCATACATAGTCAAACTACAACAACAACAACAACATTAAGCAAAAGGATCAACAATTTTCATGTGTGTGCGTGTGTGTGTGCTCGCCGGAGTGCAAACAGAGTGAAATGTGACTATTTTCAACCACTAAAAAGAAACAACAACACCAACCCCAACAACAACAAATCAACTCGTGATTTTGCCTCTTTTGCTTGGAACACATAGAGAGGCCACAAGTGGTTTATTCAATTCGCGGAGCGGTTCAACAAAATTCCGTTTAAATTATATATTTGATTTTTCGTATTTTTATCCAAAAAAAAAAAATATACGTTTGTGTTTTTGTGTTACTTTAAAAACTTTAAAAAATAAACTAAAACCGTCGTACAGCTGGCGAACGTACGTGGAAAAATCAGCAAAATTGAAGACTTTGCGAAAAATCTTTGGAAGTCCGTTAAGGCTTGCGTTGTAAGTATGATAAACTTAAAAAAGTATTTCATTATGTCTACATGAGAATCTAAGAGTATATGGGAGAGTTTCATTACATTTTATTACGCCGCAAGTCAAAAATTTAACTGATTAACTCTCCCATCATCATTATCATCATCTGTTTCCACTGTTAACTTAATTTTCAACTCAATTGACGTACTCTCCAAGTCTGTCACAATTATTGATAATCCATTTCACACATTTGTTCTGTTTGTTGCTAATCGTATCGTGTTGGATTTCAATGTTGATATAAGTGTTATTATTATAAAGAAATTCACACTTTTTTTCGCCATGCGCTCAGTTCAGTTTAGCGTTGCCAGGCACAAAATATATACATGGCTTTATGCCTGATTACAGGTAATAAACATTTTCAGCTACTCTACAATTACTACCACTACGACTACAACTACGACTACTTACATACAACCGTCGAACCATTCGGATCCAGTTGTTGATAAACAAAAACATGGACTGTGTTAGGCCCTAATGATTGATTGATATCCAATTCTGTGTACTGTCTGGCAAAGTCAAACACACAAACACAAAATGTTTCTAGTATTACAATACAGGTGGAGAACTCGAAACTTATTTGTCCATTGCGAAATGGAATTTATATATCTTCATATCAACACGATTGATTTTCATTCCAAGCCATTTCCATTAAACTGATTATGTTGTTGCTTCTATTGCCATGTATTTTCTCTCTCTCTCTCTCTCTCTTACTCTCTCGCTCTCGATGTGTTGAGTCATCATCAGCATAGAGTCTAGAACCAAAACTTGTATTTTTTGGTCTCTATCTCTATCTCTCTCACACTGCCTGTGTGCCTGCCTGGCAAATGATAGGAAACTTTTTGGAACGCTTGTTTCTTCCTCTTCTGTTTTTAGTTATAAATTTTCCATTTGGGCTAATGCGACAGTTTCAATATTTGTACATAAAATATTATTTTTCTGTTGTCATTACTTATTGTCACATTGTTATTGTTCGTGTTGTTGTTGCTGTTGTTGCTGTTGTTGCTGTTGTTGCTGTTGTTACAAGGGCAACAAACTGTTGCGTGCTTTTAGGCACGACAAGTGTTTCCCCTCCCATCCCTCATAGCATTTGTTTGCCGACTTCCAATTGTCCAGTCCCTGACGTATTACTGGCTGTTGACCCAATAAATGACATGCACTTCACTTCATTTCCAGTATTAGACAAGTCAATAAGCCGCCTTTTGGGTTTCAAATCATAAAAACAAAAAACAAACAAATTACTTTTGCTTCTCTCTAAGGACACTAATTCGAAAGTGTTCTCGGTAATACATATATTTAATTTTCACACGGCTGTTTGAGCTCAATTAGCAAATCTGGCCCAACAGAAAATGTGTGAATTTTTCTATATTTAGTTTAGTGCCAAGAGTGCACATCTGTAAAAATACATATTACGTTGTTTATTTCGCAAGCGATTTGAAAATTAAAGATATCTGACTTATTTTTAGACATATAGTGTGAAGAAATTAAGCAATGGATGCCTTAAATATACACTATATAACAAACCAAATGCAATTAAAAGAAGAAAATAACGAATAAACAACAAATTCCCTTTAAAACAAGTAGGATGGCTCTAGTCGAGTAAGCTCGACTAGAAGATACCCTTAACCCTTGACCGTACAGGCGGACATACGGTCGGGCTGACAGACATACACAGATGTACGTGTACCACTGTACCAATGCTTAATGGTTTCATATCTCCGGTGTTCCTTATCCGATTTAATAGAACTTTCATAGATGTTCATTATTTTGTTAATACTTTCAATTCCCATTTTCAAGTTTTCGAAGTTCAAGATTTTTTTGTTATCGATTACATGTGTATATCGGAAACCGGTAAGGTTATCGAACAATTAAAACCAACTTTTACTGCTTAGGGATTAGGAGAGCTCATATCCATAATCTGGACTCTCTAGCTTTTGTAGTTCCTGAGATCGACGCATTCATACATACGGACAGACAGACGGACAGGGCTTTATCAATTCGGCTGTTGATGCTGATCAAGAATATATATACTTTATGTGGTCATACTTTTGCACAAAACCATTATACCATTTTTTACCCATTTCACGGGTTAAGGGTATAAAAAAACACATTGTTCTCTTATTTTGTTGACTGGTAATAATATATTAACATCATAGAAATCAAAGATAGTACGTAACTTTGTCGTATATATTGATAATAAAATATAATCGTTATAATCATTATCCATATGTTCTTGAATTACTTTATTGTTTTGTTTAACATGTGAAAATTGTATTATTGTTTTGGCAATATAAACTTTATTATTAAGAAGCATTTTTATGATTTTGACAAATGATCTAACTAAGAAGATCTTGGCGAAAATTTCAGTTCAGAGACTAGTTTGCTTAGAAATAAAAGGACTAGCACGTCCCAAGCTGTACCCTTCACAAAAAACTCAAAATGGAAACCACAGAACAGTTGAGGCTTACTCCATCAGATATAACGCACGATTTCAGCGAACTAGATAGCTAGTTAATTTGCGGGAACAAACGCCGTAAGGCTCCCTAAGACCAGCAGATTCAAGTCTACCGCTAATAACGCCTGGAAACAACCAGCTTGCAGAAATATTTCACATTATGAATGTTCTGTTGTTATAAAAATGTTTGAATTTTTGATCCCCTGTACAATTATTAATAGACAGACAGACATGAATATACATATGTGTATATAATTTGTGGCGTCGTACCCTTTTCAAACAAAAATACATAAAATCACAAGCTAAGCAACATTATTTCGAATTGTTTCCTTGAGTTGGTCACGAGGCCAAGCTCACCTACTAGTTCAACTATTATGTATATAAGTATGTTACCGCACGAGATCCACAAACAGAGCACAAGCAGTACCAGTATGGTGTTGGCACGTGGTATCAGCCAGTAACAGTAACGAATTCGAATAACGAATTTATGCATTTGACAAAAAATAAAAATAAAATGCAAAAATATAAAATTAATGTCCGATATTAAATGTTTTTAATTAAAAACCTGTTTGCCTTCAACAGGCACAAAAATATAAATCAAGGCAAAGTTATATATTTACACATATACATATATATGTGACGTTCTTGCGATATATATTTTTTATGTGTATACATATATGTTTATATAGATTCTTCTTTCAATACTTGACAAAAGTTCACGAAACTGGAAAAAGAAATTGTCTGCCTTGTTCCAGTATCAATTGAACTTGATTGATTTTAACCAAATGCGAGTAAAAATACTTATTGTATAAAAGCACATTTCAAAATTAATTGAAAATCGACAGCAACAGCAACAACAACGACAACATCTACACATCTACACATCTACAAGAGACGAGATACACAAATCATCAATGAATTGCAAACGCTGATTGCGTCACGTGCTGCCATTTGACAAAAGCATTATTCGCATAGTTTGTAAGAACGTAATCGTAAATTGTCAACGTGTATGTACTTTGCTCTGATTTATTTTGCCATTACCTATCCCATTTTGCTTGCTATTCTCTTGTTTTGCAATTTATCAATCTCTTCAATAAATGCTTTTGTAGTTGCTTTCTAGTTGTTTTCTCATCTATCTTGTTTGTCGCTTTGTCATTCTTGTTTCTTTATTATATGTAGACTATGCTCTTTTTGGATCATAATACCTTTGTGTTCAGTTTTGCGACACAAAAGCCGTGTGATCGCAGTCTCTAAAACAGGAATCACGGTACTTTTCCATATGTGTTTTTGATATATAATCTGTTTATACTATGAATATGAAGAAAACTGATGCAGGTGCACTGAACGTGACCAACTTTTTATGAAATTTCAGTTGCTTTATATAGAAAATTTGTAAACAATATCTGTTTCTTCTTATTACAATTTGTTTGGTTTTTGTATACCCTTAACCCATGAAAAGTGTAATAGGTGTTTAATGGTTATGTGTAAATGTATGTTACGTGGAGAAGAAAGCCTCTGCGACCGCATAAAGTATGTATATTCTTTTGTTTGTCTTTGAGCTTTCCTAATTTGCCTAATTCCTTGGCTGTACAGGTTTGTTTCAAGATTTCGATAACTTTTCCGGTGTACAATATACATACGTAATCGATAACAACAAAATGAAAAAATATTAAGATAGCATCAACAAGAATCAGCTGAGATATGAAAGATTGAAGCTTAATCATCGAGCATTTTTGCTCGAGGCTTGACTTGAGCCTTCTTAACATCATGAGACTTTTCTTCAGGTGTAGTCTAAAAATAGTTAATCATAAAACAATTTGGTAAATCTTTTTACTAGTGTCATTATTTTCCGTATAAATTTGAATAAAACTTTTAACCCAGAGAGCTTATCACTATATCACATTCTCCCGTCATTATCTGTCCTCTATTTGTGCTTCATATCTGATTGTCTGATAAATGAAATTTCACAATTGACTTTTGTTAGCTTGCAGTCTTAACATTTGACACATGACATCATTTGCGGTTGCATATTGTATATACACTTACATGGTTGTGTTGCTTGCCACAAGTAAATGACGCACGTGACTCACAGAGTGACACAAAGAGTTTGTGGTTTGGCCATGTCTATAAAAACAAAGTATATGTACAGTTTGGTATTAAAGTTTTCGCAGCTTGTTTGTTTTGTCGATAGTTACCAAACTGATTGTTGTTGCCACATTGATAAAGCAAATGGCAAATGCCAAATACCAAAAATGTGTATAAAAATAGAACAGACACAAAGTAATTATAGCAATATGGAAGAGAGCTATAATCAATATCTGACAGCCTCTTCAGATTTTTTTGGAAATCCATTTAAACCAGCCGCCATTTCGCCGCTTTTGCTATTTTCCGATCCTTATCAAACTGATGTATCGCCACGCGCGTTGCACACATTAATTAACCGCTGTCTAGATAGATAATCGGGATTGTGAAATGGGGAGTACTTTCAAGACTCTTACGGCTTACGACTGTACACGACTTGTGTGGCAAGCAGATCGTCATTGTGTTCATTGGATTCTCTCGGGGCTAGTTAGCGTTTTAAAGTGTTTATCACGTAATTGTTGTTGATGGCCGCTTTTGCAGCTACAAAAAATGGTAAATACAATTAGCTCAGGCAATTTTCGCATCTAAAGATAGCTGGCTGCTGGCTGCTGGCTGCTGTCTGCTGGCTCCTTCTCGTCTTCTCGTCTTTTCGTCTTCTTGTTGTTGTGATTGTGGGCGATTCACCTGTTACCGGTTTGAGCCAGTTAATGCTGGCGTTAGTCAGTCTGGTCTGCCGGTGGCCAAGTTAAACAGTTTAGCCTTTAACTCGAATCTTATCAACAAGCTTGTTGTGTGTGTGTGTGTGTGTGTGTGTGTAAAAAAATGAGCGAGCACACCCAATAAAAATTTTACACGGATTTGTTAAATGCGCACATCGCGCATACGCCGCTTGTTACCATTTTAGCAACTAAGTGCTGTTATTGCTTGTGTATGAGTGCAAGCGTGTCTATGTGTGCATATGTGTGATGCTGTTGCCGTGTGCACCACTGAGCAACCTAAATGCCTTTTTATTTAGTACTCATAACATTGTTTTCTTGCCCCGAGTTTTCGGAGTAAACAATTTGATTAAAGCGCGTGTCCGATCCAATGAGATTGTGTACAAACTTTGAGCTCCATTATTAAGTGTTCCCATTGTTGTGTCTGTTGTTGTTGTTGTTGTTTGTTGTGTGAGCGACTCACTTTCGTCACTCTAGATGCGTAAACCGTTGCCTTGCCTTGGACATCCCAGCAATAATATTATTATTGTTATTATTTCACATAAAATGATCAAGAAAACGGTTATTTAATACACTTCTATAAAAGTTGTTACACAAATATTTTAGATACCATACTTAAAAATACCAAAATGACTAATAAATTTTTTGTTTTTGGTTGGTTTCTTATCTAGTATTATGTGGTCTTGCATATTGATTGCTGGCATGGTGTTCCAGCTACCAGTTCGTAATTTTCCTCTTATCAGCTGCTTTGGTATTTATTTTATCATATTAAAAAACCAGACTTGGGCTTTTTCTGTTCACTTTCCACTGTCGCCCTTACCGCCCATGAATTTGCAAAAAATTTACTAATCAAACTAATTGATGAAGTGCATTTGTTGAATTTGTAATTGAAATACGATTTGTTGTTGATTTTCACTGGAGTGAGTCATGCATGAACAGCGATGCCCGATTATGGGGCACATAAACAGTCGTTAAGTCAACATTTTCTTATAACATAAACAATGTATTAAAAATAACTCAAACGAAAATAGCTTCGAAAAAGTCATTAAACTATATTGTAAGCTAATGCAAGTTGTTTATCTAAAATATGTGGTAATCGGGAATCGAAATGAATGATGACAAAAGCTTTACCAAGAACTCAATTTTTATGTAGTTAATTGATTGTCTTAGTATTGTCTTAGCGTTAATATGATGGATTGATTTCACAGCACACGTACACACGTACTTATCTTTATCTCGTTTTGTTATTATTATATTGGTTTATTTTTTTAATTGCTTGTCTTTGTTGCAACGTTCATTCGTTTTTGGACTGTCAACACTTTGCGCTTTGCAAAGAATCCCAGACACTAGAAAATCCCCACTTTCCGCTCCAAATTCCGCTACCAATACGATAAAACGATACATCGATGTCGTCGTGTCTTAAGTTATGTCCAATTAATTTGATAAGCATTAATGCAGTGGGCCTAACAAGAGTTTAGTATCGAAATACTTTGCACGCGCTCACTTCTAGAGAGTCCTTTTGACTTTACTTTACTTTACTTTACGCTTTGGGCTCAACTGTCTGTGATCACGTCGGCCATTGTGTGTATGTCTTCGCCCCAATCACTTCTTGCCCCACACACAGTTGAGCATTGACGTCAGCGACGCGTGGGCTTTATAATTGTCATTCGGATTCGGAGATTCTTGCATGTTCTCTTGGGGCACATATTGAATGTGTGGCGGGAGCGGCAGCAGCAGCTGTAGCAGCAGTAGCAGGGTGATTGACACAGTTCCCCCATTAGTACTGTCCGATAAATAACTCATTAACTGATTAAGCAGCAATGAAACAACAAAACTAGTTTTCGTATAACTGTTAGTTTCGGTTACTATGTAAATTCGCATTTGTTGTGACCTTTTTGCACATATTTTGTTGCTTTAACATTGCACTTGAAATTTGTGTTTAAGGAAATAACGTTGTTCCGACCGAGTGTGCTCCGCATGCAAAACAGAACAATTTACTATACATACATACATATATACAATTAAATTTCATTTGAAATTTTGCATGAGCTTTGTGTTTGTGTTTTTGTTATTGTTTTTGTTTTTGTGTGTTGACCTGTTCAGGGTATAAACAAGTGCATAAATTCATAAACATGCCCATAAACACCCACAAAATTATCGTGATTTATTTTTAAAACCCCCTCCCAAACAAACAAATAATATGTATATTAGGCATACGGCCGGTTGAACGGTAAGTCTGCTGATAAGAGTGCAAAAAAACAACAACAAAAATCGATCAAGTCTGCAGTCTGCCCAATACAAAAACAACAACAAAAGTAGCAGTTTGCATAGCAATACACACACACACACACACACACACACATACACAACACGTATATAATATTTTCACACCTTGTCACGCTCTCTTTCACGCTTTCGCGCACTCTCGCGCTCATCTTATGATCGATTTGCTTGCTTTGTAGTAATGCGCAGGCGTGCTCTCTTTCTCGCTTAGTATTATTTCGAACGCTCTTTATCTCGCTCGCTCGCTCGCTCGCTCGACCGTTGGTCTCTCCAAGATTTTTCGCATATAATTCGCGAGGTCGACTGAAATGTATTTAATCGTTTTTCGGCGCGCGTAAGGAAAGCAACGTTAGCAATATTCAATTCAAGTGCTTTGGAAAACAAATCACACACAATTATAGCGCAAGAACAACAGCAAAAACAGAAATGTGAAAATTTCAAATGCAATTTAATTGTGATTAGACACGATTTTAATTTGCAAAAAAAGGAAGAAAACATAAAATTAAGCTATAAAAAGCGTCCTTAAACTTCAAAGTGCCTTAAATTGGCCAAAGTCAAGCATTTTCGAATTGACTTTGATTGATATTAATTGCATCAGATTCACATGACGTAGATCTGATAAAAAAAACAAGACAAAGAGTGATTTCTTTAACAATTTGTGATATATTTGTTCAATTTTGTGATATTAAATACTTGTCAGTATTCGCTTATAGTTTTAAACGTTAACAAAAATATATAAAAAATGACGCCAAAAATTATTACATATTTCCTGGTAAATATACAAAAACTCTTATATATTGATAGATTTAAAGTTACTTAGAAATACAGCTGATAGATCATTTATCATTATTACATAATTAAATTGTGATTATAAAAATTATAAAAGTTTATACAGTTGTTAAGAATTAAGATGTATAGACAGTAATGTAAAAATGTATTAATAATAGACTTAATAGATTTTTGAAAAAAATCATGAGCGCGTTTTCTGTTTACTTGATTTACTCCTTTTGTCCGTCAGACATTAATGCGAGCAGGGATTTCATATGACCTTTTTTCCCACTTTTCCCACAAATATTTTTAATAATATTACTAGTTATATCATATTCAAATATTCTACATAGACGTTTCACAAATTCGAAACTTTATTACATTCTCCCTTAAATTCTTACAAAATAATAGTTAAGACTGAACGATTAGTCATTCTAATACATATCTGTTAATCTACAGTTATATATATGTATATATATATATATATATATATATATATAGAATAAAACAAATGTCACTTGGAAAATTTCAATTCGATTACAATCGATTGTAAATAATTAAAGAAAGTCTTACACATTTTATGTTCAACTGTTTTGCTCATTTAAAATTACCTAACTCATTGTCCAGCATTTTTTGTAGTATGACATTGCAAATAATGAGAGCTTACTCACAGCGCGTTTATATTAACCCACTTAATGAATTGCAATGACATTTATGCAGTGTGTTCTAAGTTTGCGTCATTTGCCGGCTCGTGATGCTTTCCCTTGACTTGGGTCGCGTGAGCAAATCTTTAATTAATATTAATTGTTGAATGTTGTTTCTGCTCTTTTTCTGTTTGCAGTGCGGCATGCGCCATCCCACAACAGGCCTTAACGAAGACGACCTGAGTCGTCTCACTGGTTCATCCTCTTCATCATCGTCAACCGCTTCGTGCGGCAGTGGCGGCAATTCATCCGGCAACTCAAACTCCAACTCCAATTCCCATTCCTCAACAGCAACGTCCAAACCAGCCGCAGAGGCAACGCATCAGGACATTTGCGATGTACATACAACTCATACGGAGGCGACAACGCCCCGTTTCAATTCCACCTATTTACCCGAAATCATAAACCCACTCGAATGGCAAAAGTCACGCAAACGCAAGGAGCGCCTGGACAGTTGCTCGGCCAGCAGCCAGGATCGCAAATTACAACGCAGCAACAGCGAGGAATTGCTCACCGAACTCGAACTGAACACGAACAGGACGGGCAACACGACAGGATCACAGCTATCCCATCCAGCTTTGCAGCTGGTCAAGAACTGTGAGGTCATAAGACGTGTCTCCTCGGAGGACTTCAAGCGTACAGCCAGCTATGCCAGCTACTGTCGTGAGTTTGAGCGTGATTCCGTTGACTCCGAAGTGCCGGAGCAGGTGCAACAGGAGAATAATGCTGCTCTGGCCAACAATGCAGAGGCTAACAAGGACAAAGACAAGGATCGTGGTCGCCTGGAGACGAGTCCAGCGCGTTCCCAGCAAACTCGCGATGCCAGCGATGATAGCGAGTGTGAGCATGAACGTCGCCGCAGCAGTGAACGCTTCTGCAAATCCCGACAACCACCGGTGCGCAAATCCGGTGTCAGCAAGAAACCCAATGCATTTGCCAAATACTTGCCCTGCCGGCGTGATGAACAAAGCGTCTACAAATATGATTTGTCTGCCCTAAAGTATGAGCGACGTGGCTTTATTAGCAGCAAGAAACAACAGCAGCAGCAGCAACAGCAGAGCACAGCAGCAACAGTTGCAGATCACAATGACAACAATCTGATTGACTTCCATCAACAACAACAACAACAACAACAGTTGCAACAACAACAACAGCAGCAGCAGCAGCAACAGCAACAGCAAACAAACTGCAGCATCACCACCATCTCACCCACACCAACCACAAGCAGTTCGTGCAGCTCCGCGGGCAGCGATGACAGCACACCAAATCCGGCGCCCATTAAAGCCAAACCACCACAGCGTCAACAACAGACACTGAACTTGACCTCGGCACAGGAGTCGTTGCCTTGGGTGAGAGGCGATGAGCCGGCGCCAGTATTGAGTCGACGTTATGCCCATTCGCGTCATCATGCGGGTGGCAACATCGATGCAGCTGCCAAGCTATCCAAGGTAATGCCCTATCCACAGCAGTTGCCCAAACAGGCGGCCAGTGTGCAACAGTTGCTTGGCGAGGATATGGATTGTATGGAGCCAATGGATGCGGTTCGAGCCTTCAGCTCACTAGAAAACATGCGCACCCGAGAATTTATGCAGCAAGTGGGGCCAGCCATGATGGCCTTCCAAACACCCGAGGAGCGTGTCAAGGCCATCAATCGTCGTGTGACAGCGCTCAAGAAGAAGCTCGTCCAGCTGGAGGATTCGCTGGAGCAGCGTCTCGGCTATCGACCATCGCAGGCAGAGCGCTTAAATGACAAGTACATGAAGAATGCGCTTGCCGAGCTCAGCAAGTTGCGCAAGGAACGTCACGAACTAAAGTCTGATCCCATTGCCGCATTGGGCCTCAAGGCGGGCAACAGCGGTTGCGGCATTGTCGCCACTGGTCAGGAAGCGGCCAAAAAGCTGGAACGCATGAAAAACACGCTCAGCGAAATTGAACAGGTAAGCACCAACAATCACAATAAGTCACGGGATAATTATCACACTCAGTGAGTGTATTTGACTGTCAACTATCGAAAAAAAAATTCACTTTGGACATTAATATGGCTACAAAATTATTTCTTTTGCCAAAGAGTAAGCTATAGAATATTCAGATGACGTGGGAAAAAATTAAATATATATATATGTCACACTGGGAAAAAACACATAGAATTGATATATTTCACAAATGTTGTTCTATTTCACATAACCACATGACAAAATATTAATAAACAAAAAGTAGACGAAAGTACAACTGATATGAATATACTGAGTTATATTTTCGATACATTTAGGTAATAGTTTGGTAACTTTTTCTTTAACAAAGATTTATTTTAGATGCGCAAATTGAATTGAAATCAAATAGCGACGAACAAATTATCATCAAATTATGCCAATTTTTTGACATTTTCTTTCTGCTTTCAAGGTATAAGCAAATTTGCCAATCTAATTAGCAGCCACATTCCAAGTAGCTTTATCAAATTAGTTTGCCTGAAGTTAATGCCTTAAAGTCAGTTGGATTTTAATTCCATTCCAAATGCGGCTTATTTAATAATGTCACCAAAAAAATATTATACTAACAAAAGCAGCATGCTAAAATGTTTCCCTTCCTTAAGAGCTTTCATTTTTGTTTTTAAACCTGATCATAGTACAAACACATAGTATACTCATATATATATATATAGATAGTTATATATGTATGTTTATTTCACGATATGTTTTGACTGTGGCGCATGAGAAAAAAATATGTGTTTATATAAGCACAACTATGTGCGATACGTATTTTGTTATTTTCTCGATCCGGCCTCCCTTTTATGAGAAAATTAGAAAACAGAATCTTGATGACACGACTGTCATACTACGACAAAACAAATAACGAATAACTTGAAAGGCTGCCAAAGAGCAGCAGAGAAAAAAACAAAACCAGAAAAAATTGGTTTGAGATTCACATACGTACACACATATATAGGTGTTTTTATAATATGAAGGGGGTGACAGTGCCACTACATTAAGTACTATGTACAATTGGTTTTCTATTTTGGGTTTGGGGCACTTTGCATTTAGCATTTTCCGCACACATCGAGCACATTGAATAATGCCCAATGCATGTCGCTGATTAATTGCCTTGTTTACCAATTTGCCTGCCGGCCACTGTATCGATTTTTTTCTTTCTTCTGTTTTAATTTTTATCAGTTTTTGGGCATTATGTAGGCTTCACCTAGTCTCTGCCTGCTGATACACACATGACATTTCGTTAATGACAAATCCATTTTTAGACTTAGAGCTGATTGATGGAAATGTAATTGCGTCGTTTTCTTTAAGGGTATAAAAAGAAAGCATTTCATTAGCAAACATGTTCTTCAAGGTCTCGTGAATGAAGCGCTTATCCAAGTCGAACTTAAATTTAAAATGCGCGCGTAACGATCTACTTGCTAAGGTTAACCAACACTGCTAGCCAGTGTGTCCACAAATTTAAGTTAAATGGCAACGCTATGAAAATAAATCAGCAGTTATTTGTAATAATGTGAAAAGGTGGCTTCATTGCCAGAGAATGGTTTTTAGGGTTCACTCATTGTAATTATTAGAACAGCAATTTGTTAAACTCCAACTAACCATAATCTTTTTACTTATTTTGCAGAATCTCAGCGAAAAACGTACGCAAAACCATCGGCCGCAACTACTGGAAGAGCTAACATCTGATCAGTTGGTGCAAGAAAAGAGTGCCGTACAACATGGCTTGCTGTATTTTGAAAGTCTTTACGGCCATCCCATCACTAAGGAGGAACGAGATGTCGCACGTCCCCTATATGATCGCTACCGGCAGCTGAAGCGTTTGGTTTCACGCAACATTATGTTTGGCGGCGGCGCCGGTGTGCACGAGCTGCCCACCATACTGGAACACGAGGCTATGGCCTTTGAGGCAACATCAACACCGCTGCAGTACTCATCAAACAACAGCACTGAGACGACCAACTCACCCAGCGACTCCATGGCGCCAAATACCCTAGCACAGAACGCTTCCTCCGATGAGTCTACCACCACCACCACAACGACGACAAATACCGCCACGGATACTCAATCGCAGGCGGAGAATATAGCGGCACTTAGCTTGGATCAGCTGTGGGAGCAGCTGGAACGTGTGCGCGATGAAAAGACACTGCTCAAGTCCACCATACGCGAGTATGAATCAATTTTCGAGGAGCAGAACGGACGCAAAATGCTAAAGCCCGACCGCAAATCCCTCGAAACAGAGACCTATGCTCAGTATAAGGAAAAGAAGGCAACAGTTCGTCTGTTGCAGGCGCTGATTAAGAAACAGATTGGACACTAAATTATCCAAAATGTTTAACATACACACACACACATACACTCATGCAAACTTATTTATTTCATACTAACAGATTAAGAATTATTTCATCTTATGATTAGCATATATTTCATCCCCGCATATATGCATATATACAAAAAATAATAATTATTATATAATGAAAATAAGAAAAAAACCATATGTAGTTTTTAGATTTATATTTATCATATATTCTATAATGATACATTTTATGAATATTGTTGATTCCTTATTGTTTTTTGAAAACACCTATACGATAAAACAAAAAATAAATTATAATATGAAATTGAAGACGTTGCAAGCAATTTGGTTCTAAAAGACAAAGCACACACACACACACATCTTAAATTGGACATAAGTATTTTATACAAACCCATTTATCATGCAGACTTCAACACGGAATTGATCTACATGTGTTTTGTATTCGTATCATTTTTTCTATTCTACGCCTATCGTCATTGATGTTAAAAAATGAACGTTCGATTTTGATTAAATGATCATACTTTATGTTCCCTTTAGCTCAATATATGTATACATATATGACTGAACCGCTTTCAGCCACTACGTAAAACTAATTTTGAATATACGACTTCAATACACATATTTTTGCACATTATTAATTAGTTGTAGGATTCTACAGTGTGTTAAAGAATCAATTAAGTATGAGAAATTGAATATTTAAAAGAAAACTTTATAAATGTTGTCTATCCAATTGTAGTCAAAAGTTTTATAACGCTATCCAAGTAATCTAAATCTTCTATATATATATGTATTTATATATATGTTTAGCAATAAAAAACCAAACAACGGAACCATTTATTGTCGTGCTTGCAATCAAACGTTTCAGTGAGTGCACACTCCACACCGACATAATTAAAATTCAGAAATGTGTGTGTGAAGTGGAAACGGAAGCAGCTTCTTTAGAGCAATAGCAACCCAGCCGATATCGATAAATATATGCATATAGTGCGAGGCCGATTGCCTTCAATTTGAATTGTGCTAAATGGTTTTGAGTTCGTTTTTCGGTTGTTGTGCAGGGTCTTTTGAAAGTAATTACGCGCAAAGCGTATTTATACTATTTATGAGCATTAGTTTATAAAAATAAATATATATATATATATACCAAAACCAAACATTACGCGTATACAATACATATTAAATCCAACATTTACAAACATAAATATTCTGATATACATATGTATCTATAACGCATGATGCCAGCGTATGGCTCCAAATGCGACCAGATTTGTAGCGTTTCAAATATCCAACAAAAATAATAATTGTCTACAATACGAAATGCAAAATAAAATATATCACGTTATAATTAATAAAAAAATTGCATTTATTATTCAAAGTTCGACTTTAACAGTTTACTTTTCAAGGATACCAAAGCCATCAGAGTTTCCATCTGCAATTTGAAAAAGACAAAATATAAATAAGTTTTTATGTTTCAAAGCATTTGCTTAAGTTTATTTCTTTTTGTAATCAGTCATGTGTAGTCCACATATTTATTCGGTTATATGCTTGTCAGGGTTTGTTCATCAATTACAAAATAAATTAAATTACTATAATTTGATTTTTAGCTTACCTCTTTATAACTTTTTGTTGAACTTATCCTATAAGTTATACGTCTGTCTGCAATGAAACGATAAAAATTATTTAAATAATGTTGGATATATCGCAAAGTTTAATAAAAATTTATTTTTATCAGCAAATTTTACCAATCGACATTGTTTATTCCGACTGGGGCGGTATGTAAAACATCACTTATAAATACATTCTGTGTATAAACTGTTTATAAAATTACCTTACTTTTTAAATGCCACAGCGAAAATAAACATTATAGCAGGAACTATTGTTGTAACCATCTGAAAAGAAAGTAGATAGAACTTTAATATACATGTTTTTGTTAACTAATTCTGGCTTTAATAATTATATGTCAGCTTATTTTATCATCAATTATTCTTATGACAGGGATAACTGTTTGGCTTAAATAAGGTGTTCATCATAATAAGTTTTTGTTTGCAACGCGGTGTCGATTCGAGAACATACCTTATTTTGAACCGATATGTAGGATGATTTTAAATGGAGCAGCAAATTTCTGTAACTAAACAAAAAACCAACATTAGAGCAAAATTTAAGATATTAACGCATAAACATAGTTAATAATGAATTTGTTCAGTATAGCGTGTATAGCCACATAATAAATTCAGTTATATGCTTGTCAACTCTAATATCATCAGATAGAAAATTCAATTTAATATATTAAAATAAAACGAAGTCTACCTGCTGTCTTCAAACTGTCATATATAGAAAAATTCCTTGTGATCTTCGAGTACAACTAAAAGAATAAAAATTAAATTTATTAGTTTATAAAAGAATATGACAGAAATCATATCAGTTCTTTGATTTTGTATCAGCTTTTCGTATCATCAATTATTTTTATGACAGGGATAACTGTTTGGCTTAAGTAAAGTGTTCATCATCAAGTATTTTACATTTCTAGTTTTTGAATTAATTTTTTTTCAACTTACCATAGGTAGTTCCAAACCACCCAAGATGCACAAACACGCGGAACACCATTCTAAAATTACAAAATTAAATATTTTTCTTTGTTAAACACAGCTGAGCACCACAAATTCATTTTTAGATAGTCAAATATATCAGTAAAAAAAAACCAATCGACATAATTTTTCCGACTGGGGCGGTATACAAAAACATCATGGAGTTTATCAATTGTTTAGCTGTAATATTCTAATTTTGCTTACCTTAAGCACGGCAAAACATCCAGGATGCTTAAACAGTCAGTCAGTCAGCATGCTATAAGTTTAGAATAAAATAAAAAAATATTTATATTTACAGAAAACAGAGAATCATATTGTACTTCTTAGGAAGTATCAGTAATGAAAACCAATCGACATTATTCTTCCGACTGGGGCGGTATAAATAAACATCACTTTACAAAGAAATATTGCTAAAAAGTGTATGCCGCAAAACTAACCTCAATTGAGCACTTCACACGTGCAACATGCTTTATTGGAGCATCATTAAATGTATACAAATCCAATTTTAACAACTGGACTATGACTATGATCCGCAACATGCCATAATCTGTAAGAAGTTAAAATTATGCAATTAGTTAGTTCTTAAGACCGAAAAATACAAAAAAACACGTGTCATTTATTATTTCAGTACTAAAAACCAATCAACACGTCTTTTCAGACTGGGGCGGTATAAATAAACATCATGGAAATGACACACGTTATATTTACCGGAATATATTAACTTACTTTATTTTTTATTGTAATGCATATTAATACTTTTCATGATAATTAACATTTTTTGGGAGCGATTTTAAAACTCGACTTTACTCGAATTGTGATGCGATGGAAAAGAAATGGTACCGGAGTGTGGCTGTAGACTGCAAAACGATAGTATATGTGAGGCGGTCAAACGATAACTCGACACAATAACTGTTGTCGTTTTATGTGAATGTCTTTAATCGACTTGTAATAATCGATGAAAATATTTAGTCGGTGCATTAGCGCGGATTTGCGAAATTGCACCATAATTTTTGTAATGTAAAATATTTAATCCCAATATTTTTGAAAACTAACATGGAAACTGACATCGATGCAGAACAGGAACTGGAACTGGAAGTTAGCATTACATTTAGCGAGTTGCAATGCTTAGAGTGCGAAGACATACCCACATGCGTTTCAAAGCAAAATGCTTTAAAAATTTGCAAGAGTAGCTTGGAGGAACTTAGCGCTAAAACTGTGGATGTATTAAGTCTTTGGCTGCGAAAACTGCTAAGAGCCTACTCAAGGGAGGACCAATTTTGTTTGGATATTTTTAAGAGCTTATACGAGTGGTGCCTCCAATTGGTATGCATCTCACAAACATATACATATATTTTTTTGTATGTAAATTCTGCTAGCCGCTGTTTACCCATTGCAGAAAAATTATGTGACTACAGGCGAAAAAGAAGCTTGCAATGACTTCATTACGTTGCTTGTGGACGCACTTAGTTTTGCCGATTGGGCGAAGCACAATCTACTAACCGGTGACGCCTGCCGGCTTGCGGCTATACTTTTGCTTGGCATTGTCTACAGTTGCCTGCAGCTGATGTAAGAGCGAAATCAATACACATAATAACATCCAACAAATAAATTTTCTTTCATTTATAGAAATGAACATAATGTGGAAGCGATAAAGGAGCATGAATACCAAGCAATTGATCTGCATTTGATTGCGTTATCATTGCTCGATCAATTACTGACCATGTCCAAAACAATCCATCCCCAAATTTCGCCACGTAAACTTATTAAAATTTATTATTAAACGGAATCACATATTCAAATCATTTGTATTTTCACAGTGGTGCGGCTTCTTGTTGATATAGCAGATTTTCTAAGTGATAAAATGAGGCTCGTTAATGTCTTGGTAAAGACAAGCAAAACTGTAACCAAAATCTGCACTCATTTTGCTCAATTTGTAAGTGGAAAAAAAGATAAATTAGTAATGGCCGATTTGCAGGAGGAGGAAACTCTGCATTTATGTGATACAATTCTTACACAGCTGGAGAATGTGCACAGAAATGTGAGTTACAATAATGCAAATCAAAAGCAACATCTAGCTAAATCGTTGCGATTTATTTGCAGGACATAGAGTCGATACCGGTGGATAAAGTTGAAGAGTACTTAAAGGTTATTCAGGCTTACCTAATCATGTTGCACAGAGCATTAAGCTGTAACAGTAAGCAAATAGATGCAGCTCTTTTAAAAGACATTGTGCAAGTATTAAACTTGGGTGAAACGTAAGTTCAAATCGTCTTTGTTCTACAGATGCTTGACATATTAATTTATTTGTTAGCAAGGAAAATTGTGGTTTAAGCCAAGATCTGTCTAAGCTTAAAGCCAAATACGTTCGTCCATATACATTACATATTTACGAGATTCTTTATCAGCTTGAGGATTTTCAAAAAGTAAGCTCCTAACTTATTGTTCTCAAAATTTTTTTAATATGCTTTTCTTGCAGTGCCTGATTGATTGGCTCACTGAGTGCCTGAAAAAGGATGTAGATAACTCTGAACTGTGCTTGGGCTATATAACCGCGATCATAATTGATAATGCTGAAATAAGCCAGCTTACCTGCCAAACAGTACATAAAATATTTGAATATTTGTTCAAAGGTAAAAATTAGTTTTATGTGTAACTCATTAGCTTACTTTTCATTTTCTTAACTATAGATGCTTTTATTTTCACCAATGCTGATCGGTATAATCGAATCTTGGAAGCTTTTGGCACTCTATTGCATGTTGCCTGTTTAGCATCTTTAACCACTTACTTTTGCACTGGATTGTTTCAAGACGATATAATTAAATCACAAGTATGCGCCGATATACTTATGCTGTTCTTTCGGTAAACTTAATATTTTATTGCGGAATGCTGTTTATTTGTTAATGAAGCTTATGGTTTTGCAGACTGGAAGGGACGAATCGCAGCTGGACTAAAAAGGATGTCGACCAGGCAACAAGATACTGGATTCAGTGCAATAACTCATATGCTATGTTTTCACAAAACTTAAGCCAATTTCATGTTCAACGTAATCTTAAATATTTTCACAATTTAGAAGAACATGAAATTCCCATTTTTAATATGAGAAACTATCGTTATCTGAATTGCGTGTTGTCCAGAAAGGAGCAGCAGAAGCCTCCCTTGTTACTACGCCAGCAATGTTTAATCGAGGCGCCCCTAAATAACATTGAGCAGTACTACGAAATTGCAAGTATATGCAGATTCAATGAAAAGTAATTCCATTTAACCCAAAATTCTTCTGTGTAGATATCGCTAATGGCGCTGCTGTCATCAGAAGAGGATGCTGAGTTTCTAACTTATGTGTGGGAACAACTAAAACAAAAAACATTTTGCAATAAATGCAAACTCTTAGCCAACACTTTCTTTAAGATAGCTTTGCAATTTAGCACAGCTAACAAGTTGAGCATGCTACAGACAGCTAACGCATTGCCTGACAAATCTGTTGCCGCCGGCTGTTGGTACGTGCAAAAGTTTTTGCATGCTTGCTACAGCAGCGAGAATTCAAAACTTAAGTCTCTTGCTGAACAGCATGCAATGGATAAGGAGATGTTAGCACTTTTGGATGCAGTACAGCCAGTGCCAATACACAAACTAACATCGAATAATTTCCAATACATCAACTATAAATTAATCTATAGACGAGAACAAAATCATCACTGTAATTTGAATACTAGTTTAAAGCGCAAGCGTTCATATAGCCAGCCAAAGGAATTAATACATCAAATCGACCAGAGTGTACAGAATCTACTTCAATGTGCCGTTGAATTGGACTCAACTGATGTTGGTCAACTGTGGAGCATCGTTGATAAATTAAAACATATTTTGGCAGACTATTAAAATACTGCTTCATATTCATCATATTCTTCCATCTCATCGATTAATAACTTGCGTGAACCCAATATATATTTTTTGTTACTCAGCTTTGACAATTCGTGTTCTTGAATAAGAATGCCTGTGGACGGAATGTTAAACATGTGTGTATATTATTACATCTTATATATGTGTTTGTACACACCCGCAATAGATGCCGAGGTAAAACTGACAATGCTACCCGCCAAATATGCTCGCACAGCTGGGTTAATGTCAGATCGTCGAGTTGGAGCCATAGCAGTAAGCGCTGCTATCAGAATACCTAGAGAACCTGAATTTGCAAAGCCAACAAGTGCAAAGGTAGCAATTTCAGAGCAGCAAGGCTATAAAATTATGTTATTCCGTTGAAATTTTTTGTTCTCTTTAAATATTTTATGCATTGTAAACTTACGGAAATTTCCTAATTTTTTATCAAATCACCCAGGTTCTTATAACCGATAAACTCGTTGATAATCGTTTTCTTAGCGACAACCATTGACAACCTTCTCGCAATCGTTTGGTAACACGGTAACGCGGTGTAAATATCTTAGCCAGGATCTAAATAAAATTAATACCATCAGCGCCAGCCAACTCAAAAAATTCAATTTGACAACAGCATTGAAGAAGAAGACAATTGCTAAAAAGGAAATTATATTGGCCACAATGCCCAGAACAATCTGTAAAGCAGCTGCATTACCAGAAGCAGCGGCCTCTAATATGTCTACATATCAAGGGTTGGGGAGGGGGGAATGAACTTGCGATTTCTGCAGTTCAATATTAGTACCGGTCGTTTGAGAAGTCTCAGTTTCGGGATAGCTAGCTTGGCAAAAGCCAAAGATGCAGGTGCTGCCATTACACTAGCTGTTATCAAATACGCTGGAGAAGCACCAAACGATATATAGGCGCCAAGAACACTGCCGGCCACCGTCGCATAGCCAGACACACAAATCCAATGCAATTCACTGGCTGTTAATACTTCAATAAAGGGTCGTATTATGAGCGGCATCTCGGACATGCACAGATATATGTTGACCACAACATTCACGCTCTCGCAAACTGTGGTGCCCAACATCGCCTGCATTAGCCAGACAAAGGAGACCAATACAAACTGTAATACAGGAAAGAGGTGACTACACTAAAGAAAACGATGACCGCAAGTATTACAAAAATGAACACGGCATCTTTGCAGATGCTTTCACCATATACAAAGAGAGCAAAATGTTCGGAGAAGCTCAATAATCTGGTGACCTTCTCGCCGGCACAGTTGAATACAGATCTGCCAAAGGCCAATCGGACACAGAACACACCCAAAATCAATTGTAACACCAGGCCATGCACGACAATGCGCTAACGGATATTCATACGACTTTTAGAGATCGCGAAGCCTAGTTATATAAATAGTATGGGTGCACTTAAGCCAACCACTTTCCGGGGATTCTCGCCACATTCACAACCGAAATATGCAAGCACCAGAGCTATGACTATACACACCATTATAATAGAGACCAATCCACTTTTCAATATAATTGTTATATAGTTTCCTACCAATCAGCGCTTAAATTTTGGTGCCTCTGTTGTCGACTTGTCGACATCGTGTGCATTTGTCGTTGTTGTTATCCCGGTGTGATTTTGTGTTGTAGTTTGGTTAACTTCCTCGCGGTGTGACGGTTCCTTGCACTTGGAACCGTGTTTATCTAACGCAGATTTGCTTAATATGTTTATGTATATCTACCTTAGCGTATAAAAATAATTATGCACCAAATAAAATAACATATGAAAATTACATATTAGTGAAATTGTACAGGCGCGCTACCATTGCTTGGGCTGGTTCTCTTCCTCAGCCGGGTTCATTGTGGCTTACAATTTGGTAATAAATGCCAATGTTTTAAACTGCAAGGTGTGTAAACTCATAGAATTTTTTTTTATTTTTTAAGTGTCAATGAAACTTAAAAAATTAAAAGAAATATTTGTATTTTATTAGTTTAGTTTATTAAACTCAAAGCTACTCGATATAATAAACGAATTATTCATCCAGGAGTTCGGCGTGAATAAATAAACGATTGAATTTACATAAAATATGTTTAATGCTGATTAACATTTAACAAAATATTTCCAATAACGTCTCTAAAAGCTAAAATGTTGTCACGTTGCGCCGTGCTAATTTCTCGAAAATCTTCTCATAGACAATGCGCTCTTCCTCTTCTTGAATTAAAATGCCTGAAAATGGAGAGCGAAATTTGTGTTCGTTCATTTGCAAATGGACTACTACTAAAAATCTAAATACCTGCAAAACTGGCAGATATAAAGCAAACAATGCTGCCCACAATGAAAGCCCGAAAAGCAACAGTCGTGATGGTGGATCTTCGCTGTGGAGCCATCGCGCTCAAGGAGCCAATGAGGATGCCCAGTGAACTGGGATTGGCGAAGCCACAAATGGCAAAGGTGGCAATGCCAGCGCTGCGAGCCTGCATAATGAAGTTAAGTTTTAATATTCAATCAAATTTAATTAGTTTCAAGTACTCACTGTTATTTGGTGAGTTTCAATAAGCTGGCCTAATCGTTCGTAGGCGACAAACTCATTAATGATGCTCTTTGTGGCTATAATTTTGGCAATATTATCGCAATCTTCATTGGGTACGCCCATTGCCCAGGCCAGCGGAATGAATAGCTTGGAGAAGATCCATTCAAAATCGACCTCTTCGTGACCGATCAGGAATCCAAACCAGCTGACAACGCCATTTAGAAAGGCGACAAAAGCCACAAACGCAACAATGTTTGCTATAATGCCAAGAACAATGGGCACGGCATTGGAGGCGCCACTAGAAGCCGCATCCAGCAGGGAGGAGTCCTGGCTAAAATGTTAACAAAACCACATTTGTTTCAATTAAATTGGTTTAAAAAGCGATCGATCTGGCAACACTATGGCCAATTAATCATATCATTGGTCCACTTAGCAAAGTTTCAAACCTTTTCCAAAATTACCATAAATCTCACTGATGCTATAAAATCGCGATAAGCACTTAATTAGTTACTTACGATTCCTCCAGCTCTATGTTATCGGTTGATGTTTGACTGACTTCGGTTTCGGGCATGTAGAGCTTCGATATGGCCAAAGTTGCTGGCGCTGCCATCACAGACGAGGTTATCAAATGAGCTGCATTGGCGCCGAACGATAAATACGCGGCAAGCACAGTGCCCGAGACTGTGGCGAAGCCCGACACCATAATGCTGTGTATCTCGCTCTTGGTCAACTTATTGATATATGGTCTTATCAACATTGGACTCTCAGACATGCCAAGAAAGATGTTGGCAGCAGCTGTGACACTTTCGCAGACCGTGGTTCCCAGTAGCTGTTGCAGTATCCAACCCAGCTTAATGACGATCCACTGCATGGTTCCCAGATAGTACAGCACCGATATGAAGAAGCTGAAGAAGAATATCACGGGCAGTATGGCAAATGCAAAGACGTCGTTGTCAATCAGAAAATCGCCAAACACAAAGCGTGCACCGTCTGTGGCATAGCCCAAAAACGTGGCCACCTTATTACCCAGACACTCAAAGATCTGGCGTCCCACCTCCCAGCGTATGCAGAAGATTCCCAGCAGAAACTGGCACGTTATTCCAGTGACGACAATGCGCCATTTGATTGCGCTGCGCTTAGTGGAGAATACATAGCCGCAGAGTATGAAGAAACAGGGTGCCACCAAGGAGATCAGTTTTTCTGGCTTCTCCTTCGTCTCAAAGAACAAAAATACAGCCAAAAGTATTAGTAATATAACAATTAAAGCGGCTGAAACAATGCTACAAAAAATAAAAAAAATTAAAATAAATAAAATAATTAATAATAATACAGTTAACTTACGGTGTTCTGCTGAAATGATGCCATTTAACTGACGCTGGATGAAGATAATTTCTGTGTAGGAAACGTCCAAGTTTTGGTTTAAATATCAAATAGTAAAACAGACCCAAATAGATAAATCCAAAGAGGAGGACAAGCATTCCGTAGCCAGAGCAAAACTGTATACCACAAAGTGGATGCAATGCGATATAAATAGTGCAATCATATATCTCTAAAAGTATATAGAAATATTTCATTTAGTTTAGTTGTTGTACAGTTTTAGGGCTAATACTACATACTTCTTTCCCTATAGTAATATGTGGCATAGGAGAAGTAGCCGACAACACCAATTTGCAACGTCAAATGAAGTGCGATTTTAATCCAACGATGCCATTTTCGCTTGTTCTCTTCCTCCCTTTGTGCTACATTCTGTACAGGTTCTTGATCACTTAAATAATCAATTTGATAATCAGTCTGAAAGTAATGTAAATTATCTAAAAATATTCAAAAGGAGACATTTCCTCACTCACCTTATTTGATTCAGGATTTTGCCTATCTAGGTCAGTCTGTAAATGGTTTAAAATGGTACAAAAATAATACAAATTTCCTTTACTTATATATGTTTTTGAATACTTACATGATCCAGTTCATACCCATTGTTAATGGCCCCTTTATTTTCCATCTAAAATTATATAAAAATTTTTTTAGTTATACATATGATAACGATTGTATAATGAACGCGTTTTAACTGATATACATTTCACACAAGTGCACCTGTCCAAGCCAAATCTCGTAACAATTGGGAAAATACGATTCATAAGTTAAGCGCCTTAGACCAAGTACTTATAGGTAACTTTTAGCGATAAACCATACCGCACGTGGATTGAACTCAAGTGACTTAAAAGTCAGTTCTAATAAAGTGGGACTCCTGGTTTTTTTGCCCGTGCATAGTGCTATATTACACATCGAGTTGATGTTGTTGTTTCTTAGCGTATGCCGTTATAATTTTTGGTTATCGTAAATCAGAATAAAAAACAGCTTGTGGTTCCATAAATTGATCAAATAGCTCCATTGATAATACAGTGTGCTATATATTCCATATGTGCCGATTAAATTAGCTGTTAGACCTTACGCTTTTACCCTTGAGAAGCACGATAATATAATCTCATTTCTAAGGAAATGAAAAAAACAAATATAAAAAACCCTTGAACATTATAGATGAGTCATTATATATAATGAGCAGTCATTTTAATAGATTTACATTTTGATCAATAAAATTATTGTTGTCTAACTACACTTTAAGGTTAACATTATAATTGCATATCACTCAAACAAATTTACAGTTAATCGTATAATTTTTAATTTAAAACTTATGTTATGTTTTGTACAGTAATGTAGGTGTTATTGGGGAAACTTCTTTTACACAATTATGAAGCCAATTGTGAAAACACTTGTGCAAACTTAATTATCTCTTCAAAGTAAGTATGTAGAAACGTTTGTTTCTGTTTATTGTTTTATTTAAGAGTTCTTAATAATGCTGGATTCACTTGTTTGCAAAAGATTAATTTATACAATGCAGGGGTAATTCACCTTTTTTAAAAAACGTTTTTTGTTTGGTTTTTTTTTTTAATATGTATCTTAGGTGTTGTTGTTTTTTATATCATTTGGAGCGTAGAAGCGAAACACGTTTTCAAAGCCAATGCGTTTATTTTCAACCTTCGCTTGTTTACAGGCAGACAATTGTGTTTGTATTCAAATATATTAAAACGCACATATATATTTAGGTGTCACGATTTTACAGAGCTAGTGGAACATCAGCTTCGACGTCGCGTGTCCATTTCAACTGACCGAAAGTCGCGGCAGGTATAAAAGCTGTAACTGTCGAAAGCTGTTTATTATATGCCGTTTTTTGCTAATACCCTGTCTCTAACAAATGAGCAAAGCGGGTATATTATGTGAGTAGATAAAATGTACATCATATTTTCAAAAATTGTTTGATGCCCAAATCTTAACACGTTCGATTTTTAAATATTGATAAGGCAAATGCGGTTTTGTCTAGTTGAATGTTATTGGGTTTTCTGGAATTGTCTATTGCAATTAAAATGCTACACAGCAAAACCAATTTCAATGTTTGGTTAGAGTATTTTACTGAAGGCGTCTATATATTATGTTGACATTGTAGCTGATACTGTGCTTATCACCTGGTTGTTAAATACGAAATGAGTGCATTTTTTGATATCTTCAGGAGATAAATGCAGAGTTTCATATTAGCTGGCACAAGCATTGCGAAATACCTTTGCTATCGCAGATAAAGAGAGTGAGAGTTAGAGAGAGTAAGAGTAAAACAAAACAAGTAAGAAGACTCTAGTCGAGTCTAAGCTCGACTAGAATATACCCTTAACCCCTGGCCGTACAGACGGACATGTGGTCAGGCTGACAGACATACACATATGGCTGTGTACTTCTGTACCAATGCTTGATAGTTTCATATCTCCGGTGTTTCTTTACCGATTTTAATGAACATTTTCGGTTTTTTGAAATTCAAGATTTTTTTGTTATCGATTACATGTGTATTTCGTAAACCGAAAAAGCTATCGAAAATTTGAAACAAACTTGTCATGCCTAGGGATTAGGAGAGCTCATATCCAAAATCTGAAGTATCTAGCTTTTGTAGTTTCTGAAATCGACTTGCTCATACATACATACAGACGGACGGACAGCCAGACAGACAGACGGACATGGCTATATCGACTTGGCTGTTGATGCTGATCAAGAATATATATACTTTATGGGGTCGGACAAGCTTCCTTCTGCCTGTTACATACATTTGCACAAAACCATTATACCCTTTTTTTTACCCATTTCATGGGTTAAGGGTATAAAAAACGAGAGAGATGTTGACTAAATTAAGAAAGTTTATGTATAAAATATCTAATCGTATATACACTGACTACATATATACATTTGTATAGCTTGCGATTGCGCTAATCTCAGATGGATATCTGACGTTAGGTGGTCATTTTGATAAGCATATTGTAATCGCTGATGATAATTTATTTATATTCATACTTGATATGTCAATTGACTTCTTGCCAAGTGGGTGAGAGTATCAAGTGTGATTTGAACTTATTTTATGACAGCTTATCGGAGCCACTCAGCTGAAGTGTTGCCAAGACAATTATCATTGTGTTGTAACCATATTGAACTATTGATGGAAGTAAAGAAATTGTACAAATTTGTTGTTTTAAACACTTGTTGCACTTGTTTTTATTATTCTTGTAGGTGTATGTATATAATATATACTATATAATCGTAATCGTATGTAATATGCCAAAGTTATACAATTTTTACTTAGTTGCTTAGCGGTTATATCATAAAAGGGTGTTAAGTTTAATTAAGTAAAAAATAATAAAAAACAATGTTCTAGTAATAGGTATGTACAGAAAATTCTGAATTCTTATGTGCGATGAAAAGGCGATTTTATTTATTTTTTGTTAATATCCAATATACAAATCTGTATATGTATATATATAGAGAGTGAGAGAGTTACTCTATATACAATGTAGAAAAGGAAGGCACTTTTTAACCTAGTGACTTAAATAACATAACTTGTGTGTTTGTGTGCGTGTATGAATGTGTATGTATATAAATTGTATGTGTGCGTATAAATACTTATGGGTTGTTTCTTTATCGCATATATAAACTACTAATGAAATTGCATTGCCTTGCAAATACTTAGAAATTGTATTATTTTTTTTACTACTATTTGCTGGTAATTGTGCGCGTATTTAATATATATTTTTATTTGTATATTCGTATTGAAATTAGTTTTTGAGGTTCCAACAATTCTATGATAATTTAAGCAAAAAATTCGCAAAATTCAACCACATCTAAATCACAGACTCCTAATATAAGAGAGATTTACAAATAATATGTGTGTACATACATACATAATTATGCTCTCAAATAAAATAAAAATTTTGAGTAATTTGCCAAAATATGTCAACTTAAAAATGAAAAAAAAAAAAAAAACGAAACTAACATAAAAGAATAAAAAAATAAAATAAAAATATTCATGACATGAACTAAAAACTAATTAAGTCAACTGGCCCTAAAAATTACAAATATAAACAATAAACTATTAAAGACCAGCATGTGGGACATGAATCGTGTTTGAATGAATGTGTGAGCCGATGATATTTATTCCTCATTCTGCACAACATGGCGATGCTTGTGATGATGGTGATGATGATTGTGGTTATTCTGATGGTGGCGATGATGATGGTTATGATGCGATCGCTGGTGATGCTGCGACTCCGATTGCTGATATGATTCATCAGCATCAATTGAAGCACAGTCGACGGTTTGTTGATGTTGATGACGCCGGCGATGATGATGTATTTGCTCCATCTCCTGGCTTTCGTTCTCGCTATTCTCCAGATTGTTGTCAATTGTGGGTGAATTCAATGTGGTCGGTTCAGTGTTGAGATGCTCCCTGCTTCGCGACGGATTGCGTACCTGATGCTTAAGGCTTTCCAATTTGCTATTGTTTCGGTTATCAAAGCTCTTATCTGTCAGCACTCCATTTCCCAAGAATTTTACATCTAATCTTGGACATCTGTAACGAAAAAATATTATACAAAAAATTAAGTGCACCATTTGTAATATTATATTGACCTATAATTGTTGCTACTTCACCCAATGCACAAACCATTTTGAATATATGCCTGAAAGTATGCTACATGTTTTTTGCAATATTGAATGGGGTGCAACTGTTGCTCGCTTTGGAACGCAATATAAGTCAGACTCATCTTTATTTAAGAAACGTATTCCGGACTAACCATTTTAAAAAGTATTTTTAATTTTATATTTTCTATGAATATTTACCTGGACAATGTGTTGTTTTCCATACTAGGCATAGGCGTCGCTGGTCCGTAGACGGACCATGGGACTGCAATATCTGTAAAATACATTGTAAGACATACCATTAATACCAAAGTCAAGTTTTGGCAACACGCATGCAATACGAAACATAGCAAAACGACAATCAAAAAAAAAATAAACAACATCTAGCAAACATGCAAATATAGCGGAAGCAGTTTGACAAGTCCTCAATAATAATAGCAACAACAACATCAACAGCGAGAATATCAACAGAAAAAACAATAAAATATAAAAAAAAATGAACTTAACATAAAGCGGATGCTGCAAAAGCATCAACAGAATAACACACGACCAATGGTGCGTATGAGCAATTAGCATTAGTAACGAACGAAGCAGCGTTTGAATATGTGTATGTTTGTATATCTTACCAAAAAAGAAACTTGCGACTTGAATACTATTTGGCTATTGAATACTTGATATTTGCTTATTTCCGTTTGTGAAAAATTTTTGCTTACTAAAGCACGGGCAAAAACGATTCGCCAATTTCATAAGAGGGTGCCAATCGACACCGAAATCGATTTACACTAGACATGAAACGTGCTTGCATTAATTATAATATTTCAACATCTTACGTATTGTTTTATTAAGCACTTTTTGCAATTAATTGCAGTCGCAATTGGTGGAGTCTGTCGATTTGCAGAGCTCGTCAGAAATTCAATGCTTTTGGATAATTTAATGACACCTTCAGCAAATACAACAATACAACAATTTTAGCGCGCGACAGCGAATTGTTTTACGTCTTACGTCTTACGCTTTTTTCTTTTTTTTTTCGAATGTTTGTCTGCTTAATGTTCGGCTCCCCTTATAGTTAAAGAGAGACGGAAAGTGGGAAAGCTTGCATGAAGTATTGACCTTTTATTCTGTCTGTTATGTCATAAAGAATAATCAAGTTGGGGGCCTGGCCTGTAGCGAATCTGAATCTTGAACCAATTGAAAGTTGAAATTCCTCACACATGTCTTGGCAGTTAGTTAAAGATTGGCTAACAACACGCTTACCTGCCTGATCACAAGTGGGTGGCTGAAAGTAGAGTCCGGGCAACAATTGGTTCTCCTCATCATCGTGAACCTCAATCATCAGAAGACCAACAACAATTGGTGGATGTGAATGCATGGGTTGTTGTGGTTGCTGCTGTTGTTGTTGTTGGTGTTGTTGCTGTGACCAGTAAGTGAGGGCACATTTGACATCGATATCCACCCAGCCAGTCTTGGTGCTGCTCAACATGATTGTGTTGCAGGTGCGCTTCTTGCGTTCTATATGGGATAGAGATAGAGAGAGAGAGAGGGGCATGGAAAAGGGTTTTGATATGGAAGGTTAAACTATAAAGTTGTCTAATTGTTCTAGTTACGCACCTAACTTACGTTTCTTCTTCTGCTGATGCACAATAGACACTGTGACGCGTATCTGTGACTCCAAGAAGGGTTCACGGCACGAGGGTGAAGCAGCAGGAGCAGCTGGAGCTGCTGTAGCTGCTGTTAAGCCCTTCTCCGCCTGCTTGGGATTCATCTTGTAGAGACGCAAAATGGCGCTATCCAAATTTAGATTATTATCGCCGTATTGCTGGAAAACGCTGCTAGCAAACTGTAGCGTCACATTGCTCGACTGTTGCCAGTTAAGGGGAGTCGTCTCGCCGTTGCATATGGGATACCCGGCCTTCTCGTGTGACGATTTATTCTGCCCTGGCCCAGCCTGGCTATCATTGCCATCCGGCTTCGATACAGCAATCTGTATGCGTGAGCGTATCTCGTTTATCCTGCAATTGTAAAATTAATAATTTGTTGGTTTAAACTAGTCGAACAATCTATGACTGCGACTGCGACTGCGACTATCTAAGTAATTTGGTTCAAGTGTTTATGTAAAGACCCACTTAATTGACATTTGAGCGCTGTCGTAACTGGCGCACAACCTACAATAACAACTGCAAACAACAACATTTAGAAAAATAAAGCTCAGCTTGTTAAATGAAACCGTGCTGTTTAGCGTTGCTTTATAGCGCATTGATTCAATTTATTCCGACAGACAGAAAGAGAGATCAGCGTGAACGTCTAGTTCTTTGTAAGCTAATTCTTTTGGTTTATTTTATTTGATGTGGAAAATTGGGTTGTGTGTTTTTATGCTCAGTCAGCTCTCAAGCAATAGAAACTCTGCGTGCGTGTGTGTAGACACACTGACAGTTTGACATGCTTCAAAAAATGTATGTAGCTTTATGTAAAGATTTTTAATATTATATTTGAGAAAAAAACACATTTTAATTTAAGATAATATCGAATTTTACACCTGAATATTTTTCGTTTAAGATCTTTTTGATTGTGGCTAAATATATTCAAAACATATTTAGTAATTTGTATTTTCCGGTTGTATTTCATTTACTTCCTAAACATTCCTCTTGCTCTAAATCACAGCTTCATTCAATTACCCAACAACTTAAATATCGGACTAGCTTAAAGTAACAATGTGAGATATTATTACGTAGTCGTAGTACATACATACATATACATATACATTTTTGAGAATCTAATAAGTGACAGAAGACGGCACAGATATGCGAAAATGAAGTACACTTAAAAAGCCATCGAGACGGCCCCAACAAATATTTTCAAGAGAAAGCGAGAGAGGGAACAATAGTTGGCGCGTATACAACTGAAGCTATGATCTAATCTGGCATAAATACATGAGCACAATGTGACAATTGTATGTGTGTGTGTGAGTGTGTATGTGTGTTGTCTGTCTGGATCGGTAATTGAGACGCGTTTTGCAAATGTTGTCCGTAAAATATTTTTGCGCAGAAGTAAACAACAACAACTACTCTCATAATAACAATAATAAAGTTGTGCGAGTGAACGCTAAAATCACAACTAATTAATAATTGTTGGTCATGGGGCCAAAAAAAAACAAAATAAAAAAAAAACCAAGTGCCGAAAACATTATTGTGGCTTTAAGTTGAGCTTGTTGTTGTGATTGAGCTGATTGTTGCCTGCGGCGCATTTTGTCTAGCCAAAATAATTGTGGGAACATGCACTGAAAGTAAACCAAGTCAAAGCCAAAGTCGGACTCGAAGCCGAAGTCGTAATCGAAGTTGTAGTTAAGTTAAGACCAAGACACCTTTGGCTTATAAACGTACATACGAATGTATATGTATATGAATGTTTAGAGTATGATAGGTATGTATGTATATGATATTTATGCTGCGATCGGGCCAAGGAATGCCTGCCAGACAAAATGGCCCGTTGTAGGAATTACGTTTTGACTGTCTGCTGGCAACTGTTGTGGCATGAACTTGAAAACTCGTTGTTGTTGTTGCTGTTGTTGTTGTTGTTATTGACTTGCGGTGTTCAGTGTTCAGTCTGGCGACTGTCTAGACGCCTTGTTGCACGAGGTTGTGGCTTTTTATTGGCTAGGCCAAAAGCAGTAGCTGTTGCAGTAGTCGGCAGTAGTCAGGAATCTTAAAAATTGGCGTAAGTCACGCATCACAAAGCTGCAAAAAGAGCTGCGCTTTTGCTTATTCTTTCTATCTTATTTCCCTTCTCTCTGTGTGTGGTGCATTGAGCATGCGCAGGTGAATCTCTGGCCTCCATTCCCAAACTTGCTCTTTTGCATGCAGCAGCAGCAGCAGCAATCAAAGTGCAACAACAACTCTGCTAACCCCTTTGCCATTTGAGTTTGCCTTAGCTTTTGTGCATAGTTGTTTTGTTTCTTCTTGTTTGCCTTCACCAACAACAACAACAACAATGACTCAACTGTGTCTGGCTGTCTGCCACTGCCACAGCCATCGTCTGTGCCGCACAGCCGCAGCCTCAGCCTGTTGCCTTGTTGTGCCTTGTGCCTTGTGCCACTCTCTGTGTGTATACATATACATATATATATAATGCGCGGCTAGACAGTGTCTCGCCGGCTGCACTTCATTATCATGCGTCGACGAACAGTAGTCCGCAGTCGGCTGTTGGCAGTTGGCAGTCGGCAGTCCACAGTCCGCAGTCCACGTCGTCTGTTGTCCGGCCAGTCAGTCAGTCAGTCAGTCAACTACAAAACTCTCGAGACAAATGGCAACATTATGGCTGGCAGACCATAGACCGCGTCGTTTATAGTAGCCACAAACATACGCCTACAACTGTTTGCATTGTAGGTGGAAGTTAGGGGGCGGAAGAGTGGGGTTGGGATTGGGATTGGGAGTTGGAGTGGCAGGGGGTAAACAGCTCTATGAGCACTCAGTTTAAGTCTGGGCACACATATGACCATTTGTGCTGTGTCCCATGTCTCAATATTACTCATACGTCATAATTATTATTACTGGCAAACCTTTTTTATGTGCTTATTCGTTTTTTTGTGTCTGCGCAGCCAGCCAAAGCAAATCAGTCAAAGATGAAACAAGATGAAATAGTTAGCTTTAAAAGTTTGCGAACAATAAATACACTATCAAAGAATTTGGTTTCTAAATATTATGCCATTGTGATTTTAAGTAAGGAAAAATTTATGAAACCTGACAATTTACAAAATGGTACAAATTTATCTATTAGAAAATATATGTCTGATTCTACCATTTCTTTTCTTCTTATTGCATATACTAAAAGAGGCCATTGAGAAAAGATAGATCAAAACTGACGGATACGGATACTAAAAAGCGTTTCCTGACAATTCAAAAAAACCCCTTTAATAGAAACCAATTTAAATACGACTTCGACAATATCAGATCTTATCTTTATCTGTATCTGAAAATGAATCAAGTGTCTTATTCAGTGCTTCTTTTCTTGATTTCGCTGGTCGTTGTTTTTGTTGTTTCTGGCTGCAGTGTTTTTTTATTGAAAGGGGGGCAACAAGAATATCATATTATTATGTATATTTTGTGTATTTGTATGTTTGTGTGTGTGTGTGTTTAAGTTTGTGGTGTTGTTGCCTACCCATGGGCCGCTTGTGTCGCTCGCATAGCAACGACCTACAAAAAGTTCATTAACGGAGTCAGCTAGACATGGCCCAGACTGTTCCCAGACATTTGCCAGACAGCCGGCCACATGGACGACGTACACAAATACGCAGAGGCCGGCGACGGAATTCGTTGCAATCGTTGCAGTCACTATGTGTGTATGCGTGTGTGTGTGTTTGTGTGTGTCTGTGTCTGCTTTGTGCGGCACTGCCCGGCAGTTGTAAATAGTATCAGATAGATAGATATTTGACTAAAGCAGTCACAGTCAATTGGCTGTATCTTCGTTGTCCGGATGATGTTGGGTGTCAAATCTTATTTAAATCGTATTCAAGTTGATATCAGAGAGAGATAGAGAGAGAGAGAGAGAGAGAGAGAGAGAGAGAGAGAGAGAGAGAGAGAGAGAGAGAGAGAGAGAGTTTGGAACTACTTACTATGGCTAAGAAGTGATCTGAATTTGATTGATTGACCGCAGTAACACGTGTGGCATCTACAACTACAAAGTACACTTTGTTTCGCTTTAAAGGTTAAACATGTGTTGTGTTTATTGTTTATTAATTTGGCTCATTTGGCATTTTGGGAGAAAAATCGTGTTAAATGTTAAATGAATTGAAGCGCAAGACAAGCAATATAAATTTTGTTTTAATTTAATATACATACATATATAGTATAGATAAACTGTCTGGGGGTTCTTGGCCACATTTGAGAAATGCAATTAGCCTTGAATGGATTTAAGCAAAGCCAAAATTGTTTCGCTCAATTGGCCAAATTTTTATAGAGTAACAATTTCTGTTTATATATATAAATATTCCAAAAAAAAAACAAAACATTTAATTGCAACGTGCACTCGTTCTCTAAAAATCTCACAATTCACACAGTTTATTTATTGTTTTAAAATTGCGATTGTTGCTGCTGTTGTTTATTTTCTTTCACGTTAAGTTGCAAATTGCTTTTAATTTTATTTGTTGTGGCCTGCCTCGTTTTTTATAGAGATCTATTTTTGGCTACTTTCATGAGGCGACACTAGTTTGGTATTTGGCTGACAGCTTTTTGGCACATGTCTATCGGTCTGGATGGATTTGAAGTGGTACTCACCGTTGCATGGCCAAATGATCCAGCAAACGATTCTTGGTAGCTTGTGTGGTCTCATCTTTGGCGCTGGGATTGCTGCCACCGCGAATGCGATTCACCTGCTCCTCGGTCAGATTGAACATGCCCCAGATGGTGCGATTGTTGGGATCCACGACCTCGGAACGCACATCGCCGTCCATAAATGCCGAGCGATTAATGCGTCCAGCATCGCAGGACATCATCAGGAGCAGGCACAGCATTAGAAGCAACAGCAATCGCCGGCCGCTGCCCTCACAACAGCACAACACAACACTTGACATTATCTTTTACTTCTTTTGTTTTTGATAAAGTTTTGGCTTAAGAGCACACAAACTGCAGTTTTGACACTTATTAATTTTTCAAAACTTTGGGCTTTAAGCAACAACAATAGTTGTGAGCATTGTTTTTTATTTGTGTTTTAGTAAAAAGTTTTTGAACAGTTATTTTTCTTAGCACTTTATTGAATATAATATATAACGTAGTTAAGCCAACTTCATTTCTTTGCTGATTTGACTTTATTTTTATGTACTTTAAATATTATGGTTTCTTTTTTTTTTTGTGGTTGCCTTCTCGATGTGTTCACTCTAAGAACCAAGTATGAAGTGATTTGCACGAGTCGTTTTTTAGTCTTAAATAAGAAAATATTTGGTTGTGCCGGGGCATATCTACTTTGTTATGGTCGTAAACGCGCTGCGCGCCTGCACTGCAAGAAATTTTTTGTGACGACCATAGTAATGATAATCTTTCGAATGCTCTTCAATATTAAAAAATAACATTTGATGTTTGTAAGATATTTAGGTTAAATCGATATTTTGGTTTCCAATTTTATGTAATAAAATGTTAAATTAATATACGTGAAAATTTAAGGATTATTTTAAAATTATATTTAAAGGACAGTAGTTTTCAGCTTTTTAGACAGTAATGTAATTTTGTATAGTTAAAAGAACTAAAGACAGTAAACAATGTATAGTAGTATTTCATATCATATCTGTTTTTAATAAATTTGTGATTAAGCACTCAAAAATATCGAATATTTATCTTTTTAAATCACAATTTGCCTTATCCACTACTTTTTACAAAATGTACAAGCAGGAAACAATAACTTATACATATAAATAACTTGTCCATTATTTTTTTACTTATATTTTTGCCATAAGGCAAGTTGTTCGGGCATCCACCTTTCTTTTGCAGTGTATACGCTGCAGCGCTTCGGGCTGATAGTTCGGATTTTGTGTTGCCGACGCAGTCGACCAATCAAAATCGGCGTTGCTGCCGCCGTTGTTGTTGTTGCGGCTGCTGCTGTTAAGAGGATCTCTGCTGCCGCCGTTGCGGTGCTGTCGCCGGCTGCGCTGCTGTCGCGTGGTTGCCTTTCTGTGTGTGTTGGTTTATCTAATCGGTGTGCGTGCAGCCGGTCTCTGTGTGTGTGCGTAAGCTCTTTTCTTATCGCGCCAGTTAAAGAAAGTGATATTCGTATTGGCTTTGTGGGTTACATGCGGGAGATGGGAAACATATAGGGGGATAGCGAAAAAAAACTATACGAGATGCTTTTGCTTTTCGTATTAGTTTGGCACATAAGTGGCAGATAAGATCTAAATTATTGCAGAGATTTGCCAGTGTACTCGCATGAACGATAGTGGACAGAAATATTGACTATATAATCATAAAGATTTCAACTATTTATTGTTTTAGTTATTTATAATGTTATTATAAATCAGTTTGATTATCTGTTCAGGAATCAGTTCTGGCAAATAATTACTGTCCATGTTATGAACTTTGATTTTAGTTGGCAGCAGTTTGTTAAGGTGCGTGGCGTATTATATAAGAGCATTAAACTGATTTCTACAAATAAATGATTGCCTCTAATCAAATTGTTTTGATACCTAAATTGCCTGAACTAATTCTGTTATCATAATGTTTTTTTTTACGCAGCTTGAGGTACTTTAAAATAGCTCATAGGCATATCTTTATGGTGGCATAGTCTCCTTGATTGGCTTGTCATTGACTTTGACTCTAGCTATTCAGCTATTCACATGTTTTTCATGTGCTCACACCTTATCCTAAGTACCTTACACCATTTGAATTCCACAGTCCAATTTGCTTATCTCGACAATGTGCGTACTGTATAATGGGCATAGAAAGTGCGTGAGTTAATGTTAGCATTTCGGATGACAACATATTTATATTTTGTATATCTAAGCAAATCGGCGGAAGTAATCTATTAGGGTGCGTACCGTCAGGCGGTGCCAGGCACCGCCTTAACCCAAGAATGCCAATAAATTTAGCTAAAGAGAAGTTTTAAGGACATTGGCAAATATGTATACTATGTGACAAAGCTTGATAAGTAGATACGTTGATCCTTACATGTACAAGGTTATGCCTCAACTTCTGCAATAATGCTTCATATATATGCTTTAATCTTTACTATCTCCGATTTAAATATTTTTTTTATTGTATTGTTTATAGCTTAGAAAAATTGCAAAATTTCTATACCAAGCTTCCCAAATTCAAGATTATGTTTTTATTTTTTGCCTGTGCATATCGTTAACCGAAAGAGTTATCGACAACTTGAAACAACTTGTTCTGTCTATAGATTAGAAATAGTTATTATCCAAATTCGTAGTCTCTAGCTCTTCGATCACTGATATCAACGCGAACATAGATAACGCGGATATACATACATATATAAACTCGGCTGTTGATCACCACTTACACTTTATGGAGTCGGAGTTGCATCCTTCTGTCTATTATATAAAGAAGTAGTAAATATATTAAGCACATGCATTTATAAAGGAAGATTTGGAAAACATATATTTATTTATTTCTTTCAAATATATTTATAACTTTCAATCAATATCAATACTCAACTCCACATTTAGGTGGAACCTAAAAATAAACTCTATTAAAAAAATTACAAAACTTGGTCGCTGTAAAGTTATATATAACTTATAATCAAATCTCAATAGATTTTATTGTTTACAAAGTTTGTTCAATTTCATTCACTTATTTATTAATATTTGTGCGTAAGAATTGTTATATAAAATTCTGACTAACCCATGAAATGGATAAAATAGGGTATAATACTTTTGTGCAGAAGTACAGGCAGAAGGAAGCTTTCCCGCCGATATAGGCATGTCCGTCTGTCTGTCCATCTGTCCGTCCCTCCGTCTGTCTGTTTGTATGAATGTGGCGATCTCAGAAACTATAAAATATGAGTGAGTAAAATATGATATGGGTTTTCCTAATCACTAGGCATGACAAGTTTCTTTTGATAACTTTCTTGAATTCTAAAATTTTAAAAAGGGGATTGAAAACATTAACAAATTATTGAACTGCTCAATTTTTATTAAAATCGGCTAAGAAGCACCGGAGATATGAAATCATCAAGCATTGGTACGGTAGTACACGTATGTATATGACTGTCAGCCCGACAATACATTTAGTTTAAATTAAATGTAATTTTCTCTTATTAAATAAACTTAAAAAATTATTAGCATAAACAAAAAGGAAAATTTAAGATAAGATAAATTCAGGATAGGGGCTAGATGACTTTGAATACACACTAATTCGTAATAGGTAGAGGTTTGAATATCGCATTGAATATGGTGGTATTGAAACAAACATTATTTTTTTCATTATTTTCTGAATACGACTTAGCGCGCAATTAATATGACTTAGGTATTTTAAAACACATTTTCATTTAAATTGATTTCAGATTCATTTAACTTCTTAACTTTCTTTGTATGAAATTGTTTTATGGTCAAATTAACTATGTTTCATATTTAAATACCACATTGTAAAATTAACTTAGAACTCCATACTCAAAAAATGTCAGCAGTCAACTTGTGAAATTAAAGTCTCTAAAGTATCGTTAGCCTAATTGTATCGAAAACGAAAAGAAAATGAATCATATCAAGTTTTATTATCTAATAAAATTAGTTCATTACTTTCCACAGAGAGGATCTTACAACCATAAGTTGATAGGCATTTTGACCACCGGTAAAATCTGAGCTGGGATACAATTTGTTTAATGTCATTTTATATTCTTTAAAAATTGTAATACCCCATACCTCATTCATACAAGCGATTGAGTTAAAGAAACTCAAAGATTGATGTTTGGCCTAAAATGCTCTGATTATGTCCGACATACGCAACGACTGCGATGGCTGATTGAGTACACTTTTCGGCCGATACTCATTAAGGATCAATGCCTGCGTCTAAATTGCGAAAAATTCTGTTGCTGCTCCCGAAGAGGTGCACAGGAACCCTGATAGATATATAATATTCTAACCAAAACATAAAACGAAAAAACACAAAATATCAGTACAAAAAAAAAAACATGTTATTTTATAATCAGGCTATATCTGCAAGTATTAGTTATCTTACATTAACAGGAAAATAGATCCTATGGCCTTGCTACAAAGGACATCTCGATTGTCATGGCGATTGTCATGCCGTTCACAGCATCCAATAATGATGTTTTAAATAAAAGGGAAAATTTTGTGAATTGAGCTTTTTAAAATTGCCTTTGGTTTCTGTTTTTATGGTCGGTAGAAGTAAGCACACAATGATACCAAATTTGGTGATAAGATCTTAAATCACCGAATCAATGATGGCCTTCGTGGTATCTGCGTGCTCTCGGAACAATTCTTTTCCAGCGCTCAAATTATAAAATATGACTATACGACTACTTTGACATTATTACCAAAAATACTGAAGCGATACGCTAATGCAGATAAATAAACTCTGACAGAATCTATAGTACGGTTTTCAATGGTATATATCATGCCATCTGAATATTTCGCAACGTTGGGTATCCGTAAGATATAACAGTAACAATATAACCCTTAATCTGGATGCGTTCGTCGATTCGACAAACACTGTTCTCGGTGATTTTCTTCTTAGATTGTTATAATGTTTCATCGTGCTTGCAATATAGTTCGAGTAGCAATGAAATTGTGTAATGCAAATACAAATTTTTGTATACCCTTAACCCATGAAATGGATAAGAAGGGTATAATGGTTTTGTGAAAAAGTATGTAACAGGCTGAAGGTAGCTTCTCCGACCCCAGAAAGTATAAAGTATAAAGACTCCAGATTTTGGATATGAGAACTTGTAATCGCTAGGCAGAACAAGATTGTTTCAAATTTTCAATAATTTTTTAGGTTTACGATAAACACATGCAATTTATAACAAAAAATCTTTTATTTTAAAAACATGAAAATGGGGATTGAAACTATTAACAAAATTAAAATCTGTGTTTTTATTGCAATCGGTTGAGAAACACCGGAGATATTAAGTCAATAAGTCATTTATACAGTAGCTCACGTATATGTATGTCTGTCAGTCCGATCGTCTATCCGTCTGTATTGTCAAGTGTTAAGGGTATCTTCTAGTTAAGCTTATTCGATTAGAGGCTTCTTTCTTACTTGTTTTTTTTTGCAAATGCAACGCGGTCGAAAACAATGTACCACTCTATGGTTATTAAAATGTTGAATTTATCTACCCAACTCTTACCTGGTCAAAGTAAAGACATTTCAAAAGCGAAGACATTCTGAATTTCCACAAAGTATGGTCACGATAGGTGCAAGAGTATGTAACAGGCAGAAGTAAGCATCTCCGGTCCCATAAAATATATATATTCCTGATCAGCATTAGAAACCAGATCAATATAGTGTATGTATGTATGAACGCGTCGAGTACAAGTTGTTACAAAGTTTCGATAGCTTTTCCGGCTTCCGATATACATATGGAATCAATAACAATAAAATCTTGAAACCTGTACAATTTGTATTAAATTCGTGTAAGAAACACAAGAGATATGATATCAAAATTGACACGAAAACATCAAACCTTGGTACAATAGTGCAAGTATGACCTTACAAACAATGTAATTTTTCTCATTTCCTCTTATTCAAGCTATTGTTTGCCATTCGTTTGAAAAAGATTGAAGCTAGTTGCAAGCCAGACCAAAAAAAAATCTGCTTCTCCTAAAGACAGAACGTAGAAGTCAATAATATTTGTTTCAATTTGCATACGGAAATGACAAGCGAGACTTCAAGGACGTTCTTGATTTATTTATTTATTTACATTTTTAAAGCTCGTCTCTTCTGGTTGCTTTATCCCACTATTCAAATAAAAGGAAAACACACTTATCACATCATCATCGTTCAGATTCTTTTGGACTTTTTTTTAAAATGAATTTTTTGAGTTTTATATCTCTTTTTATGTCTGTCTGAACCAAATTGAATTTCAAAATGATTGTATAATTTGGAGCACTTTATAAAGTCTGGATTTCTCACCGTTTAAATGACTGTACGACTGTCTCTCTGTCTGTCTGGGTTTTTGTCAGACAGTCTGCTCGTCTGACTATTTGTCTCTCTCCCTGTTAGCTGATACCTATTATACGTCTACACATTGTTGGATCTTGAAATGAAACACCTACATACTACATACATAGAAATATTTAAAAATGCTGTGAGACGAGTGCGCATGGGCCGGACTGTGCGGCCAGACGACGTCTGTTATGCAAAGTTTCAAACGCATCAAATGCTTAAACATACAGATAATAATCTTAGCTTCTCCGCTTCATCTTAGAACACCACAGTCGGCTGCTAAATACTCTGATTGCACCGTTTGAAAATTTTAAATGATTGACAGCTGTTAAGAGACTTGTAAAAAAGACCCTTGTCTTTTACTCTTTATATAAAACAAATTTGCTTATAAATTGCTTATTCCACATCCCAGACTGTAATTCTATGTTTGATGTTAAGAAATTCGGTCAGAGCAAGGAAAAAATATCGGCAAAACTTTTGGATGAAAGTTATTGATTATTCCATCTTAATTTTTTTTAGAATTCATTGGATATTGTATGCCAATGTCCAGAAAAAACCATTCTGTAGAAACTGAGATGATGTGCCTTAAAGGGGTATTATACCAAGAATTGTGAGAGCCTTATGTATATCTTGCAAGACATTGAACTACTTTTGTGCAGGTTTACATGACGAATAATATGTTTAGGAATTGCAATTAATATTGGCACTATTTATTTTTATTTTATTCTAAGTTTCACTTATAGGAAGACAAAAATATTTGGAACACCAACAGTTCAACAATTTTATCAAACCCTCTGAGCGAGATCAAAAGAAGATAAACGGAACGAGCTCTCTCAATGGATAGACCCCCCGAAAGGCATTTACGAGAAGAAGGAAAAAAAAAGACATGCGCGCGACATTTGTCGAGACGTTTATATAATAATGTTTATTTATTTATTTGACTTATTCACACATTTGTATAGAATTTGCCCCACTTCGTGGACAATAAACGAAAACGCGCACATATGCATACTGTCACAAAAATCATAATAATAAAAATAAACAGTCAATCAGAAGCAGTCAAAAATGTTATGTAGACAACAATTGGAATGCGAAATGAGTCAAAACCAAAGGCAGCAGGCATGTATTCGATAGTTCATTAATTTCAAGGCTAGACAAGACCACACGCAACCCGATTCCGCACTTCACACCATCCCTTATCTACCTTCTATTGCCATAAAGTAGAAACATTGTAATTGGCAGTTAGCCTAGTGGTAATTGTAGTTCCCTTTGATCTCTATCTCTCTTCGTACTAAAATAGATACATTTTCTATTTTTGGTGGATATCCAAACAATCCAATTTTGACAAGGCGACTTGTGCCAGTTAAAAAAAGATCATTTGAACGATGAAGAAAAAGATTTCATTTAAACAATACTATACAAACAATACATTCCAGTGTTCACATTATCGGGTGCGTTGTCCACGCTTTTGCTATGACGGCGGGGGAACCACCTTTCGGTTAGGCCTATGTAAGTACTTAACGATAGCTATTTTTATACTCTGTACTTAGTTGAAAAATGTGGTAAAGAGGTAGCAATGGTAATTACTCATGGACAGGGCATTTTTTTTTATTTTTATGGGCCCGTTCTTGTACTAAGTTTTACACATTTAAGTTGAAATTTAAATTTAAGTAAAAATGAATTTTTTCAACCGATTCATAAAAAAAATAATAATAAAACCTAAAATAAGCACATTTATTTGAAGTTTTAATCCTATATTTTCAAGATTAAATAAGTAATTAATTTCGTTTGTTACTATACCTAAAAATTTCAGCTATCAAGCTATCAAGCTGAAATTTTGGCGAAGATCATGTTTTTTATGCAGTCAGACAATTTGTCAAAATCAGCGAGATCGGACCACTCTCTTACACAATTTACTCTAAAAACGAAAAGTAAATTTTAGGTGCATATAGTATATAAGATAGCTTCATGATTGATAAGATAGCTTGAATTCAGTATAGTTGTCAAAATAATTGACAATTAAATACTTCAACCTCACTGACTTTCAAAATAAAAGAAGCAGTCAGGAAGTGTTATTATTTGCTATTAGTATTAATTTCAACACCGGACAACTGTTACAATCGATAAGCACTTTTTATGTCAATTGTTTGTTAAGAGTATCTAATCTTCGACTTGTTCCATCACTGATTTCGTTTTTTTTAACATTGTTTGGAAGGTGGAACAGGTGTGCGAGAGTTGTGCTACAAAGTTTGCAATTAAAATGAGGTAGCTACCACTAAAACTAATAAGAAATAGTAGCAAGCAATTAGAAACAAAACTTAAAGAAAACATTTGGTCAATAAACCACTTACACTTAAAGATTGCGTTTAAACAATCTTCAGAAATTACGGCACTTTGAGAATTTTTTATAAGAAACCCTACAACAAATAGGATTGGTTAACTCTACGCATATGCGTATCAATCACGTATTTGATGAACTCGTTAGCTTATCAGCCGGAATTATTCTTGTAGATGACTGAACCAGATAATCTGCCACAGCAATATTCGTTGGTTGTACTAGTTTTTTGCAACAATGTTAACCACAACATGAAAGCCTTGTAAATGAGTTTAGGTGTTTTTTTGTTTATGTTTTTTTTTTTGCCAAAGTACTCGAACAATGTATTAAGCATCAATATAACACATAATTAATATAATTGAGACTTGCACTTGCTATGGAGAAGACGAAGTAGGAAAGGGGAGGCAGGCGTTGCATGTGATCACAAAATAAAGCATACAGAAGACGATGCACAGACTGAAGGAAGCATCATCAGCAGTCGCACGCCAGAGGTCTATTAAAAATATATACATGCTTTTTTTTGTTATTTTTTTCGCCTGGCGGGTTCAGACATCAACAGACCAGACTTTGGGCCCAAAAGTAGAAGCAGTAGCAAAAGCAGAAGCCGAATCAGAAGCAGACACAAACCAAGTCAATAAGTTGGTTAGTTAGTAGCCGGTTGTTGTTGCTGCTTGAGCGAACAGCGCCCCGAACTTGGGTGTTGCAGGTACTGCTGCTGCTGCTACTGTTGCTGTTGTTGGTGTTGGCAGTGCTGTGTGCTGGTTGCTGGTTGCAGTAGCCACTGAATGCAGTTGTCGTGATTGTTGTCTCAGATTGCATGTGGAATGCAAAGACCAGGAGCCAATTTGTTATTGTTGTTGTGTTGTGTTATGTTGTTGCCCGCTGGCTGCTACCGTTGCAGTCAACTCTGCGTGCTACTGCTGTTGTTATTGCTGTCGTTCAGCAGCCTGCCGGTGTTTTGCTGATTTTTTTTTTTCCTCTCATACCCTTTACACAGAGTGTTGGCGTTCCCTGACTTACGGACTTGACATTGGAAAATGATTTGTTGTTAACTTAATTGTTAATTAACAAAAATTATACAAGCTAATTACTAACAAAATGCAAATAAATTAATAAAAATAAAAAATAAAAAAAAACTTAAACATATTTCATATTCAAATTAATTGTGTTAACAAGTAAAGCCCAGAGTTTATGAACTATATTATCCTAGAATTTGTTTTCTGGTTAAGGTGATTTTAAATATTATCTACATCTGCTCAGTAGGTTTTCAATTATCATGTTGTAGAATGTTTAATTATTACTTTTTAAAAATGTATAAGCCAATCTTGATTAATTAAGATTTTGTTTATATAATTGGATGAATTGCATAATGTTATAAAAATATTTCATTGCTCTTTAATATATTTTTTATTAAATAGTAAAATTCTTTGCTTTTATAGTGTATACCAACGTCTAATATCTAGTCGCATGTGTATTTTCTGCATTTCTGGTTGTTATTAATTTTCGTGTATTTTGGTTTTGTTTTTCGGTTTTTAAGACTTTCGCGTGCCGTCGTTTGGCTTCTGCCCAGCAGCAGCACACCAATCAGCCGTAGCCCGAGCCAGATCTAGAGTCAGTCGGAATACGCGTAATCATATCGCGTGTGTGTGCGTGTATGTGTTTGTGTGCAGACCAGACCCCAAGCCCCAGACAGACCGTCGCAGACAACGTTGCAAGGGGAAGAGGTAAAGGCTGGGGCAAGTAATGTTGATGTTGGCATTTAAGCAGGCGTGTAGTCGCATCTTGTTGATTGTCAAAATTGACAATGAATGCGCCTCGCACAGAGTGGGTATGTAGTGCGCGAGAGGGGGTGCGTGCCAGCCAAGGCACGGGGATGAGGACAAGTGCATATATGTACATACATATATCTCACATGTCTGCAGTTTGTCTGGAGGGCGTCGCAGACATTCGCTGATGTTGCTGCTGCTGTTGTTGTTGATGTGCATGTTGATGCCAATGCTGTCCTTAAGAGATGCATCCAAATATGGACCATTCCTGCCCGTGGCAGGTGAATAAGGTAGTCGACGGCCCAGACGCCTTGGCTGCTGTCCGGGCATGGGCATATAGTTTTTGGTCTGCAGTTTCACACTTTGCATTTCTAAAAGTTATTCAAATGATATGCACATGCAATGCGTTGTAGTTGCTGTTGCTGATGTTGTTGTTGTTGGTTGTTTGTTGTCATTGTCTGTCTGCACTAGCTGTAAACTGAGACTGTCAGCAATTATGAGCGTCTGGCTGTCTACGTTTTACACAATATGTTTTTTTTTAACATATTTTTTTTTGTAAATTATTATTTTTTGCCAGGTTTTAATAATCTGATTTCTAAGCGGAGTCTTGTGTTGCGTTGCGTTGCGATAACCATCGCACTTGTGCAAAGGTAAACATTTTCAATTTGGCCCACCAAATTGTCGCTGCTGTTAATTGCCTAACAACGATGATGAGGACAGGCTCCTACTTGTCTGCTCTTGTCTAGGCCATAATTTAATGCATAATTACAGTTTGGTTGCAGAGAGAGAGAAAGAGAGAGGATGCTTTCTTCGATGCAATTTCCAAATCAAGCTGGCCAAGTAGTAAAAGTGAAAAATAATTCTGATTTCCGATAAAAAAAAAAACAACAAGCCACAGCCACAACAAAATTAGTTGCTGCCACTTCTGTTTTTCTATTGAATGGGGCACCTGTTGCAGTTCGAATAGCCAAGACTGTCTCTGAGACTAAACTACTTACGAGGCCAAGACAGTTTAAATCGCTGCACGTTATTTTTAAGCATTCGTCGTCGCGTAAAAGGCAATCAAATAAATGAAGTTGCAACCAGACCTTAAATGATGCAAAAATATCTCAAAAAATTCCCCATTTGGTACGTGCATAACGATGCTACTTCAAGGTCTCCCTTTCATTCCCTCTACTATGTGTGTTTGTGATTCCTTAAGTTGTGTCTTGATTTTTGTCTTCTTCAGTATATTATATATAAATACGTCTAAAGGTATTGGGTCGCTGCTGCTGCCTGTCTGTTGACTTCTTTGCTCCTTTATTTATAGGGCAGTCGGCGCGTGCCGGCACGCATTTAACCATAGTTACACAGTGCGAATAAATTCATTGTGCCCCACCCGTAGAGAAGCGAGTAGAGAGTTGAGAGTCTTGAGTTAAGTGTGTAGCAAACTGAATGAAATATCGTTTATGGTAATTTCTGGCCTTAAATGTGTGTGCAAAAGGTTCTGCCTAAAGATTAAAGCCACTTAAATAGTGTATCTCCAGTTTGATACGAACACAGGGTGTTTCTAATGTACTACTACTTTATGGTATTTTGTGTTGCATACTTTGCGGCAGTTCATTTTTATTAGTCGTTGAGTTAGACAGCATTGAGTCAGATAATTCGTTAATGTGCCAATTTATTTGTCTCCGCCTTATATGTCTTTAAACTATATATAGTTTTATTATATTACATAGGCACAAACACTTATTTATTTAAAAAAAAACGTAAAAATGTGTGATTTACCCTGCGAATACAATCCTTCAATATGCGCAAAGGCTACGAGCGTTAAGGGTCGCACGTTCACCGTATTGTTGCTCTACTGTTGGCAGCGTGAGTACGATGTGCGTCCATTTAAGAACTTTCAGTTTCGTCGTCTCGACTTTGAGGAGCGTATGAATCGCGCTTTTCACTGCATACGTGATTTTCGCATCATTGTTAACTTTCTAATGGAACGCCGTTTGCTTTCTGTGTCCATTTGGAGTGTGGTTGTGAGCAATTGGGATGCGCAACTGTTGCAAAAGTTTGCATGTTCGCTGCTTAACGTGCCAAGGATTGAGTTAAAGCTCATGCGACTGCCGCACGAGTTTTTTGTAATGCTTCGCTTGAATGTGCACAAAATGAAGCTGACTGACCTTAGCTTCGAGGGTGAGTAAGTGCCAGTAAGAATGCAACTTTGTTAGCAACAAATACACTGAGAAAAATTATGCAATTTGTGCTATAGTGTTGAACTAAAGATAATAATTCATTACTATATAATAATCTTAAGTAATTTTTCTGTTAAGTTCGGATTAACCTGCTCTCAATAAATCTCGAATTTGTAATATATTTTCGTTATACAAGCCTAAACTCAGTTCCTATCATTGCAGGTACTCCACTATCCACAAAGGATGTAGGTATGTTGCGCGAGTTTTTGCTGGTCAGTAAAACGCTGCACACTTTGAACGTCTCCAGCTGCAGCTTGAGTCAGTTTAATTTTGCCATTGTGGCCGATGGAGTGTACAAATCCAGCAGCATGCGTAACTTTTATGCCAGTCGTCTGGTTGGGCTGCAACTCAGTTTGGATACGGAGAAGATTATGTCTATTGTGGGTTCTCTGTTGATGCAGAACAAACTGGTGGAGTTGACAATGCAACAGTGTGAATTTTTGGCTCAGGACATGGAGGTGATTGCCGAGTATCTAAATAGTCCTAACTGTGTGTTGCGACAACTTCATCTGGCCTACAATCTAATATCCGCTGATGGGGCCTTGTTTCTCATACGTAGCATTGCTCATGGTGGCACGTTGGAAGTGCTTGATATAAGTGGCAACAGGATTGGATCGCATGGTAGTGATTGGGTGGCCATGCACTTTAGTTCCTGTTGCATGCTGCAGCATTTGTATTTGAATGACAATAAGATTAGCGCCGACTCCATTAATCTTATACTGTTAACTCTGAAGAAGCCGTGCCGCCTTAAGCGACTGCAGCTTTATGGCAATACGTTTAATGCCCGCAGTGCAATGATTCTAAGACGACTGTTAGATGCCAAAGTGGTGCTTCAGGAGGAGATTGACATTAGCTATACCTTTGATGAAGCACTGAATCAATATCGTATTGTTCCCTGGCGGTAAAAATTTGAATTTCAAGCGTTTCAAATCAGTTTAGTGTAAGGAATTCAAAAACTATTTGTTGTTGTACATATGAGGAACATATGTAAACTACACAAATGAATTATTAAAAAAATAATTTTAAAAGGTTTGTCAATTAGTTTGAACCATACGGTAGCCCGTTTTCTCTCAAGCTCGAGCGCCACCTAGCAATAGCTTTTTGAAGCTAAGAAACACGTGCCCTCTCGTCAATCTCTCATTCGCTCTCTCTGAAACTGTTGTTTTGTTTAGCAAGTATGAATGAAATTCCACGGCATGTGGTTGCCAGACTATTAATGTTTTATGTAATCACCATATGATAACCGTGACTTTAAGTTAAACGAAATATTTAACAAATGCGTAGCCAAGCTCTTGAAATTTTTAAGATCTTTAGTTCATTTCTATGTTGCTGGTAAGGCTGCATTTAACTTAACTATCAAGGCCACACATTTGAATTGACGGTCTGGCAACTATTACTTTGTTTCCGGCTATTTTTTTGTTATTGCGAGCGCGCAGCGTTTGAGTCTGTGTGTGTGTGTATGTGTGTGCATTATTGTTGGCGATGAAGTCAAATGGCAAGAACAACAACAACAGAACAGAACAGAACAGAACTGAATGCGCAGCAAACAGCTGCGAAGCATTGAGCACAAAACTTCAACAGCAAACAGAACACGAGACGAGGACAACATCGGCAGACGACAGGACAACGACGTCGACGTCAACAGCGAAGACGACGACGACGACGACATCGACAACGTTATCCTTGTTGAGAGTTTCGCAACATATTTTTATTGCAGCAGTCTCATCGAAAGCGTCGAGCCAACTAAATCGCCAACAAATTAAAAACGCTTGAAACCTTACTGAGAAGTAAATGCCCATTTAAAAAAAGAATCGAGCAAAAAAAATATGTGAATGAAATTATTTTTAGTCCAACTGACAATATTAAATAAATGAGAAAATAAATGTTATTATTGTTTCTCAATGTACAATGCATTTTAGTATTCTTATTCTTATTCTTATCGTTGTGCAAATACTTTATGCACAGTTGAGCGGCGATAAAAGTGAAAGTGTTTCAGTTAAATTATAAGAAATAGAAGTTTCAACGTTAAAGAGTTTTAGTTACTAAATAAATATGAGCAAATGAAATATTTAAATAAATTACAACCAAAATCGTGAACGCTTGTAATAAATTTATATATTTCATTTGTTCCTCCTTGTTTTTATTTATTTTTTGCACTTTCAGACTTCGGTTTTCGTGTTTAAAGAGTTTTTCAAAATCATTTTCACATGGTTGTTTGAGTGCAGCCAAGTGTTGTTAAGCAGCTAAAATCAACATTATAATCAAAATCAAGACCAAAGACCCACCTAAAAGCAGAACGCAACACAACTAAACTCCACTTAACTTAAGCTAAACAAACAAAGTAAACCGAAGCTAAGCCAGCGAAACCTAAAACTGAAGCGTAGTATTAGTTGTTAAAAACTTTTGGCTATTCAACTCGCAGCAAGCACCAAGACGTTGTAAAAGGCAAATAGCAGCAAAATGAACGATAGTCGACGCGATACGGCAACGGAATTCAGTTACATACTGCAACGGCAGGTAAGTTGAGAGAGGTCTGCCACATGTTGTATATAATACACACATATGTATATAAGAGCAGCACCCACTTCAAAATTAATTGCATGCACTTCTGGGCACAGAGTCCATTTGGTCCTTCCATATGTGCTCGAGCTTGGCGCGCTCTGTTTTGTGCGCCAAGCAACATGCTCATTGTTGTTATTTAATTGCTAGCAATTGCGCTCATTAACTTGCCACAATTGATGCAGCTGCCGCTGATGTTTTACTGCCACAAAGACCAACTAATTGCAACCGCATCAAGCAACCGAGCACCAAAGCAACCAAAAGCCAAGCTGTCCAAAGAGTGCTTAATTTAATATTTTTCCTAGAAATACTTCATCGCTCCTTAAAATAATTAAGGAAAAGCAATCTGTTTACATCAAACCCTCTTCTCTGTTATCTGTTTTGATTCAATCATGCATTTATTGTCTTTCGTTTTTCCGTCTCGTTGCATATGGCGTATGCTTAACGGGCTTTTCAATTCATGTCCCCAAGAATTAATGGTTTTTTAATAAAACTTATTATTCTGCGTTTTAAACATGCATTTCCCATACCCATTTAAAGCATAATAAATTCACATGTTTGTAGATGCCTTAATTATTACAGTGAGACACACAAAATGTATTTATTTATTCATCTGTATAAAGAATTTATCACACAATTCTCACACACACAGCATGCAAATGCAATGTTAATAAATAAAATACATTGTCCATCAATCCTTGGTATATTTACTTTTGTCGTTATCGTGTAAGTGTTTGAATTCTTCACTGAAAATAATCATGAAGTTGAAAGCATGTGTTTACAAATAGAATTAGGTTGACCAAAGAAAAATTATCATATTTGTTTTAAGTACAACGCGTTTTTTTTAAAGCTGTTAATGATGGGACAATAAATGAACCGAAAATAGAAAAAATAATAACTAACAAAAAATTTTTGAATTTAACAATTTTTTATTTAGCTATTTCTTTTCATTATAATGGGAGAATCGGGATTGCGCGGGCCCGACCAATCGGTTACCCTATGCGACTAGCGTGCTCGCAAATTTTCCGCAAATTTTTTCGTTTTGTTTCTAAATCAAATTAAAGGTTTCAAGCAAATAGCTTGAAATAATCCCTTTCGTGTTACTTATTTAACTTACATGATTTGATCTTTACAGACCGCCAGTCCTATGTTAATTTATTTACTTAATGATTAAAATTCCTTTATCATATAAGTAATCGATTGGGGTCGTATAAATATATTTAAGAATTAGGTTTCTCAAAAAGTATGTAAATTTAAGGCATTTACTTCATTTGCATTTTAATAAAAACATCTCACGGGCATCTCGGGATTACATCTTGCACATCTGAACGGTATATGTATGTATATATGCATATACAGGTCTTTTTCTGACAGGCATGTCACGTGGTCAGCTCCGATTTACATGTTTGATGGAATTGCTGTGCAAAATGAGTTCCGATGAAAGCCAAACATATGCAGAAATATATATATATATACTCTATCCGTATATATATACATTATTTATATCTGCATAAATGTGTGATGTGAGTTTGTGTTTCTGCTTGTGTGTGCGTGCAAAACCTATTGACGTGCCGATAATCCCTTAAGATTGTTAAAATAAATACAAAAAAAAAAAGGGAAGGCGGCTAGCTCTTCGGATTGTTAAGGCAAGTGAAATGGTTGTGGTTAACTGACACCCACAAAAATTCATTATATACAGACATTCGTTTGTGGGTTTTTTTGGTTGAGTTTGTTGGTTGAACATAAAACTGTGCTAATAAACAAGCTGAGGGAAAATCTTGGCAATTGGCTTGCGTGAGCGCCCAATCGAGCAAACTTGTTAAATCATGAATGAAATCAATTTGATTTTTTTTTTGTATGCCCCTAATAGCAATGACGGAGCAACTAAAACAACACCAACAATGCGCAAATTACACACGCATGGGGCATTAGGACAATGACACATTGGAAAGCACCCAAAAAACCGTATCGGTTCGGTTAATATCGTTTTGATTGAGTGATAACTCAATACGTTACAATATGCTCCGCTCTGTCCAAGCTCAAATTAATAAATCACATGCAAGGCAGACTCGCACACATACACACACACACGCATACCCACATTCACGACACCTTCACATTATTTTATGATAAATGACAGGTGTACTTAATGTATGCATGTGTGTGGGTTTTCGAAACCACAAAAAAAGAGGAGAAACAAACTTTTGCAATGTTCCTTATTTATGGTGTGTACTGTTATGACCTTTGCTGGCAACGAAAGCGCCATTTATCAGTTCTTCCTGCTTTTTAAGTCCGGTTGTCTGTCCAGGGAATAAATTGGGCCAAGAAATGGGATATTACATATTGCCTTAAGTTAGAGCAGTGCTAAAAATTTAATTAGGCGTGGCAAATCTTTTGCAAGCACCCCCGAGGATAACAGCTACTGTGGCTGCTTGCGGTTGCAACTTTGATAGAATAAAATCGATAAGTCGCGAGCGCGTCTTAAGCTTTAATTACGAAACACTAAACACACACAGACACACACATTTACATTCACATACACATACACTCATGCATTTGTGCACCCCATTACTCGCACATACTTTCGGTATTCATGACGCCTGCTGAAAATACTGATGAGTTTTTGCAGCTTTGTTATGATGGCCATGCAGAACCAGTCGAGGCAGCAGCAGCATGTGGCATGTGGTATAGCTGCCTGCCTGCCTGCCTGGGACCGCTTAATCGCCGCTTAATATGCAAGGCATGTGGCCTGGAGTGTGACCTTAAGGCAGACCTTGCCAGGACTACTACGACGACGACGACAACGATGACGACTTATACTGTAAAAAGAGACTCTTGACTGCCTCGCGGCATTCGCATTGTTTAAATATCAAATAAAAAACCCGTCAACGGCATAGTCTCACACACTCTCACACAAATTGCATTGTCGAGCAGGCGTTTATTCTTCTGCCCCTTTCCCCCAACAAGTTGCGATAACAGAAATCAATGTCGTCTGCAGCAAAGTTGTGCAAAGGACGCCACAACAAGTATATAAATGCGTGTGCAACGCTTGTGGCATAGTCAGAGTCACAGGCAACACGTGCTGAAGGCGCAAATATTGATACACCTGTTTCGCATACAACACACACACACACATTTCCGAGAACGTTATACAACACTTGAAATCTTTAGCCAGAAATATCACAGCAATCTATGTTGAGTGGAAAAGTTATCGTCGGAATACGCAAGACCTTATGCATTTGCAGATGTTTAGTTTGTAAATCTTTAACTTTATATAGAAAAATGTTGGGCAGGCTTTCAAGTTATTTTAGTTATTTTATAGAAAAATATATAACAAACTTATATTAATAAAAAAAGTTTTATCAGTGTCAAATAAAAGCTTGTGAAAATTGTTTCTGGTTATCTGTCCGACTAAATATTTTTGCACGCAATAGACAAAAACTAGTGTGCGGAATTAATTGCTCTCTTTAAATAGTGACTTCACATTTATTCTTAATGATTAAAATATATATATATATAATAATGCAAAGCTCAAAAATTTTTCTGGAACCTTAAGTTCTACTTTTCATGGTACTTAGATGATTTGATTTTTACGAAGTTTACCGCAGTTTCCATACATATATGTCTACGTCAACCTATCCTCTGAGTAAGTAAGGAAAAGCAGCTCTTCCTATTAAGTATTTGCAATGTATTGCCGCACTCTCTGAATAGCTTTGACATTGGTGAATGGGTCGAGACATGTGTGTGTGTGTAGAAATGTAAATTTTCCGGTTGTTGGACTACGTAGCGTATGCACAATGTGTAGTCAATAAAGCCTGTCTGTCCAGTGCTCTGAATTCATTCAAACTAAAAGTGACCTAATTGAATAGTAGCACATCCTAGGCAATCAGGAAATCCAAATAGAAGAAACCTATTTCAACAATTTGAAGGGCAATGTGGCGCCAATGTCGACATCATCGTTGATATAGACTTGAGCGTCGACGTTGGCATAGACGCTGTCATCGTTTCTTTTCTGACACTGACACTGACAGTGACTAAGTGCATGTGTGTCAAGGGGCTGCCATAGATAGAGTGTGAATGTGCGTTTGTGGGCGTATTTTATCCAACTAAACTCATATCGAATCGAATTGTGAACAGAAAAGTAAAGTTCATTCCAAGTGCAAGTTATGTAAATGCATCAAATGCATATTTTTAATACGTTGCATATTCAACATTTGTCAACAAAGCAGATCAAAACTAAATTATGGCACAGACCTATATAGATATAGCAATCAAAGCTGGAATACATATAAATATGTGCCATTTGGCATTCAACAGCTGCTGCCAATCATTTTATTTTAGCCATTATCAGGACAAACGTGCAATACAAATCTCAGGCCGCAAATAAAAACGGGCAAGTTTGAGTGCCAGCCAAAGCTCTCTAAGAGCGCTCTAAGGTGAACAGCCAGTTGGCAATTGCCATTGCCATGCCTCAATTTTATCTCATTCCCATTCTACTACACCATAGAGCCTTCACTGCCGTTCTATCTGGGGATGGCTTTGGCGCTTTAAATGGTTTCGATTTCACGTCCATGCCGATTTTATGCCCCAGTGATGGATTCAATGTGTGTGTGTGTTTTCTTTGATTGTGTGTGTGTTTTTCTCTGTCTGTCGGTGTTGTGCCAAAACAATAAAAACAAATGCGCTCGGGGCCAACACCGTGGCGCATTGTCTGCCTCTGCTCACTGGGTTCGACATTTGTATATATTTCTTTTTAACTGACGTCGCGTCGCGAAACAATAATAACAGTTACAAGAAACGTACAAAAAGGAGAAAACACGCTCCATTGAAAGTTGGTGTGAGCCGCAAATCCATTCGGTTGAGCCGCACTTTTACAAAAAAAAACAAAAAAAAAATATGTATGTCTAAGTCTTTAGTCCGAAGTGCTGGTGTGAAAATACCCTGTACGCAGGTGTAAAGTTAATCAAAAACTTGAAGCAAGTGGAATAAATAAAAATACTTTCAAACCAAAATCAGAATGAAATACTTTTACAATGATAGGCATCATAAATGTTTGTTTGAGTCAGTTGAATTTTTCCAAGAAATCGATTAGAAATTTCATAAATTTTAATAGTATCGTAATAGTTATACTTAAAATACGCTATTGGGATTTCCCTATATAACATGTTGTTCCTTATATAGAAGTGTATATTTGGCATGCGAAATAAATTGGTATTTTCCCCATATACATATTTTTTTTTTACGGTATGCTGTTATTTGGTATGCAATGCATATTTCGATAGCCTGCATGTTATTTTACAACCCTCGCACACATAAATCGAGCATTGCATAAGAGTACCTAACGCAAAATTGCACTCCATACTTACCAAACTTGATTAAATGGCTAACAATTTTATTTGTATTTTTCGTAAAAACCAAAAAAATATATGCTGCATATTTTTTTGGCTTTTTTTTAGGGCAGCGATGTGTCCGCTGCTGAGGCTTATGCATTCGATGACTTCAACAATTTAATGAAGGTAATGTTTGACCCACATTTTTCGAGAGTTTTTATTCTTCTTGTTCTCCATCGACTTCAGCCAATCCATCGACATGCAAACCAACATGTCTGCATTCGTATTCGTATTCACATTCATTAAATTCCAAGAACGTAACAGACACACAAAGACTAGTCAGATACACAAGGAGCAAGCGAAACAGGGTGAGAGAGAGAGAGAGAGAAAAAGTAATGTCAAAGGGGTTAGAGGGTGAGGAACGGGTACTACCATATCTGACATTGGCCGCAACCTTCTCTGTTCTACTTTGTGCAAATTGCTTTTGGTCTCTGGCATCAAAGAAATCTCATCTTTTTATTTTTTGCAGAAAATATTTTCCGCTTTGACGCTTCCCGTGTTTCTGCTTTGCTCGACTTATTAAATTTTATTTCAATTTCAGTGTATTAAAAGTGTTGCCACTTCCAGCGACTAGTTAAGATGGCCAGCTGATGATGAAAAATGAAGTGGAATTTGTTTCTTTTCATGTTCTTTCGTGAGTTTTTTTCTTCGTTTAATGAATGTTGCTTATTCATATTCTAGCAGATGCAAATAATTTAGCTTATACAAAATAAATATAAATGTCAATTTCTATTGCTTGGAATCAACTTAAACGAAGCTTAAAATTTTGACATTTTGTATTTCGCTCTAAGGAGCAGCATTCAAAGTCAAATAAAAAGGTGAAATAAATATTCAATCAATGGTATATTAAAGATTTTGAATAATACTATAAGAAATGAATATTTGAATATGGAAAACTTGAATCTTACATAAAAAAACCAACTTATATTCTTAAAGTATCCATATGGAAATGTTGTGTTTGATGTATTAGTGTAGGCTCTGTTTTCATAGGCTGGCTCACACTGAAAGTGTTGGCACTGCCATTAGGTCTAACAAGGCCTGTCCGAAATGAATCCAGAACAAAACATGCTCGACAGTAAGGACCAAGGCATAATAGTCGAAGGAAAAAACTATTATAGCCCATGGCCAGAAATTAAAGTAAAAGCCTGGCCAAAGTAGCTGATTGTTTGCTCAACTAATGGGCAACCGGGCCAAAAAAGAGAGGGAGGGAGAGCGAGTGAGAGAGAAAGAGGAAACGCAAATTGCCAATGCTCAAAATCACTTGCCACACTTTGTTAGCAATATGCCTCAAAAGCAAACTCTTGCGTCAGCTTAGAGACAAAAAAAAGGAGATGTTGTAAAAAACTTTTGTAGTAAGAAACTTTTGTTAAGAACAAAAATATATATAATTTATTTAATTTTAATTATTTTATTTTTGTAAGTCTGAAAGCCAAAATCTTGTTAATTCAGCTGGATTAAAACAAAAAAGTCGAAAGCACAAAAAAAGCCAAAGCAAAAATGAAAAGAAGGTCAACAAAAAGGATTTTTTTTTGTTTTCTTGTTTCGGTCAACGGGCTGACATGTTTGTGTTTACAGAGGGGGTCTTTTTTTTCTCTCTCTCTCGCTCTCTGTCTATATGTGTTTGTTTGTTTATCTACATGTGCAACACCAACAACAACAAGAGTGACAACAAGTCAACAAGACTCATGCCACATACACAGTAACAAAAAAGCAAAAAAGCGCAGTCTTTGCGCTCGAAACATTTGCCATGCGCATAATTGTGGTTGGAGCATTTTGGTGAGCGCATGTTAATTGCAGCACTTGGCAAAAACCCCGCACCGGGCCCCAAAAAACCGATGCCCCTCTGTGCATTGTATTGACATTCTGTGGGCGCCTAAACGTTTTTTGCCCAAACAAATTAAAATGTTGCGCCCGCTGCGCACACAAACACGTTCCCAATGTCCAGCTTGCTGTTGTTTTATATTCGCCTTCTAATTTCATTAGGCAATCACATTTCCACCTTTTTTACTTACTTCCATACACAGGTGTGTATGTGTTTGTTTGCTTTTGTGTACGCTCCATGGAGCAGGACTACTTGCTTCCAAATGAGTAGGTTCTTCTTCTCCTAAGGGAACACGAATATTATTAATTAAAATCGTGCAATGCTTGAAAAGGTTTGTTTGCTGCCTATCTCAAACATTGTTTGCCTCCAGATTGCCTACATATATTTTCGACTGTCTGTGTTGTGTTTGTGTTTGCCTTGGACAATATTTGCCTCTTATTAGAAACGTGTACCTGACACACAGTTCTGTTTGCTGTGTGTGTGTGTGTATTGGTGTGAGTGTGTGTAAACGCCAGGTCATTTTTTTCGAGCTTTAATATCCTATACCTCTGTAACTGTATACGTAAGTGTGGGTGTGTTGGGTCAGAGGCGCAAATTAAACAAGTAAGAAAGCTCTAGTCGAGTAAGCTCGACTAGAAGATACCCTTAACCCTTGATCATACAGACGGACAGACGGTCGGGCTGACAGACACACTCATATACCGCTGTACCAATGCTTGATGGCTTCATATCTCCGGTGTTTCTTAACCAATTTTAATGAAATTTTTACAGAAATTCATGATTTTGCTTATAGTTTCAATCCTTTTTTATTTTTTTATTAACGATTACATGTGTATATCGTAAACCAGATAAGTTATCGAAAATTTTAAACAAACTTGTCATGCCTAGGGATTAGGAGAGCTCATATCTAAAATCTTTAGTCTCTAGCTTTTGTAGTTGCTGAGATCGACGCGTTCATACATACAGACAGACGGACAGACGGACTTGGCTATATCGACTCGGCTGTTGATGCTGATCAAGAATATATATACTTTATGGGGTCGGAGAAGCCTCCTTCTGCCTGTTACATACATTTGCACAAAAACATTATACCCTTTTTTACCCATTTCATGGGTTAAGGGTATAAAAAGGTCGTATTGTTTTCAACTTTTGTTAGTTTCACTTGCGGCCTTCACAAACTTGAAAGAGTGGAATTTCACAATAATTGGGATATATAATTAATATTTTACCTTTGACCTCATAATTTATTTTACTTGTATGTGCTTGAACAAAAAATTTAACCTTAGTAATCACCTACAATGCAAATTCTCTCATTTCCTGCAATAATTAGATTAATGTGACATAACACTTGAGCTATGCATTCATCAATAGTCAATCAGTCATGATAAAAGGGAGTTTATATACATTTACAGGGCATCTTTGTAGTTTCTTATGATCCGCCGAACTTTTCCATGTACTCTCTTTCATTTGTAATTTTTTTTATTGTTGCATTTTGCCGGGCTTCACAAACTTTGCCTCAATTAAGTTTCGATAGGCTGTACAGCCTGTTATATTCTTTTCCCTTTACATTTCTGGATTATATTTTCTTTTGTTATTTGCTCTTTGCGGAATTAATTGGATTGCGAGCTTTAATTGCCTGGCTGGCAATTTTCGTTGTTTTCGCAAACAGCTCCGATAAATTATTTATGAGATATTCCAGGACAATATTTATGAAAGAAAAGCATTAAGTTTTTTGTGTTTGTTAGCTGAAAACTGCATAAATTGAATGTTGCATAAAACATATGTCAACAACAACAAAAACAGTAAGCAAATAAATGCCAAAAATTCTCTGGAGAGTAAATATTAAAAATGAATAAGCTCGCATAATAATTATGTGATATTTATGTCGTCGTCACTTTCATCGTCTTTATCAGGTGGCCCTTTTTATACCCTTAACCCATAAAATGGGTAAAATAGGGTATAATGGTTTTGTGCAAATGTATGTAACAGGGAGAAGAAGGCATCTCCGACCCCATAAAGTATATATATTCTTGATCAGCATCAACAGCCGAGTCGATTTACCCATGTCCGGATGTATGAGCACGTCGATCTCAGAAACTACAAAAGCTAGAAAATCCCGATTTGTGAAATGAGCTTTCTTAATCCCTAGGCATGACAAGTTTGTTTCAAATTATCGATAACTTTTCAGGTTTACGATATACACATGTAATCGATAACAACAAATTCTTTAATTTCAAAAAACTGAAAATGAGGATTAAAACTATAAGCAAAATAATGAACTTCTGTGAACATTTAAAAAAAAATTTAAAATCGGTTAAGAAACACCGGATATATGAAGCCATCAAGCATTGGTCCAGTAGTACATGTACATATGTGTATGTCTGTCAGACCGACCGTCTGTCCGTCTGTATGATCAAGGGTTAAGGGTGTCTTCTAGTCGAGCTTACTCGACTAGAGCCTTCTTACTTGTTTTGTATGCCTTTAATGGTTGACAGCGTTTTGAGGCACTTAACAAAAAAGAAACACAGAAATGGTATTTTGAATAAATATTATTTAAAATCAGGCGTTAAGGGACATTCCAAGGCCAAGCCACCTGTCACAGCTTTTACATTTTTTATACCGATTGTGGCAACCTTTGTATACCCTGCATCCGTGAAATGGGTAGGAGAGAGTATACCGTATACAGTTCCGTCCAAATAAAGTAGTAGATACGTATAATACATAAGTAGAGACATCATATTTTTAACATAACTCCTTATAAGTCATGGGTAGAACAAGTTTCCGATATGCACATGTAATCGATGACAATAACATCCTAAACCTAAACCGATTAAATGGGTAAAAAAGGGTACAAATGTATGTATCAGTGACAAGAAAGCCATAGGCAGAATAAGTTTGTCTATAACTGTCAATTTTAATTCTAATTTAAAAACATGTAATCGATAACAAGAAGAGCTAAATTTAAAAAAATGGTGAAAATCTATGAATTTTTATTGCAATTGGAGATATGAAAGAATTTAAGCAGTATTGCAAGTGTGACCGTATTGTATCTATAACGTCCAGGACTTAGTCCCGTCGATCTTACTCGACCATACCCCTCTTACTTGTTTTCTTTTGATTGCTGTGCTAACTGATTTCAATTTAAATGATAAGCAAAACGCTTTAAAAATATTGTGCAGTGGGCATGTTAAAATGAGCTAATTGCCGCTCATAAAATATGGACAAAGGAGACAAAAAACAGCGCGTTTTAAATTAGACATTTAAATGTAACATTAAGCTGTTCACGTGTGGCACAACAATAATGACAACCAGCAACTACAAGACCGTCATTTTTGGGATTGACAATTTGAATTACACGACACATGACCTTCGACTTTTGTTGTGACAGATTAACGACCAGCAGCTTGCTACATTTCCGCTCAAACCTTCTTCTCTCTATCTCTTGCTCCCTATCCCGCTTTGATTTTTTCCATCTTCTCATCTGACGCCTCAATTTGTTTTATTCTGCAGCTAGGAGGAAGGACAGTTTGTAATTTCATTTGGCCGGTTAGCTCTAGCCTTGTCAGCCTTACGATTCTTGGCATTGAGCTAAGTTACATTTCGTTTCGTTACTTTAGGTTACGTTATGCTACGCTACATTTCGTATCCTTTTGTTTTAGGAAAACATGACAAAAAACACCTTACACCAGCTGCCTCAAACTCAAATAGACACTTCGAGTGTGTGACGAATTGCAAACTAGGAACGAACACGTTTTATTTTTGTGCCTTTTCCGAAGGAAAGTTACATGATAAATGTCCCAACCTCGCATTGAGATTATATTTCTGTTAAGCATTAGAAAACGAGATATTCAATATATTATCAGCTTTCCAATTTCAGTTTTGTTTCTTGTATCTTGACCAGAAAAGATACAAATTTAAATAAAAATTTTTCCTTTGGAAAATATTTCTGTGATATGTGTTAAGAGGAGTTTTCTGTTAAAATTTCAATTATGAAATTACCGTCTTAAGTTTAAACACTTTTAAATTTTGTTTAGCTCAAATAATGGCAAAAGTATTAAATCTAATATAATTTGGTTGCATTTTTCACTCAATTAGCTTCGGGTTTCAAGAAAAAAAGGAAGAGAAAAGATTCTCCTGTAGTTTTGGCTGCTCAACCCTAGCATAATTAGCCATTTTCTTTGATACTGAATGGCATTTTTAATGGCACTTTGCCACGTGCCTTACTCTTTGGCCGCACGCTGCCTGACGGCCTGACTGCCTGCGTGTCCTGTAAGTATGCAACGAACTTTGCCACCTGTCGCCACTTAATTGAATTGAGAACTCCGCTCGCACGTAATTTGCTTTTTGGAAATTTTCATTACGTGGCAACAGTGGCAGTGGCATGCCCCAACGCCCACGCAGCCAGCCAGCCCTTCAGCCATACAGCCAGCTAGCAGGCCAACAGGCCACTTGAATTTGTAGCACTAACCAAATATTTGCCATTGGTTTTAGCTGTAACTTTTTGGAGTTGGCTTCGTCAACTGTACGCACAACTTTCTCTGTTTCTGTTTGCAGTTAGCTGTTTTGGCGTTTTACACAAGTTAAGAAAAACATACAAACGGCGAAAGAGATAGAAATAGTGCAGGAAATATGGGAAGGAAACAAAAAAATTTAAAAAAAAAACAAAACTTGTTTAATTACAAACATTTGGCAAAAAGTTTTCACTCGCAATTTAGTAAACGCATCAGTTGGTACTAACTTGGCTAACTGCACATACAACAACACACACTCTCGTAGCTTGTTTTTAGATGTCACTACATTGGCCTTGTGCTGTGATGTGGCGTTTTATTTAGGTTTATGCTCTTAAGCCCTTCACATAAAGTTGTCTTTTATGGCTGCGTTTCCAGCCCAAAGGTGAACCAGGTAGCTGGGAAGCCAGGGAAGTGGTTCGCGTTTTATCATAAAAATGACAAAAAGAAAGAAAACACTTTGATTATGGCCAGGTAACTGTCGCTAGCAGCCACAATTTGCGATAACGTTGCGTTTACGTAGCATGCCACAACGTTTCTACACTGTCTGTGCGTGTGAGTGTGTAAGTGTGTGTGTTTTTGTGGGGCAGTGTCAGGAGGACAGTTTGCTTTTGATGTAAAGAGGCACTCGAGGCAATTTTGTGCTCTTATCCCAATCAACGTGCAATAATAGAGACCAGAACCCAAAACGAACCGTGCCTGGACATAAACACACTGAGTCTCTATACCAGGCATCCCTCTCGCCCATACCACCCCCAATATTCACAATACCCACAACACCCATCCACCCACCCACATTACTAGCCATCTACACTCACAATTACTCTATGAATTTCGTTTTTGCTTAACGCTGTTTTTGTAGAACGACCATCAGACACATCAGCAACAGGGCCAACAGCAGCAACAACACCAACTACAACAACATCAACAACAACCACAACAGCAGCAGCAGCAACGCCAACAGCAGCAGCAACAACAACAACAACAACATGTACGAGATGGCATATCTGGCGAAATGTTGTCCTCATTGCCCCAAGCATCGTTCAACTATATTAACTCTATCGTTGGCAGCGGCGTCATTGGCATACCTTATGCCCTACACCGCGCCGGCTTTGGCCTGGGCCTGGCCCTGCTCATCCTGGTCGCCTACATAACCGACTATTCACTCATACTGATGGTAAGTAATAGAAAACGGGAAAAACAGACAAATAAGTAAACGGACAGACGGACGGACGTACCGAAACCCCACATCAAAGGTTCGACAAATTGAAAAAGTTCTTGCAACGGAAACGGAAATTGGATGCGTGTCTCGTTAGCAGCAGTTGCTACAGAATGCATGTTAAATGCATATCCGCAACGACACAATTTTAAAATTAGCATAATTAATAAAAAAAAATGTAACTTATATAACAGCCATTATTAAAAATTTTATATTTGTCGTTTACTTAATTTAAATTTTGTAGCAACAACGGAGACATTTTGACAGACATTAAGACATTTTTTTAGATTTTGTGGAAATGTGTTCCAGATAAATGTTTGGTATACTTTGTTTATTTTAGTTTTATTAAAACTATACGAATTTACTATATTCATATTCTGATTCTAATTAATAATATTTTTATGTCATTAGTTTTGCATAAAATGTATAATTTCCTTTCTCTATGGCACAATAAAATAACAGTGTTTTCAAACAACAATTTCATTTGTAGGTTAGATGCGGTCACATTTGCGGCAGATTCAGCTATCCGGGCATTATGGAGGCTGCCTATGGCAAATATGGTTACTATTTGCTATCGCTGTTGCAATTCATGTATCCCTTTCTGGGTAAGTGGCGCTAATCATTAAATCCCATCGGTGTGCCAAACTGTTTTTGCAGGCAACACACGCACACACACACACACATACACACTCAGAAAACTAACAAAAATTATGCCATTTTACAGCAATGATTTCGTACAATGTTGTTGTCGGCGATACTTTATCCAAAGTTTTGGTACGCTTCTTTCCATCGTGGGGTGATTCAATGGGCGCCGTTCGATTGGGCGTCGTCTTTTTCGTCACCGTTGGCGTCGTTGTGCCCCTTTGCCTCTATAAAAATGTCTCTCGTTTGGCTCGCGCTAGTTTCATTAGCTTGGCGTGCGTTGTCTTCATATTGTTTGCCGTCATACTGAAACTTATGTCGGGCGATTATAAAGTGTGAGTACAAACAGATATATTTCGTAGACACTCATATACAAGTTTTATCACATAGCTGACAGTTTATTTTATTTATTTTTTGTTGAGGAAACTTGAGACAGTAAATTCTAATAACTTGGACTTGCTTTAAGGCAGCTTTATATTTATGTTCTATTAATTTGTCATTTGTTGTCTTTTCTCACCTATGGAAAATAAATTTAATTTTTTCTCCAAATTTTTTCTTTTAAATTTATATTTTCAAGCCAAACAAGTAAGAAGGCTCTAATCGAGTACGCTCGACTCGAAGATACCCTTAACCCTTGACCATACATACGGACAGACGGTCGGGCTGACAGACATACACATATGTACATGTACTACTGGACCAATGCTTGATGGCTTCATATCTCCGGTGTTTCTTAACCAATTTTAATGAAATTTTTACAGAAGTTCATTATTTTGATTATAGTTTTAATCATCATTTTCAGTTTTTTGAAATTAAAGAATTTTTTGTTATCGATTACATCTGTATATCGTAAACCTGAAAAGTTATCGAAAATTTGAAACAAACTTGTCATGCCTAGGGATTAAGAAAGCTCATTTCACAAATCGGGAGTCTCTAGCTTTTGTAGTTTCTGAGATCGACGTGCTCATACATCCAGACAGACGGACATGGGTAAATCGACTCGGCTGTTGATGCTGATCAAGAATATATATACTTTATGGGGTCGGAGAAGTTTTCTTCTGCCTGTTACATACATTTGCACAAAAACATTATACCCTTTTTTTTACCCATTTCATGGGTTAAGGGTATAAAAAGCAATTCAAAATTCTAACTTTTATTTTAGCAACGCGCTCAAAAGTGTGCTATGTAATTATTTTGTTGCGTAAGCAGCAGAGGCTTGTTGCCTTGAGTGTGTCTTTTCGGGCTGTGCATGTGCCAAGCAATTTATAAAAATTATTAAAAATGTATATTTCATAAGTGTCGACGCTGTCTAATAGAGCATACAGATTTATTTGCATTTTAATTACAATTTGTGTGTGCGGCGAAGGGCAACAAATTTATGAGCAGCCCTTGGCAGACAGCTAACCAGTGCACTGGTTGTTGCTCCCTTCCATATATTTTTTATTTCCCTTTTTTCGGATGGGGTGAAGAGTTATGGTAGTGGGGTAGTTATGGTTGTGTCCTGGCCACTTTAGTGCTAAGTGGCGCTTTAGTACCTTTAAATCTGCAGCGTCTGGCCCGGCGGCATTGAATGGCACAGAACACCACAGCTTCATAAAATGTAGTGTGCCATTTGTATGGCTTTTATGGCTTTTCATTTGTTTTTCCACGGTGCACTAGAGCTACAAAAAAATCTACATTGTTTCTGTAACAAATTGACGAGTAAACGTTAAGAAAGAAAGAAATAGAAAGAAAGAAAAAGAAAGATTATATAAGAATCTTTCCATAAAATTATTATTGAATATTAGAAATAGAATTTTCTTCTGTCTGGCTTATAACAGATATTTGATTTGCCGGTAAAATCCGCAAAAGAACGCACATAAATTATATTACTTTTAAAGTATTGTTCAATATGTATATTTTTTTAAGGAAAAGTTCAAAATTTTAAAATAATTTTTGCCAAATAAAGGACTTCCGGTTAGAAAAAGTTTATTTTATTTTACCCACAGTGCAGTAGACGCGCTGTTGCATGCAGCATTCGCACTCTATCGCCGTAGCTTGTGTTTACTTTCTCTTTCTATCTCTGTTATGCTGTGTGTGGCAAGTTTGAATGTGCAACTCAGCAGCAACGGGAGGCGGCAAGACTTTAGCTGCTTGCCACAGTGTTGCCAATGGCGACGCGTTGGGCAGCTGTGTTTGACAGCCGGCCAGCCAGCCGAACTGAGCTGCCTTGCCACGCCCTATCTCTCTCTTTTTCAATGCGTATTTCATGGTCAACGGGTGCTTGAGATTCGCAGTTGCCTGCTGCTTGTTGTTGTTGTTGGGCATAAAATTTAAATAAATTTCCAATTTGCGTACTTTTTTGCTCAATTTTTCTACTTCTGTTTCCTGATCTCAGTTCACGCTTTTATCTTTTGAATATTATAATACTACGCATAAAAACATACATATATAGACCTCACCTTATTTTTTTTCTCTTGTGTGGGGAGCAATATTTTACATTTCTCACACTGCTCGCAAAGAAGAAAAAAAAATGTAATTTGGTGTTAACTTTGTGTAATTTTTTGTACCAACGGATATCTTTTATTATGCTGCCTGTTGCTCTGCTCCGGATTTCCTTCAGCACGGATACGGCCGAGTCTTGGCGCTTTGCGAACACGGATCTAATCCCTGCCACGGGCATCATGGTGTTTGGTAAGTTGCCGCATAATATATGTGTTTGCTTATGCCGTAGCTCAGCTTAAAGAATAACAATTACACGATTGCCGGATAAGAGCGCTGACAGCGTTGCCAGACCGTTTTCCATAAATAATAATTCAATTGCATACTCTCTAAAAATGTTTTCTCTCATTTTTTGTTTTGCGGTTCTTTTGGGCTGCGGCTTGTGCCATTCCCGCAGCCTTTATGTGTCATCATAATACTTTTCTGGTTTATCAATCGATGCGCGAGGCGACCATGGAACGCTGGGAGAAGGTCACCCACATCTCAATTGGTTTCGCCTGGACAGTTGCGGCTCTCTTTGGCATTGCAGGCTACTCGACATTTCGCGCTCTGTCCCAAGGTAAGCTAATTGACAATTTAATTACATCATTATCTTAATACTGCTCTCTACATAGTACATATATTTTTTATGTTTGCTTTGATTAGAGTGCTTCAAACTGTTTAGTTGTTGTCGGTTTGTTCTCGTGCCTTACCCTTATTTCTATTGAATTTCAGGCGATTTGCTGGAGAACTATTGCTGGGATGATGACTTGATGAATTTTTCGCGTGTACTCTTCTCTATATCCATATTGCTTACGTTTCCCATCGAATGTTTCGTATCCCGTGAGGTATGTTTTGATTTTATTATATACAAATATATTATAAAACCATTATTAAGGCTAGGTTCTTTTAAAATCACAATATAGATCAGAAATAACAAGTAAGAAGACTCTAGTCGAGTAAGCTCGACTAGAAGATACCCTTAACTCTTGACAATACAGACGGACAGATGGTCGGGCTAACAGACATACACATATGGCTGTGTAGTTCTGTACCAGTACTTGATGGTTTCATATCACCGGTGTTTCTCAACCGACTTTAATGAAATTTTTACAGAAGTTCATTATTTTGCTTATAGTTTCAATCCTCATTTTCAGTTTTTTGAAATGCACGATTTTTTTGTTATCGATTCCATGTGTATATCGTAAACCTGAAAAGTTATCGAAAATTTGAAACAAACTTGTCATGCCTAGGGATTAGGAGAGCTCATATCCAATATTTGGAGTCTCTAGCTTTTGTAGTTTCTGAGATCGACGCGTTCATACATACAGACGGACGGACAGACGGACGAACAGACGGACGAACAGACGGACGGACAGACGGACGGACAGACGGACAGACGGACGGACGGACGGACAGACTGACGGTCATGGCTAAATCGACTCGGCTGTTGATGCTGATCAAGAATATATATACTTTATGGGGTCGGAGAAGCTTCCTTCTCCCTGTTACATACTGTTGCACAAAACCATTATACCCTTTTTTTTTACCCATTTCATGGGTTAAGGGTATAAAAATGGTTAACATAAAAATACTAAAAAGGTTAAATAACTTAACTATGATTTTACCGAAAGGGTGTTTTATTTACGAAAATCTTTTAACCGGATAACAATCTGTAATCGAATTTATAATCAAATTTTATTACAGTACCCTATCACTTTGGAAGTATCCTTATAAAGCAAGCAACTATGATATATTTAACAACTAACCCACTTATTTTCAATCCCTTCAACAGCCTTGAATTCTTTTTTTTTTTTGTGTAATGCCTGCATTTTTTTTTTACCAGCTATTGTGTTTGTCCTTCTATTGTGGGCAACATTGCAGGCACATAGATGTGTTAGTGTACAGTAGACTTACACTGTTGCATTCGTGATAAAGTATATAATTTTGTTTACAGATTGTGCGCGCTCTGGTTCATCGTTTTGTGCTGAAGGAGCCCATCAGTGAGTTCACTGTGGACAAGGATCCCAGCTTGGAGAAGGGTGCCGAAATTGATGAGTATTCGAAAGCGATTACCTTGGCAATTGTGTTCAGCGCCTTTATAATATCGCCCATGACCGACTGTTTGGGTTCCGTGTTGGAATTGAATGTGAGTTTTTTTATATATACAGTAACAACGGCTACAACAATAATAACAAATAACAATCGACTGGAACTTGAAGCTTTATTATTTAATGCAAATTTTCTTAAAAATCTAGGGTCTACTGGCAGCCATACCACTGGCCTATATACTGCCCGGCCTGGCCTACATACAAATGGAACCGCATGCGCTCTTCAGCCGGGAGAAGTTGCCCGCCTTGGGTCTGGTTGTGTTTGGTGCTCTAGTCACAATATTGGGTGCTGCGGTGCTTTTGCCCGGTCTAATGGGCGGCGATTGCCGTTCGGATATTGTGATGGGCTATTGCCGGCAGGAGTTTCAAAATGCTACCGCTCAGGTGGCCCTCAATTAGGAACAACAGTAAAAAGCGGCGAGAATGAATAAGAGGAGCAGGAGGAGCGTCATAGCCAGCCAAGCCAAAAGTCATTACTTTAGTCATAAGCATTGGCAATACAAATTTGCATTGATGTGGGTTTTTGCAGGTTGATGATGTAATGCGTGTAGGGGGAATCAATTTATTTTTGTTTTGTACGTCATTTGGGCTTAGTTTAGTTTAGTCATGCCCTTGTAGAGAGGAAATTATGCTTTTGCGAAAGAGATCTTTGATTACTTAGGGAGTACATATTTGCATATATGTATGTACCTATTATTATTACAATAGTTGCGTTTGAACATAATCATTTTTTATAGGAGAAATATTTATTATATTTATTTAATATATTTTTTCTGTTTAATTTTTTATTAAATTTAATGAGTTTTATTTACTATTTGGACTCTGTACCAAAGTCATATTTATTTATATTTAAAATATTTGTAGGAGTTTCTTATCCGATATTACTATTTCATTAGCTTAGTTAATAGATCTGCAAGGGCATACAGATTTTGGCAATGCGAAAATATATATTTAGTATGTTTTTTTATTTTACTGTATTTTTTGTAACTGCACCATTTTATGTATTTTGGTGTAAAGAGGCAAAACGAATACTTGTACCTGAGCTGAGTCTCTGATGTTCAAAGTGTATCTGATAATGTGTCATAGTGTGTGTGTGTATCTATATATGTGTGTGAGTGTGTATTGTGAGAGCAAGCAAAATATAGAGCAAGTGATACGAAAGATTTGAAACCTGAACCTCAGTACAAAACAAAAAAGTTGCTATATTATATGTATATGTACTTAATTATAATTCACACAAGATCAATCTATTACTTTATTTAAATTTTTTTTAAAATTTTTTGCAGAAAGTTTTAACAGCGTATGTTTAATTTGAATGATAACAAGATAAATGTAGTGCAAGTTCCTTGATCTTTAAATGTCGGTGTAGTGCATGAAATTTTAGAATAGTTGTTATTGTAATTACAAGTAGCCATTAGCATAGTCTGAAAATATTTGGGCACCAATATACACACAATACATACATACAATGAAAAAACTTGTGAATGGACATAATCAAAACCAAAGCAAAAACAAGAAAAAAGTATTAGATAAAAAGAGCAAACTATTTGTAACTATGTATCTATTTATGGCATACAGAAAAAAAAATTTATCAAATCGAATCGAATCAAATCATATTTAAACGTTTTATACTATATATACAATTATATAGAGAATTGCTTCAACTCCAAACATGTGACTAAGCCTTTAATTTTGTTAACACACAAAAAACACATGATATAAACGAGAAGAAGAACTTCTATCGATTTATATATTGAGATCAACAACAGTTTTAAGTTGTTTGAATAAATGGCACTGATTATATTTTGCATATATTGTATATTTATCGTATTATGTACCCACTGGTATATTTTTGTAAGTATTTTGTTGAGTTCATGTTTGTAATATGCACTTTATATCGTATCGTACTATTATGTAAAGACAATTTTTACCATTTTCTAAATATACTGTATACATATAAACACAATGCTCACTTCTTTACTGGTTATGAGAACCAAGTGTTTATGCTTTTCTGTTCGATCTAAGAACCAAGTTAAAAACAAAAAACTCCTTACAACTCTATACTAAGAGCTTAAACAACACAACATATCATACAAATCGAAACAAAGGCCAAATCAAACAAAAAAAAAAATAAATAAAAAACAACAATGGAGCACAGGACATAACCCAGGGGCTTTTCTTACAAACAACTTTTTACAAGAAACTAACGCTTTACACAACAACAACAAAAACAAGAACAAGAACTCGATAAAACTGGAAACAACACTTGTATATACACAATATTTACTATAGATCTGTCTATTTAGTTATATTTATAACATATACAAATTCACCAACTTCAATATCTCATATCCAATCCAAGATTGTAAAGTTGGAAGAAAATCAAAATGAGATAAAAAAAGAAGTACAGAACCGTAAATATTGTTGGCAATTCCAGAGAAATGTTACTTTTATCTAGCGAACATATACAAAACTATATATATATATATATAATATCATAAAATTATGCATGTAGTTACATAATTATTTTGAACTTGATGTATGTGTGTAATTGAGCGCAAAGCGTAGAATTTGTTGCATATACTATATACAAAAAATGAGAAGATATATAAATATAATTTGTATGCATAAAAAAAATAATCAAATTTCACTCAAATTAGTATAAACATAATTATAATAACAAAACTTAAAAAAAGAATGTATTTTAAAAATATGCAAATAAAAAAAAAATAACAAAAGTGTTTAGTTTTATGTGGTTTTTCATGCCCCGCGATGCCACATGCTAGACAGCTGCGACCATATCAGACTCTTATCATTTGAGTATTTTTTTTCGGTTGTTTCCCAGCGCATTCTGTGGTTTATTTGATATCATTTGATATCCATTCAACAAGTGTAGAGTATAAAAGGCGCTGTCTGGACTCCGAATAGTCACAGTTCTCAAGTGACTGGCACAAGTGCTATAAAATTTCATTGTTCCACTTATATTATTTGTGTTCATCCTGATCAAAATGGCCGACAAGAATAATTTACTGCTGTTGTTCGAGCATCCCACGGAACCCGTTTTCCTGGACAAGGGCAAGAAAGTGACCGTATTCGATGTGCCCGACAGCTATTTGACCGATCGCTATCGTCCCATCAGCACTGAGGTACAGAGTCGCGTTGGCGAGAAAGTCGAGCAACGTGTTCCAGTTCGCGAGATCTCAATTCCCGATCTCCGCATCCCCATGTCCCTAGGTCGTGAGGAGAAGTTTTCGTTGTTCATTCCCAAGCATCGCCGAATTGCAGGTCGCCTTATCGACATATTTGTGAACATGCGCAGTGTGGAAGATCTACAGAGTGTGGCCGTCTATGCCAGGGATCGTGTTAATCCCGTTATGTTTAACTATGCCTTGTCTGTGGCATTGTTGCATCGTCCCGATACACAGGGACTAGACTTGCCATCGTTTGCGCAAACATTCCCCGATCGTTTTGTTGACTCGCAGGTTTTCCGTCAGCTCCGTGAGGAGTCCTTTGTGGTGCAACCCGGATCCCGCATGCCCATAGTTATTCCCCGTGATTATACTGCATCGGATTTAGAGCCAGAGCATCGTCTATGGTATTTCCGCGAGGATCTGGGCATCAATTTACATCATTGGCATTGGCATTTGGTTTACCCATTTGAGGCCGCCGATCGCAGCATTGTGGACAAGGATCGTCGCGGTGAACTCTTCTACTACATGCACGAACAGATAATGGCTCGTTACAATATGGAACGTTTTAGCAACAATCTGGCTCGAGTGCAGCCTTTCAACAATCTGCGTGACCCCATTGTTGAGGGCTACTTCCCCAAAATGGACTCCCTGGTATCTAGCCGTGCCTGGCCACCGCGTTTTGACAATACGCGCCTCAACGATCTGAACCGTGAACAGGATCAAATCAATGTCGAGTTAGCTGACTTGGAGCGTTGGCGCGATCGCATTTTCGAGGCTATCCATCAGGGCTTTGTCATGGATGTGAGTGCTGGATTGAAGCTCAGTAACGTTAAAAGAAGCTTATAACTTATTCACATTTATTTATTTTTAGGAGCGTGGACAACGTGTTCAGCTTGATGAGGCCAGAGGCATTGATATCCTCGGTAACATTCTGGAGTCATCGATTCTGTCTCCCAATCGCACTTTGGTAAGGTTCTAATAGATGGTGACCCATAGTAACAATCTAAAATAAGTTAGATAGAAAACGTTTATGAATAATCTGAAATTTTTAAAGAACAATTTTTACTCTCACTGTGTATATTTAACAAAATAGTTCCTTATCTTTCAAAAACATCAACATAATATTATTTCTCAAAAATCCCAGTTAATCTTAATACTCTTAATACCTTTTTAGTATGGTGACCTCCACAACTTTGGTCATGTTTTCATCTCGTACTCTCACGATACAAACAACAAGCACTTGGAATCCTTTGGTGTGATGGGTGATTCCTCGACAGCCATGCGGGATCCTGCCTTCTACAGATGGCATGCGTATATCGATCGCATCTTCCAGGAATTCAAGTCTCGTCTGCCCGCCTACACAGACACTCAACTCAACTACTCGGGCATCTCGATTACTGGTGTTCAGGTGGCCGCCAATGGTAGTCAGCCAAATGTGCTGAACACCTTCTGGCAGCAGTCCGATATGGATCTGTCTCGTGGCTTTGACTTCACACCACGTGGCAATGTATTTGCTCGCTTCACCCACTTGGCCCATCTGCCCTTCACCTATACGATCACTGTGAACAATGATGGTGGTGCCCAGAGATTTGGTTACATGCGCATCTTCATTGCGCCCAAGAATGATGAGCGTGGTCAACCCATGTTGTTGAGGGAGCAACGTCTCATGATGGTCGAACTGGACAAGTTTGTGGTATCCCTTAACCCCGGTGCGAATACTATTCGCCGTCGCTCTACGGAGTCCAGTGTGACTATACCGTTTGAGCGCACCTTCCGCAATCTGGATGCCAATCGTCCAACTGCTGGCAGCGCGGAGGAGCTCGAGTTTAACTTCTGCGGCTGTGGCTGGCCCAATCACATGCTGATTCCCAAGGGTCTGCCCGAAGGTCTGCGCTGTGATCTCTTCGTCATGATCTCCAACTATGAGAATGACAGGGTAAGTATTTGCATTACTAAACCATATTTATTTTATTTTTGTTTCTGATTGAATATATTTTGTTTTTCCCATTGCAGATTGATCAACAGCTAGTGGGCCGTTGCAGTGATGCTGCCAGTTATTGTGGTGTTCGTGATCGTCTCTATCCCGATCGTCAGTCAATGGGTTATCCTTTCGATCGTCTGCCTAGGACTGGTGCCGATCGTCTTGTCAACTTCCTGACGCCCAACATGAGCATTGTAGATGTAAATATTCGCCACGATAATCGTCTGGTTAATCGACAGGGCTAAATGTAAAATGTGACTATGACTCTGACTACAAATTGTGACGACCTTCGTTTGATGAAAAACACTGTACACAGATATTACATGTACATATATACATAAATAAGCATATTTTATACTATATTGCATCTTTATTGCATCTTTATTGAGCTTATAATAAACGCATCATGGCATTTAATGAAGACAATACAACTTTTATATGTGGACCGGCCAATTTATACTAGATTTGTGGCCTTAGACGCATTTCAACTTGATCATTGATTGCGCTTATCAGCAACAGCGGCAGCAGTAGAAAAATCAGCGTGTTCTTTGATAGCTCACAGTTTATACGCACACAAATACTGGCTCTTGATACTCTCTTACTAAAACTAATGTTGGCACGGCAGTAACAGATTTTCGATTTATTTTTCGATTTCGAGTGAATAAAAACCAATTTTCAAGATAGATTTTTGTCTAATTTATATAGGGTCCCTTCAAAAAGTGTTTTTCATGAGCGTACAGAATATCTCCCAGTCAATCACACTCTCCTAGATCACTCTCACTACGTTTCCCAGATCTTTACACCTCTCACTGCCTTGCACTATGTGAGTGCCGCTTATAATCGAGCTGCTGTCTCTTAAGTGGCTTAGTTGTGGACGGACCGTCGTGTGGTGCAAAAGTAAAAGTTCTTTGCTGAAAGTTCTGAAAAGATTAATTCATAAAATGCGCAGCGTGTGTCAACCTACGCTGCTGCTGATAGCAGCTATTGGCGTAAGCAAAACCCAAAATACAAACTAAAATAACATAATGAGATCCCTTCTGATTGACCTTAGGTGGTGACTGCTGGCGTTACGCCAAGTTCTAGTTCTAGCTATAATGAACAAGTAAAAACATTCATTGATCAGTCGAGTGAGAGATACTTCAAGCTGTACAATCAGATTGCCTCCGAGACGTATTCGGCGAATAATGAGGAGGATTTTGAGGCGCTCTTCTCCAAACTAACAAATGTGAAGAGAATTGCCGATGAACTGGTGGGGATTTCCCGTGAGGCAAGTGGCTTTGACCTTAGCAAGATTCAGAATGCAGAGCATAAGTCGGCACTGGAGGAACTGCGTAGCGCTGGAGATTTATTTGTGCTGGGCGAGGATTACTTTTCCTCGGTACAAATGAATTTGGCTGCGCTGCAGAAGATGTCGACGGACAAGGACATCGATCCGTATCTGGGCGGTGCCAAGATGCCCAACGAGGATGACAGCCCTCTGGCATATTATCCCGACATCCAGAAGATTGTTCAACGTAGCAATGATGTGGATGAGCTCAAATACTACTGGGAGACATGGAGAGACAAAAATCAGATCTGGGCATCAGTCAATTTTTATACCATTGTGCAGTCATATCAGAAGGCAGCCAATATCTTGGAAATTCCAGTGCATCAGTTGTGGTATCGCTATGATAGCCAGGAAATGCTCCAACAGATGGAGCAAGCAATGGCCGAGTTGAAGCCTGCCTACCAACAACTTCATGCCTTTGTGCGTCATGAGCTGCACAAGAAATATGGCAGTGATGTGGTTAGTCCCAATGGACCCATTCCAGATCATCTCTTCCAGCAGGTGCTCGAGCAGGCTTGGGAGGAGGGTAGCATCATAGAGTCATATTTTCCAAGACGAAACCTGCCCCAATTCGATACCTTTGTGGAGAATCTGAGTGCCAAGGCACTTGTCAATGAATCCGAAAAGTTTTACACATCGCTGGGTTTTGAACCTTTAAGCGCTGATTTCCACAAGAATCAGTTGAAGGAGCCGAATGAGGAAAGGCCCGATGATGACTGTCGTCCCTCTCTCTTCGATTTGACTCCCCACGTTTTTATGATGTACTGCGAGAAGGTCAGCTTTAGGAAACTAATGCAGTATCACGCTCACATGGCCCGAGTCTACTATGCCGAACAAAAGAAGCAGCTGCCTTCGTATTATTTCAAGGCCTACAACTTGGAATATCCGGTGGGTGAGGCTGTCGTTCTGTCTGCCTCCTCGCCAAGTCATCTGACTGGTCGTGGTCTGGCCAAAAGTGACTTTGATAATGAGGCGCTCACAAATCGACTGTTTCGCATGGTGAGTGCAAGATTATGTTTTATGACATCCACTGATTAACAATACTTCCTAAACATTTCCCTTCGCTCAGAGCATTCACACCGTTCTCAATATTCCGCTTTATTACGTTCATACAAAAGTAATGCACGATCTTTTAAATGGCACTGTGGACATGGATACAGTGAACAAACACTATTGGCGACTCTTAGAGCTGCATGCAGGCATTGAGCCACCAACGGATCGTACAGAGGGTGCCATTGATTTTCCTTACAAGTTCTATGTGAACATTGAGCAAAACTATCAGACTAAGTAATGCGATTAGAAGACAGAACCGAAAAAATGCTTATTAATGTGTTTTTTTTATTCGTTTACAGAAAGTTCATTTCGGAAATATTGGGCTACCAGTTTTATCGCTCACTGTGCCAACAGGCTCATCATCGTGGTCCTCTACACAATTGTGATTTCTATGGCAATTACGCCGTAGGCAATAGCCTTAAGTGAGTATAATGTATATTTTTAAATAATACTTGGGAATACAAATTTGATTTGCAATTTAGAGCCATGATGTCATTGGGCTCGACGAAGTCTTGGCGTGAAGTAATTGGCAAAGTCATACACAAAGATGCAGGTCTTAGTAGTTTGGCGCTCTTGGAATACTATCAGCCCATTGTCGACTGGCTAAAAACGCATAACAAACAGACGAAAGTTAAAATTGGTTGGAACTCCACTACCAAAAGTAAGTTTTAGTTCAAAAAGATATTTTTTGAAAATAATCGTTTTCAATTCTTGCTTTGCAGAAATTGTTTAAGCATGCCGCCTATAATTATATATAAATTTTTCACACATTTTGTCTGCAGTTTATAAATAAAGTTATTTTTAAAGTGTTTCGATTTAAAATTTAAGTAATTGGCACCGTTTTGCAGCACTAAAAATCAGCACTGATGAACTGCCTCCGCTCTGCGCGTGAGCTAGTTCAGCTTGAAGCTGTTGTCTTGCTTGTTCTGCTCTGGAAGTGCTGCTGAGCGCAGCTGCCAGAAATGTGTGTGAGAAAGCGAGACAAATATATGCATATTATTTGGCGCTAATGAATAAATTCAAAATTGCTTATTTGTATAAAAGAGTAGATTAGAGTATTATTACTAAACTGAGTTTGAAGTATGTTTATTTTAAAAAAAGTTAAATATTAAAATAACGAAAGATTGTATTGTGTAGATAATTTTTCTTCTGTTAGGTAACTCTAACTAGATTTTTTATTGTGTTCCTTTGGCCAGTGCTAGTTATGATGCTTGCCCAAGCATAGTTGTTCAGTAAACTGGCGCATTAGCCACATCATTAAAAACGCTGTTAAATTGTCTATGATTAGCTTCATTTCCCAATCGGCCGTCAGTCAGCCAAATAATCTGTTCCGGCCATTTGCTAGCATGTGCTTCAATCAATGCACTTAACCTTCTGTTTGGCTGCTTGCTACAAATGGTCGATTGGCTTGGTCTGAGCGGATTGGGCGGCAACCTCGTAGGTTGAAGAGCTTTTAGCCCTCTGTTAAAGTGTTGCAATGTTTAGTCGCAGCTGTCGGTCGCTGTTGAAGCTCATCGAAGCGCAGCTTTGTCGCTTGATTGCATTCATGCAACAACAGCTAAAAGCCATATCCACATCGACATCCACATCCCCATATCCGAATTCAACTCCATCCATATATCCGAGAAGACATCGACAACTTTTGCCAAACAAACAACATGACAACATGACATGCAACATTTTTGTAGACATATTTCTGTGTCTATCTCTATCTCTATCTCTATCTCCATCTCTCTTTCTCTCTCTCTCTCTTTCTCTCTCTCTCTCTCTCCGGATTTTAACTTGACGCTTCACTTGCCACGCACTGCAAGAAACAGCAAAAAAAAAAACTAATCAAATAAACAATGCAAACTGCCGAAAGGTCAGCGATTCTAGCCAATTTGCTTTTAGCCAAGTGGGTTGACACAAGAGTGATACAAGTAAGGAAACTGTCTTCTGCTTACCGAATATTTAATACACTTAAAACACAGTATTGTAATTGTATGGCTATTATAAAATATGCTGCAACAGCACAATAGTTATACAAGACAAGACAAAAACAAGACGGATATATTTTGATTTTAATCACTGGTCACCCACTAAGAACAACAACACGGATACACACCATTGCGCAATATTTTTATAAGATTCATTAAATTTTGCATGAAAGTGTAACAGACATTTATAATATTACAACGATAATATAGATTCTATAGTATAATAAACTTAAAATTTCTTACAGTCTGACATTTTTTTATTATGCCATTTGATTTGCAATTGCTTTAAGCTTTTTGTGGGTGGTCATATTAGTAAATGTTTTGTTTAACTGAATGCATTGCGTGTCTTCTGATTTCCACCTCCTCTTCCCTTTTCTTTTTCATTTGCTCCGCAGCTAATCGCGCCAAATTGCTGGGTGGGGAAGAGGTGGGGAGACCTTGCTTCACGGCTTGAATGGCCATGAAATTAAATTGTTTCCACTGCATCAGCTGCTGCCGCACAATGCCAAACTCTGACATGGCACGGTTGCAGCCGGACGTAAACTTCCAAGTTGGAGATGTTGGAGTTTCGAGTTGGAGTTGAGTGAAAGGCACCCACGCCAGCGCCCCATCTCTTCACTCTCCACTCTCTACATCCATTATTCGGCTTGCTTAATGAATCTTTATGCAAAAGACTCGAAATGCTCCACAAAAACAACTTGAAACAAGTAAGAACGCTCGACTAGAAGATACCCATAACCCTTGACCATACAGACGGAAAGACGGTCGGGCTGACAGACATACACAGATGTACGTGTACTACTGTATCAATGTTTGATGGGTTCATATCTCCCTAGTTTCTTAACCGATTTTATACAAACTTCACAGATTTACATTATATTATTAATAGTTTCAATCCTCATTTTAAAGTTTTCGAAATTAAAGATTTTTTGTTATTGATTCCATGTGTATATCGTAAACCGTGTTGTTATTGAAATGTTATCGAAAATTAAAAAAAAACTATCTATGCCTTAGTATTAGGAGAGCTCATGTCCAAAATCTGGAGTCTCTAGTTCCGTAGTTCCTGAGATCGACGCGTTCGTACATACAGACAGACAGATAGGACTTTATCAACTCGGCAGTTGATGCTGATCAAGAATATATATATACTTTATGGGGTCGGAGATGCTTCCTTTTGCCTGTTACATACTTTTACACAAAACCATTATACACTTTTGACCCATTTCATGGTTTAAGGGTATAAAAACAAAGCAAAATCAACCAAATAAAAAAGGGAAAACAAGTTAAATGAAATTTACATGCGGCTGTCAGCCAATTTGGTTGAACTTTTTTAAATTGCCGCATGCCCATCAACAAATGCATTAACATTAACCCAAAAATTCGTCTTAACTATCTCATGCGCCATGTACATGTACATATATTGCTGTCTTTTTCCCTTCCTCCTTCTCTCTTTCATTCTTTCTCTATTGCTCCCACTTACTCGCTCGCTTGCGAATTTTTGTTTACATATTCAAGTGGCGCGTTTTAAGCCAATATTTTTTCACTGGTTTCGCACAAAAGGAAACTAAATGAAACGAAACCACAGCTGCCAGCATTCGAGCTAAACAAATCTGGCAAATGGGAGCAGGTATACATAATTGAGAATGGGGATTAACATGTCACAAGCGTTGTTAAGTATTTTGATGTATCAAAGCTTACGCTTATGAATTTAATAACTGCATAAATCAGATTTGTCAAATAATTTTCATTATATTTTAAAATCATTTTTTTGGTTTTGGTTGTCTTGAGCTCTTAATCATCAAAGCTACAATCTGAAAGTAAGTATATTTTTCCTTAAATACTATAGCTCATGAGAAATTTCCAAAAAAAAAAAAAAACAGGAAAAGGCAGTATTTATGTTGCTAGCCAAAAGATTTAACATGCACAAAAAAAAAAACTAAATGAGAAGCAACTATGAAAATGGTTAATTTTACTAATTTAATTTAACTAAAAAACACGTTGATTCAACTTATAACATTGATTAATAGCAAAATTAATATGAAATATATTTAAATCAAAGTGCTTGCATAAAATATTGGAAATATCAAAATACTTTATTCTAACATTCTTTATATTAAGATTTCTAATTAGTAAGTTTAAAATTAAAGAGCAGGCATCGAGCTTCCGTCCCCAAGCTTTTTCATACAAAATATATTTGGAAACAGCGCAATTGCTAAGCCATCCGCTTAGTGAAGAGTTCGTAGCTTAAGATCCGATCATATTCCGCATTTAAAGCATTTTAAATAATTTCAATGACTATAATTGAACATAAGACAAAAAAAGGTTTGTTTTTATAAGGTTGTAGAAAAGGTTATGTATTAAAAATTATTCTAAATAATATTTCAATATATATTAACAACTAGGTCAAGTAATTAAAATTAAAAAACGTTGAGTTTTAAATTTTATAGAAGTTCTCAATTAAACATGTGTAAATGCCAAGTTAAGCATATTCGTATTTAATGCTGAATGCAATAACGAAAATGTTAGGATTAAGTACAGATTTAAATTATATGTTTCTTTGGTTGCATATACCCAATTACTTTATGAATTTTAGCTTACTATTTTTTAAAGAAACCTTTGGCAATGTTTTCGAATTTACTTATGTGTATTACTTAACTTTTTACAAATCAATCTGACTTAATATTAAGCTTACGTGCTTACAATTCATATTTCGAACTTATCGGAAAAGATTTGCAGATTATTTTTAAGCAAACAGCCACAAAGTTAAAGTTCAAATTATAGCCAACAATATGAGTGTATCAGTTAAATTTAGTCACAAGCATCTGAGGAGTTAGAAAAGTAAAATCAACAGCAACAACACATTGGGGCAGCTGACCCCAAGCAATTAAGAAATTATGTATATTATGACGCGTACTGCCATGATGGCAACAAAAGCAACAAAGTTAGTAATAACAATAGTAATAATAGTAGAGTCAAAAATCCACTCGAAATGGTGGATTATGTATACGCACTGCTGAACAGCGCACAGCTGCAGCCCCCCAAAATCTGTTGTATGCTGGCTTATATATGTATATGTATATATGGTGTATAACAAATGCAGGCGCTTTTTATGTGTTAACCTTTCTTTCTTTATGATTATTATTAGCAGCAGCGGCAGCAGCGTCTTTAGAGGCACACAAAACAAGCACAATGATACCGCATTGACCATAATTATCATTTGTTGCATTTCAGTTTTTGTGTGTTTTTAGGTAGCATAATGGGTAAGACTTTTAGCTGTTGGTCGTATTGTCTTCAGCATTTTCCCTTCGATTGTGTTTTTGTAGTATGAGGCGAGTAATTCATTGGGTAAGTGTGAAGTTTTTATACTAACTGTAAATCTTTTACACTTCTATTAAGTGAAAAGCGAATTTTGAATTCTTCTACATTGTTTTCCTCCTTTCTTCTACTGATTCGGCTTGATGCGCATTAAATGCAAATCATGGCATTTATTTTGCTTTATGTCGGCTTCCTGCCATGTCGAATGGGGGAGGGAGAGGAAGAAGAAAATACAAAAACTAAAGACTGAAGACACGAACGCGCCGAAAGATTTTAAGCACAGCTTGCGGCCAGTTATATAAGCGCGTGCTCGCCTTAAATTAAACTCCACTCAACAAACAGGTAGTAGAAGGAGAGGGGTCAGAGGTGGCAGAGTGAGAAGAAGGCCCGCAGCGCTTGGCTGCTGCCGTCTCGATGTTTGTGTGTGGTGTGTGTGTGTGTGTAGGTGGAGAAATTATGTTGACATCATCGCCAAAAAATTGCCAAGAAGCCAAAACTTGAACCAAAAAAAAAAAAATTGCAAAACAAAAAATATCCAAATAATATTAATTTTACTTTCATTTTCGGTGGTGCTCATTTCATTTATTTTTGCGTGATTTTTTGTTTTTATAGCGAATTACTCTTTTTGGGCACAGACACAAATCGTCTGTTGTCTATTTTTGGGTGTTAGTTATTTAATCTGATTGCAATTTGATTATGTTGTAAAAATCGCTCAGCAAGTATTGTAACTACTTTAATCTTATAAAATCATTTTAATGAATTATTTAAGTATTTGATTAAAATTCTAGTTTGAGTAGCCAGACGATAGATTTGACAACTGAATGATTGATTGAAGCAAAAATGTCTTTTTACTCACACAAAACTTTTAAGATACTTTACATTTAACTACTGGCACTTCAATTTATAATTGTCTAAGTCAAGTTACAGTTTAGTTGTCTAACTGATTGACTGAGCAATGAGGAAATCTCTCGTTTTATTTCACTTTATAATTTGCAACTTAAGTATAATGAAAAAGTGGTGGGGCCAATTTGTTTTGATTTGTTGCGCCTACTGAACAATAAAAATAAGCAACGAAAGTCAAAAGTGCTTGAGCTTTGAAAATTGCTTTTAATAGGCCATGACATAAAGTTTCCTGGCTTGATGCCCGACACAGTTACAGTTACTTAAACAGTTGCGAAAAGCAAACCAATTTGTTTACCAATTACAATTTCGGTTGGTTAACAACAACGGCTTATGAAACTCAACGCTTGTCAACTGTTTATTACTATTTTTTCAACTATTTTCTAGGTCAGCTGGCGAATTGCTTAAATCAAATATAAAATAAAAAAGCTTTTGTGCAATTACCAAACGAATTTCCCAAATATTTCTCAACTCCCTAAAAGACACTTTTCTGGTGGCTGCTGCACACTAACGTGCAAATTGCTTGGGCGCCTCGTTTCAAATCTTGCCGTCATCTTTCATTTTGACAGTAAAATTTTCAAAAATTGCAACTCAAGTCGTCTGCTCAAAAGACCTGAAAGGTAATCAACTATTTACATGCAGCAGCAATAAACCCACAGACTGAAGAGGAACCAGGGTATACAAATATTACAAGCACCAAGAAATTTCTCTGCTTTAGCATTCCGAAGAATGCTCTACTCTTGCAGGGTGTAGTATTTAGTATTGAGTAACAGCTATAAAAATAAGTAAATTAATTTGTAATTCAATTAATTAATCCCTAACAGAATAATTACTTTTTACATTTTAACCAATATTGTAAAAGTATATTCATTAAAAAATAGTTTAAAAATTCGTTAAATCCGGCATTACACACGTTATGCAAATATTTAAATACCCGCCGGAAGAGTATCAAAATTGTTTCCTCTCCTTGAACGCTGCACACATGGAGGAAAAAAAGAAATATTTTTTCTTTAGACATCTTATGCATGAGTGTTGGTTGTAAAAGACGATCATAAAGCTCATTTCGCTTAACACAAAAAACACCCTCGGTTACGCATGCCCCGTTGAATATGCAGTCTGTCTCGATTGTATAAGCCACAATTCCCCCGCATACAAACACACACACACACATAAATATGTCGCAGTTGAAGTTGAGGCTGTTGCACAGACAATTGTGTAATTAGCCAAAATGGGAGGGGGGGTAACAGCTCAAAGACAGTGGTAAAAAAAAAATCTAAACGGCTATTAGCTTTTCCCATATTTATTTCCATAAGCTCTGGCACTCAATTGTCTGTCTAAGGCACTGTCATTCGGCAATCCAGCAAAAAGCACCCGACCAGCCCAGACCTCAAAACTGGTTGAAACCTTTTGCCTCTGCCGACGACCGAAACAGATTTATGGCTGCCATACTGTCAGCTATCATATGCGTTTCTAAAGATCACGAAACATTTTTATAAAAAATACACTGATAAAAATAATAAGGTATTTTGTACTTCAACTCAACATTTTAAATATGATTTCTCACGTAACGGAAATCTGGAATTGCTGAAATCGAGAATGTTGTTCTTGATTTAGTTACGATTTTTTTGCTTATGAATTAAGTTAAGAATACACTTGAATGTTGTTTTCATGAAAATTGAATAAAGATTAAATTCCTGACAATTCTTAGCACAACTATATCTTTTTTAAGCGCTGCCAAAAATTCCCGTGTCTTATTTAAAAATTTTAAAAAGAATCTTAAAAGTTTCGGTTGCAGTAAATCTTTATATAAAAGAACCTGATTTGGTTTAGCTTATTTCGCAGTATTATGCTAATTTTTTTTAAAAATCCCAAACAAAATATTGAAACTTTGATGGTGGAATATGAACATACGACTCGATTTAATCATTATTTTTAAATGTTGTTTTCAATATTTCTGGAGTTTACTGGATTCAAGTTCACTAATCGAATTTTTAAGGATCGTTTAAAGCGCATTTAAGTATTTCGTACTTAATTCAAATGTTTTCATACTAATTTCAAGTATTTTGTATAAAAAAGTAATTATGGAATCGCGAATACTTAATTCAAGTACATTTTAACCTAACTTTAACTCGTTTATTTCTATCAGTGTACCACATATAAACATTTTATTTATTGTTTATTTGTTGCTCTTTTGGTACTTACTTTTTTTGGTAACTTTGGTCAGCAGCACGTGCCCTCGAACAATGCACGTGCACCGAGAAAAATGTTATATGATTTTAATTCATTTAACTTTATTTTCAAATAAATAAAAATCGTATATTATATATGAGTTTTTGCACGCTATTTATTTATATTTTCCATTTGCAAATTTGATATTTATAAAATTTCCTAAAATGCATAAATCTTCGATCACACATCCCAGCCGCAGCATGGAAAGTTTTGAATAGAATCATTTAAACATATCTACCCAGATTCGCATATATCCGCTTTGGATATCCGGTGGAAAATGTGAGATTCTTTTTTTTCTTACTAGTTTTTGTACATCTGAACAATTAATAAACAATTAAAGATAGTTTGATTAGATGCCGTAATTCAATTAGTACTATTCTCTGCCAATAGCAACAAATGTCACATTGATTGGTGCTAATCAAATGCAGTAGAAAACAAAAGACCTAGGGCACAAGCTTGATATTGAAAAAACAAACAAACAAACACCTCACATTGCGAATTCTACGTAGAAATTGCTAAAACTGGGACGCTAATTGGCATCACGCGTTGGGTTTATGTCCTCAAAAGGTCAAGAGTGTGACAAAAACAAGCACAACAACAACAGCAATAACAAATGTGGCACATCTCTGGGGCAGCTGTTGCCTGTGAAGATGCGATTTTGAGCGTTGGTTTTGGCTTACAGGCCAGGCCGGTAGTTCATTATATCACCTCTGGGTGAAAGTGATGATAGCATTCGCACACAAAAACACTTACACACAGTCAAACACCCAGTCAGCCGCACCAATACATATGTAAATGAAGCATGTGCGAACGTTTTCCTGCCTCATCATATTGGGTGGTTAATTTTGAGGCGCAACAGGGTGTGCCAGAGCCATAAAGTGCACATGCCTTATATAAGTGTAACGCAGCTGCAACACCCTGTATTAACGTGCAACAAATGTATGCTAATCTCAGTCTTTATCTCTCTCAGTAAACTGTACGAGTGTATGTTTGTGTGTGTGTGTATTATGCATATTTGTAACGCTTGTGAGTGTAAATATTTGTGTTGCCATTTTTTTCTTTATTTTTTCAATTATCGATTTTTATTTGCTGTTGCCGTTGAGCTATGAAGCGCAATCTGGGAAAACTTCCTCATTGCATATGTTATGCAGTGCTGTTGCTGTTGAGGCAGCTACAGATAAAGCAAAAAACAAAAGTAATAGCATATGACTTCGACATCATCTAATGGCTGCAAATATTGCCTCTTTGTCTTTGTCAGTGAAATCGGCACTCACACAAAAGCCAACAACAATAAATGCCCACCCAAATAAAATGTCAGTCAAATGAATATTCATAAACACAAAAGCCAAAAAGCAGCTGCAAAAAATGGTGCCAGTCTATGCAAAATTAAGAGCAATTGCTACTCCAGTTTGCGGTTAAGGTTTCTTTCATATCTTTTTTTTTTGGGTTGGCTTGCTGCTGTATACAAATATTTGCGCAAGTCTCAGAGCCAGGTCAAAAGCACAGACACACACACATACACACACACACACGAATAACACTTTCCAACTGTCCCAAGCATCCGCCAGCAACATCACCCGCACCAATGCCAAATACCCATTCCCGACAGCTGTAGTTGAAGTCGTCCCAGTCACAGCTACACCACAGATACACAGATACAACTTCAGTTGTAGAAATACGCTGCTTGCGCTGCTTCCTTTCACTTTCAATTCGCCAGTGCGACGAAACGAGAGCAAAACGGACTTAAGCTTTTTTGCCAATAACAGTAAGGGAGAGAGAGATCAAGCTAAACAGCCACAACAACGCTCTTTAATAATCAAAATAGAAGAAATTGTCGTGATGGTTCGTCTAAATTGTTGTTCGTCAGTAGCGGATGCTGCGAAACTTTGTTGACTTCGTTGATGCTTACGTTGATTTTCCAAAGGCCATTCCATGCAAAAGTCTGTGTGTGTTAGTTGTGGTTGTGAGTTGGTGTTTTTGTCAACGGCTTTTTGGGTGTTTCCCGCGCCCCGTTGGCTGTTGAGATCAAGGCTGTTCGGGCTTTGCCTTGACGTTGAATCAATGCGCATTCAGCACAAGTTCGTTGCCTAAGTCTTTCGTATATCGTGTGTGTTTTTATTTTGGCCAAGAAATGAACGCTCGAGTGGAGTTTTAAGATGAACCAATTGCTGGGAACACACTATTTTCAAATGTTTTTAGCCTGATAAGTATTCGCTCAGTTGTTGACCCCTTTAACAGAGGGTTATAATTGAATTAAGTATCAAGTGGAATATTTCTTCACGAATTCTATCTTTATAGCAAAAATATGTTTATAGTATTAGCCATAACCTCTACTAATATCCCCTTGAACTTTTTACACTTCTTGCTCTAGTTAATTGACAGTATGGGAGGCTCAATGCGAATCATCGTCATAACAAATGTGGTCAAAAATCATTGACATGAGTTCGTGTTTGTTTGTTGTTTGTTGGTGTTGTAGCTGACAAGGCGACCCGTTTACATTTTAATCGCATTGACGCGCGTAACTGCAATTAGCTGTCAAAGTCGAGTCACAGACATGTCACAGTCTGTCAAAAGGCATTAAACATGTCTGATGCTTTTGTTGTTCTGTTTGATGTGGTTTTTTTCTTCTCTTTTTGCAGTCGAAAAATGTTTAATTGGCGCTTGTCATGACTGGACAATAAGTTGTTTGTTGTTGTTGGTGTATGAAAACTAAAATAATACAATGGCTAGTTACGGGATACTGAATATTTGTATGCGTACTTACTATTGACCATGGTGTCCAATGATGCCTTACCGACTTTATAACATAATTACAACTTACGAAATGGGCGCCTGTCGTTAGCAGCAGCAGCTGCTGCTGTCTGGGGAGGAGATGAGGGCGCTGCCGGCTGCCTGGGCCGGCATTAAGCAATATTTTTTGAATACACACACCGATATATATATATATATATATTTTTTTTTTTTGTTATTTGTTGAAGTATTTGTACAATGCGCTGGCTGTTACTGGCATTTAATGCACACCAATACATATATATATTGAAGTATAGACTCTCATCATTGGCGTCGTCCCCTTTCATATCTTTTACTGTGCATATTATTGTTGCCTCATCGCCAACGCAGCCAGCGCCAGCTGTTTTTCACTGCTTCGGTTTTGCTTTTAGCTTACAAACAGCCCAAAAAAAACAACAGCAACATCAAAAAAACAGAAATAACACAGCACGGAAGAGGCAGCTGCGACTGCGCAGCAAGCGTCGCATGAAAACTTTTGACGGGCTGCAGCCTCGCTCAGCTTTAGCGACTGCGCTTGCGTTCAGACTTCTTTGAGACTTCGCTCAAGAAGGTCGTATGCGCGATCGCCTTTAAAGCTAACCAACAAAAATATATATAAAAGAAAAGCTAAAAAGCTCGTTTCGATTCGTATCGCTTGCTCGTTTGGTTTCGTTTCGTTTCGTATCGTTTCGCAACTCGTGCGCAATTCGTAAGTGTTTTTTGCTACTGTTTTTGGTATTGTACTGTGTGTTTGTGTTTAGTGTTTGTTTGTGCTTTAAGTAGGATTAAAAGATCCACAAGGACCTGCCGATAGACTGCAAATTGCAGCTTCAAATTAAATGATAAGAGAAATAGAGGAAAAACAACAATTGTGTTTTTAAAATAAGAGTGGAATCGAGTGGCGTCGAGTACAACGGATTGAAATTGGATTGGATTGGATTGTAGCTGTTGTTGTTGTTGCTTTGTTGTTGTGTTGTTTGTGAGTTGCAATTTCGATTTCGTTGTGGCTGCGGCGCCTGACAGTGAAAGTAATTTGATTTTGCAATTGGAGTCGGAGTCGCCACAATCTACAATCTACTACTATAGCTGTGGTAACTGTAGCTAAACAATATTTTTCAAAACTCGGCTGCAACTCGCTTTGATCTGTTTGGTATGATTATACCCATACTTTATGTATACAGTTTTATGACCAGTAAATCACTTCACATCAAAACAAAGCACAACATTTAGCCAACTCAGCACAAGCCAAAGCAAACCAAGAAATCTAATAATTATACCCAAAAATAAAATGTTTTCATTTCAACCCACACACATTAAATTTAATGCAAATGTCTAAAGCGTGTTACTCTAACAATTTGTGCTTCAATATTTATAGCTAATTACAGTTTTGTATAACAACTACGTCATAGCAGTTAACACACACACACAACACCCATCATTTTTGGATTAATTCTGCAAATATTAATTATAACCGTTGGGTAAGCTTTTCTTATACAAATTTGTATTTGATATTCACACAAAACGAGAGTGAAGCGGGCAAACCAATGAAATGTTAATAAATTTCACATTCAATCGATATATACATATTATATGCGATTTGTTAGTCAGCAACGACGACGACGACGATGATTAAATCATTGAAATTGCAAAAGCTCACGAACCGCAAAATGCAGAAATGAATAAAAAAATAAACTAAAGCTTCATTATCTAATAAATCTTGCAATAATAGCAATTGCTTACCACCACCAACACCACCACCACCAGCACCACATGTAACGCTTTAACATGGTGCGATCTCTTGCAACATGTGGAAAGTATACGTCGAAACAGTTCATACAAAAAAAAAAAAACATGTCTAAGCAAATGACTGAAATAGTTGGCTGGCTGCCTGGAGTTACTGCCACAGCGATAAAAAGCAAATTGCTTAAGAAATTATACTATTAAGTAGTTATAAAAATATTTCTATAATTGATTATAAGTTCCTGTATCACTTTGAATGTAAAATAGGTTTAGTTTTCGAAATGTCCGAAATCAAATCAATTTCTTGCTTTTAGCCCCAAGTCTTTTGGTTAAATATAGTAAAAATCACTTGCAGTTTCATATTTGTCGCAGATTATCCAATAAACAATATTGCAACAGCATTTCAACTTGCTAATTATTATATAATAAACATTTGCTAGAAGCACGACCATTGAATAATAAATAAACATCGAAACACACAAAATAAAATACAAAAAAAAAAACCATGCCAAGTTGCCCATAAAAACTGTATATGCAAAAAAAGCAAATAACAAAAAAACGAAATGAAATGAAAAGAGACACATAAAGCAAACAGGAAAACATAAATAAAAGTGCGTTGAAAAGGGCAAACGAGACGAGTAGCAAACACAAGCATGGCGTCCAAAACTTAACCCAAATTTTGTGTTAACCACAAGACGGCCCAAAAAACAAATTATTTGGCAATGTTTTTATAGCCAGGTCGAAACTTTTGTATTTGAGACTGCACAACACATATACTCACTATATGTATCTATATATAGTGTATGTATGTGTTACATACATCGTATACATATATGACATGAACTTCATTATCAAGCAAAGCGCCGCCAACGCTATCGAAGTCTTTTTTTGTTTTTTTGTTTTTCGTATCATCTCATTTCTTTCATTTTTTTTTTGTTTTTCTGAAGCGGTTTTATTTGATTTTATTTTTTATTTAGGGCTTTACTTGTTGCATAAGCGGAGAAACTCGTATTGCTCTGTATGCTCTTTAGAGCATGTTATATATTGAATTGCGTGTTGTGGTTGTTGTCGTTGTGTCTGTTGCTGTTGCTACTGTTGCCTGTTATTACGAAAGACTTAAGGCACAAACTTGAGAACTTTCCTTGCAGTCGAATGCCCCCGTCTGACACAAATTACTTCATTTAAGAGGCGTAGTTACCTGTACTTACAAAACATGTAAAAGGGCGATGCAGAGATATTCAACTTTACAGAGTGTTAAAATTTCATCAGACGGAATTCAAATTCAAATTCAAATTTATTTTTGTGTCTAGCTGCATACAAGAAACATGCAAGCCTCTTAAATCCGGTTGGATTTTTCAGGCCAAAACTCTAACCGAAAAATCATCTGGTAATAAGCCTAAATTGTGATTGTTGGTTTTGTTGTTGTTGCACAAAACAAGTTCCGCCAAATTGTGACCATGGCAATGGATTTCTGGCGAGCCATTGCTTTTATTATTATTATTGTTTATGTAAATATATATATGGTATATGTATGTGCCTTTCTTTCTTTCTCTCTTTCTTTACGTGGTTTTGTTGGACTTATGTAAAGCATTCGACAGAAATTTAAGTGATTTCCCAATGCGCATCAACTTTAAGCAGTCGGCGCAATCAATTATGCATTTATTTCGACTGTTAATTGGACGCGCGCTACTGTGTTTTTATAGATATTTTGAGTTTGATTTGTTTACCAAGAGCAGAAGATATTCCACGAGCTTTTGGGCTCTAATTTTTGTTAGCAGCTTTCTGCGGTTAGTGACCGGTTTAGCCAGTGCCGATTTGTACAAATCATTAGCGAACTACAAATTAATGTAGAAGTTATTCGAATTAATAGCTCTTATCTAATTCACCATCGTAAAGAGACGCCCCTCAGCTCGAATGTGCAATAGATTCAAAAATTTTGCTCATGCGCCGAGTGGACAAGCGCTAATTATATAATCATTAACAGATTTAAGTTGATGTATTGTTGTTGCTTCAATTTGCATGCAATGCCTTTGCTCTGCATTGCTTCTTATCACCTATTACATATATATATATATATATGTATTAAGTTTTTTTGCTGCCTATATAGACTTCACACATTCGTAACAATTGCGCAGCAAGCGCTTGTTTTGAATACTAATTTACACTTGCCCCCTTCGTACTCTGGCTTTGCTCCAGCCTAAAAATCTATTGATTATGTGGTTGGGCGTGTGGCAACCAAACCATTTGGCAGTTGGTGGTGGTGGTGGTGCTCTTACAACGGCACTTACCTTACCCAATAGCCAGTGCCAATAAGTCTCTGTGGTCTCTTTCCATTTCGATGTGTTTGTTTGGATATGGCCTGGCTAAATGTATGCCAATGGCATGACACCAATTTTCATACAATGTGCGCCCCTTTGCTTAGAGTTCAGCTTTGCAGCCGCGCCGCTGACCCACTTGAGCCACCATTTCTGTTTCTATGGATGTGGGAAAGTCAAGCGTTTTGGCTTTTTTGTATTGGCTTGTCCGAGCACAATTTGCAATTTAACAAATGGAAGCAATTAAAATAATTACATTGCAAAACTCTCTTGAAAAAGTTATTAAAAGTATAAAGAGGAAAATGAAGTTTCATTTGATAACTTTATATTATTTTATTTCCTTTTTAACAGTTTTATTACTTTTTCATCATTAATCATTTTTGTCTTAAGGACTTTACTTCATATCGTTCGAGCATAACTTTAATTTGCTTGCAATTTTTTAAGTGCTTTTCTTTTATATGATTTGTGCATTCGTATAATTTAGGCATTTTTGCAAAATGCATGTATTAAATTTATCGTAGACTGACATTTATTTATGCGCAACTCGTCAGTGTCACATGTCAGATGCAACAACAATGATAACAACGAACAGCGGACAAACAACCACAACAACATCAACAACAACAGCAACTAGCGAAGAGGCAACAGTTTTTGGCTGAACATTGCCAAGTTTGCCATTGTTGTCATCATTTTGTGCATTAGGCATTGTTTTATGTTTTTTATTTTTGCGACTTTTATTTGTACGTTTTATGCAAACGAAATTCATTTGCTTTAAATTATGCGTGGTAAAAAATGAAAACAAAAAATATAAAAGTTGCACAGACAACAAACGCACGCAAAGCTGTTAAAATTGATTAATCAAAGCGCAACGCTGCGTATACGCAATGTTTTGTATCCGCATCAAGAGCAAGAAAAGCAGCTGTTGCCTTAGCTGCTGCGCATTTAAAATGCATTTATCTCAATTACGAAAACGAAGAAAAAAAGAAGAAAAAAATACAAAAATTGCTTACAACGAATAAACGAAACGTGGCGAACGAATTGAGCAGCGTATTGTTTTCAACACAGTTAAAACCAAAACTTTCACTAGACAGTGGGCAAAACTTAAAACAAAGTGCATATGCTGATAAAATAGCACTACAAAGAAGGGCGTGCAATAAAAACCAAAATAAAAAGACGAGCAGCCTCAAAAAACGATTGTTAATTAAAGCAAATAAGCTGACGGGCAGTAAAAACCGAATGTGAATTATGCGTACAGCAGAAGTGTGAAGAAAGAGGAGAAAATAAAATAACAACAACAGAGAGAGAGAGAGAGAGAGGGAGTGAAGCGAAAGGCGAACAAAATGAGAAACAAAAAAGAAGTTAAGCCAGTTCCGGCGTCCTTCACAAGGCCGTTGCAATAATTGCTGATGCGGCAGCAGCAACTTGAGCAGCAACAGCTGCTTCTCATAATGAGGCACTTGAGCATGTTGATCATGATGTTGATGCTGTTGAATGTAGCAGCTGTCCATTTGGCCATTGTGGGCATTTTGATCGCAATGCTTTTTATGTAACTTAAATCAATTAGGAGACTCGCATTGCTCAAGCGTATCTCTTTGGCTTTTCATTTCTTCTTTAGTTGTTATTTTTTTTTTTTGTTTATTATGTTATATTGGATTTTGCATATATGATTTTTCAACGCTTGTTCAAGTTGTTGCCTGGTTGCATCACACACATTTATTCGCATAAATCGTGAAGCGTCAGGTTGCTGCGTCAATTTCCACATAAGCAAAATATTGCACGGCCGGTTGACAAACCAGTTAGTTAGTCGATGGCGCCCAGATTTCAGTTTTTCACATTTCATAATCGAAAAGACAAAAACAAAACAGAAGAAAAAATCTATTAGTCGCCGGCTGCACAGCCGCGAACGAAATGTGTTAAACATTATGCAAAACGATCTTCATGGCTCTCAAGGAAGTAACAAAAACCTGGCCTATGGTCACGTTCGCATATTGCTTCCTGTTGACACGATCATCTATCCTCCTAGCCCCCTCCCAGCACTCATGTCAGCCACATTTTCACCTTCTGACATAGACACACGACTCTGCAAGCAAATCAAGTTCAAAATGTCAAGTTTGCGCAGTTGCAAGAGGCGGGCAAAGTAACGCCCGCGCCAGAGGAAGCCGCTTAAGTTCAGCAGCAGCAGCATCAACTGTAAACAACAGCAACAATCAACAAACACAACATCAGCTTTAGCATTTCAAGCTGTATGTTTGTGTGTGTGTGGTGTTTGAACTCGAAATGAAAGTGAAAATTTGCTGGCAGCGGCAGCGGCAGCGGCAAACACGACGATGAAGAGTGTAACGCAGCTGAGCGCAAAAAACTGCCAACTCTTACTTTCAAAGTTGCTGCTGCTGTTTTTGTTGTTGTATTTACTGCTTTGATGACCACGCAAAAAAAAAAATAAGAAAATAAAATAGCAACACGGAACGCAATTGCGGCAAGTCGCCAGGAAGATGCTCTACAAAGTGTTAAACTGTAAAAATTATTAAGTGATTATTTCGATTAGTAACATTTAATGTCTTCCTATGTATTATTTATTTGTTTTTTTCTGTTTAATTGCGCAAGTTGACTTGATTTTGATACTAGAAATTGTTCAGACTTTTTAAAAATTGACCATAATAAAAAATAAAACAAAAGTAAATAAACAAAAGTCATAAGTCATATTTTTTAACAAAAGTTTTCTGAATTACTTAAAATTTTTTTATATTTTTTTCTTTAAAATGTCTTTTTCCCATTCGGTGGTTTTGTCATATGAAAACTACGTCATTTATGCGAAATTTAAAGTGATTTGTCCAAGCTTTTATAATTTATTTAGTGAAAGACCTTTTTATTTGGCAACTTAGCTGCCGTAACATAAGTTTGCTTAATAAAATCGATTTAGTTGAAAACTGTTTAATCTATTTTTAAAAAATGTATTTGAAAATTAAATTATTTAATGATTTTACTCATTACTTTGAGTGTGGGAAAATAATTAAAAACGTGTTGAAAAGCTCAATTGAAATTCAAAACAATCGATTTCGATTAATTTTAACTACACCTAAGCTCAACAAAATCCATTAATATAATCCGCTTTAAAGCATCTAATTTACAAAATTTATTACACTAAAAAAACTTTTTTATTTATTGCTCACGATCAATTTATTTTTATAACAGCCTTAAATGGTTTCAAATGAATTTTGGCAATAATTAATGAGGGGTGAACACTTTAATGGGGAGGGAGGGGGGATCATGCAGTTAAGCTGACTTAAATTAAGACTCTAAATGAATGTAAACGCTTGCACTTTTCATTAAAGCGCATCGACTGCTTTTTTATTACAGCTCATTCATTTCCTTCTATCGTTGAACGTAAAAATAACTTTACACGAACCGAAAACAAAATGCAAAAAATAACAAAAAAAAAAAGAATTAAAAATACGTACGTAAAAAATTGCAGAAAAATAAAAGCAACGCAGTAACATTTTTTTATCCAGCTTTCCAGTTGCTCAGCGACTTTTATTTTATAAGCTTTTTCGAAGTTGTTGCCAAAAGTCCGCTGCTGTTGCTTGTGTCCGAGGAAACGCGTGTTGTCGCTGCAATAGCAACAGCAGCGGCAACAGCAATAAGCGGTGGGATCCAGGCAGCAGCAGCTGAATAAATTGGTAATTTGCAATTAATTTGTTGTCGGTTTAATGTGCATTTAATGCGCATTTCTTTGATTAAAGAAGGCTCATTTAAGCGTTTAAGCTTTGGTTAATGGTCTGTACACGCCCACCCACTGCACCCCTCCACCACCAGCACTAGTCAATAACTAATATCTATGCATAAGCCACAAAAACACGCCCACATTTAATGTCATGCTTGCGGACATTTAATGGCCAAAAGAAATGTTTTTTCTTTGTTTTTGTGTAGAAAATGCCAATACCCGTTTTCTTCTTTATATATTTATTTTATTTCTGTTATTTTCTTCTGCTTGCAGGCAATTAAGGAAGTAATTTGTGGCCGTATAAGTTGTTGTTGTTGCTGTTGTCGTTGTATTCGTCGTCGTTGCAAGATCATCAGCCAGCCAGCCTGATAGTGAGTGAGCGTCATGAATGCAACCACATGAAACGTCGGCTGTTGAAGCGTCAACAGCAATTGCCATAATTGCCATTGGAGCAGCAAAACATACACTCACACACACTCCTCGAGCACACACGCATACCCATAACACACACACTCACAAACACAACACTCTTACACACCCTAGAGCTGCAAGGCAAGGAGTCCAATAACCGCACCATCAGCAAACTGGAAAACTCGCCACACGAGCTATTCGCGGCAGGCACAAAACAACAACAACAACGACAACTAATATCGAAATCCAAACGGAGCTCCTTCAACTGAATTGTAACAGCGTGCAGCATCGGGCGCCGGAAAATCCCCAAAGCCAAAATAATATCTGCAACAACAACAGCAGCAACAAAATAAAAACCAGTGGAGTGGGGATCAATGAACGCAGCACGCAGTAGTTGCCAGCAATAACAACATCACCAACAATAACAACAACAACAAGAGCAGCAGCAGCGGCAGAAGAAAAGCGAAACGAGAAACGCTTGGCCACATTCAAGTTCAAAATCGCCATAACAACAACAACAGCAGCAACTATTGTTAGTAGCTACAACAAGCAGGAAGTTGCACAGCTGCACCTTAATTGGGCGTAGTGTCATTACCACGACAACAACCACAATTGCAACAACCACCCTACACACACACACGTGCTCATTTAACCCGCTCAATGTAAAATGTTAGTGGCCAACAAGCACATCGACAACATCAACAGCAGCAGCAGCAACAACAGCAGCAGCAGCAACAGTTGCCACAGCAGTTGGACTCGCCTGAAGCATTGCTGCTTGCTCATTAGCTGTAGCCTGCTGCTTCAATATGCTGGACACGCCCACGCCCACGCATCTGCGCCCACATCGACAAAAGCAGCGCTGCTAGCGGGACAACAGTTGGCGCCATGGCAAACAACAATGCCGCTTGCAACAGCTGCCACAGCAGCGCCCACAGCCCGAAACCTATATGCCCCGTACCAGACGTTTAGCCGCCAGGATGACATCAGCTTTAAGGATGTGCGTCAGCGCAACGATGGCACCATGGTGCAATCCTTCGGTTCCTATCGCACAGCGCGACAATCGAACGCTGCAGCCGGATCAGCTCAGCGTCGCTCCGATGTAGAGATTATACCAGCCCCTAGCGTGGAGCTGCCACAGAGTGAGCTGATAACGATACCCAAACAGCTGGTGCCAACGCTGCCAGAAAACGTGACACGCCAAGGACGTAAACGCAACTACATGTATATACCCCTCCAAACAGAAGGGTCGTCAGGTGGCGGAGCTCCATTGTTGCAACTGCGGCCCAGTCGCAATGCAACACTCTCAGCTCTAGGGCCTCCAGCCGCGGGTATTGCTGCGGTGGCACATGAATTTGGTGTCGAGTTGGCGGCACATGCACAGGAGCATCTGCAGCAGCAACCGGAACGCACGGAGCGCAGTGACCTGGTGGCAGCAGCCAGCTCCACAGATAAGCTGGAGTATGCGGAGCCAGAGCACACGAGTCGTCGTGTGGGCTTTCAGTTTCCCAGCTACAGTCTAAAGCCGGCCAACCCCTTCTATCCTCAAGCATATCGCGAGGATAGTCCCATTATCGATGAGAGTAGCTACGAGCCGCAACCTTATAGCGACGATGCGGCACCACCTCCCACCCAGTATGAACAGGAGACGCGACACACACGTCAATTGTACTTTGACTCGGAAGTCTCACCAAGCACCACCTTTGAGTTTCCCGGTCTGGTGGCCAACTCTAAGCCACATACGCTCAATGCAGCCGTTGCAGCTGGCAAGCTCTATCGCGATGATGTCACCAAATTCGGGGATATTAATGGTCCCATCACTGCACTTCCGCAACGCCTGCAACGTGGACTCTACTTTGGCGATACGGAATTCCGCACGGGTCCAGCCCCGATTCGACAATTTGGTCCGCAAAAGGCTTTCAACGAGTATGTGGGTCCGGGCGATTATCAGAGTTCCCGCAAAAGTCGATACTTCCCGTACAAGTCGTCTCGTAGTCCGCGAGTTGTGTTTCCCAGCAATGATAATGTCGGCACCACAGGACCAAGTGGCTCCAGTGCACCCTCTGGCACTGGCGTCTACTTCAGCGACAATATTGCTTTTAGGTAAGTTCCTACTACTTATTTGGTTTTAAACCTTGAAAAATGTATAAAGAATCCGATACTAATTTTTTCCCCTTCCACCCCAACAGAGATCAAAACTTTGGCATTAACGAACTAGCCGCTGTTCAAGATGTGCGAAATGATTATAGTCTACAAGATCTGGATAGTGCTTCAGAAGCCACCAGTAGTCCACAATCGGCAAGCACATTCAAGGAGAAAGGTAAGTGTCGGGATATGTCCTAGCTCAGTGTCCCAATCCCGTTTTGCTATATTTGATAAGTTAAGCTTCAGATAGTGTCGCTGCTGGGAACTGCTTGCACTAGGCCTAATTCTCCCAAAAACGCTCAAAACACAACCTTAAGCCATTATCCATTTCAACCACAAATCACACACCACTCATATCTACATACATACGATTCCCCCCTATAAACCATTTGACAGTCGACATCACAACGGACATGGAATGTCAGCACCGTGGCGGTACCTGCGAATTCTTTTTAGGCTGCTGGCTTTCTGGTGGCCTCATACAGGGCACCTGCAATGGATTGCTGCGCGGCTGTTGCCATCGCACCGCTAAATCGGCAAACCTGCGAAGCTCGGAGTATATGGGCAATACCGTCGATTTGACAGATCTGCCGCAAAAGAACTATGGACCCGTCAACAACGAACCCAGTGAGTGTGGCTGCCTCAACAACAACTACTACAACAAGTCCAAGCACGTGCACACTAAAAACAAAAACAAATCAACAACTATTATTTATAAAACAAGTCCAGCTTGCTCAATGGACAAAGTCACAATAAGGAATTGTTTTTTTCCGGTTTGCCGAAAATTTAATACTCTTGCAGACTTTCTAATTTAATTGTGAAGTATACCAAATCTCAATTATCTTTTTTCAATACTTTCATATCATTAACTTATGCCAAAAATGATTTTTTAGGAAAGAAAAGAAGATTTGAATAATTATATGTGATACTTAAGGCAGATTATAGAAAGATTTCATTATTGTTATAAAATTCGTAACACATTAAAATTAGCAAATCAAAAAAAATTTTACAAAACTCAACTTTCTACCAATTTTGCTTTAAATACCCAAATGCTAAAAGTGAAAAAGTCGATTATAAAATAAACTTTTATACATGCAAACTAAGCCTATAGTTTTGGCTATTGAAAACCCTCTGCAAGGGAATTAAATTTTATTATTTACAAATAACTTTCTGCATGCCTTACTTAATAATTTGTATGTAGTTAATGAATTATGTTTTGTTTCCGTTTATGTTAATGTTAATGTTTTGTTTATTATTTATGCGGATTGTTCTGTATTTGTGCACCATGTATTTGTAGCTTTTATTATCAATTAGCTTGAAGTGCTTAATTACTTAATTAAGCTGCAAATTATTAATGTAACTTTAAAAAAACACTCTACTAAAAACCAAAACGCCTCGCACAAATTTATTTGGACGGGCCACCAAGCTGATACCTCTATGACTGACTGACTGGCCAGCATGTGCATGTTTAATTACCAGAAAGTTAATGACAACTAAGCCACATTAAAAAACAAAACATTTTAACGGCATGGCGAGCAATGTGAACTCCATGTCCAAGCGATCCTCAGCCAAAAAAAACCACAAAAAAAAACTAAAATGAAGAGTTAAACACACAATACAGCGCGACTAGAAAGTTAATGCTTAACCGAACTCCCGCACGCACACCCGCTTCCCACTCCCTCCACCCCACCGGACTCTCTGAGCAACAGCAACAACAACAACAACAACAAACAATAAGAGCAGTGAATTGCGGGCAGTTCCAAGCGGCGTTTTTTAGTTTGGCTTCATTTGGTTGCAAGTTCCACCTGCCTGCATACAATATACACATTAACCGCGGCTCCTTACCCGTTTCTGTTTCTGTTTCACCTGTTTGCTAGTTTGCTACTAACGTTATGAAATGCTATATATATTTTGTTCAACTCTCCGTACCTTTGAACTAACTAACCTCAAGCCACTTTCTGCATCTTTCTCTTTTTCTTTCGTTTTCTTTCTTTCTCTTTTGCTTTGTTTTGCTTAGGTTGCGGCATCTCGCTGGCCAAGCAGACTGCACAGCGTCGCATTGTGGGTGGAGATGATGCCGGCTTTGGATCCTTTCCCTGGCAGGCCTACATACGCATTGGCTCCTCCAGGTAAGCAGCTCCCTAACCGCCTCTTCTCCCGTTTCACGCAAATTATATCTCTTTCACTTTTGTTTGCAGATGTGGTGGCTCGTTGATCTCGCGTCGTCATGTTGTCACGGCCGGTCATTGTGTGGCACGTGCCACGCCTCGTCAGGTGCACGTCACGCTCGGTGATTATGTCATCAATTCGGCCGTGGAACCGCTGCCCGCCTACACTTTCGGCGTGCGTCGCATCGATGTGCATCCGTATTTCAAGTTTACGCCCCAGGCGGACCGCTTTGATGTCTCCGTATTAACGCTGGAGCGCACAGTGCACTTTATGCCACATATAGGTAAGATTGCAGTTGCAGTTGCAAGTGCCTTGATAATGCCACACGATTACAAACGATTACAAGTGGCTTAATAATTTCTATATATTTTTAATAAAATAATAAACAAATTTAAAATGAATATATATTTATAATATATATGACATTTTGCTATAAAAATCGAAAGAACGATCTGAAATAAAAATTTGTAGGAAATTACCATAAGCTACTAGCTATTCCATGGCAAATATTATTCTCTTAAATAATTTGATAATCATACAATTATAACTGGTTTTATGAATCTTGTTTTCAGCGCCCATTTGTCTACCAGAGAAAAATGAGGACTTTTTGGGCAAGTATGGTTGGGCTGCGGGTTGGGGTGCATTAAATCCTGGCTCTCGGCTGCGACCCAAGACACTGCAAGCTGTTGATGTGCCAGTGATTGAGAATCGTATTTGCGAACGCTGGCATCGACAGAATGGCATCAATGTGGTCATCTACCAGGAGATGCTCTGCGCCGGATATCGTAACGGTGGCAAGGATTCATGTCAGGGTGATTCGGGTGGTCCGTTGATGCATGAGAAGAATGGTCGCTGGTATTTAATAGGTGAGTTTGTGGCTTTGATTTGCAAATGACAGTATTTAAAATACATTTTTAACAATTTTCAGGTGTTGTCTCGGCGGGCTACTCCTGCGCATCGCGTGGACAGCCGGTAAGTCGTTAGTCATGTCTTAAGTTGAGTTCCGATTGAAAACTAACAATATTTGTTTTATTTTTATTTCGTTAGGGCATCTATCATCGCCTGGCGTATACGGTGGACTGGATATCCTATGTGGTTGGCCTGACAGCCAATATTTAAGCTATGCTCATTGTATCTTATTTATGTCTGAACCCATCGCTTCAACTCCAACTTGCCCCACTACGTGGGCCGCAAACATATTGTACATAATTTACTTTCTTAGCTTCGTCTTCTATCGACCGACCCTCGCGTCTTCTTCAACTTTATTTATGCATACTTTTAATAATTTTCAACTTTTCAACAACTTTTGGGCAGCGCTCAACAACAAAATGTTCTATTATGTTTTAATGAAGGATGAAGAGAAAAGCTGCGTATATTAGAATTTAGTAGCTATGCGATATCTTTTTTGGATAATTGCTGGCAAAGCGATTTTTTCAAATTGTACTATAATTAGTAATTAATTTACTTAGTCATATGCGCTGTTACGTAATTTTAAACTATTTATGAACTAATTGTGTGTAAATAAATTATGTAAATGCTGAAACTGCCTTTCCTATTAACTCTGCTAACTCTAAGCCTCTAAATGTATCCTTTAACTATTACTGCTTGAACGGAAAATTCGGATATAACAAGGATGAGATTGGCATTCCCGATGCATACGCATGCTCCGTTTCCTGACAAAACTGTTTCATGCGTAGATTCTTCTCCTGCATAACGCAAAATAAGGTAAAGATCTCATGGTAAATTTTATAATAGATCACTGCAGAAGTGCCTATATTAACAAGGAAAGATAACATAATATAATATGTATAGAAAGCTTACCTAGCACAAGGGCGAAGACTAGTAAGCACATCAAGAAACTGGAAAGATCTATAAATAGACCAGACATAGCATAGAATATTCCCAAATATAGACCGAAACCGAAGGCAACGCCATGGAATATCAGCCAGGGATACATTAAGTGGTTTGAATCCTGTAAATGTATAAAGGAGGACTTTCTGATTGGAATAAAGTTGATAGTTGTTAAAGGATTTTAAGAATCAATTTTTAATTTAAGTATGAGTTACTATAATTTAAATTATTTTAAGGGAAATAACATTAAATCAAGAACCAAAATGGACATTATTGCAGTCGACATTTAATACTTCAAGTAAAGAATTTGAAGTTTTCATTAAAAGAACTATGAATAAGATCGTTTCTTCGACTTACCCGAGCTACACCAATGAGCAGCAATAGACTGACGCCCAAGTTAATCAAGGACATGCCATAGGCGATTGTGCTAAATGCAGCAAGCACTACGATTAGATTATTAAAAAAGTTATGTATTATTTCCGAATATACTAACACTTACGATTCATAAAAAGCTGCACTTCCTTATCGGTGGCCTGGAGTAGCAGCGCTTGTTTGATCAGCAATTGAACATCGGCTTGCAAATTAATAATCAGCATGGAACTAAAGGTCATTACGGCCGAAATGATAACGCCCAGCCAGCCAATAATTATGGCATTATACTTGAGATTCTGGCACTGCACATAAGCAATGCTGCTGGCATGTGCGGCAGCCAAGCCCTGGGCAGCCTTTGCTGCTGGGTTGCAAGTCATATTCCCGGTCAGCTCTTCACTGTTTAAATTTCGAATCGGTTAAAATAATAAGGTGTGCGAAACTCGATGTAAATGTACAAAAGGTGTTTGTATGCCTTATTCTGATTATATTTTGTATACTGTTGTATTTTGTGTTATTGGTATTTGTGTAGAACTTTATAGAATTTGTTTTTGTTTGCCAGTAAACAATTGACAACTAAGCGAAACGCCTGCTGCGTGGGCAACTTCGTCAATACTTTAGCAGCACAATGTCGTTGATATGTTAATGACCAACAGATCTGATCAGAGCAAAAGAAGACAGCAAGAACTGAGGCGTTTTTTTAGAAAGTTACATAAAAGAATGGCATTTGCCCCTTATGGCACGCAGTTAACCCACAAAATAAAAAACCGAGGAAAATTCTAGATACATTTATCATAGATAGATAATTTAAATATGCATGCAGAACTTGTCGGTGTTGTTGTTGTTGTTGTTGTTGTTGGCAATTTTGTCGCATCAAACAATTATCTGGCTCTGGCTTTAGCATACATTTCCTGCGTTTCGTAATAATTAGCCGCAAGACACCATGAAAAGAAGACAACAAACATTGGCAGTGGGAACTCAAGCACCTAAGATAAAGATTTGTGCGCTCAACTTGATGCCCAACCTGTTAGTGAGAAGAAGTTCACAGCTAAAGTTGGGATTGAGACTGCGACTCAGACTGAGACTGCGACTGAAAGAAGAAGTAGCTGAAAACTTCAGTTGGCACCCAGTTTGATTCTCGCCAGCGATGCGTGCGGTTGTCGTTGCCGCTTACCGCTTATTTGTTAGCTGCCTTTTACATACATATATGTTTTTTTTTAACGCTTTTGTGTTGAGACATGCCACAATTGGCAGCACTGAAGAAGAAAATACATAAGCATGTGTGAAACTTTGTAAGCTGCGTGCGCCGCCGCCTGCCAATTGAAAACTGTGCCAGCTGCTGTTTGCATTGGCACACTTATTATATAAAGAATTAGTCCGTTAACCCATTTAGTGATCTGAAGAACTTGTTTAATGCTCTTTGTAAATCATATCAAGGACACAATATAGGCTTTGAAGCCAAGTCGTAACAGCTAGAAGTGTCGCCCATGTAAGTAACAACAGCAGCAGTAACAGCAACAACAAGAGCAGTAAAAGTGGAGCAGCAATAATAAGAAATCTAAGTAGATATATCAGCTCGAAATGGTAAAGCAGAAGATACCAACAACAATTATAACAATAACAAACATCAGACATAAAAGTGAATAAGAAGAAATTGTCATGCTTTCATTAACAGCAGCAGCAACAGCAACAACAATAATAAAACGAAACAAAAACAATCCCACAAATTTAACTGTCAGCGAATTGTGTTAAACGCCTACAAAACAAAACATAAACAGTGCCAGACTGTGAATGTGAACTGTGTGTTGAGTGTTAACTTTTGACTCAAAATGCGGCGCCATTGGAGTGAATTTCTGCTGCTCATAAGTCTATGCCTGTTGCTCTGTCAATTAGCACCGCTGCAGGCCAGTAAGTAAGCCCCGCCATTAAGTTCTAAACTTAGCTAATGGAATTCTTCTTCTCGATCGGCACTCTTCTCTTCAATTAGGCATATTGAATACACTTCTGGGCGTGCCCGTTGAATGTGTTCATCAAAGTGGCGTTTGGCCTTGCAGGCTGAGCTTCTCCTGCTGGCTGCAAGGTGGCAAGCATGCCAAGGGCTGTGGCAGCAACAAATGGCTGTTCAGTTGTTGTGTGGCAGAACCACATTCACAGCATATGCAGCATCCGCATCAGTCACCACTGGAGAATCTAGTGGACTATGGAAAACTAAGGATGGGTCTGAGTAATTTGCCCAAACGCATTATGCTGCGGCGACGAGATGATAACGAAATACTCAACCTGAAGGTATGTTGTCTGTCTACGTTTTAGCCACAATTGAGCAATCACAAATTGCGAACAAACTAAACTAACCACAATCCAAGCTAAGCATTTTAAATTAGTTTTTTTCGGGCTCTAAGCATTGATAAACAAATTATTTGAGCGCCGAGCACAAATAGAAAATAAGTTAAGTTCAAAAGAGTGTGAACACAGAAATATACAAATCATTGTTTTAATATTACATAACTTTATCTTTTATCAACTGACTTGAACCAACTAAATTACAGAAATTTGATTCCGGTTTTTTTTAACTATCTACAATAGAGATGTTAAGACAGTTTAAATTAATTGTTATTTGTCTAAAATTAAAATGTTAGTTTGCGTTTTAATCAAACCAACAATAAAATTTCTTAAGTTGTATAAAATGTTTTCTGAGAAACGTTAATTTTTAATGAAAAGTTGGTTGCTGACAAATAGTTCTTTAATTTAATAGTAATTTTTATGGATATATTAATTTAAGAATATCCCATTGTAATTATTTTGCTTAGCAAAATGTATGAGTATATTTTTCAAGAGATAATTAAAAATATTATTTGAGGTAGTTAGGCTTCCAATTATCACTGAACCCTTCCTGTTATGAATAACGCAGAAAAAAAGTCGACATATGTAAACTTTTATTAAAAAGTGGCAAACCCACTTTTGCTAGAATAAGATCTTGTGCAAATTACTTAATTTTCAAAATGTTTTAAGTTGTTCTTTAGTAAGTTGACATTGAGCTCAAATTCATTAATCTCGACAATGTCAGATGAAAATATTTTATAACTTGTCTTTAAATCTCTAAGCGTTAACTGAACTTTTTTTTAAAACTATTTTTATATTGTCCTTAAGACCAATGATCTCTTCATTTTTTCTGTGCTCTATGCAGGCATAAAATTCTCCTACTTGCTGCATGCTCTTCTGTCTTCAAGGTCTTCTTTGCCAAAGCATTTCTTCCAGAACATGTTTTACTTAAGACCTGTCACCTGTTTCGTTTCCTTATCAGTGCCTTTTCATTTGTCGCTTACGCTTAGTTGATCGGCATCTTTGATCTTCATCAGAAACTTTTATTGGTCGTGATGTTTGCTTATCCATAATATATTGATCATCGACGACTCCAATTTTAGTTAGCTGTGTATCATTGTCAGTGATACCTATTTTTAAAAAAAAAAACTGGCTCAATAAAACTACAAACATAATCACCTTATATATTTTTGTTGCAGTTCTTCTTAGCCTATATGCCTGACTTTGAGTGCGCACAAGGCATGTTTACAATCTTATTGACACATACATTTATTATATTTAATAATGCTATGTTCTTGCCTGAACAATAAAAAAGTGATCTTACGAAACCGTTGATTTTTCCATTATAGCTTATAATTAAAAATTGTGTAAGAATCGTTCCTTCATTGTTATTCACTTTAACACATGATAATAATCCTGCTAAGCCAAATGTATGTGTATATTTTTCAAGATTTAATTCCAAAAGCCATCAAGTTCACAGCGTGTGACCAATGTAAGACAAAGGCACAATTAACAATATGTGTACTATGGTAAAAACTAGTTTTCCATGCATTTTTATTATGTCTAGAGTTTGTATGTTAAGTTTGTGGGCTCAATGCCGTCATTAATTATGCGGCTGCAGTGCATTGACTAATCCCTTGTGCACTCTGCTTGTAGCCGGAATGTGGCATACCACGCACCACACAGAATACGCTGCAGAAGCGCATCATTGGCGGCAGACCGGCCCAATTTGCAGAGTATCCTTGGCTGGCACACATACGCATTGCAGAGTATCAGTGCGGTGGTGTACTGATCTCATCGAATATGGTGGCAACGGCTGCACATTGCATTCAGCAGGCGCAGCTGAACGATATAACCGTGTTTCTGGGCGAACTGGACACACAAAATCTGGGCCACATAGACGAGCCACTGCCTGTGGAGAAGCACAACGTGCTGCAGAAGATAATACATCCGCGCTTCAACTTTCGCATCACACAGCCGGATCGATACGACTTGGCGCTGCTGAAGTTGGCCCGACCGACGGCTTTTAGTGCGCACATTTTGCCCATTTGCCTGCCCCAGTATCCCATACGGTTGGTGGGACGCAAGGGACTCATCGCCGGCTGGGGCAAGACAGAGGCGCATATGGGTCATGCCGGCACCAATATGCTTCAGGTGGCCAGCGTGCCAATCATCTGTGAGTGCGATGAGTATTCAGTGCAACTATTTAACTCAATCTCTCTTACTCTTTGCCTATCTTTTGTATCGTTTTCTTTTGTTTGACAGCCACCATGGACTGTATTCGCTGGCATGAAAGCAAACAGATCAATGTGGAAATCAAATCGGAAATGTTTTGTGCCGGCCATTCAGATGGGCATATGGATGCGTGTTTAGGTAAGCAATTTGACTAAAAATGTTGCATACTTTTGGGATCTACTCTTAAAGCGCTATTTGGGCAATAACAGAGCTGAATGTTAATGTAACCTGCTATGGTAATATACAAATTTAGTGCAGGGTATACAAATTCAGGTTAAATAATTATAAGAATCTGTTTAAATAATCGTAGTTGCATTAATTTAAAAAGAAAGAAAAGTTTTAAGACACTTTTAATGATAAGTCAGGTCAGAAAAATAAATAAAGAATGATCTATTATATATAATTTGTCTGTTGCACAAATTTCTTAAAAATAACAAATCTTACAAAAGTCTTCAAAATGATTATAATAACAATATAGTATTATCAAAATTACATTAAATAGCCAATAATATGAAAACATAAATGTACCATGTAGATTAGATTGAAGATAAAAATTGTTGAATATATTAATTTGAAACATTGCACATTCTATTTCTTACAGGTGATTCTGGTGGTCCGTTGGTCGTCAAGGAACGAGGTCGCTTTGTGCTCGTGGGCATAACAAGCGCCGGATTTGGTTGTGGAGTAGACCACCAACCGGGCATCTATCACAATCTGCAAAAGAGTCTGCGCTGGGTTGAAGATGTGGTGGCACACAACGAACTCTAGAAGCTTCGAGAAATTTCGTGACGGGTGACAGACTAAATTTGGCTGCTCCCTGGGGATGTGGCAAGAAATCTCATTAGTTTATGCCGTGTAGCATTAGGCAATGGCCATGTGCAATGACAACAATAACAACCCTTCAAAACAAACAGAAATAAAACCAATTATAATTGATTCAATATATTTAATATTATTATGTAGCTTATGTAAGTGAGTCTAGTTACCTTCATTGTGGGTGTATGGATGTTTGGTTGTATACATGTCTGTGTGGCCCAATGAACGACCTTGAACGATAGCTGCAACAGTACCTTTGGAATTTTCAATTGAATTACGCACTTTACAACACGTACAACAAATTTTACCTTATTATGTCATTGCGGCAAGCAGCCACTTTGGCATTCATTCCAATTGTTGCTGCTGCTGCTACTGTGCTGGCCCATTTCCCATTTGTTGGCGGTAGTGCTGGCGGTGGCGGTGGCGGTGGCGGTAGTGCTGTTGCCATAAATGGCACAATCAAGCGCTTTCAACTTTACAACAGCAACAACAATAAACAAACAACAGCAACAACAAGCGGCAATAACAAACTGCAAACACAATAATCATAATTTGTACATTAAACACATTAAGACTGAGCCAAGTCAAAGACTTAACTCCACTCGACTCGACTTTAGTGTCATCTGCCAATTGAACAATGGCTGGTACTTAAATATTGTTACGTTCGTTCGTTATAGTTACCCTGTAGTCATACATTTGATATCAAAGTGTATACTTGTCAATAAAATAATGCATCTGATATATTTGAATTTGAAAAAAATAATCTCCTAATCCCTAGGCATAGCAATTTTGTTTCAAATTTTCGATATCTTTTCCGATTTGCGATATACATATGTAATCGATAACAAAAAAATCTTGAATTTCAAAAAATTGAAAATAAGGATTGAAACAATAAGCAAAATAATGAACATCTTTGACATTTTTATTAAAATCGGTTAAGAAACACTGGAGTTATGAAACCATGAAGCATTGGTACAGAAGTACACAGCCATATGTGTATTTCTGTTAGCCCGACCGTCTCTCCGTCTGTATGGTCATGGGTTAAGGGTATCTTCTAGTCGAGCTTACTCGACTATAGCCTTCTTACTTGTTTATTTTTTTATTTCCATTGTATTTATGATTTAATTGTCATTTCCAAGTGTGTCATCAATTGGACGGACAGTAATCAGCCAATAGTTTTCCATGAGACCGCAACAAAGCCAATGAGACATAAATTATATGGGCTTTGTTTGGTTTTGATAGCTTTTCAATTTTCAAAGCAGCAGCCGCAGCAAACGGCAGCAGCAGTCACATTGTTGTAGTTTTTCACGCTTGAGATAAACTTAAAATAAGATGTTGTGTGCGATTGGCTTTCGCTTGGTTGCCTGATTGCCAGGCGGCAGTTTGCCTGCCTGGTTTTTCCTGTTGCAATTTGTACAATTGTTGATTTTCTTCGACTTAAACTTGCAGGAATACACTCTATTGGCGGCCCACACACACCAAATTTAAGTAAATGGTAGCAAACATGTGAGGTGTGAGTAAAACAATTTGACTTCCTCTTTTCCATTTTCTCACTAAACGAACAGCTCTAAATTTGTCATTAGTCATGGCATCACCACCACCACTACTAACCACAGCAATAACAACAACATTATGCGACATATGATATGCAATTGGCAAGTGAGCGACAAAAAGTTGTTGTTGTTGTTGTTGTTTTTGTTATTGCTGCCGTCTGTGCTCTGAGGCCACGTCTTGCCTTGTCGTCTTTTCTTTTCACTTTCGATTTCGATGCGAGTGTGACTCTCAAAACACACATACATATGTTTACTGAGAGCTTTAGTTTCACACTCTTTGGCGCATATTACTCAATAGTTAACGTTGCGCCGATGTCTCTTCTGTGCGTGTGCGTGTGCGTGTGCGTGTGTGTGCTGGTGAGCGTGTGTTGATGGCCTTTTTGATTTTGAATTTGTCAGCCAACTGTTTATTAAGTGTTTTGACGTTACCGCAAACTGTTCGCAAACGCAAAACTCGCCGCAGCAAAACAAAAACCTTAAACTGTTTCAACTTAAACGAGAAAAAAAAACAAATACAAAATTCAACCACAACGGGTAAAAGCCAAATTAAAGAAAAAGTGCGTGACGCGGCATTTGGAGTACTTAAAAAAAACATAATGTTTAAATATTAAAATGGCCGCATTTAAATATGCAAGCGGAGTTATTGCCAAATATTAAGCAAATGTTATTTTGAGCCGCGAATTTTATTTAATTTAATCTTGAACTGTGCGCCTGCTACGCAAACGAGCGATTATTCAATCAAAAAACTCACGTCGCTACGTGAATTAAGTGAAACACAAAATTGCACAAAAACGCAGACAAACAAGACAACAACAACAACTCAAACAACAAAAGTAACTAAAGTAACGAAAGTATTGCAAAATGCGCGCAGTTGCATGTCTGCTGCCGGTAAAAACGTCGACGTCATTTTCGCTGCTGCTAGGCTTAATCCTCTGTCTCCATGCTGCCAGTGGCAGCACCAGCTACAACTCCGTGTACAATGCGGTGGTCACGCCAGAGCTAAAGCAGGCCATTGACAAGGATTTGCCCAAGCAGGCCAAGTTCTTTGATGAGCTCGATTGTAAGTATGCAAGTTCGTTGCCTAAGTCTTTCGTTTTGTCTGCCCAATTGAACAAAAAAAAAATAATAACGTAATAAACTCTGTTGTATTAGCAATTGGCAATCAAAGTAGTCGAGTAGTGCCGAGTTCATGTGCATAGATTACCTTAAAATTTCTTCAAATTTTTAAATGTACCCTAGAAGTTATAAAGCAATTTATTAGTATATTATATACAAATTTTCTCCCTAATCTTACTGACAATATTCTTACCAAAATACACAATACAAACGTTTAATTTGGAAAAAATACAATTAGGTTTATATTTTCTTCGATTTAGCTTAGTTGTCTATTTAGATATACATTTTACTAAGAAATATTAAGTCTTTGTTGCCCAAATCATTCGTGATTCAACAAACATAAACAACAACTGTTTCAATTACATAATTTGCATATTAGTTAACCTTGAAGCTAAGCCATCGACTCGATGTCAAGTTCACATTATTGAAATCGTATGGTGTGATTTCTTTACTACAACATCAAATGCTAATAATGCCAGCAAAAGTAAATCACACTTATTTGCAAGCACGGTAAAAGTTTCGTGTTCTCGGTACGAACCAGAGCTGGGGGTAACAGTTAATTCATCATGTAAGAGCTCGGACTCGGAACTTTAATTGGACATTCCAAAATAAACAACAACGATGGTCCACTAAAGAAACACGAAATTCAATTAGCGTCGAGAAACGCAGGTTGCAGAGGTTTAAAGTTAAAGTTATAGTCAAAACTGAAATGTCTGCGGTAATTATTTTTACGCAGAGCTGACATTAACATATGGCCCATTCTGCGCCCCAATGAAAGCGTATTATTACTACCAAACAATTAGCCAAATATTAGGCAGCATTGAATAAAAAAAATTGGGTATGTGCAAATTATACTCAATAAAACTTACAGTAACAACAAAGTAATCGCACCACAACAAAAAATCGATCGCAAATTGCAGCACAAGTTCAATGGCACCCGCCTTGTAATGTAGAAAAAGCAAAAGTCTTTTTATTTTCTGTGTTGTATTCGACGTCAAGTGATACTTAAAAACTACTCAAGAGCAGGAAAATCAACTGCAATTAAGCGACAATTGCTGCTGCAACAACTACTGCTGCTGCTGCCACCGACATTCGAAAGTGTTAAACAACTACACAACTTGCTATATATGCTATAGATTATAGATTATTTGTGCTCACTAGCAGTTGCAGCGACAGCCGCAGCTCCAACCAGAAACCTTGACCAAAAACCCCAAAGCAAATCCAAACACTTGGGGACGCTTGGCAACAAGTTGCGCCGCACGTTCAGCAACAAAGTTGTTTGCTCTCTTTCTCTCATCGAACGCGCTCTCAGGCGCAGCGTTGTCTTCGGGCTTTTGTTGTTAAGTGAAATGGCGAGAAATGGTAGCAAATGTCTTCGGTAGCTTTAACGCAGCGCAAACTCAAAACTTTGGCTTAGTTCTGAATTGAATTTCCCGACGTGCGGTCGCCTTTTTTTGATGCGCGCACACACAAAACAAGACAGAGAAACCGTTATTTGAGGCAAGCCAAGCCATTTTCTTGTCGTGCGTGAAATAAAGTTGTCGTTGCGCATGCGTAGCTCGATCAAGAAAGTTAGCGAGAGTTGTGTTAAGTTCGAACGAAAACAAAAGTGAAATCCTGCCAAAAGTGCATTAGATTCATAGTACTTAAGTTAAGCAATATAACCAAAAGCAGCTAAGGATTGCTGGTGAATTCAAAAAGAAAGTGAACGCAACAACCCACAACAATAACAACAACAAGGTTCCACAGACGAAAGTGAAAGTACGCGTTTTTATTATTGTGCTGCTCTCAAGGAGTCGGCCATGCCGCCACGTCCACGAACATATATGAATTTCATTAAGGATAATTGGGCAAGTGTGCGTCTTAGCCTGCTGCTCATCTGTACGCTTACACAGCCCAGCTTTAGCTTAGCTGCTGTCAGCTATCCCAGTGCACAGCAGGAGCATGATATGCTCATCTTGGATGCACTATCGCGGCGAAGTGGAACCGGCTACTATGGCGAGAACAGTGTCATGGAGATGCTATCACGAAGTACTTGCTTTTTACCCTTACTTTGAATAGTAAAAAAACTATGTGAAATTAAGTTGTAGTACTTATAAATTCCATTATTATCCATGCAACTTTTAATGCAGCTTGAACAAATGTTTCTACTCCTAATGTGATTGTGTATGTGTGATGTAATGCCCTATTCCAATTTAAAATGTTTTTACAGTGATACCGCAGTCGTGTCGCTTCCGTGGCCACAAATTCGAATGCGGCCTGTCCATCTCGTGCGTCTTGGGCGGTGGCAAGCCGCTCGATCTATGCTCCGGCGGCATGATCTGGTCATGCTGCGTGGATAAAGACCTGGATGCCGAGGAGAGTCCACATGCCGCACCGATTAACAACACAAGTGAGTAACAGTAACTAAGTTCTAACAACGCCAAACTCCCCCCATCAGCTGCTTTCTTATTCCCTAACAGTTTGCTACGCTTAGTTTACTCGTTGCATTTGATTTTCTTGTTTTGTCTGGTTTTTTGTGTGTCTAAGCGAACACAAATGGCAAATTGCTGCGCTTCGACTTATGCAATGCTCTGAATAATAGCGCTATAAATTAGTTCGCATTTCGAAAATGACAACAAATTGCTCGACTCTTGCCTGAACATACACACAAATACTCTCACACATTTAGCTGCAGGGCTGTTGAGGCAGAAGCACACACAGAGCAGAGTAAATACATTATTTCACTGACATTACCAAATTCCTTTATTCCTCCATTCGCTGCACACCGTTCATCGTTCAGTGGGTGCTGGAGTGGAGGTGTCAATGGTAAACAAACCATTGAATAAATCGTTCAAAATATAAACTGAAGCACAATCATACCAACGATGCAGCAATTGACATATTAATGTTTTAACTATATATAACTTTATTTATGTGGTTAACCAATTTAATAAACTTTTATAAGCTAATGCTGTAAAACATGATAGAGCAACTGAGCTTAGTTTTATGCAGAATACCTTTAAAGTGCAGAGCATGTTAGTGTATAAGTCTATTTTCAATCTGCAAACAAAGTAACAGTTTTTAATTTTAATGTATAAACACGCCATTCAAGAACTTTTATTTTAATTTTTGAAAAATACAAAATTTTAGAGCTGAGTAAATAAAAATATAAATTTCTATAAGACTCAGAAAGTAAATCATTTGTTGTGATAGAGAAAGCTGAACAATGGCTATTAATGTAATGAATATCCCAAAAATAGGTTTAAAATTAAAAGCTGAACATTTGTTAAAGCGAAAAATAAAGTAATCTTTTACAATTATTATAGCTGCATACTAGAGTTGCCTTACAACGTACATACCTTGTCCAAAACGTTCATTCGTTTTTTTGAGTTTGCACTTCTGGGCTTCACATTTTTAATTGAAAAATTTATATTGATCAAATTCAATTAACATCAAGTGCACTCATTTGCTATATCGTAATCTCAGACAGTCAAAAACCGATGAGCTAAGCTGTAAGCAATAGCAACAAATATTATGCCACACACAAAAAAATAACTAACTCACAACAAGCACACACTCACGAAGCTACAAGTACTGCTGCTGCCAAGCCAACTTGCTGCCATTTTGTTGTGCTCTGTTTCATTTTCTATGCTTACACAGCACACAACAACAAAAACAACACAGAAAAAGAAACATTACAACATGCTATAAATAATTCTTAGTAGAAACTTTTAAAGCAGTCGACAGACAATAAACGAAAAATGAACACATTTTTTTACGCATACATTTTGTGGGCAGGCGTGGTATAGTTTTTCTCTTTTTGATGGGATAATTTTCTCAAAGCTCATAAAGTAGAAGTGCGTTCTGCTTTTCAGCTTACTATTCACTTTCTTTAAGGGAAAATGCTTTATACCGTTTTGAGATTTTAGCTTTTTTTGTTTTGTTGTCTGCGTGGCGCTCAAGTGTAAAGTTTTTGGTCTAAGCCACAGAGACGCGACAATGAAAACAGACCCCGAAAAACTGTTGCGGAAATAAACGAAGGTGAATGTTTTTTTTTTTTTTGTTTTTGCATTTGAAAAGTGAAATTTCACGTTTGCCCGCCTGCATCACCACCGTCTGCTTTTGGTTTTTTTTTATTTATTTATTTGCTCTAAACAAAACAATAATTGTGGGAAATATCACAGCGTCAAGAGTTACGGCATTCAAGTCCAAAACGGCCAAAACTTGCCCAAATAAATGAGGCCCCTCCAAGAAAGTGTTAATCAAGTTTGCGGCGGCGCCGTTCTGTTGCAGTTTGTTTTTGTTTTTGGCTTTTCTTTTCATTTTTGTTTGTTTGAATTACGTGCGAAAAATTATCTCATACTTGGACGGTTTTTTTTGTCTTTTGTTTCTGTCATGGACTTTGGGTCAGTAGGGTTTGGTTAGTTAGTTGTGAATGAAATTTCGACTTCATTGGTTTCATTTGGGTGACATAATAAAATCAGGCAGAGCCCAATCTTATTTTTATTACAACTTTGCGTTCAAGTCGTTCATTACTTACGAAAATAAAAATGAATTGCGGCGAAAGTTGAACACAGTTCCACACATACAAACATACACACTCACACTTACACAATGTTCAAATCCTGGTCAGTGTAAAGAGGAAAAACTGCAACATCATCATGATTCTTACACACACAGGTGACATAATACACTTGCACGACATTTATCCCGACTTGTCGCCAACTGTGAACAAGCCAGCACCTCATCAACATCAGCATCATCATCAGACGCAGCATAACAGCAACAGCAACAACAATAACAATGGTCTGCCAGCAGCTTCATCATCGTCTGCTTCACGCCCCGTCTATCCCAGCCACGCCTATTACAGCACAAAGCGTCCATCCCTCTACACCGGCAATGGGTATAAGCCTAGTTCCGTTCCCAGCTCATCTGTGCATCGACCTACTGGCTCTAGTTTGAACAGCTGGGAGCATGATTCCAATCATTTGGGCATCACCAACCATCTGGATAGTTTCTTTGATGCCGAGGCACCGCCGGATGGTGCTGGTAAGCCGCATCCATCAGCGCCGCATGATCCACAAGCACAACCCTTTGCGGTGGGCAATGTGCTCGATTTGAATGCCGGCGAGGCGGTGGATGAATACGAATCTGGCGGTGGCTACAACGATGGCAGCTATCGTCCTGTACCGGGTACTAAAAACCAAATACATCTGTACCACTCTCTCTCTCTCTCTTTCCCACTTTCACTCTTTACTGTTTGTCTCTTACCGTTTCGAGCACAACTGCAATTTTATTTTAGTATGCACCACACAAAACCACAACACCACTCTTACAACCAGTTATTTATTTAGTTTTGCACTAACCGCTATTGCGTGCACCTATATTACACTCTTATCTTTTTCGAAATTTTCCATGCTAATTTAGTTTTCTTTTAACATTTTCGAAGGCTGTGGCGAGGTTTATTCTCGCACCAATCGAATTGTGGGTGGACATTCCACTGGCTTTGGCTCACATCCCTGGCAGGTGGCGCTCATCAAGAGTGGTTTTCTCACCCGTAAACTGAGTTGTGGCGGTGCGTTGATATCTAATCGTTGGGTGGTTACAGCCGCTCACTGTGTTGCAACGTAAGTAGAGCCCAGTTTAACCTCAACAACAAACACTAATCACTAAACACTAACTTCCCTTGTAGGACCACCAATTCGAATATGAAAATCCGTCTTGGCGAGTGGGATGTGCGTGCGCAGGAGGAGCGGCTAAATCATGAGGAGTACGGAATTGAGCGGAAAGAGGTGCATCCCCATTATAATCCCGCTGACTTTAAGAACGATGTGGCATTGATTCGGCTTGATCGCAATGTAGTTTACAAACAGCACATTATACCTGTCTGTCTGCCGCCACCAGCCACAAAATTAACTGGTAAAATGGCCACGGTGGCGGGATGGGGACGCACGCGGCATGGTCAGAGCACAGTACCTTCGGTTCTGCAGGAGGTGGACGTAGAGGTCATCTCGAATGATCGCTGTCAGCGCTGGTTTCGCGCCGCCGGACGACGTGAGGCCATACACGATGTGAGTTTTTATTTTATATAAAAGACATATAAATATAATAATATAAAATAAACAAGGGAGAAAAAGTAAGATGGAGCTTGGATCAAAAAATGTTCCTATTAATTGTGGTATGAAATACTGAGGATCCTTTAATTTTACCATTATTATTCAGTGAAATGTGTGCGCTTCAAATTGTCTAAATATATATTGATTGAAAATCAGATAAATCTAAACGACATATTTAATTTTTTTGAGGTTTTTTTTGTCAATTGATAAATCATAAGACACAAACTAATGAGCAGATTAAAGCATAAATGAAATACAGCCTCGAAACGAAAACTTTATTTTTAAATATATGACTTTCTCTTTTACTTTCTCAGGTTTTTCTCTGTGCCGGCTACAAGGAGGGTGGTCGAGATTCATGCCAGGGCGACAGCGGCGGGCCGCTAACTCTTACAATGGATGGTCGCAAGACGCTGATCGGTCTAGTGTCATGGGGCATTGGCTGTGGCAGGGAGCATCTGCCTGGCGTTTATACTAACATACAGCACTTTGTGCCGTGGATCACCAAGGTTATGGCTAATGACAACAATGCGTGAATAAAAACTGTTTTCCAACGCGGCTGTCCCTTAATCAATTGTAACTGAACTGCAGTCACCGCTCAAGAAGAACAGCACAGTTTTTGTTGGGCGTGTAACTGCTGTGGTGCAACTGCAATAACTGTTGCCTGGCCATGTGATTCCTCTACGACTCGGGGTTGCTAGTGTTTAAGTTAAACTTTCTAATTATTTTATTTATATAACAGTTTGAGTTTTTGTGCTTTACATGAGTTAGTAAAGCAGAAATGCTGCTTAGCTTTACAGTTAAGAACTAAAATTAATTATATTTATTACATAGGAATATTTGAATTTACACTTAATCCTAATGCTTATGTTAATTATAGCTTAAGAACTAAATAAAAAAATTACATATTTTTATAAAAAATTACTTTTACAATTTAAATAAAAATAGCTGAAAAGTCATTTAAATTTTAATATCAGAGAACACATTTTTTGTACCAATAACTGTTTTCAATAATATATTCCATGGGCTGTATCACAACTATGGTTGATGTATTGGCTAAACCGTACTTAAATAAAAAAATGCTGCATACTTTTATGGGTATGTTGATAATACATTGCGACGAGATAATCTCCGCCAAATTTAACGCAACTCTTTTTGTACTTGGTACGATAAGCCAAAAAAAATAAATGAAATAATTTTAAATGCTTAATATATTTTCTGAATATGTTTTGAAGTTTTTGTGTTAAGGTTGCAATTCGAAATCCTCAAGCCACAATACTATCTAGAAAGTGTTGCATACCTTTGGCCAGCATTAAAACTACAATGCGAATAACTTAAAACGCACATGGCAATGAGTTTGCAGCCCTACATTAACACCTTTCCATTCATTACACAGCTTGTGCGGCAGATTCAAATCAAATATTTGAACAAGCCAAACAAAAATGCAACCGCAACGTAAAATATATAAAGCTGAATAACCAAACGTAGAAAAAATAAATTCTAACGCAAAGAAACTGAACAATGCGCGAACACATCTTCCCAGAAGCGCAAGTGCGACATACTGCATCAATCTAAGGCACACGGGTGAGAGTCACACAGTTGAGGCATGCACAGAATTTGTAATGATGCAACTTCCGTTGCGTCTTGCCACAAAAACATAAACTTGGACTACACATAGTCAATATGTGCGTGTGTAGAAAAACAACACAACACAATCAAATCAAATAACACAATCAACAAGACAAGGCAACATCAAGATTAGCTAATTAAGCGCTTGACTCAGACTGGCTTATCAGCCGCAGCTTCTTTATTCTCTTTCTCCATTTTTTACTCACAGTCCCACACACACAGACACACACTCATTTATTCTTGCTCTTTGGTATCTTGGCATCCACAGCGAAATGAATTCCACTTCTTTGTTGCGCCTTTTTTCCCAAAGAACTGTTCAAACTGGCCACAACTTGTTGCTTGCTTTTAACTTGGCCTCGTCTCAGTTGCTGTGGAGCAGCGCCAGTGTCAAGGTCTCTCAAGTTCAAAGCGTTTGTTGTGCGTTGATTGCTTAACTTAAAAAAAGAATAAAACAAGAAAACAAAAAGAAAATGAAACGCAAAGCGGCATTTCTTAAAAATATATTCTTCTAAATGATGTGCCATTAAGCGTAATTGATTAATTGTTTCATTGATTGATTGATTTAATGTGTGTGTTTGCTTATTCATTGATTGCAAGTGAGCTCCAACATAAACAAAAACAATAACATAAAATCTTAAGCTGCTTAAACTGCATTATTATATTTCATTAACTAAATGAGTGTGCTAAAACAAAACGAAAAACTCTTTAGCTTACGTCAAACATAATTGGTACATAAATAATAATTGCACAAATTCTTATCAGTCAGCTGCCTAAACAGGTATTAAACACACACACACTCAAACGCAAACTTACTAAAAGAACATAAAGAAAAAAAGGCAATAATAAAGTTTGACTTTCTTAACCTGACGACGTGCATAAATTATAACACAAGCAAACTTGCGACAAACATACACTCTTCCACACACACACACACACACATACACAAATACTTGCCTTCAGCGTCAGTTAGTGAACAAAGAATGGCGACAGGCTGTGAGCCACTCATTTGCACCACCGCATCACACCACACTACACTACACACTCACAAAAACTACAAGAAGAAAGAATATTAAAGTAAAAGCCAGCCAGCAAAAGACACCCAAGTTAAGTCGTTGTTACTGTTGTTGTTGTTGTAGCTGCCTCTTGCTATTTTAATGTGAAAGCGCTGTTAACCCCAAACTTCAGCTGTACCTCCTTACCTCACTGCCCCACCAGAACCCCGCGCCACCATGGTCAACATACAAATGCCGCCAATCAGCTGTGGCTTGTGACAACAAGAGAGCAGTTGACTGCTGAGAGAGAGTGTGTGTGTGTGTGAGTGTGAGTGTGTTTTGCTGTTCATTTGAATAAGCAAGAGCAACAACAACAAACAACCCAGCATTTGTTGTTCTCACCATTTTGTGAACTGGCCTTAATGGAAACCGTTATGCGCGAAGCTCTAACCAACGTCGCTGTCGCTGCCGCTGCCGCTGCTAACGTTAACGTTAACGCCAACACGGCTACGCATGCGCACATGTTGTGCCTCTCTAAGTGCGTGTGTGTATGTGCTTGGGTGTGTGTGTGTGCGTGGAAGCTACTACAACCAATTTAGCTATATGGTTCTTTTTTTTTGAAGTGCGGCTCGCGCAGCTCAGTCGCAAAATCTCAGCAACAGTTGTCTACTGGTACAGCAACTGCGACGTTGACAGCGACGTTGACTTTGACGTCAGCGTTGGAGTTTTGTCTTTGGCCGCTTTGGCCGACTTCAACTGGCGTGTGGATCTTTTGTATGCGCGCTTCTCTCCAGACGTGCGCAACACTCAATCGCGGTCTTTGGTCTCCTCTTCGACTTGCTCGCCTCGTTACGTATCGACTTGCGACTGTGCGTTCGCGTGAGTGTGTGTGAGTGTGAGTGTCAGTGAGTGTTAGTGTATGTGTGTCGAAAAGAACTTGAGTTATTGGCCTCAAATTGGCTTAAAGATTTTCCGCGCAGTGTTCAAGTAAACAAATAACAGTCCTTTCTACAAATATCTATAAATATTTTTTATCAAAAATAAATAAAAACCAAAACAAAACAGAAGCCAAGCAGAGAAAGAGAATAAAATACAAAAGCAGCGTGAGTGTTAAACAATAGCTTAATGTGAAGAAACTCATAAAAAATACATAGAATGAAAAATATAAGCAAGAAACCAACAACCAGAAAGCCGCTGAAACATAATTTCAACAACACAGTATCATATAATAACAGTGTGGCAGCCAAATTAAATGAAATGACCCCAAAATAGTTGTTGCTAGTGAAGATGTTTTACCCACCAAATTAACAAAAAACTAGCAGACACATTAATAAAAAGAGTTATACGCAACCAAACAACAAAAAACACACAAAGACACGCAAGTCAATGCAAAAGACACAGCAATAACAACAACAAAATCATAATACTAAAGATACGCATCCGTCAGTTACCCGCTTATTTTCTGCGTCTGTGTTTGTGTGCTTAAGTAGCTGCGCCGCACTTTCTACCACGTACAAGTCAATTAGAGGCACACACATACAAACACACACACGGACACAATAGTTGCGCATAACTGCAACTAACTGCAACAGCAACAGCAACCACAGCAACCGCAGCAACTTGCAGCAAAACAAGAGCAACCTCTGAGGCATTCAAAGGCAGGCAGGCAGGCCGGCAACAACAAGTTCAAGCGCCTTGATTTTGATCAACAGCCAAAGTCAAACGAGTCCAAAGCAAAAGTTGCCTTGTGCTGCAAAATTTGTATTGAAATTCCTGTTAAAAGCAACAAGAACAACAAGCGGCAGCTACAAGAGGCAAGTGTTTCAATTGCCGCAGCAGAAGCATCCAGCGAGACACACACACACAAGAGCAGCAAAGAAATAAAAACTTCTTTTCGGAACTGGTCTCTACTAGCTGTTGCTCTTGTTGTGGCTGTTGTTGTTGCTGCTCTTGTTGTCGTTTGGCTTTGACTTTGGTCTAAAATGCAGAAACTGCTGTTGACTCCGTTGCCTGCTGCTTGCTGCCTGCTGCCTGCTGCCACTGAGCGAACCTCCCCCCATTTGCGGCCCGCCTTTGGCATTATTTGCATTTCTGCTTATTCTGGTTTTTCGCCAATTGACAAGAGTCTGGAGCTAAAAAAAATAAATTCAAGCCGTTGCTGCAACTGGAGCTGAGGCTAAAGCTGAAGATGCTGCTGTTGCTGCTGGTGGTAGAACGCCTTGCTAGCTGTAGCGTTTAAAGTCATGTTAATTATAATAATTTGCATGCGGCTTCTGGCTAATTGAAAATTGGGATATTAATGTTTTTCTCATTTGGTTATCGCAAGTTTGTGCTCCAAGTCTTTTGTTTGCTGGTGTGGCTTTTAGAGCTAACTGAACTAATGAACTCCCGCATCCCGCAGCTAGCAATAGACAACACACACATACATACATATTGCGTTAAAGACACGTTTAAAATTTCTCCAAAGCCGTTTTTGACAAGCAAACACAGAAATGAAAGCCAAGCCGAGGCAGCTAAGCAAAAGTGGACGACGACGCACTTCTGGTTTTTGATTATGTGCGCGCGACCACATATCAAATGGCATAATTCTATTGTTTGTCCACCGCCTCTTCTTCTGCCTCGTCTTCTTTTTGGCTAATTTGATATGACAATATTATGCTTTCTGCATGCATTTCACTTTTCTTTTAAATAAATAAAAAAGATACACACATGTGGCGTATTCATATTTATTACCATCTTTGCCACTAACAAGTGAGAAGCAGAGAAATACAATTTGTGTGGCTTTCGCTTTTATTTAAGGCACACACAAATGACTTTTTAATATAAAAAAAAAACCGCAACAAAAACATCAACAAAGGAAAAAAGTTCCCTTATAATTTCACTTTTAACATGTGTCAAGTGGAAATAAACATAAAATGTGTGGAAATTACTTAATTGTTTTTTTTTTTTTTAATGTTTTTTCTTAACTTTTTAACAGGCAACGCCTCCAACTACAACTTTACCGCATTTTAATACAAAGAAAAAACATTTCAAAATCATGCAAATCATCTCTATGTGTATGTGTGTATGTGTGACCCACTTTTGAGAGAATTCTGCGATTCACGTGTGTCCGTCCATCCCTGTATGTGTCTGCCACGACTCGACTGGTTTATCGACAGTAGCCACGCAAATTCATGTTAATTTGCACATTTCTCGAAATGGAACGCGAATACAATTATCCGCATCTGATATTTATATGCTATATGGAGTCAAGAACGTGACCCAAATACACAAATAGCTACCACTCACTCACAGCTGTGAGAAAGAGATATTTTGTTTCTATGCTTTGATAACTGAGATCTTCTAACTGATCAAAATCTCACTAATTTGATGCTGTGAATTTCTAATGTGGACACTAAGCTGCAATTTGTGTGTCTTGCCGATTCTGACACCCAATTAAAAGTAATCAGTGTTGAGAGTTGATGCGGATATATTTTACAGCTTCCGTTCTGGTTTTTTTTTTTTTTTTTTTCTAACTTTTTTTACGAGGCCTAAACAATTACATTTAATTGCGTTAGCGTATAAGATAGAATACTAATATAGAATAGAATAATATAAGGATAAGTAAATGTGATCTAGGTCGAATTTAGATATATAGAGAACGAATATTTATATTTATGTAAAATCTAGTAGAACAAAGTAAGAATGCTTTAGTCGAGTAAGCTCGACTAGAAGATACCCTTAACCCTTGACCGTACATACGGACAGACGGTCGGGCTGACTGACATCCACATATGTATGTGTACTACTGTACCAATGCTAGATGGCTTCATATCTCCGGTTTTTCTGAACCGATTTTAATAAAACTTCCATAGATGTTCATAATTTTGTTAATAGTTTTGATCCCCATTTTAAATTGTTCCGAAATTGAAGATTTTTTGTTATCGATTCCATGTGTATATCGTAAACCGGAAAAGTAATCGAAAATTTTAAACAAACTTGCTATGCCTACGGATTAGGAGATCCCATATCCAAAAATTGTCTCTGGCCATTGTAGTTCCTGAGATCGACGCGTTCATAAATACAGACAGACGGACGGACAGACAAACGGACAAGGCTATATCGACTCGGCTGTTGATGCTGATCAAGAATATATATATATTCTTTATGGGGTCGGAGAAGCCTCCTTCTCCCTAAAATATTTAAGTAGTACATTTTAATACACTTACTTCATATTATTTAATTAATTTCACAAAACACAACTAGAACAAACACAATCCTCGAAACTTAAGAGCTTACTTCAAATGCTTAAGATTTATTTTTTAATGACAGTATACTAAACTTTTATTTTAGTTAATGGCATTTCACATAATTTGCTCTTCTGGTTTTGTTTTTGCGCACGTAACCCGTATGCGGTTAAAATGACTCTTAAGCTCTCGGGCAACGGTTCTAGCCAGGTGTCAATGACCGTATTACGCAACGCAACATCTGCTCAGAACGCGAGCAGCAACAACACACATGTTGTTGTTGGTGTTAGTGTTGGTGTTGTTGGGCTTTGCCCAAAGAAAACGCTTGAGACAAACGCAACGCGATAGCAAATTGCTCAACGCTGCAGATCGTGACGAGCGTGTGAGCAAACTTATAAAGAGAAAGAGAGACAGAAAGAGACGGAGAGGGGAAGAGGGAGAGAGCAGTTAGCTTCTAATGCTGATGCTGACGGATCAATGAAATTGTTGTGTTTAGTTGTGATGTTGTCGCCAATGCGACATATATAAGCCAGCGTGTGATGGTTGGTTGGTCTTCCAGATTTCCAACTCCAATTCCAATTCCAGTTCCAGTTAGAAACCGTCGACTCATCGCTGACCACTTCTTTTGTTGCGCTTTCTTTGATTGTGTTCCAGTTTATGTCATCATATCTGTACATTTGTCATGCCTGAAACTTTCTCAACTCAGACATCTTATGAACAAACACACGACTCGGCTCATCAATTAGGCGTCTCTTGAACTCTGTGTTGTCTGTGCACCGAGAACCAGTTGCAAATGCAACACGAAACCTTGTCCACTTGCTTGCACTCTAAACAGTTATATAAACGTCAGCTCTGTTGGGATACCGGGCCGTTTGCCATTAGCACATTATTGCTCTAGCTGTGAGTGTTGTTGTGCGCTTTCTTCACAAACACACATACATACACAGACACGTACTTTTGCTTTCCATTGGGCGCTTTGGGCATGACTAAACATTCGATAACAGAAACACCAGCAGCAACAGCAACAATACCGATAGCAGGTGGCCAAATTACACATACGCCCGGTTCTCCGTTTAACTAACAATTTTTACAATTTTGACATTTCTTTCTCGCATCGTTGGTTTGCATACACTTTACAAAGGGTATATTGAATAAGGGATAATATATAATGACACATTTTCTGAAGAAGTAGAGTTAATCTTAATGCCTTTTGCCAGTAGACTTGTGTTAAATTAAGGTATTATTTGGTAATATTTAACAATCCAATATGTTCCTTACTTTCATCTTTATTTATTTCGTTAATAAAAATTAAAAGTAGAATCCCAATATCACCATACCACTTAAAATTATCTGTAAGAATTTAATCACAATTGTTAAGCAACTTCTGAAGCGTATCTGACATTCGCTGAGTGACATAGAAAGTCTTTCGTTGGGTCGGAATATTTTGTTATTATTTTATTTATTTTCATGTGTTTTTTCGAGATTTTTTTTTTTTGCATATGCAAGTCACACGAAACGAACGACTTTCACCTACTACTTGAGCTTGAGTCACCCAATGCTTCTACGCACTTGCTGTCTGAATGTTTTCTTGTTGTGGTTGTTGTTACTTTTTATTGTTGTTTTTTATGCCGTGCCCATGGCTGATGGTAGAAATTCCGTGTTTAGTTTTAATTTGAATATGGATAAGGCCCGTAAAACGTTTCACATTTGCCGCAATGACTCATAAAAAACATCTCTGTGTTTATTTTCCATTTGCAGATGGGCGCGTTGCAACAGCAGAGTTACAGATACTCAGCTTCAGCTTCAGATACAGTAACAGATACAGATACGGCAAACATAAGTAGAGCAGACAACAACGCATTCATGCCCGTATCAACAATCAACACCGGAAGCAGCACAAATATGCGAAGCATCTTCATCCTGGCGCTGAGCAGTTTTCTTATTTTGCTGCTGCTACCAACAGCGGATGCCACTCCCGTCTTTGTGGATAATCCCAGCTTAGCACAGTGTAAGTAACCAGATTATGGCTAGTTGTCAAAAACGATCCACTAGCCACTTCACAGCTGCTCTTAAGAATCATTCAAAGATAGAGAGATAGAGGGAGACTTATAAAGACATCACAGCAATACCTTTGCCAGAAAGTTGACGAGTTTATTTTTTACCCAGAACTACAGCACTTTCTCTCACGTACAGCTATTAAAAGTGTTTTTGGGGCGCGCTCCAAGATAACATCGAAATTTAATGAAATTAAATAAAAGCGAATGCAATTTGTGAAAAGTCAACAGGGAGCTATTTAAATAAATAGTATATAAGAGAATGTGAGAACTAAAAATTAGAGTGTGTGAATATATTAGTTAATTAATGCAGCTGTTGCTAAGCCAAAAAAGTAAGAAGACTTCAGTCGAGAAAGCTCGAATAGGCCATACCCTGAACACTAGATATAATGCGTACATTTATATTTTGTGTATGTGTGTGTGTTCGAACGGAAACGGGAAGAGTTGTCAATAATTTAAGAGAGATTGTTTTACCTAGAGCTAAAGCGCTGAAGTGTCTAGAGCTTAAAATTACTGAGATCGACGGGCTCATACATTCAGAAGATTATCGACTCAGTTGTTGATGTTGTTGTTGTCAGTGCTTCCCTCTACCTGATACATAGTTTTGTACAAAACCATTAAGTTCTTCTCCCATTTAATAAGCTCAGGATACAAAAAGTCCTCTCAGAAAATATAGCTAGACAAGTGAACCATTTCATATATATATTTCTATTGCTTTCATGCTAAAAAATATTAATGGATGTAGAACAAAATATTTATCGAACAAACATATGCTTAATGCAAGATAAATTTCTTTCATACATACGTCTAACACATAACAACATACATTATTTTTACAATTACCATACAAATTAAATAGCTACAAAAAACTAGCAGAAAATTCTGAAGCAGAAAACTGTTAATGGCCAAAATGGGCATTTCTTTAGCTATCAAGAAAGCATACCGAATCGGTAGCAGTAATACCAGAAACGAATGCTATCAAATTTAATTGCCAAAAATAAAACAGAAGACTCAAAACACAAACTTGTTCTAGGAAAACGTTCAAAGTTGTGAATGGTGCTTACTCGCTGCTCTCATGTAGCGTCTCAAATGAAAGTAATCAAATTTAATGATACCCGGCGACAGGCGTTACAAGTTTGAGCATTGTTTAATTGGGTCATAGCTATTAAGAATCAAATTTAGATGCTATTAGCACTTCCTCTCCACGCCAATGCCATAAGACATGTGTCTATGTGCGTGTGTGTCTTTGTGTGCCTGTGTCTGTATGTGAGTGGCAAACAACATCAACAGCTGCCAATTTGTCGACAACAACGCTTAGATCTTGAGGCAGTTACAGCAGTCAAAGTCGCAGCATCAGCTTTTTTATTTAACTAAAACTTTGTACAACTTTCTTGGCTTAAAGCAAACACACAAGCAAATACACACACATACACACTGACGAGCACACACACACACTCATACAAGCTGAGCCAAAAAACGGGCAAAGCCGGCAAACGGCCAAACGTCAGCGAGCAAAAGCAATTGAGGTCAACCATCAAAGAATGTTGCCATAAAAATGAGCCACCAGCGCAGCAGCAAGAAAGCGTGTGCCAGACAACAACAACAATGTTCAGATGGCAAGTATTTCATTTGTATGACTTGACTGGACCAATGCCGAATAACAATATTAAAAAAAGTATTTCTGTACGTAGAGATGCGGAGCAGAAAGCGGAAAGTAAATTGACGCCAAGTGAAAGGGAAATAAATAAAAACAATGCTTGAAGCTCACCAAGAAGAAATGAACTCATTCTCAGCTAGCCAGGTTATGGTCACTCTAATGTCACACTCCCACGCATAGGTCGCCGAAGTGACCCAATTTCACAGAAATGAGGAACACACAGTGTGACCGCTTTTGCAAGCCAAAAACGAATTTCCGACATTGCAATGCGGGTCTGGACTTCAGTTGAAGTCAGTTACCTGACCAAGACGTTACTTTTAGTTGGCAGTTGGCTACTTTGGCTGCTTGGTAAGCAAATCGTGTGCTAGCGAAACATATGCTAAGCTGACCCAAAAAGCCACAAAAACGAAATGCAAACACAGACAGAAAGAGAGAGAGAGAGAGAGAGAGAGAGAGAGAGAGAGGTAAAGAGAATTGAAGCGCAGAACAAGCATGTAAAGAAAAAGGTAACGACGCAGCTGACTGCGCTGCAACCGTCGCCTATGAAACGTGACAAACTTTTATACAAAAAAATATATATATTCACACAAGCAGTATGTGTGTGTGTACTCGAGGCCGGCATTTAATTTTCAGTGCTGCTGCTTCTTTAGATTCTTTTGTGTTGTTTTTGATTCTGCTTGACCAGAAGTTCGTGTCTTAAGTCATTTGTTTTGCCAGTTGCCAGCAGCAACAGCAATATATCAGCATTTCGTGTTAATTGCATAACCAATAAAACCCATACAGCTGATATCCAAGTTTACAGTTAAAGTTCAATAAACGCAAAACAGACACCAGCACACGAGAGAGAGAGAGAGAGAGAGAGAGAACTCCTGCAATGCTGGTGGTAAATTAGCATTGAAATACGAGTAAATCCCATGAAAAATGTATTCGCTTAAGTAAATTAGATCTTAACGAGAGTGCCACGGCACTGTGCCCTTTTATTTTTGACCGTGCGAGAGAAGTGCAAGCACACACAGTGGCACTGTTTAAGGAAAGGCGGCGCTTGTTGTCGCCAGTTTGTTGCCCAAGTCTTTCGCATTTATTCTCTATCTTTTTCTTGTTTAAGTGTCGTCTGCAATTACATAAGTTCAAAGACTGAACTACTCGACTCCATAGCAAAACTTGCTGTCAATTCTTAAAGAGGCAATTCAAAAGAATAATAATAATAATATTTCTACTGTTGTTGTTTTTTTTTTGCTGCTGCTGTTGTTGTTGTTGCTATTGTGACAGTATTGCCTCATCGGTTCTTCTTAAGCGAACGCCCTTAGGCAAACTTTTGTGGCGCGTCTTTTATGGCCTGTTATGTGACTACTGTTACTGCGTGTTGCTGATTGTTGTTGTTCATGTTGTTGCCACTTCATTTTCACTTGCGTTAACTGTTTGCCTAACGGTGAATGTCTGCCTCAAATTGGCGTACAATTTGAAGGCGTTAATCGCCCCAGCAAACGGAAATGGTGTGAAACAACAGAATAGCAATAAGGAAAATACAGAGCAAATAGCACTTGTCATACTGTTAGACAGACACTGGACAACATAATTAAACATACGAATACTAGATCAATTTGTTTTTATAAAATAATTTAAATGAAAACTTCTATACCAAACGATGTTAAGACTTATATATATTCGAATGCGTTTTCGTTTTTCAATTAATCATATTCAATTTATTTATTTATTTTTTTCGTTACAGTTCAATCCGGTCGCAATATACGCCATCTGCCGTGCATAGTTCGCAAATCGGGACGATCTGGCACCTGCATGTTTGCCATCGATTGCATTAAGCAGAATGGCACACATTTGGGCACCTGCATTGATCGTTTCTACTTTGGTTCGTGTTGTGCTTTAAAGGTAAGTTCACAGCTGCAAAAACCAAGAAAATTCATTTATTTAAATCTTTTCCTTTTTGTTTAGGATGAGGCATCGTTATTTGCTCCTGAAATAAATGACAACAGCATCGATCAGAACACCATTTCGCACTTCTCGCACGAATCAACCACTTTAGCCACCAGTGCGCTTTTCAAGCTCACTACAGAGAGCAGCACCACCCTGAACAACCACAATATTCAGCAGCAGCAAAACACTGCAAGTGAATTGTTAAAAAATGTGACACAAAGCTATCTGAGTAGCATCAAGCCGGTGCGCACCACTAGCAGCAGTAGCAGTAGTGGCAGCACCACCAACGCCATCGCTAGCTCCACGCCATCAACTAGTTCCACGCGCCGTCCCCCCGTTGCGCACACCACACACAAGAATTCACATTTTGTGGTGCGCACCACAGCTAAGCCTAGTACTGGGCCACTGGTAACAGCCACAGTGAAACCACCGCGTCGTCACACCACCACAACACATCCAGTGTTGACTACTTCTTCGGCGTTGGAACAGCGCATTGAAACTACCACAGTGCCCAGCAGATTTGTTACTTTTCAGATTGTGGAGACAACCACGCCAACAGTCACCGAAGCCACGCCCGAAACAACCACCCGAAGGCACCACAGTCCCACAACGAGCACCAGCTCAGTAGCTTCTAAAACAACAAGCAGAACTACACCAACAACTACAGCAAAGACTGCAAGCACAACAACAACAACACCAGCAACAACAACGACAACAATAAGGACCACAACAGCACGTCCAACACCACCTCTGCGCACCACAAAACCACACAAACAGCAGTCAAGTAAGCGTCCAGCACCACCCAAGAAACCTGCAGCATCGAGCACCACCTCAACAACAGTGACAAGTAGCACCAGCAGCACAGGGACAACATTACCTGCACGCCGACCCACCAACAACAGCACCACCACCACCACAACAACCACCGGAACAGATAACAACCACAAAACAACAGCAAACAAATTGCCCGAAAGAACCACTTTATCGCCCCGGCCAAAGCCACAGCCAACGGGGGAGATTGTTAAAGTGCCAGCATTGCTTGCGGATGTCAACAACAACAGCAACAACAGCAGCACAACTACAGCAACAACTAACACAAAAGTCACGCGCAGACCAACAACAAATAACACCAGCAGCAGCTCAGCTTCAAAAGGAACAACAGCACCCAAAAAGCCAACAACCAGCAGTAGCAGCATAAGCACCACAACAGCAACTAGCACCAGCAACAGCACACCCAAGCCCACACGTAGACATACAGCAAAACCCACAACAACAACAACAAAAACTAGCACCACAGCAGCGCCTACAACAACCGCTGCAACGCTGCTTACCACCGACGCACCCAAATTGCAAACAAAGCCAACAGCAACACCCTCAACAGCGGGAGCATCATCAGCGGCAGCATCATCAGCGGCAACAACAGCAACCAAGAAACCAGGTCTAATCACTTGGACTGATGTTGAAGCGGAGCCAACTACAAATGCGACCATTTCCAGCGATTGGCAGCCGGGACAGTCGGCAGATTGGGTGCCAATGCCCACTTTGTTGCCCGAGGTGTACAACAACAAGACGACAGGTAAGTGATACAACAACCATAACAACAACAATCAAGTCGAGTTCAACATGAATCGAACTCTAATTGCAGCAACGCCCAGCGCCACAGACAAGGTGGTTATCTCGGTGGCCACCAGCGTCAGCACCAGCAGCGAATCGAAGCCGGGTCAGAGTCAAATGCATGGAGAAACAATGGCAACCACCGCTAGCAATGCAAAGCCGCCGCATCGAACCACTAGCAGGCCAACATACACAACAATAACAACAACGACGACGACAACGAGAACAACACAAACATCAACAACAACAGCACCACGACCACCACCAACAACCGTACGTACAACTGTAACAAGCAAAACCACAGAGGCACCACCAACAAAACCAACAACTAAAGCCACTAAACCACCACCAACAACAACAACCACAACTGAACGCTTGGAATTGGTCTCGTCGACTTCATCGGACAAAGAATCAAGCAGCGAATCAAGCACCACAACGGATTACAGCGGCGAGGAGTTGAGCACAACGACCGATGCATCTGGGAATACTACTGTAGCGCCTGCCACTGGCCTGGAGGGCGTCGATTACAGGGAAGGTGAGTTTCACGTTGCAAAGTCGCAGTGATGCATTTCTTCATTGTTTCATTGATGCGATGCAGGCGAAAATAGAAAGAAAACAAAAACACAAAAATTATAGACGAACAAATGGCTGACGAATACTTAATACGCTTACTTCTTTCGTGGTTGAAAGCAACTTAACAAAAACTAGATTTAACTTGAATTTATGCTTGAACTCAAACTGATAGATAGTAATGTAATGTAATAGTGAAACATTGCATAGTACATAGCATTATTTACCTTAGCTTGTCAATAAACCAAATTATAGTAATAGGGTCCAATTTGATAAGGGAGTCATATACCTAAATTTTGTATTCCATTAACAAGACATTTTGGTTATTACATTTTAAATTTCATAATTGAATTTGTATTCTTTGAAGTGTCGTATTTTGATTTTAAATTACTGTCTTCAAGATTAAATAAATTTCATCAAGGCAACATTTTAATTTTTGTACTATACAAAATAGTTCCATATATATATATATATAATAGTTCCACAAAACCCTGATAAGGTAGTTAAGATATCCTTAACATTTACAAAGATTTAAAACATACACTACAAAAGTATTGGTAGTAAAAAACATATAAAGGAAAGAAAAAAAAACTAGTTTGCTGCCGAACACAAATAAAGAAGTCTATTAATACACCAGACTTTGGCCATAAGTCAAAGATGCGTGGCCATTAAATTCAATATGAAGGCTAAACATTGGCCTTGAGTAAGAACTTTGTGTCTCTCAGTCTGTTTGTCTGTCTGTCTGTATTGGTGTGACTATCTGCACGAAACGAGAATGATTCCCAGGTCGCACGGGGATGCTGCACAGGAGCAGCAGCAGCAGCTGCAGCAACGAGCGAACATGCTGTCTAGAAAGCTAAGCGCAACCACAAAAAACAACAGAAACAACAAAAACTACAACTCTTATGTCCGAGGCAATTTTTACAGCAATAATTTACAATAATGACTGGCGTTGCGGTCATTGTGCCGCCTGGGTCACGTTGTCTGTTGCTTATCCGTGCTTGCATAGTCGGAGATCGTACGTTCTACACACACACCCCACTTCTCCCTGGCCCACCCCTTCGTAGTGCAGTGCTCACGCAAAATGAGTCAGGAGTTTGTTGCTTCTGTCTGACCGCGGCCCAGTTGACCGATTTGCAAGGCAAATATATCTTAATGCACGAAACAAGTCGCTTTCGTCGTTGTCTTCGTTGTTGTAGTTGTCATAAAGTAGGCCGTTGACTGTTGGCCAAAGTCAAGGCCTGGCCAAGACACATAACACAAAACACAAAACACAAAAACAAAAAAAAAGCCAAGACATGGCCAAAGCATATTACATTTTGCGACAGAGATGACTCTGCGTGGATGACTGAGTGCCCTGTGTAGTGATTAAAATGTTTAAAGGGCTTTTGTGGCCATTACTTTAATTGTGACCTGTTCGCCTATTAAATTGCCTGCCTCCCTTTTTCTTACTCTTTTGTTTCTCCTTCGTTGCAGTCTGCGGCCGTCGCATGTTCCCCGAGCCACGCATCGTTGGCGGCGCAAATGCAGCCTTTGGACGCTGGCCCTGGCAGATATCACTCCGTCAATGGCGCACCTCCACCTATCTGCACAAGTGTGGTGCGGCACTTCTCAACGAGAACTGGGCAATCACTGCCGCACATTGTGTTGACAAGTAAGTGGCATTGGACTGAAGGAAGGGGTGCCATTTAAGAACCCATCTCTTACTGACAACTATGCTTGCGCTTGTTTCATTTAGTGTACCGCCCTCTGATCTGCTCTTGCGTTTGGGTGAATACGATCTGGCCGAGGAGGAGGAACCGTATGGCTTCCAGGAGCGACGCGTTCAAATTGTTGCCTCACATCCACAGTTCGATCCGCGTACCTTTGAATACGATTTGGCACTACTTAGGTAAGTTGCGAAAACTGAAAAACTAAATTTTATAACACCCTTAATTTGTACCGATTCTTTGAATATTCTATAATTTGTTATTGACAGGGCGAAGGTATACAGCATTTTATGAAAATTATTCGTTTGTAAATTATTTATTTAATATACAAAATATTTGTATTATTGTTTAATTGTGGTCAGTGAGATATTACAAAATAATTGTAGCTACTACACTAAAAGTTATGGCTTTGTTGCAGCCTTGAAAAGAACTTAATTTTTTGACAGCTTGCTTCAAGCCTTATCTTCATAGTATTTAATATTTTTTATACTAATCGAAAGCTTGGCCAACCGATTAACTTTACTGTCAGTTTGATTAGTTTTGAATTCTACTATGTGTTGAACGAATGCTTTTTTTAATCGCATGTTTTTATCATTATCCCAAAACACAAAAAAAATTTTTCAATTATTGTATCAACAAACCTATTTAATTTAATTTTTAGAAGAAACTCATTTAAAAAAATACCCACTTGTAAAATGGAAAACTCAATGGAATGAAAATGTAGTTGTGGTGATATTTCTAATTTCGCAGCTGTATATATATATATTAAGGACTTAGAGAATAAATGGAGATATAAAAGTTGTTTAGCAATGTGATTTACAGCTTTAAGCGAGTCTTTTTTTATTTATTTTAAATTTATAAATAATTCATAAAATCTTAGGCACAAATATTTTTCTTTTACATATGCAATATGAAAGTCCAACATTTATTAGCCTAGGTTTGAATCCAAGAAATTAAGTAGTTATAGAGTTCGTTCAGTGATTACTAATAATTATATAATTATTTACTACAAAGGATATAAATAAATTATACCATATTTATTTACTCTTACAGGTTTTATGAGCCCGTGGTCTTCCAGCCCAATATTATACCCGTTTGTGTGCCCGACAACGATGAGAACTTTATTGGCCAAACGGCCTTTGTCACCGGCTGGGGTCGCCTGTATGAGGATGGTCCATTGCCCAGTGTGCTGCAGGAGGTCGCTGTGCCTGTCATCAACAACACCATTTGCGAGTCGATGTACCGCTCCGCAGGCTACATCGAACACATACCGCACATATTCATATGTGCTGGATGGAAGAAGGGCGGCTACGATTCGTGTGAAGGTGCGTATTTAAATTGCCAGATAAGTTTTGTGATGTGCTAATTGCATGCAACATATATATTTGCAGGTGATTCTGGTGGCCCCATGGTGCTGCAACGTGAGTCGGACAAACGATTCCAGCTGGGTGGTGTCATCTCATGGGGCATTGGATGTGCGGAGGCAAATCAGCCTGGAGTTTATACACGCATCTCAGAATTTAGAGACTGGATCAATCAGATTCTACAGTTTTAGTCGAATCCTCGTAGTCTTCATCACCTGTGTATTATGCCTAATCCTTAAAGAATGCCCCACAGCACCCGAATCAATATCGATATCGCGATCGAAAGCGACATCGAAACTGAGTTCAAGCTTGAACTCGTGCTTCGGTTATCGCCAATTGCTCCACTTAATGGAGTTTTTCGCATAACCCAAGCAACGATTTCAGTTACTCCTGATCCGCCCCCTTTTACTTACACACAACAAATTCAATTGTCATAATGTTAATTTTAAAAGAAGTGCTTAGCTTAAATCATAATCAACAAATAGAAACAGCCTAATAATAATGGTAATAATGATGATGATTATGATGTGAAGATATAACGTATTGATTTATTTGACTCTTAATTTATTTCCCTTCCCAAAAGCACACACACATTTGCTCTGTATATAATTTTCTAAATTATTGCATAACATTTATTTAGACTTAAGGCTTATTTAATAGACATTCGGACAAATTGCTCTACTCGATGTAGGGCATATTTGATTAGGCGCTTCTTTTGCACGAAGTTATTATACGAATACATAGAAGAAGCTATTGTAATTTAAATTAATACACGTATTGTAATTATTTATTTAAAAGCACAACAAATTAATTCAATTAAAATGTTTAAAACAAAATTATACTGTTTACTTTTCTTATAGTTGCGGATTAAGAAAAATAAAAGATTTTTAAAACTCGATAAAGCACATCAAAAATATTAAGGGAATAAGACAACATATTTGTTTCGTTTTAATTAATTTGATTTGGAGGCCCTTTTTTTTACAAATCAGCTGTGAAAAGCATTGCATACTTTTAGGATGTCATGTATAACTAGCGCCATCTATCGTTCGATACACTGGAACCCGCTCTTTCTCATTGTGTATTGAATTTATTTCTGGTTAAAAGGGGAATACATTTAAAAAAAAATTTTATAACATTTTATAACATTTTAAAGCTGTAACATCAATACAGTTGTTAAGCAGTTTATAGTTAATTCCACCGCACTTCAAACATTATTCAAAAAAGGAAGCATTTAAATTCAAAATGCATATGCAAAGTTTGGCAACTCTTTTAAATTTTTTTGGCAGTCAGCACATATGATAAAACAAGACAAAAATAGCTTAAACAGTCAACAATATGCATTGGCCAATATCTTTAAGCACATACAAAACTTTCTTTGCAAGTTGAGCAAGTGACAAATTTCCAAATGGTGTTTGCATATGTTAAGTGAGAAAACGAAAATTATTATTACATATGCGAAGCATGCAGCAAACTACCAGTACGAAAAGTCAAACATCAGTAATAAAATATCCAACAGCAGGCGACATGATTTTCTTTAGGGTTTTTTTTTTCAAAAACACAAAAAAACAAATTTGTGGGGATTTCTGTTGAGTTTTGTAACAAAAATATCAAGTAATAAGAAACTTTTTATGAAAAATATCTATAATTTTGGTAAGTATAAATATTGATATTGATATTGATTGTTTTATCACTTTCAAAAAATAAACTACTTCATCTTTAGTATATTCCTGATCTTCTATTTGTTTAAATATTTTTGTAGGATATTACAATATCAACATAACAACTTATCCATAACCATAAATGGATGTACATTTTCTTTTTGCTGCTTCATGAAAAAATCTTAAGAGTCAAATAAAATCCCATGTCTCAATATCTCGATTATACATCTCATAAGAAAGTTATTTTGAGCATTTAGAGAGCCCTTAGACAAAATGCCTGTTAGTCAGCACGATGGTAAACGCCCAGCAATTACTGTTGTCGACGTCATTGCGATGAGTTCGTTGGTCATGGAATCATGAAACTTTCGCTTTCGGACAATGTCGGTCATTTGCATATGACAGACAGAAAGACTGAGAAGGAGCGACACCAAGATCATTAGACAGAGAGCGAAAGAGAGTCGCTAACTGCGTTTTGTTGATGGCGTGTGGGAGCCACAAACAAATTTTCTTGCCACTTGAATCAGCGGCAAGTGCAGCTTGTAAGATCTTGTCGGTGTGTACGCTAAACATATCATAATTTGTACAGGCATCACCTCTCACGATACTTCAACTCATGTGTTCCGATTATCAACGGCTACAATCACGAGTAAGACTGTTGCTCCTTGACCAGCTGCAAGAGCAGCATGAACTTTCACATGCCATTTGGTCATTTGAGCATTTGGGCAGGTAGCGTTCGTGCAGCTAATAAGTGTTATTTAGTAAATGCTTGGGCGTGTTTAGATTATGCGATTTGACCATAAATTTAAACGTGCTCAGATATATTACCGGACAATGATCCTTTGATCGTTGATTAGCTAACTGTCTAACTGCTAACTTCATAATAATTTATGGCGAAAGTGAAAATTTGTTCAAGCATATTCGCATTCTCTTTTATTAATATGTGGTATACAAAATTCAATCGAATTGGGAATTATGTATATGAACTTTAATTTTTTATTGATATGTGTTGCTCTACTATACAATAGGTCTGTCTATATATGTATTTAAATTGTTTGCTGATTCACTATTGTCATCACCCAAAGCTCGCCAATTTGGCCATTAATGATATTAACACTCTTTATGGATTGTGATAGGTCGGCAATTTATGTAAAATGTAAGCCGGTGAAATTTGACGATACCATTCGCTTGCATAAGTTTTCATTCATTTGTAGTTGTTGTTTTGACACCAAGCTTGCATATTGTTGTTTATTATTTTATTTAGTATTAAGTATAAGTCATTTGCCTAAGATCTGCACATGATTGTACTTTTATGTCTCTCTTTTCTCAGTACTTCTATAACGCTCTCTTTCCCTCTCTATAAAGTGCTCGATTATTTCTCTTATACTTTCCTTTTAGCTGGCTTTCTCTTTCTTAAACACTCTTTCTCTAACTCTATTTAAAGGTGTAGAGCACTCACATTTTGCAGTTTTTTTTTACTTCCCGTCCTCTCATTCTCCCTAAACCTCTTTCTTCCTCACTCTTCGTCTCCGAGAAGACAGTACTAATACTCCACTTTCTGATTTCAAAAATTATCCTCTTTTAAATTTTTCTGCGATATGTTATTGCAATATCAATCATAATTATTACAATACAGAACTCTTCGTTCACTCCAACAACCACTTTGTCGCGTTCTTACTTTCGGAAAATGCAAATTTCCTAGTTAACTAAAATAAAAATAATAAAATAAATCGTAAATCGTAAATGAATGAAATCTTATGCATTTGGCAGTCAGTAATTTATATTAAACACAAAGACTTTAAAATAGATAAAGGTTAAATGAGAAACACTATAACTAACATCGGCTATATTGTTATGAAAATGAGAGGGTTAAATAGATAAAAATTCCCACAGCAAACGGCGCTCGTACACAAAATGAAAAACGAAAGCGATGAAGTAACTGAAAAAAATTAAAGTTGAAGTCTTGCGGGCAAATCTTGCATTTAATTTCCATAGAAAAGTTGCACAATTAAGCAGCTTGAAGCACCCACTCTCAGTACAAAAGAAAGAATCATTAAATGCTGCGCACTTCACGGCGGTCACAGGCCAGAGTGGGCGACTATGTCAGTTGGAATGGGCCGAAGAGTTACCGGCGACGTTGGAGATTTGAAAGATGACCAAGTTCCAGTTATGTGTCCCGCATGCACAATAACTTCAACGACGTTTTGAACTTTCCCAACCTTCTGGACAGGCGCAATCTGTTGTCTGTACAATGGAAAAGCTTTGCTCTTGTAATTCTTTTTTGTTCGTTCATTTTGTATTTTATTGCTGGCATCAAAGATTTATAGGAAGCAACGTGCCAGCCACTCGAGACGCAAACAAAAAACGAAAGTTCCACACTGCAAGTGTTCAAAAAAAAAAAAAAAAACAAGCAACTGAATTTTCTTTCTCCAGGCCTTAATAGTAATAAAAAATAACTAACCAACACAAGAAAAAAACAAAATAAACAATTGAAAGGTACTTGGAAAGGTAAACAGTGCCGATACTGATGCAAGCAAGAAGCTGCTGTGTTTGCTTGCCACCGTCTCAATTGCTGCTGTTCTTTTTGAAAAGCCTTCGCCACACAATGGGGCCCTGTCAATATCATCAAATGCAATCGCATACACAAGCAAAAGCACCAAAAGCCAACTTGAAAACTTCTTTAAGACTTTCGGGGCAAATGGTCATTAATTTGATCGCATCATTTTTTTTCTTTTTATTTTTTTCTTAAATGCAACCCATAGGAAATTACGCCTCATCCGGTAATTATTGGTTTGCCTGGCCCTTAAATCTTGATAGATAGATCTTCGACATTTGTAAGTACTTAAGTCCACAAATGCACCTACCAAAACACTCAAACACTCATACGAATAGTGCAACCCGCATCTTTACAGCGCCGCCAGCTCAAATAAATTCGCTTCGATGGACTTGTGTACAGGTGTATCTAATGTTACTATATTGTAACAATATGGGCGTAATAATTGTAATCTAGTTAAGATGATGAAGTGTTGAAACATTATCAAATGACAGCAGATTTAGAAAGCCAAACAAAAGTAATTTACCAGACAAGACGCCAACAAACAAAAAGAAATGTTTACAGTGTCTAGCACGTTTTTAATATAATGTCTTAATTCCGATAGTGAAACTGGTCTTAAGTTTTTTTTCAGCAAAATACACCTTTACTTAGGTGACATAGTAAACTGTTTCAATAGAAATTTTAACCTAATTTTAATTCAATAAATATTTATTTACTTAAATGAGTGTTATAGACAGAGCTATTTTCATTATTGACAAACTAATTTTTACAGTTTTTACTATATGAATCAAAACGAGTAAATAAATAAATTGTTAATAAACAACAACAAGAAAGCAATATGTATAAAAGACGAATTATGTTTATTATCGTATCGATAAGTTTATTTATTTAGCAGATAGGAAAGAAATAATAATAATACTTAGAAAGGAGTATAATAAAATAAGAAAGAACGCTCCCGACTAGTAGATGCTCTGATGCAGAAAATGATTATAATACTGCACTACTACATAATCACTAAGCTGCAATCATCTATTTTTCCGGTATTTTTGAATCGATTTTAATACAAGTTAAAAGTTCTTTTCATGTTATCTATGGTTTCAAATACAATTGTCTAAATATTCCAAGTTTAAATTATGTTATATCGAATTGCAAAAGCTATCGATAACTTAAATAATCTTTTATTGCGTGGAACTATAACTTAAATCAAGTGACTAACTTTTAAAGTTTCTAAAATAAATAATATACATATCTATATCGAATCGTCTATTGATCCTGATCAATTAAATATATACTTTATGGGGTCGGTCTTGCTTCCTTCAGTTTGTTTCACACTTTTGCACAAAATCATTATACCCATTTCATTGGGTCAGGGTAAAAAAGTACAAATATTTATGAATTTTCTTCTTCTGTGACTCTGTGCGTTTATTTTGTATTAAATAAGTAAATAAATATAAAAAGTTTCGCTTTCTAATTAATTGCCTTAGCTGAGACGCCTACACAAAGCGACTTTCGGTGAGTCTGTGAAAATATTTTCCCTTTTTTTTTAATTTTCGCCAATTAAATGGACGCGCAATCAAATATGAAAAAAGAGATGATTACATTGTAAGCGAAAGACATAACGCCCCATCCGAGACGGAAGTATGTATGCGCATAGTTGAAGCAAAAAATTCTGTGAAAGGTGCAAAAATATGCGCAATTGGGTGGAAAAAGTGCAAATACACAAACTAACATAGCACAACACAAACAAACATACATATGTACATAGAAAAAAGGCAATGAAGACGAAAGTTGTTGCGCAAATGAAATTAAATATTAGAGAGAGGGAGATAAAAATTGGTCAAAATACAAATGAAATAATAGTGCAATTAGTTAAATCTACGAAAACACATTACAGCAACAACAACGGCAAACAGCAAACAGCAAAAATTTCGCCCATTTCTTTTGCCCTATTGAATAACATTTGCGTAATTAATTTTAAGTGTTTGCTGCAAAACCAAATTAAATCATACGCTTCCATGTTTCGGGGAACGGAGTTGGTGTTGAAGTCGTTGCTGTAGCTGTAGCTATAGCCATACCCTTTCCGGGCCATTGACACGTGCTTAACAAAACCGTCAGCGATTTGTTGTTTGCGGCTTTTTCTAATAGCCAACATCCGAGAGTGCTGCTGCTGCTGCTTCTGCTTCTGCACAATTCGAAGCTCGTTATGTTTGCATTTTGTTATCGTGTCATACATTAGTTAGTTAACAATCATTGTCAGTGTTTGTGTGCGTTTGTGTGTGTGTGTACTTGTTGCTGCTCACTTTCATTTCTAATGGGCTGTTGCTGAAAATTTTCTTTTACTGTTATGCCCTTGCCAAAGTTATAACAACTTTCACATGCCGTTTGCAACAGGCAGAAACATGAGCAATTTTATTCAATTAAATACATTTATTCACTTTATTTGCTTAACCATACAACTTCATGACTTAAACCCCCCAAACAAACAAATAAATAATTTATTTATTAGTATTTATTTATTTAAATTTTGCAAACATTTATTGAATATGCACGGTCAGCTAACTACCCAACTTAAATAGATAAGAGGCAAAACGCTTAGCTCTGATAATTAAAATTTGATGAAGTAAAACTATCTCCATAAGTTTGGGTATTCAGAGTTGAGAAAGAATATTTAGTTTCAAAGTAATTGGATAGCAATCAGGTAAAAGGGTATTAACATCTTTAAGTATTTTTAAAATATCTTTAGTTGTTGATTTAGTTTTCGTTTGTATTTAAAATAAACACGCTTGCCACTTGTTAAAAGTGAAATTATTGTTTTTTTGAATGTACTGTATAAGATATTTTGTAGTACGTTAGTTTTCAGCTGACTTGCAATCGAACGAATCTGAATACCTCTTCGAACTAATATATTCCGTTGTGATATAAGCCACATTGTGACTTAAATGGAAAGTAACGTTGAAAGCCTCATAATGATGATTCGCCTGTCAGATCATAAAATTGGTTGGCAAAATATGTTAGCTCAATTTAGCTGGCAATTAATCACAAGGGCGTCGTCAAACTCTCAACGTGATTAATTAGACTCGAAGTTTGGCGAACATTTCAACTTGTTGAACTTTCGTTTTCATCGAGCGGCAATATGAAAACAATCAAATCAACAGAGCTAATCAACAGACTCGCATTTTCGGAAGGCGTTGTTTTCTGTATGTTAACAATGGCTTGTGACTTGCCCCTAGGCAGCCCCGTATCTTGTATGTTTCCATGATTTACACCTGACAACAAAAAACCAACTATTGCAAAAAAATACAAGAAACCAACTATCGGCGGCATTTAACAAAAACTCAATTTTTCGGGGGCCACACACAAATGATTGTTGTAACGCCCACAAATCAAATTTTTAGACAGTACCGTAACCCTCCCACCCAGCAATGAATGTCGCGTAATCTTAGAAATTTAATTTCACACACTTGTCGCTCACACAGACGCCGCTAATTGCAAATACGCTGATGTTATTATCGATGCCCGCTGCTTAATCCGTCAAATATTTGCGCAGCGGTAATCAGAAAAAACGTCGAATAAATGAAATTTAATCTCTATGATGGATCATCATCGGTGAGCAGCTCAAGTGATATGTGAACGCAAGATGCCAAAATAAAGAAATAATCGATGGAATTTTACCTTTTGTCTATTTTTAAAACAAATGGGATGATGTTGGAACTTGGAGTGAACGAGAGTTAAGCGAAAGAAAGCATGAAAATTGCCGCTTAATATATTTGTAATCGATTGAATAGACCATGTAAACTGAAGTTAATTAATCTATCAGTTAATTGATTCAACAAAAAATTTAATTTTTTCTATCATGATTTTCTGTTAATGATTATTTCTTAAGGTATTAGGGGTACGAGTTTCATAACAAAAGAATATGAGAAGAAAAAATGATTAAAATAAATTTTTTTTATCTTAATATACATTTTTTTAGGCACTAAAAATCTCAACATATATTTTAGAATTAATTGGATTTTATACACTATTGGCATTGGTGTTGTGCAATATCCATCGAAGCATTCGTCCGTCTGAATAAACTTTTTAAACTTATAAAGCTAGAGTCTAGAGAAACTTTGCAATGTGACCGGGTCAGACAAATAGTGAAGATTGGGACGCAATGACCACTGTGGGTCTGGGATTTAGATAAGATCAATAGCTTATAATTAGATTATATGGGTTTATATAATCTTCACATCTTCCAGCTATAATTACCAACTACTGGCGTTTCCCAAAAACTTTACAATCACCCAATTTGGTAACAATCAAATCTCATAGCTAGTGACATTACTCTTAGCTCAAAAATGGTGATGCCACGCGTCCAACTGCCAGGTTTTTGTTATTATTAATTAAAATAAAGAGCCATTCGCAAAAATAAAGAAAAGAGAAAACAATATTAAAAACTATAGTTTTTAAATGTATTTTCATTTTAATTGTAAAGATATTATTTTCATGAATTGTAAACAAATGGAAACCTTTCAGAGTTTGACAAACTCTCATTTATTAACAAATTTTAAGGTTCGGGTTAGCTTAATTAAAACACAAATCAACCAATTTATGTATTCGACTTGTGTTATATCAAAACGATAGCTCATTCATTGATTCAAATGCTTATCGAATGCCATTTGTTTCTTTCAACTGGAGCCAGTCGGCCAAGCCATCCGCTTTGGATTATATAGTGCGAAACTAGCGGCTTCTACAAAAGCTAAACGCAAGCGCAGAATCGCTGCAGCCTTAACCTAATCATTTTCTGTTCGACCAAATTGCGGCTTTTGTTTTTGTATATAATTATACACTGAACCAATCAAAGGGGTAAAAAGGGAATAATTTTTATTTTAAAAAGAATTGTAATGGATAAAAAGAAGCATCTCCGACACCAAAGTCGACCCTTTGTCTGTATGTAGTGATCGATCTCAGATATTATAAAGTATAGCAGAGACTACATTTCAAACATAAATTCTAATATTTTATAGATAGAAAAAATCCAAAATACTAAAATTATATTATAATTTAGGAACACTGAAGATATTAAATATTGATCAGTTCAGTTCAGTTTTTGTGCATTTGTGTAGTATTTTAGGCGTATTCATTAGAATAAGGTTTTAGGGTATCTTCTAGTCGGGATTTCTCGACTGGAGCCTTCATACTTGCTTTATATTTTCTTTGTATTTTGGCAACTTCTTGACTCTTTTGGAGTGAAAGTGATGGTTTGATGATTATCTTTGTTTTTAATTTATTTGTTTACTATTATATTATAATCAGATAAATGTATAAATGTAATATTGGGAGTCTCGTAATATCACGAACAGAAACTTTTGAAAGAGAGAGGAGGTGTGAAAGTACATTTTGCATAAGTCGTTCTGAGAGTAAACGAGATAAACGGCTAAGAGCCACCCACGTGCCCGGCATGGTCAAATGGCTAAGTAATCAAACGGCAAAGCCATAAGCCGCAACGTTTTCCATTTCAATGAACATGCGCCTAACCGCAAGAGCAAAAAAAAAACGAAAATAATAAAACAAAAAAACACAAAAAGGCCAAACACGAAACGAAAACAATCATAAAAGACAAACCAAGCGACAACAATAACGAAAGTGAAATTCTATACAAAGATCGTGTAGACTCGTGTCCACGCTTGACCAACGGTCCAACCAACAGGCCTGGCTTAAGCTCGACTTGACTTTGACTATGCTAATGTTTTACTGTTGTGTTTTTTTTTTTGCTTGCCAGCTAGGCCCAGCTCCAACTGCAGTTGCGCTTGCAGCTTGCCCAAAGACGTTGACAAAACTCAAGACTCAAGTGAAATTTGGGTCAAGGAAATGCCAAACGACAGGTTGGAGCCAGCATACACACAGATAACAGTTATTGCTGCAAGTGCTGCAAGCTAGCAATTTGGAATGAACTAATTGAAAACATTTTTGTGTATTGACCACAAACGGATTTGTATCGGGCCAATAACCCTGCTTAATATGCAAGCTTGATAGCGGACTGATATCTCAGTCCGTAAATCGTACACTAGGCGAAAGCTAGGCAAAAAAATATCTAAAGCTATCGCTTGGTGACATTCAGCAGATTGCAATTATGACATTAACAGTGACAGAAGAGGCATCAGCAGTAGCTTAACAGTGTTTGGATATGTTAAAGTGTTAGCTCTTAACCGCTAGCCAGTGCTGTAAACCGTTTCAGTTGAGTTTGAAACGCGCACGCGTGCGGACGTCAAGAGCGCAAAATACACACACAAAGACACATACACACCAGCACACCTCAAAGAAGAGAGAAAGCTCAAAACGTAAACAGGAATCGGTAGCCAAGTAGAAGCCGAAATAGAAATGTTTACCATTTAAGCGCGTTATACAAACAAAATACTCGCACGTACGAAAGTTCTCTCTCTCTCGAGATCTGTGCTGCTCTCTTCTGGTGTCTCTCTGCCGCGCTAAAGTGAAAGTTGTGCCACACACAAAAGTGGCAAAGGTCCGTTATCTTCTTGTTGGCCAGCGCTTGGCAAACGAGCAACGCTGACAATCAGACACACGCGGATCGTTCAGTTGACCGGACGCATGGCGCTTGACTTGGTCAAGAAGCTCAACACACAACACAACACAACACAACATAACGCACACACACACACACACCATTGTGCGCAACACTCTAACTCAATTTGCCAATAAATAATTTAATAATAAAATCAGTGATGTCTAAAACATAATATCATTTAGTGTGTGTGATCGATTTTAACAGTTACCGTTATTTGTTGTTCGTACGCTTCATTGAAAATAATTAAATACATAAATAAGAAAAAAATTGATACGTATGATCAAAGCATAAAGTCGTGCATGAAACGCGTTCGTTGCCCAAGTCTTTTGTTTTATCCCCACTAACGGCACATTTGTGTGTGCGAACGTGCGCGCATCGCGCTTTTCAATTACAAAACAACAATAGCAACACCAACAACAAAAACAACATTTAGTTTCGCGCGTCCACACATCGTCCACTTTTAACCCCGAAACCAAGTAGGAAAAACTCGTACAAATCGCTGGCAGACTGACCGTCTAGCCGAATTCGTTTGTAGTCGTACTCTCTGTGTGTCCAAAAACCGCAAACATGTTTAAGTGGGTTATGCCGGCGTCAGCGTTTAGCGCGACAACAATAACAACAGCAACAGCAACCGCAACAACAATTGCTGCAACAAGAACAACAGCAACAACAAGAAGAAAACGGCAACTACTTTCCAACGCTTTAACAACTTTTATAATAATAGGCGCATTATTTGTGCAGACAACAAGTGGATTTAGATCAATTGAAACGAATGGCGGTAAGTGACAAAACAATTTCAAAGTGCAAAGAAAGTCAATAGAAGAATTACAACGACAGCAGCAGCAGCAGTATGTCAAACAATTGTTTGAATGAAAATCAATTTGGCAAATTGCTAGCTCATGTTTTTTGCGGTCGAAGCGTCCGTCCGTTCGTTCAATCGTTCGTTCGTTCTCATTGAGACAAATCAGATCCAATCGAATCGAAGCGTGTCACTTGACACTTTGGTGCCACTGTGCGAGTGAAAGCCTAGTCTTAACTCTTTTCACAATAGCCAAAAAAAAAGAACTAACTTACACACAACACTCTTACACTTAAACTGTGCCTTTGTGTCAATAAATAAACCTTGGCTACCAACAACAGCAGCAGCAACAGCAAAAGCGATTCCACATGAAAAACTTTGGCACAGAAAATGACTTTCCATACACAAAAACAAACACACACGCACACATAGGTAAACAAAAATAAGAAAAAGAAGCGCAAACGCACTTGGCAATTATTTGGTTCATTTTATGCTACATTACGAGCACACATACATGCTCACTATTTGCCATTTTTACCTTTTCAAATAAGAGCTCAGGATGAGCACATGAGTCTCATTTGTCTGTCACACACACACAGTGATAAATAAATATATGACACACACTTTCTTATGACAGCTTTTTTTTTAACGATTTCTGCAGCTGCTTTCGGTGTTAATTGTTGCCGATTTAAAAAGTGAAACAAATTTCTAATGTGTCAGGTTATTAGCTGGAATCGAAGGCACTGGCACACACCAACTATTGAGTTAGACTTTTATGTGTGTGCTAAATTCATCAAAGAGACAAAAGACTTAATCGGCAAACTTGATCAGAACCATGACAAAAGTACTATAAAAAAGTTAGGAAATTAAACATGAATTAACTTTACTTAGTTTGCAATAATTATTTTCAGTTCCTCTTTTATTCAATAAATTGTTTAATTTACCATCAAGTGCAAAGAATAAAACAATAGTTGAAATAAAGATCGTTTGAAGATTTCATATTAGCTTTGAAAAGATATTTCGACGACAACTGATTTCACCAAAAAATGAGCAAATCGAAACGAACCGAACCGAATCACCATAATCAAAATATTTTTATGCAAAATTTAACACCCAAGTCAGGGCATAAGCTTATAAAAATCAATCGTCTGTAGCTTGAAACGACTTACCATATATGAGTTTACCGTTCAATTGGAACAAAATAAAAGTGATTTACACAAACGCTAAGGTTGTTAAACCCTACAATGCACTTACCTTAGAGCAGAGAATTGTGCATCGGCAGTTCTCTACCGTTCGCCAGCTGTTGAAGACTTTGTTTATGTGAAAACTTCTTGCCAAACACACACCCAGATAGAAACCGAGAGAAAGAGAGAGTGAGAGAGAGAGAGAAAGAGAAATATAGACATAATCAAATCATCGAATCATTCAACAAATACTTTTGTAGGTTGACTTAAGGTAGAAAAAAAACAAGAGAAAGAAAAGTCAGTGCTTCCGTTTTGCGGACATGTTTGCTGCGTCAGGTCAGGGAGACAGCAAATGCCAATCATTCACACAATGTATTATTAACAAACAGCTATATATATATTGGTAGAGATTTGTATTTGTGTGTGACTATTTGCTGCAAGTAGGTAGAGGTACACACAGGCATAAAACAATTTTCAATTTCTATTCAATTTTTATTTGTACAAAAGAAAAATCCCGTGGCCAAAGCTGTCCAATGTTGATTGGGTGTGTACGAAATGAAAATGTCTTGACCACTATCCACAAACACAAAAACAAAAACAACATCAACAACAACAATGGTAAATCTCTTCGTATATACATATATACAGGTTCTGATCGCAGCGTGTGCCAGTTAGCGTCTATGCACTTGTCGGCCCGCAGTTGACGTTGAATTTGCGGTAATTTGCGGCTCAACTTAACTCCACTCCACTCCACTTTTTTTTCGCCTGGGGAAGGAAGCTATAGACTGCAAGACTGTAGACTGCAAAACTGAAGAAAGACTCTAGACAGCAGTTCGAGTTGTGTGTTCAGAGTTGGTCAGCTTGCTGCGTGCTGCTTGCTTGCGAGCTCCGTTCAATTTTCAGTGTCTTTGGCATCGATATAATTTCGAGATCACGTTTTTACCGCTGTCCGGTCAAATGCTCCACATAAGCAAAACGTCTCTTACTGCTCTTACAACCAACTCTGTTGGCAAATTATTCTGCTTAAAAAGCAATTCATAATGTCTTTTATTTGCGTTTTAGGCTCACCGTATAATTGCTTAACCGTTCTTGATTTGTGGTGGCTATTGTTCTTGGTCAATTAATTTATGTAAATTGCGTATACGCAACGTTGTTTCTTTTCATATTTTGAATTTACATTTGCAATTAATGTGAAAGCGACATTTCTTCTTTTTGACTTTCTTCAAAAAATCTGTTCCGCCTTGGGATGGAAAGGGAGGGGAGGAAGTTAAAATATTTCCCACAATCGTTTACCACATCATAAAAACTTAACTCAATCGCATTAAAACTGTGACACCACATCATCATCAACATCAAGTGCCCGCGAGAGTAGTTCACCCAAAAACATACAAACACACACACACACATTATTATTCCTACTTATACAACATACATGTATCATATGACAAGCAATCGAGCTGCACTTCCTACATTCGAGAGAGTCGAGCTTGTAACTATTAGTGCATAGCTTCTGTTCCAGTGTGTGTGTGTGTGTGCTTAGACTCATACTCGTTTCTTGTTTGCTAGTTAGTTTATCTTTTAAGCTCATCAGCATTGTTCAAGTGCTACTATTATTGCGCGACTCCACTCTTGGCCATAGTTTCCTTTTATCGACATCGCCAGTCAGTTACAAATTATCGACTTGTCAACACCAGAGTTAAGACTGAAGCTGAAACTGAAGTCTCTTTGAATCTTTGTTATGGATGCGCGTCTAACAGGAAATACATAGCTAACGTCAAATTTGTTTTGACATGTTTGGCGGTGAAAGTGAAATGCTATTAACTTTGCTCGATTGGCTGATGTCTTTTGTTTGGGAAACTGTCTTTTTCTGTTGCTGTTGTTGTTGTTGTTGGTTGTTACTTCCGTTGTGCTATGAATACACATACATACAAATGTTTTCGCACGAAATCAGCAAACATTTAAAAAGATAAACAAATACATATTAGATATGTAACTTAGTAGTATTATTTTCGTGCATCCATTCAAAATCGTTGTGTGTATGAATGAAAGAAATGTTTTATGCATTCTCAATGCTATGGCTTATCGATTGAAAACAAGGCTATTGCCAAAATGATGTCATTTATTAAACCAAAAACTTTCACTGTTTCACAGTTCACACACTCGAAACACTCGGGAACACTCTTCATTTTTTTAAATAAACGTTTTGCGATCATCATGCATATTTGATTTGATGTTCAGCGAACGATACTTTTGCCATATTTATTAAATTTAGCAACAATGCTTCCCAAGACAAGTTTTAACATATAGTCATTCTCGATAACGGTGAAAATGCGTTCGTTCAGGTTTTCACTTAAACATAATATAAAGACCTTTGAAATACTCATTTACATACGCACAAAGCAAAAGTTCTTATCATTGAAGTGACCTGGCAAAAAAATAAAAAACAAAACGAGTACCACACAGAAGAAAATAATAATAATGTGTATCATAATAAGAATGGCAATGAAAACAAAACGGAATAATTTACTTACATACTTACTGCACATGAACAATAAAGAAGTGCACACAGACAACCGAACGAAACGAAACTGGCGCAAAAACCGACCAACAAGATGATATCGTATAATAACTATCCATACGTACTTACATATGTAAATGAACGTGTGTAATCGTGTGTGATTCTTGACCAATTCTTGCAGCTACGCTTTTGGTGTCGCTGCTCAACCTGTTCGGAACTGAACGCACTGGACTCGTTGTTGACACTGTGATTACCTTTCTTCTTAGTGCGCTACATTAAAACGCACACACATACGAACAGCAAGCAATGAATAGAGATGGGTGCGTGACCGAGAGAGAGAGAGATAACGAAAGATATGTAAATATTTCACACATTCCGAAATAGCTCCTGTTTGCCTGCAGTATTACCAGTTAAGAACAAACTTGATGTGCAAAAGGAAAACAAAATATAAAAAAATTTACACTTATTTACAATTTTCCCTGTTTGTTGCTTTACTATTATTTGATTATTGATTATTCATTTAAAGAAAATTAAAATTATCCTTCAAAATATTTATGCAATACATAAACGTGGAAAATTCAAGTATATATATTTTTAATTTATTATCTTACATATTTTCAAACACTCTACCACGAACACGATTTCGTGTCACGATTCCCACAAACGAATCATCTCTGCTACTTATTGTAGTCGCCAGTTACATTCAGGTTTCGCAAAATAACAACAACTACAATTTCCCATTAGAATTGCATGCGTAGAAAACATACAAGTATGTTTGTCTGTATATATGTTTGTGTGTGGTTGCGTGTGTGTGTGTGTGTTTATGTATGGGTGGAGTGACTGGCAGCGTTTAGAGGCACTTGCACATTCACTGTTACATTACCGGTCTTTTCGGTCGCCGCATTTTATTTGGGTCACTGTTACAATTTACACCAGCTCGGCCAAAGTGCTCGATTCGAATTCGAAATTCGAACTGCTTGGATGCTGTGCCGATTGAAGCAGCATGACATTAAGTCCAATGTGGGACTAGGAAGGGGAATGCTGAAATGCAAGCATCTGCATATCTCCTAAAGTATGGTATGTATGTATATGTGTGTGTGTGTGTGTGTGTCTGATTATGTATGTCGCGAGACTTTCAACTGCAATTTTATGTAATTCAAGGCGTCTTTGGCTGTATTTTAGCTCGCGTGCAAATCGGTTATATGGTGCATGCCACAGTCCAATTCACAGCAGGCAGCGCCTACCAGAGCGTGCAGGCATCGAGTTATGCCTAATATGTTATCTACAACACAGCTGCTACAACTGCAACTAGTGTGCTGGCTTACTGATTGCTGTTGTTAAACAATTCAATTACAATGTGATTAATAGAAATGTTTTGTTTCGGCTCAGCTGCCACACAATGTTGCACTCTATTTGCCACAACGCCTGTGGCCTATGTGGTGACCCTGACCATCACTTTATGCAGCTAGTGCAATGTTGCTCAAGGGTCAAAGCACACTTGCACCTTATTACACAAATAAAGGTGGCAGCACACCAACAACAGCAACAGCAACACCAACAACAGCAACAACAACAACGAACATGAAACTTTCATTTTCCAAGAGGCAAAACGGAAAACTTCTTGCGTGACATCGCAGAATGGTGTAAAAAGAAATGTTAGATTCAAAGTCGTTTGTAATAGCGCAGAGTCGCACGTAAAGCACATTAAAATTAATAAAAACAAGATGATGGAAAAAAACGACCATCATCATAAAACTACATTATCACAGACAAATTCAACTTAACTTCAAAATACAGAGAGAGACAGTCTCGCTTTAGCTCAGATGATGATGATTATTATTGCTGTTGTTTTGGGAATAGTCATAATTAGTGATAGGTTCCCAAATCAAGTGATAGAGATTTGTGTATATAAAGACGAACAAAACTGTAAATGGGTTTCCTTTTGTCTATGAAAAGTGAAATTAACCTGACAATATCGTAGAAAATTGTTATTCTTTGCAATCAATTACGAAAACAAGCACACTTATGTTTTACGAATATATTACTATACATTTATTTTATAACTAGTTGTAAGACAGAAAGAAGCATCTCTGACCCCATTATTCTTGAACAACATCAACAGCCGAGTTGATATAGCCACGTCCGTCTGTCTGTCTGTATGTAAAAACATGTCAATTTCATTTACTTTAGGAGCTAGAGAGTTTAGATTTGAAACATAACTTCTCCTAAATTATTGATAGCTTTACTGGCTTACCTGTCTAACATCGATAGCAATCCTAATTTGAAATATGGAGTTTTTAAAAATGTTTTTAAAACTATAAACAAAATAATAAAATTGTGTAAAATCAGCTGAGAAATACCGAAGATATGGGATATTGCATTCATAACCGATGTTGGGTATCAACCATAGAGAGCATTCTAACTTATTAATTACATTGTTATTAGCATATTTCTAGTCCAAGAACATTTAAAACACTTTCACAGCGCAACCAGAGCAAACAATTCATAAAATGCAATATCTGGTCAGTTAAAATATATATGCTACCCATAAATAAAAACCTTCTTTATCACCATCCGACACGTGGTATTGCACGTTATATACTTTTTTATATATATATATATTTCCTATTATGATTTAGTATTTTATTTTTTGCAACGTTGAGCTAATTGATCGATAATAATTTTCCATTTTACCGTTAAAGCGCCTCGTTTGTTTACATTCTTTGTGCTGTCTGGCATCTCTGTGGCAGAGATCGCCAGATGCTTGGGTAGAAAACAAGTTCTTCGAATTCGATCTGCTGCTCGGTGTTGCTTGGCGTGCAGCATACTTCATGATTCAATTAATTTTCGTTTGTCCAGGTGTATATGTGCGTTTGTGTATTAGTGTGTGTGTGAATTTCACTGCATGCAATCTAAATGAAGCGCAATAAATAACTGTTAAAGGTCTGCACCAAAGAAAGAATTTCATTCAATACGAGGTGGAATTTGAGCTCGAACTTGGAGGTTGTTCTGTTAAGTGGCAAGGGCCCCAGTGACACACTGTCTTAATTTCGTTTGCCATAATTAATAGTTGTTATATGGCCAAAAATAAGCTGTCAATATTTGCTCTTCAAAACAGATCAACATGTTATCTCATGCTTAAAGAAGCTGCTCAATTTGTTTCTTCTACGTCTCTCTTTGTTTTTCAATTTGTATGTAAAATACCGAAGAAGAAAAAACGTATGGTTAAAGACACGCAAAATTATTCAGGCGTATGACACACTTTCGTTCCCCCAAACTCAAGAGAGTTTCGCTCGGAGAGAGAGAGAGTGTGTGTGTGCGTCTATGTAAGTGTGCCGGCGTTTTTTTTTTAGTCTTTGAGATGCTGTAACCTCTTTTGCCTGGCAAATCGCGTTTATAACGATTCATTGATATGAATTTCCTGACGCGCCAATTAGGGTCAGAGGATGGCGATAAGCTATACCCCCCGTAGTACCACAATAAATTCAATTAAACTCCAACCATATCATCTGCCAGTCATCCGAAATCAGTTATAACAGTCACGCGCACACAGTTACGAAGTCAGTTTCGCTCTTAAGAGCTGCTTACCTATACAGTATTGCTACTGTTTATAGCAGGTGCGTCCCAAAAACAAAATACAAAAAACAATCTAATGTTAATGCAGCGACGCGTTGAAACATTCTTTACATATTTAATGGCCTAGGGGACGCGACGTACCTGAGCATATTTTTCTATTACTTATGAAAATCTCAATGGCTTATGAAACTCTCTTAAGCTATAAAGTTGCGTGAAGGTCAAAGCGAAGAGCACAGCTAAACGATAGAAGTGATTATTGAGACAGTTAACATTTCATAGTTGGTTGCTAATGTTAATTCAAAGAGAGTTTGGGATAAGTGTTATCTAACCAAGAATGTATAAGCGTATCGAGTTCTTTTGCATAAAATGAATAAAAACAAGAACTTGTAGATCATGAAAATGAATTTGTATTTACATAAAAATCATAACAAAACATCTTAATTAACATTTATATTTCAGTGTACGTTTAATCTGCTAAATTGGCACATTTAAATTGCGAAACCTCTAATACATATTATCCTAAAAATGTTAACCAATGACTGGAAACTTTGTTAATTTGTAATTATCTATCAAGATTAAAGGCTCACATAGCTAACATTTAATTTATAGCCATTCATGTTCTTAAACTCGCGTAGCTACCAATCTGATTACATTATTTAGGACTTCACAAATGTGATATCTTAACAAAATGTAGCCCTTGCGTGTGCCATTAACGTTTTGCCTTACTTGAACAAGACAAATTATAGTAAACGGCATAATTAACAAACACTTGTTGTTGTTGCTGTTTCACTCGTTATCTCTTTCTCTATCTCTTCCGCACACAAACAATATTGAAAGTTCTCTCTCAGGGCAAGTGCTGTCAGACACCATAATTATGTTAGTTACAATGGGTGCTGTTAGGCGTGCGCTGTTAAGTTAACAGCAAGCTGGGCCTGCGGCTTTTTCTCATCGTTTGGGGGTTTACTTACTTTTAAAGATTGTCGAAAGAATACTTAAAGCACACTAATCATAAAATGTCTGCAAATAAAGCTACAAAAGGCGAATAGTAAATTAATAATAAAAAAAAAATCCCACAAACTCACTAAGCAGAAAAACGAAATCGTTTGCAAAATTGCAAAACAAAAATTAATAAATAAATGAAATGAAAAAGGCAAAAAAAAACACTATCACTTTTCTCAATTATGTATTTTTTGTTTTCATTTTGCGGCTTGCAGCTTGGAGTTTCAAGTTGGGGGCCACGTAGTGGACATTCTAATTGAAGTTGTTGTTTTTTTTAGCGCTGTTTGATAGCTTATTCAGTTTTCGTATCGTGTTTACTTTCACTTGAGCTTTGAGCTTAAGTGCGTGCTTTGAATGTCCAGGAGTTGGCCAAGGCGCCAGCTACAGCATCGAGTTGATGTTATAACTGTTGTTGCTGGATAACTTTTTATAGAACAACTGAAGCTGTAACGCTTACTGTTACTCACTCTATATTTAATTAACAACTTAATTGTTAATTGATTGCGACCACAACGATTTTGTTCTGAGAAACTAGCACTTGGCTTCAATTTCGTATTTTTATAGTAGTACTGTCCCAATTTCAGACACACACACATTGACACAGTCTTGCGACCAACTCGAAATGAGAGCGCACAACTGGAGCAAGTCGAGCTAGCTTGGAGTACCGAGTGAGGTGTTAATTGTCAGTTTAGACGCTTCACTTGCTTCGTCGCTTGCCACTTCCTCTCATTAATTACAGTTGGGTAGGAAATCAATGAACGTCACTTGCGGCCGAAAAATGTCAAGTGAGTTTGCAATTTGCTTGTAATTTTGGGTAATGAGAAAAGTTGTTCATGTTTTTATACCCTGAACAAAGGTAATGCTTAAAAAAAAGTATATTAGTTTTGTGCAAATATATGCAACTGAAGGAAGGAAGTATCTTCGGCATAAAGTATATTTATTTCTTGATCAAAAGCTGGGTCGATATAATAGCTAGAGATTTCTGCACTAGGCAGAATAAGTTTTTTTTCATATCGATAGTTCACCAAGATTCCAATATATAAACTACAATCGAAAAAAACAAAACACTAAATTTAAATTGCGATGATCAGAAAGATCAAAGATTAAAGTTACATATCTCTATTCACACATTCACACAACATAAAAACAATGACTGTACGCATAACGTCTAGGGCTCAGGGTATCCTCCTAGTCAAGCTTAGTTATTATTGTTTTTCTTATTTTGCCAGTGCGACATCATTTGCCAATTTAACTGTAAAGTAGCGCGCAAAATGCAATTAAAGTGCATTTTACTCACCGGCAGCGGCCACAACTTTGAACTTTGACATTGCAGCAATCGACAAGGGGGAACTGGAGGCAGAAACTGAAGGCGATGCGGCACTTTCACTTAAGCGGCGACTAACTGGCTTCCTCGTTTTGTGTTTTTATTTTATATTCAACCAGCTCCGTTAGTTTTTTCGTCGCTTGCAGCACATAGTCAACGTTGCTTCTCATGTTAATTAAGTTTATTGTTTTTGGCGGGTTTTAAAAGCTTGTTATTGTGGTTGTAGCTTTTGCTTCTGCTGCTGCTTCTGCTGCTGCTGCTAATAATTAGCACTGCAAAACGCAATTAAAAGCCAACGCTATGGTCAACAAAAAAAAAGTCACTTTCATTTCAAGAATTCCATAGAAACTCAAATTTTTGATTTTCACTGCTGCACACAATTATGTACAGCTGCCTGACTTTAATTTCTGCAAGTGGCAACATTATTAATCGCCGTCAGCTCTAGGCTGAAATGGAAACTGTCTTTATGAGCAATTATAGTTGACAACCTTAAGTTCCTATTGGTAAATTCCATTCATTGGATTTGGAACTTAATTATTGAGATAAATAAATCATAAAATTATGAATCAATCAGCAAAGAAAATGGCATTTTTGATTTACTCTTCTTCGTTTTTAATCTCTATTTTGAAGCAACCAAATATTCAAGGTAACTAACTAATGTATTTCGGTTCATCTTTATGTACTTGCAGCTGGTCGAAAATTGTTTGGCGGCTATCGCATAACACCAAAACACTGTCGAGCCACTAAAACGCTGCCCATCTCGGATCCCCGCTCCAGTGGCCCTACCATCTGCATGTTCAATCATGAGTGTGCTCAGCGGGGCGGTGAAGTGGTTGGTGCCTGCATGGATGGCTTCCTATTTGGTGCATGTTGTCAAATACCCAAGACACATGAGTTGGCCAGCACTCTGATCAATGATGCGCAGAACGCTTACTTCCAGCAACAGCAGCAAAAGCAGAAGCAGCAACAACAACAGCAGCAAGCAGCAGCACAATTCTCTTATGAGAACTATGCCGAGCAACAACAACAACAGCAACAACAGCAACAACAGCAACTGCAAGAACAGCATCAGTTGAGCGATGATCAAGAGAATTTGGATAAAGTCTATCAGCAGCTGGGCAATACTGGTCAGCAGGATGAATTGAATTACTCCAGCAGCAGCAGCAGCTCAACAGCAGCAACACAATCAACACAATCTGGCAGCGTGGAGTTTGAGCAGGAGGCGGAGTTGCAGACGAACCAAGAGCCAATCAGTTCCAATGACCTGAAACCCACAGAGCAACCGCCTTCGATACATGTGCACAAGCATTCCGTGAAGATAAATACGTTCTCCTCACCCCCGAACAACGATGACTTTGTGATGCAAGTGTTGGCCACATTGCCGCCAGAGCATATGGATGATGTAATTACTTTTACCACCGAAGTGCCCAATAAGATAGCTAGCGGACACTTGGAGCCAAGCAGCTCCGAATCGAGTTCGTTTGAGGAAATACCCGCTACAAAGGCGCCAGGAACAACACCCAAGCCAAAGCAAAAGCCGCAAGTGAAACCTCCAGTAAAGTCACAAGTGAAACCCGTACCCCAGCTGGCCGAGGCCATGAAACGTCCAGTACAACAGCTGAAGCCCAAGCCTAAGCCTGCTCAACACACTAATATACATCATCACAATCATCTAATCTTGGATGGTGGAGAGTTTACTCACAGTGATATAACACATCCTGGCGCAGATGCTGATCTGGTCGAAGACCTTCAATTCTCAACGGGCTATGGACCACAACCTGTCTATGTGCAGCCACCTAAAAAACAGGAGCACCAAGATCAAAAACCTTCATCGCAAAGCTACATATCATCCAGCAGCAGTGAACAACCTAGTGCAGCAGGAGATAATCAATACGTATTGCTAAACACTTACAACAATAAGAAGCCGCCGCAGCCCAACCCCACCACAGCCTCATCCATAACCACACACGTTGACTCCATAGAGTCGATTATTCTACAGTTGAACAATAGCAATCATGGACCAAGCTACGATGTTGTTAGTCAACCGCAGCAACAGCAGCAGCAGACACCTTCTTACGAATATACAGCCCAAGCGGATCTCCCAGAGACAACTATAGCGCCTAGTTACTATGCGGAAGAAAACAAATCCCCGGAGCAGCAGGATTACGGTTATACGACTAGTGCGAACGATGAGGTTAGCTACGATAAGGTGTCCGTTGAGCAGGATGTCTCTAGTCAATCCGGACAGGACACTCCGGAAGCCAATTACAATAACGATGACCATTCTTCGGTGCTGGACGAGCATGCAATGCCCGCTAGTACATATAATGATGCCAGTGCTCAGGATCCGGCACAAACTTCTGATTTCAACAAGATGCCTGTTATGGGCATTGCATATCCCGTAGACATGTCCTACATGGAAGCTGAATCAGGTCAATCGGAAAATGAGCACACTGGCTATGATCAAATCAGCAGCAGTTCCCTTGAGGCAAACACTGAAATGAACTTCGAGAAGATTACAAACACGTACACGGAGGCACCACCGCAGCCATCGCCCGCCTACGTGCGACCATCAACACAAAATCGTCCTGTTGCCTCCTACATTGGCATGGTGACAATGCAGCACTACAATGAACCACTGCCAGCTGAAGTGTCTGTTTCCTCGCACACAACCAAAGTGCAGCCGGAATACGATGAAACTTCCTCAAGTTATCCACATGCAGAGAAACTATCTGCTGCCAGCCCAGCACCTACACCAAGCTACCAAGCTGCAACAACAACCACCCAGGCACTGCGACCGCAATACGATAATAACCCACCAGAGAGCTCCTCCCTGCGACCCGTTTTGATCACAGCCAGTCCTAAGCCACGTCCAAAGCCAACCACCAAAAAACCGAATACCAAGAAGCCAGCGAATCAGAAGAAACCAGTGCAGACAAATACAAGGCGACCCATTCAACAGCCATCAAGCAACAACTACAATACGGAGGAATCTCCCGTCACGCTTATAAAAGTCCAACAACCCAGTTACAATAACAATCAAGCGGCAGAGTACTCTACTCAGTCCAGTTATGGTCAAGCTCCGGTTGTCAGCTTTAATCAACCTTCGGCTTCCAGCTTAAGTTATGATTCACCAGCATCTCCCACCGCCAGCTACGATCAGTCTGCATCAGCTTCCGGCTATGATCAGCCCGCTATTCCAACCTCCAGCTATAGTCAGCCAGCAACTCCTACCTCCAGTTACGATCAACCTGCTGGCAGCTACGATCAATCCCCCGCTTCAGACAGCTACGGTAAGCCCGTCACTGGGAGCTATGATCTGCCTGCTCCAGCTCCTGCTCCTGCACTTGCCTATGAACAGGCTGCTCCATCTGTGCTTAACTACAATGACAAGCAAGCCAGCTCGCCAACACGTAAACCTGTTTCGTCGAAACCCATTTCCACCAGCTATGTAACGGGTCCAACCACACCCCGACCTCCAGCTACCGTGGACTATCACTATGACAAGGTGCCACCACTATTTATGGCCGATGACAAGCTGGATGCGTTTATTCAAAGCACCGCAGAGAACATATTGGGCTCCACGCCAGGCGTCTATCAGCCTCCCTTGTACGCCACTGCCTCTACACCTATTCGCATTCAGCAACCAACAAATAGCAATGGAGGCCACAAGAAACCCGGCTTTGTACAGATCAATATGACGCCCAAGCCTTCAAAGCCCACAGTGCTTATCACACCTAAGCCCACAACTATAAACCTACCTACCTCCGGCGGCTATGATGATAACAATAAGCTAACTGCTTCGACAAACTCATATATCTATGGACCGATTGTCACACGTCGTCCACCTGCTGTGGTCAGCACAAATGATTTTGAGGATCCGGGCTACTTTGGCATGCCAAGTGCTGGCAGCAATCCTGGTCACCTTACATACTCACAGGCCACCACTGAAGCTATGTACGGGGTGCCCTCCGATGACAAGCCTGCGTTCCCTGGCTATTACGGACCAACGCCCACCTATCCGGCATTCTCCGTGCCTGGCGAGAAGGTTGGCCAGGTAATCGAGGAGACCTACACCTCACCAAACGATTTCAATAACTTTCCGCCGGTGCGCAATCCAAATCTTAACATGTCGGCCGCCTCGAGCGCCGTGACCAGCGACCTGGAACTATCAACGCCCGCATTCGTTGAGGACATTGTGCTAAAGGACAAGATGCATACGTTGGTGCACAAGCTAGTCGCTTCATTGCAAGGCAACTTTGAGGCACTCGCCGATATGATTGATGAGACAAACAACACCGCAGCCACTTACTCCTCCGGACTGGCAAGCACCACCAATGTAAACCGAAAAACCACTCGTAAACCTGTCCGTGTGGCAAGCACTACCAAGCCCAAGGCAACAACAAAGAAACCCGTGACACGCGTTTCCACTAAGGCACCGAACAAAAAGACCTCTGCCACCACGACACGCAAGCCTGCCGTCAATCGTCGCACCACCGTTGCGCCTATTACAACCACCCGACGTCCCAGTTCCAAGAAGCCAACGAAACGTGTTACCAGCACAATAAAAACCACTGCGCGTCCGGTCAACGATGAACTGGTGGATGAAGAAGACGAAGAGGATATCAATCCCAGTCCACATGAAAATGAAATCGATCAGGATGCCACACTTAGCTCCTATGGTGGTGCCAACGGACGCAAGATACGTAAGTGTTGAGAGTTTTGAAGTATGGACAAAAGCATAGATCCCAAAAAACATACTATCACTTTCTCTCACACTCTTTCTCTCTTCTTTGTTTTCTCTCCTGTTTCTAATAACTCATGCACATTTGTTAACCTCACTACTCAAACACCCTATATCCAATGTATCGTCCTTAACCTTTCACTTACATTTTAACAATCCACAAATATAGCACGTCGTCGCCTCAAACGGCCTGTCCACAGGCATCGCCATCATTGATTCAAATCCAATCGCTATCCATAGTCACATAGCTAGTTCTAGTAACCCTCTATTCACTATCCGCTATCCTCTTTCCCAAACCCACTAACACTATTCAATTAATTCACTGTCCAATAACTATTTGCAACAACTTCTTCCCGTATTTGTTTGATTTTTCTCTGTATCTCACTGGATGTCTGTTTTGACGTCAACTCTCTTGTTTGCTCACTCGCTCTATCACTCTCTCGCTTTGAGAACACTCCCTACTCCTAACCTCACATTTCACTCCCCATCAACAGAATGCGGCGTTCGTCCACATGTAAAATCTGGTCGCATTGTCGGCGGCAAGGGCTCCACGTTTGGCGCCTTTCCCTGGCAAGTCCTAGTGCGCGAGTCCACCTGGTTAGGCCTTTTCACCAAAAATAAATGTGGCGGCGTCCTAATCACTAGTCGTTATGTCATCACAGCCGCACATTGTCAACCTGGGTGAGTTTACTATTAAAATTATATTATTTTTTTTAGATTATTTATCTCTTCCCTATTTAATAGCTTTTTGGCCTCTTTGGTCGCTGTCATGGGTGAGTTTGATATCTCAGGTGATCTGGAGAGCAAACGGCCTACAACAAAAAATGTCAAGCGTGTTATTGTCCATCGCCAATATGATCCGGCTACCTTTGAGAATGATCTGGCCCTGCTCGAACTGGACAGTTCCGTGCAATTTGATACGCATATAGGTAAGTAGTTTAAATAAGTCGCATACATAATATAGGGCGTCGCTGCAGGTACATTTGCTCGTTTTTTTCAGTGTGTTATAAAATTATCCTCGTGTGTTTGTTGTAGGACCGTCGTATGTTGTTCAATGACTTGCAACTAAAGGTCAATAAAGCTAAGCGACTTGTGAAGTTCCATTGTATTTGTCTTGGAATGCAAATATGCGTTTGAGAGGGGTGAGCGATTGGGCAAGCAGTGTGCTGGGGAAGTAGTTGGGTATTTCTCGAAGTGTACGCGGCGAGAGGAGAGTGTGTAGATTGAGACGTCAGATATTGTCTTATTGCAGTGCAATAGAAGTCTCCATTGTGTGGTGGGGAAGTAGATAGGGTTTCTCGCAGTGTACCCGGCGATAAGAAAATTAATAGATTGAGTGGTAATATATTGCAATGTATTTGACGAATATGGTCAGATTGTGGCGATAGCTGATAAAGTGTTATTGAGTGTGTGCCGGTATATAAAGAAGCGTTTTATTCAGAAGCAGCAAGTATAGAATCTGAAAATGAGGAGACCAATCAAGGCTGCAATATTAGCGGCTTGCCTACTCGTAAGCACTTGCAATGGCTCCCAGACTAGAGATGGAATATTCGACAGAGACGTGTTGAAAGCTGTAGATAAAGAACAAGGCAGTATTGAAGACTTGAGTAGTCTGAATACAAAATATATGGCTAACAGAGCTGATCACTGGGGAGAAAATACCTGGGCTTGCATTTAATTTGCAATCAGCCAGCAGTATTGAGAGCACAGGCAACAAGGGCTGGGATTTGCTAGGTTTACAATTGACAATTGGCCTGTTCGATGTGCCCGAGAACAGTACCATGAAATATGGAGCTTTACAAATAGAGCGCAAAATATAAGCGTATGGAGTTGTAGAAAGTAAGCTCAGTGGTAATCAATTAGTGCAATTGGTGACGGTTTTTAAGCAAGCACCGCTCGACAAGATTCGTTTCAAGTCAGACGAAGTAAATACAGACGAAGTACTAGATGAACAACAATACGAGGTGATATGTGAAAGGGCAGAATACTGGTTGAAATACACTGCGTATAGCTATGTATATAGATTTATTTTTGCACTGCTCGGTATGACAAGAGTACAACTACTTAATACTGAAAATATGGATATTTCGACATAAGTAAGAATCGTCCCGAACGTCTTCTTGTTAAATCAACAAGTATTTGCACTGCAGCAACAAGTGGACAATATCCCGTATGTATTCGAATTCGGATCAGCGGCATACATGGCTGCAAACTACGAAGAAATCATTGGAAATAGAATCATAGAAGACAATATGCCCGTAGTACCCATGACATATTTAACAGGAGAAATGAATGAAAGTATAGCAGCCTCTAAGGTCGGATCGTTCCAGACAGGCGCAGCTCTAGAAATAACTAACCTCACAGTGTCGATAAATGTAGGCGCTGGAGTAGTTGCTCAAACTAGTATAGAGCTGCGATATAAGTGGAAGACGTATTCTATGTATACCATAAAAACGGAGGCTTATTTAACATAGGAGGCACTTACAGGTGTTACGTTACGCTCGCAGCGACTTTGGATGTTTTGTTTACAAACGCTATTTCTATGACCTACGACATTGATCAGAGTAGTATGCTGGCTTTTCAAATAGCATTTGCCAATCGCACTGCAGCTTTTGAATTCCGCTCGCTTTAGGCCATAGAAGTCGAAAAAGCAGAATACTTAGCTTATGGACTGCGGCACGAAAAAAGCAAATCACAAGAATTGGATTTCAAGAGTAGTTTCCTATGGCAAGACGACTCAATAAACATGCGAGTCTCCATATACATTACCTGTAGTTCAAATTGCTGGCTAATAAAAGACCACGAATTGAAGATGGCTGGCTACGAATCTTTGCTTCCGACTTTTAAAAAACTCGTTCACCCTTTGTTTTGAACGGACTGTTATCACAGCACAACTAAAGTGGAATCGAGATCTGGAAACTTTGGGTATAGCAAGTTCTTTTACACCACAAGTTTCTCATCTTTTCAACGTCTCCTTCCTGCCTCAGGATAGTTCTACCATGCGACGAATTTGTAACAGCTATCGACAGATATGGTGAGCGCTTTCCGTATTCACAGCAAAACTCACAGAGTTTACTTGCTTACCAATTGAATGGATTGCCAAACCAAGTGCAAGAGCTAGATGAACGTGTAGACACTTTGGAGGAAGCTGTTTTTCAAAATGAAAAGAGCATATTGTGGTTTATAGGTAATTTTATTTCGCTGGTAGATATTGGATTTAATATGTTTGAGTTGGATAAATTTACTACTAAACTCACAAAATCAACTATTTCCACTATGAAACGAAGTACAAGAGCATCGAAAAACTATCTTGCTCAGCCATTTCTGCAGCTGCTTCCTATGCTGCAGTATATGGAATAGAGTCTGCTTGTCAAGTGAGTCATTTGCAAGGGCATAGTAAGAAATACTTCTACAATGCAAATTCTCAGAGCATTGCTCCTCTTTCTACAACCAAGCAACCCTTTGGAGTGGTTAGCGTGCATAAATCTCCTATCAATGTGCCGATTGCTCGCGACGGCTCCAAATACCTTAGCAATAAATTCAGTGGAACTCAGTCGGGGCATGCTTTCTTGTCCAACGAACAGCAACAATTTCCATTCCACACATCTGTCTCTAGCAGCTGCATAGAGATTAGAGCAGACTCGAAAATAGTCCCGAAGTGCCGAATTATAATTGCGCCTACAAACGCCAAGGATCTTAGAATAAAAATTGGCCATGTAAAAGTACAGCATGAAGTCGTCTGTGACGACAAAACTATTAAAATGGCACAAAACTGAAATTGCTCCAGGAATGTTTTACACTTCCACTGATGTACACAGTCTCTTTACATCTTTCTTCCCGAAAAACAAAGATACTTCTTTGTCCACAGATCAAAAATGGGGTTTGATTTCCTTTCAGACAACCCGCAGAATGAACACACGAGACAAGATCGATTACGTACCGGTGCAATCGAATATATTTCTAGGGGCTCTGGACGAACTCCTGTACTTTTCAAAATCTGGAGGTAAATTTAAGTACAACCTGCTCAACAACAACTGCCAAAATTATGCAAAAGCCTTTGCACATATGGCCGCATACGGCTCGACAAATATGGACTTGGTTGCTTCAGATTTCAAAGCTTTTTCCTTACGTGTAGAAGAATTCGCCAAACGCTACTTTGCTGAGTCCCCTGCAATGAAGACTGTTACCGACTGGAGTTCCAGTCTCATCAAACGCACAACTGTCTTTCTACATGAGTTACTTGACATTCATCACGAGCGCATCGTGCTTCGTGCTATTGTCTAATTATACTCTTGTATATTCTGTAAATAAATACAACTTGAATAATGCTCGCCATTGTGCTCTACTTAGCCACTACTGTGTTTATCTCGCATTGTCTAACAAAGCACCTTATCATACTTCTATTCTTTCGGATGTAATAAAGTGTTATTGGGTGTGAGGTGTTACCTTAATCTACACATTCGCCGAGTACACTCCTCAATCTACACATTTTCTTATCGTGGAGTACACTGTGAGAAACCCCATATACTTCCCCACCACACAATGGCAACTATTAACGATTTGTTAATTGATTGAGGTTAATTTAAGTACATTAAACAAGCGAGCACACATAAAATATTATATGCAAATTGTTGAGTACAATTAGAAATGCCGCAAATAAATTCTGTATATAAATCTATCTGCAATATTTGATCGATATTATGTTTTTCGAACATTTTCAAGCTAAGTTGCTCAAGTAAAACATTTCACCAAAGGCCAGACGCTCTTCTTGTTTAAAATATTTGCTTGAGTAATGACTGAAATTACGCAGAAATCGGAATAAACAAATGGAAATGGAATCACTACGATTATCTTAAAAGCATCATGATATATACTTACACAGCATAATTGTATCCATTTGAGCTAACATTTTAATTAACATCTATACAATTATCTCCATTGCAGTGCCAATTTGCATGCCCAATGATCAGGCGGACTTCACCGGACGCATGGCGACCGTAACTGGTTGGGGTCGTCTAAAGTATGGCGGCGGTGTTCCCTCCGTGCTACAGGAGGTGCAGGTGCGTGTATCTCAGTTTGTTTTTTGTCGTTGCTTATCAGGCTATATGGGGCTATGTCTCCATGGAAAGCCCAAGCTGTTAGCCTTTGCTAGAGTGCCATTTAAACCGATTAAAACTTTTAATTGCTTTGCCACACACAACAGGTGCCAATTATTGAGAACAGCGTCTGCCAGGAGATGTTCCACACTGCCGGGCACAACAAAAAGATACTCGGCTCGTTCTTGTGTGCGGGCTATGCCAACGGCCAGAAAGATTCGTGCGAAGTAAGTGGCAATTTGGCTCACTGGAAACTTTTAATCATGTATCTGTATCTATGTAGGGTGACAGCGGCGGTCCTTTGGTGCTGCAGCGTCCTGATGGCCGCTACGAGTTGGCCGGCACCGTTTCGCATGGTATCAAGTGTGCGGCGCCGTATCTGCCTGGCGTCTATATGCGTACGACATTCTACAAGCCCTGGCTGCGCAGCATAACGGGTGTTAAATAAGCCACCACGCCCACATTGTCTATGGGGGACACATTGCGAACTGTAAATAGATGTAGGTTTAAAAGAAAAAAACAAAGGAAAAGAGATGAACAAAATAAGTTGAAACAACTTTTATATATATCATTTGTAATTCGAACGTCGCATTCACACAAAAAATCTTGCTTAATCTATCCATTTTCCCCCACTTCCATTTTCATTAGTTTAATTGAAAAATTGCAGCAACAGCAGCAGCAGCAAAAAGCGACATAAATTGAGAGAAATTATAGTTTGGGAGTCACAATGGCTCAAAACTGTAAAGCTTACAATTTATGTTGCCGACTTTGAGGCGTTGCCTATTTCTGAGTCTGTCCAAAACAGCAGTCTGAATGTTTGAACGAATTAAACTAACTTCTGAGACTTCTGTAACGCAATAATTTAATTTAAGACATATTTATTGTTATGTTAAGCTTATTTATTTATTTAATATTTATTATTGAGCTGCCGTTTTTTTATAATTTTCTTTGATTCAACTAAAAACTTGAGAAACGTTTGAAATTTATTTTGACAATTACCTTAATATTAAATATCAATTGTTAATTTTCATAGGCCAATTGTTGTTATGTTAAAAAGAAAATTGCAAATAAGCGAGAGATTGCGAAAGCAAATGTTTTTAGTTCAATTGAATTTTCTAATTAATTTATTTATTCTAATCTATACGATATACAGATTTACAATGTATGTATTCTGCATAAATTTGTTAGCAACTTAAGCGCTTAAACGAACAAAACAATATGATGAAAACAAATAAACGAGAGTAAATTAGTGAAAAAGATGTGTTCATTATTGTAGAAATATCAAATATTTCAGCTCTTGATCCCCCTGGAACATACGATTGCAGCGACACAAAACTAAGAAGAAACAAATAAACATCAATTCATGTCAGCTTAAATTGGATTATCACTTGAAAGCAAAAAAAAAAATTTGCAATGCACTTTGAATAAATCTTATAAAATCAAAAGCAAGCGATACAATTGCAGGTTAGAATGTGAAGTGCGGATTCAGAATGCAGGATACAGGCGTGCACAACCTAAGGGTATCTGCTACTTAAAGCAATTTCCGCCTGCCCAATGAAAACATATGAAAACATGTTTTAGTCTGAAGCATTGACACTGCACTCGACAGTCTAGCACTAGTTGGCTGGTGCCACAGAGAATATGCAATGCGGCATGGAGCATATTGCTATAAGTTTGGGCATCAACCTACACTATCTACCGGTGGCCTTTCGATTGTCGACAACTCTCTTTGACGCAAAGCTGTCATGAGAATCGAACAAGGCCAAATTAAAGCAGACCAAAGCACTTTTGGTGTTGAAATTCGAATGCGTTATATGTACGTGAGATGCTTCTCCCCTAATCGATGTAACTTCAAATAAAGTTTTCTTCTTTTGCGTGGTCTAAATAAATAAATAGAGTGGGTAGTTTTTGAGCAAGAATAACAAGAATTCGAAAGGTCAAAACATAAAAATAAAAACTGTTATCGCGGTTGAGTGCATTTCAAAGTATCCAAGCACTAATATACAGGGTAACTGGAATGGTAAGAGATATATCTACTAAGTCCTCAACTGTCTCGTATTTTACTAACACACTTAAAAATGGAATATTATTATTATCATTATGATAAAATATTTCATATGCAAAATATTGATACTCTACTCGAAAGCAAGTGTATACAATATGTGGCATACATCACATTACAGCTTCAACATAACTATGCTGCCTGCAGCGACTTCTTGTCAGACTTAAAACCATTGGTGGACTGTCAAATTTAGCAGCTCAAATGCCCACAAGTTAACAAAGGACAAGGTGAATGTAAAAAAAGAATAAGAAGAAGAGGTATTACAAGCAGGCAACTGCTTGCAGTGACGTCATTAGGGGTAGATACATTATTGTTGCCACCCCATTGATTCGTCGTCGTCGCCGTCCTCGCCGTTGTAGGCCTTAAAAGAGGACATATAGTCACAAAGCTAAAGCTTTGTTGCTTTTTAATTCATAAAAATGCACTGAGCTGGCAGAAAGCTCTCACTGAAAAAAGCTCTCTCAGCGGCAGTGGCAGTAGCAACAGCAGCAGAAGCAGTAACCAACAGGCGACAGGTGTTGGCCGCTTTGGCCTCAGTCGCTGAAAGGACACACAGGCAGCAGGTACACACGGCGGCAACTTTTGCAGTAATAAGTCAGCTGGTAATCATTGTGTGTATGTGTGGGTGTGTTGTGTGTCTTGTCTTGTTTTGTCTGTGTGTGTGTGTGCTGTGCGTAAAGTCATGTAAGTGTCAAATGTGAAATAATATATATACATATGTACATGTATATGTGTGTACGTTTCGATTATTGTTGCTACTGCAACTACGCAGTTTACACATTAACCATTAACCATAAACTAAGCCAATACCTAAGAACTAACATTCACTTGTGTTTTGGTTTTTTGGTTTGTATGAATGTGTGTGTGTGTGTAATTAATGTGCTGACATAATTAGCTTTGCCAAATGTCGAAACTCATTTGTGGCTTAAAAATAATCAACTCGACACCTCCTACGCACATGTGGGCGTGTCAGTGTCTAGAACACACACACATGCACACGCCTCGCTTTTGTGTGGCCGGCCAACTTATCCAATTTCCTAACTGACAGCCAGGGCTAAAGCCCGCTTAACGACCATTTGCCGTTTTATTTCGAGTCTCTTAGTAAGCCATCAAATTGTCAGCACTTGTTCGCTTTGAGTTGAGCTATTGTCAGCTCGATGACAGTATTATTATATATATATACATAACATTTCTCATCCCTTGAAGTTATTTTAAAGAAATTGTTACCTTTTCTTTTGACTAACCTAATTTTTAACTAATTATTATATCCCAGCGAAAGTTCTTTCACGTGCCAAGGTAAATCATTCCAGAAAACATTTAGTTGGTAACAATTGTTTTTGTTGTTGTTGTTACTAGAATTATTTTTGGGTCAAGGGACACTTTATCAGAACGTGTAATTGCCAAACATTGACTTTGATGTGAAAACACAATTAGGATTTAATTTTGCAACAGTTTCATACATCTTAATGAGTGCCGCATAATTCACGGTCCTCGATTTCTGTCTTCGTAAAAATAAAAATGTTCATTAAAATTGCAAATGGCTGCAGAGTTTGACCTTAAAGTTAGTCAACAAAAGACGAAAATGTATAAAAAAAAGAAATGTATATAAAGTTTAAGAAAAGTAATTAACGCAATGTGAAAAAGTTTTGTTTTTTTCTTAGCTGCTTCACAGTTTTTAAGCTGGGTCTAGGGTTCAGCTTCGTTTATTAGATTGAATCAAGGTGTGTCCTAGCTCAACATGTGTATTAAGCCGTCTGTACCTTTTGCAATACCATCCATGCGTTTGACAGCGGTTAGTACGTTGCACAGTGTCTATATTTAAAAGGAGTAAAGCTCAAAATACGCCCACGACAAGACAAGTTAGTATAGGGTTTGTTGGGTTGGTATCTAGTATCTATTTTAATACATTATTGTTGGCGTGCACGAGCGAATAGTTTGCCTGGCTGCTGGACACTTATTAGCACATGTGCCTTTATGCAAATGGTTGCAAGCAAAGTGAATGTTATTTAAGAGATGGAAGCTGTTGCCATAGAAGTGTGTGTGTAGTGGTGTGCAGTGTGTGTAATGAACCGGTATACTTTATTGCTTATAAAGATAGAAAACTTCCATGAGATATATAATATTTAACTGCAAACAACATACATGTACATATTAACATATAATCTTAAACAAAAAGCTAATTTTACAAAATATGTTACCCTTAATTTTAACAAATGTTGAGCATGAAACAAAGAGAAACATCAATGCCCAACTTTTTGGGTTAGCATTGAAAATTAATCACAAATTGATTGATGAGTTGGCAAACACATTGACATACCAATGCGATGTACACAAACCATACAAAACATCTTGCGATGTACATATGTATACATCTATATGTACATATGTGTGTGCTTAAAATTGGTTAATGTAGCGAAAACAGGCAAAAGATGTTTCCTTTCGATATATTTTCTTGTCTGGTTGGCTACATTAACCACAAAGAACTTAACTTTTTCATCTCGGTAACCGTTAGCAAAAATCATGAGCTACATTATTCGCTTAACTAAACATTAATGTTGGTTATTTATTTGGTTATTCCATAAACAACTCAAGTTACGTTCAATTCTAATGAATGTAAAGAGCTAACATTTAAGCAGTTAATACAGAAATGTATTTAGCTGTGTTCATGTTGATATATAACTGACATCCGGAGCAATAAAAAGCGTTAAGCGAGTTTGAGAAGCATAAATTAAGTCAGTGACCGGTAAAGGACTAAGAGCAAGCAACACACACACACAAACATACCATTTTAATGACCTCGTCCGGTGAAAAGGCAAGAAAAAAAATAAAAGGCCGTCATTTAATTTTCATTTTGACCATATGGCGACGGCACAGGAAACACTTTTTTCAGCTTATGTCTGAGCTGAGTAAAAGGCATAATTTGCAATTGCCTCTTGGCTGCTTTTTACTTCAATTTTTCTTTTTAATTAAGACCCCGTTTACCTTTTCGCTTTGATTTTCAACATGTTCCTTCCACCTCAACGCTCTAGTGTGCGTTCGAGATTGCAGCCGCTGGCAATGAAGTAGCTAAAAGAGAGAGCCAACATGAGAAGCAGCATTCCAGTTCTACTGCTTCTGTTGCTCGGCTTGGCCCACACACATATGCAGCTGGGAGCGAATGCATCCTTAACGACAGGTTCTGGTGTGGAGGGTGGCGGAGTTGGTTTGTCGGGTGTCTTGCAGCGTTCCCTATTTGGACGCAATTCACGTAATTTGCTGCATCGTGGAGGATTCGCCTCTGATGCCGCCGCTCCTGCCGGCATCGGTACAGTTGCCGATGTGGGTGGAACATATGACATGATTGCCAGCAATCCGAACAGCAACACCAACAACAATGGCGGCTACATTGGCGAATATACCCAGCTATTTGCTCCATTTGCCATGGAGCAACAACAACAACAACAACAGCAGCCACAACTACAACAACAGGTAATTGCAATTAAATGCGTTGTGTGTGTGTGTGTGTGTGGGTGGTGGTATATTTATGGCCAGTTTGGAGATGCAACACAAACTAAACATTTAATCAGCTTAATGACATAAAAATAATAATAATAACATTGATTTTTGTAGCTTACATAGAAACCGAAAGGGGGTAAAAATGAAAATTAAGCTGTGCAACAGTACTCTCTCGCATATTATATATAGTTTTGCCCATCGATGATTTCGATTAATAAACTATAAACTGTGTTTATTTTGCCTTTAGACCAAGTCAAATTGGAACTAAAAATATTTATAACTCTGAATATTATAAAAAAAAAATAAACAAATCCCTTAGCAATTTTAAGGCTACAAAAGCAAGGTAGATAACAGGCGTGTGTTTGACCATTGCATCTTAATGATTACTTTTAATCAATTTGCAATAATTTCAAGAAATAAAATCAAATTTTAATTCGTTACGGCTTTAACCGTATTTAAATTATAGACTTGTGAAATATGACTGAAGCACAATATTCTATACATTTATCACTTAATGTTCAATGATGAAATGCGCAGAGCTGGTTTTAATTTAAGCTGTCAACAACAGCCGTGCAGCCGTCAAAGTGTTGCTTGCTTTCGGAAAGTTCAAAGTTCAAGAGCGGAAAAACGACTCACGGTTAGATTATAATAAAACACACATACACATAGATGATTCGAATCAGAGTTTAGTGGCGCATGAATTTTCAAATGTTAATTACTAGATTCAATGCCGAAATAACACGTATACGCAGCTTGTGTCACAAGCAGACACATCACACACACGCACACATGCACACACAAATATTACACCTACGACACATTTTATGTACTTGTAATTGGCACAGGCCCAAATGACACCGCTGCCATCGTCACTACACCAGTTACAAACCGAGGTATATGGCATTGTGGAGCCACTGATTGAGGATACACCCTGTGCGAATCGCGCCTGTCTCCTAAACACCGATTGTTGTCCCACGGGCGTCTGTGTCAACACATATGGCGGTGAGTGCGGTTCAAGTACAGCTCCTATCTCCCATTATTTAACCATATTTTTGTAATATTAGAGGGAAAATGCATTTATGTGTTTGGTCGGCAGCGTGATCAGTGCCAACGGCATGCGGACTGTGCAACAGGCAGCGCCTGCATGCTTGCCCCCCAAGAGGGTATCTGGCGTTGCGAAACGGAATCACCAGTGTTGCAGGATGTGTTCAGTGTACGGCCCAAACAGCCACTTGGCAGCGACTGCACCAGCAGCAGTGAATGTCAAGTTATTAAGTAAGTTGTACTTGAATTGAAGTAATGTTTGTGTGTATATGTGGGGAAGGAGCAAGAAGTATACTTTGCCATAGATAAGAAAGTCGAGTTGCGGTTTGGGGTAGCCCCTATTTAGAACTATTCTAACTTGTTGCACCCAATCCTCAGCAACTTATAAGTACTTATTGCATCTCCCTATTTTACATAATCGTACTCATCAGCGGCATGTGTTGCCAACACCAGCGTCTGCATCATCGTGGTACCTTTAAGCTGAGCTGCGGCTACTTTCGCGATGCCTTCGACTGCGTCGATGTGAGCCAAGAGGTAACCAAACCGTACTCATTCCTTTAGCCAAAGACTGACATAAAAGTGTTCTCTTAGCATTGGCCAAGCGTTTTCCAGCAACGCCGCACTTGAGGCCCGAAACAATCGATACGGAGAGCAATCGAAAGCAAAATATATATATATGCAATTATATTTAAATGAAGACAACTAAATGAAAGCAACGGCACCGATTGATTAAATTATACACGTACATACATATACATATCTAATGAAAAATTAATATTTATTAACATATCAAATGTTTAACAAAAAGCATATCACTCTTGTTGTTTATGAATAGATTTAAAAAAAAATTAAATACAATATGAATATTCCATTTATAAATAAATGTGTTTTGCGTAGAACCTAATAATTATATTAACCCATTACATTAACAAACAAAAATTAATAAAAAAAGATACTGACTGAGGCATTCAATGTTATTACAGCAAGTATTAAAATTAATTAATTTTATTCGAATCAGCTCGTTCCAACTCTAAATGTAAAAATACAAATTCTACAATACAGCACATTTATGAAATAATACAAATAGTCAAATAGCAATCGAAATGTAAACTGTACCTTTCGCATCAAGTCAAGTCAATAAATATGTATATGTATATTGAGTCAAGCGAAAAAGCAGCTTGCATGCACACATTATAATTGTATACATGTATTTGTGTTTCAAATTTATCCTATGTAAATGTATTTTATAAAATCAACAATCATGCAAAATGTTAATGACGAAACAAAGTAAACAAATAAACCAAACAAATGTAAGGCACGCGAAAAGTGCAAAGAGCACACGCTCATAAAACCAAAAAAAAAAAAAAAAAAACAAAATCGAGTTTTAATATATTCATGGGATTATCAGTTTTTGTTTTTAAGGGATGCTTTCTTTTTTTTCATAAATATTTTTAGTGTTTTACACTTGAAAGAAGCAGATCTGACCCCATAAAAATATATAAGTGTTAGTCTTATTATACCCTTAACCCATGAAATGGGTAAAAAAAGGGTATAATGGTTTTGTGCAAAAGTATGTAACAGGCAGAAGGAAGCTTCTCCGACCCCATAAAGTATATATATTCTTGATCAGCATCAACAGTCGAGTCGATTTAGCCATGTCCGTCTGTCTGTCCGTCCGTCTGTCCGTCCGTCTGTCCGTCCGTCTGTCCGTCCGTCTGTCCGTCTGTATGTATGAACGCGTCGATCTCAGAGACTGTAAGAGCTAGAGACTTCAAATTTGGGACATGAGTTCGCCTAAGCCCTAGGCAGAACAAGTTTGTTTCAAATTATCGATAGCTCTTTTCGTTTCCGATATACACATGTAATCGATAACACAAAAAACTTGAATTTTAAAAAACTGAAAATAAGGATTGAAACTATAAGCAAATTAATGAACTTCTGTAAAAATTTAATTAAAATCGGTTGAGAAACACCGGATATATGAAACCATCAAGTATTGGCACAGAACTACACAGCCATATGTGTATGTCTGTTAGCCCGACCATCTGTCCGTCCGTATGGTCAAGGGTTAAGGGTATCTTCTAGTCGAGCTTACTCGACTAGAGCTTCTTACTTGTTTTATATATGGAATAGAATTAAGTTAAATAATGTCTATTTTGTTTTATATATGAAATAGAATTCGACACCTTAGTGGCGAAATTGTTTACTTGAACGGATGTCGGGTAGTCAGCGGAAAGCAAAGATCAACGACCCAAGTCGGTAAACTTTAGCGTTCAGCTGAGGTGGCGAAGGTGACACTACTTGCAGCGGAAGAATGTCGTACCATAGCCGGCGAACACGGCATATTTGCTATGAATGAGAATGTAAGCACTCAGCGATTCCCACGAGCGTCAGCATTTTTATCAGTATAAGAGTTTTCATTATTTGTCAAATTGTAGCCTTTAAGTCAGTCTGAAATTAGCTTTTGAATAAACTCGGTGAATCATCAATTCAATTTAAAGTGTCCTTATTTTAGTTCTCACAAATAACAAACCATAAGTGCTAAATAATCTAACTACCAAACCAACTGCATTTATGCAAATATCAAACCTACAAGCTTCGTAGTAGTAAACATAAACAAATAAGTATAATTAACTTATTAATTGGCGCCCAACGTGGGGCGCATTGTCCAAGATGTTTGGACTAACAACGTTTATTCGTGCGAGTGTGATGGCGAGCATTAAGTTTTGCAATTCCATCATTAACATTCTGGTTAACAGTGTCTCGTACAGGTGACCTGAGTCTACTTGCGATTTCTTGGCTGCCTTGAAATTCTGATTTACCGTGTTAGTTAACTGATTGATTTGATCTTGGGCCCTAGTATTTATCTCGATCTGTCTGTTGTTTGACTTCACTAACTGTCTCTCGGTAAACTTAATTGCTTCAAAGTCCTTGGCCTCTGGCGTGCCTGCTACGACTTTCAGAGCGGAACCCAGGAGGTCCAGACTCCTGGCTACCCTGTGGTGCACGTTTAACGCCTCTAACAGATCTTGCAGGTGAGACGTGTCCACGCTTAATAACTTCCTCATATGCGTGTGCGGGAATTCGCCCAACTAGTGGTAATCCAACAAATTCAAAGTCAGTACCCACGCTGCTTCACCGAGGAGCACCTATAAAAGGATTCAAAATCTACAAGATGCCTCGGTTAAACACAGGCGGCAAAAGAACCAGCGAATCCAGCCTTTTCTTCGCAACAACGCTAAGAAGGGATCATTGTCAGGAAAGGAACCACCGCACTTAGCTCAAGACAAAAAAAAAAGCATGTAAGTGGACTTTTCTGGCAAACAATTTACAAAAGAGTGACCGAGTATTTCGTTTTGCAACGGTTCATAGTTACAACAAAAAACTCCGTCACATGTGAGGGACTCCTTGAGAATCACAGTCGACTTAAAAATATCTTTTTTTCCGATCGACTTGATTAATTTTTTTGTTTGTGATTATTTGAAATCGCTCGTATTAAAACTTTTTTTTGTGACAAAGGCGCATGAGTGCACCGTTCCTCCAGTATAGAACTCCGCAACCACATTGTAGTGATTCAGAGTTGGACTGTGACGAACATTTTGAAACTCCAGACCGCGCCCCTAAAGCTTCCCTTAGGAAAATGGACGCTGATCAGGTCAGGGTCATGATACAGGTGCCTGTCAACCAAGCCTTAACTGAACAAGCAACTAAGAGCGTGCAGCAAAGAGCTGAGTTCGAGCAATCGAAAGCTGAGCTCACCCAGAAAGCATCATGGGCAACAGGGCCGGTTCAGCCAGCGTAACAATAGGCAGCAGGTCCAGTTCAATCAACGCGGCAATAGACAGGGCTACAGTGGCGGGCAGGAGCTCATGGGAACCAATCCGAACAGAAGGATGGCCACGCCTGACCGCACAGGTTTTAAAAAAAAGCAGCAAAGGGTAAACTGTGTCACTCAGGTCGTGGGACAAGATACACAGCCACACGCTGGTGCCAGCTATGAGACACTAGTAGAAGTTAACAACGAAGATCTCTTTGATACGGTGAATTTTTTAGGAGTAGGTCCCTGCTGCCCGTCATCAGGCGAAAAGTAGCAGGGCTTGATATGAAATTCCTCCTAGACACGGTCGCGCAAGGAGTTGATAGGAGTTCGCTCGGTAGACTCTCCATTCCTAGTCCGTTCGATTCATGGTGAAACAAAGATCACTAAGAAATGCTTTGTAGCTTTTTTTTAATGTAAAAGCAACCTTTTTATATCCTTCCGAACCAATCGACATTTGATGGAATAATCGGTCTCGACCTTTTAAACGAAGCAGGAGCATCTTTGTGCCTAGCCTCTGGTCAACTCAAATGGGGCAAGGAAGTCGAACAGATTTCCTTTCACACCTGTGCTAACGTTAATTTCACCAGTGTGGGTTGTTTGGATGCGCCTCCTGTAATAAGAAAGGCATTCCAAAAAATGCTGGAAGAAAATGGACAAGCCTTCGAAGACCCTAACGATCAGCTACCATCCTCACAAGTGAGGAACCTATCTATACCAAACTCTACCCGTACCCCATGGGCACAGCTGATTTCGTTAACAAAGAATGGTATAATTCAAAAGTCTGCATCCCCTTACAATAATCCCATATGGGTTGTAAACAAGAAGGGTACCGATGCAGAGGGTAATCCTTTTCTTTCGTAACTCAATGAACGGACGATTCCGGACAAATAACCTATGCCAAATATTTCTTTTATACTAGAAAACCTAGGTAAAGCCAAACATTTTTTTGACACTAGACCTAAAGTCTGGATACCACCAGATCGTTCTAGAAAAAAGCGACCGAGAAAAAGGGAAGTACGAATTTTGGAGACTCCCATTCGGTTTGAAAAATGCGGCTAGCATCCTTCAGAGGACTATTGATGACATACTGCCTGAAAAAATACGAAAATTTTGCTATGTTTATTTTTTTATTATTATATATATATATTAATTATTTTTTCAAAAAATGAAGATTCAAACGTCAAGCATGGACCTTAAAAGCCTGACCCAAGCAAACATGAAGGTAGCGGTAGAAAAGAAAAGAAAAATTTCGCAGCAATAGCAAGACCTATTTCGGAGAAATTAAGAGGGGACAACGGGACCGTCAGTAAGCATAGATCGCGTAAAATTTCGGTGCAATTCTCTCAGGCACAGCAGGAGGCTTTTCGAAAGCTTCGTAATATTCTGGCATCCGAAGATGTCATGCTTAGGTACCCCGATTATAAGAAGCCATTTGATCTAACGACAGATGCGAAGTTAATTACGCGACAAACGAATTGTTGGCTATTATATGGGCCCTCGGCACTACCTGTATGGGGTCAAAGATATAAATATCTTTACCGATCACCAACCTTTAACCTTTGCGGTATCAGAATCAAATCAAATGCGAAGAATAAAGGGTGGAACACGCATTGACGAATCTAATGCACGCATCTTTTATAAGCCAGGCAAAGAAAACATGGTGACAGATGCCCGGTCTAGGCAACTGCTCAATGCTTTAGAGGAACAAGATGTAGATTCATGTGCAGCGACGGTTCACGGTGAGCTTTCACTCACCCATACCATTGAAACAACTGACAAGCCGTTGAATTGTTTTCAGAACCAAATTATCATTGAAGAAGCGCAATTCCCGTCTAAAGACGGTTTCGTTCTGTTCGGGAACAAAAGACGCCATTCAGTAGGTTTACCCAAAAAATATTATTACTGAACGAGCTGGCGGGGGTAATCAGTCCAAAGGGCGTAAACGCATTCCATTGCGACCTGCACACGCTGGCGATGATACAGGACGAGATAGTTAGGAGATTTCCATCCACGAAATTCTAGCATTGCAAGAGTCGGGTGGTAGACATATTCAGGGTTGAGGAAAGACGGGAAATCCTTACAGCTAAACACAATAGAGCTCATAGAGCGGCCCAAGAGAATGTGAAGCACGTTCTCTCCAAATACTACTTTCCGAGAATGGGAAGGCTGGCTAGTAAAATAGTTCAAAATTGTAAAACTTGTGCCAGGGCAACAAAGACCATTTCGGCGTCAGGATTGCTAACGCGCCGCCCCTGCATAGTGTCTCTAATGGGAAAGTGGAGCGGTTTCATAGCACGTTGCAAGAATCCATGTGTATAAAAATATACAAAAACATGAGTGACACGGTAGAGCTTATCCTGTTGGCCACAACTGAGTACAATAAATCAGCCCACTCAGTCATCAACAAAAGGCCGGCTGATGTTGTTGAAGCACATCCAGATGAGCCGCAGGAGGGAATCCGAGACAGGATAAAAAACGAACAGAAAACGCTCATGTACAGGGAGAATGCTTCTCGACAGAACAGGGATTTTTAAAGTGGGCGAAAAGGTCTTAGTAAAATCTAACCGGAGGCTAGGAAAAAGGCTCACCCCCTTGTGCGAAGAAAGGACCGTAGAAGCAGACCTGGGAACCACAGTCCTTGTTAAAGGAAGGATAATTTAAAATAGGTCTGTAGGGACAATGTAGAATAAGCCTTGTTATAAGTAGTTATTAAACGGCCCCTTAGTGGTGGATTCCTTCCTACAAACATAAAGTCAGTAAATATTTCTCTCATTAGGTTCGGACTCGCTTTTCTCCTGTCCCAATTCTTGGCTTCGGCGTACATCACTGATTACTTACACGCCAAGTACATCCCCATTGTCGATGGTCGGATACTGGTGTGGGAAGAATCCGCCTACGTAAAAAATTCAGCAAACCTATCCGAATACTCACGCATGATAGATGAAACGAGCAGTTTGTTGGATGAATTCCCGCACACGCATATGAAGAAGTTATTAAGTGTGGACACGTCTCACCTGCAAGATCTGTTAGATCTGTTCTCGTTAAACGTGCACCACAGGGTAGCCAGGAGTCTGGACTTCCTGGGTTCCGCTCTGAAAGTCGTAGCAGGCACGCCAGACGCCAAGGACTTTGAAGCAATTAGGTTTACGGAGAGAAAGTTAGTGGAGTCAAACAACAGACAGATCGAGATAAATACTAGGGCCCAAGATCAAATCAATCGGTTAACTAACACGGTAAATCAGATTCTCAAGGCAGCCAAGAAATCGCAAGTAGACTCAGGTCACCTGTACGAGACACTGTTAACCAGAATGTTAATGATGGAATTGCAAAACTTATTGCTCGCCATCACACTCGCACGAATAAACGTTGTTAGTCCAAACATCTTGGACCATGCGGACTTGAAATCTGTTTGGATAGAAGAGCCCACCAGTACCCCTATAGGGGACCTTATGTCCGTGTCGTCCGTCAAAGTGCTCCAGTCTAAGAATCTGCTACATTTCATTATTAAGTTTCCTAAAATAAAATTATCTTCCCTGTAGTCCATAAAGGGTTTATCCTACACCTTAAGGACGACGTCGTGGCAGAATGCGTAGATGGTACTCATACCGTGAAAAACTGTACCTCCACACCAGCGGCCACCTTCTGTCGGTTATCGGCAGAGAATTCATATGCCAGATCGGGCACGGTGGCGCACTGTGAAATCAGGCCGAGCCACTTGGATCCAATCACCTACGTGGATAATGGGATTGTCATAGTCAACGACCATTCGGCCAGGGTATGTGTGGATAACAGTACCGAAATTCAGGCGCAAGGCACGTACTTAGTCACATTCCACGAGTGATCGACGATTAATGGGACACTATTCATCAACCGCGACAACGTGCAGAGTAAGATACCAGAGATGGTTAGATCCCCTCTGTTAAACATCACCGCCAGCCAGGACATCCTCAGTTTCTCGTACCTTTACCAGTTAAATGTACGTAACTTGGAGGCAATCCGGGATGTTGAAGAGCAACTCGGCACAGACCGCGTGCACCGCATAGTACTCATAATTCTTGTAGTACTTAGTGAACTCATTGGCTTCAGCATCGCCACATGGAAATGCATCAGCAGAAGAAGAACCGCTGAGCAAATAAGAGTGGTGATTGATGAGGTCGGCCGAAGACGGCCTATGGCTTGAAGAGGAGGGGGTAGTTAAGTAGTGTTAGTCTTATTTTATATATGGAATAGAATTAAACTAAATAATGTCTATTATATGAAATAGAATTCGACACCTTAGTGGCGAAATTGTTTACTTGAACGGATGTCGGGTAGTCAGTGGAAAGCAAAGATCAACGACCCAAGTCGGTAAACTTTAGCCACTTGCAGCGGAAGAATGTCGTACCATAGCCGGCGAACACGGCATATTTGAGTGGTCGCTATGAATGAGAATGTAAGCGCTCAGCGATTCCTACGAGCGTCAGCATTTTTATCAGTATAAGAGTTTTCATTATTTGTCAAATTGTAGCCTTTAAGTCAGTCTGAAATTAGCTTTTGAATAAACTCGGTGAATCATCAATTCAATTTAAAGTGTCCTTATTTTAGTTCTCAAATATCAAATATCAAACCTACAAGCTTCGTAGTAGTAAACATAAACAAATAAGTATAATAAACTTATTCATTTATATATACTTAATTAACAGCGCGAACTAAGTCGATATAGCAATGTCCCTCTACTGCTCTACGAAGTTGTCCCTAAGTTATATTTTTGTTGCAGTTAAATCTGAGAGATCGATTCAGTTCAAATAAAAGGTATTTTGGATATTATTATACCCTTAACCCGTGAAATGGGTAAAAAAAAGGGTATAATGGTTTTGTGCAAAAGTATGTAACAGGCAGAAGGAAGCTTCTCCGACTCCATAAAGTATATCAATTCTTGATCAGCATCAACAGCCGAGTCGATATAGCCATGTCCGTCTGTCTGTCGGTCTGTCTGTCTGTCCGTCCGTCTGTATGTATGAGCAAGTCGATCTCAGAAACTACAAAAGCTAGATACTCCAGATTTTGGATATGAGCTCTCCTTAGTTTGTTTCAATTTTTCGATAGCATTTCCGGTTTACGAAATACACATGTAATCGATAACAAAAAAAACTTGAATTTCAAAAAACTCGACTAGAGCCTTCTTACTTGTTTACCCTATTATGTTAGGGTATTTTATTATGTATGGGTTAAGGGTATACAATTTTAACAAAAAAATTAAAATGTATTTAGAAACACCGGAGATAGAAGTGATTGAAGTTTCAAAATCAAAAATTGGTACAGTGGGGCAGGCATGACCGTTTGTGTAAGGTCAAGGGTAAGGGTTCGAGCTTACTCGACTATAGCCTTCCTACATTTCGGTTAAAGTAATGGTCCAGATTTATTGCTCCGGAAGGTTAAATTTGTCTGATGTTTGAACATCAGCTTCTTAATTAACTTTTTTTGTTTCAAAATATCGACTCCAATAAAAGTTTCAGATACTTGCCTTATTTGGTCTAAGTTGCCCAAAATCTTAATTTTTTGGCATGTATGCTATCGATAGATTTGTAGGGCATATGCATTGATGGAATGAGCATTCAAAATCTGGAGTCTCTAGCTTTAATTGTTTCTATGATAATGTTGCAGATTCTTACTTCTGTCTGTTATCCAAAACCAGTACACCCATTTCATAAGCTCGGGGTGTAAAAAGAAAGCTGCGAAATTTGTTGGAATTTTGCTATGTGGAGTTCACCCCAAAGTGATTTAGAAATGACAAGGCATTTGCTGGCAATTACTGTTGAACATTTTTATTAAATCACATTTGGAGCCAAACGAATGAATAAATTATTTGGATAGCAAAATAGTGTTTTTAAGTGTAGAGTAAATAAGAATATATTAAAAGCCAAGAGTTTTCGCCCACAAAAGCTGCAACCATAATAAAGTGCAGCAAGTGTTGTGTTAAGGGATTAAATACACACACAGACAATGACTTTTGTTTCTTGTTTTACAAATATATTCATTTTTATTTTAAGTGCCAGTAAAAACGCAGCTTAAAGCTAAATGTTAGACTCTGTTTACACTTTCAACGCTTTTATTTGTTTTTTAACAGTACACCGTAAATGCTTCACATACTACATACATTTCCAAATTCCAATTCAATCATGCTTCTCTCTTTAAATGTCTCTCGCTTGATGCCAATTACGATTAATACACATTACACAAACACATTTACATCATATCATTTTCTTATAAACACAAAGAAACTTTTACAATTGAATCAAAGTTTTTATGTTTTTCGCTTTGATGATTTCTTAGCTGCAAAATAGGAAATTGTTTGTTTTTTATAAGTATACAATAATTTAAAACCTTTTTTTGCGCATTGTTTTTCAAGTCTTTTGTAGTTGTAATTCTTCGGTTTTGATGGTTTTGTTTCGATATTTTAGCTCAGTACTGTTTTTTTTTTGTTTTTTTAAGTTGCCTCTTTAGAGCGATTCCTTAAAATACATATCGATTTTTCGGGGCTTGTAAGCAAATAATTCATCGGTGTTGTCTGTGTCTTGGCATATTTTTTTTCGTGATGTTTTTTAACATTGTTACAAATCGTATTATTTACACATTTTACAATTACAGGAATATTCTTTGTAAAAACTTAAATTTACTATTTTGTTTTTGCTTACTGAAGAACTGGAATTACAGAAAATTAGTTTAACTTAACTGTATTGTAATCGTATATCATATTTCATTTTTAGTGCCTAAATTAATAGGAAATCAAATTTCGCAGGCCGAAACATATATAACAATCTAGTTTAGGTTTACACATTGTGATACCTTTATCCTTTTTACTTTTCTTTTTGTTTTCGTTATACGCATATCAAATAGAACTGTTTTACATAATATTAATATATAATTATAATATGATGCTTAGTTTTAGTTTGATGTAAGAGTAAAATTAATGGCTCTCGATCGTTTGCTTTTTGTTTTTTTTTTAAGTGTACTTTAATCTCTTGGGTTTTAAAAGAAAACATTTAATGTTGTATAGAAACTACTATTGCAGGCTTGTATTCTTAATTGTTTCTGTCGCTTGGCTATGGCATTGTTGTTTGAGGGACATTATGTGTGGGTGTGTCGTTAAGTTTGTGTGTGTGTGGTGCAAACATATAAAACATTTAGTTCTTTGCATACACAACAGACAGACAACACAATTAAAATGTAGCAAAATGACTTAAACTTAGATTTTACTCGTTATGTTTATGATTTGTTCATGAAACATCAAGTTTCTTTTACAATGCAAGCAATTATACGCATAATATAAATATGTATGTTTGTGTGTGTCTGTGTGTGTGATATACATTTATTTAAATGTATTTCTGTATCAACTTGTTTAGGACTACAGTAAAAATAGGAAGAACAAGCTTTGGTTACAACAGAACAACTCAGAAAATGAAAATATGAAATACAATGTTTCGATTTATGAATTAACGAATAAAAAAGAAATTTAAAATTAAACGATATATATATGTATGTATAGCTTAAGATACGCACACACAGCAGCAACAGCATAGATGGGGGATTGGGAAAAAGAAAGTGGAAGTGGCATACAGCAAGCGGCGCGCCTTATATTTATATATATATATATGTATTTTTATTAATTTTTTTATTTTTTCAACTGATTTTTTTTTTTTTTTGAAAATTTACTATGTGTTGTAATTCGTGAATTCCTGAGTTGATTTTGTCAACGATTAATGTATCTATATAAATGTGCATATTGCTACGGTTGGCTACATAATGATTATTATTATTGATTTATTTTGTAACTGGTGTTTTTTGTTTTGTTTTTGTATGTAATCTTATTTTTGTTGCTGTTCTCACTGCTGCTTCAGTCTTGGCAAAGTCTTTTAACTGTAAGTATTTATTAATTTGTTTTTTGTTTGTGAACAGTAGCTATAAAAAATATATACGTACGATGTCTGTATATGACTGTGTATACATGTTTAGGCCCTAATTGTTTCATGTTAATAGCACAAGTTGGCAGTGCGGCTATTTTGTGGCGCGCCGCAATGTTTACGCCGTGAATTTAAGCGAATTCCAGCAAACAATGTCAACAAAATATATGTATATGTACAAAAGCAACACATGAAATGAAAAGAGTTATGTAGGTGGAGGGGAGGGCAGGGTGGGTGCTGTGATGCGTTTAGATCTAAGTATTTACAATAGATATTTGTTTATAATAATATTTATTTGAATGTAGGTTATATCTTAGTTTTCTGTTTTGTTTTTGCTGCTTTGTCGCTTAAAGGTAACACGGGGCCAGGTTACAGGTTACAGAGGTGAGATGTACATACATATAACCCTTCGTTTTGTTGAGGGGGAGGAGGAGGTTGATGCGTTAGCTACACACTAGAGCCACAATCAGTTCTTGACCTTATCCTCGACACGTATGCTGGCTAGCGTCTTTTTGATGCGCAACGCGGTGAGGCGTGCAACTGGATTTGGATACCAGCATTCCTTCATGACCTTGGCCATATTGTGCAGTACATCGGATGCATGCCAGCGATTTGGTATATTCGGCCGGCTCTTCTCAATGCAAACCACCTACAAAACAAGAAAAGAAAACTTGTTTAGAAAACAAAATTTTTAATTAATTAGACTACTAACCTTTTTCATCTCCTCAATGCTAGGATCTGGCTGCACGGCATCCCAGTAGGGCAATTGGTATTCCTCAAAGATCATGCCCATGTTGCAACGACGCGCAATCTCCCACAGTATCAAACCAAAGGCATAAACATCAGCACGCTTATACGAATCAAAATGCTGTGCATTCATGCTCTCATCGAGTACTTCTGGCGCCATATAACGTTTGGTGCCCACCCGATGTGTGGACGGAATATCCACCGAATCATCCTTCTCCACATGTCGCACAGCCAGACCCAGATCACCGATGGCACAGCTCAAATTCGACTTGACCAGTATATTCTTTGACTTGAGATCACGATGAGCAATTGCCGGCTTGCCACGTGTGCCCACAATATCCATATGCAGATGCGCCAGTCCAGTAGCAATGCTCAAAGCCATATTAAGCATTGTATTGGTGTCCACTGTATGCGTTGTCAAATAGTCAAACAATGACCCATTTTCATGGTAGTCTGTGACCAACCAAAGTTGAGTCCAGGTGCCGTTATCTATAGGTTACAAAACGGAAACAAAAGTATATAACAGAATTAAATATTTATAATAAGACCCCTGCTCAAACTCACCCTTGTTGTCCGCTGCTATAAAGCCCAAGATGTTCTCATGTCGCAACATGACTGTCTGATAAATCTCTGCCTCGCGAAACCAGGAGCATTCCTCACGGCTCGAAAAGATTTTGACAGCAACATTCTCTCCACGCCAGCGACCACGCCACACCTCTCCGAAGCGTCCTTTGCCGATAACATGGCACAGCTGCACTTGGCGTGCAATCGACCGTTGCACCAACAGTGGCAAGCCAGCTAAAAATAAAAAGAAATATCAAAAGGGTGAGAGAAATAAAGAAGGTTAGAGAGACAAAGTTAGAATGTTGGATAATTGGATTAATGCGGATTTGGCTTTGGAATACATTAAACGTCTGTTTAATTGCGTTCGTATATAACAAGTAAGAAGACTCTAGTCGATTAAGCTCGACTAGAAGATACCCTTAACCCTTGGCCGTACAGACGGACAGATGGTCAGGCTGACAGACATACACATATGGCTGTGTACTTCTGTACCAATGCTTGATAGTTTCATATCTCCGGTGTTTCTTAACCGATTTTAATGAAGATTTCACAGAAGTTCATTATTTTGCTTATAGTTTCAATCTTTTCATCTTTTTTTTGTTTCAACCGGTAAAGCTATCGAATATTTGAAACAAACTTGTCATGCCTAGGGATTAGGAGAGCTCATATCCAAAATCTGGAGTATCTAGCTTTTGTAGTTTCTGAGATCGCTCATACATCCAGACGGACGGACAGACAGATAGACGGACATTGATATATTGACTTGGCTGTTGATGCTGATCAAGAATATATATACTTTATGGGGTCGGAGAAACTTCCTTCTGCCTGTTACATACATTTGCCAAAACCATTACACCCTTTTTTACCCATTTCATGGGTTAAAGGTATAAAAATGAAAGATGCTATTCCTCGGTTTCACTTGGGGCCACAATGCATTTTGCATATAAAAACTGAGCACAGAATTTATTAATTTTTTTTCTTAGCTCATTACCACAGTTCTATACAGTCTAAGCTAGCATTTTAAAACAAGAAAACTTAATTTTTTTTTCTAAATTTTGCTTGAAACTCATTAATGAATGTTTTTTTTTTTATATAATTATTATATTTTTAAAATTATAAGAGACGTTTTGCAGGAAATTAATGGTGTTTTCAATAAAAATATTTCAACGATATAATAAAAATCACAAAGGTATGTTTTTAATTCAATTAAAAAACCATAAACCCTTCCTTACCTGATCCCGAACCCGAGGTGGTCATCTCAATGATGTCATGCAATGTTGTGTTGCCATTCAAAATGGGATCGTAAACGGAATCCTCTTTGGCAAAGGGTCGCCCGTTGGCTAAACGCTTGCGGCGCTGACAGTAATACCAGGCAACAGTCCCGGAAAAGCAGATTATAAGCGTAATGCTGACAATGATGGCAACCAGTTCCCAGCTGCTTAGCGTTTTGCTTGGATTCAAATCTAATTAGAACATAATTTTGATTAGTCAAACTTGTTGCTTTTGGGGACCAGAGCGGAGCTGCAATAAGCTGAGCGTGAGAATTAATGGAAAATAAAATGCCAGAAAGTTAGTGAGTAAAGTGAGAAAACAACATGCACAAGATCAAGCTATTAATTAAAACAATCAACATAAATAAATCAGTAACATATACCCAAGGTGCAATTTCAAATTGGTTAGTGTGTGTGTGTGTTTGTGTTAACTATGGTTTATATTTGCACTTACCTTTCATTATTACTATTGTTGGTAGTTACTTTATTTCATACAAACATAAATGTATTTACAAACCGTTTACCATACTTTGCAGTGAATAACTTAAAATCCAAAGAGCAATAAACGGAAAATACACACAGACACGAACTCACACATTCAGACAGACAGACAGACACACGCACGCACAAGAGGGAGTGCAAATGAGCAAACACACCTCTACACTAATAATATTTAGATGAGCAACAAAACAAAACAAAGCAAAAAGGGGAGAAAAGAAAACATAAATAGGCTGCAGACAGCAAAACACACAAAAATGCGGCCATAAATGAATGGAATGAAACCGTTAGACAGCGACGCCAGCTGCGCAGCGTCGCTAACATTGCAATGCAGTCGAAGTACATGAATGAATATGAATGCACGACAACGACAACGACGACTCACTCTTGCATAAACAGCAGACAGAATATACCGCAGACAGGCGAAAAGCGCGAACTAACGAGAGAGCGAGCGCGAGCGCAACATAAACAAAGAGCGATGTCTGGAACGATGACAGCTTTTGCTCTTGGCTGGTTGTTGTTGTTGTTTTTACCGTTGGCGGGCCCCCCTTGAGACAGTTGTTGTTGTTGGTGTTGCTGACGCAGTATTTTTTTTGCCTACTTCCTTTGGCTTTTATGCGTCGTGTTTTTAACAAGTCAATATGAATGATGCGAAAGGTCAGCAGACAACTCGAAATACACAACAAGCGACAAGTGGGTGGATCGAGGGAGACGCAGTAGAGTAATATAACGCGAGACAAGGTGAAAAATACACAACAACAACATGAATGGTGCGTCTAAGTGTGGTGTGTTTGTATGTGTATGCGTGGGCGTGTGTGTTTGGAATGGAACAAAAACAAGAAATCCCAACAGACATGGATGGGATTTTTTTTTTAAGACGTTACAACGCACGTATGTAAGTGTGGAGCTTAGAAAGGGGGAGCGACAGTATGTGTATTAGTGTGTATGTGTGTGTGTGTGCTACAATCATTTCTGTCTAAAACGAAACGCAAATGATGCGGTGCAATGACATAGGTATGGCTTAAAGGGCACACACTGGAAGGGGAACAACTTCGAATGTGCCCACTAATGTTGTATGGTGTAATGTGTGAATGGATGAGGAATTTGGCAGGTGGATGTTTAAAGTGTTCCATAAGCAACTCTCACCTGGTACAACACCATTGTAATTTTCACGCGTATTGCAAAAATCATCTTGACAACATTTTGTGGAGGAGGTCGGTGTATAGCCATGACACCAGGCGGGATCTTCGGGTGGTAAGTGGTTTGCTAGGGTCAGGCATCTACATACACATACATATACATATACAGAATAGTGATATTTTCTCCCATTTTGGGTGTACAAGAGCTTAAAGTCTAATTTTTTTTAGTTACTACTTAGTTAGGCAATAAACGTTTTTTTAATAGTTTTTTCCACAGAGAGAGAGTAGAAGGGGGCGGTGTTGTTGTTGTTGTTTATGCATAGTGCATTTGATAAGCAGCTGTAGTTGTTGTTTTTGTTAAAGTTGCAATTGTTGTGGTTGTTGTTGTCTACTTAGAAACTTAATGTTACATCAGCGCAGCCAGCGTGCAGCAGAGGCGTGGTCAAAAAGGGGTAGCCGTATATCAAAGCAACAGCGGCTTTTTGTGTATACATATTATATGTTAAAAACAATTTCCAATTAATGTTACATTTGTATCTATATACACAAAAAAAATGTTAGAAATGTGAAAAGCACATATAAAGCACCAGGAACAAAATCAAGGCGAAAGGGCTGGGGTTTAATTAGGGATTTAACCCAAAAAGTTTTTGCCAACCTCTTTTAGTCACCGAAGAATTTCGATTTTTGAACAACACTAAAAATTACGCAAACATCGAAATCTGACTCATGAACACACCTAATGCATATTCATGATAGATTTAAAGTCACACCTTATACAAAAAAATTAAGCTACCAAAACTACAATTGCACAATAGAAAGGAACATTATTTTTTTAAGTATCTACAATCGAAAAAATTTTTGGCATGCAAAAGTTGTTTGAATAACATGTTTGTTGCTAAGAATTAGGATGTGGGTGTAGTTGTTGTGGCTGCTGTATTTAAGATAGTCAAAAATAAATAGATACAATACAAGAAAGAAATAGAGAACCAGAATAACAGGCGGCAAGGCGAGGCAAATAAGGTGCAAACACAAAAAAGAAGCGAAATTTTCTTAAAATTTCCTACAAATTTATTACAAATTATGATTATTTGTATTTAATATTTTAAAACATTATTATTTTTGTTGTGCAAAGAGAGTGTGTAGTTGTAGTTGTTTTTTTATGTGCAGAAAACAAAAGAAATAAAGAGTGCAAACCAAAAAGCTTTGAAAAAAAAATTGTTGTTTTGTTTTAACTTAATTACTGTTGTATGCTGTTTTGTTTTTATTGTTATTTAGTTTTATTTAGGTTTTCTTGGATTTTTTACTTTGCTGTACCTTTTTCAAATATCCTTTTCATGAGCTCTTCTTTATTGCAGAAATCCTTACTACAACAGCTAATTCTATACGTATCGTATTTACTGCGACTCGAGAGGCATTCCAGCGGCTCGCGATGCAATTCGTAACGCTTATCGAGGCAACTGTGCAGCGATAATACAAGATTTGTAAATATGTGTTGGTATTATGGTTGATATATTTGTAAAATGGGAGAAAGAGAAACAAGGAGCGCAATGGGCAACAGCAACGGCGAGCAAACCAAACCGAGAGCGAGAGATATACAGTATGAAATTTACAGTAAGGATATTATGGCAAGAATTATTGAACGTAGAGATTTCGCCACTCGCGTCTGTAGCGTGCTCTTATAATAAATCATTAATAAATATTAACAAATCAGAATCAGAGTCGCAATTCTGATTAAAAATATAAATACACTTAATGGGGTCGATTATGCTTCCTTCAATGCGTTACACATTTTATGATAATGTTATATTATAATAAAATATTCAAGTGTATAAAAATGTTAAAAGGTGGCAGGCACCTTTGGTATTTTTTCACTGACGTCACCTAACGGAAAAACATGCGCAAAACGGCGCAATCTATTTTTAATCATTCTTGGTTATTTGATACCTTAGTTATTGTTGTTTGTAAAGTATTTTTATTAAGATAGAGAGCGAGAGTGAGGGAATAAACGGATTAGTAATTATTCTGTGGTTGACCAGTTGCTTTCTGAAACTCAGTCTGGTTAGTAGCAATCAAAATAACAGAAACAGTAAAATAATAAAACTCCTTGTTCTTTTTGCAGTTGCTGTTGTTGTTTTTATGGTGGCTTTTTAGTAGTGTGCTTTTTTGGGTTATGTTCACTCTTTCAAAGTCGAACTCAAACTCAACACGAGCATAAATTTACAGAGACAGAGAAAGATAAAGAAAAAGAACGAACGAACGAACGAACGAACGAACCAACTCTAACAAAGCGTGCGATGCTTTTGTTTTGTTTTTGGGCAGTTAGGTTGAGCAGCAGCTTTTGGGGGTAAAGGGGGTTTCAGTAATCGAATTAAGCACGTGCACAGCTTATAGCGCACCTTCGTAGATAACCGCGGATGAGGACGAAGCGGGGGACCCTTGACCACCCGGCGTCCCAGTGGATGATAAGGCATAATACTTGATAACGGGTCGCAGTTGCAGATTACAAAAGTCACGATCGTTGCAACACGCATGACCGCCACGTTGGGCGGCTGGTCGTGCTGTTGGGCCACCGTGGCGACCCTCGTTGCACCAGATGAAACGGCCGGGCGGGAAACTCTGCGACATATTGAGGCAGCTACGCAACAGATATTTCGTTTGCAACACATACATACACCAAACAACCAGAGGTTTCTTTGTGTGTGTGTGTGTGTGTGTGTTGCACAAAATATATTTTTGTATAGAATTCAATACTTACCGGAAACTAAAGATTATCTTGCTGTCCGTATCCTTTTCCACTGAGGTGAAGCAATATCCATCCGTTTCGCATATATGATTCGTCTCTTTGCAAATATCGCAATGGCATTTGATTGTTTCTGTACAAAAAATTAAAGCAAAACAGTTCATAAGTGTTTCAATGAATCGTAGATCGAATGAGTCCGACCAAGAATATACCCTTAACCCTTGCCTATACGGACGGACAGACGGTCGAGCTAACAGACGTACACATATGGCAGTGTACTTCTGCACCAACTTGATGGTTTCATATCACCGGTGTTTCTTAACCGATTTTCACAGATTTTCAATTCTCATTTCCAATTTTTTGAAATTCAGGATTTTTTGTTATCGATTCCGTGTGTATAAAGTAAACCTGAAAAGTTATCGAAAATTTTAAACAAACTTGCTATGCCTAGGGATTAGGAGAGCTTATATCCAAAATCTGGAGTCTCTAGCTTTTGTAGTTCTTCAGATCGACGCGTTGATACATACGGACGGACGGACGGACAGACAGACGGACATGGGTAAATCGACTCGGTTGTTGATTCTGATCAAGAATATAAATACTTTATGGGGTCGGAGAAGCTTCCTTCTGCCTGTTACATACTTTTGCACAAAACCTTATTATATACCCTTTTTTTTACCCATTTCATGGGTTTAGGGTATAACAATAGTTATTAGTGCGTCTCCAAAAACAACAATATAGTAGTTAATAACACATATATATCGATAAGCATGTGAATGAATGAGGCTGTTTACAATAGAGAATCAACCGAATAATGTGTACATCATTTTTTTTTTGTGCTCAAAGCTGCGATTACTGATTGCGATAAATATACAAAGTTAAAAGTAAAGTCTATGTTTAAATATAGAAAGATTGAAAAATAGAAAACAAATTGTAGTGCAATCTTTACAATGTCAATAATTTAAGAGCAGAAATTTTCTTAGTATTTTCTTCATTCTTTCTGAAATAAAATCAGTTTCAAGTTATTTTTTCTATCTTCTAAAGAATAATCATATACTATCAATAAACAAATGTTGTTGTCAACTCAATCATTAGGGCATGCGTCTTGGCATTCGTCGTTTTTGGCCAATTAGCAAGTCGTTGGCAGCCTCATTTAAAGTTTCATTAATCATGATTCCAGTAATTCGGATCGGATAATTTACTATTGATTTTCTCAAGCGATCGCAGAAGTTCAGTGGGAGAAAGGGAGGGTAATTTGAGGGGGTTTCGGCGGCAGGTTACTCAGGTTACGCTGTATACAGAGAAACCAAAAACAAAAGCCATTTACCATAAAAATAACAACAACAACAACTAAAACCGAACACGAATCGAGAGCCGACGAAGACAAGTGAAAAACAGAAAACACAAAAGAACCCAGACGAAGTCAACGTCGCTGCTTGCTGCGCTGCCAACGTTGCGCGCCAGTTTTGTTTAGCTGCAGTTGCATTTCTGTGCTTGTGCTTGTTCTTGTTGTTGTTGCGGGAGTGAGTGTGTGTGTGTTGGAGGGATTCAAAATGCAAGCAAAGTCTGCTGCAGTTAGTCAGTCAGTCAGTCAGACACTGAGTGAGGGGATTTTGGAGAGCTTTTTGTCTGCTCTTCTGCCCACAGCGCATTGACATCGAAAGAACACGCGCTGACGTCACGAGAGACATGAGGCATGGGGCATGGTGCATGAGGCGAGACGTGTCAGAGACAGTGGAATAAATGGTTGGATGGTTGGACAGCCGTTGGGCCTTAAACTTAATGCAGGTTGAGAGCGGCACTCTTTTTGAGGTGTTAAAGTCACGCGAGCCCCGCTTCTGTTCTGTGCATTATTTTGTGTCCCTGGTGTCTGATTTCTTCTACTTATTAAGAATGGGGTATATGGATTAAAACGAGTAACAAGCATGACCATTATATATGTGTTAATAATCGTAACATAGAATTGTATTTCGGAGTGTTTTATAGAAAATTACGTCTTTATATCATTATAGCCACTCAATGTTGTTAAGTTTTATAATCAGGAATTGGTTTCTATGAAAGGAATTCTCAAAAAGATGGCTTGCTTACAATACTAATAGTTTTTCTTAATACTCCTATCGGTGTTTCATAATAGATGTTCATAAATATTTCTTTTAAATTAGGATTAGAAATGCCATTTTCACATTTTTGTGTAAAAAATATATTAAAATATATAATAAATATAATAATCTTGCATATGCTTTTTATGTATTGTTCTCTCTGGCTAATAGCTTCCAGTCTCTACAGATAAATTGGCCAATAATTTTTTCCTATGGACCTTGATGTGTCTGAGCAATTTTCTCATTCCGCTCTCAATGAATTTCCCTAAGCCAAATTTTGAATTTAAATAAATCCGTATTTTAATACAGCCTTTACAACCTGCCAACTTTTATTAAGTACAGGGCATCTCTCAATCGACCCTGATGTAATGAAGACCATATTTTTTTTCATTGGGAACTTACTTTCTTGCTTCTTGTTGTGCAGCGGCGCATAAGTGGGCAACGACACTTGCAGCTGTGGGGCAGATGCGGAGGCGACAGCAACGGCGGATGAGGCAGCGCCAGTTGTAGGCAATTGTGTATTGACTGAGCTGTTGTTGTTGTTACTGCTATTGTTGTTGTTGTTGTTGCCATGGACACTGTTATCAGCGAATGGCAGTGACGATTTAGTTAGATAAGCGCCAGCTGTTTCATTTGCTGCTATTATTGTTGTTGTTGTTGCTGCAGTAGTAGTAGTTGCTGTTGTTGCAGGGAAAAATTTGTGAGCAGCTTTTGCAGCAGCTTCATTTGTGGTATTTATGACTATTTCAATCGGCGAAGCTGCAAACAAAGAAGAAACAAATACAAATCTATGTGAGTTTCGAAGCGGCGAAGCAGGGTTGTGCAGGACACTTACCGTGGGCGGTGTTGAGCAGCGCCAAAATGCAGAGCAATTGCGGCCACATTTTTGATTATGCTGTTTGTTTTTGATAAACGCGACTGACTTGTTATTGTTTTCGTGTTTGTGATTTTCTTTTGTTTCCGCGCACACACGCATTAACACACACACACACACTCATGCACACATAAGAGCGCTGGCTCAAAGTCTGTGTGCAAACCGATGTATTTGTTGTATTCCTTGTTGACAACAACTTAGCGACACAAACAAAAACTAACTGTAAAGAAGGACGCCAACAACAAAAACGGCGACGTCGACTTCAGACAGCGGCAGCTAATTTGCTTTGTGTTGCGCATTTATTGTGTAGGACTCGGAGTCGGCCTCGCGAGCTTACATTTTGTGTGAGTGCAGTTGGCACGATTTCTGTCTATTTGGCATTTTGTGTGCACTTGGCACGCATATTATTAGTAACGATAACACATAATAAATTCTATATTATTCTCTTACTTCTTGCAAAATCTAATTAGAAAAATTCATTCCCCTCCCACTTTGACAGATAATTTTTTCAACCGTATTTTCATCACGTGCGTTTGACACTTTTCCGGCTTTATTTTTAACTGAAACTTATTTACAATTATGGCCAGCACTTTGAATTGTATGTTGCGCGACTATGTTTGCTTGAAATTATTTATTTATTTCTTATATTTGCGATTTTGTTTAACGAAATCAGCGGAAAACCAGTCTGTGTGCGAGTGCTTTTGCGAACGATGTGACCAGTGTAACCGTTTTGAATTAATACAAAAATATTACACCTTTGCTAGAAAAAATACCAATCAAAAGCGTTGCCACTAAATTTTTTTTCTTAATCATGAAGAGTGCTACCACAAAAAATTTTATTTTGCTATAAACAAAATTTAATGCTTGTTTTGTTAACTGCATTTTAAATGCATCTGAATTGCTTGTAATTGTACAAGTTAAATATTTTTGGTTGTTGTGGTAACATGAATTTATTTCCAAATGTTGTTCCGACTGGTACCAGTACATGGGAACGCTAAGCAGTTAAAAAGAACATATTTTTTAATTTAACGACCAGGACGTCGCCGCAGCTTATATAGCTATATATAGTATATATATATATATATACATATATAATTATGAAATGCCTATTGCCACAATAGGCTCAAAAGCGATAAAGGTGGCATGCCAGGCTCCGCGCCTTTCGAGAAACCTACAAATTAAAAAATCAATAGATAACATAAACACCGCATATTGTCACACGTGCTACAATGCACTTACCTAAATATAGGACCATTGGCACAAAGCCCCAGTGGAATGTGGTCTGAACAATGTCAACAACTACACCCAGACGCTCCTTAGCTCCGTCGGAAAGAACCATTGTGTTTAAATGTTGATCAAAAATGAGGAGGGCGAATGTTCACGCTCGTATTATGAAATGCCTGGTATGCGAAAGTGACGGACTGAAAAGAAAGTGTTGAAAAGTGTGTTTTTGCCAAAGATATATATCGGCTACTGGGCAATTGAAAAAATCACTGAATTTTTGGTTTTTAATTTTAAAAGATTAACATTCTGGCAGTACACTAAGCAATGCCTACTGTCAACAAAATTTGTATATATATCAGAAAAATTAAACCATTTCATTCATCAAGCTTGCCATATCGCATATGGATGTAATATAATGTGTAAACAAAGGAATTGGGCTGCCGAACCTCGCAATCTTATCGTGTACTGGGAAATTACAGTTTCTACCTAGAGATGAGCGCATGCCCAGTAAGCTCGACTAATTAACCAAATCGTACTTCATACATTGTGTTAAATCGACACTTGCTCATCACTAATTCTTTTCCACTGCAGCCCTGTCATATGGTCTGGCATGCCCGCTAGAGAATATTGTTTGCCTTTTATTTATTAACGCATTTAAATAATTTTCTCACAGAACGCTCAGAACTGCATAATAGAGGAGACGTTAATAGAAAGCGAAGCAAATACTACAGCTCACACGTATAAAGTAAGTGATAAGCAAAAGTCGATGACTTTTACACTGACACTTTTAATACAAAACAAAGAAAAGAGTGAAAAATCAATTTGTATTATGTAAGCTGTTTTGTGTGTGCGGACAAAATTAAATATAAAAACTGATTTTGTTTGTGTTGCAGATAACAATTGCTCGAACGGACCATGAAAACAACTAATTTGGGATTGTACGCATTTCGTTTAACCTTCGGCCAGGTGAGCATTTGCTATAAAATGAAGGAAGCAAAAAATATGTAAATTTAGGGGAAATTATACATAAGCAAAATTTCCCAAACACGTTTTTGAAATTCCCACTCAATCATACACACCAACATACACAACGACATAAAGTCAAATGGAGAAAATGCATGCCGTCGGCAATATTTGTGAAGAGTGCCAGCAACGCGGCCTCAATAATAAACTACGATATTTTTACATAAACATGGAGGATCAACTGCTTAAATGTGAATCTCGCCACTGTCTCTGGCCGCACAATGATCTTGTGTCCTCTTCCTCTGAAGACGAAGACGAGGAGAAAGGCAACTCTACGAAGCAGTGTCCAAATGTGGATAATGATGATGAGTTTATTATGAGCCTGCTGGAACAGCTCAAAACTACTAATGTTCCGGCGACGGCAAGCATTGAATCTGTTTCAGATTCAAACCAGACTAGTGATGCAGCCATAACCCAAACAGCTTCTTCAAGTAACATTGAGGAGTTTTTCACATTGCCTGATTCTTGGAAGCAGCCCATGCACGAGGATCAAATTGCTCCTCTTGCAATAACAGAAGAAAAGTGCACAACTGAATTCAGCTGCAAGTCGGAAGTGCTCCCATTAAATTCCTTAGAGCCAGCGTCCAGCTACAAAACGGAGGACACATTAAATCCAGATCCAAATCGCTTTCATTTGACGCTCCAAAAGGCATCTATATTTTCCCGTAAAATGCCGCAGTTCCAACCAGAGCCCATTGTAGTTCCACAGCCATCTTCTACCATTGCGGAGTTTCTGACTGCAATCAAGCGTTCAAATAACCGGAAGCAACCTCAGCGTGATAACAAAGGCCCAATCGCTATAGAACTTGACGGAGACGCCAAAGAAGATACCAAAACGATTACTCCAATTGTTATCCAGAAACTGCAACACAACGAAATCAACAAAAAGAACAGATCAAAGCATTAAAATACAAGTAAGAAGGCTCTAGTCGAGTAAGCTCGACTAAAAGATACCCTTGACCATACAGACGGACAGGCGGGCTGACAGACAGACACATACGTGTGCTACTGTACCAATTCTTGACGATTTCATATTTATATTCATTTTAATAAAAACTTCACAGATTTAAATTATTTTGTTAATAGTTTAAATCCCAATTTTCAAGTTTTCAAAATTCAAGATTTTTTTGTTATCGATTACATGTGTATATCGTAAGTCTGAAAATGTATCGAAAAATTGGAACAAACTTGTTATGTCTAAGGATTTGGAGAGTTCATATCCAAAATCTTGAGTCTCTAGCTTTTGTAGTTCCTGAGAGCGACGGACAGACAGACGAACATGGCTATATCGACTCGGCTGTTGATGCTGATCAAGAATATTTGTATATAATTATGGGGTCGGAGAAGCTTCCTTTTGTCTGTTACATACTTTTGCACAAAACCGTTATACCCTTTTTTATTCATTTCATTTCATAAAAACGAAATTTGCAAAAGTTAGTGCGCAGCTTGGCAAACAAATTCGGTTTATTTATAAATATTGTTTATTTATGCGCGACACGCGTCAGTCGCATGATGAGCAATGGTCAAGAGAACGCAGACCGAGCTGGCCACGACGGAATCCTCAATGCAGAAAGTGCGTCACAAGGCGTTGCAGTATGATGAGAGGCATAGATGGTATGATTGGAATTTAAACAATGTCAGCTGAGTATATATATTAATGACTGGAACATGATAACTGGGTAAATCGAAGAGCATTAATGCAAATCTGCACCAAACAACAACGAAGCGTAACAAATTGTTAACCTTATCCCACTGTGCCAATTTGACGTCAGATGCCACGCGCTTCCATCGTTTTTGCGTCGTTTGATAACATTTGATTGGAATGCAAAAAAAAAGTGGATCTAATTGTACAGCCGACAAACAATAACAACAAAATAAAACAATTAAATGTACAATAAAAATATGAAAGCGTTGGTGCGGGGCAAACATTACCCCTTAAATACATACATATATGTATGTAAATCCATAGAGACAGATACTTAAGGCAGAAGTTGATTGACATCAACATTGCGATTACAGCTATAAATCTCTAATTAGTTCAATGAACGTGGGAATTGTGTGATTCGTGAGTGTTTGACACTTGAAATTGCGGCATTGTTGGTATTGGCACACATTACACATACATTAAAAGCTACGCAGTACAAACTCGAAAAGCCGGCAAAGTAGACAAACTTGGGACATTGGCCAACAAAAAAACAAGGAATGCTTTGCTTATTGGACATTTTAAAAATAAACTAAAATAATATAAGATGATAAGATGATGTCGCTGTTATTATCTGACTGTATAACTTAATCCGCTTTTATATTTTCTTTTTACAGGCACCGCCGCTCTCCGCGCAGGCCTCGACCCACAGCAGCCATGCTTTCAGCTCATCGTCGACGCCCAATCGCGTTGTGACTCGGTCTGCCACAATGTTGGCCCTATTTGGCATTGCACTGTCCTCGTTCAGTCTGAAGCAGTTGTTGGCCAACAAGCAGAAGCACAATGCGCTGCGCAAGCTTTAAAGATGCCCCAGGCAGATGCCTGTAGAGGATGACATAGGGAGTAGGAGGTCCATTGGTCATGTCATATTCTGTGTATCTGCACCGTACATACTCAAACTCATTACACCAACTCAGTTCTCTCTCATTCACATTGTAGTGTATATTTGTTTATGTTTAAGTCATTCTCCAAACACACACACACAGAGAGAGAGATGGCTTGAGGACGTGCTATCCTATACATAATTTGAAATGTACCTATTATAATAGTATATATGTATGTATATATATTTTCTTGTTCGCACACAAACTATAGAAAGACACACAGACACTCATGCAAATGAACAATGCAACGGTTGCGCAATGCCAACAGCAAGAACAACAACAACAAACATTAATGGAATAATAACAAATTGTGATAGTTAATTGTGTACTAATGATGATGATACTGACGATGATGAGGTTATAAGGCCAGAAATTGTTGAAAAACGCATCCTAAGTTGCAGTTATGTTTTAAGTTATGTAATATGTTATGTATGTGTAAACAAGTCGCAATATATACATATACATATATAGAAATGTATATACCGATAACCATATATTAATACATAACACATATATTTTTAGTTATTCAAATTCTAAATTTAAATATGCAAAGAAACGACTAAGTGAAATTTTATTATTATAATAATAGCAGCAAAGGAAATACAAACAAAAAGTGGGGTTGTCCAAATTGCCAAAATTATGGTCTGCAAAAGTGAGCAGCATTATCCAACAAATTTATTAGTCTTAATGGAATTCATTCATATTTCAAATAAAAGCATTATCAAAACTATTTGTCTCTTTTTTAATTTGTAACATAAACCTTAATCTGATCTTAACATTTAATTAATTCTATGTGATTATTAATAAACAGCGCCAAAGCTCAGTTATTCACATAAATCTGATCTCAATCTACAATTTCCATAAGCTCATAGTTCTCCGGGTCTTCGTCTTCTTCTACATTGAGCTGACCCTCTGACTGACTCTCTTCGTCTACTTCCTCCTGTTCCGCCTGCTTCTGTAAACGCTCCTTGACATCCCAGTTTTGTAAAGTTCTTGCCGATGGCAATGGATATCCTTTGCGGACCAGCATATTATAAGCCGACGAACTAATCATATATAGATGATACGACTCTCGAAGATCTTCCTGGGGCCATATAATGCGTTTGCCGCTTTGCAACTTTTGTATTTGTGCCGTTGAGAAAGCTTCCCGCAAATTATGCAACAATTGTTCATAACGAATATTTGATTTTTTCAACTTCTTTTCCAGCTTGTCTATTGTTGATGCATCTTTATCTGCAGTAAGTTTCATTTGAAAATTCTGACGTCTAAGAGTCGTGCTGCAAGATATAAAATCGAATTGAGATCGAAAACATTTGTGTATTTAACTGTGAACTACAAACTTTTCTTGCTCCAAAGTTGTTAAATAGGCGTCGGCATCGACCATCACTTCCATAGTTTCTTCAGCTGATTCTTCATCATCATTGTTATCGTTATCATCATCTTCATCATAATGCGTTAGAAGGGCATCCACAATTGGCTTTCGCTGCGCAACTGTTTTCGCCTTGTGCACAATGGGTGTCGGATCCTCATAGTAATGAATGTCAGTCTCGTCTATGATATTATTAACGCTGGGCACTGAATCGGGCTTTAGTTTTAATGGTCGGGGCTTACTGTAAACGCCGAGTTCATATGGCAAATCCCTTTCAAAGTCACTGTGAAGAAAGTGTTCGACGCATATCTTTTCCAATTCGGTGTCTATCATGTCTGGCCGTTTGCAAAAGCGAGTCCATTTTGCACATATATCACTATCTTTTGGGAATTGAAAGTAACGATTTCTTGACTTTGGCTTTGCGCAGTGTTTAACAGCGCAAATCATTTTAAAACCGACATTTAAACAAAGTTATCCCAGGACAGAGCAAAATTGACGTCACGTTTCTTATCAACGCCGAATTTCATCGGTAGTTCATTGTTAATCGGCTGTATCCAAATAGTGAACTAGTGCTGTTCGAACTACCAACTGGAACCATTTGTGCAATATGAGCGTTTTTATTAACTTAAGAAACTGTTTACGCATTTACTACTGTTAATGTATAATATAATAAATATAGATATCAAATAATTATTTATTATGTAAGCTGTGTGAGGCATATTATAAATATGTTCCAAATGATAACTGCTGAACCTACGCATGCCATCACTGATGCCCAGTGTTGTAAACCGTGCGCTTCTGGCACATCAAAAACATATGAAAAAAAAAACATAAGACATACAAATAAATGGGTGACGTGCCTAGTAGTGCCAACACGGAATATTGTTATTATTATTAAATTGATAATAAACGGTCCAGAGCGCTGGCCATAGGCAACAAATGTGTTAAGTATCCCCTACCATTGAGGCCAGCAGCAGCAGTTAGCAAATAAAAGCAAACTCCCAAAAAGATGGGTATAAACGTAAGCAGAAATGCCGACTTGGCTTCAAATGAATGGCTTCAGCGTTTTGTAGGGCGACAGCATATAGCGCACGACGATGAGGCTTTCTGGAATGGTTTGCTCAACTACAACATAGTAATTCCGGAAAATAGGTAAAACAATAGCAGTAGTCAGCAACATAATGTCTTAAAGAAAATCCTAATCAATTTACAGCCAGGATCAGCTGAGTCTGGATTCGCGTTTGGAGACACTATGTCAGTCGTTTATTGGCAATAACCTGAAGACAGGCAACTTTGGCTCGTTGGTTACAGTATTTCTGGAGAAGGCATCAGAGCTGTTGTCGCTGTCCGATCAAGAAAGCAATATGCATGTGTGGCAAACGTTCAATGCGCTCTTCATCATACGCACACTGATCAAGTACATCAATGAAACGGGCTCGGAGTTTCAGTTACTGCAGCACTTTGAGGCAATGCCCAGCGCTGAGTTGCTCAAAGCAGCCGAGGAGCAACAACAGCAGCAGCCACCGGAATCCGCAACAATTGCAATTGAGGCAACTGAACATCAAGCCCCACTGGCACCCTTAATTGTGGATGGTGCCAAATTCGAGACGTTCATTGATGCATTGGTCAATCTAATTGTTGTCATACCCGTTAAGGAGTTCACCTATCATCTGCATCTAGAATCGGTCAATACCCTCATCACATTGCTGGCTGTACATTTATTTGCCCAGCAACAGCAGCAGTCGCATCATCATCAGCAGCCCACAGATAAATCCATTGTCTTTCGCACCGTTTACAAGTGCCAACATGCAAATGTGCTAATGTCAGCGTTGCTGCATTTTGTGGCGCGCATGGTGGAGGTACCGCACACAATGTTTGGTTCCAGTTCGGCGGGTTCATTTGTTTTTGGCATTGCGGAATCGCTGCTCTCAATATTCACGTTTCGCAAGCAACAGGATGTGCTCAAGACGAGCACTGCAACGGGCGAGGAGTTATCCCAGCAATTTCGCACGCATTATCCCTTGGCAAATCAAAGTCTGCTGCTTATACTAGTACTTACTAATCACTGTACCGCCCAGGATAATGCCTATCGCTCGAGCCTGTTTGGCTGCGCCGATTCCAAGGATTCGCCCAAACAAGGCAGCGGCGCTGTCTCCTTTCAAATTGACTTCTCGGCCGTGTACGAGACTTTATGTCGCATTGTGACCATCGATCAGGCGACGCTGTTGCTCTATCTGCTGCTGCATCGGAATGAGCGCTTCTATAGGTTTGTCATGCAACAACAGGATCTGGAGCAGTTGGTCATACCTATACTACAAACATTGTACAATGCACCGGATAGCAATTCACATCACATCTATATGTCACTGATTGTTCTGCTTATACTTAGCGAGGATGAAGGCTTCAACAAGAACGTGCACACAATTGTAAGTAAAATGGAATTGGCAAATCCGTATAGGTTGGTAATTGTTTCTGTTTGCAGCTGCTGAAGAACATTAGTTGGTATACGGAGCGTACGATATCGGAAATATCGCTTGGCGGCATCCTTATCTTGATAGTCATACGCACCATTCAGTACAATATGTTGAAGATGAGGGACAAGTATTTGCATACCAATTGCCTAGCTGCATTGGCCAACATGTCGGGACACTTTCGGGCATTGCATCCGTATGTGGCACAACGTTTGGTTTCACTCTTTGAGACACTGGCGCGTAAGCATACACGATTGGATGCACAGCTCAAGGAGCCGGCGGATAGTGCTGTATTTGTGAATGTTGCAACGACGCCCGAGGACATGATGCAGGATTTGAGTGTTTTGGAGGAAGTGCTGCGCATGGTATTGGAAATCTTAAACTCCTGCCTTACAAATCAACTTGTCTACTGTCCTAATTTGGTTTATACACTGCTCTACAAGCGCAGCGTCTTTGAAGGCTTTCGCAGTCATCATGCATTCCAAGATGTAATACAAAATATCGATATGGTGCGTATCAATTATCAATGATATATATTCATAAAATAATTAATTGTTCTGCAGGTGGTTGGCTTCTTTTCATCGCGTCTGCAGCGTGTTCAGGAGCAACGTGGCGAATTGGGTGTCAATGAAGTTCTTGAGGTGATATCAAAAGGCGCTAGTCAATGGTCCAGCGATCGTCTAAGGGTAAGTCATACCCAGTAAAATTTATAAACTATAACTGCTTCATCACAATATAATCGATGTTACAGAAATTTCCTGACCTTAAATTTAAATATGTTGAAGAGGATGCACCCGAAGAGTTCTTCATTCCATATGTGTGGACGCTGGTGTGCAAATACGGCTGCGTTCACTTCAGCTCCGAGAGCATTAAGAGCGTTACAACAGATATTGCCTGCTAATATTAGCTAAATTTTCAAACCTATGCACGCTATGATTTGCTTTGCTCGTCGCTGGAGCACAAATTCTTTTGCTTCCTTAGCCTTTGTCCTACTATCAGCTACATACTATGTAGAAAATATAATGCCTGGGAGCATGGCTCGCGCCTATTTCACGTTCAATCCATTAGAATTCAAGCCAAATTATAAGAAACGTTGATGTTAAACTAAACAATAAACTAAATCCTTCTAATAATGTTAAAAACCTCGAATTAGGCACACAAGGAAAATTAAAAATTTATCATATTTTGTAACTGCTAAGTAAAATGATTCATAGTTTATGAAAAGTTAAGCTCCAACAAATCGGCTATCGATCGATTCTTTTAATCAACAAAGACAACAGAACGATAATACATATATATATATAATTATATTATTAAATCAAAGCAAATATATATATATATATATATATATTTACAATGTGTAATGCTAGTTATAATATAATTATATGATTATATTTAGCAACTTGGTATTGATCCATAAATTAAACACTAACCAAAGTTGATGAAATTATGAAGTTTGTATTTAACTTGTCTGTGAAGAGTTGTGTTCAATGTATCTTATCTCTTGTACTTACCCAATGATTAATCCCCTACGGTCTTTAAAATGCTTGTTGCTCGGGTACTTTTTTTTTTTCTAGAAGCGGTACATTTTAAACCTGTCTATATATGGATGTTTGTTGATATTAAGGGCAGCCACTTAAGCACACAGGAAACTACTTCCAATAATGTGCGACATGCCTATTTACGGTTCATTATGCATATTTGCATTATCAGCTGTAACAATAACAACAAAAGCAACTACAGCAATAATGATGCATTCGTCATGTTTTTGTTGTCATATGTACTTTTCACAATATCAACAACTGCAGTATAAACAAAACATTAAAATGAACCACTGACTTGACTCTTGTGAGTTTTGTAATTTAATCGTTTTTTTCTATAGGAACTATATTTCCGCACTTTGCATGTTCCAGTCAAAATTACCCAATAATGCGTTCCACAACACTTGTCGTACAAGTAAGATTTCCTTTGACAGGGTATTTTAAAGGGACTTTTACTGGGAACGTGAAAAGTTCGTTGACTTTGGCCGCACTGTCGTCGCAGACGTCACTTTAACATGGACACGAACCAACAAGGGGGCGGTGCGCTATTGTGGTCGGCTGACTTTATAGTTGTATGTTTTTGTTTCACTTTATTTATTTAGTTTTTTGCAGTTTTGTGAGCGCGTACGTGCCTTCAATAAATAAATTTCAAAAGCTTAAAGCATAAAACAAGTGTGCGGAAAATTTGTTATTGTGAATTTTTCATCGGGTTTTTGCGGAATACGTTTAGTGCATTTTAATTATGTTTTTCTATTTAATTTATTTTTTTTTTTTGCCGCCCCGGTGCATTTGTTGTTGTTGTTGCTTGTGCTGTTTGGCCGTTATGCAGGTTAAAACAGTTTATTGACTTCTGTTCGCCCGCATTTCATTCGAGCCAATAGTACGAGCCAATTTCAATTGGCAAAAACCGCACTATTGCGAACGGCCGGCCAACAACATTTATTGAGCAATTTGCCAACATACAAAGAATTTGCTAGAAGCTTAGCAAAGTTCGCAACCCAATTGCGTAAACAAAAACAAAAAAAAATGCACATAAGATGTTGCGCAGGCGCAAACCAAGAGACGGAGAGAGAAAAAAACGAAACCATACACAAACGTAAACACTTATTGAGTCTGAACTAAGCTGAACTGTGCTTGATTGGACGTGAACTGAGCTGAGCTGGGCTGGACTGGACGGACCGAACGGACTGGACACAAAACGTGAGCACGCCAAATATGCTCAAACTGAGGCATTTTGGGGCATATGGTGTGGTTGCGGGTTGCAGGTAGCAGGCTTCGAGGGGGGTCCCCCTTCTTTTGTGGCGGTACTAAATTACATTATTATTGTGCAAAGCACCGCATCATTGTGAATGAATAAAACTAACAACAAGATTATGACATAAATATTGGCAAAACGTAATAATAATAACAAACAGAGCATATAAATGTATGTATATTTATCCGATATATATATATATATATCTTTAGTGCGAAAATATGTTTTTACAACACCCGCATTTTGAATTGGTTTAGAGTCGGGTTTAAATGTTGCCAATTCGAATTTGGCCTTTTTTCTCTTAGCGGTAATTAAAATGGTGGGTTACAGAAATGTCTTTTTAGCAATTCTATTACATTTTTAAAATAAATTGAATCCTTAACATGAATAATTAAATATGTTTTTCGTATATTGAAGATAGTTTTATGTACTTATATCAGTAAAACTTTCTTTTATATTTTTAATAATAGCTCAAAACTTAGAATCAATCATAAATTCTTCGCAATGCACTGTGTTTATCACATCAAATCAAATATCTTCATACAGTTTATTGGAAATCTATTAAGATTAATTTTCACCAATTTTTAAAATCGATTTAATCGATTTCCCAGCCACCCATTGAATGTAGCACTACAATCTTTACGCTTTATTTAAACAGTTTATAGACAAATATATATTTAGTTTCAAATCTTTAGCTTTAGGGGAGTTGGACACAGTTACGGTCATTCAGACAGACTGGCCATTGATAATGAAATAAATAAACTAAAAATATTATCATGAGGCTATTAAAAGTGCTTTTAAGCCGCTGCTCTGCTCAAACACAAATAAATAGTTATTTTCTGTACTATTTCATTTTTATAGTCTAGCTTTTTCCGCTCAGCTTGGCAACACTGATCGAATGAGCCCTCTGCTTATGGCTGTAAGTGGACCTGTGTCTCTCTTTTCGATAGGTCATTGATCCAAACAGTTGTAAAAACACTAAATAAAACCTACCTAAAAAGATGGCAAAATGCCCGCACATTAAGCTTAAAAAATGCAAAAAAAAAAAACTAAATTGACTGTCTTGGCCCGTAGCCAGGTCTAAAATAGCCTCAACTCTGAGCTCAAAGGTTTGCCCTCGCTTTCGGTTTCGCTTCAAAGGCTTTGCACGAAGACAGAGCACGGCGACTTGGACAAATTATGTTTATTGGCAATCGTTTTAACATAAATTCGCACCTTTTCAATTGTTTATGTTTATGATTATATTATTCACCATTATTATTATTTTTTTTTTTGCCTTTTGCTCACGGTCCGGTTTGACGTTTGTTTCAACTACCACACTCAAATACATATAATGCTCTCGTCACACATCTGACGTTTTTCGTATGTGGTTTACCTAGACCCAACTAGGCATCCATTGACGTGTTCCGTCCAGTCATCATTGTACTCCATTGTGTGTGACCTTTGCAGCTATTGATCTGCTTTGTTTACGATCATTTTGCTTAATTGTTTGGTTGTTGCTTTTGTTGCTGCTATTGCTGCTATTGCTGCTGTTCTTGTTGTTTTTGTTGTTTCTGCTGCTGCTGTTTACATACATATATTCGCATGAATGGCTAGTCAGTTATGAGAAATAACTGAACGGGCATACGACTTGGGCCATTTCCAAGTGAAATCTATGAAAGTTGCACTGGGACTGGTCTTTATATTTTGAGTATATATAAATACTTTTTTTTTCAAGCTAGCTTCAGGCTATGCTAGAAATGAATCAATAGCTCTTGTTTTTCTTCAACATGTTGTACATAGGCTTCGTTTATGAGCTTGTATGTGTTAAAGTCTTGTTGATTCCACACTCAACTGATCTAATTTAAATTTGAACTATTTTTTTTAACGGTAATTGCTGACTTCTTATTTGTTTATGACGTTGAGAATTAGTTGTTGGGAAAATACTTATGGTTCAATTACTAATTGGATCAATATTTTTTACTGTCTATTCATTTTGCTTGGATGCAATAAGTTGTCTGCTCGAAGTTTCTGTTGCTAGCAAATTCTATTTGTCTGCTAAACAAGTTAATTGATTTGGAATTCGACTATTGAATACACTAGGAAATGGTGATGGATTCGCTTTTGTGTTTTAACTGTGACAATCAAAGTGTGAATAGTTAATCACTGTATTACCCACTCATAACCGACAGTTTATTAAAAACAAAGCCACCTACACCCTACACCCTTATAGGCGGACAATGACTAAAATATTTGTATATGCAAAAGCTAAATAAAAATACTCTTTAATTACATTTTTCTGTGCTTATCTTTGAATTATATTTTTATTAATATTCATTTAATTTCACATAACTTCAAGTGAAAAAATTCTAAATTCGAGTTTTTTCCTATAATTTCTGGCAATTGTTTGTTTCTTTATAGACATGAAGATTAATAGACTTGGAGTTACTAGTTTTGGCAACTGAAAAAAATATAACAACCATTATTATTGTTTAAAAATATAGATAATATAATAAATTTTGGCATTCATTTGTGTTTTATTACAAAATTAATTTGTATACTTTATTTCATCATGAATATATGTGTATATGTATCACAATAACTTATGAACTAGGAGAGTGTTAAACACATAAAGTTTTGTTTTGTTTTTTTTTTTTCATCTATTGGGCGTGTGGCTTAAAACTAAAATAAATGATGCATGAAATTACCTACTGACTAACAAAGAAACTGTATAAATATTAAGAAAAAATATTGAAAGACAGTTACTTAATGGGATCGCTTAAAATGCGTTAGTGTGTGTGTGTGTGTGTGTTAAAAGTAAATGCTGCCTTTAGTTCGCTAACTTGTTAGATGACGAAAGAAAGGCAGGCGCCTTTGGCAACGCCAACCAATCGGGTAACGGAAACGCCGACCAGCAGTACTCCCCGTACTTCATCTTCTCTATCTCTTTGTCTCCCTCTCTCTCACGTTCTCGCGCTCTCTTTCTTTCAAAGTTTACATGCCCTCACAGGTGGCCATGCAGGATTTGTAGCTGGAGAAGTTGTTCTCGTTGCCATCGCAGCCCCCGAATTTGAATTCGACACACTTTTTCTGCTCCGGATCGTAGCGCCAGCGTGGTATCAATGCTCGACAGACACCTTTGCGTGCCGGCATCATGCAGAACTGCTCCGGATGTGTATTACGACCGGTGTTGGCCACGTCGTCCAGAGAGATGGCATCAAAGAAATCGCTAACATCATCATACAGATCCATGGGACGTGCCTCACAATGCAGCGCCACCACAAGTAGCAGCAGCACGCCACCAATTACTTTCAGTTGACTTGATGAACACATTGTGATTCTGGTCTTCACTTTTTCCGTTTTTCACTTGTTTTCACGACGAGATTAGACGCGAGATGGTTGGCAGCTTGTAATTAACTCTTCTTACAGCACTTGCTTTGTAGCTTTCTTTTACTTGTTGTTTTCTTGGTTATCTTGGCTCTGCACCGGATGACTGACTACTGTCGACTGATTGCATTACAAGCCTAGCATTTGGTTTTATACCAGGGACGTGACGTGACGTGACTTGTAGCTCGCAAACCGTCGCAATGTTCGCTCGCTCGATCGATCGATCCGTAGTCAGTCGTCAGACGTTAGTTTTGCTAGCCGTGCTCTACACAATGCATAAATTCACAATTAACACATAACGACAAGGCTTATGCTACTCTCTTTTAGCATGCTTTTGAGATTGGTAGTGGCATTATTCCCACATGGTTGCCAGATCAATTGAAAACTCTGTAAGTTGTTATGATGTTAAACGAAGGCGGTAATTAACTTTTTTGCACTTAAATCTTTTTTAATTATGTGTCGTCATTGAATTTGCTTCTTATGAGTTTTTTTGTTTTTTGTAGTTTATCTTTACAATCCTATCTATAAGTAATGGCTCTAATATTTTCTAGTTATTAAAATGTCAAAGATGAAATGGGTTAAAAAAAAATATATTGGTTTTGAGCAAAAGTATGTAACAGACAGAAGGAAGCTTCTCCGACGCCATAAAGTATTTATATTCTTGATCAGCATCAACAGTCGAGTCGAGTCCGTCCGTGTGTCTGTCTGTCTGTCTGGAAACACAATGTCTGTATGTCTGTCAGTCCGACCGTCTGCCTGTCTGTATGGTCAAGGGTTAAGAGTATCTTCTAATCAAGCTTGCTCGACTAGAACCTTCTAAATTGTTTCCATCTATCCTTTTATTTATAATATTTTAAGAAAATTCTAGATGAAGTATCAATGATATGATAATCGGCTTAGCTTAGACTACACAATATTTCAATCAGTCTAACGCCGAATATATATATATATATATTTTTTATGACAACCAAAGCAGTTGGCAGCTCTCCTCCTATCTTGAATAGGAAAAGTCTAAACCACTTGCTGCGCTCAAAGTATTACTTGGATAATAAAATAACAATTTTAGTGCTGTTGACTCATTTGAGAATTGTCTGTCTGTCTGTCTGTGTTGTGAGGCTGAGCGCAGTGCATGAGAAACGTGAAGCTGAAGCTTCAGATGGAAATGGAGATGGAAGTAGAGAGCTAGAGAGGCTAAGAGCAGAAAGCAACAGTCAGCGCCCAGTGGCATTAATTTGTGCAATTGCCCTGGATGCTCACCGCACGCGGACCGCCAAGGTAACAACGCACACTATAGAGCCTGCTCTGATGAGATGTTTGAAGGGGGCGAGAGGAAAGTGTAAGGAGTAGAGTAAGGTAAGTTGTAGCTAGCTGATGTTGCGTCTTCGTTGCTTTTGTGGCCATGATAAAAATTGCATGAGCTTGCACTTGGCATTTTATGCTGGCTGCAACTTGGCCAAAGAAAGAAGAAAGGAAGAAAGAAAGGAAGAACGAACGAGCAAAGGAACGATGGAACGAATCAACGAAAGAACCAACCAAACAACGAGCAGACGTTCCCAAGTTGCAGTCAAATTTTCATTTTTCCGCTCACGTATTTCGATTAAATTCTCATTTTGGTCATAATTTTGCCGTTTTTACGTTTGCCATGGCATTAAATTGCAACTTTTCCCATCTCTCAGTCTCGCATTCTCCTACAATCACACAATCTCTTCGCTATCCCTTCGTTTCGTTTATCACTCTCTAGTTGGGCTGCGTTCTTTATGTGCGTATTGAAATCATCAAGTTGTTTGCTTCAGACCGTGTGCATTTGGTAAATTAAAACTTTGTTTGTTGACTTGTTTTTAACATGGCTTAGACTTCTCGCTTGACAATAGTTGAGGTGAGTGTGTGTGTGTGTGTAGTTAGTAAGTTAGTTGTGTGCTAGTTCGATTGTTTTGACTTATTGTTTTTTTTGTGCCCATCCACACATAAATCAATTTGGCTTGCGCGACATTCACGCTGGTTAGTTGGCAAGTTTTATGATTGCCGCATAAATCCGTTAACAAAGCCCAAAGCACCTGATACTCGCTGTGCGCTCTACTCGACGCTACTCTCGGCGTTCTGTCTCTGTCTCTGCCCGGCTAATTTTCCTCGGCACGCACACATTGGCACGTCACATTGGCAAATTCCCCATGAGCATTGAACAGTTGGCAGGAGTTGAACGCTGTATCTGATACTGGAGCAGGAGCAGGAGCAGGAGCAGCCTGGTAAGGCTTAGCAATAAACTTTTGTTATGAGCGCGTAATAAATTGAAAAATAGTGCGCACCAACCCATACACACACGCAGACAAATACTCCCACCCCCTTTCACACACACACACACACACACACAAGAAGAGAGAGTTGTTCATTCAACTGTTGCACATTTCGAATGCATGTTACATTTTGCTGTAATCGAATAAGTGATTTTGCCGCAGCCCACAAGTATGCAACAGAATGCAGTCTAAAGCCACAAAACTGATGCATACTTTTATGAGCAACAAAAATATGAATTGTCTAGCTGTCAAAACTGAGCTTTGAAATAATAGTTTAACTGAGAGTATTAAAAAAAATCTTCAAATCTATTTTCTTTACGACCTTGTTGGTTGGAACAAAAACGCATATAACTATATCTTGTTGAAGTTTGTGCTGAAATCAGCTCTCGATAAATTTTAAAACATACTTTTAAGCGCACATTGAATATGCAATGTATGATAAAATAACTGAAAACTGGTTTAAATACATTTTATGCATAGACATTTGCAAATTACTCAAAATCGAGTTAGCTAAAATAAAATCAATCTGCACACGGTCACATCCAAATATTTGTAATTTTGTCTGCCTAATCTATCTATGCAAAGTGTAAAGCCAATGAAATCAAACAACGCTGCCGTCGGAATAAGCCATATTCAAATAATTTTGCCTGCCGCAATGTAATTAAATTACTTAGCCATAGCAACCAAGTGCACAAAATGCAGTGTGCAAATCCTTTTAACAGGCCAAAAACGAGCCGTATCCATGGCAGCAAAAGGGATGCGTGCCCCCCCTCCGTTCACCTCTTCCCTCAAGCCAATCCGTTGGGCATATTTTCAGCCAAAGCCACCGCAATAACCGCTGTCAATATGCGGATTAACGCATCAATTACATGACCAGGCATGGCAGCTCCCCTCCGCACCGCCACCCTTGGGCAGGATATCGTGTTTATTAAATTTACTCTCGCCGGTGTATCTGTAAGTGTGTGTGTAAAAATAAATATGTATACATACTGTTGCATGCGTGAAACGAAAGCCGGCAAAAATGTCATTTGCGCTGTAATTTAATTAATTGCAAATTGTGCAATCAGGCTTTGGCTCTGTCTCTGTCTCTGGCTCTGTCTCAGTCTGAAAAATCCCTTTCAAAATAATATAAAACAATTTGAATTCCATTTCGTTCGCCCATTTACATTTATGATCCGTTTCGGGCTCTAACACCAACAAACACAAAAAAATCCCGCTTTTCAGTAAGGTCAGTGGCAAGCAACTAAATTAATTCGATAATTGACTTCCACTCTTTTGACTGCTTCGTCCGGTCACTTTTCGCTTAGTGTGTTTTTTTTTTTCTTTTTTTTTTATTCTTCGTTACTGCTCCTTCAGAGTATTGTGAATTGTTGTCGTTGTTGTTGTTGTTGTTGGTGGTGCCATGGCTCGTTTATATTTTTTATGTTTGCGACGCCGCACACACAAAACATAAAAACGTCTGTTGCGTGTTGCATATGGAAAATTGCCAAAAAAAAAAAACGAAAAGAAAAAACAACGCGGCAAGGGCCAAACACTCAAAGAACAGTTGAGATGTGGGAAAGACAGGACGAAAGCGAAAAGAAGTCGCAAAAGGAAATGTAGCAAGGCATAATGGCCTGACAGGACTCAAACACACACACACACACACATAAAAAGAGAATAGAGAGAAAAAAAAGAAGTAAAAAAATGTGAAGGAAATTCTGTTTGCCAGTCTGTTCTCCCATTTGGGCTTGAGAGTTTTAATAGTTGTGCAAGTGCATGTGATTGCTTTATGGGATTTGGATGAACTTGGCAGCACGTGCCGCTTGGCATTTAGTTAATTATCACAAATTAGCCAGCAATTGCAAAACAAATTGATTGCTGGCCTGCTTGAGTATTCCACTTTGGGCCTGGAAAACATAAAGTGCAAACAATTTTATTTGAATAGTTTTCGTTTAAGGACACTTCGTTTTTTCATTACTTTTACTAAACTCTCAATTTAGTTGTAGATAAATGCTAAGAATAATTACTCCATTACCATAAAACTATCGAAGCGTGGCTTTTTAGAAGAGAGCTATCCAATAGACTCTAGTGGGACCATTATTTATACCCTTAACTCATGAAATGCGTAAAAAAGGGTATAATGGTTTTGTGCAAAAGTATGTAACAGGCAAAAAGAAGCTTCTCCGACCCCATAAAGTATATATATTCTTGATCAGCATCAACAGCCGAGTCGATATAGCCATGTCCGTCTGTCCGTCTGTCTGTGTGTATGAACGCGTCGATCTCAGGAACTACAAAAGCTAGAGTCTCCAGATTATGGATATGAGCTCTCCTAATCCCTCCTAATCCAAAAAACTGAAAATGAGGATTTAAACTATAAGCAAAATAATGAACTTCTGATTTTTTTCATTAGAATCGGTTAAGAAACACCGGAGATATGAAAACATCAAGCATTGGTACAGAAGTACACAGCCATATGTGTGTGCCTGTTAGTCCGATCGTGTGTCCGTCTGTATGGTCAAGCGTTAAGGGTATCTTCTAATCGAGCATACTCGAGCCTTCTTACTTGTTTTATTATCCTACAGTGTTATAAATGTAAAAGTTGTTAGCATGTTTGTTACTCTTTCAGATTAAAACTGGCCTCGATGAGCATACAATGATTTTTTAGGGCATTCATCGGCAAATTACTAGTGTTTATAGAGCAGAAAAAAACTTGCAAAATATTTTTGTTCTATTTTATAATTAAATATGTTTTTTTTTTCACAATTTATTTTACATTTTACTCAACTGTAATAGTTTCATTTGTATTTGGAATGACAAAAAATGGTTAAATTTTAATTACACATTCATAAAATAGAATATTAACTACGTATAACAATGTTAAATTCATATTAAATCATTAAATTTGATGACCAGTACTCCAGAGGTCCGTTGTGTGACATCTGTGTGTTGTGTTTGACCTCAAACCCAAGGATTAATTATGTCTAGTTTATTTATTAATTTGCTTAGTATTGGCAAATTGTGCTTAAAGCACATTTCTTTACGATTAGTCCAGATCAGCATAATTATGCCTTTGTATATTAATAGCTTGTTGCTAGTACTGAGATTGCTGAGTTTCCTAAGCATCTAGTTGAGTTTTGTCTTTTTGAATCTATTCTTTGCTGTGATAAAAATTGCATGCGATCATTAGTAAAGTCAGTCTGTTATATCTGTTTATATGTAAACTAATCCAATTTTTTGTTGCAGTTAGATTATTTGTATATCATATGGCAGCCATACAAACTCATCTGTCTTTATGATAAAAAAAAATTTACAATTGGAGTTTTTCAATTAAAACATTAATAATTAATTAGAATTTATGTCTTTCGTGGCTTCATTTTAATTTCATTTAATATTAACAACTTTTCTTAGTACTTCTTGAAAAATGTTACTTAAATGTAAAATGAAACATTTGACCAAATAATTAAGTAAAGAAAAAATCATCATAGAAGATAAACATTCACATATGTTCAAATTTGTTCATTACTTGTACGATAGACATATGTGTGAATTCTTTAATTTGTCTATGCCACACTGCGGTATTGTCTTGGCTTAAAGCTGCTCAAAGCGTTCATTTGCTGCTGCTGCTGCCTTCCACGTCGTCGACTCGACTCGACTCGACAGCAGTTTTGTGAGCGAATGCTACAGCAATTTTTACTTATGCCTCGATACTTTTTCCTTGTCCCCGGCCAGTCAGTGCACTGGCGAGTGGGATGGCTGGGGGATGGGTGGAGAATGTGGGTGGGGAAAAACTGTGCGACAGGACAAAATGAAAAAGGATACTTGGATGGTGAATGCTGGACTAACTGATGGCAGCGCGGGCGTGCATCAAAAAACATGACATGGCTCGAGCCATTTCGTTTGTTTTTCTATTCTTACTGTGCAACTATCTCTTTTCATCTTTATTTTCTATATTTTTTGTTGTTTTTGGGCTGGGTCCAAAACACATTTTTTTTCTCTTCACAATTCTTGTGCGCTTTGAGTAAAATATTATGTTTCAACCAAAAAAACAAAAAACAAAAGTTTTCTGTTGCATTTTAGCTGCTGGCGTTGCAAACAAATCAAAAAACACAAAGAAAAAAAATGTTTTTAAAATTTGTAAACTTATTTAAATGCATTGGCATTTTTGTGTTGTGCTTATGCATATTCAAAATGCTGTGGAACCCGGCCGTCTTGCTCTAAGCGCACACAAGCAATTCATTAAGCGCCATAGGAAATGGGAAAAAACAGGCAAAATTACGGAGCGAAATACGCTTCGGACAGTTTACGATCCGCAGACGCCAGACAAACAGCAACAGCAGCACAAAATGTCGATGGGTTGTATATTTACTACTTTGAAATGTTTCATTTTATTGGTCTCGGAATGAACAAATGGAGCACAACACACACACACACACATGCATACACACACTCTTGCGGTGTTGACTCCAAAAAATTTTGCATAATTTATGGGCACAGTGCCAAACGGTAGCAACACACGCGAACAGAACTTTAACTCACACATGGACACAGTCACACACACAAACACCAACACACACACACACACACACACACACACACCAACACACACACAAACGCACAAACCAACTGATTTAAATGCAATTGCATTGAAGTATGTTGTCAGTGGCAGATGGCTCCTGTGTGAATGCGGCTCACGTGCAACAAACCCAAAATTGTTGCATATAACAAAAAAAAAAATAAATAAAAGAAAAAAACCGAAAACAGAGAGAGAGAGAGAGAAAAAGAGATCTGCCAAGGGCCAGAGTTGCAGCGTATCGACAACGAGAACGGCCGTCTTGGCAATTTCTTTTCATTTGCCGAAAGGTGTTGAGACGTATTTGCTACGTGGGCAGGTCAAGGAGCCAACGAGACCAGCTCTCAGCTCAGTTTTGTCCACAAGTGTCGTCTATTTGCCCAGGCTGTCGGACATTTTAGTTTGCCTGCGACTGGTGTGTGCCTGGTCGACTGGCGACTGGCAACTGGCAACTGGCAACTGGTTGTGAACCTGGCAAACAACCGACAAATTTAGTGTATTTTGTGCATTTTTAAAATGGACAAATTTATGTGACACGCTGCGCCAATTGATCAAATTAAATAAGCATGAGACCAGGCAACGAACGTATCGAAAACGGGTAACTTTTTCTGAACTGAACACTGAGTACATTGCAGTTGTATTATTTTCTTTTATACAAATAGCAAGAAACACAACAAAGGCCAAACGAATATCATTTGTAGCAAATTGTACATGGCATGACTGAATTTACGAACACATTTCTTAGAACTTATAAGTTTCGTAAAAAAAACTTTGACATAACTCAAAAGCTGTTTTCTTAAATACAAAAATATATACATACCTTTTGCATAAGATACTGCCTTAAGAAATATCAATCATCAATCGTAGTTTTCAATATGCTATCGTTTGAGACCAAATGAGATCGCTATGTCTTATCGTATGGCCAGTCCTTTGATAACTGTCAGGCATTGAGGGCTATGATTTTTATACCCTTAACCCATGAAATGGGTAAAAAAAAGGGTATAATGGTTTTGTGCAAAAGTATGTAACAGGCAGAAGTAAGCTTCTCCGACCCCATAAAGTATATATATTCTTGATCAGCATCAACAGCCGAGTCGATTTATCCATGTCCGTCTGTCGTCCGTCCGTCTGTCCGTGCGTCCGTCTGTCCGTCCGTCCGTCCGTCTGTATGTATGAACGCGTCGATCTCAGAAACTACACAAGCTAGAGACTCCAGATTTTGGATATGAGCTCTCCTAATCACTAGGCATAGCAAGTTTGTTTCAAATTTTCGATAAATTTTCCGGTTTACGATATACACATGTGGTCGATATAAAAAAAATCTTGAATTTTGAAAACTTAAAAATGGGGATTGAAACTATTAACAATATAATGAACATCTGTGTTTGTATTAAAATCGGTTGAGATGTCTATCAGACCGACCGACTGTCCCTATGGTCAAGGGTTAAGGGTATCTTTTAGTCGAGCTTACTCGACTAGAGCCTTCTTACTTGTTACTAATGAAAATGAATTTTATTTCAACATCATTATTTAAAATATATTTCTTCTCTTTTATCGTATTTGGGTCTTAACGATATATCTATAAATGCAACATTTTACGCTGTCCTTAAAAGCTAAAGCTCTTCATTTGCAAATATCTCATCTTGTTTAACGAATTCGCCAAACAAAGTAACGAAATTTTGAGTCTACGCCATTTGGAGGCTGGGAAATCAATAACAAATCGAATCAATAACCTCGATCCGCAAATCGAAAAAATCTATATGTTTTCCACATTTTTAGAGCCAGAGTCACACAAAATAGCTGGTGACATCCTCCACAAAGTTGAATCAAAAGTTTGGATCCCACGCCCAGCGTAGCAGGCCCTTTGCATTTTGAAAGGGAGAGGCCCGTACCTTCAAAAGCTTTCAAGCTAGAGTCAAAAAATTTATTTGAAATATTGCAAGGAACCTTTGTCATATATATGGAACAACATTTTTAATGCCCATATCTTCCATTGTTTTTGAGGTAGTATCGCATAAGTGAGAAGATAGCAAGAGAAATCCTCGTAATCCTGGTACCAGGCTTTGCAAGCAGTCTCTGTAATACCCGTTTATATATACATAGATATGAAAGTGTCCATTGCGCCCGATTGCAATGTTTTCACATGTTTGTATCCCCTTTCATCCTTGAATAAATGTTTCTGTTCACAATTAAAAAGGGTTCTTTGTAAAAACAAAATGAAATACAAAATTTAATATCGAACAACTCTTTATTGCTAATAATTATTTCCTACAACTTTTAACTATATTTCGCCCTTTTTAAATAATCATAAGCCATTTGTTCAAAATATCAATTTTAGTTGAAACTTTTGCATTTTTAAGCAGCTTATAGATTATAGTTCATGTGTGTGTGCGTTGTGAAGGGATGGATGAATTTAACTACTATATTAAGTGCGAGGCAATGTATTTAATTTGGATAGCTTTGTTTAATGGAATAGTGCGATTCAGTCAAGCCGCAAAACTTTTAATCAAACGCGGCCCCCGCTAATTACATTAGTTTCAACTGTGGCTCAATCGGTTGTTCATCTGGTTGTTGTTGTTGTTTCTGCTGTAGTAGTTGGTGTTGCCTGTACATTTGATAATATTCAATTATGTCGAGTCGCGCATTGTGCTGACTTTGGCATTGACAACGTGTGGCTGCAAGCACACTCACACACACACACACACACACACAAAAGAGATAGAAACACAGGCCAGGCGGAAATAGGAAATGTTATTGTCGTTGCGCATACGACACCCCATCACGCCTTGCCAACAAAAATAAAACCCCTTCACCCAAACACCCACACTTGGTTGTCGTGTTGCGCAAAAGTTTTGGCATAAAACAAAAATGTGATTTACATGGGGAAACGCAGCGAACAAAGAGCTTGCCTCATGTACAATTGTGTTGAGTGTGTGTGTGTGTGTGTGTGTGTTTTGTGTATTGGCAACAAAGAACATTTCATGTTAAACAGCTGGCATCGGCTGTCGGAAGCCGCCGGCAAAAACTTGCCACAATGCAAAATGGGCGCTCGCACAACTCTCGATTTGATTCTCAAACTGAACTGAACTCAACTCGATTCCCGACTCTTTGGTTTCTTATCAGGGCCGCTGTCAAAAAAAGTTGCAGCAATGGGGCGCCATGTCAGACACCTGTTGCCGTTGCCGTTGCCAACTTAATGAAAACTCCGAGAGTAAGGCTCACAAACTTTTTAATTCAATTCAATTGGCTCAAACTCAACTGATTTATCAAATAAACGAAATGATTAACTTCAAACTTGTTAGTTAGCGTAGCTTATGACAATAGCTTGTCAAGATTCAAATTCAAACAGAAATGATATGTTAGTTAAAAATATTGATTTTTATGCAGAATTATAACTTCTTTAAACTGTTTATTTGTAATGCAATTTTGGTGCTTAATACTTTGAAATTTATAAGCACGTTACTCAAGCAATGTCAGTTAGCTTGTTATTAAATGTAGTAAAAATAACTCAAAATATCTCTGAGTTTGTAATTTATTGGAGATTTTGAAATTGTTCCTACACCGGCTTCAAGTGCATGTGGATTGAATGATTTCTGGTTTCATTAATATTGGATTGTGTTCTTGGCTATGTAGGTTTAAAATAGTCAGAACAGCCCGGACAGTAAAGTAAGAGCTATATTACTAGACTCACCGTTGGAAGTGTAACTGGTGTACAAAAAAATAATATTCTACAATATACAGCGATGACCTACGTGATATTATTTTCAATGGGCATGATAACAAGCTTGTTATTGTGTAAACGACGTTGTGGTCCACCTTAATAATATATATTAAATATTTAAATCCAAATGCCAATCTGAAAAATACATCTTGTACAAATTTCAATAAAATGAAAAATTTCGGGCTTACGATATAATTAGACTCTGCACTATAAAGGACTTGTAAATAATTACGGAATGTATGAGGAGAGAGCAGTCAGACGATTCAATAATTTGCATGCAAGCAATTTTTATTTCAGAAACGCTCATTGCAGCGAGTCTTTTCTGAAATCATTTATAAAAATACTCTTTCCAATGAAATTGTGATTTGTTTGTAACTGAAGCACAGAATTTTTCTTAAATTGTTGAAAAGGCATGAAATAGAATAATTGTTAAATGGAACTTTTAATTTCAATCATAACTGATCCGAAAGGGTTTATGGATAGCATAATTAAAGTCACAAGCGTGAAGAGGTAAACAATTTTTAATATTTCTAATAGGAACTGCAAAGCTAATTTGGTTGATTAGTAAAAGAATCAATTTCACCATTTATTAGTTTATGGAAAAGGTTATTGCAAGCAAGGTTCTACGGTTAGAAAGAGAGGAAAGATTTATTAGTAAAAGTCCCCTATGGTAGGAAGGTAGATTAATGGTATTTTCCCAATTGCAAACAGGGAATATCCAGGCTATGTCAGCGTCAACGGGATACTGAGTCTCCAGCACTTTCCACCACTTAAGGAACATACGCCTAAACACCGAGAAGTCTGTACATGTAGTGTACACTTTGTGTGCACTATAATGGCGGCTTTTGATTCGCAACAAGATTTTTGTTTGAAATGCTGTAATTCATAATGACGCAGCTACTGTAATAAAATATATTTGTGATTTCAGTAGGAGATATATTAACAGTATATATAACTATAAAAACATTCTTGCAGATGTGCATTTACCTTTAAATTTCATATTTTACAACTAAAAAACTGTAATTTCCACTTTTTTATAACATAAATGTAGGATTGGCAGCTCTAGCAGCTGATGCCGATAACTATATATAAGATCTAATATTAAGTTGTAATAATCGATAGGATATCGTAGTATAAGCACACCACTAAGAGATGTAGGAAGAAGAGTAGAACTGAACCGGCAAAGCGTAAGGTCGTACAAATGAAGTAGTTGAAATTGTGTTCGCATACAATAAAATGTTCGCTGAATAAACGATATAATTATTATTTTATATATTAAATCAAAGAAGTTGTTTTGATTTATGTGGCTTTAAAAGTTCAGTCCTACATAAATATTTAAAAAAAACGGCTAATTTGTATACTTTTTTATTGTTTTTATCATATCCATTATTCTATTAAGATCTAGATAATTGTTATGGACATAACCGTAGGCCAACGAATATGCCAAAACCAAATGCAATAAGATGTGTAATCATTTTATATACCAGATACAATTTACTATTCTCCAGTGTTTAGTCAACTCAAAAGCCTTGTTACACACTGTCTTAAAAAAAGGAAACATCTATTTAAATTTGAATATTACTAAGGCCGCACTTACTTGGGATTTTGGTTTTCGGTAAATTATTGCAAGTGTAATTTGAAATGAATCTCATTATTCGATCAACTAGTTTTTTGAAAACGCCTTGTGAGCCTTTCATTATTGTACAATCTAAAGTATACATATATTTATTTTCTTTGAAGACTAATTTTTTTTATGTGACTTACGCAGTGTTTTGCAATTAAATAGCCAACAATCATACCCACGAGAAACGGAATTATTTCATGCATATTTTCGTAGTTCTTTGTAAATTTTGTATTAAGCTATGAAAATTTAAATTGAAAGCCTGATTAAAATAAACAGCACATGCCTACTTATAAACTGAACTAAAATACCTAACAATACACTGCAAATTCTAAGGAATTCATCAAATGTAAAATTATGACATTTCAATGACGTTATGTGTTTGGTTAATTGGTTGGTATAGCTAACTCTTAATTTGAGTACTTTATTAATTAAAACAATAGCTTTATTTACTTATAGAAAAAATTCAAGCCTAGGTCAAAAGTATATCAAGAGCGTACCCCACAGTACGAGCAGAAGTGAAGAAACAATGGATTAATCAATTTTTATTTACCATCCCTTTTAATTCGCGCTTCTATTCCATTCATTAATTCTCCGAATCAGTTATTCACCAATTCTTACAAAGATTCTAGTAGGAGTGTAAGAGATATCTTAAAGAGTTGAAGGAAGCCGTCAGTCAGACAGTTTGTTGTTATGTTTGGAAGTTCAAAAACATAGTAAAAAACAACATATTTTTTTGCACAAGGCAGCGTAAATAAATATGACATTTTTGCTCTAAAAACCAAAAAAGCAAAGTAAACAAAGTAAACAAGTCGAGTAAGCTCGACTAGAAGATACCCTTAACCCTTGAACATACAACGGACAGACGGTCGGGCTAACTAACATACACATATGTACGTGTACTTCTGTAATAATGATAGTTTCATATCTCCGGTGTTTCTTAACCGATTTTAATAAAAATTTCACAGATGTTCTTTATTTTGTTTATAGTTTTAATCCTCATTTTAAATTTTTGGAAACTTAAGATATTTTTGTTATCGATTCCATGTGTATATCGTAAACCAGAAAAGTTATCGAAAATTTGAAAGAAACTTTTTATGCCCAGGGACTTGGAGAACAAAATCTGGAGTCTCTAGATTTGGAGAACTTATATTAAAAATCTGGAATCTCTATCTCTGTAGTTCCTCAGATCGACGCGTTCATACATACGGACGGACGGACAGACGGACGGACTGACAGACGGACATGTCGAAATCGACTTGACTGTTGATGCTGATCAAGAATATATATACTTTGTGGGGTCGGAGAAGCTTCCTTCTGCCTGTTACATACATTTGCACAAAACCATTATACCCTTTTTTTTACCCATATCATGGGTTAAAAGTATATAAAAATACGTCTGTTGCTAATGCGAAGCGAAGTTGGATTGAACTCATATGGCTTAAAACTGCTGACTCTGCCACAGGCCAAATGCTCGTCCTCATCGGTCTTGTTGGACTCATTTGGCTTGTAGTAAAAGGCCAAGATCATGAATACCAACATGTCCACAAACATTAGGCCCGCAACAAGGAAGAATTCACTGGCCTGGCTCAACCTTAAAGATTTTCAGGCCGGGAATGTTGGTGTTAAAATCGTAAGGGCACTTATCCGAGTTAAAAGTGCGCAATTGTGCGTTCTAGCTGTAGGGTAAATGGGAGGGGGATAGGTTTATTTCCAGGGAGAGTTCTACAATGCCGGAAATTATGAAAGCAAAATCAGCTAAATTACCACCCTTTGTGAGCTTCTGCTGTGAACGACAGATGCCAATGAGGTTTTAAGCCGTATAGAGAGCAACATCATAGAGTAAAATGAAGACCAAGATTAAGCACTTGCAACTGATCCGGCTTCAAGTCAAAGGAGCCCATATCGCCATCCATATGTATAGCCTGGAAGGTTCACCGGGATCCCTGCTGATCAAATAGTGCGCAAAAAAAAGGCAACGGCACGTGACCAGCGGATAGCAATTGATTTCGTTAAAGCATTGGACATCATCGCGCAAGATCGGGGTCACTAACGACGAGATTAACGAATCAAAACTGATGGAGAAGTTAAAGGACGAAAAAAAAGATGTTATCTGCTTGAGTTGCTCCGGCAACTTAAGCTGATCTGTTACAAGTGTGTCTACCGATTCGCAGACAGCCCGGCGGTGATTATAATCTTTTCATGGTCCGTCATGTTGTTGTAGTTACTTCATATTAGTTAAAGAAAATTTAAAAAAATTTACAATCTTAATAAATAAATAATTTTATTGGCTAAACTAACACTTCACTGATTTAGTTAAAGCTTTAGTGCACATAAATCTAAAGTTAAAACATTTTATTGCCAAATCACTTTGATTCGATGGAATCGCATACAACCCGTCGATTCTATCGATAATAGAGGACAAATAATATATTACGGACTTATAACTCACTTCAGATTAAGAAAACATTTGGCAGATTAAACATTTCGCTTAACTTTAACGTTACATTACACTTTGCATAACACTCAAAATGAATACAAAAACTTGAACAAACCTAATATCGAATAAAGAAACGTACTTTTGGTTCTTTCTTAGACCTAAGATTTTAGCGATACTGCGACAAACATGGATAATAAATAAATAAACAATAACAAACACAAATAAGTTGTTAATAATCATTAAGTCCACCGTTACTTTATGAGTGAAATTAAACTTTGATTTTGGGAAAATCCTTTGGATATATGGTAAATGAATATTTCCCCTCAACTAATTTTCTATTACTACAAAGCTTGTGCTTTAAAAAATATAACAAATTTATTCAACATATAAGTAAAACATAACTATATAACATTTAATTCAGATTTTAATAAATGCCTTGGCCGGTTCCTCGCCAGCATCTTTAAGGATCTCCGCTGTCTTGAGCAGCTTAAGGAATCGAGGCGAATAATTCTGTTCCATCTGATTATCACTATCCACACTGAGACGGGTTTTGCGCAGCACTCCATTTAGCTGAGCCTTCCTTTGACTGCGTTCCAGCGAGTCCATCATTTTACGCAGATAAACCAAATCCATGAGCAGCTCATCTCGCAAAGCAACAGCATGCATCTGCTCCTTAGCTGGCAGTTGCTCATACTGTCTCAAGAGTTTCTTAACTATTCGCGTCTTTAGCTCAATATTGGTTGGATCAAGGATGCGCTGCTCCTCCTTATAGCCGAGAAGCTGTCGAAGATTGGAATCACGCTTCGCGCGTGCCTTTTGTTGCTGCGCGTTAGATCTCATGATCATATTGTAGAACTCCACCAGATCTGGACGCAATGGTATACAATTTCTTTGTCGCATTTGCTTGTCAACGATATCGCTAATGGTCTCCATGGTACGACGCACCATCGTTTCTGTCTCTTGGATTCTCTTCTCGGTCATGTCATTACGTATCTGATACAATACTCTGGGTCGCTTAAAGCCACATTTACGGTTACGCGAAAGCACAGATAGCAAAGCATCCAAACTGGGATCAGTGCTGACGATATCGAAGACGGCATTAACAACATCATCCGACAATCTGCCCGAGACTAGCTTATTAAAGCCCTCAGAGTAGTTGTCATCTATTTCCATTTGTTGTTTTCCAGAGATAGAGCTTGATCCGGAACTAGAGCTCGAAGTGGAGGTAGGACCTCCACTGTTTATAGAGATTAGATGAATGAAATTAATTTTACTTTACTTTACTCACCCTTGCTTTGGTTCTGCCTTGGGTTTTGACTCAGGTTCCGGCTTTTTCTTGCCTTCTGTTTGATTTTTCTTGCTTTTCTGCTTTCTTTTATCTCGATCTTGCATCTTGTCCTTGTCCTCTCTACGTACTTTGGCTTGTCTAGAGAATCGCTCCTCGCTTTCCATTTCTGCATATTCGTTCTCATCCACAAGCGCACCGTCTAGCTTAAAGAAGGGATCCGCTTTCACCAGCTCATTGTGCGTTGGCTGCATGCAGATTGAACCGTTTCCATAGATCTGCTTGGTCTTCGGATCACTACAGACATTCGCATTGAGGGAAACATTGAGTTTGACTGCATCAGGACAAGGATTCTGTGTGCCTGCTGCTGCATGGTCTGGAGCTGCTGTTGCGCTACTGGATTCCGAATTTGCTGTTGGGATGGGCACACAATCGGGATTCATTGTGGTGCGGCCAGCAGCAACAGCTGCAATTGTTGCTGGTGATTCTGCTAGTCCAGCTGCTGTAGCTGATGTGAGCTTGTTCTTGTTTAATATCGGTGCGAAATATCGATGAACACCATAAAAAGGTTGTGGCTGCTGTTGCAGCTGTGATTGTTGCTGCTGTTGTGTTACTTGTTGCAATGATTGCTGCTGTGCCTGTTGCTGCTGTTGCTTGGCCAGCTCACTTAAGAATTGCGACATATTGAAGTTAGGCTTTAAATTATTGTTCTGTTGCAACTGCTGCTGTTGATGCTGTTGTAGTTGTGGCTGCTGTTGCTGTTGTTGGCATTGCTGCAATAGTTGGCGCTGCAACAGTTGTTGCTGCTGTGCAACGCATGGCTGACATTGTTGTTGCTGTGGCATCTGCTGATAAGCCATATTATTGTAGTTATTATTATTGTTGTTGCTGTTGCGTGAATTTACCATGGGAACCTGATATCGAGAATTGGGAAAAGTATTGCTGTCGTATTCATACGGAACTTGTTCATCTTTGAAACTAGATAGGGATATGGCAGCGCGCTCCTCCTTCATATTAGATGCGTCCAGCGTGTTCAACATGCTGTTATCCAAGCTATCAAAATGGTCATGATTACCATTATTATCTGGAAAAGAATTTAGCATTTTGGTATATTGCTGTTGCTGATCCGACTGCACCTTGGTCTGTGTTTCTGGCTTTAGGCCCTGTTGCTCAGTATGTAAGTCGGTCTGTCGTTCCAAGTGGGCCACCAAATGTGTCTCTGATTCTGGCTCAAAATGTTGATCAGACAATGGCTTATCCTGCGAATCCGATGGGGAATTTGCCATTAACTTTTGTTCCGGTTGTGACTCCGCCTGCAACTCAACAGATCGTTTATAAGGATGCTTTTGGTGTAGTGCTTCCCTTGTACTTGCCAGTGGCTCAGCTTGTATCTTCACTTGTTGCAATTCCACTTTCGACTGCAAAACTTCCGGCTCCGCAAAACGTTTACAACGGCGGTGCTCAGTTTGTGACCCAATAGAGCTTTGACTGTTACACGTTCTGTGTTTGGATTGTGTCTGTAACCTTGACTGCCAGTCTGGCAGCAACATGAACTGTACCACTGTTGGCTCCTGCAAAGATCGCTTACTTCGTCGCTTATAATGTTTTTGTTCGTTGTTCTTTTGGTGATGTATTCTTTGCCAGCTCCAGCGTTTAACGAGTCGCCTATCGCGATCCTTGTCGCTGGCATGTTGAGAGATTTTATTGGCCAGGAGCTTAACCACAGCATCCGGATGACTCTTGCAGAAGCCAGTACGTACTGAGGCATCCTCTCTTTTCATTTTGCCATTCTTATTATTATTGTCAATCTGCTCTAAGTTAATAGTTTGTTCCGGAGCTAAAGTTTTTAGCTCCAACTGAGATTTACCTTCATTGACTGCGATTTGGCTTGTGTCTTGAATATTCTGTTGATTGAGATTGTCTGCTTTAAGCTGCTTTTTATTACCAATTTCTGTTTTTAATTGAACTTTCGACTCTTTCGAGGAGGCGGCCTTAACTTCTGTAGTTTGTGGTGATTTTGGTTCCTCTGCTGCTTTGACATTGCCGGCTTCTGACTGTGCAGCTGGAGCCAACTTGGCTACTAACTCCTCTGCCTCGTCCTGTTTATTTCCAGCCTGATGTTTCTCTGATTTGACAGCTACACTTTGCTGTTTCGTCAACTTAACATTACTTATCGTTTCTAGCTGCTTCACTTGTGCCGGATGTCGCTTGAAGCGATCACGATCCCTGTCCATCTTCAACCTAGCATTGGCATGCGAATAATCTCGCTGGTTGAGCATATGGAATTGATCAAAGTGGGGCACTCGATAGTCATAGCTTTGAGGCATATCATAAAGCTGCAGCTTGGGATGCGCGCCAGTGATTGAGCTCTGATCTGGAGAGTTAAGAGTATCATATGAATTCAACATTTCATTTTTCTCATTCGTCTGCTGTTCCTTTTGACGCTGCAACTTTCGCTGCTTTCGCATCAGTACATCATCCACAAAGTGGGCTCGCATTGTGTCTGTTAGGGCATTGCTGGGCAAGGATGGACCCATTCCCTTGCGCATCAACCGATTGCTGGTCTTCAGCTTGATCTCATTCATGGGATTGAAGCCAGAGGAGGAACTACGTTTTTTTATGCCAATTGGATAGCGTGATTTGCTGTTTCGTGCTGCAGTTTCCTGTTCAATTTTGGACAATTTGTAGTTTGCTTCGTGCGAGAGATTATTGGGATTGTGTCGGGAGAATTGCAGACGTGCCAATGTTTGCTCGTAAATCCCATCTGGAACATTATTATTTCCATATTCTGGCAATTTATCCTCCTCCCTCGGCTTACTTGGCTTAAACTCATTTTGAAGGATATATGTATTCTGCCGCCTTTGCTCCTGTTCCTGATTATGCAGTTGTTGTTGCACATGCTTTAATTTAATATCGAGTTCGGTGGCGCCAGCACTTAGTGGCTCATAGGGCAGCTTTTCAGGTATTGCAGTAAAGGCATAATTCTCTTCATTCGAATCTTTGTACTTTTTCTTAACTTTAGCCAGCTCTGTTTGTTCCATGGCCTCGGCATGCCCACGCTTTTCCTTTCCTGCGGCACGTGATTTTTTGGATACTTCTAACAATTCTGATCCAAGTGCAGCACCTGCTTTGAGATCACGGAACCAATCATCTGCCGCTTGCTGCAACGATTGCTCCTCATCTTCCTCATTCTGATCCTTATCGCCATCATGTGCAAAGCTGGCCAGCAGTTCATCAATGCTATTGCGCCTGGGACGATACAGTTCAGCTTCCTGCACATGGCCATAGTTGGAGTGAAGATCTTGCAACTGCTGACGTGCTTCATTTACCGATTGATGGAAGTTAGTCAACTGCTCGCTGGCAACTTGTGATCCGCTCTCTGCTGTTGGTGCTGTTTCGCCCGTAAGCACCATCAGTGTCCACCAAAGCTGCAGAAAGATCATTTTTCGCAATTCTTTACAAAATATATATATACATATATACAAATTTACAAATTTACACAATTGAAATAATATTGAATAATTTTGCACCAACTGTCTGTGATTAGGTTTTCATTAACTTCACAAATCTACCTTTTTGTAGATAGGTAGAGTATATTATAGAGTTTGTAAGTTATATAAGAATTCTAATGTTGTCTTGATTTTAGTGCTTGGATAATTTTTACTTTTCATTTTTTCTACGACCGATTGAATTCGTGCGGGGGACCTGACTTTGCCGGTAATTTATATACCTGGAGAGCACATTTTAGAGAATCAAAAACCCTCTTGTTGTTTATGATTCCTCCCACTGATTTAACTTGAAATCAACAAATTGGCTTACAACCAGCCCAATTAATATGTCTTATTCTTACGTTAAACTTAAATAAAGGGCAAATACATACATTATTGTTGTTATTGTGTTGAACAGAAAACAAGCGTAACAACATATATTTAATATAATCGAAAGGGAAAAACGAGTATGAGGAGATATGTAAGATTGACGCTTAACCTTGAATCTATTAGTGCAGTCATGAGCGTGCGTTTAAGGTAAAGAATCAGGAAAACTCCCAGTCAAGCTGGCCTTCTTACTTATTTAACTTAGATTTTAATTTGTGCAATTGTCCAAGCTAGAAATTAATTAATATTTGTTATTGATTAGCCTGTTGTCTTGGATCAATAATGCACTTTAAGCTTCATGCTATTAAAATAATATTTTCTTAAGTCGCTATAACATTGACTTTTGCGTTTTCCAAAATATAATTCCAAATTATTTGTGTTTCGTGTAAGAAGACGTAAACCTTGAACAAAGAGTAAAAGATTTCTAAAATTAACAATACGTAACCACAATGAATGCTTTGACAAAAAATTGGACTGACTGGCTGCTGACCAAGAAGAAAATCAAGCGGAAAAGCAGAAAGCTGAAAAGATGCGAGCTGCAGGCAAAGACACTCCTGGACTTAATGCAAGAAAAGCGAGATGATCTGCTCAACCATCTACGAATGTTAATAGAAGCTAGGTTACATCACAGCAAAGTGCCGGCCAAGAAACATCCGAAAACATATGTGGAAAGAATGTTACAAATGAACAGTATCTGGCTACTGCATTGGAATAAGCTAATCAAGACGCAGAAGGTGACACTTTTGAAGTTACAAAAGGAGAAAGAGGACTACAATGGACGTCTGATACAATTGCGTAAACGATTGAGAATATTGCCGAATATGAGACGGATACTTCGACGATGTTTTGAAAAGATAAATATGAGGCTCGACGATACAAAAATGTTTAGTGGTTCCAAGGAACACGTCAGGCTGCAAATGGACACATGGAAAAAGGAAGTTCGGCGAATTCGGAATTATCTAAAGCATGGCAAAAGCGATCGGTTAAGGCCAAATAAAGGTTATATATCTAACTTTAAAGACTTTTGGGATAATGAATTAAAGCAGAAAAAAAGGCTTGTTAAGTTTAAAACGAAAAGAACTAAAACGCCTACAAATGAGCGTAAGCAAAGAGTTAGCGAAAAAAAGGCCAAGAAACATTTAAAGTCAAAACCTAGAGAGGCGAAACGTGAAGTTTTTAAACAAGAAGTTAGAGAAAAAAAGGACAAGAAACATTTAAAGTCAAAATCGAGAGAAGCGAAACGTGAAGTCTTTAAACAAGAAGTTAGAGAAAAAAAGGCCAAGAAACATTTAAAGTCAAAATCGAGAGAAGCGAAACGTGAAGTCTTTAAACAAGAAGTTAAAGAAAAAAAGGCGAAGAAACATTTAAAGTCAAACCCGAGAGAGACAAAACGTGAATTCTTTAAACCAGAAGTTAATGACAATGACACACAACATGATCGATTGCATATGGCTCGAGAACGTATGCTTCAACTAAAGAAAGAGTTGTCCGAAACTTCAACACAACCCAAAACATTAAATATGCAAAAAAAAAACTTGATCACACAGTCTCGTACACTAAAGAAGCAGAAACAGATGAATGATCTGTTCACAAGTTCAGAGAGACCTAGGCAAATTCGTAAAGCTGCAGATAAAATTCGAAGTAGCTCGCAAAGTAGTTCTCAAGAAAGTTGGAACGCAATGGAACAAGGCGACAAAGATCTGCAAAATGCGCTGTACGGCATTGACGCGGGTCAGTTTCATGATGAAGTTGTAAATAAAGAAATTACAACACTCAATAAAGGCTCTGCGTCCCATGAGGACACTTCTTTATCAGGACAACATCAAAAACCACAAAACCATCCACACCAACAACAGCCACACCACCAACAACAACAACATCAACAACAAGAAAAACGAAACAAAGATGGAAAAAGAAAGCAAAAAGGGCCAGATAGAAAAGATATAAATGCTACTCCTCTTGCCAAGAAAACTACAGGTGATTTTGTACAGAAAGATCTTGTAGGAGCTCTTGTAAACCCATATCGTGGCGTCGATATACCACGAAGCAATTACAAACCATACCAAAGTGAACATAGACGACTTATTTCGGAGTCACAAACGAAATTAAACAAAAAATTACCTCGTGTTATAGCCAACAACACAACACCAGCAGGTGGGAATCTAGTTAACGTGTTGGAAACGAACTCTCAAGACAAATATCAAGCAATCCAGAATTTACTTATGGATGTGATACGGGGACCTAGTGCATTGGACAACCTTAAGGACAACCGAGAAATTTTCTTTGAGGTTCAGAAGCACTATATGTGGCGAATACTAGATGGCGTGTATGGCGATTTAAAGGTCATTGGCTTATCCAAACCGGAAACGTTAAAGATACTGAGCGAGCTGTATCACAAATATATAGATGAAATCGTTAATGAAGCCATAAAAAATGGTGCGCAGGTAGTAAATGTGAAAGGCAGCTTGGATGACAAACCGGACACGACCATAAGTCTGAAGAAGAGTGATTCCTTGGACAATTTTGTCGAGTCTAGAAAACGTACCCAAGCTTCTGTCTTCCAGAGGCTATTAAAGGAACAAATGTTTCGTCAAAGCCAAAGACAAAGGTACTCATTTACATCGATTGATGACGTAAAAACCATTCCCTCAGAATCGAATTTGAGAAGAACCATTTCGAGCATCGATCAACATTATTCCCCAAAGCATATAGAAAACATACGCAGTGTCTATGAGCAATACTTTAATAGTTTGCCAAAGTCGCGCCTGATGCTTGCCATCGAAGAGCAGCGAAGAAAGAAGGCAGAGATTGAGCGAAAAACAAAAATTAAGGAACGCCGCGAAAAAACCATGCTGGTGCGGCGAAAGAAAACTAAAAATATTGCTCGTTTGTTTTATGCCCCACGTCGCACATGTCGCCAGCGTCAAGTGGAAAACGAAATGAATGAGTGCGGCCTTTGCGTGTGTAAAGATAATGCTCAGGATCGTTGCATTCGCTGTGGTGTAGAGTTGCCACCCCAACCGACCAACAGTCGTACGGATCTTTTCCTTTCCGAAAGTTTGTTAGCAGCCTGTCAAATGCCACCTATCCACTCAGATATTTGCCATGAGTCGGAGGAGAACATGTGCTCCAAAGTTAGCTATTCGAACATTAACGAGACGACGCTGGAGTTAATAAAAATCATGAAGGAGCTGGGGCGTTGTCAAGAAGAGTTTAAGATATGGCAGGCAGCAGTAAGGAGTTGCTCAAACAGCGAGGCATGCAGTGAGTCTTCGCACAGATCAACAAACATTCAGTGTTGCAAGTGCGGCAAAACGTAGAAAGTAAAATAAAATACTTTTACAACGTAGTTGCACTTGCAACACTGCATGATTGGGCTTGAAGTTACGCTCGCCATAAGATGCTGTCAAATCTGCAAAAAAAAAACTGGCAAATATTTCTGCCACACTGTACTATGGTAAAAGTCAAACTTTTTTTTATGGTTAAATTGTATTTATAAATTTGTTTTAAAAAATTAAAATAATAACTGCAATGAAAATAAAAATATATTTTTAATTAAGTCTTCAATGATTTAAAGGAAAAGGATTTGTTGAAAAATGGCAAAGTATTTTGGTATTTTCCCATTGTATCTTAGCTTAGTATTGTGGCGGTTTTGGGCAAATGAAACATTTTTTTTAAGTGCTAAATAAATTCAAGTAATGAGTTTGCAGCGCTTATGGCCGCCAGTCGTGCACACATACATACATACATACGCAGCAGCTGACTGGCTGACTGGCTGACTGGCTGCCTGGGCGTTAAATGCTCACCAAGTTTCATAAAATATGCAAAAGCCAAACACACACACTCGCACAGAGAGACACCCGCACACACTTCATGCCATGCACTCACGTAGCGGCAAATGGGTAGCTGGCTTTTAATACACTCTCTTCTTGCAACTTGCTACTGCCAGTGTCGGCTGGCGCTGCATTTTTGGGCCAAGTTTTTAAGTCAAGCGGGTGTAATGGAATTTTATTGCAGCACTCGCATTCTGTTTGCGCAGCCGAAACATGTACCAGACATTTTCATAAACGTTCTTAACCAAAAACGATACGAAACAAAATGAAAAAACCAAATATATGTAAGCATTATTTCTCTTTCTTTATTTTTTGCTCTTTAAGTTTGCCTCCTTAAAGTGTGGCCAAGTGAAAGCCAAGCCAAACCAAAACGCAATAAGAATGCGGTTGAATTGATGCTTACGATCAATCATTTGGTTGCCTTCCACCATTTTCTTGTGTACAGCCATATCTTTTGACTAAAATACGGCAGCACTTTCATTTATGCCAAAAACTCGTACGAAAACTAAATTCCCCCTCCGCCAGCATACTACAGGTCCGTGGCGCATATTGCTGGACGGTCAGTCCTGCCAACTTGTAAGTTGAGACGTTTTCATTTGCATTTCAGGCCAAAATGAACTAATATTAAGTGCTTCATGAGTTGTAGACCATTAAATACCCTAAAGCGATACGAATGTCCAGACAGTTTCCGTTCTTCTATTTAATAAGCCAAAAAATACTAGAAATTCTCTATTTAGATTTATTCCAACATCTGTTTCGATATATATATATCAATATGTATATAAATGCGTTTAAGGAAAACAAATATTTCTAACATATTACCTATCTGTAGTTAAATTACAATAAAGTACTATTCCATTCTATTTCACGCATTCATTTAACTTTTCCTATTTCCTTATAGGGTATACCAGCACGCGAATGAGTTTTTTTCATTGCCAACGTCTGCCCATGCTGCTCAATTTGCGTTGACTGGCTGTAACATTATCTTGTTTGCTCATGACACGCGCTTCGCAATCGCTGCAAGAAGAACTGAGACTCGGAGAAGGGGCAGGACCTAGTCTCAGAGTTGGACAGCCTCCGACTGCTTTGGCTGTTTGGCATTGTCCAACTTTGGCATTTCACTTATTTCTCGCATTTTGCAGCTCGGTTGCGGCTTTTGTCATTTTTCTTCGCGCCCGCGCGCTCTTCCCTTATTTAGCTTTTCAGTTTTTTATACCCTTAACCCATGAAATGGTTAAAAAAAGGGTATAATAATTTTGTGCAAATGTATGTAACAGGCAGAAGGAAGTTTCTCCGACCCCATAAAGTATATATATTCTTGATCAGCATCAACAGCCGAGTCGATTTAGCCATGTCCGTCTGTCTGTCCGTCTGTAGGTATGAGCGCGTCGATCTCAGAAACAACAAAAGCTAGATACTCCAGATTTTGGATATGAGCTCTCTTAATCCCTAGGCATGACAAGTTTGTTTCAAATTTTCGATAACTTTTCAGGCTTACGATATACACATGTAATTGATTACAAAAAATTCTTGAATTTCAAAAAACTGAAAATGAGGATTGAAACTATAAGCAAAATAATAAACTTCTGTAAAAATTTCATTAAAATCGGTTAAGAAACACCGGAGATATGAAGCCATCAAGCATTGGTCAAGTAGTACATGTACATATGTGTATGTCTGTCAGCCCGACCGTCTGTCCGTCTGTATGATCAAGGGTTAAGGGTATCTTCTAGTCGAGCTTATTCGACTAGAGCCTTCTTACTTGTTTTTATAAGTCATTTGTGATTTAAGTCTTTTGGCTTGTCAAAACAAACGAAATGGAGCGTTGAAATAACTGACTGCTTCGAGATGCCCAATGTCTGATGCCCAAAGCAATAACAAGAATAACAACTATAAAAGTGTAGATAAGGGAGTTGCAGCAGCAACAGGCATTGTCAATGGCGGGTTCTATTCGACATTTGATATTCATGTAATTGCATTTTATTAGCGCTTATCTGTTATTGCTGACTCATGTTGCATTGTCATGTTGCATTCAAAATTTAATTAATTTTCATTCACAACACTCAATCTCCAAATTGCTTTTATTCTGCTTGTAGATTTTTCTCTTGTACTATAACACATGTAATATTATTATATATTTTTTAGACACAAAATGCATTACAAAGCAGCCAAGGAACAAACACACAAAACAATAGAGAATAGAGCTGTCCCTCTGAGACTGTGTGAGAGGGAATACCTCTATTAATATTGGACTCAGGTGTGGGCGGTGGCTTAGTGCCCAAGTATCTTCTACCTACATAAGTAGTCATAAAGCAGTTGCAAATTAGACAGCTTAGAAAGAATGGTATAGAGAATTCAAAATATTTGTAATGAGCTCATTTTGGCTTACAATGGTTACCGTCTTTGTAATGAACGGGTTGTATAAAGAGCAGAATAATTGGAATAATTATGTAAAATTTCAAAATTAGCGCCCATGGGTTTGTTAACTGGCAACATTGGCAATGCATGCTTAGTGGCTACCCTCAAAGTAACCCTGTGCAAGTGCAGCGAATTCGCGAAATTGCACAAGTTCTGTTAAAAACTCGAAACCTAAGAAGAACCTAGACTCAGTCTATGTGCCAAAATCAATGTTAATTTCTTCTGCGAGGCTTAGGGAAATCAAAGTATAACTGAACGCAAATTGGTGCAGTGCAAGAGCGCAGCATTTGGCTGGCTTCGCTTAAGTCATCATCGGATCGTGCTGATATTTAATACAATTTGGCAGTCAAGCGCAAGTGAGTTAGTATTAAAATTAGATAGAAGTGAATATATAGTTGATATTATTAGGTCCCGTGCTCTTTAACCAATTGGATAATCTCAACCGGCTTGTTGCGGACACTATCAAAATCGCTATAACCCCAAAATCACTGGAAAACAAAAGCTGGTAAGCACCAAAGCGAGGAAAAGGAAGGAATCCAAAATCATTGGGAAATACGAGATCAGTTCTGTGCGTACCAATTCTAATTCTAGAACAGAGTCTGCTACATTTCGAAAGTATCTGTGCGTTACTTTGATAAATCAGAAGAGCCTCGTTACTTTACAAATCAAGTGATTCTGAGAAATACTAGCTTAAAATAATTAGCAAATACAACACGCATAATTATTTGAGATTGTATGCACGTATAAGTAGAAGTGTGGCCATAATTTTTAAACAATAATCCAGTTAATTCTCGCAAGTAGTGTATGAAAATTGGAGGTGCTCACTAAGTTTTCTTGTTAATTCCCTTTAGAAAATGGAACAAAATCATCACACATCTGCAATAAGTGGAAGTGTGAAAAAAACAGCCCACAAAACATAGCAATAGAGTAAAAAAAAAAATTGAGAAAAGAACAAGCATCGAAATTTTTAAAAGGAACATAGAAAAAATATCATATGTATACATTTAATAGCCGCGTGGTGCATGCTTAATGCGATTGCTGTAATAATAATTTTGAATTTTGAGCACCATCAGTAAAACCAAGCTGGTCAACTGAAGCTACATTGTAATAAAAACAAGACCGATGACGAGCATTTGGCCTGTGACAGAGTCAGCAGTTTTAAGCCATATGAGTTCAATCCAACTTCGCTTCGCATTAGCAACAGACGTAATTTTTTACTTTGTTTAGTTGCTTTTTTGTTATTTAGAGCAAAAATTTTATATTTGTGCAAAAAAATATGTTGTTTATTACTATGTTTTTAAACTTCCAAACATAACAACAAACTGTCTGACTGACGGCTTCCTTCAACTCTTTAAGATATCTCTTACACTCCTACTAGAATCTTTGTAAGAATTGGTGAATAACTGATTCGGAGAATTAATGAATGGAATAGAAGCGCGAATTAAAAGGGATGGTAAATAAAAATTGATTAATCCATTGTTTCTTCACTTCTGCTCGTACTGTGGGGTTGATATACTTTTGACCTAGGCTTGAATTTTTTCTATAAGTAAATAAAGCTATTGTTTTAACTTAATAAGTACTCAAATTAAGAGTTAGCTATACCAACCAATTAACCAAACACATAACGTCATTGAAATGTCATAATTTTACATTTGATGAATTCCTTAGAATTTGCAGTGTATTGTTAGGTATTATAGTTCAGTTTATAAGTAGGCATGTGCTGTTTATTTTAATCAGGCATTCAATTTAAATTTTCATAGCTTAATGCAAAACTTACAAATAACTACGAAAATATGCAGCGAATAATAACGTTTCTCGTGGGTGGAATTCTTGGCTATTTATTTGCAAAACACCGCGTAAGTCACATAAAAAAAATTACTCTTCAAAGAAAACAATTATATGTATACTATACTTTGTACAATAGTGAAAGGCTCAAAATGCGTTTTCCAAAAACTAGTTGACCGAATAATGAGATTCATTTCAAATTACGCATGCAATAATTTACCGAAGACCAAAACCCAAGTAAGTGCGGCCTTAGTAATATTCAAATTTAAATAGATGTTTCCTTTTTTTAAGACAGTATGTAACAAGGCTTTTGAGTTGACTAAACACTGGAGAATAGTACATTGTATCTGGTCACATATGTAAATACAAACATACGTATGTATATAAAATGATTACACATCTTATTGCATTTGGATTTGGCATATTTTTTGGATTTGGCATATTATGTCCATAACAACTATCTAGATCTTAATAGAATAATGGATATGATAAAAACAATAAAATAATATACAATTTAACTGTTTTATTAAAATACTTATATTATAAAAAAGTAAGAAGGCTCTAGTCGTGTAAGCTCGATTAGAAGATACCCTTAACCCTTGACCATACAGACGTACGGACGGTCGGGCTAACAGACGTAGACATATAGCTGTGTAGTTCTGTACCAATACTTGATGGTTTCATATCTCCGGTTTTCTTAACCGATTTTTTTTGTTATCGATTCCATGTGTATATCGTAAACCGGAAAAGTTATCTAAAATTTGAACCAAACTTGCTATGTCTAGGGATTATAATAGCTCATAAATGAGACTGGAGACTTTAGCTTTTGTAGTTTCTGAGATCGACGCGTTCATACATACGGACAGACGGACGGACGAACAGACGGACATGGCTAAATCGACTCGGCTGTTGATGCTGATCAAGATTTATGGGGTCGGAGAAGCTTCTTTCTGCCTGTTACATACTTTTGCACAAAAACATTATACCCTTTTTTTTTTTACCCATTTTATGGGTTAAGGGTATAAAAACCTTAATTCTAAAGATAAATTAATTACCTGAAATATTGACAGAGGATTTGCTACCTCTGTATATTAAATTTGTGCATTATAAATGCTTAATATAACTTTAATGTGTCCTGAAATGTAATATGATTGCGTAAAGTAGATTTGTAAGTTTTCAGATAATCTGTGGCACAAGAAAGCTCAAGGTACGATGGGTTCAAACAGTAAACAGTCCAAACAGCGAAGTTTACTATAGGGTGTATGATATTCAAATCAACTGAAGGTTTTTTTTGTATTTACGTTTATATGTCAAAGAAGGCTCACCGATACTTGTGTGTATTTACTAATAAGATTCAACGAACCCCACAAGCTGTGATACCTGAATCCAACGTGAAGTTTATTAGGAACAAGTCCCACACATGATGCATGAGTTATCTAATGTCTTCTAGAGTTAGATCGATTGTACGTAACATCTTACAGAATTAAGTGTCTTCAATTTTGATATATATTAATATATATATATTCGCAAAGCAATCAGAGGCTGAATACATTTTTGTTTTAATATTTTTATCAAAATAAATTAATCTAATGGCTATTTATTAAAGCTTAAAACTGTCAATAAACTTAAAATAGATATTTTTAAAATGAATAAATACACCTAAATTTACTTAATATAACATAGTAAACGGATTAAGTAAAAAAAGCCTAGATTAATTTAGTTTTTATTGGTTTTAAAGCTTTCAAATAAAAAGATTTGAAAAATTTATTTATTTCTTTATTTTAGGCTTTATTTGTATTGGAACACAAAATTAAGGACTTTAAATCTGTAAAAATTCTGTAGAAATTTTCTAGCACACTTTAAACATTGACTAATTAACTGCAATGTTATGCACACTTATTCCCAATTTGTTATCGTCTTATCTAGTCAAGTTTAAGCAACTTTAAGCCAATGATATTAGCGTTGAGAAATACTTACGATAACTGCAATTTGCACTTAACCCTAGCTAGCCAATATGCTTGTTGTCTATGCTAGGTTCTAAGCGTTCGCCCAAGGACAATTAAAGCACCACACACACACACACACACACACACACTCAAGCCCATACACAGACAAAGCCGTTGTAACCACTCAAACCACTCGAAAAGTTGTCCGCAAAGTGCGAATGCATAATTAATTCCAATTATGAGTTTACCCAACAACATTGCCAACATTGGCTACACTTGCCTTTCTAAACTGAACTCGAGACACAAGACACAAGATGCGTTGTATATATATATAGTATATATGTGTGTGTATAAACATATTTAGCTGTTGGATTGAGAGGGTAAGGGGCAGCGGTGCTCCGACTAAAGACTTATCAGCGCATCGACAGCAGCATCAGGAGGAGCTCGACTGCCTGAACTTTTGTGATGTTGTCAACCCTATTGCGACTGTTGCTTTGGAGTTGTTGTGGTTGTTGTTGTTGTTGTTGTTTTTGTTGCTGCCTGCTTGTTGCATAGTTTGAGTGAGCCAAGTGCTTGGCATGTTTAAACACATGCTTAAGTGTCATTTAGACAGTTATCCGCTTGGCAGCAGTAACAGCAACAACAACAACCACAACGTTAACGGAAAGGGAATCAGCCTTAAGGTTTAAGCCAGACAATTGATGGCTGTGTGATAAGTGCGGCACACTTTTTATATATACATATGTAAACATACACACATCTTTTTTTTGTAAGCTTGCCTCAATTACAAAATGCTTAAAATTGCAATATCAATAACATTTAATGTACTCGTTTTTTCGTATTTTTTTACCAGCGGGAATGATGTTGGAGGTTGCAATGGGAGTAAAAGTGCTATTGTGTCTAAGTGTTGCAGCCTTCAAAGCAGCCTCAACTATAAACGGAAATGCATTTTTGTTACTGTTGCTGCTGTTGTTGTTGCCTGCCTGGGTTTTTGAGAGTAGTCGCGTCGCGTCTGCTAAGGACTCAAGTGTTTTAATGGATTTTCTACATGTATAGCCAAGCTGTTCATTTAGTCTACTCACCCTCATTACTGACTGAACTTCTCTCTACCCCTGTCTCCGTCCCTTTGACATGCCACACCCGTGAACTTTAGCCAAAAGAATTGAAGGAATGTCAAGTTTTACTTGTGTGTGTGTGTGTGTGTGTGTGCGTGCGTGTGTGTGTGCGTGTGTGGGTGTGAGCGCTATGATATCTTCTACACATGCAACACATCAATCATGCGTAAGAAACACAAAACACACAGATAGCGACAATCTACAACCTTAAGCCCAATTCATGCAATCTAAACGAGAAGTTCAGTTCATAAAAAGATAATAAGCCTGAAGCTTACCCTGCTTGCCACTCAGAACTTAAAGTCCAAACAGCTGATGCTCACAGCCAAGCCAAAGCAAAAGCAAAAGAAAGAAAAGCAGAGGCAGCCCAACAAAAGCCTATAAATTTTTAGATTATTTGCATATTGTGTCGAGCACTGGCTGGCTTTCATTTGTGATACTTTGTCTCTTAATGCAATCAGAGTATATTGAAAATTGCTCTAAGAAGTATTTAAGGCGGGAAACTTATACAGTTTACATCCGATTGACGTCCCGTGCACAGATGTGAAGCTAATTAGCAATAAATTTAATGAAAAAATAATATACTTTGAGTGGTTTCAGAAGAATGTTCCCTATTTTTCTTTCGCTTGATCAAGGAATATTTGAAATCTTTTTGTTTGTGAAATAACAGAGTATTTTTTTATCGATGTTAAATTTTTTACATTGCTGTTCGTTTTCTTTTTGCATTTTTTTTTTTAATAATTTGTGCGGCAAATTCAATTTGTTCTTTTCAGTTTATCTTTTGTTTTCTACATTGTGCTAGTGTCTTTTTTTCGCTGCTCAAACTAATGTAAATCAAGCGACATTAAACGTACAATGTATACAACAATAAATATGACAGGACCTGGCCAGGACACAGAGCAGGCAGCAGGATCAACGTAAGGAGCGATTGCAGCTATTTATCTTTAGCACACAGACTTAAGACTGAAAATAGAAGTCTTCATAGGGAGAATGCCATGCTTTTAAGTCTTTAAGTTTAATGCATAAGTTTAATATTTGTCGCCGTTGCAGCTGCGCATTAAGTCTACTTGTTCTTAGTCTAGACCCAAGCTCTCGACATCTTGTGGCAGGCCTGTGTAGCATGCAAATGCTAAATGCAGATTTCTTATGATTTTGATTTGCTTAAGGAAAATGCAAACGGAATGTATTAAAGCAAACAAAAACTCTATTGTTAAAAAGTGTTACTTTAAATAGGTAAGAAGGTCCAAGTTCCGATAGCTGGACTAGGAGATAGTATCTGGATCCATAGATTTAATATCAAGAACGCTGGTTATGAAATATTCATGACTTGGTAAAAAATGGTTTAATTGTACAAAATTAACAACTATGTTCGAATAAAACGAACGTGTTATATATGCACATTTACCACCCAAAGATTCATCATGCCCGAAGTCACGTCTTAGTTAACTCAGACAACCATCCTTTAGTTTAAAAACATTAAAACAAATACTTATTGATGTTACTGAAACCTAAACTTTAGGTAAGTAAAAAATAGAAGCAATAAAAATGTTGCGATTCATTATAAAAACAAGTATAAAATCAAATCAAATTTTTCGTTGTTAAACTTATCAACAGTATGTCACAGTTTATTCTGAATATTTTCATTAGAAAATTGCAAGTAATATAATGTTCCAGCCATGCAAGTATCATTATTTTTATTTAAATATTGCGATAATATATTAACTAGCCAACATCTAAAAATTTTTCTAATAATTGGGTCACAGCTTATTTTGGATATTCTTATAAAAGTAACATATTTGACGAATAAAAATAAAAGTTAATACTTAGTTTGATATCTTTTGGCATTAACCACTTTCCCTAACCTATTATTCATGGAAGATACCAGTTTCTCGGTAGTTTCTAGACTGATTTTGCTCCACTCATCCAGTAGAGATTTTTTGAGTTGCTTTTTGTTGTATATGCTATGCTTCTCAATTACATTTAAATCTGGAGACTGGGCCAGGGGAATTGGCATGTGGGGGCAGTTCCAGATAAGCCAGGACTGCACTATTACTATTTCCGACTTATGCTTGGGATCGTTGTCCTGGTCGAACCGGAATGTACGTCGGATTTCCAACTTCTCGGCACTTTGGAGTACATTATTTTTTCAAAAATCACCAAGATCCGGGCACCGGCTGACGAGTTACATGCCCATACCATGACACTTGCTCTACCGTGTTCGACTTTTGAATTTAATTGCTTGGAATTCTGCTCATTACTGGACCGACGCCACATATATAACGGTACATTTGAGTCATAAATTAATTTGGACTCGCCTTCAAAGTTGAATGTATGCCAGAAATTCAAATCCTCGCCCAAATGGATTTTTTTTTTACTTATATAAGTTTCTTCAGTGGTTCTCGGGTATGAAAGTCGTGTTTCCGCAGAAACCCGCAAAAAGTTTCTACACTACACTTTCTTCCCATTTCATCGTGAATCTTTTGAGCCAGTTTTGCAGCCGATAGCTTCGGGTTTTCCGTTGTTTTCTGGCTTGTTGCAGCCGAGATCCAGGATATAACTAAACTGACTACGGAGAATTAGTATACTTATACCCAAAATATTCGAGTTTAGGTAAAAAATAAGCTGTGACATAGTGTATATCTTTGGCAATTGAATGTTTTTTGTGCAAGACCGAAATTAATATAGACTTATAATTTATTATTTAATATTGATAAGGACAATAAAACATAATAAAGAGTATTGAAAATACTCAAGAAATTTATTTAACTTATTTAAAATACAAAATTCAGTTCAATTGTTGTAAACTGTTTCTTATATTCTGTATTTTAATTTTCAAATTAAGAACCACCATGAAACGTTTCCCAATCGTTGTTGAAATTTTTTTGGCTCTTATGGTTACTGAGATCGATGCGCTGATACAGGCAGAAACGCGGACAAAGTTATATTGGCTCGATTGTTGATGATGATCAAGGTAATAACAATTTATAACAATATCACTGTAGTTAACAAAATCTTTGAATGCTCACATTTGTTGCAACTTACTTGCAGCTGTCTAAATAATAAGTACTAAAAACGGACTCAACTCTTACATACATTCTTATTAAAATTCCCAACCAATTTAAACTTCTTAATGCAATACTTATGCTCCTACAATTAAATTCACAAATTTCTTGAAAAAATTGACATCAACCAAATGCTATGATAAGAAACTGTCAATTAAACATAGTTAATTGAAATAAAAAGATTCGAATAAACTAAGATAATTTAACAAACAGAAGTCACAACAGGAAGGGGGAAAGACAGAGTGATAAGAGAGACAGAAAGAGAGAGAGAAACGGATGAAAAATACTGAATATGGCTGATGCACAGTGGCTCATGTGGCATCAATGCAATCAACACTCAATGCCCCGTGGTGCAAGCACATTTTAATTTATGCGCCCGACGGCGTTGAAAGCGACGACGAGTCCAAAATGTTTTGGTCGGTGCAGAAGGGGTGTGGGGAGATGGAGTGGTAGCGGTAGAGATAACTTGTCCGGCAAATTGCCTTAAATCATTTTTAATGAAATTTCCAATGGTCGAGGCGGAAACAGTCGGTTTGGATGGATCAACTGGACACTGCAGCTAATCTACATATGTATGTATGTGTGTATGAGAATGAGTATGAGTATGAATGTGTGTGTGTGACAGAGTGTGGTTACGTGTTTTTGTTGTTGTTGGCGTTGTCAGCTTGTGTGACAGTTCGCGTTGAGCGCGCATAATTGGGTTGTTGGCTAAGTTGTCAATGGATTTTGAACAGCACCAGAATGCCACTTGATAAATGAGTCATTTGCTCAGTAATTTAAGCAGCATTTCAATAAGCTGTGTGTTGCGTTGGGGTGCGATGGTGGGGAGGCAGGGGAGGTCAGCTGGTAAACGGTAAACTGTTAGCTGGTGGTTGGTGCTGTTGCCTGAAAGAGATTTGTGTAACCAAATACTCATTACATAAGTCCACTAGAGGGGTAGCTGGGCAAACAAAATGCCAGCGAAAAATATGCTGATGCAAAGTCAAGCAAAATTTTCCTAGAGTCCAGCAGAGAGAGCGGCGGTGGGGGAGAGGTTGGGGAGGTTAGAGTAACTGTATGTGTGTGTGTGTGTGTGCTAGTTAAGGCAAAAGGCAAATATTGACAAGCCAAAGTCAAATGCGAAACGAGCAGCAAAGCATTTAAAGTAATCGAGTGTTAAAAACGGCAAACGCAGGCAAACATTTGCCCAGGCCAAAAAGGAGCACCCCACCCCACACCAACACCAACCCCACCCCACCCATTCTACAAATATTTAGTTGCTCATAAATTACGTATGTATATTCATGTGTAAGTGTGTATGTGTATTTCTGTGTGCCTGGAATCAGCATCACGCTTTAATGCCTCATTAAAATATGCACAAGGGCAAATAAATTCCAGCTGACGCTGAGCATGAAATAAATATATATACTTATATATTTGTGACGCGACGACCTGCGGCAGCCAAAAAAGTCATAAAAATCTAAAGTTTTCACATAAAATCAATTGCTGCCACACAGAGAAACAGAGAGGGAGAGAGCAATCAGTGGAAGTGGTAAGTGGTAGATGGGGTGAAAAAGTGCCTCAAGCATCTAAAAAGTTGTTAAAGGGGTTGGCAGTCAAACGGCACACCTTCAACCCCCCCACCACCCTACCCCTTTGTTGAGCCGTTTGGTTTATTAAATTACAAATAAATAATGAGACTGATGGCCTGAGCCAAACTGTGTTGACTGGCAGCTCGTCCGTTGTCGTTCTCTTTGCCAGCCTGCCTCTAGTTATTAAAAACTTTACAAAAACAATTAACATAGTCACTAGAAGAGAGGGAGAGAGAGAGTGAAGGACAGGCCTCAAACAGTTCTTTAAGTTTTAAAGTGAAATAACAAATTGCTTAAGGATTTGGATTAAAGAGCAGCAACAACAGCAAACCGAAAAAAAATTCCAGCTGGCATCCTTTATGCTAGCAATCCTAGTGCGCTGTGGCCACAAAATGCAAAGCATTAACCAAAGTTGCAGCCGCAACAATAACAACTGCAACACAGAGAATGAAAGAGAGAGAGAGAGAGAGAGAGAGAGAGGAAATGAGAGGGGTTGGGGCGGATGGGAATTGGAATTGCAGCCGCAAATAAATTTGTGCTGAGTAAAATATATGGCAAAAAATATACGTACTAAAGCATCGCATGTGCAACGGCAGGAACAATGCCAAAAGCAACAAGCAGCTGCACACCCTTACTACCCCCCACCCCCACCCCATATTACTGTCCCCTTTTTTCATTACAATGCGACAGCCCGCACACCTACCTCCTACCCCTACCCATAAAAAAGCAATGGCTCAGTTGCTGGACGCCAGCTAAGGGTAAGAGAGTTGTGTGATGGGGTGTTGGTGAGGGTGTTGCTGGCTTCTGCTGCTGCTGTTCCTGCTGCTGTTGCTGCTACCGTTTCCATTGTTTGCAGACGCGCGTTCTGATTAGAGACGAGTCCCATTCAAAAAAGGTATGCGGCTTCTTCTACACGGTACTGTTCTTGTTGCTGTTATTTTTTATGTTTATTTTTCATCCATACTCTGTACAAATGCATAAATAGAAAAAAATATATACATATATTTATATATATATATTAAAGACCAAAATCACTATTCATAAGCTCTAGATGAAACAGCTGTAAATCTGTACCAATTACATGATGTTCTTAGAAAGAGGGGCGCGAAAGCGAAAGAGTGCGTGTGGGTTTGGGGACATGTGTTTATTAGTTGTTCGTTATGCTAATGTTATGTTCTTTACCGTTTGTCATTCTGAATATATTTTCTTCCTTCTACTGGTAAGCTTTATGGTATAAATAATATAAATAAATTAAAAATTGTCTATCAATTTTATATTGAATAGAATATAGATAATATAATAGATTTAAGGAACTTTGTAAAGTAAAAACCCTGATTGAAATATAACTACCTGAATGAATTGATGGGAAGAATATTTTTCTTTATCCAGTTATTTTCTTTGCAAGTCTTAAGAGTTATAACCGACGAAAGTAAAGATATGATTTTTGAGCTGATTCTGAATATTTATTGACAACAAAGTATGTTAATAACTAATTAATAATTTTCTCCGTTTTGTTATTAAAATACACCTTCACAAAAAAACAAACAACCTGACGAATGTTCCCTCATAGACATTTCATTAAGTAAGTAATCCAGTCAGTTACTGCAATCATATTATAGTCGCAATTTTGAATACCTTTGTCAAATTTGAAATTTAATACTTGTACTTATCATCTTGCTTTGTCTTGTGAATAATGGCGCCTAACCATAACCATTGAGCAGCTGCAGCTGTCAGGCGGCCTTTTCAGTCAGTTAGGACTATGTCTGCATATAGTATATTCTACATAGTTATATATATATATATATATACAGCTTCTGCCTGCAGTTTGTTCGTTCTGTGCTTTGGATGCCATAGGATGAGGTCCACTCGACGTAGCGTGCGTTTTGTGCTCTAACCAAAGCGGCTGTTTTAGTCTTTGATTTGTCACACCAAAGCTCTTCTTTTCATGGCAGCCTGTCACATTTCCATATTTTTTTTATTTTCTATCTGCCAAGAAGTTGGTCGAGGGAGTGAAGCAGTGGACAGGGGACAGGGGACAGGGGACAGGGAGATAGTAGAAGAATGGGGCAGCTGACTGTCCAACTGGCTGGCGGGTGACTGTTTCTGTTCCACGTCCAGTTTAGCCCTTGGCTGATTTTTGATGAAAAGTTTTCAGTTTCACATTATTCAAGCGTACTACAACACACACACACACACACACACACATAGTCATGACTCCCCGTTGCCCGTTAACCGCACCCTCCCCGTCCCCTCTCTTCTATCATAACACGCCTCTGTTCGTGCTGTTATTTGTGACGGCTTTGCGGTTGAATGGCGCTTGCATTTCTTGTTTGTGTGTGTGTGTTGGAGAATTTTTTGTTTTGTATATAAAACACAATTTTTGTTGTATTTTAATTTTGTGCAAATGGAAAATAATAATCAAGACAAATAATAAAACGGACGCAGGCGAAAAAGGTGTTGGCACTGTCTAACAACAACAAAAAGCAAGACAGCCAAACACACACACCACAAAACAGTCTTCTTGTAAAGAGTTTTAGACTTGAGAATACTCTTTTAGCAGTCTTGATATATAATTACAGTAACGATTGAATTTTTATTTCTACGAATAATACTTAATGAACTTTTAAAAAGGTTGAAGATATTTGCAATTCACATATTTTGTATCTAGAACCCATGGAATGGAAAAATGGATTTGTTGTATGTTTTTTATATGTGCCAGACAGAAAACAGCATCTCCGACCCCATAAAGTATATATACATATATATATATTGATTTGGACACATCCGTTTGTCTGTCTGACAACAAACATAAGATCTCCTTAACATAAATTAGGTAAAGTTTATGTAAAATTACCGATAACTTGTTGGTTTCCAATATGCAGTCAATAACAAGAACATTTTAAATCTTAATCTTATTGCAAAAACTACAGAAAATATATCGATAATCTGAAAAATTGCGTCAATATCGATTGACAAGCACACAAGACATTAGAGACGTTGAAGGTACGTCTATAACTTGCTTGAAATCATTTTTGCTGAAACCTAAACCTAAATATATATATATTTTTTTAAATATTTAGCATAATACTGATACAAACTGTTTGCTCTATTATTTAATATAACGTGCACACTTCAAAAACAAAAACATGTTTTTTTATCAATGCGCCGTAATAAAAACAATATTCATAAAAGAAGAATGCGTTTACTACCCGAACGTAAGACTAAATTTCTTCGTTTAACATTAGGATTAACTGCATACGAATTATGTTCGGCAACAGAGAAACAGCCAAGAGATCCTCTTAATAAACGAATAGTCACAGGCTTGATTCCCTAAAAAAATATTTTTTTATATTCGGTAAGAATACAAACAAATTAATCTGAATTTGTTTAATAGAAGATCTAGCAAAGACTCAAGAGTATACAAGAGTATACAAATTAACAGCGCCAATTCGCAGAGTATAAGAAAAGAACAAATTTTTTAAAAATCCGAGGCGGTACATTAAAATTTCATTTCAAAAACATTATGAGAGTTTAGAAAAGCGACAGAAGTACACAATATATGATTTTAAATAATGATTAGAATTTTGCTGCCTTATTGTTGTATGTTTCCGCCTAGTTTTAATTTCTTCACAACTCCATAATCAAATGGAGAGTTAAACAGAAATGATTTGATCCCCTATTTGATGTTGATTAAAAATATGCTTATACTACGGGGTCGAAGATGCTTTTCTATCCCTATAATGCTCTCGATACCCCTTTTCTCCCACTTCAAAAAAAAAACATGGAGCATGAAAACGCACTGCACACAGAGCGTTGACAATGACGACCCCGCAGTACCCTTTGTGGCAGGAAGGGGAGGGAGTTCGTCACAGAGGGGGTTGTGAATGTGTGGTTGTAAGAAGAGTTGGTTGCCCGCAGCAGCTCTTGGCTTTGTTTTCGAGTGATTTTCAACAAAGCGCAGCGCACTTAATTCTCTTTACGCACACACACATGTCGGGGTAGACATGGTATGACAGGCTTTTTATGCCTAAGTATCTTAAGTTGTCAGCTTGGCAAAAGGCAAAAGAAATCCTTTAATTTGCAGTAAAATGCAAAATGTGTGAACGTATGTATGTGTGTGTTGTGGTGTGTATGTGTGTGTATGTGTGGAAGGCAACAAGTCAGCGTACATTGGACTTTGCCACTTGGCACATGCGAGGAGGAGCAAAGGCAAAAGCGAAGGCGACTCGCCTCAAGGTATGCAGTAAATTAAAATGCAGTGACATTTTTTGCGAGAAGTGCGAGGGGAGAAAATGGGAGAAGGACACAGGGCAGCCAAATGACATGTGTATGTGTGTGTGTGTGCACTTTCTTTGCACTTTTCGCATTAAAAAGTTTTGCCCGCAAGCAGCCGGCTAAGAATCACAGCTACCAACTTGTGGCAACTGAACTTCGGTTTTGACATCATACGCACATACACACACTCACACAAACACACATGCAGTAATATTCACATGCAACATGGAACAACTGAGTACTTTTTTGGAATAAATTAGTATTTCCATAAACTTGTTGGTAGGTCAAAATGAGTTGTTTGTTTAGTTTTGAACAAAAAATTTTACAAAAAAATTTAAAGATAACAATCAATAATGAAATATAACCGAATTGTGAATGGTTAATAAATAATAATAAATATAATTTCAAATCATATTATTTTAAAAAACTAGTATTTTTTAATCTAGTTTTTTTAATATAGTATTTTTTTAAATCTAGTATTATTTTCATTAATCATAATGAAATATTATGTTAGTAAGAATATTTTAATAAAAATAATCCGTTAATTTTTTAATATTGAAAATACTATTACAATTAATTCTTATTATTATATAGTATATATACAACAATTTTTTTTTATTTGTAAAAATTGTTATGTAGCCCACTGTGGACTGCATTGAGTCATAAATGCATGACTTTGATTTCAGTACCGGCCGCCATAACCTTTGCCAGATCATTTTTTATATCAACTAAGAAAGTTTTGTGGCACACCTCGCTTTGACTGCTTTGCATATGAGGCAGGCAGGCTCTCGACAACATGGACAGGATACGACTCGGATTCGTGTGGCCAAACGCTTATGGCCACGTTAATGGCAAACTAAACTGAAAACTTTGCTATTGCCAACGACGCACGCATACGTAATAAAAGGTGTAAATGAGCAAAAGAGCCAACAGACGGGCTTCAAGCCGGTAGCATGGTAGAACGGAGAGTTTGTTGAAAGAGTTGGGGGGTAGTCAGTCAGTCAGCTGGGGTAGTCAGTCAGGCGCATAGGCATAAGGACGACCGAAGCGTCGGACAGACGGATATGGGCTTACGCCTTGGACCATTATAGGGGCCACTTGCTGCCTGCCAGCTGCAAGTCAGCCAACAGCGAACAGCCAGGTGGGCTATTTATATATGTATATTCGTGGCACAGTGGATGAATGCGAAACGTATGAAAGCAATTGTGATATGTGCCTCGTTGTGCAAACTTTTGTTTTTTTCTTATTCTCTTCTCCGAGTAGTTTCTTGAAGTTATTAATGTGGTTTACAGTGAATATTGGGATTATGGGTTGTAGATTGAACTTGCAGATGTAATACAAAATATGTATATGGAAGCATAATAAATGTGAATTGGTTTAGTTTATAATTGAGCAGATTTTACAAGTTTTAAATCTCTTAATCAAAGTTCTAAGTCGCATAATTTTTCTTACTATGAAGAAAATAATATGAAATAGTAACTTTAAATATATGTCAAAAATAAGCCCTTTATCAAATCAGTGGGGATTATATTAGCATTACAATGTGATTGTACTTAAACAAATGTACATACATATTTATTTTCCACAGTGGTTTTTCAAGTGTATTAAACTAAATTTAGCGTCACTCTGAATTACGACAGCTGGCAAGGACAACGACGACGATGGAGATGGAGATGGAGAAGTAGAAAGCTGTGGCAAGCGGGCTATTATAATACTACAAGTATTGCTGCCAACATGGCCAAGACAGAAAAACTCAACAACTTATATATTATATATATATATGTGGCACATCATGTTTGCAAATTTATGTAGTTGTAAGTTTCTGGCAGCAGGGAAAGGCCATAAAAAATGTGAGTGCGCAAAAAAAAAAGAAGAGGACGAAATGAAATATAAGTGGCAGCAAAAATGTGAAGGTGAAGAGGCAAGAAGGATACCCTGGCGGATGTGAAGCGTTGCCGTTGACAAGCTCGGACGCGTTTAAAGTGCAATTAGCGCACGTAATTGTAATCGAGTTGGCCGCTAGCTTCAACAGCAACAGCAACACCAGCAACAGCAACAGCAACAGCAATAACAACAACACGAATACGAACAACAACAACCTCACATATACTTTAAGCTTGAGGCAGCTGCAACTGGCACGCGGCTTCCGGCAGGTGGTCGCGGCTTATGCCACGCCCGTTGGGCATTTTAAAAGAAGAGGCTTTTTCTTTACTTTGCTTCAATTATTTCAGTTTTTTCTTGGCTTTTTCTTTTTTTTAAAGGCAACTTGGGTGCTGTAAATAAATTTGGCACTTAATCATATTTAAGGATTTGTCGCACATTTATTTATGTGTCCCTCTGTGGTTCAGTCAGTGCCACACACACATACACACACACACACACAGAGAGAGAGAGAGATCTTGAGCCAGTGGGGCCCACTTAAGGATTTTGGGTATTCCTTTTGGCCAACAGTTCCGCCGGAATTGCAGTTGCAGTGTGGGCGTGGTGCGGTGTGGCAAGATAGCCCACAAGCCACAAAATGCGCCAATTTGCGCCATTTCAAGTGTGCCAAGCGACAACAACAACAACGTTGCCTAATTATGCGTTCTGGCTTTGTTATTTATAGAGGCCGATTCGGCCACCTTTCTTCTGCTGTGCCTGCTGCCTGCTGCCTGCCGCTTGCCACCTGCCGCCTTCTGTGGCTCTTTGCTCGTTTTGCCTGTTTGTTGGCTTGTTGTTGCTTGGCTTTGGATTTGGCTTGACTTGGGCTCCTTTGTTGCTGCTGCCCACGAGGCTAATTAGGCCTAAAGCGCGCTCATTGTGCACGTTCGTTGCAATGTCGCCTGTTACGCCAACAATGTTATGCCTAACAACATCCCCTTACTACATCACCCCTCTGCCACACCGCATTTCCGCTTAGTTGCGCCTTGGAGTTCATTAATGATTTAAGCATTCAGCGAAATGGTCAAAAGAAATGTTCGCACTCACAAAATGGCAACAGTTAAGTTGTTGCCATTTTGGCCAAGTCTAAATGATTTAATTCGATTTGCAATCATTTCGTTTGCGTCAAGTGTTAAATAAGGCAAAATTCCATTCCACTAATCATAAATGTCAAGCATTTTTATACCTCAGTAGCGAATTAGAGGAAATAGTTGGAAGGGATGCTGCTTTAAATGGTAATTATTTATTTCTTATCATATTTCTGACTAATTCTCATAAAATGCTCTTCATAGTAACGTATATTAGCTTTTGTTCGTTTCACCTGTATGTAAAGTATTTTGATTGATATAAATGAACTGCTTCTTTGATATAAATCAACTGCTTGACTGCTTGCAATGATCAGCTCGTTTTAAATATAGCTTCTATTCCTGGTCCTGCCCATACTCTAGTTTCATGTGCAATCAGTTTGAGTGTAAGCATTTCTAAAGAGATGGTCCCTGCTGGGAATGCTTAACAATGTTTCACTAGTTTCAATAGAGAATCACTTCTTGATTTCATGACGTCCAGCACGCTAAACAGAGTGCACAAGACAACACGTTACTAACAAACTATAATTATGCAGATTTGAAAGAGATTAACAAGACAACGAAAATAAATACAACATCATACTAGGGTGACAGCAATAAACGAAACTTAGTGCTTATGAATTTTCAGTAAAGTTTTGTTGTGTATCATTTGTACACTAGCATTAGGTAACAATATACAAATTTGTTTAATTAATTACATTAATTAGAAATATGGAAGGTTAGGTTAGGTTAGAGCACCAGGAGGAATAGATTATTAGCCCACAGACAGTGTTCATACAAACCATTTACTCAAACCTAAAGTAAAAATCTTCGTTTGAGAGAATAAGGTCCTAGCCCACTGCATGTTTAAAGGATAATCCGCTAATTCTTACATACTAGATAAGAAGAAAAAGCCGAAAAAGCGATTTACTGTCTTGAAGACTGCAGTACAGTCACAGAAGAGATAGGAAACAGATTTCTCAATTTCCTCAACCCACAAGCTGACGCAGAAATCATTAAAAGGGGCTCGTAATCTCGCTCCGTTGTTTTCCACTAGCCAGTGTCTCCTAAAGGTTCTGATAACGACGACACAGCCTAAACTATTTAAGTAAATTAAGCCCGAAGAGCATCTTTTGCAGCGCACTGGCCACGTTTGTTAGGCTACCCGGTTTTGTGTTGCCACCTTCTAGAAATGAAGAAACATTTATATGCAACAGTTTCATTGAAACTGAAACCGATTCAATAAACAAAACTTTTTGCTAAAATATAGTATATTTCAACGGGGAATTTTTAGATGTATTCGATTTTTCTACTTTTTAGCAAAATGATGTAGGTGTCGTTGTTTGTGTCTATAGCTGTGTAGTTGTTGCTGTTTTTTGTTGATTATGATTATTTTTAAGTGCAGGTAGAAAAACTGTCAGGCTTGAACACTTGAATGCATTTTCATTACACCTCATTACATTTCACTTCATTGCAATTGTGCGTTGCAGATGATTTTTCGTTGTTGCTTTTGTTGTTGCTGTTGTTTTGTTTGTTAAGCCCGTGAATACACGAATTGACGGCTGAGTGAATGGATCGAGGCACTCGTTTACATAGATGCGAATGTTTTGCATGTAAAATGTTTTTAATTGAAAACAATAAAGTTTCTGGCTTTGGAGGTTGTAGCAGGCAGCAGGCAGCAGGCAGCAACGCAGTCCTGTTCCCTCTTTACTCTTCAGATACAATGCATAAAATATTCTATAGAAACATGAAATGCCCAACAAATGAGCAGCGCGTGTAAGTGTTATAGGCAGAACTAACGGATTTTAAATACACTTTAAACATGAAAATGGTATGTGTGATTTAAATATTATTATTTATTCAAATATTCTTGAATATTAAAAGTACGTCCGCAATATTTACTGTTCTAATTTAAAAATTTTAATTTTGATGTTCAAGCTTATATTAGGAAATTGTATGTCGTTTAATATTATATTAGAAATTAAATTTCTTGATTCTCATATATTGTCGATAAAGTCAATATTGTCATTTGTACTCATAAAAGTTTAGTGATTGCTCCACCACTGTTTGGTCCCGTAATACAAGATTAACCAGAAATGTTAGCTGGGGTTCTGGAACTGAGGAACCACCTTATTAAAGTAGAGTCCTTTTATTTAATGTTCCATCCTTATTGAATAGTATGCCTGGAGTTTTATTTGTTAGTAATATACTGAACGATGGAATAGACTCACATATTCTAATTAAACTAGCTGTCCAATGAGATTATGGCTTTATATTTTAACCTTTAACCTTGATCGTTGTCTAGCAACCATTTAGTTCGTAAGCCATTTCGTGTTGCTTTGGGTATTTCTGGTTTTTTTCCAAACCATACAACAAATATCGGACCACTCATTTTCAATGTCGAATTCCCCAAAATATTCATTATCTTTAAGCATTTTTAGCTTCCGACTGTTCATAGAGCGTACAATTTACTCGAATCTGCTTCATTTTGGTTTACTTTATTGAAATGCCCTCTTTAATTTGTTGGTAAGTGTAAAAAAAAAAACTCTCTTGGCAAAAAGCTAAAAGCTGAGCATTCACGGATTGTGTTTCTTTGTTTCAGGCGTGAAAGCGAGCTGAATGAAAATGGAAATGCAGTGATATACCCAAGCGATAAATGATAGATACATATGCCTACTGCATGCACATATAAATGTGAATCTATAGGTAAGTGTGTATGTCTGTGTGGATGAGAAAGTGATAATTAAAAAACGCGCTATAGACTTTTGCAGTTGTTGCTGTTGCTTGTTGTTTATCGCTATATGTTGAATGGTTATTGTGTTTTCAGAAGTGGGATATTGCAATCATGGCAACATGGGGCCAGGTGGATGTGGCAACTTGTGGGGATATATGTATATATATGTACACACATAGATACGTGGAATGTGTTCATCATTGCGAATGAAGTGATCAATGCGGCCTAACAATGATTGACGGCATTTCAATGCAACGAGCGAGCGAGATAGTCAGACAGACAGACAAACAGACAAGTATGAAATAGGCAAAAGAAAGGGTGCCAGTCCTGCAAATGCAACAAATGAATGGGTGGCGGGGTGAACGGGTTGAGTGGGTGACTGGGTGGGTGGGTGGGTGTGGCTTGGGCGTTTGCTTGATGACAAACAATTATGCAGAATTGCAAGCGTTTGCAATTTTGTGCAAAATTAATTTTGCATTTTTAATTTTGCATATAGGGTGGTATGTTCTCACAAACAACTACGAGTGTGTCTCTATGTGTGTGTGCGTGTTGAGTGTGCGGCAGTTTAAAGACAAGTCTTTAAAAACAAACAAATATGCTGAGGCAGCAACAAGCCGTCGACAACCTATCACAAAGGATTGATAAGTGCTCGACTTCGAGCTGGCATCAGCCGAGCCACTCTATAATCTATAAAGCTACGATACGACGGCCTGTTAGGGCCACGTGTCTTTAGTAGCCAACCCATGGGCTGATGTTAAAGCTGCCGTCACAACTTGACTTATTCTCGAAGCGCTCGTTGAGCTGAGCATTCAGTTCTATTGAAGATTCCGATCGATGATGAACGTTCAAGTAAGCCGAGATCTGCAGCAGCAGTTGGTGCTGTTGCGTGTCTCCTGGGAGCAGCCAGCCTTGCAGTTCCCAGAGATTTGGTTACGCGATAACTGCCAGTGCCCCAAGTGCTATATGCAACAGACGCGTAGTCGCTTGCCACACGGCTGGAACTACCTGGATCCTACTGTGCGAGTGCAGCAACTTAGCTGGTCTGTGGAGCAACAAGCATTGCAGATTCAATGGACAGATGAGCATCGGTCTAGCTATTCATTCAGTTGGCTCAGGGAGCGCGATTTCTCGCAGGCGAATCGAACGCGTTATCTACGCGATTATTATCGCCCCGAGAAGCGACACTGGTCGGGTCAACAGTTTGAACACATTCATCGTGAATTTGAGTACCAGGATTTGCTGCAGAATGATAAAGTGTTGCTCGAATGGTTGAACCACCTGGCTGTCTATGGTCTGGCACTGGTCAAACGTGCTCCACTCGAGGCGGATGTGCTGCGCAAGCTGTGCAATCGTGTGGGTTTTATGCGTCGTACCACATACGGCAATGAGTGGAGTGTGCGTGCCCAGCCTGGTGCCAGCAACTATGCCTACTTGGCTGCCCCACTACCACTGCACACCGATATGCCCTACTTTGAGTATAAGCCGAGTGTAACGCTGCTCCACACTCTACAGCAATCAGACTCACCAGGTGGCGTGAATCTGCTCAGCGATGCTTTCCATGTGGCAGATTTGCTACGTCAACGGCATCCCCAGGCATTCGAGGTGCTCAGCCAAACTCCGGTGGACTGGGCGGATATTGGCAGCGATAAGGAACTGTCCTTCCATAATGTTTGGCGTGCGCCAGTCATCAAGTAAGTATCATTTTTTCACTTATTAAGAGAAGTTTTTAACAGTTTAAAAAGTTTAAAATTAAAGTGAGTGTAAAAAAAGAATACTTATTTTTAAATTTTAGATTTTTTCTCTTACTCCAACCACTTCTTAACATATCTTAATCTGTTAACAGCCTGGATGCCAATGGTCGTTACGTGAGAATTAACCACAGCATTCCGCAGCGCGATAGCCACTTTAGTGTGGCTGCGGATCAGGTGCTTCCGTGGTACGAGGCGATGGCTTTGTTTATACGGCTGGCCAACGAGCAGGCATGCACCTTTAAAACCTCACCCGGAGATGTGCTCACATTCGACAATCTGAGAATGGTCCATGGACGCACTGGTTACGATGACACGGATCAGAATGTTCGGCACATTGTTGGCGCTTTTGTCGACTGGGATATTGCCTTTTCGCGTTGGCGTGTCCTCAAGAATGCTCTCGCCCCTTCCGTATAGTTGCGATGTGAGCTTTATTGTATTCTCTAAATTATCAGCTCGAACATTGTAATATTAAGTGAAACAAAACTGCCATAAGCGATAGGTTGAAACAAAAAAACATTTTATATTCCATAATCTTATCAGCTTTTAAATCAGTCTGCAACTGTTTGTCTACTAAGCATTTTGCACATATATACAGTAATAAACGTTTATAAATACTCTTTAATTATAAGTTAAGATGCTTTTTTGATTTGATTTTGCCATGAGAATTATGGTTATGTTATTGAGAATAGTTTTTATTAGTACAAAATTATGTGACTTTTCTCACATCCTCTTTGAGCTGTTGATAATTATCACTTTTTATAATTGATTGATAGTAGGGTATTTGTATGTATATATATACCTCTGCTTTATGCTCTCTAACTGCTGACACACATCACGCGATTCGATGACAACAAGTGAAAGTCAGCGACACGTCATTGTTTACTCCCAGTCTGGTAACTGAAATGAATATTCTAAAATGTGATTTGCTTGTCTTATCAGTTCAAAAGTGAATGAAGAATGTTTTTTTTTGCTGTATTTCGATTACTAATTTTTGTTGTTTGCGTTTTAATACATTGTAGTGGCATTGGGCGATTAGGTGTTTATCAATTTGTTTGTGGCAGAGCCAAAATACAAACATTGACCTGACTGAGCTTTTAGTGTCAGCGTAAATCACACAAATGTGTGTGTTGGCCCCCCGACAGACAGTGAAACCCTTTAAAAACAACAACAAACAAGTAACAAGCCAAGAAACGAATGGCTTGGTTGAAAGGTTGGAAGCGAGATGAGGGGAAGTTGTATTTTTATGGCATTGCCACATTTTGACGGCTCCTTTTGGCAGAGCCGGAAGCTGTGTTGTTGGTTTTGTTTTTTTTTTTATATTTGTGTTTGTGTGTTCGGTGCGGTTACCCAGTGGCAAATCCTTGGTAAATCTTTTTATTTATGTCATTGATGCCAAGGCACATGAAATACACACACACACACACACCCACACAAAGTGTATATGCACACAGGGCATGTGATTTTGGTAGCACATGAAAACTCCAGCCAAGTAAATCCCTCTAATAATCCACATAATAAGCAGCTAGAGAGTCAGAGCAGCAACAGCTGACTAAAGGGGTTGCACTGGCTACCGACTACTGACTACTACAGAAAACCTTACCCTACCCAACACCCAACACCCAACACCCACCACCCACCACCCACCAACACCCATTCCACCCACCCGCTTAGCCTTTCTCTTGTTTATAAGTTCATAAAACTGAACGAGTCAGGCGCTTTTTTGAGAGGTGGGATCTCTTTTTTAGCTGCACATAAAAGCGAAGTAAGAACAAGAAAGAAAAAAAACGAAATGAAAAAGAGAATAGTCGCAAATCCTATTTCTGTTTGTGGTTTGGTTGGCCAAGACTTTCACGGCTGGTCCACGACCATAATGTGTAATTGAAAACCCTGCGTTATATAGTATTGCACTCCTGGGCCCACCACATTCGATGTGTCGTCTAGTCTCTGCCCGTCTCCCCCCTTGAACTAATTGGCACAGTTGTGTTGGCCAGCAAAAAAAAAACACATAAAAAAGAAAGGGTTTTCTTTGTGTGTGTGTGTGTATGTGTGACACTGACACCGCGCTGGCCATTATGTAAACAAGGCCAAGGAGCCAAGCTAAAAAGAGGCAACCCTTGCCAACAACAACAACCACAACAAGACGAAGAAGAAAAAGAGCTGTCGTGCTGCAAATAATGCTCTCAATTTGTAGACACTTTGAAGAGCGACTCGCACACAATTGCCAAACTAAAATGCTTACATACATACAATTTCCGCTAAATCGCCCCCTCATTATCCAGCAGCCAGCAAAGGCAGGCGGAGGAAAAGAGACGGAGTGTGGAGTATGGGAGAGACAGATGATTCTTGGCTGTGGCCCAGATTCGAGCCAAAAGATTTGGTCAGCATTTGCCAGCCAAGTTCAGTTTTTTTCTAAGTTTTTTTGCTTTGCTTTGCTGTTCAAAAAAACGGTCACATTGATAAACATGCTGCAATTGACGCAATCATTGTCTGTCCATGAATTGAATTAAATCAACTCAAGTACGACAATCCACATCCCCTTGCCACATAACACACACACACACCCCACCACTAACCTCTCAGCGAGAGTACCACAACGATTTTAAGCATATGGATAACTTTTCAACTATGCCCAATATTTTTATAATACACTTGCGCAAGGGTATTCATTCGACTTGAGTTAAGATATATATTTTTAATGAATGATTGGTTTACTATATATGTAGAAGTATTAGCCTAGAGTTGTCTGTTGCCTGTTTTTGTAAGCGTTTATTTCAGTTGAAAAGATAATTAGTTTCTTTGCAAGTTTAAGTTCTTAACAGTGATTTCATTCACTTATGTGTAGTGGAAAAAAGTTCAGCACAAAAATATATATTTATAGGGCATTTAACATTCGTCTTCAAGTGGTATTGTTGACTTCGGCTTTTTGTCTGATTTGTTGCATGGCAAAATGAATGGGTTCTGTGTGTCATGCATGCACAGACATTGAAATCAAGCTAAAATAAGTATATGGAGTGCCAGCATCAAATCATATCAAACAAATGATAGTCAACCCTTTGGTGTCAGTCGTAGTGTTTCTCTCTCTCTCAATGTTTGTGTGGTTGTTACAGCGTGGGCGGTTTTTGGGTGTTTGATGGGCGTGTCGTATGCGTAATGCGCCCTGTAATTCCGTTTGATTTCGCTGCAGGACATTAGCGCGCGGGCTCAACGTCGCATTTCGCTTATTAGAATTCGCTTGTGCCGCTGGAGTGTAATAAATTCTCAAACACACTCACACACACACACACATGCACTCTCACACTATCACATCCACACGTGCCATATACGTACAACGCTCCACCAGCAATTTCAAAGTTTATCACCAAAGCGTCTACAACTTCTCTCTGTCTCTCCCTCTATCTTGGTCTTCCCTTTCTTTCTCTATCTCTCTCTCTCTCATTCATTCATTCACTCCGTATGTGGCTTGTTGTTGTCTGCACGTCTGCTGTGGTTATGTGAAATCACATCGTAAAAATGTCCAAGTCCAAATGCTGCGCGCCAAAGCTCATAAGTCCTGCTGTTCCCGTGCACTCCTGCGCCATACCCCCATACCCCCATCCACATCTTCCCACCCCCTCACCCTGTTTTAGCTTGTTGCCTTGTCGTTTCACCTGTCGCTTGGAATTGGCATTAGCGCACAACCCTTTTCTTTCGTTTTTTCTGTTTTTCTTGCCTGGCCTTTCAATTTATAGATGGCGCGCATATAAATATTTATTTCCATGTGCAGCTGCCTACACTTTGGCGGCATCGGTGGCACCACCACCACCACCACCAGCACCACCACCACCACCATCACCACCGTCGCCATGCCTTGGCATCATTATTATTTTTATGATGGCCTTAAAAGCATCATTCGGGGCGATCAATAAACATTCATGTATGCCCGTCTCGACTTGCAGTTTTCAATGTGTGTTTCAATAAGCGAAAGTGCCTGCTTCCAAAAACTTGCCCCGTTGCAAGTTCTTCTTCTCCTTCACCCTCTTTTGGTGCGTATGGCAACTATGTGCGAGTGTGAGTGTGTGATGCCATCAAATAATTAAAGGTCAACCATTCAAACAAACTGGCCAAAAACTCACATACCTAACTGCCCGTTCCTGCCCGTTCCTGCCCGTTATCGAAAAATAAACTAATAATAACCCGTTGAAAATTGTGCCACATCAGCGTGCCACAACCATAATAGGCGTTGTTGTTGTATTTGTTGGTCCATGTTCGTTCCTGAATGGGTCTGAATACATTTCATGTATATATTTCCGCTGTGCATTAGCCTGTGTATTTAATGGCCTGCCATTAAACAATGCAAATACGTGCCAGATATGAGCTCCTGCTTTTCACACACAGATACATATCACAATTTTTAATTAGGCTAAACGCTGTTGCAGCTCCTCCCTTCCCCTCCCACCGCACACAGTGTTGCCCAAATGCCGAATGCAAATGTGAAAGTGAAACTGGCAACTGCAAATGATAAGATTAGTTTTCATTACGGTATATATACACTATAAAATTGTCCCAATAGCTGAAGCTTATTTTTTTTTAATTACTAATTTATTATCTATATGTATTATGGACAAATATTTATCCAAAAGAAATACCACTTTAAATTAAAGCAGACTTAAATTTGAAAATACTATATGTATGTAAATAGAACGAAAAGCGTTATTACTTTTTCTTTGGGAAAAAATTGGTAATAAGTTTGATAATCTTTTTAATTAAGAACATCTTGCATATTACCAAAACAATTATTCACTTCAAATATTTATATTATATAATTTGGATAGGTCTGACAATGTCGCTCGACCAGACTAATCAGAGCGACGAATTTGCTATTGAAAACAAGTAAGAAGACTCTAGTCGAGTAAGCTCGACTAGAAGATACCCTTAACCCTTGACCATACAGACGGACAGATGGTCGGGCTAACAGACATACACATATGGCTGTGTAGTTCTGTACCAATACTTGATGGTTTCATATCTTCGGTGTTTCTTAACCGATTTTAATGAAATTTTTACAGAAGTTCATTATTTTGCTTATAGTTTCAATCCTCATTTTTAGTTTTTTGTTATCGATTCCATGTGTATATCGTAAACCTGAAAAGTTATCGAAAATTGTAAACAAACTTGTCATGCGTTGGGTTTAGGAGAGCTCATATCCAATATTTGGAGTATCTAGCTCTTGTAGTTTCTGAGATCAATGCGTTCATACATACAGACGGACGGACGAACAGACGGACGGACGGACGGACAGACAGACGGACTAAATCGACTCGGCTGTTGATGCTGATCAAGAATATATATACTTTATGGGGTCGGAGAAGCTTCCTTCTCCCTGTTACATACTTTTGCACAAAACCATTATACCCTTTTTTTACCCATTTCATGGGTTAAGGGTATAAAAATCAGAATATCACAAAGGAACCTAAAATACAAATTCCACATATAAAATTTCATAATAAAAACACCACACATCAAAAAATATCATTATTATTATTATTGTAAATGCAGCTTATATATATATAGTATTGTTAAGCTTCACCATCAAATTGCGGTCAATAAATTAAGTATAGCATACTTCTGAGTGCTTTGGCTCGATTGCAGATTGAAGCTCATTTCATGTTAATGAAAACGGCAGCCAGATGATGAAAATGCCAATTTACCAAACAGAGCAGAAAATATGGCAACTGCAGCAAAGGCAGACAATCAAACAGACAAACAGACCGATAACAACGAAAAGGGCAATTATGGAAAGGTATAATTAGCGCACAAATTGAGTTGCATTTTGAATTAATATCATTTCCGGCTATATATAATATGTAAAACACATGTATATCATATTAGCAGTTGAAGACATTTTTATTGTTTGCTCTGGCATGAGCTTAATATGTAACGGTAAACTTGTTAACTATTATACAAATCTCATAATGAAGTTAATACCAAAAAGTGGGTGTGTTTGTGTTTGTTGAAAGGACAATGTTTGGGGTATCGGCTAGCGGTCAGCTTTTGCTCCATTTGCTACAAACCAATTGTGGAAAATTGATTAGATGTTGTTACGGGCTTGCTGGTTTGCTGGTTGCAGCACTTGCTCCTTGCTACTTGCCACTTGCCACAAGCCAATTTGCAGCTTTTGTTCACTCCACAACACAAAATGGCAACCCTTAAAAGGTGTTGATGTTTGCTAAGTAGTCTCGTGCCCCTTCCCCTTTCCTTTGCCCTTTTGCATTTGCACGCTTTGCTGCACATTACTTTGATTATTTTCTATTTTGCTGAAAGTTGCATGCAAATAGTTGCGGCACCTTTGTATTTTGCTGCAAAGACATTTAATATTTTACAGCTTCAACCACAATATTGACTTTTCACCTGGACAGGGCAACTAGCAAGTGAATCGATGCCGGACAAGATGCTCAACACACAAAATATTCAGACAAATGAAATGCGGGCAGCTATTTAAAAAAAAAATAAATAACGGTAATATATGGATTCCTGTTCCACTTATTAATCTTTTTTCTTCATAACGGCTTATAGTATATTAATTCATGATTTGTCAGTGCAAATAGAATAGTTTTAAGATGTTCTTAAGAAATTTGTAATCTCTTTATTGTTTCTTAGGCAAAAATCACTGATACATATCAACTTTTGAAAATTTCAAAATATTAATATCATGAATTAAGCTCTTATGAAATCGCTTCCAACTGCGGTTTTCATTGCTAAACTTTTAACTTTAAAGTAATGAAAAGCTTAGCCCAATGAAAAAATAAAAAACCAACAAAAATATTTGCAGCTATCGATTAGTGAGCTTTAATTAGGGCCGGATTTGATTAAGCAGAAACTAATTGTGTTGCAATTGGCAATTAGAATTACGAAGCAACTTGCACCTTTGCCTGCCAGCTGTTGCCTGCTAGCAAATAAACAGCAATTTGGTTAATTGCTTTACGGCCTGAACAGGTGTGCAAGTGTGTGTGTGTGTGTGTGTGCTTGTGTGCTTATATAAATTTCATACATGTCAAAGCATTTGCAGCTGCCTAGAAAATAACTTTAGCACATTTTATGAACTTAATAGTCAATAAGCCAAAGCAAGTGTGTGTTGGTGTGTGAGTGTGTTTGTGTGTGCTTGAGTGTATGGACTGTCAACCCTTTTTTGGCAGCTAGGGTTACAGTTGCCTCATTAGACGATAACAACAACGTTTCTTTCTTTCTTTTTTGGCATTGACGTTAGAGAAGAAATTCAAGTTTGCTTTTTTATGCTCGCTCATAAACTGAATTGTATTGCTGCCGTCTTTTGTATGCATGTGTGTGTGTGTGTGTGTGTGAGAGAGTCTGTGCCACACATTTGCTTGCCTTTTTAATAGTTAACGAGCTCCCCACGAGAACCCAAGTTCTATTTAGAAAAATAAAAAAAACTTTTGGCGCTGCTTTTGTGTACATATTTTGGGCGCGATACATTCGGGCAATCTAGTATGGAAAAAAAAGGGATGTCCCATTGACAAAAGCTGGTCAAGGGCTGGCTTCGTGGGGCATTGTTGGTGGGGCATTGTTGCATATACATATGTATATGTATATGTATATGTCTCTTTTATGGGCCTTATAAAAATGGCATGACCGGAAATTACAAATGTCCATATAATGTCAATACAAGTGCAGATTAGTGGCTGTCATGTGGCTCATTTTCCAGAAGTGCGTTTGGGAAGAGGGTGGGAAGAGTGGGGAGAAGGGATACGGCTTGCTTGTGGGCGTGTCAGCAAATGATTTTGGCAATTGTGCTAAATTTAATACTGAAACTGCCAACCACAACAACAGTGAACCACCACCTCTCCTCCTCTACCCAACCAAACCCCCTCTCGCTTCACGCTTATTTGCTTTAAACAAACATCTGACAAATGCCGGAAGTCATTTGCATGCACAGTTCAGCTGTATATGCGTAAATGTCTGTGTATTTGCGTGCGTGGGTGAGTGAGTGTCGTTCTGGGTTCTGTGCATGGTGCATGGTGCATGGTGCATGTTTAGATGGATTTGTCGATTTGTGGCCGGACTGCAAATGCATTAAATGCCAGCGTAAACACTGCCAACTTGGTAATCCGGCACTGCCAGCCAACCAGCCAACCAGCCAACCAGCCAGACATTCAGCCAACCTAGCCAACTGGTGAGACAGAGGCGGTGTTCTGTGCCACGCCCACAATACATAGGCAATGGGTGTGAATGTTTATATGTGTGTGTGTGTATACATACCCTGTGAGTATTTAAAATTAGTTGAATAGGGTATCATGTTGTTGAGAACAATCTTTAATAGTAAATCTCTGTTAAAGTCTTTTCATATTTATATGACACTTATATGATACAGTGATACAATCAAGCAAATGATCTAACCAAACCGAGACACTGATCAGGGTTTCAGCTCGCTAACTCAACAAGTGAGGGATAGACAGGTATGACTATATCGACTCAGCACGTGATACCGATCAAGAATATATACGCTTTCTTTGCTTGAATATGCTTTCTTCTATCCGTCATACATGTGTATGTATGTATGTATGTACAACTGAACGTATTACAATTTGGTGCAATTTGTTGGAATTGGTGGGGAAACTCTATAAAAATTCAATTCAATCGGGAAATGTTACAGGTGTATGACGAACAAAATAAAATCAAAATATATTCAACTTCAAGAAAACAAAGAAGCAAAGACGTCTTATTAGAGATTGGCCAAATAATTACATTAAAAACATTTATTTAATTTTAAGTAGTCGGCTAAAAATGTTGAATGTGATTTTAAACTTTATTAAAGGATATCCTCTTGTCCAGCCCACTCAATTAGACAACTGTTAGTTGTTATGTGTGTTGCTGTTGCTGTTGCTGTTGCTGGTGTTTTGGCATTTTGTGTTAATTTCATGCCAAGCAACATGAATGTTGTTGTGCCTAACACACGCACACACACACATGGACAGACTTATTGTGGTCTCTGGTGCGTCTCTGAATTATGTTTTTGATTTTAGTTGACAATAAGCGGGCGCAAATTTATTGTCTACAACTGCAAAATCGAAGCGTTGACAACAACAACGAGAACGTGAACAAAAACAACAACGACAACAACAACAACAGCTGCAACTGCAACTGCTGCGTGGGCGTTGTGCAAAGTGCTAACTGCGACAAGGCGTGGCACTGACAGCTACACACACACACACACACACATACATAAAAAAAGAGAGAGAGAGAGAATGCATCGCTTGCAACGGGCTGCATTGCATTTGCAACTGCAACACGCGCCGCACTTAATATTAAAGTGCATGCTGCTGGTGCCTTTGAATGGTGCGGTTCCTGTGGTTCCTGCGGTTGTTTACCACCTAAATGTTCATGCTTTTGCTGCTGTTGCTGTTGCTGTTGCTGCTGCTATTCCTGCTGCTGCACAGCCTTTTTAATTGAAAATTTGCTGCTATTTACGAGTGGAGGATCCCTTTCAGACAGCCTGTTTGAGTATTGAAAAGTTTAGACTTAAGGTTTAAAAAACAGCTAGAAATTATTTTGGGGTTAGAAATGGATTATGAATGGCGAAGGGAAATAAACGAATTAATTATCAATTTATAGCCAAGCTGAAAACATTTTCCCATGAATTTATTTATTAATTAGTTTTCTTGTAAATAGTAAGACTATATTAAGATTTATGTAAGATTTATATTAGAATTGGTTAAAGAACACCGGAGATATGAAAAATTGAAATTAAATCCTCACGCATTGGCACAGTAAGACCGTAGTATGGGTTTTGTCAAGGGTATACCCTTAAACCTTCTTACTTAACTAAAGTCTTCTTAATTGCTTATGAATATTTTGTTACGTATAAACTTTGGAAAAGTCATTGACTAAAAGCCCAAGCATATGCTTGAATAATATTAATAAAATATAAAATAAATGTATATAAATTTCATGATTATCTCAAGTACATGTACAATATTTGTAAATATCTTTGCAGTTGAAACGAAATAACGCTAGAAATATGTATGTATTCGTTCCCTTCGATAAACATCATAATACATTTATGTTTGTACATTTTATGTTACGCTTTAACCCTAAACCCTAACCGAATTTAAATATATTTTGTATAGTTTTACAGCTCGAGCTTATTTTTGCAGACAAAATTAGTAAGCGGCACATTATGCGACTTTATTTGTGTGCTCCATAAAATTGAAGATGACATCATAAACTTGTGGCGCTGATCCCAGCCACCACCACCCCCATACCCCAAGTAAAGGGGTCAGAGTTGCAGCACAGTTTCACAATTTTTACAGTTGTAGTCGTACACGTACTCGTAGTTGTACTCGTAGTCGTTGTAGTCGTAGTGAATTTTTTGGCATGCAGTCAAGATGTGGTCCCAAACACGCGACGGCCATGAGACTTGGGGCCAAAACTGTAAAGGTGTTTTTATGGCCGCCATGACAGCGAAGGGCGGGTAGGAGGTAGGAGGTAGTTGCAGATGGGCAGCATGTTGTTTGCGCCTGGACTATGTTGTCGATATTTGCACGCGACTCTTTCCTGGTCAGGTCTGTGTGTTGGTCCATTGCCAGGAGCAGTTGTTTCGCCAAGCTAAGCGCCAAGGATTGGCTGCCAGGCCAACCAACGGAGAGAAAGAGAGAGAAAGAGAGGGAGAGAGAGAGAGAGAGAGCGATAGATAGAGACTGATAGCTGCTAAGTTGGCTTGCAGGTGTGATTTTATGCAATTTGCTTTCATATTAAATGAGTAGCTATAGGTGAACTGTCTTCTACTTCTACAGAGCAAGTAAGAAAGGGTTATGCATAAGAAGAAGAAGAAGAAGAAGAAGAACTTTCATTCATTGCTGCCGCAGAGTGGAGTAGAAACTGGTGCGGGGGTGCTGCGGGGTGTATGCTGCCCCTATGACAGCAAAGTAGCTGTGCAAACGTTGCAGCTGCAAATCCGCAATCAGACAAAGCAAATAATTTTGAAAAAATAAATATGAGGGATTATTGTGCAGGCTGTGCTTCTGAATGTGTGTGTGTGTGTGTGTGTGTGTATGTGGGTGGGTGTAAGCGGGGTACACTGAAAAGTATGCTATAATAAAATGCAGCTAAGTCGAGTCGAAAGTTGTTGTTCTTGTTGGGCTGGGCTGAGCCTGCATGGCGATATTAAATTTCAAGTGCATGTGTTAAGCCGACATCGCTGCCGTGTGGCTGCCACTATTTGTGGCACTGACTCGACGTCGGCGACCTGCCATTGAAATTCTGTTTGTCCTTGTGTCTTGGTACAGCAGCAGCAAAAAAAAAAAACAAACTGCACAATCAGCTTAAAATCTATATGTGCAGGAGCCCTCTGCCTCTTCCCAATATGGGGACATTCGCCATTTGAATGCACTTGCCACTTGAAAGATTAGCCCTTCGAAGTCGCCCGACTGTGCCTTGCCACAAATTTACCTATTGTCATTGCTTTTATTTATTTTTGTTGTTATTTTTATTGTGTTTCTTGGCTTAGAAGGCAAACCCATCCCCATCCCCATCCCCAACCCCAACCCCAACAAACAGCAGTCATTATTTTGATTATGTAACTTTTTGTGTTGCCTCTTTTATACCCCGAGACCATGAAATTGATAAAATGAGGTATTATGGTTTTGTGAAAGAGGCTTTGACAGAAAAAAGGTATCTCCAACATAAACAATATATTCTTGATCAGCATCCACAGTCGTGTCGAATTGGAACATAAATTATCGATAACTCTTCCCGTTTCGCATATATAACCATGCAATCGATAACAGAAACTTGAGTTTGAAAAATGTAAAAAGTATTTTATGAAAATATGTTGAGAAACAGAGAATTTAATGAACGTTAGAGTTAAGTCATTATCATTAACGCCGGGCAGTTTTATAGGGTTGAGGGTATCCCTAGTTGAGCTTTCTCAACTAGAAGCCTTCTTGCTTATTTTTCGACAGTTTGCTTTCATTGTAGCCTGCGAAACCCCACTCCAGCCACGCCCACCGCTCTTACCAAATCATATTTTTTTATTATTATTTTCAGTCCATATCTCTCTCTCTCTGTCTCCCTATCTCTCTTCCTCCCTGCTTCTCTCATTTATGCTTATCATTGTTTGGCTTTTGTTGTTGGCATTTGGAAATCCACTTTTAAAATATTAAAAAATAAAACAACAAAAACAACGGGAGCAAAAAAAAATGCCAACTCTGAAATGTCGTATAAAAAAAAAAAAAACAATCTGGCGAAAAACAGAACAGAGAGAAAAACGTCAACAGAAGCAGTTAGCAGAAATGCAAAATTAGTAAAAAATTTTTAGTCAAATTAAATGACGACCATTAGGCGGGTTCCAGTCCCATTGTTTGCATTTGGCTGCACCCAAATGGTGCAGCAATTTTAAAGATATGACATTCCGGATTGGCTGCAGCCGAGATCTTATAAATGGTTTGCCAGTCTGTGCATGTATATACATTAGCCCTAAAACGAGATCTACCGAAGTAAATTATAAATTCTGAGTGATTTAGTTATATTTGTATTCTCACACTCATTTTATTCAAAAACCTAACATTTAAAGCGTGACTTCTGATTCAGATTAAGCAATCGAAAATACATGCCCTTAGGTAAATGTTTGGTTCCCTCTCACAATTAACATTTAACTTTTTGTGTTCCATTGTTAATGAGGCCACAAACATAAGGTTTGGCTTAAGGCGCTGCTGACTGCAGATCGGAAATGTGCAGAAATCGATGAAAGTACAAGTTAATTAAAAGGCGCTCAAAATAATGATTGTGTTACATGTGAAAGGAACACAAACGCGAACGCGAACGCGAACGCCAACACGAACACACGCAGCGAAAGAGAAAGACATACAAGAGAGGTGGGACATAGAGGGAGAGAGAGAGAGAGAGAGAGACAGAACATGCCATGACAAATGCACGTCATTTGGATTATTACAGGTTTATTTCGCTTTTGGCACTCAACTACAATACAATTACGTTCACACAAACACACACCGACCTTCACACTCGCACACATATGTACACTTGAAGCTCACACAACGTTTTGGTAATGCAATCCAACTAAAATCAAAGCCATATACAGCCACACACACGCACAACACACTTAATTCGGAGTCCAAGTTTGGCATTGCGCGGCGCCAATTTGCAATTTCATTACAATGCTTAATCATCATTAATTGTCAACTCAAACTGCTCCCTCCCCCTGCATCCCTTCTACAGGGTACAGGGTACAGGGTACAGCGATAAAGTGCACAAATACATACATACTGCGTGGTGCAGTTGTTTGTATTTGTATTGGTGTGCGCGTGTGTGTGTGGGTGTAACACAGTCACAATATTGCGTTCGCACTTCCGTTACGTACCGCAGGAAAATAAAAATCGCAACCGAAAAATGGCATTCGGGCTGTGCAATATCTCATGTATAGGTGTGTGTGGGTGTGTGTTTGAGTGTGTGTTTGGGTGTGTGTGTGTCGAGCTGCCATGTCACCGTTCACATGGCTGGCTGGCTGGCTAGATTCACGTACTCCTATTTGATTATATATATTTATATATATGTGTATACATATATTTGCTTGTATGTGTGTGTAGTCATATCATGCAGCGTGCCACATTTCTACCTTGCCGCACACACACTCGTACACACACACGAATACTAGCTGCCCCTGCAGTAGTCATCGCGTCAAATGCAGTTTATGCCCCGGCCATAAATCAAAATTTTTGGTTTCTGCTGTCAGCCTCTGGCAATGGCCATGAGCTCTTGCCACGAGCCAACAACAACAACAGCTGCAACAACAACAACAGCAACAGAAGTGCAGAAAAGTGCTCAGTTTTCTCGATTTGGATGTTGCCAGTTTTTGCGTAACTCGTTTATTTTCGTGGTCATAATTTGCCGATGCCGCCAGCTTCCAAATGCTCCACGGCATCTGCACGGCAATTTCTTTATTTTTGGTTTTTTTTTTTTTTTTTTTTTGATTTTGTTAGTCACGCGCGACTCTTGCATTGTCCTGCAGTGGCAAGCCCTCCCTCGCCCGGACACCCTCTTCTAAAATATTGGTTTAGATTGTGTCAAACAAATTGAATTTTGTGATTTTTTGATGAATCCCAAATCGCAGAAAACAGAAGCTTATACCATAAAAACTTTGTTGGCATCGCCAACTGCTCTACGAAAGTGGAGTTTATTATACTCTTAACCCATGAAATGTCCGTCTGTCCGTCCGTCTGTCTGTATGTATGAACCCGTCGATCTCAGAAACTTAAAAAGCTAGATACTCCAGATTTTGGGTATGAGCTCTTCTAATCCCTAGGCATAGCAAGTTTGTTTCAAATTTTCGATAACTTTTCCGGTTTACGATATACACATGTAACCGATAGCAAAAAAATCTTGAATCTTGAGGATTGAAACTTTAAGCAAAATAATGACCTTCTGTGAAATTAATTAAAATCGGTTAAGAAACACCGGAGATATGAAGCCATCAAGTATTGGTACAGCGGTATATGAGTGTGTCTTTCAGCCCGACCGTCTGTCCGTCTGTATGATCAATGGTTAAGAGTATCTTCTAGTTGAGCTTACTCGACTAGAGCCTTCTTACTTTTTTTTTAACGGCAATCGATCTCCGGTTTTAAGTATTTCCATTTATTGGTTTGCTTTATTTGCCGATAGTAATATTTATTTGTAGAAATATTGCCCATATTAGGCGTTTATTGAATTGACACAGCTAAGCTTAATAAAGTTAAAAATTGTAAACGTATATTGTTAAAAAAATTTACTTTACTTTTTACTTTTTTGGTGTTCACTGATTTTGAAATCATTTTTTTATATTAACAATTTTTTTTGTAATTATCTTTGAAACAAATACAACAAAGCTAATATTAACCCACAAGCCAAATACATTTATGATCGTGCTTGTAAAATAAATAAATGGAATATTTGTATATTTATTGATATTCTTAACTCTTTTATACTGATAACCAATGCAATTTGTGAACTACGGCGACTTGGTTTGGTGGTCCTCAATGACCAGCAACAGATTTAATCCCTTTCAAAGTTCAAATGATTACCATAAAGTCGAAAAAACGAAAAAATTTACAAATCAACAAATAAATATACTCTAGTCGAGTAAGCTCGACTTAAAGATACCCTTAACCCTTGACCATGCAGACGGACAGACGGTCGGGCTGAGAGACATACACATATGTACGTGTACTACTGTCCCAATGCTTATCAGTTTCATATCTCTGGTATTTCTTGACCGATTTTAATAAAAATTTCACAGATATTCATTATTTTGTTAATACTTTCAATCCCAATATTTGCCTTTTCGATATTCAAGATTTTTTTGTTATCGATTGCATGTGTATATCTTAAGCCCGAAAAGTTATAGAAAATTTGAAACAAACTTGCTATGCCTAGAGATTAGGAGAGCTCATATCCAAAATCTGGAGTATCTAGCTTTTTTAGTTCCTGAGATCGACGCGTTCATACATACGGACGGACAGACATCAATGTTGATCAATAATACATATACTTTTTGGGGTCGGAAAAGCTTTCTTCTGCCTGTTACATAACTTTGCACGAAACCATTATACTAATTTTTACCCATTTCATGGGTTAAGAGTATAAAAAGAAAATGTCAAAATGGCAGGCTGTTTTTTTTTAAATACAATAAAGGCACTTTTGTTGTTTTGTTTTATTTTAAGCCAATTTCATTGATCCCTTGTCCATTTTCTACACCTGCTTTATTTACGAATATATATAATTTTGATATAGTACTTATCATCTCAAATGGACCATCTAACCGCTGTTCACAGACATAGTTTAAATATCGTTTCATCTCACTAATCCGAACTTATACATCAGTTAGTGGCCTTCACCAAAAATATCTATATAGTAGTGTATTATTACTGTGCTTTTACTTGCCGCTGGGCATCATTCGACATCTGATGTGCGCCTCATTTGTTCAGGCTTTCAACATCATCATCAGCAGCAGCAAGAATAATTTATGTGTGTGTGTGTGAGAGAGCGAAAGAGAGAGCTGGGTGTGTGTGTTAGTATGGGTGGTAACTTGTTGTTGGAGCTGCGATTTTCACGTGTTGCAAGTTAATAGAGAGCCAAGTTATGGCCTGCAAGTGAATTTTGGACTCTGACCATTCGACTGCGGCCAGTTTATATAAACATAAAATTGGTGCACAATGCACTAGACGAAATTTTCCACATGAATGGCAAATGCCACACAGAGAGAAAGAGAAACGAAAGAGCAAGCGAGCGAGCTATATTTTTACTTCTTTCTCTTTTATCTTTCTTTTCTTTCTATCGTGTATTTTGTAGTTTGCTGGCTAGCGTTTGTGGCTTTTTATCGGGGCCATCGATCTTTGGCCTTGCGTTTGACAGATCAAAATTAGAAATCAACAACAACTAAACTGTTGTTGCATATGTGTATGCAATGTGTGTGCATGTGGTACATGCGTGTGTGTGTGTCTGTGTGTGTATTGTGTTTGCCTTTTTTTTAATAGCTAATTGAATGGCTGGCAAAATAATAATAATTTGCTGCATGCTTTTAGGCGAAACCGAAAATGTGCAAAAATTGTAAGACGTCGCCGCTTTTGTTGCCAGACAATTGCCGGTTGGGCGTGCTGGAGCTGGGTGTGGTGTACCGTTATTCGCCTCGCTTATCAACATTGTGAGACTGTGGCAGACTTTAAGTGATTTTGATTTCAGCGATTTGCCTTTCATATGCAAAGCAGCCAACACCGACAGGGGGAGACCCAAAACCGAAAAGCAGTCGCACTTCAGTTGATACCACTTCGTATCGCGCAACATTGGGGCATGCCTACAAAAAAAATCTCGTTTAGCGGTTTATTTTAATGCTAACAACAACACGATACAGTTTATGCATTTTACTGGCTGGCAGCACACACACCGGCACACACACACACACACACACACAAACAAGCATCAGGTACAAATTTGCATAGCTTTTGGTGAAATGGGTACCACTTTTGTACGCTGTTTACAAATTTGATTTTCGTGTTTGATTTGCTGCTGGGGCGTGAAAAAGGCTGAAGCAGTGAAAAAGGGGGAGTGAGTCGTGGGTGCGACGCACGTGTCTGCGAAATGGAAAGCCAAATGGCAGCCAATGTCTGCTGCCGACTATTTATAGTCTGACCCTAGCTAAATGAAACTGTAAATTAGACACTACACGTAAAGACAAAAGGGGGGAAGCGAGGGCACCAAACAAGTAGGACCAGAGGACAGGGAGCAGACAAAGCCAGCGCATAATAATAACTGCAGCTATACAAAATGAAACTGAAGAGAGCGAAAAAAAAACCAGTGAAACATAATCAAAGCGGCGCCTAAAAGCAGCAGCGGCAGCAGCAGCAATCGCAGCATCACTGAAAGCAGCGCAGGGGAAATTTGTCGCCGCATAGGGCAAAACTGAAATGAACACTGGGCGAAACGAAACGAAACGAAATGAACGCGACACGAAGCGCACTGTACAGTGCCGAGCCGAGCAGAAACGAAACGCAAGCAAACGAAGGCAGCCGAATGTGAAAACAAAACGAGTGCAAAAGCCTTGGCACAAAAGCCACGAGCAGAGCTTTTTGGGACAGGAGTAAAAGCTCACAGACTCTCACTTACTCTTACAAATCAATCTGGTGAGTAAGATGCGTGCGCAGGTTGCGCTGCTCCCGTTGCTCGTGATGCTGCAGCTGCAAAACTGTTAAAAACATATTTCCCCTTTTCGACTTGGTTGCTGCCAGCTGCCAGCTGCGCTGCCGGGCTTATCTCTGCATCTCAGTATGTGACTAGTCGAGTGTTCGAGTGTTTGAGTGTTCGTGAGTGTGGATGAGGGGGTGGTTGTGTAAGTGTCTTTGTGCTCTTCAGTTTTTCGCGCACTCTTTTCGTTTGCGGAGTTTTCCTTTTTGCGTGCGTCTTGCGTTGCTTTTCTTTTTGCATATCCCCACCCGGAAAATTCATCGTATGCGATGCGACGACGTCGGTATAAAAACGCCCGTAACGCATTTCGTTGCTCATAAGTTGAAATCATTGCGTCTAGTGTGTGTCCTGTGTCCAGTGTGCTCCTGTTTGGTCCTGTGTGGTCCTGTACGTTCCTGAACCGTCACCAATATCGACTCCGACTACAGTTGTTCGTTGTCAACATATACCTGAAGAAGGAACAACAGCAGACGCAAGATTTGTTGGGAAACGAATACACGCACACACGCCAATACACTCACACACACACACACACTAAAGAACATTTTGTTGCTGATAAAAGTGAAAAATTATTAAACAATCTCAAAATGGAAAAAAACTAACAAAAATAGTGCAAAAGCATTAAAAGAAACAGTTGAAACTACAAAATAATAAAAATAAATACATAAATTAAACAAGTAATGAGAGAAACGATTTACAAATCTAGAGAATTCGAAATGAGTTTTTAAAGTAATTTGCATAATTTGTGGGGCATTTTATTAATTTATTGCTCATTTAATTTGTGCTTAACATTTGTTAAGTATTTTATGTATTTGTATGTTCAAATTTATTTATTTGCACACCTTTAACACAGGCAATTACCAGGCAAACAGAAATGGACCCAACTGAACTGGACGAGCATGTTGGACATGTAATTATATATCAGAGAAAACCAATATTTATTCAATATGAACAAAAGAGAGAGAATAAAAAAATAATTAAATTGACATTTGACTGCATTTGAACAGCTTTGTTAATTATGCGCGAACAAAAAAATAAAGAGGAGAAACCAGAAGAAATATAAAACAATCAATCAACTTTACACAAACAATATATACTATATGCTATGGCAATGGCAATGGCAATGCCAATTGCAATTGAAAATCATTTAATCATGAAAATATGCAAATTTTCTATATAAATGTATAAATTGCTGCTGGGCAACAAGCAACAAGCAACAAAGCCGAAAACACACACACCAAACCAATCCAAACACACAGATGATTTTTGGGAGGTAAGCAAATAAATTTTATTGAAATTCATTACATAATATCATCAGCTCGTAAAACATGGCATTAATTATACATTTCCACTCAAATTGACAAATACACACACACACACACACACACACACACACATCGTGTTTAAGTTCGACATTAATTAATTTCAGCTCATTTTAGTCAGCCGTTAAAAGCAACTAACTAAAAATGTATTGTTGGAATTTGCGTACCATTTCAGAGTTTCAGGGTTTTTTGGCATTATTTTCATTTCACCATCAGCTGCCAAGCCTTTTCCACATTATTTAATACAATAAGATTGTATTCAATAGAAAAAAATATGATATATTAAAAGTTATAATAACATTTGACTAAACAATTAACTTGCCTACTTTCACGTTACCTAACTTGGTATTAAACAAATGTTGACAGTTTCTAAAAATACATTAATCATTTAGTTAAATATGGAAGCGAAAACCAGTAAAAAACATAGTAAATTGCATGTCGTTATTAAACGAAGTGCACTTAATCCGATTTGAAACTGTCGAAAGCTTTTCAAACTCACGTTCAATTAAAAGTGCATTCGATTCAATTCGTAATTCGTGATTGCATTAAAAAGTTTATACAAAAGTTGCCAACACCAACACAAAAACAACAATGCGAATAACAAAATTCACGTTAAATAAAATGTCAATTAAAATACACAAAAAACCGAGAAAAACCAAAAAAAAAAAACATATTACACACAAAAAAAAAAGAAGAAAAGTAGGGGGAAAATAAACAGTTTAATTCAATACAAATTAACTGTATTGTATTTTAAAATGTGACGCTTCATTTGTGGGTGAAAGAGTATGGAGTATGTCATGAATAATGCGAATATGTGCAACACTTTCAGTTGCACTCACTACTTATATTCATGAATAATTATTCCAAAGTGTTTGGCTTTGTGTATTTGTGTGCGCGTGTGTGTGGGTGTGTAATTTATATGACCAATCGATTAATTTAATATCAAAATGGACCAAAATGGGGCAAATTAAACAAACTGTAATTAACGTGTTGATGGCAGGCTTAACGCAACAAAAAATGATTGTGTAAAGGGAGGAAGGGGAATGAATTAGGAAGAAACATCGATGTTTTACAGCTATACAGAACAATAGATTGTCATTGATTATGAAAAAGTTAATAACTCTTTAAACAGTTTCAGTTGCACATTAAATGCATCTGTTAATATATATGTAGTTACAAGAGAAAAATCAAAAAAACTTGACTAAAATATATATCAGTGTAACACTTTAAATTCCAATTAAAAGGAAAATGTGAATAATTGCAAAAAAGTGCTTAGTAATGCGGCAGCATCTCTCTCACACACCCACTCTCTCTCTCTCTCTCTCTCTCTTCCTCTGAGTAAGTGTGTGTGTGTGTGTAAATAGTCTGCATTATAGCGCTAAGCATCGACTCGGCTTTAACGCAGCTGCAGCAAAAAAAGCCTTGTTTCAGCTTGGCTTAATTGCATTTTAGTTGCCAAGCTGCGCCAAGCTTCGGTCGAACTAATGCCACACACACACACACATACACACACAGAACAATAACGAAACGAGAGTTTCTAAGTACACACAGTACCCCACAACCATCCACACTCCGCTCATTCGCTGCAGTCATGCATCCACATATCGCACTTGACTGCCATAAGCCTCAACGCGCGCTCTCTGGATGTTGATTTGGCGCCTTTTGCCGACTGCCGACTGCAAGACTGACGACTTCGTTTGCTGTTGCTGTTGCTGGTGTTGGTGTTGGCTTGCCTGGTTGCCTGGTTGCCTGCCTGTATTTTCCGCTGACATTTTCGTTTATTTTCCGATTTCCCTGGCATGCCAAATGCCGTTGCAAAGCTTCCGCATATGCCGCATATGCTACTCCTTCTGGCTAAATGTGTTACTGTGTTTGGTCTCAAATCAGCTTCCGTCACATGCCAGGCGGCAAAAATAAACAGCGAGGCGCTGCAAAATCGAATAACACAAAAAAAAAGCAAGAACTACATGGGTGTGTAAAAAATTCTGTATACCCTTTCTTGAAATACGTTAAATGGATGAAAGGAAATTATTTATTTTGAAAAATAATATTTGTAAGAATGTTTTTCGAAAGAGATTGAAAGAGTCTTCTAAGAAACTCGAATCATTAACCTACTTCTTTTTTTTTTTTTAAAGAATTTTTTAAGATATTTTTCGAAGTTTCACTACATTAAGAAAGCTGATTAACATAAATACAATATAGTTAACTTCAATTAAACGTATACATTATTTTTAACATAACTACAAAAACTGTCTGCTTATCATCGATTTTACATATCACATCTCTTATATGTCCAAATACCTTTTGTTAGGGTATATAAAAATAGAAAGCAGAACGAAAGCAAAAAAAAAAAACTAGTGAAAAACTCGATTGAAAGGAGCAGTTTGGGTTTTGCTGCTGGCGCTCGTTAAAGTTTGCCTTCATCCGCTGGGCGCTACTGAGTCCTGGTTCCTGAGTCCTCAGTTCTCAGTTCTCAGTCCTCGGTTCTCGGTTCTGGGCTCCTGCACTGGCAGCGATAAAGTGCAAATTTTGTTAATTATTCGTGTGTTGCCTTCAGTTCTTTCGGCTTTCAGTAGAGCGCTCTTGGGTTGGGTTTGCGACTTGAAACAAGTGCGCAAACTTTTTGGCATAATTGCCACAATTTTTGCAAGGATCTGTATGTCTGCCGGGTCTGCTCCAGTCTTTCTTTTCTTTCCTATTTTGGCGCTGATTTCTCGTTTTTTTCGTTTGGCTTGTTTGCCATCAATGAGCACACATCGCATACTTGAAGCGCACTTTGAGCGCACTTTTTAACGAACCGCACTAAACAATTGTTTGGCAAATGTAAATTACAGGTGTGAGTGTGTGTTCACGTGTGCGTGTGCGTGTGTGTGTGTGGATAGCAATTAGACTTAATGCAATTGCGAATTACAAGTATTTAACCAAACACTTTGCGCTGACCAAACATGCGAACTCAGCGCAAATTTGCACTGTTTTTTTTCTTCTCGTACTTACATTGCAACAAACTGGAAATGTGTTTGCTCATGTGTGTGTATGTGTGTGTGCGCGTGTGTGTGTGTGCGTGTGCATTCGGAGAATTTTGTAGCTAGAGTCCTTGTCAACCAGAACTGACATGGCTATCCGCTGAGATTTGCGCTTTGTAAATTCATTTGCTGCTCCATTCTCTCTAAGCATTCGACACACACAAGCACAAACACACACACACACTCACATGACTAACAATTACACACACACACACACACTCTTCGCATCTGTGCATAAATTATGCAGTGCAGCGCAGAGTAGCAGGAAATATTAACTGCAACGTGGCAACCCCAGCTACAACTAGCTACCACTATCCAACCCAGCCCAACCCAGCCCAGCCCAGCCCAACCCACAACAAGCTCCCCCATCTGCCTTCTCATTTCTATCTGCATCAGAGAGTCCCTGACCAGGTGGCAGCCAAACAAACCACATACCGTGTGGAAACCATCTGTGGTTGCATCTAGCTTCGGTCCTTCTACTCTTATGCCCTGCCCGAAGCACATATTTTAACTTTACCATTTGGTTCGTTTCGAGTTTTTTGAAAATACACCTTTCAAGGTTTTTGAGTTAGAAATAGCAAAAACTATATATAAAGATAGCTGCTGATATTCAACTTTATTGAATTTCTTTTGCTCAGTCAAACTAAACTTTTACCATAAAAAATAGCTGAACCTGTAAAATATCTTTGATAATTTATGTTTTGCAGCTCCTGGAAACAACTTATTAAGTATAATTTGTAATTTTAGAAAAAGGAAACCAAGATACTTAAGATCTGACACCTTAACTTAAATATAATGCTATACAATTCTAAATATCTTAATTTTAATAATTGTCATAATTAAAGAATTCATTCAAACTTCCCTCCAAATAATTTGTAGAAAACATTTTACAATCATAATCAATATACAATATTAGGATTTAATAAAATCGTGGAGTATGACTAGTTCAGTATGCCAAAGTGAGATGATTTTTGTTGTGTACAACCAACTCGCAGCTTTCCACACGTGTATATATATGTGTGTGTGTGTGTGTTAGCGAGTAAGTGCATGTGGGTGTGGTTTGGGGGCATGTAGACGTAGCAAGTACTTTTCCGAGCTGATACGGCAATTTATTTCGTTAGTCAGTCGCTAGCTTTGCATTGCATACTTGCAGGAACATACACAAAACACCGCACACATATATCTATATATATATATATATATATTTATTCAAATACATATGCAACGGAATAAGCGACTTAGCATAAAGTGGTTTTTGGCTTGGCTTTTGGATTTGCGTTTGACATTTCTTGGGCCAACACACACACAAAGTTTGGCAATTTGTTTATGCGAACTGCTAGGCAAGCCCAAAAATGAGATGAGTTGAGATTTAGTTGAGTTGCGTTGCGTTGAGTTAAGCGATAAGAATGAATAAGACAACATGTGTTGAGATGAGATTGCCTGGAAAGAAGCCAGACAAATTCACGCTAAATTAACATTCTTTACAATCTGAGAACTGGCACAGTTTATCAATAACAAGGTAATCATTGAGAGTTTTGTGTAAAGTTACATATTCAAAAATTAGTCGTATTTATATTTTGTAACGAATTCTGTGAGTATAATGAATTCGAATCGCGTCGAAGCACAATGGAAAGATGAAGAGCCAATTGATCGATGTGTTATCTGTTTGGATCGCAAGCACAATCCAGTGATGCTCGAATGCAATCATTCCTATTGCAAGGTCTGTTTGGAACGGTATCAGACATTGAGTAGGAGATATCTTAGTTCAATCAATTGTCCGCTGTGCCGCAAAAAGATCAGAATCAAGAGGCCAGCAGCACCATTGGCACTGCGAGTAAGTTCCTTGGTACTTGATATACTTTTTGATTCTGATAATAATCAAAAATCTTTACAGATTAAGAAGTTTATATATAAAGTTATATTTTTCTATGTATGTCTTGTCGCAATAGCGAACATTTTAGATGTTTTTTTCTATACTGAAAGATAGTATTTTTATTATTTTAATAATAAATTTGAGTTTCCAATGTTGTATTTTGTGGTAGATTTTCGTACGTTTAATTAGTGAATAACATTTGAAAGCTACAGCTGCAAATGCCTGTGGAAATAAATGCTCTTATGTGTATTATGTGCTTTCGAATAATAATAATAATAATGCTAATGCATTGATATGGCGGTAAATCAATTGCCTGCGGATCATTCAGAGATGCCTATTATGTATGCGCTTAATACTCAATAATTTAAAATGGCATCAAAACGCAAAGTGCAGCCATAAATTGAGCATTGCTGATAAGATTAAACTAATTTTGCGTTTATGTGCACATTTCTCCCTCTCTCTCTCTCTGTCTCTCTCTCTCTTTCTCTATCTTTCTCACTCTTCAGTATGCTTATGTTTAGTTGTTTGCTTTGCTTATGGCATGGCACTCGGGCTTTGAGTATTCTGTGCCCCATGTTGGCAATATAAATTACATTTTAGAGCAGCTGTAGTTCCCTCTTGCTTATATGATATGGAAAGCTGCCAGTCAGTGTGTGTGTGTGTGTGTGTTTGATGTTTTATTATTGCAAATATACGACTGCAAATGCTACTCAAATTGGATAAATATGAATAGGTAATAAGTATGAGATTTATTCTGCTTTCCACGTGCCAATTTATCAGATGTTTAGTTTATAATGGATTTTTTTTAAAAATATTTTTGTTGTTACTTTTTAATGTCCTTGTGGCAAAGCGAACTCATTAGCGCATAATTTGCCATTATTTTCTTTCCACATTTTTTTCACCTGCCCAAAAACGAGAACAACAGCGAGAGATTCGTTTAAGCCAGTCGAAAAGTGCGCTGTAAGCAGCTAACAAAGCTAACAACTTTTGGCATAACCAAAGCGAAAAAGCTAGACCCATTACAATGGGGTTATTTTCAAGCTTATCCCCCTCCGGTTTCCTGTCTCACCCGCCTACCCCCTAATCCAGCTTCTCTCTCTCCCTCTCTCTCTCTCTTCCTCTCTCTTTCTCTGTTCAACAAGCCATAATAAAGTAAACTTGGCTTACTGCTCAAGTGCAATGGCAATTGTATTCGTACTGGTACTTGGCATAACTACAGTGCCTGCCAGCAGTCAGCAGTCGGCGGTCTCCATTTTATAAGCAACTGTAAGCAAAGTTAAGTAATGCACAACACAACCATCCTCCCCGCTCCATCCCTCTCTTGCTGCTGTCCCTTATTTTCACAATTAGAAGCAGCTGAGCAACAAAAACAAAACGACCGAATATTTTGTTGCACAACTTTACCAAAATGTTTAACTTGTTCAGCGCCGCTTTTGTTTTTGTTGTGTCCAGCAAAAAAATGTTGCCTCAAAAACGCTCTATATGTACTACACTGTACTACACTACACTATACTACATTATTTTTTTTTCAAATATATATATATATATATACATTTTTAGTTGTTTTTGACTGCTCTTGACGTCGGCGTCGTCGTCGTCATCGTCGTCGCCGTCGTCGTCGCCGTCGTCGTCGCCGTCATCGTCATCGTTGTTAAGCTTGTTGAGTGAGAGTACTCAACGTCGTTGCTGCTGTGGCATGCTTGGAATTTGCTTTGCTTTCTGCCCTACTTTCTTCTTCTTTTTGCTGCTGCTGCTGTTCCTGCAGCTTACCTCGTCTCCTCTGTCTCCTTAGCTTCTTTTGATACCCTAAACCCATGAAATGGTTAAAAAAGGGTATTATGGTTTTGTAAGAGTATTTAGGTACAAGACGGTACCGAACCTATAAGCTATATAGTCCATGTCCATCTGTCTGCTTGATCGATCGGTCAATCTCAGAAGAGACTTTATACCTTAGACTTAAAACGTAAAATAACTTTCAAGTTACCTTAACTTTTCTAGGTATCGATGTACATATAATAGAAGTTTAAGACAAGCATGACCGTACATGCAAGTTCTAGGGTTCAAGGTATCTTTTAGTCGCGCTTACTCTCCTAACGTCTTCTTACTTTTTTTTGCTTAGCTCTTTGGTTTTATATATATTTCATTTCATTTTATTTTATTTTTTTTTTGGATGTACTCGTAAGTGCACCTTATTTCTTTCATTTTTGCATTATAAAAGGTAGGAATTAATGCATAGAGCTTCCAGCTAGCTGAATAGCATTCCTCAAGAACTGGCAGCTAGCTGGGCGGGAAAGAAATAAAGAAAGGCAGTAGAGTCCTTTCGACGCAACTCTGCTCGAAACTGTGGCGCCTTGAATACTGGTGCTGAAAAGTGTCTGCAGCCAGTTTTTCGGACTTTTTGTTTTATGGTTTAAGTTTTGGGTTTTAAGTGAAGTATCAACTCAAAAAAAGCGTATGCTAAATAAAAAATAAAACTGTCAAATAAAAATTCAGAATTACAGTAAGCAATTACCAACAAAAAAATTGGCTTACAATTCCTTACAGAAACTTATAAGAAAGAATTGCGGTTTAAAATTTGGTTTAAGGTTTATACAGATGAAAATTAAATTAAATCTAATTTATTTTAAGTAATTCTGTATTATCAAATTTCCTTTACCATAAGCAATTTATCAGAAATCTTACCAGCTGTTTGAAATGCCCTCAAATGTTGTACAAGAGTTTGTTAGATTGTGACTAGTTAACTAATTCGTATTTAGAGCACGGTTCAATGCATTTTCCGTGCTACGTATTTTCCGCAGCAACATCAACATATTGCTTATCATTTAAAGCAATCGCAAATCGTTTCGCTTTGCATAATGGCATTGAAAAAATTATTCAGCTATTTTGCTGAAATTTGCAGAGAACTTTACCAAAAACCCGAATTCTCTACTCTTGCTGCTGTGTTGTCCTTGCGGGGACAGCAGCCCAAAGTTTTGCCAGCCATGTCATTTGCATAGTTTTCAGTAGCGCATCCTTTAGCCAAAAGCGGATGGAGAGCGTCAGGGGTAGCCTTTCGCCGGATGCTGTTGCTGTTGTCAACAAATCTTTTATGTGCCTATTGGCAAAATGTATTTGAGCTGTCGACTCTCGAAACTCAAGAGAGGGGGGAGGAGAGCGAAAGCGAGGGAAGAAGGTTGAAATTCAATTGTCAAACTGTAAAGATATCACAGGCTTTCCACTTGACTGCTTAGTGCAAACTTGGCAGCAAAACAACACACAAAAATTGTTGCCTTAATTTATTATGGTCTAAACAAATTGCTTAGGCTATTAATGCGCCTCGATGCCATCCAAAGATATCCAGAGTGTTTGTTTGTGTGTATATTAGCTGACAAATTAGTTGCTAAGAAGAGTTGCTGTTATAAGATTTATGGCCCCCAAAGCACACAAAGCAACAGCAAAATGTGGGTCGTTGCAGACCCAGAGCCAAACAATGTAACTAAATGTGCAACCTACTTTTCACCTTACACTTACAGAATGCAACACCTTCCATACAGGCAGTCAGGCAGGCAAGCGTGATGGCTTTGAACACGTTTCAATCTAGATTTTGCAATGATAACATTTCGTTTTGATTCGTTGCATTTTTTCAATGAAATTACATTGAACGTGGAGCTTTGCTTTAAGGGAGGAATTTCCATTGCCAAATATGACAAAAATAAATGGCTTACAGCATTGCAAGCAGTGCGACAAGCAGTGCAAAAGCAAGTAGTGTTAAACCTAGCTTACACTGTTGTAATGTTGTAAAACCAAGTAAATCTTATGGAACGAATGCTGCAATACTTGCTTTGTTTTTTCTCTCGGTGTAAAAGGTGTAACCGCAATATGCAGCATGCAGCATGCAGCATGCAGCAACTCAGAACAATGGACCCACTGTTGCCCCGCGTGGCTGAGTGCATTTAGCTGAATTACACACACACACAAAAAAAATAAAAACACGCACACACACACATCCTGAGAAACCCAGACACACCTGAGCCGTTGAATTTACTGCTGCCCCTGTGAAGTGCACTGAAGTGAGCTGCAGCTGTGCTCGTGTGTGTGTGTGTGTGTGTGTGGCAAAGTGGGTGAAGGCCTCCTGTGCCTCATATCTACAGAAGACGAGCGCTTTTATCCCATTGTCTGCATTTAGCCAAAGCATCATCTCAAAGATGTATACATAATGTGCTGCGGGAACCACTTAATGTCAGACCTAAACATGATGAAGAACTCTGCTACTTTGGGCTTATACTCCAGAAACTAGAAAATTTCGTATGCTAATTAGTTGTACATTTTGCCAGTTGGTAAATCAGCTGGCAAAAAGAAATGAACTTTAGCCAGAAATGGAAATGCGTCTTATTTAATTAGACGGGAGTGTAATATGTAAATGATAACATTGTTTTGCATTGGAAATTGTTTGGCGCTTTCAAAAGTTGGTTAGGCTTTTCCGTTGCCAGTTTCCTTGCCCTCCCATTTCCGTTTCCGGCAGCGCTTCCCCCTTTGAAATATTAACCCACTAATGCTGCAAGCGACTGGCTGGCTGGGCATGATTCATTTAGCGTCACGTTAACCCATTAAGCACACGATACAGTTGTGGTTTTTCACTCAATGTTGTTGTTGGCACAAAAAGCTTAGCATAAATGAGGACAACGCCGCTGTTGCCAGCGTGTCCGGTTACAAAGCTCATTAGCGCAGCAGCAAGCAGGCAAAAGTAGCTGGGACTAAAGCGCCATCTAGCGTGCCCGCAGCGCGAACGGAAATACCTGAACATTACAGTACATCCCCACTACAACAACAACAGAAGGGATTACATATTAAATGAACATATTTGTTTGAGTTTATCAGCGAAAATATAAATCTAGATAAATGCACAATGGAATAGTATTATGGAGTTTCGTTGTAAGGTTTATTTGTATGTGTTTGCTGTTAGACGATTTATTATTTCGATAATTCACAACAGTTGATCTTTAAATTATTCCACTTGATAGAATCTAGAATACACTGATTTGATTTATTTGCAAATCTTTTCCCCAATATTACTTGCTGATGACTTTTACGAAATTCTTTAAATAAATAATTGGTAATGACTTTTGAATAGTTTCTGTTAACTTAGTTATACGATTATTTGGAGGACTCCTCCCCCCACTCGCCCCAATCTGCCCCAATCCGCCCACTTATTCAGTTTTTTGGCAACAAACTTACTGATTGATGTTGTTTATCTTTCCGAGCTGTGTGCGCAAACTTTTGCACAGTTACAGACAGGATAAGTATACTTACTGCTACCTGCCAACTGGCAGATGATGATGATGATGATGAACTGGATGCTGAAGCTGGAGCTGGAGCTGGAGCTGTTGCTATGGGCGCGTGAAGTGTGTTTTTAACAATTTGCGTTGCCATTTGTAAGCATAATTAAAGAAAACTCTGGCAAAATTAATTTAACTTGAAATTTAACAGCGGAGGCAACAAAAAGAACCGAGAGGCATGCACAACTTTTGCTCACGAACACAAAAAACACAAAAAAAGAACGACGAAAAGCGAAGACGGAGAAATGTTTACTCAAGCCAAACAATAAACAATCAAGTTGAATGAGGGATGCTAGATAAGAGAAGGAGATGAGGGGATGGGAAATGCCATGCAATTGGCAACTTTTTAATCAAGTTGCGAATGCAAATCGACTGCTGCACAAGATATGCTTTTGGGTTTTGGGCCAAGTAATTGGCCAGTTTGAAGGCGTTAATAATATGGACACAAGTGTAATTTTCTGTGTGCCTTCTGTGAAATTACAAAGCAGATAGACACAACTGGTAGACTGACGTCACAGATTCAATTTGTCAGCTTGTTAATCGGAAGTCAGTGGAGTGGGAGGATGTGGAATGTGGGATGCGGGATGTGGCTAAGAAATGATGTGACTTTTAGCGCCTGCCAAGACTTGCTAGACTTGCAGTTTGAACTTAATTAAAAAGCTTGTAGCAAATAAGCGACGGCGTTTGTCCTGACGACGGAGACGACGATGACGGCGACGGCGACGACCGAAAAGTAGTTGTTAAGTTCGATTTATAACGCGTCTGCTTCTTCTTCTTCTTCTTTTTCTTCTTCTTTGCGGTTCTCAGCGTTTGTCTCCAAAGTGCAAAGCGCTGTCTTTTCCTTTTTTTTTCGTTCCGTTCGTTTCGTTTCTTTCTTAACGGGTTTCCCCCCGTTTATCAACTGTGTTTTTAGCCTGCAGTCAAGGATGAGCCGCGCGTATGGCAAACACTTAGTTGCTTACAAGCAGCCCCCAAAGCAACCATCCCCCCCCATCCCCCTTTGAACGGCATCTAATTGAGTTGTACAAGGCTACTACTAATTGCATTCGATGCTTGCCGCTTCAGTTGAGGCGGCGTTGATATAATTAAATTTTATTGCAACGTCGAGGACAACGACATCGTTTAGCGACACGACAAGGTGCGTCGAGACGTTGCAGACGATGCTACACGGCATTGCCAATTTATGGCCAAGAATTTGCTTTTTTAATTAAAAAAAATACAAGCTTATTGCCAAATCAGGCCAGTTATTTAACTAATTCAAACTATATATTAGTAAAAGTCTTCATTTTACTTGATTTTTTAATTTTTATTTACTCTTTCTTGCTAAAAACTAGTTAAGAAAGAGGCAACACCAAAGTAATATTGAACTCAGATTTAACCCAAATGTGCTAGATACTTGACAATACTAAGGCAATTTAATTAATGTTACTTGATTTTAAATAACCTTTAGCTGTAATATTTGGTTTAAGTGTAATAAAAAACAGATATTGCCTAAGACTTGTTAAAAATGACACAACACCAAACAAAATTTGCATTCCCATTAAACTTGAAGTTCCGTAGTTTGAAACTACGACAATTGGGTTAACTTTACTTAATTTTCAAATAATCTTTAGTTGCATTGTTTGACTAAGTGTTATAAGTTCTGTATGAAGTTCCTAAGTTCTTGGTAAAAACTTATTAAGAAAATGAGACAATTCAAACCCAAATTTCCATTCCGATTTCACTTCAAACCCCAACTGATTCTTGATTATACAGTGCATAATGATTTTGCTGGTTACCTCTGTTGAAATATCTAGTTTTAGTTGTAGATACTTGAAACTAAGACAATTTTATTTTAAAAACCTATAATTGCGCTGTTTGACTAAGGTTCGGGTGTGTTAATAAGCAGTTCTTGCTAAAAACTTATTACGAAAATTACACTAAAATTGCATTTAGGTTCAAAGTGAAAATCGCAACACGCTGATCAAATGTCTGCGTTAAGTTGCAGATACCTTGACCTTAGACTAAGACTAAGATCTAGATGTCACCCTCGGCTTTTGAGTTTATTCATTTAAACTAGTTTCACTTTAACAGTTGTCAACACATTCACACAAACACACTTGTTTTTTGAAAACACACACGAAAAGTATTAAATTATTAGAATGGCTATAAATCGCAATAGCGACTGCAGCAAATTCAGCAGCAGCAGCAACAGCATTGCCAAGGATGAACCGGATGAAGAGGAAATATGTGCATTCTGTCTGGATCGATTATGCGATCCCGTACAGTTGTTGTGTCTGCACTCTTTCTGCAGCGGCTGCCTGGCACTGTATCTCGAGGAGCGAACTTGGCAGGACAAACGCTGTCCGCTGTGTCGGCGGAGCTTAAGGAAGAGTTTGAGTCGAAAAGAAAATGAAGTCGAATCTGACTTAAAGGGTGTAAGTTTTGACTACAAAAACACAAACTAGTTGTGCTATATTCAACTCATTCCCATAGAGTTGGCGCATTAAAATTGAGCTGCTGCTTGCTGTACTACTGCTAAGCTTGGGAACATTTTATCTGCTGCTGATCTACTGGTAATTGCAGTTACACATAACTAACCCAGCTTTTTCGCATACCACCCCTAATACATTCCTAAATTATCTACTCTACTGTATGCTCATTCAACTTTCGTCAAATCTCTCAACCAATGTTTTGTGGTGGAGTCAAATTAGCCCGTATATCCTTGATATTGCCTGCTTCAAATATATGTATATAGTATATATAAATTCGTTAAAGAATATCTGCAACTGCATCTTATTTCAATTACAACTTTTTCTACTTTTCTAGCAGCTAATTAAAAAGATAAGCCATGAAAAAAAATGAAATTCTTCTTGAATATTCTTGTTGTTTGTCACCTGCCCGGCGGACAGCGGGCTTATTGTTCATCAAGGATTTCTTTCTGTCTGTTTGTGTGTGTGTGTGTGTTGGCTTTTAATAGTGACTTTAAATGTTGGCTTATCTGCCTGCATATTGTATTCGCACACACACACATACAACCACAATCGAATTAACGCCTCAGCTGCACTTTGTTTCCTTTTTAATTGCATACTTTGCGGCTGGGTTTGTGTCTGTGTTGTCTTTCATACGCCACGTTGGCCATAAGCGCCGAAAACACTCACACACACACACACACACACCCACAGCAGAGAACGCAATGCAACAGCGAATGCATTTTAATGCAATTTTCTACATGAATAAATCCATCAAATTGCGATATGCCAGCTGTGCAACAAATTTTTATAAAATATTGTAACAATATTTCCAAAAAAAAACCCAAAGTAATAATAAAATACATATCTAAACAATAATCGCGAGGGGAAACTTTGTAAGTGTATGTCTTCTGCTTGAAGATATCCTGTAGAGCCAATGGAGAGAATAATAACATAAAGTGTTTTGAGAGTAGAATGCTTTTTAAATTACTTCGAAATCATTTAAGTTACATTTTTATGGTAAAAATGTAAGGAGAGGGGAGGGGTGTGGTTTTAAGATATTGCGTTATATAGAGGCAATGCCATAGTCTGTTAATAATTTCAATAGTTACAGGGTATAAAAACATGGGTTACAACACAAATCGCGATGTCGTTATTCATAAATTTATTTCCCAGCAGTAAATCAAAATCCTGAAAAAAATGAACCAAAAGGAAGACCGTTGAAAAAATACCCTCTCTGCCAGTTTTGAAGCGCAGCATTTGCATTTAAATGAGTGATGAAAAAATCGCAGAATGGCGGCAAACAAAAAAACAAACAACTGCCACAAAATGTATTTGAAAATGATTTTGAGCCGCGCGTTGTTGATATGAATGCGAATGCGAATGTGAATATGTGAATATATGGGCTGCGACTGTTATTGTTGTTGTTGTTGTTGTCGTAGTGTTGTGCAGTGTTTGTTGACTCTGCGGCCATAATATTGAGCCCACTGAGCGCCTACTTCTCCCTCGAATGAATCACGCTTTCCCAGTTGTAGTTGCAGTTGCAGTTAGTTGTTGGAGCTGAGTTGCAGCCACAACCACATGGCCCAAAACGAAACAATATGACAAAAGTGTGGTAAACGCTTTTCGATTTTGTTATTTTGATAGCTCGCTTTTGCCTCCGGTTGCGGCTGCCCGCATTGTTGCTACCCTTGTAGTTCTGCTGCTCTGGTTGTTGCTGCTGCTACTTTAGTTATTGCCTTGCTAGTTGCTTGTGTGCAGCATTTGTGACGGTTGCACAGATTTTGTTAACGCGATATGAACACCTGAGCATGTAACCAAAAACATTTTTCCATTTTTCCCCATAACATAGAACAACCAAATCATAAATCGATAGATGAAAAGATATGTATATATATAGTTAGAAGATATTTTTAGTTAAATATTTGATGAGAAATTATTCTTATTATTATTACTCTTAATATGTGTTTCGCATTTAAGTTTCTGACTCTGATTGCTGATGCGGATTTAGCGGCCCAAAAAGTATATTTTTGGGGTTGGGGGTATAAATGAACTGAACATGTACTTATTTCCTATGAATAATATACATTTGGTGTATACTTGCCCCAGAGTAATAGGTAAAAAAAAATATACTTGGCTTTACCCGTTTGGCTTAACACATGTTTTTACCATAAATATTTATTTTTTTCGCTGAGATGACATAATTTCACAAAAAATATTGTCTGCAGTATATCAATACTTAAATTTTAATGATTCGTAATTGGTAACATAGTAATTTAATATGAAATGTACCATTCGTTTAAGTGGAAAAATGTATAAATTAAAAAACATGTAAATGAACACCTTTCTAAGAAAATGTAAAAGATTATATACAGTTTAAAAACAAAATAACAAGTAGTAAGCTCCAGTAGAGTAACAACAAATATGTACCGTGAACCCTGGATCCGAGTCTAACTCATGATGATGACTTCAATTTCAATGAAATTTTCACATATTTTAATAGTTTCGGAAACAATTCCCACTTTTTTTAAATTCATGATTTTATTGTTATCGATTATATCTGTATATCGGAAACCGGAAAGTAATCGGTTATTTAAAACAAACTTTTACTGTGCTTTTTTTTATAGACGGACAGACAGACGTATATCACATTTATCACATCAGATGGATGCTGATAAATACTATACTGTATACTGTATGAACTCGGAGATGCTTTCTTCTGCCTCTCATATAATTTTGCACAAACCCAGTATACCCATTTCAGGGTACTGCAAAATTAAAATTGATAAACCATGAACCATATATATACAAAAAATATATATTGTTTTAATTTTTTGTCAACACCGCCAATAAAATTAATTAATTTCAAGCTATAAAATATCAAATATTTAATTAAAGTGGCAATTTCGTCATATTAAGTAAAATAATATGTTTAGTATGGCACCTTTTTTATTATATCACTGCCATAAACGATAGTTTTGGGGATAGTTTTCATTTATGTCACGCGAATAGTAGTAGGTAGTAGTAAAATGCATGCAATATGTAGGAAATGTAAAGTGAACTGAGCGAGATACGAGGCAGCCATCGAAAGAGACTGTGACAGTTGGGACATTTGGGAACGCTCCTTTAATCCCATTGGCCGTGAACAGGAGCCAGGCTTTGGATGACACAAAAGTCGCAGTGCCAGCCACTTCCGCCTCGCACCGGATATGAAATGGCGTTTTTGTGTGCGCCATTTGTCCGATTTGTGAACCATTTTCGTTTTAGTTTCTCCTCCATTCTTTTTTTTTTTGTTTTTTGCTGGTGGGCTTTTCTGAGTTTGTTGTTTGGCTTTTGGGCAGCGCCTGTCGGCAGGCAAATTGAAATGTTTGCGCCAGGCTTCATACCCACATTCCCTCATCCCTCTGCCAACTGTTTGTGTTTGTTTGTTTGTTTGCTGTCGATCTTTAACACCCTGTAATTGCAAGTGTGTTTTTGTGTCGTTGCCGTTGATGTTGCTGTTGGTATTGTTGTTGTTGTTATTGGTTGGCATTTAAGCAAAGTTACTTTAAAGAATGTCCCTTTTTACATTTATTGGCAATAAGTGAATGCATTTTGTTTGCTTGGTCGCAAGCCTGATTAATTTTTACAAGTGGCCATCGTGACAATAGCAACACAGCAGCAGATGCTGCAGCTTCACCTGAGCACCACGCCTCTTTTAGCTACTGTCCGCCCTTTGCCACGTCCATGGCCTTATCGCTGTTGCAACGACCATGTCCACTGTGTGTCCTTTTTCCAGTCTCTCCTTGTGTGTGTCAGGGCCACAATTTCATCGATAGCAAGCGCAAACTTTTTGCCACACACACACACACACGCATATAGACAAACAAACACACACACACACACACACACAGAGAGACTTTGCCTTGGCTCATTGCCAATGCATTGTGCGCGATTATTTTGCCGTTTATTTTGCCGCGCGTTTCTTTTACTCGTTTTCCACTCGATCTGTGTGTCTGTGTGTGTGTGTGTGTGTGTGTGCAAAGTGTGGGTGCTTTTGTGGGGTGTACCATATTAAATTTTTGTCACTTTGCCATGTCTATCGTCGGAACCAAATTGGCTGCTTTTCAACACACAAAACACAGACAGAGAAAGAGAGCGAGAGAGAGAGAGAGAGAGACGCAGGAAGGGAGAGAGTCGAAAGAGAATTGCAACATCTGTTTCATGGCTTGCATATCCTTTGCATATCCTTGCCCCCAAATTGCAACACTCGGCTCCTGCTGTTGTTGTGCTGCCCGCAAAAAGCCAAAATCCTATTCATTATGTCACCGTTACGCCAACAACAACACCAACAACGACAACAGCAACATCTTTTCTGTGCCCTGTTTTGTTTCGCAGTGCCAGCAACCAAAAGAGATTTGCCATTTTATGTGTGCTGCCAGAAGGGGGCTCATTGGCTGGCGTTTGCTTCCATTAAACGAGCCTCAGCCGTCGCCTTCTACCGCATCAAATTACCAATTTATTTTCTTGGCTTGTTTGCCAGGCGCTGGCTTTCCTTTTCTTTTTTTTTTTTTTGGCAACTCTTCTGGCCAAGATACGAAACATGCAGCTGATAAATCCGTATGCATTTTCTTTTTGTTGCAAGTAACTCTCTCCCCATTGCTTTGCACAACTCTGGCAGCTGGCACAGTCTGTTTGCTTGGCTTTGGCTAAATAGGTGCAAAATTACATTGCTCATTTGAATGATATAATTAATTAGTCAAAAGCTCGCATAACATTGCAATGCCCAAAATTACATATTAATATATGTACATACAGTTATTCTGTTTAACAGTTTGGGCCATTCAAATATGTACAAATTGAATCAAGTAAGAAGGCTATAGTTGAGAGAGGTAGACTACGAGAAAGCCTAACCCCTTTTTAGGTATTCTGCGCTAATGTAAACCCCTCAATCTTAGCTGTTTGGTAACTGATTTTGTTGAACATTTCGCAGATTTTCATCATTTTCAATCAATTTCAAAAACAACTTCCTCAATGTGCAAATTCAAGGTGCATTTCTTATCGATTACATGTGTATATCGATAACAGGACTAGTCACCGATTATTTAGTATAAACTGGTACTGTCATTAGATTAGATTAGTCTCTAGCTTTTAGTAGCATTTTATATTGTCGTGTACATACAGACAGACAGACGGACAGACCTACATAAACATACATAATTTATAGGATCGGAGATCGGCAAGGATTCGCAATATAGAAATAACAAAAATAATTATGTAACTATTAAATTGTTTCACTGTTTGATAGATACTAACTAGAGGAAAAACCTTGTCTTAGTGGTCCGCTCGATCCGTCTTTTGGGCAGCAGACAGTCAATTAATTTGTATTTTGATTAAAATACATATTTAATAAAATATGAAGAAGATTTATTAATGGGTAAGTATGAAAAATGTTTTTCTATGAAAAAATTGCATTAAACGTTAAAAGTAAAATGGAAATGAATGTTCTCAAAAATATATGGCTTACAGCTAATTGAACATCTTTACACTCCTCTCCGCCTATGAAAGAAAAATTTCTATTTACTTAAATAGAAAGCAGTGTCCTTAATTATACGTCCACCTTTGTACACACATGTGTATCCTAAGTCACGTGTGTGTGCTTCGGCTGCAATACATTTTGCACTGATTGCCTGGGCTCCTGCTCCCTGGCAAACGAGGCGACGACCTCTGCCCTGCTGCTTGTCAAAGATTAAGCAAACCTAACCTAAGCGAACAAACACACACACACACACAGAGAGAGAGAGAGAGAGAGAGAGAGAGAGAGAAGGGCAATTTTGGAGTGCAGGATATGCAGGCGCTGCATTTAGTGCGCTATAAATTCAATTTTAATTTAGTAAATGTGTTTGTTGTTTCTCACGCAGTGACAAAAGGCGACCGCCATGTCCATGTCTATGTCCATGTTCATGACTCCGGCTGTGTCCATGTCCGTATCTGTGTGTATGTGTCCGTATCTCACATGGTTCGCCCAATGTGCTGTGCGTGAAAGAGACAAATGCCTGCAGAAGATGGATGATGCAATTGTCTGGCTTCAGCATGGCTTCAGTTTTGAGATGAATCTCTTTCACTTGAAGCATGCATTAATTGCTTCGCATTCGATAAAGCACCACAAATGACACTAGCTGCAAGTGCCACTTCGAGCATTAGATGAATCTTCCAGACTTACGACTAGAGCAGCGAGGAGTGAGTGCAAAGAAGACCGAACGATAAAAAGCGTTAAGTTATTTGTGCCTTGTGTTAAAGATTTTAGATAAGAGAGAGGTTATTTCTTTTGAACATAGAATAAATTTGTGCTTTAAGCTTGGAAATATTGCCAAAATGATTGTTATCAGATATTCATTAATAACTTTATTCTGAAATGATCAACATATTTAACCATGGTACAACTATTTAGATTTTAGATATTTTTTGATTTATATTGTTTAATCTGAAACATTTTTGTTAAAATAACTCATTATTTTTAAGCCGTTAAGCACTTTTGTCCTTTCTTTATAAAATATAATATAATATTCGAAGGTTCTTGGGAAACCTTTTTTGCATTTTGCCTAATGATCCATAAAAATTAATATTAAAACTCTTCTTTTTTTAGAATTAATAATACAATTTGGAATATGCAATACATAAATGCATTAATAAATATTTGTTCTTATTTATTTATTTATTATAATATATGTTGAAATCAATTTTTTTTTTTGCTTGTTGTTACTGATTTCGGATATTGGAATTTTCAATTATGCAAATTGTTGGACAGCAGCTTGTGAATTTTGGCCAAATTAATCGCAAAATATGCCAGGCCTATTCGGTTAGCATTTCTTGTACGGTTTGTGTGTGTGTGTGTGTGTGGGTATGTGTGGGTGTATGTATGTGATTGCTTGATGGCTTTTGTGGTCATCATGATTTGTTTTTGTGGCTGCAATGCTGCAGCTGGTTGAGTTTTCGAGACCGCACAATTTCCTGCCATTAGGGTCAACCAGATGTTGACTGTGAAATTAAAATTTCTGGTGTCTCATCAGTAGCAAAACTGCTCAAAGCATCCTGATTGGTTTATTAAGTGCAATTTTTGTGTGTATGAGTGTGTGTGTGTGTGTGTGTGTGTGTGTGTTAGACAAACAGTTTAGATCAGCTAACAATATGTTGACAAAATAGCCACGAATATCAAGGACATTGAGTATTTATGTATTTATGAAATTATGCTTGTGTATTTCACATTAACCTAGTTTCGCCCACACATACACACGCACATTAACAGTTGTGTATCCATTTGGACTCATTAGCTGGCGCTACTCATCAACTGTTTGAGAGTAGTGCTGTTGTTGTTCAGCTGGAATGAGATTGAGGTTTCTACAGCAAAAGGTCCTGGGTGTCGTTTAATTATGTCCCGTTTGTCCTTTTCCATGTTGATGTTGACATATATGAGCTTGTGCAAGCAGTTGTTGTTTTTGTTGCTGTTGCAAACTCATCAAACATGCAGCGGAATTGCTCCCATTGGAGCAACACACAGTTTTGTTGCCGAGTCGTCAAAAGTGTTGCCCATAAAATATCCAATTAGATTTTCGGCCACAACAGATTTCATTGCCACATAGGTGTAACTTACGTACACAAAAGTGTGTGCGTACAATGTGTCAATCAATTTTTAATGAGTTTGAAATTGTTTGGCTTGTTTCCCCAGCAACATCATCACCAACAACCAACATCACCAGCAACAATGCAACGTAACTGTGAAATCTAATTAACACGCTTGCCAATACTCCAACAGTCGAGCATAAATATACATTTTTTGTTAAGCTGTTCCACCTAATGGGTGAAAAATAAGGAATTAAATTACTAGCTGTGTCTAAAAAGTTGGTTAATTAAACATATTATGCAGTTATACGACTAAAAAGTTAGGTTATGTAAAATCGAGCAGCTTAACAGCACTGAGGCTCATAAACATTGTCTTTTACAACCTAGAGTTGAGCAACAGGTGGCAATTTGACTTATTGTTATTTCTAGTTATCTAAAAAGTTGAATAATTACACATATTATGCAGTTATACGATTAAAAAGTAAGGTTATGTGTTGTACAACAATAGAGTTTAGCAACAGGTTATCAATTTGCCTTAATCCTAAATGACAAACACATTATTTACATTTAACCAACACTTAATGACGCAATACAACACTGTATGACTATAGACAGAGAGCGATATTAGATGTTAGTTAATTGGACTTCGCACATAATACACAATTACACAACACTGACGCCTGTTGAAATTTGTGGTTGGCTGGCGTCGCCATTCAATTAACCAAGCAAGCAAGCAAGCAAGCAACCAAACAGCCAACTAGCCAACTGTCTGGCATATTAAGTGCGCAGTTGTCTTAATTGCTAACTCGGTTACATAAGGCAGCCGAGAGGGGAATCGAAAAGTCCAAGTCCTTGGCAATGCCTTTCAGGCCAGGCAGGCAGGCAGAACAGGATACACACGGCCACAGCAGGTGGCCACAACTGGCGTTGGCTCGACAATTTTAATGCCCGCCTAAGCCCGTGCGCATTGTAAACATCATTAGCCAATATTATATGCATTAAATTTTATGCCGAAACGTGAAAAAGGCAAAATGGCATGGGAGACACAACCATTTCCCTCTACTTCGTTCTCCATTCTCCATTCTCGCTCGGCCAGGACAAACTTTTCCTTAGTTCCTTGCCTTAGTTAAAAATGTAAACATCAGTTGTGGCTTAGTGCGGCGTCGGCAACGTCGACTGCTACTGTTGTTGTTGGTGGTGGTTCAGTTGGTTCAGTCGGTGGAACAGCAAACCACACACCGCGACCCACAGTACTTGGCATACAAATTGTCTAATCCCACATAGTTCTTGCCACCTTCACGTTGGCATAAAACTTTGTCATGGACTCTCTCTTTCGCTCCCTCTCGCTCGGTCGCTCGGTCGCTCGCTTGTATTCGTGGCTCAGTTTGTGGCATCTAAAATATAAGCCACTTGGCCAATGTTGTGTCGCTTTGCATAAGCCAAGTTTCAGCCGGAGTCCAGCCAGAAGCCGACAGCATCTGACTGCATATTTGAAACAAATGTGCAAAGTTTAAATTGTTTTCTAAATAAATTTTTGCACACAATCGCACACATGTACAAAATAAAAAGTAAATCGAGGGTCGGTCAGTTAGTAGATTGTTTCCATAAAAGGCTTTTAAACACAAAATAAATACCTATTTCTAGTTTTGACATTTGCAATGACTTAGTCTTTTGAAGATTGAATACACTTTCGATAGACCTTTGTCGATGTCAATCTATATTGTACATAAAGTTCAAAAAATATTTACTCTCTGTTTCCGTATGCCCTTAAAAAGTTTAGTTAAGCTATATATATATAAACAAGTTAAATATAAAATTACATTTTTAAAATGTTCAGAAAAAAAATAAAAAAATTTCGCAATTAAATTTATCATTATCTTATTTTTAATGCACTACCCTCGCAATTGGTGTGGCTTGCATTTTAAGTGAGCCACGTAAGTTGGGATTTTTTCACTTCACAATTCATTTCATTTTATTTCATTTTGGTCTCATTTCATTATGTTGCCATCCACTGCGATTCGTTACGTTGCGTTGAGTCTCGTTTCGTTGGTTTCGTTTATTTATTTTGCCTGAGTGGCTGCCGCTGGGCGCAAAGTGTATTAAAGTTTGCTAATGATGTCAGTTATGTTTTGCCTTGGCTTCACACACACAAAATTCATTTATTTAAAACTTTTGCACTTTGGGGCATTTAACACAGGGCGAGCGAGATAGACCCACCCACACACACACACACATATATATTCACAGAGAGTAGGAAAAGGAAGGAAAAAGAGAAAGAGAGACACACACATGGACTGGGCGAAAATTTATTATTGCATGTCAGATATTTTTAATTAATTATGCCGTTGTAAAATATGCGCGCGCAAAAGTATGCTATAGTTTTTTTGCATGCTCGACTCCTTCACGTTCTTCACTTCATTGGGCCAAGCCAAAGACAACTACTACTGCTACTGCTGACTACTACTACCGCCTATGTGATGCAGCACTCTCTTTCCCATTCCCTCTCTCCCTTTCTCGGTGCCAGCGACTTTTTAATTAGAGGCAACCACAAAAGATTTTTGTCAACGACAGTGCCTCCCATATTTTCGCAGTATTTTCGTTTATTATTATTTTCCGTTTTTACGTTTTTTTACTTCTATAATGTCACTTTAAAGCGCAACGAGTCGCAAATTGTTCTAACCCCCTTTAAAACACACACACACACACACAGACTCTCGCACTTACATACAAAAGCAACGTTGTCAAAAGCTAATCCAAGATATCTCTCTCTCTCTCTCTCCTTCGTTCTCTTTCTATGTACTTTACAGTTAAATGCGCAGCGTGTTAACCTGCTTGATTCTTCTTTTGCTGCTGCTTTTGCTGAGTTGTTGCTAATTAAAAAAGCATTGCTTAAGTGAGCCGGGTAAGTTTTTTAACTACAGCTGTTGTTGTTTTCCTTTGTTACGCACACACAGTTTTTTATTCTTTATTCTTTTGTTGTGTATTTGCACAACTTTTGACATAATTTTCGAGAGCACGCCGGTTATCCTTGTTATCCTCACTGTTGCAGGTGTGTGTGTGCTGCTGTTGCTCTATATACATATATTTGCACATTCAGCTGGTTTTTATAAGGCACTTCACAAATATTTGCACATGTTTAATGCGTTGTTCGACGTGTTGGCCATTTATTTGTTTTATATGCCGTACTGTGTTTTTTTCCCGGGTTTGTCCTTTTTTGTCCTTATTTAAATATTTTCAAAGTTGCCGATTTCATTTGATGCCTTCTGCCTGCGTCTAGGAGTGGGCCCTTACTGTTTATATTTGCACTGACTCTATGTGTGTGTGTTTGTGTGTGTGTGTGTGAAATTAATTTAAGTAATGCGTTTGCCTAGGCACATTTATCTGGCGTACGGCAAATCCTTTTAAATATACACCCCAACTCGGAAAAGAAAAATAAGAAAAAACATTTTTCATTTGTCACTCGGCCACTGCCTCGGCTCGTTAGCTGTAAATTATCTGGGAGGAATGAGAAAGAGTGTGTGTGTGTGTGTGTGAGAAAGAGAGAGAAAGAGAGAGAGAGTGAGTGAGTCTGCACTCGAGAACTGTAACATGTGGCTACCCTAAATTTCAGAGTTGCAGACCACATCAAAACCAACCTCAGAAAGTTTTCCGACAGCAAATTGGCCCGCAAAAAAACCTGTGACTTTTGAGCCAAAAGTATTGTAAAACATTTAAAGCATTGTGTGTGCGGGTTTCTCTCATCAGCTTTGCTGCTTCTTCTTTATCATAGCATATAACATACCTGCATATCAGCTGTTGCAATCACTATCAACCATCATATCGACACTTTGGCATGCGAAAGGTTTTTTTACTGCTTCTTTTTTTCACTGTACATTGGGTAATCCGTGAGGGAAATTGCGCTGCCTGTTGTCGCATGCTCTTTGTGCAGTTTTACTGCCTGATGAGTTGCCAATCCCAAGGTTACTCAATCAACTGACTGTACTCCTCCTGTCCACCTCTTATCCTCTCTCCTTTTTCTAGCTGTCCTCGTCACTTGACGAGTACTAGTACTAGTAACTGGAGTCGTTGGCTGGGTCTGGGTTGGGGCTGGGGCTTGGGCTGGGGCTGGGGCTGGGGCTGAGCTGTGCCCGTTGGCGTTGAAATCAAATTTCATTTGCAGGCAAAGTTTTTGGCTTTTACTTAGTTTTACTTTGTTCATCTTCTTCTTCTTTCGGCTCTGCCATCGACAACTGTGCGACGCTCTGTTGACAACCCAAGTTCTCAGCAACATCAACAACAATAACAACAACAATGGCAACTATGAGAAACGTAACGCAAAACGGTCATTAATCATTTGGGCTCTGCTACTGTCTATGTGTGTGTGTGTGTGTGTGTGTGAGTGTGTGCAACGGGAAAAAAGCTGAGGAAAAACATAAACTACGTGCACCGTGAAAACTGTGAAACTGAGCAAACTTAATGCTGCCACACTGCTTCTCTGAGATTGAAGTTTGACTTGATTTTTCCAATTCGATTGGAAAAGTCGCCTGAAAAACCAAACAAAAAAATCTGTTCAAAATTCTAGAAGAAAATTATTTCTTTTGGAGGACGTTAGCTGATGAAATTATACGTTTGAATAGCTTTCGGATTTGAATGATTTAGTTTTGCAATTCTTTTATTTAGTTATTAAATCTCTGAAGTGACAATCTTGATAACTTAATATGCAATCGCTTAAGACACGTTTAAGGGCAATATTAAATCAATGAATTTAGCCCTTATACAAGGCATTTATATTAATTTCAACATCCATCTTAAATCCGGAATGGTGCTCAGAGCAACCAATTATTGAAATCTATCACCAAGATCTTTTTCACCACAAAGAGAATAAGAAAACGACAACGAAAACGAAAACGAAAACGAAAAAACCTTTTAAGCAAACTTTGCACACTTCCTTGTCGGGCGTATTAGCAACACATTGGGACCCATAAAAGCCATACGGCAATTAGTAGTTGCTTCCGAAAGCCAGAACGAGGTCCGAAAGTCAAGTCTGAGTATTTTCTGTGTCCGTGTTCAACATTTTGCTTCGTTTTTGATTAATATGTGCGCCTAAAAGTAGGCAGCACGCGTTGCTCACATCTTTGGGCTATTTCTTTTTGGCCTGACTGGAACCAAAGCTGTTGTTGCTGTTGAGAACAAATTTGCCTTCACTCAGCATTTGACGTGGCCAAATTAAAGCTACGTCGGATTTCGCCGGATGCCGGACAAGGGTTTGCTGTTGCTGTTGCTGTTGCTTTTGTTGGTGATTCTCTAGTCCTTAGTGCTCCTTTATTTTGCCTTTTGTCTCTGAGCGGCTTTTGTTTGTTGTGTAATCTATGCGCTTGATGGCACAGCTGTTTGCCCAGACAGCACAAGAAAAATGCCAACAATTAAGTGGGCAGTTGGAAGCAGTTGGATGGTTGGAGGGAACGGAGGAGAGGAACGGGTGGGTGGGGGTAGGGGTGCGGGGTGGGGTGTCACATGTTACCCGCAATGTAGGCAATGCATTAATTTAATTAAAAGCAGCGGTAAATTTGAAATTTGTGTAAATTTTTCAACGTATTTAGAAAACACTCGAAAGCATTTAATTGGCATTTAGTTATGTGCCAACAAAGTGTTGCAACTGGTGCTGCCAATCTGACTGCAAGCTGCAAGCTGGCTAAGCTAAAACATAAAAAAAAATCACCTCCCGCAATTGTGTTCGCTCTTTGAGAATACGACGCCACTGCATCACACGGGCACAGAGGTCAGTAGCCTTATCAGGCGAGTGAGATGCTTTTGTAGTTGTAGTTGAAGTTGTAGTTGTTGTTGTTGCTGTTCACCCACACACACACACACAGACACAACCAGGCTCTCTCTCCTGTTTAATCGCTCTCGGACTCTCTTAAAGCTTGCTCTTCGTGTGACTCTCTTAGCTGCTCAAATATGCAAGCGGTGGCTAATTAAATTCCCACAGCATTCCAAATCCTCGTTTTTGTTTACATTGCCCCTTCGCCATTTGACGACGGTGACGGCGGCGACGACGACGACGACGACGACGACGACGCTCTTTGCGCAATCAATTCGTGCAATTCTATGCTGTTACTTGCACTTTATTACTTGCGCTCTCTTCATAATCGCTCTTTCTCTCACGCTCTCACACGCTCACGCTCTCTGGCTCTGGCATTGTCCCATTTCACGAAGCTTTTTGGGTTTCGTGCGACAGGGGCGCGTTAAGCGTTCGTGTTTCACAGCATCTTTGGTCGTCGTATTCACTCCGTTTGCCATTTCACAGATTCATTTGGCTGCAGAACTCGCTCGTGTCAAGTTGTTTGGCGCGGCAAAAAGCACAGTTTTATCTTGTTAGTTGTGCCAGCTGCCCAGTAATACAGTTAACCCATAGACTACAACTACAAATTGTGTTACCAGTTACTTACAAACACCGAACGTTGTAAAAGTATGTGTGTGTGTGTGTGTGTGTGTGTGTGCGAGTGTGAATGCGTGAGTGCCACAAACCCACACACAATCAATATATAGGAGTGAACACGGAGGAAAGAGAGAAAGCCGAAAGCAACAGCCGTCGGCATTAATGCTTTAGTTGTGTGCTGTTGGACTTGGACTTGGACAGCCCGCTGCTATTTAAACGCTGATGACGTTCATGGCGTATGGACAAGAGATGTCGCCACTTAAAGTCACGGAAGCGCAGAGGAGCGGAAATTTCAATGCGTTGACAGTCTGGCGGCTGCTCAAACTCAAAACTCAACTGCAGCTTGAGACATGTAAGTAAAAGTGTCGTTTTCTTCCCATTAAGTGAATGAAATAAAAAACGCATGTGAACCCGTTTTAAGTGTGTGTGTGAGTTTGGTTCTCTTTTGCGTGCAGTTTTGTGTTGCATACTTTTGAGCTGTGATATAAAATAAATGTATTCGTGTGTGTGTGTGTGAGTGTGTGTGTGTGTGTATGATAGCGTGCTGCCATATGTGTCCAAGTTTTTGTCTGCCGCCATTTAAATATTAATCTGGCAACTTTTTAATGCTCTTGCAAATTGTTATGTATGAGAGTTTTGGGCAAACTTTTGCCGCATACCCAACACTCGTGTGCGTGTTAGTGTGGATGTGTGTGTGTGTGCAAAACTGTAAATTGTTATTTACGGCCAATAAAGAGATAAAAAAAATAAAGAACATGAAATGCCTAATTTATGCGCCAGCCTTACAACAACTTTTCGATGAATTAAATACAATAAAAAATGAAGGGGAAAAAAAACATTCAAATCAGTGTGGGAGTGGAAGTGGGAGTGGGAGAAGAAGGAGGGGGGAGGCGACGATATGTATATCAGGCAAACAATCGCGTGAGAAACCAAATTGAATTGAATTGCTTGACATGACGACAGTCGTCTGTCTGTCTGTGTGTATGTGTGTATGTGTGTGTGTGTGTGTGTTTGTGCTCATTCTCTTTCCTCTATGGCAACTGTGCTGCAGGCACATAGTCATACAAAACTCCCCGCCCCCTACCACACCCACACACCCAGAAGCCCCCTCTGGCGTGCTGTTTGGTTTTTGTATGCGACTTTTGGGTAAAATTGTATAGCAATTTATTTCAGCTCAGCTCAGCAACGCTATCTTTTGGTGGGAGAGGGGGTGCGAAACACTGTCTGGTTCATTATAATTTTGGCAGGCGCGTCTTGGCCAGGCTAAAATGCCTTTTGCTATATGCAAAAGCTTCCATCTCTCTATCTCTCCCTGAGTCCTGGGCACATCATCATTATTTATTTATGATTATTTTATTACACAAGTGTGTATGTGTGTGTGTTCGTGTTCGTGTTTGTGTTTGTGTTTGTGTGTGCGTGCCTGGAGGCAGAAATTGCAGTTAAATGCGACTGCTTATACGATACGAATTATATACATACATATATACATTATAGAACATGACATTATATGGCTACTATATATATGGCTGATCATCATAAATGTTAATTAAATTAATTATTAAGCAGCCTTTATTACTTTGACAGCACCACTGTGTTCTGTTTGTGTGTGTGTGTGTGTGTGTGTGTGGCATGAATTGGCAGCTGCTGTTGCCTGCTGCCTGTTTCCAGCCACTTGTTGATTGATTTTTATTTTTATTTCTTACTGTCGCTGTTGCTGCTGCTGCTGCTGCTGTTGCTTTTAGAGTTTAGAGATAAAAAACTGTGCATTTTTGTGACTTCCGATTTGTGAGGGGGGTTTTTGTGTGTTGTTGTTGTTATTGTTGCTTTGACCCCGATAAGCCCTCATTATCATTTGCAGTGTGCTCTGTTCGCTTTGCATATTTTGAGTCTCGATAGTAATATAATGAAATGAATGACATGCACCCGCACAAAAATCAACACACAATGTGCGCTCATTGTCGCCAAAACGACGAACTACACACAGATACAGATACAGATACAGATACAGATACAGATACAGATACAGATACAGATACAGATACAGATACAAAGATACTCGACACGCACTGATTTAGTTAACTAACTGTATGTGTGTGTGTTTTTCAATTGTTGCCTGGCACGAACAACGAACAAACTCTAATCTCAATGCATGACGCATGCAGATATATACACAGACAGACAGATACAAGAGCCATACATAGATACACATATGTATATATATATGTATGTGGATAGGATTTGTCCACGCTTACATATCAAATAGTGTGTGCGTGTGTGTGTGTATGGGTGGTGGAGGTGTGGAAGGGATTTTAAATTCTCATATATAGGCATGTTATAACAGTAGCTACGAGCGTAGCGGAAATCATTTATTAAACAGGCCCCCTCAACTCTCTCTCTTACTCTCACTCTATCGCTTTGGCTGTCTCGCTTTCTCACATATGTATAAAGAAATATTCTCGTTTATTTCAATTGCTCTATACATCTGCATTGACAGCGGCAATCTCGCTCTCTCTCGCTCTCTCTCTCTCACACACATACACACACACTCACACACCTTCTCTCTCTTTTGTTTTTTCTGTCTGTCTATTCGCCTGCCAATTTTCCAATTGAATTGTCTTTAATATTTTAATAATACGGAATATGTCGCGTTTCATTTACCTTTTACCAATGTCCTACACCTCCCCCCCCACCCCACAACCCTACCCACCACACCTTACTTCTTCTCTTACTTGTACTCCTTCAAGTCGAGTCCTTTGTCGTATCTGGTCCTTGGCCAAATTGTTGGTATTATTTTCTAAGTCACTGCTTGCGTCGTGACTGCCGCAAATTAGTCACAATCGATTTGGCAGCTCGTTACAATAGCCGCCAAAAACAACAACAACAGAAACAACAACATCAGAAACAACGAACACCAACAACAGCAACAACAACAACAACAACAAATAAACAAACTGTAAATGCGTGAACTAAACATAAATCGCTTCACGCATCAACTAAATTGACTTTTTGCATGTAACTGTTTCTCTTCTCCTCTCTCGCTCTCGCACGCTCGTACGCTCGTACGGTAATGTGAATGGGACTAACTGTAATTGATGTAGTAGGCAGGCACACTTCCTCCCCTCTCTACCTGAACAGAAATTGAGGACAGTTCTTTAGTCCTCCAACGCATTACATTCTGCTCTTAAATTCACTTGTCGAATAATGGAAATGCATTAAAATAAATAGAAATAGAATTAGTACCATAGAATGAATAGGAAATAAATTGAATAAGTTCAAAAGAAAAAGATATAAAAATATTTGTTATTTGTGCCAGAAACACTTCAAACTGAGAGCTTCAAACAAGTTAATCCATAATACAAATTAGATAAAAAATGCTGAAAAATTATCATGATATTACACAAAAATTAAAAACGGTAAACGTGTTAAAAAAAAAAATCAAATAAATCGGGAATCAACGGGTTAAAGTTTATTTCCGTTTAAATCTAACAGTTATTATAAACTAAAAAATATTACAAATTACTGTTGATCCTTCTTTCAATGTTGTAAATATTCATCCTATATACAACCTAAAAACTATTAAATATCTTTTTTCTTTGACTTTTAAGCGAATTATACTTAACTTATACTTATACTTTTACTGCAATTTTTATTTATCCATTGTTTCATTGCTTTAAATCGTGTTGATTATAAAAATATTTCAAAATGCATTTAAACATTTAACAGCACAATAAACCCTTGTTGATTGCGTTTTCTCTTCACATGCAATATATTAGGCATATTAAAGTACGAAACCTTTATACCACTTAAAGAAAATATATATGTATTTGATATGAAAATCTTCACACATTCCACTTGCAGCTTCAGTCAGCTGGAAATTCATTTAAGTCGTTCTACGAATTGAAATCAAATAATATGAAATTTAAACATATTACAACGGAAGAGTTGCCACCCACATACACACACACACACACCCACACACACACATACACACATTTAAGCTGCATGTATATATTTCGCTCATCTTTTGCTATTCTCCATCTTTTTTTTGTTGGTTGTTGTTGCTGCTGTTGCTGCTGTTAGTATAAACCCATCGAAATATGGCAAAACTTTTCTAAGCTTCAGGCTTAACAGGCATACGCATAATCACAGAGTTCTGGATTCTGCTGTTGCTGCTGATGTTGCTTTTACTAATCCTCTCCAACAACAGAAACAACAACAACAACAACAACAACACCAACTGAAGCAGCAGCAACAGTAAAAGCGCCCACAAAAACCCAACCGAAACCCAAAAACCGAAAAACCCTAAAAACCGATGCTCATGCAAACTAAATACCGTTATCGTTCTTTTATTCTTTTTTATTTTGGTTTTTTTTTTTTGTTCATTTTTTTTGTTGCTGTGCTGAAAAAAACTTTAGCGAAACAAACTGTGCGGTTTCACTTTGTTAACAGCTCAGAAAATGTTTTGGCTTGGTCGGCTGCGGATCTCGCTCCCTCTCTCTGGGGAAAAGGGGTGTGGCAAGGGGCGAGACGTGTGACGGGTGTTGGGTGTTGGGGCCGGGGAGTGGAGTGGAGGGAGCAGCAGCCACAAATAATGCAAACAATCTTTTAAAAGACCGCAAAGTTGCACGCCATTCAACGCACATGTGCGAATGAGATAGGGCTACAACAAACACAAAAAAGATAGAATGAGTATAGAGGGGTGGAGGGGTGGAGGGGAAAATATCAGTTCCTTGTTAGCCATCTCTTTATTATGGCTTACATGCTGCCACAACATTGGCATATTATGAATTTTCATGGCTTCAATCGCATGGCAATCCTTTAACATAAGGCCAAAATTCCTTCTTTTATCGCTTCATATCGCTTTCTTTTTCTTTTTCGTTTTCGCTTGCATCCAAATACGTTTCACAACACTCAAATGCACAACGGACAGAGAGAGAGAGAGAGAGAGAGAGAGTACGAAAATGATTCGCTTCCAGTTGATTTGTCGCTCCTTCGCTGCTGCAAGCAACATCAAACAGTTTTTCACGTGTCTGTGCATAATACTTGCAATTCTCTCTCTCTCTTTCTATCATTCTTTCTCTCTGTCTTTTTGTATGGCATGTTCTGGTGTTGTTGTTGTAGTTGTGGTTGTATTTCTCGTTGCTTGTTTGCGCCTTGACTTTAATCATATTTCCATCAGAAACACGCCACGCATATTGATCAGGCTAGAACATAGAACATAGAGAGCGAGAGAGCAGACATTACAGCAAACAAAAAGGCAACATACGAAAGAGGAATAGCAAAATAAACATAAAGCACACACACACACATGCACACATGCACACAGTGGCATTTGTCAACATTGGACAATTTTTTAATCTCCGCCTTGGCATTGAATGCAGCTTAAAGCTGCAAAGCTGCACATGACTTGACATCTTTTGTTGTTGGTGTTTTTGTTGTTGTTGCTGATACACTAACACAAAGCATATGTCAGTTTTTTACTTGATGATATATTTTTTGTCTATATGACAGCTTGAAGCGCTTTGGTGATGATGAAACAATTTGAAAAGAGGTTTCCCTAAATATTTCCTACCAAGATACAAACCTATCTCAATGAGAATAAAATAATTGCATTTTAATAATATTCTTTCTCACTTTGTACATATTTTTGTTAACTCAAGAACTAGCAATAAGTGAGCTATATTTATGAAATATTCTTTGGAATCCTTTTCTATTTTCTATTGTGTTTGTCTGAAAGATGGTATTAACATTCAAGTGCTTCCTGTTCTTAGTTTACAAAAGTCTATACCAGGGGTCAATAAAAAAAACCAATCAAAATGTTTCCTGCAATTCGTTAAAGAAAAAGTATTATCTGCGAATTTACATACCACTGTGATAAGAAAATTACATAGTATCGTTATAGGAGCATTTTGCATTCGATGTTCTGCAAAGACAAATTTTTTAATTGGAAAAAAAAATGTTAAAGCTTAAAGTTCCATTTCATTTATGAAACCAACACAGCAACGAAAGCAAGCACCGAATTACTTATATACTATATATGAAAAAGAAAAATCGCAAGAAGAATTAGGTCTGAAAACCATGACAAGGAGATCATATTAACTAAGCTTCAATATTTGATTTCACCAATATATCTTAATCGATATGAATTTTTTATATTTTTCTTAGTTGTAGAAAATTCAGTTTTCTGCATTTCCAAAACTGTTCTAAACCACTTAAGGTATTAGATGGACGGATAGAGGGATGAACATACAAACATAGTTATACAAAATTTACTTTTGATAAATATATAATTAGGTAATGGATTCCGAGATGTCTATTACACAATTGTGCCCAAAACGATTATACCCTTTCTATTTATCCATGTCATAAGTTTAGGGTATAAAAGCCAGGAAAGTAAAAAGAAAAATAAAAATGGCGACGTCTCTCATGTGAATGGCAAATGCAGCGCGTTCGCTGCAGCAGCATCTATTGTATGTGGCATAGTAATGGTGGTGGTAATGCTGTTTGCTGCTGTTTGCAACTGTGCAACAATGGAGCCCATATAGCTAAAGCTGATGATGACGGTGACTGTGACTGTGTTGCTGACGGTGACGGTGATGATGGTGGCAACTCTGGCAAACTAAGGAATTGTACTCTGCACTTTGTCCACGAACTAATGCTTATTCTATTTTGGACACGCTCTTTATGTGCGTTTCCTTCAATTTTTGTCGAGAACTTTGCGAGCATTGCCTTAACTTTGTCTCTCTCTCTCTCTATCTGTCTCTCTGTCTCTCTCTGCATCTGTGTCCTTGCAGCTTAGAGCGCAAACATTTCCGGCTGTGGCAAAGGAGGCGACTGCAAACGGCAAAGCGGATGTTGAGTTTCAAGTAAATTAACGTTAATTAACGGAAGTTTTTCGGTAAAGTGCGCGAGAAAGTGGCCCAGGTGCGCCCGCGCCACCTAACCGCTACCAGTTTCAGTTCTTCTCTCTCCCTTTCTCTCTCCCTCTTCTTCTCGCTCTCGCTCTCCCTTGCGCAGAAGAGATCTTGCCCCAATTTAAGCTTGCAACTTGCAGTGCAATTAAAGTGGTGCTGTCAGTTGAAGTGGGGCGCCTCGCTCGCCTCACTCGCCTCGTTTTGCCTCCTCCTCCATTTTTGCCCCTAAACTGCAAATTAGCCAAGCAGAAGCTTCGCACCCCGTTCCCCAGCTTCCCCTACCATCCTTCCAATGATAGCACATATGTATACTTCAGCATTTGTGTTTAGCTTTTCACTTTTTTTCACTGGTTCAACTTTAGATTTGCTTTTGGCTTTCAGTTTTAGCTTCGGCTTCGGCTTCGGCTTCATTTCTAGCTTTAGCCTTGCATTCAATGCGCTTTCGAGGCAAACAATGGAACTTATAGCATGCTTCCAGATGCTCGAAAAACCGCTCAACAATGGGCAACAAACAATTGAAATCTGTGTTCTGTTCTGTTCTGTTCTGTGCGCTTTGTTTTAGGCGTATGGCCACAAACAAAAATTCTTTAGCTTTTAGCTAGGGGTTGTGACAGATACACTAAGGGAAAAGTAATGTACAGAAGAAGCGACTTTCTTTTCCCAAAATGATCCTTTATAAATCACTTTTCTGAACATTTTCTAATTTCTATATAAATACACTTTTATTTGTATTGTATAAAAATACTGAAGAAAGAAGCCGGATTAACATTTTATGGAAAATGCTTGCTATTTCTTACTTTCTTTACAATTAAGAGTTTTCCCCAGTTTTACATTTATTTTTCTCAGTGCACTCCGTACTATGTTTGCTATGTACCTCCCATTCTTGTACCCGGGCTTGCCACATATTTGTACAGCTTTTAATTAAGACCAGCAAAGACAAGACCAAAGACTAAAGCTCAACAAAAATGCTAAAATGCTCAAATGCTCAAATGCCCAGCCCAATGAGCCCAAAAAATCATAAAAGCGAAAAAGACGAAGGACAATCATAATTGCGGAAGCATCAGCACTGAAAGAGTAGTGTAGTGAGAGGGTCGAGGATAAGGACTCGGCACAAACAATGCACTCGAATGAGAATTTACGCCTCGCTACCCTCACTCTACACCTCTCTCTTCTGCTTTTTTGTGCAAAGAAATTAATTATCGCATAATTTTATGGCTCACTGACATCTGAAGAGTTTCATTTACCACTTTTTGACAGATTTTCGCCCTCATTGTACATGTATTTTTGTATTCAGTACTCGGTATTCGGTTTTAGGAATTTTTATATTTGCAGTATTTCTGATTGATTGCAAACCGTGGCTGGTATTTTTCAAAAAAGCAAAGGCGAAACACAAAAAGGGTCATCTGTGAAGTGCTATTCTACCAGGTGCTGAGAGAAAGGCCATTTTACTAAAGCAATCGGTAGATGGGTATTTAAAATGATATTTTAGTTGGAATGTTCGGTCGATCATTAATAAGAATCCTTAAAATCCTTACCAAGAGCTAAGTAGATCTCATCTATGTAGAGTGTAAAATCTCTAATATACCTTATCCTTCGCTACACTATATGATACAATGTTAGCACTTAGTACGATAATCTTTCCAAATACCCTTAACAGATATAGTTGTGAAATATTCTCCAATACTTTTATTATATTCAAGACATTTCGCAAGGTAAATCAACTATCTAAGTATTCTTTCTAAACAATATATGTATTCTACAACGTGTTTTGCGAGCTTGAATTTAAACATTTCTCTTTTTTTCACTCCAAATACAAAATATAAATTTGCCTGGATAAAAAGGGTATTTGCTTTTGGGCACTTGGATACTTTAGCAAAATGAAACAAAAAAAAAACCAAGTCAAATCAAGACATTTACAGGGAAATTGAAATTCAATTGTATTTCATTTCATACTCGTTAAATTCGTTTCAATTCGACACGCTGCTTTAGTTTGTTCATTCGTCTGTTCGTCCGCTCGTCCGTTCGTTCTGTTTTATTTGCAATGTTTGCCACCCTCATGATTTGATGTCAGACCCACATTATTTGGTACTCTTCATCTTCTTCGTCTTCTTCTTCTACTCCTTTCCACTTTTTTTTGGAAGCATCATTATCAAATGTTTGGTAAATCATTGCAAATGTTAATTCAATAGCTCAATCAGGAATCAGCAATATTCCCACAGTGTAGAAGAGCGAGTGAGAGAGAACGAGAGAGAGTGAGAGGAATGAGAGAGCATATAAAAGAACTGCGCCTAAGTTCAATGCCAAGTGCCTATTGTTATTGCTGTTATTTCTTGTGTGCTGTTGTTGTTGTTGCTCGACTGCCCTTCGACTTGGGCACATTTCCCATTGTACCTCAAATGTGTGCCCGCCTTGCCCGCGTTGCCCGCGTTGCCCCACCCGCTCATTGTTCCTTCTTCTATTTTATCTGTTTGGCGCTTTGTGTAGCGAACAAAAACGATGAAGACAGAAGAAGGCAGAATGCGAAATGCGAAATGCGAAAGACAGAAATATGCGATTTCTATGGAGATGCTCTCATTTTTGTGTCGTCCGCGTTCGCGTTCCTCTTTAAAAAAAAAAGTGCTAGAGACACAGACCGAGAGAGACATACATGTATGTAGATAGATGAGAAGGAAGGTGGGTGAGGGGAAGGAAGGTTATGTGTTGTCCGTGTTTGTGTGTGTCTCTTTTGCGATATTCAACAGATGTTGTAATTGCTCATAAAACTTGATGACGCTAGCGCGTTTAAGACAGCAACAAAAACAAAAACAACGACAATAACAGCTCAAAGAGCAAAATATTCCAAGACTTTGCATATGGCAATGTGTATGTGTTTGTTTGAGTGTGTGTGTATGAGTGTGTTTGCCGTCTTGTCTGCGCCTTTTTTTTATAATACACATTTTTACAGACGTACATTTTATTTAAAGATGTAGGATACAAGCTTGTGTGTGTGTGTGTGTGTGTGTGCTTGACATCAAAATTCATACGTCACACACACATACACACAGCCAGACAGACACACATAGACAGCCCTCAAGTGAGCTTTGCATATGCTTATTTAATACAATATGTGACTCGACTTTATTATACACTTGAAAAGTGTATATTCATGTTGTCATGAAATCTGTAACACATAGAAGAATTAATTTCCGACCCGAACTCAGTCTATATATGTATATTTATGTCCTTCTGTACGTGTCGTCAAGACCTTCTTTTTGTTGCAGTTGTCCAAAATCGAGATTGAGATCTGACAACTACATCACACAGCTGTCATATAAATGCAAGAGATTCCCTTTCAAGTGTATATAATATTCGGCTTCCTTATATGTATATTTTTTCATTGATACTCAATTTTTTTTTCTTTAGTGGCACAGTTTTGAATTTTGAAATGCCTTTGTGCTAAGATAGAGTTGAATATATTTTCTATTACATATTATTGTGGGCTCAGCAAAAATTTGTCGAAACACGCAACATGCCCGCTGTCATATCTTGCTGTGTGACGCAAAACGAAGGACCCAGACTTTCTCTCACTCTCACACGTGCACACGTACACACGTAGAGACACGGACATGAACTCACTCTCTTTTTCTTGGCAAATCCCAATGCTATCGTCATCGGAAACATGCCGTTGACATGTGTTTTGCAAATGTTTCTCGCCTTTTTATTTAATGTTTTCGTTTTCTCTTTAATGCAAGCGTTTTTTATGCTCAGCAACACGAACACGAACACACACACACACTAAAAACGTACATTTTTCTAATGCGCTCTAAAATCAAAATATGAATTAATGCTGTCGTTGCCAAGTATAGTGCTATCTCGCTCTAAGTAAGGCGCGCAACAAGCGATCGGCAACGACGCTGTTGCGGTCGCAGTTGCTGTTGACGTCGAATTCGGCAGAGCATTGCTCATTGATAAGCATGCGGGCACAAAATGGGAATAGAACGTGCGCCCGCTTCTTACTCGCTCTCTTTCTCTATACACTAACAGCTTTGTGTGCTTAGACACTTTGATTCTCCGCAAGCCAAGCAACAGTTAAATAGTTTTCTCTCTGCATGTGTTTTCTGTGTGAGCAGTGTATATAAGCTGCGACGTGTTAAACTAGATTGTTTTGCGTGGCGTTTCGTTCTCCGTTTCGTTTCGTTCTGCATTTCGCGTGTTTCAAAAAAATGAATTTAATTTCAATTGAGTTTTTCAATGCTGCGTTTGTTTTTGTTGGTTGTTGGTTTTTTTTTCTGTCTTGTCTTTTCTTTTTCCTTTCAGTGCTTTGTAACTCAGTTGTTGTGCGTCAGCGTTGGCGTGTGCAGGGCAATAGCGGCTGCTCAAGGATGTTTGTGCGATTTTGAGTGTGCTGATAAACAAGAATTGACTATATGGCTTTCAAGTGCTCTTTAGTCTGTGTGAAACATACATGTATCTATATACATCAGTGCTTCCTTCGCGCGTTATTTATCAGTGGCAGCAGCATAATTGCTTCCCCTTTGATCCGCGTTAAATGAAAAAACAACTCGTTGACGTTGCCGCCCCACAAAGTAATTTAAAAATCTAATATTGTATGTACATATGTATATCGTCTATAAGTACTCGCTCACATAACAGTTAAGCGCCCGGTCGATTCTTAATTGAAATGTTTTAAAGGCAAACAAATCAACGAGCGGGCACAACATCATCATCAGCAACAAATTGTGGCACGCAAATTGAAATTTCATTGCTCTTTCAACTGGGTGAGTTATTTGCCTCCCTACATACTAGATAGAGTCTATCTACATATTCGATTCGATTTGATTCGATTCGATTTGATTCGATTGTTGGCTTGTCTCTTAATTTTTCTATTCTTTCTTTTTTGGCATTAGACTAATGTATGTACATATGTATGTGTATTTATGTGTATGCCACATGGCCATCATAAAAGTACACGTAACGTATATGTACATACATACACACACATACATATGCCATATGGGGAACTATACTTATATATACCCTCTTATATGGTCGAGTAATACCAAAAATACATACGCTTATCGCACACAAACACACAAACATACACGGGAAAGAATTCTCAGCTCCACAAAAAGCTGATAACAACAAATGCTTCGCATACACACACACACCCAAACATAACTCAAATTGTTGATAATAAAACGTTTGTCGAAAGAACGAAAGAAAGAAACTCTTTTTTTATGAGTTCATGAATTGTTTTGAGTGGCTTCATTATGAGAGTTTCCCAATCTAAAAAAATATCATCGAACTAAGGTCTCTCCAAACTCTCCAAATAGTAAATATACTTTTATAATTTTTTAGACTTGTATAATTATTTTTCCATTTAGTTTTTTCTAACTTTTTCTCTAATTAGGGGAAATATGTTGCATAAGTTTTTCCCTTTCGCTTCCTCTTCCTCTTCTTTTAACACCTTTGGGCGTTTGAGAGGCACGCAAGCAAAAGGAAGGACAATTTTTTTTCTCTAACCACCTTTTTGCTCCTGTTTCGTAGCCAGCCAAACAGGATATTCGAGTTGTTCATTGGGGCACAAACGAACTGCAAATTGCGTTCCATAAACTTTGAACTGTTCCTTGTCACACACACACACATACACTCTCTCACACACACATATATATATATATATATACATACCACAGTGACCACAGGCAAGCAGACGTTTCAATGGGTTAAAGGGTGCATACCCTGTATTTATGTTCCCAAGGGTATGAACAAGTTATATTAAACCTATGAAACATTAGATGGAAAAGTTTGAAAGTGAAATAGAATAAAAACTTTGAAATATGATATTCAATAATTTGGCATTAAACTATTTCCAATTAAGTTGAATTTATAGAATTTTATTCAAACAAAAAACAGAACTAAAAACTATTCAATTTCCATCCTTATTCTATGAAGCCAGCAAAGAAAGCAAATAATCTTCTGTATTCCCATTTCTATAAGAAATAAAAACTCGACTGCTACAAAGTTGTTTATCTTTTCAATCCCTGACTCGTTTTACAGATCATTTTTTACTTTAAAGTCTTAATATGTTATCGCTTAAGCAGTTTTAATGCTTATTTTTTCCTTAAAAATTAATTTTTGGGTTTTCTGTTTTGCATTTTGCATTTGATATTTGAGTTTTTTTCTGGCCTCTCTCTCTCTCTCTCTCTCTTCTGTCCTTTCCTCTCTCGCATGTGTCATAAATTTTCGCTTTTATCATATTATTTAATTTCATGTGTTTGCTCGGCGCGCAAAAAGTAACGGAACACACACACACACACAAACACACAACACACACACATACATGATATATAGAATAAACAGTGTTCCAGTGGGAAATGATAGCGACTGGTACAGACATATTTATATGTATTTCATATGTATGCATATACATGTATATGTATGTATGTAAGTATGTATATATGTGTGTGTGTGTGTGTGTGTGTTTCTGCAGCAGCAGCAGCAGCATGTACATGCACACATTTATATATTTGTGTGAGTGTGTGTGTGCGTGTGTTTATATGTATGTGTCTGTATAATGTTCGTTGCGCGTTTTTACTATGTATGTATTTGTGTTGTTGTTGTTGTTGTTGTTGTGTGGCATGCCAGAGCAATAACAGTTAATTTATTCCAATTAAGGGATTTTCCTGTTGAATATGCGATTCTTTTCGCTATGTTCGCTATGCAGGGGCCCTCCCCCTCTCCTCTACCCCCACCCCCCCCCCCCCACCCCTTGACAGTTACATGCCAAATTCGGTGTCCTCCTACCTCCCCGCCCCTCCGGCCGTAGTACCTACATCTCCACTTATCGTTGACTACCTTGCATGAAATGAAATTGTCCAGCTGCCCTGCCTCCCAGCCAGTGCCCCTTTCTCAACCTATCTCTATCTATCTATCGCTCTCTCTCTGTGTCTCTTTCTGTTTGTTATATTGTTTGCCTTTTTGGGTTTTGGTTGTCTGTGTTTGCTGTTGTTGCTGTTGTTGTTGTTCTTGTTGTTCTTGTTCGTGTTGTCAGCAGCCTTGTCGCTTAAGTTCCCCCACACACACACACACACACACATACTGTAACATTACTTTTTTCATTACACATTAGAATGGAAAAAAATTAGCAACATGTCCTGTCACGCCCTTAACCTCCCTCACTTCGAGTTCCCCTTGTGACATACTTTTTTTTGTTGCTCGGTGCTTAGCTCGCTTAATCCTTGTGGGATTTGCCACACATTTGCCAACAACGTGCAACGTGCCCCAACTTTTGTCCTTGTGCTAATTTTGGTGTCAGATATCGCAACCTTTCTTCTCCTCCACCCGCCCGCCCACCATCTTTCCCCACGCTGGCACCTCGCTAATTATATTTATGTTTTCATTTTGTTTATTTTGGGGCAAGTCTTCTATCCAGCTGCCACATGCGGTATATCCATCAGCGTTTGGGGCCACAAACATTACGATAAATGCTTCTGTAAAGCAAAAAACAAAAAATTACAAAAACGGAAGCCATATATTTATGAACACACACACACACACACACACACATACACAGACATACACACATACATTGACTCTTCTGCTTCGATTATTAAAATTCTAATTGAAATTCAAATGTGCGTCGCTTTTGAGTTGTTGTTGTTGTCGCTTATCGTTTAAAAGTATGTTGGCGACGCAGTCTCGTTGTTGTTGTTGCTGTTGCTCATCATTCCCTGCCCCCCGCTGTGCCAAATTACACTGCTCCCCCTTCCCCTGAACACTTGAACGGCTTCCGTTATGCGGGCCCAGGAAGTGGACAGTTTAGCATAGTCTTCGCCCCCCACCCTCCCTCTCTTTCTCTCTTCTCTAACGTATGGCACACAAACTATCTATCTATCTATATGTATATATACATTTATGGCTAGTTCCATATGGGGACATACACATACAGATGTACATAAAAGTGTCGCAAGGGGGTGGGTACCGAGTACCGGGTACCGGGTACCGGGGGGGGAAACAATAATTTTACAGTACAGCTCACAGTTGGAGGCGCCTAAACACTTGACAGTTATCTTCATATATTTCGGCTGGCATACGCCCAGAAAAAGAGGAAGAAGAACCGACTTGAACATTAGTCAAAAAACATATAACATTAAATCCATATATGGAACAGGCCAGAGAGGCCAATACAATTGGCATACTGATTGTGGTTAGATGAATTGCAATTGTGCTTTGTGTTTTCTGTCTGAAGGGATAAACGAGGATTGTGTACTTACTTTACTTAAGTTTACTTCAGATATTAAGGAAAACAAACTTCTTGATATATTTCTTATTACTTGTTTTCAGAATCATAATTCAATTTAAAAGCTGCATTTCGTTTGGTTCAACTATAAAGAAGTCATGTACCAAAATACTTGAAATATAAAGCAAGATCTACATAATTTTCTTAATAAATTAATTTTATTTTTTTTGATTAACCTATTCTTTATTTTCAATACTTTTGCTACAAAAATTTCCTTTGCAATTAATCCCGTCTTAATTTCATTGAATCCTAAGCCTTAAGACATCTTTTGGGGTTGCTTCCCAACTTACTAACAGAGTTGTCTATGTGTGTGTGTGTGTGTGTGTGTGTGTTGTTCGGCACTCACGTGGAATAAGATTGCGATTAAGAGTTTAAGTTGAAGTATGCCTCCAATCATCTCCTTACCCAGAGTGATATAACCGAAGCAAAGTAATCTGTCAAATTACTCATGCAAATCACACGGCAAAACATTTTCTCCACACACACACACACACACACACACATACAACCTTAACAACACTGTCGATGATGTTGTTGTTGTTGTGGCAATATCGCAAGCACATGTAATTGAGTCTGCGGTTGCTTCTCAGTCCTCTGTTTGGCTTGGTTTGGTTTCGATAGGTTTGGATAGGTTTGGTGGTGGTTTCTTAGGCCATTGCCCATCAATTAAATTGACTTTGCTTGGGCGCAATATAGATTCTCGGCTCTGGGATATGGCTATGTCACAGTCTCTCTCTCTCTCTCGCTCTCTCTCTCTCTCTCTCTATGATTAATTAGCGTCTTAGTCTGACGTTTTTCCCAAACTCCAACTCCAACTCTCGTACTCTGACCATTAAAACATTTCCAATTGATTGGCTTTAGATCTCTCCCTCTCTCTTTCCCGGTTGCTCTTCCTCCTCTCCGCCTCTGCCATTTTGTTGAGTCTTTCCGAGCTTCTGCTTCTGATTCCAGCTGGATATCAATTATGCATGTGGAATTGTCTGGATACGTCTGGAATTCGTTCGGCACGCTGCCTCTGGCCTCTGCTGCTCTGCTGCTCTGCTGTCCACTTATCAGCAAGAAATGTCGCCCTAATCTTTGCTTGGCTTAGCTCTCTGAACAAACACACACACACACACATCACAGACTTCCCATCAATATATGCACATATATGTATGTCTATATGTTTCCTGAACTCTGGTTCTCGACTATTTATATTTAAGTTACCAATTGCTATTTGCATATGGAACACACTGTATGTGTGTTTGTTTGAGGGTTTCACAAGCGATAAGCGCACACATGCACACACACACACACACACACACACTCACATGTATACTGACATGCACACTCACAGAGTTTTTATCGCTTCGAAAATGCTGTTTTAATTGCTCGCTGCAAAGATTAGCCAAGCGCAGTGCTTGTCAAACTGTAACGCTCTTGGGACTCGAATATTTGTTTTTTGCTTTTCAAAATCGTAATTCGTATGGTATGCATATATGTATATTTTATTTCATTTATCAGCTTTCAAGGGAAATGCCACAGACGCGTTACTTATTTTTTGTATAGTTTTTATGTGTTTTGTGGGAAAGTGTATTATGATTTTGTCAGTCGATTTGTAACAAATCGAACGATGGGAATCTATTGTCTCAATACCAATTTGCATATAAACATTATACAGTTAGAAATCAGTATTGTTACAGTCATTCTTCTACTTTTTGGTCTGTTTTTCATTTCAAGTGCAATCTCAAGTTCCTGCATAACATCATGTAGAAGTTGAGATATCGCAAAATTTACAAGCACAGCGAATTTCTTTTTTTTTCTTTTTGTTGAACAAAAAACAAAAAGTAAACTACAAACAAAGTTGTTCAAATAAACTGAAGCCAAAGCAACAAAGTTGTTCGTCAGGCATTAAATGACAACAAATTTGACAAGCTCAGCGCAATTGCAATCGAATATTTCACTCCAAAACCCAAGTCAAACGACTTTCATACGACAAACACAGAGACAGAGATAGAGATAGAGATAGAGATAGAGATAGAGACAGTGTTGCATTTTGGATTGGGGATATTTATGCATAATTTGTGTGCGTTTTTGGATGCTTATCGCTTCATTTGCATCAAACAATTACACATTTCCGCTAGGCGCATTTATGAATTATGATTTTAATGTTAATTACATGAATATTGCAATATACATATGTACATATGTATATACATATTTGTAACTGTAAATGTAACTGTAACTGTAACTGTAACTGTAACAGTAAGCGTAACCACAACTATCTAGCTTGAACAAAAACAACTTCCGTTGATTTGATTTTGTGGTTTTGTGTCTGTGTGTGTATGTGTGTGTTTGTTTGTTGAGCTTTATTAAACAATCAAGTGTAGAGCAGAAGGGTTGTGTAGAATGCGAATGCGAATGCGAATTCGAATCATATGAAAATGCATAATTTATAAACGTTTTGTGTAATTGCAACATTTCAACAAATCCAAAGCTAAACAAATTTTGTGTCTCTTCTGTTGTTTGTTGTTGGCCAAATCAACAATGCCAATCTATGCATAGTTTTTTGCTAATTAAATGCAAACACCACACACACACAACATATAGTATAAATATGTATGTATGTTTGTATGTATTTATATATATATATGTATATCCATGCTCGATCTGTTTTCAATTTGCATTTGATTTTATATTTATGACAATTTTCGTTACGTTACGTTACGTTTTCGTCGTTTTCGTTTTCTATCAAGTTTTTTTTTTTTCAGTTGTTTTGTATTGTGCTGAGTTGTGTTATATTTCATTGTTGCTCAGACCCAGCTAAACGCTTCACTTGATTGTTTTTATTTTCACTCTTTGGCACATTTCACATGCCAAATTCATTTGAATTTGCAGTAACATTTGCATTTTACCAACACACACACACATAAGCACATACATATATGCATATGGCTGGATAGCAGATGTCAACAGGCCATGTCCATTTGGCCTTAGCACTTGGCAACACATTGTCAGAAACAAAACACAACAAATAAACCACAGCTGCAAATTGATTTTGTCATATTTAATTTCAATCGTTGTTGGGCTTTCACATTTTTTCGCAACTAATTTCTTTTGATTTTATCGCCTATCAAACAGATTTATGCAAACAGGCAAATAAATATAAAGGATTCAAAGACAATGGATTTCAGCAATCAACAATAAGATTAGCTGTTTCTTTGTTTTCCGCTGCTGCTGCCGTACTTAAATGTGTTTTCTTTCACTTAGTATATCGTTCAGTTTTTGTTTATGTCTATTCGCTAATAGATTCGCCACTGACGCACATTTTTGAAGCGTTGCCAACAATGATTAAGCAGAGAGTACAGCAAAAACAAGCAAATTATTCAATTATGAAAGCACGCGATTTGAGTTCTCTCTTAAATATAGAAAACATATATGTATATATTTTAGATTCTTACATATATGTATATGTTCACAAAAATGAGAAGAAAGTAAGAAACATTTTCCATTCGAATATTTTTACCAAAGCAATAATAATAAATTGCATTCAACTTTCGTTCCGAGAGCGCATTTAACAATCAGAATTGTAATAATAATTACTGTCAATTTTTAACAGTTTTCGCTGATATTCTACTTAGTTTTAATGTGCGCACATTTCATTCAAGTTTTAAGCATATTTTAGGCAAGTGCCGCAAAGTATGCTATTAAAAACAGTGAGAAGAAGATTGCGAAACTGCGAAAGACCGAGACAGAGTTTTGTCAACTTGCCACAGTCAGCGTCTTGGTTTGCCACAGCCTGCGGCAACTCGCAAATGCTGTAGCAAATTGTGGCCAAGGCTTTTGCTCAACTTTCAACAGCAACAAAAGCAAAAGCGACAACAGCGTTGTTGATGATGATGATCATATTGCTGTTGCTGTTGCTGCTGCTGTTGTTGTTGTCGTTGCCCCGCCCGGGGGCAGACCACAAATATCTATTCAAAATTCAAAATGGCAAGCGTAAAATTGTTTCAATATTCATAACGCTATGGCGCTAAATGCCTCGTTTCTGCCCCAGACACACACACATACATACACAAAGGCAAACGACGACAGCTCGACAATCGATGCTGCTTTTTTCTGCTGCTGCTGCTGCTTCTGCTCCTCCAACTAATATGCAAACTAAGCATGCTCCATCCCGCCCCTCCCTCCGCTCACCATTGTCATATGCAGGCCTCTATTTGTGTGCGCCACTGTTGGGTCAACATGTTGGAAAATTTAAAGCACCTGCGCCAGCAGCACGCTGATAACGGACAGCCTTGATGCCTGCTGCCTACTGCCTACTGCCCAGACTGTTTCACGCCCATTCTCGATTGTACCGCCCAGTAGCCAATAACACCGTGTGCGTGTATGGCCCATGGCGATAGCGGCAGCGACAGCGACAGCAAAAACACAGAACGAAAGGACAGAATGAAACGGCCTACTCCTCATTCGCATTCTCTCTCGCTCTATGTCCATGGCCAATTGCCATTGCCATTATTGGTTAGCCCCGAATGCCGCATGGCCCAAATGCAAACAATGGACCACGTCCAGCATCTGAGACTCGCTTCTTGTTGTTGTAGTTGTTGTTATTACTGTTTTGGTTGTTGCTGTTGTTGCCCTGCCTGCGGCTGTGCGCTAAATGTCGCCACATAAAAAGCGCATAAAAACCGATAAGCGAACATTTATGCTTACAAAATCGCTGCAAATGACCAAAACACTTGGCCAAAAATTGAATAGCCCCCAAAAGTTGAAATTCTAATTGAAAAACGGGAATAAAAACGAGTAAAGTTAGCGATTTGACACCCCGAAGCTTAGATACCCTAATGCATAAAATATTATTCAAGTAATAATTTAAACAAAACAAAATCAATTTCTTACTACAGAATTATATAGGTTCGACGACTAAAGTAGTTTAGTGTTATCACCGTGATGCCTTCTGCCTTCACTTAACTACTTTTTATCTACAGAATTTAGTTTAATGCGTTTCGTTACACAATTATTTTAAACCCCTTTTGCATGAGCATAATAAAAGTTAACATCAAAAATACCATTGCATACTTTTAGGGCTTAGCATTTAAAGCAAATGCCATCCACGCTGTTGCGCTACTGCTGATGGTATTTGTTGTTGATGGCCCAGTAGCGCAGATTTGTGTAAAACTCTTTAACTTCCGGCGGAAGATTTTATGCATGGCAACAGCACACTGCCAGCTCCAGCTCCATAAGCTATCAACATCAACATGGAGCTCTGCTCTTTGCTGGAGACACTGTGCGCTGCGCGCAGGGACTCAGGGCTGGCTGGGATGGGCGGGCTGGTTGGCTGGACTGGGCTGGCCAGAGTTTTTCGAGTTGCCAGTGTTGCCATGCATCAGCGAGCAGTGAGCATGTTTGTTCCGAAGATTAAAAGCATGTGTCCGGTTTTATGTGCAACCATACCTCCCATGCCATTCCCATCCCTTCCCACACTCGTCTTGTGTGTTAAAATTTATAACCGTAAAAGTGCAACAGTGAAAAAAGAGCAGATGAAGAAGAAGAAGTAAAAGTAGAGAGTGTAAGAAGGAGAGGAGCAAAAAAACAACAAAAAAAAGAAGAGAAAACTGGGAAGCGGGCTGACAGCAACATTGGCAACTCTGCTGTTTGGCTCGTTGGCTCGTTTTGTTGGTTTTTGTGGCGAGGTGAACCAGCTGCTACTGCTGCTGTTGCTGGCCAACTGGGCAACGTTTTAACGTTTTATACGGCATACAGATAAGTCCTTTGGCGTGCCTTGTGGCGCGTTTTGTTGCATAGTTTTGATTTATTACACAGCAGAGCAGAGCAGAGCATCACCACCACCACGAACAACAAAAACAACATCAACGAATTCCATTTCAAAATTCATAACGGACAACATAAAGGTGGCGCCTGGAAAACTGTGTTTGCTCATACTTTATATGCACAATATTGCCAGCTAATTTTAAGGTAAGGACCATGTCCAACTCCTCTCTATAAGACTAAACACGTTTTAAATGCAACACACACACACACACACGCACACTCCAAAACAGAAAACATGCCAAAAAGCAGGTATAATTTTAGTTTCGTAGTTTGATGCAGATTTGCTGCGCATTCCCGGATTAGTTTTCGCCTCAATACACACAGAAAACATGCGTCAACTTTTGCAGAATGCCAACTCTCCATAATAAGGCGCTCAAATGCACAGATGAGTTTTTCAGCTCGTATTTGAATTTCGAAATGCATTCCCCAAACGCAGACGGCAAACAAAAATTTGACTCGATTTCATTCAAACTGGCTGGCCCCATTGGGGCGGAGAGAAATGTTGGCTACGTGACACGACTTGTTTGTGTGTTTCGTGCTTAAATCGTGAGCGGCACTCGCTCATCTCTGGCAAATCAGAGAAGTATTTCAATCAAAACTGCTTTTGCATTCAATTCGAAACTGAGCCAACGCCACTTCAACCAACAGTCGACTCTGTGGCCTATTCAGAGAACCAAACCAAACCAAACCAAACCGAACAGAACCGAACCCTCTACATAAAAGCCACCCGTTGATAAACTGCATATGACTAAAATCAATTAGTGAGCACGCTGCGAAGGCACTTCAACTAAAACCAAACGATTGAAAAATGCTTTGCACATGCCTTTGGCAAATTGCGCATTTTTTGGCAATTGCTTTTGAGAGTTTATTATTTTGCCTAAACTTTGTTTATTTGTCCTACGACTCTTGTTGAGCATTTAAAATGCATTTTATTGCTGCGCGCAAAAGTAGGCAACAGTTTTTCCGTTCCGTTTTTGTTGTGCCGTTTAAGTGAATCGCGCGTTTTGTTGCCATCTCATGTTTAATTGCTGAATTATTTATGTGTGTGTGCGTTGGCTGAGCTTTGTTTAATATGTATGTATGTATATATATGTATATGTATATATGCAAATGTAATATGCATATGAGCCATCGTGAGTATTTTATATATATTTTTTTATTGTTGTGCGGCTTTCATTTGCAAATTACTGTTTGCCTGCTGTATTTTTATGACTCTTTCGACGTCTGCTTGTGTTTCTACTCTTTTTTTGTTCGTTTATTTTGTGTTTTCTATTTGCATTGTCCAGCTGGCGTTTTGTCAACTTTGTTCTTACACAAAAAAGCTAAATTAACACCACACAGCCACAAAACTCTTTTCAGTTGTGTCGCCATTTAACATTTCACTTTTTTATGGTTTTGGTTCTTTGGTTTTTTTTTTGGTGATTTTGTGTTTCTGTCGCAGCTGCAGCTTCAATGGCGCCTGCTGACCCACATGATTGATTGACAGCTGAAAGCCAAATAATGGGTGAGTATCAATAGCAAAAACTGTCATCTCTCTGTGTGTGTTGGAGAGAGTGTATGTGTGAAAATAAATGGCCAGCCTGCATATGGTTTTTGGCCGGTGCATTCGTACCCTTATCATTCTCTCGCCCCGTGTGCATATCTATACAACTGGACGGAGAACTGATAAGGGCTCGTATCACCACCTCAACAAAAGTGTTAAAACAACAAAACCAAACGGAATATAAACAAAGTAATATCTAGTGGCAAACTTATCTAACTCGATATTGATAACAGTTTCAACATTTCCAATACCAGGCGAACAGAATGTGCAGGAGAGATCTCAAAAGGTGGAAGACACTCTTTGCACTCAGAGTTTGACAATTGATACTTTAAATAACGTGGAAACTACTATCCTCCAACGATTGCCTGCATTGATGGGAAAATCGAAGTTCGTTTAATAAAATAATGAATAATAAATCGACTCTATTCAATAAAGAATAATTGTGAGAAGTGTTATAAAACTATTGATTAACCAATGGCTCTGCCCGCGTTAAGAATCAATTACCCCAAAATGTCTTTTCTACAATGTGATACAATATGATTTTGTAACACAATTAACGAATACTTCATCAACTGCTTTTTGTCATTGTTGTCATTCGTCTATCTTTTATTTTGATGTGTAAGCTACATTATTGTAAAGTTTCATATAAATCCCATTAATAGTTTTTTGGGACGGAGTAACATATAAAATAATAATAATGGGATAAATAAATTTACATACTATAATATTTAGTTTACGGTTATCACAAATAAAGAAAAGAAAGTAAGAGTACAAAAAAATAAATTGAAAAATATTGTCATATTTATTTATTTTCATCAAAATGTTTTCAGTTCTCGAATCATATTTGATACACATTTCCTATGTACAATATATAAATGAAATATTCCTTCACTAATGTTTATGTTCATTTTAGTAAATGTGGCATATCCTAGAACATCCATGGCATATCCTGGCGTTTGCAGTTTATTATTAATGTGCGTGTGGCATGTAACGCAGACAGGCGTGAATTAAACTGACATTGCAAAAAATTAATGAAAAATGAAAATGAAAATGTAAATGAAAAATAAAAGCACAAAACGCAAAACGCAAACAACATTCGCTTAACCCAACTGGGACCAAAATATCTATATACATGTATATATATAGATGCAAATAAAATACACAAAGTGAAAAACATTTACAAATTAGCTGCAAACAAAATGTGCAATGTGCAATATGCAAAAATGTGAATATTTGCAAAAAGGTAAACTTCAATATTTGTGATGCAGTTTAGCAGCGTTTGAGTATCATTTTGTATACACTCGTTTGTACACAATCATGTTTGTAAAATTGAAATAAATCGAGAATTTAAAACTGTTGAACAGTTAAAACATTTGGCTTTTATGAGTTGAACAAATTAATTAATTGCTTTCCGCAGTGCACATAGCAAGTATTTGCGGAATTTATAATTAAAACCAAGTTAGAAGGCTTTAGTCAAGACTAGGAGATACCCTGAACTCGTTACTTAACTAGTTTTTGTTACGTTTGTATATCGTAAATCGAAAAAGTCATCGATAATTTGAAACATTCTTGTTTTCCTAAAAGAAATTATTTTCAAAGCCCAAAAGTCTATCGTTCTTCGCTTCTCAACACAGACGGATAAGTCTATATTGACTTTTTATATTATACCCATAAAGTCAGGGATGCTATTATCTGTATGGTTCTATGGTTTCCGGGTATGAAAATATCACGGTGCGGGCTCTGAAATAAATTGATCTCTTTTACTACGCACAATATTCCCAATTACATAATTATAAATGTGCGAACTGGTTTTTTACAAGCTCACATTTGGCACACAGTGTAATTGTGGAGTGCATTTCTAATATTGTGAAGCTATAAACTACAACTTTTAATAATGATTAATAATAATATTTTATAATGAAATATGTAAAAGCTCATTGTATTTTGTGTGTTTAAGCCGGGTTCTTTGGTATGTGTGTTAACTAAATTTGTTTTTAAATACAATTTTTCAACGGAAAAAATGAAATGATTTGTTATATTCTAAAAATTGTTTTTAAACTCTAATTTGCATTTAGCTTTTGTTAATACATTTAACGATTTATGATTGAGAGTGGTTATATGCTTTTAAAATATTATTAAAGTATTTCCTTTGATTTTATTGATTAATAATAGTGTGGAAAAGAGTTTTATTCGATATAGTTTTTAAGGTATATTTATGGATGATTTTGCAATACAGTTAAACAGTTTTAAATGTTTAGCTAACTCTTTAGAGAAATTTTACTTATGTACTACATTGAAACGATTTTATTTGATGTAAATAACAGTTATAGTTTCGCGTCACACCATTTAGCCTTCAAATATGACACATAATTGAATAATTTTGTGTGCTTTCTTTATAAGAATTGTGTAAACGAGAAACAAATTCCAAAGTAAATCAATTTGTTAATGTTTAGATTCTGATGTCGAGAACTCTGACATTTAGATGAAACGTGTTCCTATTCTGCTTAAATATTAGGTACCAAAATACATATACATATGAGAGTTATATTAATTACTCAAAACTCTTAAAGTTTCTTAAGAAAATGCGAAATAAAATAAATGGAAAAAGAGTTACTTAGCACACACATTATGGTTGTGGCAATGTTGCGTAATAAGCTACCGCAAGTAGCTATCATAATTTAGCTGTTCTTGTTGACTCATCAAGAAGCAGCTTTCAGCAGGCATTCAGCTATCATTTCGGAAAACACATCACAGCTGATTATGAGGCTGGTAATTAAGTCAGCAAGCGGCTCAGCAGGCGTTTCTGCTGTTGCTTCGGCTACTGCTGCTGCTGCTTCTGCTACTTGCTGCCACCAAATTCATTGAGTTAATCTATCAACGCACTGGCGCGCCCATTTCCACGGAACGAGACTGAGAGATAGAGAGAAAGAGAGATGTCTTTGGCTTGCTCCACATATCATTCGCTTTAATTACTTGGCCGTGCCTGCAAAAACGAGCACAACTCCCTGTGGCGACATAGAATAAGAGGGGGAGCTTTGGTCGAGCGGGTGTAGGGGCTTTAATAAACAAACCATTGGCACTTAAGAAATAAGCAATACACATTTAATGTCCAACGGGCAAGCAATCAGCGAGCCAGCTGGAATTATGGCACAAGACGAAGAGAACATGATGATGATAAGAGGCACGGAGAGAGATGAGAGAGGGCAGATTGGAGTCGGCTGGCGACTTGAGGGCAAAAACGACAAAACAACAAAAGAACAGAAAGCGTAAGAAAACAATCCGACATTCATTTATTATTTAATATGAAAACGCAATTCGTGCATTCACCTGGAAACCATCAACAAACGTCACCAGCGGGAATACAGTCCAGGCAGGCAGGCAGCAGGCAGCAGGCAGCAAGCAGTAAAACAGTAAGCAGGACACGAAGACAGACAGAAAAGAACCCGTGAGAATCACACACTTACACGCACACGCACACGCACACAAAGCTGAGAGGAACACGCACAGCAAATATTTGGCGTTGTCCTGCGAACTGAAGTTGCTTTGTGTTCTCCATCCTTCTCTCGAGTCGTCCTTGCTCCTGTTTTGCTTTCTTGCTTTCTTGTCGTTCCGGCTACTTCGAGTTATTCTGCTAGGTTTTTGCTGCTGTGGCTGTTGCTGGCGGGGCACGCAGCCAAGCATAACGGTAAACCAAGCTGACGTTAACTGGCAAGGCGATAAAGCAGAGGCATACACACACATATTCAGCCAGACACACAAATGAAATTCAAGCAAATTGAAATTTTATTTTCAGCAAATGTCTTGCTCTTTACATCTACAACTCCCCGCTCTCTTCCCCTTTATCTCTTATCCATGCCCTTGGCTATTTGCTTGTTGGTCCTGTTGCCTGGGCACTTTTGCCTTTTCATACCAAAACAGTTGAAGGGGGGCAGGGTAACTTGGCGTTAGCTGTTATCACACATCACACTGACAAACGTTGTAGTTCGGATTGCCGATTTGTTTCACTTTTCAATTTAGATAAATTAAAAACAATACCACAGTTGCCAAAAACTTGCACTTGCGGCATCATTGCACAAAACTATCGACTATTATTTGAACACCCCGCCCTCCCTCTTAGTTGCAAAGATATTCACCTTAGCCTGCCAACACTCTGGGCTAAGTTTCAATCGCTTGAGTATTGTGTGTGTTTGCTTTATCCAACTGAAACTCTTCACTTTTGATCTTTCCCTCTCTCTGTACTCGCTTTAGTTGTTTTTGTTTATTGCCGCACGGCACAAGCAACAACCTGTGTTCTGCTGGGAGAGTTACATGCAACATACGTGCAATCCTGCAATCGAGTTATCGATGCGCCAGCAATTGAACAGGTTAAAAAAAAAATGGTTGGAGCTATCGAATAAGAAATACTCTTGCAGTTGGAAAAAAAAGTTTTTATATTAAGGAAAAGTAAATTGAGTTGCCAACATTGATCAATTTATTGTCGAATTAAAGAAGAATTGTAAAAAATAATCAACAGATATTTTGTTAATTTATAAAGATGTTAAGATATATCGAAACCTAATTGTTATCTTTTGATCCTTCTGTTATCATTTCGCCAAAAAATTAATATATATAGCTTAAAGTCTTTCATTTGGTCCAATAGAACAAAGAAGTTTATTTTAAATAGATTTGCTTATGTCAGCAAGAAATTATGGAGTTAAAACCTTAAGCAAAGTACAGTAAGGAACAAGTGGCACTATTAGTATTAGTATTAGTAATATATATTACATAATACATAATAATATATTTTACATAATTATTTACTATGAAGATACACTTAAACAAATAGCTTATATGGTACAATGAAATAGAACATTTTTGCTGAAAGTTATTTTATATTTTTGTTAATTTACGTAGCAGAAAAACTACAATTTAATATTTAAGTTAACCTTAGAACTACAATTAATAAATAATGTATATATTCAAGAATAAATAAAACATTTTGTTGCAATTCTCAATCTATTTTTTAAGCGCATTAGTTACATAATTTAGTCGACTTGCCACCATTTTGTGTTTGTGTTTATTTGTAAAACTTATCTTTAACAATGCCGAACAAATTGTTCCACAAAATTATGCTACCCATTGGAAAGCGTATAAAAAACAAAGTGTTCAGTGTGCTGACGCTGTTGCAGTTGCAGGGATGTGACAGGGCGGCAGTGTGGCTGGGTGGCAGGTAACACTCGATGCCAGTGTTGTTGCCGCGTGCAGTTGAACAAAAGTGTTTGGGCCAAATGAGTTGTTGTTGTTTTTGTTTTGTCTTCCAAAAAGAACAACGAAAAACGAACACACTAAAAGAAAAACAACTAACAGAAAGAGACAGAAAAACAGACTGAAAGAGAGATAAAGACATTGGAAAAGGGCGTGAATTTCATTGCTCATACGACAGGTGTTGCAGGTGCACGCTTTTAGCTTAGCTTAATCGATGCCCTGCACACACGCACACACACACACACACCTACCCACCTTTATACACACACACACACATACACACAGAAATGGTTGGATTTAGTTTATATGAGTAACTTGGCCATAATGAAGTTGGCAACGTGCCAGTTTCAGGCATAGTTGCATAAACTCTTCTGCTCGCTCATCTTCTTCATCTCGCTTCTTCATGCGCTTGCTTTAAGACATTGATTGCTCTCAAGTTGGCGCAGTTGCTAATGCTATAAATGTTCATGGTGGTTGGCTGGCCAAACGTTGGTGGTGCTGCTGTTGGTGCTGTTGGTGCTGTTGCTGCTGCTGGTGCTGCTGCCACACAGACAAAGCCATTGTATATTTATGGCAGTGCCAGGGCAGATTATGCGGCTAAAACTTAAGCAACTTGCCACGTTATACCTGACTTCGTTCCTTAGTTCGTTCGTTCGTTTTCTGCTTTGCCGAATGAAATGCAATTTGGTTTATGAACTGAACTCTGTGCGCAGCGAAAAACGGCCGCGACACGGGCCAAGACCCCGACATACACAGTGATTTGCACACTGAAAAATTAACTTGGCAGTTGCACAGTTGCAGAGTTGAACGTTGCACGTTGCACGTTTTACGTTGCAGGTAACACAAGTTCAAACAACACTTTCAGCAGCTAATTTTCTATTAAGTTTTCGCAGTTTTCCCCGCAGTTTCTGCCATTTGCTGTTGCGCAAGTGGCGAAAAAGCTGTCACGACTTTCCGACTATTTGGGGGAATCCCACTCCAGGAACCAGGAACCAGGAACAGAAAATATTTGCGACTTACTCCGCATTTGCAAACAAACACATAAAGTTTCAAGTGAAATCGCGAATTAAGTTGCGCGCATCTGAAGTTGAAGAAGCTGAAAGAAAATCCATAAAATATGACACCCAAGGAAATTATGATTTTTGCATAAAGTTTCGCGTTAACTTTTTTGATGAATTTTCATACTGCATTTTGCTTTTAAATTAAGGTCAAACTTTTCTTCTCAAATACATACACGAATATATATAGTTTATTTCCATATGAAATTATCTACTTTTCAATTCTACCTACATGTTTGTGGGAAACACCTGTTTTTAGCATTGTGTTTTATTTAAGCCAAATATAATTATGATCTGTTTTAAATACATAATGATTTTTATATAATTGCTTGTGCGGTCAACCACACAAAAACCATTGTAAACCACATAATGGAAAAGTGAAAAATAAAACGAAAAAAACTTTAATTAAAGCAACAATAAACAACTTCAAAATATTGTAAATAATTGAATAAGCGTTTCATTGTTTTGACACATTTTTTTTCATTTAACTGCTTCATCGTCCGTGCTCCTCTTTCTCTGAAGCTGAAACTTTGGTCAAGGTCTTAGATTTGTTGGTCAGTTGTCAATAGGGGCAGATTAGATTTCCAAAATTTATATATCTGCCATATAAATGCAAAAACATTTTACAACAAAAAGAAGCAGGTTTTACAGGTGTTTAAAATATTCGGCATGCCCAAGACAGTCTAGATAACAGCCTTATAAAAAGATATCACCTGCTGGATACTCCTCCCCGCAGATAATTTTCTTTTTCACCCACCACATGGCTTTTTAAAACACACATAAAACACAATTTAAATGCAAATGCTAAGTTAAGTTGATTTTTCATTTGGAGAGAATGCAAAAAAAGGAGAATATGTAACAGTTAAAGTTTTTTTCTTTTTTGAATTATTTTATTTTGACACTCAAACATTTAAAATACATTTCTATTAATATATTTCAAAGTTAAACATTTTTTAAATAATCATTTTAAATTCATATATTGCTACACGAATTTTATATTTTGTTTCTCAATATATTTCATAGCTTCATATAGTTTTTCTTATAACAACTAAAAATCATATTCAAATTGGATCTTATTAGCGTAGAGAGCGCTATTCCAATAATACCACTGGCAAACTCTTTGCTTGTTTGTTCAGAAATTTTAATATCCTTTGAGTATTTGTGCATTATTTTGAGGGTAATCAAAATTTACGGAAAACAAATATGTTTTGCAAATCTCAACTACGTCAGTAAATTATCAATCAAAGACGAAAAAATCGATAAGGCGATCAAATAAGTATAGAAATGGTCCTGAAGAATAATTATTAAGTATCTAAAAATCAGCTGCTGAATATTCACATATATATTCAGATTTTTGATTTTTAAAATCATTAAAATCATTAACTTAAGCGGTATATAGTTCAATACTTTCCATTTAAAAACATTGTTTCGTTACGCAGGTATCCGCGCCAAACAACAACTAAAGCAGCTTCGCTCTTAATATTTAACTTTTCGATAAGTTATGCTCTGCACAGCATAAGAGCAAATTAACGTAACTGTCATAACTGTTGTTTTGCATATGCTCATCGGACTTTCCTTGTATTGTATTTTTATACCCTTAACCCATGAAATGGGTTAAAAAGGGTATAATGGTTTTGTGCAAAAGTATGTAACAGGCAGAAGAAAGCTTCTCCGACCCCATAAAGTATATATATTCTTGATCAGCATCAACAGCCAAGTCGTATAGTCGATATGTCCGTCAGTCTGTCTGTCTGTCCGTCCGTCCGTCTTTCTGTCTGTATGTATGAACGCGTCGATCTCATGAACTACAAAAGATAGGCACTGCAGATTTTGGATATGAGCTCTCCTAATCCCTAGGCATAGCAAGTTTGTTTCAAATTTTCGATAACTTTTCAGGTTTATGATATACACATGTAATCGACACAAAAAAATCTTGAATTTGAAAATTTAAAAATGAGGATTGAAAGTATAAACAAATTAATGATCTTTTGTACAAATTTATTAAAATCGGTTGAGAAACACCGGAGATATGGAACCATCAAGCATTGGTACAGAAATACACAGCCATATGTGTGTGTCTATTAACCCGACCGTCTGTCCGTCTATATGGTCAAGGGTTAAGGGTATCTTCTAGTCGAGCTTACTCGACGAGAACCTTCTTACTTGTTCTATTGCTTGCTCTTGGCCTTAGCTGAGCGCAAGCAGCAGCTGCAATTCGGCATCTAATCAGTTCTGTTCGATCAATCGGGAATTCAACTCGCGGCACGGTATTCGACACAGCTTGCCAAAAATAATTTGTATTGTTAAAAGTGCACAGCTCAACTCGGAGCTTACAATTAACAATTATAACTATTTTAAGTTTGGCCACGAAGGCAAATAAACTACATTTATATTAAAGCAAATTTCGGTGCATTTATATTTATTCATTTTATTGTGAAAAAATCGACTCCAGCAAGCTCAATAGCTCAACAAACATTATGAACATCAATATAATTCAGTTATTAATTAAATAATGTTGAAGCTCTCTAGGTTTTTGTTGCTTTCTTTTTGGACGGCTGTTCTGTATCATTTCGGTATCTAAACAAAGTATATTTATTGAGAAAAGAAATGAGCAAGGCAATTGGTTGTCTTTGGTTTTAGTTTCCACAAAAGCGCACACACAAAGCTTGACTTGACTGAAACTGTAAGCCGAATCTACAGCTGAAGGCATTAGCTATGCTTGTGTGTTGTGTGTGTGTGTGTATCTGTGTGCGTGTGCGTGTGTGTTTGACATACAGCATTTGCAAGGCAAATATTTATAAACCAACGCACACACACACACACATGGAGAAACAGACAAAGAAGCCTTCAGGAGTTGCCAACAGCGACACGCACTTGACTTTCGAAACTCACTTGAAGTCCTGTTGAGCAGTTGAGAGTTTAGAGTTGAGTTGAGTTGAGTTTTTGCTAAGAGAAAGAGAAAGATAGGTGGTGGGGAGAAAGACTCCCTCTCTTTCTCCCCACCCCCTATATTTCTCTTTCTTTTTGTCTCTGTGTCTGTTTATCTGTCAGCTTGTATGTCTGTTTGTTGATTTGTTTGCTTGTTTGTTTGCTTATGCTTGCTAAAGTTTTTCATGCCTGCCTGCATGCCTACTTGCCACACAATCTCAAGTCCTGAGTCTTGTGCATGATATTGCACATTTGGTTGTCATCTCACATTGACTACAAAGCTATTTTCATTAGATTTCTCGGCAAATGCTTGTTTTTTCTGCTTTTTCCTTCCCGTAAACGAGGTCACCCTTATAAGAGTGGTTGGCTGAAATAGTGTTGAAATGAGCAAAATGCATTTCAAGCGGAACTCAGCGCCACCGGCAGCAAAATCCTTAACCCTGCCTGTGTGTGTCAACAGATATTGTTTGTGCTCCCGCATTGACCCAAAAAAACACAAGAAAAAAGGAAAAAGAGAGAATTTGTCTAGCCATCCGGCGAGTGAGCTCGCGTTGCACGTTGCGACCTGCCGTAACAACAACAAAATCAACACACGCACACACTCATTCAGTCATTCACTCATTCATTCACTTCATTTACCGAGTTACGCACACACACACACACACGCCCATACGAATGTAAATTTAAATGTGAATGCAAGTTGTGGGCTGGCCCCTGTTGATGACATCAATTTGCGTAAATTGTGCTAGGAAAACGTTGCCGGAAACTGGCAGACTAATGGAGCGGAAGTTTTTCCAAAGCATTCAAATGACTGCAATACACACACACACACACACTCGACCTCAATCCTCGCCCGTTCTCTTTAACCAATGACACCTTAACCCTTAACACACACACATACAGATATACATACACATACACACATAGAGAGAATCATCAGTTAGATATCCTGGCAACCAGTCATCCATTTGGCCAGTTGGCCATTTTCAAGCGCATGCAAACAGCACACACATCTCTCTCTCTCTCTCTGTTTCTTTTGCTTACTCCCTCTTTTTAAGTTTCTTACTGTTATTGTTGACTACTACTACTGTCTGGTTACTGACTGTTATTTAGCAGTGCTGCTAATGAAGCCTGCTGTTGCCAGCAATTAAACAGCAGCTCAACTTTAATGCAATCGTCTCGCTTACACACATGCACATTCTTTCCCTCTCTATCTCTCTCTCTCTCTCTATCTCTCTTGCTGTGTTACGCTTAATTTGCTGTGCACGTTGTAAAATTAAACTTGTCTGCTGTGCATTGAAAATGTCACCAAACACAACTCATCCTCCTCCTTCTTCTCCTGCTCCTGCTGCTCCTCGCCCCTCTTTAAACGAGTCGAGCGTTACGTTACGTAAGCAAGTGGACAGTACCAGTGAATTGTTGGCAGCGCTGCCGCATGCGGCATGCAAACGAAAATTTTTATCAGCATCAGCATGAAAATGTCGCCGCATATTAACCTGTCATCCATCACTTTTGATACTTTAGCATCCTCGCGCGCGCGTTCCTCACCTTTGTGGGCAAAACCGATGAAGCCGGGGTGATGAATTGAGAGGGATTGAGGGGGGCTAAAGTAAGGGAGGACGGAATGGGTTTGTATTACACACTTAACCCCGCTGATGCTGATGCTGGATACTCCCAGGCTCCCATGCTCCACCCTCCTTCCTCCATCCATGTTGAAGCTGGCTTTCATGTCACGCAGCAAAAAGGGTCAATTCCGTTGCACGGCACACAAAAGGATAACCAGCGCAATATGAGTTGGCATTATAATACAACAACAACAACAACAACAACTTCTACTACAAGGACAACAACAACCACAACAACATTGAATGACAGCGCATAACACAAAGAGAAAATAAAATGGCGGCGTCGTCATCGCTTTTACTGTTGTTGACATTGCTTGTTGTTGTTGTTGTTGCTTCTGTTTCTGTTGCTATTATTGTTGTTGCATTTGTTGTTGCTGGCCTCTGCAGTCAGATACTTCTCTGACGATAGAAATGCCAATGACGCTGATGCTGACGCTGATGCTACTACTGCAGATGACACTGATCCCCAAGCAACAAAACATAATATGGCAAACAAGCGAGCAAACAAAATTATACCACAAAAAAAAAGAACAATAAAGAATATCAAGGTTTTAGTTTACAATTTCACAATTTTATATATTTATTCAATAAATAATTCATTTAGTATTAAAGTTACATCGGATACTCCTGTAAGCCGTACAAAAACATAGTTGTTATGCATGCCAATTAATGTTGAAATAACGAAAAAATAATAAAAATAATATATTTATGATACAACTTTATTCAAAACAAAGACAAACTCTACACAAATTATCAAGTAGGATAATAAAATATTAATATTAAATATAAACTCTTCAAAATGTATTGCAAAATGTTGCAAAAATCTAAAAAAAATTAATGTTGAATAAAAAAATCTAGATATTTTTTAGTGCAAAATGAGTTGGCCTCAAAAGTCGTTAGAAGCACAATGTGTTCCCCACAATGTATTTCTAACAAATGAATTTCACTTTCACAGTCTCTGCCGTGTTGTAGTTTTTGCGTGATAGAGTAACAAAACTGGTTTACAAACTTTTACACCCTATTTTCTATTAATTTTATATATATAAAGGAGAAAATATGTTTGCATATACATATTGGACGTAGATGTACTAAGAGTCATTATATTCAAGTCGCCATTACATACCAAGCACCGGCTTGTTAATGCGCGGCACAAAGCAACCCACCTCCCGCCCGTCCGACCGAGGGGCGCACCGCGTAGAGAGAGCAAATAGGAATGGCATTATGTATGAAATAGGAAAGATCGTATTATGTTGCACATAAGATCCAAAAGGGCTTATAGATAGCATAGTTAGTGTAATAAGGTTGAAGAGCAATAGGTATACAATTTCTAATATTTGTAATAGGAACTGCAAAGTTAATTTGGTTGATTAGTAAAGAAGAATCAATTTCTCAATTTATTAATTTATTTAAAAAGGTTATTGGTAGAAAGGTAAGTTAATTGTATTATCCCAATTAAGACCCCGAAGTGCAAGGAGCAGAAATTGTTTTTGCACCGATTATATTCAATTCTGATAAATCCTGTATTTGGAATACCATATACAAGATCCATATTCGAGAATCGCTCGTACAAGAGACACATACAGAGTTTTTGTTAAGTAGGGGTCGTCGAATTCATTCGACCAGCGCTTAATGAACCCCAAAGCACCTGGTGTACGATTTGTTATTGAAGATAAAGTTAGCAGCATGTGTAAATAGACGAAAATGTATATTGAAGAATAATATTAGCTCAATAAAATTTGAAACAGCCTATTGAATACATTCTACTTTTCAACAAAGGAGTTTTAAATAAATAAATTAAACAGAAAAACAGTTATATTATATTTATTCGAACAATTCCATGTAGAATTCATTTTCTGAAACGATGTTAATACCATGCCGTCTATAGTCTTGTCTAAAGTCAAGCTATGATTTACCTGCTGCAATAAAGTCAATGCTTTAAGCTTATTTATAAACATATATATATATATATATATTATTTACAGTGTGCTCTACACTAAGTGTATAAAATAGCAGACTTACTTGATAAATATACCAACTATATCTCAAACTCGGTGTCTTTTTTCTTCTTCTATATTTCTATAGATACTTTTTGCTAGTTCCGATGCTGTTCGACACTAAAATACATAATAGATTCGCTATGGAACACACAAACACTATCGTAGGTGTGAGGCTGGTTGCCTTTTAAAATGGCATACCCGTTATAGTAACCCCCATTTGCTCACTTGCCACATTGCCAACCCCCTTCCGCCTGAATGCCACCCCTTTTTAGCCGAGCTGTGCGGCTTAACCGTTGATGCGGTTCTAGATAACTTTGGCATAGCTACAGGCCAAGTTTAGAGCACATGTGTGTGTAAGGGTATGTGTGTGTGTGAGCTATGCTGATGGCGCATCAGTTTTGCTAGCATATGTGTGTGAGTATACAAGTGTGTGTGTGTTTTTATGACTAAAATTATAAATTATGTCAACTGGCCACGATCCACAGAGAGCTTGTTATAGTTCGGAGTGTGATACCCCACTACACACACACACACACACACACACACACACACACACATACATATATATATATATACATATATATAGACATAGGTCTAGGTCTCTAACAGCAACATGAAGCTAATGAAAATTTATTGATAATAAATTTAATATGTTTTGCGGCTGCGTGTTTTATGTGTATGTGCACACACACACACACACACACCAACATACTCTACATATATGTATATTAAGTATTCATAGCATGGAACATATCCTTGGAGTTTTGAATTTTATATGTAATCGACACTCAACGGTCCGCACTGTGAATTGGATTTGTGGCTTTTTTCTATGTATGTATATTTGTATAAGTTGGGACTAAGGTTTTATTTTATTTGTTTTTGTGTTCGCTGCTTGCAAACTAGTCATAATTAATTTATTATAATTAAATGATAAAAGCATTAACAACACATATTCCATGCAACTGGCCCACCCTCCCCTTCTATCCCCGCAGTCCCCGTAGTCACCGCATCTGTTGCACTTTGTAACGCGATCTGCGTCACTTGTCAGTTGGCGTCCCAGCGGTTTTTTTTAGATTTCATCTCTATCTTTATAGTATATACAGCAACAGGGCAATTGAAGCCATATACAAGCGAAAGCCCCAGCCCCCACCCCGCTCCCAACAACACAGGCAGCATAGCGTTGTTGACATTTCATTGAGTCTCAAACTCAAACTTCATTATGTCCTGCAGCGTCTGGCGCCAGCTAAGGGAAGCTCATGTCGTGCCTGTGATGTGTTCCCCTGGCAACCTCCAGCCTTCGCCCACCCAAACACCCCTGTGCGTGCCTTCATCTTCTTCTTTTACTTTATCTCCCAGTGTGTAGGTGTATATTTGTATGAGTGTATGTGTGTACGTGTGTGTGTGTGTGACTTTGTCTAAGTTTGTTTGCATAACCTATTTGTATAAATATTTTGCCTTTTGCTTCGCTCTGTTGCTCAACTTATTTGCACGTCTCCAGCGCCAGCGGCGAAGACAACGACAACGTGCACCAGCACCACTTCTTCCCCTTACTTCCCTCAATCCTGATGACGTGCTTTTTACTGTTGTTGTTGTTGATGCTGCCTTTCTCTCTTTTTGGCTGCCTGTTTGTCTGTTTTGTAGGTGATAACAATGTTTGTCTTTATTTCAGCAGCAAAGACTTTACTCTTAACATTTTCACTTAAACTTGCGCAACAAATTTGGTTTATTATTTTATAGTTTGGCACGTGTGTACGTATGTATGTGTATGAGTGTTTTGAAATTTTACTGCTGCTTGTTCGCTCAGCAAAATTTTGTTGGGCAATAAAAAATAAATCTTTTAAATTCTATGTGCCAAAATTAACCTATACTTGCAATCAAAGTCAATCTGAGCTATAAGTAAAATTATTAAGTGGCAATTAAATTTGAAATCTATATGTTAAAAATATAACACAATATCTTATACGACTATTAAAAGCTTTGCTTATGAAATACATTTCAAAGTTTCCATTAAACCAGTAAAAGTTGTCAAAAAGAAAATCTGTCTTAATTAACGTAACTAAAGTTTGTTTGAATAAAACGTTTGCCGCGCAAGTTATTTTATTGTAGCATACTTTGCGGCATTTCACATAAATAAATAAACGACTCGATAAACAGACAAAAGCTACTTAATATGAAAACGACAAGTCTTACTCGTTTGTATATAAAGTGCTTATGCAAAATGCACAATTTAATGCACTGCAATTTGTTGACACTTGTGCAAACGGAATCCTCAAATCGAAAGCCATTTAAGCCCGGTAAATTAACGTGTCCTGTGCTACTTAACCGTTTGATCCAACCAGCAAATGGCGACAATGCAATTTACGCGCCTGTAACCAGCTCAGCACAAGACAAGGAAAGACAAGGCAAGACAAGACAAGACGAGACAAGGAAAATGTCTGAAACTGGCTGCCAATGTGTGTGGAAGCTCACCCACTTAATGAATTGTCAAACACTTTAAGCCAATAAACGCAGTAATGGCAACACACACATATACACACACACACAGGCACACAACTCTTACATCAGTGCGAGTAGTAGAAAACAGGTGAGATAGAGAGAGAGAGAGAGAAAGTCTGAGACAAGTTGCATTGGCAGACGCTTGGCAATTGCAAGGCGTTTAGCTGTAAAACTTGCTAAAGTTGTGCTATGCCACACACCAACTTTTTACCTATACACTCACGCACATACTTGAGGACATTTGTCACAGTACTTTGCTATCCTATTTTATATTATTATACCCTTAACCCATGAAATAGGTAAAAAAGGGTATAATGTTTTTGTGCATAAAGTATATATATTATTGATCAGCATCAACAGCCGACTCGATATAGCCATGTCCGTCGGTCTGTATGTATGTATGAACACGTCGATCTCGGGACCTACAAAAGCTAGAGACTCCAGATTTTGGATATGAGCTCTCCTAATCGCTACGCATAGCAAGTTTGTTTCAAATTTTCGCTAACTTTTTAGGTTACGATATAACAAAAAAATCTTGAATTTGGAAAACTTGATGGGAATTGAGACTTTAACAAAATAATGAGCATCTGTAAAATTTTTATTAAAATCGTTTAAGAAGAAGCGGAGATATGAAACCATCAAACATTGGTACAGAGTGTATGTCTGTCTGCCCGACCGGCTGCCCGTCTGTATGGTCAAGGGTTAAGGGTATCTTCTAGTCGAGATTACTCGACTAGACCCTTCTCACTTGTTATACCCTTAACCCATGAAATGGGTAAAAAAAAGGGTATAATGGCTTTTGTGCAAATGTATGTAACAGGGAGAAGGAGGCTTCTCCGACCCCATAAAGTATATATATTCTTGATCAGCATCAACAGCCGAGTCGATTTAGTCATGTCCGTATGTTTGTCTGTTCGTCCGTGTGTACGTATGAGCGCGTCGATCTCAGCAACTACAAAAGCTAGAGATTCCAGATTTTGGATAACTTTTCAGGTTTACGATATACATATGTAATCGATAACAAAAAAAAAAAACTGAAAATGAGGTTTGAAACTATAAGCAAAATAATGAACTCCTGTGAAATTTTCATTAAAATCGGTTAAGAAGCCCCGGAGATATGAAACTATCAAGCATTGGTACAGAACTACACAGCCATATGTGTATGTTACGATGTCTGTCAGCCTGACCATCTGTCCGTCTGTACGGCCAAGGGTTAAGGGTATCTTCTAGTCGAGCTTACTCGACTAGTCTTCTTACTTGTTTTTTATTTGAGTTTGTGTGTGCGTGTGTGTATGTGTGTGTTGCGGCTATGACTGTCAGCGAAACTTTTCTTTGCTTTGCTACTCTTTTGACATTCGACAGCAACAAAAACAACTCTCAAGTGTTTATGTTAGCCGGAAGACATAAAAGCAAAGCGTTCCCACACACATACACAAACACACCACACACCCCACCCCACCCCACGCCCCATCCGACCAGATCCAACGCCACTGCCACTGCAACAGCTGGAGCCACTACTAAGTCGATAGTGGATAGTGTGGAGCAATGCCTGCGACACGCAACCGCAACAAATCCAACGGAAATCCACTTTAAAGTTGGCTAGCTCTGTCGCGTAGAGTGCAGCAGTTGCCCTTGCTCCCTCTACCCTCCTTCCCCTATTCGATGATATCCTGCTATGCTTCTTTGCAATGCCGCACTTGCACTTGCAATGCAGTCAAGTGTTGTCAAGCACGCGATGGACACAAAGAGAGAGAGAGAGAGAGAGAGAGAGTGAAAAAGTGTGTGTGAAAGAACAAACGAAACAGTACAGGCAAAAAATGGTATATGATGTGTATAAGAGTGTGATAGAAAGAGAGGTAGATATACTTACATACATATAGACAACGAGTCTTTGTCATTTTTCATTGAGCAATAATAACAGAATGGAACTTCTTTAGTTGAGCCCTGGACCAAAAGCGAAAGTGTCCGTTAAATGGGTTTATGTGGCCCCAAAAGAAACTCCATTCTTTGCTGTTTTGCCCTTGCATTTTTATGATTTACTTAAGACCAAACAGCTTCTGCACACAGAAATAGCTACAGCATATATACATATATGCACATGCTTATGTATGCTTATAACTGAACAATCAGCACAAACCATTGAACAATGAACCGCTCGAGCTATTTTGCTGAACGCAAAGTCATTTTAACGGGGCGACTATTAAACGTTTTGCCATCATTTCTTTATTATAACATAAGATGATGTGGGTAACAAGAAAAATATCTTTTAGTTAAATTTTTAACACTATTCCGTACATAGATTAGATGTAAAAAAAACCTTATAGAATAATGAGGTTCTAATTTTTTGGAGCTCTCAGATTTGTTTTGCAGGAAATGGTTTAAAGAAACGCTTGAATCCTACTTAAATTATAAATGTTGAAAGTTTGTTAACAGTTTTGATACTCATTTGTGCAAAAACTACTGAACGGATTCAATTGAAAACTAGTAATAATATAGCTTCTACATCTATAGAACTCATAGGCTTTAAGTCTTAAAGAAGTCTCTGTGTTGTCGTACTTATCTTAGTCGGGGACGCGTTGACAACATAGAAAACGAGGAAGAGACTGAAGTTTATTGGCTTAAATGAAATTTATAATAAAAAACACAAACGTTAAATATGAATTTTTAATATAATAATATACATTGTGTTGGAATTTCATTACAAGTTAATAATAAAATTGTCAATCCGAACAAATACATAATTGAATTATTCAATAAAAAACAAAAACTAAAAAATTGTTTTTTTAATCAAAGTGGAATTTGTCTTTTTCCTTTGAACAATTTACCGATTATAGCATTGAAAAGTAATTTGTCAAGAAATAAAATGTAACAAAACTATTTCCTACAAAAAATGAATGTGTGAATAAATTGTTTTAAGGCTCAAGTATTTGCAACAAGATACTTTGAACAACACAAAATTCCATTGTAAATAGCAATAAGTTACTTGCAATTCTCATAAAAATTTCAAAAGCTCTTGTTACATACCAAAAATCCACTGTGTGGCATGTGTGTAAGCAAAAGTTAAATGATTTAAGCTGCAAATATGCATATCAATGGCATATTACAACAACAAAAACATCAACAACATCAACAAGAGTCGTATCAGAATATCGTAACATAAGAGCAACAACATCAAAAGCAACAACAATATATAGGAATCAACAGGAAGAACAACAATAACGAGGACAACAAAGAATGAGGCAACTGACAAGCAAATAATTGGCATAAAATGACACCAGAAATTGATTAAAAGCGAGCAGAAAAAGCACGCCAAGAAATGTAAAGAAAAATCATCATGCAGCAGAAGAAGACGAAAAAAACAACAAGAAAAGGAAAACGTGAAAAGAAAAACGAGACATGAAATATTAAATAACATTCATTCTTTTTTGCCTGCTTTACTTTCTTTTGCTGTCTTCTTTTTGCCTTTACTAAAGTAAACTGTTAACAAGCAACAGCCAAAAGAAATGCGATAAGAATGCAGGAAAGCAGGACAGAGACAGAGTGCGTTAGAAAGAAAGTGCGGAGTGGAGAGAGGAGTATGAGGTGGAGGTGGAGGTGGAAGGGGAAATAGAAGTGGAGTAAAGGAGAAGTTTTTGATAGGAAATGAAAAAGGAAAACGGCGCACGACAAAAGTTAAAAATCAATTCGTGGCCAACTGAAAGCTGATTTATGACTGCATTTATGAAATGGCCCACAAGCCGAAATAGCTGACAAAAAAAGTTAACACACACAGACTCTCTCACACAAACACACATACACACACACAAACGTAGATAGCGAAGAAACTGTAGGAAATAGGAAAACTAAGTGATTGAGAGTTATAACGAGAGCCCAGCAAATTTACCAGAAAATTGACTTTTTTCTTCTGGTGCAGAATTAAAGCGCCTGCAAAATCGAAGCAAGTCGGCATCGTCGTCATGGAATTGGCGATGGTGGGGCGTGGCAAAGCGGTTGTGGAGGCGTTGCACATGCCACAAAACTTGTCAACGAAGCAATTCGACCAATGTATATGTGAGACTATGTGTATGTGTTAGTGTGCCGATGTGCTGGTCTGTGGGTGTGGGTGTGGGTGTGGGGTAAACTCGAAATTGAACTGTTTGCAACAGCGAGTACAAATTGCAACTTGTTTGCGCCCGGCTGCATTTTGTTTTATTTGCGACAGGTGAAATAACCGCAATTACGCTGAAGTTGTTGCCTCAGCAGCCATAAGGCAGCCAAAAGACCCAAATAAAATTGCCAGTTACAATTTGGGCGTCCGTAAGGGGGCGGGGGTCTCAAGAAGCAACAGCAACATATTTGCTGGGGCAACATCAAGACAAAAAACAAAAAGCAAAAAAAAAAATGAGCGAAAAGAAGTGCGCTTAAGTGCCGCTTGGCGAAACATTTCGTTGATGCAACAACATCGACAGTGGGTGGCTGGCAGGGGTTGGCGGGAAGCAAAAAGGAAGCGCTGTAAAATACAGTCGAAACAGTGGGGACAAATAAAAATTTGCAAAAGAAACTATACTCTCGGTCTACAGAATATCTAATACACTACGTATTGCGAAATGCTTTTTCAATTGCATTCAAATGCATATCAGGGGTAACATTTCTTTAAAATAAGGGTTACTTTCGTAATATATATTAGAGTAGGATAGATAAGACATTATCGATAACCCTATAACAGGAGTAACTAATATTAAGCCTAACATTGTAGCGAGTAGTTTGTGTTCGGCAAACAACAAGTACGATTGATCGGGCTAAACAGAAAAACAGAAAAAGAATATCAAACTTCTACAATATGTATATACAATATATACGAAGTAAACATATTCCAGTTCTTATAGATTAATAAATAAAGTATAATTATTACATTTCTTGCCTTTGAATCCGATTTTCGTACTTGTTACTTATTGATAGTGTTCCATTGCTATTTGGCTACAGACCGAGGAATAACCTCGCAGCTTTTTTAAATACAATCCTAACGTTAAACAAAAGTACTCTGAATAGAGATAACTATAAAACTAACCAATATTCTGCTGTTATATACAGATTTGTAAACAATTTCATTGAACATTTTAATTAACTAGTATTAAGAAATGCATTGAAAATGTTTTTTTTTTTAAGGAGTAACAAAATTGATGACTAAATTATAATACACTCTCTGCTCGGACAAAAAAACTAAAAAAATCGGAAACGGAAGCGCACAAAGCGCCAGGGTCCGAGTCCGCGTCCGAGTCCGCGTCCGAGTTCGAGTTGGAGTCCGAGACCAAGGAGTGACAGGCAGTGGAGCAGCGGCATCATCATTGTCGCTTCACTGCCTGGCATAGCAAAGGGGATGTGCGAGGTACGGGCACACTAAAAGTGTCTCTCTCTCTCTACGTCTTCTTTCTCTTTTAGTGCACAGTGCAAACAAAACGGGGCGCAAAAGTTAGCAAGAGTTGCCACAGTATACAACGTTTTGATGTTATTGTTGTTGTTGCTGATGTCACAAAAAAAAATTCGTTGCTCATTTGCTGCTGCTGCCCCCCTCCCGCTCCTTCCCCCTTCTCTCTCAAGCCCCTGCTTTCCCACAGCCTATGCGAGTTCTCCATTTGAATGCTTTGTTCAATTAATGAGACTCTTGACAGTTTCTGTTGCTGCTGCTGCTGCTGCCTTTGCTGGTTCTGGTCCCTTTTTTATTCTTCTGCTGCTTTTTTGGTTAGGGTCCACTGTTGCTGCTGATTGTGGCAATTCGAGTTGCGGCCGCTTGTCCAGCTGTCTCGTTGTCCCGCTGTTTGCCGCTGTTTTCTAATTTATAATGTCAACTTTTTGATTTTTCAGGTCAGAGCGCACTTAATTAATGGCAAACCAGGCAAGGCGAAGTGGGAGTGGAAGTGGGGGTGGGAGTAGAAGGGGGCCGAATCGTTTGCAATTGAACACAAATACATGCATATAAATTCAATTACGCTTGCAAACAAAAATCAATAGCAGAGTTCTACTACTTCACTTCCCATCACACAAAACAGTCGCTCCCTCTCCCTCCCTCTCCCTCCCTCTCTCTCTCTCGCTTCAGTATTCTTTAATTGCCACGCCTTGCCATCGTTTATTAATTGCCGCACGTACATTGCTCATACGTCAAGTTGGTTGTGGAAAAAAAGGGAGAAAAAGAAAACTGTCAGCTGTAATTAGCACAACTGAGCGAAAGCCAAGAGTTTTTGCCATGTTTTTGTTGTTGTTTTTGTTGTTGCTGCTGCTGCTGTTAACACAACTTGACGCGGTGAAATTTTTTTGACTGACTGATGCGCTGGCAGCTTAGAAAGCATCCACAAGGCATGTACCACAGCCACAGAGGACACATACATGGTGGTATGGTTTTAGGGGGTGGGGTGGAGGGGACGAAACTGCCAAAAGATGAATGTCTTTTGCCCATGTGAGTGGGCGTGGCAGCATAATTATGAATGCCCATTTTTTCAGACTGCTTCCTTTTAGCCTTCAAGCAGCTTTAATTTGTTTATATGAGAAAGAGAGATAGATAGAGAGAGAGAGAGAGAGAGAGAAATAAGTGGGAAACTTCACTCTTGACTCATTCTACACACACCCCCCCCTTATCGTACAGCTCAAAAAATAATAATTTGCAGTGCAAGTTGCTTGCTCCCGTTTTTTGTTTTTATCTGGCCTTTTTTTTGTGCCCTTTTTTATTTAGCTGCTTTGCACTTGCCGGTTTTTATGTGTTGTATATGTTTCAACTTTGCGTACCTCGTTTTTTTTCAAACCGTTTCTGCTGCTGTAATATTTCTCGCCGATTTTCGCACATATACGCGCACAGATAGACACATAGTCAGACACTTGGTCCTGGACATGGCCGGCAAGTGAGGCTGAGACGCTGTGCGGATGCAGATGGATGGATAGAGTAGAAGCAGGCAGGCAGGCAGGCAGGCAGCTCATGTTGTTTGGCGCCATTATTAATAAAGTTCACGAATGCAATGAGCGCCGAGAGCTGAGCGTATTATGAGTGAGTTTGCCAGCCAAATACATGCAAACATACAAACTCGCACACACAAACACATATATGCCTTTTTTCGTTTTTTTTTTTTTTTTTGCCTGCACTCTGCAGAGTTAGTCACTTGGAGGTGGAATTGCCAGTCAATGGGTGATTTCAAAAATACTCTTTTCGTTTCCTGTAGAGTGAAGACTTTGCATGCTTATCTGAGATATAAATTACTTCATTTTTTAGAGCTTATGTTTAACTTTAATATTATAGTACCACACTCAAAAATATATTTAAGGTTCTGCAGCTTAACTAATTTTGAAGCTCCTTAGAATAATATGTTTAGGAAACAATATTCAAAACTATTGCCCAAATTTATGGATTTATGCTTTAAAATGGTTTAACGTGCTTTAAAATTGTTTTATAACACTCACTCACACATTATATGCATATGTGTATTTATGTTTATAATTGTGTAATTTTGTATATGTATTTATTTTAATTTTGTATTGAAAAACACTTATTGCCAATTTCATAATTTGAATCATAATAAATAAAGAAATATTTTAAGATGCATTTGGTAATGTTTATTAAAATTTTGTAGGTTTATAATATTGTTTAGGAGATGAAAAAAATCACATATTCCCCTTCAAAATTTCTCGATTTTATAGTTCTAATATTCAAGAAGAAAGTTTTATTGTACATTGTAACTTCGTTAGTTTCTTGTTGCGTCTCGAATATTATAAAACTCCAGCTTTGTGTTTACCAATTTTGCTTATTAAAGTAAGTTGTAGTTTTTAAAGCTGTCTACGTCTGTCGGGCAGGGCACAAATCACTAATTGACTATCTTAGCCAGTAAGTAAGTAATATTTTGAAGGTCTTGAAAGGTAAAAGGGTATTTAAGGGTCTGTTCTTGTTCTCAGATTTTTGTTGGTTGTAGTATTTGCAAATTATGATACGCCCGTTGAGCGCCTTCATTCCGCTCTGGCCAACTCTGTGTTATCTGTTACTGTGGCAAATGCAACCACACACATAATACACACTCACACTCACACACTCACACACACATACGCACACTCATACTGATAGGCACAGGCACACACTTGTAATTCTGTCTAGGTGCATGGCAGCGCAAAGTGTTTCTGTTTCATACCCATTGCAACAGTTGCAACTTGCAACGGCAATGCCACACAGACACACTCATACACACGCACACTTATGTTTGCGTGTATGTGTGTGTGTTTATGTCGAGTTGTTGGCTGGTTGGTTGATGCGCCTCGAGTTCTGTCGAGTGCGGCTTTTGTGGGAAAAATTAAAAATTTCGAGTGGGCCGCAAGTGGTTTCAAGGATTTGCATTAAGCGCATGCAACCAACTCGCCACTCTCCACTCTCTACTCCCCGAGCGTTGAGAGTGGTATAGGGCCTTCAACCAAACATGCCCCCCTTAACTCATCTCTCTGCCTCACACACATTCTTCCCTTTAGGCTCACAAGCACATTAACGATATGTTGGGCTGTTAGCTGATGTTTCTGCTTCTGCTTCTACTTCTGCTTCAGGTTCTGATTCTGTTTCTGTTTCGGTTTCTCTGGTTCTGTTGCTTTTTCAGTTGCTGCTTTATGGCGTCTGCTGACAGGCGGCTTACGCTTTAATGGCTGTTCGTCAAAGCGAACAAATTGCTACAGATACCCACCAGTCATCTACACATACATACAAACGCTCGTGCATACATATAGCTTACTACATGTCTATCAACGTAATATGAGAAGCAAGTGCATCTAAGTAGAATAACAATGTTACTATGTCTCACTTACAAACGTTTTCATTGCGTACCATAACAAAAATATACAAAGAAAAATATATATGAAAGTAAAAGATAACGCTAGGGAGAGGCAAAAAATAATCAAACTGGGAAATTAAAGTCATGAAAATTGTGTCATGAAAATCATGTATTAAAGAACTATGACAAGAAGCTGGCAAACGATCGAGTGACAGCAAGAAAAAGCAAAAAGAAAGAGGGAGCGGGAGCGGGAGATCAATGGTGTCAAGAACAAAGACTGAATTGGATCATAAACATAATAAACATAAAGAAAGATAAATCTACAAATTGGAGAATGAGAGTGACAAAGCGAAAAAACAACATACAAGAAGAATGAAAAGACAGCCGAGGTGAACAGAAACTAATACTGAAAAAGATTGAAGAAATGTCATTCACACTAAAGATATTTGGTTTTGAAGTATATTATATGAATGGTGAAATACATGAACAGACTTGATATCCGTCTGTATTTTACATCTTAAGTGTTAACTTCCAAGTATCGACGCAATTTATACGAAATAAACATGTTTAGTGGACAAACGGATATCATTTTGTGTAAATTGAAACAATAGGTTGTATTTAACAACGGACAAGCTTCTGAGATGAACCTTTAGATACAGAATACTCTGTGCTGGAATCACTTTAGTCATCTTTTAGTCATAATTTTGGCTATCAGACTGCGTTCTAACGAGTTAATTCTATTAAACACTTTGATCAACTTTTCATTCGTTGAGTAGAACAGAACTTAATTCAGCTTCCGCTTTTTAGTGTCAAAACTGATGATTCAAAGCAAAAACACTTTATGGCCACCAAACTACACACAACAATAGCATAACTTATTTACGAGTGATATTTTGAAATGAGTACAGTGGTATTAAGGCATTCATTCGCATTCAAACTCGACAGATACGACACTGAGACAGAATCATATATGTACAGGTAGGTATCACAAACACACATATATATATATTTATATATAACATCTGGGTGTATTTGTATGAATATCAACTGCTCTCGGCTGCATTTCCAACAATTACACACAGCTCAGACTCAGAAAAACCTTTTTTGCACGGCCCACTAAGCACACTTGTCAGTTTGTCTTGTAACTGTCTCTATAGCGATCCCGCTCGCTCTCACTCTTTCTTCGTTGCTCTGTCGCTCTTATGATGCTGTCTAGTTTGGGACTTTAGCTTGTTGTTGTAGTAGTTCTTATTCTGATTCTGTTCATGTTTTGCCTCTTCTTGTGCCGTTGTTTTCTATTTGCCAAGCGCTTCAGTCGACTTCTACACACACACACACACACACATACTGTTGCACATCCATGCATATGCATTTGCACATGTATAAATGCTATTTTTATTTAGTTTTGTCTTTGCTGGTCTAGGCTGGCTCAGCATGTTAGAGAGCTTGTGAAAAATTTCATAATAAAGTTGTTGAACTATTTTTCATAGCATAGTTTTTGGGGCCCAGCGCACTTAAGCGTATTAAAAGTGCCTTGCGCGAAAGCACTCCTGAAATATAATATATACACACACACATACATGCATACACTTATATATTGCAAGCCAAATGCAAATGCCAGATAATAATCGGCATCAGCTTAAAGCAAAAGAATAGTAGAAAGAAAAAAAGCAACAAGAAAAAAGTGAAAATGAGTGTTTCGTAGTCTCGACTACGTGTAATTAAGTTGGCATCAAGGACGTGCAAGGATCCAACTATCTGTATGTGTGTGCGTGTGCTGGAATGGCTATACATACATGTGTGTGTGTGTTTGTGGCACGCTTCAGGGCACTTTAAATTGCGCTCGCCCAGAGAGAAACAAATGGCCCAGCACCGCAACATGTCCAGCTCTAAGAGAGTTAAAGGCGGGCGTGGAGCAGTGGGCAGAGATGGGGTATAGAGGAGGGTTCTCTGTGTGTTCCAAGGGACATGCACGTACTTCCTAATCCTTTTCTTTTTTTGGGCACTCATTCCATTGGTTTTTGGTGAAAGCAGCGACGAGTCGACGATTCGCGTCGCCTGATGCACATGCGGGCCTCAACGACCAACCAAACAAACAAATCGACTGGCAAAAAAAACCGAGTGAAAAAGGCTAGAGTTCTAGTCCAAGGGTCGAGTGTGTTGCAATGTGTGTGTGTGTATGTTTGTGTGTGTGCTGCGGTGTAGAGCAGCCTGGTGTGTGGCAAATGGGTTGGGAGAGAGTTGCTAGCAGCAACGTGCGACGAAATCAAAAAGTTTAAAACAATTTTGTCGTAAATCTTCGAAAATAGTTTTATGCAAGCGCAGGCAGGCAGAAACAGGCCGACAACAACAGTAACAGCAACAATAGCGGCAACAAAAATGGCAACAACCAAATATAAAACAACAATCGTCACAGAGCAGCAAGGGAAGGAACTGAAGGAAACAATAGTGAAATTAAGGCTAACCTACACTTTGAATGGTGAACTTTAAATACGCTTTCGCACATTGTAAAAGTCTCTACCATTTTAGATGAATGTTAATATATGAGTGTCAAGAGTTTGACAATATTTTAACATATCATACTCCTCAGTTGAAAATATATAGTAAAGTATTTGACGTTTTCGCCAAAGATAATCATTATTCCAAGAATACCAAAAATGCCTATCAAAGAGGAAGGACAAGATAACAAAAACGAGCAACAGATTCAAGGCAAATAGTAAATTCTAAGTTTTTGGGGTAACGTCATGAAATTCAGCTTACAGAGAATAGTATGCACCAAAAACTGTGATGTGTTATACCATTACAAACGGTCACACTGCGCAGCAATCAGTGACATGCAGCCATACTTTAACCAAAAACGAAAATAGTTACTGAAGTTGCAGCTATTTGAAAATGCGATTTCAACTCTTAAGTAGCTGCCAAAGCTGTTGAAAAGCGTCCGAACCAAACAAAGAGACGGACGGACTAACATAAAACAAACAATCAAACAAAAAAGGCAAAGTGGGCGTGGCTAACCTTAAACACTCACATACACACACACGTTCCCTTCAATGCCAGCTAACCGCAAAACTAAGCTGACTGCAAAATAAAACTCTAAAATCTCTCGTAACGAACAAATAAAACGTTTAAAATGCTCACAAAAATCAGTGGCTGACAATGTCCATTCGTAGTCGTAGACCCTTCCTTCCCATCCCCCCCACACCGCTCCTGTCTGTGGTTTGTGGCCAACTTTAAACTGCCAACGTGCTATGTATGTGTGTGTGTGTGTGTGTGATAGTAGGTGTTGGTGTGGGTGGTGAGTGTAACTAATGCTCGGACAGTGGCACTAATTTAATTACAGAAAAACGCAAAAGTGTCGCCTGATGCCACATTCTATAGCTAATGCAGCATCTCTTCGCTAGCTAGTTGCTTACTGGCTACTGGCTACTTGCTACTTGCTACTTGCTGTTTGCCCCATTTGCTGATTGCCACAAATTGTCCTGAAGGGACACTTTTTGGCGTTTGCCCAAAGGAGAAGGGCGAACTGGTTTGCAGTGGTGTCAAGACACCGCCAAAAAGCATACACCAAAGAGCCATGTAATTGTGCAACACTTTCAACATCTTCTGCTCCATCCCGCCATTGCACCACAATTCTTGCTCACAGCCTTCAGGGCCTATCTGTGTCTTTCCGTCGCAACTCATTTGCAAAGGACCTGCCTACTAATGGGTTTGCAAGTATTTTAACTAACTACGCTATGCGCCCCCGTTAAACATAAAAAAAATGCCAGAGCCAAGCATTGTAAATCTAGTGAAAGTTTCGATAATATAAGGACTCAATATTGAAAAATAAGATACACTTATATTATAATTTTCATTTACATATGAGCTTGAAGCAAAAGTTGAAATGGAAAATCCTCTCCATGTCTAATGAAAATGAAAAATGATAAATGTAAGAAATGTATTTAAAAATATTGATTAAATTAAATAAATATGGGTAAATTTTTACAACTGGAGAGTCGTGCAAATCTTCACTGTACATAAAGTGAAAAAATATATGGTACAATATTAAATGTCTTTACCGTTTTTTATTAATAGTACTTATTAACTGGTGAATATGTTTTCGTTATGTTATGTTATTCATAATTTATAAGTTGAGAGCAGCTAGGCCTAATTGGCTCATTGCTAGGAGAAAGAAATCCTTGGGAAATCTTTTCGGGTAGATGGTAAAACGTACTTTATTTTTCCTAAGCAATATGTCATCAGGGTCTGAATAAAAAACTTTTTCACTTTAAAAACTCATCACTCTAACTACATTCTTTAATGAAAAGCCTAAATTCGAATTCAAGTAAAATGATCAATGATCGTATAAAAGTTTATGGTACGATAGTATTTAAAAGTCCTTCAACGTAATAAAAAAAAGTCACTTGGCTTGTTATCTGTGCAGCGGCACTTGGTAGATTACATTTTGGCAGCAACTGTGGACAGAGTTGCAACTGTGGCCGTGTGTATAAACGTGCTGCCCAAAACTCTACTTGCAACTCATTAGTTCAGACACTTGCCAAAAGGATTTACCCAGTCAGAGCAGCTGCGAAAAATAAAATGTCGCTCTTTTTCCATCCCTCTCTCACTCTCAATTTGTCTGTCTCTCTCATGCTTTTTGTTTGTGGCAAATTAATTAATTTAAGTCTTATACAATTGCAATTGCTGCTTGCAACTCCAAGTCTGAGTTCGAGTTCGAGTCTGAGACACCATCTCAGTCTCAGTCTGAGGCCGAGCAGCAGCAATAAAACATTAGACAAGTGTCTGTTGCCGTTTCTATTTCTGTTTTGCTTGTCGTTGTTGGTGTTCCTATATGTTCTTGTTGGTTGGCTGGCTGGCTGGCTGGCTGGCTGCAAACGAGGTTAAACATGCCGCACACTTGGGAAATGTGCCACACATGAATGCCGCACACACACACACACACATGCCTCTGCATTCAATATTTTCCGGCAATTTTCCAGTCACAGTCCGAGACACGAAACGATCAGCGCCCAGTGGCGTACTGTTGTCTCCAGCAACACAAAGGGGCTTGGTTGGGGGAGGGGGAGAGTGTGGATGGTAATGCAGGTATGAAAAATCGATTTTCGTTCAAAATTAACAGGCCTCCAAAATGACAAACATTGCCACTCGAACGCTCAATTGAGAGAGATACCAAATACATATATTTGTATATGAATAGATGGGAGAGTGAGATAGATGTAGTTTGAGAGAATGAGTAAGGGATAAAAGGGATGTATATGTGGCACAGTCAAAAAAGCCTTCAAGTTGTTGCCGCCGCACAGGATATTGCATATTTGCACACAAACACATTCACACACACACATATATAGGAGCCACAAATGAAAAATGTTACTTTAAAGCGAATTGGAGTCCTCAATTGGCACATGGACAGCATTTGTTACACTAAAAAAAAACACATTCGCATTAAATTAGAAAATTAATATATTAAAAATGTTGTTTTATTTTTGGATGAATTGTATTATCTTTTTAAACAATTCAAAACTAATTTCTATATTAATAAAATATTTTAATACTTTTAGTGAAACATTTTTCACAAAAGAGACTTTTATCCAGAAGTGCGACTGTCATTGTTTACTGTGGTGTGCGTCACGGGGCTGTTGAAGGAAGCTATAGCTTCTTAAACGTTTTGGATATTCAAGTTGCGGGGAAGCAGAATTGGGCGAGTTCTATAGAGAGATTTAACACAGCCATGGTGCTTCATATCTGTATGCCATACGTCTAAATAGGTTTTAAAGATTAGTTCTCTGATTAACGGCTGAAGTCGTTCAAGTTCGAATCGTAATCGTAATGATATTCCGTTTAAAACCATTATCTAACAAATATTAATCTTTTAGCTCTCACTTTTTATTTCACTGCAATTCAAATATATAATTTGATAATTTTCCATTCTCAATTCCAATGTAGACTTTCTAATGTTAAGGAGTTTTTGCCAAGTGTAGGCGATTGGGTCAGAGGTAGCTGCTACTGGGCAGAGCTACTGCTGCGGCCTGTACGGGCTGCGCTGACTGCTGCCGAATGCCGCCGACTTGCTGCCTGCTGCCTGCTGCCTACTGCCTACTGCCTTACTGCCTGATGCTGCCATTCATTTCATACATTTTGGTTGCATTGCGCACCCGGTAGCCACACATGCAAAACGAAATTGCAATCGAGCGCGTGTCAAAGGGCAATAGGCACCAAGATATAGCCCAAAAACCGAATCCCCACATCCCCTCTTCTCTTGCCATGCGACACACCACACCACACCACACCGCCCCCTTTTGACATGGCAGCTAAATGTCCAGTTCAGTCCTTTGTGCTGCTGTTACAGTTACGACTACTCCGGCTGCTCCTGCTGCTGCTGTTGTTGCTGCTGCTGATGCCTATGCTGGTCCTTCTGCTGCTTCAGTTTTCAATGGCAGCTCTCTCTCTCTCTGTCTCCTTCTCTTGTTTAAAGTGCACTTGTCCCCATTGACACATGTGGGCGGCACTGAGTTGCAGTTGCATGTGTGACGGAAATGTGAAACAAACAACAGTGTGTGTCGGTGTGTGCGTGTGTATGTGTCTGTATGTATGTATATGTGTGTCTGTGTTTTGGGCCAAAAATTCAGTTGTTTTATTGTCACAATTGCTGTTGCCTGCTGCTTGCCTTAGTCGTGCATCGTGTTGCAACTGCAGTTGTTGCACTTTCCGTGGCTGCCACTGATGCTGCTACAACTGTTTGTGAATGTGTGTGTGAGTGTTTGGCATTGTTGCCAGTTGCCATTTGCCATTTGCCATTGCTCGGCTCTGTTGCTGCGGAAACCGGAAGTGGTAAACATTCTGGCAAAGACACACAGCCTGCGTTTAATGTCCTGGCCATGCAATGGTCATGTCCTGGTTCCAGGTCCCAAAACCTTGCCCCAGCGGATGTCGCTCATATGTAATGAAAAATCAATCAATGCAAAAAACATTTGCTCATACACACACAGTGAGAGAGAGAGGGAGAGAGAGAGAGAGATAGAGATAGAGGGAAAGAGAGAGAGAGAGAGAGAAACAGGGGGAGATATGACCTGTGGCAAAATTACCTGATTTGGAATATATTTTAAGGCATTTTAACATTGATTGGCAAGTTCGAAAGTAAGTAAGTAAATATCAACTCGTGCTTTAAAGTTGCTAAGTTTACTTAAACCTCATGTTTGTCAAAAGAATTTAAACTACAAAAGAAGTTTAAATAAGAATTTGCTTCTTTTTTGTAATTTTGGTAAGTGTTAGATACATACGCTATGTATATAATATGAACATAACTTAATAAAAAGATAACTAAGAAGTAAGCTTAACGGCAAAAATGAATGATATTCAAAGGAATTATATATTATTAATATATATGACATATGGGTTCAATTCGATTAAATCTTACTTTCAGAAATACGTGAAAATTAAGCAGAACAAGTTTTCTGGATTATTTACTTGAATAATATTGTTATTGATTTGAGAAAAGTATTTGCATTAACAAAACGCGGTTAACACTCTAAGTTTATGGATAGGTCAAATTCATTTTAAGTAGAAATTCATTCTCTTAGTGTTGATTTTTATTAAGAGAAAGGTATTAAATTGTTTGAAAATAAATTAACTTGGAGCCTTACAGTTCATACTTGTTTAGCAAAAATATTCATTTTTTTTTTGTTCTTCAAATCTCTTTCTCTTGTAGATTTCTCAAGGACATTTTAATGTCCAAATATTGATCGCATGACTGAAGAGCGTCTCAGTGTCAATTGCTTGGCATCAGTTTAAGCCAACCAAGAATAATGCCAAGACTCAACCTCAACCAACAACCTCGCTCAACACTCCCCAACCCAACACCCTTTCAATTTCCACACAACTTTTATTACACAGTCCTTGGAACTATACACAGTTTTTCGTGAGACAAGCAAATACACAAAAAAAAAAAACAAAAACAAAAAAAACACACAAAAAGAAGAGGAAAGGCGATGTTAAGGAACGTGCGACAGCCCCAAAAGACAGTTAAAAGACAAAAGAATTGCGACTGACTACAAAAGCGGACAAAAGTACAGCAGGCAACACAGTAGCAACAAAAACAATAACAATAGGTAGATGTAGACGGTAAATTGAAATAAATGCAAGACGACTGTTAAACTTGCCATCGCACGTTTCAATTGCGTTTTACAGGTGCCGTTGCCGTTGCCATTGCCATTGCTGACAACCCCGGCAACCCCTGCCTTATCTACCACCGTGCTACAAAAGCACCATCATCCACGAAGTGTTCCCAAGTAGCAGGCAACAACAATATTTTTGGGGAGGGCTTATTAATAATGCAGCGGCCGCAATTCAATGAATTTTTGACTCTATGCCACGACGACGGCGACGACGACGACGACGACGAGATGAACAAGCTGGACAAGGATAGTTGGTCGTCGGGGTGATCGGAGCAAGTGGAGGCAACCAGAGAAGAAACATAATTTTCTGGACTATCTGATGAACCTTTTTAGTCACGCAATCAAGCCAACCAGGCAGCTTACGGTAAAACGGTAAAAGGGGTGCATTGCAGACGGGGTGAGAGTGGGCGGTTGAGGTAAGATGGCTGCTTAAACCTTTACGTGCGACAAATTTACGACTTGAAATGTGACCGCAACAACGAAAAAAAGGGGTAAGAGTGTGTATGGGGTGGGGGTGAGGTTGAGGTGGGCGACGGGAAATTGAGCGAGTTTATACAAATTTGTAGATACCAAAGAGAACAAAATATACAGTTACGGCTTACAGTTACAACAAATATACATATGTCTATATATATATATATATATGTATGTAGCTACTCCATCAGCCCAGTTTTAAGTGTTAACCTTTAGTCCCCGAAAAACCAACAACAACAACCATAACAGCAGCAACAACGCAACGTAAACGAGAACAACACCAACTGCTACAAAGCAGCTACAACAACAAACAGTTCACTGTCCATTACATAAATATTTTATTTCAATAAAACGTGAGCAGTTTTTATGAATTTCATCGGCATTTCAATGCAAAGAATTTGTGCACTTTACTGTCGCTTAGTGGCATCGTTCGTGTTTTTGTTAGTGTTTTACATATGTATGCTGTTGCGATACCCGGCCCATATATATGTAGGTATGTATGTATATACCCTGTAGTCGAAGACAGATTTATATAGAAAATAAAGTGCATTAAAAGAATTGTTCATATTAAAATCTAAAAGAGTATGCCTTTTATTGTGCTATACAAAGTTTCCTGAAATATAAAATTTCTTAAATAGATTTTGATTGTATTTCACTTCAAGTATTTCCATACTTATTTTATTTATTGAATACAGGGTATTGGAAAGAGTTAGAGCCCCAATGGGGCACATAAGCATTTACAATGTATGCGTATATTTTGCATACGTGTGTGTGTGTACAACATGCATAGCTGTCGCTGTCCATTGATGTATGAAGCATTTGATTGAATTGACAGTGCACACACTTACACTCACACACACAAACACACACACACACGCACACATGTACAGTCTATAGAGCTTTTCCTTTTAGCCTCCCACACCTGTGGGCCAATCGAGCGCATATCACATATCGGGCATACGACGCTGCTGGTCATAAAAACCAAACAAAAAAATAAAGAGAAAAAACAACAAGATGTCATAAATTTTCAACGCTTTTTTACATTTTAAGCGTTCAAATGTGTGCTTGTGTGTGTTTCTGCTTGTTTTTATGCACATTAAGTTAATTGAAAAACGCGCAAAACGTACATGAGGCTCATTTGCTTGGCTTTTGATTGAGCTTGTTAACAAAAAAAAAAAAAAAAAAAATACCAAAAAGAAAAACTGGAGCAAAATCTTTAATGTTTGTGTGTGTGTATGTGTGTGGGGGGCATGCGTTTGTGTGTGTTTATTGTGCATTTGTTTGCCTTATGGGGCAATGAACGAAAACATTAATCTCCGTTTGCCATTGGCCAAGGACAACAAAAATAAACCGCACGAAATGCTACAATTTTAGCTAATGCCAACACACACACAACAAACACTGGCAGATACACGTAGAGTATGCGTGTGGGCATTTCCTGGTTGCATAAGCATTGATGTGAATCCCTACCCCACTTACCGCCCACCGATGCTATGGCTTCAGCTGCTGCTAAGCAAGCAAACGCTTATGCCTGTGAAAATTGAAAATTTTTTAATCTCTGTCGAAAAGCGGAAACACGCAACACAACAATAACAACAACATGAACAAGCAGTCAGTGTTGACAGTCAACCACAGTCAGCATTGATGTATATAGGCGGTAGGCAGTGCTCGGGAAGGGAAAAGAAGGGAAGGGAAGGGAAGGTTAAGGTCTGCCCAGCGGGCGGCTTACAAGCCAACACCACGACACACAAAACGAAAATGAGAAGCCCAAAAACAAACTGTCAACCACTGTCCAACGCCCTAATGCCACGCCCATTTAAAATATATACATTTAATAGCTCTCAGCATATTTAAGTCGCAGCAAAAAGCGAAAGCGACAGCGGGGAAAAAAATCACAAAACTTTTGACTGGCTCATTTTACAAATTAGCTAGAAATATATTTAAATTGTGTTGCATACTTTTAAGCGCCAGAGAATTGCCTGAATATTTTCAGTGGAACAAACACCAAAATGTGTCAGCAAAATGCGGCAATTATGTGGTCACTTTGCCGGGCCCACAAAAGTCTCTTTAAAATGGGGAGTAGCAAAATTGACAAAGTGTTTGGTAAACACAATTTGTAAACGACTAATACAAAATTCTAAGCAAAAATGCAGAAGTTTAACTATATATTATATATATATAATATTATATAATAATATACATTATTTAATTATTTAGAAATGAACGGGTTAAAGTCTCTCGAATGGGTAAGCGGAAATAAATATTTTTTCTAAGCAAAAAGGCACTAATCTTAACTATTTACTTTTCATAAGAACTAATCTCCTCATTCCACAAATTCCAAAACATGTTGCTTTGAATAATTGATTGTCCTATTTTAAAACTATTTGACATACTAAATGGTTAAATTAAATCGACTAAAGACTGTGCTAATTAATTAAAGGTTGTTTTTATTCGTTGGAAAAGTTTTAAGTTGTTAAAACATTTTAACTTTATTTAATGGTTTACGGTTTGACGATAATGAATCCTTTACGAAATATTTTGTCATTTCAGATCATAAAGATTTTTCTACCCTACTAAAACCTTACCTACTTAAAGCCTATTTTATCTGGTATTTTTCTTAAAAGCCCAATGCGATACGGAAATACGAAATATATGTGTCGCTTTCGTTGAGATCTTGAGTTGAATCAACAAAACATAATGACATACTTGCCCCTAATATCATAAAATTTCGTATTTGACTCAATTTTTTGTCAACCAAAGTCAAAATTAAATGCTCGCTTAGGACAAGAGATAAACAGCTTACTCTTAACGTGCCCCAAAGCAGGCAACACTATTGTACAGTCTTGCAAAATAGTTGCGAATGCAATTAGAAAACGCGTTTTCTTTTTTCTGAGTGTTTAGTTGGCTTTTTGCTTGGGGCAAGGACGCGCGCAAACATTGCGCTTATTATCCTTATTAGTTTCTAGTCCCACAAAAAATGTTCGCGTTTGTTATACTCAACTATAAATGATATCTGCTGACCATTTCAATTTGCTGGCAGACTATGGCCAAGAGTCAAAAGGCTCATTTCAAATTCAATATTATAATTAACATGGCTATAAAAAGCACACGGGCCATGGCTCAGTTCATTCATTATGCAAGCACCGCCCCCAGTCACATCCCATTTGTCCCTTTGTTTGATCGCCTTTAAAGTTTGAAAACTTTTCGTCAGCAACCTGAACTGAAACTCATTTAAGCCAAACAAACATTTGTAGTCTTAATTTTCTGTGTGGCTCATCATAAACTTGGTAACACCACCCCACCCCACCTTGTCCCTCTACCTACTACTACCCCCTCTTGTAAACGCTTGTCAACTCCCCGCGCCGCATTGCTTAAAGCTGATGTCAGTTGTGGCCAACACTTTGTTAATGATTTTCATTAAATTCTTACGCCTTTTGTCCACATTGCTGTTGCTGGCTTGCTTCAAGGCATTAAGCATACACGCACAACACAACCACGCACACACAAACACAAATACACGCGCTCTCACACACACACACACCGACTTACAGAGAACAGACGCAAAGAGGCGCAGAGCTTCCCCAGTTTGCAGTTAACTTTGTGTTTTTATCGTTATTTGTGTTCAACACGCATACTTAACACCAACACCATCACACTCACATTCACACACACACCAACACACGGAAATACACACTCACATAGATAGCTTGGGATGCTTCGCAACACACAATATGGCCAAATTCTCATCAAAATTTAATGCTGAAATTAACAAATCTGTTTACAAATTTATTAAAACCTTCGCACAGTTCGCTCATTTGACTGCCTGCTGTGTGCTTCAATTGGGGTTCGGATGTTGCAGGAGTGATTGTGTGAGGTGGAGGGAACGAAGAGGGGAGCTGAAGACTGACTCTTTTAGAGGGTTGAGTTTTTAATGGCCTGGCATCAGCATCAACATCAAGCGAAAAAAAGGTATTTTTAGCTGATGTCGTCATACTCTTTACCCCTTTTAAAATGCTATTGGTATGTGTGTGTGTGTGTGTGTGTGGGAGGAATCAGTGTCATCATAATGCACATGATGTATATGTAAAAGGAAATTTTGTTGGTTTTTAAATGGTTGTACACCGATTTTATGAATGTTTAAATTTAATGTGCAAAAGTAATCAACGTAATGCAAATCACAGCCAAAAATAGTCACAGTAAGTTAACAGCAACAAATCATTTTGATATGTAACATTGAGACTTAAGGTGTGTTATGTTTTTTTAACATTTTAATTTTGATTTCAAATTAATAAAAATATTATAAAAAACAATCAATTTTAATTATGTTTTGTGCAAAAGTATGAACCAGACAACCAGACGTGTTGATTGAGCCATATCTGTCTGTTCGTATGGATAAAGGCTTTGATCTCAGAGGCAATAAAGCTGAAAACTGCCGATAGGCTCTGCTATACAAAATTCAAATTATCGATAACACTATAGCCTTCCAATATACACATATTATCGAGAACAAAATAACTTTGATATGCTAAACGTTGAAAATTGTTTTTGAAACTATAAACAAAATAGTAAATATTTCAAAAATATATAAAAAGGATATAAGACATCGGATGAATCAAAGGTCTCGCTTAGGCTATTTTCTAGTCAAGCTTAATTTACTAGAACCTTCTTATTTATTAACTATTAATTACATATTGTGATTAAATATTTTAGCTTCACACATTTTTAAGTCTCTTGCAGAAGACGTTTTTCATACCCGATAAGAAACTCTTTAAAATGTTAAGAGGATTGGCATATTGTGAACATGTTGCACATCAATTGAGAACAACAAAAGCTAGCAAGCAATGACGCATGCCGATGCATAACGGTAATTATTCAATATGCAAACATGCAAACGGCAGCGATTAACATATTATAACTCACATACAACAGAAACAAACAAGTTAACACATCCACACACACACATTGAACACAACACAACACAACACACACAAGATTCAACAGTAGGTGTCAAAATGTATGTATGTGTGTGTGTGTGTGTGTTTGTTTTCTTGTGTGTTTAATTGTGTGTGAGTTGTGTCGGCGGCATTTTGCATAATTTCCCGAAAATTTCTATTGATGAGCATTTCATAGTTCAAACAATCATCGAGTTGTGTCGGCGTGTTTATTGAATATAGGAGAGACGTGGGGGAGGCGAGTGGAGGAGAGTGAAGAGCGAAAACCGGTCAACATTAACTCATAATATTGTTCATATCCGGATAATGATGTGTAGAATCAATTGATTTGGTAAACAAAACCAACATCAACCGCCACAACAACAATTGAAAAACAAACCTTGACTAATTAACCGAAGCGCGTTTAACAAAATTCAACGTCCAAATACAGCCAAATATCGAAGTGTTGATTGATTCTCAACAGAATATGGTCAAAGTCTAGCTATTTTCAGAAGTGTGTCAGCTATGACAAAGGCAAACAACGAATAAGAAAGATGCAATATTTTAGTACCACATTTAGTTATGTTAACTTACGGTAATCAAATGGTAATTCAGAGCTTGGTTTGCATGCAAGCTCTGTGTGATAAATATTTAATAATGACTTTAATATAGTAATTAAAATACTTGTTGAAAAAAAAGCACTTTAATAACAAAAAGCCGCCTGTGTGAATAAATGGTGCATACAATTATGTTAATGTATGTTTATTTGAAAATGTGCCATAAGCATGGCGACAAACAATTATTTAAATGAAATAACAATCATAAAAAACATGTAAGCAAAGCATAAAAGCTATTGAAATGAATGTTGAAAAACTAGTAGTGCATGTATTTAAAATGGAAAAATATATTAAAAAAAAAATGTTATTATTATTAATTAAGATGCTTTTTTTGGAACAGGAAATTAAAAGTATTCAGTTAAAATTGATTGAAAATGCATTAAACATAACATAATTGACGAATTTTTGCAGTTATTATTAACAAATATCAAATTAATAAAAGTATAGGTTTACTTTCCATAACATATCATTTTGTTATCTACCCTCTTCGGTCAGAATCAGAAGTGGGTAACTGTCCTTAAAGCCAGTCAGCTTAAACACTTAATCAGTTAATTGTTGTTGGTGGCAGGATGAGGAGGAGGAGGAGTTGGAGAAGGCGTACCGAAACCGAGCGAAAGCAATAAGCCAAAACTGGACATGGGTGCGATTTTTTAATTAACAGCGCCATTTACACAGCATTACGACACGCACACACAGAGACATATACACACACACATACACATACACATATACGCACAGGCACAGACACAATAAAAAAGGGAAAAATGGCCGTTATCACGCCACAATAACCTCAAAATTTATTCACTTTATTGATAATGCAATAAATCGCAGCCAATGGGCGTTTCTGCATCCAGCTTGCAACTCTGTTCGAGTGTATGTGTATGTGCATACCTGCACATGCATATGAGTGTGTGTGTGTGTTGTCAATTTTTTCGTAGCATATTTCGGGCTGGCGCATATTTTTCTTGTTTGCATATTTCATTTCAATTTTATTTCTTGCCGATACACCAATACCTTCATATATGTACGTATTTACATGCAGTGTAAAATATGCCATGAAAATCAACAAAAATGCACACCAAAAAAGTAGGACAAACACACACAAACACGAACAAGCACACACACACTCAACAAAGTGAATATGAGCCTGAGTTTTGCAGTTTTCAGTTTTCGCAGCCATCGTAAAATTCTCACGCCGCATGCCATATGCCAAAAAAGAAAAAAAAAAAGAAAGAAACTCCTCGGTATGGATATGAGTGCAATTGTATTTCGATTTTATTGCTTTTGTCTTTTAGAAGAGCGGGCAGGAGTGGGCGGTACCAGCTAAAAGCAGCAGCCTATGACAAGCGGACAGTTACAATATTTTCGTTTCATTTTCGGCACAATGTTGATAAGACAACAGACGTCAAAAGAGTAGGGGTACTGGTCGCCTTACATGCTCCTTACAATATCCGTTTCCGGTGTGTGTGTGTGTGTGTGTGTGTGTGTGTGCGTGGTGTGAGCACCCACAAAAATAGCTGCCAATGTATTTGCACTATGACTTGAATTTAGCATACACTTAACTCGAAATACCATGTGCTTGTGTGTGTGTGTGTTTATTAGCCAAAAAGCTGAAAGGCTTTAAGAGGTGTTTGTCTTTAAGCCTGTTACGTTAGGTCACACACTTTATTGGACAACCCAACACACACACCGCACACACAGACACACGCAAACACAGTTGCAACACACAGTACAGAGTCCAGCCGTAGCTACGGTTGCTACGGTTCCTTGACGCAGCTGCACGCTATTCGCACTTCCGGTTTACAGTCCATTTAGGGGCACCATATTGCGGTTGTTGCTGTTGGCACTTTTGCGCATATTTTGCAAAATCATTACTTAAACACACCCAGAGCGAGAAAGAGAAATAGCGAGAGAGAGGGAGAGGGAGAAGCAAAATGTGTGTAAGAGGGACAGCAAGTGGAAGACTGCGTCGAGTGGCCAGCAGAGTTAACTGCCAAGTTGTTGCCCTTCTTTTTTTGTGTTGCCTTTTTGGCCAGTTTTTAAAATGCATTTTCGTTATTTACCTTGCACCTGTGTCCCACTCTTGCCACACAATCCTTTTGTCTGTGTTGCTGTTGTTGCACCTTGTTTTGGCACCTTGTTGCAAGTTTAGTTTCTCGGCCGCCTAATTTATGAGCTGCATTTTGCGTAGCTGAGCCGGCACTTTAATTCTACAATTATTGCAACAACAAATTTCAGTGCGACCGAATATCATCATGAATATTAACGTGGACAAAACGATAGCAGCTTGGCCTCCATTGTCCATTGAAAAATGGTAACCAGGGTGTACTCAAAATGTTATAAAAAATGGGTAACACGTAAAAGGAAGCAAGGTCAGACCTTGGGGGTGCATACACATTTTTGATTATTATGTGGATAAACATTTATATCTATAACTTTATATAATAATGTTAAAGCTAAAGCAAATGAAACCTATTAAATTGTAAGTGCCACAAGTTAATCAAGATACATTCATAAAATAACAAGCATGTGATTGATTAAAATCGATAAGTCGATAACCAATTTCAATAAACTAATATTTTTGTTATCTTATTGGGTAAAACTAAATTAGCTAAAGTATTTAATCATATTCGATACTAAGCAAAATAAATAATGTTTTAATAAGAATCAAAAACAAGTGAAAAAGTTGCAGTCGGATGTAATAAAAAAAAAACGGGTGTTGAAGACTAGGGCTGATTTTGATGTACATCTTCGTACACCTCACCTCTCACCAAATTTGATAACTCATCCACTTCTAATAGGTGCAGATCTTTAGGGGAAGTCAATAGCTATTTTCACACCAAATTAGAGGGCACTACCTAATTAAATGTGCAGTATACGGGCATAAGCCGTGACGTCCACAGATGGAAATTATTTGGGGAAGCTGTTAGCTATCTTCTCATACAATTTAGTGACTATAGCCGTAAAATGTGGAAAATGTGAGTGTTTTACGATTTGCATCGTGAAACGTATCGATTAATTACCGATTTCCTGACCACCTCTTAAGCGTGGCTTTTTAACTTTGACACTTTGTCTAACGAACAACTGGATTATGATATTTGTAAAGTTTCGGACGGTGCGAAGTTCTATCTATATGACCCCCTCGGCTCAGAATAAATTTGTTATTAATTTATTTGCGAGTGTCATTGAGTCAAATCGATGGTATTCTAAATTCTCTTAATAAAATGGTTGATCTGGTTTTTGTTTTGGATCCATCATCCTCTTCCATTACCCGATCACAACCAATATCTTATCCAGAAGATTTATACCACCCAACGTTGGAGGTGTTGATCACTTTACCATGCCGGGTGCTATGCCTCAGTAGAAAACCTTTAAGCCCCGAGTTCGACTATTTCGGAAAACCGATTTTGCAAAACTATCTAGGCTTTTATTCCTGACGGACTGGTCTGCCCTCTGCGGGTCATTAATAGATTTGTATGTCCCTTATGGAAAGCCAAACAGGTCAAACAAACCTGTGTGGCTTACCAGAGAGTTGACAATTTTTAAAAACCGAAAATTTAAGCTCAACAAGAGTTTTAAAAAGACAATCTCTCCGTTAGCTTGTGCTGCATACTTGATTGCTCGTTCCAATTTTTCAGTTCTCAATAACCTGAATAGGTGTAGATTACAGTTTCAGCAGCATCCCAAACTGTTTTTTGATTTCGTTAATATGAAGCGCAAGTTATCGACACTTTCATCACACATATTCTTTTGAGGATTGAAAGCAAACTCACATCGGGCCATTGCCGATCTATGTGCTACATTTTTTCAACCGACTTACAGCTCTTATTTTCAACCAGCCTAATGGCTCTAATTGCATTTTTATATCGGAAATCACAGAGACTGCACTACTTTGGGAGTTTTCAGTTTATCTGTGGCACAAGAAAGCTCAAGGTAGGGTGGATACAGAGCCATACTGCAAAAACAACAAGCAGTCCAAACAGCGAAGTTTAATATAGGGTACCCGATTTTTAATTATTACAACATTAATATTTGAACTTTAGGTTATTAAGCCCATATTTCCACCAGGACCTGATGGAGTACCAAGCTCTTTGCTTAGGTACTATGCTCTTAGTCTTTTAAAACCGTTACATAAATTGTTAAGTTTGTCCGTGGAGTTATGCTCTTTTCCAAAAATTTGGATAGAGTCATATATTATACATTTGCATACAAAATCTAATGCTGAAAACTATAAAGGTATCCCCAAGTTGTCTGCTATTCATAAGAATTTTGAGAATATATATACATCTTTGTAAATTAATCAAGACTTATATTATTTGTTATTAAGGGCTTTAAAGACAAAATGCAAACTGATGTTATTAAGTGAACTGATATCAGTAAGGATTTTTACCAAGTAAGTCACTACCTTTTAATTTATAAACTTAAACTTTTGGGCTTTCCCAATAATCGTACTCTTTGTATTAAAGATATTTCAACCTTTAGAACTCAGAGGGTATTTTTTAATGGCTCAGTTTCTAAAGCGGTTCAGGTCACTTCTCAAGGAAGTCACCTTGGACCGTTCTTATTTACACTTTTTATAAACGACTTTACTTCCGTAATAAATCACTCTCGGGTGTTGAAGTTTGCTGATGATGTAAAATTACAATTTTCAATCTTGGTGCAGAGTAAATTTATTGCATCTCAATTGCAGTAAATGTTAAGTTAAATCTTTTTGAGTAGAAATGCCCTCATTCATTATAAATATATTCTGGATAACCAACACCTTGATCGGATTGAATGGGTTTAGGATTTGCGTATCCTAATGGACCCAAATCTTAAGTTTGACAAGCATATATCTTCGTGCATCAGGCCTTGGGGTTCATTAAGCGCTGGTCGAATGAATTCGACGACCCCTACTTAACAAAAACTCTGTATGTGTCTCTTGTACGAGCCTACCAATAACCCTTTTCCATAAACTAATAAATGATTAAATTGATTCTTCTTTACTAATCAACCAAATTAACTTTGCAGTTCCTATTAGAAATATTAGAAATTTTGTACTTTTGCTCTTCAACCTTGTTACACTAACTATGCTATCCATAACCCCTGTCGGATCTTATCTGCAACATATAACGATCTTTCCTATTTCATACATAATGTCATTCCTATTTGCTCTCTTAAAAAACTAGTCTTGTGTCATTTGTCTACTTGTTCGCAATCTTCGTAACCGCACGCTACGCGGTGCGCTCCTCGGATGGACGGGCGAGAGGTCGCTTTGTGCTAGGGTCCGCGCGTTAACAAGCCGGTGCCATGGCAAGCAGACGACCTTAGCCGCAGCTAGAGATGCTGATCAATATTATATATATACTTTATAAATATATCGATATCTATGTGTGCTGATGCCAATTACTTTTACTTAGGGTAACTCTTAGTCATTACTCTTTAGAATGCTGACAGTCTTTGGTGTGATTATCTGGAATAGATGTGTTTTATTTTTTGTGATTCAGGTGCTAAGATGTTAAACCATAATCCATCTTATCGCATGCCACTAAAGCAACACTTCACTGACCAAGAATTATTAATATTCTCCTCTCCACCCACTACAACTCCGTCACAAGACGCACGTGCCTACGCATAGCTGAGCCTATAAACATATGAGTATCTTGTATGACTAACGCTCTTAGTAGCTGATTGACTTATACCAAGGTTATATATTTACTCAAGCGTGAAGAGTGCTGTTAGTTACCGCCACTGCTGTTAAGTGTGAAAAATTCCAAAGAAAGAAAGAAGCTTGCCAGCTCAGCGCTGGCAATTAGCGGTGCACTCTAAAATCTAACACCTTGTCAAAGTGAAAGGTCTGCCATTGTGGGTGGGGCGATAGATCTTAATGCTGCCAATTACGCGTTTTATGCATCCAATCCCCACCAACAAAAAAACTACAATAGAAAAAAAATGGGTGAATGCGGAACAAAATAAACATTCGCCGGAACTCGACCATTTGTTATCGTTCTAGCTCACAAACAGTAGAAAATACATCTGTGTTTCTATGTGTACATTTATTTGTATTCGTATTGGTATTTGCAAAGGGGTGCTACCACCCTTAACTTGCTCACCCCTTAAGTTGGGCAAAAAGCTGGTTAACTTTAATCACACTAATTACAGAACTAAAAGGATAAGCATGTCGCTGGCCGCAACAAGTTTCAGCTTTTGCTTTTGCTCTCCACTCTCTAATTCACATTCTTAATGTTCCGACCACCTCTCAATTATTTTGTGCAACTTTTCGGGGGCAACATGTTAGAATAATTATTATTATAACAATATTCAGCTAACTATCTGAAGAACGATTCATTAATTAATCAACCGTATCAGACATATGTATGTATGAACCTTTGCTCAATCTAAACACACCAAATAGCTTTTAAATGCTTCCAACAAGTACAACAGCAAATTCTAGTCGACAATTAACATAATTTGGGTATTAAAGAATAAATATGATGTTATTTATCTAAAAGCCATTAAATCGACAGAAAACAAGTACGAAGGGCTTAGTTGAAAAAACTTAACTAGGAGATACCCTTCACCACTTTCAATCTTTTGTTGTCTATATATACATATATGTGTGTGTGAATACGTATACCAAAAATTACCGACACTACCGCTATTTGGGATTCTATGCAAAAACTTTTTAAAATTTGTGATTATTTTAATGTTATCGATTTCTGAAGTATGTCGAAAACGGGAAGAGCTATCGATAATTTGTAGCAAACTAGAGTTTCTAGTGCTTCTTGTTATTCAGATCGACTGTTCATGCAGACAAACGGTCGGGGCTATAACACCTCGGCTGTTGATTCTGATCAATAATATATAGTTTATGGGCGTCTGCCTGTTACATACTTAAACCAAACCATAATAATAATATATTTCAGTTAATATTTAATTGTGTTTATTTTTACCAACTCCCAATCATTGTTATAGCTTAACTTCAAATACAAATAAAAAATTAATTTTTATTTATATCTGATTTCTAGGTAAATACGTCTTTATTCAAATGCTGTTCTCAAACAATCCATTATTAATTTAATTTTTTAAACTTTCGACCTTCCTTGTACGAAACTTTGAATTGATATATGTATATATTAGTATTAGTATTAGTATAATTAATTAGTATAAGTTCTTTGTTAATGCTTAAGTAGCATCTAAAATTGGAGCATTAAATGGCTTTGCTTTGTTGCTTTTGTTTTTGCTTGTGCAATATTATTTACAGAGATAAACCCACCCACATAAGCTGGCCGTTTTTGGTCAAAATATTTGCAGGCGAAAAGTTATCCAGTAGCTTAATTTGTTGAAGCAACGGCTTTCAGTTTTGATGCGGCTTGCAACTGATGTGGCAAATTGGGTCGAAAGAGACGATGCTTGTGGGTTTCGACAGAGAGAGAGAATCATTTTCACTTTAGTTTATTAAATTCTATGCACATGGCTAACAATTTGTTGCTTAATCTAATGGCCACTTAACACTGCGCAGCTTGCCCTGCCACTTTACAGAATTTATTTATCGAAGGCGATAAGTCAGACTGAAACCCGTCTCCTGGGTGGCATCGAGGGTCATCTCGTCACTGAAGAAGTGCAACATGTACGGCGGTGATGCTGAGTGAGTGATGCAAGTAGAAAGAGAAACAGATATATTGAAAGCAGGTCAAGGATGCAAAATAAATGGCGGAAGGCAAGTTCTTACCATAGACAACGAAATTGTCATTTGTACCACAGTAGTATGTGGGCTGATAGGCCGAATTCCTGGCCAGCATAGACTGTGGTATCAAAAGATAATCCTCCTGTCTGCCAGGCGTAAGCACCGTGGCATGGCATGCCTCATCATAGCCCTCGCCCTCGCCAGTCTGCAGTGACATGGCGAATCTACTGAAGCTATATCTGTAAAAAGAGACGATGAGCTCTGCTACGCTGTGCTGTGCTGGGCTCTTTCGAGATGGACTCACTCAATTATGCTGGCACTGGGTGTGGCCTTGATGCAAATGGTGTAGCTGAGGCCGGGCATATAGACGCTGCCTCTTGTCGGCTGATAGTTAAAGCTGCGTATGTCGCCCCTCAGCTCAGTGTAATACTGTTGACAGCCAGCAGGTGCCAGCAGCTCGTAGTCCGCATTATGCGATGCAAATAAACCACGCAGATCCTGCAAACTATTTGAGCTACCTGCCAAGCCGCCGAGCATGCTTGTTTTGCGTCTGGTAGTCGCCTGAGGTCCCTCCAACTGGGTGACAATCAGACGCCAATTGGTTGGGTTCAAACCCGATTGTATGGAAAAGGTCAAAGTGACCTGATCGATGCCTGCGGCAACGTTGAAGGGCAGGTACAAATGTTGACCGGCGTTGATGCCGCACAATTTAATTCTTCCTGCCTCAAAGTAATCCTGGCATTCCACCACCTGATCATCTATTGGACTTACGACGGGCTCTTGCAACTCGAACTGCTCGAAATCAATGCGCAACTGTTGCACATTCGCACTATATGCCTCGATTGTATACTGGCAAAGATTGTTGGTAAACGTTGGAGGATTCTTTATAATGGTACGTTTCAGTCGACTCGTCGTGCCACAGGCCATATTGGCTGAGAATTTAGGATTAATTAGACGGTGGAAAAAATACGTTATTTGGTTGGTTTTATATAAAATGATGATCGGAAGTGGAAGGGAGAAAAATTGAAGCCGTTTTAGTATATCTATAATCATTTGTTACCATTCTAAAAACGAAAATCTTAAAAACTCTTTTATAGAAAATCAAACTTATATTAGTACTATAGCTGTCAGGTCTTTATTTTGAAGGAACTTTGACCATGAAATTGATCAACTAGCAGATGCATTTTAATGTAAAGCCAATCTTAGTGTTAACATACGAGTCAAACTCAAACGTATCTTTGGTAGAATATGATTCACTCTTATTGATAAGTAACGTAAGGAAAGAGTTAGTTGAATAAGTAGTGAAATTCTTCATTACTTCCCCTTCTATATCTTAAATATTTTACCAAAACTTCGATCTTTCACCCGCATGAGAAAGGATTTGCCCTACAGTAAGAAATCATTTGTGTTCTTCTAGCTTTAGTATTTGCCCCGTTTGTCTGTGTTGTCACTCGTCTTTCACTAAGGTAAATAGAACAATACTAAACAATGCCAATAATACAATATTTTTAATATTGATAGCTAGATTGATGTGTTATTCTGATGTATAAGCTAAACTAATGTGAAGATTCATTAAAAATCCATTCTGTAGGTATTGCGCAGTGCATATTGAGAAACTTTCATTCCATATGTGTGTTAAATCTTCACAAAAATCTATTTTTATACTCTTAACCCCTGAAATGGGTAAAAAAGGGTATCTTTATAATATATAATAATCTTTAAAAGCGAAAGTTTCAAACGGGTACTGAAAACATTAACAAAATAATGAAAATCTGTCAAAATTATATTAATATCCATTCAAAACCACCGGAGATATGAAACCATCAAGCAATGGTATAGTAGTACACGTATGTCTGTCAACCCGAACGTTTGTCCGTCTGCCCGTCTGTATGGTCAAGGTTAGGGGTATTATCTAGCCGAGCTTACTCACTAGAAGAGCCTTCTTACTTGGTAATATTAAAAAATTTAAAAAAATATATTTGTGCACAAAAATTTAACACTTACTTTCACAGCAGACGCCGTAGGTGCCGCAATATCCGTTAACTGTGCCGCCAAGACGCATGCATTTGAAGCGCGTGAGGCAACTGCCTGTTGTACCACCATTGGTGGTACAGCTATCTGCCAACATGGTGCGCCGACGTGCCTGCCTCCAAATAATAGGCTCGATGTTTATTTGCTGCTCCTCCTCCGTTTGATTAAGTGGCACAGTTGCAACTGTGGCATCTTCTTGAGACGCAGAGACGCAGGCGCAGATGCCCAGCAAATAAATCCAGGTTAAAGATCGCATAATCCTTGTTGCTGTTGTTGTTGCTTATTCGTTTTAATTATTGCTTAACTGTTGTTGCTGCCGCCTACACTTTCACACTAACTATGACCAGTCCACTCTTGAGTGCGGCTGCTTTTATATGACGCCAACGTTGTCAACAGCGAAGTCAACTGCGACGCAAGCAGCAAGTTGTTGGCGTTGTCGGCAGTCGGTTGATGTGATTTCCATGTTAGAAGATCTTTGTATCAATATTTGTTAAATAGAATATCCAAAGAGCGATCAACTGGTCAACTCTACAAAATGCCTGCCCTATGAATATTCAGAGTATCTGAAAGTGTCTGCAAGTCATTGAACCACGTCAGGCAAACAAACACTAAACACTTATCCGTGCTTTGCTCGACTAACTAAAAATTCCCGTAACTGGGTTATGTTTGCTTTCGTATACAACAACTGTCACCGGTGTTTCCATATCATCATCGTCGAATTACTTCAGATGATGTCAAAAAGTGAAAAGATGCTACACATTTCGCTCTTTAATATCAAATGGGTTTGATAAATTGATGTGTGAATGTGACAGAAGAAATTATCAATCAATCAATCGCTTATCAGCAATAATATTGCACAATTATAATTTACAAATGATTGTACAATGCAATGCAAGAGCAACAACAAACGGAAAACTTATATAGAGAACTCAATATAAACAACAATATAAACAAATGGATTGTGATATCCATTAAAAATAATTTCTATTTTTAATTTAACATGTGTCAACAGCTATACGAAAATGTTTACTAGTTAAATATTGACTTCTATCGTAGCTGCATAATTAATACTCGTCATGTCTGACTTGAAACAAGTTTTCTTTCGATTTTTATTAAAAAACAATTTTTGTATTATTACATGCTTTGTTTATTTCCCCAATTTGGGTAGTGGATATATGAGAATTTCTTGATTGAACTTAGGTTTCGCCGAGCATTTTATTGAACTAAGAGTTCGACTTTCTGGTATTTGAAGATAAACTCTAGCACTCTTTATGTGTCGACTGCCAACGCATAATGAGCTACAAACATTTGTTTATTTATAGAGTTTGTGTGCATGTCAGTTGAAATAACTACAAGAAATGTAATTGGAAATTGTCTACAAAATTGCACAGATGCGAAAACCCCAAGCAGACAGACCCCTTGCTAAGAGTGCTGCGATAAAACTTATCGATTTCTTATCGGTGGCGCCCTGACAATGCTAATTAGCCAACAATGAGACAACAATCGGCCAGCTGAGCACACATATAAAAGCCGCACGAGCAACTCCCAAGACTCACAACAAGTGCCCGAAATGAACGGTTACATTGCAATTGTTATACTCGCAGCGGCTGTGCTGGGCGTGGGCGTGCAGGGTGCATCTGTGGCCACGCCCACCTGTGGTGGCACCACCTCCGCCAAAGACATCAAGCTGGTGAAGCCAACGAACCCGCCGCGGGAATGCGAATATCACATCAATGCGTACAGTAAATATGTTTGTCAGCTGCGCATCGATTTCGCCATGACCCTGGCACAGCCCGAAATCCAGGAAGCAAGCTCGGGTCTGAAGACGGCCGAATGCACGAAGGACTATTTCGAGGTGAACGGAGGATTGCGCCTGTGCGGCACCGAGACCTGGCAGCACATCTATGTGCCATTCAATGCCAGCGCCGGAGTATCCCGTGTCGAACTGCTCATGGTCCTGGCAAATCGTGCTGGTGGCGTCAGTTTGCCGACACCCGAATGGAATATGGTGGTCACGCAGCTGGAGTGTCCTGCCGGCTCATCGGTGCGTGAACTGTCTGAGATTGTGGAGGAGCAGACGGATTCAATTGAGCCACAGATGCGTGCCAGTTCGTTTAATGATGGTTTTCTAGTGGCGCCAGTCGGCTGCCTGCAATACTTCCCCGATAGCAAGGGCGTGGTAAAGTCCTTTAACTATAATGAAGGCAATGGTATATACCCTTCTCACTTGAACTATGCCATCTGCTTCAGACGCACCCTTTCCACATCAGAGCTTATGTGGGTTAAGCATGAACAATCTTTAATCTCTCAACTTTTTTAACACTTCCCGATTTTTCCTCCATAGCATTCGTTCGTATTTCTTCCATGTGGGCGCTGAGACTGCAGCCAGTACTTTGTTAACCGATAGTTCCTGTTATCGCAGTGGCAGCTCGCCTGTGGAAAATGCAGATTTCCTCATGGTGCCCCAGGCCAAGCTGGTCGACAACAATGAGCGTGCCACTTACTTCTGTGGCGACACCCAAAAAGATGTGGTCATAAGCTGTAAGTTTGCAATGCAGAGCTTTTGAAAGCTCCTATTAGCTTTTTACTTTCTATCTCTGCTATCTCTCTCTCTTTTTATCCTAGCCAACAACCCTGGTCCTCTGATGGTGGTTTTCAACAGCGATGAATTGTATCAGGCCAAGGAGGCTGGATTCGCTTTTACCTATACAGTGCAGTAAAAAACTTTTAAAGATTGTAAAATATGCTTATAATAAAGTGGAAACAAAAAATGCAGCTTTTTTCTATATTATTAAGACATAGCCCTTTGTGTGCCTGCTAGAGTATTTGTTATTCGTTTTGCTTACCAAACACATTATCATTTCGTTGGTTCCCTTTTTTAAGTCTGATGCAACACCGATGTCTTTTGGTTTGGTTTTTGTTATTTTGCTATCGCTACTATCAATTATAGATACAAGCATTATTTGCGCACCTATCAAAGCTTGAGTTGATTTGACAAAACTTATCGCTAATAATTACACTCTGGAGATAAACAACTACAGGGTATTTATGTACACAGTTATCTCAAGAAGCGTTACAATTTGTACGATGTCAACTTGTCAAGCAACAAGAAAACCACTTGAAAATATTATAATAAGTTTTAAAAGCTCATCTATTGTGAATGAAATTTGCGAACAACAATTCAGAAAGACAATATCTCAGTCATAAACCCAAGCAATACATTTACGTAACACGCCCCTTTTTATACCCTTAACCCATGAAATGGGTAAAAAAAAAGGGTATAATGTTTTTGTGCAAATGTATGTAACAGGCAGAAGGAAGCTTCTCCGACCCCATAAAGTATATATATTCTTGATCAGCATCAACAGCCGAGTCGATTGCCATGTCCGTCTGTCTGTCCGTCCGTCGGTCCGTCCGTCCGTCTGTCTGTATGTATGAACGCGTCGATCTTAGAAACTACAAAAGCTAGATACTACAGATTTTGGATATGAGCTCTCCTAATCCCTATGCATGACAAGTTTGTTTCAAATTTTCGATAAATTTTCAGGTTTACGATATACACATGTAATTGATAACAAACTTGTTTTTCAAATTTGATGGAGATTGAAATTATTAACAAAATAATGAACTTCTGTGAAAATTTCATTAATATCGGTTAAGAAACACCGGAGATATGAAACCATCAAGCATTGGTACAGCGGTATATGAGTGTGTCTGTCAGCCCGACCGTCTGTACGTCTATATGATCAAGGGTTAAGGGTATCTTCTAGTCGAGCTTACTCGACTAGAGCCTTCTTACTTGTTATATATATGTTTTTACGGGTGTTTTAATTATAGAAAATTGATAATACTTTAATTTGATGTCGTTTGCTCGTGTGTGATGTTTAATATTTTAATTAGAGTACAATTTGAAATCAGTCTAAAAATAAATAAAAAAAAAATCACCACAACTGATATGGAAAGTACTTATGAGAATAAACTCATAGTGCCTCCTTATCAGTAATCAGTCCAAAAATTCATTGAAAACTGACAAAGCCTCTTGTCGGTTTAGACTAACATCAACCGAAATAAATCAAAGAGCATTACAATAAATCAATTTTAAAATTCGTTTACATATCGCAATTGCCTTTTAAATATGCTCACAGCGCGCGTAAATGATTCTGTTAAGTTTAACACGCGCATGTTGTACTCAATTGGCGCTGGTATATAATCAAACAGCCCCAGTAGGAAATTGGACAGAGCAAGCAGCTGCCGGCCGGCGCAATTGTTGCTTGGCCTTTGAATGTTTTTTGTGGCATGTGCGGATCTCAGTTGCCGTTCAACTGCCGCGAATTCCACACGTCCCACGCGGATGCTCACAACAAAGAATCGTCTCTTGCTTTTGTGGCGCGCAACTCGAAATCCAAAAAGAGATATAAAAGCGGGACAAGTTTAAGTGAGAAACATTGTTAAATGAATGCAAACTTGAGTATTTGAGGTTTGAATGCAAGCAAATAATGAATAATTAGTGATATCAACATGAGTTTCTGCCAGCAATGAAATGAGCAACAAAATAATATAAATCTAAGCACAGTCGCAGTAAAAGTGTCTTCCCCAACAAAAGAATAAATCTAACTACAAGTATATCATTTAAAGTACAAAAATCATATAAGAAAAAACGTACGACATAGCTGCTTCTTGTTGCTTGTGCTACTTGCTGCTGATTTGTTATCGCCCTGGTGCAGTGCGTGCCGCTTAAAAGCCAATTTAAGTGGCAGGCATTTAATCAAGTCTCAACTTGAGCGCGTTTGAAGCGACGGCGCAGCGGCATTGTCAGAAAATAGGCGACGCAACGGCGTCCTTGGCATGCCTTCGTGTGTGTGTGTGTGCTCCACCCTCAAAACCCCCAGTCACATTCTCCCACCCCCATACAGCATCCATTGTGAAGGAGCAGTTTCTGGGCTAAAATTCCCAGTGAAAACATAGCCATAAATTAACAACTAATTCAATTTACTGCCGACAACGTCAACAAGCCAAACTGAGCCCTGGCTGCAGTCAGCTTTGGTTACCACACGGCACACAGGATCCCAAAACATATATAAGAGGGTATAGCAGAGTACAGCATACAGCATAGGATTGGATAGGCTTGGACTAAGTCTCCCTCATTCCTCCCCCTTAGCTACAGTCTGTTCCACGTAACGAGCTTCTTTGCACATTCCGGTAAGTTGATTAACAATAAGACGTCGGGTGAGTTCTTTAACTTCTTTACATGTGGGCCTCAATGGAGAGAGTGTATGTGTCCGCATGTGTGTGTAAGTGTGTGTAAAAAAGATTTATTTATATAATATTCTGGCTATAAAATAACTAATTGTAAATTTAAATGTACGTAAACAATGTTCGGCAAGCAAAATATATCCTGAAAAAATATTTTAAGAATCTTGCACATGTATGACAATTATAAAATATGGTAATCGGATTTAGCCAATGATCCAGCGGAAAAGCTAGTTAACATAGAAACAGACAGACAAACGAACATTTCCATATCGATTAAGTATTTATTTATACTTAATGGGATCGGAGATGCTTCCTTTACACATTTCATGACAATATTAATATACACTTTTAAAGCGAGCAATAAAACTTGTGTTGTACTCTAACTAATATCTTAAATTTGAGCAAATTAATATTTGGCTTAAACATATTTTCGAGTTATTATGTTTGCAATGTACATGCAGAAATTATATATTAGAAATAGTTGTTCTTATTTTTAATCATATATTGAAATGCTTTTTGTACTAATTACCACTCCTCCTCTATGTATTCTTCGACTTGTGAAAATTTGCTTGCTTTTTCTTGTTCATTTATATTGAACCTTATTTTCAAGAGGCAACTTAATACGCCCCAACCTTTTTCAGCGACTTTTATTGGGTTTGCACGCAAAATTTTCTTTCGTTTTTAGGCATATGCAAATTTAGACTTGGGCTCGCATCGTTTGTTTTTTATGGCCCACAAAACTCGGCTGCATAAATCAAATCCAACTTTTTGACTTTTCGACCTTTTGGACATTTGACACGCCCACCCCTTAGGAGACTTTGGTTTAACGTTGCACGTTGCAAAGCCATAAATCTTTTGTCAGAACACACCAAGCCAAATACATATAATTGTTTAAAATTCAAATCGAAATGATGAAAAAACAAATTGGAACAATAAATGATCGGGAAAAACTCGCTGATGATTTCACGCAACGCAATGCGAGTCGACTGTTAGTCAGTGAGTATTTATCATTGTGGCACGATCATGATGTATCTGCAACCATTTGTCAGCGTTGGCCAAAACAAGTTGAGCCTAACGAGCCGCAGTCCCAGTCGCAATCGCAGTCGAAGTCTTAAACAAATACAATTTGCTAGCCAACATGCCGTTTATTGTCTATTTGACATTAGGCGCTTAACCGGCGCTGCCAAAACCACCCCCTTCTTTCCCGTCAACCACCATCCCCTTTCGTTTTTTTGTGTACTTATTACTTAGTTGTATGCGACGGTGAACGTATCAGTTGGCTTTCTACCCATTTATCAGTTTAGTTTACACAATAAACTTGACAGCAGCAGCAGCAAAATCGTGCACAATGAGTCTTAGTCTCAGTCGCAAATGCGTTGACTGCATTTTACCATTCTGTGACGCTGTTGGTGGCACTCTTTGTTGTTGTTGTGGGTGTTGTTATTGTTATTGTTGGGCACGTGGTCTTTAATGCGATTGCAATAAGTAAATAATGGAACACACTAGATTTATTTATCATATGCTGTATACGTATGCAAACAAAGTCAGTGAAATTCTGGCAAATTCTGGCGACGATGATGCCTTCAGACAAGGCATAATATAGAATTATCTATGCACAATATATAGTAGACTATATAGGAAATGACTTCTGGAAATGCAAATAGGCCAAGTCAGTTGACTGCAGTTAATAGCCATACTTAATAAAAAAGAAAAGCAAACTAACTTAGAATCATTGAGAGTGTCATGATAAGAACTTCTCTCTATATAAGTTTTATATACGCTTTAGATTAATAATAATAATATTACGACGCTATCTGTTGCTGCGATTACATAAGAGTTGCTTGCTCTTGTTGATGTGTTTTAGCTAAGGGCAGGCTTTGCCTCTTCTGGACAAACTCGATTAATTCAGTTTGCATTGATTGTAATCGACGAATAATTGAAAGTTTTTGTCTGACACAGAAAACTATGATTGCCAATCATTATAATGTCAAGAACTAGACTTAATAGTTGGTTGATAAATAGATAAGAGCTTTAAAAAGTAATACACACAATGAACGATTAGTTTAGTGTATATTAAGTATTATTTAAAAGAAAACGTTTTCAATGTAGCTTTTAATGATTTCACAACGTAAACATTGTTCGACTGATTCATGAAACGTTTGAATATACAAACAAAAGTGAAAATGATTAAGAATTTCTTAAAATAATTCAACTAGCTTCTATCAAGCTCAATAAAACTATCAATTAAATATACCATATAAATGTGTTTATATCTTTTGAGTAAAATTTATTTCAGAAAAACCAATCTTTCGTATTGTATCTCATTATCGCTGCCTCTCTTTTGCACAGTGAACTTCAGTGATGAGCATTTTAATCTTGATCTTGTATATTTGTATCTGGCTAAAAGCCAAATGTGATCTCTTAGCCATTACTCGTTGCTAACTGAACGTATTATGATTATTACAGGTTTTTCATCGCCAATACATTTTCAATTAATTGCAATACCGCGATCTGTTTTAGGCTCTAAACATCAAAACCGCTTTTTCCAACAAACTGTTGAGGTGAATATTTCTTTCCCACCCACCCTCTCGAGACCCATTAGAAAAAAGAGAAGCAAAATGTCGAAATAAACAATAAAAAAAACAGCAAACTGTTTGGCGAGCTAAAATCGTTTTAGCCTCTGCTTCTGCCTCTGCTTGATTGAAATTGAATTGTGCGCCGAACTATGCACAGTTTCAATCAATTTTCATTATAGTTGTGTTGAGATGGCTAACGGGAAGAGAGGGGAAAGTTTTGGGGAGGTAATTCGTAATCGTCTTCGTCATTGCTGGTCAGCTGGTTTTGTTATTTTTAGCCAGGCAAATATTAATATTAATTGTTATTAGCAGTCATTAAGAATTACAATGTTTGCTTTTTTGTATTTTTTTTTTGCCAAGCCAAACAAATGATGGAAAATCGCGCGTCGCACCGACTCACCTAAAAAAGATGAGGCAGGTTTCTATATTAAAATGGACAACGTGCTACATGCAACAGTTGCGTGACAAACAAACAGGTGGACAAACGGACTGACTGACTGACTAACTAACTGACTGATTGTCGACTGGTAAACATACTACACAACTAATATTAGCTCTTACATGGCCAACACTGCTGTGCAGTGTGTGCGGGTTCAATTAACGCACAACATAGATAGACACAGAGAGAGAGAGAGATATGTAGAACCTGCCACGCCTTTAAAGACAGTGCAATCACATCAGCAGCAAATCGCCAATCAGTCGAACTGGCAGAAAAAGTTGTTAATTGGAATTTAACAAGCGCTAAAAGCGTCTAATGGAATAGATGCCTCATCGCCAAAGGCCTCAACTTCAATATCAAACACTGTACCGCCCTCCCTCCCTTTCTCTCTATCTCTCTCTTTCTTGGAAGATGATCCGTATTCCGAAAGGCAACTCCCAGGCTCTGCCTCTAACTGTGGTTACTGTTACCAGTTTTGCCCACTCAACGCAACGCAACGCAACGCAACGAAGAGACGCAATGAATTCACTTTGACAGCGCTATTTTGTTGCTTCTATTATCGTGTCAGCAAATGTAGAAATTAAGTTTTGTGTCGTTGGATACTGTTGCTGCTGATGCTGCTGGATGGACAGCAATCGTCTCGTTCTCTGCCTCCTTTCTGAACATTCCTGTCAGTATCATTTACGTGCCGGCCGTAGCACAAAACAATCAACTTATTTGTCTGGGCCCCGTTCAACATTTCAAAGACAAGCAGCTGCTGTGCCGCAAATATGTTTAAGCTGATACAAAGGCCAGCAACTGGGGATACAGAGCCAATCCCGGTTTAAGTCACAGATGGTAAACAGGCCATGCTATGACCAATTCCAGTCTATATTCTCTTTATTGAATTCCGCTGCCCAAGGCAGTAGCATTCAATGCTCATATGTTGCATTTTTAGCCAAGCAACACAAAGGAAAAGCAATTCAAATTAAAAGATTTCTTATGATAAAACTAAACTAAATGCAGGATGTCTTTGGCTCGCCTTATCCTACCATACCATACATATTATATCTTTCAAATGAAAGCTTTTTCTGTGTGTTTTGTGATATTAAGGTCGTGCAATATTAATCGGGGAATGTTGGCGTTGGGTTTTAATTTAGAATCCTAACATAACATGCACATAGTTTCAAAACCAACTTTTTGAGATTACTTTGCTTTGCTGGTTTTTGCTGCTGCTACTTTCGTTGTTGTTGATGTGTTTCGCATCTGACTTTGACAGGCCACTGGAAATGCGGGCCACAAACCTTGTGATGCCTGCCGCACTGGCACCACAGCGGCAGCAGCTGAAGCATTAGCAGCTTAATGATGGCAGCGCACCTTTTGGGCAGTCTGTCACCGCTAATGAAGCAGCAAAACACACATAAAATCAAAACAGTCAACAACCAACAACAACGGCAACAAAGTGCAATAACAACAAAAAGCGCAACGCCAAAACTGAACATGTCACACGTGCCGCTACTTTGATAAGCCCAAAGTCAGTCAACTGGTTTTTCACTCAAACCCTACCACCCTCCCAGCCTCTCTCTCTCCCTCTTCTCTTCATCTTCCCCATCGAGCTTGTTACTTTGGGCCTCACGCCGCGACGTCAACATTAATCAACTGGCATGTGCGCTCGCGCTCTCAGCAGGATCCAGCATGAAGTTGCGCTGCCTTGCACCTTCCTGGCCTATACCGATATTGACCATAAATTACGGTCTTGTGCTTTTCGCCTGACAAAAGCACGACTCTACTGTCTGGCCAAACACCTGTTGCCACATTGTGCGATGTTGCACTTTGTCTTCAGCGCCCTGGTGGCCACTTCCGTTTCTTAATACCCTCCATTAATAAAATGTTGATGAGGAAAGACAATGATAAGATGCGAATTTAAAAAATAAAAATAATTTAAAATATATACAAATAGTTTGACATACGATATGGAATATCAGATGAAAATATAATTTGTATTTATGCAGGGTATCTGTAAGTCTCTCCCCTTGTTACCTGCGCCTTCTGCACGCTATCAGATGCGAAAAGATGATTTGCAGCGACTTAACAACAACAAAAAACACTGATATGCTCTTTAGATAAGACCAGGCGACTGTAAGTAAGTAGAACGAATGAAGGGCAAATAGGAAGTGCGGCAATGACGAAGTATTTGCAACTTTCTCAGCAACAGAAACAGCAACACAAGGCGCAACAATGTTTTCCATGTCATGAATGGCAAGCCCATAAATCACGCGTTAAATTGCCAAGCACCGTGTACTTACGTTTCCCCGCAAAGAACACACACCCTTCAGCTACTTGTTGCTATTAGCGGCAATTGAAGAAACCGCCACAAAATGCGTTAAGCTCCAGCGAGACATTTGCTTAATATGTTGCCGTCTCAAAGCTGTTGATTGACACATCAAGCGATGAGTGTATGGTATATTTTTACACACACTCAAGTACACACATACATACGTATACGTTGTTGGCCTTATCATGTGTCTAAACGTTTGCCGCAAACCGGAAGTCAGACGTCAAACATCATTCGGCGTTGACAGCTGCTAATCAAAATAGCGCCAAAAGCGAAATCAAGTAAAATGCCATTTACAATTTACAGAAATTCCGCCCACGCAGTCTCTTTTTCGCATGCTCGCTTTCTCGTTTCTTGACATCGCGAAGACAACAACAACAGCCGCTGCAATACTTTTTACCTGCACAATTGCAATTAAATTATGCGTGCCTGAGTGTGTGTGTTTGGGTGTGTAGAAGGTGTGTGACAAACAATGCAAAAGAAATGTGTCAATATGGGAATGCAATGCTAGAGAGGAAGAGTTGATGCGAATTGTGGTATATTAGTAAAAGAGTTTTATTTATTTTTTTCAAATATTGATTGTTTATATTATTCTATTTACATTTTCTGTTCTATGTCGACACATTTAAATTGAATTCGAGTCGGATTCTTGTGGATTGTTTATCATATTTCATTTTGTTTTTCATTCACAAATATTCAGAATGCACAGAACAATTAAGCCTTTGCCAAATACAATATTTTATTATTTATTTATTTATTTATTTGTTTGGCATTTTTCACAAAATAGATACGAAAAGAGATCCCAAATGCTTGCTATTGAAAATGAAAAAGCGATACATTAAACTTTAAAAACTATCAAACACGGCAAACTGTACATACGTTTTCCAAAAAATAGATAAGTCCAATGTGAAATGTTTAAAAAATTCCAGATTGAGCTGTTTATTTATAAAAAGTTGTAAACAAAAACCGCAAACTAAAAATGAAAAGCTTGCAAAATAGTGTTAGTGCCATCCATATTTACATCTTTTGTATGCTGATTGACTTTTTGTCTTGAATGTGCTGCCAAAAACCTTTTGGCCTCAATCCCCATCGAGCCAAAATGAAAAGCAAAATCGAAAAGCCAATTCCAATCGTAATCCGAATGCAAATGAAGATTTTTGCTGTTTGTTTTTTAGGTTTCTTGATGCCCCTTTTGCATTTGAATGCGTAAATCAGGTTATTTTTTGTTTTTCTATGCTTTTTCATTTATATATACCTGGTGACTAAACCTGACGTATGCTTAATATTTATGTGTTGTTGCACGTTGAATGAGTCGACTGAGCCGATGGTGATGGTGGCACATGTGGCAACGTTCCAACGTCAAGACACCGTCGCGTGGCATAAATAAACATACATACACACTATTTGTGGCAACAGCTTCTTTTGCATGCAACTCAGAAGGCAGACAACATGAAAATTGCATTAGGAAAAGATGGGCCCACAACAAAAAATCCAACACCCACACGTAAATACAGTGCCCCTCTCCCTTATTCCCCCGTATTCAGCTGTTGTCTGCAATTAAAAAAGTGCATATGAAGCGTAATTAAAAAAATGTCAGTTGCCAAAGTGAAATGTCTGGGCAAGAAATTTCAAAATTAATTTTGACTGAATATCCATCATTCGTAGTGACAACAACAAACAATGTTGCCGAAAATGTATGCCTTTGCTTTAGTTTTTTCTGCCCAACCGACACTTCTGTTGCTTGTTGCTTAATGACCTGCTAACTGAGTTTTAGACGTTTTGATAAGCGCTAATTAGCTGTCGTAACATTTGTTGAAACCACAACAAATCCATTTTGAACACACAAAATTTCTTTCAATTAGACAAACCCAAAAGTTTCAGTTTGTAGCTAAATTCGAGAACGAACATTTGGCAATTGGAAATTGTTGAAACTTCAGCAGAACATTTCCTGTTTCTCTTACAGAGTTCAGTATAGATTCTAATTTTGACCTGGTTATTGTATACAGAAACAAGTAAGAAGTCTCTTTGCTGAGTTAGCTCGATTAAAAGATACCCTAACCCTTTGACCATACAGACGGACAATCGTTCGGGCTGACAAGCATACATATACGTGTATTACTGTACCAATGCTTGATAAAGGTGTTCCGTAACCGATATTAATAAAAAATTTACAGATTTTGTAAATGTTTTCAATCCCCGTTTTCAAGTTTTTGAAAGAGCTATCCAAAAATTTTAAGCAAACATGTCCTATCTAAGGATTAGGAGAGCTCAAATCAAAACTCTGGAGTCTCTAGCTTTTGTACTTTCTGAGATCGCCGTGTTCATACATACAGACATACAGATAGACATACGGAGATCAAGAATATACTTAATGGGGTCGGAGAAGCTTCCTTCTGCCTGTTACATACTTTTGTACAAAACCAATATACCCTTCTTTACCCATTTCATGGGTATATAAATGTGTTGACCACAAAAAGGAAGCAAAGCAAAACTTAAAGCCTAACAACACACTGCGACAGCTGCCATTTATGTTCCGAGAGCTTTCGGTATACGCTGTAAAAGTGTTTACCGTTAGAGCATATCACTTTACCATGAGTTATGTGTTCTTTAAAGGTTTGATGATTTCAGAGGTACTTGTATATCCAGACTTCAGTGTATGTAGCTTTTTTGTATTATAAATGAAAATTTATTGCTTCCAAAAGAGACTTTAACCATTAAATAAAGTTTTATCATTAATAAACATACTCGCTTTATTTATTAGTTACTTAAGCTATTATTTTATGTTCCTTTACATAATTATTGGGCTAAATATACATATTTTTGATCAGCATTGCGATATATACCGTTATAAGCATGTTTGACCCTTTTTATGCAAGCTAGTCGTAGTAGTTTTTGACGGATCTAACTGACACTTTGGTCAATCTCGTCTTTTGGTTGGAGTTATCAGTGAGACTAGATTACTTATCATAAAGGTGTCAAATATATTTGTTTAAAATAAAATTTGGTATGTCAAAGATAGCTTCCATTCTTCTTAATGATAGTGCATTCACATATACACTTCACAACTTAACCATTAACTTAGTAATTAAGTTATAACAGTGTCAAAACCCATTTCAAAATGAAAAGAATACATTTGCATAAGATTAATAATCTCTAATTCGACATTTCGGGAGGGTTATTCATATTTACTTTACTTTGTGTTGTCTCCTACCCGTCAAATCACAGGATAACTGTCAGTCAATCAAACCCAGCCACTAGCAATCGCTTTGTTATGATTTCTTCACACACACAAACACCGCGCCAGTAAATACAAAATGTCAGCTAATGAGCTTGCGGCACCGACATATTGGGGTCTAGGCGTATAAATAATGCAAAGTGTTTCATAACTACACTTAAAGGGCAAGCGGACAAGTGGACGTTGACGTGGATATGGACGTGGAAGCGGTCAGCAAATTGAGCAACTGAAGCAGCTGGCAGCAAACATTGCTTATACACCATGTTGTCCATGGTGTAAGCCCCATGTTCTGTGTCGCATCTGTCCCAACTCAATGTCTATGTCCATTTGTGAAATGCCCTACACAAATGTCCATCCACACATAGTTGCTGTGTCGCTGTCACTCCCAAAACCTTTTGACAAGGACTCCAAATGACAGACTCAGGTTGAAAAAGTTTTGTTTCTATGTTTCTAAGACTGTATATTGATATTCCGTTGATATCCTTTTGGGTTCTCAGTGCACACGCACCAGCAATCAAATCAGCACGCTGTTTACTTCTGTTATTTATAGTAGCCATCAACATTACAAGGCGAGATGAGATGGGGAGCAACTCGACAATTGGCTTTTGTTTTTGTTTGCACAAAGAGCATTGGATAGCAAATGGTCCTTTAACTTATAGGTTGGAAATTCGTGCTTTTGCATAAAATTTGCTCGCTCGTGACTTTAGCTCTCGAGTTGGGCAAAGATTTGGGTTTCGGACACTTTTAATTAAATCCAACCAGCTTTTGATTAAATATGCATAAGCAGCAATTAGGTGGAGTGTCTGTCCTGTGATGAATATCCCTGCGTCTAATTTATGCTAAATTATTGCCTGTTATAACTATGAGTACTGCTTGTGGCCAGCTTATACACTTTTCTACCAAGCTGCGAAGGCAACAACAACATAACAACGGCAACCACAACAACATCCAAGCATTCTTTGAATCCTTTTACCAGCAGCAGCAGCAGCAGCAGCAGCAGCAGCAGCATAACGGCTGCCGGCCACTGAAATTAAAACGCTTAATTGAAGTTGTGGCTGCCATTTTTGCGAAAGTCTTTTGTTGCCTTTTTTATATATTGTTGCCCAGCAAAATGGCAGAGCATCTATTGTGGCTGCAATATTGCAGGTAATTAAGCCACACCCCAACCCCCCATGGACCCTCACACACACACACACAAACACGGAGAGGAAACATTTTTACAACGAATACCGCCATCAACATAATTCAACGGCTGAATTTCATTGCGACCCGTTTTCAGTTTAACGCCTTTGCCAGCATTAAGTGGGTGGCCAGTAAACCTCCCCCACCTCCAAGTGGGTCCGCTTTTGTCCTTTTTGGTTTACCACCCACCCTTTTGCCGCAGATAAGGCGTTTCAGTGTGAAATGTCTCAAATAGGCCTCGAACACCAAGTCTTTAACTCGATGCTATTTCTTTAATTTTATTATGGCTAAAAATTGACATTATAGCTAGAGGAGCAACTTAAGAAAACACTTTTTGGATAATGCATTTAATATTGATTTTCTTTTCTCAGAATATTTATGGCCTATGAGTGCTGCCAAAAAAATATATCTCAACCTATAGAATATGCTAGGAAAATCTAAGCCATTATCTTAACCGATAGATTTATGACTAGCTGCTTTTACAGCCAATAAATTGTGGTTATATGATAGTTGTAAAAATCCAAACACAAATGGTTATGCTCATAAACATATGAGTCCTAACAGAGCAATCGATTGTGCACAGAAATGTAAGAGCTTTCACTAGCTCAAGTAAAAAAGTATTCCAAAAAGCTGTATCCACAGTGGAAACTATAAATATTTCAAGCTCTTTGTATATACATCTCAAAACAAAAATACAACATAAAAAAATGTAATAAAAATACTACAAATAAAGTATTTGTAAAATGTAATATACTTTAGTATTAAAATCTTAAATTTGTTCACATATAGAGAAAAACCAATTCATGCACTTTATCGGTTATGTATTCAAATGTGATTACATGTATTAAATAATATTATTACCAAACTAGAATGCCAAATATAGAAAAATAAAATGCCAATTATAAAAAACCCTTGTGAAAGGGTAATAACACCACCAACATCTGACTATGGAGTAGATGTGAAGCTATCAGATCGGCTTGTAAAAGAAGTGAGAAAAAACATAAACATTACATTATATAATTATATTTATATTATATTAAACATTTACAAATATCAATATTCTATAAATATTTCGTCTTTATTCTGCAACACCCCTATAACTGCTATTATCATATTGCACATTTAATAATATAATATAATAAACTCAATTGACCGTAACTTATGGTCAATTCAAACTTGAGCTGCAGATGTAACGATTATTAATACAGGAGCTGCCTTTTTGTACTCAAGGAATACTCAATCGATAAATTTGTTATGCATTTGATTGAAAGTGAGCTCAAATGTTGCATTTAGTTAACCCAGTTCGGTGGGTTGTCTGGGTTTGGTGGCGTGCTACTGCCAGCCACATCTATTGCATGCAACATGAAATATGCAAAATAATGCAGCACATAATGCAGCAGCAAGAAAAAAATACTTTGCCTTATCGACAAGGACTGGCACGAACTCCTTTTTGTGGCTAAATTGCAAAGTTGAGCAATGCACATAACAAAACTGCGGGTACGCCAAGAGAGCATCACGCTTAATGGCCATAATTTGCTCAACGACTGCACAGCAGATGGCAATACCTAAAAGTAAGCTGAATTAAACGAATGAAGGCAGGAGCTGGGATTTATCTACAATGTAAAGTATACAAATGTGAATTATTTCACATTGCGACTTAAACTATGCTACTATAAATGACATGGTTAAAGAGAACTTGTAGTCAAGCCATTTAATAATATATTAAAGGGTATCTGCTTGTCAGTGAGCTTCAAACAATTGTTTGGACTGCCACACAATTGACATTCCACTTAATGGTAAATACATTTTCCAAGCTTATTGAATTAGCTGGGAACAGCAGACTGGCGGGCTGGCGGGCTGGCGGGAAATCTTTGCAAGCATATCGCGAACGTTGTTTTAATTGGCAGCCCCTGTGAGCAATCAGAATTATCAGAACGTATCTCCGAGATAGCAGAGCGCAGAGCACAAAGGCCAGTGCGAAGGTTAGAAGCACAAAAGAAACTGAAATTCAATTGGCCAGCGGCCAAAACCGGGCAAGAGGCAAATCAGATAAGACCAGCACACAAATGCCTGGGCACAACATAATAATGTGTTCCACTCGCTGGACAAGCGGGCAACAACTGGCTTTAGGGCACAACAGAACAGAACACCAGAACGTAACGGAACAGAACAAAGTATTAACGAATACATGCCTTGTAATGAGCTTCTGATTGTATCCGACAGATACACACACGCACACACACACACACACAAATTCAAACTCAACCATGAAAAGACAGAGCCTGAATCTCATTTGTTTGTGGTTGCTCTCAGATTTATGCTTATGTTATTCTTGTTTCTTTTTTTGTTTTCCTTTTTATACCCTTTACCCATGAAATCGGTAAAAAAAGGGTATAATGTTTTTGTGCAAATGTATGTAACAGGCAGAAGGAAGCTTCTCCGACCCCATAAAGTATATATATTCTTGATCAGCATCAACAGCCGAGATCGATTTAGCCATGTCCGTCTGTCTGTCCGTCTGTCTGTCTGTCTGTCCGTATGTATGAGCGCGTCGATCTCAGGAACTACAAAAGCTAAAGTCTCCAGATTTTGGATATGAGCTCTCCTAATCCCTAGGCATGACAAGTTTGTTTCAAATTTTCGATAATTTTTCATGTTTACGATATACAAATGTAATCGATAACAAAAAATTCTTTAATTTCAAAAAACTAAAAATAAGGATTGAAACTATAAGCAAAATAATGAACTTCTGTAAATCACCAAAATCGGTTAAAAAACACTGGAGATATGAAGCCATCAAGCATTGGTTCAGTAGTAAATGTACATATGTGTATTTCTGTCAGCCCGGCCGTCTGTCCGTCTGTATGATCAAGGGTTAAGGGTATCTTTTAGTCGAGCGTACTCAACTAGAGCCTTCCTACTTGTTCTTTTTTTTGCTTGGGTTGTCAAGCCCAGTTACTAATTAAATGTCCACACGAACCACGAAGAACAAATGCCTGCAAAAATAAAATAACTACTGTACAGATGTCATCATGACTAACAGATGCCCTGTATCCAAATTGAATGCTGAATGAATGAAAACCAATGTTGAACAATGTTGTTTTGACTATCAAGACTGAAGCCTTTTAAGGTCATACAATGATTTCACTTTGTTACATGCCTGTGAACTAATTTACTTGTGCCGCTTAAGCAAGTTTTATCGATAAAGAGCTTATAAAATTTATACAAAATCAAAGTGTGCAAATATTTGTGAGTAAACCTTGAGACCTTAGATTAACATCTTCAATTAATACAGCAAAATCTTCATAGATGGATGTCAAATAGAGAGCGAGGAAAAAGACCCATTTGAACATTATTTAATACGCATCGGGCGTAAAAACAGCAAAATTAGACTTTAGACACTGGATGCATTGAATTAATTAATTCAATGAGCACAACTTCATTAGCTTCAGCTTCAGCAACATCAAAACAGCAGCATTAACTAGTAACTGTAACTTGTTAATACACTTACGAAAGTTGTAGTCAATGCTGGCCGACCTTTTGGAAGAAACAAAAAGAAAGTTTTTCCCCATAAAAGTGCAGCGCACTAAACTTTTAGTTGAAGCACGTGTCATGCACAAAGCCTACGTATCTGTAACTAAAAAGATACTATTCAATTTGCTGACACCAGCATAAATGGGCTTCATTAAGTTTTAAGCCCCTTTCGACCCTTGGCTGTGCACATTTTTATTGATTTTGCTAAGATTTGGTTGCAACTTTTATTCGATCTGCATTTTCTACAACTTTATACACAAAACTTTTGATTTTAATTAAAAGTTTTACTTCATCAACCAATGCAATTAAACAGGAAATTTATAAACAGCCAAACTTTATGCAGTATGTCTCCATTGCGAATAATGGTTTAATTGCTTAACTCAAATTGCATAAAGTTGGTATACCCAACAAGTGGGGAAAGCTGGGAGAACAATTTACAATCATTTTTGCTTTCATTAAACAGCATTTTTTTTTTATATTTAGCAACAATCCACTTTTGAATAGTTTTCCAAATATTTGAATACCCTTTACACGTGGAATAAATAAAAAGAGGGCAATGGCTTTGTGCAAATTTATTTAAAGTATATTTATTTTTAAACAGCATCAACAGCCGACACGATAACTGATATGTCCGTCTATCTGTCCGTGAAAGAATTGAAGTTAAATCATCAAGCAGTGATACAGTTATGCTCCGTATGTCAAGGGTTAAGGGTAGCTTACTTGAGTAGAGCCTTCTTACTCGTTTTTATTGTATCAGTAAGCATTATGAATTCCACAACCAGATAACACTCCTTATATATAAAACAAGTTAAAGCTGCGAGATACTGAAAACATTGTGAAATGTGCTTAATTCACAAATTGGCCATTTACGAGACGTACAAATTTCATTATCATATGCTCAGCCTTAATTGTCTGGGAACGTGCGAATTGTGTGCCTTGAGTCTTTTCTCAATTGTGAAAGCAAATCAAATCGCCATAAATCACAAATACATTGAATTTTGACAAAGTCCAATAAAGAAAACTTCAAGCGGCAACAAGTAAACAAAACGCTGCTGGACAAAAGCCGCAACTTTTTGACTTTTTTACTAAAACTTTTACTTGTACAGTGTTACTACAATGACGATGGAAATTAAGGCACTGTGGAAAGGTCGCGCAAAACGCGACACTTGGGAGTGAAATTTTGCTGTGTTTGAGAAAAATGTGGCGAACGACAGCTGCTATTGACTATTGTACAGCTATTGAGGCTGTAACACTCCATTATGCAGATACACAAATAGCACCTCACTCCGTCCACCGACCTTTTTGGGTCGAGACAATAAAGAGCAAAATACATTTCCATATGAATTGAGCAGTAATTGTCTAAGAAGGCAAAAGAAAATTGAAAGGCAAATGAATGAATGGAGATAAATACTAATAAAAATCAAACTGACTTTCGTACGCATTAACTAAACTGACTGCCAGATTGCCAGACGGGTTACCCAGGGTCATTGTCAGTGTCAGGTGGAGAGAAGAGCTTGATATAAAGCAATTTAAGTCAACGCCTCAATTGTGTGGGTGTGTGTGTGTGTGTAAGCAGCTGACAATGTGGTTAAAACCACATTCTCCACCCTATTTATCTCCCTCCCTTCCTTATTGCTACAAATGGCACAGTCAAGTCAATTGTAAAAGCATTTTAAACAAAACTCAACGAAACGTGCAGAAAATTGTTGATAGGCGGAAAAGTGTGTGTGCCGTTCGAGTCCCTCCGACTCTCAATTGCTTATTGAGCATGGGTGTATTATATAGTAGGAGATGTGTGGCTTTTTGTTTGGTTGTGGTCTTACCGTGCCGTAAGCCAGAAACAGGCAAGCAAATAATATGATTGTTATGAATTGAACATCTGTACACTTGCGAAAATAAAAATATACCCACCACGAAGCTAGTTTGGATTACTTACTACATCAAATTTAGCATATTATTTGTGAAAATTTTCATCAAGTATTAGTTGACCAAATTAGAATTCGATTTTTCTAACTAATTGCTACTTAAACTATATTTTTGCGCTATCGCTCTAATGGTTAGGGCATTTCTTAGCGTTGTTGCAGTCCTGAAAGGACCTTAAGTGTTTGCTTTAAATAACACTTTGATAAGAAATTAGATAAAAACACATTATTGCTGACATGCTTTAGCCTTTTCTTTATAGTTTTAGGTGTTCTGTATCAATTGAATCAAAAACTAATTAATCGATTAACTTTACAGTAAAATTTTCAAAAAATTTAAGATCGATTGAATATTTTATTGGCCTATTTACTCTTGATTGATTAAAATAAAATTAATAAGAAGTAAAATATATTAAACATATTCATTTATAAAGGTAGATTTGGTAATTAAAAAAAATGTTTATTACCACAAGACAAAAATAAGAATTCCAAATTTTCGTATTAATAAAAACTTTTACCTTATATTCAGCGAAAACTATGAGCAAATATAATACGCAAAAATACTTCCTATACTTAACTTACCCGAAAAAGTTGCAAAACTTAATATTTGTTTCTACGCAGTCCAATAAGAAAGAAAAGCTTGATGGTGATGGTGGTGATAATTTAATTTTCGCAAGTATATGAACATCGAAAGTGACTGAAAATGACAGAGTACCCTAAATTAAGCCAACAAGTGAAAAATTGATTGTGGCTACGAATTGAATTTACTTTTATGAACTTACCATTTAATTGAGATCATTCTTCTTAACAATAGCCAACATGAAAGTATAAAAGTAGCATTTCCAATGAATGCAAGTCAATTAAATAAAAATCTTAAATAAAAATTGACTACAGAAATCCCATTAAGAAATAAAAAAGGTTGGGCCAAAAAAAAAGTGAACTTAAAGATATTTCAAATATTCAAGTATATATATGGACTTTGCAGATACTTGTCAAACCACTCCTCAAACGACAATCGAATTATATGCGAATAATTTTTCTTTTCTTCTATTTGCCGTTTCTTTTTAAAATCCTGTTGTCAAGTTGTCAGTACTTAAAGTTAAGCTGCCAAAGCTTTGGCAAGCCTCAGCTCTATCCAGGCTTCTAAACGAAAAACATAACAAAACAATTCCCCATGGGAAAATCCTGCAGTCGACAGCTAAAGTTGTCAAAAATCAAAGTACATTAAAGTACAAGCGAGAGTATGAGCAAACACTAACTTTTTGCCCCAACCCCAAAAACATGGCAAAAACAAAGAAAATGACAAAAAGCCAAATGTAAGTGAGAGAAGCATGTGCTGTTTTTGTTGCTGACGCTTTGTAAATGATATTCTTGGCAGCAGGACAAACATGTTGAGCAGCTATTTCATATGCCACAAGCGTGTCTCTCTCTATTTGTGTATGTGTATGTTACAGACTGTCGTCTTTGCAACTGCGTGACAATTAAAATGAAAAAATCAACTTAGGCAAAGCAAAAACCGAACACAGCTCACATTTCACAAGAGCGAAAAAAACAGACGCACACACACATAAAGTGTCACAACTTGTGTGTGTATGTCTGGGGTAACATATGCAAATTTCTATCTCACTTTCACTCTCTCACACTCTCTTTGTCTCTCTTTCTCCCTCTCTCCCGTTCTATCTATTGTCAAATTGTGCAATTGTTGCCTCGTATAACAAAAAAAATTTATGTAAAGGCCGCATTTAACACGTGAGGCACGTTTTCATTTTGTAAAGCAAACGCTGCAACCAAACTCTTTGCCACACTTAACCGAAAAACTTGCCGGTTAGTTAAGCGAGAAGCAATGAACCTTAAGCGCCTTCCCCACATCGTCGCATCACACGTCGTATGCGTAACAATGAATGTCTTGCAAAAAGCCGCCAGTTGACAGGCGAGTGCCATAAAAACAAGAAGAAAAAACCCAAGCTGTGGCACGTAAAACATGAGCTTTTACTCTGCTCGGACCGTAGGCAGCTATGAAAGAAGTAAAAGTGCTGGAAAGAAATTCCACCGACTACAAAATACTCTCATTTGCAGAAATAACTAAAAGTTGCTTCAGATTATTCATCAGTGTGTAGAATCTTGACCAAAAGAAATGGGCATAAAAGAGAACAATATAAATTTTTGTAACTGCACTTCTTTATCTATTCACATACTTATTTAAGGGACACAGAAATCTTAACTGTTTATCGTCATGTAACACCTTTCCTGTCTCAAATTGCTCTATTCGTTCGTTTTTTTTCCCATTGCAAAGAGACGATATGCTCTTTGGCCTTTGAGTATCAGAGTGTAAAAAAAAAGCTGGATGAGTAGTCGGCTGCTCAGAGAAATTGTGACAGCCACAAAGCAAGAATGTGGCACAAAGCATGCCACAAGCTTGTACTCCGCTGGCAGCCAGCTGCTTGCACCATGTAAACTGCAAATTGCACCCTACGTCCCACCATATCAACCTGCAACCCGCTACAAGGCTGCCTTTGAGCGTTGCACAAGTAAGATTGCAATGGTGCAGCTTTAAATTTGCAGCTCTGACCTTTAACACAGGTAAAACTTCGACGTTGAGTTGCTTGAACAGCTCGTAAGCACCTTGTCTTACCATATAAATTATTCCATTTGGTTTTTAAATTCGACACAGTGAAAAGAAAGACCGAAGCATCAAAAAAAAAAAAAAAAACATGTGATAAATAAATAAATTGCCAATGCGAATAATCTGCAAAGAAAAAAAGGGAAAAAACAATATTGTATACTCTTTGCTCCAGACATTCCACGGCTGTCCCATCAGCCATAATCCTTCAAGCTCGTTCAACGTGCACATTGGGACATATGTATATCTATAAGGAGAATATGGTCAAGAGATATATATACACATGTCCTGCGGTGAGTATTTGAAGCTGTTTTCATATTTACTGCTCGGACTTACAATGATATATTAGCTACATTTTGTGCACTTCAAATATAAATCAACGGCACACTTTCAAAATGTTGTATAGTGTAAGTAAGTACATCGTTGCTGACAACTGACAGCTGGGATTCAAATTTAAAAGTGGTTTAAGCATGCGTAAACACATATGTACATATATTTTATTATAAACGTTTTTTTTCACTCTTTCCTGTTCAATGCGGCGTATACGTTATATTAGCTATTTGGCAAAGAGAGTTTTTCAGTGATTAATTTCATTTTTAAGATTTTTTGGTAGCGTTTTATATAGTCTATAAAATAAAATAAAATAAAAGTTCTTATGAATAGTTGGAGATAAAAAGGAAATCGAAATGAATAACAAATCAAATTGCTTGTCAACAATAAAAATGCTGCCATTTACTGCATGAACAACTGTGTTCTATATACTTGTTGGCCCATCTGTTGATTTAATCCAAACACATCCGGTAAACTGTAAAATTGTTTATTTGAAGGCCTATTGTTGTTAACAATGCAATCATTTTTTCTGTCAATTTTAACCAAATATCTCAGTATGCAAATCCTTTGTAAAAATGCCTCAAAAACAAACTGATGCAAAATATACAATTTGAATCATTGTATTATTTTTACTGGCCAAATATGTATTTGTTGATTTGATTATAAATTTGAAATGTGTTGCGCATAGAAGGAAGCATATCCGACTATATAATGTATATTCTTGATTAGCTTCGCAAGCTGATTCGAAACTATAGTCCCTTAGTATTAGAGTTATTGTTCTTAAATTTCTTTCAAGGTAGCTGTCATTCAAACTCTAGCTCTTATACAAGATTTTACTATGAAAAGCATCATTTGGTAGCTTCCATTCGTGTAACATATTTATATATCCCTAAAAGCTTGTGACTTGCATTGAATGTTCATTACAAATTTCATTGCGCAAAAAAAAGCCTTTCGTTAGGGCACACAAAAAAAGCCGCATATAAAAATACGTTTTGTGTGCACTGTTCTGGCAGCTTTGAAATCGATTAAAAAAAATAAATCATAGCATATGTATATTTGTTGAGTATCTATTGAAGGCCGTGCAGATTTTATGATTGTTGAAAAACAAACAAGACGCGAAATTAATGTTATTTTTAATTGCATTAAATGAAGGCGTGAAAAGTGCTTCATTGTTTATTTAGCGAAGCGTACGTTTTTTTATCCACACATAAATCAGTGGGTACAGCGTAAAAGAATTCTCGACCGGGACATTATGATTTATGTGCCCAATAAATTGGAAATGCGAGTGATTTATTTATACGAATGAAAATGAAAAATACACGAGTACTTGAAAGACTTGCTATAAACTATGCATTGATGTTGAAAGTTTTGACAGCCCACATATTGAAAAAAGCTCACACGCTGAGATTACACGGGAACCAAAGTCATTTGCGTGAACTTTCATTACTCATACGTCACGTAAGCGCGTCTGGCGTAAATGTTGTCATATAGGTTGAGCTACATATGTAAACAAAAATCGAAAGTTTCTGTCATGTGAATGCAGGTCAAAAGCCGACGGGAAACTGTTTTGCGGCTCGCTACCTTTTTAATATAGGGACTATGCAATTTGCCATGTGTGCCACATAAAAAGATTTTTAACAATGTTTTCCACTATGCACTATCCACGTGCACTGCAAATGTTGAGTGGTTGTGTGGGAAAGGGGCCAGTGGGCGGTCTGTTGTTGCTGCACATACAAAAATAGATGCTCGACAAAAATGTAACACAAACCGAAATACTCGTACATTTGCTGTTTTATATCTCGACTTGTGAGTTTTATGGTTCCACACACACACACCAGCCATCTCCCTCTCTCTCTTTCTCTTTCACAAATTTCAGCTATGTAGAGGTTGATGAGTTTTCTTGTTGTTTCCCCATCGCACTACACTCTGGCCTAGGCGTTTTTTATTGCTAATTTCTGTTATTGCCTTGCGTGCGGCCTGTGCACACTCGTAAAAATATTTTTATTAGCAAAGTACAGTACGAACTGATATGTTCGCCGCCCAACCTATTCCAGCTCGTCAGGACTTGCCTCCGCAAGTGTTTGCTCTGAAAAGTATGCTATAATATTTAATGCAGGCATTTGACGTATGCCTAAATCAATAGCTCGACTTTTAGCTTAATATTGACAGGCATACAGACCCGCCTAATGACCTTTTATATATATGTAAGTATGTCTGTTAAAGCACACCTCTTAAGTCTTAACGCTTTATTTTGGCCAACCCCAAAACAAATTTATCTTCATTCAATGCGTCGGTAAGTATTCTCAACAACTTGTCGCCTTGCAATCGTAAAACTAAAGTGCTCTATAGCTGAAAATGTGGATCTTATCCGGCTCTCTAGCAAATTGCCAACTCTTTTATGGCTAATTCCTGTTATTAAACAAATTTGTCGCGTTTAAGCTTTAGCTGCTGTCAGTCCGTTCTAAGCGTAATAAATACCTTGCATTAACAAACAAGCAGATGTAAGACGCTTTTGGTGTTATGTATATCAACTGCTACACACACACAAATGCAACAGTATTATTCAACCCTTTTTTAGCTTATCTTGTAGTCCCCTCGTTTCCACTTGCAGCAATTCATTTCTGTTCACATTTTCCCGCTGTTGCCTTAAGTGCTCGCTGCAATTTACCTAAGCGATAAGAGAACATAGTGAATAGTTTGTGTGTGTGTGTGTGATTGTGTATTTGTGTGTGCGTTCATTCAGCTGTAAGTGTAAATAGGACCAAAGTCATACCTGGTTGAATGACTCGCTCAACTCTATCGTCCGGGTACACTTGATTGCAGCTACACACACATTTTGTACTTGAAATTCTGTGATCGTTGGTCTTGACAGTTACGTTCATTGCTTTGCTTTGTTTCGCGCTAATGCTGCTCGTATCTGTCTGGTTTAGTGTACCCGCAACTTTATCGACCACTCCAAAACAGCAAACGAGGCGTAACTCGTGCGTTGCGAATATTTACTTAGCATGAATGGGAGAGGGGGTTACGTTTGCGACAAATCTTCTCTTGTTGTTAACTAGTTGCATTTCTTTGATAAACTTTAAAGGTGTATGTAATATCTTTGTTTCTTTTTCATTAAATATAACTGTGCTAACTAAAATTTCATTAATTTTGATGTTCTCAATTTACTCACGTACTTAATTAGATATACATTGAAATAAATGTATATATAATATATTAAATTCTGTTTGCCATAAACCAATTGTAATAAAAATTAATTGCATACTTTTGGGCACTCGGATTAAATTTAATTCCTTCACAATGCTGTGTAAGGAAAATCGTGTTAAAATAACAAAATGAATAAATTGTGCATGCATTAAGCTTACATACCCATACACAACTGCTTGTAGCTGGTAGTCCCACTGAATTGTCCGCAAAACCAATTAAATCGTGGCTCAAACGAACTGTGAAACGCAAAAATATGCGCGTGTGCCATGTAGCGTTTAAAACGAACACACACACACCACTTACACCTTCACACAATATATATTTATATGTTTGTTTGTTATAAAAACATTGCTTGATTTAAACGCTGAGTAAAAGCTCCGAAAGCCAACACTAACTCATTGCAACATTTTTGTGTTTTAATTTTTTTTAGAAACGTTTTGATTTTATGCAGCAGCCTAGCAATGGTTGAAAGCAGCAACAGCAGCGGTGGCAGCAGCACCAGCACCAGCAGCAGCAGTAGTAGCAGTAGTAGCAGTAGCAGCATTGCTGCCGAGAGTGGACCCGATTTTGATGCTTTACGTGCCGCATGCGAAGTGCGTTTGAATGGCAGTCACCCGGTGGCTGGTAAGTCAACTTGCAACACATATAAATACACACACATATCATTTTAATTAAGAACTTATCGTTTAGGTTCCTACTGTGGCGGCACCTTTGATGGCTGGCTCTGTTGGCCCGACACCGCTGCCGGCACTTCCGCCTATGAGTTGTGCCCGGACTTCATCACCGGCTTTGATCCGGCGCGTAAGTGCCTCAGTTTTGTTGTTTATTGAATTCGACATACGGGCAACATCCGCTTTTGGCCATTTGCTTTCTGTCAAACATACAAAATGAAGAGAACCAATTGCCAAATATCCAAATATATGCATGAAATTGAATTTATTATATACAAAATAAGTGACGCAGTCAAATGTAAGGCACACAAGATTAAAACGGAAATGGAAATGAAGCATGCCCAGCCTAATGAAGGCTCACAAACCCAAAGCACCGCAGGCTAAATAAACACACACAAACACACACACACACACACACACACATACACACACGCACTCATGCATTAAAAAAAACCCGCAAACCAGGTGGGGTTTGCTAATTGGCCGCATCCCCAAGTGTAAAAGCAACTCTTCGGCCACGTTTCCGTTTCCGCTGCTCGGCTGCTCCTCTGCTGTGAGGTTTGTGTATTTTAAGCGTGTGTTTTTTTATATTTCATTTTTTTATTATGTTTTCGCCTCGCTTATTAAAAAAATGCTGGCAAATCAATTTTTTTCCTTATCATTTTTAACTCAGCTTTGATTTTAAGTACACATATATGCTCTGGATGTGTGTGTATGTATTGGTTGGTGTGTGCTCAGGCATGAAACAGCAGCTTTTCTGCGCCTTTGCACCAGCTTTTTTTTCGTATTTGCTACTTGTGCCTCATAAATATACATATAAATGTACATACGCGTATATTTTAGTATCTTTGAGTTGAGGATGCTTCCGCTTTCTTTTCCAATTGGCTGGAAATCAATAACTTAAGTTTCTTTGCAAATTATTTTGTTTTAAAAACCAACAATTCGCAGTCGGGCATTGTTCAAAGTTTATGATAGTAAACTGTACAAGTTTGTTCACTAAGTTGTAGAACAATATGCTTATGAACAAAAACTTGTTCCCACACAATATCAAATGGTTCGCTAGCAAAATAGCTAATGACATTTGCTCAAAGATCTTTAAGACTTGAAATATTTTTAAGTAAAAATAGCTGCTTACACGAAAACTGAATAAAATTAAAAATATGTATAAAATGATAGAAAATCGTATGTGTAAAGGAAATATTCCACATATAATGAACAGGTTAAAAGCAACCCTGCCACACCACTTAAAATCACTTAAAAAAACTCTTTAAATTATTAAATTATTAAATTTTAATTTATTAATATTAAATTATTATTTTTTAAATTTTCAATAATATGTGGTAAACATTTAAGTGCATTCGATTTTCAGAAATAAATTATTAACATTTTACAATTCATACATTAAATATTTACTTGTTATCTAATAATTTAATCTCTTGAAATTAATCAACTCAGTTTTTTTTCTACTCTCTATGATGATTTGCGTTTAAGGCAAACATCATTTATTTAACTACCAAAAACAAACAAGTAAGAAGGCTCTAGTCGATTATGCTTGACTAGAAGATACCCTTAACTTAAAAATTTCACAGACATTAATTATTTTGTTAATTGTTTTAATTCTCATTTTCAAATTTTCGAAATTCAAGATTTTTTTGTATCGTAAACCTAAAAAGGTATCGAAAATTTGAAACAAAGTTGTCCTGCCTAGGGATTAAGAGAGTTCATATCCAAAATCTGGAAAATCTAGCTTTTGTAGTTCCTGACGCGTTCAAACATACAGACAGACGGACATGGCTAAATCGACTCGGCTGTTGATGCTGATCAAGAATACATATATATACTTTATGGGGTCGGAGAAGCTTCCTTCTGCCTGTTACACTTGTTTTGCACAAAACTATTATACCATTTTTTACCCATTTCATGGGTTAAGGGTATAAAAAGAAAATTTGCCGCATATCAAAAACAAAAACCGCAACATTTTCACAAGTGGAACCGCTTCACCTAATTAAATACCCATATTTCCAATATACACAAAATTATCACATTCCCTCGTGTCACATTAGGCAGCAACTTCATAAATTAGCCAAACGTGTTTATCTTCTGTTCGCTTGCTGACTTTTTCGGGATGTCTGTTTTTGTTAGCCAACAGACAAAAGCAACAGCAAAACAGTGATATGTACAATAATAATGATGAATTATGCCAATGCATTTGTTTATACAAGAAAAACAACAATAAAGAGATGTGCTTAAAAAAAGGTTGATAGACGAGCTAAGCGTTGGCCATAAAATAATCATAATTAAGTGTTGTGGGGCAATTTTGTGTGTGGCATAAATCATAAATGGCATAAATGTAGCATGTCAATTTTGCATGAAGCAAGGCTTGCCCCACGCCCACACAAAAGTTGAATGACATTTTTGTGTGTTGTTTGTCCCAAAAAAAAGAAGGAAACAAACATAGAAAATATGACAAAGAGCAAACTTGTGGGAGTGGTGAGAGTGCGGAGGAACAATAGGCAAATGTTGCGCTCACTACATTTGGCTTATAAGTGGTTTTTTTTCCTTTTTGTGGCTAACAGCGCTAGCCTGTGGCCGAGACAGAGCGAGACCGTTGCCGCGCCTCGGGGTCGCCAGCTGATAGCATGTATACAAGATTATGTGCTTTGCATTGCGCCGCCATTAACTTTTATAGCACTTCCGTTTACCGGATGTGGTTAAACTTGGCAGCAACAGCAGCCATACACTGAGAAAACTACATGCGTGAATTTTCCACACACACTTGAAGTGCCACTTGCATTATTATAAAAAATGAAGTTTTGCCATACAAAGAGTTTTCATTATTAAAGCAAAATCATATGTAAATTCCATGAATATTATAAATGTGAGAGATTTTTAAGCATGTTAGTTACTCGTTATTGCCAAAGGTGTTGAATGGTTTTTATGACACTCTACAACAATAACAGTTTATAAATCAAAATAGCACATACGCTATCGTTTTTAAATATATTATATCATTGGCGTTGGAAGGAAGTGATAACACAGACAAGCAGTTATTATCATACGAGGCAGGGACTAAAGTTAAAAGATTACAAGCTAATAATCCATAATTTAAAGAGCACATCATTATCCAGGCGTATAAAGACGAGTCAATGTTACGATTAGAGCAAATTTTTTTAAACAACAAGGTATTGTATATTATATGATTGTATTGTTTTTCAATTTAATGCTTCAGGCTTATAAGCAAACTTAAAGAGGTAGTTTTAATCGACTTTGTAGCTGTAGTATAAGTAATAAGGGCAGAAAACTTCGTGTCTAGCGATTAAGTTTCCAGCTGTTAAGCTTCTCAGCAGTAATTGCTATTCTTCACAGTTAGAAAGACAACAATTCGAAAGACAACAATAATAAAATAAATTTATATTTGTTTGTTTCTCACTACCTTCCCAATTTTATCACAACCTCTTTCCTTCTGTATTGTATTTATTGCTTTGCTTGCTGCATTGACCTACTATTAAACACTTTAAATAATAAAACAAAAAAAAAGCACATATTTTTAAATATATTTAAAAATTATCCAAATACTTCTACACTACCAAAATTGATTGCTTTTGCAGTGTAACCGCAACGATGGCATTTTATTATTTTACTGTCGTTTTATTTGCCACACACTAAGCGTATATGTGATTTTTTGACTCTGCGTGCCAAATGTCGATAAAAAAAGCAAAGGGATAGAGAGAGAAAGAGACAGTTAGAGCTTACCTTTTCTATTTTCAGCCACACGGCGACATCTAAACTCGTTTCCTGTTCCATTCACCAAAAAAATACCCAATTCAAAGGACCACACCAACAAGAATAACAAGAATAGTTGCTGGCACCGCAAGTGACTCGCAAAGCGGTGCTTTTCGAACAAGTTTGATAACAGTTTAACAATAGAACAAATATTGCATAAGTCAACTTCGTTTTTGAGCATTCCACATGGTGCAGGTGGCACTTGGAAACTTTTCCAGCAATTTCATCTTTTATATTCTTCGTTTTTATGGCCAATTTCAATTTAAAGTTTAGCTTGCCAACTTATTCGTGACCTTATAATGATTGTTATTTGTGCACCCTCCTGTGTAAGCAGTTGCAAGTGGAAAGTTTTATAACCTTCAGAAAATATTTCTTGATTACTAAAACATTTGTTAAATAAGTATATTTTTAACAGGCATACAAAATGAAATTTTACACTTGCTTTCAATTAGTTGCGGTCAATTCGATAACGTGGCGTATGAGCAATCAACATGTAGTTGACTAATCAAAAAATTAATTAAACTGTTAGTCTGTATTACCACACACATACACACATTTAGCGTAGTGATAAATTGATGAAAATTGTATCCGGTGCAGGAAATTGTTTATAATGAGTGTGTATTTAAGCAATTATGCATATGTTTGCCAATTTTACAGGATACGCGCACAAGGAGTGTGGCGATGATGGTGAATGGTTCAAACACCCATTGACCAACAAAACCTGGTCGAATTACACCACCTGCGTGAATTTAGATGATTTGGCAGTAAGTGGGCCAACAAACTAATCATTTTTAATTGCATTAAAATAATGTTTTGTGTATTTTTACAGCGCAATCACAATGTGAATTTGATCTATGAGGTGGGCTACACCATCTCGCTATTGGCCATTATACTCTCGCTTGCCATCTTGGGCTACTTCAAGTAAGTTTCAACTACCCTAACATACACTGCATTAATTAGCTGCACTCTTAATTAACAATACTTATGTTCGTCTTGTGCTCTTGACGTATGATCCATCTTCGTTTACTTTGTTTTCTGTTACGTTGTGGCATCTGTGTGCTTGTGGCACAAATTGACAGAGGGAAAACCACTCAAGGCTAATGAGACACCATTTTCCATTTGGCATTATGACCAGTGTGCTTGAGCTTGGCGCCAATTTTTATTGGCAAACAAACGATCCCAAATGCCTTTAATCAACTTCCAACCTGTAAGCGTATGTTTGCGTGTGTGTGTTTGTGTGTACTAATTTCTGCTCATTGCACACACTCTTACTTACTCTTACGCCCATTTAATCCGCCACACTTGACGTCGGAAATGAGAAAACATTTGCTTTCTTATCCCGCAGTCTACTTTCACCTCCTCTCTGATGAGACTTGACGTTACTGCGTTGCACGTCAACTGAGCATTAGATTGTGTGTCTTCTTTAAGCAGGATATCGATTAATTTCCACTTGTCTGCAGCACAATTAGTGCTCTTGGCTTGTTTATTATCAGCTCAGGCAGCGAGACAGATACAAACAGAGAAAGAGAGAGAGACAGAGAGATGGAGACAGCTTAACACTGGCTAAAGCGTTTTAAATTGTGTGCAAAGGGCAAATAAAATGTATCACGGAATGTGATGAGAATTTTTTATTCTCTTTCGATTAGATCCCATCTGTCCTTATTTGGTTTCTTTGTTTTGGTTTTTTTTATGTGATTTGCTGAATTTATTGTAAACAAAACTCCAAAAGGTGCTGAATACAAATTTGTTGAGATTGTTTCTCAATTAAAGAACAATAAAGCAAAAATAATGAAATAATAAAATCATGTGATCAGGTAAAACTAGTCAATATCTGAATTTTCGACCACTAGTCTAAATACATTTTTGAAAATCACAAATTTGTATCATTGCTTTGTTCATCTCATATCTAAGCTATATGTTAGCAATAAGCATTCAAAGAAAACTTTGCACCCAATTATAATTCATTAATATGCAGAATATTTCCTTTGGGCAACTGCCAAAAATTGACAGATGCAGCAAAAGGCTTATCAAAACCGTACCGAATGCACGTCCAGTCAAAGTTGACATTGGATTGAACTTTTGACATATACACACTTACAGCTGCGAAATTTTAAATAACACCTCGAAGTTACTTTTTCTTTGTCCATAAATTATTTCTCCATGTATTTAGAGCATGTACTTTCCCAACTTCTTGTATATGTATATTACTGATTTAACGAGTAGAACCCAGAAGGTTGGCTTTTCCAATAGCAAAGATGGTAGAAAACTAGAGCGTTCATTAGCTTTGTTTCAGTTTCAATTGGGTAAACACACATTATTCACAATTTAAATTACCCCAATTTTTAATAGATTTTAGAGATCTGTATAATTAAAAATTAATCTTATTTTTGAGATTTAAAACATATTAAATTTTTTTACTATTTTATCCGATTTCCACTGAATTGTGCATTTTACGACCAATTACTATCAAAATAGTCGAGTTAGTAATAATTTTTACAAAGAATGCATTCTTAAAAATCAAAATAAAATGTACGTTTATGCGAAACTCCAAGAATTTTTATCTGAAAAATTAAAAATTTTGATATTTGTTTTTGTGGCATGTAAAAAAAAAAAGGTTGCTTCATGGTGCTATTTTCAATTTCGCAGCTTTGCATATAATACGTATTACCTACATCCTTGCAAAGTCAAGCCACTTCGGATTCTCCCTTGTGCCGTGAAAAATGCAAATACGTGTTGTTGCCAAATATTTGTCAAAATTTGCGAAATCGAATTTTCATTTTAAATAACTTTTGTAAATAAGCCCTTACAACAAAATTCAATAACAACAACATATGTGAGTAATGTGAATGAGTAAATAATAAATACCCTATTTCTTCACAAAAAAACTGAAGAGTTAAGCCGAGGAAAGCCACTCATATAATAGAAAATATAATATGTTCATAAATAAATAAATAAATACTAAATAAATATTAAAATAATTTATTAAAAAATTCTACTATAAGTCACGGAAACCAATCAACGCATATAGATATCAAACCCAACATCACCACAGAGTATTTTAAATCAAATTCTTGTTTTTATTAACAAAATAGAAATTTTAATTGTAAACCTCCAATTGCAGATCATTAAAATGCGCCCGCATCACGTTACACATGAATCTGTTCAGTTCATTTGCGGTAAACAGTTCGCTATGGCTCATTTGGTATCTGGTGGTGGTGCCCAATTCGGAGCTAGTGCAACTCAGTCCGGTAAGCAACCACACAGCATACACGTACGCAAGTTGAGTCTCGAATTCACTCAACTCACAAATGGGATTTTTTTTATTCATTGCCATTCTGTTTGTTGTTGTTGTTATTGTTGTTTCAGGGGTATTGCGTGGCACTGCATATAATACTGCACTATTTTCTGCTGACCAACTATTCGTGGATGCTGTGCGAGGGCTTTTACCTACACACTGTGCTGGTCGCAGCGTTTATATCGGAGAAAAAGCTGGTTAAATGGCTGATTGCCTTTGGCTGGTGCTCGCCAGCCATTGTCATATGCATCTATGGACTTGCTCGCGGCCTCTCTGGTAGTCGGGAACAGAATCTGCAGTAAGTGCATAAACATGATGTCATCTCATATGTGTACGTATGTGTGGTGTGTGTGTGAGCTAAATTGATTGTGCACACACAGACACAACCATACACAAACGAGAAATGAAATCAATTGTGAAACCAGCTCGTTTGCAATTCATTAGATGAGAAAACTTTTCTCTATTTTTCTTTCTATCTCCTGCAGCTGCTGGATGACGGACACGGACTTTAACTACATTCTGATAGTGCCCGTTTGCATTTCAATATTCCTCAATTTACTGTTCCTTTGCAATATTGTGCGCGTCGTCCTACTCAAGTTAAATGCCCCGGCCAGCATTCAGGGCAGTTGCGGACCCTCGCGGACCGTCCTACAGGCATTTCGGTAAGTTAACAGATACAACGAGTGCGTTAACTTAAAAGACTTTCGATTCAATAATATTATATAATTTGTGTTGGCCAACACACACACTCACACAAAAACACTCACAAAAGGGCCTGCAAGGCGTAAGCGTAATAAACTTGTATTTTTTTTTGCTTTGTTTTGGCATTCGTTTAGTTACTTTCGCAAGTTTTATTTTGCTGTATTTTAAATTTAAAATTACGCATTCGCCGCGTTGACTTGCATTTTAATACGCTCGTCGACAACGCATAATACACACGTATAAGTCTTATTATACAACTCTGGTTCCTCTCCCTTTCATTCGCACTCACTCTCTTTATTTGTCATTCCTTAATTCTTTTTCTGATTCCCTGGCGTGTTATTTTTCAGGGCAACGCTGCTGCTTGTGCCGCTGCTTGGCCTCCAGTATATGTTAACGCCATTTCGACCTGCCCAAGAGCATCCCTGGGAGTATACATACCAAGTCATCTCAGCATTTACGGCCTCATTTCAAGTAAGTAATTCGCGTTCTCTTTTTTTCTTCTCCATTCCGTATACCTCGCACAACGTTGAATTAGTTTTTGTTAGCTGGAAAAGTTTAACTAAACGTAGACAGCGAACGTTTAAGGCGTTGCTGAAACGTTTACCTAAAACTATTTTGTGCTTTCTAACATAACATACATTTTTCTATACCAGACCTTACTTTAACTTCTTCTCCAACCAGGAACTAGGGCATTTTCTAGTCCGTCATAACAGTTTTATATCTTTTCTTTTGTTTAACTTTTAATATTGTTTTATGACTTTGCACAGGTTGAACACTTTATGCAGTTAGTTATGTATGTAAATATTCTAAGGTGCTTTAAGAACAACATAAATCTACTCGCTTGAAAAATGCTCTTACACCCCCTGCCCTCTTCTGCTTAGAACATCAATTACGTTTTTGAGAAATTTTGAAATTTGTTTGATTTTATCAAGACATATTTTCCATAATTTATGCAAATGAGCTCAAAATCATGTCAGATCTTGTGTATTGCAAAAACAAACAACAACAACTTGTTTTTATTATTGGTATAACGCTAAGGGCTAAATTATTAAAATGCCAGGCACATGCCCAGAAAACTCCCCCAAGCAGCCAACTCTTAGCTCATTTAACTGCGCCTAAGCTTGACGGGGAGTTCGTGTGAAATCAATATATAGAAACGCGATATGCAAAAATGTAACTTTGGTATTTTCTTAGATATTTTCATCAACGTGCATATTAAATTGGACACAAAAGAAGTAGAATGCCGAGCTAAAGAAAGCTAAAGAAGACAGAACTCTGTCAACAACTCAAGCATGAAATGCACAGCCAGTAAAAGCGAAAAGTAAAAGTACAAGCTGAACTAAAGTAGAGTAAGAGATAAAGTATGATGATAAAAGACGGGGACAGATGCGTAAATGCATAAAACCAAATCGACCAACAACTAAATTTGATCTGGTCGTTTACGCAAAACTATATAAAAAGCAGTTCAACAAATTGCTGGTAATTTATTAAAACGTCAAAAACGACTAAATTCCAATGTCTGCGGTTGTTGTTGCCCCTGCACATAAATTCTCAATTGTCATGTCTTTTGGTTCGCCTAGGGGCGTGGTTCGCCTGTGCGCTGCATTTAAAATACGTTGAAACTGTAACAAGAACAATGCAACAAGAATGAGCAGCTTAAGGGATTTGCTGGGAATATTCAGACATACTATGGATCTAACTTTAATGTATATTTTACGATCGTTATAAAAGTTAAAAGTAGTAATACAGAAAAACACAAAGTTATCTTTGTACCGAGAATATTTATTTTGTATAGGGTATTTTTTGTGGCATGGGGGAGAATAAAAATGAATAAAAAAAAGAAAACTCAGTTGTAAAAGGCTGATTGAGTTTTCCTCAACACTACACTACATTATGTTTACCCCCGCTTTATAATACCCCATCACAGCATTTCTTTATCCTCATGGGTATCAAAGCACAGTATGCTGTTTTTCCGCAACTTAGCCAAAACAACGAAAAACTCGAGTAACAAATGCAAAAGAAAAATACTTTTTGCCAATTGTTTTTTTAAAGCCAGTAAAAAGCAACTTTTTATTGTTTATTCGTTGCGGTTGTTGTTTGTGTTGTTTGCTGCTTCGCAAATTGCAAAGTTTTGCCAAAACAACAGACAACAGTCAAGAGCTACGAGAGGCACTTGTTTCTTGGCACGGCTATAATTTGAAATTATTATGCCAACCGCAGAGTAAGATGACTTATAAAAGATTGGGAACAACTTTTAAGCGCCATAAAATCAACAAAATATAAACAAAGTGATTTCGCCTACCACAGATTGAGTTATTTTTATGACTGTGAACAAGAATAGAGTGTTGTAGTTTTTGGATATTTGCCGCATAGTCCTTGAGCAAAGTTTGTTTTCGCGTTAAGCATTAAAAACTTGTCATTAAAAGTCTGTCATGAAGTGTGAAAAACACGCCAAACCGCTTGTTATTTAGTTTAGTTTAGAATCTAGAAATGATTTTATTACAAAGCTGGTTTACAGCAAAGTAATTTTCTTTGATTCAAATGCATCACTGCCCTTGGCGCAATAGAAAAAACAAAGAAAACGCTTATGAAATTTTATTATGACATCAATGCAAGCAATCCGAAGCATTTGTCCTTAATATCTCTTGCTATTAGAGCTAAAGTTCACATCAAAGAACAACAAGCATTGTAATTTCTTTCACTTGGCTGGCACTTTGAGTTTCGCTTTCCTCGGATGGAATTTTAATAAAGTCTAAGAAGTTTTTGAGCCAAGAGAAATATCAGCTTCTATTCCCATTAACCCCTCTACCTCTTGCTGTTTATACTTCAGCATATCCAAAATTGAATTTTAAGAAAGGCAGGGAGAAAGAGTGTGTGTGTCCAAAGCGAAAGCACATTTGTTGCCACTTTGACTGTCTACTTTGCTAATTAGTTTTACAAACTGTTTGCACTTTTGTCTCCAACGCTAGCCTGGCTACACAAGTACTCAGTAATTAGCTAGTCATCATGTGTGTATTCGCTAAGAGCTGCATGTCATGCAAATCAGTACGGAATACAACTATTAGTATTAGTGGTATTTACATATGCAAAGAAACTTTCTCTTCTACTTCTACTTCTACTTCTTCTCTATCAACACTTGATGTTTCTTGGTAACTTTAATGCTGGCATCGTTGAGTAATGACAAACATCAGGCTGAATAATAACTAGCTAAATATTATTCAACCTACATAAAGTCAGCTTAACAGCTGGAATTATTAGAGTCAAAGCTGCCTGGATAAAAGTGAAAGAGAGGCAGAGGGCGAACTCCCAGAGAAAATCTTTATAAATGCGCAACTAACAAACAAACCATGACAACAAAGCACAATAAATAAAATATATATTCAAAAGCACAGAGCCGACACCGAATTACACTATGACCATTTGTTGGCAACTTTTGAATAAATAATAATAATAAGAATAAGCTTTTGCTAGAGTTTGTTTCATTATAAAAAACTGTAAGTATTATAATAAATCTTACAAAGAATACAATCAGAATAGTATTATTATGAATGCATATTGTTAAAAAAGTATGTTTACAAAGATACAAAATTTGAGTATGATTTGTGATTAGTTACTGTTAACGAACACTTTGTTCCATTAAAACTGTTTGGTTACGCAGGTATCCGCGCCAAACAGCAATTAAAGCAGCTTCGCTCTTAATATTTAAATCTTTGATAAGTTATGCTCTGCGCAGCATAAAGAGCAAATTAAAGTAACTATCACAACTGTTGTTTTGCATATGCTCATCGGCCTTTCTTTTTATTGCATTTTTCACTTTGCTTGCCCTTGGCCTTAGCTGAGCGCAAGAATCAGCTTCAATTCGGCAGCTAATTTAGTTATATTCGATCAAACGGGAATTCAAGTCGCGGCACGGTATTCACCACCGCTTGCCAAAAAATAATTCGTACACTTAAAAGTGCAAAGCTCAACTCGAAGCTTATAATTAACAATTGTAAATATTTTTAAGTTTGTGAAAAATTCGATAGCTATTGAAAAAGCTCAATAGCTCAACAAAAACATTTCTCGTATTTTAATCAACTGGTACAATGAACGTTGCGAAGTTAAATAGAAATTTTCTCATGTTATGTTATTAAAATTATTAATTATCAAATTCCACTCAAATACAATTGCTTACACCATGAGTTCTGAGTAAATAATATATTGATTGCAATAAAATGCCATGTGGAGTATTTCAATTTGGAAACAGTTCCCCGTAACTTATTGAATAATTATTTCTACGTATGTATGTGTTTGTATGCGTGTGTGCGTGTGCTTTTGATTGAGTTGAGAAACTGAGGACTAGTAGAACGTGTGCATTGGCAATCAAATGAAACCTTTTTGCCAATTTCATTTATATGCAAGCAATGTGTGAATAAGGATTTCAAACCAGTCAAAGCCAGCGCCATGCACGTACACAACTATGCATTAAATACGCACACAAAAGCCAAGCGACAAGCCACTCAAGCCGACAACAGACTTTATGTGACAACAGACAGATACAGAGACATTTCGAGAAATTCACCAAGAAATTGTTGGGGTCCCAAAATGAATTGGCAAGTGTGTGGCAAATAAACAAAATTTCATTTAGGTTTCTGTTCGTTTCAAAACAGTCTTCGCTCAAAAAAAAGAAGGAATCTAATAAGCACAATTGCGACGGCAACTTTCACTGATAATAATTCTATTACACTTATCTTTCATGCCTTTTATGTTATTTCGTCTCATTTCGTTTCGTTTCGTTTCGCAGGGCTTATGCGTGGCCACATTGTTTTGCTTCTTCAATGGCGAGGTGATTGCGCAAGTGAAGCGCAAATGGAGGACGCTCTGTTTTAGTAATAGACCACGCACCAATTCATATACAGCCACTCAGGTCTCGGTAAGATTTCATAAAAGCTTCACATGCTTCCTGCCTTTTCTTTAGTTTAATAACAGTACGGGTTACGGAGCGTATGAGTAATGCAAGCTAATGTAAGCACATAAATAAATGAAACTGCTTACTACTCACAAAATACACACACATAATTGGCCCAGACACTCTCGCAGCTTGTTGTAGCATGTTAAGTATACGCCATGTTGTATAACATAAAAATTTCAAAGCTAACAAATAGAAACGCATGAAAAATGCAACGCACCGTTTTCCAATCTGCCAACTACACCATGATAGCAAATTCTCAGTTCTTTTGATTGTAGTTCGTGCGCTGCGGTCCGCCAGTGCCTGGCGAGGAAAAGGTATGACTAAAGGATTTGTCCTCATCTGCCAAACGACGAGCCTCCTCAGCGCCCCATCACCATCAGCAGCTGCAGCCACTGGAGCAACAACAGGATCAACAGCGAACACGCAGCCAAAGCATGTCATTGACAGCCACCAATACCAGTACGAGCCACTCGTCTCGTTTTCTTGATAGTTGGCGACATAAACTGCACTTCCTGCGGCGCCCAAGCCTGGACAATGCCCACCAGCGACAGCCGCTCATGGAGGAAACGGCAGCCGCAGCTGGCAACTCTCGGCTACAATTGGCAGTCAACATGCAAGCGGAGGCAGCTAAGCCCATGCTGATGACAACAATACCTGAAGATGCAGCCGAAACAGCAGCTGCAACTACAATAAATGGCACAGGAACCGGTATTGTCATTGTCAGCATGAATACAAATGCGAACGCTGACCAACATAACATAGCCGATGAGGCGCTTTAATCACACACACACACACACACACACAGATAGAGAATCACCCTTACTGCTTCATTACAACAAAGTCACAAAGCTTGTAACAATATCTCATAGTCATAAGCCAATTTTAAGCTAGACGCCCGCCCGCCCAACATAGATATAATTCTATAAAACAAAACTGTATACCAAACAAATGAAAAGCACCCCACCAACTACAACTACAACCAGATAACACATAATCCCCAAGACCCAGACAATTTAGCTGTTACCCACATAGTTAAATATATCATAGCAGCATCACATTTCAAAACAGCTGACAAAGGCAAAATAACGTTACATCAAAAGTTAGCAAAATTGTTTTAAAAATAAAGCAAAATGAAACTTTAGTACATCATTCAAATATATATGCATATTCAACGATTATAATATTATTAAGATTTTATGTGGATATCTAATATCATTGTTGTATTTAAGTGTTACGTGTCTCTAACTAAACATATATATGAAAAACTCATCTATGGCTTTAAATACATACATATGTATATGTGGTAAGCTGAGCTTTCTAACATTTCTTAACTTAAGCGCTTAATGTTTTTTTCGCCATTATGAATGAATGCTTTGAGTATCTGTGTATATCAAATAAATGTATATTATATGCATATATTTGAATTATATAAAAAATCAACTATTTCCTTTATGTTTGGTCATTTTGCAACTCTTTTAAGGTAAGTATTACCAATTAAATGCTATTTTGTTTTATGTCATTTATAAAGCCACAACATTCAATTGCGCATTTCGTTTGATTGTTGTAAAGCCAAGTACTAAGGTACTACTAAGTAGATACAAAAAGTCTGCTTAATTAGTTAACTTTTGCGCTTTAGCTGTAATTTTATAAAATTAACTCGGGGGCCAGCAATTGATGAATGCGAATGTGAAGGAAAACCCTTGAAGCGCTCAACAGTGCCGTGGACTGCGTTGAATTGTACTTGCAACAGGATGATAAATTTCGTAGGTTCGCCCTTTGCTTAATGGCGCGCTAATTTTGTCGACAACGCAACAGTAACCACAACAACATCAAATGAGTGTTGGGGGTGCGGGAGTTGTCAACATTTTGTTTGACATTCATTGAAACTTATTTGTACAAAAGTTGACTTTTGTTTTGTTTTATCACGTTGCCGTTGGCATTTTGATATGGCGATGATGTGGTCTTAATGATGTTGCCAATTGTGTGGCAGGTTGTCATGCCTTGCATCTTAATGCAACACAAGCAGCACTGCTGTGGCGCCCCATGTTTTATGCATATTAACAAATACGTTGTGTCATTTTATTGCCACTCAAAACACGCGAATACACTGCAAACAAACAGAATTAATATGAAATCTGTGCGGCATGATAACGAAAAGAGTTGGACGCAGTTGAAAAAAGTGAGTTTATGTGCTAAATTGAATAATATTATAGTTTGAACAATATATTAGGAAGTTTTTCCTTGCTTTCACATACTTAGATTACATTCTCTACGTACTTTGTTATTGTTTGCAGTGTGCTTGCATTTTATATTTCTCATTTTGAGCTCCTTAAGTTTTGGAGGTGTGTAATATATACACAGTCAGGAAAAACTTTACCCATCAAAACTGCAGCAAACACTAAATGAGCTGTTTAATACACGTATGTATGTGTGTGTGTCTATTTGTGTGAATAAGTATCTAGGTGAGTATGTCGATTTGTGTGCATGAGTGTGTTAGTTAAGTGCATGACAACAAGTCTTAGGGACCGGCAGCAATGAAAAACACGTTTGCAGCAAAAACAGAAAATTCCCTTACTTGTTCAAATACTGAGCAAAGAGAAATCGTTCACAAAAGGATGCTGCACTCGAGAAAACTCTTAGGGCAACCTGAACTGGACACCTTAGACTAGTGCAAACGGAAATTCATCCAAGTACTTTTACGACTACAACTACAACTACAACTACTTTTCCAAATGCATCAAGTACACACTTGAAAAGTTGCCTGGTCAAATTAAATTTAATATGAAAACTGATCAAAAAAAAAAAAAGAACACAGAGTGAAAATAAAAAAAAATTTTTTGGCATGCCGAATATTATATATTTAAAATAAAACCTACATTGTTTTGTTTTCACGAATTTGATTCTAAACGATATCGATAATGATCCAACTGCAACAAAAATAACCCCTTGCATAGAAGCATCCGCCCGCTAATCATGAACATATACATATACTTAATGCTTCCTTGTATGAGTAATACACTTCCTTACAATTTTGTAACACATTTTTGAAGTGTATACATATAATTTAAAAATTCTCTTTGAAACGCTTAACACAAAACAAAATTTGTTTAATGTTTTATTATTATTAATGTACTTAATAATAAAAAATAAATCAGCTTTGATAAAAAACCCAAGCAGAAATAATGTAAATTATGTTGATATTAAGCAGAATATTGATTTACAATTTTTTTTATGGTTTTTTACTACATCTTTTTAATATTTAATATCAAAATAACATGGAAAAACAATAACTAAAAAGTACGAATATTTAGTGGCAATGGCCTTTAATTAAAAAGCTTTAAAAAAAAATCTTTAAACTTTTAACAAGAGTGTGTATGTGTGCATGTATATGTATGTGAAAGTGAGAGTAAAATGCTAATACTCCCTGTATGTTTGTGTGTGTGTAAGTTTTCTGTGGTGATGAATAGTAAGAATAGTTATTGTGCATACTGACGTATTTGCATAATGAACTCAATTAAAAGTTGGCCAACTGCCAAGTGATAAACCACGATACCTAAAACTAATAACGAGCAAGAAAAGAGAATGCTTCAATGAAGTGTAAGTTCGGGATGGCTATGGCGACTTGTCGTTGCTCTACAGCTCCTGTTTGGCCAACAGCTGGATACGTTGCCCTACAATTCCCAGCGGCTTACGTTGAACCAGATGACAAGTTGATTGCCTGTTAGGCAGAAGGCAAAGTTATATAAGCAACACGACTTTGCAATTGAGCCAAGCAGACAAGCTACTCACTTGTATATGATTTTCTCACGATCTGCCCAGGGCCAGCTTCGTTCCAGGTTATCCAGCTTGAAGAGCAGCTGCAAAAATATGCCACAATACATTATTATTATTATTATGTTGTATCCCTAATGAGACGCCACCGCATTGATTGCTTCTTACCTTTTGTGACTTCATTGCTGAAGGACAGGCAGCACCTCCTACTACTGCTGCTGGTCTTATTGTTGTTGTCGTTGCCTCCAGTGTCGTCGTGGGTGTTGACGTTGCGACGCGCACCTTTGAAGTGTCACCGGCATTCTGAGTCGACGTCTCCGGCTGCTGCGGGCTGAGCGTTAAATCACATACGCCCTCAGCATCGTTGATGCGCAGCTTGGGCACATTTCGCAAATTCCATGTATAAGTGGTGCTCAAGAAATCGCTATCATCCTCATTCTCATCGTCATTCTCATCTTCAGCATCATCGTCACTGAAACTGATATTTAATGCCCCCATTTTCTCAGCAACCGGCAGTTTTATGTAGTAAACTGATTTGTGTGCAGCACCATACAAGGTGTTCTCATTCTCATCCTCCTCCTCCTTCTCCGCCTCATTTTCGTCATCGTTATTCTTGTCGTTCTCTGGCTCATCATCACTCAGCTCATTTGTCGCATAATTGACTTCTGATGCATAATCGGATTCAGGCGTCAAATCCTTTAGCTGCTTCGATTCAAATTCTTTTGTATCCAACACCCGTACTAAGTCGTCCTCCTGCTCGTTGTCATCCTCCTCGCTATCCAACTGCTCCATTAGCTCATAGTCGAGCGCGTCTTCATCGTAAGAGCATTTGCGCTGCATATACGACAGCTCCTCAGAGTTAAGGCTTTTCGAGACGGTTGCCAGCGTTGATGTCAATATTTTTGGTATTTCGGCTATGGCTGACAGTTTGCGTTGCATATCCATTAGACGCATTTCAATGGAACTAGGCAGCACGCGGCCTGATTGAATATGCTCTGATATATGGTTTTATAAAGTCTATGATTTTATTTGCAAAAAAACACACACACTCAGGAAAAAAAACGACACACACGTTAAATAAAACTACTGCTACATACACGATGAGCTTACGATTTATATACAGGAAGAAAAAAAGCAAACGATGCAGGCAATTATGTGTTAATGTTGCTCTTGAGTGGTTGGGGGGATGGGAAGGGCAAAAGAGGAAGAGCGAGAGATGGAGCCCGTCACTTGGACGATTTGGATGCAGTGGGCAGAGCCAGCAGCATGTTCTCTATGGTGCTGCTGCGCAGCTCCTGATTTTCGCCGACCTCCGCAAAGAAGCGCTTAATATTCCGTATAATGCGATGATGCGGCAGCTCCTGCGGTTGAAGGATTATCAGGAACGAGAGAGAGAGAGAGAGAGAGAGAAACAAGTGTTAATAACAATTGCTTCTGTGGTTGTTCTAGTTGTTGTTGGCATTCACCTGCTCCTCTTCGTCGGAGGACTCGTCCTCGCTCAATTCAATGATCACCTCGTTGCCCTCCTCATCGAGTTGGGTTTTGGTTTTCTTTTTCTTGGGCTTGGGCGGCTCGGGCGGCTCTTGCCACATAATAGGATGCCAACAACGCGAGCCAAGCAATGGGGTTGGGGTGAAGTCTACAAAATACAAAAATTCGTTTTGTTGCTTTTTTATGTGTGAGTTACTACAAGATGCAAAACACACACACAGATCATGCCAGCCGGGGGAGGAGTGGGTGTTGGAACAATTGTGTCATGCCATTTAACAATAACTAATCCAAACTTACCCTTTGGCGGCGGCATTGGTTTTGGCACACGCATTACAATGAACTTCTCCTCGCCTGCTTCGTACATGCCCATGGGATCATCCTCTTCCATGCTGCCAAAAAAAAAAAGCATTGTATACGCATTTGGGATTATGCATCTTATCTTTGGCTAAGTGGGTCAACCTACTTGCGCAAGAGGAACTGCACCTTCTTTGGCGTTGCGTTAATGCGTTCGTGTGCCTGGGCCAGTGTCAGCTGCGTTGCGTCCTCTTCGTTTATTTCGAGTATGATATCGCCCAGACGTATGCCCGATTTGTCAGCTAAACCATTGGGTGTTACCTATAAAAATGACTAACTATTACTTCTAACTATTATATTCTAGCTCAATATACCCCGAGTAGACACTTTAGCTTTCACGAGACCGAATGTGGCAACGTTCAGGGCACAACTGTTCGTCGAATGTTGCGTAGTTCGAGTTTGGGTCAAACAAAAAAAATGTTTTTACTAAAAATCTATGTGAAATATATGACAGACAGATACAGATGGATGCGAATTCGACTATAGATACATTAAGGCGCATTTATGTAGGTTTATTTCGAAAGCACAATGCGATACTTGTTGCTTGTGTTTTAAAATTGTTCGCTTTCAAGTGTGCGCTACCTTCAGAACTGTAGGGTCCTTCTGTATTTGCGTGCAGTTTAAAAATTAAAATATATAATAAAAATGTTAACAAGGGACTTTTATACAACTTTTTTAATGTCTAGTTAAGCTTTTAACTCCCGTTAATATAATTGAAAGCTATTTTGCTGTCTTACCAAAAATATCTTAAACTGTTTCATGGCCAATAAAACATGCTATAAAAATCAATTAAAAGTTATAGAATGAATTGAAAATTATTCAACGCTTACCTGTTTACATATTACTACAAATATCTGATATTATTATTATGTAACACTAGCCAAAACTGTCTTTGGACGAAATGCTTCTCTAATTTTTTATTTTTAATATTATAACTAAATTCTCATTAGTCGGCTCGATGTCATTAAATCAAGGCAGTTAAGTAAGTAATATGAAAAATCTTATGCTGATCTCCTGTTTAGTATTACTTAAGCCAAACTTACTTTATATGTAACGACAGTCTTCAAACTTATTAGAGACCTATTCAAAGCTGAATGTAATAAGTACAAAGAAAATGATGTTAAGACAGTTTTAACAGAATACAATATTTTTTTTTAATTAATAGTCATTATTTATATGTTCATATATATTAAGTTACACCATTAATAATATTTAGCCATAAAAATAATCCATTTTGCATTTTCGAAGACTTCGGCTATACCCCATTGCATAGTGCACATATGTATATAGTGGCACACAAAAAAAATTAACAACATATAGTTTTGCAACTAAAATATAGAAAGACCGCCATCAACCGAAAGCAATAAGCTGCAACAGTGCCAACCCAAATATTGTGCATTCCCTTAGCTCAAGAGTAAAACCAATTGAAACGAGAACGCACCGTTATCCGCTATTATCTCGTCCGTCCCTTGCTAAACAATACCATTGATTTATGTGGCCCGGCCTTTGTTTTTGTTAGCCACACTACAAGTGTCGCTCATACGACCCTTCGAACGAGCGGCAGCAAAGTGAAATATTCATTTCACTGGCTGCGATTATTTCGTCATAGTCGAATGAATAATTCGAAAAACAGACAAAACTGTTTTCGGTCTACGTTTGCTTTTGTGCTTGTTTTTGGCCAGCGACCAGAAAAGCAAGACACCGAGAAAAACGCGAGAAGCACGCAATGACGAAATGGAAAATTGCAGCTGTCGATTGGAAATTGTGAAGTTGGACAACGTCAAAACGAAATCAATTACGATGATGATGATGTTGCGCCAGTTGTTAAAGTTCTCAACACAGGGGAGGAACCAACCCTACCAACCTACCCTTACAAAGTTATGCATAGTTAACAGAGCGTAAGAGATACCCTTTCTCTGTCTGTGCTCCTACTACACTTACCTGAAAGACAGTTAAGGGCATGTGGAACTCAGCGCCGCCGGTTATCAGAAAACCCCACTTGCTGTCATCCTTGGAGTCATAGGCATCCGATTCCACATCGAAAGCGGGAAAACCATCCGTATCACCAATGCCGCAGGATACCTTAATAACAGGTGCCCTCTTCTTTGTCTCCGGCATGGAATACTGCATAGCAAATGGCTCCGGCATTGTTATATTCTTGCTTCCCTTAGTTGTTGTTTTTCCCTTTATTTGTTTATATTTCTTTTCGCTCGCTGCTATTTTCGCGTCGCTGCTCGTTTTATTTATAAATCTGTTATGCTCACTCTATCTCACACACTCACTCGCTCTCTCTGTCTCTTTTTCTCTCTGTATTTTTACACACTCTGCGTGCAATAGTTCTTTGTTAGATTTTCTTTTTTTATTGGCGCCTGTCAAAATTCAGCTGCCAAGATAACTCGTGCAAAATATACACAAGATTATATCTTATTTGTTTTGCCGGTTTTTCACTGGCGGCTGGGAAAATGACTTTGCGCAAATATTTTGTCTAGAGTTTGCCGTTATTTGCAACAATTTGTCTGCGTCGCTTATATAATCATCATTCATGCATTGCACAATGCACTCGACGCATTAGAAAGTATACATCTTATCTTTTTCGTTTTAATTAGAACATTACTTTGACTTTGTCAATTTGTAGAGGGCCCAAGCTAAGTATGTTTTATTATGACAGAGGTTTTTAAAAATTGCAAACTTTCTAGAATGTAAATGTTTCAACTTTTTGTGGGGCTTTACACTTTTCCACAGTTTGCTTTGGCTTCCACACGACGGCACACGACTCGGGCAACTAAAACTAAAAGGCAAAAGCGTTGAAATAATTTCAAGAAGTTTGCCTTTGTGGTGCACTCGCGATTTTTTATAGTTGTAGCCACGCGGTAACGAATGCTGTTTTTTATTTCATTAAATCTCGACACCGATCGGGTGTATAGATTATTTGTAAATGTAAAATTATATCAGCAAAAAATTAAACTTTCTGTTAAAATTAATATTTATGTAAAAACAGGCTCAGCTTTATATATAAGTCTTTTCTTATTTATTGTATACAAAATACTCTTACATATATTTATATATAACAAGTCTTTTCTTATTTATTGTATACAAAATATTCTTACATATATTTATATATATAATTTTTTATATATTTTTATTTTCTTGTGTATATAAAAGTCGTTTCCACCCTTTGACAGCCATTTGAGCGGCTTTTTACGTTTTCCGTTTTTATTTTTTCTGTAAAAAACATTGGGATAGGTCCATACAAATTATCCGCCACATATAATTTGTTGTTGCTCTTTTTTTTAGCTGACAACGCATTGTTGGAATCCGAATGTTTTCTGTAAGTATTCCAAGTATGTATTTGTTTGTGTATGTGCGTCTGATTCTTGTGATATTTGTATTGGAAAGGTATATTGTTCCAGAATTGTGGTGAATTGTTTATTTACATATGTTGTTTACTGTCGCTGCTGCTGCTGCTGATTATATTCACTTGAACTCAATATTTTTGTTAATAAGTGTGTCGGTTATCGGCGCCTGATGTCAAAAGGTTAGATTTAAAAGCTGCCTGGAAATTCCGCATAATAATACGCTTTATATACATATAGCTGTTGGAAATCCACAATTCTTGGAAATACTTTAAAATACAAGTTCAAAGGCCGTTGAAATAAAGTTCATGTGCTCTTAGTAAATTTTTTTGTGCTAAAAATGTGATTAGCTATTTTGATTCTTGATTTAAGAATTTTATTTGATTAAAATGTGTTAAAACTTTATTTACTAATTACCGATAGTTCTTAAATATATACTAGCCAGCGCAGGTAAAGCTTTATTACATCACTCTTATGTTTCTGCTAGATATAAATACCGTGCCAGTATTCGAACCTGACATCTATTCTTTTATGCTGCCATTCGCTTAGCTGTTGAGCTATTTCCAATTACATTCTGATTGCATTACCAAGCTTACAATAAACAAGTAAGAAGGCTCTAGTCGAGTAAGCTCGACTAGAAGATACCCTTAACCCTTGATCATACAGACGGACAGACGTGCTGACAGACACACTCATATACCGCTGTACCAATGCTTGATGGTTTCATATCTTCCGTGTTTCTTAACCGATTTTATTGAAATTTTTACAGAAGTTCATTATTTTGCTTATAGTTTCAATCCTCAGTTTTTTTAAATTCAAGATTTTTTTTGTTATCGATTACATGTGTATATCGTAAACCAGATAAGTTATCGAAAATTTGAAACAAACTTGTCATGCCTAGGGATTAGGAGAGCTCGTATCCAAAATCTGGAGTATCTAGCTTTTGTAGTTCCTGAGATCGACGCATTCATACATACAGACAGACAGACAGACGGACATGGCTAAATGGTCTCGGCTATTGATGCTGATCAAGAATATATATACTTTATGGGGTCGGAGAAGCCTCCTTCTGCCTGTTACATACATTTGCACAAAAACATTATACCCTTTTTTTACCCATTTCATGGGTTAAGGGTATGAAAATAAACTAATTGGTAAAAAAATCAAGAATGCCATAATCGCAAATACCTAATTCAAGTGCATTTAAACTTAATTCTAGCACGGCTCTTCTCTATCAGTATTGGCTTTGCAACTGTACTTAGTATTCAGATTGCCAAACACAGCCTTCTTTTCCTTTAATTTCTTTGGTCTTTTCTTTAACTTTGGGTTCCAAAGAGCAATATATTAACGCCATCTAAATCATCTAAAAGCTTACAGAATTTCTTTAAAAGAAACAGTTTATTACATTTAAAAAGTTGAGATTTATAGTTTTATTTTCTAGTTGTTAAAAATACGTTTGTTTTTTGTTAATAATAATTTCAGTTTGATACTATTCTACATAGTTGGTCTCGTTGTTGGCCTCATCAGAGTTCACTTCGAGCACCTCGCAACCCTGCGCATAGTCCTCCATGTTAAGTTGTTCATTGACTATCTCATCGAGCTGACTGTCAGTTGATTCTAGTTCCAAAGAGTCCTTGATGACAGAACGCTTGTCCTTTTTCCTTTCCGATGAACTATCCTCCCCATGTGCCGCGCCCGTCTCCTTTGATGGGCCATCCTCATTTATGTGACGCTCCTCCGAAGAGTCACCATCGGAATCCTCACCAACTGCTCGCCTTTTACGGGCCTCTGGCTGATGCTTGTGCTTTTTCCCTTCCGATGAACTATCCTCCTCATGTGCGGCGCCCGTCTCCTTTGATGGGCCATCCTCATTTATGTGACGCTCGTCCGAAGAGTCACCATCGGAATCCTCACCAACTGCTCGCCTTTTACGGGCCTCTGGCTGATGCTTGTGCTTTTTCCCTTCCGATGAACTATCCTCCTCATGTGCGGCGCCCGTCTCCTTTGATGGGCCATCCTCATTTATGTGACGCTCGTCCGAAGAGTCACCATCGGTATCCTCACCAACTGCTCGCCTTTTACGGGCCTCTGGCTGATGCTTGTTCTTTTTGCCTTCCGATGAACTATCCTCCCCATGTGCCGCGCCCGTCTCCTTTGATGGACCATCCTCATTTATGTGACGCTCCTCCGAAGAGTCACCATCGGAATCCTCACCAACTGCTCGCCTTTTACGGGCCTCTGGCTGATGCTTGTGCTTTTTCCCTTCCGATGAACTATCCTCCTCATGTGCGGCGCCCGTCTCCTTTGATGGGCCATCCTCATTTATGTGACGCTCGTCCGAAGAGTCACCATCGGAATCCTCACCAACTGCTCGCCTTTTACGGGCCTCTGGCTGATGCTTGTGCTTTTTCCCTTCCGATGAACTATCCTCCTCATGTGCCGCGCCCGTCTCCTTTGATGGGCCATCCTCATTTATGTGACGCTCCTCCGAAGAGTCACCATCGGAATCCTCACCAACTGCTCGCCTTTTACGGGCCTCTGGCTGATGCTTGTGCTTTTTCTCTTCCGATGAACTATCCTCCTCATGTGCCGCGCCCGTCTCCTTTGATGGGCCATCCTCATTTATGTGACGCTCCTCCGAAGAGTCACCATCGGAATCCTCACCAACTGCTCGCCTTTTGCGGGCCTGTGGCTTCGCATCTGGGAAACCAGCTGTAGCTGTATCCTGCGTCTGCATATACTCCTTCATTTTCTTCCCGTGTGGCTCCAGGTTAGCTTCCAGTTTCTTTTCCTCCGAAGAACTTTCAGATGTGTCTTGCTTTGTCTTTTGTTGCTGACCTTTGCCGTCTTCGGATGATGAGCTGCTTGAATCCTCACCAACTTCTCTTCGCTCGCGTCCCGCGTACTTATGTCCCGAATGCTCATGCGCCAGCTCATCCGCATGAGGAACAAAACCGCATGTTCTCTGACTCTCGCGATCGGGATCCTCGATAGGTGTGCGACGCACTCGCTCATGCTCCATGCTGACTTCATCTGTCTCTATACTGTAACCTCCTAGCAACTTAAGCAGCTGGTCATCAGTTTCGGCTGTCTCTTGGACATCATCCAAATTGATGGGCAGAGCCAATGCTGCATTCAGCATTAGCGCCACCAAACCCATAATATATATGAATGACTGCATTTTCTCTTAGAAGCTTCTGCTAGCGTGTTCTAGTCCTTAAATGATAATCCTTCGATGTTATTTTTTTTGTGCCGCTGCCCACTTGCTTTGTAGCTCGCGCTGCGACGAATATTCTTCAACTGGCTGGCGTTAGTTTTTACTGTTTCTTATGAACCTTGTTGCCTTACTGATTATCATGTTCTGAAGTCTCTTGCTTTGCTTTTTGTTTGTTTTTGCAAATACGCCACATGAGTACGACGTTGCAGAGAAGAGCTTAGCTTGTACTACCTACCAGTTCAATTAAGGCATCATAGATTTGCAATTGAGCTACAACTGATGCAATAAAGAATGAAGCAAATAAACATATAATCCCTATCGAGAATTTCTTGCACTGATTAGCTTTACTTTGCTTCCAGAAAATGGTATTAATGGTATTTTATACTTTGTAGGGGTTGTGAAACATTTTATTAAATACAACTTACAAAAATTTATAGACTTAATATTAAACAACGCGTTTACAATATAATGACAAATGTGTGATCACACTTAATACTAGACAATACCAAAAGGGTATTGGAGTGTCGCTTATCGCAGCATATATGTTTACTTTTATTCATATTTCGGAATGCGCAATTTACGGAAAACCTTTGGGAGCATTTTGTTGTGTGCAAATTTCAGTTTGACTTGCATAACAAATACAAATTGAGCGTCTGTTTCTCTATGGAATTGATAAGGCAAGATCAGCAGAGATCAATAAAATTGACTAAACGCGCAATTTACGATTATCGAGACGAGACACGAATACTTAAGAATACACTCATAAATAGCATGAAACGGGCAACTATGTTGGCAAGACAAGCTTTGGAAATAAGGTACATTGTGGAAAGACAATATAAGCTGCATACGTTAAATGGATCGCATTAATTGAATAACGAAATCAATATAAAGTTTCATTTGCTTCAGTAATAGAGTGAAATATGCCAGACAACGCTTTAAGCCAGGCCAAAACGCAAAGGGCCTTTAATCTTGAATAGCGAATGCGACGACTGCGCCATTGATAAGCAAAAATCCCAACAGAAAATGCTAAACAGCAACGTGAGTCGCATGTTTAACAAAGAACCTAAGCTAACAGAAAAACTGTTAAAGTATCTCGTTCAGTGCAAGCATCTTTTGTCATGCTATCCATCGGCATTTACGCCTGTCTGCTGCATTTATAAGAGATACGAGAGTTTGACCAATAACTGTCAAGGCAAAAGGATCTATGCTGGACGAAATAAAATGCCATTTAACGGCTATGTTCAGTCGCATTGTTCACCTTTGCCTTTAAGAGCCAAAGGTGTTCCAGCTTTACAATTTTATTCAAAAATAAGTGGCTTCACATCAAGACTGTTTGAGTTTGATTCCCAGCTGGATGTTCCGACGACACAGCCAGCACGGCGTATACATATTCTATTGCATAAGTTTAAAACATCAAAAAGCCAGTGACGAAAATGAAATGAAACCAAATCCAGCGAATTGAAATCATGAGCATGATGATGATGCCTTACTGCATAATTTAAGTGAATTTACAATTTATAGCCCTGCTGTCTATACCCTGTCACTCTAAAGACTCAAAAGAGTTATTTATAAGGAAACAGAATGGAAGCTATTATATAAAATCAGTATGATTGACTTATTTAAGTTCTGTCAAAAATAAAATACTCTTTGTTTGTTTAGGAAGAAAAAAACAGTTTTCGTTATTATTCTCAACACTTAACAAAAAATAATACACTTCCACACGTTGTAAAACAATCTGGCCACTGTTTCAAAAGATTGCAGTTCATATTTTTTATGTATATTGCGATTTGTTCCAGTGGAGCAACGCGCATTGCAACATTTTATTCAAATCAACTGGAACCTGATGTCCACACAAAATTTTTCCCTCGTCAAATCCTTCTTCCGTTTTTTATGAGTTTTTTTTGCATATTTATTTAAAATTTATCAATGTCATAAGTTTGCCAAGCCATCAATCAAGTTTAAAGCAGCAAAGATGTGCTAAGGCAGCCAATAAAAACCAACAAGCTTTAACAGAAACAAAATTTCCAACATTTCGTATTAATGGTTTCGCCTAAAGTTATGCCACGATTTTTCTTCAATTCCGCCTGAGTTCTATGAAATTTTGTGTAACGTTTATGTGTTTATTTAAATGAATAATATGTAGGGAAATTTGCTTTAGAATTAAGTGTCAGTCACAACACACTTCACTCACAACACAATACACTACAAAACAGAACGTACTAAAATAAACTTTAAACACTTCATCACACTACAAACCACTCACTAATGGACACTGAAACACCACAAGTTACAAATGTAGACCACACAAACGACATAACATTTGATGCAATTCCTGAGTCTGGGGCGGACGAAGTCAGCTTCGGAGCTGCCAATGAAGGCGAGGTAGAAGAAGAAGACTTTGAGCCCAAGGAAAAGTCGTCAGTTGTTTTACCTAAATCTGAGGGTGAGTCTGCAGCGGAAAATGAACCACAAACAGATGAAGAGAAGAAAGCGGCGCGTAAAGCGCGCTTAAAGAAAGCGAGAAATTTGCGATTTACAATCGGTGAAAATGAGGACGATATAAATGTAGAAGGGGATTCGGAGTTCGTGATGGAAGAGCAAACGGACTTCATCGAAGATGATCAAACAGTTGAAGGTATTCAGTCTCTTGAGGAAGCAGCGATAACAGCAAAAGGATTGGACAATGAATCAGTGCGTAGCTCAGTACATGAGGAATCCGATCTAGATAATTTGTTATTTAGCGATGTCGAAGATGAAGAAGATGAGTATTTTGATGATCGAGGGCCACCTAAAGGTGATGCAATTGGAGCAAAAGCCTTGTTCCTAAACTCTTTCGAAATACCCTCATTATCTGATATTTCCGAGGACATTGAAGTTAAACAGAAACCAATTAAGAAACCGTCTTTGACTTTACAAAGCGATGTCAGTGAAATTAAGGAGCCGGGAAAATTTGCTGATCCCCTTACGGGAAAATCCTCATCCAGTTCAATCGATTTGAATGCACCTAAAAAGCCAACCATTATTAATTTGGAAGAAGAGCAAAGCGAAAGCGAATCGGAAAGCGACGACGGGTTAGATTTCAGTGATGATGATTTGGTTGAAATCAAATCACAACCAGGTGAAGACTTTGCTGCCGAGACCCTTGTGAAATTCCAAGGAAGCTACATTCAAGAAGAGTACCTTGAAGAGGATCCCGAAGTGGTTATAGCAAAAAGAATGAAGCGTGAAATACTTCAAATCGCCACGGAATTTCTCTACGAGCTTTTCAACAATGTGGTCAATAAAGCAGAAAATGTTAATGCAGATGATTTATTGCGAAGTAAATTGGATAAGTTTAAGCTTCACCAGAATTTGACAGAAATGAGAGAAAAGTATATGATCGCTAAGGAGACGAACACATACCTCAATACGAAAATGTGTGATTATTACAAGCGCATGAGAAACTTTCGAGTATTCTCCGAATTGGAAGCAGTTTCTAAAGAGAAAGAAAGATCACGATATATGCAAGCCCTTGTAAAATTGGATCATGAAAAAAAGGTGGCATTGGAGACAAAGAAACAGAACGCTTTCCTCATGTCCAGCGTGCTTATGGATCTAACACATGTACAAAACATTTCCATGTATAGCGAAGAACATTTCGAAGAGGTTATGCTTACTACTCTGGGCACCAACAAATCGGAATTCCTCAAACGTGTCATAGATCGAGAATTGCGCCTCATGAGCCAGAAACGTAGTGAGATCAGTGATACTCGTCTTTACATGATCACCAGGAAGCACACTCTGGGACGCATCACAGATGTGAGTACTAAATATACTAGGATGATATCAATTTAATTTTTTTACCATTTCTTTCATTCTGTGTGCAGAAAATCACAAAACTTGAACAAATCAATGAGGAACTTTGCATGGATGACTTCATAACTATACAAAATCAAGTAGTTACATTAGATAAGAAGATCGAAGGTAATTACTATTGTCTTGCATAAATCTTAAGATCAACTCGAGTCTCTTACTTAGAACGAAACAGTGATTTGAAAAAATTGCGCTATAACTATCACACGGAATTACATCTGACGCAGCATAATCGAGAAAAGGCTCTGGCTCTAGTTAGCAAACTGAAAGAATCGCGAGAGGCATTGGCGAAGAAGCAGACTGAGCAGAGTCAGTTGCGCGAATGTCTTTTCAAAGCCAAATTGGAGCGTAGTCACTTACGCAAGCAGCACTCGGATCTCAGCTTTCAGGGTGGTCTCCTATCGATGCCCGGACTGATGTATGACTTTGATGAGACCGTTGAGAAAGTAAAGGAAAAGAAAGAACTCGTAAAGGAACTAAAAGAGATATTTAAACGTGTCACACAACGCATTGCAGATTTAGAAACACGCTGTACATAAAGCCAAGTTAACTACAAAATAAACCAATTAGGAAATTGTTAAAAACTATATTAATTTTGTTATGATTACGAAGTCACAACGGATTTCTTGTATAAAAGACTGGCAGCACAAATTTCATACGTTTATATTTTTATACTTTGCCAAACATGAAAAACATTCATAAACATAAATTAATCTGCTCAAAATGACCATATAGACAACAAAATTATGATTTCCTATATATCAAACAGAGACCTACATATATCGTATATAGATGCCTTATGAAATGACAGCAAACACACAATATATATATGTATCTATATCTGCACATTTTCAATGTCAACTTTTTAAACTTTATTATTATTATTGTTGATTCTCTAGGTGCTACTATCATAATTGTTAATTCAAGATATGCTCAGATTAAAATATGTATAAACTTTATATACATTTAGTTATGTGAATTTTATTTTTTCCGTCGATTTTTAAAAACAATTACGCGCATTGTAAAATTATAAACAAATCTAAAATGCTGGCACACTCTTCAATGTTATTACATCTATATTTAGATTTGAGCAATAAAGTATTACTCAGCAAATTATTTTCGATTTACTTATAAGGGGGCATACATATTGTAGTCTAGTTGACAGCTCAGATAAGTTCAAAAACACTACTTTTAGGCTCATCATTATAAGTTATAAGCCAATTATTTATTTTTTTATTAATTTTTTGGTAAACATTTTTAATTTTTAGTTTTAGACCCTTAACCAATGAATGGATAAAACAGGGTATAATGGTTTGTGCAAAAGTAACAGGGAGAAAGAAACATCTCCGAGCCCAGCCGAGTTGATCTCAAAAACTTTTAAAGCTAGAGACTCCAGATTTTGGATTTAACCTTTCCTACCTAGGCAGTACAAGTTTGTTTCTAATTTTCGATAACTTTTCCGATGTACACATATAAACGATAACAATAAAAACTTGAATCACGAAAATTTGATTTTTAATAGGACTTAAAAACATTATCAAAATAATGAAAATCTGTAAAAGCTTCTATTACAATCGATTGAGAAACACATTAGATATGACAGATTGAAGTTAAATTATCAAGCATCAATTGCAGTAGTGCAGGTATGACCGAATGTGTTGGGTCAAGGGTTAAGGGTATATCCTAGTCGAGCTTACTCGACTAGAGCCTTCTTACTTTATCCATTTTGTGAAAATGGCAAATTGTATACACACTAAGAACAGTCCCGCTTGCAATTAGCAAATATTAATGAAGTACATATTTCATTTTTGCTAGAGGCGAGTATACTCTCAGCGCAACAATGTACTATGTGCAAAATTCTTGAAGAAAAATTAGGAAAGCAAAAGCCAGCTGCAACCAAATTAGATGTGGGCGTAAAATTCTGAAAATATCAGAGACATTTCAGGCATGTTTTCAATGTCATATCACACCTGCATAAATATGACAACAAATGTATTGAAGGTACTATAATTCAATTTAAAAAAATAGAAAATATTTCCGTAGCTCGACTTGGTTAGTAAAAAGTCTAATACATATAAAGTATATGTATGTATCCACAGATCTAAACATAAGTAGCTGTTTGCAAATGACCTCGGCACGCATCAATGGAATTTTTTGCACACACTTTGTAAAAACAGGCTGTTTATGTTTTTTAAATGTTTTTTAACAAAATTTACGTCTATCATACTTATAGATGTGTGGTAGCCATATTTATAGCGTATAACGTATAAAATGTATAGATACACATAAAGATTTTTAAAACAAGAACGCAACTCGGTAGACTGTTGAATAAATAAAAAGATACACCCACACAAAACGCAAAAACACAACACAACGGGTTTTTCTCGTTTCTGAAGGTTATTAAATAGATGTGATTAGAATTGCGTCGTTGCTGGAATCGAATTCAAATATAATTGCTTTTGCTTCAATCAGTTCTCGTTCGGTTTTTCTCCACATTATCATCATCTCTTTATTTGTATAGATAAACTTAGGCGTATACTTAAAATAAGGCGCATTCTAATTAGCCTTTGTGTTTTGTGCATTTGCATTTGTGTGAGTGTGCTTTTTTTGGTTTTTGTTTGTGTTTTTGTGTAAGGAATATTTTTGTGGTTTAATGTTTGGTTTGGTTTGTAAACTTAACAATTAAACGATAGACATAGTTTATAAAACAAAAATTAGAAGGACAGAAGTTGCAACTGCTTCACAAGCTGCGAGCTGTGGACATTTACTTGCCAAGCAAGATCTTGCGACCAGCGCCAATGTTTTGGCCAGCCTGTGTGGCACCCTTGTTGGAACCGGCCTGCAGACCGACAATGGTCTGGCCAGCCTTCAGCTGCTCCTCGCTGAAGTCGCGCTTGCACTCATCGGCGGGCTTGGGGCCCAAGAAGGGACCGTTGAAGTCGGCGTGCTTGTAGGTCTGTAGGTAAATCAAATGTTAGGTTATTCGATAAGTCGATAAGTCAATCGATTAGTCAATGGAAACTTACAGCGCGGCCAAGGGCAAAGATGGTGTTGGTCACGTTGGCAATGTCCTTCTTCTCATACAGATCAACAGTCTGGAAGACATCAATATCGGGCACACCATAGGCCTTCAATGCCTTCTGGAAGTTGTTAAGGTTCTCCATGAACTTGAACTGGCCACCAGACGAGTTGATCTTGGGCACAGCATCGGGCGACAGTTTGTTGATCAGATTGCAGAGCACTTGACCGTCCTTAAGCACATCCTCGTATGCCTGACCAGCGGGGAATTTCTCACCAATAATGGCCTCAATCCATTCCTGGGCCTCCTTGTCCATCTCGGGATTGCGTTTGCCGGCAATCTACACCCAAAAAATAAAGTTTTATTACAACTTCACTTCACACATTTTTAAACACTTTTCAATTAAAGTTGTTCAGATGTTTTGTATATTTTAACTTTTTAGTTTTATATGTATTTCACTTGTATTCACCTTGGCACGAACAGCACGTTCTAGAGACATGTTTGTAGATTTGATTTGGGTGGGGACAGTAATCGGTTAATAGGATCTTCACCAAAGCTAATGCAAGCCTTCACTGATGCCTGGCCACAGGGCGTATGCGGCTTTTAAAGCGCGAGAGCAAGAGATGATCGGACACACGCACACCAATGCACCAAAAGAATCAAGAATTTTCCAAAAATATATCCGAATTCGGAGTCGTCTATATGAACGCATCAGTGCTGTGTGAGATTTTTGTTAACCAAGATGTGGGCGTAGGCTATACGAATCTGTCAGGTAACTGTGTGTTGGTGTGTATGTGTGAGACTGTGAGCAACAATTTATTTCTCATTTTTCCGACTTTGAGCGTCGCCATCTCGCATGAGTCGTTCGTTTTAATTTTAGACTAGACCGTCAAAAAAAAATGAAACCAAGCAAAATCAATTTCAATAACTTTTCACACTGTATGTATTGTGAAAATAGACGTGCGCCCTAAGTAAATTCTTTACAAGCTCTCGCTGCTTCTTCTTCCCAAAAGTATTTGTTATTCTTACCATATATCCAATAAACGTACATATAAACAAAAATTTCCACTTATCCACATTTCTCTCGGACTTTGGGCCAGCTGTCTTGTTGCACTATTTTTTTTTTCTGCCGTAATTTCCATTTGATATTGAAATGCATTGGATCATGCTTATAATTAACATTCCGAATGATTTCGAGTGTTAAGTGAATTTTAAATGATGCGCAGTGTGTGAAAGTGATGAGAACATAAAACATTAGTTCCTTAAGGAATTTATGAGTAACAATTAAATATGCGTTGAGTCATTAAAGTAAAATTAAATTAAATTTAAGGCTTTTTCAACATAATTTGAAAGAGGTTTATCTAGTTCAGTCAGTATAAATGTGTAATTTTCATGACACCCACAAATATAATGTGATTTAGCTTCTGAAAATGTATATCCTTATTGTTAGCCATGCAAATATTATCAAACACCTTACATTTTAACTTTTCAATAAAATTTTGTTGACACGAACGATTAACAAATACTACAATAAACATATAATGAGCTCTAGAAATAAAAAACATGAAAATACAGTTGAGGATTATAAAGAATCCTTGTCGGATTCGGAAATCGTGCCTTTAGAGCAGTATGATAATAGCGAAGAGGAGGCAGAGGAATCATCTGCGTTAACAATCTATCATCTAGACAAAACTCTAATTAAATCCACAACATCATTTGAAACAACCAAAGATAAACAAATTTTTAGTAATGGGAAATCACAACCGGCACATATTAAGAGTTCAGAACTAAGATCTCGTGTAAATAAAGTACAAGTTATGGAAAATGAAAATTCTTTGGATGAAAACGATTTAATGAAGGAAACAGATAAAGCCACGTCGTCTACGTTTCAAGCTCGTCAATTCGGTTCGAGATATTTTGATGAAATAGATGAAATTGGACTGCTAATCGAAGAAGACGATTATGATTTCGAAGAGGAGGAGGAGCTGGAGGAATATATGCCTAAGACGCCAATAGACGATACAATCAAGGTAAAAATGGAATTTCTAAAACATTTCGAAATACCTTCGCTAGAAACAACTAAGGAAAGAAACGTATTAAGCGAAGAGGTAGTCCAAGCGGAAGACTTAGAAAGAGAAGAGCGTAGAGCTCGACTAAAGAGAGCACGATATATCCGTTTTAGGACTAGCGTTTCGGAAACTAGTCTTGAAGAGAATGAAACTGTCACAACTAAAGCCACATCAGCTGAATCTCTAAATCCCCAATTATATTCAGAGTTCGATGAAGCAGATGAAATAAAATTGCTTTTTGAGGAGGATGATGACGATGATGATGATCAAGAGGAGAAAGATAATATACTAAAGACACCAAAAAGCGATACAATTAAAGCTAAAATGGAGTTCCTAAAACATTTTGAAATACCCTCGCTATCAGATATATCTATAGATACGGAAGATGTCGAGCACTGTGACTCAACAGAACTAAATAAGGATTTGTAATGGGCTCGGAAAATTACTTATTTATCAATTACAGCAAATTACAAACAAATTTGACAACTTATAATGGTTGGCACATGCCATTAGGATTTGGATTGATCTAAAAACGGAAAACAACTTTACAAATGCGCAAGGCCAAAGCCATTTTCAATGTGCGGGCAATTAATTTAATTTATACGCGTTTGCGTTATTGAAAAACGCTTGAGGGGGCTCCCAGCAAAAATTTTAATTATGTCCAAATTATGTTCTAATAAACAAGAATTTAGCCACAATGTGTGCAGGTGACATATTGAATACTCTTTAAACATTATGAGTTATAATATCGAACTAGATTATATATTTAAGTCAGCAGGGTATTAAGGCTTTGTAAATGGAAACTAAATTGAATTTTAGGCAAAGTTTATTAGATACAACATAATTTCTAAATTATGTCTGGCAGACAAATTTTGACTACTTGGAATGCTGACACAAACGCAAAAGTGCAGACCGTTAATAAAAGATAATATTTTATTTATAAATAACAACACAGATAACAAGATAATAATAATTGACTAAGGCCAGAAACAACCACAAAAGCGAAGACATACTAACAAAGAAAATGAGATGCGGGCAAAACGTTGACTGTGTGACCTTGCTTAATGCAGACGCTGACATCACACGCGGTGCGATAACTTTTTTTGCTAGAGCGGATACAGTTTCGATAACAATCGCTATCAGCACACATACGTATATGGAGGCCAGGCAAAGCGAACACAAAACAGAACGTCGAACAAATTGTGCGCTGGGTTGAGGCTATTTTTACTCTGCCTTGTGTTGCGGTACACATTGAACAGGTGGAAAAGTGTACCGAAATAGTTGCGCTGCGTCAGCATTTGAGATTTTCCAGGCGTGCTACTAGGTAGCGGCGACAGCGACGGCATTCGAACTGTTTGTTTGTTGGGATGCTGCGCAGCGAAACAGGGATAGTTGTTATTGTTTTGTTGTTTTTTTTTTTCAATTTCACACATTCTCGCCGCATTGCGTGTTGGTTTATTTTTACAGCAGTTGTGGCCCAGCCAAGGCAGTCAGTCCAGTTATTAGAGGGCACAGTCTCCCAAGAGCCTACCCCCAAGGTAGGAAAATTTTTAATTAACAAAATTTGGTTTTTCGAGTAATGGTCTAAAACAACATCGCATTTATTTAAGTGAATTAAATTTGCCTTGACTACAAATTAAAAGAATGCCCCGCGGATGGATGCAAAGACAATTTTGTGATTTCAATTAAATTGCCTTAACTTTAAGTTATGAAGAAGAAGAAAACAGACCGATATAAATATTAATAGGTGAAGAGACTATGTGTGATAGTGTAAGCAAAAAGAAAAAAAACTTAATGCCCCGTTGCTAATTAGTATACCTTTTAAGCTCAGAGAGGCAGACAAACATTCCATCAAACTCAAAAATTATGAAAACATATTTCTTCAGCAGTTTAGTTGGCCAACACAAATAGACAGTTAACCGCTTTAACACATGTCGCCATGTGCTTGTTGTTTGTTAAGTAAGTATGATTTGCAGTCGACCAAGTTGAAAACATTTTTAGCGAAGACTGACTAAAGAGCAAGCTTAAGCTTAGGCCCAAGCACTCGATGCTAAATGTGTTCAGATTATTTGCACATAAATCAACATTAAAACGTAACAAAAGGCCACAATCCCAGCTATGGCGATGGCAAAGGCAATGGCCGACACAGCCAACAAACATAAACAAGCAAGCTAACTAACTATCAAGAATAATGAATACCCTAAATTGGTAATTGTGTCGCAGTTATTTCGGGTTCTTTCTGTGTTTTGGACATCAATAATATTGAATATAAAATATTTTATATATTAATTAATATATATGAATCTAGTCATTCTATTTAAACTTCTCACCACAAGATCTAATATATATTTTGTAATACAATACAAAAAGCGTAATGCCATCAGCTATTAGTGTATGACAAATGGCAGAGAATGAAACCGAAAAAAAATGCGAAGTCAAGCGAAAATGGATTGAATGCGTTTGGGGGGTTTTTAGCTTAGCTGCCCTAAGAGGGATGCTATACTATTTACAAGTTTTTGCTTTGGGCGGGGTTTGGGGTGTAGAGTGGGAAGAGCGTAATGCCACTTGTAGATATTGTTTAGAGTAGCTGTTAAACACATTTTCCGTTGTTTTTACAGCACGGAAACGGAAATGAAGTCAAGTTCAAATAATTCGCTATTGACTTTTGCGCTTTTGCCTTAAAACAGCATTTGCAAACATTTGCAGCTAAATAAGTAGTTTTGACCATTGACGATAGGAGATATCTAAAAATAATTGTGTTATTTATTTAAGCAGTCAGCAGAGTGCTTAACATTAAATTGGAAATACTCGCGACCCAATGTCGTCATAGCGCTATAAAAATACATATAAATATATAGATTTATTCATATCGAGCATACGCCGTGTGGTGGGCCGTACCTAAATCATCATCAGAGCTGGGAATAGCTGGCAATTGTTATTTATAATATTTTGTTGTTTTTGTTATGTTTTCTCTTGACGTCTGTTTCTCGGTTATTCTTTCAACCATAAGCAATTAAAATTTTGGTGAACATTATCGGAAAAAGTTTGTTTGCATATTAAGTGAACATATTTTTTATACCCTTTTCTTCTCGCGAGAATACAAATTAGCTGAAAACCACTTTGCCTTCTTGCATTTATTGACATAAATTTTAATTATTTATGCTTTTGTTCTATTTTTCTTGCTTACTTTTTGCTTGTCTGCGGCATCTTTTGAACTTTTCTTATTTGCTTGATTTGTTTGCATTGGTTTTTCTCCGCCCGTAAATCAGTTCACCCTAAACTTTGCTTTTCACATTTCCTTTTTGGCCAATTCCACCTGAGAACTTATTACTTAATACGACGACGACGACGAAAAGAAAACCGTAATTACACATTCCTAACTTAAGCCACAATCAAAAAGGTTCGCTCTAACCCGCTGGGTCAATTCAATAAAATTGATGTTCATTCAAGCATAAAGCAGATAAAATTGAAAAAAATAAAAGAAAATTAAACCCAAATACTGGTAATAATTTGCCAAAAAAAAGATAAATGAAAAGTTTAAATACGTTTGTATGCCCTATTATCGGCAATTTGTTATAAAAGGTATATTTAAATAGAAAATAAATAAAGGCAATTAAATTAGGTTTTAATCCAAATTAAATTTTTGTTGAAAATGAATTTTACGGGTACTACCAAATCATTGAACAATCCAGGGCTAAATATATGGCATAATCATTTTTAATAGTATTCAATAAAGAAAAAAAAACACAATTAAACAAATATTTACTTACCTTTAATGTTGAGCTTAACTTTGAAATTGGTGTTGGCTATAGAAAAAGTATTGTGTGTGATTTTTTATTGTGCCAAATTATTTCATTTTAAAATCATCTTTGTATAAGCTATTTAATACTTAAATAAAAATTTTCTCTTAATAGGTAGCTATTAAAAACATAAAAGCAACGAGGTTCTTTCAAATTTATAAGCTACATTCAGTTCTTAAGCTAACAACCAATACTTTTAGCATAAAACGATGTTGAAAGTAAGCTATTTAAAAATAACAGAATAAAGATTGTACACACATTAAAGTTACACAATCAATTATTATCAATTATAAACAATACATGGTATTAAAAAGCTTAGCACTCTTAACTTAAGTAAACTTGCACCATTTTTTTCTCCGCTTCTTTAATCAATAATTCAGCTGCGACTGAATTTCAATTTGCTGTCAGCCAAAGAAAAAAACTGGCAGTTGGGACAAGTTTCACATTTTTTTTTTGGGGGAAATGGAAAGGGGAAAATCTTTATATTTTTCATGGCGAAACTTGTCTGACCCAAATAGAATCAACAAATGAAGCTTAAAGTGCTGATGGAATGCTTGGACCATAAAACTTTGTCAATATTTCCACAGCACACGCAGCGTTGACTCAGGACTGAGAATGGTGGTGGCTGTGGTTCAGTCGCACGGGGTGCTTTAGTGGTGTAATGGCATGTGGCAAGTGGCAAGTGGCATGTGGATTATCCAAGTGAATTAGACTCGACATGGCTAACACTTTAAGGCAGGCAGCTGGGCCTAGTTAATAGGCAGCGGCACTTAATGAGATTTTAAACTTGAGAGAAGAGGTTTCCAATTCCGTAAATTGAGTAAAAGGCGTTAGAATTGGGGCCTAAGCAGCAGCAGTAGGAGTAGCAGAAGCTGAAGTGAATTGCGACATCAAAGAAACATTTTTCACATAAATCAATTTGGTGAAATCTATTTTTCAGCATTAAGCTCAAGTTGCAAACCTTAACACCTGCCCCCAGACTACGCTCCTACCAAAAACAGCAACTTCCTCCAATTTAAAATATAAGGCTGTACAAAAAAAAAGTTTCAAATGGCCTACAAGCGCACACACAAAAAAATGATATTACTGTTGTTGGGTGTCGTTTGCCATTATAACTCGATTTGAAGCACATTCGCCCCTTACCTACCGCTGCTTAACAATTTTTCACACATTCTCCCCTTACCTACCGCTGCTTTACCATTTTTAACAGCTATGCTAATTTACACTCATTATGCGCTTAATTTTAGCGCCTTTGACAAAAGGCGTTGCCTGCTTTTAGGCGAGTTGTTTGTCATCGTCACCTTCTTCTGTTGACCCCCCTCATTTTTTTGCTCTCTCATTCGCTTTGTCGCTGCTCTCAATTTATGCACACACAATTCACTTTTTCGCGTTTATTTTTCATTTATTCACCATAATTATTTGCAAACATGAGTTAATTAAATTTAGAAGTTAAAACAACTGCACGTTTTGCATTGAATACAATTTTTTTCAGCTATTTTCTTCGATCAATTTTATATCATTCCATCATGGTCATCATGGTTGCCTTACACGTACTTCTTCTGCTGCAGCTGCAGCGCCAAATGGCCATAAATAAAATCAGTTTCGCTTTCAATTATTTGAAGCGTTAAATGTAAATAACAACGGGGAAAACACGAATTTGAGCTTTACTATATGTATATATATATATATATATATGCCCGAATGTGTGATCTGATACATACATCTGTAGTCTATTAAATGACTAAAATGTATACAATTTTTAACATTTTATTTATTTAAAATAAACCAATTGGTTTGAGTGCAATGGCACTTTATTATTTGGTGCACTTTAAAAACAGTAAATAGTGTAAAAGTAAAGAATGGGAAAGTGAGAGATTGGAGCACAAACCCTCTTTAAGATATACTTATTAAATTTTTGTTTGAGGGTATTTATGTATGGCTTGTAGTATATAAAAACAGCAACATAACATCTCAAAAGCATAAGTGGTGTAAACAGATTTAAGCCTACACAAGCATTTTCAATTCTTAATAAACCATATAAGGAAATATCCCAAGTACGTATCATAAATATACCTCGTACTCCTCTTATTCCTTGGTTCCGTTAGGCCGAATATAATATGTTATGCAAAAATAAAGTTATTGAGATCTCTGAAACATGAGTCGAATCCAAAATATTTCAGTGCATAATTTTAATGTGTTGCATTTTATGCAATTTTTAGACTATTTAAGACAATACCGAACAAAACGAAAGCATTAAAAGTCATAACAAAAATACATTTTCACTTTAATACCTACTCATTAGGATCTGCGATTTAGGCGCAATAATAATCTTGGTATATCCCACACCACAGTCCAACTATAAAATTGTATCAGAGTAAAGCTAACAACCAGAAAATGTCAACCGTTAATGTAGGAAAAAATAGTTGGATCAGTTCGCTTGGCAAATTGATAAACTTGCTGGTTGGAAAAAGTTTGTTGCGTGACCAAAAGAAGATTTTTACACAAAGCAAAACACGTTGCAGTTGTGTTGCACAAGCCCTCCCCTCTTCACTCCAATCTCGAAAGTTGACGGCTTACAGTCAAGTTGTTTGATGATGCATGCAGCACCACCTAGAATGCCCTTGACTGACACTGGGTAGGATACACGATTCATGATGACTGGTCGAGAGTTTTCTAAATTTACTTTTGTTTGAGTTGGGTATTAGGGAAATAATTATTATGCGCGTTGCGTGCAATTAAGGCCACAGAGTACCTTTATATGGTACTTAAAGTACAACCCAACTCAATGTTACGCACTCGATATGGCCATTAGGCTTGACATGCTGTCGTCGGTTCGTAGGCAAATATTGGACAACATTTCGAGGGCAAACAGTATGCGTAACCCTTTAGATTTCAACTGAACTGTATGCTGTGTGGACGCTTATGAAGTACAGCTAGATAACTGGGCGAAAACATCATTAGCGGTTTTTATGTACACACAGCATATTTTTTGAGCAAACATTAAGTGCAATTAATATACCTTGTACGAGAGCTATAATTATAATTAAAATGTTGATATACTTGAAAGGAAAGAAGTTTAGACTTTAACTTTGGCTTAAGTTCCCTGGACAATTGATTCGGAAGCGAGAAGGAAAATCAAGGAAAGACAGCTAATTGTTGTATACAGTTCCGTAAAGACTTGTAACTTAAACTAAATTCGGTTTACGTTGTGAGGGATAATTGGTATTTCACTTTGATAAAGATGTAGTTGATCTACATTACCGGAAAAATAGCAAACTTGATTTTTTTTTGTCAATCGAACTTAACGTGTATATTGACCGGCAGAAAAATCATGTAATTATTTTACGTTAGAGGAAAACGAAATGACTATAATAGATATTAGCACGATGGAGGGTGTTAGAAGTATGTAATGTACACACCACTTATGGCTATTCTCTTATGTTATACACAAGTCCATTTACTGAAATATAACGGACATTTTTTTGTTCCTATTAATGCTTAAGTTTGACCCAGATAGTGATAATTTTAGTGTTTGGTCAGTGCACATGAAGTTCTTTTTCAATAGCTTTGCATGAACGATATAGGTGGGGACATAAAATGAAGAAGAATTGGGGGTATAAAATGAAGAAGAGATTAGAAAACACATGATTGAAATGAAAAACAAATTGTATCATAAGAAAGAAAAAATGCACGAGCAACTTTTCAAAGATTATATATATTTATATTGTTATTGTCAACAACTTTAGACGAACACAAAAATTTTCTAGAATAATTTTTACGAAAATTCAAGCCGATAAAAGCTTCATTAAACAATACATAAATTTTTTGGGACATGTAACCAAATCCAAAAATTATTCAAGACATATTAGCTATTTATTTAAAATTACTTGAAATTTTATTAAATACGTGATTAAATATTTACAAAAGCGAAACACAATTATGAAAATTGTTGATTCATTTGAAAACTTTAAGATACTCATAAGTTAACACCCAATTTTAAAATTCCAGAATTTAAAATTAAATTTACAGTGATGGCAGATATAATTAAATTCGCTATTGGCGCGTTATTGCCACACCAAGGTCAACCAACAGCATTCGTATTTTAAACAAGTAAGAAGGCTCTAGTCGAGTACGCTCGACTAGAAGATACCCTTAACCCTTGATCATACAGACGGACAGACGGTCGGGCTGACAGACACACTCATATACCGCTGTACCAATGCTTGATGGTTTCATATCTCCGGTGTTTCTTAACCGATTTTAATGAAATTTTCACAGAAGTTTATTATTTTGCGAATAGTTTCAATCCTCATTAAATAAATAAATTTTTTGAAATTCAAGATTTAAGATTTTGTTATCGATTACATGTGTATATCGTAAACCTGAAAAGTTATCGAAATTTTAAAACAAACTTGTCATGCCTAGGGATTAGGAGAGCTCATATCCAAAATCTGGAGTATCTAGCTTTTGTAGTTTCTGAGATCGACGCGCTCATACATCCAGACAGACGGACATGGCAAATCGACTCGTCTGTTGATGCTGATCAAGAATATATATACTTTATGGGGTCGGAGAAGCTTTCTTCTGCCTGTTACATACATTTGCACAAAAACATTATACCCTTTTTTTACCCATTTCATGGGTTAGTATAAAAATAGAGTATCAAAGACATCCACAAGAATAAAGTAATAAGTCAATGATTGGATAGCACATACCATAAGAAATTACAAAAATTAATATTTTTAAACAAATAACAACCGAATATAAATTGAGTCAAAAGTGCATGAATAATATAATTTAAATTGGAGAAAATCAATGATAAAAATTTACAACTGCGAAGAAATATAAATAAGACTTCATAGAAGATGTTTTTGTCAGTAATAATATAACTAAAATTAAACTACTTTCTTACTTTTCTTTTTTTCTTACTTGTAAACGAAAGACCTAATAAAGAAAATACTAAGTAGAATAATAAATTTCAAATTATAGCCTTTACATAATGAGCATACTTAAGTTGGCAACACTTTTTCAACTGTCGACCATTTTGTCAGCTGTTAAGTGATTTATGTTTAGTTTAGTTTGGTTTGGCATTTCAACATAAATAGACTGACACCTGACTGACGCGTTATTGCCGATATACGGCCACAAATGTTGGATAAAGTCGTCGAAAATTGGACCTCTAGATTGGACTACGTCCGAGCCAGCCGTGGCGGACATATGCCAGAAATCATATTTAAATTGTAATGCCAGAAGTTTGTCTATCGATTAAAGTAAGTTTTAAATCAATAAATAAAAGTTATCTTTGTTTTATTTCATTTGGAAGTTTTATACCTCTAAAAAAAAACACCCTTTATTTAACATATAAATTAAAAAGCCTGTTCAAAAAATTAATTGTAAAGTATAAAAAGTCCAGAGAAGAAATTTGTAATGATCACATAGAAACAAACAAAAAAATCGACACACATTATATCCAAACACAGCAATTGCCTGAGGACAGGCAAATTTCTTGCAAGTTAGATATCCTTATTCCCGAACTTTCATATAAACATCTATCATAATGTAAACAGCAGCAGTATTAACATAACAATATTCAGACATAATCATTAGAAAATGTGACATCGTCGAATGCGTAGAAAGCGTGGGATCGTTAACATAGGAGTTTTTTGGCTTAAGGGTGAGATCGTTAATGTAAGCATACTTCAGAAAGCTCACCCAACCTTTAGACTCAAAACAATGACGAAGAGATCATATTTTTTTTCTATTGTTTTTTTTTTGTATCCAATTATATATAAACAGATACAACAAGTAAGAATGCTATAGTCGAGTATGCTCGACTAAAAAGATACCCTTAACCCTTGATATTACACCAATGATTACTGATTAAACTTCAATCTATTACATCTTATGTTTATTTTTGTATCTTTAATGTCATTCATTCACATTCAAAAAAAATGCGTAACTTTTGCAGATTTCATTAAACAGCACATTACGGCAGACAAGAATAATAAATTTATAAGTTTGCAACTGATTGATAGGTATTCATATGAATATATGAAAAATTAATAAATGAAAATATGGTTCAGGAATTAGACTCGATTCCCATACGCCTATAATAATAGTACAATTATCCATCCGAAATTTCTTATTCATAATTTTATGTCTTCAAACTATAGGATTCTAGAAAAAGATAACTTCAGGGTTAAACATTCCAATTATGTATATCTCTAACTCTAATTTCTAACCTTCGAACTTAAGTAAAATGTTATCATTTTAGTGCTTACTAGTTGTATATTCACAGTGCTGCACTGCAGAAAATTTAAACTTGCCCACTTGCTCGACGATTTCACGTAGTTTCTCCAAGCCAAGCCGATTCACCTCATACGCATCCAATTTCTGTATTGTGGCAAACCAGCGATGAAGCTTGGGCCAACGTTCTGCCGTAACTGGAAACATGAGATTCACGGTACTCAATGTGGTCACAATAGATAAATCTGCGAGCGTCAGCTAAGTAAAAATGCAATTGAATATATAAATAAAACGAAACTTGTTTGTGGTTTCTTTTTGTTTATTTATCTTTACCTCGTCGCCAGCCATATACTTATGTTCAGTTAAATACTGTTCCATGATGTTGTATGCCTCGTGCAGCTTACGCTCATGGTAATCCACATCCACATTGGCAAACTGCTTGCGCACAATTCCCGACTATGTTGGTGGATGCAAGAGGGTCTTGCGTTAGAATGTCTATAATGGTGATGGCAGAAGCACTTACCATTAAATCACTGTCACGGCGAAACAAAAAAGAGCATTCAAAGAACAAGCGATTAAGAACATTCAATCGCTTTGCGCTGTTCGTGGGCCACAGTGTGGCCGTTGAATTAAATTGCTCCGCGAGATGTATGAGTATGACATGGCTATCGGTGAGTATAATATCTCCATCCACCAATGTAGGCACACTATGCTGTGGATTTATCTGATACGCAAAAAACCAAAGAAGAGAGAATTAGTAAATACATGCGTAAGAAAAGCATTTTCTTACCGCAATGAACTCCATCTCAAACTGTGCACCCTTAAATAAGTCAACGTATCGCAGCTCTACTTCAATATTGAGCATTTTGACTAACATAAGGCAACTGCGCGCCGGTGGACTGCGATCGTCATAGTATAAAATCGGTTTCGTCATAGCCCACCCTCGAACAACGAACGGAAATACTGAGTTGAATTAAATTAAATCACACACAAACAAAAATAAACGCAATAAAAACAGCGTGTCAAACGATCGTACTCAAAGATAAGAAGCAACTAAACCTGAGATTCTTTGTAAGCTTCCGCTCTAAGTTTGAAGCAAGTTTCGTTAAGTTTTGGCCAGTATCGAAGGACCACCACAATTAATCGAGTGCTGTCTACCGATTGTTACATACAGCTGTTGCATATTCCTAAGATTGTTCACTTTGGTCTCACTGCTGGTACCAACTTTGCTTGCAATTTAGTTTTGTTTAGCAAAAAGTTATTAATTATAACTTAAAGTAAAGTATTTTAACGCCCAAAGCACTCCAAATGTACCTAACGCGCCAGCTTAGACTGCTGCCCAGATACAGTTTTGCGCGTCACATTGCCAGTAACAATGGCACACATTACACAACCGCTGAAGAGCACATTGTAATTCCCAAGTGTATTAAACGCTCGCCGACAGACTTGCTGCAGGCGTTGGCCAGCACCGTTGGACGTGATCCGACAGCGCCTCACTACAAATATCACGATGATCCCTTTCTGATACCCACGTCAAATGTAGCGAAGCGAACGTATGCACTATCTAAGGAAGCGGGTCGCAAGGCGGCTAACTGGATAAAAGAGGAAAACTGTGACCTCTTCATGGTATATGGAGTGAATGTAGTTTTTTTTAAATGTAATTCTTTAAGCTATTATTGTTTTACATTTCAGCACCAAGAAGCGCAACCAGCAATTGAAAAGTTTGCACCATCCATGGTCTATACTGAGGAGTCTGAGGTGGATGTGGATTCACTTCAACGGTTGATTGCCCAAGGAAATGTGGAGGACGCCACGTTAGTGTATGGTTTGCTGGGTAAAAAGGGCATTGAATTCAGTGTCGAGCTAAAGCAGAGTTTGTTGGAGCTGGTATGCTTTTATAACAATCAGGATCCGCTGCCAGAAGAGTATATTGAAGAGCGCTGGTTCCTCCAGAATAGTCGCAGGCGTGAGCGAACCGGCAAAACCTGGAAAGATGGTGATTTAGCCGAGAAACTCTATGCTGAGATAGAGCCAAAGACACCCCAATCCTATGCAGCACTTATTCGTGGCATGGCCAAATATTTTCAGTGTGAGCGTGCATATGCGCTGCTCCAGGAAGCCAATGAGCGGAAAATGCAACTGGATACCAACACCTACAATGCCATCATACAGATTGTTAGCATGCTCAAGGACTCTGCCGAACAGCGCTGGCAATTGTGCACCGAGCTGCTGCATCAAATGGCCGAGCAGCAGCTGCAACCCAACCTGAGCACACTAAATGCTCTGCTCGAGTGCATCAGTTCTTTTGGCAACTTTAAATTGGCCCGCAGCTCAGCACTGAAGTTGCTGGCTGAATTCAAGCAACTGCACGTGTCGCCCAGTTTAGGCACTTACTATTACCTACTTATCATATTCTGTCGGGAACGTGCGCCGGTCTCGCACGTTATTGTGGACATTCTGAATGAAATTGCCGGCAAGGAATTTAAGATTGAACATCCAAAGGATACGTACTTTTTTGCCACGGCAATGGATGTGTGCCGCAATCATTTGCATGATAAGGCGCTGGCCAAGAAAGTGGATAAATTGCTGCATACGGGCAGCAACTACGATCTGGTTGGTGACTCTTTCAAGGAGTCCATCTACTATCGCAACTATCTGGCTCTTCTCTGCCAGACCGGATCCATTGAGGATTTCATGCAGACATATGATCTGCTAGTGCCTAATATTTATATACCCGAGCCGGGCATTATGGAGGAGATACTTCGAGCTATTGAAATCAACGGCGCCGTTGAACAGGTACCACGCATATGGTCCGACATGGTCATCTTTGATCACACACACCGCGAGAGTTTACTTCTCTATGTTCTCCGAATAATGATCGATAATCGTCCAAATGCCGAGCTACCCGGCCAGCAGCAACTTCCTGAACAATGCGCCAAGGTGGCCTTGGACATGTACAACAAAATCGAGGAGTCGGCGAAGCGCGTTCGAAAAGTCTCTTTCACCGGTCAAATGCTTGGTGACATCCTCACGTTGCTCGTGCGCTCTGGCACCAGTTTTGACAAGGCCAGCGAGGTGTTCACCTACATTGACAAGCAGCAGCATCGTATTCCCGGTACGCCCGCCGATTCCGCTTTGTTCGAGTATGTGGAAGCAGCTGTAGTGCACAAGGCACCTAGCCAGTCGCTGGCTGCCCTTCAGTATGCCGTGGAGAATAACATGGAAACGAATGCGCTGGCTAAGTGCATTCACGAAGGTTTCACGCTTAACGAAATGCATTTGGCCAAGTTAAACTCGCTTATCGGTGAGGGCTTCTTAGACAAATAATATAAAAGTTTGATATTCAAGTCATTAAATTCGTTTTTTAATTGCAATGAATTAAAATAATTGTACAAATATATTTGTATATAAATGCAAGAAGTGCATTATTGGCTTATAATAAAATTCGATAGATTTGTATTTTGAGATACTTAAGTTAATGACTAGTCTGGAAATGATATTGAGATTTAATCCTTTTTCGACATAGGCACCCAATTGACGCCATCGTGCGGCAAATCGCTACGCACAAAGGGCGAAAGCCAGGTCCAGTACATGCGCTTGCCCAGTACCATTTCGAAATTGGCCCGCAGGCCGAGATTATATTTGTTAGTCAAACGCTCTTTCATGATGGCACCTCGCTTAAAAATGGGTATGTGATACAACAGAAGCAACGTGGACATGCCGAATGCCAAGAGGTTTAACTCGTAGATCAGCACATAAAAGTTCTCCCAGCTGGCGTGCACGGTGAAGCTCAATGCTGGCACAAAGATGGTTATAAGTGTATACGGGCGCCAATAAAAGTCGGCATGAAGATACCACAGATAAATGCTGGCATTGATGCTCACATAAAAGGCGCCAATGCCCATGTACAGAAGAAAGTAAAAGAAGTAGCGATAGTTGTGATGACCAATGCAGCAGCAGGTGAAACGGCAGTGATGATCCCGCTTGAGCACGCACACATCACAAACTTCACAATGCCAGGCACGGGGTGGCACTAAAGCCTGGCAACTGTAACACATGTGCCAGCGGCTGAGCAAATGTTGATCCTGTGGCGGCTTTAATATATGCACTGCAATATAAGGTTTGCATATTACAATTAAGTTAAAAATCAACATCAATCAAGACAAAACTACTTGCTTCTTATCGAAGTATCTACCAACATGCAAGCCAGCATATTAGACGTTAAATTGAACACCAAAAAGAGTCCCGCTAGCCATATGACTGTGTACCAAAAACTGCCCACAACATGCAGCTCCGGCATAATAACAGTGACTTGAAATATGTATGTAATCGGTACAAAAACGGCGACGAGCAGAAAACACGCAGCATCGGCGAAGGAACGGGGCCAAAATGCCCGTTTAAATGGTCGAAGTATCATTCTAAAGTTCACTAAACTAATATCCAATACTTTTCAAATTTTTTTGACACTGCAGTCAAGTACTTGTATAAAAAAGTTTTTCAACTTATCGATAGTACGTCTTATCGATAAATTGTTTTGTTTCCGTGCGTGAGTAAATTCATTTTCAATGTTGATCGTAGTTCAAAATTATTTAATATGCTTATGATATATAAGTTATATTGAAACTACTATGAATTAAAATATTTTTCACAATATTGAATACTTTTTGTGTCTTTGTGAGTGACAGTAAAGTATTATTAGTAGTAATGCTTAACCTACCTCAAAAACTCTACATAGGATTTGCTTACGCATTTTTATAACTCCTGCCTTTTTATATACTACACTTACCGTAATTAAAAAATGCTTCTGGCCCTAATGCTAATAGAAGCTATGTTTGTGACAATGAGTCACCGTGATGCAGTCACTGTTTAGATACTTCTGCTCATCTCTATAAAGAGCTGCTGTTGTGAGCGTACTGCAAATAAGAAGAACAAGCTTTGAAGAGAGTGCATAGTGAAAACGCTGTAGCTAATCAAAGAATATTAAAACCATAAAACATTCCAAATGCTACGGTAGAATTATATCGTATCAGTCGTATTCATAGCATTGCGCACCAAACACCTACAACGACGACAAAACACACTCGCGACCCTCCACAACAATGGAAACTCGACTAGGTGCGCAGCTGGCATTTTTAATTGTCGTAATATGCCTGATGGAATTGATTTCCGCTGGCGTTCCTCTCAAAAGATACGAAGCATTGTTAAAACAACAATCAGCACCCGTGGACGAGGAGCTGGGCTTGTACGATGACAAAGACAAGGTTGTCAAGCTAACAGTTACCAATTTTAACGAGACGGTGCTAGAGCAAAATCGCGGCTCGCTTGTTGAATTCTACAATACGTACTGCGGACACTGCAGGCGCTTTGCGCCCACCTACAAGCAGTTGGCAGAGCAGCTACATTCATGGCAGGATGTGGTCATTGTGAGTGCCATTGATTGCGCAGCTGAGCAAAACAATGGCATATGTCGCACCTACGAGGTAATGGGCTACCCCACACTGCGGTATATGGCTCCTGGTTTTCAGCCCAGCTCTCAGCAATATGGCCATAAAGTGGAGACACAGAAGCCCGAGGAGATACGATCGCTACTCGCCGTCCTAGTCGCTGGCGAGAACCAGACTACCAATAATACTCATTGGCCAAATTTTACGCCAGTCGCGGAAAGTGAAACGGCGGCAAATCTCTTCGAAGGCCTAAATATTCAGCGGGAGCATATTGCACTCGTCTATGAGCCTGAGAACTCTACGCTGGCCATTGAAACGGCGCTTTTTCTGCTGCACTGGCCATCCGTGCAAGTTCGTCGTATTAACGATGCTTCGATTGCATCTAATTTTAAAATTGATACCAAGCAGCAGCAACTGGCGCTTGTGGACCGAAAAGCTGGCATTCAGATGCTCACGCCAGCTAATCACACCGGCGAGGCACACGCCCAGGCCATTGAAAATGCGCTGCTTGCACACAATTTTACACCCAGACCCCAACAACAACATCACAGCGGTTCCACGCAGCCGGAGTCGCAACCAAATCATAGTGCGGCCTTAACCGATATTATTAAGGAAGTGCATCGCAATAAGCATTTCATATATCAAGCGGATCTTGAGCAGGGCATACGCACTATACTACACAACGAGGTGTCGAAAGTCAATGATATTAGTGGTGAGCGATTGCTTGCCTTGCAACGTTTTCTCACGTGCCTGCAACGTTACAATCCGCTCGGAAGCAATGGACGCCAGCTTGTCAGCAAGCTGAAAGATTTCATGATACAATTTAATCAGCAGTTAACGGGCAAACAATTCGAACAGGAACTGCAACGTCTGGAGACACAGATCGGACAAATATACTCAAGCACACACTATGTGGGCTGCACTGGCTCCAGTCCACATTTACGCGGTTTCAGCTGTTCGCTGTGGACGCTCTTCCATTTCATGAGTGTACAGGCAGCCAACAATGAGGAAACACAGGATCCGTTGGAGGTCCTGCAGGCGATGCATGGTTACATCAAGAATTTCTTTGGCTGCACAGATTGCAGCGAACATTTTCAGGTTTGTTTTTGTTCACTATTTTAATCTTTAACCCAAACACACATATGCACACACTATCGCTTTGGATTGTGCCTACGTGTTAATAATACTTCAATACTATACTATATACACATTATTGGGGCTTTTACTATGAGATCATCTAATGACCCCCGAGCTATTCAAGTGCACACGGTGAAAATTTATTTACTATATTTGTAAAGTCACGGTACGAATAAATACCTGTTTACATTAAATACTAGCTTACACCAACAATTCAAAGTAAGCAAAGTTTTACTCATAGGTTACAATTCGTCGCTTACAACCTTTATCGAAAAAATTAAAAATAGATCTGTGGTGTTTATAATTTGTTAGTGGTTATAAGCTTTCACAATAAACCATATAATTATGCCCATAATAAAACAAAGTAAATAGAGCAACACATACATTCATTTGGTTTGCATTAAATAAGTTGTGAAAATAACCATAAAAAGTTTAACATATTGCGCTCATTAATTTTGTATTAACAAATTAATTTTTTTTACATTGGCTCACAGATTGTTTTGTGCGGTGTAAAATGCTATTAATTAAATACTTTGTTTAAGAATACAATTTAATTGTCACTTTAAGTTAGTTAGACTTTTTATGCAATCATTTAAAAAAATACAAATATTTTGTGCATAAAGATTCTACAATTACTAAACACAGTTGGGTAAACAATGATTAAAATGGTACAGTTATTGTTATTTAACTATTAATACCATATGTTTTTTTATAGAACAGATCATGCAAATTTATATAGTCTACTTTTTTTGAGTTGTGTACATTTGCTGTTAAAAGAAATCTAGTTTTGTTGTTTTGCAGATTGAGCATGTACATATATTTTCGTAATGCGGGGTCAAAGCCCTAAAAAGCATAATGCTGATATGTGAATATGGTTAATTGAGCAGTCACGTTGTCATGATGATAATGATGATGTTGATTGGATTGTGAAATTCTTAAGAAATTCTTTTCACTGAGGTTTAGTTGGATTATGCTTATGTTGGGTATAGCAGAAGTCAGGTATAAGGTGGCAAATTGTTTTGTTTTTTTTATCTAAAGCATTCTTATAGGGCCGACCTGAATTATTGTCTCATTTTTTTCTTATCAACAGCTGTTCAAAGCAATTGACACAAGTGTGTGTACTTACTATTGAGATATATTTATTAATTAATATTTCTGTCTTGTTCATAGACAATGGCATCACGCCGAAAAATCTGGAATGTCGCGTCAAAAGATGAAGCCGTACTGTGGCTATGGGCCGCCCACAATGAGGTTAATCAACGCCTGGCCGGTGATTCCACCGAGGATCCACAATTTCCAAAAGTACAATTCCCCAGTGCCAATAGCTGTGCTCAGTGCCATCGTGCACCGGCAGCTGGGTCGAAGGAGAACTTAGATTTTAATTGGAACAAGGATGCAGTGCTTAGTTTCCTCAAGAACATACACAATCCGCAATTTATTAACCGCTATGGCGTGCAGCGTGAGGAGCTGCTGCATGAGACGCTCGATAAGATGCGGCAAAAGCGTCAGATCTCGAACGTTTTCTCCGACATGGATATGCGCATGGGCATGTTCTTGTATGCTTTCTGCATTGTCATGATGGTGGTGGCATTCAAACTGTTCGCCTTCAAGGGTGGCTATCGTAAGAAACCATATGGCCACGATCTTCTGGGCAAGGTGTAATTCACGCATATCAAGGATTAGCTCTTCTAATACTTTTTGCAAAGAAAAGACACGAACACCGACAGTGATCACAATCTCCAACCGACCACCTCTTCTTATTTTGTGTCTGTATTTGTATGATTAAGATGAAAGTGTATGTATATATATATTATGTCATTAATCTTCCAGTTTTAAATTTTTATCATAATGACAAAAAACGCTTTTTTATAAAAATTATCCAACTTTGTTTATGGTTTTCTGCTATAGTTTTTTGTACGTCAGTCCAAATAGACCGATAAAATTGTATATATGTATATCTTCTCACGATTGTTTATCTACAAATCAATAAGACAACGATCTCGGAAGTTCCCGAGCAATGTAAAACATATGTTACGTGTCGTATCACCTGGCATTTACATGCTCATAATTTATAAGATAAGGACAGATTGATGGTCGAAAGTAAAATCAAGTAAACTTAAAAAAAACGGCGCTAATGAAGATACCCGTAACTTGATAAAAAAAAATAATTTTTTTTTGTAACTAAATCAAATTTATTTTCGAAACCTCTTGAAATCGGGATGCCACCAGGGCAACACTTTATATTTATCTATGCGAGAATACTTTACAGCCACACTCATTGGACTAGTGGTGCTGTTATCTTCAGCAAAGTCCAGTTCCAGGTTTTTGGCACGCATATCCGTGCAAAGCATTTCACGGGTTGCTTTGAGGCGAAACCGGGATTGTTCTTGGTTGTATAGCAACTCCAGCGGCAAAGGCATATATTGTCGACATAAAACAATCAGTAGCACTACACCATTGTGACGATTTGCGTAGCTTTGAACTGGTGTAATGTCATTCTCCACCTCTGCAAGTGTTTCCCAATCGTTAACCACATCCGTATCCGGTTTCTTTAACTGTTTGGATGTTGACGAGTGTTGGTTCCATAGTGTGTACGTTATATACCACCAGCATCCAAACTGATTCTGCGAGCAGGACACAAATGTTCGTTGCAGCAACCAGTCTAGACTGTAACCCAGTTCAATTCGCGCCTTGAGCGGCCGATAACAATGGAAAAGTGCCACAATTACATGTGTACGCAGCGTTCTTGTATCACAATTACGAATTTGCTCCAACTGGAGCTGGGCGGGAAGCTCCAAATTCCAGCCCATGGCTGATTTACCCAGGCAGTAGCGTTTGTACATGTTCCGCCAGAAAGCTCCAGAGCTTACCAGGCGAGCAGTCTGTTTGCATACCAATGCAAAGGTCTGTACATCCTCCGGATCAAGGTGCATGGCTATTTGAAACCAAACATCATGTTCAATGCGAATTCCATTGATGGTGTTGTTGGTATTCTTGGGCATGGTGCCAGTTGATGTTGTGTTAACATTGGAATTTTTCTTCAGCTCAACGTAAATATACGATTGGCGTGCAAAGATTGCTGTGCTTTTTACGGGAATGAACTTTCATTTAGAATTTTTAATAAATATTTGGAATACTTACCGCACTTACCCCTACCACGGTGCAATTTCTGATGTATATATTCATCACTTTCGTCATCTAAATACATTACTTAAATTTTCTATTTGCATCTCAAGCTTTTTATTGCATTGGACGTATTCCCTTCAACACCTTTTATTCATTGTTCAACACTAAATTGTTATTATCGATAGCTACAATGCGCCTATCAATGCACGTTCTTTATTTATAAACAATCCGGTTGCGGTGTATTCTATTGTATAAATGCCTATAGATTGTAAAGCAAAATGTGGCAACAAAGCTGCATTAAAGGTCAGTACTCTATTTATGTTTAGCATTATATTATATAAAAAAATAATCCAATTTATAGCGGCCCAAAACCGGAGACGCATTGTGCAAGGATTGTTTTTTTGCTGCCTTTGAGGCTGAAATACATTACACCATTGTCTCGAGTAAACTGTTTCAACGGGGCGAGAAGGTTGCAGTCGCTGCCAGTGGTGGTAAGGACTCCACAGTTCTAGCACATGTGTAAGTCCAAGATGAACAATTCACACAATATACAGATGTAAAAGCCATGTGCTTTCAGGTTGAAGCTGCTGAACGAACGCCACGATTATGGTCTGAAGCTAATGTTACTTTCCATTGACGAAGGCATCACTGGATATCGGGACGACAGTTTAGAGACGGTCAAGCAAAATCGCGATGACTATCAAATGCCACTAAAAATTCTCTCCTACGAAGAGCTCTACGGTTGGACTATGGATCGCATTGTGACTCAAATCGGACGATCTAACAATTGCACGTTTTGTGGCGTTTTTCGTCGCCAGGCATTAGATCGGGGTGCAAAATTACTGGGCGTCGACAGCATTGCAACTGGCCATAATGCAGATGACATTGCGGAAACGGTGCTGATGAATATACTACGCGGGGACACATCGCGTTTGCGTCGCTGCACCGACATCCGTACAGGCGGTGGGGAAGACTCCATTCCCCGCGTCAAACCTCTTAAATACAGCTATGAAAAGGAGATCGTCATGTACGCACATTACAAGAAATTGGTCTACTTCTCGACGGAATGTGTGTTTGCACCAAATGCTTATAGGGGACATGCACGCGCTTTTCTCAAGGATCTAGAAAAAGTGCGTCCTTCCGTAATAATGGACATCATATATTCGGGCGAGCAATTGCGCTTTAAGGATACTGTGAAGAAACCCGTGCGCGGCAATTGCGAACGCTGCAGTTTTGTTTCCTCGCAGCAGCCATGCAAGGCGTGCGTCCTCTTGGAGGGGCTTAATCGTGGCTTACCTAAGCTGGGGATTGGAAAGAAATCAAAAGGCGATCGCATGATTGCAAAGCAAAATCATGAGCTTGCTCTTAGGGAGCGTGCAAATATAGTAAAAAACGATTTTTAACATCAAAATTTACGTTTATTTAATATTTTGTTTGTCATAAGCCATAATATAAACACTTTGACCTGTCTGATCCAATTGAGAACCTGAAAAAAAGAGTGTATAATGGAGCATAAATTAACTTGCTTCTGTACAAACAAAAATAATGGTTTAAGTATAAGATTCAGTGCCAATTTCTTAACCAGGGTTCATAACCGGTTAAGCAAGACTCGCAAACTCCAAAAGAATATTGAAGCAGTTTGTCAGCGCTTAACTTTTATATGATGTCTGTGAATGGTTTAAAGTATCATCATTGCAAACGAGCATAACGACAAAAAATCTCATTGTTAAATGAAACTAACCAAGTGATAGACAGTGCTTCATGTATGCGTGTGCGATTATAGCCACTACAATAGAGGCCCCAAGATGCCCATGTGCATTTTTAACCTAAAAAAAAGAAAAAGATTATAAAATATCTTTGCAAAGTTATCACATAAAATCTCTTGTTATATAAACTTCAGTATTTAATTACAAATAGATTGAATCACAGTGGTTCATATGAGGTGTCAGATGTAAAATTTCATCACAGAAAGACATTTTAATTCAACATTTATTAATGGACGACTTACATTTTTCTTAGGTGTGCGACAAAACGCCTAAAATTGTTCACGTTTCCTGAAAAAATAAAAAGAACACAATTTGTTAAAGCAGGACCTACAGAACAAGTTAGCATTTAATCAACAAAATTTGTATGCTTCACGAAAAAATATGCACCGCAAATTTCTAATGTAAATTTGGGCTATGCTTGTGCGAAGCAAAATTATTCTACGAACAGAAAAAAAGCACTAGCTAAAGTGGAAATTTCTTTACACCAGCGACTCGAGTTCGCAAAGAAAAGAAAATCTCTTTTTATTTACTTACCAAATTTAAACCCGCCCGCTTAAGCAGACTTTATTATTATTGTGATTCACCTGAAAAGAAATAATATTAGTCCCAGAGCTGTATTAAGTAGTAAAATATTAAAGTGTACAAGTGCAGGAAGCGGACCGTAAGCCACGTGACTATAAAATTATAGCCGGCATACGGCCGCCATTGTCCTTCAATTTAGTTTGATTTTGCAGCATTGAGTTCTGTAAAAAGGCTTGTTATACACTTATCACAGTTATATTTGCAGCAATATCAATTTACACCATTACAAATTTTTGAGAAAACTTACATTTTACCAGCTCGAACAACCAACACGCTCTGGTTGACTTAAAATTGACGGAAACCAGCGAAGTTAGCTGCGCTAGTCAAAAACACAGGGTTGAAATTCAAATAGCACAGGCTTGAAACTTAAATTTATTGAAATTAAAAGAAAATTCGATATTTTCAAATTGCAGCCCATTTACTATGCAAGCACACATTCAAGCCTGTAAAATATAACTGTTCTTTTAGAATTTTGTGCCGTTCGATTGTGCGTCGGTTTTGTTGTGAGATTAAAGACCATTTAGCTTTTGTGCATAAACGTAAAGCAGCATGTCGTCTTTTGATACTGCTGATATATTAATGTCTCTTGGTAAAAAAAAAAATAAATAAATATTTAAATTGTTTTAAAAACACATTTTTTTATTTCATTTCGTGTAGACGAGTACTACAAGCAACGCGTCGACCCAAAGCCGAATATATCTAAAAAATATAGATGTGACAAAAAGCAACGAAAAGCAGCTCATTTGCAATCTTATAGAGATGACGCTGCAGATGATGAAGAAAATGAGGACGAGGACGAATACGAAGAAGATGAACGAAAGCAAGCTGATGATGAGTTTGATTCTTCTATATATGACTCCAATCATATTCAAATTGAGTTTGAAACAAATGAGTTCAATCAGTTATATGAAGACGCTAATGATCAGATGGTACAAAATACTAAAACGGCCGAAACAGCAATGCCAGCTAATTCGGCGCAGTGGCGTTTACAACCCCATAATGTCAACAGGCCACAGGGTGCTCCTCCATTAGTTCCCAAAAATGCCCAATATACACGTTGCGGTAATTTAGGAAAGCAGCAACGCTCGCGCTTCAATCGCCCATCGTATGTTCGAAACAACAATAACAATAATCGCAATAGCTCGCGAATTTCTGTTCATGACCGTTTAGGCTACAATATGAAGCAAAATTGGCAACGCGGTCAGCAGCACATGCGTAACAGTTTTTCCTCTCTAATCACAAAAAAACAAGTAATAAATACCATAAATGATGACCATAACAAAAATAATAATAGTATTAATAATAATCAACCGCAAAAGCAGCAGGTACTAATGAACACGCACAATCAATTAAACAGTAACCAACAACCAAACAATAATAATAAACAACAACTGGAGCAGTTATTAATGAACATAAACAATAATTTAAACAATAACCCATTAAATAATAATGTTCAAAATCAGCACCAGCAACAAGTATTAATGAACATAAATAATCAATTTCCGAATGGTAACTCACAACTAAATGTGAGTTCCCCGATGGAAACACAAAATTTAATGTTGAACAGTCGCAACAATGCGCCTGTCTATCAAACAAATGGTTATCAGAACAACGATGAAGTGAACACCATCTCTTCATTGATAACCTTGGCCAATTCCTTTTCAAATAACCAAGGTAATATTAACAATAACCAGTCTCAAATAATGCGTGCCAACAATTACCCAATTCAAAACCGTTTGGGACAACACGCTTGTTTAAATAAATCAGCTATGGCTAACGCAGGCTATGGACCATGTCAGCCGAACCCAATTAATCAAAACAATCAATTTCAACGTGGCTCTGCTGTCGTGGTTGCTTCTGAATCTGTGCGTCTGGCTGACCTAATGAACATTTCCAAGGACAACGACCAAGACTTTAATTTGAAGGACGTGGCCAAACACGCCATTTTATTATTGAGCCATGTTGTTCACAAACCGACGTTAAATAGAGACGTGCAGCAGGAACTGTCAAATCTACAGGTGAGTGAACCCCCAATTTAAGCCACATTTTAATAACAAATTTTATGTTTCAACAGCAAAAAATAGGAATAGCTGAAAGTCCAAATGGCTTGGACATGAACATAAATCCTCAAGTCACTAATGTGCCAATGTCCCATCGCTTTACGTAAATCGAACGAAAAACAGAAACTAATTTAAGTTATGCTATTTTCAGTGGTAAACAAAACAAAAATCTAATGTACTTAAATATTGCCGCACAGTATTCATTCCAGGCGAATGGTAATACGAAACAAAATGAGGAGAATGACTTATGTGTGAATGACAAATCACAACCACACGCTCATCATTCGAGTGAAAATATATTTTTTTTTCTTATTATTATTATTTTTTTTTTTATAAGAAAAGGCCGCTTATCAGCAATGCACAACAAGACTACAAAAGAGATGTGAGGCGAAAGCGTACCAAAATAGAAGCAAAGAAGAGCGATAAATGACGGCAAAGCGAATATTTTTGTAAACGAACGAACGAGAAATGGAAATAACAATTAATCAGTAAATCTACTAAAGACGTAGACCGTGAACGTAAAAAAATGGTCAATGGCAACGGATAACGAGGGTTTTCAGTGTGTGCTAATTGATCCAGTTTAAGTTACAGCAAATATCCAATTAATACAAATAATATACATATAAATATATGTATGTATGTTTTTCGTTATACATTTTTGAACACAGCGTCCAACAATTCTTAAGTTTTTCTTATTACACCAATTATTGAAATAATTGCGAATCATAATTAACTTTATCAATTAATGTTTAAACCAGTTAAACATCGAATTTAAAATAAATATTGAGTGCTTACCATCCAAAATAAATTCTCTTTTAATTATCGTCACTAAGCATGTTGAAGTCTAAGCAATTGCTCAAACAATTAACCAAAGGTAAGCACTGAACAAGATCCATTGGAACCTTTAACACAACTTAACTGTTTGCTGGATTTCTTGTTGTTGTTTCTAAACATGAACAGCGCTTCCAGTGCGTTTCCGTTTGTTACTATTATCAGCTTTGGCTGTGGCATGTGATTGTAATGGCATTCTTAGGAATCACGCTATTAAAAGATAATCTTAAAATATGAGAGACAAATTTTTGCCAAAAACAAAATCAAAGTGGAAAATGGCAACGGAAACTGCTGAGTTCACGTGTGATACTAAAAATTGTATAGAACGAGATATTCCAACAATAATTATTGCAAATGTAATGAGAGCACTAATGTCAATTGTTTGACAATTTCGTTTTTCAAGAATATTCAAGCTTTGCACCAGCAAATTATAAACTAAAACGTGCTTTGGTTGTAACAAAGCTTTCACGATATGAAGTGGAGCAACTGCGTCATCCGGAACTGTCAAGCGAGCAGCTTGAACAAAAGCTGCGTGAACGTGGCACTGATGTTGAAATGGTCCTCTATCTGCACAATCTGCACAAGGATTTTGAGCAACGAATTGTGCAGAGCTTCCAGAATGTTGGTTGCGAGGTAAAATTATCCAGCAGGTGCGTACACGTTGTATGTTTATGTTCCGCCTGGCGTGTTCATACAAACATATGCCTGTTTATACTGTATGTATATATTATTAATGCTTGTTTTGTTTGTGCGTGTGTGTGGCTTTATTGTGGCTATGTCTGGTGTTGTCATCATCGTCATCGTTGTCTAAATGAACATGATAATGTTGTTGCCATCGTCGCCACAATTATTACCAAAATCTACAAACTTGTACTTACTTCCCGCCATCCAACATAATATGTCCCTGTCGCCTGTTGACTTTATTAAACAAGCAGACTTGAATTTAGAAGCTCTCTGAGCAAGGATGTCATGAGCTGGGCCGATGTTATTGTACCCGTTGGCGGCGATGGCACCTTCCTGCTGTCTGCCAATCGTGCCAGTCCCCTGTTTGCGCTCAGCCAACAGAAGACACCCATAGTCGGCTTCAATTCGGATCCACAGCACTCTGAGGGACGCCTTATGCTGCCTAAGCATTACTCGGAAAATCCCGAAGAGTCAGTAGAACGCATCAAATGTGTAAGACATCATCATTCATATGTATTCCTTCTGCAATTTAATACGAATAATTTTTTGCAGGGCGACTTTAAGTGGATACATAGAACGCGCATCCGCACCACGCTGCTAGGCAGCAATGGTACAATTCCTGAGTCGACAGATCTGTTTAGACATACAGCTGTCAAAATGGAGCAGGTGTGCACGTCGCCAGAAATGTTGGATAAGCACATGGCCAGCAAGTACAAAGCGAAAATGAAACGTGTTTTACCCTACCTGGCACTTAATGAGGTAAGTAATTTTAATTCAGAACGCTGTCTGATTAAACTAATCTCTTTGTGTATCCTTTATTTTAGGTTTTTATTGGTGAGCATCTGTCTGCACGCGTGTCTCACTTGCAGGTGGTGCTAGATCATCAGGACGTGGTGAATAAGACGAAATGTTCGGGCTTGTGCGTCAGTACTGGCACCGGCTCTACATCCTGGCACACAAGCATCAATCGCATTACTAGAAGCGATGTCGATGATCTGCTGCAATCGCTGCCCAACAGTGATTCTCCCAATGTTTCACAGCTGCGCGCTAAGGCTGATGAAATTGCCCAGCGCTATAATCAGGGATTGCTCTTTGCGCCAGACGATCCACGCCTATGCTACTCCATACGTGAGCAAATTTGTGTGGGCGTGTGGCCCAAGCCAAAGACTTTTAAGGCACGGGATTTTGTGCAAAGCGTATTTGTAAAATCACACTGCATCGATGCCAGTAAGTGCCTACGTATATTCTAATAAATGAGTTTTAACATATCTGTTTAACATTTTGCAGATTTGGTCATTGATGGCAGCATATCGTATCCGTTTAACGATGGAGCCAAAGTACTGCTGGAGGTTCATCCTGAGGATGCTCTTCTAGCAATTTCTTTAGACTGAAATCTGAAAAAACTTTACAGTGCCTACTCAACAATTCGGATAGGCTGCTACTGTTGCATTTTATGAAGCATGTCTGAAATATTGAAATTACATACATACATACATATTTAATGATGCGTTTTACAAACTGCTTAGAATTATATAAGCTCGAAAGTTATTTGTTACAATATATATAAATATAAAAATATATATATAAAGCTTATTCAAGTTACCGTTGCTTTGTGCTTCCCATTTGGTTTATTATACCCTTAACCCATGGAATGGGTAAAAAAAAGGTTATAATGGTTTTGTGCAAAAGTATGTAACAGGAAGCTTTTCCGACCCCATAAATACATACATATTCTTGATCAGCATCAACAGCCGAGTCGATTTAGCCATGTCCGTCTGTCCGTCCGTCCGTATGTATTTCGATCTCAGGAACTACAAAAGCTAGACACTCTAGATTGTGGATATGAGCTCTCCTTATCCCTAGGAATAGCAAGTTTATTTCAAATGTTCGATAACTTTTCAGGTTTACGATATACACATGAAATTGATAACAAACTTGTTTCTAAAATTTGATGGAGATTGAAATTATTAACAAAATAATGAATATAATTGAAATTTTTATTAAAATTGGTTAAGAAACACCGGAGATATGAAACCATCAAACATTGGTACTCAGCCATATGTATAATATCAGCTCGACCGTTTGTATAGTCAAGGGTTAAGGGTATCTTCTAGCCGAGTTTACTCGACTAGAGCCTTCTTACTTGTTTTTAAATGTGCTTTTGCCTTTGGATGTACTTGGTTTACTTTGTTTGGGTGGCAGCTTATCTGTGTCATCTTTTGCTGGTCGTTTTCTAAATGTTTTCTTAAAACGCGTACTATCCACAGTCTTGAAACGATCATCTCGCAACAGCGCGTTGCCCTCAACATTGGCGGCCATTTCTGCTTGCTGCTGCTTTCGTTTGCGTCGTATTTCACGCAATTTATCCTTTTGTTTCTTGCAGTAGCTGCAAGAAGAATAATTAAATTTAAATAATAAAAACTTTTACGTTTACAATAGATAGATTTATTACTAACAGTGCCTCCATTTGGTCTGGATCCTTTCCCTCCATAATCCAAGTCTTTCTTCTGTAGTTTTGGGCTCGCTCGTCGAAATCATTGTTGTCGAGCTTCATCTCAGATTCACGTCGTGACACATTCACCTGCATGAATATGCGTTCGACCATGCGCTCTAAATATGTCATAAAATATTTTAAATGAAATAATTGGATCATCTTGACACGTACGTTCTATGGGATGCTCTGTTAGTTTAGTTTTGATTTCTTCTTCAATGGCACCCAGTAATTCCAAATCGCGTGGAAATCGAAATATTGAGATGGCCAAACCTTTACGTCCCGCCCTCGCCGTTCGACCAACACGATGTATATACTCCTTGGGTGTACGCGGCAGCATATGATTAATTACCAGCTGTACGCTGGGTATGTCCAAGCCACGTGCAGCCACATCTGTGGCAATTAGAGTGCGTATATGATTAGATTTAAATCGACTTAGCGCCGACACTCTCTCCTTTTGCCGCATAAAACCATGCAGGCAAACATTCTCGATTTCCATATTAGTCAAAGTCATTGAAAGCAGTTGGCAGTATCTAAAATAATTAAAAATTGTATACGATTTGTATTTATTAAGCAGTAATAATATAAAACTACTCACTTTTTTGTGTTGGTAAAGATCATAACATTGGAGTTTTCATTCTCCTCGCGATACTTCCGTAAAGACTCAATCAGCACCATATCGCGATCATAGTCAGCACAGAGCAAGTAGCGTTGATCCAGTGTATCCACAGTGGCCACGGCAGAATCTTGCGACCATTCTAGACACTAGTTAACCATATAAGAATATAAATAAATAACATACATTTAGATTTAAGCACTTACATCCTGAGCTATTGGAAATATGCTAGACTCTTTCATAAAATCCTTCATAGTAGCCGAAAAGAATAGATTTTGACGGCTTTTGGGCAGACATCGTTCAATTATGGCCAGACTCTCGTCAAAGTCACCATTCAGCATGCGATCCGCTTCATCCACAACCAAATACTTGAGATTTTCGAATGAGAACGTGTCGCAGCCAGTTAGGTGATCTGCCAAACGTCCTGGCATGGCAACAACAATGTGTGGTCGCTGCATTAACTTTTGGCTCTCAATCATTTGATCGGTGCCACCAGATACGACACAAACGCGCACGCCCATTGACTGACCAGCCACTAGAAACTGCTCTGAGATTTGATAGGCCAGCTCATGGGTTGGTGTCAGCACAAGGGCAAAGTGACTGACAGGCTCTTCGCTTAGTTTTTCTAAAATGGGCAACGCAAAAGCAAACGTCTTGCCCGAGCCTGTTTTAGCCGCACCAATGCAATCCTTGCCAGACAATATCGCTGGTATGCAGTTTTCTTGTATTGGCGTCGCGCCCTTAAGACCTGCAAAATGGGTTAATGTTGAAGAGCAATCGTTAAATTTACATAGTTAAAACATCGTTAGATTTCCAAAGCTCACCTAGTTTTGTCAGCTGTTTGGCTAGCCACGACCTCAAGCCGAGTTGAATAAAAGGATTTGGATCTTTACGCTGCATTTTTTTTTTGCAAAAACAACAATCAAAATAAACACAACGTGCACACGACCAGGGCTGGCAAAATTACATCTTCGAAAAGCGATTTCCACATTAAAAAATCAAAATATCGATTAATTAAAAATTCTTCAAGTAAGAAATAAAAACAAACACAAACTTGCGGCGTTATTTGCATTTGTTTTCTTCAAAACAATGGAAGCGGAAGCACAGGCACAAGCATCAACAACATCACAGACTACTGAGTCTCTTAACGTTCTGTGTGGAATTTGCAATGAGTTTTATCGGGCTACTGATATCATATTTTCAACCGCCAGCTGCGGTCATGTTTTCCACAAGGAGTGTTTAACCCGTTGGCTTACCCGTTCGCTTAGTTGTCCGCAATGCCGAGCTATTTGTCACCGCCAACGAGTGCATCGCATTTACTTAAATTTTGCCGAACGCACTGAAGTCGATGATGTGGAACGTCCACAAATTCAGTGGATTCCAATGGATTTGGATGATCCGTTTGCAACCACTACGCTGGAAGGTGCAGTACAATGTGGCACCGATCATGAAGGCTACGATACATTTGTTGCTCGCGTTTACCTACATGAGGATCTGCTTCCGGCAAACTACGTGCCTCAGCTGAAAGCCGTATACGCCCCTTGGAATTGCAGTGCACACCGGCTCAACACGGAGGTCGATCTGCTGGTGCTAACCGATTGTGAAGTTAAATGGGTGGCAGCAGTAAATGGAAATTTTCCGCCAGGCGCTCTCAAGGCTGGCTATTCGGAAACCGGTGAGGCTCTTTACACCGGTCGTTCTGTGCATGCGGGACTAACGCTGCTGGGCAAAGTGCATCCATCCCATCGAGTATTATATATGCCTTACCAACGCGAGGAAGTTAGCTCTAGAAACTATGAGGTCCTAGTAGTTACACCCAAGGAGCAGGCCGAGCGCTAGTTCAACTTGTTGCTCCCTATTTATAATTGTTATTTATCTGTGTTATATATTTAGCAGTTTTCAATATATGTATATGTATTTCGAATTTTAAACTCAAAGTCTTGGAAATATTTTTATTAAAATTGTCATTGTTAGACTATATATTTGTATATGTATATATATACATACATATATATATATATTTATGTATATTTACTATGATTTGAACGCTTGTTACACATAAAAAATACGTATGAATATGTATTTGATTATAACTATATATATATATATCTTGCATTCAAACTGTCAACAGTCAAGTTTGTTTTCTGCGGTCTGCGGCTTTGTTGTTTCAACAAATCCAATTTAATAACATTACTATATATCCAAATTATTTATAATAACTTTTCTTTTTAAGGTATGCATGTATATATGTATTTGTATTGATATTTGCTTAATAAATCTTTTCGATCTGAATCATAACATGACATTTAGATATATATTTAGCTAAAATACAAAGTGTTCAATCGTGCATGTAACATTTAAACAACATAATTTTTATTCAATTACAATTATAATAGAAATAGGATTTTTGTTTCATGTTTATGACTTTTGTACTTACGTTTCTAACAAATATTGTATAAAACACTCTGGTGTATAATTATGTACCTATGTCTATAAATATATATATATATATGTATTTCTTTGTGGGTGTGGGTATGTGCTGATCGATCCGTCGTAACTACAATAGATTTATGTACATTTTGTTTTTGGATAGCTTTGTTTGCGACTTTACCGTTTATATAGCATTAGATTTCTGTTTGTTTTGTAACTGTTACTTGAGACTATCTTGATTTGATATTAGTTCATTTGAGGCGGGAATTGGAGATTAGATGCAAATGGCCACGAGTTAACTTCAACATTTGAGCTCTAATTGTAGATTAGAAACAGTCTCTACTTGGTTATTATTATACAAAATATTACATGAACGGCACAATTATTATCTAACACTTAAGAAAGTGAGCTTAATATGCAAAGGTTCCAATGCAAAGCAATATAATTCTAATACAATAACTGAAACAGAAACAAAAAAAAAAATTATGTGGAGACAATTGGATGGTGTGTGGTCAGTTTGAAACGATTTGAAACAGAATCTCGTTGCAGACTTTCAATTCAAATACAATGTGGACATTTACTTTATAAAGATTCTTGTACGCGTGCTAATTGTAATCACTCCATGCTTTTCAATTTATGACTTCCGCTTAGCTTTTCTGCCGCGGGCACGTCTATTTCATTTCTGTGCAGACAGGTAGTTCATGTATTTAGTTGTCTGTTGAGCATTGCGCACCAGCTCGCTCTCATCTTTGCCAGCTTCATGCCAGTTGTTATCATTGTTAGCATTCGCACGCGGTAGATGTTGCTGTTGCTGTGGATTCTGTCCCTGTTGTTGCTCTTGAGGCAGATGTATGTTTGGCTGTGAACGACGTGTAAAGTTGCGATGACGCTGATGTGAATGTTGCCCCCCACGTTGATCTGGCACGCGTTGGCGACGATCAAAAGTGCTAGACGCTTCGCTGGCCAGACTGCTCTGACTGCTGTAGCGCTGAAAATTGCGCGGTCCACCAACAGTACCGACCCCGCCACTGCCTGAAGCACGTGTTGGACTCTGACTGTAGCGATGCGTATTGGCATTGGGTTTTCTAGCGCCGTCATCCATTTGTGATTTGGGTGGACGCGGCAGAGTACGTGCTCGCGATGAGCTACGACTGTTGGATTCGGGACCATTTGAGTTGTATGCGCAGTTCTCATCCTGATATGCATTATTTATCGCCGTATTAGAGCGACGCCACGTCTCAGTATGGATCTTTTGATAATCCTTGTGGTGGTGGTGCTGCTGTTGTTGATGATGATGTTGTTGCTGATGTTGCTTTTGGAAACGTGGCGGTTTATCGTATGTGTTGCGATTGTGATTGTTATAGCGGCCACCGCGCTTGTAGCTATTTCCACGCTCATAATTGCTAATGTACGAACGTTCGCTACGGTCATCGCGCTGATCCCAATTGGAGTTAACAATATTATTGTAGTTGCTGCCGCCGCCCATATTGCGCTCATAGCGCTCCTGTGAGTGCTTCCGGCGATCATCAATGCTATACAAACGCAAATTCCCACGTCCCTCGCTACGCACACTTTGATGATCATCGTCGCAGCTGACGCTGAATCGACGCTGCTGATCATCGCGCGAGCGACCGTTTGACTGATCACCCTCGTTAGCCCGATTAAAACGTGTCTTGCGCCAGCTGGGCAGCGGTTTCGATTCGTCGCGATCCTCGATGCACGCCATGGACGGGTATTGATCTGAACTGGCATTGCTGCGTTGTAAATGATAAAAGCTTAAAATTATGGACAATGAGTTTTATTCACTAGGATTACTTACACGCCATGCGATGTCTGAGTGTGAGCTTGCTTTAGAGGACGCGGCACATGACGAGCCTGATAACCGCGACGAGCCTGACGTCCAGGTGGAACAGACTCGTTACTTGGGTAGGTATTGTCAGAGTTTTCGCTGTACTGCTGCTGCAGTTGTTCATCGCCTGTGCCGCTTGTCTCGCCATAACCAATATCGCACAGTGAATCCTCACAGACTTGCTCGCTCCATTTTTTGGGCGCTTCCTGTGCTGAGGTGTTAGCACTGCTCGGCTCCTCGCTGTCGCTGTAAGCATCCGTTTGGGTCTGTGTATCTGCACCACTGTTGCATGTGTTGTTGTTGTTATTGTTGTTGACACCATCGTCTTCGTCATCATCCACAATCAAGTATTCGGTGTACATGGCCTCGAGTTCATCGCCAACATGCTTAAAATGACTGTAGAATAGGTCGAGTACCATCATAAGCATCGCTTTCACTTTAGCGGTCAGCGCTGGCTGCATAATCAGATGCCGACGGACATGGTAGAGCAATTGATCGATATCCGTCTTATGGCGCGTTCGCATGATTTCGCCATTTAGCGTTATTTGTGAAAGGACCAGGCGCGCCAAGCGCGTACTCATCACCACCGAAACATCATTGATTTCGCGTAACAGCAAACTAAGCAACGAATCACCCAAAATGGTGATCGGTGCATTATCCGCCAGTCGGACACGATGATAGTACTCGCCCAGCAGAGTTATTGAGTTGTACAATCGATTTTTGTCATGCAACCGATAAGCATCCGCATTAATAAAATTTGTCTCCAGGATCTTTAACATAGCGCTTCGAACTTTTGTCTCCTTCATGGCCAGTGCATCAAAGTTGCGTGAGGAGAAGAGCAACGCGAATTTAAGTGCTGTTTCAGCGTCTGTCAAAGCTTTGTTGTTCATATAGTCCATGGATTCGCTGAAATACATTATAACATAAAAGTTTGTTTTTCTTTTCTTTTGAACCCAGTCAGCCGTACAAACAAGTATAATCATATATGGGAATTGTTTTGTATTAGTTACTAACCAAGAATTCTACTCAAACTAAATATAAAATGTAGGTGTAAATTAGATATTATGAACATGCCTGATAAACTGCATAAACTTTTGTTTGCACTGCTTTAACATAACAAACAATAATAATAGTATGTATGCTTTGAAAGAATATCTTTAATCAGTACAACTTTGTATACCCTCCCTTTACTGTGGGTTTGGAAACTACTACTATAACTATTTTCCTGTGCTGTTAATAGAAAATGGTTAAACTAAATAACATACATTAAATAATAGATATGAGATTTAAATATATTATTTATTTTACTTGAGAGGGTATTTATTTGTCGTTAACCGTAAACCTTCTTGCCGTTTTTATTCAACTGGCGGGAAACTTGCATATTTTTCTCATTTTCTCTCGTTCGTCTTTCTCTTGTATTTATTCTACAGGTATATGCGCGAATTTCTCCTTTCAGATTTTACCCCAAAATGCGACATAGGTTACAAAAAAAGTTGTAATTCTTATACTTGTTCTGACGTAGGAACATACATACGTTCAATGATATAAATATAAATATGTATGTACATACATAGATACTTGTATTAATCATCAATGGACGACGCCATACAATACACACTCAACCCAACACATATACAAAAGACACATACATACATACAAATAAATATATGTACATACCATAACATCGATTCGTCGCGCACAATGTTGCAAAAATCCGTCTCAATTGCTTTGATTTTGTTGTTCAAAATGATGCCGTCGTCCTGCAGGTTAAGGCCGCGCATCATGGCAATAATGTGATCATATGAACAACCACCTGTTGGTATCAAATAACTTGGTGTGGCGTTTGTACTGAGCATATTACAGACGTCGCGCAACGTTTGCACCTCGCTACCACTGACAGCACCGACTCCAACGCTGCCACCGTTGCTGCCGCTGCTGTTGCCGCTGTCCGCACTAGTACTGTTGTAATTGTTGTAAGTGAAGGCAGTGCTATTGCTATTGCTGTGACTGTTATGATTGTTGCTAATCATATTTGTATTGGCCATTTCTTCTAATCGCTGTAGTAGATGTTGTTGTTGTTATTATTGCTCAAGTTGTTCGGGTTGTTATTACTGTTGTTTTTGTCTGCGTTTTCCACTGCCTCAGACAAGCGAGCCAAGTTCTGTGTATTCGTGCTGTTCCACACCAACAACAACACTCGAACTTATTAATTTGCGCAAATAAGCGTTTGACAAAGGTGTCGAAATGCGCATAAAATTTCACCTTTAATTCACTTTGTGCACCTGCATGGAACTTACCCAAATTTGTGTATCGTTTAGAACTGAACGTGCGAACTAAATTAAATGCACAATTCTTATAATTTTTACTTTATTTAACCTATTTTATACCGATTTAATTTATGGCGAATGCGTTTGGTTCGCAATGAACAGTTGCGTGAACTCGCGTGAACCAGCTGAGCGAACTAAGTGCGTGAAAAAGATTCTGTTAACTCTGTGTTATCGTGCAAAATAATAACAGACTGTTGGCGCAATGTTATTCTTCGTTAGAGTTTGAATATTGCACAAAACACAAGAGATATTCGCTATACGAATTTAAAACAATTTTAATCAGAAATACAAGTTAAAATCTAATTGAAAGTACACACTAAATAATCAAACATTTGACTTTGACTTTATTAACGACGCGTTCTTTCTCCTTTCACCTATTTTTGTAATCTTATGTATAGAGACTCAAAAGTATATTCGTAGTTTCTGCCTTCGATGAATTGTAGTAAAGAATGCTCACCGACTGTGGTCCAATTCCACGGTAGTTGCTATAACAAATAATACTTTAGAAATTCACACAGTTTTAAAAAAAGTTAAAGTTAAAGTTTTGGCTTACCGTCAGTGAACATGAGTTCTGAAAAATATTTACTTTAAGAGGTTTGCAGCGATTTTCTGTAATTATTTGTGCCACAAACATATAATTATCGAATCCAAATAAACATTCTTCAAAGCTAACGAACTCTACGTTTATTATGCTTCGCATTACACTATTAAGACTTGCACTTTTTGCAATATAGCAGGCTTTCAAATATAATTCCTTAATATTTTCAAAATCCGGAGTAAGAAAGTAGCCTGTGATGTTAAATGAACAGTTGTCCGTAACGATTTTTAGAGTATCCACATGGAGCTTAGCCCGTATGGCAGTGCGCAGTGTATCTACGGTGTTGCACGTCTCCAAAATTTTAATATGTTGATTATGAGTTAAGCCCCGCAATGTTCGGCAAAGTAAGGGAAAAGCTCCCATACCTCTAGTCCCACAAAGAGTAAACTCTTTCAAGCACTTAAGATTACTTAAGTGTTCTTTAAACCAGGGCAACTCATCGAATTGAATTTTAATAGACTCTAGATTTGCCATAGATTCCAAAGACAAACTTATACTACTTGTTCTTACTGTTTTTTCATCAAAAAGGCATAGCTTGATTTCTTTAAGCTTATGTTTCTTCATAATGACATCCAAGTTCTTTACACAAAACCGCTTGCAGTATGTGAGGGTTAGTCGTTCCAATAAAGGGATATCTGAGAAATATATTCCAGATAAATCACCCTGAGGACTAAATGTTTTTAGGTTTGGAAAGGTCCTTATGATAGTAGGTATATCTAAATCGGACAGCAGTTTGCTCGTAATTGTTCCGATCCGAAAATCATGGACATTTGGGAAAACGTAGCTGGTAATAACGTTAAACTGCTCCATTGACACCATTTTCAGATTTAGCACTTCCACAATTTGGTGAATGCTTTTAAAGAAATACCGCAAGTCCTTTATAGAAAATTGTGCCTCGAACAATGACATGCTTACAGTTTTGTATTTAGAGCGCCAGACAACTGGCATTAAATCGTAGAATCGTGGATTCAAACTCATAATGATTTGTTGTGATTTTATATCCAAAAAACTTAGTATGGTAACAATAACATAGTCGTTTAGAGTATCCATTTTTACTAAGAGAAATCAAAAACAAAAAAAATAAAAAAAAATTAGAATGCAAACCAATTTATTTAAAACGTATTTTTAATTATTGAACTCCTGATTAAAAGTGAAATGACAGCCCACTAAAAATTGCGTTTGCAGCCAACTTAGCCCGAATCATGTGCGTTTCATAAACAGCTGATTTATGACAATCTGGCAACACGCACGGTTTTTCAGGTAATCGTGACAAAATTAGTTTATAAACATGCAAAAATATGATAAAATGGAGAAAATCGGTGAGGGCACTTACGGAACAGTGTTCAAGGGCCGCAATCGGGATACTATGGAAATAGTCGCACTAAAAAGAGTTCGTTTGGATGAAGATGACGAAGGTGTGCCAAGCTCTGCGCTGAGAGAAATTTGCTTACTGAAGGTTTGTTTTTGTAATTAAAAAATCAGAGGTCTGCTCAATGACTTATCTAACTGTGTTTACGTCGTATTCCCATTAGGAGCTCAAGCACAAAAACATAGTTCGACTTTGTGATGTGTTGCACTCTGATAAAAAATTAACGCTCGTATTCGAGCACTGCGATCAGGACCTAAAAAAGTATTTTGACAGTTTGAATGGAGAAATCGATATGGCTGTGTGTCGAAGTTTTATGCTGCAACTGTTGCGCGGCTTGGCCTTCTGTCACAGGTGGGTGCTTCAATCAGTTTCATTTTGAATTATAATTTATATTCGTTGAGTTTTTTTTTAGTCACAACGTGCTACATCGGGATTTGAAACCACAAAACTTGCTTATCAATAAGAATGGTGAGCTGAAATTGGCTGACTTTGGCTTAGCTCGTGCTTTTGGTATACCCGTCAAATGCTATTCTGCTGAGGTGGTGACGCTGTGGTATCGTCCACCAGACGTCCTCTTCGGTGCCAAATTGTATACAACTAGCATCGATATGTGGTCAGCGGGTTGCATTCTGGCTGAATTAGCCGATGCTGGTCGTCCGCTATTCCCCGGCTCTGATGTGCTTGACCAACTCCTTAAGATATTCCGTGTGCTTGGGACACCCACTGAAGAGTCTTGGCCAGGTGTCTCGCATCTATCCGATTACGTTGCGCTTCCATGTAACTATAAGCAGCAAATGATATCATAAATTAGCTTACAATATTTGTATTTTGTGTTGTAGCGTTTCCACCAATTACATCGTGGAGTCAACTTGTACCAAGACTGAACACAAAGGGCCGTGATTTACTGCAAAAACTGCTTGTTTGCCGTCCAAATCAGCGAATTAGTGCGGAAGCTGCTATGCAGCATCAATATTTTACAGACAGCTCCTCTTCGGCTCATTAACGTGGCAATCAGCTTTACTAGTAGTTCTAACGACTGTTTCATTATTATAATATAATATATAAATTATATTTATATTTTAGAACTGTAGATTTTAGTTTTACACATTGTTTTTAACCTTTAATCAGTGCAAATTTAATTAAAATATTTTATTTTTACCATATTATACCATCAGAATGCCATAAGTTGTAATATTTAGAAATATATGTACATGATTTTTTAAATTTAAGAACCAAAAATTGCAACTGTACCTAGTTCACTCAATATTTCTAGTGTAAATCCTAATAAATATATACATACTTTAATATGTAAACAAATATCCGTGCGTATCTTATCGGCATCCAAAACGACCAAAGAGTCCCAGCTAAGGGTTAACAGTACTGCGCAGTACGCATACGCGAGTAAATTATTAAGTTGTTTAGTTGGCTTTCGTGTATTTGACGGACCGGTCGTGTTTCGCGTATATCTAAAGTTAGAAATTTGCTTCTATAAATATTTTTGTTTAACGTTAACGAATCTCAAACATTTACTAACAGAAGGTATTTTATGAGGATTTGTTATAAATAAACATCCCCTAACGAGACATTCCAACGAATAAGATTAACAAACAAATCCGTACTCGAAATCGAATTTTATTGCAATTATAGTTGACCGAAAATGACTTGGGGATTTGTTACCTGCGGCCCAAACGAGGCATTAGTCGTCTCAGGTAATTGTTACTAGAAACTAATTGTTTATGGGCTTTAAAAATTTGTCAATAAATTAGACTTATGGCAGCACCCTTAAATGACGTCATTGCTTATCGATTTTTATGTACAAGCAAGTTTTAAAAGTCCGAAGCCGTGCGCGCGCACCGCCGTTGCTTTAAAATTAAAACAAATCACATTCACATGAGAATTTGAAATGTCGGCGGTTTTTCATATGTACTAAACATTTGTTATGATTTGTAAATAAACATTAACAATTCATTATTTATATATGTATTTGACAGGATGCTGCTATATGAAGCCATTGTTGGTGCCCGGCGGTCGTGCTTTTGTTTGGCCGTCGATTCAACGAGTACAACGGTAATTAATTTATTCGACCTTGCGGTATGACATCACAATATAACTAAATTTGTTTTCTAATAGAATTTCATTGAATACGATGACGCTGCAAGTGGAAAGTCCCTGCGTATACACCAGCCAGGGTGTGCCAATCTCTGTGACCGGCATTGCCCAGGTCAAGGTGCAGGGACAAAACGAAGACATGCTGTTGACTGCCTGTGAGCAGTTTTTGGGCAAAACGGAGTCGGAGATCAATCACATTGCTCTAGTTACATTGGAGGGACATCAACGTGCCATTATGGGCTCAATGACCGTGGAGGAGATCTACAAGGATCGTAAGAAGTTCAGCAAGCAGGTATTCGAAGTGGCATCTAGCGATTTGGCCAACATGGGCATCACCGTCGTTTCCTACACCATTAAGGATCTGCGCGACGAGGAGGTAAGCAACAATGTACATGTATGCTCTAGCCAGTGTTGTCATCTGAAAAATAAACTAAGCAATGAAATCTAAATTAAAAAAAAAACAAATGTAAAATCAAAGTTTAAAAAAATGCGTAAGAGATAAAAATACTTAAATAATTTAAATATCTTCACTTTTTTAAAGAATCTGCACTTTTACCGCTTATGTAGAATTCACCTTTACCATTTCATGTACATGTTTTTTTTAATTATTCATATACATTATTAACCAACATTTTAGTTTGTTAAATATTAAAAATTCGCCAATGGAGTTGCTACCGGGCGTTGCCAACATAGATATATCAACCAGAGCCCGATGCGAAATTGGCAACACTGGCTCTCTGAAAAGTTTTTGTTTGTAATTGTGAAAAGTGTATTTATGACACAAATTTCTGTTTGAGTAACCGAAATATTATGTATTTTTGCATGTATGTACATAACGACACAGGGCGACTCCAAGGTGCGTATATTGTGGTCGATGTTTTGGACCTATCCTTATGCATATCCTTATCCATATGCATGGCGACTTGTATACTTAAACCGGATCTGTATTTCTTTTGTTTGACAGGGCTATCTTAAATCTTTGGGCATGGCTCGCACAGCAGAGGTGAAACGTGACGCTCGCATTGGTGAGGCGGAGGCACGTGCTGAGGCGCACATCAAGGAAGCCATTGCTGAGGAGCAGCGCATGGCGGCGCGATTCCTTAACGATACTGACATTGCCAAGGCACAGCGTGACTTTGAACTGAAGCGCGCCGCCTACGATCTGGAAGTCCAGACAAAGAAGGCCGAAGCTGATATGGCATACGAACTGCAGGCAGCTAAGACCAAGCAACGCATCAAGGAGGAACAAATGCAGGTGAAGGTCATTGAGCGTACCCAGGAAATTGCTGTGCAGGAACAGGAGATAATGCGTCGCGAAAAGGAGCTGGACGCCACTGTGCGCTGCCCCGCTGAGGCTGAAAAATATCGTCTCGAAAAAATTGCTGAGGCCAACAAGTTGCGTGTCGTTATGGAAGCCGAAGCAGAGGCTGAATCGGTTCGTTTGCAAAATAGATTTCTTTGGTATAGAAAGTAAACTTATTATTATTTTTGTTGCAGATTAAAATACGTGGTGAAGCTGAAGCATTTGCCATTGCTGCCAAGGCAAAGGCTGAGGCTGAGCAAATGGCAATGAAGGCCGATGCCTATCGTGAATATCGTGAAGCTGCCATGGTGGAGATGCTCTTAGATACGCTGCCCAAGGTGCGTCGTTTCTTGAACATTGCAATAAGAATTGCCTCTAATTTGATTTTCCCATTTTCAATTTGTTTTATAGGTTGCTGCCGAAGTGGCTGCACCTTTGTCACAGGCCAGAAAGATAACCATGGTTTCGAGTGGACAGGGCGATATCGGTGCCGCCAAGCTGACTGGCGAGGTTTTGGCGATTGTCAACAAAGTGCCGGAGCTTGTTAAGACCATCACTGGCGTCGACATTGCCAGGGTACGTTCTAATTCAGAGTTTATTTAAGGCAACAACAACTAACAAGCAGGCAACACTGAAAACTACAATAACACGAAACTAACACAAAAATGGCAATCAAAAGACTTGGTAGAGAAATGTAGCAACACTTTGTGAAGTTCTATGTTTACATATATTTCTTCTGCAATGTGGCAATAACATTTATGTACATACTATATTTTTATATATTTTTTTTTTTTTTTATATACACATACTCATGATTTTGCCTTTAATTTGATTTTTTTCTTCGTTTCAGTCTGTGCATGCTGGCTAAAATGTTCGAATGCAAAAATACTCGCCAATATAAAATACCACACCAAAAAATATTTCGAAACAAAATGAAACAAACAATTCTGCTAAACATAATTGACGCAAAATCGCATTTACTCGTTTTCGTTCAACATATTTGTATATGTAACAAGTGTAATTTTGCACAAAAAGTTAAATAGCAAAAACATATTTTGTATTTAATATTGATGTAAGAATTAAAAAATTTATATGTATTTATATATGTCTTTATACAAGCGATCTACACAAGCGTGAAATAAAGATTTTTTCTTGAGCAAAAGTTATTGAGGTGTTTAAATTTGAAATAAATTGAGACAAGCGGTCGCTAAACGATATTACATGTTGTGGCAGCACTGTTTCTTGGTTGCATGTGATTTCTTATCGATTGTTTTTCGTTCTGCACAGTGTCGGCACTAATTATCACACAACTCAGCACTTTTGGTCCGTAAAGCTGCCATCGCGTTTACATCACTTGAGTTGGCAGCCCGTGCGAACACTCAGCTAAATCATTTGTGATTTTTGTACAAAAGTTGTGCTCGATTTTGAAAGGTGTTTTTCAACATATTAACGCACCAATTTGTATAATTAAGTTCAAAAGTTCCACCACAAATAATTAACAATGGCTGATTCCAAGGGGTAAGTGTATTTTTTTTACAATAAACGCCAATTAAATGAATGCCGACACACTGCACTGAGATATCTACAATTTCGCGCAGTCATTGGCCCTTCGAGAAAAAAAACCTAAAAGGCCACATAGGGAAAATTGTGTGAAAACTGCTGAGAACTTCGCGCCATGTTTTGTTGCGAAAATGAAAGTTATCCGCATTGAATATAGGATGTGTTTTGTTGTTGTTTTTTATGTGTATATTAGTCACGCTATTTTATTTACGCATATTGCGAAACTAGGACAACCCAATGAAAATCGCCATTTATGCGTTTTCAGTTGTTGTTGCTTTTGCCCTTTCTTTGAGCAGTGGTTAAGCTGCAATTGTTTCCATTTAACTTAAAACTGGTAATCCTTGTAAATGTGCTTTGCCTTTATTGTTTTATATATGTAAACATTATTGATAGCTGTGTGTAGTGTATTGCTAGTCAGTTTTAAGTCAGAAACTGAAAAAAACATAAGAATATATAATGCCCAGCGGACAAGATGAAAATGCTGCCAGCAGCAGCTCTCATCATTCGCGCGATCAGCCGGTAGATCAAGATATACCTGATTTTTTGCGCAACTATCGCAGCAAATTGGAAGAAGAGTGGAAGAAAAACGAAATTGGTCAATTTAAGCCACAAACATCTATGGAGAAACGGTGCGCCTTGTGGGCTGGGGTTATTTAGGAAATATGTTTTTCTATATACTCGTATCTTTACTATTCCTATGTGTATTCCTTGTTTCAGCAGCGATGACCTGGCAACGGCAATTCTAAAGCGCAAGGATCGTCCCAATCGTCTGATTGTCGAAGAGGCGCAGAATGATGATAATTCCGTTGTGTCGCTTTCGCAGGTATGTCGAAGTCGAAATCATAAGGCCACGTCACCACTTGATTGGGCTAACTACATACATATATTTAAATGTTTAGGCGAAAATGGATGAGCTGCAGCTCTTCCGAGGCGACACCGTTATCCTAAAGGGCAAACGCCGTAAGGAGACCGTCTGTATTGTGTTGTCGGATGAGACCTGCCCCGACGAGAAGATCCGCATGAATCGCGTTGTTCGCAACAACTTATGCGTCCATCTGTCGGATGTTGTCTCCGTGCAGACCTGCCCGGATGTCAAGTACGGAAAACGTGTGCGCATCTTGCCCATTGATGACACCACCGAGGGCGTTACTGGCAATCTGTTTGAGATCTATCTGAAGCCCTATTTCTTGGAGGCCTATCGTCCTATTCACATGGGCGATAATTTCATTGTGCGCGCCGCCATGCGGCCCATTGAGTTCAAAGTGGTGCTGACCGATCCCGAGCCGTATTGCATTGTTGCACCCGAGACGGTCATATTTTGCGATGGTGATCCCATCAAGCGTGAGGTAATTTCAGATAACTATACATGCAGCACAGTGGGTGAATGGGCATCAGTCTTAGATGCTCTGCCTTGACTTATGTTATCCAGACTAAATGATATATGTATCTATTCGCTGTTTTATTTTGATCTTATCCACTGTGCTTGACTTTTATTTTAAATAGTGTTCCTAATTAAATAATTCATACTTTGCCGCAGGAAGAGGAGGAGTCTTTGAATGCTGTAGGCTATGATGACATTGGTGGTTGCCGCAAACAGCTAGCCCAGATCAAGGAGATGGTTGAGCTGCCATTGCGTCATCCATCGCTCTTTAAGGCGATTGGTGTTAAGCCACCGCGTGGTATTCTCATGTACGGCCCACCAGGCACTGGTAAGACCCTGATTGCACGCGCTGTTGCAAATGAGACAGGCGCATTCTTCTTTCTGATCAACGGACCCGAGATCATGTCAAAGCTGGCTGGTGAATCGGAGTCGAATCTGCGTAAGGCATTCGAGGAGGCTGAAAAGAACTCGCCAGCTATTATTTTCATTGATGAAATCGATGCGATTGCGCCCAAGCGAGACAAGACTCATGGCGAGGTGGAGCGTCGTATTGTGTCGCAGCTGCTAACACTCATGGATGGCATGAAGAAGAGCTCCCATTTGATTGTCATGGCAGCTACCAATCGCCCCAATTCGATTGATCCAGCACTGCGTCGCTTTGGACGTTTCGATCGTGAGATCGATATTGGTATTCCCGATGCCACTGGTCGCTTGGAGGTGCTGCGTATACACACCAAGAACATGAAACTGCATGAGGATGTTGATCTGGAGCAGATTGCTGCCGAGACTCACGGTCATGTGGGTGCCGATTTGGCTTCGTTGTGCTCGGAGGCAGCGCTGCAGCAAATCCGTGAGAAGATGGATCTCATTGATCTGGAAGATGATAAAATTGATGCTGAGGTGCTGGCCTCACTGGCTGTCACCATGGAGAACTTCCGCTATGCGATGACTAAGTCTAGTCCATCGGCCCTCCGCGAGACAGTCGTTGAGGTGCCCAACACTACTTGGACAGATATTGGCGGACTCGAAAATGTAAAGAAGGAGCTGCAGGAATTGGTCCAATATCCAGTTGAGCATCCCGATAAGTTCCTCAAGTTTGGCATGCAGCCCAGCCGCGGTGTTCTCTTCTACGGACCACCTGGTTGCGGTAAGACGCTGTTGGCCAAGGCCATTGCCAATGAGTGCCAGGCGAACTTTATTTCGGTAAAGGGACCGGAGCTGCTCACCATGTGGTTCGGCGAGTCCGAGGCCAATGTACGCGACATCTTCGACAAGGCTCGCTCGGCTGCTCCTTGTGTGCTGTTCTTTGATGAGTTGGACTCAATTGCCAAGGCACGTGGCGGCAATGTGGGCGATGCTGGCGGTGCAGCTGATCGTGTCATCAATCAGATTTTGACTGAAATGGATGGCATGGGTGCCAAGAAGAATGTGTTTATCATTGGTGCCACCAATCGACCCGATATCATTGATCCAGCCATTTTGCGTCCGGGTCGCTTAGATCAGTTGATCTATATTCCATTGCCCGATGACAAGTCACGTGAGGCCATTCTCAAGGCCAATTTGCGTAAATCCCCACTGGCTAAGGAGGTCGATCTGACATACATTGCTAAGGTGACACAGGGTTTTTCGGGTGCCGACTTGACCGAGATCTGTCAGCGCGCCTGCAAGCTGGCCATTCGCCAGGCCATTGAGGCCGAGATTCGTCGCGAGAAGGATCGTGCCGAAAACCAGAATTCCGCCATGGACGTAAGTGCGACCGCTTACCGCTTCTGCGAGGAATATTTATGTTTTTATAATTTCTTTTGCAGATGGACGAGGATGATCCAGTCCCGGAAATAACGCGTGCTCACTTTGAGGAGGCAATGAAGTTTGCTCGTCGCTCCGTGTCGGACAACGACATTCGCAAATACGAGATGTTCGCTCAGACCTTGCAACAGTCGCGCGGTTTCGGACAAAACTTCAGGTGACTCCAAAAAATACAATCATTCATTTGAAAACATGTTTATTTACTTTATGGTTTTACTTACAGATTCCCCGGCAATGCCGGCAATACCTCAGGGTCTGGCACCAATATGCCAGTTAATTCGCCAGGCGACAATGGCGATGATGATCTTTACAGTTAGATTCTTAGTTTTTACACAAGACAAAAAAACAAACACACAATTTTTAAATGAATTTTCCTCCTTAAACAAAAAAAAAACAAACAACCTAATCAAGCGATAAAAACCACAACAATTTTATAACACATTCAACATGGAGGCAAAAGCTGCCAGCCGAGTGCAGAAGCAGCAACAGCAGCAGCATCACCAGCAGAAGCAAACACCATATAATAACAATAATATGATTCGATAAAATTTTGATACCAATATTCTGGATCAAATTGTAATTTGATATTGGCGCATCTAAACAAATAGAAAAGAAAATAGTTAGCCTCACTTTATCATTCGTGTGTACTATCGTACGGTAGCTGAGCGCCCGATATCGGTGTTCTATATACATTATAATGATAATAAATGATACACATATACACAACATACATATATAAAGATAAATACATACATATATTAAACATCTAAAATTATAAGTGTATTTGGAGCTACGTTTTTAAGTGAATAAAAATTATAAAGTCGGAGACATTTTGCTTTTGGAAATGAAATAGGGTCATACTATACAATGCTTTTCCTTTATGAATACCCTGTAAATAATATGGGAAGAGGACTTTGTCGGATCATATCTGTACCCTGAAAAATGGAATAACAAATCATTTTTTTTCTGTTTTTATCGCTTTTATTAAACTTTTGTATTCATTTCGTCATGCTTGCTTTTTGCACTGCCTTTTTGCTGTATCTGAAGAATAGTTTCACAATTCTATATTACTTAGTGAATGCTATATACGATTTAGCCAATATGTCAGCTCGATTAAATGACACACAAATTCAAATCATTTTTTTTGGCAAATGGTTAAATGAAAAAGCAAAAAATAATTAGAGTTTTATTTCTTAGCAGCTTCTCTGTGGCGTTTTTTGATTTTCATTTCAATTAATTAAATTGTGTTTGTTTCTTAATTAATGAACGCCTAATGCAATTGCTTCCGATGAAATTTTTTTCACCTTCCTCTTTCAGTGTCTACATTATTAAATATGCTCATGAAATTACATAGACACATAATTAATTTGTTTTCTTATGTTTTTTTGTATTTTATGTTTTTTTTGTTACACACACATAATTAAATACGCTTTATGCAATAATTACAACACAACAGTTAAAGTACAAATAGGTTTTAATTGTTATTTTAGCGCGGTTTTCATGTTTTTTTTAAATTATTTCAACGTTTTTGTTTTTTGAGCTTTGCTTGTTTGTGTGTGTGTGTGTGCTTGTGGGTTGTGCGTGAGTGTGTTTGCGTGTGTTTTGTTGTTGTTGGAAGAAAATGGCCAGCACTTTCAGCTTTCTTATACATACATATATATTAGGTTCGCTATCATATGCATTGGTTTTGGTTTTGTAATATATTATTTTCTTGATATATTTTTGTATTATTATTATATTTTTCTTTTAAAGTCTTGAACATAGACTAGACACCAATTATATAGGATTAAACATATTTTTTCTCTTTGCTTTCTTGTTTCTTGTAATTTTGTCACGAATAACATGTTCTGAATTTGTTTTTTCTTTAGATTAATGATATTTGTGTTAGATTTTATATAGTTATTTTGTGAACACCTTTTGACTGTTGGTATGCCAGATACAATTATTTGTTATATGCTTTTACATAACTACAAAGTACATACATATACTAAGTAATTTCTTGTTATTATTAATGATTAATGATTAACGGTTTAAGATTGGGTTCATTTCAGTTACGCGTTTTACAATCAATATAAAGTAACGTTTGTTAGGAGTTTACCATACATATATGTATATATATATATATATATATATATATATATTTAAGCTCATTCAGTTTTTAAATTTAAGTGGTATATATAGATATAGATACATGTACATGATGCATTTTGGGTAGAGTAGAGAGAAAGGGGCTCGAACGTGGGAGAGTATAAGGGCAGGAAAAGTGTAGTTAGGGTGGGTTTGGGCCAATTACTACAAAACTCTACTAAGTAAACCATCTAGGCCATTGATATATTGCTTTGCTTTAACACTATGCTAGCCCATGCCAATAACATGTCCATGTCATACAGATTATCCATATCATATATCATATCATATCGTATTCAAAGTATTATGTTTGTTTGTTAGTTTTTTCTTCTTCTAAGTTTGATCCCATGCAACATAGATTTGATTGTGCCTTTGTTTGCTTTTGTAGAGCCAATTGAAATTGAAATGAAAATTTCGCCAATATTGAGATCGTTTCAATGAGTGTTATGGAAAATCTTTAACAGAGCTGCCAACATACTATATAATTGATGTTTGTTCTTGGAAGAGCTGGGTTAAGGATTTGCTACCTTAAACCAAAAGAGAAATCAAAGCAAGTTTTTGGTTGTTTCTCAAAATGGGTTTTAGGTAAGGGCCATAACATTATTTGCTTGTCTCAAATATATTTATTGAACAAATTCAACAGTATTTTTTTGCGCCTTTTGTTTTTGGGTTTTTAGTATTATTTGGTAAAGACTGCAAACAGAAATTTTCACACATGTATGTATATAGACTAGTACAATGATTGGTTTTTCTTTTTTTGTTGTTTTACTTTATTTTATAAATAAATTAGATTTGTTTTATGCATATGTGTAGGTATTTTTTGTTTTTGTGTTACTTTATAATAAGTATTTAAATTTGTAATTTTGTAGATATAAACTCTTTGCTTGATGTGTTTCCATTTGCGCTTATTTGATATATATGTATGTATATCAATATACAAGTTTTATCATTTAACTTGCTCGATTTGTTGTTGTTGTTGATTTGTGAGTTTTTTAATATATATTTTGCTTTATATATGCATATTGTGCTAAATTATGCGTAAATCAAGCGATAACAAATTATTATAATAATAATAATAATAATAAAAATAAGAAAAAAACAAGACTATCAACTATGCACTTAACACTTTTTTTGTTGTTGGTTTCCTTTTCTTCTTCGAGCTAATGACACACGAAAAATTTTGGTTTTTTTTTGCTATTTGTTTGTTTCATTTTTCAATTAAATACATTAAATTACAATTGCTAATACATACAATAATTGTTTAAGTGTGTGAGTGTGTGTCATTATCATTAGCATATTATTATAATCATGGTTTTGTTTTTTTTTTAGTGTAGTTCATTAACCAGCCTCAGCTTAAAACATAATTAAATCAAGTTCTTTATATGTTTTGTTTTCTTTTATAACTATATAGGGTCCGTGGATTAGTTTGTATATGAGTGTGTGTATGTTTGGTTTTGCGCTTGTATTGGTATTGCTGCTGTTCTTGTTTTTTTTTCTGTTCTTTTTTGTATGCGGTTCGTTTAGTTTTGTGCTTTGAGTTCTTTGGGAAAAAACTCCCTTTTAGCGTGATTGTTGTTGTTGTTATAGCTGCTGTATTTGTTGTTGTTGTTGTTGCTTCAGACTTTTTATCGTGTATCGGTGATATTATTTTTGCTGCCAAATATTTTAACCAGCTGCGACTCATAGTCATCAATGTTGCGCTTCATAATATCCATGCAGGGTCCAAGCAGACGCTCAAATGCTCTCACATCGAGAACTGTCGAAACACAAAATATATATTTATTAGACACAATATTTATGAATAATAGAAACACATGCTTTTTGGCCTGAATATAAAATAATCGTCAAAATAAATATATTAGTAAACATGACAGTTAAATTATGATTAAAGACCAAAGACCGTAACACATTGACCCACAGGAATGCACACCCTTATGTGGTATTTTATGTGTATATGTGTATTTACATATGTGTGGTATGTATTTGAACCCGTTGCCATAAACCACAGGCGCCTCAATTCATAAATATTATATATATATATATATATATATGGAGAGAGAGAGAGAGCTGCGCTTACCAATCACAATGGAAACGTATTGTATTTTCGGGTTTGCTTTATATATTTTTTTTATTTATGTTGTGGATGGTTTAATGGCAGCAGACATACGTTGCGTATACGTGATAACCTGTGCTTGTGCGTGGGACTGCGTGTGCGTGTGCGTGTGTGTGTGTAAGTAAGTTTTTTAATATGAGTAAAAACTGCATATAAATTGATGTTTTACTTGGCAATTTTAATGACGGCTTTTTGAATGCTCTTTCAATTGACTTTCACTTGCTTTACAATCAATTTTACAGGCTCACAATAACGCAATATCAAAAATCATAATAATAATAATAATAATAATAATAATGGTAGTAATCATAATGGTATAGGGCTTGAATGATGAATGGCAATTTCATAGATTGGTATTGCGACGCGCCATCTCAGTGAACATTTGCTCATACATCAGTATATTGCGCTTGAGAACGTCCGTCAGGAAGCCCAGAATGCGTTCAAAGGCTTCCGTATCTAGGACTAGGATTACATTAACAATTAGATCTAGTTTGTTTTGCAACAAGTATTTGTAATAAAAACGCGGGGACCGTGGTGGTGACGTATGAGTCAACTTTCTACACATTTTCTTCTTTTATCTTTGAATCCGGAATCTTTTTGTTAAATCTTTTTTCATATTCAACCATCCCAATCTATTTCACAATCTTTTTATCCTGTTTCTTCTCTCAAATTCAATTACTCTTTGCTCTCTTTCTACGACTATTCTTTTGATTTCTTTATTGTCCCTGGCTAATTTCCTCTCTGTATTCTCTTAAAAGGGTTTCTTTAAAAGTTTTCCTACCCTTCGATTTCACTCTCCTCCCTCTCTGATTCTTTCTTTTTTCCTTTGCAATCTCAAGCAACGTGTAAAATACCACCCCGACCCCTGCCAACTGTACAACTAATACTCAAACTACAAAGCTTGCAGGCTATCAAAGTAGGCCCGAAGGTCGAGTTCAAGATAACGATAATCGCAAATGCCAAGCTGCAGGAGGCGACTGCAGCTGCCCAGGAGACGCTCAAAGCAAACAACATCCAAAACTACACACAACATTTAACACACGCACACACACAAAGCAGTGAAGCGACAAACACAACAGTACAAAATGAGCGTCGGGCGGGATAAGTGCGTGAACAAAATGACGGCATAAGTGGAAATAAAGACAGAAAATAAACAAAACAAAACAAAAATAGGCATTAATTATATGGTGCTAGTGCGAGCGAGAGTAAAGCGAGTGCTTTAATATACTTTCAGTGATTGAGATGATGGACTTACATGCGAGCTTAACAGCGCCTCCTGTGGCATAAACGGATGCGGCACGTGGCCGATGTGTGACGAGAGCCAGTTCGCCAAAGTATTGACCCTTGCCCAATTTGGATATCTCGATTTCCGTATCATCTTGATCCATGCGCACAGACACCGTGCCCTCCTCAATAAAGTACATGCCATCGGCAGCATCACCTGGCACGAGAAACAAAGACCAAACCACAACCATTTAGTTAACAGCAAAATGCATTTTGATTTCAGTTTCTACCTTGTTTGATGATGCGCTCTCCGTCCACGTATGATTTGGAGATCAATGCGTCGGCTAGATTCATACGCTCGTAGTTCTGTGAATATTCAAATTTAAATCGCTTCTATTTTTGACATTTTCCATTTGTCAATTTGTTTTTGCTCACCTGCAAGGCCTTCAGCATTGGCACACTGTTCAACAGCTCCTCGTACATTTTTCGCTTTTTGAACGCCGACTTGAGCAAAATGCGTCGGAATGTCTGGCGATCCATGGCCCAAAGTAGTCCAACCGTTTCCGCCTGCACCGTAGCCGCTCTGCAAAAATAATATTTCACTTCTTTAATATCTCCGGCATTTTTTAAACGATGTTGTTCCTAAAAATTAACAAGTTTTTCAAATTTAAGATTTAAGGCTTATCGATTATTATCGATAAATTGAAACAAGTTTGCTTCGCCTATATACTTTATAAGGTCGGAGAAGCTACCTCCTGTCTCGTTACATACTTTTGCACTCAGCCATTATGCCTTGCAATATACCTTTCACGAGTTGACTTATCGTTCTTAATATCCCTGATCTAGGGGGGTCTCACCATGCCTGCCGATTTTGAGATCAGTTCCTCACAATCAGATCAGGATTACTAGGATAACAAGTCAAACATAATATTGATTATCTGCGAATCTATTACAAGAAAATACAACTCCTGTCAAAAATGAAAAAAATTTCTTTCTGCTTGCATAGCAAAATTCAAGCTTCATTCAATTCTTATGGAAATAGCCAAGTGTCGAAACTAAATTGAGAAATTAACACTATTGAAACGTGTAGACGGACGGTGGGCGGTGGAAAGTGTGTGTGGAAATTATGTCGAACCCATTGAATACAGAGTCAATGAGCCAAAGATACAATATGTCAATATTTGACTAGACAAAACGATATATATATTTATATATATATTATATTTATTTTAAAGTTGATTATTGGCGCTTACCTGGGCATATTGTAGAGAAGCGCTAATTCACCAAATAGTCCGGTGTGGTTGTAGGTGCTAATGTGCTTATCATTTATAAAGACTTTGTAGATGCCACTGCGAAATAGATGACGTGAATTGACAAAATGAGAGTCAAGCATGAATTTTGGGTAAATATTGCAAAAGAAATTTTCCAAATCAATTGCGTATACGCCATGTGATTGCGAATGAATGAGTTGGATTTTAGTTGAGTTGAGTTGATATTATTGTGAATTGTGATGCACTTACGATTCAATAACATAAAAGTTATCACCATCATCACCCTGGCGTATGATATAGTCGCCCGGTTGCACTTTCCGCTCGAACATCGCATCCAGCACTTGGTTCATCTGCCAATCAGAGGGAGAGAGAGGGAGTGTTAGCCAGCAGGCATTAAAGTGTCTGGGTTAGGTAAACCCAGAATGAAGGAGACGGGAATGGCACGGGAGTTCACACAAACACATAACTCTCTAACACAAACAGAGGGATAGGATAGAGAGAGGGGGAAACCGCAAGCAATGTGATTCGGCTTTTGCGGCTGTCGGTGCCGAAGAATCTTTCGTATTTCTGGCTTTTGTGTTTGTTAGTTATTCGTTTTGAGTGTGTGTGTGTGTAACAAAATACTTAAGAGATGCGTTGTGTACCTGTTCCTTCTCCAGTGAACGGAAGAGGAGCACATTCTTCACCGACTCGATGAGACGTGTCCGCTGTTCATCTGTCTTGGGGAATATGGCAGTGGCGCCCTCATCATCATCGTCCTCCTCCGGGTCGTAGGCTTCGGCGAAAACGGATTTGCGACGTGAGCTTTGTACAACCGGCGGTTCCGCTGCATACAGATAATAATAATGGCACAAAAGATATGAAATAATTATTCATATATTAAAAAAATGTATAAGGAATTAGAGCTAAACTGGTTTCGTTTAACGCTATATAAAATAGTTCCGATTAGCTTTAAAAATATCTCCGTTCGAAGAAAAGTATTGATTTATTTAAATATAAGGTGTACGAACATAAATTACAGACAATTTAAATCGTTTTTTCATAAAAATATGCAGTGCAGTTACCCAAATGAAAACGCTTTCAACCTAGTTGAAGTTAGGGCGCATATGTTCTTTGGAATGTGCCTAATAGCAGAAAATGTGGAATTCATTTGGCTTTGGGCCATTTAGCCATCTAGCATTGAATAGATGTCTCTATTGCGAACAATGTCCTGAGCTTTGGTTTCACTTTCATTTTGCTGTTCATTAACTAAAGTACACACACACACACAAAACTGATAGACAGGAATTCGTTGATGATTAGACACAGGGACAGATAGAGAGAGAGAGAGAGAGAGATAGAGAGAGAGATAGAGAGAGAGAGAAAGACTATCATGAGTCGAGTTGAATGGTGCCGGATGCGCTTCCACTCATCATCATCATCATCATCATCATCATTATCATCTTCATCCTCATCAGCATCATCATTGTCATCTTGGACCATCATCTATATAAGCCGGGGAATGTGCTCTACTGTACTCAAAGCACACACAACTCAAACTCACAAACACGCATACAAATGCTTTGCGTCAGCATTTTTGTTTTTAGTATTTTCTGTATTTTTTTTTTTTTTTGTTCTTGCGAACCAGCTGCGTCAAGTTTGCTTGAAACTGTCTCAGCAAATCGAATGCACAAGCGACATAAAATGCACTCGCTCTGAATGAACAAGTAAGTAGTCTCAAGTCGAGTAAGGTCAACTAGAAGATACCCTTAACTTTTGATCATACAAACGGACAGACAGTCGGACTGACAGACAGACACATACGTGTACCATTGCACCAATGCTTGATTGTTTCATAATTTGGGTGTTTCTTAAAAAATAAAAATTTCACAGATTTTCATTACTTTATTAATAGTTTCAATACTCATTTTCAGTTTTCGCAGTTCAAGATTCTTTTGTTATCGATACCATGTATATAGCGTAAACCTGGAAAGTTATCAAAAATGTTAAACAAACTTGTCCGGCCTAGGGATAAGAATACCTCTTATTCAAAACCTGGAGTCTCTAGTTTTTGTAGTTCCTGAGATCGACGCGTTCATACATACAGGCAGACAGACAGACGGACATGGCTATATCAACTCGGCTGTTAATGCTTATCAAGAATATACATATATACATATACATATATATAGATATGCGCAAAACACATGTAGAAGAGACACAGAGAATGGTGGGAGGGGTTGCAAGTCTGTCCAGTTGCCCACACGCACACACAGAAACACACACATACAGATATGAAGATGTAGAGATATATGAATGGATAGCTTTAAGTGCAAACTCATAAAAGATATATATATATCTATATATGTATATACAAACTTGAACCAACATTGAGATACAGCTAAGAGATATGTAATGTATCTGTGTGTGTTTGTGTAAGTGTGAGTGTATGCAATAATTGTGCCTAGTAAGCAGTTTTATAAACCCGCTCTTCCTAAACTCTGTTGATGTTATGTATATGTATCAAGTAGAGTATAAATAATATCAACACCAAATGTCAAACACTTGGCCTTGCGCAACATTACTGGAGCGGGCTGGTACGTCCGAAACTCGACCCTGCACAAGGACCTCAGAATGGAGACCATAGACTATCAGGTTGAGGCTTACTCCATCAGATATAATGCACGTTTGCAGCGACACCGGAGCCGGCTGGCCAGTGAGCTTGCGGGTAGACGAGTAATCAGAAGATTAAAACGTAGAAGCTTCAATGACCTCCTCCCGTAAAGGAGGCAAACAGATTCAAGGAAGAGTACAGCTGAGACGCCTGGAGCCAATCAGCTTGGAGATTTACTAACGTATGAATGAGTGCTGCTAAAAAAATGTTTGAATTTTTGCTTCCGTTATAATAAAATATAAAAAAAAAAAATGGCAAACAGTAAAAATTGTTGCAATTCTTTAAGGTACAAAAAGATGAGACTACAGGTCACCATGCCAATTACTGCAATTGAGCATATAATGAACTCAAACATTATTCTGTATCTATTTATGCTATTTGTTTTTTGAGTTCGATTCGATTAAGGCAAAGAAATATATTGGACAAGTTCGGAGGCTCCACTCGAGTAAGCTCGACTAGAAGATACTCTAAACATTTGACCTATAACATAAATGCAAAAAGGTTTGATGATTATACATCAATCTTTCAAATCTGTGTTTCCGGTGTTTCTCAATAGTCTTAGGGGCCCTTATATCCCAAATCTTAAGGGCCTAGCTTTTAAAGTTTCCGAGATCGCCGAGTTCATACATCCAGACAGACGGACGGACACATTTTATGGGTTCAGGGTATAAAAAGAAGCAAAGTAAACAGTAAAATATATGTTAAAAAGTAAATTTCTTATAATAATTTATTATTTGTTTATGAATGCAATTGAAAGCTCTTCAATTGTTGCAAATCAATTTTCTGTTTTTAATCTAGACAACACTTAAATTGATCAATATAAAAGAACAATCCATAATGCTTTGATTTGTTTTTAAAGTAAAGATTATATTGTTTACCATTGTCCCATAGTATTTAATCAATGTTTTTTTAGAAAAGCACTTTAAGCTGTTAAGTGTATAGCATTTATATATATATATAGATATTTATTTGTGTGTGGCTTGCATCTAAATTAGTAGATTAGCAGCAATTATTATTATTAGCAATTATCTGTATCTGTATCTGTATCTGTATCTGGCAATAACTATGACGGCGACGTATCTAACCAAAATATGTGTTGTTGTATTGCACTCATATTTGGTATTGGGTTGTTTTTTTTCAGTTTTAAAATGAGTTTGTCTTTTGTGTTGTTGTTGCTTACCGGCCAATAAATTGCTAGACACTTGCGTAGACATTGTGCAGTGCACTCAATATATGTGTTTATATATAATACTATATATAGTTTTTATGGCTTTTTTGTGTGTTGTAGCTTAAATATTTCGTTTTAGTTGCAGTTGCAGTTGCAGTTTTAGTTTTTGTTTTATTACAGCCTCGGCGCAAAAACCAGTTGAATGCGCGAACACGTTTTGAAAAAACTGAAACAACCTCAAGGTGAAAACTTTGCACACACACAATAAATATCAAAGCAAACGATTTTTCTTTTTTTTTTCTCGCTGTCACATGCGTCGTATGCGTAATAAATATAAATGCACCTGGCTCTCGTGCGACTTGTTTAACGTGCGACGAGCGCTCACACACTTCACACTTTATACACTTTAAGAATTTAACGAGCAAATGAACAAAAATGAAAAAAAATAAAAATTGTTTTTCCATTGCATTTCGATTGGTTCTAAAATTCGAGTGTCAAATGGTATACTTGCCGAATGAAATGATGCAATAATACACACATACACACACGCACACACACAGATACAAATGTCTTGCCGTTATCCTTGAGCTGAAAAGCTGTTAAAAGGGCGGAGCAATAAACTCAATTGCATCATGACTGCCAGCCAGCCAAGTATTTATTGCAGCTTGCATTGTGACAGGATGTGAACAACGCTCGGATGACGTTTGTTACCAAAGACAGGGGGAACCGTGGGTGTAAAGAATAAAGGAGAGTCTATATGGAACACACACACACATACATACGTATACGTGTGGGTGTATGTATGTGCGTTGCTTGCTTGCGGTTTAGCTTTGATCATATTTGATTTGATATGATTAGATTTAGTTTTGCTTAGATTTCAAAAGATGTTTCCCAAAACGGAAACGCAATCATTGTGGTTTTTTTTAGGGCTAAAAGCAAATGTAAGCGCCGTTTTGGATCGATTTGAAACAGAACTTGTTAAAGCTATAAACCTTGCAGGCATTTTTGCATCAACATACGAATGAGAGCAATATATTATTGTTATCAATATTTAATATTGAATTTCTCCCGTTGTAGACATAGAGTATTGGCAAATAAATTAACAAATGTGTCAATAGGCAATTAATTGCATGCAAATTGTCAACATTTTAAGCACAAACGTTTTATAATTGAAACACTTAATATACATGTATGTATATATACTTTAATAATACACTTCATATGGCCTATAATTGGTAATGATGAGCCAGTAAAATATTATAAAATCAGTTTGGATTAAATATAGAGTTAGGACCACACACGCACACACACACACACACACGCGCGCAGAGCGAGTCAAATTTAATTAAAAAATGGCATATATGTATATAAAAGTTGACTGCATGAAGTTTGTTAACGGAATGAAAAGACAGAGACGATGAAGATGATGATGATGTTGTTGATGCGAATGCGAATTTGCAATCTGAATACTAATTGGATGATGATGATGACGACGATGATAATGATGATGGGTGACACACCAGTTAGTTAGTTAACCAACTGACAGACAGACTGGATTTTTATTCTTGTGTGCGCGAAGTGACGTTTGGTTAACGACTAAAGCTACTGCTCAGGCCACAGCAGCCTTCGAGCCAGGCCAGAAATATTCCATACACACACACACACACACAACACACGACAGAGAAGGCGTCAAAATGAAAGGCGGAAATAGTGTGCCTGTAAGTAGGCAACAGCCACAAGAGATACGAAATGTGTATGTGTGGGTGTGGGTGTGTGTGTGTATGTGTATGTTTGAAAGGTATATATAAAAAGTTGACAGCCTCTGTCGGTTTGTCTCTGTGTGTAAATACTCTGAATAAAGGCGAGAGCGTTGCTTTGTCTCGATTAACATGAGCATTTGATGTTGTTGTTTTCCTGTATATATTTATTATTAAGCGCAACAGGAGGAACGCTAACACACACAAGCACACACACACATACACCAAACAAAGAGAGCCAGAACCTGGCTAACAATAATTTCCGTGCTGCTCCTGCAAACGCTGTTGGCATGTCAATAATGTTCAAAATGTAACTGCCAGGCCAAAGCTATGTCAGTGCAAGGGCGTGACGCCATGTCCACCCAACAAACAGAACACCCCCCTACCTGCCGCCTGCACCCAGTACCCTGTTATTCCCCACCCTTCTTCATATGCTTGTTGAAGCGCAAAACTGCGAAGCTGCCGCTTTTGCTGCTCATTCGCATGCTTCAATGGGCGCCCATTGCTTTAACTATCCCTCTCTCTCTCTCGCTCCCGCTCCCGCTCTCTCTCACTCTGTCATTTCGTGTTGTCTCACTCGAGCTGCTTGGCATTTTTCTGTTTTTCTGATGTTGTTGTTGTTGTTGTGGAGCGTTAATAAACACATACAACATGCTCATTACACACACACACACACACAGATATTAACACTCACTCACAAACCTTATTAGGCCACATTTTGGCACCCACAAAACATTTCTGTGCGTATACTTAATATTTTATTCAAGTATTTTTCTGCTGCTGCTGCTGCTGCTGTTGCGTGCTTAAAGCGTATTTAAATCAAAACCAGTTGGACCAGGACCATAAATAGACATCAAAGCACTGTAAGGGGCGAGTCCCATACACACACACACTCAAACACACACATAGAAATTTAAGCTATTTGCGTACTACGCTTACGCTCAGTTGAACTTTTGAGGGCTTCACTGAGCAAAGTCAAAGACAATTTCATAGAAGTGGCACGACAACAAAAAAATAATGGTAAATGTGATAGTCAGACAAGTCGAATGTAAACTTCAATTGTATGAAAGGCCTGTCACCATTTTGACGAAATATTTCATGTATTTAATTATTTAACTGTAATTAAAGACCTTATATAGTGTTAATACCATTGCTAGGACCTCTAAATAATAATATGAAAAGAACTAATTTCAAGGATATTGAATAGGTTTTATAGGTTGAAAATGAGTCGCAAATGTATAACGCCTTTGGCAAATATAAAAATATTCCAGTTCCTATCTCAAATAAACATGCAAACATATACATACATACGTGCATATACATAGAAATATGTATGTAGGTTTATACCTTAATATATATAATTAATATGACATGATGTGAGTGTTGTTGCAAGTTGCGGCAACCATTGCTTGTGTTTGTACAGCACTTGAGCTGTGTGCGCAATTAATAGATTTGTAATGACAGCAGCAGGACCTAGAATGCAGGATGCCCTTATACTACTCTATGTATGTGTAGGTATATAAATAGAGCAAAAGCCAAGAGAGGAGATGAAGCAAGTGAGGAGCAAGTCACATTCGTACACTTGACAAACGGTTGTCTCTCTCGAGTCGTGCTGCGTGTTTGATTAACCGGAAGATAAACACGCAGGCACCAACAGCAAAAGCAGTAGGAGCAACAGCAGCGGCAGCAGCAGCGGCATCAGGAAGAAGCATCTGGGACTTGCTGTTCCTGTGACCTCATCCTGCTGCTGCTGCTGTTGCTCTCGAAAGCTTTATCAACATTATTATTTAATTTGCTTTGGTGCCTGGATGCTGGATGGCCAGTTGCCGAATGTGATGAGGATCGAGCTGCGTGACCAGCTGGCGCTAATTGTCTGCACACGTGCGTCGCATTATGCCAAAAAATGAGATACAGATACGCACGGACACACACACACACATCCACACAGAGAGAAAAAGTTACACAGTTTGAAATTGGGAACAACAAGCCAAACTTTTAACGCCGCTCACAAAAATGAAAAATAAAAAGACACACACAAAACTTTTAAATTTGCAAACAACGGCAACAACAACAACAAGCTCGGTTACCTTTTTTATGGTTTCTGGCTTTCAGTTTTATAATTAGAATTTAGTGCAGGCTTTTGGCATGGATCAAGGGCCAAACATTTATTATTGTGCGTTCGCCACGTTTGACGTCAAATTGCATGACGCTTGTTTCCTTTTCCTTCTACCTACACGACCCTAAAGTTGGGTAACTAAAAATAATATCGCAAAGGCCCCAAAAAATGTAACAAACAAGCTGCAGCTAAGGCCAGTTAAAGCCTTGTCTCGCAATGTGGTTTCAATTGACGCACAAACATGACGAGACACATGGAAATTTGTATAGTTTTGACCCCCAAAGGAATTGTTACACGCAATGTTTCCATTGCTCATTTGTAGGCACATATGTGTTAGTCACGAGATGTCATCAAACACGAAATACTTATTGATTTTTTTACGTTTAGTAACGTCACTTATGTGCTTTGGAATGTTTTTGTTCATACATATTCTGATTAACCGATGGGTGAGAAGAGCTACTTCTTTCATTCATCTATCTACACTGTCTCACAGATCTGCTGGATGAAGGTGGTATCTTTCATGAATAAATGTTAAGGCTAAAAGGATATTATACTAAGTATTAACATCCTTATTTAAGCCGTTATTCGCCAAACATGTTACATTTTTAAGACTGGTTAAAATAATATATTTTGGTTCATTTGAATTAATTAATTAATATTAGCGTTTCAACGATCTGAGTTTGTTTCCTAATTTAAGAACCTTAAACCTCATTTGAGACAGTGGCCAAATTATGCTGTGATTCACTGTATATGAAAAATCAAAAAAAATAGTTGTACAATGAAAAGTAGAAGATTGATTCCCCCTTATGCTAAAAATTCTTAGTGACTTACCATCGCCATCTTGTGAGTTGAGGCTTATCTGATCATCGTTTGCGTTATCAGTACTGACTGGTGTTGGCCGGTTTGCCTGCAGTTTGTTAAAGTAGTCGGTAGCAAAATCAATCAGATCCGGAGGCTGTTCGACCAGATACGCAATGGAGAACTGCAAAAGCACCTCTTTTAGCTCATCTGGCACCTGAATGCGTTGACTTGAACCGCTAGACATATTTGTGCTGTAAACAGAAAAGAACGTAGTTCTTTAATTAAGCGATAAATATTTATAGAAAGTCTGATAATTATGTGTATATCAATTATTAAAAGCTTTAAAAATAGATTATTATCAGGGACTATTCAAACCGAATTTAAATTAGACAATAAATATTTATATATATTATTTTCAATTGAATTTTGTTTGTTTTCTCTGCAAGTGTGTCAAGTGTTGGTCAGGGAAATATTACAAATTTACAACTAATTGCAAAGAGCGACAGATTTGCAAAGTCAAGTGATATAAGGGGATAATCATAACATATATTTGTATGTACATACAGTAAGTGTACGTGTTCGTGTATACTGTTGACTAGGTAGTGTTCAGTGTGAACTGAAACCCCATTTGTGTCCGCTTTATGCCCATTTGTATAATTTGTCACACGCGTGTGTCTGACCTCGAGTCCGTTGAGTGGCCCCTATAGTGCAACTTGTGATTTGCTCATTTCGGCAGCGACTAAATACATATATATGCTGTACTCCTCCCATCAAACCATCCATCAACTACAATACTACAACAATGTAAACATCATAGGCGACATCAACAACAACTATAACAAGTACGACCATAACACTATAGCTCATTCGGGTGTCATCCGCGTCATCGACATTTGGCGCGTGATTCAACGTTGCACAACTTTTTTTTGTTGTTTTTGGTTTTTTTTTTTTTAGATATTGTCGCTGGCTTGTTGCTTTTGTTGTAGAAAACGTAGAACGTGAGCTTCATGCTAATTTTGTGACTGCAGAGGCAGGGCGCCAAAAATGATATGTATGTATATGCATATGTAAATATATGATATGCATAATGCACTTGGCATTCCCTTTTGTATTATATTGGTATAGGGTATCTCCAAATTGGCTCTGACATCAACCCGATCATTTAGTATATATCTACAAGTTCTAAAAGTTAAAGTTTTCTTAACAAAGTTTTTTTTTTTGTTTTACTTTTTGCAAATGTGCTCAGCAATTGCAACATTCAGTATTAAGTTTTCGATATACAAGTTAAGAGTTAACCCCAATGTTGTTGTTGCACCAACAAAAGTTTCTCCTTACGACAAAGTATCTCAACACATACACACTCACACTCGCACGAGATCATAAGTAAATATCCATAGCTTATTCCCCCTCTCTCTCTCTCTCTCTGGTGGGTCTATCTCTTCTTCTTTGTTGCGATATGACAAACTTCCTGCTTACACTATATCCTTACACTTTCCCCATCGCATAGACACTGTAAAAAGAAATCTGTGCGAGAACTTCATTGAAAAGCCCAGCCGCATAAATATTTATAAGCTTGCGCCCAAATTATGCGTAATTATGTAAATTGCGCATTCAGATACAGTTATTGTTGTTGTCGCTGCCTTCTCTTTCACCCCCCGTCTTGACAGCCTTGGGGTTTCTTTTTGGTTTTTCCGTTGAAAAGTTGCCCGCAACATTTTATTTGTCGTAATTTTTGAAATTAATTTTTGCCCCGGCTGCCAGAGGAGCAGTTGAAGCATTATTGTTGTTGTTTTTGCCTGCCTGTGTTTACTGTGTATCAACACACACATTCACACACACACTCTGCACACAGTCATTCACCTACTACATTTTGTTTTCAAGCCCAACTTTTTCAATTAAGTTCATTAATATTCAACTTGGACTGCGGCCAAAAAAGCGACGAATAAATAAATATTAAAATCAGAAAATTACAAACTAATAAAGCCTGCCACAGCCGTTGGGCATCTGATGGGCGTGTATTTGTGTTTTTGCCTCATTACACAAACTGCCAACTGCCAATTGGCAATTGTCAGTTAACCAGTTTTGCCAATTGCCACTTGACAGTTAAGCGCTTCTGGCCATGTCCTGCCCAAGCCCCGTCAGCCAGAAACGGCTTATGCATAATCGAAGCGAGAATGTTGCTTGGCCTTTCTTAGGCAAAAACTATTAAAGTTATTAAATAATTTCAGATAATGCGATTAAAGCCACAAGAAGAACAAATTGAATGAATTGAAATTACATTTTGAGACAAAATTGCAATTTAATCAAGGTATAAGCATATGCATCTAAAAGTACACATTCGATTATATCTTTTAATTATTTAGACTCTAAAGTTGAAGTTTTCTTTTATTTAAAACTTATTTCTAACCTGTTAAACAACACACCTGCCTGTCTGACACAATGATTCAGACACTGTAATTCTAACGATAGGCGCGGCGCGGCAACAAAATGAGATAAAAGAATGAATTGGCAACAAATGAGAGAGAGAGGAAAAAAATGACTATTTGCGAACAGTCAATTTTGTTGTATCGACGAGGCGTTCAATTAGTGGGCCAAGGTGGTTTGGTTTACTCGGCGTCTACACGTAATACGCAATGCACTGCATAAATAAATTACACACAATCGAAAGCAACAACTTAAAAATAGCCCACTTGCAGTAACTAGATAGATATACAGATAGATGGCGCCTGGCAGGCAGATTGTGTGACAAAAAGACAGACAGACAGACAGACAAACAGATTGTCTGACCGACAAACGGCAGCAACTGCGTGAGTTGTTCGAATCGAAGTCGAGTTGCATTAAATGTTTATAAACTTTTAGGGGGGATGTGGGTGTGTTGGTCTTCTCTAAGCTATTGTGTCAATGGTTCGCACACACACACAAAAACAAAACAACGCAAAAAAGAAAAAGAAGATAGAGAAATAGAGAAAAAAGAAAGAAAAAAACTTAAGCCATTCTCATTTCCTTGTAATTTCCGTTGCAAGTTCCGCCAATTCCGAGAGAAAACGAGACACGGATTGTCTGTGTGATTGTGTTGGTTTTGTATACGAGAGCGTATACGCAATGTCGCAATGCCACCTTAAAAGCAAAGAACAGCAGCTTGCAACTGTTGCTGCCACATATAAATTGTCAAGCCAGGTGACGCCAACGACAACGACAACGACAACAACAGCAAAAGCAAACAGCATCAAGCGCCAAGTCGCTAATGACATTTGTCAACTCTTCATTTGATGCTGAGAAATAAAAAAAAGTCTAAAAACACTCTGATATCAATATAAAATAGATTGTTAAAAGTTCAGCTTGCAAAAAGGGAATACGGGGGCGACTAGAATATAGTTTGAATTTCTTTTGCAGCCGATCTTAGGTGTGTGTCACTAATTTTCTTTCATCAAATGTTGTGATGCTAGCTCAGTAACTGTGGAAGGTGCAGATATTTCCGTTTTTAAAGTCAGTGGGAGTAGCATCCCACCAGGATACGCATTATCTTTGATATCAGAGTATGAACAAATAAGCTCGAGCTAACTCAACTACCCTTAATCCATTAACCCCACATATATGGTCATACCTGCACTGCTGTACCAATGTTTGATAACTTAGTTTATCTTTCTTATCATATCTCCGGAGTTTCTGAGATTTTGTAGATTTTTATTATTTTGCTGTTTTGTGATTGAAATCTTTTTTTTAAGTTTGCGAAATTAAAGATTTTATTGTTAGCAAACTTGTACTGCAATTCCTAGGCAGAGCTCAAACCCAAAATCTGTAGTTTTATAGTTTCTAATCAAAGTCAATATGACTTCAATTAACTAGTTAATTCCAGGTTGTGGTGTTTGTAAGTCGCAAGTCAAAGTGTGATAAGATCGTAAGACAGCTTGTTATAGTACAATGAATTGACTAAATGACCTATCCATTCAATCCAAATAATACATATATTAAAAGTATGTGTTTTAGACAGACTTCAGCTTGTTTACACTAAGTTTCGAATTGCGCTTTAAACTTAAAGGCTATTAAATTGAATTTCAAATAAATACATTTTAATAAGTAAGCATTTTTTCTTTCTAATAATATTCTTTAATAATAATACTGGCAATTAAGAAATTGTGTTTTCTGAGCCACAAGTTAAGTCAAGTTAATTAGCAACTTTTAAGTTCTTATAGGCCAAAACAAAAAAAAAACAGATGATATACGCGAAACTTTTAATCCAATTGTTTTAATATTTTGATAAAGTTACTTTTATTTTATGGTTCGCAAATCCTTTTAGCAATTTAGCTAATGTATGCTGTGTATGTGTCCCCTGACATAGAGTGTGCAAACAAGCACAATCTTCAACACTCACACTCTCTCTCACACACACACACACACACACATCGTAACAAACAACGTTGCGAATTATTTGAGCTATTCTCTCACGTGTAACCGCAAGTTGGCTTTTGGTTGAGTTTTGCCTTAGTTACGCTCATCATCGTTTAATTCTATGATGACAAACGTGTTTTGCTCGTGTCGGCAGTGATTTTATAAAATTAGCCAACTTCATTTGGCCATTCCTTAGGCATTAAAATGATTTTAGCTTTACATACTACTTCATCGACGAAAAACCTAAACTAACACAACATCCCACCGGCAAAAGGTAGCAGGGTTGATATTTTTCACATTTTCACATTAATCATTAGAGTTGCTATGCACAATTTGCTTGTCCTTAACATATGAGAAAGAATGGGCCTTCTGTCTCCTTCTCCTTCTCATCAATTTACTGTATCTGTCTCTGTGTACAACAGTTTTAGCATTGCATTAGAGCAAATTCAATTTAAGTTAAGCTGTAATTGAATTTAAAGTTTGTCGCAAATGCAATTCACATGCGCAGCACTAAACCAAAATGTGTACTAGCTTTAGCAACAGACTGGTGAAAGATGTTGCAGACTAAGTTTGGTACTATTTTGATTGTTAAGCTGTCTTACTAAACGTTTTACAGCAAATTATAATTGTTTTATATTGTTATTAAATGATGTTGGTTAAAATGAAAATGTACTTTTTGTACCTATTTGCATAACTTTCTTTCTAACTAATTACATTATTCTAAAAAACAATTAAAAATCTTTCTGATATGCTCCTTAATATATTTGTGCTAGTCAAACCAGACTAAAGAACACATAATAATATGTAAAATTTTGGATTTGTTTTTGCTTATATTTATATATTCAACATGTTTGTTTGGAAAAAATAAAATTGTTTTCCATTCCTGTATGAAAATTGTATGACCCGAATAGGGTTTTATATATTCAATTTTGACTGGATTTCTAACTCTTGTGACCCTGGCTAAACTTGTATGGGCCAAGAATCGAAGAGATCTTTCTATACTCTGACCTTGAAGTCGTGCCACAAGCAACAAAACCGGCAACAGATGCCAAAGGCAAAAACCAAAACGTCAAGTCAGTTCCAGCTAACTCGTAACAGGTAAGAGCGCAAGCTGTATAACAGTAAATGGCAGCGGGCAAATATCAAATTACGTCAACAACAATTGGGAACAGCACCTGTGCGTGGGTTTTAAATGACTTCATAAAGCTACATTTTCAAGCGCGCCCAGGAATTCACTGAACATAATTAGCCCAAGTGGACAAACAGCAACTGTCAACATATATATATTGTATATACGTGTGTGTGTGTGTGTGAGAGTTGTGACCAGATTCCGCCTGTTAACCTACCCGTACACCTAATTATTATGACCGGCGCGCACATATGTCAGGCAGCATGTCATTAACAAACTCACCCCACACTATTTAACTTGACCTCCAATGAGACAGGCCAGCAGGCATAAGGCTCAAGTGTGTGTGTGTGTTGGTGTGTGTGTTGTTCATGTCTTGAATTGGGTCAAGTGCTAATGTGTGACGATGGCAAGAGGCTAAATCAATTCCGCATAAATAAAATGCATTGCACCAGTGTTGCCTAAGTGTGTCTTGTATACAAAGACAGAAACAGAAAAGGGCCGAAGGCCAGGACAAACTAGCTCAAGTGCAATGATACCACAAGCATTTTCCGATGGCCAGCTATAAATATACTCGCATAAATGTCAGCTTGTAAAGCCAAATCGATGGTTAATCCAAATGCGATGATGAATATGAAATGTGCTTAAAATAGAGTTAAATTTTAATATCAATAGAGTAAATATCAAATTGTGAGAAGCAAGAAATAAGTAAACTTCGGATTCTCCCGTTATATGATGTACTATGTACTTTAACTGCCAGAACTAAAATTAAGTATTCGGTAAACAATATATTCAAACGACGCTTTATTAATTTGCCATGCATTTGCCTTAGAGAGCAATGTAAATCAATTAAAAACTCAAAAATATTGCACACGGTGCTAGGGCAAATGCCGCCACCTGGCCATATATAATCAACGACAACAACAACAACAACTCGTTGGCATTTAATTGCCAGACAAATGCAACTCAAAATGAAGTATTTTATAAATATGAAAATTCCCGCAGAGCACTTGAATTCCAGCGGTTGTTGTTGTTGCTGCTATTTTTGGCTATTGAAACATTTGTGGGCCAAAAATTTTGTGGCTGAAAATAAAGTGGCCCGTGATGCATAATTAAAATTTGATTTTCATAGCAATGCAATGCAAACACAGCAGAGCACAGCAATTGATTGAAAAGAGCGCACATAAACTATACCAATGAATTTTTCATTGCTGTAAAATTTATAAGTCTTAAGTGTTTTAAGATCCAAACTGACATTCATGTATTCAGTCGCATTCATTTTAATGAATTTCCAAATGACATTTCAGCTTGTGATTTGAACTATTTGTACAGTTTATGCATTCGGTCGTTTCCGGTCAATGCATCAACGTGGCAAAGCAACAAAAAAACGTGAAATCGTGAAACGTGAAATAAATCCGCTTTTGCCGTGCAAGACACAAGCACTTAATTTTCCGCAAGTCAAGCAAAAGCTGTCTCCGAGTGGTGGGTGGCTTGGCTTAGGTAGGTGGCTTGGGTGGGTGCTGAGCACAGACGATTTACATCCCAGCCAACCATAAAGTTGCCACGCTGAAAACACGCGTCTGGCTCGTTGTGACAACAAAAATGGCACACACACACACATACACTCACATAAGTTAGTACATACATGCAAGGCATATCAAAGCAATTTTAAGGCATACTTCGAGGGCGACAAGGCATAAGGTTCAAGATGTAGAGAGAGAAAAAGAGACCTGAAATCCAAAAACCAGAATTGCCTTCGTATACGTACATACATACACACATATATATATATAGTATGTATGTGTGTAGAGAAGGAGGCAGGAAAGTACACACACGGCAACAGCGCAACAACCGTAAATGTCAGAAACGGCACTTACACACAAACACGTATGCATACATACATGCATATGTGATGTATAGAGGCTTAATAAAAAAATATACAAAATAAAAAGGCAAGCAACAAAAACAAAAGAAAAAAAGGAATAAGAACAACTCCCGCGAGTCTTTGGTGCAAATTTCAGTTCGTCACGCAACTTTAATGGCAAAATGCTTATTTGTTTTTGCATTGTGTATGTGTGTGCATAAAGTGAAACTCTCTGTGTGTGTCTATATATATGTATATAGAATATACATTTTCAAGATGTGTGCTGGGTGGCTAGCTGATTGGGGGGCTGGTTGATTGGATGGCTGGCTGATTGGGTGGCTGGTCCTTTTGGAACGTTCATCAGTTCCAGCGGTGTTAAAGTAAAAAGGTTATCAGCTTGAAATGTTTGTCAAAATACGACGCAAGGGTATTGATTTATTTACGCGTTCCATGTGGATAAGCGAAAAGTAACGAGTGACAAATGAGAAAGAACAAAGCGATGTGGGGAGGAGTGGAATATGAGAATTTATTGTACTAGTGTCAAGGTACTCGTGCGCAAAGAGTAATTTAGAGTAGCGAGTGTGGAGTAACAAGTGACACTAGGGAAGTATCTGCTGGGTATATGATACAAGAAATAATAAATAAGAAGCGAGAGTACAGAGTAGCGAGTGGGGTCAGAAAAATAATAGAGATAAAATATAACGACAAAAAGTATGGAATAACGAGTAAAAGTACTAATGAGAAAAGAAAACGGTTAACGAGTTGTGCATATCCAGTAAATTGCCCAGAGGAAATAGTAACGAGTAGTTATTTAGGAATAAAGTTATAATTAAAGCTTTTATAGAAGTCTTAGTGTATGTGGTTAAACATGTCGTAAGTATATTAAAAAGAAAAAGGAATATTGCTTGTGCCAAATTAGGATGACTATAAAATTTCAGACATACCCGCTGACTTATTCCGAGCACACAAAAGCACATTAAGTCAAATATTCGTAAGCACCAGAGTAACATCATATATGTAGAAAGAAAAGAACGGGGCGCCCAAATGACATTTGAATAGCGGCTTTAAGGCTGTTGCTGTCAAATGGAATTTCACAGTAGACAGTAAAAGTAGCTGTCAAAATTGCCCGGGCGATGGGTGGGGTGTATAAGTATATATCACATATCATTGTCAATTGAACGCAATTTGTTCACTTGTTTTCTTTTTAGGTTTTAGACTTGTCAGTTAACCTTTGACGGTAACCCTCTTGATATCTGTCTTTTTGCTCTGAGTTCGACTGCGGTTTTTGTCTTTGGCTCTGATTCAATTACTTAATAATCTGCTGGATTGGCTTTTGCATACATAAGATCTGAAAAATCTCAAAGTAATGATAAGTTTATTACTCTTAAGTACCTTTTCAAACTGAATACAAATAGATAACTTAATGAAAAGTTAGTTTGAAGAGCTCTCCAAGTTGCGTTTATAGACAGCAGTAATTACAAAAAAAGGCTTGCTCTATTTCATACCTCGTGTGCTGCAGTAATTTACGAGCATATGCTATTAAATGCAAGTTTGTGTGACAGGTTTCTGGCCAAGGTTAAGCTCTGAGCCTAGAGATCCACATTCAAACCTATCGTACCCTTAATGTGCCTGAACTTAGCACAAAGTTGGACGAAAAGTTAATGCTTTTAAAACTAATCCTTGAAACAAAAGCCAGGCATTGACAGCAGCTGTCGGGTTCTGTGCTGTGAACATGAACCCTGCCTAGACTAAGCCAACTCTCGCCCCTCATTTTCTCTGCTTTCTCTATCTCTAAGGAAATGCTGAAGCTATAAATAAATAGACGCGTCAAATATGCAAAAGTGCCCACGCACAATTTTCAGCAAAAGCAGCATGATGATGATGATGATGACAATGATAATGATGATGATCATGATGATGGTGGACTGACAAAGTGCCAGGTCGCAATGATTTGGCGCTCATTAGCGTTAAATTAGAGAGCAATTTCGAGTCAAGGCAGCTGCTTTTAAAGTTTTGCAAACATCAACCAACTCACAGACAGGCTTCAAAGTGTGTGTGTGTGCGTGTGTATGTGTTTGTACACCAAAACAAATTTAATATACCATTTTGTTAGTTCAATATTAATGATTTTTTAATCAAATAGAGAAAAGAAGCAAAAGTCAATAAAAAAAATTTGATATTTAAAGTAATCATTCCTTTTGACTTATTCATGGATTTTTTCAATAAAACACTTCTCCGGAAACCGTAAACAAAAGATTGGATGATTACTTTCCGTCTACATGTTAGTTAAATAATCAAGGAAATAGTTTTTTTTTTCGGTGTATCTACGCATATATTGGTGCCGCAACAAAACGTTTATATACATGACGTACTTGCGTTTCGACGCCTTTTCTCCTCCCACAACACTAAATGCTTGTTCTAGTTGTTGGTATTGTCGTTGTTGTTGTTGTTGCTGTTGCCTTCGTTTAATTTTAAAACCCACTTTTTGGTAATTTTGTTACGCGTGGCTGTTCAACGGCGCGTGCGGAGGGAAAAAGCCGTAGAAAAACAGTAGAATATAAGTGAAATAACTAGAAAATAAAATAGCAGCTCAACTTGCGCATGAGCCGTATTACGGTGTTTGTTTCCTTCTTGCTTTTGGGCAATTAACAACATGGCAATTGGGTTCAAATAATATATTTTGTAGGAGCTGGGAGTTGGGAGCTGGTTATACGAGCCGCTCACATTCAGATTGGCGTTGAAAAGTTCGTTGCGTTTTCTTTTCTTTTTTTTTGGCTTTGAGGAGATTGCATGACATTCAGTCGATAACTGAAAACAAGTCACCTACCAACTGCTCCCCTCCCCTACTAACATGCTGTCTGAAAGACACGCCCATGTTTTTCTGTGTGTGGCGATAATTAAAATGTTTTGTTTTGTCGTTAACAAGACTGAAAAAAGTACGCAAAAAAAAGCAATAACAATATCTAGACAGTCATAAAAATTAAGCCAAATTGGTTCTGAGAAAGAGATAGACGAAATAAAGGAGTGTGTGTGTTTGAGATAGAGAGAGAGAGAGCAAAATATAGATATACACTCAAGAGCACAAGACTTTCGACCAATTAGTGTAGCATACAATCGTGCGCCAAATAGCCTCCGCGAGCCTCAAACAATACACAACAACAAATGCACACATGTTGTTTGTGTATGTGTGTATGGTTTGTATGGGTGTAGTGCATCATCATTTGAATTAGCTGTGTGCAGTCAGGCAGTGCATCAGCTAATTATCCCAATCCGGGGTTGCTGCCAATTCATTGGAAATTGCATTTTGCCATTGTAAATGCAACAAACTAAGTTGCACTAAGAGAGAGCCCTTTGAAGGATTCGTTCGACACGTGAACTGTATAGATCTAAGATAATTGAAAATCAGTAATTGAACTGCTTTGAACTGTTCGCATTGGAGAAACATTGTCTGTTGAATTTTAGATAGAAGCTTCACAACTTAAACTTTAAATTTTAATAGGAATGAAAACTGAACAACAGCCGAAGAACATTTGAACCTATTTAAAAGCCTTGAGGTCCCAAAAACATACGTTAATATACATACAAAATATGTAAATTTGTAATTTCTGCATTTAGTAGCACAAAGTCATTTATAATCTCCTTTTAAAAAGTGGGTCGTGGCTGAATTGCTAAAAACAACAACGCCACGTGGATAATTATGCAAAAAAAAAAAAAGCAAAAGCAAAAACATTTCGCCAATTGGCTTCGTTTTCATGAAATGCAAAATGGCCGCCGTGCGCAAAACAATAGACACGGTACAGTAAAGTAAAGTACAGTACAGTATAGTAAAGTACAGTTAGCGAACACATATCCACTTATACTTCCACTTCCACTGTTTCCTGTTTGCATGTGGGTTAATGTGGAAATTGTGCTAAACAAGCTAGCTGTAACAACGGGCAAGCGGCACAATGTGAAAATAAACCTAAATTGCTGTTATTTTTGCACCATATAAGCAATACATTTTGTTGCTGGACAGCGTGTTGATGCTGACACTTTGGCATTTTGAGTTACATTTATGCAAATGACTCGAACGACAAATGCAACTGCATTGGAAATCACTTAACATGCCCCGCAAGTGCTTCCCACCGAACCCCCTCCCCTTTTTTGGGTCCCATTAATGTCATGCACAAATGATGATGACACATATGAAGTTCTACACACACACACACACCCATGCTGCAACTATGTGTGTGGCGCAAGTGTGAAACTACATATGACCAAGGCTATTGCTGCTGACGTCAAGTATGTATATGTGTGTGTTTGTGTTTGTGTATGTGTATGGCTGTGTTTCCTGCGGCTGTCATTGGTCAAGTGTGTTGTGATAGCAACTGCATTTGTACTTCAAGTTAGCTGCTTTGGGTCGAGCCAACTGGATAAACAATATTGCTTTGGTAACATACATGCCATGCAAATATCCTAGCAAAAGTTCAATTACAGATTATCTAATTACTGTTAGTATTTGCTGGCAATCTAATTACTGAATTTATACAACACACAGGTAACTGCATAGAACCCCCACATACAGCACACACACACACGCACAGACAATTCACCCACATTCAAAACTGTGCCAAGTCGTAAAGATATCATACTATGTATGCCGATCAAATACTCCTGCTGCTGCTGTAACATATTAGCAAGCATTATAATAACAAAAACACCAATAACAAGGGCACACGTTGGAAACGCTCGAGTGACATTTGCCTGAGCGATAAATAAGAAAGTAAAGGCCATTTACCATATCACATACCTGGCATACAAATGTCGTCGCATGTATGCAATGCAGTAAGCACATTTAAATATTCAAATGTATCAAAAAATAAAAGAAGGAATAAACACAAATTGTCGCAAAACAATAGCAAAGCATGACACACATAATATACAGAGAGATACATAAATTAGATAGATATGTTTATTCATAAAAACAGCGCATCGCTTGACAAATCTGCTTTGACCACTTAACCCACTTGAACTGTGCTGAACGAATATTTTAAGCAGACCCAGGCTAGAACAGCAACAACAGGCAATTGCCAAACAAATGGCCAAACAATTTGTTTTGAACACCGCCGAGCAAAATTAATTGCTTTATTTAAAAGAGATTTTTCAAACGCTTTGCCCTCGTCATCGTCATCGTCGACATACACATTTAAGAGCTAGCAAATATTTTAGTATCGTGTTTTGTTTCACTCATGCGAGAATTATTGTGTAATTTCACGTTATTTTTCATTTTCGATGACATTTAATAAAATTAAGTTTTTCTCTAGAACGGGAGTTCATTAAACTGTATGGCAAGTAGCAGCATGTGACAGCAAAACATTTATAAAGAATTTACAAAAATATAATAAATAACTATGGTTTTAATAATTTGATTATGGCATTGGATTATTCCAAATTGCAAATATTTGCATTATAATGATTGATTGATTTTTAAACAGAAATAGTTAATGGCTATTATGCTTAAAAGGAGAAGAAAAACTGTTTAAGAGATGTAAGAAGAGAAGATAATATATTGGAAACACTATAAAATATTGGAATGATAAACATTATAAGCAATATAAAATGCACTTCAAAGTAAAATTAAATATATATATATAAAAATTTTAAATCTAAATGCATTTATATAAATAAGCTTAGCCATTTAAAGGTAAAAGGTTCAAGTTCTGCTTTTTTCTACTATATATGAATTAATTTAAAGTGCTTCAGACGATTGTAGTCTCATAATAATATTAATATTAATAATGTTTAATTTGTGTTCTTTTTTTGTTATTCTGGTCAGCAGCTTATGTGTTAAGGGTTAACATCTAACTATTTATAGGACATGTTGTGCTTTTTATACCCTTAACCCATGAAACGGGTAAAAAAGGGTATAATGGTTTTGTGCAAAAGTATGTAACAGGCAGAAGGAAGCTTCTCCGACCCCATAAAGTATATATATTCTTGATCAGCATCAACAGCCGAATCGATTTAGCCATGTCCGTCTGTCCGTCTGTATGTATGAGCGCGTCGATCTCAGAAACTACAATAGCTAGAGACTCCAGATTTTGGATATGAGCTCTCTTAATCCCTAGGCATGACAAGTTTGTTTCAAATTTTCGATAACTTTTCAGGTTTACAATATACAGATGTAATCGATAACAAAAAATTCTTTAATTTAAGAAACACCGGAGATATGAAGCCATCAAGCATTGGTCCAGTAGTACATGTACATATGTGTATGTCTGTCAGCCCGACCGTCTGTCCGTCTGTATGATCAAGGGTGAAGGGTATCTTCTAGTCGAGCTTACTCGACTATAGCCTTCTTACTTGTTTGTAGTGAAACACAAACTGCATTTCCAAGTTTCTTGTTCATTTTTTTCTATGAGTGGGTGTTTGTGTGTAAATGCCATGTGTACACGCATGAGTTCACATACACACAATCACACACATACTACTTACATACCTTAACACAGACATTCAACATATGCGCCCATAAATAAACATAAGTTGTCGGTTTGAGCTCCCATTTCCTATTTTATTTTCTCTTTTTATATGCCGCACACACACAAGCAACAGTTTTTCATATATGTATATTATATACTTATATTTTATTTTTGCGAGCTTTTCATTGTCGTCCCTTGGTCAAAGGCATGCATGCATAGGCGTGGCTCCTGTGCATGTGAGAGCAATGTTGTACTATTATTATTGCTGTTGTTCTTGTTGTTGACCTAAATGTGTTCAGTTTGAAGTGATTTTTGCATGAGAGGCACATTTTGGTTGTTGGTGTTATTGTTGTTGCGCGTGACAGTTTTCATAGATCAATTCTGGGAAAATCACATACAAAGTTGTAGGACACATTAAAAAAAATATGACTGGCATTAAAAATATATGTAAATTAGCTTTGCCTATGAGAAATAGCTAAAGTATGTGTGAGTGGGTGGATTTCGTTTAAATAGCCATAACTTTTAATTGAGTTCTGTTATATAATTTTAAAATATAACTGTAAGCGAACTAAGTAAACGAACTAGTGGTATTACTAAGGAATAGCTCTACTGTTATCTCTATACGCATATGTAAGTAGATTATGAGTATCATTGCATCTCTCCGTTTAACCTATGTATATTTTAGTTTATGCATAGGGGCTTGAAATTGTTGACCCAACTGTCATACTGAGGGACTTTATTCAGTGCAGCACAACGATGGTACAGTATATAATGGAGAGGGAGTGCGAGGGAGTCAAATGTAACCCCGGAGTGGTATTCAGGGGTCGCTTTGGGTCGTAGCACAGCGTTTGACAAATTTACCACACTTTAAGTATCTTATCATGCATGCAGCAACATTTTTAAGCCTCTCAAGATAGCAATAAGAAATTTTTGAACTTTTGTTCCTTTGCCTGTACCCACAAACACAAACACAAACTAATTTTATGAGAATGGAGTGACAAAAGGAAGACAGAAAAGTTAAGAGCAAAATAAGAGTAAGTAAGTAAACAAGATGCCACTCAAATCTTGTGACAATTTTTTTCCTTTTAACAAACAGTCAACGAGAAAATCGCAGCAGCAATAACAACAACAACAAAAACGACATCGAAAACATAAGCAAACAATTTAAACAAACAATGAAAGTAAATTTTTAAGAACTAAGAAGGCTCTAGTCGAGTAAGCTCGACTAGAAGATACCCTTAATCCTTGATCATACAGACGGACAGACGGTCGGGGTGACAGACATACACATATGTACATGTACTACTGGACCAATGCTTGATGGCTTCATATCTCCGGTGTTTCTTAACCGATTTTAATGAAATTTCATTAGTTTCAATCCTCATTTTCATTTTTTTGAAATTCAAGAATTTTTTGTTATCGATTACATGTGTATGTCGTAAACCTAAAAAGTTATCGAAAATTTGAAACAAACTTGCTATGCCTAGGGATTAGGAGAGCTCATATCCAATATTTGGAGTCTCTAGCTTCTGTAGTTTCTGAGATCGACGCGTTGATACAAACAGACGGACGGACGGACAGACAGACAGACAGACGGACATGGCTAAATCAACTCGGCTGTTGATGCTGATCAAGAATATATATACTTTATGGGGTCGGAGAAGCTTCCTTCTCCCTGTTGCATACTTTTGCACAAAACCATTATACCCCTTTTTACCCATTACATGGGTTAAGGGTATAAAAAAGAGCTCCACCAAAGAAAAGTAAAGCAAAACTAATCAGCATGCTTTTGTGTTCAGGCCTTTGAAACACACACGCCAAAGGAAAACAAGTAAGAAGACTCTAGTCGAGTAAGCTCGACTAGAAGATACCCTTAACCCTTGACCATACAGACGTACAGATGGTCGGGCTAACAGACATACACATATGGCTGTGTAGTTCTGTACCAATACTTGATGGTTTCATATCTCCGGTGTTTCTTAACCGATTTTAATGAAATTTGTATAGAAGTTCATTATTTTGCTTATAGTTTCAATCCTCATTTTCAGTTTTTTAAAATTCGGAAATATCGGAAACGAAAAGAGCTATCGATAATTTGAAACAAACACGTTCTGTCTAGGGCTTAGGCGAACTTATGTCCCAAATTTGAAGTCTCTAGCTCTTACAGTCTCTGAGATCGACACGTTCATACATACAGACAGACGGACGGACGGACGGACAGACGGACGGACATGGCTAAATCGACTCGGCTGTTGATGCTGATCAAGAATATATATACTTTATGGGGTCGGAGAAGCTTCCTTCTGCCTGTTACATACTTTTGCACAAAACCATTATACCCTTTTTTTACCCATTTCATGGGTTAAGGGTATAAAAAGGAAATGACAGAACAGTAAGTTCGCATCAGTTTTGTTATTTACATATATTTTTTTTTTATTATTATTGGACGTAGATGTACTAACGGATAGTACATTCAAGTGGCCCAACGATACCAAGCACCGGCTTGTTAACGCGCGGACCCTAGCACAAAGCAACCCACCTCCCGCCCGTCCGACCGAGGGGCGCACCGCGTAGCGAGCGGTTACGAAGATCGCGAACAAATAGACAAATGAGACAAGAAAAGTTTTTTTAGAGAGCAAATAGAAATAGTACTATGTATTAAATGGGAAAGATCATTATATGTATCACGTAAGATCCGAAAAGGGTTATGGATAGCATAGTTAGAGTAACAGGGTGGAAGAGCTAAAGGTACAAAATTTCTAGTATATCTAATAGGAACTGCAAAGTTAATTTGGTTGATTAATATTGAAGAATCTATTTCACCATTTATTAAGTTATGGAGATAGGTTATTGCTAGCATTGTTCTACGGTTAGAAAGTGAAGGAAGATTTATTAGTAAAAGTCTACTTTGATAGGAAGGTAAGTTTATAGAATTATCCCAGTTAAGGCCTCGAAGAGCAAAAAGCAAGAATTGTTTTTGCACCGATTCTTATCTATTCTGATGATGATTTGGGATACCAAATACAAGATCCATATTCGAGAATCGGTCGCACAAGAGACACATAAAAGGTTTTTGTTAGGTAGGGGTCGTCGAATTCCTTCGACCAGCGCTTAATGAACCCCAAGGCACTTGATGCACGATTTGCAATTGAAGAAATATGCTTGTCGAACTTAAGCTTTGGGTCCATTAGAATACCCAAATCCTCAACCCATTCAATCCGATCAAGTGGTTGGTTATCCAGAAGATATGTATTGAAGTGGGGCGTTCGTCTGTAAAAAGACATAAATTTACATTTACTGCAATTGAGATGCAATAAATTTATTCTAGACGAAGTTTGAAAATTGTCTAAGTCACTTTGCAGTTTATGACCAGACAGAAGAGATGTAGCCGACATGCATAATTTTACATCATCAGCATACATCAGCACCCGAGAGTGATTGATAACGGACGGAAGGTCGTTAATAAAAAGCGTAAATAATAACGGTCCAAGGTGACTTCCTTGAGGAACTCAGAAGTGACCTGAACCACTTGAGAAAGTGAGCCATGAAATAATACCCTCTGAAATCTAGAGGTTAAATAATCTTTAACCCAAAGAGTGAGACTATTGGGTAAGCCCAATAGTTGAAGTTTATGAATTAAAAGATTATGACTTACAGTGTCGAAAGCCTTACTGAAATCAGTGTAAATAACATCAGTTTGCATCTTTTCTTCAAAGCCTTTGATAACAAATGATGTGAATTCTAGCAAGTTAGTAGTGGTAGACCTATGTTTCACGAATCCGTGCTGGCACGGTGAAATCATAGATTTACAAAGATGTTGACGATGAGAGGTTATCAATTTCTCAAAAATCTTAGGGAGAGCAGACAACTTGGAGATACCTCTATAGCTTTTAGCATTAGATTTGTTTTCTTTTTTATGCAAAGGAATAATATATGACTCTTTCCAAATTTTTGGGAAAGAGCATAACTTCACGGACAAATTGAACAGTTTATGCAAAGGTTTTAGAAGACTCTGAGCACAGTACTTAAGCACACAGCTTGGTACTCCATCAGGTCCTGGCGAAAATATGGGCTTAATATCCTGAAGTTCACAAAGTAGTGCAGTCTCTGAGATTTCTGGTATAAAAATGCAATTTGAGCTATTAAGCTGATAGGGGTAAGGCATGACGACTGGTTGCACAGAAGGACTATAAGTCGTTTGGAAAAATGTAGCAAATAAATCGGCAATGGCCTGATCTGAGTTGGCTTTCACTTCCTCGAAGAATATATTGGATGGAAGTGTTGATGACTTTCGTTCCGTATTAACGAAATCAAAAAACCGTTTAGGATCCCGCTGAAACTGTAATCTACACCTCGACAGGTAGTTCCTATAACATTGGTTATTCAGGACTGAAAAATTGGAACGAGCAATCACATATGACGAACATGCTAACTGTGAGCTTGATTTTCTAAAACTCTTGTAGAGCTTAGATTTTCGATTTTAAGGATTGTCAACTCTCTGGTAAACCATACAGGTTTGTTTGACCTGTTTGGCTTTCCATAAGGGACACAAACATCAAATAATGAATTTAAAATGTTATAAAAAATACCGATTGCCACATCCAAATTGTCAGACCCACAGAGGAGAGACCAGTCAGTCAGGAATAAAAGCCTAGTAAGTTTTTGAAAATCAGTTTTCCGAAATTGTCGAACTCGGCTTAAAGGTTTTCTACTGGGGCATATCACCCGGCAGGGTAAAGTGATCAACACTTCCAACGTTGGGGGGTATAAATCTTCAGGATAAGAAATGGGTTGTGATCGGGTAATGGATGAGAAGGATGGATCCAAAACAAAAACCAGATCAAGCATTCTACTAAGCGAGTTTGGAATATCATTGATTTGATTCAATGAAACCCCAAGTAAATTAATCAAAAATTCATTCTGAGCCGAGGGAGTGAGTCAGAGTCGGGACAAGAAATCCATGTAACTTCAGCAATATTGAAATCACCAAGTACTACAAGGATATCACGATCAGAAAGCATGCAAGAAACTGACATTATAGCGGACAAATGAGCATTGTAGATAGAGTCATCAGAGGATGGGGGTATGTAAGAGCAAGTAATGAAAATCCCAATACCATTAATATTTAATTTTACAGCAACAAATTCTATATTTATAGAGCCACCTACTATTACTGTCTCAGAAGAATAATCTACTTCAATAGCAATAAGCACCCCTCCACCACGTCGAAGAGTACGGTCTTTTCTATAGATACAGTATCTGTTAGATAGAACTTTACAGCTAAGAATGTCATGCCTTAACCAAGTTTCAGTACATGGAATGACATTAAAAGGAAAAGAATGGCTATTGAGGAATAAACTATTGAGTTTACTACATAGTCCTCTTACATTCTGATAAACAAGTAATAAAGAAGTTGTTAGTTTTTTGCACTATCAGAAACGGGAAAAGTTTTCGATACAACTACTGGTGGGGGAGGTACAATCGGAGACCGATTTTTCTTTCTGACGAAAGAATATATATATATATATATATATATGCAGCAAATATGCCAAGGATTTAAATATTTAGATGCCACACACATATACAAAGTTCAAGTTGTGGGTAAAAAGTTTATGTTTGACAGGCCGTTAAACTCGTTTGCCTTTGATAAAAAAATGTTTAAATTCTATGTTGGCAACGCTTTAATTGGCAAGTGCTGCCAAATTTTCAATGTTTTTACAGGTCGTCAGGCAATACTTTATCCACGTCAACATTAGCGTTCCGCAACAAATTCATACAAAATCAATTTAGTTACGGCATCGAGTAGGTATATTATAGAGATAAATTTTCATACAACGTTTTTGAGGCAAAAAAAAATGCTGAGATCAGAACCCACAGGCCTTCGGCTGTCGAGCCGAACGTGCGCTCTTGCACTCTCATTCCATTTTAATATACTTGCCATTAGATGCAGAGTGGCAGCCGATGGAGAAAGTTGCACGTAAACTCCGAAAGAGTATTCAAAATGCAATTATTGCAAGATCATGAATGCTTGTATGTATTCTGTATGTAGGAAAAGGATTTTGGCTCGTGTTTGTTTGAGTATCAAAAATATCGATGCAATATAAATGCATGTTTTGATTTGGTTTTATTTATTTTTAAAATTTTGCACCAAACGGTTTATACACATATCTTAAATAATAGCCGAAATAATTTAATTAAAATTATATTTTAATAATCAAATTAAATTTCTTTTAATAATTGAATTAAATTTTTTTTTTAATCAAATTAAATTTCTTTTAATAATTGAATTAAATTTTTTTTTAGTAATTTATTTAATAAACGTTTGTTTTAATAAGTAAATTAACATTTTTTTAATAATTATTTTAATTTATTTTTTAATAATAAGATTAACATTTTCTTTTTAAATTTAATTTAAATATTTTTTCAACAATTTATTATATTATATTATTAAAAATTTTGAAAGGGAATAAAATTAAGCAACTGTAAAAAAAATAATCATGTCATAAACATTAAGGCAAGTTCAAGTTAAGTTCTGAAAACCCACACCGAAAATATCAGAACCCACTTTTATGTTGTCATTCATACGAAATCACTTTAGTTTCGGGAAACAAATTTGATTTGATGTTTAATTTCGATGTTGGCAATGCTTTAGGAGTGGCAACACTTTTATGTGGTTGTTAACATTTGCTTCAGAATACACATGCATATCAAATCACTTTAGTTTCAGGCAACAAATTTGATTAGGTGGCAATGGCTGCCGCACAGGAAGTTACACTTGGAGCCAACAGTTAGGCCAATCTATAATTTGCTTCGACAACATTTGCAGTTGTTTTGGGATGTCCACGTTTAATGCCCAAATGCCAATGGTCAATGGCTGATGTCACAACAAACAAGACCAACAGACAGAAAGAGAGACAGACCAACAGACAGACAGACAGCCAAACCGATAGCACTACAAAAACATCAATTAAGCCTTGCATTTCCCTAGAAATCAAATCAAGCCAGTTGTTGTTCAATACAATTTGGGGGCCAGTCAATGAACTATTTGCTCAGCAAATCACACACACACACACACACACATCAATAATACCCAGAGGATATTTGCAGACTTTTAGTCAGAAATGTTGTTAAATAGTGTCTAAAAATAACAAATTTTACTATTCGACAAGTTTTGTTTCAACTTATAATAAAATTGTCCTAAATAAATGATTACTTTGTGTGTTTTTCTTAAACTTGTTGATGGCAGCTAAAACCGATAATACTCTAAAAAAGTCTAATAGCAACTTAATTGTGGATTTCTTTACATTTTAATTGCTTACTCCAACTGACAAGACATAATCGCTTTCAATTCCATTTTTAGATTTGTAGTCTCTTAAAAACAGTAAATGATAATTGTGTTCTTGCAAAGTGAAAACATAAAGTTAAGATTTAATGTGTGTTGGTTGCTTGTCAAAAAACAAAGCACATAAATAAGTAGAGTGAGATAAATACCTACATATCTATGGTATACATACATATGGTATATAGTACACCTACACACATTGCTTTATTGTGCGCTGTCAAATGGAGGCTGAGCTGAAGCGAGCTTTGGCTCTATCTTTGGCCAAGACGATTGCTGACACCAACAACGGTAATATGTAGTTGAAAGAATTGACGTCACAAAAGTAGTTATTGTTGTTGGTGTCGTAAGCACATGCCTTTAACTTTTATGTTTCCTTCAGTCAGTCAGCACATCAGCGTTACAATCTAAGCTGGCCTTGGGGCAGCTGCAAAGGAAACTTGTTAAATCGATTAAAGGCGAAAGTTATTCTAGTTTTAAAGAGCCACAACAACTGCGCCCTGCCTGCAAACCCAACCAACCGCAGCTGCTCTGACCGATAATGTCATGAATGTCAGTCAGACAGTCAATCACATGGCTATAACTACATCTATCCACATCTCTATATATATAGTATAGTATATAGTACATAGTTGTAGCATATTCTTCTTCTACTTCTACCCCAAACGAAAAGCGAAAAGTTTTGCAATCTGACTTGTAGTCAAAAGTTTTGTGCTCGCCGTTACTATAAAAAAGTTTCTTTGTTTTTCTAATTAGCTAGACATGTTCGTCAGAGTTCGTCGAGGTGTCATTAAAAAACACCACAAAAAATCAAATCACCAGCTGTAAAATACGTCATAAGTTTACGTACTTTATATATCCGAATATGTACTTTGAATATGACTTTTGATAAGCATTAAATTAAGTAAAAAGTTACGCAAATAAAACAAAAACAAGGTAAACCCAAATGCGTCAAGTAGCCAAATGTGAGATAACAAGTTATCAGTCCCCAAAGCAAACTTGGCCAGCACACAACCACATTAACACATACATTGTACATAGAAAAATTATAGCCTAAAGTCGCTGTTTGCGAGATTGAGATTAAAATTGAATCTGAGACTCATATTACGCTGACTGGGTCATAAATTCACCGAAATGATTATTGCCACGGTTTTGTTATTTTTTTCGTGGGCGTCATTTCTTTTTATACCCTGATTCCATGAAATGGTTAAAAGATTTTTCTTCTGTCTGTACAGAAGGTAGTATTTCAGACGTCACAGAGTATAAATGTATATACATAATTGAGATCAGCAGCCGATTCGCTTCGATGTAGACTATAATCTTTTCTATACTCTATGCAGAACAAGTTAGCTTCAAATTATTGATGTCTTCAGTTTTCCAATTTGCGCATGTATCGATAACCGAGAAATGTGTCCTTATAAAGGATAAAGGATAAAAGTTTCATCAAAACCGCTTGAGAAACATCAAATATATCGAAGATTGTATGGTCTTTCTGAATAGGTCCAGGGTATCTCCTAGTTGGAACTCCTCGACTAGAGCTTCCTACTTGTTGTGTCATTACTTGATCTCATATTGTATGATGCATCAATTTTATGTATATAAATGTATCTAACCATATACATATTCACATATATATTTTTTGAAATTTATGCGCTTCATAAAATAACAAAAGACAAACATCTTTAAAAAAGTAAGAAGGCTCTAGTCGAGTAAGCTCTAGACTAGAAGATACCCTTTACCCTTGACCATACAGACGGACAAACAGTCGGGCTGACAGACATACACATACGTGTAGTACTATACCAATGCTTGATTGTTTAATATCTTCCGTGTTTCTTAGCCGATTTTAATGAACATTTTCGAAATAGATTTTTTGGTGTTCGATTACATGTGAATATCGTACGCCTAGCCTACAAATGTATCGAAATTTTGAAACAAACCTGCTATGCCTAGAGATTAGGAGAGCTCATATTCAAAATTTAAAATGTCCAGCTTTTGTAGTTCCTGAGATCGACGCATTCATAGATACAGACAGACAGACGGACGGACAGACAGACGGACATGGCTATATCGACTCGACTGTTGATGATGATGAAGAATATATATACTTTATGGGGTCGGAGAAGCTTCCTTCTGCCTGTTACATTTCATTTCATGGGTTAAGGGTATACAAATTTGTATATGCGAGGGAAGATCAAAAAATGTGGAAAATTCATCTCTTGTTTGTGATTGTGACCGCAAAAATTTTGAGTTATTTGCGATGATTGCGATTCTGACGAACTTATTGATTGTTAAGCAAAAAGAAAACTCAAACAACTTATTGACTGAATTCCAGAAACAAGAAACAAGAAAACGCACATAGGGTTTTTAACAATTGTTGCAGATTGAAGTTCAGCAAGCCTTCAATATGTTTAAATTTAAAGTATATATAGACCCTCGTAGCACTTGTATATATTTATAACATTTTGGTAAGTGGAACGACGACAAAGTCTAATTTACTGCTAATAAAAAGACGCGTCGGGGAAAACTGCTGCTAACGTTTCTCACAAGCAGCAGCAGCAGCACAGCTGTGGAAGCAATAAAAAGAAACACAAAATTTAATATTATTTTTCTTTCATTCTGCTCTGGTGACAAGAGCGCCAGCAATTTTCTGTTAAAACTAGCGTTAAACAGTATGTGGATGCGGGGGGGAACGGAAGTGCAGGGAAGGCAGGGGCAGAAGCAGCGACACATATCGACTGACATTCGATTGACAAGCTTGAACATATTGACAGTCCATATTTCCATATTGCCAAGATATCGCGCGTTAATTGGCTTTTAAAAGTCATTTAGTGTTTTATTCTGTTGCCCTGCGTACAACATGACGTATACGAAATTTGTATTCGTATTTTTTGTCGCTTTTGGCTTTTGTGCTTGCTTAAATGTGTCAGCAAATTGCTTTCGGATTGGGGATTGGCCAAACTCTCACGTGCTCGATTTTGCCTTATCGGCCGACACTCACACAGCTACACACTTGTATCGTTTATAAATATAGCATATAAACAGTGTCTAATGAAATTTATCTACTTTGTAATTTCTTATCTTTAGTTTGTGTGCACGTTCAAGTTTTTTGTTGTGTTGTGTTTAATATTTAAACAGTAAGTTTGCCTTGAAGTCTACTCTACTTTAGTTAAATAAGGGTTTTCTTGAAGTTCATGTTATTGTAATGGTATAAAAGAATTGAAAGCTGTACACTCAAGGCATCACATACACATATATTCTATAGAAAATACAAATATCACGATTTAGTGGAGCTCCATTAAAATGTCATACTCCTTCAAGCTTCATTTCCTTTTGTGTATGACATAACAATGGCCGGGGTTACAGGACAAAGTGGACTTCAGCCGCTACCACTCAATGGAGCATCCAAAGAGGATTATGTATTAGAAATGATTGGCGATTTTGCTTTAATATACTTGGAATTGAACGATGTGATGTTTAATAGCTTCTTGGGGAAGAATAAGAAAAGGTTATACGAAAGCAAGAAACTAATAAATTCCTATAACGAAAATGCTCTTAAAGCATTTTGTCCCTTTAGAAAATAAAAGTTATCTTATTTGTTTGCTTATAATAATATTTATAATTAGAAAGGCAATATCTTTTGCCATTTTGGCTTTTATCTATTAGCCTTGCTAATTGTTAAGTGCCTTGCAACGAATTTGCGCCCACATAAAGCGAAAATGCCACAGTAATTAGATGGAAATATTGATGAACTTGGGAATTGTTTGCTTTCTGCTAGCTTAGGGGAACTGGAAAGTGGAAGCGAGGGTGTTATGTGTGTGGGTGGAAAATCAAGCGTCTGCAGAAGGTCGTTGCTTTTATTGGTCAACTTTCTGTTTGTTTTTTGCTGGTAGCAGGGCAATTAAACGGATTTTCATTTCATTCTTTGCCAAATGTTTTTCAGCAATATCTTTTTAAATTTGTATTTTTTGCTATGTTGAGAACACACAGCCATTGAGATTCTGCTTGTTGTGTGAGAAAATAAAAGTATAATCAATATACATAATAAAGTATGTATATATATAGTATGCACATATGTTTGTTTAATGATTATTGTTATAGGAATCCCACGACAAATGCACATCATAATAATATGTGTATAATTTTGGAATCACATTTATGTGTTTGTGCGTATTTAGAAACAATTTATCATGGTCAGTACAGTCAGTAAAGCTAGTTAAATTAAGTCTTAGTTTGATTTAACTAAATAATGAAACGAGAATCTAATTAATTAAGTTCATTTAACTTGAGCTAAGTTGACTTAAATTCATTAAACAAAGTTGGCCAAATTATATTAAGCCCCAAGACGCATTAGCTTTTTGGCCAGGTAACACACAAACACAACACATGCCGAGCAACAAAATATATTGCGCATACGCCATGTACTTAGCTTACGTTAAGCACAGTTTTTTGCCCATGTGACCCGACAAAATGTTATTGTTTTTGTTGTTAGCCTTTCGAGTCTTTTGTTTATTTAGCGTTGTTGTTGTATTGCGCTCGTTGAGTCTATTTTGGGCAACGTAGCTATTGTAAACTTTATGCCGAAAATTAATTTACATATGCGCCCCGAAAATTTTGCTGTTCATTTTGTCAGCGAAGCGTTGCAGATAACATAAATATTCCGCGAAAATATGTTCGAGAATTATTTACACCTGCCAAAGAAAAGCGTTTTTCATTTGACTTTTCTTTTGAGCTATGCATGAGCTAACAAAATTGGAAATCAAACCATAACCATTTAAAACGATCTTGAGAAAAATTCGATAAAACAGAAAGAATAAAAAATTCATAAAGACAATAAAAAAAATAACAAAAAAAGGTCTTGCTCTTGCCTCTGTGATGGGTTTTTGTACGTGCAACATGAAGGAGGAAGCAGCAAATAAACAAACACCATCACACATACACATACATATACAGGGAAAACCGAAGTGCCTCTTGCCTGTCAATATAAATGACTTATGACAAAACTTCCCCTCATAATTAAAAAGACAACAGAACAACAACAAAAGTTTTTTAGGTATAAAATACTACATGTTGTACATATGCTCTCTCACTCTCTCTCTCTCTCTTTCCCTATATCGGTATCCATGCATATTACTTCATTGTGCAGACGAAGAAAACGTATAAGAAAACAAAGCTCATTATGAGCTTTACGTATGCTACGTACACAGTTAATTACCGGTCGAGCCTCAAAAAAAGCTGCGTACCAGCGACCGTTAGTTAAGCTTCAATATAATGTATTACGTTCATTTCGAGTCCTGTAGCCGAAGCCCCAACGGAACAACGGCAAGTGAAATAAGTGCTGGGGGGACCACAAGAGCATCACCTCGTCGCAGGAAACGTGCGGACATGCTTTCTACAGCCAACAACTCAATAAAAGAGAGACATACAAAGAAAAGAGAGCAAGGCAGACACAGCTTGTAGCCGCCGGCTATTGAATTTTATATATACATATATATGTGTGTAGGCAACGCAAGTATTTGCTCTGTTCCCATTCCCAGTGCCCTTTACCTACTACCATTCCCATATTCTCATATTCAGTGTCAGTGTAAAGATCTATTGCTATTGTCATTCCTGGGAAGCAAGTACGTCACCAGCTGGTTGTGCGCGTGACTAACGTGACCGTTGGCCCCTCCGTAATGTTGATAGATGATGGAAGTTTGATGTATGTATGTATGGGTGTATGTGTGTGAGATATGGACGAATGTCTGTCACATACAAATAAAAAAAACTCTAATAACAAGTGCAACTATTCACTTAAGGTAAAAATAATAATAATAATAATAATAATAAAAAAATAAGAGTACAAGTGCATGACAGTGTTGCCACTTGATGCACACAAACAAGCACTCGTCAAGCAACACATCAGCTTTTAATGCTGCCACCCACTGTCACCCGCATGTTTGTGCAGCATTTCTATTTGTTTATCCAGTTATGGGACACCCTTGAGGGATATCTATTGATAAGCGCGTATGAAATATTTAATCGCAAAACAATGAGCGTGAAGAAAACATAACGGAAAGCAACAATATATATATATATATATAAGCATATATATATATATATATATATATATATATATATAAGCACTCACCTGACTTAGACGCTGCTGCTCAACCACAAAACGGAACGACGATTGTCTTTCTCTTTCTCTCTCTCTCTCTCTCTCTCTCACTCTCGCACTTCACACACACGTTCGCTTTACTGCTCTTTCACTCTCTCTCTCTCTCTCTGTCGTTCAATTGCTGTTGTCTGCTGTCCACACTTTTTTCTTATGATTGTGACGGTTGCTGTTGTTGTTGGTGCTGCTGCTATTGGCTAAAACCAAATTTGTTACTTCTTATTTGAGGTTTATCGGCGGGCGCACAATCGAAGGCAAACGGAAAAGGCGACGGCAAAGGCGGCAGAGACGCCGAACGGCAAACGGCGGTGGAAAAGTAGCTGTCGAAGGTGAAGGCTCTTAAGGCAAAATCAAAGCTTCAAACTCTGCTGCTGAGCTATTTGCTGCGCTGCTACTGCGGCTGCTGTTGCTGCTGCCACTGTCGGTTGTTTTGTGTGGTATTGGCTTTGATGTTTTAAACAAATATTTTATTTGATTTGATTTGATTGAAATTGAGTTTTGGCTAGGGTTGTTTTTCAAATTTTTGAACAAGTTTACCTATATTTGACCGTTAGCATTTCGCCAATCATTTATCCAATAAGATTTCTGTTTGTTTACTCTGGATACGAAATGTAAAGTTGTTAAAATCGTAAAAAACAAACAAGAACAAATAAATAACACAAGATTGTGCGTACGCATTGTGTTATTGTTTAATTCGTTTTGGGCAATGTAATTCTTTAATTAATCACATATATGTATGTATATGTGCGAGTTTCTGTGCATTATTAGTGGTTAAATAAACATTTAATATGTTTTTTCTGCGTGTGTGCACATCAATTTATTAAGTCTATATATATTTTGCATTCACATACATACGAACATATGTAGGTAGATATGGGTATGTATTTGTGCACGTTTCGCTCATTTGTTTGTATTGTTTATTTGCACTTGTGTTTTGTGGTATTTGGGCATAAATTGCTCTCTTCTATTAGCTTCTCGCTCTTTTATCCGCTTGCACAACTCCCACTCAATCACACACACGCAGGCAGGCCTATAAAAATTTTTGTAATGCGTGTGAGAACACCTGGTGGTACTCTGATTGGAATTTGCCTTGTTAAAAGGCATCGATGACCGTGACCCGATTGCAAATTGCATTTCGATACATTGCTTCCCGACAACTCCAATTCGATTGGCCGCCAATCTCATAATTTCAATTAATATGCACAAACTATTAATGAACGATTGCATTCATTAATTAATAGGGCCACAAATACACACATACATACTTGTCGACTTATCAAAATCGCAATTAGAACAACTGATTAGCAAAGTGCAGAGGGCACTCAAAATGTCATTTTCACTATTATATGATATAAAGTAAATTTAATGCATAAATGTGTAATAATCACACTTGCAATCATTATGTGGCAGCGCCAACCACTGTACCCCTCAATTATTCTCCATTCAAGCCGGCATTTAAGCTCAACACCCACACCAAATCCAAGTCCCTTCCCCTTCACTGGCAGCAGCATCATAATCATCATCAAAGCCAACGCATTTCTGACCAACGATGCTTCTCTTTACACAGCCTTATCTAAGCGCTTTGCGTTTATTGATTGTCTTCCCCATCCCCCGCCAGTAATAAAAACGGAACAAACGAGTAAAAGCCCCAAAAGGCGTCCCCCAAAAACCTTGCCAACGACAGCAACAACAGTAACAACAACGGCAAGACTGGCAAAAGTGATAGGTAGGTAAATTTTTGTATGTACATTTTTTTTTGTGGGAGCCTGCCGACTGCTAACTGTCGACTACTGCCGTTGCTACTACCCACCACCTGCCTGCCTGCCCGTCCAACCACCCGCCCTTCCGTTCACTCCTCGTGTATATCGCGCCCTCGTTTTTTATTACGCGCACATTTTTTACATACACTTGCCCAATCGACAAAAATTTCTAATGTGAACTTTTGTGTTGGGCTTACAACTGCGCTTTTTTAAGTTAGATAGTTAGCACTATTTATTAATTTTTTGTGTGTTGTAATTCTTTTTTTTATATGTAATTACTTTTTAATTTTTAAACGCACGCAGTACGCACAATCCGATATCCGAGAGAATATATCTACCACTGACGACGGCACACGTTACTATAATACTGAAACTCAGATTCTGATTGGTCTGATTCGATACATTTTTCAGCCGGTATCGGCGGTATCGGTTTGATGGCGTTGCCAGTTTTTTTTAAAAGTAGGCTGCAATTTTTGTGACGTCACATTACTGTGAGTAATTGGCAACGCGCTTGCTTGAACCGATAAGGTTCACTAAATTAATGCTTCATACTTTTAATTTGGCTTGCGTAAATCCCCCGTTAGTATTTAACATTTCAAAATCAAGCAAACTTATTACTACAAATTTGGCGTAACAATTGGAGCTATTTATTTCAAATCATTAGTCATTTTGTAGATATCGATACATAATTACCACCGCGAGCATTGCACATCACTATTCATCACAAACCATTGATGGAGTGAGCTGTAGAATCGGATAAATATATTTATTTATTTCGTACGGAAATAATTTTTTCTGTTACTAAAGTTGTAATTTAAGTTGCTACATACAAGCAGGCGACGGCTGTGTAATATTAAAGACATTTCATAACATGGCTTCAAGCTGAATACAACCACTTTCACTTGCCACAGCTGAGAAACCGTCGCGGGAGAAAGAGTAAAAAAGCAAAAGTGTCTTTGGTATACAAAAAAATACCCAATCCTCTTAAATGACTGCTCATCTTCTGTTCGTGGTAATTAATTGGCTGTGATTCACTGGTGCAAGAAGATTGAGTAACACCGCACCCGTAATTCTGTTAACACATTTTGAGGAGCCCTACTACAGGACAAGGTGCATTTAAAACAACGGCAGGCACAACATCAATCGCACCAATACACCCGCATACCCACACTCACTCACATACACACAGTGACGAATACCGTAGTGAGCTGTATTGAATCATAGTAGCATGGGCAACGAAGACAATCGACGAAGAAAGACACCTTGCGGCTGCTGCATGTCTGTGTTCAAGTGGATACCCGTTCTTTTTATATTCGCCGTCATCGGCTGGTCCTATTATGCCTATGTGGTGGAGCTATGTGTTAGTGAGTAGCAACAACTATTCCCAAATTTAACACTTAACCTTAAATTAAACTCACTTTTTCTCTCTCATTGCTTCGTTTAGTAAATACGGAAAACCGTATTGCAATGTCATTCATGCTGTTATTTTATCATCTCGCACTCGTTTTATTTCTCTGGTCATACTGGCAAACCATTAATACATCGGTAGGCCGCGTGCCGGATCAGGTAAGCTTGACAAACCTATTTTAGTGATTCATTTCATTTGTGATAAGGACGCAATTGAGAACACACACACATACAGAAATGACGATAACACAGCGGTGTGTATTTGTGGCTGGCCACAATTTCAAGTTTTATAACATCAACGATATACACTTTAAGCTATAACTTCATAATAATGTCTAACGTTTCAGTGGCGCATACCCGACGAAGAGGTGAATCACCTGTTTCGAGCTGAGAATGCGGAGACACAAAAACGAATCTTGAACAACTTTGCGCGGAATTTGCCGGTTACAAATCGGTAAAGTATAAAAGAAACATGACAAGAAGCCTTAGCAAAAGTAGAGCATATGGTAATAATATATGTTTGAATGTTTTCTTAACTATTGCAGCACAATTAATGGCTCTGTGCGGTTTTGTGAGAAATGCAAGATCATAAAACCAGATCGTTCGCACCATTGCAGCGTTTGCAGCTGTTGTGTTCTTAAAATGGATCATCATTGTCCATGGGTGAACAATTGCGTTAACTTTTACAACTACAAGTTCTTTGTGTTGTTTTTGGGCTATGCTCTGGTCTACTGTCTGTACGTTGCCCTAACCACGCTGCATGATTTCATACAGTTTTGGAAGGTAAGTTTTCCGAACATCACCACCACTAAGCTCCACGCTCAGAATCTGTTATATATCTATATATTTGCTTGCATGAGCTTGTTCTTTATGATTATTGAATGTGCATTGTATTTATAATTGTGTGATAATTAACCTATATCCCAATATGTATTGTATTGTTGTCTTATGTACAATATGTTATATAATATAAAGAATCAAAATGGTAATGGTGTCTTGGAACAGGGCCAGTTAACCGGCAGCGGCATGGGTCGTTTTCACATACTCTTCCTGTTCTTCATATCGATAATGTTTGCCATTAGTTTGGTGAGCCTCTTTGGTTATCACATCTACCTCGTTCTCGTCAATCGCACCACTCTGGGTAAGTACCATTTGATTTTTTTTAATATAAAAACTTGTTTAACGTTTAAATTTTTGTTACAGAGGCCTTTCGTGCGCCCATCTTTCGTATTGGCGGACCCGATAAGAATGGCTATAATTTGGGTCGATATGCCAACTTTTGTGAGGTCTTTGGCGACAAATGGGAACTTTGGTTTCTCCCCGTTTTCACCAGGTATGTCCAGTCGTTATATTTGCCTGAATTTCTTTATGTTTTTGTTAATTCTAAGCTGCATTCACTTAAGTAACAAATCAGCTCGATTTGCTCTTTAATTGTTGTTTTTGTGTGTATTTTGTTTTTATTCCTATTATTACTATTCATCGCTTTTACCAAAAATTTATAATTTCCACTATTATTATTTGGCTTATTTAAAGCATGTTGCAAATACATAGGTTTTTCAAGTATGTCCGCTCGAATATTTTGTGCACTTAACAAACAACACTAATTAACTCTTCAAATATCTTCATATATTGTTTTTAACTGCGTTATAATATAAGTGCGATAAACTTGTAAATCTTAACCACCAAAACAAAACCAACAAAAAACAAAACCAACTGTTGTAAATCTTTCGTGAACCAACAACAACCACAAATTGTAAATGTGATACCGTATAAATTATGATGTAAACCTTATTTAGTGTGTAAGCAATAACCCAAGTCGTTACTAAAAAATTGGTCACTTAGCCTTAGAGCACAACAAATCAACACAATTGTTATTACCATGCAGATAGTTTAAGGACAAATCAATGAAAATTTAATAAAACATTTTTACATACATATTTATGTATCATGTATAAATCTATAATATATATAATATATCATATATATATTCAAAGTGTCTGCAAGGGTAAAATCTTTGGCTAAGCCAAGATAATACTTCGTTATTTATTTATTTTTTTTTTTTGTTTAAAGTCTGTTAGAATATATAGTTCTTAGATCATGCGAGAGACTGTAACTAATTATTTGAAAAGCTGCTGCTAACCAAATGCTTACTAAAAATCACACAAGCCTTAAAACTTTCAATCTGAAAAGTATTCAACTACATATTAAATACTGTATAAAGCGCAAACAATATAACAACAACAACAACAATAATAGCAACAAAAACAACTACAACAGCAAAAATATATGTAACTACCCACAAAAACAACTAAAAATAACATCGCTTTCTGTTTCAATTTCTGTTAATCGAAAATATAAAACTTTTGCTTATTCACAACTCACACAAAAACCGACAAAACATACAAAACTGTGATTAGTAAGGGTGATGGATTACATTTTCCGACGGCCAACGAGCAGACGGGTCATGGAAATGGGCAACGCTATGAGGCCATGGGCAATACGACAACAATCGCTGGGAGCAACAGGTTAGATGTCCAACCAACAGATAAGTTGATTGACGCTATTCCACTCAATAATCATCATCCTCATGTGGAGCTAGAGAACGGTCAAACATCTAGCAACAATCATCCATTAATTACGCCTAGTCAAGTCATTGTCAACGTTGAGGAAACAGCTGCAGCAGCCGGAGCGCCGGGGAAGATAACGAGATCGAGCTTGGACGAAAATCAATCTGGCATTGTCATCGATATGATTGGTGATCGGGCTGTGCCTGCTGCTGCAAGCAAGGATGCCACCATCTCAAATGGCGGTCCGCCGCCCTTGATCGCTGCGAACAAGATTGTATAACCAGCAAGTTTCCCAATTGTGTTGTGTTAGCTGCCAGATTATTGTTAATACATATATGTGTGTGTGTATTTTTTGAATATACTCGTAAGTTTTATGAATTCAGCTTGAGCTAAGCGAATATGTATAACGACCTGTTTGTCCTGTAGCTCTGCTTGCCCCACAACCACCACTATCTCTCTTTCGTCTGTATAATCAATGTTGTTATGCCCGTGCAAACTATATAGGAATTATATGAATAATTGTATGGATATAAGAAGAGATCTAACTTGTAATTGACTAATACGTAAGCTAATTGTTTTATTGTACATTTAAAATGCCAGGCATTAGGCCCTTAAGCATACATATTAATATGGTGGATTGTTTAAGAATTTCCTGAAACTTGGTCAATTAGCCCTACTGCTACTGGCATTCACAATTATGTGGTCCAATTATTGTAATGGACGTAAGAGACAATGCTTTAATACCAATACGAATGTTAGTTAGTTAGTTATACATACGTGTAAATGTTTTACACAACCTAAAAAACCACTGTACACAACTAAATGAATTTCAATACTGGTGGCATTTTGATATGCTTTTATTAACTTTAATTATGTAGCTTAGTTTGGCAAGTATGTTTTGGCCTAGAGTATACTAGTTTTTAATTTATTTTCATATGATAATATTTTGTATTTCTTAATTATTAAAAATTCGCTTTTTTGTACGCGCAAAAGGATCACAAATATATACACATATATGTACAAGTACGTTGAATGTGCACAAAAAAAACCGCTCAGGATTGTTTCTTTAATTTTTTTCATTTTCACAACAAGCCAAGTTTAAAATCTGAACGTTTAATCGTATGTATGTTTGCTTCCTCTGCACCGCACCAAACATTTTCTTCTAGTCGACACACATTGAACATCACACTAGATTTAAGTACATGAACAAAACACACACAAAAATACACAGTACACCTTTGATATAATAATCATGCAGAAATACTACAGTTAGATAAATAGTTTTGCAGCTTTTGTTTTCATCTTTATTTGCTGTTGTTCAATATAATTATGCATAAATCTCTTAGCTTTGGCGATGGCATAAGCTATCCCATACGGCACCTTGAGGAGGATACGGAATCGCTGTTGGGCTATCATAGCGATACGCGCATCGAGCTGGAGGAGGATTTCCCGCCAGAGGGGCGTTTTCAGGACTCTATCATTCCATAGCTAATCATGACCAGCGACAATGTGGCGACATATTATATATAGAACTTTTTAATCATGCGCGAATGGATATTTAGTATTTTGTTGTGTATGTGTGTAAATAAGACAACCTTCGGCCATACGCGAGTGTAGTCTGTAGGATATATATATATATGTATATTTTGTACTAGTTTGTTATAAGTTAAGTTAAAACAAGAACAACAAAAGATTATATCTAAATAGTATGTTAAGCGCACCATTGTTATCAAACTCTTACGTGTCTTATGTTGACAGTGCAAGTGACTGAAAAATAATACCAATTGAATATGCCTAGATTCTAGTTCTATGCTTGTCAGCATAGATGTAAAAACAAACCAAAATCGCTCAACTTTAAATCAAAATGTTGTTAAAAAACATTCCGGATAATTGTGTATAGTTTTTCATAAGTCCAAATTGTTACACCAAGAGCGTTTCGTACACAATCGAACTGTGTCTAGTATGTAAAGATACGGTTACAGCTTTTTTGCATAAACAAATCATCAATTGCAATTGTCATCATTTGTATATGTATATTAAAAGTGAAGCAGTACAATATAGTTAACAATATATATTAAAATCACACTGAACAACTAAGAAATTATTAATCAAAACGACTTAAATCATTACCAGCGCTCAAAGCAGCAACTGTAGCATTAGTTGGATTAGCTGCAGAGACCACCTCGAAGTCAACTTCGGCATTGTCAGCAGCTGTAGCTGCACGTTCGTTAAAAGAGTTGGGATGTTGTGGAGCTAAAGCTGGAGCTGGAGCTGGTGATGCTGACGAAGATTCTGATGTTACAGATGCATTTGGTTGCGGCTTATCTTCAAGATTTCGCTTCTGTTTTTTTTTGCTAACCAGCTGATCACGTGCCATCGTAACGCCAGTGTCCACGCTGCGCGGCAACAAATCACTTAGATCGCTTTCCACATCGATTTGCTGTGGCACCAGTTTCTCTTGCAGAGCAGCTAACGCAATGAGCAGCGCCTCCTCGGTGCGTATGGTACGTGATCCCTGTTTAGGCAGCACATTCACATAGTGATCGAAAAGTAATTCGGGCTCGTCTACGGTCAGCTTGGAGTCGTTGGATAGCGCTTCCTCCAGGCCCTGTAGGCCACCAAATACAATGAGCAAATGATGGTACTGAATGGATCTACTGGGCACATCGTAAATGTTAGTGCCGCGATCCGAAGTACCAAGTGTAATATCGTATCCATTATGGTAGGGTGACTTTGTGAAGATTTCCGACAGCGAGTGAGCAATGCGCACTTGATAGCCCCAGTATACACCTGTGTCCCGACGTGGCTCCTCCGGACTGACCAATGTGCCGCGCTGCTTTCTGTTTCCCTCTACATAAACAAATTTATTACTTAAAAATATATCAGTTTGTTTGGACAAATCCCTACCGGTTGTAGGCTCCATCTTGACTGTGACCCGCACACCTGACTCCAGTGCCTTGTCTATTAACACATCGTTTAGCAGTCCCACATTTGCATAGCTGTGGCCATCCTTGGCCTGCTTGTCACAAACAACGCCTTCGCGATAGCGAAACTTGCTCTGTTGTCGGAGATGATGTGGCGTGTCCAGTGGATTAAGCAGGCCGGAGTATTTAAGATCTTTGTGCAGAGGGAAAAAGTATTTGCGCAAATATTGCGGACACTCGAGATATTGCAGGATGCGTGCCAGCTGCAAAGAGCTGCTGCGCACTGTGCCCGTTCCACTGCCATCGGCATCCTGTTCATAGCTACGCTTTGTCTCGCGCGCTGTTGCCACACCCACATCATCAAATACAATTACTTCGTGGACTCGGAATATGCAAGCAGCTCGCGCTATTTGTCCGGCAACATAGGAGCGTAATTCCGCAGATTGTGCATTCTCGAGTATAGATCCTGGAACCGCTATGCTTACTGTAGATGGGTTTGGCTTGGCTTTAGATGCTTTTGTTGCATCTTTGGCCTCTTTGGCAGCGGCTTCTGCATCCTGTGACCGCTGCAAATCTTTTATTGCCTTATCTTGTTTGCGTTGACGTTTAAGCGCTTTGCGATCTTCGTTAATTTTTTTCCACGATTTGTGGGGCTCCGGTAGTGCGGTATGGCGCCCGTTGGTAGTTACCGCGGGCATTTTATTAGGTTTTAATTATAAAATGCCAATCTAACATGCAATAGCTTTAATAACAATTCCAGCACGTGTCGACAACAATGTTGGAACTAGTTCAGCTAGAAATGAACTCAGCCCTACGATATTTTAGCAGATAATAGCACTAAGCATACAATCGATTGTATGCTTAGTGATAATAGCAACGAGTAGGTATATGACAGAGGTAAATTTTCATACAACGATTTTGTGCCAAAATTTTTTTGAGATCAGAACCCACAGCTCTTCGGCTGTCGAGCCGAACGCGCTCTCAGCACTCTCATTCAATTGTAATATGCTTGCGATTAGATGCAGAGTGGCGGTCGACGGAGAAGGTTGGTTCGCGCCGCTTTGATGTTTATATGAGTATGCATTTTACGTACTGATACGTTTCTGATATTTTCAGTGTGAGTTTTCATAACTTAACTCGAACTGGCCTCAATGTTTATGACATGATTATTTTTTTTTACAGGTGCTTAATTTTATTCCCTTTCCAAATTTTTAATAATATAATATAATAAATTGTTGAAATATTATTTAAATTAAATTAAAAAAAAAAAAAAATTTTAATTTTAACTTAAATTAATTATTAAAATAATGTTAATTTAATTATTAAAACAAACGTTTATTGAAGTTCATGTGCATCTTTACACTCTGTATGGCAGTTGCTTTGACAAAATTGTTTGCTAGTGTCATAGTATTAAAAGTGAAGTGTGTATGTATGACCAGAAATAGCAATAGTTTTTTTTCTAGGATTTCGGATCAGTGAACCCGATCCGGCCATCATTCTTATAACATTTGCTGTTCTTGTTGGCTCCTTTTGTCTTCTCAGCGGCTTCATTTTACTATGTGCAGTGTCCCAAGCTGGGCAGGACGAGACCTCCGAGGCCATACTGCTAATAGGTAAGAGCATATTTCTAGGCAAAAATTACCATTACCCACTTTTCTTTGTACTCTAGGTATTGGCTTTTTTATCACATCTCTATCTTGTGTGACATGGAAATTAACAAAAGCTCAGCGTTCGGTCCAATTACAGGATACAATTTCAGTGTAGTGCAATCTTTGTCGTTATTTATACATTTAATAAAAGCTTAATCGGAAGTTAGTTTATCTGCTATCCATGGAGAGCCGTCACCACATTGAGCTGAGCCAGAGCTGACTATTCCATACTGAACAAAACTTGGCATTTCCTTATATGTTGCATAATAAAATAGTGGACCACCCGAATCGCCATTGCATGAATCGTGTCCACCGTTGCCGGCACACAGTTGACTCGCTTTAATATCGTTATTCTTAAACAGAGAGTAATAATTCTAATGTTTTAACTTACTTCCAAATTCAAAATCTCGTGAAAGCTTTATCAATGCAATATCATTTTCACTAGAGTCTCGTGAATAACCTTCGTGTACAAAGATTTTGTCAAAAGTTACATTTTCAACTGGCGGGGCACATATTTGTTTTTTCGTTTTTAGGATTTTACAGTCTGGACCGCTGTATATTTGATGCTCACCCAAACGCACGAATTCTCTATAGAAATTTACAATTAAACATATAAGAAGGCTTTAGTCAAGTAAGATCGACCTGAGATCGACGTGTTTATACACAAAGACGGGCGGACGGACATGACTATATCGACTCGGCTGTTGATGCTGATCAAGAATATATATAACTTTATGGGAGCGGAGAAGCATGCTTCTGCCTGTTACATACTTTTGCACAAAACCAATATACCGTTTTTTACACATTACATGGGTTAAGGGTATAAAATGAAATTTCATAAACGAAACCCAATGTTACTTACAGTTCTTGATTTTTGAAACAATGAGCAGCAGGTAATACGAACCCTATATTAAGTAAATTAGATTTTCGTACGTTTTTTTTTAATTACCAAATCTTCTACAATCCTGTGCAGCAATGTTTTAATTCCCTCATCTTCACAACACACATAATCCTGTTATCCTTTAAAAAAAACAAATTTCAATTCCATTTTGAACTACTTACTTGTATCATCAGATATCGAAAGCCGACAAGCTATTGCTATATAAAGAGCAAAACTCAAAACATTGATTGTGTTCATTGCGGGTCCTGATACAAAACTGAACTGAATTGACAGCTCAACCAACCACATGCCATTTAAATAGTATTATAAACATACATATTTGCATATGTTCTGTTTGCTTATCAATCATTTTTTTACTCTTATAGCAAAAGGCTAAAAGGTTGGTTTTCTGCAATGTTCATCATTGATTGTGTCCATCCATTCATTCAATTGTCCGTCTGTCCGTAAAATATTTAATTGAATTGCTCGCCAGAGAGTTTCGGCTGCAAAAACAATAACAAGTAGATTCACCTTGATGTGCAAATCGTTAAAAGAGATCTGCATCAAAAACATGCCACCTCCTTTCCAGCCGCCTCGCACTCACCCTATTGACGCAGACTCTTTAACACTAGTAGAGTATTTATATTGTGGTATTCTAAAATTGCGACGACACATATTCTCGCAGAATGCTTTTAAGAAATCTGATTTCTCAGAAACAATATATAATTTTCATTTACTGACCCCTTAATTGTTATTATATATTTATTTTTATGTGAGCTATTTTTTTGGAAAATAATATATATATATATTTTAATGAATCTAAACGCCACATAGTCAAATTCGATAGAAACTGGCCATATTTCGCATGTTTGCATTCAACATAAAATAAATATGACCCAGCCGAAAAAGGTATAAAGCTAAAAAAATTAAAAACTGTAAAAATTCACCATTACACGACATAAAAGCAAAGTACGTTAAATAAGAAATCTGTCAGATTTATTTGGTATATTAATTTAAAATTTCAGACTGCCCGTTGTCTTATAGAAGTCATCCACCTCCTTTGACGATTTTAGCACACACATATGCACTTCGTTACATTGGGCCGTGCCAAAATCATAGTCACCGAAGCGTTTGAGAATCTCACGTGCATCGAAGGAATTTTGATCATTCTTGTTGAGTTTTTCCTTGCCATAGCGACTATTCATAACGGTCATATGAAGCTTAATATTATCGCGCTCGTTGTTATCTCTGGCACACAGTCCGGTGGTTTTGAAATGTATTAGGCATTTGTCAGCGAACTGCTGTAGCTCCGGTGACTCTATACATGCATACAGTACTCTTGTCGAGCTGGGATCATCGTTCATGATTTCCAAGCCTTTGACCCTTATCTCGAACGGGGTCTTTAGCTCAACCAAAAATGACCGACAGCTTTGCAGCTCGTTAATGGCCTGTTTTCGTTCGGCATCATCCAAAAGCACATAGACGCCCAGAGTTATATGAATGCAGCTCTCTGATATAAATAGCTCCTGGTCAATGCCAGGCAGCTGTGCTTCTATAATGTTTTGCTGAGCACAAGCCAGGTTGCTTGAATATATGTTGCTTTAAAAAAATATTGGTTACCTACCTTTAATTCAATAAAACGTTTTAGCACTTCGCCCGTGTTAAGGGGAACGGCCAGGAAATGTGTTGGACGCATACGCTTCCGAAGCGAATCAATAAGAAGTCGAACTTTGCGCAAGGCAGCACAGACATTGCTACGTTCTTTGGACTGAATAATCAAGTCGTTCGTAGTGTCGTTGTGACGTGGCACATAGATCTCTGTTTGAGTTTCTGTTTCAATGCGTCGCTTTGTGGTGCCCTTGAAGCCAATCAGACCACCATAGAATGATCTGAACTTTTCAATGTGGATAGTTTCGTTAAGTGTCGTTAATCCCAGATTATCCAAACTCACTTGGGTACATGCAGCGCCAGCTTATAGCTGCCATTGGAGAGCTCTTCAATATTGCATTCGGCACTGCCCTCCTGGTAATCTTCTTCAGCATAAAGATCTGCAATCAATGAGTATTAGGTACTTTTGCAAAATGACAATATATTGCTTATAACTGAACCGGGTTCCTCGTAGCTTTTTGAAGTTTTCTGATTGACTGAATTCCACTTGTTGCCACCAAAATCGTCGTGAACGACATTAACACGATAGTTGCGATTGTGGCTCATGTGCTGAGTAGGAGGCGCTAAAACTTTGCGACTCATTTCATTTGGTTTATTTATTCGTTAAGGGAAAAAACGTAAACTGAATGATATTTGTGTGTTTCTGATAATGATGCGCCTTTTTTCGATAGTCACCTAAAATATCTATCGTGTCAGTTCTGTCGCTTAGGGATGGTAAGAGTGTTAAGGACTTTTCGTCTGTTTGTTATGTGGCGATGTATGAGTAAGCCATTAAGAGATATTTTATTATATATGAAAATATTAGACATTTTTACCTATAGCTCTTGAAGCTTGTGACTCTAACTATGCTATCCATAACCCCTTTCGGATCTTATGTGCAACATATAACGATCTCTCCTACTTAATACAAAGTGCCATTCCTATTTGCTCTCTTAAAAAACTAGTCTTGTGTCATTTGTCTACTTGTTCGCGATCTTCGTAACCGCACGCAACGCGGTGCGCTCTTCGGTCGGACGGGAGGTGGGTAGCTTTGTACTAGGGTCCGCCCGTTAACAAGCCGGTGCTTGGTATCGTTGGGCCACTTAAATATACTGAACGTTAGTATCTATATGTTCAATAATAATAACATCTCTATTCGATACTAGCTCCAGCCATTGGCTATTATCACTAAGCATACAATCGATATCAATTGTATGCTTAGTGCTATTATTCATATACCTACTCGTTGCCTCGGCTTATTCAGGACAGTGTCCAGCAACAATGGATACATTTTACAACACTGTTAAGCGGTGTTCACAAAATTTTATTTTATTGCTAGTCTAGCTGGAGATTATAGAGAAATTTTATTTGTCAATTGCTAAACAGAAAATCGTGTAAAAATAGCACTGTATTCCAAGCTGAAAGAAGAGGGCTTTATTGAACGTTATTCAAAAGATATTGTTAACGAGTTGCTCGCCAGGCCTTTGACGTGCAATCAGTGCAAGTTTGTCGCAAAAAACATGCCTACGCTTAAGGGGTATCTGCAACAACAGAGAATGAATTCTGCCAAAAACAATTTGAGCTTCGAGTTACAAAATAATCGGGCACGCCTTATTGAATCCGATCTAGCAATAGTTATTAAGGATGCTTACCCAAAGGCGCAGCATCATTTTCTTATAATCCCCAAGGAGAACATTTCCTGTGTGTCAGCAGTAAGTCTATATATGTATCTGTAATACACAATTAATTGCTAACCAACCTAATGTTTAACGCCGTACAGATGACGAAAAATCACTTGCCCCTTTTGGACCACATGAAGGATTTGGCGAATCAAATAATTGAACAGCAGCAATGTTTGCCATCGACAAACTTTCTGATTGGCTTTAAAATAGATGCATTCATGAATAGGCTATGCATGCATGTCATCTCCGATGATTTTTTTTCAGAGTCAATGCGCAGTATATCGCACTGGAACAGCTTTAACACTGCCCTCTTTCTAACCTATCAGGCTGTTTATGCCATTTTGTGCACACAGGGCTCCATTGAACCAATGTCGGCTGTTGAGAAATACGAATTGCGACAAGCCAAAACGATGGGATGCAATCAATGTAGCTTTGAAAGCGACAGCTTTGCGGCCTTAAAGAAACACTTATACGTACATTGGAATGAACGTGAGAACAATTATAAAATTAAAAACCAAGTGGAAGAACTAACTCGCCTGATGAACAAAACCGCATTGGAGTTTAAGGCAATTGACGAACCAAATAAAGATCATTCTCAGATAATTGGCAGCAGTACAAAACAATCTATAGATTCCATTGAAAACAATTTTAAACAAGATGGCCCGGAAGGGAAGTCAAATTTCAAATCAAGGCAAAACAACCCCGAAATAAACATGTAAAGTTCACAACTGTCGCCGGATACTGGAAATTGTCAGGTTTCAAATCAACCTGATAAAAGTAGCCCATTTAAGTGGCAAAGTCTGTGTTTACAAAAGTCGCCGGGTACAGGTAATTATCAGGTTTAAACTTAATCTGATAAAAATAAACCATTTAAGAAAAAGTGGCCTAAGAAACCAATTTCCCAACCAAATATTACTAAACCAGAAGCATAAAAAATATTTGTATACCTATGTTTATATTTATCTAAAAACTAAAATTTATGAATTTGATTTATACCCTATGTTACACCAATTGTTCATGAAAAAATTATACAGATTTTTTGAGCGCCAATTAAATGTAATCAGTATTGTAAATGAAACGTACAGTGACTTTCGGCAACGAGTAGGTATATGATAGAGGTACATTTTCATAAAACGATTTTGTGCCAAAATTTTTTTGAGGTCAGAACCCACAGCTCTTTGGCTGTCGAGCCGAACGCGCTTTCAGCACTCTCATTCAATTGTAATATGCTTGCGATTAGATGCGGAGTGGCGGTCGACGGAGAAGGTTGGTTCGCGCCGCTTTGCTGTTTATATGAGTATGCGTACATTACGTACGTGGGTTCTGATATTTTCGATATGGGTTTTCAGAACTCTACTTGAACTTGCCGCAATGTTTATGATGATGATTATTTTTTATTACAGGTGCCTAATTATACCCTTAACCCATGAAATGGGTAAAAAAGGGTATAATGTTTTTGTGCAAATGTATGTAACAGGCAGAAGGAAGCTTCTCCGACCCCATAAAGTATATATATTCTTGATCAGCATCAACAGCCACGTCGATATAGCCATGTCCGTCTGTCCGTCTGCATGTATGAGCGCGTCGATCTCAGCAACTACAAAAGCTAGTGACTGCAGATTTTGGATATGAGCTCCCCCAATCCCTAGGCATGACAAGTTTGTTTCAAATTTTCGATATCTTTTTCGGTTTACGATATACACATGTAATCGATAACAACAAAATCTCGAATTTCGAAAACTTAAAAATGGGGATTGAAAATATTCATAAAATGATGAACATCTGTGAAAATTTTATTAAAATCGGTTGAGCAACACTGGAGATATGATCAAACATAGGTACTGTTGTACACGTACATATATGTGTATGTCTATCAGACCGACCGACTGTCCGTATGTATGGTCAAGGGTTAAAGGTATCTTCTAGTCGAGCTTACTCGACTAGAGCCTTCTTACTTGTTTTATTTTTATTTATTTTATTCCTTTTCAAAATTAGTAATAAAATATATTGTTAAAAAATAAATTTAAATTTAATTATTAAACAAGTTTTATTATCGATTACATGTGTATATCGTAAACCTGAAAAGTTATCGAAAAATTGAAACAAACTTGTCATGCCTAGGGATTAGGAGAGCTCATATCCAAAATCTGGAGTCTCTAGCTTTTGTAGTTGCTGAGATCGACGCGCTCATACATGCAGACGGACATGGCTATATCGACGTGGCTGTTGATGCTGATCAAGAATATATATACTTTATGGGGTCGGAGAAGCTTCCTTCTGACTGTTACATACATTTGCACAAAAACATTATACCCTTTTTTACCCATTTCATGGGTTAAGGGTATAAAAATAAATTTAATTTGTTTATAAACAAATTTTATTTTATCATTTAAGACATTTTTATTACATTAATAAAAAAAATTAATTTAATTATTAATAAATAATTCAATCGGCTATTATATAAGAACCCATTGTTATTTGCTGCTTGTTTGAAATACTTAATCAGTTTTAAAAGCAGGAACAACAACCAGAAATCTTTGCATCGATGTAGCAACACAAAACAAAAGTAGTATAATGAGCAAGCTTATTAGCTACATTATCCGGGTTGCTAACATCAAAAGATTTAATGCTTTTGAACTATCTGTAGCGTTATCCGAAATGTTAATTAAGCGACAATTTAAGCCAATAAAAATATATAATTTTTAAAAATTTATTGACAAGCTATATATAAGAAAGTTCATTTATATTTTAAAAGGGTATCCAACTGTCATCTGTCAGTTCATTATTTTTAGTGAAGCAAGCAAGCTTGACTGTAAGACTGTGTGTGTGTATGAATGTGTGTATTCACGGAGAAAAAGACAAATTTTCAAGGGTTTTGTAACTTTGCACATACACGCATTGTATGCGTATGTATATGTGCGCTTTGGTTCTGCTGGAAGCGGTCAAAGTTCTGAAAACCCATATCGAAAATATCAGAACCCACATTAAACATATCAGAACCCACGTACGTAATGTACGCATACTCATATAAACAGCAAAGCGGCGCGAACCAACCTTCTCCGTCGACCGCCACTCTGCATCTAATCGCAAGCATATTACAATTGAATGAGAGTGCTGAGAGCGCGTTCGGCTCGACAGCCGAAGAGCTGTGGGTTCTGATCTCAAAAATATTTTGGCACAAAATCGTTGTATGAAAATTTACCTCTATCATATAGCTACTCGTTGCACATACATAGGCACATAGCAAACAGACGAAAAGTCGAATCGAAAAAATAAGCGACAGAACTGACACGATAGATATTTTAGGTGACTATCGAAAAAAGGCGCATCATTATCAGAAACACACAAATATCATTCAGTTTACGTTTTTTCCCTTAACGAATAAATAAACCAAATGAAATGAGTCGCAAAGTTTTAGCGCCTCCTACTCAGCACATGAGCCACAATCGCAACTATCGTGTTAATGTCGTTCACGACGATTTTGGTGGCAACAAGTGGAATTCAGTCAATCAGAAAACTTCAAAAAGCTACGAGGAACCCGGTTCAGTTATAAGCAATATATTGTCATTTTGCAAAAGTACCTAATACTCATTGATTGCAGATCTTTATGCTGAAGAAGATTACCAGGAGGGCAGTGCCGAATGCAATATTGAAGAGCTCTCCAATGGCAGCTATAAGCTGGCGCTGCATGTACCCAAGTGAGTTTGGATAATCTGGGATTAACGACACTTAAATAAACTATCCACATTGAAAAGTTCAGATCATTCTATGGTGGTCTGATTGGCTTCAAGGGCACCACAAAGCGACGCATTGAAACAGAAACTCAAACAGAGATCTATGTGCCACGTCAGAACGACACTACGAACGACTTGATTATTCAGTCCAAAGAACGTAGCAATGTCTGTGCTGCCTTGCGCAAAGTTCGACTTCTTATTGATTCGCTTCGGAAGCGTATGCGTCCAACACATTTCCTGGCCGTTCCCCTTAACACGGGCGAAGTGCTAAAACGTTTTATTGAATTAAAGGTAGGTAACCAATATTTTTTTAAAGCAACATATATTCAAGCAACCTGGCTTGTGCTCAGCAAAACATTATAGAAGCACAGCTGCCTGGCATTGACCAGGAGCTATTTATATCAGAGAGCTGCATTCATATAACTCTGGGCGTCTATGTGCTTTTGGATGATGCCGAACGAAAACAGGCCATTAACGAGCTGCAAAGCTGTCGGTCATTTTTGGTTGAGCTAAAGACCCCGTTCGAGATAAGGGTCAAAGGCTTGGAAATCATGAACGATGATCCCAGCTCGACAAGAGTACTGTATGCATGTATAGAGTCACCGGAGCTACAGCAGTTCGCTGACAAATGCCTAATACATTTCAAAACCACCGGACTGTGTGCCAGAGATAACAACGAGCGCGATAATATTAAGCTTCATATGACCGTTATGAATAGTCGTTATGGCAAGGAAAAACTCAACAAGAATGATCAAAATTCCTTCGATGCACGTGAGATTCTCAAACGCTTCGGTGACTATGATTTTGGCACGGCCCAATGTAACGAAGTGCATATGTGTGTGCTAAAATCGTCAAAGGAGGTGGATGACTTCTATAAGACAACGGGCAGTCTGAAATTTTAAATTAATATACCAAATAAATCTGACAGATTTCTTATTTAACGTACTTTGCTTTTATGTCGTGTAATGGTGAATTTTTACAGTTTTTAATTTTTTTAGCTTTATACCTTTTTCGGCTGGGTCATATTTATTTTATGTTGAATGCAAACATGCGAAATATGGCCAGTTTCTATCGAATTTGACTATGTGGCGTTTAGATTCATTAAAATATATATATATATTATTTTCCAAAAAAATAGCTCACATAAAAATAAATATATAATAACAATTAAGGGGTCAGTAAATGAAAATTATATATTGTTTCTGAGAAATCAGATTTCTTAAAAGCATTCTGCGAGAATATGTGTCGTCGCAATTTTAGAATACCACAATATAAATACTCTACTAGTGTTAAAGAGTCTGCGTCAATAGGGTGAGTGCGAGGCGGCTGGAAAGGAGGTGGCATGTTTTTGATGCAGATCTCTTTTAACGATTTGCACATCAAGGTGAATCTACTTGTTATTGTTTTTGCAGCCGAAACTCTCTGGCGAGCAATTCAATTAAATATTTTACGGACAGACGGACAATTGAATGAATGGATGGACACAATCAATGATGAACATTGCAGAAAACCAACCTTTTAGCCTTTTGCTATAAGAGTAAAAAAATGATTGATAAGCAAACAGAACATATGCAAATATGTATGTTTATAATACTATTTAAATGGCATGTGGTTGGTTGAGCTGTCAATTCAGTTCAGTTTTGTATCAGGACCCGCAATGAACACAATCAATGTTTTGAGTTTTGCTCTTTATATAGCAATAGCTTGTCGGCTTTCGATATCTGATGATACAAGTAAGTAGTTCAAAATGGAATTGAAATTTGTTTTTTTTAAAGGATAACAGGATTATGTGTGTTGTGAAGATGAGGGAATTAAAACATTGCTGCACAGGATTGTAGAAGATTTGGTAATTAAAAAAAAACGTACGAAAATCTAATTTACTTAATATAGGGTTCGTATTACCTGCTGCTCATTGTTTCAAAAATCAAGAACTGTAAGTAACATTGGGTTTCGTTTATGAAATTTCATTTTATACCCTTAACCCATGTAATGTGTAAAAAACGGTATATTGGTTTTGTGCAAAAGTATGTAACAGGCAGAAGCATGCTTCTCCGCTCCCATAAAGTTATATATATTCTTGATCAGCATCAACAGCCGAGTCGATATAGTCATGTCCGTCCGCCCGTCTTTGTGTATAAACACGTCGATCTCAGGTCGATCTTACTTGACTAAAGCCTTCTTATATGTTTAATTGTAAATTTCTATAGAGAATTCGTGCGTTTGGGTGAGCATCAAATATACAGCGGTCCAGACTGTAAAATCCTAAAAACGAAAAAACAAATATGTGCCCCGCCAGTTGAAAATGTAACTTTTGACAAAATCTTTGTACACGAAGGTTATTCACGAGACTCTAGTGAAAATGATATTGCATTGATAAAGCTTTCACGAGATTTTGAATTTGGAAGTAAGTTAAAACATTAGAATTATTACTCTCTGTTTAAGAATAACGATATTAAAGCGAGTCAACTGTGTGCCGGCAACGGTGGACACGATTCATGCAATGGCGATTCGGGTGGTCCACTATTTTATTATGCAACATATAAGGAAATGCCAAGTTTTGTTCAGTATGGAATAGTCAGCTCTGGCTCAGCTCAATGTGGTGACGGCTCTCCATGGATAGCAGATAAACTAACTTCCGATTAAGCTTTTATTAAATGTATAAATAACGACAAAGATTGCACTACACTGAAATGGTATCCTGTAATTGGACCGAACGCTGAGCTTTTGTTAATTTCCATGTCACACAAGATAGAGATGTGATAAAAAAGCCAATACCTAGAGTACAAAGAAAAGTGGGTAATGGAAATTTTTGCCTAGAAATATGCTCTTACCTATTAGCAGTATGGCCTCGGAGGTCTCGTCCTGCCCAGCTTTGGACACTGCACATAGTAAAATGAAGCCGCTGAGAAGACAAAAGGAGCCAACAAGAACAGCAAATGTTATAAGAATGATGGCCGGATCGGGTTCACTGATCCTCGTATGGGGAAACAACTTTTGGCACAGCGAAACCTTCTTCAAGTCGCTGCCCTGAGAACTGCAACACATTAAATTGATTTTAATCAGCGCTTCCATCTTTAATGGTATCAATTCACTCACCAAGATTCTGCATAGGTTGGCAGAATAGAAACACTTCTGCATTCCATGACTCTGCTTGCACCACTAATCGCATTTAAATCTGGAGTCTCTAACATAGTTTTAGTTGGTTCGCTCCTCTTTCTAAATATGTACATACAGATATACCCATCCACTAGCAGCTGAGAGGACGCGTGTCTGATCGTGTCGGGTGGGGCGCATTTATTCTCGATATTTATAGCTGCGTAGGAAGTGGTGTATTTTGGAGTTGCAGCGGAACCAAAAAGTCATTGGATCTGTAGTTGACTCAAGCCGTGTCTACAATAATTATTCTATTTTTAGACCTGAGGGTAGCCCCAGATTTTATCATTATAAACATATGTGTGTACATACATACATGTATGTGACTACGTATGCACGGTTCATTGCTCTTCCATTCAAAGTCAGTGCTATATTTCTTATAAAATATATACAAATATTCTTAACCATCATTGCGAGCTGTTCGTTTGTTTCTAAGCACACTAGTCCCTAGTCGGACTACTGTACTTTAAAGCTGTAACGCAATTGCAGGATCTTTAATAACATTATACTACTACTTAACTATGAAAAAAAGTTTGAGTAGAATAAACCCATCATCTGACACATTCGGTCATACCCGGCACTACTGTACAAATGATTGATGATTTAGTACTGATGATCATATTGCGTTACTTGGTCGTTGCTTTTAAATTTTATATTTAAGTTTTCGAAATTCATGACTTTACAAACTTGTACTGCCTAGGGATTAGGAGAGCTCATACCCAAAATCTGGAGTTTTTAACTTTTATAGTTTCTGAAATCGACGCGTTCATACATACAGACGGATTGACGGACCGACGCACAGACATGGCAATATCCACTCGGCTGTTGATACTGATCAAGAATATATGTACTTTATGGGTTCGGAGATGCTTCCTTTCGCCTGTTACATACTTTTGCACAAAGCCATTGTACCCTTTTATTTACCCATTACATTGGTTAAGGGCACATAAAAAAATATAACAGACAGGCTTTATTTCAATTGTATATAATATTTGGCATGCTGAATTTAGCTTTCCTTTGAGCTACAATAAGATCCTGAAATACGAAGTGATTTTAATTATTGGACTATAGGATTTTATGAATGTTCTTGTATGTATATTCAGAAAATATAAACAAACTGGACCTCAGTTACGTTCACCAAAGTGAAGAAAGGCAAATTGAACAAATCGATTTATTCTAAAATATTTAACCGAACTACTCAATGGACTACCGAATATACCGATTGAACAAAATTTCAGAACTTTTTGTGATAGATATGTCATTTTTGCTGTTGAATGTTGAAGTAATATGGCACTTTTCATGATTTCCACGGTGATCTCACGCAATCTGTCATGTGTTTCGCCAATTTGGTCAGTACACCAGGCAGTTAGGAGCAGTGTTGCAGCAGATGTTGCTTGTTGTTCTAGTATTGCATTCACTGGCAAACAGATGGGACTGATGTGATCTAATAAAAAAATGATATATTTAATTGCAAATATAAATGAGTAGATTACTACAAAAATAATGAGTAGATTACTTACCTTGGAAGTGAACCTTTCGGTTGAACTTCAGTAGAGCTATATCATAGTCGGTACGGAAAATTTTTCATGTATTACGACGCGTTCGACTTCACAACCCTCAATATTTGGCCAACATTGTGTTTTACAATTATAGGCCATTACCAATATATATGACTTAACAGTTTTTGTTTCTTGCCTAGAGCTACCTGAATTGAGTGTCCTACCTGAAGGCGATTGGGAAGGGAAACCTTTGACGGCACCAGAACAACATTGAAATGCCGCATTTGAAGCAATTTCTGTTAGTTCCGGCATTGCACATGTTGCAGCTACCTCAGAGATTTTTAATTAAAATTGCACATTTCTTTAACTTACCCAATTTTCAGCGTTATGTCTGGTAAGAATAAGATGTAAATATGTTTAAGCTCAAGATTACAACAACTCTTTCGGTGTTCATTACAGATTCATAGAAAGTAATTTGTGCCCTGTTTAAAAGGCAAGTCAAACAGCGTAATTAGGCAATTGAAGTCAATCAGCAAAAACAAACAATTTTGCGCAGCATTTTTGTTCTTATCCCCTGATTTAAAAGTCGTCTCACGTCGTTTCGGGCATGCCGAAAAAATCACATCAATATATGTACATACATATAGTGCAGTGTTGTGAGGAGTACCAAAAATTGTCATGATTGTCAAGCGTTTGATTTTAAATTGACATCTGTAAAGCTACAGCCAACAGAAGAGATCGATTCAGAACGCTGGGTTTTCTCCACAATTCTGTGAAATCCACCTCACTCTCTGGGTAAAACACAAAAACACATTCTGAACACTGAAACTCGAAGCTTGCAATAAAAGTCTTGGATCATATATTCTACAGTTAGTTGAATTCCTACGCTTGATTAGTGCACACAATCGACAGTTGACATAGTATATATAGAACTATAATCTACATTCTCAATTGAATACAATGTCCAGTTCTAAACGCAGCTTTCGTTATCGCGCCTTTCATTATGTGGTACGCGCCATTGCCTTTGCCAGCCTCTTTATTGTCATGAGTGCTATCTATCGGCATGATGATGATCCTGGGTCCAACTATATACACCCGAGACGCGGCATGCAGTAAAGCCACAAACTAGACTAGATTTAAGTGCGTTAACTAAGTATTATGTACATTTTCAACTATATACTCTGCCTGAATAAATATTCTCAATATTCTAACGTTAAGTGTGGCAAAAAGTTTTTGACTGTGGTATAAATAAAACAAGTTTGCATTAAGATTTTGTTTATGATTTCGTAAATGCATATATTATTATTTGTTTACTAACAACTCGCATTTCCCCACAGCTTGGGGAATTGCAAAAACAGTTGAGACTGGTAATATCCCACTAACACAGTCGTGCTCGATTTCGCCCATGAGGCATGTATGTTATCCGATCGAAAAACGAGTTTTGCTTTAATAAACACGTATTTAAATGCAATATTAAGCATTTAATGCAGTTATTATGTGAACCCCTTACCTTACCATCACATCAGGCTAATTAATCAAAAGTTACTGTCGTTCATCATTCATCTCAGGCAATTGTAATTCCGTTCCGTGTTTGAATATGTTTTCAATGTGTTTCTTCCAGATTTTTTGAATACATTTGAACTCATTTGCGAAACCGTCTTTGAACTATGATTTGGTACTAACGGTGTCGGGCTTGGTAACTTTGAGAGATTTTCTTCCCCTTGAGCCGTTCTAGCAATCTCTTAAATAATTCAGTGAAATGTCTAAGCTCTGTTCATTACAATATTACAAGCAGTTCCTGAAGATTGCCAGCTATATAGGGGAAAAATATTCATATAAAAATAAAATATCTGGCATGATTTAACCATTTAACATTTGTTCACGCAAAAAGACTGTTTCCTGTTTATTATTATATTTGCACTCTTTTCGTATATTCGTCTTTGGAGGGAGGCAACTTTATTACTACGTTCAATCAACTGATTCTCTGAGAATATGAAACTCTCCAGTGAAAAACTGTTCAAGGTTACGGACCTCGGACGAGAGCTGGCGACAAAGCTGAGCAAATTGCCTTTGTTTGGGCAAATTTGATTACTTATTTATATCGTTTATTGTCAAATTATCAACAAATGTGTTTGTCAGTTTTGGGCAATTCATTTCATTATTTATAGAAAAAATATGTCAAGGTATGCTTAGAAATAATGATGTGTGGATATTAAACGACTCTTAAAGTTTGTTTATATATCTTTTTTGCTAATTTTTTGTTACAATAAAACTGTATTTATATTAACGATTGGCTTATAGAACAATATAACTGGCATAATCAAGTTATGACTTTGCTACTAGCTCCTAGATGGCGCTAGCATAATGGAAATGTTATGTGTGTGGAATGGAGAACTATATAAATTTTATATCAGCTGATTTTTATATATAGGATGTGGTGGCCATTTTGTTTTAGCTACAGCTGTTCAATATTTTTTTTATTATTCAGTTGCTCATGCCAAATCATCATAGAAAGTTACACGATTGAACAGCACGTACAAATGATAAAACTTTATTATCAAAATGGGTGTTCGTTAACACGGAAATTGCGCACATTGCACCCATTTTACTGTAGACGTGGTGGCCATTTGAATGATGTTATATTCCACACATAATGACATACATGGGCCTTTTAAATAAAAAAAAAATTAAGTTAATACCTTACACACAGCTTGTTTTATTCCATTTCAACATTTACCCGCCCTTATTGAAAGACCTTTATAAGGTGCATATTCCATATATTTCATTGAAAATACCTACCAACTCTGGCGCCTATAAAAGCGACCATAACCCACAATGACAGCGAAAAGCTCTTTACGAGTGTATTTAACATAAACTCGATTATATAACTCCTCGGTCGGACTGAAATGCTGATTCGAGACCCCGTAATGGTATTGAAGATACACTTATCACGGACCGCAAGTCACCATTGATTCTGTAACTTTAGGGCTTAACCTTAATGAGTTAATGATCCAAATATCATTTTAACTTGAGTACTATGTGCTTATAGGTTACTGCGCATTAGATTCTAGTATACTAAGTTCGACAAAAACGTATCTTGAACCAAAGTCCATACACCTTCGGTCATGCCTGCGATACGGTACAAATGCAGATTTTCATTATCGGTTATCATAAACGGTTATATAATTAAAAGCAGTTGTTCTAAAGCACAATGGTATAATTTTAAGAACAAATTTAAAACCAATACGCCCTTGTAGCCATATACATTCCTAGTATAAAACAAGTAAGAAGGTTTTAGTCGGGTACGCTCGACTAGAAGGTACCCTTAACCCCGTGACCATACACGGTCTGGCTAACAGACATACACATATGTACGTGTATCACTGTACCAATGGTTAATGGCTTCATATCTCCGGTGTTTCTGAACCGATTTTAATAAAAATTTCACAGATGTTCATTATTTTTCTTATAGTTTCAATCCTCATTTTAATTTTTTTGTTATCGATTACATGTGTATATCGTAAACCGGAAAGGTTATCGAAAATTTTAAACAAACTTGCTATGTCTAGGGATTAAGAGAGCTCATATCCAAAATCTGGTCTCTAGTCTCTAGGTTTTGTAGTTCCTGAGATCGACGCGTTCATACATACAGACGGACAGACGGACATGGCTAAATTGACTCGGCTGTTGATGCTGATCAATCATGATCTTCAATCAAGATGCTTCCTTCTGCCTGTTACATACATTTGCACAAAACCATTATACCCTTTTTTACCTATTTCATGGGTTAAGGGTATAAAAATCGACTGCTAGCACACAATTGTCAATGGATGTTCTTAGTTGTGCAATAAAGAGTTTGTAATAATATCCTTCCATGTTAATTTTTTTTTAGAGCACCTGAAAGTATGCACTCATTTTAGGTGCTTGGGAGAATTTTTGTTAATTCAGCAACCCATAAAGAAAAGGTCACAATGACAAATTTGTTCACAGCACTGGCTTTAGCGAAGACATCTACCAATTGGAATTGGCATTGGCAATCGCCCATAAAATAATTGAGTAAAGTGCGAAACATGATTTCTAACAATATACCTCTAAGAGTACCTAATAAAGTGTAAAAATTAATATTTAAAATGCTGTAAAAATTATTAGCTTATGAAAATTGCTTTTATACTCTTGGTGTTTATTGGGATATTGATTAAATGACTCAGCAATTAAGCGACTACAGACTAAACAATATAAAACAGTCGATTACAAATGTAAGTATATATATGTATGTATATATATGTGAGTATGCATTTATATTAAAAACATAATTACATATGTAGATCGTAAAACCCTTTAAATGATATTCATCTATATATGTAAACCCATATTTACAAAAAAAAGAAACAACAACAAATGAATTAATTTTTATGGCAATGAATAAACCGTTTGTTGCTGCTACTTGTTAAAATTCTCAATCTGTTGGAGTACCCAGCTGCGAGATGCCGACTGGCTTAGATTCGGTGGACAGAGTACGACACTCGGATGCCGGCTTAGCAGTTCCTGCAATGCCGCCTTGGTCGGTTTGGGTGCAATTTGCGGTGGTGCCGCTGCTGTTTGACGCTCCCATGCCGTACTCATGTCCAATTCCTCTCCTGGTGGTGGCGGCGGTGGACTTTGTGGCCGCTTCAGATCGTAGTCAAGAACACTGCGCTTCTCATTGTTATCATCACTGTAAATGGCCGAATCCCGAAAATCATTTTCCAGACTGTCCTCCACATGCTGCTCATACTCAAAATGAGATTCAGGCAGCTTGCTGCGTTGCTGCTCGCACATGCTATCGCTGGACGTGCACGAGGATGAGGTGAGTGAGAAAACAGAGTCGCGCTGCAGCGACGCCTCCGAGCTGCCAATTATGCTGAATAGTGTCTTTGGATCAGCATAATCCACATGCGCCATACGCTCACCCACCGCCTCGCTGCCCTGCCGATGCAATATGCTCTGCCGGCACATCTCACTTACATCGGAGACGCGTCGTTCCGGTGGTCGATTGCTGCGCCCAAAGGCCATGCCCAGATTGTCAATAGACTTGAGGGCACGCGGCAGCAGCGAGATTTCCGAGTGGCTAACATTCTCCTTTTGGCCGCCATTGTGGCTGAGTAGACGCTTTATAAGGTTCTTTGGTATAGGACGTACATATCCTGAATCAACCGGATCACCATTTTCACCATTTGAATCCAGGCACAAATTGATCACCGTCGTCTGGCTGTCACGTTTCACAGTCGACCCCGAGCTGGACTCGGAGCCGGTGCTGTCACGCTGCTGATCCTGTTGCTGCTGTGGAACTGGATGGACTGTATCCGTGCCGACACGCTGGAGCACACCGTCTGGTGAGTAGACTAGAGTGACATAATCCGATTCGGGACGTGGTGCAATCGGGCGCTTCTCACGCTGCTTAAAATACTGCACGGATTTGGCACGCCCGAGAACAGGCGAGAACTTATATGGAACATGCACGTTACGCAACAACGTCTCATAGATGGGCTCCTCCTTGGGTGGGTTATCCGGCGAGCTGGCCAAGGCCAAGGCCTGCTCCTGTTCCGCTTCCAGTGGCGGTGGTGACCGCGAAGGTGGTCGTGGCGGCAGCGGCGGCGGTGTACAGAAATCTTGTACAGGACTCACTGGCGATGTGACCTGGCTGCTGTCTCGTCGCTGCTTCTGTTGCTTGTTTTTGTTGTAGATGCGCTCAAACTCCTTATTGTTCTTCAGCAGATCCAGCACAATCTCAGCATCACGCTTCGACTTCTCTGCCGGGGAGAGGTTGGATGTTTCATAATACTGTTCCGTTGCTACCTGCCTTGACTCTAGCGTCTCTTTGGCCTCTTCGGCCAGCTCTAGATCTTCCGTGGACTCGGTGATCTTTAGCACAGTGCTGTCAAACTCACTCAGATCCATGTAGAACTTGGAACTACCACTGCTGCTGCTGCTGCTGCTGCTGCTGCTGCTTCCGCGTTGCTTTTTCAAAGTGGCAATGCGCTTGGGCATCGTCTTGTGATTGTATTGCTTCACCTCGAAGAATCCCTTGCCCTTGACTTTGCGCTCGCTTAGATCTGGCTTACTGCCGCGCATCGATGCGGGACTGACGTCTTCATGTGCCTCCGGCTGCTCGTCGAGGCTGAAGCCGCCAATGCGGGGCACCGATTTGCTGCGTTCCTTGAGCGCCTTATAGCTAAAGACGGGACTTTGGGATTTGGTTCGACTACGCTGATCACGCAATATGCACAAGCACTCTGGCTGAGCTGTCTGATCTGGCTTCTTTTCGCTCGCACACTTGCACTGATCCTTGCTGGGACTCAATTTGGATTCACGCTTGCCACCACTTCGATAACGGACAGCAGCTGCCAATTTCTGTAGAGCCGTATCATCCAAACTGTTATTGCGCGCAAGCTGCTTGGCGGGCTTAACGGGTTGCTCCTGTGGTGAGTTTGTGGGCGATTCTTCCAGCGATTCATTGAAGCTGTCAAAGGAGCTGGAATTGGTAATGGTCTTGCGCTTAAACTTGGAATTGCGCTGACGTATCTCGCTGCGACGGCACGCGTTGCGTCGCTCCAAATATGTTGGAGTCGAGTTGCTGTTCGAGTTAAGGCTCCACTTCCAAGTGCTGCGGTCGGGCGTGCGATCTGTACACCATGTGTCAAAATATTTCGATCGAAGGTCGCGAAAAAGGGAAGACAAAAAGAAAAGTCAAGATTACTCTCTGGCAGTGGCATATATGAACGGGCGTAAGGCAAGCAAATGCTGGATGAACAGAAGGACAAATACACCAGCAACATTCTCTAAGCACTAGCAACCACAGCGACTGCATCAACGAAACAGAATAAGGATTACCGAATTCATACATGCAGATAGTAGTAGAAGGTTGTGGGGAACATGTTTGGTTTAGTCTTTAATATAAGTGCAAAAATTAAAAGCCCAGAACTATTCACTACTATTTATGATTAAATTGTTCGTTATTATTCAATTTCAAGAAAGTCAATAGAACTTTTATACATTTATTAGGTTTAAAGGAGGGTAAATTGAAAACTTTAAAGAATTATACTCTCGTTTTAAGCTCACTTCAGTCACAAAGTGTCATTAAGTTAAGTACTGTAAAGAAGATATTCTTTTGGTAGGTATATTATTATTAGTAATATGTAGGTTAGAATGGGTGCATGCTGGACACAGTACCAGTGGAGCGGAAACAAGCCAATTAAGTAAACACACAAGCCAAAACAAAAAAAGAAATTGTTAAACGGTTGCAAATTGATAACTAAAGATACTTACAGGGCAGCGACCGGAAATATCGGTTAAATTAGACTACGTCAGCGCCGCAAATACCAGAAATTAACTTATAAATACAATTACGAATACAATAACATAACAATACAACAATAGAGATAACGATAACGATAACGATACCGATTAGAAGTTAACGATTAAATTTTACTTCAAATTATAGTAGTAAAAGGTTTAGAATAGTTTTCAGCAGTGTTTTAAAATTATTCATATTTTTTTTATTATATTTTGGGGGGATGGGAGCTGGAAAGTAGTAGCGCTGAGTTCAGTCTCTGGTGTTTTTAGCCTTAGGAAACGCCTTAAAAACTAATTAAAGTTTTCTTTTCTTGTTTGGTTTGGGTGGTTTAGTTTTAGAATGCATCACTGGTAGAACTACAACGGTAAACATATAGCAAAAATATAAATATTTATAGATAAATTGATTAATACAAAAAAACAAGTAAAGCTAATATACACAAATGTTATACCAAAATACCAAAATTATTATTAACATATACATTTTATTAGTAAGACATAAGCGCCATAAACCAATTATATAACTTAACGCAAGTGAGTAGTCAAATCACACACACACACATATTTAAATCCTAGTACAGTTGCACACAAAATATGTGCAATTAAATTGTGCAAACGTCAGAAAGAGACGCACATAAATCAACTTTTGGCGTAAGATTTGGCACGATTTTGCCCAAAAAGCAACCGTCCTAAAAGCACATAAAAAAAAATTGAAAAAAAAAAATGAAAATATGGCAACAAAACGTGGTTATGTCACTTGAACTGAGGACTGACTGTGTAAAGTGCAAATGCACTGTTACAAATTTGATTTTATTTATATTTTTTCAATGATTTGTAGTTCAATACTAACTATAATGATCCGATTCCAATTCCAAGAGGAGTTATTGAAATTAATAAAAAAAATTTTCTAAAAAAATCCTGCTAGTAACCTTTTTTTTTTTTAACTTGTTCAAAAAATCGTAAGCAGCATTTCGGTTTAAGCACATGGTACTTTCATGTATGAAGGCATAACCCGCATAACTATAACTAACTACATCATTATTCCTTTCCAAAAAATGTGGTGTTGTGCTTTAGACGTCGTCAAAAACAAACATAACAAACAAATAGCGAAAAAATACAAATAACAGAAAGCACAAAAAAAATATATATATATAGTTATATATATATATAGTATGTAGGTTGCTATGGAAAGAGCTGTAGTGCGATTGCTGAGTCCAATTGACGCTCACCTTCCTCGTTGCCCAGCTGGTAGACGAGTTCCTTGGCTCGCGTGGGTATATCTAGCTCCTCGAGCATAACACCTTTAATGTGCTGCGTCCAGATGCGCTTCTGGTCACGATTTCTGGCCGTCAACTTGATTTGATTGCGCGGCTCATCGAAGGGTATGACATAGAAGCTTGTCGGCTCTCCAGGTAAATGTTCACTTAACATCAGATTCTTTTGCTGCTCAGATACAGAGATACACAAAGAGAGAAAGAGTTTAAGAAGGGAGTGGGTTCAGTGACTGAGTGGCTTACGGTTATGAGGCTTTTGAACTGAAGACGACCGTCCTCCTTTTGCTTGGTAATGATCAGCATCGTCTCGAAGAGCAGCACCTGACGGGGCTTGTTGTGCTGCTCCATCAACAATCCCTCATGTCGCAGTTCGCGCAACACGCTCAGATCTGCAAAGTCATTTCAAACGATAGCCCTCGTTCAAACTCCGTTTTTCATGGGAATCTCTCTCGTGTACTACTCACCTGGTCCCATCCAGCCGTCCAGAATGCCGGAGAGCTCCTTGACACGACTCTGTTGCTCCTGCTGACGCTTCACCTGGTCAATGTTGTGGGCAACCTGACGCATTATGGCATACGCCTCGGCCACCTCCTTGACATCACAATGCTTGCGCAAGCTCTAAGCAGAAAGAGATAAGGAGAACAGGCAGAAGGTTACCAAGTAAAGGGTTTATCAAGTTTTTAACTACTTACGTCCAGCAGCAGATGGTACTTGAGTATGCGTTGCACCGGTTTCAGCAAATAAGAGCCAAGGGGCAAACGGTGTTGCAGAAGCTTCTGCGTGGAGGCAAGCAGCGAATTCGTATGCTTCGCCTGCAGCAGTTTCGTCAGCAGCGAGATGGCTTCCGGGTAGCTTGTGCTATACAAAACAAAAGAGAAACAGAATAGAAACAAAAAGAGATGAAGACACTATATAATAAAGCAACTGATTTATGGTCAACAGAAAAGCAACAAATAAAACAAAACATTGAGCTCTTCATCAGGTAAGAATGATGGAAATTTGAATTTAAAATCAGCTGCTTGCAGTAGGAGTACAAGTTAAGGAGGTGCGCCCAAACTTCAAGTTGGTCCCACATGATATATGCTCAACTGTCAACTGTGCCGGGGCGACAAATCAAACAACGGCCATCAGCCATCAGACTTCAGACGATGGCGATGCCAACCAGACAGAGCCAGGCCAAAACAAATGTCAGGCGCTTAACTGGAACATTGAACAACTTGGCTTGGGACTGCCGCTGACGCTGACGGTGGAGCTAAACTAGAGATAAGTCAAAACCAAAGTCAATGTTCGTGTCCCGCTGCTGCTGGCTAACTATCAAGCACCAACTGCAATCGAGATCATTTTTGGTCAGTCTGTTAACCGTTCTTGGCCATGACTATCGCTGATTTGGCAGACACGCTATGCCACAACATTGTGACTTAGTTAATTCTATGGGGAAATAACTTTTGAAGACTTCGCCATAAAAAGTAGAAGAAAAACGATAGAAGAGTGCTTAATAGAGAAAAAAAGATAGTTCTCTTAGAAACAAAGTTCTCTTAGAGGAAGCAACGAAGAGAGATAAATAAAAGTACGGAATACGTATTCATTTTCTTTATTCTTAAGTGATTTCAGAACAATTTAATAAATACATTTTAAAATAACTCAAAAATTATTTGTTAGATCTAGATGAAATGTATAGGGAAGTAAAAAAGTTATTGAAAGATCTAGTAAGCAAAAAGGATAAAATCACTTGGATAAACAAATACACCCTTCTTTATATTAGGTAAAAAGCGAGCAACCAACAAATGGTGAAGTAGAAGAATACAAAAAAGTTAGTTTTCTTACCAGTAGGTTGTGTACACATTAAAGCGTTCACGTAAGTTGATGAAACATTTTGCAATTTTGCCCGGCTCCATGCTCGAGTTGATGAGCTGCTGCAGCAGTATTGAGTTGAATTCGTAAATCTCTTCAATGTTGGCAAAGAGTATTTGCAATTCGTCTAGCCGCAGGCAGGCGCGCTCCTTCCAGTCCAACAGATAGCTAATACCAAAACAATAGTTTAGAATAAACGGTTTAAGTGGTGGTTAAAGGCCTTCTGCTTACCCCTTGATAACTTGACCGAGATCCTCGACAAAGCTACGCTCCGAGTCGATAATTTCTAGGCAGGCGCGTTCCAACACACTCATGGGATTCGTATGGGATTGGTGATGATGATGATCGCCTAGCTCATTCTCGCTCTCGGCCAAGCTCTCCACGCTGGCCAAATACGAGGTGGCAGTCAGTTTGCCATTGAGCAGCTGATCCGAACCGGAACTGGAGCTTGACGATGTGGAGCAAATTGAGGAGGAGGACAATGGACGATTGTTGAGACGCGTCAGTTCACTGAGACGTGCCGGATACTTGGGCTTGATGTCCGTCAACGTGTCCAGACTCTCCGCAGACAGTTTGTTGGCCTCCTCCAACTCCGCCAGCTGTTCGGCAGTGGGCAGTCTCAAAGGCATGCCTCCGCCCAGTGTGCTGGCCTTGCCGCTGTGACTCTTAAGCTTGGTGCGCGCATACGTCTGGAGCGGAGAGCTGCAGTTGGAGGTAATCAAGCAGGCACGCGGTGCTGAAACACTGCGTACCAAAGGTTTACCAATCAGTGGCTTATTGATGGCTTCCACCAGCTCTTGAGCGGCATTCGTTTCACCCAGATCCAGATTGCTCAGTGTCAGCCGATCAATGTGCTGGGCAACCAGATCAAAGTTGATGGTGTCCACAAAGGGCTCGGGACTGAGTGGCTCACTGGCCACAACGAATGCCTTCTGACGTGTTCCTGTTGTTGGTGGTGTTGCTGCTACTCCGTTAAGTTTCATGCTGGTTACCGCCAGCTGCTCCATTTCTGTGAGTTTTATACTCTGTTGCGTCTCGTAGCGATGCAATTTGAGCTGGGTAAACGGTTGACCCTCGAAATGAAAGGGTGTGCCTGGTGCGGCTTTATTTGTTGGAGTTTTATCCTCATCCACAGGTGTGGTATGTTTTCTATTAACATGCGATGCACCACTATAATCGCTGCTAGCATCCAACGTGGACACCAGATCGCTCCCCGATTGCGCTGATAGTTTTCCTGTGATCTTGGACAGCGGCAAATTAGATAGTTTCAACTTGGGTGGAGTGGCATTTGCTTTTATGTAACGTGTGGGCGTTGGACTGCGCTGTCCGGCGGTGCACTGCTGCAGTGCCTCAATGTCCACACCATTAACGGATGTCGCATCTGCATGTGCAATAATACGCTGCACATTGGGTGACAGCACACGAATATTGTTGCCACGTCGCGAATGTGAATTGGTGGAGGTGGCACCACTTGAGACACTTGAGGCGATGCTGTGACTGCTGCCTAGCTCCTGACGCCGTTGCACAACCAGACGACTCAGCTGCGCGCCATCAGCTTCATCACGCAGACCGGCAACCACCAGCGGTGGGGCTACCAGAGCTCCCGATGCCGCTTGGAGTGTGTAACTTCCCGATTGGTTGTCACTGCTGTTGTTGCTGGTGTTGCTTGTGTTGCTCGTGTTGCTGCTGCTGCTGCAATTGCTGTTGCTGCGTCTGGGCGTTGATTCACCGCTGTTTAGGACATGCACGTCAGCCTTGAATGTTGTTGTTGTTGTTGCTGCTGTTGTTGTTGTTGTGCTTATTGTTGCATCACCACCAACGGTTAAACTGTTTGTCAGTGTGTCATAGAAGCCCAGCAGCGATGGTGCCAACTCTGTGGTGCTGCCTGTTCAAGAAAAAAATATTCAGCAAACAAACATATTAATTACTCTATATGACAAAAGGAAAACAAAACATACTCTAAAATAGTGTAAGTTTTATTAAAACCTTATTCCAATAAAACCATTCTCCATATACCCAGCCCTAGTTATTATTATTCACTAGACCCATTCTCTAGTTTCGGGCCAGACTGAATGAATTATAGGTTTGAAGACACTTGTATTCGATTCGATATTCATGAGTCGTCTTGTCGGTCTTGATCTGCATTCCTTAGCCGATGGTTTATGCAATTTGCCCTCTTATGTTTTCTTACACTTACATTGGCGGGAGGGGTAAGGGTAGGGGGAGTTAGAGGGGGCATCATTAAAGCTATTGACTATTGACTGGCATGAACTATAATTTATATATCAACTGTCAGATATCACATATATGTATATCTGGTATATACTATGTGTATCTGGTGAATAATGTTATTAAATTCGCAGTTGTGGAAGGGCTTTTTCTTTGATTAATTGAACTATTTGTGAGAAATGATGAGAGAGAGAGAGAGAGAGAGAGGAAAGAATGAAGATTGTGGCAACTTCAAACCGATGCCAATTGGCCCCGTTGACTGTTTATCAGTTGCTGGTGGTGCGATTAATGGTACTGTTGTCGGTGGTGTCGGTGGCGTCGGTGGCGTCGGTGGTGGTGCTGACTTGATCGTCGTTTGCAGTTTTGCTGCCATTTTGCGTTGCCATATCAATTTCCAGCAGGCAGTTAGACGGACAGACTGTAAGATAGACGGACGGACAGACGAACAGACTAGAAGGCACTCTACTTATTTATGCAGCAAACTCAAGTCAGCCAGGCTAAAAAGAACATGCGCCATGGCCTCCAACTGAGGTTGAAAAGCTTGATTATTTGTTGCTGCATTGACTGATGGCCGCGATTTGTTCTTTTTCTTGTTCTTTTTCTTGTTGTTGCTGTTGTTTGTGCATGCATCCGGGGGATAAACAATTCAATGTATCGGGCTCGTGTTGGCCTTAATATAATTCATATTCAACGTATAACACTTATGAAAAATGTTTATCACAAAAAATATGCGTTGCTAAATAAATCTCTATCAACGTGTCACGATCTCATACGATCTCATTTCAATATACATTTCAATAAAAGGGCACAGTTTTGTTGGGTATATGCAATGGGAGTATAGTAAGGTAAAATATTGGACTGATAAATGTACATAATTTGTTAAATTAATATTTAACAAGACGTTCGTCCGATAGTTTTAACAAACTGTGTCGTGTCTCCTATTTTCTTGTAACTCAATAATTATTTCTGCGTAAATTCAAAGTTTGCATTTCTAATATTCTAATTGTTACAATATTAAGGAATTTTTCACTGTTAATGACATGTTTATAATTACATAATGACATAATGGAATAAATTTATGTTCAATTTGGTACGAATAAATCAAAATTGTTCCTTTCACAAATAATGAACGCCTTTTCTAACCGAAACTGATCCTAAGTTTCATTAGACTTAACTGTATACGAAACATGCGCAAGGCCCAAGGCATCTTTTGGGTGAACACAAGCTCGTAGGTTGGATTCCCGGACAAAATAATGTTTTTTTTTTAATTTGGCAAGATTTGACCATTTAATTTAAATTAAACTTATAATATTTTAGCAGTACGCAAATATTTGACAGCAACACAAGCAGCAGTTCCACACAGAATAAACCTTTTTAGCCATTTCCTTAAATGTATTATTATCGGGCTGTTTAAAAATCAAAGATAGACAAAATTATTATTGTATCTGAGTGTTTTATTAAGAAATAAGCATATTTGTTTTGTTATTGAAGATTATGTTAATCTAAAACTAAAACATTTAGTGCCATATCTTAAATCTGTTTAATATTTATTCCCTTCACCATCGCACGGTATTCTTTGACTCTTCTTCCAGGAAGTAAGCTATATGCGTGCCTAATCCAAAAGCCGAATCATTTAGCACATTTGCCAAACAGATCTCGGCGAGATGTGCTGCCCACAGTCTTTGCCTGGGGAAGAATGAAGAAGAAAAACTATGCCGCTGCATGGGCGAAGGCCTTTGGCAAATCAGGCAATTAACTTTAAGACAGAGAACACTTTGGTAACAAGTGAGTGGCAGACAACAACTGTTGTTCTGGCTACTGTTGGCTGTAACTGGTTTTTCATCTATTAAGAATCTGCAGCATATTAGCATAGACACGGCGCACCACCAGCATCAGCTTTTTCTTGCGCTTCTTCATTGGCATCATCCTCAGCCACAGAATTGAGACCCTGCCCCAGCTGCGAGCTGCCAGCTGCCTACTGCCACAGATGGAACAGTAGCCAACAGGCCACTTTTTCTTCTAATTGCAAACGGTGTCAATGTGAAGCCGTCTAACATTTGTTGTTGGCAACATTTTGTGTGTGAGTGTGTGTGTTTTCAGCAGGGAGTTTGTTGCTGCAACACAGCTAACAACAATTAGTTTGCATGAGTGCCACGCCCTCTGCCCACAGCTGACTGACAAAATGACAGACAGACTAAAAAACTAAAAAATAGTAACCAACTTAACTGATAGACTGATGGAGCACTCAGCTTGTTTGACTAGATGACTGTCTGGATGGCTGGATGGCTGAATGGCTGAATGGCTGGCAGACTGACGACAAGTCGTAAACATGATTTGTACATTTAATTTTCCATCACTCGAGCTTGATTGTTGCGTGGGTAGTGAAAAACCAATGACTAAGTTGATGACGCCACTAAGAGATCTGTTTGCTGCACGCTCCAAGCTCCAAACTCGAAGCTCCAAGCTCCAAGTTGCTGCCACTATTTCATCCCTGACCCAGTTTGGTGGCAAGAGAGCGATTTGCAGAGTTTGCTTAATGGCCAGCCGTGGGACGTGGAAAATTGCCAGTGACAGGTAACCAGAAAATAAGTAACAGGTTATACACACACATAGTAATGCCTATGACTAGAGTTTTATCATTATCACTGTTTAATTAACAAGAATGGCCAACGTGAAGCTAAACGTTAAGTCGAAGTAATCTGGAATGCTTTAATTGCATTTTTGTACTGATTTTTCGTGTTAGGGTCTCGTAGAACTTAAGTTAATAGCTCGGTTTACAGAAGTAAAAAACGCACATTTGCCCTATCAATTTATGGCATAGTTTGAGTTGAGTTGACAGTTCTTATGGGGGAAGGGAGATGGATTCGGGGGCAACTAAGCTTGCACTGGCAATCAGCCAGCCGATCTGACACCAATAAAACCTAGCAGCCAACAGAAACAGAAACAGAAATAACAAATTTACATGTCGCTTTGTCGCAGTGTCGCATTGTCAACTGGCATAACAATTGAAACGCATTTCGTAACTTATTCAATTGGAGTAGCCAAGGCAAAATGTCCCTGAGACATTGAGACTTGGCTAGCAGCTTTTGGTTACATTGGACGTCACACAAATTATGTTACCCCCACCCCCACCCACCACTTCTACTACAGCTGTGTGTTCAGAGATCTGGAAAGACTTATAACGCTGCGACCCTTTTCAGTCAGTTCTGTGTCTGTGTTTGTGACGGCTTCAGGTGTCAGCGTCAGCGTTTGCAGCGCCGGTGATGCTATCTCTGGACTGGACTGGACTGGACTGGACTGGACTGGACTGGGGGAACAATGCCTGTTTAAAGTGCGCAATTTATGGCAGAGCTGACACCATTTCATAATGCGTGAGACGCATAGTCTGAGACGCTTTTGCCAGTTGCAGTTGCAGCAGATGCCTGAGCAAAAAAGATTTCGCGGATTTTTGGCTAAAAATAGCTGCTGCTGCTGCTTAAAACTTACCAACTAAACCAAGGCAGAGTTGCAAGCAAGACTTGCCAGAGGTCAGCCAAAGGTGTTGACAGTTGCTGTGGCACTGATTTATATTGGTTGTCGCTTAAGTTGCAATTGTGACATTGAACTATGCGAATTGAAAAAATATCGAGGGGAAAGTCTTAACGGCTTCTTCGTCGACTTGCTGCTGTTCGATTGCAATCGTTTGCGATGACAACTAAATCGATTGCTTGCTACCCCGTGACCCACCATTCTCTCCTCTCCGACCCACTCTCTCCCCTCTCCTTAATAAAGCCACGCACCTTTTGTGCCCAAGCGTCATCGTACGTCTTGGTCTTGGCCAGCTGTGTTGATAGCATTATATTAATGCGCTTAGCCGATTTGTTGCGGTGGCATCGTTTGTCTGCCAGCCAAGGTAGTAGTAATAGTAGTAGTCTCAAACACACACACACACCGACATACACTTCCAATTGATATTTTAATCGGCATTTCATTTTGTCTGCTCGCTGGCGCCATTTGGTCAACGTTTCGGAAAATGACCAGTGGCCGGCCAACCAGCCAGTTTCAGTACCAAAAACACCTTATCTGTGTGTAAGCTGTGTGTGTGTGTGATGTGGTGTGTGTGATGTGGTGTTGTGTCATTAAATGTGCCATGTGGCATTGCGACGCTGTGTATCAGTGTAAACGTGTGTTTAACAAAATCAACGCTTTTAACTTGGCCTTCGCGGCACACACATTTTGCAATTGGCCATTAAAAAATGTATTTTTAATGTGTGGCAAAATGTGCATTTAAAACACACACACACTTCCACTGATACTCAGCTCAACAACAACAACAAAAACAACAACACCGAAGCGCTACTCTGTTCATTGTTGTTTAATAAATTGCGTGTTGTTTATAAATCATAATAAATTTGCTGCCATTTAAGCTGATTAAAAAGTAACTAAATGCCAAACATAACCATCCGTTAGATAGGTATTTTTATACCCTTAACCCATGAAATGGGCAAAAAAGGGTATAATGGTTTTGTGCAAATGTATGTAACAGGCAGAAGGAAGCTTCTCCGACCCCATAAAGTATATATATTCTTGATCAGCATCAACAGCCGATATCGATTTAGCCATGTCCGTCTGTCTGTCCGTCCGTCCGTTTGTATGTATGAACGCGTCGATCTCAGCAACTACAAAAGCTAGATACTCCAGATTTTCGATATGGGCTCTCCTAATCCCTAGGCATGACAAGTTTGTTTCAAATTTTCGATATCTTTTTCGGTTTACGATATACACATGGAATCGATAACAACATAATTTCGAATTTCGAAAACTTAAAAATGGGGATTGAAAATATTCATAAAATAATGAACATCTGTGAAAATTTTATTAAAATCGGTTGAGCAACACTGGAGATATGATCAAACATAGGTACTGTGGTACACGTACATATATGTGTATGTCTATCAGACCGACCGACTGTCGGTATGTATGGTCAAGGGTTAAGGGTATCTTCTAGTCGAGCTTACTCGACTAGAGCCTTCTTACTTGTTTGTTTTGTTGTTGTCTTTCTCACCCCAAAATTCCCATTTGTGAACCACGAATCGGCAAAAAATTTACATACATATGTAAAATAATTTACCACCAACAACAACACGGAAATCTATCACAATTTAAGCAACACCTAATGATATTTGTTATTATGTTATTTGATAAAGGTAGAAATGAATGCATAACATAAGACCCGGGGTATATATACCAGTAGTAAATATCTTAGAAGCAAACTCTTTTTTCCCTTACTTCTTTAGCATCCGTTCCAAGTGATACGATAATCACACAAATATACTACGTCTCAGTTTGAACCACAGATAGTTAAAACTATAACAGCATATATAATAGATAGCTGGTATAAGCTACAAAGTAATAATCGTTTTTCTTTGGAAGTCGATATGCAAACATATATAGTTTCCAAATGACTGGGTCACGTACCCAAAAGAAGAACAAACCACTGTGGATTTGCAGGAAAAATGATAGTTTAATAAGCATTTAGAGTCAGAGCTGTACTAGTAAATTCCTTAGCTATAGGCAAATGTGAATACCATGAATACCATTCGAAATTGAGAGGCGAAAACTAGCGAAGCCATAGGCATATTAAAAGAAAGAAATAACGAAGAAGAAAAAATCAAGAAACACATACATATTCTTAAGATCATCTCCCTCGGCGCTGGTTAAACTTCTTCGCTGCACATTTTTATTTTTAGATGCGGCCAGATCGCATGGATCATGGGCATTTAAGCGGCTACACCTTTACCGCCCTCCACCCCCTTTCTCTCTCTCACTGTTGCAGGCAACAACAACACAACAACACAGCAATGTGGCAACTTTTGCTTTTGGAGCAGGCAGCAAAGTCAATGGGTTGAGCGAAAAATGTCTGCAAATTCCAGCGAAAAGTGAAATCCTTTTAAGCGAATGGCAAACAAAACAAAAATCTTGGAAAATCTGTCGTGAAGCCCAAAAACGTTATAAATCTTGTTCATATTTGCACGTGTACGCGAAAGGCCGACGAGAGGAGACGAGACAAAACGAAGCGAAACTAAACTGAACAAACTGGACAAATGTGGCCCAGACGAAGCCATAAATGTCACGCCACCGATGTGCCCAGGCCTGTGGCAAACTCCAGCTAGGCAGGCTTACTGTCTGTATGTCTGTCTGTCTGTCTGTCTGTTTGTCTGCCTGCTGTCCTGCTTTGTTGGCATATTAGTTTTTCACTAGTGCTACGTGCTAAATTCCATGGCCAGAAATCCATTAAGTGAGCCCAAGCAACACCCAACACACAACATACAACACACAGACCATAACTACAGACTAGACGCTGACGCAGCCAGCAAACATCAAAAACGGCATCAACGGCATGGGTCGCGGCAGGCAAAGTGCTAAAATCTCATAAAACGTTGCCCAGGCAGCGGCCGCGGCAGCAGCAGCTGCTTCTAAATTAACCCAACTCCTACTCCTATTCCAAACACCGAATTCCAAACTCCGACGACAACGTTAGCTGCAACAGCTTTGAGGAGGCCACTCGAGCCGGGCGACACTTGCGACTCGCAACTTGCAACTTGCAACTTGACAACAGAAACAGCAACAGCAAAAGCAGCTGCTGAATATTGTTGCTGCCGGCGGCTTGCACTTTGCACTTCAGCCCGAAGGAGTCTCGAGTGTCGTCAGCTGCATACAAAAGTAGCAGTCAGTCAGTCCATCAGTCACTGCAGAAAGTAAAAACATTAAGTTGATGTATAGTAAACTACCCTAGAGTGCGAAGAATGTTAAACCCAATTTGACTAGAAAAAATCAACAAAAATATATAAATATTATATTGCTTGGGTGTCCATAATAAACTCTCTAAGACAGTAAAATGAACGTGTTCATAAGGATATTACTTTTATTTGCTGAAATTTAAAACTAGTTGTTCATACCCAGTGAGTGTGCAATGTTTAAACCGTATATAACGAAGAAGTTGGCTGGCATTTTCAGTGTTGCAACGTTGCAGCAGCGTCCGTCGTTGACATTGACATGACGAACTGAACTGAACTGCGTGACTTTGGTATTTGAACAGGAACAGAACTTCTTAGCCCGTGCCCTTGAGCTATAAGTAACAACAATATTAAGAGCAACGGACGCGACGCAACAACATTTATTCCTGCCTGATGAATTGCAAGCGGAGAAGTGTGAAAAATATTACTAAAAATAAACACGCAAAAGTGCAAAAGCCTACAAAAAAAGAGGTAAAGAGAAGTTTAACTTGCAACATTTTGTGCACAACTAATTTCGCAGGCTTTGTGGCAAAATGTTGCAGCAACACGGGCCAATGGCCTTATGCTAATAGCATTGTTGTAGTTGTTGTTAGATGTTGTTGCTGCTGTTTTGGCGGTGCCGAATATGGCCAACAGATTGTGGCGACATGGCCATGACCAGTTACAGTTCAAGGGCTTTTTAAGGCTGTGCATTTTCGGGTGAAATTTGTTGCATGCAACAAGCCCCATTGTGCCGCATTTGGTCAACGATATTTTACCGCTGATAAAGACATTTCAAATCCTGGGCATTATTTAAGACCAGACTTTTATTTAATTAGGAGATAAAACGTGAGAAACTTTCAAGTTTTTTCCTTCTTTAATGTAGTATGTAACACAAAACAAAACAAGTAAGAAGGCTCTAGACTGGTAGATACCCTTAACCCTTGACCATACAGACGGACAGACGGTCGGCCTGACAGACACACATATGTGTACCACTCTACGATTTTAATAAAAATTTCACAGATGTTCATTATTTTGTTAAAAGCTTAAATTGAGTTTTAGATTTTCAAGATTTTTTTGTTGTCGATTACATGTGTATATCGTAAACCGGAAAAGTTATCGGTTTGAGACACACTTGCTGTGCCTAGGGATTAGGAGAGCTTATATCCAAAATCCAAAGTCTCTAGCTTTTATGGTTCCAGAGATCGACGCGTTCATACATACGGACGGACGGACATGGCTAAATCGTTTCGGCTGTTGGTACTGATCAAGAATATATACACATTATGGGGTCGGAAAAGCTTCCTTCTGCCTGTTACATACTTTGCACAAAACCACTATACCCTTATATCCCTCATGTTTCTCGACCGATATCGATGCAATATTTACAGATGATAATCGTATATCTTTAGTTTTTTTTATCAATGTATAAATTTTTAAATTTTAATAACGAAAGAGTTACCGACAATGTAAATCAAACTTGATTTGCTGGCTTAGTAAAGCTTATGTTTCAAATCGCGAGCCATAATCTCTTATAGGTACTGAGATCGGCTTATTTATGAAGACAGACGGACATATACGGGTCGATTTGGCTGTTGATGTTGATTTTGGATAAATACAGTTTGTGGGTTTGGAGATGCTTTCTTCTTCACTTATTAATGTGTTCAGGGTATATAAAATATATTGTTAACAATCTAAAATAAAATCAAAGTTCCCCAACTTAAATGTTATGAAGATTTTCATTGATTAAGTATTATATTATTTTTTTTTTTAAACTATATGCAGGATAAAATCATAAGTAAAATTTTAAACTTAATTATGTATTCATTATCATTGAAAAACAAATATAACTATTTTTATTTAATTTAATTAATTTATTTAATAAGTAACTATTAAGTAAATTTTTATTATGGTAAAACATTAATGAATGCCTATTTGAGTATGGCACTTTTATTTGTTTTTCCATATGAAAAGCAGCCGTATTTTGACCTCAGAGCCGCCCACGCATCTCTAATCCAAGCGGACAGCCAGACAAGCATTAAAGAGTGCAAGCGTACGAGAAGGGGAAGGGAAAGAAGAGAGAGAGAGAGAGAAGCAGAACTGCTTTGCCGCCAGTAGTTAATCTGTGTGGACAGATGCGGCTTGCGGTCTTTGGTAGTCGCTGGCTGTCTCGTTGTCTCGCCAGCCTGTAAGCTGTAAGCTATAGTAAGTTGTAAGTGTATCTCGCTCATTTGAGGCATTCGCTTTCAAAATCAATTTTCTTACCAAATGCATTATACGCATCGGGCGGAAAGCGAAAGCCGCACAGCACAATAAGCAGGAAACGTCTGTCAATATCGAAGAAATATCTACTGCAGCAACAGCCACAGCTTTGGATTTGAACTTTGGGTTGATTGATTGGGCCAGGGCTTATAAGTGGAGCAGAGACAGAGACATAGATAGAGACAGGGATAGAGACAAAGATAAAGATTGCGTAAGAGACGCAATGTGTGTGGGTGTTGTTTTACTTGAGGAACTGACTCGACACCGGAGGTGTTATCAAAAACAGCTCAAGTACTGTTCCAATTACTGCTAACCCAGTCAGTCAGACAGTCTATCGCAGAGTCTCAAGTCTGTCAGATTGACATGGCTGGCCTCGTCAACTCGTTGCTGCTGCACTTTTTGAAGGCCAAAAGTCTAAAGGTGCATTACACGATGCGACAAACAGGCAGACAGACAAACATACAAACAGACAATATTGACTTTAGATACGAGTTGGACATGCCGACATTGACTTCTTGCTAACGGCAACTGCAACTACCCCTTCTACAACTAACCTTACCATTGGCCCTGCCTGCCCGGACTTTTTGCTCTCTGTGCAGTTGCTAATGAGATTCATAAATAAAGCCGCTGGTTAAATTTGCATTGGCATTGGTCTGGCTTGTTGACACACGGGACAAGACAATATAACTTTGTTAACAAGCTGCAAGCTGGTGATTTGTTCTTTATCTGTGCTGTACTGGATTTTCGGTTTTGTTTTTTGCTGGTAATTCTTAACTTTATGACACAAATCAATTGGAAAAGGGCTAATAAGCAACTTGTTAGCCTTGTTACGCATGCATAGCAAAACTTTCTTTCTTCCAACTCAAGTTCTTTGCTAACGAAATCTTTTAATATTCATTCTTTCAGATTATAATTAACTTTCTCACAGATAATGAAGCGATGCATTTCAAATATGCATAGTTGTAACTACGTTTGTAACGTTCGTTTTTAGTTTTTAATCAAATATTTCCAAAAATATTTAAATAGGTTTCGAACTTAACTTCACTCGATTAAAAAGGGATCTAAGGTTCAAACTTTGTCACTGTAAGCATAAATAACAAAAAATTCAATATTTCTCATAGTTGGATCAAATACACAAAACTTGTATCGAGTATCGGATTCTAGCAAAAATCGGAATGGATTTCAAAATGTTATTTGTTTAATTAAGTAAAATTTAATTTCTAGGTAGATTAGCTTAAAAATCTCACATAAACATACAACAATTTATTTATTAACACACTTTAATTAATTAATTTTGCATTAAAATAATGCTAATTCAATTTCACAAGTTCTCACTCAGAACAAGCAAACGCCCGGTAGATCATATTTTGCAACGGTCCTGGCTCGATTTAAGTTAGAAATTCTTGATTTTCTTAAGAGTGTATGATGAAGATAAACAATCTAGCATACTTAATAAAATCGTGTTATAAAAACACATTTTACGCTCGTAACATTACGTTTTATTACATACTCGGATAGAATTGAAAACTCTAATTGTTTTCGATAAGCATTGGCAGTAAATCAACAGCAATGAGAACAACATACCTGTAAAGAGATAGAGAGAGAGAGTTCAGATTAGTAACTACGTCGAATTGAGAATTCCCCACAGGTTGCATGCCTACCTCATAAAGAGAAGCAGAAGAACTCAATAGATAAACCCACACCATATTAAGCAAGGCCGCGCTGTTTGTGGAATGTGGAATGTGGAACTGCTTTTAATGACTAAAACTGTCGTTCGAATGCCATAAGCACCGCGTCACGAAGATGAGATGCCGTCAGAGACAACTCGGTGTCTTCTTGGCCAATGTCAATGCATTTGAGAGGCTTCAATTGTTGGTCAATGCACCGAACTGAAAAGTGGTTCAAATGGCTCCTCAACACATTCCCCCACCTGCAATACCAGGCTAGGTGTAACCACATTTTCCAATGAAAATATACCAAAGATACAATGTGCGGATCACTTGAATGCCAACTTGGGGCAGCACATAGCTACGTAGAGAACGCGTTTACAGAGAGGCCATCATACTCCTCATCCACATCGTCATCGTCCAAGTGTCTGACCGGACCACCGGCGTTGCAGCTCCAGGCAGCAGTCAGCAGTCAGCAGTCAGCTTTATATGTAGTATGGTATGGCTAGGCATGGCTAGGCAGGCAAGAGTCGACCTGGTTCGCTGTAATTGGCAAGTGGCAAAAGCTGCACAGGCTTCAAAACTTATAAGAGGTGGGCCATAAAAAGCAGGTCAGCGACTGGCTGGTTGCTTGCCACCCCTCTCCTCCTTTTCCTGCTGCTCCTGCTTGCTGCTGGTGCTGCTGCTGGTGCTGCGGCTGCTGTTCAGTTTTCGCAAAACAATCAAATTATGGGCACATTTGTGTGGCAGCATCTTTAATTGATGGACTGAACGTCGAAGGCACAATGTTTGCGCATTTGTTGCACAGCACATAAAAGGTGTAGAGAGCTGCTATAGCAATTGCCCCCGTTTCCCCTAAAAAAAGGAAATGTGGCCTCATAAAATTTCACTGCCAATGTGCAGGCAGACAGGCAGACAGGCAGACAGGCAGCTGTCCATCAGTAATTTACAGCGCCGAATATGTTAATGAAGCCACACCAAACCACATACGAAAGGTAAGAAAGCAACGGAACGCATCGGATCGACATTGGACATGGACTTAGTTGGGCCTAGGACGTTGCCCAATGCCCAGGAGAATCAAGAGAGAGTGAGAGGCGCACAACATTTAGCGCTTTAATTTGATGGCAAACATGGCGACAAGCAAAAAGAAAAAGCAAGCAAGCAAAAGCACATTGAAAGAAATGATTGTGCAGAATTTAAATACAATATAAAATAAGACATTTTTTTACACTTATAACTATTAAACTTATTTATGATTTTTTAACAAGTTAGTGTATTGAAACTATTTACTCGGTTAAAGTTTAAACAGCACCATTATACCCTTATTTGCTAATTTTATGGAGTAAGGATTTAAAAAAAGTATACTGGTTTTGTGTAAAAGTATGTAACAGGCAGTAGGAAGCATCTTCGACTCCGTTAAGTATATATATTCTTGATCAGCATCAACCACCGAGTTGATATAGCCATGTCCGTCTGTCTGTCTGTCTGTTCGACCGTCCTTCTGTATGTTTCAGTTTTTTTCAAATTTTCAATAACTTTTCCGGTTTACCATATAACCAAGTAATCGATAACAAAAAATATTGAATTTCGAAAACTTGAAAATGAAGAATTTTATTAAAATCGGTTAAGAAATACCGGAAACATGAATCCATCAAGCATTGGTACAGTAGTACACATGTTTGTATGTGTATGTGGATTAAGGGTATCTTTTAGTCGAGCTTACTCGACCAGAGCCTTATTCCTTTTTTTTCTGTACATAGAGAATGTCAAGGCGCAATTTCTATCAACAGCTCAGAATCAGGCATTAGATGGCCAACACCAACACCAAGCAGCAACCAAGCAACCAGGCTACCTCAGCTAGCCAAGTTTAGTCAGTTCGAGCCAAGGTAAGGCAAGGCAAGGTAGGCATGTTGCTTGAGCATTGGTTAGCAACTTATTTTAATTACTCGGCCCATGCTTGTTTATTATACGAGCACTTGGAAAAAAACATAAAAAATACTAAAAAGGGAAAAAAGTGCAAAGCAACATGAGAAATCAATTTTAGCCCAGTCACAATTGTTGTCGCTGGTTGCTGGTCACAGTGCATTCAACTTTGAAGCTGTAAAACCCTTAAGGGCATCATTTGAATTGACTTCCGTCAACAAAAAAAAAAAGACTAAAGAAACTAAAGAAACGGCAAGAGCGAGCAGCTTCGTTCAACATTCTAATTGCAGCATGCTGCAAATTAAGTGCGGACACTTGCAAATAATATGAATGTTGCTGCAAAAGGTGCAAGGCACCACAAGGCAGCCATAAAAGTGACTTGCTCGTGTTGCCTCTTGCTGCAAGTTGCCCGTTGCAAGCCATTGTTGTTGCTGTTCTTACTGTTGTTGCTGTTGTTGTCGTTGTCTGGTTATAGCCAGAGGGCTGTTGGCTGGAATGCAGCGTAACGCCAGCAACATTTCACGCTTAATTATAGACGCCGCAGTGCTAGGAATTTTTCATAAAGCCTGGTCTCGTCTTCGGCCAGTTGCTTTTGCCTGTTCCCAGTTCCCAGTTTCCAGTTCCCTGTTCGGTTCTAGGTTCGTTTGGGTTCTTGGCAGGATGCGCGCGTTTCCGTCTAATGCCCAGGCTGCAGCAGCTTATTTATGTGTGGGCCGTTTGTTTTGTAATTTAATAAGCAAACGCGCCACGAAGTAGAAAAGGAACATGCAAGACCGTTTATGTGGAGCAACGTTGACTAGGATATACCCTAATCCCTTACCCTAACTGACCCACACGATCATGCAATCTTTCAATCTTTAATTCCTATTCGGTAGTTCCTATCCGGTATTTCTTAAGTGAACTAATACTCTAAAGCTGATCTATTGATCATAGACTATATATAGACGTATATAGACTTTTTGGGGTTGGAGATGCTTCCTTTTGTGTGTTATACACATTATACCCTTTTCGTTTACCCATTTCATGGATTCAGGGTATACAAAGGGGCGAGACAATGTTGCAGGCAAAATGGGAAGGAAAAATGAGAAGAATATGATTTTAGGTGCCTGTATCTGAAGCCGAGAGGAGCCACCCACACAAGCGCAGACGAGCGTCAAACTTACAGATACTTATGTATGGAGTTGTGGCAGGCACACGCCGTTGACGCCGCTGTCGACGTCGGCGCCAGTCGGTCGCTGCAAGCGTGCGCAAAGGCAACAAAGCCAACAAAATGCTGACTCAGCAGCGACAGTGTTCGAGGAATGCAACTGCAACAATAGCAACAACAATAACAACAGCGCCGCATAATTCATATGCAATTAATAATTGGTTGCACATGCGCAGAATGTTGCACAGCCCCGCAGCATTATTGCTATGCACACTGTGCAAAATATTCCACGTATTATTATTATTATTATTTTTCAAACAGTCAGGTAAAATGATTGCCAATAGATACAAATACATTTTAAATTTTTCTATATCTTTATTTGGTCAACCTTTTATTTCAGCTTAAAACACAAAACATATTGTCATCATAAATATATATATATATATATAAAATAAAAAAAAACAAGTAAGAAGGCTCTAGTCGAGTAAGCTCGACTAGAAGATACCCTTAACCCTTGATCATACAGACGGACAGACGGTCGGGCTGACAGACACACTCATATACCGCTGTACCAATGCTTGATGGTTTCATATCTCCGGTGTTTCTTAACCGATTTTAAATGAAATGAAATTTTTACAGAAATTCATTATTTTGCTTATAGTTTCAATCCTCATTTTCAGTTTTTTGAAATTCAAGAAATTTTTTTTATCGATTACATGTGTATATCGTAAACCGGAAAAGTTATCGAAAATTTGAAACAAACGACTCGGCTGTTGATGCTGATCAAGAATATATATACTTTATGGGGTCGGAGAATCCTCCTTCTGCCTGTTACATACATTTGCACAAAAACATTATACCCTTTTTTACCCATTTCATGGGTTAAGGGTATAAAAAGAGAATTAACCTGAGGCGCAGCTTTTCCCATGGCTGAATGAATTCAATTACAATGGGTATGTCTCAATTTACACCATGTTTGACATTGTCACAAACATACATACACACACATAGACACAGACATACACATATATATACATATGTTGCTGACCATGTGACCATATAAATTAAAACACGCGACACATTCATCATTTTCAATTGTTGGAATTGTGGAATTGAAGGAGCGAGAAGCAAAAAACCACAACAAAGGAAGAAGAACTGCAACTTCAATGTCATCTAAAGTGCAAATGAAGTGGCAATCGGCACAGTGTATAAACGAGTTGTATTTAAGGATAGGGATACGAATAGATGGAAAGGCGACAGCAATTTCGATTACAAAGTGCTCTCCAATTGATGATATTTATAACTGACAAGAAGATTATTCGATTTCAAGCTACAAAAATTCGATGTTAAGATAACTTATATTCCATATTTGAGATGTATGTAGGAATCTAGTACTTTGATACCTACAAAGAAGCATTTAAGTAAAAGCAATAAAAATAGCAGTATCTGGCTTAAGCTAAAATGACTATTATTGAGAATTAAACAATTAAAAGCTCTTAACATATCATGCAGGAATCTGTTACTTAGAAAATCTTTTACAAGCTTTCAATCATTCTTAAAATAGTTGCATGCCTGTGTCAATTTTGTACCTCTTTTATAGAACTGGCGCCACTGTCTCTACCCCCTCGAATAGCCCATGGCAAATATGCATACCCATTGTCTGGCTCTCTAATTAAGTGCCTGTGGACAATATTAATTTATGGTAATTTAATACTTTCATTCCGACCGAGCGGCACAAGAAAGATTATCCATCCACGAATCTGTGGAATTCAATCGATTTAAACAAATTGCCAGCAATTTTCAAAGCCAAAGCCAAAGCCAAAGCGAAAACCAAACACACATCACACATAATTGATAATCCACACAATCTGTAGATCAACAATAATTTGCGCCAATTAGAAACATATTCAAAATGTTCTTGCGACCTCTGTACAGATGTTGCTCAGTTGTTGCTTCTTGTTTATGAAGTCAGCCTGATGTGGCTGTTTTCTTTTTTGGGTCGCCCATTGCAACAGCAACGGCAACAGCAACGGCAACAGCAGCGCCAACAACAACAACCCAATGGCCCAAACAAGCGGCAATCGACTCGCATCTAAATATAGAGTTCCATAAAGGCATTTGTGCTCCAGGTTCTATGGATCTTTATGTGTTGTGTTCTGTGTTCTGTGTTCAGTGTTCAGTTTGTGCTGATCTTCTCGTGGCCCGGCGCAAACATGATGTTGAAATTTTGATTGCGACATTCTTATGCCACGGCCTGCGCAAGCATAGAACAAATTGAGGCATTGCCTGAATGGCTGAATAGCTGAGCTGTCTGACTGTCTGACTGTCTGACTGACTGACTGGGATGTTTGGCCTGGTCCGGGCGGATGGTAGTGGCTGGTATTGGCATTGCTGTTGAGTTTTTTTTTTTTTTTTTGTGTTGTTGGCATTAATGGTTTTGGCCGTCATTTGATTTATGGCAAATGCTTATGTTGACAAACCGCAAAGCATATTCAGCTTAATGATTGCATTCTTGCAACCATTTCTATTTGAGGCCCCAACCAATGTGTGGAGCAACCTAAACTATCATCACCATGTGGCATGTAGTAACTAAATGCCAAGCCAGTTTCTGATGTTGTTGTTGTCTGACTTGGAAATATCTATACAGTATACATACACATTTGTCCTGGCCCCAGACTGGCCCTAGCATGTTAGCCAAATCTTATTTAATTAGATTTTGTTTTCCTCTTAGTTGGTTTCTCGTTCGCGCCTGTCGCAACATGCAACATGCGCCGTTGCATCGGATTCCAGCAGCTATCAGCACTTAATTGAATTCAGCCCAAAAACTTCATTTGGCATATGCAAATTTTATGCAATTAGCTTAGCTTAGCTTAGCTTAGCTTAAAGTGCTCACAAAACAAAAAACTAAGAAAACGTGTATACTGTTTTTCTGAATTTCTGTTTTCCCATGGCGACAAGTCTTTGATAAATGTGCATTTAATCAACTTTAATTCGAAACTTTATTGGATCTGCTTGAGCTGCTCTGAATGCGATAACAAATGTCTAAAATGTCATTTAATCAGCTTTCCGCTGGCTTACAAGTTGAAAGTTTCAGCTGAAGATAAGGTGAGTAGCATATAAAAATGAGTAGTAGAAACAATTAAAACATTTTGAAAAACTATTATACAAAAATGAAGTAATTACATTTTGAAATATTTTATATATTATTTGATTTTAGCTTTACTTGAACTTCTGCCTAGTCCAACTCTAAGTAAATTGGTATTTCCATTGAAATAATCTAGTTATGAGTATTTTTTCCACTTCTTCCACTTTTCATTGGCCATCCATCAAACCATCGATGGGTTGCGTCTCTTGCTGTGTGTGCTCTATAATCTCCATTAAGCATTTACATTGGCTGTGGCTTTGGCGTTGGCTTTGGCTTTGGCTTTGGCGTTGGCTTTGGCTGCATGATGCACATAATTTTAGCGCTGCGTGGCCCAAACCCAAAGAGCGCAATTTTTGCAATCATCGAAATGCAATTCGAATGCAATCATTTATCTGACTGCGCTTTGAGTCTCTAGCTCTCTGTCGATCTGTTTCGTCTGTCTGTCTGTCTGTCTGTCTGTATGTCCCGTGTTCCGTGTCCCAGAGAGTCTGTCTGCTGCTTTACTGCTGGCACAATTTTTCATTTCTGCTCGACCGCATCCTGTGGCATAAAACAAATATTGATGCTAGGCAGCGAGACGCGAGACAATCGATTATGCGCCGTCGCCGTCGCCGTCGCCATTGCCGCCACCGTAACGTAATCAGACAAATTCAATTTACGGCAATTTGCATGCATCGTCCAGCAAGCAAACTGTTGCGCCAGTTGCAAGTTAACAACATAACACAACACAGCAACAACAACCAGCAGTTACCTGTTTTTCCATTTTTTCTTTTTTCTTCTTGTTTCTGTTGCTGTTGTTGTTGTTGCATGAGAAATGACAATGGCTGCGGCTGCTCTCATTCTAATGTGACCAAGGCTACTTGGGCTGCCAAGGCTGGCGTAATCCGCTCACACTTCCGCTCTCCGGCACCCCTACCACCCCAACATGGCGCACGCTTATTGCACATTTGGCGCTTTATCGCCACACTCGAAGCTTCAGTTACCGGCACCTCACCCACTCCACTCCACTCCACTCCACTCCACTCAACTCGACTCCACTCCAGGGGAAAACTCTCTTCACAGGCAACTGGGACGAAACTGAGTTTTCCGCCAGTTTAAAGTTTGTTTCTCTTGTTGTTGTAGTTTTTGGTCAGGAAATGAAAAATTGACAAAAACAAAAATGCCACGCTCTGGTCTCCGGCACACATGCATGTTGCACATAATTGGCGTTTATTCCACAAGCAAAACCTGCAAGAAACGACAGCAATGGCTACAACTGCAACCTGCAACAGCAACAACTGTTGCTGATGCGTTCGCCGATACGCCCCGTGCCAGTTGTGGCAAATGTTGCCCATTTTTGGGGTGTGTCGCCTCCAGTCAAATGCGCTCACTCACTTAACCTTTGAACTGGCAACGTGTGGTGGTTGCTGTTGTTGTTGTTGTTGTTGGTGGCCGTCTCAGTTGTTACTCTGCGGTGTTTGTTGCATTGTTTGTCGCAGCAAAAGAAGCAGTGGCAGAGGCAGCGGCAGAAGAAAACGTGATTAAATTAAATTAACGTTCGCTTCCTACCCGCCAGCCAAAAAAAAAATAAAAATAAAAAGCAAGCCACAACAATTTTTTGTGAGGCATGTGAAATTTAGTCATTAGTTGTTGTTACAGCCAGGCCATTAGCGCACACTTGCCAGCCACGCCTATCAAATCGTGATGTTGTTGTTGTTGTTGTTGCTGCTGCTGTTGCTGTTGTCAACGCTGTTGCAGGAGCCACGGCAAGTTTGTGGAAACTGTATTTTTTTCTTTTTGGCTGTTTGGCATTGAAAATGCAATCGATTTTGGGAAATTACTTAAAACAGATATCGCAGAATCGAAACGGGTTCGATTCGGGGAAGTTTTTTTCCTTTCAATTTTGTTAATCTCATAAGTAGAGTAAATGATCGAATAACCACGCGGGTTATGGGGATACACCTTTTCCGAATTACAATAAAAATCAAGTCGAGAAAGCTTGACTGGAAGATACCCTAAGCCCTACCCTTACGCTCATGCCCTTACTACTACACCAACCAATGCTTGTTGACTAAGTTGTATTGTTCCATATCTCCAGAAATACTTATTATCAAAACCGATTGTCAAAGCCTCCCATTCCTGCAATTAGTGTTCACACAGACGGACATTGCTACATCGACTCGACTTTTGATGCTAATCAAGATAACCCTTTTTTACCCATTACATGGGTTTCAGGGTGTACCTAGTGGGATTAAGACTAAATATAGTTAATTTAAATAAAAAGTTGAAAAGGCCTTCAAATATTTGTAGTAATTAAGGGGAATTTGAAATTTGTTCCCTTCTATATATTTTCCTGTGTACTGGAAACCATGGTGCGGCGTCCATAAAATCTGATCAAACAAGTAAACAATCGTTAAAACAATATTTTATGTTTGCTTCAACACTTAAAATTGGCTATAAACATCTTCTTATTAGCTTCCTGTTGAAATTGCACAGTTGGCTATTTCTCATCAGCAGCGATTTCAAAAAATATTGTGCGGATGTTTATCTCTTTCGCTCACTGGACAGCCAGAAACACAAACAAGAGCAGAAACATCAACAACAACAACAACGGACAGCAACAGCAACATGATTAACATGATATCAATTTACGGCACAATATTTGTGGTTTATTTTCACACGCTGAGTCGCCGCCGCCGCCGCCGCCGCCGCCGCTTGAAGCCCGAAGGCAGGACGGAGCAAACCAAACCAAAAGATTAAATATGATGCATGCCTTACAATAAGGAGTCCATGCAAAAATGACTCAGAGCGTCCCTAATGGACAGACATACTGCCTGACTGACTGACCAATCATTGATACAAAAAGTTGAGCAACATTTTGTTGTGTTTTTTTTTTTTTTTCAAATTTGGAGGTTTGCCTGTCTCCCTGTCATTTTGTCAGAGACTGTCATAATTCTCAGGGTGCTCGAATACACGCGGTTCGACTCGGTTGGGTTCGGTTCAGTGTACTCAATGAACGCGGTAAAGAAAACAAACCAAAAAAAGAAACAGCTGTTTTTGATTCTTATTCTGGGATCAAGTCATGTGGCAGCAATGCAGCAACAGGAAGTACTAGAGGCGGAGGCGTTGAAACTCTTACCTGTAAATGAAAACCTTTTCTTTTTCCCATTTGCCATTTGGTTTGACCCCCCTCCCACCTTTCGAACAGTTATAAAATGAAATAAAAATCAAGCACGTCACCATGCGCTTTTCCTTTCACGACAAGAAAAACTGAAAATACAGAGAAAAACGCGCGTGTCGCTGGCCAGCGCCAAAAGCCATTAACATAAAAATGAATTTCGCTTTTCGCGACGCCATATCGCAGCTACCAAATCGACAAAAAGCCAATTTCAAGCCAAGCCAGAGCCAGAGCCAGAGCCAGGTCAAGCCAATGCAACCAGACCAAATGAAGTTGTAAGCTCTGCAGTTGAAGTTGCATTTGGAGCTGGAGCGTAAGGCTCTGGAACTGCATCTCATGGCGTTACGTAGGCAAAAAAAAAAAATAAATAGCTTAACGCAATAAATTTCACAAACGCGTGCAATAATTAGAAATGAAGCAACAAAAACAACAAAAAAAAAAAAAAACAACAGCAAAAAACACACAACTAGCTAAGAATGCTCTAAAAATAAGAACACACGTAGCTGATACTCTGTATTATTCGATATGTGTTTATTTAATGCACACACCATTTATAGTCGCTAAAGAAATAGATTAAAGTAAGCAAAACTTTCCGACTTTAACCAATTTTAACAATGAAAAAACAATTTTTTTAAAACTCTGAAAGATGTTGCTTGAAACAATATAGGTAAAACATAATTAACTTAACTTCAAAGTGATGTTACCCCTACGCTACAATATTTTTCTTAACTTTCACAGGGTATAATGGAAAAACGCAGCTAACGACAAGCCAAACATTTTATGGCTATCACCGATTGGATGCCATCGACATCGACATCGATTTCCATTGCGTCGGTGGTCGGCCGCAACGATGCTGGCGACGCCATCGCCATCGTCGACGTCGTCGTCGGCAGACTCGTGCGCAAGCGCGCCGATAATTTCTTGTTATCGACGCGCAATGATCACGTAAATTATGTCGAGGACTGGCATAAAAAAAATCACTCGTCGGTGCAGACAAAATGAAAAGAGACAAGAAAAACACAAAAAAAAAACGCTATGCGACGGAAAATTGTTGGATTTTGGAATGCATGCAATAGGCATTTGAGAGCTAGGCTCAAAGCACTTTTAAGGCTATAGGAGTAGATTGTGCATAGAGACTGCAACATTTGTCTGGTTGCTTGAACTGCATTAGCAAATCGAACATGTCAAAATTGTAGATAGATACGCCAAAGCTGAATGGGAAGTTTCTCAGATATTATGCAGGACAAATTTAGAATGAATTTAAATAGATGATTAATTACATGTATTTTCAAAGAAATAAGAATACTTTCGCATTGATAGTTGATAAAATAACCATTCCCTTGTATATATAACATATGTGGTAGCCCCAAATTACAATGGGATAAGGACTTACTAATGCATGTACTACTTCTATATCAAGATATTTATAGATCACACTGACCCAGCAATGCACACAATCTACTATTTATAGCATTGCCTTCAAAGTGGCAGGCAGCTTCAGGTCCGCCTAATTAAGATAAATACAGAGTGCTCGAGAGAGAGCGAGAGAGAGACAAAGGGCGACAAGTTGAGGACTACATTGTCATGAGGCATGCTGTCATGTCATTGCAACAGTTGAAGATGTCGCAAAGTGCGAGTGGTAACATTTCAGTTAACACCATTCGCAAAAGACGACTTAACCGTAGCAACGGTTGTTAACACGCCAGTTGCCAGTTGCGAGTCGCTCGGTTGCACCTTACCAGCAACAACAAATTGCAGACGAGACACAAAAGCCACAACAAGAAGAACGACGACGACGACAACAACAACAACAACAATACAAAAACAGAAACAACATTTTGTACGAGTTGCCTTAACGAACAGAACGCCTTTTGAGCTCCTACTTTTGTGACTACAGCTAGCGCCACCTACACACACACACACACACACACACACACACACACACAGAAGTCCTCGGGTAGGTGTGTACTGCCAGTACCCACTGTTATTCAATGGGTGTTGCTGATTGTTTTGTATGTATTTCCAGAGATTTTTATCTGGCCACCAAACTGCTTGGCATTCTTTGTAGAGAGACACCAAGTGCCACTGGCACTACCTACTCGAACTTTGGAGTTCGATTCTCAATTCTCTGGTTGTGTTGTTGTTGTTGTTGTTTTTTAGTCGGGAAAACGGGCAGTCAACGGAAGTCAGTAAACTTTCAGGGTTATTATTATGCGCAGCTCGTGGGCAGTGCAATTCCATTGAAGCACAAATAACAGGCAAAAAGTCAAGACAAGGCGCATGAAAAAACGCAAAATCGTCTTTACGGGAGGAATTGAAGCGAATTGACAGTTGCCAAAATTGTGTTGAGATTCACACAAATCTTTACAGTAAGTACATTGAACTGTATAGCTTCTTTCATTTCTTTGAAGTTCCACCTCTATTCTTTATCTCAATTTGATTTGCAAAATACAAAAATACAAAGCGCACAACGAGAACGACAACAAACCACAATTGACCCAATTTACAGACAACGACAACGACAACAACAACAACAACGAAAACAACAACAGTCAACGCCCGCATAATATCCATAGTTATATGTGTATGTATGTACTATATAGCAAAGATTCAAATGATGTTGATCAATTCTATGATATTATTGCAATTTTATGACACACCGCCACCGCCGCCAGTTCAATTAACAGTTATTCATATAAAGATATACGTACATCTGACAGATCAATACTAATTGCCCGCCATGGCGAAAAACAATCAAGTACTTGCTGCAAGTACACATCGTCGACTATATACAGCTCGATATCAATCTTCAATGATGTATATGTACATATATTGCCAGATTTGTGCTAAATGCAAATATTTCCAAGTTCTTTTTTGCTTATCAGTTTATCGTTCTTTGTGTTTGTATTGATTCGTTAAGCTTTTTGTCTTCTCTGGTCATATCTTTTATTTGTATTGACGATTCTTGATTGAAATGATATGTACTAAATTTTGCGGTTACAAACTGGATCAACATGTGGCTTTATAAATATAAATGCATGTGTTTATGTTATGTTCGACGGGTTTGTTTACCTGGCCTGTGGTTTGTAGCGACCTGTACTTGTGCCTAATAGCAAATAATGCCTTCCTTCACGAAAACAACCCAAGCCCATTCATATCGCATAAGAGAGTACAGAATATACAAAGTAGGTAAAAGTTTCAAATCAGAACTGTTATACGAACTATTGGGAAAAGGCTGTGTAAGTTAAGCTTAGTCAGCATTTCAACACAATTGTCATTTGGTTTAATCCCACTTCACTCCCACTTCTCACTCTTTAAGCACAACTGTTAATCATGTAGCATAAATTACATGAATGGCTTTTGAGTGATTCATATGGCGAATCATTTATTGGGCTTATCAACATTTATAGCGAATGACTTTCCAACATGTGGTGTGGTTTGAAAAGCTTTGAAAAGACTAAAAACTTTAAATTTCTCTTGATTTTATATATATTCAAATTCAATTGCTTATTGGATTACTATTTTGCTGTCACAAGTTTTCGGTTTTCGATTTACGAATTAAGTTCCGAAGATTCCCATCAGCGATTGCAAGCTGTAATTTTGATTGTGGGAAAAAAAGGTGTGACCCCGATAGTATATGTATGCATATATATGTCTATATGCGGGTGCACAACTTCCAGTGACACATTTATAGTGCGTACTAAAGTTCAATGTACCCGAGAAAACACATTGGCAACATGTGTCTGGTGTGTGTAGTGTAAGTATGCATTGTAAAACTATACAGACAACATGTTGTCATGGCCAAGTTCAATAGCCGGGGCAACATTGTTGCAACATCTATCTGTGGCACTCACCTGCCGTTACTCCCAGTCCCAGTCCCAGTCCCAGCCCAGCTATCCAGCTCGATTCCAGATAGCAAGCTTAATGCTCGCTAATCCAATAAACTCCAATAAGTGAAAACACAAATAGTTCAAGTGGAAGTCTGATTACAAAAAATGCAGCAGCAGCAGTTGCCAGAGTTGCCACAGTTGCTGATAAGAGCTCTTTGACTCTCGACTCTGAAGTTTTTATGGCATGCAATTATAGTCTTCAGATACAGATATGGCGGCGCACTGACAGAGATACAGATACAGATGCAGTCGGTTGCAAGGCGGTTAATAAATGCATTTCAGTTGTTCACTCAAGTGGAAAATTTCTTATTTACTTATTTATTATAGTATATTTTGTATTTTATTTTAAGGAACGCCGGTGGTGATGGGGGTTGGACACTTGCTACTTAACTTTGAACTTAACATTTTTATTATTGTCCATCTGAGTCTCATTCTCTTTCACTCGCTCTCGCTCGCGAGCTTTATTTACTCATTAGGTATTGTGCACATTTTCGTTATCAGCAATTACAAATGCATTGACCTCGTTTCGGTTTCGGGCTTCGGTTTACTTTCCGGGCTTCGTTCGGGGCTTTTGTGGGACAACAAATGTTGCCAAACATTCTCAATGCTCAATGCGAAGGCAGCGAGCGAGGGAGGGAACGTCCGCAATTGGTGCACAACGGAAGCAATGTATATAAATAAATATTGTGTAGATGTGCGTAGATTTTTCTTTAAGCAACAACTAAACACACATTTAAATGCATCGCTGCACACACAAAACAACAGCACACAATAACAACCACTGCTTCGCGTTTTTGTGTTTCGTATTTTCGTTTGTTTACACACAGAATGCCTGCGAACAACTTTGTGTATTGTTGTGTATTCTGTTTTTACGGAATGTGAATTTGTGGATTGTGAATTTTGGTTGTCGACTTGCACCGGTCAACGTGTGACTAAAACTGACAAAACAAAACCCGAACCCGAAACTGAAACTGAATTCAAAAATGAAACAGTCGTTAAGCGTGGCGCCTAACCGAATGAGCGACAGATAAAGAGAGAGAGAAAAACGCAGGAGAGCAAACCCAAAGAGAGAGAGAGAACGGGTGTGTGGGCGAGAGCGCCGGTCAGGCAGGGCAGCCAATGTATGAGTCGCGGCGGCGAAGGAGAGAGAGTGTGTGACAATTCGATTGAGTGCATGCGCATACTGCAATGCAATAACGGGGGGGTCGTCGTCGAGCACAACAAACGGTGCTCAATTTGTTTTGTTTTGTATCTCATGCATTCCCCTCTAAGGGGTGGGCTGCAGCAAAACAGCACAAACAGTTCACTGTTACACAGACAAAGAACCCTGACAGACATTCAAATGTCAGCCGAATGCAGTCAGTCGAGACTCGAGACGAATGCTAGACGAAAGCATTTCTTTTATAGAAAGAGAGAGAGAGAGAGAGAGAGAGAGAGAGCTGTTGTCTTCACTGCTATGAAATTAACATTATAACAATCCAATTTTTTTTCGAATAAATAAGAATAAGAATATTTCATATGAGGGTATGTGGTGAAAATAATAATAATAATAACTAAGTCTGAGCTAAAACATGTGCGTTCGACTTAAATCGACTACAAAATACTATGATACTTTTATAAAAACGAATGTTGTCTTTAACATCTGCTTGCAAATGGACAGTCTATGGCGGCTGGGGTGTGCGTGGCATCAGAATTGTTGATGTTGATCTTTAATGGATGTCACTATCTACACAACCAAGTTTTCTGACTCTACTTCAAAAACTATGGAAGATATGGGGATTTTCGGCTGGTAGCGGTAGAAGTTGATGTAGTCTTAATCACGAATCTTAATACTAAGTTTTCTGACTCTCGCTTGAAAACTATAGAATATATGGGCTTATCCGATTTCGAAACCCACAGCATCTGAGGCGGAAGTGGTGGGCGTGGCTGCACAAGTTTTAATTCAGGTATTTGGGCAAGCTATCAATTTCAGCCCCATAGTGGGCGTAGCACCCTAAACTGGACGCTTTATCACAATTTTCTTTATCTTCTTTCTTTAAAAATAAAACACATTTAAAGATAATTTTTTTATTCCAGCCGTCAAGTGGCAAATGTTAAAGCGCCACAGAAAGCTTACTTAATTTAGTTCTTGGAAATAAAATTTACCTATATATAGTGGAAATAAAATTTAGATAAAGTTTTTTTTAAGCAATCCGTCCGCAAAATATGACTAAACAAAGTTAAAAATGCTCAACAATTAAAACTTTATAGAACTCCCACTAGCTCAACTTAGATCAAGTAAGAAGGCTCTAGTTGAGTAAGCCCGACGGGAAGATAACCTTAACCCTTAGCCATACAGACGGACAGACGCCCGACCGTCGTGTCTGTCAGACATAGACATACTGTAGTACTCTACCAATTTTGATGGTTTCATATATCCGGTTGAGAAACAACCGATTTGAACAAAAATTTCACAGATTTTAAATATTTTGTTGATAGTTTTAATCCTCATTTTAAAATATTTGTAACACAAGATTTTATTGCTATCGATTACTTGTGTATATCGTAAGCCTGAAAAGTTATCGAAAATTTGAAGCAAACTTATTCTGCCTAGAGCTCATATCTACAATCTGGAGTCTCTGCTGAGATCAACGCGTTAATACATTCAGACGGACATGGCTATATCGACTCGGCTGTTTCTGCTGATCAAGAATATATATACTTTGTGGGGTCAAACAAGCTTCCTTCTGCCTGTTACATACTTTTGCACAAAACCATTATACTCTTCTTTTTACCCATTTCATGGGTTAAGGGTATAATAAGAGTGTCACTTATCAACTTTATCACTTTGAACTCTTTGCACTTTTAGAGCTGCATGTACCACAAATCATAATAATTACTTTTAGAAACGCATGTTAAATACGTATGCAGAGGGATTATAAAATGTATAGCCGTAATATCGGCTTGTTTTTCAACGTTCAATATTTGACGCGGCACTTGAAGTAGCGCAAAGATGCAATGCACTTGTAGCGCACAGATGCTAGTATCTGACAGATGCACATTATATATGTGTATGTAATATATATATCTATATGAATGAAGTTTGTAAAAAGAGGGTGTTGCATCTGTGTATTGTGCTCATTATAAAAATGACTCGCTCCGGCGCCGCATTGTCGGCTTTAAGGGTTGCATTGCTCGTTTATGCTATTGTTCCCCTCGATTATGTAGGGTAATAGTCGACTTTGGTTGAGCTGTTGATTTACTGCCTCGGCTTTTCACACTCTCCACACAATCCACAATCTCGGTAATGATGAGTTGTGGTGAAAGTGGCGTAATAGATTTTTCATGATAACTTCTGGAGGGTGGCTTTAAGTTCATCAAACTACTATACAAAACAAAAATAAGGGAATGCTTAAAGTTCATGAAAACGGGTTTTTTGTTGTTGCTCCATCTGGAACATATCTCCATCTCTTCACAGGGGCTTATTCAACTCGACGAAAGCACAAAGCGTAGCAACTTCAAATGCGAATATGTGGCACGTTTCCAATTCACAAAGACCGACTGACGCTTGCAAAAAGGGTTTGAGTCGGGGGTCGGGATGTTGTCCCGTAGACGTAGATGCTGTGCTCATCTCATATACAAAAAAAACTGTTGCGTGCTTTTGGGCGCGCCCTCAACATGAAATTGGCGCACTCGTGCACTGGGACAGACTCTTCATTGGGGTTGATTGAGGTTTGGGGACTTCTAAGGTGTGTCCATGCATGCATTATTACAGAGCGGGCATAAAGAGAAAGAATTTTCTTTGGGGGTTGTCACAGGTTTCAATTACCCACCCAACAATCCGGTTGGCATATTCTTGTGGCACGCACCGTAGGACGCAATCTGTTTAATTGAGGTGTTTAGCCATCTAAATAATTAAAGCAGCCAAAGGCTTTGCTGAGAAGGTCATAATCATAAATTAGACACGCGACTTCATGAGTACATTTCATTCCATCAAAACCAAGCGACAAGTGTGTACAGGTTTGAATTGAGATTAAGCATGAGAAGTAGATGGGATGATAAAGGTAGCATTAAAGATTTATATATAGAAGAAGTGCTGAATAAGTCATTCCAATACACTAAATGGAAATCAGTATTATCTATAAGCTTTCGTATCGACCGATTGCACTTAAAGCTTAAAGCCATCTTTTGCCTTTTCTCTTGTTCCCCCTTTGATTTACGTCCTTTAAAATTCATTTCTTACTAGGAGCAATGAACCTTCTTTGAATATTCCTTGACCTTAGATCTTACTTCAGGAAGTTTGATATGGACAACAATTAATGAATCTTAGGTATTTGTATAAGTACATTTGTATTTGTAATTACAAATAAAAATGACATTATTTAGAATTACCATAACAGTTTTAGCATACTTTTACCCTTCATAGTCGCAACTTTCCAAAACAACAACAACATCATCAGCAACATTACGTGTCCATAAACAATTTGAAGTGAAAGACCACACATACGAGTAGAGTAGTTGGGACAGAAGTCGGTTGTTGGCTTCTACTACTCTAAAAATGTGGTAGTATGAATTGTGGCTGACTATATTTAAATAAGACAAAGTGCTGACATTTCGTGCTTAGACCGCGTGCCCATTAGCCATCTAGGCCGAAAACGAAACGTTTATTGGCTCTTGCCTCTTGGCTCTTGGTGTGCGCGCGAATACACCCACACAGAAATGCACACAGTGAGCACTATAATTTAGTGGTCCACTCAGAAAAAAGATGTGAAGAACTCAAGCGTAAAATTGTGCCAAATGTGGCGAGTGAGAAGGAGAAAAGCATAAAGTAAAAGTGCAATTACGAATACGAAAACTACGAAACTACATATTGCATTGAAATATTTTCGTTGATGTTGAAGTTTGGCTACTGTTTATGAACGCGCAGCAGCTTGCTGTCAGCTTGAAAACGGCTACAGAAAAGAAAACAAGTAAGAAGACTATAGTCGAGTAAGCTCGACTAGAAGATACCCTTAAACCTTGACCATACAGACGGACAGATTGTCGGGCTAACAGACATACACATATCGCTGTGTAGTTCTGTACCACTACTTGATGGTTTCATATCTCCGGTGTTTGTCAACCGATTTTAATGAATTTTTACAGAAGTTCATTATTTTGCTTATAGTTTCAATCCTCATTTTTAGTTTTTTGAAATTCAAGATTTTTTTGTTATAGATTACATATGTATATCGTAAACCTGAAAAGTTATCGAAAATTTGAAACAAACTTGTCATGCCTAGGGATTGGGAGAGCTCATATCCAATATTTGGAGTCTCTAGCTTTTGTAGTTTCTGAGATCGACGCGTTCATACATACAGACGAACGGTCGGAAAGACAGACGGACATGGCTAAATCGACTCGGCTGTTGATGCTGATCAAGAATATATATACTTTATGGGGTCGGAGAAGCTTCCTTCTGCCTGTTACATACTTTTGCACAAAACCATTATACCCTTTTTTTACCCATTTCATGGGTTAAGGGTATAAAAAACGATAGCTAGACGCATGCGCAGCTATGCTTGCGTAACAGTCGGTACCAAAAGTAATGTGACAGGCGTTAAATGCGCTGCAATCGATTTGATTTGCAATCTATGATGACTTTAATTGAAAAACCTCTACAGACAGACAATAGCGTGTGGGCGTGGCAGCCACACGAAACCGAAACAACAAACAGTACATCAAGTGATGCTTAGATAGCTAGTACGGTGGGTGGGAATGGTTGATGTGTGTATGTGTGTGTGTGTGGTATGACAGCTGTAAGGAAGTCAGTCGGTCGCTAATGCAAATGCGCCTACGCAAATTATGAAAAATTATGCACACCATGCAGCAAATTTGTTGGTCGAAGTTGCAATGGCTTTGGCTTCCTGGCCAAACAGGCAACACGCAGACAGACAGACAGAGAAACAGACAGTGGGCCGGAGAGCACAAAAGGCCATTTCACGCCGCATGAAAATGAAACAAATTTGATGTGTGGCCACTGTGAAACAAGCAAGCACTGAGACTTGACTTTCTGCGGAAACATCAGCAACGGTATGAAATGTCCAGCAGCTGCTTTCGGTCTGTCCACTGTCAAATGTCCACTGTCCACTGTCCACTGCCCACCGTCCACTGTATCTCTTCTCCACCTTTTCAGCTGTTTTTGGTTTTTTGTCTTTCGGCCTGCTTAAACATTTCGTAAACGTTGCGTCTTTAAGCTACTGCTGCTGCTTTGCCTTGTGTTGTATAATGAAATAGTATCAGTTTTTTTGTTTTTTTTGGGTTTTTATACCCTTAACCCATGAAATGGGTAAAAAAGGGTATAATGGTTTTGTGCAAATGTATGTATCAGGGAGAAGGATGCGTCTCCGACCCCATAAAGTATATATATTCTAGATCAGCATCAACAGCCGAATCGATATAGCCATGTCCGTCTGTCTGACTGTCTGTATGTATGAGCGCGTCGATCTCAGAAACTACAAAAGCTAGAGACTCCAGATTTTGGATATGTGCTCTCCTAATCCCTAGGCAAGGCAAGTTTGTTTCAAATTTTCGATAACTTTTCCGGTTTACGATATACACATGTAATCGATTACAAAAAAATCTTGAATCCTGAAAATGAGGTTTGAAACTAAAAGCAAAATAATGAATTTCTGTGAAATTTTCATTAAAATCGGTTAAGAAACACCAGAGATATGAAACTATCAAGCATTGGTACAGAAGTACACAGCCATATGTGTATGTCTGTCAGCCTGACCATCTGTACGTCTGTACGGGCAAGGGTTAACGGTATCTTCTAGTCGAGCTTACTCGACTAGAGTCTTCTTACTTGTTTCATCTTGTACTTGTATGGCCTGATAAAAATCATGAACAATAACATCTCTAAAAAAAAATATGTGGAATTTCCTAAGATTATTAATATTTACATTTACCTAATCTTTTATTGATTATAAAGACTTATCAAGCTCATTAAACGATTAGACTGTTCATATTATGTAATAAAAGTTTACAATTCCAAATAATTGATTACCTAAAGATTCTTATCAATTAACTTATCAGATCTCTATTCATTTACACTAATATTATCGAATCAATCAAGCCTATCTTATCAGCTTTGAATTAAACTTTTGACTCTTAACGTAACGCTAAGACATTCTCACATCAAAGATTTATAGATTCCTATCAATATTCATAAATACCTAACACATTACGCATTCAAAACTAATCACTCACACCGAATGTGACAACATTCTTTTTCTGTTTCACATGGCTTCTACTTTTGTTTTAAGCGCATATTTAGTTGTTTTTTTCTTGTGTTGATAATGCGCTTGAAAACCTTTTAACATTCCATTTTGTTTCGTTTGGTTTTGGTTCGTTTCGAATGTTGACTTAAGCTACTTTCGTTGTTCTTAAGAACAACATCTTTCGCTTTTTAACAAGTTCAGAAGACCGGCCAAAAGGAAAATTGTTGGCCAAACAGATCTTAATCGTTCTTGAGGGTTATTCTTTTCTTAAGTTTTTGGTTTCTTTTTTTGTTTTTAGTGCCAATAATATTGAGCTTTAAGTGTTTCGTTGTGTGTTTTGTAAAGCTGCAGTTGCTCTCAGTATAGTTGTTGTTGTGTTCAGACTGACAACGTCAACATTAATCACTGTCAGCAAGCTGGTCTTTGTGGGCTTTTGGTCTGTTCTGTTCATGGGCCACCTCATCGTTATGTTCAGTCTTTTATTTTTCGCTGTTTGTCTGCATGTGATTTTATTAATTTCGCATTCCGATGCGCAACGGCGCAAAATTCCAGGCAGCCAATCTCAGGCATCATTCTCTTCCTCTCTCTCTCTCTCTCTATCCCTCCCTCCCCACTCCACTCTCTTACTAAGTGGTACAGTCATATAGCCATGAGGAAGTGCAAAGTGTTTCACATGTGCATCGCACTTTAATTTTTTTATACGTTGATCGTTTATATTATTATACCCTTAACCCATGAAATGGGTAAAAAAAAGCGTCGATCTCAGGAACTAAAAAAGCTAGTCTCCAGATTTTGGATATGAGCTCTCCTAATACCTAGGCATAGCAAGTTTGTTTCAAATTTTCGATAACTTTTTCGGTTTACAATATACACATGTAATCTAAAAAAAAATCGAATAGAAAACTTAAAAATGGGGATTGAAAGGAATAAGAAAATAATGAACTTAAAAATTTTATTAAAATCGGTTAAGTAACACCGGAGATATGAAGCCATCAAACATTGGTCCAATAGTACATGTACATATGTGTATGTCTGTCAGCCCGACCGTCTGTCCGTCTGAATGGTCAAGGGTTAAGGGTATCTTCTAGTCGAGCTTACTCGACTAGAGCCTTACTTGTTTTTTCTTTTTTTCCTTATGCAGCGCTTTGATCAATCAATTCAACTGGCGTCGTTTATCTGTTTCAAGGTTTATTTACTGCCGAAGCCGGACCCGGAGCCACATACAGACAGAACTGGAGCCAGTGGTCCCCCCATCGGCCATAAAATAATTTAATTGAATGATCAAAATCGGATGCTCGTCGCATAGACGACACAACATAACACACACACGTACTAATTCCCCCACTTGGATTGCATTCACTTGAGAAATATATGTTCAGAAGAGAGAAAAAAAAAATTATGAATTTGAATCGATAAACGATGGACGATCAGGCGGGCGCCAGTTTCAATTCTAAAAGACCGCATGACCCACAAATAACTAAGCTAAGCTCGTCGTCAAATTGCCAAATTGGGCCTCAAAAGCGAAAACAACAACAAAAGAAACATCGACTCCAATTGATAAAACTTAAGGCATCAAATGCGAGGGTGTACTCAACTTTTATGTAATCGGGAAGTGTACCAAATATTTATGTTTATTGATTTTTTCCTTGTGAACTGTGTCTGTTCGTATAAAAGCAACTTTTTCTCACACCCCAAAAAAAGGTACACTTAAAGTTTTGCAAATATCTTCGTTCAATAACAAGTCAATACACATCCATGTGCAAATCGATAAGATATATACACTTACTTCCCACATTTTTCCTGGCGACATCCCCAAAAATTGTGCATTCAAAGTTTCATTCAAGATTCACGCAATTTGGATAATAGAAAAAGATCTACATAAAAATGCAGACTTAAATTTCGTTTTATTTTAACCAATAATATTTAATATATTTGGTATAATATGTTTTAAAACTTTTTTTTTAGGGCCTAAGCTTTTAATTAGTAATATTCTTAGTTTGGCCTTGTGGTGATTGTCGCTTTCATACAAGCATAAGCTAAAAAAAAAAAAATTTTCAATCTTAAGGTATCTAGATATCTGACGATTTAAGTAATGCTTTCCTTAAAATCATAGAAAAATATAAGTTTCACAACTTTTATAATTGAAAAGTAGCAAGCACACCTCGTGTGTGCTTATTATTATTATTAATATTTTGTGAGATTTATTTGGCGGCACAGAAAGATTTACAGGGAGACGCATCTGCCGTGCTTGGCTAAACAGCAAAGACAGCGAACTAAGCTCCAACTACAACTTGGACTTGCGAGTGCTGCACCAGCAGCAGCTGCAATGTTGTCGCCGTTGCCGTTGCCATTGCCGTCGCCGTCGCCATGTCACCTTGTCGGTGCCTAGCTAAGTCGGTCGCACATGTCGCGGCATGCCATTTTAGGATTTGTGACCGAAAAACGGAATGAAAAAATGAAAAAAAAATTTAAAAAAGACATGAAATATATACATACCATATGTATATATGTATGTATGTAGATGTTGTTGTTGTATATTTGTAGGTGCAACATGGGCCGCTTATTTTTGGGACACCACTGCTGTTGTTGTGGTTGTTGTTAGCTGTAGAAAGTGCCGCCAGCAAGCAACAGAAACATCAGTAACAACAAGCAACAAATCACAGCTGCTGGCTGCAGTCGCGTCTCATTATTTTTACGTTGTTTTTTACGTTATTTTTTGCATATGGCCATTAGCGTTGACAAGGCAGAACCACAAAGAAGTCGCCACTCGCGACTCGCCACTTTGAAAGTGAGCGCCAGCTGTTGCCAATTTCCGCATTTAGCAGCGGGCAGGGGACTTCTACAGAATCGACCCCGAACCCGAACCTGACGACTCTCTTTCATTCAGTCTCATTCAGTGCCTGCCACATTTGACTGCCTCAGTTGCCAACACGTTGCGAAAGTCACATAAATGGCAAAGACATGTTGATGTTGTTGCTGTTATTGTTGTTGTTGTTGTTGTTGTGGTTATAAGCGGCGCTTTTAATTGACCAACAAATTACATGCTGCATGTTTGTCTTTCGGCCAAACCCTGCAATAGATGACAAGCAAAACCAGCGCCGAATGACTAATTGGTCACCATAATGGTCACATTCGAAACCCCAGACTCAAACTCAAGCTCAAACTAATACTCAAAACTCCGGACACGGTCTGCAAGTCCGAGAGTCAGTTTCAGCGACAACCTCAGTCGATCAGCTTTTCACAGTGGGTTGAATCGCTGTAACGATCAATTAGCACACTTTTTGAAAAATGTCAAAATAATTTAAAAAAATAAATAAATCTAAGATAAATGTTTCTATGAATTTGCGAAGGGTTATAAAAAAATATTCATTAAAATATGATGATATTATGAATTCTTCTCCTAAATATAGGGGCGGCAACGAATTGGAGACACTGAAAGATCATTTTCAAAAAGGATATGGTAAGTTTGCAATTGATTTCAAGGCTTATTATTATTAATGTTATGACTACTATCATAATCGATTTGATTTGATTAAGAAACTTATTATTTAAGGGCTGCGGATTGCAAGGATATTTAAAGATTAAAGTTTCTTTAATTCAATGTTTGTGGGCAATCTTCGAAAACATGTACTGAATCTTTAGTTTTTGCTTACAATCAGTTTCAAGCAGTTTCTGTTAATAATAAGGCTCTAATGCCATTTAATAAAACATTTTTTGACGTCTTTGGCAATAACAATTAAAAATTGTATTTGAATTAACACCCTAATTGTTTGACCACTGTGCAACAGTATTGGTCCCGGCTGGCGCTGCTGCAGTTCGTCAAGCCATTCACACACGATTTAGCGCCACCGTCATCGTAGTTGCCGTTGTTGCCTCTTGTGCCCCGTCGCCACGGGATTTCATGTGATGAATTTGTCTCGACGAGACAGCGTCGCCAGATTGTTGGCAAAAGTCGCCAAGTTGCCGCTGCCGTTGCCTTTGCTGTTGTTTTTGTGTTTTGGGTGGTCGACGAATCGCCGGCACAACTCCTGCGGCTTAAATGCTTCGACAAAAACAACAGAATAAAAAAAGTTCAGTTTTACGTTTGCATGAAAATGACTAAATTATTCATTGCAGGATTTGTTGGTCGAACACAGCCGGCGGCAGCGGCAGCGGCTTTTGGTATTGAGTTTTCTGTTTTGATTTGTTTTGTTTTGGTTTATTTTCGTTTTAGCCAAAGCACAAAAAACACTTTCGCTCTCCCATACCTCTATACACATATGTATGTGCGACACACCCGTTTAAAGAGCTTAACCGCCGAGAGTTCAGAGCTCAAACAAATATGCCAGACAATTAGTTGTAATGCTCAGAGTCTTAAGACTCGACTCGACGCGATTCGACAAATAAACAAACGAAGTCGACTCTTGATGAATGACGGCCAACTGGCAAAACTGAACTCATTAAAGCTGCCAACCAGCCAACCAACATTTATTTGTTATATGTAGTCTAGTAGCTGTAAGATCAGAGACCCAAAGACCTGAGACCCAGGTCTCAAGCTATTGTTGTCTGTGCAGGCGCAACAACGCCTACCTGAGCTGCCGTTTAATGGCGAACTGGCGAACTGGGTGCTGCTCCTCCAGTGACTCTTTGGCCAGAAGCACGCGCCAGGGCCCCATTGTTTGGCTGAGTGTTTTACTGAGTGACAGACTGACTGGCTGACTGAGTGAATGGGTGAGCGAATGCCTTGCTAGGCCTTGCCTTTATTGTTATTGTTATTGTTATTGTTATTGAGGAAGTGAAAAAAATTCCAAAAAGAAAATAGCAAAAACTGCTACTTACTAGACAAAACCATACCATTTACATGCTTAAAATATGTAAATAATATGTTAGGCAAATCTGAGTTCTTTGTCTCAAAAATCTAAGTGTGACGATCTAAGACTTTCCTTATAGATTTGTAACCTTTTTTTGAAATATTGACTCAATTTTTAAATAGTTAACAATAGTTGATCTTTCAACAAAAACAAATAACGTTTATGTATTGTAATAATTTATGTTAGATATATGTTTTCAGAATCACTTCTATCACTTATACAGGATACTCAATCTTTTAGTACAGTGGACTTCATCCACATTTAAACAGTTTTCTTATAACACAGAAATCCCACAAAGCAGTAAATGTAAACATATTATACTTATTATGTCTAAGCAAGCGAAAATATTATTTCCATAACATCCCCAGCTAAAAAATGGTTTGAGGAACTGCAATTCTACTACATAACGTATAGATCGATAAATATGTTTAGAGACTGACCGTCGTTTATGCCACATTTAAGTCAATCACAGTCAAACAATCGCACGGCAACAACCGCAACAACGGCAACAACAAGCAATTGCTGTGGGGCCGTTAAGCCGTTAAAGCCCTATAATCAGGCTACAATTTGCCACAGTCACCCACAAAAAGCATGCAACTTCCTCATTGCCAGGCGGCTAGGCTTCAGTATTGCATAAGCCAGAGGCAAATTGCAAATTGCAAACTGCAACTGCAATCGATTTCAACTACAACATATATAAATTGGATGAGCCATGTGTTTATGAATGAAAAACATAAATGAAAAACGAAAAAATGCCACAGACATGAAATAAAAACCAAACAGAAAGCTGAAAACAGAAAACAGAAAACCAAAAAATTTTGCCCATTTAGCCATGTAGCCAAATGAGAGAGTGCGGTGTCTTTGAGGGCGACTGTGTGGCTTGGCATGGCAAGGCAAGGCAAGGCAGGAAGCTGCCACAAAACAACGAACGACGCAAACGACAAACGATCGACGGATTGCAATTGTCTGCGTCGGCAACTGCGTCAGCGGCTAAAATGAAAGGCTAAACTTGTGAGGCAAAATGATAGACAGCCAACTGTCTGAGCACTGTTGTGGGTCTCTCTCTCTCTCTCTCTCTTTCCTCCCTACCTCCCTCTGTTTGTTTGGTCCTCTCACTCCCTTTCTCCTATTCTACTTACTTTGCTTGCAACGGAAGCGCAAAAATAGAAAATAATTTTGAACTTTGGCGCGGCGGCGGCGGCGGCGGCAGCGTTTGACTTATTGCCTACTGATTTGCAGACAAATCAGTTTGGCTCCAAGGCAATCCGAGTCAGTGCCATGCCACATGTGCCGCCACATGTTGCATGTCCAAGTCTCTCTTCCCCTCTCTTTGTCTATGTGTGTGTGTGTGTGTGTGTGTGTGTGGGTGTTGCATATAAATAAATTGTAATTTAGTTTGGCACAGGATGCACTCATCTCTTCTTCTCTCTCTCTCCCTCTCCATCTCTCTCCCACTCTTTGTACGAACAGTGACTACAAGTTCGAGTACTCATTTTGCATTAGGCGCCAGCTGCAGCTCACGAACGAAGAGAAAGTGAGTGTTTGTTAAAATTTGACAGGTTCATTTGACAAACAGGCAGCGAGCAATTCACGTGCATACGTATAAAACGTATAAAAGTACTTAACTCCACAGAGCACTTGCGATTATAAATGAAATCGAAAGCATTTACAATAAATCTTAATAAATCATCTTGCTTATACACATGGTTTACTTATTTATCAATAGGTTTGTTATCCGCTTTAAGAGTTTTAACTAATTGGATTTACTGCCCAAAAGCTTGCACTCAATGGACAAGTATTCAATAACTACTATATATTGAGTACTTTTAACAGTTACAGTTCGGATGATATTTATGTGGAATAAGTGGAATAAAGTGAAGTGAAATTTCCTATAAAAATAAATTGAAGACATAAAGAAGAGCTAGGTTTAACAAACCATTCATTTTGAAATGTTAAAGAATTATTTACTATTTTTTTGGAAACTATAAATACATGCACATTGATAACTAATAAGTAAGGAAATTATCTTCTTTATATTTTATTCTTCCACTATGTATGATATATATATCTCGATTTTAACCAATGATCTAACTGCAATAAAAAGTTTTAGCCCAAAAAGTCTAAAAACTATGGAAATAGTTTACACAGAAACAGACGGATTGTTGAGCTTGCGATGCTGATAATGAATATATATATACACATATTTATTAAAGGGGGTCGGATATGCATTCTTCTATGCATTACACATTTCATGACAAAATCGTAATACACTCTTAATGTCTTTATATAATCATATATATTTATATTTAAAATTGATGAACGAAATAAAGTGACTCTTAAATTCTCCAAAATATATAAGCATAAGTAAAACTTAGAAACCAAATAGCATACACATACAAAAAGAGTCTTTGACATATGGGCTAATTGGCATTTTACTGTTTCTCACTCTCAAACAATTTGCAAATTGAGTGACCATGAAAATAATTTATAAAGTAATGTGACAGGCAGATAGGCAGAATCTTCTATTCTGACAATCTTCAAATTGGAAATGCATTGAGCACAACAACTTTGAAACTACAAAAAAATAAAAAAAAATAAACGTAACGAGGTCAGTTTTCATAATCATTGTCTATAAATCATGTTATGGGTAAGCAAAATAAAATAAAAAACAAAAAAATGGCCAACGCCTGTTGGTTGCCTGGCAGGCTGCCACAGTTGCCACAGATTTCCGCCTTAAGGCAGCGTCAACTGCATTTTAACCCAATTAGAGAACAGGTTGGCACCTCCACACACACACACACACACACACACAGTGTTTCACATTTCAATTTGTGTGCCAAATTTTGTAAAGCAATTGTGAGTTGTTGTTTCTTTTTGTATATATAACATTTTAGTTTTAGTTTTTTATCGGCGCCTGTTTCGACACCATCTCGCCGATCTTATCTGCCCGACCTGTCAATTGTGTACAGGGCGTCATTAATTTGCTTAGTTTTAGTGTTGTTTCGGTTGAGAAAGCGCATAAAAAATATATGTATATAAACTCATCTGCGGCGTTTGCTATCAGATTGTGTGCTTAATTAAGTGCATCCATTGCCTGCGCTTGTTGCTGGTGGGCAGCATTTGAATTTGTGCAATAATTCATGGAAAGTCGAAAGTCAGACGAAGTCAGACGAAGTCAGACTTCATCGATAATGTGTCACATATCAATAAAGAATTCCCACAAAACTGTTTTATACTTCTCCCATGTTGCTTTATGCATTTTTATGTGCCTGCAGGGAGCATCACCTACCAAACCAAAGCCAATTCCAACTGGCGCCACACAACAAAAAATAAGTTTCCAGCCGTCCAACAACAAAAACGGCATACCAAACACTTTCGGCATACCCAGCACTTGCTTGACCATTGATGAAAGTCAAGTGCCGACCATCCACCACTGAAGTTTTATTTATACCCTTAACCCGTAAAATGGGTAAACAAGGGTGTAATGGTTTTGTGCAAAACTATGTAACAGGCAGAAGGAAGCTGCTCCGACTCCATATACATACATATATATTCTTGATCAGCATCAACAACCGAGTCGACATAGCCCATGTCCGTCTGTCCGTATGTTTGAACACATTTCGATTTCAGAAACTACAAAAGCTTGAGACTCCAGATTTTGGCTATAAGCTCTCCTAATCCTTAGTCAGGACAAGTATGTTTCACATGGAATCGATAACAAAAAAAATCTTTAATTTCGTAAAATGTAAAATAGGGATTGAAACTATTAACAAAATAATGAAAGTCTGTGAAATTTTTTAAAAATCGGCTGTGCAACACCGGAGATATGATCATCAAGCATTGGTTGAGTAGTATACGTACATATGTGTGTATGTCTGTCAGCCCGTCTGTATGATCACGGGTTAAGGGTATATTCTAGTCGAGCTTACTCGACTAGAGTCTTCTTACTTGTTTTTGTCTTCTGTTTTGTTTAGTGCACATAATTGACCAAGTGGGTCATTGTAACTTACCTGCAAAGAGGAAAAAAAGAAGAAGGCAAAAGTGAGTGAGTAAAAAAAACGACGACAACAAGTGAGAAAAATTGTATAGAACTGATATCCTATTAATAAGAAGAGTTACGGTTGCCGCAGATTTAGTTAGACGTTATCAAACATTAAGAGTTAACCCTTTGCGTACATTTGACGAGTGAGACACGTCATCGATATGAACAACCAATGTTACCGATAACTAGTCTAATTCCTCATCGGAATTGAACAGATGGATATATGTCTTACTCAATGTGTTAAGAAAAATCAATTAAAGGGGCACGGGCAAAATATTTGCCAGCCAAAAGTTTATAGAGGATAACTCAATCAGCTTTTGTCATTGTTGGTCAACCACAAAAGCAAATCCATTGTCGTTGTAAAGATTCTTTTTTGCTATTTAACATACAACGGTGCAATAATTTATCGAATAGATGTAACATTACGAAACACTGTATCGAGTGAAAATAGTAGTTTTCAGTAGGCCTGGCGTAATCTGACTTCAACCATGAAACCCGTACGATACAGTTACGTTCATATATATATGTATATTCGACCAGACTCGAAATTAGAAATTCTTTTTTTTAAAAAAAAACCTCAAAATTTGTTTAGAATTGTAAATAAAAAGAGAGAAAAATTCAATAATGTGCTCGCCAAGTGGACCGGGCAACGGTCCTTGCGATTCCTGCTGTGGACCGTTCGAGTGCTCCCCGAAATGCTACAATGCGGCACAACTGGAGGCTTTGCCACAATGTGCACCACGGATACCGCCACCGTTTCCCAAGTGCATAACTGTGCAGCAACCGCCACGTCTCATCTGCAAAAAACGCGTCGTCTTCACCGAGAAGATTGTGCCCGAGCCGATGGTCGTGAATCGTTGCAGGCAAATCACCATACCCAAAGTGGTGGATTCCACGCGTGTGATCAAGGTGCCAAAGCTGATTTGGGTGTCGCAAATGGTGCGCGAACCTCGCGTCATCTACTATCCATCCATGATACCCGATCCGTATGTCGTTTGCTATCCAAAGCGAGTGTGCGAGCCGCGAGAGGTCTGCCAGTCGATATTGTGTCAACCCAAGCCGCAGACCATTGATATACCACCGCCGAGGGAATACTGTTGTTATCCTAATGGACCCATCAACTACAAGCCGAGTGCCGCCTGCCCACCATGCCCGATTGGACCTTGTGCACCTGGTGGCCCCTGTTGTCCATTGCCTTGCTTTGGGACCAGTCAGTATGCCGTTACTGAGGGTCGTTGCGGGCCTTGCTAGTCTTCCTAGCCTTCCTACAGTTTAAAGCCCCCTAATTTATTGAAGATCCCGTTATCTGTCAATGTATTAATACATGCATATATGTATTTTTTATGTATCGACAGAACATATATACGTACATATGGATAAGTAGAGCAAAAAAAATAAGTAATGACAAATTTCGAAATTAAAAAATGTCCTCTTATTATCTTACATTACTCGCGTTCCTTATAAATAGCATCCATTGTTGAATAGTTTTTTATACACTTTAATAACCCATTCAAATAACAATAACAAAATAATATTGGATTCTTTAATGCCATTTTCCGCATCGAAATTATGTTAATTAAAATCATTTTCTTTAATTCCGTTTGTAAATTCCATAGCATTTTTTTTGTTTTGTTTATTGTGTTTTTTATGTGTCTGAATTTAATTGCTTCATTTGCGCCCCTGCATTTTCCAACTTTTGCTTTGCTTCATCTTTCTTTTTTTATAACTTTTGCCACACTTTCAGCATTGTTTATGTCTCTGTGTGTGAGTGTTTTTTTTGGTTTTAGCCAATGCATTATTCATAAATTATGCATTTGTATGCAAATGCCGCATGCCGGCTAATTGGTTTTATATAATAAATATTTTGTTGGGCTTTCGCTGAGATTTATCTCCTCTCTCTCTCTCTCTCTCTCTCTCGGGTTGAGGTTTTGTGAAGTTGAAGGTAGAATAACAATGATGTGTGCTACAAGTAATGACAACTGCACGACATTGAAGCCATGAAAGCAGCCGACGATATGCATACGCAAAAAAAACATCAATGAATACAATATAAAGTAACACGTTACGCATACGTCACATAAGCCCGACTTAGGCAGCAGCAACATATTGAGACGGAAGCGTCAACCATCCGTTGCATGCAACGCCCTCGATTAGTCAGCAAAACTGTTTGCTGTTAGCTTTGACTTAATTAAGGTCTTGACACATTGCTATTACTGCAAACGCAACTGCAACAGACTCCTAAGACAAACAAGACACTGAAAAAAAAAACTTACTAGATGGAAGGGACAAATGTAAAAGGATTCGTTTTGGAAAACTACAATATATTTATATTAAACATTCTTTTAAAATTTATTTTAAATCATTTTTTTTATTTACTTCAACTGAATCAGTTAAATACGCTTTAGAATTCCGATTTCTTATATAAATTATAGCGAATTAGTAAAAGGTTAAAATCATTATGAATGCATTTTAACATTTCATTTTGTTTATCAATTTCAGTTAAAAGATTTACAAAATCATAATACAATTCTCATAGCTAAGTAGAGGATAAAAATAAAGAATTTAAAACAATTTTACATATTTTGCATGTAATTTGAACTCTATCACTTAAAATGGGATATACATTTAAAGTATATATACTCTTCATCAGCATCGCTAGTAAGTTTGGTATAGCCATGTCCATCTGTCCGTTATTTCTTTGCAAACTGGTCACTTCCAATTTTTCTTTCTGGTGAGATCGATGCATAGTGCATCATGTATCTCCAATACAAAATCAACGCCTTTGACAAGATTTTACTATGAAAACAAAGGAAGTAAACTTTTTTACTTAACTTTTACGTGTATATACTATTCGACATGCCGAAGAAAGCTTCATTACATGTTATTTTTTTTTCAGTTTTAAGCATTTGAATTTCTCGATTTCGATATTGTTTTTTTATTGCTTGAATGACGCGTGATTTTTTCAATTAGCATCGCTAATTAGGAGTAGTGTAGTAGTACATTCAAAACAGGTGTTGGTTGATTTTTTTAATAGTTGCTCTGGGTCAGTCACTTGCCATGAAAGAGGTGTTAGTTATGGCCATAAAAGCGCACAATGTGTCACCTCGCTTTTTATACCTTTAACCCATGAAATGGGTAAAAAAAAAAGGATATAATGGTTTTGTGCAAAAGTATGTAACAGATAGGAGAAAGCTTCTCCAAACCCATAAAGTACATATATATTCTTTATCAGCATGAACAGCCGAGTCGATGATCTCAGAAAACAACAAAAGATAGAGACTCCAGATTTTGGATATGAGCACTTCTACTCCCCAGGCATGGCAAGTTTATTTCAAATTTTCGATAGCTTTTCCGACTTACGATCTACATATGGAATCGATAACAATAAATTCTTGAAAATCGAAAGCTTGCAAATGGGTATGGAAAATATTAACAAAATAATGAACATCTGTGAAATTTTTATTAGTATCGGGCAAGAAACACCAGAGATATGAAACTATCAAGCATTGCTACAGTACTAGTTCACGTATGTGTATATCTCTCAGCCCGACCGTCTGTCCGTCTTTCCGTCTTTATGGTCAAGGGTTAAGGATATCTTCTAGTCGAGTAAGCCTTCTTACTTGTTAACAGATGTGTACGTGCGATAAGGGGAAGCTGCAAAATTTGTTAACTCCAAACACACACATGTATTATGTTTGGAGGTTGTGTGTGAGATGTGTGTTAATTTGATGGCTGCTGCCCTGCCGGCTGCCTTTGCTGATATATTTGATTTGATTTAATTTGATAGTTAACAACATTTAAATTTATGGTGTTGGTCGTTGTTAAACGAAAGTCGAAACATTTGAATATTGTGCAAAAATGGTTTCTATGTGTCTTTACAGGTGTTTATATAAAGCTTACATGTGTAGTTGTAAGTAATTGGTCTGAACATTTGTTTATGGCCATCATTATTGTTGTTTAGCTCGATTCCACGGATCGCATATTTAGTTTTTTTTTTTTACTATTTTCGTAATTTTTGTGATTGCTCAATTGATTTAATTACTTTGAATGAGGCGCCAATGGAATTTCAAGTATTTTCGGATACCGGAAAAACCAAACCCTGAACCAAGAACAGTGTGCATGACTAGGAAGTGAATTTAATTATCAAATTGTTGTTGTTGCGTATGCATAATGTCATAAAATCAACAGATTTTCCGCAATCAACATAAGCTTTTGTACATTTCATTTTAAGATGCCGCTTCACCATGACTATATAGCTTCTTTTTATAGCGTTTACATACGCATCCCAAGACATAAATCAAGATGGTCTTTTGTTTGAAGCTCTAGGTCTTTTTGAAAGTTATCCGAAAGGGTAAAGCTGAATGGTATAACATAGATTTATCTTGACATGTTGTTGTAACAATTCATTAAGGCCAGACACAGTTGACCAGCAGAACGTTGAGACTACGAAAAAACGGTAAGAGAAAATCTTGGAAATACTAATCAAATGGGCGAACGACTAAAATATGCTCTGATTTGAATGGTTTTGAACATAATAGGAACTCGTAGCTCAAAGTAAAACATTTTTTGGTTGAAAACAAAAAAAAAGTTGGTTCAACAAGGAAATGCTTAAACATCGATTTTAATCGATAACAATGTTCTCCTTACACTAAAACTTGTTCTTAGATGGCATATGCTACAGTATTTTTGTAACCCATACTCTATTAGCCACACACTTGACCAGCTCTGAACAAAGGCGACTTGACCAACAAAGTTTTCGAATTGTTTTAGACACACACACACATACAACAACAATGACACAGACTCATATACTGGCCATTAAAAAGCTAACATGCCACAGCAGTCTATTAGCAAAATACTATAAAAAAAAACACACACACAACAAATAAAAGAAAATGTTAACTAGACGTAGCCGTAATCTGAGCTTTTCTTACAGGCACCTGACTTAAGAGGCGTTCCAAAAAGTGCTCTGCTGCTGGGGAGGTCATAAAACTGGCAGTGGCACCACAGAAAAAAATTGTTTGTGTGTGTAGCTAGACAAAAAGTCTTTTGGCCGCAATCGACTCAGCCAAGTCAGCCATGAGTGGGTGTTTCTGAAGCCAGAGCTTCGCTTATCTAGCCATAAAGAGCAGAAGCTGAATCTGTAGCTGTAGCTGTAGTTAAAGCTGTTTAAACTGGCGAGCTGCTCCCAAGTGGAGGCGGCCACGCATATTGTTGTTGTTATTTTTATTGTTATTGTTGTTGTTGTTGTTGTTGTTGTTGCCTACATGTTATCACGAACACTTCACCACAACTGTGCACCGAAGAAAATGAAAAAAACTGAAAGTTGAAAGCTGAAAGCATGCACAGATCTTAGAAAGATCAACGCAAGAAAATTGAAGTTGGCAGATAACGACTGTCAAGGTGCTCTGTTTATTTTAGAAACCATTAAAAACTTAAGGAGAGTGTAGGCTTTTGAGAAATTTAAGAAAATACATTTCATAAAAGAGAATGTATAATCAATCATAAAGCTCCAAGTTCTAGTGTTCACATTTTCGTCAAGTGTAGTCGTAGTCCCTAAAAGTCTTTCACTTTTCTCACCTGCGCGCACAAATTGCACAGCAATAAAGATGAGCCCAATAAACCCTATAATAATGGCTGCCGATTTTTGTTTGTGTATAGAGAGTTTCTGAACTTCCAATACCACTCTGGGGTTAACACTTGCCTCTTGGGTGGTTGGTATGGTTGGTAACCTTGGACCCTGAATTCGACCCATCAAAAGCATAATAAGCAAAAGCAATTTGTTGGCCCATGCCAAACAAGCCAAACCAGTTGATATATATATATATATATATGGTGTAAAACTAAACAAAAAACAAATTATACACAAAAATTTAATTGAAATTACAAAGCGATAAGGTCTAGTTGAAGGTCTATAGTTTTGGACAGCAAATATGTCTATATATATATATAGTATTCGTAGTTGTCACGGTGCTTGACATTTTGTAATGAGTTCTCTGAAGCTTGTCTATATGACTTGTGTCAAACAAAAGTGCTTGACGAGGATATATACCCATTAATATGCCATGACATTATGTCGTATATATACAAATAAATATGAAATAATGGCGAATCGATATTTACCGATAACTATTATGATATCATAATACTTACATATTCTAATTTAAAAATAACTGAATTTCTGTGTACTCAATCTATTTTACATTGTAAAGGGTATAGGAACACTTTGACAACACAGAAACTTAACAGCAGAAAGGTCAGGGCCCTTTGCTTAAACCATTGACAGCAGCTAGCTTATGAAGTTAAAGTCGTTCTAATTAATTAGATCGCCGGATTCCATCACACACAATAAACACTGTGTACACACATACGAGAGGTAATGGTAATGATATGAGTATTAATCGTTGCTCTGGCGTCGTCCAGTGACCCACCCATTGGGGTCTAACGAACAAAAACTTCTCTTTGTAATTTGGCGTTGAATATGCCGCGTAGAGCTCCGTCGCTGGAAAAGCAAACGATGACGATGATGGTCATGATGATCATGATCAAGACAGACAAACAGCAGGGAGAAGGAGAGAAATGGAAGTGATACGAAGTAAAGTGACTGAGAACAAGTCCGACGTAAAACAAGTTTTCCAGTTTTTCCAATTTTCATGCACTAAACGCAATCAGTGCTCATGATCTGTACATTAGCGTCGTGTGCTGATCACGCAGATTGCCCACACAAATACAAATGCACCGAATAACGACAACGACAACAACAACGAAATTGAAGGAAAATGCAGTAAGTATTAAACTGAACGTGGCTGGTGCACACACACACACACACACACACACAAGCACACACATCTAAACAGTTGACTGATATACTAGATCCATTTATTTCAACCATTCCAGCCATGTTGACCAGTTTTCTAAAGAGTTGTTGTGCAGTAGCCTAGCACATAGCACATATACATAAATCTAACAAACGCCTTGGCCAGGATGATGACGACAACAACAACAACAAGTCGAACACTTTTGGCCGATTACAGCATCACAGCAATTCGAGTCTAGGCGGTCGATCAGCAATGCAAATTCGATTTTGAGAGTCTAGGCCTGTTTTTCTTTTTTTTTTTGTTTTTTGGGCCTGCTCCTGCAACATCAGCAGCAGCAGCAGCAGCACTTCCTATGAAGTCATCATAAGACGATGGCCTGGCCGAACCGTTAGAAATGTCATTGCATAAACACGGCATTTTAATTTTAAAATTATGCAAATTTACACGAATGCCGCCACAAGTGGGGGTAACAACAACAATAACAACAACAACAAGTGGTTTGGGCTACGAGTGGGCGTTTGCGTTTGAGTGAGTCATGGGCGTGAAAGCTATATAGAAAGAAAACCATTAAGATGACGCTTCCACAAGTGCATCTCCCTCTTTCTTTCTCTCTCTGTCTTGCTCTGTGAGTGTGTCTCTCTCTATATGTGCGGGGGCTTCAAGTGTAGTCAGTAAACGTTGTAGAAACAGGTAACACTTTGTGCAGATCTCACTTGAAGAGTGCAGACAGGAAAATAGTTACTGAATGGTAAAAGAAGGAGAAGATCGTTTAAATGTTTGGTTGCAATCACAAAACCCGTTTTGAATATAATTAAAGAGTATAATGATAAGAAAAATTACTACAACTTATTAAGTGTTTAATTAATTAAGCTTTACAAAACTTTTTACTTTTATAATCTATATAACTTTATACTTTATTTTCATATTTTCATATATTTTGTTTTGTTTATTGCTAATCCTCATTGTTATAATCACCAAATCACTTAAGAAAAAGATTATTGTACATGATCTTAACGATCACAGTGCACAAATATCAATATATAACGATATATCTATTACATCATAAATCTTCAAGTTTTCTCTTCTGTTGTACTCTAAATATTTTTGGACATAGTGTCAATCTTGGCGAGCTTCACTTTATCATATGCAAGCAATGTCAACTCGTATATAAGCACAAGCACAAGCATAACTTGTAAGTTTATCAGAATTTAGATTCTTGTTTATTTCTCATTGTTTACGGTTTTGTCGCTCACGTTTTTCAGATGTATGATTTTTGCGATTTTTGTGCTCGTTTTGTGTTGAACTTTGCGCAAAATACAAAAGATGCAAAATACAAAATACAAAATAAGCAAAAAACCTGTTGAACAAGATCTGATTGAGTTGGCTGTGTTGGCCGACGTATGTTTTTTTTTAGATTTTATAATTATATACAATTTGATATATGCTTTTGGACTATTATGACATTTTGCATAGCGTCAGAAGATTTATAAATAATTCAATTAATATTAAATGCGGTTACTTTATTTGATTTATTTCTTCTTCTTTCTTGCTTCATTTCGTCTCACTTTTTGCTCGCGCTTTGCTCATTGTTTCTTTTATTTATTTCTCATTTGGGTATGTTTCATAGAGCTGAAAGTCAAACAGCTGTGTTTGCACAATTTGTTTGTTGTTATAAATATGTATATACACATATATTTGTATAATTTGTGGTTGGTATGTGGTTGTATATTTACAATTTTTCTATTTGACAGACCACCTATCAAACTTCAAGCACAAAACAAGAAAAATCAACAAAAAAAATATAATTTTTTAAGAAGTCGTTGTTAATGCATTTTATTTTTGAAACGAAATTTTTCAAGCTACTCCACTTGGCATTTTTTTTTTTTTTTTTTTGTATATTGTACTTAATTTATGCACTTACATTGACTCACACACACATACAAATATAATAGCAGGTGTGTGTGTGCAAGCCGAGCACAAAATAATGAAATAAAAATAAAGTCGCTGACATTTGAAGGTTGTTCGTGGGGGGGGGAGGGGAGGGGGTCATTTCATTATGAACAATGTAAATGCTCGAGTGCCAAGCAATTATATGTACATTTATCTATATAAATCATGAAGTTTAGTAGTTATTGAAGAACTTGTTCATATTTTTTGTATTCCACAACAACACAAAAGCAATCGTTAGCTAACAAATGCAAATTGCGTATCATTCCTTATTGTGCGATGCGGAAAAACTCTCAACACAATAGCTCTACCAATAAGGCAATATACGTTTTGATTAACAACAACAAAAAAATACTAGTTACACCCAATTTTCCTGAATGAATTCATTTGCTGGCAAGAATTTTTTTTATTTAGTTTATAAACTTGCAATGCTGACACACAAACAACACCTTCAACTATTAGAAAGCAATCCATACGCAGCCCGAAATAGCTTTAAGGTTTTACTCAACTTTTGTAAGTCATACAAAGTTAGTAATTAATTTAAATGGCAATATAATGACTAATATCTTAAGAAAACACTAATTTTAGAACCTATTAAAGAGTAAAGGAAAAACTATTTCCTAAACTAAAGCAAATCAGGGAGCCATTGATATACTACATTACAAGTAAGAAAGTTTTGTTTGTATAGTAACGTATATAATATAGTAATCCGATTTCGCTGGTTTTGACAAATGAAGAAATCCATTAACTAAATTTCAGCTTGATAGCTCCAAAACTAAGGGATTCAGCACGCGATGAAATAGTTTAGTTATAAATAGATAAGTTTTAAACTAACAAATTTTCAAAAATATATATACAAATGTTCCAAAACGGAGTGTCTGAAAAAGTGTTTAAGCAGCAAATCAAAATCTTACAATTTACAAAAAAAAATAAATAATAATAAAACAACATTAATTCCAAATGTATTTGCTGTTATTCTGCCAACAGAAAACCAGCTGTGAGCTCAATTTTGAAACCGATTCGATGAGCAACATTTGTAAGCTGGCAGTTGTACACTCGCAAACACACACACACACACAGACACACATTTCTAATACCTGAACAGATCGGGCGGGCAAGATAAAAGCAATTATGTTTTTAAATGGTTAAAAATGATGATGATGATGATGATGATGATGATGAAAATACATATACCTGCAAAATATTCGACAACAGCTCTCAACTTGACCTTTAAAATGTTACGTATTTTTGTATTACATTGTGGTGGTTTCTGCTGTCAATAATTATTGATTCGAAGCGCTGTATTACAAAATTTGCACAAATATTTTGACGCCCAGTGAAACACTTTTCAAATTGAGGGCAGCAGATCCCACAGCTCGCCCCCAGGACTTCAATATGACGGTCAATACTAACAACAAACGAGAGAAACCAAAGGCAAGACGAAGATGGCACAGAAAAACAAAATACAAAAGTTGTAACGCTTTCGAAATGTTGTGAACTCTGTGTGAACGCAATTAATCAAAAAACTAGAGCTTAAGTTTCACTGGCACTGGCAAGCTGAGAGTATTAAGGCAACAACAGAACAACGGCCACCCATTGTAATATCACTGAAAAAAGAGCTGATAAATAATCGTTTAACATTAATTTAAATTGCCTTCCATAGTGCGGCGCATTATGTCACGAGCGCGGGTGCAGCGCAAACTTTGCTTTACCAAACGAAAGCGAAAGTATGTCAAAGCGAGAGAGCGAGAGAGAGAGAGAGAGATAGAATTGAAAGAAAGAGATGCAACTGCTGCCAACTGAAGCGTGAAAGATTCTGTTAAACTGGCATCTCTTCAACTGATACAAACACACAAAAAGGCATTGGCATTGTCGCACTGCACTTAATGCGCATGCGTGCGCCTCTGTTCGCCTCAGCTTCATGTAGCGGCAGGGGAAAAAGATTGTCGACGGGGGGGGTAGGGGGTAGGGGGTAGGGGGGGCAGACAGCTTTCCAGTCCAGTGGCTCAAAGTGAAATGGAAAGGCAAGTTGGAGACGCAACAACAACAACATGAAATTGACAACCGGCGATCGCATGAAAAATAACTTTCACTAGAAACCGAAATCCAAAATCTCAAACAGCAACAACAACAATAAAAACACAAGCTGATAGCAAGAAACAAAAAAAATAAAATAAAGAAAAAAAAGGAAAATACAGTCAACAATGCAAGAAAACTTGAAAGAACTTTTATCAACGCAGCGCCGAAGTTTAGATACACTTTAAATATTTGCAAACTAAGTTTAAATTGTTTTACCATATTTAAGCAGAAATCGTTGACAACAATTTAGATTTCATTTTTAACAAATTGTCTCTTTTGACAGCTATTTGATCATATAATTATCGAGTATTATGAGATGTGTGTTCTTTTATTGCTCAGTGTATAATAATTAATCGTTTTTGACAGCTATTTAATAAACGTTTGCACTGTTGATAAGTTAATTATTTAGTTGTTAAGCACGAAAACAAATAATTTCACAAACATCTGATTGCGATAGATAAAGTTACTTTCATAGGAATACAAAATATGAAATAACACAAATATATAGAAATTTATAACAATGTTTTATTCAAACCTAGTATATTATTGTTTCGAATTGTTAACTTTTTCAATAACAAAACCATTATACTCCGTATGCAAGGGTATAACAAAGATATTGTCAGGTCAAACCCAATCTGAAGAAAAGAGAAAGACTCAGGCCATGACTTCCACCAAGAGGTTCCAACTCTAACTTGCATGTAGATACTCACTCTTGCCAGAGAGTCTCTGCTTGTGACTCACGTCTTGTAAATCAAGTCGGAAAGTCATATCACAAAAATATTCTTTAGGCAATATAACCCCTAGTCTATTCGGCTTGCCAGAGAAAACTGTCACTCATTTGGGTTCTAAGCGAGGCTTTAAGTGCTGTGAATCTGTGCAGCTGTGGAGCTGCGAGCAGCGCCCCCGCAACCACTATCCGGGGGTAGGCGTAAAACTGTCTAAGCAAATGGCATTTGCCAAGGAAGTTATAAATTTTTCTGCCAAATAGAATTGTGACGACGACGACGGCACAAAAGCAAAGCCAAAGGGTAAGGCAATAGGGGAAAAGGAATATGGCAAACGATTTGCAGTTGTATTTGTTCATTAAAGTCAAAGTCCCACAACTTATGATGCAAGCAACATCAACAACAACAACAGCAACAAACGAGATGCTCTGTAAATGTTTGAAGGCAGTTTTCTAGGCTTCAACATTTTAAATACTTTTTCTCTTCAAGAAATGAAATTCTCAATAATAATCGATATGTATATATGAAATAGTTTTATTAAAAAAAAACTCAATCACAAACAATCCTATTTCGTACAATTACAGGGTATGTGAAGTACCTGAGCGGCAACGGTTGTGGGATTCATTGAGTAAAACCTCTTGGGATGTGCGTGCACAATGATCACTGCGCGAGTTTTACGACCTTCTGCAACGCCCACAAGAAATGTGTGTGTGCGTACACTGAGAGAAATGCAATTAGAGAAGAACGGCAAAGAGTCGGTGTCAGACATCAACACCAAACCCAAAAAGAACTAGACAAACGCCGACTCACAGCCCACGCAACGACACGATATACGTCAAGCGGGTCTCTCTTGGGAGTACCCTAAGTAGGTAGTACACAACACACACAGAAAGAAAAAAGAGAGAGAGAGAGAGAGAGAGAGAGAGAGAGAGAGAGAGAGACATAGACAGACCAACACATAGAGACTGCCGAAGAGCTTTAGTGCAATTAGAAGTAGGATTTTGGGTTAGGTAATGCTTTATGTAACTACACATAAAACACAACACAAGTATGGAAGGAACCTTAAGACTGGGCCAATGAACTACGACAACATTCTGATTATACGACAATTTTCTTGAACTTTATCAATTAACTTAATTAAACTTCATACGCTACAATTAATTATTGGGCAACGGAAATGGGCGATGCGAAATAGGCTGACCTTTTGGATCAAGGCATGGAATTTAAATAAACACACACACACACATATAGTATTTTTAAGTTATCTATATAAACTGCGCCTGCGTGACTTATCGGCTATGACTGGCCTTGTCGGCGTTATCAAAACGACAAAAGAAATCTTATCGGGCCCATAAAATAAACATACACATGTAGTAGAATCTATGTATGTATGTATATGGAGCAACCAATATCAATAACTTTTAGTTATTTTATTATTTTGAAAAGAAAAAATACAAATATTTTAAGTAAATGTCACACAACAACGAAAGAATAGTGTGGAAATAATTTTACTACTGTGCAATACTCTTTTTAAATTAATTTTTACTTATTAACTTAGTACATAGTATTTATGAGTTTTTGTTGACATATTCAATTGAAAACTGACTGACCAACCCAATATACATATTTTTTCTAAGAACAGTGTATACAAAAGCGGGCCACAGCCACAGCGCCCCCAAAAAGGTTTCCTTCTCAGACGATCACAATCAGAAATAGAGCAACAATATCAAATGAACTCTAACTGACTCAAGACTTCAACTCTCCAGACCTAAGAGTCGAGACTCCCATGGTGTTTGCGGTTTGACAGCAGCCGTTAAAGGCATTGAGCTCCTTATTTTATACATACATACATACTTGTATGTAATTTTATATAAAGGTGTGTGTGTGTGTGTGTATGCATTTGTTAAAGAAAGGTGAGGAAAAGTGCTGAGGCAAGCATTCGTATTGGAGTCTGACTATTTTGAGTTGACCTGCCCGATAATAGTGGTTGAGCGTGCGCTACGCTGTCAACGGACAGATACTGTGTCAACAGCTCGAACAATCAACCAATTTTTTATTTGACTTTCAGTTTTTTCTTCTCATGTTTATTTTAGGTATTGAAGAAGCGTACAAACAACTAAGCCCTCCTCTTAGTTACTGTGACATTTGAACGGTCAAACATCGATATTATTTATGTATCTGCTTCCCCTGCATACTACTTGTATGTATGTACTTGCCTATCTATTAAGTGGAAGGCAGACAAGTGTCTCAGCACATGTTGTGTACACATACATATATATGTGTGTGTGTGGGTTGTTGCTGTAAACTTGTTTGATCTGTCAGTTTGGCAGTCAGTGATTATTCAACTACTGCGAGAATAAACTTAGATTTTAAGCTCTGTTTAAGCTCTGACAGCTAATTTACACTTGAATGTTACTCATTAACAGTAAAACTATGACACGCTGCACATTTAACATTTACATATGCATATGTAAACAAGCAACAGGTATGCAATTAATTAACAGTGATCCTGACTGCCGTTAAGTACCTAACGACTAACTGTGAGACTGTAAGAATGAAACAAAGTTTTACAACAGTCTGGTAGCACCACAACATAGAACATAAACATTACTCATAAACTGAACCGATTATGGCGCATTGGCAAGTATAAAAGTAGTACATAACACATTTAACTAACAGTGACCGCTGCCAGTCAGCCCACCCGCTTACTGCTGTTATCTAAGAGCGCACAATTGGCGCCGTTAAGCAAGTCAACAAAAGTCATTTATATAAAGTGCTGTGACTAATGTTCAATTGAATTATTGTTGTGTGAGGGACAAGGGTCAGCGCCTCCCTCGCCCTTGTTTGATTACAAGCGCTGCTCGAAAACCCAACAAAGGCAGCACGAGCCGAAAAGAAAAAATTGTACCTGAAATCGGGGTCATAATTAAGACGCAGGCAGGCGGCCATTAACATAAAATGGCAAATTCCATGCAAAAGGGGCAAACAGCAAGCAGCCCACAAGCAATTGCTCTCGGCTCTGGTGGCTCAATCGTAATTTGGGTCAAAATTCAGCAACAACAAAAATAATGTATTATCATTAAATTTCATTACAAGCGGGGCGCACGAATCGAAAAAAAAAACGCAAACGCGCAAAATCATGGAACTGGAAACCGTTACAGCAAAACGCACTTCAACTCAAGTGTACAGTTATAGTGACGATGCCAGCGCAGAAACTCTGCAGGCACCAAAAACAAAGCCAGCCAGGTCTCTGTGCAAGTATGTATGTGTGTTGCCATTTTTGGGCAGACAAGAAAAGACAGAACAGACCAACAGACTGAATGTTGAAACATGCGAAAATGCGTACGCCTTCTACCTCCCCAGACAGAACCTTACCACAGGCTGCAGTACAGAGATGAACGTTTGTCACAGTGTTGCCACAATGCACACTTCACGTGCGCATCTCTGACACATAACTATTTGGATGCAATACAGTGTTGGCAAGTATTTTGTATCATTGTAAAGTGCATGGCAAAATTATATAGGGTGTTCTACTCAACATGCCTGTCCTCAAAACTTTTTTAATTTCACCTGCGTAAACTGTTCTACATGAAGAAAACTAGTAGGAGAACTTATTATTATAGCATATTCCCTCTAAAAGTGCATGCCAGTACTGTCATGCACTCATGCTACGTTGAGTCCTCATCGATCTTTATGTAACCGATTTGTAGGGCAGGTTCAACAAACTGTTCAGCACTCACCAAAAAAGTCCTCCCAGGTGTCAGAATCGGATTCTATGTCCATCTTAGTGGCTCCTGGTGCTTCTGTTGTGGCCTCTGCTGCAGATCCCAGTTGATTTATATTCGCAATGCCTTGTTTGGTATTTGGTTTGCGTCCAAATTTAGCCAAAGATTGCGTTGCTGGTTTTTCCCCACTTGGCAGGCACTCTTTTATTGTGTAGTGTGGGGGGGTGGAAGAGTTAGATATGCTATCTATCTAGTTGACGGCGCTCCTTGTCCATAGTCTCTTTAGCTTAGTCGCTGCGCAAATGACTTCACCCGGCTGCTTCTCCAATCAATGTTCAACCGATAAGATAAATACACACACATACACATGCGCTTTAATACATGAGCGAGTTCAAGAGTTTTAGACACAGTGCGAATTATGGCCAAACGTCTTGGCTTCCACTATCTTATCATTTCCTTTTCGCCAGAGCAAATAACTAATAAGTACGCAATTTATGGCTGGAAGTGCAGCCTAACAGCAGTTATATATATGCACACACACACACTCACACATACATGCACTTATATGTATCTCACAGTTAGCAATTCTCAATTCATTTGAGCGCTGTTTTCTCAGAATTTTGGTGTATGACTAAACCGGCTGTGAACTTTGCCAAATGCAGATTTCTTCAATACATTCATATTTATTTTTATTTTGCACTGGTTGCTTTCAGCCGATAGGTAAGACAATTTAAACAATAACAAAAACACGCAATTGCAGACGTGTTAGTGGAAAATGACATTCCGCATTTTTGTTGACGTTTTGCTGATATTCCAGTTTCACCTTCGCACCGTTACTTCTAATTGTAGAACACACTCCTCGCACAGTAACAATACACTGCCAAAAGTGTTGCACGCACGCGCGTTAAACGGCACGACGACAAAGGCGGCGTTGATAGAAAACGACAGCAACGACAACTCACCCACACGACGTTTGAATACGAACTAAATGCGCTACCGCTGTCTCAACTAAATGGACTGTTATTACATGCATACATTTGAGAGATTTTACATTAAAGCTTCAAATACTTTTTTTGTTAAAGAAAGAAAATACCATACCATTTATATAGTTTTTATAGAGTATTCATACATATTTATTGAATTATTTGTTAAAACGTTAACGTATATTTACTCAATTGGTGCTGTTATTTCAGTACATGATCTAAATTGATCTGATCATAGACTTACATACAATCATAGAATAACACCCAATAAGACTGGAAAACAGCAAAACAGTGGTATGTTATGTTGCTTAACTTGTGCGTGGTCGAAGCATACAAGAGGGGATATCAAGAAATAGCAAGTAATCTTCAGCAGTTTCTTCCCCAGGCTTCTCGCTCATAGCCAGCTGGTGCATAAGGAAGCAGAAAAATAACAAGTCGGCCATTATTGTTTAGCTTTTTGTTTTGATTAGACAGTGTGCAAGGCGCATGGCAAAATTAGTTGTTGCCGTTCTTCACTTCTCTTGTTGTTGTCAAATAAGTTGAGATTTGTAATTTTGGACTTCAGTCTTCAGTTTCAGTAGGCAGGCTGCCGACTAACATGAAAGGATAGTATCGACTATAAATGAACTTTGCGTCATTAATTAGCTAAACGTAAGAAACTAACTAACTAACTAATATCAAATTTGTATTTTAAAAATTTCATTAACTATTATTAAATATTGGGATAAAGGGTATTTAAGCTTGTGCAGCTTGTCACCTTAGCAAAAACAGAAAAAGCCGTGCCTGGCCCGCTTTAATCGGCAGACTACTGCTTTACATGAATAGGGTAGTATAGACTTGTTAAAAACTTTGCGTAATAAATATATTTAACGAAACAAACCCAAATGTCAAATAATATAATATACTACTACTAAGCTTTGTATTTCAATACTTTAAGCCATTTTATTGACTACATATGAATTTTGCGACAAAGGGTATCTTTACGGCCAGCAAGTGTGTTTTAATTGATTCATTGTGTATATCCTAGGTAAGGCATAGCAGCCAAATATACATACATACATATATATATTTGTTTATATTTCGTGCTCATAATCAAATCGCAACGTCAGTGTGGGCAAAGAAGAATAAAGACAAAAGCGGCTTTTCAGCGTTTGAGGGGTAATGCCTCTGCGCCATTTATTTTACCTCACTTAACATGAACAACTCTGTTTACCCATCTTTATATTAACTGATCTGTGCTATGAACTGGTCTGTGATGTTAACTGGTCTGTTAATCTGATATTGCCGAAAAAATTAACTGCTTCTGTTAAACTCAAAATGGTACATAAATTTGTCAAGCTAAGAATATTAAAATTTTAAACTCATTTAAAAATTTATTGTACCTTATAAACATGTACATGTACAGGCTAAAACAATTTGTTCATGTCATTAAGTATTATTATTATTATTAATTTCCTTCGATTTTGCCTTGGAGCTATTTCTACACAAATACCAATATGAAAGTATTACATACAGAAAATAAATTTCCACTAAAATAAAAAAAAAAAAAATGGTTTTTAATGACAACAATTATAAAAATTAACTTACGAATAACGAAAAAGACCGATAAAGTGATGACCAAAGGTTGTGCCTCAAAGACAAGGGAAAAAATCAAACAAAAGGATATAATAGTGGATATAAAATTAAAAAGAAAGGCCACTAGCAATAAAACACAGTTATTCTGTAAAAGTAAGAGATTTAAATTCATTGAGATGTTTTTTTTTTATCCAAGCTTAACTACTAAAACTTACACAGCCGACACTCGCAAGCAAGAACAATCTACCAAGCACAAAAAATGCAAGGAACACTGCCGATAGAAGGGCCCAGGTAAAGTTAACTTTAATCAGGAGAAAACCGACATATATAGAGCCAATTCCGCCGATCAACAGTCCCGATACACCAATTATCATGCAGCCAATGCGAAGATGTATGCAACAAAAAAATCCATCTTTAGATAAAAAAAAGCAATCCATTTTTTCCATATTTAAGCCGAAAGATTTAAATTTGATTCAAAAATCTATGACTTTTAACAGCTGGCCACCTGTGGATTAATATCGATTTTCGTATAGACTCGATAGTATTGCATATCATGGATTTTCGATACTCAAATGATTAGTACTCGATACCATCGCGTGGCTGATAAGCAGTGAACAACATTAACGAATTATGAACGTTCTTGTCCCCCCTGTTGCTAAAAGGTATAAAGTTACAGATTTAGATGATCAGTTTGGCATCAAAGCTGTCTTATCCAAAGAGTACAACAAGAACATAACCCTCATCAAAGTGCACAGCAGCCAACTGGAAAGTAAACAGCAATTACAGGCCGTCATCCAGGAGCTCGCTCAGAAGCTTCCACATTTTCAACATTTAAAGCGTGTTAATGGCAGAAAAGTCCTTATATGTCCCACAGCTGACATACCTGACACACTAGAGCAGCATTTAAAGCACCACAAAATTTCCGATAACGTTCTTAAAGCACTGTGCCGCAATGTTACCATCGTTGAAGTGCCCGCCAGTTGGGCCAAGCTGCGTGCGCAATACGAACAGATGATCAAATACTGGCCATGCAAATTCCATCCGGATAAATATGCCGAATCCCTACAGAATGGAACCAATTTCACAGCCGGCCAACGTCTCTATCACAAACGTATGGCACAGTTAATGCGTAACCTGTCCAAAAATGTGTGTGAAGATCAACCCATTGGCATATGTGTTGATCCCCGTGTGCCAAGCATTGTGGCCATTTCAGGTAGGCATGATATCTTTTAATCAATCTCCTCTCTTAGTAATTAATTTCTGCTAGCCGGTGGCAGCGGCGATAATAACAGCAGTTATCAACATTGCGTCATGCGGCTGGTGGATTATGTGGCTCGCAGTCAGCAAGGTGGAGCCTGGGAATCTGGGCTGACATTTGTTGAAGATGAGGATCAGGCAACTAAAACGCTACGCGGCCTGCCACAAACATATTACGATTTTCTGCAACAGCACGAACTTAGTCAAGATTTACATTGCGGCGCCGAACTGCCTAGATGTGCTAAGGGCACAGATGATGATTTGCAAGCAGATAATTTAGCTAAATATGGTCCATATTTGTGTACCGGCTATGATGTTTACCTGCTTCGCGAACCGTGCCTCATGTGCGCCATGGCTCTGGTGCACAGTCGCGTCAAACGAATTTTCTTTCTCGAGCTGTCGACGAATGGTGCTTTAGCGGGCAATTTTCAGCTGCACTCGGTCAAGGAGCTCAATCATCATTATGAGGTCTTTCAGTTTACAACTTCTTAACAAACGTTTTATGTATGTATATATTTGTTTTGGAAAATATATTCAATTTAGCAATGTATCCATTCTTGGTGCCGTAAATGTGGTTCTAGGTTGGGTCGTTGTCGTTGTGGCCGCCTGGCGTGTCGGAGACGTGATAAGACCCAGCAACTGACAGTCAGCTTCCAATATGGTGATGTCTTTGCTGGAGCCCAAGAAACGCGTGGAAAGCTCCAAATCTTTGACGCGCAATCGGACACGTGCACCACGCACATAATCACTAAAATGAATTGTAAATTTAATCGAAATACAGTTACAAAGAGTAGAAACACACTCTCACCTGCCGTTACGCGATGGTCTCGAGCACACACAATGAAACTTCCATCCAAAATCTATGTACAAATCATCACCCACAACATTGAAGATTTTACCGCTAACCATTTTTCCCTCGGCGGCACCCAACTACAACAATTTAGATATTACATAAACACTGGAGTGAGTAAAGTAAATAATACTCACATCAATAAACTTGGAGTTGCGCAACAGGAATGCAAAAGTTTGGTTGTCCACGGGTGCTAGCTCCGGTGCTGCTGGTGCTGTATATTTATCAAAAGCTCGGGCAAAGCCGCCTTTATTTGTGATTTCCTCCTCATTCTCTGTCACATTGTTGTTTGTGGTTGTTGTTGTGTCATTGCTAAACACACGCTGTGTGTTGGATATTTGGCGGCTTAAGCTAAACGCATTAGCTTTAACTGTAAATCTGTTTAGCTTGTGCAGCAGCGACATGTTTTTAATTAATTATTAACCAAATACAAATTAACCAATTGTTACTTGTAACTATAGTAATTTCTTTGTAAATAAAGTATCGAACTATCGTCTGCAACAGCTGATTTATCACTCTATCGATTACAGTTCTCATCGATAAAACGCAATTATCGTTACGAATTACAAAACACGCTGTCTAGAGCCGGTCACTATTCTATTTTATTTATTACGAAATCAATAGCTGCCGTTGAATTAAAAACACAAAATCTATTAAAATGATACAACAACAACGTCAACGCGTCGAGTCGGCTGTAACCGAGCTCATCGATGATATGGACAAATCACATCTACGCAAAATGCAAGTAAGTGCCGCTCGCAAACAAAAATCCAATCGGAATATCCTGCATTCATTTAATTCATACTTTCACAGACCGAAATGCATTTGTGTGCCGCAAAATGTTGCCAGGATAACACTTCCAGTGTGGATAGCGTACAACGTTGCGTCGATCGCTGCTCCACACCAATGACAAATGCCCAAAACTACGTACAGCACGAACTGGGCGAATTTCAGGGCCGGCTCCAACGTTGCGTCATGGTGAGTGGAACTTAAATAATAGTGTGGATGTTAGCAATTCTAACTCGAATTTTTGCCTAAGCAGCAATGCAATGACGACGTCAAAGTGAAAATGCCCCCAAATCCCAAAGAGGAACAAATCGCCAAATACACGGATCAATTTGAACGCTGTGCCATCCAGTGCGTGGATAAACACGTTGGCCTTATACCCAGTCTTATGAAAACGATGAAATCGGTGTTAGCCAAGGGGCCAGATGCTATACCTCAAGTATAAGAAACTGCATTTACACATTATTACGTTAACCGTTGTTGGGCCGAAATATCTTACTGCATCTTATGATTTGCGAAATGAACCCTGTAAAAGCTCAAACTTGTAATTATCAATTGATAGTTCTCACTGAAAGTAAAGTTAATTTTTTTTATGGAAACACGCATGCCTTAGCATTCTAATCATTTATGAATGACAATTGATATAGTTACTAAACCACATGATCACTTAATAAATTGTTTATAAATTAATAAGTTAATCCAAATGGTGGAAGAGCAAAAGCGACGCCTTGAAGGTGCCATAGGCGATATGATTGAGGACATGTATCGCTCCCATTTACGACGCATGCAGGTAAGTTTCAATTGCAGTCTGTCGCCACTTACCTTACCAACTGCTCTCCGGCCAAGGCCATAATGCATCGCTGTGCCGCTCGTTGCTGCGATGATGATCGCGGCACTTTGGATAGCGTGCAACGTTGCATTGAGAAGTGTGCCACTCCATTGATGGATGCCCAAGATTATCTGCAGAATGAACTGGGACAGTTTCAAAATCAATTGCAAAACTGTGTCAAGGTGAGAGCCGAAATACAATAACAACCAGTTCAAACTTCTGTACTCCTTGTTTAGGAATGCAACAGCGACGCTAACTCCAAAAGGGGCGACAATCCCAATGATCGTGATATGGCGCGTTCCAAGCACTTGTTTGAGACCTGCACCGGCGGCTGTGTGGATAAGCATATTAATATGCTGCCGGGTCTATTGAAGAACATACAAAAGACATTCGATAGGGGTGTGCCAAAGAGATCGTTGATGCGCGAACAAAAGAACCCAGATTCCTAAGCTCCGATACCAAATTCGAAAAGTAATCACCGCCTGGAACTGATAAGGCTGTGCCTCTCTAGGTTCAAGGCAAAAATGATAAGATTGTTTTTTCTTCTATTATTTTTTTTTGGAAATTTTTCTTATTAATGTAACTCTATGTATTTGTGTGTTTTTCTTTTTTCTTTTTTTTTGGTACTGCTAACCTTAAATATATATATACATATACATATATATATACATATATGTGTGCATATGTATAAAAATAGTAATAGCGAGAAACTAAGTATTAATTATATAACAAGCAATGGGTTTTAATTGCACAATTGTTGTATGTCTATTTCTCATTGAGTTTGGTTCGTACACCATATTTACTCCAAAATGTCACTTTGGCCGTGGTCTTCTTGCAATTATCCTGGAAAATGCTGCATGTATCAAAGGGTGGACAGTAAAGATGCAGGGAGACAGAAGTATCCGCATGACTTGGATTCTCCACACGATGGAGGCCCAAGTTATCTAAAGGTAAGGCATGAAGTAAGGCATGAACTGATATAGTCAATCAAACAAAATGCGTACCATTTATATAGGCCACATCATTTAGTGGTATGGGCGTTTCACCAATCTCCACCAGCGAACGATCATCGATCACTCCATGCTGTTGCTCCTGTTGCAGCACGCGTTCGTTGTCCTGCCGTTGGGGATAGCGATAGCGTTTCTCGCGCAGCTCACCCTTCAGCATCTTCATGAAACAATGCGAATCGGCATGATCATGCACCGATGAGCTATGTCCTTCGCCCCAGCACAAAATGAGCAGATTGAACTTGCCATTGCCGGTATCGACCAGATTCCGCGTGTATGTATAACGATCGAACTTAGCATACTTGCGCCATTCCTTGGGATTCGACTTGTAAGTCAACATCAGGTGATTAACCATCTCGATGTTTACATAATTCGATTCAAATTCCTGATGTAAAGCCGTTATTAAGTCCGGCAGAGTATCCACAGCTGGTCCATATTTCAATGGTTTTTCTAATGCGCAATAATATTGTGTGGCCTGACGCAAATATTTCTCCTGATCGATGTGCTCCATTTCCGTATCGATCGAATCGATTTTGGATAATGCCATTTTGCACTTGCTCTGATTGACCTGAACAGAATGAGAATGTTAAAAAGGGGGAGAGGGTTAAAATCATGATCGAATCAATGGAAAACTACTGATCCTATGCTATTTTTTTCTGTTTTAATCGCTGTACACTTACTTCTTGATTGTGATTGATTTAAATTAATTACGTTATTGTTGTTTAATGCTTGTGTGCGCCTGATAACTATATCAATATATTGATTGGATTCTTCTAAAAACTCTCTTTTTTTTGCTCTATGAAATTTGTTTTGAACTTTTGTTGTGCTTTAAATTTTTTCCGAGCTCGAACCACTTAACTCAACCGTCTGATTGCGAATGCTACAGTCAAGTCAATAATCCAAAGATTTCTTATAAATACATCATAATACACATGTATTTGTACCTACTACACCTATCTATGTACATATTGTATGTACTGTACAAATGCCCCCGACAAAAACAATGCTCAACACAGGCAGGCAGGCAGTTAGGCAGGCATTATCAATAATCATTTTGAGCATTACGAACGATCTCGGGGCTCGATCTTATATTATACATATATGTTGCCAGGAGAGCGCTGGAACAGCTGGAAGAAATCGGAGGCACACGCATTCGCCAAGCACTCGAGATTAGAGTGACGACCCGAAATATGAAAATATTATATTCACTTAATAAACCGTTTTCTTTTTTGGTTTTTTTGCTTTTAATTTTTATAAAAAAAATATACACGCTGATAAGACGATCAAAGTGAGATCTTTCTGGATGAGGCTGCTGACGCATTGCACCACGTTCATGGACTTTATCGTATCATGAAGTATATAAACAAAATAAAAATATTTTTTAGATTTTTTATTATATTGGGCATTTACCAGCAATTCAGTACCTTGCGATCAGTAGATTAAAGATTTTGCGTTATGCCCATCTTTATTTGGGGATTTTTAAGATTTTTGTGATTTTTGCTTATATATATTTTCTAGGAACTCTTCTTTCATAAACGAAAGGAACATTTCCATTTATTGCATACTTTGCGGCGATTTGATCTGATGTAACACAAACAAAAAAACGAATAATTATTATTCAATTAAAAACTTTCATAAACAGTCAATTCTTTGGCTTATTCAAATTCAGCTAAAGCAAATAAAACGTGCCACAAAATACTTTATTTGGTTAATTGAGGCCCCCAAGCTAATAATATTGCAATTGGCTATTGTTATAGCCAAAGCGAGAGTTGAGTAAGTTTTGAGCTGATGATTTCAAACAGTTTTGCAAAGTTTTGAAAACGAGCAAAACTTGGCGCACAACTTTCGCAACAGGTTAAGGCCGGAGAGTGAAAACTAAACTCAAAAACAAAACAAATTTAATGTGCGGGAAATTTAATTGCCTGCTGCTGCAGGCCAGATCAATAAACTATACTCTACACTATGTAATTTTGCAGGATTTCAAATTTATGAAATTTGCACTTACCATCTTGTTGTTTTTGCTCTTGATACAAAATCACACACACAAACAGACACACACACACTTCGTAATAAATAGTTGTAGAATTTTGCAGCAAGTGCAACAACGCACTGTTGTAACAATGTCTGCGTTCACTTGGTTTGTGTGCCCGTTTTAGGTATCTTTCACCAATTTATGGGAATCCGTTGGCCCATGCAAAACGTCACTATTTCACTCAAAACGCAATTTGAGTGACATTCGCTGGACTCGAATGGCATTTTGAGTGCTTTTTGCGACAGTTAACAACACATCGAACAACACAGTCCGCAGGCAGCCATTGTTGTTGTTGTTATTTGCATATTTCTTCTTGTTATGTTTTGTTGTTTCTTGCTTTTTATGTTTTTGTCATGCTAAGTCGTTTCTTCGCCTGCGGTTTGTTGTTGTTTTTGTTCTTGTCTACGTTTTGTGTGTTTTTGTTTGCGTTTCTGCGAGCCATTGAAAATTGTTGCTGTTGTTGTGATTTGGACGGCGACGTCGAGCCATCAACAACTATTAATTATGAAGACGGTTTTGTTGTTGTTGCTGCTGTTGTTGGTTTGTTGATATTTGCAGAAGAAAGCAGATAATATCGGCTCAGTGGGAAGCCAAACCTTAAAAAAACGACATTGTTGATTTGTTGGCCTATGGTCAAATGCCGTTTTTGAGAATGATGTATATAATGTTATTTATTTTACAGAATTTGGTACATAATATACATATGGCCGATAATGAGGACTTGTGGATTTTTAAAAAACAAATCTCACTCAAAAAGCATTTTTGAGCTAGTTTTATTCTCAAACTCCGAATTGACCCTAAAAAACATTTGTCGTATTTGCATAAACTCTTGACCCTTTTAGCTGTCTACCTTCATTTTTTTGAGTTTATTGAACTTTTGCTATTCATTATTTTATGGACATTGATCACTTAACATGTCATTTATAGCACGGACACTCTTAATGTAAAGTGTATAATTAGAATTACAGAATAATTATAATTATCAGCAATATGTTTTCATTTTAATCTCATCTATCCACATTTGAAAATAGTTCCAGAATAACAACAATTGTCGTAATTTTAAAGTGAATAATAAAAAAACAATAACAGATCGGAAATTGTCATATAGTCCAGAATAACAACAATTGTCTTAATTTTAAAGTGAATAATAAAAAAACAATAACAGATCGGAAATTGTCATATAGTTGACACAATAAAAAAAAATTGTAGGTCTAGGTCTATGAAACGAAATCACATTTCGAATAACATTATAATCTACACTGTAATCATTTTATGGAAAATATTTGTATATTTGATTCAATTTCAAGTTTTCCAATATAAGAAAAAAAAAAAAACCTTATTTAAAACTCAATTATATATATGATTAATAGAGTACCATTATTTATTGATTTATTATTTAGTAAGCATGTATTCATAATTTTGAATATTTAATTTTAGCCTAAATTGAAATTGCCAGTGTGAATATGAATAAATGAATGAACATTTAAAAAGTCGGGTTTCTTTTAAGAATCCGAACGGGGCTTCAATTTGATGATTTAAAATGAAGCGCAAATCGAAAGACAATGTTGAATATTGAGGAATGTCACATAAAACAGCAAATTTCACAAAAAAAAATGATTAGTATACGATTTAAGCTTACAAAAATATTAGCTGAAATAACTAAGGTAACAAAAAGAATTTAAACAATTTCTTTTAGGTATAGGCCAATTAAAACTTATTTAAACGCTCATGTAATGAAATTAAATGCTTGTTTAATCCAAGTATTCTGCAGTAGTTGATAGGATTTTTTAAATGCATTATTTGCAAATCATCTCGCTTAGACTAATTAATGCTTTATTTCGTTTATCCCGAAACTATGCATTGCATTGCACATCATTTGGTATTTCAATCAGAAATCGCTTTTTCACAAAATATTTTCACTTACATCAAATACATATATATCTTTAAACGTATACATACATAAACAAAATATTGTTTGGAACAGCAGTTTTTTTTTAAATGCTATATTCAGATGAAATTAATCTTCCTCAGAATTGGACATATCAAATTGATCTTCATCAAAGTCGATTATCTGCAATAAGGATTCAACATGTTTAAGTCAACTTGTGAATATAATAATATAAACCATAAACTAAAACATACCTCACTATTAAGTCGCTTAAACTCTGAAATACCAGTTACATCTTCCAGATACTTTGCTGTTTCGAATGTTTTGAATAAAAATGAATGTCCCTCTCTGCCATAAGCCGACAAAACATGCTAAAGTTTACAAAATCAATTGGTTAATTATCTGTATAATATTAAATTTGAATTGCTTACCTCCGAACAGGCAATACACTGCGCAAACTTTTGTGTGGCTGGTAATATATTCTCATAGTTGCACAACATTCCGCGTATGGAGTGTGGCAAAATGCCCAGCAGGCCTTCTGGTATTTGTGACCCAGACTTCTGCTGTTCCCGACTAATGTTCGCGTAGTAGGCCGGCGCCATTTCCCTTTGCGGATGCTGAAGCAGCGCCACTAACAACTCGACTGCATAGCTGGCTGCAATGTTAGAGACGCCTGGCCGTGTAACAGTGCACTGTTGGTCCAATGTGCGATCTTTGAGCGACTGTAAAATAACAGAAACATAACAGTTGTTTACATTATCTATGTATGGCAGATATCCATTTTGCTTTTAACGGCATCCAAAGCTTCGTAAGCTTTAATTTAAACAGTGTCAACAAACACTGCAGCTGTGAGCTTTCTTGTATAATAATGACGCCGCAGTGCCTGGGTAAGTCAGCTGAGCGAGCGAGCGCAAAATAAACAATTAAAATTTAGTAACAAGGTAAAAATTAACCAAAAGTACAAAACGGTGAGAGTGCAATGGGCAATGAAGCTCTCGAGTCGCAACTGATTAGATAAAAACACGCTCAGCGTGGAAATCACTAAAAAGCCCCCACCACACACTGCGAACGGTGTACGGACATAAAAAGTTATATTGTTTCTATTGAACGTTGAGAGAGATAATGTCGATTTGCTGTTTGCAGGGGCCTTAACTCGTTATACTTAATATTTATATCAATTACTGTTGGTTAAATATGTTAACAGAATACACGGGAAATCTGTCGCATCCACTGGAATTTGGACATGTGGTGGAAATTGTGGCCAAGACGATCGATGGTGCCGCCAGGTAAAGTACATCGTGAATGCCAGGCTGCATGACTAAGAATACCATTTGGCTCTTATCTCTTTAAAAAATGACTAACCCCCAACTCCAATAATTGTGTAATTTTTGCCTTTCTGTAGGTTTCACATTAATCTGTCCACGGCAAAATCAACAGTGGATCCAGAAGCTGACATTGGATTGCGTTTCTCATGTTACTTTCGCAATGATATGATTGTGCGCAATGCCCGTTTGCACGGCGTTTGGGGCGAGGAGGAATCGCAGGTTATGGATAATATAACGTTGCCCAATCCGATTGTAAGCGGTGAATTCTTCATGGTCTACATTTTGGCCTGCGAGGATTGCTTTCACATCTCGGTGAATAGCCGAGAATTTTGCACATTCCGATATCGCTTGCCTTTGAGCTCTATACGAGTTGTGGAAATACGCGATCAGATCCAGGTGATCAAACAGGTTGATCATCGCACCGTATTTCCCAATCCCTGGCCAGCCATACAGGCATCCGACTATTTCAAGGCCTTTAGCAACGATCAACCGATTCTGTTTAGTCCCGGCCATGTGATTATTTTAACGGCACGTTGCTTCGAAAATAAACGTGGACAGTTTATCATAAAGTTTACGGACTCTGATACGAAGCGAGAGGAATTGCATTTCTCAGTGCGTTTCGATGAGAAGTCCGTGGTGAGAAATACCATGAACAAGAACTTTGAGTAAGTTCATTCGTGTTTAGCGACTACCATTACTATAACGAAAGTTACGAAATATCAAATGTTTTGCTCTTACAGGTTCGGTGCTGAGGAGCGACATGGTGGTTTTCCCTTTGTCTTCAATCAGCAATTCAAATTGGCCATGGCTTTTACGGAACGTGAAGTGCTTACCGCTGTGGATGGCTATAATTTCTTTAGCTATACGTGGCGTACACCAAATGCCATGATGAATCTGGTCGGTTTCAAGGTGACGGCAATCAATGGTTTGGTCATGCAAATAACCGGAGTTGATCATATTCAAACGGGTGATCCAACGTGTGCAGGTTTTGAAAAGTATTCGCGACACGATTATGAATGTGCTTAGCCATAAGTATGTGTGGATTAAAAATATTAAGTCTGAAAGTTTGTTAAATTATTTTGTCTAAATCTTACATTGCCCGGTGCTGTGACATCATTGCAAAAGTAACAGCCTAATTGCTGTCCACCGATGCACTTTAATCCGTCAATTTCCTTGTTTTCGTTGCAATCTCCCACCTGCTCCCGTGTGCTGCCATGACGCATAACCAAATAGCTATCAAATCCCAGTGCTGCATTGATGACAATCTGCAGGAATATTTTTGTTTATAATAATAATAAAAATAAAAATATTTAGTGATTTAAGACGAACCTTTTGATGTGCTGCTCCGAGCAGTGCTGGCAGCCAGCGACTTTCGCGTGAATCGGTTAACAGAAAGATGACATCATGTTCCTGCACCTGCTGCTCAATCAATTGTAAATGCTCCTCTGCCTGTTTAAGCATGGATTCACCTATGGTATGGCTGGGCATAGGAATTTGTAGCACAAATCCTTTGGTTTTTGCACTTGGATTAATCTCAAGCAAACGCTCAGCAGCTGTTGTGGCCTTCATGCGATCGCCAGCAACTGCATCCGCATGCGTATAAAGATTCTGACGCACGGGATTTGAGAAACCCACCTTCCCATTGTCCAGCAGTGTGATGTTCTTAAAACCCCAAGACTGCAAAAATATATTAGTTTAAAACATACCAAATAAATAAGTTTACTGCAGACGCACCAGAAGATTCCGAGCTACGGCGCAGCCCAATGTACCGGCTCCAAATAGCAGACATTTGGTTTGGGATAAGATTTCCAAATTTAAAGTCGGCACCAGACGCCATTTCATAAGCTTTAAGTTCAAGTTTATAGAGTTCTCAGCCAATCTGAAAGCAAGTTAGCGAGCATTTTGAATATACATGTAGATCTATTTAATTAACGAGCTGACATACTTGGTTGGATCCATGCTGTCTCGCATATTGGCCAGACGGGGACCCATTTTGCCATTGCGATTTGCTTCCCAACCCACATATCGAATTTGGCCGTAATCGCATGGCTCAGCTTGGCACACCTGCCATATCAGACTGTTATCCAATTGCAATTGTTGATCGAAACGCAGGCCCAAAAATTTAAGCGTTTTGCCAACCAGTGTGGGACTAAATATTAGTGAAAAGTATTTGTATTAGTGAGTTGGCTCTTCTCTCGATGTGTCGTTAAATACGTATGTATGTATATATGTAAGTGCTCAACAGCTGTTGCGCTCGCTCAATTAAATATAACGTATGCTCTCTTTATATCTATATCTGCTCTTTGCTGCAAATTCAGTGTGTGCATCAACAAAAATGAGAACCAATTGCCTTTAAACTGGCATACTTTGCGTGTTGATATATACATTTGTATGTAAATATTTCAAATAATTACCATTGCTGCAGCAAAAAAGCCACGTAATTGCGCATTAGCCAAGCTGGATTCTTATATTCGCTTGGATCCGCAAAGCAGTAATAATAATGCTGCGCCTCGCGCTCATCAAAATGGCTTAATGCAACGCTGAGGCTGCGCGTCTCGTACTTTTCTCCCTGCTCATTCACATACAAAACGAAGTAGTTTTGGGATTCCGCAGGCAATGCCTGAATAGCATCCACAAAACTTTGACAATTGTATAACTCTTTAAGCTTTTTAGGTGCGCATTGCAGATGCAATGTAGGCGTTAAAGGGCAGGGGAAAGCGAACCAAAAGTAATAACTGTGGCACTTGAGGTCGGCAAACGACAGAACAAAGAAACGCGTCAATAAACTGGCATCGTTTAGTACTCGGCCGCTTTTTATATCAGCCAGCAGTTGCTTGCCTTCATCCTCCAACAGAGCTGTTTTATCCAGGGCCTTGAACTCCTCAATGGTGTTTTTATTGTAAATACGGCCCACGGCCGCATGGCTGAATTTTGGTGGCTGTGCTGAACTGGTAATCGAAACGGAATGTTAATGTTATCATTTTATCAGTGTTGCCCATTATTTACCTATTATAAGCAGTGTAGTCTACTTCAAGCAGACAGCCAACTGATTTGCGATTTGTGTAGTAGCCAGATATTGATCGCTCTGTATCAGAGAGACGATCGTGGTCCAATTTTAGATCAGCTAATTTATGCCAGAAGGTGGGCGATACAAATGATTCAAATGGCGCAAATTGTAAAATGTTAGCGTCACTCATTTTGAAAATATTGAACAATACTTTGACAGTAGTCCGTTGCACTCAAGGCCCAACAACAGAATATAAACAAATTACACGAGAGGAACGCAATGGGAAAGAAACAATCAGCTGTGCAGTGTATAATCGATGAGCTCTGCATCAAAGAACATTCCTTTCGACAATTCTGCGTGATTATTTTAGGGTCACACTGGCATTATAACAAACAGATCTAGTTTTTAGTATTTTGTATATAGAAATTAGCTAACAATAATAATAAAAAAAAAAAAAACACATTTCTAAAAGGGCTGTACATAAGAGTTTTGATGCATAAATAACATAATAAAAGTTTCTCGGTCTGTTGGTAACGATATATAAGCATATCGATAATTCCCGACACATCACTGAGCACGCCATCTTTAGCAAAACCGATTGTCTTGCAGCACGTCGGACTGGTGGTAGTAATTTTCGCGAAAAAGTTGCCATACAGTCAGTAATTTATAGAGGTTAGTACAATAAAGGTGGAGAAAGTTCACAGCCTAGTAATATAATTGTGTTTAATATGTAAAAGTGTGTTATTTTGATCTTAAATTGAAATGCACAGTGTATGAGAGTTATGACAAAAAAGACAATAAAAAAGTTATAGCCTTAAAATATTTTTTTATGATGTACATACAAATATGCCTTTCAACCATCCTCGTTTTTTCTTCGCACATAGCAATTCCATGCTGAATCAATAAACGTGAAATATGAAGTAGTGTTGCACCTTTTTGGTGAAAATTTGTGTAAATTGAGTGAAAATAAATTAAAATGCGCTGCATAAAATTGACAAAGACATACCAAAATGATTCACTCAAAATACAAAGAAATAAATGTATGTATGTATTCATATAAAGTACATACACAAATGTAGAGAAGATAGAGCGAGAGAAGAGCAGCAGAAGCAGCAACGTCAAGTGCCAGCAAACAAAATGGCGGCGGCACACAACGGAAAAACTGATGTAGACGTTGCTGCTGCAGGCTAATGTCTGACTCTCTTCTCTCTCCTTATTTGAGGTTGTGGTTTTCGATTCGCTTTCAATGCAGCTTCATTTTGATTTTTCGTGTGTACGCTTTTTTCTTTGAAAACAGCCACACACGTTTGCACTCACACAAGTGCAATCCAAATACACCATGTAAAATGTGTTTTTTTAGATGTATGTCTGTATGTGTTTGCACTTTATATGACGAAAGCAAAGTAAAAAGAGTAAAAAAATATTAAACTAGTAGGGTATACAGAAAATGGGCCGGGTTATAACTAAAGAGAAAACCTGGGCGGGTCATTGGATTGAATATATCTGTGCACCTAAAATAATTTACGTATTTGCCAAGTACAATTCAGTTCCTGCTCAGTTTTTCATATTTGCATGTATACATGTATGTGTGTGTCATTGGAAATGGCATCAAGTATTTTGTAGTGGGGTTTACTTAACGACTAACGACTCACTCGAATTGAGGTCAAAATCATCCACAACTGGGTCTCTTGTCGTCGGCGATGCTTTTTACTCGGGTCGGGGTCGTCGACGTTGATGTCGATGCCTTTGCGCTGCATTGCTCAGAGGGCGCCTTTATACGCACTGTTTTTGGGGTTGGTTTTACATTTGGTTATTTCGGGGGTGCTTAGAAAATATTAAAATGCATTCGGGTTGGCAACCAATACGGGCACATATCTTAACTGTCTGCAAAACAAGCTCACTGTTGTTCTCTTGGTATGTGTGTGGAGAGCAGCTTTTGATGTGGAATATTTTATTTGTTCCTTTGAGTGTAAATATTTTTGTAGTAAACAGCAAACTTTAGCAAGTAAATATGACTCACTTTTAATGCGAAATAAAATTTTGTTATTGCTTAGCGCGCCGCTAATCAACAAAACGACAACGCACCCTTCTAGTACATTTTATTGGGGTCAAGAGACTTTAATTCGATGGCGCAGAACATAAAAAATGCGGAATACCAAAAGCTCTCTAACAAAGGCCATAAACCTTTCCATACTCACACACACAATGAAAGGACACTGACACTGAGAAGACATTGGCGCGTTTGTGCGCAGCATCAGCGTCTAGCAAAATGAGTACAAACGCAGTCATACAAGTACTTGAGTGTGTATTGTGTGTGAGATACGTGACCATCCACATACTCTCATATAGGCGTTCAAACTGGACAAGCAAAACGCCCTCAAACAAAGGAAGGAAAATTCTAACAAAGAGACAGAAAACGGTTGACCAGGTTGAGTTGTGCCTTCTAGTTTAATATGCATACATATTAAAATCAATTAAACTGTTTTAAAATTGTGTATTGAGTACTGCAAACAATTGCATTTATTACAATATTATGCACATATAATAAAGTGCAGTTTAGCTGCGCATTATAATTGTGAGCCCCAAGACAGATGGCAACGCTGTCACGCAGCTGTACATAGACTTATCCACACACAAACTTACACGCAAACATTTCCCCAAGCTGAAGAGAGAACACAGCAGCAGTTAGTTGCTTATGTCTGTGTATGTGAAAATGGCGCTCAATCGCGTCGTGTGTGGGGAAAAAGTGAAATAAACTTGAAGGTGTTTTGCGAGGTTATTTTCATTAAAAATTCCAGTTTTAGACTTCTGATAGTTTTCCATTGCCGTCTGACGACTTCTAATGGCAAACAACCGTTATATTAAGTAGTGTAAGCTGTTTTATTAGTATAAATCACCACCTAATAAAAGTAGTGAATCCAGCACTTCTAAACAGCTGTGTTAAGCTTAATTCCCCATTCACACAAATAAAGTAAAGTATATGTGTGTGTGTATATATATGAAAAACAGTTTCGAGAAATACTTCGAATTTGATTTATTTTAACAATTTATTGTTAGATATTTGTTTTGATTTATTTGCACATTTGTCAGTATTGCCTGTACGTATTATTTTTTATACTGTCGCACATTTTGTGTATAGTTCAGATTTTTTTTTTTGTTTACATGTTTAATAATTTTTTGGAACGGTTTCTTTTTCTTTCTATATTCACAGGATTCCTATAAGCGTACGCGGCAAGCAGCAACGGAGCAGGCAATATCCGATTAGACAGGAATCTACTATACAAATTACCTAACTAAACCCGGAAGCGAACGCACTCAGAATAATCTAAAATAAAAACAAAGGATTGGCAACTGAACCAAACGAGGAAGACTCTTGGTATTAAGTAACCAAAGGGATCCAATATACGCCATATATTACGATATATAGTTTGTGTGTGCGTCTCTGTGTGCGTGTGTCCTGTTTGTACAACTGAATAACTGTTTTGTTTTACGTGTATTGTGTTGTCTTACAACACAGGAAAAGACTAGATAAAGCAGAAGCACAGTTAACTAACTAACAAAGCTTACGAACGCGAACAAGCAAGAAAGCTTCACTGTAAGCTTCAAAAGACACAGAAAAGGAGAAAAAGTGTTGAGGATTTTTTTCGCCCCCGAGTCGATAAAGAAAAGTTATCACCATTCCACTATCAACGTACAACGTCGCTCCCCTTTTGCACACTTACGACGATAGTCCGCAACGTTGGGCTAACGGTACTAGCAGGAACGGGCATCAGGCAGGCGTCATCATAGATCAGTTTCGCCAGTGCGCCAAAACGATCACCATTGAGGGAGGCACCAGTACCGGTGATACGACGAGCATCGGCGGCGGCGTCAACGATTTGCGTTTGGTAATAACGGCCAACAAACAAAACGATATTATCGAGCGCAATTACGACCAATTGACCAATCGCGGCGGTGGAGGCGGAGGCGGCGGCGCCGTTTTTGGCGTCACCAGCAGCAGCAGCACCAACAGCAGCGGAGGCCAAACACCACCGACACCACAATCAGATACAACAGCCACAACAACGGCGTCGGCATTGGGACAAAAAACTCTGCTGAATACCAGTCCGAATTTATTGCCTATAACCACTACAAACGATACGTTCTATAATTTAAAGAATATATTGAAGATTGATAAGGGTACAACCAGCTCGACAGGCAACTATCGTACAAATAAATCCGGCAACAGCGATTCCTTGTTGACCGCTCGCAACGGTAGCCGAACAAGCATCGGAGGAGGATCAGGCAGTGGTAGTGCATCATCATCGGGAGGAGCAACAGGAGGAGGCAGTAGTGCTGTACAAATTGGTGGCCCAAGCGGACACTATTCCACTGGCTATAATAAGAATTCCGTCAAAATTCGTCAACACGATTCGGAGCTAAGCCCAAGGCCTCGACGATCATATCAAAACGATTCGTCGTCGTCGCGTTACTATAACAAAAATAGTGACATTTTGGGTGCAGGCGGCATTAATAACAACAACAACAACGGCGGCGGCAGCAGTCAGCAGCCAGGTGTAAACGCTGATAGCTCCAACAACAGCAGCAGCAACTATAACGGTAGTGGTTTTGGAGTCCATCGTGGTAGTCGCAATAACTATCACACCAACAACTCCGATGGCGGCGGCAGCTACAATCGTAATCTAAACACCAATTCGGGTAGCAATTATCGCTCCCACAATAATAGCGGCGGCGGCAGCAGCAGCAACGGCAGCTCACGCTACGAGACACTCAATGGCAATGGCAACAGTGGCAGCCACAACAACAGCAGCGGACAGCAGCGTCACTACGGCAATAGCAGCAGCAGCACCGGAAGCGGCAGCAACCACTCATCATCTGTTGGTGGTAATCCAAACAAATCTAACTACGGATCGCAACGCAATGATGGCAATGGCGGTCTGAGCGGACGCTATCGCGACGACTATACCAGCAACAACCGTGACAACTACAGAGATAGGGATAACAGGGATCAAAGCTACGCAGAGGATCGCTATAGCGTCGGCGGCGGTGGTGGCGGCAGCAGTCTAGAACGTAACGGACACGCTCCAAATCGTTATAATAATCATCGAAGCAACAACGACGATCGTTACGAGCGAAGCATTCGGATCAACAGTGGACAACACCAGCAGCAACAACAACAACAACAACAAGCACCTCCTCATCAACAGCTACAACCACAACAGCAGCAACAACAATTGCCAGCCAAGTCGGCATCTCCACCACCACCACCAACAACTGGAGGTGCTGCCAGTGGTGGAGCATCATCAGCTCAACAACAACCAATTACTGGCCGCTGGATACCGCCATCGTTGCGCCCACAGCATGGCCTCACTCAGAGCGAAAAGAATGATGCAGTTTTTCGACGTGTCCGTGGCATTCTTAACAAATTAACACCGGAGAAATTCCAAGAGCTTAGCGATGAATTACTTAAACTTGATCTAAATTCCATTGTTATTTTAAATGGTGTCATTCTGCTAATCTTCGATAAAGCCTTGGACGAGCCCAAATACTCGTCTATGTATGCACAGCTGTGCAAGCGTTTGTCCGAGGAAGCGCCATCATTCGAAAAAGAACCAAACAATTCGTGTACTTTTCTGCGTCTGCTCATTGCCGTTTGTCGTGACAAGTTCAATAATCGCCTGAAGCGTGACGAGGCAAACGATAATCGTCCACCGCCCGAAAATGAAGCCGACGAGGAGGAGCGACGCCATTTGGCCAAACAGCGAATGCTGGGCAATGTCAAGTTCATTGGAGAGCTCAATAAATTGGATATGCTGTCAAAGAACGTATTGCATGCGTGCATTATGGAGTTATTGGATAAGAAGAAGAAACGTACAGCCGGTGCGCAGGAGATGTGCGAGGACATGGAATGCCTGGCTCAATTGCTCAAAACTTGCGGCAAGAATTTGGATTCAGAACAGGGCAAAGAGCTGATGAACCAGTACTTTAAGACGTTGGAACGTCGTTCACAGTCAACTGAATATCCTCCAAGGATACGCTTCATGCTAAAGGATGTTATCGAGCTGCGCCAGAATAACTGGATACCCCGCAAAGTTGGCGGCAGCGCCGAGGGACCCGTCCCCATAAAGCAAATACGCTCGGACGATGACTCAATAATACGCACACCATTCGCCAATCGTAATCGCGATATGCGCAACAATGATCGTGATGGCGATAGCTGGATGAACCGTTTCCATCTCAATATACAGCCAGGCAGCTACAATGACATGTTTAGCGGCTTGAGCGTTACGGGAGCATCACCCATCGTATCACCGTAAGTAACCAAAACATATCTTGGGTCTTCAATAAACTCAATAGTAAAAATATGGGAATATCATTTCTTATATCCTGTAGATTCGTGACCAGCAACAATCGTGATCGTGACAATCGTCAGTATAACAATCGCGATCGCAACAACCGTGATCAGGGTAGCAACAGCGGGGGTAACAGCGGAGGCGGCGGAGGTGGCAATTACAACAATCGCTACAATAATAAGCACAGCAATCAAAACGGAGTTTCTGGTGGCAATAGCGGTGGCGGCAACGGCAATCGTGACGAATCACGTGGTGGCAACGGTGGTGGTTCGCACAGGAACAATGATCGGAACAATGATCGTAATAATGATCGCAACAACGATGGCCAATATGGTAACAGCAATCAGATGCTTTTGGGTAGCAAGGAGTTGGCGCCTCGTTTTAAGCGCAATTTAATCACAACGAATCAGGATTCGGTTGAAAACCTGCAGATGCGTCCGGCAGCCAACTCATTGCTTTTCCGTGCCGCCTCGCAGAATCAGAAATTCCCGGCCACGTTGCCTATCTCGACACCACCTAGCGGCAATTCATCGCAGCAGCAACAGCAGTCAACTTCACAGCTGTCCAATTCGCATTATCCACTGCTCGGCACGCCCACATCACATCTAATGAACAATCCAACACGTCCGTCTTCAACACCATCGGCTGAATATGGATCAGAGAATCGTGCACTGAACTCAATTCAACTGCAAGCGGAGAAGAGCCTCAAGGCAACATCGTCGTCTCCCAATTTCGTTACAGCTACACTAGAAAACAATGTTGAGAAGAAGACGGGTGCAGCAGCATCAGCAGCAGCAACGGTAACCAGCGACAACAAGGAGCAGTCGTTCAGTAGCTCAAAGAATGGCACCGTTGAGCGACCCACAACGCCATCTGGCTCGAATTCCGTAGCTTGTGCCGCCAATAAGCAGCAGAGGAAGGACAAAGGTCCCAACAAGGAGGAACTTACCAAGAAAGCAACTGTCTACTTTAAGGAGAAATTCTACTATGACGAGCAAAAGGACGATGATGATGAAATTCCGATTAAACCCGAAGTAACTGAAGAGGAAATCCAAAATGATACCGAAACTGAAACATCAATTATTAAGACTAGACCAGATCAATTTACCGAGCTAGTGGAAGGTTTCGCAGAGTTGAAACTGCCCGAGAAATCGCTTAAGGATGTATGCCTCAATCTGATGATGGAGGTGCTGGATCGTGTGAATGATGTTTATCTGGAGCGCATTGTTCGCTTCCTACAGACCCTGCGCAAACAGAATATCGTTAAGCCGAATGTAATCGTTGAGATCTTTAAACAATTGGTCAACAAAATGAACGAGCGTGAAGCATTGAATCCCAGGATTACAGCCCTGGTCGCCTCAGTACTATGTAAAACTCTTTGCGAACCGGCATTGATCAAGCTGACTGATATTGCTAACTACACAGACAATGGACAGCATTATCCATTATTTTTGCTGGTGCTGCAACAGCTGCACAAAACAATTGGTAAGGAAGCACTGGAGGAAAAGTTCCGTGCCAGCAAAATTGATTTGATGAATAGTTTGCCGGAGGTGGATCGCAATAAGGTGCGTTTAGGAGAAATTCTCGAGGATCGACAGCTGTCGTTCCTGTATCCCTTGTTGAAAGTGCAGGCTGAGATGTTAAAGCAGCTCCAAAGCGATCCAAATCCAAATAGTTTCTATAAATGGATCAAAGCCAATGTGGACAACAAGTACTACAAAGATCCGGGCTTTATACAGGCGCTCATGACTGTTGTGGTCAAGTACATAACCAAGGAGACAACTCTGGCCAGCATAATGGATCCGAAGGAGCATCCAGAAAAGGCTGTCACACAAAAGGAGCAGGCCATGCTTGAGACATACAGCCAAATGCTGCAGACCTTCCTTGCCCAAACCGAATTGCAACTGATGGCACTCTATGCTCTGCAGCTCTTCTGCTATAACGAGAACTTCCCGAAGGGTGAGTAAATTAATTTGAAATTAAACCATAAAAAATACTAATAATAAATATTATTATTTTATAGGCATGCTCTGCCGCTGGTTCAAATATCTATACGATTCCGAGATCATTGAGGAGGAAGCGTTTGTTTTGTGGAAGGAGGAGATTTCTGACAAATATCCCGGCAAGGGCGAGGCATTGTTCCAAGTGAACGCCTGGTTGACTTGGCTTCAGGAAGCCGAATCTGAGGACGATGAGGATTAAACGCTCCCAAGAATGCATAAAAATAATAACCACACGCTATATATGTATAACGCTTATATATATTTATTCGCAACCAGCTGAAGCAAAGCAAAAAAAAATATTTAACCTAACAAAAAACAAGAAAAAATGCAAGAAAAAAAGAAAACAAGCACATTATTACATCATATATACTATCTATATTACAAGACGGAAAGTTGAAATCGCGGTTGCAAATGTTAGTCAAATTATAGTAGAACAAAAGCTACAAGTTAATCCAAATTATTTGATATTCATTCAAGATCGAGCAACTGACAATTAATCACCAATAAATAAAAACAGCAATAGACTTCAAAACACAATAAATACATTGATATTTACCTAAACATAAAAACGAATAGCAACATTTTCTCAAGTGGATTCCGAGTTTCAGACGAATCGATCACGGTTTAAAAAAAAAACATTAAATACAGAATATAAATAAGTGAATTCCATTTTATCCAGAACAAATCGTTTAAGCTAAATGTTCACAAATTCCAAAACTTGTTTTTGCTTTTAGAACAGCCAGCAACCAATAAATAGTTAAGTAGTTCAAATCAAGAAATTAAACAAGAATCTTCTACATATTTATAATCGTAAATGTTCATTACACAGCTGACAGATCGGAGTAAGCATCGAAAACATAATCTAAATGTATTTTAACTCAAAAAAAACCAAAAACTCGCCAACATAGAGCCTTAATAAACTGAAAACAACACTGCGAACGGCGAAAATGTTTGTTTTAATAATTCTGCATTTGGCGGACATCTGTTGGTTATTGCAGCCTTCAGGGCTTGTCTTTAGACAAAGAGTCCACACTATGTTCTGAATCAAGTGAGTTGTGACAGGAATTTTGATCAGTTAGCTATTCAATTATCTACCGTTAATCAAGTGTAGTGTCAACGAGTAGGTACTCGTTGGTAGTGTTTATAAATTCATAAAACATACGCTTAAAAAAAATACTTCAATAATACGATACCTATCGATAATTTAAATACACCACCGATTGTCGATTGCTTGTAACCAACATAAAACTGTAATGACTAACAAAAAATAAGCATTATTTTAAAAACAATAATAAAGTAAGAAATTCGGCCTTTTTTCTGTTTAAATCTCCGGATTCGATAAAGGGAAATCGTATACAAGAGAAACAAAATGGAATGCTGTGTAAAAACAACACTTACCGAAGCCGGCGATTCGACCAATAAACAACAAGTGCAGCTGGAACCGTTCACATCGCACATGGCCCAACTGGATGCAGGCTCTTTGCAATGCACATTACGCGTCCTCAAGATGAACGGGAGCACACTACTTTTCGTCAATGGCAAGGAGTCAGAGCGTTTAAATGAGTTTGCCGTTGCAATGCCGGCACGTGCCCCCAGCAAAGAGATTGTTTCCACTACCTTTATGGGCGAGAGCGGCCAAAGTGACTCTCTTGTGCTGGCAATAAAACTTAGCACACGCTACGGCCGTCAGTTTTATGTTAGTTTCAATCTTGCATTGGATGCCATCACGCGTCCAGTTTTCGAAAAAGTTCTAGTCGATTACATGCAACAAAATTTAAAATTATTCGTGTGAGGCTTATGATTAAACCAACTATTTCCACAAACCAAATGTAAAACTGTATATTTGTATGAATATTTATTTATGGCACACAATGCATATGCTCATGTCTGTCTACCAAGATATCAGATCTTAGCACGCCGTGTGGGTCAATGCTGTGGTTTTATTTTAGACCCCACGGACTACAGTACAGTGGAGATGTGCTCCCAGCGCCAGCTTAGGCAGGCACAGTAACGAGTCACAGTTCAATATGCGTCACAAGTTCAAACGTACGCAAATATTCTCTTGCTACGCGCTTTCAAACCAATTTAGTAATTAAAGACATAAAGCGTAAGTTTCATACAAGTGTTTAAAAAAACAAAATACTGTACAGAAGGTCATTCTGTCGGTCGACACAGGTGTGATTGACCCTTGACTAAAAACAGGCAACACGTGCGATTGTGTAGCGTGTTCTGCCTACTAATTTGGAAGTCTTCCTTTTTCACCTGGCTGGCCCTTTCAATAATTGTATAAAACGCAAAAATACCTGTGTTTGATAAGTTTTTTTTGTGTGCGTGCTGGGAGTTTTTTTCAAAAATGCAATTGGTTCTATGAATTGCATCAGTTTAAAACATTTCGAGATAATAAAAAACCATTTAAAAAATGTTTGAGTAGACAAAAACTCAAATTGTTTCGAGGTCAATAATTTAATATAAATTTTAGACTTCATTTGGTTCTTTGTACCCTTAACCAATAGAATGAAGTAAATTGAATGGAAAGATTTAATGGTTTTGTGCAAAAGTATGTAAAGAAAGATGTATTACTAATTTGTTTCAAATTTTCGATAACTTTTCCGGCTTACGATTTACACATGCAATCGATAGCAATAAAATCTTGAATTTCGAAAGTTAATTTAAGGATTGACTATATTAACAAAAGAAAAAACAATGGAAATCTGTTAAATTAAAATCGGTTTAGTTACAGCGGAGATGTGCAAGATTTGAGTTTAATCAACATGCATTGATATTTAATTAAAGAGATATTCATCATTGTAAAATAGGTTACGCTATGTATTTTTGAAGTTTTGAAAAAAACTTTTTTTTTTTATGTAGAGCTTCTCATTCCTTTTTCATTGGTCAGCTTTTCGCAATAGAAAATCATTTAAAATAATAATTTTTTAATGTATTTGATATAAGATTTTTGTAATCTGCAATCCAATTAGTAGCTATGTTTTATCATTCCTGGCTACCTACGATTTCTACTACCCATCAATGTTATGGAAACTTTTGGTAAATAATTTATAACAATATTGTTTCATACATTTTTCGGTTTCTAAAAATATACTGTCTAGACGAGATATTGTCAGCAGTATCAGCTAAAGCCGTATAGGTAATAAAGCACCTAACGACAAGCTGGAAGGCCTGCTTTAGCGACTCCTGGAATAATATCTCATTTCAATTTGGCCAACTCATGTTGGCCCTATCGTTAACAACAAGAACGTCTAGCCAAACATTCTCACTACATGAGTTAGCTGCATGCAAAATCATTTTTTGATGGATAGTTCATACAGTGTTTAGTTGTTCATTTGTTTGTTTGTGATGCGTGTTCGGACTTTGAACGTCTGCTCAGGCTTTGACCAGGCGATAGCTACTGATGTCGCCAGCCAGTCGGCAATTGACCATTGGAGGCTTGCAAGCAAAGCACCACAATAACGGCGATGTCGCAATTTTAGACCGATAATCAACGGAAGAGACTTTTAAAGTTTTAATTGATCTTCACCGCTTCGCTTTCTCTCTCTCTCTCTCTCTCTCTCTCTGTGTGTTTCGCGCTCTGCTAAACTGCTCTGATAAACCCCAAGCCGTACTTAATCCCCGATTTGAGCGCACGCCCCAAATGTTGTTGGCGCCTTATCGCGCCCAACGGGCACCTTTGCCAGCTAGCCGACTAGCCAGCTAGACCCCAAGCCGTTATCAGTTCAAGTATGTTGTTATAATTTGATAGAAATATTGAACATCATTATATGACAGTTTCATCGCAACCGGTTCGCACCGGTTATTGTGTACTGGTACTTGCGTCCCCCAAGTAGCCCAAGTATGGCGTACTTGCTGAGAATTGTTTTTTTTTATTTCAATTTACAATCTATTATGAATTTTTCACCTCTAAACAATTTGTGTTTTAGTCGATTAGTCTCTATAGAGAATGGGAGTCCGATAAGGACCAATGTTTTAGGTGTATCTGCTGTACAGGAAATCCAGAATTTGGAACATTTTTTGTATAATACGGTGAAATGTATGGCCGTAAATTGGGGTCAGTAATGTAAAAGTCTATCTAGAAGTAAAATAAATAATTTCACACAACAGGTTTATTATCTTTATATTCTCCAAAGCACTTGATTGAATTGGATAAAATGCTGTTTTCCATTAGAAGCTATATTGACAAGTATTTCTTATATATCAGATTCCTTTTTGTACCCTTAAAACATAAATTCGTTAAAAATATTATATACAAAGGTAATACATCTTTTCAGGAAAAAAATAAATTCTAAATTTTCGTATCCTCAGGGTTATTAAAGTTTGACTAACTAAGATTAGGAGAACCAATTTTGATGACTGTTTTTTCTTTGAAGTTATCAAGTTCTTATCTTTTTTCTTGTCATTCCTTCTCTATTCTTCTACTGAGATCATATTAAGCTATTATAAGTTGACAATAATTATATTTAATGGGCGCAACTGTACTTAACGCCCGCGAATAAGCGAGTCCAGAATACAAGTGTTTCCTATAGGGACAACGGGTGGTTGTCTCACTATCTGTAAGTCTAATCTATAAATAAGACATGACTTTCTGTTGTCTCGATATTTGCGCACTTCGATTACAACCTGGCGCTGCTGTGCGCCACCAGCTGCACCTGCTGCATGCGGCTGACATTCAATGTCTGTAGAAAGGGAGAGGAACCCGATTCTAATCGTAGACCCTGATGTCACATTTCCGAGTATGCGACCATCTTGTTTATATAAGAGAATGGGGAGTAGCGGCAACAGCAGCAACAAAATATGCATGTGAATCACTTCCTATCAATATACATATACATACATATGTATGTGTATATCGCCAGACTGTGGCGGTTCTAATTGATAAAGTTAACCACCACCCAGCGGAGCGTAGAGATACGCCGATCCACACTCTACCCACCACTACCACCCTTTTTGGCCTTCTCTGCTCAATGAATAAGGTAAACATTGACTGAAGAAACGTTTTGCAGAGTTGCCCATTATAAAATGATAAGCTTGTAGCAATGTTGCTGCCCAAAAAGTCAGCGTCATTGTCATAAGAACTTCTTCACGCTAAAAAATAATATAAATGGCATGTGCGTACACATACATACGTGTATTGTGTTGACTTGGCCCAGTCTCAACTGATAAGCGTCCGGGAACTGCGTCGCTTTATCTGTATGGGGGAACGTAACACGGTCACACAGCTGGTGGGGGTTTTCACTTTGCCCCCACTGTGCGCCTTCACGCGAGTACGAAGTGCAATCCGGGCGATAGTACGTACGCTTTGGGTATAACATCGCTCTTCGCTTACCTCCTTCTTCTTCCCATATAAGAGCGACTGCGGCTGCTTTTGTTGAACATTGCCCACACACATGACTCCATGGGGTGGCTAGACCGATTTTTCACTCGTAAGTTTGCGTTGCTGATAAGATACCCCAACCCATCCCACCCACTAGTCAGTAGTTAGGAGTCATGCTCACGTACTTGGACTCTACTACTCTACTGCCCCTCGCTTCTCTTGATAGTTTGTTGGCCAAAATGATGAAATTTTCACAACATCACTCTATTTCTATCCCCGTCTGGTCTATCCGTTCTCCCGTTCCCCTCTCTGCTTGCCTGTCTGCGTGCACAGCCTTCAGGCGCTGATAAGGCGCAACACTGTTTCTTATCGCGAATCAGCTTTTCAATATTACACGAATGTCTGCAGGCAAGCGGCTCATTCGTTTAGCAATCGCACTGGCGAACGCTTCACCAAGAGAGAAACCTAAAGCCTATACATAAATACCTATCTAAAATGGATATATTAGTACAAAAACCAATTTTTTGCTCCAGCAGTGAGTTCAGCAGTGACTACTATACGCCGTACCATACGCCGCCATATATACCCAATCAGGCAGGATCGTCGGTTAGCTGGCAACTGGGCGATCAGCAGCAGCAGCAGCAGATGCAGTACCTCAGATTTCCCACGCCACCCATAACACCGCCACGAAACACCACCGTTCCGGTTGTTCTGTTGGAGTCTAATTGTGCTACGCGCACACAATCCGTCATCATGAAGTGCAGCAAGAGTGTTATCTCTGCTTCCGGCTCACCTACAGAGTCCTGCAGCGAGCACAGCAGTTGTAGCAGTGAATGTGATTTTATCTGCAATTGGCAGGAATGTGCCAGGTGAGAAACGTAACTGAAAATAACTGTGAAATAAAACTTTTCTTATCAAAGTTCCATTTGCTATACAGAGTTTTTGAATCTTTGGAGGCACTTGCTCAACATGTTACCCTGCGTCATGCGATTGCTTCGATGGCGGATGGCCTGTATTATTGCCGCTGGAACGGCTGTCAGCGCAGTGAACGTGGCTTCAATGCACGCTACAAGATGCTGGTGCATGTACGCACCCACACCAAGGAGAAGCCGCATCGTTGTCATCTGTGTGAGAAATCTTTTTCGCGTGCCGAGAATCTCAAGATACACATACGCTCGCATTCGGGTGAAAAGCCCTACAAGTGCCACTTTGAAGGCTGTCAGAAGGCCTACTCCAACTCCTCAGATCGATTCAAGCACACCCGCACACACTCAATGGAAAAGCCGTATGTGTGCAAGGTGTCCGGCTGTCAGAAACGTTACACAGATCCCTCGTCTTTGCGCAAGCATGTGAAGACATTTAAGCATAGCATTCAAATCATTGCTAGCCAGAACTCCGCCAATTGTTTGCTGGATGCCAGTGAGTTGCCCTACACCTGCCTGCCCCTGCCACTGCCCCTTCACCCTGCGCCCTTAATGACACCATGCCAACCGTCGCCCACTGCTACACCCTACTATTTGGATATGACCGACAGCGGGAATGTGGCAAGCGACTATTCGATGAGAACTAAACACAGTGATAGTGAATTCACTTCATCAGCATACTGGCTGAATGCGCAGGAGCATGGAGCCTATCGCTATCTACACACTGAGGACTATTCCGTGAATATGGAATTGGACACACCCACGCCATTGGATTTGCGTGTGCACAGAAGTTGAATGACAGCATCCCTAGTATCAATCCACTCTAGTCATCAAGCTAACTATTAGCTCTTGTCATTAATTTAGCCTATTATCGTTTAGTTTGCAATAAAGACTGTCATTTGTGAAAATTTACACCAAAAATACTTTTTTCAGTCGAACTGTTGCAATTGAAAAGCAACCGCCAGTGTCGCAAATGCAACCGAACCAAACATTGTTGTAAAGAAGATATATTGTAGAGTTTAGTAATTAATCGAAAACCAATCGATGCGAATCGCAGAAAATTTAAACTGAATGCTGGCCGTTGCTCAAATTAAAATGTTTGACTTTATTGATGTAAATGCGTATCTAGACGAGTTTTACAACAGAGTTATATAATAGATTCCATAATTTACAATTGTTAAGGAATGTTAACTTAACTAAGACTACTACTCGGTCCACATACACTCACACATTAACAACAAGGACAAAGTAAAAATAGATAGCAAAACTATTTCACAAATTAAATACAAATTCATATAATACAGACTTTTAAAGTTGTATTTCTTGGGATTTACTTAAAAAAGTGATCAAATGCCTGCAAAAAGCACTAAGGAAACAATTATCATTTATCTGCAATTATTGAGCATTCAATATACACACATGATTTTCTTGTTGGCCCATTAACGACGATTTTAACAAAAACATTCTGTGCGCTTGAACTTCAACATACATTCATTAGATGTACGTACATACGTGCACAGAGCAGCAATCACTCGGCCTGTAGTAATTTTTGCTGGTGGCCAACCCTTACCCAGTTCCATAACACGTTACACTTGTCATACACATAAAACCATAATAAGCATATGGGCTGACATTTAAAATTACGCCCTAAAGAATCTTACAACACGTACAATATATTGTCGACAAATAGGGCACTCGTTTAGCACCTTTCCGCAATTAGTGCATGTGGCCATGTGGCCACATTCCAAAAATACGCATTCGATCGGCGCATCCATGCATATCTTACACAGTTCATCAGTGGCAAGTTTCTCAACCGCTGTAAATCAAAACATAAATTAGAGATACGATTATGAATGCGAGATTGGAAGGACATACCTGGTGCTGTGCGCATCGTTTTCCACAGTCTGCTTACCCGATCGAGCAGCTCTTGTTTTTCACAGCATCCTTTGTAGTCAACACGATGCAACATTAATACCTCCTTTAACTGTTTCACCGTTAAATTCTCCAAGTCTTTTCTGTGGAACCACAATTTAAAGATATTATTTTGCATAACTGTTGATAACTCATTCACTTACAGGTCCTCAAAGTCTTCCAAGTTTACGAAGCGTGAATCCAAGCAGTTGGCCGGCTCAAAGCCCAACGGTGAGGCGTACACATGTATGCCCTCGTCATCATCCCAACGCGTCTCGTTATCATCTTGTGTGGGCGAGAACTCAATGGTTGGTGTTATGGGCAAACCAGCAGCACCACCAGTCGCCAAACTGCCTCCCTCGGTGCAGCTCAGCGGCGAGACGGCATGACTGTCTCCCTCGGAGCAATCCATAGATTTGGTGCGCTTCTCCAGATAGCTGAGAAACTCTTTGAGTTCTCGTTTGATGTCTTCCTCCGACATTTGCGAGTTCTCCAAGTGGCGCCGCATTTTTTCCACATGTCGCCGGATATTTGTTTTGTTCTTCCCACAACGCTGACAGTTAGTGCGCACCGTTTCCGATTGTTCGGGGTGTTCACTGAGAGTACTTAAGGCTAGTCCGCTGGGAGCGACTGGGGATTCATCATCGCTGGAATGATGGTGACGATTCAGGAAGCCATCGGAGCGACGACGGGTTACCTTTTTGGTGCGTTGCGGCATCAGCGGCACGGTGACAGTGCGCTGCTCAATGTTTGGCGCCTCGCCGGGCTCATTTCGTACCGTTACCTCTAGAATTTCTTCTTCGGTATTTACTGGCTGCGTGGGAGTCGCCTGCAACAGCATTTGGCTGCCACTTGGTGCTGTTTGCTCCAATAATTGCCACTGATCCAAATTGCTGCTGTTGGTATCGGTTGCCCCTTTGCTCTCATCCGAAATGCCACCAATCGCGCCCAGCTCCTCAAAACTTGACTGCGAGGAAGCGTCGGCACCACAAGCGTCCACTTTGGAGCTAAGCGAGCCCTGCTTCGAGTAGCCTGGACTCGTACTATTGGTTGTAGCTGCTGTAGTTGCTGTTGTCGTCGCACCCAGCCCCGCAGAGCTAGTCTCTAAGGGTGGCCGGCTATGGTTAACCTGTCCACCGCTGTTCTCACTATTTTTCAACGATGTGCGTTCACTGAAAGTATTGATTATCTCCTCATCCGAGCACTCGCATTCTGAATTGTCAGCATCATCATTTGACGACAGCCTCACAGCTTCTGCAGCGAAATTGCGTTCCTGTGCAGCTGTTGGCGATGTTGTTGTACGCGTCGATGATGTCGATGGACTAACATGCACATGTGCCACCTCAGTGGAGTTGCCTCTGGCTGATGTCGGGGCGCATTGGCGAATTTGTGTCGCTTGTATCGGCCCATTGACTGCACTTGCGTAAGTTGGTATCTCACGCGTCGATACGCGAGGCTGCTCGAAAATGTGGGAAGGCGGTGAAGGTGTAGATGGGCCGCCATTGTCGTTGGATGCATGACGACTGTTCGCACGACTGTTTTCGGCTGATGATTTTGCGCTAGATTTGTTGTCGAACGAAGCCAGGGAATCACTTATGTTGTCACTCAGATTTGTGAAGAAATTTTGGCACGTTTGCTTCAGACTATCCATGGGATTGGCTTGGCCACGTCCAGGACTATTATGGGGAGGGCAACCTGCCTCACGATCCGATTGTGCCACATGCGTCAGCACCAGGCCGACAAGCTCCTCTTTTTCTGCATCCAAAAAAATTTGATGTGCATGAGCGACAAACCGCAGGTACATATATATATATGATCATCATTATAGCAATGACTCACCCAGGCAGCCCTCTGTAGAAATGTGTTTAGATTGCAAATAAAATATTAAATCTTTTGGCTTCAGTTTCAACAGATCCGTGCGCTGCAACGGCCGTTGGGCAAATATTGCACAGCGCCGACAGCGACGTGCCGTCGTCGCAGTCAAACAATTATTGCAATAATATCGTCTAAAAGAGAGAAACAAATAACAAATTTTTAATTGGCTCGTGTCGTATTAATGCGTATGCATTTAACTTTAGTTACCTGCAATCGAAACAGCTGCGTTTACGGCGAAATACCGTAAATTCAACGCCACAACTCTCGCAGGGCATGCTGTCTGCTTGATGTCCTTTGATCGACCGTTTCCGTTTTCCGCTTCTACTGCTGCTGTTGCTTATCCTTGCCCTTTGCTCTACGCCCACCACACCATCGCATGTGTGCTTTCAATGTCAAATCGTGAATCAATTTCAATACATACGCAGTTTTTGGCAAGCTGCTGCGTGCTGACTCTCCGCTTTAGAAATGGGGTAATCGTTTTGGACAGCTACTTACTCATCAGGGCCTACAAACCAGTAAGCAAGTGGATTTTCGCTATTTTTTTCTTTTTATCAATATGCAGTAGATACGTTCGTACATACATACATATGTACGTACATATCTACAATGTATTTGTGGAGCAAAGCAATCAACACATCACTGGAAAACTCGATAAGCTCCAAAATATATCGATAGCACTATCGTTGGTAAGTATTAAGACACTGGACAAACAACCGCCCAAATTCATACACACATATGTAGATAATTGAAAATATGAAAGAATACAATACAATCAAATTTTATTTTGTACTGGACAAAGATACTTATGCTGCAGGCTCACCTGGGTTTGTCTTTGTTGACGACCCAAAAACTAATTTTTTAAGACAATTCTTATTTCTGGGTGTTTTTGTGCTCAGATCCCCAATCACCAATTACCCGTCACTCAGCCATGGAAAACTACATTGATAATTTAAAATGTATATATTTCTTTTTTCAAATGAGAACAGTTTGTAATGTACTTGCATTAGTTTAGTTTATGTTTATTTAATTCACATCCACTACTTAAAACTAAGTATGTAATTATATGCAATTAAATAGTTAAGTGCCATAAAACGTTGTAATCTTTTCAATTTTAAAATAATACATCAGTTAATTGCTATATGTATGTATATGTATATATATATATATATAGATCTATATATATTATTTACGATTTTTTGCACACATTGAAAACATGTTTGCTCTTTTACGTGATCAAAGTAATTTTTAGTACATATATACACATGTGGTTTTATATGATTGAGCTTTTCAAAATTCTTGTTGATAAGTCTTTAATTTATATGCATATAAACAAATGCGTCCGTTGCCCTATTTGCTGCTACGCGTTAAATGTTCGCAATAGGTAAATTATCATCTAGCTGGCTGGCTGACTGACTGACTGTCTGTGGGTGTATGAGTGTGTGCATTTGTTATTGTTGTTGTTCGTCGCGGTTGTGAATCATCATCAAGCAGCGCCAGCACCGCATCGTAGATCTTCGACCGTTGCCTAGAACCGACTACTACATTGGTGTTTTTCGTTGGTGTCATCTAAAAACAATATGTAAAGCGTGTGTTTTGCTAATAGCAAGATAGATAGATTGATTGTTGGATAAGAAAAGAGAGCGCGCAAATGATTATCGTTTTTAAAAAACGATCACTTTAAAGTTTGTATTGGCGAGTTGAATGTTGTTGCTGCTGCTTGGCCCTTTAAACGGTTATATGTATTTATGTCTGTGTTTGGTTTCTGGCCTGCATTTAAAACTATAACATGTGTTGCGTCTCGTTGCCACCGGGCTTCACATGGCTGTGTAATGGATCGTCATTGTTGTTGTCATCATCGTGGACGGCCACTTCGAGAGCACGATTCTTTTCGTATTCAACAAAGTCATCGAAGAGACTTGGCCACGCTTCGGTATCATCGTAATTGTCTATATCACATTGTTCAGTAAAATTGAGGTACATGTTCCATGTATCCTTGGGTATGCGGCGTATGTTGGGATGCTTTTCGAGGAAATTTACCCAGTTTGAAAAGAGATCAGGTGTTTGTACAGTGAACACAAGTTTCCACAAGTCGATTGCCATTTCCAGCGATAAAACGCGCTGATCCGGCTCCAAGCCAAAACTAAAAATAAATGTAATATTATTTGATTTATATTACATCAGTAAGTATAGAGAGCCAAGACTTACCGGAAGGTAAAGCGATAGAGCTGCTTAAACATTTCAGAGTCTACTACTAGCATCTCAATCGTTTGCTCAAGTCTTAAGCGTATGGTTTCAATCGTGTCTGCCCGCATCTTGTGCAGACCATCAATAAATTCCGTTTTGGTAAAGCGGCACATCTGTGATGCGTCCAGGCACCAGGCAAGCACAAGTATTGCAAATTCATCGGGCTGATAGTTAAGATCATTACATAAACGCTCAATACCATCCGTGAGTATCATATCTTCATCATCTGGATCTTTGTACACATCGAATAATTTGTTTAACGTTTGATGTGACACCTCCATAGATTCCTTGACTGCTGCAATATATCGAAAGAAAAAAAACAAAAAAAAGAAATAAATATATATTAAACATTCCCATTCTGTCAAGGATATGTTGTTTCTTCGTTTATTTTTAACATACCAGTTGTTATAATTTCGCTCATGGTCGGCGCACTTCCATTAAGCAAGCCTAAGGACTTAAAACTATTACGCTTAGTATCACAAATATTTGCTGGCTTGAGTGGAGTTCGATTAGAGAGCAATTCATCGGTTTCTGCAAAGACACAACCACAAACGCTTGTATGGGGAAAGAAGGAACAGCTAGTTCAAGAGCTTACCACGTGGTCTGTCGTTGTAATTGCCGCAGCGATCATTTGCATTGGGTCCAACGATGTCGTAGCAGTTGCCAATGCTGGTGGCCGCTTGGCAGCTATTGGCGTTTGTGTGGTGCAATGCGTTTGGTGTGGACGAGCAGCTGGTTGGCAACGTTGGTGCGGCAGACGACGACTGGAAGCATTTCAGGCAATTGCCCATAGTGCGTTGCACGCTCTCCAGCGGGCACTTGGCTTTAACAATATTTTGCCTGCCTTCTGTTGTGTTTTTGTGTATATATGTATGTATGTGTGTATTTAGGGGTAGTTGACACTTGTTTTTTAACTGACTGATTAAAAGTGAGAGGTATTGATGTCGATGTTGCTAATGATAATGCCTTTCAAATTGGCTAGTGGCTACTATATGGGGCTATGGCTATGGGGAAGGCTATTGATAATGATATTGTAAGTTACTTAGCTATCGTTAGCTTGCTTTGACTGCTTGACATTGGCACTGGGATTCCCATGGAACGTTGCTACTGACGACGCACCATAGATGCATCGAACATATGGTGGAAACGATTTTTTCCCTGATCTTGCTGCTACTGCTGTTGCTGATACTGTTATTACTGTTGTTATTTTGATGCCTCCTACGCAAGCTCATGTGTATGTATGTATACATACATATGCAGTTGTAGTAGTCAGCCTCACACCACAAAGCGTGTGTGCGTGATTTTGTTAACTTAGTAGATTTCACATCTTTTTCTATTGTTTTTTACTGCACTGCGATAGTTATCATTGATGCAGAGTTCTTACTTATGTATTTATATTAAAATTGGTTTATGTTTCACGAGGCTGTTTTTCTACAGAATTGCTGACCCTAAATTAACTATCGCAAAGATGTATCGATAAGCCATCACTAAAACAGGGCTGACTGTGCGCAATCAATTAATCGCACTGGGCTGCTATTCAAGTTGTTTATTTTTCTTTCGACATGTTTAATATAGATTTTTTCAAATTGTACAACATTTATTGGGCAGCAGTTTAATTTAATAGAAATAAACTATTATGAAAGCATCATAATATTTTAGTTTTATAATATTACTTTTAAAGTGTTGGCAAGTTGGCAACTCTACACATAATTGCGGGCTCTCTATTTGGACTCGCTCGCTCCCGGTTTTAAGCCAACTTTGGTTTCAGTTACCAACGAACAATTCACAGTACCGAAAGTGCTTACGCTTGTTTCTTCTACTAATCGAAGAAAGCAAAACTTCAACTTCTTTGGTTGTTGTTTTGTTTGTATTAAGAAACGTAAAGTGTCAAGTTGTTGGAAAACCATTTCGTGTGTGAACTTTGCTAAAAAAAAAAAGAGAGATACTATAGTGGGCTTGGGTGAATGCTTGAGTGCGCCTTCATACCAATCTAATACTACTTGGGATTTTGGACAATTCAAGACCTACCAACCAAGTTGAGTGAACTTTTTATTAGGTATGTACAACATTTTTAAATACATATGCAAGTAATTTCTTTTGGGCAAGTTTATATGACCAACTGTGTGTACAGCTTGTTTGTATGTGTTTGTGTGCATGACCTCCAACCGGAACGTATTTATGCGCATATGTATGTAGCATGATCTTTTCCTTTTCACTTCACTGAAAGTGTCATGTTTTTTATTTAGCTATTAACTCAAAGCGTGTGAATTTTTGGGCTTACAGCTAAAATAAATTGCTCATTGGGATCTTTCTCTTTAGACATACATTGCTTCTGCCATTGCCGACATTCTTTTAAGAATAAAGAGGGCTTGGAACGGTATCCAATGGGAATAATATAAGCCATACATATCATATTCGATCGCGTCGCATTCCCTTATTAGATTGCTCATATTGTATATGGAATTTATTGCCACCACATAATTTTTCTTCTTCCCCCGTAACCAGTTAGATTTATTATTAATTTCGTTATCATCAGCATTATCAGTTGGGAGGCATTGGAGCCACTTTTCGCTCTTTGAATTTGATCCTTGCAAACATTTTAATACGGCGTCCGATAATCTGAACTTCCTCTCCTGCTTACTGTGGCTTGCTTCTACTTTTTTCGTCCAGAGATACAAATCGGTGGGCTCATAGGGTTCATAGAATGGATTCTCTTTGATGCAACTGTCGGGTTCGATTTGTTCTTGCATACTGTTTGCTTTAAAAAAATATATATTGATGTATTCAGATCTGAAGTTTTATGTACTGTTATTTAAAAACTAACGGAATGCTTACTATTCTTCCTTAGAAATATTTTTTGTGAGAGAAGGAATTTTAACGAAAATAATGAAAATTAATTAAGTTTATGTTAATTTATTTATATATTTATATAAATTTAAATTTACTGCTCCCATGTACATATGTATGATGTAATAATGTACATAAATATAGAAACATATTTAAATGGCTATATGGTGTTTGTGATTTTTTGAGCCCAAACTTTTTGAAGTGTGATTTAAAATTTGAAATCTTTTTTGTGTTTTACGCAAAATTTTAGGTTATTCCTATATTTCTATTGCTCATCAAAGTTTGCAGTCTATGGAAATAACTAGCAGATAAGAGAGGTGGAAATGTCTTCAGATCGATTTCACAAGTGAGTTTCGAAGCTATGAAAACATGCAATTAAAAACTGCTACGCATATCTTATCGGTTCTGTACGACACAAGTTTCATTAACTGCTTGTTTGTTTTGCACCCAAACAGAGCTGCTAAGGACGGGCTGCTCGATGTCCTGAAGGAGGTCACTCGCAAGGATGCAAATGCCAAGGATGATGACTCAATGACGCCGGTAATGTGGGCAGCATTCGAGGGCCGTTTGGATGCTTTGCGATTACTCTGCGGCAGAGGGTATGTAAAGGACACTTGATCACAAGCTAAACATAAATAATATTTATTGTGTTAATCTTGCAGCGGTGATCCCGACAAGTGTGATCAATTTGGCAATACAACTCTTCATTTAGCCGCAGCTAAGGGTCATTTGCATTGCGTTGATTTCCTTATTAAGTTCGGTGTAAACATTTATGCCTTGGATATTGATAGACACAATGCTAAAGATCTGGCAGCAATTAACAATCGAGATGAGATATTACGATATTTGGATGCAGCCGCTGCCAACTTTGAAGTAACCGAAAAGTAAGCGAAATCATTTAGTGTGGTAAAATGTGCAAACTGATATCGATAACTTATCGAACTTCACAAAGTAAATCGATTAAGTTGATGAAAGTTGCTGAAATTTAAAAAATGAAAAGCAATAAACGTTGAATGTTATTAAGTGAGTTATTTCTATGCAGAAAAAAAGCCAAGGCTTTAAAGGAGATCGCTGAAAAGGAGTGCGAGAAGCGCGTTAAGGAATATATGAAACGACAGCAACACCAACGACAAATGCATGACTATAACGATTCAAAGCCAAACAACGGTCATGCCTTGGGAGGTATGAGCAAATCCAGCAATATGCTATCTACTTTAAAACAAAAGATTTGGTCCAGTCAGGGCAACCTAAACAAAACGCCGCGAGAGCGTGAACCAGCTGTGCCCGTACCCCCGCAGCCATTACGCGGTGGTGCCAAGTTTAGTGATCTAGTGGGCAGCGGTAGCAGTAGCAGTGGTGGCTCCACCATTGCCAGTCGCATGGGCACCGTGCAAAAGAAGCCGTCAATGCAAATGAAGCAGTTGCAACACTCAAAACAACAACAACACTCTAGTGCCTGTCCCCATGCAATGGCAGTCGATGGTGGTTTCAAGGTGCGTGAACTGGAGCCGGATGGCAAAAGAACTATAACATCCCTAACGGGATTGCAACGCGATTCGGAGGTGCTATATGTGGGCACATTTAGTTCAAACGAGGATTCTAGTGGGAAGCGTGGCAAGATTGCTGATGTCTTTGAAGTGGACGATGACACGGATCGTGATCCGTGCAGGTCCGGTTACAGCACAGCGTTGGCACGCTCCTTCTCCCAACCGGATATTCTTGGTGATGCGCAGCTGGCGCAGGAGCTAAACGAGGAACTAGTGCTGCAACGACCTATTGGACTGTTCGATCGTCCTACCATGTTGGGCAGCATTGCCTTTAGGCGTTCGGTTACAGCGGCGCTGAGCCAGCTGCAGTTGCAGACACAAGATACTGTCGACAACATGTCTAGCTCGACAATGCGAAATGCTGGGAGCAGCAACAACAACAAGACACGTTCTGGTAATGGAAAGGCTCGCTTGTATTTGAATATGTCCGATGATTCCGATTCGGAGGGTGACGGCGAAAATGCCTTCAGCGAGGATGAAGATGATCAGGAAGTGGCGGCAAGTGCCTTGCACCGTTTTCTCACCGTCTGGGCATTAGATGAGTATTTGCCAGTGTAAGTATTTAAATTGGAACGAGGGGATTCTCATCTTTTATAATAACAATCAAAATCTTCTTTAGTTTTCAGAAGCAGGAAATCGATCTGGAGACGCTAATGTTGCTCACGGAGGCGGATCTGAAGTCGCTTGGACTACCATTGGGACCCTTTCGCAAGCTCACATTCGCAATACAGGAGCGTCGGAATGCTCTGGCCAATCCTGGACCCATGGTAGACAGTCGGCTTTAGTTATGTAAATACTTATAGCTTTAATCAATGTACAATAACATATAAACTAAGACTAAAAAAATAACTAAAAAAACTACAAACAAAGTGCTAAGGTGGAGGTGTTTTAACCCGACACCTGCTGCATCATGTAAAGATTTGCATAAATGCCATTGAGGGCCATTAGATAATTGTGTGTGCCCTGTTCCACAACGATGCCCTTCTTGAGCACACAAATAAGATCCGCATCCCGCACAGTGCTCAGTCGATGCGCAATTGTGACGCAAGTACGACCGGCTCTTGCCTCATCCAGAGCTTGCTGCACCACCTTCTCGCTCTCCAGATCCAAGGCAGATGTCGCCTCGTCTAAGATTAGAATCTTTGGATTTCGTACGAGCGCTCTGGCAATAGCAACACGCTGTTTCTGGCCACCAGACAACTGTGATGTTTTGCCCAGACGTGTCTCATAGCCCTGGGGCAGGGAGCTAATAAAATTGTGGATGTTGGCCTTTTTGGCAGCCTCAATAATCTCTTGCATGGGCACATCATCACGGAAATTATTGCCATAGGCAATATTCTCAGCAATAGTGCGATCGAAGAGTACTGGCTCCTGAGAGACCAAGCCGAGCTTAGAGCGCAATGTATCTAGTGGAAAGTCGGTGCTGGGAACACCACTCAAATTTACAGAGCCCGAGACAGGATCATAGTAACGCAACAGTAATTGTATGCATGTTGATTTACCGGAGCCGGAAGGACCTACCAAAGCGACCGTTGTGTTCTTCTTAATACAGAGATTTAGGCCGTGCAATATTGGTGTATCCTTTCGTGTAGGATACTCAAAGCAAACATTCTCATAAACAATATCTCCCTCGCTTTTCTAAAAGAATTTTACGTGATTAGAACTTAAACTTGTGCTTGCATTTAGTTGTTTACTCACCTCAGCTGTGTTGTAGGGATTAAGTGGTGGATTGGACTGTTGTGGAGTCTGCTCGAAGAGCTTCATCAGGCGCCCGGCAGATATGATGGCATCGTGCACATTGGGAGCATAGGCCAAGGCCTGACCCAGCATCCAGGAACCAAAGATAAGTGCCTCCGCCACCTTAATGATGTCCTCATACGGCAGACCGTCATTGGCGACCAACAGGCCACCATAGTAGAGACTCACACCATAAGCCAGAAATGGCGCCGCTTGTCCCAAGGCAAAAACCAAGCCACGGAATCGCACTTTTCTGCGTGATGCGACATTTACCTGATCGATTTGCTTGATGTATCGCTCCAGAACCTGTTGTTCCAATCCCAAACCGTTGACAGTGCGTATATTTGTTATGGCCTCCACCGCCACTTGGGAGGCATCCTCAATGGCGGCCTTAGTCCATTGTACGCTCTTAGCTATAAAGCGACCCTCGAGATAAACAGAGAGACAAAGGAAGGGCAGAGTAACAAGGGTCAATAGCGTCTGTTGCCACGAATATACGAAGCCAATTATCATCCCAACAGCAAGAGTAACTACCGCCTGCAGCATAATACCCACACGTGCTCCAGTTGCCTGTGGGCGAACAGAGAAAAAGCTTACTTTAGTACACAGGAAAAAACTAATTTTAATGTCTTTAAACATTATGGCATGAGATTGTGAAGAGGTTGCAGTCGGATGCAACCGACCACGAAAACACTTGGAAGCTTAAGGAGTCTGTCACTTCCTATATTAAAATGAAGTTTGATGACTCTATCAAGAAAACTTTGAAAGATTTTGGGATTTCCGATTTTAAAAGGCTGGTATGAGTGGGCGTTTCTTTTAATTAGAACAAAAACTGTGGGAATTTCGATTTTAAAAGGCAAGCAGTTTGCATGGTATCTAATTCAATGAAGATTATTGTGCGATGTCACCAGCTATCTTGCTACCAATCTGTGAAAAATATTGACGATTTTTTCTACAACTTTTCTTCTAGACAAAGTAATTTTCAAAGTTTTAAGTATCTAGCTCGAAAAATATTAGGTTCACAGACAGATACCATGACGAGAGATTGTTCAAAACCAGTATACTATTTACCTTTGGTATCAGAGTGTAAAAATTAGTTGGAAATTTCTCCTTTTCATAGTTACTTACAAATGGCAAATCGTTGCCAAATTAAAATTGGTATAAACTTATAAAAACAAGTAAAAAACAGTATAATGGCAGAAGGAAGCTTCTCCGACCCCATAAAGTATGAACGCCTCGATCTCAGAAACAACAAAAGCTAGAGATTTCAGATTTTGGATATGAGATCTCCCTATCCCTAGAAATAGCAAGTTAATTTCAAATTTGCCATAACTTTTTAGGTTTACGATATACACATGTAATCGATAAAAAAAATCTTGAATTTAAAAAATTTGAAAATGAGGGTTGAAACTATTAACAAAACAATTAACATCTGTGAAATTTTTATTTCAGTTCGGTTCAAAAACACCGGAGATATGAAACCATGAAGCATTGGTTCGGTAGTACTCGTATGTGTATGTCCGTCAGCCCGACCGTCTTGCTTTGTATTTGGGTAAGGGTTAAGAGTATCTTCTAGTTGAGCTTACTCGACTAGAGCCTTCTTTCTTGTTAGTGTATAATTTTGCTTGAACGAGGTGCTTTAAACTCACCCCTTGCACATTGGAACAGTCGCCGGCAAGTCGAGCGCACAGTGCGCCCACTGAATTGCGTTCATCATCAAAGAAGGCGACCTCCTGTGACATAATCGTCTTAAAGGCCGTTTGCCTGAGGCGGGAAGTCATCTTAACGCCAGCCGTTGTGAACATGTAGCTTTGCAGCATTGTGCCCACGCCTGCCATAACGCCAATGCCAATAAAGATAAACGAAATGTTGTTGCCCTCGTGACGCACGAGATCCTCATCTGCATCGCCCAGGATGCCAAAGAAGTCGCCAAAGAAGAGGCCCCACAGTGGAAAGGTGGTGCCATGCATGGCTGCAGCTAGACAGCCCCACAATATATATCGCCATTCGGGTGCATTCAGTTTCATGAGCTGCACAAAACTGATTGTGGGTTCATCTTCTTGTTGCTGCTTCTTCTTCTTGCGACGTTGCGAACGACCTGAAGGACGAGATAAATGAGTTATGGAATGAAGGAGAGACTGTTGGTAAACCTACGTTTGCTACGTGAGCTGACACTGAAAACATCGTCTTTGCTATGGCTTGTTGGCGCTTCATTTTCATCAATGTCCTCATCTTCATCATCATCATCGTCAACACCTTCGTCATCATCGAGTATGATATCATCCTCCCTGTGTTTTGACAGTGGAACATTAACCATGTCCGCACCCTCAGTGGCTTCCTTGCGACGAGTAATGTTTACCAGCTCACAATATAAACCACCCCTGTCCATGAGCTCGTCGTGTGTACCTTGCTCGGCCACCCGGCCGTCCTTTACAAACACAATTTTGTCGGCATTAGTCACAGTCGATAGACGATGGGCTACAACCAGGGTGGTTGGTCCCTGGCTAGCAAGCTCCAGTGCATCCTGTACACGCTTCTCAGAGGTGGGGTCCAATGCCGACGTCGCCTCATCCAGCAGCAGTACCTTTGGATTGCGTACCAGAGCTCGGGCTATGGCGATACGCTGTTTCTGGCCGCCGGACATTTGGGCACCACGCTCACCCACTTTTGTGTCATAGCCCTTGGGTAGCTTGCTGATGAACTCATGGCAGTTGGCGTTCCGAGCTGCGCGTTCGATATCCGATTGTGTAGCCTGCGGATTGCCAAAGCGGATGTTCTCGCCAATTGTTGTGGCAAACAGAACCGGCTCCTGACCCACCACGCCAATTTGAGCGCGCAGCCAGCCAACGTTTAAGGTTTTTAGGTCTCTGCCATCTAGTTTGACGATGCCCTGCTCTGGATCGTAGAAACGTTGCATTAGCTGGATAACGGTACTCTTTCCACAGCCGGAGGCGCCAACAAATGCCACCGTTTGACCCGGTTCCACATCCACTGTTAGACCCTTTAGAATTTCAACATCCGGTCGGGAGGGATAACGGAAGTGTATATCCTCAAAGCTAAGATGTCCAGTAATGCCCTCTGGCTTGAGGCCCAGTTCCACCAAAGGATCAATTTCTGACTTGCGATCGATAATCCTGAAGAGATTACGTGCAGCACCCAGTGCAACACCAAAGGAATCCACATGCGGCGATGAGAAACCCAAATTCTGTGCACCCATAATGATGGCAAACAGGACTATAACAAGAACCGCTGGCGTATACTGTCGGTCCTCTTGGTCGCGATCATCCAGGATGAGATTTACACCATACCAAATGGCAAGGGCCATGCATAGGTAGATAATCAGCCACATAACGCCAGCACCAATGCCCGAGTAGAGACCTTTCTTTTGACCAGTGACCTCAGCGGGTACTAGGAGCTTGGCAAATCTTTCATTCTCCTTGCGCTCTCCACTAAAAGCCAGAACAGTACGTATACCACTAAAGACCTCCTCGGCAACACCGCCCGCATCTGAATAGGCTTTCAGCTCTTTTTCGGCTAGGGAACTCTGAATCTTTGCCACCATGGCAGTGGATATAATAATAAAGGGACTGCAGGTGAGCACTACCAGTGTCAGCTTCCAGCCGTAGATAAACGAAGCCACAATGCCCATTATAAAGGTCATGATGAGGAAAGTTACAATGGCAACCTAGAAAAACCATAGGTTGGGAAGCTTTATAAGAACAAATTTTATTTTAACACACACCTTCTCTCCAATGCCCTCCTTGACCTTATCCAGATCCCTGTCAATGATGCAAAGGAATGAGTTTTACGATTAAGATAGAGTCTCCGTTTTTACTTACTCTGTCATTTTGCTGGCAAAATTTGTGCCCGATGTTGTATCATACCAGGACATATCCTGCCGCAATATCGCCTCCAAAAATAGTTTACGTATCCGATTGATTTGATTCAAGGCCACACGATTCGAAACATCTATGGCAATAATAATGAGTATCAACATTATCACACAACCCACCAGACTGCCAATGCCAAAAGCAATCGAATCATCAATGATGGCCTGTCTATTCTCTTCCTGGCTAGCATCGGTGCTAGAACACAAAATATTTTTTCATTTACAGTTCTATTCGCACAACTTCATAATATATACACATATGTAAATATATAAATATATTATATATACTTATATAATTCATATAATATATATATTATATATACATAGATACTTACAGTCGCTTGCCGCCTCCAAAGAGTGCGAGTATAAAGGTTGGCGACGAAGTTCCCTTGCCCACAGTGCGATCAATGAGTAAGGATGTGAATTCACCATAGATCAATATAAAGTATGGTATAAAAAACGATGCTATGGTCGCCACAATCATGCTAAGGACGAGCAGATAACGTTCTCCAACTGTTGAGTAGCGAAACTGAAAAAAAGATTATATGACAGCAAATTGCTAATAAATGCGATTACTCATCAGATTTAAATACTATAATGATACTAGAAACAATCTAAATATTTGTTTGCCAACAATAAAAATAAATCAATTATTTATTCATAAGAATTAATGTTATCTTCATATGGAATCTAAAAGGAACTGTTTCTTTAACACACCGAATATAAGAAAACCCTAATGCGATTTAACTAATTTGGACAAATTATCTTACAAAATGAAGACGACAAACTAGACATATACTACATTACCGATTTAGCTCCCGATGCTGATACAAAATATACCGATATGTATATACTAGGCCTTACACTACCAAAATTATCTTTAAGACTTGATAAAAAATATGATTAGCATTGTTAATTGTTTTATTTTGATTGATTTTTAATAAGTGAGCAATTATAGCCACTCTACATTATAGAAATTCTCTCAACATATTTTGTAAGAATTTGAATTTTAAATTTGAACTGTTTCTCATTGTTATTCGACGCGTGCAAATTAATTGCAAATAAATGTATTCTGAGATAACTTACCAAATCAAAATAAGTGTACTTTCTATTAGGTTCAGCCGTAGAATCTACAGTATCTTTGTGCACCTGAAAGTCACTCAAATCTGGAAGTTTGGAGCGTTGCTTCTTTGTCTCCTTTGGATATTCCTTTTCTTGAGTAGACATTTTGGAATCTTAGCTTTGTACTTTCGTCCGGAAGAAGTATTACGAATCCAGTAAGCTGTAAATAGTTGATGATATGAGATGAAATGAATTTAATCCATTTGTGTCTAAAACTTAAATGCCGTTGCGATCGATTGTTTCATCGTTATTTATTTACTATTTCAAAACAGTCACAAACAAATTAATTTAGGTTTTTTAGTTTTTTTGTTTTTTTTTGTTATATCTCATAAAAGCAACAATTACTAAAGGCAAATTGGAATTGGAATAAACAAAAAAAAAAACATTTTTCCCAAGATGAATTCACGAAATGAGTTAAAAGAAAAACAGTTGCAGCTTCATAAATTGAGCAACTGATGATTGCACACTTGTGACAATTGAAACTGGAAAAGCATCCATAAATTAATAAATTACAACCAATTCGAAAGTGAAATGTTGTATATAATATTTGCTTGCTGACAATCGATCGAAAACACAAAACAATTGAGCCGTAATCTTTTTAAGTATCCCAGCTCTAGAATATTACCAATTTTATTAATATAGATTTAAATGCACTTCGCTTCGGAATGCTAATGATAAGCTCCGATCTTATTAATTTTTTGTCGACTTCGAATATTCGAGTATTCAATTGTTCACTGATTGGAACAGCGTTACGGTTTTGTATCGCGGTTTTTCAGCGATTTCACAATATTGGGGACAGCCGGCAGAGTTTGCATCTCGACAGCACGCGATTGAAATTGGTACTGATAGGACCAGTGACCAGGCGTCTACGACGATACCTCGCTCGGTAGTGCCAGAGTATCGGTCGACTCTGCGTATATGCACATACATGTATATTTTCTGTCGTTAGGCAAATACATACATACATATACATACATTGTGTGCGACTTGCCTCAAACGCAACTAAATTGATGCCATAACAAACACGATCATAAAAAAATCATAATCGGAAAGAGCCGCCAATTAAACGACAGACGCCAAAAAATAATGAGCAATTGAAGTACATACTATTAATCTTCTCACAGAGTTCTTGTTAAACCAACAAAACAAAAACAAAAACCAAAACTTTACAGCTCTACGAATAAATCCGCTAAAATGATACCAACACGCCCTAATCTATTATCGGGCACTTGTAGCAGGTACACACACGTTTTACCCAACCACTGCTCGCCCTCCCTTGCGATGTGAACTAGTATTGGCCCAGACGAACTGGTATGTATGATGACTGTGCTGAATTCTTGGATTTCATTTCCAGTTTTGCTTAGTTTCCTCTCAAACGCATTACAGAAACAAATCACGCACATACAAAGAAAGTAAGCTGTTGCAACTAATGGGAATAACCCCCAGTACACATGGCGTATTCCCTGAATAAATTCCTTTGAAAAACTAGGAAATTTGTCATAATGTAATTGCTGAACCGGGGCTAACCTTTAAGCAAATACGCTAATTAGCAAGGTTCGACTGTTAATGAGAGTTCATACAACACAGAAGGCATGAATTCGAGATTAAATATTAAAAAACTCTCAGGATTCTTTCTTGTTATTTGTTTGTTTTGTGATGTTATGAAAAGTGTGTGTTTTCCCATACATATATTAATGTGGAAGTAGTTTCCTAAAAACTAAATCAACTGCCATGAAAAATAAAAAAAAAAATTGCTATAGGTGACGGTTTTCAGAAACAAATTGTTTGCTCTCCCAATACACAGCACAACAGGGTTTGTGCAAAATAAAATAAGTTAACGTGATGTGTAAAAGTATTAATTCATTATTTTCATCTAAGCTCAAACCCTAATTCCTATATCGGAAAGCAAAATGGAAAACTTTTCATTCAAAAATGTTCCATTGAATGCAATTTCAACACAAAATTCTTAAAGCTTTATTTAAACGATATTCTTTAAATTAACAATATATTTGGGGGTAACAATTAATTTCGCAATATTTTGTAATTCAATAGATAAGCCAAATACTTAATGGCGCATTTATGTAAGCAAGTGTAGATACCATTTGGCACTTATCTGTTGTAAGTGCCGTACATTTATTACGGAATATTAGAATTTATAAATGTTATAAAAAACAATAACACAATCAAGAAGGGTATACAAACAAAAATTACGTAGATTCAGTAAAATTGGAAAGAGTTTATATAAATGATAATAATAATAATAATGGCTAATAAAGCGTCGTATAGATTGGCAACACTTACCAACCTGGCTGTTGATAGTAAACCCTCGTGCTGAATGATGAAATATTTTGTTTTGTTAGACAAATGTGTAACTAGTCGCGTTTAATGACACCGACCGCTGGGTCTAGGGCTATTGAACTAAGCATCATTGAGTAAAAGCCCCGATATTTATACTCGAACAAAGGCTCATCCGTAACTACATACCTGGGAACCACTCGCCACTGACATACCTGACGTACCTGACGACTAAACGACCTGCCATTGCAATTGATATTGACTTGGTCAAGTCAAAATATGGTCTATGTACCCGGGTAAGCAAGTATCTATACCAATAAATTTTAGCTACTCTATATGTATATGTGTATACGGTATCTCTGAGCACATCCGTTGATTTACTAGTTTTTAACGATCGTAACGCGAAACAATCGCTCTCTGAAAGACATACGGAAGTTTCATGTGGAGCGACAATAACTCGAAGTCAGTTAGTTGTTAAATGGGAACTTGTTATATATTGTTCAACCATTGACAGTTAGCATATTTAAAGAAAATTTTATATTTAATGTTAAATCCCCGAAGTACATTTTGTGATTTTTGCTTGTCTATGACGCGACATATGTGGCTAATAGCATGGCCAGTGAGAATGAATATACAAATACATCATTATTTAAACGTTTTTGTTTTACCTTCGGCATAAACGTGACTTTATTTCTGAACGATTCATTTTAAAGAGACAATCCAATAACATTATTTGATACATTTCTAAATGGGTACGCGTGAGATTTAATACTTAAGATGAGATACCATTAACGGGGGTGTTTTGGGATGCCCCAGTTTTAACAAGTATGAAGGCTCTTGTCGAGTAAGACCGGGAGTCGGGTCAGACTAGGAGATACCCTGAACCCTTGATTTTGAAAAAAAAGTCCTACCTGGACTACAGCACCAATGTTGGGTTATTAAACTTTCATCTTTCATATCTGTGGGTTTTATCGAATGAGTTTAATAACACCATTTTCACTTAATATCATAATCATAAGGCTATTTAAAACATAGTATAGTATAGTATATATATATAACTTATCTGGTTTAAGATATACAAATGTAATCGATAACAAAAAAATCTTGAATTTCAAAAATGAGGATTGAAACTATAAGCAAAATCATGAATTTCTGTAAAAATTTCATTAAAATCGGTTAAGAAACACCGGAGATATGAAACCATCAAGCATTGGTACAGCGGTATATGAGTGTGTCTGTCAGCCCGACCGTCTGTCCGTCTGTATGATCAAGGGTTAAGGGTATCTTCTAGTCGAGCTTACTCGACTTGAGCCTTCTTACTTGTTTTTGTCAGTTAGTTCAGGAAAAATAGAATGTAAGCAATAATTTCGATGACAATTCTTTGTATGAAACTTTTAAGACAATAGGTCAGTAAACCTTAGCCAACTCAAGGCAAAGCTCGCTTATTATAATGTTTATGAGCTAAATATAGGAAGTACATCTTTTTACGAGCATCTTCACTTAGTTGAGCCATATAAACGGCGATCGTGCTTTTCAAAAATACATTAAACATTCTCATGATTAAGGCAATGACGTTTCCAATTAAAGATAAAATATGTTTTATTAGATAATATAAAACAGATACATTAAATGATATCGATAAATAAGTAGGTACAATTGTTAACGAATATCCTTTTTTTGAGGTAGCTGCTAAGGAATATAATGTGTATATGAAGGTAATTAGTCAGTGTTGTCAATTTTGTTTAAGCGTGAGCGTTGACTGTTATAATAATAGTTTCTTAATAGTCCATTATTATAAATAATATTAAGTGCTTCAGTATTGTTTTATGAAGATATTCAGAGTTCACTACAGTTAAAATACGTTCCGATTTCAACAAGAACATAATAAACAGGTAAAGAAAGTATTTTTTAACAGGAAATTAAAGCAAGTTGTCACAAAATTCAATGCAATTCTGTTTTCTTTTTTCAATACCAAATCAAAGTTAATAACTTAAATTGATGGCCTGCTGACGATGATAAAAATCGCTGCGCACAAGCACCTCATAGCTGCTAAGTCGCACCTCCTGACCACCAAACGGAATTTGCAGACAGCGATGCGACTGTTGAATCTTGCCGGGTGTCAGACTGCCACAGTAGTGTCCGCGACCAACGAACAACGGTTCGCCATTGCCGGCACGTCCTGCCTCAACGGCGCCGGCGGCGATGGTGCCCTCGTAGCCGGGTACCCAGTGATACTTGGACTGTCCGATGAGCACCTCGTAACGTGACTCGACAATCTCTCGTCCGGCATGGGCGATGTAGGCACAGCCACGACTGGGAGCAGCCTTGCCCGGTATGTGTGATCCATTGTAGTAGGCGCGGCAGACGAGGAGTGGTGCCATGTCGCTGTCGTGACCACCGAAGACGGCATCGGGTGGTGTGTAGCCTGGACTCGCGTTCATCCACAGATCGAAGCCAGTGCCATGGGTGGGTGGACCGGAGTAGGAAGGTGCACACACAGCTGGTGTGTAGGTGGAGCAACTGGGCGCATATGGATCCAGTGGTGGCTTATAGGTCTCTGCAGGAGTGAATCCGAAAGCAGAGGGTGGCGCTACCTCAGCTGGCGTGAAGGTACTCATTCCGGCTGGAACAATCTCCGCTGATGTATAGGCGGGCGGTGGCAAATGGGACTTCATTGGTATGGGCACTGGGACGGCTAACGGGGCTTTGTATGTAGGCAAAATCGTTGGCTCTGGTGGTGGTGGTGGTGGTGGATACGGATTTGTGCTGGGCATCGGCATGGGCGTTGGCATTGGCGTATACTGTGGCGGTCTGTCGTGTAGTGGGAAAGGCACTGCATCAAAGTCCGGCGGATAGGGATACGGCTTACGGGCAACTGATACTGGCAGTGGTGGTGGTGGTGGTGGTGTTAGTGATGTTAATGGGCACTTCTCCACCAGCTCTAGCTGTTCGGGCGGTGGCGGCAGTTGCCATCCAGGCACCGTAGGTCGCTCCTCCACGAGTATCTCATACGAGTCCAGTCGACGTTCTGCTCCTCGATAGGCAATAAAAAGAGCCCGATGCACTGAGGAAATTTTGCCAATTATCAAATGACCCTCATAGTGTCCACGTCCAATGTACACTGGCTGATCCAGCGAAGTGCGTCCACACAGCACTGCTGATTCGGGTATCACATGATCGTAGCACTTGACCCAGGCAAGATTCTCGCTGCACAGTATCTCGAATATGTCCTTGGGCAGAGCCTCGCCACGCTGCGAAATATAGCCGATCTGCTTGGTGGGCACCACCTTGCAGACGAGCATGTCGCCGCCATGCTCTGCCCGACCCACATAGATCATGGCACCATCCTCATCATTGCCGCCAACAACGGCATGCGGTGGTAGTGATGCATACGCCGAGGACTGCACCCACTTATAAGCTGTAATAATATAAAAAAAAAGTTCATTACTACTACCAAACTATATATATTAAGCATTTCATATTTTTATTTCAAAATTACTCTGTACTTATACTCCCTATATTTCTATGTATAGCGTTTTATTCCTACTCAAAATATCAAAGAAACTAAGACTAACTGACATTTTTCCCTAATGATAAATTCAGTTTATATCGCTTTACGTACATATGTGAATAATGAGCTAAAAATTAAATCACTGTATTAATCAACTTGTGCCGTTAGTAATTGAGAATTCATTTGCGCCTAGTGGATAAATTAGCTGGGTCACTAATTGATACGATATCGATACAAAGACACATTTTCCTTGATCGGAATAATTATTCAGCCCGACCAAAGATAGAAGTCACGTCATGTTTGGCAGAATAGATTAGTCAGTTTTCATGGATATGTCACACTGAACTCTGATAGCAGTGTAAGAACTGGTGGTAGTTATAGCTTGATAAGCGGGATGGGTTGAATGAATGGAAGAGGCATCTGACAGCTCATATATTACGAGCCGTGTCGATATTATCTTGTCCGACTGTTTTACCGCATGCGTGAACGATCTCGGAGATTTAAATCTGAAATGTGTTAATTATAATTAAACCATAAAATAATGAAAATAATTAAATCATTATCTTCACTCATAAATACATTTTGAAACTGTATCGAGGACGAAATTGGATTAAAAATATGCCGTAAGTTTGGCAACGACTTCGAATTTTAAACTTACTTCAGGACCCTAAAGCGGTACCTCTACACCCGCAAACATATAATCAATGGGTTTACACGTTAATTCTTGGGTTAAGGTTAATTTCTAGTTGAGCCTTCCCTTCTTACTTGTTATAACTATAATTTGCTACTAAATTCAAAATACAAATTTATATTTTAAGAATAATTATACTTCAAGACAATTGTATTCCAAAGAATTATAATAATTATAGATAGAAAGATTGATAGAAGAATTTTTTAAATTTGTCATATTAGCAGTCGCACCCTTTATTGTAAATCATTTGAATTTTGTGTTAAGAGCGGTACGACTATGCAGTCTAAAAAGGGATTGAATGAATATATAAAATACAGATGCAGGAAAAAATAATAATTTAATGTTTATTGGCGGCAGAGCACTTCGTATGAATCCACACGAATCTCACGTCCTCCATAGGGAATGTAGAGGCAGCGCTGGCGGGAAGAGATCAGACCAGGCGTCAAGCTTCCTTGGTAGTGTCCTCTGCCATAGTAGATTGGTTCGCCGTTGCGTGCGCGTCCCGTGCTTATTGCATTTGGTGGAATACCGTGTGGTGGTGGTCTAACCCAGACATAGCCGTAGCCGGTCAACACTTCGTAGTTGGGCTTCTGGAACTCATAACCACCAAAGCAGACATAGGCTGTACCCTTGCTGGGCACTACCTTAGCGGGCAACATCTCTCCCTCATGCATGGCGCGTCCGGCATAGATCGGCGTATTGTCCGAATCGTGTCCGGCAACAACTGCGCCGGGGGGCGTAAAGCTGGGCGAAGCTGGTACCCACACATCGTGCTGCTGATGGATGAGCACCTCGTAGGTGCTGATGCGTACCTCCTGACCGCCAAACGGTATGTAAAGGCAACCGTGCGATGGATGTACCTTGCCCACGCACAACGAATTGAGGTAATTTCCGCGGCCCACATATAGTGGCTCACCGGTGCGGGTGTTTCCGCTGCGTACCGCATTCGGTGGTGCACCACCACTGCAGCTGCTGACCCAGGCAAAGCCCTGGCCGACTAGCACCTCGTAGTGGCTCTTCTGGTGCTCGGTACCGCCATAGCACACATAGGCACAACCCTTGCTGGGTATGACCTTGGCGGGCAGGTTCTCGCCCTCGTGAAACGAACGACCCACATAGATCGGAGAGCCATCGGCATCATGACCCCCAACGACAGCGTACGGAGGCAGTGCGGCATATGGAGTCGAGTGCACCCAAGTGTGTTCTGCAACGAGAGGAGCGGGGACAGCGGTTTGAGGTATTAGCTGTTGTTCACCGATAAGCAATGTTCAAGCGCGATAAGATAGCATTGATAAAAGTAACGCGATGCAAAAGTTGAGTTGATTTCGATTTAAAGCGAATTCAATTTGATTTATTTGAATTTTTTGGGGTAGAGAAAGAGTTGATTTTGGAATTACTTCCTTTTGCACTCGACCTACCAATGCTCACAACTGCTCCTGGCTGCACTGCACCTAAAAAAGTGCAAGAAAAAACAAAACACAACAATCAACACTACTCAAACTAGCAATTAGTTCACTTTTGATAGCTCAGAATCGATGTTCTTGGGATTAGTGTGAAAACTATACTATACTATATTATGTCCTTTTTCTATAAGTTTTTAACATTCATCATGCATAAATATTATTGGCTTACATTTTTTTTTAATATATGTATGTACTATATGTAAGATAAATATAAATGACTTACCCATGATTCACTAATTTATGTTGATAAGAGTTCAATAATTTATATCTCTTTCTTTAGTATATAATAATACTGATATTGTGTAATTATTTTTCTACTTGAGTACCGCGTCAACCTTTAAGTTCGGTGTTTGATGTTCCACTAAACGCTCCAGCGACAATTGAAATGGTTTTAAAAACTGTGTCCGACTACGATGTATCCGCAGGTTCGGTTGTTTTGTTCGGCTCTCGTGCTTTGAGTTTTTCCGATACGCTGCTATCAGTATTATCACAAAAGCTTTTCCAGTGTCAATGAGTCATCTTGTGACATTTGTTGGGGAATTTTTTGGCATACTCTATATATTATCGTATAGCAATTCTGGGGTGTGCAAAAGGTGCGATGTTCTGTTATCTACACCGTCTGGCCACCTGTCATTAATGCGGTCAATAACAAATTTTTGGCAACCATTCATTGTGAAATTTAAGCAGGAAACTGTTGTAAAATTCACTATGACTAAGTGAAAAGGTGAAGCCTCTGACCCCTAATATAAATTACTAATATACTATATATAAATTATGTTTTTCCGAAGCCAACTTGTTTTTATTAAAGTAATTCCAAGTAGTATTTTTAGTTTACCGATAAGGTATTGATGGTTGTACCAATTGAAATTGACAAATGTTGTTTTATGTTCAACAAACTTGAATCATTTGTTAATTTAGTGCCATGGTTAGGTATAGTTAGATATGATAAGTTCATAGGGGAACTTTATGTATTTATATTTAATATGTACTTAACTCTATTCCAATATTATATAATAGTAAAAAGTTTATACGGGAATTTATTGTTTAATATGTGCTTAACCCAATTCCAATATCATATAATAGTAACAAGTAAGAAGGCTCTAGTCGAGTAAGCTTGGAACTACACTAGAGACTCCAAATTTTGGATATAAGCTTTCCTAATCCCTAAACATAGCAAGTTTGGTTTAAATTTTCGATAACTTTTCCGGCTTACGATATACACATGTAATCGATAACAAAAAAATCTAAAATTTAGAAATCTTGAAAATGGTGTTTGAAACAATTAACAAAATAATGAACATCTGTAAAATTTTTATTAAAATCGGTTAAGAAACACCGGAGATATAAAGCCATCAAGCATTGGCACAGTAGTACACTTACATATGTGTATGACTATCAGCCCGACCGTCTGTCCGTCTGTATGGGCAAGGGTTAAGAGTATCTTCTAGTCGAGCTTACTCGACTAGAGCCTTCTTACTTGTTATCTTACTTCTCTTATGATTCCTCTTAAAACCAAAATTATAAAAATGCACAAGTTGACAACCCTAAATACGCAGATAATATCCCAAACCAAATTGCCAGATAATTAAATGTATGTAAAATGTTTTTTGTTTATTCACGAATTTTATTTAAAGTAGGCGTTGTTCCAACTGTTCAAATCAAACATCCGTCGACTGACTCAAGCCTAGAACAAAAATAAAAACAGAAACAGCTGCAGCTGCAGATTTCTATTTTCGACTCGAAGTTGCGAAAGTCAGACCGTAATACTCATACTTAATGTGCGGTTCTTTAAAGAAATGCAGCAAGTCGAATGCATAAAAGCAAACGCAATTTACAAATTGTCCAATAAATTCTAAGTGCAGTCGCGGCTTCTTGAACTATCGACATTAAAAATTAGTTAACTCCCGATTTAACAGTACAATATGTATACAGGTGAGCATACAGCTGGGGAATTTTTATGGACCTGCCTTAAAAAATGTCTTCAGCTGGAAATGTTCGAATACAAAGAACACGTCAAGAGTTATACTGGGAATCATGTTTATTTGTTATTTGATATGTTTGTTCTTTGGTCGTTAGCTTATTGATTAAATGTATTTTAGAACTGTTTGATAAGATTTAACCATGCAATCGCTCAAAGATAAGCAAAGAAAACATAAAGTAAAGTACATTCAAAGATAAAAGTGAATTATATATTGATTTTTTAGAGCCGACTTAATGTAAAACAGGTAGTAAGCACATTTAGACTTTTGATCGCTTGCCGCCTGAGTAAGTTCAGAGTTTGACACTTTGTCTCTAATGACGAAGTGCCAGTCTTCCCAGTCATTCACACAAAAAAGGGAAGTTCGAGACAGTTGCTCACAAGAACAACATGTTTACTTGGAAAAAAAAAAATTCGAGGCTGTGATACGATATCTTATCATTGCCGGCTAACGACAAAAAACAGTCAACCATATATATATATATTTTGTGCGATAAGAAAGAGTTGAAGCTTTATAAAACCAGTTCCAGCGGGTCGTCCAGTCAGTCTATATACATAGTACGGACAGAACGCATCGCGTTTTTATACATAACCGTCAGATTTAGCCACATACACCCCTCACACAAAATGGGTAAGCAATCGATTAACTAAAACTATTATCAAAAATGGCAGAAAATCTATAATTGCGGATTATACCAGTGAAAATCATAAAAATTGAACGAAAAATAAAATAAAACAGATAATGTGTAAATCGGTACAGGAATAAGAATTTTATTTTACTTTCATGTGCCATCAATTTTAATTGACAAAATTAATAATAACTATTTAAGTTCATAAAGCTTGTACAATTGATCTATTTTCACCCGAAAATAAGAGAGAAAGTACAGTTAGATAAATGCTTTAAACTCTTATATTAAATACGTTGGTTTAAAATGGCAGTTACAATCCCTGCGACTTACAGCTAACTTATGAGCTTTCACGGCGGTCGAGATAACAGAGCGGTTGGCGTGAATAATGCCACGATTTCAAAATGTTCTTGATAACATAAGCACACATACATGCCCAGCACTACGCACCCAAGTGGCTGTGAGTGTAGCTATCTTAAATTTCAACACACATAGTAACGCTATTTGCAGAAAATAGGTGTCATAAGAGATGTTATCGATTGGGATTCAATGAACAGTTTTATATTTGTGACTCCACAGTTTGTTCTTGGAACAATCGATTAAGCAATTTAAAAGCTGAGGGCATACGTAAAGGGCTTAATCTGACCTGTTACTCACCACCCACAATATCCGATAAGAAGCTTTATAAAACGGGTTCCAGCGGGTTCTCCAGTCAGTCTATATACCTACTACGGACAGAACGCTACGCGTTTTTATACATAACCGTCAGATTTAGCCTATACACCTCTCACACAAAATGGGTAAGCAAACGATTAACTAAAACTATTATCAAAAATGGCAGAAAATCTATAATGGCGGATTATACTACAGAAAATCATAAAAACAAAACGAATATAGAAAATATTTAAAAAAAAAACCCTCACGAAATATCAAATACACAAGTATGAGGGCTCTAGTCGAGTAAGCTCGACTAGAAAATACCCTTAACCCTTGACCAGACAGACGGATAGACGGTCGAGCAGACGGAAATACCTTACATTCGTGTACTACTAATAGTGTCAAATTCCATTTTCAAGTTTTCGTAATTCAAGACATTTTTATTATCGATTCCATGTGTATATCGTAAGCCTTAAAAGTGATCGAAAATTTGAAACAAACTTGCTATGCCTAGAGATTAGGAGAGTTCATATCCAAAATCTCTAGCCTCTGTAGTTCCTGAGATCGACGCGTTCATACATACTAACGGACGGACAAACAGACAGACGGACATGGCTATATCGACTCGGTTCTTGATGCTGATCTAGAATATATATACTTTATGGAGACGGAGAGGCTTTCTTATGCCTGTTACATACTTTTGCACGAAACCATTATACCCTTTTTTACCCATTTCATGGGTTAAGGGTATAAAAATACATAAACAAATAGTTTTTCGGCGTGCAATGCTCAGCTCGCATTTTGCTTATCATCACAAACCATTGAGTCATAAGCAGTTTCTTACTTTCTTACTCAATAACTGGCACATAAGGGAGAGTAACCCAAAAAAAAGATCGTTTATTATGCATCATTCCTTCATCTCATCGAAAAATCTCTTTTTCTAGTTTCACTCAAAACAAACCTGTCCTCAATGAGTGAGATTGTGAAAGCAGAAACAATTGAGTTATCCTAGAGTATAATAACTAAATAATTTATTTTTTAAAAGATCACAACTGGATTCCACGCAATGTTTACGATCCGATGCCACCATTCGCAATCGCCGCTGGCCACGATTCGGACAATGATCCCATTTATGTGGGTCGCGCCTATCACAATGGTGACATGTTGCCCGCCAAGGTTATTCCCAACAAGCAGCAGGCCTATGTTGCCTGGGGTGGCGAGGAGATCAACAAGCACGATTTCGAAATCCTAACGGGACACCACTACTGCTGGATCCCGGCCAGCAACGGTGAGGTGCCACCTCATGCCCTGCGCGTGGGTCAGACCTCCGATGGTGAGGCTCTGTTTGTGGGTCGTGGCTACTATGCGGGCAGCTTGACGCCCGGCAAAGTGCATCCTTCTCATGGCTGCCTCTACATTCCATATGGTGGTGGCGAGCATAAGCTGGAGGCATACGAGGTGCTGGTACAGCCAGAGACCTGGGTGAATAGCTCCGGCAGCAATATTGTTCCTGGCACCATCTTGGCTGGAAATGATGCCGATGGTGATCCAATCTATGTAGGACGTGCCTATCACGAGGGTGATCTGCTCCCCGCCAAGGTGATCCCCGGCAAGGGTTGCGCCTATGTGCCCTACGGCGGAGGAGAGCATGTCAAGTATGACTTTGAGCTTCTCGCCGGCTACGGCTATGGCTGGGTGCCCGACTCTTATGGCAATGTGCCTCATGGTGCCGTCGTCTGCGGCCGTACCAACGACGGTGAACCATTGTACATTGGTCGTGGTCACTACAATGGTAGCTTCACTCCCGGCAAGATTCATCAGTCTCATCGCTGCCTATACATTCCCTTCGGTGGACAGGAGGTGCGCCTGGACAGCTACGAGGTGCTTGTCCGCTCCTAGACTGGTTTTTCCAATATCATTACTTTTCAAAACATATTTTGACTATCAATTAAATTATTTGTATTTCATCGGTCACTAAACAATTAAAAAACCAAACAAAACCGAAAAAAAACTCTCTTAACTATGATATTAAATAACATAATATATGATTTCTACATAAAGATAAGTTTTTGTTTATTGGGTGATTTTTTACATTTAAAATGCATCAGCAACTGTACAAATCTGTATACATATTTATTTTACGTCATTTAAAATAGGCTAATTCTAATTATCACATTAGTTTTCTATAATTAATGTCTACAAAATGTGAACCCAAAAGTATGCATTAGAATTTAACTGCAAATCATTGCAGAAACAGCAAACTTTTCAATACATATCTCAGACCGTTCATATTTTTCGCTACTCTTTTCAACTCTACAAAATAACGAAGCATAACCTACAAAGCAAATAAAACATGTATGTACATACAAACATATATGTATGTATATGTATACCAGAATAGCCCTTATTAAGAATATCTTTACTTATTTGTTTTCACAAGAAAATCTCATTTGCTGGCGTGTGTATAATACGTGTGCATTTGAGAGCTTTTGGCGAAGCTTTCATGTGCCTTTTTCTACACTGGTGTAGAGTTGACTCTGAGTGTCTCACATTAAATACGAACTCTACAGCTCAGTACTGTCGGCAAAGCATTGGTCGTTTAACATGCCTCGATTCCGATTGGTGCACAGCACAAAGTGCGTCATTTTTGATTGGTGGTTGCAACACTCTTGGGGCGTGTTTAGTATGGATTGGTACAGCACCGTGCACAATAACTGTACAAATTTTTCGTATTTTTAGTATTTCGTGTTCATTTTTTCGTTATTTTATTTTTGCTGAATTTGACTGAATTTAGTTCTGTATTAGAGTTGTGGCAACTTTCAAAACAGGTTTTTCTTGGTATTGGACCATATTTTCAGTGCTGCAAATGCCGTCGCTTTGACAACAACCATTGGATGTGTGGCAACGGAGCAGAGTTTTGTGAAAACTGTCTATTTCCTTCCTCTTTTTTGCTTATCCTTCGTTATATGACGTTGAAACATTTATGTTTCAGTTTGAGATCTGTTATTTACTTGTTTTGCTTTGTCTGTCTTCTTCTTATCTAAATTTTAACAAGTTAGAAGGCTCTAGTCGAGTAAGTTCGACTAGAAGATACCCTTAACCCTTGATCATACAGACGGACAGACGGTCGGGCTGACAGACACACTCATATACCGCTGTACCAATGCTTAATGGTTTCATATCTCCGGTGTTTCTTAACCGATTTGAATGCAATTTTTACAGAAGTTCATTATTTTGCTTATAGTTTCAATCCTCATTTTCAGTTTTATGAAATTCAAGATTTTTTGTTATCAATTACATGTGTATATCGTAAACCTGAAAAGTTATCGAAAATTTGAAACAAACTTGTCATGCCTAGCGATTAGCAGAGCTTATATCCAAAACCTGGAGTATCTAGCTTTTGTAGTTTCTGAGATCGGCTTGCTCATACATACGGACGGATGGACAGACAGACAGACGGACATGGCTTAATCGACTCGGCTAATGGGGTCGGAGAAGCCTCCTCCCTGTTACATACATTTGCACAAAACCATTATACCCTTATTTTAGCCATTTCATGGGTTTAGGGTATAAAAAGAATGAAGCTTGTATCTGCTTTCATATTATGGAATATGTTTATAGGCATCCTTGGAGACATTTATCTCTTTTAGTGATTATATTTATTACTGTTAAATATCTTATAACATAGTTTTTTGGAAGTTTAATTCTAAAATGCTTGACAATAATTAAAATATATAAAAAAAAGTTTTTGAAATTACTAGACAGATCTGTCGAGTGAGTTTATTGGAGCCTCTTAAAGATACTATACCTTACTATGAATACTCTAATTTCTAGTATCTTGTATCATCGGAATAGTATATATTTGCATTGTCTGTTTTTTGAAAACCAACTATCAATTTTGTGCTTAAAAATTGGGTCTGCTCCAATATTTTACTTGTTGATGCGTTATGTTGCATTGAAGCATTCATTTTAATGATTTAAAGAAATGTGAAGGAATAGGTTGGGTTAGCTCGCTTTTCGGAATTTTCATATTGAAACCATCTTGATATTTGTTAAAATGATCTTATATCTATCCTCCATATAGTTAACAGATTTAAGGTTTTATCTACGAATTGATAGATAAAAGTATAACACTGGAGTCAAAAGTGGAATCTTATGTGCGACTAAATCGTTGTACCTTATTATTATAGAATAGAGTTATATAAAAAGAGTATATTTACTGAGGGAATATTAAACATGCTTTTGAAAAAGATATACAGTCACACAACTAAGAGCTTAAATTTAAACAATTTAACGTCGTATCTTAAAAAAAAACTTTATATTTGAGGTCCCTTAATAGTTAAAGCTGCAATAGGGGGGGTAAAACAGATATTAATAAATATAGCAAAAAAATTGGTTTCAAGATTAAGACCCCTGCTTGAGTAGATGCCTCTCAATATAAATTCTTGCAATTTCATTTGAATTTATAAAAATAATATGTTAAAAGACGGAGCTTTAGTCATTCCATTGCCCCTTCCACTTTACCCAGCACGCATGCTACGAATGGAATCTTCGTTCGCTTCGGCTTATCAGTTTCAATATCCATTTAGCTAAAATGTATTAAAAAGTAACTCAGATGCTATCAGAGGCCATCCTATCCCACTCCATTCCAGCCAAGCAACACCGAACACAGAGAAGACTGCCACAGAAACGCCGAACCGAGCGCGCCATCCCTCAAATAACTTTCGAGAAATGCTCGAAATTCTGGCCCAGAGCAACGGTAACAGACAACAGAAGCAGCAGCAGCAGCAGCCACGGCAACAACAACAGCAGCAACAGCAAAGCAGCTCAGAAATATCAGTTTCCTCTACAAAAGCAAAAGCAGCAAAGGAATGATACGAATGACAAAATTTGGCCTGTGGGGCTGTCGCTGTGACGCTAGAAACACACACACACACACATACTTGGCCGTAGCGACAAACAACGTGGAGAAGGAAGTGCGTTGAACGCAAGCAGCAGACAGCGGACGAATATGAAGACAGCAAAAAATGAGAAATACTCATAGCAAAGGGAATGAAAGAGATTTAACAAACAGCGACTGCTTGCTATGTACGTGCTGCGAATGAATGGATGGATGCTATCTAAAAAGGCAGCCCTATATACCAAGTAAATATATAAAAAAAATACATACATATGTACATACAGCTACGGTTTTATGTACGCTTGAAGTTACAATTAGTGGCGACAAGAAACGAAAAAGAATGGAACAATAAGAGTACACGATTTGGTTTTGAGTGTGCCTGTGCGTATATGCGAGAAAGAGAATGAGTGAGTGGGTGAGTGTGTGTGTGTGTGTTAAGCGAGTGGAGTGAGTAAATTGTGGTGGTTTTGTTGTAACCTTGCTAATGGCAATTGCCCAAAGAAGAAATTTGCCAGGCATAGCAAAGCCCTAGCTTAGGGATGAATGAGTATGGGTACAGCAGAGCTGTGCTCTCAGGACTTAATATTGAAACGTGTCTCATCAGACGCTTCAACTGAAACTGCGATAACATAAAACCACACACAAGCACACAGTTACATATATTAGTACTTTTTTCTTTCCAAGTATGTGTGCCCGTCCGCGCGCGAATGTTGTGAAATGGAACTGAAAAAAGAAATGCAAGTTTTAAAACGAAGCCACAGCGTGAAGCGGAATATGAGAGATATGTATGTATGTATGTATGTACATACAAATGGAAATGCAACAACAACAAAACAATACAAGAGACGACAGATAGCGGAAACAGCATTGATTAACCCTCATTCGAAGCGAGTAGTGAAGTCAAAGGCAACGGCTATGGGCGTGAAATACATAAATCGAAAACCTTATTAAAGTTGTACATAAAAGTACATATCCTTAGGTACGTAAAATGTGTAGTGTATAGCTACAGAATTTGGATTTTGGCTGCCATTTACGTGGCTAAGCCGTCGCCGTCGCCGTTGCCGTCGCTAACGGTAGTTAGTTGCCTCGTGCTCTAGGGCTGCAGCGACCCAGAACCACAATCACAAGCTAGAGAGGAGCGCGTGACACGAAAATCATGAAAAACCTTCATGTATTAATTTGTATGTTTTTTGCTGTATTTTAGTTTTAGAAATAATATTTTCACAGCGATTTACATTAGAAGATATTTAAATTATTAAGACGGGCGTATTTTATAGGTATTCGATATGTTCTACATAATAATAAATTTGCCTATTGAAATAGATTATTTTTTTTTCAATTAATTTCCAGAATGAAATATATATGTTGTCATCCACGTTCGCCATGTGGGAGAACAGCTGTAGCTTAATTTTAATTTTTAATAAGTGTAAGCTAGTTTTGAATTTTGAGTCACAGCACGATCCCATCTCTAATGACACAAAAACAACTCGCACTCATCACTCTAATTAGTTTTTATTGTAAAAATCAGTATCTAAAAATAAAACAAATATGAATAAGATGATAAAGCAAGAAGGATGGGGAGGGGGGTCTGTTTGATCTGCATCAGTTGGCACCTAAAACAGTATTAGGACTGAACCTCACATCATTCAAATCTCTCATCTGGATTTGCCTGTCGCTTATGCGTGATAATTCAATTAGGAATGTGTGAATCAGGCAGCAACAACAACAAAAACAGCAGGCACTCGAAACTGCAGCAGCAGCCAACAATAACATCAACTGCAACAGCCGCAAAAACAACAACAATAGGCAAGCGGAAACAGCCGTAGAGAAGGAATTGAACAGAGAAATATGTACTCTTTTTATTTTCCAGCAGCCAAAAAACCAGAGACCGAAAAAACCAAACGCCATGTCCATGTGCAAGCGCACAAATCGCACAGAGTTGCATTCAACCCTGTTTTTACTCATTCTCATGCTCTGTCTCATCGACTTTCGTGTTTCTGTGGTGCTACAGGAACGGAATCACAATCAGAGAATACAAGGCCTCGCCGTCGACTATGGCGCTGGCTCTGGTTCTGCCGGGGCTGAAACAATTTATGTGCCATGTATTTGTACATAAAAATAGCGGCTGAGGCAACAAAAGCAACAACAACAACAGCAGCAGCAGCGGCAGAAACGCCAGCCAGCACTAGCTGAGGCCGAACACCAGGGTATTGCACATGGACGGTGAATGAAGAGGGGTCGTTATGTGCGCATCATGCCTCGAAAACATTTAAACACGAACTTACGAAAACTCATAGCGCAGTGGTTTAGACAAGTAGCTATGAGGGGGTCTCAAAATCATAATATTTATATAAAAGATTTTTGTTTCTAAAGATATAAATTATAGTTTAAATACCAATAATTATCAGCATTATTTTCAACTTGACTCAAAATATACATATATTCTATAGCACACATTACATTAGCTCCTTTTTAATAATTGCTGCGTACGACACTGTGCTCTATCTCAGATCTCGCTGTACATACAAAACATTTGTACACACACAAGCACACACAACTCGCATATAAAACGCACATACATACAACAAACCCAACCATATATAGCACAACCTCGCTTTATGTGTGTGCGCCTGCCTGTGCTTGTGTATGTGTATTCAAGTGTGCGGCACTGCGATAGCAACGAATATCAGCAACAACAACTACAAGCACGAGTTGGGACTCGTCGCATTACCAATTTAAATTCCCATCCAATGCCCGCACGTAGCAAAAGAGCCGGTAAGGAATAAAACAGACTGACGGAAGGACAGAGGAAGGGACAAACGGGCGAAGGTAGAAATGAAAAAACGCAACGCAGCCCGATAGACTCTGCAAAAAAAGAGTATTTAATGAGCGCTACTATTCCGCCTTAAATTGTTGTTGTTTCTGTTCTGTTATTGCTCGCAATGTCAACTCGATATGTTACAGTTGGTTTTTTTTATGTTTCTCAACCTCGCTTTCTCTGTCTTTCTTGCTGTCTTTTGCTATTGCAGCCGTTGTTATTATTGTTTTATTTTCTATCAAATTAGGTTCATTTGCCAGAACGGCTGGCACTGTGTCTACATCGTCTTCGTCGTTGTTGCTGCTGCTTCAGTAACTTTTGCCAAAAGCACCCTCAATGCAGTTGATGTTGTTGTTGTTGCTGTTATATCAAGTGGGCTGTGCAAGCGTTTTAATGGGTTTGTAAGTACATATGTATGTGCGCTTGTATGTTTATATCTATGTGTGATTATCGACTATGTGTAAAAACCGTACGGCTCACTGGCTGCCCGGTTGCTTGGCTGCCGTCGTTCTGACGCCGTCGCTGCGGGTATTAGTGTACGTTTGGCTGTATGTGTGTGTTCCTTTTGCTTATGTACTCGAAAGGTTTCGTCTGAGTGGTGTTTGTATATATATTTTTAATGCTATGTAAGCATGTACATCTGTACATACACACAATGTGTGTCACCAGCCCGTCTCCAACACCGCCACCACACAACCACCACCACCACCGCCTCCAGAATCTGATGAAGTAGAGGCATGCTGATAATTCAATAAGCTGCAAAAAAATGTCAACAACACCGACTGCAAATTGGCGTTGAATGACTGTATGATATATATATACATAACCACATATAAATACATATATAATATGTATTTACTTCTTGCATACATACTATATGTATTTGCACTGCAGTTCAAGCTTATAACAGACACTCAACCAGCTATGTAAAATCTATACAGAGTACGCAACATCATACAAGCTCCAACTTTTTGCAGCATTTTCAACTCTCGACAAGTCTACAAACCCAACTTTAGCTCAAACTCTAACGAACTTCCCCCATCCAACCTCAGGGACAACTTCATTTGCAATGCAAACGCAACGCAACGCAACAGTGTTACGAGTGGTATGGTATGGAGCGAGATTGAAGTATGAAAGTCGTAGATAGAAAGAGAGAGAGAGAGAGAGAAGGTGTCGTAAGCAACGGTGTGGAGCGTGTCTTGTGTAATCAACTAATTACAACAGCCGACGATGCTTGGCACCACCAGCACAACTGCCGCCGTTGCTGGTGCTGCTGTTTCCCTTGCTATTTATGCCGCCACCCGCCGCGGCAGCCAGACAATTTATCTTGTTTAAGTGACTTTTTAGCGTTAGAGTGCGTCCCCCATGCGCCACCTGCCGCCGCATCATTGCAAAGTCATCAAGAGAAGCTCATCACCAGAGACAATTGAGTAGTACTAAATCCCGCCACTCTCAAATCAATCAATAGCAAAATAGAAAGAGCGGCAGGAGAACGAAGCACACGCAAAAAATGCCCAGCTGATGAAGCTGCTGACGTTTGCTTCTTTTCACGAGTAAACAATTTTACCGTTGCGTTATCGGTTGCGTCTTCTTCTTTCGTTCTCTGCCTTGGCAATTCCTGCAGTTATTGTTCTTGTATCCGGTTGAGGATTTTTACCGCCTCCTTGAATACTCCCTGCACCAAGGAACGCCACCACATACGCTTCTTCTTGCACTGTAAATTGATACTTTTTTTGGGTTTCACATTTTTTTCCTTTCAAAGAGCACGATGGAAAAAAAAAGCAAATAACAGCCAGAGGAAGAGACAGAGAGAGAGAGAGAGCGCAAAAGAAGAAGGGAGAACAAATTGGAAGGCAGCACTTGGTCTCGGGCTTCAACTGCCCTTCATTTTAATAATGGTGGACTAATTGGATTCTAACGCGGGGATTTCATTTCATTACATGACTGAATTATGTCCAAACAAAATTCAATTACAGTGACATTAAAACAAGAAGCAATAAAGAAGAAAGAAAAATTTAGATGACGAGTTGTTGTTGTTGTACAGATTGCTGGCGCGTTACTCTCCTCAACCAAATTGAGCATAATTGATAGAATGAAGTGTGGAGAGAAAATAATAAAAAATAGCTGTTATGTGCTTGAACTGTTAACTAAAGCAATTTGTAATTAATGTGCATAAAATATACGTGTTTAAAAGGTTACAATTAATCAATAAAATGATGAATCCGTTGTGAGGCAAAATAAGTGCAAAAATAATTATTTATAAGATTAAAGTGTACAAACCAAAAAAATGGCTTGTAACAAAAAGGCTCTGAGGGCCGAGCAAGTTAATCAGATACAAACTTGAAAGCTCAGTTATCGATTATAATCGATTTCCGATTCGGTGTCTAAGGATTGTTACTTAAACACCTGTGCTAAACTTAACGTCTCTTCTTTTTATACCCTTAACCCATGAAATGGGTAAAAAAAGGGTATAATGTTTTTGTGCAAATGTATGTAACAGGCAGAAGGAAGCTTCTCCGACCTCATAAAGTATATATATTCTTGATCAGCATCAATAGCCGAGTCGATTTAGCCATGTCCGTCTGTCTGTCTGTCTCTCTGTATGTATGAGCGCGTCGATCTCAGGAACTACAAAAGCTAGATACTCCAGATTTTGGATACGAGCTCTCCTAATAATTTCTGTAAAAATTTCATTAAAATCGGTTAAGAAACACGGGAGATATGAAACCACCATGCATTGGTACAGCGGTATATGAGTGTGTCTGTCAGCCCGACCGTCTGTCCGTCTGTATGATCAAGGGTTAAGAGTATCTTCTAGTCGAGCTTACTCGACTAGAGCCTTCTTACTTGTTAAATATGTATATGTTGATTTGTGTATATTAAAATGTTGACTTTATGATGCCAAGAGTTAAAAGTGAGTGAAATATATCTATTACAATAAATAACAATAACAACAAGAGCAATAAGTCATGTTAAGTGTTTTCTTATTGTGCAGCTCTACGACCCGTCTAATGTCGCAATCAATACCACTTAATGTGGCGACAACCGTAAGATTGCTAATTAAATTTCGTACCTTGTGCATGTGGCAGTGGCAATGGCAAAGGCAAAGGCAAAAGCAATGGCAATGGCAAAGACAGAAACTAATTTAGCGCCATTATAGTTACACAAATGCTAAGCACATAAATCGTCATTTAAGCGGGGAAACCCCAGGACAACGACTCGAACAAATTGCAATTAAAGGACTTTTGGTGCCCTGTTCACCCTGTTCGCCTGTAGCCCGGCGAGAAAACTTTGTTTTCCAAGCACACATCGTCGACGAAACTTTTACTGTGCTTTCCCCCCATCCAAATTCAATTAAAGCCCAATGCTCCACAAAACTTAGATGTTCCCTTGTTGTTCCACATACATACATATATACATATGTACATATGTACATATGTACATACTGCTGTTCTGCTGTGGGAACTGATTTACTGAGTTATTGTTAATAGTAATGGGTAGAGAGCTCCATGTCGTGTGTAGTTGGTTATTCCAATAGCCAGCTAGCTGTTGCTTCAGCTGTAATTCAATACAGTTTCACTAATTACAATTCCACGAGCATAAACAAAACCAATACAAACCTCGCATTCAAATGATGCTGCATGGAATGAGATCTCTCTCTCTCTCTCTCTCTCTCTCTCTCTTTCTCTTTGTCTATCTTTAGATTTGTGGTTTTAATGACCTGATTATCCCATTTTGAATACGTATGTTTATTCTTAATAATTAGCCATAAGATCACATTTGGTTATCCCATTGAATTAGTTTATTAGGTTGTTCTGTTGTAAATCGAGTCTCAGGTGCCCTTGAACCCGATGATCCACCTACATGGCAAAAACTCTATATATTCCTCTTGTAAGTGTGATTCTTTAATATGGATTGTAGCTTCTTGCCTCACGGGTCGTAATCGGGACACTAACATTAATTTACATTTTTATACCCTTAACCCATGAAATGGGTAAAAAAAGGGTATAATGTTTTTGTGCAAATGTATGTAACAGGCAGAAGGAAGCTTCTCCGACCCCATAAAGTATATATATTCTTGATCAGCATCAACAGCCGAGTCGATTCAGCCATGTCCGTCTGTCTGTCCGTCTTTCCGTATGTATGAGCGCGTCGATCTCAGGAACTAAAAAAGCTAGAGTCTCCAGATTTTGGATATGAGCTCTCCTAATCCCTAGGCATGACATGTTTCAAAATTTCGATAATTTTTCAGGTTTACAATATACAAATGTAATCGATAACAAAAAATTCTTTAATTTCAAAACTGAAAAATGAGGATTGAAACTATAAGCAAAATAGTGAACTACTGTACAAATTTCATTAAAATCGGTTAAGAAACACCGGAGATATGAAGCCATCAAGCATTGGTACAGAACTACACAGACATATGTGTATGTCTGTCAGCCCGACCGTCTGTCCGTCTGTATGATCAAGGGTTAAGGGTATCTTCTAGTCGAGCGTACTCGACTAGAGCCTTCTTACTTGTTAGTTCTGTGTTTTGTGCAAAAACCATGTAACAGCCAGAAAGAAGCTTCTCCGACCCCATAAAGTATATATATTCTTGATCAGCATCAACAGCCGAGTTGATATAGCCATGTCCGTCTGTCTATCTGTCCGTCCGTCTATCTGTACGTCTGTCCGTCCGTCTGTCTATAGGTGTGAACGCATCGATCTTAGGAACCACAAAAGCTAGAGACTCCAGATATGAGCTCTCCTAATCCCTAGGCACAGCAAGTTTGTTTCAATTTTTTTTATAACTTTTCCGGTTTACGCTACACACAAGTAATCGAAACAAAAAAATCTTGAAAATCTAAAACTTCAAAATGAGGATTAAGACTGTTAACAAAGTATTGAAAATCTGTGAAATTTTTATTAAAATCGGTTTAGAAACACCGGAAATGTGATACCATCAAGCATTGGTACTGTAGTACACGTATGTGTATGTCTGTCAGCCCGACTGTTTTTCCGTCTGTATGGTCAAGGGTTAAGGGTATCTTCTATTCGAGCTTACTCGACTAGAGACTTCTTACTTGTTTTCTTTTCAACTTGTTATACTAACAATGCTATCCATAGTTTGGATCTCAGGACAATCTTAAAAAAATAATCTCGCGTCTTCTGCTGAGACTTGGTATCGTTGGGCCACTTGAATGTACTGTTTCGTCAGTATATCTATATGGCTAAGCATATAACGATTGACATTGATTTGTTATCAATGGCTACCACGATTAAAATCAGAACGTTATTTTAATAACATTAAAATATATTTTATAAAAACATACATACATATTTTTTGGCGTACAATAGTTACAATCAAACACAGAAAATAAATTTCTTAAACGAATACAATATCCTAATACCGTTTTATTAGAATATAACTTTTCTATTGGCTATAAATAATTAATTAATATAAATAAGTAACAATTTTAGGATTTTATCCCCTGAAACTATTAGATCTAGAGTAACCAGAATTTGGATATATGTTCTCCCAATCCATAGACAGTAAAAGTGCACATGGAATCGATATCAATAACAAGATTTAAGCTAATTTGAAAAACTTGAAACTAAATCTTTAGATAAGTTAATGAAAATGTGTGAAATTCGTTGAAATCGGTTAAGAAACACCGGAGAAAGGATTGACTTGTAGTGCAAAACACTTCTAGGATGGGGCTTTAATAATATCTATTTACCATATATTGATGGAGTATTATATAGTCGCTAGATCTTAGAATCGGTCGTAGTCTATGTTTTCTTACCCCTTAATGAGTGGTCTATCCGAATTGGCAAGAATATTTATATGTCTAGAAAAAGGGTTTAACAAAAATTTTGGATACCATACCATAATGATTCCTTTTTGATTCAAATGCTCCGAAGATAGTCAAATATTTGCATATACTTACATACATGTATAGATATATCTATGTACACAGCGGCTTATCCATAAGTCCTTAAAGAAAGCCAAAGGCAGGCAAAAAAGCAATTGCATTCAGTGTTATTTTTCCCCAAAGTTCGCCCATTATCCGACCTTCGCATCAATGAAATTTATTGTTGGTTTTGCTTGCAGTGCTTGTAAAAATCTTTGTACTTAGGTTGCCTATATAAGAAAGTGCTTTCTTTATTTTTTGCGCATGATTTTATTGAATAAGAGCAATGAATACCTTGCTATCTAGTAGTTGGCTCAATGTCAACCTGTTCATTATGAGAGGCATATTAAACAAGAACACACACAATTATTTTGATCTACACCGAAGAAAGCACTTGTTCCAAAGTATTTGAAAACGTAATCTAATTCTTTTTAGTGCACAGGTTCTAATATGTATTTGTGCATATCTTTAATTGTTGTGGTGTTTTCTCTGTCATAAGTTCACTTTAGGAATGGATATGCTCTGGAAATTTTGTCACTAATTCGGCAGACCTTATTCCGAGTAACAATTTTAAAGACATTTTATTATCAACCTTATTTATGGAGTAAACATAAAGAAAACACCACATGTATACCTAGTCAGGTGCCAATAGTTTTATTCAAATGACGAGTACGTCTTGGCTACTTTTATTCATTCACATTCCGCCAATTCCATATAGCCTAATCCATCTTATCCGACCTTCTTATACTAAATGAATGAATAAGTTTACAAACAGTTTTCCGATTTCTCGATAGTATGGTACCTTAGCTGTAAAACCTACATCAAAGCAAAAGGCACTTAGTTCCACACACCACAGTACTCCCGCATTGCAAGCAATATAGTTAACACCCGTTTTTAGATTGGTGTCAGATTATTCTACTGTCCTTTTCACATGCTTTTGAAACACGTTTAAACAATTACAATATTTGTAATAACACAGAACACCGAAGATTTTTTATAATTATAGTCGTTTATGAACATTTCATGAACATCTGTGAAAGACTTCATGTCTTTGAAAAAGTGTAAAATATATGTTTGCTGTATTTATGATGCAAATCGATATGACATGAGAGTAGTTAACAGTATTTTAGGTTTTTATAACACATATCACAAAACAATTTTCACTTCCACACTCAAAGGAAGGCGTAGTATAACAAGTAAGAAGGATCTAGTCGAGTACGCTCGACTAAAAGATACCCTTAACCGATGATGATAGAGACAAACAGATATACACATACCTGTACCACTTTGCAAATGCTTAATAATTTCATATTTAAAAAAGATTCACAGATTCTCAATATTTTGTTAAAGTTATCAATCCCCAATCAATATCGATTTTCGAAACTTAAGATTTTATTATTATCGATTGCATCGGAATATCGTAAAGGATTAGGAGAGCTTATCCATTCCATGGGTTAAGGGTGTATTAGGGTATATCGGTATAAGAGTATATAATATTTTCAATATTAATAGGTTTTTGCTTTAAGAATACGTGACTACATAAGATATCAATCTAAAAAGCAACGTTTATATGTGAATGAATGAAATGAACTAAGTTTATCAAAGTCTATTTTATCAAGCTTAAAATCACTTTACGGAAGTCATGGAGCTTCGTTCGAATAAATTGAATCATTGTGAAAGTACATAGAGGAAGAGAGAGAGAAAGAGATCATCATTATATTGAACGGTATAACTATCCCCAATAAAACCAGTAGCTCGGTGATTATATTAAAATTGTTATGACTCTTGCTTGCCAATCTGAATAATTGTTTTGAATATTCATTCCACATTGAACGTGTATATGTATGTATATGTGTGTGTGTGTGTGTGGTTCAGTGTATGAGTGTAATTTTGCATTTCTAATTACCAGCACGAGCAGCTGTTGCTGTTGTTGGGTTACCTGTATCTTTTTTGCCACGAGTCTGATGAGAGATGTTGTTGTTGTTGGTCTTGCTTGCTTGTATCTGGTTGTCTGTGCGCTTACGCAAATGATTTATAAATGCTGATTTAATGCGTTAAAAGCCAGGCGCATTAAACTTGTTTTCAGTTGCGCCCAAAACACACACACACACACACACACACATGCATATGCATATGTACATTTATGTGAATAAATAAGACAGCCATAAATACTCGCAAGAGTTGCCTGCTTAATTATTGTAATTGCGAGTTTTTGGCCCAAACCACACAACATAAATAATTCAGTCGCCAGCAAGTGCAGGCAAGTTTGAGTTCAAGTAAAGGGCGCAACATGTTCCCCAAAACCCAAAACCCACATGAATGAATTTTGAATGAATGCCAAACTTGCTTGTATGCTACTCGCTGAACTTTATGTACCGCCAGTTCAGTTATTTATTTCATTTGATGGGGAGAGAAATAGGGATAAGTTGAGTTGGGATTAGGATACTTTTCAAATGTTGAGACTTTAAGAGGGATTAACATAACCTTTATTTTACAAGAAGCTCAGCTCTTCTGCTAATAATGTTTTCAAGCTCAGAGATGATCGGAAAAATACGTTCAATAACTCAAATGAAAGTAATTAGTATTATATTTGGGAGCTCCCCTTGATAGTTAATCAATTATAGAGCTTGCATTCAAAAAAAGAGAAGTATGGATTTTTCCCTTCCTTTCCTTTCCTAGCTCGGCTTATAGATGTGTGTATATATGATTTTACGTATTGAGTCATGAACCTTATACATATCATAATTTTACATCATCATACTATGTCCAACTTCTAAAAACATAAAAGCAAAGCATGAAAACTTAAGTTTTTTATTGATATTCTTTATCGGAACCAAAATGTGTTATCCATAATTTTAAACAAACTTGATCTGTTCTTAGTTTAGAAAAGCTAATACAGCTAATCTAAAATCTGTAGATTTATAGTCTCTTGTAGATAAGCGCTTTCATTCACAAAGGCAGCCGTACCGACTCAAAAGTTTCCTTCTGCTTGTTCATACATTTGTACAATACTTACTTGCCTTCTTTCCAATTTTTCGGGATCAACTATCTCGACTAAATCATTCCTACTTGTTCCTTAGACATAACAGGAAATAGGCTATAGTCAAGCAAACTTGACTAAAAGATACTCTCAGTCGTTGACCCTACACATACGGTCCTACCTGCAGTACCGGACATGGCTATATGAACAGATTTTTACTTTATGGGGTCGGATATGCTTATCGTAAAAAAACCGTATATGATTACTTAATGTATTTAAGCCAACTTTTTAAGACAATGTTAAGTGTAACTCACATATTTCAACAATTTCTTATTTGTGCTTTCGTTTTCTTCTCCTTTTAAAATATTTTTTTAAAAGTTCTTAACTTTAAAAGGGGGTTCATCTGACTGTGTTATTTATGCGCACAGGATTTGTGATATAAAATATATTTTTGGTAATTTCTTATTTAATAGACATTTGGCTGCACATAAATCTTTTGATTTTGAACGCCGCTAAACCAATTCGCACCTAATCCACCCTTAAAGCATTACAGCTATCTTGATATACGTACGGTGTACGGCGTACGGCTACCCTCAGCCATACTTCCTTTTCGCAGCCTTCGGCGTATTCATTAGTTAGATGTATGTCATGGTCCGGGAACGGCCTGTCAGAGAACAAGAGCGAGAGACACTTGAGTTAGTCTTTTGGGACTCGTTCTTTGAAAATTGGCAATTTTCGAAATCGGAAACTTGCAAAAAATAAAACTAAAAGGAGGAAGACACAAAGAAAAAAGAAACAAAAATAAAGGCAAAGAAAAACAAAAACAACAATAACAATGCATATGAATTTCCAAATGGTTTTTATTGAGTATTGAACCCAAAAAAAATGTCTGCCGGACCATGAACCAAGCCAGAATCAAAGACGGAGACGGAGACAGAGACAGAGAGGACAGCGACGACAAAAACATCCGTAATCTTTTATTTTCTTTGTCTCGGGCATTTTTCATTTTAAAGACGCGTCACGCAAACAAAAGCGGCCACGAACGAACAGCGGGGATTAGAAAAGGACCATACCGTCCGTACCGTATCGTACGGTGCCGGCCGGCGAACTGGACTGTACTGACAACTTGGGCAGAGAATCAAAGTCCGACCTTCACGCATTGCATTGACCTTGTGACCCGAGCTAATGTCATCCCTCTCCTCTGTCTGTGTGTTCTGTTGATTAGCAATAAAACTCTCCATTTGAGAGGGCATCAAAAGAAATTTCGACTTTTTGTTATTTTTGGATTCTCATACATAAATAGGTTTTTATTATCGATTATCTTTGTTGCTTATGGAATAGTGTGGTGTGGTGTGATGATTATTTACACTTGGATTTAACTTATTTGAATATTTAATATTAGCTCGACTTGACCTTGGCCTTGGCTCTTAAAACTAGGCATAAGAAATAGTATTAGTATACGTATTCAAAGAGCTTGCAATATCGACTGCAGCTTTGAGCTTTAAATTGATCAATGCTTGCAATTTGGTATTGAGCAGCTTTAAGCTAACAATTGAGCTCTAATATATCGCCAGTTTCGTGGCTCAATATACATTTATTGTTACCAAGTTCTTACCTAAATACTATATAAGTTATATAGGTATATATTTTTATATACGTAAGTGCTTAAATTTATTGATTCTGAATCTCTGTGTCTTGCTTATACATACATGTACATATTATGTATGTAGTTTATATATATTTACATCGAAAATACTAATGCTTATGTACAAAGTAAGGAATAAAGTGAAACAATGTCAGGGTTTGTGTTTTTTTTTTGTTTTTGTGGAGTTGAGGATTAAAGTGGGTTCGTCGTATAACAGTTAGAAACTAACAAGAAATAAAAAAAACAAAGTAAAACTTTTTAATTATTAATTAGTAAGCCGCCTGGTTCGCTGGTTCGTGGGGTGGTTTATGGTCCTGATGGTGGTTGTTGGGGTGATAGGTTATGGAAGCTTTTAGCTCTCACACCACACTCCACAGAAGAGTTCACTTGGTTTTGGCCAGAGACGACGACTTGGAGCTGTTGTTGCTGATTGCTGCTGCTTGTGGTCGTGGACTTGGCTGTCTTTTGGCCAACGTTGGCGTCGCTGCTGGCGTCAGCTTAGTGGCACCGGCAAGTGGCGAGGTCTTTGGACTCGCTGCACTCGCCCCAATCGCCGCCTGACTAGCTGCCGTGGGCAGGGTAACAGTGGGCAACATGGGCATCACCGACTTGTTGTTGTTGTGCTGCTCATTGCTTGAGCTGGCGACACTCTTCAGCTTTTGCAGATAATCGTTGAAGACCTCGTTGCCGGCACGTTGCATACGTGACAGCTGCTCCATAAAGTACGCCTGCTGGTAGTTGTACATGGATGGGCCAAAGTTGTACAGCAGATTTGCAGATTGATTTGACGCCTGGGCCTGGGCAGCCACTTGAGCTGCCTGGGCAGCCTGAGCGCGCATAAGAAAGTTGCTCAGGTCCAGCTGATTGGCCGCCGATGCAATGCCCAATGGTGCATTCATATTGGGCAGATGTGGATGCACTGCAGGCGGTGGCATTTTCACCAAGTTACCCGCCGAGTTTGGCGATGGCGGTGGCGGTGTTGGCTGCTTCTTCTTCGTGGTGCCGCTCTTGGACGGCGGGGGTGTACCTCCGTTACTCAATGTTAGCTTTGCATTCACTGGATTCGGTGATTTCTTGCTGACCGGCACTTTCTTGTTACCATTGTTGCTATTGTTGTTATTGTTGTTGTTGTGGCCCGCTGGCAAATTGTTTGCAAAGTTGTAGGCTTGAGCGTGGGGCAGTTGGGCATTGGGTGGCAACTTGTGCGATAATTCAGCGCCTACAACTGCATTTTGGCGTGGCAAAATGGGACGAAACTTCTTGGCAGCCGGATCACCGTTGTTGTTGCTGTTGTTGTTTGAGGTAGCTCCACCGGCTTGCGAGGATTTCGGTGATTTATTCTCACCCGAGTTGGGAGAATGAGCTGCTGCTGCTGCGCTCCGTTTCTCCGGACTCGGGGTCTTCTTATCGGATTGCTGGGGTGTAAGCACTGCTGGCTTTGTGGCAGCTGTTTTGGGTGAGCTCTTGGATGGCACAACAGTCGGCGGATTGGGCAACTGTGGCGGTGTCATGCGTGCCAACAGATGCTGTGGCGAAGGTATTGTCTTGCTTGGTGGCGCAGGAAGTTTAACAGGTTGAACTTTAACCGGTTCCTTTTCGGTTGCGGATGTCGTTGTCGTCGTCGTCACTGATGTTGTCGTTGTTGTTGCTGCTGCTGCTGCCGGCTGATCAGGCAACTTGACAATCTCAATGTAGTTATTTACTGGACTCTTGTGCTTGGCATGAGCAGCACTGCTGGGGGATGAGGCATCACCATTATCCCGCGATATGGTTATCGACAGCGACGAGGGAATATTAATGTTGCAAGAGTTGAGCAGAGACTTGACCTTCACTTGCTGCTTCTCGGGCGCATCCTCAGCTGAATTCGAAGAATTCGTATTTGGCTGGTTTTGGTCCGTTTTGGTTGGCGGCGAGGGGAAGAGTCCAACCAAACCGGAATTGCTGCCATTAAGCATATTTTGCAAGTAGCTATGGCTGGATGAGGTTGTGGATGTTGTTGTTGGTGTAGTCCCTGCTGCTGCTGCGGTTGTTGTTGTTGCTGTGGTGTTGGTGGTGGGTTTGGGCGTGTATTTGTAGGTAGGCATGGTGGGTATGTTGTAGTTGGGCACATATTGTGGTGAACTGGGTGAGTAGATGGGTGAATTGGGTGTGTACATGGGGGTGCGGCAACCGGGTGGCGCCTCTTTACCCTTCGATTTGCTTGCATTGAACAAGGCTAAGTTCAAATAGTTGTTTGACTTGTTCTTGTTGTTGTTGTTGGAGGAGTTGGAGTGACTGGTGTTGTTGTTTGATTTGCTGACTGGAGCCGGTGGTGGACCCATTTTCAGCTCCTGGCTCTTGGGTCCATAGATATGTGGCTTAGCCTGGCTGGCAATGGATTTGATTTCCGTGCCCGCATCTTTGAGCAAACGGTTCACATCACTGGGTATATTGGCAAACGGATTGGGACGCGCTGCTTTCGGCAAGATGGGCTGGTAGCGTTTAGCAATGGGCGTCCGATTGCCGGGTGCTGCCATCTGCATGCCTTGGTGGTGCAGCGGTGCAGAGAAGGGCAGTGGTGGTGGCAACTGTGCTATTGCACCTATGCTGCTGGAAGAAGATTTGTGTCGTGCTGCTGCAATTGGTGGCTTGGCGGAGGGTGGTGGCATAAGCGGTTTATCCGTATTTGCAGCAGGTGGTTGCACCACAGTGGTGCTCGAGGAGTTACCAGTAGCAGGCAGTCTTATCTTAAAGTCCTCACGCGGCAATGGTGGCGACAGTTTGGGCTTCTTGGAGATGGCCTTGATGGGTTCCTTGTTCTTGCGCTTGGAGGAGGCAATGGATTTGGGGGGCATGGCATTAGGTGGTTTCATTAACAAACTATCATCCAGATGGGTTTTGATGGGTTTGATATTGTGATTACTCAGTCCATTGTTTTTCTCGGGTGACTCCACCTTGACCTTGATGGGCGTTAGAGCAAAGGATTTGAGGAACTCCGATTTGGGATCCTCGTGACAGGCGCCGCTCGTGACCCGTGGACTGAGCACAGTGCTCACTCCATTTGGACTAAGGATGCGTTCTGTGCGTATGGTCAAGGGTGGTACCGTCAATGGGGAAGGACTCTTCCGTTTGCGTTCACTACTGGATGATGATTTGGGACTACCATCCTTGTCCTTTTTGCTCTTTGAGCGTGACTCCTTCTCAGGCTTGAGCGGCTTGACAATCTCCTTGCGATCCGGATCGGACATGTTGATGATTGTCACACTATTGTGCTTGGACAGATCAATCTTCAGCTTAATATTGGGCTCCTCTTTGTTGTAGGTGGGCGTGGTGGTGGGGGATGGCAGACTCTTGTGAGAGCTACCCTTTGGCGAGTGGTGATGGTGATGATGATGCTTCTCGTGTGGCGACTTTTCGCGCTTCTCCACCACCTGGCGATTAATGACCAGCTTGAGGGGTTGATCCGTGGGCGAATTCAACTTTGGCACAATGCGGAACTCATCATGTGTCGGCTGTTCCACTTTAATGCGAGCAGGTTGCACAATCGGTGGTGAGGGTGTAGCTGTCTTGACTACCAGCACTGGCGGCGTAATTACTGGAGCTGGGGAAGCGGCGGGCGTAGGTGGGGTTGGAGGTGTGGGGGATGCGTCTATTACCGGTTCCTGTTTCAGTGGCGGTATCACTGGCGCTTTAATGGCAGGAGGATTTACCACCAACGGTTTGGGTGATTCGTAGACACGAAAGTAGAATCGCATTGGTGCATCCCGTTTCCACGTGTATATATACGCTATATCCATCAACGTATAGTAGTCTAGGAGCACAATTGTCTTCACCTTGTACATAATGTCAATGCTGAAGCGTTGTGCATCAATCTCGAACTTGTCGTAGACGAACTTCTTCAAATGACTCACTCGGCACATGGCCGGACACTGAAGATAACGTGGACGTAGTGTATCACCGAATTCCACTTCAGATTCCGTATTTAGCTCGCTGTTATAGAATGTGGAGAATGGATAGAAGAAAGGAAAGGTTATCGTTTAGAATTTGAAAGCAGAATGTGGTAAAGGTGGTTCATTCTTGGTGTACCCTAAAACACTCTATCTGTAATCTGTATAAAGGGACGTTAAGAAACTTACCCAAGTTCCGCATACTCCAGCGACAGTGACATATCATCGGAGGGACTAAAAATCAGATGCTCGGTATCATCGCCACGTTGTTCGGGCGTTGCCAGTGCCGCCTCCTGCGGACGATCCTTGTAGAAGGCGCGTTTACGCATCAGCTCCCGCTCATAGAGACCGGGCACGAGCTTATAGACAATTGCTTGCAATGTGGTATCAGATCTGAAAGAAGCGATAAAAATAGAGAGAGTGGTTAGTGTGAGGTGTTGCATAAAAGGGTCGACATCCGTGTGAGTGTCTCCGTGTGTGTGTTCAGTGAAAAGGAAAACACACAAAGAGCGAGAGAGAGAGGGAAACAGAAAGCAAGCAGGATCAAACAAGACGGCTGCAGAGCAAGCAAACATCGTTATCTACAAGTAGTTTTTGTTATTTCTTTTCGACGCGATATGCTGAAAAGCGGGAAAATCGAGTCGAAAATAAAAGTCAGCAGCGTAGCAACTTCCTACTTGCAGCAAAAGGAAATGAGTGCATGACAACTCACAAAAGGAAAACGAAAAAAAAAAGTAAGAGGAGGAAGGGAGCAAGAGAGAATAGAAGTACAAATTAGATGGCAGATGCAATTGCTTCAATGGCACGCAACAAACGCCGCCAAAAAAAAAAAAAAAAGAAATAATAATAATGAGCAAGGGGCTCTAAGGCAAAGGCAAAGGCAAAGACAGAGACAGTGGCAGAAGGGGCGGCAAGCAACCGTGTGGCATGCGCTAAGCTATTAGATTGTGCCACACAGCTGTAGTTGTAGTTGTTGTTGTTGTTGCTTGCTGCTGGTGGTGGCAAGCAATAGTGCCTGACTAACGAACGAACGAACGAACGAACGAACTGACTGAATGAGTGCTTCCAGGGCACAGGAACTCGCATTAAGTCGCATTTTCCATAGAAAACTCAGTCAAAGGCGCTCGCCTTCAATCACAAATGTGCTCTTTGTAATAGGAATTGAACACAATTGAACAACCAAAGAGAAGAAAACGCAACGAAAACGGAATGTGCAGAGAAGATGAAGGAATTAACAGAGCCGGTCCGTAGGATACAGAGAGCGAGAGAGATAGGTAAGGAAGATCATTTACATACCCAGACCCAGATAGAGGGATACATAGAGACATAGAGAAGTAAGCCGTCAAAAACGGAAAAGAAGCAAACACTTTTGTAGTTCGAAGAAAATGGTACAGGCAAATAAAGAGATTATATTATTTTGATAATGTTTTAAGTTAATCATGATAGCAAAGTCAATCTAGTATGAAACTAATCTAAACATTGTTGATTTTATAAAACAAATACGTTCCATTTCACCACTGAGCGACTTTCTTATCACAATAATTGTCAGTGATTGGACAATCGTTTACCCTTTTTTAAGTGAAATGCTTCATTCAAAATATTAGAGGTTACATTACTTTCGCAATTGACACATCGTTCACAGAATGTCACTCGTCCCCCCGCCCCATCATCCCGAAGAATCTGTGATGACCGACAACAAAATGTTTCAATTTCCGATAATCGTTGGCTATGCATCAAAATTGAGGTTAAAACGCTCACATTCCACTGACCGAATGAAGCGACGGACGACGTTTGCTTTGGGCATTGAGGTTAGGTTTTGGCCACATAAATGACACATACTCCGAGGAGGAAGTATAGTACATAGGTGAAGAAATTGAAGTTTCATAAAAGAGATTGAAATTCTAGTAATGCCCAACCACCACCTCCTTCCCCCTTGCCCCTTCACCCTCTTCTTCCTAAAATTACGCAACGTAACTCAAGTGTAAACTTTGCTCGAATATATTTGTGTTTATGGATGGAGGGGACGACGACGACTTTTGGCAACATAGAAGAAGAAGAACCCACACAGGACCGCAGAACTTTCGCTGTGGTACTTGTGGTTGTCAGTGGGCCGGGGGGGCCTGAGACGAGACCGATGGTGGGGGCCCTTAGCAAACTTGGCCAACAAATTATTTGGGGGCATCAAATGCGAACACGCGCTGGTATGGGACTTAAAGAAGAAGAAGAAGAAGAAGAGGAAGCGGGATGGATCGTTAGAAAAACCTGAGCTTTGGGATGGGGTGGGGTGGTGGGCTGATTCTCGTTGGTTACGCCGCATCTTCCAATTGAAGTTTGTTGCTGTCGAAAAAGTTGACTCGGCTGCTTAACTTTATTTGATGCCTGCCAAAACATTCAACGCCCTTAAACACTCTCACGCACACACACACACATATTCGTTACGGCTATCGCAATCTTTTTTTAAGGTATTGCATCCATATACGGATACGGGGTGTTGTCTGTTTCAACTGTCGACTGTTTCGACTGTTTGTCTGTAGATGGCTTTAGCTACGCACGTTTCTAATGAAAAACACGTTCCGAGCATCGAATCAATTTAAGGGTACAACACAGCAGCTTTAATAAATATATATACAAGCGGCGCCCACCAACCACCCGCCGCCATAGCCAGAGTTGCCAACCTAACCCCAACAACTAAAGACAACTTCCAGTTGTTGCTCTTGCTGATGATGCTGATTTTTAGCGAGCGACGAGTCAGGTTGTAATCTCTCGTCCGTCGACTACTGCAGATATACCAAAATGCCAAAAAAAAAACTGATAATGAATACACAAACTCAAAAGATAGCTGCGTTAGCTCGACGGCCACAAACAAAGGGGTTGCAGCGAGGGGGGAAATGAAGTGTTGGCCGCCGCCGCCACCGACTGACTACTCGGAATGAATGAATGAATGGAATGAACCTTTTTTAGCCGATAGGCAAAAGCCCGTGGGGGTCGGTCGAGGGTCGGTCACTGCCAAATGGTGTGAAACCCGCACAGCTACACTATATAAACGTCTCTTGTATTTGTATCCGTCTCTTGTATCTGTATCTGTATCTGTCTGTGTGTATATAAAAGCGTAGACAAGTGGTTTTTGTACGTGGTCTCGACTCTCCAATTAAATTTATTGCACAAGTTTATTGTTTAACCCACACAAAACCAAAAACCAAAAAACCAAAAACCAAAAAGAAAAATAGCCAACGCAAAAAACAACAAGACGATGAACAAAAGCGAAACGACGACAGTTTATTTATTTTCCCTTTATTACTTATTTTCTTATTTGGCAAAAGGTAAACAAAACCAAAATAAGAAAAGAAAAAAAAAACCGAATGCTACTCAACTGAAAACTTGCCATGACTTCTGTTGTTGTTTTTTTGTGGTATGTGGTTAACGCCATGTGCCGGCCATGTTTTTATTGTTACGTGGCGCCTCCGCCTCCGCCTCCGCCTCAAACAACAACAACAACAACTGGCCAACTGATAAAGTGCAAGGAAGGAAGTGGGTCTCACTTTAAGGCAAACGCACTTCCAAGAAATTCCCCCCAAATCGAAAAACGCCAGAGATAATTAACGGGCGGGTTTTGCGCTCATTTTTTGCCGACGGCAACTCTAGAGGAACCCCAACAACATCCAACAGCCAACAGAACAGGCCAAAGTCGAGAGACCCCAAACAGCCTTTTTTTTTCCCCCTTCCCCCACATCTTCCCTTCTTTAGCCAGGACAACTGCTTTTGAGTGGTACCCTCCGGTTTTTTTGTTAGTTGGTCTTGGTCTTGGTCTTGGTATCACCGAAAATTAAGTAAAAAAAACCCAAAAAAAAAAGAGACACTAAAAAAGTTAACAAGAATGAAAAAGCCAAAGTTATTTCGTGTGTTGCCATAGTTTTGAAATATCTGAAACACAGATTACTGATTTCGACGACTTTTCCAAAACAAAAAACATAAAGGGTCGTTATTTATTTTATCAAATGGTTAACTGTTTGTCAAGTCAAGTCAAATAATTTAATATAACCTGTAAATATTTGTGTGTTGTGCCCCAGAAGGGTTTCCTCATTGAATCGGACTCAAGAAGGCACGAAACAGACAGAGTAATAATAATCATTTAATACTTGAATACATTTTCTTTATGAATTTGTCATTTCAAATGAAAGAAAATGAAGCGGGAATCGGAAAATCAGAAAAAGACAATATATACTTCTTCTGAAAATTAATTAAAATAAATTCTCGTAGAAAAATGAATGTAAATACAGCAAGAAACGAAAAAAAGCCTTTTGTTTAAATGAAAATATAATATTTGTTTTCATTAAAGAATATTCCAGTACATACTGGTATATCCCAGCCAGGATTAACCCAACACCAAGCTAAAGCGTTTCCTCTTCAATTTGCTTTGTTGTCATGAAATAAAGCATTGGTTCACTTTTTCTTGCTAAATTCCAATTAACTGTCATATTAAAGTAAAGCGAAACTGATTCGTTGGAACTCGAACTCAAACTGAAACTCAAACAAAGGCCAAAAACGAAGCATGAGCAACTTTTTCGCATTGTTCCCCCGCCGTCTGACAAATGTTTGGAATTTAAGTGCTCCACTGTGTGTGTGTTATAATATCATCTAATTGTACTTGTCACTGACAGATCCAACTATATATATATATATATATATATATATATATACTATGGCATATATCTTGGCAGAGTCTTGTACTTACTTGATGTTGGGCTTGGCATTGTTGATGACCATCTCACAGCGTGGACAATAGCGCTCCTTGTGCAGGTGATTGATGAGGCAATTGTGGCAGACTGCAATCGAAAAAGATAGAGTATAAGAACAGAAAACAGAGAACAGAGAGATAAATACAACAGTTACAAATCTAACAGCAGCACAACCAAAAAAAAAAGCAGTTAAATTATTGCTTTGGGTGAGGTGGCGACAACATTGAGGAAATACCGGAGCTTTGGTTTAAGGGAATTATACAAATTTATGTTAAACCTGTGAAAAAAACCAAAAAAATTCCCCAGCGTAAACGCACCACCACCGCACCGAATCCCAGGCACATAACTGTTTCAATCCCAGTCACATTGGTACAACTCCGGCTTACCTATTTATCTACCTCTTTCTCTTTTTAGGTTGGCCCCACCGTTGCCTACAAAATGGGAATACGATGTGGAACAAAAAAAAAGGAAATCGAAAAAAAGAAAGGCAACGACGAAATCCAGCTATTCAATTCGAATGTGCCACCCACGGACCCCAGAAAACATTCAAAAAAAAAAAAAAAGAAGGAATAAAGTAGATAGAAGTAGAAACATTTCAGTTGACTGCATGATACCCTGTCCCTGTAGCCGGGAACCTACAGGTAGGTAGGGGGGAAATCTGAATGTTTCAGAAAAAATAAACTGATTTATAAACTTTTCTAAGGGAAACAACATCAATTTAATGCAAAATAAGAAAGATTAACTTATACCAATAACACAAAATTAAATATTTTGTAGGGTAAAAATGATGAATTGTAATGTATTTTTGCATGACTTGGTGAATAAATACCTTGTCAAAAGTGGGAATACCGGAACACAAAAACTCACTTTAAGAAATAATCAGCTTCGATCATGGCACAAAACTAAATATACCCCATGCTTCCGAAAAAGAAAAAGTTTGTTTTGACTTTAATGTCAATGGCAGTGTGTCTGATGCTCCTGATGCTGTAGCTGTAGCTGTAGCTGTCCGTCTGTTCGTCGTCCCACAGCGCTACAACTGTCAACCAGAGACAGGAACAGTGAGACGACAGCGAGACCAGAGACTGAGACTGGACCCTGACTGCCTGCAACCAGACAGACATTGGGGGCGAAATACAGGCTCTGCAAGCGAGAGAGAGAGGGAGGAGGGAAAAAGAGGGAAAACACATTCGGTTCGCCAGTTACGCTTGTCTGTCAGAGTTTTCTGGATACGAGACACCAAGCAGAAAAAAAAAAAAAAAAAACTGTAGCTTATGTCAGTCGTATTACATAGGTCTAGGTGGGCGGGCGGTCGTACAGGGGTACAGGGGGTTGATTTTATTTTTTTTTTTTTTTTATGGTTTGGGTGGGGTGAGGAGGACAAATGGCCTCGAGTAACAAACACACACACACACAAAGAACTGCAAAAATGCAACAAAGTCGAAACAAGGGCAAAAACCCAACAACAGCTGTTGCTGGCATCCATTTAGTGAGTTTCGAAACGCCATCAGGCAGCGTTTGGGGCGGCAAACGCGTGGTTGGTGGCAACTCTGCAAGTCTAGATCTATATAACATATGTAAAGCGGGGATGGGGGAACAGGGGAAAGCACAGCATGTCGTACTGTGGCAACAGATTTAAATGAGCCTCGGGTGCTGGACAACAACACAACTGCAGAAATGAAATGAAATGCCATCGACACATTTGGTTTGTCTCTCAGAGTCTCAACGAATCTGTGAATGATGGGGCGGAAAAGTGCATTTGTGGAGCTAGTTTGAGCCAAGTTAATGACCGCTTCGGGATGTGATTAGAATCACGTCAGAATTGTTGTTGTTGTTGTTGAAGCTATAATTTGTGAATATTTGTCCTTACATATATCAAAAGAACTTTGCGACTCAATTGCTGCACATTTCATTGGCAATTTTCATTCTCATTTGTCAGCCTATCTGGCAACGCTACTACTGTGTTAGGTTGGTGGGGAAGCGAGGCGAGGTCCGATTGCCAACTAAACTTTAAAGTGTCGCCGCTGAATATGAAGATGATGAAGATGATGGTGGGAAAAACAACAAAAAACTTTAAAGTAAAACGAGACGCGAACCGGAAATTGAAGTAACGAAATTTCTAAAGACTAACTAAACGGTTTCTTTGCTGTCTTTTCGCTGTCTGGTTTTACGGCTGCACTAAACTTCCACCTGGAGTGAAGTGGAAAGTGGAGAGACAGTTGCCACTTGAAAGTTGTCTGATTTATGGTTCAGTAGTTATTAAGCACGGGTGTATCCTCCCTCCTCCTCCTCCTCCTTCTCCACCACCTAACCACAGTGAAGCGCAGCAGCGAAGAACGCTAGCCAGAACCATTTGTAATTATTTAGACAAGACATATGTGTACATGTGTGTATGGTAAATCATACATACCATAGATTTGGAAAAACTTACATATTCCAAATGACTTTTGAACATTAGTCAAGTACTACTTGGGGCTATATATGTACATACATACATATGTACTTACCCAGTATCCCAGTATATAGGCGCATATGCAAAATGCAGATTATAAGGAAAAAGAGAAGGCTCATTAATGTTTTGCTAGCCCATTAACTTATCGCTTTGAAGCATCAGACGGTCGACAGGGCGACAGGAGGGTGCGGTGCGGTGCGGTGCGGAGAAGGTCTTTTGGCAGTTTACTAATTAGTCTATGTGCCTGGCCTAACCACAAGTGCCACAAGACTACACTTGTCGAAAAAAAGGATGTGCTCCCCATTAATTTAGAAAATTACAAAATGGAATATACCACAAGGAAGTTATTTCCTTCTTTAACAGAAGGAAAAACCAGTTGTTTTCACCGGTTGTTCGAAAAGGAGTTAAATAAAGTGTTTTCGATTGTTCCAATCTATTCTTGATTGCAATAAATGAATATATATTATGTTAACTAATTCGATGAAAAATTGAAATGGATTTCGATTTCTCAATAGGATTTCGTGTTTAATTAATAAATCCAGAAACCGTCTTTCTTTAGGAAATCCAATCCAAGGGCATCTCTTCCAGCCTTTCAGCCTTAATAGAATGATTTTTTCAAGTGTGAGACTAGCCGTACCCATAAAGGGGGGGGAAGGGGGGGAAGGAGACTTAGGCTGTGTGTAATGATTTCGTTTCGTTACTTACATGAGTGCAAACATTCAACGATGGTCGTTGCATTGATCAGATAGCCCTGGCACAAGTGGCAGATAATGTGCGGATTGACGGCTGTTAGAAGGACGGGGCGTGGCGTTGTCATCATCATTGACAACGTTGTTGCTGCTGCTGCTGCTGCTGGCGCCTCTCCTTCGATTGTTGGCTCCTCATCGGCGGAGGCGCCGCCGTTACTGTTCGCATCCTCGATAGTGGACCAAGCGGATGAAGATGATGAGGATGATGATGATGAACATGACGACGCAAATGATGTAGTGTTGCCACCAGGTTCAACAGCTGATGATGTTGTTGTAGTTGGAGCTGGAGGTGTTGATTCTTTTTTGATGTTGCTTCTTCTGCACTCAAGTATCGCTTTTGTTGATGTTGATGTTGTTGTTGTTGTTGTTGTTGTTGTACTTTGTGTGAATGCATTAGTTGCTGTTGTTGCTTGGTTTTCACTTTTTACTTTAATGCTCTTCGCAGCAAAGTTTTTTTGCATTTGCATTTGCATTTTATCAACACTTGGGAGCTTTTTGCTGCTGTTGCTATTGTTGTTTGTAGTATTATTGTTGTTTCTATGAGAATTGTTGTTGTTGTTGTTATTATTATTATTGTTGTGTAAATTGCTGACAAAGCTTTTGCCAGACTTTGTCGCTTTACTCGCGATTGCCAGTGTTGACAAATGCAGCGACGATGACGACGACGACGATGATGTCGACGTCAACTGCGACTGCGACGCAGATGCTGATGGCTTTTGTGCAAGCGCCATTGTTGTTGTTGTTGTTGTTTTTGTTGCTGCTCCCTTCGACTCCGGCGTCATCATAATAATAATAATAATAATAATACTAACAGTCGCGCGCTATATATTCGCTATTGTTTCTGCAAAAGGTATAGAGAAAAGAAAAAAAATCAGAGATGTGGAAATTTAATATGCAGCCAAATGGCAAATAACAAAAAATACACATATAAAAACATGTATGTATGTATGTATGTGTACATATGTATGTATGTGTATGAGACTTAAAAAAACAGAAGCAGAGATTGGAGATATTCGTTTAAGCAGGATTCTACGCAAATATTACAATTATTATCAAAACTAATGTAGTGTTGAAGATTTTAAATATTGAATTTATTTATTTCACAACAAATGTCCTTAACTGTTTTGGTATTTAATGGCATTTTCTGTGGTGTACCACTCTTTAAGAACGTAATGAATCCCCCTTTAATAGAATCTGTAAACACAATAAATCGCTTCAAGTTATCCCACAAAAAAAAAAGAAAACAAACAAATATCTTCAATTTCTACTCGAAACATTCGAACAGTTTTCGGGGGAAAACCGTACATAGTACACAAACACACTCATAAACATCAAAATTCTACGTAAAGAAGTCTTTGGCCTGAGTTAATGTGCTGATTGTATGAATACATATACACACAAAGTATGACTATATATTGTATAAACTGAAATGCCAAACAGCTGTTTAGGAAATCCATGCCAACTGCATTATAATGATAAGAAAATAATGTTGTTACCTTATAAAGAGAACACAGGGAATATTCCAACATAAACACCACATCAAAAGCTCATGTTAAATTCATAACTGGACCTTTCTCATATGTATTAATATCGGCGAGTAATTGAAACTCGAAAACTGTTGAATCATCGGACAAAAGACCTTCTTTTGGCCAGGACAAACGGACAAACACACAATATGGGAGAAGGGGGGCGGGGCGGGGCGGGTGCGGGCTATTATATGCAATCATCAGTCGATGGATAATGGATGCCAGTAACCCCATCCTGCCATTATATACATACATACTACCATTTCCCTTCCCAGCCCGCCCCGCCCTCTACTGAACGTATACGCGCGTACATATAGTTGCCATGGGAATGTTAACGACTGCCAGGCGACCCTGTGAAATGCAAAAGGGCACTCAAGAGAGAGAAAGAGAGAGAGAGAGAATGGGGGGGAGAGGTTGGTGTTGGTAGTGTATAGTGTATAATGGCTGGTGATGTCCGCTTAAAAGGCAGATAAGTTGGGCGTTATGTGCGGCTTGAAATTGAACTTTTCGCAGCGCACAAAATGCGAGTGCGAAATGGAATGTATGTTTCAAAAACAATTTCAAGTTGTTTTTGCATCAACGCCCGCCAGTGAAAAGTCGGACGCAAAAACTTTTTAAAACACAAAACTTTTTAGACCAACAACAAAAACCAAAAAAGAACTCGCCAACTCAAAAACATACACACACACACACACACACTAAGATTCATACATAATGAATAGGAGCGCGGAGAGAAGCTAAATGGAAATATGAATGAATATGAAATGTGTTCAGGGACAGGAGAATGAACGAACAAACGAAACGTTGGCCTGCTTTAAAATCCTTTTTACATAAAATTTAAGTGTGTACACTTACTCACTCGCACACACACACACCTATATGCATACGCAGACGCGTAGCGTGTACCCAAGCTGAACCCTTTTAAAAAAAAAATAAAACGAGCAGACCCAACAACGGCGTCAGGCAGCAGCGAACGCGCGCGCAAAAAATGTGAGTACGAAACATGAAAAGGATAATAAAAAAAAAAAAAAATTAAAGCAAGCAGCGGAATTTTACGTGAGTAAACGTTGAAAACGGAGAGCATGCGGCATATGCGACTGCAACTATGCGCTACCCAAACAACGATCCATATAAAATGCAGTTGGTAGGGTGAGTGCGCGGCGAAGCGACAACGACCCAGGCTTATTTATCTTTTGTAAAAGAAAAAAAATTATCTCTCACACACTACTTTCCAATTGAGTAAAAGCAATACGGGAAAAAAAAGTACAAGTAGGCAGGCAGTTTCTAACGACGACTTTATATATTTGAATGTTTGATATTTTACAAAGAAATGTACACACAACTATGCACATATTTAAAACATATATGTAACACACATATTACTCTCTCCTATACTTGCTAGCCAAAGCCAATCGCAATGTACAATGTGGGGGACAGAAAAAGCTGTTGCTGCTACAGTTTTTGTTTTGCTTCTTCTACAAGGCAAACGCGGTGGACAGAAGCAAGAAGGCAACTGTTGTTTCTGTATGTATAAAGGAAGAGAAAATGTGTGTGTGTGTGTGTGTGGAGAGATTTGTGTTTTGAGGGAGACGCAACAGCTGTGCCTTGAAAGGCCGGCAGCTGTGACAGTGTTGTAAAATGACACAATTCCAGCGGAGAGACGAGAGCGCAAACATGTACATAAGCAAATGCAACTGCAAATCTCTCTCAGAGTTTGCATTTGGACCTTTATTTCTTCTTCTTACCTATGGTAGATTTTTGACTGCTAATCCAGTTGAATGCGCTGCATTTTGAGTTATTGCTGTATGTTGCTGTGGTTTCAATATATTTACTGCAATTAATATTCGTAATCCAAAACGCGATGCAGTGTAGTTGTTGTTGTAGTTATAATCCAAAGTGCAGTTACTGGCACATTGCCACACACACACACACACAAACACTTTCACAATTTCAACGAATATTCACACATATATGTTTATGCGTTTACATATGTGTATATGTATTCATAAATTCTTCGCTTTGGTTTTAATTAAATTTTCAAAAAAATTTTCTTTTCTTTATTTGGCTTGCGCTTCAGCTGTTTACTTTGCTTCGTTTTATTTGCTTGTTTTACACTTTACTCCTCTACTTTACTGCTTGCTTTAGATATTTCTCAACGTACACACACACAAACACACAGCATATAAACTCGAGCGCTGCTGCTGCTGTCACTTTGGGTTATTTGCTTTCGTGAGCACCTTTATTGTGTATTATGCTTTGCCTTATGTTTTCTGCATACACGAACGCTCACTTAGATACACTCACACAATCACAAACGCTGTCGAAGCGAGCGCAGCAATGTTGACTGCGGCTGCGACGTTCACATAGACGTTGTGTATATAAAGCGCAGGCTGCTTTCGTTGTGTTGTTGTTGTTGCGGCATTTGTCACACGAGACACAAAGGAAATTTCTAGCACGGCCAACACTTTTAATATATTGTTGCTTAAGCTTTATATTTATTAATTGAATTTACTAAATATTTTAGTAAATAATTTATGTGAATATAATTTTTTTTATTATGTTGTATTTTACTACACTTAATACATGGTTTGTGTATTTAAGTTAATTCAATTTGAAATTTGGCGGCGAAAATGTGCGTACGTCCGTCCAAGTCAATGTTTCGTATTCAACTGACGCTGCGCGGCTCTGCCAACACTTTGTTATTTACTCAAATCTTTCACACACATATGCAACGCCTATTTACAATAACAGCGGCCAACTGCCTGCCCTCTGCTGCCAGTTCTTCGTTTTCCTTTTTGACTACTGTGCGCTCAGTGGCTGACACAATGTTATCTCACTCGCACACCAACTCTCACTGGACGTGCAACTGCTGCGCACTCGCTCTCGCTTACACTCGTGTGCACTCCGATTTCGCTGTCGTTGCCGTCGTCGTTGTCTTCGTCAATTTTATTTGCGTTGGTCTCTTTTGCTGCTCTCATATAACAACTCAGCTCAGCACAGCACAGCACAGCGACGGCTTTTTTATCTCATTCGTTGCTAACGACCGAGATACGAACCGTTCACGTTCGAAGTTGGTTCAACACTGAGCACTGTGTATATACTGGCTGGCGGCGTCTGGCGTTGGCGTTGCCTTTGCCGTTTTTTACTGCGCCTGCTGTTTCTTCGACTCGTTGCCGTTTTATACATTTGTGTGAAAGGAAAGGGCTGTTGGCTATCTCATTGTCAGCGACTGAAACGCGTACATGGCTTATGTACAAATGCTTCATATACAAAGAAGTGTGTACACTGTACATACAAATTTCTCTTACATTCAATGTGCGTGTGTGAACATACATAAAAGCAAGTTTTGCGAGGGGTGCCTTCAGCTTTTGAGTGTGTACATAGTATATAAGTACACATATTTGCTTTGATCTCTGCTCAAAGTGCGGATGTGCTCACATACTGAAATATATAATAATATATTTACACATACTCTGCACTGAATATCATGCAATATTTGAAGTAGTATGTAGAATATAAGCTTATATAAATTCCTGTTTTCTGTTAGCCTCCTGAAAAAGTGTGTACCTATTCAGTTTGGTTCATATTGTTCACAGTATGTAATCTACACATAAGTATGTATATATGTACATGTATATAGGTATTTTTGAGGGTAGGTAGCTGCCTAGCCTCGCATTTTGTGTTGAGAAAAATGTATGTATGTACATATGTATACATATAATCCGCGTTGTATTTTTTTAAGAGCTAACCATTGGCTTCAAGTTACAGATCTGCTTTACCAGTGTTACCACATATCCTTATTCTTGAATTTTAAGCCCACGACTGGAGTACATCTTTGACTCAGGTAGCCAATTATTCGGCATTTGAATTTTTATTATGTTTTAGCAGGCTCAGGCAAGGTTAAGAATAAGATTTTATACAATTTCTTCCAAAAACATTTGCTTTATTCTATTTTGTATAATAACTATTTCGTAATTTTGCAGAAAACCTATTTATTCTATACATTTCAAAATTCCGTTCCAAACACATTGTTCACAACTTAAATTTTTTCCACCAGAGTTTATCTTTTGCTTAAGAACTGTTGATGGAATGATATAATGTATAATGGTTCCTTATACATATATATATATTACTTCATGAAATTCCTATTTCATCAATGTATAAATATACATTTATTCCAAAAAAATACAGTTTAAGTGAGTTATTGTCCTATTTTCATTTAATTTTTGTAACTTGAAGTATATAAAGTTATAAAAGTGCTAAGTTATACAGTTGAATTTTCTATTATGAACTTTCGCAGAATATATGTACATATTTACATATGGATGTCCACAATTCTGATATTTGGTTCAATCATAAAACAATAATTCTAATTACGAATTTTCTTTACAATATAGCTTTGGTTTCTCTGTTTTAAAGTTCGACTGTATTAAAAAGTCTACACATAAACAACTTATTAAACACAACAAATTAAAATATATAGAAGATGACTGTAACTTATTCACTAAATCAAAATACATACATACATACATACATATGTACATATGTATATGAATTTTAGTTCATATCAATATTGAAATACTTACAATAAGTATTTAGGCTTCTTTTTTATACTCTTAACCCATGAAATGGGTAAAAAAAGGGTATAATGTTTTTGTGCAAATGTATGTAACAGGCAGAAGGACTTCGACCCTATAAAGTATATATATTCTTGATCAGCATCAAGAGCCGAGTCGATTTAGCCATGTCCGTCTGTCTGTCTGTCTGTCTGTATGTATGAACGCGTTGATCTCAGGAACTACAAAAGCTAGATACTCCAGATTTTGGATAAGAGCTCTCCTAATCCCTAGGCATGACAAGTTTGTTTCAAATTTTCGATAACTTATCAGGTTTACGATATACACATGTAATCGATAACAAAAAAAATCTTGAATTTAAAAAAACTGAAGGATTGAAACTATAAGCAAAATAACGAACTTCTGTGAAAATTTTATTAAAATCGGTTAAGAAACACCGGAGATATGAAACCATCAAGCATTGGTACAGCGGTATATGAGTGTGTCTGTCAGCCTGACCGTCTGTCCGCCTGTATGATCAAGGGTTAAGGGTATCTTCTAGTCGAGCTTACTCGACTAGAGCCTTCTTACTTGTTTAATAATTTCAAACTCAAATCAATTTTAAATCGTTTGTCTACGTATATATTTGTTTTATATGTATATATTCTCAACTAGCATACTGTTAAATACATATGTAGCTTGATTTCAGCTACTGTACTGTAGTTTAAGTACGTTTTGTTGTTGTATTTTTCTTCTTTTTAATGCGCCCACTTCGCAATTCCGTTGTTTCCGTAGACAGAACTTGCATATTTGCACGTAGGCGTTGTAATACAAACTTACATACACCCAAGTAAATTATAATGATAAAGAAACACGCACAGTAAGAGTATGTGTATGGGTGTGTAGTTGTGCTTTTTGCACATGTGAATCAACAAACAACAACAATCAGCATTTGTGTTCCGTTTGCGTTTGTTTATTTTCTCTTTCCTTTTGCACTTCAAAAGACTGGCAAAAGAATAAATAAAAAGCTCTCCCAATCAGTCGACGTTTGCACATTGCACATTCGTTCATCAGACGTTTTTCTCTACGGCTGCGACTGCGGCTGCTGTTGCTTCGGCCTCGGGCTCGGGCTCGGCTTCTGTTTTTGTTTATCATCTGTTTTCTGCGCTGTTTACAGTTCTTTTTCAGGTATGCATACACACACTGCTAATGGCAATAGCAATAGCAATAGTTGACGTTGATTACGCAAGAAGCTTTTTGCAAACTCTTCTAATGATCTCACTGATGAAAGCGAAGTCGTTGAAAATAAAATAAATTAAGTTCTGGTAACACGATTTACGTATATTATTACTAAGAAGAGATTGCCAATATTATGTTAGGTAATTAACCAATTAAGCAGAAAAATGGCTAAAATAGACAAAAAGCTACAACTCTTTTGTAAGATTAAGTTTCAAACACCGTATGCAACTGAATACTGATTAATTTTTAGAAAACCAAACCTCAACTTCTTTATTGTATTAATGCATGTTTATTTTCGTTTCTTCATTTCGTCAAAATAAGTTCATATGTACATATGTATGTATATATTTTTATATAAAGTATTATCATTATATATGGGTACGACAATTGGAATTTTTGAACTCTGAAACTCTGAGATAAGCAAAACGGCGACAAGATTAAGAACCGCATGATTTTCTCAAGAGCGGCTATTTTTATTTGTTAAGTTTTTATCAGTTTTTAAATTTAGTGTTATGAGTTGACATCTGAATCATTCCCAATGCCGATCCCATGACACAGCATCATCAAAAGCTTATTTCGAGTTAAAACTTGCAACCAAAGATCATGTGTTCCATAATGTTATTTAAACGCTTTATAAACTCTGTTTTGAGATTATAGAGACTACATAGAAAAATCTATTAATTAAGGAGACCTTAAGCACCTAAATATTTGATATGGTCATGTGATATATTTTTCTTAAATTGGAATAGATATAATGATGAACTACATATTTCACATATAGAAAATGACACTTCCCTACACTTGTTTCCCACGTGCGATTCCACCGGATTCCGGAAAATAAAAAGTTCTTAGATTTTGTAGCAGATTTTGAATATGAGCTTAAGCGTAATCCGGAAGAAAATTGTAATCCACGAATTGAGTTTATCCGCAAAATTGGGTATTGAGTTTTCAATTAGCTTTCTTGTAAGCCAAATCGGGTGGTAAATTAAAAGCCACCTTAATATCATTAATCCTTTCCGTCTGCATACTAATTCCACAGTTTTTAAACATTAGTCAAGATCTTATTTTGGTTGCATTTATCAAAATCGAGTAAGATCGAAGAACCATAAATTATATTGTTCTCATACATATATTAGTAAGCTCGACTAGGAGATATCGGAACCCTGAAACTTTCACAGTCATACCTGTCCTACTGATCCAATGATTTTCTATATCTCCGGAGTTTCTCAACCGATTTCATTTAAATTTTCCTTAATAACTCTATACTTTATAGCACAATTATCAAGTTTCCCAAACTTAATATTTTATTGTTATCGAATATTTGTTTATATCGTTCCTGGAAAATATCAATAATTTAATAAAAACAGGTTCCTTATAACAGTTTTAGCTCTTATATTTTCTAAGATCGACACGTTGATACATACAGACGGACTTCTATCAAGTTTATTACACTTAGGAATTATTAGGAATTACCCTGATCCCAGACTCACCATATTATTATTGAATTTTGTATTATGATTAATTAATTATGATTTTTAGTCTGTGCCTTAGAGAGGTACTCAGTCCGTTATTCTGTAGAAACTTTTAGAATTCCAAACCGAAATAAAAAATATTAAGGATTTTCTATATAAAGGGAATGAATAACCCCAAATCTTCATTATTTAAAACTGTGAGCATATACAATTTTAACATTACATTTTTTAACTACGTTCCGATTTTTATACAATTATAGTTTTTGAAACGTTTTTAACAAGCCGGAACTTAGTATGAATGTGTTTGACAATTCCATATGATGTTTGAAGATAAGTAAATCAAATTTATACCTATAATTTTTAGGCAGCTCATACAACATTTTAAGATTTGTTTAATTTGTGAGGAACTTGACAAAGAGAAACTGGATAAGAATTTTAGGTTTAAAGAAAGAATTTTGGTTTTAATCAAAACTATATTTATGGTATAATTTATATAATTTAACGTCACAACCTTGTGATAATAATTAAGTAGTGGATATTGAAAAATAACCGAAATATATATATATATATATATACATGTATGTATTCATATATAAAACTGTTTCACATGACTGACTCATGTGATTATATAACACAAACCATTATAAATAGAAAGATGAGTTTTAAACGATAGTTGTTTATTATTTTTGAATTAAGTACATTTATAAACACTAACGTTTCACCTAATACTAACGGTCATACCTGAAATACTGTACCCAATGTTAGACGATTTAACTTCATTCTCTCAATCTTTCTTCAAAATATTCCCGTTGTTTCTCAACCAATTTTTATAAAAACTTCACACATTTTCCATTTTTTGTCAAGGTTTTATGAAATTTATTCTTTATTGTTATCGGTTACATATGTCTATCGTAAACCGGAAAAGTTATCGAATATTTGAAACAAATTTGTATTGCCTAGGGATTGGGAGAGCTCGTATCTAAAATCTGACTATTATGGTTTCTCAGATCAAAAACTATTAATCCCATTTTATCCGTTTTATGAGTTAAGTCTATAAAAACCAGTAAAGATATATGAAAAAACAAATCTTATTTTTTCATCATCTGGCCATGTTTCAGCTTATTTTTAAACAAATCAAAAGTAATAGACGTATCTTTTATCTATCCGATCAGGTTCAAACTTATTTTCAAATTTGTACTCATTTTTGGAAAAATCCCCCTTTCCTCCCTTGATCTCACTCTAGGCACAGGCAGTACGGATAAATTGGTAACCATAGAAGCTCGTAAGAGATACGATATATTCACTTCTGAAACTGATATGTGAAATACACTTCAATCGGGTTAAACCGGGTGAAACCGGTTAGTTTCGAATACTTCTTCTACTAGGTTTACATGTAAATTACTTAGTTATAGCTAAAAAAAAAGGTAGATTCTCATAAAGAGTTTCCCAAAGATCATATCTTTCATTTGTAATAACTCTATTAGGCTTACATCAATCATAGAGGAACGCTCGGAGGTTTCTAAATGAATGCGGTACCAGTAGTATTGACCAGTGCAACATAGTTGAGTGAACGCCATTTTATGTGATGTGGCATTAACACTAGTTGTATGTTCCCTGTTTGTATGTTCTGTTTTCTGTTTTCATTCCCCCTTTCTGTGCCCGTGCCGTACCGTGCTGTGCCGTACCGTGTCTCCCCATTAACCGTTGATTGAGCTCATCCTGTCGGTTTTGGGTCGTGTCGTGTCGATTCGGTATCAGGTTGCAAGTTGCAAGAGTTGCGAGAGGCACTTTCTGTGGCTTGTCGTAAATTATTGATTGGCTTTAATTCCGTCCGATAGATTGGACTCAACTGGTCTTAACAGCTTAATTGAGACCCCGTGCACCAATAAATGTTATAAAGCGCCACAACACAACAACTACAATAAGAAAGAGAAACTAATAATGTGCCCAGATGGATGACGATGCCGATGTCGATGCCGATGACTCTGTGACTGGAACGGCGACTGCTGTGGCTGTTTTTGTTTCTCATCTGTTGCTTAAAGTCGTGGCCAGTGGCACGACGATTCCCAGCAGCAGCAGCAACAAGAGGCAGCAACAACAACAACAACGGCAACTCCAGTAGCAGCCTCCACATGAATGGGGGGCATTTAAGTTTAATTTGTGAGTTGTGCCGACGTAGCGTTTTTTTTTTTTCTTCTTTTTCCTTTTTCTGTTGGTGTTTTGTTGTTGTTTCTCATTTTCTCATTTGCTGCTGCTGCTGCTGCTGCTGCTGTTGGTGCTGTTGGTGCTGTTGGTGCTGTTGGTGCCGGTTCTCCTACTCCGCCGCTCCACAGCGCATCAACAAATCCCGCAAGCAATGACCGAACGAACGAACGAAGCAAAACTCACTTCAAAACTTCAGATTCAGACTCACGTTCGTTAGTTCGTTTTGCTTTGTTTTGCTCGCCTATTCAGAGCGCATGCCGAGATTACACACACACATACATACGTCCAATACATACATGCATGTACACGGATTTGTATCTGCCCATGAGATTTTCCCAAAACACGCGCTGCCCTAGTGACGTCACAAATGCGCGCAATCATTAAACATCATTCAGCATTCATCATAACGATGCTGAATGTCTCACAACAGCCTCATAGCTCATGCCTCTTGCCGCATGCCTCTTTCATATAACCATTCCCAATTACCAGCGACGTCAACAGCAGCAGCAGCAGCAGAAGCAGCAGATGTTTATATGCCCTCACTGTACATATGAATGCATACATATGTATATGTGTATGTTCGTGTGTGTGTGTGCGTTCGTTCGTTGCATTTGTGTGTGCATGTGCTTGCCTAAGCTGTTGCTGGCGGTCGTGGCATGCAGCCACAGGCATAATAGGGTTGTCAACGCAACAAAGTTATATGAAATGCTGTTATTATCCAAAATAATCTCTGATAATCCAAATTTTTAAAATCGCAATTTGATAAAATCGTTTGTATACAACTTTTAATTGTTTAATTTTGACCTTTTTAAATATTGAACACTGTATAAAATCTCTATATATGTATTTGAACAAAATATATATGTGTACATAAATTCAACTCAAATTTACTATTTTATGACTTTCCTACCCATTTCTTATTTGTTGTATTCATTAAATATGTAGTTACAGTTATTTAGAGCATTCGACAACCCTGTTTGTGTATGTTTCTTTATAATCTACGCGTGCACAGAGCCATGGACAGCAGCAGAGGCAGCGGCAGCGGCTGCGGCAGAGTTTAAGCGTTTGCTGCCGCTGCTCAGAGCATAATAATGAGTTTTCTCACTTTACTCTTCGTCCTCATTTTCCATATACAGACTTACATACATACGACCAAACAGACAAAGTGACAGTCGTCGTCGGGGGTAGGCAAAAAGTATAAAAACGAAGAAGAATAGGAAAGAAATAATATGCTGGCTTCATAGTAAGTTAGGCAACGGGGCTGCTAACTATCCCAGATACAAGATATGCGCCACGAAAATAAATGAAACGAACGAAGCAAATGCGAATGGGCGAAACGGCACAAGCAGTGCCACAGTCAAAGCTAAAGCCACAGCAAACTGGTTGCCAGTGACAGCCGCAGCTGCAGCAGAAGCAGAAGCAGCGGTTACCGAAGATGTGTGGAATGAAGTAGTAGGTAAACCAACTGGCAACTAAAGCTGCGCAGTTGGCAGTGTCGTCGGCAGCGAAGCCATATGCAGCGTCTGCTAAGCCAAGTCAAGCGAAGCCAAGCCAAGCCAAACCGAACCGAAAACCAAAACCAAAAAGCATTAAGCGAAGCGAAAATAACAACAAAGGCAAACGATATATATGTATGTATGTATATACATGTGGGTCGTTGAGAGCAGCAGGCGGCAGAGGCAAATAGAGAATCGAAAGGCAACTGACGAAACTGCTTGTGTGCTGCGAAAGAGCGGCACAAAGTGAAGAGCCGAATACATAGCCCACAATCGAACTGAATGTATATACAATGTGTGTGCGTGTATGTGTGTGTGTGTGTGTACATGTTTTACAAACGCCAGAGGGGCGAAGGAACGAACGAACAAACAAGCGTGTACAGGGGGGGCCAAAAGGTTGGGCAATGAAGACAACGTTGACGACGACAACAACAACGCTGGCAGCGACGCCAGCAGCGCTCAGCATGATACCAAATACCGAACATATACCCACAGCCTTGAGAGAATAAGAGAACGAGAGCGAGAGGAAGAGAGAAATAGAGAGCGGCGCTCGTGGCTTTAGCTTTGGTGTAGTTTGAATGAAAACAAAAGGTTTCTGCCGCTGCTGCTGCTGCCGTATAATTAATCAAATTTTTTTATTTTCAATTAAATGTGTGCGGCGTTTGCCGATAATAAATTATTTGATTAAAGTTACTCACCGACATTGAAGCTAGCCGTAAGTTAGCAATACTAACACACTCACACACACACTCGCAGCTCTTGAATCTGACAAGTAACAGTAAAAGAAAAAAAATATGCGAAAAGTTGATGTGGGTTTTTGGGCAGGTGACGGTATTGGGGGGAGGGCTGAAAACGGGTGTGTAGAACAACATCACAAGCAGAACTTCAAGCCCCAAAAAACGGCAAAGTTTGCCCAAAAAACTTAAGCTTCTGAGTGGCACAGAACAAAAAAAAAGAGAGAAAGAGTTGGGGAAAGAAAGAAGAACTTGTGCAAAAGTTCAACTAAGTCGCGTACAACGTTTTTTTTATGTTTACGCCAATTTGATGCTTAGCATTCCGACAGAAGGAACATCCAACAACAACAAACAAATTCTGGCAACCTGGGGGAAAAGTGTAGACTTAAGTATATTCAATATTAAGCTGGCCACAAAAAAGGACGACCTGAAAGCGGCTCAAATTCAATTTAGTATTTATCATTTTATCAGTTAGCTCAATACAATCTGTTTGGTCATCGAAATACGAAAACCGAATACCGAAAACCGAAAAACGAAAAACATCTAAAGGGCATTTTTAAACTAATCTTATAAGATGACCCAAGCAAAGTTTGATCACTAAAATTGATTAAGTGCAGTGTAAATGATGACGGCTTATCGAAGTTTTTCGGGAAATAAGCGATAATTACTAGAGATATACGACTTATTTTGTATTACTCTTTCCTACGGAAGGTTATTAATGAATTCGCCATAAATGGTGTAAAATTTGTATACAGTTTTGTTCATGGACCTGTTTAGGACTAATTTTAAAGTTTTCATACCATACCATCTATCACTTTTTTCAATAGATTTTTTAAAGCTTAAAGGAATTAAAGTTACAGGTTGGTAAACCTAACGGTATGCGCTGTGCTTTGGTAGTACATCAGTCAGAACAGAAACAGAACAAACATCTTAGTAGATAATAGTCTATGAAATATTGAAGTTTGAATGTACTTTATGAATTGTTATTAAATAGTTTATGAATGATTTCAATAGAGATACCAACGTTTCTTATGTTTCAAATACCAAATATGACCCGTGCAAAGAAATACATACAGATTAATCGAAGATGGTTTCGAGTTCAAGACACAAAGTTAAGAGTTTTTCCTTAAACTGAAAGCGACTCCTCTTTTTTTTTGTTTTAAGTTATTGTAAAGTTCTGAAGTCGGTTCAGAAAGTTATTCAAATGGCGACATTTTGCATATGAATTTACCAAAAATGAATGAAAACTTGCCTACACAAAGATAAGTTTGTACTCATATAAAGAGCTAAGCCTCTTAAATGTAAAGGCTTCGTATCTGTTTCTGTCAGTGAATCAAATCGAGACCCAACAGCATTCAAGACAATACTTTTGTGTTAGGATGATAAAATCAGATTCACCAAATTATATTTCCAAAATTTGTACTTAAACAGAACTGTTTTGGAGTTTAAGATCTTTAATATGTGCAAACAATCAAGAGAGAGGCATTTTCTAAAGTTAGCAACAAGGTTCGGGGAAACCGAATTTTTTATTCCTTCACTTACATAAATAAGTTTATTCTGACTGATGGGTTATCAACGCACAGCCCAATACATTTGTACCCATAAACAACAGTTTCTTTAATAAGAATCGATATAAAAAACATTTTTGCGAAAAACTTTTGTATGAAACTTCTTTTTCTCTGTCTTAAAATAATGTTTAAAAGACTTTGCTTGTTAAAATGCATAAGAAGATGTTTACTATTCTACCAAAAACTTAGGAATAACCTTTAATCTGAACTATTTTGGGCTTAACCTTTTTTGCCTCTCCTGAAATAATCAATTAAATTAGATTTGGAAGACTAATAATTATCAGCCTTATATTGTTTAACCATAAATGTTTTTGGGTCTTTTGTTCAAACTGTAATGATCTTGTCCACTTGATAAAAAGTATTGTTGCTCATATTTGTTCAATAAGTTTTTTAAACCTAAATATAATATTTTTTATCTGTTGAAATTTCAATAAGATCGGATAAAACACACGTTGAATATCGTAATTTTGTTAAGGCTTGCGGCTTTCCATAGCTAAAAATTGGTTTTCGAGTATCTTTTAGTCCATCTTTTCCGAATAAACCCTTTTACCTTGTTTTATACAAACTGAGAGAGCAAAGCAAATTTTTAATTTTCAGTTTAAAAAAAACCAACGTCCAACAACTTATCGGAGGCACGGGCTTTTCAATGATCTCATGGGGGCGTGATCGATTGCTATCCAATCAGTTGAATATTAGTGATTTCTAAAAATAAGAGTTATGTCATTGTATGACAATATTTAACGGTATAAACTGATTCCTGATGCTAGGCTTACCTGCAAATACCAATACCAACTGGTAAGAAGGTTCTGGCTCTACTAGGAGATACCCTGAACTCCTTGACCCTACACATACAGTCATGCCTACACTAATGCGCTAATACTTGATGATTAAACTTTAATCTTACATATCACCGTTTCATAACTGATTTCAATTAAAAATGTACAGAATTGTATTATTTTGTCTATAGTTTTGAAAACAAACCTATTTTCATAACGATTTTGCCATGTCCGTCTGTCTGTCCGTCAGTCCATCTGTCCGTATGTGTGAACGCGTCGATCTCAGGAACTACAAAGGCCAGAGACTCCAAATATTGGATATCATCTCTCTTAATCCCTAGGCATAGCAAGTTTGTTTCAAATTTTCGATAACTTTTCCGGCTTACGATATACACATGGAATCGATAAAAACAAAATCTTGAATTTCAAAAAATTGAGGATTGAAACTATTAGCAAAATAATGAACATCTGTGAAATTTTTATTAAAATCGTTTGAGAAACACCTGAGATATGATCAAACATTGGTACAGTGGACACGTACATATATGTATATGTCTATCAGTCTGACCGTCTGTATGGTCAAGGGTTAAGGATATCCTCTATCGAGCTAACTCGACTAGAGCCTTTTTACTTGTTACAACTCAAGATGTAAAAATATACAGCCTTACACTCCCTAGGCTTTAGAAGACCTTATATCCAAAATCTGTTTTCCGAGATCGACGTGTTTATATATACAGACAGATAGATGTTAATCAATAATATATATATATATGTATATATAATGTTTTTGGAAAAGTAAAAGTAAAAGAAGCAGAAGAAATCATCTCCGATTCCGTAAAGTATATATACATATATATATATTCTGCTTTTTACATACTCTTTTTACTCTTTTTATATAAAAATTACACAAATGTTCATTATTTTGCTTATAGTTTCAATCTTCATTTTCAATTTTTTGAAATTCGAGATTTTTTGGTTATCGATTTGCACAAAACTATTATACCCTTTCTTTTACCCATTTCATGGGTTAAGGGTATAAAAATCGTGAGACAGAAGAATGTTGCTTTTGTTTTAACAGATGGATATGTAAGTGAAGCCTAAAATCCATAGGATTTGAAGGTAAACAAAAAATATTTCTATATAATATATAATATCATTTTAGTGGTACGTGGTGTAACAGCAATATATTGACTTCTTATAATAAAAACAAAAGGACTGAAAGGAAAAATATCTCTTAGGTGTTTCTCAAATGTGAATCTCCTCTTTTTTAAAGTCTCACCTTCAATCTACTAACTGTATGGATAATATTAACCCAAATACTTTACTTCTTAGCAACATTACAAAAGACCAAAAGGTCTTGCGATTTACAAAAACCTTCTAATCGCTCATGTAAAGCAACCTCCTCGATGATATACTTTTAGCCCGTGGGTTGACCTTTCAAAAACAATGTTAAAACTGATCGGGCAGTCGCTGTTTGCATGTACATTTGTGTGTTAGTGTCAGTGTGTGTAAGTTTAATATTCTACCTTGAGTTTCTTAACCGATCTGTCTCAATCAAGGTGCGAAAAAGTCAGTTTTTATACTGAACTCATATAAAGTGTATTAGGGATTTGTTAACAGGCAGAGAAAAGCATCTCCGACCCCATGAAGTATATACATTCTTGATCAGCATCAAAAGCCTAATCGATTTATATATGACCGTTTGGCTGCCTACCTGTATGAATTCGTCGATCTTAGAAGTTAAGCTAGAGAACTCAAATTTGGAAGATACCTTCCCCTAAGCCGTAGCTAAATTTTAATTTATCGATACATTTTTCAGTTTCCGATTATCACATGGAATCGATTACACTAAAGTCTTTAAAGCAGGGATGATCGTATGTGAAAGCGTTTAGAGTAGAGTAGTGTTAAGTGTTTACCTTTTATATTTGGAATTCGAAATAATCAACATTTAAGCTTTCAGCGCTTTTGCAGAAGCATAATTAGGTAGCTCCCACTCTGACATCTGAATAGATTTGGTTTTCAATACTTAGCAGTTCGACAAATATTCTTTCACCTCTGAAAATCGATCTTACAAAGACGGCCAGAAAGTCTGGATTGAGTTGCTCCGCTTTTGATCTTTGACCAACTCGACATTTTTATCATTATTTACACTTCTGCCTTACCACAATGTATATCTGAAGTTATTTAGGTGTTAGTTAAAAAAGTGTATTTTCAATGATGTATAATCAGGTAGGTGACCCTTAGGTACGTAAGTATAATAGGTCTTTCACGTAGGACATAAAGGTATAATATGTCCTTTACGTACATAGGTCATAAGGGTTTTTGTATACCAGTAGTAGTAGGCATTACAAAATATAGAATGTTATTGTTGATGGTTGAAGTATGACATATGTATGAACATGTCGGTTATGTATCTCCGACTTGTAAGAAAACACTTATAGACCATGTCCTTGCTAATTTGGCTTATTTCTTGATGCGAAAATCAATGTTTTACTTTTTCAAACTTCAATTTAATTTGAATAAAATAAATAAATAAATATAATAATAGTGTTCCTGCCTCATAAGGAAGGAGATAAGGAAAGGTAAAAGTGTTATTTAAAAGGTTCGGTATCAAAAAATAATCAAAGCATAAACTTATTTTTTTTGCTTAGGTTATATTAATAGTATGTACAATATGTATGTAGTAAAATGTAAAGTTCCATTCTTATAGAGAAATTGAACATGTCAATACTTATAAATGGTAACTATTTTATTTTCACCACACCCATTTCCATCAAACTTGGCTCCAATTTGACAGATGACAATATGAGTTTGTCTATGAACTGTTGATGTTTATAAAATAATGTATCATACGTTTTTTTGGAGTTAAGCGCAACATTTTTGATTTGAATATGCAAATTTTTGATCGCCTCGAGCACTTGAGGCGTACAAGTTGCCGCCGCTTGAAATCATGGCTAGCAATTTAAATCCACTTTAATTGGAATTTTAAAGTTAAAGATTAAACATCAACATGGAACAACTGAGTACTGAATACTGAGGGGAGGCAACGAAAGAACGAAAGAACGAACGAACGAACGAACGAACGGAACAACAATGCGGCAACAATTTAATCTCTTAAATTGCACATTTCGCAACATCCTAGGGGAAAAAGGCTGTCAAGCCAAACAGCCACCAGTAACACCGCACCGCACCGCACCGCACCGCACCGCACCGCTCCTCCCCTCAAGCTCATCCCAAGCCTGCGGCTGGGCAGACACCACCTCCCACCACACCCGTTAGCAAATTGGAATTCTTCCAACCCCTCCCATCCGTCGCGCGGTCGTAAAAAAGGCGTCAGGGTTGTCGCTGTTGCCGTTGTAGCTGTCGGCGTCGCGCAACATTCATAAACTAATTAGTGCTTTAATTTCGAAAAGTTGCGTTTTATTGTGAGCGAGAGAGTGGGAGAGGGAGAGGGAGAGGGAGTGTTGGGCGTAGGGCTGAATGGAATGAAGAATGGTGGAGTATATCCCACAGGTCACATAGCTCAGCCATTACATAATAATTATGAAAAATTGTTTTGCCATTTCAATTATGCGCCCAAACCCAAACCCAAACCTCCCCACTTCAACGAAATACCTGAATAAAATACATTTAAACAAAAAAAAAAATAGCATATTCGGACAGTCACAGTTATTTGTATCTTACCCGCATATGACAAATAGTATAGTATAGCGATTGTTAAGAGATTAGAGAGATTTGAAGGCTTGCGCGTTGGCCGAATCATTAATCATGGTCCCGTTCGTTTGCGTTGTTTGTTTGTGTGTGTGCTGTTGTGGTTGTTGTCTCAATAGTGCTGTTGTGTGATAAATCGAAACAAATTATAATTGGACAAAGCAAAAAGTAGCGACAACAACACAAAAAGCTTACATGTTTGTATTATCTGTGTGTGTGTGTGTGTGTGTATGTGTGTGTGAAAACGAAATAACACAAAAACAACAAGCGCAGCCTGTTAAACTACATCCACGAACGGCGGACATCGAAAATGCGCCTCAACAGTTTCCCAATCAAAATGTAAATATGCCGCTGTTGCTGCCAACGTCAGCGTCGCAGTGCTAGCCAAGTGGTTGTTGTGTATTGTGTATGCGGGGCTGCACTGGGGCTGGACGACGGCCTGCCTGTCTGCCTGCCGGTCTGCTTGCCTGGTCGAACTGCCTGTTTGCAAATTCAAAGTAAATATTATACAACATACATACAAAAACACACACACGCAAACATATATATATATATATATATATATATATATCACACTATATCTGAAGCGAAAAACGCATATGCAAACGGAACGAAACGAAACGCAAAGGCAATAACGCAGCAACAGCAACGGCAACGCCATCGCCATGTTTGCGCACGACGTGAAACTTGCTGATGTCGCTGCCAACGTCAACAGCAAAATTTGTATGTAGCCCCTGCCTGGCTGCTAGGCCAGAGCACAATATGACACAGCAGCAGCAGAAAACAAGATACCCACTAGAAAATTTAATACGCAGCAACGCATATACAATGCCAGACACTGACTAAATTGGGCGCTGGGTTGTGAGTGAGTTGCTGTGGGGTTGTGTGTGCGCAACATTAAATGGGAACGATGAACGACGACGAGTCAAAAGCAATAGCAAAAGCAATAGCGGCAGCAGCAGCAAGAAAACGGAGCACTTGCATGTGCTTGTATGCGTTAGTGTACGTGTATGTATGTGTGTTCGTGTGTATTTTGTTGGCAGTGGTGAGTGAGCAGCCGTCGGTTGCTGCTGCTGTTGTTGTTGTTGTGTACAGAATGTAGCTGGCATTCAGCTTTAGACGTAGTACCACATTTACGTGTACCGCAAGTGCTCATTACGTATTCTACATATACATACACACATACATACACATACGCAACTACATATATATGTACGTATAGAATTTTTGAGGGTTAATATGAACAGAAACAGAGATATTTCACACAGATTTTTTGCTGCCTCGCAAATCCGCAAATCTTTCATGTTTACTCACTCGCTTATACCCTTAATTTTTCTCATTTCAGTTTTTATTTTTATTTTCATTGCATATTCTCGTATTCTTTTTGTCGTTGTACCCACAATCTGTCCCGTTCTTGAGCTCATTTGGAAAGCCAGCAGTTGCTGTCTTTGTCTTTTTGTGTGTGTGCGTACTTTCCAAATAAATTATGCGCCCTTTTGATAAATGTCACTTTCAAAGCACATTCCACCTAATTGTGGCGAGACCGTGAACGAACGAAACGCTTCCAAGCTCAGAGAGAGAGAAAGAGAGAGAGAGTGTGTAAGAGCAAAAGGAACTGGAACATTAATTGGTACAAAAGAGCCCGTAATAAGCGCACCTGTCAAAATTTATTTCCCATTTAACAGTTTGGTGTTTGGTGAGTACAAAGTGGAAACTGGGTGCCATACTGAAATGAAATGTACGCGAAACGGAAGGACTGACAATTGGACGGACTTTAATGCCTGTGCTGTGCGTGTAATGAAATGGAATGGAATGGTAATGGAACAACACAAAGTGAATTAAAGTATGTTGAGAAGTTATAAAAAAAGTTACTGAAAGTACAGTATAATACTGAAGTGAATGAGATGTGAGAACAGGACACGAAAAGTTATACAAAGTTATAAAAGGAAAGCTACGAAAATGAATTAATTGAAATCATTATATATTGTGGGTTACGGAATAATATATCAAAATTAAAGTTAAGTTATGTGAAGGTCAATTTGGTAAGGTTCAAGATATACGAATTGAACAGGTTTAAATGCAGTCTTAAAACGTTACAACTACAGTCGAACTTCCATTAAAAGGAAACTCGAGGGGACAAGAAGAAACAAAATTGTAAAAACCGAATTGCTTTTTAATTAAACCAGATTGCAGTGCTCTGGAAATGCATTCATTCTATAGACAGATTCCGTACGTATCAAACAGTATGCCTAACTGTATCCAACATAACCCCAGCATTCCCTCCCCCGCATACTCATATTAAGCAGCTACAGCTACTAACTGTAATATGCAACCGCATAGACAAAACCACAGCAACCACAGTTTGCAGTTACCAAAATGTTGCGTACACACATTAATTATTTGTTTTTGCCAAGAGGATTCACTTCCAGCTGGGACACACACACATAATACTTATGTATGTGGATCCTCTATGCAAGATGCAGACAGCTTCCCCAAATGAATATCTGCATAAGTTTGGAGCGGTTTGAGTCTTGGTTAATTACTTTTGCATGCAGTACTGTGGTTTGCCACGCAGGCAATCATAAATAATTGGAAAAATGGTTAGTCGAAGGCTGAAAATAGATAGACCATGATCAGAAAATAACCACAGTCTGCCAAAAACTACTCCACCCTCGACTAGAAGTCATTAGAAGTGCATTGGAATCTTCAGAAATAGGTCGTGTGTTATTTTGACTTGTTTTTTTTATATTCCCACATTTCTGTACAACCTAATCCACCATCTTTAATCAATGAAGGTGGATTTTTCAAATATTCTTGGACAGGCTATATACAGCCAAGCAATCCCACAAAGAAGTTAAGAGTCTAAAGCAGAGCTTCCCAATATGAGCTTATGACGAAGCAAGCACCAACACACTTAAAGAAATATACAAATACATTCATAACAGAATTTTATATTTATTAATGAATAATGGCAAGTACTTTGCAACAAGCGAAAGTTCGGCGTAGACCCAAATACTTATGTCTATATATTCTTGTCTACAAAAAATCCACTTAAATTGATTAACTTATCTATTATATAGCAAAGTATTAATAACAATAAGCTAACTTGAAGTAACACTAACAACAAATTGCATTGATTCCGTTTGCCGGCTGCCGGCTGCCGGAGCAACAAATTGTACAGCGACAGTTGGTCGGAATATGAGAGAACATCGGAAAAGTAACGGTGAATGAAAAAAATGCAAAGTTCTTGTTCCTGTCTTTGTCTTTCGCTTTGACTTACGCGACGTACAAATTTACTTTTCTTTCTGTGAAGCAATTGCAAGAACAAAGATAGAATGCGAGTAATGGGACTGGGAAACCCGGGTGTAAAGCAAAAAAAAGTGGTTTGTCACCCTATAACAATACTTGAAAGAATTATGCAATAAATAAATAAAAATATGTGCTGTGGTTTTATCACAATCAGTCTTTTAGTCGGAAGAATCTACTGAATAATATATTACACCCCTTGGGCTTTCCAAACAACCTGCTTCTTTGGATCAAAGATTACTTAACTTTAAGGAAACAAAGGGTATATTTTGAGGGTTTCGAAGTCGGTTCCGGTTACCTCTGGTGATTAAAATCAGATCTCAATCATTTTCAAACTTGGTGTAATATTAATTTGCTATATCTCAATTGTAGTAAGTGTTAAGTAATGTCTTTTTATAGGCGCACTCCCTTCGTTAACACTTATATCGTTGGGTTGTAGATTTAGAAATCCTCTTGAATTCAAAACATAAATTTGATAAGCACATCACCTCCATTGCTACCCGAGCATCTGGTGTCCTGGGATTTATTAAGCGCTGGTCAAAGGAATTCGACAATCCCTATATAACAAAAAGACTGTATACTTTTCTTGTACGTCCGATTCCAGAATATGGATCTTGTACTTGGTACCCCAAATACAGAATTCATCAGGACAGATTGGAATCGGTGCAACAATTTCTGCTTTTCGCTCTCAGCAGTCTTCACTGGGATACTAACATTAACCTAACTTCTTACAGCAGTAGACTCTTACTAATAAATTTTCCATCTCTATCTGATCGCAGAAAGAGAAGGAGAAGAAAGGGTTCTTTATTCACACAAACCTATTAATGGGGAAATTGATTCTTCTGAACTAGTTAGCCAAATAAGTTTTGCAGTTCCGATACAAACTTCCTAACTATTCCCTTTCATACATGTAATAATAATAACGCTATACACGCGCTATACCCTTTCCGAATCTTATGCTCAATCTACAACGAGCTCTCCAACTTAATTCGATCCGTTGGACTGAAGGTGGTTTGCGTAATGCTTGGGTCCGCGGATTAACAAGCCGGTGCTTGGTACATCTACGTCCAGTAATAATATGCAATTTGTTATTATTAATTATTATTATCATTGTATTTTTTGATTTTTATAGATCATTGATATTGGTTGAAAAAGTTATCGAAAATAATAATATAAACAAGTAAGAAGACTCTAGTCGAGTAAGCTCGACTAGAGGATACCCTTAACCCTTGATCAAACAGACGGACGACCGTCTGGTCGGGCTGACAGACACACTCATATACCGCTGTACCAATGCTTGATGGTTTCATATCTCCGGTGTTTCTTAACCGATTTTAATGACATTTTTACAGAAATTCATTATTTTGCGTATAGTTTCAATCCTCATTTTCAGTTTTTTGAAATTTAAGGTTTTTTTGTTATCGATTTCATGTGTATATCGTAAACCAGATAAGTTATCGAAAATTTGAAACAAACTTGTCATGCCTAAGGATTAGGAGAGCTCATATCCAAAATCTGGAGTATCTAGCTTTTGTAGTTGCTGAGATCGACGCACTCATACATACAGACGGACAGACGGACATGGCTATATCGACTCGGCTGTTGATGCTGATCAAGAATATATATACTTTATGGGGTCGGAGAAGCCTCCTTCTGCCTGTTACATACATTTGCACAAAAACATAATACCCTTTTTTTACCCATTTCATGGGTTAAGGGTATAAAAAGATGTATACGTCTTGAGCTAATATAATCAATAATTTAACAATTTATCATACTAATCAAGAAAACAATCAATCTTAAGAGAACAAAATAAACTGTGTTATAGAAAAAACCCGTAATAGCGGGTTTTTATTGACAAAATTGAGGTCGAATATGCTTCCTAAGGCTAAGTAAAGGGTAAGTAATTGTGAAAGGGTTTGAATCCCAAAAGAACATATTCAACATCCAATTGAGATGCATACATATCTCTAGCATTAATTTGAATTCATTCGCAGTAATTTTATATAATCATCAGACATCATTAAAAAGTCTTAATACTGACTTCACCATCTTAAACTTAAGCTTACATATTTATTCTCAACCGACGGGCAGACAGGCAGAGGGATAAAAGACACATTCAGTCATGTCTAAATCATTTTGTAATAGGAGCAGGACGTAAAGGAGCTCATGTTTCCGATTAGAAGGAAACCGTCGAACCGAAAACACAATGGCTACGTGTTATTCAATTGTTCCCGAGCATCAGCCCAATAGAAAGTCTACTTCAAATACCCGCTTGGCTTTTGTTGTTGTTAGATTGTTACAAGACACAAATAGGACATTAAAATGTGTGAATATATAATCAATTGCATGGTAATATCTCGATTACGCGACAGAAACAGACAGAAACATAATCTGGTTGATGCTGATTCTGACTTTACTTTATTAAGGAGCATATGCTTTAGCTGCCCTTAACATTTTAAAATGTTTATGTTGTTAAAGGTGAAAAAGAATCTGAAAAATAAGCTTTAACTTTAAGCAAGTAATGATGCTTTAACCAAAGAACAGTTAACGTAAATATGATCGAAACCTTCATATACCGAATCTGAAGGGGACAAAGTACACAAGTTCGACCATTTCCATCTGGTATGTGTTGTGGAATATTATAAGATGGTGACAACATCATAATAATCTTTAGACCATGAGAGCAAGAAAATCAACTATGAAAATACCTAGCTTTATAACCATATAACGTAGTCAACTTAAATATGAATATGAAATATATTTATTTCAAAGTAAATTTACAATGTTTTGTTTAACATTAAAGTATATATTTACAGTCAAATCTGACATTCGATTCACTTTTAATTTTTGGAATAAGAATTGTTTTTATTCGAACTAAATAGAACGCATATAGCTTTCGACCCGAAGATATTTCGTTTCGTATCAGAACAAAATGAGTGCGAAACATGTTCGGGTATAAAACTTCGCTTTTAGTAAGTTAGGTCTCATCAACTTACATTATATATATCTACCATTTTTATACCCTTAACCCATGAAATGGGTAAAAAAAGGGGAATAATGGTTTTGTGCAAAAGTATGTAACAGGCAAAAGGAAGCTTTTCCGACCCCATAAAGTATATATATTCTTGATCAGCATCAACAGCCGAGTCGATATAGCCATGTCCGTCTGTCTGTCTGTCCGTCCGTCTGTAACTACAAAGGCCAGAGACTCCAAATATTGGATATGAGCTCTCCTAATCCCTAGGCATAGCAAGTTTGTTTAAAATTTTCGATAACTTTTCCGGCTTACGATATACACATGGAATCGATAAAAACAAAATCTTGAATTTCAAAAAATTGAGGATTGAAACTATTAGCAAAATAATGAACATCTGTGAAATTTGTATTAAAGTCGTTGGAGAAACACCTGAGATATGATCAAACATTGGTACAGTGGTACACGTATATACATGTATATGTCTATCAGTCTGACCGTCTGTCCGTCTGTCTGTCTGTATAGTCAAGGGTTAAGGGTATCTTTTAGTCGAGCTTACTCGTTAATTCTTTTTCTTACTTGTTAATTATTAAAATTATAATTATAACGAACATGCGTCATTGTAGTTGCTTAAACAAATAGGTTTCATCTTAAAATAAAATATAAATAATATTTACACATACACATATGTACGTGTACTGCTGTACCGGTGCTTGATGGTTTCATTTAGCATGAGTAATATAAGGAAACTCAAAACCAAATATAAATTTGTACATTTTAAACATATATTCAGTAACAAGAAGGCTCTAGTCGTGTATGCTCGACTAGAAGATACCCTTAACTCTTGACCAAACAGATGGATGGACGGACGGACGGACAGACGGTCGGGCGGACAGACATACACATACGTACGTGTACTGCTGTACCGGTGCTTGATGGTTTCAAATCTCTGGTGTTTCCCAATCAATTTTAATAAAACATTTCAAAGATTTTCATTGTTTTGTAAATGTTTTCAATTCCAATTTTCAAATTTGCGAAATTCAAGATTTTTTTGTGTGCTTACAACGTAAACCGAAAAACCCTCTTTTTACCCATTCCATGGGTTAAGGGTATAACAAGTCAAGCTGAATTTTGTTTGGTGTAGTTTAAAGATGTTTTCTATTCAACTGTACGCTCTATACTTTAGATAACCCCTCATAAATACATTATTCTGAAAGTACGGAATATCTTATGTGCATAATTTATCAAATTGTATAAAGCCCGGGAGACGTTTTTTCAGTGATTGCCGCGCATATTAATATTAAACGAGCCTTGAAATCGACGCGAAGACGTGCCGAAAAAATATATATTCAAGGACACGCGATTTTGCACTTGTCGCCGACGGCGACGTCAACATATAAGCCTTTGAAATGTAAATTTTTTTGGCACTCACTGAAATCGCTTTCATTTCAATTGATATGAACAAATTTCGCATCGGGCATAAATTGTGTGTGTGTGTGCCGTTCCACCGCCCCCGCCCCCGCCCCCGACCCGTCAGCTGTCAAAACAAGAAGCGTTTACGTAAGACGAAGTAGGCTTCATGTCTCAAGTGGTGTCAGTGACAGGCAGCAGATACAGATACACCAAACAAGATACACACACACGCACACACGTGCACACACGCAAGCACACTCATGCAAAATGGGAGAGGATGATACCTTTGCATATGGCTCCAATTGACATGGACATTATACATACATATATGCATATTCATATTTTATACAAAATGCCCATCGGACAGAGAGCGAGCGAGAAACAACAACAGCGAAGGCGGCCAAACAAGAATTCGCGATATAATTATAAACGCCAAGGCCAATACGTAGCTGGCACGATTGCGGTGACGCCGCCGCCGCCGCCGCTGTCAGCGTCAATGCAGAAGCGTTAATCTCTCATTTGACAGTTGAATTCAATTAAAAACGGCACCCACACTCACACACACACGACCATACACATATACGCACGAAACGCACAGCCACCCCAAAAAAGGTAAAGGCAGCGCAACGCGACACAACGAATACGTCAGGCATTAAGACACGACGACCTCGTGCCATGAGACGAAGAGCCGAACTTGCCAGTTGCAGCCAATCAAGCCGCACGACATCCGCAGGGTGGGCGGTACAGCAATGGCGCGAAACGGCAACAGCGAGTCTCTTCGTCTCGCTTTCGCCTGCTCTCGCTCTCACGAGGGGCTCTCAGGCGCAGACGCGAACAGCGGCAGCACGGTACCGAAATCGTTGGCAGGTCTAATCAGAATCAGTCTTTGAACAGTTTTCGTACCGTGCACTTTGTGGACGGAGGAAAATAAATTTATTCTCGTTGTCGGCAAAAGAGAGACGGAGTGAAAAAAAACCGAGAGAGAAAGAGAGGGAGAGAGAGACAGAGAGCAAGAGTTTCGAAAATCTCAGCCGCTGTTCGTGATAATAAACGTGTATGAGAAATCGATAAGAGCAGCAGCAGCTGAAGTGAAAGAAGCGCGCACACATACACAACACCGCATGTGTTTGTGTGTCGGCAAGTGTTATAAAGTAAGAAGAAGAAAAGTTCATCATTTTTGGTTTGAATCGATTTATGGATATGGTTAAAATTGTTTTCAATTCTGACTGCAGCTTCTAAGCAGCTAGCACTCGGACACAGCAAATGAAAATCGTGTTCAGTGTAAACAATATGCGTCGTAATTTAAAGAAGTTGGAAGGCAGAAAAGCGCAAAACATTTGAAAATACTCTTGTGTGTGTGTACGTTTCTAATTAGAAAATTTCACTTTGCATTTGATTGCGCGTTGAGTGCGGCGAAATGAAACGAAAAAAATATGCTTGTGCTTCAGCAGTGTGTGTGAAAATTTGTAAACACATGTACACGTGACAAGTGCGTTAGTGCAGTGGTGTGCGTGCATTTGCTGTTATTGTCGTATTGGAATTTTCGTCGCACGGCGGCGAGTTCGAAAACCCGAAATCGAATTTCGCGGCGACACGGCGAATACACGCGCGCGCGAACTGTAGAAAGTTTTGTTTTGACTTTTGGCTTGCCGCGTTTTGCTGGCTGGCTCTCCCACTGCTCACAGCCTACATTGGGGCGGCTCTCTTTCTGTTGCTGTACTGCGGCGAATAGATACAAATTTGTTCCGTCCGCTTCGTAGTCGCCTTTGTGTGTTCATGTGCTCGATTCGCCTTAATTGCGCGGCGAGTACAATTACACGAGTACGAGCACACGAAGTACAAAAATACAATACGAACGCAACGTCGCAACGCGTCGTAGAATTTGAATTTCGTGCATAGCTTTCAGTTGTATTTTCAGCGGCTGCTGTTGTGGACACACAGTACGTTCGTATTACAAATATTTACGCTCAATTTCGATTCGATTTCGCAGTATCTTTTCTCGGCAAACGGCAAAGCTTGTTGCGTGCGCGTCGTGTTTATAAGTGTGTGCGTGCATGTGTGTGTGAGTTTGTTTAGCAACCACCCTGCTGACTTGTTGTTGGTGTAAAGTGCGCTCGTGCCGGCGCCAGTAGTTGCTGCTGTTGCTGCTGCCGCTGCCGTTATTTGTTGTTATTATTGTTTTCGTTTCGATAAAGATAACAGCGCGGCAAAAACTGCTCTGCCCACTGTGCAAGCTGAGGCCATTTCGTCACTGTCAGCATGCGCCCATGTGAATAAGTGTGTGTGTGTGTGTGCTTGTATGAGTATGTATGTGTATTAGTGTGAGCCTTTCTCGTAAACTAATACGTCAGAGAGGCATTGAAGACGTCATCATCGTTGTCAATTGAAGCCATCTCTGCCTCAACCTACAAAAAGACCGGCACAGTGGGACACTTTAACGTAACACTCAACGTAAGTGGGTGTTTTGTGTGTGTGTGTGTGTGTGTGTGTGTGTCTGGGGAGGGATTGGAGTGAAGTGTGGGCGTGGGCAGCGTTGATGAATGGCATTTTAGCTTGTTTACTTGGGGCCCACATTCTCATTATCCTCATTTAAAAAGCAGTAGCTATAGCTACGTTTGCATTTTCTGTCTGTAACTACAACAACAACATGGTGGTGTCCAGCTTTCTTACTTCAAACCATGTCCGCCCATCCCCCCTCTCCTATCCTACTCTCCTCACCCAACTTGCTCTTACTCCTGCCTCCTGACAATCCACCTCAACGTCAATCCTTGTGTGTTGTTTTGGCTTAGTTTCCAGCTACTTTTGTTTTGTTGTTTCTTTTTGTATTTTGTATTTTTTTTGTTTTTGTTTTGCCTAGCATCGCATCGCATCGCATCGCAGCTTCTCTCGGCTTGTTGTCATTTCGTCTTGCCTTTTACAAGCTGCTTTCGTGCCAGTTTCGCGTGAGCGTGTGACGTACTCAAAGAGCAGAAGCATGTCAAAGGCAAACGGGGCAACACACAAAAACAAAAACAAAAACAAAAAGAGAAAAAAGTGGGCAGCGCATTTCGGGCCAAGGCGAATTTTATTTGCCCTACAGCTTAGATTCAGGTTTATGTTTGGGTGTTTGGGGGAGAGATATCTGAAAAGCTGCTGCTGCTGCTGCTGCTGCTGTTTAGGTTAGGTGACAGTAACTGAAATCTATCTTAATTCTTATTGATTTGCATGTGCAGAAGAAAGAGTTTACCGAAAACCCTTTAGAAATCCAATAGCACGAAGTCTGTATATACATATTATGTATTAGGATTTCGAACTAGATGATTTGAAACTTAAAATTAATATTTTATACCTAACCCCGTTGAAATGGGTTTAAAAAGAGTGTAATGGTTTTGTGCAAGTGCATGTAAAAGACTGAATTAGGCTTTTTCGACCCTATATACATATATATTCTTGATCAGTATTGATTTTTTGTCCAATTATCTGAACGCGTCGATCTTAGATATTAAATGAATAGAACTAGAGACTTAAAGTTTTGAACAAAAGATCGATTTACGATTACTCTTCCCAGTTTCGATGTACTTACATACATACATACAGGTATAATCGATAAAATCAAAACAATGAATTTTAAAAATATAAGAAAAATTTTAAAATTTTCATGGAACTTGGCTGAAAAACATAATCACATTATTACTTTTGTGTAGGTAATACGTATTTACGTAAGCCACCAACAATTGTAAGGAATATATGATAAACCTTATATCTAGGGTTCAGGGTAGTTTCTTTGTCAGCTAGAGCATTCTTAATTTGTTTCAGATACATGTCCATTTGGCGAATAGATTTGGAGATATTGTTTGAATTGTGATTCTTGGTTTAAGAAAGTTTTTTGTTGAATATCAAGTTACAAATTATAGACTAAAAGTTGAAAATTCGTTAACCCATAAGTATTTAACAATGTTTTCGTTAACTTTGGAGTTTGATTTTATAAATGAAAACGTATAAGGTGTAGTGTTAATTTTGCTCGTTTGTTCGAAGTATGTGACCTTTACTTGACCTAATGGCCACATATCTTGACAACAAACATAAATATTTTAATAGGCAACACATACAAAGGACGAGTCCGTGGGGGTTTTTAATCCCTAACAACAATGTATCCTAAAATACTACAAGGAATATATGTATGTACGTACATACATACGTACATGACTCACTATATGCGGCACTTTTCTTATTTATGTTGTGTTCCATTCAAATCTCATCTTCATCAAATTAACGCTTCTCGCATGTGGCATACATTCGTCTTCGTCTTCGTCTTCGTCTTCTTTTTCTTCTTCCGCTCTCAGACGGTCTCTCCTTTAACAAACCTGCTGATCCAACTCGCTGCCCACATAATAATAATTATCGTCATCATCATCATCATCATCATTATTATTATTATTTTTATTATCAACTCGCAGTCATGTGTGTGAGTGTGCTCGTTTCTTTGTTGGTATGTGTAGGGCACAAGCAAGAGCATAATTTTCGTACTTTATTCGTTTGCACGACGGCGACTACGACGAAAACGACGAAAACGACAACGAAAACGACGACAACAACAACAACGACGGCGAGGAGAAGGCAAAACCTAAAACTAGATTCAAGTACACACGTCGAGTGCACAATCGCCTATGTTTGTGTGTGTGTGTGTGATTTTTTTGTGTTGTTGTGTAGGGTACCCTCTGTATGACTCGAAGGGCGTCGCTTGTACTCCCGAAAGCCCAGCGCAGTACACCCCACCCAACCCGCGCTTCTTAGCTTCAACTGCGTAAGAGTTTTAGTCTTGATTTCTATTTTTTTGTTGTTTTTTTTTGCGTTTTGCGTTTTTTGTTTTAGTATACAATTTTGTGTGTGTTTCGGCATTGTTCCGATTCATGGATGGCTGACTTACTAGTCTAAAGTTTTGAGTTTTGTGCCTAGTGCCACTGACGTTGCCATACACATAGATATGGTTGTTGAAGATACCGCTGCAGCAACAGCAGCAGCAGCAGCAGCTATGGACAACAAAGATACAGAGATACAAAGTTACAGCTACATAGTAGAGTTACACGTTAAGTCTTTCTCTCTATGTGCGGCTTTTGTTTGACGCTCTGACGACAGACGAGACGAGACGAGACGAGACGGGACGATACGATACGAAACGTAGACCCAGAGAACCGAACCGAACCGATCCGAACCCCGATCCGAACCCCGAACCGAACCCAACAGACCCGACTCGACCACAATGATGTTGATGGTTGATGTCTGATGGGTGATGATGGTTTTGCCAGAGTTCTTGGTCTTTGGTTGGTTTGTTTGTTGTGTGTTGTGTGGTGATGGGATTTTGCTTTATGTTATTTCTCACAGTTTGTGTTTATTTCACTACGTTTTTTGTTGTTACCTTTGTGTGTGTTTGTGGCGCTCAAAAAAGCTTTTATTGTCTCGTCTTGTCTTTGCCATCCGCTTTTTTGTTATAATTATTATTTTGTTGTTGTTTTTTTCCGTTTTCTGTTGCGCAGTCGCAATAGTCGCAACAGTCGCAACCGCCGCTTGTGGTCATCAGATTCTTTAGCTAAGTTCTTGGTACCTTATATGGTCCATTCTGAGCTGCACTTAACTTTATTAATAGTTCTTTAAGGAACTTACCGCAAAAACTCCATATTTATGAAGTCTATATGTCTACAACTGACTATTGGAATCGGTTTTAATCTCATTGGTTTTATGTTAATGCTGATCTTTCATTGAGTTTAATGAAAACTTCTATCAAAGATAGTCCATTTTATTAAAAAAAAAATTGGAAAACTTAAAATATTTTGAACTTTTTGATGCTTTGCATATAAAAAACATTTAGTATAGAATTTACCAGATATACCATCTAACTTATCGTGACCAAATTCAATAAACACATCACGAAACTCAAAAGTTACACATTTTACTTTAAAAAATATTTGAAAATCAATATTGAGGTCGTTAAATCATGAAATTCAATGATTGAGGACATTTTTAACATGCTTTCTGATTAGATTTGTTCAAAAGAGTTTTTTTTTGGGTGATGTCTGAAAACTAAACTTCATCTTGTAATGTTATTCATCTCTCTCTATCTCATTTGCAGGACATGCTATCATCATCTTGAAATACCAAAATTTATAGAGGCTTATAGATAGTAAAACACAAAAAATATTAAAATGGATTTAAAAACAGAAACAACAACAACAACAACAAGGGCGCCACAGCACAAGCTTCATTTTGAGATCGATAGCACTGCTGCTCATGAGCTGAGCCAGTTCAATGAACTGTTCACCTGTCGCATTTGCCAGGGCTACATGATAGAGCCAACAACCGTTGACTATTGCTATCACACATGTAAGTATCGCGAGACATCCTACATACATACATACATACAATGACAGCTAATGTATGTATGTATGTATCTCATTTCTCTAACAACCCACTCAGAAACTCAGACTTTCTATTAAAACACAACTTTTTCGTTTTTCGTTTTTCGTTTTTCGTTTTTGCTCTTGCTTTTGTTGCAGATTGTCGCAGTTGCATTCTGAAGCATTTGTTGCGCGATGTTTACTGCCCACAGTGCAAGGGTGCAAGCAGCGGTGGCAAGCATATCAGCGAGGATAATCTCAGGTAAGCGCAACTGCCTCTCTCTTCTCTACATACATATGTATATGTATCTAAAAACCCCATGCAGATCGGATGACACAATGCGCTCTCTGATTTATAAACTGGTGCCGGGTCTCTATCAGCGCGAATGCAAGCGTCTCTCTGAGTTTGAGGAGCAGCATAGGGAACTGGTTGCCGATGCCGATGCCGATCCAGATCCAGATGCAGATGAACTCAGACCTCAACATCAGGAGAAGGAGCAGGAGCAGCAACCGGAGTTTTTTACGCCTGGCGAGCCTATTAGGTGAGTTATTGCAATTACTTTTTAATTGGGAAAACAAACATTACGCTTTTCGGTTTGGTAAACTTTAATGAAAGTTTCCTTAATTCGTTTCGTTAATAGTTTGACTTACTTTTTACTCCTTGACTTAACTTTTCTAACCTTCCAATTTGTAGTATAACTTTCTTGGGGGAAAACTAACCTAAGTTTTATAAAGAAATATTAAGAAATGTTTTACCGTATGAAAGTATATTAAATATATTCACTTCACAATGTTATTTTTTTCTTTTCCGTTCACACAGTTTATCCCTAGAATATCATCCGGCTATGCTGAAACATTGCGGGCCGGGGGACAAGCCGCCTGTCTGCTATCTTCAATGCCCCGCTGACTTGAGGGTTGTGCATCTGAAGCGGTTTCTGTGCTCCAAGTACGACATCGACATCGACGTCGCAGCGAACAAACATGTTGAGGTCGAGATCACGTATGAGGATGAGGTATTGCCGCCCAGCTTTACGCTTATGGACGTCGGCTATTGTTACCAGTGGGAGCGGGTAAGTTGGGTGGAACTGGAACCATAGAATGAATGGGAACGATTTCACTGTCCATGTGTTTTGTGTTTTGTGTTTTGTGCCTGGCACTTAAAATTAGCCGCTGGCAAATCGGATTGTGTCGCTTGTTTAGTTTTGGTCCTTTGGGATTGTCATAGGACATAATTCCGTCCCCCCCTCACAATAATAACACTCTTGCCATCGGCTATTATAATCACATCATGTGAGATGTGTTCGGCATAATTAGATATATGCTCGTGATTAGCTTTTAACGCGAAGTCTTAACTTAAATGGATTCATCTTGGTATTCTGTATTCTGTATTCTGTATTCTGTATTCTGTATTCGTTTTCGTCAGATCGATATTTGATAGATTTTCTATTACACTTTGATTGTTTTCAAAGAAATCGTTTCCATGCGAAAGTTTTAGATAGTTTTATCCAAATAAATGCAATTTAATAAAATGTTAGTTCACAGTTAGGAACAATATTAAAAATCTTTAGTACAATTTTTGGGAAATAGTCAAAAATGTTGTTCTTGTTTTTGTTCTTAACCTCAAATATTTAATCGTGTGTAAGGGTATTTGAAAATTTGACCACTCAATATCATTGTTTATTACGATTCCGATTTCCAACCCCGTTTCGTTTTTATTCGTTGCTTCCACAGCATGCGCCGATGGCATTTCGGTATAGAATTTTGCTTTACGACCGGGCGACAACAAAAAACGATGAAAGCAATTTGTCAAAGGTTAATCAAGATCAGGATCAGGATCAGGATATTGAGTTAAGTCCCGCCGTTGCCGCTGCCACAAAGCCAACTGGTCACAAGTCTGTGACCTTTGCGGATGATGTGGAATCTCAGACACCGCCGCGTCTGTTGCTGCATGCCACACACAGCAAATCCACTCGCAGCAAATCCACAACGAAATTGGCCAAAAGCAAACAGCGTTCCAGCCAAACAATGGTTGTGGCTAACAAAAAGGAACAGCAACAACAACAACAACAACAACAGGAAGATTCAGTTCCAAGTAATTTCAAAAGTTTGCGGAGCAATGATATTCGCTACAGCGATTACAATGGAGGAACTAACTCCAACTCCAACTCAAACGCCAACTCAGCTCCATTGTTGCGGGTCAAGAGTGAACCGGAGCCAGAGGAACAGTCGAGTATTTGCAATCTGAACATTTTGGTCAGCATACCGCAATCGCAGTTGAGCAAGTCCGCCGGATATGGGGATGAAGGTGGTTTTGAGCTGAAGACAGCCAACAAAAAATCTCCGCAGCAATCCCATCTGCCGAAGCTCAAGATCGAGCTGAACAGCATGAAGGCCAAGTTGACAATGCCCAAGTCGGCGGAGGCACGCCTCGAGCAATCAGACGCACTGCCTCAACAGCAGCTCGACTTGGAGACATATGCAAAGAATATTGGACTTAAACCAATCGAACCAGCAACTGTTGCTCCAGTCGCAGGTCAGGATACCCTCAAATATAGTCCAAACGCCTCGCCCAGAAGCTCCTGTTCCTCATCCACGAATGGCTCCAATGGCACGGCGGATGCCAGCACCTGCACCACCTCCACATCCAGCTCCTCTCATCGCAAGCGCAAGAAGAAGCACTCCAAGGAGCCGAAGGATGCCAACGGCAAACGGAAGAAACTCCATGCCGAAATCTCATCGCAAACCGATGGCAAAATGAAAATGAAAATCACAACAACACATAACCACAAGGCGCACAAGCTCGACCTGAAGCGTTCACATTCGCTAGCTGGTGGTGAACTCGCTGCACTGCATCAACTGCAACAGCAACAGCAACAACAGGCAGCAGCAGCAACAACGGATGCACTGAATCGAACATTGGGCGAGGAGGCGCGTAGCATCAACAGCCTGATGACAGCGAGCTCCAACTCCAATTCCAATTCGCCGCTCACCGCCGCTGATAAAAAGGAGCTGAAATTGCCCGCCTCACCCCCGCTACCACCAAGCCTATTCAAAGCTTTTAAGGCAACAGCTACCGTGCCACAACATGCAATTGCCACAGCTCCTCCTCCTGCAACAACAGTGGCAAATCCTCCCGCTTCCGTTTCTGTTTCCGTTTCCGTCAAGTCTAAGCCGCCTGCAACCCAGCAATTGCTGCAGCCCAAGCCCGCCGCCAACAAGTTGCCTCAACTCAACAACAACAACAGCAACACGCGCAAACCAATGTTGACGCAACATTTTGTTGTGCCACAATCGCCGCTGCGGCAGGCGCCACTGCCACCGCATCACATGCAACGTTATCTCTCCACACCCAGTTCAATAGCCAGCGCCGCCAATAAGCAGCCCAAACGCTCCATGTCCCTGGACGAGACACAGCAGCAGCACCAGCACCAGCAGCAGCAACAGTTGCTGCTAGCCAAGCAACCTCGCTTGGATTACCAACAACAACAACAACAGTTAAATAAACTAAATGCCGCCAAGAAGCTACAAAACTACAGTCCTCAAATGCGTCTGTATGGTCCGGAGTTGGCCAAGAGCCCTGCGACTGGCAGCAGCAGCAGCAGCAGCAACAACATGCCAATGCTGTGTCCCGCTGGGCTAAGTCTTACGATGCCACAGTCAACACTGACTATAACGCAAAGAGCACGCAACAACAACAACAATAGCGCCGTGCACGGCCTAACATATCCCTATGCGGAGCCAGCACTAGAGATAGTCCGCTTAGCTGGAGCGGCGGCAACAGCAGCGGCAGCAGGAGCAGGAGCAACTGCATCAACGGCAGCGGCAACGGCAGCACGTCTAATGGGTCCACCTGTGGCTTTGCCACGGCACAACAATAAGCGTACCTCTGTGGCTGCCGCACAATCTCCTCCGTTGTCCATGCCGGCCATGGTGAAATCGCCGCCATTGTCAGTTGCACTTAGTGCGCAACGTGGCAGCAGCAGCAACAAAAACAACCTTACCAACAGCAGCAACAACAACAACCTGAATCTTAACAATGCCGCTTATCGCACATCGCCGCCGGCTTTAATCAATCTGCGCAATCCATTTCCAACCAAAGCCAAAGCCGCCGCCGCCGCCTCCGAACTAAAGAAACCAGCAGCAACAGTTGCTGCTGCTGCCGCCGTTTTAGCAAATGTTGCCAATGGCGGCGGCGCACCCCAGGCGAAAACAACCTTGCGTGAATTTCGGCCGCCAACAACAACAGCAACTGGCACGACAGCAACAGCAGCAACAACAACAGCAACAACAACATCAGCAACAGTTGCCAAAGATGCTGACATACTTGATTTATCAGCACAGGGCACAGGACGCAACAACAGCGGCAACAGCAATGCTGCCAAGCAAACACCAAAAACAACAACAACAACAAGCAGCAGCAGCAGCAAAATCACTAAACAGCCAGCAACAACAGCCTTAAACAGCAACAGCAACAACAACAACAGTACCACCAGCAGCAGCAGCAGCAGCAGCAATAGTCTTGAGGCAGCTCTTAATAAAATCAAGCAAAACATTTCCAACAACAACAACAGCAGTAGCAGCAATAACAACAACAGTGCAAGTGCAACAGCAACTGCTGCTGCTGCTTCTGCTGGCGATGATTTACAAAATCTGCACATGCTCTCAGAGTCGGCAACAGCGCGTGAAAAGATCTCGATCAAGTTTGAAAACAAGCCAAAGAATGCATTGGTGCGACAACAGAATGCTTCAGTGCGTAGCATACCCAATCCTTCAGCGTTGGCCTTTCGCAATCAGACAACGCCAACAGCAACAGCAGCAGCAGCAGCAGCAGCAGCAACAATTGCTGCCAAACCACTGACGGTTAAAGCCGAAGAGCAGCAGCAGCAAAAGTCGACAACAGTAACAGCAGCAACATCACAGCTTAGTCCCGGCAACAACAACAACACTGCTTCAGCAACATCGCCGCGCGCCATTAAGAAGGCAACAACCATTGATCAAGTGGCTGCCAATTTGAATATACGTGCCGAGGCCAAAGCAGCCGCACTATCCGTGGAGGCGCCACTGACGCCACCAACAGCAACAGCAACAGCAACAACCAAAATGCCGGAACTAGAAAAGTCTCCCAGCAGCAACAGCAACAACAGTAACAAGAGCAATGTGTCAAAAACGGATGTCAAGGCAGCAACAACTGCCACAACAACATTATCATCAACAACAGCGGCAGCGGCAACTGCAACTGCAACTGCAACACTCCCACTGGCATCGCTTCCAAAGCCGGCAACAAACAGTGTGACCAACAGTGAGACAATGTCAAAGCCGCCTGTTCAAATTGCCGCCACCGATACCCTGGCATCGGTGGCAAGTTCCGCTTAGTCACAAGGTATGTACTATATGTAACATAAAATCAACATCATCTCATTCTTTTCGATCATCCAAATATGGAATATTCTAATAATTAACATACAAATTGTATTGAAAATCTGAAAGCGAAATATTTTGAAAGTCAAGACAAGAAAAACCTTTGATTAGGAAAATTCAATATTTGTGTAGTTAAATATTAGTTGAATGTCTTTAACTTTATTTGTTTGTCTGCGAACTCTTGAAGCGAGAGATTGTAGAAGTTTGAGTGCGAGAAGTTTGGGTATTGTAATATGTTTTTTTTATACCCTTAACCCATGAAATGGGTAAAAAAAGGGTATAATGTTTTTTGCAAATGTATGTAACAGGCAGAAGGAAGCTTCTCCGATCCCATAAAGTATATATATTCTTGATCAGCAACAACAGCTGAGTCGATTTAGCCATGTCCGTCTGTCTGTCCGTCTGTCCGTATGTATGAACGCGTCGATCTCAGGAACTACAAAAGCTAGAGTCTCCAGATTTTGAATATAAGCTTTCCTAATCCCTAGGCATAGCAAGTTTGTTTAAAATTTTCGATAACTTTTCCGGTTTACGATATACACATGTAATCAATAACAAAAAAATCTAAAATTTCAAAAACTCAAAAATGGGAATTGAAAGTATTAACAAAATAATGAACATCTGTAATTTTAGATAGATTTTTATTAAAATCGGTTAAGAAACACCGGAGATATGAAGCCATCAAGCATTGGTCCAGTAGTACACGTACTTATGTACATATGTGTATGTCTGTCAGCCCGACCGTCTGTCCGTCTAGAGCCTTCTAACTTGTTTTTTTTTTTATCAAAATTTCAATAAAAATATATATACATATTTCGTCATTCGAGAACCCTTAACATTTTCTTCACCATAGCAAACCACTTGTCTTGTGCTTGTATTTGTGCTGAACCTTCTTTAAAAACTAGATCATTAGTCGAACTAGCCGGAACAGAAAACTATTATGCAAGTTCTGTGGTTAGGAAATTTAGACTTTTTAACCTTCATAACGAATTTTTCTTATAATTTTTTCTAAATTTTGTCCATATTTTCAAAAATAATTAAACAGTCGTTCATTCCATTACTTGCACATTAACTGTGTCTATAATATCTTTCATATTTTTCAACTCAATGGGTTTCTTTCAATTACTTTGTTTTTTTTTTTTTGGTTTGTTTTGTTTTTCTTTCTCAGCTTTTCTGTACTTCTATAAATACTTACAAACATCATATATGTTTTTTTCGTTTTGGCGCGTTTCCCACACTTACCTGAAATACACGAACCACGAAAAAAAAAGAGACTCAAATTATACAAATTACATTTCGTGTTTGCGCGTTTCTTCCCCTTGATGTTTCTGTTTCTTTTCTTTTGCTTTCCTCTTTCGGTTTTTCTCAAGTAGTCATTATACACAAATTTAGCGGGCACCGCTCAACGTCAACGTGTGTCTTCTACGTTAGCCTCACCTCTGGCTCTCTTCCCCCCATCTGCCTTACCGCACATGCTCTCCCAAACTAACGCTCACGCGCTCGGTTTCGCTCTCGCTCTCTCTCTCGCTCTTGCTCTCTCTCCGTTGCTTGCTTGGTGGGTCGTTTTCGTCTTGGACATTTGCTGGCTCGCTGGGTCGGTCATTCATACGAGCGCTGCTTTAGTTTTGCCGTTATAACAACGACAAAAACAACAACAAGAGAAACAGAAACAGCAACAGCTCTTATTTATTTTCTTGTTGTTGTTGTTGTTGTTGTTTTGTAGTTGTTTTTATGCAGTGCTTGTTTTCTGTTTTTTTTTGCCTTTTAATGAACATCAGCAGCAGCAGCAGCATTCGTTGTAGTCGCTCATTTGTTCAGTTTATCATTCTCGCATTCGGCTTGGCCATTACATCATTTATGTACTATTTTCATCCATGAATAGCAATTTTCATTCTTTAACCTCTGTTTTTTTCGTTTCGTTCTTGTTTTTCTATCCAGCGTTTCTTTGGATGTGCGGCACGCAAATGTATCTTGTGGCGCCACTGGAGAGTTTACAACAACAACAGCAACCACACAACAACAGCAATTGATGCAAGAGGCGCCAACTTCAATCAACGAGATGTAATTCGAATTAGAACAGATTCAATTAACACATTGAAAATTCGTTAATGCGGATCGCAGAGAGGGTCGACTCGACTTCTCGTCAATTCAGCACTCGTTACGTTTTTACGCTGCAGCGAGTAAGCCTTACAATTTAACCGTAATTACCCCAAATTGACAGCACACATCATTCGCACACACACACACACACACACACTCACATACATCTGAAAATAAAAAACAGATGCAAAAATACGCACACATATGTACATGTATGTATATTTAGTGCGTATGCTAATAAATGTGCAAATATGTGCGCTTGGAATTAGTACGCCTCGAAATAAATTTAAAACGTAAAATGGAAATACAAATATATGTAGTAGACATATGTATATGTATATAAGTATGTACATATGTAGTATGTAGTGCTAACAGCAACAACAACAAGCAAAAAAAGCTGACACAAAAATGCGGCGAAATATAAATAAATAACCACAACGCGAGCCGTTGTTGTTGTTGTTGTTGTTGTTATTGTTGTTGGTATAGCGAAAAACAAAATCTAATTATAAAATATCAGCAAATATCAAATGCAAATGCTTAATAACAAACAGCAGATGCTCTTTTAAGAGCTGTTGAACACTAAACAAAATCAAACTAGTTGAGCTTCTAACCACTCGTTGTTAAAGTAACGAGTAACGAGTGCATAACATGAGCATAAAGTAGCAAGAATCAAATAATGTTTTGGGAAAACCCTTTTTAAATTTCAAGTTCCTATAGCAGATAGTGGTCCGGTCCTTAAATAAATATCCAAATTGTTATTCGTAACAGCAACAACTCAGCAAAACGATACTCTATTAGCTTTTTAAGGTAGGGTATCTGCGCAAGTTTGTCAATTATATATGCATGTATGTATATTTTCAAGTTGATAACACGTAGAGCCCAATCGAAAAGGTATGAAGTATAACGCGTAGCTAAATATCAAAACAAATCGCATGAAGAATGCATAAATTATTCAATATGTTGATGATGAGAAAACGTAAGGCGTACGTACAACAACAAGTTTATCGGAAGTGAATTGTTATTTCTTATAATTTCTGTCTTTTTTTTTTCTTTTCATTTTGTATCTCCTCGTCCCAGACCAAGTGTGAAACGCACACTTAACGCTGCTTGTTTTTGACGAGCGTTTTTGGCGGCGTAGCTTTATGGCTTTTTAGATTTTTCGGTGGTGTTGGTGGTGTGAACAGTAGTCAATACGCACACACACATACAAATATAAATATATATATATATATATATATATATACAAAATATACATACATATATATAATATATAGTAGACACGTTCGTTGGTGCGATAAAATTTTAACGATTTTGCGCCGCTTGAGCCTGAGCGTGTCAAGAATAAAGATACAAGCAGAATATACAGAAAATACAACAAATATATACATACATATATGTAAATGTACATATAAATTACTATATATATGTATGTACATATATCCATATACATAAATTAGTTGTAGATACTGTTTTTTTTTTTGTATTCAGCGTGTTTTAAGCGTGCTTCGTTCAATTGCAGCACGAACTTTGTACATAAATTTAAATATCGAAGCGACAGAAACTCGAAATCTATTTTTAGAAGCTTCGACCAAAAACCAAAAGCAAACAAAACAAAACAAATATATATGTAAACAGTATTTAACGAATTTGTAATTCAAGAGTATCAATTTATCGATAAGTTAAGCAATATCGATAAAAACACACAAATGATAACTCAGTGTTATCGATAAATGTATAATAAAAAGTCTTAAAAGCCTTTACATAAAGAGAAATTAGATAGTTACTTTTAGTAGTTTACCGATAGATATATACCGATAAATATCGTAAATTTCTGCTTATTGTTTTTTGTTTTTTTTTTATTTATTTCACAATTCGTATATTTTGTGTATACAATTAATATGTTACTTATAATACATAAGTACATAATTTTATAAGTAATAAGTTTTAAGGCCGCAAACCACACTCATATATACACATACATGCATACATGTATATGGCCTACATGCGCAGTTTTCAGTTCGTGTTATCGACAATTGTTATCGTCGTAAATTGGCTCTCTAAGCACTGTGTAGCTGTAGCTATAAATATTAATATTTGCGTTTAGAAAACGGAAACAACCCTTCGCTGATAGAAATCTTGCAACCACCTTTTTTGGTAAAAATTTGTTCAAATTTACATAAATCAAACCCCCAACCCAACCCAACCCAACCCAAACCAATCCTCAAACCCCTGGAAACATTATCGATATGGTCGCGTAGCCATGGAAACTGTGCAAAGAAAACCTCAACAATTGGGAACTCGAACTCGATTTCAGATTCCCTCAAAATTGAAAGGAATTGAAGAAAATATTGAATAATTGTAAACTTATTTAAATTTACCAACTATTTACTAATTAAGTATGTATCTATAGAGAACTCTGGCTATTAGCACCCGTGCAAAAACTATAATTATAATTATATTACTCTTAAGTTGATATTAATGTTTGTTCCCTTTGAGATGTTTAAACTTTGAAGCTGAATTCAACTAAATATACGAAAACAAAATACACACACAGCTATTAAAATAATAATAATAAATATATATTAACATAAACTTAAGAGTTTAGAAATCTGATTGTGTGCATAAAACATAAAACATAAATTATATAATTATTAGATACATATTATATTATATATTGTTAGAAACATTTTCGCCGCAATTCACATGTAATCCACACAAAAATTTGTAAGTTGAACAATAAATTAGCAGATTTTCAAATACAAAAACAAAAATAAAATGAATAAAAAAAAAAACACTCACAAAAAGACAAATGCGTTTTTGGTTTTATTTCTCTCTCGGTACGGTATGCTTTTATGACCCTGATAAATCAGTGCAAAAAGCGTTGACGGACGGTGCCAGGAGGCAGGGGGCAGGGGGCAGGGAGAGGGCGTGGAAGACGGCAAGCGACAACGGCGTCGACAGAAGGTGTCGTTATGCGGCCAGGAAGATACATACGAAGATACTTATTCCACACGATACGCATACGAGTATCGGGTTACACAGTTACAGTCACTGTCACTGTTACAGTTATTGTCTCTTACTCACTCTCCCTCTCTTGGATTAGAGCGGAGCGCGTGTCAAGATTTTTCACGCACGACGTCAAATGTCAATGTTTCACTTAAGCTGAATTTGGTTTGATAATGATTTGGTTTTGAATATTGAAATATGTACAAATACGGGTAAGAGCTTGTGTGTAATCATTTAAATTTTCTTAGCCCAGTGACAGAATTTAATATAATTGTTGCATCTCGTACCGTGCCTTGCCGTGTCACGCGCGCATTTCTAACATGACTTACCAAATGGCATTGAAGCGAGCGAGCGAGCGAGCTAGGCTATATTGGGTTATTCGATGAATGAAGGGAGCCGAGGGAAACAGAGCAGCAGTGGGCCGCTGTCAGTTTTTCATTTGGTATTCCAACCCCCGCATGGAAAATTGCACACCCAGTGTCAAGGCAAAGTCCTGGCTTTGGGTGCTGGCTGGCTGCTTTACTTGTTGGCACTGCAGACTTTAACGCTTTTCGTGTCGTGGAGTGAAGGAAGTTTGTGTGGGAGTGAGTGAGGGGCACAGGACACTTGTCGGAAACATATGGCGGCACGCTAAAACCAAAGTCGACGCCGTTGTTGGCGTCACACAATCACACACACATACACACACACAAACAAACAAATGCCTAATGCCAAAGCCACAGCCGCAAATACGTAACAACTGGCACGTGCCCGAGCTCGTGCCATAACCTTCAAGGCAATGTGACAAAGGCGTACGGGCGAACAGCAAGAGACGAGCGCGAGGACGAAGGCAAAGGCGAAGGCGAAAATAAGAGAGCGGGACAGTGACTGCGAGGCCGAGGCCGAGGCTTGTGGGTGCCAGTCTATCTCTCTGTGTGTATGTGCGTTTGTTGTGTGTGTGTGTGTGTGTGTGTGCAGCTACTTGTTGTATTTCATTTGTTTGTCGTATTTTTATTAAAAACGAACGCTACTTAATCAGCAGCAAAATGTCGCACTTTACTGCACACACACACACACACACACACACTCTCTCACACTATCATACAATTGAACGATATGGAGTGGGAGACCGTGGAGCAAAGCGACGTTTGGCTCTAGCTCGTTTTGCCTCGCACCGCACCGCACAACCGTTGCGCCCATTTGCGAAAACGAACTTATCAGCTTTTTTGTTGCTCTTATGGTTGTTGTTGTTTTTGCTTTGCTTTGCCAAAGTCGTAGCGTCGCGTCGTGTCGCGGCCGTCCGTTCATCCGGCCTTCGCCACACCCCTCCTCCTGCTACATACTTCTCTCTCCAACCATTAGACAGCTTTGTTACTTTACTTGCTGATAAATAGCATTTAACATTTCTCGTTGTATTTGTTTTTGCTTTGCGTCTGTGTGTCTGTGTTTGTGTTTGTGTTTGTGTTTGTGTTTGTGCTTGTCGTGTCGTTTGTGTGTGTCAGCTTGGAACGTGCCCAGCTTCGCGATTTGCGATTGGTAAATTGGGTAATTGAAAACACTTAACCGTTATGATTTATTATCTATATTATGCCCCGTAGTATACAGTAAGCGTCATAACTGCTTGTCGAGATTCCCAATTTCCCCCCCTTACCCGCTAATTCTATCTGTTAATATTCTGCAAATGTTTCGCTCGTGCTAAACTTGCTTTTACTATCTACGATTGGGTTATTAAAAATGTATCAATCATACATATATCAGCTTTAAAATTCTGATTGATGAATGCCCTTTGCTGGTATTTAAAGCTTAAAAGCTGACACACACAAATATTGCTATTTCGAATGTAATATAATTATTATTTTTATGAATACATACTATACGTACAGGGCGACTTTGCCTGGTTTGAGCTTTAATCTCTTAATGAAGTGTACAATTTCACTCAACTAAAAGTACACACATACATACATACATATATATATGTACATATACATATGTATGTGTATGTGTCAACGGTTTAGCAATTTTTTGCAAAACTTTGAGAGATCCACGCTCTCTTTTAAATGTATTTTTTTCTTAAAGCCACAATATTATTAATAATATAAATTAAACGAGGTTATGTACCAGTTATCTAAAATTTCAGATAAAATAGTTACCGTTGGTTACAGATGCGTTAAAATTCCGTATACTCAGAGGAGCATTATTGTAAGTAAGTAAAAGTAAGTTAAATGTAGATATAAGTTTCAATGTATTTATTATAAGATCTTGACGCCGAGAATTTGTTTGGGACACTTTTATCTTTAAAGTCCCCAAAATTTAATAATATTATTAGCCTACCTTAGACCCACACACTAGATCGTTCCGAAAACCGTTTCTGTGTCCTTGCTGTTCGTTTTTTACCCGTTATTCAGAACTGCATCCCAATTTTATAGTAAATTACATTATTCTTATTATTCTGTCATTATATTTTAGAGATATTATAAAAACAAAACCTACTTGTTCTGTTTTTTATTAAAAATCGTGTAAACTCGCTGATTTTGTCAAATGATATAGCTGCAATAAAAATAAAGAAGAAGTCATAGAAACAGACTAAGAGATAAGCGGGTGGGGGACGTGGCTATAGCGAGTCAGCTGGCTATATTGATCAAGAATACATATACTTTCTGGAGATATGCTTCCTTCTATGCGTTATACATGACACGTGGCAAAATATAATACACTTTTCAAGTGTGTAAAAAAGAATAATGAAATGGTGAACCTGTATGTAAAAATACAGAGTAATCAATCGATAAATGATCTAAAAAATTAAATATTACTTTTCAGACTTAATTCTTAAGAAAACTCCAAAGACATCATAGATAGAAATTGACCCAAACACGCAGTAGGAATGCTCTAGTTACGTATTTCTTCGGGAATTCCACGGGGTCCGTAGATGCATACATATATCTACATATGCTGGATACAGATAGATATAAATTTAACCATATCGTTTCCATATTAATGAAATTTTGCACACAACTAAAAAATATTCAAAATACAGAATTGATATGTGTTACCTGTGTTGAACAAATAATACTTTTGGATATGGCTAACTTTAAGGTAAGGTATGGTAAGGGAAGGAATCGAATTAGTGGTTAAATTTTAACAAGGTAACGAACACTATTAAGTATTAATACTTGGAGTAACGAACACTATTAAGTATTAATACTTGGAGTATAAAAACTAAACAAGGTTGCATTTTAACTAAACTCAACAAGAAAGGTTTAGTCGCGTTTGTTGCATTTCACGATATCCTATAAGTAAATATAATTCCATTTCCTTCAAATGTGATAAGACATTTTCGAAAACAAGACTAACTAGACTCCATTAGTTAAAGTATTCGATAGTTTGTAAAAACATATATATATTTATACACTTAAGCCCTAATATGGGTAAGAAAAGGGTATAATGGTTATATGCAAAAATCAGAAGGAATATTTTTTGACCCCATAAAGTATATATATTCTTGATCAGCGTCAAAACAGTCCAGTCGATATAGCCAAGTCCGTCTGTCCGTCCGTCTCTCCGTCTGTTCGATCTCAGAAACTTTAAAAGCTAGAGAATCCAGATTGGATATGGGCTCTGCTAATCCCTGGGCAGGACAAGTTTGTTTCAAATATTCGAAACCTTTTCCGGTTTACACATGGAGTTAATAACAATAATTTGAATTAAATTGAATTTTTAAAACTTCAAAATTAGGATTCAAAACATTAACAAAATAATGAGAGCCTGTGAAATTTATTATTTAGATTGGTTAAGAAATACCGGAGATATGAAGTCATCAAGCATTGTTCCGGTAGTACACGTATGTGTATGTATGGTCAAGGTTTAAGGGTATCTTTTAGTCGAGCATACTCGACTAGAGCGTACTTTCTTGTTCTATTTATATTCTGTTAAGTAAACTTTGCTAAAACCAACAATAATAGGCCTTAAGGCACTACCACTACTATACTTTTGCTAGATTTGTACCCTTGGGTCCATTAAATCCTTTGTGTGTTGCACAGAGTCTCTTTTTTTGCAAACTAGCTCTCATAACTGCCGCACTTTGGCGGCAGAAATTCTAATGCGGCCAGGCATGAACTGGAGCAGCCACAACATTTTCCGGGATAAACGGCCTAACGCAACTGTTTTAAAGCTTACCAAATTATGTATTGTTGTTAAGGCCATTATTTAAACTTAAAAACCTTTTCGCCTGCGTTATAAGCTTTCGGTTTGGCTGGCTGAAAAACTTTTGCCGGTTGGAAAATGTTTCTAAGACACAAACAAATGGAAACTAAGAAATGGGAATGAAAGTTTTTTGTTTGATCAAATGCGGTGTTGTGCAGCACTGTTTGGATAAGAAGATGAGCTCAGGATATTTGAAGATTTCATCAGAAAGTTAAATGTATTTGTTTAACTTCATTTTGATTCGTATAAACTATGTTAAATCAAAATTGATTTGCTGTTCTTACAGACTTTAAAAAATTTGAAAATATTAAAATATTATATTTATCAAAACCCTAGATGCCTTCCAAAGCATAGATGTCTTACTAGACCTACCCTCTTGGAAAGAAAATATAAGCTTTCTTGATAAATCCGGTTTAAAATTGATTTACATTTATATTGATAATTTAGCTTATTCCTGACATATTTCTATTCATTTTCATTATTTGATTAATTTGTTAATGTTAACAAGTAAGAAGACTCTAGTCGAGTAAGCTCGACTAGAAGATACCCTTAACCCTTTACCATACAGACGGACCGACGGTCAGACTGACAGACGTACATATTTGACTGACTTTAAAATTTTTAAAACTTAAGATTTATTTGTTATCGATTCCATGTGTATATCGTAAACCTGAAAAGTTATCGAAAATTTGAAAGAAACTTGCTTTGCCTAGGGATTAGGAGAGCTAATATCTACAATCTGGAGTCTCTAGCTTCTGTAGTTCCTGTAACATACTTTTGCACAAAACCATTATACCCATTCTTAACCCATTTCATGGGTATAAAAAGTCGAACTCAAGTTGTCGCCTTGGCAAAACACTTGGTAATAGCCAAAATCCGCAATAAAGAATTGTGTTTTGTTTAAAAAAAGCTTCAATCTTCTGGCAATAAATTCGCTGTATAAAAAGATTTGTTGTGAACAAGGTCCTAATGGGAAGTTCGACTATATGATGATATGGGAAAGATATTGGTTTAAGCTTGACGTGTATCTTTAATTAAGTATATTTTAGTCAATTCCAATCGCAGATAGTTGACAGTTAATAAAAAGAAAATGTAACCTATTACGTAATGTCATTCTATAATTGTCCATATGCAGATATTTTTTCATGATATTATTTGAGTTAAGTGGAGGGTATTAAATTGCAATTGCTCGCTATAAATCAATCATCATTTGCAACGCATTCGTTTTATGATGGTCATAAAACAGCTCAAAGCACAATGCCAAAGTTTCCCGCTTCGAACATTAAAGTGGCCAAATCTTATCTGGAGGGATTCGTTTGGTATACTTACATACATACATTTCTTATACCCAGCAAAAAGTTGCGACGCTATCTCTGCTGTGGTCAGTATTGTGAAATGTTTTTTGAGAAAGAAAGAGAGAGAGATCTGTGTGCAAGATAAGCGCAATAACAAAACCAACAACAACAACAACAACAACTAGTAGTATTCAGTTATTTAGTTTGTTCAATTCTCCAATTTTCTGCATCACGTTGCGCTGCACGCTGCACGCTTCAACTTTGAACCCAGGCACTGTTGCAGTGTTTAAAACTAATGAAAAGGTCAGAAAGAGAACGACAGACAACAAGAGTGAAAGGAGTGCTATTCTAATGGGTATATGTGAGAGCGAAAGAGAGAGAGAGAGAGTGAGAGCGCGAACAAAATGAGCGTTAGCCAAACGAATCCTCAGCACGTTTTTTGGAGTTGCGGGCGTTCAAGGTGCGCCCCTGGCTCACCACACTCCTCCGACTCCACCGACTCCCCCTTAGCCAGACAAACTTCGACTCCTTTCGAAAGCACACGATATGCGAAACAAAAACACGCAAAGCGAATTCGATTTCGTTGTTGTTCGCTGCTTCTGCTGCTGCCTGCTGTTTTTGTGTTTTTGTTGTTGTCTGCTGCTGCTGGTGCTGCTCTCCGCTCTCCGCTCTCCAGCTCTCCAGCTCTAACCAACGGGCCTGCCGCGCTACTGCTAGCATGGCAATTTGCCATTTTGAACAACGTAGAGGAGCCAGCCACAGTTTTGCGGCTTCATTGGATGCCTGATGCCAAAGGCAGGCGCACTGGCAGGCAGTATGGATGCGGGGGAGGAGTGTGAGAGTGAGCATTGGTTAGCAGATGCCTGCCTGGTTGCCAACTTTTTGCCCTTTGGCAATTGCCGAGCTTCTGGATTCAGATTTTGCACGTCGCGACGCATCGTTGCGGCTGCTGCTGACTGCTGGCTGCAGCTGTGCGAACGTGCACTCAAAAAACGAACGAACGAACAAAACTGTAGTAGAATGTACATATGTAAGTGTGTATGTGTGAGAGTGAGTGACGTTCTGTCTGTGTGTCTCGCCGAGTATGTGTGCGTGTGCGTATAGTTGAGTACGTTTTGCGACTCTTTAGGCAGTGCACCTGTTCCCGTTCAATGCGCTCTTTGCTCTTTCTGCTTTCTGCATTCTTCTTTGCCTTTGAAAAAGCACAAAAAGCTGCTGCTTATTGTTGTTGTTGTTTTTTTTTCGTGTGTGTTGTCAGTTCCATGTCGCTGGCAGACTGTAGGCGGAACTCAAATAAAAGTTATATTGCCGCTGCAGGGGAATTCGAGTTAATCGAATAATAAGTGCACACACACACACACCGCACACACACACCGCACACACACACATATGTTCATACTCGAAAAAAGAAAACAGACTGCAGTCTGGCAGGCAGCCCGTCTTCGAGGTCGAAACATGACCAATTGGCGTGTTTTTCGAAATATTTCGCTTCGTTGGAATGGAAGATGATAGCCTTCGCCGCCTTTTCAAGCAGCTCTCGTCTTGTTATGTTTTGTGCCTCGTTTTTTTTTGCTTTTGTGCACACACACACACACACACACAGAGATGCGTAAATAACATTTTATTACCTCTTCTTCTCGCAGTATGTACATATACATACATACATACATATATGGGGAGCCCATCAAAAACAAAAAAATATACACTCGTTTTTGAAGTGCGCGGCGGCGGCGGCTCTTTTGTGCGTGAGAAAGTACAACTTGCAACATTGCGTTGCAACTTGTGGAGCGGTATTACTTGAAGCTCACTCCAAATTGATTTCGATTTGCTTTCAATTGAAGCAACTGTAGCCCGTACAGTTCAATCCCTCGATTCCCTCGATTGTTAATCTCTCTTCTCAGTTTTTCCTGACCTGACCTTTGACCCTGTAGTCGCCAATCCCCTGCATCTAGTCTACTTGAGTCACATCAAAAATGTAATATATGCACATATATTATCTTTGAAATATGTACATAACCATAAAAGTATAGATCGCGAGAAGTGCTGTGAGCAATTCTGATTTGAGTATGCTTATAAATGACGTATTTGGTTCAGGCAATAAATAAATATGTATGTATTAAGCTTCTAAATCTATATTCATTCAAAGTTTCAGTCATATATAGTACATTAATCTGATAAGAAAGTATTTAGAGGTTAATTCATAATATATAGTTCAAACAGTCTTTTCGGCATGCCGAATACTATATACCCTTGCAAAACCCACTGCTTTTCCATTGTAAAATATAATAAAAACCTTGTATTTGTATGGTAGCTACATATATGATATGGTAATCCAATCAAAACGATTTCAACAAAAAAAAAAGATCTTGTCCAAAAAGTGAGGGACTGTTTAGCATAGAAACAGAAAAAACAGAGTGTCAGATATATATAAAGTAGATTTATATATAATATGGTATATGTTTTCTGAGATTTCTCTTGTTTTATCTGCCAATTACTCTTAAATCAAATCACTAAAAATAACAAATTTGTAAATATTTTCCCGATTTCAGGAATGCAAAACAGCCATTAATTTGTTGTCTAGAAATGTCGATCGAAGTCGAATCCGAAATTCCTAAGCTAATGGTGTTTATAAATACGAATACAGTGCTCGCTCGCAAATATGAACTTTAAACTTAAATTAGTTCTAAATGTTCAAAGTGGAAAGAACATTCGATTGATTTCTTTCTCAAAAGTGTTCTTAACAAATTTAGCTTTAAGACAAGTAAGAAGGCTCGACTAGAAGATACCCTTGACATAAAATACTTACAGTATTGTAAGTCTAGCAATGATTTTTTTATCAACAGATGGAAAAATTTCGAAATTTTTCATTATTTGGAATTGTTTTTTATTCTCATTTTTATCTGTTCGAAATTCAAAATGTTTTTGTTATCGATTACATGTGTATATCGTAAACCAAAATGTGGTATCGAACCTTTGAAACAAACTTTAGCTGCCTAAGGATTATTTTATAGTTTCTGAGATCGACGCATAGTACCAAATATCAAAAATAATATGGATAAGGTTTATACACAAGATTCATAATTTCTTGTCAGCTTTTTTTTGCTGTAAAACGATTTCTTAGCGTGTTAATTTGAAATCTTTTCAGGACTGCAGTAATGCTTAGTAATCTCCCAACTTTTACTGGAAAATTGGAAAAGTCCCATCGCAAAATCCAATTTCACATATAACGATTAATAAATAACAAACGCATTAAGTTTGCAGAGTGAATTTGCTTATTGAGTATTCACGGATTCGGTTGTTTCCTGTAATCGAATGTACGTACGTATGTATGTACACATACACATACATTCCAACATACATAAGTACATAGCCATAATTATGTTTACATAGTATATTGTATATTGCATGAGCTTATTAGCTTTCACAATAGAATATTCAATGTGCATCGATTGTAATCAGAATTTGAAGTCAATTTCAAAGGAAGTTGGCTTTGGTCTAGACTGCACAGATTATGAGAAGGATGCTCTTTAAGCATTAAGGTGGTGCTTGAGTACATTTATTTGCCAATACTAAATTACCTTGTGAAAAATGCTTTACTATGCCAGGAAACTGTAACTGTATAAACAAGCGGTAAATCACGAGCTTTTGCGATACAAGTATAAAGGCTCTAGTCGAGTACGCTCGACTAGAAGATACCCTTAACCCTTGACCATTCAGACGGACAGACGGTCGGGTTAACAGACACACGCATATGTACGTATACCTCTGTACCAATTCTTGATGGTTTCATATCTCCAGTGTTTCTGAACCGATTTTAATAAAATCTTCACATATGTTCATTATTTTGCTAATAGTTTCAATCCCCATTTTTATGTTTTCGATTTTCAAGATTTTTTTGTTATCGATTACATGTGTATATCGTAAGCCGGAAAAGTTATCGAACATTGAAACCAAACTTGCTAAGCCTAGGGATTAGAAGAGCTCATATCCAAAATCTGGAGACTCTAGCTTCTGTAGTGCCTGAGATCGAGGCGTTCATACATACAGACGGACAGACAGAGAGACAGACAGACGGACATGGCTACATCGACTCGGCTTTTGATGCTGATTAAGAATATATACTTTATGGGGTCGGGGACGCTTCCTTCTGCCTGTTACATACTGTTGCACAAAACCATTATACCCTTCTTTTTACCCATTTCATGGGTTAAGGGTATAAAAAGAAAGACTGCTCTGCTTGAGCTGGCTCGACTATGAGATACCCTGAAACCTTGTCTTTACGCGTTTAGTATTTCAAAATGGCAGCATGATCTTTGATCTTTGATGTTTGCGGTGTTGAGTTTAAGCCGATTTTAATAAAAATGTTATAGACTTTCATCGATATGACTTCAGTTTCTAACATTTCAACAATTTCGAAGATTCCATCTTTATTGGTCGTGTGTCTATAGAAAACGAAAAGATCTGTACACAATTTGAAACATTAAATCGTGTTGTCTTTTGAGTTCGGCTCATGAACAGCCAATTTTCTATTTCGCTTAAGGTAATCATTGCTTATAGCAAAGTGTCAAAAACATGGCCAAAAACAAAACCGATTAAAAAGTTTATATTATAGAAAATACACTTATTTCGTTCATTGATTTTATAATAAGAGATAACTAATGTTGTTTGATGTCTGCTTTTCAACAAAATACAAAATACAAAACAAAACCGTTAGGTGCTTGATAAATCCGTTACTTGTCAAAGCAAACTTCCTTGTACATATGTACATACATATGTATGTTTGTTTGTATTGATATATGTACATATATGTATATGTGCTTGTTTTAATGGAGCGCTACTAAAAAGTTTGAACTTGCAATTTAGTGTCGACAAGGGCATCATAAATAAACAATAAATGCTCGGGCATTTTTCTCGCTTATAGTGCGAACATGAACGCATTTCAAAACAGCCAACAAAACATTCATTTTGTTGCTTTTTATACTCGACAGACACTAACAACAACAACAACAACAACAACAACGACCAGTAGCAACGCCAACAACAAGAAAATAGCAACAAATTCTTTTTTCGGTCAAAAATTCCACAGCATTGCTGTCGTCGTCGTCGCCGTCGTCGCTGCCGTCGTCTCCCCAACACGTTTCTCTCATTCAAGCACTTACATACACTCTCTCCCTCTCCCTCTCTCGTTCTCTCTCACTCTTACTCTATGTCTAGCTGTTCAGTCTCTCTTGGTGCTCGCGTCGCTGGCAAAATGCGATAAATTCGTATGAAAAATTGAATAAGCGCTGTTGTTGTTGTATTTGTTTCTGGTATTCGGCTGGCGTATGTAGTATTTCATTACATGACTGACTGCCTGACAGCAATTTTAAATTGGAGCGCTCGGCAGGGGCGCCCCCCGCCCTTCCCCTAAAAATGGAGCACATTTTTTATACGATTTGTACTTTTTGACTTTTCACAGCTCAAGGTTTGCGATTTTGCACACACATTTATTGTATGTTGTATGTGTGTGTATGTAAACTCGCTTCTAACTCACACACACACACACACAGCTCACCCTTGTATGCAGACATTTTATTTTACAAAGCTGTTGTTGTTGTTGGTGTATTTTTTTTTTGCTCTTTCGACATGTTCTGGATCTGGCACTACACAAGTTTCGCAGTCGCTGTTGCTAGCGCTGTCGACGTCGACGTCAGCGTCAACTAGTGCGCCATTTGTCATGTGTCGGCTGTGGCGGCAGCGGTGGCGGTGGCGGCGGCGGCGACGTCGACTTCGCTTGTTTTTATTTGCTCTTTCTCTTTATATGGGCAAATCCACCCGCCTGCCTCTCGACGCCTTCCTTCGTAGGGTTCCGACTGTGCCATTTCGCACCATTCATCAAGCAGTTGCTTAGTTGTTTGCCTTTACTTTTACTTCTATTCCAAGTATGCTCTTGTTCCTTGCCCCCCTCCCACCTTTATTCAGTCCAGGAGCCTTTATCCTTCCGCCTTTGCGTTCCGCAAACACTCTCTATATCTCTTTCTCTTGTTCCATACAGCTGTCCGCAATCTTTATAAGCTGCAGACTTTTTTGCCTCTGCTTTTTCTTCTTCTTTTATGCTTCAACTGCTTGTTATGCTGCTGCTGCTGCTGCTGCTGCTGCTGCTTCTTCTTATTTAACTTCTGCACTCCCTTGGCCCCAAAAAAAAATCGCCCCCTCGCTCTTTCCTACTCCTCTACTGCTTGTGTTGTTCGTCTCCCTCTATCTCTCTCTCTCTCTCTCTCTCTCTCTCTTGAAAGCACTCTGCATCTCTTGGCTGTGTAATGCTTTGCAATTTTCTAGCTTTTTCGCCTTGTTCGCGTGCAGTTCGTTGGTTGTTGCTTGGGTTTCTTGCGCGGGGTGGGGCTGTATGCATTGGGAGGTCTCGCCTTTTGTGTGTGTGTGTGTGTGTGTATGTATGAGTGTGTATGGCATAAAGTTCAGTCTGGGTCCAACTACAGACTACGGGACTACGGACGACGGACTTTGCTTTATTTTCGCATTTTTTGCATCTCTCTCTCTCTCTCTCTCTCTCTGCTTGTCGCTCGCCAACTTTGTCCGCATGCGAAAAATTTCATTTTAAATTTCATGGAAAATCGTTTTAATTATATTCGTGAAATTTCATGCAAATATTTTACGGCACCCCCAACTTGTTTTGTTGTTTGTTGTTTGTTGTTTGTTGTTGGGCATTTGTTGTGGAAAGTTTCGTTTTGCGTTGGCTGAATTCAGCGAATTCATAAATTGAAATGAACAGCAACGCTAAGCATAAATATAATTAGGTGGCAACTCGGTTAAATAAATCTCAATTAACAACTTGAATTTCAACACTTTGCCTTTGCCCATTAATGATGATGATGATGATGATGATGATAATGATGCAAAACTTCTTCTTTAAAGCTTCCCTGAGCTCTTTGCTCCGCTCTGCTGTGATGGGGCTTTGAAAATGGCGTCATAACAGTCACAATTTCAAAACGCACACACACACACACGTACAAAGTCCTTGTACTGTGTCCCTGACAGCTATTTGATGACTCTGTCTCTGACGACGGCGACGACGACGGTGACGGCGACGACGCCATGCGGCGCGAGGTGCGCCAATTTGATTGGCATTCACAACAGCAACAGCTGCAGCTACAGCAACAATAACAACAACAACAGCAGCAACCGCTGTGATTTTGCATCAACATCAGTTTCAGATACTATGGCCATATAGCCACACACACACACACACATACACACACACACACACACACATACACACAGGAAGTTCAATTACGCCATTTGTTGTTGCCTGTCATACTATATAATACGTGAGTCATGTCCACATATCCCACACATAATATATACTGACACATAATATTATGAAACTTTGATTTAATTTAATGATTAAACAAGCATTCCCGGATTGCAAATGCTATCATCATCATCATCATCATCATCATTACTGATCATAATGAGAAAGCATGAAAATCTGTAATACTTTTAAATTTATGTTTACAGTTTTGAACGATTATATATTCACATAACTTTGTTAAAGTGGAATTTAATAGATACCAATAAAAGCTTGTAAGTAAATATAATTACACTTTAGTTCCAAAACCATAGAGTAGTATTATTTCCTGAATACAACGTGATAGTAATGTTTTCTATATCTAAATTTATGCAAAATGTTTTCCGTTTTTTACATAACATACATAAAATCTCACATCTGTGAGAGTTTCTTAGAGATCGGCTTAAAAACAAGTAAGTACGATATCTTACTATATATAAGAATAATCTGTAACGGTCTTTAAAATGTGTTTTTCATATTTTTTTAAGCGACTGTACTTTAACTTGAGCTTGCAGAAATAATCTCTATCGCCTCTATTTTTCTAGCATTTCCATAGGTTTGAGATAAAATGTTCCTGTTCCTGTTCCTGTTTCTGTATTATGAATGGGTTGTATCTTAGTAAATTCACTTAATATTAAATCAAAATCCTAATTGGATACAAACATGATTAAAAGCAACGCATACGTTCCCGAATTTATCCCAAATATTTTATAATTATATTCCTCAAAGGGGTGCATATTTTAAAGTCATTTAACGAGCACTTTGCCCGTAAGGGTGAAAAAGCAAACAGTTGTATGCTAAATTGAGCCCGTAACCCAACCCATAAGGGTTATACACATACATACATATAGACCATACAATGCCGAAAGGTTTTCTATTTGTAGAGATTCCCTAATCCATTTGTACAACAAACTTGCCCATGCTCCGGTATATATCCGGTATATTTGTTCTAATTTTAAAAAATACCCATAAAATACTATCTAAATTGCCGAGCTGCTTTCCTTGCTCAAATTTCATGTGCAATATTTTTTGTGTTCATCATAAAAACACGAAAAAGCGAACAAGTCGATAACGAAAACCAGCTGCGGCCATTTTGAGAGATATTTTATTACCCCATAAGTCTTGAGTTATGACAAATATAGAAACTGGAAAGCATTAAATTTGGCGACAGCCAGAAATATCTATAAAAACCAACACACAAAATTGATATGCAGCACCACAACGACGACGACGACGACGACGACGACGACGAGAGGCCTTCAATAAGTACAAACATCTACATCTACATCGACATCTACATATATATAGTATGCGATGAGAGTTATACATAAAAGCAATATACAATCTATACCCGTAGCCATATAAAGTTAAGATCAATGTAAAAGGCGCGTGTTGTGTTAGTCTCATGAAAAACTTGAACTTGAATAAATGTTAAATATTCAATTTAGTATATGCCAAATCATTTTGGGGTTTTATTAAGTTGCTAATTAGTAGTCGAAAAATAAAATATTTGGAATTTGGTTGAGTTCAAATTTTTTGTAAATACTAACTTTAAATATCATAAAAATGTATTCAACTTGATAATAATCAACAACGACAGCTTCTTAATGTTAATTAATACATTCAAGCATCAACTTGTTCACAGACAGATATATCTTCCGCTTGATCGACCGAGTGCCGAACCGAAGGTCGTAGGAGTGGCTCTCTGTGTGAAGTGCGAAAACTCATTATAGATTGATAATAAGTTTCGAAAAGGGTTATGGATAGTATTACAACTAGTTTGAAAATAAAGAGGCAGACAATTTCTAGATTCTCTGTTCGGAACTGCAAACCTAATTTTAACTGATGAATTCGGAAGAACCGATTTTATTATTAATCAGTTTGTGTAAAGTGAGAGTGTAAGAAGGCTCTAGTCGAGTAAGCTCGACTAGAAGATACCCTTAACCCTTGACCATACAGACGGATAGGCTGACAGACATACACATACTAGTGTGTACTACTGTACCAATGCTTAATGGTTTGATATCTTCGGTGTTTATCAACTGATTTTAATAAAAAGTTTCAATCCTCATTTTCAAGGTTTTTTTGTTATCGATTACATGTGCATATCGTAAACCGGAAACATATAACATATATATACAATGTAAATAATAATGGTATAAGGTCAAGGACATTGAAGAGCACCAGAAATCACATCCGTTTGGTCAGCGAGCCATTAAAGTGAACTATATTCTAAAAATAAATCAATTTGTACTTTAATTAATCATATATATAATCATAATTTAAGGAAATATAAAAAAATGGTTTTGTATTTGTTAAAAATGACTTAATTTTAAATAGGGATATGTTTTAGTATATATGAAAATCCACTTAACAAAAGCCCAATAATATTTTTTAAATGCGATTTTTAGGAAAAACTGTTAACAATTCAAGTTTAAAGGGGCTAGTCGAAAGAGATAGACGAGACTATTCCTTAAATTCCTTAGACATAATGGAGCTGCTTCTGGCTGTTAGAGTATACTTCAATATTCGATATCTTCGTTGTTTTTCATCCAATCCTAATGAAGTAAGAAGGCTGTAGTCAAGTAGGATTGACTAGAAGACATTCCTAAGCCTTGGCCTTGCCCCAATGTAACATATTTCCGGTGTTTCTCAAGAGATTTCAATAAAAACTGTAAAGAATTTCATTATTTGTTAATGTTTTTAATAAAATTTGCCTGGGAAACAGGAGAACTTATATCCAAAATATGAAGTCCTTAGCTTTAATAATTTCTGAGATCGATACCTTCATACATATAGATGTGCTAAATAGCAAAATCTTTAAAGTTAAGTATTGTATTAATATCGATAAAAGTATTAATATCAAAAGTTTAGCAAAAAAACTGATCTGATTATTGTGTAGTAAAGATTGTATTCCTCATTTGAAGGCTTGAGGCGTTAAAGTCTTAAGACATTATGCATTAATATATGAGAATAGATAGGTTGGGTTATATAAACTTTTCTGTTGATAGTCAGGAATGTATATAAGTCTTTACTTTATGAGGTCGAAGGAGCTTCATTCCGTCTGTTATGTACAATTTTTTACTGTTTTTAACCCACTTAAGCATTATAAACTTTTACAACCGACAGCGGGATACTCTGCTATATAAAAAGGTTTGTAAATAGGCCTTAGGCGGCGACTGAGGTGGAGAAGATATGTTTTTATGCAGATCTTGGTGAAAAACTTTTGAAGATATATGAAATCTGATTTTAAGGGGCTACTGGGCGTGGCAATCACTCTTGGGAAGATGTCTAACTAACTATTTTGTGGTTGTAGCACAAAAACTGAAGAAGATACCGGCGTTATCGTCTTAAAACGTCGTAGGCCTGTGGGTATGGCATCCGAAATTTTGATATGATCTTTTGGGGCAAGTGATCAGCTATGCTTACACCAACATTTTCTGACTATAGCTGTGAAAATGTGGACATTTGTGGGTTTTATCGATTGTAACGTCGTGGTAGATCGACTTGTTATCGATTTCTAAGCAGCCCTGTGGGCGTATCTCCCATCTTACCCGTTGTAATAAGTATACAAAAATTGTTTTTTTTTTTAATAAACTCTTAAGTTAATGCTACAAATCTAGATTTTTCAAGCCAAAAATATTGTCCGTTAACTGAATAGCTTTATAACTGTCGAACTGTCGCTTAATGGCTGCGATCAAAGCTAATATCCGTGACAACATTTTTAAAATTTCAATGGCACTTAACACGTTTGAACAATTTGTCTGTTTTGGCCAGACATTCAGGCAGTTAGACTGTTAACAGGCTAACTTAATTCCGTTGAGAAAATGCCATTGACAATTGCCATAATTCGGTTTTCGATATGTATACCGTGTCGTCATATCCATATCCTCATCCGTATCGCGTATCCGTATCCCGCAGCCTGTTACCAGTTACCAGTGGGCCGGGCCGTATTGTATTTGTATTATTAAGCAATGTCCCTGCTTGGGCGAACATAAAAAGTGGCAATCGGCACGTTTTAACTCCCACACAGGAACACACACAATAACCCACAAGAAGAAGTAGAAATCGAAGCGAAGCTTTCACGTCAGACAATTACATAAACATTTCTATACAGCCGACGGGGGCGACCTTAAGCATTAAAATGGCGGCGATGCCAGAGCCAGGCAGCCAGCCCCAGATTAAGCAATGTATGTGCCCAGGCACTGTGGCAACGCCGCGCCTTGCTCTGTGTTGTTGTTGTTGTTGTTTTGCTGTTGTTACTGTATGGCCTCACATGCGAGATAAAAATGCCATAAAAATGCCGACGTTGCCCGCAGGTAAAACACGCAGACCGACAAAGTCAAAAACAACAACAAGAAGAAGATAACAAAGTGCACACAGCATTCGCCCATTCATTCATACACCCATATTCGTTTATTCATTTGGACAGCGACAGAGAGACAGAGGACAGAGCAGGTAAAAACGGACAACAGACAGACGCTGTTGTGGGTGGGCTCTGTTTTTGTTATTGTTGCTCATTTTTTGTTCGTTTTCAATGTGTTAAGCGGCATAAAAGTAGAATGAAAACTCAAAACGAAATGAAGCGTGTTACGAGAAACACACACAACAACAACAACAACACAAAAAGGGAATGATGTGCTGCACAGTGTGGGTAAAGTAAAAATATGAAAAATAAAAAAAAAATAATAGAATTCTCCACATTTCTGTGTTCGTTCTCTCGCAGCCGGTAGGATTCGAACCTACGCTCCCAGAGGGAATCTGATTTCTAGTCAGACGCCTTAACCGCTCGGCCACGACTGCTCTTGGCACATGAACGTCGAGTTAGCGGCCTTACGCTCCGCATAACAGCGCCACTCAAGCAGCGACGGCAGCCGCGACGGTGACGGAGATTTTAGCAGCAGCTAAAAATAAAACTTACGAGTGTGAGTGAGTGCATGTGAGTATTTCTTGTTGTTGTTGTTGTTGCTCGCACTAAAGATAAGATACTTTTTAGACTTTAAGCTGCGCATGCAATAAAAATAAAGCCATATAAAAAACTTATTTACGCTTTAGAAACTTTTGCGCTCTCACTTTAGTTCTCTCTCTCTCTCTCTTGCTCTATATCTATGGGTGTGCGTATGTGTATGTGTTGTGTGCTTGACTTAGTTTCGTTTTTGTATTTTTGGCATTTTCATTTCCATTGTTCTCGCATCGCATTAGCGCTGCCTTTTGCTCTTCCACTGCTTACCCTTCATCTTACCCTTCCCCTCTTGCTCCTCTTCATGCTGCTCTCTCTCACTCCGCTGTATTGTTATTGTTCTTGGGTTTCCAGCAAAAATGCGTAGAACCAATTTGTTCATCTTCTTGTGTCTGTCTGTCTGTCTGTCTGACCTCTCAAAGTCATCGTCTTTTTGTATCTTAAAGTCTCCAACACTTTACGTCGCGGCCCGTACAAAGTAGAAAAATCTCCCCCTTTGTTTCGTGTCTTAAATGCAATGAGTTTGCAGAATTTTCGCAAGCAATTTTGAAAATATATATATATTTAAGTGTCTAAGTTTGTTTGTATGTTCCTTCATAGAGCAGAAAACATTCTTAGTTCCAACCTTCTTCTCACCTCAAAGTCAATGCAGTTTCGCTTGTTTTGTTTAAATTTCAAACAGAATGACATGTACATTTATGTATAAACTAAAAATCATGTAAGATATCGTCTATTGAATTTTAATCATTTTTACATATATGTATTTTCTTAACAAAATATTGAATACAATTGTTTTAGTATATTTCAACATACAAAGATCGTATATCTATATCTTTAAAAATATTAATTAAGTAATACAACTTCTTCACGCTCTATTTAAAGTAAATACTAACTAAGAATTTGACATTTTTATCACGTCTAGCTTAATATATATTATCATTTCATCATCATATTTCGAAATACTTTGAACTTTTTTTCAAGTGCCAGTCAGTAACCACTTATTGACTTCATTATCAGTGAAAATACATTTGCTTTCTTCATTTTGTTTAATAACAAAAATATAATAGCAGCAAAGAAAAGATTAGATGTTATTATTATTATTAAAAAGCTATATTTATTAGGTGAGATAAACTTTTATGACATATTTTAACCCTGTCTATCAAAAGTCTATATAATTATTCTTTAAACTTACGGATCTTTATATCGATGTGTAACTCATAGAAGATAGCATACCCGACCCTCTAAAGTATATATAGTCTAGATCTAAGAACTAAATTAATATAGTCTGTCGGTTTCTATGCAAAACTTTGTTCAATGTGTCTCTTTATACCCTAAACCCAATGGGAAATGGGTAGAAAAGGGTATAATGTTTTTTTGCACAAGTATGCAACAGGAAGAAGATATATATATATATATATATCTTGATCAGTACCAACAGCCGAGTCGTTTTACCCATGTCCGTCCGTCCGTCCTTCCATATGTATGAACACGTCGATCTCAGGAACTAATCCCTAATCTCTAGACATAGCAATATAGTTTCAAATTATTGATAACTTTTTAGGTATACGATATACGCACGTAATATATAACAACAACATTTAGAATTTCGAAAACTTGAAAATGAGAACTAAAACAATTAACAAAATTATGAAAATCTGTGAAATTTTAATTAAAATCGCTTAAAAAACACCGGAGATATGAGCAATATCAAGCATTGTTCCGGTAGTACACGTGTGTGTATATCTGTCAGCCCGACCGTCTTTCCGTCTGTATGGTCCCCTTGACCATTAAGGGTATCTTCTAGTCGAGCTTACTTGTTTGTTTACACTTAATGGGAGTTATCAAGTAACACACATCCATACACAATGTCTAAGTATAAGTATATTGTCGAGTGAATATTTTCCTTTGTCAAAGTAACTTTAACTTTGAACTTTGGTCCATGTGGTTTGGTTGTGAGGTACATCAAATTCATTTCCAGGCCACTTTCAAGGTTTGTGCCAACTTTATTTCCATTAAAAATTTCAAATTTCACAACTCTTGTTCGCTTTTAAATAGGTAAATATGTGCACAAATGTGCTTGCCACTTCTCACCTGACTCGCCTCTTCAAAGTTTGGCTGGAGCCAAAGGGGTAGGGCAGGAGAAGAGAGACCACATTTAGCCTCCGTTGTGAACTCATTAAGCGCACATTTTTAGCCCCGAAAAGCAAGCAAGCAAGTTGACTCTACCAAACTGTGCAAACAATAACAAACCCATTAGATTAGTACAAGGTAAAAAGTATTTAAAGTGCTCTCAAGTTCTCAGTAGTTCTCTACTCTAATGCTAATTTGACCGGATGTTAACTTAAAACGTTTTCACTTCCGAATTATGTTTGAACTTGGTGTCAATTGTTTTTCCAAATTTGTTTCTTAATGCGAATTCTTCTTCTGTTCGACATCAGAAATGTGAACATTTAGCTTTGGATTGAAGTGTTAGGAGCGCGGTAAAACTTAGTTTTATAATACAAGCTGAGACAATTTTGAAACTGTGCCAGTAAGACCATCTGCCAATTCTTACTATCATGTTAGTGTAAAAACAAAACCAAATATTTCAGTTTCAGTTTAAGAAAAGGGAGAAGGCTTTAGTCGGTTCTAGTTGACCTCACACATACGGTCCTACCTGCACTACTGTACTGTACTGCTTGCTGATTTATATCAATCTTTCATGTCTCAGGTGTTTCTCAACCGATGGTAAACCAATTTCACATATTTCTTATTATTTTGTAAATGTTTTCAATTTTCGAAGTTTTAAAATTTTATTTGTTCTCGATATGTGTATATCATACACTGGAAAGCTATCGAAAATTTGAAAGAAACTTGTTTCGCCTATGGATTAGGAGAGCCAAATCAAAAACAAATAAACTCGAATACTATTTTTTTTACACATTTCATGGGTTACGGGTATAAAAACTAACATAGCTTGGAAATTTTTGAAGTCCACAACAATTAGGCTTCAATATGGCAATACCAAAATGGTTGACCTCAAGATGGTATCTTCTTGATAATATATGTATACCCATACTTACCCATAAAAGTCTGTTATAAAAGGTTAGAGGGAAAGCGAGAGCTAATCTGACTATAGATTCGGATACAACGAGGTGACCAATCTGTTCCTCCGGGTATGACACTCCTAAAAGTCGGTCCGCTTGGACGGAAATAACATAACATCTTTTGTTCGGGCTCTGAAATCTGAAAGAGGCCAATACTTAATTTTAATTAACTCTTCATAAATAGTGGAATATTGTTAAGAAACTTTTGTTTGTTGCTTGTTGGGGATAGTAGAAAAGAAGAAGAAGTACTTGGATTAAATTGTTTTGAAGATATTTTGGTGAAGTTTTTTCATTTCCCCCCTGTTCGCGAGTGAGCTTAGCTGAAGTATTTTATTTTCCATCTTTCTAGTGAAAGAGGAAAACTTTTAAGACAAAATAAATAAAAGTGCATAAGTAAATAGCAAAAAAGCGGATTTCAGGTTTTAAGCAAAATTCAAGAATTAAGAAGATTCATCTCAAAGAAGTGAAGTGTATTTATTCTTGAGTAGTTCTTTTCTTTTCATACCATTTTTTTTTGCTTTTTGTGGGTTTTTTTGTACTATTGTCCTTGATGCAACAATGGCGTCTAATGCCGGTTTTTTCTATGCCTTTAGTCCAATTGAGTATCGAGTTTTGTGGAGTGTGGAGCAAAAAGAAGACAAGGACAACAGCAAAATTGAAGTGTAGTTCGAATAGAGTTGAATCGAGTTGTGTTGAGTGCTTCGATGATATCAGAAGCATCTTAACTTTCGAATTCAATTCGCATTGTTGTTGGATAAAAATTGTAGGGCTGTGCTCGAAGCTCGAAGCTCGCAAGTTCGCAAGTTGACCGCATAAACGAGGGATGTTACTGATTACAGGGCGATTGCCCTTTTATTTTTTGTTGTTGTTGTTCACTGGGGTTGGTCCTGGGTGTTGGGTGCTGGGTCCTGGGTCCTGGGACCCTTTGTGTGGGTATTTTTTTGGGCAAATGACGTATAAACGATGTGCCAAATCCATTTCTGTACTGTTGTTGAGCCAGAGCCAATGAAGCACATACAATTTTGATTTGTTTATGGGGTTTTCCACTAGTATTGGAGATAGTGTTTTTTTTTTTTTTGAGTTGGGGTGGTGGGGAGGGGTCTTATTGGATTTGTGGTGACAGATAGGGAACATTTACCTAAATGTAATGTTTAACTATTACTTAGTGCGGCAATTTGCAACCTTGTTGGAAAGAAGAGTTGAAAATTTTCAAGCTTTTACTCAGTCGGCCGCAAACAAGCTGTCAATGCCGATAGAGATATTGGTTTGGGTTAAACAGAGAGAGATGGCATAGTGTTTGTTTTTTTTGGGAATATTGCTGGCAAGTCAGCAGTTTCCCATTGCCTTGGAAACAGATACTTACTTGTATGTATGTACACATGCAACAGCAACATCAACAGCAAAAACAACAACAAAACACAGCTACAAAGAGACATTGTCATGCATCTTTCGGACTGTTCGGACATTCGCCGCATGCCGCCAGCCAAGGAAATGAAATAAATTGCAAATAAATTCAATATACTCGCTTGTGTACATGTAACTTTTGTGTAGCTGTGTCTGTGTGTGTGTGTGTGTGTGTGTGTGTGTCTGTTTGGTTCGTACGTCTGCGCTCGCATTAGAGATCCAGTAGCAGAGATACATAAATCAAGGCCATAAATGGCAATTGCGCTCGACGCCAACGTCGACGTCGACGTCACTTTGATTGGGAACAGGCAGCGCCGTAGTCGCATTGTGATTGGAATTGTATGTATGTATGTGTGTGTGTGTCTGTGTGTGCGCTTGTGCATGCTGCTTGCACTCTTCCTCTTCCACTCTAAAGACGTTTTGATTTCGCCTTGTGCACTCACTGGCGGCCCTTGAGCGTGTCTTGCACTCGCCTTGATTGAGAGTCGATATTGAATTCTGTGAGACGAGCGCCGAGATCGAACGGTCGAACATGTTTGAGTGCTCGTTTGCTCTCTCTTTGATTTGCTATAATTTCGGATGTCATTAAAGATGCCCTATGGAGAGCTGGAAGTTCGATGAGTGGGAGAGATCGACGCGTTGAGCTCTGTGTGTGTGCGCCTTTTGCGGCATAATTTCGCCATAATTTTGGGTATTAAGTACTTGCAGGCCATTAAAGCTGCTCAAAAGCATCAACCGCAACTGGGTAAGTCTGAGTATTTATGTGAGTGTGTGTGTTTGTGTTTGTGTGTAAATCAATCTTTATTAAGCGCGCCCGTTGCCTGCAGTGGCGTCGCGCAATAAAAAACCAAATTGCATTGCTGGCCAGCAGCAACAGCCGCAACAATAACAAAAATAACAACAACAACAATAACCTGAACCTGTTTAAAGTGCAACTTGCGGCAGTTGCGCTTCGCGTCTCTGCTTCAGATTTCTCCATCACTTCACTTTGTGGCCAGTTGTTGTTGTTGCTGTTTCTGCTACTTGGACAGCTTTACTTTATGTCTTGTTGCGTCTTTCTGCGTCTTCGTGCTACAAAAGTCGAGTCGAGTGGGTCTTGTGCTCAATTTGGCTCTATGTTGTTGCTGTTGTTGTTAACGCGCCCGCCTTTGCCGGCGCTCGCTCATACGCCCCGTGCACCCTGTGCGCTCCGCCTCTGCCTCTGCCACTGCCACTGTCTGCGCCACTGTCCCAGGCACTCAATTGCTGCGCCAATGCCCGACGACGATATCGCGCCGCGCTGCGCATATCGCAAAATGCAATCGCAATTAAGTTTTATTTTGTAGCGAGCGCATTTTTTAATTAGCAAACGACGTGGCGTACGCTTCGTGTCGCCATCTCAACTACCGCCCCCCCACACACCAAAAAGCTCTCATAGGCGGTAGGCAGCGACGCGTCGGGGATCGGCTCGGGATCTGCTGCTGCTGTCGCTGTCGCTGCCTACGCTCGCGCTCCGCTGCTAATGATGATGATTGCTCTCTGAATGCCAAAGCGTCGTGACTTTGCGTTAGTGCTGGCAAATTATAGCAAGAGTGCGAAAAGCACGAACCGTTATAGCATTCAATTTGTATTGGTATTGAGTGAGTTCGAAACACAAGAAAGATTCTCTTCATGCCAACAATTGATGGCAATTGGCGATACATGCAAATGTGAATAAACTAATTTTAATAGTTAATTGTTCGATAATATTATCGAGCGTAACGCGGTAGAGTGCGTTGTATAAAAACCAAGAAATAATTGTGTTTATTTTAATGATAAATAACAAGTATTTCGGAAAGTTTTCAAGTATATATATATTCGATAGTCACGCTTTCATCTCTAAGCAGTTAGTATCTGTTTATGTGTATCTGCGCACTGCATACGAAAAGTACTTGAAAATTTATTCGGCTTTTGTTTTTTTTCGTGTTTTTCTTTCGGTTTTTAGCACCCATGGGGGTATTCGATCGTTCTCGGATCGTTGCTATATTTGGCACACACGGCCCCCAGACCCTGCCACCCTGCCACCCTGGCCCACTGTGCCAGCCCCATTTGGTAGCACTTGGTTGCAACGTCTTCAAAACAACAACAATAAGAACAATTAACTGCGTTGAAATCAATTTCCATATTGATTCGTTTCCATTTTCAGCTTTTATCGCTCGTCACTTGACCGTCGACTGCATTTCTGAGCAGCGAAATTTGCATTTTGCATTTGAGTTTTATTGATATATTCGCATTTTTATTGATCATTTTAATTTGCATTTTTCGAATTCGATTTCGATTTCGATTTCGATTTCGGTCCGACTCCCGACTGCTGTCTGCTGACTGCCAAAGCAATTCGTGCATTTATTTTCTGTATATTATTATTTTCATTTTTTTATTTTGTTTGCTTTGTTTTTGGTCTGCCTAACAAACTGGTTGCAGCTACCACATGCTGGGTGTGTGTGTGCAATATTTATAAAATTTTATTGCATTAATTATTTAATTTATTACCTTTTTTTTTGTTTTTGTTTTTTGTTTTGTTGCTTTTGCGCATTTTACGACATGAATTTTGCATTCCATTTGCTGTTGCCCCATAAAATTCTTAAAAAAAAGAAAAAAAAAAAAGCAATATAAAATATAGACTGTGCTAATTACGCCTCAATGATTGCCCTGTCGATAATACGATAAGCTCATATTAATATTGATCAGGTAGCTTTTGCACTATGCCAACTACATACATATATGCATATACATACATATTATGACATATCGATTGCGTAATAATGCAAAATGTCGATGACAAAATACTGAAAGCCGATATTGATACACATTTTTGCATTGGTAATCGAATCCGCATTAGCTTCACTTTACCTAGACTCCAACAGCACAGCACACTAGCCCATGTCTGTTTGTTGCAACACCCATTGATTGATTTATTGCAGTTGTTACAGACAGACAGACAGACAGAAAGACAGAAAGACAGAAAGACAGACATGGTATGTTTCATATTTTACACATTTGTGCATTACGAGTATTATTCAGTGTCATTTTGAATAATTGCACGTTCCAGTCGCCATTCCATTCCATTCCATATCATTCCTCGACTGACATGACATGACAATTCAGCAGGGAAATTGCTCAAAGGTATTGTTTACCATATAATTGTGGTCTAGTGTCCTATTAACAGGTTCTTTTTTATTTTCTTTTCCCCTATATTCTATGGCATTTTTGAGTATTACGGTTTTTTCAAGCAATATTTTCGAAATATTAAAATTTTTACTTTGATTTGACTAAAAGTTGTGATTTCATATAAAAAACCAAATAAAACAAATGACTAGAAGATATCCCAACGCTTGACCATACTGACGGACAGACGTCGGACCGTCTGCTTGATGATTTCATATCTCCGGTGCTTATCAACCGATTTGAGTAAACATTTCACAAATGTTCATTATTTGTAAAAACGAAATTCAAACATTTTTTTTTTTATCTATTTCATGTGTACATCGTAAACGGAAAAATTATCGAAAAGTTGAAACAAACTTGTCATGCCTAGGGATTAGGTGCGCCCATATCCAAAATGTGGAGACTCGGCTGTTGATGCTGATCAAGAATATATATCTATACTTTATGGGGTTGGAGAATTTTCCTTCTGTCTGTTACATACTTTTGTACAAAACCATTATAATCTATTTTAAGCCATTTTATGGGCTAAGAAAGAACATCGATACTTCTTTCGTTCCATTTATCGATAGCACCTATGTACACTCTCTGCCAATCTACGATCTTGGGTTCTTGGGTTCTTGGGTTTATGTATAGACTGTTTTGTTATTGATAACAATATGTTAGATAATTATTCGCTTGAAAAGTGTATTTAAATTTCCTCAGAAGTGTATAACCCATAGAAGATAACATATCTGATCCCATAAAGTGTATATATTCTTGATCAGCATTGTGATTTGAGTCTGTTCGTCCGTTTCTATGCAAGCTAGTGCCTCAGTTTTTAAGCTATCTGACTGAAACTTTTGTCTTATTTTTGTTGTAGTTAGATTATTAGTTAAAATCTGCAAGATCGAGCCGTAATATCATATATCTGCCAAACAAATACAAGGTCTTTACAAGATTCTATTATGAAAACAAAACAACTAGACTCTGTTTCAAGTAAATATATGTTTGTATTATTCGGAATGCCTTGTGCTGTCCATCTGCGTTAAAAGAGCTTATACCGTAAAACTGGCCAGATGGACAACACTACATATGTCAACTTATAATTTATGACGTTGGGATGCTTCCTTCTGTCTGTCCAATTCAGTCCCAATCAGCTTTCTATATCTAATTGCATAGGCTGTACGGTAAACCTCATTCCTCATTCCTGAAATGAGGTTTACTGTACAGGGACAGACAGAAGAAAGCATCCCAAGCATACAGTCAATAAAAGATAGATATGTTGTTATGTATTTCAGAAGTCTTTACAGTTGTACATTGCGTGTGGTACACAATTGGATAATCTCTGGAAAAAGCTTTACAATCACTTTTGAATAATGAGCATGATATTGAAAAACTTTACTCTGGAAGATGTCAAGCAATTCGCGCCCCATAATATTTCCGCTTTTGAATTTCAGCAATAAATCTAGCGGTTTACTGTGCAATGAACTGTGTTGGGAACAAAAACATCTGTATCTGTATTGAAATATGGTATAAAATATAGCTTTAAGCTTTGGAACAAACTTTTCGTTGGGCAATCAAAATTAAAGCGTTCCCTAAGGATGCCATAATTTATTATTTAGCGCTCAATTACGGCGTGTTTGGCATACTTTTTAAGAGGTGAGAACCCACTTCAAATATATAAATATTAAAAAAAAACTTAGGTCATATTTCAAATACACCCTATGGAAAACATTTTAAGAAATGTTCGGCATTAAGATTTTAAATACAAAAGAAATTAAAGTTGAAAGGAATACCATTTTAATGGACAGAATTTAACCGGTAAAAGCTGTTGCTTATCAGACGTGAATGGAAATTGGGAAACAATCCAAAAAGGAAAAGTTATCAACACAAAATGAAGTAATTGGAGTTGCTTTTGTGCGACCCAAAATGAAAGAAATAAGGGAATTGAATAACATGAACACCCAGGGGGAGGGAATCAACTGCACAGGGAGCCTTAAGCTATTAGAAGATCCCAAAAAAATAATAATAATAGCGATAAGCGAAAACAATATTATCGGGAGTCTCGTGTTGAACAACAATCATTCCCTTCTGGCAAATGGACAAAAGTTAATAACAGTGCCATTAAAGTTATGCCCGGGTCTATTATTATTTCATGACTTAAAGCTAACGTCTAAAAAGGCAACTCGGACCCGGCAACTCGGACCGGACCGACCGTACTTTTAGTACATTTCGACTCAATATTACGGTGTTCGTTCGTGCGAACAGAAGACGCTGTATTATTTCGTTGTAGTAGTGGGGGCAACTACAACGTAGAGTGGCAACGCAAGTGGAAAGTGACAAGAGGAAACCTTTTGCGGTTAATTGCACTACCACCACCAGTACTACCACTACTACCACCATCACGACAACCAGCGGCAACACCACACCACACCACAACCACCAACCCAAGCTTGGTTGAGGGTGCGGCAAGCGACGAACAATGAGCTGCGGGGTCAGAGGCAGCGTTAAATGTCAATTGGGCCATTCAGACAGGGTTGTCGTCGACACGCCGCAAACCCTGGCTCTTCATTCATTCTATCATTGCATCATGCCATCATTCATTCGACGTCTCTGAAGAACCTGCTGCAAAAATCAGCTAGTATAATGGTATAACAACAAGGTTTTCTCCGACTTGTATTTGGCTTTAGCTGTGATATTTCTTTTAGTTGCGCTTTGATTGAAAGGGTTGAAAAACCATTTGGCAATCTGTATACAGAGAGTAAAGAGAGGTTCGATTAGAAGTACATTAAGTATTTGCGATTCCTAACATCCAGTTGTGATTTATGAACAATCTACTTAAGCAGAGTACTTAAATCATAAGCCAAATAATGTTCTGCTTGAAGTAAATAGAAGTCTACCTTAATTAATTCTCTTCTTCAGCAATTTGACTTTTAGTTAGAATGACTTCAAAGCGCTTTAACACATTCCAGAATAATAAAAGACACATATATATAAATAGATGTTTTCAATGGTATTAAAAATAATAATAAAAAATATTTTCAGATCTGAAATATGAACACTAAGTGCTATAAACATTAAAATATCTTGCAAAAAAAAAAAAACTCCCCGTTTCTATTTGATATATTATATTATATATCTTTATTTTAGATTTGGATACTTGGTATTCATTTTCTATTCTTATAAATAAGAATTCTGTTTTCTATTCTTTCTGCCTTAAAAACTGAACTCTTCCGTGATATTTGATATAAAAATCTTCAATTCCACCACAGCCAAAGGTTTAAAACTCGTTACTTTTTACATCTATTCAATTAAACATGAATCCCAAAACCTAAACTAGTATTAGAACAAGCTACTAAGACTGTGGTGAATCGTTCGAATTGTTTAATTGCCATAATCCAAACAGCAACCATTACAAAGCATGGTGTAATAACAGTAACTTTATACATTTAACAGTTAATATAAGATAAGGTAGGGGAACTCTGACTTACACTCCCTCTGTGAGTTTGAGACCGCCTTCCCTGGCCGCAGGCTAATTAGTTGGCAAAAATCTATTTTTTTCTTTTCATACACAAGCACAAGCACAAGCATTTCGCAACGGTTTTTTATAGCTGCTAGCAGCAGTAGGAAGGTGAGCAGGTGAGCAGGCGGGCGGGCAGGCGGGTAGGCAGGCAAGCAAATAAAAAGCTCTTGTTCACAGTTAAAGCAAGCCCGCAAAACGGGCGAGATTTAAAATAAATTATAACGTCATATTCCCAGGGGCGCTTTACGTAGTCGCTGTTGTTGTTGCTGTTGTTGAGTGCTTTACGCCGCCTCCTTTGGATCAGCAGCAGCAGCAACAACAGCAGCACTTGAGTGCTGTTAAGAGAAAGAGAGCGAGAGAGAGAGAGAGAGAGAGAGAGAATGAAAGGGCCACCTACTCGAACATATGAGAGGTCGTCAACGTCGACACGCCAATTCCATATGCTTAAAAGATTCATAGAGTGCAGAGGAGTAATGGGAGAAGGGTGGGCGAGGGGTATACTCTGTTAAAGGGTGTGTAAAGCCATGGCACGTCAATATCAACGTCCAACGACGACGACCGCATTGCATGAATTCAACTTAACCTCAAACCATTTTTGGGGCTACACACCACACACGCACAAATACATTCGCGCACACACACACACACACACACACACACATAAGTTAATGAGAGTGTGTGTGTGTATATGTGTTTATAGGGGTAAAATACAAGCAGTCAGGCAGGCAGCAAAAGCAACAACAGCAACAAGACGCTGTGATAATTGAACATGTTTCCGCTGTCGCTGCTGCTGCTGCCAGCTACGACTGAGGCAGCGACTAAGGCAGCGACTGAGGCAGCGGCCCTTTAACATTTCTCGAAATTGCTTTTTGCTTGCTGCTATTGCTTCTTCTTCTTCTTCTGCTATGGGCTTGCACTTAGAGCTGAATAAAAAGAAGAAAAACGAAACGAACAAGCGCACGAATAAACTGAATGCCAGCCAAGCCCTTAACACACACACACACACACGTATATATATATATATATATATATATACATAGAAACGGGAGAAGGGTCGCGCACACAGGCGTTAGCTACTCCATTTTGTGTGCGCTGTTTCAGGGTGACCAGCTGACGTCAAGAATTTTTTTTTGAAATTTATGTTACTGCTTTTAATTTCAGTGAAGGTTTTTCTGTATTTGAATATTTAGTAGGTGGAACATTTTAGTAGAGTTTCATTGATATTCAAGTTGGTATTCGGTTGCTTGCTTTTAAACATTCAAATTTTTTTTTTTCTGAATATCGTATTCTTTTTGAGAAGTTTATAGTCTGATTAGGAACTCAATACTTGATTTGTGTATAATAACGTTATGGAGTCCCAAGTCTTCTTAAAGGATGTAACATCTTGGTACACACTTTATCTGTACATGCTTAAATATAGTATGTATAATACATACATTCTAATAATTTTCCCAACAAACAAAAAACCTGGTCACCCTAAAAATACACATAGCTTAGCATGGCAAAGAACACCAATAAGCCTAATAAATGGGCTGCCAGCTCATGTATTGTAATAAACGTGAGCTTAATACGCAGTACGCAGGACACGCACAGCGAACTAGGACCAAAGGACAGGGAGGCGGGACAGGACGGGACGGCACAGAACCGGACAACGGATATAGTTAAATAGAAAACCCAGAAAAACGTGCAACGTGTAATGATAGGCCCATTTTCATATGCATATTTTATTAACTATTAGCAGCGATGCAGCAAAAGTTGCAACAATAATTGATGAAGGCAAATCGTTACGCCACACACACACACACACAAACACAAAGCAAACACATGTCCACACATACACATTGGTGAGTGGTCCCCCGGGGCAGGAGCTACTGGAACTGAAACTCATCCCAACACACACACACACACACACACACGCACACAAGCAAACATCATTCACCGTCATAAAATGTGAGCTTTATGTTCGCTCGTTTATCCTTTAATATTTTTAAAGCCCACACAAAATGCTAAAACCCACACAAACGCACACTTTCACACACACAAACGCAGAAAAGAGACGAATAAACACACATATACACACAGACACACGCACACAGTTACACAAAGTTGACGAGCACACAAGTGCAGAGAGCATGAAGGCTTTATAAAAATTAAATATTTGCCCAGGAGAGTCAGTGGAGCGGACTAGGCAAACAGAATACCATCAAAGAGGGGGAGAGCAAAAAAACACACACACACAGCAAAAACGAATTTGCGAGCGAAAAAACCGTTTTCTTCTATTTTGATGCGCTACTGTCGTTTCTTCTTCTTTGCTCTCAGTAGCGTAGTTGCTCAGTTTCTGCTGCTGCTGCTGCTGCCGCTACTCTGTACATGTACGTGTATGTGTATGTGTATGTGTTTGTGTACGTGTGCGGTGGGTGGTCCAGAGCGCCTCTCCCAAAAAAGTTTCTGGCGCGTGCTTTACACTCGTTTGTGTGCCTGCCAGCGCCTAAGGCACAAATACATACAAATACAAATATGTATGCAGAAATACACGTACACACACACAGTAAATTTGTGTTTGCTTTTGACTTTTTATGTTAAGAACATTACAGACATTGCACACACACACACACACACACACACGCTTTGCAGTTGATGTTGTTGTTGTTGTTGTGTGCATTTGGGGTTGGCTAAAAAGTTTATATTTTCGTTGCTGTTGATGTTGTTGTTGTTGTTGTTGTTGGACCTTCTGTTCCGTTCTATTGTGTCCTTATTTTCGGCCACCCTCTTGTTTTTGTCATTTTCATTTTATTCGACTTTTTATTTTATTATGTTTTACAAATTTTGACTGTAGCCGGCCGTCCTGCCTTAATTCCCCAGAGCTTCAATTATGCCATTTAATGATTGGTTCGGGCTTGCACTGAATTCGTAGCCAAAAACTTGGTTCATCATATACACACACACGCACAATGTGCATAACTTCCTAAAAAGTAATTGACATATGTATAGATTCCATAAGTTTTTGTCTAAATGCATGGAAAATGTTCTTTGCTGTTGTTCAAATTTCGGAAAAGTTGGAAAAACTTTTATTTTCGAAATAATGTTTTGGCTCAGTTTGGATATAATGAATGAATGAATGAAATATCCAAAGGGTTAGACATTTTTGGGTTCCAAGGATATCGCACAAAATATCTACATCTATGTTTTACGTAAGAGTAAATCTTCAAAAAGAAGTTAAGGGCCTGCAGAGCACAAAGATTATGTGTTTTTTATGGTTACAGAAAAACTTGATTTTATTTTGACTTTCTGGCTGAAATGACTCTTATTATTTGCCGGAAATGACACTTTCAGCGATGCTTTTCTGACATCAAATGCGAATTCATCCGTCAAATACTCATAAATATAGACTCTTCTACAATGCCGGGCACGACATGACAAGACTCTTTTTTATGTGGGTCTGTTGTGTAAGTGTTCCTACATTTTCCTAATATTGTATGTAATACTGCCCTTGTTGGATGGATGTGTGTGAAGTGTGTTCGAAGTGTCCTTGTCCTTGTGTTTGTGGGACAAATTAAGTGCCAAGTGGCGTATAAATGACTTCGGTGGCGATGATTTAGACAAAGTCTAGTTCCCGCAGTAACAGGCCTGAATACATCACATTTTATTGGAGTCATCTGGGGAGTCGTCATTTGAGGTCGCTTTGCTTGAAGGCAACACAAAAAGGGACGAAAGCTTTATTGTCTTTTAAAAGGAATGTAATTTCCCCTTAAAGGAGCGGATTTCCACTAAATAGAATTCCTGATCGACAGTTGCTAATCAAGTAAATTTCTCCAACAAATTTTTTGTTGCCGCTGAAAAAAGAACAAATCGAACCTTTGATTCTAACTGTATACTTAGCTTACAACACTTGGAATACTTTTTAAAACGAAAACTGAGCTAATAATCTTATTTTGATAAAGTTTGGTAAGGATCCAACCTCAATTTCCTCCCACACAAGTCATACTATGAAATTATTAAGTGTTTTGTCGAATTTGACAAGAACATATTTGTTATTCAAACATTACTTCAGTACAAAGCTTTTCCTGTGTTCATGTAAATACAAAATGTCAATGTTTGACTTGCGGTTAGGAAAAATAAAAATACGTTTTTGCTTGTCATCCAGGCGAATAAGGAAAAGTCTACGAAAAAATCACAAGATTTCAGGTCCAAATATATGTTTGTTATGTTAGAACATTATGTTAACAGATAGATTTATGAACGGGACTGGCTTCTTAGAGGGAGGACACTTGCTATTTTCATATCGGAGTCATTTATAAAGATATCCAGTCATAAGTTAGTTATAATAACTTTAAATTAATGTAGTTTGTTTTGAAAGAATTGCTTAAAATGAATTAAATACTTTAATCACATGCAAAAACAAATAATATAAGTGAAATCGATAATAAATTTAAAGCTTTATACAAATTAAGATAGATATTATCTAATTAAACGAATACTCCTCTCTGCGTATTCCATTTCAACGAGTATGAAATAAACAATTGTGTTATCTAGTTATCCATATACAAATGACTTAAAGTTACCACAAATGCATCACTTTTAGTACTGGTACGCGTACTCGCACTGGTTGCCGTACTGGTATTCCCTGAAGAGCTGTAGTACCATTTGAGCATTAGAAATCCAATTGAAATTCATCAACCAAACTCAACGGAACTAAACTGAACTGAACTCAACTCAACTTCAGTTCATTTCAATTTAATTGACACGAAGTCTTTCTTGCATTAGACAAGCGGAACTGCAAGTTTCCCCAACGGAGGCATCAACTTGCCTGTTGATTTATGGCCATGTCCAAAACCTTGCACACCTATTGCCAACCAGAAACTACGTCAACTGCATATGTGTGTGTGTGTGTGTGTGTGCGTGTGTGTTTTGTGGGTTCGTGTTTGGCGGCGGTTTTGGTGTTTGGTGTTCGGGTTCCGTTCGCGTTTCACCTCGTTCCTCATTCTCCCGTTGCAGTGTACCCGTTCCTATTCCCCGGCTTCCCGGTTTCCTGGTTTGCCCGTTCGGGGACTTAATATATTAATCAAAGCAATGAAATCTTTATCAAGTTGTCATGCCGTACGACTGACAATGAGTCTGGCGTGAGATGTGAACGAAACCCGTTTGATCCTTAACACGCACGGATATATTTATATATATATAGTACTTTATGCTGTTGTTACAGTTGTTTCTTGATTGCCGACTGTTGTTCTTGTTGGAGTTCGCATTCTCATTTGCAATTTGCAATCGAAATCGCAGAATTGCACGAGACCAAAAACAAACAACAAGAAACATTAAAATAAAAATCATATCGAGGGTTGCACGATGAATACAAAAGTAGATATAATAAACATTTTGGGGTAAGTTTTAAGAAAACCTCCTCTTTGGAAAAATCCCAAACGGAGGTATCAATAAATGTTGATCCCTTAAAATGGGTTAATAGGGTATAATTCTGTTGCGAAAATATATGTAACAGGCAGAAGGAATAATCTCGGAATCCATAAAGTTGAAATGTTCCTTATAAGCGAACACAGCCATATTGTTTTAGATAAGTTCGTCTTACCGTTCGTCGATCGTGTTGATCTCAGACACTACAAGTGCTAGAGACTCCAGATTCGGTAAAATAAGCACTTCTTATCGCAGTACATTTTTTCTTCATTTAACGATATTTTAGATGTATTCTGACACAAAATCTAATTGTTGAGCACCCAACGAATTAATGCTATAATATATGAAAATCTTTATGGTTAATCGCAAAGACGAAAGCATCCCAGACCCCATATCATATTCCTGATCAGCATCACCAGCTAAATCTATAAAGCCTTGTCGTTCTGTTTTTATTAAAATATTCAAAAATTGTTCTACAACTTAGCGGAGGATCTTCTTTTTCATGCAGCTAGATAATTAATCTTATAGAGCTGTCAAAAATCGTATGAGAGTTGGATGGAATAGAGCTTATATACTTGCTTTATCTATATCCATACTTTGTCATATACACAATCAAACTTAACAAATAATTATATTTATATTAAAAGCCGGGATGACTCTATTTAGATCTTGTTCCTGTAATTACAATCTAACAGTTTCCACCAAAAGGTGCTCTTCTAGGTACTTGTAAGATTGAGTTCAAACCTAATCGATGACAAGAAACAAAGTTTTTTGCAACTTTTTTCGAATTATCCAAATAATTTAAGCTCCTCTGATTTAGTATCTCTCAGTTAGTCAGATAACTTTTTGTTAAGAGATATCCGAATGATCTCCCCAGTTCTTCTTCCTTGAACTTGATTTTACAAATGCAACTTTCCGCAATAAACAAAGACTAGTTTTGGGGGTATTTCACAATCTTCTGGTTAACGTTACTAATCGCGTTGATTTGGATACTTCATTGATCAGTTCTTTTTATATCCATATCTTAACCCACCGACTTGCTTGCTAACGTTATGATCAATTTATGTATATCTGTGCTTCTGTGTCTAAACTTACGTTGAGTCAATTGAACGACCCTCGTTTCAACTCATCCAAAAATGGTTTCAACGCGAATTGCGAATCATTTTTGCAAGCAAACTCTAAAATTGTCACACAAGATTTCGTATGAAAGTTGGATGTTTGTGTTTGAGTTTGAGTTGAGTTTAAGTTTAAGTTAAAGTTTTGCGATCCGTTTTCAATCCGTTTTGTTGTTTCTGTTGTTATTGTTGTTGTTGTTGTTGTTGGCGGCAAACATTAATATTCACATGTCGTTCGTCGGTATGCGCGACCAGTTACGGAGGCCCTGATATCGGGACAACCCAGTCTCGCCACTCGCCAGTCTCCAGTCTCCAATCTCCATTCCCCAATCCCCTCAACCCACCACTCTCCGCAAGCTCTTCACTCTGTCTAAACAGGCCGTTCCCCCGTGCTCTGTGAAGAGAAAAAACCCACCTTTGGCCCACCTCTACATCCCACCCACCCTGCCTCTCTGCCACTCACTGCCTTCTACTTACTTACTTATAACGAATGGTTTGGGCACAAAACGCGCTTTAGGCTGCATAAATTTATTTGTCGCTGTCGCTAACTAAAGCCGAGGCCGCTTTTTTTTTATTCCAGCTTTCAGCGTCAGCCTCAGACTCCGATTCCGATTCCGAGTCAGCCTCAGTCTCAGTCACAGCCTCAGATTCGTCTCCATCTCCGTCTCCGGACTGGGCCTCTAAAAACTGGTTCCATTTGTGCAAGTATTGTTGTTGTTGTTGTTTCTTGCCGACGCTTTTGGTATTGTGCTACTTGTTGTTGTTGTTGTTGTTGTTGGCTGGCTGGTTGGCTGGCTTGGTTGTGGCTTTCGCATTGAATTTTGCACCTCGACTTTTGCCGCAGATACATTTTACTTATCGGCATCTAAATTCAGAGACTGTCATGCAGCAGTTTCCCCCGAGTTGTTCCCAGCTGCCCCAACCACAACCTCACCTCAAATGCGAGTTTTAGCTCAGTAACTCAGTGAAGATTCGGACCGACTAAGAGAATTTAGCTACAGGATGAGCAAATACTAACGCCAAAAAGTATCAAATTTCAGTTGAGATACAAATAAGAAAATAACAGAAGAAAAAAAATAAGCAATATTTAACCAATATAAATATATATGTATATGGTTTATGGTTTATGGAGATTTCTGCTTGAGAAACGACTGGGAATTGAACTAATCGTTTTTGATTTTAAGTCGACAGCATCATTAAATTCCAGAAAATTTTAATATCAAATTAAAAAAATAAGGCAGTGTTAAAGTAATCATTCGTGTCTCATATCGTCTTCTCAATTGGAATTTCAATTTTTGTTATTGTTCAGTTTTACAATTGTGTTGATAATAAGGTTAATAAAGTCGACTTTAATTTATAAAATTGCTGTATCGCTTGCTTTCCCTTTTTCTCTCTCTCTCTCTCTCTCTCTGACTGTCTGCTGGACAAGTAAACATCCGCTTTTTGCGTTTTTCTCCATTTGCCTTGAATCGAATTCAAATGATTTCTTTGTTTACTTTAACTCAGCAGCTATCTTCTGGGCAGTTAGTCTCGACTCGAATCGACCGAATGAATATGGTACGAACACAATACACAAAATACCTTATAAGAATACTTACTTATTATAAGCACACATATATATATTTAGACAGATGCAAACCGAGTCATACTATTTCTCACACTCTGCTCATCTGTTTGTTTGTAAATAACGCAAATGAAGGTCTTTTGAGATGATATTCAGATACACAGAAACACTCAAAGAGAGATGCGATTAACTTTCTATGATGGACATTAAAGTTAACAAGCTTTCGTTTCGATTCGTTTCAAATGTTTGTTTGTATGTCTATCTATCTATCTATCTATCTATCTAACTATCTATCTATCTATCTATCTATCTATCTATCTATATATCTATCTATCTATCTATCTATCTATCTATCTATCTATCTATCTATCTATCTATCTATCTATCTATCTATCTATCTATCTATCTATCTATCTATCTATCTATCTATCTATCTATCTATCTATCTATCTATCTATCTATCTATCTATCTATCTATCTATCTATCTATCTATCTATCTATCTATCTATCTATCTATCTATCTATCTATCTATCTATCTATCTATCTATCTATCTATCTATCTATCTATAAACGAAAGATATCTGAAGAGCTTCAAACAGTTTGTACCCTCACTTTATCTCATTTGAGTAACGAGTTTGGGGTAGAAACAAACTTGAATTGATGTTCTATATTTGGGTTCACAATAAAATTAGTTTGGCTCCTTATCGATTATCTTTTTTTAAGTCTACCTTAGAGTGTATTTACAGTGGAATGCTTGAATCTTGATAGGCTTGGCCACCATTTTGTGGTTTCTGTTTGTGCTCAAGTTTCGGTCTTTTCTTCCCTTTTTGAAGTGCAAAGAGGAGCAAGTAAGGAGGTTTATGTGGGGACAGCTTGCCTTGGAAAAACCCAGTAGCCTATGCAAAACGATTACAGTCATTGATTGTTTGCTTGTAAAATGTTTAAAATTGCTACTGTTTAATTTCCAACCTGTAATCCTCAATATATCTTGTTAATTATAAAGCGGACTCGATTAAAATCTTACGGATCTAAGGTTTTCTTGGATGGTAAAATTTAAAGTCTGTAGTTCGTACATTCTCTGAAAAAACAGAAAGACGATCAAGAATAGTAAGTATAGTATTTGCTGAAAAATATATTTATAACCATTATATCAATCATTTCATGGGTTAAGTTTAATGATCTTCATGCATAGTAGTACCTGTACTGACTGTTTGATGGGTAATAAAAAATGGTGGAATACGTTTTATGCCATTCTAAACAAGTCATCAAACCATCTAGTGCTTACTGTTTCTTAACAAGAAATATTATAATTCCATTGAAGATTGTTGGTACAACAATGTGGATTGTCCATTCGACTCGCTTAAGATTATATTTCTGCGTTGAATAAAGTAAAATGTATATTTGACAGAGTTGTCTTATAAATTACAACACTTTCAGACTTTGACAATATTAAAAATATTTCTTAACTTATTTTATACATATTATTTTGCTTATAAATGTCACATTTTTTAATGCCAAATCTATTCTCAAGTTTTATTTATAAAAATTAGGATAGGTAACTAGATAACTATTTTTATGTTTGCATATTAATTAGGTATTGTGTATTCTAAGGTATTATGTACCCAAATCATCAACCTTTTTTATGTTTCTCGAAATGAACATGGCAAAAAAGTTGTAATACTATTAAACAGTTTTAAAACTTATACCTCATACAGAGTGTATAGATGATATTCATTTCGGTAACTGTAAAAATCCCAGCGAGAAAAACTCGCTTCGAAACTCGCTTGTGAAAAGTTTTGTTCAAAGTTTTTCCGCAAAAGTTAATTGATTTATATTTTGACATTTTTCGTTGGAGAAAAATAACAGAAAAAAGAGAAGGTGCACTATAAAACTTGCAGCTCCAGAGACCTTTTCGTGACAAATGCCGGAAAGTCGCGTCGTCGTCGTTGTTGAAATTGTTGGCGCTGGGTTTTACTACTTTTTGTGACGGCTTTCGGCACTGTGGTGAGAGAGACTGCAGTTTGCAAAAGTTACTTAATCATGAGCTTCAATTAGTACCGTGAGCTGGGAGTTGGGAGTTGGGAGCTGGGAGCTGGGAGCTACAGTACGGTTCGTAATACTGCAATACAGTTGAAGGCATAGGTTTCGTGCCAAAAGCATATTGTTTGTTGTTGGTATGCGCTTGGCCAAGGGGAAACGGCAGACGTCGATAAAGCGAAAGAAAATAAAAATGGAGTGTCACGGCTGGCGCACACAACTGGCTGCAGTTGAATAAAAAATATAAAAAAGGAACGAGAACGAGAACGAGAGGGTGTGTGCCGTGATGTGGAGTGAGTATTATGTGTAGCGTGTTGCGACAACAGTACCCAGTCCACACACACACACAGTTGCGTTCATTATTGTTGCCTGTTGCGAGATTTTTTTATGCTGACAATTCTCGATGAATCGCTCCCGTCATTTGCCCTTGTACAGCGACACCCACTCGCCGACTAACGTTGCGATGCGAAGTCGGTACACTAAGCTCCAAACACTGCCGCCTGAACTGCTCGATTGAACTCACAATCTGAAGCGCTCTCTCTCTGTCTTTCTCGCACGCTCTCTGGCGTTCGTGACTGACTGTGACTCCACCTCTTGCCCCTTGGGAGTCCCATACTCTTCGACAGCTAGCTCTCACGAGCATTCAGCTCGTGTTCTTTCGGGTTTGAAGCTGCGCTTGTATTTCGGTTCGGCTGTTCGTTTGTTCGTTCAGCAGCTCGGCGCGGTCTGTTCGGCTTCTTTCATCAGCATATTTCGTGTTTATCGCTGAGTGATGAAAATTATGTTGATGACGTTTACATAGCTCCGACTCTGGGCGCTGCTGTCTCTCAGTTGCTTTGTCTGTCCGTCTGACGGTCTGTCTGACTGTTTCTCAGTCTGTCAGTCTATCTGTGTGTGCGCTTTGCACGTCGTCACCTTAGCAATCCCCTTCTCTCTCTGTACAGCTCCCCTTTGGCTTTATCGTTTGGCCCCAGCGGCGACGGCGACAACTAGCGAAAGTTGTGCTAAATTGGAACATCAGCGTTTTGCTTCTGTTTATTTTCATGTTTGTGCTGCGCGCCATCACCAATACATGCGGTATGGGTATGCGGTTGAGTTAGCAACAAAAACACCCAACAACAACAACACAACACATACATGTACTATATATAATACCAAAAAATGCATAAACAACACTAAGTTCATTTACATGCATTTATTTATTGCGTTTCTCAAAATGTATTTTCGTTTGCGACCTTTGATATTTTCAGATTTGCTGCTCATGCCTATCACCGCCTTCGCTTTGTGCTCATTCCATTTGATATCGTCTGTGGTATGAAAATATACTCATATGCACACACATGCATACATTGTATAGTAGTTTTTCAATAGCTCTCTTCTTTCTGAACTGTGTTCTCTGTTTCAGTATTATTTCATTATGACATTATCATTCATTTGGCATATAACTTTCGAAGTAAAAGAAAAAAATGATTGTCTCTTGCAGTTCTGTTTAAGAAAGAAGAATTCATATATATACATACATATATATATCAAATTCAGCTTTAAGTTCTTATATAGATCGACAGACACACTGAGAAGCCATATAAATATTTTACATTAAGGTTGTGAAGTTTTTTTGATCCTTTTTACCAAGCATAATGTTTAGTTACAATTTTTAAAGTTGTTAGATATACATAAACCCCTAAAAAAAATGTGAAAAATGAATTTTTGAAGACTATTAGAACTAAAGACTTAAGATTCAGAGTAGACAATTAAGTTTAATTCAACGGCATTAAATTTTTTTCATTGAATTCTTAAAATCGGTCAAACAATAATCTACATTTGACCTGGGATCAGAAAGTTCACTGTAAATTTTTGATTATGGGCTATTAAAGTAAAACTTCAACGTTTTCTCGTTAACTTTCCCTAATGCAATTACAATTTTAATGGCTATTTACATGAGTATACTTTCACAGCTATTATGTTCGCACTATGAATGTATTTACAAAAAGTCTATTCAGTATATGCGATTCTAAGGAAATCAAAACCCAAGTTGCGTTCCCTGTTTTCAAAGCAATTCCGGGCAAAAAAGAGAAAATCTTCACCAAAATGGCGTCCAGTTTGTCAATTAAAAGTGAAGCTAGAACGTTTAACGTTCTAAGTAAAAGATGTCATTGTTGTTTTTTCGGCATTAATTTTGTTTAACACTTTCAAATCTTCTTACAGACCAAGATCTTATTAATTATAATGTAACTTAAGTGTTTTGTTACTAAAAACTAATAATCAAACAATAAGTTGAGGAAGTCGGTGTAGAATTAGAGAGAAGTACCATTAAGTATTTGTACACATAGAGTATAAATAGAGCTTATTTACTTATTTAGTAAGTCATTGAACAAGGTATATAAATGTATTTATTCTTTTTCAGTTAACTGGCAAAATATTTATGGCCATTAAAAATGAGCAGAAGGAAGCATCTTCGAGCCCGATTAAGATTATATATATTCTTGATTAGCATTCTATTACCAAATCGATTTATTCAAGTGCGTCTGTTTATTGGTTTGAACTCCAAACTCTAGCTTCTAGGCGTATTGCTTTGGCAAACTAAGTAAGTTGTAAGTTATCGATACCACTTTCCGTTTTCGATTTACACTTGATGACGATAACAAAAGGATTTCAAGCGTTATCGAATTTAAAACTCGTTTAAGCCCGCAGTAGCAAGTACAGTCATCTACTATAGACGGGAAAAAAACACACACACGCATACATACGAGCATAGATTAGGGTATCTTCTTGTTATCCTATTGCTTAGATATTTTGTAGTTCCTGAGATCGACGTGTTTATACATACTGACGGACGGACAGACAGACGGACATGGCTAATTCGACTTGGTTGTTGATGCTGATCAAGAATATACATACATATATATTTTATGGGGTCGGAGAAGCTTCCTTCTACCTGTTACATACTTTTGGACAAAACCATTATACCCATTTTTACCCATTTCATGGGTTAAGGGTATAAAAATCAGTCCCATACTTGTTTTGAATGCCTTAGCATCCAACCATAAATCGATACGATCTTCGTTGCGCTTTGATAATCCCGCATTACTAACAAAAAATGGCAAGAAAATCAAGTAGATAACAACCTCTATGTGTAAAATGATTCTTGTAATTTGCCATATTTTCATTTTGATTTATTTTCAACGAAATATTCAAAGTCTCTTGCTTGATCAAAGTAAACATTTATAGTGCAAAACGATTTAAAATCTATATAAACAATAAATAATGTAGAAAACCATTTTCTGCTAAACTTAAAGGAAGTCAATCTTAAATTATTCGTGTCTTTTGGTTTTTCTTTTGCCAGTTTTCCCGTTTTCCCGTTTGCCCGTTTTGTTTCTGTGTCTAGTCTTCACTATTGTGTGCGAAATTGCATTCGTCTAGGCAATTTGGGACGACTTATGGGCCAAACAAGAGAGTTTGCCAACTTTTCAGACGCTACAAAAGACACAAAAAAACAATAGAAAGCCAAAAGTGATGCGATAAATGCGCAGCACGAACAAAAACAAAAATTTGTTACTGGACACGTAAGCAGAAAAAAATGTAAACGAGAAATACAACTCAATAAGCACATACAAAATATTGTATGTAATTAGTAGAGCCGTGATAAAAGCTACAAGCAACAATACAAAACAGCAACAAAATAACGAAAAAATAGCAATATACATTCATATGTATATGTATGTGGGTTTGTATGTACATATGTATTTTAGAGGCTTGTTATTTTGCGTGTTTTGTTATTGTTATTGCTTTTGGCAAGCGAACGTTTCGTTCGTTAGTTCGTTCAATTATTTAATCGGCATCGGCAAAGCGGAGCAACAACAACAACAACAGCTCGAAATGCGATTGAGAGACTAAAACGGCGGCTAAAAATGCGCTGTTGCCGCTTTTCAGCAGCGCCACAGTCAAAATGAAGCAGCACAAACACACACACACACACACACACAGCTAACTCAAAACATAACAAAAAGTGGCGCGCTTATAAAATTTTCCGCGCTTTTCTGTTTTGAATCAAAATCCGCACTCACACGCACGAAAACGTACACACACACGCACACACACTGGCACTCTCGTGCTCACACTCTCTGTCACTCTCTCTCTCTCTCTCATTGCGGCGAATTCGTCGATGTTGCTCTCTCACATTCGAAATTCGAATAAAATATTAAGTTCGAATAAACATCTTGTCAGTTGTGCTTGCGATTGCCGCTTGCAACGTCACGAAAAAGGTCACAAACACATAAACACACACACACACACAAACGCATTTTACTATAATTTGCTTTTGCGTTTGTTGGCGCTGTTGCCAGATTTCATCATTACGTAGCATGGCGAAAACTCAGTCGTCATTGTGGGTTGTTTGCCAGCTTTTTGTTGCTCGAACGCTGATGGAAAGAGTGGAATCAAAAACTGAGAGAAGTTTAGGGAAGGAGTGAGTGAGGGAGGGATGGGAGGTTGCGAATGGCGCCATTTATGGCGATTATTAAGTTAACGCTGCTGCTTTCGTTGCTGTCGTCGATGGTACATTTTGATGAGGTTTTTTATGCATCGCTCCGACCCATCGCCGCACCAAACGGTCTCTGTGTGTGTGTGTGTGTTTGTGTTTGTGGCACACGCCCCTTATACAGTGCGGCCACAATGCCATCGAGAAGTTTCATTTAGGAAAAGTGTCGCCTATCAAAATTGTAATTACGATTTTGGTTTTAGCACATTATCGTTAGCTTGCGCCACGTTTTATCACCTATCTTGCTTAATGGCTGCATTGTGTTTGATTATGGATGCCCCTTCTCCCTTCTTCCGTTCTTCCGTTCTTCCTAGTCTACATTAATTTATTTATAAATTGTTTTCGACGATTGCTCTTTAAAATGCGTCGTTTTTTCTTGCTTCGTTTGCGGTTCGGCATGTGATAAACATTTAATTATAGCATTTTTGCGTGTCGCTTTTGGCATTTGTTCGTTTCATTTCATTTCATTTCGTTTCGTTCCGGTTCGGTCCGTTCCGTTCCGTTTCGTTTCGTTTTCGCCCGTTCTGTTTTCCCAATTAAGAACACAAAATAAACATTATAGAGCTAATTTTGTGGGCCAACAACAAAGTAACAGCGTGTTGATTAAATTACAAAGTTTATGAGCTTACATATGTATGTACATATATATGTATGTTTGTGTGTTTGTCAATATTTCGATCGGCTGTCTGTCTGTCTGTTCGTTTCTCGGCTGTGTGTGTGTGTGTGTATGTGTGTGTTAGGAACCCGCAGTGCAGTCGGCTTGACGTCAATTCGTAACGCTTAAGCTGACGCAAGGCTTCTCTGCCTTTTAATGCGACGCCATTTTATGTTATGCATGTTACGAGGCAAAAAGGCAGCGCACAGTTGGATTTTGTTGTTTTATGGCACAAAGGCATAAAAAGAGCATGCACAATTCGTTGAGGGAGCAGATGTTTTTTATTGTCAATCCAATATGCAATTACATACTTAGCAATCTAAATATATGTACTCTATTTACTCTACATATGGATCAAAATAGGAGTAAGCATATTTATTCATTTTTATGTCGCAAAAACCAATAAAGAAGTGGTTAGAATGGTTTTCTAAGGTCTTTTAGTATTTGCAGCAGATAAAATTACTTTTGAACTTTTGAAACTAGTCGAGAAAACTCCACTAAAAGATACTACGAACCAAACTCTATTCGTACAGATATTACTATAAATATTATAGTCTCTTAAATTATATCGTTAAGCCACGCGAATATGGCTGAATTAACTTGGCTGTTGTTGTTGATTAAGAAGATTATGGTCTCTGAGGCACATCCCTCTGTCCCATTTGAACCCATTATCAAAACAATTTAAAACAAGTAACAAGGCTCTAGTCGAGCAAGCTCGACTAAAAGATACCCTTAACCCTTGACCATACAGATGGACAGACGATCGGGCTAATAGAGATACACCTATGGCTGTGTACTTCTGTATCAATGCTTGATGGTTTCATATCTCCGGGGGTTTCTTAACAGATTTTAATGAAAATTTCACAAAAGTTCATTATTTTGATTATAGTTTCAATCCTCACGTGTATCGTAAACCTGAAAAGTTATCGAAATTTGAAACAAACTTGGTATGCCTAGGACAGACGGACGGACATGGCAAAATCGACTCGGCTGTTGATGCTGATCAAGAATATATATGCTGTATGGGGTCGGAGAAGCTTCTTTCTGCCTGTTACATACTTTTGCACAAAACCATTATACCCTTTTTTTTACCCAGTTCATGGGTTAAGGGTAAAACAAGTCAACACTGCCATATGTTGGGTATGCGGAATAATATATGTACATATATACTGGAAAAGCGTACATGTTTATACATTGTATTATAATTTTGTCATAAAACGTTTAACGTATAGCAGAAAGCATATCCGACTATAGACGTGTACAGATCACTATCCCCATCTAAGTCCTTATAGCTATGTCTATACCAGCCGTTCGTCGGTTTCTGTGCAAACTGGTTCCCCGGGTTTTGAGCTATCGAGCAATCTTTTGTCTATATCTTCTTGTTATTGCATTTATATGATTTGTCGAAATCAGCGAAAATGAACCAATATCCATAAATATCAGGCTACAAATTCATGTTGGATTTGTTGTTTCAAGTACTTACTTACTTGTTTTCATAGTGAAATCTCTTTTTAAAGAGATGTGTTCCAATCTGACCGATTTTGACAAAAGATCTTACTGCAACAAAAAGAGCTTGATAAAAGTTTCAGATCAACAGCTCAAAAACAAATCAAATAGTTGGCATGGAAAAAGATAGATAGGCAGATATCAACTCAGCTTGCAAAGATGATCATACAGTGAGACATCTCTTAACGGACATCCCTATTAGGCGGACAGGCTATTTAAGCACATAACACTTTTCGTAAATAATTTCTTTGCTCTTAGGGTTAACCTACCTTCTTACTATAGTAGACTTTTATTAATAAGTCTTCTTCCTTCTCTTTCTGATTTTAGAGAAAATGTCTACCTATTTCTCTCCAAACTTGTAATGCCAACCCCTTTTTGGATCTTATGTTCAATCTATGATGAGCTCTCCGACTTATTACTTCCTCTTGCTCCCTTAAGAAATGAGCTTTGTGTCATTTTTCCAAATGTTCGTGATCTTCGTAGCCGCACCCTATGCGGAGTACCCCTCGGTCGGTTGGGTGTGAGTTGGGTTGCGTAATGCCTGGGTCCTCGCGTTAACAAGTCGGTGCTTGATATCCCTGGGCTACGTCTAAATATATAATATATAAGAATAAACGTAGAACACACCAGTCAAACTACCTTCTTATAGACTGAAATTCCTACAAGGCGAACTAAAGTTGTTCGACGGTAGCTTATGAGGGTGTTCACAGTACCTTATGGGGTCGGACAAAATGTATTTTTTACCACTTTCACTTAAAACTTTTTCTAGCATTTTTGGGATGAGATCTCGAATATAAATGTTAGGCTGCCGTTTGATGTCTGAAATATGTTTAAATGAAATATTAAGTTTATTAGCGCTGAATTTTAACATCTGCCCGACAACACGGGGCTCCCATTACTATTTTCTGCAACTGTTGTTGTTCCTCATCTTCTTTTTTGGCAAATGTACCCAAAAAAAAAAAAAAAAATAGATGAAAAAGTTGGTTCATTCCATTTGGCAATACAAATCGTTTTAAAAGTCAGTCAGCAATAAAATGTTGTAAAATATAGAAAAACAAAAAAACTGTGTTTGCTACCGTGAGGCAAGTTGAAAGGAATGGCACTTTTGACAGCTCATTTCATTGAATATAGTGATTTGTGTGGCAAGTCAACTTGCAACTTGCAACTTGCAACTACCAACTACCGCTGTGCCATAAACTAAAACCGAAAACAGACTTCAAAACTTGACGAAACCCATACAGCAGCAGCAGCAGCAGCAGCAGATGCCACATGCGAGTAGAAGACGGAGACGAAGTGAGAGATGGAGCTGGAGCTGGAGCATGGGGAGCGAGAAGGAAGCAGGGTTGAAGCCATTTTATTGCCACGTCTAAAAATGTGAAACAAAACAGACAAAAAGACAGAGTGAGACTTTTAGGCGTGGGGCAGACTGTGTGGCAAAGTGGCAGAATGGCAGCTGCATCAACGCCTTAAGGTTGATCTCGAAATGATATACTTCTAATTGATTGATTGTTACGAGAATTTAATTTACCTGTCAGCATAAAAAACACATCCCAAACAAATTGTGTGTCTTTGAATGCAGACATCAAATAAGAATGAGAATGTTGGAAACGTCATTTCACAGAGTCTGTGTTTGCTAACGATTGAAAGAATGATCTGCCCCCACAAAAGTAGCTAACGTTTTCAGTTTTTTGCCAAAAAGCACAGCGGAGTGGAGTTCAAGCGGAATCGCAGCGGAAGCGATTCTGTTGGCAGTTCTGATGCATTTGTGCATTCGTGGAAAAGAAAGAAAGCTTTTTCCGATGTCTAAACACCGGAAAGCAGCGTGTCAATAGACGTTTGATTAATGGCTTGTGGAGGGAGATTCCGATTTTATCCGTAAAGCAGGGATTCTAGCTGGATGAGTCAGAGTATCGCTTTATTAAACTCGGTAAACCTTTCCCTTTAAGTGAAGTAAAACTTTAAAACTTTTTCTTTTGTTTCGCTAACCGTTTGTGGGCTGACATTCTAACTTGAACGGGTGGGTGAACAAGTTGGCCGACGGTGGATTGTCCTCTTGGCATATGCTTTCACTGTGAATGCTGAAATTGAAATATCTTGTTGTATGCTTAATTGTCAAGTGCTAACTGTTTGAAGAGCAAACTCGTACTTTTAGTGCATATGTACTATATCTATAAAGGGCTTTACTTGTACTTGTGTTTTGCTTACAGTTGCGTATATGTACATATAATTTGTATATACACACACAGAACACAATTTACTTCCATTTTCATTATTACAAATAGTATTTTTGGTTGGAGAGGTAATGGTTGTACGTTGCGGTTAATAAATGAATGGAAACAAAAGTGAGAGGGTAAAAATATAATATATACTATATATGAATGTACAGTACATATACAAACTCTACACATTTAGTCAAGTTTTAGTCGTTCGAGCAAAACGTCTCTCTCGCTCTCGCTCTCGCTCTCGCTCTCTCTTTCTCTCTCTATCGCTCTCTGCAACGCAAGAGAGTGCACTGAAAAGAGAACCAGAGAACCGATTGCGCTCGCTTGCAAAAGAAGAGAACAGAAACCGGTTGCCGAATGCCGAACGCCGAACGCCGAACAAACGACGAAGACATCGGCAAGCGAACGAACAAACGATTGAAATGTTTACCGGCGATTTGTCGGATATTGAACGAAAAGAGCGACCAATCAAATGCCTGCCGACCGAATGAGCCGAAGTGAGTGCGTGAATCACGATTGGGTTGCGCCCAGCGTACTCTTCGATTTGATCGTTTACTCGGGTTGTTCGGGCGTGGTCGCAACACGTTTCGTTGGAAGCTAAAGCGAAAAAAAGGGGAGAGTTTCTTGCATCGCAACAGGAGTATCAGGCAATATACACACATACATACATACGCACATGTATTAGGCGTATGTGCGTGTATTGATTGATGGGCACAGTCGGGTGGGTGGAAAGAAAACTTATAAAACGAACGAACAAAAAACAACAAAAAAAAAATGCCAGGAAACCGTAAAGTAAAGTTTGTTTAAAATTAATGGCTGCAAAGGTGCGAGTTGACATGTCTGAGAGGTGAAAAGAAAAAGAACGCTGTGCAATTACAATTACGTACTTAGTTGCAGAATTAAAATCGATCTGAAGTACAGTTGCCACAAGATTAAGTCTCTTCATATATTAAAGATATTAAAGAGGCGAAGTGCTGGCAAAAAAGCAAGCCAAGCAATGCAAACAATAAGTGAAACAGTAAACCTAGAAAACACTTTGTCGCTTTCCCCCATTACTCATTATGAAAATGACATCAAGAATATGATGAAGAAGAAGACGAAGAAGAAGAAGAGGGAAAAATGAAAATGAAAAAGTATCTAACCATTCAAAATCAGCCATATGGAAAGATATCTTTTCCATGCGCTGCACAAACAAATGAAACGACGTACAGTAGGATAGAGAAAAGTGAGAAGTAGAAGGGAACACAAACACACACACACACACACACATACACAAACACACAAAACAAAGGAAAATAGCATTGGGCCTATCTCTCTCTGTGTGTGTGTGTGTGTGTGTGTTTCTGTGTTGTGTTTGTGTTGAATGTATAGACTCGAATATTTTTTGGGGGTTGCTGTGCAAACCCATTTGGGTGGGTCTTGGTAAAATCGGTGGCGAGTGGGGAGGGTAGTGGTTTGGGATCTGTGTGCTATGTACTTGAACAAATTATAGGTTTGTTTTATGTAAATGAATAAGAAGACTTTTGTTTAACTTGCGATTTTAAAAGGATGGTTCGCATTCAAGTGCGAAGAGGGCATGAAAATTTAGTCATCTATTTGCTTAATAATTTTTTCTTTTTGACTGAATCTGCGCAACGTCCTTAACCAGTTTGGAAGCCAGTAGACTGTCGGCAACTGTACTTACTCTATTTCGTTATAATAATCATGTTATTCTATACAAATTGTTAACATTTTGTTTTAATTAATTTTGACATTTTCGATAAGCATTTTCATTTCCATTTCAACAATGATGTTGTGTCCTTGCTGAGAGCGCGGTGTGTGCATTTGCTAGAGCGGTGGCGCCATCTAGTAGTATTTGCACATACTAACAATTTGGAAACTTGACGAAACGTTGTTGTATTTTCGAATGGGCTGTGTCTTGGCTAGCAATTATGGAAGTGAGTCTAAGCTTAACGCTAAAGTTTATTACGTGAGGCTGGTTGCGCTTATAGTTGCTGGTTTCGTTCGCTTGGCGCCTTGAACTTAACGAAAGTCATTAAATTTAAATTGATTCGTTAACCTAACATTTTAAATGAGTTTATTTGGGTATTCTCACAAATTGGAGGAACTTTGAATGTAAAATATTTATTTTTCACTTAATTTCCATTAAGAAATGACATTAATCGAATTTAACAATTCGGTTTGGCGGTTTGGTTATAGAATATTTCAAAGACAAAAATTGTTCACTTATTCGTCTCTGTTGCCTTCCTTTACATTGATCGCTTTTAAATTAATAAAATCTTTTTTACATATTTTTAAAATTCTATGACTTTCATAAGTTTTCTGTCCACCTGTTCTTCCGTCCGTCCGTCCGTCCGTCCGTCTGTCCGTCCGTGAGTCTTTCCGTCTGTTTGTTAAGCACGTTGTGAAACAAATATAACAATTAAATACGCACTAAGCCCAACACAATCCGCACTACACTAGTGTATTTAAATGACATTCAATTTATGGGAAGCTTGACTAAAGGCAATTGCATTTCAATTTACAAAAGCTAAGGCTTATAAATATTTTAAATACACATACAAGTGTATAGGCAAGTGCAAGTGCATGTGTGTATGTGTGTGTGTGTGTAATTTATACAGTGTATGCTGAGAGATTACCTGCAAGTAATTGCCTTTCGATTTTCATAAAATTCATTTAGCAGAGATAAAGAGAGAGAGCGAGAGAGAGAGAGAGAGAGAATGACACGAAATGTGCCAAAAGGCCAAAATTCAATGCATATTTGATGCATGATGCAAAAATAGTGAAAATGAATGAATTTTTCTATTGAGATAAGTTGAGTTAATCATTTTAAGCATGCAAATGGGCAACAAATGCCAAGTGCGGCAAATGATGGCAGATTCTAATGCCAAAGACCAGACAGAATTCGCTATATTAGAAAATCATTTTGGAATCCTTTGCGCCGCACACCCTCTTCCCCTTTCTGCCACGAAATGAGGGTTGCCACTTATCAATATTGATTGGGGCACAGTTGTTCGTGTTGTTGTTGTTGTTGTTGTGCAGGTGCCATGTTATTTTACAATTTTCGGCACGAATTTGTTATGCCACAAATCCCCAGCAGCGCTTGTCAAAAACTGTTGCTGCTTGTTGCTTGTTGCTTGTTGGTTGCTATGTCCAGGCCAGGTTGTGGCCCAAACACAGAAGAGAGTCACATCAAATTGGCCTACACCCTTCACCCAGTTGCAATCAGCCAATCAGCCAATCAGCCAATCATAAATTTATCATTACGTTTGCACTCGTCGTACCAAAGGGTACCAACAAAGCTAACTTGGCACAGTGCAACGAACGCATGTGAAATTTGCAATGAAAGTTTTTGTTATAAATAAATTGCAAGAAATTGAAAAGAGAGCAATATTGATTTGGGGAGATTTTACTAAACGCAACAGTAACTTGTAATTCAAAAGCTTATTGGAATTTGTATTTAAAATAAAAGCAGTTTTTTTTTATACTTGTTATAGTATAGTAGTATTCGCCTTAATCAAATCAATATCGTTACCGATTATCGTTCAGATCAGTTGTAAATAACTTAAGTTGTTCCAACTAAAGATTGTGTCCATACACACAATAATCAATTACAGATTTGTCTCTAACACTTTTAATATTAAATTTATGAACCTTTTGTAATAATACCGATACCGATACCGATACCGATACAAATTGTCATTTATTGGAAACGAAAGTCAATAGAAATTCAATCAATGTTTTCTCTTCTAATATTATATAGTATTAAAATTTTCACATCAACTTGAGGTTTTCATAATTACAATTTTTCAATTTGTTTTTGCCACATTAAGCTGCACTGTGCTGTGGCAACTTAGCCGATTACAGCACAGAAGCTACCGCAAGTGGGATGGGGGACGCAGGCTAGGGGTCGGGGTAATATCTACCGCATTAGCGAAGCATTTTCAATGCGATGCATTGGCATTTATTTATCCAGTTTGGCATATTGCAACACCCCAAAAAGGGAACAGTTTGCAGTTTGCAGTTTGCTTGTTGCTTGTTGCATATTTGAAGCGCTTATTTGGATGTCGCCTTTTGCAGGGTGCATGGCATGGAGCGAAGAATGTGGGCTGGGGGATGTGGGGGGTGTGGTGTAGTTGGCTGTTGCACGTAAAACGTAAACACCTGAAAGCAGATTGTGCGAACGTGCTGCAAAAATAATAACAAGTTCGTTTGGTTTGCCAAATTGCTATTTATTAAAAATCAATGTTGCTGGCAACAAAATCAGCAATTTAACCAGCCTCATGTGGCAAGCGATTGGGTGGCATGGTGGCATACCAGCACAGTAACCGTAACGCTGACAGTGTCTTTCTGTATCGGTTGTGTATCTGTGTTGGTCTCTTTTAGTAACTGCACAGAGAGAAAATACGAGCATTTGTAAAAAGAAAAACTAAAAAAAAAATGTCAATGAAAATTTCATTTATTTATTTATTTACATTAAATAAATCTAAAAATTTAATCGAAAATATGCATGAAGATAGTATGTACACTTGAATGTATTGTATAGATAGTATGCTTGAAAAATGACACACTAAAGTTTTAGCAATTATATATTTATATATGATAGATATCAAAACAAAGTGAAAACCAACTGAAACCCAACTTCAAGCTTATTGTAGGTGTAACGGGGCCCCTGTTCGAGATTGTTATGAAATCTCCAATATCATCTGTTACATATTTTTAAGAAAGGTCATTTCTGTTCCTTAGTTTCTTATTGTAAACACATTTGAATTTAAAAAATGTTCATGATTTTCTATTCAATACATCTCTTCGAAATGTCGAAATCAATTTGCCATTCGGTTAGCAATAACAATTATTAAGGTTAAGGTTATTTAACATTATTTACGAAGTGGCAACTGGTGCAGAACTATTTTGTGTTTAATCACTAAGAAGAAGAACTTTTTTTTGACAAATTTAGATTTTGATTAGATTGTGGCTAAATCTCTTTGTGGCCATTCTCGTTTTTCTTATATGTTCAGAGAAAAAAATCCCCGAAAAACAAGTTCATACCAAGTTCTGCTGCCTCTAATGTTTGGTTTTCCAGATATCAAAATCTGCCCAAGGGATAAAGATTTAAAGATTTCTGTCAAACTCTATAGAGTTTCTGCAAACAAACCAATGAACATTTCATTTAAATGAAAAAAATATGTTTAAGATTATGAATACTTTATTCTTTTTGTCTCTTGAATCTAATAATATATTATTTATTTGATGTTGTTTATTTTTTTTCAGTGCACATTCGACAGTGGGAATGGTTGAGCCTCGGGGCCACTGTGCGGTCGGTGTTGCTGCCATGATCCAATAACTGTTGCAGCAACACCGTCACTCACTCACACACACACGTCAGAGGCAGCCTGGCACATATGCTAGGGCCCAGTGGAAGTCCAGGGTCCAGGCTTGGATGGGTTGGGGTTTGGGGGGAGTTTCTGGTCACCGGCATCTGGTCAGCCAGGCGACATTTCCGGGTAGTTTGAAGTAATTGATTTGCAAGCTGTTGCCAACATCGTCGTCGACGTCGGCACAAGGATGCCGCAGTCTGTTGCACAGACCCACCCAAAAGGGTGGTGGTTGGTGGGCGGTGGCTACCCTGGCTGTATGGGGAGAACAGCTGTATAGTGGTCAGCTTAACTTGGCCAGCAAGCGGCTTAAGTTAGGCATTTGACCAGAACGCCACCAACAGCAGCAAAAGCAAAAGCAGAAACCGAAGCTATCGGCCCACGCGGCGTTTGGGTGATTTTAACAAAGAAAATGCGCCCCGAAGCAAATTTGGCAATTCTTGCACAAGCTGCTTGCAACACACAAACACACACACACACACAACGAGAGGTGTTTGTAAAGTTGGAGATCGCCTTAGCTACAAAATGTATATCTGCAACACTAATATAACTAATCTTTAAAGTATCTATTTTTTATTTCTCTTTTTTTAAGATAAGCATGGAAGTTAGATTAACAACAAATTCTTCCTAATATCTTGTCTCCTATTCATGGTGTTAAATCTATTCAATGTTATCGCATAATTAGTTGTGGCAGCTATAATTATTTTTAACAACAATTTTGGTTTAGGAACCTTTCAATCTTATCACAAATTGACACCGCTATCGAATTTTCCATGGAACCCAATCCATATTTCTAAATAATAATGGTCTAAATGTGATTACGATACTGCGAAACTAACGCTTATTGGATTATCAATTTCCAATCATTTATGGTCAGTGTCGATTTCAAATTGACTGATGATATTGTTTTGGAATGAACATGAATATTCTTTAGTTGTTCTACTTGATTAATCACACACAATTTTTAAGAGATTTTCTAACATTTTTATCTAGCTCCCCACTCGGATTGTATAAATGTTTCCGAATAAAAAACTATACGTGACTTTGCTTGGCAATTCTTTTTTATCAACCTTAGTTGGCTGCAGTTGTCACAACTCGACTGCGAGCTTTCTTTTCAGAATTTTCTTTTTTGTTTTGTCGAGTTTGCGATGGAGAATTGCGAGAAGGGGCGAAAGAGGTAGGTAGTGAGTTGGAGCTGTTCCGTTGGGGCCAACAGATGGCGCGAGTGTGACACATTGTGTGTATGTGTGTTTGTGTGTATGTTTGTATCTGTATCCGTATCGGCATCGGCAGCGGCATCCGTAAACATATCCGGCTCGGGCTTTGCATTGCGAGCCGCGCGTTTTGCATATTAACTAAGTGAAACATTTCGTTGACAACTTTTCAAACATTTGTGCGTCCTGCACAAATATTTACCTATGTGTATGTTTCGCATGCATGCAAGGACAAAAGCCCACAACACAAAAAGATAGTCAAAGCTATCTTTCTGCCCTGCAGGAGTTTGGATTTTTTTTTCTGTTTCTGTCGCCTCAAGGCGTTTGAAATTGAAATTTAAATTCGATACAAGAAAGAAAGAAAGAAAGAAAGAAAAGGGACCTTAGGCCGCATCCTTTTGACCGTATCGCTTAACATTTTCCTTTAGCCAACACGCACTGCCTGTTTTGCTGCAACATTACAAATACAAATTCACAGACACAGATACAGATACAGACGCATCCCCAGTCAAATGAGTTCTCGAAACTGCTTGCCAGGCAACCCCCTCTGAGTGGCTGAGTGTATGTTTTAGGATTTGTGCAAAATAGCTAACTGAAAAAATATGTGTGTGTGTGTGTTTGTGTGTGTGTTCCTAGCATATATATATTTATTAAATATTGAATGTTTTCCTTTGCCTTTTGCCTTTCACCGCCTGCAGCCCAAATATTTTCCTTTATTTTTTCTGTTCCGGTGATTTTTTTTCTTTCCTTTCAGTCCTTTGTGCCTGCGGCAAGGAGCACCCTTAAAGCCAGCTCCAGACTGGGGTTAATACGCCAATATTTCTATATGCAAATGTTGATGATGATCAATTTGTTGCCGAAAAACGACAACCATCATTGCGCATTAGAAAGTCGTTTTGTCTGACAGTTAGATGTTTGATATAATGACAATTTATGGATATCTGTAATGGAACAGAACGGCCTATAAAATTATAGAAAGTATGGTTTTTATCTCTGTTTCGAACTGTATATAAAGGAAGTAAACATAATTTATTGTATAATAAATAAGAGGATTCATTCAAGCTTAAATAATATCTAAAGACTTTTAAAGTGTTAATACTTATACTCATGCCAAAAAATTGCCTCTTAAATCAACCAAATCATTACCATTTGTTTATAATAGTCCCGACGCTTTTTCTTATTCTATGAACGATGTTCATGATTAAATTAAGCATAGTTCGGTCTCAACTTAGGTCCCTTTGGGTTAAAAGTGTGGTAAGCTGTTGATGTTTGTTTTTAAAACTATAAATCTTCTGGAATAACAGTCCGATATCAGACAAAAAGCAATTGACATTTTGTAGAAAAACAAATCAAAACAAGTAAGAAGGTTCTAGTCGAGTAAGCTCAACTAGAAGATACCCTTAATCCTTGACTATACAGATGGACAGATGGTCGGGCTAACAGACATACACATATGTCTGTGTACTTCTGTAATAATGCTTGATAGTTTCATATCTCCGGAGTGATCTGTGAAAATCGGTTAAGAAACACCGGAGATATGAAGCCATTAAACATTGGTCCGGTAGTACACGTATGTGTATGTCTGTCAGCCCGACCGTCTGCCCGTCTGTATGGTCAAGGGTTAAGGGTATCTTCTAGTCTAGCTTACTCGACTAGAGCCTTCTTACTTGTTTCTTTTTTTCATTTGCTACAAATGTAAGAACATATTTTTTCCGTTTATACAAAATGATGATCATTTCATTATCGCAGTTCTTAATTTAAGTTATTGCTAAGTTGTGCCATGATAAATTCTTTAATGTCAGTCTTTTAAAAGTTTATTTTTGCATTACAATTAAAAGTTGCACATAATAGTATGCAACATAATGATTTTGGTAAGCAATTGGATATAATAATCTTCGAAAATTCTGTCAAATTGAAAACGCTTAGAGCTTTTCTTCATCGGTTTCTATGTCGTACGTTCGAATAACGTATCTTCTTGAAGAAATTTAAAAGATGGAATACAAGTAGACAGTTATGTATAAATGCAAAGGATCAGTTTTATTTATAGGTTTAATTTGTATTATTTGTTTTTAAGATCTTTTTTTGTGTTTCTAGTATCGGTTTTAGTTCATATCAATATATCGAGGTGTAAGGAGTAAGCGATAGCTTATCGTCCCCAGATCTCGACGGTGGAGTTAATGCCTTGGCTGATCATGCTCTTTAGATGGATGATTGCGAACCTGTAGTTTGGACCACCGCTGTACAGAGCGGGGGTAGCACCAGAGTTGTTGCGGAAGTTATCGATCACATTGATTACGGTTATCGTATACGGATTGGTGGTGCCCTTATGGAACAAATGAACAAAACAAATAAATTAAACTTTAGTTTTTAATGTATAATAATCTTGTTAACTTACGGAACGAGGGAAGTCGATATTAATGTTCCAGTAATTGTTTTTGATTGGGGCACGAACTTCCGTTTGGCGGGATAGCAGAAAATCGGTACCGTTCCTTCGGCCCCAGGTGGCGCTATAGGCCTGACTGGCGGCGAACAGGGCCAGAAGAAGAACAAAGCTGTATTGGAATTTCATGATTATTTGTTATGTTAGCTTGTAGACTCTTGGTTTGACTCTGATTCAGTTCTGTACCGATCACTGCTTTATATACACCTGAAACACTTCTATGAGTAACACTGTTTACATTCGAGTATCTCTTTTGTTTTTATTATTGCTTTTTAATTAAGTTCTAGTTACCGAGAAGTGTTCTTTTTTGCGCCTGCTTATCGCTCGCTCATGGGCGTAGCTTTGCCAGCTTAAAGGGTATTGCAAAACGAGATAACTGCTCAGTAATCAACTGCTCGGTAGAGAATATTCGTCAGGTAATCAGTTAAATTGATAAGGTGTGGGAATTGTTATTCTATTATTACAAACCACATTGACTCACACCACCTAAGTGGCGGGCATGTGTCTGTTTTGAATAGCCAGCGGCACTCGATCTATAATCAAAATCAGTACTACCTCAAAATTATAAAGAAAAATCCCATTCTCAAGTGGATGTCAAATTCTAGGAAGCTGCTTGGCCAATAAAATTTGTTATAATCATACAATTTGGTTATCATATCTGCCTTATGGTTTTGGTACTTTTTTCTTTACGTATTTTTAGATGATAATGCGGAAAATAAGTTTGGCGTCGCTCTCAACAACAAAGTGAGGTAAATCTATTTTAGAGATCAACTAAATTTGCATAGAAAATATTGTCGAAAACACCAAAATTAGTCGATTTCGTAAGAGAATGTAATTTTTTTTTTTATTATGGAATCTCAGTAGTGTTTACAGCTTAGCTTAGCTTAGCAGACAATATATTTATATTTTAAAAATTACAGCTTACATTTTTGGAATTCTTATAACCATTAGCATTTTTAAATTGACCTTATATGAGCTTAAAAAAGCAAATTGTGTACTTAAACGGTTTTTCTGCAGATTATATATTTTTTCGAACGTTTTTTTTTTGTGTATATAATGGAATTTATAATATTATGGTATATTTTTGTTGATAAACTTCGGTCATACTACAGTTACATATTTATAGGAAAATCGTCCATTTAGAAACATTTTAAAAATAACTTAAGACCATTATTTTGTCCATTGAATAAACAAAAATTAATTAGCTAATGCAATTATGAGTGCAATAGGCTTTAAGCTCGCGACATAACGTAAAATGTGTGTTTTTGGAATGCTCAAATGTTTCTCTGTGTTCCATATAAGATTAATCTTTTATCGTGATCGTTGACATCTTCATTATCACCATGTCAGCAAATATATTTTACTACACACTTTTGGGGTTGACGAGAACGATTAAAATGAATATTTTGAATTTTATAAATATGGATGACGGATAACAAAAAAGTGAATTGACCAAGAATGCATATATTTTTTTTGGTGTTTATATTTATATTTATCTTAATATTGTGTTTAGTTGAGGTATTTCTAGCAACTCTCAGACCTGGCAATTCTAACTTATTTCATAATGGCAGTTATTCAAAGTTTTTGCAGGTTTGATGTTGTTGCTTGAAGGACATTTTCCAAGTAAAATCTGTGCAAAATGCTTGTTAAAATATTTTTGACTCTCTTAAAAACAGTTTCTATTGCCTAAAACTAGACGCAATTTAATGAGTTTATCTATTATACTCGAGAATGTGTGGATGATAAAAGTAATGTCTATTGAACAGTTATCAGCGCTGTTGTGTAAGCAATTTGAGCACGTTTGGCTGTGCTGATAAATAAATGTTCTTTATTTACTATTGTAAAATTTGCACAGGCTTATAGCTTATAGTTTTGTTGTATGGAAATTACTTTAATTGCATCAAAATGTAGACAATGTAGCTCTTGGATGACCACTGATTCTTGACCATCATTAACCAAATGAGAACAATAAATCACCAAATACGAACATCTTTGCTTAAAGTTCATTCACACTTTGCTCTCTTTGCTTGCTTTATAATTGCCATATTGATTGGAGTATTTTGGGTAAATGGGAAAACAATGGATACATAAGTTTGCACATTTGCACATACACATACACATACACACATTTAGAAATATGAATAGAAATTGTGCTGCCAGGCATTTTTGGCCAAAAACGAACAACAACAACAAAAACAACAAAAACAACAAAGAACAATAACAGTAGTAGAGCCTGAGGTTATCATCGTTATATGGGGAATTTGTTTAATTATGCTCGGAAGTTTGTGGGTTCATTAAAGTGCTGATTACTAATATATGAAACTGTCTATCCTGAAAATCCCTTGACATTGTGCCTATTCGCTCAGCCAATTGAGTTGAATACAGAATCCGAATCCGAATCCGAAGCACATAGCACATACACATCAGATATGTCTGATAGAGATGCCAGTTGCAGTTTGGCTAAGGACCGCCTGGAGCTTTATGGCTGCCACACGCCCCTTCCCCCCCCTTAAAATAGAGACTTATCTGCCAGGTCTTATCTGTGCTGAAAAAGTGATTCAAGGCTTCTCCTGGCCTGGCCAAGCCTGGCTGCATATTTATTGCAAATTACAAAACCCAAAAAGTCGCTTAGTTCGAAATAAAATCTCATTATTTGCAGCAGTTCCAAACACGCGCCTGATAAGGGTTGGCACAGGGAGAGATGTTGGGTGGGCGGGTAAGTGGGTGGTGTTGGTTCTGCTTCAAATTGCAGTCGAACTGACTTATTTGTCACTTATGAAAGGGATAATTTGCTACGCTCGCCAACAACAACAACAACAACAACAACACAAATAGTCACTACACTAAAGAGGAGAGGGGGGAAAGTAGCTTGGGAATTTGAACAAAAGAAAAAAATGAAAAAAATGTTGGCCAGATAAGCATGCAAGGGCTAAGGGCTAAGTGTAAAATGTAACGCAATTGCAATTGACTGTCGGCATTTTTTATGCAAAACTTGTTAATGCCATTTTATTGACACATTTGACAGGTGGGTGGAGGGTTGGAGGGGTGGTGTGGTCGCTGGGGTCGCTGTGGTGGAAACAAAATCTCTCGGGGAATCGATATCCAATTTTTAAATTGAGCAAATTAAGGGCGCCTGACTGCTGTTGCAAGCAATGGCCGATAAGCAATTTGCAGTTGGCAAGTACTCGTACACACACCCGCACACACACACACACCCGCACACATGCATACGCATGTTAAACTCAAGTCGACAATTGCCAAATTTAAAAGCAATAAGCAAACGAACAAATTTCTCGGTTTCTGCCACGTTCTTTTTTACTTTCCCCCGGATTTTTTTCTATTGCTTTTTTTTTTCTTAACTGTTTGACAGGGGGGTCGCAACGCGTGCCACCCGACAGCCTGCACCCAGCACCCTTCTTCCTTCTCCCTTCACCCTACGACGTTCACGCTCTTCAGTAAATGTCGTGAGTTGTGAGTCTGACTGGCATTCCGGCGCTGGCAGTTCCATTTTCTGTACTGAACATGCAAAGGCTTCCCTTTCATTTGTGCTTTCAATGCCAATTGAAGCGCACCCCAAAAAGAAAATCATAGCCGGCACAGCCCCCCGTCACCCCTCCTCGTACGACAGGGCCTCCCACATTGCAGGGCAGAGTTCAAAATGCGCTTTGGAAAAATGTCAAGTGCGGAATGTGCACTTTTGACAGTTTCAGTTCATTCGCCAGTCACTCACACTCAAGAACCCACACTCCCTTACTAACACCACGCACCCCCACTCCCCACTCCCCACCCCTACCCCTACCACCACTTCCGCACCCCTTGTCGGGCGTCTGGTGAACCCTGACAAGCCAGTCTTTAACCCTAAAACATCCCTCACACACCAACTGCCATCCAGACACGTACCCATAATAAAACTTGCAGCCGGCTAAAAAAAAAAACAAAGGCACAGCACACAAATCTGATTAGCCAATTTGCGTGACTTTAAAATACCCTATAGTCATGTATTGATAACTATAATATATAAGCTATTCATATGTGTTGCGACTGTGAATTGTAGTTGGGGCTATTTTAATAAACAATTGTTAACTGTTATCAACATTTTCAATAATTATAATTATACCATACAAACACTTATGGGGCTTATTATCTAAGAGTTAACGTCGTAATTGTTGTTAAAACATGTCATTTTGATAGACACTTTGCAGAAACCAAGGATTCTTTCCATATCCATGCTAAGGAATATCTGCAGATAATGATTAAAGGAATAATCATAATATGTGTACTAGCTATCAGATTGATCTTATTGAGAGCTGTGTTTAAAGTTCATGCTATCGCTTTTTGATATATTTTTTTGTATATGAACATGTGTGTATTGCCTCTTTTACTGCATCTACCATAGGCCGTGGCGTCATCATGTCGACAACTACTGTTTTGGTCACATATTTACTCGCTGGCATATCGATATTGAATAGTGAACAAATTAAACTCAAATAGGTTAAGCAGACATTTTTTTCCCTGAATGGTATCCTTCAATAAGAAACACTTTAATCAAAATAGAATCGGCTCTGTTCTCGAGACCTATAGTTTTTTTTAGCGTTTGGTTGAGTGATCGGTTCTACAAAATGAAATTAGAGAATAAGAATAGAATTGAAGAATAGAGCCAGTTCCATGAGGTGCGGTACCGGACCGATTTGCAACTCTGATATTAACCACAAAACTTAATTAAACAAATATTCCACAAACTTAACTTCAAAAGAGCAAGTTTAATATGGAATGCTTTTTATTGAGTTTGGTGTAGTCTAACTTTTATCACTTTCCCACATTTCCCAAAATAAGCAACATTTTCTCTAGTTAAATTTACTACAGGGTATTATAAACAAAATCAAATATTAGAAAACCGTCGGGCAAGAAACAAACCATTATGCCACTCATTCACAGCGTGAGTCGTTTTTTGCTATTTATGTATTTAATGTGTTTCGCTGTTGGTGCCGCATTTTGTTTTCGTTTTTGTTGTTGTTGTTTTTGCCGCTGCTGTTGCTGTTGCCAGCAATTGGAATTAGTTGCTGTTGCTAACAAAATGGCAGTAAAAAAAAAGTATAGAGAACTTAATGCGACAGCAAACGACAACAAAGCCAAGGCACAAAAAGAAACAGGAAGCAGCCCAAAGAGTTGAAATAGAAGAGAGAAGAATGGCAAAACAGTAAAGTTGAAAGTAAAACGGAAAACGTAAAGCGTAAAAAGCATATAAAAGCGCTTAGTTGCTTTGCCTCAAAGCTCAAAGCGGCAAACGGTTAAAGTTGCCACCAACAGTTGCCATTGTTGTTGCAGTTGCTACTTTGTCGTCTTTGTTGTTGCTGTGGTTGTTTTTGTTGTTGCTGTTGTTGTTGTTTTTGTTGTTATTGTTAATTGTTGACTTAATGGTGCTTTCATTAAATCGCAACACTGCAGGCGGCAACTAGACTTAACGTTCTCAACAATTAAGCGTAAATGAAAAACGACGTACGATATAAATTTAATTACAAGCACACACACATACAATTGCACTTTTCCATTTGATGGACCCCTCCATGCTTCACCCTAAATACGCCAAAGTTTGCAACTGATTGCGCCAAAAGTTGCGCAATTTTTATCAATAACAGTAAACAAATTTTGCTGTTGACCGCAGACAAGATAAGTTTTTATCTATTGTTGATATTGTTGTTGCCAGTGATTCATTTGGCTGCAACCCCAAAACTATGCAATACTTTTTCTTCACAGCTGCAGCTGTCTGCAGCCTGGTTCGATTTGTATCTTTAGCTCTTTAGCTCTTTACCTCATTCCATTTTTATACCCGCATGTCTGGTCATTGTCTATTGTGGTTTAATTGCTGCTTTTATCATTCGATTCGTTTTGTTTCGTTTCGTTTCGTTTCTGTTCGCTTCGACTTGAATTATCGTCATTGTTGGTCTTGCGAGATGCGAACAACAAATTTGGCGGAAAATTCCAATTAACCCCCGAAAACAGTTTCCATTTACAGTCAGTACAGGGTACAATGGAAAACTCTTGTTGCTGCACTCGGCTGCCACTGACGTCTTGAATAAATTACTGAGAACAAAAACAACTGTATACACAATGCATGCATATATATATAAAAACAGCAGAGAGTTCCGTTCCGAAGATAAACTGAAATTGCATTTTATGCAGAAGACATACTATGAATTTTTGCATCCAATTGCAATTTTCTTGAATCTTCATGCATACTAAAATACTTACCTGAGCTAGAATATTTTTGTGAGTTTAAATCTTTTTATATATACGCACACGTTCTCACTTCTCTCACTCGGAACATTCTTGGTTAAATGTTTTTTATTTTATACTTTTTTTTTTTTTGAAATTTTTCATATAATATTTACGTTTAATCAAATGGAAAATCCGTTGCAATAACTGAAACTGTAATAATAAAATCACAGTTGCAGCGAGTCTGCCCCCTTTTGAACTGTACACATATGTATGTATGTATGTATTTGTAGCATATAAGCATTGCTGTTCATATAAGTATTGCTCTCAAATTGCAGTAAACATAATCTCTATTGGAATTTTATACCCTATTGTTGAGAGCATTTCAGTTAAAGCAAATAAACTGTGCAAAGAAATTTGCAAACCAAGAAAACGCCAAGTCGTATACTTAATATTTATTAAGTTTATTTGTATTATCTTTCTACTCACTTAGTTATTTTACATTCAATCAATAGCTAGTAAGAGTATTTGAACTACTCCAATACTTTAATCTATTATTTTTCTGTTTTGTTTTTTGATTTTTTCTGCCTTACAGCAACACATCGAAATATATTTATTTTGCGGTTGTGAGCTTTGCAGCGTGCAATCAACGTTTCACTATAAAATGTGTATTACATATACGCATACTCGCTCACACACACACACATTTATACATATATCAGTTTAATTAAAGTCGAAAACGGTTACATAAAAAAACACAGCTTCCCTCTTCACACTTTGTCCCCAGACCCTCCGCAGTCACAAAATTGATTATAGTCGGCGAGTTCCACAATTTGTTTACCATTTCAAAACAATTCAAAAATCAAATAAATTGCACACGAAAATAACTATGGAAAAAAAACGTGAAATTGTATTATGCGACAGGGAGAAAAAACCTAAAAATAATTAATCTCTTTAAGCGTTTTTTGTGGTGCTTATTTTGATTAAAGCGCTGCTCTTCGTACTATTCAATCACAAGTCAGCACTTAATTATTTTAGTAAAATCTATTTTATCACTACACATTTCATACAAATATTTATGAAGTCACAAAAAGAAATCTTTTATAATGAAATCGCTTTGTCAAACGTCAGGTTTCAATTTTTAACAAGTCATTCAAATTTGACATCGTGTAAAATTCTGCTAAATCGATTAGTTAGTAAAATTTCAATACGAACAACTGGGCGTATGAATGTTTTGGTTTTGATTATGCTTTACAAATTGAAAAATAACATTTAACCAAAAAACACTTCACACTCACATTTCTTAAAGCAAAAAGTGGTGAATTGTTTTGGACATTATTTATCCATTTATTGTTGCTGGGGGAGCCCTAAACGAGTGAACAATCTATGTCCCTTGTGAAGTGTTGTAAATGGTTGCAAATGCACACACGTCATTAGTGTCGACAATTATGAGAGCGCATAAAAACCCGTTAAGCAGCCAGCACACATACTGAGCACAGTACGGTTCACGATTGGCTGGGCGTGACACCGTACACTGGGCGAGGGGGGCACTGGCTGGTGGCTCGTGGCGCAACTGATGTTCGTATGTGGCACTTGATTTCGGGCACGCACAGCAAACAACTTTGGCAGCAACTAAAGCCTTTTGGTCAACTGTGCAATGCGTTGTTCCAGTTTTTGCCAGCTCAGCAAGCAAACAGACAGCGTGGCACTTTTTATTCTGCCACTTGCCATTTGCCACTTGCCACTTGCCACTCGCCACTTGCCCCTTTTGTCACTTGGCACTCAACGAAGTGCTGCCGTTATGAAAACCAACAGCGACTGTCCACCGACTAGCACAAAAAAAAAACAAATAAAAAAAAAAATCAATACGAAAACATACCAAAAAAATCACACAGAGAAAAACTGACAGTGATTTTGTAATTAGAGCGTTGGCAGTGTACAGGGGTAGCGAGGGGTGGTGAAGAATTGCAAGAAATGAAAGTTGAGGGAGTATAATAAATGCGCAGAGTTCAGCATTTGACACGCACAGTAAATATGTGTTGGTTAAGAGCCCAGCTGAAACTTAACGAAGGCATGATAGAAGTGCTGCTTAAGTAGGGAAGAAATTCAGCAATAAATACAACAATTGTCTTCAGCTTTTCAGTTAATTCTCACTGAATTTTGTTTGGCTGGTTTCAGTGGTTTGAAATTGTTCAGTCATTCATTTATTTTACCGCTGAAATCACGATTCATTAAATAGAGGAGACATATCATATCATTACTCAATTTAGACAAACTTCAAAAGTTAACAAGCTGAAAAGAATGTTGTTATGGAAAAATGACTCGCATGTTTTATATCTCTGCAAACTGCTGTGTTGTGTTCACACTGGGTTTGGGTTTGGGTTGCTTTGAGTACGTGCCGCGGCATGGACATAACGCATACGCCGCATAAGCCAAGACAAGGCAATCAACAAAAGAACAGGCAAGCCAGCTGAGTTGCAGTTCACGTTCTGTTTTTGGTTGTCGGTTGCAACTGTTGCAACTGTTGCAATATAGCCAAGTGAAATACTTACTTAGGAGTTCCGAGAACGAGGCAAGCCCATTGAGAGATAATAATAATACAAGACAATAATATGTAGAGCTTTTGTGTTTGTTTTGTTGATGATTCAAAAGGAACATTTATTTAATTTGCTTTTGTTTTGTTTTTCATTTCATTTCATTTAGTTTAGCTTATTTTTGTTGTCGTTTTCAGCAAAAATTGAATTTTTGCTTTTGTTTTTTGCTGTTTCTTCTGTTTTTTTTTGTTTATTTAGCTATCTTAAATTGCAACCACCCATAGAGTTGGAGTTATGAGGATAACCCAAAAACTGTCGCACAGATGATATTACATTTAGTGTGTGGGGGTGTATGTGTGTTTTTTGTGTGTGTGTGTGTGTGTGTGTATGTTTGTGTAGGGTGGGTTGATTTAAGGGGGGTGTGTGTTTATGTGTGGGTTAGTTTAGCAAATATTTATCCAATACACATACATAGTATACTAGGGTACACATACATATATCTTAAGTTAGACAGAGACAGTGAATACATCTATATAAAAATTGGGTAGTGTTAAAGAGTAAGAGACTTTAAGAATCTGAATGACGATGATTTTTTAAGGTTTTTTTTTTGATTTTTTTATTTACTTTGATTGCTGTTTGGCAGTGCTTCTTCGTGTTTGTATAAGTGTGTGTGTGTGTGTGTGTGTGTGTTGTCTTAAACATACATAGAGAAAACCTAGTTGATGCATGTATTAGTCGTTGTCGAATCCTTTTGCAGTTTCGTATTTTGTTTTCGTTTAGGTATTTGAATAATAGCAAAATGTCCCTTGGGGATATTGCTAGCTATTTGGTTTGCATTCGGTTCGCTTTGGTTGTTCAATTTGAAGACAAATATACACACAGATAATTATACATACATACATTTAGGATACATACAAGTACAAGTTTTACATACATATATATGAAACACATTCAGTTAGCTATAGTTGTTTTTATGTATTGTGAGTGTGTGTGTTAATTATTATTAACTATTTAAAAATGGTTTTACACTTAGTTAAGTGAGTTTCGGAATGCAGTATTTTCGTTTGTTGCAACTGCCTTGCAGCTATACATTCTTAGTATATACTAGATAGGTTGAGGGAGTTCAGAATCGGATGTGACTGGAACACTTTTCAGCAAAGAATTATTTCCTAGTCATTTAGTGTATGTGAGTTTTAGTGAGTACTCGTATCTTTAAGTAGTAGTAACATTCATATTCATTCATCAGTGTTTTCATTAACTTTTTAATGTAACGTAAAAAAATCTTGAGCTTGAGTTGACAGTATTATTATGATTTTTGGTTTTGTTGCCGTTTTGTTTTTGGTTTAGTTTGTCTATGCTTAAAAATAAAAACATACATTTATAGTGATAAAGCTTAAATAGCTAGACGAATAAGCAGCGATTTGTGTTTTCAAGAATAACTTAGTTTCTGTATTTTCTGTTGCTTTTTGTTTTCTTTTTGGTTGTTATTGGTAGTAGTATTTTGACTAATTAGCACTTTGAATGTGCTTTCGTTTTATTGCACTTTCAACAATTACAGAAAAACATTTCATCTACATTTTGATGTGGTGTTGTAGCTGTTGTTGTTGTTTGTGGTTTTTGTCTTGATTTGGTTTAAAGTTTCATTTTTTTATTTTTTTTTGCATATTTTCAGAGGCAACTTTTAGTTGCCCTTGTTAACTGAAATGCAAATAATATCGTAAATGAAAATGGAAACAGAAACAGAAACAAATTTAAACTAAAGCTAACGCATAAACAAGAACAATAATTTCTTAATCTAAGCTAGAAGAAAGACGAGCAGTCGGAAAAACAGAGAAAACACCAAACAATATGGAGAGCAAAAAAATTCGAAATAATCACCAGTACACTGAGCTAAGTCATTGAGTTTTTACGTTCCTTAAAAGAACTGTTAAATAGGAGAATGCAATAAAACAAGCTTAAGATTTATCATATCATCTATTTAGCTGTTTTAGGAGGTTAGAGCTGTGATTCACGAATCAGATTTAAGTCTGTACGTGTGAATTTAGGAAATGCAGTTCTTTTAACTCCGCGTGCGAAAGTTGGGGGGTTGGGATATTTTGGGAAACATTTTGTTTGGCAGGCAGAGCGCACACATAATAATTTGAAATCTAACTATGATCATAAAGAACAATGTGCTTTTTCTGCCAAGTTTTAATCTGCCTCTTTGGGCATGCTCAACCGATTCGCTCTTGTGTACAACAATGATGAAAGCTTTAAATGAGTTTACGGCGACTCTCAGCTAAATAGTTGATTTTGCCTAAGCTGAAAACAGTTCAGAGATAGCTAAAATAGTTGTAAAAAAGTATGTGTTATATGTGTATTTTTTTGTGGTGTGTGTGGTATGTGTGCGCTGTGTGTGTTTTTTGTTTTGGGTTTGAAGTGCTTGATTTAAGTGCATTGAGTTTGATTTGTTCATAATTTTTAACTTTAACTCATGACATTGACAATTCTACATTTAACAATTGCATTTATTTTTTTTCCTCACAGTGTCTGTCGTTTCACCTGATTCAGATTCTAATTTGAACTTCAGCCGCTGCTGTGCCTCATTTTGACTCATTTGGACTTGTTCAGTCGAGAGTTATTATATTTGATAATAATATGTTGTAAAAAATGCTCGTTGGTAAATAAATAAATAAATATATCGTTTCATAACAATTGAGGACAACATTTAAGAACAAAAGATTCCGTATTTTGTTGTCGCACATTCAACTCTACTTTTTCATTTCCATTTCTATTCTTACTTTCGTTTGCTCTCCTTCTCTCTCTCGCTCTATTTCTCGGTTTGTCTACTTTTCTCTTATCTTATACACATTCAATAAAACATGCATTCTTTATAACTCACAATCTTTTATCTTTAATTTTTGTTAGCATTTCGCAATCTGAAGTGCTTACATATACTACTATACATAGGTATAAGTTTGTGTTCTTAAGTGGATTCAATTTCTAGCTACTTAAATACCCAAATGTACTTATGGACATGTGTTCCAGAATTGTGAACATCTTCAATCATGAATACGCAAGGACATTAAGAATGTTTTAAATCAGGTTTCGAAGAGAAAGAGGAAACATTTTGAACATGTCACGGCTTGCTAACTTTGGTTATTCGTTACTTTTCCGTGATTTGGGAAGTGCAATTGACTGCAACTGTTGGTAAGTTAAATTGTTTCAGTGCCACTTAAACGCCTTAATATTTACTTATTTAAATACAAATTTCTATATACATACACGAGCATACAAGTACATTCAAAGGTTATACACGCCAGAGAAATTTGTAACACGTAATTCACATTCAATTCTCACATTTAAAATGCAAAATTTCTCAATTAAATTAATATTACTTAAGTAATTTGTTGTGTGTTGTTGTGCATTCAGTAAATTACCCAACTGCATTCACAATTCACTTCACTTTAATGCGTAGCCTGCGCCTACAGTGCTCAATCAGTCAGTTCATCATCCTTAGATATACATGCCCAGATCGACGTGAAAGTCCTGCAGATAGGACAACAGCTGGGAGGGTGTCGGACGTTGTTTCGGCTCACAGTGCCAGCAGCAGTTCATGACCGTAAAACTGTGAGTCAAAGGAATGGGTTGGGTTCGGTTGGGTTATTTTGGTGTGGGTTAGTTTAAAGGGTTGCTTGGTTGCTTGCTTTTAAACTACTGTTAGGGTTACTCACAATTCATCTGGGCAATTGACGGGCTGCTCCAAGCGATAGCCAGCAGCCAAGTAATTGGTAAGCTCAAATATGTCCACCTCCTCGTGCGGCATCTGTGCAAGTGTGACTAGCTCCCAGTAGAGGACGCCCAAAGCCCAAACGTCTCCCTGCGTGGTATAGACTTTCTTCTGCAAGGACTCCAGTGAAAGCCACTTCAACGGACGGTTCTCGTTGTCCCCCAAACAGTCGTAGTCGTCCGGGAAGAGATCTCGCGAGAGAGCACTGTCGCATATCTTAATATAAGCCTCCTCATCCACGCTGTTATAATGGAAGTAGAGTTTTCAATCTAACCCATTACCCAATTAGATTTCCCTTTGTACTTACTAGCAGTTACGTGTGGCAAGATCCTTGTGCACAATACCCAACGAATGCAGATAAGCCAGGGCCTTAGTTATATGCAATCCGAACTCTACAAGTTGTCGGGTGCTCAGCGCTGTACTCGACTCTCTCGACTTTTGCAAGTAACTGTCAATTACATACATTAAAGCTTACTTTCTTTCAAACTGCTGCTTTCAACTTACATCTTCAGATTGCCCTTGGACGGATAGGGATATGCAATCTCTGGTGGACCGGGTAGCTCCGTGTTGGCCAATAAAGGTGCCAATATATGCTGATGACTGACGCCAATCAGCAGCGAGGCATCTTGCAGCAAACATGCCACCTGAGTCAATGAGGCGCCATCGATGACTGTCTTCACTAGTGCATCGCAGGTTTCCCCCAATTTACCCGCATAGATGCGACCGAAGGTGCCCTCCTTAATCAGCTGCTCGTAGGTTAAAGCGCCTGGTTGCACACTGGGAATGCGACGTAGTCGCTCCTTGGTCTTGTCGCCATGGCCATGACTAGCCACAGTTATGGTGCTCCCGGTGGCAATTCCCCCAAAGAGGCTGCCACTGACATTGCCACGGCTGCTCTTTGGAGTGGATATGCTGCAGACCTGGAAAACAGGAGAGAATGGCAATAGATAGGTAAGTAATTGAAGTAAAGACTTTGAGGGTTGCAAATGTTCAAGATTGTGTTAAATAATATGCTAAGAATAGTTATGAAAATCAATAGACATAAACATTTAGATTAGAATACTTCAGACAAAGATCATTACATTCTAGTTACACCAAATCTATAATCCTAATAGCTCAAATTGCATTTTTATACGAGAAATCTCAGAGACTGCACTACTTTGTGAACTTCAGGATATTAAGCCCATATTTTCGCCAGGACCTGATGGAGTACCAAGCTGTGCTTTAGTACTGTGCTCAGAGTCTTCTAAAACCTTTGCATAAACTGTTCAATTTGTCCGTGAAGTTATGCTCTTTCCCAAAAATTTGGAAAGAGTCATATATTATTCCTTTGCATAAAAAAGGAAACAAATCTAATGCTGAAAACTATAGAGGTATCTCCAAGTTGTCTGCTGTCCCTAAGATTTTTGAGAAATTGATGATTTCACTGTGCCAGCACGGATTCATGAAACATAGGTCTACCACTACTAACTTGCTAGAATTCACATCATTTGTTATCAAAGGTTTTGAAGAAAAGATGCAAACTGATGTTATTTACACTGATTTCAGTAAGGCTTTCAACGCTGTAAGTCATAATCTTTAAATTTATAAGCTTCAACTATTGGGCTTTCCCAATAGTCTCACTCATTGGGTTAAAGATTATTTAACCTTTAAATTTCAGAGGGTATTACTTAATGGCTCACTTTCTCAAGTGGTTCAGGTCACTTCTGGTGTTCCTCAAGGAAGTCATCTTGGACCGTTATTATTTACGCTTTTTATTAACGACCTTCCTTCCGGTTTCAATCACTCTCGGTTGCAGATGTATGCTGATGATGTAAAATTATACATCTCTTCTTTTTGGTCATAAACTGCAAAGTGACTTAGACAATTTTCAAACTTGGTGCAGAACAAATTTATTGCATCTCAATTGCAGTAAATGTAAAGTTATGTCTTTTTACAGACGAACGCCCCACTTCAATACATATATTCTGGATAAAAAACCACTTGATCGGATTGAATGGGTTGAGGATTTGGGTATTCTAATGGACCCAAAGCTTAAGTTCGACAAGCATATTTCTTAAATTGCAAATCGTGCATCAAGTGCCTTGGGGTTCATTAACCGCTGGTCGAAGAAATTCGACGACTCCTACCTAACAAAAACCTTGTATGCGTCTCTTGTGCGACCGATTCTGGAATATGGATCTTGTATTTGGTATCCCAAATACAGGATTCATCAGAATAGATTAGAATCGGTGCAAAAACAATTCTTGCTTTTTGCTCTTCGGGGACTTAACTGGGATAATTCTATAAACTTACCTCCCTATCACAGTAGACTTTTACTAATAAATCTTCCTTCACTTTCTAACCGTAGAACAATGCTAGCAATAACCTTTCTCCATAACTTAATAAATGGTGACATAGATTCTTCAATATTAATTAACCAAATTAACTTTGCAGTTCCTATTAGATATACTAGAAATTTTATACCTTTAGCTCTTCCACCCTGTTACTCTAACTATGCTATCCATAACCCCTTTCGGACCTAATGTGATACATATAATGATCTTTCCCATTTAATACATAGTGCTATTTCTATTTGCTCTCTAAAAAAACTTGTCTTGTCTCATTTGTCTATTTGTTCGTGATCTTCGAAACAGCACGCTACGCGGTGCGCCCCTCGGTCGGACGGGCGGGAGGTGGGTTTCTTTGTGCTAGGGTCCGCGCGTTAACAAGCCGGTGCTTTGTATCGTTTGGCCACTTGAATGTACTGTCCGTTAGTACATCTAAGTCCAATAATAATAAATCCACTTGCTCTTTCAAGATGCACTATTTTCATTCATTAAACTTGATATTTTTAGGGTTAGACAATTGATGAATATAATGTGACAGCTGATTGTTGTTAGAGGAGGGGTGGGGGGACAAAGGGGCTGTTGTCGCTACCGGCAGGCAAAACGTTACAAAAAGGGCAATGAAAACGCAATTTCATCTGCCGGATTTGCATCTTTCAGTTTGCATCCGTTTACCGTTAGTCATGCACTTGGCTGCGCTCCGTTTATTCATTTTAATGAATTGAGTTCCGTTTCCGCTTGAAGGAACTGCTGATGTTGCCAACTGGCTGGCGTTGCCAAACGTTTGCGCCGTCGAACGCTTGCTCTGCCTGTGCCATAATTTGTGCATAAAGTAGGGAGTGGGGCCCATGGTAGCTTATGGAGTCGTGGAGTACTAGGGCTAGGGCTAGGGCAAGGGCTGTGCATGTATCCGCCAGAACAGCCGTAGTTGTCTTACGGCATGAATAATTTATTGGTTGGCAAAAAGCTTTAATTCGTCGAGCATTATGTTTGCATAGCCTTGTGCCAGGATCCAGGATGAGGAACACGAAATGTAGCATTTTGAGTAGGAGCAGGAGGAGTCAAATACGGAGGCGGGAGAGAAGTAAGCAGAAGCCAAGCCCTAGACTTACAACAAAAACAACAGCAACAACAACAACAACAACAATGGGTAGCGCAGCTGTAGAAAATTGCTAGCTGAGTTGTATAAACAAGGTATTTTTTTTTTTTTTTTCTGTATGTGAGTGGTGGTTCAGGGGGATTTGGGCGGAAATGGGTGGATAGGGGCCTGAAAGGCACTCAAGATACACAGACACAGAGAAGATAGAGAGTACCAACAGTTGCGACTTATCTCAGCCCTGCAAACAGCTCATTTATTTTCATAAAATTCACACAGCGAAAATCATTTACCCCCTCGGCAGGAGGGGTCTATCCCAGGCTAGGGAGTAAGAAATCTCATTGCGCTGGTCTAATAAACTCAAGAAAAATCTCTTCATTTCTTTCTTAATTTGGTGTGGAAATTTACATAAATCTTGCACAGCGGTTTACACAATCGAAAGCAGCTAGAAAGAAGAATTGAGAATCGGTCGGTTTGGGTTCCTCCCTAAACGAGACTGTCCAAACATTTCGTTTATTAAAACAAACAGCTTAATTTTAGGTGACAATATGCGTGGGCTTACCACACTACAATGTGTGGATAACTATTACGCTATCGTCCAGCTAGATGACTGCCAATTGTCGTGCCAATTGCAAACAGGACAACAAACAGCAGGAGTAGGAAAAGCAACAGAAGCAACAGCCATATTGACAGGAATAAAAACAATAGTTGTTTGCCTTTTGTTAGTGCATTTCATTCATTATTGCCACTTTCCTTAGACAGTTTGCCAGACCCAATTCCCCTGCCCAAACTTCTTGCCTCCATACGCCGTTGTGCTCAGAGCTCTGGACTGTTGTCCTTTATTTTACTTGTTCCTGCTAGTGGTGCTGTCGCACAAAGAAAATTCAATTAAAACGCAACAGTATCGCACTCCATCATCAAAGCTCCTACTCCCACTCCAGATACAACAACTACAACAGCTCCTGTTTCTGTTTAGCTCCAGCTCTGGCCAGGCTCATCAACGTTCGCTCGCTTGCTCCTCCTCGTCAGCTCGCCAGCTCGGCAGCTCGTGAATGTGGCGCTGGCGATAAATCCTTGTCGCCCAACTGGTCCACCGACATGCAAAGCGCTCTACACACAATGCCCTTGCTAAAGCCAGGGATACTAGACTGAGAGGGGCGAAAAACAGCGACAATAACAATGTCACCGACAACAAAAGTGTCTGCGGGCTGCACTATCGGCGTCGTTTTTATGACCCTAACCGGGTGAGGATCTTTCCTGGTTTGGTGTAGAAACAAGCGGAATTCACATAAATATGAATTTGTATGTGTATTGCCGTTTTTTGCGTCGAGCATTATCTGAACAGAGTTGTACCCTAATGAGCATAGGTCAAGTGTAATTAGATTTTGGTAAGCAGCTTAGCATTAATCGCAGTGTTGACTAACGCAACATTGAATCTATTTGGACTGTGCACTGTGTGGACGTATAAGCTGAGCGGGACCTAGAGAAATGAGAGAAATTTTCTATAGCAATTAAGTAAAATGAATTAAGTTTCTTACATAGAAGAGGGGATATCTTTCCACAGCCCACAGTTAAAAAATTGTAAGTTGGTAAAGAGTTTATCCTTTAACACAAACTCTTAAACTTTTGGAAGCAATGGTTAGAAAAACATATTCATGTCATTTCAACAAATAACGGAAAACTTTAAATTCACTGTCCTCATTTAAAAAATATCACTAATCTTATCTTTGCATATTAACTAAGCCACTTCTGATAAGCAATGTTGCTTGGAGAATGTCTTTCTTCTAGAAAATAGTTTAGAACAGGAATTCCTAGTCCCACTTCTCCTAGTCCTTCTTTGTTTTTGCAATGTCTTCGAAGATAGGAAAAACACATCAGCTCACCATAGGCCCCAAGCATTTTATTTCAATGTTATTTTTTTTTAGGCGTTCGCTCTTTGTCCCACCTTTGGTGGAATTCATTATTGGTTTTGCTTCAAGTTACACTTGAAGAAATCTTTGATTGTTTAGGTTGCCGATATAAAATTTTGAAGAATACGTTGCTTTCTTACGTTTTAATTATGAACGGCACTCTCAACCGAAAGCATACATAAATATCTTATGAAAGCATCTAATTTTTCAGTGTAAGTTTTGATATTGAATTTCTTTATTTGACCGGTTATTTGCTTTGTCATAAGCTCACAATAAACTCGCAAACGTTGGTTTAAGCCCCAGAAATCTATTTCAAATGTATAACAAAACAAACATATTCTGAATATATACAATTCTACTTTATAGATTTATGTGCCTATCAAATTCACAACCGGCAGATGTCGAAGCATTAAACATTGAAGGCCATTTTAATGCAGCTTAATATGCAACTGAACACAGACACACATTTCAACTGTTTCTCATTCGCATTTTTCGATCAAACAGCATCCTACTGATTTCGAGACTGATGACCAATTTCGATTGAAAATGCATCTCTTTGAGTTTCAAGCTCTCTGCATTTTGGGTAATTGAACCAACCCCACATTCACCTTTCCAAAATCCACATCCCACATCCCACATCCCACATCCTACATCCCACACCTGCTTCCAAAAGCATCATCCAAAAGCTGTATCCTGTGCCAAAAGCAGAGCTATTTTGGGAGCAATATTAAAAGTGCATGTCAAATAGACAATATTGCATTGGCTTTTGCTGCTCATGTGCATTATGTTGTTGTTGTTGTTGTTGCGGTTGCTGTTACCGTTGATACTGTTTGCTTTGCTGTTGTTTCTAATATGTATGTAGCTTTTGTTGTTGTTGTTGTTTTTGTTGTTGGTGTGAGTTACTATTGCTTGAACCAAAAATTGGAAAGCATCCGTTGCTGCTGTCAACTGTCTTACTAGTCGCAGCGCTCTCATCTCGCTTTGCATTGACACTCCGAGAGAGATGAGATGGGAGAGACAAGGAGAGAACGAATGGAAGAGAAAAGAGTATACCACGAGTAGGGCGGGGTGGGGGAAGCTATTGCTTGTTAGTATAAATTTGCACAAATTTTTAGCTCTATGTGAAACAGGGTGGTAGTGGTGGAAGGGTGATTGGTGAGAGAGCGATGAGAGGCTGGCTGGCGGATGGGCTTCTGTGTGTTGCTAGCTCACCAAAACAGGCGACACTTGGCAACACATAGCCAAATGCAACAACACAACACAACAACAATAACAACAATAACAACGTGGCTCAAAGCGTTGGCAATGTTGACGTTTGGTTTGCAGCTGTTTGGGTTTGTTGTGACATTTCTAATGACAACAGAACATGGCAGGCAGTGTGGAAAGCATGTAGGGTAGAGCAGGGTGATTGCTAAGGGGTGTTGGCTGCGTAACTGCTGGTCTGCAAATGACATGCACACACACACACACACATACACGCATACAAACAGCAATACTCGCACTTGCAGACACACACAAATTTTGACAGGCGTCTGATTTGTTTATGTCACTTGCAGCTCTACGGCTGCCCACACACCCACACACACACCCACACACAAACCCACCCACACACACACACACCCACAGACAGTCACTCAGAACCACAGCGTTGAGTTGCTGCCTGGCTCGTAATTAAAAACGCTTGATGACAATTTTGCCAACATATCGTGTGCCTCGCAGCGTTTTTGCCTGCAACCAAAATGTAACACAAACTTTCATGCAACAACACCAGCAACAGACATCAACTACTAACAACAACTTACAACAAGCACCGGCAGCAGCACCAGCACTAACAATATAAGAGAACTATAACAATAGCGACAGCAACTGCAGAAACAATTTCAGTGTAATTTCAGTCAAGCCACCGTGGGACAAGTGCAAAAAAATTTTTTACACATTTTTGTTTAGTTCAACTTATAATTTATTTGGGTTAATTAAAAAAGTTTCTGGGTAGTTGAGACGCAGGAATTGCTGACTGCATATCACATCATATAGTCTGCAAATGTTGACTAACTGACTGTCTCAAGTTTTCTTAATACAGATATTAAAATTATATGACAAAGATATACCATAAAAGTCTAGAACTGGTTATTAATATTTTTTTTATTACTATTGTCGAGTCTGATTAGTTGATAGATTGATAGTTTTATGGCACCGCTCAATATAATTAACTGAATATAACTGAATGGTCATACACATGTGATCATCTGTTATCTGATCATTTTAAAGCTGATTCACTTTCAACTGCAATAAGCATTCAAGCATGTAAAACAAAAACTAAGTAATTAAGATTAGCTTTAAATTATTTTTTTAGTTTAAAAGCATTTTACTAACTCAGTGTGCCTACTGTACATTCCTAAAATTCTCTTCTAAGCTTGACACTAGACGAAAATATGCAAATGGCTGATGCTAAAGCTAAAGCTGTCGCTTTTGTTGTTGTTGTCGTTTTTGCTGTTGCTGTTACTGTTGCAGTCACATACAATTGCCACAGGCAACGGGCGGGGGGGTAATGGAGGGGAGGAGGAGCTATAACGTATACGAGCTGTCACCTTGGCATTACAAGGCAAGCGGCATCTTAATGAACTAAAATTAGTCAGTTGACAAACCTGAAGTTTCTTGCAGCAGAATGAAGAAAGTCTGAGCCCGTAGCTCAATTATATTTCAATTTACCTGACTGCCATCCAAGTTTTGTCCGCATCTTTCGCATTTCCTATTTTCCATTCACCAGCTTTCGAGTCGAGTTGGTTCGAGCCTTTAATCAAGGCTGGTAGAATTTTAAGTTTTTCTTTTTTAACTAATGGAAAACTCTCATTAATTTCGCATTTGGCTTTTAGCTGTTGGCTTTCGGAAGTATGGGAGCCCTCTAATTTGCTGGGAAACTAATTTGAATTTTCGTTTGATTTATGCCTGATCGATTTGATGCATGGCAATTTGATGAGTTGCCGCCATGTCGTTAGAGTTGCCATCCTTTGGTTTTTCACATTCACATTCAAAACATTCAAGCATTTAATAACAGTTTGGCAACTTTTTGAGCGTCTTTTGTTGTGGTCTTAAATGTCTAATGCATAATTAAAGAGCCCCAAAGTTGGGGCCCTAATTAAAAGTGGTGCCTATTTAACCCAAACACATACACACACACACTCATTTATACACACCTAATTACAGGTAATTGCCTTTCAATTAAGCATCGCGTGCCTCTCGACACGCCCATTGTTAAGTGTCTTTCATTTGTTATTCAATTGTTGCTTTGTAAAAAGTAATCATTAATTAAACTGGCATTTGAAATGTTTTTGATTTAATGGTAACATAACCCAATAATGTAGATTGAAAAAAAAATCCAAACAAAATCGGTTTGCTTCCAATTTCATAGACAGCACATAATACTAAAGGAGTGCTGGCAAACGGGCAGGTTAAGCGGCTTAAAGGTCTAACGTAAAACCAGAAGCGGTCAATTTAAAGTGGAATTGCGTTAATGAAAACTAACCGATTGGAATGTTAGACTCCAAGAAACAAGCTTAGATACTTGTTTAATTGTTACAAGTAATAATATTTTTTCCGTCATACTCTTCTCGCTCTTAAATCTCAACACTTAAGCCAATGTCTATATACATCGGACGAAGGCAACATAATGGATTGCAGTCGGCAGATTTCAGTGCCTGATTGAACAACCAGTGCCATGTTTGACACCCATTTCTCTTCTTACCCATATAACCTCAGGTGGTTCACGCAAGCTGACCGCAATGAAATCAGCCGGGAGCAACAAGCAAGGTATCCATCTTATCGCATTGCCAGCATACAGCATCCAGCAACCAGCTCAAGTGGATGGTGTGAAAACCGCAAGAGCCTATGCAGCACTCTGTAGCTGGTAAAATCCCATAAAGCCCCAGTTGGATATTCTCTTTTTTTTCTCAATCTCTTGCACTCCGTGCAATAGCCAACAAAGACAACATCCGACTTCGGCGACTTCGGTTTGTCTTTTTGCCGCTGACAGGAAGCAATCAATAGTGTAATGGCAGACAAAAGCATCCGCCGTAGTTTGGCACAAGACTGACACAGAACGTCCTCCACTTCGACCGCTTCACAAAGCCAAAGGGCAAGTATAGAGATAAAATCAACAAAAAATGTCGAGCACAGTAATGCAAAAATGTTGAAAAAGTCAACTGACGGCTACGCAATTTGTCAACTTTTGCCAACGGCCAACTCTCCCTGATGTTTCACATCCCTCACCTGATTCAACTTTAAGCACCGTCGCACATAAAATTGCCCCTCCATCTCCCTTCCACATTTCGATCTGTGTAGCAAATGTTAATAATGCGTTTTAATCAAAAGAACAACAGTGGGAAATCCATTAACAGCGTACGTGCCGCACCCCATTTACCCCAAAGGGGGACATTTTCATTCCCCTACTATTACCCTGTCTATGGCATAGGCTTAACTTTCGCATGCTGCGCGCGTCATTCGCAGGTTGATTTACAAATTTCTTTAATGAGGCGACGACAACATTTTTAATTAGCACCTGTTCAGGTTGCACGAGTCTCTCATTTCTGGGAATCTCCATAATGTATTCTGTACCAGAGCGCGGGATATGGAAATTAATTTCCAACTTTACGAAGTCTTTCACTTTACTTCATGTTCCGCATGGATTGCTCACGCACTTCTCCAACCTTGCCAGCAAATGATGCCATTCGGATGCGTGGCTTAGTGTTGAGGTGGATCCTGGTTCCAACCTCTAACCCATTCACATCATGTACTTGCTCGACAACTTCAACCGCAGCAGCCACTTAATCCCCTTCCATCATTATTCCCAACCCATCTTAGTCCTGATGCAATATCCTAAGCTTTTCTATATTTGCTTCGCTTTACCGCTTGTTGTTGCCTTTAGTACATATGGCATGTAGTTTGCCTAGAAATCAGCTTAGACTCCCTCCCAGATCCCCCCAGTTAGTGGTTCCCCCTACTTAGATACTTTGTTGTTGCTGCTGTAATAATATTTTGCAAGTGTTTCTAAACAAGCAAAAAGTCATGTTTCAACAGCTGTAGTCTGGCTTCTGTTCGCTGCTGTTTTTATTGTTATTTACCCCACCAACTGGCAACCCACTATTCGCCCCACTCATCCTTATTATTGTTGTCCCCGCTGTCGTTAGTAAACTTTCGCTGCACATTAAAGCAATTTGGCCAACATTCATAGACTGATTTAATACAAACCAAAAGGGAGTGGTTGCCACTTGAATTGACACAAAGGATGTAGAGAAAGGAGCATGGTAGGGAGGGTCTCCCCACATAAATGAGATATTTCCACACAAGTGAGCAGATCAGGGCTAACAACATTTCAGTGTGTGTGCACTTGGATATAATTGTTTGACTAAATGAGTGCGTCTCCCCTCTACCTCTAACAAACACTCACCCTTTTTCCTGTGCTAGTGCTTCACTTTACTTAAAGCTCATACATACCCACATGAGTATCTGAAAGGAGGGTGGACGGGAGCTACAACAAGAGAACAACAATAATTATGGCAAACAATCCCATCTCCTCGTTCTGTTCAGACAAAGCCATATGCAATTTTGGGGCTCCACTTTTGTTGAAATTCATTTAACTCCCCGTCGCATTCCTCAGTGTGATACGAGGATGACTCTTGACGTTGTGTGTTATTCCAGACATTCAGATATCCCAGATATCTATGTAAGTGCGTAAGTGAATCTATGTTTGTAAAAGCCATGCACTGGATATCTTTGTGGCTGCCACATGCTTCTTAGTCAAATGGCTCGAAACGGTTGCCATAATGAGTATGAAATTGAAGTCTAAGCAAACAGAAATCGTTAAAGCAAATAGAAGAGGCCAAATGGAAATAGAAGAGGAAATGCTAAGCAGCATATAAAAACTCAGTGGAGTCTCCATGGAAATTGAATATTTAAATAAGCGGCGATGGAAATTACATTTGAAGATGGTGACAAAAATGGCCAAAACAATCACGATGATGGCGACAGAAATTAGAAAAACAGTGTGGGAATGAAATACGTTGTTGTGTAGGACCCCTCTTGGATCTGTTCAGAGTTTTTACCAGAGCAACAGTGAAGAAGCCGCCAAATAATTTATTCTAATTTGGAACAGATTTGGCCAGACCAAGAAGTTAAATTTTCGAAGAGGGTGAGAGGCGAAAATAAGGGACCAATGTAAAAAATTATATGTAGGGCATCATTAAATTAATCAGAGGGATTCGTACAGACAACTCTTGTGGTGCTTTTAGGGCTTCAAATAAAGCTCTCATTTATTTTACATTACGCTTAATGCATCGAACAACTCGCTTGGATGAAAAACACAAGGTTGAAAACAGATAGTAAGAGTTTTCTATATTTATTTGTCAGACACTGTGTGACACCTTTTGCTTATCTTAACAAACTCACACGCTTCCTTCCCACATCTGTATGAGAGCACGTATCTATGTAATTTACCTCGGCCGGCTGTGGGTTTGTGGGTCGCAGTCCATTGTATGTGAGCACTACGCATAACTTTCCCCAGCCCCAAGCCACCTAACAGATGCCAGACAGCTGGCAACGCGGGTGTCCTTGGCTGGTATCACTCTATTGGGTGGAACAGAGGGAGAGTCGCATATTTATGAATGGCTGTTTTTGTTTTGAGTTTAACGCACTTCGGGAGTTTTATCAGCTCGTAAATATAAATTAGAATTTAATTTTTACCGCCGAGGAGGGGTGGCACGAGTTGGGCATTGGTTATGGCTACAGCCTTGGGAGCAATCGTCTGGCGAGTGCCACAAATTGGCACTGGAGTCGAGTGAAGTGGTTTCCAAGGCAACATACCCACTGCAAGCTGAGCATCAACGGGATTTATTTTCATTTGAGCCAGGCACATGGCACGTGTCGCAACATATCAAAGGCATTGATTTACCTGAGGGCAGTTGCTAAGCCCCAATCAACCCCAAGAAGAAAGTCGTTTGGAAGAGTGGGACGGTTGGAACTTACCTGTGTTAGCTGCGAGGAGGCATAATAGGATATCCTCGAGGGACAAACCGATTCTGGCTTCGAGTAAATGGTCTCGCTGGCCTGATCACCCATTGGCAGCAGGGCGGTAGCATAGGGTGTGGGCGTGGGTGAGCTTCGGAACCCTATAGGGAAATGAGTAGTTTGTGTGTTTGATGAGTAACATACGGGCTTGTAAAAATAGAGAAGGTGATTACTTACGGTCGAATATACTGCACGACTTTTTGGACTCCGCTGGATATTTGTTGAGACTGGCGATAGTCGCGTAAGAGCCGGTGGCACTCGGTGGTCTTCCGAGAGGATCAAGGCGAATGAAAACATTCTGATGGCTGCCATAACCTGCTGTAGTAAAGCTGGTGCTATTGAAAGAAATGTAAGTAGACGGGAAGGTTGGTTGGTGTTATAAGCGGTTAGATAATTGAATTGATAGGTCAATTAATCGGACTTACTGCAGTGAGTCCTGGCGAAGCTGCTTGCGAGCTCGCACATACATCATGCTAGCCACAAGGCCTACGGCCAGGACTAGACCCAAAGCACAGGCAGCTGCACTCATCAGTGCTGGTCCCTGGGAAGGGGCGTGAGCTGGGGCGGGCGATTGGTTTGGTTCAGGTGAGATGCCTGTAATGGAAACGAATGCAAATGAAAATATGTGTATGAGTAAGAGGGTGAGGCGTAAGCTTACCCTTGGCGCAGATTTTGTTTCGCTTAAAATGGAGCTTGGTGTCGTTGAAGCGAGGAGGTCCTTGCACTACCATGTTGACATTTACGGGCAGCTGGAGGCTGGTATTTCCTGTGCAGGGCAGGTAGACTAGGAAAGACTCAATCTCCTGCGGCACTAGACCCTTGTGTGGAATGCTCAGTGTGGGTGTGCCCAGTGCATCCTGGTCGATGGCGTACTCGATGCTGATTGTGTAGCGCAGCTGAGATTGGGATATAGGGGGAGATAGCCAGTTTATGGAGTGCAAATCAAATTGCAAATGAGCTCAAATAGGGAAAGGTGGCTTACCGGATAAGCGATGAGACTCTGCCAAGAGAACTCCAGCTCGTGCACATCTGCCGGGACGGGGACGGTAAAGTGCATTGCGTATGTGTTAATGGCTCCCTCGTGTACGTAGAATAAATCAGCCTCCAGCCCTGTGAATGCGAATCGAATATGAAGCAGAATGTAAAAAGTATCAGTATGAGATTGGGTTGCGAGTGCACAGCGAGTTTAAAGAGAAAGTTTATTCCACAATTTGCTTTGTTAGACTTCTCCCCCAAGGGTACTGTCCCCGCACATCCTAGCCTTTTCTTCTGCTGTGCAAACTTTGTGCATTTTGTGTTTACTTTTTCCTCAAGTTGATGGCTCTCTACACTCTCACTCCACCTGCATCCATCTTCCAGCTTTAACGGAAATTGATTTCCTCGACAATACAAGAACTGATGATGGCAGCGGGGTGCCAGAAGTTCGGGTGGGAGAAGTTCGGTAAACAAAGCCCAAGACACAATAATAACCGAAATCGAATCCGTCACTAGCAGGCGACAATGAAAGGGGCGTCAATTGGTTCTCGCTATCGCATATTCTTAAATAACGCGCGAAGGCGTCCAGAGAATAGAAAGTTTGGAGAAGAGCATTTTCATATGGGGTAAGACCAAATATTAAAAGGTGTCAAGTCTCGTCTGATTCGATTGAAGGCGAGACTTAAGAAACATTATCATCATCTACATCGTGCCCTTTTGCTTTGTGTAACTCGTAACTAGCTTTGGGTACATTCTAATCTCTGACCCTTGAAATACCTCGTCTGTGCTTGTACTGAAAGACGAGCTGTTTGAGTTAAAAAGACGTGAAATTAAATTTCTTCATCCGCTTTTATTGTTGCCTTTGCCTCTTCTCGTCTTATTGCTCCTTCGTAGTCAGCTGCTTAACATTGCACCATTTACTCCATGGGATAAAGCTTAGTCGCGTCCGCGCTCGTCTTGGAATCGCTTTGCATTGAAAGTCTCAAAAGCTGTTTACTTTCCGCCAATCATTCCCCTTTTTCTTTACCACTTGACTGTGTGTCTGTGCCGGATGTTGAATGTTGCGTTTCCGGCGAAGGCGAGCCCGAGTAAGGAGTAGAGACAGATGCGCGTTTGTGAATGTGCGTGCATTAAGAATTTTAAAGCAATTTCAAATCCAATTACATAACAAGAAAAGGCATTTTTCGTTCTAAGAACTTGGCCAATTCTTGTTATACGCATCATTTTGGTAAAAATGGTGTAATGGTTTTGTCATATGTAATGTAAGGTTACAGACAAATTCAAGTATCTTCGACCCCATAAAATAATCAAATATGTATATTCTTGATTAGTATCAACAGCGGAGCCAATGAACGGGTTGCACTGTGAGCCTTTAAGAGATAGAGACTCGAAATTTGGGGCTTAAGTTCTCGGATACCTGACACGGTACAAGCTTATCTTATCTTATCCTAAGTTATCGATATCTTTTCGGCTTTCGAAACAGCAAATGTAATCGATAACACTAAAATTATGAACTTGGAAAACTTGGAGAAATATGCAATTTAATATGCTCAAACATATGAAAAGAGAATGTTAGTCATTGCTGTTGGACACCAATGATGAAAGGTGACTTAATTACTGTAAGTAGAAACTTGTTACTCCAAAGAGTATGAGTTTAAACCATTTGAAGTACACTTGATGATCTATCTAAAGACAGTGCCTGAAAACATCTTTAATTTACACTCATTCCATCTTTAAAGATAGTGCTGCTCGGATAAAGAGGACATCCAACTTGGTTACGGGTCCTAGCCCAGCACCATCGAACTTTGGCTGTCTTTCATATCACGCGCTTTGCACAGTTCCAACTTTGCCGTCGCAAAACTTTTGGCTCGTTCACGAGTCTTGTCCAAGTAAATTCCTTTTACTGCCTGCTTGTGTCACTACCATAATTATACTACCTGCGATTGTCTGAATGGCTTCGCAGAACACACGTGACATTGCAACCGCAGATGCTATATGCCAGAAAAGCAGACGGTAACAGGGTGGAATGACTCGGTGGGTGAACCTGTGGACGGGGAAGGCAAAAGGAGTAGCAAAGTCAGATTCTGACTTTGACAATGGCGTCACACAATTTGCATAAAAGATTAACAGGATAATTAGCGTCATTAGGTGGCTTTAAGAAAATGCAGCGTGCATTTTCTGAATGTATCATATGGCTTGTGTGTACCTCATCTCAAGCTCCTTACTCTCCTACAGATACCTCGTTGTCGCTGCAAAGTTATTTTAATTACCTGTACATTAAAGCTCGGAATTTAATTGGCACAGTTTAAATATCTTCCACACCATTTTTTTCATTTTTTTGTCTTCCATTTTGCCTCGCATTACTCAGCAATAAAACGAATCGACACAAAAATACAGTGGTGAGTGAGAAGTTTAGGTCGAGGGATGTTTTGTTAATGTGGCGATTTTCGGGCTGTTTTCTAATCATTAAAAATAATTTTCTTTTGCATTAACTTTTAATTTAAAGGGAAATTTTCTAGCACAAGACGAGAGCTCTGGGATGAAGAAAGGTTCCGTTTCTTGTGGAGGTTGGGCCCAAGAAATGTGCACATCAAAGTGAAACTTGTTGAAATTGCATTTTTACGCGCCCTTGCACAGTGAATTCTAGAAACTGGGGAAAAAAGGAAAAATGTTGATGGAGCAACCCTCCCTGACTGGTAGCTGAAGTTGGCTGGTGTCGCTGGCAACTTTGGGACGAAAATTGCTTGTTGCTGGGGCAACGCAACGCAACGCAAAGCGAAAGGCGAAGCGGAAAATCTTTAACAAAAGCGTAAACAATATTTAATTTTAATGTTGTCGTCACTCAATCGAAGGAAAAACAAGCAAAAAGGCTCTATTCGAGTAAGGTCGACTAGAAGATGCCCTTAACATTTGACCCTACACATACTGTCAAATCTGCACTACTGTATCAATGCTTGATGATTTAGCTTCAATCATTCATATCTCAGTTGTCTCTCAGTCGATTTGAATAAAACTTAAGGCAGATTTTCATTATTTTGTAAATATTTTCAATACCTATTTTTATACCCTTACCCCTTGAAATGTGTAAAAAATGGTAAGTATGTAACTGGCATAAGGAAGTTTCTCCGACCCCATAAAGTATATATCTTCTTGATCAGCATCAACTGCCGAGTCGATACAGCCACGTTCTGTCTTACCGTATATCCGATCGTCCGTCTGTCCTTTTGTCCGTCTGAATGTATAAATGTATGAATGAGTTGATCTCAGGAACTACAAAAGCTAGAGACTTTAGATTTTGCATATAAGCTCTTCTATTACCTAGGCATAGTAAGAAAAAAATGTAAAATTAAAGACATGTGGAGGAGAAACACTAAACTCAACTACGTACACGATTTTTATAGCAGAAAGGCATCATGTCAATTATAGCAAAGCAAGAAAAGCATTGCTAGTAAGTGATTTAAAAGGGAGACAGTGATTGGAAATGTGACTTCGACTTAGGTCATGCAGCCGTGATGCGCCTTCCACATGAATAATTAGGTATAAAAACATAGAGAACGAAGAGACCTAAAAACAAATCATTCAACAGCATATCGGAGATATAGATATAGAGTATTAAGTTGGCTTAATTTTATTAAAACATTTCTGTTTTTCTATGCAAACTAGTCTTTTTCAATTTTTGATCTATCGAGCTGAAACTTCGTTAATAGTTTTATTTATTTTGGTCGCAGTTAAATCATTTGTCAAAATCAGTGAAATGGGATATTATATTATCAAATGAAAATCTTTATAAAGTTTTTACTTTAAAAACAATTATGCTTAAGTGTGTATAATGAACAAATATTACTGTGTGGGGAAATTAATTGGTCGTTAAATTCATAACCAAAACTGGGGATGGGAACATAAAAAAATGAGAGAGTCGCGCATAAACAATGCTAAACTGCAACAAACAAAGTAAAAAACTCTTTGAGATGTAGCTGATGACGTCCGATTTGCATTCAAACAAAAGATTGTTGAAAATAAGAATTTGAAAGATTCTCATAGATGTGCGAACTCAAATGCAATCCAAAAGAGAAGTGCAAAGAGGAGAAAGTTTTGAGTGCAGGCTCTAGTAATAAACTAATCTATAGCGGGGAGGAGAGGAGGTCAAACCTGTGACCCAGTAACGTGAGCAACAGCAGTAGCTCATTTATCAATCAGATACTCTTTTGGCCCATTGTGTGGATTACTTTTATGCTGTTCACAAATTTGAAGTGCTGGGATTTGGCGATTAGAAGTAAGGACTGGAAGTGAGCCTGCATAATAAGATTGATTTTTCCCAATTACAGTTAAGTGCCGGAAAAAACTGTGCACAGCTACACACGAATGATAGATTAATGGAGGAGATTGAGCTCGATATCGAATTGGAACAGTCTTGACTAGCATTTTGGAGCTATGAACCATTAATCAACATGACGGGCACGACGTCATTCCACCTTGGCACGCCGAATTAATGCCTATTACAGTAACTATTTTTATTGTAGGGCCTGGCACAAGGTCGATCTGGAGGCACTTGGATGGTTAGCGCCATCAATAACGGAGCCATGCGTTGAACAACAAGCAGCAAAACAGCAAAACAAACAACTAAATGTCTCGTACTGGACTGTGAAGTCGTTAGCAGTCGTTGGAGAAGTGATGGGGAAAGAAACAAGAAATCTACTTGCAGCTGTCAACAGGGTCGTAAAGGAGCGAGGGCGGTTCTTACACAGGATCTAGCCGGAAATCGATTTGTGTGGATTTGTTTTGTCGTGTTTTCGCGCAACTTTTGTGGTCGTCTAAGCCGCCTTCCTAGTCATGGTCAACAATTATTTTGCAACTATTAATGACTGCGACGTATACTTTGCCTTTACTGCCCCCTTACCTTCGACACGAGGAAGTAGGTTGTTTGTTTTTCCTGTTAAGAAGCAATGAATTTGCCCTGTCGCATTTCACCCCTCAACTATTAATCATATTTGTGGGGCGTATTTGAAGGCGTTTTTAGAAGTTCTACCAACTTTTCCAAAATTATTCAAAAAGTTTCCTTCCAGCGTGAAACACATACATAGAAAGATCTAGACTTACCCATCAGTTTCATCACTTCATGGTGGCTGATGAAAATGTTGAGATATCCGTTGACCGAACTCAGCTGCCAAGCAAGCAGAGAGATCGAGAGGTACTGCAGCAGAAAGCAGCGACTTGGGGCCATAATGAGCCAGTACTGCTTTTCCTCCTTCCGATGCAATGTCTGGTTCCGCTTATCTGGTTGCCTGACGTTCTCTTAATAAGTTGTCAGACCATGTGACGCCACAATTGGCGCTCATTTCTCTTTCAGTGAAGGGGAGGTTATTATTGGGCAATGTGACAGTTAATTTCAATGTGCGGGCATTGAAGCGTTTTGGATGGATGCACACGCACAGGAAAAGAGGAATGAGCAATGGAAGGAGAATCTTCAGTTTGGGCCAAAACTTAGATTTAATTTGGTTGCCAAACGGGCGATGTTTTTTTCTAAAAAGAATTGCGTTAAAAGCAAATTCCAGACACAGACACAGCAACAGCAACTGCTGCTAACAGTTCCGGATGCGGCCACAAACACAGACAGGGATTCAGTCTGGTAAATTTTGGAAATTTTCTGCCGCTGAGGCTGGTTCTCACTCTCTCTGTTTTTGCTTCTTTGGATGTCCCTTTTTGAACACTGGGTTCAACTTTTCCAGTTTTGTTTCTGTTGTGGTTGCTTTTCTTGTTGTTCTTGTTGTTGTTGTCGTTGCTGAATTCGCCTGTCGACTGCATGCGGCATCAGCATTTTCGCATCTGACTCTGCTGAACTTTCGTTAGCTTTTTTATTGGCCACTCCTCCTGCTTCTGCCTCTCTTTTGACCAAATTCTGCTGCAGGTTTTGCTCTCGTCTAATTGGCAACGTCTCGCCCGCTGATCTGTAGAGAGTGGACAGCAACCAGTGACCAAATAGCCAGTGGTTGCTGTCGAGCACGTGTCCTGGTTGTTCTTGTTGTTTGGGTGATTTTTTCTGCTTCTGTCTGCCTGTCGAGACGTCGGTTGCCCAGCTGGCTGGTTGGTTAGTTCGTTCTATAAAGAGAGTGTTCTGTTGAATAGAATAAGATTTAGTTGGCTGAGAAGCTGAAGTTGATGTTGGTGACACTGTGTGGATCAAGAGTGTACAGTAGAAGAGTATGTGGTGCTGTGTGTGGTTGAGTGGCTTTGTTGTTTGTTTCAAATCTATTTTATGAATGTGTTGCTCTGCTCAAAGAAAGTTTTGTGACTGCAAAAGTAATTAAAACATGTAAGAAGACTCTAGTCGAGTAAGTTCGAGTAAGCTCGACTAGAAGATACCCTTAACCCTTTGACCATACATACGGACAGTCGGTGCGTCTGCTAGACATACACATATATGTACGTGTACCACTGTACCAATGTTTGATCATATATATCTCCGTTGTTTCTCAACCGATTTTAATAAAAACTTCACAGAAGTTCATTATTTTGCTAATAGTTTCAATCCACAATTTCAATTTTTTGAAATTCAATATTTTTTTTAATGATTACATGTGAATATCGTAAACCTGAAAAGTTATTGCAAATTTAAAATAAACTTGCTATGCCTAGGGATTAGGCGAGCTCATATTTAAAATCTGGAGTCTCTAGCTTTTGTAGTGCCTGAGATCGATGCGTTCATACATACAGACGGACAGACAGACAGACGGACATGGCTAAATCGACTCGGCTGTTGATGCTGATCAAGAATATATATACTTTATCGGGTCGGAGAATCCTCCTTCTCCCTGTCACATACATTTGCACAAAACCATTATACCCTTTTTTACCCATTTCATGGGTTATGGGTATAAAAAGATTAACAGCTTAGGGGATTGCATATGCATAGCAACTCCCTCACGGAAGTAACAATAATTGAATGTCTTGCTCCTCTGATTGAAATTCACATGAGTTGCTTTGACTGATGTTTTAATAAATTCGTGTTAATATTTTATGTTTTAGTTCTAAATTATTCACAAAAACAAAAGAGAGGCCAGACGAGGGGAATAGGTAAAACTTTTCGCTTGTGGATTTTGTGGTTCAAGTGGTCTTTCCTCTCTTGTTGCAACCCTTGCTGATTGCGTGCAGTTATACGAATGAAATTCCAGGTGCAGTTTGAGTCAAAACCAAACAAAACTAAAACAGTTGGCCCGGTGAAAAGTCAAGAAGTTGGCATGGAAATGAAAAGACTATAGGAGGAAGAACGGCAGTCAAGTGCCTCCAAAATGAAATTGTTGCCAAGAATGCCGACGTCCGTTACCCGATTTTACCTCCCTTAATCTCCATGTCAGTAGATTGGAAACAGTTTTAAAGTTTTTTTGGCCACAAAAAGATCGAAATCAAAAAACTTTGTTAGCTCTTCCACTTCTTCTTGCTGTTACCATTCTGCTTACCCTTTTAGCGTTTCAAGCACATTTTTTCCAAAGCTATGGAAAAGTGCTTACAATTTTGTAAAGTGCGGAGAAGACAGCGGTGGGCGTGGCATCGGAATACGTGGAATGTGTGAATGGGATTTAATTAAACTTATCTGCGATGAAAGCGGCCGCCGCAAGGATGTGTCCAGGCGACGACTCACTTGATTAAAAGCCAGATACATCATCAGAACTTCAACTGCACCGCACTTTAGTTGAGTTCAGATGCCAGCCGAGCAACCAAAGCTATAAAGCTCAAGCAAAAGCCCAAGTCCAAGCGCCAACCCGAAGCCATTCAACGAATTCATTAATAATTCAAAAGACAAATAACGAAATGTAAGTACACATATGTGTGAGCCTATAGCGTGTATTTGCGTTGACATTCCGATGAATGTAACGGATTTAAATGGAGCAGCAGACAAACAGCCAGCAGCGCGGCAACTTACATTCCTTCCTCAAATATTTCCTTCAGCAGCAGCAAGCTGCAAGTCGCGAGCGCTGCTGAATCTGGGGTTGTTGCCTCCCAGTGGAAAAGCTCCCATCACCGTCATTGATAACATATTAACGACGTCAACTCAATCATAATCAGAAAGAACGATGAGAGGGAAAACGGGGATACCAAGGATTGGAATAGGGAGTTGTCTGTGCTATGTTGGAGGCAGCAAGCGCACTGGAGTAAGGAACTGGGGAGCCAATGATGGAAATTTTCTGCTTAGTCACACGCATCATCAGTCAGTCCCAAGCCCCCTTCTTCCATCTTCATATATCGAGTCTCGCTAGTGACAAATTGAGCGACGGGGTTTTGTCTTTGGGTTGAAGATGATGTACGCGATTTTCAGTGTGCTGACTATTATGACGATGACGATGATGATGATGATGTAAGTACTGGCTGGCGTTGTATCAGAAAACTTTTCAATTACATGATTCGCTGTCTAATGAATAATCATTTTCTTTCTCACTCCCCTCCCTATAAGCCATTATCATTATCTTAATAGACTTTTTCTCCTCTGCTCCGCGTTTGCTAATTTTGAGTTGGTTGCCATATTTATTGTGTTCTTTATTGTTTGGCTTGAGTCTATCTGCAAACGTTTCGCGTTTATCGTACATTTCGGTTTGGTTTTGGAAATTCAAGGGTGGGGCGGCATTGGGATGGAAGTAGGGAGGCTTCAGTGCCGGAGGGCGTGGCGTGAGGCAGGCAGCGAAGGCTTGTTTCAATTATAAAATGGCTTTCGTTTCTAATTGAATCGTGAGTTTGAGTTAAGCAGAGTTAATATTTTATTTCCGCCTCGTTGTTGTTTCAATTGCCAGTCTCCCTTCCACCCATCCACCCTTCCACCCATTCGCCTTGTTTCCTCTCTGCTGTTTGCCAAGCGTCCCCCATTTTGGCGACTTTAAATGCCAGATTCGACTTACTCCCGTTTCCTATTTCTCATTTTCCGTTTCCCCCATTTTCATCTGACATTTGTAGCCTCGTTCCAATTGCTGTGCCATGTTGCCAAGAGCCGCGAGGCATTTGCTCTTGCTTCAATTGCACACACAAACGGGCTACGGGCTACGGGCTGCGGACTACGGGTAGTGGTAGGCGTAGGGGATGCTATCTGCCGCCCCAATTATTATTACTCTTATTGTTGTTCATGTTGTCGTTGTTATTACTGCTGTTGATGATAAACTGGCAACAGATTCTCTAGCTGCAGCAGAAGTCGTCTTGACTATTAAGCTGCCCCAGTAACAAGTACATAAAAATAAACCAACTAAAAGTTAAGAAGAAAAAATCCACAATTCAGCTCTTGACAGAAATTGAAATTTTTGTATTTGCCAATAAACTCAATCCCAATGCATTCATTGCCTTGCGGCACTTCTGTGACACTCATTTAGCAAATAGTTAGTTGTCATTTATTTACTCACCCTCACCCTCACCCTCACCCTCACCCTCACAATCACCCAACAACCCATTTCACATTGCCACCGTTTCAATATGCACCAAACACAAATAAATTTACACAAACAGTCAAAAGTCACAGAGCAACGCATTTCGGGGAGGCTTACAGGTTTCGCGACTTCATTAAATTCGGTGTAAATATTGCACGAAAAAAAACAAAAATGGCGCTCACAATATTAAAATTGAACTAAATTGGAAACTGTTTTCCAGCGGCTTTTCGACAATGTTCGAGGTATACTTTGCGGCTATACATTTTGATGGCTGATTAAAAATAACGAGCTACATTTGCATCTGTTTACCTGACAATGACAAAATGTTGCCATTATACCTGTTCTAAATAAATATAATTCAAAGGGTATACACGATCTAGTCGATTGGATTTGGAACTATTGTGTTAAGGCCTTTAAAACAAACATCTCAAGCTACAAGAGAAAGTTCTTAACTTTCATTTAGAGGCTAATTAACTTTTGTGTAAGATAAGTCGGAAACCTAAACTAACTAAATACAAAAGCGATCTGCTTTTAAGTTAAGTATACATAATCAGGAAAGTATAGTAAGTATACGTGAAAATTCTTCGTGCTGTATAATTAAAGCATTATCTTTGAAAAAAGCAAAATATATATAATATATTCATATTTATAATGCCATCATCGCCTATATAATGAGTATATAGTACTTGAGCATTTCAATTGAAAGCTGTTTTGCTGGTTAGTGAGCAATTACTTTGTGTGGGAAAATTAGGGAGAGACGCTTTATGGCTCACTTCTGAAAACACGTACATACGTACATACATACATATGTGTATGTATATAGGTATATAGTCCATTTCTGGCACCATTTTGTGCTTGTGCTAGGCCTAATGTCCAAAATGTACGAAATGTTCAAAATGTTCGTCGAGTTGGCTAATTTGTACAGGCAATTAATTTACATTTGGGCCGAGGGCGATGGCCATTACAGTGTGTTGCGGAGAGAGAGCGGAGAGGTGGTGCTTTAGCCATTTGTGCGATTTCGTTACATTTCGGTGCTACGCTCCACTGGGTAACCAGGGAAAAGAGAAAGGGAACGTTGAAAATACATACATGTTTAATATTAAGAGAGAGAGAGAGAGCGATAGAGGCACATATGGATGTAGTATGTAGTAAATATCGCAACTCCATGGACACTAATAAAGGCTGTGGCTCAAATTGTGGTTGAGGCTTGGTGGTGTTGTTGCTATCATTGGGGCTAAGGATAAGGATATGGTTCAACTGTGTGTCATTAAATTTGTTGCTATCTAATTGACAATTTGTGCAATTTTCAATGAACTAGCACAATTTATTGGATTCTACAATTGTAGCTTAATTGGGCGATATTCCACTTAAAAACGAACATCAAATTATCTAAATACATATTCAAAGTACAGCTTGAAACTTGTTCAAAGCATTTCCGTAACTATTGTTCGGCTAGATAGTTCAAAGCGATATCTATTAAATGTCTAATAACGAATAATAAAGTTTTTTACCATTTTAAATCTGTATCTCCATTTAATCAAAACTGACGATTGGGAAAATGTTTTAAAACTCAATTTAAAATCTTTTAATTAAAAATTAAAACCAAAAAAAAATATAAAATTGTTTTTGCCCAAATGTAGGGCTTTTAAAACATAGTTTCGGCACAAAGTTTCATATGCAATATTTAAATTTGACTCGATTTAATGAATTCATGAACTGCTTGGCCTCGCAGTACCACAAACAACTAACTTTCCGAAAATTCAAGCGAACATATATTAATTTACAGTTGAGTTGGAAATCGCTTCAAACGGGGTCACACAGCATAAAAATATATAACAGTTGTTCCGTTTAAAGAGTTGTGTTGGCTCAAAAGTGATTTTGTAACCTTACAATTTGACATGAAAACAATCTCAATTATGTTTTATGAGCGCACTTCGATAACTCAAAACACCCTGCGGTCGCTTGTGGCCATTCTTCAGCATTATGTGCGGCAAATTTATTATTATAATCAAGGGAATGTGACAGAATCGCAGCCAAGTGATGACACTTTTAGGAGCCCTCAAGCCACACTCCTCACCCACTGCCACTGGAGGCACCCACCAGTTTACCAGTTTTGGGCTTTTGACTGTTTGGATGTCTGGTCGTAGCTTTTATCTGTCAAGTGCCATAAAAAGAAATAACTCGACTCAACGACCCATTTTAAAGCTTCGGAATGTGATACTGGCAATTCCCGGGACAATGGCTGGCAATAATCATTGATTTATGATGGCTGTCATTTGGGCTTATTAAATGTGATATCTCAAGACAAGAGAATCATATTCAAATCCTGGGATTTATGAACTTTAAACTCTTTGCCAGTTCGGTTAGCCGAATGTTGAGCAACATTTAAGCGGAAATAAATAGCTCAAGTATGCCTTTGACCTTTTTAAGTTTTAAGTGCATCACAAGTAGGGTAATGGTCTCTCCTAATTGAAACATCAAGTCCTAAAACCTTGCCACAAAGCATATTACTCAAGTTGGTCTCCATAATCAGAGGACGTCCACTTAGCCAACGTCCCAAACTTGGGCAAGTAACAAAAATGGAACGAATGGAAAATAAAAGGCACACTAAAAAACTGTAGCACACATTGTGGGACAGAATTTAGTTGCACTTTGACTTGGGCTTGGGTCCATTGTTGTTCTGTTGTTATGTTTGCCCATTTATGTTTGGGGCCAGAAGCGTGTGTGTCGTGGCCAAGCACTTAGGCGTTCAATCAGCGTGCGCCATGGCGTGTCTGGGGCGTTAGCGTGCGGAAATGTTTGTGGGGTGGTGGAGCAGCAGCAGTAGGGGCAATCACAGGGTGCAGGAATGGCGGACTATTCAAAACTGTCCAAGCGCAGCACAGGATTTGCATAACTTTACGTTTTCTCAAGTTGTTACTGTTGCTGATTTTGTTGTTGTTCTTGAGCGGATTTTGCGGCCATTTACTTTCGCTTTACTATAAATGGGGAAGCAAGCATTACTTATATGCCCTCCGCAATACTTGCCATGGAGGGGTATAATGAACATTCAAAATTTCAATATTTCTACTGTTCACTTCAGATTTCTTCACACACATTTAAAGGATTTCAAATGTGCGTCTAATTTTGCAGGGCATTTGCTTAACTGACAGTTGGCTCTACTCGTTTTTATTGCCTATTTTGAATCGCTGGTCAAAAGCTTTTAATCTGTCGCACATTGCAATTAGTGTCAACGCTTAACACCAGACACTTCACAAACAAAGCTACACTGAACGAAACGAGTGTGTTTTTGAATAGTGTAGAAAGTAAGAAAAGAATACCAACTTATGTTTAAGTGTATGTAAGTGTCTATAGCAAAATTATCTGTATCTTAACAAAAAAACTTAAGCTTTCAAATTCTTATTCGAGCTTCAACTGTCTAGCAATGCGCTCAGTGTACTAAAAACTCTCTCCCACACACACACACACATGCTTATTTATGTGTAAAGGACGATTTGAAAAATGTGAAAATATTTATTTAGTTTCACTTTGAAGTGGGTCGTCTGCTGGCATTCGTCCCATCTCGATCCGTGGTGGCTGGTTAGTTACGGCTGCTGCATTTGGATTCGAGACGGGTCCTTGATGTGTCTGTGTCTGTGGATGTGCGTGTGCGCTCGTGCGGGTTTTCAAGTTGTAGTTGGAGGTGTGTTTGAGTGTTGAAAAAAGTGTTTAGCAAAACACATTAAATGCTTACTTATCAAATATCGCAATCAGCTTAGGCGGAACGAGTCCTCATTCCGCTGTCCTATGTTCCGGGTCCCGTGTCCTCTGTGCGGACTGTCAACTGATATGAAAAGTTATACTTTTAATCCATTCATTGGTAATTCGACACAGACACGTTGAGGCCTTATGGCCAGTTAACACGCACAACAACACACACTTGCACACTCGCTCAGCTTTGTGAGGGGGAGGCGTGTGCTTAATCCTTTTGGCTGAGAATGAATTTGCACTTTGGGCCAACACTTTTATTTGCTTTGGCTGTAATATATCATTTTTCACAGGACACGAAGGACAATGCCAAACGTTGACAGTAACGGACAGAGCGCGCACATTGTTGTAATGAGAAAAGCGCCTTGAAATTTAAGCGCTTAAAAGCCCATTTAAGCCTGTCAACATGGCTCTTGGGGGACACACCATTCGAGCTCAATATCGTCCTGGCTGTATTCCGTTCGCCACACAGCACGCGCGAACAACTAACCACAAAGCAAACCGCTGACTACGAACAAGGAGCACAATGACAAGAAGCACGTTCACGTTCTCGTTATTAATGATTTGGCTGGGTTTCGAAACTGTTGCAATATTTGGTTGCTGTTTCTAAGACTGGACGGAAACTCACTTCACTTTACGATTTTGTACGAGTTCTCGGGCGATTTGGAAAAGCGACTTTGTCGAGCGTGTCTTCTTTCGCGTGCTCTGCGCGCACCAAGACCGACTAACTTTACCGGAAAGCTGTGTGCGACTAAACGTAGTCCTAACCAGCCTAAAAGCCAAAATAGCATAACGTCAAAGGAAGCACGAAGGGCCGAAGAGACACGAAAGCAACTTCGTCTCTTGCCTGTGTGGGCACATGCGCAGTTTTCTTTGAAATATGCCGGCTTTTGAATTGGAATTGGATGGGGTGTGTGGTTGGTGCGGTATGGTTATAGGGTTCTGCAACAGCAGAAAGGACAATTGTTTGTTGTTGCCACATGCAACTGTTGCGCATTTTTTCTAAATGGCCAAAGTGGAGCATTTGTTATTGTTGTGCTCTTGCCTTCTCTCGTTATTTTTTCAGAATAGTGAAATACGAGCGGATAGCAAAAAGAAAGAATTTGTTTTTGATGAACCGATAAGCTAATAAGCATATCACATAATTCAATAATAATTATTTGAAATGTTATTACAAGGCACATTTAATTATATAACACGACTGTTCTAGTCTTGTATGAATGTGTTGACAAAGGTAAAACAGCTAATTGTAATAATTAATGGAGAAATGTTAGGTTTGTGTATTTTTTGTTTTACCCTAATTTTCTGAAGTCTGTTTCACTCGTTAATATACATTCTACAAATGCTGCTTTGACATATACTTAAACTTTAACATTTTCATTCAGTTTCCTTGAAAAATTCGAACCAATTGGGAATTATTAATGTATTCCGATGCACAACTAACTAAATTACAATCGTTGTTCAATATTTCAACATAGTTACAGCTTATATTTCGTTATATAAGACTTAGAGCTGTTTTGTGGGCCAAAATGATATAGAGGACGTTGCATGCAACGGAATTGAGCTCTTGCATCGTACATGCACATGCATGTATTTAATTGTATTTAAGTCGAATGTGTGTGTGTGTGTGTGTTGGTGATTGTGTCTGTGTTAGTGTTTGTCTCTGTGACAAGTAGCCCCTATTTGATGCGCTACAAATTCAATTTGTCACTCAAAAGCCGTTGAAATGAAGCAATTTCCTGTTTACTGCCAACAACAGGAACAACAAACACCAGCACAAGGAAAAGCTTAAGCAGAAGCAGAAGGAGAAGGAGAAGAAGGCGAGCACGAAGAAAAAGCAGGACATGATGATGAACTGTTAGGAGCAACATTTTCCAAACTAATTAAATGAAACGAACTTTACAGAGTTGGAGCCAAACTAAGCAAATTGGGCAACTTGTCGCTGTAATTACATCAAAATATCTAAAAAGAAGAAAGCAAAAGTAAATGTTCACAAAAAAAAGAAGTTATATATATGAAAACTGTCAGTTTGATTCATTTGGGCCAGAAAAGTTATTTGGCAGGACCTGTCCCGGACTGACAGATGGCCAGAGCTGCCAACTGCCGACACAAAGCTCAATTTACTGCAAGAACGAATGTCAATTAAAATTTTTTAATGAAATAACTTTCTTTGATTTTGAGGGCCGATTTTGGTGGAGCCGGGCCATCCAGGCTGTTTGGATATTTGCCTTTGCCAGCTGCAGAAATTCAATTAAAAAAGGTTGATTAGTTCGCAATTACATTGCCGAACGCCTTAAATAAGTCTCATTACCAACAGCGAAAAGCCGACCAAAAAGAAAAATAATTTCCTCAAGATTTTCGGACAGACTCAGCGGGAAGGACACTTTAGACTTTGGCCTTTTAATTAAAAGAAAAAATATACAAATTTTAAACTTTAGCGTGAAAAATAATAAATTAAAAATCAAAACAAAGGCCTCTAAATATAATTAAAATTTTCCAACCCTTTTCCTAATTTCTGCCATAATTTATGATGTTTACACGTGCAACAGTCGAATTTATCAAAGATGCTAGATTGTAAAGTAAAGTCTCTGCACTAGACACGTGTCTCGTGTGGCCATTAACTCGCGACAAAGTAAATTGCAGGCGATAAAACGCGGGCTTAAGACAGACATTCCAAGAAGGAGTGTCACTGATAGCTGATCCTAAGCAAAACCAACCACACGAGAAGTATTCAACCGCCAAACGTGCTGTGCTTATCAGGAAAGAGGTAAGATCCAACCGCCCGCGGACACGCCCATTTTTTAGTAATGAGGCCATCTGGAACACAGAAAAAGTGAGCGAGGGTAGTGTGGAGTGGTATTCCAACAAAAGCGAGTTAACCGTGCAACAAATGTGTAGAAAAAATTGCATCGAAGGATAACAATAGGTAACAACAACAACAATTGACAGACGCTTAAAACTGGAAAAAAACGCTGCAGCGAAGTGGTAAAGTTCACACCAACCCCCAGCAGATAGGTTGCCCAGAGAGGAAAGGAGTTAAAGAACAATCCGTTTAAAACCCAAAACACACTGCAAAGCAGCGGATAAGAAAAAAGGATAATAATGCGAATGCGAGAGCAAAAAACAAATATGTGAAACTCGATGTGTGGCTGGGACTGTTGTTTAACTGTTTGTTAGTGTACGTAAGAATAATGTGAAAGTGTGCTTTCGGTGTTGGGTATAATAGTGGTAAGTAGCAGGGAGGCACACGCTAGGCAGAAGACATCAACAACAAAATAGAAAATAGAATCAAATTGCAATAAAACGAAAAAGAATCCCCTTAATACACCGAATAAACAAAATAAGCACGTGACCCGCAAAAGGGCAACATCATTCAGACTATCCCCGAATCTTGTGTCCTGTCAGGAAGCGGACAAGGCTGCTGCTGTAGAAATTCCATATGGCACCATCATAATATAAAAGAGATTGAATAACGTCTTGAAGTCTTGCAGAGATGAGGAATGAATAATTCACACTTGAGCAAATTCTGCGAATGCACTTTTCATTTCCTTCTGCCAGTATTCCTTTTCTCTTGGTGCACAGTTATCAGAGTCCTTGAATGGCTGTCAAGTTGTGGTCGCTTTACAAACCGTTGCAGATTTTCAGATCATACCTCTTAGAATAGGAAAAAGAAGAAGTTTGCAACAATATAAAAGATGTATCTTCCATGTGTCTGATGGGAGTCCATTGCTAGCCTTTGCCGCCGTCCGTACCAAAAGCAACATAAACTCAGACATGCATTTTCTTCCTCTCCTCTGCCTGTTGAATGGCTCGATACCACATTTTGGGGCATTCCCTTCAACGCTTTGCAATGTTATTGTCAGTTCTCGAAAGTGTAAAGAGAAGCTGATGGAAACTGCTGTCTTTTTCAGTTGAAATGTCTTAAAATTGGAAGTTCTCATTGAGTAGAAGGCAGTTGCCAGCTCATGTCTCACAGATTTCTCACTTTATTCTATCGGAATTGTTAATTTTCTCAATAAATAGGGAATTATAGCACTAATATAGAATGAGAGGCCAATAACCCCATCAAACTTGACTCCAACTGAGTTGCCAACTCCACTTAACTTTATGCTTCACAAAATGCTTTCAGGAATCCCTCTCTCCGCAGATACAATGTTAGGAATCTCTGAAATGACTCCAACTATCAAGATTTTACGAGAAAAGTTATGAAGTCCGAAAGATAATAATGGTCCAACACTTTATGCTTGGCACTAATTCAAAATCCGCCAACAAGTTGGGAAGTGCCTCTGGCCAAGGCCAAGTTTGCCTGTAGTGGCTTGTTGGCAGCCTCAGTAGCCATAAACATTTTTGCACAGAGAGAAATTAAGGTTCAGTCAAGGGCGTTACTTTTTACGATATTGCGAATATTATTATTATTCAGAAGTAAAACTAAATACGAAATTGTAAACAAAAGTCAAGCGAGGAAATTGTTTGCTGTTTTAAGGCCCAAACTCTGTTGCATCCGCCCTGACTTGACTTGGAACGATTTGAGGAGGAAGTATGTCGGAAGCGACGGAAACATTACTTGCCAACAGCAGCAGCGGCAGTAGCCATCAACTGACGGGCTCCACTTGGATGTCAGCAGTCGGCAATGAGCCAAAAGAATAAGTAGCGTCGCAATATGAATGATCTGCCCATCCACTGGATAGGGCACAAAGGACAGATGAATAAGGAAAATTTCTTTGCTTAACGCTTTTATTACTTCTTGCTGTCTGGGAATAGTCTGTGACAGTAGCACCAAATTTGTATGATAGGAAAAATTACAAAACCAGACACCACTCCGACTAGCCTAGAAAGTTATTTGGATGGAAATGGGGATATAGATGTTAAAATGGAAGAGAGGGTATGAAAGTGTGGGGAAAGCAAGTCGGGTAAATGAAGTGTGACGCTTTGTTTTCCTTTGATATAGTTTTATGGGTCTCCATCGGATGTAATTGAATTATGCAACTTGGCGCCGCCGCCGCCGCCCAACAGCAGACAACAGACAAGTTTATTAGCATTGGATCGTAAAAGTGACTCGTCTATAGACTGTCTAGAGAAGGGAATGATGACAGCCATAATGACAATGATGATGCGAATGATGATGGAGAGAGATGTGATACTGTTTCACAAAATGGGTGCCAGGGGAAGAGGACTTAACCGGATATGAATGCGAAATCGAACAGAAACATGGTTACGCTTTTAAGAGGTGATATCTGAATTTTAGATGGTTCGCTCGTGCACAGCACGCTATGAAATGAGTTGGAAAATATGTCTGCGGTTCCCCGCCAAGCAAAAACAACCCGTACCGTACTGTGATATTCTATTGAACGCTGGCAAATTTCCATAACTGATGAGTGATGGAAACATAACTCAACAGTCAGAAATTCAATGGCATTGGTGAAGTAAGAAAATTTCAAAAAAGTGATTTGAACTGCTTACAGTCCGTTTTGAACAGAGGTAGTGACAGGGTCAAAAACAGAGATAACCCCGAGCAAGCATCCTACTTTGCTTGAATGGTCGCCCATCAGTCAGTCGATTTTAAGATTGGTCCAACAATGAAAAGCCACTGCAACTGAATCCATTTCAGATGCCAAGCAACACACATTTGCTTTCAGGCCTAAGCTCTCTGGGGAACATCAATTGTAGTAGATATACTTGACTTAATGAAAACGGGTTTTTTTTTTAAATATTATGCATCAGTGTCTGGAACCTGCCCATAACTAATATGCGAGTTGCCATAGAGCATTCTATCATTTCGTATGCGAAAGTCACCCTCTACCCTTCACGTTTTACAAACTCATAGAGAACTCATGTGACGTGTGACAGGAGAACAGATTCAGATACAGATTCGGACAGCTCGCTTCAGTAGCTTCCAATTACAGTTTCATATCCTGTCAGAGCATTTCCACTTCCACTCGATACGAGCTTAAAATCGAAACCAGGCAACAAATTGAAATGAAAGACATCCCGCTCAACCTCCTCTCTTTATCGACCTTGTTCTCTCAAACTGCAATTTGAGTTGTGATGCATAGCAATGTACACGGCTTGGGAAGGTCCAATTGAGACCATTTGTGTTGTCGTTGCGTGTGTTCTGTGTCCTGTCGGACAAGGACTAAGCTGTGTAAACGACAACTGGTCAGCAGAGCAGCTCATGCACTAACACGGATGATTACAACGTTGGACTGCTATCGTAATTCCAATCAAGACGAATTGAACTCAGGGAACCCACAACAAGTTTAGGATTACCCTGCCGGCAGGCAGATTTATGCAGTCATCGAGTGAAAAAGAATGCAGTTTAGTAGACCGTATAGCGCAGTTCCAAAGTTAAGCTTCAACTTATTTTCCTATTGACAAATACGCTCACGTCCTAATCACGTGACCGAAATTTTTGCACATAAATAAGGAAAATATGAAAATGAAGAGATGAAGCAAATAAAAGAGAGTCAAGTTTTCCCAGTCAGTTAGCGACTTCATATGTTTTCGTACGCACACACTTTGCACGAAACCTTTGAAAAATTCATCCATGGCTCGTGAATAGCACTTAAAAGGCGTTGCCGTTTTCTCCTTCATTTTTCTATAGCTATCTCTTCTACCCACAAGACATTAACCCGAATTGGCTAAATGGCTTATTAGGTCAGTGGGGAAGTTCTGCGAACGAAGTGCCTTTCTAATAGTCTGTCCTAGCTCATCCATGAGGTAAGCAACATAAGTCAGTCCACTGCCATTTAGAGAAGTTTTCCCCATTCAACTCTTCGGTCGTTGGGGCATTTGTATTTTTATTCTATTCATTCGGTCGCAATAGAAACGGAACGAAAACGCAATCGAGTTGCACTTCTGCGTGGTTAGTTATAATTAGGCGGTGCTTTAAGGGTTTTATGGGTTAAGCGATTAGCGCCAAAAACCAAACCATGAAGCGAGGAAAATGAAGGCTACTCGTAAACACTTTCACGGTTCAAATAGCCCAGCGATCCATAAACCTATAGGTTACAGCTGTATCCCAATTCGAAGCAGTTCTTATTTATGTTTGCAATGTTTACCTAACTTGGGGACGGGTGGAATGGGAATGGTCGTGGATAAGAATATGTTAATGAGTAAATGTTTGTATGCTGAAAGTCGTTGTAAATATCGTATACTGATAATTAATTGGCTATAACCCAATCGATTAGCATACTAATTTTAACAGCAGGAAACACAGACTTAAGAAAATTCTTAGAAGTACACATTTCCGAAGGGTGGATTTGCTTTATATCGTTTGGAAAATTCCGTGTTTGCAACTGGACCAAGATAGAATCCAAAAGATCCTTTGAGTTTCAGCTCAATAACTGTTCGGGTTCTGTATGCGTGAGCAACATTTACCGTTATGATGGTTGGGCACAATTTCCGTCCCACCTCAAAAGTTGCACAGAGCGAACAGAGTTGCCCCATAATCAAGTTGGGATGTGGATGCGGTGCCATTGCCCATGGGGTGAGAGCAGACGCACGGCTGTAATTGCTTAATTTGATTATGTGCCGCCGTAAAGAGCAGTACAGGAAATTTGCTCACACACACATATACGTATATTTAGACGGTAATGAAGTTGATTCGCTATTTGGATGGATGAATAGGTGGATGAATGGCTGAAAGGCTAGATGGATAACTGTCTAGCAGGCATTTGCACACGGGTGCTTCGAACATGTTTTTCCCCTTTTCGCAATTTCCATTCTTCCCGTTACCTCGACCTTAAACTGTAGTTTAGATCCGAAACAACTTAATTTATTTTTTCGGCTGAAACTGAAACCCTTTAAACAACAGTGCGGACTACAACAACAACAAGATGGAGAACAACAGCAAGGAGAATTAAGTACATAAGTGCAAATTCAGAAGCAACAATAGAGCGTCAAAGGCACGAAATGGAAACCCATTTGGTTTCGTTCGGTTCGTTTCGGTTCGCTCGTGCGATAATTAGAAGCGACCTCTACACGCTCAATTAAAAGCTTGTAAGCATATCTAAAAAGGGGCTAAGGGGTAGAGGAGACGAAATTGGAGCAAACCCGTTTATATAAACACTCTCTAGCTCAGTTGCAACAACGAAAGCAGAACTATGAAAGGAGCCGGCAACATGGCAGCGTTAAACAGGGAAACACGCGACGAATTGCAACTGGACATGGTTGGGGTATGCTAGGAGGGTGAGGTATAGCAGAGAGGGAAGGGATTAGGTTGAAGCACGGCGTGCAAGTGGCAAAAAGGCAGTGGGTGGTAAACTCGGGTGGAAAAGAGGGAGAGAGAGGGATAGAATGCTTTAATGTCTTAATTAACTGTTAGTTGCATTCAGTGAAAACAGCAGGTGGGGTAGGTAAGAGGAAGGGGCAAGGGACAAAGGGAAGGGGATAAAAAAAGGGAAAGTAGCTGCCTGTCGCCTGTTGTTGCCACTAAATAATGTCGATTCGTGCCTCAACTTATTTATGATTCGCAATTATTTTTAAGAGAGAGGTTCACTTCGGTTTTGTGTTGGATCGAGGTGAGGCGCAGGATGAGGAGGCAGTTAGGTTAGGTTCGCTTATCTGATTTAGGGATACACGAAGTGTGCATAAAACCTGAACACATCCCCATCATCAACACACACACATACATGCATGAAAATTTTTGTTCTTTTATTTTGTTTTTTTTATACCCTTAACTCATGAAATGGGTAAAAAAAGGGTATAATATTTTTGTGCAAATGTATGTAACAGGCAGAAGGAAGCTTCTCCGACCCCATAAAGTATATATTCTTGATCAGCAACAACAGCCGAGTCGATTTAGCCATGTCGATGTGTCTGTCCGTCTTTCTGTCCGTCTGTCTGTCTGTATGTATGAGCGCGTCGATCTCAGGAACTACAAAAGCTCGAGTCTCCAGATTTTGGATATGAGCTCTCCTAATCCCTAGGCATAGCAAGTTTGTTTCAAATTTTCGATAACTTTTCAGGTTTACAATATACACATGTAATCGATAACAAAAAATTCTTGAATTTCAAAAAACTGAAAATGAGGATTGAAACTATAAGCAACTTCTTATTCGGTTAAGAAACACCGGAGATTTGAAGCCATCAAGCATTGGTCCAGTAGTACATGTACATATGTGTGTTTCTGTCAGCCCGACCGTCTGTATGATCAAGGGTTAAGGGTATCTTCTAGTCCAGCTTACTCGACTCAGTCTTCTTACTTGTTCTATTAGAAAAGGTTATACTTGTTTTTTTTTTGTATGGCGGCGGCGCCAGACGAAAGTGTTCGCTAGACAAATACCATGGGGCTAGAGAAGGAGTAGGGTGTTAAGGGGTTGCTGTTAGAGAGGGAGAGCGAGAGTGCAAGAGACTGGGCTGACATGTCACTTGGTCATAAAAAAAGTTTATGTCTGACATGAGCCAAAAACAATTTGCATATTTTTCCACTGGATAACAACTTAATTTAGGATACATTCGAGCAACTGCGATGGCGTCGACGACTGAGACTATTGCGAAACGGATAGGGCAGGGGTACAAAGTGTTCATATCTATGAAATTATGTATATGTAAGTATAGTAAAGGGCTGGCGGTTTGTTTACCTAGCATTGAATATGAAATTTAATTTCGTTGATTTTTGCTCGCAACAATGGAGGCAAGAGTTGACCAATTATTTGCTGAGTGGCCTTTGGCGTTTAAGCCATGACTTACCATAACCTAAGTGTGGATTTACACTAGTAGAACTTGCTTTAGTGGTTTCCACCTGGAATGCAATTTATTTGCTGTCGTCAGTCTGACTTTTGACTGACGCCATATTTTCCGCAACATTTGCAATAGCCGTGAGCACATCGCTCGCTTTCGTGCAACGCGAGAGCACTTAGAAAAGCTGCTGCTGCTACTGCTCCTGCTTTTGCTTCTCCTGACAGTGAGAAAAAGAGATGCATATACGGAATGCTAACTCTGGCTGGGCATTGATGCTGTGCAGCCATTTCTCAAAGTGTCATGACTTACTGAGCTCAAACGCAGTCAGCTAGCTACTCACTTGCAGCATCTGATAGATTAGCATAATCCAAAACTGAAAACTTATGCCACATAGACAATTCTTCTTCTTGTCTATTATCTGTTGGCAATTAGTGGTGCTCTCTAGTTAGTTAGAGAGTTAAAGTCTTACAACATAAGATTGAGATTGAAATATACGCACAATAAATTATTCAACTTTACAGCTGCCCTTAATCAACCAACCCTCAACTCATTGCCTTTCAACTTGATCTTTCGTTTTTATACCCTTCCTTTTTTATACCCTTAACCCATGAATTGGTTAAAAAACGGTATAATGATGTAACAGGCAGAAGAAAGCTTCCCTGACGCCATAAAGTATATATATTCTTGATCAGCATCAACAACGGAGTCGATTTAGCCATGTCCGTCTGTCTGTCCGTCCGTCTGTATGTATGATCTCTTCGATCTCAGAAACTACAAATGCTGGATAGTCCAGATTTTGGATAAGAGCTCTCCCTAGGCATGGCAAGTTTGTTTCAAATTTTCGATAGCTTTTCCGGTTTACGATATAAGCATGTAGGCAATAACAAAAAAATCTTAAATTTCGAAAACTTGAAAATGGGGACTGAAACTATTAACAAAATAATTAACATCTTTGAAATTAAAATCGGTTGAGAAACACCGGAGATATGATCAAACATTGGTACAGTGGTAAACGTACATATATGTGTATGTATATCAGACCGACCGACTGTCCGTATGTATGATCATGGGTTAAGGGTATCTTCTAGTCGAGTTTACTCGACTAGAGCCTTCTTACTTGTTTTATTATATTTCAGCAGGCAATTGAAGTCGCCTTTGATGTGCGTTTTATACAAAAAGAGCCCTGAAATTGATATGATTAGAGACAATTTCCGCTACATTTACAGTTATGAAGGCCTGTGACTATAATGTAATATTATGAAGTGCGCAAAGCCAAAGCGAAACCCAAAGACACCCCCAAAAAATTAAATCGCTTTTATTCACATTGAATGTGTGTGTGTGTGTGGCACACTTGAAAGTGGATTTCGCTTTCTGAACTACTTTGTGGTACGGTTGCGTGTAGTACCCTAAAAAACTACAAACTGAAAGCCATTTACTCACTGGCTAAGAACACACAAAAGCAGCAGCAAAACCGGCAAAAAGTTCCTAAAATGTAGTAAAGCTTTAAATGCAGTTTGTGTAGTTTTCACCTTTTTCTATGCGTTTTAGTCACTCTCTCTGTGTGTGTATGGGTGGCATACACTTCCGCAAATGGCAGAAGCGTTTAAGCTGAAAGACACGTGAACTTGCTGTTTTAATACACTTGTTATGTGTATTCGAAGGGTTATACGCATTAAAAAGGCGTTTGGCGAAACTATAAAGATTTAGTATCAATCGATAAATGATTATGCAGTTTTGTTTTGAAGATCTTTAAAATAAACCCAAAACATGCTCTCAGTTGCAGTAAAATTTCAAAGTGCAGGGGTATTAAATCTTCGGTGTTTTTCGGTTAGGTCGTTTTTCTTTCTTTTTTTTTTGTTGGAGTGGGGGGGGAGGGATTGTGCTTATCATGTGAATGCACTTAACCAACACTATGAGCTTTGAACACAAAACACTGTGGCACGCTAATAAACTTCAAACTTTCGAAAGGGCCCCAAAAACGAGTCAAAACTTTTTCATTGCCTGTCGCTGAGTCTCTTTTGTCTACTACTTCCTCCGTCATTCTGTCATTCTGTCATTCCGTCGCTCCGACGTTCTTGTATTTTTTGTTCCGCTTTACTCTGGCGGGCGCGTTTTCCTATAGTGCTATAGTGTGAAGGGGCGCCAAAATGGCGCACACTGGGCGCCAAATGAATTTCGTTTCACAGACGCAACGCGCGCAATTTTATTCACTGTCAAACCAAATTTGCTTCTCGCAGTGCCACGAGTTGAAAAACTTTGCCCTGGCCCTGAAAACCCAACCAAAAAACAAAAAAAAAAAAACACACAACATTGAAATTAATTTGCTAGCTGCTTTTTCTTTATTTTCTGGCGCTGCCTTTTAAGCTAATTTGTCGGAGTCCATCTCTGGTTGGCAATGGCTCATCCAATTTCATTTTAATTTCCATTTTCCATGCCAAAATGGCAGCAGAAGTTGGCGCACGATTCATATGCAATATAGAGAACATTTTTAATCCAATGCTAGTTGCTGGCTGGCTGCCTCTCAGAGAATTAAGAATTTCCTCAGAAGTCACTTAAATGCTCTATCATAGAGTTCTTTGCCAAGGCAGCCCAAATCGAAAGAATATTTTGTGTTTCATGACAGGCCGAAAAACAGTTTGAAACCGTTAACAAGCTCTGCCTGCCGCTGATGCAGATGCTGATTGCGATTGGAATTGAGTTTGCGATTCGTTTTCGAGCCGGTTGCTGGATAATGTTACCCAGGCAACGAACACTCAGAGTAAAGAGGCCGGGCTGGATGATGGAAACACTTAAGCAATTAGCAATTGGCATATCGAGAGCAAAACAGCACAGAACACAGTAAAGTAGAGTAGATGAGAGCTGAGAGTCAAGATGCATTCATGCATGAGGACAATCAATGGCTCGACGCACTTCTATGCAAGTGGTTTGGTGTCCGGCACAGGCACCAGACTCCCGGTTGGCATGGGAACGCGAAAACATGCAAGGAATCGAGCTCAGTGCTGAGAGGTGAGAGATGGAAATAAGTCAGGAATGTGGCGATAAATCACGCAACGCTGATTCCATTTTGCAAATTTACAATGTTATATTTATAGTTGAACTTAATTCAACATTATTCACGAGAAATTTTGTGTTTGCATGCAAAAAAAGAGAAAAATTCAAAATTTCATACAATATAACTTTTAAGTCAGTTAAATCCATTTATATTATATATTCATTTTCAACTTCAACTATGTTTTTTTTTAATCTATAGTAGGAAGACTATCTTCAGAAAACCGAAAATTATATATATTTGTTATGCCCTAAAAATGGATAAAATCAAGTAAGAAGGCTCTAGTCGAGTAAGCTCGACTAGAAGATACCCTTAACCCTTGACCATACAGACGGACAGACGGTCGGGTTGACAGAGAGACAGACGGACATGGCTAAATCGACTCGGCAGTTGATGCTGATCAAGAATATGTATATTTTATGGGGTTGGAGAAGCTTCCTTCTACCTGTTACATACTTTTGAACAAAACCATTATACCCTTTTTTACCCATTTCATAGGTTAAGGTAATAAAGAGAGTATAATGGTTTTGTGCAAATGATGCAACTCCGAACCCATAACTCTATGGGTATATATAATCTTGATCAACAACCACAGCCAATAGTCAATAGAGCTATGTCCGTCTGTCTGTAACTATAAAAAATAGGGCTTGCAGATTTTTAAAATTCCTTTTTCAAGCCAAAGGCAAAACAAGTATTTGGGAAATATCGATAACTGTTACTAGTTCCGATATGCAAAAAAATGATTAACTTTGAAAGCATGAAAATTGATTTTGAAACTTAAAAACAAGACAAATCTGTGTTATTTTCAATAGAATCGATTGAGAAACATCAGTGAAACGAATGAATAAGGTTTCATCAGCAAGCACTAGTACAGATCTACGGTTCAGATACTTTACTAGAGCCTTCTAGGAACTAGTTTGCATATAGAGAGAGATAGACAGAAGGACTTGGCTTATAGCAACTCAGTTCCCAATGCTGATAAACAATATATTGTGTGTGGGATAGATATGCTCCTTTTATGAGTTACAAAATTTTCAACAAAATTAAAATATATTCTTAAAAGTGTAAATATTGCGTGAAATGAAAAATAGAGTATTATTGTACTTAAATCGTAGTTGACATCGAAAACAGAATTTAAATAACATTCACTGCTATTCAAATTTGAGAGACAAATAACGCAAATTTCGCAAATTTCCGACATTTCTATTTAGCAAAAATATGTTGTCAAATATAATAATAATTTCCGACTAAGCAAAGTTTAGAGCAGCAAAATATGTTCACTTCTACTGTAGAAGTTGATGACTTTATTAATGACATAAAAGTTGTCATTCGTGTTCACAAACTTTTCAACTTTACTGAAAAGGCGTTGGAAATGTTGTGGGACACAGAGATAGGTCAAAATGCATTTGGCACTTAATAAAACATTTTTTTTTTCTGGTCACAATAGTTCTTTGCTTGTGAGTGGCTTTAATGGAGTTCCACAAAAGCAACAAAATTAATTTCATGGCTCAAAACACACCAACGTAAACAATTAGTACAAGTAAGAAGGCTCAATTCGAGTACGCTCGACTAGAAGATACCCTTAACCCTTGATCATACAGATGGACAGACGGTCGGGCTGACAGACATTCACATATGTACATGTACTACTGGACCAATGCTTGATGGCTTCATATCTCCGGTGTTTCTTAACCGATTTTAATGAAATTTTTACAGAAGTTCATTATTTTGCTTAAAGTTTCAATACTCAGTTTTTTGAAATTAAAGAATTTTTTGTTACCGATTACATCTGTAAATCGTAAGCCTGAAAAGTTATCGAAAATTTGAAACAAACTTGTCATGACTAGGGATTAGGAGAGCTCATATCCAAAATCTGGAGACTCTAGCTTTTTTAGTTCGTGAGATCGACGCGTTCATACACACGGACAGACGGACATGGATAAATCGACTCGGCTGTTGATGCTGATCAAGAATATATATATACTTTATGGGGTCGGAGAAACTTCCTTCTGCCTGTTACATACATTTGCACAAAAACATTATACCCTTTTTTTACCCATTTCATGGGTTAAGGGTATAAAAAGACCTTACACAAACACATACATATATACAAAGAACCCACAAAAACACACATCAATAAACCAAGTATTAGGATAAGAATATTTGGGGTAAACCAAAACAACACCGACATGTGAGAAAAAAAGCTAAAAATCTTCACATCTTTTTCTTAACCGGGGCAATAAATGTTCATTACCCATTGTTCAGGACAATCGAAAATAAACCACAATCCTCGAAAGCAAGACGCAAAAGTAAAACGACTAGAAGATACTCTGTTTACAAAGTTTTTCACAAACTAACTAAGATTAAACAACACCCTCAGCCAATTTCAATGGATTTCATTAAAACTGAAATATAGCAATGCAAACTTTCTATTCCACTATTCAGCACTAAATGCTCTACTCGACGTCTATAAGTAAAGGGTACTTAAAAGTGTGTGCTATGTAATCACGAAAACTATTGTCAAAGTTGGCAACTTGTTTGATTGGGCCAATTGTTAACAGTTTGTTCACACTTTGAGCCGGACATGCAATTAAAGTTTGTGGTCGGGTCGTCTTGGCCAAGTGTGGTCTGACTCGAATTGATTTCAAAGCGTTTTTCGCATGAAAAGTGCTCTTCAAACTGCAACTTTAACGATACTTTTAATTGTTGAACAAGTCTCGACTAAATTTTAATCGACGTAGACTTGTCAAAGATATGCTGAGTGTTTGTTCATGTGGACACGCAACCGACTGGCAACGAGCAACTTGCAACATGACTAAGTGAATCGTCTGCCAAACAAAGCCAAGCCCAATGTCTGCCGGCCTCAATAAGTATTGGTCTTAGGTGGGTTTGGTTTAGTCTAGAAATCCCTCCGATGTATTGGCAATGTAAATACGTGTGCGAAAGCGACCACCTGAGAAATCAGCAGACAGCACGCCACTCCATGCCACTCCATCCACATCGCAACGCGACTTAAACACAACTGAGTCAGCAAGAGAGAGAGAGAGAGACAGAGAGAGAGAGAGACTCGTGTTTCTGCTTTCCTGGTTTGGCTTTTTACGAAATCGCTTTAGCGTCGCCCCAAGCTAACCATAAAAATTGCCGCCCACTTATTGTTGACGGTTTGCGAGTTGTTTTTGTTGTTGTTGTTGTTGTTATATTGATCTAAAATTGAATATGGAATTGTGTGGCATCTGCAGCATGTGGGCAAGACTACAGCTGCCACTTGCTTGCGTCGCTCGCAACTAGCTTAAAACTTTTGTATGAATCATGCAGATGATGACATTTAAGTATTTTACATGAAAATCTTGCTATTGTCAAACATCAAAAGGCAACATGAACCATCGCGCGAACCACTCAAAATACCTCCCCAGCGCTCGCACCCGCACCCTCCCCCTCACTGTTCCTGCTGTATTTTAATGTCTTCATATACATACATGCCACAGATTTTTATGACATTGCCGCACATTTAATTTTACAGCTTATCAAAACAGTTGACACTTCCACAGCTCCTCCAACTCCGACTCCGACTTCAACTCTGGCGTCTCCGCATCCAGTTGCTGCCAGTTTGAATTTCAGTTTTCGGCGTTTTTGGGCTGGCAAACGAACCGCATTGACAGCGACACAGGTTTAGGTTCATGTTCAGATCCACGACAAGCGGCTCCCTTGACGCTATTTACATTTTGGTTAACTGTAAATTGGCTTTGTTTTCAATGCCTCTCTCTCTCTCTCTTTCTCTGTATGTGTGTGTGTGTGTGTACTATAAAGTTTTTGAAGCTCATTGAGCGCGTTAATTGATTTTCGCGCCAAACAAAAGTAAAAAGTTTGAAACGCGCTGCCACGGACCCGAGGAGTGAGGGGGGATACGTGTGTGTGTGAAGCAGATTGTGGGGACAGACAAAAGCGACAGCAATCAAAAAAGGACGAAACAGCGGCCAAAAAGGCCAATTGTTGGCAACGGCGCGGCAATACAATAAAAGCAGCAAATGTGAAGGAAGCACTACAAAAAAATATGCCAGCAACAACGATCTGGGGGTTCCTTGTGGTTATCTGTGAGGGGGAGAGGGGGAGGATGGGAGTGGTTAGGGCAAAGGCAACTGAAGCAATTTACGAAATGACATTATTTGAACGCAAAACATAAAGAAAGGCAAGCGCACAGTAGGGCAAAAAATACGAAAAAAAATACACCAACAACTAAAAAAAGACAGCAGTTCCTTCGCCCTTGCTCTTTAAACAGCCCCCCAGCTTTTCCATTGTTATTGCGTTGTTATTGTTGGTGTATAAGAATAAAGAATAACCACAGAAGTTGCAAGTTTATATATTTCTTTAAAGAAGGGTGCAACTATTTGTTTTTTTTTTCCTTTATTTTTGTCACTTTATTTTTTTGTTTCTTTCTGCTCTCTCTCTCTCTCTCTCTCTCTCTTTATACCCTTAACCCATGAAATGGGTAAAAAAAGGTATAATAGTTTTGTGCAAGAGTATATAACAGGCAGAAGGAACCTTCTTCGACCCCATAAAGTATATATATTCTTGATCAGCATCAACAGCCGAGTCGATTTAGCGATGTCCGTCTGTCTGTCCGTATGTATGATCTCTCGCCGATCTCAAAAACTACAAGAGCTGGATACTCTAGATTTTGGATATGAGCAGTACTAATCCCTAGGCATAGCAAGTTTGTCTCAAAATTCCCGATAACTTTAAAGGTTTACGATATAAACATGGTAACGATAACAATAAATCTTAAATTTCGAAATCTTGAAAATGGGGATTGAAACTATTAACAAAAAAATATTAAAATCGGTTAAGAAATACCGGTACAGCGGTACACGTACATATGTATGTGTATGTCTGTCATCCCGACCGTCTGTCAGTCTGTATGGTCAAGGATTAAGGGTATCATCTAGTCGCGTTTACTCGACTAGAGCCGTCTTACTTGTTTATTTTTTTTTTGTTTTCGTTTGGCCTCGTCGTCCCTTGAAAAACATTTTATAGCCTCTTGTTTGATGTGGATGAGGGTGGTGGTGGATGAGGGGGAGGGGAAGGTACCGTTGCATAGGGCGTTGAGGTGGGCAGGTGAATTGCAGCCTTATTCTTTTGGAAAAAAAACAATTTTTTTGTGTACGACATTGCATATGTGTGGGTGGCAATGGGTTCCGCCGGATTGCACGGCGTTTAAAGAGTGTAAGGAGGGGAGGAGGAAACGATAATAAAAGTAAAATAAATTTTATGCAGCTCAGCCCTAAGGCAGTTGGCAGAGGGTTAGACTGACTAACCGAGTACATGCACATTTTAGTGGTTGGTGGGGGGAAGGGGGGAGGATAAAACGCATAAAATAAATGAAGTGAACAAATACAAACACAGAACAACAACTACTATTTGGGTGTGTTGAAAAACTGACGAGTTTTTTGAGAAATGCCTCATAAAATAAATGACTCAGCTGATAATAGATACATAGTAGAGTATTATTATCTTTGTTCCTAAAAGGAATTTCAATTTTGTTTATTGAAATCGTTTTCAAATTTAATAAACCTGACCACAAACATTAACTCGAGAGGAATAAAACAGTTTCAGAATTTCTCAGCCTAACAGAAGAGTCAATATTATAAATATTTCTTACCTTAGTCTTACCCCTACCCCCAACAGCTCCCTCTCTTTGATGTGTGCTTGGAATGGATTGGATTGGTTTGGTATGGTTTGGTTTGCATTGAATGGGAAAGCCCACAAAAGCCTTTTAATTAAAAATGTGAAATCATCTGCATTGCGAAATTGGTGGCAATATCTGCACAAAATTTACCTTTGTGTCGAACCAATATTTACCTGCTCTGATTTTAAAATTTTCTAGTCACTGCCCTTGCCTCGCCTCGCCTCGCCTCGCCTCTCCTTTCTGCTCTGCTCTGCGCTGCTCTACTGGACATGGCTCTCTGCCCTGTCAGCTATTTTATTTGTCCATGTCAAGAGTCTGCAGAGTGCGAAAACAAATAGCAATACATGCATACATGCATACATACATACATACATACATACATAAATACATAAATACATATATACTTTATACGTTTTTACACATGCAATTCTATAAATATATACAAACATACAATGTGTGAAAGCTTGTTTGTGTGTTTGTGCATATTTCAGTATTGAAACTAACCGAAATGCAGTTACCGACTGCAATAACCATCATCAATCATTCATGTTCTGAAATTTGTTCCAATTGTATACAAATTCCATCGCACTTGTGTGTATTTACTTAGCTTCTGGATAGAAGTTTGATGGATAAATCTCTTCGTTTATTTGTAAGAGTAAAATCGTACTCGTTGAAGTGTTTTTAGAACAAAATGTTTGCAATACGAGTTCCTTGAGTGCTCTTCAATGGGATCGCTTTTACAGTGTTTGCGAAAAGCTTAAATTTTCTTTTTCTTGCTGGGATAAAGCTTTTCTTTGAACTGTATAATTGTTTTTGAATTCTGTTACATTTTGTTGAGCGAAATCCAATTTCGGAACATATCTTAGCAAATTCTGCAGTGTAATGGAAAATTGTGCTTGTTAAACATGTTGAACACAAAGTAAAATGCTTCAGTTTATAACGTAGGAGTGGAAGTAGAAGAAGGAGACTGAGTGCAAGTGAGAATAAAAGAGATGGAGATAGTCACAAATCGAATGCAATTGTTGCCAGAAAACCAATGCCAATGACAGACACAATTATGCAAATGTATGTGTGTGGAAGTGTGTGTGTGTGTGTGTGTGTGTGAAAGCAACATTGCATAATGAATGCTTCCCGATGCGTGGGTGTTCGATGTTCGTGTCATGTTAAATATGCGAACAAACAACACACACAAGCTTACATACTCACACATATGTATTTGCATATGTATGTATATGCATATACGACAGCCATTGTCCAGTAATGCGTGCATCCGAATCTCAACTGAATGTGAATGGCAAATGTGAATGCACATTGTGAATGAGTGTGTGAGTGTGTGTGTGTGTGTCAGTGTGTTGTATGATTGGTTTTGGTATTTGTTTGCGTGTCATGTTCGCAACTGACCCTTTGATTTATCAAATGAAATTGTTAATTTGCAGCCAAAGCCAATTTTGAGCTGCACATGCGACACTACTCCTTTCTTTTGCTTCTCTTCTCTCTCTCACTCACTCTTTCTTTTGCTCTCCTCTCTCTCTCTCTCTCTCTCTCTCTGTCTCTCTTTCTTGCTCTCTTTCTGTCAATGATTGCAGCCGCATAGAGTTGTGGCAATAAGACCACAGAAAATGTGCAACAACAGTTGCCGCTGTGGCTGTGCTCTTGCCATATTGCCATATGCTGCATTGCCAATAATTCACAACAGCAACAACAACTGCAAATTCAGTTAATGAAGTTTCAGTTTCAATTTCAATTTCAATTTTGTGCTTCAATTTTGACCACGAAACGAAAATTTCAATTAAATTCTGTGCTCGAGCCAATTAATCGATTTCCATTTAAAATTTTAATTTAAATCAATTGCTGCACAGATTTGTTGTTCTTTGTTGTTGTTGTGTGTTGCTCTTGTTAATGCTATTGCAACATGCATTTGTTTGACTTGCGGCTTTGCGGGTGGATGAGTGTGTTTGATATATGTGTGTGTGTGTGTGTGTGTGTGTGTGTGTATGTGTCAGAGTGGTATAGAGATCAGACACAAAAAAATGCATTTACCATAACCAAATTGATAGCAATTTTAATTGGCATTGATTGCGAAATAACAATGGCATTTAATAACCCGCTCCAAATAATAATTTATTATTATGTTCACACTAAAAGTCATATTTTTATATATCCGCGCAAACAATCCCCTCAATAAAACGTACTATTTTCAAAAAGCACTCAATGCCATTAAAAATGCTTGCATAATTCTCTTCCCATCTCTCTATACGCTTTTTGTCATTTACTCTCCTTTTAAATCCCCCACTTTTTACTATTTTCACTTTTACTATCCATACCCAGTATTATGAAAATAGCCCGCATTAAAAATTTACCTATCAGTATTGACTTGTAGTCAATATATCTTATTGGTTATTTCTGAAGAACTTCTACATTAAAAGAAAAAATCGAAAATGTTGTTGTGTAAGTTCAAAATACTCAATACAAAAGGTGAAATTCTTTTGTTTTAAAATGTAATATATATTTTTATTCTTTATCCAAGACTTCTAAGCTTAATGAAAGTAATTGATTTCTGTTTTAATTAGAGCATGTAGATTTTTTTTCATGCTCCAGTCAAATGGAAAGAAAATCGAAAAAAATATTATTAAAAAATTTTCCCTGCTTCTCATTTTAATTCAGCGAGTGTCGTAGCTTTAGAACCAGTCCAAAGGACATTTCGATTGCAAGTAATTTTAATATTAAGCTAACATAATCTAATTTCTTTTATAAAACTGACAAGACTGTGGTTGAAACTTGTTGAACTTCTAAATGAATCTAGATGATAGTTTACTTCGTACTTGAAGATAGTATATAGTACTTAGATTGTCGGTTTTTAGACTTATTTGAAGAATTATTTACTTAAGCCCATTGTAATACATATCATACTTGAAATTATTCGGAAAACTCTAAAAGCTCGTTTCCGTGCAGGAACTAAACGTTTAAAAAAAATGATTAAGCTTATGAAATTCAAAATTTATTCTATTCATACTTATTACATTTGCATAAATTACTTTTTTTTTTTTTGCATTACTACCGCAATAACTGGAACCGACTCAAAGCTGACACGACACATGTTTAAATGACTTGAATCAAGGCAATTTCCTCGCATGTCGTAATCAGAGGCGCCAAGTTAAATTAACATTAATGAAAATCATCTACATTGGCATATTTTTCCGGGGAGTTTTCCCCAGTTTAACAACTCCTCCTCCTGCTCCTTCTGCTCCACCCTACACTTTACTTCTCATGTGACAGGGAACATTTCATTCATAGAGTCTTTTGTTTGACGCAAAATTCAATTAACGCACATCGTGCATGTGGAGCCCACAGCCAATTTACAGTTAACCAACATTTGAATGACTTTGGTGAAAAGTGGCGTTCGTTGGCTACGCGTCATGACACGACGACGACGACCGCCCTGCTCGCCTTGTTCTCTTTGTTGGCCGCCATTGGGTTTGGGGAGCGAGTCTCTTTGATAAGTCATAAAATTTAATGCGCCATCATGGTCGTAAAATCTGTGTTGGGACTAGCGGGGCGGGTGTGGTGACGTCGACAACAACTCAATGAAGTTGCCACACACACAATATCACAACGGAAGGTGGGGTAGGAAGTTGGTGGGACCAGGGGCGGACTCAAAGAGCATAAAGCAGCCAAATGTGCATGACGTACGAGCAAAAGGAAGTCCGCGGGGGAACAGTGAAAATTCTGGGCCAACGTGATGGTTGGCTGGTTGGGTGGCTGGCTGGCTGGCTGGCTGGTTGACTATCGTCGTCTGGCTATTGTTGATATTTGGTAGTGCTGTTGCTGTTGCTGTTGCTGATGCTTTAAGAGAATGCCTGAAATTCCGTTTGGCAAACAAACGTTTGGCCTCGATAAATGGACGAGTTCCTGCATACGGAGTACCTTTGGCTAACCCATTCTGGTGTTGATAGAAAGGCATTTTCACAGGTGTTGCGCCGCAGCTGATTTAAATTATTCGCATGTTTGGCTTTTGGCCGTGGCAAGCGCATAAATTCCCCATAGTACCGTACGGAATGGAATGAGACGGGGTAGACTGTAAGCTGACCGAAAGCAATTGGCCGAGATAAGATGTAATGGCTTTTTATGGGGCCCCCCCCCGGCCCCTATAGTAGTTATCAACAGGAATTACGAGCGAGGCCAACGCCTGACCTGACCAGTAACCAGTGCAACAGTCCAACAGTCTGGCAGTCTGGTCTGGCTAACAACTGCAGCTGGTAGCTGGTAGCTGGTAGCTGATAGCTGATAGCTGTTGCTACTGCTGCTGGCCATACACACACACACACACAAACACATACCTTAAAGTTCCAACCAAGTCAATGACACTAGACCAAGTATTATATTCTTGCCAAAGCAGCCACCCATAGCAACTTGCGCCCAATTTACTCATTGCTCGTTGCCAGTTTAATGGTCGCTGAATGATTTAGCAGAAGTCTGTTCTGTTCTTGCCGAATTTGGCTAGCTGGCTGTCACGCCTTCTCCAACTCCAACTCCTTCAACACTCGTGTATCCGGCTCCTGTTTGCTTGCCAAGTTGCCATCAGATGGAGCGTTTCCCACGTGTATCAGTCCACGTTCGATTCATACTGATTCATACGGCCGCAATTTACATTCAATTTTTAGATCCATGACACAACGCATAATGGAGAGACAAACATATATCCCCTTAGCCCCTAGCCCTTACCCACTTTCAGTTCTGGCCACAATAAGCTTCTTCGTGCTGTCGCATTTTGTATTCTTTTTTATTCTTGCTCCCCCTGCTTCTGTGCTGGCTCAGGCAAATGCACTTGATATCTCAGGTGCTCGCTTTCGCACATGTATTTACATTACCAATGCAACATAACCGCCCCCTAACTTTACCAACCACCCAACCTTACCTTGGCCGCTTTGTGCCTTCGTTCCATCTATTTGCCATTCCATTGCAAGTCGAGTTGAGGTGGCTTGGTTCTAGTTCGCCTTGACTTTCTATGAATGCGCGACATTGTGTCCCAACTGTTTGCTGCCAACTCTTCTTTGTGTTCAGGGACAAACACACACACACATTACTTGCATCTTTTATGAGCCAGAAGTTAGAGTTGGGTACAGTTTGTTCTCTTTGAAAACTTGGCCCAGAATTACAAGTATCGAAAGTTGCACTTTGAAGTGCACTTTTCATGTGAAAACACTCGAAACAAAGTGCTTTTAGGCTGGTATTGCATAGAGTGCATAGACCCCAAGCAATAATTGTTATCTAGCTCAAAGGACAGACAATTGGCCAATCAAATAATTTGCCAAATTTTGTGACATAAGGAGCCTGTACCGAACGTAAAGAAATGCAAAGCTGAATAAAACTTTTACCAATTAAATAATAATTTAGAAATGCAACTAGTACTCTTTAGCTTAAGTTTAAAAATAACTTTAACTAGCAACTGTCCGTGCTTAACTTGATAATTCTTTTACTTTACTTTAAGCACATGTATAATACACTTTACTCTTCAAGTAGTCATAACACATGTGTCGAAAATACAAGTGTAAATGTAATCCCTTTGAAAGCCTCTTTGCACCCTTACCTCTTCCCACACATGTCAGGGTGTCGAGAGAAGAGTGAATAGCTAGGAAGTTTTAAATTGGGGTATTAAGACACATAAATGAAGAACGAAACACACAATGAACTTTATTATATGCTTTCACATTCACACCTTTTGCGGCATTTCTCTAATGCAGCTTTTCATCAACATTTCTGTGGCTTTTCCAGACTTTTTATACCCTTAACCCATGAAATGGGTAAAAAAGGGTATAATGGTTTTGATGTAATATATGTTACTGGCAGAAGGAAGCTTCTCCGACCACATAAAGTATATATATTCTTGGTCAGCATCAACAGCCGAGTCGATATAGCCATGTCCGTCTGTCTGTCCGTCCGTCTGGATGTATGAACGATCTCAGAAACATCAAAAGCTAGAGACTCCCGATTTTAGATTTGAGATCTCCTAATCCCTAGGCATGACAAGTTTGTTTCAAATTTTCGATAGCTTTTGCGGTTTACGATATACACATGTAATCAAAATCTCGAATTTCGAAAACTTAAAAATGGGGATTTAAGATATTCATAAAATAATTAACATCTGTGAAAATTTTAATAAAATCGGTTCAGAAACACCGGAGATATGAAACCATCAAGTATTGGTACAGTGGTACACGTACATATAAGTGTGTCTGTCAGCCCGACCGTCTGTCCGTCTGTACGATCAAGGGTTATCTTCTAGTGGAGCTTACTCGACTATTGATGGTGTTGTTGGGCTGTTTCGACAACAATTATTTTCAATTTGAGTTCTGTGAGCCATGAAATTAATTTCGTTTGCTTTTACATTTATGTAGGAGTGCTAATTCCGATCCACACATACTCAAAGAAGTTAGGAGCTGCTTTTCAAATTTGAGTTTGGGGCCAAGTGTTGTTGATGCTGTGTGGAATCAATCTTTGTGGACTTTTTGAGGGCTTTTAACCTAGCAGCGGCAGTCCGTTGTAGTGCGCTTGTGTCGAATACTTTTAAAAATTACTCCCAAAGTTATGCAAGGATTTTTATTTGCAATTAGTTTCGCTTTTGGCTAGCGCCACTTATATTTAAGCAGGTGATTAAGTTGCGCCCTGATAGAGAAAATGTAATGATGGGGCTTGATCCCCGATGAAGGTCGTGGCTTCGTCATCTATTCATTTCGACCGTCGGGGCAGTCAGGCGTGTCTCTTTACAATATTTCGAAAAACATTTTTTACATATCACAATGAAAGAAAAAAACTTTATATAAATGAACAAATAAGAAATCTCTAGTTGAGTAAGCTCGACTTGACCATACAGACTGACACACGGTCGGGCTAACAGACATACACATATGTACGTGTACCGCTGTACCGCTGTACCAATGCTTGATGGTTTCATATCTCCAGTGTTTCTAAGCCGATTTTAACAAAAATTTTATTTTGCTAATAGATTCAAATGCCATTTTCAAACAGACGGACATGGCTATATCGACTCGGCTGTTGATGTTGATCAAGAATATATATACTTTATGGGGTCGGAGAAGCCTCCTTCTCCCTGTTATACATTTGCACAAAACCATTATACTCTTTTTTATTTCATGGATTAAGGGTATAAAATACGGATATGCTATAAATAAAACTTCGACTTAATATTGCAAAGTAAATTTGGTTGATTAGTAAAAAAGAATCAATTTCAACAATTATTAATTTATGGAAAAAGGTTATTGCAAACATTGTTCTACGGTTAGAAAGAGAGGGAAGATTTATTAGTAAAAGTCAACTATGGTAAGAAGGTAAGTTAATGGTATTATCCTAATTAAGACCCCGAAGTGCAGAGAGGAGAAATTGTTTTTGCACCGATTCTATTCTGTCCTATTGAATCCTGTATTTGGGATACCATATACAAGATCCATATTCGAGAATCGGTCGCACCACAGACACATACAAAGTTTTTGTTAAGTAGAGGTCATCGAATTCCTTCGACAAGTGCTTAATAAACCCTAAGGCACCTGATGCACGATTTGGAATTAATCGTTATCGTACGTAACGTAACGTATCTCACTTCTTGTTGTGTTTGCACTCACAAATGACGGTTCTATTATTCAAGCAATTGTTCTGTGCAGGAGACTAACAAAGGGAACAATTGGAAACCTAGCAGCGAACTCTTTAAGCGAAAATTGTAACAAATGAGTAGAGAGTGGTCGTATTTATTACACTTATTCATCTCATCTGGATGGCATTATATCTTTATTATGCGATTCCTTTTCATCCACTTTATTTCAAGTTTATCTCAATTTGGGTCTCCGGCTCGACCCCACTTCTCTTTTCGTTTTTCTACACCCTATCAAATACAATTACTAATCGCTTTGCCTACTCTGCTTTGGTAAGCGAAGACTTTGCTTGGATCTGGTCTGGTTTGGTCTGTTCTGTGCTGTTCTGGTCTAGCGTGGTTTTTGCTACAGGCTCGTTGGCGCAATCTCTTAGTCATCCACGTCACAAAGAGGACACGCCCACTGCAAAGGAATTTTGCCAGTTCATCATTTCTGGAGCGCTGTGTAATTAAAGACGCTTCAAAAAGCTCGACCACAGCTGAGACAAACTGGGAGGCAGTCAATCAGCCAACCAGGCAGTCAGTCAGGCCCAAGGCACTGACTCGCAAAGGACTCCAGTGAGTTGCTAAATCTATAGTCATGTCTATGATTATTTCCCTCTCTCCTTCTCTCTCTCTCTCTCTCTCTCTCTCTCTTTCTCTCTTGTGTGGCGCCTTTTCATGTTGATTATGCTAATTTCCAAGTCGACGCTGAACACAAATTTCGAGTGAACATGTTTCAAGCTTGTTCAACGGCAGCAGCTGCAACAGGAGCAGTAAAAGGAGAAAAGGACCTGTCAGCTACACAAATCCATCCATGGGACGTCTTTGACTTAGGCCACATTCGCTTCTACTTCCATTTCCAATTCCACTTCAGCCGCGGGGCACACAAGCAATGCCGTTTGCCACTTTAATGAAAACTGCTGCATAATTCGAAATACCCCCTAGCCCGGCCCTCTTTCTCTAACCACTTAGGTGTTGTTGTTGTCCGTAATTAAGGCCTTGGAGTGACGGGAGAGTAATTCTCATGTTAGATTCCTCAGCTCCTGGCCATTTACTCCACACTTCTATGGCTAAGCACAAAGTGCGACACTTGCACAAAGGAAAAATCCCCACACCCCTGGAAGGGTGCAGGTTGCGGAAATGAAGAAAAGAAAGCAAGAGAAAGGGAAATCGAGGATTGTGTAGCATTTGGGGCGACTGTGAATTGTGCACACAGCTGACAGTTTTGAAAAATGAATGGGCACATAAGGTGAGTGGGCTTGTTGGTGTGTGGCAAAAAGCCGGCAAGAGCGACGTCATAAAGCATCGGAAACCGCGCGGTGCCGCAAATGTGGCGGAAAATATGGCGTCAGTCAAAAGTCAGCGCAGCGCGTTTAATGCGCGCGACAGCAAATAAATTGCATTCGGCTGCAGTGCACCTAGGAGAAAACCTACCTACCTTTTCCTTCACCACCAATCTACAAACGCCCGCCTTAACCTTGCACTAGGAAAAAACCAAAGCAGAAGAGGAGCTGCTCAAACAGAAAAAATAGCGAAAAAAGTGAAAAGCTATATAAAAGGACGCGTACCACCCGCCTCGACTGCCAGCGAAAGGTGTGAAAAGCAAAAGAAAATGGTGTAAAAAAGAGAAAAAAGCACCAGCGAGCTCTTCTGATTTCAAAAAACCTAATAAAGACCTAACATCATGACTTTGAAGTCCCGAGAATACATTTTTCACCTCACTTGCACAAAGCAATATTGAATGAACAATGTGAATGCAATAAATTCCCAATGCCAGCAAATAATAAATATGAAGGAGAAGATCATAAGCCATAAGCAAACTAGATAAAAGAATGCCATAAAAACAAACTTTAAACTACTGCAAATATTTCTGAACACAATTGCACACAAATTGTTGAACGAACACTTTCAACACTAAACTATAGTTGCTGTAAGTTCGTTTTAATTGCTATGACAGCCAGACAACAAGCTTCCCAAACTCTATCCTTAAATTACCCTCCCAAAACCCAACGCAATAGTTGCAGCCAGCGCTGCTCGAATGTATCCTAAATTAAGTTGTTATCCAGTGGAAAAATATGTAAATTGTTTTTGGCTCATGTCAGACATAAACTTTTTTATGACCAAGTGACATGTCAGCCCAGTCTCTTGCTCTCTTGCTCTCTCGCTTTCTCGCTCTCCCTCTCTAACAGCAACCCCTTAACATCCTACTCCTTCTCTAGCTCCATGGTATTTGTCTAGCGAACACTTTCGTCTGGCGCCGCCATCAAAAAAATAAAACGAAATAAAAGAACGAACTCTCATGCATGTGTGTGTTGATGATGGGGATGTGTTCAGGTTTTATGCACACTTCGTGTATCCCTAAATCAGATAAGCGAACCTAACCTAACTGCCTCCTCATCCTGCGCCTCACCTCGATCCAACACAAAACCGAAGCGAACCTCTCTCTTAAAAATAATTGCGAATCATAAATAAGTTGAGGCACGACTCGACATTATTTAGTGGTAACAACAGGCGACAGGCAGTTACTCTCCCTTTCCCTATCCCATTCCTTTTGTCCCTTGCCCCTTCCTCTTACCTACCCCACCTGATGTTTACACTGAACGCAACTAACAGTTAATTAAGACATTAAAGCATTCTATACCTCTTTCTCCCTCACAATTTACCTACCACTAACTATTTTCCTCTTACACGCCGTGTTTTAACCTAATCCCTGCCCTCTCTTCTGGTCCTCACTCTCACAGCTGCAATTCATCGCATGTTTCCCTTTTAACGCTGCCACCATGTTGCCGGCTTCTTTCATAGTTTTGCTATCGTTGTTGCAACTGAGCTAGAGAGTGTTTATATAAACGGGTTTGCTCCAATTTCGTCTCCTCTACCCCTTAGCCCCTTTTTAGATATGCTTACAAGCTTTTAATTGAGCGTGTAGAGGTCGCTTCTAATTATCGCACGAGCGAACCGAAACGAACCGAACGAAACCAAATGGGTTTCCATTTCGTGCCTTTGACGCTCTATTGTTGCTTCTGAATTTGCACTTATGTACTTAATTCTCCTTGCTGTTGTTCTCCATCTTGTTGTTGTTGTAGTCCGCACTGTTGTTTATGGCAAATACGATGGCGACATTCTGGTGAAAAGGTTTCAGTTCCAGCCAAAAACATAAATTAAGTTGTTTCGGATCTAAACTACATTTTAAGGTCGAGGGAGTTGCGAGACTGCCACTATGGAGAATGGGAAGAATGGAAATTGGGGAATGGGGAAAAACATGCTCGAAGCACCCGTGGGCAAGTGCCCGCTAGGCAGTTAGCCATCCAACCATTTAGTCCTTCATCCACCTATCCATCCATCCAAACTCCAAATTAACTTCAATGGCGTCTAAGCGTATGTGTATGTGTGTGTGTGCAAATTTCCTGTGCTGCTTTTTACGGCGGCGTGTAATCAAATTAAGCAATTACAGTCCTGCGTCCACCGCCTCCCCCTTGGCATGGAAACCGCATCCCTTTGATTATGGGGCAACTCTGTTCATTTCGTGCAACTTTGGGGATGGTGCGGAAGTTGTACCCGACAATAATAACGGTAAATATTGCCCAGGCATATAGAACCCGAACAGTTCTTTATCTAAAACTCAAAGGGGCTTTTATATCCATACTTGGTCTTATTGCAGACACGGTATTATCCATCGTTCCCTGTGGGATTCAGTAAAGAACTTACGTTTTAGTTTTCTGCTTTCAAAATTAGTATGCTAATCGTTTGGTTTATAGCCAATTAATCAACTCTGTGGGATTTTCATTTCAAAAAACCTATATTGAGTAACTTATTCATATACACGACCGCTCCCACTTGTATTCACCCGCCCAAGATAGATAAACATTGCAAACATAAATTATAACTGCTTCGAATTGGGATACAGCTTTAACCAATTGATTTATGGTTCGCTTGGGCTCTTCGAACCATGCCGGAACCATGACGCCAATTAACCATATTGAATTTGAAGTGGAAGCAGCAGGGATCAGAAGGAGACCGGAGAAACCCCAATGGTACAATGGAATTTTTTGAGTGGGTCAACATGAAACTGTTTACGAGTCGATTTCACTTTCTTTGCTTCATGGTTTGCTTCTTGGCGATAATCCTTAGCCCATAAAGCCCTAAAAGCGCTCTCTAATTATTACTAACCACGCAGCAGTACAGCTCGGTTGAGTTTTGTTTTAGATTCTATTGCAAGCGAATAAATAGAATAAAAATACAAATGCCCCAACGACCGAAGAGTTGAATGGGGACTACTTTCTGAATAGAAGTCGACCGACTTCTCTTGCTTTCGACATAGATGAGCCAACGACAGACCTTTTAATATACAGACATGCGGGAAGTCGCTTCGTTCGCAGAATTTCCTCACTGACCTAATGAGCCATTTAGCCAATTGGGGTCAATGTCTTGTGGGTAGAAGGGATGGCTATAGAATATAGATGGAGGAGAAAACGGCAACGCCTTTCAAGTGCTATTCACGAATCGTTGATGAATTTTTCAAAGGTTTCGTGCAAAGTTTGTAACCACGAAAACATATGAAGTCGCTAACTGACTGGGAAAACTTGACTCTCGTTTATTTGCTTCATCTCTTCATTTTCATATTTTCCTTATTTATGTGCAAATATTTCGGTCACGTGCCTAGGACGTGAGCGTTTTCGTCAATAGGAAAATAAGTTGAAACAAAACTTTGAAACTGCGCTATGCGGTCTACTAAACTGCATTGTTTCCCACTCAATGACTGCAGCAATCTGCCTGTCGGCAGAGTACTCCTAAACTTGTTGTGGGTTCCCTGAGTTCAATTCGTGTTGATTGGTATTACGATATTAGTCAAACCTTGGAAGCCTCCGTGCTAGTGCGTGAGCTGCTCTGCTGACCAGTTGTCGTTTACACAGCTTAGTCCTTGTCCAACAGGATACAGAACACAAGCAATGACAACACAAATGCTCTCAACTGTACCTCCCACAATCGTATATATTTTTATGCATCGCAACTTTAAGTGCTAGTTAAAGGAGGGGTTTATTGAGATGCCTCTGATTTCAATTGGTTGCATCTCTGAGAGATATGAAACTGTAATTGGAAGCTACTGCAAATAGATGTCCTAATCTGTATCTTTGTATGTCTGTTCTTCTGTCATACTTCACATGGGTTCTCTATGAGTTTGTTAAATGTAGAGAGTGACAGAGTGGGATATTAGTTATCGCAGGTCCCAGACATTGATGCATACAATTGAAACAAATCCGTTTTCATTAAGTCAAATATTTTAACTGCATGTTATTTTTCCCTAGGATATTTGACCTGAAAGCAAACGCGTGTTGCTTGTCCTCTGAAATAGATCCAGTTGTAGTTGCTTTTCATTCTTGAATCAATGTTAAAATCGACTCTCTGACATTCACTTAAGTCAATTAGCATTTGTGCATCGGTTTGTTCTCTGCTTCCGATTCTTTTACTGTGTCTCTGTTTACAATTCGGACTGTAAGTAGCTGAAATTGGAATTTGATTGGTATTTTCTTATTTCAACAATTCCGTTGAGTTTACTGTATGTTAATATATGTTTCTACCACTCGTCACTCACCCAGTATAAACTTTGATAACGGAAGTGTATCAGTTTATGCTATGCTTTATTGAGTTATGGAAATTTGTAAGCGTTCAGTAGGATGTTGCAGGATGTCACGGGAGGTTTTCTGCCTGTCGGGCAACCGCAGACATATTTTTCACATCATTTGATAGTGTGATATGCACGAGCGAAGCATCAGATATTCCGATTTCACCTCAAAAAAGCGTAACCATGTTCCTATTCATTTTTCATGGTTTTCATCATCTTCTTCAGTCTATTAACGAGTTGCTTTTACGATCCAATGATAATAAACTTGTCTGTTGTCTGCTGTTAGGCGTCGGCGCCAAGTTGCATAATTCAATTACATCCGATGTAGACTCATAAAACTAAATCAAAAGAAAACAAAGCTTCACACTTCATTTACCCGACGTGCTTTCCCCACACTTACATACCCTCTCATCCATCTTTCCATTCTCACATATTTATCCCATTCCAACCTCAATGCTCTTTCAGGCTTGTCGGTGTGGTGTCTGCATTTGAAGTTTCTCCAATCATACAAATTTGGCGCTATTTTATCCGTCTCTTTCCAGGCAGCAAAAAGTAATAAAAGCGTTGAGCAAAGAAATTGTCCTTTGCACACCTCCTTTGTTCATTATTCTGTGGATGGTCAGATCTTACACATTGGAACGCTTCTTATCCTTTCGGCCCATTCCCGACTACTAACATCCAAGTGGAGCCCGTCAGTTTTTGGGGTCATCTGCTTCTGCTGTTGGCAAGTAAAGTTTCCGTCGCTTCCGACATACTTCCTTCTCAAATTTGTTTCAAGTCAAGTCAGGGCGGATGCTACACAGTTTGTGCCTCAAAACAGCAAACAATTTTCTCGCTTGACTTTTGGTTAGAGTTTTGTATTAAGTTTTACTTCTGAATAATAATAATATTGTAAAATCTTAATAGTTGAAGTCGTTTCAGAGATTCTTAACATTGTATATGCGTATGAAGGAAATTTCCTAAAAACAAATTGGGATACATTTAATTAAGAGGCAACTCTGCTGCTCTGGTTATTAGCCGCATGTTGGTGCTGTAATTTCCTATAATCGACATATTTAACCATTTCGATGTGGGCAAGAGTAGAAAACGGTAGTCAACAGCTGGTAACAGGCCAAAAGGATTCTCTTCCACCCAGAATATATTTGAGATATTAAGTTTAAAGGCATTTCAACTGCAAATGACAGAAGTTTCCTTCCGAACTCTCCAACTGACAATAGCAGTGCAAAACGTTGAAGGAAATGCTCCAAAATGCGGCATTAACAGACAGAGGGGCACGGGACGCAGGGGTCCGAGCGTATGTTACTTTTGTTGCAGACTGCGACAATGGATTGCAATAGGTTCTCATCGGACGGACATATGGGAGATACATCTTTTATATTGTTGCACACTTCTACATACTCCCTTTCTCCCTACGAAGATATTTGATCTGTAAATCTGAAACGATTTGTAAACCGGCCACAACTTGACAGCCATTCAAGGATTCTGATAGCTCTGCACTAGGAGCATAGGAAAACTGGGAGGCAAAATATTAATAGTGCATTCACAGGGTTTGGTCAAGTGTAAATTATGTCTTTCTCATTCCTCTATTGTTAAGCAGGCAGTTGAAAGTTTTCTAAGATGCAATAAGGTACGAGAGAAAGAAATACATAATGATGGCGCCGCAGCACTTGCATATGCTGCCTGGCGGGATAATGTTCAAGAAACAATTTGTATGGCACCAGCTAAAGGAGTTGCCCTCCTGCTGGTCACGTGCCCATTTTGTTTACATGGTGCATTAAGGGGATTCCGTTTCGTTTTATTGCGAGTTGATTCTATTTGCTATTTGTCGTTGTCCTCTGCCTCGCCTGTGTTGCCTGCCACTTGCCACTTGCCACTTAAAACACACACATTTTAACACAATATCAGTCGGATATCTGGCCTCAGATATTTTTTATACTCTGATACCGAAAGAAATCAATTGGTTTCTGGATTTTCTATCATTCCATATAAACGCAACTGTTTTACACTTTGGAAACTAGAAATGGGATCTGTAATAGAAAAAGTATGTTTTTAAAGCGATTGTGATAAATTAAATTTTACTTTCAAAAATCGATATATCCTGAAATGAAAAAATAAAATGTTATGTTTCTTAAGTTATTTATAGAGCATAATGTAGTCGGTTTACAATGAATGTAACACACTTCTTTTTTTCCGTATTCGCTGTATTATCCGTTTTCCGTTTTCTTATCCTTGCTTTGCAGTGTGCAATGGGTATTATGCGGATTGTTTTCATGGCCCTTCTTCCTTTCGGCAACATATCTGCTGGGGGGTTGGTGTGAACTTTGCCACTTTGCTGCCGCTTTTTTTCGTTTCTGCAACTGTTTAAGCGTCTGTCATTTGTTGTTGTTGACTATTGTTATCCTTCTTTGCAGCTTTTTGCACGGGGTGGTAAAGCGTTTAACCTTTTCGAAACCCCCTTCACACTCACAGCCAGTCCCTTGACTCACTTTTTGTGTGTGTGCAAGTTGGACACAGCACTGAAAACTGGGCGTATTCTGGCCTTCTTGCTGATAAGCTCTCGTCTGGCCGCTTAGTGGTTTTGCTTTCAACTTCGCTTATCACCTATCAGTAGCTGTTGCTGTATAGCAGTCCTTCAGGGAATCGCTGTCTTAAATCCATCTTTAATCGCCTGCAATTTACTAGCTCACCACTTAACGGCCACACGGAACACGTGTCGACTGCAGGAACTACCATCTCAAATCTTCCATTTGTTTCACGGTAAACATCATAATTGATGACAAGATTTAAGAAAAGGGTTTCCCACAACACAGCGTGAACATTCATAATTATTTTTAGCGGCCGGTTCAATGATTTCTAATTTGCTGTAACTCAAGACATTATTTTTTCTTTAATTAAAAGTTCAAGCCTTAAGAGTGCGTCCTGCTAATACTTTCAGACAATTTTTGTTAAAACTCGTAAAATTTCCCCAATATACCATTTGAAATGGGCTCCATTGTTAATGAGACACATTTTCTGTCCATTTTCCGAATGTTTTTGGGCATTTTCCCAATCTTATTGAGTGCTGACAAAATATTTTTAATTAAGCTTCAAGTGGGTGCAAAACGTACAGGAAAATCAAATCAAAGAAGAAATCGATACGTACGTCTTTCTAGACGAACGTGTGTTTACGTTCTAGCCAACATGCTGTAATTGGCTTTGAAAAGTTGTCCAATTTGCTTGGCAGCAGGTTTTGGCCTAATCAAATCTTAGACAGCTTTAATTGGGAAGCATTTCCAGCTGACAATTAGTTATGCGAATATATGCGACGATATGCCACGTTGCAACAGATTGCATGCCTTAAAGATAAAAAAAGAAGGCGCAACAGTTGCAACAATGGGGTGTGGGGGCAACTGCCACTGCGCATGTGACCACGCATCCTTAGAGGAGAGGGAGCTATAATGTGGGGAATTTGGGCTTCGGGATTGCGGCTTCGTTTGGGTTTGTTATGTAAACAAATTCGGAAGTTGTCTGTTAGATGATGAGCTTTGCGGCGTGTCTGCGACAACTTTGCAACAATTGCCACAGGGTTTAGCTTTGGGCGCTTACTGCCTGCCCGAATATGAATCAGCCACAGACCTCATCGACGACAATCGATAAACGGTCAGCTTGAAGCGACTTAAAGCCGTGCACTTTTTTGGGCTGTTGGGTTTGTTATCCCCTTAGGTCCATTTCGCTTGTCAGCTAGTACCCGATTAGAGGCCTGGAAATGCCAAGCATATAATTTAACCCATTTCTAGCACCTTTTGTGAGGATTTTAATTTATTTGGCTAATGCTCGAAACTGTGTAATCTGTTGGTTGGCACTTGAAAATACTTGTAGATAGTCGAGTGGCTTAAACAAGGGACTATAACATACACATACACGACCCACAATCGGGCCCAAATCGACTGGTGGACAAAACTGGTTGACAATAACTGAAGGTAAAAACAACATTCAAGCTGATTGCGTTTTGATAAGTGTGCTTCTAATGTGCGCTTACATGTATGTTTCCTTGTTTGCGTGTATGTGTGTGTGTGTACCTCTCTCTCTCTCTTTCTCTGTGTATGTGTGCGCGTTTGAGTGTGTGCTTGTGCTTAACACAACACAACAGAACAGAACACCAGAAACTCTAACGATCTAACAAACACACAGATGCCGCTCCACTTCAAACAAGTAAACAAACAAATTTCTATAATACCCTGCAAATTTAAACTTTGCCAAGAATATTTATAAGCTTTTCTTTGCTCGAAAGCTATTATTACTTTAATTACTTTGTTTGGATCATAACTTTTTTGCATCCTTTAAGCTTTGAGGATTATTGTTTGCTCTTAGGGAAAATTTATAAATTATGTTTGCCAATTTTTATGGACTTTTGGTCTTGATAGACTTACAGTTTATTTATTTTGGTGAATTTCTTGTAGTTGGTTAATTAACGATTTGGGAACTAGTTAAATATGCTTAAAACAGCTTTACTATTCTTACACGTTTTTATTATATCTGGGATCTTTAATCTTTTATTGTTAGATAATTTGTCTCAGTTTGCTTAGGCTCTAAGCAGGATATCCCACATTCGATAGGACTCAGCTCTAATCTTTGTGTCCTGTTTAGAATGCAAAACAGCACATGTGTGTGTGTGTGGTAGTGTATGTGTTAGTTTGTGAGCTGTCACCCAACAACCGCAGGATTGCATGACTAGTTTTCATGTATGTGGCTTCACTTTGTTTTTTTGGGCTATTTGTGGACTGGATGTGGGCTGTAAATTGTGTAACTTTTGCACTGGGCGTGTCCGATGTTATTATTTCTATGAATGTGTTTGTGTGTGTATGTGTATGCGTGTGTTTATATGAAAATCAAAAATTTTGACACTAATTGCAATATGCCAGAGATTAGCAAAATGGACCCTAAGTAATGGCAAACAAGCGACAACCACCATTTTACCCCCGCGCCCAACTACTACCCCCTTCCAGTCAACCACCCTTAAAAGAAAATTATGCAAATTTTCTCGCTGCGCTTGGACACTTTTCAATGCACGCGCCCCTCCTACGTCCTGATTGAATGGTCACTAAGTGCTTTTGCTTCGATGTGCCTCATAAACAACAACAACGTCTACAACAATCAGAACAACAACATTGGCAACTTGTGTAGAACCGAAGTGCAACGGTTTTGTGGGCCCCTTGAAGCCTATGCCGATGTTTATTATCACACCCTGTAAGCAGAAGAAGGGTATCTTAAGCGTGTTTTCCAAATGCGCGAATATTTAATTTGTACAGAAATTTCCTAAAACGAAAAAAATATATAAAAATAAAGTCACCTAACATATGTTTATTGATGTACGTAATAAATGTTAAACAAAGTTCCCATCACCCGCTTACAGGATATCTGCTCTTTGCATAAGCTTTTTTCCTTTTTTTCCTATCTAGCCGGCTTGTTTTTGTGTGTTGTACCCTCAATTCTATTGAGTGAACTAAGACATGGACTTGGGCATGGGTATAGCGATTAGGCACGGACACGGCTTACCGAGTCGAATATTTCAATTTGCGTCTTAGCCGGTCAAGAGGACACAAGCCCAAGTAGGCTAAGTCGAGCAGCATAATTTCCGAATGCTGTCAAGAGTTCGTTGCCTCCATCTAGAATTGTAAAGCATATCAGACCAACGCCAGAGTCAACGCCAGGCAGTGACTGCTCGCACAGATTTGCGTAAAAAAGAAATTTGAGTTTAATAACCAAAATGACAGCGATAAATCAATGATTATTGCCCCATTGTCCAGGCGCGACAGTGGCAGTGGCAGCGGCAGTGGCAGTTGGGGATAGGGATGGGGATGCAGGGAAGGCTCTCGTTTTCTCTTTCGTCTCCAGTTTGTTTTTGCCGCATTAAAGTAGCTACAGAAATCTGAGATATTTTTATGGGCCACTTGGCAGATACAATTACTGGACAGAGATATGTCTCAGTTCGAGGCTCCAAGTCTAGTGCTGTCGCTTAGCTGGCGCTTCTGTCACTTTGGCGCTTTGTCGCTATGTCGCTTTGTGCACAATAAATTCAGCCACATAATATTACAAATTCCCAGCTAAGGGTTCAGGCTCAGTCCTGCAACACGCTGGCGTGTTGAGTTATAAAACGTAATTGAGGTTGTATTTCATGCCAAATGGTTGCTTCCTTTCCAAGGGGTATAATGTCCCAATGGCAGGTGGTTTTTTGGTAGTAAAATGTGAACAGTAATAATCACATTTACGCTTTTCGAATCCCATAAGCTCTGACAGAAAAAAGATGACACGAACAAAATTTTTTGCTCTCTCTTCCTCTCTCCCTCGCTCTGTCTGACTGTTCGGGATTTGTTTTAAATTTCAATATCCCATCAAGATTTATTTTATCAATTTGACGTCATAATAACAAAGATATATTGTGTACTTAAACACAAAGCTTATACATACATACTTCACACAGCTCTGAGCAGTAGCTGAGCTTTAAGCTCTGTTCTAAAACAAACACAATAAATAATACACACAGCAACAGACACATAACCTAAACAATTCGTCCATTTTATGCAATTAAAATTAAATATTTAATATCATTATGCTAAATAGCATTTAAGTTTATTACATAGATTACTGAATGCTAGCTTGTATTTGTGTTAAATTTGGCTTTTAACTCAATTGATTAAATATCGTTTCACTTTAATTCTGTCACAGACTTGTTAATAATTTGCCAACAATGGAAGGGCGTAAGTTATATTTTATCTTCATGTTTAAACATATGTATATTTATTTTTATGTCTGACGCTACCCTGCAGTACTTGTACATTACTTCGTGCGTGGTGAAATTTCTACCTACTTGGCGACCACCACTTGAAATGGCCGCCTATGTCAGATCACTTAACAATTAAACCACTGAAATGAGGCTCCATTTTAGGGGTGCTGATTTGGCTATTCATGCTAATTAAATTTTGTATTTTTCTTTTAAATTTGTATTTAAAGTTTATCCAACTCGTGCATCAGCTACAAAATTCTTTGGTTAATGCGGCGAGTGCCGTAGCTGTTACGTAGTCCGTCCTGCTTACTTATCAAACTAACCATATAGGAATCAGTTAGGTTCGGCGTTCGCTTACCACAGGAGTACTCATTGAACTACCCTTGTAGAAAGTATTAAAAATAGTTCAAGCATAGCAAACCGCCACCACCGCTAATACTGGGTTATTATTACTTTGTTGCACACACACACACACAATACGAACATATAACTGCTTTAATTACCATTATATTCCAGGTAATTCCAACTAGAACAAAGAACCTTTCACATTTCATAATTCTATTCTTCTCGTTCCCTTGCAGGGGTCAAACCCTACTTCTAAGTCTAATACAAAATAATTGCTCTTACAAATTAGCTAGGAAAACAAAAACGTTTCGAGTTAAACGCTACATAATGCGTTGACCAAATGCATAATAAGTAAGCATATACCCGATTGCGTACAATTAGTTAGACCCACAAGTGAGTAGAGATAGATTGTTTTGTGACTTAAGATTCCTGGTGCTTAAGTAATGATTATAGTAGCTAATATACCCGTCGAGTATTTTTTAGTGTTGTTAGTATTTTAACAACAGCCGTGTGGCAAGTTCACAATAGCTCGAGCTTCGCTCGTTATTTTTAATCAGTTTTCAAAATTTATCGCTTTAAATTTGTCGGGAAAAGTCGTGGGAGGGTCAACAGGAGGACATATTATGTACATACTTATATATCAGAGATATTGTACATACAGTATATTTGTATGTATGTATATAAAACCCAATTTGAACGGTTCGCTACTGCTATTTTGTGTTCATTTTAATTTTGTGCGCGTTATTTTTGCGTTTAACATTTACGCAAGTTTAATGAAGTTGACCACCCAACCCAGTCGCTACCGAGGACTGGCGACGCTGGCCGGACTCATGTTGCATTTTCCACTTGTTCATAGTCGAAAATGGATGTGGAGCACATTAAAGTTAATGGGAAAAGCCAGGGGCTATTCAACGACGCACAACAATATCCGATATGGAATATAATCAACCGAGATGGGAAGAGGAAAAGCAAGAGCTGGAACAATGAGAGCTCATAAAATTCATTTGAACTGCAATTCGATACTTTTTGGCCCGAAACTGAGCCAAAAACTATTTGTTAAATAAACAAAAAAAAAAAAAACTCAACTGGCAATGAATTTTACCAAATAACTTTTTATATTCACATCATTTTATATAGCAAAGTCAATTGGATTATTCGTATTAAAATTTATTTTGCACAAATAGAATTAAAGTACTTTTTAATCCTAAAATGTTGTAGATTATATATTAAATTTGTTTCTATTTTCCATTATTTAATTAGACGGCAAACAACATAAATTTCTCATTTACCTGACTTAACTGCTCTCTTTTTTATTTTGATCACAAAAATAATTGAAAGCACAACGAATAGTCGGCCAATCCCCTCCAACCGGGATGGTATGGCAAATAGAAACGTGGTCTGCCTCGCAATTAAAGTCACCGTGGAACCAGGTGCTGAACTGTAGGACGAGCTCCAGTAATGGAAATTGACGTTGAGGGGAACCAACAACGTTTACTTAGCTTAACTCACCGACTCACGGATTCAATTAGAAACAAAAGCCATTTTATAATTGAAACGAGCCTGCCACGCCCCGAGGCGGAAACAACGCCTACAACGAATGTAGCGAAGGAGAAAGACAAAATGAGCATCAATAAATATTTTGAGCGACTTGAAATCAGCAAAAGTAAATAGAGAAAGGGAACCCCAGGATAATAATGATAATGGCTAGTAAGGGAAGGAAATTTGGAGGAGACATGATTATTCATTAGTCGACGAATCATGTAATTGAAAAGTTTTGTGACACAGCTCCAGCCAGAACTCACATCATCTTCAGTACTTTGATCAACGCGAACATCATCTTCAACCCAAAGACAAAACGCCGTCGCTCAATTTGTCACTAGCGAGACTCGATATATGTAGATGGAAGAGGAGGGTTTGGGACTGACTGATGAAGCGTGTGACTAAGCAGAAAATTTCTCTACTCCCAGTTCCAATCCTTCGTATCCCCGTTTCCCTCTCATCGTTCTTTCTGATTATGATTGAGTTGACGTCGTTAATATGTTATCAATGACGATGATGAGAGCTCCTCCATAGGGAGGAAACAACGCCAGTTTCAGCGAGAGTATTCCACGCGCTCGCGACTGTCAGCTTTTGCTTGTAAGGATGGAATGTCGGGCTGCTGGCTGTTTGTCAGCTGCTCCATTTAAATCAGTTACATTCCTGGCAATGTCAACACAAAAACATACAAGAGACACACATACACACTCGTTCGAACACATGTGTACTTACATTTCGTTATTTGTCTTTTGAATTATTAATGAATTCGTTGAATAGCTTCTGTTTGGGCTTTGGGCTTTGGGCTGGCTTCTTCTTGAGCTGTGGCTGTTGCTGTGGCTGTGGTTGCCTGGCCAGCGTCTGAACTTAAGTGAACTAGGGTGATGTTGATGTCCTGATGATGCATCGGGTCGGTCTTAATCAAGTGAGCCGTCGCCTGGACACATCTCGCGGTGGCCGCTTTTATTGCAGATAAATTTAATTAAATTCCACGCACATTCCGCGCATTGCAAAACTTTAAGCACTTTTCCATAGCTGTGGGATAAAATGTGTTTAAAATACTTAAAGGTTAAACGGAATGGTAACAAAGAAACGAAGTGAAAGAGCTAACAAAGTTTTCTGATTTTGATTTTTATTGCGGCCAAAAAACTCTGAAATAGTTTCCAATCTGCTGCCATGGAGATTAGAGAAGGCGAGAAAGAGCATTTTTGTTGAAATGGGAAATTTGTATTCTTGGCAACAATTTCATTTTGGAGGCACTGGACTGCTGTACTTGTTCCTGTATTTTTATTTCCATGCCAACTACTTGAATTTTAACTCAGCCAACTGTTTCGGGTTTGACTCGAACAACTAAACTGGAAATTCCATTCATATAACTGCAAACAATCAGCAAGGGAGAAAAACCACTTGAACCACAAAATCCACAAGCGAAAATTTTTACCTATTCCCCTCATTTGGCCTCTCTTTTGTTTTGTGAATAATTTAAAACAAAAACATACAATATTAACACAAATTTATTAAAACATCTGTCAAAGCAACTCATGTGAGTTTCAATCTGAAGATCAAGTCCCCAACTCTTCTATTCTTATAAATAGCTGTTAAGCTGTTAATCTTTTTTTAACTTTGTAATTACTTTTGCAGTCACAAAACTTTCTTTGGACAGAGCAACACATAAAATATATTTGAAACAAACAACAAAGCCACTCAACCACACACAGCACCACATACTCTTCTACTATACGCTTTCGATCCACAAAGTGTCACCAACATCAACTGCAAGCTCTCATCCAAAACTCAACTAAAACACTTTCTATTCAACAAGACTCTCTCCTTATAGGACGAACAAACTAACCAAGCAGCCAGCCAGGCAACCGACTTCTTGACGAGCCGACAGAGGCAAAGAGACCACCAGTACAACGAGAAACCCAGGACACGTGCTTGACACCAACAACTGGCTATTTGGTCACTGGCGAGACGAGAGTAAACCACCAGCAGAAGCGGCATTTGGTCAAGGGAGGAGCAGATGCATGAGGAGTGGCCAATAAAAAAGCCAACAAAAGCCCAGCAGAGTCAGATGCGAAAATGCTGATGCCGCTTGCAGTCGACAGGCAAATTCAGCGACAACAATAAAAACAACAGAAAAAGCAACCACAACAAACACAAAACTGGCAAAAGTTGAACCCAGTGTTCAAAAAAGGACTGCAAAAGGCAGTAAAAGGGGAGTGTAAGAGAAAGCCTCAGCCTCAGCTGTAAAAAGTTCCAAAATTTACCAGACTGAATCCCTGTCTCTTTGTGGCCGCATCCGGAACTGTTAGCAGCAGTTGCTGCTGCTGTGTTTGGAATTTGATTTTAACGCATCTTCTTTAAAAACGGTTGCCTGTTTGGCGACCGAATCAAATCCAAATTCTGTCCAAAAAAAAAACTACTTTTCGATTGCTCATTTTTCATTTCCTGTGCGTGTGCATCCATCCAGTTCGCTATAATACCCACAAGTTCCGATAAAGAGACACGCACCCATCCACTAAAAGGAAAATGAGCGCCAATTGCGGCGACACATGGTCTGACAAGTTATTAACTGAACGCCAGGCAACCAGATAAGCAGAGTCAGGAGGACAAAGAACCAATCTGTACTGTCTCATTATGGCCCCAGTTGCTGCTTTTGGCTGCAGAACCTCTGGATCTCTGCTCACTTGGCAGCTGAATGTGTTCGATAGGTATGTCAACAGATGTGTAGAGCTAGATCTCCCAATGAATGCATTTTTAAGGGCGGTAAACCTCATTTTGAATATATGTGCGTTGGAAATGTTATTCGAATGCCTAGACGCCTTGAAGTCCGCTCCACAAATATGATTAATAGTTGAGGGGCAAAGTGCGACAGGACAAATTCATTGCTTCTTAACAGGAAAAACAAACAATCTACGTCCTCGTGTCGGGGGTAAGGGGTGGGTATGGTGGGAGACCACGTTGCAGTCATTAATAGTTCCAAAATAATTGTTAACCATAACAACGATGGCGGCTTGGACGACCACAGAAGTTGCGCGAAAACACGACAAAACAAATCCACACAAATCGATTTCCGGCTGGATTCAGTGTAAGAACCACCCTCGCACCTTTACCACCCTGTTGACAGCTGCCTCTGCCCCTCTCACTTCACCACTCACTGCCCAATGCTAACGACTTCACAGTCCAGTGAGGAGCATTTAGTTGTTTGTTTTGCTGTTTTGTCGCTTGTTGTTAAACGCGCGGCTTTGTTATTGATGGCGCCAACCGCTCAAGTGCCTACAGATCGACCTTGTTCCAGGCTCTTTTCTGTCCCTTCCTGCCCTTACGTAGTCCATACTCCCATTTGTATACTCAAAAATCGTTACTGAAATAGGCATTCATTCGGCGTGCCAAGGCGAAATGATGTCGTGCCCGTCACGTTGATTAATGGTTCATAGCTCCAAAATGCTAGTCAAGACTGTTCCAAATCGGTCTCCAGCTCACCATCCTCCACTGCTCTCACTACTCTATTATTCGTAAGTAGCTATGTACAGCATTTTACGGCACTTAACTGTAATTGGATCAAAATGCTCCAATCATATTATGCAAGGGTCAATTCGAGCTCCAACTCACCCCCTCCTAATTGCCACATCACGGCACTTCAGGTAGTTAAAGCAGAGACCAGTAATAATGATTTAGTGTTTATAAAAAGAAAATCAACTCTCTTATAATGCACCTAGAAAAATATGAGTCAGATTAAAATTTATTTTTATTCAATTTTTTGTATTTCGCCATCATTTATAAACGATCTGATTCGTTTTCTTTTAGTAAATACAACATTTTAAAAAATTGTGAAATTTTTATTAAAATCAGTCAAACATTCATTAAGCAGTAGTGCAGACATAACCGTATGTGTAAGGTGAAGGGTTCAAGGGTATCTTCTAGTCGAGCTTACACCACTAGAAAAATTTTCTTGTTCTTGTCCAATTTCTTATTTCAATTTAATACCCTGCGGTTTCATTTAAGTGGATCCATATTAAATTACAATTAATATATAGTTATATTTAGTTACTATTCTGCTTTTCTCTGGGGTATAGGTATGTGATAACGCAGAAGTCATTGCAAAAGCTAGACATTGCAACTTGCTGGAATTAAACACACCATGTGCAGCAATCTGATACAATTTGACGACTCTGGCAAAAGTCCTTTTTAAAAGATCAATGAATTCACATATATGCATAAATGTTAAAAACAAGCCCAAGAGAACCGCCTTGCTCTAAGAACTCAAATGTTTAACCTGCAATATTTTAGAGTTTTGGGAAGAAAAGTGTTATAGGGTATTGTTATATGAGATGGCCGAAGCGATTCACTCGATTGCTGTAAACTAATATTTAGTTTTATTAAAAGCGAAAAAAAAAATAAAAATCATTAATAAAATAATTTTTATACTCTTAACCCATGAAATGGGTAAAAAAGGGTATAATGGTTTTGTGCAAAAGTAAGTAACAAGCAGAAGAAAGCTTCTCCGACCCCATAAAGTATATATATTCTTGATCAGCATTAACAGCCAAGTCGCCATGTCCGTCTGTCTGTCTGTCCGTTCGTCCGTCCGTATGTATGAACGCTTCGATCTCAGGAACAACATAAGCTGGAGACTCCAGATTTTGGATATGAGCACTCCTAATCCCTACACATGGAATCGATACCAAAAAATTCTTCAATTTCAAGTATTTGAAAATGAGGATTGAAACTATTAACTATTAATGATCATAATGATTAATGATCTGATTAACTATTATTCAAATTGGTTAAGAAACACCGAAGATATGAAAATATTAAGCATTACGGTGGTACGGTGGTACGGTGGTACCGCCTGTCCGTCTGTATGGTCGAAGGTTAAGGGTATCTTTTAGTCGAGCTTACTCGACTAGAGACTTCTTACTCGTTTAGTTTATTTGATCAATAGTATTATTATAAAAAAACAAAATTGAAATGCAATCATTAAATTATGATATTAAAACATAACTTATTATGATTACAGTCGCTGAGCTAAACAGCATACAATTAATCCACACGAGACCCAGATTACTGAATAGCTTGCAAAATCAAAACAGTACCAAACGCTAAGCTTACTGGGTCAGCAACTTAACCTTCTTTCTGCTTTTATTCAACTGCTCTGTGCTGTAGCAGACACTGAGGCATGGAATACTTTCCTAGCATATTCACACTGTACAAAGTATCCGATACTGTCCCTTTCTCCCCATCAGCTCTGTCATCCGTAAATGCAAATCAGATTTCATTAGCGACAACTCAAAGAATCTTCCACTCTGGAGGTTGCTCTTTGTAATTTCCTTTGCTTTACGCGGTTCCCATAGATTCCTGTTCTCACTTCCTTTAGAAAGCGCTCTATTTCTTCTTACATTCCCCATCCACAAGACTCGTTATGTTTCTAACGACCAGTTGACACCCCGCCCGCCACATTTTCCACCCCCAGGGGTTGTTTCCATTTCAAAATTAACAAGCAGCATGAAATCAAACAAACTGACCCGCCTACTTCCCCACCACCATCTTCACCATTACTAGCTGCCCTTACTCTCAAATACGCCATGCTGTTGCATGATTTATTTTCTCACTCTCCTCTGCATATGTCTCTCTGGCTATTTGTTCATGTGGAAAACACTTCCAGACTACATAACCTAACTCCAAGCCCTATTTCCCATCTCTGTCTCCCTTTTGAACATACGCATTTCTGAAATAACTTCACTCTCTGACAGTGCTTCCCTTGCCAGCCGTGCTGTGATTGACATGATGCATACCCGCAATAAAAATCATGTACATAGTTCAGTACAGTGTTTCTCCTTCACATGTCTACTTACAAATGGAAAGCTTGTTCCATATAGCAAGCTGTAAACATGAGTTAAACAATTTTTTATTCTTCTTTTGCTCTCTAACAACACGTATGTAGCTCGATATCATTTCCGCCGATTGAGTGGCGACAAAATTAAAATTAAATATTGTTTACGTTTTTGTTAAAGATTTTCCGCATCGCCTTTCGCTTAGCGTTGCGTTGCCCCAGCAACAAGAAATTTTCGTCCCATAGCCAACTTCAGCTATCAGTCAAAGAGGGTTGCCACATCAACATTTCTCCTTCCTAATCCCAGTCCTAGAATTCACTGTGCAAGCGCGCGTAAAAATGCAATTACAACAAGTTTCACTTTTACATTTGCACATTTCTTGGGCCCAACCTCCACAAGAGACAGGACCATTTACATCTAGAGTTTTCACACACCTTGAAAAATGTTCCCTTTAAATTAAAAGTTAATGCACAGAAAATTATTTTTAATGAATAGAAAACAGCCCGAAAATCGCTACATTAACAAAACATCCCTCGACCCTTTAAACCAACTCCTCCTCATCCTCGTTTACCACTGTATTTTGGTGTCGATTCGTTTTATTGCCAAATAATGCAAAAAAAAAAGAAAAGAAAAATTAAAAATTAAAAGAAGGTTGCACACCTTATATTTAAAATGTTTAAACTGTGCCAATTAAATTCCGGGCTTGACTGTGATTCAAAGAGCGTTGCAAGGCAATTAAAAGAACAACATTCTGTGCAAAGAGATAAGCAAAGTCGAGGTGTTCCTGGTAGGAAAGTGGCACGAAATGGAATAAAAGATAATTTCAGGGAATGCACTTTGCACTCCTTTAAAGCAGCCACCAGCTAATGACGCTAATTACCCTCTTAATCTCTTATGTAAATTGTGTGGTGCCATTGTCAAAGTCAGAATCAGAATCAGAATCAGCTACTCCTTTTGTCTTCTCTGTCCACAGGCTCACCCACCAAGTCCTCCCTCCCAGTTACCGTCTGCTTCTCTATCAGAGAGCGTCTGCGGTGGCAATGTCACGTGTGTGTGTTGCGAAGCCATTCTGACAATCGCAGGTATTATAATTATAGTGAAGAGACGAGCAGGCTATGGAGTCGGTCGACGGCAAAGTTGGAACTGTGCAAAGCGCATGATATGAAAGACTGCCAAAGTTCGACGTTGCAGAACTTGGACCACAAAGCCAACTTGGTGTCCTCTTCACCTTAGAGAGAGAAAACTGTGCTTAAGGATGGCACGATTTATAATAAAAGATGTTTTTGCTTCAATTCGATAAAAATGTCATTTAAAATGTAATAATTCTCGGGTAGAGTGTATCACATCCGTTTTCAATCAGAGCTGAATTAATTAAGCTTGACACAAGTGCATTTTTCAACCTTGTTCTCATTTCCTTTGTGACAACAAGCTCCCACTAGCAGCACCTGAGTAACCTTTCATCATTGTTGTCCTAAAACAAGCTTGAGCTGAGCCTTTTCCTTGTCCTTTTCGTGTGTTTGTGCATATTTAATGTGACTCGTTTGAGACTATGTTTGTGTTTTTGTTTTGTCTATGGCGTAAACCCTAAATGGATAAATAACAAGAGTGAAGCGTAGAGCCAAAAAGGCAGTTGCAGCTACTCATCTCTTTTTATTCTTTGTGCTTCTTCATACAGAATTTTACAGTTTGTCAGCGGAAAAGGGAAATCATAAAAGAAGGTAGCTTGTAGAGCTTTAAAGTCAAGCAATTTTAAATTCAAAAATAAAATGAATCTTTTGAAGAAAAACGTTTAGGAATTGGAAAAGTTCTTAGCGTAGGCACAAACGGAAAGAAACTAATGCAAAATGCTTTTTCTTGTTCTGTAATTGGATTTGAAATTGTTTTAAAAACCCAGAGAGTGGCTCTTCTTTTATCCCTACTGCACATACGCGTCTCTGTCTTTGTTTTTTACACTGGCTCGCCTCCCCCGGAAACGCAACATTCAACATCCGGCATAGACGCTCAGTCAAGAGGATGAAAGACCTAGGAAACGACTGACAGTAAAGTTGAGAAGAGTAAACACCATTTGTGACTTTCAATGCAAAGCAATCCAAGACGAACGAACGCGATTATGCTTGATCCCATGCACCATGCATGGTGCAGACGACTACTATGAGTCAGAGAAATGGGAGAGGCACAGGAAACAAAAAAAAATCGGATGAAGAAATTTAATTTCACGTCTTTTTAAATCGAACAGCTAGTCTTACATTATCGACAGGGCAGAGCTACTGCAAGAGCCGGGCTCAGAGATAAAAAGGTTCCCAAAGCTAGAAATGAGTTACTCCAAGACTAACAAACGATGATGATATTTCTAATGCCTCGCCTTCAATCGAGTTAGACAACACTTGATACGTTTTAATGGTTGGTTTCAACCTCTGTGCTCCTTCTGAACGCCTGTCGCACGTCATTTAAAAACATCCGAGAGCGAAAACCAATTGACGCCCCTTTCAATGTCGCCTGCTGGTGACGTATTCTATTTCGATTATTATTGTGTCTTGGGTTTTGTTTACCGAACTTCTTACACACACAGGCATCCCGCTAGTTGCGTTGTCGAGGAAATCAATTTCCGTTGAGCTTGTAGGTGGAATGAGGAGTAGAGAGCCATGAACTTGCGGAAAAACTAAACACAAAATGCATAAAGTTTGCACAGCATAAGAAAACGCGAAACGGGAAATGAGGGGACAGAACTCTAGGGGGAGAAGTCTAACAAAACAAATTGTTAAGTAAACTTTCTTTTTATCCTTGCAATGTATCAACAATCCAATCTCAGCCTGATACTTTTTACATTCGGCTTCACCTTCGATTCGCATTCACAAAGGAGAAGGCTGATTTGTTCTGCGTGCACGAGGGAGCCATTAACACATAGCAAAGACAATTGAACTTCTCTTGACTGGACAAATCGCTCTTGAGTTTTTTTTGCAACGAAAAATAGATGCAGGCGCGATCCCCGAAAATTGAGCAATTGTGTTAGCGTGCCTTCGTGCCTACTAGCCGAGCGATCATAAGCTTACGAGCGCCCATATAAAATCGTATACGGGCAAAATCAGCAGATACAGAAAATGTATTTGCGTGATGTTGTGCCTAGCCTAGCCAAGCGCTGGTCGTGTGTAAGTTAACTAATATCTATTTGATTTCTTATATGTAAAATTAGATTAGTTACAACACTGCATGTTCGATCGTATATTTCATGTCTATCATAAAAGACATCATTACATTGTATGCGATAAGAGTAAACATGCAGAGCTATCATAAAATTAAATACGACACTACGTCATTACATTGTATGCGATAAGGGTAAACATGCAGAGCTCAGCAGCTCTTATTTCTTAAGATCATAAATAATCATCGACGTTCGGTTGAAGTAGTGAACAGGACACCATGAGTTCAAGTGGTCAGCATGTCACCATGAGCACTTGAAAGGGTCACATAGCCGGCAATCACGACATATGCGTGTGACCGCTATGATCGGAAATGCCAGGCTCAGCACTTCATGCGAGGCTTAGCGTTTCTTCTCTCTAAGGCTTCCTAGCAATCATATTTGTACTTTAGTTTTTAGTCTAAAATTGTCAATGAATAAAGCAAGGCGCTCATCGTCTCTCAAATAAAATTCTTGTGTGCGTTTTAGTTAACTCGGTGCGAGTCCGGCCTTTTGCCGACTCAAACAATAACCAAAGTCCGACCTATCGTCGGCATCCTAGCCAAATAGTATTTCTAAATACTAATAATCAAATAAATAATTGGCGCTCAACTCGCGGCTGAAAGTATCGTAAAGAAACGAAACCCACGCGACTAAATTTAAAAAAAATAAAAACAAATTTGTGGAACCACCGAAGCAGCAGGAGCTCCTCGGGCAGCGAAAAAAGTGAATCAGGATATACGTAGCGACTCATCACCAGGATGAATAGTACTCTTCGCGGAACAACCGACGCGGAAGGAGGACAGCGATTTTTTTTTTAATAAGAAAAAAAAGCATACCAAAAAATAAAACATGTAAGTGGACCTTTTAAGTTAAACCTATTTCAAGAAAAAAAAAAATGCAAAGCAGGAAAAAATATGTATGTATTACCTTTTGCAACGAATCATAAAGCTATTCATAAAGTGTGTTGATTGATTTGATCGATTTCCTAGTTATTAATTATGCTTGTTCGCAATCTATTGCACAGGGACTTTCTTTATCTTATCAGTAATTAATACCCATGAGTTCACCGTTCTCCCAATACAGAACTCTAAGCCCCATTAAAGTGATTCAAATTCAAACGGTGACGAACAGTTTCAGGTTCCAATTTAAAAAAAAATACCCAAAGCATCCATCGCTTCTAGTAACATGGATATTAAGCAAGTTAAAGCCTTAATACAGGCGACGCTCACCAAAGCCTTAGCTGAGCAAGCTGCTCTGAACAACCAGGAGAAACAAACGTTGATCAATAAAATCAATGAAATCTCCGACCAGATGGCGGCAGCACACGTTGTCGCCCCGGAAGTAAAAATATACACGGCTGTAGAAATAATAAATAACGTCCGTTGTGACGAACCGCTAGACGCAGTCAAATGCCTGTCCGAATTCTCGGGGATACAGGAGTCGTATGTCTCATGGAGGCAGGCTGCCTTGGCCGCTTACCACATTTTCAAACCTTATAACGGCAGCTCACGACACTACCAGGCTGTCATCATCATAAGAAGCAAGATTAGAGGTCCTGCTGATTCAGTACTAGCTTCATTTGGCACTGTTCTAAACTTTGACGCGATAATAAGTCGCCTTGACTTTACTTACAGCGACAAACGGCCGATACATGTAATTGAGCAAGAACTAGGCACGCTGAGACAGGGTGGCCAGCAGTTGCTCCAATACTATGATGAGGTTGAAAAGAAGCTAACGCTCTTGACCAATAAAGGTAATATGTCCTATGAGCCGTCTTTGGCGAAGGGCTTGTGCGAAAAATTCCGTGAAGACGCTTTACGGGTGTTTATATCAGGGCTTAAGCGTAGCCTCACAGACGAACTCTTTGCGGCAAAGCCCAGGGACTTGCCTTCGGCTTTGGCGCTCGCACAAGAAATAGAGTCCAACCATGAAAGGTACACATTCGCAAATAACTTTGCAAAAAGCCTAGAAGGTAGGGAAAACAGGCCAAATGGTCGTTTGATAGAGAAAACTTCTCAGCATTCAGACGAACGACCAGTTGGCACAAAAAATCCTTATTTTAGCAAGCAACATAAGTCGCAAGGCCAGTTCAGCCAGCGCAGCTATAGACAGCACGGGCACAACAGTGCACAGGAACCCATGGAGGTCGATCCTTCCATGTCAAGGTTCCGCCAGCAAAATCAGGATCACACAAATAAAAGGCCACCCACGTCTATCAAGTCACGCGATTATAAAAAAATACAATGGGTAAACCATGTCACGCAGGATGCGGGACTGGGAGAAGGGTCATATGCCAATGCCGCCTCTGGCGCAGCGGCAGAAGTTGAGGATGAATTCTCAAATAACTACGACTCAGAAGTCATCAATTTTTTAGGAATAGATCCCTGCTACCCGTCATCAGGCGAAGAGTAGCAGGGCTGGACATGAAGTTTCTCATTGATACGGGCGCGTCAAAAAATTTCATCCGACCATCCAAAGGATTGAAAGGCGTCCGCCCAGTGGACTCTCCGTTTGCGATTCATTCGATTCACGGAAAAAACACTATCACCCATAAATGTTTTGTGTCCTTATTCGGGATCAAAGCAACCTTTTTTCTTCTCTCGAACTTGTCGACGTTCGATGGAATAATAGGTCTTGACTTATTAATACAAGCAGAGGCATCATTATGCTTTGCCTCTGGTCAATTTAAATGGGGCACAAATGTTGAACAAATTTCCTTTCACACCTGTGCTAACGTAAATTTCACTAGCGTGGATTGTTCAGATGCACCCCCCTCAGTAAGGAGTGCGTTCCTTAAAGTACTGAAGGGCAGTAGAAAGGCATTTGCAGACCCCAATGAAGCCTTACCTTACAACACCTCGATGGTAGCAACCATCAGGACGATAAGTGAAGAACCAATTTATACCAAACTTTATCCATACCCTATGGGGGCAGCTGATTTCGTCAACAAAGAAGTTCAAGATCTGCTAAAAAATGGTATAATTCAGAAGTCGGTCTTCCCTTACAATAACCCCATATGGGTGGTAGATAAGAAAGGCATTGACAAAGCGGGTAATCGAAATATGCGTTTAGTTATTTAGTTATTGACTTTCGTAAGCTCAATGAACGAACAATACCTGACAAATACCCCATGCCGAATATTCCCTTTATACTGGGGAACTTAGGCAAAGCCAAATATTTTTCAACGCTAGAACTCAAGTCAGGCTACCACCAGATTATACTCGCAGAACGCGACCGTGAAAAAACTTCGTTTTCGGTAAATGGGGGGAAGTACGAATTTCGTAGACTCCCATTTGGTCTAAAAAATGCGGCTAGCATTTTTTAGAGGACCATCGACGACATACTACGAGAGAAAATAGGCAAATTTTGCTATGTTTACGTCGATGATGTGATCATCTTCTCACAAGATGAAGAGTCTCACGTCAAACATGTAGACTGGGTCCTTAAAAGCCTGTACGAGGCAAATATGAGGGTATCAGAAGAAAAATCACAGTTTTTTAAAAAAAGCGTGAACTTCCTCGGGTTTATAGTCACCAGCGGTGGTGCAACAACTGACCCAGAAAAGGTTAAGGCCATAAAAGATTTCCCAGAGCCCAAAACAGTATTCGATGTAAGGTCATTTTTGGGTCTCGCGAATTACTACAGATGTTTTATCAAAGATTTCGCTGCGACAGCAAGACCTATTTCAGAAATACTAAAGGGAGAGAATGGAACCGTCAGTAGATACAAGTCACGGAAAATTCCGGTCCAATTATCTCAAATTCAACAAACGGCTTTTCAAAAGTTGTGTAATATCCTGGCTTCTGAAAACGTAATGCTCAGATACCCAGATTATAAGAAGCCATTTGATCTAACGACAGATGCTTCAGCCTACGGAATAGGCGCAGTACTGGCCCAAGAGGGTCGTCCAATTGAAATGATCTCAAGGACATTGAAGGACTGCGAGGTTAATTACGCGACTAATGAGCGCGAATTATTGGCCATTATATGGGCCCTCGGCAAACTGCGGCACTATCTGTATGGGGTTAAGGATATAAATATCTTTACCGACCACCAGCCATTAAGCTTTGCCGTGTCGGAATCCAATCCTAACGCTAAGATTAAAAGGTGGAAAGATGAATCTAATGCGCGGATCTTCTATAAACCAGGCAAAGAGAATCTGGTGGCAGATGCCTTGTCCAGGCAGCAGCTTAACGTTTTAGAGGAACAGGACGCCGAATCATGTGCGGCAACGGTTCACAGTGAGCTTTCGCTCACCTACAACAACGGACAAGCCGTTAAATTGTTTTCAGAACCAAATAATCATTGATGAGGCACATTCCCCATTGAAACGCAGCTTCATTTTGTTCGGGAACAAGAAGTTACTAAACGAACTTGAAGGGGTAATCATACCGAAGGCCGTAAACGCCTTCCATTGTGACCTGCACACTCTAGCAATGATACAGGATGAGGTAGTTAAAAGGTTCCCATCCACAAAGTGCTGGCACTGCAAGAGTCGAGTGGTAGATATAGTCAGGATAGACGAAAGGAGGGAAATCCTCACAGCTGAGCACAATAGAGCACATAGATCGGCCCAAGAAAACGTAAAACAGGTTCTCTCCGAATACTACTTTCCGAAGATGTCAAAACTGGCTAGCGAAATTGTTCAAAATTGCAAAACATGCGCCAGGGCTAAGTACGATAGACACCCAAAAAAGCAGGAGATTGGTTTGACTCCAATCCCTTCGTGCACAGGGGAAATGCTGCACGTGGACATCTTCTCCACTAATAAGAAATATTTTTTGATTCATAGTACTTTGCTGGAACTGGCCAGATGCTTTAAAATTGATAGAGGCATAAGTGACACGGTATAGGTCATTTTGTTAGCTACAGCTAAATACAACAAATCAATCCACTCGGTCATCAATAAAAGACCAGTTGATGTTGTTCAGGCGCACCCAGACGAACCACAAGAAGGGATCGAGATTAGAATAAAAAACGCCCAGATCGCGCTCAGGGCCAGAGAAAATTCTTCTCGGCAAAACAGGACCTTTGAGGTGGGGGAAAACGTTTTGGTAAAGTCCAATAGGAGGCTCGGAAACAAGCTCACACCTTTGTGCGAAGAGAGGGCTGTAGAAGCGGACCTGGGGACCACGGTCCTCATTAAGGGGAGAGTGGTCCACAAGGACAACATTCATCCATGCAAACAAAAAATAAGTAATATTCTTCTCCTCAGGTTCGGAATCCCTTTTCTCTTCTTTCTGTCCTTGGCATCGGCGCACATCACCGACTACTCGCATGCCAGATACATCCCTATAATTGATGGTGAAATACTCGTGTGGGAGGAGTTTGCCTATGTAAGGCATTCAGTGAATCTCTCTGAATACAAGAGTATGATAGAAGAAACAAATAATTTGAATGACATGTTTCCGCAATCACACATGAGAAAATTGCTTAGCGTGGACACTTCTCATCTCCGGGATTTATTAGAAGCGTTAGGCGGGCACCACAGGGTATCTAGGAGCTTAGACTTCCTGGGTTCCATGTTGAAAGTCGTAGCAGGCACACCGGATGCCCATGACTTAGAACAGATTAGATTTACGGAAATGCAACTAGTTAGTTCAAGCAATAGACAGACAGAAATTAACACAAGGATGCAGGAACAAATCAATCAAATAACCAACACTGTTAATCAGATTCTCAAGGCAGCCAAGAGCTCACCAATCGACTCCGGTCATTTATATGAGACACTGCTAGCAAGAAATAGAATGCTTATGATGGAGTTGCAGAATCTAATGCTCGCCGTATCGCTTGCAAAGATTGGCATTGTTAACCCAAACATTTTGGATCAAACAGACTTGAAATCGGTTTGGCTTGAGGAGCCCACCAAGGTTCTCCAGTCCGCTAACATTTTGCATTTTATCATTAAATTTCCAAAAATTAAATTAGCCTGTAAAAAAATTACTATTTTTCCTGTCATACAAGAAAATGTTATATTACGTATAAGAGACAACGTAATAGCGGAGTGTGGGAAGGAAACCCACACCGTCGAAGATTGCACTGCCTCACCAACGGCAACTTTTTGCCGAAATTCAGCAAGAAGCTCATGCGCCAGCGAACTACACTCGAAAGTGGTGGCGCATTACGAGTCACAGCCGAGCGATCTGGAACCCATCAGGTACGTGGATGATGGGATTATCATTATCAACGATCACCCGGCAAAAGTGTGCTTGGACAATGGTTCCGAAGTCCAAATACGGGGCACATATCTCATCACATTCGACGAACGAGCTATAATCAATGGGTCGCTGTTTATCAACCGCGACAACATTCAGAACAGGAGGGTACCGGGATTGGCAAAATCCCCTCTGCTAAATATCACTACCAGCCAGAACATCCTGAGTCTCCCGTACCTTCATCGATTGACCGGACGCAACTTGGAGACTATTCAGGGATTCAAGGAGGAGCTCGTCACAAACCGCACGCTTAGTGTAATCCTAATCATAGGCTTAGTACTTGGCACTTGCTGGGATCAGCATCGTATTTTGGTGGTTCAATAAGGTGAGAAAAAATGCAGAAGGACTAAAACAGTCTATTGTCGAATTTGAACCGGCCAAAGAGCGGCCTTAAGCTTGAAGGGGGGGTAGTTAACTAATATCTATTTGATTTCTTATATGTAAAATAAGATTAGTTACAACACTGCATGTTCGATCGTATATTTCATGTCTATCATAAAAGACATCATTACATTGTATGCGATAAGAGTAAACATGCAGAGCTATCATAAAATTAAATACGACACTACGTCATTACATTGTATGCGATAAGAGTAAACATGCAGAGCTCAGCAGCTCTTATTTCTTAAGATCATAAATAATCATCGACGTTCGGTTGAAGTAGTGAACAGGACACTAGCAATCATATTTGTACTTTAGTTTTTAGTCTAAAATTGTCAATGAATAAAGCAAGACGCTCGTCGTCTCTCAATAAAAAGTAGTTGAGGCAGGTCAATAAATGCTGATGTAATTGTCCCTCATACATTTAAACGTTTGCCTCATATATGCACATAAATTGCACACACACATGCAAAAGGGCATAGAAAACAAAATATCAAAAATCTCGACCGAGCTAGCCCAGCTCAAAAAGAAACAAGCGCACACGCATACAAAACAAATACTAATAAATTTGTACCGTTAGTTGCTTACCGTGCGCGCGCCCCCTGTCCAACAATAGTCGGGCCGCTGAAAGCAACCAACAACTGAAGCAAAATCGGCAGCATGTGCATACCCCGCAAGCGCAGCCGCGCTCTCTCATCCAGAAGCTCGGCCGAGTACACACACCATGCATACATGCACGCTCGCATACGCAGGCATACATACAAGAAGGCTAGATACAGAGGCTCAAGTCGGTTCTGTTCTGTCAGCCTTCCTTTAGCATTGCGAGCAAGAAGAATGACTTGCATTTTCTGCGCGGCATACTCGAAGAGCGTAATGAGCTCTGAAAACCGCTCTCTCTATTGTGTTAGGTATGGGATGATGTGAGTGTGTGATGTTCTATGTGAGACCTCTATATCGATTGTATGCTTAGTGGTAAAGCGAAGGAAATCAAATCACCTCAATAAGAATAGAGCTCGACTAGAGATACCCTAAGCCATAAACATAATGCATGAAGACAAGGCCAACTTGACTTGTCTATTGATGCTGATTAAGAATACATATACTTTATGGGGTTTGAAATTCTTAATTTTGTTTTTAACATACATTTCCGCAAAACAATATACCCAACACACGAATAGTAAACAGAATATGGTTTGGTTTCGATGCAGAAGTGACATAGGAAACCGATAAAATCATAACGGGATCGCTAAGCATATGCTGAAAGCAAGCGAAACGAGACAAACATTAAAAAGCTGCACACTTTTAATATCCTGTATCCCAAATATAAAGTTATTGCCAGTAAAAGTTATGTATAAATTGAATTAAAGGTTGATTTATGTTAAGTACTTAATTTTTCTTTTAGTTTTATTTATAGAATTTGAATTGAGTTATATATAAAGTGCTTAATTAACTATGCCTATGCATATGCATATTGATAAAATAATAGTTAGCTTAAATTAAGGAAATCAAATTGAAATGTTCTCGCATTTTGTTAGTTAATTGTGCAAAGTTTGCAAAAGAACAAACTACCCTCCCATGATAGGCACTTGCAAGCAGATTGAAGCAAAAGTTAAAAATTGCCAAAATGTTATTATGCTACAACAACAAGAGAAATGAAGAACGGCAACAGAACATTGCCTACACTTGTGTCTCCCTTTACACGAAAAGAAGGAAACAACACACTGATCACAAGCAAACGCAACGAACGCAACGAATGCGATGAGTGAAACCGAAGCTCAGCAAAATCAATAGCAATGGTGAAGTCTTCTGCACCTATTTCTGAAAAAAAAAACTCAAGAGCGATTTGTCCAGTCTAGAGTAGTTGGATTGTCTTTGCTTTGTACACATTCAGCACCAAATACATTAACGACTAGGTCACACCCAACCTGAAAATTCCACACATGGGTCTAGTGTCGCAGGATATTGAATCTCTCGCCAGGCTTTATCTAAAAATCTGTGCCTATGTTAAGCTTTACCTCATAATCGCATATTTTCATTTGAATTGTCTCAATTGTAGCCCAATTAATCGGCCCCATCAGACGCCCGTGGATCGGCACTATGTGCTTTAACTCTAGTCTAGTACAGACTACTCTAGTACTAGTAGTCGTGGCTACTATGATATATATGAAAGCTTGCTGCACTAAGTCCGATTGATTGATCTTTCAATTCAATTACCTTCCAGCTTATTACACCAACCCACCTCTTACCATTTTCAGCGAGTTATGAAACTCATTAGAACGTTATCATTCGTAATGATTCTCTCAAACGGCCTCAACAAATATCTGGTGCTGACTGAAGGTATCTACCTCCTCTCTTTTCTTAAATCAAAATGTTACCTATCGAACACAAACTATTTATTTCCCTCTAGGGTTCCGCAGCTCCACCACAACCTATCCACTATCTTGCTGCCAATGACCGATCAGACCGGCGAGAAGCCTGAATCAGTCTTTCCCTTGAGGATATTCTACAGTGCTTCATTGTAGCTAACCCCAGTGAGTTACAATATCTCACCCGCCTTCTCTCTCCTAATCTTTTAACATGTGGCCGCACGATTTTCCTCTTTGGTCTTATTGGTGCTGAGAAGATGCCCTCAGGTAAATCAATTCCTTTGATATGTTGCGACACGTACCATGTGCCAGTCTCAAAGGAAAATAAATCCCGTTGATGCTTTGCTTGCAATAGGTCAATTTGGAAACTACTTCACTCGACTCCAGTGCCAATTTGTGGGCCTCGCCAGACGATTGCTCCCAAGGTTGTAGCCATATCCAATGGCCAAAATTTCCTCGGCGATAAAAATTAAATTCTAATTTATATTTACGAGCTGATAAACATTCCAAAGTGCGTTAAGCTCGAAACAAAAACAGCCATTTAATATATGTGACTATTCCTCTTTTTTACACAACAGCATGATACCAGCCAAGAACAAGGGTTGCCAGCTGTTTGGCTTCCATTAGATTGTTTGGCGCTGGGGAAATTTTAGAGTGGTGCTCACATTCGACGGACTGCGACCCACAAACCCACTGCCGCCAAGGTAAATTACATAGATACGTGTGCTCATATAGATGTGCAAGAAAGCAAATGAGTCTGCTTAGATAAGCAAAAGGTGCTATATGGTCAAAAAATAAAATATAATTAGAAGGCTCGAGTCGAGTAAGCTCGACTCTACACTTAACCCTTGACCATACAGACGAACAGACGTCCGACCGTCTGTCTAACAGAAATACACATACGTGCACTACTCTACAAATGCTTGATTGTTTCATATCTCCGCTGTTTCTTAACCGATTTTAATAAAAATATCAGATTTTCATTATTTTGTAAATGTTTTCAATCCCCATTTAAAGGTTTTGGAAGATACAGACAAACGGGCATGGCTATATATATTTACTTTATAAGCTCGGAGATTCTTCTCTCTGTCTGTTACATACTTTTGCACGAAACCATTATTCCCTTTTTTACCTATTTCATGGGTATAAAAATGTTAGACAAATTTTGCTCCTTGTTCTGATCTTTTTGTTTCAAGCGAATTGTTCGCTGCACTCAACGTAATGTAAACTTAACAAGAGCATCAACTCATTCACATTAAACCACAAGAGTTGTCTTTATAAATCCCTCTGATTAATTTAATGATGCCCTACAAATCTTTTTTACACATTGGTCCCTCATTTTCGCCTGCGGCCCGAACTCACCCTCTTCGACATTTTAACTTCTTGGTCTTGGCAAATCTGTTGCAAATTAGAATCAATTATTTAATAGCTTATTTACTGTTGCTTTTGCAAAAACTTTGAACAGATCCAAGAGGAGTCCTATACAACAAAGTATTCCATTCCCAATCTCTTTTCTCCTTCTTTCGGTCTACATCATCATGATTTTTACTTTCGTTAATTTTCTTGGCCCATTTTCGTCACCATCTACAAACGCAATTTACATCGACGTATTATTAAATATTAAATTTCAATGAAGACTCTCTGGATTTTATATGCTGCTTAGCATTTCCTCGTCTATTTTCATATGGCCTCTTCTATCTGCTCTAACAATTTTTGTTTGCTTAGACTTCAATTTCATACTTATTATGGCAACCGATTCGAGCCATTTGACTAAGCAGCAAGAGGGGGTCACAAAGATATCCAGTGCATAGCTCTCACAAACAGATTCACTTACGCAGATATCTGGGAGAAAATACAACCGCAAACGTCATCCTCGTATCGTACTTAATGAAATTCAACAAAAGTAGAGACACAAAATTGCGTATGGCTTTGTCTGACGAGTACGAGGAGTTTGGGCTGTTAGTAATAATTAGTATTGTTCTCTTGTTGGAGCCCCCAATATCAAACCATCCTTCAACCTCCTCATTGGACTGTTTGTGCTCTTTAAGTTACTTGAAGGACAAGCCGAAAGGGTGAGGGACTATGATAGTTGGAGGGGAGACGCTCTCGCCCTATTCTACTTACTTGTGTGGAAATATCTCAGTTATTACCTACTCTTCTCATTACTTCTCACCCCTCGTGAAGATTCGAAAGGCAAGCACTTCCTTTAATTTGTATGAAATGAGTCAATAAATCTTGTAAAAATTTCTTTAATGTGCAGCGAAAGTTTAGCTAACGGCAGCATGGACTACAACAATTACAACACATGGAGCATGGTGAGTAGGACGAGGAGAACGCTTGCAGTTGGTGGGGTAAATAACAATAAAAACAGCAGCGAACAGAAGCCAGACTACAGCTGTGGAAACATGACTGTGCTTGTTTAGAATCACTTGCAAAATATTATTACAGAAGCAACAACAAATGAAGAGAGAACCACCAACTGTGGGGATCCGGGAGGAAGTCTTAGCTGATTTCTAGGCAAACTACATTGCAACAACAAAGCGGCGCAGCGAAGCAAACATGGGAAAGCTAAGGATATTGCATCAAGACTAAGCTCAGCTGAGGTATAAGGATGAGAAAACTGATAGAAGGGGATCAGCTGAGGTTGAAGTTGTCCAGCAATTACATGTGGTGAATGGGTTAGGGGTTGGAACAAGATCGACCTCCAATGCCAAGCATCCGAATGACATCATTTGCTGGCAAGGTTGGAGAAGTGCGTGAGCAATCCATGCGGAACATACTAGAAGTAGAGTAAGGGAGAACGGAAAGTTGGAAATTAATTTCGATGGAACACGCCCTGAAAAGGAGTATTTTATGGAGTTATGGGGAGAAGTGAGATAGATTTGTACAACCTTTTCTGGTGCTAATTAAAAATGTTGTCGTCGCCTCATTAAAGAAATTTGTAAATCAACCTGCGAATGACGCGCGCAGCATGCTAAAAGTTAAGCCTATGCCATAGATAGGGTAATAGTAGGGAATGGAAATGTCTTTGAGAGTACTGTGCCCCTTTGAGGTTAATGGGGTGCGACACGTACGCTGTTAATGGATATCCCACTGTTGTTGTTTGGATTAACACACATTATTTATATTTGCGACATAGACCGGAAAAGAGGAAAAGGCAGCAAATAGAGGGACAATTTTATATGTGACGGCGCTCAAGTCAAGTCAGGTAAGGGGTGTGAAACATTGGCCACTGGCAAAAGTTGACAAATAGCGAAGCCATCAGTTGATTTTTTTTAACATTTTTGCATTAGTTGGGTCGATATTTTTGTTGAATTTTTTCCTAGTCGTTTTAGTGTCAGGCTAGTGCCAAACTACAGCGGATGCTTTTGTCTGCCATTACACTATTGATTGCTTCCTGTCAGCCAAAGAGAGACAAACGGAATTCGCCAACGGATGTTGGCTGTTGCACAGTTAGCCAGTTATCCTATTGTTGTTCGGTGAAAGTTTCGGCTGTCCGCCATGGGCTTTGTGTGGGATTTGGCCAACCGCAGTGCAGCACTTCACATAAGCAGTTTTCAGCCGCTAACGCCATCCAGTATCCTACAACCCCTTTGTGGTATTAGATGCCTCTGTGAGCAACGATCCGATTACTGTGCGCCCGCGGTTTTCGCACTATCCACCAGTTCAGATAAGGTTGTGTGTGTACTTGTGTGTGTGCATGATTTCTCAGTGATACAATTGCGGTTAAGTTGCGTTCACTCTGACCTGAATCGGTAAGGGGGAGGAAGGGGAGGTCATTAGTTACACTGTTGCTTGCCTGCGTGGATGAGAGGGTAAATGGGGATAGATGGGTGTGCACTCAACGGGATTGACAATTGTAATGAGTCAAAGGCAATAATTAGCCAACAGTAATTGAAGACAATAGTCAATAAACTGGGTCAAACTAGGTGCACTTCCATCCCCTTTGGCCGGAAAGAGGTCAAAACTTTAATCATTCGTATTGTGGTTGAGCGTTTGGAGTGTTTAATCAGCTCTTCCGCTGAAATGTCCATTAGAAGATGAATAGAAACGAATGAAAACAAGTGGAACGGGCAATTAAAAGACTCAACTGCACTTGATTCCCTGCATTAAAGCGTACGCGGTGAGAGGGAGCCAATCGAATAAAATTGCGATTATGGCTGACAAGTAATCATTCAATATTCATGAGTGTACTCGTTGGTAGCAGTAACCATCCGTAACTGATCGATAAATATACATTTGTACATATGTATATGTATGTTTGTCCATGATACCCATCAATCAATTGTGAATTGCCGTTGAGTCATATTACGTGCATACGAAATGCTTCACAAATGTTCCCAAACTAATTGCATCAATGTGCTGCCCCGGTGCAACATTTTGCAGCGCAGCGCTGCGGTGCGGTGCGGTGCGGTGCGGTATGGTGCAACGGATATTCGAGTGGACTCCAACAGGATGTGCAACAAATTGTGCTACGACTGTCACTGAAGCGCAATCCAATCAACAGCCAACTACTATATACATATGTTTGTTTGTGTATATCAAACTGGGAATATAAAAAAGGAGCGCGTGTCAGCCATATTGGAAAGTTAATCATACAAATTCTTGATTGACAATAATTTGCATATAGTTTATCTTGTCGGTAAAACTCTTTACAAAATTAGCTGGTGCATCCAACTGTGTATTAAGTTAATGTTAAACGATGAATATTCTTCAATAAGTATTTATCATTTATATTACAGCAAATGAGTATAAAACATTTAAGATGGCTTTAGTCGAGAAGGGTTGACTGGGAAATACTCCTTGCTACTGATTGCATGTGCATATCGGAAACCTAAAGAGTTATCGATTATTTTAGAAAAATTTGTACCTCAAAGCATTTGAAAAACGAATGTGAATTAAAAGACTTGTCCAGTTGTTAAAATCTGCCATCCACAAGCGAATTTATTCATCAAACGTATTCATCGAACACAATTTAATTCGCCCACTATCTTTTTTATCTTATATAACACAAATAATTAGGTACAAAATATGCTAGCGAAAAGGAATACAACATATGTATATGGTGTTTGTGGCATCTTGTAGAACAAACACACACAGGTTAAAAATATTTCTATTCCAAGTCTGAATTGTTCGTCAAACATATTCTAAGAGCTAGTTCGCATGTCTGCCTACTTAAGGATCACATAATAAATAAAAATGTATTATGATAAATTATAAACAAAGCAAACGTCACGCAACTTCAATTAAACTAATAATACATTAAACAAAATTACTGCACTACTTTTAAGTAAAAGAGTTTTGAGAACTACTACATTTAATTACAAGGTGTCATCAACAACAACAACAACAACAGCTTTTCTCAACAAATTGAAATATAAATGCATGGCTACAAAGCCCCCATTGGCCTCCTCCCCCCGCCGTCCAAAGTAACACGCCCAGCGTGACACCTGGTGACTAATTTATGTTCATTAAGCAGGCGTTAAATCGCCTTGAGAGCAGCTGCCGTCGTCCTTGTCGGCCCTCATTTGCATACATTTAGGTAGAGGCTATAGGTGGTTATATAGAGGGTATGATTGTAGCAACGCGATTGCCAAAAGCGTCGCGCACACACATACTCACACATGCAAGTAAAACGAGAGCTGATTACTTGCTGCCACCACGACAAGGTGGCAAACCAAAATGTGTAGTTTCATGTAATTTTGGGGTCGTTGGAGCGGCTGCTCTTGGCCAGATTAATATGCAAATTCTCATGTTGCAAAAGGCAGAGCAGCAAAGAGTGCGAGGCCGAGAGGTTGAAAGAAGTTTGCTTTAAGCAGAGATTAGGAAAGTGGTAAGCGGCAAGCGGCAAGCGGCAAGCAACATCGCCGGGACGAATGCAGACACAAAAAATCAATTTGCAACATGCGTCTAACACCTCGTCATTGTCCCTCCCTTTGTTTCATTCCTAGCACTCTGATTTTGGTGTAGTGCATTTTCGTGTCCATCTCCGGAAATGGCGGGAATTAAAGTCAAAGTGGAAGCTTATATAGCGGCGCACAGCAACACGAGTGAGCTTGTCATCAGCTTGAGAGCTCGCTGCGCAAAAAGCCATTTCACTCAGGGTGGATTTCGCGTCGGAAAACTCTCACAAATCCTATCAAATCTATCAACATCATTTACGCAAATCAGAAGATACCTGCACCATAAATGCCACTCTCTTGGCTTCATCTCCGTCTCTGGCTGCGGGTTCGGGTCAGGCATCTTCAGTGTCAGGCTTCATTGGATTTGATCCAATCAAGGATCCACGGTAAAACTTTATTAAAACGAAGCCAAACGCGTGGCGCCAAAAACTGACAGCAACAGCGATAAGAAAGGCTTATTCTACCCCAGCTCCCAACTCCAGAGACAATTATAGAAAGACAGAAGGAGAAAGAATGAAAAATAGAGACGGATGCGAGGTCAGTGAGACAGACAGACAGACAGTCGGGAACTCAGTCAATTTAGTAGTTGTTGTTTGTGTAGTTGCGTGGCTGTTACTCAAACTTTTAATTACACGTTCGCCGCGCTGAGACTGGGAATTGAGAGTTGAACATTGCAGTTGGGTTTGGGTCGAAAAGGACTGTAGGGTATGAAGGGGTTTGCCCGCAGCTACAAGGCCACTAACATTTTTGGCATGACCAATAGAATGATTGCTCATGGCTCTGCTCCGGTTCGCTGTTAGCTGTAACTAGCTGTTGTTGTTTCATTCAAAGTGCCCTGTATTTCGTGCTTCTTGTTGACGACAAAGATTTATCACCCTGGCAGCCAGGAACAGTACGAGGGATCTACATAAAAAGCAGCAACAAAACCAAATCATCATTGTCATGAAGAATGGACTTTGAATGGTTTTCGACTTGAAAATGGTTAAGCAGAGAGATGATAATAGTCCAGAAGCAAAGGTAAAGCAGAGAAACAAATAAGTGAGCAATTTATCTGTCATTTAAGTGTATAATTGATATAATTGCAAGATTATATGCATTTTGGGGCATTAATAGTAAAATACTCCAACATGTGTTGCAAGGTGCACGGAAAACCTTAGATTTGACACTACTGTAAAGCTCTATAATATTAAGTAAAATGTAGCCATTATTACAACTAATAAAAAATCTTTACTGATTGATAATATATTTAATACTTAATGTATGCAAACTTTTCAAGCAACGCTGCAAAAAGCGCAGATCGTAGACAGTTAGTTTTGCAATTGCAGTTTGTTACGCTTTTTGCCAGCTGCATGGATGGTTTCGGTTCACCTCGGCTCTGTTCGGTTTGGTATAAAGTTTCGGTCTCTTGGTTTATAGTGGTGTGGGGAGGGGGGAGATGGGAAATGTGCGGTGTGGTTTGTCAGTTTGGCGCTCTGATGATGGAGTGCGGCATTGTTGCATTTTAATTGAAATTTCTTTGTGAACTAGCCGCAACAACAACATGACTAACGAGAAAGCAGAACGGTGACAACAACAACAACACCAACAACAACAACAACGTGTCGCCAGCAATCACACAGCAACGAAAGCAACAAAAGAGAAGAACACGAACAATGTCAAAAAAGCAATAATAATGAATGAATAAAACGCATAACAGAATAACAGAAGCAACAACAATTTGTATTCGCTTTGTTTCTGTTGTTGCTGCTGATGTGTTGCAGCTGCCCCCTGGCGGCGTTACGCTTTAGCCTATTGAGAGGTCGATACTGTCATTGAGGGAAGTCCTGTGTAGGGAATGAGGGTTGGAGGAGTTGAGGCACGGCGTTGGTAACGTTCACATTTTTGCGGCACAACACAAATATAATAATAATAATAAATTTCGCATATTGCTGCCTGGTTCAGCTATTATTTTTCATAAATGAAACTGTTGTCAATGTTGGGATGTTGCTGCTGCTGCTGCTGCTGTTGTGGTTACTGCTGCTGTGTTGCTATTCTTGTTGTTTGGTTTTTGTCACCGCTTTATTGTTTTACCACCCACCAGGCTGAATGCCTGGCATTGCGGTCACTTTATTGTTTGCCGGAAAGCAGGCCAGGAACGCGGTTGCCAGACGCATAGAGGTGGAAATAAAGTTAAAGAGGGAGAGGGAGTGAGAAAAAGAGAGAGAGAGAGACATTTAGAGAAAGGGTAACTGCCTGGCAACCACGTAATTTGCCGTCTGATAAAGATTTACGACATGAAAGCCGCAAAATAAACGCCGAAAACACAAACACACATTAAGCAAAAAGCCAATAGACTAGAGTGAGCAAGCACCAACCCTCCCCCGCACCCTAAATGATGGATGCGCTAAGGCTTAGCAAAGACAGCAACCCTATTGAGTGTGAGCCTGAGCTGAGCCTGCTGTCGCCTTCAAGTAGGCAGGTTTAGCTGCTTGCCATTTATGTAAATTAAGCAACAAAATGGATAGATTTATCTCTTGTTTATTAGCCAAGCTTTAGCTCAAAACTATTTTGGCTATAAGGCACACACATCCAAAGGCAATTGCGACTGGACCCAGGAGACAGTAGTCCAAGCTTAAGTAAAAGTCATCCTGATGAAAACAAATTGTGAACAAAGTTCTCAACTCGGTTCTACTTTAATGAGTGGGCGTAAAACGCCCCCAAAAACCATATCATACATATATAGAAAAGTATCTGCTTCTAATGGCAACCCTATTAACTCGACAACCAAAAAGAAAGTTAGAGAGGACAGAGAAACTGATTAGAAAGACAGCTTCTCCATCCAAACCGCCTATCCTACGTTGTCTGCTTATGAATACTTTGTCCAATAAATAATTCATGCTGCAAGTAAGTTGTCTGCCCGGAAATGCCGCCCAGAGTGTAGCACGAGTGGACAACTGGGCGTGCACCCTACGGATGTGGATGATTGTGAATGATGGGATGATGCGAGCTCGGATGCAGGCAGTAAGATAGAGGTAGAGAGTAAGAGAATTTGAGAGAGAGCGAGTTATACGCATTGGAGGCGGAAATGTAATGCAATCCACAAGACCAAATGAAGGGTTTAAGAAGCCTGAACATCAACCTAAGAGGATAATAACCTACACATGTATCCAACTCGCTTGGATTGCTAAACCGGCAAAAGGGAAAATTAATTCAATGTATTGAAAACTAAATCAATTATGGTCAATGAATTTCAATTCGAAATTAAGACCCAATTTGCATAGTAATACGATATGCTTCAAAGCGTAGAGCTATGAAGAATCCATTAATGCAACACTTTATGAAATATTTGTACATTAAATGCCTAATAGGACCATAGGAAATCTCTACTGAATGAGTGATACAAAATAAGCCCGGGAACCACCCGAAAGCTGGTATCTTTCATGAACAAAGATTAGGAAAATAAGTTAGGGCAAAATAATATTACAGTAAGTCCTAATCGTTTTTTAAGCTACAGCTTATAGATTCTTTGTTTTCTTTCTACCATAAACTTTATAGCACTTTTTTTTTTCAAATAAGCTGTAAGCCTTTGTATTTTTACCAAATCATATAGTTTTTACCTTCTCGATTCTTACATCACTTGTGGAACATTGTAGGGTTGGAGACTTGCACATTTATTTAATTTAATATTAAATAGATAATCAGATTACTTTACTGTACCGATGATTTTCTGTTTATATCTTGTTATTCCCAAATGATTAAAGCGCCGTCCTTACACAAAACCGGCATTGTCAATTCTTTGACAAATTGTCGCTGATTGACTGGCACTTGGATTTTTTTATTATCACACTATAATCATTGGCTAAAGTATAGACAATTAATGTTAAGAAGCACGTCCTGTGTATGTAGGTAAAGTGTAAATAAATTAAACAACATTTATACATTTGGCTAGTTAAGTTCTCTTAGTTAATCGATTTGTGGAGTGCAAGTGGAGAGCTTAGTTAGTTAGCTAATTTCAATAAGGTACACACGTATTTAGCTGGATGAGAGCATGTCCGGCGTGTCTCTTATATACCATGAGCAATATGTTGACCAGGAATGGAGCAGCCAACCAAAAAATGCCCGTCCCAATACCCGTTGCCTCACGATAAAAGATACCCGAGGCGCCGCCACGACCGGTATTGCAGAAGGACTCCTCGCAGCAAGATGTACAGGCATAGAGCTTGGTTCGCTCGCCAATAACAATGCAGCCAGGTTCACAGTTTGCGGCGCATCGCCGATCCAGCGACCACATCTTGGGTGAACTGGTCGAGTTCTCAGTGCTGGTGGTGTACGAAAAGCGCTTGACCTAAATGGACATAGAAGTATTGTGATATAAGTTTTAAAAGTAAATATTCTATTCATTCGTACCATGCAGATAAATTCCTCGCCATGGCACTTTTTCATAAGTATAGTATCATTGCGCTCAAGGACATCCACACAGGCTGGACCATCATCCATTGTATCGCAGGCATAGCACCAAAGTTTATTTACACGCTCTATGGCTGCTGCAGTGCGATGAATGTGACCGCTGTTTGTCAGCGATGTGCTCAGGCTGACCGATGAGCTGGGACCAGATCCTGGCGAGCTGGTGCCCGTGCCAGTCACTGTACACATAGACGTGTACATATGTTTATTGATTTTTCAGGCCAGAAGTTTGAAGGTCGGCACACTTACCGTTATTGACGCACGCAGTGAACACAATGGAACAGGAAGTTAGCACAAAGTAGGCCAGCGTCAGCAGCGCTCTGAACATGTTGTCGCCGCCAACTGGGCCTATTTCAACCTTCCCAGCCAGCTAAGCAACTAGTTTTGTAGACCTGTACAGCCGCTGATAAACTTTTGTTTATATGTAAAACCATCAATTGACACTTGAATGCAAAAGTCAGCAAAAGAGACGCAAACGAAGAGGACATGCGCACCGCAAACAGTCTGAAAAACGATTGGCAGCCCCAGTTCGTACTCTTAGTGAGGACACAAAACCACGAACAGTTGAGCAAGAGTTCCTGCCATGTTGTCTACAAATTATTTTTTAATAACAAAAGGATCATCACTTTACCAATATTACTGAATATTTTAATATATTGGCGATAACATACAAATTTTGAAATAAAAAAACGATTAAATTTTAAAGTAGTGTGGTATTTCAGTAGAGACGCAAATACTGAAGAGCCTGACGACTCTGAGTGGGGTAGAGTTCGCCAATATTGTACATAAGATCAACAATGTGAGTCGGGCGCAGCATGCGCCACGGCATGAACTTGAGAGTCTTCTTATCGCAGTGTATGTCCTTTTCCATTTCCAGCGGCAGCGGTACTTCATTGTACGTCATACGTCCATCCACGCTGCGTTGCAGGGTGCAGGGCAGACCGATCTGATCAGCGAAACCTTTGAAGAGAATTGCACGCTCAAACTGACACCCGCTGTTTACCTCGCCAATGGGTATAAAGTTGGTATGGTAGATAAGGCGCAGGTCGTCCAGATGGCAGTGCACTGTGTGACGGGAGCACTCCTCAGTGGTATTTAGATCGAGGATCTTGATATCTAAGCCCATAACACTGTTCACAGCCTCTGCAATAATCTTGCACCGCTTGGCCACATTCTCGAAGTCAATGCTGCGCCTGATTTTATCGGGATTCTCTACAAGACCGTTTAGCTGGGGGCGACAGGTACTAAAATGAAAACAACTTCTCGTGCATATATGTCAAGATCATGATACCCACTGCCAAGGTCTCATTTAGGGCCTCTAGATATACAGGTAAATTTCGGTCGCCGGGGCGTTTGCAGTAGAACCACTTTTGATCGCCGCTGATATCTATGTCCCGTAGACAAGCTGGAGGCACACAAATCAGATCACATTCATTCGCTAAGGGTCGCTCAAAGTTAACCACAAGCACTGGATCCAACGGTGAACAATCCTGCCGCAATATCTCTTGAAAGCAGCGAAAGTCCTGAAACTTGCGTTTAGACACATAAAAGTCCTTTCCAGCGGTAATGTCCGTAAATCCCAAACAATTACGAATACAGAACTTCATGGTGGGACATTTAGCTAGAATGCTTTCAATAGCGGGACTCCAAGTAGATACACAGAACGCGTGCTTCTGAAACAACATCAGTCTGCAGGTAATGAAGTAATAACAATGAATAATTGCACCTTATTTTAAGCTATAACCACCTACACCTCTAGAATGCCACGATCAATGTAAGTATCCACGAACTCCTTAAAACGTGTAGTCTGTAGTATAAAGTTGGTAACAGCTGTTTTAACCAAATTCGAAAGAGATTTCAGGGCACGTTTTATTGAAGATACGATAAAGTTATTGAGCAGAACATCACGAACGGACTCCTCGTCAATGATGGTGCACAGGCAACGAAATATATTATGTACCAATATAGAGTGTGCATAGGATCGCTATAAAAAATAATATATTTATTAATTGATACCCGAAATTGATGATGGATTGTTTACCATTAGTAATTGCGCAATTTGCTCAGTGAGTGGCTTATATTCCCCTAAAACCGTGCGGCACTCATCATTTTGCGCCAAAGTCTCAATGATCGCCAGCAAAGACAATATAAGATCTATCGATAGATCGGTCAAACCCTGCTGTATGGTTTCTGCCAATTTCTCAGCGATATTCATTGATATTAGCTGATCTGCCGTAATGCGGAATGCGGTGACCAATAGATTTCCCAGGAACTCGGCTGCCTGTTCTCTGGTTTTAATAGACACATCTGGCGCTCGTACCAGGCTAACAAGACGCATCAGTACCCCATTCTCGTACTCGGCGACAACGGTGCGCAACGCCTCCGTATGAACAATTACGCGATTCAGACCCATGATAACAACGGGCGATGGTTCCGGTTTGCTTTTCATCAGGCAATTGAGTAACATCTGAGTAATATTGGCATTGTGGATACGTGCCAGATAGGTTTGGTATTTGGCCGCCTCAGCAAATATGGAAATAACGGAGCAAACGATTTCAGGTGCTAGAATTTCAATCTCTTCCTTTAAACGCTCCACCATCAGTTCAAAAAGATTCTGCTCAAAGAATAGCTTTGTCATTTTTTCGGAACGCAACGCCGTGGCCAACGCCTCAATAATTCCAAGTGAATCGGGTGCCTTAGGATTCGCATTGAAGGCTTTAACCAGCTGCTGTAACACAAAGAAGCAACGATGCAGTGGCTCAAATACACTCTCCTCGCTGGTGTCAGATAAAAGTGTTTTTAGTACCTTAATTGCGGCCAGACGAATCTCCAGAAACTCGTTGGTCAGCTCACATATGATGCGATCGATTGGAAATCCCGGTTGTGTTGTAAATTTCAACATTTCCTCAGCACTTTGAACCTGCAGAATTTTATGCAAGGCCTCAATAGAATTGACCACAGTATCCGGATTATCCGAACTAATAAAAATATTCTTGAATTTCTCCAGAAACTCCTCATTTTCGATTATACTCTGAGCAACTTTCGGATCGCGCAAACACAGGCTTACTACGTACGTCAGATACTCGATGCAAAATTCATCGTTCTCCTGTGCGTAGAATCTAAAGCACACATCAAGAAGTTCTGCCGTCTTTTCCGTTTCAAACTCCCCTAGTTCTGTATTGTCCATCAACGCAGTGACGAGGTACAAAGCGAAACGACGAATTATCACACTATCTGCATTGATAAACATTTCCCTATATATGAGCAAATTCAACAAATCATATTGCTTTAGTTCTTCAATATTGTCATCCCATTTCCGAGCAAAATCCGCTATATGGCTGAGAACCTGTTGTAATATTGGCTCCTCCTTAGAACTAAACAGCAAAAGAGCTGAATCCAAGCTTTTTATTGTCAAATTCAATGGCGCAAACGAGTTTTCATTGTTTTTGGTGCGGTCTTGATATTTCGATCGAGCGTCATAAACGCGTTTTGTTCCGCTCGACATTTTTCCATTAACTATATTCTATATATTACAAGCTTTAACATTTATACTTTTTTATATGAGTGGAAAAGCAATTCCAATTAAAAAACATTATACCCTTTTTTACCCATTTTATGGGTTAAGGGTATAACAAGTAAGAAGGCTCTAGTGTCGAGTAAGCTCGACTAGAAGATAATGTTAACCCTTGACAACACAGACGGTCGGGCTGGCAGACATACACATACATACGTGTACGTGTACTACTATACCAATGCTTGATGACTTCATATCTCCAGTGTTTCTTAGCCGATTTTAATGAAAATTTCAGTTTTTTATTATTTTGTTAATTGTTTTAATTCTCGTTTTCAAGTTTTCGAAACTCAAGATTATTTTCTTATCGATTTGATCTGTGTGTCGTGAACCTAAAAAGTTATCACAAATTTGAAACAAATTTGCTATGCCTAGGGATTAGAAGAATTACCCATATCCAAAATCTGGAGCTTCAAGCTATTGTAGTTCTTGAGATCGACAACGGACGGACAGACAGATCAGTTGTTAATGCTGATCAAGTATATATAACTTTATGGGAGAAGCTCCCTTCTACCTGTTTGCACAAAACCATTACACACATTTTTACCCATTTCATGGGTTAAGGGTATAAAAATAATCACATTCAGGATTATACCACAATCGTAGATATATGAAATCATTTGTGTAGCAATAAGCATTTGTCACTGATCTCCATATGGAATGCTCAAATGCTGGCTATGGAAAAATATTAATTTCATTCTTTAATGATTTTTCATCCCGAAAATTAAAGTACGCTTTGTTTTTTAATAAGTTATTTAACACATTAAATTAAGAATTTATAAAAAAAAACATCAATTAGTGAATGACGATCAGTGTATCGCTATATTTGTGTCAAGTTGGCAGCACCAATTGCTAAGAAATCATATTAACGGCAGAACGAATAAGACTACAAAACGGAATGCAAAAGAACGCGACGCTTGTGTTTGTTCGCTAGCATCTAAGAAAAAAAAGCGAAAATCATTTCATCAGCGCTACGTATAATTTTAAGAAGTGCGCGTTAAAAATAAAAAACTATAGTAATAAGTTTAAACGGATACCTACATTAAAACTGAAGCAATATTGCAAAGTGAACAACACAACAATTGCGGCACAAGCAATTACAAAATATAAACAACAATGGTCAAAAAAGGTCGAACCAATACGAAGCGCACCAAAAAAACTAAAGAAAAAGAAAACACGGAACACAACAGCGTCGATGTAGCGTCCTCTGTTGTTGTTAACACAACCACCAACAGCAGTGTGCGTTGCTACTTGGGACAAGGACCCATGTACACAATCCTTACAAATGCACAGCTCAACGAGACCTTCCACAAACGCTATACTAAAGAGTTGCAGCAACTGTACTCCAAGGTAGCTATTACTCAAATTGTTTATGTTGGTAAAAAGAAATCCATTTGTTCCTTGTATTCAATCAATTTATATAGCTTGATCATGATGCGTTCATGTTCACATTCATTAAAATGTTCAAAACTGTGCTGGAGGCAGATGAGGGCAACGAATATGGCAATACGGCACTTGCATTTTGTGCTAAATTCGTCACCAGCTTCGAATCGGAGAAAACGCATCCAATACTAGCTGAAACATTTAGTTGGTTGCTATCGGTAGGGCTTACAGTGATTTCGAAAGTGTTCGGCGGTTTTGTTGACATTTAGTTTTTTTTGTTTTATAGACAATTTCCAATGTTCCGAACATACGCTATCGTATTTGCTTCTCTGTGAATCTCATTTTAAAACATCTGGGACCATATGCGGCACTGGATGACTCGCAGTGTGACCAGATCCTACATTACATGCTGGATCGTCTGAAGGATGTGTCGGCGAGAGTGCGCAAGGAGGCTGTGCTGGCCATGCAGCGTCTACAAGTGCCCGATCATCCGAACGATCCGGTGTTGTGCGCCTATCAGTATCATCTCAGCTCGGATCCCTCGACAAGTGTAAGGCAGTGCATCATTACTTGCATGGGCCGTAACTATTTGACAGTGCCGCACATCCTGCAGCGTCTCTGGGATGTGGACGAGAAGGTTCGGCGGCACACGTACATAAACCTAGTCAATTATCCGGTACGCTCCTACAAAGTATCGCAGCGGCTAACGCTCATCGAGCGTGGACTCAACGATAGCTCAGAAATTGTAAAGAAAAAGGTCAAAAATTTGTTGCTTAAATCCTGGATAGAATCGTACCAGCAGAACTACATACAACTAACAGCTGCTTTTAAACTGGATTCCAATGAAGAAGAGCTTTTGCGATTTAAACGCGTCGCTCGCCAAATGCTGTTCGTGATATTCAAACAAGAGGATAACTGCGAATTGCTCGCCCAGCTGCCGCTAACCGAGGATTGTGATCTGCATAGGTGTGTGCCACTCGAGGCACTCACGGTAGAACTGGTACTCTACTGGCAATGCCTTAGCGGCTATCTGCAGCAAACGCAAGCCGACGAGTTCGAGCATGTGCTACCGGAGCTAAGCGTCTTCTGTGACTATGTGAAAAAGTAAATTCCTAATGACAGAAATGTCAGTAGCAATCAATTAAATTATATATATTCGCCAATTATTTTCGCAGGTTCTGTGACTTCCAGAAGCCTGAAATTGATAAATTCGCACAGACCGAGTTTCAGTCTATGCTGCTATCGCTGGTAGAAATACTTGAGTCATACGATCTGGGCGACGAGATTGGACGTGAAAACCTTAAGGAACTTATTACTCATCTTCTTAGAGAGTGTCTGCTTGATCACAAGATTGTAGCAGTGCTGGTGCGTTGCGTGGAGCAGCTGGTTAGCGATGTAAATGCACGAATGCAATATTTTATAGAGATAATTTACGAGATCTGCGAGCTGAACGCGAAGCAAAATGATTTAGTGCACGATCGCGAGCTAACCGATAAGCTGCTTGACAATGTTGACACCTCATTGGTAATGAAAATCAGATCATTAAAGGTGAAAATTCTTGAGCTCGAGGAGTTGGAGGAAAACTTTGTGCGACAAAAGGAGTACATACGTGCCCAGGCTGTAAACAATGAGCGTATGTTGGTTCGAGAACAATATAAGGATCTCATTCAACCGTTGCTAGAGAAGCATGGCGAGTTAGAGCTTCCCACACGACCCAAGTTGTCCAAACAAGAGCGTGTAATGAAGGGTCTTTATATATCCTTTTACATGGTCGCCTCCGAGCACGTGCACAATCTAAATCCCAGCTTATGCAAGCTCTATAAGGTAAATATTATTTAGGATCTTCCATATTATCACTACAGACCATTCTATTTATTTACATTGAAGGACTTCATATGTCGACATTTGGCATCGACTGAAATTGACATATTTGAATGGGCTATTAAGTGCGGAACGACGTTCAGCATTCTGTACGAGGCGTACACAAAGGAGGTCTTCGACGTCCTTATCGATGAATTCTATAAGAACAACAATTTGCGACTTTGTGAAATAGCTGGTCAATGCGTTTGCGAGCTTATGGACCATTATGGAGTGGACTTTTTTATGGATTTAAATCAATCGATAGCGGGTCAGGGACAAGCACCCAAATCAAAACGACGCATGCTGTTTAATATGCAGGACTTTGATGGCGAAGAAGATCGAACTCAAACGCTGGGCAACGATCAGAATACAGATATTATCAGCATGATGGGCTTTTTTGTCGAGAAAGTCGTAGACAAAGGCATCCTGCTAGCAATTGTGCGCGGTCTGTGCCGGCTAGTGTTGCGCGGTCAGCTAGACAACCGCACAGATGTGCTAGAGAAGCTGCTTCTGCGCTACTTCAATCCAAACACGGGTAAGTCATATTTTATTAGTAACACTGTAATGTTTTAACATTCTTTGTTTAATTCGATACAGATGCCATTGTTAATCAGGTGCTGGGTATGTTTTTTGAGAATATTGTTACGCAAAAACAGCAGCATTTAATTCAGCCTTGCCTGCTGCCCATTGTGTGGTCTGTGATGAACGGCAATTTTGATTCACTGCTGCAAGACGTGATGCCTGAGCATGTGATGAGATTCTTTATTGATCTTACCAGGCAGGAACACAATCCGCCACAAAACAATTTACACAATCGCATTGCGGTCAGCTTTTTAAACTACATATATAACTACTACACTGAACGCAAGGATATGTGCCGCCTGCTTGCCAAGGAGCTATTTACTCTCCGGCTGAATGTGGTCAACTGTCCACAGCTTAAGGATGAGATGATCGAACTTGCCGACAAGCTTATCGATGTAAGTGGATTTCAACTAAATGTCATGTATTTTTAATCAATTAATTATGTATATGCAGAGCGAAATGGAGCCGCGTATGATCAAGAACATTATAGACTTCAAGGACATGCTAAACGGCAAATTCAATCCGCCAGCACCCACCAGCAAACCCGATGGCCACGACAGCGATGCAGATGCTGAAGAATGTGAGAGTGTTACAGCCACCATAGCCTCTGCATCGGAATGCCCAGGGACAGTGACAACAGGAACAGCGACATCCGAGATCGATCCACCATTGATCGTCATAAATGAACAATCAGTTACACTAAGCGAAGATGGCGTATCGACGCTAAAAACAACGCCTACAGAACCTGTGCTTACTACCTTTGGTGTCAAAAATCAGGTTGGGATACGCTTCCTTCGTCGTTCGCTTCACAAATCTATCAGTAATTCGGATGCGGAAAGCGTATGCGGCCCACAATCCCCAGCGCCAATCCCAGATGCGGAAGCTGTCGAGCAGCAGGAAAATAATAGAATTACAGTCCAACAAAACACTCGAGAGCCCAAAATAAATCAAGAACTAAAAAAGGGTTTAGTGCATCCCCCCAAAACTCTTGACAAGCAACCATCCCCGCATAAGCCACCAAAAGCTTTATCAGATACAGCAGTTGAAACGGATACGGAAGCCGAAGCAGATGTAGATGTAGATGTAGAAGACATAACTGATGAAAATCGCAGTCCCATTAGACAGAGCGTAGTAAGTTGAAAGCCACAAGTATAAGTTTTATTTCCTATTTAAAATACTCGTTTCTTTAGCTCGATGATTCAGAGGTAATTGTGGATTCACCAACAGTTTCATCGCCAACGAAATCATCAAAAACGCAAAATGCAAGCCGACTGCTAATGCGTTCGACGCGCAATCGTAGTGGAACTGCCAAAGTCTCTCGCAACTCGCCAGTTGTCGCAAGCAAAGTGAGTATTAAACGCTTGCGGTTTCAACTATAAGCTGCCACAGATTCCAGAACGTGGGGCAAGAAGTAGCAGTAGATTTCTCGTGTCGGCGTTTGCAAAAAAACTATAGAGCTTAGTTTAATATATAGTCTGTAATTTGTCTACCACTTTTCATTATAAAAAAAATTTGAATTAAGTTTAGCATATATTTATAGCAAAAAATTAGCTTGAAAAATGAAGACCTGTTTTTAAAAAACATATAGCAAGTAATAAACAACCATAAAGCGCTGTTTTCTTTCAACCAATGAGTCATTATTAAGCATAACATCGTAATGTTAGTTAACTTATTTAGTTTTTCAATTTAATTTTGGAATATGTTCGCATTTTGATCATGTGATTTAATTGATTTAATTTTCTTCATATTTTTGCAGCGTAAAGTTTTACATCTGGAGATCCAAACGCCGCTGCGCAATGGGCGCAAACGCTTGCTTAGAAAGTCAAAAGGCGCAATGCCAGCGCGTAAGTCGCATTCCTCCGATTCTTCAATTCGCATCTCGCCGCTACATAAACAACAGCGCCTTGACGCTATATCACCAAAAGAACTAAGCCGCGTGACAGTAAGAGTAAAGAGAACAGCGGAAAGTAAAAAGGTTACTGGCAGTCCAACGAGCAGCACATCGTCCATTAAAGAGAACACAGCTCCAGCAGCAACACCAACAGCAAGAAAATCCAGTTATAGATTAACGCAGGCGAGCAGGCGTTCCCTAAACCTATCGAGCACCAGCACGCCTGTATCCAGGGTGACGACTCGAAATTCGGCGCGTAAACAGCGCATTAACGCGATGGTTATGACCCGCAAGCGTATGTCTCAGGAGCTGAGCATAACCGAAGGTCACCCGAAAATGTCCACACCAAAACGCGTGCGGAAGAACAAGGCGGGGAATACCAGCAGCTCAAGGACACCCAAAACTCGATCCCGGGCGGGGACAGCAGAGGTCGCATCAGCGACTAATCGCTCTCGACGCTAATAGTTGCCCCCGCTCCAACTCTCAGTTAAATTAGGTTAGGTTACGTTTTAATGTTTGTAATCGTTTCCCATGTTCGTAGGATCATGTAAATTTTATGTATATTTCGTGGGGCATGTTTAAATAAATATATTTTAAACATAACACATATTTGTGTACCAACGTGTATTCAATTATGTCAATTACAATTAATCTAGATAATTATTGGCTTAAAACAAATATAGTTGTTTAGAAAAAAGTACAATTTCATAATTTGCTTGTTATTGTAAGATGGGTATATAGTTTGTAAATGTTTTATAATATTTTTGTTTATTGATTCAGTGATATGGGATTAAGTGGTACAATTAAATACTAGAAACATTGCATTATGGGATAAGTACATGCTGAGATTCTTTCATACAATAGTAGAAGTGTATGAATTGCTACATTAGAAAAATTCTTTGAGCAGTGATTCAGTAGAGTTCAAGATATAGATACCTTAATCAGCTATATAGTTTATAATTAAAAATGTAGGATACTCATATATCCGAAGCGAACTTTATATGCTAATAAGATACAATTAGTAAGGCCCAAAAGAGGTGGTTTTAAACAGGCACATGGTTTGTGTGTAGGTGTATATGTATGTCTATAGCTATATGGATAAAGCACATGAACTATAGTTTGACTCCCTTTAGGTTGACGGCCGTTGTGTGCAGATCCCATTCTTGCTGCTGCAGTGCTTCAAACGCGGCTGACAGGCTAAGGTTTGCATCGGCGAGTATATTCTGCAACTTGATCAATTTAATGGACTTGTGTACATCCCAGTTAATAAACTCCAATGCGCCCAAACAACGTGTTGGCGTGCTCTGTGGTAAGAAATTTAATTAGTTAACTCAAGCTCCAAAATTTCAAAATGAATTTCAAGTGTTTAACTTACATCCTTGCCCAACACTTTAACCATGATCCGCACTTCATCAGAGTCAACGCCTCTTTCACATCCCCGCGGCTTCTTGTCAGAGAACTCGAGCAAATCCTCACAGCTCACTGAATTGGAGTCGGCCAATCGAGCCGCTGTCGCTGCAAAATATTCGGCTTCCGTTTGTGCTTTGGGCTCGGTCGTTGACGACAGATGACTTGTGACGGCAGTGTTCCCATCGTTGCCGTTGATCGAATTGCGTTTCATGGCCATGTTTACAGATGCACGCACCTTCTTGAAGAGCGCATTACCCGCCAGCTCATTGTCTGCGCTGCCCACAAGACGGGTGCTGCTGCCGTCTGGAGGTGCATCTCTTGTAGCAATTATTGCTGCTGCAGCCGCTGCTGCTGCTGTTGGAGCCCTCTCATGAGGAACGGTCACAGAGTCAAGTGTTGTCAGTGAGCTACTACTGGCCGCCAATGGCTTGTCAAGGTTGCGGAGCTCATCGTCATTAACATAAGAGCCACCTGAGATTTGAGCGGGCTCAAAGCCGACATCCTTGCTTTTATTGTAGTGCTCCTTCTGTATAGAGAAGTTGTAGAAGCCATCAGTCACATCGGGCGATTGTAGCACACCCTCCTTGCTTGTGTCCGACTCCAAGATGGATTCGAACTGTAACGAGGCACTGTCGGTCAGCCCAGCTGCATCCGCAGGCATTAGTTTTTCCAGATTCTGGTAGGTATGCGTATTAGCTCCTTCTCCTACTGCCACGGCTGGCATATTCTCATACTCCCGCGCTTCGGAGCAGAGACGACGCACACTGCTCGAACGTACAGCAGCCACCACCTCAATGGAACGCGTCGATTGAGGCTGCTGGTTGTGGTGTGACGATGCTTCTCCCATTCTATTGCCAGACTCCTCACCAAAATCGGTTAGTTTGCTAAGCGTGCGCTGCACGCCATTGGCTGGGATGATAAGCGGATATTTGCGCACGTGTCGCTTGGCATTAGTCTTAACCTGCTTCTTGCCCTCGCGGGATGGCAACGGCAGGGCATTGGTCTCCTGGGCCTCAGGAAACTTGTAGCTGGCATGTGTCATGTAGCTGGGACTCTCGCAGGGTTCGTTTGATCCCACCAGCGAGTTGCGGTTCTCATCGTTTTGCCGCTCCACCCCCGCTTGCTCGGCTCGACGCTGACGCTGTGCAGCAGCACCACGTGTGGGCAGAGTCATTGGCCGTGGCGGTTGCATCTGCTTCAAGGAACGAGTACTCTCCGTGGTAATGGCTGCCACAGGTTCGTGAACTGGGTGCCCGATTGCAGCTGTGTCAGGATGACTCAGCTGACTTCCCAGGCGACGGGGTAATGTCTTGGCGTTCATCAGCTCAAACTCATCGGTATCCATGTGCCGCAAGAGCGTTGCTGCCGGACTTGGTCCGATGTCCAGCATGCCCTTGCGCTCGATCAGACTGTTGTACGCCTCGCGACCCTCCTCGCCAATCAGGGACTGTAGCGGGTTAAGGAATACGATAAAGGAGAAAAGATAAAAATAAATAAATACAAATAATAATAAAAATAAAAAATTACCTAACTAAAACTTAAACTTATGAACGGTTACCGCATAAATAGGTAAATTTACCAAATATATTAAAAAATAAACAGCTTGGTCATAGTATTTTTATGAATTGTTTTGTTTGTTTTTTTATTGAATCCCTTTAAATATACACAACGTTTTTTGATTACCAATTGGATTTTTTGTTTGGTTCTTAGAATGCAAACTTTTCGTTTTTTTTTTTACATTTGTATATATATAATACTTGGAAAAAAGACTTTAGTTTTTTTTTTTTAATATTGTAGATTTTAAGTTAAGCTTAAGTTTAGTTTTCTTTTCAATTGGGCTGTTAAACGCTTCGAACGCATGCTTTAGAATATTATTTTTTAGTTAATATTTGTTTTGTTTTTATAGATATGAATATGTATATGAAATTGTAATATTATATATATATATATATATCGGTGTATATACATATATATATGTGTAAGTACTATTAATCGTAGGTATATAAACATTGTATATAAGTAATTTTGTGAGTTGGTTTTTTTTTTAATTTGTTTCTTCAATTTTGGTTAACTTCATATCAATAAATGCATAGAATGCGACAAATCGTTTAATATGAATACATTATTCAAGTATCTAGTTCTCATTTTGGAAGCGTTTAAAAATGTTGACGCCGAAAATACCGACAAACGATCAACTATGATTACAAACTGTATTTCATATATTTCATAATTCGTATATCGTTTCCGAAAAATCAATCAATATTCTTTCCTTAACATATATTTGCGAGATACATCTCAGGCAATTTCATACAAGAACCAAGGATGTCTGGTTGGTTTTTTTTTGCTTTTTAAAGATAAATATAGATATATACTGGAGTAAGTATATCAATTATGTATAGTAAAAATGCAAGCGTAAGGATATGGCACATAATACACATTTGCAATATGTACAAAATTTCAATTTCAAGTTTGCGTTTATCTCTGATTTGGACAATTTTCATTTATAAGTAAGTTTTGTGTTTTTGGTTTTTTTTTTTTTTTGGAATGCCTTTTTTCACGATGAAGGATTGTCAACGGTTCTGTGTGTGTGGATGACTGTTGTTGTTGTTGTTGTTGTGTGTTGTTTTTATTTTTTAATTTTTATACCCTGTCCCTTCAATAAGTGTTTTTGGATTGATTTAGTGATCTAGTGTTTAATGAAGTGATAATACTGATACTTCTTCCGATCTCTGAAATATTATGTTTGTCACCTTGCTGAAATAACGCTGACAACCAAGCTCTGTTTTTATTAATGATAGTATGATGATATCTGAGAATTGTAGGAAATTATTTTTCTTTAGTTGTTGCCAGCGTTATGCAAACAAGAATTGATTCTAGATTGAGTAGCCTAGTCCTGGAAGCTTTTACGAGTGATAAGCTAAAAGTTTGTTATTGAGTGTTTTGTGATAACTCTGATGATACCGGTGATAGAACATGTATTTCCAAGTTAGTGTGAAAGTATATCTACATCAAACAACAGACAAAAAATCTTTAATGTGTAGTTCAAATTGTTGTGGATAGAACTTAAACTATTAATCACTTACTTTAAGAACATCATAATCAATGTTTGTGTTGATTGTTAACAACCTTTTAGAAATGTTTTATTACACTGGTTTCAGAGTTTTTTCAAAACCAGTTTGACTCTGACTGCTGATAATGTTATTCATGAAACGTGAGCTTTACCATCTATTTGTTCATGTTGGTATTTTATCTTCGACATTACGAAGCCTTTTAATTTTCGATTGTATTTGTAACTAATTAATATTGCTTCTATTCGTATTGAGCTGTTAAGTTATAATTCTAAGGAGGGGTCTCCCTGAACTTTTTCTATTGCATCTTGCTTAAGTTAAATACTATCTGAATCTTGTTTTTTGCAACTGTTAATCTGTAACTGTAATTTGAGTAACTGTAAAACTTTGTTTTGTTAGCTTTGCAACTCTGCACATTACGAGTATTATTATCATCCGTTCTGAGAGGTCTTTCGAGTTTCCGAATAAGGCACACTCTCAAATGTGTAAATATTCCAATTCCAAAAAATACATTTATATTAAATATGAGGCTGTAAATATTTCTACAATTTACTTTTCCGACACAACTTGCGATTCACACACAAACCACACTACAACACACCACAGAAAACAACAATACATCACACACACATAAGTGTAAGTGTGTGTATGCCCTAATCCGATAACACATGTCCGAACAGTAAATTAAGAACATATTTCAGCATTTTCCTTAGTTATGGCGCCGGACTCGGCGGAATACGCGGCGCAACAAACTCCCTGCGGAACAGAAACTCATCACCATTCTCCGTGCTCGAGGATGAGCTGCTGTCACTCGAGTCATGAGCTGCCGTTACCAATGGCAGTTGCTGGGAATGTGGCTGCTGTTGCAGTTGACGCCAATGCATTTCGTGCTGCTGCACCGTGGACACATGTATCTTCTCGGGCCAGTGGAACTCTGTGGGTCGTTGCGGCTTTAAACCTAGTTGAGATTGCCGTTGCTGCTGCTTCATCTCATCGGGTGAGCTGCCCACAAAGTTGGTCGATGTTGGGCTCTTGCCCGTGAGTCGACTTATATCGAATTCATGCAATGTGGCACCGCTCATGGGGCGCGGCACTGTAGCAGCAGCAGCGGCAGCAGCAATGGATGTGGCAGTGCGATAGGTGGCCACAGCGGAGGAGGCTGCTGAAGAAGAGCCCGAACCTGAGCTAAGCTTCTGTGATGGTGTAGGCACTAGCAGCGCATGCTGTGCCATTTGTGCTGTCGTGTAGTTGTTGCCCGGTCCACGTCCACCAAAATCATAGATGCGCTCATCGTACTGGAACTGTTCATAGCCGGCGCATGCACCAGGTCGATGAAAGCTACGCCTATTTCCGCCCAAATTGTAATGGGGGGCCGACTTTATGCTCGAGTTGGAGCCGTACAGCTGACGCGGCGAAATGATTGCCTCGCGCTCGTCCTGGCAAGCGGACCGCACTTGTCGGTTAAGACCAACGCGACGGCGACGGCACAAGGAGCTGCTAGAACTAGCGGCGACGCGGGAGCGTATATCGCATTCCGAGCGCGCCAGGCTGGGTTTGGTATTGGAATCTTCGCCACCGCTCGAAGAGCTGCTCGAGTCGAGCGTCATGGGGTTATAGCTCAGACGGCGCAGAGTACGCGCACGTATGGAACGCGGCTTGTAGGCGGCAGTGCGCCTGGAAAGTGGCAACTGTTGATGTTGCAGCTGTTGTAGCTGCTTTTGGGTTTGCTGCTGATGCTGCTGTTGCTGCAATGGCTCCTGCCTAAACTGTCGTTGCTTGGCATCCGATAGCACCGGCGAAATGGGTTGAAAACTCTCATTGAAGGAGGTGGAACGCTGGCGATAGCTTTTCGCAACCGCTACATAAACAGTGCTGCTGCTGGTATTCAAACCGGATTTGACGGGTGAAGCGCTGGCCAACATTTGCTTGGTGTGGCCATTGCCGAATCGTTCGTATCCGCTGCTCATCACCACAGGAGGTGCACTAAAGAGCGCCTCACTCTTCATGGGAAAGTAACTCTCCTGAGGACTATAGCTGCTCTTTTGGCTGCTGCGCCTTGATAGCGAAATGTTTGTGTCCCGCGAAGCAAATCCCGTGTCTGGGGTGCTGCTGCGCTTATCCTCCAAAATCTTCTGTTCGGGCTGCTCTCTGCTATGCAACTGAGCTTGATTGTGCATATATTGCAGATGCTTGTCCAGGTGACTGGTTGCCGCATTGAAATCAAACATGGTCTGCACCCCGTTGCTGTAGCTGTAAACAGCGGATTTTAGGCTACCCGTCGCACTGCTAATGCCGTCATCCAATGAGCCCACCAACTGATGCGACAGCTGATCATTCAAAATGGTATCATTCGAATCGCTTTTGTCTAGTTCGGTGTATGTGTGCATAAAATCCAAGTTGAGGGCTTTGAGTGTATTCTCAATATCCATAATGTTATCATTGATATTCTTTGGCTCACGCAAATCCTCGTTGCTCAGCTCTCTGTTCAAGGGTCGGCTAAGAATCTCACGCGACTTCTCAAACAGGAAGTCGGAGCTCTCCTTGTCAAAAATGGGTATACGCAGATCAGAGTTGTTTTTAATCTCGCTCAGTGAACGAAAACGCTGCTTGATGTTTGTGTATGTGGGAATTGGTCATCGAAACGAAACAAAACAAAAGGCAAGGAAAGAAAACAAACGAGGCAACCAAAAACAAAGCAAAAAGGAATAATTGAAGGCGCACAAAGGAGCGAAGATGATAAAGAGAGAGCAAAAAAAAATATACCCGGATTAGCAAACAGACAAACAAGTTTCCTATACATTAGCTCTAGCTCTAGATCTTGGTTCATATATGAGTATAATAGTAACTTCATCTCACCTGTATATCGGGTATGCTTTGCAGTTCCTCTGTAAAGTTTTTCTTTTTCGAAAAGGGCGAAGCATTGCCGTGGGTGGGCATATGAGCTGAACTGCCAGCAGCACCTCCTAAAGCACTGCCCGACTTATCACCGCCGCCACTATTAAGATGTGGAAAACGAAAGCTAAACTTGCGCTTTGGACTGTGCGTAGCTGGCGCATGGTCAGAAACTAAATCAATCATTGATCTGTTGGAAGAATTGCAAGCAAATTAGATATATTTTCATCGATGTGAAGTTAGTTTTTATTGCCTTACCTGGCGCTAATTTCATTGGCCATTTCGATGGCATGATTTAATATTTTTTCATCTTTAACCGAAATGGGTTTGACCGTGCCGGTTGTTGTTGGCTTCTTTTTTGACAGCAATCCGTGAACATGGCTGTGCTTATTGCCATTGCTGTCGCCGGGTGTCTTGTGTCCGAATTTCGCTGATATTTCGGCAAATTCGTTTTTTGTATTCACTTGATCAAAATCAGGTGATTTTGGCTGGCTGCCAGAGGCGCCGCTGATTGAACCAAACATCGAATTGATCTCATCCAGCAGCGAGGGTCCAAAGTCGAGCTTGTCACCGGTTATTTCATCGTCGGATATCTCATGATATTCGTGTGGATCGTCGGTTGTATTGCGCGAGCTGGCGCGCCAATTGGACTCAGAGTAAATGCTCTTACCATCGGTGCCATAATTGTTATTTTCTAGCGCATAGGCAAGATGCTCCTCATCCAGTTTGTGCGTAGCAAAGGGATTTGTTGAGCCCGCAAAGTCAAAGGAGCTGTGTCCATTACTAGGTGTCAGCTTGGGCGTGTGCTCCGTGGAGGGAATAAATGTGGGATTCATTGAGGTGCCAGCTCCCTCGGGAAAATAACCACTGGCCGTTTGTAGAGAATCGGGACTGGTCGGTGTTGGCGGCAGCAGCAATGGCGTCTGCTCAATATCCTCCGACGGCTTGTAAGGCGTCACGATCTGCTTTGGTACATGATTGTACTGCAGAGAAATTAAAATATAATATGAATAAGTGAGATTATACGTAATTTTTTAGTTTTCGCTTACATTCTGGGAGCTGCCAAGGAAAGCAATGTCACCAAATGTGGCGCCATCGATGCCCACATGTCCGGTGTGCTTAAAATCATTCTGGGGTTTTGAAATCATTTCTGTGCGCAATTTTCGTTTGCTAATGCGATGATCACCAACTCGACTAAATGAATCGCGATTGGATGAGCAGGGCAAACCCTCCAGAAATGCAACAGTATTTGAGGGATTGAAGTAGCCTGTCTTGCCGGTGCTCAGAACACCCTTCCAGAACGGTGTGCCCGTATTGCGATCAAGTACACTGATAATATCACCTTGGCGATACAAAAGATGATCCTTCTTCGGCTCAACGCAGTTGACAACAGTCTTGAGCTGCTCCGGCTTCATATCAGGCAGCTGTTCGAATATCTCAATAAATTTTGGCCGCTTGGCCGCATCATCCTGCCAGCACTTCATCATAAGTGTGTAGTATTCACGCGGACAGCAGTCCGGCTGCTCAAGCCGCTGATAATTGGGAGCATCGATAGCCTCCAGTATCTGAAGTCCGGTTAGCGCTGCCCAAGGTTGAAAGCCATACGAAAACATTTCCCAAAGGCATACTCCAAAGGCCCACACATCGGAAGCGTTGGTGAAGCGCAAATAATTTATGCATTCAGGTGCACACCATGCTATCGGCAGCTTTAGGTTCACATTAAAATTCGTCTTGTAGTAGTCCTTACCCACGCCGAGTGCACGCGATAGTCCAAAGTCTGAGATTTTCACCTTGTCCTTACTGAAAACTAGTATGTTTCGTGCAGCCAAATCTCTGTGGATAAGTCGCTTCTGTTCCAAATACCTCATGCCATTGCAGATTTGCAGAGCAAACTCACAAAGGGTGGGTATGGTTAGGAAGCTGACACGCAAACCGGAATCCTTAAGGCACTCGAGTAAGGAACGTAGATGCGCCAGCTCTGTGACAAGCATCAATGAATCAGTGGCCAGCACGACGCCATATAAGCGTACAATGTTCTCGTGCTCAATTGAATGCATTATGGCTGCCTCCTTGAGAAATTCCATGGGATTTGATTGCATGCGCTCGCGGCACAAGCACTTGATGGCCACTTGAATCTGTACAGCAGTCAAAATTAATTACTCAATTCAACCGGAAGCCCTTGAAAAGGGGCAACTTTACTCACCCGCTCGCTGCCATTCGTCCAGACGCCCTGCTGCACTATTCCGAATTCCCCGATGCCCAGCTGCTTATTAACGCTAATCGAATCAGCTGGTATGATGTGCTTGTTGTTGGGCACCTTGCTGCCTGGTGAGCTGGCCCCATTCCGTGTTGCTGTTGTAGTCGCAGCTGCGGTGCTGCACTCATTTGTCGCCTGCCCGCCGACGCCATCCTCACGCTTCACAATTGTGGCGGGCGCTTGGAGCAGTCGCTTAATTTTGCTAAGGTAACTGTGGGGAAAATGCTTTTCATAGAATTTACGCAGTCTTCGAATTTCCGGCCGCGACAGACCGATGAAACGCAAATCCTCATCCGCTGCATATTTAAATTGTGCTGCATTTGTTATTTTTAATTCATTTCTGCGTGACGACGGGAAGAAAAGGGGGGAGAGTTAATTGCGGCGCGGTGTTGGTTCAACTAGGTATGCAGATCACAAATTATTCCAACAAACAACAAAACAATTTCATTCACAATGACATTAGAATGCTTATAATGCGTCGAAAAATAAAAATTTTAGTTTACACACGATCTTTCATTCTCTTACTATTTTGATGTGCATATTTGGTCAATTTGGGTCACAGAACTCACTTGATGGCATTGTAGTATTGCTGTAGTTCGGACTCGGTAAGGAATTCATATAAATCAATTTGTGGGCACTCTGGAAGATAAAAATAAATACGACTATATAACTGCAGATTTAACTTAAGTATTTATTTGGTGTGCATCAAAGCAAACAACAGCTGCACTCCATAATATTGGGATAGGAAGTGTGCATGTGTGTTTACGTGGGTGGCATGGATTTTAACACCCACCACCACATCTACCATCACCAACACGCCTACACATTTGCTCGATTTTGATTCCCAGTCATTGACAGTGGGGCCCTTATGTAGCACACAGCGCTTTAAATATTTTCGTTCTTTCACTTTAATATCTTCATCTTCCAGTCCAACCGCTCACACACACACAGACACAAAACTGATTGGCGTTGCTGCCACTCAACCCGCAGCATTTGACATTGCGTCGTGTTTTTGTTTGCCTTTGGTAAAGGAAACAACGCAACACATATATATATATATATATATATATATATATTGACATATAACTACATATGTTTGTTTATTGTGTGTACACAGATTGCCTGATAATGTCTTTTAAACCTCTGGATTTGCAATTTGAGTCATCAGCGCGGCATTCGACATTCATTGAGATAATAAATTCCATGGAAACCGTTAACATCCGCTTGATTTTTTTCGTTTTGTTAGTGCAGTTACACCAACTGTGTTCATGTGTGTATACAATTAAATGCTTGATCAATTAATTGACTGTGGTTGTAATTAAGTCGGCAAAGTTATCCCACAGGATTTGCAGTTGTCCTTGAATTTGCAAAATAAAATCGATCGGTCAATACACACAGCAACACAACGCACTCACATACGCACACGGGAGCTACACACATACTACGTAGCAGACTCTGTTTTTCAATCGTTGAAAGCATATGTATTTTCCTTGTTTTAAAAGACATTTTATAAATCTTTGCTTTACTATATATTTGCATAGTAGTTTAACACATTTTTTTACACAATATTGCACTTTTTAACTCAGTCTTACCCATTTTATTTTCGCGTGTGCATTGTTTGGGAGTACTGCATCTTAACCAGTGTGAGCTAAAACTACTTAAGCAAAAACACCACTTTATTTTCTGAAAATACCAACTTTATTAATGCATTTATAATGTTATGGTCACTTTAAGCTGTTAACTAACAGTGCCAATTTGAGTTTAACATTTAAACAAATTGCTTGAATTTCGATTTTGCAGCCGTTAAGCAAACAATTAAAACAAGTAAGAAGACTCTAGTCGAGTACGCTCGACTAGAAGATACCCTTAACCCTTGATCATACAGACGGTCGGGCTGACAGACATACACATATGTACATGTACTACTGAACCAATGTTTGATGGCTTCATATCTCCGGTGTTTCTTAACCGATTTTAATGAAATTTTTACAGAAGTTCATTATTTTGCTTATAGCTTCAATCGTTATTTTCAGTTTTTTGAAATTAAATTTTTTGTTATCGATTACATGTGTATATCGTAAACCTGAAAAGTTTTCGAAAACTTGTCATGGATTAGGAGAGTTCATATCCAAAATCCGGAGTCTCTAGCTTTTGTAGTTTCTGAGATCGACGCGCTCATACATACGGACGGACAGACGGACATGGCTAAATCGACTCGGCTGTTGATGCTGATCAAGAATATATATACTTTATGGGGTCGGAGAAGCTTCCTTCTGCCTGTTACATACATTTGCACAAAAACATTATACCCTTTTTTTTACCCATTTCATGGGTTAAGGGTATAAAAAGGGCTGCAAACAAATAAAAACAATTGTATATGATATGAATAAAAAACACATGTAGATATATTTAATTGGAAGCATACTGAATTCATGTACATTTTATATTGTTGATTACTTTAGGGTTGGCAATACAAATAAACTGTGGTAATATTTAATGTGCGACTTGACAGATTTATCTTTGCTAAAATTTATAAATAGCGGCATAAGATACACCTAAAACAAACGGAAGCTGCTTGGAAAGAAAGAAACTGCCATGCGATCAATAACAGTTTTCGTATGCTCATGACCCAAAGCACTATTAATGGCCGCCATCTCCTCGAACAGTTCACGTGTGCGTTTCTCTTCCAACATTTTCGTCACATATTTGTACATGCGGCCATAATGGTTGTGCGCATAGGCGTGCCATATGGAAAACTGGATGGTTTTCGAATCGTTTGCATCAACGAATTTAATAATTTCCGTATACACATCGTTCAACTCGGATAAATTATCCTTGAAATTATCATTTAACACACACAACTTTGCTAGCGCAATGCCTTTCTTGGTCAACGCCTCGATAAGATTATTCTTCTGCTTGTCCATGGCACTGCAATGACAAATAAATCATCTTAAGATTGCAATCGTAAACATTTAACATTTTTTATATCAACTCACGTTTTAATCTTAGCTGCATCTGGGCGCGAGTCGTTCTTCATGCCATAGTATGAGAGCAGAGAATCAACATCTGTTTCTCTAATTACCAATTCTGCCAGCTTAACAATGCGCTCCAATGCGCCACATTGATTCTGCACATCCTCCTGTTTATCAACAATTGTACTTTCACCATCTGTGCTTTTATTCTGAGATGCAACGAATGACAAGGGCAACTGTGCCTTTAACTCGTTCAATTCAATGCTCTGGATCAGCTGCAGATGGGCTGGCAAATGCTTTGGATGTGATGCCACAACATCATTGTATATTTTTTCAGCCTTCTCCAGATCTAAAAAAAGCAAAAATGTCAACGTAATAAATGATACGGCCAATTGCTTGGTTTCCTACACACTTACCACACTTGGCAATGTGAGAACATTGGAAATCTCGCAGGCTCTCAGCATAGTCATCGGCGGTTTTGCCCTTCTGTGGGGAACTGGATATACCACCGCTGCCATTGGCTGGAACTTCACTCTGCTGTGAGACACCATCGCCGCTACTCGAAGTGGTAGCGCTTGTAGCGCCTTGGGGTGTGGCTGTTGTTTTCGGTTTAACCGCGTTGATGCTAGCAGCAGCGGCTGCTGCAGGGCTGGCATTATTGGTGACAGCTCCGTTAGATGCACCATTTGAACCAGATTTCTTTTCAGCCGGGTTAAGGATGTAGGTAAAGGGGTGCAAAGCAATGCGACGGCCGCCTTCGTCCTTCGGGAATACTAGATTGCCGCTCAGCCAGGCACAAGACGCTGGCAGATTTGCCTTTGTGAGCTTCTCTTGAGAGATGGGCGCAATGTAGAGCATTTTTGTGCTCTCACGCACCTTGGATGTTGCCACCTTACGGCCACCAACAATGCACAGATTGTAACTGTCGTAAAAGTCAAGCGATATCATATTGGGCAACTTATATGCGGCAATCAGATTAGCCTCCGATATTTTCTCAAGCAGCTCACGCTTCTCGTGCCGTACCTGCAGGCGCACCGTATACTCTCCCTTCTCAAGTTTTGTGAAGAACGTATGGGAGTGGGCATCGCCTGTGGCCACCAGCGCCTTGTTCACATCGAACAGCATCCACATTTGTGACTCAAACTCCGATTCGTATAGTAAATCGTTGAAGATTGGTGCAAACAACGCTACCTCTGCCGCCTTAGCCACATTCAAATTATAGATGAGCAAATTCTGATAGATTTGCCTGCCCTCCGGTATCACGTCGCGTGTGCCACTCAACGGCGAGATTTTTGCCTCACTTGGCTTGAGCACAACGATAGCGTTTTTTAGTTGTAATAGCGGCTGAATCTCTTCCGCGACTAGAGCGTCAACCTCCAGTTTGTGGATGCCACGACCTGCGTGCATGACATCTAAAAATAAGAAAATAAAACATAAATATAATTGATATGTTGAAATGCAAGTTCATATTTACATGCGTCGGGATTATAAGCAGCAACACCGTGAAACTCGAGGCTATATTTCAAATGAGTTTGGCCATGATTGGACCAGTACTTGGCAAGACACAGCTCCAGTATCCTATTGGCTTGTACCCGAAAGGTTATCGTTGCCTCAAACTCCGAGTTGACGCCAATAATTTTCATGGTTTCCAATTTGCGACACGATTGATGCGGCAGCAATTGATTCGTATGCAAAAAGAACTTTCCAAGATCGTTGCCACGATTCGGATCCGTATTGCGCATACGCAGCACTGAATCCAAAAAACAGTTAATATAATATATTAAATTGTTACAATTGTATTCGTTTACGTACGTGCCCAGGTGGCTTTGTCCGGCACCAATATAAAGTCCCTCGTAATGGTATTGGGCTGGTATTCTATGCTCCTGTCGCCCTTCGTGGATGCTGGCTCATAGATAGGCGTATTTTGTCCATGCTCTAGCACATGTGGCTGCACCACTGTCACAGGTATCTCAAATAATGGACCTTTTGGTACTGAATCTGTATCATAGGCGCGAATGCTGCATTTTGCCAGGTTAAAGTCAATAAAGAACTAGATCTTTTACAGTTGAAGAAAGACACACTTACACAGCACTGTGCACACCCGGCTGCAGGCTAGTCGGATCAACTCTGACCACAATTTGACGTGCGGCGTAACTGAGATCCAAAAAGGCACCGCACTGCACCCAAGGCTGTGAGGGCACCAAATTTAGGCGCACATTAAAGTTGAACTTGTCTTTGGCATCTGTGGGAAGAACAAATTAATAAGTTTTTTTTAACTTGAAATATCAAGTGATGATTACTGATTACTTACCCACTTCCTTGTCATTAAAATAGACGGGCTCAATGTTAACGTTACAGTCGAGGACTCTGCGTTGCACACCCTCGCGCATGTGAATACCTTTCGCCTGTTGGGGACCAGCACGTACCGAAAAACTGTAACAGGTGTTATATTTTTTTAATATTATTTCCAGAGTTGCATAATAATTCGACCTACCGCAGCATGTTATCCTTGGCAATGCGATGCTCCACCATATGCTCGAATGCCTTCTCTACGTTGAGCAGGCCATGGCCCTGTGCAAAGGGATCCACATAGCTCAGTTTGGTAGCAGTAATGCTTATGGCACGTTTGATACTATATGGCGAGTAAGCAATGTTTCGCTGCTTCAGGCCAGAGATAAGCAGAGCCACTGCACCAGCGACATGAGGTGCCGACATGCTGGTGCCATTCATCAGCTGCGATTTGGCCATCGTGAACTGTGGAACGGATGTAATCGCACCACCGGGTGCACATATTGTCACGCCTTGTCCGCCATCGAGGCATGGATCGCGTGATGTCCATGTGTACACATTGCCAGGCAGCTTTTCACGCATTGCATATTCTGCCTCCATCATTTGAGGAGAGACGTAAGCACCCACACCAATTAAACTGTCTTGACTAATATCAGGTGGTGTGCCCACAGTGCTGAGCGCCGGTCCATGATTACCCGCCGAGACAATCCATACGACTCCATACTTATTGACTACTTCGTTCATCAGCTCGCCAACGCGGCTGTAAAACAATTTGCAATTATTTAAATAAATATTTAAACGGAATCGTGTTCACCAAGTGGAGAATTACTTAGAAAGACAAAAGTAAACAGAGACATAAACTAAGAACTCTTTTGCAATGCAATATAAGTAAGAATTTAACTGCATTTTTACCCGGAATTTGAAAAGTTCGAATGCTCGCCGTAGCTCATGTTGATCACATCAATGCGGCGGCCCTCGCGGCACAGCTCCATGACCTTAAGGATACCACGAACCATTGCTGTTCCTGTCTCCATGGAGCCCAAGCGACCGTCACCAATTGTCAACGACACGATCTTTGCATTGGGCGCAACGCCATCCTCATCACGGGACTTGTGATTGCCACTGGCAATCGAAGCTACGTGCGTACCATGCGGGGCTATCAAAGCGATATATAACATTAACAATAACTGCAATTGCAACAACAACAGAAGTAACCTTTACTCACAGCACATGCCAACCAGTTCCAGCACATTGCCTTTATCGTGAACGTTCACGGAAATCGACAGAAAGTCATCGACATTCTTGGTTTCGTGCGTCTTGCTATATTCGCGAATGTGAAGCGCCTTCTCTAAATCTCCCAGTTCAGTGGTATCGATAACGGTCAGCCAGCCATTTTCGGTTGGGAAGAGTATGCAGTCCAATGAGTTCTTCACCTCGTTATACAGCTTCTCATACGTATTTAACATTTCCAACTCAAAGTCTAGATTCTCCTTCACAATTTTTTTATCCCATGTCAGCTTTTGACCTTCACCTTAAAAAGAATAGCACACCTTAAGCTGGAAACAGTTTAAATATATCAAATGATGCTTACCAGGATTTTGAGATTCAAATTCAACTATCTTGCGATTTGCATTTGCTATAGCCGTCTTATGCGGCATGTCCCAGTTCCTAAACTTCGCCTGGGCGACAATGTTCTCACGTACCTTTGCCGGCACCAAATCATTAAAGCTCTTAAGGCCCACACGCACTGCGCGATCCTTGTCTGTGTTGAGTGCCAAAAGATTGGCACTTAGCTGCAAAGTACGTCCGGACAAACCTTTAAAGGTACCTTTTTCGCAGGGAATAACTTTCTTAGTCATGTCTACATCGCCGCAGCCCGAGCAGTCAAAGCGTTCAATAACTTTTACACTTTTGCCATCGCACAATGTCTACAGGTAGCGAATTAAAAAATTATATTCATATTCAAACATGTAAATTAATATTAAATACTTTTTTTATATTCTATGTACTTACTTCAAGCCCTGTGGCTCGTGGATCAACACCGGAATCAAAAATAGCTATGGTCACATCGCGACCATCGTAGTCTGGATACTTTTGCAAAAAATTCAGCACTCCCGTTTCCACCTTCGGCACCTAGGATAAAAAAATGCCTCTGTAATACATTAGAACAGTGAATATTAATGCATGAGTACCAATGCAGCCGTGGGAAACGATGACTCGACAATGCCGCTCATATCGCTAGCCATATTTTCCACAATTTTATGGCCGCTGTTCTTATCGTATTTTGTAATGTCGGATGAAATGGTTTCTGGAAATTCGTTTAAGCGCAGTCCTTGAATTATGCTTAGCTGCTTCTGTACTTGATGGCTGGATTGCTGCCTGCGTTCTGGTTTTGATGCACCTTTAATAGAATGATTTTGCGGTAATTCGTCTTGTCCTCTGCATACGTATGTATATTTGTAAGATTAGCGTTGCCATACTTCAACTTTTCAGCTGCTCGAAATGATCAGCGAACCCAAGTTTTTATTTGGAACAAAATTTGTTTTTTGTGCAAATAATAAAAGTATATCTTTTAAGCACATAATAGTTTTCACTACATATTGTACAACACAAAATCTGCGCTATATTCTTATAAATACTCAAAAGTTAAAGTATTTCGACAAATATCTATCGATATATCGATTGCCCAAACAACTTCAGCTGACAGTTTTCAGTCATTTGGCCGTGTTTTTTTATTTTGTGGCAAAATAACACAATAATTTTTGTGTCACAGTCAAAATGTGGTTCGAAATCTTACCATCCGCCGTCATCATCACCGTGGCACTGTCTGTGCCCATATACGCCATGTACGGTCTGCAGAAGCTGACAATTGGCAATGTAAGTGTCTGGTTAAGAAGTACAAAATTCTTATATAATATTGCCCGTCGATTGTGCACTAAACGTAATTTATGAAACATTATTTAAGCTTAATTTAAGTTTAAGGAATTTAGAAGCAGTGTTTATTTGTGTATCTAATTATGTGTGGATTTTCAGGCCTATCGCCGCAACATGGACGAACGTTTCGACCGTGTGATGTACCAGCGCGATTTTCGACTGACCAACAATCCGTACATAATGAATGTGAGTAATATCTCTGATGTTTTGTTGTTATTTTGTTTTTGTTTTTTTGTAATGCCATAAAAAGTTTGTTACATGTTAAACTTTGTGTTGTGCCATATTCGTTTCTTCATTTGTAATATTTCCCAAAATTAAACTTAAAAAATCACTTCATTATTTCTGGAGATATTTACATATATGTACATACGTATACATTTATATATAATTATCAAATCATCATTTAATCCTTATGTATCGCTTATTTCCTAACTTCATTAGTTTTGCTTCAATTAAACAAATTCAGAAAATGTCTGATTCTTTTACAGGGTCTCCATGCTATACCAGATGAAAACAAAAATTAAATTTTATGTAGCTACAATTCTTTTAAGCTTAAGTGCAAAAAGTGAATAAATTAACAATACGAAAGATTAAAATTTTAAAAAATCGTAATAGTAATGAGATTAAGTGATCATTTTAAGTTAGCATTGGAAGATTTATAATATTTGGCGCTTATTAACTACATATGTATGTATGTAAACTACGCGCATTTCTTTACAGGGATTAGAACAAATTTCAGATGAAGATGTAAAAAAAGAGGAGAAGGAAGAACCCAAAAATGTCTATAAGGAAGAGAATTAAAACGAAGTTAAATAATTCTGCCGATTTCATAACTTTATTTAGTTGTAAACAACTACATACATACGTGCATATGTATGTATGTAAAATAAACTTGACGTTTACCGCGCAACAAACAACCCTGTCTTGTGCTTGTGTACTGCAAAAACCACCCTTATGGGGACGCTTCCCCCAATTGGGTTGTCAACTTTTTGTGGTATTCTGAAAAAGGCGTCGACATAGGCGAGAGTGCAGAGTGCGAAATACAGAGTTTGATCCGCTTATACATTTATAACAGAGAGCACTATTTGTTACAAATATGTTATAAAAATATGAAGTTAGAGGGCGCCTAAAAGACGACCGAATTTCAATTCGAATCAAATTAAGCCAACAAAACTGAAAAGCGAATCGCACACAAAGGTCTTCTGCATAAGTATTTACATATAGAGACATACAGGCTCCCACACACACACACACATACATGCCATGGCGGCCGGACTGGGGGCTGTCAGGGTTGGGTGTAGGGGTTGCCAAACATTTGTAAATGTAAGTGTTGTTGCTGCCTTTGGCCTGTGTGTATTATTGTTTACATGCGAGACAAGAGCCAACTCACTGAATGCCATCGATATGGAGGAGCCGGCACGCCGCCACCACCAGCGCCACCACAGCGACCAAGAGCGTGAACGGGAGCGAGAGGAGAAGGGCTACTGTGCACCGTACAATGGCAAGGTGTGCAAACAGTTTCTAACGGGTCCTGTGTGGTACAGCTTAGAGGATCCAACTGGCGGTTGGCGCAATGAGCAGATCACTACTGCGCTCTGGGATGAGCTCATAGTTGACCTAACCGGCCTATGCCGCGAAGCTGCTGAGGCAAGCAAACAAACTCTTCCGTTTTAAATATTTTATACTTTGTACATTAAAACCCTCTTCAGAAAATGCTTTGCGCCTATGCGTTTCCGCGCTGCCATGTGGAGAATGGACGTGCTATTAAGGCGCCGCTTTGCTTTGAAGATTGCCAAGCAACACATTTGCAGTTCTGCTACAACGACTGGGTGTTGATTGAGGAGAAGCGGGAGCGCAATATGTTCCTTAAAAGTCGTGCACACTTCCGGCTACCGAATTGTACGGCGCTGCCGCATTATGATGCCAGCATGCGGCGTTCCAGCTGTTCCTACATAGGCCTCACCGAAATCAAAGAGTCTGAAGTCAGCTGTGAGTATAGCCTTTAAGCCGACGTGTGATTGTGTTTAATATTGGCTTGTGATAGATGATTGTCGCAATGGTAACGGACGCTACTATATGGGCACAATGAATGCAAGCAAATCGGGTATACCCTGTCAGAGATGGGATACACAGCATCCACACAAGCACATACAGCCTCCGTTGGTATTTGCTCAGTTAACCGAGGGTGAGAACTACTGCCGCAATGCTGGAGGAGAAGAGCCACAGCCCTGGTGTTACACTTTGGACGAATCTGTGCGCTGGCAGCACTGCGATATTCCTATTTGTCGTATGTTTAGTTTTAATTTAATTTCTAAAGCATCAACTAATGGCTTCTTTGGTTTTGCAGCCGACTATGTGGACCCAAGCGCAAAGGATATGAGTACACCCATTAAGATGGAGGAGTTCTTTACGCCATCCATGATATTCTTGCTTGCGGGCATCGGCTTCATTGGCATTGTCGCACTACATCTGATTATATTGCTTGCCTACAAACTGTCCAAGCACAAGGATTACTCACAGACATCGCAGGCAGCGCATGGCGATTGCAGCGCCTCTGTTCGAGGTGATTGCAATTTGTCCGCCAGTCGAGAAACGCTCGGCTCGAACAATTTTGCCGCCACAAACGCAAAATGTGGCACCATTAGAAGTACCGCCACCATTCACAGTAATTGTATAATGCTGACGACCACTGTAGCGGTGCAGGAGTCCAAAACAAAGCTGAATGCATGCCTAGAAAAACTGGAGTATCCGCGTGGCGAGATTGTATACGTACGCTCCCTGGGTCAGGGCGCTTTTGGACGCGTCTTTCAGGCCAAGGCGCCGGGCCTGGGGTCGGGCAATGAGGAGCTGGTGGTGGCTGTCAAAATGCTAAAGGACGATGCAAGTGACCAGATGCAAACCGATTTTGAACGTGAGGCTTGCCTACTGGCCGAATTTGATCATCCGAACATTGTAAAGCTGCTCGGCGTCTGTGCATTAGGACGTCCCATGTGTCTGCTGTTTGAGTACATGTCGCCGGGTGATCTGAATGAGTTCTTGCGAGCCTGCTCGCCATACGCGACACATCAGGTCCAGCCGCGTAATCGCCAACAGCTCACGGAGCTGCAGCTGCTGCATATGGCCGCGGACGTGGCCTCCGGCATGCTGTATCTGGCCGAGCGCAAGTTTGTGCATCGTGACTTGGCCACGCGTAACTGCCTCATCAATGAGCAGATGCAGGTTAAAATCGCTGACTTTGGACTCTCGCATAAGATCTATCTGCAGGACTATTACAAAGGTGATGAGAACGATGTTATACCCATACGCTGGATGCCCATTGAAAGCATTCTCTACAATAAGTTCTCGCTGGAGTCAGATGTGTGGGCCTTTGGCATTTGCCTGTGGGAGATATTCTCGTTTGCCCTGCAGCCATATTTTGGTCTCACGCATGAGGAGGTTATCAAGTACATTAAGGAGGGCAACGTGCTCGGGTCTCCGGACAATACGCCACTCTCCGTATACGCTTTGATGCGCCGCTGCTGGAATCGCAAGCCCAGCGAACGACCAGGTTTCGCCGAGGTTAATCATTGCATTCAACACAGCATCGCCGAATGCGAGTGCAAGGCAATGCTCTAGGCAGTAAAATCATCCAATCCAAATGCAAATCGAAATTATTCCGTCATTTTTCAGCCATTTTAAATGGTTCCGTATCCGTATCCGAAATCTTAATGCTCTCCAATTGTCTTCCGGAGCACTAAGCACAAACACATAATCAAAGTACAGAGAGAGTACCATGAACTAACTAAAAACTGATTTATATATTATACATAACCGTTCTTCCCTTAAATTCTTAAAGTTATATGTTCTGAAATTTTTTTATTTTATGTCATATCATTTATATTTGGATATTTCATGAAACCTTTAAAACACTCCATGATCAATCTCGTATTCGTATCCATAATACATAAATATTAGAAATAATACAATATTTATTATAATATTCTTTAGTATTAGATATTACTAATATCATCATGATATTCTTTACACAACGACCGCATTTAGACAGCCATTTTATTGGTACTGGTTGGTATTCGTATTCATATCTAGTCCGTAGACAATATAAGTTTTATTATTTATAAACAAATAATGTATTTATGACTTTGGATTTAATTCCAATCGGGTTTTACTAGTCTTAAGATTATACTCGGGATATACTATCACTACAGAGATTTCCAACAATCGAACACTTTTGAAAACGAATCACAAAACACCGAAGACCATCAAAACAATAATAAGGAATATAATTTATAAAATTTTTAGAGAACTGTCTACAGCCTCAATTTCTTAGGAAACATTTACATACAATTATCTTGTAACAAAAATGTTGATGTAATTTGTATAATATACCTTTCATAATCAAATAAAAATTGACTTTTTTTATTATTCGTTATACTATATCAGCAATAATATCCATTGGAGTAATCATAGTCATAGTAGTATGGACGACGACATGGATAAGGGACAGGCACGGCCAGCGGTATCACGCCAAGTCCTATGCCACCACCGTAGCCATAAGATCTGTATCCTCCATGGCCAAAGCCGCCTGGGCGTCTACCACCCCAGCTCCCTGGACGTCTGCCACCCCAGCCGCCTGGTCGTCCTCCACCCCAGCCGCCTGGGCGTCCACCACCCCAACCACCGGGCCTTCCGCCACCAAAGCCATGTCCTCCGCCAAAGCTACCACGACCTCCACCACCGTGTCCGCCACTACCATGACCTCCTCCACCACGCGCCAACAAAGTACCCAGGAAATTAAGGAGCAAGGCGATCAGAAGAATCATCCACAGTTTCGACATTATCGTTCCTTCGTGTTTCGTTTTCTTAATATGACTGAAATAATATTATCTGGTTTGGTTTGGTTTGGCAGGTTCTAAATACTTTTACATCAATTAATTAGAACATTCATTATAATTGATGCGAACTCATCCGTTCAAGCAAGAAATCCCCCATATCGTGTTCAAATATTATTTTTCGCATTTACATATGTATATGCATGTGTATATATTTGTTTTGCAATACAAAAGCTTAACTTCGCGATTATCACAGCAACCTATAACCTAAGATCTAAACAAAATTCATGGAATATTATATTTAAACAATAAGTTATAACTAAATAGATTTGTTAATACGCTGAAAATCAGTGCAGCTTTGGGCAGTTAGTATTTTTGCTAAGCACCAGTCTTTCCGGATCTAGGGAGAGTCGCTTTAAAACGTCATAGATCTTCTCTCTGATTTCAACTACAAAGTCTGTGTCGCGTCCTAGTATCCAGATCTGGTCGGCATGACCCAAGGAACCAATACTGCCACACGACCACAGAATGGCAAAGTTATCGTAATCCGTGTAGAGCACCTGGTATTTACCGGAACCGGGCAACAAGCGGGCAATTACCTCCGGAAAGCGAGTGTTGAACTTTTGAAAATAATTATATGAAGGAATAAAGTTTTTGGTTGTTGGGGTTTGTTGAATGTGCATGAATATACCTTAAAGTCCATGATGGAAGATTTGCTATTCTCTGGTGTCGCATAGCCTTGGTTTACATTGGGATTACCAGTGCTATACAATAATAAAAATATTACGATAATATAAAACATAACATTAATAAAAGCTCTGAACTTACATGCGATTGACGGTTTTTATGGAGACCTCCAGCTTGAAATTGTTAAACTTGGACAGATCCGCCTTGTTGTACGGCTGAAACTCAAAAGTGGTGCAACCCGAGGCAATCTCTGGTAAATAGAAAGAACGCTCCACCTCGAACCAATGACCAAGTACCTAAAAATAGTTAAAAGTAAGATCAATAAGATCTGCTCGCCTGCGTTTCACTTTGTGTAAGCGATGAGTAAGCAATTAACTGGGTTACTATTATACAAACAAAAAATAAAATATACAAAAATGCCTCCGCTCCCTGCATAAAACATAAACATTTCAAGCATTTTTTTTTCATTTTGTATTATGTTGTTATTGTGGTAAACTGGTTTTAGTGCTGGTAAAGCAATCAAGCAATGCCCAGTAGCCGGTTCCACTGATAGCTAGTAGCTGATATGCTATGGGCTGTGCGCCATAAAACCCTCACTTGTTGGTACATAATTGTTCTTGGGGTCGGGGTCTTTGCTCCTGTATAAACGAACGATGTCAAAATGATTTTTTATGCTCTTGCTCATATCAAAAAGCTCAATTGGACTTGATGACTTATCCAATTAAGAGGCTGGCGCAAAGTCCAATGATGCTACATCCTCAACGAATTTTTAAGGCAAAGTAATTGTGTAGTAATATAATGGTGTAAAAAAAGGTAGAAAAATGAAAAAACTGCGAACAGTTGAGCATATTTGAAGATATAGTTACTACATACAATATAATTTATTTTTTATTTAAATTCAGCAGACCAGACCTTGTTATCAAGATATAGTCTGTACAGTTTGGTTATTCTTAAGCTGAAAATAAAATTTATAAAAATTCTATACACTATACTATGTATGATATTATAATAAAGAGTTTATATTTGATGTTGATGTTATTTGATTCCTTTCCATCCATCAATATTCACAACTATCTTATTATGATGATATATGGTAGTGAGTGTGATAATTGGTACTTGTATAGCTCGATTGGAACATTAAGCGATTTCAAGGCGGTCAACTGAATGAATGGGCTTATACGCATCCCGTACACGCATGATTAATGTAATTGTACTGCTTAATTGATTTAAGCAATTTTCTAGTTTGCCCAACTTACAAAAAACACAATCATCCACTCTAACAACAAAAACAACAAGAGCTCTTTGATCTTTGGCGTTATTGTTGTTGTCCTTGGCGTGCCAACGACGTTAGCTTGTGGCTTGGACATGGTCAATCGTAATAGTTGGCTTCTTGAATATGATAAAGAAGTGGATTGTTTGCCATTGGCGATGACTATAAGACTACTTATATACATACATAATTTTATGTTTATGGGGTTTATAAAGTTTTTATATCTTCTTTGCTATAAACTGGTTTGCACTTTTACATAGTTACATACCATAAATTGGTTCAAGTTCATCTTTATGCACAATCTATATATATACAAATGTGTATATAAAATACCTGATCCAATGGATTGTACTGATTAATGAAAAATTTCACAGCTGCGTTTGTGTTTTGCTTATATTGTTGTTATAAGCCTTATGCATAAACATTTATTGCAATCTTTCTTGGTCTTTGCATTATAAACTTACGCGACTCATATTGAACTTCGGCATCGATGGATACTTCGGGCAACGTCCAAATCCATACGCTTGACTCTGATCAACAAATGTCAACAATATAATAGTTGACAAAAGCAAAACTCGCAAAATTGCACAAAACATTTGTTGACTCATGTTAGCTATTTTGTGAGAGTTTGGCACAGTTTTTTCTTGTTATTTATTATTAATATTAATATTATGTTTCTGTTATTTGTTCTCAATGTAGAATGTTTAATTGATGCACAGAATTTAATTATGCACAGCGGAACTTCCGTTTTTTTATGTCAGTTAACCAACAAGTGCAGCTGTTGGATTTCCATTTCCTCGAATTGGTTTGAGTATTGTCTTATTTTTGGTTTAGTTATTGTAACTGTTATTGTTGCTGCTCGATGTACCTATTAATATTCCACATAAGAAATGTGCGATAATATAAACGTGCTGCTCCTCGAGTCTCGTTGGTTTTGGATTGCTTGGCAAGTGCAACAAACACCAACAACAGTAACAACAACAAAATAGTGAAAATGAAACAAACCGGGCACTTTTCAGTCTTCAAAATTGTTAACTAGGTTGGCTCGTGCCTGACTAGGCGTTACGTAAAAGAAAAATGCGAAAACCAGACCACGTTAAACGAGGCGAGGCGCTGTGTGGCGGTAAGGTAAAGCGATTCCCGCAGATCCAAGCCCGTTCAAGTCCCAAGTCCATACGGAATGCAAACGGCAACTGGTTACCATGAAGTTGCACTTAGTGAATGGGTGAGCGAATTTATTTTGTGCTCAACACGAAACTATTGCGCATTCATTCATAAAGAAAAGTAAAAGGTCTAATAAAGGAAGTCACTCGTTTTGTTGTTATTATTGTTATTGCTGTTGCAAATATGTCATGAAGTTTTCAATGCAATCGTGGAGTGGTCCAAGTTCAAGTGAGCTGATAATTAGCCAAACGAAAACACAAAATTTTCCACATGCAAAATAAAAGGAAGTCAATAGATAGTTTGTCTTATGACACAGGTAGTTTTATAACAAACTGAAGTTATTACCCATTTAACACAGAAAAAACCAAAAAATAAACAGGCAATGAAAATCGGTAATTGGCCAACCAAGCAACCAAACAGCTGAGAAAAAGTGTTAATTTTGCGGACAGACGAACAGCAATAGCAGAAGCAAATAAAAAAAACTCACAAACTATTCGTTCAATTACAAATAGTTATTATAGTCAAGGCACTTACAAAATTATACTGTGGTATTATCAATGTTCATTTTGTCATTAACGCGTATTCCTTTAGTGTGACTTGTTGTACATTGATTTGGTTGTTATCTCTTTGTTTACATGTTTGACTGCAACACACACACTGCACGTTCTTTGGCACTTATACGTTGCATATCGCTCTAGAAAGTCTATGAGACGTACTCTCTACACAACCACCCTTCACGACCGTTGGAAACGAACTGACTGATGATTATAGCATTGTTATTTGAACTAAAATCAGTGTGGCCGTAGTATGCAAAGCTGTTGATTTTTTTAAAGTTTTTTAAAAGGTCATCGATAACTGTATTTTTAAAATCATCTGGCCTCCACAAATCCGTCGACCATCAAACAAAAAGAAAACAGATTTTAAAACAACTTTTTTTTTTTAATAATTATCAAATGGCGGCATTATAGCTTCTATAACAGACCAACGGATAAAATATAATAAGCGATGGAACCGTGCGTGCTTTGTTTTGACCGCTGTAAGATCGGCGAATCGTACAAAATATTTTCCGAGACGGGTTTGCGGCTTAACATTTGCCAAACAATAAACAAACACTTTTGGCTAGAGGTACTGGTGATTTTTTTTACTTTTTGTGATTCTCAATTTATGTTTTTTTTATTCAGTTAAGCAGCATAGCTGGCAGCGAGCGAGAGGAAATTTGTTATCAATGCTGGGACTGCGTTAGCAACTTTAACATATTCTATCAACGCGTTTATAACACACATCAGGACCGACGCAGCGATATTAAGTATGTTCCAATCGAGTTCTGTGACGAGTCGGAAACAGCTAATCCCCTTGCCTTTAGCGGTGAGTTAGATGCATTAGACGAAGATTTTTTTGCAACTGGTGATGTCAAGGTGGAGGTAAACGATCTTGAACCGTTGCCCAAGCTTGAAATGCTCGAAGAAGCAGTGATTAAAGAGAAGGACAGTGCAACCAAACGCGCCAGCATCGAGCATACAGTTAGTCCTAAGAAGCGCATTAAAAAGGAGCAGCGAACAATTGCCAGTGACTCGGATGGCGACATACCGTTGGCAGAGTTCCTGGATCTCAAAACCAGTGCAAAGCCATCACCAGTCAAGGTACAACCGCTGCGTAGAAGCACTCGACGTGGTCGCCCACCGAAAAATCGAAAAACACCGCCAAGATCGCCTTCCTCTAGTCCGAAAAAGGAACTGCCGTCCGATGATCAGGATAGTGAACATGATAATGATCATGACATTGACTTCGTTGCTGCCGAAGCATTGCTTGGAACAGAAGACAGCGCCAGTTCAAGCGATAGCAGCGATACCGACTCCGGCGAGAGTCTGCCAGATGTTGAGCCAGAGGAGCGCTACGCAGAGATACCAAAACGGGTTGTGGTTAAGCCCAAAAAGTATCGAAAGCGTCCCAAGCCGCTGGTGCCGCCGGTGCGCATGAGTCGCGAGGAGCTCGAAAGGCGAAAGGCCCAACAAAACGAATACGATGAGATTATATTTGAATTTTTCAAGAAGCTGCCATGTCACGTTTGCAATCTTCTAGTGCCCAATTTCGGAGACATGCTACGCCATCTGCGCATGTCCCACAACATTGAGAGTGGCTTTATTGCCTGCTGTGGTCGCAAGTTTCATATACGCCGCGGCCTGGCAGAGCATGTGCTGGTCCACAATAATCCTAAGCACTTTATGTGCACACAGTGTGGTCGTGTGTTTCAGGACTCTAAAACGCTCGAGGTGCACGAGCAAACGCACACGAATACCAAAACGGATAAGCGCATGTACCCGTGCGACAAGTGTTCGAAGACATTTACCACAAAAGCCGCCGTCGCATATCACAATATGTCGAAGCATGTGCCCAAGTCGGATTTCAAATATACCTGCCCCGAGTGTAACAAAAAGTGAGTTAACTTTGTACAGATGTGTTTCCACATCTTAACTATTTATTTTTGTAGGCTGCCCACAGAACGCAAGCTTAAGGAACATCGACGACATATGCACGATCCGGAGACGGCAATCATTTGCGATAAATGTGGCAAAACGTTACGTACTCAGGCAAATCTTAAAAAACACCACGAAATGGAGCATTCCGATACGCCTCGCCCCAAGCCAGATCCCGTGCAATGCGAGATTTGTGGCACTTGGCTGCGTCATGTATCTGGTCTCAAGCAGCACATGAAAACAGTACATGAACCACCGGGTGGTGAACATCGTTGTTCCATCTGCGGCAAGACTTCCACCAATTCACGCGCACTCAAACGACACATTTATCACAATCATCAGTGCGAAAGAAAGTTCCGCTGTACCATGTGCGAGAAAGCCTTTAAGAGGCCACAGGATTTAAGAGTAAGAAAACTTTTTAGTTGGTTCATAATAAATAAGAAACTAATTGTATGCTTTTAGGAGCATACATCAACGCACACTGGCGAGGTACTATACACCTGTCCAAACTGTCCGCAAACTTTTTTTTCCAATGCCAACATGTACAAGCATCGCCAGCGATTGCATCGTGCCGAATGGGAAGCGGATCGGAAGAAACCGCTGCCTCCCAACATAATGCAACAGGCAGCAACAAAGAAGCGTCAACAGGCCAACAGTGCTGCCGGTCCAGCGCTGTTCATGCAACAGGCAACTACCGCAGTTACCCTCAAGCAGGAATCACAACAATTGCATTAATATTTATTATTTATGAAATAAAATTAGTTAAAAGAAGTAACTTATAAATATATACTTTGGACATAAGTAAACATTTATTAGACTAATGTATATTATATATTGACAACAGCTAAATTGTTTAATTGGGATAATGACATATTCTAAGTTCAATTAATGCTCATCCTGTGGAATGCGCATTGTCTCACAAATGCCCTCCTCCCGATGTACACTTGCCCAGTGCTGCGACAAATTCTGGCTGATGGCCCGACGAAATACCATGCACGTGATATGAGGCAACTTCTCAAAACGAACGCGTAACAATCCCAGCTTGGCCAGGGCAAATCGCCAGTTCTTCATGATGCTGGCATTTTTGCCTACATGATTAGAATCTGGTGTAATAATGATTAGAATTCCCTCGGGTTGTAATAGCTCATAAGCCTTCTGGCAGCACAGCAATCGCTGCTCTGCACTAGGCATATATTCCAGGAGAAGGCTAAATATAACGCAGTGATAGTAGCCAACAGGTAATCGCTTAACACTTTGATCACTAATATCGGGTTCCATCAGTGTGGCATCCACCGAAACTGTGAGAAAGTCTGCCTGTAGCACAAGTGCGCCCGGTGCCGGACAGAGATCAAGGGCTGTTACTTCTAGATGCGGAATATTGCCAAAGGGGTTAAAACAGCTGCCCACGTCCAGAACACGCAGCCTTTCGGGCGGCTCCTGCATGTAGACACATTCAGCATCGGCCAGCTCGTTATAGGAGGCCAGCAAACGTTTCTCCCGCATTCGCTTTTGCAAATAAATGCCCTCCGTGAAGAAGTATTTGGTTATATAGTCGATGGCCCACTTGATGCGACTGCGTGCATGAAGCTCTGTTTTACTGGCGTTTGACTCCCATATTCCAGCCAATTGCTGCATTGCGTCTGCATATTCTGCCAGTTTTTCAGCATTGTCCGGTCCTGTATGCTCCTGCCAGGCCCGCTCTGCGCCATTTAATTTGGTAAGTTCACGTAAACTTTCGTGGCAGTTCTTCACAATGTCGGCCAAACGCTGATGCTCCTCGCTGGTCATGATTTTTCTGTTGATTCTTACCGAGGCGCAACAAATGTGTGTGTATATTCGAGATGAACGATATTTTCATATAAATGCACTCAAATTTGGACACGACTGTAGAAAATGTATACATTCTATTTTGACCACCATAGCGCAACAGCTCACATAAACAAAAGTGTGCCCAGCTATAAAAAAGCATACAAATTTTTGTGTTTTTAATTCCTGGCTATTATGCTACACCTCATTGTTGTTTAAACGGCAAATTTAACCCAAAGACTAAAGCTTTAAGCAATACGTAAAATCGGAAAATAATTTAATGGGTGAATTTAACAAAATAATATAAAATAACCTTTGAATTATTTAGTTATTTGTAAGGCTCTAAGTAAAACTTAAATTAACTAAGCTTTATGCATATAATCAATTGAATAAGGGATATAAAATATTTAAAAAATATACTTACTTGTCTTGCTAATAATCTTTATTTGTAGCTAATAAAAAAAACCAGTAAAATGTGGCAATATTCTAATGACAAAACAAGTCGCGTGAAACCAAATGTTGACTTACCTAGAGTATATTGTTTTCATACATATGTACATATATGTATATAATTAGACATGCAATGATCGACGTACAATATGAGTAAGCAAATAGTAGTAATACTATCGTGTTGCCTTGTAAAATGTGAGCCATGAGCAAAGAAGGCTAGTCCAGTCATATAAACTAATAAGACTATGACAAGCACATTACCAGACAGACTTGTTGAGCGACAATGCATTGTATTATCGGATCTCAGTTCAGTGACCACACACAACACAGTTTCATATAGAGCTACAACTACATCTAAAGTACTTATGTATGTACATATATTATAAGTGTTTTCTTTTTTTGATCTAAAATGGTACCACTCTAAAGGCTAAGTCTATGTGGAAGTAGGTGACGCATACAAAAGAACATACATCCTATTTGCTCCAACGTGAAAAAATAAAACTACGCAACATCCATAGAGATACCGTGTTGCTATGTTGTATGACACATAAGTCATAATTTTATGAGAAAATAATTTAACCACACATTTAATTAAGAAACCCAACATAAACAAGTAAGAAGGCTCTAGTCGAGTAAGCAGCTTACTCGACGAGAAGATACCCTTAATCCTTGACCATACAGACGGACAGACGGTCGGGCTAACAGACGCACACATATGGCTGTGTACACAATTTCACTTAATAATTTTGTTTATAGTTTCAATCATCATTTTCATATTTATGAAATTCAAGATTTTTTTGTTATCGATAACATGTGTATATCGTAAACCTGAAAAGTTATCGGGAATTTGAAACAAACTGTTGATGCTGATCAAGAATATATATACTTTATGGGGTCGGAGAAGCTTCCTTCTGTCTGTTACATACATTTGCACAAAACCATATACCCTTTTTTACCCATTTCATGGGTTAAGGGTATATAATAAAAAGTCGGAATTTAAAGGCTCGTGAACTTCTACCCTGTCAAACAATTCCAAATGGGTACAGTTGATAGCTACGACGCAATCTTTGCACCCCATATTACCAGCACTATTTATGGCGAAACTAGTTATTATAAAGCGCCATTTAATGAATTCTCCAATTAACTGAAAAATTAATCATTTGAAAACAAGACGCCAGACTGCTCACAGCCCATAAGATTGATAAGGCTGGCTAGTCTGCTACGTTATTTATTTACATACATATGTATTTGGTACAACAATCAATATCTGTAAAAACCTTAACAAGTGTAATAATCGCTTTGATCTATCTACAGACATCAATTGCGAGCAATGTATTTTTGTATGTAATTCAGGCTACCATGAAGAATTGGTATTTGTTTATCAAGCCCTACTTATCGCTAAATAATCAGTGAAATTGGTTCTTAAAGTGTTAGCGATTTCGGATGGTCGCTGCCAGCTGATAAGAATAGAAAGGCATTTGAAATTCGTTGAACTGTTTAGTCGTTGTAGGGTCGTCTACCCAGTCGCTCGCTCCACCGGTTGTGCTGCGAAGCTTAACTTGAACACACCCTAGCTTATACATCGGATCATCACCAGCTCACCATGAAAGTCGAATGGGCTCCCGTGAATGTGCCGGCCCAGCGGCGCCTGCAAACATTCGTCACAGGCATGTTTACGTTATTTTTCTTCACACTACCTCTGACATCATCGTTGCTTCTGCTCGGACTTCTGGTAAGAAACCATTGAAGTGAAAAGATTTGATTAGGGTTATTGTATTTGAGATTTATGCAGTTCTATGGCGGATTTGTGGTACGAACACTACTTGTAATCTATACGGCATACATATTTGTTCAACATAGAAATACTCACTCAGGAATGGATGGAAATGGGTACGCCTTTCCAATTTTGCTCCTTTTCGATAACTAATATACTTCTCTTATGTCTAGTTGGATGATAAATCGCACCAATTATGTATATCGCTTATATCGTGATTATTTCCCTGTTAAATTAGTTAAGACTGCCGATTTGCCGGCCAATAAAAACTATATACTTGCAAGCTTTCCACATGGCATTCTTGGGTAAGTGCACACAAAGATAGCTTATCTACTAAAAAGTATTTAATGTATATATCAATGTATATGATTATTTATACTACTTACACACACTCACAGCACGGGAATAAGCATCAATATGGGCCTTGACATTAGCCATTGGCTAAGGCTCTTTCCCCAGGTGCGCCCCAAGGTGGCAACACTAGATCAGCACTTTTTCATACCCTTTCTCAGGGATTTGTTGCGTTGGTGGGGATTAATATCGGTTTCCAAAGAATCATTGGCGTATTACCTAACCAAACCCAACGATCCAAAGCATCCAAGCAATCGCGATGGTTTTACATCCAATGCGGTGGCCATTTTGGTAGGCGGTGCTCAGGAGGCTCTTGATTCGCATCCCGGCAAATACATTCTCACGCTCAAGAATCGCAAAGGATTTGTGAAACTTGCCATACGCACGGGGTAAGTTTGTAATTGTTTTTTTGGTCAGAGCATTGATTTGAATATTATTACTCGCACAACAGTTCGTCCATTGTGCCCACGATCTCATTTGGTGAAGTTGACATCTATGATCAGGTGGACAATCCGCCAGATTCGATGCTGCGTCGTCTACAGACGATAGTAAAGAAACTTACGGGCATATCGCCGCTGATACCAGTGGGTCGTGGCTTTTTTAACTATACTTTTGGCTTTTTGCCGTACCGCCGACCCATTGTTCAAGTTGGTAAGTTATGAAAAGGGATCTTTATCCTGATTTCGATATTCAAAGCGAATTGGATAATTGCAGTTGGCGCTCCAATTGATGTTATACAAAGTGCGCAGCCGGACCAATCTTATATTGATGAGGTGCATGGCAAGGTAATGGACGCTTTGGAGCGTATGTTCGATCAGTACAAGGAAAAATATATGCCAAATTCTTCAAAAACACAGCTGGTATTTCACTAAACACTCACATACAAAAACCATCTGTTACTGATAAGGACTGCCAACTCGCCTTTTAAAGTGTTACAATTGGACTTGAAAATAAAATGAAAAAGGTCACACAAAAAATGTAAAGCGGTGTTTTTAAAATGCATTAAGGCTCAAAAATGCTTATATAAATAATTATAAATCGCCCAAATGCCAAAAAGTTATTTAAAATAATTAATTTAAATAAAATGTTTATAATGCATTTGTTCTGTATGTTAAGAAGTTAGTTAATTGTACACAATAAATAAAGTTAGTTGGTTAATTTTAACACAAGCGTATGTTCTTTTATTATTATTAATCATATTATTACTTTAAATTTACCAATTAAATTTGGTACTTCGTACATTATTATTAAATACAAAAACCAAAGTAGGATTCGAATTTCATATTGGAAAACTTAACTAAATTTTGCTTTTGTCTTTGTGCCATGATCTTTACATCCCAATTTTTCTTTCTTCCTTTCAAATTTATAACTTTTCATTTCATAAATATATATATTATTATATATAATATATAAATAGAATTTTGGTTTAACAACTATGTATAAGGAATTTTTAAAAATACAATATTATGCTACACTAAATTCAATCGCAGAATTCTTTCAAGTAAGGTACAAACAATTTTGGTTTTCCTTCATTTCATTTCATTTTTTTCTTTAGCAACAAATCACCTCTTTGTTTTTATTTTTTACTAAATCAATATTATGGGATCTTAATCAAAACAAACAACCTGTAGAAAAAGTTTGCCTAATTAAATATAGTTGTTGGCTTCATTACTAAACTATATAAAATTATCTACAAATACCTCTAAAAACAAAATCCAAACAATTTTCTTAGGAAATATATTTTTAGAAGGAACACTTGGCATAACTGGGTTGGGTTCGGTTGAGTTTGGGGTTTGTGAGTACAGGCTTAACAGTTTATGTTTTTGTTTTGTTTTGGAATATGACACCGAACTGCTCACCTACAGCTTGGGTATAGAAAATGCATTCACGTATGTGAAAAATGGTATTGTTTTGTCAGCTATAACAGCAATCGCACAAATATATATTGATCTTTACTTTCAGTTAACACATACTATATGATCGTATAGCTCTATATGTTGTAAAAATTATATATTTGTATATATGTGTATATTCTGTGGGCTTTTGCTTAGAATAGTAGTAGAATAGTACTCGTAGTATTTTGTATATTGCTGCTAGTTGAATATTTCGCTCATCTGCTATTCATTTATATATTCTTGTATAATTGGGAATCTAGTTATGCGTCTGGGTGTGGATGTATTTTTGTGAGTGTCTGTTTTAGGCAATTGAATTGCTATACATTCCAACTATATAAATATATAATTTGATTAATTTTTTTATAGCAATATAAATTTCTTAATTTTTGGCATAATTAATATGTTTGTGTTGGTATGTGTTGAAGATGAATGTTAAATTTTTCAAAATTCAATTATTTGTTTTTTTGAGTTTTCTATCAATTATTAAAGAGCCTAAAAACATTTGCTAGTTTCATATCATATTTTTTAAATGCTAACTTTCTTTGTTTTTTTTTTTGTTGGTTTCTTTTTTAATTATTTCTACTTTGTTTTAGGTACTAGCCAGGCAGCCGAATTGCGAATGGGCGCAACAATGCAAAAAGGTTTTCGATATATATTTGCTGTGGTTCCAAAAGGCGTACTTCTTTTATCTAAATTTGTATTTATATCTGTTTTTTTTTTTTTTGGTTTTTCTTTTTTTTTTTTTTTGGTTGCTTTAAATCAATCCCTGAGTGCATTTTTACTTTTTTATGCTCTGCTTGCTTTATTGCTGCTAGGTTTTCTTATTTTTTTGTTTTGGTGTTTGCTTGTTTTGTAATTGTTTAAGGTAGAATGTAATCTAAAAAGATTGTAGTTTTCAGCATTAGAGAATTGATTTTTGGTTGTGTGCTGCTTGCGCGCGAGTGCCCTAATTGAAAAAAGTTTTAATTATTTTTTTTATTAACTACATTTAGATACGAAGATTTATAATTTTTTTGGTTTTAGTTTTGCCAATCTCAAACATTTTTTGCTTGGGCCTTAAGTTAAGTCGAGAAAAAAGTTTAGTTATTCGCTAATTAAATGTTATTACTTTGTAATTGATTTTTTTGGTTTTGAGCGCAAAAGGTGCATGGAAGATTAACAAGGACTTAATGTATGTGTGTGTGTTGTGTGTTGTGTGTAGGGTTGTGTGATTTTTTTGAACACTTATAAATCGTTAGGTTTTTCTCATTTATTGGTGTTGCTCATGTTGCGGGCCTTACACGGTGAACTCTAATTAATATATATTCAATTTATTAGTTATGTTAGTATGTAGGTATCTTCAAAAGATTTCTTCATTCCCTTCAATTCAACAACTTTTTGTTGGGTTCTAGCGTTTTTATTTATCTTGATATATGCATATATATATGTATATATGAGTGTATTATAAGTTTATTTGGTTTTTAATATGTATATATTTAATATATATATTTGTTTGTTTTGTATAAATACAATTGAATTTATAGTATGTACGTATTTGTTTTCTTAGTGGGCATCTTATCTGAAGTTCGAACAGATAAGAAGATAGCATATATGAATTGTATATGTATGCACTAAATGTACAAATAAGTACATGGGCCGAAATACAATTGATTTATTTGGTTTTTTGTTAACTACAACAATATTTTGGGTTTTATAATTGCATTTTCAATATTATTCAGCTTGCTGGCAATTTAGCTCTTTGAGTGGCCAAATAACGATTAGTTTACAAATATATATATAAGTTTTGTTTAAGTTTAATTGTTGCAAATTAACAAAAGTGGATAGCTAATTAGTTTCATGCACTTCATGAGAATGTTTTACGTGTAGAATTTGTTTATTTAATTTTTTTGTTTTTCTTGTTTGATTTAAAGGTTTTTAATTTAATTTAGCTATCGGGTTGAGGGTTTCTTTTGTTCTTGCTTTTTCGGTTAACATTATCATATAGTGTGTTCTAGTTCTACACATGATCAGCTCGCGTTCCATTTGGTTAGTTTCAACATTAAACCTACACAAAAACTCTATTTCAACAATACAACAAAAAAGATACTTATACTAATAGAAAATAAATCAATATTACAATTCTATAAATTTTATAAAAAAATTCTCAATATACTTTCTATATATGTTTGTGTGTGTGTGTGTGTGTGTATTGTATGTATGTATGTATTTCTGGTGGTTACAGCCGTCTAAACCGCCACAATGGCCGCCATCTATGAGGCAGTCGGCACTGGATTAAAATAATGCAGGCCATTGGTCTGAAAAAGGATATAGTATTTTATTATTAGTACATTTTTCCTACTTGAGTAAGTATACAACATACCGCCATATCGTATTCTGTAATATAGGCGGGAATTTCCAATTGATCCTTTGTGATGGCCGAATACAAGTGTTCTACTCCGGCCAACGAGTGCACTTTGGCCTTAATTGCTGGTGCCATGAATGTGGTGAACCACCAGGTCATCATTTTAGTCCAGAACGTGGGATGCACAATATAAAAGGCCTTCAGATTCTTCTTGTATCTGTGCGAAAGCGTGTAGAAAGATAAATATTTTCTTTGCTGCAGTTAAATGGTATTTTCAATAGGAACTTACTTATATGGCAAGACACTGTAAACCTCACGCAGCCAATGCAACGATGGATAGTTGTTTGTGGATGTGAGTGTGTGGAAGTATGCAATGACGTAATCGCCCTTGACAATTGGATCCAGCAGCTTTATCAGATACAATAGAGCCTACACAAATAAGCATATAATGCATAAGTTACAACATCGATTACTGTTTCTAAGAGCAAATAATATTATCTTACCTTCTCCAAGTCAATATTCTGTGCTGGAAACCATTTGCCGCAGAATACAATCACAGGTCTACCCAGCCGATCCACTCCACTTTGATATAGGCAACCTATGCCAGATACTTCATTTAGATCCTCAACCTGTGCACGCTGTAGAAGTCGTTCATATCTGCAATTAACATCAAGAAGCATTTATTTAGATTTACTTAATGATTTACAAGCATTTCACAAATTCTTCCCATAGCTCCTAATTAATCTTCCAAACGTGCTAATGGCTTACTGATAACTGGTTCACGCGAACAAGTGTAAGTGTACCGTAATTCAAGAAGCTTTCGTGATTATTGTTTATTTAACTATCAGTCAAGTGAATCAGTAGCTGGCTGTTGATGGACACGAGTCTCCGTAATATTCGTTAGTAATTCGCAATTCGTAATTGTGTTTACCTCGCTAACTGCTTTAAAATTCGCAACACATTTGTATTCACATTCACGTTTACTTGTGTTTGAATTACGTTTGTATGTGTTTAGAAAGGTGTACGATTCTCTCTCGTTAGCTTGGTTAGTTGGGGGCTTTGCTTTATTGTTGTGCTAAATAAATTGCAAATATTTGTGCGATAAGCTTAAAAAGCGAGCAACGCAATTAAACATTAATTAATGTAGAATATGTACATATGTATAAATAAATAAATACACACAGTTAATCGCAATGTGTTTTTTTAACATAATGTTAACAGATTGCGGTTGTTTTAGCATTCGTTAATAATGTTAAGTATCAACAGTTGAACAGGGGGAAATTTATAAAAGAAACAATAAGTCCCAGTGTTAGTATAGTTATTTATTTCAATTATCTAATAGATTTATTTGGCTCAGTGGCTCACAGTTTGGATATCGAACAGTCTGATTACCATAAATTCAGATGACTGGTACTGGTACTGCTGTACCAAATGCTGCGTTAGTTTAGAAGGTAACGCAGCAGTTGATTGCCTAACTGATAAGCTTATATACCATTCAGTGATAAGCGAGGCGACAGCATCTGCAGCGCATCCCCGCAGCAGATTAAGATAAACAGCTTCCTCTATACATAAACATATCTATATACGAAAAAACAAATATGACGCATTGTGACGCTGTGTATAAATAAGATATATATGAGAATATGCATAAAGTTTTAAAAATAGACATACTATTCTACCCTGTCTTTAAGTACATGTGGTATGAACAATTCTCGTGTGAAATTCGCTCGCATTTGTTGAAATTCATTAAGTAAATGTGTTCAATTAGCATTCAGTTTTATGTCTCTGATCAGATCAGATCAGCTCAGCTCGTGCTCAGTGACACTGTAGTTACTGCTTAAGTTGGATGATCATTGAAAGCGATACGGAAATATTCTTCTCTATCGAACATCTTCTGTACCCCACCGCAAATTGCATGCTATTGTTCAGTTTTCAATTGCCAAGTAAGCTAGGTACGTAGGTAGGTATGTGAGTAGTCAGGTAGACGCAATCATAGGTTGGCGGGCGGACTGGTGGGTGTTTCGGTACCAGGCATTCAGCCCTGTCTCAGGGTCGTAAACGTGGTTTCAATAATGCATGACTGCTGATGAGCTGTCTAAAAGGACCTTATCGGTATCGGCAGCAAACCACACTCTATAAATAGACGACAACTAGTTCAAATTGTGAGCAATAACCAAACTAAGTCGAATTTGGAATCAAAGAAAAAAAAGACTGGTACGGGTACTGAGGAAAAAGTTTTGTGGAGGCAAGGCTCACACCAAATGACGTCACGCAATTAAAATCAAATACAATTAAAATGAAAAGGGAAATGCCAAACGTCATCAAAGTAAAGAGTTCTGTGCGTGATTCCATCTTCTGTATGGGTTGGTTGTAAAAAGCAAAAACGAAAAATAATAAAAACAAATTGTTTCAATCTTGACTGAATGGGTAGTGACTGGCAAAACGTTCAATTGATTTGTTTGGTTCTAGACCAATGTTTACCTCTCCTCCGGCGTCTCCATGAGCTCATCGGCTGCCATTATATCCCCAGTGGTCTCCTGCATGGGACTGGAACCCAAGTCAATGGACGTCATGCCCTCGAGCATTGTCATTGTGTGTGTTGTGTTGTGTTGTGTTAGTTTGTAGATGTATTGGTGGGTTGGGTGGGTTGATTTCTTTCTGTATTGCTAGCTATAGTTGTTTTTCAATTATGTTGTTTTTCCTCTTTTCTTTAAAGGCTTATCGATTGAGTAAAATGTAAAACGAAGAACTCTTTTGGAATTTGCTATTTGACTGCTGCACTTTTTCGGCAATTGACGCAAATGGCGCAGATGATTTAACTCGGACAATTACGTATATAAATAGATTTCTCAATATTATTTTGAAATGTGACAACAAATTTTTGCCAGTTTTGCCACTTTTGCCAGACTTTTGCGTTCGTACGGAAGCGGCGTCAATAATAATATTTAAAAACCGAAAGGTGTGTAAATTTTAACAGATATTATATATGTACATATATATGTATATGTATGTGTATAAGTATTGAGTTTATATAAATCAGTTGGACCAATCAATTCGAACCGTATTAACGAACACACACGACCGTTCGCCACGAGCTGCGTTTCTCGACTGAACGGCATCTGCTCTTCAACCTAAACAAAATGCTACACTACGCTCATAGCTCTCAACTGTCTCGTGCGAACGGTTGGAACGTATCTACACCATGAGAATTTAAACAAATAGCAGTGGCACAGTGACAACAGTAGGAAGTGTGCTCTCTCTTCCTCGCTCTCGTTCTCTCTTTTAAACAGCTTTCCTTTGCGTCTGCGCCTTTTTTGCAGCTGTATAATGACATCAACAGCAATGGGAACAGCAACAACAACAACAACGGCAACCATCATTACTATAACAATAACAACAATAACAAAAACTGTGGGTGCACAGGATATAATGTCCCAAGGACATACTACCTGCTAGCCAGACTGCCTGCCTGACTGCAAGCTTGACAGCCGTCAATCGCATAATGCAAATGTCATGTCTGTCCAACGAATTCAGTTGAGAGCCGTCCAAATTTTAACTTCTTTTGTGCCATTTTTTTGGACAGCGCAACATGACGTATGCGCAATTTTCATTTAAAAGTTAAAGCAAATAGCCAACAACCAAACAAACAACAACAAACTGACAGCCATTAACAAAGAACGCATATGATAAGCCAGGGCAACAGCCTTAAATATATCCTATATACCCTGTATTCGAATTATTTAGAAATGTTTAATTTACATTAAGCATTTTTTTCAGTGGAATTCAAAACTTTTTTTAATTATTGGAAAAAACATATTAGCTTAAGCAACAGGACACACCCTACATACTCTTTTTGTACAGGGTATCAACTGTACTGTGAACCCGGCTAAATGCGTTGAACCAATCGCCACTTTGACTGAGTGCTTGGCCTGTTTACACAAATGCACGCACACACACACACACACATAAATGTGTTTACATTTCGATTACTTATATAAATAAATTTAATTTATTAAGATTGAATTAAGATTTAAATGGCTACAAAATGCAATGACACACAATACGAGAACAAGTCGAGCAAAAATGTAACAAAATGTGCGGTTGCATTCAATGAACTGCAACATTCACATTCACGAGCTAATTACATTGTTAAGCTAAGCCTTTAAGTTAGCTATCAATATGGGAAAGGGTGCTTTGGGGGGTTGCGGAATTCAGTTGACATCAAAAAAATATGATCGCATTGACATTGCTGCGTCGCTCAACTGAATACTTGACATTCAAATCCAACAGGCTATAAAAGTTAGGCGAATATTTCTACTATATTTGGCTATTCGCTAAGCATACTTTGGATTAGTTTTGGGTCGGAATATTAAGTGTGAAATACAAATCCAGACCCAATAAAGATAATAAGCTGAGATAAACATAAACTGTTACCCATGAAATGGGTAAAAAAAAAAGGTAAAATGGTTTTGTGCAAAAGTATGTAACAGGCAGATTATATATCTTGATCAGATATATTCTTGAACAGCCGAGTCGATATAGCCATGTCCGTCTGTCTGTCTGTCCATCCGTATGTATGAACACGTTGATCTTAGGAACTACAAAAGTTATAGACTCCAGATTTTGAATATGAGCTCTTCTAATCCCTAGGCACAGCAAGTTTGTTTCAAATTACGCATTACGCATTACGATATACAGATGTAATCAATAACAACAAAATCTTGAAAATCGAAAAATGAGGATTGAAGTATTTATTAAAATAATAATTTATTAAAATAAAATAAACCCCGGATATATAAAACATTTAAACATTGGTACAGTATTACACGTATGTATGTGTATGTCTCTCATACAGATGGGCGGGCGTCTGTCCGTCAAAGTGGTCAAGGGTTAAGGGTATCTTCTAGTCGAGCTTACTCGACTAGAGCCTTCTTAACTGTTTTTCCATATTTTAATATCTATTTCCAGTGCCTTCGTAAACAATATTTATTATTATGATTACGTACTAACTTTAGCTTGACATTCTTCCAACGATTTTACAGGGTTCCCATTCTCATTTAGACACGTGCTCAAGTAATTTTTTTGGTATTAGGTACTTATATTTAGCTAGTGTTTGTCCAAAAATGGATTTGGGTTTCTGACATGCAATCGATGACGGAGTCAGTCAGCTTGGCCGCAATGACGTTGCTGGACAAGAAACATGCTCAAAAATACATGCCAAAGGAATTTAAAGGTTTTTGGACGTCAACTGTATAAATCGCATTCGCGTGCCAATGTCCTGTTACATTTGCATAGGCACACCTGGGTAGGGGAGTGAAGGGGACTAAAGGGTGCAGAAATAGGCTACGACCCCCTTTTACGGTCACAAGAAGAAGAAGTCATTTGTTAGGCGGTTAAGATATTTCCGACACGCGCACACACAATAAACAAGCGAAGAGTATTTATTTACGAGTATTACGAGAAATACTTTCAGAAAGTGTTTATTATGGGAAGGGGGAAGTGGAGTGGACTGTTGTGTTCCTGTGGCAGTATTATTAACTGCAGACAGACCAGTGAGATATTAATACGAAAGTGTAAATGTAAATGGTTGAGAATATTCATTTAATGCCGTGACGCAAGCGGCGGACATCTGATATGTCCAGATATAAATGCGACTGTTTACGTGCGCCTCTCCACATCTACATATCTCCGTATATAAACGTAGGACAAGCAGCAACAGAAAGAATAGCTCAGTTTACTTAGGTCTCTAACAAATTGTATTGACGATCTCGATCAATTAGCTCTCAGAACTATTAAGAAACATTAATAATACATTAAGTGGATGGAATCTTTTTGCATTTTTTGCTATTTCAACAATATATTTAATGTCATGATCTATTATTTTACATGTGAGTTAAGAGGTGTCCTCCTATCATTCTCCCAATTCTATATTATCTATTTATAAGAATCTATAATTTTGCACCAACTGGTGCCAGATTATGGAAAAATCTTATCTGAATGGATATTCAGCCAAAGGGGCTTATGCCAAAATCTATTCTTGGGACATTTTTCTAACAACATTTTTTAGTATTTTCTCTTAGCATTAGAGAAAACTACTCTGCACATTTTAGTTAGCCAGTCAGTCAGGAGAAACTATGTATACATATGTATGTTGATATAGAAAATTAAATCTGGTTTCAGCACTTACCGCTCTTGATGTTCCATGCCTTCAATTCCCTCGGCAACGACGCTCTCATAGACGCCATTTCTGGGCCGATCGCTCAGCAAATGTTGCCTGTCCAAATCCATCTAGAAGAGAGTAAGTGACATTTTAATTATGAACAATAAGTGAAAAGTAATAATAAATACCTGCATCTGTGCCTGCAGACCACTGCTGTAGGAGTTGAGACTAAGCCCATTCATATCTCGGGTGCCATACTCCAGATCAGAGCTATTGCCTTCCATATCGTGTGGACTTACGTCTGAATCGTCGTCAGCTGTTTGAGAGAGAAAACGATAAAAAGAACAATGTTAAGTTTTGAGCCGGAATTGGAATTGAGATATACCAATGTGCATTTACATGAGAACTCAAAAGAGTTGTTTATCATTGTTGATTATGTTATTGTTTTGCTGTTGCTGGTTCTATTATCAAAGCTTAGCCTCAATATTGCTGCTGCTGCTGCTGATCAGCGTTGCAAACTTTTCGTTCTTATGCACTCAAGCAACAACTTCAGTGCTGCGTAATTTGATATCAACTGAAAGCGACGCCGGCGCCGTCAGCTTTTGGATGCCGCTTTTGTTAGCTGTAGCAGTGACAGCGACGGAGACGGAGACAGCGACGACGATAGCGTCAACGTTAAGCGCTTGGATGGACCAGCGAGACAGAGAGCGAGAGTGGTCTGCCGAAAGGGAAGGCAACAGTACGCCCCTCTGCTGAGCACGATAAGCGAGTTGGGTTTGTCTTCAAACGTTGACATGATTTAAGTGGGCCAAAAGGAACTTTGTGGAGACAACAAGCAGCTATGAAAACAACATAAGCAACAACAAAAACAACAACAACAGAAGAAGCAGCAGCTAAAAACACAACTGTCGTGATAAGCTGCACAGTTAATTTAAATGTTTGAATATGACTTTGTTCTCTTGATAAGCTCGCATAACGTGCGGCATTCAAAAGAGTTGAAGAGTCTGAAATTAACATCAACAACAGCAACTAAGAATCTCAGGCCATTACACAACTTGGTTAGATCTTAAGTCAATCGATTTTAATCGATTTTTTTCGCAAATCACAAAAGAGAATGGAAAACTCTTTTAATTTCAATAAACATTAATAGAAAGTGAAATGCGGAATGCTTTTCGTTTCTTTGTATATTCGCTTTACTCTGTTGTTTTCCAACTTTTTATGACACTGCCTAAAAGTATACAACACCTTTTGTAAAGCTTTTTAACTGGCCGCAGCAACATTGACGTCATTTATTATTAGTGAAATTTGGCACGGATTATTATCAGATTTATGAATAATTGAATTTTAACACTATTTCAACGTCCTCTTGTTTTCTATTTTTGATTATCCACTTACAAATGTGTGTTTAATGGTTATGTGTTCGCGTTCGAATTGAAACACAATTGTTAAATCAGTTGTAAACAATTTTAAAAACTAATGTTAAGTAGCGTAAGATTAATGCCGTTTGCCGTTGAATGGCCACACGATGGTCGCTTTGAAACGTAACTGAAGCCATACAAATAGGTTTTGAATTGGGAATGGGAACAATGGGCAAACGCATGGGCTAATATCAAATGTATATGTGTGTGTGTGTGTGTGTGTTTGTAATAGTAAGGTGTAATCTTATCGACATTAACATTATCGGCCGATAACTAAAAAGCACGTCATCGTTTTTTTGCAACACTCACCATGTCGATGACGCATGTGGTGCACACCGTGAATGTGTTGCGGATTGCGTATAATGCGTATCTGTCGATCCGGGTCAGGATGCTGCGGTTCACCCAACTCTCCGCCGGTATCCTTAGGGAGCTGCCACAACGCAGTGCGCTCCTCCAGCTGATCGCGTGGAAAGTAAAGCGGCGCCAACACCTCATAAGTGCCACGCTCGTTGCTGTTGACGCACAGTATCACAACCTGCTGTGTAAACTTATCCAGAAAGCGTCGAATGGTGCCTGCAATTGTGAATGGAAGACAAACAGAGGTTATCGATTGTTGATATAATAAGACCACATACGTAATGTACATTACTGATTTGATTGGTTTTCCTATACAATAAACAGCTCTATCATCAGCACGAGGGTTAAGTAAAGTAATAATAAATAAATCAAGTATACGTAATTATTTATCTTAATTTAGTAAATATACTGTGGAAATAAGAAAAATGTCTGATAAGAACTTAGGCAAACATAGTTTGATGTCAGAAAAATATATTTATGGTGTATACTTTTTCCGATTTGTATCTAAGAATTCAATTATCAACTAGCCTTGTTTGCCAACAAAAAATACAGTCAGGGGTCTTACTTAATTCACATGTGCCCGTTAAGAGAGGTAACTGTAAAAACTTATTATAGGAAAGTCTGATTGTAGTAAGTACAATAGTCCTTGACCTCCTATAATGGAAATGGATAGAATTCGTAAGAACAATATAAACTAACTAAACTTAGACTCGAATACCTCGTAACTAACAAAGAGATAACTATAACTGATTTCTATACTGCATAGCACAATTACGATTCATAATATATATTACACAGTAATCAACCAACATCAGACCGGATCAGATCAGTATAAATTTCAATTAGTTACTCACGCAGAGCAATGTGCGCTGCGACATCGGCTGGAAATGTCTTCTGATTGCCACTCACATTGCACACGGCAATTGTGCGCAGATTCAGCTCCTTGGCCTTGCAGAGAACGTTTCTGCAGTGAGAAGTTGTATTAGAAGACAGTAAAAATAAAAGTGGGTGTGCTATAGCGTGGTTTACCTGTAGCAACAGTGCAACGCATTCTCGGCGGCCGTCTTGAACTTTTCCTTGTAGGCGGGTGCAACAGTGTGCAGAACATACTTGGCTGGCAGATTGTATCCACGCGTAACGCGCACATCACCAATGCGGCACTCTACAAAAGAAAGAAGAAGGGGATATCGTCAGTGAAAAGTTTGAAGAGTGGGTTGAGTTCGAATGCTTACCCTTCACAATTGTGCTGAGCTCCTCTTTGAGTTGATTGCCTGCAACGGCAATAATGCGTTCCGATATGCAATTGCTTTCAGTCAGGGTCTCATCGCTGCTATTCGTGATGGCGTCCACCTCCAGTGTGGTCATGTCGCCATCCCTTTTTTGGGTGGCACAAGTGATCAGGGTTAGCTCGAAAAGGATGGCGTGTACAGGTACAGATAGTTGAGAACTTACCAAATCACCAGACGATTGTTGACATCTTTGGACAGGGGAAAGGGACTGCAATTGTGTCGTGGCCCGCCAAGTGTGGAATAATCCGTTAGGGGCAGACGTGTGTCCGTCTTCTGTGAGCCACCCCAAGAGGCCAAATGATCCAATTTGACAAGCTAATTAAGACCGATTTGGTAAGTTCTTTCTGGCTTAAATGTGTTCACTTTATGACTTACACATGAGCTGGAACTGGAACTGGAATTGGAGTCGAACGCTTTGAAGTCCACATTAGAGTTCGTGTCGAGACGCATTGCGCTATAATTTGATAGGAAGTTATTAAATAAAGTACTAAAGAGAAAGCGAATAAATGACTCAAAAGTTTATGATTGTATGTACGTAAGTATGGCAATGAACTCAATTTGTAAAAGGTTGAATAAATTTATCCAAAGGAAGAGAAAGTTTTGAGTAATGGACCAAAGAGGCAAAGAGGAGAAAAAAAGCTTGACAAGAATCTTTACTCTACTTCGTAACCTACACGAGGAAGAGAACTGGACTAAATATTTTTTGACTAATCAAAGTATCTGAATAACAAGATAGTTAAAGATCATAACTTTAGGTTAACTGCTTCAAAAGTATTCTGCGAGCAGGAAAAAAGGTTTATATAAAAAGTTGCTGAAAGAAACTAAAATATATATTCTGTTGCGATTGCTAATCGATCATAAGCTTGAATCAGCCATTGAACTAAGCCAAGTGCAGTGACGAGGGGGAAGGACAAGGAGGCAGCCGCCGCCAATGGCCAAATGCACCAAGATGTCAAAGTCGTCGAATGCACATCACTTTTATTTGTACTACACTCAAATGAATTTTTTTTAACTATACATATAGTATTTTAACAGTATTTCTTACTAATTTTGCAACTTCTCACGTCACATTGAAAAACTGATTGCTTGTAGAGTTATACCACATGTCGGGTATGTATAATGTATATTATACTGGGTTGGTCAACCTGTATGGACGCAAACAACCGCTTTGTCAAATTCGTTATCAACGAAAAATTTTAAGAATATTTGGCCAAGAAGCAATGGCTCTAAAATTAAAATGAAGTTTCCCCATTGTTTACTAGAAACTTGTAATGCATAGTATATGCAAAGATTAAAGTAATTTAAGTACTGTAAGGTAAAGGTTGCATAATTTGGGAAAATCTCAAAGAAATCGGCAACATTAAATCAACAGTTAGAGAATAAGAAAATCTACTATTTAAAATATAAGAACTTGAATTATTTTCTATTATATAATTCATTGTTGTTTTTAATTAAATATTGGATTTTGTTGTTAGACATTAATATTTGAAATTTTGTAATATAATTAATTATTAACATTGATTTCGAATTTTTAAGTTCATCATTTTGACAAGGGAAATGTTATTTTAATGGTTTTTTTGCCTTCAAATAATACCTCTTAAAATAATTATCGCCATGGCGCCAAGCACACCTTAATGATACACATAATAAAGACATCTTGATCAAAACTCACGACATGCTTATTCAGCAATTAACAATGTGTGAGTCATAATCAGATTATTTGTCAGTTGTTGTTGTTGTCATAGACTTAGACTGGTCCAAAGCGCTACGAAATCTCTGAACACAACCAAACTTGCCTTATCTCGACTCGACAAAGAAAACCAGGCCAGAACCGAACCGAATCGAACCGAACCGAAAAGACAACACGAAAAGACTGAGGCACCAACTGAGTTAAACGAACTTGTTATGATTCTTATTTGCAAAAAGTAAATAACTAATCGTAAAAAGCGCTGCCTGATTTGCAAGCAAATAATAAGTTAAATCGATTTCATTACATTCGTTAGCACGTTTCATTCTGGTCGAATGAACTATGGGATGGATATTCATATCTCGAGTGAGATGCACTCTGACTGCCCCTCTTCTACCCACCCAACCACCCAATCACCCACCTAACCGTCTACCCCCCACTTTTCTATCTATTTATGGCATGTGCGTCACACGGTTGGTGAATGGTGAATGGTGAATGCTGAATGGCAGGTGAAAACAAAGGCAGCGCCCAAAGCGCCTTTTTTCCAGCCTGCAACATGCAACAACAGCAGCCGCAGCACCACCACCAACAGCAGCAACAACAAGAGCAAATGCAGCTTGCTTCCTTGCCTAATTGCTACATCTACACATCCTTTTCATTCCACTATATGTCGCCCACGCTGGTTTCTTGCCGCAGCCACCAGTTGAACTCTGGCCTTTTGTAGAGCAACAAAACAAAAGCTGTTGCTACTGAACCATACACAGTATATACTAATACACAGAATCGGGTATAGTATGTATATGTATATGTATATGGCTCCAGCTCTCTGGCCCAAATTGTTATTGCGGTTATCTGGCTCAAGGTACCATTTTCGAGTGCTGATGATGATGATGATAACAAAAGCGCAGCACAATGCTAACAATACAACATGCTAACAAATAACACTTCCCGCCTTCGCCATGCCATGCCATACCATGCTTCACCCCATCCCCATCCACTTCTTAAACACCTTCTTTAAACACATGTGCGCAAACAATCAACGCTTAATAATGTGCCATCGTTATATCATATGAGAGAAGTACTACTCACCCACTCACCGCCATAGAAAACATTAATAAACCGTATGCATTGTACTACTTAATTGCACATACAAACATTCCACCAAAGCACATTGATAAAAGAATCTGGAAATATGTTTGCATTTTAATTCACAAGACCAGATGTTGGGCCATTGTGAATGTGTTCGATTTGGGGAATACCACGAAAGAGGGAATTAAACAAAGCATTTGCCAAACTTTAAGAAAGTCTTGAAATAGTTCAAGTTCAAAGATCGAGTAAATGACCAATTCACAGTTGATTACAACAAAAGTCGTGTGTTATATTTAAAAGCAAGCATAAAGTATATGTGTGTAAAGGTGTAATATAATTTGTATCACATCTATTTAGATCGGATGCGGGATAAATTTATTAATAAATAAACTTAATTTACGCTTCTTTTGTGACAAGCTGCAAGAAAGTTTAGAATTTATAAGTAATAGTTCACAGATAACAAATTACAATGCATCAGAGCATTTTGTATTGTATACACTCACTCGTGTTTACAGTAAAATCATGATCTTATATAGCAGCTACAGGATATAGTTGTCCGAAATCGCTTATTTTGATGAATAATCTAACTGATAGAAGAATCTAAGAATAGAAGATATTGACCAAAGTTTTTAGCGTGATAACTAAAGAACTGAGGGATTAGAGACTCAGCCCGTGCTGCTGATCAAGAATATTTATTCTATATGGGCACGGCTATATTTCCTTTACGCGTTACACCTTTTTGACAAAATAGTAATACAATTTTCAAGTTCTTATAGATAGATTTGACAATATCAAAAGTTGTTGTTCGAACTCAAATAGCGGCTCAAAAGGCATTAAGAGATAAAATATATTCTTAATTCAAATTTAACGATGTTGGCACGAAACAAAAATAAACTCATTTCATGCTTCCTTGTGCCCAGTCTTAAACCTTTGTACAAATTCATTCTTAATATAGAAACTGAGACAAATTTACTATTGATATAAATTTCCCTTATAATTAATTTGTTGGAAACAATAATCATTTTGTGCTCCAAGATGCGCAATTATTATTGAGTTTTGTAATTACAAATTTGCATATATTATAAATTTATTCAATTTACTTATCTGACTTCATTCAAATTTGGCACATATGCCGTATCTAAGTACATTTAATGTTGGGTTTTTCCCCATAAGCTCAAATGCAAATGCAAATGCAAATGAATCACCTATTATACGTTATACATGCATATAAACTACTATATAATCATTTTAAATAAGTTATAACAGCTTCCCACGAATCGTTTACTTGCCTAGACTTTTGACTGTAGGCTCTCTAAACTGATCTGATCTGATATTTAGAATTCCCATGACTTGGCTAACATATTTTGCGATTTCTAGAATATTATTTGCACACTTTCCACCCCACGACACGACAGTCACGGCTGTCATCAGTGTCTGTGTCTGTGCCTGGGACGTGAATAAACAAGTGTCTGTCAAACTCTTTTTTCTTTTTTCTAACAACAACAATAACAAACAGTTGCTTTGGGTCTAGTTGAAGAGTGTAGAATCTGAAAGGTTGTAGTTCTTACACATGGAAATGTCAACAGTTAAGTCACAGAGTGCTTCTTTTTGAGAGCTGACTAAAAGCTTATAAACTATATAAATTTGTCATTTATAATGACACAACAATGCATTTATTGTGAAAGTTATATTAAATATAAATATATATACTTATATATAGTGTATGCTAGTGAATAATGCACAGACCACATGATTTGTTTGTTTACAGTTTTGGCTTTAACTGTGCCGCACATGGCACACCCTGTATACATGTCGAGCTGGTCTGACCACTAAATCAAAATTGACAAATATTTACGTGGGAGGGGGACAGAAAATGTGTGTGTGTGTGTAAGAAAGATAGCTGCATGTGTTGCAGGTGTGTTGTCGAGCTGCATAGTTGTGTATCTTTTAATGACATCCATTGTAACTGCTAATTTTGTGTAGGCAGGCAAGTAAGTAAGTTGGTAGCTATCCCCCATCCCACCCCACCCCAACCCAACCCAACCCAGCACCCCACATATGCATACACGTACGTGTGTTTGTTTGAGTGTGTTGACTTTTGACTGAACTACGTCTCAACTTGGCAGGCACTAAAAGCATGATAAGCGCCGTCGCCGTCGCCGTCGAACGTTGTCTGCTTTCAACAGCGAACGAAACGAAAACGTTAGGCAAATAAATGCCGTCAACAAAAATTTAGACCTTGTGCACGGTAGATGCGGGGGTGTGTGTATGAGCGTGTGTGTGTGTGTTTGTTTTTTTGCGTCAGACGATCACATCATCACTTAATAGTTTTATACTTTACACAGTTCAGAGTTTGGCAAGATTAGTTCCGACCGATATATTCAGTTTCGACCAAATTGAGAATTGACAAACAACACAGAAAAATTAAATGTCAAAAACGTTCAATGAATTAAATATGAACAATTGCTAATGCCACGCCTATCCGCCCATTCGCCCATTCGCCCACTCGCCCAACAAGCAATAACCCAGTGAAAAGCCCACAGTTAATGACACTCTATGGAAAAAAAAGACTATGTAGTTATTTCGATGGATATTGTAGTTATTGCAAAGTAAGTTCATTTTATTTTCCTTGCCTTGTTGTTTTTGTTGACGTTGACGTGCTTGAGCCAATTATATTTTTCGTAAAGCGAACTGCATGCCATGTTTTTTTTTACTGAGTTCTCTTACATGTTCTTTCTGGTTAAATGTCTAACTGCTCAGACTTGAAATCTCTCCGTCTCTCTCTCTCTCTCTGCACTTACCACAGCAATTTCTGTGCAATTACAAAGAGGCAAAGGAGGCAAGGATGAGGAGCCAAGCTAATGCACAAAGTAGCGTTTAGTGTCTAAGACTTTTAAGACTTTTATTATTCATTGTATAAATGTGAAAAACAGAACGTTCTCAAATGAAGCTGATTACGTGATGATTGCTTATAATATTTAGTTAAGTGAAAAGAAGAACGAACATTAGAACGTTAAGCAGTGTATAACTTTGACATATTGCCCTACAAGTTAAAGCGGAGAGAAAGAGAAAGAGAGAGAGAGAGAGAGAGAGAGAGAGAGTGAGATTGAGATTGAGAGTGAGAGTGAGAGAGGGTATTAGAAGTTCTGTGCTACTGTGCCGATCACTTGCTCTTTAACTTTTTGGAGTTCAGCCAAATCTTCTTATGTGCTTTGCTTTGTTATTATTGTTGATACTCCTGAGACACACTTCAGCCACATCACCTATACATACATACATATGTGCTGTTTTGGGCTATGTTCCGTTCCGTTCCGTTCCGTTCTGTTTCTTGTAAATATTTTGCATGAGTTTTGTTTACGCTACACGCTCAATCCGCCAAACTGTTGCATAATCAATGCGAAATTGTCGCCCACATGCGCCCGCACAAGGGCTGCCAAGGACTTATACTTTGGCTCTGGCACTGTTAGTGGCACCTCAACTGCTCCAACTCACTCCAATCCATAAATATATACAATATATGTATATAGTAGCTGCGCCGCTTGGCACGACACGACAGTATTGCGATTACGTATACGACCTGCTGGCATTGTCCTTTGGTTGCTTTTTTTGATCTCTGGCCCAAAAATAAGTCCATAAAGAGACCGAGGAACGAACGCAAACGTAAGAAACGTGTCGAGGCCCAAAATAAACTTGGCAGGCAAACTGCGATTGGGCGATTGGGAACGGGCATTGCGAATGACAATGCCAACCAACCAAACAACCAACCAATTTCTCTCTGTGTCTTTTGTACCAACCAGCGAGCGTTCGATTTGTTTATCTTTGGAGTTCGACGCTTAACGCATAACGCTCAACGTCAACTATATATATATATATATTGTATTGCTTTTTCTTTACTGTTTTTTGTTTTTTTCTGTTTGCTTGTTGTTATTGTTTCGTTGTTTATATTTATTTTGAATGCGTCATTCGTTGCGCTTTATAGGCTCGGTCTCCGGTTTTGGTTTTGGTTTCAGTCAAAAATACAAATAATACCTATTTAAGAATTACGTTTTGGTTCTCTCCCCATCCATCTTCATTATTTTGATTATCTTCATTATGGTTGTCGCTGTTTAAGATTAATTTCACCATCGAATACATTTATATAATGATGGCCTTTAAGCCATTCTTTGTGCATATGAATGAATCTGCAGGCAGGCAGGCAGGCAGGCAGGCAGGCTGACTATCCAATAAATGCAGTCATGAGTGGTTTAGTTTTTGGCCCCATTTTCACTTTATTAGATAATTGATATCAAAATGAGTCGCCGCGGTTCGATTCCAACATATATTTTATTCCTATGAGTGGCTTATTTATTATTATTATTATTATTGGGGGGATAGTAGGAAAACTTCGAGAGTTGCATCAACAGAATCGAAAACTAATCCAAGCACATTAACATTCATGAGCTTACAACACGTATACGACATGTTAAACGTTAAATTGAAATAATAGTTTTAACAGGAGCAAACAAAGTGCAGCAGTTGGATCTAAAACAATATTTTATACAAAGATCGATATAAGCCCATTAAGTGGCACATTTATGTACTGTATGTGTGTGCCTGTGTGGGTGTGTGGCTCTTGGGTGGGGTTGAATTGGTTAAAAGCATTTGATAATTGAGCTGCAAAAGCGCATTCAACCGGGGAATCGCTAGACACAGGGTGCACAAGGTAAACACACACACATATGACTATACTATACCCAATATACCCAATATGTGTATGTGTATTGAATAAACAAAGTATAAAGTACATGTTTACCTATTACATTGTTATTGTTCGCTGATGACATTGAGGAAATGGTAAATTGTCAGTTTTGTGTGTGTGTGGAGAGGGGGTAGGGGGAGGGGGAAAGGACAGACAGGTAGACAGGCAGACAGACTCTTTCTCCAGCTCAGACAATTAATCAGTTGCCCATGTGGGAGTTTGCTGTATGTGTGTGTATGCATACATATGTATGTGCTTCTGTGTGCGTTTTGTGGCATGTCTGCTGCAGTCTTGCACCTGGACATGAATAAAGGTTGTTCGTTGGTTTTCCTTTTCAACCTTACACCTCCACTCATACACCTCACTCATACACACGCACATCAATCCTTATTCTTGTCAAAAGTTACAGTTATCAAAACCAACCAGCTGGTTTATGAATATTCGCATCAATTTCTAATGCATTTCACGTTGCACGTACAAACAGTAAAGCTTGCTTTCTTTCGGTACTTGAAGAAGGAGAAAGAGCCCAGAAACCACTTCCCGCTCGCTCTCACTAATCAATGCTCAGGCTAACTACACACTGACCAATGATAAATAATTACGTTCCTTAATGGATTCCACATACAGTTAGTTTGTTGTTTTGCTTTCTTTTTCTGATGCCTTAACTGCGGTGGCTGCAAAACCGTTGCACAAGCTTCGAAGGTTACGATTTGATACGTTACCGACCCACATACATACATACATACAGATGTACACAAATAAGTATTGTGTGTGGTATTCTGTGACAGCTCCACTAAGGGAACGGGAACGCCTTTAAGCCTATTTAGTACAACAAAATATTTATTGTATAACTGGAAACGGAAGCGCAGCTGCGTATATTACATGTTAAATTGTACATAGATCGTACATAGATACAAATATATGTCTCAATGCCTGCAAAATTTCACACACACTCGACTTTGGCGAGTTTTTCAAAATGAAAACACCAACAGATAGAAGAAGTCGAAGAAGAAGAAAAAGAGAATGAATAACCAAGCGCCATCAAAAATTTACACTCACACGCTTAGTTAGACATATACACACACACGCACACTTACAATCATATACCAGCGTGTAGTGTAGTGGGGCGGTGGGAGTAAAAAGAAAATGCGGCAGTCAGTGTTAGGCGCGGTATGTGTGTGTGAGTGCGTGTGTATGGGAGCTTCAGGTAACTCTACGAAGCTACGATGTATATATATATATATATATGTGTGTATGCAGGTATGTGTTGATGTTAGTAATACTTGAAATGAAAACTTGCTTAATTTATTGACGCACTTTTCTCAATGGTATTTAACTCGTTAAACAATATCTTCACGTTTTAACACTTGATGAATAATTGCTTTGTTTTTTTTTTACTTAATTTAATGTCTCACTTATTGTTGTTTTATTGCTTTAAGTTCACTTTGTGCACTCTTTGGATGTTGATGTAGTATGTGTGTGTTTTGTACTGTGTGTATGTGTGTGTGTTGCAAATAAATTGTCTTGTCAAGCTCGCCGCTTCTGCCCACCGCTCGTCACGAATTCACGTTCAACACTAAAAAGCTCGCGTTTTGTGGGCTTAAACTTTATTTTTTTTTGTTGGAGCTAGAGGCATTTCAGCTAGCGCTAAAAAATGACACGCGGTGAGACCGCTCAATAAAATACATAACGCAATACGGAGACCTTATGTGCTGCATGACAAAAGCTGGACGTTTTTGTCTGACTTCACCACTTTGGCGCGCACCTGTTAAATTTGAATTGTATGTGCGAGTGCGTGTTTTCGCTGTATTATGTCATTAAATAACATTAGGTAACATTGATAGAAGCCATAAAATCTGTATGGACATTACCGTGATTGTGTGGCCACTTATGAAAAAGTTGAAACATCTTAATCAAAATGCATTAATCATGCCCGCAGCAACAGAAGTTTGTCATATTTTATATTTAGGGGCACTTATCAACACAGCCGGGTTCGGGTTCGAATCCACACGACCGAAGACCTCATCACATATGATATACGGACATGCTTCATGCTGCTGCTGCTTCATGGTTTGAAATGTTGTTTGTGCTGCTTTTGTTGTTGGCTTTTGGACAAATACACAAAATTATACAACAATCAGCAACAGGCGCATTTACAAAATATGTTGTATGGGGAGTTAAAACCACATTGTTCGATGGCGGCGGAGGTGGAGACGGAGAAGGCGTAGGAGTAGAAGTAGGAGAAACAGGCGAAAGTCACCAGGTTCACTTCAGTTCAGTCCAGTCTCTGGTAGCAGATGAAGATGCAGCTGCAGTTGGATCACACAAATACTTAGTTTGTTGTTTCTGTCATAATCGGCCAAAAATACACAAACAAAAAAGAAGCAAAAACTAAATTGGAAAGGAGGAAACGCAGCTAAAGTGGCTATAACGAATGACCAGTGGCCAATGTAACCGATAAATATATATATAGAAATAAATACAATTGAAAATTATGTTGTTTTTTTTTGTATTTTTCGTTGGTTTTATACTTTTTAGGTATTTTTTGTTTGTTTTTATTGAAATTCCTTAGATCGCAAGAAGCGCACAGAAGTAATATGTATATGGTAAATTGTTGTTGTAGATACATACATAATATATATATAGTATATATATATATATATTTATAATTAAGAATATTATATTTAATATATGTAATATGTAAGTAATATTTATATATATGTGGGTGTGTGTAGTATGTGTGTGGTGTGCTTTGTGTGTGTATAGTCTGTTTGTGTGTTTGTGGTGTGTGTGTGTGTGTGTGTGTGTGTGTGTGTAATTGTATTGGTATTTAGATATACACATATTGTATATAGTGTGGTATAGTTTTATAGTATAATTAGGCAGAATCATTATAATATATATTTATTTTATATACAAATCTTAATAGATTGTTGATTGATTTCATTTTCATTTTCAGTTTGATTAACATTTATTTATTTATCTTGCATTTTGTATACAAAAAAAATGTCCACTTGTTTCAATATACATATATATATTGATTCATTATTTTGTTTCTTTCGTTTTCTACACGCTTACAGACTATTCGCTCTATTTATCATCAACATCATCAACTTATAGCTACTAATTTATATACGCATGTGTGTTTTTGTATATGTGTGAGTGTATGTATGTATATGTATAGCAGCCAGACAGACAGACTGTTGAGCAAAGTTTAAACATTTTCTCATTACGGCGAAAAAACTTGTTATAAATCGTTTGAAATTTCCATTACGGATTCGATTCGAATACACACATACTTATACACATACTTATACACACACTTATACAAAAATCAATCAGTGTCACATAACATTTGTATTTAAACTAAAGTTAATACAATACGAAAATTCAAAAATAAACACACACAATGCTTGAGGTTAAATTGAAAAAATTACATAAAATATTCCAAAAAAAGTGACAAAACGCATTTAAGTTAAAAATAAAAAGTTTTGTATAACAGTTTTAATCGTAGAGCTAACAGTTAGAAGGAAACATATAGAACATTTATATATATAATAATTATATATAATGTATAATTTTGTGTTGGACTTTATTTTTGTTGTCTTTCATTGAATAAACAATCATATACATATATATATATATATATATATATTATCTCATTCTCTTACATCAATTGTTATGGTATATTGTGGATATATATATATATATATATATATATCAATATGCTTTTTACATGTATATCAGTTGAATCATTCATAAATTATCACCCAGCAGTTTTTTTTTCGAAAACAATCAAACGAACAAGCCAAACTAAACAGTCATTCAATCACATTACATCACAATATATCAATCAATCAATCATATCATATCATATTGCTGCTGCTGTTTAACTTCACTAGATACCATAAGTTTTATACATTTAGTTATTATATTATTATTACTTTTTGTGTATTTTTGTCAACTACATACAGCTTTACATACAGCTTTACACATTTACATATACATTCACAATTATTTATATAAGACACACTGAAAATATTTTAGCAAAGTTTTCTGTTTCGTTTAAAACACTCATTCATTAATATTTATTTGTTTTTCTTTAATTAATAGTAAAAAATTTTGATTTAAAGAGATTTTGATTTGCGTTTTTTGATTTTTTTTTTTCGTTTGACATGCTTCAAGTTTTTTTTTTTTTTCTGTGTGTATAAGCTAATAAGTTTTTCCATTTATCTATTTTCAGAATTCAGAATTCAGTTTTGCCGTTTTTTTACCATTTTACATTATTGAGCAACGTCTCACGCTGAGATACATTTAGTTCACTTTTCAGTTTTCAGTTTTCAGTTTCAAATAACGGTACTGTTTCCAATCCATCAATCCAATAATTGCATGATTGTACAGTATTTTTAGAGTTGACACAGAGTTACAAGTAAAGAGTTACAGTTAAGAGTTACCATTAAATGTTAAATCATATACAATATATAAATACAATTTTTATTTGCATATATTATATGTCAATTTAGACAGCTAAAAAAATTTGACTAATAATTAGATAATTATTCTTTTTTGTTTTTTTTTTCTTTTTGTGTATTTTATTTTTTATTTACATGTCATCCTTTCTGCCTTACAACAATATTTTTTTTTTGTATTTTTTTGGTTTTTATGTTTTTTTTTTTTTTGTTGTTTTTGTTAAGTGCTTTTTATTATACACGTTTTGTATTTGTATATCTTGAATATAGTATTATGTATACGTAGATAATTTGCTTGGAATTTCTATGCGGCGTCTCTTTTGAAGGCGGCTGCACTTTATGCCCTTTATAGCATACGACGAAAGTAATATAGGATATTGGAAGCAAAACTTACTGCAACTAAGCTGTAAAAAATGGATGGGATACGAATTACGAATTAAAAACCATATATGTTTTCTTTTAGTTGGTTGCGTCGCAATATTAACTCTTTTTCTTGTTTTTCATTTTATTATTAGAAAATCAATCTTTAGCCGGCGAGCAGAATTGGAGGTTGCTAACAAAAAGATAATGATTATTAATATATTAGTAGTAGTAGTAAGAGTAGTAGAATTAAGATATTTGCGTATACATCTAGAGTTCTTTCTTTCCTTCTTTCTTTCTTTCTTTGACTGAGCTTGATAGAATACATGGAATTTTTTTCTTGTTTTGTTTTTTGTTGTTTAGTTTAGTTGCGACGCAATAGATACATAATTTAGAATTTTTTTTCGCTTTCGCTTTCGCTTTTGTTTGCAGATTGTTGTTTGGATTGTTGTAACGATTGGTAAAGATATTGTATATAGATGTGGATATGGTTGGAGTTGCTTGGAGTTTCTTTCTAGTTTCATTTTCTGGGATAGGCGGCGTACGAAATGTTGTCGAAAAAGAAAGAAACCCCAAATTCTGGCAATATCATAATTGATTATTCCTTATGTTTTCTTCGATTTCTTATAGATATTGTTGCTGCTGCTGCTGTTGCTGCTGTTGCGTCACATTCAAATACGAATCCTCGCCGATCAGCAGTAAACTGGGCGCTGAACCATCATGCGGATAGAAATATGCTAATTGACCGCTATATATGTCCATAGGTTGTTGTTGCTGTTGCTTCTTTGCGTTGAGTGTATCTAGTGTATTGATTTGTTGCTGCTGCATCAGCACCAAGCTGCCTGTGGCTGCCACCACATCCTTATTCACATTCTGCGCATTGTTATTAATAATATTCATGTTGCTGTTGTTGTTATGGTTATAATGGTGATAATGGTTATGGTTATAGTGTTGCTGTTGTTGCTGTAATAGTTGCTGCTGCGGCTGCTGCTGGTGTTGCTATTGCTGCTCCAATCACGTGCTCAACCAGGTTGAATTGCATGTGCAAATGGTGCTGGGAATCACAGGTGCATAGTAGACGCCATTGGCATAAATCAATCCCGGAGGACCTGCTTGAATTTGTATGGTCTGTTGCTGTTGTTGTTGTTGTTGATCAGCTGTTGCTGTTGCTGTGCCAGCGACAACTGCTGCTGTTGTTGCTGCCACCACTGCTGCTGATGTCGCACCTTGTGGTGTTGCTGCTTGTGTTTGTGTAGTTGTGGTGCAGCAAACTGGTGTCGCTTGTTGCACATAAATCGTTTGTGGCTGCTGCTGCTGTTGCTGTTGTGGCGCTGTTGTTGAGACAAGTGTTAAGACTTGCGTCGTCTGTGCTGCTCCTACTTGTTGCTGCTGCTGCGGGTCCAGTTGCTGTTGTAGGTATTGGTGCTGCTGCTGGTGTAAATGTTGCTGATGATGGTTTTGCTGTTGCTGTTGCTGCTGCTGTTGCTGCTGCTGGTGATGATGTTGCTGTTGCTGTTGCTGCTGGTGCTGGTGTAGATGTTGCTGGTGATGCTGATGTTGCTGATGCTGTTGATGCTGATGATGATGTTGTTGTTGATGATACTGCTGCTGCTGCTCCTGCGCCTGCTTCACCTGATTGGCCAGCGAATGGATGAGGGACAGGGTCTGTCGACGCTCGTGTCCCATCAGGCATACAGTGGACATCTCAACAACATTGTATAAATGCATCAGGTACTCATACTGCAGCGGTTCCTCGTCAATGCCCCAGAAGTGATTGCGCAAATAGGCCTCCAGTTTCGTTGTCTGGGTATTAATGTCCGGGAAATCGATAAAGAAGCGAGAGCACATGTAGCGTTCCAGGGTTTTGATCAACTGCGAATCGACGGCTGTGTAATTACGCACCAGTAGATTACAATATTTGAGCAGACCACCGCCGCGTATCTCCTCCGGCTGGCGCGTTGAGATCAGTTTCTTTTGCAAGTGGTAGAGTGCCTCCTGGAAGTCACCGTAGACCGATTCACCAACGACGGTGGGATAGAAGTTCTCGGATATGGGCAGAGCGGCACAATCGTAGAACAGCAGCAACGAATCCAACACAATCTGGAACGAGTCCACAGAGAACTCGAACTGGCGTCGCATTGTGTCCACGAACTTGAGCTCGACATTCTTGTGTCCCGGCGAATTGCCCAGCGAGATGAGGGACCAGCGATCGCCATCGTTATTATTGTTCACCTTCACCATTTTGCCGACATAGGCCTCCTTGAGGGAGCACGTGTAGATCCGACGCTTGCACACGCCCTCGGGCATCAGGTCCAGCAGAGTGTTCAGCACGGCGGTCTTCACGCGATCAAAGACACGTGGGGAGCTCAGCTCGATGGCAAAGATCAGATCTAGATCATTGTATTGCTGATCCTCGTTGCCTAGGACATGACTAGCAGCGCCGCCATTTAGACGTATATCCTTCACTAAGACACCAGCACCGCCGCTGTTGACATCTGCTTCTAGTTTGCGTCGCACCACATTCACCAGATCCTTGAGCGTCACCTCGAGTGTGGGGAAATTGCCGCGGCCATGGATGGCCACCTTCTCGTCCATGACATCGTGGAGCTTGCGTACCTGCTCAAATGACAATACAGCCAGTCGCTGTGTTCCCCCGGTGTCTACACTCTCAAGCGATCCATGATCCGATGTGGATGCAATCGAGGATCCCGAACTTGGGGATGGTGGCGGTGTTTCGGTCCCCCCATCCGAATGGAAACCATCGTCAATTTGGTAGACGTCCATTCTGTTGTTGCGCTGCTGATGAAATAACGGTTCGGCGGCTCCGTCTAGTGTCCCGCACTACAGAAAAGGGGAGAAGGGGAAAAGAAAAGAAGTAAGGATTTCAGTTAGTTATGTGAAATAAAGAAGAGAGAAGTATAATTCAATGTAGGTGGTAAAGCTCTATTCCCCATCTTAAAATAAAGCTCGCTTACAGCTTTTAAAGAAACCGTTATAAAGTTAAAGAACTTGTTGTTGCAACTTAAGTTTCCTTCTATGCTCCATGCTAGGAATAACTTAGATAAAAATATTACAATCAAAATATGGATTCGATAAAAAAGCACATTTGTATTGAAGGTCAAGTTTCTTCTCTAGAAACTAAAAAAACAATTTAAGCCAGAAAACCAAAAAAGTACATAACTACCATTTAACAACAAAGAGTGTCACTTTGGTATTCATTTTTCTATTCGCATACCAAAATTGTTGCTCAAAAACAAAAACTGCACTCATTCATCATATTTTGACACATATTTGAATGCCATAAAGCGCTTCCAAAAAGGCTTTAAGTTTGTTGTATTTCATGCTTAGTTGAACATCTTTTGCGGCTCTAATTCATAATGTTGTCGACTTGTTGAAAACACATTTCGTTCTACTGATTGCCCCAATATGCCTCAACTATATATATATATATATATATATGTATATATATTTATTTCGCTTTTTTTTCTTTAACATTTTATTGCGCCAATGTCAGCTAAATTGCCAAAGCCCCCGGGGGCTTCTTTTAATTAATTAATTTGCTTTAAATTTGCTCAATTTTTTTTTGTCTGTCTCTCTCTCTCTCTCTCTGTTTGTCTCCCCGCCGCTGCCGCCCACACATGTGCCGCTAAATATGAATATTCTCGTTATTTTTCCCACATTTAATATGTTGTTAAATTTGTTGTTTATTTCGGCATACATTTTAGTTTTGTTGTTGTTGTAGTTGTTGTGTATGTCTCTTTAATATATTTGTTTATTATCAATTTTAGAATCAACCGCCTCGCCTCGCCTCGCCTCGCCTCGACCGTTTAACGTTTGCCTTTGCACTGAGCTGAATGTTTGTGTTTTTGGTTTTGGTTTTTTTCTCTTCTCAACTTGACAAAACTAAACAAGTAAGAAGACTCTAGTCGAGTAAGCTCGACTAAAAGATACCCTTAACCTTAACCCTTGATCACACAGAAGGACAGACGGTCGGGCTGAGAGACATACACATATGTACATGTACTACTGGACCAATGCTTGATGGCTTCATATCTCCGGTGTTTCTTAACCGATTTTAATGAAATTTTTACAGAAGTTCATTATTTTTCTTATAGTTTCAATCCTCATTTTCAGTTTTTGAAATTCAAGAATTTTTTTATCGATTACATGTGTATATCGTAAGCCTGAAAAGTTATCGAAAATTTGAAACAAACTTGCTATGCCTAGGGATTAGGAGAGCCCATATCCAAAATATGGCTCTGTCTCTAGCTTTTGTAGTTCCTGAGATCGACGCGTTCATACATACAGACAGACGGACAGACGGATATGGCTAAATCGACTCGGCTGTTGATGCTGATCAAGAATATATATACTTTATGGGGTCGGAGAAGCTTCATTCTGCCTGTTACATACATTTGCACAAAAACATTATACCCTTTTTTTTACCCATTTCATGGGTTAAGGGTATAAAAAGAATTTTTGTCTATTTTTTTTTTTTTTTTGTGTTGCCTTAGTTGAAATTTCCGCGTTGTTATCGACGACGACGACGTTGCCGCCTCTCTTTCTCGTCTTCACTTTTCTCCTTTCTGTACACATTTTGTTTTGTTTTTGTAAAATTCTTTTGTTTTTTGTTTTGCGGCAACGACTATCGTTTCGGTACAACGGTCATCATCAGTATATGGGTCTGGGTCTGGGTCTGGGTCTGGGTCTGGGTCGTGGCTATGCCTATTTTATATCATTCGCTTAGCTCCCTATCTGTTTTTCCTTGTCGTGTTTTTTTTGTTTCTTGTTAGTATACCCTATGAGGGAGGTGGCTAAATGGTGGTATGATGGCACCACATTGCACGAATGTTCTGGAAAACTCTCTCTTTCCTACATATTTTTGATCAGTATCAACCGAATCAAGCCGAATCGACGTAACCATATTATGTTTTATTTGTATGGAAGCGTCGAGGAGTTCGTAGACTTTAAGAGCTACAGGTGTCAGATACAGATTTGATATATACAGATATGTGCACATCAGGTTTTCAAAATATCGATTACTTGTTTCGGTTTCCGATATACAAGATATCGTTCACCGGAAATATCGTATGTTTACTCATATTGCGAGGTTTATAGGGTATCTTCTAGTCAATCTATCCTTGTAAAGTTGTTCTTGTGTGTTGTGCCCCTTGCTTCTTTATCATTTTGTTTGTGCGTTCCACAGAAAACAAATTTAATTTTCTGGCATAACTAGCTGCTCTTTTCTGTTTTCTGTTCCGTATATATTTATGTATTCGTATATATGTATGCATTTAGCTGGGTGAAAATATTCAGAGACTGCCATAACCGAATTCAAATATGTTGATATGTTGATTATTGCATGCCGTTACGAATGATGTCAATGATTCATACACACTGGGACACACTCACACATACAAACATACATACATAGATAGAGTACGAGAAAGTATGCAACGTTTACACCACGAGCAGCAGAGCCTGATAAATACCTGATAACGGTTAACCTTCAACTTTTTTTATCTTCTTCTTGTCAGATCGGGTTACACGCGAGTAACATTTCATTCATTTGAGTGTGTCTGTGTGTGTCTGTTGAGTGAACTGTTGAGTGAACTGTTGAGTGAACTGTTGTATAAGAGTTTATAATTGTAAATCTCTCTTTTATATAACTCGACTCATGTTTAGATTATTCAGTTTGTGCTTGATTCGGTTGTATTATATACCTATATATTTAATTGCTTTAATTTGATCAGCTGTTCAAATAAGCTACTTAAATTATCTCTCCTCTGCTTCCCATTTGAAATCACTTTGTTTTTGTTTTTGTTTTTACACCGCCGCATTCAAGCGAATTCACATTATCTATCTATGAATTTCTCGACCTTATCGTCGTGCAGTGCTTTAATCGTATAGTGTACGTATGTACGTATGTGTGTGTATGTATGTATGTATGTATGTATGTTAATGTATGTGATGATAAATACTCAAAATGCAGCTTAAAAGCGAAAGGGCAATTAGGGGCACATCATCAACAACAACAGCAATAGAAGTAAAATGACGCATCGCACATATTTAATTCAACAAAATATACACTAATTAGGCGTTGAGTGTCATAAGAAACTATAGAAAGATGAATATAAAACAATGAGCAATATTATCTCTAAAGCCTTTTATAACACGAACACACACACCACACACGCACACACACTGATTTAAGTAGATTAAAATATGAACAGGAAGTAGGTCCATTAAAGCATTTCTTTGATAAACAACTCGCGTAATTTGTGTGAAGATTTCGCACAAACAACACTCATCTAAACTTCTCTCTCTCTCTCTAGTTTTCAAGGACTTTGTTTCTTTTTTCTTAAAGAAATCGAGATAATTTACAGTATATCTTGGTTGTAATTTTATAGTGTGTAATGTATAGGTTGTCCTCTCCCATTGTTTTTCGAACTCAATTCGAATTCATTGCTTATTAATTGGATTTGACACGTGCACAGGGCACAGAAATTGTTGGGGTTGTCTGGGCAGTGGGCATTTATTATACATATATGGAATATGTAATTGTTGTTGTTGGTGTGTGTGTGTGTGTGTGTGTGTGTGTTTGTAATTGTTATTGCATTTTCATGAGTCGTCGCAAAAACATTTCGAATATATTTTTACACTTTTTTTCGCTCAACACACAACAATTAGGCGCACATTTCGTTAATTTACTCGAGAGTATTGAGTTCGTTCTGTTCATAACTTTTCGGAACATTTCAAATAATTTGTGTCACAAGCTTTAAGAAATTGAAATTTTTTTGTGACTTTCTCCTCTAGCAAACGCATGCATAATACAGCAAATTTTTAACTGAAATTCACACCGTAACTAAATTTAGCACACTTTTTCTGTTAACGATTTGATTTTACGCACTTTTTCTTAATTTCAATAGCACTTTTTATGCAACTGCATTTTAAAAATATTTCATTATTATATTTTGACACAGTTTTAAAGCGGCTTTTTGGCTGCGCTTCAAGAAATGTTTCTTGCTTAATTTCAATTTTTCTGTTGTTGGAGATTTGGCGCAGATAAGCGAAACAAGCATTAAAAATTGACCAACTTTGTTGTGGTAAAAGTCAATGAAAAAACCAAAAACAAACAATTTTTGGTCATTTGGCATTTTACCGTTGCGAATTTCACAATGCAATGTATTCGTTGAACCTTTTTTTTCTTCGCATACATAGTATATGTATGTACATGTATGTATAAATATAATATTTTATGTGTACGTGTGTGTACTTTTCCACAGGTAATAAATTAACGCTGCAATTTTCACCAATTTCTTCTTCTCGGCATTTATTTTGCTGCTCATTATGATTATTGAGCAGAAATGAATGCTTTAAACTTCATTATGTATTAACATGATGATGAATATTATGCTGTTGTTGGCTGCAGTTGAATTGCACACAAACACACACACACACACACACACACATACAACGGAGAGCAACGGAGGAAAGAAAGAGTTAAAGAGAGAGAGACACGCAAACAGGTGTATCGCGGTGTATGGCGTGCCTGCCTGGTGGCCTAGACAGACTTGGGACTGGTCGTCGTCTCAAATAAAAGTGAAAATCGTTGTTTTTTCTTTCTATAGCAGCAGAAACGTTACTACGAAAAAAAAAGAGAAAAACAACAACAGCAGCAGCAACAGTACACACGAGCAGAAAGTATTTGCAAAGCAAAGCTCAAACAACTGTAACACAGCAAGCAGCTGTGTGCGTGTGATGTCCAAAAAAAAATAAAATTTATATTTATCTATGTATGTATGTATGTATGTATGTAGAAAAAATATAACGCAAAAACAAATATGGATTTCGTGTAGAAAGAAGAAGCAAAAGTACTCGCATGTGTGATAGATATGTATGTTCAGGAGGAGGTGGGCTGGGGAGGGGTTGGAGGAGCAATTACCGTTTTATAAACAGGCGAAGACGACGCACCCGCGACTGTTGCTTTACTTTTAGTTTTAATTTTTCTTTTGCTTGCCGTATTTGCAGCTGCGTTTTTTTTTCTTTCTATCTTTCAATCACACAAATTCAATTGAAATATATGGGAATATATTTGCACTTTTTCACAACTGTATGACACGCACTACACCACACAACTACTTGCACAGGCACAGGCACAGGCATACATATACATATATTTGTTTGTTGGTATGCGCTTATTAAATTTTGAAGCGCCGCGCGTTTTATTACGTTGCGTTGCGTTGCGCGTTTGAAAACCAAATGAATTGGAATGCTTATTAGAATATTCGCGAGTGAGCAGCAACAGCAGGCCGTACAGCGCACACACCAAATTAAAAGCTTTGGCCAGCTGACGTCACGACGCTTTTTCGCGCTCAACGAGTGACTATTTTGTTGTTGTTGTTTTGAGTCATTGAGAGCGGCGAGTTTGTAGTGTAGTATTGAGAGGCGTTTGCTCAGCTAAGTGCTGCGCAGGCTTTGAGTGAATTTTAGTTGTGGATGGCGCTTGGGATAATTTGTGTGTGAGTGTTTTATACACATACATATGTACATATGCATGTGTGTATGTAGTGCTTTTTTAGAAGGGCAAACAGCATAGCGCAGCGCTGCAGGTAAATTCTGACGGTCGCTCGGTTAGTCGGTCGCTGCCCGATGCAATGCGGCTGCGGCTGTTGCTGCTGCCGTTGTTCACTTGCTCACTCACTCGCACGCCCAGTTGCTAAAGCGATCATGGACTTTGTGGGTGTGCGTGTTTGTGTGTGTGTGTATATATAAGTGCTGCTTTAATACCATATTTGTAATGCATTTTTTGCTGCTTGCGCGTTTTCGATTTCATTATTTGTACATTTATTTTGTTCAATTTTTATGCAAACACCACCACCAACAACAACAACCACAACAACAGCACAGATCAACAGCTTATGTGTTTGTGCAAACAAGTTTTTGGTTTTTGTTTTTGTTTTTGCTGCTGCTGCCGTTGTTGTCGCAACGCAAATTGCTTAAATACTTCTTCTGCTACGTTTGCTTTTGCTGCGTCCACTCTATTTTTAGATTGCTATTTATTTATTTTATTTGATTTTTTTTTCTTCTTTTGTTTCTAATTAGTCGCTACGCCGCAGGCGTCTACCCAACACTCACACTCACACACACAAACACACACACACACACTCCGCGCTTGAAAACAAATCAACCGCAATGGGGCCTGACAATGGACAAAAGCTGATAAGCGCGCGTGCTTAGAAAGGAAATACGTACAATGTAGTATTTTTGTATGTATGTGTATGTATGTACGTACGTAGCTTAAAGCTCGCGTCGACGTCGACGTTGACGTCGACGACACAATGCAGCAGATCATGAAGCCAAAAGAGAAGAGATAATGCAGCAGCACCAACGCACAGCAACAACAACGAAAGCGCCGGGCAGTGAGCTTTGAATTCTAATGCAGATCTCAAGCGCCTGATCTCAACAGGGTGGCTTACATACATACATACATACATACATACATACATACATACATACATACATACATACATACATACATACATACATACATACATACATACATACATACATACATATATACGTATGTTATGTAATGCTCTAAATGTGTGCAAAGTTTGAAACTTGACAGCTTTTTACACAATGCGCGCTCTGTTGCCGAAAATAACTTAACGGTACATGAGAAGCACATACACACACACACACACACACACATTCCATTTTAATAACTCTCGCTGTTTGTGTTTTTTTTGTCTCATTTAAATGCCTGGCCTTTTAATTTCACACAAATAATCGTAAACATAAAGCTTAATGTAGAGACATATGTATGTACATATATATTTATATACATTGATATGTACCGTTACTTTGGCATTTTGTGGGGAGAACGCAAAGATCGGCATTATAATAATTATTTTCGCTGTTTGCTGGTGCTTGGTGCTTGGCCTGTGGTTCAATGTTAATCAGCGGATCGAATCACCAAAAATAACAAAAAACAAGTAAAAAGACTCTACCGAGTAAGCTTGACTAGAAGATACCCTTCACCCTTGGCCGTACAGATGGACAGATGGTCAGGCTGACAGACATACACATATGGCTTTATAGTTTCATATCTCCGGTGTTTCTTAACCGATTTTAATGAACATTTCACAGAAGTTCATTATTTTTCTTATAGTTTCAATCCTCATTTTCAGTTTTTTTAAATTCAAGATTTTTTTGTTATCGATTACATGTGTAAATCATGTGTATATATAAAAGTTATCGAAAATTTGAAACAAACTTGCTATGCCTAGGGATTAGGAGAGTTCATATCCAAAATCTGGAGTCTCTAGCTTTTGTAGTTGCTGAGATCGACGCGTTCATACATACGGACAGACAGACAGACGGACAGACGGACATGGCTAAATCGACTCGACTGTTGTTGCTGATCAAGAATATATATACTTTATGGGGTCGGAGAAGCTTCCTTCTGCCAGTTACATACTTTTGCACAAAACCATTATACCCTTTTTTTTACCCATTCCATGGGTTAAGGGTATAAAAACACACAACAACACAACAAAATAATAATAATAATAATACACACCCAAAATACACGCACATATACATATATACATTTATATATATGTTAAAGTATCGCAATTCAACTGCCAGTTTTGGCCAAAAAGATTAATGTTGTCGTTTTTGTTTTTTTAGTTTTGCTTTTTGTTTAAGGGGTTTATGTTTCAGTTGCCGTGATGGATGCCCCGCTTTTGTCAAGTAACCAACCAAGCAACAACAACAACAAACTTTAATGAATCTTGCAGATACATACATATACAAATGTATCTACAGCCTACAATGCAGCCAATCCACCCCCTCCATCCACTCTCCTCCTAGGCTTACTTAAAGCTGTGGCTTTATTATTAATTATCTGTATCTGTATTTATATCTGTATCTATATCTCTAGCTATATATCCAAAGCAACCACTTGTAGCTTATTGTTGATGATGATGATGATGATGATGATGATGATGATGATGATGATGGCGAGTCAGTGTGACAGTCAGTCAGTTAGTCAGCATCTCAGTCGATTCAGAGACGCGTATTCAGTATTCAGTGTGACCCTGACCTAATAAGTTATGCGCAAGCGCAAATTGTCCATTTGTTTTTTTTGTTTTTGTTGTTTTCTTTGGCACTGTGTTTTTGTTTCTTATGTTTCGTTCACGCTACTGCCACAAAGAGTAAATCACATGTATCTTGTATCTTGTATCTGATATCTGCATCTGCAATTGCAATTGCAGTAGCAGTATTGCATTGAAATTCCAGAAAAATTAAAGGCGCACAGCAACAACATATACACTTATGGTATAATGATGTAAATGATATAATCATTATAAAGATATGTGATATATATGATATATTTGCAATTTTACAAACTTTAAGTAGGCAGCCGACCCGAATATCAGATTAGAAAATGTGGAAAATTGATAAAATTCTGTCATAAAATTGAACATTTCAGATAAGATTAGGTTTTCCATACACTGATTATCCGGGATACACCTTCTTATACAGTTCATTCCTGAAGAGTAGTACTAAAAAAGGTTTGGAGATGAGAGTATAGAAAATAGGTTTTTCGTGACAAATTACAAAAATGCCAAACGAAAGTGCACGCCTTTCCGTCGTTGAGTTTCCAATCCAATTGGGAACGGCTCAAAAGCACAAATCCAATATCAAAATCGAATCAAATCGAATCCAATTGTATTGAAACGGAATTCTAGGGCACCTTCTCTACTATCTCTTTCTCTCTCTCGCTCAAACACATACAAATGCAAATGCGAATGGGGCTTGATTATAATGCCGGGTCCGAAGAAACACACACGAGAGTGCCAAATTGAAACCGGTTCGACCGACATTTCAAATATCTATATATATATATACATACTATAAACGCCAAAGCGTTTGACTTCAATTCAATTATACAACTACGCGGCGGATGGACGGACGGATAGACAGTTTGTGGGACGAGATAGTTTGTAAAGAGGAGGAGGAGGAGGGAGCGGAAGCACGGCGAATGAAGTTAGCCCCCGGCCAAAGGCAACAACAAGAGATTCACTTGCTCATTTTTGGCATAATTTCACATACCAGCAAGCAACAAAAAAAAGAAAGGGTGAGGGAGTAGGAGAGAGGGGGGGGGGGTGTGTGTGTGTATGTGTGTGTGTGTGCTGTGCTGTGCTGGCCGCCTCAATCGAAAATGAAAGTGCAGCAAAAGAATTTGGAAGCGTTTTTCGTTTTTCGTTTTTCGCTTTTTTTGTTTTTCGTTTTTCGTTTTTGGGTGAATGATGACGGAAGTTGTTTCTTTGCTTTTGTGGCTTTGGCTTTGGCTTTGGCTTCGGCTTTGGCTTTGGCTTTGATAACAACTAACAAGTCGGCTGTGCGGGGCGGTGAGGAATTCGGACTTGCACCTTAGGAGGCATTGCGTATACGTACGTCTGGACATTAATTATTGATTGGTTTTGGCTTTCGTCGACGTCGACGTCGACGTTTCTATTTTTTGCCGTGGCTCTTTTTGTGTTTCAGTTAATCTTGACCCGACAACAAAAAAGGTACAAAACGTGACCGCTGTGCAGAGTGGTGGTCCCCTGCCCCACCACCCCCCACCACACCCCCCTCACACAGCCTGCCCTGCCTCATTTGGTTTTGCGCATTGTAGATACGAGTCGACGAAATATATATATATATACATGTATATATGTATATATATGTATATTTTTTTACGACCATAGCACGACACTGCAACAACAACAACGCAGAAGAAACAGAAACAACAAAAATTTGAATAATTAAATTACTTTTAAATTATTTGTTTTGTTGTTGTTGTTTGTCCCTTAGCTGCGCTTTTCTTGGGGTCATTTAGTCTCTCTCTCTCTCTCTCTCTCTCTCTCTGTCTATTACTCTATCCCTCTCTCTCTGTCTGACAATGCCTATTTTTAGATTGAGGTAGAAAATATATATATATTATGAAATATATACTCTCTAAGAGTAGAGAATATATATATATAGGAAACATATTAAAGACTTTGTGTTTAGCACTGTGTGAAAACTTAATTTTGACAATATTAAAAAGCAAAAAACTGCCGTCGCCATTAATTGCTTAGTAATTAGAAAGTTTTGGCCCTAATTTAAATTACGCAACTCTACAACAACAACACCAACAACAACGATAAAACCAATCGAGTCTTAAAGAGCTGAGTTGATTGTTTCTCAAGTTTGTATCCAAATACGCAGATACAAACAAACACACACACACACACACAGAGACAGAAACTCCTCACACATACGGATTCTGGGTAAATATAAACGGTGCAAATTTGTTGTCGCATTTGTGCAAATATTTTTGTAAATTATTATTATGTTCATATTTATCGCCTTTAGCAATTATGTATGGTTGTTTTTTTTTTCTCCATTTCATTTCGATTTCAATTTCAGTTTCAGTTTATGTATACATTACGTAACAACACACACCTGAATTATGTGTGTGTGTGTGTGTCTGTGTGCGAGTGTGTGTGTGTGTGTGTGTGTGTGTTTATGTTTACCTGAGAAAAGAAACGTAAACAAATTGAGAATTGAGAATTGAGAATCGAGGACAAAAAAGAAATATAGATAAGTACAAATGGCACATGCCAGACAATTCAGAAACATTTCAGGGAATAATTTGAAGATAAGAATAAAAGAGTAAATACACTTAAGATAAATAGGGCTATTAAGCTATTGAGAATGTAATTGAAAGTTAAATGGAAACTATTACAATTAACATTCTTATGTAAAGTTGCAATGAAATAAGCAATTAACCAACTTTCAGTCAAATCTATTCAGTTGTCATGGAATATTGCAATAGATTGATTGGATATTGAGATCTTTGATCTTTTCTAACAACGAATCAAACCATGACCGAGTTACAAATAGAAGACACGTTTTAACTTATTCCGTTTAGGAATAACAATCGTTATAAAGGTACTCTATTATAATGTATAGCAATGTGTCAAGTTAAACTACGTTGTTGCATTCATTTTCAATGTTTTCTCAGGAAGTAATTGATAGCGGCGGCAGCTCACATAACCAACATTTGAACATCGGCAGCACGAAATAATTTATCAATTTTAATTACAACTCACTCGCACACAAGCAGAGAGAAGCACCAACAAATGAGAAGCAACAAAACAACAACTTCGCATGACAATCGAAAAAACATATAAGATGGTTCTAGTCGAGTTAGTTCTCTTGACCTTATATATACGGCCATACCTGAACTATCTATCGTATCAATGATTAATTATTTCAATTCAATATTTCACATCTGCAATGTTTCTTAGCTGATTTAAATACAAATTTCACAGATTTTCAAGATATTCAAGATTTTACTGTTATCGATTACATATATATAGTATGTTGTACATATATAGTTATCGAAAATTTGAAACAATCTTGTATTGCCTAGGTCATATATCCAAAATTTGAAATCTTTAGCGACTCGACTCGATTGATGCTGATCAAGAATATACTTTTGCACTAAACCCTATTATACCCTTTTGTTTTTACCCATTTCCTGGGTAAAGGGTATCACAAATTAACAGTAAACAGTAAAAATGTAGCCAAGTAGCTTTAGAGTAGCTTTCTTTAGAGTATGTATGTAATGTACTGAGTAAGTACTTACATATAGGCACTATCGCTCGCCTGCTCTCACAGAATAACTTACATGATCACATTACATTACAGGAAGAAGGCTTAAGAATAGAAGTTAGAACGTCTATTATTTGCCTTTCAAAATGAAATGCCACTTTTTACAATGAGAAAAGCTTATCGGACTTAATGAATAACATTTTTTAATTGATTTCATAGAAACAACAATATTAAACACTAGCACAGAGAGTTCTAGCTTTTAACTTTAATATGGAAATATCTTTTAGTTGATCGCAAACGTCACACACACACACACACACACTCACACACACAGACAGTGTGTTTTGATACTCATCTGTCATTTCATAGCTGTAATTACAAGTAGCATGAATTTTCGTCAAGTCACGCTATAAAACAATAGAAGAGAGAAGTAAACAAATGCCAAATAGAATAGATTAGAATAGAATAGAATCGAATAGAATAGAATCGAACCGAATAGAATAGGAATAACACATCACATCACATCAAAATGATATCAAAGCACAAAAAAACGTGCAATACGCAATTAAACTTTAGATACAATAGAATCAGTGACAGCCCCCAGAGACAAATGGAAAAACAAGTAAGAAGGCTCTAGTCGAGTACGCTCGACTAGAAGATACCCTTAACCCTTGATCATACAGACGGACAGACGGTCGGGCTGAGAGACATACACATATGTACATGTACTACTGGAGACTAATGCTTAATGGCTTCATATCTCCGGTGTTTCTTAACCGATTTTAATGAAATTTTTACAGAAGTTCATTATTTTGCTTATAGTTTCAATCCACCATCAGTTTTTTGAAATTCAATAATTTTTTGTAATCGATTACATGTGTATATCGTAAACCTGAAAAGTTATCGAAAATTTGAAACAAACTTGCTGTGCCTAGGGATTGGGAGAACTTATATCCAAAATCTGGAGACTAGCTTTTTTAGTTCCTGAGATCGACGCGTTCATACATACGGACAGACAGACAGACGGACAGACGGATATGGCTAAATCGACTCGGCTGTTGATGCTGATCAAGAATATATATACTTTATGGGGTCGGAGAAGCTTCCTTCTGCCAGTTACATACATTTGCACAAAAACATTATACCCTTTTTTTACCCATTTCATGGGTTAAGGGTATAATAACACAAAACAAATAAATAAATACTTAAGATTTGTTGTTGCGCCATATAATCGCTCAATTGAATTCAGTTTATACGCAAATTAATTAAAGTCGTAAAGTTGCACAAATAACAATAGTTAATACACAACACGTGTTCCCCCTCCCCCTCCCACTCCTTCTTCCCACCCGCACACAAAATGATAGAGTATCTAAGTGGGATTCGATTTTAAATCGGATTTACAGCCCATACACACATATCGGTCGATAAGAATTTTGATAACAACTAAAACACAACGATGTTATTTAGTTAGGTTAACGCCTAAGCAACTTGTGAACTTGTAACTGTAATGCACAGCGCATATAGGATATAGTTTTAATGAGGTAATTCTTTCACAAAATGATTGAATACGGAGGATTGTATACAAAACATTAAGATGGACTTTTATCGAAATGTATGTGAAGTTCCTAAGTACACTTTTTTTTTGTATTTAATTCGTCATTATAGTATATTTTAGTACTACATAACTATAATGAGAACACGCCAGCCAGCCAGCCAGCTCAGCTAAAATTTGGTCCGATTTAGTGGTAAACACAAATACGAAATATCGAAATATCGAAATACGAAAGACTGTCAGCTGTATTGGTGGTGTATTCGACGAATAGCAAAACAGTTGTATCAACAAATTTGAAGTGTGTGCTAGTTTCAGAGTTGATATGAAATGGAATTATTTGTATTTATGGTTCTTAAACGTGTAATTGTCAGGTGTTTTTGGTTGCTTTCTTTTTAAAGATGGACAAAAGTGTTTTATAGATTGTATTTCGTACACAAGAAAAACAAAATATATTCGAGTAACAGCCCACACCGCAGCACAACTATCTATCTCTAGATCTATAAATATGTCAATGAATCTATCGTTGTATCTATAAATAGATTTCTAAAAGATTGCAGAGGCTATAGGTGACTAACGCTTGAGAATCTGGGGATTGCCGCTGCCGCTGCCGCTGCTTCTGTCGCTGCCTCTGCTTCTATCTCGGTCTCTGCCCCAACCAACACGTGTCTGATGTGTGATTTATGCATTAAAGTGGCATTGAATTTTCCTAAGATTGTGTTAAGTGCTTTTCATCAAGCATAGCTATATGTATATGGTAAATGGTAGGAGATTTAAGATTCGCACAGTTTGCGGTAAGTATTTTTTCATTTCTTAATAAAATGTTCAAAATTGCAGCTTTTTATTATTTAATTTGTTTTGTAAATGGAATGGATTTCATTTCATTCTTCCCTACTTTCGCTTCGTTCGCTTGTCAGCGCAAAATATCAAGACGAGACGCGAGTTGAATGCACTTTAACAAAAGAAAGAGATGGCAAATAGAGCATACCAGTGTGTTTGTGTGTAGGTGCGATCGAGATGCAGCTATACGGCAACAGCTTTCAAATATAATTCATATATATATCAATATGTATGTATATAGAAGACCGACCATAAAGTGCTGTCACAAACAAATGTGCGGTAAATAAAATGGCATATATAATATATATATATATATATATATATATATATATATAGATCATATATGCATATAAGAAACTTTGTCAGTCGAGTCGGAGGCTTATCATCATTAATCACAACCTCATCAAAGCTCAAAACGGTTCAAGCACGTGCATTAAATCCTGTTCCGAAAACCGAGCAACGTTCATTGACCCCCCATCAACCCATTTATAGAGCAAACATACATTGTTTGTCGTACTGAAATCTATAATACATAGTATGTGCATATACTATTTTCATTCAACAAACGCTTTACTCTAATCCTTTTGTTATACCTTAACCCTATTAAATGCTTGGAAAATATTTGGGTATAATGCTTGCGCGGAAATGTATGTAACATTCATAAGTATCAGGAAAAATAAGCTCCCCCCCTCGATTGATAACCCGTTTTCGATATTAACAATTAACGATATTATCGATACGAATGAAAACCGGTTGAGATCTACCATAGAACTACCAGTAATCGGGTCTAGCAGGGTATCTCCTAGTCAAGCTTCCTCGATTATACCCTTCTTACTTGTGCGTTCGTTCGTTCGTTCGACACAGGTCAGACTTTTGGAACCGATCCTGACGTGCTTGAAATTTCTTTCGATTGTAAAATCGTCGCAAGGCAATCGAATGAACTGCATTACAATTTCTTATGCATTATCATAATTTCGACAATGTACACTTTACACAAAACACACTTCCCCGCCGTTTCCCGTTCCCCGTGCCCCAGTTTTTAGTTCGTCGTAACTATGCAAAGACTATACATTTTGTAAATTCACTTTCTTTCGGACTGATTTTTTTTATATATATATTTTTTTTTGGCTACGTGCCATTAAAAATTGGCTTTGGCCATCAAACTTTATAACGAGCATTATGTAATAAAGCCGGCGTGAACTGTTTCTCTGTCTGTCTCTCTGTCCGTAAGTGACGACAATAAGTCCAATGCAACGACTTATGCATTACAAATGAAATGAAGTTTTGACTATTAAATGGAATTTATTTCATTTGTATACGAGACATACGAGATCTACTTTTGTATTATTCATTTTGGTTACAAAAGCAACTCTTTGGGTATATTTGACGAGTGAGACTCGTTATCGTTATCGAAATGATTATCTTAACCAATCTTGTCCTCAAATTCTAATTTCTAAATAGAATTTCATTTTGGTTATGTTGGAAAAGCAAATGTTTTCAAAAAATCAAATTAATCGGCACTCAGGGGTTAAAAGAAAACTCGAAGCTAGCAAAAAACACAGTTCAAAAGATCACAAACAAGATTCGGAAACGGCAAACGATTCCCAAGTATAGCTGATTAAAATGTGTATCGCAGAATACGATCTTTTGAGTAATGTCTTTGCCTAATGAACCCTAGAAAATTAACATAAATCACATATCAAAATTCAACTACTCTAAATTTGATGATGATGCTTCCGTTTATAATTAGAACTCGTAGACATTCAAAAAAGGCAAGAGCTCGAAATTGACAAATGATACCAAACGAAACGAAACGGAACGAAATCGAAATTGAAATTGAATTTATTAAAGAAGAGCAAAAGGAAAAAGACTCTATTTGAGACAAACGAAAAATGTAAGGCGATTACGTAATCGCGTAATGAGGAAAAAAGGTTTAAAAATAAAAGCAATTCAATTATTGTTTGCACATTCTGAAGTGTAACAAACAAACTGTGTGTGTGTGTGTGTGTGTGTGTGTGTGTGTGTGAAGTGTAGACAAATCACGAATTATTCAGTTCTCCTAGGTCTCCCAAGTTTTAATGTTTAATACCGGTACTCCGGAGGTACTTCAAGACAACCCCACACTCTGTATATATATATGTGGGTATGTGGGCTGCTCTCTTGCCCCTCGTGTTTATTAATTTAATCAGCTTATTGCTTGACGCGTAACTTCTGTTCCTCTGCTCCACTTCTCCCGTCTCTCCTTCTGCATATACCACATTACCACATTACCACTTTACCACATTAAAAATAGAAATTCCATTTCAATTTCATCAAGTTATCTGCTCGCGAATAGTGAGCTCAAGTCAATACGCTTAAGTGGCGAAGTGGAAGAAGTATAACGAGAGATCGTCAAGGGCATAATATATATCAGAAGAAGAAGACAGAAGACAGAAACCTAAACGTTTTCCGGTTCATTCATACTCAAACATTACGCATACGCCAGGTGAATCAAAAGCAGATTGACTCCTATTAGCGAGTAGAGTATTTTGTTTTGATTTATGTAAAAATATATATTCGAAACGTATTCAAAACCCTAATTACTCCTCTTTCAGACTCTGGCACTTTTGGCCAAAAGTTCATTCAACGCGGCTTCAGCCTTTACGTGTTTTTTTGATTTCGTTTTCGTTTTCGTTTTAATATTATTATTATTATTATTTTTAGTGTGTTTCTTTGGTTAACTGTTGCTTCATTTGCGCTCGTTGCGCTTTAGTTGGTCTCTGTGTCAGTCGAACTTTGAAAAATGCCAGCTATAAATTTGTGTATGTGTGTGTGTGCAACACAACCGCAGTTGCCGCATCAACAACAACAACAATTGAAAACCGAAACTGCGCTTCGTTTGATTTCAACAAAGTGAAAGGAGTTATTTTTGTTTTTTTTTTTATTCAAACATTTATCTAGCGATTTTTTTAATGCATTTATAAAATTTATTTATTATATTTTTATTTGGTTTTTTTATATTTGCCAAATAATTGGCCATACAATTTGTGAAGCTTTTTATAAGCAACTTCCTAGAGTTGCAACAGCAATAAAAAGTAAAAAAAAGCAAGCTCTTTAATTCACAGATCAATTGGGTTAGGAAATTTTGGGGGCGTGTTTAGCCTGGGTTGAATGGTATTACACAAAAACAAAATAAAGGCATAATTAACATATTTATGTTGATGTTGTTGATGTTGCTGGGTAGGGGAGCGGATGAGAAGGGATCATGAATAGGGTTGTCGTTGTTGTTTATGATGATGCAAACATGCAAATGCATCATGTTGATCCTTTTTTTAATGTGGCGATATGGCAACAACAACAGCAACAGCAACAGCAAATAGCTGCTGGTGAAAATTATAATGGCTGGTGTGTGTGGAGTGTGTGTTGTCCGCAAACAACACCAACACCAACACCAACACCAACAACAACAAGAAATGAAACAACGCTTTTCACTTAGCAAACAAATAAACAAAAACAAAACAAACAAACAAAACAACAACACTTGCACACAGCGCAAAATGCCCAACCCCAAAAAAAAAAAAAAAATATTACAAACACAAACTTAAGCCACAAAGTGGTTGTTGTTGCTGTGGCAATTGAATGTCTCTCCAGTAAAAACAAGTAAGAAGGCTCTATAGTCGAGTAAGCTCGACTAGAAGATACCCTTTTAATGAAATTTTTACAGAAGTTCATTATTTTGCTTATAGTTTCAATTCTCATTTTCAGTTTTTTGACATTCAAGAATTTTTTGTTATCGATTACATGTGTATATCGACGCGCTCATACATACAGATGGATATGGCTATATCGACTATATATACTTTATGGGGTCGAAGAAGCTTCCTTCTGCCAGTTACATACATTTGCACAAAACCATTATACCCTTTTTTACCCATTTCATGGGTTAAGGGTATAAAAAAAGAAACAACAACAACAAGAATATAAGCATGCACAACAAACTATGTGTGCGTGTGTGTGTGTGTTACAATGCCCCAAGTCATGCAGCACATGCATATGCCAAACCATTGCGCCACAATCAACCACAACAACAACAACAACTGAGAGCAACCACAATCGCACCACCAACCACCTGACCGTAGCTAAAAGCTGAAGCTGCAGTTGCAACTGCAACAACAACTCGTGAGATTGAGCCGAGAGTTTGTGGCATTTTATTATTGCTTTTAGATATACAAATAAACATATGTGTCTGTGTGTGTGTGTGTTTGTGTGTGTGTGTGTATGCTAGAAGAATCAGGAAATTTAGTTGATTATTGTTAAAAATCAATATTGTTGGATTAAAAAGCATTTCATAATAAAAACAAGTAAGAAGGCTCTAGTCGAGTACGCTCGACTAGAAGATACCCTTAACCCTTGATCATACAGACGGACAGACCGGTCGGGCTGACAGTCACACTCATATACCGCTGTACCAATGCATGATGGTTTCATATCTCCGGTGTTTCTTAACCTATTTTAATGAAATTTTCACAGAAGTTCATTATTTTACTTATAGTTTCAATCCTCATTTTCAGTTTTTTGAAATTCAAGATTTTTTTGTTATCGATTACATGTGTATATCGTAAACCTGAAAATTTATCGAAAATTTGAAACAAACTTGCTGTGCCTAGGGATTGGGAGAGCTCATATTCAATTAAATTGAGATCGACGCGTTCATACATACGGACAGACAGACAGACGGACATGGCTAAATCGACTCGGCTGTTGATGCTGATCAAGAATATATATACTTTATGGGGTCGGAGAACCTTCCTTCTGCCTGTTACATACATTTGCACAAAAACATTATACCCTTTTTTTTACCCATTTCATGGGTTAAGGGTATAATAAACAAAAGCTTGTGTTTTTCGCGGGGTGGCAACTCTATTTATTATGTATGAAATATAGTAAGAAATAGAGTAAAACGAAAGATTTTAGGAAGAAGCGTAAATAAAAAACTTTTAAAGTCAAACCAAATTGCAAATGTATTTTACATATATTATTTGGGTTCCAAAATAAATTTGTGTTTTTAGCAGCTCTTTTGAATGCGATGGTAACTCTATTATGTGGGAAAAACTAAAGTTTATAAATGAATTAAGAATTATAAGCAAAAAATACTTTTTAAAGTTAAGCCAAGTTGCAAACCCATTTAAAATATTTCGATTTTTATTATTATATTTTATTTGTTTTTTTTTTATTACAATAATGAATATTATTATATTATGAATATTACAATTTGAAAACCTTTTTAAGCTAAACCAAAACACGCGGAAGCTCATACAAATTAGATTGAAATATACTTAGCTGTTTTCGATTCTCGTTGTCTAATGAAACCAAAAATAGAAAAAAAAGAAAAAGAGCTAAAAAACAAACTGAGAAAACGCTCGGAGTAAGACTCTGTAGCTAATCTTTTGTCGGCATTTGCATTAGCGCCTCTTTTGTTGTTGTTTACGGCGTGAAAGTGAAATCTTTGGAATCGCGCTTTTCTTTGCATTATGCCGTTTGCTGTTGTTGTTGTTGTTGTTGCTGCTGCTGAATGAATTTTACAGCAGTCACACACACAAAAAACGGAAAAAAAAAAGAAAAAAAAGAAAAAGGAAAACGTCTGTTTGCGGTCATAAAAGTTTTTTTTTGCTTTTCTTTTTAGCCAGCAAAATATTTAGAAATGCTAAAAAATCGTCGTAAAATTGCTTACTCTCTCATCTCATTTGTTTTACTTACGATGTCAATTAAATATTTACACATTCAACTGATTCAATTCATTCACATGACGAAAAAGATGAAAAAGTGCAGTCAAATTTATCTGTCTTACCTGTAAATATAAAAACAAAAGAAGGGGAAAGAAAGCATCAATAAACAGTTTTCAAAATAGTTGATTAGTTTATTTTTTGGGAACACATTTGACGAGTGAGATTCGTCATCGATAAGTATAACAAAAGTCTGTCAAGTCTTAAAGTAAAATAAAATATAAATACATTAAAGTCGAAACTCAACGGAACGTTAATCAGGCTAAGAAGTTCATTCGGTATTTGATATACCCTCCCTCCTCCCTCCTCGTTTAGAAAGAGTATTCCATTTCAAAATATCGAACGTCATACTCAAGTCAAACTGAGATAGCAACAAATCAAAAGAAAAAAAAAACAACACCAAACAAAAACCAAATTGGGGGAAATTTAAATCAAATTATTTACGATGCGTCTCTAAATGTGAAATTGTATTTAAAAATATACACAACAACAACAGCTTCACATCACACACAATTAAAAAAAAACAATGTGATGCCGCGACGATTCTGGGGCTAAAATAAAAATCTTGAGCGCTTGACAACAAGCTAAAAAAAAAAAAAAAAAAATTAAAAGTGGACGCAAATTCTGATTTTTTTTCGAATTTGTTGTGCGCCGCATTGAGACGTAAAACAACAATAAATATTCGCCAGTTTTTTGTTCTTGTTATTATTAATGTGCTCAAGGCAAACGAGCAAAACAAACAAACAAACAAAGAAAGAGTTGTGCTTAAAAAAAATTTTTGTTTCATTTTATTAATAAAAAACAACAGAAAACAGAAAAAATACCTTAATAAAAATGTTGAACAACAAAAATATTCTTGCTTGTGTTTTGCTTGCTTTGAGCAAACAACAACAATTGAATTCAGTTCAGAAATCGACAGCTTGTGTTCTACTCCAGTTTTAAATGAAAAACAATTATTTATTATTATATATATTAGGCTCTACTTGAACAGCTGTTCGTTCTTCTCACAGCTGTTTCCCCATCCAATTCAAATCGTAACAATTGACAATAGTTAAGTTCAGTTCACAATTCAGAATTTATATATAAATGGGAGAACAAAGTACAGCCGCCAGAAAGGAAAACATTCATCACCTCGAATATTACATACACTTGAACACACACATTCTTAGCCCTGCCCTTAAAATGGCTAAAACGGCATAAATGGCATAACAGTATGTAACACATAGAACTGATTCGATATCAATATATATCGATAACACCAAAAACATAAGATTATTTTGATTTTGACCGTACCCCCCAAGGGTTAACCGTTTAGGGTATTTCCTAGTCAAGCTTTCTCAGGAAATAGCTTGCACAAAAACAGACGGAAAGATGGACTTGACCTGATATGGACTCAGTTCGTGATGCTGTTCAAGAATATATATATATATACAGTTTGTCAAGGATCTGTTTACACACAGTGAAAATTTTTGATATACGGTTACACTGGCTGTTGTTTTAATTATTTTATTAATGAAAGCCAACGGTGGACATACAAATATTAATTATAGTTTAAAACCAAAAACTGATAGAAAGATTAACATTGTCTAAACACTTGTATGGCAGTTGAATTTTGTGCCTTGTTAAAAATTTTAATGTTTCTTTGTTGTTTATGTTTTTTAAGTTTTGTTTAATGGGTTTAAGAGATAATTAACTGAATAACTTATAAATAAAAAAAAAAAAAAATTAAAAACAATCAACAATCTACAATCTAAAGTGAAAATATTACAATTTTTCACTGTTTGTAAACAAATCCTTGACAAACTGTATATACTTTATGAGATGATCTTTAAGCACTCTTGTGTTACTTTTTGATTATTTTTGATATTTATTTTTAATAATATCTGTTTTTTTTCTTTTGCCTAAATCAACACAAGCCAAGAAAACCTGCCCTTTTAACCAAAAGCAACATCACCAGATACCAGCTACCAGATACAAATGTATCTGAAAGTGATTTTTGCTGCATCTCTCGCCTGAGTCGCCTTTTGGGTCATTGCTGTTTGGCGCTCTGTCTCTCGCTCTCTCTCTCTCACTCTCTCGCTCTGTCTGTCTCTTTTCGGCACATCTTAACACAGCCTTGTACTCGCACTTTGTCTCTGTATTCTTCGATTCTTATGACCATTGCTTGATGCATATTATACATGTTTGTACATGTGTGTGTGTGAGTCTTAATTCAATTAGCATTTGGTTTTTCAATGCGCTCTCTTGCGTCCTTAACTGACGCTTTGGCTTCTGCATACGAAAACCAATAATAACAACAACAACAAAAACATCGAAAAATAAACTGCGCCCATTTTTAATTAGAATGCAGCCAAAAGCAACAACATTAATTCGATTTTACAAATGTTCGACTCGTCGCCGCCGTCGTCGTCGTCGTCCCAATGTAATCAAAGTCAAATCGCGCTATACATATATATATATATATGTGTGTGTGTGTATATATGTTAACGCCACACTGTGACAGAGCCCAATGTGCATTACGTACATAAGTATCTATGTATCTATATGTATCTATGTGCCTCTGCGTATCTATGAGTATAGCTCACAGCTATTTAGCTATTTAGCTATTTAGCTGCTTAGCTATTTTATTTAGTTTGTGCATGAACAAAATACCCGACGGACAACGCACTTGGTGACCTTCGCCGTGTACGCTGCGCCGCATTTACCTCAAGGTTAACAATCAATAACAACAAAAACGAAAACAACAACAACAACAACAACTGCAACAATAACAACCAACCAACCAGCACCAACAGCAACAGCAACAATAAAGATAAAAGCGCATTAACTAGAGCAAGAATTGCCTTACCACCCCAAGTTGACTCGCCTCACCTCTCCTCACCAATACCTCACAACTGTGATATTCGGCTCTGTGTTGCCTCAGACTCAAAGCACTCGTAGTAAAAGACAACTCTAGATCCGGGTGGTTGGTCAAAACTTGATGCTTATGCCGATACGGAGTTAATTTTTTTTTATACTAGCTAAATTTTATATTTTATTTGTTCGTTTTTTTGACTTGCTAAGAACTCATACATCTTAATGAAGATCTTTTTACACTCAGAATAATTTTAAAAATATTTAATTAACTTCATTTATATCAGTGGTTTGAGAATAAATATTTTTTTTCGGCGCCCCCCAACCTGAGCGCAGTAGGTAACATACAACGGCGCTTAGGTCTCAAGTTAAATCTTACGGGCTCTTTCTGGGTCTCTTACCGCCCCCCTTGAGAACTGCAGCGCCCACAAGGGGGCGTTATCGCCCACTTTGGGAAACACTGATTTATATGGTAGAAATAATAAGAAAAATTCTTAAGGAAAAATAATAACGAAACAATAAAATCCAACATTATGTTTTCTATATTGTAACCTAAGATCAAAAATAAACATTATATGGCTTCCTCATCAGCGAATCTTTAATTATCAGCTGGAATGCATTGAATTAACCGAGTTTATAGCACTGTTTTATAGCATATTTACAACTGTTATATGCGAGATTTTTTTGGAATAATTGTTCAAACTAAATAAAAGCAAACAAAAGGAAAATGCAACAACAACGAATTCAACTTGCAACTTGCATTGTTTTTTGTTGCCGTGTGGCAGGCACTTAAGACCGAAAAACTTAATTGCACACATTGTTGCAACAACAATAAATAATAACTAACAACGACAACAAACACTTTGCGTGCGATTTTGTGTACGGTTTCTGTTTTTGTTTCTGTTTCAGATTCGTGACTTGTAAAAAAAAATATAATCTCCGAAAAAAAAAATGGAAACACTACATTTTAATAGTTCTTTGGCCAGGCCAGGCCAGGCCAGACCAGCTTTCAGTTGTAGCATCGTTTTTTACTTGAATCTCAGTGTCTGTGTATCTGTGTATCTGTGTGTTTGTGTGCCTGTGTGGCGTTATGCAAGATCCATTAAAATCCATTATAATGGTATCTCAAACAGTTTGTAATTATGATTACAACAAACTCGTCAACATCATCATCATCATCATCATCATCATCATCATCAAATGCGACTTTTTTTGTTAGCCAATTTACATATGTTGTCCTAAGTGTTCGGAGTTCGGAGTTTGGAGTGTTATCAACACGCCCCACTTTTAACCATTTCTGCGCGTTCAGTTCATTTGCATATATTTCACTTTAAGCAACACATTTTCCTATCTGTTCGAATAGGCTAAGGCTAATGTGGCACCATTACTTATCGGTTTCGGTACGTCAAGTGAAATACATTTTCGTACGGGGATTTATTTTTGGTATGTACTGTTATATGCCAATGTGTTTTGGAGCTTTTACTAATTGCGAATTCTAATTTTAAAGCGTTTTTTTTTTATTTTTTTGTATACCCTTAACAAAAGTTAAAAAAAGGGTATAATGTTTTTGTGCAAATGTATGTAACAGGCAGAAGGAAGCTTCTCCGACCCCATAAAGTATATATATTCTTGATCAGCATCAACAGCCGAGTCGATTTAGCCATGTCCGTCTGTCTGTCTGTCCGTATGTATGAGCGCGTCGATCTCAGGAACTACAAAAGCTAGAGTCTCCAGATTGAATTGAATATGAGCTCTCCCAATCCCTAGGCATAGCAAGTTTGTTTAAAATTTTCGATAAATTTTCAGGTTAACGATATACACATGTAATCGATAACAAAAAAATCTTGAATTTCAAAAAACTGAGGATTGAAACTATACGTAAAATAATGAACTTCTGTGAAACTTGCATTAAAATCGGTTAAGAAACACCGGAGATATGAAGCCATCAAGCATTGGTCAAGTAGTACATGTACATATGTGTATGTCTGTCACCCCGACCGTCTGTCCGTCTGTATGATCAAGGGTTAAGGGTATCTTCTAGTCGAGCGTACTCGACTCAGTCTTCTTACTTGTTTTATTTGATTTATGCCGCCACAGAGAAATAAATCAAAATATCTTTGTTTCCATGCTCACCATAATAATGAGTAGGCCGTTTACCTATCATATATATATATTTATATATATATATATATTTATATTTAAATCGCTTCAGGCTTAAGGTAAAGATTATTTATACGCCATGTGCTTAGATGGCTTAGAGACAACAACAACAACAACAACAACAACAACAACAGAAGCTAACTTTTTTAATGGGGTCAGAAGACAAGAAAGATTGGTAACGGAGCGTGTGCCAAGCACACACACACACACATATGTTTCTCACGCATATTCATCAAAGTTTTTACAGATAGAAAATGATGCTGTCCAAATGAGATTGGCCAATTTTTAAAGGCAGGTTGTTGAACCCTCCAACACAACACACAAACTGCCAAAGACAAATAAAAAAGAAATAAATAATACAAGAGATATATGCAGGTATATCAGGTATATCATATTTATCTACCAATCCATGACACACACATACACGCATTAACTAATATCAATACCATTTGCCCCACAGCTGCAGTGGGAGATTTCATAAGAACCACATTTTTTTCAGTGTAAACAGTTTGTTGACATACAGTATATGCCACATTTGCTCCAAATAAACTCAAACTGTCTGTTTGTCTGTTTGTCTGTTTGTAACTGTTGTGACAACACAGAGCAAAGCCGCAGAAAGCAAACAAGTAAAAAGGCTTAAGTCGTGAATGTTCGACTAGCAGATACCCTGAACTATTTACAGGTCGCGTTGGGTCACTATAGTGGGGAGATAATCATTTTTTATTTCTTCATATTGTTTATGGAACAATTTTCAAGTTTTTATTTGCATGATTTTAGTGTTATCGATTACATGAATATATACGATATAAAAACAGTAAGAGTTATCGATTATTTGAAATAAACTCAGACGATAATATTTGATGGGGTGGATCGGGGGGACCGGAGTTGCTACCTTATTGTCTGTTACATAGTTTTGCACAAACCCGTTATATCCTTTTTTTTTGCCGTTTCATGTGTTTAGGGTAGAGAAGATGAAATAAATTTCAGAATCAATAGAACGTGGCTGTAAACAATCAATATTATCAATTAACAGGCGCAATATAGCCAACAACAACTTGTAGTAAAAGTGCGCAAAAATACAAACAATTAAAGATAGAAAACAAAAAAAAAAAAGGGTTTTTAAAATAAAATGTGTTTGTATAATAAAATATGATTTGATAATTTTGAAATTCATGTATTGTATAATATTAACAAGTAAGAAGGCTTTAGTCGAGTAAGCCCTTAACCCTTGACCATTCAGACGGACAGACGGTCGGGCTGACAGACACACTCATAAGTACGTGTACTACCGGACCAATGATTGGTGGTTTTATATCTCCGGTGTTTGTGAATCGATTTTAATAAAAATTTCACAGATGTTCCTTATTTTGCTAAGAGTTTCAATCCCCATTTTCAAGTTTTCGATGTTTAAGATTTGTTTGTTAACCTGAAAAGTTATCGATAATTTGATTAAGATATTAACTAAGACTTTACATACAAGTTATTTACTACCAACTTCTTTTGAACTGCAGCTCTAACATATGCAATGTCGACTTCTCACCTTATAAACGAATCAAAATTCAATATATTTGCTTAGACTATTTGCTACGTCGACTGTGTCTAGGGCCAACATATTGATAGACGAATTGGATGGCGTTTGGCAACGTGCATTGCCTGCACAATTGGCATACACATTAAAGAAAAAGAAATAAGTGAACAAAATAGAAGCAAAATAGGTGCAACTACAGACTGTGCCAAGTGTTAAATATATATATATACACACACACACACGCACATACACACATACACAAAATAGCTATGTACTTATGAAGCGGCAATGTAATGTAATGTAATGTGTAATGTAATTAGTGAGGTTTGCACCGCGTCACAAAATGTAATTTGCGCTTGCGAAATGTGTCTGTGTGTCTATGTCTATGTCTATGTCTATGTCTAGTGGAGGGGGAGTAGTGAAGGGGAAGCGCACTAGGCCTGGGTGGCACACGTGACCCAACACCCTGTCCTGTCCCCTAAAAGCCCCCTTGAAGCCAACAACCAAAAAAACAATATAGTGACCAAGTCAGGTTAGGTTTCACTGCGCGATTCGCTCATGAACCCGGATATATAGACAAATCCAGGTATATCCACTATATACATATATAGTCAAAGATAATGTACATATGTTTGTATGTATTTGTAACTACTATATAGAAATTAAGCATGTACATATATCATTTGGTGTACACGCATTTGGTATCGACGAACTGGAATATCAATGTCGTATATTCAAATTCAAATTCGAATTGAAATTCAATTCAATTGCATTTCAAATGGGTGTCTCAATTAGAAAAAACAAAAAAAAAAAAAAACAAATCAAATTTGAAAGTTTTTTTTCTCGTTTTAACTACACGTTGTTCGTAAAATGACTTTTGGGTTGCAAAATGTGTACTACAACAAAATTCTTGCCACTTAATGGGCCACAACAAGACCAAACAAAATGCCATAAACGCACATCAATGTACACAAGCCATAAAAACAATTTTAGTAGTGCCTCGAAGTGAAAGATACCCTGTGTGCAGAAAGGCAGAAAAGCATATCTTAAGATCGATAACGGGCTAGATATATACTAAATAACGATTTAACACCGATTTTTCTGACCTTCTCTATTTAGAAAAGTTTTAAAGGTATAAAAACCGCAGCATTTCAAACTCAAATCTCCAAGTCTCAAAGTTGAGTTTCGATTGTGTCCATTAAGGATTTAACTTTTCTTATTACACACACACATACATATACATATATGTATATACCCTTTTTAGCTGTACACAACCCATTTTGAATAGCCTGCGGCGGGGAACATTTTTAACGAGCTACGCATCGGGAAAACTTTTCATCGCCATATGCTACAATTGCCAGTGTATGAGTATGTGTGGGTGTGACGCTGCCACTTGTGGGATGTGATGTGTTCAGGAGAGGGGGAGGGGGGGGGGGTGAGTGGTGTGCGGGGCGTGTCTTGGTGGGCGTGACATTTACCTTAGCATTGTTGCTGCTGTACGTCGACGCTGCTGCTGCTGATACGACTGCTACTACCGAGTCTGAGGCTGCGGCAGCTGCTGTCGATGCTGCTGCTGACGATGATGCTGCTGCGGCTGCTGCTGAGGTCGAGGCAGATGTTTCGAGCCAATTTTCCGGTTTCATTTAAAGTGTGTTGTGGGCGGCAGAAACCGCACAAAATGTTCCACAAAAAAAGGAGAGTTACAAATATTTCAAGTGCGCACACACACACACTTCAGTTACACGATGATAGCGCGGGGCGGGGCGGGGCGGCTGTTGTGGCAACTTTTTCAATTGCACTTGCACTCACTATTTGCTGCTATTTTCTTCTTCGAAAATGACTTCTACCTGTTATTGTTGTTGTTGTTGTTACTGTTGTCTTGATTTGCACACTGCACACATACGCATAGACACACACAGAGAATGACGAAGACGACGACTACAATTTGACATACGTATATAAATGTAACGCGACGGAAACTTTTTTTTACGTTTCGCTTTTTATTCAGCTTGTATATTTTCGGCACACACGCACACAGCTGCACTTTCGAGAGACTAAAAGCGGCCTCTGGCGGCTAAACATATGTTAGATATTTCAAAGCAGTCCTCAATAGACTGGAGACTGGAGAGTGCAGTTTTTGTTGTTGCAGTTGTTTTCAACGTTGCCGTTATTGCTGTTATTGCTGTTTTTGTTTCTCAAGCAAACATATGTTTGGACATGCAGGCACGTACGCAACTTTTGAAGGGTCGTCGTGACGAAGACGACGAAGACGAACTAGACGACGTCCACGAAACCAGAGGTGAATTAAAGTCTAGTGAGAGTGAGATAGAGCGCACTGGAGCAGCAGGAGACAGCAGGAGACAGCAGGCGGCGACTGCAGAAGTCGTGTTCTAGAATGTTCTCAACGTCTTTTATGTGTGGGGGCAGCAGGTAGACACTTCTTATTCGTCTTCTTGTATTTACTGTACTTGGATTGTGTTCAATGGTTTTTTGACGTTCTTTGATATTTTTTTTTTCTTTGAAAAGTTATGAAACTCGATATTCGACTGCCTGTTTTAATTCTGTCTTACAAGTACAACATATGTATGTATGTTAAATTCTCTCACACTTTATATGTATATAAACAATTTGGTTAGTATTGTTGTTGTTGCTGTGTGGTTTTGTGCGGCTCCGCTGTTGGCTTGTTGGGGCTTTCGTGCGCGGTCACTCTAGTTGAACGACTGAATTCAACGGCAATCGTTGGTGGCATGAAACTTGACTACGACGTCCCCAAGCACAAACAGCACACAATTGAGTGAAAACAAAAAAACGCAGCGCAACAGTCGCGGCAGCAACAGTAAAGCTCTCAAAAGCACAAGCGCCGACGACTCTTGGATTGAGTGGAAACAAACACACAAGAGCAAAGTAGTAGCAACAGCAAAAACAACGACGAAAATCAAACAAAAACAAAAAAACTTGTCAAGCATTGCTGTTGTTGTTGTTGTTGTTATTATTATTGCTGCTGCTGCCGCCTCTCGCTGTTGCTGCTGATCCCATTCGAAAGTTTAATTATATTTGCGCCACCGACACTAGTTGCTATGCTGCTGTTGTTGTTGTTGTTATTGTTTTTGTTTATTATTCGGATTTTCGAAACCGGCAAGGCGCAGCAGTGACTGCGCTGCGCTGCGCTGCGCTGCTCTGCGTCGATCAGCAGCAAAGAAGCAACAAATTGTACACGCTCATTGTTATTGTGTGCTAGTATTGGTGCGTTTGGTGCGATTTCGGCTTTGGCGGCAGCACCACCAACAACAACAGCAACAGCAACAGCAGTAGCAGTAGCAGCAGCAGCAGCAGCACAATTGCGTCAGAGGTACTCACACACACACACCAACACACACACACACACACACACACCGACAAATGGGGCCGTAAAGCTTTTGCACTAAAAGTTTTCTTATACGAATTTCGTGCGCCGTTCTTTTTTTCAATTCATGCGCGTCCCAAGCACACTCACACACACTCACACACAGACACAAACCCAACATGCAAAAATATCGCCAAAAAACAACAACAAGATGAAGAGAGCGAAAACAAAAATTAAATTAATTAGAAATAAATATTGTGCACACGCACACACACACGCACAGACTTGCCTATGCATGCGTGCATGTATGTGTGATTATGTATGTGTGTCCGTAATTAATTCAATTCACTTTAGAGCGTATCGAAATGACAACAACAACAAAAACAATAACAAAACCAAGAACTCGATGCAAACACAAAAAAACAAAAAAAGCTCAGCAAAGCACCGCAACAAACCACAAAAGCAACTGTAAAAATTGCAAATGAAACATTTCTTAAGTTGCTTTTGTTGTTGTTGATTTTGTAGCTTGTTTGTTTTTTTTTTCTTGAAATTTCAGTTTCTGGTTTTCAATTCAATTCGTTGTCGCCTGCACCACAAAAAGCTGAAATAATATTGTTGCTCGTTATTTTTGGCATTGTTTTTTTTGCAACAAGAGTTAACTATTTTTATTTTTGTTTATATTTTTACTTATTGGCCCAAAAAGCATACATGTGAACATCTCTCGTTCAAGTGCAAAATAAACACACACACACACACACACACACTTTAAGCTCTAACACCTCTCTCTCTCTGTGTGCGGTACTTAAGCAAATTTGGCAGGCACTTTGGCTACTCTTGAAGATACATTATGAAAAAAACAATAACAAAAAAAAAACAATAATCACTTAGGATTGTTATATTGCACTTCAATTTTTAACTTGACAAAAACGAGGTAAAAATATCGAATATCGAATAAAAACATGAATCTTTTCTGTCGAGAAATATGACAACTTTTTAAGATTCCGAACCTATTTCTTAACATCTGCATAAGAATCAATCAAAAATATCCCGAGTACAGTTTCATAGAATGGATCATAAAACATTCATATTAAATACTAAAAAATACAAAAATACCCACTCTCACAAATTGTGTATTTAAATACTGCACTCATTAATAAAATCGATTAAAAAGTTATAAGCATTAAATACTATACTTTTGCCAAGTATCCTGCTAATACTTTTATTCATAAAAGTTGTTTTTTTGTTTTCGAAGACAATCTCCTTAAATAAATAAATAAATTAGTAAGCTATTTTGTTGGTGACATTGACTAATTTATTACGTATATAATTAATACGTATAAGTAGATTGTAGACTTGTTGTTGGTTGTAGCCTCTTTAATTATTGTTGTTGTTTTCAGTGTAGTCAATGCCTCAAGAATGACTATAATCAAAAGTCAAAGTCAATGGCAATGAAACATTATATATATATATTTTTTCAATATATTAACATTGCTAACGATACGAATTCTTAAATGTTAAAGAGGCACACAAATATTTTTGTAATTATTGTGTGCATTCCAGCAGCTAATTTTAATTGATTGATTGATTGATTGATGGCGGTTCATAAGAATATCAATACTCATTATAGCGGAGGATTGGATTTTCGATGAATATCACTTTGGGATAAGAATTCAATAAGTAAATATCTATGTTTGTGGTAGTTGTTGTAGGTTCTTTCCAAGAATATACTTTAAAAAGATGTTTTTGCTTCCACCACAAAGCAGACAGAGAGAGAGAGAGAGAGAGAGAGAGAGAGAGAGAGTAGTGTCTTATCAATATTGATTGTAAAGTGTAAATAATTTTTATCTTTTTATAAAACATTCGAGCTATTTTTAAGGTAAATATTGTGAAGTCAAGAGTATAGGAATATTTCATTATAAATATCTTTCATTTCTTTTATAGATTGAATACAATTGAATACAATACAAGTCAAATAAAAGTACACTGAACTCAAGTGTTTTTTATGTGTGTGTGTCTCAAGTATTATATAAATATGAGAAATATATATATATATATATATATATATATAAATAGCCAATTTGCTATCAGTAGCAAACACATTTAACACAAAAGAAAAAAAAATACGCTTACAAACAAACAGGATGCATTTTTGTTTTGTTGTTATTTTTAAGAACAGTTATACATTTGTTAAGGTGGGAAGGTGACTGAGAGGGGGGGGGGGGGGGCGGGGGGGGGGCGAGCGGGGTCGTTGCTGCTTATCGAAGTTTTGTGTGCGCCAAACGCCCTTGACAACAGAGTGTATGTGTTAGTGTGTGTGTGTTGTGTGTGTGTGTGTTTGTTGCCAACCTATTATATTTGTTGTTGTTGTTGTTGTTGGTAAGCGTATAACGCTAATTGCAATTAGGAGACGCCTGCATTTTAAACACACACGACACGTGCCCACGTGCGCAAAAGAGACAACAACAACAGATAACTGTGCAATGCAAAACCTTAAGAACGGGATTGGGGGGGGGGGAGAAAAGGTGTGTTCTGTGTGTGTGTGTGTGTGTCTTTAAAAATAGTTTGAGGGCGACACTTTTATAAGACTTTAAGCCAAAAACCAACCAACACCCAACAAGAATTCCCCTTTAACTATGTTTGTGACATGTGACTTGGGGCGTTAACTAAAATAATAATATACATACATATATATTATTACGACGTTCTAAACTAAAAGTGGAGCTTAAAGAACCAAATACAACAACAACAACAACAACACATGTTAATGTCTTGTCTTGTGTCGAGTTGTTGTTTTTGTTGTTGTTGTTGTTCTCTGCTTGTTTTGCGCAGAATAAAAAGACCTTGCTTTCGATTTTCAAAAACGTACACACACACACACACACACACACACACACAGAGTCACAGTCAGTCGCGCACACACACACACACACAGAGACAAGAAAAAAATCGTTCATATTGCTATATTATACACTGAAATCGACTATGGAATACCAACAACCAAAATCCCAAAAATTATATTAACAAAAAAAAAAACTAAATAAAATAAGAAAAAAACCGCATCGCAGGCGAGTAATGTTTGTTTGTTTTTTTCACAAAGCAAAGTCATTTATAAATTGTATCAATGCTCATTTCACACCCTCGCACCCCGTCCTCCATCCTCTGCCAAACCAGGCGAGACCCAAGCCTCGCCTCAGCAGAGTAACAGCGTCAGAGTCAGAGCAGAGGCGTCGTCTCGATAGCAGCACGCTTCACTGCGCGCCAAACTCTACGTTAACGTCGACGTCTACGTCGACGCCGGCAGCGTAGTCCGCGTCGACGACGACGTTGTTTGTAGAACTTGTTGGCCAAATTGTTTTACTTTACACTACCCTGGATAATAACTAACAAAGTTATGTGCGGAGTATGCAAAATCAAAGTGGAAATAAAATACCGCCGTTACTTCACCTCTATATAAATATATATGACTAAAACGTTTGGTAATGCCACAAGAAAGAACTCAAGGTGCAGCTAATAAAAATAAAACCGTATATACAATTAAATGTCAAAAAATATGTGGAGGAAGGAAATTAAAGACCATTAATATTATTCCAAATATTGTTGTTATCGATAACGATAACATTTACATAAGCTATTGATAGATATATTGGCATATACTACGATATCACATCATTAATTTGTTATGGTATAGCACATGTGAGAAGAGGAGAGATAATAAAATTATATTGAAAAAAAAAAATGCTATCGATTTCAGTGATAGAATATCGATAAGTCTATTATTGTTCCATATCACTATAGGGTTAATGTAACCTCATCAAGAAAGATTAGATATTGACACGCAATAATTAGGGTATCTATTGGGTTGGGTTGGGCTTTAAGATGATCTGTACTTGTTCACATTTAACTTGTTAACTTGGCTTGAAGTGGTTGCTTGGTTGGTCGATTGCTTGCTAGTGGTTTGGTTTGGTTTGGTTTGGTTCGTTTTGCCCGGTTCAGTTCAGCCTATGTCAGGTTAAAAAAGACACCTTTCAAGACTGGTTTAGTTATTGGCTACCGAGTGTGTGTATGTCTGTTTGTGTGTGCGTGTATGCGTGTGTGTGTGTGTGTGTGTGTGTGTGTGTGTGTGTGTCTGTGTCTCTTGGCTGGCTTCTTGTTACAGTTCATTTGTTCGCTGTACTGGTGATTGCTGGATGAGAGACTTCTAAAAGGCACCCGAGCTAAATGCAACAACTTATTCTTAGCTTGGCTTGATTTAAGTGTGTGTGTTTGTGTTCGTATTGGTTTCTGCTGTATGTTTGTTTGTTTGTTTGTATTTAGTTGGGTGTTGGCTGCCAGCTGTTGTTGTTGTTGTTGTTGTTGTTGTTGTTATAGTTACAATTGCCAACAAGTTAGAAGAATGTCGTTTGTTGTCGTGTTGTTGACTGAGAATGCAAAGTGAATTGCTGAAATGCCTCAAGTAACTAAGCAACTCTCGTTGGCGGCACGAAAAGGGAGTGCAACTCCATGTATGTATTGTATGTTTTTTTGCATATCCGACATTTAACAAATTTTCATATTTTTCAAATTTTTCCATGTCTATCCATCTCTAACTAAAGAATCAATAATACGAAATAAATCGAAACAAACACAAAAACAAAGCAGGCAACTGCCTTGTTGGCTTTTTGTTTGTTGTTTGTGAACATACGGGCTGGCTTTGGGCATTATGTAAGAAACAACGTTAATTATATTGGCTTTATGCAAGAATTTCAATTGCAAAAAGTGAAAGTCAACAACAACAACAACGACACACACACACACACACAGTCAAACTTACACGTACATTACGTATACGCAACGTTGAGAGACGTCAAATTAAATTGTTGTCTCTGATGTTGGCAGGGCGATGGGCAATTTTTTTGTTTTTTAGCGATAAGATTTTTGACTCATCCTGAATCATCCAGATCCAGAGACGTGTGCCTATGCTGCCTGCCACAACGAAAGAACGAAAGAACGAAAGGCCAGAAAACGTGCAACAACCACAACAACAACAACGACGACGACCTTAATTCTGTGGCAGCAACAAAATTAACATCGTCAAGAAAACGACTCCAAGGGCAACAACAATGCTACCACCATGCCATGCACTCTAGACATACTTATAGGCATACATAAATGTAGATAAAAAGGTATAATAAGTAAATACCATTTGCAGTATACACTGAAAAGAATTTGAAACCCTTGAAACCTTTTTTGTATCTTAAGTAAGTGTAGATTAAGTGTTCAAAACTTCGAAAGGCTCAAACAAATTGTCTATAGGATAAAAGCAAGGTTTGAGATTTCAAATAGAATAGATTACTAATAAGTTTTCGATTTTTTTTTTTTTCATTATTTCCCAATATGTTAAAACAAGAAGTATGAACACAACACCAACACTTAACTCAGTTATCAGTTATAGTTGACCCCACTTTTTCCCTTCCTTACACACTCTTTCGTTCGTGTTCGTGAAATAAAAATCCATTTATCTGAATAAAGTCTATTTGATTTTGAATATCGATTTAAATCGATTGTGAACATTGCATTGATGTTTTGATATAAAAATCAACAAGTTATCGAATTATCGAATTACAAATTAAGTAATTTAAAGAACATTTTGTTGAGTGTATCTCTTGTCTTTGGATCTGTGGCAAACTCACGCTCACTTTGCAGCCGCATTAGAATGGAACTGGTTCCAGCTGTGCAGCTTTTGGGCTATCTGGCTATATGGCTATATGGATATCTGACTGCTGCTGTTGTTGCTACTTGCTGCTGCTATGTGGCAGCATTTAGTATTTAGCATCGTCTGAATTGTGTCCTAACACTTGGCGCAACGCCTCCGTGGCATGCAGCCGCAGCCTCCGTTAGGCGGCGTTAACAAGCTCGTGCGGCTGCCACAACACACACACACACACACACATAACGCACAAGAATTGCCATGAACCAATTTGATAATTCACACACACACACACACACACACACTAACACACGCACAACAATTATTTTTTGCCGTTTTTTCTCTTAGTCAGTTTATACCCTGCCTGGTTCTATCATATGAGAAAATATCTATAATAGTTCGTTTAGTGAAAATGAATGTAAAAGACCTCTAAATTATATATACTCTTGATCAGCATCCGTCTGAATCGATCTCAAGTACTATGAGAGCTAGAGACTTGAGACAGAACAAGTTTGTTTGATAACATAATAAAATATTGAATTCGAAAAACCTGAAAACTGGTTTGAAACTATAGACAGAACAAAGAGTATTTGCAAGTCGAGCTTACTCTACTAGAGCCTCTTACTCGTTTACGTTTTTAACGATTTTTTGCGAGGCTCAAAATAAAATTGAAAGTTGCCGTCAACGTTTTGTGGCGCATTTGAAACTTGACGAAGCGTAAACTGATGCAAAACCAACAACAAAAGCAACAAAAATCGCTAAAAAATTGTGAATTATGCCACCAAATAACACCCAACATAAAGCAGTCAAGACTCCACCCTAAAATAACCTCGATTGACCCTCTGGATCTGATCACATCTCCACCCTTCACCCAAAAAGAAATTACCGTGAAATTAATGTCCTGTCGCTTTATTGGCATCAAATTGTTACAGTTCAAGTATTAAATACAAACACAATGAAAAAAGTAGAATGAACAAGTAAGAAGACTCTAGTCGAGTAAGCTCGACTAGAAGATACCCTTAACCCTTGACCATACAGACGGACAGATGGTCGGGCTAACAGACATACACATATGGCTGTGTAGTTCTGTACCAATACTTTATGGTTTCATATCTTCGGCGTTTCTCAACCGATTTTAATGAAATTTTTACAGAAGTTCATTATTTTGCTTATAGTTTCAATCCTCATTTTCAGTTTTTTGAAATTCAAGATTTTTTTGTTATCGATTACATGTGTATATCGTAAACCTGAAAAGTTATCGAAAATTTGAAACAAACTTGTCATGCCTAGGGATTAGGAGACTTCATATCCGAAATCTGGAGTCTCTAGCTTTTTTAGTTCCTGAGATCGACGCGTTCATACATACAGACGGACAGACAGACGGACAGACAGGCGGACAGACAAACAGACGGACATGGCTAAATCGACTCGGCTGTTGATGCTGATCAAGAATATATATACTTTATGGGGTCGGAGAAGCTTCCTTCTGCCTGTTACATACTTTTGCACAAAACCATTATACCCTTTTTTTACCCATTTCATGGGTTAAGGGTATAAAAAGGGACAGACAAAAAGAGTACTTAACTCTTCTCTTACCAGAGTTTACCAGGGTCTAAGCAAGACCTCTTTGACATTTTGAACTGTAAATATAACATTCTTCTGATTGAAGATACGTATAGTACGTATGTATAAGTCTTTTGACTTAGGAACATTTTATCGTCAATCAATATATGCAATAAACAGAGGGTTAGGAATGGTTCAAGATGCTTTTAAAATATAACACAAAAGTTTTTGACTAGTTCCATTTATCTGAATACTTAATATAATAAAACAATACGCTTATTTTAATAATACAATATTATATACATATTTTGTATTGTACTAAGCAAAGAACATTAAAACAAAACGGCATATCCAAAAGTATGCCACTTTTCTGATAATTGGCGATATATAGGGAGTTCGAGATCTCCATAGAGAAATATTCGCTTCAGGGAATTCCATTGTATGGATAGAAAACACACACGGAAAGTTGAACAAACATGATTTGGAAATCAATTTGATATATGTAAAAGTTCCTTAGATGAAAGTTCAAGAAATTATGAATCATAGGAAAATTCATTAAAAAAAATATATTAAGTTCTGAGAAAATGAACAAGTTTCCCAAACATTTCAAAGAAGATTGTTTAATGTCAAAGATCAATAAAAAAAAAGATGATATGGCTTACCTAAGTAAATAATATCATGACAACTTGTAAAAGAAACCTTTTCATTGCTCTCTGCCACTTTATATTTTCAAGAACCTTTCCACCAGCCTGTTGCATGCTTTTTTGCCAACAATATTTCGGATTGTACTACGGTATATATATGAACATATTGTCAAGACAAACAATATGTCAGAGAGCTTAAGAAGAGAATCACGGTAACAATTTCCTGTCAGCATTTTGTGTGTGTGTGTGTGTGTGTGTGTGTGTGCGTGCGTGTGTGTGTGTGTTCGATAAGTATTTCGTTTTATTTATCAGCATGAAACACTCTCACATATACAAAGTTACACACACACTTGACTTAACTTGATTGAGAGTCCTCCGTATTAGCAGTCTATTTACAAATTGGCATCTAAAAATAGAAACTCTGTGTGTTGCCTCCTCCTCTTCTCTCTCTCTCTCTCTCTCTCTCTATCTATCTCGCTTGCATTCTCGCACTTTTATTTGTTATGGCGTGGCAGAATGCGCCACACAAAAAAAAAAAAAACGAGACACACGACGAGAAAAAAAGGAAAGTAAGCCAAAACAAAGCGAAAACCCATTTGAAGAATGGCAAATACACTTACAAATCAAACTAAAATCAATTTCCCATAAAATGTCATCAAACAAAAGCGATAAAATGTATTATACAATTGATGTAAAATATATAAATTGTGTGTCTTTGGCTTTTCCAGCTAATCACGGCGTATTCAAATTGATTACATTGTAAGAGACGAAAAACAAAACTAAATAATAACATTCATTTACATAATCGCGCACAGCATTGATTTGTATATTGTTGTGTGTGTGTGTGTGTGTTTCAAGTTGAATTTATCAACAAATATATTCCCAAATGTCTAGACTAAATTTATGCACTGATACTTAAATAAACCTGATATCCAGTAATACATTAAATAGACTGGTTCCCAAAGGTCGCGCATATCAGATGTTTTCTTTGCTTTCTTCATCTTCATCTTGTCTTGAACAAAGAAACAAAAATGCAATAAAAATATTACAAAATCGAAAGATCGAAAAAACTTGTATCAGATCCGATTTAACCTAGTCTGAGTCTGAAACTAAGTCAAGTATTTTCTCAACAAATATTTAAATCATCCTTGGACCAAAAGCTGCATATCCAACAGCCAACACCGAGTACATATTCTCGCCGTTCGATAGAGTAACGAAGCAAGTTCCAACAGAAAAATAATAAAATGGAAGGGAAAATGGAAAGAGCGAAAGAGTGGAAGAGTGGGAGAGCGGGAGAGCGTGTGGGTGGCGGAAATCGTGTTAATGCTTAAGACACAAAGCTCTACCATTCGACAGATCCTTGATGCTGACGCGTTGATGACGCCAACCTATCAGCGACAAAGAGCTCTTCTTGCTTGGTGTAATGAAAAATCGATGAACCGGCAACCGATTCCAGCTCAGGGGACACAAACCAAACCACTGGACAACCGACAGCCGACAGCCGACAGGCGCCCCATGAATAAAACCCAAGCTCCTGATTCTCCTCTCTCACACACACACACACACACACACACAGAATAAAGCCAGCTGGAGGCAATTTTTCTGTGGTTTGTCGGTGAGAGGAGAGAGGTCATTTGAGAGTGAGTTGCATACGGCATGTGGCGACTGCTGGCGCCTCTTAAATCAATGGGCGTGGCGCCCATATGGCGACGATGGGCGTTGGCGGTGGCGTGGGCGTGGGCGTGGGCGTGCGCATGACCAGAAAACACTCAGTATTTTTAAAGTATGAGGAGAAGGCGAAGGAGAAGGAGAAGGAGGAATAGAAGCACCGGGAAACATGGCTGGCTGGCATTCAATTAAGCGCAATTTAAGTAAAAAACTACTTGTTTGGAATTATGTAATTTCGGCGACCGACACGCAGGAGGTGAGTAGGTCATAATTAGCAGCTATATTAGTTGCCATGGTGAAGCTACCCTACCATAAAAAAAGGGTATTACGATATCTTATCAGGAAACCAAACACACGAGCAATAAACGTAATGAATTATAAATCAATGATTACCATATTCCTCACACACTCACACGCACACACATCCACATAACGGTGCATTTCGGGGGCGGTGGAAGTGGATTTTAGAATGAGGTGTAATGCCCGCCCACGCAGCAGGCAGAAAATGTGTTTGTGTGCAAAAATTACGCATGCTGACGTCATAGTGAATGAGTCGCGAAGCTTCCACAGGCGGCAAACTGCGTCATTCATTCATATCATCGGTCCCCAAAAAAAAAAGGAAAACCATTGTCGTAGGTTTGGTTTTGTCGTTATTCTTTGTTGCGTGGGTTTCGGTTTCGGGCCAAAAGCGCGCCATACTGTACGCTTGTCTGGCGCTTTCATTCATAAAATTCACCAGAGAGAGAGAGAGTAAAAGAGAGTGAAAGCTCAGCTGAGTCCTTTGCTGACCTTTGCCAGGGCGCAAGCGTCAAGTTGTTGACAAGTCCACGTTTGAGTGAAAGCTCAAAGCTCAAAGCATAAAGAACTGCGCAATATGTATATTGCATAGAAGCTGTTCCCATTATATAGTATACATGTATGTGTGAGAGCAAAGAGAGAGAATGTTAACACTCTGTTGCTGAATTATTAGGAGCTTCTTTCAAAAGGAGCTGTTGCTGCTGCTGCACAATGAGAGAGAGAGAGAGAGAGCGAGCAATCAGTCATTCAGTTGGTCAAATGACCTTTAAGGCCACTTTATATATGATTCCAGTTAGTACGTTAGCTGTTTGTACCAGTGCACTGCAGTGGTCAGGTATAAGCCCGGTCTGGATTGCCACAGAGGGCCAGCAGCCACAGAAACAAACATGAAATCCAATCAAACCCCACATATTGTTGCATCGCAATCAGCTCATAAACCGTTCAATTTATGAACCATGCCAAGTACCCCACTCCTAACCCCTACTCATACCTCATACCCACTCCTTACATATTCCAATTGAGCCGCGACTCTCATCAACAGTTGACAAGAGTCTCTTTACACAGCACAATCAAGCAGGCACCACCAGATGCAGACATGTTGATGGGGGGGGGTAGAAGGTGGAAGGTGATGGTATGCAGCAAGCAGTAAGCAGCAAGTAGCTCGCATTTGATTTCAAGGTTGATTCGAAATGTCAAAATTGCAGATGCGACGCGACGCGACGCGCTAGCTAAATGCGAATCAAGTTTGCACCTTGGTCGAAAAACAACCAAAAACGTTATGAAAAATCTTAAAATCGAAACGAAACAAGTTACCAATGAGCGTTAGAACAAACATACAAGTTGATAATGATGACGATAATGATAATGATAATGATGATGATGATGCGCCGCAGCATTCAGTTCAGTTTCAGACATTCCAAACCTTTTCGATACATTGGAGAACAGAGACGACGGCAACACTGGCAAACTCGTATTATAAGTTATTGTGTAATGATTGCAATGAGTACAATAACAATAACAACAACCACAACAACAACATAGACTGCGACAGTATATTAGACAAGAATGCCTTAAACAAAAAGACCTCAATAGAACGGTTGTAAGCACCCTGTTACTGCATATATATTATTTTTATTATAAGAAAAAGAAAAAGTCAATAAACGAGATAAAGTTATTACCTAATAATCTCTGACTTAACTTGTTTTATTACTCAAATCATATATATAGATATTTTATTTGTTTCACATACCCTATGCCCCCACTTTAATGAATACAGGGTATAACAAGACAAGTGTTTTACGGCGGTGGCTGTGGCTGTGGCTTAATGCAATACAAAACAACAACAAAAAACACAAAAACATTTGCAAATCAACAAAACAAAACGTAAACGCAAATACGATACACAAAATATTCATACAAGCACACACACACACACACACACACATACAATGTACCGTTGCTTTTCAAAGCAGCTGCTCCAGCAGACACAGCAGCCCCACAACAACAACAACAATAACAATAACAACGAGTATGACTTTCAAATAAAACCGAAAACGACCAAACAACAACAAACACAAAACATAGCTCGCACATTTGAGAGGAGTTTAAAGATTGAAAGCTTTTAACATACTTATAGACATATGTATGTATGTAAATATATATATATGTGTGTAGAGGCTGCTGCACAGCAGTGCGTAAGTATGCATGTGTGTGTGTTTTATGTGTTTGTGTGTTTTCCCTGTCCTCAATGCAGGGCCAATTTAGTTGGTTTGTTTTTGTTTTTTTGGCCCAGGGCTGGTCCACCAGTTGGGTTGATGCAAATTCTGTGCAACCTGTTGGGGACAGAGAGAGATATACAGAGCAAGAGAGAGAGAGAGAGAGAGAGAGAGCGAGCGAGCGAGAGGGAAAGAAGAAGTTTCCAGTTGCCCATGCGCCACGCTCGTGGTCCACAAAAGCAAATTCGAATGGCATTAAATGCAGCTCAGTGTGCCAGTCAGTCAGTCAGTCAATGAGCGAGTGAGTGAGTGAGTGAGCAAGCAAGTGAGTGAGAGAGAGAGAGAGAGAGAGAGAGAGAGACTGCGAGTGAGTAGTATTAGTAGTCGTCAGTCAGCTTTGCTAGTGGTTCTATGCACCACTCGTCGGCGTCGACGTCGACATCGTCGTCAAAAAAGTGAATGTCCACCAAAAGTCCTTGAAACCTGAAACCGATCTTTCCAGTTTACAAGCTGAGTGCAGTCAACGCTGCTGCCGCTGCCGCTGCTGCTGCTGCTGCTGCTGCTGCTGCTGCTGCAACTTGCCAGACAACGAACTCAAAACTTGGACTTGCTGCCAAGATGCTGTCTGTTGTTGTTGTTGTTGATATTTACTAGCCAAAACCAATCCAATCAAATTCAACCCAATACCAAAACAAATCCAATCGAATTCGATTCGAAACAACAGTAATCCTTCAGCGAGCACCTGAACAAATATCACACTACAAGAAAAACCCCTATGGTCAAAAAGTTCTTTGAAAATTTCTATAAAAAAGTAGACAGAATCGAAAGAGAGGGATGCAAATAATATGGATGGAAATTAATCTAAAGCGAAATGGTCGAAAAAAGAGGTAAAAATATAAGCAATTTTAAAAATGGTTTTTGAAAAATTATGAATTATTATTATTGTTATATTTGCGACTCCTTCGGCAGTTTCGTTCAGTGCAGACTCAGCTACCTGTCAAAAATTTGGGTTACTTTTGGGTGCGGTTCCAGTTGGAGAACACAAAAATTATAGAAATATACATAAAAAACAACATAAAAAAAGTTCTTTAAGCCCATAAATAATATTCGAAGTACAAATGACAAAAAGCCAAACAAACATCCTTTTCAACCGGATCTAGGGTTGTCAAATAATGGAAAGGTGTGCAAAAAATATCTGATCATCTCATTACAAAACAACAACAACAAAAAATCCCAAGCGAAACAATTAATCTAACGATTCTATGAATATCTATATATGTTTATATATTGACAATGTATATCTGTATCTGTGTTTAATTTAACGAACGTTACAGATAAATCAAAGCGCCGTAGTATTTTTTGTCCGTTTTGGTTTTGGTTTTGGATTTGGTTTTTTTCATCTTTTTTTCTTTTGACCAAAAACTGAAAAACAGAAACCGAAAGCTGGGGCGCAGCCACTTGCATTGGATTGACATTGAAGCTGTTTGGCTATTGGATTGTATTATAATCGTTGTTGTTCTTGTTGTTGTTATTATTACTTTTATTATTTGTGTCTTTGTATAAAAACCCAACCTACAAGTGTCTTGTGTTGTTGCTGTTGTTGTTGCTGTGGTTTTGCCTTTCATTTCTTGCAATTGGCGTTTTAATTTGCCCACTTGAGTGAACTTAAAGTCCGCGAGACCTGCTGCATACCAGACTAGCAGCAAAGTATGCAAGCAAAATTAATCAGCTTATATATATATATATATATATATATATATATATATATGCATTATCGATAAGTAAAGGCTTTGATTGATAATTATGTTTTTTCAATACGTATCAAATATTTTTGTAAGCTAACCAAAAACAAAAAAAAAACACTCAAGCAAAATTTAGATCAAGGGAATTATTGAGACACTTGATAACGATATGTAAAAAAATACAAAATATACATTTCAAGCTTAATTTAGTAATTATGGTAAATATAGATGTGTAATACAGATATGCATATTCAGTTTGAACTTAAGCTTAAAGACAAGAATAACATACTTTTATTAAAACTTTATTATATTCCTTGAAACCGGAAATTTCTACAAATGAGAAAAACCAGCTAGTGAAAGAGCTTATGTCGACTAGGAGATACCCTGACCTAACAATGATTAACTTTCGTCTATCATATTTACCGCGTTTTCCGACGCACTCAACATCAGATTTTATTATTGTTATAGATTACATTTTAGTCTATGTCTATGCCTTTTAGATTTCTAAATTTTAAGTCTTTGAGATTGACGAACTTATACATTTACAGTACAAAATCAGAATACCCATTCTAACCAATTCCTGGATTCAGGGTATACAAAAAATGCTATGCGCATGACTTGTGCTTTCTTTCTTACAATTCTTACACTCTCGCCAGAAAAATTAATGATTGAAGATAAGAGCTTCTGTCAAGCTAATAAAAGAAGTGTTAACGAATGCAGCTTATCTGAATGTGATTCCATTAACTTTAAGCTCAGCCTCTCACTTTCAAGCACTTCAGATTGAATTAGAGATTAAAGATATGTTTGAACAGACAACACAACAAGCATTTAGAAAGTAAAAACTTGAATTAACAAATAAACGCTGTATCTAAAGATATACATTAAGTTATTAAAGCTCATATGAGTTTATTCTCTCATGACTTTTAGGTGTTTAACTTTACGAATGCCGATATTAAAGCCAATTAGAAGCCTGAAAAACAAACTAACAAGCAAAACACACTTAACTTCCGAAATACCCATAATAAAGTGAACCTTAATTATTTGACTTGAAAAGCATCGCTCAAGTCTGGTCTGTTGTAACCCTATAAAATAACTCCACAAGCCTCAAATCAAACATGGTGTTAAGGCAAACACACAAAACTAATAAGTAAGAAGGCTCTAGTCGAGTACGCTCGACTAGAAGATACCCTTAACCCGTGACCATAGATAGACAGACGGTCGGGCTAACAGACATACACATATGAACGTGTCCTACTGTACCAATGCTTGATGGCTTCATAACTCCGGTGTTTCTTAACCGATTTTAATAAAAATTTCACAGATGTTCATTATTTTGCTTATTTTTTTTTTGGCTAATATTTTTTAAATTCAAGAATTTTTTATTATCGATTACATGTGTATATCGTAAACCGGAAAAGTTATCGAAAATTTTAAACAAACTTGCTATACCTAAGGATTAGGAGAGCTTATATCTATAATTTGGAGTCTCCGGCCTTTGTAGTTTCTGAGATCGACGCGTTCATACATACAGACGGACGGACGGACGGACAGACGGACATGGCTATATCGACTCGGCTGTTGATGCTGATCAAGAGTTGATATACTTTATGGAGTCGGAGAAGCTTCCTTCTGCCTGTTACATACTTTTGCACAAAACCATTATACCCTTTTTTTTACCCATTTCATGGGTTAAGGGTATAAAAACAAGGCTTTTGCGAAAATACGTAAAGTATTAAAAACAAATTAATAACAGATTACAAAAATAATATGACACATGAATACTACTTTATTTCTTCAAAAAGTCCTCAAAAATTACAAATTCCATTAAATTATTCAATGGTACACACAGCTAAAAGCATTAAATTATATGTATATTGTTTATTAAATACTCTTTTCTGTTTTAATATCATCATCATTGAACACCAAATCAACGCATAAGTTCGGAGCTCTCCACCAAATGCATATACCCACTTGTAGAGAAAACGTAAACAAATACCACTAACAGTATATTGTACATACATGTATGTATGTATGTATGTATGTATGTATAGTACGACCTTGCCAATGGCGAACTCTTCCAACTCTTTTTCTTACTTGTTTTTTTTTTTTTTTTTTTGGGTAGCGCTTCATGGCAAGAAATAGTCGCAATAAAAGAATTAGCGGCGCTTATAATGCGCAAGCGTAACTGAAAAATCATAAAATAACAAAAAATAAACATTTTTTAAGTTGTTTTTGTATTGGGTTTCTCACATACTTATGTATATTATATAGAGGTCTTTCAATGGAAGACACAATAGCGGAACAAGGCAAATGGCAAAAAGATTTGGAGTAAATGCGCCATTCATAGGTGGATGATGCCACACATACACACACGCACACACACACACCGTGTATGCGTATCTTTAAGATACAATACATACAGCAACTACAATAGATACAACGTTTATGATGTCGGAGTTCGAATCGACATCCGCATTCTATGTGGCGCTCTCAAAACCCAAGAAGTAAACACAAATAAATTTGATTAATAGTTTTTTTGTTCAAGTTTTTTTTTTAATTTCAATGTTAATGGAAGCTGGAAACGTAGCACGTGATTTCCTTCAGCACCTCTCAAAAAACACAAAACACAAAACGAGAAAAAAAAACAATAGAGAAATGAAAATGAAATAACTGAATAATACTTACGAGAAACGATAAATAGTAATTATAGAAGCGTACACTTATAAAACGATTCTACGAAATTGAGTTAAGAGAATTGTGGAGAAAAAAAAAAAACAAACACCAACAACAACAACAACGACGACGACGACTAACATCGATTGACATCTCGACATGTGTAGCTGTCAGCTTAAAACTGCTGTTATACTATATAGTAGTGGTAGAGGGAGGTATGTAGAGAGGTGGTATTCAACATGTCTTCAAGCAAGTGTATACCCATCAAAATGACGCTAAACAATTATCAACTTCGTTTACTTTTTTTTATTTCAGTGATGTCTATCAATAACTATACAAAAAAAATCCACTTGTCGTCCGTTTTTTTTTTATTCAGTGAATCTTGGTAAGCTTTTGATTAAAGCGCTTAGTGTGGGATCTGCGCCGCAAAAACAGTTGAAAACTCTGTAAACTTAATTAAATAATTGTTAATGTCAATTGATTAAAAGTGGAAACTACACACATTTATAAATATGTATATATATAAACTCTTAAGATAAAAGACGGAAAATTCGCGATAAAAGTTTTTTTATATTTTTGAAATATGTATGTATATCATAGATCATATTGATGGAGTACGGTGCAGTCAATTGTATAGAAAGAATATTCTAGTTTCAATTGAACAGCGTTGCCATATATTTCAAACTGTACTGCAGAAGCGATTGATACGATTGACTGGCGGCCAAGTTCGTAAAGTAAATATAAAAACAAATGTATATTGATTGAATATGGTGGATTGTATTGAATTGTATTGTACATGTATTGTAAATGTATAGAATATTATATTTCAAACTGCAAGAGCGTTGCCATATATTTAAATTTACGATTGATATGATTGATTAAATAAAATATATGGAAAACATAATATTTATGAATATGATGGATTTGATTGAAAGGAATTGAATTGAGAATGAGACTGAGACTGAGACTGAGGATGAGGGTTGCCATATATTTCAAATGTACAACTGTACTGTACTGTACTGTACAAGCGATTGATACGACTAACTGGCGGCGTCGGCGGCGGCGGCGGCGGCGGCGGCGGCGGCCCAGTTCGTAAAGTAATAATAAAGAAAATATAATAATTTGGACAAATTTGCCATGTCATAATTGTTTTCAAATTGGCTTCAATTAATTTTAAATATAGTGTTTACGAATTTGGTGCGCCTGGTTTTTTTTTTTCTTCTCTTCTTCATATTCTCGTTTTTTCATTCTGCAAGTCACAAACGAACACAACAATAAACAAGCTTAAAATAAATGTATGTGTACTATATGTATAATAATAATAACCTGGACAATAATACAACGAAATAAGCCCACATACTTTAATTTTTGTTTGTTTATAGATGGAAGACACACACACACACACATAGACAAAAATAGAAACTGAGACTCGAAATTTCGTAATTAGCGGAAGTACCGTGTTTCCACGCATAGACAACCTCAAAACACACAAATACATTTGTAAAAACGACACTTTTCAGCATTCAACAATAGATAAAAGTGAACTTTATCAGTTTGTCGCTGGTGTTCTTGTTGTTGCTGTTGTCTTTAAAGACAACTATTAGACGAAAATTTGGCAACAATTTTTTCAGCATCAATGGCATATATTTCTTGGAAAAATTCGGTTAACAAATTACACTCGATAGAGATTCCGATTCCATGCAGTGGTAATTGTGCTATCAGTGAACAGAAATGAACAACAAAGAACAACAAACAAACACAAAAGTTTTACAAATATTTGGACAGCAACAACTTCAAACTTGAATTCAATTGTCAGCATTTAAGACCTGATAAGCTGCCTTGCTTATAAATACTGATAAGCTGATAGCTAGCGACCGCAACTTTAGACAGCGACAGCCAATGAACCAACAGAATATTTGAAAACAAATTAAAACTAATCAAATTTGAAGTGCAACCAAATAAAAACATAACAAACAAACTGTTCAGAAGAAGAAGCCCTTGAGATTGTGCCGATAAGTTGTATTAAAATAAATTTAAGCCAGACCAGACCAGACCAGACCAGACCAGACCAGACCAGACCGACTATAAGCTGGGCTTATTTACATATTTTAATCAAACAACTTAAGCCAACTTTAAGGTTTCTTCTTGCACTTACTGAACTAAAATGCTGAAGCTTTAATATTTAAAGCAATTCACCCGAATTGCAATGTTAAAAGTTAATAAAAAGAGTAAACCTGTCGCCTTAAATAACTTCTAGGCATGTACAAACTAAATATGTTTTAAGCTTTCTTAAACCGAGACAAAATCGTTGAAATCGTTAAGCTATAATTTGTCAACTTTGATGTTAAAAAAAAAATGGTTAATTTTGTTATGCGGCTTTTTAATTTTAAAACATATTTAATTTAACTCGAAAATTTTAAATTGATGTGCAATTTTCTATTAAACGTTGAATCATCTTTAACCCAACCACAAAGTTTCAATACGAACGTATTTAGTTCTACCATTCTTCATATTAACTCTTTGGGTACATTTGACGAGTAAGTCATCGTCATCGTCATCGGCATCGTCATCGTCATCGTCATCGATATGAATAACCAAAGTTATCGATGACGACTGTATGTTTATTTGAATCCATCTTGTATTCATTTATTTGTTTTATTAATAAATAAAATATTATTTTCACAGAGTTTAATGAGCTTTTAACTTTGAGCATAAATTAAAGCCATATAAAGAAATAAAGCTCACTCTCCTAAAGCTTTCATATCCCACTCAAAGTCTGTTGTTCATTAATTACCGCTTTAAGCACTTATCAATAAAGTTTACTTGCGACTTAAAGTGAGCCTCTTGAGCCTAGTGTCACTCAGGCATAAGGTGTTGCACGGGGTGCTTTAGTCGCTTGGTTGTTTTGGATTTGGCTTTGGATTTGGATTTGGCTTAAATGTCAGCCAAAGTCGGCTAAATAACGGCAGCCGTGCATAAAATGTTAAATGTCTTTTAAATACCAATCGATGCGCCTCTTCCTCTGAAGCGCCAGCAAAGCTTCAATTTGAAAGTTTGTGCATAAATATTAATCGTTTTATAGCCGTTAAGTACAAAAACCAAAAATCTAATATATACAAGAAAAAAAATACCAAAAATAATGAAACATTTTTAACAATTTAGCAATTGGTAATAAAAAAAATAAAACAACAACCACAACAAAAAGCAAAAGCATATTCGGCGGCGGCGGCCTTCTCGCCTTTGCTTCATAGCAACATAGCAACTTGCAACAGCAGCAGCGGCAGCAACTACCACTTGCAACAACAACAACAACAACAACACTAACGACAACAACAACAACGCGACGATTGCAAGTCGAACTCAGATTAGGCGAAAAAATTTGAAAGGTGCTCACACGAATGCATTGCAAACAGTTTGAACAAAGAACTACAATATAACACACTCTGTCCGTCTGTCCGTCTGTCTGTCTGTCTGTCTGTCTGTCTGTCTATCGGTATGTCTTTTGGCTTATACACAAACATAGGCAAACAACATTGGCTGGCGGCACAACAACATCATCAGCACCAGCATTTTCTGTGGCATAGCTTGCATACATTTGTAGCCAAGTGATTTAATTTAGTGTTTAACTTGCGAATTCTCATCCTTTTTTTTGAATAATACTCGATATTTATCAATAGTAAAAACACAATTATCGATACCGATAATACAATTTAACTGCTGACTGAGGATTATTCCTGACTTATTCCATTCAGCCTGAATTATTCCATTCATATGTAAATTTTATGGAAAACGAAGAACTGTCGAAAATCAGAACATTGAAACAGTTTTGAAATGATCGATAATTTTTTTTTTAAAATGCCACGCGCATACAAGAAATGCTTTGCAAGAAGCCAAATTGAGCAATTAACATATCATTTAATTAAATATATTTACATAACTGCAGCAAGCAAGCAGAAACTTGTTTAACGACATTTATCATTTTTAATCTGCACACCTCAATGACGTTTGTTAAACTATCTCAATCGATAGATAGAGATAGAGAAGAGAGTGAAAGAGAGAGAAAAGAAAAATAAGTCATGCAGAATCATCAGTTATCGTGAAAAACGATGATAAATAAACATAAAATTCACTTTAAGTGAATAAGATGTAAATAATAATGATATTTTTTTAAACTCGATAAAAGAGTTTCAAGTGCAATATTTTTATTTATTATATAAATATAAATATAAACAGGTAACCGAGCGGGGGGGAAACGCGAAACTAATGATGAAAGTGAGGCTCCGAGTATTGCTTATCAAAAATAATAAAATGAAATTGTGTATTTTCCATACAATATATATGTGGTGAGACGTCTACTCTCTTATCTCTTGAAATGTAAAAGACCACAAACATTACGTTTCACATTCATTTCGGCACCTTATCAGTACAAAATTTCAAGTCATTTTTGCTTTTTGTATAATACATATTTTTGTTTATATACATACTATACAAAGACTTATTTACTCTCAACATTATGATTTGAATATTTTGTCTGTACATTTAGTGTATAGACTGACATTTATTTACTTATTGTCTTTATCAACAGAGTGACTTATTTCGGGGGCAAGTACAATGTTGCTTGGGTCACAAACACTGAGACACTCTCTTTTTCTTTCCCTTTCCCTTTCTCTGTCTCTTTCTAATGACACTAATTGCGCGCTCCCATTGTTTGGCCCACACAATGTGGCATGTATCAAATAACCAAAACCGGTTAATTAGCTAAACTCAGTCAAAGGTCGAATAATGATATTGTTTGTATCAGTCACTGCAGACTTTAATAGATTAACACATTGCAGGGCATCATGTAAAATGACTAGAAAAAAACTTTTTGAGTAGCGCTTTCAACTCAAGTCTCGACGTGAATTTTGCTGCATACTTTTAGGCTGGCTTTCAAAATTGTGATACAAATTAATAAAATGCATATTTTTAATTGCTGAGCTAAGATTTTATTATGCATTGGTAACATTGGTAACAAATGGAAGAAATTTATAAGGTTAAGATTTTACAGCATATCCACCAAACAGCCACTCCATACTTTGACAATTTATAGGATTTTGTATACCAAATGATTGTAAATCATTCTGTTTTGATAAACAACACAACAATACATACACAAAGCAAAATGATTTTCAAGTAGATTTGGTACTTTCTAAAGCCAAAAACAAATCTCACTTTGAGGCACATTCAAGTATGTAGGTAAGTTATTTATTATACTTATTTTTGCACAATATCAATTGTACGATGATAAAGTCAAGAAGGACCCAAGAATGTTCATTCAAATAATCATTATCATTAGTATTGTTATCGTTTCTTCATTTCATTTGTCCTACTACTGATTTTTGGGCATTTCTTTTTTAAGCCCAAGTCAGCACAAATATTTTTACGACGCAAATTATATTGATCAAAAAGAACACAACAACAAACACAAATTCATAATAATAAACGCAAGCTGTTAAAATTTGCTACAAAAGCAATTACCAAGAGCGCGAGGGTGTGGGTGGGATGGTGGTAAAGCCAAAAACTGCAAAAAACATAGCAGAAAGCACAGAAAGCACAGCTGCTGTCACACTGACGCAATCTATAATGGCCAACTATCAACGTCTTATAAAGTCTTATTCACACGACTAGAAAAATACCTCAATTGTAATTGTAAAACTCACAAAACTCTTATACGTTATTCAAGACAGCAACCAATATGCTCAATGAAATAACTTATAACGATGCTCCCAGACCAAAACCATTATAAGTTATGCATTACACCGTTACCATTATGCTCAGCTGTTTCTTACAAGATACAAAATAAAATGAAGTAAGAAACACTTATTTTTAGCTTATCGATAAGTCGATATGCCATCGTTTAGTAAGACAAGTGCACATATAATAGCAAACAATCTGAAATTTGTTTGGCAAATATTTATTGAGCATACAAAAAACTCATTGTCAAGTTCGGGGCCGTCATAATCTTGATAAAATTTGTTTATTTACATTATAGAATGTATTTGAAACATGTTGTTCATTTAAGCAACAGCCATGAAAATAAAAAAAAAAAACGGTTTCAAGAAAATACCTTTGTCTTTAATACTTCCTAACTGATACTAAAAATACTAATAATTGTTTTCCTTAGTAGCTCAACAAGTCGACGACTAAACAACACCGAGTTCATATATCGTTCATATCGAATGTATGGTTGTTGCCCAAGTTTATATGGACAAGTGTTTGCCGAAACAATCTTAGCTGTGTATAAAAATATAATTAGGTTCGCAGGCGGGGGTTCTAAGTACTCATTTGTAGCTGTGTACCTTCATTGAAGGTTTCCAAAGAATGAGCCCTATTAGTTACATTTTGTTGCAAAATATCAATATCGATTGGAGTCGCTTGCTGACGCTTGACGTAAGCGACAAGTTTCAATATTTGCATTGCCTGCCACCTGTGCACTTTTGCTTTGTTTCTATTCATTCCATTCCATTTTTTTTTTTTTTTTGTATTAACTTGTTATAATATTTCATTTCAGTCGGTGATAACTAACTAACACAAGCACACACATAAGTATTATTGAAATCTAGTGATGCATGAATCTTTGCAGCTCTTCAATGGCTTCGGATTTGAATCGATCGCGCGAGGCACACACATAAAATAAAAAATCGAGAGCACACTATAAAATGTCCATAATATAAGTATATTTTGTACTCTATATATAGAGTCAAGTATTTTGGTTTGCTTGGTTTTTTCTTCTTCATTTTTATGGTGACAAGTGTCGGCTACCTTATCTTATCTACACTTCAGTTTCGTTTCGTTTCGTTTCGTTCGTTTCCGTTGACCAGAGTTGATTATCAGCCTTTGCCACGTGTTGTCCAGTGTACATTTTTCAACACTTCTCATACCACTGTGATTTAAAAGCTGCGCTCACGGGAAGTAAAAGTTAAAGCGGGAGCGAAAGAGAGATGAAGCAAATGTACCGCAAAAGCTGGGCTCACGTGGTGAAGCTCTCTCTCTCTCTCTCTCTCTCTCTCTCTCTCTGTCTGTCTGTGCACTGAGTAATAGAAAAGAGAGAAAGATTAAGAAGGAGAGCAATCGCGCTCAAATGATTCATGAGCAACGACAACAATAAATAAAAATTTTATATTTGGTAAATAAGCCGACTAAAATGTGTGTAAAGATTATTTGAAACTGTTGTTCAAGGTTAGGCAATATAGTTTTTTTTTCTTATAGTACTGCTTCCATTGTTCTTTTCACTTGCCAGTTGTTTAAACTTTTTGTGTTTAGGCCTCGTTTAAGTAGTCTGTCAAAATTGTTTAACTAGAAGTTTTTTGAATTTTCGCTTTCTGAACGCATCAGTTGAATCAATTTGCATTTTCAAATCGATTTTGTTTTGTTTTTTTTAACAAATATATCCCGAGTGGTAAAACAAGTTTCCCTTTTCGAATACATTTAGAACTAGTTTTGGTCTTTAAAGGTAATCAGAGACAACAAACCTAACCAAGCAACCAACTAACTGATACAACTGACGCACATGCTAATCAAAAGTTGATTTTATTATTTACTTATTTCATGTGTTTTATTTTTGTCTATGCTATTTTTCCACATATGTATGCTGATTTGAGACTTGAATAATTAACATAAATAAAATATGTTGAACTTTTCTAGCTAACTTGGTTTTATATATCTACTATCCATGCACCAGACAAAACAGATTTGCTTTTTATTGTGTTTATTTGTTTGTGTTTAGAGAGATCTTCAATATTCCAAGGCTGTGCAATTTCCGCATTAAGGAAAATATGTATCTATCAATCCACAGACCGGCCGTCAAAATCAACAATACAACAAATACAACATTAAACATTCAATACCAAAATCAAAATAAAACGAGAGATAGCGTAGGTGGATTTACAGATTTACTACAGACATGTGGCACATTAACATAATAATTATTTCAACAAAAATGTATACCAAAAAGTAGGTAAACTTTTTCAATGACAGAGAGCATGTATCAATATAAAATGATTAAAAGTATAACTTGTCGTATACGTAATGTATGCGGATACATATAGAATCACTGCAAGGGTGTACGGCTTCACTGGGAGACTGGGAGGTGTTAGGTGGGTTGGTGGGTTGGTGGGTGGTTGATGCATATAAAAAACGTAACGTAACAGTAAGTGATGAAATGATAACACCTGTCACAGCTACCAATCTCTACCAAAACCAAACAAAAGTAAACGTCGTAATAGTTTATGCGCGTACTAATTACACAAAATCTTGCAATAAAGTGAGTGTCCGCGCGGTTGGTTTGTATGTGTTTGTATGTGTGTAGGTAATATTCTAAATACGTATTGTGTGTGTATCAGTGTGTGTGTGATGCAATATACATCGTTGAGAAAATACAAATACATATATAAAGATGACTAACAAACAAAAACAAAATAACACCAACTACTCATACTCTCAATTATTGTTGCTCTCTCTCTCTCTCTCTCTCTCTTTTACACACTCTCTCACTCTTTGTTTGGTTGCCTTATCACTCTTAACTGCTTTTGCGTTATTAATTAGAGCCGCTTCCTTTGGTAGTGCTGATTAGAAAGAACTTCACCAATCTTACGGTGTTGGCCACCAACAATCAAAACAACACACAAATGGAAAGTTACGAAAGATTACGCAAAATAATATTTTTGGTAGTTAAAGGTAGTTGGTGCCCGTTCTGCCCGTTCTGCCCGTTGGCAGAAGAGTTGCAGTTTATGAGCCTTGCAAACGATAAAGTTAATGGGAATTCCCTTCTTTATAAAGACAATGCAAATAAATGTGACGCAAACCAATTGTGTAAACCCCAAAGGAACGTATACATACATACGCACGTATACAAATATATTAATCACAGCTAAACAAAGAAAATAAATATTCTTTGAATTATACTTTCCTATAAAGATCAACTCGATCTGATCGAATTCAAACTCAATAACTTAATAAACTAGTTTCCTATTCTATAGATCTCAGATATAATGTTAAATAAAGATTTTTAAGCTCACCTGCATACTGGGATACGCGATGCGTCCTTTGCCGAACCGTTCGATTATTTGCAGTTTACTCGCACTGGCTATAACACCAGCAATGTTTGATGAGGATAGAACTGGACGCAACGGTTGCACAATTGGCACAAAGTCGCGATTACGCTCGGCAAAAGTGCGATCAAAGGAATTGCGTCGATCACTTTGTGAACGTCTATAAGGCACAGTGGTGTTACTGTTACTGTTGCTGTTGTTGTTGTTGCTGTTGTTGTTGTTGCCAGGTGTTGCTTTGGTTGCATTGTGCTGTGAGGTGCCCATATATGATTTGGATTTGCGATATTGTTTGCCCGTATATATGATGGCTGTCTCCAGAAGCTGTTGTTGTTGCTGATCGCTGTTGTTGCTGCTGTTGCTGTAGCTGCTGCTGCTGCTGCTGCTGCTGGCACTTGCCTCAGAGCTGGCGCTGCTGGTGGAGCCGGATGAGGGCAACAACATTGCGGGCTTGGAGCATTTGGCACAGGGTGCGGCCACGGCGGCGTTTAATAAATCAGCGGGATTCAATTTGGTTGCAGGTGATGCATGATCGATATTGCTCGTTGTTGTTGCCTCTATTACTGTTGTTGTTATTATTGTAGAGTTGCTTTTGTTTAAACTTTTGACATCTTGTGTGGATTGTTGTTGACGTTGCAACTGCTGATTGCTGCTGTTGTTGTGACTGTTGCTGCGCGTTAATGGTTGAAAGAAGAGCTGCTGGCGTTGTGGGCGCGCCTTTTTGCTGCTCTTTTGTTGTTGTTGTTGTGACTGTTGCTGTTGCTGTTGCTGTTGATGCTGTTGCTGCTGATGTTGCTGCTGTGTTTTGTTGTTGCCTTGCTTGGAACGCGATGTGTTGTTGTTACACTTGTTGTTGGATACATTTTTGGTTTTCTCGCTGATTTTCACGTGATTATTGTTGTTGCTGTTGTTATTTGTCTTGGTGCTCTGTGCCACTGGCAACGGTTGCTGCTGCTGCTGCTGCTGCTGCTGCTGCTGGTGCTGGTGATGATGCGTTGCCGTTTTATCCTTGTCCGCTTTCGCCTGTTTGCCATTGGCTTTGTTTACCATTTTCACAAGGGTAACGTTTTTCGTCACACTTGAAACTTTGTTTGCCGTATTTTTTAATTTGTTTTTTATTTGTTTTTTATTTTAATTTGTTTAACTCAATTTTCAATTTGATTTTTGAATTTTTTTTTTTAATTTTATTATGTTGAATGTTCTTTAATGCGCTTTCAAATGTGCTTCTGTGCTTGTTCTATGTGAAATTGGCTTTAACCGATGTTTCGCCTAACAGTTCTGAACTTATTTGTTGCTTCTGCTTCTGCTTCTACTGTGCGCTCTCTCTCTCTCTCTCTCGACCCCGCTCTCTGTCACTTGGCGCGATCTCGCTCACTCAAACAGTTGGACGCGCACACACTGTGATACTGATACCTCTCGACACTTGCACTCTCTTTTCACGGGCTCTTTTTCGCTCTCGTTATAGGTTATAGTTGTTGTTGTTGGTTAAAGCTTTCCGTTTTAGTTTATTATTGCCACGTTTGTTGTTGTGCGTTAGTATTTTTTGCCCCTCTTCCTATATTCTGTTTTGTTTTTTAGTAGGTTTCGCCGTTTGGGATTGTGATCGAAACCGCGATTTTTCATGAAATGAGCTTTTTTCTTTGTACTTTTAAACAATTAATGATCAACTTAAATTATTAAACTTTGTTTCGTGTTATTGTTAAAATCGTTAATGTTATTCTTTTAAGTTATTATTAATGCTTGTTGCTAGCTGCGACAATAGATGTTTTTATTTAGTGCATACACTCTTTACGCTGCGTCTTCTCCTTTTGCTAGCTACCGTTATATCTCTATAAAATCAAAATAAGGAAAGAAAAAAAAAAGAGAAAAGAGAAAGAAATAATTAAATATACACACACATATATTTTTCGTAGTTTTTTGCGTTGTTTGTTTATAACGCAAATTATTTCTAACATATATAGAATTAACCTTGCCAATTTTTTTATCAAATTTGTTTCGCACTTGTCTTTATTTTGTTTTTTTTTTCTATTTATTTTTGGCTTGGAAGGAAGAACACCAAATTGCGCGGCATCTTCAGAGTTGTTGTTCGCCGGTGTTGGTGTTTTGTTGTTGTTGTTGTTGTTGTTTTGTGTTTGCGTTTCCATTTCCAACGCGCAATTTCTATTACTTTCGCATCCACCTATTCACCATAAACAATAACAATAAAAAAAAAACACAGAAAACATTGCTTGCCATTTTTGGCAGTCTTTCGCTCTCTTACTCTCTCTCTCTCACTCTCTCTCTCAGTATTATTTGACTCTCACCAGCCCATAATATGATGTAAGTTTATGTAAACATGTATAAACAGTTAGACATACAAAAATCTTATAATGTGTATATATGTGTATATGTATGTACTTACACTCAATTAGAAATGAGTTTGTTCAACATGGTGAGTGTGTGGGTATTTGTGTACATGTGCATTTCTTTACGTTTACGTATTCACAATTGATTTTGTTATGCCGATTGCGAAGCGCCTAATTAGTGTGACAACGGGAATTGGGATTTTTTCCACCATAAAGTGCAATACATATGAATACGAAAATACAAGCGGGTATTTTTTCAGATAATTTAAACAGCCAAAACAGTTAGTCTTCTACTTTTAGTTCTTGAAAGTTGTAACGAAATGTAGAATTCTTTCAATGTGAAAGCTTGCAATGTGGTTTGTTACTCTTTCGTGCATAAACTACCTAATGGATTTTAATGAAACTTAACAACAATTATTATATTTGCAATTAACACATGCGTTATAATTTTTAAAGATATTGTTTGATGACATTGCTACGTGTTGTATTGTGTTGTTATTATTAGTGGATGACGAGTGATAACACAGACAAACAATAGGCGGGAAAAAATTTTGTAGCACTACCTTGTGCTTTTCAAGTTCATACAAAGATAATTTAGGGTAAATCATTTTCCGCGCGGTCAGAGACATGGTCAAGTACATACATAAAATACATATATATATGTGTGTGTAGATACGTTAATAGTATCATCAGTAATTCGATCACTTAGACACTAGAACAGTTATTAATTTGTCTTTATTTATTTGCAGTCAATCACACCAAGATTGGACAAGTAGTAATTCAACGACGAAATAATTAACTATATGGATTATTACAAATCTGAACCAAGTTCAACTATTGTTTTAACTTATTAAATATTATGAGTTATTTTTTCTAAATTTTTGGCACGATTTTTACAATGTAAATTCGAATGACGAAACCCCATTTCCCATTTCAAATTTCCGGCAGCGCTCAAGACCCGAACGAATCGAAACGACGGTGACTCTAAATTAAACCGGAAATTACAGAATCCCTATATAAAGAGATACGTGTGAAAACAAATAAAAGAGAGGGGGCGAGTGTATTTGGTTTAACTATTCGATTCGTTTCATTCGGCTACCCGAGCTATACGGCAGCACAATTTACAGCGCGGTCACGTAGCCCACAAATAATAAGATCAATATTTTGATAAGCTTTTTGTTATATATATTTATTTACCTGTTGCTTACTTGTTGACGACAATTCGTGCTTAATCCAAATTCAAAATTTACAAGAATGCGATATTTTCTGTACCATTGAATTTCTTTAATACTTTCTTTGCTTTGCTTTGGTTTGGTTTGGTTTCTTATAAAACACGTCGACAGCGCGGCTAGCGAGAGCAGAGAGAGCGTTTTCACCACGGCCACGACGAGGACACGAACGTACGACGAAGAGATGCTGGCAGCCAAAAATTCGCTACGCTGTGGCTATGCCTGTGTACAAGGAAGATGGCGCTTATGAAACGAAACGCACTGACCGTTAGAATGTCTCTTGCAAAAGCATGAGAAAGCAGGCTGTGTAGGGATGAGGAGAGTTGCGAGATGCCTTGACCCGTTACTGTTAAACTCTGACGTTAGTTGGTTACGGTTACACACGGTTATAGAGTCACTGCCCACTCGTTTGCTTACGTGTGTACATGTAACAACACTAATTTTAATGTATTATATGGATATATAGACCACACAATATATTTGAATATACAGCACAACACAGCAGTGCATATTAAAATAAATCAGCAAGAAGAATTAACCAAATCGGCAGCGAGAGAGAGAGAGAGCGGAAAAAATGCAAAAACTCGATTCTTAACTGCAAGCGTGAAATTTTTTTGTCGACAGGGGTGGCGGACGGGCGATGTGCGGCGACGATCGAACTGAAGATGTTAAGTGGTTTGATTTTTGTATTGTTAAAAATATTACGTGAACGTGAGCCGACAGGAGGCGCTTTATTTTCTCCACACTATACCTCTGGCTGACAAGTAAAACCCTAATTGCTATATTCTTGCGCGATTTTCGTTATTATAATTTTTCACTTTCTTACACACACTCTCACACACGCTAAATACACGATACACAGAGCACGTTGCTCGAAAGCTTCGAGAATGTTGTGGGCGGCAAACAACGCGTTGGCAACTAAGTTGGTTTATAATCTGAGAACACGATTTTGTAGTACATATAATATTCGCACACTCTTCACACTCACTTTGCTTGCGGCTTTTCGACTTTCAATATATCTCTAAATCTCTTCACTTTCAATTACACACATCTGTGAGAGCTGGAGTATCGATCAATCTATTGTTTGTGTGGATCGTTGGTCCAATTTTTAATTTTTGCTTTCAGCACGATTTCGGTGTCTTGATACTTGAGTGTCGAACATGTGACGAGCAACTGATGGCCGCTGCTTAAGCAAAACCGTATGTTTGTTGAAAAAATCGCGGCAGCTAGACGTCGCAAACGTTGGCAACGCACAGTGGTCCGAGTGCAAAAGCCATCGGTCGAAATTGAGTGATTGTAGACTGTATGGCGGATATGTATAGGCGCAAGTCCTACAGATTATCCGATGTTTTATTTAAATGTGATAGGTCTACAAATATATATACTAGTTCGAATACTTTTGAAAAACATAAAATGTAAATGTCAATAGCCAACTTAATGTCGAATTGGCTTCTTTATCAACACTCTTAATGCCTGGCTATCGATACAGAAATGTTCACATTTGGGCTTGTTTTTTGTCTACTGTGCGACTACAACGGTTCTCGAGAGCAAGAAAAATAAAACGCAAAATATTTTGTGAGCAGCAAAATGTTCACAAATAACTAAATCGCCGGCGGCATATAGCAACAATGTGTATTTATGTTTGTACACCTCACATTTACATAAGCACACAACGATTATATGTATGTATATATGCATGTTTGTGAGTGTGTTTGTACATTAAAGCATTCACATTTAAATCGCAGAAGAATAAACAACAACAATTATTAGGTTTGAGAGCAAAAAAAATATTAAGTTCTTTTGCTCTCTCGTTCTCGCTCTCAGCTCTGGCTCATTTCACAGCACTGGGTCAGTTCATTGCTTTGGCGCCGTTTGTTTTCACTTTTAAGCCTAGTTTTCGCACACGCAACATGTGGCTATGTACATGTATTATATTAGTGCTGGCAATGCCTTGCGAAAGTTCCAGTGAATAAAAGAGCAATACCGAGAGTGAGAGAAGTAAGAGCGAACTTTCAATTTAAAGATTAGCGGTCGCAATTAGTGTAATGTGAAATGTGTTGTCATTGCAAGCGCCAATCATAAAGAAATACCGGCCGGCGTCGGCATTGAATTAAATGAGAGAGAAAGAGCGATAGCACGCGCTCTCAGAGAGAAAGCGCTGGCCTTGCATGTCAGTGCTGCCATTTGTAATAGCAATGCTGCCATTCCCTTAAATTTGTTTTTTATCATTGCAGTAAGTTAGGTTAATCATAACAACATGCGTTCTTCTCTTTAGTATCCGCTATAAACACGTGATACGAAAATAGAGCACATTAGATGTATGCAATGTATATGTTTTTTTATGTGTGTGTGTGTGTGTCTGTATAGTATTCTTATGCATTTCTACATTGGCATGACATATTTTTGGCTTTGCACAATGCCATCGACTTTTTAAAAGCCGCAAATAAACAGAAATAAATAAACCATACATATTTAGAATGCAAAATTCAATGCGTAGTATCAAACCACGCGCTAAGCACAAAATCGTACACATACATACATATTTGTCTCGCTGTATGTCTACAGCAATTCTATTAAAAATTTGCATAAACTATTACAGAATCAAAAAATAATTCTCATTCTTAAAAACATACAAAAGTAGAAAGAAAAAACATAATCGGCGCCTGAATCCAAAATCATTCATTCTACATCATATTCATATGTATATCAATCCATATTAAGTTAACGCAAACGCCGCACATAGATGGCGCCACATGCTAGCAAGCTCGTCAGCATCGCAAAACTAGCTACATTGCTCAGCAACTTGTCCTGCCACTGTCGATTAGCAATGCACTGGCTGTACGGCATACTGGTGAACGAGACACTGTTGTACAGTGGAACCCATTGGCGTGGAAACAGGCGAAACAGCGTCGTATCCAGCCATTTACGACAGCGAAAGGACCAACGCTTTGTCAAATCACGCATCTGCAATTAAGACGTGGAGAAATGTTAATGAATCATAGGAAAAACAAGTAAGCAGGCTCGGCTTTAGTTCACTTATTTGATACCCTTAACATATACGGTCATATCTGCACTACTGTACTGAATTAACTTTAATCTTTCATATCTCCGATGTTTTTCAACCGATTTTAATAATAATTTTACAGATTTTCATTAAATTGTAATTGAGTTCATAAGCATTGAACTAACTAAGAACTGTACTCACCTCGACATAATTATACATGGCCAAATCGCAGATGGCATAAGCGTCACGCCAACGGGACTCTGTAAACCGAGCCAGAGCCTCATCCAATGGCAACTGCTGGCTGAAGATGGAGCTGAGCAGCGTTAGATCCTCCATGCCGGCATTCATGCCCTGCCCATAGTACGGCACCATAGCATGAGCGGCATCGCCCAGGATAAGAGCCTTGTCGGCAAAATGATATGGCTTGCACTTGACGGACAACAGATGCTGGGGACGTGTCTTGAAAAAGTCCTTAATCAGCTGTTGTTCGCCGATGAGAGGCAGTGCATCCCCATAGTTGAGGCGAAAGAAATCGAGAAGCTTGTGATGCGTTCTTAGCTCGGCAAACATTTCAAAGGGCATGGAGAGTGTGACCGTAAAAGATTTATCCTGATTGGGCAAAGCAATCATCATGAACGAATCCCTTGGCCAAATGTGCAGATAATTGGGTGGCATTTGGAACTCGCCATCCTTGGCAGGTATACACAACTCCAAATACCCTGTATTAATATACTCCTGCGAGTAATTGAAGCCCGGTGTGCGAACCAACTGTTGTCGCAACGTACTAAACGCCCCATCACAGCCAACAATCAAATCAGCGCTGGCCGAGATTAGCTGCTGCTCATTGGGTCGCCTGAACTGCATATGACCCTCAGCTATGTTGGTCGTTGCCAACTTGTGCTCAAAGTGGCAGCTTATGTTGGGAAATGCATCGCATGCATTCAGCAACAACTCATTCAGCTGCTTGCGACCCACCGAGTAGAGACACTGTTGGGTGCAAGGGTCATACAGTACGATGCTGGTGCAACCCTTCACATTGTGCAGCATGCGTCCACGCATAGGGATCGCTGTGGACAGCACCTTCTCCTCCAGCCCCACGGCGGCGAGTGCCTTGCGACCCCTTTGGGATAATGCCAAATTGATGCTGCGTCCCTGCACCAATTGCGCCTTGCGTATATCCTCACGATACTCATACAGATGCACCTCATTGCCCATGCGGGCAAAGTTTAGGGCTGCCAGGGATCCAACCTACAAAATGAATTGAAATTAATTTAAATTTATTGAGGCTCAGAGATATTTGTCTATCTTTTCAATATGATTCTTATGAACTTTGCCTTAAAATTTGTTACGCATATTTAATAAAGATATATATGTATATATATATATATATATATATTCTTGATCAGTATCTCAAGTTGATTCGGTATAGTCTGTCTGTTTCTATGCAAACTAATTGGGATACTGGGAAATCGATAACAAGTCGATACATTTAAGCAGGTAAAGTGACAAAATTTTGTAAAAAAGATAGCTGTTTACTTCCCCTAAAAATGTACATCAAAAGATTTGATGCCACGCTCACCCCTGCCGCCTCCAGCCCTTCAACTTTTAAAAACGGAAATACCCGATCTAACACAATTTTTGGAAAGATATTTAGTAACATTCTCGAAAGATCTGCACACAATTGCCACCTCCCCCCAGCGGTGGGGAGAGCATTCGGCTGCAACGTTTCCACTCGTTTTGTATTATATATATTAATGTTGTTTTCACGCTTTTACTAAGGAATTACTTTGAAAAGTTTTAGTAAGATTTTATAACATAACATAAATCTGAATTTTTAACATTTAAATTCATATTCACATTGTTTTTGTTACACCGATTTATTGGATTAAATTTGATTTTCAAAGAGGTTCTTGAATTAAATTGCAATAAAAAGCCTTTGCATTTAACATTGTTCATATATTTCTTTGCTCTATGTACTTTTGGTACATATTTTTAGATGTCGAGGTTTTTCATGCGTATATAAAAAAAATTATATCTATAAGCTTATCCAGTTTAATGGTTTTGTATTATATTTAAAAATTTGTGTTCCAATTTTAACTTAGACTAGCTGTTTTGAAGCTCTTTAGAGAAGCGTTAACTATGTTGACGAAAATGATCTGACCTAAGTCATATTATATCGTTTTACACAGATGACGGTTTTTGTTGTGCAGCTTCAATTAAAATCTAATGTCATATCTTTATCTTCTGAGGTGTTTTCTCCAAATATTTTTTTCGGCATACTAATCCCCCATTGGGTTTAAGTACATAATGTGTTTGTTTTATTTGCTCAACATCGTAGTTGATAACAGGTGATAAAAACTTACCAGACCAGCACCGATAATGGCCACCTTACGTCTGGCGGCGGCTGCAGCTCCATTGCCATCGGAGTAGGTATAGCTGATGCTCTGTGACATGGTAACGGAATCGTCTTTGACTTGGGAAATGAAATGGAGTTCTTATGACCGACCGTTCGCTAGGCGCGTCGCACGCGTAATGAGATTCAGTTGCAACCACATAGTTGCCAAGTCGCTGTTATTATGATAAAATGTGAATAGGTAGTAAATGCTATCGCACTGACGGTAGTACAGACTGCCAAATGCGACGAGCTCCATACTGACTGTGAGGAAGCACTATAACTGCAGCCGCAATTCCCGTGAGTGGGGCAACTGTCGCAAACTGCGTTTTCACTTTCAATTGCAATTGCACGGGACAGTTATCTAAGGGCAATCCAATTTACAAAGACTTGATCGATATGATATTTACATTATCTTATGATATTTTAGCCAACTTGAGCAAAAGGGTAAGTAAATAATTAAATACAATTAGTTTCTGTCCAATCAATTATTCTGCTTAGTTTAGAACGAAAAACAACATCATAAAACAAAAATTAAATATTAATAATAGTACTTTAGCATTAGTCTTTTTAATAATATTAACTTAGTAAGGAGTAATAATCAAAATCAAATAACTGTTTTAAGTGCGTGCAAAATCGATTGCAGCTTCGATTGAATTTTATCGATGGCAGTTGACCTTGCGTTTGCAGCACTGTTTGCTCCCTCCTTTTTGCGTTCCGGCTGCTCTTCGTGCGCAACCTTTTATATACAGAACACATATTAACAATTACGTGATCAACAAGTGAACAAAATATGCTACACTTCAATTTAATGCATTTTTATTAAAAATATTCGCATGGAAATGTGCTTGAAACACATATTTAATTACTTGGTAACACTGATTTACAAACAGCTGACTTCTTGTCGGCGATACCTGTGAATGGTCAGACGCCATTGTGTACAAAAGTGTGTCGTTGTCGCCGTCGCCAAAAAGTCCAAGTCTTATAAATTGCCAAAAAAAAAAAAAAAATCGCCGTTGTTAGTGTTTATACATTTTTAGCTCCCAAGGAAATCGACCACAAAAGGCAAAACACAAAATGGTAATTAAATTCGTGCGCGCACCATAAGAACTTAATTTTAGAAAAGTGCTGCGCGAAAAAATACGCAACTTTTATGGGTTTTTTATATTGAACTGCACATGTACATTTGAAAAGCTTTTTCTAAACGTCTGCTGCGCTTGTTTTTTACATACTTCAAAACTTACTTATTTGGCAACAACTCTATCTGTAAATTGCAGGGAAATGAGACGTCGCTGCCAATGGAAATGTGTTCGAATTGTAAGTAAATTTTAACCATACTCAATGTCATTTGAATTTTTTTTGGCCAGCTGCTTATAAATATGCATATTAAAGCAAGTAGCTATATACATCTTTATATGTAGACACTGTGAACGCGTGCACCGAAATTTTTTAGCCAGCATTTACAGCTGTATGTATCTGGATTTGTATGCATATTCATACAGTTATTTGCCTATCTTGACGCCTGTTTATCCAGCAGCGGGCGCCTTTATAACCAATTTATTTGCCAATGGCATATAAATATGCTCAAATGACACTTGTTAGTTTACGGAAAATGTAATATGCGCGCATGACACTTGTTAGTAATGCTTAGCGAGTAAGAATTTTGTGCGAGTGAAACAGCAACACTGCCAAATATTCAAATAATGGCAAAGCTTTCAGAAGTTTGTTTATAGTTTTTATGGGACTCGCAGCTTTCAAGTGTAAATACAAGGTGCAGAACTATAAATTAAATGAAATTAAAACACAAACTGACAAGTATCATTTGCAATAAGCTTTTTAACGCAAATTTGTTGGCTTTATGAGCCCCCCATTACGATCTACTTGTGCACTTTGTGAATATCAATAGCAATTTCTTTGTCATCTCATTTTTGGGGGGTGGTCTAAAAATAAAAGCGGTCACATTTTTGTATAGGCAGCCACCACAGGGCGCACACTCACACGTGCAGCTCGAATAATTAGCTTATGAAATCACCTTGTGCCCGAAAACAAACAAACAAAATCAAAACACACAACACAAAGCTACAAAAACAATATGAATAAAATGAAATCTAATTAACTTTGATATCTATTTGATACAGTCGATGCGGACGAAATACGTCGACTGGGCAAACGATTCCGCAAACTGGATTTGGACAATTCGGGTGCACTGAGTGTGGATGAGTTTATGTCGCTGCCGGAACTGCAACAGAATCCTCTCGTGCAGCGTGTCATTGATATTTTCGATGCCGATGGCAATGGCGAAGTCGACTTCAAAGAGTTCATTCAGGGTGTTTCCCAGTTCAGTGTTAAAGGTGATAAATTGTCTAAGCTGCGCTTCGCATTTCGCATCTATGACATGGACAACGACGGTTACATTTCAAATGGTGAACTTTTTCAGGTGAGTTTGCCTTTACATTCATAGATAGGAAGGCGAATTTTGATAGTCACAATCGTTTGTTAAAGGTCCTGAAAATGATGGTGGGCAACAATTTGAAAGACACGCAACTGCAGCAGATTGTGGACAAGACAATCGGTTTTGCGGACAAGGATGAGGATGGCAAAATATCATTTGATGAATTCTGTTCGGTTGTCGGCAATACGGATATACACAAGAAGATGGTTGTTGATGTTTAAAGCTGGCAGAAACAGAGAAAGAGAGAGAGTTGATCCCGGATAAACAAAAAAAGAAAGCAACTGCTGCTGCATAGATTTACGAGTAACGTGTACTTTTTTATATATATATGCATAATGCAAATATTTTTCACTAGTTACTATTTATTTTTTTTATATATATATTTTTTTTAATTTCATATGTATATTATTTGTTTTCTCTCTTTAGTTTGTATTTAATTGTTTTTTTTTTATATATATATATACATATATATATATATATATATTGTTATCAAGCTGTGAAGTTCATCAAGTAACAAAATATTTACACAGCTGTAAGTGAGCCAATTTCAATCACTCGCTTCAATGCTCCTACGAAATATTATATCACATTTTCTTAAAGAAAAAAAAAAACAAAAACAAACAAAAAAAAAGCAAAACAAACACAATTTTTTAAAAGTTGTATCTCTAAGTCGTAAAGTAATGAAAGATAGGGGAAAAAAGAACACAAAACACCACATATAAAATTCGCTGCATACACCAGAGATGCATATGTATTCATATATTATATATACATATATATATATATATATATTATTATAGGAAAAGAAGAGAAGAGAGAAAGAATATTTGAAAATTGTGCGCCTCCTACTTACATACTTCTTAAAATATATATATATATATATATTGTCATAATTTATTATACAATAACAAAATATACACGTAAATGAATTGAATCAAAGCAAAGCAAAAAAACTACATTACAAATCGATCGAGAAGAACGAGGAAAGTGAAGAAAGCGAAAATAAAGCAACAAGTTGAACGTTTTTAATCAACAATGTTTGAATGCACTTTTTTCAATTTTGGATCAAATGCAATCTATATATATATATATATATATATATCTCTTTATATATATATATAAACTAAATACATACTTGTAAGCATTAATCAAACGAGAGGCCCAACAGATTAATATAACAACAAGAAAAAATCAAAGAAAAAGTTGGTATAGCACAAAAAACAAAACAAAAAAATATAAACAACAACAGTGTTCATAAGCTTTAAAACTATATTATCTTATTTAAACTGTATGCGTGTGAGTGGGGAAGTGTGTTTGAAAGTTTTTGTATGAATCTATTAAAGTGTATTTGTTGTTATGCCTATTATGATATCAGTTTACAATCTTTCTCTCTCTATATATATATTAAAAGTTGACTTTTTGTATGTCTTATATATATATATACTTAGACTTTTTTTGTTAATTACTTCTAATTCTCCTGTGATTTGGCCAAAAACGAAATCTATACAAGTGTGCATGAAGATTAAAAACAAAAATTAACTCCGCTAGCGTCTTATATATATTATATATACATACTTTACTATATAATATATACATATATATATTATATATATATTCATATACTCTTTATAAAACTAAACTTTATGGAGATTTTAATACGCAAAAAAACAAAAACATGAAAAACTGTGCTATGTTCTTAAATCTTTTGTACTAATATAAATAAACAAATTGTTTAACATGAAATTATTAAGGGAAACAACAACAACAAATATGATATGATATATATTATACACTATATGCATTAAAAAATAACACATTTTCTCAATTATATATATATATATATATATATATACATATATATATACATATACATATACATACATATATGGATATTGCATACATACTTACAACTAATTCTAATCAAGTTAACTTAGTAATTACTTATAAATCAATATACCACAAACAAAATCGAATAATTATACATATGACGGTTGATTAACAAATTTTATACTTAACTTATATAAAAAAAAAAATGAAAAGCAAAAAAAAAAAAAAAAAAAATACAACTCTAGTTAAAAGAATTAACGAAATAATGCATGTTACAAATTTTACAATTAGCAAATTTTTTGCACAATCGCCATTCAATTTGTTAGCTAATCCTAATCAATTTTTTTAAAATAACAAACATAACGAATGCAATTTGTAAAGTCAGCCAAAGATACGATATGCTCTTTTCACAGCTGCACAAATCAGAAAACAACAACAAACATGAAAGGAAACTCAGTTAGGCGGCTCGTTGAAGCAATAAATATAATAAAAATATATACTACTAAAGCATTTATGTTCCATGTTCTTTTTTTGTATTTTATTATGTATTATAATTATCATTACTTATGTAGAGTCATCTAGCGTCGGCAATTGCAAACAGCTCTCGAGTTACAATAACCGCCCCTGAACCCCTTCAGAAGACAATGAGCCGCACAGGCACTGTGATTCACTTTTCCTCCAAGGCTGAAGAGATCGCAGGTAGCTCGCTTTTGGCGGGAATGCAGATCTGGCTCTAAAGTCACTGCCGGTACCGGGACTTCATCGAGGACTTTTTGCTCTTCGACGACAGGATGTGCCTGAGCCAGGGACACCATTAAAACCAACAAACTAAGGCACACAATAAACTTCATTGCAAACACTGATTCGGAGATCTGATGATGTGACGATGTGTTGCAACTAGCTTTTATACAGCTTATCGGTCTGTTTTCGTTTGCTGTTTGAAGGGACTCCCATGCGGGAATTTCTGGTTGTCTTCTTGTTATGCACGAGCACAGCTCGTCGGCGGGACTTTTACACACCGTGCCAATCGATGAGCAGTCTATATCAAACAATCAAACAATGACAAGACAATGGAAACTGTACAACACCTGTACACATAAGGCATTTATTTCAATTGCTTGTAATAACATTTAATATATATAACTGTGTTGGACTCTTAAAGGCTTACATAAGTAAACTTCAAACTTGGCTCCAATAGTTTAAATCAGAGTACTTGTGTACTCAAGTATTTGCTTTTGTAACGAGCTAAATGCGAATTTCACAATATTGCCGAATCGTGACTCGCCAGCCCTGGCACAAAAGGTAAACAAGTCCGCTTCAATTAAGTTTATAATATTTTTAAATGAATTTTGTGAGTTAGAAGCTGTTAAAAATGTCCGGCCTAGATGGTATTTACTCCATGTTGCTGGTCATAGCCGATTTCTATATGGAAAAGCCGGTTTTTGGTCTGGATCCCTGTTACTCCGAATTGCGCGGCAAGGAAATAAAACGCGTAAATAACATTAAATTTAAAATGATGTACTGAAAGTTGGTTATAATTTTGATTAATAGGTGCCCATTTTGCGCATATTCGGCGCCAATGCCAATGGCCAAAAGTGCTGCATGCACGTGCATGGTGTCTTCCCCTATTTTTATATACCCTACGATAGAAAGGATTTCGAGTCTGTAGAGCGGGGTATATTACAAATTGCGATGCATTTGGACAAGGCCATCAATATATCATTGGGTCAGGGAAGCTCCAATGCGCAGCATGTATTCAAAATACAACTGGTCAAGGGAATGTAAGTTTCAGTTTAAATTTCCTTTGAATTTTTTTTGTAAAAATTGGTATATTTCATTTGTAGTCCATTCTATGGCTATCATCGTGGCGAACATCAGTTTTTTAAGATTTACATGTTTAATCCACGCTTTGTACGACGCGCTGCCAATTTACTGCAAAGTGGTGCTATACTCAGCAAAAACTTTAATCCCCACGAATCGCATGTACCCTACATTCTGCAATTCATGATCGATTATAATTTATATGGCATGAGTTATATTCACGTGCCGCTCGAAATTGTCAAGTTTCGTAGAAACACGGATGAGGAAGGTAGTCAACTTTCGATTCTTCACTCCTGTATAGAAATTAATTAATGGTCCTTGTTTTCCAGTTGTGCCATTTGCAAATATAAAACCTCAACAACTCCTGGATACGTCGGCCGTCAAGAAAATATCCTGCAGCGCCTTGGAAGTCGATATAAGTTCAAATTTTATTTTAAATCGTTTTCAATTAGTTACCAAAAATAGATCAAAACATACAAATCCTGGCATTGAGGCTATTTGGCATGATGAGGATGTGCGGCGCCAAAAGTTGGCTCAAAGTCTGGCCGCTGATAGTCAGAAACAAATGCCTGTGCTGCAAGTGCCGATTACACAGGAGCGTCCCCATGTGGAGATAGCTGAAAGTAATAACTTTTACCGTGCAGCATTGGAAAGCAAGTTGCTTAGCATGGAGCAGACATTGAACCTGGATCAAACGCTTGCAAATCAGACACAGATCAGTCATGTGAGCTATGCAAATGTGACGTTGCAGAAAAACGACAAGGAGCAACGTCGACAATTCAATCTGCAAAAGCTGCTGGTGAACTGTGCGTATCCTGAGGAATGTTCACAGGAGGCACATCGGAAACTAATAAATGCATCTGTCATACAAAATCATCTGTCTGGCAGCGGGAGCATCCATAGTATACTGGAGCAGAACCAATCAAATGATGAGGCAGCCTTTTTGGATGATACACTCATCGATGAGCAGCTCATACAATCTCAGGGGCCAATGCCACATGATGCCACCTGTAAAATTAAAGATTTCTATTCATTTATACAAAAAGTTTTTAATACGTTTTTTTAACAGTGCGTGAAGAGGACTTGGAATTGCTAGATGTGTTGCAACAGCTGGAGGAGCAAAATGCAAATGAACCGCGCATCGATTTGGACAGTTCGCTGGCGCAACTCTCGCAGCAACATGAGCAGTGTAAAACTATATAAAATAGATTGCTAATTTTGCACTTTAATTAATTTTTAACTTAATTTAGTTGAACTAACACCAGAGCTGCTTGATAAGCAGACAGCCGCTGCAGCCACCCAGCAGCCACTCTCTGAAGACGAAAGTGATAATTCGGATGATGAGAATGCAGCTGGTAATCAGCATGACTTCTCTGTGGCTCTCGATGACATTGATGAGCTGTTGCTTAAGCTTACCCAGAGTCAACCCAAGCCGGCAGCGGAGTCTCGGAGTCAACAATTGCCACAAATTGATGGCGCGGATGATCAGCAACTGCAACGCACACCAACCAAATCCAAAGCCAAAATACAACGCAGTCCGCCGCGCACCCCCACAACGCCCAAGAATCGGATTAGCATGCAACAATCGTGCACACCGAAATCCAAAAGCGCAGCCAAGAAATATGCACCGCTGCCGCTTACTATCACCAGTAAATCAGCTCAGAGTAATCACATTTGCTAAATGAAAGTAATGTTCTTATACGAACTAATGTCTTGTATGTTTTTGCAGATAATACAGAAGCTGAAGCAGCTTCAAAGAGTGCCAGCAGCAGCATTAAGCTAGGCCTTAGTCAGCAGTTGGAAACGGGTGTCAAAAGGTTGAATAATATATAATATTTTTATGTACATATGTGATTTGTTAACAACCTTATATTTATATTTACTTTCATTAATCAGCCCAGCATTGACGTTGCGCAAGAAGTTGGCCATAACGGAACTGCGCCGCAAAACTATTTTGGCACCTTTAACAACTGCGGAACCGGATACAAAGTAGATATATTGAATTATTCGAATTATTATTTAGTAACTTTCCTTTGTTTTAGTACACCTCTACGGCGCAGTACGCGAAATCGCAATCGAGATTTGAATAAAACACACATTACTTGCTCCTTGACACCGCGACAAAAGAATGCGCTCATTTCGGACATATTTGTGGAAACAGAAGAATATTCAGCAGAACCAACTGACTCTTCGTTTGAGTCTAAGAAGCCACGTCGCAGTGCACGAAATATCGTCAAACAGAATAAGGAGATGTTGCCAGCAACAGCAGAGCCTTGCTTGGAACTTCTGCAAAAGGATTCGCCTGCTGCAACTTCTGATGATGAGGCCATTGTGTCCGATACCGAAAGTGATAGATCTGTGATCAAGCTGCGTAAAACGCCAAATTTGCGACTCTTGCGGCGCAGTTTTCGCGATTCATTGCTAGCCAAACGGGCAAACCCAACAAGCAATAAATCACCGGTTCAAGGCATTGAGATGTCAATTAACCCAGCTAAAGTGGGTAAAAATAGTTCTCTTGCACCTGAAACTTCAGCAAGTAAAAGACCAGACATTCTAACAATTCAAACATCAGTGAGTCAAAAAGCAGATAATCTCGACAAGTCTCCGTTAAGTCAAACTCCAATGAATACACCTGAAGCTAAAACAGATAAAACAGAGCGTCTTGCGAATGCTGCTCAAGCGGAGCCTACAAATGGAACAATTGACACCCCACAATGCAGTCCACAGAGCAGTGCGAGTAATACACCCGATTTAATGCAGAGTTTCTATGAGAACTCATTCATTATCAATAGTCCTTCCGTATTTAGCGATGATTTATCCAGCCCAGTTCATTTGCCTGCACAACCCAAAATAATTACTAAGCATAGTGCCAATTTGGGTACTTCCGCTGATCCCAGTTTGTTTGTGATAACACCATTAGAACTGCCGCCCAACTATGAGGAAGTGTTGCACTGCTGTCACAAACTGGACATACCCGAACACGTTTTCCAGCAACCCTTCTACAGCAATCCGACGGATGTCAGCAAAATGACGGAGGTGGGTTTTCTAGTTCTACGCATACCAGGCAACAAGCTCAACGATCTGGAAGCATTTCAAAGCAGCGTGTTAGACAACAGCAAATGGGGTCTGGCTGCCTGGCGACGCAGACAGATGGTTAAGATCGGTGGAGCAGTCATGTTGCAACGCTATCGCAGCGACGATCAGCTGCGAATGTACTTTAGCAGCAAGCAACAACTGGCGATTGAGCCGGCAGTGAGTCCGCCCAGCAAACATGATGCCAAAATGTGGCTAAAGGCCAGGCATCTGGTCAAGCAGCGCAAAGTCGACGAAGAGAGGGAGCGTAATAATGTAGATAGTCCCATTAAAATCAAACGACAAAAGATTACCATGATGTTAAAAGAAGGCGATTTCGATGAGGGTGGATGTGGTGAAGAGGAGACAGAGATCAGTTGTAGCGGATTAACCTTAACGCCCATGACACCACAACTTACGGAAACAATTAAACATCAATCCAAAGGCACGCCTCGTAGCACCAAGGGAAGGGTGGTGAAGAGACGTGGTACTAAACTTCAGTTTCAAGCAGAACTGGAAGAAAAGGCACCTGGCAGCAGTCAGTCGAGTGAACAAAGTGTTACCAGCAGCGCCGCCTTGGATGCACTCGAACGCAGCTCGTTTGTGCGTCAGTTGGAGAGCATCAGCAGCAGCAACAGTCATGAGCTCAGCTTTGGTCTCAATCATGCATCTCTGAATAACACATTTGGCTTCAAGGTCAATTTGGAGAACTTGCAGCAGGCCAAGGCGGACATTGAGGTGAGCTCTGTGACCAAGGATTCATAAAAACAATATCGAAAATATTTTCCTTTAACAGTGCAACTATTTGACTACCATGGTACTGGAGTTGTTTGTGCCAACGCGCGAGGATCTGCTGCCGGATCCGTTGCACGACGAGATACGCTGTGTGTTCTATGCCATTGAGCACAGTTTACCCACGGATGCAAATGTCACAGAGTCGTTGCCCAGTAAAGCCTGCGGCTATATCATAGTCAGCGATGCACAGGATTTCCTTAACGAGGGACGACATCATGGCCTGGACGCTGATATAGAAGTACAAGTTGTGCAGAGTGAAGCGCAGGCATTTGAGGCACTGCTTGCGCTCTGCACCCGCTGGGATGCCGACATCTATGCGGGATATGAGATCGAAATGAGCTCCTGGGGCTACATCATCGATCGTGCTAAGCATCTGTGCTTCAACATTGCCCCGCTGCTGTCCCGTGTTCCCACACAAAAGGTACGAGATTTTGTTGATGAGGATCGCGAACAGTTCACCGATCTGGATGTTGAGATGAAACTATGCGGTCGCATTTTGCTCGACGTGTGGCGTCTTATGCGCTCCGAAATAGCTCTTACCTCGTACACTTTCGAGAATGTCATGTATCATATTCTGCACAAGCGTTGTCCCTGGCATAATGTACGCTCCTTGACCGATTGGTATGCCTCGCCCTGTACACGATGGATCGTGCTGGAGTACTATTTGGAACGTGTGCGCGGCACATTGGCCCTGCTGGATCAATTGGATCTTCTGGGACGCACCAGTGAGATGGCCAAACTAATTGGCATTCAGTTCTACGAAGTACTCTCCCGTGGTTCACAGTTTCGAGTTGAGAGCATGATGTTGCGGTGGGTTTATTTTTATAAATATCATATTTTTTGATACTATATCTATTTTAATCTCTTTGACAGCATTGCAAAACCAAAGAATTTGGTTCCACTCTCGCCCAGCGTTCAGCATCGGGCTCATATGCGAGCACCAGAGTATTTGGCACTAATCATGGAGCCGGAATCACGGTTTTATGCGGATCCTGTGATTGTATTGGACTTTCAAAGCCTGTATCCGAGCATGATTATTGGCTACAATTATTGTTTCTCAACGTGCTTGGGGCGTGTGGAACATCTGGGCAGCACTGGTACTTTTGAATTTGGAGCGTCACAGTTGCGTGTTTCGCGCCAGTTGCTCCAACAGCTGCTGAAACGGGATCTGGTGACAGTGTCACCTTGTGGCGTTGTCTACGTCAAGCGAGAGGTCCGCGAGGGCATTTTGCCGCGCATGCTCACCGAGATCCTGGACACGAGACAGATGGTTAAGCAGTCGATGAAACTTCATAGGGATAATTCAGCTTTACAGCGAGTGTTGCACTCCCGCCAACTGGGTCTAAAGCTGATGGCTAACGTTACTTACGGGTATACGGCGGCTAACTTCAGTGGTCGCATGCCCGCCGTTGAAGTGGGCGACTCGGTGGTATCGAAGGGTCGTGAGACCCTGGAGCGTGCCATTAAGCTGGTGGAGGGCAATGAAAAGTGGAAGGTGCGTGTCGTCTATGGTGATACAGACTCTATGTTTGTCCAGGTGCCTGGCCGCAATCGGTCGGAAGCCTTTCGCATAGGTGAGGAAATCGCGCAGGCTGTAACTGATATTAATCCGCATCCGGTCAAACTTAAACTGGAGAAGGTCTACCAACCATGTGTGCTGCAGACCAAAAAGCGCTATGTCGGCTACATGTACGAGACCGCAGATCAACAGAAACCCGTCTACGAGGCCAAGGGCATCGAAACAGTGCGTCGTGACGGTTGTCCAGCGGTGGCCCAAATGCTCGAAAAAGTGCTGCGATTGCTATTCGAGACAGCTGATGTCAGCCAGATCAAGCAGTATGTGTGCCAGCAATTCACCAAGCTACTCTCCGGACGTGCCAATCTGCAGGATCTCATATTCGCCAAAGAGTTTCGGGGCCTCAATGGCTACAAACCCACCGCCTGTGTACCGGCACTGGAGATGACGCGGTGAGTTTTAATCTAAGTTTAGTGTAATGATTTTTTATTTTGAACCTTTGGCAGGCGATGGATGCAAAAGGATCCGAGACGTGTGCCTCGACGCGGTGAGCGTGTGCCCTTTTGTATAATAAATGGACCGCCAGGAGTGCAATTAATTCGCTTGGTGCGCAGTCCTCACGAGGTGTTGGCCAACGAGGGCTACAAGGTGAATGCGATTTACTACATTACGAAGGCCATTATACCGCCTTTGAATCGTTGCCTTCTGCTCATTGGCGCCGATGTAAATGATTGGTAAGCAATGGCCTACTAAATCAAACTTATCTCCCTAATCTCACACACCTTACCACTGTCCAACAGGTTTAGCAATTTACCCCGCAAGCTACTGATGACACCTGCACTGTCCACAGCTGGCGAGCTGATGAATCGCGGCACCGCCAAGTCCACCATATCGCAATATTTCTCCAACGCCAATTGCATAATCGATTGTGGCCGTCAGACCAAGGCGGGCATCTGCACGGAGTGTGCCTGCAATGCCAGCAAATGTGTGACCATATTGCAGGCAAAGCTGGCACAACTTGAACGGGGCTACCGACTAACCCAGCAGATATGTCAGGCATGCTGTGGTCGGCTGGGAGATCTGCAATGTGGTTCCTTGGATTGTCCGGTGCTGTATGTGCTGGAGGTAAAGAGACGACAGCTACAACAAATGCCACATATACGAAAACAGCTCGAGGAGCGTTTTTAAAATTATTTTTGTATATATATTTGTATTTAACTTTTTGCTGACTAAAAAAAAAGTTAAAATGCTTACTACACGAACATTCATTGTCGGCAGTTCAATATGTAAATAGCTTAAATTACTAAGTGTGTGCATGTGTGTATGTGTACTTATGCTTTTTGTTTGCATTGTTAACTATTGATATTGTTTAGTTAACATTTTTAATTGTTGAAATGAATATATGATTTGAGAATCATGTGTATATATTCGTATTTAATGTGTTTCTGTGAGTGTTTGAACAATAATCAAAGTGGTAATGCATGCATCCATTCATTAAATCTTAAGTAGTAATACAAACGTTATAATTTAACAAATTTCCAATGTGTTTTTAACCAAATTAAATAACAGATGTGTATATGTATATAACCATGAACATAAGTCTAGTTCTTATTTTGCTCTCCATTTTGATTTTGATTTGTATTTTTTTTTTTTTTGCCTTTATTAATTATTTATTATATAGTATGTACCAACAATTTTTAATTGTGTACGCTTCATAAATTGAGCAACCTTTATCGATTACAATAAAAAAAAGCATTTGTGTTAAAAAAAAAAAAAACAAAAAATTGGTTTAGTTCCATAAAAGTTATTCCAAAAAATATGACTCTAAAATAGCACAGTGCACAAGAGGCTCAGAAATTGTTATCGACTCCTTTACATGTGCTCATCATCATCATCATCGACATCCATCTCGAACATCATGGTATTTTTAGCATCAGTCTCATTGCGCTTTGTGTCCTTATCGGTTTTATGATTATTACTATTATTATTGTTGTTGGTCAAGTCCAGGCCACTATCCTTGCTATCGTTGACATGCTGCTTAAAATACTGTTCCTTGCCAGCGGTCTGAAAAAATAAAATAATTTATTAGAAATTAGAAAATTGAGGAAATTTGTATAAAGTAACTAAACATTTTGATTCCTAAAATTACATAAAATACAAAACATACAATTTGCAAGTAATTGCACTTTATTTATCATAACACTTGTTATCACTTGTCACTTGACCTTTATGTAATCACTGTTAAATTGTTATTTTTCCGCTGATTGATCTTAAATCGCAATAGCACACTGTGACAAACCAGATTAAAGCGGCTTACTATTGCTTTACTTTCAAACTAATTGGCAAAATATACTTGAACTGTGAATCTAAATCGAAGCTGAGTAGAAATGAATAAGGAACATACAATAGAAATATAGATAGATTTAACACACTGACTATATATTTATATTTGAATATGCCAAATTGCTACTATTTCAATTAGCATCAGTTAAACATATTAACGAGATCAAATCGTCACAAGTCACAAGTTTACCTTGTGGGTGGGCAGCTGCTGCCCATTGGAGGAGGGGTGTTGCATCTCCTCGTAATCTACAGAATCACCCTCGCTGAGACGACGCTGTTGAGCGCGCAATTTGCAATCGCGACGCTTCTGATTCTTCTTTCGCTGGCCCAGTATGCTCGAGTCGAGTCTAAAAAAAGAAATTCAAATATTTGATTAAAGCGAATTGTTCAAAATTGCTGGTCGTGAGTTATATTTTTAGACAGACGCACCTAAACATCTTTTTCGTGATGTGATCATTAAATCTAACAGTCTTTTTGCAGCTCTCCGAGAGACCTGCATCTTCTCCGCCTAGCTCCTCGGGTATGCCTCCAAATGATTGTGAGAAACCGATGGCAGACGCTTCTACCGAGCATGAGTATGAAGAGGAGCATTCATCAATTGAGGAACTACTGTCGGAGATAGATGGTCGCGGTCCATAGCGACTGAAACGTTTTAGTATGCCACGTTGACCGCTGCTCTCGTTGCACTCGGAGTAGCTGCGCTGCTTGCGCTGTGGCAACTTCAAAGCTGCCATCGGCTGCGATATGGCCTTAAGACGTTCGGGAGACGTCATTTCAGGCAGTGGTAATAGCTTCTCCTGGTGCTCTTTCTTTTCCTGATGGTCTTGTTGTGCCGCCTTTAGATCCTCACAAGCAGATTCGGAGAGCGAACGTTGCTTCTTGTTGCGCTTGCGCTGTTTCTTATTCAGCTTCTTCTGTTGTGGCTGCTGTTGCTGCTGGTCCTCGGCCAACTCTTCGTGTTGTTCTTGCTGCTGCTGCTCCTCAGGCACTTCCTCAATGATCTCTTTTGGTATGATAGTCACTTCCAGCGATTTCTCTTCCTCATTGTGATAAAAGCTGATGGTTACTGGCTTATTCGGTATTTTCTCAATATTCGCATTTTTATTATATAGGTTCATGCCAAAGAAATCATATTCCTTGAGATCTTCGCTATTGGCTCCAGCCAGATAGCTACACAGCTGCGCACAAGACTCGCTCATATACAGCCTTAAGACCACATTGTTATCAGAGACATCCTGCTCGACACGATCGATGTGCAGCTGCGGAACAGCTGCTTCGGTCAGCTGTGCTAGGAACGTATAGTGGGTGGGATAATACCCATTACCCATGGAGGCGAATTGCACATGCAGGCTGCGTTCTTGTTCCAACATCTTAATTGAATCCGGCTGCACATTGCGTACGTACAGCACAAAGGCAATCACATTTTCAACCGTATTACAGCTGAAATCGGGCATCTGATAGTGCAGACTTTTCTTTAGGAACGTGTGCGGCAAAGGATTGGCAGTAGGTGGAACTAAGAATTGACAAAAAATAAAATGAGAATACCTAAATAACACTCCTTGTTACTTACATTCATCGGAATTATCAGCATTAATTGTTGTCGTCAGCTCGACGATGGCATCTCTATCGGTTTCCTCGTCCTCGGCAGGCGACTCGCTATTGGAGTTGAGTTCAACGCCGCTATCCTTGCGGCTAAGTGCGCGCACATTGTCGTGCATTTGACGTTGCTGGCGAGCCGTGGTACGCACCACGGGCAAGGTGATGCACAAACGACGATTCTCTGTATCGAAGCGTGCATTGCCCGACTTGTCATCCACGGAATTGGGTAGATCTAGTTTAAGGCGATACTTGGCGCCTTGACGCTCGCTGAGCAAATAAATGGACTTCTCTGTCACATCGAGTTGACAGTCTGCCGTAGAGCTGAGCAGTGGCAATTCGATTTCAACGATTAGGGCACGTGGAACAGTTACCTGTAATTTTGCATCCAATTCATCAGTATACTCGGCCATATCAACATCATGGCTGTGCTTGATGCTATATTTGGGCACCGCAAATGTTGGTGTAGGTGTCACATTCTTCTTTACGGGCAGCACTTTGGGCTTGCCGGCATCTGCCTCGGGTTTGTTTGGATATGTGTGCTCCAGGGGATGTGGCTCACGTTCCTCGTCCGTGGCATCCTTGGACAACTTGCGTATCACGGTGGCACGTGGTTCACCCTTGTAATCTAGTTTGGGAAACTTTAGATTGGCACGATCCAAATTTACACCAAACTCTCGCTCCACACCATCCAGTGCGGTGTCTATCAAGCATTTACGGAACTGCGAGTTACGCGTGCCCAGATGCAGCGCGTCCGGATGAAAGACGACATCGAAAACTTTGCAATGTTTGTTATTAGCATCGAGATCATCGCGCGGTGGTGTCTGGGCCATCGGTATGGACCAGGTGAGACCTTTTTCGCCAGTCTCTGAATTAATGGCAACCTGATTATTGGGGCGATCCACAACCGTCGAACTAGCAATATTGATGAAACATTTCAGTTCGCCATCAATGGCTGTTTTCACCACATAACCGGCCTTTGGGTGTATGAATGTAACATCGACGCCACGCTCCTTTTCCAGCTGGGTTATCTCCTGCTCGTAGATTTTACGATTTTCCGGATCTTGTATTTCATCTACGTACTCGAAAAACATTTTACGAAACTCATCGTTTTTTAATGCCTCACGCATGCGATCGAACTCAGCCTTAGTTATGTCCACCTTTTCATTGCCGTGGATCTTCGAGTGTTTATTTCGTGTGGAAGCGAACATGGCTTCAAGTATTTAAAACTTACGCACACTATTCACTATCACTATCACACTTAACCCTATAATAACCGATATAAAAAAATTTATTGATTTCTTTCACTTGAGTTTTCAAAATTAATTTTACAGATATCAAGGAACACGTAGCCGTACGAAGAGCGTTGCGTCTGTGTAGTCTATCAGGTTTCTAGTTGATTCTGCAATGCAAGAAAATTGTGAACATTTGACAGCTGATGCAATAACACTCAATTTTGATTATAAGCCGCATTGTGACGTATTTACATTAAAACAATCATACATGTATTAACGATCAAAAGCTTATCACTTAATTGTGGTAGGTTTCAATTTATGTATGTATGTTATCTTAATAAATTATAATCAAAAATAATGACGACAGGCAATACGCTCTTTGCTGCACTCTCAAATCGCCTATTCGAGCACTCTCTCTCTCTCTTTGCACACTTTGCCGGTTGTTGTGTTCTGCATAATATAGTATTTTGGCAAAATAATATCTTAATTTTTTTTTGTATGCACGTACCATAGGCAACTTGGCTCATCGGACAGATGAGAATCTTACGAGTTGCGTAGAATATAGAATAAAGCACAGAGTCAGACCATGCGTTTTATTATAAAGCGAGACAAAATAAACCTACTGCGTAGTTTGTCGTTTTGTTGTGGCCGTTGCTTCGTATCAGTGTTTATGAGCGAGCTAATTTTTACGAATGAGTATAAAACGCCGGCAAATAATTTTCAATACGATGGAAAAGAGTGCATGGCGGCAGCGGGTGAATGGCTAGATAAGTGGAGGCAACTAACTCAACCACTTGCCCTCAATTGTTTGCTGCTGTTGTTGTATTGTTTAGCTATGTTCTGTATATGTAATACGTAATTATGTATGTATGCAAGTTTAAGTGTTGCGCAGTCCGGCCATAATGGTTCGTTAAAACAAAGTGCGTATGCAGAGGTCGATGCGTTGATACAATAAAAGGGACACAAAATAAATAAACGACAACACAAACACATGGTAACTTTCGTTTCTATGTATACACGCACAAAAGAAAATGAAGAAAAATTATTATAGTTACGTGACCAAGGGAATCCTACGTTTGATAATCAATACATACAAACTCTGGTGTTTAATATCGAAACGTGCTACTGGAAAACTCATTGATTTTCTTACTTGGCTTACAAGAAAAACCGGTCTAAACGAACTTATTGCAAAAACGCCTATGTAGATAGAACTAGCAATATAGGAGCCGATTTCTTAAGTAAAGTTGGCAATCAGTTTGAACTTGAACAAGATGTGTCAAATGAATGACCAGCTAGGTTAGACTATATTTGCAAATACGGATACAATAGTACTAGACTCAAAAGCATTTGCCTAGTCTTGAAACACACGCACACATGCAATCGAACAAATAGCTTACACTTACCTTTAAAAAATATATATATGTATACATACATATATGTGTATAAAACTGTTGATAATTATTAAACGCACAAAATGCTTTTTAATATTTTTTACTTTTATTTTTATAAATTTTTTTAATGACTTCTCAGACTTTTAATTCATAGCTTCTATAAGTTGTTCAGCTGATCAATTTTTTCCAGGCAAAGCAAGCTGCGAACCGGCTCAGTGTGACCTAAGCAATGTATCAACGACAGTCTTAAATAGTAAACTCCAAGAGAACTTGGTATTTTTTGTAAATGTATGGTCACCCAACTTTCTGCTAACTAACATAATATTGAAAATGATGGGGTGCCCACAGCTGGTATGAAGGTCTGCAATGCTGGGCCATGTAACACATTTAGTGTTGGCTAAAAACAATGACAATGGAGTCAAATTTATTTATGGTTTTTCTGTTGTCATTTTTTTTATATAAAAATGCAAAAGGTGTGTTAAATTATTATCACAAGTGTCAAACAAGGTTTTTGTAAGACATGCAGATGATTTTTAAATACAATTATGCGGCCTCAATAGCGGCAAACTGGGCTGAAAAAATGATGCTTATGCTGCTTCTAATTTGTTTGTTTGTGTGTGTTTTGAGCCTCAATTTGTTTTCATATGCTACCGTTCTGATCAATTGCGCCGCGTATAATGCCAACTGTGTGTCCAACCTTTTTTTTTGGTGGATTTAAAAAACAAATAAAAAATGAGCAAATACACAAAAATTCGTGGTATAAACGTGTAACGATGTTTATGTGGGCGTGCGCATAGCATAAAAGTGCATTTAATACCTCACTCACTAATGCACTCACACTCATACAAACTATTTGTGTATACACAAATGGCTACGTGTGTATGTGTGAAGTATTTCTAGCCTGTAGGCGCGTCTGTTTATGTGTGTGTGTGACTGTTATATTTTTCTTATTGTTCTTTCAGCTGAAATAAGTGGACTTCTGCTCGACGAGCAACAGGATATGGATATGGAATTGCCGCCACACATTAATGGAAAAGAATTTCCAGCAATTCCACAAAACTCTGTGCTAACACATCCCAGGTAAACTATCTATATTGATCAAACCAGAGATAAATAGAGTAAAATGCATTACAATAAACCACGGCGACCGTAAAATTATACGCTGCCAGATCGCTTATAGCTATTGCCTAACACCGCCTTTAACTCCTTACTTTACTATTCCATCCATTCACATGCGGCACAAAAAAAAATTAATAAATAAACCTAAATGGTTATAAAATAGGAGACACATTAAGAGTAAGCGACGCATGAAAAGAAGGTACAATTTGCAATATTTGACAGCCTTTTGTCATTTAATCCAACACCACAAAGACACATCCATACGTATATATATTGTGTTTGCTTATAAAATCGAATCTTATTATTTTGCATGCCCAGATTGAAGTGTTTTGCGTGTGAGCCGCCATGTCTTGATCCCAATGAACATGCCCATACATGTCAGAATGCTATACAGGTAATTGCATCGTGAAAATAATAATTTTATTTATACTACTACTGGCGTTCCATTTTGCAGTGCTGGAAATCTCGTATACGCGATGCTGTCGGTCAGGAACAAGTTTCACGCGGCTGCACCACATCACCGGATCAATTGCCTTTGATTTGCAATCAAAATAGTCTCAATAAACTGAATGGACCCTCAAAACGCAACACAGCCAAATTTATAAATGTTGTTTGCTGTGCCAGCGATTTTTGCAATGACGGCGAATTTCCCGAGCTGCCACCTTTTGTCAGCAGCGATGTGGCAACGGTGATCACTGCTGATAGCAGTAATATTAGCAAAATGACTGCCGCCATTTTGGGTCCGTTTTTGATAATCACTCTAATGGGCACTGTTGCCGTATACTTTATGAGACGCAGCCATCGCAAACGCCTGGCGGCAACATCTAATAAACAGGATCCCGAATCGTATCTGGTTAACGATGAACTGCTGCGGGCCACCAGTGCTGGCGATAGCACTTTGCGCGAGTATCTGCAACATTCGGTGACTTCCGGTTCCGGCAGTGGATTGCCGCTGCTGGTACAACGCACTTTAGCTAAACAGGTTACGCTCATTGAGTGCATTGGGCGTGGTAAATATGGCGAAGTGTGGCGCGGTCATTGGCATGGCGAAAGCATTGCCGTCAAAATATTCTTTAGCCGAGACGAGGAGTCCTGGAAGCGAGAAACGGAAATCTACAGGTAGGCTTAATATGTAGTCCTTCAAGAGATAATTGTTAATGTGTGCAAGTGTAAACTTACAATCGATAGCTAAATTATTGATTCTTTTAATTTGCATATTTAGCACTGTGCTACTGCGCCACGAGAACATTCTTGGCTTCATTGGCTCCGACATGACATCACGTAATTCGTGCACTCAGCTGTGGCTTATGACGCACTACTATCCACTGGGCTCGCTATTTGATCATCTGAACCGCAACGCACTCAGTCACAATGATATGATTTGGATCTGTTTATCAATTGCTAATGGACTCGTGCATCTGCACACCGAGATCTTTGGTACTGAGGGCAAACCGGCCATGGCGCATCGCGATTTAAAGTCAAAGAACATATTGGTTACATCGAACGGCACCTGTGTCATTGCTGATTTTGGATTGGCCGTTACGCACTCGCATGTTACGGGACAACTTGATTTAGGCCATAACCCAAAAGTGGGCACCAAGCGTTATATGGCACCTGAGGTTCTGGACGAGAGGTGAGTTTGGTTATTAAATCAGTTCAAATGCAACTAGCTTATCTTTATTTATACTTTTAGCATTGATATGGAATGCTTTGAGGCGTTGCGCCGCACCGATATCTACGCCTTTGGTCTGGTGCTGTGGGAGGTGTGTCGACGCACTATTTCGTGCGGCATTGCCGAGGAATACAAGGTGCCGTACTATGATGCGGTGCCAATGGATCCCAGCTTTGAGGATATGCGCAAGGTGGTCTGCATTGACAACTATCGACCATCCATTCCCAATCGCTGGAGCTCAGATTCGGTAAGCACTTTATTCATACATACCCTTAGTTGAGTCCTTACGTTTGGTTTCTTTTTGCAGCTTCTTGCCGGCATGTCCAAGTTAATGAAGGAGTGCTGGCATCAAAATCCCAATGTGCGCTTGCCAGCGTTGCGCATTAAAAAGACTATACATAAGTTAGCTTCCGTTGACGAGAAGATACGTTTAGACTTTGATGAGGTGTGCGTTTAGTAGTTGATTTAAGTTTAATATTAGTGTTAGTCTAAGCGACATTAGTTTGAGTTCATTTTGCTAGCAGCTAAGTTTCATCATATGCATACAAACATATATTATTGAAGGGTTTTTTTTTTTCAAATTAATTTTTAATCAATAGCCTGTAAATCGACTGCATTAATTGACATTTAGTTTTGTGCCTTTGAAATTGCCTTAAAAGTAAATTGAACTTGTCTAGAAGATATCAAAATAAGTTATTGCGAATCGCCTACATCAAGCTGGCACAACGGATAAGCCATCGAGTTTTATAATCCTCTTATTTTTTCATTTCAAGTGCCATTACAATTAAGAATTATTAAAAAAAAATTAAACATTTTTTACATTTAAGCTCACACTTTTTATACCTACACCCACTGAAAATGAACAGTTATTAAGCAGCTATAGTTTCTTTTTTCTTATCAAGGTATGATAGAGTTATTAAGAACTTAAGCAATTGGCGCCCCACACTCAAACAAAAACACATTCATATTGTGCACCTAGTTAAGAGCATATGCATAGAATAGTTCCCAACTTCATATATATATATATATATATATATATATATACAATACTTTCGATTATACTTTTTTGTATATTGTACAAATGCGCGCTAATTAAGTTTATATATGCAGTTTACAAATGACTAAGATACTATCAACAAATAAAATACACTTAAGTTTATTTAAAAAGTCGTATTATTTCAAAATTTCAAGAAAACAAACCCAAAATATTTTTAATGATATCAATTCATATGACATTATTGTCCATCTTCAGTCAATAATCGGAAAGTTTCGTTATTCTGTTCCTCGAGGAATAACAGTTTAAAGATATCATTAAAAAAATCAGGATAATAATCGCAAGCTCGTTTGCAGTCAGGCGTCCAATTGATCTCCAGCAGTTGTGGCTGCATGATTTGCTGCTGCTCATCCCCCTTTCCCATCCAGCCCAGCATAATATCTGCTGCATATAGTGCACGGGATTGAGCACATGGCGCCATGCCACAAGGTGGTGGCGCTTGATTAGCACAGTGGAGCACCTCGTACAGCATAGTGCAAATCTTCTGTTCCACCAGGCTCCAGTCGTGCTTGGGGTATTGCTGATGCCACATGTCTACAAACTCTTCGCATTTTATGTGATGTAGTTGCGCCTCGGCCTGGTAATTCATAACCGTATAATGTTTCTCGTAGTCATCGAAGCTGTCTAGTGAGAAGGGACGATTGGCAAAGCGTAGGAAAAACTTACGATACACATACGCCTCTAGTGGCTTAACACGCTTCAGCAGTATCACGTAACGCACATCGAACTTGACATGGGCATTTAGCTCGTCACGGTGAAATAGCACAGGACGATCAATATACTTCTGGGCTATTTTTGGACCTGTTGCGGGCAGACGGACAATCTGTTTAATGTTGTTTGTAATGTGTGTGTCAAGACCGCGAGCCAAGTTCCAGGGCTTAATAATCCAATGATTGTCCAGCTGCTTAGCTGCTCGCCTCTGATAGTAGGCAACGAATTCACGAAGCTCCGTGCTTAGATTATAGGTGGTGGGCAACCATGCCGGATACGTATCCAGCGTCTCGGCATTATGATGTTCCTTTGCTGCACGGCGTCCTATAATACTCAACAAATCCTTGATGGTAATAACATACTCGAAGGGAAACTGATTGATGAACTTGTGCGGTGTCTCCTTATTGAATTCAGCAAAGTTCTTATAGTGGCAGGTAAGCCACAGCACATCCGCTTCTTCTGCGCTATCGACTAGCACAAATTCGGGCCCTGTAAGATGCTCTCGCAGTACATCATATTGAGCATATACCTTGAGGAGATCACAGCGAGTGGACTGGACGATAGGCGCTGTATCTAATTCCTTTGAATAGGATTCCGGTATGTGTCCACTGGTAAAGTAATCGGCACCGGGCTCCACTTGCAAAAAGCTTTCTTCACTTAAGTCACACTCATTCCAAGGCAACAACAAGGCCGAACGCTGTGGCGCATCTTTTGAAACATATTCCGCAAAGTCTCGAGTGACTGGAGCACCCTGATCACAATCCCTAATGGGAAACAGTATGCTATATATGGTTTGTGTGGTCAGGTAGAGCAGCGGTACCGAACGAAAATTGGGATCATCCGAGTAATTGACAGCGGAACCAACCTCATCCATGACATACCAAATGGGCATGCGCTCCTCATCGCTTAATCCTTCGCTGGCTATGGAATATGCATGACAATATCTCCACAGGCGTCGTAGTATCTTGTCGATGCGCTGATCATGCTCCAGATCGACGCCAGTGATGGCGGACATACGGTCAGCCAGCTGTGGATACTGTTCCAATTGTTGCCGAGCACTGTTTAGTCGAAATGTCCAGGCATGATCCACTAAATATATTGCCTGTGGATCACTTGCTTTAATGCCTTGGTCGGGTGCAACCGCCAGGGCAAACGCCGGTTTGGCATTGTCGTCATCATTGCCATCATAGCATTCGTCCTCTTCATCATCGTAATCGATGAGCATTAATTGTAAGGCCTCACCAGCATCAAAGTTATCTGTGGTCAGTTTGCGATAGAGTGCGGGCCAAAGATGCAATGGCACCGCCGATGATTCTAGTTGCGGCTTGTGCAAAGCAACAAATTCGTTGTACTTGTTAATTCCATCCATGTCGCGTGTTAGCTGCAAAAGGGGTCAACTCCTACACCGGTCTGGTTCACATGGTCGGTATATTTAGGACAGCTGCTGTATGAATACTAAAAAAAATTTAAGTATATACCAATAAAATACTGAAGACCAGGACTAGAATGATTATTGCATATTTCGACAAAGTACAAAGTAAAATAAATGTTGGCGCGCATTTTTGAATGTGATGACAATTGGAATAATTTACCGCTCCGCATCAGTAGATCAGTTAGAGACAAAGTTGGTATTTTTAGATATGGCCGCATTTTGCTGCTTAAAAAATACCAAAATAAAACATACATACATATGTATGTATGTCATATGCGAGAGGGCGAACAGCTGTTGTACTTGTCTGCTTGGTGAGCAAATATAAATAAATGACAACAATATAGAATTTCACCATTAGAAAAGTTGATACGGAAGAGACGGCCGCACACATGTTATCAGCTGGCAAGCTTAGAGCGAAAATTCACAGTCATCATAACTCGGCACTAAACAAAAGGGGTACATCTTGGCTTACGTTAGACTAACGAAATACGAGTAAATGCTGCACCGTTGATGCTGATTGTGTTAGTATACATATACATATATAATTTCTAAATTCTTCGCTCTTCTGGCAAACGTTCAAATATAATTAACAACAACAACAGTAAATTCAAAAACACTAAATGAGCGGCACGCTGTCATTGCCAAATAACACCGCAGGCGCTGCAGATGTTATGGTAGAGGCTCCGATTATGGACGTAGAGGTAAGCAAAAAACAAGGATACACAAAGGACTTTAAAGCAATTGCTAACATTGATTTCAAAGAAAAAAATGGCTTTGAAGCTTGCTGTGTAACCTAGCAATTACAAATTGTCAACACTGAAAATATCTCTATGTATATGAAAAATAGTTAGTTAATTGCGCAGTTTCGCTATGAAACCGATCACCGCGTCCGTTAGGTAACCCACTTCCCTTTGCGGTACTTCCGTGTTTGTGAGAGCAGAACAGCAGCATACATGCATACATACATGTACTATGTATGTATACAAATCGCGATTCTAGATGCTATGCAAAAATAAGTTTTCATTGTGAAAAACATTATTCTTTGTAGTTCAATGTATTCTATGAGCTGTCAAATCAATAATTATGAGGTTTTACAAAGTTTAATTCGTTTTAAATCATGTTTTATTCAGTAACTGTAAAATTTGTTGTTTTTAACCCCATTAAATCGTTTGCAGGTGCCGAAAAATAACGGTTTCTTTCTATGGCAATGGTTTTGTAACTGGACTTCGACATCACCCACAATGCTGCGAGCCGTTGAAAAAAAGATTCTTTCATATCTAAAGCTGCCGTACCGCGGCTACTTTGTGGATATTGGGCCAGCTGTTGGCGAGGCGGATAAAATATGGACAGTCAGCATGAACACCGATTCCAAGGAGGTGCCGTTGGTATTGTTACATGGCTTAGGCGCTGGCGTGGCACTCTGGGTGATGAATCTGGATTCATTTGCCAAGGATCGACCAGTCTATGCGATGGATGTGCTTGGCTTCGGCCGTAGCTCCAGACCACAGTTTGCCAAAGATGCGCTAGTATGTGAGAAGCAGTTTGTTAAATCTGTGGAGGAATGGCGCCGTGAAATGAACATCAATGATATGATTCTGTTGGGACACTCCATGGGTGGTTTCATTGCCTCCAGCTATGCTCTGAGCTATCCAGAGCGAGTACGTCATCTTATTCTGGCCGATCCTTGGGGCTTCCCCGAAAAACCCACAGATTCAACGAACTCCAAACAGATTCCATTGTTGGTGCGTGCAATTGCGCGTGTTCTAACGCCACTAAATCCGCTGTGGGCATTGCGTGCTGCTGGGCCCTTTGGCCAGTGGGTTGTGCAGAAAACACGACCTGATATAATGCGCAAGTTCCAGCAAACCATTGAGGAGGACATCAATCTGCTGCCTCAGTACATACATCAATGCAATGCTCAACGTCCCAGTGGTGAGTCGGCATTTCATAGTATGATGCAATCATTTGGTTGGGCCAAGCATCCTATGATCTATCGCATCAAGGATGTACGTAACGATATACCCATCACATTTATATATGGCTCGCGCAGCTGGATTGACTCGTCATCCGGCGAGAAAATCAAATCACAGCGCGGCACCAATATGGTGGACATCAAAATTGTAACCGGCGCCGGTCATCATGTATATGCGGACAAGCCGGATGTATTCAATCGCTACGTCAAGGAAACCTGTGATATGTACAAAGTGAATGTTAGACAGCTAGAAACGCCACCGTTACAGCTAGTACGCGAATCGACAGAATCCGATGAGGAGCACGAGTTGCCCAATTTAAAAGCAGCATCAGAAACGGTTAACATCACTTCAGAGTCTGATGTTGTCCAAGACATGACACCGACAACAGCGACACCAGCGGCGACCACACCGACTCCAGTAGTTGATTTGGCCGATGTGAATCGAAAAGCATAAAAACTATAAATAATTGTCAGTCTTAAATTATACATCTAGCTCTAACCATTTCGTGTCGTATTTTATTAGTGTTATTTTGCCTAGTATTAAATGTTGTCTTATCTACATACATACATGAACAGTTTTGCCTTAGTTCATCAAATACCATGTTGTTGTTGCTGTTGTTATTGCTATTTCAAACTCTAGGCGATGTGAATCAGAACTTGAGTACCGATTAAGTGTCGCACTCGTGGCACACGCTGTAGAGTGCCAAAGTCCAAGTTGCTTAGTTCAACTGATAAATAGTAGTAGTAGTTCTGGATACGTTGTGTATATGCATATAGGTATGTATTTAAACATAGCGCCCGAAAGAGCGCAATGGCCAATGGATCTGAAAAAAAAAAAAGATTTGATTTTGTATCAGCAGCAGCTTCTGATAATGACGTTTGTCTACAGATCTTACTTCACTTCATATGCGGAAGTCATCAACCTAGCCCAGTGGCACTAATGTTGTTTTGATTTGACTTTCATTTAAGTTAATCACAATTATTCATGTATTGTAATCAACAATTGCACAAAAGTCCTCTAAGTAAATTTAATAACTTTTAACTGAACTGCAAAAAAATTTTATATATGCACGTACAGATCTGCAAAATTTTAAATTTACTACTTTTTCTTACAGATCAGCAAAGTTTTAAATTTACTACATTTTCTTACTGATAGTAAAGCTGGTATAATAAGGACGAATTTTTCAAACTTCTTGCGGTTGTGAATTATTAATTCAGCATGTAGAACTAAAAAGTTGACTTCTTAGCTATCACAATAATACTTTGGACCGAACTGGGAATGTTCTAGTCAAGCTTCCTCGACTAAAGCCTTTGTACTTATTTTAGTAAAGTTGGAGGCGAAAATAAAACTTTATATATATATAAATTAACGCCAAAAGTTTTTGTTGGTTAGTGCAAAATATAAACACATTTAATTTGGTTTTGTTTTTCAGCGTTGTTTCCAATGATTTCACAGTCAGCAAAAAACGCATTTCAAGTATTGTAAATTGTATACATATGAAAGTGAAATAAAACCAATTATATGTACTTTACGTACGTTCCGTGAGGTCGTGCAATCGCGAGCTTAATCAGTGGTTGGTTTTGTATAGAAGCATCCGCTGAAAGTACACACACACAACACTCTTGCGTGCACCAGTCTTTGCTGGAAAACATAAGCAAATCGTAAACAAAGCAGGCTGGAAACAGAGCTCTTATCAAAGTGGCGAAAGTACAAAACATTCATAATTGGCCAACTGATAAGCATAGTATTAATGCGTGCTTTATAACAATAGCCAACCGTCAAAACAAAGAAAAATTTTGCAAAAATGCAATTTTATTCTAGAATAATAATGATTTAATATAATTCTCAATTGCAGTGAAAGTCTTTCGATTTGCAGTTTTCACAATATTTTGAAATAACATACATGTTAGTATATATTTTAATGTAATAATTGTATTCGTTTTGTTTTGCATGGTTTGGATTGACGCTTTATTTGGCATCAGCAAAGCCAACGCGATCGTTGCCCATATCAAATTCCGTGTAGTATTTGCCAATAAAGACATCGCCAAGAATCCAAAGGGGTCCATTTGGTGGTGGTATGTCCATGCCCATGAAACCAGACAGACAAATGGTTTTGCCCATTTGAGCGACACGCAAAATATAATCCTTGCCCTCCAGCTCGAAGGTCTTTCCACCGAGCACAAACTTAATTACCGGCAAATTGGGAATCATATCACATGAGACAATATACTGAAAAATAATATGCATTAGTCATCAAATGTCATTCGTTATATATGACTGGGTCTATGACTACCTGTCCACCCACAATGGGGGTGCCACCTATGGCTTGGTTAATGGAGGTAGCTTCAGCAGCTGGCGCGGCAATCAGAGAAGTGCCTGTATCGGCTATCACCTGGCAACCACCCTTGCACAGCTCTAGATCTTTCAACTTAGCTGAATCCATTTTGATTTGCCAGTAGCCTTTGCGTGTGACGGGCAAATAAGTGAACTCGCCTGTATAATGATTAGGATCGGATCCACCGAAAATAATTTCGCCACCCTCAGGTGCCTTGGGATCACGATTCAAATAGAATGAGAACACCGGATTGGAGATCAGACCTTGCTCGTACATGCTATAAAATGGAGGCTTAACACCATCCACAGAAATCGAACTATATCCCAATCCGAGTATGCCATCAAATTTGGCAGCGACAAAGACCAATCCAGGCTCGCTTAAGGCCTCGGCGAAGGTCTGACCCTTAATGTCTAGTCCAGCTATGTTAACTATGTCGTTGGACAAGTAACCAGACAAACTGCCCGAGCCATAATGTATAGCGAATTCGGTGCCGTTCTTGTTGTATGTTGAGGACTTACTGGCATCGTATTTGTTGTGCATTAGGCATGCAATGTTGGTCAGGTGACATTTCTTTGACGGTACCCACAAGTTGGAGGAGCCTGTATCGAATACTACCTTAAAGTTCTGCGGCGGGGAACCAATCGATATGGGGCCATAGTATTGAGCATCAAGATAATTGGACAGCGGTTCGGGTGCAGCGGCACCAGCGTTGCCATACTTAATGCGCAGTTGTTGTAGCTCGGTGCCGACATCAGCGAAATGCCGGCGTGCGGATTGGAACTTATTTAACGGCACACGCAATAGCTTAGGATCTGCCCATGCTAGGGCCAGACACAGGGAGAGTAGCAGCAAAGACTTATGCATGTCTACTGCAAGCGTTGGATGCGTTGTAAATTGTGAAATACTTCGTCGACTGATGGAATTAACTAATTAAATATTGCGGTGCAGCGAAAATGATTCAGCAAAGAAAACACACTAAATTTGGCCAAAATGCCTGCTTACCAGGGATGCAGTGGTGGTCAAGCGTTTCTGTTAATTTAATGAATCGTTTTAAGCATATCAAACTTAAAATATTGAGAACAATGCAATTCATTGATTCTTAGACAGGAAAAATTAAGATGTATTTGTGTTTATATATATTTCGTATGCATATAGATTAGATATTATTCAAAAACCAAAGCATTTGATTTATTTTTGCTGTGTGAAACTGTGTATATTATCTGTAGAACATCTTTACAAGAAAGCAACTAGTTTCGAACTTTGATAATTTTGCTTTATGTAATAAAATGCATTTGAATTGCTTAAAGTACTCGGTAGTTCGGATTGTAGCATTTTCGAGTTTCAGTACTTGTAACGGTATATAGCTACGCCAGCGACGCCAATCAATATGGTACCCATTAGAAAGCCCAACAGTTTCAGCTAAAAACGAATTGTAAAAAAAAAATAAATGGAATTTCCTATGTGATTTTTGTTTTTTATACCTTTGAATTGTCTACTAAGGGTGGCTTTTGCCTTATACTAGTCTTCTGTTCCATTTTCTTGGCCTGACCTAACATTTTCTGATACATTTCCTTTTCGTTGTGTTCCTCCCTACGTGCCTTAATGAAGAGTCGAGCCAGATCCTGCTGTACGGTGCGGTTTTCAGGCTCCAGAGTAGCTACCTTTTGCAACAATTTGATTGCACCCTGGGTATCATTCTTTCCTTCGAGCACCTGATAAGAATGGTTGAAATAGATTTCTGTCACAAGACGCGTTTTAGGTTTGCACTCACCCTGCCCTTGCGATATAATGCCTTTGGATTATTGGGCTGGCAACGCAGCACATGCTCTACGGATTGTAGTGCAGCATCATAAGCACCGATTTTAATTTGGGCCATTGCCAAGTTGTTGTAAACAATCAGACGATCCTCTAACAGGCTTTGCAGGTCACTATTTGATAGCTATGCGTAAGGAATATGCAAAATTGTAAAGTTTGCTATTAAAGTTTATCTATAAGACTTTTACCTCTAGGTCTTCTTTGCCAAACTCAGCTTCTGGATCGCCATCACGATGATCCAAATAGTCCAAGGCGCGTCTATACAAGTGTATGGCATTATTGTATTCTACACGTTTGTAAAAGTAATTTGCGCGCTCTTTTTTCCTAGATCTGCGTATATAACATAAATTAATTAATATCAAGCTTGTTTTATTACTGGATCTGCAACACACCCATATTTACGCAACACTTCAAAAGACTTTAGATCTGCAAAGTCTTCGTACTTAACATCTAATAGTTCCAGTTCGTAGATGAGCTATGAGATAAGCGAGCTATTTTATGGAATTTCATTCATAATGGTTTATATTTTGGATCTTACCTGAGCATTTGGTGGTATAACCGTTTCCGGCGGATTGTCCGATTTAAGGCCGACGGTGCCATAGCCGAAGCGTTGATCAACGATGACCTCAGCCACTTCACCCACATGCATCATGGGAAGCACCATGTCTAGCCCCTGCACAACTTCGAAATCACCAACATGGCACTGGAAGCGCTCTTCCTTCTCCACAATAGTGCCAATCTCTAATCTTCCAGTGTATGTTATGGTTACCAAATCACCGCGACTAGGTCGCTTGGTACTTGCTGGTGCCTTTTTGATAATGCGCTTGATTAGTTGCTTGTTACCCAAAATATCGCACTCATTCTCATCTTCCATGTCGTCCCCTTCAATTCCCCCTAAATTTTGATTTGCGGAAATGTCAGCTTTTGCATCTGCTGCTGGGACGTCCTCAGTGTCAGATGTTTCAGAGTCGTCAATGCCAGCCTGAACTGCACGTATGTCCTTGGTGTCCTCGGCATTCGTAAGGTCTTCGAACGAGCTACTACTTGATTTTTCCACGTCCATACTTAACTGCGAGTTCAAGTTGAAAAACGTTGAAACATGGAACAAAGGGCAACAAATGAACCGATATACTCACGCTGATGTATATAAGGAAATTTGGTTCTAAATGTGGACTTGGGTTAATTTAGCGAATAGTGATATCACGGTTTTAGCTCATAGGCAAATTTCGCTTGGTTTTTAAGCCCACACTTTTTGAAATATAACTTTTATTTAGGCAAACAACGTAAAGTAAAGATTTAGAAATGACTACTTTCACAAGTACATTTGACATTTCACAGGGGCTAGGGTTGTCAGCAGTTGAATATAATGAAAGAGTAGGTATTTATTTAATACATGATAATAAGATAACCAATAATAAAAGTTTTAAAATGTCAAATTCAATATAAAAATATATTTCATATTCACAACAGTTGAAATATAAGTTTTATGAAATTTAATTGCAAATAATACCAAACAACGTTTAACATTATGCTTGACGTGGTGGCAGCGCCGAACATCTGTTGCTTATTTTAGCATAACGTTAATGGTAATATAACAGTCCTGCGTTGTTTTATATGCAGCTAAAGCGGTTCACTTGATGTGTGTCACGAATTTGCAACAATTCACCAGCAACGATTTGCGGAGCTTAAAGACTCATCGTTGTCGGCTCTTCCATATATTGGAAACTCTGGTGAAGTGCAAATATTTAATAATTATAGTATTATATTATGTGTCAGGTATATATTGGTCCCTATATATAATATATAATTAATACTTTTAAACAAAACTATTGGTTTTTCTTTTATTTATCAAATCCCCAATGGCTGATACCAACTATCTGATGATTTTAAGTTTTATGAGCTTTTACTCATTTAAATTTAAATTTAACAACAGAACAAAAGTAAATTATGAGGACGTGAACCACTGAAAACGCGCTGGACTTAATGAACCATTCCTTTTTGTTCACTTAATCACGAACGACCCAGCCCTTATTGACAGTGTCACTTGCATTTTAAATCTTAATTAATGTGTTCCGCGATATAATTATGGTTATAAAATATAAGCGCAGCTCAAAAAAAAAATCTTCACTTCATAAAAATCAGCATAAGAAAATATTTCCACCTACAAATAAGCCATCGTTGCTTGGGCTTACAACCTCGAGCACGTGCCAAACCATTGCAGATTCTGTCCTTTCCACGGCTTCTCTTTCCCATGCTCCTGAAGTGGCACGTAAAATCAATGTAAGTATAATGCAATTCAATATTATTGTTTCGTATTTGTTGCATATTGTATGTATCGTGTCGCGTTGCGGGCGTTATGGGGGTTATATGGGTGGGGCAATCGCATACTTTGCTGCAAGTTCCAACAGCGCAAGCGTTAGCGCCCACAAGCACCACAAAAAAAAAAAAAAAATGTGAAAAAACGAGTGAGTTCCAGCAGAAAAATTCCAGCAAGTTAAATCATAGAGCGTTTGTCAAATTAAAAAGTTGCCAAAAAGTGAAAACAGGACCACCAATATACACAAAAAATTAAATAAAATATACAACAAAATAAAAAAACAAGAAAATGGAGCAAATCTGGAGAAATGTTTGCGTTCACTATGAAGTGCCCGAAGATGTGACTGCCACTTGGTTTGCACGTATCGAGGAGCATCTAAGCGATGACAGTCCTACGCGCGCCTATCACAACTGGCAGGAGATGATGCAGCGCAAGCAATTGCATCTTTCCGATTGTGCGCCAAGCATTGCGCTGGCTGCATTTTTTCAGTATTACCATTTTGATGGTAACCGAAGCTGTGCAGAACAAAATATCGAAGTGTTTGATGAGTTTTGCCGCGATGCCAACATTGAGGATGTGAGTAAACAAGTGATTTTTGTTCTTTACCACGGCTACTATTGTTGCTATTGACCACAAAACAGGAGGAAGCCAAATCACTGGTGTGCAATTTGCTGGGTCGCAAATCGCCTGATAATGAGGTCACCTGGTCGCACGATGACGAGGCCAACTTGTTACAGGATGTGGACCTAGTTGTGCTTGCGTATGTATTTCAAAATAATTACGAGGCGTTTCTTTCGGTTTACCGAATACATATTTTCAATATACACTGGACAAAAACTTATGCTTTCGAATTTTATACGCACAGCGCACCTCCGGAAGAGTATAAGCACTACACTCAGTTGCTGCGGCACGAGTATGAGAATTTGGACGATGAGGTCTACAAGTCAATGCGCATTAAGGTGTTGGAAACATTGCTTCTCATACCATGCATATATGCAACAGCCGAATACCATGATAAATACGAGGAGCTGGCACGAGCCAACATAAGCAATGAGATTAAAGAGCTTAAGCAGTCAAATAAGTAAATCAGTTTTCACGTCCAGTAGCTAGTCAGGATTCATCCAGCTTTTTGAACTATTCAGTTGCCTTTAATGCCAAAAATATGATTACGAATGTGCTGTATAATTTTAAAGGAAATATTTAGAAAATGGTAAGCTAAAGAAAATTTTAATTTAAGAACTTAGCTAGCTGAATATACAAGCGAAGCGCAAAACATAGTTTAGTTAATTGCTGTTTAATCTCCGATGAATTTGGAACTTGAAAGGATTTTAATTCGAATTGATTGTAATCAAAATGTAACAACTTAAAAATATATAATATACGTAAGCTCATTGGCCGGTCATATATAATCCAATTTAATAAAGTCAATGTATATAATCAATATCAAAATCCGTAGTTTTATTCAAAGAACTAATATGAAACAAGACACAAACGCAGTAAGTATGAAAAGTTGCACATTGTATACTTTTCAAATGTCTCACATAATAAGATAAGACATATAATATATATTCTTCCATTTGACATTAGTTTCGTAACAATAACGTCAACTGGAATTCCGTTATGAACAGACAACAAAGCAACTTTAAGAAGTTCAAGGATGATCAAGCCAAAGTATGTTTGAATAAAGAAAATTAATATTTTTGAGATATTATTTTTTGTTTTTATTATAGAAACCGCTTAAGCGTTTGAATAACACCAATAAGTGGCAACAAAGCTACTCACAAAAGCTCGCAAATTCCATTAAACGACGTGCGTTTAATAGGAAAAATTCACCATTAAAACCTGTACGACGAATGTTAGACTTTCAAGTGAAGTCGAAGCAACAGCAGCAACAGAAGCATCACTATAAGCGATTCCCGCTGCCAAGACCCCAATTTTACCGAAAGAATAAGGTAATTTCAAGCTTAATAAATTAATGTGTATTTTCTGCTAAACTTGTAAGTCTCGCATTTCTGTAGCAGGCATCAGGTTCAAAGATCTTAGTAAACAGCACAATAGAGGATGGCGAGGTTATCGAGGAGATTGAGAGTAGCGATGATGATGACTGCATTCTTGTAGAGCCTGAGTTGACAAATATATGTGTAGACGACGATTCCAACGACGTTTCACCCATAAAACAAGACACAGCTAGTGATATAGAATATGACGTTCCAAGCTGTAGTCGTTATGAGGTTGATACAAGGCCGGAGAGAAGATTGTATCAAGTATGGTCGAAAACACCTGGCCGTGGCTCTATGTATCCGGTTCAGGTCTCCCCCAAGACTTTAGCTGATGATAGCTGCATTATAATACAGGACAGCTATGATAACCGATACGACAGTCCTGTTACAATAACCGATGATCGGCTGGATCCAAATAGATGTACGAAGAAGCAAAACCCACAACAATCAACAAATAAGCCGCTTGACGATAGTGTTATTTTTGTTGAAGAAAATTTCATACCTTTGCACGACAAGCAAAGGGAGGGAAGACATAGCAGAAAATATAAAAAACTGGAGCAGGTTAAAACACCACATAGGATGCGCCCAGATCAAATGCGCTCAAACCTGTTTACAACGTCAGAACAGAAAAAACTTGCTGATTATAATAGCAATACTTACAACCCATGTAAGGAAGCTGGTAATGGACCTATATCGAATAAGCGAGCAATTATATTAGATGGCAGCAATGTTGCTTTTGGGTAAGCATTATGATTTTAAATTCAAACATGTTTCTTATTAATGTTTGTTTGTCAGCCATGGCCGCTCCATCAAGTTTTCTGCAGAGGGAATCAAATACGCTATAGATTATTTTGAAAAAATGGGACACGATGTGAAGGCCGTTATTCCATTGTTCCGACGCAATGCGACAAAATCAACAAGTCCTGCTCTACTGGATCAGCTGTTCAAAGAGGGAAAAGTAGTCTTCACGCCATGTAAAAATCTACCCAACCAACAGAGTATCAGCTACGACGACCGGTATGCAAACAGTTATCAATATTATTGAAAAAATTATAATTTTAATTAAATTTCAGGTTTATTCTTCAATTAGCGTACCAGCGAGATGCAGCGGTGGTATCAAATGATAATTACCGTGACTTAATTCATGAAAACCCTGCATTTAAAAAGATAATTGAGAATCGCGTTATTGGTTACTCATGGTGTGACGATATTTTTATATTACCTAAGGATCCATACGGCAGATTTGGACCACAATTGGCTGAGATTCTGCGTTGCTAAGAGTTAAAATATTAAAAATAATTTAAGTCCGATTTAAAATTGTTCCCTGCAAAAAGTAATTGAAGCGCATTAAGTAAGTTTGTATTTAATAAAATAAACATAAATTTAATATACATTTCAATGCTGAGAAATTAGATTCTTGGCGTAACGGAAACAACTGTTGTTGTGGATATTGTAGTTGTCTGTGGTGATGCGTTGTTTAAAATGCCCTGTTCATAATCTGGTGGTGGCTCATTTAAAGCTGCAGCCAGATTTGGATTGCTGCATTCCAAATCAGTGGTTATGGTTAAGGTGGACGCACCAATATTTCCATCTTGCTTAACATTATTGCTGATGCTTAGCTCATCATAACTGGGTGGTAGATCCATGCCCTTGGGCAATATGGTCGTGTCGTTGTCGGCTTGGATACTAACGCTGCCATTGCAGCAGTTGCTACTTGTGTTTGATGCATTATTGGCGATGCTTATCTCCATCTGTTGTCGTGCTGTTGAAAAGAGATATTCAAATGTTACCACAAATTGTAATATTTTTGTCGAGCTTATCACGACCATTAATGTATATTCCATATTTTGCTTTCAAACAATCTCATCTATCGAGTTTGTTAATTTAAACTATTGTAAGCGATAAAATACTAACATGCTGGTCATTTCGTAATCGATAACTCTGCGCTATTCGCTTTTACCATCGACTATTGCATATTTACCCTGAACAGCTGACCGTTATGTTCGTTTGGCTCAGCTGATGGCCATAGCGGCAACAAATTTAAAGCTGTTTTTTACTTAGTGTAAGTACTAAAAAAAGTTACTAATTAAACACCACATACGTGCTAACGCACACTTAAAATCACGCAAAAACAATGTACGTGAAATGGCTTGCACCTGGCTTATAGCCAAATAATTATGTTCATTTATGTAATAGACAAACAATTGCTGACGTTGTTAGCCCTAAAAATGGTGAAAGTGTCTGCTGAGTTTATGTGCGCCTCGAAATATGTAAATGTGTCTCAATGCAGCGTGCAACAGGTTTTTAAGTCTGGCAAAATTAAGTCATGAATTAACAAAGTGCAAAATGAATGATAAATTGATATAAATGGAAATATTGCTAGTTAATTATAAGTGAAAGTTAGCTTATAAGGGTCAAGGGATAAATTGAAAAGTTTTTGTAGTGCTTAATTTATAAAACTAAAATTGATTCAGTCCAAAGGTTCAGTGACGTCAGCTAACAGGTTAAAGGTTTATAGTAATATGATATGACAACATGTTGATTTAACGCCTCGTTGCCCACTGTTGGCATCACACGAAAAATGTGCTTAACTTAAACTTAATAAAATCTAAATCATTAACATCTTTGTAGTCAAACTGTGCGGTTGAACATCGACCCATTCCCCACTACACATCACTTTTAACCTGCCATAAATGCTGCGTCGCGTGCTGGGGTATGGCGCCTTGGGTGCTGGCCTTGTCAGCACCGGATTAAGTTTGCATACAAATGATTATGAGCTGAATTCTCTGGGAATTGTGCGATTGTCGCGTTCGGCTTGTGCCGTTGTCGATGTGGCTTTGACCTATAAGCAGGAGCTGTACTACAAAGAGTGGGACAAGACGACGCCAGAATACAAGGCGGAGAAGAGTCGAGTGCACAAGATTGCCGCTGAAAAGCTTCTCCAGCTGATCTGCACAAATAAGGGTGTTTATATCAAGGTGGGACAGCATATTGGTGCGTTGGAGTACTTGTTACCCAAGGAGTTTGTGGATACAATGAAAGTGTTACATTCGGATGCACCACAGAATCCCATTGAGGATCTGTACAAGGTAATCAGGCAGGACTTGAAACGCAATCCAGAGGATATATTCGATAGTTTCGACCGTGAACCACTGGGCACTGCCTCCTTGGCTCAGGTGCACAAGGCGCGCCTGAAGACGGGCGAAATTGTGGCCGTCAAAGTTCAGCATCCCTATGTCAAGGGCAATTCGCGAGTCGACATGAAGACTATGGAAATTGCCGTCAAGATGCTAGCCCGCATATTTCCCGACTTTAAAATCCAGTGGTTGGTCGAGGAATCCAAGAAGGTATGATTCGATAAAGCCCAATTCGATGATTCCTAATGCCTTTCTTTCTTTCACAGAATCTACCCATTGAGCTGGACTTTCTCAACGAGGGCAAAAATGCTGAAAAAGTTGCCGAACAATTTAAAAAATATAGCTGGCTGCGTGTACCCAAAATCTATTGGGAGTTCAGCACATCTCGTGTGCTAGTCATGGAATATCTAGAAGGTGGACACGTCACCGATTTGGACTATATAAAGCGGAATAAAATTGATACCTTTGCGGTGGCCAATAAGATTGGCAAACTCTACTCAGAGATGATCTTCTCAACGGGCTTTGTACATAGTGATCCACATCCTGGTAATATACTCGTCCGTCAAACACCGAAAAATACTTTGGAAATTGTCCTACTTGACCATGGCCTGTATGCCAATCTGAGCAACGAGTTTCGCTTTGAATACTCCAAGCTCTGGCTAAGCATATTGAATGTCGATCGCAAAGCGATGCGCCATCACGCAGAACATCTGGGTATCAAGGGTGATCTATATGGTCTGTTTGTGTGCATGGTGACGGGTCGGCCTTGGGAAACACTCATGCAGGGCATTACCAAAGTCAAATATTCCAAAGAAGAGGTGAGTGATGAATGAATCTTGTTTTCTCAGTACTCTCAACTTTCATATAACTTTTGCAGAAAAATACGCTGCAGAGCAATACTTCGCTGGTGTTGCCGCACATTTCGGACGTACTGGAGCAAGTGGATCGCCAAATGCTGCTCATATTAAAGACGAATGATTTGATTCGCGGAATTGAGGCTACGCTGCGCACACAGAATCGCATGACCGCTTTTTGGATCATGTCCAAGTGCTGTGTGCAATCTTCATATGCAGAACAGCGGTCACAACAGACAGCTGCACCTGTTCGCTGGCGTTTGGAGTTGCGCGAACGCTGGGAGCTATTTAAGTTAAATGTCTACTACCTCTACTTGGGTCTGATTAACTTTGGTTTTCTGGCCGCGCTTAAGCAGGTGCTATAGCTACATGATTAAAAGTACAAATTTATGGGAGAAAGATAAGCAAAAACAAAAGCATTTACCTCTTTGTCGCTGGAGTGCTAGCCTGCGTGCAGTGTCCTGACGCTTTCGTTGCATGGCGGACTTTTTGAAAAAGAGAATAGCTAGTTAGAGAAGTCAAGGTCCAGTCATAATTTGAATGAATCTCATTACCATAATCACGGCAAAGGGCAGCAGAATGACAAACAGAAAGAGGAGCACTATGTAAAATGCATAGCCCGAATAGTAGTACACATAATCCGGCGATGGATTGTAATTGGTGACATTCTGTGTGCCGCCATAGTTCCAAGGATAATCCACATACGATGTGGTAGTGGTAGAGGTGGTGGTGTTGGTAAAGTTACTATTGTTATACGAGCTGCTCAAAATGCTTGCTAGGGTGCTTGTTGCTGTAGTTCCATTAAATGCTGTCACTGCTATTGCGGGTGCCATTTGTAGCGGAAATACTATTTTGCGGCAGGAACGCAGCTCCAAAAATAGTTCAAATCGTATCTTTTCACTCGATGTGTTCGTTTAAACTGAACTGAACTCAACTATATGGCCCACGAAATTGATGGGCCTGGTCGTGGCCGCCTTTCTGCCCTTCCCGCCTTCCCTGACGGCGACCAGTCATCATGGGTCAGGCACGGCCGGCTCACACATATTTGCTTTGTAATCATTAGCTGATAAAGCCTGACAAAAACCAGTGCCTAGCAAGGGGCTTAAGTTCAGTGTGCTTTTCTCCTACATACGTGCCTGATACCAGGGGACAAGGTGAACATGCAATGACAAGGAACGGGAGGGGGAACTGAGTTGTCGGCTGTTGTTACCGTCTTTATCTAATGAGGCACTATGATAAATGTGTGCAAATGTCGCACAAAATGCGAGAATGCGTTCACCACATACATATTGTATTTATCTTTGTGTGTACATACATATATCGTCATATTGTTTTTAATGATTTATGGTAAAATTTGAATTTGTAAAGACGATAATTTGTTCAGTCATAATATTAGTTTAGGGATGGACTTACTAATGCTTATTAATTATTGCTAAAGCTAAACGAGTGATTTGGCTCTTGTAAAGTTTAATTACATAAATCACTAAGCTTGACTGGACTAAAAAAATAAGGTAAATGAGAAGTTGTGCTTTAAACTTATATATTTTTTGGATATATTGTGTCTTTATAATTAAACTGCTATAAGATTGAAATTCTTAAAGTAATTTACCTATTAATAAACTGTTATTCAAATTTTGTAGAAATATCTTTTAACAGCTTTTTGAACCAAAATGAATCACGACACGCTCGCATCTCTAGCTAGTAATGTGTCGAAGTGCAAGAAACTAATGTAAATATTTGCGAATATGTGTGCTCACCTTGTTCGAGTTGAGTCGCCTCCTTAAGGTGTTTCAATATATAAAAGCGATAGGCAATCATCATGGTCTATGTCAGAAATAAATAAACAATGTTAACAACAATAATGAAGAGCGACAACTTTTTATCACAACTTACGCGTACGAAGAAGAGGACAAAGCATATTATAGCCAATGAGATTAACAAAGATTCCGAGTCCATTTTAGTGCACTTATTAAATTCGTTTGTTTATGCGTATTTCAGCTGGATTTTTTCAAATTTCGTTTAAGTATTTTCAGTAGCGCTGATTCACACTTATAATAATAATAAGCTCAAGCGCATGTCCAAACGACGGATGATAAGATATGAATGATATGAATGAATGTATGTATATATTTATATTTGTTTTTCCAGTAGGCATTGATTACATTTTAATCAGTTGGTTCACAAAATCGATTTACATGCAACTCTTTCGCATTAACCGAGTTAGGAAAGCGCTTCAATTGGCTGGCCAAATGCGAATGGATCTTGGTGGCTGTGCGTGCTAATATATTTTTATTATTATTATTATTACCAGACTCCCCATTTATTTTTGCGTCGTTGGTATTGTTGGCGTTATTTCTTCTCTCTCTCTCTCATTTATGCTGTGTGTGGTATATCGCCTTATCGCCGTTTTCTCCCTCTGGTTGCTCCACTCCACTTCAATAACCAGATTGCAATTTTAGCCTGCCTGTTTATGACTTTGGTTATCATTGTGCAAAGCCAGCCAGCCGCCAGAGCAAGCGAGATGTTCTGTCTGATTATGCACACCCCCGCCGCGCTCCGCCCATCCCTGCTTTCCGTTTTGCGTTATCCATCCGTGCCCCAAGGCAACTTGGCCAAATCCAAAGTCAGTTGCAGTCATTAACCGTTAATTAAAGTGAATGGCCCGAACGCTTGGCTTTTTGGCTGTCCGTAAGCGCAATCTCATTCCGATGCACCCTGACCCCAACCAAACCAAACCCAACCCTCCAATTTGCATTCGCCACACACCAACACCAACACACACATACATGTATATGTATATAATTATCGCTCTTTAATGCATTGCGTTGAGAGATTTTTGCCAAGTGGTTAGCTCATTTGCACAAAGCGCGGTCGCGAACATAAATTATAGAAGAGCACCTGAGCCACAAAAAAAACTAAATCCCAAAACTCTATTGTTGTTTTTATTGCATTATGCACATACAAACACACACACACACGCGCACATGCAAAGTGTTTGTGCAAACGTTTCTTTTGTGTGTGTGTGTGTGTCTGTTTGTGGTTCCGTATTAAGCGAATCTTATTTTTTTGGCTTTAAAGCTAAGAGTTTCAAGTAAAACACATTTTTAATTAAGTTTTCAAACGTTATATATTTTGATTTGAAATCAATAAAACGAATAAAAAGCACCAGACACGACAAATCGAATTACTCACAATAGTTAATAAATATTTTAATACACATATATATATATATATATATATATATATATATTTTTTTTTTTTACTGACTAACAGCAATATTTTAAGTACTATTATATTACACGCCAATCTTTTGTTCATATATATTTCGTTAAATATTTCTAAGTTTTGTTAAAGTTTTGGTTTTGGCACAGCTTTTTCCTTTTATTATTGGAAAGGGGGAAATTTAAATAAACTCGACTCAAATGCAACTGCAAATTTATTTATATTGATTACTATTGATATTACGATTATAGTTTGCTTGGATTAATACAATCTTTCTGTTTATTTCTGCGTTTAATATTAATATTTGATTTCAATTCACATTAGTATGTGTGTGAGCGTGTTTAATTTCGCACACTTAACTTTAGTCGTTATATAAAGCTGCTTTGTGTTTGCCTTTAGCGTGTTGCAAATTAAATGGGGAAAACACACATCGTACATATACTATTTGCACACAAGGATATCTGTCTTTTGCAATTAACATGCTTTATTCAATTTAAATTTAATTAGATGCATTTTGTTGACACTTTATTTACTTTTGTTTATATAAATTCCAATTGAATTATTCGTCATCTGCAAATTGGAAAATGGCAATTGGATAATTTTCATTATTTATCGTTGTTTTTAATCAGCTGAATGTCAAATTCACACACACACGCACATCAGCATAAATAAATAATTTCAAATTTTACATTTGACCACCTTTAATCTCGGACACACATAATCGCACACACTCAATCACACACACAGACACACACGTGTACACACGTAACATATTCATAGATTCGTATACTTTTTGGCCTTAAAACACGTCTCGTCGACAGCGACCAGAACGAAAAAAAATGTTAATAAACTAGTAGTAGTCTCTTTCCAGCACTTGCATAATAAATGTTCCAGCTTAGATATAAATCAAACATGTCCAATTGTATCATATTTAAAATTCGTTTGTTCATAGCTCCTAAGAGTATGCTACAAAATATTAATTAATTAAATAACATTAATGCAAACACAATAGAAATTATCATTAGTTAGTTTGAGTGGGACACAAACACATAACTTATTTATGGAATTTATGTGAAAACAGAGTGTGCAAAAAAAAAGGGGAAGATTAGAACAGAGCGAGAGGGAGAGAGGGTGAATTGCTTTGGGTTGGCAAAATAAAAACCTGAGTGACATTTTAATTAATTGAAATGCGTATTCCTTGTTAATAGTTGCGTGTTGATTTAAAGTTAACAATGTTAACTGAAATGTCAAAACATATAAGACCGATATCAAATATGCACACACACGCACACACAAACATAAACAAACAAACAAACACACACAGATACGGTAAGGTAAACTGGAGAAATTTCTTGAAGAAACACACACATAAGTCACAAATCAATTTGCATGAGGATTGAAACTTTGTAACTTTCCGCAAAATGAAACTTTATTTTTGCACATACGTCTCAGTGTGTGTGTGAATGTGTGTGGTGGTGTTTTTTGTGGCCTCTAAGGCTAGGTCTAGGACTGTTTTAAACTTGAAATTCAAATTTATGAAACACTGCAGTAGTTGAAGAACGTTGATTTTGCCAAGGCACACAAAAACTAATATACATATATGTATGTGTGTACAGGGATTTTCAGTGCCAACACACACACACACACACACACACACACACACACACACACACACACACACACACACACCCTGCGAAAGGCGTATGGGCAGACCCAAACTGCCTCGATAAAGCTCCCCGCAGACAGAGCAAGGAAAGCGTTGTCTGTCGGAGTCTTGAAGGTGGGATGGGTCAGCTCTAGACTTCGGGTGCGCATTAGCGTGACCAAGTGCTTTAGATGCCTGGAGTTTGGCCACCTTGCGAGACAGTGCAAGTATGAGCAGGACCGGTCGAATCTGTGCCGAAGATGTGGAGGTAAGAACCACCTGGCCAAGGACTGTAGTAAAGATCCACAGTGTATGTTCTGCAAGGAGAAAAACATGGACGATAAACACATCGCCGGTAGCGGGAGATGCCCCATGTTCCGGAGCGCACTGGCCAAAAGATCATGAAGTGCGTCCAGCTGAACCTCAACCACTGCGAGGCAGCGCAGGCCCTGCTAAGGCAGTCGGTCAGGGAAACGCATGCAGACTTGGCCATAATCTGCGAGCCGCACAGGCCTATCACTGGAAGCGGATGGGTGGCTAGCAAGTGTGGGAAAGCGGCCATCTGGTCTCTCAGAACACCACCGAAGGAGATTAGCATTGATCACGAAGGATTCGTTCGGGCGAAGATCAACAACATAACATTTTATAGCTGTTATGCTCTGCCGAGCTGGGATCTGAGGCGATTCCAGCAGTTGCTAGAGGAAATCTCGGATGATACTCGCGGCAGATCCCCCATAGTAATTGCTGGGGACTTCAACGCCTGGGCAGTTGAATGGGGAAGCCGAGTTACAAATAGCAGAGGAACCTGCCTGTTGGAAGAGTTTGCATCAATAGATGTAAACCTCGCAAACGACGGGAGGCGGCTCACTTACCGCAAGGCTGGCAGAGGATTGATTATAGACATCACCCTGCTAAGTAGCTCGCTATGTAGGAAGACGACGTGGAGAGTCAGTAGAGCAACGCCCTGCTATTGGTGGAATGAGGAAATCAACCAGCTAAGGAAAGCGTGCCTACTGGCCAGAAGGCGCTCCCAACGTGCCAGGGGCCGCCCGGAATTCGCCAGTAGGCTTGAGGACCTCAGAGTAGCCAAAAGAGAGCTGAAGCGCAGCATTAAGCGAAGCAAGGCCAGCTGCTTTCGGGCAATCTGCGAGGAGGCCGATGTGAACCCATGGGGAACTACATACAAGGTGGTTATGAAAAAGATGCGGAGCCAGGAGACCGTTCGGGTGACCTGTCCTACGGCCTTGGCCAGCATAGTGGCGACGCTTTTCCCGCAACATCCGCGGCCGCAGGAAGTGAGCCCAGTTCAGCGATCGGAGCCTATTCGAGGAGTCACACCGGAAGAGGTGGTGGAGGCAACAAAAAGATTGGGTGACAAAAAGGCCCCAGGACCAGACGGTATCCCCAACAAGGCGTTGAAGCTGGCGGTCCGCTCGAGGCCAGAACTATTTGCGGCCACATACTCAAAATGCCTACAGGACGGAGTTTTTCCCAGGATATGGAAGCGGCAGCGGCTAATCCTCCTGCCAAAAGGGGAGAAGCCGACAGACGACCCGTCTGGATATAGGCCTATCTGCCTCTTAGACTCAGCGGGAAAGGTCCTGGAAAGGTTGATATATGGCAGACTTCAGGCCATCATTGATGAACAAAACGCGCTCTCGGCCATCCAATATGGGTTTCGGAAAGCCCGCTCTACCGTAGATGCAATCCAGGCGGTGGTGGACATTGCAGCCAAGGCAATCGAGGGAGTGAGGTGGAGGTGGGGCGAAAAGGAGTACTGCGCCGTAGTAACCCTCGACATCCGCAACGCGTTCAACTCGGCGAACTGGTCGCGCATCAGGACAGCCCTGGGTAGAATCGGAGTACCGTCGTACATAGCTGGAATCATATCCAACTACCTGTCGGATCGGGTTTTGGAATATGATACGGAGGACGGACCAAGGAGCTACGAGGTCACAGCAGGAGTGCCACAGGGCTCCGTTCTTGGCCCTCTGCTGTGGAACCTAATGTACGACGAGGTACTTAGGCTCGAACTACCACAGGGCTGTACCCTCATTGGCTTCGCAGACGACCTGGCACTAGTTGTAGTAGCCAAAGAGAGCAAGGAGGTAGAGGCCAAGGCGAACGCGGCAATAAGAATTGTGGCAGACTGGATGAAGGATGCGAGCTTGGAACTTGCAGGCCATAAGACGGAGGCCGTACTCATTACAAGCCGCAAAGTAATAGAGTACATCCATGTGCAAGTCAACAACGATGTTGTGAAATCCAAGGAGTCTATAAAATACCTAGGAGTCAGGTTAGACAATAGACTCAGCTTCCGGACACATGTAGAGTACGTCAGCCAGAGAGCAGCGAGAATGCAAGGCGCCCTCTCGCGCATGCTGCCCAATGTTGGGGGTCCTAAGCCAGCAAAGCGGCAGTTGCTGGCGAGAGTGGTAGCCTCCGTATTGCTCTACGCGGCGCCCATATGGGCAACGGCTGTGTCCAACAAAAAAGGACTGAAAAAGAAGCTCTCGGCACCCTACAGGCTGAGCGCTCTCCGAGTGATATCCGGCTTCCGCACGGTCTCGGAGGACGCAGCACTGGTCCTGGCAGGAATGGTGCCAGTTGACCTGCTAGCGCTCGAAATGAAGGAGATCCGAACTGGAAGGACGGCTGCGCCAGACGCTAGGAGTACCATCCGAAGCTCAGCAAGAGCATCGACGATGGGCGCATGGCAGGATAGATGGAGCACGGCGAGCAAAGGAAGATGGACACACCGATTAATCCCCAAGGTAGAGGATTGGATCGGGAGAAATACAGGTGAGTTGGACTTCCATACAACGCAGTTTTTTTCAGGGCACGGCGGATACAGGAGCTACCTGCACAGGTTCAGGCACGAGGACACTTCGCAGTGCCCAACATGTCCGGACGCCATTGAGGATCCGGAACACGTGCTATATCACTGTTCGCGATATAGGGGAGCGTCTGCCTCAGTGCCCCCACCGGAGAGCCTGGTAGAGCACATGACGGAGTCTCCGTCACACTGGAGAGATGTCCGCCAGCTCATCATAAGCATACAGAGGGAGCTGAGATTATGCGAAACTGAGCGGCGAGTTGCGGAGAGTGCCTAGTTAGGCAACCCACCCCGGCGAAGTAATACTTTACGGTGATACCGCCGGGCGTGAGGGGTGTGGGGTGGGGGGGGGGGGGGTGAGTTTAGTACGTAGGCATGGACGTTGTCCATGAATCGTACATGCTGGTGGCACGGGCACCGTATCTTTAGAAGATTCTCACCTCCGTGGAACGTCCAAAAAAAAAAAAAAAAAAAAAACACACACACACACACATGCGCATGCACACTTATACATCTGCACAAATTTGTGGTATTTGCTTGATGCCTTTACAATTAGATAGCATACGTTTTAGGGCTACCGCACCCACACACACACACACACACACGTTATAAAAACCTTTTATGTGGTGCAAATTTTGTTTCCCTATCTCTTCATCCCCCTTTGTGACTTTGTGTCCATTTGGTTGTTCAAAGTCGTTCAGCAGGAATCAAGTTGTTAGCTCAATTAGTACTGTGGGCGTTGTACCAATGGGCGTGGCAGTCGCTGCTTTCATTATCGGCTACGTGCCTCATTTTCTTCATGAATGTTAAGTAAAATTAATTGCGTAGCCGCTGGCGCCAAGTGTGCGAATTGTTGCCGCTTTGTTTGCTTATTTGGATAACAACAACAGTAACCAAAGTAGTAGGAACAACAAAATTAAGAACAACTACAACAACAGCATGGAAACTTTTTGAATAATTTCATTAATTTTCTGCTGGCGCGTGAGATATGCAAGTAATTTTCACACATCCAAACACACTTACACACACACACACACCGTGTGGCTGCCTATTATAATTTCTAATGAGTTAAACATAAAATTCTAATAATAATAATAATAACAGCAAAATCGGTTTGTTTATTTTGGAACGAACGCTACCTTAGCTTGGTTAACAAAAAGGCTTAGTAAAGATGTCTTTGTCAAGAAATTAGCTTAAGTAACATCCTGCAAAATCTTAAAAAGGTTTTATATTGTAAACTTAAGTACTTTGAAGTTTGCAGAAGGTCTTTGCTACAGTTCTGATATTAAGTATACGCATATGAAAATGCAATAAATGACTTAGGGTATCCGTTAGTCAGCACTTTGAAATAAATACGCTGAATGATTATCAGCATTGAGGACTAACGAACATTTTTAATTACACTTTAAGGATATTGGCAAGAAGTTGGCACTAGGCAGAGATTGGGCCAAAAATATAAAGAGAAAACCAAGGCAGCCCAAAGAATAACAAAAAAAGAAACAAGTCAACAAAAAATTTGTATTGTACGATAAACTTTAATGAATTACAATTTGCAATGGATGGGAAAAGGGCGGGGGCAGCGGTAGGGGCAGAGGCGACAGCACCAGGGCAGAACGGACCAAAATGAGAAAAAAAAAATAAAATAATTGAAAATATTGCATTCGAACGCAACCGACTGCGATATACTCTAATAATTGATAATATCTTTGCTTGCATATTTTTGGAGGACTGCACTAAGAAATTTGGCGACAAGCTTAATTAATGCGGAAGATATAATGTAGGCGCGTCCTGCAAATTTTGAAGCAAACCTAATTGATTTGTCATTAGTTATAATTTTATAATATTTGGTGATTTTAGCTCAGGTATAGATATTTCGTGACTTAAAAGCAGGAAGCTGGGAGTGGCGAAAAAGGGAGTGGAATTAAACTCAAAGCAGATCTATCTTGCAACCCAACTTTGTATTTTTAGCTTAAGTTGAAGATAAACGGATTTAAATTTTTAAATGCAGTAGGGCGTGGGCATACATTGGGGACGTGTCATTTATATTTGTCAGGCAGATATTTGTGGAATGTCATCACTGACTACAGTTCGAAAAGCATAAGTGAGGTGGGCAAAGTTTGTATGCAAATTTTGGATTTTGTTGGATTTCACCAGCTTTTTCCTAACAAATTTTCAGTTTCTAGCTCTTAAAATGTTGGAAAACGGTCTGTTATCGATTTTCACTTTGAGGTGTATCCACTTGTTATCGATTTATCTGTATCACAGTAGTCGTACAATGACAATATTGGCAAAGCTTTTAGTCTGTAGCTTAAAGGGAGACGGATAGAACTAATATACTCTTTACCATCGGAAAAAGAGTATAAAAACCAACGAGAAAACGAAAAGGAAATGAAAATATGTCGACGGAAATGAGGATTGGCGCCGTCTGACTGCTGTGAATTGGAGGATTGAGAGTGTTGGACTTGTATGTGTGTGTCTCTCTGGTTTCTCTGGTCAAGTTAAATTTGCCTTGCCTCTGATTTTGCAGCCATAAGGCGAAGTGGAGAAGCATTAAGTTGCCGTTTCATCATTGTCAACAATCGCAGACGCAAACAATAAATATTGTAAACAATTAGTTGTGCGCCTCTGCTGCCTGATGTTTGATGCTTAATGCCTCAATGAGTGTATGTGTGTGTGTGTGGCAGTTGTAGAAAATACCAGTGTAAATATTTAAACACGCCCCGAAAAATGGAGGAAATAAGGTTTCAAATGAGAAATCCGCAAAACCCTTCAGGCCCATAAATTATCATCATCAGCAAATGATTCTGGTGGCTGGCTCTGTTTCTGTTTCTGTCTCTGGCAGATTCTCGCTGCGTTTACAATTTCCAATTGCCGCATTCCCAATTCCTAAGGTCCGTTCTATTACTGCCATCGTCCATCCCATTCCATCCCATACCAAGTGGTATTCACGTGGCCAATGCGGCATTAATTAAATCAAGCATCATTAAGCGACCGTAGCAAGGGCTATGGCATTTGTAACGGTTGGAAGGTAGACACTGTATGTGGGCGTATATGGGCGTGGCAGCATTTTGGATATGCAGTCAAGTCAGTACTGCACAGTGTGACACACACATCTCTAATTGTTTTGGTCACGAAACGACGAAACTTTCCTTTAATAACATTTAAATTTTTTAAAATCATTTCTAAAATCAAGTTTTAGCATATATCAAATTATAATAGAAAAATATATTCTGGCTGAATGTGTCAAAACTAAATAGAAGAAAGACTCCACCCAAAATCGTCTAACCATTGTTGAACTTAAACCACTGTGCGGGTATGTAGTAATTGAAAATGCCACCCACTTGTGTGGGTTGTTCGCATAAAATTTCATTTGGTGAAGTGTAATTTTATAGCATTGAATGTTGTTTTTACAAAACTGACAATTAAAGTGTGCGTTAAGCGCTCAATTGGCGTTTTAAAGCAAAAAGCCAATCATTTTAAATCTAGTTAAAAGAGAAAGACCAATGAGTCCGAGTTTTGCAGTAGCTTTCGCTTAAAGGGTTTAATAAAAACATATTCGATGATTTTCTTTTTTTTGATTATTTGGGTGGCATGTATGTTTGAGCACATATAAATGTAATGGATAAGCAGATATTTTATTACATTCGTGTAATTATATTTTTTATATATTAAGTGTTTTATAGCAAGTAAGTGAATTTTTCTTCTTCTTTCGTTGTTATTGGCTTTTGCTGAACGCCTGCCTGGCAGTTGGCCAAGTCTAGAAAACAAAAGTCCTAGCAAGCAGTTGCCAAAAGTCCAAATGTGAAGCATTATGGTGGAGGGGGGGTGGGTGGCTGGTTTGTTATATGAGGAGGGTTATGTTGCCAAGTGAAAGGCATAGTCGCTTGCTGCTTGCCAGATGTGCTTGTTTGGCTTAAACAACAGCAAATGCACTTTGAAGAGGCTGTTTTGTTGCCGGTTGTACCTCCCCCATCCACCCCTCCCCCTTACACCGCTCTACTCTCTTTAACACAAACACACACATATACATGAGCATTATTTTCTTTACTATAAGCTTAAATGGGCTTTACGTTCACACACACACACACACACATAAAAGGTCTATTTATTGCGCCGCTTGTTGAGGCAATTTTTCACTAGCGAAGGATTTTGCCAAGAATACGCTTGAAAAATTCATTTGCTAAATGTAATTCGATTTAAGTTTAGAGCATTCTCCCTTTTGCCTTCTTATTCGCTCTGATGTGTTTTTTTTTCATTTACTTTTTACCATTTGCTATTTGTGCAATTGCGATGGCAATGAATTTTTTATCGCTGCAAATATTTTTTCTTGTTTACATTTTGTTGCTGTACTTTGCACTTTGCGTAAAAAGCTTCTTTGAATAGTTATCAAATGCATTTCTTTTGTTTGTTTTATTTGTCAGCTAAAAAATAAATATTGTGCGTAAAGTGCATGTTTTTTGTTCGTTTTTCGTTTTATTAAAACATTTATTATGTTTATGCTATTCAGAGCTCTTAAATTTAATGTAAAGTGGCATTAAGTACAATGGGATATACGTCACATAAGTTATTGTTTTTTGCTCTAGGCTTAATATTTATTGAATGACATGCGGACATAGCATCGTTTCATAAAAAATGGTTAATAAAAATAAATAATTTAGCCATTAATGCCTGCAATGTGAAACGATAAGAAATAAGTGTTAAGTTTTTTTTTATATATTTAAAACTTATAGTCAAAACTTAAGCACCCCCTTGGTCATATTTGAGGAGATGCTTCACCCAGCCTCAAAACGTGTTTTGGGCTTACGTATTTTGTATACCCTTAACCCATGAAATGGGTAAAAAAGGGTATAATGTTTTTGTGCAAATGTATGTAACAGGCAGAAGGAAGCTTCTCCGACCCCATAAAGTATATATATTCTTGATCAGCATCAAAAGCCGAGTCGATTTACCCATGTCCGTCTGTATGTATGAGCGCGTCGATCTCAGAAACTACAATAGCTAGAGACTCCAGATTTTGGATATGAGCTCTCCTAATCCCTAGGCATAACAAGTTTGTTTCAAATTTTCGATAGCTTTTCAGGTTTACGATATACAGATGTAATCGATAACAAAAAATTCTTTAATTTAAAAAAACTGAAAATGAGGATTGAAATTATAAGCAAAATAATGAACTTCTGTAAAAAAATTTAAAATCGGTTAAGAAACACCGGAGATATGAAGCCATCAAGCATTGGTCCATTAGTACATGTACATATGTGTATGTCTGTCAGCTCGACCGTCTGTCCGTCTGTATGATCAAGGGTTAAGGGTATCTTCTAGTCGAGCGTACTCGACTAGAGCCTTCTTACTTGCTTATTAATGATTTTGTACAAATGTATGTGACACGCAGAAGGAAGCATATTCGTCTTTAAAAAGTATATTTATTTTTTTATCAGCATCAACAGCCGAGTCGATATGGCCTTGTCTGTCTATTTGTATGAACGAGTCGAATTCGGATACTTAACGAGCTAGAGACTTTAAATTTCGAAGTTTGAAAGTATAGTTTCTATTAAGAAACTATAGACAAAATAATGATGAAATTAAATGATGAATGAAATAATGTTTGTGCATTTTTTTATTAAAATCGGCAAAAAAAAAAAAAGCGGAAAGAATGTCTGTCTGTATGTATGAACGCGTCAAACTCAAAAACTATAAAAGCTAGGGACTCCCGATTTTGGATATGAGCTTTCCTAATCCCTAGGCAGGACAGATTTCTTCAAAATTTTCGATAACTTTTTACGCTACTATATACACATGGAATCGATATAAAACAAATCTTGAAGTTCAAAAACTTGAAAATGGGGATTAAATATGACGCGTACAAAGCCTACTTACTTGTTTAATTAAAAATAAATACATTTTTAAATTTTTGCTTTAAATAATAAGTGATATAAATACACAAAAATGCAATCAAATAAGAGCATTGTTTGCATAGAAAAATTACAAAGGAGTATTATGGCCTGGGGTTGCTTAATATTTTATGAACATTCAAGAATGTATTTAAAAAAAAAAAAACAGAATAATATAACAAATTCAAATATTTAAGAATTTGTAGCTGCAATAATTTTATTGACCACTAAGTTAATTGCCAACCAGTAAGCTTAATCAAAGTCGAACGAGCTTTGTGGAGTCCTGGTTTTAATTTTAATGACGTCCAAAGGTAAGCTCGTAATACGAAACGATAGCGAATTCCTTACATATTTCTGAATGAGAGGAATTTGTATGCTTTTAGTCAAATGATTTTCAGCAATTTGGGTTTTTTATTTCTGTTGCAACTGGAGAATTCATTTGCACAATAAAATTTCTCCGATTTCACTGCTCTCAATAAAATTGAAAATTTTTCAAAACAAGTCCTGTCTGAACCAAAAAAAAAATCCCCGCGAATATCGCTGCTCGTACAACAACAATGAATGCGGAAAATTGTATTGCATATTGCTTTGTGGCGCTGCACAAATATGAAAATTGCACTTGTAACTGTAACTGTAACTGTAATTGGATGTAATCAAATTTGTTGTGATGAACACGGGAGGTTTTTTTTACACCCCTCCTCAAAATTGCCGAAAAGATGTTACCCAGCGCATTCCGACACAACAACAATAACAACAACAACAACAACAACAAGAACAAGAACAGCAGCAACAAACAATGCAACTTTGGTAAAAGCAATAAACTGGTCAAGTTGGGCTAAGTGGTTGTGGCATTGCCAGTGTTGCGGCTAACGCCCACCACTACCACCCCGTCCCCCTCGCCTGAAACACCCCTTTGACAAGCATGCAGCATGCCCCAGCTGCGAAGTGGAGCTTTGCCAACTCTGCAGGTATTTAGTTTAGTTTTATGTAAAATGCAATTTGCTGCTTTTGCATAAAAACCCAATTGTTGTTGCTATTGTTATTGTTGCTGCCTCTCATACTCTATCAAGTATTTTTTGTTTTTGGGTAGTATATAGTACTGTATGCATTTCTGTGAAAGCCACAAAAAAGAGGTCAGCAAATTATCACTAGCTTGCAACACACAAAGGGGGTTACGTTGAAATTGTTCGAAATTAGTTCAGAGTTTATAAACACAGACTGAGTTCCACATCTGTATTTAGTGTTATGCTGTTAAATATGACAAAAAAAAAAAAATATGTGCAAATTGATAAGCTGATCATCATAAGAGAGTTTCAAATAACTAGGCCACAAAGTAAAATTGTAAATTGTTTAATAATCTCAAAAATCCGATTTCAACTAAAACAAGCTGTTCATACTTTTTATACCCTTAACCCATTATATGGGTAAAACAAGGGTATAATGGTTTTGTGCAAAAGTATGTAACAGGCAGAAGAAAGCTTCTCCGACCCCATAAAGAATATATATATTTTCGATCAGCATCAACAGCCGAGTCGATATAGCCATGTCCGTTTGTTCGTCTGTCTGTCCGTCCGTTTGTCGGTCTGTATGTATGTACTACAGAACTAGAGACTCCAAATTTAGAAAATGAGGTCTCCTAGTCCCTAGGCAAGTTTATTTCAAATTTTCGATAACTTTTCCGTTTTACGATAGACACTTGTAATCGATAACAAAAAAATCAAAAATTTTGAAAAGTTTAAAAATAGGGATGGAAAATATTAACAAAATAATGAACAGCTGTGAAATGTAAGAAACACCGGAGATATGAAACCATTAAGTATTGGTACGGTAGTACACGTACATCTGTCTATGTCTGTCAGCCCGACCGTCTGTCCGTCTGTATGGCCAAGAGTTCGGGGTATCTTCTAATCGAGCTTACTCGAGTAGAGCCTTCTTATTTGTTAATAATGCATAATCTGATATGATCTTTTTGTTTAGCTGTGAAAGCATAAAATGGGTAAAAAGGTCTTGTGGAAAACTATGTATCAGACAAAACGATGCTTCTGACTCTATATAGCAACCAAGCCAGTATGGCCATATGTATGCCGTATGTACAAACTCGTCGACCTCAAATCCCATACTTTAATTTCCGTATATAAGCGATTATTTTCAAAAAACCGCTAGCTCTTCTAGTTATCTATATTATCTCATGTTATCGATAATATGATTATCTGTGAAAATTTCACGGAAATCGATTGAAGAACATTAAGATTATCGAAGTTAAGTCAAGTATTTAGTAGAGCAGTATTGGATGTAGTTTCTGTATGACCATGCACACACACACACACACACATGTAGGCAATGACTGTGCAGAGTTTTTGGATATCTAGTCAATCTTAATCGTGTAGAGCTTTTCCATTGATTTCATCACCTGAATGCATGAAATGGGTAAAAAAAAGTATAACAGTTTTGTGCAAAAATATGTAACAAATAGTAGGAAGGATCTCCGATTCCTTTCATATACAGGCATTTCCGTTTGTTCCTCTGTTGGTCTTAGAGACTATAAAAGCTGAACAAGTTTCTTTTAAATTATCGATAACTTTGTCCGAATTCGATTTACCCACGTATTCAATAATATGAATATCATCAATCAACCAATCAAAAACTTAAACATTTTCTTAATACAATATGGACGCAATAATGAAAAACTGGATCGAAGTTATTAAAGATTCATCATACCCAGTAGTGAAAGCATGTCCACTTTTACTTGACTGAATATTTTGTTTAATTAAGGCCAATATAGTACGACGGTTGGATTACTACTACACCCTTTTACAAAAAAGTTAAAAAATTAAAAACAAAAATGATGAATTTTGTAAACTCACAAAGCGATTTGCAAATTGTTCAAAAATTTAGCACTAATACAAAAAAGGATAAAAGCATTTTAGTATCGCACGCACACACACACACTTATACAGATTTACCGTCGAGATTTAACACCCACCTGGTCGTTTACGTAAATGGCTCCAGTTGCTGTTTGGCATCCAATAAACTTAAATCGTTGAATGTTACACAATTTTCTAGTACTTGAGTGCTAGTTGCGTTAATTAAATCAACATCAATGGCCAGACGATGATGCTCAGACTCAGACTCGAACTCGGACACGGACACGGACACCGACTCCGCTTTTATGCAGTTTTGCTGGCAATCAATGGAGTAGCAGACATCGAACTCGTGCGCCTGCTCCTGCTCCTGCTCCTGCTCCTGATGCTGTTGGTCTAGCTTATTGCTGGGCTGGCCGTGTTGACGATGGACGCTTGCCAGGAACCGCATTTGGTCCTCGTAGTTGTAGCCATCGTCGTATTCATCATACTCTTCCATGAATGATTGCTCCGAGTAGCTCTCATCGTCATCATCGGCGCAATCAAAGTAGCCACTCTGTGGGAAAATTTTCAGTTTTCTTTTTGTTAACTCATACTCCAATTTACCAACTACTAACTACCAACTCCCAACTCCCAAACTCTTTCTTAAAACTTGGTAAATACACACCTGGCAGTCCAAGCAACGGCAATTATCACAGAGGCTGCAGCTAAGGCCCAATAGGGTCGCTGCCTCCTGGTATTGTTCATAGCTGGAGGAGCTGTTAACTTGTTTATACATCTCCCGCTCCCACTCCCATTGCTGTTGCTGCTGTGTATAGTTGGCCGACTTGTTGTTGTCATTATGCATGCTCCAATTGTTCAATTTATTTTGCTGTTGCTCTGCTCCAGCAGCCTCTTGACTGTTAGTGTTTTTGTTGTTGTTGATGTGATTTTTGCTGTTGTTATTCTTGCTGGATGAGCGACTTGCAAATGATGATGCGGCCGCTGCCGCTGCCGCCGTCGATATGGACATCGGCATGGAAGTGGGATCCGCCTCATTGATGTTGGCTCTGAAATGAAAAGTTTACTCGTCGTGTATTTAGCTTTTGGTTGACTTAACTAAACGTTCAATGCACAAATGGACAGGAACTCTTAGCACAGGAAGAGCGTATCCGCTGGGGCACGATAAATGGGTGGCGTTATATTAAATAATAAAAGAACGATAGCGTGTAGTATGCAAATATCAAATTTTAAATAAAATCGTAGTGTACTTTTCAGCGTGCTTTAATTTTAAACATTAAGGCATGAACGATAAAGGTCTGACCAATACATATATGAAACTTTAATATTTCGCGTAAGATTTGAGTTTAATTTCAAGCAAATCACACAAATAATTGTCCGTTGCGTGATGGGGCTGTCAACAGCTTTGACATTTATGTTTCAGGTCTGTCAACCTGTCACATTATCATAAGGGATTATACTTCATCTGTCATCCGACACGTCACATAATGACCTAGGTCATTTCGTTTATATCAACGCCAATGCAGAACATTAAAAAAGGAGACGAAAACAGAATGAAAAATTCGCCTGTCCTTTTACTGAGGACCGCTTTATCAGTTAGTAAAAGCTGGAGTAAAGGGTGCTATAAAAAAATGCAAAAATTGTTGCAAAAGTGAGCTGAAAACTTTTTTTCGAAAAAAAAAAAAAAATATTTCGCAAGTTTTTTGCGACACTCGAAACAACTTGATAGAGTTGTTCTCGCTGAATTCTCTGGCACTGAATTTTCTTGATAAATGTGTCTGCAAAAAATTCACTGTTGTAATCAACTGTAGAAAGAGAAAAGAAACTCAAGAAAAAAGGCTCCGTACATTTCCCTGCGGATGTTTCTGAGTACTACTAATTAAAGTCGCTAATAAATCAAAGAAACTAGCAGCTCACTGTTTCCTCCTTTAGTTGCAACCCAGTTGAAAGTTGCAATTAATGAAATATTCAAGGTTTTGCACTTTGACATCATTATTACGGCAGAATTGCCAGACAGCTCCAAGAGGGCAAAACTTGGCGCAAACTTAACGTTGAAAACTATTTGGGCCTTTTTTGTGTATGTGTGCCAACAAGCTGTCGGGAAAACTAAAACCATTCTGCAGCGAAAAATTTGTTTTTGTGTGTGAAGAATGTTATAATGTCTTGTTAAGGTGCGTAAAAATGGGGAAAATTTCGACTTTTACATATGAACATATATATTCTTGATCGTATCGACAATCACTGTATAATTAGTCTTGTCCGCTTGTCAGCCAGTGACAGAGACTTGAGGGGAGAGCTAGAGTATGCCATTGGACTTAATGCCAGAATATAATATCAAAATATTTAAGTATTTTAAAGCAATTATCTTTGAATAATGCTAATGTGAATTGCGTAATGATTTGATGTCAGAGAAAGTATATATTGTTTGTATTCTACACGTATTCTACTTTCTATTCAAAAATTCAAATTTTAAAACAACTTAAAAATGTTAATATCATTAGAAAGTTTTAGTTTTTTCGTTGGTATGTACGGAAGCATTTTATGGCAGCTCGCGCCACCGTTTCTCAAGGTAGCTCGTTAGCTATTGATATATGATTATTGCACTCAATATTATGTGTGTATGTGTGTGTGTGTGTGTGTGTGTGTGTGTGTGTGTGTAGAGGAAGGCGTTGCAAACATATGTGTGGCATGCATTTTAATCAACTTTATGGCTTTTAGCAAGGAACAGAAGCAGCAGGAGCCCCCATGATATTGTTTTGGCCTTTTCGAACGTTAAGCGCTTCACCGACTTTCCGTTAGCACGTTAATTTTTCAATTTAACAAATGGCTGAGCCAACTAAACAACACTATCCTTATCACCAACCACCCACCAACCGACCACCACACATCACCCAATCCCAATTCCAACTCTCCCCTTGCCATTATGAAAGTTTGTCCGTGCTAACGCTGGTGATCAAAACTTATGACTTTATGAACAATGCACAAACTTGCACAGCTAAACAACACCAGCTCAACTCAAAGGCGCGATGACGTGGAAGAGGATGGGACAGCACTGTCATGTCGTGGACAGCTAATTGAATGCGTTTAACACCCGCTGGGCAATGGGGCTGGGCTACCAGGGGCTAACAGTGAGAAAACAAGTTAACGCCAACTTGAACTCATTTTGCGGCGTGACTGACATAAAGATGCGCCCCAAAGCACAGAACATGTTGATGACTTCCATATTTCCAGATACTAGACATTAAAATAAATAATATTTCGAATAAATATCACTAAATATTTAAGGCCATCAGGCCAGAAAGCTATTAAAATGAAGGTTAATTGTAATATTAAATTTGATGAGAAAACAAGCAAAGCTTGCAGCAGTCAGTTTTACGAAATCTGAAAACTTTTTCTCACCTTAAGCAGGTTTCAATATATTTAAAGTGAGGATTGATCACTTTTTGCCTCAATGGTATTCAACATTGAAAAATTGATTGCTTAAATGCTTTTAGTACTCTTCGAAAACAAAGCGCCATCTAGCGGAAACGGCAAACTGTTCAGCATAAGTCGATAACTATAACAGTGCTTCCTTTTCTTTCGATTACTTGTGATTGTATTTTATTTCATACATATACAATATACATATATATAAAATCACAGGCAATATTATTTTTATTTAGCCCATTTCTTGCTCGAGTCTCATAACTAAATGACAAAGTTGTTGTGATGCCAGGGCATACTTATATGTAAGGAAGAGGGTTGGGAGGTTTTAGTGTTGTTAGCTGAAGATTGCAAGAAACTTGCTAAATTCCGCTGGCCCAATAAACTTGTGCCCCATAAAAAGTTGCCCCACAATTTTAGCACCGCAATATGCCTTATAACATTTATGGGAATTTATAAGTTTTGCCACAGAGTAGAGTTGGGGAATAGAAAGGGAGTAGGGACAGGGAGTAGACAGTCAGAGTACCCACCTGCTGTTTTGTTGCTGATGATGGGTGGCGCCACAGTCTACCGCATCATCCGGTGTCAGCTGTTGGCTGCTTCGCCATTTTTCTTCTTCGAGAAATTTCAAAAACTTTGTCTTCTTGGCAATAAGCGTTGATTTGACATTGGTGCATTTCTTCTTGTTGGCCACGGCACCAAACAGTGGCAGTGCACCTGCTGCTAACCCACTACCAACACCACTCCCCTGGTTTCCTGTTGCTGCTGTTGCGCCTTCGTGTGGATCGCAGCCTCTTCGCTGTGATGCCGTTGCTGACAGGCAGCTATTGATATGGCTCCCGACTGGGCAATTGTTGTTGCCGTTGCCATTGCCGTTGCCGTTGCTGTTGCTGTTGCTCTGGCTACTGCTGTTGTTGTGGCTTTGCTGTTGATTTCTGTGGCTGACATTTTGGCAGACATCGCCGATGAACAATTTCTGCAACGCTGCCGTTGCCGGTGAACACATTGCGGTTGACATTGATGTAGCGACCGGATTTGCGTTGTTTGTTGTTCCTGTTTTTGCTGCCGCTGCTAGGTTTGTTACAGTTGCTGTTGTAGTTGCTGCTGCTGCGTGAGTTGCTGACGAGTTGCCGTTGGCTGTGCCAAAAGTTTTGAATTTATGCTGCAAACTGCAGGCGCTATTTGAATAAGTTGCCACAATGGAATTATTTGTTGTCCGCCTGCTATTAATTTCACGCCCTATTGCGCCAAAGTCCTGCAAGGAAAAGTCGATCATTGAATATCCTGCGCTTGATTAACAATTTGACCCCAAAGACTCACACAACTTACCCCATACGCTGTTGGATTGTAGCCGGCATTAAGCACGTAAATGGAATTTTGATTACTGCACTGATAAACCATATCGTCCATTGTTTGAGCTGTTTTACGAAAGGAATGAACAAGCCAAAGGAATTATATATAAAATTGATGGCAAATGTTAGAAGTGGCTACTGTGGAATCTTACTGAAATCGGTTAAGAAACACCGGATATATGGACAATTAAAGCTTAGTCGTTATGATTTGCTGCAGTAGTGCAGGGTTCAGGGTAATTCCTAGACTTCTATCTCCTATTCAAATCACAAAAATTATTACATTATTATTAGATTTTGCAAAACTCTCAACAATTTTGTATGCATTTATACCCTACGGCAATAAAGGAGTCAATTTAAATCGTTAGAAAAAAAAACCGAATAAAATTAGAATTAAAGTAAAAGGCACAAAATTTAATTTTTTGTTTTGTGTATGAAAACTTAAGGCACATTTTTGTGCTTAACATACCCTTTGGCAATTTATATTTATTTTAACTTTCAATTTAAAAGTTATTTGGGTAGAAAAACCAAAATCCGTTTAAAGTGCACCAAAACAAACAAAACTATCAAATTTCGAAGCTTGAAATCAAGCATTGACTGATTTCGTATATTAACGCCTGCTGTTGTTTTCTTTGCACAAGAAGGAAATAATATAAAATGAAAATTAATTTTAATTCTGATTGATGCAACATCGTCAAGGCATCTTCGATTTGCTGTTGCTGTTGTTGCTGTTGTTTCAGTTCTTTTTTTTTTCGTTCTTACCCGCTGAACTTTCAATGAATTTCGTCTCGTAAATATCCGACGAACTTGCTAAGAATCTCCACTGCTCGCGTTTCGACCTTCTTTGCCTTAGATTTCGTATGGAAAATGTTGATTGCTGTTTCTCTTGAGCTGTTGCTGATGTTGCGTTCCGCAGTTGTTGTTGCTGGTGTTGTTGGTGTTGCTGCTGCTTCTGGTTTTGGTAATGGCCGGATGGTAGCTCGTGTTGCTGGTAATCAAAGCTGCAATTACCACCACTGTACACGTCCAATTGAAACGGAAATTTATGCGGCTGTTGTAGCGTGTAAACGCCAGCATTGACAGCGCCGGCGTCTTGTAGTATCTTGTTGTTGTTGCTGTTGCTATTGCCGCTGCTGGTGTTGTTGTTATTGAAGCCAAACCAGCTCGTTAGCCACAAGGATTGTAAGTCTACAAAAGCAAACAGAAAGCCAGAGGAAGGCATATATGATGAGAAGAGTAGTGGAGTCTGAAAGCATATTGAGCAACATAAGCAAGTTGGTTGTTGCTGTTGTCGTTGTTGGTGGTGGATGGCGATGAAATGTTGCCTCAGATTTGCTTAATGCAAACGATGAGCAGCATTTCGTTTCATGGATTATACATTGTTATTTGTGTGTGATTGCTGTTGTTGTTGCTGTTGTTGTTGTTGTTGGTGATGTTGTTGGTGATGTTGTTGGTGATGTTGTTATATGTATAAAAGGACTTTTTTGTTATTCATGTTACTCGTCTGCCTTTCAATTTGCGCGGGTGTGTGTGTGTGTGTGTGCTTTTGTGTGTGACAGGCAACAACATCAGAAAAAAACATGTAAGAAAGATTAATTTTAGCTTGTATCTACACGAATTAGCCATACCCTGCTGTGTCTTGTTGTAATGCGCAGAGGGATTAACTCTTGGGATTTAAGACACACTAGCTTAAAGAGGATCTTGAGCTCTTATTAAGAGCCTCCATCTGCAAGTGGGCTCATTAAAATGACGTAAGCTGTAAGCTAGCCTGAGCTTTAACAGATTTGAGATTATCAAAATAAAAAAAAAAAACAATTCTTATAATACAGCTGCAATTTGATTTTGGGAAACTTCAAATATTTGACATGTCTGAGTATAACTTTAAATATTGTTTACAAATTCTTACAAACACGTTTTTATAAAGTGCAATATAACTATTATTTCACAAATGCAGTTTATTAATTATTCATATTTAAAGCAATTACGATTTTTATTTTCATCATTTAAGCTGTTTAATAGCTAATAACTTTTCTGTTAATAATCAAAACATTTTTGATGTATTATTTTGAAAATAATTTGCATGAAATTTGCTTTTAAAGCAATTAAAGCACAATGTATTATCACCGAGTTTAATTTTTTTAAGCCATTTCTCTGCACTTTCCTTGCTGTTTGTCTGTGGTAATACTCGTCTCCCACTTCCCACTAAGAATTGTGCAGCAAAACAGAGAAACGTCACAATATCTTTAAAAATGATTGCCTTTGTACTATTCTGATGTATAAGATACATTATTGTAGAGTTTCATTAAAATCAATTAAGTGGTTTTAGCATAAATAGTAAGAAAGTTTAATTCACAACGTTGACCAGCCAACCAACCAGCATTCACTAGGGGGTTAAGGGTGAAGGATGGACATAATTTTCCAAGCGACCATTGTACCTAGACAAGTAACTATTTTCGATCAAATGCTTGGCACATGGCAGTAATTCAAAGTTGAAATTTAATACCTTTTTTTTCTTAAGATGTAGATATGTCTTGTTGCAATAATGGAAACAATTTACACACCGCTAAGAACTTTTGAACAACCCTTTGATAAAATGCTATTTGCGGAACATGAAAGGATGTATTCATATATAGTAGATATTAAAAAAGGGGCATTACGTCGACCCGTCGCCTGACCATGATAAAATTACGATTGAAAGACAGTTCATTGAATGTAAAGAGCAGCAGAAGGAGCATCTGCAGGCTCCATCATTACGGTTGTTAGCTTCAGCTTCATGCGTCTTTTTCTTCCACTGTGTTTTTTTTATTATTATTATTTAGGGGGAAAAGTCGGTAACAATGTTATCTCGGCCCGCTTTTGCCAGGCCAAAGCACAAACAATGGCAAAAAAGAGCTACGAATTTGTTTTGTGGCACGCAAAATTATCAAAAATTATCCTTTTTTCCCTTTTTTATGTTGGCCGTTCTGTTTTTTCTGTATGTGTGCTTATTTGTTTGTTTGTTTTGTTTCTGGGGGATTAGGAGCTGGGCTTAGTTATGGATGTCATTGTTGGTTGGTTTGTTGGTTGGTTGACGGTACGGCCATCATTTGGCTAAGCTCGCTGATTGTTTTCATGCCAGATATGAAATGGCTTTTAACAGTTTGTGCGCGGTGCGTATACGTAATGTTTGTGCTTAAAAGCTGAATCCACTCAGAAAGAGGTAAGTCAGCAAATTACTCGCATGTCCTCGCAACCTTTTAGTGGTTAACTGGATATACTTCAATTGTCGTCGGCAGCCGAACGATTTGTATGCAAAATCATGTGTCCGAAATTGCTGTTTGGTTATTCTTTATGGTCTGACAACATGGTCAATACACACACACACACACACTTTGGGCCCACTATAAATTGACGAAAATACGGAGTGAACGGTGAACGTCGACTGATTCCATTCATCAAAATGTCACAGCAGTTGAAACCTCTTGCGCCCTCTTTCTTTTACTCCCCGCTCTCTAGGCAGACAGAGAAACTGAATAAGGGAGCGATGTGCATTGTGATGTGCTGTCATTAATCGCAGTTGACCCTGCGTAAACTCTGGGCTTGGGTTCGAATTGTAGCAATACTAATACGTGTTAAAGCCTAAAAGGCAAACGTATATGTAAATACATTGAGCAAAATGTTTTTACACACTCAAAAGAAAATTGGATTGAAATCGATAATCTGAATGTGGTCAGAAAGCCAAGGGTAAGAACATAAATATGTGGCTAAGAGAATGGTTTTATAATTGTAGCTTATGGTTTTTCTTTCTATAATTAAGCCATTTATAGAGTTATAAATTGTAATTAAATGCTGTTATCGAAATCTCTAACGTTTATCCATTTCCACATTATTGTTTATCAAAATTTCTTTAGGATACTGAAGTGAACATATTTTTGATTTCCATCTAATCAGTTATCGATTAATCGATTGCAATCGATAGTAGTTTGAACGTGTACCTAAAGAATTTATATAATATATATTATTGGATTAAAATTTTGTATTTATATCAATCGATTTTAATCGATTATGATATCGATTGATGTTTTAGCAACCTTATTAGCCTGTGCAACTTATTAACCCTAACACATCAAAATCATTTATCATCATTATCATTCTTTCAGTGTACGCCCAGTATTACAAACATCAACGAAGCAGCTATTAATGGAAGGTGTCATTCTTGTCATCCGTTGATGACACGTCTCTATATGTGTGGTTGCTTGTGCTTGTGTGCTTGGGTATAATTGGGTTTGGTTTTTTTTTATGCTGGGAAAGCTGCTCGCTAAGCATTTCTAATGAGCAGCAATAAAGCAAATGTGGCAGGTGACATATATCAAACAATTTGCACAATATAATTGTTGACACACGTCTCGCATCCGTATGATGCGATGGGAATCCCTTCTGACAAGCTCTCAAACTGATGTGTCATTAGAAATGTGTTCCCCACCTATATCATTGTGGTTCGTTTGGTTTTGTTTTATTTTGCTTTTCAGTTTTACTTTATTTATTTTGGCGGCTTGTCCTGTGCCGGCAGCCTGATGCTAATAATAAAACTTGTATTTATTTTGGGATTTGCGTAATATGACCGAGCGAGCGACCGACCGACCAAGAGGCAAAAAACAGGCCAACCGAACACACAATAAGCGCTTTACGGGATCGCAACCTCCATGCTGATGACGATGGCAACGAATCGTAGCCAGTGAAGCGTGGCATATTTGTCATAATCAGCGCTTATGCATGGGCATAAATTTGAATGCGTATGTACACACACACACACACACACACACATAGAGCCTTATCACATATGTGCCAGTCACCCACCACCACACATATGCAACATGAGTGTGAGTGTGTGTGTGTGTTTGGTGGTTAGTTTAGTATGTGTCCTGTGATTTGTGATGCTAAATGTAAAGCTAACTAACAACTAGTTAAGGTTTGGGCCCAACATTCAGGCATTAGACAGTCAACTAGGCCAAAAACTGTCAATATAAAGTAAGCCACTTTATCATGACTTAAAGCATTTCGAAATGTTTTCAAATCAAGTATGCGTATTTGCTAGCATAATTGCCATTTAATGGTGAACATTTATATATATGTTCCCAGTATATTTTCTTGTATTTAGTGTTAAATAAGCAAACGAGGTTTTAACCCACCTTCAACTGTAAAATTTTATTTTTGCATTTAGAATTTAAAGCGAAGAATACATATATGCAATTCCCGTTTCCGCTGAATACGCTTATACATGTGTGTTTGTATATCAAAGCCCCCATAGCCATTAACAGCATTCTAAGCTCCGGGCAACTGACCATGACAGCATTTTGTTATTCCGCGAGAGCATCGTGGAAAACGCTTTATCGCCAGGGCGCCGGCAGCCAAATATTTGTCAGACAAGTTTCCAAAAAGCTGCAGGCGAAATCGCCATATCGAATATCGGATGTGGCACCGGAGACAATTGCACAATGGGGCCAAGGGTATGGAATGGGTGGCACGTGGCACTTTTTTTGCCCACGGCCATATCCATGCATATATACATATACATACATATATATGTATATAAATATGTATATGCAGGAGTGGCTCGAGGTATTGGTCATAAATTTAATGCGGGCATAAAAAATGTTTTCGATTAGCTTCGATGCTTCATATAAATTGAAAGGTCACGTTTTCACAGGTGTGTCTTCTGTCCAGGAGAATTACTAACCAACCAATCTGCCCGCACGCTCCCCGCCCGCTCCCCACCGCACCCCACACATCCCATTCATCCATGCGGAATGCAACAAATCAATAGGCAAATCGCAAATAAATAAATGGTCTTACAATATATATGTATGTATATTTCGATTTGAATATTTTAATGCAGATGTTTTGCATTTCATTTATTGCATAAAAAGATATGCTAACTAAATGAAATTACAAGAAACAAATAAGGCTCAACTGCTTAATACTCTGTCATAATGCTGTGTATTTGAATTACATTGGCTTGTCTAGCAGATTTCTTGCCCAATGATTATGATCCAAATTCAAACGTTTTCAAAATCTGTCGCTTGATAAGCCTCATATCGTAAATTTCTCTATATTTATACTTGACTACAGATTTATATTTTTATCTGTTTCAAATATTTCCCATCTAATTTATTATACCCATTGTGTGTAAAAAGTTCGATAGCCACACAGGGTATTAAAACAATATGTGGTCAATAATTTTTGTGTGTGAATGTGTTGTTGTTTTGTTCCTTTATCTTGTGTTTCCTATTTGGCTTTTTTTGGTATCATAAATTTCAAATTCAAAATCCACATAAACATTTTAGGCGGCATTTTGGCAAGCGCTGTTCTATGGCTTATTTTTGTATGTTTTCTGCATTCGAACGATATCATGATTATATAAAATCCCAGGGAAATTGGCACAAGGGCCATAAATTAACATTCTATACCAAAACATAACGCCATAGTTCGCAGTCTGCAGTTTGTATGGCTTTTATGAAGCGATTATCATCGAAATTTATACATTCATACATACAAATACAAATAGCTGCAAAATTCTAAATATTACCACTAAGTAACTTTTACTTACATACCAAAAAAGTTCAAGAGAAATAATTATTGCTTTTTAAAACTCGTTATATTTACCAAATCTTCCTGTTATAAGTGCAATTGCTGATTATTTTGTACTTCTTTCTTAATTTATCTTAATCATTCTAGAGTAAAATGTTAGGCTAAGAAATATCCTTGCCATAAGAGTGATAGCGCAAAATGTTGCTCGTATCAATCGAATCTACATTCAGGGAATTAGAAACAAAATACTCACTTGATATAATTCCAAAAGTTATTTTTTTATTTTTTGGCCTCTTTTACCTTGGTAGAGGCCGTTTGGCCTCTATTACCTTGGAGGCTCTATTTTCCCTTTCGCAGCTGTAAATGTATAATTTTCGCATTCCCATAAGCAGATATTCAAAGCGGATTTGAATTGGATGTTGGTTGGCATTGCGGCATCCTTTTGGTCAGCTGCTGATATTTTTATTTTTTGTTTTCCCACTTGGCGTAAACTTGATGGGCTTATAAACGGCATAAGAACTGCACTTGATTCACTCAGATTCATAGCGCGTTAACAGCTTAAGCGAAGCTGAATAAAAGCGTTAAGCAAGTAAAATGAAATCAATTGCATTTTTGATAAGTCCTTTGCATTGAAAACCACAAAAGCAAACTAATTTACAACTTATTCGATTTTTGCTTTTGCTTTTTTAAAGGGCAAATATATTTTAAGTCTCTTTTAAGCGTTTTGAAACTGTTTTAACTTTGGATGTTAGCTTAAGAAATACCTTGAATTTTATATTTTGACCTCTGGTCACATTTTTATTTTGTAGCTAACTTAAAAGGCAACTCTGGCCTCTCATCAGTGAGGTTAGGACAGGCCAAGGAAAATATTTCCTTTGCTTTGAGAAAATTTTTCACAAGTTTTAGCTTTTATAATGAAAAAAAAAAAATACCTAACATATAAATTTCCCTTAAATGCTTTAACATGAAAACAGGAAGTGGAAGGAAGGGGAAAGGGAGGGGGGCACTTGAAATGTAAGGCATTTATGTTGAAGGCCAGCTGGCACTCAAAAGGAGATAAATATTATTTAAGAAATATGCCAAGTGTGTGTTTATACAATCAAAAACACACACACTTAGCTTGAGGGTAAAATTAACATGAAGCTAAGCAAATGTTTGCCTTGTCGCATGCTTTGTTGTTATTGTTGCTGTTGTTGTTGTTGTTTTGCGGTTCGTTATATCGTGTACACTCGGATTGGAGAGCAGTTATTAGTCGTAATTAATTAAAGCAAAACATTTGGACTAATTGGTAGTAATGCCACAACATTTGCTTTGATGCGATATTTGATTTGGCCAAAGCCAAAACCGAGCATTCCCCAAAAGGACAACAACAAAAACAGCAAGAATAGAAACAGACCAAAAGAACAGCAGCTGTTAAAAACCGCATATCAGCAATGTGTATAGGGTGGAAGAAGAGGGAGGAGCCTTGGGAGCCGCCTCCATAACGAAGAGCCTTGAGGGCCAGTTCGCTTTCAAGTCTTGCGGGCACTTGAATTCTAATGGAAATGGCACATAAAACAGAAAGAGAGCACGAAAAGACACAAAAAAAAAAAAAAACAAAGGAGAAAACCGAGAAAACATCACGACAACGACAACAGCCATTTCAAAATGCCTGACCCGAAGACAACGGGCGACAGACGGCGGGACGTGGATATGGACAGTTGGACAGTTGGACAACCGGACACGGCGATGAAATGTACAAAAAAAAAAAAAAAACAAAATGAAGAAAACTTTGAGTACATGGTGAAAATTTCATCTGCGTCTTTCTGCTTTCTGCTTTTTACTTTTTCTTTTTCTTTCTATTTTTGTCAACTTTTGTGCTTCTTTTTGTTGTTGGCTTGCCCTGCAATGTAAACACATTAGATATATCTCGACTCCATCTCGTCACTATTTCGTGCTTTCTGAAGCTTCTGCTGTGGTAAAGAAAACTTCTCCGTCAACATATATTTGCTTAACAATAAAGACTTGCTTGTGGATGCGTTCAGCACACGCAATACAATCACTAATTGCCGGTGTGCTGAACGCACTTATTTTGCACTTTTATGCTTTCTTCGTTTGCACTTGTGGAGGTGGAGGTTGAGATAAGCACACGCTCCAGCGATGCAAATATACAAATATAATATGTATGAGAGCAAGCAGACAAAATTAGAGATAGAGACAGAGATAGAGAGATTCAGAGGGAAAAATCAAATGACATTTGCATTTTTGTAGATTTGCTTTTCGCTTCGCTTTCATTTCTTTGGCCATTAAAGCAATAATTTCTCATTTGTACAACTTTCAAACGTTTGGCGCGTGTCCAACTGTCAGAAAAGACACAGACACACAAAAACATACTTATCCTAACACATTCATATGCGCACACTAAATATTCACTAAATGCAACCAAATTGTGTCATTTGTTTCAGACGTGATTTGATTACACAAAGACTTCCGAGTCCTTTTACTGTTTTTGACCAAAAAAAGAAAAAATTCACATATACAACAGAGAAAACTTGGGATTGCTTGTCAGTCGAGAATTAGTACAAAAGTAAAAGCTGCAGGCAGCACTAAAGAATTTTTCAATTACCAAGGTTGTTTGAAAAAATACCATGAAATATGCAAAAGCATAAGAAAACTGGGGGGAACCGGTCAAAAACAATTTTGAGAATTTTACTCCAAAATCTAAAAAATTTGCATTCACAAACTAAACATTTCTTATTTTGCAGATTTTTTTTATTATCTGTAATTACTTTTGGAGCTACCCTCTTATATATTCAAGTATTGGCTTAGTTGCAAAGCCTGCCAGCAGGTGACAGAAGTTTCATTTCATTGAGGTTGCCTTGGCAACGGATTTTGGTACCGGATTTGGGCTCGTAACCACCCCGTTGCAGCACCTGCTGTCATCTCCTTTGCACACTATACATAGACACACAATCTTTTTGCATGTGTGTGTGTGTATTTGTTTGTGTGTGCTTTTGGTTTTCTTTGCCAGGTAAGTCCTTTATAATAAATAGTTGAATCACTTAAGGGAATTAATGTTAAAATTAGTTGATACCAGTTTATGTACATATGTTGTTGCTGCCAATCAGTTGGGACTCATGTGACTCATATTTGATATTACAGTAACAATATAAAAGATAAATACATTCCTATTTGCTTAATTTATGAAGTGAGATTTTGTTCGAATGAGCCTGTTATTAAAGACAATCCAAGTATTATAGACTGGACAATTCGCTCTTGAGTAAAATTAAAACGAAAAACATATGCGGGCGCGATCAGCGAAAATAATGAAATTGTGTTTGCGCGACGTCGTGCCTGCCTGGCCGAGCGCTGGTCGAATGTTAGTTTCGAACGAAAATGCATGTGTAGAATATTAGGGCTGTCGCTTTAGTAAATAAGAATAAAGCTCGACTAGAGATACCCTGAACTCTACTATGCATACAGACATGGCCAAATCGACTTGTCTATTGATGCTGATTAAGAATGGGGTCGGTGATTCTTCATTTTGTCTTTTACATACATTTCCGAAAACCAATATACCCAACACATTAATAGTAAACAGAATATGGTTTGTTTACGATAAAAAATTGACATAAAAAATAAAAAATTGCGACATAAAAAATTGACGAAATCATAACGGGATCGCTAAGCAAGTGCTAAAACTGCTGCACACTTTAAATACCCTATATCTCAGTGAAATTAGTTATGTATAAGTATAATAAAAAGTTGATTTATGTTAAGTATTTTTACAACAAATACAATTCTTTTAGTGTTAGTTATAGATTTTAATATGAGTCATATTATTATATGACTTAATGTGCTTAATTAACTAAGCAAATGCATATCCATATTGATAAAATAATTATGGAAACAGCAAACTGAACACAAACAAACGCAATGATCGCGATGAGTTAAGCCCGAGACACAGCAAAGGAAAAAGTTAAAGGCAATATCCGTCGCATATGATTCTGAAAAAAATACTCAAGAGCGATTTGTCCAGTCTAGAGTAGTTCAATTGTCTTTGCTTTGCTTGTTTTCATGCGTTCTCTCTCTCTCTGTTTCTTGCTCTTGCTCGTCACGTGCTCACGCTTTATTTTTCATGAGAGCTTTTTTGTTCATAACACATTGGCGGTTACTACCACCACTACACCAGATACCGGTGAACTCAGAGAGCAACATACAGCTGTTTCGTTTAGTGGCGTTTCAGTGGTCGGCTGAGTAAGACGTAACGGAATTGTAGTGATAGTTGAACGTGTTGCGCTAGTCCCCTGCAACGCCCTTTTCACCAACGCTCCCCTTATCCATTCAACGTTATGGCGCTCGTGGAAGTGTTCTTTATTCTCACATTTCTCGGCGCCCTGCTGTACAAATGGTCAATATCAAGTTTTGGCTACTTTCGTCAACGAGACGTTGCACATGAGCGCCCTCTACCGCTGCTTGGAAATGTGCCGGTATCAGTAATGTTTGGAAGCGGTTCCTACGTGCGCTACAGCATTGAATTGCATCAGCGCCTCAAGAAACACAAGGTTTATGGCATTTATAATCTGCGCGAACCACACTATTATCTGGCCGATGCGGAATTGATACGTCAGGTGGGCATCAAGCATTTTGACATTTTTGCCAACCATCGTCAGGGTATTGGTGATGAACATGACACTGGCGACAGTTCCGTGTTGTCCAAATCATTGCTCTCCCTGCGAGATCGTCGCTGGAAACAGATGCGCAGCACATTAACCCCTTCATTCACCGGCGCTAAAATACGTCTTATGTTTGAGCTGATCAACGCTTGCAACGTGGAGGCAGTGCGTTATGTGGGGAAGCAGCTTGAGGCTGCGCCTGGCGATTTACTTGAATTGGAGCTCAAGGAGTTTTTTACGCGCTACACCAACGATGTAATTGCCACAACAGCATTTGGCATTCAAGTCAACAGCTTTGTGGATGAAAAGAATGAATTCTTTACGCTCGGACAGCGCGTCTCGATGTTTAGTTTGTGGGGTGGCATTAAGGTGCTGCTATATATGTTGATGCCACGTGTAATGAAGGTAATTATTAATCCTTTGAAACCGAACTTCTATTTCATGTATGTAGAGAGTTGTAGGCTAATTACTAACTAATAACAATTATCGTACATTTTACTAATTGGTAATTAGTTTCATTTAGAAAACCACCAAATACTATTGAAAAAAATTCGTTTTAAAAAGTTTTTCTTAGTATTTTCTTAGCTTTAGATCTATCTAACTAAAAGCGTTTCAAGGATTTCCTTTTTGTTGCTGTTGAATCATTTTTCAAAATCGGTTAGATCGGAGCTTTGTATCTGTCATACAAATGAAATATCACAACAGACATTTTACCATGAAAAACAAGTATGTTTTTCAAGCGTAGACAATATTTGACATGTATAAGATAACTTTCCTTGCTATGTATGGATTCTTAAATGAAAAATATAAACAAGTAAGAAGGTTCTAGTCGAGTGAAGCCTTGGCCATACACATACAGTCATGACTGCACTACTGCACCAATGTTTGGTAATTAAGTTTCAATCTTTCATATCTTCGGTGATTCCTTACCGGTTTTCATAGTTTCTTGATAGAAGCTATGTTTCAAATTTAAAGTCTCTAGCTCCTCAAGTATCCGAAAATCATTACACCCTTTTTGTTTTACCCATTTCATGGGTTCAAGGTACAGTACTTCAGTAAAGTATCTTATTGTTGTTCGTTATGGGAAGCTTGGAATAAACTCTTATTTTTCATTTCAGGCACTGCGTGTTCCCGTCGTGGATCTTAATAATGTGGCGTATTTTAAACGCTTGGTTTTTGGTACCATGCAGGAGCGTCGTGATAAGGAAATTGTGCGACCCGATATGATACAGCAGTTAATGGAGGCACAACGTTTGTTCTGTGAGCAACAGCAGCGGGGAGAGGTGTTATCGGAGTCGGCCGAGTTTAATGATGAGGATTTGTTGGCACAGTGTCTGCTGTTCTTTTCAGCTGGCTTCGAGACCGTCTCCACCTGCTTGAGCTTTACAAGCTACGAGTTGCAAATGAATCCCGTAGTGCAGCAGAAACTCTACGAGGAAATCATGGAAGTGAAACAACAGTTGGCAGGCAAGCCATTAGACTACGACAGTTTAATGAGCATGAAGTATTTGGATTGCATTATTTCCGAATCACTGCGAAAATGGCCGCCAGCAATTGTTCTTGATCGCATGTGCGCTTCGGACTTTGAGCTACGCAATGAGGCAGATGAGGTGCTGTTGAAGCTCAACAAGGGTGATCTGGTGCACATACCAGTTGTGGGGCTACACTATGATCCAGAGAACTTTGAGGAACCCGAGGTGTTTCGACCCGAACGCTTTGATGACGAGCACAAGCATGAGATTCGACCACTTACGTATCTGCCTTTTGGCGTGGGACAGCGCAGCTGCATTGGCAATCGAATGGCCCTTATGGAGGTCAAATCGATTATCTATCATCTGGTGCTCAAATTCCGATTGCTTCCCACCGAGCGTACCCCACGGGACATGATGGCCAGTATTGTTGGTTTCCGCATGCAACCGACTGAACTTTTCTGGTGTCGTTTTGAGGCCAGGAAGTGAAGTTTTGATAATAAATTTGTATGAATGTTACAGGTTGAAGTCGCATTAAAATAAAAAGAGAAATGCGTTTAGCTTAATAAAAGTTTTGGTTTTTTTTTAGCTTAAGCTAAGTTAAATTCAAATGTAATTAGGTTAACTTTCGGCCAAAAAAAAAAAGACGAAATATCTTTTTTTGTCATGTTAAAGGTTTGCGGTTTGCATCAGCTTTAAGAATTGTTAGTCATTGAATAATATTTGTCTCTAATTGGCTATTGAAAGAGTTTTACCTTCCAACTAAGGACCCGAAGTGGTCTATGTGGTCCGTATGATTCGGCCGGCTGAATATGCAAAAAAAGGCGTATTTCTCAGAAAAGTTAAGCTAATTTAAATGCTTCTGTGAGCGAAAGATAAGTTTAAGCGCTTTTTGACCTTAGACCTTAGTAGTATATAATACTACGCTTCCACATATCCGAAAAAAAAGGATTAATTTTTAACAGTTTTTTAAAGTCAATCTTGGAACTTTAGGTATGTTTTTTATGAAAGCACAGTATCAATTTTAAAACCGCTCTGAAGTTTTAATATGTTTCTAAAGCCAGTGTCATTCATTTAGAAAATTATGCAAAAATATCAAATATAATCGAACGATCCGAAAAAAAAACACCCGGAAAATCAGGCAATTTATTATTTTGTTGTTGTTGTTGTTGTTCTTGCTGTTGGTGTTTGCGATGAAAAGCTGACAAATTTGCCGGGGCAATGTTTCACTTGCTAGGTGACAACAGCGACAAGCCACGTCATAACACTGTCAGGACTTGATGCTCGCAACAACAACAACATATAATACTTATATATATATATATATATATATATATGTATGTATATTAGATGACTGGGCGACTGTGGTTACAACAACAACATAAAAGCCACAACAGAAACAGGAGTCGTGTTTAACGAAATCACACGCGGGGCAACATACGAGAACAATATTATATGTATGTACATATGTATATAGGGGTGTAGGAGCGGGCAGGGAACAACAACTCAGGGTGTTGGGTACAACACACAGCGTGTTGTGGCATGGGGAAGGACATGGGACACACACAAAGGCACATTAAGGATTATTTATTGGACGTTATTTTTCAGGCGGCATTAAAATTTTTTCTCTGTGAAATATGAATTATATTTCACTTGTGTCATAAACCGCGTAAAAAACGTGATGCCACAAGCACTGAAACGGACTCTGAGTGGGTGTGGAACTTAAAAAAAAAAAAACCAAATGAAAGAAAAGAAAAGAGAAGAGAAGAGAAAGGAAGAATATCGACTGCCTTACGCCAGTAAAATCTTAAATATTTGGTATAAAACTTTGACGTAGTCCGGGCGTAGATCAGGCGTAAGATATTTTGCATAAAATGTTCTTGTTTAATTAGTCTTTGTTCTGCTTAATTGACTCACTGACTGACTACTATCAACGTACAGCCCCAACGGTGAGACAAAGTGCTTTAATTTGTTGGCGAATTTGAGGAATTTGGTCTTTAGGGGAAAACAAAAATCTGATTTTATTAAAAATGCTACCCCAAGTGGAACTTGCAGCTTCTGAGATCAACTCAACTAACTTTCGTTGCCAATCCTTGTCCTGGTTGATTGACTGACTGACTGCTATAAACGTACATCGCAAACGGTCAAAGTAAGACCTTCAAAGCGTTCGCAATTCAAAAGTATATTGAAAACTAAGATTGAGTTTTCACAAAAGTTCACCTGCAAGTGTATCAATTTTTAATTAAAGTCTACTTTAGTTGGAAACTCTGCACAAAGGAAGCCGACTGTGACGGTTGGTTGGGTTTTTGACGTTATGGTTTCTTGCCGTTGCTGATCACGCCGCTGCTGCAGTAAATTTTCGTTATTTGTGCTGAGTAGGTTAGGTTTGAATCGTTGTTCTAGGTGTTGAGCAAATGCTTCACCTTTCTCCTGTCTAGAAGTGCACCACTGGTTGTTGTTATTTTCATTGACATTTGATTCAGGGTCAGTGCTTGCAGTTAGAGTTCGTATATTTTCTGATTGGTAGGTTTGGTACTTGATGTGTGCCAAAGTTACATTACATTCCTACAGACTATTAACAAATTTTTTACTCAATTACTATTTTTTATCATATTTCCAGGTAATGGACATCTTGGCATCAGGGTATTTTCGTAGGTTTTTAGGATGAATTGGGTTACTCTAGTTAGCTGTTGTTCTGTATTATGTTCATGTCTAAATCCGAATTGGTGATTTGGAATAGCGTTTGCAAATGTTGGGCATTTAAACATTCTTTTAAGCAGTAGTTTTTCGAATATTTTTGAAAGGCAGGATAGGTCTGTACGAGTTTAGTTACTCTGGTGGTTTTCCAGGTTTGGGAATCATTGTAACAATGGCCATCTTCCACTGTTGTCGGAAATGTCCATATTGTAGTATTCTATTGTAGATTAGATTGAGATATAGTAGAGCTGAATTTCGTAGGGCTTTAATGATCCTATTGATTATTTCGTCTTGTCCTAGTGCTTTGTTATTTTCTAGATTTTTGATCAGAGTTTTGGTTTCTTGTAAGGTGATGGGTTTAAAGTGTAGGTGTCTGTTGTTTAGTTATTTATTCTCTAATGTACTGACGTTCGTTATTTGTATTGAGCATGTTAGGCCTGAATCGTTTCTCCAGGGGCTGAGCAAACGCTTCGGCCTTCTCCTGTCTCGAGGTGCACCACTGGTTGTTGCTACTCTCACTTTCATTAATATTTGGTACATGGTCAGTGTCAGTTGTGGATGTAGGCATACAGTTTGTAAATTTCCTGATTGCTACGTTTAGAATAGGTTTTCTTTTGATTTGTTCTGTGAATCTCCAAAGCTTCTGCATGCTATATCTGTCGTTGATTTTTAAAGTGGATAGTTTTTTGTTGCTTGCTTTAAAAGCTCTTTTAAGTCTATTTGAAATTGTTTTGTAAAGTCTTTTGGCTTCCCTTTCATCTAATTGTGCCCTATTGTATCTAATTGTTCTTTTAAGCATTATAACGTTTCGGATTTTTTGGCTTGGAGTTCTGTATGTATTAAATCGACTATTGTTTGGTGTATTAGGTGGACTGGTTGCAAATGCTGCTGCTTGGTTGAGCCAAGTATGAAATTTTTTAAGGTTTCGGATTTATGAGAAGAGGAATGTGGTCTGATCCCAGATCAGGGGATAAAGTTATTTTGAGTAGATTATGTTGGACTCCCTGATATATGGCAAAATCGATTGCTGCGGGTCTTTTTCGTTGGTCATACGGAAAATGTGTGGCTACGGTTTGTATCGGTTGCCGTGCTGATATAAGCATACGGTCATATGGTTATTTATGTATTTGTTATCAATAAATCGATGAAGAATGAAACTTTTTTGCTTATAACAAATTTGTTTATGTGACGAAACACTTATGGTTATCATTAAACTTAAAGTGAACATTTAATTAAAGTTAAGCTCTAAATAAAGATACATTTTACTACGAACAATCTTGTAAATTTGGTTATTATTGTCACTCATTATTTTAGTCAGGGTTTTCTCAAAACCATTCAAAGCTGACAAAATTAATTATATGAAAGTTTCGTTTAATAGCTTGCTTCTCAGTTAAGATTTAAAGTTTTCGTTTTTATATCTCTTTGGCGATTTGTTGCATTTGTTTTGTTTTGTTTTGTGTCCAGGGATTTATTTTGGGGCAAATCGCTTGCGTGCGGTCATTAAAGAGTCATATAACACGATAAAAATGCAATTAACTTACACACATACATATAAAGCAGCAACAAAACATACATACTCTTATTTACATAAAGTAACACGCGTAATTAGCCATATTTAACTTTAGTCCCGTGGTTCATGAAACTTTCAACATGGTTCAAATTAGTGAATCAGTTTTTTTTGCTCTTCATTCTTTTATTGGCAACCTTTTGCAAGCTGTTATCCTTGTTGTTGTTTGTTTTATGGTTTTACGGTTATGGCCAGCAGCAATAGCAACAACAACAACCAGACAGGAAAAGTGTATGTAAATTTCCTAAAGGGCCAAGCAAACGAGCCTTGGACAACAGCACATGTCAGAGACCTGCAGTAAGGGCCCACACAGCTGCTGCAAGGATAACTCAAAGCTCGGCGCAGTTTCATTCGCTCTGTGGCATTTTGATGTTGAAAGTTTTGCCCCGTTTGGCAAACATTTAAACTGTGGCAGCAGCTCAAAGTCAACCAACGCGTTGTAGGCGTAATCTCTTCAAATGTAAGCTTCGTAAGTATCATAAAACTGTGGGACGACGACGAGGACAACAGCAACAACAACAACAACAACAACAACAACAACAAGGGCGGGGATGAGAGGAAAAACAATTCTTGACTGTTCCGCCTGTGTTTACAAAATGCTTATCAATCAATTCGGGGCGGATGAGTTCTATCTGGCAGAGGTCATAAAGAGAACTTTGGCGCCGCGACAGCCAGACGCCAAGCACATCCTGCCCCTCAATCCAGGCCCCAAACCTCCAGCCAACCCTTAACATTGCGCCATTGCTACAACACACACACACACACATACATAGTGACAAACTTGGCTCGGTCTCTCAGACTGGAGGACGATGGTGGAGAAGGGGGTAGCTGCGGGTGCGGTGCGTCGACAAGGACGATACAATGATAATGCCAAGCATAATAACAGCAAAACGGCGTCATCACAACAACAAAAACAACAATAACAACCGACGTATAAGAACGAGAGGACTAAAGGACAACAAGAAATAGGGAGAGACAAAAAGCGCTCAACGCTCCACACTAACAATTTTGGCACAATTGGAATTGTCGCAGATTCCATTCGCATCTTCGTCCTTATGTGCGATGTGTTCGCGATAAACACGATGTGATAACATTTCTCAAATGTGTGTGTGTGTGTGTGTGCGTATGTGTGTGTATATTTGGGGCGTGCCGTATCAAAGATGAGCGCGTGATCAATAGTTAATGGCATTGGAAACGAAAAAATTTAAATAAATATGCTAGGTTATAAGAACAAAGAGCCCTAAAAATGATTAAAGTCAAATATTAATATATTTGAAAACTGTTTAAAATATGCTATTACTAAAAAATTTAGCCTGAAATGATAAAACAAAGTACCTTAACACAAATTTTATGTAGTACTGTTATGGTATATTTTAATTATTCACTTCCTCAGCTCTCCCATCTATAGTTATTTCATGCATGCCCCGCTCATCTCTAGTAACTGTCTTGCTTTTCACTTGCTTACAAACATGTCATGTATTTTTTTTGTTTGCTTGTATGCGTTGCTTCAAGCATTTTATTTGGCTTGAAGAACTTGGCTGTTTCTTTTGCGTATTGCCCGCTTATTATATAAAATGTATAAAAACGTGTGCGAGTCTTGTTAACGTCTCTTAAAGTTATACATTCAATAAGCAGCAAGCACAACAAAAATACACATACACATACAGATGTACATACACATACATGCACATAAGAGAAACAAACTCAAGTGGGAGCATAATTTGAAGTATCCTTGAATAACAAGTTTCTTCACAAGTTTTTCTTATATTATTTTATTTTTGTTGTACCCAGCTTATGGCGTTGGCGCTGCAAACGGAATCAACATAATTTTGTTTTGTTGCGGTTTTATTTAATGCACACACATTTTAAATGTTTTCCGCTGCCTGTTTGACAACATTTTTCGAGTGCAGTTTCACAGTCAGATTGTGGTTTTGGCTGATTTACTGCGAACTGTATGCGAAACAGCTGCATTTGATATTCAAAAAAGAACAGAAATTCATAAAAAGAACAAGTTAGGAGGTTCTAGTTGATTAAATTCGACTAGAAGATGCCCTGCATCCAGCACTATTCGTTTAATGTATGATTACTGAACTTTAATCTTGAAAATATCCCAATCGACTTTGACGATAATGTTACAGATTTTTATTATTTCTCTTACAGTTCTTACAATATGATTTAAGTTTTTCCAACCTAAGATTTTATTCTTATTCGATTACATGATAAATCTAGATAATCCAATTCTAGAGTCTCTAGTACTAGTTTTTGAGATCAAAGCTTTCATATAGGCAGACGGTTAAATCAACTGTTAATGCTGATAAAGAATATAAATAATTTATGGAACTTTAAATTACTTTGAATTTATATTCTTGAATAAGTGTGATTAGTTATTGCCTGCCGAAAGTAATTATGTTATGTTAAGATCTTAATTTGGTATGTTGCTTAAAAACATTAAAAATAAACAATCATCTCACAAAAGTTCTTTCAGTTGACGTATTCCATTGAGGATTAGATTGCTTATACCCAATTGACACACAGGTGCAATTACAGGGCACAGTTGTTATTGTCTAATGCACATTGAGGTAAGCCGAGCATAAATTTGTTTATGTGATAGTTTTTGTATCTGACTGTCATTGTCATAACATAAAGAGTTCAGCTGCTGTTGCCGCTGCTGCTGGTGCTGCAAAAAGCATAAATCCTTTTTGGCCAACCATGATGATGGCTGTTGACTTGCTCTGTGAGGGGGGAGGTAAGTGTGCGTGTGTGTGTGTGAGAGAGAGAGAGAGGGGGAGGGGATTTGGTGGTGTGCATGTGTCACATATTTGTGTGACATTTTTTGGTGTGTGGCATGTGGCAGTCAGGTAGCAACTTTTAATATTTCTATTTTCACAGCCCTAAGCTGCCTTAATGCCACCAGCAGCATCTGTTGTGGCCCGCACATTTATGCATAAACTATAGCTGATTGCTGCCTGCCACCTTCTGTTGTCCTGTTTTCCTGTTTGTGTGTGTGTGTGTTTGTAGCAGCTTGGCATGCTGGAAAAATGCATTTTGTGCAACGGGTTCGTTTACAGCGCAGCCGCAAAGTATGCTACACAATTTGAGCAAACGGGCTTAACTGTGGCTAGCGCATGAGTAACGGTGCATGGCACAATATATAAAAAACAAGTAAGAAGGCTCTAGTCGAGTAAGCTCGACTAGAAGATACCCTTACAGACGGTCGGGCTAACAGACATACACATATGGCTGTGTACTTCTGTACAAATGCTTGATAGTTTCCTATCTCCGGTGTTTCTTAACCGACTTTAATAAAAATTTTACAGACGGCCATTGTTTTGTTAAATGTTTCAATTCTTATCTTCAAATTGTTGAAATTCAAGATTTTTTGTTAGCGATTCCATGTGTATTTCGAAAACCTGAAAAGTTATCAAAAATTTAAAACAAACTTTCTGTGCCTAGGGATTACGAGAGCTTATATCCAAAATCTGAACTTCTTGAGATCGCCGCGGTCATACGTACAGACGGACGGGCAGACAGACAGGCAGACGAACATTGCTATATCGACTCGGCTGTTGATCCTGATCAAGAATATATATACTTTATGTGGTCGGAGAAGCTTCCTTTTGTGTGTTACATACTTTTTCACAAAACCAATATACCCTTTTCTTACCCATTTCATGGTTTTAAACTATGTTGGCAAGCTGTGAGCCAGTTTCTGATTCTAAATACTATCTCTGGAATATCACATAGCTTTTTAATGAAATCAAATAATACCTTCTAAAATCCTACAACATTTTTAAATATCTATAGAAAGAGAAGAGATTTTCCATACTATGTCGATCTCAGATCATTTGATTTATTGAATAAGAAATTATACATTTTTTTCGCAGTGTCATTTTCATAATATTATTTTTTTTTCTCTTTTTTTTTTTGCAGGCCATCAAAATGTTGTGAGTTGCATACTTGGCATAACTCCAGAGCTAAATTGCAATAATGTCAAGCACTTATGGCCATTTGCTATAGAGTAAGGGGGTCAACCATAAAGTGAATTTCAGGAATTTGTTCAAGTTGAACTCGAACTCACACCCTAGAGTTACACACACACACACACACACAAGTACTCGCAATCACATTTGCACTTGCTACTCTTTGTACATCCGGCACAACGGTCACCATCAGCGGCGCCGTCAATGTCGCCGCGTTCCGGAAGTCACTCAGTTGACTACGTTCTTGTTGTTGTTGTTGTTTGTATTGCTGGCATCGGGCGGTGCTTTTTAACAGCATTTACCTTAGACCCTTAGACCAACCCCCAACCCGCAGTAACCCTCCCTTTGACAGTGTCAGGGGCGGTGTTAATGAACAGCAGCCTATGGCAGATGAAAAGAAACTGACGATAAAACGAAAAACAAAATATAAGAAGCCACCAAGAAAATCGCCCGAACAGCGTACAACAGCGCGGGTCAAGGGAAGAGAACGCGAACGAGAACGAGAACGGGGAGGGAAAAAGGGAACTTCTTAACTTACTTTTTAGCAAATCCGCCAGTGTCGTAAAGTCGTTTATATCAACTGTGGCGAGACGTAAATGAAGTTAATGTCGTCTCCGTTGTACGGTTGTCCTTGCTCCCGTTTCTCCTTCTTCTGCACCCAGCTTCTCTCTTCTTGCTTCACCTTTTCCTCCTCTGGCATAAGCATCAGCTTTTAGCTTTCGCTCCTTCACTTGACTGTCTTGTGCTTATCGTTTCTCACTTTGCATTCCGCTGACTGGACCAGTTGTTGTTGCTGATGATTTTGTTGGTATTGTGAATGTGCTTTTTTATACCCTTAACCCATGAAATGGGTAAAAAAAGGGTATAATGGTTTTGTGTAACAGGGAGAAGGAAGCTTCTCCGACCCCATAAAGTATATATATTCTTGATCAGCATCAACAGCCGAGTCGATTTAGCCATGTCTGTCTGTCTGTCCGTCCGTCCGTCCGTCCGTCTGTCCGTCTGTATGTATGAACGCGTCGATCTCAGAAACTACAAAAGCTAGAGACTCCAAATATTGGATATGAGCTCTCCTAATCACTAGGCATGACACGATTGTTTCTAATTTTCTATAACTTTTCAGGTTTACGATATACACATATGGATTGAAACCATCAAGTATTGGTACAGAACTACACAGCCATATGTGTATGTCTGTTAGCCCGACCATCTGTCCGTCTGTATGGTCAAGGGTTAAGGGTATCTTCTAGTTGAGCTTACTCGACTAGAGTCTTCTTAATTGTTTTATTTTATTTTTGGTTGTGCGCAACCTTTGTGTGTGTGTGTGTGTACCCAATACAGGTGTGATAATAAGTATAATGACTCTGTAGGCGACAGCTGAGCTTTATTATCATTTACGTTTAACTACGCAAATTCTATGGCACAATTCTCTTCCTTCTTTTTTTACTCACTTTTCATTAGGTGCATTTGTGCCAGCTGCTAATGAAGACCTAATGTTATTTAGCTTTACGATATTGGATTAATCCCGAAACAGCTTATGCTTCTCAACTCAACTCAACTCAAACTAAGGGGTGTGTGAGAAAAAGGCTTTATAAAGTTGACAGTGGGCCAAATGTTGTTGTGTAAGTTATCTTTACTTGGTTTTGTTATGATATATTTTATAAGCTTTGAGACTGTTAAGCGACTTTAATTACTATGTTATTTTTATTGAATTTTTAAGCAATAAAACAAGAGCTTCCTGAATTCTATCGATCGTTTTGCGTTTGGCAAGCTGTTTTTTATATCGAATGATTCTTAAAGCTCTTTTTTCCTAACACATTTGCTGATCAATTCATAGCCCTTGGTAATGTCAAATTTGGTCTTTGTTAAGATTCATCTTATCGTTAAGTGACGTTTTCAGCCAGTGTTATGGGGCCATTAGGGCCAACAGTTCGCGTCTGAGACAGTCAGTCAGATAATTATGCCCGTTACAAGCCGACTGACTAACTGATATTGTCTGACTCCATCCCTCCTGGTTCGGCTTTATTATATTTATTGGCCGCTGTGGTTGCTCGTAAAGGATGGCAGAGATGTGATGGCAGAGGGAGGCAGAGGGTGTTATGGCTGCTGCTGCCGCTTCTTTTGGCATTACAATAAATAACAAACAGAACAGAACAGAACCCCTTACACGCATCTAACTCGCACTTCGTTGCTCAGTTAATAGTTGCTCTGCTCAGCATTATATAAACATGACTTTGACTCTGTCTCAGTCGCAGTTGGTGATGAAATCGGTTCTCTGGATGTGCTGGAATTGACTTTACTTGTTTGTTTACTTGTTTGGCTGCACAGCGCCAATTTTTGTATATAGTATGTTTGTTTTGATTTTTTCTTTTTTTTTGGCATCTTGGCACAGATAATCAGACAGTCAGCCAGCTATAATCTTATGTGTGTGTGTGTGTGTGTGTGTGACTGTGTGTATATGTATCTGCCTGGCCACAATATAAACACTAACACACACTCACGCGCTTTGGGTATTTGGAGCTAAGCTCAAGAGCAGCAACAACACAACATCATCAAAGCCGCCCGCCAGTCGCCAAGGACTCTTCATGGAGGAAGAGCCGAGGAGGCTGTTATATAGCAGTCGAAGAAGAAGAAGAAGAGATTTGCGAGCAGATTACGCACGAATGCGTATAAAACGTTGAATATTTAATAAATCCAAAAAAAGGTTGAAAAAAACTAAGTAAAATGCTGGTATACCAAATGTAAAAGAAAACACAACAACACAAAACAAACTGCACAACGTCTATACTACTTTAAAAACCCACAAAAAGCCTGTTAAGCAGTATCGAAAAACATAAATTTGGTGCTACAAATATTACAAATAAACTGAAATAACTGCATTATTTTACGTTTTCCAACTATCAACATTTACTTTCATAACATAAACATAAAGGAAAAAAAAACTGAAACAATATAATAATAATATTTTTTAAAGAGTATATCAACTTGAACATATTTGTATACTTAAAAAGCACTTTTGTTCATTAATAATCTCTGCATTTGCTTTAGCTTTGAAAAGGTTCTTAAATTTCTGATAATTTAAAATGGACTGCAGAGAGTCCCTAATTGGGAATCAGACACAAACATATATACACACAAACACACAACAAAAGAAGAAAATATGAATGACACCAGAGAATTGTTTTTATTTTGTATATATATGTAAATATGTATGTATGTGTGTTCTTTGCACTGTTCTGTTCTGTCCTGTTTCTGATGATAAGAATAAGCAAACTTAAGTTGAGTGCTGAGCGTGTTTTTTGAGTGCAGCATTTGTTTCTTCATCTTGCTTGACTAAAATGATTTTCGTATTTTATTCATGGAGTGTTGCGGCTGCCGGGCGCTTGCCACTTGCCACTGCTGAATTGAAGCTTGAGCTGTCAATTGGCATTAGGCAGCAGTGGGCCATTGTAATTTATTGATATATAAGCGGCTTTTGCATTTGCATTTACTGTACACATCTTTATTTCTAATTGTTGGCAAAATAATGTGGGGTGTGGGAGGGGTAGGATGCGCAATTGACCTGACCTTAAGCTAATCACGCTCAGCTTAAGACCCAAACACACACACACACGATAAGCATATTCACAACAACAACGACGACGACGACGAGGAAACGTAAGCACTTGGTAACGTAAACTAGATGGTACTGTTAAAACGTACAACGTAAGGGCGTGACGTTAGGATAAAGCGTGCGCTGCCTTTGGCGTGCTGCCTTCAACTGATTGTGTGTGGCAAGTTATGAATCTGAATTGATGCTGCCTCATACAACCGATATACAACAACATTCGTGGCGTGGCAAGTGCTTTTCGGAGTCAGACACGTCTCGCGTTTCGCGTCTCGTTTCGGTGCATGCAACTCGTGGCACTGGGGCACTGGCACACTGCCTCTCTGCGCATGCGTCGTGAGCGCATCCTTAAAATCACACTGATTTCAGTGCTCACGGAGCGGGAAAAGTAGGGAGAGAAAATAGGCAGGAATATTCATTAATATATTTTTTTTTGTAATATCATGCAAATTAACTGCAAATATTTTTCTAGAATGCCTTTTATTTTTTTGGTCCAATTTAATTAGATTAGTGCCATACTTTATTAAATTAATCCTATATTTTACCAGATTAAAAAAGTTTATTTATATTTATATTATTTTCAATATATATTTTCTCTTTATCGCTAATAACTTTTACCACTGTGCGCACTGATTGCAAACTGTGCCCATTTCGGAGTAAACAACCAGGGATGCTGGATAAACACTCACACTCTCACTCACACTCACACTTATACTGACTACCACACATCGACAGAAACACACGTACTCACAGACACAAAGGTCGTAAAACAGTCGTTGAAGTTTTGTGCTCAATTTGAATTGCGTTTGGCTTAAAAACGCATCAAAATTGACATTCAAAATGCCAATTGTTTGCCTCACAATATGTATATTTTACTATTTACTTTTCGTATAATAGCTCGAAAATATTTCAAATCGCGAAGTGTATGGCAAAAAATCGTATAGCTTAAGTTGTCAATATATCCTATATAATATTTAGAATATTAAACGATCACTGTTTGAATTAAAGTTAGATTATTAAAGACCTGTAAGATGAAAGGGTTAGATGAACACCTACATTAAAATATGTGTATGTATGCTAATACATTTTGGATTATTTGTAGAATTCATTTATGTACTATGGTTTTAAGTCTTTGAACAACCTTTAGCATATGAATTTCAACTTCTTCAACTTGACTTAAGTGTATTTTAACAATTGGTTATAAAAAATATCTCAATGTGCTTTAATGTTTAAAGCAAACAATGACTATAATTTTAACAAAAAATTGTGATATGTATGGTTCTTGTCGCTAAAGTGTCACATCGATTGTAATTATTGCGTAACTGACATCCTGCATTAATAATTGACGCACACACAATATTGCCATCGAATTTATTTATGCGAATTCCCCAACGCTTGATAAGGTCATAAATCTTTACGGGCTGACCCGTAAACTTCTCGCTGACTGGATCATTTCATTGCACACATTTTTTTCTTGCTTTTGCAGTATTAAAAACTTTATTTTTAATATCGCGTTTTATTCGCGCACAATTGAGTGAACGAGCTCTCTTGCTATGAGCACAATAAATTGTATTTGTTTACAGTCGAGAGTGCCACTTTATTGAATGAGATTCTTGAACACAATTGAATTGCATATGTGCTGTTAACCAAATATTTATGACTCGGACAAAGGATGTGCAACATCATCGATTGCAATCGCAATATTAAATCAAAAACCTGTTAGTTAAATTGCGTTATGTTATTTTAATACTCTGACACCGCAAGTTAAGAATATATTGTATTTGGCATGTCAATTTTCGTCAGGGTGTCTGTTCATATGTCCGTCTGCATGAACGAACCTTTTTTCGACACCCTTTAAAGCTGGAAACAATATGTGGTTCATGTGTTGTTCAGACATAAAATAGGGCAGCCATACCCTCGACGGAGAGCTTGGATATCGACAAAAAGTCGACAAGTCGATTCAACGCTATTGTATCCAGAATTTATAGATATATACTACGTTGAAATAGTAATTTTTATCGGTTCAATTGTGCATCGTTTTACAGCTATACAGCGAATTGTGCCAATTCCTGCAAATTAGCATCGTATTTAATTTTTAACTTTCGCCCCGCAACAGCAAAAATCAGACAAATTGCCGTTGGCAAAAATGTTGCGAGGCATTACTTACTCTGCACTGTTTGTTCTTTTACTTATGGCATGTCGCAATAAATGCATGCCGATATAAAAAACTATTTTACAGACCACAGGATCATTAGGACCAGTCATACGTTACAGAATTTGTAAAATCTCCCGACTGTAAAAATATTTATGTTAAAGATTGGGTTCTTTCTAACAGTACTTCAAGTAACTAACTTATCCATCAGCAGATTTTCCATTTGTTTAAATTTGAGTTTAATATCTTGCATTCATCTTGTTTCTATTTATTAGGATATTTGGTAAAGATTCCATTAAGACCGAGATTCGAGACAGTTTTTGTTAATAAGCTCTTGCTAGTTGATTCTAAGGTGCGTCGCATTACAGTGACCTCTTCTAATATGGTAAAATTATCGTCACTCTATTGCTCTTTGTCACAATGCGGCGATACATTATTACAATTTATTCTTTGTGGCCAAGTACGGCTAATTTGGCTCATTGTTTTTTTTTGCAAACAGCTTGCAAAACAGATAACTTAATTAGACCAAATGTTTCTGCCTTTTCAACCAAGGTTAAGCATACGGTCTGAACATTTTAAATCTTTTTATCATTAGGTATACAAATTTATTTATTTATACTATCTTTTCCGGTCTAAATAAATAACTTGCTGGTGAAATTTACGAAAGAATTTGATCGCTTTGTCCTACATAAATTTATTTTAAAAAGCATCTTATTTATACTATCTGCCCGGTATGAAAGCTCCCATTTTTATAGTAGTTAGTGTCCCCTAGCGAACTAATGACTTTTCGAACGCTAAAAATAAAGTTCAACAAATGCCATATTGTTTACTTTGTGAACTGAATATCAACTAATGCTAAAGCATTATCAAACAGAAAGCGCTGATAAGCGAATGGAATAGATAAACTAGCTTTCAATACGAAGGTCTTTTCTAAAGTTTGAGGTGAGAAATTGAAAATTTTATAATTTCTTATTTGGTCTCCTGTTAGCTGTTGAGATTTACATAAACAAGTTTAATTATATTGAATAAACAGCCACATTTGGGCATAAGATAAGGTCATGTTAAAAAGATTAAAAACTTTTAAGGCATCCCTCGCTGTTTAATATTTACAATTAAACAAGACAATGAGTAATGAACAGTTCGTTTAACAAAATATTCATTTGTATTTATTTAGTTGAATAATGTATGTATATAAAAAATTACCACAGACTTAAGTATTGGCCTAGTCTAGACCTAAAGGCTCTAATGCATGTTCTCCTGTCGATTGGGTTCGATGGTAACTCTGGCATACGGACTACCTGCACCCACCTTACGTCGCATGGTGACACCCCGATGTGGTCGCAGACCCATCACAATTAGATAAACTCCCGCGGCACACAGTCCAATAAGGCCCAGTATGATCAGTCCATAGGCCCATCTTGGCCACCTGTCGCAACTGAATTCATCGCGTCTCAGCGAGGAGACGAGCATGCCACGCACCCGAGCTGGCTTCAAACAGCGTCCATTTGTCTGGATGGTCAGATCCTTTATCCACTCTAGCTGGCAGTCACAGTGAAGCGGCACACCATTTAGATCCAGCTGGGTAAGTTGAGCAAAAATCGGATGCAGACTGACATTGAAATTGCGCAGCATAGTGCCACGAAAACTCAAAGTGCGCAGTGGAGGGAGAGTGTGATTTCCATTCTCCAGAAGAAAGGCATCTCCATCGAGATGGTTGAGTCGGCGGTTGTTCTGGAAACTCATCGTCTCCAGTTGTGGCATTGATGCCAGGGAATGGGCTTCGATACTCTGAAGCATTGACATATCCTCCACATAGAGTTGACGTAATTCTCTTAGATTTGCTGCGTCCACCGGCAACAGTTGCTCGAGAAGGTTCTCGCTAATGTCCAATCGCTGCAGATTGGCAGGCAGTTGGGCAGGCACACGCTTGAAGAGATTACGTCGCAGCGACAGTTCACTGAGTGGTGCAGCTGAGGGTAACTTAAGTTCATCCAAATTGCATGCATCCAAGCGCAGTACGTCCAGTTTCGGGTTAATGCCGTAGCTGCTGTAGATCTCCATGCCGGTGATGCTGTGATTCAGTAGCCTGTTCCAAGATAGGTCCAGCGTGTTTAGCAGGAGAAGTGGGGCAAAAATCTGTCCAGGGAACGCATGCAGATTGTTGTGTGCCAAGCTGAGTACCTGAAGATGTGGCAAACTGGCAAAGGCTTGTGCCTCCAGTACCTGTATGCTGTTCCAGCCCAAGTACAACTCACGCAAGCTAACCAAACGTCCAAAATTGCTGGACGAGATCGTGCTGATGTTGTTGTGCATGAGATTCAAAAGGCGCAGACTGTCGCTATTGAAATTTGGCACACGATTTAGCTTATTCCAGGACAGATCTAATGTATCGATGTAGAGTGGCAGTAGCTCCGTCAGATCATCCGCCTTGTAGTCTTTGTAGCTACAATCGATGTGCAGGGCACGCATGCCCCAAGGTGCGGCACTCACATTGCTGCACTCGCATGAGAGTCGCGTATTGCGATGTGCAGCCGGATAACAAAAACGATCCACTGCCTCATCATTGGCATCTATGCCCTCCGACTGGGCAAAACCAGCCAGCAGCACTATCACCAGTACAACCAAGAAATTCCGTTTATGGCCAAAGTTCAGTTTTGTACAAGTTTTCGTCATCGTATGCGTCATGGATTTTATGTATTTGCTCCTCTGTGTTTACGTGTTAACGCTACCAAGCTGCACAAAATTGTAGAAATTTGTAAATTGAGTTTCTTTTGCTGCGACGCGACACTGGAACTCTCAATATGGTAGATAGGCTTTTTATCTTATCGCTGGAACTGAAAAAAAAAAGCTCGATGGCAACTCTTAGAGGTGGACTAAGAGTATAAGCACGTTTGCGAAAGCTGAAATGTAAAAAAACGTTATTTGGATAACAGAATATTGTTTGTATTTATAATATAAGTAAGTAGATAAAACATTCTAAAACCTAAATAATGAATGGTTTTGATGAGGTTTTAAGGGTTTAACAGTTTGCATTGTGTCTATAACGTTTTAGTTTAGTTTTTATTCCAATATATTCAAAACATTTATTTGCTTTTATAGGCTTAGCAACTAAATAAGTTTAAATAAGAACTGGACATATTATATATTATTTATATTGAGTTGAAGAAAGAAAGTTTAACAGCCCTTTAATTCGATTCCGAAAGTACAATTTATCAGTTTTTTACCTTATTCAAAAGGCCGGTTACCAAATTGACCGACTTATGCTCACTTTCATTCCTTCATCGCACTGATTTTACTCATTCATGTTGTTTAATTATGAGTTTTTGGGAGTCGTTCAGGTGTGCATTCAAATGTTTTTGATAAGATAAGGTGGCTAAGGGAGCTTTTAGCTGTTCCTCTTTCCCCCCTTCATTTTTTATTGTATTCTCTTTTGGTTGCGGTCTCATATCATTTATCTAGTTCATTAATCATGGCTCATGCCAGACATAAGCTATATGGACATAGCCAAAGACAAAAGAGCAATCTTTGACACACATCGAGAAGCAATGAATTTTGGAACGCGACTCTGTTTTGCCTTTTTCACCAAGAAGTTGCATACTTCGTTAATAACCCCCGCCCTCTCTTTAAAAGTTAAGACTAATCCCAGACAGCGATTTACACGCTGACTTGCGTTGATTTTCCCTTATCCACTTTGATTTTTGCGTTTCTCTTTGAAACGTTTAATGAGCGCTAAATTAACTTAAATTCTATTTACGCCTATAAAATGGAGGAAGATTGATGTCGAAGTGGGGAGGGATATTGATATTTGTAAGATATTAATGATTAGTTTTTAAATACTCTATAATGGTTAAAACTTAGGGCACCTATACTGATTATTTATTGTTTATTTAAAAATATTTTTTAATCCTAACTTCGAAAATATCGAAAATGTATATGTATTATAAAGTTATAAAGTAAGTAAGTTCGAAAGCTAAGAAATTATTTTCCTGATTTTTCCTTACAAGCTGCAGAAATATCTTGAATATTTTTCATTGATTTATATGAAAATATAAGATTTAATTTGCAAATATTTAACTCAAGATCCCAATGGATACTATACAATCAAGACATACCCTTTCCAGCTAGACTTTTCTTTGGGTCTTTGTCAATGCTGTACGTAAAATTGTAAATGTATTTAACATACAAGTTGCGTGTTTTTTCTGCCAATTGTGAATTGATGAGGCGCGCCAGCAAAAATACACACATATACACGTATACACATGTGTCTCACACATGTTAAATTTGCATAAATTAAAGACTTGTATGGAAAACTGTTTGCCGGCTCTTGACTTTTGTCAGAGGCAAAGACACACAGCATCAAATTAAATGTAAGGGCATGGGGTAAAGAAGAGGAAAAACACAAAAAATGAGGAGAGCGAGAAAAAAAGAGTAAGGAAGAGGCACAGAGGGGTGGTGAAACGAGCACATGTAAAGCATTTAATGAGCTCTGTTTTCCGACTGACAATTGTGTGTTAGTGTGTATGTGTGTGAGTGTGTGTGTATGTATGAGTGAAAACATGCTGTTGTATTCGAAAAATTGTGAAAATGCCAGGCACATGTTTTAGCTATTCCTTACCAGTCTTCCATATCTCTCTCTCTCTCACTTTAATGCTTCTCGAGTCATTATTACAGGCAAATTTATTTTCAACTAAAAACTCATTAATTACATTGAAATGCTGATTTCGTGAATGCCTGCGTGTGTGCGTGTGTGTGTGTTTGTGTGTGCGTATGTGTGTTTATGCATGCACTTAACAATAATTATGCGCAATTTAATTAAAACTCAATTTGGTGACCCACTGCCAGCCATTGACTCTAATGGAATTGTTAATTAATAGACCACACTTTCAGCTGCTATTGTGCGTGCGAAACAGCGAGAGAGCAAGAGAGAGAGAGAGAGAAGAATATACAATTTATGTTCAGGTTTGGGGCATCCATCAATTTCCTGTTAGGTTTTATTTTATGGCCAGCATGATGGGGGCAAAAAATGGAAAAATAAAATCAGCGCTAAACGTGCAACAGTCAAAACTCGCGTACACCAGCGCGCACACACACACACACACACACCGAGCTGCTCGTTCGGAATATTTATGAAAATATTAATATTAAATTGTGTTACAATGCGTCAGCTTGTGGCAGCTAGGGTCATTCAGTGTGCGGCTTAAATGCTTGAGCTCTCAAAAACTAAACAAAACAAACGAACATGCTATAAATCAATGCCACAAACGGTCAAACGGTCATCCTGCAATTGACTTTAATGCCCAGTTGCATGTCAACTAACACATCAATACACTACACACACACACACACACACAGACATCACATTCATTGCTGTTGTTCGAATTGTGCTAATTGAATCACTTGTCATGCATTTTGTCTATTAAAAGCACATTAAAATGTAAATTACAATCATGCATCAGGCTTTGGGGAACAACGGTATGTGTGTGTGTGTGTGTAGGGTGCAACCGCATCCGCTAAGCGGAAGTGTTGGTGTGTGTGTGTGTCACAGGCTGCAAGTGCCATAAATGTTGGCATTTATGCATACGCTCTGTCACTCAGTGTTACGTTGCGTATACTTAATGTTAAATGCTTGAAAGTATGCAACAAAGCATGGAACACAAACACAGCCACAGACACAGACAGTTAGTGACAGGAAGGTGCAGCACATTATCTAATTGCCTTTGAAAACGCTTCTTCTTCATGCCCAATGACCTCTAAGAGCTCTCGTTCACTCTCTCTCTCTCTCTTTCTCTCTCTTTCTCTCTGTCTTTATTCGTTTGGGTAGCACTGTTTACTTAGGCATTGGTTAGTTGAGCACTGACGTACTCACTCACACACACACACACCACTGTGCCTTTAAGGGAATTCCAAATGAGCCCAAAGAGCAATCAAATAAAGGTCACACACATACAAAAAACTCACTCACACGCAAACAATCTAGAATACTTTGAATCTGTAAGGAATCTGTAAAATTCATCAGTTTGAATTCAGTCTTTGTTTTGTTGGTTAAAACTCCTCACAAATGTTGTGAAACGGGTTACAAAATTTAAAAGTTTTTACAAAATATGAAAAAACAATGAAACTGCAACTTCTTAATTTTTCGTTAACATTATAGGAACAATCAGTTACTTAACCTCATAACAAGTTTTAATCTTTAAACGAGTTATTATAGATAAAAAAAAGTGTTTAAGTTTGTCTTCTTTAAACGCTTTTTATGTAAGGACATTCAATAGTCGGTGCGGTTCTTGCTACCCGCTTCTGTTTTATTTACTGCGCTCAATTAAATGTCAAATTTAAAGAAAATGATTTTGTCTAATGGCAGAACGTGCCACAAAACAAGCTCATTGCGTACTTCTCTATATTCTATTAGGCTTGGCCCTAGTAATGCCTTAACTAAACAATAGGCCTAACCCAAATACAAACATATGTGTGTGTGTGTATGTTGATGTGTGAGCTTGTGTGCCTATTAAGTTCACATAAAACAAGCAGGCAACAACAATTTAATACTTTTATTTGATCTAAATGATAAAAGCCGAAAGACGATGGACGGTAAAACCTTACACACACACACTCACACATACAAATTTAATGAATGGCATGGATAACGAATCTGAAGTCAAAAATAACAGAAGCGTTTTCTGACTACCAATTGACATGTGCTTCCGCCTCAAACTGGCAAAAGATATTAAATGATTAAGCCTTCATAAATTGAAAAACAAGAGAAAAAGGTTGCAGATGAAAGTAACCGACTGCGGAATACTCTGATATTAGTATTAACAAGGATGTTAAAGGGGATTACGGCGAAAGGATGAACGAACATTTTAAATCTTCGATTTCACATTATTAATTAGAAATCCCTTGCAAGCAGACTCTTATATATCCGGTTTTAGATCAGTGTGTCAGAGTATTCCGCCGTCGGCTACGTTCATCTGCAACATTTTTTCACTTGTTCTAGTTGATCTGTAGTGTTGTTGGCCATCACTTTAAATTAGTAACAGACAGAGAGAGCAATGCTCGTTTATCTTCCTAATGGATCTTGGTGAGTGCCATTTTTTGTTGCTATTCATTTAAAGCTGTTTGTTTTTGGCTGCCTTTTTGGGCAACTGTTACTCACAGATACATGCGCATACAGTTCGTTTTGTTACTACCTCCCATACACTGAGAAATAAATTTCTTTCTTTTCAGTACTAATACAATATGCGTTGGCAATAATCTGGCAGCAACTGATTTTCTTATTTTAAAAACAAATTATTAGTTTTGAATTGCATTATATATTTCTTTTTTTTGCTAAGATGTCGGCAAGATCTGACTGAAAATCAATCCATAACATTGGTTACACTAAATGCAGTATTAACTCCTTGAGTCCCTGTTTATTTGTTTTTTTTTTCAACACATTAAATGTATTTAATTTAACTCCTGAAGTACTAGATGTATAAATATAATTAATTTCCTTAATCTTACCGTATATGACAAACCTTTTCCTTTGCGCGGAAATCTCCCGTAACCTCAGGTTTACTGATCGAATGCTTCAGCTAAATCAAGTGTTAACGGAACATTTTTCAGCAGCATATGTCTGGGGAAAATATAAAAAAATCTTGTCACATTTTGCCCGCTATCATGAACCAAGGTTTGTATCAATACCAGAAAAATAATAACGGCATGTAGTCAAGACTAAAAACATTTGTGCTTATTTATTTGCTCAGTGTATCAATCCAAGCTAAAACCCATAGCTGGCGCGGTTTTATCTGTGCTTAAAGCGTAGTGAAATTTGCACAAACCTTTTGACGGCTTTGCGGTGTAAGTTAAATGCAAATACGTGCAATACTTACAATACCTAAGGAACAAATGTTTTGGGCAAAAGATTTACCAACAATATAAGTTTTACAATATATTTATATCTCTATCTCCCTCTCCCTTGTCTCTGTGTGTATGTTTACCTGTCTGCATAAAATGTCAAATATTTTCCCTCTTAGCTGACACTTTAAATTTATTGCTGCTTAACTCATGTAACTCACTCACTGTACGTACATATGTACACATATAAGAAACCATATGAGATTACACATACGTACTGTGGCACTTAATCATAGAAGCTTAGTGCACTAGAGTCGAAGTGTTGCGACCTTTTTCTAATCGTTTATTGATGACTTAACTAAAAACTTTACAAACCTTATAAAGTAGTATGGGTAGTTCGGAACATGAGTGAATTCTTACATAATATAATTACTAATTGAATTGCATACTTTGTTCAGTGGCTTGCAAGACAGTTAACGTTTTACGTTTATGCGCATCATCTGTCACACTTTATCTCGTTAAACATGATTGTATTTCGAGTATTAAGCATATTTTTGCCTCAATTCTTCACAGAGCAGCTCTCATTCGAGAGCACTCGCGATTCGAAGTAATGCAATTTCTTACATGAAAGGCAATTTGCTTAACAACAGCAACATTTGTATAGCTGTATTGTGGTGCATTCCCCTGGCATTTTTGTTGCATGATCATGTTGTTGTGGACGCCTTCACGTTTCGTTCCAAAATGAGAATTGAGTTTCATTTGCAAATGCTGCAAACGGTGCCCCATTCACTTTCTCTCCTCTCCTCTCATGTTGTCCCTGTCAGTTATGTCTGTCTGTTTGCCAGCTGTACAGTTTGTTGTTTATCTTATGAACAGACACACACACGCACAGAAAAAGTCTCACTTGCTTGGCTCGCTGTCTGTCCAAAAAGTTGAGAGTGCATTTCATTTGCCTTAGTTGGTAGTTCTCGTTGTAGCTGTTCCGTTCGGTTTCAGCTGTAATTTGATTTGTTTTGGTCCATTCTGTTGCTGTTGCAGTTGCAGTTGTCGTTTCTGTTGCTCATCTCTGTGTTGGAAATTGTTGATGATGTTGTAGCTTTCGCTTTTGCATCGTTTTATTCTGTGTTTTTGGTTTTTTGTCTGAATTGTGATGCCATGTGGCAAGCTGAAGTCGGTTTTGTTCTTTGTACTGTAGCATTAATTAATTTTGCTGCTGTTGCATGCTTTTGGTTGGTTGATGTGTGGGCTCAGTGGAGGCATTTGTTGCTTTTTCTCTTGTTGCATTGATTGAACCTCAATTAGTTCCGTTCAGCCACCATCCATAAATGTGTCTCGATCTCACAAGCACACATAGATGAAGTCTCTAACTAGTTAACCCGCCAGGCAGCCAGGCAGCTGTCAATCTCGCTTTATGGTGCACTGCGCATGTGTCCTTGGCGTGGAAGATTTATTGCCTTTGGCCTTTGCTAAGCTCGAAATTAATGTACTTCACAGTTGAGTTTAGCAGCTGCCAAAACGCTACCAACAGATTAGCGTGGGTCATGCCTAAATACTAATGTTCGTGTGTATGCGAATGTACGTGGGTTTGGTTAGCGTAGCTGTGAATGTCAATGCGTGTGTGTGTGTGTTTGACAGTCTAATGAAGTTGTTAAAGCGTAGGCTGCCATGTGTGTACGTATGGAGGGATGTGTGTGTGACAGGAGTGCTCGATTGCACTTATGCTCAGCCAGCAATACACAAAAACACAGTAAACAATAAAAGACGTGATTAAATTCTTGGAAATAGCTTTATTTTTAAATTAAATTATAAATATCTGAATATAAAAATAAATTATTGAATATAAAAATGAAAAATATTTTAAATGATGTAACAAGAAAATATTAAAACTTAGTTTCATGAAGAAAAATAAACATTTTAAATGAAATATCAGAAATTATTTTTAATTTTATCATCTTTTGCAGTCACAAAAAAAATCTGCCTAAATTAAAGCCCAAATATTTTCACAGTACACGAAAATCTAATAAGACGCTTATGCCTAAGAGAATTTGTATGGCTATGTATGTGTGTGTGTGCTTGTGTATTAGCCAGGGCTTTAACACCCTTTTGAGTGGGCTGTTAGTGGGCAGCGTTTGAGCCTATGCCTCAGCGACAGGCATTGACAATGACCATTGGCCAGCGGCAACGGCAACGGCAACGGCAACGGCAACGGCAGTGGACTCCAAAACAGGCAGCAGGACGTACTTCCTGCTTCCTGCAAAATAGAGAGGGGAGGGGAGGTGTTCACCGAGAGTGACATTCATCTGGTTCATGTTGTTCGTTTTGCTTTGTCTTTTTGTATTTTTCCAAATTTTAGTGCTTTTGCCATTATTTATGTGTTGCCCGAAATGTGTGTTTGTAGTTACGATTTAAGAGTTTGCTTCTTATTTATTTCCGTTTTCTTCCTACTTAGTTCCCGTGGGCTTGCTTTAGTTTTTGGCTACATTTTTTTCGCTGTTTCGGCGTTTATTTTTTATGTACACACTTGGATTGGATTGGATCGTAAAACTTTGTTGGTTGTTGGTGCTTAACTCTGTACCAGCATCATCAAGTAGCTAAAATTACACACACACACATAAATAACTCAACCCAACTTAACTGAAAGCCTTAAAAGAGACATATATACAAATTGCATATTCAAATATGAACTGACAGCTGACTTAGGACTGACAGTTCTTTAAGTTAATTAAGAAATGATGATGCTATTTTCTTGTTGTTTTCAAATGTGATTTTGAATATTATGTGATTTATATATGCAATGCAATATATATCTATTTAACATTTTATTCCAGCAGTCATATATCCACCATAAAGTATTTATGGCTAACTTTTTTAAAGCATTGTTATATATACGTCTTAAATGCCAACTTTAATAAATAAGTAACATACAAGTATTTGCTATTTTGATTACCAAGCCAAATTGCCCGCTGATAGTATTTCAGGGTTAAGCTTTTTGCTTGGCCTTAATCAAAGGGCAATTAAACTAAATGCCTGAGGCATGCATCAGTTGCACTTATCGCAAGGAATTAAATTACCGCTAACGAGTTTACAGAAGATAAGGAAAACGATACAGCTAACAAGGTGTAAATGTAACGCTTAGCTTGATCCAGGCTAAGTGAGACCTGGCTTAAATGACAACATTGCAGTTTTTGTTTTTGTTTTGCATGCTGTTGGCCCAGTTTTGGTTGTGCTTTCTGCTAGCAGCAGCAGAAATGAAGACGGAAACAGGACGGCGATGCTGTAAATGAATTAATTTTTCATTTACTTGCCTTAGGACGGAAAGAATCTTTCTATCACTCTCGCTCTATTTCTCTCTCTCGCTCGCTTTCTGGCTCTCTCGCCGTGTGCAGGGCGTTAATTAGGTAAGTGAAAGTGGCGCCAACGCCAAACAATGGAAGCTGTCAGTTGCTGGCACCAGAAGAAGAAGTGGGTCGATTGCCACAGGACAGTGGCAGTGGCAACGCAATGGTTCTCCTGCCACACCACACTTTACCTCACCTCTTTCTCTTTCTCTCAGTGCCCCAGTGCCCGGCAACGTGCTCGAGCATATTTTAAAAGCGGAACAATGCACCAAGTTCTGCATGGAGAGCATTTTAGTTGACAGCGAGAGAAACCCAGAGAGAGTGTGAGTAAGTGAGAGAAGGAGCGAGGCAACTGAGGCTAAGGCCGCGCTGATAAGTGCAGTCTAATTGAATTATGTGCTCAAACTCTGACAGTTGCCTATCAAAGTGTAATAACAAAAGATGCAGCAGTCTGCCCCCGGGAATCACTTTAGCCGCAGGCTCTATTGCCAGAGTCAGAGCCTTAAGAGGTGGATGTATGTAATTGACAATGCTAAACTCACTTGACAGCATATCACACACGCCCAGAGAAACACACGCGCACACTCTCGCACACATGCTAAGAAGTAGGCAACACTTGTTGTCGGTGCCATCAATATGAACTGGCTTCTGGCTTCTGGCATCAATGACATAAGCTGAAAATTGTTCACAATATTTAATCAGAATAAATTGAGCAGTTATTAATTATTAATTTTTATTAAATTATCATGAAAAAATAAGTAGTATGAAGAGCAAGAAATAAATTAAAAATTTTGAAAATTTGTTGAAATTATTAATTACCTGAAGAATCATGGATATTCTGTATATATTTTAAGACATATGATTTTTATTGCATCAACTTTTGACAAACAAAATGTAAAGGTAATGTGAAAAAAATAATTCCATATTGAAACTTTAATAAAGCTCATACACATAAAGTTGAAAGCCCATCAGGCAATAATACAACATTCAATTATAACTCTTACGTTTCCCAAAAATTCACTTCAGCTGGTGTCATTTGGGACTGGTTGTGTATGCTTGCCAAATGAATATTAAGCATGTAATACAAACGTGCACTGATTCTCGAAATTTAATTTAAATGTCAGCGCCAAAGGATGCACTCGAGAATTAATTGTATTTATGGCCAGAAGCAGTGAATACTTAATCACTCCAACCTCTTCTCTTTCCCTTATCCAAGCACTTTAATATAATTGAAATTTTATGTGCTTCATAGAGGAGGAATGCACTTAATTTGTAGCAACAAATCTTATCAATAGGCAACACATAAAACCGAAACAGCTGAACTTTGACATCGAGTACAAGGAGGCGCCTCTCTCGTAAGTTGATCTACGTGGCACACTCGTAAAGCCCCCAAAACTGTCAATAAAAATAACATCGACCCGCGCCGAGTCGACTTACTGATAATTTATGTACCAGAAATTTCGTTACTTTATTTGCCGCGCGTACAGATTTCGGTGTATTTGTCTGTCTGTATCTCTGTCTGTCATGTCTCGTATAATGTATTATGTATTACGTATAATGCACAAACATGCGACAGTTCAAGGACCACCAAGGCCAGGGCGACGACTGGCGACAGCAAAAAAAAAAGAGAGAAAGAAAGAAACACATTAGCCAACTTTGTGGGCTCTAAATGTGTTGAGATGCTACATATGTACGTCTACAGAGACAGGTGAAACTCATAGATGAAAGCCTTGTCTGGTGCCAGATTTATGCATGCAGTTGGTTTATTGAAAGTCGACCGGCTGTTTAGGTGTAGCTATAAAAATTCTTTAACGCTTTTTAATATACCCTTTTTTCCCAGGGGCAAGGGGCATAACTGGTTAATGTGAAGCTTTAGCATTACAAATTTAGACAACTTAAAAAACACTTCATTTAATATAAGTTGATTTCTATGGATTTGTATTGTATTTATTATTTATTTTCTCGAACAATGCTTTAAAGGTATACCAAAGTCGACTACATATTACCTTCTAAACATTCTTCAAGGCACATACTTTGCTTTATTTACGATTCGTCGTTTTATTGTAGTCGACATGCTCAAATCACCCGCTGTCTGTTGTGCTTCAAATGTATTTTGAAATATTTGTTAGTTTTTTTTTTTTTGTTGGACTTGGCATCTGACAGCTAACAGCTAACAGTATCCTTCTGTTTTTTGTCTTCTGTGTCATAACTTTCTGCTCCCCAATTCTCGATCCCCGCTCCATGCTGTCATACTCATACTGTTCTGAGCGTAATTCGTTACACATACAAATACACATCAAAATTGTGAATAAAAACAAGCTCTCAAATTGCACATGGCAAAAAGTTTTTTATGATGCATTTAAAACTTCTTGATTATGCGAGCCGCAGCTATCTATCTAGCATATAGCTATGCGAATGCGAATGCGAATGCGTATCTAAAAGTGTGTGCGTTTGGCTGACAAACCACTTGAAATATACGAGCTTGTAACTTATTTCATTTTCCCTGCGAGCAAAGTTAATTTAAACTTCCAAGCTTCCAAGCATACATTTCGGCCTAACAGGACAGAACAGCAAAATAACACCCACATAACGGAATACGATGCATTTCTGGCATATGGGCATAATGGCTACTAGGAAGGTATCCTAGAGATTGAGGCAGAAAGAGAATGTGTGTTTCGAAAAATTGATTAAAGAAGAACATATCCTAAACTTACTTTGAATGTGCAAGCTACATTTGATAACGACGTATACGCCAAGACAGATTTGAGAAATATTCATGTTAGTTTTTTGAGTAGAAGTTCTTTTACTTTTTTTTACATACTTTGTACCATGAACAACCATCAAACATTTCTTATAAGTTACAAATTTACCATTAATTAGCGAAAATTCGAGGGAAAGCAGAACGAAAGCTATTAAAACTTAATGCAAAAACTTAAATAAATGTTTTCAGACTTTAACTTGCGCCTTTCAAATGTTGTTTTTATCAAGAATTTACGACCTTTACATACATTTCATTGGTTTTTTGTATAGAGCATGAAGAGGGAAGACTCTTGTGAAATTTGGTTCTTTTTTTTTAGTTTGGTGCATTGGTTTCTTTACCAAGTTCCTCTTTTGGCACTCGTCGGCTGCAGTGAGCATCTGGATTTGCAGCTGCCTCTGTATCTGTAACTGATTCTGTATCTACATTTGATTCTGTCGTCTAATTGGCCTTTTTATGCACACGAGCACACACTCGACATCATTTCTATTTCCAGGGCCATTTCCGTGCCAAAGCAGTTTATCACTAACCATGCACATTCAGGCTCATCCCCGTCCCCGTCCCCGTCCCCGTCACCGTCCTCGACCTCATCCTCGTCCTGTTGCCTCATCCTGTTGCCTGCAGCAAGATGCCTGCTGCCTGCTGTTGCAACTGCAACCAATTCAATATAACGTATACGTCGTGTATGCCGCTTCACATCTGCTGCAGGCTAACGACGCTTCTTGACAAAACGTGTGCCACTCTACATAAAGTGTGTTTGTGTGTGTGCTCGCTCGTCCACAACTACCCGTCTAATATACAGCATACAGTATACAACCCGCATTTCCATCCCCATAGAGCTCCAGTTTCGGCTGCAATTTTCAAACTAATTCCCTGCCCGCTAATAGGAGTCGCCCTCCACCACCAGTACAGTGGTTCCAGCTTCGCGCTTAACTTGTCGGCTTTAAGTGTCAGCGTTGAGCATCGTTCAGCTTTTCCCCATCCCCATCCCCTCCCCTCACTCCTTTCCCTTTCTCTTTCGCTCCCTTTCTGGAATGGAAATCCACTTCGCTTTTTTATTCGTTCTCTTTCTTAACTTGATGCTGCTGTTGTGCGTAACGCGAATGGCGTTTTATTAGCTGTATCAAGCAAAGACTTCAGTTCGCCTGACAGTTTTATGACATTTTATTTTTGTGCCAGTTGACGTAATTGGCAAAATCGCAGTGCATGAAGTTATTCTGTGGCAAACAAATTCCATTATTATCCCAATACCATTAGTATAGATAGTAAATATAAAATACATAATTATGTGAATTTTGTTTCATACTTACTAACATAACAGACATTAACTTTAAGTTATAACCAGCTTCAAGTAATGATGTGACATAGTAAAATGTAGTAAAATGTCCAACGTTTCTTAATAACAAGAATTTACAAAGTGACCAACTATTTAATATGCATTCACCTATATTATTTATAGATTCGCATCGTCCAACTCCTCCAGTGAAAATGCTAACTCATATTACTTTACTACTTTACCTTTTGAAACGCTCGCTCTCTCTCTCTTTTTCTCTTGCCTGCTGGTGAATTGTTGTGCTCGGTATTAGAAATTCTTAAGGCTGCCCAAGCACAATTGAGCACAATAAGGCGACAGCCTCATTAAATGCTGTTGTCGATGACAACAACAAAACCAACAATAATAGCAACAACAACAACAAAAACAACAACAACAACAACAACATCAACGACAACAGAAAAAAAGCCAAAGAAAGGCCAAAAACTTGAGCGCTGCTTGTTCATTGTTCGGCAATAAAAAGGCTGTTGTTCATTTTTATGGAGTAACGCCTTCTGCCACCCGAATCCCCGACTCCCCTACCTTTTACCAGGACTCTATGCAAGTGGCAAAGCCGCCAGACGCCACCGAAGTGTCGGAAAAGGCGACGTCCTGAAGACGCCATTGTTGGCATTACACCAAAAGCAAGTGACAACAACAGCAACATGTAGAACGAATAAGCAATATGTGTCTTAAAATGCCTTTACATTCACTGAGAGATACCCTGTTATATAAATATGTTTCATAATGGGATTAGTGTCAAAATGAACAGATCAAGTGTTGTATTTTGTATAAACATAGAGAATAAATCTAAACTGTCCACTATTAGAAAATATTAAGAATACGTCAAACTCCTACACATTATTATACCTTATACGAAAGGGTATAAACAACAAAAACAGCAAGCAACAAACCAAATCAAAAACATGAGGAACAAGAATAAGCAACTTGTCGTTTAGTTAGTTAGGCTACAGCTACTACGCCCACAATCCGTATGCCCATCGTTTGCATCTCGACAGTGTGTGTGTGTGTGTGTGTGTGTGTGACGCACATAATGAATGCCTGTTAACCAGTTCATAGCACCAACCCCAACGTAACCCATTCCCATATACCATTCAACCAGCCAGTCTTCTTTCCCTGTAGAGTGCAAAAAGTTTATGAATATGATGGAATAATTAAAAGTTGGCGACAATTTGAGGGGCGGCTTTCGTTTTGTATTGTGTCGCGTTGCTGGCGCAATGTTATCTTCAAAAACTCAAGCAACGCCTACACTTAATATACCCCGGTCCACCATCCAACTCCTTCTTCACCACGCCTTGTCACACCTTGTAGGCACACCGGCGCCCCTTAGCTGAACATTGTTTGCCTTTGCATTTGGCACTTTTGTGGCCTTTGGTTTCGAAGCCTTTTTCGGGGCGCCTCGCATTTTAGCCTTTGGCAGCGCTTACAAATTCTTGCGACCAAATATAAAACTGCCTAAAATTGTTCTTGCTTTTCGGTATTTGTTCCGTATATTTTCCTTTTTTTCTCTAACGCTTTTTGGCAGCTTAGCAATGGTTTGCTTTGCCCTTTATGAATTATTTGTTGTTGTTTTGTTTTGGCTTTCTTTTCTTTTGTTTTTTTTTTTAATTATGCAACATTAATTAAGACATGGATCGTGCTTTAAAGTGGCTTGCTTTTGCCGCTTTTTGTTGCTTTAAGGCTCAAACACAACTCAGAAATCGCATTTACTGTTACCGTTGATATATGTGTGTGGGTGGTTGTGTGTGTGTGCGTGTGTGTGTGTATGTGTTTGTTGAGGCGTGTTCCGTGCTTAACTACCACACCCACAATTGCGATTTGCCTTAGTCTAGGTGACAGTATCACACACACAACACACACACATACATAAATACTTGAATGTTTGGCTGAGTGCATTCAAAGGATAATTATGTGCACATTTATCCTGGGCCAAGTCTGTCTCTCTCTCTCTCTCTCTTTCTCTGGGTAGTCACTCAAAGTGCACTGGCGCAGCGCCATGTCAACAGCAACAGAAGCAGCAACGACAACAACAACAACAACAGCTCTAAAGTTTATTTGCTACTAAGCAGCCTCAGAGTCAAATACAAACACGGAAATGCGCTCAGAATTTGGTTCAATGAACCTCAATGAGTTGGAGGAACCGACTGCTGAGGAGGAAAGCAGGACAAAAGCAAAAGTAACTACAGTTAAAAAAAGAAGAGGTTAACAAAATGTGCGTCTTATAATCGTTTATTGAATGATCAAGTCAATTGCTGACTTTCTCAAAAGTTTCGTTTTGGGGAGCTTTTACTGACAGCCTTAAAATATGTTGACTTAAAATTCTAAGCAAAGATTGTTTGAACGACTAATGTGATGATATGGAAAAGATGCAATGAAATAGCATAAAATAGTTGTTTACTTTTAACTATTTAAAACTTTATTGTAGTTTCTCTTAGTGCTTCATTTGCGCGGCTCAGCTTAAATGCGATCTGAAGCTACCAATTTGTCAGTTGGTAGTTTGAAGCGCGTTAAGTTTTAGAACATGTTTTATGGGCATAAAAAACGATAAGCAGCTGCTGTCAAGACCACGGCCTGTTCTCTTCTGTTCTGTTCTGTTCTGTGTAGTGTTTGTGTGTGTGTGAATATAATATATTTTCCAGGTTTTTTGTAGCATATGGCTAGTCCTGCTAGTTTATATCAGGTAGATCCCACCACAACGAAAACTCTTACCCCAACCCAACATATGAGAGAAGTTTCGTCTTATAAATTTTTTCGGCCAACTTGAAACTCGAATATGTTTTATTTATTTCTTTCTTTTTGCGAGCAAAGCAACTGAAAAGTTTACAACATAATCCGAAAGTCCACAAAATGAGTAAAACGCCGGACCCGGCAAAACTTGTGTTTGCTGCTCCTACACTCTTCCACTCTTTCCCCCAACTCCCCACCAACAGCAGCTCCCTTCTCAACTGGCTGGCTATGCGTCTCGTGTGTAGGTGTAGCCATAAGTTTTATGTTGCCAGTTGCCTTTTCAATGTGTAGGTAGGGAGATCATGAGGAATGAGTTTGGGGTTACTTTTTTTTGCTGCTGCTGCTGTTGTTGTTGTTATTGTTTTTTTTTTTTGAGGCTACAAACTGCGACAAAACGGAGATCACAAATTGTAGTTGAATTTTGGGGCTTGTCGTGTGGCACTTTAAGGCAAAGTTATAGGGCCAAAGACGCCAGCCAGCCAGCATAAAAACATGTCAATTTACAAACGAAACGTTTCTCTGTAGTCTTTGACGGCGCCGGTGAAATGCCAATGATTTTCATCCAATTTGCAAAAGTGGCGCGTCGCGTTACGCATACGCCACGTGCGTCAACGTTAGCGTTGGCGTTAGCTACCACATTGGGTACATACACCTCCGCCTCCACACATTTTTCCCCAGCTGCCGATTCGCTTGACTTCACTCGCTGCGACATGTGAGCTTTAGGTGAAAGTGCTGCTAAAAGTAAAGGTAGGTGTGAAAGAAGCCAAAACGAATGGGGTCTTATGGGATAGGAGAGAAGCACGTGCCCGCCGGCGAGTCAAACATTACAACATTACGCGCTTTCCAATTCACCTGTGGAAATCATTTGCTCTCTCTTTGTATTTTTTATTTTTTGCTTTGAAGCAATGTGTGGATTTTTCTTATTATTCGTGATACCCTGGAACTAAGCAATAAAATACAGTATATATTGGGTTAATGTAAAGGTATCAACAATTTGTTTCCAAACACAAAAATTTTATTCGCTCAGGATCGTATTATTTAATTCATAGTGTACTTTTAGGCTTGGCGAATATTTATATTTATTAAGACAGAGTCTTAAATACGGAGTATCTTAAGGCTATATTACACGAGTATACACACAGTAACCTCCCTTTGCCATTTTCGTGATATTCTTTGTTTTCGTTTTGTTGGTGTTGTGATTGTGTACTTTTTCCAGTGTATGTCGAATTTGCCTTGTCAAATGTTGCAGTCAAACGTGACAAGCATCAGCTATAGAAGCCTACAGAAAAGGCGAGTATATCTTCATATACTACAGAACTCACTATAAGAAGCATTAAAGGCAATACTAAAGGGATTCGGAGAGCATCACAACGAGCGTAGTTGGGCATATCAGCTGGTTGCCAATTTGGAAATCGTTGGGGTGGGGCAAAGTGTGATGTATGAGAGTAACAAATAAATGTAAAAGTAAACGGTTTGACATTAAATGTCCATATACATACATATATGTATTGGCATTTATATACATACATATATATGTAGCTGCTTCCTCTCTCTATATATAAAACGGGTAAAAAAAAAAAGTTTTTCACATCTATCAAAAGCGGTGAAAGGCCACAATCAACAAAAGGGTCTTTCCATGCTGAACTCAAGACTGACTTTTGCTTAGAATACACACACACATACACAAATGCTAAAGTCACATATTCTTGTTGTATGCGTGAGTGTGTGTGTTTAGTTTTTGAGTGCCTAGAGCCATATGCAAAGCAATCGAAATTAAATGACTTTTGCTTATTGTTCAATCAAGAATTACTACAAAATAAACTACAATTGAGTCGCATTTACATTTCATTGAATAAATTGCAGCAAATACTCAGAAATACACACACACACTCCTACAAATTCAAAATACTTGTGTACTCAAAAACTGTAAATAAATGCCATAACATTTTGCTTCCCAGTTTTGCGCATGAGGGAGTTGTGCTTCCTATTTCCATTTCAGTTTCTATTCTAAAAGTTCTCAACTTGAATCACATTAAAATATACATACACACACACAAGCATTTTGACTTCACTACTACATTTATACACATCTGCTGTCTGGGTTTGTGTGTGTGCAACTTGCAGACAAAGAGAAACAAAGGCAAAATATTTTCGTCTTTTCTTAAATTGATTTTACAAAAACAAAATATTTTGCATCAAATAAATTGTTGCTGGTTGCTGGCTCCCACTACCAAATTTGTTGCGACAATTGAGTCAAGTTATTATTAGCAATATCACCTCTCGATGCCCAACCTGGCGGCGGCAGACATGATGACGATGAACTGTAAAAAGTGCCAACGTCTCGTTGCGTGTTGAGGACAATAAAACCAAATAAAAAATGCAAATTACTTGCGACGCATTGAAGCGAAAATGGCGTTGAAATTGAAAAGCCAAAATGGCTGCGAATAGCGTGTGGCGCTATGAATACAGATATACACCCACAAAGTCACACATATCCACATCTATCGATAAAAGTACAGGAGTAGCTAACTAAAACGAACACTTTAAAAGATCGAAATAATACAAAATTTAATGAACAAGAATGGAAATGTTATATTTATACAATGTGTTTTTTTTATTAAGCCACATTACTTCAATACATTAAAACCAGTTCATTTAAAATCATTTAACCTATGTGGCAGGAGTATTATGGAAAATGGCCACGCCGCAACAAGAGTTAAGTGTTCACGTCCGGTTCTGTTTGAAGCTTTTCAAAAGGGCCTCCGGTTACATGTTTTTGAGTGGTACACTTAGTATTTGGAGGCTCATACAATATGTATGTACGCAGCCCGAACTGTTGAACAACTGTACTTGTAGATGGTTAACGGTTTAGCTACGATCATGTAACCAAAAAGCCACAGCCCAAAAAAAAAGGGAAAAGGTAGCGTAAATTGCTGAAATATGCATGCGACTTAAAGTGTTATGGTGGCTACAGGGATGGGCGGGTGTGGCGCAATGTCCATTGCCATTCCATTATCAAGGCGCTGGCGTGTCCATGGAAGCGCTCTACCATCGAAAGCTACGTGCCGGGCATGCAAAAGTTATCAAAATAAAACTACAAAAAAAAAAGGAAGAATAAAAACACTTCAGCTTGGATTCTGCACAGTGCGTATATAGCTGCCCAATGGACATTATGGTCAATGGATATTTGGTAAGCATTTGGTATTGAGTTTAGTATTTGTGGTTTTGAAATTGCACGCATTTGATTGCGTTATTGAAATTGACTGTGGCTTCATTACTATAATGTTGTGTATAAGGGGTGAGTAGGGGTGAACTGGTCACCCGTCGTAAGGAATTCAATTATAAGTGCCTCCAATCCAATATCGTCTGGTATGCATAGCGTCTGGAATTTAGAATTGCCCCCTACAGCTGTTTGCTGGCTTATGAATATAAATCTGCTACCTGTGTGCGCAGTTTTGTCTGGGTCCACACAATTTAGTTTAATTGCCACGTGGAGGTTTGAGAGCTTAAGACCCAAAGTTGAATGCCACAAAATGGCTGCGAGGGTAGGACAGGGATTTGAGATTAGTGGCGACTGTTGATAAATGTTGACTTTATGCCTATTGGGTGTTTACATTCTTGGCACCAGACTGCCTTAGCTTAAGTTCCACTGGGTTGCTTTTAATTAACGACTGTTGCTTAAGTGTTTTTTAATCCTTAATACAAAATAAAGCCACGCATTAATAAAGCATATTTTCAACGTAACTAGACTGTGAAATGGCTGTAAAATGGTTGTTATACCTATAGAACAAAAATTTGTTGTGTTTTGCCGCCCAACTTGCGATCTTAAATTCACAATGTGGCAACTATTAGCCATCTTTCGATAGTTTTAATATTAATCGATATCGCTTAACCGTTTCGCATCGTGACACTAACAGCTGCTGATGCTAATTGGACAGTCGCTTATCAAAGAACTTTGTGCTAGGGAGTTATTCATTTAATATTCATTAAATTTGCACTCGAATAGATTGGGACTTATTACTGTATTTAAAAAACAATACATCGTGTTAGATGCAACTGATGTTGGCTTTTGATTAGCATTTAGCCGCTTGACAATTGCGATATAGTTGGATAATTTGTTACATTTTTCCCAATCAGTTGCAGCTACAAAAACCAGAAAACTATGGCATTCCGACGTTGCCATTTAAATCCAAAGAAGACGCTTTTCCTGCTCTGCGATATACAGGAAAAGTTTCGTCCCAGCATGCCGCTCTTCGACAATATGGTTAAAAATGTCGACAAACTGGCAAGTGAACTTTGTAGCTTTTCAATAAAACTTTATCTTAATCGAACGATTAATCCATTTCGATATGATTAGACGAAGGCAGGCAAAGCTCTCGATGTGCCGTTGATTGTAACGGAGCATTATCCGGAGAAACTGGGAAAAACTGTTGCTGATCTCGATGTGTCCCATGCCAGGGTCGTAATGGGTAAAACCTACTTTAGCATGATGACGCCACAAGTGCAGACTGCCATTAAGGATATTTTTGGCGACAAGCCCCAAGATGTAGTGCTCTACGGTCTAGAGGTAATTCACGTCATGCGATCAACCATGAGAGAAACATACATACTAATTCCAAGTCTTCTCCAGTCACACATTTGTGTAGAGCAAACTGCTATTGATCTGCGGGAACTGGACATTAATGTCTATATTGTTGCCGATTGCTGTTGCTCTCGCCTCAAACAGGATCGGGATTTGGCTTTGGAACGTTTGCGTCAGGCAGGCTGTGTGATAACCACTAGCGAGAGCGTTATCTTCGATCTGGTGCGTGATAAGAACAATCCCAAGTTTGATGTTGTGCGCAAACTGGTGAATCCGCCCTCGCTAGACATGCAGCTAGCTCGCGAACCCTCTAAGTTGTAAAATGTCCTTTGTTCTTTACTTATCTATATTTGTGGCAGTTGCATTTAAATAAATTATATTTCTTTTTATAAAGATTAAGAGGTTTCTTATTACAAACGGTTTGAAGTATAAAGAGTTCATCTCTTAATGTCAAATTAATTTAAAGCTCAAAAATAAATGTACAAGTACATACAATGTATTCCAGTTTAAAATGCTGACAGCTATGACAAAGTTATGGATGTGGAAAGACCCCGATAAGCCCGATACAACCCATTAAAGGTTTTAGATATTCCATTAAGTATATGCTTCCTGAACATGTTCAACATTGGGTGTCCATTCAGACAGAGCGAACAATGGAAGCTCGTCGCATTTGAATATAACATTTACCATGGCCTCAATGGCCATCCCTTTCGGTTCCCCTTCCACCGTACAATACAATATGACAATGCCGATTTTATGGACTCGTCTGATTGGAACAAGGCATAGAGTTGGGCGCGTGACACGCACTCAACTAACCCTTTTCCCCCTCACAATCCTTCCCACTTTGCATAGTCAATTTAAAGAAAAATCTTTTCTTGTAAAGTTTTATTTTTATGTTGAACTGATGGAGACGCATTCAATTGCAATTGAATGTGGATGGAGCGACAAATTGAGGGAAGGGGCGAAAATGCAAATCGGTCTGCTTAATGTTTGCCATGTCCATGTCCATGAGCCTGTCCATGTGTGCTGACATGGTGTGGCTTTGTGTCTCCCTTGTGCGAATCAATGTAGGCCAGCGCCTTGAGTATGGCCTCTGGTGTGGGTGGCGGCGTTGGTAGTGAGTCGCCATGCGGATGATAGCCATTCTCATCGGCTGTGTAGGAAACCTCGATGGGTAGGCCTTCCTTCGACACAAAATGAAACTGGCCGTGCACATGATTGTGTGCATCGCCCTCCTCCTTGGCCCCAATGCCGTTTGTTATGTCATAACTGTATGCAAAGTTGCCATGGCCATCCTCCTTCTTGGACTCATGTGCCTTAGCATGGGCGTCATCGTCATGCGCCAAACTGGCGGCAATCAGCACGCCAACAATTAGGAATGCCTGCAAAAGTGGGCGTGGCAATTGTATGGAACGCCATGATAACAAACAGAATCAACTTACGTGTTTGTACATGCTGCGTCTTTCTTGCGGTTTCAACTGCTGCTCCAAGTGCACCTGGCGAAAGGCTTTTATACACAATTTCGCTAAAACCAGTTGAAAGTGCGTACATATGTACATATAAGAGTATATATAGGTTTTTTTTGGTACATGTATTAATAATATATAATGACATTTAAGCTGTTCATCTGTTTATTAAATGTGAAATGTAATGTGCCCCATAAATTTAAATGCTACCCCTCATTTAATTGTGTCACATTTCGTTTTTATACCCTAAAAACACGAAAGCCAATAAAATATATATACGTTTGCCTAAGAGGTTTATCCTAATAGCTTTCATCGTTAGATTGAGTGATAAATGTTTGTCAAGTGGTTAATGGTTAGCAAAATATATGTTCTAATTAATTACTAATACTCTTCTATGAAATTCCATGAAACGCAAATGGAAAAATTAAATATGTATCTCGTACACTTCCCAGGGTATTTGCAAGTCAGCAACATTCAAGTGTGTAACTCACATATTATAATATTTTTATACCCTTAACCCATGAAATGGGTAAAAAAGGGTATAATGGTTTTGTGCAAATGTATGTAACAGGGAGAAGGAGGCTTCTCCGACGCTATAAAGTACATATATATGTTCTTGATCACCATCAACAGCCGAGTTGATATAGCCATGTCCGTCTGTCCGTCCGTCTATATGTATGAACGAGTCGATCTTGGATTTTGGATATGAGCTCCCCTTGGCATAGCAAGTTTGTTTCAAATTTTCGATAACTTTTCCGGTTTACGATATACACATGTAATCGATAACAAAAAATCTTAAATTTCGAAAACTTGAAAATCAGGATTGAAACTATTAACACAATAATGAACATCTTTAAAAATTTTAAAATCGGTTAAGAAACCCCGGAGATATGAAACTATCAAGCATTGGTACAGAAGTACACAGCCATATGTGTATGTCTGTTAGCCCGACCGTCTGTCCGTCTGTATGGTCAAGGGTTAAGGGTATCTTCTAGTCGAGCTTACTCGACTAGAGCCTTCTTACTTGTTATGGTTGTATTTTTATTTAATTAGTATTTTTTTTTTTTCAATTTTTATATTTTGATAACAAGTTTATTTTTTTTTTTTTGTTTTGTAAACACGTCAAACGAATTTGGTAAATTCCGAAACAGGATTAATTGTGAACTGTTGGGTGAAATCCGTTTGCATCTGCCGTATAGGTGACATGTATGAGATGACCATCCTCGCCGGGCAGAAAGTATTCTCCCTGAGCGCCATTTACATCGCCCTGGGCGGACGTTTTGATACCATTGTCTACCTCAATCTCATGTTTGTACAGACCCGCTCCATCCAAATTTTGTTGATTGAGATGCTTCAGCAGTTCGGGCTCATTGGCACTCACCAGACCGAGCATCAACAGTAGGAAGCAGGCGCAGCCAAGCAGTTCTGGTATTTTTGTGAAATAAACGCACACACAATTACTCACATGATTCAACATATTGTAGTTTATTCTATGGAATTTTAACAAAATATCAGAGGGGCAGCAGCTTTTTATAGACTGTCAGCTTGTTGTTTAAGGCCCAGCTCAAAAAAAACGAGTTTTATTTAGTCGCTGCTAATGATTTGCTTAACCATTAGCCATGAATTTGCATTAGTTGGCTTTACTGCTCCCACACTGGTCTGGTTTTGAAGGGCTCGTCATAATGTTGATTTTTTTCGATATCATCAAAATATTTACATCAAATGAAGCATTGAACGAAAGAAATTAACTAAATCAAAACTGTTTTACATAAATGGATTTGCAATTTTATCCTCTTTCAGTTGAAGTGGAAGCGGTTTCACACGATTCGTTAGAAGCTTGGCAATGCCACGAAGATAACTTGATTCCTTGTGCTCAGTTGGTTTGCTAGACTCCCGTATTTTTTTTTCTTCAGCCGCATGCTCTTTGTCAATTGATGCAACGAGTGATGGATAGACTTGTGCCACTTCCTTTTCTACATCAGTTTCCATATCCTCTGTCTCATCATTGGGTGCGTAGTGATTGGGTTTGTCGTAAAACTTTTCGTAATACTTGAAGGCCTCATTGCGGACTGAAGTTTTAAGTGCATTCATGTCCCAAGGCACTCCCAGTTTGGATTTGATTTTATCCGAAACACTATTGTCGTTGGTTGAGAAGAGGGTGCGAAACAGATGGCCCAGATCGTTGTTACTTCCTTCCGCATTGGACCGTGACACACGTTTCGCATTCTTATCATCCTTAGACATCTTGCCCTCACCTAATTGCTGATCGCCCAACAGTACATCGAATCCGAGTTGTGGCTGGGTGAGATATCCACGATTCTTTAAGTACACTAGCGGCGAGTTCCAGTTGGATATGAGGTCTTTGACTATCTCACTGGCAGAGTTTGGGTAATTAAGTGTCTTTACATTGGCAGTGTCTCTTTCAACCTTTGCTGATGTTTTCATGATAACAGACAAGCTTAGTAAGGAAAAAATTAATATTAATAAAATGGAGTTCATGACTGCACAATTTATAAAGTTATTAAATATATAGAAATCAAATTTGTTTAACTGATGTGAGAGGTTAGAAAATAAATAAATGAAAATATTTTGCAATCTGATTATTATATTTTTGTGACCAGATGTGAAATAAATATATTTTAAATTTATCTACGACATTTATGAAAATCGATAGTCAAGTTTTGGCGTTAAAGTTGTTAAAGTTGCCTATCGATAGTACGATAGAAAACAGCTGTTGTTTGGCTGGAAACGAAATTTGTTGCTCGAAAACAGACAAGTTAACGCATTTGTTTGCGATTAAAAAGCCTTTGCTGTATATTTGAAGCAACGGGCAGCACAACTCCGCCGTAATGGTCATCACAAGCAACACAACACTGCCTGAGGAGACAGAGCTGTCCGTGCAGGAGCTAAATCTTTCGTCTGCTGCACTGCGCGCTGGTTCTTTTCACTTGGGCAAGCAATGCGAAGCAGCTAATAATGTTAGTATTTGTCATATATTACAGCTTTGCCAATGGCTTAAGTGCATGCATTAAAAAATGAACTGCATACCTCCAAGTGGGGGTACACCTGCTCCGGCTAAATGGCATTAAGAGTCAGTTATATAACCTAACCTCAAAATCGATTTATGATTGTTTTGTTTACGTTTTATGTGCATATGTTCCAGGAGTTTATGCTGTGTCGGCAAGAGCTGGATGATCCGCGTGCGTGCCTGGGCGAAGGACGTGCTGTCACTGGCTGTGCTGTGGACTTCTTCCGCAAGGTAAAGAAGACTTGTCATGAGGAGTTCATGCAATATGCCACTTGCCTGGACAAGAGCAGCGGCACAATGGCTTTCGGACAGTAAGTTTAAATGTTTAATGTTTTAAAGACCACGCATGTTAGCTTCAATGTTTTTCAGTTGCCGCAAGACTCAAGGAGTCTTTGATAAGTGCGTAAAAGATAACTTTGACTGGGAGCGTCCATCCTATGGTTACTTTGCTCGTGCCAAGGTGAGTTGACACATATTTCACATACACAAGTAATGTAAATATAAATTGCTTGTTCAAATTTCTTGGTCGTATAGGTTATCGATACTGCCCGCAAAGCACCCGAGAAGGAACCAATTAAATCATATCCAGACGCTACACCTGGCCTGCCGGCGGATTATCCTACACCACCAGCCAAATACGGATCGCGCTTCTTTTGGCTGGAATAGTTATTGAGGCTTAGTGAATTTGAGGGCAGTCTGATGATAGCCTTAATTTGTAATTTCCAACATGCATAAAATCTTGTTTCTATCAGTAATCTAGTTTGGATTTAGTTTAAACTGTGCTTATAAGGGATGTGCTCCCGTAAATCTATTGCGGACAACACATTAGCTTTTCTAGTTTTTCCATATTTAAAACATTTCTTTACAAACTCCTTTTATTTTTATTTTTATATACATAACAGGAAACCTTAATCGGCGTACCACTTGGTCCGTTTGGGTTTCTTTACTTTGGTGGTGACGCCACCACCTCCCTCGTTTCCACTAATCATGTTCTTGTACTTGTTAATCAATGGCCTTAGATCATCTTTTTCGTTTTTGCGTCCTTGTTTGGGTCGGTTGTTAGCTTTGCGCTCTGCCAAATGCGTTTCACGTATCTTCTTGTTCTTCTGCTTGCGCTTTTCGGTCTTTACGCGCTTCATGTGTTCTGAAGCCTGCTCCATGATCTTCTTCTTGGACCGCATTCGCAACGAGGTGCCCGGTTTTGCAGCTGTACCCACATAGTCGCCCTCGGCATCGCTCGTTTTTTGCTGTTGCTTCTGATTGGCGTCCATTTTAGCTGCACGCGATGCCTCCAGTTTTTTAATGTGCTTTTGCAGCTTCACCTTGTTATCATCTTGCGGTGCTATTGTAGTGGGTTTGGTCTTGATACCTTTACGTTGCTGCTCCCGTCTCTCCTTGCGCTGCTCTAGCTTGGATTTGTATGTAGGATTGTTAAGCTTGGAGCGTTCGTTGCGTTTATCTTTTATTCGATGTACGGCACGATCCTCAATGCTGAAGGCCACAATAGGTCGCTAGTAAAAGTATCTTAAGTATCTGTTGAGTACATGTAACAGCTACTTACGTGTTGTGTGCCAAATATGCTAGGATTATTGTTTAGTTTACGCAGCGCAGTTAATGCCCGCTGGTGCGTATCGAAGGAGAGGAATCCGAACCCCTTGGATTTTCCCTGTGGATGTTCTGGAGTAACTTTCTGTTCACGCATAACGCGACATTCATGCGGACGGAAGCCTGTGTAGGTTGTTGCCATTTGCTTTAGTTTCTCATTGTCAAAGTTCAGAGGCAGATTATGGATAGACAAACGGTTTCGCGAAACGAAACTAAAAAGTAATAAAATAAATGCGAATCAACTAAAACTTGGAAACTGAATGCTTACCGATTCAGGTTCTTTAGCACTTGCGTCTTCACCTGCTCCAATTCGTGTCGTCTTGCCATGTCGGAAGCAGAAACTCCGCCGGCTGCCTTTGAATTTGCCATTATAAGACCCTCTCGGGCCAAATACAGGTTACGTGAATCCTTGCCCGCATCGTCTTTGGAGTTTGCAGTTTGCTTATTTTTGATTTCATCACGACTCAGTGCCGGATGTGGATCCAACACCTCGTTGAGCAATGTAAACTCGGTGCCAGCTTGCAGGCACAGATCCGCGGACTCCTTTGTCTTAAACTTCACAAAAGCTGTGCCCTTTGAGTGACCCGAAACTGATTCCCGATTGATAATTGCATAATTTACCACACCAAACTTTCGGCATACTTTACGCAAATCTGCATCCTCTGCATCAAAAGGCACGTTCTTTATAAAGACAGTACATCCTTGTTGCACATCGTTTGAAATGTTTTTTTCATTTTTCATATTTTGTAGTTTTGCTTTTAATTCCTTTTTGTCTTTTTTTTCATCGCCATCATCACCTTCCTCGTCCTCAATATTTTCATTCCCTTTTTCACCTGAGTCTTCTGCTTCATTTTCACTTTTTATTTCCGACTCTTCGTCGCCATCATCTTCGTTTTCTTCATCATCATCATCCTCGTCTTCGTGCTTAGCTCCATTCTCTTTCTCGTCGTTCTCCTCCTTTTCTTCCAGCTTTGGCTTTTTGTCTTCGGGCTCATCCTTTGGGTGCTTGGCCGCATACTCATCTTTTCCTAAGGCCCAATCCACAAACACTTTGCGTCCCAGCATATCTTTTCCGTTCGCCATCATTATGGCCTTCGTTGCCTGATTAATGGTCTCGTACTGAACAAATGCGCAGCCCACGAGCTTGCCATCGCCGCGCTTAAGGATGTGCACATCCTCCAGTTTGCCCCACTGTCCAAAATGTTCTCGTAGCGCCTCATCAGTTGATTTGTAGCTTATGTTGCGCACAATGAGGCGAGCTCGTTTCTTTTGCCTGCGTTCCTTTTCCTCCTTTAAGCGTTGTGTGTTAAATGGGTTGCGTCGCTTCTTTTGATTAATTTCTTCCACATTATTGCCCGATACCGGCTCTGTACTCAGTAGTGGTTTCATCTTTTTAAGCTCCATTATGCGCGCATAAACATTTGCTATGCACGTGGGGTCGAATTGTTGACATGCTATCGATGTTCAAAATATCGATAGTTGAACTGAATTCGCAACCCTATTTCGAACCTGTTGTCGGCAGAGTGGCATCACCATTCATTTGTTTACATTTATAAACAGATGAAAAGAATCAACATTCTGTGTTTGAACCAACAGGTTTTTTTTATAATACAAACAAATGTAAATTAGTTTTCGTTTTCCTCAAATAACTGATGAAATTCTGCTGGTGTCTTAAAATAATCAACCATAAGCATCGATGAGCGGTTTCCCAGTTTAAACATGATATGACTCCAAGGATTAAGAACATTCTTGTACTCTGCAATTTGGCCCCGCTCAAAATAGTGTTTAATGGTGCCAAAAGGCAATTGTGAACCGTATACGGCTACATACCTACAAGAAAATATATTCATATTATTTAATCACAAAACCCTTTACAGGATATGTCTTACTTGTCCGTGCTTTTGTATATTCTTAGCGGATATTTTGCCACAAATGCGCGAATAGCCAGATTAATAAGCACAAACCCCGCTGCAAAGTAGTACAAGTCGGTTTCATTAGAAACGAGCATTGAAATATCAATTTTCTTGGCAATATTCATAAAGCTCATCGTTGTGGCCAATTGGTAGCCGGCAACCAAACTAATTAGCGTCACGGTAACAGTCGACACGTTCTTGGTCCACGCAACATAATCTTCCATGGGCGCGCGATATATCAATTGATATTTCTCTGGCAGCTGGTCCCCTTTCAAAAGATTACGCTCGACATCAGAAGAAGCAGCGCAGCGCCACTGGCACCGATAGGCACTTGTGCTGAAATAAAGTTGGGCTTTATTAACTTTTAATGTATGATGTGTTGTGGTTTAATACTTACGATATATTTAATTTTTGTAAAGCTATTGTATTTATTCGAAAATTCATGCATTTTATGCTGTTTCGTAAAAATGCCGCACACATTTTGTTTCTTTTTTGGTTAATAATTCAGACTAGTATGCTGACCACTTACAGCGTGAATTAAGCAACACTTCTAACTAAGTAACTAAATAAAATGCATAACGTAAATTTAATATTTTCAGCGTGTTTATTTATCTGAAAATTTGTTTTTTATGTATTTTCTATAATAATATTAGTTAAGAATATATTGGGCTATATGCCAATTTTTTTACACAGGGTGATTATTTCACTGCAAGAAAATAAAATGGGCATCGGATTGTTCTTAACAGATGTGAGACTTTGTATGTGCTCGTAGTAGACATTGTGTTTACTGAAAACAGCTGTGAGTTTGACGTTGCCACTTTGTCAGCAACACAGCACAGTAAAATTGTATTTTGATAAGACGCTGATATTTTGTTTTCATAAAAGTATTTTAACTTAATAATATTGGCATTATTCTGGAAGAATAGGCGTGTTTCCGAAAAGCTATGGACTTAAAACGTATGTCCTCACTGACGGGGTTGGGCGATGGCCCGGATGTCAAGCGCGCCATAACTACAGATGATGAAGAATTGCAACAGGAATCAGCTATAGATTCGAGCGACGTACAGCCTAAAAATAATTTGCCACTTAATGTTACCAAAGAAATTAACTTTGATAGCCGCAATGCTGATCGCGATCGCAATCTTTCTACCAGCAGTCATGTGGCGCCATATACTGGCAATGGCTGTGCGCCTTCACTCGAATCCTTTATGTTCCAGCAGACGCCAGCTGGCAGTCAACTATGCTCCTGGGTATCAAATACTGCTTCCCAGACATCCGCCACTGATGATAATAATGCAACAGTACTCTTCGAATCTGACATGGATTCCAAAACAAATTCGCAGAGTAAGTAATAAATCCCAGATTATTTGTGATTCGCAGCTAATTTTGATTCGAATCTCATTTAGAAGATGTCAAACTAAATCGCAAGGCAATGTCCAATTTGCGTCGTCAAAATGCATTGCGTGCTTTAGAATTAGAGCGCGAAATAGCATCAAAAACACAACAGGCACCAATCCTTCTAATACGCTTTCCTGATCCACAAATAAATGCCACGTCTGTCAGTGGATTCTCGGGCAGCATCAGGGATGTCGTATTTCCCGTAAATGTGGAACAGCGCTACTGCCTGGTCCATCTCAAAGTGGGCGCAAATGTGGAACGCACCATAGAGGAAATCAAACAAGTACGTTTTGGCCAGGGCCACCTACACGCCGAGCTGAAAACCTTTACCGAAGAAGAGCTGGCCGATTGCATTGATCCCTGTTCGCTGTACGTCAGCAATATACCATTCAACATGAACGCCGCTGAGATCAAAGCGTTTGTCAACTCCATGCGCGTTGACATTGGCGTCATGAAGCGGCAAAAACGCGCACGCTATGCATTTGTACGCTACGCAACTGCTGAAGTTGCCATGGAAGCATTCAAGGATCTGGTGAGCCGTACCCTGCATAATCGCGTACTCACCGTACGCTATCGACGCCTTCGAAAGCGTCCGGTCAAGCCTTCACCAGCCCCATTGTGCGCAACATCCGATTTAACTATTGACACAGTTGTAACTGATGACGATCTTGTTGAATGTCGCGTTATCTCACCGCCGCCGGTGGAATCCATAACCATAATTGACAGCGATGAAGAGATTCAATGCGGTTTACACATCAGCCCTTCGAAGCTAAAGAAGCGTGATACTAATATGACCGCACAGGAGAAGGAAATACAGCGACTGAAACAGCAAGTGGCCGAACATGGCGCCATTATAAGAAGCTTACAGAAGAGGGAAACCAGTCTTGGTGGGCTTAAATCTAAACTGAACTTAAACTAATCTGAGTTAATGCTGCTTTTTTTACAGTTAATGCCATTACTAAAGTTGAGCCACATACGGATCTAATGACAGAGAAATCTTCATATATACAACGCTCGCTATCGCCCTGTTCCAGCTATGATATTAAAATGGAAAATGATTATTTAGGTATAAATCAGAGTACGCCAGACCATGAACCCGATTTATTGCCAGATGCCCAATCGAATTCACCCTATCGGGCCACCACTCGCCCTATTAATGGATTAGAGGATCCAATTAAACGTAAACAATAATACAAAAACTAAACTTAACCCTCTCTATATATAAGTTAAAGTTCTGCCTTCCCCCATATCGTACTTAGCATCCGATTGTTTTGGCTGGTTGTTTTCAGGTCTCGGACGTCGCAAGAGCACTAAATTAAGCGCACAGCAATCCATTAATGAGAATACAAACAAGAATTCTTCAAACGCTGCCAATGCGCTAAAAGCGACCATCGAAGCTGATTTGGAAGCATAAAGAAAGAATTTTTGATTTTACAAAATTGTAGCAACTCAAAATTTTTAAAGTATAGGACTTTTTTATAGCAAGTAGATTTTTAATTTATGTATGAGTGTACATACAAATGTGTGTATAGTGTAGATAGATAGTTTGAAGAGTTTTAACATTCAGATTGAGTTTTATTTAATGTTTTTCGATCACTTTTGCAGCGCACAATTTTATAAAATTGTAACACAATAATAATAGTACGTAAATTAAATAATAATCATAATATTTCGGTTTTAAATATTAAACCCGAACAAATATCGCTTACAGAATTCTTACAATCTTACATTTATATATATTTATAATAATCAAATTTTGTATTTGTGTGTTTTGTCTTATGTTCCTAAATCCATTTGATAAACAGCTTTCTAATGTTTGTATAGAGTACATTGTTACACCGATCTAAACAACGTTGATTCTTTCTTTGTGTTTCTTGTTCTTTTAGTTAGTGTAACATCTTTAATTAAACTAAAATACGTTCATCAGTGGTTGCTTAATCGTATTTTATGAATTTTTGTTGTTTGTTTTTCATAGGGCTCGTTATAGTTAATATCGCAATTTGTCATCTTTAAGTTACATTTTCGGTTATGATATGAATCGTTATTCTCGTGTTTCGATTTATGATGTTGCAGCTGTGGAATGTTAACAACTAATTAATATTTAAGTTTAATTACATTTAATGCTGTTTTTTTTCATTTGTATTTACATAACGAATTTAAGGCACCTGTTTCACTTGATATATATGTATATATAATTTACTTCTGTTTTGGTTTTGTTCAGTATGTAAGTTCGAATAATTCCAATACACTATTTAAATAGTATTAGGCTGCCCATTAAGTGTATTTTTTTTTTTAAACTTTACTTTAAAATTGAATATTTTCATGGTAGAAATGTTCCTAAGAATTGCGCAATGTTTAGATATTTTAGCTAAGTATGTATTTGGATAGGCAGCAGAGCAGGAATGTGCTTAGGAGCACACTAACACCGGAGCTGCTGGTTAGTGGTATTGCACCCGATCCTTTACGTTCAGACATTTCTGGCTCCATGGGCTCATCATTGGCTTGGTGATCGCCAACAGCTATTTTTTTTTGTGAGATTATATGAGAATAAGAAAGTTCAAATTAGTAAGTAATCAATACATTTTTAAGTCTTAAGTCTAGTACAATGTTGGGCGTATATCTAAGCTAAAAAGAAGTTTAAACTTTTCAGTGCAAAACTTGCGAGAACCATTTTTTTTAGAATAACTCAAAATTGTTTAAAATTTTAACTTAAAGTAAGCGAATTTAAAAAATGAATATAAATATATATAAGAGTAATTAATGCAACATACTGTTCCACTCTGTGCGCAAATGTTTTTTGTTGTATTTTGGGCGTTTTCTTGACTTTTTATCTGGGCGACATTTTCAATGGTGGCTGCGGCGCAGGTTTTTATTGTTTAAGGCGTGGCATTGGTGTTTGTTTGTGTGATTCTTCTTGCTTTTTGTTTTTATACAACATATATACATATTTTTTGTGACCACTTTTGAGACAGATCACACAAGCAGGCTTATTTATGTATGTAGGCATATATGGATGTACAATGTATGGACGTAATTCAACTTAAGGCACGCTTTTTGTATTGATACAAATACAATTACATACATTTGTATGTATGTATATATACTATCAATACAATTATGTAGATGATGTTGTTGGAGAACACAAAAAATAAACACGAAACTCTGAAGGAACTCCTGGACTCATTCAAAAGTAACGATTCGTGAGGCTCCACATCCAACCGGGCAGTAGGCCCATGCCGGGACCTGTTCCCGTGCCCGAACCCGTATTCGTATTCGTATTTGGGAACTGTGGCACTGCATTTTAGCAATATGCAAGGATGAAATTGATCAATTGATCATCGCACGCCCAATTCAAATGCAATGAAAACCGATACACACATATGTAATAAAGAAAAAATTGGTATAAGAATAAAAATAAAAAATACTCGCATAAAATAACAAGCATTTCCAGCAATTTGAAGCGGCTGTCGATCTTGTGCGTCTACAAGGGTGTCTGCCGGGGGTGGGCATTTTTTTTTAAAGCTGTTTTGTGATGTAACTATGTGTACATACAACATCTACGATGATGCGATTGCGATACTTTTAAGCAAGCGATAGCGATAACTTATAATCAGTTCGGTCAACTAGCATACAATACAAATATCGAAAATAATGAAGCACAAGAAGAGCTAATAATAATAAAGCTTAATTACGCGCGCTCACACAATTACAAACACACACACATACATACATACACACCCACAGCGTTTAATTGCTTTCGCATAGAAAGAACTAAAAGCAAAACATTAACAGCAATTTGCAGGCGGGCGTGGTTAAAGCTTTCGATATGCGCGCGCTACTTTTGTTATTGTTTCGTTTCTTTTGTTGTGTGTAGACACATATGTGAGTGTGTGTGCGAGTGTTTTGAAGTTCTTTTCATTTAATGTAAATATTAGGTTTGTTGTTGTTGTTCGTGTTGTTGTTTTAGTTATTGTTAATTGTTCTGTTTTGTTTCGCTTTTTATCCGCGTCTCTTAAAGCCTGCAAGAAATACATACATACGAATGATGACATATACAATTGAAGTTCAGCTTGGTTTATGTAAATTTAACGGGTTATATGGGCAACAAACAAGCACGTGCATGCAGAGTTAAGTATTCAAATTAGCCGACCAACCGAACGTCAGCCTATCGTGCAATCTGGGTCAAAATATAACGGTTGTGGACCAAATATGTTCACATGGTGGATAACTTATAAGTGTGTGTGTGTGAGAGTGTTGGGTGTAGGTCGTGCGGGTCGTGTATTGAGTATTATTGATAAAACGTGCAATTGAAAGATTTGTGTAATACAGTTCTCTAGAAAAAATACGGAAAGAGCAACCAAAATACATATATAAAAAGCTGTTAACCAATTGAAGTGCCACAGGTGTCAAAAGGGTAATAGAATTTTGTTTTCGATTTCGAACTCGAATTCGAATAAAATAAAAACATTGTACGCATAGAGTGCTGGAAAATGTCATAATTACTATAGGATATATATATATATTTTTAGTTGGGTAGATTTCTACGTGGTGTAAAGAATATTAATAATACCATATACATAATTATCGAACTACATTAAATACCTTATACTTAGTGGGTTTTAGGGTGGGGTGTACGTACTGAGAATTTGCGAGAGGCACACATGTAGATTTACTACTAAATAATTGGGTTCATTGTGGTGTTTAACAAATAGTGTTGTAAAAGTGTTTAGATTAAGATTAAGATTAAGCCTAGTTTAGTGTTGCAAAGTGCTTTTGATTGGTTTTAGTAACATCCCATATCGAGGTAATAGTTATATTAGTTATTTAGTAGGCACATGCAAAGTTTCAGGTGCATGTTGATGCTTAAATCTTAAAATGTATAGGTAAGGTTTATTGGCTGGTACCGCCGCAAATGAAAGCGGGCGTAAAGTTAGTGAGACCGACTGACCAGTAGTTTGTTTCTTTTTTCACACTGTAAGCAATATATTATTAATTTTGTATCTTTAATATTATTGATGGGCCTATTGTAATTATTTTCTTTAACAGTTTTAAACTTTTCTTGAAAATTTATTTTTACATGGTATGCTAAATTGAGTTGATTAGTGGGCTGAGAAAAAGAGTTAGATAAAACCAAGCCATAAGAACATTTGAGAAAGTTAAAAACGTAAATTATAATATAATATAAGAAAATAATAACGTTTGAAAGGATTCCGTATCCAGTTATAATTTGTGAGAAAGTTAATAACGTAAATTATAATATAATATAAGAAAATAATAACGTTTGAAAGGATTCCGTATCCAGTTATAATTTGTTAATAAAATATAAATATGTTAACAAAAAAAAAAAAAATAAGAAATAGATATTAGTATGTAACGTTTGGAAAATTAGTAAGATTGGAATTAATTAGTATTAGAAGATTCATCTTAAGAAAGTAAAATAATAATATGGGGTAAGTGTTCAGGTGTTGAGAGGAAAGTGTAACCTAAAGCTGGTTCAGTTTGAGTACACTGAAACAAACTAAAGTAAAACACCACAAAATAGAAAAATAAATAATACTGTTTACAAGATCTACAAAATACTATAAAGAAATTGAACATACACAGTTTGAGCATTAGTTTTCAGTAAGATAAAAATGTATTTTCTATTTTCTTTGTTGGTCGTTCGTTATTATTTTTTTTTTTTTTTGGCAATAAAAAACAAAAACACATTGACTTCAATATAACAGAATTGACTACAGTACAAGTACGATACATACATACATATAAGAACTTAATTAAACATACCATATTTGTATAAATTGATTCAGTTAAAACGTCTCTCTCTATATATAGAGAGATACATTTCAAGATTTTTAAGGATTTTAAACATTTCTTGGCTGATTAAGTAACAACTCATACAACTCATGTTTATGAGATCTTTTTGACTTTTCTTTTGTATTCGATCTTTCTATGAGATTCAATACAATTCTATTTTGATTTTGTTTACAGTTTAGAGTCTATTGAATACCGTTTTGGATTCAAACAAAACTACCGCCGAGTCGATCCCACTCACCTGCGTCCAGGTCAATATCACCATTACCATCATCAGCATGCAATTGAGATCGCTGCTCAGACTCCATTGGTACGTCTTCAACAATATTACCTGTTGACGAGGGCGTATTCTTGCAACCGAACCACCAGTGCGCTGTCGGTCTTGGGAAAGCCGGTGTTGCCGTATCCACCTATAATTGAGGGAAGAGTAAGTAAGCATCAGCAAGTAAGTATATTCATATAGTTATAATACTTCAGGTTAAACATTCAGTCCATAAACATTGGGCTCATTGATTTTCAGATAAATTTATAGGATTTCAGATTACTGTTTTGGTTTCTTTTAATTCAATAGGATCCCGCTCCTTAGTTTTTTTATACCCTTAACCCATGAAATGGGTAAAAAAAGAGTATAATGGTTTCGTGCAAAAGTATGTAACAGGGAGAAGGAAGCTTCTCCGACCCCATAAAGTATATATATTCTTGATCAGCATCAACAGCCGAGTCGATTTAGCTAAGTCCGTCTGTCTGTCCGTCCGTCCGTCTGTCCGTCTGTCTGTCTGTATGTATGAACGCGTCGATCTCAGAAACTACAAAAGCTAGAGACTCCAAATATTGGATATGAGCTCGCCTAATCCCTAGGCATGACAAGTTTGTTTCAAATTTTCGATAACTTTTCAGGTTTACGATATACACATGTAATCGATAACAAAAAAATATTGAATTTCAAAAGGATTGAAACTATAAGCAAAATAATGAACTTCTGTAAAAATTTCATTAAAATCGGTTGAGAAACACCGGAGATATATAACCATCAAGTATTGATACAGAACTACACAGCCATATGTGTATGTCTGTTAGCCCGACCATCTGTCCGTCTGTATGGTCAAGGGTTAAGCGTATCTTCTAGTCGAGCTTACTCGACTAGAGTCTTCTTACTTGTTTCCAGTTAAAATTCCCTCAACCTACCGCAAAACGTGCATCGTGGAAGCGATAGTACTTATCGCCCTTGAAGAAGTACGTGTAGCCATTGGTGTATCGAAGCGCTGCGTCCAGATTGTTTGGCACTCCCTCCCAGTTGGAGATGGGCTTGGGATAGCTGGCCTTGACGGGTGGCCGCTTGGCCGGATCGAACCGCCAGAACTTGCTGCCCTTGAAGAAGTAGATCTTGCCATTGCCGCCCCACACCATTGCCGCATCCAGATGATCCGGAATGCCAGTGAATCCCTCGCTAATCTCCTTGGGATAAGCGCCATCAATTTGATTGCCCTGGTAGCGCCAGTACTGAGTACCCTTGAAGAAGTAAGTCTTGCCGTTCTTGTACGTAAATGCCGCGTCGAGATTACCGGGCAATCCTGGCCAGCCCTTGGATATCAGCTGTGGGTAACCCTCCTCCACGGAGTCCATTGTCAGCTTGTAGTATTTGTCGCCCTTGAAGGCATATGTTTCGCCATGCGCCGAATTGAACAGCGTGTCGATCTTTGAGTCCTTGCAAATAGAGTCATCCAGTGGGATCTTGGGTGGTGTAAACGACGGTCTGTGTGTGGTGGGCGGGTAGACATTGGTGGGCGTGAGCTGGCTTGTCTTGCGTCCATACAGCGATTGTATCGCCGCCTTATCATCCTCATCCAGTTTAAAGACGGGCTCAAAACCACGATAGAAGGGCGCCATCAACGCTGAGCTCTGATCCGAGTGCGAGAGACCCAAGGAGTGACCAAATTCATGAGCTGCCACCTGGAATAGATTCGTGCCGCGTGGTGATCCAATGGTCCACAATTCGGCATCATCGAAATGAGCATCGCCACCAAAAACGGGAAAGAAAGCATGAGCCAAAGTACCGCCTTGACCATCGAAGGCATCACCATCCCCATGCTCGCTCTCAACAAATCTGGAAGGCAGAAGACACAAAGAAAGAGAGAGAGAGAGAGAAGCTTAATAATAATTCTCAAGCTGTTAAAGGTTTCTCTTACTTGATCTCAATATGCACTGGTCCCGATGTCTTTCTGGTAAAGGTTAGGTCAGTGTCTTCGCTCCAGACGGCAAAGGCACGTCCAATCTCTGCATCAACATCGTTGCGCTTCAAACGCTTTGGATACTTGGAGATCTTGTAGGTGAGGTTCTTCACACGCCAGCGACTTCCCTGCAAGGCATAACGTTTTGCTCGACTATCACCCGTACCGACACGATCCCTAACACCACAACGTGGCAGTGACATCAATTTCATCGTCTCCTCATCCAGTTCACCGGTTATGTTGAGTCCAGCGAAGCTCTGAAACTCCTGTATGGCGCTCACCCATGTGTGCTTATCCTGCAGTCCACTGTTTTCCGGATTCCGAGCTGAGGCGGGCAGATAGCCAAACTGCGACAGGTATATCTGGTGAAACGGAAAACGGAGAAAGAGAGGTACTTAAGTTATTTGATTGAGGTTAGGGGACAAGATCAATAGCTTGCGCCAGTTTGCTAAGCGGTTGAGTGGCTTTGATTTATGGCGATCAGATAAAACACGTTTTTCCTGCTTTGCAATTGTCCTGCACCACACACACACACACACGCAAACCAGTCCCATAAGCCGGGCGTCATTCGTCACATTTCTTGTAAGTGCAAAAATAAATTTGCTGCAACTTACAAAAAAAAACGATCTGACTTGCATAATTTATGACCAATTGCTTGGCATGGCAATGTTTTATAATATCCCTTCCCTGCCGCCCCCCTTTTTAGGCCAGTAATGGGCGTATGCTTAATACTAGAAGCGAGAAGCGAATTCACAACAGTTACGTGACTTTAATTGGGGTGTGAAAATAAACAACAACTACTACTTAGTTATATTAAGACGGGAGACCAGTTGAGTCAAGTTAAGGAAGTGATTCGTTATTTAGAATTTCATGGCAATTTTGCAGTTAATAGAACGCATGTCAGCCGAATTAAATTGTAACGCAAATCTTATAACAACAAAACTAATTGTGCTTAACATTGAATTTTTTACAGAATCTCTCTATAGGAAGTTTGTTATAATGCGAGGTTAAAGATGCACCTAACAGTTTCCAAAAGCACTCAGATCCCAAAAACAATTAGAGGCAAACACTAATTGCAGCTAATAGTAAATATACTATGCTTTAAATATATATATTTATTTTTCTCTTTGTCTCCCCACGTAATATCGATTTAACATGTGAATCATGTTTAATACGTCGCATGTGTCGCACATTTTAATTTGGCATACTGTTCGATACAACAACTGCCAAAAACTAAATAAATAAAAGAAAGAATCACTCAAAAACGGCACTTGCATAATACCAAAACGAAACACTCAGCTGACTGATAATTTTATTCGTTTTTCGTTTTGTTTTTTATTGTATTGTATTGTATACATGTTTATAGAACTTTTTACGATATCTTACTTTTTATTTATTTTGCCGAGGAAGTAAACATTTTCGGTTAAATCGCATAACTATGCGTGGCGTTGTCCCAATCCCAACTCATTAATAAACTGGGTGGTGCTGCGTACTACTGGCCATTTGTGTTGTCAAGAGGAGATATAAGGTGGCAGGTTAAGGTACCTTCTCGCGTCAAAAGGCAAATGAACTCAAGCTCGAACTCGAATTCGAGCTGGCGGCAGGCGCTTTTCTGGCATTGTTTTTGCCTTTTCCTGTAGACATGACTCTGACAAGCGGCAATCAATTTTGAGGCACAAACGCAAAACAACAAAAGAAGAGAAACCCCTGAACTGGGCAACTGCATAATCAGTAGCAAAAATGAAATACACACAAAGAGCAGCGATATGCAAATCATGTGCATTTTGTTCGTCCCGCTTTGCTGTCAAATATATTACACAATTAAATCAATCAGAAATTCCCTTTCATTACATCTTTTGCTTCAGTACTTCTCGTTATCAGAATCGAAATAATGTTTTTTTTCGGGTATTTCCTCCAAAAAATTTACTCGTTTAGAGTCAAATAGAGTCAGTGAGAGTTGACCTTGTCTAATCTAGAAGTTGAGCTGGTTGCACATTCCGGAGCTCAATATTTGACTTATGCATTATGCAATTAACATAATTGCCACATTTCGAATGCAGCAAATGCAACGATGAGTTGTTAGTGCAGCTCGTGGGAAACACATGAAAGCCGCCGCTCCGGGCAAACACGCGCTTTGAAATTCCAATAAAATTTGCATTAAATAAAATTACATTTAACCGGCTTGTAGCCCGTAGCCATGATGCGCACGTAGAACATGTTTTTCTGACGCTTGGCCAACATTGAAGTTGATAAAAATTAAAACTGATGGCAAAAATTGTCACTCAAATCGAAGGCAATGCCTGATGAGTTGGCCCAGTCACAGGCAGAGTTCGAGTATCTGAGGTTTGTGTTGTGTTTGCACTATTTTGTTTTGATAAGATACCATAGAACTGACAAGAAGCAAAGTGTTAAGCAGAGGAAACAAAAGTATAAGTGCCTTTAGAACTGTGTTCAATGAGTGCCTTATGAGCTTATCATTTGACAACCCAAATGATTCATGATTTGTAGGTGCTCTGACGAGGTCTTTGAATGGCCCGAAAAATGAAATGCGTCACAGTAATGTACATTCTTTAGGCTTCATCAAAACGGAAATGCGAGACGGAAATGGATTCATAAGGTTTATGGACATGACGACAGGTGTATCTATAACATTGTCACAGAAACCATACCATAGCTTTTCCCCACAAATTATATAAATTATAATGCAAATTGCTGCTTGGATTCACGTATCAGCGCACGTTGAAATTGCACTTCAATTTGTTAGTTGATGGCAAGTAAACTAGCAAAACCAAGAGACATTGACACGATTTGCAAAACCATTAAATACATATAATTGCAAATGTTGCAACAATATTTTTATGCAAATGCAAATGTCAACCAGCTGAAAAGGAGCTCAAAACTTGGAACTCCAAGCAGACACTTGATATGAACATTTAGAAATAGTAACAGTACTCGGCATTTGTCTATGTTTGACCTCTTTGCCTACTTTACCAGCTCACAAGCCACGCCTACTCTGACCCCCCAACCCCCACAGTTGAACTGAACTTGTGCCAGGTATAGCAAGCAGCTGGCATGTGGCAGTTACCAAGAAATGCCTAAAGGCTTTGCATTTTCAAAGCCAGCCAACAGAAACAAAATAAGCAAAAGTGTGCGCAAACTTTTGTTACTTACTGTATGTGAATGTGTTAGAAATGAGTTGAGTGCTAGCTTTTAAAGTTCTTCGGAAATTCTTTGTTTTGCAGGTGTTTTTGCTGATGCAGGCAGGAGATATCTATCTCAGTGATAATCAGTTTAAACAGCAAATGCCATCTGCGTGTTGTTGCTAATGCAATTTTACATTTCGAATAGTTGCCCTTTAAGGTCAACGACCTAGGGACAACAAGAATATAGTGAAAATACCGTTGGTTCACGCCTTTGTGGCGTGTGTTTTGACCCTGCTGCGGGCTCCACTTAAAGGCGGTAACTAGCTTTCGTACCATATATTTCCGGCCAAACAAGACCAGGACATGCATAAATTATAAACAACGAGTGTACTACATTCGCTTATTCTCTCTCTCTCTCTCTCTCTCTGTGTTTCTCTCTCTCGCTCTCTCTCTCTCTCTCTCGCTGCGTTTTCTTTTAACATTTTCCCACATTTCACTTGACCGGAAATTGATGGAAAAAAATTGTATTTGCCCCTGCAAACAAACAGAAAGAGAAGAGAAAAAGGAAGGGTGACTAAGTTAGTTAAGGTCTAGGTATGCTTTGGGGTGCGTTTATTGACGCTTTAAATTTTCCACCTTGATTTGGGTCAAGTAGCGTTTGGGGTCAATGACTTACCCATTGCAACTGTTCAGTTCACACAAAGGCTCAACTATATATTATTTAAGCCTAGACCTAATTCCATTGGCGATGCATTGATATAGTCACTGTTAACTCATGGAGCTCATGGAGCAGATCTGCTGCAGCAGCCACTACAACTACAACTTGACCAACTTGTTTAGCTGGCCGTGTTTTGAGCGTTGTTTGTTTCTCCTCCTAATGATTACATCATTAATGAAAAGTGAAGCCAAAATCAAAGCTTAAGTAGGTTTGTGTAACTAGCGGGAACGCAAGCACGTTTTAACTGGGGCAAATTAATAGCTAAAAAGGTGGCGCTGAATTGCGTAACTATCTAATCAGGCTAATACGTGAGCTGAATGAGCCACCCCAAAATTAAAAGGCTGGCTAATAACTTTTGTCAGCTGGTAATTCCCATAACTCCTATTTGACATTTAGCCGCAGTTTGCCAAGGTGTCTTTGTCTTTGTCGTTTTCTACGTTTTTTCTTCTTTTTTTTTTGCCCCCACTGTTAATGCCACGGGCGATAAATAAAGCGCTAGATTTTAAAAGATAACCAAAAGTGTTTTATGCAAAACTCCAACAAAATGCCTTACAAATGAGTTGCCAACAAAAAAGGATTCAAGTTTTGTTCGACTTTTTATGTGTTGCTCCCGGCTTTTCGTTTTTGCCATTGTGTAGCAATGCCCTGTAGCAAATAGCGAACAGAATATACTAGAATATTATATGATCAGAAGGCAGCTCATTAACAGAGTATTTCCAAGCTAACCAGTTTTTCCTACTTCTCTATGACTGTGCGACCTTGGATGCGTCTTTATAAGGATGTTTCCTGCACACACACAAATATCATTTGTTTGCGCTGTTAACATTTGCTTTTTGCATACGCCTTTTTTGCAAAATGGCAAGGTTATCCTGTTTAGCTTTTTAGTTGTTTACCTGCCTTTCAGCTTGAAGTCATAAAGCCAAAGCTAATACTAATACTAAAGCTAAAGCTAAAGCTGAAGCCTGGCATCCTTTTGTTAACACCTCCTGAAGGTCGCTCAACACGCAAAAGTGACTTCCTACTTTCTACTTTTTATTTTGTATTTTTATTTTTTGCAGCTGCTGTTTGTCCTAATCAATCAAACTTTTATTTTTTTTGCACAAACACCTTCCTCATTCATGATGTGTTAGTTGTTTTATTAGCTGTAAGTTAGGTTTTTTGTAGCTTAACTTATTGATTGGCTGGACGGCAAACTAGAGAATCTAGAGAGTGTTTTTCTGTTTTAGTTTTCTGGGCGCTGCGTGACGCACGCGAAGCATTTCCGTCTAAAGAATTTTTTCTTGGGCAAGTTTTTGTTTCCAGTAACCAAATGGTTTCTGTTAAAGGGGCGCTTTAGCTATTATAATTAGCCAAATACGTCATTACTAACTTAACATTAGTAACAAACGAATAAGTTATTTGCCATTTTTCTTCTTTCTTGTTTTTTTTTTGTTGGCTGCAAAACTTTTGGGGCGCCCAAGTTGAGTCTTGAGCTTTCTATTATTAAAGCCATTGTCGACTGATGTTGATGAGCTTCTGCTGCTGCTGCTTCTACTGCTGCTTCACATGTTTCAGCTGAGCTCATTCAAATAAACTGCAATTAACCTTTGACAGCATTTATATTATGCATACGCCTTCGATTAAGTATACGACGCGTATAACGTGAGGCTTTTGTGCGCCGTTATTCGATGCTCAATCATAATGCTGCATTTACTTAATGAGTCACGTATATATGTATGCAGTTCGCATTTGTTTACTCTAATGCTGTCAATTTGTATGTAATGTGAAGTGATTTCCATTCGATGAAAATGTAATGCAACTTGTCAAGCAGCAGGTGACAAACAGTTCACAAAACAAACAACACACGACAATTTCATAAACTAAATGAATCAACAGCTCAAACATATTAATCAAAGTTGTAGCAACCGTTTCTGAAACGACATCATTTGAATTCAGTAGGAGATGAAAAAAAGGTTAGATGGCAATCACAAACAAAAAAAGATCAATTGTTAAGTCAATTGCACTGAGTGTGGTCTCTGGCGATGAGAAGTTCCAGACAAAAGAGTTGTGTAGAACAAAAGGGGAGTTCCTTTTGTCTCTGCCTGAGTGACATTGAAATGAGACAAACATGGGACGCATAATGTTGACGTACACGCTCTATAAACACATATCATCATTATTATCATCATTATTGTGATCATCATTATCATCATTTATTGACGTCGTTTTTGGCTTAGCTTGCTGGCCAGTTAAATGGCCATGCAAGTTCCGCGCCGAGTGGTTGGCAACACGCTCAACATATCAATTAGTCAAATCCGCTGCGGACAAAGACAATAAAAACTGGGCAAAAGTTGTAGTCATTTTTTTTGTTTTGTTCTAAGCACGCATTAAGGAGTAGCGCGTGCGATCGATCTTAACCCCAGCAATTGATTGATGCCTGCTCTCCATCGATACTTTGATACATTTTATGCGCCGAAAATGGTCAAACAGGAATTGCCAATATATGTCTAGAACATGTTCACACAACATGATGCAGCACAACTCAACACATCTTGATGAAAAGGTGCGGCTTGGTGTGATTCCATCTATGCTGTTGTAGCTGTATAGCTAAAGCTGTTGCTGCTGTTTATTAATTTATGCAGATTGCAATCGTGCAACAAGAGAAAACACTTTGTACCGCAAAAACGTGACAGCCTTGTCAATCCCCTCCAGCAGCAGCAGCAGCGGCAGCAGCAGCAGCGGCAACAGCTCCAACAACAACAATACCAACCCCCTCCACTCTGTAGTTGAACCTGGAAACCAGTAGTCAGTCTCGTGCCAATTGCAATTGATGTAAATTTATGGAGGATTTGTAAAGGATTTGTGTGAATTTGTTGCTGTTGCTACTGTTGCTTGTTCGGAACTGCACTAAACGATAATCATGACAGACATTTAGCATCAGGCTTATAATCAACACAGTTTATACTTAAGCTTCACTTCACCACATTAACGACATGCAAAACTTTTAGAGGCAACTTGGAGAGGCAGCATCTTGATGCATGTTGCTATTATGGGTGCAAACTGGCAAACGGAAATGAATGCACAAACCCGAGTTAGACACGTTTACATTTATAGATTTAAATGTGCATCTTAGCAATGGGTAATTGTGGAAAAATAACAAGACCCGTGAGAATACAGACGAGGGCCACTGATTGGCTAGCACAGACTAATAAGAGTGAGTATAAACGTTAGTAAACTAAATTAAAATCGTAATTAATTGACAAATATTTCCATGGCAAATTTTTATCATATAATTGCAACTGTATAATTTACAGTTACGAAAACAACACACTACTTGATTTATGTCGAGAGAGAGAAATGAATATATATATAGTCATTAAATTCAATACAAAAACTTAAACGCCTTAAATTGTAGACTCAGTGCAAAGCAATTAGACAAGAAGCAAGCACTGCGACTACGAGTACAACTACACTACACAATGAGTATGAATCATTTGTCAACGGCATCGTTATCGCTTTTGTGTGTGTTGCTTAACTGATTGCAGGAGCTACAGTATGTAAACATTTATCAGATACTATCCAACTATTTACTTCCGATTTGCTTGACAAAACTTGCGCAGAAAAAAGCGTCATTGTCAATGGTGTTGTTTATTATATATGTATTGTATATATATATAAAATGTGAATATATATATATATATATTCAGTTGGCTGCACATGCAACTAGTTTGTGTGTGCATGTGCAACAATTATTCGAGTCACATCTGCACGCAATGCATATAGTAAACTATAGTAAAATACTACAACGCAATACATCACCCACAGTTTTGCGACCTTAGCCTTTGGGGGACTTTCGACTTAATGCCTTAAAAAAAAAGCTAAACGACTGCCTGTTGATTCCGTTGATAGCCAATTCATGTGAGTACATTAATTACTCCATTGGCTTTGGCTTTGTGCATGGAGATACATCGATTTTCTGCTTTCAGTTGTATATATGTGATCATGACATTGCAGTTGAGTCACATGACTTTATGGCTAGCATGCTTGCATGTCTGTTCTAATCATTATTTCCAAACTAAAATGATGCAAGATAAGCATAAATGTGAAATATAATTGTCCAAATTTAAATAATAACAAGTAAAAAGGCTCTAGTCAAGTAAGCTCGGCTTAAAGATACCCTTAACCCTGACAGACATGCGCATACTATGTACGTGTACTATCGGACCAATGCTTGGTGGCTTCTCCGGTGTTTTTGAACCCATTTTAATAAAAATTTCACAGATGTTCATTGTTTTGCTAATAGTTTCAATTCTTATTTTCAAGTTTTTGAAATTCAAGATTTTGTTGTTATCGATTACATGTGTATATCGTAAACTGGAAAAGATATCGAAAATTTGAAACAAACTTGCTATGCCTAGGGGTTAGAAGAGCTCATATCCAAAAACTGGATTTTCTAGCTCTTGTAGTTTCTGAGATCGACGCGTTCATACATACAGACAGACAGACGGACATGACTAAATCGATTCGGATGTTGATGCTGATCAAGAATATATATACTTTATGGGGTCGGAGAAGCTTCTTCTGCCTTTTAGATACTTTTGTACATAACCATTATACCCTTTTTTTACCCATTTCATGGGTTAAGGGTATACAAATATATTGCTTGGGCATAGATAGGAAAACGATATTTATTAACGGTTTCAAAACGGCTTAACCCTTATATTACGTTTCTTTTCATTCTTGGTTATTATCCAGGTTTTTGTTATTAAAATCACTTACCTCGGCTTTTGTTGTTGATGAAACTGGCGCACTTTGAGATGCCAGTAGTATGGATAGAAATGTGGCTAGGAGTATGAACAGGGATGCGTGGCTTTGGCAGGTGTTGGACATTTTGTAGCTGGGTTTTGTTGTTGTTAATTGTGTTGCTATTGTTGTCTGGGGGAGGGCGCACTTTGAACTTCAAAGTCGTGACTAAGTTTGTAATAAAAAACAACTGCAAATAGAGAATAGAAAATAGAATTGCAAAAAGGTCAATTAATATTTCATACACAGGTCCGAAGGTATACACAAACCAGATAGCCTGGAAAAATCATAAAGGAAAAAAAGAAATGAAAAACAAAAAAAAAAATAGTAAAGAAACCCGCCATCAAATGAGCCAAGTGTAAAAGGGCAAACGGAAACGGGTCGCTTCGGGTCGGCCCATTTGCCAACAGGTTGACTGCTGCCATATTAACTGGGTCGTAATGGCATACATTTTTGCCTGGAACGGCTTGCGGAAGTGGCGGCGTACGACGCCAACTTATAGCCACGTTGTAGCCAAAGTTGTGGCCGAGTTGTGGCCGAGTTGTGGCCAAATTGTGTTTCAGCTGTTTCGCGGCGTAGTAAAAAGATTGCTTGGAACTACACGTAAAACATGTATATTATGTATGTGTGTGTGTGTGTGTGTGCTTGTATCTGACGCTGGCTTATGACGTGTCAGTGCCTGTTTAGTTGTTGTTGTTCTTTTTATTATTGCTGTTGATTGCAGTCCAAGTTATGTGGCTGTCCCCCGCTTGTCTACACCTGAACTTATATTTAGTCGACGCCTAATTAGAAACTAAATATAGAAATGTAAATTTGCACAAGGATCGCTTAGACAGTGAAAACTAAAAACAACACAACAAATTAGACTAGTTGTATTTACTCCCATGTTATATGATATGCCTAAATATAGCGGCACGGGTTTATGTTATTTCTCATTTGCAACGGGCCTACACTATTTCGTTTGTTTTATATGACAAACGTCAAATTAAGTATACGTCATGTGTATATTTCGCCATGTCCTAACATTGACCCACATACTAACAGCCCTAAAGATAGGACAAGTTTTGCTCTAGTTTATAATTCTATATAAGTTGGATTAGTTGAGTTTATAATAGCAACAGTTATTATTCTTCACAATACCTTAGCAACTAGCTGGTGAATGCAATAAAAATAAAAATTAAAATTAAAGAATACAAAAGTCATTTTATAGTAAAATTATTTTAAACTATACACTTGTAAAGTTGATTATAAAAGTGTGATGTGACACTCATATCTGACTCTATGAACTTGACATGTTTGACTGCCCATTTGTTTATATGCAGACTATTCCCTCTGTTTATAAGCTATCAAGATGAAAATTTCATGAAGTTTTGATTGTGGTTTCAGTTAGATTATAGTTCTTTACGAATGAAAGATCTTTAACAAAAATGCACTATAGTATGGTTATATATGAAAATAATTCAAGTGTGTTTAATATTGACTTTACACAGTTATGAGAGAAAGTTTTCTTTACAAACATTGTTAAATTAAATGTAATGTACCATAATAATTATTTAATAACAGCTATGAAAGATTGTTACAATATCCAGTGTTGAGCAACTCTGGTATATTTTTGAGTTTTTATTAAATATCTAAAACAACATAATTCTGTTCAGTGCAATTTGTGCTGTGACATCAGCAAAGTGCGATAAAAGATATCAAGTATACGACAAGTGGCGCGCAGTTTTCAACGCCAAGAGCCAAAAGTAAACGACAACAAAATGCAAAAGCAACAACAATAGCAGAATTATAAAGACATATATGACTATTAATAAACATACACATATATTTTTTGCTGTTTTGGGTGTGTGCCCGCTGAGAAACCAAAAAACAAGGGAAAATGCGAGAAGCAATATTTGCTGAATGATACGCATAAGTCTGCATTTTGTTGTAGTTGTTCGGCTTGTTATTGTTTTTATTATTGACTAATCAGCCCAGGGGACTTTTCAGTGTGGACATTGGCATTATCATTTTAGTGAGTCTAGGCCTAGTTAGGTGCCTGCAGCTAACACATGTACGAGTGTTGGAAACTCATGTGTGTATGTATGTGTGTTTACAGTTATAGATAAATATATAGATATAACAGTCAAAATACAAGGCTTATCATAATGTCTATATATAATTAGCTCGGGGTGTCGGGTTGAAGGTCGTTGCTTAGTTTGGGGTTTAAGGTTAAAGCTGTCAATTTGGTACGCTTTGGTTGGCTAAATAATCGGTAAATATCGGTGTACGTACGTATGTATATATTGTTATTTGTATAGAGCTTGTCATAGTCACTATAACGATGAATGCTATTGCATTGTTGTTTAATCAATACGCGCGATTTTATGGCAATGTGGCGGTGAGTTCTGACTCCGGCCAAGAAATCAATAGAAAACTGCAGTAATAGTTTGAAGTGAGGTTTTTGGTTTGATATCAGCATGTTACGTATACGCAATGTGGGTCATTAAGAAGCTTGGAATTATGCTAACTTTATGCTAATATTTATAATGTTTCCAGCTGAAGGTGAATCATACACATAATATTTATTTTTTATGCAAATTCATTGGGCACATTTTTGGCTTTCCATTTTATTTCTACAACGGCATCTAATTAGCAGTTGAAATGTTTTGTTTGCCAACAGCAGGTTTTGTTGATGCCCACCATAAACACTGAGCGAAACGAGCTTTAACTTTTTTCACACACAAAATGTATGTGCCTTAAGTTTTTCGCTTGGTTGTGTTTTTCGCTCAGTCTCTGGATGACGTTTGTTAGCATTTCTAGTTATTTATCGTTTAGCTTAAAGTATGATGCGGCACATTGCACAATGTGTGTTTGTATGTATATATTTAGAGCATTTGGCTTTTTATTCTTGGCTATTGTTGTGTCATCTTATCAGCAATTCCTTAACTAAGTCGCTTTTTTTTTCGTTTTTGTTTCGCTTTTGATAAGAAATGCGACGCGTCGATTATGTTTCAGGGCTGTGCAATTACCAAATATTCTTGGAATGGCCAGCTCACAATCAATAAATAAATAAATACTTAGAACTTGACCTTACAGATACACTTGTTAAAGAATGTCTCATGATTATTGAAGTTACACAAAAAAAAAACACATGATAGTGATAAATAGAGAGTTATAAATGTTGAAAATATTAAAGTGGTTTCAAGTTCATTTCTCATTTTTCTTTGTTGAAAGTGTTTTACATAGGGTTGAGAGTTTAACCCGATGATTTATCACACTCGAATTGGGGAATGCTGCAATAGATGCTTACATGGCAATGGGAAGTGCGACTTGTTCTCAGTCGTCTGTGGCAACGTTTACGTATGTTGTAGATCAATGAACTGCAGCAACGACTGCTCTCTTTGTTCCTCGTTGACTGATTCGTTGTCGCATGCAACACTTTGACAAATTAATTAATTAGCTCGTTACATAAATTAAATACTCTTGTGGGCGTTTTTCACTAGCGTTGACTTATTTCTGTTTTCCTTTATTTATTTCTTATTCTTTGTATGTATGTATGGCAGACAGCTCACAGACAATCGTTTTGTCTTTATTTGAGTTATATACATATGTTTATGCACTGATTTCTCACACAATTGTTTCTAACAATTTCCGCAAAATCTTCAATTAAAAAACTGCATTTGTTGATCACTTTGCAAACTGATTTACGCGTCTTTCGCTTTTTAACTTAATTGCTTGCAACTGTTAACTTTAACTTGAACTTCTCTTAATTAACTTAAGTATATATCGAATTGGTGCCACTCGCCGTTAAACACAACCGCACAGAGCAGCGCGCAAATTTTAACTGATCCAACAACGCATCACAAACTTCGAGGTGCTTGCGGCAGCTCAGCGAAAGCTCTTTGCGTTTGCGCACAATACACAGACAATATCGAAAAGCTTTCGCATACGCACAGTTAGTGCTGCATCGGTTAACAGTGACGCTGGCGTTAACAGTGCTCTGTGCGTTGTATGCTTAACAGCGGGGATTCCATAGCTGGTCAAACCTGTTGCTGCTGCTGCTGCTGCTGAAACCTCTTAATCTGCGCTCTGAGCTTTGCGGCTTGAGCTGTGCGGGACATTGCGTATGAGTAATCCGAGTTTCTTGGAATCTGCTACATGTGTCATGCTCTCTGCCCCATTCCAGTAGCAGCCGCACGAGCAGCGAAAGCTTTGTTGTTATTGCTATTGTGTATATTTACGTTTTTACAGTTTAATATTTTATTGCTGGTGGCTGCTGTTGCTTCTTGCAAAAGTCGTGCAATTTCCGTTGAAATTGTGACTCTTTTGCGGCCCTCATTTCGAGCGACTTTTCGTTTTTAGTAGGTGGGCGTGGTAATTTGAAATTGGTGGTAAACAAATTCATTAATGAATCTCAAGCTGAAATTCGATTTGGAGTTTTGCTTTCGATTTGTGGTTTTTTTGTGTGTGTTTCTCAATGAATGTTAGTCATGAGTAAACTGGCAGTGTGTGCTTGTTACTCTGTGCTGTGTGTGAGTGAGACAATTAACACCTGTCTGGCACACGCCTTGTTCTTTGATGGTGATCTCAGCTAAATGGTGTAATGCACGAATCTATATTCTAATGTGAATTTTGGACATGTGATAAAATATGCGTGTAGAGCGGCAGTTGATATTGAAATGAATAGCTTTCTTAGGCACAATTAATAATTATTTTCAATTTTATATATTAACTTTAACATTTTTTTATTGGTTTTTAACCAGATTTTACCAGATTACTTATGTTGGGCTAACAGAATTGCTAGACACCAGACAAAACAATAATATTATATATATTGGAACCAGAATTTACTTATGTCAATAAACATACTTACACACACGTATATAATAAAGATACATATAAGTTTTTAGTCATTGGGATGCGCCTGATTTGTTTAGCTATCTTAATAAATTCTTTTACTGCTGCTGTTGGCGTCTGTTTGGCTTTTACCCCGTTGCCTATTAGCATCAATTGCGTTAAACAATATGAATGTTCTGACTTCTGAATGGAATTGTGAGTCAGCCTGTGTCTTTTGCCCTCCCAACTACTTATTTTTTCAAATTCCACAGAATTTGACTATAAGAAAATGAAATTGGGGGGAGGGAGGGATGGCTGATCGCGACATGCAAAGTAATTTACTTGTGCCCAATGTGACGTTTATAAACGAGCTGGTAAACAATCACAGTAGCTGCAAATTAAATGTGCACATGTCTATAATTTATGGGTTGGCTTTGCTAGTGGAAAATTACGGCAAACAAAAGTCGCCCTTTTAGCCTGCAGCTGGATAATGTTGCTGTTGCTGTTGCTGCTAATGATGACTAAATGAAAAGTCACATGTGTGAAGAACAAAAGCAAAAACGCATACAAAATGCAATTCTTTGACAGAAAGAACTCAAGAACTGGTACTTCGAACCCGCCTACTTTCTTATTATGGCAATGACAACTTGTGCAGTTGTCATCGTTGTTGTTTTGGATTCACTTCGATTCCACTTCCTCTGTAGCTCCAGCATTTCCCCCCACAACTTCATCTTGTGTGGTTTCTTCTCTCGCATCGCAGCGCACCGCATCACATCTCATCTCATCTCATCTCATCTCATGACATGACAAGAACAATGAAATATTTATGAGCCTGTTTCTGTTTCTGATTCTGTTTCTGCCTTTTGTCTGTTAATGGCACAACTATTTCTCATACTCTTCGTATTTATAGATGTGTATCGCATTTTATAAAGCTGTCGGTTCATTGCCATTCGGTCATTCGACCATTCGACCATTCGGCATACAGAATAAAGAGAGTAAAATGAACTTTTCAACAAAACAAGCTTATACAATAATCATATATCGTTTAAGCATACTATTGTCATACTACCAATTATTATTGTTGTTGCTGTTGCTGTTATTATTATTATTTTGGCATTTTGGAATATTGTTGATTCTAAACTTAATCACGTCACGGTCAGTTCGGCCATTTGGCTTAGTCGTAATTCAATTCTGTGTTATTGGAATTTGAATTTGAGTTTGGATTTGAATTTGAATTTGAATTTGAATACAATATGCCTACGACGTGCCTGCATTTGTTAATGTTTGAAGAACAAACGAAAAAATGTGAATCCAATGAAAAATTGCTTTTGTGAATGCAGTCTTCGATTGCAAATTTATACAATTGAATGCAGTTTGGCGACACTTTTGTTAATTATTATAACAATTATCAGGAACTCTGTAAATAGTTTTGTTTTATTGTGTTCTTGAGCAAGATTTATTAACAATGGCAGATGGTCTTCTTCACGTTTAGCTACCATAAGAAGATTTATCAGAATCTATCATACAAATCGTACATCTAGTATAAGTTGAGATAGACTTATCATTGCAGTGCATTTGTTTTGATCTGTCTAAATTTAGCTAATCAAAATTTTACAGTGAATATTTGAACATACCTAACTGTGTCTGAATCAACTAGTTTTGCCATATTTACGTACAAATGGCTCGCTTGTGGATGACTAAAATATAAAATGAGTCATCGGGCTTTGAGGGCGAGCGAGTCTGATGGATAAACTTACCACAATGAATGTTGAATGTTGACCTTTGGCAATTGGCAGTTATTGCAGCCACTTGGTGTTGACACGTGTGCGAATCTCTGTGATAAGAATCTGTGCAAATATTGTACACACACACACACAAACAGATAAAGTAGTGTTTCTTATCACTGGCCCTTAGGTTGGCCAATTGCTGATTAGATTTGAACACAACAGCGACACACAGAAGCAACCGTTAGGTTGGTTAAGACACGGGGCAGCAGGCAAGGTTAAAAAATATACAAAGTTCTCTTTCTTTTAGCTAATTTGTGTACACTACTTAAGGAGACGATTATGTTTAGCTAAGCTATATTGTTTGTTTTTTGGTTTTGGTATTTTATTTTAAGCTGGTCATTGTGCAGTTACTATCACTAACTCCCGAGATACGCCAGGTGGGTGTGAGCAACAAATCACATTCGACTTCGAATTCGAGTTCGTTACGAATCGTGTGAAGCGACGTCTTTGGATTACGCGAACCGTTTCATAGCACGTTCCGTGTGCGACTCCCGTTTGTTGTTTAGCCACTGTAAACGCGTTGACTCTGGGCCTCTAGCCCTAACTCTCTCTCTCTCTCTCTCTCTCCCTCTCTTTCTATGTCTTTCCTTTCTTTTGCTCGCTTGCTCTCTTTGTGTGTTGGCTCCAATGTTGCTGATTCGTGGTGGCCTGCCGGCCAGGCTAAATTACTCGCTGTTAACTTGTCTTTATGCCGTTGCTTTGGCGCGACAAACGCCGGCGACACCTCGCTCTCTCTCTCTCTTATTCTCACACGCTCTCTTTCGCTCTTTTGTGTGTGTATGTGGCTGGGTGATTTGGATTCTAATGGTACTCTACTGTTACCTATTACCTCTGCTACCATTTGCATATGTGTATGTATGTGTGTTCAGACTTTGTACTCGCCTTTGGCGTAGTTTGTTACTCTATCTTTTTTAAGGCTAATATATCTTTTGATTAGCTTTTGTGAAATCAAAATTCTTAACAACTTCACAATCCTTTTGTTGTAAAAATTGGATTGATAAAAATACACTTGAATGAAAAATTATGAAAAATAATTTTTTTAAACCATGTTAAAAAGGTGCAATAATAAAAATATATCAATATGCTTTCCATTGTTATAATCAAGTCTTTTTTATTTAAAACAAGTATTTCATGCTTGATTACTTAGAAAGAATAAAATTGATGTCGAATGTCAAAAATTACGATCTTTATTTAAAATTGTTTTTTTTTTAATTTACATCGTGAATTGTTCTTAGGGCTCTCTCATTGTTCATTTAACATAGCTGTGCGGTAAATAGTAAGTGTATAGAAACTTCTTCAATGTAATATTCGTTTTTTTTCATCTGCTATTTATTACTATAGTTCAGGCTGCATTTGAAATGGGCATGAGTCTGAATTTCGAAGTCGTCGCTGTCGTCGAGTCACGCGACTAACAATAAATATAAAGAACCGCTCCCTTCCCCCTACTCCGACGCACCCACTCAAAGACACCCTGTTATGGTTTAGCTTTTGCATTGGAATAGAACTAGAAAATAATTTCCTGCCACTTTGTGTGGTCAAAGTGGTGGCAGGCGCAGAGAAAAGTTGTTTGCCATTTTGTTGTTGCCATTGGGACTCAGAGCAACAGGCCATAACAAACCGAAATAAAGTTGAAAAGCTCTTAAGCTGCGTTTTTTTAGTTGAACAGCGTACTTACCTTAAGTTTTGATTGTATGCAAATACTATATACAAATAGTCCTCGTGTTGTGATATATGCTTAACAGCGGTGTAAAGTTAACAGTTAATGTTAAAAAACTGTAAACGGTCTATTTAGCTGTAAATGATTCACCCAACAAACTCAAATAAATAATAAAAAAACAGATTTTTTTCGTCAAATACTTTTGTTTGGGTTTTTTAACAGTTCACTTTTTTTTAACGCAGTCTTCATATGTTTGTCAATATGTATTTGAGTTATGATTAATAGCTTTTTTAGAGGTTTCTTTTTGGGGAGCCTTTTTTCTCAAACACCGCGCGCACTGCAGCTAAAAATGTATCGAATTTCAATTTCAGTTACAGTTTCACGAGTTTGCAACTAGACTGAAGCGGACGTCGCTGCGCTTAGATACTTTTATATGGCTCGGATCAAGGGGTGCGTTACAACAACAGAAATAACAAACAGCAACAACAACAACAATGTGACAATCCGATCGTATCGAATCAGTTTGTCGCTGTCAACGCCGTTGAAGTCAGCGTCGCAGTCGACGTCCTTCCTTGATAGACGGATGCCTGAATGTAGTGTTTGCCTCTTCCTCATTTGTTATGGGACGTATGCAAAGCAACAAACAACAACAATCAAGTTTAGCCTTAGTTCTGTCTCATCCTCACTGCTCTAGGCTCAGTTTTCATAGAGTCTTATCTGTCTGAGAGTTAAGTGTTGACTGCATCTCTTGGAAATGAGCTTTCAATCTGACTCATCATTCATTCGCCTCTGACGCACTGCCGATAAGAACTGGAGCCGAATTGCGCGCTTACCATTTTGATATCAAAACCACAACCACAAGGTGGAGAAACCTCTCTTTATCTCTTTCTCCGCCTATAGCTTTCTCTGTCTGAATTTCAGGAGCTGAGTCACTTGATTTGCATGCCGTTTTCAATGCTTTTAATGAATGGATACCGATCCATTCGCTGCTGCTGTTATTGTCGCAGCTAAATTTCATTTTATATTGTTCTTATGTTTTGATTTATACACATTCAAACGTGCAGGAATGCCTCTGTTCTTCTGCTCTGTGTTCTTCATTAATGGCTCCTTTGTATGGCATTTATGGAGAGGTAAATGCAATATTGAATCAAACAAATGTATATAAACCAAGCATTTTAGTTAGCAATGAATAAGTCAGCCAGGAAGTCAACAACAGGCAGACAACAAATCAAATCGTTTGACAACTCCTTTATTATGCCAATCAAAGAGTCTTGAGTTGAGCTCCAATTGACACTTAGTCAAACGAGATGTTATTGTTAGGCTTCGAATAATGATCTCCGAATTCTTTATTTGAATTCTTTTTGATAAAATTCTCAAATATCTTGTACTTAATCTAACTAGCATACTTTTGGGCGACTGTTTGGCTAAGAAATTCAGGATAAAAATAAAAATTAATTCGAATATTAATCAAAATTTATTATTTTTTGATTATTAATTATTGGAATTTCTATAAGAAAATCAGTTAATAGTTTGCTTTCGAATTTGAATTGTTTTTTCTGAGTGAAGATTAACTAAGACATTGTATATTGTTTTGTTTGTTAATATCACATATTATACATTCATTTTTTTATCATAATTCTCGATAAGTTAAGTTAAAGCCTTGAGATATCGATCGTTGACCTGCTTAACATTTGAAGTATTTAGTATTTTAAATAACAACGTAAAATAATGTAAATATAAATTTAGAAGTGAAAAATAACATTAAATATTTTGTTATGTATGTTCCAAAAATTCGAAATCAAATATACATGTTACCGTTAATCACAGCTCGAAATATTAATATTTTCGGAATTACCACTTTACAATGCAATGGTCAAAAAGACTTCTTTCGCTTTCACTCTTTTTCATACATGTTCTTTCTGTGGATCTATGTATTAAGTTCTTTGGAAGCCGAAGCAAAACTCTTGCAGGGAGTCAGGGATTATAATAAGATAAGTCATGGATGCATCTAAATTAAATATTTGTTAACTAGATATATCTTATTAAGAACACGATTTAATTGTGGACAGGCGATAACAAAACTGGATATTTTGCCCATGCCTAGAGGAGATTAAGTTCATGATTCCGAATGATTAACGAATGGTAAATCGTTTTGGGAGACAAGAGCTTAGCTTACGATCACCTAGTAAGGATGGCCTGTCAATATTTTATTGTAAAAATATTGAGTCATATATTTGTACGTATTTACCGTTAACACACCCACACACATACACAACTTGGCCTTGAATAGAGACAATTAACGGCATACAAATAAATGTTGTTGGCTTGGCACTCGATATGCATTCAGCTCTAACCTCGAATTTAACTGTCTGCTTTCTGCCTGGTTTTCTGCTTATCGAATGCTGTGTGTGAGCCACCTTTGTCTCGCGTCTGGTCTCTTGGCTAAGTTATATGTTGGGTGCCCAGAACGTGGCATGTGGTACGTGGAACGTGGTCTTGTGGTCGTAGGACACGCCTCGATGCATCACTGGAGAATTATAAATATGTGTAAAAACAATTAAGCCACATAATATTCATTTATTTTGAGTGACTAGCTAAGAATTCCCCGAAAATGTCTTGAGTAATGCTTTCGCTCTACATAAAAACAAAACAATATATACAAAACCAGACAATAAGTAAAGAATAAAATGTGAATCGCTGGATTTTCACTCAACGCAAGCAGCTGCTGCCAATGATAAAACAATGAGACAACGACAAAAGAGTGGATCAATTCTTGTAGTGGTGATGCGACTCGATGCGATGCTTGATTGACAGTCGAACAAGGGAATAAACTGAAAGACAGATAGCCAGACGGACAGTCGGACGGCAGACGGTTTGTTTGTGTGTGCTTGAGTCTGATTTCAATTAGCGCAACATTGAAGCGCAGCCAAATCCACTTGACAGCCACAAACTTATAATATATATATACATATATATGTATATATAAAGCGACGCAAATTCATGTCGATGTCGTTTGCCAATGTTGCTGTTGTTGTTTTTGACCGTCCTCGGCGACCAGAGCTGTCATTTAACACCAAACAGAAATAGAACCTCAATCAGAATATGCACACAACATACTTAATAACAATTGCAAATGTTTTCGTATAAATTTTCCTTTTTTTTGATTCTCTGTTCTCTGTTCACGTGGCATATATGTATGTACATTTTTAGCTATACTAGTTCCCTCAAATATCTTTCTGCAGCATCTAAAATGTCAATTAGTCGCTTGTTTAATGCATTTTTTATTATCTTATCCGTATACACGTTAAGTTATTCAAACACTCTCTCTCTCTCTCTCTCTCTGTGCCGCTGTCTCATTGATTTCTGATAACAGCACACGACAGAAGCCTTAAGCTAATAAATCAGGTTTTATAAGCATCATCTTGATGCATTTTGTCGATGTTCGTATATAATATATAATTACATACATATACTTATTTACATACTTGTAATCCCACAAATTAATAGTTTGTCAGAATCGATTGTAAAACGTGTTGTTGTTCATTCCTCAAATAATTGTTTGTAACTTTTCCTAATTACATTACACTCCGATTTTTTTAAATAAAACTTTATTTAAGTCGTATTTTTCTTTGTTCTTAAGGTTACACATAAATAATTAAAAAATTTTTTATTACGATATTGAATTTAATAAAACAATTATTTATTAAATGAACATGCAAATTTATATATATAAACTGACCGTCTGACTTGGCTTTGTAGCTTAACTATTATTATTTATTTTACAGTCATTGGATTCTTACAATAAATCGCAGAAAGTACACTGATTGAAAAAATTAGTACTAATATTAAGTTGGAATGTGTGGAAATGAGTATTCTATTCAAAAACACTTGAAATGCGTATTAAAATACTTAACTCAAAAAGAATAAAGCTTAACTCCAGAAATACCGAAAATAAGACCGAAATTTCTTGATTTAAGTACAAATCGCGGCATACAAATAAATGTTATACGGGTTTTTTTAGAAATAATATTTTTCTTGTTTATAAAAGTCATCAATTTGCATAAAAATGTGAAAGTCGGTGAGGTTCTACTGCGATTCGATTTTTTCAACATAACTATGTTTGGAAATTGCTCAACAGCTTGGCAATTCGTATCATTCACGAGAAAACTGAGGCTCTTCGAACCCCGGCACCGTAAGAGTGTTAATATGAGAAGTTATAATGGTTTTTACCAATTTCTAGCTGGATTTTGTCGCTATAAATATAGATATCCTTAGATCAAGAATAAAAACATTCAATTTTATTGAAATTATATTTTTCAAAACACACTCATTACACACAATTACTTTTACAAACCTTGGACCAACCAACCAACAGAAAAGAACTTGATTGAAGCTTAAAGTGTACTTAAAACAATAATAACTAAGCTCGATTTCAATGATTCATTACTTAGTAAGAAGAAATTGATTTCGAAATGTGGTGTAGAATACGACGACCCACTTGATCATTTCTATCAGTGTGCATTTGTGTTTACATATTCACATACCTCTATTAGTCATTATTAAAATACGAATTCTTTTGAAAATAAACTTTGAGAATGGTTAATGTACAATTAATAATTTTGGATGGATTTTCGGCATTACAATCACGTTCGGCAGCGGCCAATGAACGCTGGCAACTTGCGAAAAGGTAATCAAAACATATAAAAATGTTTAGCCAGGGGCGGTAGGAGGTAGGTGAGGAAGGGGCATGCACTTGGTTCACGTGAAATAAATAAATAACAAAAAAAAATGGGTAATGCCAACTGAAGATGTGTGGCAGAAAGAAGTGAACCCAAATCAAGAGATGAAAGGGAACACGCGCACATGCCACATTCGGCCGTATTCGGTATTTGCATTTGTCAAACAAAAGCTCCAAATGGATGTTGGTAGAAGTAGAGTTTTTGTTGTTCCTCAAAATGCAAATATGATACATACGAGTTGTGAGTTGCAGTTCAAATTACTTTGTTTTTTTTTTTTGCCGGGTTAGATGAACTTTTCTTTTTTTTCTGTTTAGCACACCTGCCAAATTTCACATGACATTCGAATTATTCGATTTAATGTGTTGTTTGTATGCACTTTCAGTTTTTTGTTTTCGGTATCTTTTGTCGCATTATTTGGATTGCATTTGAGTGTTTCGAGCTTAACAGTTTCGGTTTGCATCCTTTTGGCTATAACTTTCGTTTGTTTTTAATGCCGGTCGTTGTTATTGTTTGTTTGTTTGTGGTTTCCTGGTTCAATGCTTTCGCTTTAATGTCGATTTTAAATGTTTATTCTGTCTATATATTTGGGAGTATACACTCGTACATCTCATTTAATGCCACCTCCTTGATACAACAACACATATTACGCATACGACGCTTATGCATTGAAGAACATCGCCATCATAACTTTTATTATTGTTGTTTTGTTGCTCCTCACCTTTGTGGACTTTTGTTGGTTGCTCTTGTCTGGTATTTTCTGATTTCGGGGCTGGTGCGTTTTTTTGGTCTTCGGTCTTCGGTCTCCGCCTCTCCTGTTGTTGCTCTTTGGTATGCGAGGCACGTTTCCATCGCCGCAGCACGTATTAATGAGCAATGCCCCGTAAACCCCACCCTTAATCCATAAACTCAACTATCCCTGTCGCCTCTAACTCTTGGCAATAATATACAAATTTTGTTCAGTTCAGTTGTGCTGTGTACGCAACAGTTATCGCATTCAATGGTTAAAACATGCAGCAGGCAACAACATACCCTGTATTTTAAGCTGTAAGTGGGGGGTGTAGAATTTGTAACACGTGATTGTTAATATAGTTTTACTAATCGGCATACTCCTTGAAGATGTTTGGATTCTCGCCATAGTCCGCAGAAAATATATGCTTTTGCAATTTTGGTATAATGGCTTTTCCAACTACTGCAAATCGTTCTCCCAACTATCTCTTATATAAAGGGTATTTTAATGGCTGAATATATTTAAATATGTAGTTATTCAACCGTAAAGAAACATTTTTGTTCCCATTTAAAAATATTAAAATAAATGGATTTTCATTTTTATTTTGCTCGTCTTAAACTTCTTTTTATAGTCTTGTAACAAGAGCTCTATTGTAATGTTAAAACAGGTTTGAGCCAACTTTTTACAAAACAAACAAAAGACTTTCTGATTGCACTGGTTACTCATCTAGTTCCATTGTGTCAAATTATTGTTCTTCGTATCCTTTTAACAAGCTAAATGACAAAATTGAATGTACCTTATTTCAAAATTTAATGAACTAAACAATTAGCAAGCCAAACTTTATCTTTAAAATGTGTTTTAATGTGCAATTCATCTTTTTCATTTGATATCTTTGAGGCCATTCTAAAGTTTCTGAATATATTATATATTAACTATATATATCAATTCAAATAACACTTCAAAGAGCAGTTGTTAGTCGAGCATCTCTTTATTTGACATCTTTCCCAACCTATTAATATTGTTATATTCTTTGTGCTTCCTTTATTGAGTATCTTTTGAGTGTCAGCTGATCAAACAACTAACCTTAGCTGCTTTTGTGGATAAACAAACAATCAGAAGAATCAAGTGCGACAGCCACTTAACTGACTTCATTGTCCATTATGAATGTTATGAGTGTTATTGCGTGGGCGAGCCAGTCCCAGGCTTCCTCTGTTTTAATCTCAAGGGTATTCCCGCTTCCGCCTTGCTTAAGGCAGGGCAAACCCACTCACTCTCACGCATAAACAAATAACAATACACATACATATACATATTTATTTATTTATTTGCAAATATTACTAGCATTATAGCCTCTTTTATCATATATTCTTGTTGTTGTTGTTGTTTTTGTTTTTGTTTTTGTGAGCTACTTGAAACTTGAAAACCGCTTGATTAAATGCACATTGATTGTCACTGGTGCCTGATGTGGTTCGGGATCAGAACTCAGTAACCAAAGAAGTTAAAGCCACAGAGCAGCTTATCGGGCCGTCGGATACGCAATATGCCAAACTGGAAGACGGACATGTCGTCAGCCACATTCATGTCCAGCGCCATTAGCTTTTCGGCAGCCAGTGGATGCCACGAGCCGAATGTGCATGCCGAATTCATCTGAAAAGTCGCCCGCCCCCCCCAGAATCCCACAGAATTTAAGTGAGTGTCAGTAACTAAAGCCGGCCGTAAAAGTTATTACCTCTTTGCTGTAGTAATGACAACGTCCGTTGAGCCGCGTTGATGGCACATACTCCACAAAGTCCACCTGCGGACAATGCGGCAGCAACAGAGCCAAACCTGCAAAGTAATTAAAAAACGAAAACACCACGTTAAATATTTGATTAATCGCGTGAAATGATAATCGGTTTTCTTTCTTCTCTGTTGATATAAAAACTCCACAATAATTGTGGAAGAATACCAACGGAGTTTAAACAGTTAAGCATTTATTCAAAATTTTAAGCAATGTTAATGCGGATACCTGGCACTAAATGCTAACTAAATGCTTATGCGTGACTCTTTTGACGACAAAATAACGGCAATGAACGTTAACAAAACACCTTAAGGCTTCTCATCTAGTTATTAATACGAACCTATGAAACCAGAACTGGGCGGATTACGACGTATGGAACGAGTACCGGCAAACATTTGCAGACTTTGCCAGAGGCGCCAAACCGAATGTGGGTCGATAAGAAAAGCACGTGACTTTGGATAACGACGCCTGTATATCTCATAATTGGTGAACAGATCATAATCGGCAGTGGTCAGCCAGTCCTCGAGGGTGCCATTATAATGACCTGGATCCCAGGCGGCGATCGTGACATTTCTAAAGATGGGCGCATGTGCGAAATCAAACTCGGGCTTGGTCACCACCTGGAACAATGATTGATGAGTCTTGTTGTTTGATTGATCGTTTGCTTGTTTGACTGAGCAATGCAGTTCTGGCCGTCTGAGCGGAACTGCATTCTATTAAACCTACTTGTGAATTCACTACACGGATTGTGGTTTTGTTGCCAACATCCACCTCGTGTCCTCGGGTCGGTGCGTGATTGAATCTCATGACGATATCGTGGCTATCTAGGAAAATTGGAGTAGATGACAACAGTAAATGCAATCAAATAAATCAACCGTTAACTTATGGCAACAATCGTTACATTCTTCCGAGTATGCTGCCGGAATTATGAGTTGTATGTATGTGTGGCTTACCTATAAAGCGACCTAGCTTGGAACCGGCCAGCGACCCAGCACTGGAGACAATGGCGCAGGTCTTGATATTCTTCACATTGCGAAAGAGCTTCTGGCGCGGAAAGAGCTTGCCAAAGGGCAACTTATTGAACGGTGCATCCTTGCGTCGCAACACCCTAACCCCCGCCTCCATGACTAGACAGGTGGAGGGATAATATTGCTCTTCGAAGCTATCGCCAAACACGGGCTTATAGTCTACATTATAATGATTGGATTCATTGACGGCCTCACTAATGGAACGCTCAAAAGTCTGCACAATGCGACGCCGAAAGGAGGCCGTCTTATTGTGGCACTGCTCCGCATGCTTATCGTGGCAAAGATACAACTTCGGGCTTAGAGTTAACTTCGTATTTTTGGACACCTTGAGGCGCGGATGTGGCGCCAATTTCGATGAATTAATGGCCGGACTCTCGCGACTCTCCACAATAAATTTCTCATTGGGATTCCAGCGCACGTGAAATACGCTGCGAGGCAAGCGATGCACACCTGTTAATTTAAGCATGCTTTAACTAAAAAAGAAAACACTTCCAAGCAACACCTAAGCCCCCTTATGTTTTGATTAAACTCACCTCTGCGCGTCTCAACTGAAGATTTATTCACCACATCAACTGGTTCGCGTATTTGCTGAGCTTTTAATGCAGTCGCTGCCGGCAGCTCGGTTGACATTGGTGCGTCTTCGTCATTCTGTTGTTGTTGTTGCTGTTGCGTTTGAATTATTAATGTGCCAAGCAGCACGGCGCTGACTAACATTGCCGGCAGCGTTGTTGCTCCTTGTTTAACTGGCAACATTTTTAAATCATGTTCTCTTTCTTTTTACACTTTCTTTCGTTTCTATTATCTTTATTTTTTGAAGTAATTTCCTTCAGTCACGTTTCACTTTAAGCTCACACACATTTCTACTTCGGAGTGAATTGAATTTTTAAGCCAACTGACGCAGTTCTACCATAGCCATCAACATGGCCAAAATGACTATACATAAATTATTCATTTCATGTTGGGCAGCTTAGCCAACCTATTGAGGAATTGGTCATTTAACCATATAAATAGGTTTCCTTAAATGTTATGTCAAGGGGAGAAACATTATAAGAAAATTAAGCAAATTTAAAGTTATGCATTCCAAAATATGTTAAATGCTGCCCGAGTCCATGGGGAAGATGCCAGAAAGTTTCTTGCTAAAGTTTTAAGCGGATTTCTGTCAATTATTTAAACTTGTGTAAAAGTTGATTTGTAGTACTTAAATTGGGCAAATTAGGCAAAGAAAAAAGTTTTTAGCAATTTGCTTAAAAGATTTTACGACAGTTGCTGAGATTTAAGACTATGATCGAATTACGTTTGACCATTATCTCAACTTAACTAACTTTTAGAAACCTTCTGTGTGAAACAGAACACAAATCAATATTTACCAAACAAAAAAGTGATACAGTTAATTTAGTTTTTCAACATAATTAACGTAATAAGAAAAAAGAGTTTCGCAAAATTAGTTTTTAATGCTCACATGCATATAACGGATATGTTTATTACGGTACGCAGAGAACAAACATTGACACTGAGTCAATATCAATTATGTTTTGACCTTTTTTGGTCAGAGGGTTCAGATGTACATTCGTGACTTGTATAAAAAACATTTTGTTGGCATCAAATGAAATGGAAAGCCGTGTCGACTGTTAATTGGAAAGGCGGGTCTCTCTTTCGGCCCTGATTCTGAATTTGATGCTGTTGGCCGTAATTAACATATACACAAAAGCACAAAAACATATACAGCTCATATACAGCTGACACGGCTAAAACGGACTCGTGTTATTTGTAGTTAGTTTTTGCTATAGGTTTTCTGTTTTTCCGCTGTTGTTTTTGTCTGCTGAGCTAGCCCGTAAAGTATACAAAACAAGCCGCAATTTTAACCGCAGCCGACTGATGTACAACAAAATAAAAATAAAAAATGTTTTTTTGGGCCAAGTTGACCGTCAGTCAGCTCGTTATCGTTAATGTCAACGTTTATCCGTGTAGCCTATGCAAATATTTGGACAGTTTTACACACAATTCAACAGACAGCAAAGGCAACCAACACACACAGGGAAACACTTAAACACAGCCTGTGGCTATAGTGCGTATCTGAATAGTAGTCGGTCGCACTTGGACTTGGATACTAGGCACGCAACTGTGGCAAGTGGCAATTGAACGTCTTGCACGCAACGCCCGCTGCACGTCCGTGGCACGAACTTTCCCTTTCGCGTGTTGAATCGAATCTGCGGCACAGTTGCCAGTTGCCGCAACGAACACCTGAAGTCGCCCACTTCGGCAGCGGCTTCGGCCAGCAACCGACCGAATTGGGATTCAGCTGCCGCCACTGCCACTGCCACTGCTGTTGATGTCGCCTTTTCTCCCAACCCCTACCAATCCACATACAGTATGTCTAATTACGGTCCGCTTGTTGTTGTTGACTCTTTCCCTGCTTTGGCTTTTTTGGCATTAAGCATATTTGAATATAAGCGAACGAATCGGGTATTTATCACGCAATGCTTGGGCTTTTTAAAAAAGGATGCCAATCGGGTCATTGGGGCATATCATAAAATGACACTAGCCGAACTCAGTTGATTAATCCAGCCGAAAGCTCGTTGACAGGCAGAAAAGCTCTTTCAAGAGCTCGCTTAAAGTTTTCCATATGGAAATATCCTGAATAAAGTGAAGCAAGAGACATTATTCTCATATATATATGTATATATATTATTTTGTTTTGTCATGTTTTTTGATTTCTGTTTTTGGTTTTTGTTTTTGGTTTTTTGAACAATAATTATTATTTGTAATCATTTATTATTCATCGTCATAATCATAATAATTTTCTATACAAATACATTCAATAACAACAATTTATTTTTTATTATTTTCACTTTTCACGTTTACGTCATTGTTTAATTATTTTACAATTACCATAATTATGCCAGTTTTTTTGTGTTTTCTTGGGTTTTATTTATATGCCATATTATATTAGTGTTAGTTTTAAATAGTATTACTATTACATTATCTCTCAATTTTATGTTCGATTTTCGTTTCTTATTTTTTGGGTTAGACTTGAGTAAATCGTTTCGACTGGGGCCAAGTTTTTGTTTGAGTTTTTTTTTTTTTTTTATTTATTAGGGGATTCTTTATGAAAGTTTGTCGCTTATGCTCATCAGTTTTAATTCGGTTTATAGTTAAAGATTTAGCTTGTCATTATTATTTTTAAACTTAATGTTTTTTTTCGTTCTCTATGTGGCTTTGATTTTGTTGTTTTAACAAGTACAGAAGATTTCAGTTGAGTTTTTTAAAGTTATTAGCTGTGTTTTTTTTTTATTTGTTTTTAATATATTTTCCTTTTTCATTCATTAATTAACTAACAAACTTGACTTTGTTTGCTGGTATCTCGAGAGTGTGAAGGGCTTGTTTTGGTGAGGGAATGGTGGGGGTGAAGTTAGGGTATTATTAAGGAGTAGGCTTATTCAGTGTACTGTGCACACAAATTTGAAATACTTTTGGTAAGAGTATTTGAAATCGTCTGCACGCGATCGTTTTTTGTTTTTAATTCATTTAATGTTTGCGTTTAATTAAATTTGACATGAGTTTTTTTTTTTTGTATATTATATATATATATTTTTTTATTTAGGCTGTGCTCGCTTTGGTGATGATATCAAATACGATACATTGAATAAGTTCCCGCGGGAACATAAATTATGTAATTGTTTTTTTTTTGGGGTTTTTTCGTTTTGTGGCCTAAAAAGAATTTTATTTTTTGCATTTTCCTCATATTAAAATTTGTTTCTCATACTCATTTGAATTTTTTACATACATTAAATAGTTTTTTTTATTTTTTTTTTTTTAATTTTTTTTTGGTTTTTGTAAAAAATAATTGCTACCTTGCCATAACATTTTTATGTTGTTGTTTACCTTTTTTTCGCTTGTTCAGCTGCTTTTGTTGTTGTTGTTGCTTTTGTCAGCAGCTGTTGAGCGTTTACAAAATTATTGTATATACTTGTTGTTGTTTTATTAATTTTAATTATTTTATAATATATTTTGGTTTTTGTGCTAATTATTTGTATTGATTTCGATTTTCGGTTTGTGTGTTTTCGGTATCGTTATCGGAATCGATTTCAAGATTTTTTATATATTCATTCAAATGAGCATTCAAATGAGCATGGTGCAGTGTCATTTGCTCAATTGTTACTTTTGTACACAAAACTTGAATGTAAAATGTTGCTGTAAAGTAATTTCATGTTCGATCCATCTTTCCGGCTATCCAAATTCGGATCGAGTTGTCGATTACCATTCAACTAGATTGATATACAGTGTCCATCATTTTGGGATCCCTAATGATCCCGACGCATTCAAAATCGACGCATGTTTTTTATTTCGTCAGCGTTTCTATTCTCGTTTCATTTTGTTAATGTTTATTGTTTACATTTAAATAAATTAACATTTAATCTATTATTTAGGCATCTATTCATGTTAACTATATTATATATATCAAAAAGTTTTACAAAAGTACACAATAATTCATAATAATTTGCATATTCGCGCAATTTGTGCCAGCGGCTCTTGCTTTGAAATGGTTTTCGATTTCGTTTTGCTTTTTCTTATTTATGTTCGCCTCAAAACAGTGGTGGGGGTCGTTCTCTTTTTTCCCCTATATGTTTAGTTTGTTAAATTCCGCCTTCTCCTTCTAACCCGCAGTTAATTAGAAATTCTCACACAAAAAATCAGAGTGCGATTACAAGTTAGGCCTATGTAAAATGTTCATATCTCCATTGAAAAGAAAGGACAGAAAGAACCAAAGAACTCTCATAAATAAAGTTTGGAACAGAAACTTTACGAATTAATTGCATACATTTCTTTGACAATCTGTTAGATGTGTGTGTGTGTGTATGTGTGCGTAGAGGAAGTGTGTGTTTGTGTGTGTGTATTTACAATGGCAAATAACAGGTTTTTGAGTAAAAGTTCAGTTTAGCTCAGGTGGGAACAAGGAGCCTTTTTATATGAAGTATATCAATACTTTCTGAAAGTAGTTAAAAAGAGTTGAAATAACGTGCGATTAAGTATGTAACTACGTTTTACAGTTTGTTATCTACAAACAACACCTAACATACCACACTAAACGTGCTGTTCCACATTTGGTTTTTGTTTGAAGTGTGACATTATATCCATTAAAGTAACGCGTCGGTTATAAGGTTAAAGTTACCAAAGGGAAATTGTTAAAAATGTTTTGATTAAGGTACTGCCTGCAGTGCCTTAATCTTAACGAAAAAACAGAATGCAACAGAGCTAAGGAAAACTGGACAGAAATGTACTTTGATGGTGCGAGTGGTTAGAGAAAAATTAAAAACGGTGAGAGAGACAGAGAGATAGAGAGAAAATGAAAGGTAGTGAGAAGTGTTTACAGATTTGAGTAATGTTTTTTTTTTTTTGGTGGTACATGCTTAATTCGATAGGCAATTAGTTAATACCAAATACAGCTATCATTAATTTTTTTCATTTAGTAACTAATTATTCTCATATAATACTTATATGTATATCATAATGTTTTCATTTTTTTTTTTTTTGCTTAATTGTTTTTGGTTTTTTATTGTTTGCCTATAGTTTCATTGTTTTTGGGTTTCTTTTGTTTTGCAAGTATGTACGATAAATATTTAATTATAAAACATATATATATATATATATATATATATATATATATATATATATATATTTATGTTCCATATGTTAAGGTTTATGTACGCTAAATAGAGTTAACTTTATTACAAAAATTATTATTTATTATTATTATTATTATTTGTATGCACTATTTATATAGTAGGTATGTTGTTGTTGTTGCTGTTACTGCTGCTATTTCGGCGTCTTCTTAAATCTCTATCGCCATCTTCGTTTTCATCCCCTTGTTGCGTTGCTTTATCGAGGCAATATTATATAATATGCCATGCTAAACCTTGTATATAATCGTAATCTTCTCGTTTTTTCAATCGCTTCTATGTTGTTATTGAACCTTAATATTTAAGTTTACTGTGCGCTTTATATGTTTTTTTTTTTTGGTTTTTTTGTTGGTTATACAAAGTTTATGTTTAAAAACTAAATAAAGACAATCTTAGACACATTTTTGGTTGTTTGTTGTTCTTCTTCTTCATATCTCATCATCTTCTTGTTATTTTTTACTTCTATCAAATCTAATGCTTCTTCTTTTTTCTTTTCTTCGTTCTTTTGTGACAATGTTATAATATTTGATTTTTTTAAACTAATTTATGCATTAAGTTAGGTTTTGTCACGTTTTATAATTGGGGATTTTTCAGTTATTTGTTGTATTTTTTTCTTAATGTTTTGCAATTGATTTGATAAGCGGTCTTTGTGTCATTTTGTGTATAAGAGTGAACTGTATGTGTGTTTGTGTGTATTTGTGTTGTTATATGAAATTTTATTAGTCTAGTTGTAAATTTTATTTTGTGTTTGTGTGTTTGCATTTTGTTTTCGTCGTCGTTATACTTAGCTAACCTAAAATATTCTCGTTTTTATCCGCCTTTTATTTAAGTTTTTAACTATATGTGTGTATAATAATGTATATCATTTATTTCATACACTTTTGTTTATATGTTGTTTTTTGTGGTATTTGGTATTTGTTTATTATATTTTCGATTTTGTTTTTGTTTTTGTTTAATGTTTACCTAAAAAACCTATTTTTGTGGCAGTTGTTTTTTGTTTAATTAAATATTAATATTTGTTTCTATTTGTAATAAAATATGCTATTTGTTGTCCTTTTGTTTTTTGGTTTTGTTTTTGTTTTTAGGTTTTAATAGAGATTTATAATTTATGTACTTTCTGTATTTGGTTTCTTTTGTTATTTATATTTCACTTGAAAGAGGACCATAAATATTTAAAGTGATTTTTCTTTATTTGTTTCTTTTCTTTGTCCTTCTCGTATTTACCCCGCCATTTCAATACGTTTCTCTTCTCATAGTATTTTCGTTACATTTCGTACCACAAAAAAATTTGCAAAAGAACGACCTGCAATTTCATTATTATTATTTTATTCTCCGTCTTCTTTTTTTCTGTTTGTTTGTTTATTTTTTACACTCAACGTTTTTCCGTTTCGTTTTTGTTTTTTTTTTTTTTTTAATTTGCTAGCATTACGAGTAATTTTCTATAGTACGAAATACAATTAATGACTTTTTGTTGTTTGTTTGTTTGTTTTGTTTGAACTGCAAATTTTTGCATTGTAATTTGCTGTGTATGTGTTTGTGTGGGTGTGGTTGTGTGTTGTGTGTTGGGGGGTGTGTTTGTTAGTGGCTGCATACGAATTACATGCACTATAAGGCGCCATTTGAGATGATGGTTGCCGCACTGCCAACAATGAACCATTTCCATCTTCGCCACCAATCGTTTATGTTGTAGTTGTAGTAGTAGAAGTAACGATAATTTCTAGCATTCCCATTCCTATCGCTGCACTTTATTCGTACTTTATTTTGTAGTTGCTGTAAGTCTCTATAGTTATTTATGCGACAACGATCCTTCGAAGCCCACCTTCGTCGCATCTTGCATTTTAATTTACTGCGACTGCTGCTCCGAAAGTATCGCACTTTCCTCACGCACGCATTCAATGGCCACGCCCATAGCCATGCCCATGACCACGCCCACGCACACGCCCACGCACACGCCCATTGTCCCTTTCTATAATAGTTGGCAGTGTAGCTTAAATTTCCATTTCCGTTTCCGCTCTGGCTGATGCCGGCGCCGTGTTGAGACCCCGCGCTCCAACTTCGACTGCGACTCAAACTCGAACTTGGATTCGAACTGGAACTGGAGCTCGTGGCCAGAAGCTCGTGACAGCTGGGTGGACATTTAACACGGCAACTAGTGCTGCGGGCGGCGCGTCCACAGCGCTGTCGTGCCGCCCCACAGCTGCTCAGCAGACCGAGCAGGGCACTCAACCAGACAAGCAGCTGCGTTGGCGTTGACGGCGCCACACCGGAAGCATAGTAGGGTGTCTGACAGCGTGGGCTGACCGGAGGCACCTCCGCACAGCCGCCAGACAGCGCCAACTCCGGCATATCGCTGCCCTCGTCATCGTCATAGTAATAGACGCTGTCGTATCGGGCATAATACGGCAGACGCTCCAATAGTTCAGCCCCAGCCGCCTTTGACTGTTTGTCCGTTCGGCTTACGTTTCGCAGCGCCACCGAGACGCTGGCGGCACGTGCATGTTCACCCGGCGGCGAGTTCATCGTTAGCGTTATGTTATGAACACGGCGACTGCTCGAGCTGTTGTTGCTGCTGTTGCTGTCGCCATCGAATGTGGCTGCAAACTCCTGGCAGATGGTGCAGATGCCATCAATAGGTCCATTGCAGTATTTGTAGCAGCAGTCGTTTGGGCCGTAGCTCGATTTCTTCAACTGTTCGCCAGTCTCGGGTATGTTTTGATCTGAAAGTGGTGAATATTATTAGATTGTTAATATTAAATATTTAATAAAAAATTTATTTTTATTCATTTAACAATTATAAACGTTGATTTACAATTTATCACAATATTTTTTCACGTGCTGATTTCTAGTTTTTACCATTGTAGTAGGATAGAGATAGATATAAAGGGTATTATCGATAACACTATGACAGGAGTACCCATAGATTAACATACAACTGTTATCTGGTCAGTGGGAATACCTTTAATGGTAAGTCTAGCTGGTAAGTAGCATTGTAAGCAACTCTGTATTACTTGTTATCCCATTAACATTAATCTGTTAAGAATCGAGTTAGTTCGTATTCTCTAAGCAACGAGGAAGGTCGATCGAGTTTAAAAATAAACAAAATATATCGGACTCCTATAATACATAATGCATTAATTGTTTCCTTTCATTTTATTCATAGCTATTAAGTTATGCTCTAAACTCTTTAGTTTCACTTTCTACATTTCTTACCGTCAATAATAAGTTTCCTTTTGGTGAAATACTATGCAAATACTATAAATTACTTTTCGCAATAAGACTTTTGCGATTTCATTCATAAAAAAATCTATTCTACTTTCAACTAAACCACCTCTTAAAGTAGTTAATGTATATCAAGTTCCACTAAACACGTACAAACTCTTACCTAGGCATACAAATGTCGGCTCTCCGGCATATTGGGTGGGCAGCGCAGGGGCGCGATCGGCGGGCAGCAGATAGGGGCACTTTTGTTCCACTGTTTGGCACACACTGAGGCACGGTCGAATGCGTCGACGCTTACGGAACTCTGCCTTGCGTGTTGATCTATACAAACAAGAATGATAATACATTAAATTACGTATACGTAACGTGAATAGCAAAAAAGAATGCGAATGTTACCTCTTTTGGAGTTTTGATATCACTGGATCCGCTGCACTGGGATCCGCATTTTTGGCAGTCGATATGAAATTATTGAATTGTTGCTGAGCAATTGCTCCTCTGCTGTTGCTGTTTTTGTTGTTGCTGTTGGATTGAGATTGGGTTTGGGAGTGGGATTGGGATTGGGATTGATGTTGACCAATGTCAACGACATCGTAGAACGCTTGGGCCACATTCGCAACATTTGCAACATTCCGTTTGCGATTCGCATTGCCATTTGGATTTTTGTTGTTTTGCGGCGGCTCATTGTCCTCGTCATGTTGTTGATTAATCTGGCGCTCGTTCCGTTCGTTATTGCCGTTATTTGATTTATTGTTATTGCTGATCAATTTCTGAGATTTATGCTTAATGCCGCCCGTGCCATCAGCCGTGCTGCTGCCAACAACAACATCTCCTTCTGTCCTCCCAGCTCCTGCTTCTGCCGCTGCTCCAGTCTCCCCATCGCCTGCATTATTTCGCGCTGCCCGTTTACTTTTTGCCACCGACCCTCGTTTGGTGAGTTCATCGGCTGGCGATGCATCAACATCCTGTGGCTCGGCATAATACGGCACCAGCGTGCTGCAGACCCAGCGGCGATAAGCTTCCTGCAAACACAATAGATACATTTCGATTTGGATTAATCAAGAAAGAATTGTGAATATAACAGACAGAAAGATACAAATGAGTTTAAACCGTACCCAGAATGGAACTTAAAGGAAAGTACATATAAGCACTATTTATGAAAAAACCTCAATATATTTAAACAAAAAAATTATTAAATTAAATTTATGTTTTACGAATGGAATTCTTTCATCTTTGTTTTACACACTCGAACACATTAGACTTTTGTCAAAAAAAATGTAAAGCATAGAAGAATACATATGCGACCTTAAAATGTATATATATATTCATGTTCTGTATAGGGAGCTAAGTCGATATAGCGCTGTCCGTCTGTCCTTCTGATTCTATGCAAAATAGTCACTAGTTTTTTATACCCTTAACCCATGAAATGGGTAAAAAAAGGGTATAATGTTTTTGCGCAAATGTATGTAACAGGCAGAAGGAGGGTTCTCCGACCCCATAAAGTATATATATTCTTGATCAGCATCAACAGCCGAGTCGTAGCCATGTCCGTCTGTCTGTCTGTCTGTCTGCCTGTCTGTCTGTATGTATGAACGCGTCGATCTCAGGAACTACAAAAGCTAGATACACCAGATTTCGGATATGAGCTCTCCTAATCCCTAGGCATGACAAGTTTGTTTCAAATTTTCGATAACTTATCTGGTTTACGATATACACATGTAATCGATAACAAAAAAATCTTGAATTTAAAAAAACTGAAAATGAGGATTGAAACTATAAGCAAAGTAATGAACTTCTGTAAAAATTTCATTAAACTCGGTTAAGAAACACCGGAGATATGAAACCATCAAGCATTGGTACAGCGGTATATGAGTGTGTCTGTCAGCCCGACCGTCTGTCCGACTGTATGACCAAGGGTTAAGGGTATCTTCTATTCGAGCTTACTCGACTTGAGCCCTCTTACTTGTTTTTAAGTTGAAAATATGGTCAAGGTCTGCTTTTTCTTGCAGTAAGATCATTTGTCAAAATCAGCGAGATTATTATATAAGGGCTATTATATAAATCTACTAAGTAAATTCAAAGACTTTTACAATATTTCGCAAGTAGAACTTGTCTCAGGTGTACACTGTATTGAAAAAAAACAATGCAATTGCTTTTTCCATGGGCAACATTATTATGCTAATATTTTAAATGAACAAAACATTTAGTTATTTGTACAACTCTGCAACGCGCCATAATGTTAATTGCGACTTGTGTTCAGCTTATGTGATTAGAGCATTAATCGGCAATAGTCTCATCACGCTAATATAATAAGCTTTCAAGAGGCATGAGTTATGCCAAAGCAATCGCATTCGATTTATCAATGAGCTAACGACTGTCCAAAGGGCCAAACAATTTTGGAGCAGCAACTGCGAACAACAATTAAGTTTGTGTTGTGTATGTGTATGTGTGTCGTACAATGTGTATACGCGATGTATGTGTGTGTTGCATTTCGGTCGAAGTGAAGCAACAGAAATAGAGGCACACTTGAAGCTAAATTCAATTACAGCCTTTCTTTGGTTTTCATAGTTTGTTTTCTTATTGAAATAATTGCCATAATTGATTTAGGCAATCAACGGCAGGCATTCGCTTGCATTTTGTACCTCTGACCAATCAAGTGGCTGCACAAATATTTGATTTTTACATCTTTTGGTCAGCTACAACGTATTTTTACCTGGAGCTGACCCAAATAACTAAGGACCAACCAGAGCTAAGTCTGTAAGTGTGTGTGTGTGTGTTATTGCGGTGATATGCAAATAGGATAGAACAGGACACACAACACAGTTGATAGCCACAGAAGAGAACAAGAAAAAACATTGAAATTTGGGCAAAGGGAGTATAGCGAAAGGAGTAAAGGTAACACACAAAAATTCAGATAAAATATATAAAATATGTATTAGGTAGCAAGAATACATATAGACAAAATCAACAACCGCCCAACATTTGCTGGCTAATCAACATGCAACGCTGCAACTTTTAAGATGGCTAAAGAGGATCTGCATTGAAAATGCCTAAAGTAAAGGTTATTCGTAAATACAACGTGCAAATGTTTCCCCTTGAATTCACAAATTACAAAGAATAAATAATAATAAGTAAATGATTTACTCATATTTATTCTTAGTGAAATGTTTGAATATGTTTGAAATGAATATGTGATTGGTTTCTTGGAAATGTGCAAATGACATTTTATAAAAACTCGTATATTGCGTTGGAACTTCTTTTGCGAACTGTTTCCCAACTGTTTCCGCTTTGCTGCCACAGAAATTTTATTCTAAATTTAATTTTGTAGAATTGCTTTCACAGCTTTCACAAATCAGTTGACTGACTTTTTTGGTCACACAAACCAAAAATGCTGATGCAGCTGTAACAACAACAACATCAGCAATACACCTTTTTATATATATATGCATTGTGTATATAAATAAATAAATTGGGCGTGGTGCAGCGCACCTACTTGCAGCGGCAGGGCAAAGCCCCAACTGTCAAAGTCAAAAAGCAACAGGTGAAAAGAAAATAAAGATGGAGAAAAGACACTGTGCCTTATCTAGACATAACCATAAAGAGACACGACAAAAAAATATTATTATTTAATTACAAAAAGTGTTTTACTTAAATGCAAGGCAGGCAAACGAAGCGAGAGATAGAGACAGACACAACTGAACTGGGCATGTTGCCAGTTGCCAATTGCCAGTTGCCAGTTGCCAGTCGCAACTCAATTAGCGCATGCATGGCGAAGACAAATGCAGAACTTAATTAGAGGCAGGTAAAACAAAATGTATTGAAATTTAAGAATTTTTAAGACCAAACTCAAAAAGCCAAACTTACACAAGATAAGCTTGAGTTCACACACACACCCATACTATATATATATATATATATATGTATATTGTTTATGTGTTGCCATCGGGTGATCCCACCCACTATTCCGACTGCATCCCGAAAATAACATTTAAGCTGCACCTTCATTTAAATCCCAGGCGCAAAAGTCACTAACTTTTACTCACAGCTCTACAGACACCGCGGGCACCCCCTTTACCCCACTCCCCCTACCTACCCGACCCGACCCGACCCGTCGACACTCAAAATTGTTGGTTAATTTTAGGGACCATACGCCCTGAAATTCATTTTCATCCATTAATTTGAAATGCACAAAACAAGATAGTCAATTGAATCGGAAGGGGAAAGCTGGCGAAGAACAGTTCATTGATGCGAATGTGATTCCTATGAATCGTACCCATCCGAACCAACCCCACAATTAGAACAGTGTATGTTTGATTGGCCAAGGTATTTACAAAAATAGTATTGCGAAATCGTACGTGCAACATATTTGCATGCAACAGCCGTCACGTCACGCATTGTGCACTGTCCAACTTAAACTTAAAAGCTTTTGCCATTAACAACAACAATTAACTTGTTTATTTTATGCAGTTTAAAGCAAATCATCATCTCTATAGAAGAGAAATATTAACGACTGTCTCGCACGTTTTAGTACAGTTGCTTCGGAGGGCAGCCGTAATCCGTTATCATTGCGATGGGTTAACTTAATGGCTAAGGTCAGGCGAGAACAAATTGAAAGGGCGAGAACAAAGATATGGCCACTGTCATTGACCGGCGGCAAATAACTGAAATTCTATTTTGAAAATACGCACACACACACACACACACACACACACACACATGCACATATATATCTATATATACACGCCCACACATGCACAGACATAAAAGTTAATGGACATGGGAAGAAGAAGAGCCTTTATATTTGGCAAATCAAGCAGACACTGTGGCAGCAAGATTTACGACTTTACGAATTCCAGCAACAAATACCAACAAACACCAAAAAAACCAAGTAACTATCATAATTTCATGTGCCATTGAACTGCTTTACAGATAAACAAAGCAAATCGAAAGGAACAAAGTCTCGACAAATGTCTCAAACTGTGGGCAGGCAAAACATATAAGTAATTCTTGTTGCTAAGAATCGACGAAGCTTACGTTTTAGTGTTGCCCCAAATGACCCAAAGAGGGTTCCATTTACTGTTTGTTGTCTGGCGCAATGCCACAAAGAAAACATATCCGAGAGCGATTTTGCATATGCTAATAATAATTTGACCTTATCATTGACTTGAATATGCATGTATACAATTAGAGTTTGAATTTCTCAGCTCTAGAAAAACACTTTTATTCGTTGGTTTTTTTTTTGTGTCATATTCACGTTTCCATTGGCTTCGAAGAAGCAAAGTGTTGTTTGCATACAACAAGTTAATTTTAATTTCGTCAGCTTTTGTTTAGTGTAATTTATAGCCAGTATTGCCGGTATTTGCCCGATGGCTAGTGTAAAAACAAACACACACACACACATACACGACGACCATACACAACATAATAAACTTTGTTTGCTTTGCATGCCAACAGTCCAGCCAGCCAGTCGATAACTTTATCAAACTTTCACTTCGCTTTCTACTTGCAAAGGTCTCACATATGCGGTACGTAACGGGGAAAGTAATACCCCAAGCATTGCCCTTCGATTGGACTGGAAGTATAAATATTTTATGGATTGCTAAGCACACTCTACACACACACATGCCGTCAAAATGACCCAAAACGTAAAGTGCTGGTCAATGCTCTGCTTTTTGGACTACTCCTCTGTTTGGTGAAGGGGATGAATGACTGTAAGGGGTCATTTTTAATACACTTTCTACAGTACAGTACAGTACTGCAGCCACGTTATGAACCCGCTACGTAACCAAAATTGGTCAAAGATTTGCCGCACTACAAAAAAAAAACACCGTTTGCACTAGTCGTATTAGCCAAATATGTCTATTTACTCTCAGTATGTAATGTAATTGATATGGTACACATGCACAAGCACACACACACCCATAAATACTCTAGTCGTTTGTATGCAAATCAGTTATGATTTGATTTGTACGATTGCAGTATATTTTTCCTCTTCTTTTCTGGGTTACAGCACAGCTTTACAGCTGGGCCAGCTACTTGGCTTCACATATACATATGTGTGTATTTTATTATATATGTTTTGGTAAGCAATTTGTATAATGGTGTGTGCATGTGTGTGTGTGTTTGATGTTCACTTTAATAATAAAAGAAAGTTTTCCACGCAAACTGGCGTTTGGCTGCCCATAAAAGTATGCTATAATATTTTTTGTTTCTATATTTCTTTTTTCCGTTTCCAAAATGTTAACATAGAAGATTTTAATGAAATCTGCTTCTTGTTTGAGAGCAAGAAAGTAAAAATTTTTAAAAAGAGAAATAGTCAAGTTGAACACACTCAGAAATCTAAGAAATAAATGCGTTTCTTTTTTTTACTTTGACTATACATATATTGTTATAATTAAATACCAAAACTAATGCTTGAAGAGAAATAAATCTTTTTTATAATATATTTCGACTTTGTCACAATCACAAAGAATTTCGCTTACCAATCTTACACACATATTTAAGCCACAAATTTAGAATCTGTGTATTGATGCATAATTTGCAGTTCGTGCTGCCTATTATTCTCATAATTTTGTTGCGATTTTAGCTAGTAAATACTATTTGAAATTTGTGCCTGCGATATCACGCATATCAGTGGCGCAGGCAGGAAGAGCAGTGGGTAAGTAAAGCCCTTGGTTTTCCGGTTTGCTATTTTAAACTGCTGCAAGAAAACGACACAAAAAATGGCTGCTACAAATTGTGCTTGCACCTAAAGTATTAACCATTTCTAAACGTCAATTGGCAGGCTGATTAGACAAATTTGCTGGACAATTAATGGAACTAAACCGTTGACCATTAGTTTTGGCGAGTCTGGCGAGAATTCGAAAAACAAATTAATGATAATTAAGGCCACAACAACATTCAAACTGCAGCAACACTCACCACTCCGCCAAACCCAACCCAACGACCCAACCACCCAACCACCCAAAATACCCAACACAGTAGTATTTACTGGCCACTGGACATTAAAGCTGTTTCACAGCTTAACAAGTTGGCATTTTCTGTGTGCGGGGATTTTGTGGCTTTTAAATATTTCGTGTGCAGCGGCGAACACTCTCTGTGTCCGAGTTTCACTCGAGTGCACGTATAAAAAAAAAAACAGAGAGGGAGTGGCAAATGTGGCAAGTGGGGAGAGGGGCTGTGTGTTGTGTAGTATACTCGACAAAGAAGACGAAGGTAACACGTGACCGTGTGGCTAACAAAACAAACGAGGCAATGAACCAGTATCCGCAATGTGCTCTTGCAACGCTTGCCTCGTTGCATGTTGCCGCTACTGCTGCTCCTCCTCCTGCTTCTGCTGCTGCTTCTGCAAAAAAAGCTAAAGCGAAAGAAAATACACACCGAGAACTCAACTGAGCGTATTTTTTTTTCTCTTTTTTGCTCTGTAAAATAAAAGTTTATCCTTGAACCAAAAGCATTACTTAAGCATGGATGTATGGGTGTGTGTGTGTGTGTGTGTGTGTGTGTTGGTGTGTTTGTATATGTATTATTGCCATAGCCAATGCGACAACACGTGCCACAGTTGGTCAAGTGCGTTGCACAGCAACTACTCTTCTCTCTGTGCGTGTGCGTGTACTAGTTACCAAACCAAACACACTTACACTCCAGATAGATAGGTGACGGATAGGTGGAAGAAGATAGGATAAAACAGGGGTGGTAAGGGGGGGTGAAAAGGGCACTAGCTCACGCATCAAAGTTGCGTTCGTGTTGTAATTGCATAGTTCGAAAAGAGCTCCAAAATGTCGACTTTGTCTTTTAGCCAACTTGCCCAGGACTTACACTTGGACTTGGAGTTGACGTGGCCAAATGCCATTAAAGCGTAAATCGAAACCAGAACATTCCTGTTTATTATAGAGCTCTCTCAAGCTAAAGATTAGGTAATGCTGCCGTAGCGTAACATATCGTATTTGATGAAAGACTGTGAGTAGCCGATGCAAACTGAGATTGAAAAGTTTTTTTTTTTGTGTGTTCAATTAAATTGTGAACGGAAGAAAAACACTGACAATTGCTTTTTAAGCAGTAACTGAGAAAGTAGCTAAGGAGCAATAAAAAATATTGAACAGATGCAATTTGTTCAATGAGTGGGTTCTGGAGATGGTTGCCTAAAAAAGTACCCAATTTATTCTAATGATCGAATAATAGCAATTTAAGTATCGTAAACGAGCTACGCTAACATAACGTAAGTGTAATCAAACAAGCAGGTAAATTACTTTAAATTTGAGAATTTCAATAAAATGTTCTTAACTTTCTGCCAAACCACCCAACGTTTAAAGCCTCAAAGCAACTGTGTCTGTCTCATTGACGTAGGTGCACTATTAAATATTTGACATCATTGGACAGCGACAACTTTGTTCACATTTGCGTTTAAAGCGGGCCATAAAAATGTACGAAAGTATTGCAACAACATTGTCAGTGGGTTCCGCCCAAGGGGCAGCTGCCACAACAGAAGCTTTCACAATAGCTAACTGCACAAACAAAACGCCACAAAGAGCTATTAGCTAGGTAAAGGCAATGCGCGCACATGTTGCTTATACCACAGAACATTTTTTATAGCTATACTGAACCTAAAAACAATGAGAGAATGAGCATTCACAACAATGATTTAAGGCATTGCCAGCGAATTATTGCATTATTGCGGCAGTCAAGCGCAATTGATTTGCATTTCATTTTCCAAGTTGCAAGCCAGTAAATAGCTACACCCAATCACTTAAATTTTAATTAAACTTGCGACAAGAGCTCAAGATACAGAGACTGAAGGAGAGAGAATGGCTTTGGAAATATCATCAGATGCGTAATTGAAATGCCACATGAATTTTGTAGTCAACACAGCATTGAAATGAGGAGCAGATTCACAACAGTTGATGCCTGTGCATCCAAAATACATATATACTATTTGTGACGCATCCCCCTATATCTCTCCATATCTATCTGCAGCGTGGCCCGCAGTTCTGTTTACAGCTGGTTGGCAGCCTCAGGCACAAAGCTCGCACGTTGTCAAATCGCAGACGCCTTTCCCGTCAGTTCGACGTCGTCCTCAGCTTGTTCTTGTCGTCATACAATGGCATCGAATGAAAGAAAGGGAAGCGCACAGACAAACAAGGAGTTAAGAGTGCAAGGGTGTGCAGGAGCTGAACGAGAAAGGTTTGGCTATCAGTAGCGTCTGACTGATTCAGACAACCGGACGGAAACAGCAAAATAAACTAAACACTGCATTTATGCAAATAAATATTAACGTGTTTGTGTTTGTGTGTGGGTGTGGGTGTGCGATATATGTGTTTGATATGTCTTTGGCATGACAAAGGAAAAATATACTATTGTATGTATGTATTTATGTGAGTAAGAAGATGATCCCACAGACATATGTGACTAAAACCAATTTTAAGCTGTAGCAAACGACAAGATAAATAATTCCTTATTAAATGAACATCCATTATGCTTATGTTATGTTAATAACATTTCAGATCGCTCTTCTATGTATTTTAATATTCTGCATTCCAAAATACAACCGTGCTACCGTTTATGTAAATTGCTGTAAGCACTTTATTTAGTGCTTGAAATATTTGAATACCTAATTGCATTAGCTATTAATCAAAGCCCTTTGAGATGGTATACATGGAATTTAAAAGTGAAATCAATCGTCTTCAACTTAAAGGAACACTTATTAATCGTATGAGTCATTCAGAACTCATTACATGCACTCACACATACACACATTGATAGTCAGACAAAAACCAAAAGTATGAATGACACTAATACGCAGCTACTGTTACGCACACACACACTCACACAGTGGGAGTATGAGAGAGACACGGGGGCATAGACTGGTAGACAGGCAAATAGAAAGACACATATGACGTCAGCTTATAGACAACAAGAGCAACAACAAAGCAGCGACAGAATTCGAACTTCAAGTGAGAGAACAACAACAACGAAAACAACACTAACAATAGCAAAAGGCGTCAACCAGTAAGACAATTGCCGGCACTTGAGTGTTTTGCCCGTAATTCGTTTGCCTTTGTTGCTGTAATCGCCACCATCCCTCCCTTCCTTCCTTCTTTCCTTACCCCCCGCCCACAATCTATATCTAGTCAACAGTTAACTGTGCTTTCCCTTCGTCCTATCTCCAGCAATCTTCACATTTAACCATTTTGGGCTCAATCCGGTTTCGTTCTGGTTCTCAATTTGGTTTGGTTTTCACTTTTCGAACATTTTGTTCTCGATAGCTTTGTCCATTATCTCGCCTGCTCAAAAATAGAGCGGCAAAAAGAGACAGAGAGCGAGTGAGTTTGAGCGAGAGCGTAAATTTAAATACATGCCTTGAAGCACACTAAAAGCGATTTATCTTTGTCGATTGTGGATTACGAACATGTTTTTCAAAACATTTTTCATATTGTCCCAACTTGAGTGTGTGTGTGTTTATGTGTGTGATTGCGTTACTGCTGCTCATGCTGTCGCGTTGACTGACAAGTCTTTGTACAAACAGCAGCAGCAGCAGCTGCTTGAAACACTTTGGTTTTCGCTATCCTTTTTGCCACCAACTGCCCAGCGGCACACAATAGCATAAAAAACGGAGGGCAACTTACATTATTTTTAAGCTAAACAATTGCTACTTCGCGCCAAACTTTGCTTTTGCGTTGCTATCCAAAGCTTACTTAAAAGTAATCAAACTTATAAATTATGATTGACTTTTCTTAATCTTAGCTAACATTTAGCATGATTGTTCACTTGTCAAAATATTAAAAAAAACAGCGAAATAGTCGAAAATACCTGATTACCATATCACCGGAAGTTCAACCAACATTAAAATGCAGTTAAATATAGAAATAATACAAAGAAAAAATCAAGTTTCATTAGCTAACTGCTTATGCCTATTACCCCTTACCATTAAGCCTTATTATCTTTACTAAAAATCCTCTCGATTCACTTCAACGTATCACATTTCCAGTTCCAACTGTAATGTCTTTATGAATATTTCTCTTTCTCTTTCTCTCTCTCTGTCCGGTTCATTAGGTTTCGTTATATTTATAAATCGTCTGCTGCTGTTGCTATTTGCTGTTACTGCTCTTTCCCCCACATTAGCAGTATTCGCTGCACTGCGCCATAACTAAACAAAGTCCACACTTTCTTTTCCCCTGCCGCTGCCACTATGCTGGTTGGCATTGTTGTTCTCATTGCCTATTGCTTATAATAGCATTCGCATTGGCATTTTTATTTTCATTTGCATGCGACCAGCGATGGCCTAGGCTGTCGCCTTGTCAACCGATCCAAGATTCAGAGTTCTAATGTTCCATTCCCATTGCGTTATCCTACCCATTCGCAAACATTTTCAGTTCTCCTCGTTTCCAATCCCGACACTCCCACTCAATAAACGTGACGTGCGCCTCACCCACACAAAAGTCGATAAATTATTAGATTGTAAATAAAGCAAACGAAGATGCAAAAAGTATACGAAAAGAGACGATGGTACAAAAGGTAGCAGTAGCAGCTACGTTGGTAGCATGTTGTTGATGGCAAAAAATAGAAAACAAAAAAAAAGAACGTGGCGTAAATGAAAAAAGATTTTTGGGAACCGCAGCAAAGTTTTCTTTTGGGTCTTGGCAGCCGGCACACATGTGTCCAAAAAAAAAAACCACAAGAAAAAATGAAGCAAAAAAGTAAGAGAAGGAAAGATAGGCCGAACGAAGAACAGCAAAGCGGAGCAGAGGTAAAGCTGTAGAAAACGACAATCGCTGTGTGCATGTGTGTGTAAATTTGTACGTGCGCGCGTGTGTGTGTGTCAGCTGTCTCCTGTTGTGGACAACACGCGCCTAAGCTGTATACATGTATTGTGTGTGTGGACTTAAGTGAGAATGTGTGTAAAGTGTGTGTAATCAATCATTTATGAAATTACGCTACTTCCGCTTTTGACAATATTCCTTTCAACGCCCACAAAAGCCCCACACCCTCCCTCGACCCATTATATCGGTGATGACGTAAGTGTCTTTGTAATATGTAAAATGAAAATTTGCACAGATAATGATGACCAGCTACAAAATACAATAAAAAACAAGTAAAAAGCTTTAGTCGGGAGAGCCCGACTAGAAGATACCCTTAATATGTAATGCAGTTGTAATAAATAAATAAATCAATATAAAACAAAAGTTTTTGTTATCATGTGTAGATTTATTTTCTTTAATGTTTTTATATTTTTAATAAGCTTTTTATTATATACTGTGATTAATATTTATTGTAATATATAATTATTACATAACAGAAGCTTACTTTTAAATTACTTACATATATATACATGCATTAACACTAATCAATGTAAATATGTACAAAGTTAATTTTTACAATAATCAACATTCACAGAAATCCCGTTGTGGTAACTGTAAACTGTCTCAAACTCCAGGCCCTTATTTTCCCACGCACAATATTTGAAAAGCCCCAATTAATGTGGGAGGCACAAATGGTAGTGGACGTCTTCAAATCTAGCAATCACCGAAATACTTTCCTGAGCAGTTCGTTGTAAACAGGACCACATTTATCGAATTTACTTAAGCATAAATTAAAATCACCCAATATTATACAATTATTATTCAAAAACAGATACTACTGAAATATATCCTCAAATTTAGAATTAAATGTTGACAGCAGATAGGATGGTCTTTTATTTACAACAATAAAGTTTATAGATTTAAACTGAAAATAGTAGTCAATAGTAACGTGCTCGTTTATATTGGAAACTTTTAGCTATTTTATGGATTGGGGTCCAAAAAGGTTCTTTGCGATGTGCGCATATTTCCATCTTTCCTCTAAAAATGAAATCCATAAAGTACTTGAAGTAGGATTACTGGATTCCTTGAAATCTATTTGCAAGAAAATGCCTGTTGCCCCGTTAACTAATCCATCTCCAGTATCTACATTGTCCGTAATAAATTATTTGGCAGAAAGGAAGTACACAGCCCTTGTGTCTTAGAAGATTTAAAGCTACGAACGGCTTCTTAAGTTCTAACCCTATTTGCGGAATTTAAGGGAGTAGCTTTAATGTAATCATTAGCGAAACGGATTAAATTAATATCTTCGGCTGTCATAAGACCCGAAGCCATATTATTTAGAGCAGAAGCAAAAAGTTGATTCTCCCTTTGTGCCATAATTTTCGTAAGTTTCGAATACCTAAATAGGTTCCACACAGCTGAACCAAATATTGCACTGTATGGATCATTTGCGTTGGGTTCAAAGATCCAACGATGATAACTGTCGAAAATCACCAAAAACTATTACAGAAATACCTCCAAATAGAGAAGAATTATTGAAAATTTGCTTGAGACGGGAGTCCAATTGAGCAAACATTTTGGACCCGACCATAGATATTTCATCTGTGATAATGAATTTAAGGTTAATCAAATTTAAATGTAAAGTATGAACTAAATCATGGCTTACTGCCTCAAATCTGAACCAGAGTAGTTAACTGGTAAAGAAAACATGGAATGCAGTGTTGAGCCACTGATTCCGAAAACTGCTTTTCCTGTGAGTGCACCCCACAGTACCACCTCCAACAAATTCGTGGTACACAGATTTGTTATTGCCATTGTGCAAAACGTGTGTTAAATATTGCTTCTGCTTTAAATTAAGAGACCTGACAATATCTGCTAAGATCTTAGCTGAATTTAAAGCTGGTAGCTTAACCGATCGGACATTATTATCATTTAAATTTTTTTCTGCAGTACCTCCATCAACATTTAAAACATTTAATTGAGGATTTATTTCTGATACTCCCAATACTCGAAAATGATGATCTACAATATCTTAGTTATCTAAAATATTCTCATTCTCATCACGCGCAGCACTACTAAAAGCGTCCTCAAGTTTGTCATCGTCCAAACTATTATATTTTCTACGATTATTTTCCACCAATTCCCGATTTTCGCTACAATACAATTCGCATTCCTACTATAAAAAGCAGTAAATCAGCTAGGCATATATTTTCTAAAGCGACGGGGCGTTGGACATCTATATGTCCTAACTCAAATATATCAGTAGAGCCAATAGTACATTTTGGATTTGAGCCCTAGACTTAAGGATTCTAACCCATTGATCTGGCATCAAAGTATTAGTATATACTTCAGCATTACTATTTTCAGACAGACGCATTCCTAAACAACAGTACACGACTTCTTAGGCCGATATTTCCGTACTCGATATGATTTTTTGCCTATGTTGTAACTTTTGCTTAATAGTTATTGCTAATTATTGCCCCTACTAACCTCACTAACTGCGTCACGCATTCATTTTAAAATACCTCTCTAAGACTTGTTAAAATAATTAACAACGTAACTGCAGCAAGCAAAGGGATCTAAAATGAACTGAATATCAATATTCGCTCGGTGCAGTTGAAAAATGTGTGTATTGTAGGCGTTAAGCCTAATAGCCACAAGCGTTCGCTTAAAAATATTTTGGGCTACTTAATACTCGACCTAAGTGCTTTTATGTAGCAATCATAACTGAGGTTAAGTTGATCATGGGGCAAAAAGTTATCGAAGTCGCTAAAAGGCTCTATACTTTCACGATCAAACGGGAACGGGAATTCAAGAAGTGTTTGAATTTTTTCAAAATTCTTGCGATGCGCCTCTAATATCTTCTATGTCGTCTGCTAACGGAAAAGAAATTCTGTTTGGAGCATGGAATAACGAAACTACAAATTTGATTTCTCCTAACTTTGCGCCCATGATTGTGTGTTTGATACTGTAAAAACTAAGCCATATCTGGGCTTGTTGTATCAGTTGTGAAACACTGATTAATAAACGATTTCACTCGAGGAATGATTGATTCATCGTTGAGGTCAATCTTAGGGACATCTTCAGCCAATACATGCCATGCATATGTGATGAATTTGATGACCCCTTTGTGACTACCAAAAACACCGCCCTCCTTTTTCATAAATTGTCTGTATTTAAAATCAAAACAGCTAGCACAAGTTACAGGGTCAGCTCCAATGAGACGTGCCTTATCATTAATAATTAAATTTGAGGCCAATTCTTCAGATAATATAAATTATTATGTCAACTTTTTTGAAAGTAAAACTAATAGTTCTGTCCACTTAATGTCAGCTGCTGAAAATATTATTTAATGTTGGAAGACCAATTTGCCTAATCATAGCCATAACTATTTTTTTCTGATTCCCAGTGAGCGGGCGACGTACAAATCCCTTTTAAAACTCTAAAGCCATCATCTTGGCAAATTAAATGATCTATATTCTCTTCATTGAGGACGTTGGCTGCGAAAATTTTTTGAGTGGCGCTGTGCTTACGTAAGCAAACAGAGGTATTGTTCCTAATATTAATCCTTTCTCACTTTTTTTTAGTTAAGAAATAATTTATCCGTTCTAAAATCTCTCCTATCGAAATTTCTAAGCTGGGACCCAACAATGGTTGTAAAACTTTCTGTGCATTTTCTTTTAATGCCAGCGAATATTATTGGGAAGGCCAGTTCCTCGAAGTCGTAATCTGCAATCATATCCAATGGACGCTGGCCTTCTCCAAATGCCATTACAATTCTCTGCACCACTTGATTTTCAGAGTGACGGTATAACATTGGCTGTGGGTATTGGAACATTGACTACTACTCCCTTAATAGCGTTTATCCTAAACTCTTAATAATCATAAAGGGAAGGCGTGGGGAAATTAGTCGTTCCTCCAGAGGCGTTAAGCCTTTTAAACAATCTGCAATATCGGGAAAATATAAGTCATTTGTTATTGAAGCCCTTGGTTTCTTGCCCAACCTTATTGGGCAAAAACTATACCTATTATTACAGGAGGGAAAAAGTGTAGAAAGACCTAAAATATCTCTACGATCTCTACTTTACTACATTTGCTTTCTACAATTTCCCGAAACATTTTGTTCACTTGATGTGGAAACCACAAACCTATGCAAAAAATGCAAACCTGATCGGGCCCTTCTTTCAATTTTATTGAAGGCGATAATTTAAGCATCTAAACTTGCCCCAATCGCCAACGATTTTGGGTCGCATTACTTTTTTCGTCTATTCTATTTTCAGGATTATTCCTATACTGGCTATCTCTTGGAGACAGTCTTCTATTGGCAACAATAGCAAACTCTCTCACTGAAATTCGAGCTCTTCGCCTAGCTACTGTGTTTCTTACCTGTTCAATAATTCTACGGACGGGATTGTACCTATCTTGAGCCTTCTGATCCCTATCTAGCCTCTGTTCGTCAACCCTATAAGTAGAGTCTTGTCGGCGCCTCGATCGCCGCAAAGTATTAGACATTTGCTACACTTATCTATATAGCGAGTTGGCTCGTCGAGTAGCGAGGTCTACGGTGTAATTTATTTGTTTGTCAGCCCTATAAATAGGATCTTGTCGGCGTGTCGATCGACGTAAAGTTTTATATATATGTTCGTCAGTCCTATAAAAAGGGTCTTGTCGGCGCCTCGATCGACGCGAAGTACTAGACACTTGCTCCACTATCTATCAAAAAAGAAATGAGATTTTCAAAACCCTTGATGACAAAATGATCAACACGTACAAATAATATTTAATAATTACACAAAGAAACACACACTAAAACTTCATGACACAATCACAGAACACAGTAACCAAAAGGAAGAGTGTTGACTTTTCATTTACATGCTTTCCCTACCAGTCCCAAAATTCCCCTAACTTGGCTAATTTACCAGGTAACATATAAGTTACGAAGTACAAGTACTAGCACTAGTTTATTCAAAACCCATTATGACTATCGCAGGTACTTTCGGGTCATATAAGCAGGCCATAGTTTAAACAATAACCAAAAACTAAACAGTTCAGGCTCGAGATAAACGCGAAGTGGCATAAATCTTTTTCAATATGTTAATATATCTGAAAGAAATATTAAAGTTTGTTGCATGCGTATAATGCAGCATATATCAGATACACAAGCCTGATTTGAATTATTTTGTAAATGTTGACAATGCCCATTTTTAAATTTTCTAATTTTGAATAAGCCTGAAAAGTTATCGAAAATTTTCAACAAAATTTTCTTGCTTAGGGATTAGTAAAGCTAAGGCTCTAGCTATTACAGTCTCTGAGATTGACGCGTTCATACTTACGGACAGACGGGCGGATGGACGGACGGACATGGCTATATCGGCTCGGCTGTTGATGCTGATCAAGAAAATATACATATATACTTTATGGGGTCGGAGAGGCTTCCTTCTGCCTGTTACATACTTACAAAACCAATATAGCCTTTTTTACCCCTTGAATGATCTAAGGGTATAAAAACACTGGAAAAAGTTTTTGGGGCTCGAAAACACCAGAAGTGGGAACCACACACGCAATGACAAATAATAAGTGTTAAAAGTGGCTTACAGATAAGTGGGTTAATACAGATAGCAAGCATATGCTAAAGGTCCAGCACCAAAGAAAAAGAAGGAAACCACTGAGTGACAAATACGCGGAGATTCCTGATAGGGCGGCTACCACGTTCACAAAAGCTTACTGCTGTTGTACAGATTTAAAGAACATAAAGAATTTGCCATCGAAGTACACCTTGCAGTAATAGTAGGTCAAATTACACTGATGATTCCTATGTTAAATATACTAAGCAATATTTGATACATTGTTTTGTCAAGATTTTTCTTTTCTTCATTATAAATAAGGGACAATCTTTTTGGTTGGCATTAACTTCCTAAAGAAATTATGCTAAGCCATTAAGGAAATCATATTTAGATAATAATATTATTTCAAATTTAAATATTTGGACATGAGCTAACTATTAAATTATATAAACAGAAAAGTAAAAAAATAAATAATAGTTCAGTTCTTTAAACGAAAGGGAATACAGCACATCCCTGAAATGTACAATTTTTTATTGTTACGTAGAAAAACAAAGCACTTTCTCATTTAAATAATATTTTAAATGCTTAAAGTGAAGCAAAAGCAGTTTTTTTTAGGGTTAGCCACTGTAAAAGCCAATAAAGGCTTTTACTTTAAAATATAAATAGTTTGTTTTGAAGCCTTACTAAAACTGTTCAAACGATTTGTTAAACGATTATTTATATGTAAGTAAGTAACTAAGTAATCCATTTGAAGACTGCAATAATTCTAGAAACACACAATCAAAAAAGTTATGACATTCTTTTCACAAAGTGAATAATATGCAGTATAATATGCAGTATAATAAGCAATAATAATGCTAGAAATTTGACATTGATACTAAACTAAACAAACTTATTTTTTATAATTGTACTCAGCTTAATCACCCCTAAAGGTATGCAATATAAAATTAATGTGTGGACTTTGAAGGCTTTTGCTGCTGGCTTGGGCCAAAACAACGAAACAAGGCTTTAGCCAGACTTCTATGGCCATCAACTAGTTTACGTTTATTTGACTATCAAAAGACTCGTAACCCAAATATGAAAACGGGTTTGAGGTGTGTGTGTGTGTGTGTGTTTTTGTTGCCCCTCCGTTTTTTGGGCCTGTGGTCCGGTCCGGCCACAATGTCAGGCGAGAGTCCTTTTGACTAATTAGACGACTTGCGGTAAACATAATCATAAATAAACACAGCAGTAATTATGATACGAGAGCGAAACACACATCCATAAACAACACACATATACATACATATATGCATATTTATGCATAAGTATATATGTATATACATATATTAAGAAGCTGCCTAGGCTGTCGAGTTAATTAATTTAAAACTGGCCGAAACTGCAGAGCCTTAAGAAGGCCTACAAGCTCGCGTTGTTTGGCCATGTTTTGGCTGACTGGAAGCCAAAAAATGAACGAGGCTTGTAGTCGCAACACTTTCTTCGTGCTCATGTTGTTCTTGCTATTGTACTTTCTACTTTTTTTTATAAAATTTTTCTTCTATTTTTTGGCAATTGGAAGCTGTGGCAGCAGACACGCTGAATGTGGAGCAGCGGCGCAGAGCGCGCGCAGTTAAACATTTAAAAAAAACTGGCGACTGGAAAAAAGACCAAGAAATCGGAATTCGGAATAAGTTTGTCCCATTATTAAAGTTAATTCTAGCTGCCAACGCTAAGTAAAATAATTAAATAAAATCTTTAAGAATTTTTATGGATTTATAACAAATAAAGCTAAGCGCTAAAAATGGACATACAACAAAAGTTGTCATAGTCAAACTTATATAAACTGCAGAAAAATTGCAGAACAGAAAAATTATGATTCGTGTCATGTGAGAGAGAACGACGCTGAATACCAGAGAGAGAAAGAGAAAGCACATGGATGAGCAAGAGACCAAGAGAGAGAGAGTGTAAATTAGTTAAGCAGCTGACGGTTTCGAACTCTCTCATAGTCTCTCTCTTTCTCTCATAGTCTCTCTCTCTCTCTCTCTCTCTCTCTCTCTTTCTCTCACGCTCCCTCTCTCAGTTCTTTCATTGTTACTCTCTGAACTCTCTTGGCGTCACCTGATTTCCCAACAGCAGCCGCGTTTCGAACTAGAAAAATGTTAAGGCTTAAGGGGAGAAGTATTGCTTGTTGGTGGGGTGGTGGCTGCTAGGGTTGCAGGGTGTTAGTTGCTTGTCTGCAGCAGGCTCCACCCGCAGGCTGATAGCTTGTTTCTGTAGTAGTTGGTATTATTGTGCAGGCATTTAAATGTGCCAGTCTCATACACACTCACACACCCACACACACCTACACACACCGGGCGTATGCGTAATTTAAATTTAAATTTGTTCGTGTGTGTCTTGTTACTGTTGCTGCTGCTGCTGCTTAGGCAGCTGCCTCAAGTTTTACTTAATCAGCAGCGCAATTCACATTCGCATGCAACGTGTTTGAGACTCGGCCCCATTCACGAGTTTTGTTTTTCTTTTTTTCTGCTTTTTTTCTTTTTGGTCGAGCAAAGCTTTTCCTTTTCTATGTGCCCCCGTTGCCAGTTGTTGTGGCGCTCATTAGCGGTCGCATTGTCGCACCTACCCCACCATCTAAGGCCACCCACCCTTCGACCGCAAACCACCGCCCAACCCACCGAGACTCTTTTCTTTCTGTCTCTATGTGTGTGTGTGTGTGTGTGTGTGTGTGTGTGTGTGTGTGTGTGTGTGTGTGTGTGTGTCTCGTCTCCTTTCTTTGCATTGACATCGTTAGCAGATGCTGCAACAGCAACAGCAGTTGGTCAGCTGCTTGCTTGTTGCAAGTTGTTTAAAGGCTCGCAACATATAATTGCCAATTACAAACACACACACATACATATACACAGGGCAATGGCCATCAAATATGCAGTCAAATGTTTGCACAGACAGTGAAAAATGTGCCAGCAACTTCGCACAGTTTGCCACAGTTGCCAGTTAGAGGCGACCTCTAAGTGCCACAAATTAACCGCAACGCGTTGCCTGCTCACTTGCCCCCGTTTCCCGCTCCCGCTTCCGACCCCGCTCTCCCCACTGTCCCGCTGCACGCATCTTTCGAGCTCTCAGCACTGATAATTACGGACAGAAATATAAAACCCGGAGGCAGGGGAGCAGGAGGTTGAGAACTGGCAGCAGCAGCAGCTTTACGTATTTGGCCGACTGCTGTGCGGGGATTTCTGAAGTGTTCAGCAGCTGGACTTGAGGAACTTGGGCTAAAAACTCATTTCCCCAACGCCCCATCCAATCCGATCCGATCCGACCCGACCCGCCCCGACCATCCCACCATTCGTAGCAGTAGCGCAAGCAGCGATTTCAATAATTAATGAGCAGCTAAAAATGTCACGCAGCGACGTTGCCGCGCGGAAGTGTTGCGAACCTCGACTAGGATTTTGCTTTATCTGAGAATTTTACAAAACTGGTAAAATTGCTGCACACCAGCAGCGGCAGACGGTAAGAGACTTAAGCTTGTTATACTCATTGATGAAGAAGTATAATGGGATAAGGTGGCATAAGCTATTGTAACTTATAGGACCTATCAGAGTTTTAGACAAACAATGCAATTTTGTTTTCTATACGGTAAAATAACATTTCAACTATTTGGGATGCTTTGAAAACCCGATTTTAGTTTACAGTTATTTATATAAAATAGAAAAATAGCGAAAATTGGCAAAATGTCCACACTCAAACCTCAAAATAATGTTCGTCTAAAGATCTTCTGCTAAAAACTCAACAATCAAGTCAAATACTCTTAATAGTCCAAGTGTGTAAGTGAAACTACTCGTTTTACAGGGTAGTCAACATGTTCATCATAAACGACATCATAACAACTTTAGCTTGTTTTCATTTATCTTCTGTTGAGTTGTGTGGCTAGGGAGCTTGAGGGCTTGGGGCATGGCATATTTTGGGGTTAACGGGTTGAATTTAAATGAGAGTTGCGCTGCGTTGCGTTGCGCTGTGGCAAAAAAGGGTTGCCAACCCATTGCCCAGTATTTAATTAAAACATGATGTAATGCGAGCGCGTGCCAAGCCAATGCAGAGACAGAAGAACACAGACCATAAGAAAAAGAGAATGAAAGAAAAAACAAAACAGTCGCAACAACTTTAGAGGATTTTTTTTGTGTTACTCACAAGAATTTGCATTAAGTCTGTTGTTTGTTTGCACCTCGCAGTCAAAGAAGGTTGATCAAAAGATTGTTGAAGAAACTGGAGAGCACTATCTTGTGGAATCAACGCTTCCAATATTCCAGCAAAATGGTAAGGAAATAACATAGCTCTAACCGCATAACCGAATTTATCAGATTTTAATTTAACAAGAAAGAGTATCAGACAGAGTTAAGGCAAAGAGACAAACAGGCGATAAACAATTCCACAAAACATTAATACACTCACCTTGCAGTCATCGCACTGATTGACCAGCGAATACACCTGCCTGCAATCGAAACGAAAGAGTATCTCGGCTAGTTCGCAGGTAATGCGGTTTGCCAACGCATCCACATCGAGCAGATCGCTGAGCAGGCGAATGCATTGATTGTGATCCTCTAGGGTTGCATTCAGAGCCAGTGTGTGCAACGCACTGAACACACTACGCTCACAGCAATGGCGCAGGCGCAGTGTGCGCAATCGCGGCAGCAGCTGTCCAAGCGACCGCAGGCCGCACAAATGCTGTGGACTCGTCTCGGCCGCATCGCCCAGGTAATCAAGGCACTGTTGTTGTTGCTGCTGTGGTGGTTGTTGCTGTGACTGTTGCTCGTTGGCTCTGAGTTGCTCGTGTGTCTGTAGATAGCTGTATAACAATGTGGGCACTGATTGATCCAGCTCCAGTTCATCCACATCATTGCTGATGCTACTGCTGCTACTGCTTGTGGCTGACAGCGTGGATACATCTAGTTCTGCGTCCTGTTCAGTTGTCGATGCTGCTGTTGCTGCTACCTCCGTTGGTGCAGCACTGTCAACAGCATCTTTCAGCTCCCATTGCCTATCGCGTCGCACTCGAGACGGCATGGCTTTATAGTTATTGTTGTTGTGGCTTAAACGCGTATGCGGCGACTTAAAGTTAATCGTATTTGCGTTTATGAAATACTTAAGTTTATTATCGGTGCGCGCTTGAGCGGCGCTGCTATCCGTCGGCTGCTGTTCGGCACAGGAACGCGGACAGATTGGCGGGCCGGGTCCCTCATCGACCCAGGCCATGGGCAGTGTGCCAGCCGAGCACTGACCCTGCAAATACACAACAAAATACAAAACGTTTTTATATTCAATTAAGCGAGAAAAAATATGAGTTGGAAACAATTTTCATATCTTTGAGTCTAGGCAAGGAAACTAAAACTTAAAAGTTATATGCAGGCGAATATTTTCTCCTTCTTCATTTTTTATTAAAAATTTTTTAATAAATACTGTACTTAGACTCCTCTTAAAGTTTGTTCTTGGAAAGTAAGAAGCTCTAGCCGAGAAAGCTCGACTAGGTAATACTCTGAACCCTTAACATTACACGTACGGTCATGCCTGCATAATTCGGCAAATACATGATTACTGAACCTTAACTTTCTATATCTCTGGTATTTCTCTATTGTGTATCTCGAAAACGAGGACAACTATCGACAATTGAAAACAAACTCGATCGAATTGATAGGAGAGTATATGTTTCTCTAGTATTATTTATAGTTAGCTTAGTTAGAAAGGCAGACATGGCTATGTCGATTTGGCTGTCACTGCTGATCTAGAATAAACATAGTTCTTGGTTTAAATATGCATTCTTCTGTCTGTTACATTTGCACAAAACCAATATATACATTTCATGGGCTCAGGGTAAAAAAACAATTTAAATTGATTAAGAAACAAACGAAATGGCAAAGTGTACAAATATAATCTAAAATGCAATTCAAATTTAGCTGTGGCAGCCAAAAGTGCAACTATAATCATACCCATGTTAAAGCTATTTTGGATTGGGAAATATATCAAGTAGGGAGAGAAGCCTTTGACAAAATCAGAGCAACCAAATTAACTATTTAATGCATTGATTAAAGCACAAATACTTTGCATTATTTAAAAATTAAACTGGCAAAAACACTCACACACATTTAGAAGAAAGAAGAAAAAAAAGATAGGGTAGATAGTGAGCACGCGAGAGTGAAATGGAGAATGGAGTGAGAGGGAATATGCGATGCAAGGCAACGAGGGGGTAGCAAAACAAAAAGTACTCTGCTATATTGAAAAAGTTTCTTGCAGTTACTAACAACAAGAACAACAGCAGCGACGACGACGACAACACCAACAAGAGAGGGAAAGTCATAAAATAAAACAACAACAAAACGACAAGAGCAAGTAAAATAGAAGCCAAACAACGAAACGAACAACAAAAACAATAAAAAAAACCAGAAACAACATCAACAACAACAAACAATGGCAATGAGTGCATAAAGAGCTGATGTTTTTCGTTATTAAAATGACCGCACTTCGTTGGAATTTTCCACTTTTCCACACACCCCGCCATTAAACTCAAGCCAGTTAAGGAGTGCGAAAAAAGGCGAAAAAAAAATATATATATGTGAAGCAAAATAATCGTGGCATACTTAATGGTGGCGCCGTATCAATACGAACAGCCAAGCAGCGAAACTGTCGGCCAACCGTTTATGGCATTCACATGCTAGCTGTTAAAACTTAAAACGTAAATATATATTTTCAAGAGCATATAAATATGTATTTTTGAAATACAACCGAAAAAGCAAAAGCGGCAAAAAGTGAAAATAAAAATAAAAATATCCAATATGAAAGCTATCTTTGGCATGCCGAATATTATATACTCTTGTTAAAGATCTATATGATATGGTCCGTGAACTAAGTGTAACAAAAACAAGTAAGAAGGCTTTAGTCGAGTAAGCTCGACTAGAAGATACCCTTAACCCTTGACCACTCAGACGGACGGACGGTCGGAATAACAGACACACACATATGGAAGTGTACTTCTGTACGATTTTAATAAAAATTGTACAGAGGTTATTATTTTGCTTATAGTTTATAGTCTTATAGTCATTTTCAATTTTTTGAAATGCAAGATTTTTTTTATCGATTACATGTGTATATCGTAAGCCTGAAAAGTTATCGAAAATTTGAAACAAACTTGTCATGCCTAGGGATTAGGAGAGCTCATATCCAATATGTGGAGTCTCTAGCTTTTGTAGTTTCTGAGATCGACGCGTCTTACATACAGGCGGACGGACGGACGGACAGACAGACGGACAGACAGACGGACATGGCTAAATCATCTCGGCTGTTGATGCTGATCAAGAATATATATACTTTATGGGGTCGGAGAAGCTTCCTTCTCCCTGTTACATACTTTTGCACAAAACCATTATACCCTTTTTTACTCATTTCATGGGTAAAAATAATATTTAAAACAGAAAGCTGGAGCACCATATATATTAAATAATTTAACTGCAAGAGAAGCAGAAAAGAAAAAAAGATTATATCCCGCTTGTCCGGACTTGCCTTGTTTTGTTGAGATTAGTTATCGATCTATTGTTGCATCGAGTACCTAACTATCAAAAAGGAATATAAATTGTTGACTATCATCCACTCGATGCCACATAGTAAAACATTATTCAACTACAAGTAAAACTAAGTTGACTAATTCACTAAAAGAAATCCACAAAAAGCCGTCTAAACACCAAGTCAATTCGAAATCTTTTATTCGAAAATCAAATCAAGAAAGTGAACCAAATAAAGCAGAAAGCACATCGCAAGACTCGAACGCCATCACAGAACAGAAAGCGAAATCGGAAACATATCTAACATATCATATCAAGCAAAACAAGCAACAGAGACATATAGAGCGAAATAAAATGTGCAAATTGCATTACAACGAACATCAATATTGCATGTCACCCGACTTATGTGTTTTGTGCCAGTGTGTGTGAGTGAGCTTTTGTACTATGTCTGGTTCAGCATATATTATGTATGTGTGTGTGAAATGTGCAGCTATCAACAACGCATAAAAACTCAATTGCCTGAGCTCACAGCACTGTTTTATCCGGGCCAATAACAATAAGTTGGATTCCTTAGTTCAGTGGAACGCATGAACGTAAGTATTCATATTATATCTATACGCGTATTTATGTATATAAGTAAGGTTAGAAACGAATCCGAATGCCTGTAGTGTTCACATTTGGATTAACATATACATATCTGTACGTATGGAAAACCAAAATGAAAAATCATACCATGAATAAAAACATGCACAAAAGCTTTGTTAAAGTCAAACAAGCAAAAACGCTCTAATCGAGTAAGCTCGACTAAGAGATACTCAAACCCCTAGGATTTACAAGTACAGTCATGCGTGCTCTACAGTCCTAATAATTGATAGCTACGCTTCAATCTGCTTCTTTCATATATTTTCAGAGATCAAAACGTTTATACAGAGAGACGGGCGGGTATGGCATGGCAACTATAGAAATCATAATAGAAGCTTAGTGAAAGTAATCTTAGAAAGTTTTACTTCAAGTATTAGTTAAAGGAAGCCAACAAGTGCTTATAGAACAAGATCTCAATTATTTCTGTTTATTTGGTACAACTGGTCGCACTGACCTTTGTAACTATAATTATTTTGTGAATGGCAAATTGCTCTTAAAGTTGTAAAATTCACTTTGTACTTTTAATACAATTGAGCGACCCTTTAGCTAACTTCATGAAAGAGTATAGAATTAGACACAAAGCCAGACAAACAAACGGACAAACGTCCGCACACGGACACAAATACTTGTACAGAAAGGTAGGGAAGCACATGCACGGCGCCATTGTTGATTTAATGGCAGACCAGCTGCGGCCTAGTGCACAACAATGCGACCCACTCACAACTTGCTGTCCCTGGTTTGAGAAGGGCGGGGGGGTTTTGGATGGTATAGGATGAGCACTGTTAGAGGCGGTGGGTTGTTAGGGTTGTTGGGGTTGATGGGGTTGCTGGGTTAACGGTAGCCGACAATACAAGAAACAGCAACAAGATAAATTCTTGAATGCGCAACAGAGAAATAAGAAATTACAGAATAAACTGACATTACAATTTGCAAAGCGGAGGCCAGAAACCCACCCACCTCCCTCCCGCCAATCCCAGCCACAATCCCAGTCCCAATCCCAACCCAACCCACTTCAACTCTCGACATTCTCTCATTGCCATCATCTCGCTGCGGCGCTGATTAGTTGCGCTCATTTCAGTCCGATGGCTGTTCAAACAGTTTGAAAATGCAAAATAAATGCAAAGTTTTGCAAAACTTTTTGGTTAATGCAAAATTCAAGGGAAAAATATGAAAAGTTTAGCTTGACTGATGAGGCGGCAGGCGGAGGGGATTGGTTGAAGGGCTAACTAACTGGGCCGTGAGAGAAAATGAACTTCGAACTGTAATTCAAGCACTGGCCTACACTTAATTATGGCAAATTGTTTTTAGACTTTTAGTCAGGAACCAACAGTTTCACCTGCAGGCCAATTCTGAACCGAACCACGCGAACAACATACCAAAAAATCTTTAACAAAATAAATTTAAATTATAATGCCAGTTTGATGAAGTTAAAGGAGGCTGAAGAATGGGTACTACAACTGTATTATAAGTCTCAGCGGAAATTGTGCTCAAAGTCGATTAACTGTTCAAGATTATTAATGATGTGTGTATATGTGTAATAGGTTGTTTAATATAAAACATCTGCGAGCGTCAATTAAATATTCTTCTATAACTTTGCACCGAGTTCATAGCAACCTGAAACCTGTATAAAGCTAGTCATGTGGAGAAAGTTATTAAATTGAGTTAATACATATGTATGTGCAAGTATATATATATACGTGGAATTTCAATTCCTTATGAAAGTTTTAAGGCACAGCTGCTGAGCTTCATCAACATATTTATGGTCTTACTTTTATGTTTATTGTATCGATCTGTTATTATATTCTTGTATGTTATGTGAATTGAATTTTGAATCCGCTGAATGCAACCCTGCTGTTTCTGTGAATTGCAACTCAGATATGAAAATACATTTTTTATTGGGATACTTAAGTCGGTTAGCTTATCGGGGTTTCTGCTTATTTTTGAAGGTTAAATTTGGTTACGTCCGATATGAGTTTAAAATGAGTTAAAGAGCCTGCTTACAAAGGTGGAGTAAGAGTTAGCTGGGGTGGGCATTTTAAAGACCTGTGGGAGTGCCATCCAAAAAAATCTTAGGGGGATGTCACTAGCTACATTCCTACCAATATTGGTTATTTCAGCCTTAAAACTGTAGAAGATAGGGCTTGATGTACATTTTTGGGTGAATGTCGAAAAATTGTCTGTTAAATATAAATATGAAAAAAGTGTGTTTGAGAATATTTATGAAATTTGTGGAGTTGTAGGTGCTTCTTTCTGTCTGTTCTGTCTGCACCCATTTCGTGGGTTCTAGAAATAACAATTAAAGACTCAAGAAAAATAACAATTGTAAACATATTTTATGAATTCAAATCTTTTATATATTTATTCAAGTGTTTTTCAGAAATTACCTCTATGATTAAATTGCAAGTCTTCAGTTTTGACACGTAACACGTAATAGTACATTAGAAAATATGCGAAGGGAGATTTGTTGAGCCGTCTACACGCTTGTACCAAACTGTCCTGGGTCAAGTGTGGACTGCAGGCGGCGAACAGTAACGGACAGCGTCCAATCCAGCTGACAACTCATTGTTTGAGGCAGCAACGTAAAAGGGTCAATGGGAGGAGGCAGAGTCTCGTGCTGTTAGACGAGAGGCTTTTAACTTGCAACATGCAGAGCCAAGCAATGCAGACAAAGGCCTCATTGCCACAAAGGACATTTAAATAGCTATTTGTATGTATATGGGTGAGTGTTTGTGTGTCTGCTTTTAGGAATAATGCATACACTCCATTATGCCAGGGCTTTGTCTAAAGCTTTCTCTGTGCAGTATTTTAATACACCAAGCCCATGAAATGGCCAAAGAGAGTATTATTGTTTTGTGCAAAAATATGTAACAAACAGACGGAAGTTTTTCAGCTCCCATAAAGTTTATTCTGGTTCAGCATTAACAGACGAGATTATTTCAAACTACCGATAACTCTGCCTGCAATCGTCAACACTTAAATCCTACTTGAGATATTAAAGATTGAAGATAACTTATCATGCATTAGCATAGCCCGCAGGATTAAGAATTCAGGGTATCTTCAAGTCGAACTTTGTCGGCTTGTTGTTGCAACAATCAAAAGCTTAAACTTTCGTATCACTCGTTTGGTCAGTCGCCAGCTTGATGTCAAATTGCATAAGATACACATTGCTACAAACAAAAACAAGTAAGAAGGCTCTAGTCGAGTAAGCTCGACTAGAAGATACCCTTAACCCTTGATCATACAGACGGACAGACGGTCGGGCTGACAGACATACACATATGTACATGCACTACTGGACGAATGCTTAATGGCTTCATATCTCCGGTGTTTCTTAACTGATTTTAATGAAATTTTTACAGAAGTTCATTATTTTGCTTATAGTTTCAATCCTCATTTTCAGTTTTTTGAAATTAAAGAATTTTTTGTTATCGATTCCATGTGTATATCGTAAACCTGAAAAGTTATCGAAAATTTGAAACTAACTTGCAATGCCTAGGGATTAGGAGAGCTCATATCCAAAATATGGAGACTCTAGCTTTTTTAGTTCCTGAGATCGACGCGATCATACATACAGACAGACGGACGGACAGACAGACGGACATGGCTAAATCGACTCGGCTGTTGATGCTGACCAAGAATATATATACTTTATGGGGTCGGAGAAGCTTCCTTCTGCCTGTTACATACAATTGCACAAAAACATTATACCCTTTTTTTTACCCATTTCAAGGGTTAAGGGTATAACAAGTAAAAAGGTCATAGTCGAGGCAGCTCGACTAACAGTCGGGCTGACAGCCACACACATACGTGTACTACTGTACCAATGCTACATGGTTTCATATCTCCCGTATTTCTTAACCAATTTAACAAAAATTTCACAGATTATCATTGTTTTGTTAATAGTTTCAATCCTCAACATTTTGAAATGTAAGATTTTTTTGTTGTCGATTCCATGTGTATTTCGTAAACCTGAAAAGTTATCGAATATTTGAAACAAACTTGTTATGCCTAGGGATTAGGAGAGCTCATATCCAAAATCTGGAGTCTCTAGCTTTTGTAGTTTCTGAGATCGACGCGTTCATACATACAGACAGACAGACATGGCTTAATCGACTCGGTTTTTGATGCTGATCAAGAATATATGTACTTTATGGGGTCGGAGAAGCTTCCTTTTGCCTGTTACATACTTTTGCACAAAACCTTTTTTACCCATTTCATGGGTTAAGGGTATAAAAAAAACACAAGAGAGGGGGTGGGTGGGATATCAATGTGCCCACAGAAACATGAATGTATTAGTTGTTGCCCACGTGTCTGGGGCCAGGTCTTTGTTGCAGTTGGGTGCACAGCTGTTGCAATTTCAATTATCCACATCTACGATGATGAATATTTCATGCCAAACATTTTCGAATTTCATTTCAGTTTCTCTTTCTCTGTCGACTCGAACTAGTCTCGCATGAGTAATGCAGCATGTGGCATGTGGATTTCCAATTGTTGCTCTGGCAACAGCAACAACAGCCAACCAAGTGACAAGCAGCAAAACTGACAGCATTATTGTTTTAAAGCGTTTCGGCGCATTTGTTTTCTCTCCATTTGCATTCCATACTCATTTTTCTAAAGCAAATTTGGAGGGTCTGCCAATTGCAGTTAGCTAAACAAATGCAGTTTCTCAAACTACTGACAATTTATGGTTTATGCTATGCTATGGCTTAGATGTTGAAAGGCTTTGAAAAAAGATACTCAGTCTGTCTCTCATTCTTAAACTCTATGTAGTCAGATACGTTCAACACGCAGGGAATTACACAAGCAAACCTTAGAGTAGAGCAAAAAGGTTATGCTCTATAAATTTCAGTTAATTTACAGCTGTTTATTTGTTTTAGAAGAATACACAAATATTTGGCAAAACAATTAAAATGCACCAAAAGAGAGAAGCGCAAAAAAATTTTGAGAAGGATGCAGAAAAGTCAGAGAAGAGCCAAAGAGGAAGCAACCAAAAGTGCACTTGAGCTAAACACCAACAGCAACAGCAGCAACAACAACAGCAACAGCAACAATGGCAACGGAACCGACAACACTTAAAATGTTACAGCTTAACCTCGACAGGCAATTCAAACAATGCATAGAGCGAGTGTGTGTTTGTGTCAAATTTCAACGCTTGTCAACAATGGTGCAAGAAAAATGCAAGTGCAAAACAGCAGCAGCAACAACAACAACAACAACAAAAACAGCAGCAGAAGCGTCAACAACAACAACAACAAAAACAGCAGCAGAAGCGTCAACAACAGCAACAGCAGCGAGGAATATGTCGCAAGCAGCACTCAAATTTCGAAATGCAATGCCAGAGTGTGTGTGTGTGTTTGCTTGGCATGCAGAAGCGTAAAAAAGTGACAGCTAACACACACACACAAACACAAAAGCCGCAAGTGAGAAGGGCAGCAAACAGCAATGAAGAAAGAATGAAAGAGAGATAGAGAAAGAGAAAGAGAGGACGCCTGGATTTAGAACTAGAGCGGTTAAGGCTGTAACAAAAGGGGGTCGGTGTAGTGGGCATGTTTATATATGTTAGGTCTGCCTTAATAGTTTGTCACTTGACGTGCCGCGATATACATAGGCGCATGAGTACAAAGCACAAAGCACACCCACACCCCCATCCACTCACAGCCCCCACCTTCAATATATGTGCATGTAAGACAACTGTCATTTCACCTTGATTTTGTTGTTGTTTGCCCATGACTTGCCACCCCTAACATTTAAAGACCCCCTTATCCCATCCTAATACAAATTTTTTTTCGAATTACGCGGGAATGTTTATTGTGGCTATCAATTTTACTGAGTTTTCACCGGCTGCACATATACAAAATATATTTCTTTTTTGTATAAATGTAAACTGATTAAATCTAAAAGCTTGTTAAACACATTTTTCCAATGTTATTTTTTACTTTTTACACTAATAACACAAAATGGTTTTCTATTATGCACAGGTTGTGTTATTGATCTGTTATTGTGTAATGAAAATGCCTAATTAAAGTGCTTTCTTGCCTTTTAACTATTTTAAGCATTGTCTACATCATGATTCAAGTATTCACGTCCATTTCACTGTTATTTGCAAATACAGTTATTAAGTCTTGAACCGGAGGGAAGGGGGAATTGGCATTGGCTGTTCCGCCAATTAGCGTGCGTTAAGCGGACGACGAAATCACGCAACGCCCTGCGAAACGATGCCAGTCAGAACAATTACAGTGCTGCGTGCATAATTTAGCGAGTGCTCCCCAAGGTGTTGTAAAACCTCCAAATGGGACAAATCATTTCAATGTTTCCGCTCCACACACACACACACACACACACACGTACAGCTGACGTAATTGTGGAATACGACACAAACTCAAAAAAGCTGCTTTTAACGCGAAAAAATATAATTCACGGTTAATTTAAAAGTTTAAGTTGATAGAAAAGTACTTACGTATAAACAAATAATTGTCATTACTGAATACTCTCGGTCGCACTCTGTTACTATACATGATATATGACTAACACTAAATGATTTATGTCCAAATTACTGTGCAACGCTAATCAACACTAAAAACATATGTGTTTTTATTGTGCTGCGCTTCACGTTATTTAAAAGTTAATGGCGTAATGCAGTTTTCATGCTATCAATAGACAATACATCGAAATTATGAAACGAAATGAACGGAGAGGGAGAGTGGAATAAGTTGGGGGGAATGGGTAAAGCATTATTTTAATCATATTTACACAATTCGTTTATTTATCATTCATTATTTATGCATATATAAAACTATATTCGGCCGAGAAAACCCTATTAATGGGCAAACAAAAGCAATGGGCAAAAACGGAAAAACGGAAAAGCGGAAAAGCCGCTCCCCAAAATCGAAACCACATATTAGGCAAAAACAGAGACCAAAACTCCAGGCAAGCATGTAGGTGTTGGGTTGTTTGGGTGTGGCATGTGGCATGTGGCAACGCACCTGTCCATCAACGTGAATGATACTCGTGTCTATACAACTGCAAAAATAATAATAGCACCACCACCAAACATTAAGTATTGCAATTTTTTTCCAAGTCGACATGTTTTTTTATAATACTTCCGTCAAGTATAAGTTTTTTCTAATACGACAAGTGTAACAAATTATTTACTTTTGTTTTGGGAAAAGTGTAAAAACTTGCAAAATAAATAATAGTTCCACTATTAAGTTCATTATATATATTAAATACGCTTATAAAAACATTTGTGTAATATATAAGTATTTCCTCGTAAAATGCACAGAAGAGAAAAAATACGAAGTCATTTCAGTAATGAAAATAAATAATTTCCCAACTATTAGAGCGGTAGTGCAAATTGTGAATAGTATTTGAGAGAAAATAGTTTAAAAGCCGAAAGCCTTTGGCAAACTCTCCCTCTCAGTGGATTGGTTGACGAATTGAGATGAATTTTTCCAACTTGCGTAGTATCATAAATCCTTTTACTCTACGTTTAGGGGATACCAACAGTTATGTAAAAATAATACAAGACCTAAAAAATTGCTGTTTGTTTTTCGGCCAGTCAGAAAAAGTAGCTTGACGGTGCTATTATTATTCTCGCAGTTGTATGTTCGCATTTGTTTGTTCTTTTCGTGGTAGCAAATTGAAAGGCTCGCTTGGACAGCTTCGACAACAACAACTACATTGTATAATAATATTAATAGCTAGTAAAAAAGATATCTCTGGCATACCGAATATTATGTACACTGGAAACAAAGCCTATGTGTTTTTTGTTCATCATCTTGCATGTGTACGGTAATCTATATGATATTGTGTTCAGTGTTCTTACAGCAACTAAAAGAAAAAACCCAAGGGGGATAAGAATAAGCTTGATAGCTCAAAAACTGAGGGTCTACTTTGCATAGAAATATGCGGAAAGACGGACATGGCTATATCGACTCAGCTCGTATTGTTAATCAAAAATATATAGTATGTATAATTATATACGTTACACTTTTGATGAACAAATTCATATACTCTTTTTAAGTGTAACGTTGCGCCTGTTGTTATGCCACACACAATTTTATCAACTTTCATTTGTCGAACATTTACCGGTACACTCGTTCATTTACGAGTATTTGTCGCAATGCCTAATGACAAAACACAATATCATTAGTTTTATAAAATGAAATGAAATTGTAAACAAATGTGGACAGCTTGGTGGTTTTAAAATACATTAGGTCCCGTCCCCACCGTTATTGTTTAGACTATGAACAAGTAAAACGACAATTTTCCATTCCGATTTTCGCTCGGGTCACACCCGTCACTCGGTAAATTTCCTTGATTATTTGTTAAGTGACACATATTCCGAGTTAAGGCAAATCAAATCACTCTCCACTTGGTCCAAGCTTTCCCTTCATAGAACAAAGATTGCATTAAATTTAACTTTTAATTTTATATATTAAAAGCATTTTAACTTAGCCTAACCTATTTCGAAATGAATTTAGAGCAATAAAATGGAAGAAAACTTTAGGAAGACCATGAACCATGCTAAAATTCCATTTGCAACATCTCCCGGTATTATTAGACAATTTTGTTCAACATTTTATCGATTTTTATAATTTCAAATATATTTTCTTACAAATTTCCAAGCTTTGTATATCATTCGAAAAGTTATCGATTATTTAAAGAAAGCATGTTCTGCCCACTTCAAAAAAGAATATATACTACAAATCTGAAGTCTCTCGCCTTTTTAGTTTTTGATATGAACAAATAAACTCCTATAATTTAATCCATAAAATGGGTTTACAATATACACATGTAATCGATAACAAAAAAACTGGAATTCCAAAAATTTGAAAATAGGGATTAAAAACATTGACAGTAAGGAAAATCTGTGAAATTCATTTTAAATTAGGAAAGAAACACCATGGATATGGCAGATTGAAGATAAATTATTGAGCATTGGTATAGTTTCACAGATATGACCATATGTGTAAGTTCAAGGGTTAAGAGTATCTTCTATAGTCAAGCTTACTTCTCTTACATACTAGAGCCTTCTTCCTTGTTTTTAGTTTGTACTAAAACTTTTTAATGGGAAATCTTATCTTTTGCATCTATATTGTTATTTAAAAATTAAGGAATGAGCTGAGCCTAGCTGTTATTTTTCTCATTCATTATACGGCATGAGTCGTTGCAGTTCCACATTTGTTTTTGCTTCACCCGTTGACCCCATAATGAAACTCTACAGCTGAATTTAATTTGCAACTTGTAACAATGCTCATTGAATAATTTACGCTCTGCGCAATGCCCAAATCGAGAAAGAGAAAGACATTGAAAGAGTGAAGAAGTCAGAAAAAGGCAAAACCAATCGGCAAACGAATGTGGCTTCAACACCCGAAGCGGTGATGGGTATGGAGGGGCTGGGCGGGGTGTTAGTCCTGGGGCAGTAAATAGCGCTCCACTTAAGATGGTCCCACAGCAATTTACGTGCCGAGCTGCAAGCAAAAGCTGGTTTGGAACGCCACATCCTTTTCTTCCTCACTCCCTGTGCCTCGTGAGAAGCTCCCCGCACAGAAATGCATAAGGTTATGTGGGCAAAGAGGTTGCTTCAAGGATTTGGACATGGAACGTGCATGGATTCTCCAGCTACGTTTAATGTAATTGTTTCGTATATGTATATGTGTGTGTGTGCCACACGCAATTTGAAAATACTTAATCAATGTGAATGTGTATTATGCCACAAATCGTGGCAACTTTCAGCCTTACATCTCCTATATTGTCGCTGTCTGCTGTCTAAATCGTGACCCAATCACACTTTTTTCCCTTTCCCCGAAGAAGGGGAAAAGTTGACTTAAGCTAAGTCGGTTGCATGCAAATTCCGTATGCAAATTGTCGACAATTAACTGCTGTGGTCGCAACAAGTCACCTTCCTATGCGCGACTGTGGCAAGGCGGAAGGCGGGAGGCGAAGGCGAAGGCGAGGCGAAGGCGTGAAAACGTATAGACAAGCCTATCAAGCGAGAAGAGAGAAGACCCATTGCAAAGCGCCGACTAATCCCAGGTAATTACTTGGTAAACAAATTGAACACCGTTTAGTTAATATTTCCCAGTCAGTTTAAGTGGGACAAGAAAGTTAAGGGAAGGTTAAATAAACATCTCTTGTTTATTTCTCTAAGATATTTAACTAAATTATCGAGTTGTTTGATTTAAACAAAAACACATTGAAAACAAAATAAAAATTATTATTAAGTTACTGGACATATTAAAAGTTAATAAGAAAAACTTTCTCCGTCTGACATTTTAATAAGAAGGTCTACGAAGATAATGTTGGCAAATTGGTAATGGTACTCTATTAAATTAATATATACTATATACAATAGTTTAATTCGTGTAAGAGAAAGAGAGAGTGAGAGAGAGAGAGAAATATATATCATATTTGTAGCGCAATTTAATTTCAATCAGAGAATCAATTTGCGGAATCGAAAGGGAATGAATTGCCATTCAGATAGATAGTCAGACAGACATAACGACAGAAGTAGTACAGACAATATATATTAAACCGCTTCAATTGCTTCAATTGCACTGTTGCAAGCCGTTGAATAGAAGTGAAGAGGAGAGTGATAGAGCGAAAAGGATATGCCTATGAATTTCTTATGGCAACCTGAAGCACTTTACTTATTTCTGATATCGACGAAGGACATTCGCCGTCGAACACAACACAACACAACACGACACAACACACACACACATACACAACGGAAATGCCAATATCTGTACACAGTATGTCCCTGTTTGGGGACGCCTTCTTTGTGTGTGTGTGTGTGTGTGTGTGTGTGTGTGTGTGTGGCCCGCGACAGTAGCCATTTAGCCCCTGCTTGGCCAGGCGGCAAAGAAAAGCTAGGCAAGGCGCATTCAATCAGTGTTATTGCAGCCATGTCCAAATCCCTGGCGGCCACAACTTTCATAGCTGCTGCCGCCTCTTCCTTCTCGCAACGATTTGCCATTCAAATGGCGAACAGAAAAAGCAAAAGCAACGAGCTTCTTCTTGTCGTCGTCGTCATCATCAAAAACCAGAGCGGAAATGTATGACAGCGCTCGCATTCAACTGCAATTTGACTTGTCTGTCTGGCATTTGGCATTGGGATTGAGTTGCCTGTTCCCTCAGTTCCCAATCTTCCTCTCTCTTTGTGTGTTTGTTTGTGCCTGGCAGCGAAAATGATGTAATCATATTGCACATGGCAGCAGTTGTTGGTGCTGTTGCTGTTGCGTTTTGCCTGCTTACAAAATAATTGATTTTGTGTGCACATCCTTGACACAAATAAACACTCTACACACACACACACACACTTATATATATATATATATATATATATATATACAGAAGCTCACATATACATATACATACATGTACTAAGGAAAATTTAACTAGAAGCTCTATAAAATTTGATTTAAATGCAACAGGGCAAAGGTTTTTAATTGAATTTGTAAAAGGGGCAGCAAAAAATGGCCAATGCAAAATAAATACATACAATATTTTGCAACAGTTGAATTGAGTTCTCTGTTGTTGGTTGTCGTTGTATGTGTGTTGTGTAAATCCAATACAAAATGGCTGACTGACTGACTAGCTATAATATGAGGCACTGTTACACAAAGCTTCGGTTTGTTTGCCAGCCACTTGTCACTTGCAAAACAACTGTTCACTGCTCCCTGTCCCTGCTCCTTGCCACACACACACACACACACACACCCGTCCTACCGTGGCTTCACATCCCCGCCATCCTCTTGCTGGTATTTATAAATGCTTGTGCTGAAATTCAGTTTCCACTCGAATATGCAACGTGCAAAACGGCAAATAGCAAAACAAAAACATCAGAAACAAAAAAAACACAGGCCAAAACGTACAGCAAAATACCAAAATACAAGAAGAAGCATGAGAGAAACAGAGGTAGTACATTTAAAAAAAAAACATTCAAAATGGAATTTTTTAAAACCTTTGGGTACATTTGAGGAGTGAGACTCGTCATCGATATGAATAACCAAAGTTACCGATGACGAGTCTTACTTATGTTATGTTTGTTTATCTTAATCAATCTTGTATTCATTTACTTTTTTTCGGAACAAAATTATATTTTGGTTATGGTTATAATATAAAGGTATTCATCAAGATATTGCAGTAAAATCAATGTGTTAAAAAAATCAAATAAATTGGAACTCAAGGGATTATATATAGAGCATAACAAGCAATCTTAATTATTGCATTTATTGTTCAAATGATTTAAGTGTGAACAGTGAAATAAAACTCTTAGTAGTGTATACAAATTATAAATAGTTATGTCTGAGGATCAAGGACAACCACACACATATAATAAATTTAGCTCGGAGATCTTGGTAGATTAAAAGAAAAAGTTTTACGCCGAATCTATTTATTTTATTTTTTTTTTTTGAGTGTAGTTTGGAACTAAAGGCGGCGCACTTGACTTGGCACTCATGTCAGGTGCTGAGTGCATGCATAGTAGCAGTAGAAATAGCAGTAGTAGTAGCAATAGCAATAGAGCAAAAGCATAATCAAAAGCAAAAGCAAGAGGGTGTGGGCGTGGGAGTGGGCATCAGACATGTGCACCATAAACCCACCTATAGCTCTTGTCAACAGGCAAACGACGTCGGCATCAACACATCAACAAGGCGCGTAGCTCAAAGCTGTAGATGTAGCTGAAACTGTTGCCGAAAACGCGATGCCGATGTGAATGTCGATGTGGATGTCGATGTGGATGTCGATGTGGATGTGGATATATATGCTGGTGTCGATGCCGATGCCGTAAAACGAGGCCTCATCAGAAATTCCATACTCGCACACTTGTATTCCCAACAGCTGACAGCTGGCATTTTTGTGTGTGTCTGTCTGTCTATCTCATTGGGCATAAAAAGAGCATAAAATTGGCATTAGCCTAGACATTTGGGCTACCAGAAATTGTTAACTTACTTGCGGCTATGGCTCATTGAAACAGTGTTCGCCTCTTTTGATGCAATGCCTATCTATTAATAACATAAATTATCTCGATGGATCTCTAGTAGCATTGCTCCGTGTCAATTGCTTAATGCTGTGTAACGGACAACCTTTCGAATTTTGCTTTGCTTCGAATTTAACACATTTTTAACAGCTCAAAGCAAGTTTTCAGCTTAAATTGACTGCCAGCTGCACAAAGGCCATTCACTGCAGACCCTTCCATCGCTTATGTTGCCGCTAATGAGTTGCCAAAAGATTGACAAAATTTTGGTTTTAGCACCGTGTCAGCGGCAGCATATATAGAAGGGATGGTCCCATTTCAATGTCCCACACATACGCCGACATCTGGTATTTTAATTAAACTTGCCACAATTTGTTGCACAAATACGACGACGAGTGCCAGACCCTATATAATTGCATGGAAATTACAGCATGCATATATGCAAACCCAATATCAAAAATAAAAAAATGGCAAACTGTCAAGAAGAACTTTGCGAGAAGAGAACTTAGACATGTAAACATATGTATTTACGAGGGTCGTCTAAACGATTAGTAAACATATGAAGAGAAATAAAATGTTTTTATACATCCCACAATAATTTGTTGCTAGACAGTTGTTGCACCTAAAAATGGCTTGATTAACTTAATTATTTTATTACCGCTGGTACAAAAATCATCAAACAATTAACAAACAAAACAGGAAGACATCTGTATATATACATATATGGTTGTACATATACATATGTGTTCCTAAACTAAGCTGTTGTGTCGCAATGAAATGGAATAAAATTGTGGAAGAGAATTTAATGACAACAACTAACAGTTAACTAATTGACATTGAAAGTCAGTCAGACTGTCTGACTGTCTGCCTGTCTGTCAAGCAATAGGAAAATAGGGCACACACAAACGAACAACATGTACTGTGTTAAGCTAAAGCAATGCCTAAAACGCGCCTCGAGCCTCGAGCCTCGATGCAATCGCAATCAAAAGACCATTGAGATATGCCCACAAAATTGAATTAGATTTCCATAGACAAACAGGCAATAAGGCGGGCGACAACAACAACAACAACAATGATGACTGTTAATAAATATTAAAATTTGAATTATATTTGGCAAACGAAGGAGAGTTTTATGCAAGCTGAGGAGAAAGGGAAAGGGAGAGCGAAAGAGGCTCACCCAAGGCATCCATTTTGTGGTCGAATATAAAGTGAAAAAAAAGTGGGGTGTGGCTTATAGGTGTGGTCGCACATTTTTTGGCAACGTTTCAAAAGTCGGCCAGTGATTTTTAGAGTGCGCACACAAAGCCAAGAGCAAAAAAATACATAAAAAAAAAAAATATAATGAAAATGAAAAAAAAAATAATAAAAGTGACGACGAATTGAAAGTTTTGCTCGTTTTCTTTGAATTTCCATTTTGGCTTTTTCCTTTTTTGTCACTGGCACAATTACCAAAGCCATTTTCGTTGATTTGTAACACGTTGCAGGCTAAAAGATGGTAATGATGATGATGATGGCGATGATTTTGATGCGACGATGATGATGTGCAACTTAGCTGTCGTCGTTGAAAGTATAACTTGAGTGGCCCCCAAGATGTGGCGCAATTGTCACACAAACACTTTGCATGCACAATCAGAACCACGGCACAAAAAACGAACGAACGAACGAAACGTACAGAAAAGAAAAGAAAAGAACTGAAATGAAATGAAAAGAAAAGAACGCTTCCCCCTCTTGCGAACGATTGAGTGGCAGCCCTTAGAGAAACTTCTACCCCCTCCACCCACCATTCCCGTTACTGGCCGTGCGCTCAACTTGAGAAACACTAGTAATAAAAGTATATGGTCGCTTAACGCGTTTTGCGTTCGTGTCCGCCATTCGGGCCAATTGGCAGCTGCAGCAACTGCAACAGCTGCTCCATTTCAATATGCAGTTTTCAATTAAAAAAAATAAAATTGTTATATATCATAACAGTTAAAAATTCACAAATTTGCATTTTGGCATATATTAATTAATCTTTTCATTTTTATACCCTTAACCCATGAAATGGGTAAAAAAAAGGGTATAATGGTTTTGTGCAAAAGTATGTAACAGGCAAAAGGAAGCTTCTCCGATCCCATAAAGTATATATATTCTTGATCAGCATCAACAAACTAGTCAAAATAGCCATGTCCGTCTGTTTGTCTGTCTGTCTGTCCGTCCGACTAGCTTTATGTATGAATGCGTCGATCTCAGGAACTACAAAGGACAGAGAATCCAGATTTTGGATATGAGCTCTTCTAATGTTATTTTAAATTTTCGATAACTCTTCCGGTTTATGATATACACATGGGATCGATAAAATCGAAAATTCGAAAATGGAGCTTAAAAACATTTAAAATATAATGAAAATCTGTGAAATCTTTATTAAAATCGGTTGAAAAACACCAGAGATATTGAAGCCACCCAGCATTGGTACAGTAGTACACGTAGGTCTATGTCTGTCAGGCCGACCGTCTGTCCGTCTGTATGGTCAATGGTTAAGGGTATCTTCTAGTGGAGCTCACTCGACTAGAGCCTTCTTTCTTGTTTTCTGTTGTCATTTCAACTTGCCAGATATGGCTTAAGCCCAATTTGAATATTTTAATAATTATATGGTATTGTTAAATATGTGTGAATATTTAATGAAATTAAATTTTAACTTCTACGAACAAAAACGAGGAGTCTACTTAGTATAGAGAAAAGGCTGTTCAGGCATTTGTGAACAGCAACTGTAACGAAGAGCCTTGAGGAATGTTTAAAATTGTTGAAAAACACCACAGAAATTCATCGATTTGTATTCGATGCTTTCAAAGTATTCCTTTTTTTGTAATTTTTCCAATACATTTAATCTGTTCATTGTTGCATTACAAGCGGGTGCAATATGTACAGAAAACGGAAAACAGTGTTGGGTAGACTATCAAGCAACGTTACTATACAAATCAAAATAAGAAGAAGAAGAAGAAGAAGAAGAAAGATTTGTCCGTTGAATTAAATACACTACCCTGGCAAAAAACTATGGTAAGGGCTTTTGCTCTAGTTGTGCGATTTTTAGAATCTGAAGTTTAACTAAGTTTTCAATAACTTCATTACGTTAAGCATTTGCAGATGTCAGATGCTCACATAATGTTCTGCTCAATAGTTTCATCTTTGTGGACAAAAATATCTATATATATGGCTTTTGTAATATCTTCTTAAGAAGTTTATTTTCAGAGCTTTCTTTCTTTGGACGGTCATGTCATGCGCGTGGCTTCCTTCTTCTCACTGCTCCTGCGTTCTTTGCCTTGCAGAAAATAATTATGTACATGTGGCCAATATGGAATGGATAAAAGACTGCAGTTGTTTTTGTTTTGTGTGTGAAAAGCCACGAGCAAGGTCGCATTCAAGCGATTTCAATAAGATATTACACATTTAAATGCGCATTCGAACCAAGTCAGCATTGTCACAATCAATATCAATATTAATATTAATACTTGGCGAAATGCTGAGAAAATGAGAAAAGCATATGCTACATTTTGGTGCAATTTAATTGTGTGACCGTTTAAATAGGAAACATTTTTATTGAGTCCTATGAAAAAACCTTTCTTTTGAAAATTTCTTTGAAAATTTGAAAATTTTTCGATAACAAAAGAAATTAAGAAAATAACGAACATCTGCGATTTTATTAAAATCGGTTAAGAAACACTGGAGATATGAAGCCATCAAGTATTGGTACAGTAGTACACACATATGTACTATATGTATGTCTGTCAGCCCGACCGTCTATCCGTCTGTATGGTCAAGGGTTAAGGGCATCTTCTAGTCGAGCTAACTCGACTAGACGCTTCTAACTTGTTTTATTCTTGCAAGTGTTGCAACAAAAAAGTCAATCTTACCTGCAGGTCGGTACCGGTTTTGTTCGGCTGTGCCAGATCACAAGCTGATATCCAAGGATTAAGGCGTGTTAGGGCTGTCGCAGTGCCTAGTATAGACTTTCGAAGATCCACAGGCGCTGCTGTGCTTGCACCAGGTGCAGATGTTGCTATTGTTGTAGTGGGAACAGGGGATGGTATTGTGCCACCACCGTCCCTCTGGGCAATTGCGATGAGATGTGACGCATAGGCGTCGTTAACTCTGATTTCCTTCTGTTCCCGTTCCGTTTGCTCCTCTCTCGTCTCGCGCTTGTTATTATTGTTGGTATTGGCGTTTTCTCTTTCGTTCTCGATGTTTTTCGCATGCAGCACACTTTCATCGATCAATCGACTTTCGTCCTGTTGCTCCGGTTCCGACTGTTGTTGTTGTTGTTCTTGCCGATTTAAAGCTAGATTGTAATCCTCCTCCTCTTCGGCGGCAGCTGCGTTTTCAGCGTCTTCACTAAGCTTTATCAGTCGATCGAATGACTCCTCCGACAGCAGATCGTCCTCGGCGACCAGCGCAAAGATGTCCTCGTCTGCGACAGTGTCAGTGTCTGTGTCCGAGTCTTCTTCAAATACAGAACGCGATGAGGCGTATTGCACTGGCAGACCACTGTTATCGTCCTGCTCTTCGCGTTCCCTATCTGCTATCTCACCAGTTTCCTCGTTCTCGTTAATAAGCGTCGCCTCACTGGATTCAGGCGCCCCCGCCACAGACTCTGTACCGGCGTCGACCGCTCGCCCTCGCGCCTCGTCGCTGGTCCCAAGACTACGGGCCCGTCGCGTCGATGACGCTGGCAGCGATTCGTCTGGCACTCGGCTATGCGGATAGAAGTCAAAATTGAGCTGAAATGAAGCACGGGCGGGGGCGACGTGGCCAGGACTACTACCGTCATGCAATGTTGGCAGCAGGAATGCGAAGCCGCCACCACCACCAGCTCTGCCACTGGTGGCCGAATCGTAGCTGGACGGTAATGTTGTTCCTGTTGTTCTTGTCGTTGTTATTGCCGGTGTTGTTGACGTAATTATTGTTATCGAGCTGGAGCTGGAGCTGCTGCCGCCGCTGCCGCTGCCGCTGCTGCTGATGGTGTTGGTGGTGCTGGCACGCCGAGCCCCCGAAATAAACGCAAGCGCCATCACGACCAGCCCGGGTCCTGGCCGCATATTGACCTCGGGTTCGGCGGTGCTAGCATGGTGCAGGCCCGCTTGAGACGCGCTTGCGACTCCAATTCAATGCGACAAATGATGGGCTCATGGCCCCATCATCATCATTAATATATCGTGTGTGTCGTTTCGATCTCCCACTCCAGCTGCTACTGCTGCGCCTGTTGTCGCTTTTTGCTTCGTTGGCGCTGCCTTATAGGCGGCTCCAAGCGTTTCCGTATCCTGGGAACTGCTCGGCTCAACTCTGTGCTCGGCGGCTAGCGGCATGAATTTTACGTGCTAAAACTCGCAATACGGGCACACTGTATTGATGCTACTTCTGCTGGCGTTGCCAGACCATTAATTACCTTGCACTGTGGTAATATTATGTAATTGTTGTTTTTTGCGCTGCGGATCGGCGCAGCGGGACATGGCAGCCAGTTATAGAGTTATAGAGAGGGAGAAGAGGAGCAGTAAGGTGGTGTAAATGCAAACGGAACTAGGTTTGAAGAATTAAAGTAAACTGGGAGAAAAACAAACGTATCAGACCGCAATGTAACGTAACAAACGATTCACGATTTATTTGACACTGATCTCGTTAACACAAAACATTTTTACTTATTTGCCATAAGCAACACTTATTTCTTTTATTTATTAAATTTTCTCTCGTATACTACTGTTGGGGCCGTTGTTTTGTTGTTGTTGTTGTTGTTGTTGTTGCAGTTGTTTTAGTTGTAGTTGTTGTTGTTATTGCGACACTGCTGCACATTAACCTTCAAATTTAAATTGAAATTCGTGTGTCGTGTGTGTTTTTTGTTTGTTTTGCTGCTGCTTTTGCTTTTGTTGTTATGGTAGTTGTTGGTGTTGTGGCATTCTTTTTGGACTTACAGCCTTACACGAAGGTCACATAGCAGCAAGTTTTTGGCTGGACTGTAAGTATTATTATTATTAATTATTAATTATTTAATTATGATTTAATGAGTTTTCTCTTTTATCAATTGATTTTTATTATAATTATTTAATTGTATATTTAGGAAACAAACGACTTTTCTGGCTGCCACAGCACTTCGAGAATTTCGAAACGAACATTTTCGGATTAAACGCCTCTCTCCGATGTACACTTCTACACTCTCTCTCTCTCTCTCTCTCTCTGGCTCACTCGCGTTCTATCTCTCGCTCTTGGCAAAAACGCCAACCCAACGTACAATGTTGTGCGCCTACGCTCCCAGCTTAGCTGCGCACTCTCTTTTCTTTTCTTGTTCTCGCATATATGTATATATTTTTTTTATGACCAGCATTTGATTTGCATTTGAAATGCCGTTACATGCGTTATGCGCTTGCAAAAGCTTATAAAACGTAATTTGGATGACTGAAATTTATGACAACAACTTTGCATTTTACCATTGCAATGGTATATAGAATGCATTGTCTGATATTTTGCATTTGTGTGCATGCAAAAAAACAACAGTAATGTGTGTAAGTGACACAGCAGCGAGCTTTATACGAGCCAATAAGCCAGCGATAAGTGTGAACGAGAGCTCACGAACAAGAGAGTTTGTGTGTGAGATAGAGAAAGAGAGTGAGGGCGAATGTAGAATGGAAGCACATGACGAGCACGAAGTCAAACGAAAGAGCCGCAGCAGCAGCAGCCACCGCACAAAGAAGAACGCCGAAAAAACGTCCGTAGTACACACGCACACACAAATAAATACATATATTTACACGTATTGAAAGACACACGCACAGGCCAAAGAAATTTATATAATTCGCAGCAGCCAGCGGCCGACGATGCCTGCTGCTGCTTGTTGTTTTTATTGCTGCAAACACACAAAACAGCGGCAGAGGCGCTCGTGGGTGGTTAGCAGCAGCACTGTATACTGTGAGTAGTTACTTAGGGCAGCCAGGCAAGCACTCGGTGTGCCTTTTCTAACAGCATGAAGTAGTCGCCGTCTTCTTTGTCACTGTGCTGTGTTAGTATTGGTGGTAACTGTAAGTATATGTTTACGATTTATACGCATATTTATGTATGTGTGTCTGTGATGGCAGCGCCAAAGACGACAGCGACGGCGGCGCCTGCATGTGGATTTTTTTTTTATGTTAGCTACTACTGCTGCTGCTGATTCAACAACAAACGCAGCAGACTTTTAGACAAAACCCTTCTTTTTAATGTTTTAGGCCACGAAATATTTGTTTTTGCACTTATTTTGATTTGGTTTCCCTGTTTTTGTTTGTGCGTGTATGCCAAAAAAAAAAGCTGCGTCTTTCCACACAAATAAATTATTATTCTAATATAATTCATTAAGTGGAATTTTGAATGGAATAGCGTAAAGCTGAATATAATATTTTAATAGGCTCTCATTTTTGGACACACTGTGTGTGGGTATTTATTAACATTCACTTTTATTTTATTTGGTGCTGCTGCTGCGTTGACACTGCACACACACTCACAGTTAAACATACATATACATGTGTAGAGGTATTTTCTATTTTTTTGTGCGTTTGTGCGTGTGTGTGTGTACTACTTCGGGTTCTGTGCTGCTTCTGGTATGGCGGCTGCTTATATAAGCCCGGAGCATGGCACAAAAACTATTCGCAAACGAACTTTCGCTGTAGATTTTGCAATGTACTACAGAGTTTTTGTTTATGCAACGTGGTCCCAATTTTTAGGACCCTAAAATGTCAAGAGTTGAGATTTTTCCACACATATTATATAACATTTGCGATAAAAAAAAACGTTGCTGGATTTTATGTGGTGGCTAGTCGATGTGTCACTTTATTATCGTCGTTCTATCGATCGCGATCTATCGGAAATACGTTAACGTATGTTATTACGTTACGTACATTACTAACGTAACAAATGGCTAAGCAACCATACACACGTGTGTATGTGTGTGTACATAATGGCAGTGTACATATATGTGTGGAAGTGTAAGTGTATGGGTATTTCTTCCAAGAGCGCGACCGCGTAGGCGGAGGCTGTGGCTAAGAGGGGAAGCTGCTGCTTTGGTGGGGACATTATGCTTTGCAGATTTTTTTTTTAGTAAACCACACCAACAAAAATGTTTAAATGGGCTCCGCGTTTGCTTTGCAAATACCCTTAATTTTTCTTTTTTTAATTTAACAATAACGATAGCTCAATTGACGTTAGCTTGTTTTCCAATTCGACCACGTTTCACATTCGTTGGCCTCTTGTTGGGTTATTTTTTTTATTTATTTTATTTGATTGACATATTTTTACATTGCGTATTTATATTTATATATTTCATAGAATATTTTTATCATTTTTCATTTTTTATTTGGCTATTATTTTTCTTTGTATTTCTTTTGCTAGTTTTTTCTTTTAGTTCTTTGCTGCTTAACTCTGTGGACAAACAGTAGCGCGACGACGCAGGATATACCGTTACAATCCTGCTTCTTGCTGATGGCCCCAAACGGCACTGACTGTGGCACAAATTGCAGATGGCGCTTAACTGGAATATGCCAATGTACCGAGCTGCCCATCGAGGGCAAAATACGAACCGCTCAGCGCTGACAACCAAGCCACAAAAAGAGAGAGAGAGAGAGCCGCTGATTTCGTCGCTCTTGTTCACGAACGCTCTTACTCTTGCTCAATCTCTCATTACAGTTCGTGACAGTTCGAATGAAAAAGCTTCCAGTACTGTTAACGTTACAACATCGAATATCTTAACAGATTTAGCATAACAGTTGCGTGTGTGGGTGTGTTTGTGTCTCTCTGAATGAAGTAAGAAAAATTACTTGCTGCAGGACACTTAATCACTAATGACAGCGACGCCAAAGTTAGCTGTAGCAGCGACAGAGGCAGCGAACCTTAACCCACTCAAAGTGCGTTGGCGCTGTCTTCACTTGACTCGAATCGAATCAACTCGACACTCGATTCGGATTAAGTTCTGTGTGGCTATGACTTAGGTTCGTTTTGCTTCTGCTCCTGCTTTTGCTTTTGCTTTTGATCTTACTTTGGCTTTTGCTTTTGCTTCCTTGCTGCTTTTCGGCTTTTTGTCATTTTGACTCTGTGTGTTTGTAGTTAAGTTGCATGCTTGCCACGTTTCGTTACGACGTTTTGTCTCACTTGGCCTGAATGTCTAATACCCTACAGTATCATTTAATCCCACTCAACGTGCTTTAGTTTTGCTTTGCAGTCTTACAAAAAACGTTGCAGTTGACAGTCTCAAATGAGCACATTCGATGTGAAGAGAGAATAACACTCTCTTTTTCTCTCTTGAGTTGCCTTAATATCAATTGCAAAATGCCGTACCATAACTTTGAGCTCAACTTCAATTTGTCAAAGTTGTTGTTAAGCATCAAAACCAACGGCACATTCTAACGGAACACACGGCCTTAATACACAGTTGGCAGTTTTGTCCTGATGGTAGCAACGAACTTGCCACAAACAATCCAAGGACACACGACCTTCAACAAGCCAAACGAGTTGACAGCTGATGCTAAAATTGAAACTAAATCTAATGCAACAGCAACAGTAACTAAGTAACTGTGCCACAAATAAAATGGGACAAAACTGCAGATATACAACTTTTTTTCTTCATGTTCCGATAATAGACACATGCAGTTATGTTCAAGAACACCCTGAAAGAGTTTTACAAGTCAACAAAGAGCAAAGCAATACAGATATTTTTTTATTAAAAATAAAAAGTATTACAAAATAATTATTAAGATAATCTTTAGGGATTATAAAAAATAAAATAAGTTCCACATACAGAAATTATAGCATGAAAAGTATTTCTTTTCATCACTAACAGCCCTTCCCCAAACAAATTGGTTTAATTTCAATAAGGTTATGTTTTATGAAAAGCACTGATTACAATTTAACGTTGGGATTTACACAGCTTTTCTTTTCGAAAGCCAGTTTCTAGTGGATTTTCGGTTGACAACCTCCAGCGCTCTCCACCTCACGTCCTGACCACACCCGCTGATGCTGATTAAGATAAGAAACACTGAAAGTAAAAGTGAACCAGCCGATACAGATAAAAACAGGAAGCAAAAAAGAATGAAACAAACCGAAACGAAACGAAACAAGTGATAAGGCTCTGGTCGAGTATGCGCGACTTACAGATACCCTTAACACTTGACCATACTGTCGGACAGACGGTCGGCCTGACAGACATAGACCTACGTGTACTACTGTACCAATGCTGGGTGGCTTCATATCTCCGGTGTTTTTCAACCGATTTTAATAAAGATTTCACAGATTTTCATTATATTTTAAATGTTTTTAATCTCCATTTTCGAATTTTCGATTTTATCAATCCCATGTGTATATCATAAACCGGAAGAGTTATCGAAAATTTAAAATAACATTAGAAGAGCTCATATCCAAAATCTGGATTCTCTGTCCTTTGTAGTTCCTGAGATCGACGCATTTATACATAAAGCTAGTCGGACGGACAGACAGACAGACAAACAGACGGACATGGCTATTTTGACTAGTTTGTTGATGCTGATCAAGAATATATATACTTTATGGGATCGGAGAAGCTTCCTTCTGCCTGTTACATACTTTTGCACAAAACCATTATACCCTTGTTAAAAAGGGACGCAACGATAAGGAATTTGTCTTGAAAACCATTTACTTCAATTTATGCGTATTCCAATCAATAACAGTGACACATGCAACCAAGCCAAGCAACCAAACAGCCAACCGACGAACCAACGAACCACGCAACCCAGCAAGGTCATCAGCAAGGAGAGAGTGAAAGTGCTAAGATATGCTCGATGACAAAAGGCACCCAAGAACGCGCCAAAGAATGAATAACTTGCCAGAGCTCTTTTGGCCAGTGTCTAAGGAGTCACACACACACAGAGAGAGAGAGAAGAGGAATGGAAATGAATGTGTCAAACTTATGCGGGCACACACACACACACAGACTCAAACATTGTATGTGTGCAGAAATTGATAAGAATAAAATAACCCAGAAGAAGAAATTTTTGCAAAGAGCGGCAAGAGAGAATGAGAGAGTGTTTGTATGTGTGCGTGAGAAAATAAAAAAACAAAACCAAAAAATGCCAGCACAAATAACAATACGACTGACTGCCAACAGCAAGAATAACAACAACAACGATAAAAGCTAGCTCAATTCTGAGATTTTTTATTAGCAATTGAAGAGTATAGAATTGGTTTGTGTATTTGTGTGTGTGTGTGTTTTTTTTTTTTTTTTTTTTTTTTTGGACGCCTACGGAATTGAGAATCTCCTGGAGATACAGGGGCCCGGACCACCTGCATGCACGATTCAAGGACAACGTCGATGCATACGTACTAAACTCACGTCCGGGCATGTCGGACACTGCGGGTGTCCTCGTGCCTGAACCTGTGCAGGTAGCTCCTGTATCCACCGTGCCCTGGAAAAAAACTGCGTTATGTGGAAGTCCAGCTCACCTGCATTTCTCCCAAACCAATCCTCTACGTTGGGGATTAATCGGTGTGACCATCTTCCTTTGCTCGCAGTGCTCCATCTATACTGCCAGTCGCCCATCGTCGATGCTCTTGCTGAGCTTCGGATGGTATCCATAGCGTCCGGCGCAACTGTCCTTCTATTTCGGATCTCCTTCATCTCGAGCGTTAGTAGGTCAACTGGCACAATTCCTGCCAGGACCAGTGCTGTATCTTCCGAGACCGTGCGGAAGCCGGAGATCACTCGGAGGGCGCTCAGCCCGTAAGGTGCCGAGAGCTTCTTTTTAGGTCCTTTTTTGTTGGACACAGCAGTTGCCCATATGGGTGCCGCGTAAAGCAGTACGGAGGCTACCACTCTCGCCAGCAATTGCCGCTTCGCTGGCTTAGGTCCCCCAACATTGGGCAGCATGCGCGAGAGGGCACCTTGCACTCTAGCTGCTCTCTGGCTGACGTACTCTACATGCGTCCGAAAGCTAAAGTCTATTGTCCAACCTGACTCCCAGGTATTTTATAGACTCCTTGGATTTCACAACATCGTTTTTGACTGGCACCTGGATGTACTCTATTACTTTGCGGCTTGTAATGAGTACGGCCTCCGTCTTATGGCCTGCAAGCTCCAAGCTCGCATCCTTCATCCACAATTCTTATTGCCGCGTTCGCTGTGGCCTCTACCTCCTTGCTCTCTTTGGCTACTACTACTAGTGCCAGGTCGTCTGCGAAGCCAATGAGGGTACAGCCCTGTGGTAGTTCGAGCCTAAGTACCTCGTCGTACATTAGGTTCCACAGCAGAGGGCCAAGAACGGAGCCCTGTGGTACTCCTGCTGTGACCTCGTAGCTCCTTGGTCCGTCCTCCGTATCATATTCCAACACCCGGTCCGACAGGTAGTTGGATATGATACTAGCTATGTACGACGGTACTCCGATTCTACCCAGGGCTGTCCTGATGCGCGACCAGTTCGCCGAGTTGAACGCGTTGCGAATATCGAGGGTTACTACGGCGCAATACTCCTTGTCGCCCCACCTCCATCTCGTTCGCTCGATTGCCTTGGCTGCAATATCTACTACCGCCTGGATTGCATCTACGGTAGAGTGGGCTTTCCGAAACCCATATTGGCTAGCTGAGAGCGCGTTTTTCCCATCTATGATGGCCTGCAGTCTGTTATATATCAGCTTCTCCAGGACCTTTCCCGCTGAATCTAGGAGGCAGATAGGCCTATATCCAGACGGGTCGTCTGTCGGCTTATCCCCTTTTGGCAGGAGGATTAGCCGCTGGCGTTTCCATATCCTGGAGAAAACTCCGTCCTGTAGGCATTTTGCGTATGTGGCCGCAAATATTTCTGGCCTCGAGCGGACCGCCAGCTTCAACGCCTTATTGGGGATACCGTCTGGTCCTGGGGCCTTTTTGTCACCCAGTCTTTTTGTTGCATCCAAGACCTCTTATAATGTGACTCCGTGAATAAGCTCCGTTCGCTGGATTGGGCTCGTTTCTTGTAGCCGCGGGTGTTGCGGGAACAGCGTCACCACCATGTTGGCTAAAGCCGTAGGACAAGTCACACGGACGGTCTCCTGGCTCCGCATCTTTTTCATGACCACCTTATATACGGTTCCCCATGGGTTCACATCAGTCTCCTCGCAGATTGCCCGAAAGCAGCTGGCCTTGCTTCTCTTAATGCTGCGTTTCAGCTCTCTTTTGGCTACTCTGAGGTCATCAAGCCTACTGGCGAATTCCGGGCGGCCCCTGGCACGTTGGGAGCGCCTTCTGGCCAGTAGGCACGCTTTCCTTAGCTGGTTGATTTCCTCATTCCACCAATAGCAGGGCGTTGCTCGTCTGCTCGGCTTTCTCCTGGGCATGGACAAATCACATGCGTCCGTAACGCAGCGCATTAGGCTTATTGCCATGTTGTCGACAGATTGCCCGATGGCTGGGAACACGGTATGGCGTAAGGCTTCAGTAAGGGTATCCTCGTCTAGGAGGTTTGCCTTCCACTTGGGCCCCCATGTTTGTGGTCGCGGCTGTCTTTGTGATATTTCATTGATCACGAAGTATTTCGCTTAGTGGTCGCTGAAAGTGAAATCCTCGCTGACTCTCCCCGTCGTCTTCCTGCATAGCGAGCTACTTAATAGGGTGATATCTATAATAGATCCCTGCCAGCCTTACGGTAGGTGAGCCGCCTCCCGTCGTTTGCGAGGTTTACATCTATCGATGCAAAATCTTCCAACCGCGAGCATCATCCGAGATTTCCTCTAGCAACTGCTGGAATCGCCTCAGATCCCTGCTCGGCGGAGCGTAACAACTATAAAAGGTTATATTGTTAATCTTCGCCCGAACAAACCCTTAGTGATCTATGATAGTTTCCTTCGGGGGTGTTCGGAGAGACCAGATGGCCGCTTTCCCACACTTGCTAGCCACCCATCCGCTTCCAGTGATTGGCCTGTGCGGTTCGCAGATTATGGCCAAGTCTGCTTGCGTCTCCCTGCCTCGCAGTGATTGAGGTTCAGCTGGACGCACTTCATGATCTTTTGGCCAGTGCACTCCGGAACATGGGACATCTGCCGCTACCGGCGATGTGTTTATCGTCCATGTTCTTCTCCTTGCAGAACATACACTGTGGCTCTTTATTGCAGTCCTTGGCCAGGTGGCTCTGGCCTCCACATCTTCGGCACAGATTTGACCGGTCCTGCTCATTCTTGCACTGTCTCGCGAGGTGGCCAAACTCCAGGCATCTAAAAGACTTGGTAACGCTAATGCGCACCCGAAGTCTTGAGCTGACCCATTCCACTTATAAGACTCCGACGGACAACGCTTTCTTTGCTCTGTCTGCGGGAAGCTTAATCGAGCCAGTTTGTGTCTGCCCATACGCCTTTCGCAGGGTGATGTCCTCCTGGGAGACCTCCACGTCAAATTGATCGCGGAACGCAATGGTCATCTCCTCCTTAGTGGTGACCTCATCGAGATCTCTGGCTTCGATGGTCACCCGGTGAGCGAGGGATCGTACCTGTGCTTGCTCGCCCAGCGTATTCGTCATAAGGCTCCTGAATGCCGAAGTATCCATTCCGGGCTTATTCAGCTGCAGTAGCAGTTCGCCCTTTTGGGTCCTCCGTATCCTGGAGACCGCCTTTCCCAGCTCGTTGAGCTTCTCGTCCGCTTTAACCTTGCGGAGTATATCCGCGTAGCTAGCGTCGCCTTTCGCTGCGATAATTATGGCATCAGGCCGCGCCTTCTCCATGCGGGCCTCTGGCCTCTTTGGTTTTCTGTCCTTCTTGTTGGTGACCTTCGTCCACTGTTCACCTTTTGGGCGTTCCTGGCGTTCTGGAGCATCCACGCCTGAGGTCTTCATCTCCACCTGACTATCCTTGGGGGCGGCCGGGTCACGCTCTCTCCTACTCCGCTTGCTGTGGGGTGTGCCAGGTGTGCTCGACCCTGAACGCAGCTTCCTTTTCACCTCCGGTCTAGGTGGGGGGGACGTCTGCGAGGACTGATTCGTCCTGATGACGGCTTTTGCTCCCTCATCATGGAGCTATATGGGTGCCAGCTCGTAGAGCGCCTTTATTCTCTCGATGGAATCGCGCATCGGCTGGTGGATGGAGCGCCTTTTGCCGTCCGCCAGCATCTCCACCAGCTTGGAGATTTCCTGGCCGAGCTCGCATAGCGCTGAGCCACGCTGGTTCGCCAGGCCAGTAGCCTCCTCCCTGTTATTCTCCGGTGGTGGCGCTACCCCACCCACAGGAGATCGCATCGTTCTCCTACTCCTCGCGAACTCTTCACCACTCTCCTTTGTTTGGTTTTTTAAACTGTTTTCAAAATTCATGTTGTTGGGTCCCAACTCAAAGTCGTTATCTCTGGTCGTTGTACAGTTACGTAATAATCCCATGGTTATCTTTGCAAGCAGTGAGACCCCCGCCCTTATGGGGTCGGGTGTTCAGAGCCGGTTTCGCTTTAATCAGGATTGTCTCAACTGAACCTGTACTGCCAACTTAATGACGACGCGCCATCGATCGTGCTTGGAGATTTGCCAAGTTTTAGCGGGACGGGGGCAGTATCAGCATTACCCTAGCAGTCATTTCGGCAAGATTTCACTCCGCTTACTGAGATGCTAGAATACTGATACTGTCAGCCCAGGTTTCACATTTTCAATTTGGGGTTTCCAGTGCTCTCTTACCAAGGCATTACTGGACTCTGCCTTAGTCGCCTTCTCGTGTTGGTTGACCGTCTAGCGGATGCTTAACGGTCATCCCGGGGATACCTGGCCTGCTGCCGGAGGTCACGAGATGCTTGCACTACTCAGGACAAGAATCGCCCTGGGCATTGCCATGTTAATGCGGGTCCAGAGCTTTCGCCTTGTCCTAGTAGAGCCATCCCCGTGCCGTATCAGTCGCCTCATACGACATGCTACGACTCGCTGTGGTGGTATTCTTATGCCCGCCAACCGCACGGTGTAGTGTGTGTGTGTGTGTGTGCGTGTGTTTATGTTTAGACTGTGTATGCAGATCATAAGCTTTAGCTTTTCTAAACACAAAGCTTAAGCTAAACTCAATTACAAACATTCAAGTTAATGGTATGCAGCTAATTAAATACACTTTACAACTATTAACGTTTTGTTTTTGATTGTTTGTTTTGGCTACCAAAATTGACTTCAATTTCTCATTATAACCAACAATTTGTGCATATACATAATTTATAAATGCAAATTACTCGCATTGTTTTTCATTGATCAGCATACTGTACAAATAACGGCGATAACGAATTGTGAAGGCAAGCAAAGTTTCAAAAACAGCATCATAACATTGACAGTAGTTCTGCATGCAGAGCACTGCAATCGGTTATCGTAATCGAAATCAATGTCTACCTTGGGAGATAAGCGTAACAAGGACGCTGCCGCCGCCGCCATCCAAGCTGCTGCTGCTGCTGCTGCTGCTGACGCCAAAACTGGGCAATGAAAGAATTCGGCAAGGATTTTGCGCAGTTTTGCTGGCTGTTAAGCGGAGTAGCGGACGTGAGGGGAGGTCGACAGATTTCTGCTCATTTTGTAAGCACAATAACAACATTAACACAACAACAAGAAGAACGACAAGAACAAGAAGGAGACAAGAAGGCATGGCAAAGGCAACGTAAGTTTTGTGAATGAAATTTTCGCGCACAAACAACGTTCATGTTGCGCACACACACACACACGCACACATACATCCGCACAGTCGCTTTCTCATTCTTGTACTTGCTGGCAAAGTCACGCGGCAGGCGGATGCACAGATGCGAAGCACATAAGCAAAGGCACTAGCAAAGGGAGCGTTTCCCCCCTACCCATCCCCTTCACAACAACAAAATAAAGCAAAGCAAACAATGCCGCGTTCTCTATGTTTTGGGTTGAAAAAGCAGCTAGAGAAAAAAACAAACGAAACGAATCGTAAGAGGCAGTGGAGAGCACAAAAAAAAAAACGACAGAGTGTGTGTGAGAGTGAGAGAGGGAGTAGAGTAGAGTAACGAAGAACTGAGTGCTGGGTGGACCCCAAAAGGGAATCAACATCTGCCGCTGAGCAGGGCAGACAATCGCTCTCGCGAGCGACGCATAAGCAGCAGCAGCGGCGGCAGCGCTTTCTGTGGGTTAAAACTCTTGGAATGCTACTGGAAAGCATAAGCATAAGCACTAGCAACAGCAGAAGCCAAGCAAAAATAAACTAATGCTTAGCATTTATCGATGATATTGGTAGTACGTTCACAGAGCCGAAACGGATGTGGATGTGAAGGAGACAGCTTTTTGCGGCGTTGACCCACAAATAAGACACAACTATGATTACCTCTGATGATGAAAATTAAGGCACTGACGATGATAAGAAAGCTTTTAGTTCAATGAGCAGTTATGCTCATTGAACACTTTGGATCGTCACGACCCCGCAAGAAACCACTGTGGACATAGTACAAAAAATTAAATCTAAATTTGTTATTATTGCTATTTGCAACATCCCCCAGATATTCGTAAGGTTATGTTAAACCGGCTGCTCCCATCATAAATCACTAAGGATCGTTAGTGAGGTTGGATCAACATCTCCAGAGCAATGTACAAAACGTACGAAGACAGACTAACGAATTATATACTGAAGACCCTTTGCACGAATTTTAATCATTGAATTAAAATCAAAATACAAATAAGTTATTTGGAATGCTTTTTGAAGCAAAAGTTCAACCACTTTTTTATGGATTTTTAAATATTAAACATATTAAACAAATTATTGTGATAGAAGTGACTAATTCAGAAACTCTATCTCAGCGAACAACGGGATCTTTTCCCCGCAAACCCTATATCAACAGTAATAATCTGATTTTGTAGAAATCTGTTCAAAAATAAAAAAAAATTAAGTCCTCAAGATACAATAGATAATATCGAGATTTTGTCCTAAAAATCAATACATCAAGTTATTTTGAAGAAATATATGCATCAGCATACAAGGCATGTATACTACTACACGATTTTCAAAGTGTTCGTGTGGCCGGCTGATTTAGTTCAGCTTGAAAGTATGCAACGATTTTTTAGCTTAACATCGCGCAATCGTTGGCAAACACACTGAATCCCATATATGTATGTATGTGTATTGCACGTAAAATGTAAATTCATCTGTATGTGTGTGAGTTCGTGTGATTGGTGATAAAGCCATAGATATAGGTTGGCCTGAGCGAGTGTGGATAATGGCGCGGCGAAAAGTCGAAACGCACACAACACACACACACACACACACACCGAGCACATCACACAGCACACATACATGCGCGCACATAATAAGGTGCGATTTGTCTCGCGCATAAAACGAAATTTCCTGCAAATATACACACACACACACACACTGCATGCAAGCAGGCACACACTTGGGTAGCTGAACGGCTGGCCAACAATGGTCCCTTCTGCTAGCAAGCAAAGGCAGCAAAAGTGGCGGGTATTGGAAGGCGGTGGGAGTTTCGATTGCTTTGTTGCTTGTATATGACAGCGTGCCGATGTCTCTGTAACTAGTGTGTTTGGGTGTGTGTGTGGAGGACATCTTTGTAGGTTAAGGCTCGTTTCAGAAGCTGGCAAACGGTTGCGACAACAACAAAAAAATAATATAGATGGGGGCGCAAGGTTTTTTAGGCGTGGCAAACTCGTTTGCCATAATTATTGCTTTTGTTCGGTGGGTAGACGGCGGTCGCATTATTATTTTAACCGGAATTGTGTGTGTGTTCTGTCCTGTAAGTGTATAAAATTTGTGAACTGCATGAACTGTTTTTTTCATCCATTTATTCTATTCTATTCTATTCTATTTTCTATTCTATTCGCTTTGGCGGAAGCTTTTGCTCTTGTGCCGGCGACAAAATTTTGCTTTTTTTTCCATGACAAAGTTGCTCACTCTCTCTTTCCGCCCTCAGCCTCCTTCTTTCACTTACTCTCTCTTTCTATATCTCGCTATCTCTCTCTCTCTCTCTCTCTCTCTTTGTTGCTCTCTGGGTAGCCTAAGCTGGCGAAAGCGCACACTTTTATGACAAATATTATGTTAAAGACCGAATATGCGCTACGACATAAAAGTCAATCATTTTTCATTTCGCTCTCGCTTTTTTACTGTTTGGTCGCGTCTCGTTCTTCTTCTCCTATCTGAGTTGATGTCAGTCACTCTCACAGCCATTCACACAAAAACCAAACTCCCCTTTCCCCAAGCCCTCTAGCCGAGCTGCTGCTGCTGCTGGTGCTTCTTAAGCTTTTGCTTGCTTTTCTTCATTCTTTCCTTTTCCTTGTTGGTTGTGTCCGCTGGAGACATTTAATTTTTGGCGGTCATTCGTTGTGATTTTTCTTGATATGCGATATGGTATTTTATGTACAGTATTTACAGCTTTGTATGTGTGTGTGCGTATTTGTGTCGCTGTTAAAGTGTGTGTGTGTTCGTTGTTGTTGTTGATACTTAGCGCGGCTTGCTTCAATTTATGTTCTGTTTGGCTTTATTGTCAAATTTTACTGGCCCTTTTCTTGTATTGCTTTCCTTTTTTTTTAATTTTAAAGGACTTAATTTTTTTGAAGGGTGTGTGGAGAATTTTTTGGTGGTTCACATTTGTGTTGGGATGTGTGTTGGGTTGTGCTCTATCGATAAGTTCATTTAATGGGCACAACATGACATGCCCTCTCTTGTATCCTGTATCCAAACACACACACACTTACACATACATACGTATGTATATATGAAGAAGTGTTGGTTTGGGTGTTTCGACATTTGTTTGAGTACGTTGCGCCTAATGAGTTTAATGCTTTGTTATCAGTGCTGTAATCTGCTTATGTAATATGCGGCCAAAAACTTCAACGCAATTGAATCACAAATTATGTCATTTTGCGTGTTTCGAGGGAGGGTGTGTGTGTGTATGTGTGTCTTTGTTACATTGGCTTTTTATGCACATTTATTGCCTAGAGCGCAACTTTAAAACGTATTAATTTACCAGATTGCCATGTACAAATGGAGTGACTGGCAATTAACCAGTGCGCTGATATCCGTTATAATTGCACTGCTTAACCGTTGCGTTTACTGCTTATGGCGAATGAGAAGGAGAGAGAGAGAGAGAGGCAAAGGCTGAAACACAATGATCCTTGGGAATTAATTCAAATGCATTTACAATGGACGTGATGTGCTGCAGAGTTGCCAATCTGTTTAAAACAAAGCCAAACATTAAAACTAACTGTGGTGACATGGAGTATTTTAATTGTTTTTCTTTTTGTCAAATAAACGTTTAACTAAACAATTGTCATAAGGCAATTACAAGAAATGTCACACCTGTGATCGCTTTCTGTTTGATTTTTTTAGGACAATTTTCAATACACGTGCCCCCGAGCGCTTTAACAAACCGCACCTCCCCCTCTTGACAATTCCCGCAACCATCCACGACTGCTGTCAATGACGGAAGGCTACTTTCATTTTGTAGGAAAAGCAAATGAAACTTAACGGAAAAGAAAATTACATCATGCTCGTTTCAATGGGTCGACATAATATTATTATACCCTTAACCCATGAAATGGGTAAAAAAAGGGTATAATGTTTTTGTGCAAATGTATGTAACAGGCAGAAGGAGGCTTCTCCGACCCATAAAGTATATATATTCTTGATCAGCATCAACAGCCGAGTCGATTTAGCCATGTCCGTCTGTATGTCTGTCTGTATGTATGAACGCGTCGATCTCAGGAACTACAAAAGCTAGATACTCCAGATTTTGGATATGAGCTCTCCTAATCCCTAGGCATGACAAGTGTGTTTCAAATTTTCGATAACTTATCTGGTTTACGATATACACATGTAATCGATAACAAACAAATCTTGAATTTCAAAATAATGAACTTCTGTAAAAATTTCATTAAAATCGGTTATGAAACCATTAAGCATTGGTACTGCGGTATATGAGTGTGTCTGTCAGCCCGACCGTCTGTACGTCTGTATGATCAAGGGTTAAGGGTATCTTCTAGTCGAGCTTACTCAACTAGAGCCTTCTTACTTGTTTTCTTTGGTTGCTTTTATTTTTTTATTGTGTTCACCCCGCAGCACCCACTGTGTGTGTATGTGAATGTTTGTCTGTGTGTGTACCATACCCACGTGCAGAGGGGCCCCCTCCCACCATATTCATTCACTTCCCAGCAGTACCGATGGTGGCGATTGGCCATGCCTGAACTACGTACTTCACTACTTCCCACAAGGGTAGTTCAGTTCATAAGAAAAAAAGTGTTACTGCTTGTTTGAAAAAAGCTCAACAGCTAAGACACCCGCCATATTAACAAAAGGTATCAGGTTCACAAAAGCTCGAACATATTTATTCAAGGATTTATAACTGATTGAGATGTTTTTCGATAGTTTGTGTGTGACGATCGATACTATTGATTACATCTATACGCGGACATTTCACACAAAAAACCAAATGATAAAATATTGTATTGTGTTGCTAAAGTAGGTAGTGATGGTTGCATGGTGGGTAGTGGTTTCATCAACCACGAAATAGTGCCCAGTACTTCAGGGCTGGGTTTTAGTAAGTATGTTAATGTGTATATATGTGTGTGTATGAAACGTATGAGTGTGTGTATGATTCATCATCATCATCTTGCAGACTGAGAGCTTCTGCGTGAAGCTCCTTCTGCCTGATGTCGATTTTTTATTTATTTATTTTATGCCTACGCATATACGCGCCAAGCAGTTTGACAGGTGTCGCCGACTGAGTGGCTGCCTGGGCCTGACTAACGCGGGAAGGAATCGGGGAGTTGTGCTCATCGCGGGTGTGGTCTGGTCTAGCCTGGCCTGGGCTGTCCTTATGCTCTCGAGGGGGAATGAAAAATGTCGGAATATTATTCTTTGTATTGTTTTATGCGGCATTTATACGCTTATTTTTGTTGCCTTTTAATAGACGTAGCAAAGTACTTCTACCCGAACAACAAAGAAAGAACAACAACGGGCTACTTTACGTACTCCATCCCCGCTATACCCGCCATTTGGTATTGTCTGCTAGCGTTTTATCATCATCCAATCAGTAGATAAATAACACATAAAATGAGGTGCTTAATCGGGCTTGAAGTGATGAAAGTGAAACTGTGCCAAGTTTCTCTTGTCTGTCTGTTTGTCTAGTTGTGTGTCGTTTGTGGTTGCTAGCGCTATGCCTTTGTTTTTTTCTTTTTTTTTTACGTAAATCTGAAGTAACAACTTTATATAGATATCAGTTACTTTCACACACACACTCACGCACACAGGTTGGGAGTTTCCGTACCGTGATACGTTTTTGCGTTTCGTCAGGCTTAAGAGATTGTCAATTGCGCGTGACAACATAATACAGCATTTGATTGTACGCGTAGATTAGTAATTTATCAACGTTTATTAGCATTACATGCAAAGCAAGGTAATTTAATAGATTGATAAGCACTCCCGCAAAAGCAAGCACACAATATAATTCAAAATTGAATTTTGCGCTCTACGTATCGATACACATAACTGTTGGGTTATCGTTCCATCTGGCAGCACTTGGCAGCACTGCACTCACAGGGTTGCGCCAATCGATTGCCGCTCAAAGTGTTATCGGTAGCTAAGACAGCTGTATTGTTTTTTTTTGTATGAGTGTGTGCTTTTTAGTGAGCAAATCGAACTTAATCAGTATTATATACACGATATAAAAGTTAGAATATTAATAAGCAACAATCTATGAAAAGAAATTTGCTTAAAGAGGCAGACAAAACACGTTCCCTGCGACATTACAGAATCCAAATTTAGCAGAAGCAACGCGTACTTGCTGCAGAAGTAGCCAAGCATAGCTTAAAAATGGCTTAAATAGTCAGGTAAAACAACACATAAATTAAACATTAATCTTAAACGTTGACCTGAGCGTAACAATTGTTGCTGTACATCGAGTTTTTATTGATTTTGTGTTCGGTTTTGTGCCTGTGTGTCTTTGTTTTTGTTGTTTGTTTATCAATTTGATTGCACTTCTTATGTGTTAGCTAAACAAAACGTTCAACTTTGACAGCTGTTAGGATTTTAATATAGCTTTTAACCGTTCCTTATCAGCAGTCGTTTCTGCTATGCGTATGCTAAACCCACAATCTGTTTTACTATTGGTCATGGTTATTCACATTAATAGCTAATAATTAATGTATAAACGACCACCCCACCACCACCACCTTTACTCACTGATTAAGAAGCTGTTAAATAATTTGTGAGACGCTAATTGAGCCGATTTAACTGTTAATCGAAGTGTAGCACAAATATGGCTCAATTGATCAATAATGATCACAGTAATTGTAATGCAAATCCCAATTGATTTGACATTTAACCTTACTTCTCTGCGACCTTTAACTTCTTACAGTTATGACTAAAGCACTGGAAAGCATAATCTAAGCGCTTGGAGCGCCCAGCAATACTAATTCGAAAAGGCGTCGCAAGTTCAAAAATGAAACCGAAAAAAGTTGCCGGCGCAAGTGTAAATAATAATTAAAAACACTAAGCTGCCAGCAAACATACACGGGAAGAAGTACTCAAAAGAGTTAATTAATTACAAATAAACCATGCTTGGGCGAACACAGAAGTTGGTGTTGGGCCTGGCCATATTGTTGCTAGTCAATGTCCTGTGGGTATCCTTCAATGAACTGAGCAAGGTATGTATGATATAATGATTTTAGTGATTATATTATTTATCTTCATCTCCGCATACAGTTTCTCTATGAGGATGATAAATATGACAAGCCCTTCTTTTGCACTTACTTAAAAACATCTATGTTTAGCATTTATTTGCTTGTTATTGGCATTATAGCGCCATGGAAGGAGTCCTGTGATCGTCAAAATGGCAGTTATGCGGTTTGTATAGTTAACATACAAAATATATATGTATACAAAAAAATTAATGTTTATATTGTTAATGTGGCTTAGATGATGGAACAGCATCCTGATGAGGAGAATTACTATACAAATCAGGCTGCATTGGTAAGACTATGACTATGACTATGACTCCAGCAAAACACACATTTCATTTTACAGGGCGATTCGACATTTGTGCCTATACGGGTGACTCATACGAGCAGCGTACCCGGCGTACTGTCTGGCACGGAGAGCGATGATTCGAGTGTGCGCAGCGTGCGCTTTTGTAAGATGGCCGAGGTGCGTGAGATGTCGGCGCATGAAGCAACTGATGCATTAATGGCACGACTATCGTATGCAGCCAGTATGAGAATTAGGCGCCAGAAGACGCATCATAAGACGGCCAAGACAGCGTTACTGTTCTGTTTACTGTGGTTTGCGGCCAATTACTTTTCGCAGCTGGCGCTGGATATGGATGAGGAGCCCATGATAAATCTCATCAAGTGAGTTGCTGACTATACAAAAGTGAGTTATGTTTTTTAAAAAGCAACTCTCTGCTTTTTACAGATCAACTACAGCCACATTGTTTACACTTTTATTGGCTGCCTTATTCCCATCGGCCATAGGTGACAAGTTGACCATTACAAAAGTAATCGCTGTCACAATGAGCATTGCTGGCGTTGTTGTTATATCTATTAATGATTTGCATGATTCCAAGATGACACGCGGTGTACTTTTGTCCTTCTTCAGCGCCTTCTTCTATGCCTCATATCTGGTGTTTGTAAAGCGAAAAAGTGACACCGCGGAAAGAGTCGACATTCCACTCTTCTTCGGTAATTATTCAATTTCTTCTTAATAGTAATAACTTTTTAATAAAGTTTTTCATGAATTTCTTGTAGGTTTTGTTGGTCTCTGGAATCTGTTGCTGTTGTGGCCCATATTCTTTATACTACATTTTACTAAGATCGAAACATTTGAGCTGCCAAGTCAGGGTCAGTTCGGATTGCTTTTCCTCTATGGCTTCATTTGTACCGTGCTTGCAGTAGCTCTTTGGCTTTGGGGCTGCTTCCTTACATCCACGCTAACTGGTACACTAACTATGGCGCTGCAAATGCCATTGACACTTGCCTTCGATGTGCTGATAAAGCATAAACCGTATACATCTATGTATGGGTTGGGTTCGATGGGTATAGTATTGTCAGTGCTGCTGGTTGTAATGCTTATGCGCAACGATGATTCAGATCCGCTTATGAAGCTATTCAAAGTAGTATATAGAAAAATCTGGGGCTGTCATAAGCCAAACGTTGTGAGGTTAGTTTCCTTATTTACTTTTATCATTTCAAAAATGTTATATTAATCAACATTTTGTCTTATAGAGTTACCGACGATGAGCAACAGGAATCTCTGATAAATAGCAGTGATTAAAGGAAAGTGATTGGAGGAACGCTTTTAAAAAACGCGCTTCTGCAAATTAAATTATTGCTCACTTCAATGCAAATCCAAAACTTGGCTGTTCACGAGTTCGTTTCGAATCGTTCTTTAATCTTTAGCGACGTATATATATATATATATATATATGTATATGATTCCTGTAGCTTATATATATATATATATATATATATATTGATGTAGTTGATACGAATATTTCGCACAACTTTCATATACATATATACTTTATAGATTTTTCTAGGTTAAGAGCTAAATCCTAATTTGCAATTTTGCGTACAATTAAGATGAAATATGTGTATTAACTATCGTAGGATTGTAATTATCGGTACATAGTTTGAGTTATAGGGTTTGTCTTTATAGGTGATGATAAATCCTACAATTTGCTGAAGCTCATTTCTAATTTATTTGGTAATTATACAAATTATATATATATATATGTTAACTGCTATATAGTGCTCGATTTTAAAATAAATACTTATAGACATTATCCTCCATACTTCATAATTCAAACGTCCCTACGTGTAACATTTTAAAGACCTATCAAATATATATATATATATATATATATATAAATATACAGTGCAGAATCTTTTTACAATTAATCTTATATAAATACATATACTCATATAAATAAATGTTATAAAAGTTAATGTACAGCTATTAAGAATTATAATATTTTGCAGTGTCAGGGAATTTAGGTTTTTAATTGGTTTGTTAGTTGCTTACAGTTGGTGTGCTTTTCAGTTACTTATAAAAATATATATAAATTTAAATTGCTAATCAAAAAACATTGTTTACAATAAGCAACAAGAAAGTCAAAATTATTTTAATACATTTATTCTATAAAACCGAGACAATTAAATTTATATGTTAATGATTAATCTCCATCGATACCTTTTAAAATGGTACATATAATATTGCTTGTTTTTTAATGAGTATTAATACTCGTTGGTGTTTTTTTAGCACAAATATGTTTCTTGGACAAAGTTGCTCGGCAATAGTTTCGATAGCACTATCGATAGTTTGCGCTAATAGAGATCGAACGAAGCAGGCTATCATGTCCGCGTTTCTCATTCTATTTCTCGCTGTCGAGTTGTGCAGTGGCAAGCGGAATTGTTGAAAAAAAAACTTGTGGAAAATGAAGTTCCAACTGGCTTTGTGCCTGGTCGCCATTACGGCCGGCATTGTGGTTGCTGATGAAAGCAAAGGACCCAAAGTGACTGACAAGGTAAGCAACATCAACAGAAACGCACACACACATATATATATATATATACATATACTTGCATGTATACAATAGCTTATTGTGTGTGTGTTTACGTGTACCTGCGTCATTTTTTGTGTATATACATAAAAATAGACATATGAACATAAATCATTTACGCTTGTATATTTAAATGATTTTATTATTGCTTGATTAGGTTTTCTTTGACATCACCATTGGAGGTGAGCCTGCAGGTCGCGTCGAAATCGGCTTGTTCGGCAAAACTGTCGAGAAGACTGTACGGAACTTCAAGGAGCTAGCTGAGAAGCCACAAGGCGAGGGGTAAGTCTAATGTACTGTTAATTTGTCTATCAATCTATCACACACACAGACTCACATATACATACCTCTATAATCTTTAGACACACATACTAGTACATTTAAAGGTTAGAGCCAGAGTAGTTGATATCAATTACGTGGCATTTATGTGTGAATTAGTTGACAAAAGCAAGTAATATGTGAAAAATTAAATTAAATCCTACCTCTTTTCTTATTTTTGGATATAAATAGCTACAAGGGTAGCAAGTTCCATCGCATCATTAAGGACTTTATGATCCAGGGTGGCGATTTCACCAAGGGTGACGGCACCGGTGGACGCTCCATCTATGGTGAACGTTTCGAGGATGAGAACTTCAAACTGAAGCACTATGGCGCCGGTTGGTTGAGCATGGCCAATGCTGGCAAGGACACCAATGGCTCTCAGTTCTTTATTACCACCAAACAGACCAGCTGGCTGGATGGACGTCACGTAGTCTTTGGCAAGATCTTGTCCGGCATGGATGTGGTGCGCAAAATCGAGGCTAGCGCCACCGATGCCCGTGATCGTCCCGTCAAGGATGTGGTGATTGCCAACAGTGGCACCATTGCAGTTGCCGAGCCCTTCGCTGTTTCCAAGACAGATGCCACCGAGTGAAGTGCAACAATCCAATCCAATCCGTATGTGCAGCAGGCAGGCAAAACTAACAAGATTTTTGCATTTGGCAAATTTTAATCGTGCGTCTTTTTAAACATAATCAATTTAAATACTATACTAGAAGATTAGACTTTACAGTACATCGAGCATTTTTTGTATCCAGCCATCGATTTTTCTCAACGCTAATTAGTTGAGTTTGCATTTAAAATTGCATATGCATTAAACTATAGGGTACATTATTTGTAATCATTTTTGTTCTGTAAGTAAGCAATTACCCTGCTCAACTATTCTAAAATTATAACGTCTAGAAATGCATAAATAAATAATGTGATAAAAAAAATTAAGAAAGAAAGCATACACTATGTATTGTTGTTCGCTTTAGTTTTGCTCTTTCGGTCTTACTGTTTATACAGCGGTTCATTGAACTGGTTTCGGGGTGCCAAATTGTGCTCTTATATGTGATTCTGCTTGTGTTCGTGTCTGTTTTGTGTTGGCTTTCTTTCGCACTTCTGCTGTCTCCCTTAATACTCAACCGGTTTCCAATCGTCAACAGTTACCCAAGTGATTATTGTGTACGCCTTTCGTTCTCTTCTTTTACTTTGTTTGATGCGCTGATTCTAGTTCAGGTTTTGATTGTGATAAGCAAAAAAAGTTACTGACACAGTTGTCGGTATGTTTGGCTTTTTGTTAAATTCGAGTCATGTTATTTTATTTAGCAACGACTTGACAATTAGTTATTCACATAATTATACGATTTATTTTTCTTCTCTAATTTTACAGCCATGATTTTTACAAGTAACTTTTCTTAATCAATTGTAGTTTGATCAATTCCCAATAGTAACTTTAATAGTTTTCATCCGTGCTTAAGTACTTCAGTTAAAGCAACGAAAGTCGTGAGATTTTAACTTTTCAGTTTTGAAACTATAGAGGATAACCAATACAAATGTATTTTATGTGGCTGGTAAACAAATTTTTGTAAAAATAGGTCTCGTAGTTGGCTTTAAATAATATATAACCTATATTTTGGATATGTTTTGAGTTTTTAGCTAATTTGTAAATTATCGTTATATTTAGCAACAAATAAAATTTGTTTTTTAACCATGATATAACATAAAACAACTTCATAATGACCATTGAAACTTTGGAGTGAGTAGTTATGCGGCGGAAAAATTTGTTGTCTTGGTCTTATTTTTGAATAAAATGCATTACACATTGTTTACTGATCTGTTATTAATTTTGTTGGACAAAATATGGAAGAAAGTTTAAAATTGTATTTGCCTAGACGACCAGAAAATAAAGGCTTAGCTATCCACCATCTTACTCTCTTTAGAACTTTTATTTTCATAGCACCCAGTTTGTTTATGCACAGCACACATACGTACAATGAAGAGAGCAAAGAGCGACATCCACCTGTGCGTAAACCCAGGTTTCAGGGTGCTTTATAGGGCTTAAAAAACTGCAACTGTTTTTTGCTTGTGCTGTTAAGTCCTGCTGTAAAAAGTTTCAGCAGCAGCAGCGGGAACAGACTGTTTGTTACAGTACCGTTTTTTTTCTTCAACAGTGTTTATGCTTAAAAGTTAAATATCTTATTTATAATTAACTTAAATATTACATAAATTTCAGTCTAATAGTTTCAATAACTTCGGACGACATTGACAACGATATCAATAACGCCAAAGACAGCAACGAAGAATATTTAAAAAAATTTAGCATGTTGGAAACATTAAAATAAACAATAAAGAAGCTATGCGTTATGTTGCACATGCAATACAACTAATGGCATTTTATGTTATTTGTTAAGTGTTCCGATATGCTGAAGTACCTGTTGAGCTTCCGAAGCATGATATTATATATATACTACTATATGGGGATCTACATACGATATGATCGAAGATTTATTCTTGTTATATTAATTTAACTAAAATTGAATCTATCAGAAACAAATCCAAAGACGAAAATGTAAAAGATTCACATGAAGAATTTTAATACCCATGGAAAAACATACGGAAATATTTTTAATTATTAATACATATTTACTGTTTGAATTTCAATCGACGTTTTCAGCACACACTAAAGGCTTCACATAGATTGCATGCAATAAATCATAGAAAAAGTATTTGGGATAAAATATGTGAAGTGAATCCAAATGGTAAACTTTTCTCCGATACACCGAATTCGATCTCACAACTAACGGTCACCCACTTTGAAGACGAGGAAGATTAATTGTTAAATGCGTACTTAATCCAGGAAGTTCCAATCGAAGCCAAAGATATGTACATCTGATGTTAACTCAAAGATACAATATCTTGAATTTCCCTAAATAGATTAAAGTTTACAAATTTTTGTATTTTATTTTAAACAGGTGACCAATAAACGTGAAATCTCAACTTATAGAACGGTTCTTACTAGCTATGATTAGGAACAAAGCAAGGATGTACTCGAATATATATTGTTGGTCAAACTAAATCGAAGTTATCTGGTTTCAGTTATAGAACACTTTTTCAAGAGAAACATTTTTATTACTATAAAGAGAAGAAAAAAAACACATTTGAAAAGAAACGTTTCAAGTTTAGTTATTGAAAAAACAATACATGGGAATGCTTACTGAAACCGCCTGGAAGTACTATTAGACTTCTATGTAGATCGCTAAAACTTCCTGATTGCCAGTAACGCATACATATGTAAAATTATGTATGTATAAAAGTATGAAGAGAGCTTATTTGCTTTGTACCCGACCTTCTTCAACCCCTTCCAAACACCAGCAGCTGAGAATTGAGAACCAATTGACGATTTTTCAGCGAGAGAGAGATTATATAGCCTCTTCACAAATTTGCGTGTGTCAGTGCAATTGTATCCCAAACACACACATACACAGAGTGAAAAATACATATATGTATATGAACTTTACATATGATTCGTTATATTAGTGTGTATTGTTTATGTCGGCAGTAATCTCATGTGCCACATATGTTTCCCATGCGCACATACAGAGATACTCAATACACACATACATTCGCACAACAACCACAGTTGCTGTCGCATTTCTAAGATTGGTATGCATTTGTTTTAGTGCTCGAAGGCAATCAGTGCTCCGAGGAAAGCAGAAACAAAACATTCAACAAATGAGAAGCAATACCAAAGAGCTTTTGGGGTTGTTGAGTTACACATTACATTTTAATATTTAGAGATTGATGCAAAAGGAATCTCAATATGGTAAGTAAAAGTGTTTGTTTTCTGTTGGCAGACGGGATCGAAGATCATTTCTAATTGATAAGAGAGCCAGAACTTAGGAATTCTCCGCTGCTGATGTGTACCAATCAAATAAAGCAATGAAAAGTTTTTCTTATAAAAATCTGAAACATATACATGCATACATACATATGTATGTATATTTTTTACTTTACTCACTTAGAAATCCTCAGGATTGGCTTCGATTTGTTTTTTCTTCCTGATGAGCATTGGAGCTGGTCACGCTGCAAAAATACTCGTCATATTTCCACATGCCAGTGAGAGTCATTTTAATGTAATGCGAACTCTGGTCACAGAGCTAGCCGGCAGGGAGCACAACGTAAGTAGTTTTGGCACTTGATTCAAATGCAATAATGTAATGTTTTATCAATGATAGGTCACAGTATACGGCAGTCATGGACTTGGAGAGCGCTTTGAGTACATTAACGAGACAGTTGTGGTACCAGAATATGACTTTTGGGGCAACTGTAAGTGACAAAAAAAAGAACAATTGTAAAACTAGGTCACAACTAAAACTTGAAAATAACCCTAAAATTACTATAGTGCAGAAACATGGTGCAGCGGGTGGCAGCTTGGATGATTTAAGCCGTTTGTCAGACAGTAAGCTGCGCAGCTCCTTGGCTTATGTGGGCGCCCAGGCATTGGATCACTTCTTATCGCAGCCGACATTGCAGGCGCTTTTGCAGTTGTCTAGCGATGCGTTTGATTATGATGTCATTATTGTGGACTATTTTTATTCGGAGGCGCTGCTGGCGCTGGGTCATAAGCACAACAAGCCCACCATAGGCATTGTAAGCACAGATTTTGGAAATTATATGGATGCTGTGCAAGAGTCATTGGTGCCCGCCGCCTGTTCGCCAATTCATTTTGAGACTTACACACCAGATTTGGGTTTTATTGAGCGCTTGAGCAATACACGGGAGTGTATGTCGCGACGTAAGCAATTTCAACAGGAGAACTACGTGGCCCAGGAGCAATTGATGCAAATACATTTTAAAAGTGAGTTTTATGCCTATTTGCGTTTGGCGGTAATCTTGTGTGAATGTCAAATTTTGTTTTTGAAAAGTGTGGCAGCACTAATAACGATTTATTTGTGATTGGCTGCCAATCGTTTTCATTAAATTCAAATTAATTAAATTAAATTTTAATTTTGCAGTTACCTCTACTGTGCAGAAGTTACAGGCGAATAGTTTGACGCTTCTGTTGCTTAATAATCATGTGCCCTTGTGGACGCCCCGACCTCTACTGCAGCAGATTGTGCCTGCAGGCGGTCTGCATATCCGAGCTCCCCGCGAGTTACCTTGGAATATCAAACGCTTTGTGGAGGAATCTCGCCCTGGTGTGATTTACATGCAACTGGGTAACGAACAGCTCTGTGGTAAACTGTCAAAGCAGAAACTAAAAACTCTTTTTGAGTTTTTGGGGTCGCGCAAAGAAAGCGTTATCTGGACATGCCACGATGTGAAGAAACTAGACGGTCTGCCCAAAAATGTGATGATACAGCATGCCGTGCCACAAATTGACATTCTTGCACATCCGCGCATACGTGCGTTTATTATGAACGGTGATCTTTTAAGTTTGCAGGAGGGTATTGTGCGTCATGTACCCATGTTGGGATTGCCGATCTTCCAGAATGAGCGCAGGAATATGCAGTTGGCTGTAGGTCTGGGCGTTGGCCTCCAACTCGATCAAAGCAATTTTACCAAGGCGTCGCTCAACTGGGCTTTGGATGAGCTAACAACAAAGGAGCTGTATCAGAGAACCATACGGGAAGTTTCCAGCGAGTTCCGGGACAGGCCGCTGGGCGCATTGGCCAATGCCATGTTTTGGGTTAACTATGTGTTGCGTCATAAGGGCGGTGCAGCGATTAGAACACGCGGTATTTCCATTGCCTTGAATCATTTGCATCTTTTTGATTTGTTTGCTTATTACTTCGGTTTGGCGACTTTCATATGCGTAATTTTTGTTGCCGTTTACTTTAGAGTCGCTTATGCGATGAAAAGAAAACACAGTGACACGAAATCATCCAAATTAAATTGATTTTAGGTAATACATTTGTAAAGCAAAAAAATCTAATAAACCGCAATTTTATAAGTACGCTAATTTCAATCTTTGAACGTGCGCCATTCACAGGGCTGCATTGCCTACGATAACAAAATAGCAGATACAACCCTGAGAAAACAGTGCTGCCAAGTTTTCAGCAATCGACAGTGGCCATCTTCCTTTCTAAAGAATCGCGTTCGCATCGCAGACGTGTTTAAAACCTTTTCGAGTGTTTTAAAAGGTAATAATTGTGTATAAATATACCAATATGCATTTCAAGTGTGCTGCTTGTCACTGAATGCAGTCAACTTTGAATGCAAGACGCCTAAAGCAAGTTAAAACAAGTGGCGAGCGCAGCGTGTCACACGTGGAGTCTTAAGTTGGTCAACAGAGCTGCTCCGTGCATTGAGGTTATGTTGAAAACAAGAACAACAAAAGCCTGAAAACTGTGACAACATGCTAATTTGTGTTTAAAATCATTGTATCATTTTTGTGTGTTTCCCGATGTGTATTACAGCTCCGTCAATATGTCCACTGGTACAACAGCAACAATCCGCACCCGCAAGTTCATGACCAACCGTCTGCTTGCCAGGAAACAAATGGTCTGCGATGTTCTCCATCCCGGTCTCTCGTCGGTCAACAAGACTGAGATTCGCGAGAAGCTTGCCGCCATGTATAAGGTAACTCCCGATGTTGTCTTCGCTTTCGGTTTCCGCACAAACTTTGGTGGTGGTCGCTCCACGGGCTTTGCGCTCATCTACGATACCTTGGACTTCGCCAAGAAGTTTGAGCCCAAATACCGTCTGGCTCGTCATGGCCTTTTCGAGCAAAAGAAGCAAACACGCAAGCAGCGCAAGGAACGTCGCAACAGGATGAAGAAGGTCCGTGGTACTGCCAAGGCTAAGATCGGTACCGGCAAGAAGTAAAGCTCGCGCTATAATCATGATTGTGTGTGTTACTGGTGGCGCGCACGACAATTGCCAAAAGCTGCTGGTTATGCGTTAGTTACATTTTTAACAATTAAACGACAACACAAAATCGGTTGTTTACTTTTGGAGCGGCTTTTGTTTTATATGCTTAAGAAAATAAAACACTAAAAGTAAATACAACTTTGCTTTATTTAATTATTTACCAAACCGGTATACATTATTTTCTAACATTATGTGCATTAAAGTCCATAGTATTTGCGTTAAACAAAAACTTTGCAAAGTTAGTTGTGCCGCTAGCCTTGCCAGATAGTCAAACGGCGCACTCTTTTTAATGGCAACGCCAACTTGTGACGGTCTGGTCGTATTTGTGTAGCATTTCAACCCTTCTAGCAACGCCACAAAAATTTATTGCAAAAAAAGGAACCGGAAAAGATTCATATACAGAAATTGTATAAAAATGTTTTAAATGTCAGTTTATAGATTGCCAGTCGACTTTAGGGATAATTTATAGCATTGAACCGGCAAAATTTAGAAACAACAGAACAACCATAAAAATGTCGAATTGTGGGGTTGGTGGTGGAGGCAGCGGCTGCAGCATAAGCGTCTCGGCTGGCGATTGGATTTGCCCAGATATTGAGTGAGTGCGCGTAAAGCTTCAAGCGTAACGATAGAGAATTGTAGGATTTAAGAGTGCGACAACCCCACATCAGCACAATTCTCATACCTCCTATCCCAAAATTACCTTAACAGACAAATGCAATAAATTGTTGTTTTGTTACTCTTATTCTTCCTCCATTCGTTCGCTTCTTGGCGCGCGGCTGTTGTGCGTGTTTGGTTATGCCATTATATGTGTGTGTTGCAGTTGTCGCCATTCGAACTTTGCACGTCGCCAGCAATGCAATAAATGCAACCGGGATCGTGAGATCAGCATCACCGAAAAACCGGACAGGGATCGAGATCGAGACCGTGATAGGGGAAACGGCAACAGTGGGAGCAGCAGCAGCTCAAGCAAAAAGAAACTGGGCACAGAAATTGGTAAAGTGGCCGCCGACAAGTCACGTGGTCTCTTCAGCGCCGAGGATTGGCAGTGCAGCAAATGTGCAAATGTCAACTGGGCGCGTCGCCAGACTTGCAACATGTGTAATGCTCCTAAGTTTACTGATGTGGAGGAGCGTACAGGTAGGTAGAACAACAAAGTTGTATATCTGGAGTAATGTCTCTGATAATACAATTACAGGCTTCGGTGGCGGATATAATGATCGTGGTGTGGTTGAGTATAAGGAACGCCAGGATTCGGACAGCGAATACGATGAATTTGGGCGACGCAAAAAGCGTAAAAATAATGACAGAGGTGGCGGCGGCGGTGGCAGCAGCGATGAGGACGGTCGAGGTAAGGATGATATTAAACGCGCCAGAAGCAGTGTCGTCGAAGGCGATGAGGAGGAAGATGATGACGAAGACGACGATGGTGATCTGTCTAAATATGATTTATGGGGCGACAATGAAGTGACCTCAACCGATGTTAAAATCAAGGATCAGGACAATGGCACTAGCCACAACAACAGTAGCAGCGGCAGCAGCAGGGAAAAGCCAGTTGCCGCAACAGCTGGTAGTAAAAGACCTAAACGCGATTCCACATCGTCCAATTCCTCCTCGTCCTCGTCAAGCTCAAGCACCTCTAGCGACTCATCTACAACCTCAGTAACAAGCAGCTCGACCAGTAGCAACGGTTCTAGTAGCAGCAACAGTAAGCGTGGCAAGAAGCGATCTGATGTTCGCCGCTAAATTTTCTCTAATTGTAAACTGGCTCGTTTTTCTTTTATTTTTTTTTCCTCATTTGGAAAAACTATGTTTATTTATTTTTCTAAGTCTGCGCCATCTCCCATGACATGTATTTGAAACTTCACACCCCATAACAAAGAATAAATTCATATATTTAAGAATGTCTTCCGACGGTTTTATTGCAGTGCAGATTTTCAAGTGTTAGTGAAAAGTTTCATCTGATTGCTTACGTGTTGCGGCGGCTTCTGCATCACGCAGCTGCTTCAGTTGTGCTAACTCCTGTCGTGCATCTTGGATTTGCTGCTCCGTTACTGTCACGGGCACATCGCAGTCGATCTGCTCCTGTCTCACAAATACCATCTTCTTAATAGCATCCTCTAGGTAGGGTATTTGTTGCGCCTGCAATTCCTTGTGATAGACTTCGAGTCGCTCCTCTTTGATCTTTTCGCAGTAGATGTCTGTAAGTTTCTGCAGTGACTCCTTGCGCGTTATCCAATGGAAATACGCGGGCGGTGGTTTATATACCAGATCAAGTTTCTCCAAAATCCACTCAAAACGCGGATAATCCCAGCGCCTTAGGTATTTTAAAAACTTTTTGCGCTTATCGATCATCTCCTTGAGTCGCACCTTGATCATCTTGTCGCGTGGATGTGCCTCCATATGTTCCTGGTAACGCCGTATAAATGCCGTCATCTTGGCCACTGTTACACATGCAAGCATATATAAACTTTTTATAAAATAAAAATAATCACTTTGACCTGTACTTACATTTAGCCTCCATTGAGCCATAGTCTTGGGCATGACGCTGCACTTCCTTGACCATTTGATCGCTATAATATCGCGTGGTCAAATGATTTGGATTGTTGCTTAATTTAAAGAGCGATTTGACTGTTTCATCGGCACTACATAAATATTAAAACTAAGTTAATCGAAGGAGTTGACTAAGCAAATGGTAAGAGCAATCTTACTTTTCTAGCTCCTGGCAGTCCTTGTAGTCCGGCAGAATCTCATTGGCATTCAACGTTGGCAGCCTGGCGAGATCGCCGCTTTTCTCCGGCTTGATGCATGAAATCTTTTCCGGTCGAACCCATTTAATTTTTAAATCTGACTTGAATGCATAGTCACGCACGAATTGGCCCGGCACAGCATGTGCTATTTTTAATAGTTTATTCATAAGTTTCAACTTTGATTTGCACCCGAGTCCGATTTGTTTCCTAAGTTATATCACTTGGCGAGTGTGTACACGAGAAAAACTGCAAAACAGCTGACCATGAACAGTGTGTACATAGTTTACCAAAGTATGACAAAACTCTTGACAGCTGTCGTGCGCAGCGATTGTTGCTTTGTTTTGTGAGTGATTTCGCGAAATTGTGAATTTTATGATATTAAAGAGTTAAATTGGAGTTGAAATAATTTATAATGGCGCACATGTCAAACATGTTACCTCACGCGTCAACGCCTTCAAGCGTTCCATCAGGTACATCGTCGCGCACCATGTCTCTTATGGAGAAGCAAAAGTACATCGAGGACTATGATTTTCAATATTGTGACGAAAGCAGCAAATATGAGAAAGTGGCCAAAATTGGGCAAGGGACATTTGGGTAAGGTGCACGAACTAATGCAATTGACATATTGTTCAATTACAATTTAACTTTGACCATAGGGAAGTGTTTAAGGCGCGCGAGAAGAAAAGCAACAAAAAGTTTGTTGCCATGAAAAAAGTACTCATGGATAATGAAAAGGAAGGCGTAAGAAAATATATATTATGTGTGTTACCCAAGAAATATTGAACAATGTCTCCACAGTTTCCCATTACAGCGCTGCGCGAGATACGCATCTTGCAGTTGCTAAAGCATGAGAATGTTGTTAACCTGATTGAGATTTGCCGTACCAAGGCGACCGTACACAATGGCTACAGGTCGACATTTTATTTGGTATTTGACTTTTGTGAGCACGATTTGGCTGGTCTTTTGTCCAATATGAATGTGAAGTTTAGTTTAGGCGAGATCAAGAAGGTTATGCAGCAACTACTTAATGGCCTCTACTACATACACAGTAATAAGGTAAAGGTTGTTAAAAATGGTAATAAGACATTCCAGATTATTTAATCAAGGCTTTCTTTTAGATTCTGCATCGTGACATGAAAGCTGCAAATGTGCTTATTACTAAGCATGGCATCTTAAAATTGGCTGATTTTGGTTTAGCCCGTGCATTTAGCATTCCAAAGAATGATTCGAAAAATCGTTATACAAACCGCGTGGTAACCTTATGGTACCGTCCTCCAGAACTGCTGCTAGGAGACCGCAACTACGGCCCACCGGTTGATATGTGGGGCGCTGGCTGTATTATGGCTGAAATGTGGACACGTTCGCCAATAATGCAGGGAAACACGGAGCAGCAGCAATTAACATTTATCTCTCAGTTGTGTGGTTCATTCACTCCTGACGTTTGGCCAGGCGTCGAGGAGCTTGAATTGTACAAATCTATCGAGTTGCCAAAGAATCAAAAGCGTCGTGTTAAGGAGCGTCTTCGTCCTTATGTTAAGGATCCCACCGGATGCGATTTGCTTGACAAACTATTGACTTTGGACCCGAAAAAACGTATTGATGCGGACACCGCCTTAAATCACGATTTCTTCTGGACGGATCCTATGCCAAGCGACCTGAGTAAAATGTTGTCGCAGCATCTGCAAAGCATGTTTGAGTATTTGGCTCAGCCGCGTCGCAGTAATCAGATGCGTAATTACCATCAGCAATTGACAACAATGAATCAAAAGCCGCAGGATAATAGTATGATAGACAGAGTTTGGTAGAATTAATACCTAAAAATAAGACTTTATTAGTTGTGTACATATACATTTGTATACTGTATATACTGTATATGCCACTATTTAAAAAAAATCTTTTGGACTTAAAGAAAATATTCTTTATATATAATACTATTTAAAATGACTGATTAGTGATCACCACATAGCCCAAATCAAAAACATAGCAAGCAGAATTTTTAAAACAATTACATCTTATGCCAATTGTTTTCTAAAAAAAATTTTTTTGGCAAATACGTTCGTAAAAATCTTGTTTACGTACCATTTAAGTTTACGAACCGATTAGGTTCAATATCATTTTCAATTACCAATTTAAGAATTCTTTAATAATTGTATACCATCTTTCAAAAACTTAATTACCGTTGGTAATAAATAAAAATATAAGAAACATTAAAACTATACAAAAATTATCTGTTTTTTTGTGAGCTTGATTCAATACGTATAAAAAAAAACTTAAGGAGTCTAGTATGTAAAAATTGCCGTCGAAGAAAATTAGTGTGTACACACTGCATGGCATTTTTTAGGCATAATTGGCGAAATGCACGTTGCGCAAAAAGTAAACAAAGCTAAAAAAGCGGATAAAAAACAAAGACGGTGCTTGGCAATTATTAAAGCCGACTGCAGTGTATTTTCGAGTGACGTGCCAACTCACCACCTTGCCATACTGAACGCTGGGCTCAGCAATGGACTTACTGAAGAAACTCTGCTTGCCTCGGCTGCCGGAACAGGTGGAAAAGTGTCGCGGGTTCTGATGCTTCCATCAAAATCGTACTGTTTCCTAAGCTGTGCTACATTAGCAGATGCTAAGCTTATTTTCGAAGGTTTGCATAATCTGGCGACCATTGGACAGCTAGGTGCCGTTACCTATCTTTGCTATGTTTTGCAACTGCCTAGAGAGATTGAGGAGAACGGCTGGAAAAATTCGATGCCTAATGGACTTGTGTTACTGGCCAATTTTGTAACTGAAGCAGAGGAGGCAATATTGCTGCAAGCAATTGGAATTGATGGCTCTGGCATTGCCCACACGGAGGACCGCCTAAAGCATAGGCATGTTAAACACTTCGGTTATGAGTTTCTTTATGGCAGCAATAATGTGGATCCTACAAAACCATTGGAGCAGCCTATACCAGCGGCATGTGATTTCGTATGGCAGCGATTGGGCAGAACAGAAGTACCAGAAAAATTAGTGCCAGATCAATTGACTGTTAATGAGTATGAGCCTGGCCAGGGCATACCGCCCCATGTGGACACACATAGCGCATTTGTGGATCCCATTCTATCGCTTTCTCTTCAATCTGATGTTGTCATGGATTTTCGTCATGGTAAGGAACTGGTGCATGTTCTCCTTCCAAGACGCTCCCTGCTAATTATGTCCGGCGAGTCGCGATATGATTGGACACACGGCATCAAGCCCAAACACATTGATGTGCTACTTACACCAGCTGGCAGCCTCACCGCCCAACCACGAACCAAAAGAACTTCACTAACCTTTCGAAGACTGCGTCGAGGGCCATGCAATTGTCAATATCCAACGCTTTGTGATACGAGGCAGACATCAGCTCCACAGGCGGTAGCGAATGAGCTGGCTGCTCGCGCCAGCCATCTGGAGCAGCAAAATGTGCACGAAGTCTATGATAAAATCGCTGATCATTTTAGCGATACGCGTCATACGCCGTGGCCACAAGTAGCCGAGTTTTTGCATAGCTTTGAGCCATATTCCGTTCTACTGGACGTGGGCTGTGGTAACGGCAAGTATCTTGGCTGTAATCCGTCACTATTGAGCATCGGTTGTGATCGCTCACTTGGTTTGCTGGGCGTCAGCAATAGACGTGGTCAGAGTGTATTTCGTTGCGATTGCTTGCAGCTGCCAGTGCGCTGTGAGAGCATTGATGGCTGCATTAGCATTGCTGTCATTCATCATTTGGCAAGCACTGAGAGGCGGCTGGCAGCTTTGCTTGAAATGGCGCGTGTGCTGCGCCCTGGTGGTCGAGCACTTGTGTACGTTTGGGCCAGGGATCAGCGCAAAAACGACAGAAAGTCTGCTTATTTGCGACAGAATAAAGCTGTTAACAAGCAGCACACTACGGAACAAGCACAGCGTCAAAAATTAGCGCAACAATTGGAGAACATGGAGCTGAATCAGCAGCAGCAGTTGCAGATGCAAGTTCCGCTGCCAGTGCACACAAATCGCACAGAGTTTCAACAACAAGATGTCTATGTGCCATGGAAAACCAAAGATGAGCAGCGCACAACGTTTCTGCGATACTATCACGTATTTGAGGAACAGGAACTTGAGCATTTGGTTTCAGAACTGGATAATGTAGTGATCAAACGAAGCTTCTACGATCAGGGCAATCATTGTGTTATTTTCGAAAAGTTAAGATAAATGAATAAATACCATATTTAATACATTTTTGGAAAAATAATTCAAATTTAATTAAGTAATTCGTTTATTTGATTTCAAAAAATACACATCCACATATTTGTATTTAATAGCGAATTGAACGTTGAAGTTTATAACTTAATTAAGCTTACTTTCGTCCCATTTAAATGGTTTTTTGTTTTTATTGTAGCTTTGGACCGTAAATTGACAATTCCTTATTAACCACATTTTGTGTTCCATTTGATAACCAAGTTGAAATATAATTTTTATAGTTTTCAGTATGGATATTGTATTCGAAGTGGGAATTATAGGTACATGTGCGGGTGTATTTACATAAAACTTGATTAAACATAGTTTATAGATCATTGAAGAATAATATATAGTTTCAGTAGATAGGTAAGAGACATGTTTAAGCAAGTGTTGCCCAGAGAATTCGAATAACATAACCAAAGTGTAAGAAACTACCTAATAAAGAGAGAGAGGGAGAGAGCAAATGGTTTATGTGCTGCCATCAGTTCTATAATTGATATAACTATAATATAGTATGAGTATAAGTATGGTAGGTACATCAAGTAAAACTGTTTGAAAATGCATGCTCTTAAACACTAGAAGGATACAATCATGAGTTGGTACATACATTTATGCATATTTATATGCATTATATATGTATTCAAATGACATCTATACTGCATAAACACGTACAAGTACAAGTAGTTTTAGAAACACTTACAACTCATCCTGTGCACTTTCGTACTGACAATAATTACAATATCATTGTAGGAATTTAAATTTAGTTTAGACTAGTTTACAGTTTCAAATGTTTCGTTTTTGGTCGTAGGTATTTGATATGTTAGCTAGTAGTTGTATGTATATTTAGTTAGTTTAAGTAACGATTTTACTAGAAGCTTAATGTTTGGTGCCTACAAGCTATACTATACTATATTGGGTATTTGAAGACAATTTCTTCTCAACTACCTCTAAAATATATGCAAGTCTAAAGACTACTAGTGAAAATATATATTAACAGATGTGTATATACGATATAAAGATGTGTGTTAAAGTGCCCAAGGTTTGGCTAAACGCGTATAACTATCAATTTGTTGTGTATATATGTATGTTATAGGAGAACGATAAAGAGTATAACTTCTTTAACAGGTTGTTTAGTCTGCCTATGTCTAGGGTTAAACCAGAAATTCATCATAATATTAAAGCCTGATAGTTTACTTGTTTGTTGTTAAAGCTGATTTATCAGTTGTACATATATTTTTTTAAGCTTACATATATAACGTCTTAAAAGAACATGATCTACATAGGTTTTATGTTCGTATATGTGTATACTTCAGTCGTTGTTGAATATACAAAGCATTCTTTGCATGCTGATGCCCTTCAATTGTTTTTTTTTGTATTTGGTACAATAATTAAACCTAAGCCTAACCCTACTTTTATTCATATTCCTTATGCCTATCTATTCTAGTTCTACTGTCTGAAGAGTCGAATACTGATCCTCTCCAGCTTCACCGAAACACTTATTTGAGCAGCTGGCATACTTCTAACCATTTTTTCGAATTGGGCAGGGATAATGTCTGTCTGGTGCTTTGGTTGGGTTTTGGGTCTCCTTGGTTTGCCTTGACTTTGCGCTTAGATAAATGTTTCGGCTGCCATTTGTTACAAGCATTCAGCCAACGGCGGTTTCTCAATCGGAGGCGATGGACCCGACACTGATACCATTGGTACGGCACTGATTTTCGGCTTGATTATCTTGAGACCAAGGCCCAGACTCTTTGGACTGCAGTGCGGCGATGAAGAAGCCGTCGACGACCGTTGATGAACCAGCACGCGCGGCTTAGCCTCAATCGCCATGCTGGGTGAGGACGCGAGCGAAACCGAGGCTGTGGCTGTTGCGCTTCCCAATAGAGGCACATGCACCATTTCCTCAACTGTCTCTGCAGAGTCCTGTGAATCGTGCACAATAGCCGAAACATCGCTGTGGATCAACGCCGATGTTGAGTGCGTGTCATCGTCTTGCATATATGGAGGCGGAGCCTCCAATGAGATGCTGCCCACAATGACATTGGCCGTGGTAATGGCAGATGAGCGTGCCAATAAACTGGTCATAGCAGTGGGCGACTGCTTGGCGTCATGCAGCACGGGTAGCGTAAGAAGCTCACCGGCATTGGGGCCGTACTCCTTCAGCTCAATGTCCTGGGAGGAGTTTTGCTGCTGCTGATGATGTTGCTGGACGGAATCATCGTCGGTGCGCCATGGTCTCAAGCTCTTCTGTTAATAGGAACAAAAACTAATGCATATGCATAACAATATGTGATTGATGTAAGAAACAAACCCTGCGTCCATTCTCGGTAATGTTCTCGGCACTCTTGGCCTTGCGGCAGAGCACACTCTGTGATCCATGACGTCGCAGGAACTCAATAGAATCGAATCCACGACCCTCTGACGATACGAATATGGCTGAATTGATGCGACTGCGCGTACAGCGCTCCGAGATCGATGTGGAACGCTCCTCCGCAAGCATGTGTATGTGCTGTAATGCAAAAATGGTTAGAAAAGCATTGATATTGTTGGCCTAAGACTAAGATCTTCAATTGTTTCTCTTACGCGGCTATTGCAGTGCAACGGTGGGTGAGCAAAGGTGCCGCCACAATCACTGCTGTCGAACTGTATTTTCAATGGAATATTGGAATAGAGAGAGAGAGAGAAAGAAGAGAAAACACAGATAAAGAGAGAGGGCTAAGAAAAGAGTGAAAGTAATGTCACACAGATGTTCCTTTTCTGACACATACACACAAACACACATACATACATAATTATCAGTACAGAATTTGGAAGTCTAATGATCCCGCATCGATTCGAAGTAAAAACCTTCTTCAGGCGATAAACAACAATAGCAACAACAGCAAGCGAAAAGCGGTAAGCAACCTGAACAAAACACACTACAAAAGCGATACAAAGACTGTTTGTGATTTCGGATTTTGGTGTGTGGTAATTTTTTTATTGGCGGCAGTGGTTTTTTGCTGTGCTCTAGTGAAGCGCGAGTCTAGTTAATAAATTGACTCTATAAAAAGTTTAAATAGTGTTTTGTTTTTCTTGTGTGTGTGAGGTGCGTATATATGAAATTGTGGGTGCTATAGAAATTGCTCAACGCTGCAAACGGCTGGTTATCAAAACGGTAAACGGTAAACAATTGAACGATTAACGTGCCCAACGTATGAATGTACGTAACACGAGGTGCATGGCGATTGTGCAATTATCGGAATCGATAAGCGAGCGAATCAAATCAATTAACGATCGAACGAACGATTCGATTTTTGTCGGTTTCGTTAAGCACTTACGCTGGCCGGTTCACTGTAGTTGCTGTGATTGAGCATGGACGATTCGGTGTGTATGGTGTCGCTGGCAACCATGCTCTGGTACTTCTGCAGCTGGTACGTGGAGGAGCCGCGACTTTCGCGTGATTCATCGCGACTTCGATCGGCGCAAGAATACTGACGGCGGTACTGCCGCCGTCGTCGCCCAACATTGCCGGCAGCGGATGTAGAGATGGCGTCAATATTGATGCCGACACCGGTAGTGCCGGTGGTACTTGGCCCGTAATCAGCATATGCCAGTGCTCTAGACGGTAACGGAGGTTGGCGAAAGTAACTGGGATCATAGCTGAATTGTCGCCGTCGCCACTGATCGTATTGCCGATAATGGCTGAAAAGTCGCCGTCTTCGCAATATCAATTGCTTTTTGGCCTCGAGAACCTCATTCTCCTCGACAAAAGTACGATCCTGCGAGTTTTTCAATATGCTGCGCTGTTGCGCAAAGCGACGTTGTTTCACCTGACTGGTCGCCGATAGAGGCAGCACCCGCTGAGGTACTGGCATTGGCGCTGGCTCCTTCTGCAGCAGCTGTTCATCTTCAGCCGGCTGCCGGCTAGCATTCTCCCGGGCATCCGAATCATCCCTGTCGATGAGTAAAGCGCTATCTAAGCTATCCACATGCTCCAGCACATTTTCGCCCACTATTGATTGATTGTCGACACTGGGTCCGCGTATATACGTGTTGGGCGGAGTACCATGGCTATGATTATGGCTATGGCTACGACTATGGCCAACGGCCGATGTGGGAGTTGCTGCCGTTTCACGATGCACTGGTTGCTAGCTCTCCACATCTGCTTTGTGCAGCAGCGCAAACTGACAGCCGCAGTCGCGCTCCAGCTCCCTGCGCGGATACTGAAAACATCGATCGAAGATTCCGCAACCCTCGCAGCGCGGCAAGCACTGAAGTGGAGTGACGCCAAAAACGAAGAGAGCCAGAAAAGAGATAAAAGAGAAAGAGGGAGCAGCAGCGGCGACAGGCGAGCGCAAAAGAGATAGCAGGCGAGAGCGAGCCAAGTGGTTGGGAGTAAGGAACTTTTGTCAGTGATGTCATTGAAAGATCGAACCCCAAAAAAGCTCAACAAAAAGCTGTAAGCCAAAACCGCTAAACACATTATGAAATATTGTATGTTTAAAAACTATGTAAGAAATTGCAAATGGGGTTTAACTAGGAAATGGTTTGGTAATGCACAATCATATTTGTTTATATTTTAAGTAATTCTATGATCGGAACCATTAAACATATACACAATTGGATCTGTGGTACAGGTTCGGGGGATCAACCGCCTGAAGTGCAGTTCTAAATGTGAATATGTATATATATATTTGGAGGAAGTTGAAGCATTTTGTATGTATCTAAGAAGAAAAAAAATAGGTAAAAACCATCTTCGGTACACCCCGAAGCTACTGCACTCTTTTAAAACGTTTCAAATCTCTAAAAGAGTACGATGATATTCTACAAAATAATGAGAAAAGAAAACGTAACGCAAAAAGCTTTGACTTGAGCCAATCATAATAAAATATAAAAAGCAGCGAAACCTATAGTACAAAAGGAGGAAGCTAGCTAAAAATCATTTACATCTCAGATAATGTTGAAAATGTTAGGAACATTTACTTACAAAAGTATGCTATAGTTAGGAACAAAATGTCAATTGTTGGAAATGATTTAGTTTCTAAAACAGACAAAAATATACAGGAATCCCTATATTGCAAACAATGTGGGGAGAAACCCTTTGTTATAACACATAAACAGTCGAGACTCAAAGCCGAAAATATAAAGTGTTGGAGAAGCATTCAAAATTCTAATTTTTTAAGAAAGCAAACTTTTTATAAAGGATTGAATAGAGCGTTCTTTATTTTTGGGGTCTGGGCTATGTGTACTGGGGTTTAGGAAATCGTGCATTTTTTTTGAATATTGTCAAAAAAATGTAAATTGTAACTGACTTAATGCAAAAAGCTAATAAAATGCAAAAAATATATATTGTTCGTAAGTAGTAAGTTATTGAGAAATTAAATATTTTGAATACCTTGACAAAGAAATCGGGGTGTAGGTTCTATAAATAAAGCATAACAGAAATAAAACAGAGTTAAAGTTCAGTTCGCGCTGTTAAAACATATACTTAAGCCCCAATACGCCCCAACGCGTCTCCCCTTAAATAAGCCCCAATAATTTACAATAGACGTTGCATCATATCTTATGTTAACCCCCCACACTTATATTTATTATTATTAGCCATACCTGATGCGAGTGCTGGCCATTGCAGCCACTGGCGCTGCACACACCTGTTCCCGGCACCTTTAGCTGCTCGTGCTTGTAGTCCGGCTGATAGGGCAATAGCATTCGGATCTTGCCCCATCGATTGAAGAACAGGGCTATGGCTCCAGCCCACACCATAAGCACAATGAGCACGATGCCAATTTCGACGCCACGAATCTGTGATAATTACAAAACAAAAAGTTTTAATAAACGGAAAGTTTATATATAGTTTGAATGTGTTGAACCCACAGAACTTAATTATATTGAAATTTCATAGAAATTGTTTCTAAATTAGTTTTACTACTTACTTTCATTAAACCCACGAGAATTAAATTTTCATAATGTTATTTAACTTTTTTTTTGGTTGACAATTTTTGTGCGAAACACAAGTATATAAGAAAAACTCAAAAAGTACAAATTTTGATACTATTTTCACAACATGGTAATTAATTTGCTTCACGGAAACTTCCTATAATAAAATCAAACTTGAATAAAATGCTGTTCATGTGAACATAGATATAGATATAAAAGTTTGAAATTGGCAGAAAAGTTTTCTTTTAGATTGTAAAGCTTTCAAAGGCTCAAAAAATGCACCCAAAATAGCCAATTCTGTGCAGCTTAAGCCCGATATTCACTTACCGTTGGCAACTCTCGCGTAGTGCTGTGCGTGAGTGTATTGGTGGCTGTGGAGGTAACATCGTCTGTGCCATTGCTAGCGGAGCCATTGCGTCCATAAATGCCGGGCGGAAAGTCCTGCTGCGATGTGTTCTTTGGCAAATCTACAAACGGTGGTTTAAGCTCGACTTCACTTTCTTTCCTTTTAAAGTTGGCTAATAGATACGTACCCATAGTACGAAACTTGATCTGGCCTTGACTGCGATATTTCTTACCCATCCAGATGGCTGTAACGGCTAGTGAATACTGTGTGCTGGGCAATAAGCGATCCAGGACAATGGCCTCGCTGTTACCGGCAACGTCCTGTACAACCCTGTAACTTAAATTAATTCAATTACCACTCTCGAACGGCAACTAAGTGTGATAAGATGCATGTGTTTGTTGTAATGTGTGTGTGTGTTTGTGTGTGCTTATGTTACTAATTGCACATACTACAATAAATATAGTTAAAGGCGAAGGAGACGGGTGAAATATGAGGTCGATGGTCCGCGTAGCTCGTAATTACAGCATGGCCACAATATTTCACTTTGTCACTTTGCCAGGCAGTTAGCCAAACATGTCCTAGATTTTGCCGCAATCGAGCTCGTATTACGCCTGCTTATTCATTGTGCATATACACTCTATATACTTTGTATAATATATAGATTAATGTATATGTTTGCGTGTGTCTGTGTGTATGTGAGTTAACAAGTGCGTGGCCAGTCACCTGGCCTGGTGAGTTTCCTACTAGACTCCTTTGACCTCTTTGTGCAATGTGTCTCCTGTTACGGCAACGCGGCCGCTATACACAATAGCCTGACAAATGATTCATTATTCATACAGAACACACAAATACATTTACACACAGAAGAGACACACACACAAACAATGTAGTAATGGGCCCCAATGGAATCGGCCAACAGCCAATACGGCCAAAAAGCTTACGTTGTTGTTCGCCTTTTGTTTTGCCTGCAGCCATAACAATAACACAAAAAACTAGCGACAAGTATGCACACAAATTTTATTGTAACACCAAACGACTAATAAATGCCCTGTAAAGTGACTCAATTATTTCACATTACACAGCAATCGAAGTGAAGACCTTATGTTAGTTTTCATTGTTAGAAATTCAAACCAATCAACGCGTTCACATGTTAATTAAAGTGTCGATAATATAAAGTTTTTCAATGTATAATTATTGTTTATTATATGTAATTAACATATTTGATGACGGTTTCATATCAGAAGAAACTAGAGACAATACGTTAAGGAAAATTGAAAGCATACTGTAACAAAAATTTTTATTGTTTCTAATACGATTTTATTCTAAATGGTTTCTTGCATTGCCATAAATGTCTTTAAATGGTTTCACTCTCTTAACAGTTGTGTTTCTGTGCTTGGCATCAATTCGATGGTTTTCCCGTAACTTAAACATCAAATTAAATATAGATACATTTTAAATGCATGTACACACAAACAGATACGCCCCATGAAGAGTACCTTTGTGCCACAAAAGTTAACTTTTTTTGTGGTCCACTTTGTGCAAAGTTTGTGCAGGCAACAATCGTCAAAAAGCAAGCAACATATGTGACAACGTCTAAAGTTTTCGCTTCAAAAGAAAAAGTTAACAGCCAAATGTCGCCTGAGGGTGCAAATCAAATGCCATGCACCTAAGTACTTCGGATCCTAGCGATCCTATGTATATGTATGCGCGTCTATAGAAGAGTAGGAGCACCCAATGGGCCCACCATCAACATGGTGGAACATTTGACAAGCCGCTAACCGCAATTTGCACGCACGCAAACCGTTCAGTGGTTTAGTGGAGAGAGAGTAGCTTATTGGTATTATAAATGTAGATGAATTTAGCACCAGGGAAGCTTTCATATGCTCAGATGATATGGTATATGAAAAATATATTTAATGCTCACACAATTTTAAAACTCTTTAATTTTTAGCGTTTATTTTTTTTGCTTTTACTTTTTGCTTTCGGTTTTTGTTTGTTGTTTTTTTATCAAATCGTCGATGTTTTCCGTTCTCGAATAAAGTTTGAGGCAATGGTTTTTCCGGTTCTGCTGAATAAACAATCAGTATACTAAGCGCGCCGCTTACAATTGACCCCTCTTTTGGAAAAATTGTGTCCATTACTCAAACTCTAAATTGAAAATGCAAGCTACATACAAACATATGTATGTTTGTGCACCGTTGCTGGAATACATTTTGCTTGGCATTTTTAATAACTAATGATGGACATTGTGCGGGTTTTTGTGTTTGGTATTTCTTTTAGTTTTTTTCTTTTGGTTTCGGTTATAAGCTGAACAGTTCACATTTTTCCTAAATTGCGACAACTGACATTCGAGTGGTTATGTTTTGATGTCATGTTTATACACACACACAACCAATCCATCCACACACACTTGCGCACCCATCCTCATACATATTTTTTGCAATTTATGTATAGTTTTTCTCCTCGCTAGAAATTTACTGTACATCAGGTTAACAATTTTATGAACCTGTGTGTCACACATGCAACTTATTTCAAATCTGTTTCGTATCGATTGTGGAAAAGCAATAAAGCTGATTTTCTATATGTTATAAACTCTTCAAAATACACTTTAGAATATTAGTATATACATATAACAATTGAAAGCTTTGATTTTACCACAAACTTGTATTAAACAGTGTTTATACAAATTAGCTATAAAAAGTATTTATACACTTGTAAGGTGTTTGTTAATTTTATATTGAATGCTTGCAGCATATCCTCCAGAAATAATGTATGTTTTTGATCATCTTTGCGTGCTGAGTCGATATAACAATGTTAATTTTTCCATCTGTCCGTTTTATGCAAACTTCCCAAATTGATTGGGCTATATAGCTGAAGTTAAGGAATTCTTTTGATTGCAGTTAAAGCATTTGACAAAATTGTCCAGATCGGATCAGTATTTACAGTCAATTTACAGTTTGGAATTAAGTAAAATATTTGAAATCCCAAACATTTTTTCAGAAATTATTTAACCAAACCTCAACTTTATATTTCACAACTTTTGTATTTATCGTTAAGAAAATTACGTATACTTCATGCTGTGCAGCAGTCACAAAAAAGTTTCCACCTGTAGCCAGCCAAGGTTGGGAGCTGCACACACACAAAATACAAAAAAAAAGATTGCTGTGAAACCACATGCAAGATAATATCCAAACCAATCGGGACAATGAAAAGGAATAAAGCGAAAAGGAAGTGAATGAAGCAGAAAAACAAACTAGTTAAATAGTGTAGCACACTTAAGTGGGCCTTGACTCTTGGCCTTTCGCGTATTTACATTATTTGAAATTGTCAGTTTGGCAAATGCTCGGAATATATTTGTAAGCACAAAACAAAAACCTATGCTGTAAATTGTATTGAAATATTTGTATTGTGGTTGCAGTTTCGACACAATGCAATCTAAACTACTACCACTACAAAAACTCATCTACATATATTGATTGGAATGTCTGTGTGATTGTTGTGTTGTGTCTATGCAGTTTAAAGGACAGTAATTGTTATTAATTACTATTGTTATTGATGGTGCCTGACAAATGGAACTACATACATATATAGAAATGGAGTTCATACATGTCTAGTCAGGTAGACATTTACATATCTATATTGAAATGTATTTTTTAAAGCCCCTTAGAAATGTATGCGCAACTCCAGATGTGTAATTTACATAATTTACCGTACATACGGTCTTTGCAAGAACGGTTATATTTACATTCACAAATAAATCCGTTCATAAGTAACCAAATCATTACCATTTGCTTAAAATAGTCTGTTAAGTACACTTATACTTTATTTATAAGCGCGTTTACAGTTTCGTTATAAGTTATTGCTCTTGCATAATATAAATCAATAGAAAATTAATAACTTTGTTCTCTGTTATATTATTATGAAACGAACCTAATATCTCTTTTTTACTAAGTGGATGCATTAGCCCTTACTTAACATATTTCGTATTCAGTTTAGATAATGTTAATGTTAACCGAACAACAGCTTGACAGGTGGTAAATGCGTTCTTATTATATGAAAATGTATCTCAATTTGTTACAAATAAAACAAAATTGTTCCGTGAACATATTATTACCAGCGTTCTTGATTCAAGAACGAAATATTATAAGCGATAACGGAAAAAAATCAAAATCAATCGAGTCGAGTCATCGTCGACGTGTCTATGTACTAATCATACATTATGCATCGCTACAATTTTACTCGAAAAACGACTGGAAGATACTGACACACAGACAGACAGACAGGCAGACTAACAGTCAGACACACTCCCTTTAGGAGAACTAGCTCCCACCATGTCCACCACTACTAGCCCTAACGAGTGCTAGTAACAAAAATCGATAGTAAAGAAAAACACAAAACTTAAAAAACCAACTGCCTTATAAATAATATCCAGGGCAGGTGGAAAAGTGAGTCCAATGAAAACGAAAGAAAAATATACACACAAAATAAATGTAATAAAATTTTGATATAGGCGTGAACTTTATGAAGCAATGAGATACAACAACAACAGCAGCAAATGAGCAAATAGAACAATACTAAAAGACAAGCACTCGCATGCAGTCAAACACACACACACGCAACTGCTATTAAATTGAAAAACACCAACAGAACAGAAAAGAAGGCAGGACGGCCACTGCAGCGGCAGTAGTCGAAAAAGTCACAAAAGCCACTGAAGCACTGAACTTATTACAGCAATGTCCTTCCAACATTGAAATCTTCGTGGCATGGAGAAAATGGAAAGTGGAAAAACGAAAACGGAAGTCCTTAGTTTGCAGTCGTTACCGCAGTCCTTCCTATTCGCACCAGTTGGACTCCAGTCGCTTCGTTTATGCAACGCCAATTCACCTGCTCTTATTTTGTTCTCCCACAGAAAAATCACAGGTAAATAGAGAGAAAGAAACAGGTGGCAGGAGCAAGAGGAGCCTGGTATAACGTAGAGCAGCCGCAACTGGCTGCAAAATATAACGATTTCAAGCATGTTTTGTTCTTCCTTTTCCATTGACTTGATTCTTTTCCAAGCTACGTGTAGTTTCCTTTCACCTCGTTCGACACTTTATTTTGGCGTTCTTACAGTGTAGTACGCTGAGCGAAAGTAGTAAAAGACAGTAACAGTTTTTACATATTAACGAACAGCCGGTTTTCCTAAAGATCTACACAAAGTTGAAACAAATATAAAATAAGTTCGATAGTTCATTTTTCACAAACGCACTATTCAGTTAATTAGTTTGTTCCATTGTTTGGTTCGTTCAATTTTGTGTTGCGGTTAGTTCAGTTGTCTAGTTCAATCGTGTAACTAAAACTAAACTTAAATTGAACTATGATTGGGAAGAAAATGCTAAATGAACTATTACACAAGGTAAAAAGAAACAAATGACGTAAATGACAACTTTTTCATAAATCGCAATGATTATGTATTTTATGTATTTAAAGTATCTAGTATTTTTTACTTTTACTCATTTTCATTTAGCTTAGACTCAACGTTAAATTAATATTCTTTTATTTGCTTCATTGAGCTTACCATTTTCTTTAAGTGTAAACCAACTTTTGAGACTTCAAGTACATGCTGTTATTGTTTTTTCCATTTTTTGGACTTTGCCTTTGGTCGCGGTTATTTTGGCTTAACTTTGTATTTGCTGTTGTGGCTGCTCTATCCCCTCATCCCTCAAAGCCCGACCGTTAACTTAAGCCGTTCTTTAGCTCAGGGCCATTATAAACACACAACAAACACACACATACACACACCAACACAAGCAAGAAGCACACACAGAAAACAATACAAGTATACACACAAACAACTTTGAGCCTGTCAATTGCATAAAATATTGTGAAGACAACGACGCCATTTTGCATAATTGCAGCAAATATCTAAAATGCAGTATTCTTGAGTATGGTTTGTAACTTCTAGATAAGAGAGAGATAAATTAATGTGTTTGTGTGCATGTGTGTGTGCGAATGCGCGCGTGTGTGTGTGACTGTCTGCGTGTGTAAAGGGGCGGGGTTTTGGCTTATTTTGTAAGAATGCCAGAGTACCTACCTGTCATCTGTGGGCTTATAGGTCACAATATATTTCTCGATAGGATGCGCCCTCAGATCGATTTGTGTCTGCCATGATACTCGCACTGCAGTGGGCGTTAGAAATGTAACGGTAATGTTTTCCGGTGTAGCTGGTATGGTGCCTTTAATTGGATATAGATCGAGATAATGAGAATAAGCTTTAGGCATTTCAACAAATGCAAGTGCACTCAGGAAAAACGATAACTTTTCAATGTTCCAAAAAACACAAGAACATTTAAATAATGAGTTTCATAAGACTTACTTCAATAACTAAAGACAGAAAAAACGAACAAATTATATTGGACATAGATGTACTAACGGACAGTATATTCAAGTGGCCCAACGATACCAAGCACCGGCTTGTTAACGCGCGGACCCTAGCACAAGGAACCCACCTCCCGCCCGTCCGACCGAGGGGCGCACCGCGTAGCGTGCGGTTATGAAGATCGCGAACAAATAGACAAATGAGACAAGACAAGTTTTTTTTAGAGAGAAAATAGAATTAGCACTATGTATCAAATGGGAAAGATCATTATATGTATCACATAAGATCCGAAAAGGGTTATGGATAGCATAGTTAGAGTAACAGGGTGGAAGAGCTAAAGGTACAAAATTTCTAGTATATGTAATAGGAACTGTAAAGTTAATTTGGTTGATTAAAATTGAAGAATCTATTTCAGCATTTATTAAGTTATGGAGAAAGGTTATTGCTAGCATTGTTCTACGGTTAGAAAGTGAAGAAAGATTTATTAGTAAAAGTCTACTGTGATAGAAAGGTAAGTTTATAGAATTATCCCGATGAGAAACACTAGAGTTATCAAAAATTTAAGTTAAATTAAGCATTCAATAGTAATGCATTTACTTTGTTCACACACACACTGTTGCATACAAACAATGCATTGTTTCATCATTGCAATGATTGTACACGTAATGCATTGAATTCATTAGATTTATTTTATTCGGTTACTTATTTGAAAATTTCTAATGCGGTTAGCAACTGTAACGCAAAAAACAAAACTATTCGATTGATTTCTTACAAATTTTACAGAAAGAAAGTGAAAATCAACAGCCGGAGCGAAACTTTATAACAAACAAGATGTGGCTTGTTTGTGATAAATGTTCTAAGAATTTGTATTTCTGGCATCTTAGTTTTCTCTAAGTGCACTTACTAACTTACCAGCTAAACAGGAATTGACAAACAGGACGGCAATGAACACAAACATTGCGCTTCAATTGCTTCAATAGTTTCAGATTTAGTTGCTTTTGCTGTTGATGATGGCGTTGATAATGTTGCTGTACTGAAAGCGGATTTCCTAAGGTTTCCGTTTCGCTTATTGCGTTTGCTGCATATATATATATATATATATATATATATATAAACATATATATATATATGTGTGTGTATTGGGTATGCTTGTTTTCTATTGTAGTTTGTTGCCAGCGGATAAGTATAGTTTTGCTTTGTTTTTTTTTAGATTTGTAAAACTAACGCTAACTAAAACCATAAAAATCAGTCTTGCTTTTTGTCGTTTCTTCTGCTGATGTTGCTTCCTTCTCGTTGTTGCCTTCTTTCGATGCTTAGTTTTGTTCTATTGTCCTGGCCAATTAGATATTGTATAAAATGTTCTGTCCCTTTATTACGCTTTTTACAAACTTTCAACTTTAACTTGACTTTAGTTTAATGTTTTATATGTTTGCGGCTTGCGTTGTAGTTATTTGTGTTTATATTTATGCGTTTCTATTTTTATAGCACATTTTTATGGGCCTTTGGTGTCTGTATTGATGTGTGCGTGTGCGTTTTGTCCTGAATCATCACAGGGCATTGTATAAAAGGGGGCGAAAAATGTGAGTTTTATTTTCTTTATCTTTATCTATATAAAAACTATTTTTTTTTCTTTTATTTTGTTCTCTTCTTCTTTTTGTTTTTCGTGCTACAATTGAGTAAAATTATTCACATTGCGTTTGCTTTTTTCTGTTTTTGCTTTTGTTTCTGTTTGTTTCTTTTACTGCTGCTCAATGCCATTTGTTGTTTTTGTTGTTAGTGTTGTTGGGTTTATATAAAATCAATAAAAAGCAACACGACAAACGCCAGTTGACAATCGCAAGTTGACAGTCGTTGATTTAACGTGGGAAAGTTTAGTCAAGTGGGGTTTTTGTTTTTGTGATCAGCTTTACAGTTGAGCTATTTCAATTTTCGGGGTTTTAAGCAGCCAATTTACGTACTGTTGTTGTTGTGGATTTTTTGCGGCTGTTGCTTTGTGCCACCAGTTGTAATTAATTCAACGAGACGGCGACGGCGCTGCGGAAGGCCAATGTGCCACCTGTCGTCGCCGTCGTGCGTCCAATCCACAAATTGTTTGTTTGCTTTACTGTTGCTGCTGCTGCTTTGCTGTTCGTTGTTTAAATTTATGCATTGAGCATTTAGTTAAAAATTTTTGACTTGATTGCCAAATCATTTAAGCAGCAGCAGCCAATTTTTGCCTCTTGTTGTGCCTTTTTTGCTTTTTGTTTACTTTGCTTTCTTTTTTTTGTCGTAATTTTCTGTTCTGTTTCTGTTCGTTGTCGTTAATTTAATTCGTCGCTTTTAATGTGTTATTTTTGCCGATGTTGTTTGTTTGTTGCTGTTGTTGTTGCTTCTGTTATTTTTCGTAGTTGGCCAAGCAGCTGCAATAAATCAAGTTTTTGGATTATTAATGGGTATTTCCCGACAGCGTATTGCCAAACGAATTAGTAAAATTGTTATTCATTTGCATACATTATAATTAGCACAGAAAAGGGATAACAATTACTCAGCTTAAACTGATACACATACATACATACATATTGATATATATAATTTTGTCTATAACTGTACTTTTGTTTTCATTACTGAAATTGAACCCAACCAAAGTGCTGCATACTTTGAGGCTAACATTGCGCATACGCCACGCATAACACGCAGCTATACACACACACACACGCCGACTATTTTAGTGTGCTTGTGCGATACATAATTTCGATTCAATTCACGTTTTTGACATAAAAGACTTGCACTAACACGCAATCCCAATTCCAAAGCAGTTGATCATGCGTAAATGTTTTCACTTATATGAATACCAATGAAATACTAGTCAAAGTCCTTTGTGTAACCACTGGCAATTGTTTAAATTGTTGTTGGTCAAGTACACCCACACACACTGCTCAAGACAGTTGCATATGTCCATTATAAATGTAAACATACGTAGAGACAACGTATAAACGAAATAAAGAACAAAAAAGTACAAAAGTAAAACCAAACCAACATCTGTTCAATCGATTAAGGGAGAAAAAAAAGCTTAAATAGTTGAAATGTCAAATATATGACACAAGGCGATTATAATGTTCGAAACAGTTCAAATGCACTGACTTAGCTGAGTTACTTAACAACTATAATTGGCTGCTAACAAGTAGAATGAATATGAAATATGCAAGTTGTTTAACTTACAAAGTCTCTTACATATTCATCAAGTGCCCCAAATAACATACAAAAGCAATTCCCACTGGAATAATTCATGAATGTGATACAAGAAAGAAATAATAAGAAAAAGGAGACCACATTGAATATTGATACATTTAAGTTGTTTAAGTAGCCTAAATGCGGCATGTAACATCTCTCTATCTCCATCTATCTATCTCTTTCTTCCTTTCTTCTTTCTTTTTGTGATTCAATCTCATGGCATGAGCTGCATGTGTTGTCCAGGAATTTACGAGCGCACGTATGTAACGACTGCTACCTGACGGTCTATTTGTCTGCCGGTCGATCCGTCCGTCTGTCCGTATGTCCGTATGTCCGTCTAACCGAGTGTGGGTGGTTGCGCTTCCTGGAATGTGTGCTACATTGTACGTGGCATCATTAAAGTGTCACATGGCATTTAAAAAGCAACGGAACGTAAAGGGCAAAGTTAATTGATGTAATTGTCAATGAGTTTACTTTAGTAAATTGTTTAGCGCGCTTAACAAAATGATTTGACGTTTTTATAGAGAAGTTATTCAGTATATTATGCAATTATAATTTTATAAACAGGCATTGATGCGTACGCAAAAAAGGATTAGCATTCACGTATTCAATTAAAGTAAGGCTTGACATCATTTTATGTCATCAAATCATTTTAAAAGAGTATGCCTCGAAACTTATATTAAACAGCAGCTGTAGAATGTGATTACCAAAATGGAGCACGCGCGAGCTCAGAATTCAACAGAATATGAAATATATATGTGTACTCGCACTGTACACTTTGTACTCGCAATTTAAATGTTAATTCTCGAAGAAAATTTTCATTTGACACCCCGAAAAGAATAATAATAATAATAATGAAAAGAAGCACAGTAACAATAGTTAAGCTGTTGACGTGCTGCCTGAGTATATATCCAATTCTATGTGCGCTGGGTGACGCACTGCGAAAATATATTCTACTCTGCGGGTGTTGGTGTGTGTGTGTTAGTATATGCACTCCGTTTACAATGCGGGAGGGGAAGGGCAAGCAAGTAGGTGAAAGCAGTTATCGTAAAATTAAAATGGCGGCTTGTACGCGTTGTCGCTATCGCTGACGTCGTCGTCCCCGTCTTCGTTGTTGTCGTTGTCGTTTCTCCCGTTAATTGTGGCGACAATACATGTACGCATACAATCGCACGCTTCACTTACACACACACACACACACACACTGAGACATACAATAGCCCTTTTGCTGGCATGTCTAATGTTTCGTGTGCGGCTCTCTTTTTTTTTTTTCTGGTTTTTTTTTGTTTCACTTGCATACACACTTGCCGACTCTAGCTTATTGGGACTTTTGGCATTTGGTACATCAACATTTTCGTTTGTGTTGTTGGTTTGTTCAAGTTGTACTAGTATTTGTGTAGTTCGTTGTGTTTGGTCTGCGTTATTTTGTTTTTGTTTGTATTTATGTTTGTGTTTGCGCTAGCCAGTGAACAGACAATAAATCAATCAGCTGTGTTAATATTGAGTTGCGAGCTCCAGACAATTGCCGTTATGTGCCGTGAGCGCAAGTGTGTTACTTTATATGTGTACGTGTGCGTTTAAGTGAGAGCTAGTTGGAATGCTCTTAATAAAAGTCAGCTTAACCGCCTGCCGGGCCAAAACTTCGCAGTCTCTCTTTGTGTGTATATTTCACTGAGAGAAAAGCTTAAAAGACAATAAAAAGTCAACTAATGCTGAAGCATTTTTTTTGTAATAAGTAATAACATAAGCAGTCAAAGCATAAGCCGCTTGCGCCGTAAGCAGTGCGACAAGCATATAAACTGAAATCGGGTGCTTAATAGTTCCTAGGTAGGCTGTAAGCCGTTTGCTGCCCTACTAAGATATTATATGAGTTTAATTTTATATATTTGCTTAAGTGCAGTTTCAGTGCACTTTGCTTGCATTTTATTAGTCAGTGTGCGTTTATTTTTGCTTATTTTTCGGCATATTCTGATTATTTTTGCTCTATGTACTGTTGTAAAATTGGTGTAGAGAGCGCCATTATTTGCTGGACTGGTCTTAAAAAACAAAAGCACTTATTTCAACTCAGCGCTCAAAAGCGCGCTTTAGATATGCGTATATACATATATATGTATGTACGTATGTGCGTTGTGTGTGTGTTTATTTGCCCCGCACTTTAAGCTGAACTTCTGCTGCTGAAAATTTGTTAGCGACCCCAACCCTAGACAATTCCCATTTGGGAACTATACGCTGTACTCCTCTTCTTACTACCGTTGTTTTTTGTTTTTGTTGTGGCTGTCTTTGTTCCCGTTCGTTGCGCGCTGCAGAGTGTTGCCAGCCCCGCTGCTAAATTCGTCTCGGAATTTCAAAAGTGTGTTGCTTGCCAGTATGTGAGTGTGTATATATATTTTTTCGTGTTGTCATAGGTTTTTTCATTGCACAGCAAATATGTGTGTATATGTATGTATATTTTTATATATTTTCTTCTACTGTTGTATGTAGTAAGAGTGCGAACTGATTTCGCTGCATGCATATCACTAGTCGCTGCTTCGGGCCAAAAATAAAATAAATCGTATAAATATATTGCCACATTTCCAACATGTGCAGCGAAGCAACAGCAAAGCTACCGCAGCAGCAATACACGCAACGCTGCGGTTGCGACGGCGACAGGCGGCAAAAATGTATTATAAATTAAGCCAAAATAAAGAAGGAAGGCAAAATAAAAAGTTGAAAAACTCATTTGTACGTCCATTTGGGCTTAAATTAAATTTGACCTGTTTTATATGTTTAAGTTAAATGTGTTTATATGCGCAATTGTATGCACATATGTATATATTTATGTGTATACACTGGCAGCTACTTTGTTTACAAATACGGGATTCATGTTATTTTGGCGCGTTACGTGCCTACGTGATCCGCTTCACAAATGGCTGAAGATGAAAAAGATTTACAGCTACAAAACAACATACATCCACACACATATAAATAAATATTCACCCACTCAATAACTCGATATTCTCATTGAACATGTTCATGTGCATAAATAGGGCATTTAAATAAGATTTTAATTGCGATAGCCACTGGTACATCTACTTTGTTCTTATTATTAATGTTGTTGTTTTTGGAGCTGGATCCGCTTTTGGCTTTATATATTGAAAGTGAAAACCAAGAAAGTCCATTAGTGCTAAGTTCATTTAATAACGCAATTTCCTTTCCTTTGTGTCGTTACATTTTTTGTTTAATGCAATTTATTGGCTTAAACTGCAGCCAAGCAACAATAGCAAAAACAACAACACAAACAAAAGCAAGACCATTCTTCCGTTCTGTCCAGGTGCTAATTGAGAGGCGGGAACACTCATACGTACATACACACACAGTTTTAGATACACACCCACACTCATGCACTCTCACACCCAATGAAAATTATGGGCACTTAAAATAAGCGCTTAACAAAATATATTTTTTACACCCAAATACAAATTTATTTATACAAATAAAATAAATAATTGTTTTGTAGCTTTTAAGTGAATAATTTACTTTGATCTTTGTGGCTTTTATTGCCGACGGCTCAGTCAATGTTGCTAAGAAGGTTCTCGCTGTTGATATGGCTGTCACAGCCGTTGCCACTGATAACACAAGACTAAACACTGGCATTGACTGCGCTTTGCTTTTATCTCTCTATCTTTGTCTATCGCAGTTAACTTTCGCTCCCCTGTTTAATGTACACACACACACATACAAATTTTATCCGCATGCCTTAATTGCGTTGTGCTGCGGCCGACGCGTAAACTACAACTGAAAATAATTCGGTCCTGTCGCTCTTATTATGAGCAGAGAAAAGAGCGGTGTCACCTAACGAGGGCTGTACACTCAACTGTGCAAATTGGTTTAACGATATGGCTGATAAATTGTTTTTATATTAAGTGCATTTATTTTAATTTATTTTACATTCTTATAATGTATATAGAATTTTATTATGATCTCAAAAACATAATATACTACAAACTAGTTCATCAAAACTTGGTATTCAACTCAAATCAAGGAAATTAACTCATTTTTTTAAATATTTGATTCACGTATACATATTAAACAAGCAATTTAATGTAATAAATTTCAAGCTTCATCAAATTTCTTTCCGTGTTTGACGTAAGAGCTTTCTTCTCTTGCGCAAGCTCTCTTTGCTTGTGTCAGTTAAAAAAAGCTTTTCGTTGTGTTAGGTCGTGGTTGCCAAAGCGTCAAGTGGCAAAAAGGGAGAGCTATAAGATATTTACTATGATTTCGGGCTGACTGTCCGACTGTCTGTTTGTCTGTCTGTCTGTTTTGTCCGACTGCCTAATGATTGAAAAAGCGACCGACTTTGGGCTTCTTAAGCGCATTATTAGAGTTCAAGTGCGACGCTGTTATTTTCGTTATTGCTTCTGGTGCTGCTTTTGTTTTTGCTGTTACTGTATTTATTGTTGTTGTCGCTATTATTTTTTTTTTTAGTGTGCTCTTAACTTACTCGTAAATGTGAACTGAGTGCGTCCTAGTAAATTAAAAGCATACTTGGAGGCGTTTAATTATTTATTCATTCGCCCCTGGCCACTGTGTGTTTGATTCAACAGGGCGCGCGAGCTTTTCGATTTGTGCGCAAAAGCAACAAAAAAAATTATTAGGCTTTTGATGCTTCCCTGATTGGATGCCATGGAATTTGCTGTCAGGGCTACTTAACATTTCCATCCATTGTTTGATCGAAATTATTAGAAATTTATCCTTGAGTGCTTGGCAAACACAACACTAAATTGCATAGATATTTCGCACACTTGTATAGTCAGGCATTCATAATATATATCTTTATAAACATACATACTATCTAAATATATAAAATAATGGAGGATCAAAAGCGATCATCGACGAGCAATGCGGTTTCCATACGACCGAAATTCATCTATGGCTTGCGCACAGATGTCATTGGCAACATACATTTCAATCTTACCAAAGAGGTAATGTATCCAGTGGAGGGTGTTCTTGCATTTCACGACTATATAAGCAATAGGCAGCGATTCCTACGATTTCCTGAGGACACCACACCGGAAATAATTTCTTTAAGCTCACATCGTAAGCTGCTTGCCGTGTTGGAGTTGCACTCAAAAAAGTAAGCAGATCTATTTTAATTCCCAAGAATGTTAGCTATTCCCTATATACTATACTTCAAACTTACACAGCGGTCGCTATATATCCATATATGAGCTGTCTACGCTTAAGAAACGCCGTCATCTGGAGCTGCCTGGCAATCATCGCAATGCTCAGGTGCAGCAGATGATCTTCACCAATGATTCACGGGCTGTAGCTCTAGTCACAAAGCCACCCAATGAGATGGTCTTTATGCTTGTGCTGGACAAAACGAGCACAGTGATTGAGGGACGTGCCACGGTGCCGGGTTCGCATGGCGGTGCCGAGTGCATTGCTGGTAATCCAAGTGATTGCAGTTTCCTTGCCGTTGCCGGCGATCGCACCCTGCTGCTGCTGAGTAAATCCGAACGGGGATTCACCATAAGCAGTAATGTAAAGATTAGCTATCGGGTGACCTCAATGGCATTTCTCTCAATGGATCTGCTTATGATGGGTACAGATCACGATCAGCTCATCTTGGTAGAGAATGGCGAACAGAAGCTATGTCAGAAGGCGAGCGTGGCCGAGACGGTTGACTTAATGATGGATCAGGAGATGTTCGATAAAGAACGCGAGGCTCAAGATCAACGCTTCACAACGCTACAGCCACTCATTCTCCCCGATTGGCGGGTTCTTTGTATGACGGCCTTTGCCCGAGGATTCGCCTACATCATATTTAACAAGGTCTTTGTCTTCGAGCGTGTATCCAAATTTAAATTCGAACGCAAGACCGTCTTAACGGTGCCCATTAGCATCTATGCAGAACCTCTCTATCAGATCACAAATCTGGCCGTCGATCACAAGCAGGAGACGGTTATTGTGACCTGCGCCCATGCCCAGATCTATGTGGGAATCCTTATTGTCCCAGAGACCCTGAAGACCAAACAGCTCAAATTCGAGCCCCTCGGTGTGCTCATCCACATTGGCGAGGTTGTTGATGTCTCGGTCTGCGCCTGGAAACCCATTATAATGACTGCCTGTGAGTACTTAAATCTCGAAGCGAATTATCTAGGTTTACTGATTATTTGTATATAGCTCGGGATCAGACGATACGCATCTGGAACTATGAGACTGCCAAGGTAGAGCTGGTCCGCAAGTTCCAAGTCGATGTTAACATTGTGGAGCTAAACTCTACGGGATTGATGGCAGCCATTGGATTCTCTGATCAGCTGCGCATTACACAAATCTTTATGGATGAATTAAACGTAAGTTATAGAGCAGAATTAAAAACGATAACAAATTTATTTGAACAGTATTTTTATCCAGTAATGATTTAAAGTAGAAATTGTTGTATTAGAAAGAAAAGTTTATTGGGAGAGGTCTAAAAGCTAATCTTATGTAGTTAATCGTCTTCAAACAACCTTCATTTCTCGGATCTAGATTGTCAAGACGTATAACTTTCCGCACTGTAATGACGTGCGATACTCGAACTTTGGACACCTTATGGCGGCTGCCTATGATAACAATATTGCTGTCACGTCTGTCTATAATCTGGAGGTAGTTATTCAATTGAAGGGTCACAATGGAACCGTGCTCTCCGTCGCCTGGACTAAGACGGATAAGTATTTGATATCTGGTGGCGCCGAGGGGGCCATTTATCAGTGGGACATTGAGACAGGGGCACGCTTGCAAGAGATCGTACAGAAGGGAACCGAATACGTAACCATATGTGTCAGTTTCAATGAGCCAATGACAATATTTGCTGGAACTAATCAGGGCACCATACGCGAGTTCCAGAACTCGGCATTGCAGCGTGAGATACCGGTACCATCACGTAATAGGGGTGGTGTCTCTGACGTCTGCCTGGCTCGGTCCGATCTGATCATGTTCATAGCGGACCATGAGGGTGGCTTGTTCAATATGCAGCTACCGTTCCTGGAAGCTGGCGGGGGCACTTTCACGAACTTCCGCTTCTTTGATGGTCCGATAAATAAGCTGCGGTTCACATACGATGGAACCATGCTAGTGGCAATCTCAAAGCAGGGAACCGTTGCCATTTGGACCATGGAGAATATCGCTGAAAAGGTGTCGCCCATCGATCAGGATCTGATGAAGAGCCAGGAGGTGCTGATACCACGTACCCAGCTAAGCGACAAAGTCGAACAAATCATTAATTTGGAGCTGCGCCTTAAGCAACAAGCCGAGGAGTTCCAGTATCAGCTGAGTCAGAACGAGATATTTGATGGTCAGCAGTTGCAGGAAGTGCATCGGAGCTATTGCAGCGCACTCGAGGAGCTTAAGGAGCTTAACAATGAAATTGTGTCCAAGCATACGGAGGAAATGAATATAATTACGTTCCAGATTAGCGATATGAAGCAGGATTTTCGCTCCCAAATGGACACACTGGCCAGCCAGTACTCGGAGCGCATGCTTATCGAATACCAGAAGTTTACTAATCTTCGAGAGAATATGTTAGAGCTGCGCGAAAGTTACGAGGAAAAGTTGAAGAACTCAACAGGCACGCTGCAGGATACGATTGAGGCACTGGAAAACGATTACAAAAAACAGTTGGACGAGCGCAAGGATCTGATACGAGAGTTGATGAAGGAGATGCAAGACAAGAAGGATGAATTTATAAAATATTGCCAAGAGGTGGAAGCTGAAAACGATCGAAACATGGTCGCAACTCAGACGGAATATGAGAATAAACTCACAACGGAGCGCAATGAGACGCAGATGTGGCGTGGCAAGGCAGGCGTGTTGCAAAAGAAATACGAATCCCAAGGCCGAGAGATCGAGAGTTTATTGGAAGAGGTAGAAACACTGAAGGAGGAGCATCAAAAGTCCCAGATAAAAATGCAAAAGCAGCTGCGCAACGTTGAGGATTTGCAAAAGGATATTTCGGATCGTGACTATGCCATTGGTGCCAAGGAGAAGCGCATACAAGAACTGCTTCACAAGAACCAGGAGTTGGACAAGTACAAGCAAGTGCTCAACCACAAAATCGCTGAGTTGAAGGCTCAAATTGAGCCGCGCGAATTTCAGATCAATGACAAACGCAAGCACATTATTGAAATGGAGCACGAACTTGAGGGTCTTAATCAAAACAACATACAGCTGGAGCTGCAGCTCAAGGAGATGCGCGACAAGTATCTAAGCAATGTAGCCGAACTGCGCACCGAGCGACATCGTGCAAAAGCCGCTCGTGAGTGCCTTAATGCCATCTGCACGGACATTTTCTATGTAGCCGGCGAAGTAAATACTGCGGATGGTCTTAAGAAGGCCGTGAAGGAGCTGTTCCACAAGCATGCCAGCGATGACGAGCTCAAACGTTTCGTCACCCTCGATGCGGAGGTGCGTGATGAGTTCCTTCGCCAACGCAAACAGATCGAAAATGTCCTGGCACGCTATAAGGCTGTCGCTGAGGACAAGAGTGTGCAAAAGAAGTACGATAAGCTGTTCAACGAGAATTGTGTGCTGCTAGAGGAGATTGAGACTTTGCGCGATGAAAATAAAGGATTGCGTTCTCGACTACGTCAGGATGTCCGGAAATCAGTCAAGACCAAAAGCTAAAAGGAGTTTTGAAAAGCAGTTAACATACGCCATCGATTGCAAAGTCTGTTAAAAAATATTCTTATAAAAATATGTGTTTCACATAAGGGACTCAAACATATACTCGGAATATAGTACATAGAAACATTTAGTGCTTAATTGATTAATAAAGCAATATGGCATTAGTTTTACGCCTCGACTAGCATCTTCTTAGTTGCACTAGCCTTTGATTTAGTAGATTTGGTGGTTTCCGCGTTCTGCTCCTCTTCTTTCAACTCTTCATCTCTGTTTGCGTCTGATGCGACGGGCAGCTGGTCGCTAGGCACATGGCTAGGCACCTCGGGCAATTGCATCCGTTGCTCCTCAGCCTCTAGGGCATCAAGTTCGGCGAGGACATCTTCCTCATCTTGTGAGGTCAAGAGATCTGTCAATATGGCATCTATTTCCTGTTGCTTTTCAATGCCCTCGTGTGTCTCGTCCATTATCTTTTCCATTTCGCTAATGTCCAGCATAGCATGCACCTTTTTCAGAGCCGCATTGCCCTGCTTCAACCCATCTAGCACCTTCATTTCTACCTGTGCGAATTCCAAATCAGCGGCCAGCTTCTCCAAGTTATCCAGCTGCTTGTCCGCATTTGTGAGCAAACTTTCTTGGTACTTCTTTTTACGCAGCAAGAGCTTTGCGCGACTACAGCAAAAGAAGATTCATGAATATACGCCTTGCTTTAACTAATTACTTAAGCTACTTACTCCTTTCGGCCCATTTGCAGGCACTTCTTGGCAAGCATTCGGTCATTTTCAAGCTGCAATTCTATGCGTTTTTGGTACTGTTTCAGGCGATCCCGTTGCTGCTTCAGTTGCTAAGGGTAAACATTTATTTGAATACAATGACAGCTAGATACGATGTTGCACCTACTAGTACGGCCTTGTCCTGGTCTGTAATACGACTTGGGGCCGTCTTTTTACTATATTTCCCAAACAATGCACCCATGACTAACTCTTAATGTGCAACGATTTCCCATCGATATAATTTGACTTAATCGATGTATTTATGTTTTCATCTATTGCATGGCTGGTACTTTAATAAAAATCGAATAAGCTATCGATTTTTTCTGTGACTGTGCATTCTTATGCATTATGCATTTGTTACAAGCTGCAAAATTTGAGGTAATGGATGTGTAAAAGTTGACATCACTGGTGATTCTCATATACATATCGATATTTTTACTTAAGCAATCGATACGTTAATAAATAAGATAATTTCATTTAAAATATAAGTTTATGTTTTTAAAATTATAGCCATTACAATTTGGCTCTCAATTCTTCATAACATTGAGATTTATATCTTTTGTACATGCTGCGCCAGAAATCAATACGCTCCGCATCTGGATTACGTTTCATTTTGCACTCCCGGCTAATTTGCATGTAATCCAATTGAAAGGGCTCAAGTTCTCCATTGAGGTTCCTTATCTGCCTTAGCACGGGTGACCAATTGTCCGATGGCTTTCCATGCTTTGCAAAGTTCGCCCACATTTGACACATACGAGCCGATACTTGGGCATCCTCGCGGGTGAGTGGTGAATCGTCATCAATCATTTGGAACAGATAAGATAGCTCGTCGCCGTGCGATGCACCACGAAGTTTGTCCGCCTGGAACATGCGTTTAAACATGTTTCTGTTGCCCACATAGTCGAAGCGATAAAAGAAGAGTGGTGCGGTCTGTTGGCAGTTGGCATGAATCTCTGCAGCATGCTGAACATCAATATTGAAATGGTAATCGGTGAACACATCGATCAGATTGTCCATGCATTTATGTGTTATGTCCTGTCCATTGAAATAGAATTGTCGCATATCGTCGGCTGCATCCACCGCTTCCGGCGCCTCTGGCTTTTCGACCAAATTGCGTGGCACCAAACGCGCCATATCCTCATTGTAAAGATTTAGTTTCCGCTGGGCATTTATAAGCATAGCAATGCCCTCTGCTGAATTATAGCCCATTATCATGGGCATTCCACGCAGGCGTTCCTTTTCATGCAACAGGTCTAAGAAATTCTTGGTAATAAAACTATCGGGACTGCTTGGATCCTCCACAACGGGCTTGAAGGTTAATGGAAGCCCGCGTCGGCGCTCATCTTCATTAAGCACATCCATAGTCTTGGCAAGTAGAGCTAATGGTGTAACTTGCTTGGACTGCAAGAACTGCAACAAACGATGTGGCTCTGCAATGTTCTTTCCCTGCAGCAGTTCGGCCATGCGTCGGGCTTTGTCTGCACCATTATGCTGAAACACCCACTCCATGTTGGCAGTACCGCTCTGCATGATGGCCTTGTGAAACAGCTTGTTTGCATGTGCGGCATACGTGTGCAGATGGACGGATGCAGCGCCGGCACTCTCACCGAAAATGGTCACATTCCGTGGATCGCCATTGAAATTGGCAATGTTCTCATGCACCCACTGTAATGCCAGACGCTGATCCTTTAGTCCTGCATTGCCATATATGCCAGCCTCTGGCAAACTGAGAAATCCCAATGCTCCAAGGCGATAATTCAGGGTTATCACAATAACCTCTTCCTGCATAAGCTGAGCGGGAAAATGACTGCAAGGAAAGATGTCTATAGAGATAACCTATATCTGCATATGTATATTGTGAAGAACTTACTAGTCATTGTTGCCATTTCCAAACCAAAAGCCACCACCATGTATCCACACCATGACGGGCAGTGGTTTCTTATTCTTTACCTTGGGAACGTACACATTTAGAAATAAGCAGTTCTCAGAGCCAACAACTTCCTGCATAAATGGATCACGCTGATGGGATATCTCACCTTCCTTGCTGCAGTCCAACTCTTCCTCCTTGAAACGATCTAGCGGAATGGGACTCTTTGTACATACACATGTACATGGTTAATATCAGTTAATATTTTTTTTTTGTGATGGTGGACTTACTTGAAATCGAAGTTCACCAACTGGTGGCTGTGCATAGGGCACACCCAAGAAGCTCTCATATTGCAGACCACTTGCTAACTTCTGCCGCTGTCCAACCAGTACACCTTGGTTAACTTGCACCTTTACCTGCAATTGCACAGTGCGAATTGTTTTTCACGGAATGATGACAGCATAAATTCACCTTTCACTTACCTTCATTTCACTGAACAATCTAAAGCACTTGACAGAGTATGGTTCATGCCTAAGAGCATTAAGAGCCCACAACATAATAAATAGGTATTTTGAACTTGTACTTTGTATAAGAAAATCTAATCACTATGTAATTACTCAGCCAAAAAAAGCCAGTCTCGTTTTGAAATGAACTTTAGACGCACAAATAAACACAGCTGATTTATCTTAACCCTTAAGTAGGCAAATGTGCCTTCTGTCAATCATGGGAAATTTGACTTGATTATTTAAGAAAATATAAAAATCAAAATTAAGATAACTAAATAAAGTGTCAGATTTTAATATATTATAGCAATACATTTTTTTAAATATCTCTTAGCTTTTATCCTTCAAAAGGTTATTTAATCAAATCACCCATAGCAAACAAACTTAAGACTATTACGAGTCAAGTAAAAAAAATCGCATTTAATTGACCGTCACCCGCATTGAGAACCATTGAAAACGCATTAGTTTTACACATTTATAATTACATTTAAAATGTTTCTAAGATTTATTTGACTAGTTGCATTGCATAAATATTAATACATGTTCATTTAAGTTCAAATTGTTTATGTTTTTCAATATATTATTGTGGGATTATTGGTAATTTGTTTTTGTTTTTGTCATGCAAGAACTGTTTCTGTTTACTTTAGAGATTTCTTGGCACAACAACAACGGTAGAGCTGGCAGTTTGAAAGCCGAAAAAATTTGGTGTTGTAATCAGTTAGAATCGAAACAAGCTTCGAAACAACTTAAAAAAGTTTTTGAGCTTTTTCCGTTTTCCAAACCAGTTGCGAACTCACTGATGTTGTTGTTTTTGTGCTTGTTTGTTTTTTTTTCAAAGGTCAGATTGTTAAGAAAAGGTAATAATATGTTAATTTACTTCTTTAGTTGTAGTTGTTGTTTTTTAACCATAGGTTTTGTTGTAGTGGTTTTTGTTGTTCACACCGAAAAAAAATTTAAAACATTTACACTTATGTACATATATAACATGCACACATCGAACATACATCCATTCAAAACACTTAATAAACATTTATAATAATAATAATCATAATCATAATAATGTGTAGTAATAGGTAATAAGTATGTATACATAGCAAACATTGCGAAACATATCTTTTCTACGTAATATGGCAAATATCATCTATTATTATTTATATAAGTATATAATGTTCGAGACTCTTTTAGCCATGGTTATTCGCATTTGTTTAATTTTTTGTTTTTGTTTTTTATCCTTGGTTGCATTTTTTACCGTTTTTTTTTTTTATGTTAAGGGTCACAAAAATTGTTTACAAATAGTAAATTGGTGTTTTGTTCATCTCCATGCATCATCATTATCATTTTCTACAACTAGATCTCAATCTACAGTTCGATCCAACATTGTAATAAATATTTTTTTCTGTTTTCATTTGTTTAATATATAATCTAAAAACGTCGCAGCGCCAAAGTGCGCTTCAAATATAGACAAATCGCGCGATGTATTAGCTCGTACTGTTCGGAATTTTGAACCATTCCGCCACGTTGCAGCCGCAGATTGCACACAATACCCAAAATATCGACAAAGATGTCTGGCATCTTTGGCAGTTGATCAAAACTGACGGCATCCGGCTGCTCCACAATGTGTTGAATGTGCAAAATTGTATTGCAGCTAAAGCTGCTCTCGTCATCAGAATCACTGGTGTAGTTCTGTGTCGCCTCCTCCATGTCAGCCATGGTCAGTGTTCGACTCAGCATTCCCGTTAGTGAATATGCCAGAGACTGTCGCAGTTGACGCACGGCATTCAGTATGGCTGTAAAGCAACCAGTCCGTCCAATGCCCGCCGAACAGTGTATAACTGGAAGCGGTTGTACCGCATTAAAGATGTCCTGCTTATAGATGTCCAAGCGCTGTGCGGTCAGATGTGCATTTCGAGTACTTTGCTTCTCGTCGTAATTATCAAATTCCGATTCGCATTTTCCCAGATTGAGAACGTGTAGACAGATGTCCAGGAGCGTGTTGATGTCTCGTGGCGAGTGATGATCCGGCCAGTCGGGATACCAGTAATGATAGCAGATGATCTTTTGCAAATAGTATTCAAGCCGACCAACACTTTCTGGCACATTGATGCAGTACAGTATCACCAGTTTGCGCACAGAGTAACCATTTCGTCGCACAATTCCCACATTTTTGGCCAAAAAGAAACTGCCATCCAACGGTAGAGTACGTCGCAATGTCTCGCTTAGCGTTACTTTCACCGAATCTATGGAAATGTGCCAACGACTGTTCTGTTGATCGCGGTCCGGGTTCGGCTGCAATTCATTTGTAGTACTTATTTCCACACTCTCTGCCAGCAGTGTAGTTGGCAAGAGATGCGGCTCAAAGTAGTCGCGTGCCAGCTCGCTTAGCTTAAAAACTTCTCCTTTAGCAGCTACTGCAAATATTTCGTTAAGCTCGATGGGAAAATAAATCGCACACTTTTGACGGCAGCTTTCTGTAAAATTGGTAAGCATTACGATTTTCTGATAGTACTGCTGCAAAATGTGTGACTTGTCCACATGGGGACTGCTGCCACCGTCCATGCAGCGACGTATATAACGCTGCGTATTTTGATGAATCATTAGCCAGAATTCGAAGATTGTGTTGGGCAGCGGTCCCTGTGAGGCCACATAACACTTGGAGACATAGTCCGGGCCCTGCAAATATGTGCACTCATAAATAAAAGAAGAAATTATTTTTGAAAATTTAAATTCATACCTTGATATAATTGGCATTGATGTAGGGCAAATCTTCGTTGGCCAATAGCGTTGTTTTGCACATTAACTCCTCGTTTGAAATTGCCAGTGTCTGTAACAGACTGTTTTGCTGATTCTGCTGCTGAAGGTTCAGCATCTCAGTTGCCTCACTTTCAAGAAGCACGCGCGAATGTTCGTTGGGTAGAATCGTTTTGTAGCGATTCTTTGTCTGCGAGCCAAAGACCATGGGCTTCTCCTGATGATTCAGCGGCAGATCCCAGAACTCCTTGTGTAGATCACGAAAAATGCGCTTCTGTTCATCATCATCGAGTTGGGGCAGTGGCGTCACAATACGTTTGACCACGGACTGATACATGGCAAGCAATTCGCTATCCTCCGATGTGGGTGGCAACTGATTTGTGGGAGTGCCACCCTCGCGTCCCAACACAAGCACCGGTGGCTGTCCCAAATTTACCTTATAGCTATGATCGAATACATGATTTAACTTGATCAGGTCGTATTGATTAAGCGGATTCGATGCACTCTGCAGCATTTGAATGCTGGCTAAATAGATTTTAAACTCCTCGCTGGTGGTCTGCGGGGACAGTGGACGGGTCATAATGTTGCGTATGCCAGCTCCAACAACACCACCGCCACCCGTCGAACAGCTGCACACAACTCCTGGTTCTGTGTTGCCAACTGGTGACTTGCTCTTTGACTTTTCGCTGGGCTGCAAATCGCTTGCAGAGCCGAAGCAAAATGGCTGCTTGCCGCTAAAATCCAAATACTGCGAGCGTGTGCCACTACGATTGCTGTTCAGATTTTCAGTGCTGAAAAACTTGCGTTGATGTGTTGCTGGAATTGCATTGGCAGCACCACAGTTACAAACGGTAAGTTTTGGATGATCCAGTTGGGCAAATGAATGCTGCTCCAGTGATCCCTGCTGACCGCTCATGTTGAGCGTTAGACTCTGATTGCTGCCGCGTCGTTCGAGCAAACCGCGCTTGGGCGTCCTATTGGCCACGGCGTTCAGCTCTCCACAAGAGTTGGTTGTGTGACTCTTAAGGGTTATGCTGTGATTGGAGCCGCGCCGCCTGAACAAACCCTGGCGCATGCACTGCGCGCCGCCCGCAGCGACATTTAATTGATTGTGCGGCTGTTGCTGTTGTGGATGCTGCGTATCCTGCGTTTGCTGCAAGTGCTGTTGCTCCAGATTGCAAGAGGACTTGGAGTTGCTCACGGAGCCGAGACTGTAATTGGAGACACTCAAACCGCTGTTCATCAGATTGCTACAAGAGCTGTGCAGATTTAAGGTAAGACTGTGATTTGATCCACGACGCTGCAGCAGATTCATGGATCCACTCGTTATACTCTTGGTCTGCATGTGACCTCCTGGCAAATCCATAGACTTCTGCTTGAATGGCAACTCCGCGGGTGCCACATTGGGCGTAAACTCCACCAAAGTGAGGCACTCGGGCAGCGTTTTTAAATTGGTACTGGACGAATGCATTAACGGATTTAGTTTGTGTGCGCTGCGTGATGCCAAGTTGGCGCCTAGTGTAAATTTTCCACTGTTGCTGTCCACACTGGACGCCGACTTTAAATCGTCCGTTTCCAGGGAGCTCTGATATGGATTCTGTTTACGATGATACATCAGCCAATCGCTGTTATTCAACCCAGGCGATTTACGACGCGTCGTGCGACGACTGTGAAGTGACTGCGGTGTGTCGAGACGGGAAAGAGATGTAGAATACATGGTGGATGCAGTGGGTTGCATCAGCATGTTGCTCTGTGTGACATGACCAGAGCTACTACCCGGTGCGGACATGTCATGAGATTCGTTTATATGATGCACAACGATGGACAACTCTGTTTCGTTGGCAGCTGAGTCCAGGGAGCGTGCTTTCTCCTTGGTGCTCTTTATGGTGGGCGTTTTTGGCTTTGCCAACGTAGAGGGTGATATCGGCTGCTGTGCACTCCTGCTGCTTGAACTGCTTCTGCCGGCCAATTGTACATCTGTGATGCGTATGGTGAGATTATTTTTATTTTTGCGGTTTCGCCGTCCCGTCTCTTGTTGCTGTTGCTGCTGGTGGTGTTGTGCCACTGCTTGTTGCTGCTGCTGATTGTCTGTCTCCTCGGCTGGTACAGTGGCAATGATGGGCTGCGCCTGCACATCCTGTACGACATGATCGATTTCGGGGAAGCGAAAAAAATTGCCATTCTTATAGCCCGCTGAATTGATAAGGTTAAATGGTGAGCCCGTGAGTGAATTATTTATATTGAGATTATTTATAGAGGCGAGCAGTTTGGGTGAGTAGCTAATTCGGTTGGCCTCGTTATGGAGGAGATTTGGTGTTGTAGTCGTCGTTTGCGGTGTCGTTAAGCTGTCATCTCTGTAAAGTATTGTGGGTGAGTTGTGTTCGCTTTGCGATAAATACAAACTATCGTGATCGTTATCGGCATTGCACTTTTTCGGTATGGTATTCTCCTTGTTGGCAAATATGCGTCCGTCTTGTGGCGAGCACGAACGACGGTCGTATAATGAAAATCGCTTAAATTTCCGGTTCAGCGTCGTTGGCGAATGTGGCAACGGCTGTGAATGTTGCAGCTTTGGATTAGCTATTGTGAACTGTCTGGGTGTATACGGCGTATCCTCATCGCATTCTCGCTCAATTGCTGTTGTTGTTGTTGGCGATGGAAACTCAAAGGAGGTCTGTAAAAACTCCAGGGGCGTAAAATATGGTGTGGGTGTGCTCTTATTACTCTCCACATCAACGTCGGCATCACCAGCGTTGGTATAGGAGCATTCAATTGATGCAATAACTGCATGTTCTTTGTTGTTGTTTTTTAACTTGTCCATTATATACACACACAAAACGCGCTGCGCTTTGCTCCTCTCCTCACCTCTCGCTGACTCGCTCACTCACTCGCCACACACAGTTTGCTGTGCTGCTGTTTGGCTAGACAGACGCTGCCATGCAGTTGCTGTAATTCCGTCAATCGTTTAACATTATTGGATTTCGCATTGGCCACTAGCTGGCTGGCAAACTATATTGGCATTACAAGAAAACTGCGCTTTTCACAACACAACATTTTTACACGCAAAAAAAGGAAAATAATCAACCTAACAACATTTAATGTGACCAAAGGCATGATACACAAAAAATATATTGATTTGCGATATATTAATGTCCATTGCCCACAAGGTATTTTGTAGGGATTTTTTCGCAAAAAATACTAATTTACGTCCGTTGCGTTGGCAGCCCAAATTTGTATTTTGGCCATTACATATTAATTTAGTTTTTTATAACAAAGAACACAATAATATAACTTTAAAAATTTATGTATGAAAGTGTCTACTAGGAAATCCGTTGATCAGAGTTCCATAATCGTAGCATTATTCGATTTTGTGCCAAAAGTGCAGCTTCCTCGAGATATTTAAAGCGCCTGTCCTCAAAACGTGGTATCTCCATTGGCTCTGGCGATTGTAGGCATAGAACGCAAAGATTTTGCTTCTTAATGATGCGCTCCAATCGCTCTTGATGATAGCTTAAATAACTGACAGAATCCACAAATGCCGGATACTGTTCCTCATGCGACGGTGTCAATACATTGCAGTGAATTGAATTCAAATTTTTAACTGTCGCCGAATCTTCTGCTTTACATGACAGTTTTTTGAATTCCAATTCAAGCGCCTTGAAATTAGCGTCGTCTGAGACTGATTTAACTCCACGGCCTTTCTTGATATTTTGTGCAATGCACACAATTGGCTTTTTCGGCTTTGATCCTTTCTTTTTAACTTTTAGCTCAACTTCGGCCCGCAAAACTTTTACATCGGCACAGACAAGTTGTGGTTTGGGTTGTTCCTCAACTGTTCGTAACTTAGCATCAGCGGCTTTCTTAGTGGCTTTGCCCCTGCCAGATTTATTTGGTTTGGTGAAGCGTGGTGCTATCATTACTTTCACACCAAGACCATTTTGTACGGCAGCCGCATAGCTCATTGGCATACTCTGCAACGACGAAGAGGTCGAAGAGCACGGTTCCTCTAGATTCATATATTCCCCCAGAGGCTTGCGGCGTACAGGAACAAATTGACATGAATCCTTTTCCAAGTCGTCGCCCTTAGCATCATCTTGCTTCTTTTGAGCATTGCGGTTTTTGCGTTTGAAGAGCGCAGCCGCTGGTTTTAATTTAGGCGCCTCCAGTTTTGACTTACGTCTAACTGTAATTACGACTGACTTTTGGCTATCTTTAGTGAACGGACGCATTGAATTTCAAATTATTTAATTTACTTAATAACAAGCGACTTAATATTGACTTACCTAGAATGCGATGTAATTTTCGAGGAGATCTGTGATGATTTTTTTTCCGGTTACTTTCATTTTCAAATTTTTCAAACTTTATGTTACCCTCCCTGACAATAACTTATAATGCCTATATCATTCATTTACAAGCAGAAAGTTTTAAACATCGTAACAAACATTCAAATATTATTTACAAAAAAATGTTTCCAGCTGGCATATTTCTACGTTCAAAAGCCTTCAATCTAAATTTTGCGTAAGCTACTAAATTGTTTGTTATGGTTTTAAAAGTAATTGAAAGATAATTTTAGCAAACGCTACACAGAGTCGAAAAGCAGCTTTCCAAATGTCTTTCTGTTGGGCGGTGGCTTAGGAAAAATGCAAGGTGGCTTAAAAGAAGAGGAATACTTCAGCTCTATCAATCAAGGACTGATGTGCAATATACAAAAACACATCGAAACCTCCAAAACTGCTGATTATATGCGCAAATGGAAGGAATACCAAAGAACATTAGATCACGCAACACTCTCAAATACCACCTGTATAAACAAGTACAAGGATTTGCATGAAGAAGCCTTTTTTATGAACGAGGCAAGTGCAACTATACAATCCAATACCATTTAGTAATTCTTTTAATACCATAACCGTATAAGCAGAGTACCGAGTGCTTCAAGGTTTTGAATAATCGCGGCAAGGATCCTGGCAATACTGAAGAGGAGACATAGAGACTGCACGCGCAGTCCCTTCATATAAATCGTATATATTGTTTTTGTTTAAAAATTTCGTTTTCTGCACATCTACATATATAATATCCGCACTGTTTCGTTTAAAATTCTATTAAATTCGGACCGTTACAAGTCTTAAGTAATTAAAACAAGTTGGCAATCCCAATTAACGCAACAGCAGCTGTGATTTTCATAATACCTTGAAATTAGGCGCATAAGTCACACAATTTATATATAAGAAGCTGTCAGTATATAAATCAATATGTTTACATTGTGCCGTCTCAGTCAGCGACTATATCCAAAACAAATTCAGTAAGTCCCAATTATCATCATTATCGGCAATTTTCGAGAAAGCATTGCATAACATTATTATTAGCTTCTGGCCATTGCATCGAAATAAGCATCTGTATCTATTTGTAGGCACTTGAGAATGTCGCATGTAGGTGAACTTGGCAGCGGTGCGGGCAAAGGCGGCGGTGGTGGCGGCTCCATACGCGAAGCCGGCGGCTCTTTTGGCAAAAAGGAAGCTGCTCATGAGGAGGAATTCTTTTACAAGCAGGTAAGCTACGAATTCATCAGGTTTATCCATTGTATGTGTATTTAATTTATTTACTATTTATGTTTTAGCAAAAAGAACAATTGAAGAACCTAAAGACCAAAACGGACAACAAGTCAACCGAAGCAGTTAAGAAATAATTTCAAGTGCTCGAGTTAGTAGTTTAAAGTGTTTATAAGTTTTTTATGAGACAATTGATTAAATAAATGGACATATCCCTTAGCACTTAATGTTGGGTATGATAAGCTGTCAATAAACTGCTTAGTTCTTTTTGTTTTTAAAATTTTTTTATTATTATTATTTTTGGGGATGCACTGCCACTCAAGAGCTCTACCGTCCTGCAGGAAAGTCAGTATTTTTAATCGGTCTATGGTTTCTAAGTCCATGATTTAAGATTCCTTCCTAAAAAATACTTTTTTTCCTCTTTATGCTATACGATGCAAGGTGGATTCTTCCACAGTGCAGAGTTCGCAACTGCCTATTCCTAGCTTGGGTAGGCGGCTTTTCAGTCCACAGTGTTCTGTCAAGAGACAAATGAGTAACCTATCTCTATTTCCCCATGAGTATAACTTGGTCAAAACGTTTAAGATTGTAGCTAGCTCAAGGAGATCCTGGCTTGACAGAGTCTAGGTGTCTTTGCCCAGCTCATCTCCCGCAGAATTTTTCTCCGTTTCCTAGTACCGCCGTATTGTGTTTCTCCCCTCTTCACAGTATTCCTCGGGCTCTATAAGGGATGTCTTGACTTGCTTGCTTATCTGCCTCTTTGTTCCCTGCTATATAATTATACCATACCCATGAAATGGGTAAAAAAAGGGTATAATGGTTTTGTGCAAATGTATGTAACAGGGAGAAGGAGGCTTCTCCGACCCCATAAAGTATATACATTCTTGATCAGCATCAACAGCCGAGTCGATTCATGTCCGTCTGTCTGTCTGTATATATGAACGCGTCGATCTCTGCAACTACAAAAGCTAGAGACTCCAGATTTTGGATATGAGCTCTTCTAATCCCTAGGCATAGCAAGTTTGTATTAAATTTTCGATAACTCTTCAGGTTTACGATATACACATGTAATCGAACCTAAAATCTTGAAGGATTGAAAGTATTAAGAAAATAATGAACAACTGTGAAATTTTTATTAAAATCGGTTGAGAAACACCGGAGATATGATCAAACATTGGTACAGTGGTACACGTACATATACGTCTATCAGACCGACCGACTGTCCGTATGTATGGTCAAGGGTTAAGGGTATCTTCTAGTCGAGCTTACTCGACTAGAGCCTTCTTACTTGTTTTTATATAAAATATTTAATAAAAAATTTCCAATATTTAATTATTATAATCACTTAATCTAAATCTCATAATTGTGTGTGTAGGTAAAATACAAATAACTCATTGCCAATTGCAAACAGTTATCCTAACAGTCATTGGCATTTATTGCGTTGTGGTTTCGACTTTCTTGGCGTTATCCTCCTTGGAGGAGGGGCCAGTCTGTGTGATTTGGACGACGCGCTCAGTTGTTGGGGGCGGAAGTTTCTTCATGGGTGCCGATATGGTCAGCAGACCATCCGAAGATAGTGATGAGGTAACTGTATCTGGGTGGACATCACCTAAACGAAAAGTCAAAAGTTAGGCAGGTTATAGAGGAACGAAGTTTTCTTCATACGTACTTGGAAGTTGGTAACGTCTGGAGAATTGGCGAGAGACAAATCCATGCTCATCCTGCTTCTCCTCGTGCTTGCCCTCGACAATGACAAACTTGTCGGCCACCTTAACAGTAATTTCATTAGGCGAGAACTGTTGCACATCCAGGATAACCTCGAACTTTTCGCTGTCAATGTTTAGTGTAGAGCCGGACTCCTGCTTTTGCAGACTGTTAGCTGAACGTTGCCACGGACGCAGATAACCGGAGCGCAGCATTGTGGGACGGGAGTTCCAAACGGACGACATCAAATCATCACGCTTAAGGCCCTGGCCAAAATGTTGGTCCAAGAGGCGCGAGGTGCGCATTGGAAAGTCGAGCTCATCCCACCAGTCGCGGAACATTAGAGGCACTACGGACATCTACGTGGCGTACAAAAAAATAAGAAGAGATGACAAAGCTAATGGCAATTAATGCACATCTCCAATTAGTCAAATCACATTACTTAAATATTATTAACACAAATCTCTAAATTTTCAACGTTTTATTCTTGTACCTTTTTTCCAAGTTAATAAATTTCGAATGCGTTTATCCCGTATCGCGCTTGAAGCGTTTTTGTGGAGCTTTTCGAAAATCTGCTCAATTTTATAGCAACATCACACTGTTTACATCTTCTATGTGCTAAAAATATGAAAATGTATTTGCTGTCTATTTTTAGCTGGGCGTCATCCCACATGAGTTTGCACCCACAAGCATTATTTCTTTATGAATTGATGTGTGTATATCTGACTTTAGACAAAAAAAAAAGGAAATTAATTATATACTCTGCAAGTTTTCTTTAAATAAATAATCGAATCCCTTTACATGTTCTTTAGCTAAATTTATGTTTTCTGATTTTAATAGGGATTAGAAAACTGAATTGAGGAAAAGATTTATTGTTTTAAACATTTTTTAATGGGAATACAATAATCGTATATAGTCATAATTATTTAGTTGTTTCCTATATTTTGGCAGCACTGACGCCGATGCATGGAAAATTCTATTGATGGAATATGGTGTTTAAAATTGGGATTATTTTCAATCGCCTTTCTCCAAATGCAACATTTGCAATGCATTTATTTTACAAGCATTTTATTAAATGTCAAAAAATGATACAGTATGATTGCAAACGGGTAAATATGTCTAAACGTTTGGCTACATTTGCAAATGTTGGGCATAATGCTTGTTCATGTTTTCAGTGAAGCATTTTGGAGGCAAATACCAGAACTTGCTAGAATATATCTAGTTTTTGTTCTGTTTATGTTTTTTTATAATATAAACACATTTTTTAAACTTATACACACATACCATCTCCATATGTATTCGGCCTTACGTGCGCTCGGAGAAAATATTTTCAACCTGTTGAAATTTTTGATGCCACGTACATATTTTAAAATACTCTGGCCTATAATGAGTATTTATACTATTTTTGGCATCTGGTGCTGAGTCACGACGCCGACTGCTTGATTCGTGACGTATTATTAAATGTGTTCAAACATACATTTTGAAAATGTTTTTTTATCTCGCACTATTCCTTTTTTATAAAGGTTTCTAGAAATCTGCTTTCTTAAATTTATGTTAGACAAGGCCTTACTTTTTTTATACCCATAAAAACTATAATATTGTCATGAAATGTGTAATGCATATCCGACACAATAAAGTATATTTGTATTTTTTATCAGTATCGCCATCTGAGTCTGTTCGTCTATCGGTTTCCATGCTAACGGCAATTGTTATTTCTTAACATGTGCACAAAAAAAGGATTCGTTTTCATATACTTAGCAACAAGTGTATTTTTCGGTACAGATTCAAATATTTGTGCTTGTTTTTGATTTAAATGTCTCTCATAATTAATATGTCTGATTGACTCAACTATAAGATAGCAATGTAATCATTGTTCTTAATTTAGAAAATTGTGTGGAAAAAAAACTTTTTTATAAACGCCAAACTAATCACACAAAGGTGTTAACAACTTCTAATAACTGTGAATGCAAAAAATTGTTTGACGGCCTTAGAAAAAGACAATGACTGCATATCTTTCTCTAAGGGCTCTATGGAAAGCCGCTGTATACATACACGAATTGCAACAACAATGGAGGAATGGAAGCAATAGGACTGGGAAATCCAGCTCTTATTCACTAAGGTGGAATTTTGTTTTAGCACATTTTCAATAAATAATAATCAATTTGAAAATTACTATCTAAGAATTTATTTTTGTCAAAAATTAAAATGTGTGATTCCCAATGACATTTTAAAACTCTGCAATTTTCAGTTCATTGTTTTTCATTCAACTAAACTATATCTTAGAGCAGGATAAAAGTAAAGGAGATGTAATTGTGGTATACATAGAAATAGATATAATTGCTTAATATGCGCGTAATCCATTTAAGCATAGTGATTGCTAACAACTTTATTTTAAATAAAAAAACTAGTAAAAAAACTTAACTATTGGAATGTAAATTTATTTTGAATACTTCATTTTAAACAACTTCGAAAAGTGAGATCCTCATATCGGTATTGCCATGATAAAATAAAAAAATATATAAATTAATTTAAACTAAAAAAACGCTTTTTACTGGGAATTAATTATTTTATTTATTAGTTTCAAAATTTTTAATTGGATTTAATTTAAAGTGTGTTTTTTACATTTTTAATTCTTTTATTTTATTACTGTGTAAAAAAGGGACCCTGTTTATTCGCTCTGCAGTTGCAGCCCCCAAAATGGTCCACAATTTACGCATGTGTGTGTGTGTGTAAATGAATGTGCGTGTGTGAGTGCTAAATGATGGTAGCCAATGTAAGTTGAGCGCAAGTCGAGCGAAGCTCAGAAGTAGGCCAAAGCCAAAACAGCCGTCGAGTTGCTACAGGACATGCAATTGTTTGGATGTGTATGCCTGCGTTTATGTAACTGTATATATATGTATCTGTATCTGTGCGTGCTTCGGCATCAGCGAATCGTCATGTGATACGCGAAAACTGGCGAAAGCAAAATAAAATAAACAGCAATTATAAAACGCAACGCAATGCAAAAGGTGCGACCAAATAAAGCGGCGAATAATTTTTTTTTTGTTCTGTGTGTGTGTGTATTTATATTTGCTGTTGTCCGCTTTTAGGCGCTGTCCGTAACGTTATACCTGACCAGACCTGGATATGGACATGGACAAGGACGATGGCTTTCCATACTACTGTTGATGCTGCTGCTGACGCTGACACCATTACACGCCAATGACGATGGACATCTGAGCAAGCGTTACTCGGACCAGAGTGTGCACGGTTACATGACGGAGGTTCATATAAGCTGCTATGCATTGGAAAGGTCTTCCACTAACTATTTTGGTCTCTTTTGTAGCGCACCTGCTGGTGGAATGAGGTATGCAAGGAAGAATTTCAGAATTTGTTTCGCTGCAAGTGTCCACAGTATTCATATTGCCGGTAAGAGTTATAACTATTTTCAGAAAACATGTTATATCAATCACATTGTGCTTAAAGTTCGCCAGGACGCTATTACAATGCCTATTGCTCAATGACGGATACCGGTTATATATGGACTCAAATGGCTTTGGGTACCGTTGAACGATGAGTGCGTGACGTCAAACATATCACACAGCAGCAATAACAATAACAATTACAACACCAACCAACAACAACAACAACTAGAGCAACAATAGCAGCTACACTGACTGCTGAAAGTATGTCCACAACTTAATATTCTAAACAAACACATGTCCATTTGTTAAAACTTAACTAAACAACATACATTTTTAATAATGTGAGAAATAATATTGTTGTAAAATTTAGTATGTTCAAGAGAATGCAAATCCGTTAAGAAATTGCGTACGAACACTTGCATGTGAGTCAGTATCATGTGTTATCGATTTGTGTGAATAACAAAAATAAATCGAACATCTGCACCTAGCGGCCATCTTGTTGTCTAACTTTTAGCGCTCATCTTTGTGTTCAATTGGAAAATCGATAAAAGGCTTTTAAATCAACGTGTGTCTCTGTGTGAGAGCCACAGTGGTAATCACCACATGCCAGCTAAGTTGTTATATAAAGTGCACCCATTTTAGCGAACGCCACCCCACTGTGCCGGGCAGAGCGCATGCGTTCGCAATGAAAGCGAAAAGCGTAGGTGTTTTCCGTGTTTGTTGGCCCCGAGCCAGTTCAGTTATTGCCAGCTCAACATATAGACAACTCCAACAGATGTTAAGGCTGCCAGCACACGACTGCCAGGCCAGCCTAGAAATCGTTTAAAAAATCAAACTCACAATCAAGCTTTAAAGAGCAAAAATAAAAGGGTAGATTTTGAAAATGCGAATCGTTTTATTTGTGGCGCTGCTAGCGCTAGGATTGGGTGAACTGACTGCTGTGTACGGAAACCACCTGCCAGAGGCTGCCTTAAATTTCAATGAAAGGTTCTTCGATGAGGTCAGGGAGCTCATCAAGCGCCGCATGGAGGTAAGTTACGAATCTTATTTCCTCAAACATAATGCTTAATACTGCCTCATTCTTATCGTGGCTTAGTCAAAACAAGTACCTTTAGTGGTCGATGAAGTTGCCCTGCAGAACCAACGAAGCTATGACAATGTGCCCTTGCCAGCGGCTAGTGTGCCCGTTCCAGTGCTTGTTGAAAATTGGCCCACGGATCAACATAGTTTTGGACAAGTCACTGCAGTGTCTGTGGATCCCGAGGGAAATCCAGTGATTTTCCATCGCGCTGACCGCTACTGGGATGTAAAGTAGGTCAACAGCTGCTACCCAGTAACAAGTGTTTGTGAATAATTGATTGTTGTTGTGTGTGTGTCATTCGTAGCACCTTTAATGAGAGCAACATATACTATCTCATCGAGTATGGCCCCATTAAGGAAAAGACAATTTATGTGCTGGATCCAAAGACGGGTGCCATCAAAACCGGCTGGGGCTCCGATATGTTCTACATGCCCCATGGCATGACTATCGATGCTCACGGCAATTACTGGATAACCGATGTGGCCATGCATCAAGCCTTTAAGGTGATTTGATTCCAGCAGAAATAATCATAATAAAAATAAAATCACTTCTTGCTACAGTTCCGACCCTTTGTAAGCAAGCCACAGCTTGTGATTGGCAAACGTTTTCGACCTGGTGCGTCTGTCAAGCACCTATGCAAGCCAACTTCCATTGCTGTGGCTACAACTGGAGAGGTATGTTAGCGTCCTGTTTTTAACTATTTACTGATGTAGCAGGATACATTTTGAATTTTAGTTCTTTATCGCCGATGGGTACTGCAATAGTCGCATACTCAAGTTTAATGCCGCTGGCAAACTGTTACGTAGTATTCCACAGCCACCCGGTGCGTATACGTAATGTGATAGCCATAAGAAATGTAAACCAAATATTCCATTCACTTGCAGAATTTCTGTCGTTGCAAGTGCCCCATGCAATAACTTTGTTGGAACACTTGGATTTGCTTTGCATTGCCGACCGTGAAAATATGCGCGTTGTGTGCCCCAAGTAAGTTGGAATCCAAAAACCAATAAGCAACCCTTTCTAAGTTTGTCAACTGCATAATTGCCGCTTTTTAAATTGCTTAGAGCTGGCTTAAAGTCATCGCATGGAGAGGGCCAGCCGGCGTCGACCATACAGGAGCCGGATCTGGGTCGCGTCTTTGGCGTCAGTGGCTATGGCGATATTGTGTTTGCAGTGAATGGACCCACCTCAATGCTACCAGTTCGCGGGTTCACCATAGATCCACGCTCCGAGGCAATAATCGGTCATTGGGGGGAATTCAAAAATCCACATTCCATTGCGGTAAGCGTGAATGGTTCAGCACTATATGTGACAGAGACGGGCAGCAATCATCAGACAAATCGCGTATGGAAGTATGTTTTAGCTTGAGGTATTGGTGACCAAATCACGCACACAGTCAATGAACTCGATCTATAATATATCTGAGCGTCGATAGGCATATCCCAATAGTTAATAGCAGTTATATCTACATGTATCCATAGATTCTTTATAAAGTGGCACACCTTACACTTTACAAAAGCAGCAACTGATAACAATACCAACAACACAAGCAATTGTGGCACGAGGCACTAATTTGAATTTGAAATGATTAAAGTCAATAGTAGTAATTATTAATGTACGATCTAAGTATGTAAATTGCTTGAGAAACAAATACCACAACAAACATAACCTCAAAATTTATGTTTTGCACTGTAATGAAAGCAAATGGAATTACAAAGCAGCTTATAAATTTATATAAACTATCAATTACATAAATACATATGTATGTGTGGGCGTGAGAATTACCAATGCACCATTTAAAATGCAACTTAAAACTATATACATATAAATATACATATATATATATATATATATATATATATATATAAACTATGTATCATATTATAACCAGCACAAATATAAATATATATACATATATATGAATTGTGTACTATATCTTTATTATATTATCCATGTAAATTATGTATGTAATAAACTGTTGTTGTTGTTGTGCATAAATATTACAGCCTACACACAAGAAATAAAACTAATTCCTTTTAACTCTAACCTACGGCAAGATTTAAAATAAGGCAATAACAGAATGCGCGTGAACAGTTGTTGTGGGGACTCTACCCAATTCAAGTGAGTGTATCAGCTTCGACTAGACAAAGCATTTGACTAATATATGTAGCATAATACATATGTAAGGAAAGTGGTTAAGGCATAAACACATTCAAATTAGTTACATATTATAATTTTCAACATAACTTATATAAGTAACCAAAGAACAAATTATAATAACCTATGCTTAACATATAAAAATATAATATTCAACGAAGCGTAGAGCTACTTAACCAACACCTGACAAATTCCAGGACATTATTTAGCTGCCGTAACCATTCGACCAGTTCCGATTGTGTATCAGCTGCAAAAAATGCTTCAGAGTTGGGACACTGTAGCCAGAAGCTGCGTACCCGTGCGCAGAGCTCACGGGGCGCTACATCCAGCTGCCGATGTCGACAATTCTCGAGCTGCATGGCGAGCAGTGGTGGTTGCTCGCTCAGATTGTGCTCGTGCTGCCAAACGGCGAAACGCAGCCCATCGAGCGTGCACCAACGACGATTCCAGTTATGTTTGTTCCTGGGGTCCGTATCCTGCACGTTCAGGTAGCCAGCATATTGGGACTTTGGCAAGCGCAGCTCTACGCGACCACTTAGCGATATCTGTGGCATTAAATTTGAGGATTTTGTATGCGGTGTCAACGGCAATTGCCAGGTGCGAGATGCTCGCAGCCACAGATTATTGTTGAGCTGGGTTTCATTGATCACAAGTTCGTACGGTACCATTTCACTGGCTTTGAGCGTAAAGGAAGCGTGTAGACGAAATCGCGAAACGATTTGATCACACTGCGAGGAGCTATTGGATGAGGCAGAGCCAAGGCTGTCACTGCCACGTTTCTGTAATAAATACCAAGTTTTAGGTATGCAAACGAATGGTGTATAAACGGATAACAATTACTACTTACCAGCAATGGCTTTGGCGGCTCTAGCGACAGCGTTGAAACCTTGCGCAGGCGCAGCATGAAAATCTTGCAACGCAACTCCATATTCTCTGCCTGGCCACCACTGTAAAACTCCAAGCCACAGTCACGAAAGATTGCAGCTCCATTCTGACATTCTATCGATTGTGTAGAGCGTATGCGGCCCTCGCACTCCATGGTAAAAATGTAATAGTAGTTAAAGAACATATCCTGGTTAACATCTGCCTTGACAGGCAGATGCAAAGCATCGATGAGCAGGCACTGTGATTGCTGCCTGGCTACCAATGTAGCCTCGCTAATCGCAGCTGTTGGTGGTGTCTTTTTGCGAAGTGTAGTAAAGAGCAGAAGACGCTCTGCTTCCACCATTTCAGCAGAAATCTCTAGTTCGGGCATTTGGCGACAAATGCTAACTGCCTGCGCCAGCTGATCATTGGTGGTCAATGACTCATTGAGCAGTGAGTCCAGATTCAAGCTGGCATAATAGTTGCTGCTTTCTAGTTCGCCCTCAGTTTGGTTAGACTTATCACGGGCAAGGCTTAAACTGTGGCTCAGCCTCTGCTTCTCGGCCAGTAAGAAGTCCTTGCCCTTCCGATAGGAGCGACGCAATGCATCCTTAAGCAGGCGATAACGTGCTAGTGTACTTACCGACAGTAATTGACTCTCATTAGACGGCCCCTGAGCCAGTTCGCCAAGACTGCTGTGTACATGTTTAATTTCGCTAGTTTTGCTCGGCTGCTGTGGCGTCGTGGGGCAACTGTGGCAGACAGTTGGCTTACAACGTAAGATGGTAGGACCATCGTTGATGTCAACGCTCAGATTTTGCGTAAGCTGAAAAAATGTATCAATTGGCAAGCGATTATAATGAACAAATTGAAATTGAAATTTAAGCAAAGCAGCAGCAGTAAAAGTTATTTTTGTTGTATAGCTAAATATGCGTGAAGTTTATATTTGTAATGTGGTGTTTTTGCAGGATTGATGATTGTGAATATACATATGTACATATATACAGTGTGATAAGACTTATATGCTAATAGGAATCAACAAAAATTTCTACCTTAGTCGTAAAACGCTGATGTTGCTTCTTTGGTGTACTCTGATTATCTGAAGACGGCGGTAGTGGCTCCTCAAGCTGCACCGATGCATACTGACTGCGTACGTTTGTTGCATATGAACTTGTGCCGCTGGCATTGTTGTCCTCAATAATATAGTCATTAAATAGTTCGTTGGGCATATCATAGGAGACATCATCTGTGATTTGATCCACAGTGTCAGCTGCAGTGTTCGCTCGAAAGCAAGTCTGTATATCAAGTTATAAGAAGCTGTTTTTTTATGAATTGCTGTACTGTTGTACTTACATTTTGCACCTTTTCTAGACGCAGATTCTCGTCGTGATCTAGCACCATTTCACCGCGACACAGATTTTCCAAAAATATTTCACTGCGCTGCAGCGAAAGTTCGGACTTGGAGAGATTGCGATTCTTCTTGGGTGGCGAATGCTGTTCATAAATGTTGTTTAGAGACTGGTGCTGCATTGGAAGTGTCGTCTGTTCGGAGGCATGTGCAACCGATTTTAGGGTTGACTCCGTATAGGAAGTATCGCTGCTTGGCTCATCTGGCAACGGCATAAACTGAAAGAAGCTGCCATTCAGTAGGGACTCTTGCAGAAATTGACCCAATGGTCTAGCTTGTGCAGCAGTCTTTTTTTGTAATGGCGATGGCGTTGTTTTGTTGCTTTTTTGAACTTGAGCATACAATGCGTGCACATGTATACTGGGGGGTTGCGGCGTAGATACAGGTGTTGCCTCACTCACTGTTGTCGTTGTTGCTCTGGGTGTGGGGGTGCGCGTTGAAGTAGGTGTTGGCGTCTCGTCAACCTTGGCTTCAGTTCTCACATCAAATTGTGGACTGCCGCTAATGTGCAAACAGTCTTCTTCAATCTCCGAATAAATAGGTTCTCTCTCTAAACCACGACGCTGACGTACTCTTGCTGTTGAAGTACGCTCGACGACTTGAGTGTTGGATCCGTCGGTACAATCCAAGGTCTCGGTTGGAGGTTCTGAATATTCCAAGTGCGCAAACTGTGAGCACTCCTGTAAAGTAATTTCAAAAATAATAATTATTTTATATTTGTAATTTAACTTTTATTTCCGAGTCATTTTTAAAACAAAAACAACGCGCGCAAGCAATATAGTCGATAACGATAACAATGTTTATCTATCGTCAAATGAATGGCAGAATGCCAAGATCCGTGAATAGTAAAACAAAACAGCTGAGATAAATAGTATTTTTTTTTGTCGACGAGGGGAACCAAAGCTAAGTATCTGCATTTGGCCTTGCACTTAAATGAGATGTCCAAATGCTCGTTGCGACGTATTAACATTAGTTTACAAATGTTTCGTGGCAGCTCCTACAGTAGGCGTAGGACAAATTTCAAAATGGAACAAAGCTACGATTACAATCGCAAATGGATTTTGGCACCAAATTATGAAGCTGGTTCGTTTCCAAGAATTAAGCTACTATCGTACAACATACTCGCCCAGGATCTGCTAATAGAGCATTTATTTTTATACGTAAATATTAAACGGGAGTGGCTAACCTGGCAACAGCGTTTGCACAACTTACAACGAGAAATAACTAAACTCAATCCAGACATACTCTGCCTGCAAGAAATGCAAAATGATCATCTGCCAATGCTGGTACATAGACTGACAGCAAGTAGCGGCAAGCGTCTAGAGTACGTATATAAGAAAAAGACAGGCAGCCGCACTGACGGCTGTGCCATCATCTATGACGCCTCTAAATTCAAGTTACTGTGCCAACAAGACGTGGAACTCTACCATACCAGTTTGCCGCTGCTCAATCGCGGCAATGTCGCGCTGCTGGCTAAATTTCAACTTAAACAACAAAGCCCACAGGAGCCGCCCAAAGAGGTTATCATAGCTACCACACATCTTCTTTATAATCCACAACGCGATGATGTGCGTTGCGCCCAAGTCTCAAAGCTGCTAACCGAACTACATCGATTTGCCTCAGAGCAATCGATCAGTCCGGGAACTGACACCACGCCTGTAATATTAACCGGCGACTTTAACTCGACAATAAATTCTTCACCAATAGAACTGCTGACGGCCAAGGATACGGAAGCATCAGCCCTTAACTTTGAGAAACTTGATTGTGGTGACTGCACTGCGTCCACATTTCAGGAAAACTGGATCACAGTGGACTACATTCTGCGCTCGGCGTGCCCGCTAAGCAAGCACCAGCTACAAGTCCTAAGCGTCTATAGGCTGCCAACAATTGATTGCCTTTCCACCAAAGTGGGCAACATACCCAATCATTATCTCGGCTCGGATCATTATGCATTGGGCGCAATCTTTGCCCTAGACTAGCAGTGAATTTGGTTCTCCTCAATAAAAAGTAAAAATACAAAAATTCTTTACTTGTATGTACTTACTCGAAATGTGCGCAAAGCGTGGTCATCGTTGGCTTCTAGTTTGGCGCGTATGCTGTTCAGCAGATAGCCCATTTTGGTAATGGTTACATCCTGGTCGAGATCCTTGTGATATGATCGATATGTTGTGGGTGATGCGTTGCTCTCGCCTTGAAAGTTTAGCTTGCGCGGACGTTGAGTACGTGGTTTTTTTTTTGGAGGCGTTGGAGGTTTCACCTTGTGCTCAAAATTGAAATATGGCTGCTTTAAGCTATCCTCGCCCAGATTCTGTCGCGTGGAGGTGGTGGTAACTGAGGACGTTGTCTGCACTGGTGAATGATAGCTGCCTGGTGGGGATTGTGACTGCAAATCCAGCTGCAATTTTGAGCTGGAGGTTTGCACTCCTACGGTGCACAAACGTGGGGACGGTCGTTCTCTAATTCTTTGCTCCAGATGCTGCTGGTGATGCCTGTCCGGCTGGTTGGACTTCTTCGGCGAGACAAAGCGCAATATTTTCTTTTTTGAATTGTTTAGGAAGCTGCGCGACTTGCTACGTAGCCCAGAACGTTTGTTCCACGGCGAAAGATTACGCCATTGCTCGCCCCAAATAAATTTCTGACTGCTATTCTTATGATTCGGTGGACAGCGCGGATACTTAATTGGTGTGTGCTTCTGCTCTATATTGACAGCCAAATTCTCGCTAACACCATCCACAGTATCCAGCGAGATTTTAGGCACCACTGGCACCTGCCAACCTATGTTGCCGCTCATTACCTGTGGCGCCGGCTCTGCTGCATGTGTCTTAAACTGCGTACGGTTTGCTGCGTCATAGTTAAGCATGTCGTTGATCTTGGGCTCTGTCCAACCCAGCATAATCTCCTTCATGGGCTTATCAGTCACAGTGCTCTTTCTACTCATCATGTGTATGTTTTTGGCATAGTGAGTACCACGTTTGGACTCCACGACGCGCTCAATGTCACTCAGCGACGGACAGGTGGCAATAGGCAACTGAACGTCGCGCATTGGCTTTTCAATTTCAGCTACAATTTGGTAAAGGTTATTATTAGATATAAAAAAAGCAGATTAAGCCAGAATGGCGTGAAATAAGTTTTATTTATTTAAAATCTACAATTTAAGTTTTGTTTTAAGTTTACGTTAAGTTAAATCTATACACCCAACACCTTTTGGTTTTAATTAGCTCTTAAATAAACTCATCATACACTTACCCAGTGGATATGACTTCCGTTTGCTCCTTGTTTTTGTAAAGTTTTGCGGATTCATGGTCGGTAGCTTAACGCCATTCTTTCGTAGAAAATCATCCAAGACACGCTCCGCATCGCGCACCGATGGCGTCGTTGAGGTCAACGATGATAACGAGACTTTACCATCGAGACTCTGTGCGCTGCGGCGAGGCGGCTTTGGCGGCGGTTGTTCCATGTCGCGCGCCTTAAAATTCACATGACCATGGGAGAGTCGCATCTGCAACAGACGACCGCCACCACTGGAATTGCGATGTGTCGAGTGCAAATTGTTGCCAGCTAAACTTCTGGTGCGTTCCGTTTGAATGTGTGAACTAACCTCCTCCTCCTCCAGCGGTGATTCCTGTTCGCTTATGTTGGACAAAGGTGGCGCTGAAGGCATATATTCAATACATTCAGGTTGTCGGGTTTTTGGTTTGGGCTTGGAAGCCATTCTAACTACTGATGTCCCTGCCGAGGATGCTGTTGTGGAGCGACTAACGTTAGACAGCTTCTCCCTGTTAACGCGAACCTCCGAGATCACGCAATTGTCGCGCAGTTCCTGTATAATGTGTATAAGCGGCGCATCATCGCCCACGGCACGCAAGTTGCTAACGACGGTCATTGGACGCCTGACAGGAAAAGCCGTCGCCGATGTTTGTCGACATGTTTGGCTTTGCTGAGACTTTACATTATTACGAGGCGGCGGCTTGACCATTCCGATCTGTATAAAAACACTTATTGTATCAGTAAACGCATCTGTTGTTAAATATTAAATGGAAAACAAATGCACCTTGTTGCTATCGGAGCGCCTGCTGCGTTTTGTCTGGCGCACGTGCCAGTCACGTGGCGGCGCTATAGACGCACAATCGCCGCTATCGCTGGTGAAGCAATAGCAGAAACCATTCTTACACGGTTTACCCTTGCGTTCCTGTGCCTTATTACACAAATTCTGGTTAATTAAGTGTGCATCGGCGGTTATTTGGTCTAATGGCTGTGGTGCTTTAGTTGGTGATGCTTTATCCTCGCCAACCATTTCGCGACTTTGGGTGGAGACGCGTCTGATACGCCGCGCACGAAACTCGTTTATGCATTCCTGCAAGCTAAATGAGCTGGTCGAGCCCGATTCTGCTGAATCTTCTTCCTCTTCCTCCTCATCATCGTCGTCGTCATCATCATCATCGTTTAATGCAGCATTCATATTTAGTTTGGGGTACTTTGAACCAGCAAAAGTCTGTCAGAGCGTTTGGTTGTTTACATTAATGCAATTTGCATTTGTATTTAAGTATGTATTTAAATTCACTCACTGTGGCCATCATTCCGTTTAGTTGTTCAATGATAACGCAACGCAATCGTTTGTAAATGCAGCTACTAGTCGAGCTCCACTAACACGTTGCACGATTTATTTTTTTTTTCTTTCAGAGCAAATGAAAAACGACGCGACGCTGCCGCATTTCAATTGACTCTCTCTTTCTTTCGTGCCGCTTCTTCGCCGTTATCAGCCGACAGCAATGCAGGGATGTTGATCACTTAACGCGCACAGTGTCACACAGCCTGAAACAACCGGTTTTTCAAAACTGTTAAAACTGTTACGTTATGTATATTAATGTAAATAAGTGGCAAGTAAAGTCAACTTCAAAAGCCACTACATACATATAAGCAAATAAAAACTTATAAATAAGAATTCTAAAATATATTTTTTTGTTTTTCATTCGTTCTAGCTGATTTTACCACCACTCCATCTTTTGCCTCTTCATTGAGTTATACAACCCTGTTTAGCAGCAGCAGAAACAGCTGACATTTGTTCAGCGGCATGCGATTACGTCGCTTAAGTAAAAAACATTTGTAAATCTTCTATTATAAACGAAAACTGCGTGCGTATTTCTAATAAAATAAATCAAAAATGTCAAATAGTCATCTGTTTCTCAAATCTGGTTTTCCGCGTGCACCCCTTCAAAATGGATTGGGCCGCTACGTTTGCCAGCTGCAGCGCATAACACTAAAATTCTGCAAAAACAACGGCTCCAGCCGTGGCATGCGGTAAGTAATAAAAGTACTAAATAAACACTTTTTGTATATATATCTTTCACGTTACAACTTTTATATGTAGAGATTTTATTGAAAACCATTTGGTGGACTTTGCCAAAGTGAATCCCGGTATTGTGGTCTATGTAAAGCCCCGACGTCACCGCACCCCTGTTTTAGTGGGTGAATACTGTGAGTACGCTAAATAAAGCAGCTGATGAAACGATGTACACCATTTAAAATAACATAAAATCCTTTAGTGAATGGTGATCGCGAGTGGTTAAGCTGCCGTAATAGCACACAGGCTGAGATCTCCAAATGGATTGATTTGCTTAAAACACAAAATGGCAGTTCGAGCTCATTGCGCCTTCGTAAAATGTGGCACACAGATGTGCCATCAATTCAGGGTCCCTGGACCCCATTTTTACTGCGATCACCCGATGCCACCAACCAGACTTATCCTAGCTCCGAAGCTTCCAAGCCACTTGATGTGCCACAATCGGCTACCGAGAAGCTTATCGAACTGTTCAAGCGGCAACAATTGGAGGCAGACGATGTTCTGGAACAAAATCGTGCCAAGTAGGATTGTTAGGTGTTTTTTTTTTAGTTGAGTTTTTAAATTGTTGCTTTGTATAATTGTAAAAGTCAACATAAATATGTTATCTAAGCAAATAAATATATAATATATATTGATAAAAACATTACGGACTATAACTTTAATCCCATTAAAGAATATTAAATTATCGTGACGGTTTTTGTCATGCCAAAAGTTTAATAAATATAATTTTAGATATATCATATTGATATGTTTTGGGGTACATTGGAAAATATCTTCATATTTTTTTTGCAAATACAATTGGAGTATCATAAATAATGCTTAAGGTTATTGAACCTCGGGCTTTAAGCTTTAAGGCTGGAATACATAATAAGAAATACATGTGTGTAAAACGGGTTTCGAACATAGCACAAAACAACTCTTGATATTTGTATGTATTAACTAGCATTTTCAAATAATTTGCCTTTTTTTTGTTGTGTATGTACGTGTGCTCATTTTTGTGGAGATCAGAAAATATAGGGGGGTTTTAATTAAGTACTTGTACTTTATATACGCATTTTGAACGTACATATCTATTAATTTGCTAGCGAGTATACAGTAAAATTGCATTTGAAGAGCGAGTTTTGGAGTATCAAAACAGACAAAAGAATATCAAAAATTATACAAATAGTAAATAGACAGACTTTTAAGCACACTTATTACGTATACAATTACATCGATAAAAGCATTTTGCTTGTGAGTTTGTTTGTCTTTGTGAATTCCCTTGGGAAATGCATATTTCGCTTACAATCTAAACGACAAAAATAATAACATTGTCTAAAAATAAATCAATCAATTTGGACGTTTCTTTTTGACTTTTCGACTTAAAAAAGTATTAATAGTGTTAATATCACCAATTCAATAATATAGTCCATTTTCTTGACCAGTTTCCTTCGCTTCTTTTTGTTATGTCGTTTTGCTTGTTACTTTCTATATGGTGACTTTTAAACTAGCTGTTACTTGTGATGGTGTGATTGTGTCTTTTTGGTTTGATATTAGCCCCTCTTTTCGTAGCTGTGCAGCAAGCGCAGCGCAAAATGTGAATTTAATCACAAATCTCCCGTTTCTATTGCAGAGTTAATGTCGGCGACAATTTTGCCCAGCACCTCACGATATGGCGAATCCGGTTTGAATGCTGTTTCCAGCAGCGATGCATCGCTAAAAAAATCAAACACATCATCAATGCGTCCAATCGACTTGTCTGTTAAATGTGGCTGCACTATGCTCTTGAGCGCTAAGTGCGACTCCCTAATAGACTTTTGCAAATACGACAGATCGAAAGTGAAGTCCACTTCATAGAATGATATGATAGACAATTGTGTGTTCTAAAACAATAAATTATTAATATTATATTTTATAAAAGCATAATTATGAACAATACCTGAAATTTTCGCTTAAAATTTTCTGCATTTTGCAACTCTTCGACACTGAATTGATTATTTCGATGCAGCACACCAATTTTAATGACTATTTTGATGATATTTTTAATCAATTTCTCGGCGCGCGGCTTACTGCCAGTGTGCATCTTGCATAGCTTGTAAAGATTATCTAGCAGCGAGGCCGTTGTGCCATCAATAAAGGTTTTTGCAATATTTTTTGTTGCCATGCGTGAGAGTATTTTCTTTTGAGCGCGCAATCCGATATCGTGCGACTTGAAGACATTGTCCGCCATCACAGCTGCAAATAGTCGTTCGGGATTACATTGAAATTTTTAAGTCATTTGAATTGGTAATTTTAAAATAATATAGTAAAACATATAAAACTTAAATAGTAACTCAAACTAAAACTTGAACAGCAACTCAAAACAACCGAACATACAAAATAATATTGTAACTGCAATTACCTTCCAGGTTCCAGTAATCAACGCTCCATAGCAATAGGCTCTGCCTTAAGCCCGTGACAGACATATTATCGTCTGTTTTACATTCAGCCGTAAGCATGAGAGTTTGATAACAAAATTACAATTATACAAGTAAGCACACACACACACACACCAAATTGGACAACGTCAACAAAGTGTATTTTTTGATAAAAGAAATGCCTTCACAAATTTGAGATAGCGTTAAGTGATTAATAGGCTCGATGGAACTTTAGTAGTGTCTGAATTTTCCATAAGGGTTTTCTAACAACTTTTGTTGCATATTCTACGTGCTCGTCCCAAATATGGAGCTCTGATGAACACCCAAAAAAGGGGCTATGCCGTTAGACCAATTAAATTAAGCTGACACACATGTATGCGTGGTTTATATTATTCTTTTTGTAGACTCTATACATATGCTTATTCTTGTCGTGTTCCATAAAACAACCAAAGGTCACGCGATATGCAATGACTATGGTTCAAGTAGGCAACGGGCTTATAAAATGACACTAGCCCAAGGACAAAACGAGGCATTTCGTTGGTCTCCCTACCGGATGTAGGTGACACAAAGGGGCAATGCGGAAACGCCAGTTGGATTCATATAAAGTAGCCACTGCGCGTATTAATGATTGTTCAACATTATCGCTCGCTGCATACATATTTATATGTTTTTATATATGGCAGTGACTGTTGTCGTTTTAATTATTACACATTTGTTGTGGCTTTGCCGATTGTGGGTGAGAGCTCTATTGTTGTATTATTGATCGCAGGAGGCAAATACAATAGCACATTCACACATACACACAATTATATGTATATACAAATCATAGATTCGGTTTGGCGCTCAATTAACTATCCACTACCTCACCTGTGACTCTTCGTTGTTGTAGTCCTAGAAATCCTTGAAAATTTCGTTTAGATGTTGTAGGGTGCAGCAAGCGGATTACTTTATTGAAAGGTATGTTTGTAAACTGAATAAAGTTAGTAGAAAGAACAGTGGATCATTTATCAAGGACGCAGAACAACGAAGAAAACAAAAACACGAATTTGTTGCGTGCAGCAAAAAACGACGCAAAATAAAACCTAGAGACGACTAAAGTCATTGATACTTTATTTAAATAAGTGCCAATGGGTATCGATACCTATTTCGCTATCGATAGGTCGGTAAAATTCCAGTTTTAGTGTGGCCGTGTGCAATCTGTTGATTAGCATAAAATGAGTAGCCTCTCTTCTTTTTAAATTGACTGTGATTAATTGGATTTTATTTTCACACACCCACACATATACACAATATTGTTCTGAAAAGCTTACAACTAAAAGAGTGCACATGCACAATGCCTAATTATTGGAAGAGTCTTTCGGATTATAGGGTTTCATAAGGTTTTCAGAAAACGTTTTAATGCTGTCTGGTCCGCGAACCTCTTTTTCGAGCAACGGCAGCTTTGTAACATGGAAGTCCTCATATAAGTCGGCAATCTGATCCAGATACTTCTCCTGGATCTTAAAACGCGATGCACACATGCTGCACGAATTGTGCGATTTTTCCAAGAACAACAGTTGATTAACAATTATATTGTGCACGTCTATGCCGCATTTAGTCAGTTCCTGCACCAGGCGCTCCGTTTCATATAGCGAAAAGAATTCGGCAATGCAAACGCAAACAAAAGTAGTTTGATCCTACAAATAGAAACATTAATGGAATGTGTACTTTAGGCAATTCCATCTATATATACTCCACAGTGTTTAACTTGTGTATTATTACCGGATTTTTAAACTGTTCGTTGACCTGAGTAATGACACGCAGCATATCGTCCAGCTTTTGTGATAATGTGTCCGCATTCACATCGGCCATGCCCAGCATGGAGACGAATTGCGTTAGAAGCGGCGCCAGTTTCATCTTGAGGCGCAACAATTTGCCCAAACCCTTCTCGACTACTTGCGGGAATGCGATTAGGCGCAGCGTATGTCCTGTGGGTGCCGTATCGAACACAACAACGGAGAAGTTCATTCCCTTTACTAGCTTCATGACTTCAGCATAGCTCATAGCCTCATCAATGCCGGGCAAAGCATTGATCATCTCCTGCATGACACCCTTGCTGACTCGTAATGCCTCATTCTCGCCATCGAAATATTCCTCGGGTAGTTCGCTAAGACCCGCATTTGGATCGATTTCCATGGCGAACAAATTGTTAAAGCCATTGACCTTTGTAGGCACCTTGGTGAACTTTTGATCAAAGGCATCAGAAATGTTGTGTGCCGGGTCTGTGGAAATGATAAGCACGGATTCACGCACCTTTGCCAATTGCACTGCCAAACTGGAGCTGAAGATACATTTGTGTATATGTTTTGCACATCATTCACGTTTTTGCTGTTCTTGTTTTTGCAATTAGCATTGTCTCTGTCTCTCACCTGCAAGTAGTTTTGCCTACGCCGCCTTTACCGCCTACAAAAATCCATTTAAGAGACTCTTGATCCACAAGATTTTGCAAGCTCGGGTCTAGGGGTGGTAAGTTGTCGACCATATTGAAAAATTCCTATTGAGACACGTAATTTTAGCAAAATTATTAACTAAGATTCAGGGGCTGACTAGGGATGGCAAAATAAATATATATATATATATATATATATATATATATACATATATTATCGACTTGGCGATAACTTAATATTTCATAGCTTGTTATGAGTTTCCCGATAAGAAACTTTAATTGAACTAGTTCGCAGTTACTCAAATGACGTTAAAATTCAGAAGGTAATGTAAGAGTTAGATTATTTTAAATATTGTGAATAACACAGATATGTTGGCTACGCACATCCCTTATTTTTTTCGTAATTTTTATTTATACAACTTTATTCTGTCGGCCATTTTTTTGTGGGAATTCTGTTAAATGAACAGTGATTCTGTTAAATAAGGAATTTATGGCTCAATAAGTTATAACGTTGCCGGACCGCAATTTCGACTTAGTGCTGAACAACGTCACAAATATCTGTTTTTGGCACTGGACCTCTCCGGAGCATTGATTTGCATGTTTGTTCTGGGTTTTTGACTGTTAAAATGTGTTTATTTTGTAATTCATCTGAATAAATTTCAAATTTAAAAAGAAATTCCTGAGAATTAATTTTAAATCGCATCAGAAAACATGCAAAAGCAATTTGTTGAAAACAAGTGAAAAGTGTAACAAAAGGCGTGGGTACTACAATACTAGAAAATAGAAGCAAAGCAAGAGATTAACCATGTCCTGTATGTACATATGTGTGCGTGTGAGCCCTTAAGATTTTGGTTCATGTGGTAAATTTTTTTTTAATAAAAGTGCCGATACATAATGCTCGTATGTGTTTATTAATGAAACAAAATGTATTGAGTGTGAATAAAAATGATAACGGTAGACATACACGCCTACAAACACTGCCAACCAAAAATCTTCGTCAAGTGAGCTGCCGACATCGCAGCCGCACCTACGTACATACATGTTTACATATGATTTTTGTATATTGTAGGTGTAGGTGTGTGTATATAAATGGAAATAGTAGTAATAAGTGAAAGATCTCTCGCAATAAATAATAATTGGTAAAAATTGTGCAATAAATTGTCTTATTGTACGGAAAGTCTTATAAAAATACACACGCAGCATCAGAACCAACATATGTACGTACGTATGTAGACACACACACTTACATAAAGACCCATAAAAGTGAGAGAGAGAAAGCACGGTGCCAAAAGGGAACTGCAAAAAGAAGAAGCAGCACAGCATACAGCATCGGCGCGTTGCGGGAAGATTGAAAATTTGAAGCATACTCCACACAGTCAAATTGCCCACAGCCCACCGCCCACTGTCGCTGTTTTACCCCGCGAGTGCCATCTCATACACATACACATACTCATACCAATACACACACACAAACAAACACTCACATCTGCATTTGACATACATACAAACAGAAACTCGTATGCGCGAAAAGTATAAGCCGTGCACAGTTGGTGTTGCTGTTACTGTTAGCCGCCGCCAAAGGACGACAACGGCGACGCCAACGACCACGACGGGGAGGAGGACGTGTTGTTGTTGCTGTTGAAGCCAACGCAAATGGCAGACCCTCTAAGCGGGCGCTGCTTTTGAGACATGTCGTAATGGCCAGAGAGGTAAGTGAGAAAGTAAGTGAAATGCGCGGGGGGTCTACATTTATATATGAAAATGTATGAAAGTGTGTATACACATAGTTATGCATTGCTTGTGAATTAAAATAAAACATGCTTACATAGTATACGTATGTAAGTATGTTGTTGCCTTACCTTTTCCTGTAACATAAAACTGTAAAATCCTCAAAATTTCCCTCTGCTAAGTCAATAGACGATTTAAAATCTCCGCTCATTTGTTTTCAATTGAGACACTGAGCTGCGACTAAGCCCCTGATAACTGCATTAGTGTGAGTCAATGTGTGTGCATGCTTTATGCAGTTTCTTTATTTCGCTTCGGTTCGCTTTGCGTTGCGGGTGAGTGAATAGCTTTGACCCAAATAAGTATGGTACACCCTACTAAATATGCACATGTAGCTTTTGTTGATGCCACGTTTTTTTGCTCCCGTAACATTTGTGTGTGCGCATGTGTTGTCTGTGTGTTTATTTTTGGTTTTTCTTTGCAGTATCAAAATTAACCGTAACATTTCTATATATATAGATGTATTTGTATGATGGTGTGCGGAAGCAGGATGCAAGCTGCAGCTACAGGCCGAGCTAGCAAGTTGCATTTGATGACAGTTGAAATGAATTAGGTTTGCGGATGACCTACATGATAAGAACATTGCTCCTAATTGTTATTAGCAGTAACACTTACAATGGATTTTTTTATTATAAATCTGTTATCGTAAAACTTGTCTTAAGCAGTGTATCAAAAAATTTTGCATTTTGTTAAATATAACTTACTTTAGCTCTTGAACCTAAAATAAGATTTAAAATAGTAAAGCCTAACATTTGTGTTAACATTTTGGGAAAAATGTTAGCTTTTCTGACAGTTGGCAATGCTGATTTTGCTGAGAGTGCGACAAAGCTACTGCACTTACAATTGCAAAATATTGCTCTTTCCCGCTTCTGTGAAGTTATGGTTTCATATTGAAGCAATGTTGATGTATTTACCTGCTTTAATTTTTTAAGGTGCGAGAATAAATACACTTGCAACTGATAAAACAGATAATGATCACAAAATAAAATAACAAACGAAGTATGCATTTTATAGCACACTTTTTAGCGAGTATAAAAAAATATTGAAGTTGGATTTCAGTTGTGCATTGCTGCATGCACATGTGCTCCAGATTGACAAATAGAAACGTTTAATTCAAAGGATTGATTCAAATCAAATATTTACCCACAGAACTTCTTTGCTTTAATCAACTGCTGCAAAAGCGAATCAAATGAAAATGAAAGTGAGCAAACGAACCAACTGCATACAACCTTGTTTAACTTCTGAGCGTCCCTCTTGTCTCTTGCTCTGTTCTGCACCTGCGGGTGTGTATTGGTGTGGGTGTGTATATGTATATATGTGTGTGCCTAATTGACAAAGTTTCTGGCATCCATGCATGGATGAATAACATAAAAGGGGTCTGTTAACTTAACATAACTGTTATGCATCCATAAACTTTGATCAATTCAACATAATTGCATTAAAAGTTTTTTGATTTTAGCACATGTGAAAATTGATTAAATGCCCGATTTTCGGCAAAATGCCCCATAGTGCCATGTAGTAAATTAAACAGTGGCTGGAGTCGAAAACTTTGAGCCACTGTGAATCCTGAATACTTGTGGAGCGTTCGTGTGTGTGCGCGTCCATTTTGTTAGCTGTTAGCTTAGCGCGCCCTGATTATATCACATTGCAAATGTAGGCCAAAGCACGATGTTACTACCAAAGACCGAAAGAGAATGAGAGAGCGCGAATAAGCGTGTGTGCTAAGCGAACAAAATAGGGATATAGAAAGAGGGAGCTGTAATGAAAAATCCTGCACAGATTTACTACAAAGTACAGTAAATTCTCGCAATATATATATTTTTAAAGAATTCAATTTAGTAAATTTCATAAACATTTTAATTACTTAACGTCAAGCTAAAAAATATTTGTATCATTTCTTACTTTTAAAAAGGTTTTGAAATAATGTATTTAATATGTTTACGTTTTGTTTTATAAGATGTATTTTTTGTGCATTCAATGTGCTCATTAACAGAGAGCTTAACATTCAGACACACACACGCACTCTCACATACTAATACAGTATGCTGCGTACTCACGAGCTTTGCTCTTCCTGTTCTCTCCATTTATGCGCAGAACTTTCGCTCTTAGCTGCCTCTCTCACATTGTAAGTCTCTCCCTCTCTTTCGATTCGATTTTGGGGGCTGGCAATGCATTTGCAGTGGAAATAGCAGCTGCAGCAGCAGCACAAAACAGTAACAACATCACGACGCGATGTTCTCAGCGATGACCGCACGACGACGCCATTGACATGAGCCAATCCAAGCCAAGCCAGGAGCAGGCAGGCAGGCAGCAGTGTGTGCCAGGCAGCCAGCCGCAGCTAGCAAGGATGCTACTTTCATTTACGAGCGCTGGCACATTGTTGAAATATTCAATTTTTAACTGGGTGTGACAACTGCAACAGCAACAGCAAAATCAGCAAATTAATCATTTTTTCTACAAATCAAATAACAAATTCGAGTTTTTGGTAAACGTGACAAACGTCAAAATATATATCTAAAAAAAATAAAAGAAAAAACTGTGCCACACAAAAGGAGAACGAAAAAAACTTAAATCGAAAGCAGCACCTGGCCCCTTAGTCTCATCAGCCTTAGCCCCAGTTGCAACATCCCCCATTCCCCACCAAATGCAAGCTCGGCGGTTTCAGGCACACGCAAAGTGGCGCAAGGCGCGCGTATAGTAGTAAAGTGAAAGTGCGAAGGTCAACTCTTGACAAACTCTGGCGCCCAGCCCAGCCCAGACAGCCCCAGCTGCTGTGGCCCAAAAAACTCAATCAGAATAAAAGTGCAATTCGTTAAAAACGTAGATAACACCTCAAAACTAATACTTAGTGTCCTTTCGATTTTTAACGCAAAGGTCGTTTGTTTTTGAGTTTTTTTGAGTGCGCAGCAATTTGTTACCAATTTTTATAGCCTTATGCGAAGAATTTTCAAAAAAAAAAATGGCATTTAAAAAACAATTACAATAAAAATCGTGTTTAACTTAGGCATAAGCTTTTTAAGGTTTTATAATCATAATTTTTCTAAAAACACACCATAAAAACTGCGAATTTTATGAATTTTATATAACAGTTTTTTAGCAAACAAATAATAATAAACTGTTGTAAAATGTTAACTTCATATTGTATGTGCAGTGCTGTAAATAATATTGTTGCTATTGTTGTTCGTATTGTGAATAAAATCTTATTGGATTAAACTGTTAATAAGCGCTTTAAAGTGGCTCTTAAAGGTGAATCAAGCAGTTGCACCATGTGGTCCAATGCTCTGTGCACACTAGGCGTAACGAAGCCACTATGCAATTGCCTTAGCATCAGACAAGTGGCAGCTGCAGCAGCCGCTGCTGCGGCAGCTAACCAAAACGCTGGATCTGGAGCCATTACAACGGGACCGACGGCTGCAACAAATGCAGCAGCTGGGGTAAAAATCACACACATGTCTAATAACTTATAACAATTTGCAAAAGATCGAAAAATTGTAAGAAAAAAAAATAATACACGCCCCTTTTTGCTGCAACAGCAAGAGAGGCAGTGGTAGAACAGCAGCAGCAGCTGACGGCCATATGGCAGCAGACTTGACCTACCCCAATGTAAACTTGCAGCACAAATACATACATTCGTAAATACATACATACATACATATGCACAAAGTATGCCTCTTTCGTTCTGTCTTCCTTTATGCTTATGTGTTTGGTGTATGTATAATACTGATTACAGTTTTGTGTCCAATAAGCAAACGTCAAAATGAATTTAAAGTAATTTTTCATAGTCTTTAATTTGGGGTATATGCATATGCATAGGCATATACATACATGTGCATTTGTATGTATGTGATTGACTCTTTCAGTTTTTTTTTCTTTTGCTCGTTGTTCAGCTCGTGCGCTGCACTCGTTACTGGGTCACTGGAGCGCCACACTCATGTCCTTGCAATACATTAAACATGCCTGTTTCTTCTTCTTCATCATCTACTATGTAGCTGTTGTTTTTGTTGTTGATGATGCTGCAAGTGAAAGCTGCTCTGTTAGGTAACAGTGCACTGTCAATGCACAACAGCTGTGGCCGCTGCTATAACAGTGGAAAAAAAATTAAAACCAAACTTTTCAAATTCGACTCGGTTAATTTAAATTGTAAATTGTTTATGTGTATGTGTGTTTATGTGTGTGTATCTGTTGCACATGTATCATAATCCTGTACAGATTAACTTTTATGCCAGTTTTGCAGCTACATCTTCTACAATACGAGGCTGGCAGCGGCCTTGACATTTGCGCCCTTTTTTTTAGAGACTACAAACCCCAATTAGTAGTGCAACTTGTGATGCTGCCCGGGCCTGCCAAACCCACTTGACAAACATACAAACACACAGGTATCACACACACGCCCGCATAAAAGCACACGTGAACCTAGTATATACACACATATATACATACATATAAACTATTGTAATCCTTAGACTAATCACGACAGTAAACACTGCCTATGTAGAAACATGATTATCGGAAGGCATTTACCTTTTAATGAAGGCTGCGAACATAATTATTAGTATGCAGAAAGTGAACAAAAGCACATACTGTTATACCTCACAAAAGAATAATTTTAAATTTTGTTTTCATAATGTTTTGTTTATGGGTTTAATTCATCTTTGATTCACTTAAATGTGCAACACATATATTATTCACTTATATAAATTTGTTTTGGCAATTTTACTTAAGATTATAATGTGAATAATTATGATTTATGACGTTCTTTTAAATATCTCAAGCAAACCTTTTTATGTAAAAATGTTTTAGTTAAAATATTTTATTGGGCTAAATTTGTATTTCGTTCTACTTCGTTTGACTAGGATTATAAGAAGAAAGTAGTATTAAGCTAATAGTTTCTTATTGCTAAGGATATTATTACCTATGCCTATTGTTTCGTAAAAGGAACTTTGTATGCCCCTACGGACATACCGACATACCGACATATTAACCAGCGTCTTTTGTCATGATTAGATTTTCCTTTTTAATCGGAGGAAATTTTATATATTATAACAATTACTGAATACTGAACTTTGCATTTATTCTTTTTACAGGAGTCTCGCGGCAAGAGACCACTTAAAATTTGGGATAGTTGGCGGAATGTGCGCAAAGGCGTCGTAGTTGGTACATTTGAGGAGTTATTGGCACGCGGCAAGGACAAATTAGGGGTTCCGGCTTCAGAGCCCGTGCGCGTTGTTCTGGAGTGTGATGGAACCCAAATTGAAGATGGCGAATACTTTCGCACCCTGGCCAACAATACGGTTCTTTTGCTGTTGAGGCAGGGCGAACGATGGTATCCAACCGGTGTGGATGTCATAAAGGCTGGTAAGCACAAAATTTACAATTGATCCTTCAACTGGCGGTTAGACTGAAAAGGTTTTCATTCAATTAATCATTTGCAGCTATATCAGCCATTCCGAAAATCGTCTGTGAGACGATTCATGCCCTGGAACTGCACGATGAGACACCATCTTGGAAGATTATGGATAATAAAGGGCGTGTCACGGTCGTGTTGCACTGGGATCAGCGCCAAGGTGGCAGTGGAGGAGGTGGTGGTGGAGGAGGTGGTGGTGGAGGAGAGAGAGGCGGAGGTAGTGGAATGTGCATGGGCGCAGGCTTGGGCAGCAGTAACGGACTGTTGTCATCAGACAAGTATTCGCCCTCCAAAAAGGGTCTCTCCGCACAAAGTTCGCTGGATAATAAGTCGGTGTCGTCACAATCCTCACAGCAGCGTTACGCCAGCCCACAAATAACGGTCATCAGCGATGACGGACCGGCTAGTATTTACCATCCGGGTGGCGTTGTCCTGCCGCCGGGCGTTGTGATACCTGGTAGCAACAATCGTCGTCTCTCCAAGCAGGGCGGCTCCTTTGATAGCGCTGTGGGCGCTGTCCATGTGCATACGCCCGAGTGTGCACATCATGCTCATACACCTAGCCGCGCAGGCAGCCCGAGCACAACCGAATGCGATTTCCATTGCTGTGCGCTGCACGAGGAGGGACGAAAGATTGCTGTGCACAAGAGCGTGGCAACGTCGCCCATACAAGACGGTAGCAGCAGTCCACAGCCACAGTTGCAGCACCATCAGGCGACGCTGTCGATGTCGTCATCGGTAATGGATCCTATGCTAGGTGGCAGCGGCAGCATGCAGCGCCGCTCATCCGGCGCTAAGGGTCATGTTCGTTTCCTTGATATTGCACCGGAGCGCGATAGTTCAGAAAGCGAGACGGAGAATACGGTAATGGAGGATGATAAAACGACGACAGAGAAGTTTCTGCTGCTCATCGATCAGCTGTCGGTTGATCAGAAGCGTCATCTTAGCATTAAGGACATCGGCATCATATTGGAGCGCCTCAACTCCAAGATACTCGATGTGGAGCGTCTGGATCGCGAATCGGAGTCCGATGATTGCTATAACTGGACGATAAAGGCGACAATACGCGGCGATGCGCTGCGCGAACTAGGCGTCATCTATAATGGCAACTACTATGCCATATCCGAGCATCCAGGCTACAAAGAGGAGCTCGAGGAGAACGGCGAGGAGGTCGAAGAGGAGGACGAGGAGGATAGAATTTAAAGCAAAACAAAAACATACAAATTACAAGTGGCAGAATGCAAGATGCAAAACGAAGTAAACGAATGCAAAAAGGTATCAATAATTAGCGCATTTTAGACAGGATCGGATGCACAGCAGCAACCCTTGCAGTTGCACAGTTGTGCCCCGCCCCTCCTTTCCCGTATGCAGAAACGAACATAAAATTCACAAAATAAACACATACAAAACACTCCTACATATAAAATGAAACTTAATATATATGAATTAACAAAAAACATAAGAAAAAAAAAAAAAATGCAAACAGCACATTGTACAATAGTGAAGTAAGCCTAACAGTGAATAACAAAAACGAAACGAAAATAATGATCACAAATTCAGAAGCCAATTTAAAACGAAAAACGTTTTCGTAGCATTTAGCGAATTTGTCATTGGCCGGGAACCTCAAGTTGTAAGCGATAAGCGTCGTAAACGAATCATAAATGCACATTTACCAAAAGAGTATTTTATTTAATAACTAACTATTATTATTATTAATATTATTGTTATTGATTTGTGTGCCAGAACAGCCCAGTGCATGTCTAATTTAGTTGTAGATCAAACAGATTCCTCACAACATATTACACAACAGTGTTCGCTCGTAAAAAGATAAGCACAAACCAATAATTATTATTGCAGTTTTTTTCTTTCTCACAAGTGTTTTACATTACTTGTGTATGCAATGCAATTCATTGTTAATTCAGATGCCAATTGTCATGAGCTATGTCATAATTTGGAGCGATCAACTGTTTAATTTATAACTAACTTGGCCAAACTCAAAACTGTTTTTACAATCATATCTAATAGTGCCAGCAATACATACAAATAAGTATTATTATTAACTATATTTACTTTTGTTTAGTTCCTGAGTTAAATTCATCACACACTCACACAGCACATTGGTATTGAAAACAAAATAAAATCAACTTACTTGCATTTGCTTTTTGTGGCTTCCATAAACATACATATGTACATATGTTGTTTCTTACTTCTTATTAGTCTACTATTATAATTATAAGTAATCGAATGTTAAACATTTTCTTGAATCAGCATTTTAAAAAACTGCCGTTATTTGTAGTGTTGTAAAACGTAAAAATCGCGCACAACCAACAGCCAAGAGAAGTACATGGAGAGTATTTACATGTATGTAATGAAAACATGAAAATGGAAACAAGGATCGACTTGCTCAATGATGATTACGTAGTTATTAAACTTACACTGTAGAAACCACATATTAAAAGAAAATAAATCACCTGACTTTTTAAAGCAATGAGCACACACATTGTGTTTCGTCAAACCGATGAACCCAATATGTATTTCTATGCCCCACCATTTTGCGTTCATCTGATACATCAGAATTACGAGAATTTTGTAATTAGAGAGATAATATACATTTAGTATGTCTAAAAAGCCAAATAACATATTATGATACATACAATTGAAACACTGCCAACAACAACAAGTTATAAAAAAATCTCGTAACACATTTGCATTTGTCATGTGTTGTAATGTTAAACAATAATGAAAGATCTTCAATCTGAAATCACGTTTATTTTTTATGATCTATAAAAAAAAATTCCTTAAACCCATTTGTCACTATATTTTTTTGTAAAGTGTACAACGGAGCGCAACAGCAGAAGGTTCTTAGCAAGAACAAATTAAAAACACAAAAAAAATTCAAATTCAAATACGAAGTCAAATACAAACGAAAACACTTAAACTAAAGAGCATAAAGGTAAATCCCTCTTAAAACAAAAATGTTATTGTAAAAAATCAAGCTAATTATTCAAATATTTCGGCGCTGATTGTTAACTTGTAACACACTTTTGATGTCAGTCTGTGTGTTTGTGGCCATATACAATTTAAAGTGCAGATATGCTTTAGTAATATCTGTGCCCCCTGTTTCCCACATTTCCTTACTTCCTTTCAAGCGGCTATATAAATAGCTATAGATAAAGGTACTTAGCTTATCACTTATTTATAACCAGCTGGAAAAGTTTGATTCCCTTTTGTCTAGACCAGTCTGATTTCCTATATGTTGTTGTTCCTCAGCTCCCTTGATCCCTCTTAGAACGGCATACATTTGGGCAGATCTACAACAAAAAGATCATCAAAAAGAGAATGTTTGTCCCAGGCACAGAAATAAGAAAGTGTATTAAAATGAGACGCAAATATAGCATGTATGAACTCAAATCAATAATTGATTACAAAATGATAATAAATACACAAGAGTTAAAGCAGAGAAAAACACATAAGAAAAATTATAGAACAAAGCAAACAAAAAAAACTCACAATTAGTAAACAAAAAACGAATTCATTAGCGTTGTTTTAATTTATTAGTAAGTCAAACAAAAATTACAAAAAAAACCAGAAGATGAAGAAATAAAGCAAAACGTGCAACAAGAATGAGATATATATACATATATAATATAAGCCGCAAAGTACAGTGGAGTCATGGCAAACAGAGTCGAAGTCGAGTGCTACAAAAAAAATCGTGCACTATTAAATATATATATATATATATATAGAAAGATATATAAAAGCAAAAACATAACAAAACAAAATACCTTTACATACTCAAAGATACATTGCATTACATTTTATAATAAGTAAAATCGCAGTATATAACATACAATTCAAGTTTCCATACCGAATTCTGAATACTGAATACTGACTTTTTCAACTGACTTCCATAATCATAATCATTGTTAAACACTTAACTATTAAGAAATTGCGCTTTAAACACAAGACAAGTTTGTAACACATTGATTTTTTGTATACCCTTAACCCATGAAATGGGTAAAATAAAGGGTATAATGGTTTTGTGCAAAAGTATGTAACAAGAGCCCAGTCGATTTAGCCATGTCCGTCTGTCTGTCCGTCCGTCCGTCCGTCTGTCTGTATGTATGAACGCGTCGATCTCAGGAACTACAAAAGCTACAGTCTCCAGATTTTGGATGTGAGCTCTCGTATTCCCTAGGCAGGACAAGTTTGTTTCAAATTTTCGATAACTTTTCAGGTTTACGATATACACATGTAATCGATTGAATTTCAAAAAACTGACGATTGAAACTATAAGCAAAATAATGAACTTCTGTGAAAATTTCATTAAAATCGGTTAAGAAACACCGGAGATATGAAACCATCAAGCATTGGTACAGCGGTATATAAGTGTGTCTGTCAGCCCGACAGTCTGTCCGTCTGTATGATCAAGGGTTAAGGGTATCTTCTAGTCGAGCTTACACGACTAGAGCCTTCTTACTTGTTTAGTTTGTTTATACGAAGATATCCCATATCTTCCAGATACAAAATAACCTAAGTTAGTCGCAGTACTTATTTATCTTTTAGCCAATCCGAAAGTAAAATATGAGATATGACAAGACAAACCCCAACTAAACTTTAACACATAAACACTCTGTATAAATGCAATCAGTTAGAATTATAAGATAAACGAAAAAGAATATGATGTACAATCCAAAAACGAAATCAGTTGCATTAGTTAAGCCACAAAGCTAAAGGATATAAGAAAATGGAAAGGCGACCCGTAACGATAAAAAAAGATCTCAATGAATGTGGGATAGTTGAATGGATGAAATGAAATGTGGCCAAGGCACAGACAAAAAAGCAAGATTATACGTTACATTGTTTTAATATTACAAATTACGAATAAATTGATCAATTAACATATATACAAGAAATAATAACAAAAAAATAACTAATATAAACAAAAATTAAATAAGTGAAAAAAAAAACACAAGAAACCCAAATAATTAATTGTTTTTATTAATTTTGTTAAAAATGCGAATAAGGTTTAATAAATTAACAACAACAAAATATACAAATACACATACAAAATGAAAGAAACCGAGAAAATTAAAAACGTAAACAAAAAACAAAACAAACACAATTCAATTAAAAGGAAAAAAACAAAACAAAGTTTAATAAAGAACATGCTCAAGTTGTGAGAACAAACAACCAAATTTGTTCAAAAAAAAAAAAAACCAAAAACATAAATGTAAAACATACAAATAAAAACAAAAAAATATATCACAAAACGAGTAAAAGGAGCTATTTATAATAAACATTAACAAAAGAAATAAAAAGAAAAGAAAAACACACATAAGGTATGGATAACACATTTAAAACATGCTAAAGTAAATACATAACAAATAAATAAACTTAAACAAAAACATTCATAAAAAAACACAAAAATTGGTCAAACTAAACATTCACCATGGGTAAAAAGAAAATAAAAACAATAAACAAATTCGATTACAACAAGAAACATGAGCAAAAGTAAAAACAAAACAAAAAAGGTTATTTATGAAGCGATTTAAACAATAAAATGAAAAATAAATAAAAAAAAAAAACAAAACTTTAAACAAAACTGAATAATTAATTACGGCTAGCGAGCAGAAATGAACTCAACGGGGATTCACACTGAGATCAAGATCAAGTCAATTATTGCACGAAACTCTTTATTTAACAAACAACACAAAATAAATCAGGTAGTTTGTTTTCTTTTTGTTTAAGGCTAACTATACAGTATTAAGCTGTAGAAAGAAAATATGTATTTTAAATTCATATAACATTATGATGTTTATTGCTTGATTAGTTGGCACAGCGCTCGTTTAAAGAATTGATTAAGTACTAGAGAGCTTGAGCACACTTTTTTTTTTATTTTCCACAAAGGCACTCAAAGTTGTGTCACTTGAAGTTGTGCAAGTACAAATATTATATATACTACATATAAGTGCGCGTGACTTTTCTATATATAAATATATATATTTTAACGTTTGTATGTTTCTGCGTAGCTTGATATGCAACTGTGTGACACAATAACACGATTACAAAACGAAAAAAAAGCAACTGACGAAAGCTTTATCATTTAACTGTCGCATACACAGAAACATACAAAGATATATGTACATACATTATTCATCAAATTCAGACGATATCTAACGCGCACAAGTTATTCATCATCTGCTGGTCTGATTTTGACTGGCGATAGAATGGTTGTGAAAAATGCCATATGGCCAGCAGGTAGTTTATAGGGAGCTGCTCTCTAGCTAGGCGTTTATTAAATTAATCGCAAGTCTCTTATCAGACTCGTGACAAACAACTAATTGTGTGCTTCGATTAATTGAACAATTGGCAATTGGATTGGTTTGCTTTGTTTTGTTTTCTTTCCATTTTCTGATGTTATGTTTGTTGTGGTTATTAGTATTGATTGTTGTCTGTACAATTTGTGTTTGTATGCACGTGCATTTATGTACGTATGTATATAATGTCTTTATTCGTTGTTGACTTACACAGTTTAACAAGTGCGTCTAAATAAATTTAAGTTAGTTGGCTTTTGTTTAGATTTAGGCTAAAAGATTACAAACAAAATCACTAAATTAAAAAAACATAAATGGAGGGTGACAGGGGGTGACGATGGCGCGACAAACTGGGGCGCTAGACAAGGAAATTCACAATTCACATATTTGGCTGCCACGATCTGCACATGGTCGAGCAGCCGTTTGTTTTTCGTTGCAGCTGCCATCCTTCAGCACGGCGTCTGTAGTTTATTGCTGCTGCGCGTAAACTTCTTCAGTAGCTTGGAACTCCATTTGTTGGATCGTTTCTTATTCTCCGAATAGGTGGAGAGATTAGAGTTGCTAGCGTTGAGCGTATTATGCTGCTCCTGCATATTGATTGCGCTAACCGAATGCGCATGTCTGAGCGCTTTTCCAGCATTGCCATTACGCGGCGTTGTACTAAAATTGAGCGTAAACTTCTGCAACAGTTTGTCCTTACGTTTTACCTTCATATCGGGCAATGGTGCCGTCGTATTGCCCGATATGGACTTGAGCTTTGTCTCGCTTAAGTTCCAGTCGGATAAATCTGTGACGTCTGCATCGTTAATAAGTATGCGTGGCGTTTCTGATAAAGAAATCGCTTCTGGTGTTGTGGGTCTGTAAAGAGGTTAAGGTTGCAGTTTCTTATGAGGGTTCGATTTGTATCCGCTTACGTGTGTAGCTGTTGACTTGCAATGTAAATGGATGCAGCATCGACATCCTGCAGTGATCTGGCCAATTTGTCCCAGAAATTGAATAGACTAGAGGTGTCTGTGTAGTTGACATGCGTGTAGATGGCCAGCGTTTGGGGTATTATCATGTTGTGTTTGTACAGTATGGGTATGATCTTGCGTGTGTTGTTTTCTGACAAATTAATAAATATATTAGGTTATTTTTGTAAATTTGTATTTAAAATCTCAAGTCGATACTCACCAATTTGCAGTTTTTGCGTAAAGTTCACTAAATATGTATTCTCGCGACTTTTGAGAAACTCTTCGGTGAGAACGACTATCAAATGGTTGCAGCGTGTGGCCATGAACTGTGACAGTTCCACGTGCTCGAATGGCACACCCAAAAGCAAATCCCGATGCCTCAAGAAAAGCTATACAAGTATATCGTATCAATGTGCTTTAAATTTTTAAACATTTAAGTGATTACCTTGAGATTGTAAGGCGGAGACTCTAGATTATTCATGATATCTGTGGCATGTTCAATGTCTGCCTCCGCATACAGTACACAGGCATTGTAACGGGGCAAAGGTTGACCATTTTGCAGACACTTCTCATCATCGATGCTGAGCAGATTGACATCACGAGCCAAGCTATTGTTGTTATTCTTTTCTAGGCACTTGACTGTGGGCGTGGGACTATTGCGTGAATTAGCCAATTGCTTCAGCTGCTGTTGCTTCGCATTATATCGATTTGTGTCCTTGTCTAGAAATGGGAATCTATAGGGCTATATCTATATGTGAGAGTGTTCGTGCCAACTTACTAAGGTTCTCCTGTATATCATCACGAACATCCCAACGATCGATGATGCCCAGAAACTCCTCAAGATGACCAACTTCTGCTTTTTGCGGATTATTCTTGATCCAGCTGTTTATGACTAGATCCATGGGCATATTGGCATACTCATCGACATAGCCCCGTTGACCCGACAGCGATGCAATGCCGCGCCAGTCGCGTTCATAGCCCTCCTCGGAGCGCAGCACCTTTTTCCGATTGAGCATACATGCCAGCTGACGACGCGTCTCGGCGCTTAACTCAGTTAACGGTGTTCGGTTAAATCCGGTGCCAAGGGTGGGCTCGGGCCCCGGTTGTATCACCATTTTTGAATAACGATAACGATCCAGCCGACTGACGTCAGTGGTCGTCGTTGGGCAACGGGAATGGTATTGGTTATGTGAATGTGTTGGTGAATGTGACTGCTGCTGCTGATGGCATACAAATTGAGGGCGCATTCGCACTTGCAATTTTATATATGTATGTATGTATGTATTTATGTTACGACTTTTCACTTGATATTTATCAACGAGCGCTGCCACTCGGGTTATCAGTTAAAACAATAAAAAGAGTTGCGCGTGAGTTAACTCTCTTTTTTTCGTTGTTGTTGTTGGTGTTTACTGATGTGATGAGAACTGAACTGTAGCGTTGTCACTGCGCGTGCGGGTGGCTGTAGTTTTGGTGAGGTGAGCAAACAGACGAACGGATGGAACAAAACGACCGTGCGCGAAATGTGCTGAACTGACCTCGAGCACCTCACGCCGCGTCACCGAGCACAACGTCGCTGCTGCTGCTGATGTGATGTTGTTGTTGTTTATCTCTCTGCTTTTGCGTTTGATTGTCTCTCTATAGATTTTTTTTTTTTTTTTTTTTTGTACCGCCTGCGACCCCTGGTCAATCTGTCTGTTTGTCTGCGCAGAAGATTTTGTTTTTAAATATATTTAAGCACACATACACAGGCACACAAGCAAACAAACACACAGAAAAAGCAATTGCGTTGACACACGAGACACAAAAATAATATTTTTTATTAAGCAAAGTGCGCGACTTGCTTGTTGTTTAGCTGCTGGTTTGCTTCTGTATCTCCGAATCTGTTTCTGTTAACTGTCATTGGCGGCGGCTGCACCTGCTGCGTTGTCGTTACCTCGTTTGTTTATTTAGTTTGTTTAAATTAGACGTTTGAATTGCCTTTGTTTTCTTGCGTATTGCAGTTTACTTACTACTATCGTTAATTGCTTATTAATTGTGTTCGTTTCCCCATTTTATGCGCAACAGGCTATCTGTTCTGGAGTTGTGTCGAATCGTTCAAAATAAGTTTGATCGACCGAATCGCTAAACACTCGATGAGCGAACTAACTCTTCTGACGATGGTTCATTTAGTTCTTTCTCAACATATATAACATTGTGCGCTATCTTGACTTCATAACATACTCCAAACAGCAATGTTACAAAAACCGACTTGGTGGCATCACCACAACTGGCGCCAAATTTAAATGGTTGACAAAGCACCAAAAATGCGTTATAAAAAAAACTGCGCTGTTTCAAAAGCTCACTGCTATAGTAAAACTACCCATGTATAATAAGAGATTTTTTCTTCTGTGTTTGGCTGAAAATTAAACCATTTGAAATAAAAAATAAACACAGTTTTCCATTTAAAAATTCATTTTATTTTTCATTGATTTGCATTTCTTTTCAAGTTGATTTTTTTTTTTTAATATTTCGCATTTCAATACCCTTCAGTTACAAATACTGATATACTAAACAGCTGACACAATTTAATTTTCTCTTTGTTTAGTTATTTTATATTAAATTTTGATTTTTACTTCTTAGTTGATTTCAACATTGTTTGTATTCTTTTAATGACCAAAATGTTAAAATCTCCATTTTGAAAATTTTTAATTTTCAATTGCATTTTTGATTTTGACCAACAATTAACAGTTAAGATTGAACTTCTCGCACACAGTAAGTTTGTATTTATTTGTTTATTTGTTTGCTTGCTTTTTTTTTATTATTTTATATGCATGAACTAATTTTTGACTGCAAATTGTAAACTTTTATTTTGCATACGCATCAAGCATTTTCATTATTCATTTATAACATTTATATTTTTCTATTTACACTTTCGATTGATCGATTTCTGTTGTGTGTATGTAGTTTGTAAATATAATTGCTCAAACTGGAGGAATCAGATAATTTCATCAATTTATCAAATGCCTAAGCTGAGCTGAGCTGAGCTCTTAAATATGGGAAAACAACATTTTGGAACTTTTATTTTATGAGTTTTCATTCTGACATTCCTTACAAAGTACTCTTTATTCACGAAATATTTTGTATTTTTGGTATTGTATAATAATTCAGCTTAGATTTTATACCCTTAGCGATTATGTGCTATTAAGGTTTTCCTCGTCATTTTTCTCGACTTAATTTATTTAATTTATGCTTTTTATTCATGTCTGTATATGTGTATGTTATATGTTCAATTTACTTACGTTAAATGCAATTACAAAGTACTTCGTTTTTTTTTTGCGAAATTCCATTTCATTTTTCTGGTTTTGCATTAAGCTTTTATGTAGTTTGTGTGGGTATGAGTGTGAGCGAGTATCTGTATGTATTTATTTAGGCCCGTGTATGTATTTGTGTGTCTATATATTTGAGTTAGCTGTTATCTAGCCAAAAGTTAAAATTAATTGTGCAATGGACAATGGTCAAAACTATGAAAATTTTACATACACTCAGAAAAAGCCATAATAAAATACGCGAAAGCTTTAAAACGTAGCAATTTAACTATAAGAAGGCTCTTGTTGAGTAAGCTTGACAACAAGTTACCCGTTACACATGGACCTGTACTACTGCAACAATGCGTCATGATTAAATTCCAATGCTTTTCTCTGGTGTTTTGCTCAACTAAGTTTAGTAACATTTTTTTGAAACAAATTTGCGGGTAAAGGTTATATTGAATATATATATATAAAGGTTGTGCCATATTGATTTAGCGTTAAACCATATTCAATTCAACTAAACAAGCATATTCAGAAATTCTGGGGCATTCGCATTAACTAAGAAGGAGAGGTTGCAAGTTAAAATCCCATCGCAGGCCATTTCTAGCTTTTTTTTTGATAAAAAACATACTTGGTTTTAAGGAATATAGTTTTAATGTTAGAACTGAATATAAATAATATTAAGAACTAATGTATTTGTGTATCAATATATATATATATAAGATACGTTGACAGTTTAAATTAAATATGATTTATGCTTAGCATGTGCTGGTTTAATTTAAGCATATTCATGTTTGCTGCTAAAATAATTAAGAAAACATATCTTTCTATGAATGTGCGTGCCCTAAAATTAGCTGGTTTTCTGGGTGTGTGTGTTGGAAAATAGTGTTACTGATAATGCAGCTTGATGCACTCGTTATCGCATTTAACTTTAGTTTTTGGATTATTTCGATTTTCAAAAATTGATTAAATTTAAAGCCTTTTTATTTACTGTTTTGTTTTTCTTTACTTTCTTCGTATTCCAAAAATGAATTGGTTTTCCTCTTTATTTTTAATAGTTACTACCAGTTAACGTTATTGACATTGATTTATTTATTTATGTTTTCTTGGCTAAAAACTAATTTACATACATAATACATAATTATTATTATTATTATTATTTAAGCTATTTATTTAATGGTTTGTTATATCTTTTCTCACTTTCGATTAGGCACAATCTTACACAAAAATTCGGGATGTTTAATATACTGTATATATTTTTACGATCAGTTTTAAGCATGCTATATGTATTTTCTTTCTTTATTATTCCCTTGTATTCTAATTCTTAGACTGGTTGAAAAAGAGACAACACAAATTGTGAACTGCGTACTGTGCCTGGAATAATTGAGCATTTAGTTGTTTTTGCTTTGCGGCTGAAACCGATAGAATTATATATATATATATATATGTATATATATATCTGTATGCTTCAAGCTAAATTTCATTTTTAAATTAGCAAACACAACAGAATACAGACACACACACACACACACACACACTTATACAAACATTAACACATTCAATTGAAGCTGATTTTTTGGCATAGCTGAGACCGAAATACATTTAGTACATATGTATATAACAAACAGAACAGAAAAACACATTTACTTGCATTTGTCGCATTACTAAATCTTAGGCGCATTTACATTTACAATTGCACAAAATTGAACAGTTTATCGCGTGCCTTTTTGGGGTGTTTCCTTTTCTAAATTTGTAACTAATATTGGCTTAGCTAAATATTAAAATTAAATGTAATTCGACAACAAGCTCGTTTTGCACTTAAGTAACGTTAAATGTTAAATTTATATTTTTTTATTGTTAATGTTAATTGTGTTTAATCTAATTTATTAGCTATACAACAAAATTATTTATGCCCCTTCAGCCTCTCTTATTTGGCGTTTTCTAACACTGGTTTGTTTGGGCTCGACCCACACAAGAATCAAACCATGTGAGAATATACATACATATCTATTCAATGGAAGTTTTATTTTTTTTTCATTATTACACCCACACATATTATGCATTTATTACAGCATATTTATGAAAATGCTTTTTCATTTCTTTTGGTTTTTCTAGTTACCATTTACTGAAAAGTTGCAAAAACTTTTTCTGCATTTAACGGTTTTTTTATATTACTTATAAACTACTTTCAGTTAACAACTTTGTTTCAGAGATACATAACTATTGACCAACTATTTTTTTTTTGGGTTTTTCTTTTGTTTTGTTTCGTTTCTGCCAAACACGGCACGCATAAACATATGGTGCAGAATGCGGGATGCGAAAGGGGGGAATTGCTTACCCGAATCGTGTTAAAAGGTAAAGTTGAGAGTTGTTGAGTTTAATGTGTTAATAAAGTAAATTAAAACTAAAGTGAAACCAATGAACATATTGACTTAACTTTTGCGAAACCTTTGCTTAACATTACTTTATATACTCAGAGAAAGGGGAAAACTTGAAATTTAACCTAATCAAAGCAAAGAAAAAGAAGATTTTTTTCTAGTTTTACGCAGCGCATTGTGTGTGTTGTTGCAGGAACAGATCGCTAGATGTTTATTTTTACACCTAGCATATAAGCCAATTAAAATACTTTTGCAATTCATTCTGAACCAACTTTATAGATAACGTACATACATACATATATGTTTGCCCATAACTGAGGCCTAAACTGGATCACTTTTGATTTGTTACATTGATTTAGCTTATAGTTGTTTTGTGTTATTTTAGTTTTCTTACAAGTACAACTTGACTAACAATCAGTTAAATACTTTGATGCTTAATGCTCAAGTTATTTTGCTTAAGTTAAGTGAAATATTTTCTCATTTAAATTGTAGTTGGTAACAAAGTGTGTTTATTTGTGCGTATAACTTTTGCAAGTTGGGTATTTTTCCTCTAGGAAGAAATCTTGGTTGGTTGGTTGATTGGTTGATTGGTTGGATTTACCAATTGTTTCTCATAGCCATTAGTTGGCCAAATTCAGTATTTGTTATGGAATCTGTAGAGCAGCATGTTGTTGTTGTTGCTGATGTTGCTGCTGCTGTTGATGTTGCTGCCGCTGTGCCTGATACAACAACTGTTGCTGTCGCTGCAAATTGAGTTCCGTTAGGTTCTTCATCATAAGCGTACGTTCCAAATTCTCACGTATGCTGCGTTCGTTCTCCTGACGCACTGACAATAAGATATGTACAAAGTTTTGTTAGTATTGTGGAAAACTAGATATAGCAACAAATATAAAATGTTAAAAATGTAATAATTGAAAGTTTAAATTACGTAACAACTCTAATGGAACAAGTTTCGTTTGCAGGTATTTGTTGGCTGTTATTATTACTTCTTTTGTTGCATTTTGTTTAAACTGCAGTTGAAGTAAATGCCTGTTGATGAATTCTTGAATATAACTTTCATCAATCCAGACTATTTACTTTAAGCACAGTTCAACAGATTGTTGTATATGTATATAGATAGATAGTATGTATGTATAAATGTACATTTGTTTATTATAGATTTATATGTTTTCGTTTACGTTTACGTTTACGTTTACGTTTACGTTTACGTTTACGTTACCGTTATTTGTTGTTGATAACGCGACACTTTCGCTTGATTTATTTTTGTTTTGTATATTTTGCCATGTTTGCGATACGCTTTTGTGCATTTTACAACAGTTTTAATCAACGGCACACAAATTGACACGTATTGCACCAAAAAGGGGGCGTGGCAAACTGCATATGGCTGCTGTTGCTCGCGGTAGAAAGTGTCAAAATTTGTTTGCCAATCAATCACATGTGCACACAGTCAGAATGTTGGTCTCGGCGTCTGGTCTCAGTTGTGTATTTCTGTCTGCCGATAGGTTTTGTTTCTGTATCGCCTTTTTGATTGCAAAACCTGACAAAGATTCAACATGATATTGCAATACAGCAGCGGCGACTGTGTGTGTGTGTGAGAAGCTAAAAGGGCCTGCCGCTTTGTGTGGCAATATGCTACGTATACACCGATACTGCTGCAAAAAAGGCCCTGGCCTGCAATTGACCCTTGCCACTTTTGCCACTTTTGCCCGTTTGTCTCGTTTGCTCCGATTTGCTTGTTGCGCAAAATGTGCGCCCTTAAAATTTAATTAAAAAATACTTTCACTAAATGGAACACACACACTCAGAATCACACATATATTAACACATACAAAAACGGCAACCCAAATATTTCAGTTGTTTTACGATTGCATTTAATTTAATTGCAAAATTAGTAACACCTTCATTGACTGCATTAAACGGGAGTTTAAGATTGCTGTTTATTATTATTATTCTTATTGTTTATAGCGAAATGCACTTAAATAATACTTTCTTCGTCTAAATTTTGTTGTCAAAATCACAACAAGAACTTTAATTTCAATACAGAAATAGAGATCAAATATGCCCTACACACGCTCTCATATCAAGTGCAGGGTATTAAAATAATAAATTATACTATATCAACATCAACACAAAGGAATGCGGCCTTAAAAAATTCCCACATTGATGCTGCTTAAATGCAACTGCGTTAAAATGAAATGAAATGAAAAGACAAACGGAGCGAACGCGCTTTTGTTGCCAACAACAACAGCAACAAAAGCTCGAAACTCAAACAATTGAGTTGAGTTGTGTTGTGTGTCCACAGCGGATCACGCGGTGGTTTACTCTGTGGTCCCGTATTCGTTGTCTCGTTTTCGGCTGTTGCTGTTACTGCAGGTTCCTTTTGGCAAAGGCTTTGAGGCGTAGGCGCAACAACGTGTTAATGATGACGACAACAACGGGGGGCCATGCAGGTGACGCTGTTTGGCTGGCTGCCATTATTCACTTGTGCAAGTGCTACCGGAGGACACCACCCTTCCCCTTTGAACGTGCGTGTGTGTGTGTGTGTGTGTGTGTGTGTGTGGCTATTTGAGACCAATTAACATAGAACTTTCCCACTGGTAAACAAGTTAAATTGTTAACAGCCATTATGGTCGCTCATAAATGCCGCCGTGTAACTTTCTCTACCTTTGTATGTAAGTGTGTGATTGTGTGTGTGTGTGTGTGTGTGTGTGTGTTTGTGCCCAGGTGTGCGTAAACTTTTGCTTGTGTGTGCGTGGGTGCAAGTGGCGTGTTTATATGTGTACATATGTATGTGTATGTTTGCAGCTTTCATGTTGTTTAATTATAAATGCGGCGTTGAAAGGCATACACACACAGGCATACAGACATACAGCACACAGCACACAGCCTACCCTGCTCCACACCTCCTCGATAGAGGGAGAGATGCCACGTACCCAACGGGCCGAGTAGTAGCCTGATGTGCTGCCATGACGGATGAAGACCGACGACTATGTAACTACAATGTAACTAATTAGTTTCCTGCCCCTGAGTGGGTGTGAGTGTGTGTGTAAAGGAAGGTGGGGCTTGTTACTTTTGCTATTGCTGTTGGTTTTCCACTTAAATTGAAATTATTGATGCAATATTCAGGTTTCCCTTTTGTTTGCTTCAAAAGGAGCAGAAACAGAAAGAGAGAGAGAGAGAGAGAAATTATATTTATGGGCAAGCGTTAATAGATATATTCGCAAACATAATGTTTGGCCATAAACATGGAAAGGAAATTCAATGATGCTATGCATCAAGTGTCAATTGAATTTATAAAACTAATTTCAAGGCTATTTAAAAGACTTCTGTATAAGTTTTATCGAGGCCCATTAAAGGACGTTAGTAGATAATGTCAATTTCTATAAAAACAAAAAGGAAAGTTAAAAAAAAATTATATGAAAATACAAACGAAATAGCTCATTAAAATCTTTTTGAGGCACTTTTTATAAAGATGTTAAAAAAATATATACATTAACATGTGATATTGTCATTAATCATTTTTATCATATTTTCGTTTATTTTTGCCTCTTTAAATATTCTTCGTAAGCTTCTAATGCCGTTGATGAGCAGAACTTTTTATACCCTGAACTCATTAAGTGGTTATAATTTAGAGTTTGGAGAACTCAGAAGTTGTTTTTGAAACTATGAAAAACACCGGAAATGTGTAAGATTAAAGTGATGACTAAGCATTGATGCAGTAGTGCAGGCATGAAAGGAATATCTATTAGGGTATCTTTTAATCAAGCTTACTCGACAATCACCTCCTTAATTGTTTTACACTGCCGTCTACTTCCTGTGTTCACTGAATCTGACATAATTTGTGTCATTTGCCGGAATTACATAAAGTCAGTTCGGTTTGTATTCGATTCATTTCGTTAATTTCGCGTTGTCAAAAGGATAATTTTAATTGTAAATACAATTATTGTAATCCGAATAATCCACTGTTTGCAAACGTTTCATCAACTTTAATTTATTTATTTTTATTATTTATTTAGAACTTAAGTGGTAATTAACAATTTTTTTTTGTTTTGTATTTTTTATTGCTGGTGAATATTAAATATTGCATTACATACAGCTGCAAAGATTATAATAGCACCACAACCAAGATACTTTTTATACCCTTAACCCATGAAATGGGTAAAAAAAGGGTATAATGGTTTTGTGCAAAAGTATGTAACAGGCAGACGGAAGCTTCTCCGACCCCATAAAGTATATATATTCTTGATCAGCAACAACAGCCGAGTCGATTTAGCCATGTCCGTCTGTCCGTCCGTCCGCTCGTCCGTCTGTATGTATGAGCAAGCCGATCTCAGAAACTACAAAAGCTAGAGACTCCAGATTTGAGCTTTCCTAATCCCTAGGCATAGCAAGTTTGTTTCAAATTTTCGGTAACTTTTCCGGTTTACGATATACACATGTAATCGACAACAAAAAAATCTTGAATTTCAAAAAATGAGGATTGAAACTATAAGCAAAATAATGAACATCTGTAAAGATTTTATTAAAATCGGTTCAGAAACACCGGAGATATGAAACTATAAAGCATTGGTACAGAAGTACACAGCCATATGTGTATGTCTGTACGGCCAAGGGTTAAGGGTATCTTCCAGTCGAGCTTACTCGACTAGAGTCTTCTTAAAAAAAAAACAGCAAGTTTTTCAATTTCGCTCTGCGCATTTAATATTTCTCCTTTAATTTTAAAAGTTGGCTTTTCCAAAGGCTTCCGGCTTCTGAACGATGTTCTCTGTTTGGAACATTTCTTAGCTTTGTTGCAGTTCTTAGAGGACCACAACTTCTTGCGCAGAACAACTTTCTGACAAGAAATTAGGTCAAAGTACATTTTTGATCACTTGTATAAGCCTTATCTATGTAATTTTTAGTGTTTTCTCATAGTTTAATTCTAAAAACTAATATTGACAAACATTAATGTACATATTTCTAAAATATATACAGCTTGTTTAATGATTTTGTTCTTTTCAAACTATGGTCTATTTACTTATCTTAAGTTATATTAAGGAAAAGTAAAATGCTATTATTTCCTTCGCATGTTTTTAACTTGACTTTTCCAAAAATACAAATAATAAACAAATAAAAAATGGGTTAATGAAGCTACTTCCAACGCTAACTATTAATTAATTTATATATGCGTTCATTAGGAAATATGCAAATGTTTGGTGGATTGGTATTCAGTGGTTGTGTTTAGGTAAATGAAAAAGAAATTGATCTTTTATGCTGAAACTAAGGCCTCAGAGGAGGTGGATGCCTGTTTATAAACACAAATTATTAGTGGGCAACACCGGACTTCTTGCCGGGGAGCTTAATACCTTTAAAGGGCTAGCAATAAAAGTTGGAATGCTAGTGTATATTGGCGTGCAATTCAAATGGGATATTATACTAATTCTAAATATGAAGTGTGTTTTTTTTTTAATATTCGTGTATTAAATATGATTTCATATTCATTTTACAGTTCAACATAGTTTGTGGTTGAATGAAAATGTTTTATTCAAAAATTAACTACGTTTCGTATTGAGAAAGCCGTAATGTAAAATCAACTTTTCTCTTCATATATTTTCATGATTTTCTTGTGGTTTTTTTTTCTATGGGTGTGTATATTAAAGTTCTCCAAAAAGTAATATTATTATTTATATTCCAGGCGCATTATAGAAAGAATATATTTAGCATACGTTGGCTCCCAACAATAATTGTAATTATTTTGTTAGCTATTTGTGATTTCATTTTCATTATTTGATGCCCATTATTTTGGAATAAAAACTGAAGGGATATATATGTATATTTTTGACATTCTTATCAGACTCATGGATGTGCCTGTCAATTTCAATGAGATGCGATTTGTGGGCATGTCTGGGACGGTTCTCCTCGTTTGCTGGCTGTTTGTAGGCTGTTTTTGGTCGCGTGGGCATTTTAAAAACACGCCGAGTGCCGTTTCACAGGACACTGACAAGGACGTGCAGCCAACTGAGCGGGCAATGTCACCAGCATAAGAGCCAACGTTGCCAACAGTAAACAATTGTTGCTGTTTGTTGTTGTTCTTGTTTTTATTGTTGGTGATGGTGGTGGTGGTGGTGGTGCTGCTGCTGCACGCGCACATGAAAAAGTAACCTAGTTTCATGTCGTAAAACGCAAAATTACGACTGTGTGTGTAAATATAAGCGCAAATGTCTGTATACATACGGACATACATATGAAAAGGATGCCAGCCGTAATGATGCACGCACATACACACACACACAAGCAGACTAACACATACACACACAACTATTAAGTGAAAGTATAAAAAGTGAGCACATGATAACAAAAAGGTCCTTGCAGACACAGCCTCAGCCTGTCGGTCATTCAGTTAGTGAGTCAGTCAGGCAGGCAGGCAGGCTGGCAGCCAGGCAGTCTTTGCCTCAGGCCATTGTCATTGTCTGTGCTTAGCTAAACAGAACACATAAGCACACTCACACATACACACACGGCAGACAACACACACACACACACACACACTTGGTGCTGATTAGTTTGGTTTTTGGCTTTGGCTTTGGGCGGCTGCTTTTGCCTCTTGTCTGTTTGTTTGTTGTTGCTGTTGTTGTTTGTTGCAGTCACAGTTACAGTCATTAAAGTCGAGGTAAGTATCATTTTTTATGGGCAACGCATGTGTGTTTGTATATGTTGCTGCTGCTGCTGTTGTTGTTGTTTTTATTATTACTGTTACTCTTACTGGTGTTTGCAAGTCCGTTTAGTCAGTCAGTCGCTTAGTCATTGAGCCAGTTATGTAATGCTCGAGATTTGCCAAGCTTTTGCCAGCTCAATTTTCCGTAAGTCAGCAGCATCTGGCAGCTGTTCATTGGGGAGTACGAAACGTATTTTGTATTTTGAGCTTATGGGCTATATATAAACACCTATATGTATGTGTGTATGCATATATGTACATAACCGCAAAAGCCAACCCCAACCAACCTATTTGTCTGTAATGATAATGGACCAACGGAACCAGCTGGACCAACTTGGTCTTTGGATGCTTTTGCATATGTTAAGTCCAAATCAAAGATCAGAAGACAATTTCGAATGATAGCTTATAGTTCAAATAAATGGCATAATCAAATTTATGTATTATTTCTGATTGACCATAATAAAAGGAATATTTGTATTCCAATTTATGTAATGTAGTTTCCCATTTTATCAAAACAATATTTTATATTTACAAAGATAAATCTACAAAAGGAAAATCAATCTGAAATATGTTATCCAGCTTTTAAATATGTACATTTCATTTTCAATTATAGAATTTATTTTTTATTTAAATTAAATTATTTTTGATGGAGTAATTTATCATTTTTCAATGCTCTCTTTGTCAAAAATTCCATGCAAGATTTATAAGTGAGTTGTTCGGACAAGACGCTTTTTTTTTTTTTTTACAAAATTCCCAATTCATTTAATAGAATTTTTAAAATTCCCATTAAATGTTCATTTTTCATACACAATTCTGCTGGCAAGAGTCACTAAGGCCACACGTGAATACACATTTTATTTTTGCTCGAAAAGTTGCCTAATTTAAAAATCATGCCATGAGTAGCAATTTTCGAATGCAAAAGTCGAAAAGTTGAAATTTATTGTTGACTTTTGATATTGGTTTTCGTGGCAAACAAATAGAAAGTATTTGATAACATTTGAGAATTGAAATTGGTTGTGGTCACGTGCACACATCAACTAATATATTTTTCGGAGTATTCAGTTTTATGTTTTATTCACTCTTGTTGACACATTTTAGGTTGCACTGCCAATTTGTTATTTTTCTTGTTCACAAACAAACACACTTTTTTTTATTTTAAAAACACATTTTTGTCAATTAGTTTCAATTATTCACTTTTCGACTCTAGTTTTGTAAACAGAATATTTTTTAAAACAAATTCCGATGAATACCTGTTAGAAAAAAACCACAGATATATATATAAAATATAAGTTCGGTGAAAATAATCAAGCCCATAGGCGATAAATAGACATAAAACGGAAACATTGAAAAATATATTGCCTACTTACAGGCGCAAAGTCAAATGTGGTTAATATTTTTGCATTTCTCTCGCAGTGTTGTTGTTACTGTTGCTGCTGCTTCTTAGTTAGCCAACTGCTCGCTGCATCATTGATAAATTTGGCTCGGCTCGGCTCACATTTACACGCAGGCCCACACAGAGAGCAGGATACAGAAGAAGTGACAACGTGGCGAAAAAAGATGAAATAGAAGTAAAAGAAGTAGCGGAAGTAGCGGAAACGGAAGGGAATGCCAAAAATGTCACCGAAATTGCAATTGTTGTCGTTGAAGTTCATGATGGTCGCATGCCCGTATAGTGAACGGGTGTATCCCTGCTAAAGGAGTGCGCCTTCTTGCCCGACTGACTTGTACCGGATGTGAGCGTAACAATGACAACAAATACACTGGCGCACACCAGGCAGAGCAGCACCGTAGCGAGTACAATGCAAACGATACGTTTGCGCTTGCGATCCGCCTCCTCATCCTCATCAGTCTCATCGCTGAGCGATTTCTTTTTAAGTTTGTGCGAGCCACCGCTCAGGGATGCCTTGCGTCCGGCGGCTAACTTGTGGTGAAAGGGTCGAAGGACCTGCGCTGCAAATGCCGCATCGCTTAGTTCCTGTTCGTAGGTCAGCGAGGGTTTCCTTTCGAACGACGGACGCTTCTCTTCGATGAAGGCGGCGGCAACTGCTGCTGCTGATATTGGACGTGGACTGCGCTTGATCTCATCCACATTGACAACCGCAGTACCGCTTGGCACTGCAGTCGACAGTGGACGACTGTTGCGTCGGTGGGGTGAAGTCAACTCAAAATCTTCGCCAGCAACGCCGGCGCTCCCACTGCCATCGCCAATGAAACTCTTCGACTTCTTGCTCGCACTTAGTGCTTCCCGGTAGCTTCGCAGTCGTACGCTGGCGCTGTGCATCGCTTTGGCCTGCTTAACGCTGGCGCTGGCATTTGTGCCCTGAAAGGCAGCCGCTGCGGCCAGGACGCCTGGCCTATGAACTGTGAGCTCCTCCAAATTGCTAGGCGACAGGTATAGAGAGCGGCCGTGTTGTGCGCCCCGTTTAAAATGATAGGCGGCACTTGCCGCTGCCGCTGCACTGTGCAACTGCATTGTGTGCGAGCCCGCTGCAGCAGCGGCGGCGGCACTGCTGGTGGATGGGCGTCCATCGAGCTCCAGGCTATGGGTGCTCTGCTGTCTAGAGTGGGGATGCGGTTCTCGTTTCTGCTTAATGCTGTTCGAGGCGGAGGCAGCGGGCGGATGGGTGGCGCTGTGACCGGCTGCTAGACCAGCCGCCGTCTCCTCGAATGATCCGGAGCTCTTGCGCATGCGCTGCACGGCCACAGCGGCGGCAGTTAGCTCAGCGATGCCCAGCTCCTCCATTTTGGTGTGACTATTGCTGCGCGAACGTGACTCCACGAAAAGCTCGTTTTCCAGCGATAGATTGGACTGCGGAAAGAGTGAACGACTATCGACGGGCTCCATGAGATCATCGTTTAAAGAGGCGTGCCTGACTTGGGTCTCTGCCATCGATTCGGGTTTGCTGCTGGGTCGTCTACCCGGATCGTTGAACGATCGATGCGATCGACAGCCACGTCGACTGGGCGATGGCGAACGGGAGATCTCCTTACCGGCTGGCGGACCGGGCATTAGAAAGTTGGCACGCACCGAGCTGGTGCGTCGACTGGAGCTGGCGGAGCCAGCTGCGACTGCTAGCTGGATTTGCTCCATGGCGGCGGGATCTTGTTGGGCGTGGAAGGAATGCGTTTTCTTCATCTGAAAATTGGTAGACGGATGAACGTCAATTGTGTCGGAGCGACGGAAGAGATTCTTTTTCAAATGTTGTTGTTGTTGGTGGTGCTGCTGTGCAACAGAGACACTTGATCTAGGCAGCATGTCATCGACATCGATGAACTGTATTGGTGAAGTGCTGCCACTATGCATGCCCATGCCCAAGCCCAATCCGCCCACATTGTCGCCCAGGCTGCTGCTGCTAACCAGATAAATATCCGGTTGCTGCTGTTGTTGCAGTCTATGTTGTTGTTGCTGTAGAAGTTGCTGTTGCTGCTGGCCAAGGACTGGGCTGACGGCATGCGAGGTGGGTGAGCTGGTGGAGCTTGAGTGCGGATGGTGCTGGCGGTGCGTACTATGATGCGCATGCGTACTATGTGCGGGCAATTGGTGGTGTCTTGCCTGAGCGGCCAGTTGCTGAAATGTGTGCATATGCAGCTGGTGTTGTTGTTGTTGGTGGTGGTGTTGTTGTTGCTGTTGTTGTAGGTGGTGCTGTTGTTGTTGTTGCTGTAAGTGGTGGTGCTGGCGTGCGGAATGTGCCGGCGATACGGAACCACTGCCGCCAGCAGCAGCCACCACATGGGTATGTTGTTGGGGATTATGTTGTTGTTGTTGTAGTGGTGCTGTTGTTGGGAGTGCTAGGGTCTGCGGCGGTGCAGACGAGCGCACGGGCAGCGGCGACGCCGAGCGGTGGATCAGCGGTTGCTCATGTACAATAAACCCATCATCCGTATCGAATTCCAGATCGGTTGCCATCGGTGCATAATTATCGATGGCCATCGACAGCGAACGATGGATGGGCTTCAGCTTGGGCGGTTTCTTCTTCGTAGCCGGATTGTCAAAGGATGATGTGCCCGCGGTGTGAGCCTCATCCGCGTCCCCGGCCGTCAAATACGGATCGTAGCCATGCACTGAGACAACATGTTGATGGCGGGTTTGGTGTTGCTGCTGCTGTTGTTGCTGCTGCTGTTGCTGATAGTGATGCGACTGTTGCTGCTGGTGGTGTTGCGACTGCGACGTATGCTGCTGACCACCGCTGGTGCCGCGCTCCATGCGGTAGTAATACTGCCGTGGGTATCTATGGTAGTAATGTGCAATTGTGGTGCTGGTATGTGGGTGGTGTGGCGAGCAGGAGTGGGGTAATCACACAGACACTGACCTGGTCGGGCGCGCTTGGTAACTGTAACGGTGGTTCTTGTTCTTGATCTAGTTCTTGTTGTTGTTGTGGTGATGGTTGTTGTTGATGTTGATGGTATTCTTGCTTGATTTTTGCTGTTGTGGTACGATTGGGGACCCGTTGCTTGGCTTCGCTGTGGTTGCAAGTGGTGCTGTGGTTGCTCTTGTGCTAATTAGTGCTGTACACCCATATATAAAAAATAGGGCTGGATAGTGAGAGACAAAGAGAGAGAGACACAGAGAGAGAGAGAAAAAAGAAAGATGACAGACAAACAGCAAGAAAGAAAGGAAGAAAATGCTTGTGTGTATAGGTTGTCGGGAAGGTAGGACTAAAGAACTCTGGACACCGTACAAAAACACACAAAGACGCACACACAAAAGGACTCACTTTAAAACAGCAAGACGGTAAGAGTGCAGGATATGATCTTTTTATGATATATGCAGCATAAAATGCAACTAAGAAGATGTTAATCGTGTATTGTTGTTGTAGTTGTTCTCTCTCTTATATTTCTTGTTTTTGTTTGTTGTTGATATTGTGCGTTTTTTCTTTGCTCTGTCGCTGGAGTCTATGCTGTGCTTTCTGTTGTTGTTGTTGTTGTATTGCAACTAAAATCCGATTTATTTTAGTTATTTTTCTCCTTTCGCCAATTTGACTTTGTTTTGTATTATTATTGTCACATTTTGTGTGTATTGATGATTGTTGTTTTTGTTGTTTCTGTTGGTAATGTCTTATATAATGCTTTGTGGGTATTTTGTAGTTGTAGTTGTTGTGTTTGTTATTCTTGTTAGCTACACTCATTAAAATGGGCAAATACAAAAGCACAACTAGAAGTAGACAAGAGAAATACGTAAAAAAGTATTAGCAAGCTGGAGGGGGGAACAGTGACAGTGACAGTGCGGTTTGTGTCAGGTGGGTGTAAAAGAAAATGATGGTGGTGTGGTGTTGTTGTTTTGCTAGTGCTCAGCAGTGTACTTCTGTAATAAGTAATATTATGCTCCTTAAAGTACGAAAAACAAAGTGAATTACAAATGGATAGAAGGAAGAACAAACAAAGAAACTAATGAATGCTTCATTTCATACGCATAGAAAGGGAGTTTTTTGTTGCAAATCAAGTCAAAACGCTTAAGATTAAGTTTACGCAGTTAGTTATTGTACATTTTCACCAGTTTCATCAATAAATGTAAATTATATACACATATTCTTTTGTTTATATAAAATTGCTTCAATCTGTGAAGTTCAGTTCGAACAGGTTTAATTAAGGATTGCAGCACCGAAACAACTTCGGAACTATAAACAAACATAGACATCAAAAGAATAGTGTTTTCGTTAAAGCTTAAACAAGGACAATCTGAAAGAAGCAAACGGTTGGCAAATAAATATTATTTAGCTTAGCTTACTCGTTTCAAATAAAAAGCAAATGAAATTTGCATAGATCCATTTATTTTAAGTATTCTTTCGTTGTACATATGTCGGTACTCGAATTCGAATTGAAGCTCCCAATTCCCCTGGTCACGTACCGATTTGGGCTGCCAGTGTACAATGTGAGAGTTAATCGAATTGAATATATTTGGTTGGGTGGACAGATAGATAGATGGCAGAATCCAGTGCAGCAGGGCACTGACAAAAATCATCACGTTGTTTGTCCAGGGACATTACAACCACGCCCATTACGGACATTAAGGGCCGCAGACAGCATGCTGAGCGCGCAACTCTTTGGCAGCAGCCGTACAATTCATCATTTTGCCATACCTTTTGAGCTCGGAAATTGTAACATTTTGCATAATTTAAAGTGACAGGCCACAGTCGGGAGTCCTCTCTCTTCACAATGACAGAGCAGAGTCCGGAATCAGAAGTCGGTACATAGAGTTCTCATTTGGTTGGCCGTGTGGGCTAGTCCTTTTGCTACTGTCACTCACAGTGTTAATTTTTCAAAGCTCATTGATGGATGAGTGCGCCAGTTGACATTTATGTGCCTAGGCCGCACACACATACACACACACACACAAACACACAGTGACAAGTGAGTGAGAGTAAGAGGAAGAGAGAAGAAGAAAATGCTTAGCTGGAGCTGTTCAAAAATTAACGCTCTGCGAGCTGGAGCTGTTTTGTACCCGTACAAAACGAGTTAAACATATTAAAATTTGCTTATGCAAAAGGTAAAGAATATATACACACACACACAAAAACCCCCAAGCCGGGTGTGGCATGAGGGCCCAAAATGCTCTAAAGACATTTAACATCACGTACTTTAAATATGTTTAAAAGAGCTTAAGTGAAATGAAATGTGGCGGTTATCGCAGTATATATATGACTGTATGTATGAACAAAAAGACAGTACATTATATAAACACATATTTACCAACACTGCCATTCACACACACACACGTTACACACTCACACCATAAGTCGGCACATACGTACATATGTATATGACAGCGTCTGGTGCTGGCAACAATAAGATGCGAAAGAAATAGACCGAAAGGTGGCAAAAAAAGGGACAGCAGAGGAATGGGCCAAGCAACGGCTTAGATACCATTTCCTTTTGTCATTAAGCAGATACTGGATGAACCCCAACAGTCATACTCTGCAAACATTTTGAGAATTCTGTATCTGTTTCAGTTTCATTTTCAAAAACACTTGTCAAATTAATTTCGCTCCTTGTGTCAAATCTGAGACGAATTAGAGGAATGTATGACTATTGTAGCACCAGGCTTATCAAATCGGCTTTGCTTTTGATATTGAGCCATTGTAATCATGGCTGAAAAAAGTTCATGTGTTTGATGTTAAACTCTGGTTTGGGATCAGCCAGTTGTATATATATGTAAAAAAGTTAAGTTCCATTTCCCTCCCACACCTAGAAGATAAATAGCTTTCCACTTAAAACATAGATCAGCTATAAAGATAAATTATTATTATAATGATTTTTTTGCATCAGCAGCTGATTTTATGATTTTAATTGCACTTTGTTTATAGTCAAGCTCTTTTTAATTGTAACAACGGCAAAAGTATTTCTCCCCAAGGCAAATGCTGACTTACGCTTCTGTAGAGGACTGGAGAGAGGAGCTGAACACAGACGCTATAATTGGCATAAACAATGGTTAATTAACATACAACTAACATTTTGAATCGACAGCAAACCTAATTTATATAGCCATACGTGCGTAATTAAGTGCCTCTTTTCACCATCTCTGTCACTCACTTGCTAAATGTTTTCTGGGGAGAAAACACGGTATAAGACATCGGTGTGCACGAGCAACCAGTGTTGGATAATGACAGACTGTGGACTGTCGACAGCAGCAGCTATCAGCTTCCTGGCTGACTTTTTCGGTGTGTAAAGTGTGAGCAATTAATTGCGTTTAATGGCGACCCAAAAAACCACACCATACAACACCACCCTCCTTACTCCACCACAGCCATAATTATGTTAAGTGGTAAGTGAAGGTCGTGGGAGACGTCGTCGTCGCAGTTGTGACTGTCGTTTAAATATTATTAAATCCGGCGTGGTTTTCATAGCGTTTCAAGCATATAAATGAGTAGGTCGGTCGGTCGGTCGATCTGGGAAAGGCCTCGAAGGACTCGACGACATAGTATTTGATTTGCAGACGTCATAATCCGATTAAATGCCCAACGAATTAGGCAGTAAAATGCATTCTTCTCAATTTATCTGGTATTCATTAGCAAAGGCGACGTCCTCGTCAACGTTCCTGACATACTTATATTGTTTGAGCTTATGTTTGTGCAATTAAAATGCTTGCACGTAAACACACAAATACAAACAGGAACACGTTCACCGTGATTTTAGTTTGTTCCTGGTGTTTGCACTATGGGAAAAATCTACAAAAAATTTATAAATTTTATGCTTAACAGTTCTTCTGTTATCTGAACATAGTATACCAGTTTTCTTAACAGTTAGATCTTAAACAGAAATGTTAACACAGTCAAAAGCTGTTCTTTTGAATGGCCATTCTGCGCTGCAGGTCTTTAGGAAAAACTACTTTTGTTACATACATTGTAGTAGAATAAATGCTTAAGGATACAAAGCTTTTATAGAGCAAAATTGCACAAACCTTATTTTTCTATATATATAAGTATTTTAGTTAGTAATTGAGGTCTTCATTTTATCCACGGTGCACAGTTTGTTTGCCTGCTGTATCTGCAGTTATGCAATATTATTTTAAAAACACATTCCAGCAACGGCAGAATGCGTCGTTTGCTTTCCCATGTTGCAAGCTGTCAGACAGAGAACGACAGCAAAAAAAAGTTAGAAAGAGGGAGAGAGAGAGAGAGAGAGAGCGAGCATCAAAGTTAAAATTCAGCGAAAATGTCAGACGCAGTAGTCTGAGGCATTTGTAAGTTTCTGTTTAATTTGAATTGTTTTGTGAATTGTGTGAATGGCAAAACATTTTCTGCTCGACAGTCGGGCGTCGAGCATAACGGGTCACTGCCCAACCCTGGCTGTTATTTGGGACCACGGCTAGCCGAATGCCACGCCCCAACAGTCCATAAGCTTATTAAGAGCGTTTAGCTCTTTAATAAACAGTCATAGAAACTTTTTTCGTAAAGCGGATGCAAGCGAGAGTGCAGCCCGCAAAAGCTGAGGGCACATCATTTTCGCATGGCAGCAAACATAAATTGTGGTGGGCATGGTTGGGTGGGCGCAAGCAAGGACAAATCTAAGCGTGCAAGTACCAAAGTAAATACAATATATAGCTAGTGGGATATACAGATTTTAATACAGAGCGAGAGTCATGACAAACAAGATATATAGATGGATAATAAAAGAGAATGAAAGAGAAAGTGAGGATGAGTAGGACCACAACACGCCTTCGGGTGGTAAATTCAATTAAATAACTGGACAAAACTTTTACAATGTCTTGCAAAATGTTTTGGATACAGTTTGACAACAATTTATTCACACACACACACCCTTATACCAAACTGTATCCGCTTGACAGCCCCCGGTTGCCGGCATTTTCGGAAAAAAGTTTTTCCACCATTTTTGTAGCATTCGCACAAAAGCATTCGTTGAAAACCCATTGCCCAGTAAGAGAGCACCTCAACTTCCCCCACGCCTGCATTTTGATGATGAATTGTGTCGAGGGGACCAACTTAGAGACGCCGACGACTTGAACTAAGTCTTAAAAGGTTAGCTAGCTACCAAAAATGGACGCAAGCATTCTTAGCTAGTTTGCCGAATGAATTTACAAGACCGCAAGCTGCTTATTGAACTTAAAACAAGTAAGAAGACTCTAGTCGAGTAAGCTCGACTAGAAGATACCCTTAACCCTTGACCATACAGACGGACAGATGGTCGGGCTAACAGACATACACATATGGCTCTGTAGTTCTGTACCAATACTTGATGGTTTCATATCTCCGGTGTTTCTCAACCGATTTTAATGAATATTTGGAGTCTCTAGCTTTTGTAGTTTCTGAGATCGACGCGTTCATACATACAGACGGACGGACAGACGGACATGGCTAAATCGACTCGGCTGTTGATGCTGATCAAGAATATATATACTTTATGGGGTCGGAAAAGCTTCCTTCTCCCTGTTACATACTTTTGCACAAAACCATTATACCCATTTTTTACCCATTTCATGGGTTAAGGGTATAATGACGGCAGAACCGGATCAGCTATGGTTTGGGTATGTACGGTTCGTGGTTGAGTTTGGGAATGGGTATGGGCTTGGGTCTTGCGGTCGCAAACCTGGAGGTGAAGTGGCAACTTGAGCCGATAGCTCATTTTATTTCACTTATCGCCTGGCCGCTGGCCACACACAAGAACAAATGGGCAATGAAAGATATCGCATAAACTTTCATTTTACCAGATACATATTGCGCAAATACAAAAGCAAAGGCTTTCAATTCGTGAGTAATGAACTTGAGGTTACTCTAGAAGAAATCGAGCTGTAAGCCACACAAAATAAGTGATCCAAAGGTTATGGTTATTAATATTAATTGAGGATTTATAGTCACTCAATAAGTCTGCACTTAATGATAGAGATAGAATTACCTATTAGAAGCGTGTACTAATTACAGCACATCGTGATAGTGGATGGACAAATTTATGGCTAAGGGGTATAAGGAACAAAAAAAAAATAACAACAAACTGCGCATTGAATCTGACGACAGCAGCTTTATCAGCTTGGGGCTATTGCCACTACCACTGCCACTGCCACTTCGTACTACTATTTGTCTTGTTTCTTTCGCTTGCATCGTGTATTGACTGCGTATTCATGTTTATGGCTCTGTGTAACTATATGTGTGCGCGTAATTATTATTCTCACTGTCTCTGCTATGCTCGCTCTCTCCTTTTTATACCCTTAACCATGAAATGTGTAAAAAAGGATATAACGGTTTTGTGTAAAAGTATGTAACATGTATGTATTGTTTCAAATTTTCGATAACTTTTCAGGTTTACGATATAAACTTGTAATCGATAACAAAAAAATCTTGAATTTCAAAAATTGGAAAATGAGGATTGAAACTAATAACACAATAATGAAAATCGGTGAAATTTTTTATTAAAATCGGTTAAGAAACACCAGAGATATAAAACCATCAAGCATTGGTACAGTGGTACACGTACATATGTGTATGTCTGTTAGCCCGACCGTCTGTCCATATGTATGGTCAAGGGTTAAGGGTATCTTCTAGTCGAGCTTACTCGACTAGAGCCTTCTTACTTGTTGTTTTCGTTTTTGCTGTTGTTATTCAGTTCAGTTTGGCGTTTGGCGCACTTTCGCTAAAGTTTTTCATTATGTTTATGTGGCATGTACATAAATTCAAATGGATTTAGCCAAATTGTTGTTTAATAACGCTTTCAATTAGACTTGATAAATAAATATATGACCGGCCGCACATGGCAACCCTTGAATCTGAAATAGTTTAACAAACAGACCGTTAAGATTATACTTTGTGCAATAAATTTTGAGTCTTTGCAGCGAGAACAGATTTTCTATGTTGCTGTTAAATTAAAAAGTTGTAAACGAATTGAATGCAGCAAATTTTGTATGCAAATGTGAAAATCAAAAATGTGAAAGAGCAAGAGCACTTGCAAAGTAGAAAGTTTTTATTATTTAATCAATTTATTCAAATATAACTATAACTATATACATTTATCTTAAATTTTTTGCAAATAAATTGAAGACTTACTCTTCAGTTCATATAGCCCGGCCAAGGTCATAAATAGAGAATATCTCGAGCTTCGATTTTTTAATATATGTATCTCTACTTTCGTATTGAAAACGCGTAAAAACCATTAATAAAATGGCAAAAGCAAAATAAAAACAAAACTCTCCATATTAAAAATTGATGTAAATAACAATGTGAATGCTTCATTAAATGACGTGGCACAACGCACGCAACAACAACAACTAGAGGATTGCTAAAAGACAGTCTGAAGACATTTTGAGAGTATCTAATACAGTGCCAAGAGCAGTGAGCATAGAATGGGGAGGGGGGGCACCGCAGCTGTGAGTGGTCGCATAGCTCGAAACTTGGCATATAAATATATACATACATATGTATGTACGTACATATGTATATGCGCTGTCTACTTTCGGCTGTATTTGTAAAACTTGGTTGGTGTCCCAAACAACACCGCCCCCCACATCCCAACCCGACCACCTACCCAGCAAGTTTTGATCAAGATTTGTGAGCTTTAGATGTCGATGTTGTTGTCAATGCGGTTGTGTTTTTGTGTGCATGTTTTTGTTTATATTTACAATGTAACCTGACAATTTCAATTAATTGATTTATGTGTTCAAGTATTTGGCAATTTGGTCCGATGCTCACACTTTGTTTCTCTTTCTATCATTCTTGCGTTGTAGTGGCTGCAGCATTCAGTGAAACAAGCATAATGCAATCAGCACGTAAAATACCGTGTGTGTATATGTGTGTGTGTGTGTATGTGTATGAAAGAGAGATGTATGTGGTTATAAAGAGTAGCTGGTTTGCCACGCCTCTCTGCGTGGTATTAATCAATGCACAATTTTTCATAATAAGTCAGCAACAGCTGCACACCAAATTGAAAATGGCAACCTTAAACACACACACTCATACACACAGGTATCCTTGGCAGAGACTATGGCACATGACCTGGACATGTATTGGAAAATTGCCGCAGAAGCCATTGATTCATTTATGTCGTGTAATTTGACAACATAAATAAATTAGGGCGAGCCATCGAAACAGGAGCGATATTGGAAAAAAGTAGACGGTAACAGTTCTAAGGTATGTGAAACGGTAAAGCTAAAGCTATGGGCCAAAGCTGAAGGTTAAGTTAAAGGTAAAGGCAAACGGTTAGCGGATATTGGCAAGGCAACAGGAAACGCTGCACAGAATACAAGACATGACAAAAGCGGACAACACAACTTCGGGCAGATAGGAATTCAGAGAGAGAGAGAGGAAGGTATAGAGAGAGAGAGAGAGAGAGAGAGAGAGAGAGAAACGGAAGACATAAGCAGTAGCAGCAACAGCAACCACAATAACAACTACAACAATGGTCTCAGTCCCAGCGGAAACGGAAATCTCAGGTGTTTGCCTTGCGTTTCGCCCTGTCCAAAAGTACTCAGCATCACTATCAGCCTCTGCTTGAGTTTAAGCTACAGTTATGTTCTCAAGCCCAAGCTTATGCTTCAACGGCAATATCTAATTAATCTTATTTTTGTAGCATGAAAAAAGTATAAAAAAACTCATTCTTAACCACACACCTTATCAGGTTGAAAGATTTTAAAAGTTAATGACTAACGACTACCAGATGCTCTGATTTATAATTATGTTACACAAGTTTACAATAAATTAGAGTAGAGTATTATGAACTAATATTATTTATACCATTCCAATATGGAAAGAAGTTGTAGAAAATCCAGATTTTATATTTAATAAGCTAATTTCGGTGAGACTTGAACCACATTAAAATTCTAAATATTCAGTATATATGGAATTTGTTGCAATCTCAATTATCTTAAGTAGCTTAAAATGCTATTATATTAGCAGATCTTGTAATCAGATTACGTATACAATTGCTACCGAATGCAACGCCTTTACTTGCTTTCGCTCTTAATTAATGTTAACAATGCCGAATTTTTGATTAAGCTTTTCGTTATTTATTATGAATTTTATTATTTTAGAAGTAAAAAGTTTCGTACAAAAGAGAGAAAAAAAATAAGAATAAATGTCCGCACAAATAGTGTAGTTTTGTAAATAAACTAACAACCGATAAATGCTCATAGAACTTTTAAGAAAATACTTTGGAATATAAGCTAGAGTTGTTTTTGAGAAAATTAAATTTAAATAAATCGTATAACTCCCACTTTCGACACATTTTGAACAGCGTATAAAAGTGGAGATGTACTTAACGTAAGCGCATTCTAAACGTTGGTATAGACAATGACGGTGGGAACTTGACGGTTTCATGTTCGTGGCTGGATGTTGACGTGAATGACGTGATGAATGTCGCCAGAGTTTTGACGAATGTGTCCTGTTACGACGCGGGACACATGCAGAAATACACAAGGAAAAGTACACGCGAAACAATTTGAAGTGTCGTCAGTGGTATTCAAGCGCTCCATCATATGCGCGCATGTTCATTTGTTTTCTTTTTTTATTATGCGCTAGCCACGCCCTTTTACGCCCACGCACTGTGACACAGCACCTCAACGCGCAGTGTCAGAATATGTGGCAATGGCGAGCAACTCCGGCTGATGACCGATTGCAGTATGTCAACGGCACAGGTGCGCCGAGTGGAAAAAGAGAATTTTATAGATAAATTAATATGCCGCGTATACGTAATATTTGTATGACCATGCACTTAATGTTTGTTTGAGCTGGAAAAGTGTATATTGTATAACGCATATCCAATCCCATTCAGAGTTTATACTGTCATGTCAATTTTTCTGTTTCTAATCTTTCTGCAAGCTAATCTCTCTGTTTTTAAAGTTATCGAATTAAAATATTGTTTACAAATAAACAAGTGTGCTTTGTCGCAAGTCTATTTAATAATCGGTCTGCCGAAGATATCTTCGATACTTATTTTAAACTATTTAAGAGCTCAAGTTCTTTCGACTGCACTGTAAGTTCTTGTCGCTGCATACAATTCAGTTATTACCGTGTAAGCTGATTATATTTCGAACAGATTTTTCACTCAAAATGATTTCCACCTGTTTCCTTTGACTGATGGCAGACTAATATACATTTCGGCAAATGTTATGACAATGCAAACACAATGAGAGAGGACTGCGAAAATATTTTTATTCTTTTTAAAATGAATTAAAATTTATTTTTGAGTAAAGAGGAATAAACGAAGGAAATTTCTTGTTTTGCCAACACCTTTGTCTTAAAGCCCGCATAAGAATAAGATATAAAAAGAATAATATATAAAATACATTTAGGCCAAGAATAAATGCACATATATTACATTTAAATGCTATCAATGTCAGTCGGCTGTCAGCAAGATTGGTTTTGTCTTGTATCCACATCAAAGTCAAGCCTCTCTCTGTTTCTCTATTCATACGTGAAATACTTCTCTACTTAGCTCAGTCATTTGAAACAATTGGATTTTTATAATCATATTGCTGTGACGAAAATATTATTGATTTTCTACGATGCAGACACTTAATCGATTTAAGATTTAAGATATGCACCAAGCAAGCATAGTTTGCAGCAAATTTAATTAGGATCGAACTAACTGCAAAACATACCTTTTCGAATAAATTTATACCGTCAGTCATTTGCAGCAGCAGCAGTTACAGTATAAAATATATCATCAATTGAGCGTCAATCATGCAAGCCATCAATAATGTGTAAATGTATGTTTGTCTGTCTGTCATGTCTGTTTGTACTGCTTCATATTAGCTGATGGTCTGTCAGGGGTGGGAGAGAGGTGGGGCAATTGTCACGTCTGCCACACATCCATGTATGTTAAACTTGGCAACATTTAAACGACAAACAAATTAGAATTGGTAATACAATTTGGACCAAACATGTCGTTGGAATGTGCGAAAGTAGCAACGTGTGAGCGAGCGAGCGAGCGGCGGGAATGAGGGGCGGGCACTCCAGACGAAATGTAATCTGAGCTGCAAGTTTAAAATGTAATTTGAGCGTAAATTACATTTGAGTAGCAAAATTAGCAGAGTTGTCAATCTGGGCGAATGTTGTTACCATGTGGGTGAATGTCTGTGTGTGTTTATGTTTGGCATCATATTACTGGATAGACCACAACAGGGGACACACACACATACACAGAGTACAGAGGACGGCATAAAGCAAGAGAGAAGCGAGAACCTGAACCGTCAGCTTCATCAGTTGCACAATTGTTGGTCGGTTTTAAAATTTATGAATTTCTATGCGTGCCACACACGTTTTGGGCTTTGTGGCCGGCTGCTGTTGTGGGACACAGCAAGGAGCCCACAGAGAGAGAGAGAGAGAGAGAGAGCGAGGGAGAGAGAGAGAGAAGTCATTGCCAGCCTCTGTGTGTGTGCTTGTTTATATTCAATTTATGGTGTGCCAGAGTGCGTATTTTGAGCTAAAGGACCTGCCTGTCATACAAAACTGTCATTCCAACCAATTTTTTTTTTTTCTCAATCATTATAAACCCGTCCCGATTGAGTTTAAAATAACCTGGTGTTGGCTGGCCTTGGTGTGCAAAATATTTATGCAATTTCATTTAATATTATTGGCAAAAGCGTAATACTCTGTGAAACGTAAATTAATTTCATTAAAAGCATAAAACTAATAAAAATAAATAAATTGACTTTTTGATACCTTGTCCTTTTAAATTCATTAAATATATCTATTTTCCAAGCAGAACAGATGAACCTTGTGTGTATGTTTTTATCATAGCCTATTCGTTTTGCACATTTAGTGGGGCACACAATATTGGTTGATTTTATCAATAGAAATAATATAAAGCATGGTCAAAAAGGATGCCTTGTTGAAATTCGACTTCTCATTTATGAATTGTTTGCTATCACAATGGGGGGTTTCTGTTTTTTTGTCTCTTCTTTTTCCGGGTGCGTGGCCGAGCAAATTGTATCTGATGTGTGTGTGTGTGTGTGTTTGGCCTTGCCACGGTTGGGCACATGTAATTTACGAGACGGCAGTCCTTTCGCTTGGTTCTTAACTGATATGAAAGCTTGTTGAAATGTTTACTGTTTGAATGACCATGCCGCAAACATATAAACACATATATTGCTCCCGACCAGCATCACTGTGCGTGTGTGTGAGTGCTTATTTGTAAGTAAATATATTTCGCATGCATACTCGTTTGTAAGTATAAACATGCATACATGAATAACCTACAAATTGTAAACTAGCCACACATATCGTTGTAAGTGCACAGATGGTACATCCATTTAATTGAGACACACGCAAAGAGTTCATGCATACAAATATACCAAAACATACATACATATATACACGTATAGTTCACAGTAGTTATCAATTGAAAATAACAGGCAAATATTCAACAAACGAAAGTCTGCATTAAATATTGCGAATATTTGTTGAGTTTGAATCGAAAAATTAAAGAAAACTTGCTGAGTTTTGGAATTATTTATAAAGATTTATTTTGGTTTTAGTTAAGTAGTATTTTTTATACTTAAGTGATTTTAAGATTTGATCCCGTAACAACAAGTACTTACAAAAGTTTGAAGACTAGAGCCTTCTTACTTGTTTATACTCTATTTGCACTTAAACGGGAATTAAATTGTTGATTGTTGGCCATCATGTCACTCATATGAAGTGCTTGTGACAATCAGAAAACTAAAATTTTCAATTTCCATTTTAAGTTTCAGTTTCCTGTAGTTGTGTGCGTCCATTATTATTTCCATCTCTCGCTATAGATTTGATTTTAAAAACGCTAACGCAACTGTCACAGACGGAAACTAAAATTTTCTTTTTATACCCTTAACCAATGAAATGGGTAAAAATGGGTATGATGATTTTGTGCAAAGTATGTAACAGGCAGAAGGAAGCTTTTCGACCCTATAAAGTATAAATATTCTTGATCAGTATCAGCCGAGTCGATTTAGCCATGACCGTCTGTCTGTACGTCCGTCTGTCTGTATGTATGAACGCGTCGATCTCAGGACTTAGAAAAGCTAGAGACTCCACATTTTGGATATGAGCCCTCCTAATCCCTAGGCAAAACAAGTTTGCTTAAAATTTTCGAAAACTTTTCCAGTTTACGATATACACATGGAATCGATAACAAGAAAATCTTGAAAATCGAAATGAAATTGAAACTATTAAATTAAATTTTTTTAAAATCGGGTGAGAAACATCGGATTCATGAAGTCATTGAGCATTGGTACAGTAGTATACGTACATATGTGTATGTCTGTCAGCCCGACTGTCTGTCCGTATGAATGGTCAAGGGTTAAGGGTATCTTCTAGTCGAGCGAAGTCGTCTAGAGCCTTCTTACTTGCTGCTGTTGACAATGCGTATAGTCAGAGCTTTGTGGCCAAATGAAATGGAGCGCTAGGTAGCAAAAGAGTGAAAAAGAAAGAGAAAGAGAGGGAGAGAGTGAGAGAGAGAGAGAGGGAGGGAGATAGTGAGTGAGGGAGAGTAAGTAATGCATTTGTCGAGTCGCATATGCTTTGGGATACTTTTCATTAGTTAAACCAGAATTATTTATGCTCTTTACGTAATTACAAATGGATGTAGTAGGAACCACGACGCCACCTACGACGCACGAGCCCAGTCAATCCAGTACTGCTCGGTCGTACCATCTGGTCTAAGTCTTAATCATATTTTCTCTTTTTCATCCGCAAGTCGCGCCGCTACTCATCCACCACTCGACAGGCCGAGCGCACATGCAGCACGCTCTGGTGGCGGTGACATATAGCGTTGCCACCGTTGTCCCTAAGAACTTACTTGTTGTCAAGTATTTTTAAAAATGCACCTTGCCAAATGACATGCATATAAAATGTACAAAAATATTATATTACACACAGGCAACAGCGCCTGATTCGCTAGCATTTAAGACGGGACAGGAATGGCCATGGAAATGGCACCGTGCGAGTGAAAAGCATGCGCGTATTACTTGAAATGAATAAATAAACATGGCAGCAAGCACAAAGTCACCGATGCCATATGACAGCGTACGCATACTGTTATATGTAAATTCATTCTTATACATATGTAGTCATCGTGTAGCTACTAGAAAAATACTCATAGTACTGTGGCTTGTTATTTTGGCATTGCGCGAGTAGTTGACATTTTTCGTTTACATCAATATCAATTTCGTTGGCATATTTCATTCACGATAGCGAATGTTTGTTGGAGGAGAGAGGTTAAGTTATGGCTACGGTAATGGTTATTGTTATTATTATCTGTATGCTGGTGGTAAAAGCAAATTAAAGACCGTAGGCAGGCATACTCATATGAACGTGTACAGCATAATAGTTCAGTTCAGTTCAGTGTTTGTTTTTGTTTTTGTTTACTTGTTGTTGTATGTGACATATTGACAGTTGCGAATTGTTTTTCATTTCTGTTTACCAACAGAGTAAGAGCAAAAAATGATTGTGCGAGCATTGGAAATATGAAAGGGAGGGCGTACTCTACTTAAGTGTCTTATTTATTATATGTTTCTTACTGTTGCTACAGTGAAATGGACTTTTGCTGTTAATGCTTAATCTCTAGTTGCCGTTGCAAGTGTTGCAAGTACTGTGCACAAATATTTCATGGCTAGTGCATTACTCTAATCACCAAAGTGGACTCAACAGTGCCACTCCGCCACTACTTCAACTCACTCTACGCCACCTTACTCTTATCTTAGTCAGCTCAGCTTAGCTCAGCTTGCTTGAGTTCAGTTGTATAAAAAGCCAATCTCTGAAATGGATATTCATTTCAATTTTTTCTCCGTCTCTCTCTCCCTTTTCCACTCGTTTTGTGTAGTTTTGCAAGTTATTTGTTGTTCTTGTTTATTATTCGCAGGTGAGCTGCCAAAGGGCCATCGGGTAGCTGAAGGGCGAGCCTGTTATGTGCTCTGTTCTTTTCTGTTCTGCTGTTCAGTTGTGTGCTGGGTCAAGTTATGCAATGAAGCTATCTGCGCTTTATTGAATTAATCAATCAATTTGTAACAGAGCCAAGGGAATGAATTCCAATATAAATCAAACACGAATGAATTGAATTGCAAAGGCATTCACAGTTTCTTGAGCTTAGACCTTTTCGTAAGTATAATTTCTTTATATACAGTCATACTTCCCTAAATCAAATCATCATTTTCTGTGAATCGTCTCAGAGTGCCTTGACGAACACCTTTTCAATATTCAAAAAGGAATTGCAATTTGTTGAGAGACTCTATTTATATATTTAAATCTTTTACAAAATGTTAGTAACTGAACTTCTTTTCTAAAAGAAAGATTTTTTTTATTATGGTTTCTCTAAATATTGTTATACTGTATGAATATTACTATTAAATTAAGCTATCAGTTTGTGATTGATAGCCACTATAATGCTGGAGGGGAAAAGAGATAGCCAACTAGTCTCATTAAGCGGCTAGCATTTTAACAATTTGTAAATAATTAATTTTCAATTATGCAACTGCAAAAGTAGCAACGACAAAAAGAGGAGGCATAAAAAAAAACACAAACAGCAACAATGGAAAAACAGTAAAAACTTTTATCACGAACACGACGATAATAGGGATGGGCGGACATGGAAGCAGCTGTTGATATTTCCTCAACTTATTTGTGTAATGTGAGTGTGTGTGTGTGTGTGTGTGTGGCTGTGTGATGTTTTTGTTTATGCTGCCATAATTATTTGCAAAAAGTGCTGCGGGCCAATATGATGATGGCCGAGCCAAAACACAAAAAACAACCTACAATCAGTGAACCACAATGTTTACAATGCTCGAACCACAAAATGTTCTGTGCCCCACTTTGACCTGACCGGGTTATCGACTCTTGACGATTTTATTACTTAAGTCGGGTATTCTTAGTTTGTTGTTAAGTGTGTTTTGCTTATCCACACATATATTATTAACCACCATCAGCGGAAAAGTTTACATAAATGTGATTGTCTCTCTACGAAAGTATTGAAAATCAAAATAATAGTTAGCAAAAACATAGTTAATTTATGAGTTATGTTCTTATCTGTCTGTAATTGGATTCAAGAAATCAGTTTGACCAATGCATTATTTAATTTATTGCATATTTTACCAGAGCAACACAAACATATGGATTAGCCAGAAGTTTTATAAGGTTACGGGCTATAACATTTATGTCAAACAATTAAGCACTTAACAATTTGTAACAAGAAACACACTAGCAATCGATAAGCAAGAGTGTACTGTATTCGTTGAGATATATTTTCTTTGGCTTTCGATGTCGAAAACTTACTTCGACACTTGGAATGCAGCAGCAATGATTGTTAAAATATATATATTTGACAGAACGGGAAAATCACTCACTCACTCACACACACACACACATACAATACATACATATACGCACACACAAACATGTATGTATTTGTATACATATTTAAGTATCTTGATGTCTGTACCTCTACGGCTAACAAAAGCTGGTCAATAATATTACTGTTGTTGCGTTGCGACACAAACTGAAACGATTAAATTTTTTTTTCTTTTTCTGTTTGGTTTTTGTAGATCTCTGTCTCTCTGTGCTAGTTTGTGCCTGTGTGTATGGTGTTTGGTTTCTTTTGTTTATTCAGTCGTCGAGGCCCAGTTTGGTTTTCTGTTTGTTTTTGCAGGACGCTGTCAAAACAGTAAAGTCCAGGACTTGTAACTGATAGGGAACTGAAAGGGCATCAGGCGTTACAACAACGCAATGGGCATTTAGCTAAAATGAAAATGAAAATTTGAAAATGCAAAATTTAAGCATCATAACACACACCACACAGACACACATACAAACTTGTACACATTAGAAACGTTTCACATTTCGGCAATGGCAAATTTTTTTGGTCATGGTTCAAGCGAGCTATTCAAGCATTTTTCATCGCAAGCGTGTCATGTATATGTGTGTGTGTGAGTTTGTGTGCCAGTGTGCAACATGAGTATCTGTCGCAACGTGCTCGCTGACATTTTTTTTATTTTCAAAAGCAAAAATTCATATGGCCTGCTGAGCCCGCACATGTGAATGTGGCATGAGTGACAAAAAAAGAGACACAAGCAACAATAAAACATTCGCCATGTGGGCTGTTTGAAGTCTTATGAAAGTCACGAACCTTTGTAGTTCAATTTTATGCCATTACAAGAAAAAAAGTTAAAAATATCACATAATGCCATATAGTATAAAGATTTAAATGCATTTATATTAAGGAAAGAGTATTTAAGTGTTGAGCTCGTATTTCGAACGAATAAAATTAAAAATATGATGTCATACACCATAATATCTTTCATAATTTATTGTTTCTGTCATTAGTTAAATATTGATATCGTGTGTCAGTATAATTTAATATCAACAACTCTTATGCCTGATTGCCTTTAGTTACTTTTAGTCCCAACAAAAGCGTGATAATATCCCACACAATGTTTACACGGATACTGTTAAAACCTATATATCATTATATAAGTGGCAGGTGGGCTTTTTCTATTACGTTTGCCTCACATACCAACTATTAATATCAGTGCTACCGTTTTGATCCGTGCACAAACCACATTCGCATACTAATTTTGGAGGGTCTTCAACTTTTCAATAGCCAGTCAGTCCACATAATATAAATCAGAAAGACTGCAGGCCTGCGAATGCCAAAGTCAACAGTGTGGGCACAGCCACCAGGTGGGGGAAGATTACATACGTATAAAAGGAAAAATGCAAACGCAAGGGTCCCAGTTTAAGTTGGGTCTGCCTGCGCCTGGTCTGAGAACCTTTACGGCTGTTTACATTAAAAGCTTTTTAATTTGTATTTCAATTTCAATATTTGCCAGCGCACAACAATAAAATGAATTTGTATCTAAAAAAAAGGGATAGAATAGAACAGTGAAGCAGGTTTGTGGCGGGTAGACTTTGAACAAAGATTCTCGCGCTCTCTCTCTCTCTCACTATTTTTTCGGGCAAGTACAGTCAGAAAGGAAGCAGAAATCATGCAACGAAAGCCGCTGCGAAAAGCGGCGCATAAATATGCAAATGGTATTAGGCCATGTAGCGTGGCTTTTGGCACGTTTTAGAACACTCCCTTCCCTCTCACCCCACAGAACATCTAGCAAATAAGAAGAAACATTTTTTAGCAAGGGTTTTGTATTCGGGTGTGTGTACGTGTGTGTGTGTACGTGTGTGTGTGCACGTAGAGCTGTTAAAAAATCCGTATTAGAAACTTTCCCAGCTAACATATATGCACATGTTAATCTGGCCAAATAAAGTTAGTTTCAACAAGTACGTAAACTGGTTGAAGTCAAAAACCAACCGACCTTGTAATACTCTGAGAGCAAGGGAAAAATAGTTAAAAATAAATACATTTGTATAAGCTGTGATATATATACATATAAAGCTTTTTAATAGGAAGTCAAGGGCTATATTGTTTGTGATTATTTTTATTTTCCGGCACTTAATGCAAACACCACAAAACCACCCGTATGCTCTTTGTCGAAATAATAGATTTGACACGCTGCGTATACGTAATTTGCACAGCGGGCAAATGCTGCTTGCTGTTGACGCAGCGTGTTGCAAAGCGGCAGTGTAAATGAAGGCATCGCAGCAACTGCATCATCAAATGAATTGTCAACGTCAATCGACAGGTTGTGCCACAGAAATCTGTTTGAGCCAGAGATAGCAGCGGCAGCAGCAGGAGCTGGACCAGAGATTAGATGAGCATTCAGCGTCATTCGCATCCGCAGATTCGAGCTCAAACTGAAGTCGTGCACGTGTGTGTGTTTGAGTATTTGCTGTCGACATTGTTTCGTGCTGCGGAAATATTGAACTTGATGTGATATGCCCATGATGACCACAAATTGATATCGGCCAAATGGCAGTTGGCCAAAGGGGCAACAGGCAACCGGCAACGGGCAATGGGCCAACGGACCAACTTGATGTGCCAACAACAGTAGGGCATGTTAAGTCAGAGCCAAGTTGTGTTTTTGTGTTACTATTATGTGCCCAGTAGGCAACAGCAGCAGCAGTAGATCTATTGACAGTCAGCCATCAGTTGGCAGATGTCAGCGAACGTGATGTCAACTCTGATTTTCTATTGTTAGTCCAAGCAGGAAATGTTGGCAGTACAAACGGAAAGATAGCGACTCTGCAGTATTGAGTGGTGAGTAGCTGCTCTGAGTCAGGGACTCTGACTGACTGACACTGAGCGACTCAGGATACAGCGGACCAGGGTTGCCACGTGTGTCCATCCAGCTGAAAAAAGACAATTGATAACGTTTGGGTGTTTTGAGTGTTTGAGTTTCTTCTTCCTGCTTCTGCTGTTGCTGTTGGTGTGTCTTTTTCTTTGATTTATGCATATTAAAAATTGTCTTATTGCCCTTTTTTGTGCTTTGTCTTTATTCTTATATATATTATTTTTTTTTTTGGTATTTTGTTTTGAGTTCTTACTCTTTGCTGTGAAGTTAGCCCAAGTTGTGCCAAAAAGTTGTGCACAAGTTTTTTCGCTTTGTTGCTTGGAAGTAGATTTTTTCTGTATGTGTTGCTAACAGAATGTCCGATTACAATGAATGGGTGTGGCACTCAGGCAGTCAGAGGCAGTCTGTAGGCAAACACGAGCTAGTAGTCTACAAAAACAACAAGAAAACGTAATACGACGAATACAAAACAAGTAAGCTCTGAAGCGCAACTTTCTTTTTGAAGGCTTGAGTACTCGTATTTGCACAACTCTTATTCAGTTTAACAGTTGTTGGATATCTCTGAAAGGGAAATGTTTTGTGACTTTCAGGACTTTCAAACATCTTTCCAACTCCACTCTGTCGTGTGACTTAAATTGCTTTGGCATTTCAAATATTGCACGCACAAATAGGCAAAAGGCGTGTCTTAAGCTTCTTTGTCAATGTCACTGGATAACTAAGTAGTACTTGTATAGTTCTTCTTCATACTTTTCTCTTAGTGTCACTTAATTAAAAACAACTTTAGCGATATATGCGATGTGTAATGTGAAAGCTGCAGCAGCCAACTGTAATTGATAGAAAAAAAATAATCTTGCTTCTTGAACTGCATTAAGCTACTTTTCAATATTCAGGCCGTTAGGTTCATGTTGAAGTCGGCTTAGTTATCTCATTACAAATTCTGTCTGGGAACGCAATTTCAGTTTGATAATAATTAAGCTTCTCCACTCAACTTGACAATTACCTAAAAGCTTTTGCCAGACATTCATTTTTAATGTACACAACTTTATTTCTATTATATATTTTAAGCAATAATACAATTTCAGTCAAAATATTATTATTATGTTATTAAGAAGAAGCAGTCAAAAATAATATTTCACTATTTCAAATTTGTAGTCCTTTTTAAACCATTGTGTTATGGCCTTTTTGGTCTATGTCAACGTTACCGTTAGCGTCAACGTGAATGTCAACTTCAGCTGACTAAAGATTGCCACAAAGGAGCGCGGACAAAGCGCATGTTATGTCTTACGAGACAAAGGCTTAATTGCACTCGCATACACACTATACTGCTAAGCGGCTATTAAGCGCAATGCATAGCAATTTGGGCGACAGTTGCCTTGAGTAGCGCACAAAAGTAGGCAAAATTTTTTACGGTTCCCTTTTCGCATGCAAATGGCTGTGACGAAGGCGGAACTCAGTCAAGGAAAATGGCAAAAGCAAATGCAGCAAAAAACAGTCAGAAGAGAGGAGCGAGAAGAGGCACAACGCTGATGATGTTGATGAAAAGCGCTGGTCGAGCCAAAGAATAACAGTGGCAACAAAGAGAGCGGCAAAGTGGGCCATGGGCAACAGTTTTGATTTGCATAAACAAAGGTTCAAGTGTAGCGAAAGTGGCCACCCAAGTGGGCATGATAGGCCAAACTGATTGAAGATGATGTTGTCACAGTTGTCCCCTTACCAATCCATTGTCTCCTTGCCATTTGCCATCTCCATGCCGAGCCAAACTCTGCTGTGATGGCGAGCAGCTGCAGCTGTAGCTGCCTCAAGGACAACTATCCTACCTGAGCAATGGCTTGGGCTCAAACACGAATAAAAAATAAGGGGGATGCTGTGTGGTGCAAAAAAAAAGTAATGGGGGCCTCAAATGTTGCACACTCGATTTCCTGCGCGCATGTCGCGCAAATGTTTAACGACAACAACAACAACAACCAAAATTGTAAAGAAAAGTTGATTGTTTTTCAGATGCAGCGGATGTTGCTCGTCTGCTCCCACTGAAAATTGTAATTTTGCTGTTGTTGTTTAGCATACTTTTCAGCTTGCGAATAAAAAAAGAAAAAGGAAGAAGAGCATCTCGAACAAAAAATGTCCTTTTGCTGTATTCTTATTATGCGAGAAATCGTAGCTGCTGTTTGCTTTTGTGTTTGCTACGGATACGAAATCAACTGACATCATTATTATCCTCTATCCCCTAGCCACAGCCACAAACAAGGCGAGCTATTTTTAATGCACACACACATACATACTGCAAGCTAACGGACACACACACACACACACACACACACACACTCCCCCCACAATGATGGCTGTAAATAATAAAGAATGTGGCAAAACAAAAAATATAGAAAACTTTGCTTCGGGTTGTGTTTCGGTCAAGGAAATGCACGAGCTCTCCCCCTCCCGCTACCTTAGCCTGGTACCAGCTGCCTGCATTCAGGAGGACATTGTGCTAGTTTGTGAACTGCCGCAGACGTCATTTTAATCACATTGCTCTATAAAGTAGTTGCGACAGTTTCTATATTTTGTTCTCTCCCCCTTGCCCACTTATTGTAAAAGCCGCAGGCTAATATTAAACTCTTTTGCCCAATGTTTATTTGCACAAACACATTACTAAAAATGCATATACTGCTACATATGCATCATATTGACATTTGACAAAAACTGGCAGCATTTGCATTGCTGGACCACTTGGCGAATACATACTTGAAAATCTGTAGCCATAATACGCGTTTTAGAAAACGCAACGAGCGTAAAGAGAATTAACGAGCGGCATTTGCCACAATTTATGGTCTGTCATCAGAGACGGTTGTATGTCCAAGTTGAAAACAATGCAATCACGAACCAAAAATGGTATATAATATAATTAGTTTTAAAATAAGTTGTTTTTTTTAGCTCACATTACATATTCAATACACATCGCCCAAAACCATTTACAAAACAAAAAAATAATAGTTTTTTTTTTGTTTCATGTATGGCTCTTAATAAATTAATTTTGAATTCATTAAAAAATATATATATGTATTTTATTTTATCATTTCCCTTGTAGTTTGTCTAATTGGAGTATTTACTGACCATTAGTTAAAAATATTGAAGAACTGCTAACAAATGTACTAAATATAAATAAATGAATCGGTAGATATTTACGCCTAGTTAAGTTATTTAGGGTAACTGAATAAAGTATTACGCACAAGCACGCTGGCCATTCGGATTTTCCATCACGTTGCAGTCTCCAACCAGTTATCCGTGTAAAAACACGAGACTCGCCAACACAACTCTAAGCTCAACGTCTGTGTGTGTGTGTGTGGGTGTGTGTCTCTGTGTTTGCTGTGTGTGGCTAAAAGCTTTCAAGCATCCACTCATTGACAGGGCGGAACTGGGCGTGGCAACCAGTGTTTGACTGCTGCTGGATATATACATATATATATAATGTTTTTTTTTTCTGTATGCCTTCTGAAAATGTGCTCCCTTATGTTAATTAAGCTCCCACTTGCCGCAGCGCCAACTATTAACAAGAAAAGCGCTGAGTGTTGCACTTCAGCACAGCTATAAAACCAGCAAGCGGCAACCAGCTCACAGGCACACTCTTGTTTGTGTGTGTGGATGTGTGTGTATGCATGTTTGTATATAATATGTAATATGCCTAAGCATCTAAATCGCGTATACGACGCGGGGTCTTTGGCAAGTTGGCCGTTTGTTGTTGTGCATAATCAGTATTATTGAAATCAGCGCCTAGATTAGCGCGAATAATAATGGGATTAATTCGCGTTTTGAGCTGATTGTGGGCATGGTTGTCTGTTAAGGACAGCCGTCTGGGAACATCAAGGCCGCCATTTCAGTCTATTGTGCACGTAATTTACAATTTTTTTGCTGGTTAATCTTTAACAAGCCGCCCTGCCCTGTCCAGCCCAAACACACTCTTTATGTCTGTGCATCTGTATGTGTGTGTGTGTGTTTTGGGGGTGTAGTGGCGCATAGATAAAGCGCATAAAAGATCAAAGGCCTTGGCATAAAGCATCAAATAACGCGCTTGCGAAGCACCAATCGAGGCATGATAATGAAAACAGTTTCGCTGAAAAGCAAACCTAGCCTAACCACCACATCCACCCCCTCCACCCCTCCACTCATCACGCCCCACACCAGTTACGCAATTTGGCAAGTAAACAAGCGAAACTTGTGCCACTGTCAGACATTTGACATGCGATTAAAACTAATTGGTTGCAAAGGTCCGACGAAAATGTTGTCGCCTGAATAAATCGCGTCGCCCACAGCTGCAAATTGTAAATTATAAACATGCTTGATGAGTGGTAGTTTTTTTAATAACATTATGGTGGGGGAGATAAGTTTTTTCTTCACTCGAATTATTAGCTTAGAAAACAACTAATAAGCTTAAACAAAAAATAAACATTACAAATATTTGACCTTTGTTGCAGTGTAATTTATATCCTTTTCGACCATGTTCTACTTCATATTTTGAAAAGCCTGTTGCTTATTAAACAATATTGAATACATTTTGATAATTAAAAGTGTATCAATCGAAAATTTAATGAAATTTTCTAATACCAGCTGAACACAGTGAATAAGAACGATATTAAAATCTATTAGATAAGTTCGACATACATACATACGTCTAACAGAGTCGAGGCTAATTTCCTGGCCAGTTATGGCACACACAAACATTTATTATTAATAAATGGCCTGAAGTCCATTGTATCAATTAGCAAATATGCTCTGAGTGAGACTGAGTGTATTTCTATCAATGGCAGTTTCAATTAATTAAATTAAATGCAAATTTGAGTGTGCGTATGTGTGCGTGTGTTTTTGTGTGTGCGAATATAACCATGTGGCTTGTACGTAACCGCTAATTACAAACAATTTGTAATCAAACAGAAATCCATAGGCAAAATGATGCTCTTTGAAATGAACGTTGTGGCAATATTACAATAACCACCCACATACATGCACACACATAGGTACGGTGGTACAGTAGAGCAGGCGATTGACACTGTTATTAAAAATGGCATAGAGAAAATGGTATTCAAAGCATGCGGGTGATAACATTCGACATCGGCATCGACATCGACATACTTAGGCGCATAGTTTGACAGCAGGCGGCAAACGGACGCCAATTGACAGCCGTGCAAAAGTGGCAGGCGGAGGAGCGAATGGAGCTACAGAAAACAGCTATTGAAGCAGCAGGGTGCCTGCCTGACTCTCATACCAATGCCCATTTTGTACATGCCTGCAGCGGCACTCGAGCGGAAAAGGAAACATTCGCAGAGATTTCCTTGAACAACATGCCACGTTAGCCTGGCTGAGTGGGAGAAGTTAGTGGCAACGATGTTAAGAAATTCAATTAGGCAGATGAGTGGGCGGTTGAACGATGTACAGATAAAAAGTGTTGCCAAGTCAACGCAAAGCCAAAGACATTTCTGACACTTCACATATGATGATGGGACAGTGCCACATAAAGTGACTTAGCATTGAGGCTAAGCTGACTTGCAGTTGCCTTCTTCCCCCCAACTACACAGACCCAACAGTCAGGCTGTCAGACAGGCAGGCAAACAAGCTAGCAGTCAGCGGGACAGTGGGACAGTGGTTAGCCTTTGCTGATGCTGCTGATCCTTTCGACGATGGCATTCGTAAGTTGCTCTTGCCATCGAGTTGCTGATGGCTTAATGGCAAAATCTCAATACATCTTTGCACTTTGCACTTTTGCACTTACACACAAACCATTTTGATTGGCATAACCAGGAAAACTTGAATGCGGTCTGAAAAGTTTCCACAACCCAGACCGCGACCGAGACTGAGACTGAGCCTTAGCCTGAGCCTAAGACACGGACAGAGACTGAGACGAAGACGTACAAACGGGTAAACAGACAATGACACAGATGACGATGATGATAAGCTCAAGGCTACTGTTATTGCACTATGGCATAAATTAATATTGTTTTAAATTGCAAAATTTGTGTTATTTCAAGAGCCCTTTGTTATACCAACTATTATTTGGTACGTAAAGACCCATTTTTCCCAAGGGATTTTGTATTAAATGTTGGCATTTCAGTTTCTTTAAACATATGTTTTTATGTAATCAGTTATTCCAAAACGCAATAAGCATTTCATAAGAAAACTTATAAAAGTATTTAATACCAAATATTTTAACACAATTCACGCTCACTTAGCTGTTACAATAATATTTTTTTTTTTTCAAGCTTACAGCTTCAACTGCTTAAAACTTATATCTTTGAGTTATATATTCATGGCACTCAAAAACTGCACAAATTTGACCATAGTGCAGTGAAGTAAAGTCAAAGTTAGAATAGTTTGTAGAAGCATTCATCATTCATGGTCTGAATTGACAGACAATTTTCTCATGCTTTTCCATTTGTGCAGCAAATATATAGTATATATATATATATATATCTATATGCAAATATGTGCGGGTGTCTGTATAGTGCTCGATTGTATGGTAAGGTTAGCGTTCCCGTCATCGTGGCGCTGAAGTCAACTGAACCGTTTTAATTGCTGCATAAATATTTGTTTAAAATTAGCTCATTGTGCGCTGCTCTGCTCGCTTTCAGGGTTAGCTTAAAAGGGGGCGATAGCTTTGAGTATGTGTGTGTGTGCATCACTGAGGTTTTTTGCCGAAGTCGTTGTGAGTTAGTCAATTATATAAATTATTTATCTATAATTAGTATGCAGTCCCACACGCTGTCTATGCCTCAAACTTTGTCTAAGCAGATTTTCTTACTCTCTCTATGCACTGTTTTCCTCCTGTTTCCTTGTGTTCCTCTTTGTCCACCACAAATTCCCGTTATCTGGGTAACAATGTACTGGTGATGCTGCTGTTGCTGTTGCTTATTGAATTGTAAGCTGTTTCCTTAAGCTTTATGGCTTTCTGGCCGTCTCATTCGCTTCCTCTCAATGCTCGAACTTATTTATTTGTGGTCACACTTGTGCACAATCTCTTCTTACTATGGCAGTGCCATTCAAGCGCGCATTGAATGCACTCAATGGAGATTTCAATTGCAACCTTTATGGTTTCCCGCTTAATCAGCACCATGACGCAAATGCGGCCACACCCTTCTACCTTCTTCTTCTTCACCTTCACCTTCGCCTTTGCCTTCTTCCTTTTGCCGCAACTCATCTGACCCCAGTTTACCTGGGTTACTGGCAAAAATTAATTTCAGCCCGGCAATATGTGTGCTCAGCTCAGTTTGCATTCCCACACCCACACACGCATACACAGAGATTTTTGTGTATACTCACACAAATGAACGTACTATGTACACGAGTTAGTTGAAAAGCCCAACCACAAGGCTTGTTTGCAACTAAAACAACAACAGCAGGAGCATGTTTGAATTTACTCGGCAGACGTCGTAATACCGCAACTAGTTTCAAAAATTGTGAAATTTCATCAGCGAAAAGTTTCTTTTAATTTTTTCAGCGCTTTTGCATTGGTTCCCAAATATTTGGTGTATCTTAGTAATTAATTGCGATATTTAAAAGCAAAGACTACACGTTGAACCTAATAAATTATACGTGAATTATGTTTGGCACATATTTTTCCATTCTTGCCATATCAATTTCATGGAATTAATTTCATAATTTACTAAAAACATGAATTGTGTTACTCTAACATGGAGATATTCTCTGCAATTACAGAAAATAAATTATGATAATCTGAATCATTCTCAGGAGTCGTCGAACAGGAAAAATCAATACGGCGGAAAGAAGGCGCCCATTTAGAAATAGCCTAACTTTCAAAAAAGGTACACTATTTTTAAATGGAATGTTTGTATATTTTATCTGAATCCTAAATCGGTACAACTTTGAACTTTTTCTTTGCTTTTTTTTTTTAAGTCTGTGCTTAGAGGTAAATGAAATATTTCTTATTTAAAATCCTTTCAGGATCAACTTCAAGATAGCAGACTACTAAGACTAACTAAGACATGCTTTTCGTTTCGCTTAATAATAGAACACTAATTGAGTTAAATGCATTTGTCGCTTGTAATCAGTTTTCTAATCACTCACCGAAAATGTTTCAGTGTGCGATGTCGTTCTCTGATGCTATGCAGATGTTTGCTTAGCTCTTGCTCAGCTCGCGGATAAGTTGAAATTTACACAGGCGCGCCGATTGCTGTCGTTACTGTTCTCTTCTTGTTCTTGCTGTTGTTGTCGTTGGGTTGAGTGCACTGTAATGCTGCAATTTGCACTTTTTCAACATACACACACACACATAGTAGCCAGAGAGAAGGGGAAAGTTGTGTTGTTTGGCCTGATGGCGCTGGTAAGCTGAACGCCGGGCGCCAGGCACGAGCAGCATAAGTAAACAAGTTTAGTAGTAAGTATAATCAGCATTGCAGAAGAGAGTGAGAGAGAAAGAGAGGGTGGAGGGTGTACAAAAGAAGTGTTGTATTCATATCCGCTTACATGACACAAAAAAACAGAAAACACATATGAACAAGAACAAGAGGATATGATATGACGCATGTAAGTAGTGTATGTTTTTATTAGTATGCTTTTGTTGTGCTGCATTTAGGGGCTACTTGAGCTTGGGTATGGAAATGTGTTCATGTACATGTATATATGTATATTTATGTGCCGGCTCGCAGCATCCATAAAAACGTATTACCTGTTATTTACACACACACACATACACATAAAGACCAGTTAACCTGTTCATCAGTGTTGTTGCAGTCAAGCTGAGGCTACAGGTTGAGAATTTGAAACTGGCTACTTTGGTGCCTTTGTGCCGCCGCAGCTCATTGAATGTTTTCATATTAATTTTTTATTGAATGATGCTGCTTTCTTCTACCTACCATGGAACCATGGCCAACTCTTTCTCATTGTACGCACTCTCCACTCTGTTCCATTGGAAAAATAGTAATTTTCTCTAGCAGAAAGTTTACATTGCATACATGTACATGTTATGGATATTTCATTAACATGATACATTTGAATGCTGCACGGCGAAAATGTTAACACATCCGAACGCTGTTAAGATAACAGCTGTTAAGTGCAGCTGTTGTTAATAGAAATCAAGTGCACTTTCGAGAGAGGAAAAACTTTTGATTGACATTTTTATGTAAGCTCTGGTTACTTTGTGATTTTGAATAACTTGTTTATAAAAAAACATAACATTATTACGAAAAGTACATGTTATTTTAAGAGCACAAAAAGGGGGAATGTGTTCTCTTTAAGGCATCATTTTGTGTGTGAAAAAATTAGGTTTCTTCCTATTGTGTGCTATGGTAAGTTTATTCAATTTCAGCTTAACTCATGTGGAACACGTTTACAGTTTAGCTTACTTTATGTTTGTGAGAGTGTGTGTGTGTTTGGGACTGACAACAAGGGTTGGCGTGTAAAATGGCTAACAAATTGCATGTTTTTGCAGTAGCAAAAACAACAAATGAGCAACATCAAGTACAACATTTTGGTAGTTGTTTAAGCCATTGAGGCGAGACAACTTTAGACAGGTGAAAGGGTAAACCTTATTTTTGTTTGTATTTCTGGGTTTATTTTTATAGCTGCTCACGAGCATAAAAGCAGCACAGAAATAAACAAATCCACCAAACGGCCAACGATTTGCAACACAAACAGAATATTCCGTTCAAAGAACACCTGTATTTATACCCTTAACCCATGAAATGGGTAAAAAATGGGTATAATATTTTTGTGAAAATGTATGTAACAGGCAGAAGGAAGCTTTTTCGACCCCATAAAATATATATATTCTTGATCAGCATCAAAAGCCGAGTCGATATGGCCATGTCCGTCTGTCTGTCTGTCTGTCCGTATGTATGAACGCGTCGATCTCAGAAACTACAAAAGCTAGATACTCCAGATTTTGGTTATGAGCTCTCCTAATCCCTAGGCATGACAAGTTTGTTTCAAATTTTCGATAACTTTTCAGGTTTACGATATACATATGTAATTGATAACAAAAAAATCTTGAATTTCAAAAAACTGAAAATGAGGATTGAAACTATAAGCAAAATAATGAACTTCTGTGAAAATTTCATTAAAATCGTTAAAAGAAATACCGGAGATATGAAACCATCAAGTATTGGTACAGCGGTATATGAGTGTGTCTGTCAGCCCGACCGTCTGTCCGTTTGTATGATCAAGGGTTGAGGGTATCTTCTAGTCGAGCTTACTCGACTAGAGCCTTCTTACTTGTTTTTGTTCTTCTTATGATTTGGCGACCAATGCGAACCTGCTGTTAAAATTGTCGAAGGCGCAGCTGGGCACACTCAGTCAACACCACCCACTAGTCAATTTGTTGTAAAATATTTTGCATAAAATATCAATTTCATATGCAAAAGCCGGATATGAGCATTGTGCATAAGCAAAAGAAACTCTGTCCCTAAATCCGTCTGTCTGCCTGTCTTTAAAACCTAATAAATTTGGAATCGCAGCGCTGACTACGAAACTACACAAGTCGCCCCTCCACTACTACCCTCGCTCCCGATCTGCCTACAGGCACACACTAAACTTTATAAATTGCTTAATAAGTTTTGTTATAATGTTTTTTTATTTTTGTTGTTGCCACATTTGTCGCTGTTTTCCTTGCCTGCCTCTGTACAAATATGTTGCATAACTTCAGGCGTACTTCTGTGATTAATGTGATTTGATGCTGGTGGCTGCTGGGCGTACCGGTGGGCAGTCAGTGGCGGTAGTGTTTCTCTCCTGTCCAGTCCTGTGAGCGACGACCACAAATTTATAAATATAAATCTGGTAGCGCCGTTTGTTGCCGCGAACTTATCTATATAGAGTCGTCGTAACTGGGCGTAGTCATGCAAATTATGGCTTCAAAGTTACAATGAAAAAAAATCAGTAAGAAAAATAAAGAAAACAAAGAGAAAAATCCCTAGGGGAAACGCCCAGAAAATGGGGTCATATACAACGCGATGAGTAATTGAAAGCATTTAAGATGACATTAAGCCGAAAAAAGGTTCAAGACAACGCGAATAATTTTTTTTTGTTTTTATTTTCGTAGGCCTTTCCATCGATTGCAAACACATTAAGCCCAAAGGCACCACTTGGGCTTCCACCACTGGTTGGATGGCTCAGTCCCTCAGACTTACTTGTTGATTTGACTTTGTCTGGCCACTCGATTGAATTAAGCGAGCATAAAATAAGTCCCCAAACTAATTGCCACAGTCCGCCCAGCTGAATAAAATGTATACGACTGGGGAATTAAGCCCGTAACATTTTTTTTTATATTCACTTTGACCTCAAAGACTGTGCTTAACTGATTGCTGGATACGCTTATTTGCCAATTAATAGGTTTTTCATGTTGTGATAAATTATCGCAAGAAAACAATTTACGCGGCTGCAAGATTGCTAACACGATACACTGATACATGAGTGTGTGCAGTTGCAAGATACTCTATTACTCTACCGTATATTAAAGGGATAAATAAATGTGCCCAATATGTGATGTAGATCAGCGACACACATATCGAAACTATTGCTAGATGATAAGAAGCAAAAGAAATCTACCTTACATTTTCTTCAAGAATATTCAATCTTTACCTATCGTTTGGTCTAAATATCTATATTTATTTCTTGTACTATTGTATTTCGCATTGATTTTGATCTTAAATGTTGTTCTGAATTTTTGGAACTTTTGGAATTAAACAATAACTTAACTTAAACTTGGAATGGAATGGAATGGAAGGAACACAAACACACACACACACAAACACACACAACCAAACTGTAAAGAGCAATTGAAATCTGCTTAATGTTTATATGGATTGCAACTGAAAAACGGCAACTGCAACACTCACAATCCACAGAATTTTGCAGTGGCAGTAGCAACTGATGCCTTTCGCTTTGGCATCGCAGTGCCAATGACTGGCTATCTGTGTCAAGGCCAAACAAGGAGGCGGGAGAGGCGGCAGAGGGTATTGTTTTTAATGTAACCAGCCCATTTTACCGCCCATTCCTGCCACCTGCATGGCTGCATGCCTCATGTTGTTATTGGTAAGCAGCAACGCATTCCTTTATAAATGTTAATTAAAACAAGTAAGAAGGCTCTAGTCGAGTAAGCTCGACTAGAAGACACCCTTAACCTTTGACCATACAGACGGACAGACGCTCGGGCTGACAGACACACACATATGTACGTGTACCGCTGTACCAATGCTTGATGGTTCCATGTCTCCGGTGTTTCTGAACCGATTTAAATAAAATTTTTACAGATGTTCATTATTTTGCTTATAATTTCAATCCTCATTTTCAAATTTTTGAAATTTTCGATTTTTTTTATCGATTACACATGTATATCGTAAACCGGAAAAGTTATCGAAAATTTGAAACAAAGTTGTCATGCTTAGGCATTAGGAGAGCTCATATCCAATATTTGGAGTCTCTAGCTTTTGTAGTTTCTGAGATCGACGCGTTCATACATACAGACGGACAGACAGACGGACAGACGGACGGACGGACAGACGGACGGACAGACGGACAGACGGACGCACAGACTGACGGGCATGGCTAATCGACTCGACTGTTGATGCATCAAGAATATATATACTTTATGGGGTCGGAGAAGCTTCCTTCTGCCTGTTACATACTTTTGCACAAAAACATTATACTCTTTTTTTTACCCATTTCATGGGTTAAGGGTATAATGAAGCGAGAGAGTGAGCGAAAGAAACCTGCTGCAAACACATGAACAAACCCATGTGTTTGTGTGTTTTTTAAGGGAAGTATTCAGGACATAAACTGACTACTAAAATAGCGTCGCAACTAGCACTTGTAACCAGTTGGACTACGGAGAGGGAGGTCCTTCGATGCGCACAGTAAGTGCGATGATGGAGATGAATGAATAGACTTGTATGCCTTTACTAAGACTCTAGAACACTGAGTTTATTGAATACAAATGCATGACTTATATACAGAATTCTTAGATGATACTGTTTGCGTAGGACTAGTTCGGCTATCTAAAATTTGACCTGAACATACAGAAGCTGTCTATGCGTGACTTAATGTTATGTTATTTATGACGCTGCTTAATGTTATGTTATTTAAGACGCTGCCTGTGACACCATCTGCTAACTGCAGGCCTCTCGACAGATGGTGTGAAAAACATGTTTTAATCTCAACCCATAGATTGGGTGCATCTTGTGTGCTGTGTGTCAGCGCTATCTGCAGCGTACGATAAGTGGCTTATGATTTAAATGAGTGTTTTGACTTCAATGAACCTAAACACCATGTTTATTTTGTTGAGTATGAATTTATTTGCAATATGCCACGTCCACACACACACATACACACACGCGAATAAACAAACACGGAAAATATTAAAAGCTCTTATTGTATTGCATTCCAATCACACAATCACATAATATTGATATTTGCAAATACATACATACAGTATATAGCATATTTGTAGATATCATATGAATCTCACATTTTTCAGTTAAGATCTGGCCATAAATAAATTTCAGGCACAATTTGTTGGGCGGGTTCACGCAACGACTGGGAGTCACCCCCATCTATTCATACTTGCATTCTAGATGCTACAAAACCAAAGAAAGCCAAGTTCAATCACGCATAGTTGAAATGTTCAAAAAGCACTCGAAAGCAGACGCTGCATCTCGTCGTTCTGCTCTTTTTATGCCATTTACGTTACCGCTTGTCTACGTACACGCAATGTGAACGCAGATTTTAAACATTTTGTCTATTTTGTCAAAAGTGTTCCTGATTAGCAACCAATTGTCAATCAGAGAACATTGTTCAAGTTTCAGCTACTTATTGCTCGACTGTATCTGAATAAGATTCAGTCAGTACTGTTAACTATCAATAATGTTACATAGTGGCATACTTATTGGCGAGCAAAGAGAAATTACTGCATCAGTTTAGAATAATAAAAGAATAAGTCTTAAGTCCATAAGCTATATATTTTATTCTATTCCTCACTTCAACTATTCCTTTTGAATCACGCAACACAAAAAACTTCTATATTTAATAGGCACATTTGTTTGCTTGCATTAAAACGCCAATGTGTTTATAGTTGAATGGCGTTTAAATCTTATTATTAGAAACCTATAAGATTATATTTGAAGAGCTAAAGACTAAATAAAAACATCATCGATGAGTGAACAGTAGTTTACGGCAAATCAATTGAATTTATGTTATGCAAACAGCAAATCAAATACAAAACACAAATACAAATAATGGATTTTGTGTATGTGGACTACATATTTAAAACTTTGCAAACATATCCACATCTAACTATAATAGAAGAGACAAATGTGTATTGTAAATGTACTTCAAATACATTAAATATGTTCTTATACAAATAGTAAATTGAATTCAAAATTGAGCTCGATATGTATGTACGAATGTAGATGCAAGCAAATATTAAACGTTGTACAAAAGAATTTTTAGTGGCTATAAATGCAATTATAAATTGTATGCATATACCTATATTAATGGTTCCTAAGAGGACCAATTCAACTGGCAGTTCTTATGCCTTGAAGCTAACAGGAATAACACTGCTCAACATATTTTTCTGGATTTTCGGTACCCTGTACTTATCATACTGTGGATAGGTATAAACTGTTTGAAACTGTTAACATTGAAATATTCTTTAGTAGTGGTTTAGAACAGGGTATCTTTGAGTAAACACTTACACACTAAGACAATGCCAAGCTACCGTTTGAAGCCTAGTTACTGTCTCGTTTATTCTGCTTAGGAAGCCAACAAACGGCCATACTGCCCCCGCAGGCCAACAGGCAACCGGAAGGCAGTTAGAAAATTGAAATTCATGGGGTATGCCATATAGTAGTAGGTAGGCAAACGTGCCCATGCATGCACGTTGCGTTGCCTCGTAGCTCTTAGCGCACTGGAATTTACACACTGAAAGAATGCAACATGAACGGCAACGGCAACAGCAAAAACCACAACAACTGACACAACAATCAGGTAAAATAAGAAGCAAAGCTATGTGAAATGCCGTCTACGCTTCAGCCATTAGCCTGTAGCTTCAGCTTCAGATGCAGCTGGGACTTTGCTTATGCTTTTGGACGAGACTAAGGGTTGAGGATGATCATGATTGGGCCATGGCTGAACTCAGGTGAGTTTCAGACTCCAGAGGAGCGTTTATGGCATGCTACTGGAATTTTTGTACGCCAGTATTGTGGAATTTTACGTGTTGCGGAATTTCAGTAACCAACTGCCGAGATTTGGTGAGTCGAGTCGAGGAGTCGAGCAAGCAAACCAAAAGCAGCGACAGTATCAAACAGAGTCAAACTCCGACCGAGTATTTTTAACTGGCCGTATATATGTGTGTGTGTGAGTAAGGAAGCTTTGGAATTTTATTATTAAATTGCCAACATTTGCACATGCAATGAATTTCGTTAAGCTCTCGCAGCCAAACAATGACAGCTCGTCATTTCCTAGCACAATGGATAAAGGGGATTATTTAACTAAATAACAAGCAGCTTTTGTCAGCATAATTTGTTTTATCGAATTGCAGTCGAACGAGTTCGAACTATTCATCACCTGCTGATGCAGTGGTCAAGGTTTTGTTTGGAGGGCGGGACGGGGCGGCAGGTCAAAAAAATAAATAGCTGTTGATTAATATTGACGACCACGACCCATTACCCATCACTTGGCAAGCAAATATTGAACATTTACAGTCAGCAGAAAATGCGCAAATGCTGCGTTAAAAGATAAAAATGTGCACAGTTCGAAATAGTAGCATACAAATTGCCTGTCCGTCGGTCTGTGTGTGTGTTTGTGTGAATTTGAATGTGAATGTAAAAAAGAGCGAGACAGAGGGAGAGACAGACTGTATTAAAATGATGAACAAAATGAAAAACCGCATAGCAGCACACCAAAAGCAACAGAAATAGCAGCACCAGATTTTTTTGTTGCGGTTCGTTGAGCACATAATAATTCCATAAACGGCAGCAGCAGCAAGAGCAACTACAACAACACCAACAACAGCAGAAGAAGGAGCAACAAATAGCGCTAGCAAAACGTTTAGCACTGGCAAAGAGATAACAGCGCCAATGCATTGGCGGCGACGTTAACGCCGACGGCACTTTGCCAAACAAATCTACACCTGCATTGTGTGTGTATGTGTGTGTGAGCACTATTTTTGTTGGTCAGTTCACCATGGGCTAAATGCAAACCGAAATTAATGAATGCAAGTTTTCAAAATTTCTGTTTTAAATAATTGCAGTTAGCTTGACAGCCTTGGGTCATGTAAACGATTCTGCCATATTTGAATATTTAACTATAGAATAGCATGAAGCTATCACATAACCAACAACTGCAAAAGTACCTAAGCTAAAGTTAACATAACTAACTAACTTGTATGAAATATCACGGACCATTCAAACAATATAAGATACTCTGGCACGGGCTAACAGACCATTGTTTATCAGGGTATCTGTTGAAAAACAGAACTAACAAATTGTTGTGTTTTTTAAAATCTAAAATCATGATTTGGCAAAGTGAACCCACAGTGCTGCGGTCGTAAACTGACAAGAACTGATGTGGACAACAGGGCATATGAGTAATGGCCATGTGGGCAAACGGCAAGTCGCAAGGGCGCTGATGTTGCTCGGCTGCATCGTAAACGCTGCCACGCTTCGTTTATTTTCAGGGGCATTATGTAGAAATTTTACATATTTTTTGGTGATTTTATATGGCTTTAACTTGTTGCCATCAAGTTGGGAATGTTACAAATTACCGTTTTATTCACAATACACTATTTACCTGCGTTACGCACAAAAGTATGCTACTATTAATTTTATATTTACATGAAAAGTTCATATATATGCGTGGGTGTGTGAGTCTGTGGGTGGTAGCTCATATATTTACATGTATTTATTTGACGCGCGAGCTCAAAGCACTTGACGGTAGCTTTTTGGTAGGCAACACCGGCGAATGTAGGGTGTGCCGAAACTTTTCTAATTAAAAATTTATGCCATGTAGAGAGTTAATGGCCAATTTGACAGTAAGGAAGGTCAAGGGGAAATAGGCACCGCGGTGCCTGTTCAGCAAAGTAGATGAATTTCATTTCCGAATTATTTTTTTGTTTTTTTTTTTCATTTTTTGTTCTTCAGCGAACGTGTTTTGATTGAAATTACATTAATTAATTTTCAAATAAATTTCTATGCATAAATTTACAATAATTACACAAAACAAATACTGAATAAATATATTTTCCTTGGGCCTAACTAAGTACCCATCAAACTTTAAGATGGCTAATTAAAACTCTGCTTAATTTGTGTTTAACCAGCTCGAAATTTCTGTTGCTGCTCCTTTTAAGTCGACACGAAAATGGACAGGCACAAGGGCACTCACGAAAGTGCAGCAAATGCAATTAACACCCAACCTTGCGGGTGTCGAACTCAATACACTGCAGACAAATTCATTTATTAGACAAAATCTTTGAATTTGTGTTATCAGGAAAAATAATAGCAAGAAACCCCGTCATTGGCGGTTGCGGAAAAGGCTTTGAATCATTACTCCAACACTTATTCTTAAGTTTCTTATCCTTTAATGCAATGCACTTTACCCAATAAAATTATCCGCTCATCTTCGTATAAAGTTCACTATTACAGAGATTGACTGCTAAAGCAATTTCACTGTCTGCTTGAGATGCTTAACAAATTTAACTTAATTGCCATCACTTGGCAGACATCCAAATTACGCTGTTTTTCCGGCTGCTCGAACGATTTCTTTAATTGCCACCATCCCAACTGATTTATGCCACATACATAGATACGTATAGATATGATTCAGCTATATGCATCTACAAACATATATGCATTCTATTTTAAATGTAAATTTGCTCATCGAGCTGCTTGCCTAAGTGGCATCAGCTGAGCTTAACTGAGCGCAGCCAGTACAAAGACTGACCCAATTCGTATTCTATGCGCTATGTAATGCGACTTCTCAGTTAAAGTTTCTTTGTTATTGTCTGTGTACGCATTACTTCCACTCTCTAACGTTACTTCGCTTTGAACATGCTATATGCAAATGAGCTCATATAAATTATTATGCTACAAGCATCCTTACATGTATGCCAGCCAATAGATATATCTTTGATAGCCAGCTAACAATTTTGCAGAATTTGATTTAATATTCAAAAAAATTGTTTGTTTTTTCCCATTATAACAGGAATATTTGGTACTTCGAATTAACTAGAATTCAACTAAATTGATCTAATTTCATCAATAGAATGATTTCGAATTCAGTTAAACTTACAATTCTATGGCAAACAAATGTGTTTGGCATTTTACTTAAACTAGATTCCAAATGAAAATTCCATGACAAGAATGATTTTGAATTCCCTTCATTAACCAATTTAAGCGCACTGTTAATAATAAAGAGAATCGATGAGGGGATTTCACAAATATTCAGAGTGTCGTTGTGAACATTGGCACAAACCATATTGTTCAAAATGCAGAATGAATTTTTAAACATGTTCATAAAGTCATTTAATTTTTTGTGCTTTTTTCCTATTGAGTTTCCGGCCATGACAAAACCATAATACAGTAACCATAACCATAACAATCACCGACACTCGTTGAATTTACCTGTTTATCAATGCATAATTAATTACTAAGAATTTCAATTGGTAAGCCGTGTGGCACAGCCACAGCATAAAATGCACACACACATACACATGCATAAAGTTGAATATTGAACAATTGAATATTGAATGAATGCCAACTATTTGGAAATGTGTGAAATACGCGTTTATTTTATTATCAAGTCTGCGTCGAGTCGAGTCGAGTCGTAGGTCTAAATCAATTTCGCGCTTAGCTCTTAGCTGTTGTACTATGGGTAGTATACGCAATTTATTTTGTCGCCGTTTATCAATAATATAATATATAAAACTCTCAATTCGCAATTCAATTTGAAAGCTGAACTGATAATCACATCAAATCTTAATTTTATGCTTCAACTGTTAACCAAATTAAAAGAACATTAAGTATTTATTTTTACCATAGTGCTTTCATTGTGTGTGGCATTTGTATTTGTGTTTGTGTGCGCAGAATGTCTGTTTATTTATACAGATAACACAGTTTCTCATGCATATGTATTAGTATATTTATTTAGATATTTAATATTTGCATAATTGCCACAGAGTCAAGTAGATTTTGAGTGTATAGATAAACGCATAATTGAAAGCAAATAAGACGAGCTTTTCGCTTTTCGCCATTTGTATGTGCAGATTTTCCTAGCTTTTGACTCGATTTGCAACACTTTATCAATACACAAGATATAGTAATGGTGTTCGGGTTTAAGTGGGAAAAAACAAAAAAAAAACAAAGCACTCGAAGGAAATATGATAAAAATAGAAAAGTATTAAAAATTTCAGTTTTTTTTATTATTTTACTTACTTTCTTTTTATGCAGTTAGAGTTAAGTATTCGATGGATAGATATTCAATTGAATAAAATTACAAATTGCATTTGTTTTCAGAACAGAAAGTCATTGTTAAACGGAATCAGAAATTGCGTCTACAATGGCAATGGACCAAAAAGCTTTTAACTTGCGAAATGTGTACAGAATATGGTTTTTGAAAAATTACTTTGCATAGAAATTGTGTATAAGGGTGTGTGTGTGTTAGTATTACAATGAGCATGAAATGCTTTTTATTTTGTTCAATATTTTAATAAAAACGAAAATTGTACAGTGAAAGAAAAACAAAAAAAAACAAAAAAAAAAAACAAAAAAACAAATTCTAAAGTGACGCATGACTTTTTGTGCAAAATTTCTTGTATGTGTGTGCGTGTGTATAAAATGTGTGTGTGAACATAGACATATATATATATTTATACATTGTTGTACATTACAATTTTTGGTTCCATGCTTGATTTGTTGAGCGTCTTCCTTGATTTCATTAGAATGCCTTCACTCCTTGCAGTTTGACTGAGCCACAATATATCTTCTGTGCCCGTCTCCTCTGTCTCTCTCACTCTCTTCGTCTAGCTCAGTCTGTTGCTTTTGTGCCTTGCAATCAACTGTTTTGCAATTGTGATATATTGACTTTTTAATTACTTCGATTTGGATTTCAATTTCGATAACGATGTCGATTTTTCGATTATTGCTTTCTGTCCTAATTTATTTTGGTAGACTTTCCATTTCAAGTTGACTATTAGTTATTTTTGTAATAATTTTGCTCACGCTGTTTATTTTTTGACACTTCATTTCACAATATTTATCTTGATTTACTCTCCTCTTGGCTTTTTTGTGAATTTTTCAGTTCTGGCGAAACCGTTAAATTGAGTATGTTGTTGTTATAGTTTGTCTGTTTTCGTTTTCCTTTTGGTGTTGTTGATTTTATTCTATTTCGAATTTGTTGTGTGTTTGTTTTTTTTAATTTGTAATTAAGTTACAAAAAGTTTGTATTTTTATTTTTGGTTTTTTATTCAATTGGATTGATTTTTAATATTATGTACTAATAAAATGCATGTAAGTCAGTCCGTCGTTTTACAAATTGTTTGCCGTTGAGCTGTAACTGTAATACATATTCAATATGAGACACACACACCCACACTCATACAATTAAATCGCAATTAGAAACAAATTATCAACTCAATTGTTGCAGTTAGCCAAAGTTGCACCCCTTTTTCACACCATCACGCCCTCACACTCGATTTGAATGGCTTTTATATTGCTTTCTTCCTTCGCCGTCGAAGTTTGAAGGCGTCTAAGGGCCTGCCCGTTGGTCAATGGCAACTCTGGATTCTCGGACCACGCCTACAAACAGACCAATTTCTCAAATCATTAAGTTTACTCTTTCCCACACACACACATACATGCAAACATTGATAAACGCACTGCACTTTATGCTCGGCCATTTATGTTTTTTTTTGGTTTTTTTGTTTTCGTTCGTATGTGTGTTTTTTCAGAGTATTTCCTTTTTTTGCTTGGTTTGTTGCGACTTGTTTTATTTTTAGGTATGTTTGTATTATTTCTTGTGTGTTGCAATTGCTTCGATTTCAATGGCAATATTCGTGGAATGCGTATAATGTGTGTGGCTCCAAGTCCAAGGCGTGCACAGCGCTCGGCGCTCAGAGGAAAAGACAACTTGATCACAGCATGGAAAATGTTCAACTGACCGAAACGCGAGCCTGCTGCCACGCTTAGCCAAACGCTTTAGCAGCAGCAGCAGCAGTGACAGCAGCCGCAGTGGCAGAAGCAGCTGGCTTTATCAGTTCGTACCGCTCGTGGAGGCGCCACAGTCGGGAGCGCCACTCGGCTCGGTGTTCGTACTGCGGCTCGGCTTTTCACTCGTTTGGCCGAGCTTGTGGCAGCAGCAGTAGCAGCACCAGTAAATGGAAACAACATGTTGAACTCACTCATCCTTGGGTGTTGCCTCTCAAGGCTCACTCGAAGCCTCAGCGTCACGTGTTGCATGACATTTTGAGTGGAAAACTGTGTTTCAAAGAGCTTTTACTCAATGTTGCTGCTACTGCTACTTGCTTCTACTTGCATTTTTTGTTTTGGTTGCGCGCCAGCAAAGTAATGTGGCAAGAAGCATATCATCTCTCCTTATTTTCCCTTTGTTCCGTTGCTGTTGTTCTGCTTTTGCTTCCTCGCTCCTTTTGTTAGGGCACAGCGGAAATTATGTATATATGTAATTTTTTTTTATACCCTTAACCCATAAAATGGGTAAAAAAAGGGTATAATGTATTTGTGCAAATGTATGTAACAGGCAGAAGGAAGCTTCTCCGACCCCATAAAGAATATATATTTTTGATCAGCATCAACAGCCGAGTCGATTTAGCCATGTCCGTCTGTCTGTCTGTCCGTCTGTCCGTCTCTATTTATGAACGCGTCGATCTCAGGAACTACAAAAGCTAGATACTCCAGATTTTGGATATGAGCTCTCCCAATCCCTAGGCATGACAAGTTTGTTTCAAATTTGCGATAACTTTTCAGGTTTACGATATACACATGTAATCGATAACAAAAAAAACTTGAATTTCAAAAAACTGAAAAATGAGAATTGAATCTATAAGCAAAATAATGAACTTCTGTGAAAATTTCATTCAAATCGGTTTAGGAACACCGGAGATATGACACCATCAAACATTGGTACAGCGGTATATGAGTGTCCGTCTGTATGATCAAGGGTTAAGGTTATCTTCTAGTCGAGCTTACTCGACTAGAGCCTTCTTACTTGTTTTTTTTTTTGTATATGTTGATGATGATGCCGCCAAACTTAACGGCGTTAGGTTCATGGATATGCCATGCTGATTCATTATATATGGATGTGTGTAACGCATCAGAAATTTGTTCACTTCTTTTTCATCTTTCTCAGCTATAAGTTGGCATCAGGCATTTGATAATCGAAGCCAGCAGGACCTGCTGCCTGCTGCCTGCTGCCTGCCTTCATCTGTCTATGTATCTCTTAATGCATGTACATGTGCCTCTGTTGCTTGCCACATACTACTAGTAAGTAGCGAAAGCGAGTGATAACGCTGCTACGAAACTTTTCGGATATAGAAATCTTACAGGTGCATTCACACATGAGCGCCCCGCTGCATACTAGCTCGGAAATTAGAGTAATGCAAAAGATGGGTGTTGCGCGAGGGAGATGGAGGGGAAGTTGTACCACATTAAAGAGTTGCTAAGTCAGTTGGGTCAGGGGTAAGGGGTAAGGGAAGAGAGTCAGTCTTGAGACGTTTGTAATGCAATTATAAAATGTTCGCAGGCGTATAAAACTCTTTGGTAATAAGCACTCGCAATTTGTATAATAAAACAAGGAATACAAGAATAAACGTTTTTTATCAATGCAATGCCTTAACAGCCCCGCCAACAACCTCCTCTTACTACTTGGCAGCACAGTTACACAGTCAAGTTGGCAGCATAATAGACCTACGGCAATGTACTATGACTATATTTATGAATTTGATGCTCATAATTCGTTCACTTTGTGCATTTTATTAATAAAGTTTGCCAGCTGGAAAAAGTCCAAGTTGCTGCTTGTCTGCCACAAAATATGCTCTTCTGTAGTCCGAGCAACATGAACAATAATAAACTATATATATTTATATATTTAAATATATACATACTTATGTATTAGCACTTGTTTACGCTGCATATGCCGATTGCTCTTTAAATAAAGTTTTTCCGTCGTTTCAAGCTGTGGTTCATGGCACATAAGACTTAACATTTTATTTAAGCTGCAAAGTTTTCGTTGCTGCTTTTTCCGCTCATACTTGGCCAGATCTGGCTTTTTGAAAAATATGAAGTATTGATTACTTTCCTTAAGTTAAGTTTTCTTTCTAAACGTTAAGTAATGTTAAACGATTGCTAACAAAATATTACCAAACTGAAATGTCTTTAAGAACATGAAAATTCGGTCGGGCAGAGTTATAAATCTACTAAAGTCCTTTGTATAAATCAAACTCTTGTTATGTATCATATTACTGCTAAATTCAGCTTAATTGGTGTAAAATGGTAGTTTGAGTTGCGGCAAGTTGTTGGAACGAAAAAATTTTTCAATGCTATTAAAGAAGAAACAAAAGGGGGAGCAAAGTAAAGGGAATTAAGTCTTTAGACGACTTTGTTATGTAGACTTGAAAGTAAAAGCATTATGATTTCAGGTTTAACACGAATGCAAGAAATCATTATATCCTTTTTATGCAGAGATTTATTAAAAAATTTGTGTGCGAATATTAAAAACTAGTCTACTGTATCCCAAAACATTTCGCAAGTCGTCGTCCAACGAATTTCAATTAATTCTGTCCACCTTGGCTTTGTCCAGCTGGGCTATCCTGACCTTGTGGCGGTGGTCCACCTGGACCGCCACGTGGTGGACCACTGTGTTGCCCGGCGCTGTGCTTAAGGAAACCAGCGTTAACGATCCTATTGAAATGCTGCCCAGGAATTTGCGGCACTTGCGGCATGGGTGGCATTTCAGGAAGACTCGTTGCCTACCAATCGCAATAGAAAACATAGCATAAAGATACCCATAAAGACTCTTTTTGAACTCTTTTCACTCACCACTGCAATGGCCAAAACCAAAAAGAATACTCCAAAGAATGCGAACTGCTTCATGGTGCAAAGTGTAACTGATTGTAACCATTGCCCACAGCTCACTGAATTTATATAGTCTCTATATGAGCGAATAGTGGATGCTTATCAATCGAAAATCATTTCAGTCATTGAATTAAAAACACAAAAAAACGACAAAGATAAAATGTATAAAAACGGCAATTAAATACTTGATTCCAGTTATAATATTGAATAGTTTTAATGCCAATATTGCATGTCGTCGGCACAAAAGAGTAATTTGCTTTACTAGCTGTGTGTTAATAAATAAATAATAATATTTCTTCAATTATATTTGGTGCTAATTACGGTAAATGTAGCATTTATTTTCCATATATCGATGCAAATTAATACAATTAAAATAAAATTAATGAGTTTAATAACCTTGCATTGAAGTTTTGTGTGAATGCAATTGAAATGAAAGCGAATTAAAGTAATTAGATACATTTAAAGGGCTATCAATTCCGAATCATTTAATCTATTTGTTATTATAATAAACTATTCACAATTCCTTCTTGAGCAAAATAAAGTGTAAAGTAATTCGTCGAACTCATTGTGGTCTTATTAATGCTTCACTTAGTTTCCTTTTAGCGAAATTTGACGAGTAACACTGCAGTCTTTTTATCTTGCGTTAGGTTACAATTTAACAAATATGTCAACAAAAGTTTTCTTTTAAACTTCGGCACCCTGAAGGCGCTGTGTGTAGAAGCAATATTTGGGAGATGAAAAAAAATTGTAAAAAACCGAAACATGCCATTTTTATACCCTTAACCCATGAAATGGGTAAAAAAAGGGTATAATGTTTTTGTGCAAATGTATGTAACAGGCAGAAGGAAGCTTCTCCGACCCCATAAAGTATATATATTCTTGATCAGCATCAACAGCCGAGTCGATTTAGCCATGTCCGTCTGTCTGTCCGTCCGTCCGTCCGTCTGTCCGTCCGTCCGTCCGTCTGTCTGTATGTATGAACGCGTCGATCTCAGAGACTGTAAGAGCTAGAGACTTCAAATTTGGGACAGAAGTTCGCCTAAGCCCTAGGCAGAACAAGTTTGTTTCAAATTATCGATAGCTCTTTTCGTTTCCGATATACACATGTAATCGATAACAAAAAAATCTTGAATTTCAAAAAATTGAAAATGAGGATTGAAACTATAAGCAAAATAATGAACTTCTGTAAAAATTTCATTAAAATCGGTTAAGAAACACCCGAGATATGAAACCATCAAGTATTGGTACAGAACTACACAGCCATATGTGTATGTCTGTTAGCCCGACCATCTGTCCGTCTGTATGGTCAAGAGTTAAGGGTATCTTCTAGTCGAGCTTACTCGACTTGAGTCTTCTTACTTGTTTTGTTTCAAATTTTTGCAAAATTTTCAAAAGCGACTTACTCATAAATTTGAAGCTAGTAAAACGCCAAGCGACGAAAAAATGTAAAAAATATGAAAACAAATTCCGTCAGACAGACGACGCATTGACAAACACACACACATGCACTTACTAAACACACACAAAATACTCAATTTATAAGCCACCAAATGTGAGAATACACAAAAATTTATTTGGAAATTGTGCTGTAATTTGGGTCGGTAAATGGTTCTCTTAAAGCAGAACGACTTTGGTAGAGTTTACGGTCACTTGATTTTAACCTTACGCTATTCTCTTTCTCTAGTTGTGACAAGCTGAACTATGTCGGTGTCGTTTTTCCTTTATTTTCCCACATGAAAATGTCTCCTGCGGCAATGAACGGCGGGCAAAGGCAATTTCGCTTACCACCACTGTGCAAAATGTGCCTTCAATTTGAGATTAAATTTTTGCCAGGCGGTTTGCCAAACAAACAATTTCTAGTTGGGAAAAATGGCAACAAAAGGTTACGCGACATCGACATCGACACGACCATCCACCAACTACCACCACATACCACCCGGCCCACCCAATGTGTGTGTGTCTTCATATTCACATGTAAGCAAACCAATGTAAGTAAGTGCACGTGTGTGTAACTGTGTAGCTGTAGCTGTGTGTGTGTGTGTGTGTCTGTTTGTTTTCTCTTAAGGTAATAAATATTCCTTTCGCTGGGAAATATGAATATTGAAGATGCCTACAGTCGCTACCGTTCTCATAATAAACCGCACAAATAGCCAGCCCAACCCCCTGACAGCTTGCTAACTGGCAACTGAAAGACGTTGAGCGGAAACTACTAAAAAAATTCAAATTTACAGGTGGAGAGCATATCAGCTTGTGTTAGTGCATTGGAAGAAATATTTAAGATATTTATTCTTTAGGCTTCTGATTTGTAATGGTTATTAATATATACAAGTTGGCTGCAAAATGAGCAGAAATAATGTTTAAAATTTCGCACTGAATAAGACAAAACATTAAATTCCGATATTCAAGTCAACAAATATTTCTTGCGAGAAAATAGATCAGGAAATAAGCCGAGGAATAATAAGTGATACAAATGAAATCTTAAGAGTTAAGTGTTAGAATTCCGGAAAGAAGGATTTCGACAAGGAGAATCTCAATGGCTTAGGGAACCGCCTCTATATTGAGATAATTCAGGTTCATGATCAACTTAAGTTTAAAGTTGGGAAAGTAGAAAGTCACTGATGAGCATTAGAAAAAAGAGCTATATGAAAAGCTTGAACTATTTATTCAATAGTTTCGAATCACCCACTTGATTCAATGACGACTAACTCGCTTACGAGACTGCTTGAATAACCATAAGAACTTTATCAAAATTCCGAACATAGCATACAAAAATGTAATGAAAAAACATAATAACAAAATTAAAAAATATAAGTGAATGTACGATTTAGACAAAAACGACATTTCATTACACATAAAAAAATAATATAAAACGAGAAGACTTAAATTAACGATCTTTAACTATCTTCAAAGATGTGTATTATAGTGTGTATATAGATCAAATTAAAAGTTAAACACTTCCTTCAGTGTATTCTGTGTATTGTGTATGTGAATATAAGTGTCTGGCCTGGAGCCCTCATGGATTCTTGTACATAATGAATGAGATGAGTTGAGATGCAAGATGTGAGATGTGAGAGGCACTAATGAAGTTTCGGTACGTCCTTTTAAGAACTGGCTGCCTCATTGTTTGACTTTGCCGCATTCATACCGAACAAACCGCATGCCGCACATCGCCTGCCGCCTGAACCTACAAGTCACAGCTCAAAATGTTTGCACAGCCGACGAGCTCTGTGTGCGCTCACTGACTGTATATGTGTGTGTGGGTGTGCGTCCTCTTGCTGTTCGTGTGTGCGGGCAAAACATTTGCCTGCCCCTGCTGGCACTCTATTTATTTATGTTTATAATAGGATTTTTATCAAAACTTTTTGCCGATTCCATTTTGTAATGAGTATTTAAAAAAAGACACTCACACATTGCTTGCTTGCCACACAACCGACTGACAGCTGACCCGCAGCTGGTGGCGTTTTTCTTTTGACACGTCTTCGACCGGCCTCCCTCCCATCCAACAACTGTCCATAAAGCTAGCCCGCAGAACGTGCGGCAAGCAACGTTTTTTGTGTCGCTTTTCATTCACACCAGGAAACTTTTTATGTTTTACACTCATTTAGCCTCATTATACAGCATTATACTCATTATGTTCGCTGTTGAACTTCAAACCACTGTCCAGAAACCAAAAACTAAATAATTGCCAAATATTTGGACAAGTTTTTCTTTTTTCGTTTTTGTTGTTGTTTTTGTTTTTGTTGTTTAGAAGCGAACGCATCTATCTCATTATGGTTTCACACTGACGAATCTACTTCAATCAACCCACACAACCTTCGTCTGCGTTCTCGGTGGTCTTCTGGTGGTTCGGTTTTGGTTTTTTGGACTCGTTAGCCACAGTTAGGTTGAGGGTCGTCTTTGGCAGCTAGGTAGATCGTTAGCTGTTGTCCGTCTATTTCAAATGTCTGCACTGATTATACATTTAAAAGCTGAATTTCCACTAAATTCACTGCTTAAATATGCCTAATTTCATTTACCATTTTCCGACCTTGCAGGCATTTTACCAAGTCGCTTTTCCTTTAGCCACGCAATTAAAACAGTGACCGAGGAGGAAACCAAAACCAATTGCACAGCATTTAAAAGCTTGAAGCACGAAAGCCAAGGACCCTACAGACAGCAATTCAGAGATAAAACAAATAGCAAACACGAAAGCTTTACTGCACTACTTTAATATACTGCATTAAAGAGTTGAATTAGCCCAAGAGTTATTAAGATGAGAATATTTTGATTAATTATAACTTGGGTACGGTGCTTAAAGCTTTGAGCTTAGAACATCTAATTTAGCTAGAAAGAGAAGAAACATCTGCCTGTTTGTACAAAATCACTTTACTCTCAATTAACTTTTATGGTATAATCATTTGCAAAATCTATAGCGAACGATTGTAAGAACAAAGAGTAAAGTAGATGCAAGCAATATCAAATTTCAAACAGTTAAAATATAATATTTTTGTGGACTTAAATAAAATTCATATTAATAAATCTGTCAAAAAAAAAAAAAACAACAATAAATAAGAAAAATGTCAAAAAATAAAAATAAAAGCAAAAATAACATAGAAGCTGCTACTTTTGCTTATTTCACATACATCTCGGTCATTTTTATGTGTATAAGAGTCTTAAAGTAATGATTTGAACTCTTTGTAAAATAATACATTCCACAGGAAATGCTCAAATATCAATTTGTTTTCTCATTGTCATATACATATAATACCATTATAATTAATTCGTATCCTTATCATAAACAAGCTCTAGACTAACTGAATATAAAATATTATTATCTCTATACAGTAATCGATTAAACTGTATAAAACTTAAAGAAAAACGTATATGTGCTAATTGGGTCAATTATATTAACTATGCAGATACCCAAGGGAGATATATTTATTTAAAGTAGATGTAAAAATATGTAGATACAAGCCATGTGTATATATATTTATCAAAATGAGATTTGTAGGGAAAGGCGCAATGTGAAGGCAAAAAAGTGAAAGCATTGCAGTCCGACTTAGCCGACTGCAGAATACTCTGATGGCAATATAAAATTGGTGTTAAAGCGTGGGGTGGAGGTGACCTTTTTTTGTTTAATGCAGAACTATGAGGAATGTTCCTAGCTATATATTCCCCAAATTTTCAAAAATTTTAAAAAGTCAGGGGCTAGTGAAGACAGGAAGCCACTAGCTATCTAACGACAAAGTTTGGTAGCTCTAGTAGTTAAAACGCTTTGTACTTTTAGGTTTATCGATTTGTTATCGATTTCCCAGCTACCCAGTGTTTGTCTGATGAACACATGCACCAAGATATTTGCAAAGTTTCAATGCTTTTGAATTAATGGTGTGAATTATAGTGAAGCAGATACCCTGATAAACAATTCAAAAAGCCCAAAATACTCTTTACTTTATGTATTGGAGTATAAAAATGACAAGTTTTTAAAGCGTCATTAATCATAAAACGTTCACAAGGACCTAAATGACAGAGTGCCACAAAACTAAGTAATCCCGACAGCTGAAGGGGATTGGGGGCAGCCAATAGTAGTCGAGCTGTCGATATTTGTTTTTCGGGCTCGGGCCTGCTCAAATTAGGAACAGAAACTGATGAAAGTTGCGTTCTACTTAGTTATCGGACTGCAATTCAAACTTAGCCAAAAACAGGAGAGACTTGCACATTTTTGCCCTTTTAGGGGAATGTGTGTATGTGCGGTTGTGCGGTATGAAATTATGTTTCTCATATTTGTTTGGAATGCTTTTTTTGTTGCTGTTGCTGTTCCTGTTGTTTTTGTTGGGAGTGTGTTGGTGCTGCTAACCGCAGCTGTGGGCTGGGTACAGTGACACACACACACGTATTTGTATGTGTGTGCGTTGTTGTCTCCAACAAACAGTGGCTTTGGCTTTGGCTTTGGCTTTCAGCTTTGGCCACGACTTCGTCCAAGTCATGTAGATTGTAGAGCAAGCTGCTTGTTTGTTTTGCCTGCTGCTCGCTCACTCGCTCACTCGCTCACTCGAAATACTGTAAATATTTTTAATTCTTTGTCAGCGCCAAGGGGCAATGGCAATGCGTTTGCTACCACAACAACAAGAACAACTTAGAAGGGGCAACTCATACAGCAAGGCGCCATCGTCGACGGCATTTCAGCTTTTAAGATAAAGCTATGAAAATAATTTGGTCCTGAAATACTTGCGGCTTTTGCTGGGCAATCGGAATGCTTTTTGTGGTCCAAACAACACAACAGCACAAGAAACAATAAAAACAACTATTCCATAATATATGTATATGTATGTATGATGAAAAAGCATAACAACAAAAGACAACAACGACATCGTTTGACGATGACGACGATGATAACAGCAGCGTGTTGATTAAGCCTTAAAAAAAAAAAACTATGTACACGGGCAAAGAGGCACATTGTTGTTAGTCTCTTTCTCTCTCCCTCTCTCTTCGCTCTTCACTCTGTCATTTCCCGGCATTTGTTTTATGCAGCCAGTAATGAAACAACAACAAAAACCATTTTGCAAAAAAAAAGTGCACAACGGCGGTAGCCAACCAAAATGACAACGCACTCAGCCCGCGGGCAACGCAGCGCCAGTAAAGCTGCGCCAGCTAAAATATTGTGAACGGGAAATTGTGTGTGTTTTACCGCCCTCTTAAACACAGCCCACATCCATCTACCATCTTCTTGTCATCCCTTGACCCAGCAACGTTGGCAAAGTCAAGAGCGTCAGCGGCGTCATCAGCTCCTCAGCATTTCTTAGCTGGGTTCTTTGCATTTTTGAGTGCCCAACACATACACACCCACCCATTCCGCCACACACACATTCGAACATTTACAGTTAGTTGTAAAAGGAGGCAGAAAAGATGTCTTTGTGCCGCGCACGCTTTGTCATTTTCCGTTGATTCAGCTTAAGAAATGCATAACTGCATTTTTCTATTTTCCCACACAGCACACATAATGCACCAGCAGTGCCAAAAGAGCGCTCGTGCGTGCAAATATGTGTGTGTGTGTGTCCGTGTGTATGTCGGGCATGTTTTGTTTAGGTGGAGAATCCTGGCAAAACTTCCTAAGGCGAACACACAAATTAGTTTTAACCAGGTATTGTCACGCTGCGGTGCACCCCATTGTGGCTACCGTGGTTGCCGATTAAGTACGACTCTGGGACTCTGAAAGCTCCTTCAAGGTACCACGCCTCCCCTTTGCCACGCTTCGGTCCCGACCGGTCTCTTAACAATGTGGCACCCTTACAAAAGTTGGCTTATCGGACGGTTGCAGCAGCCGCCTTTGACTGCATTTCTAATTAATTTCGGCACGTGATGCTAATGAAAATAGTGCCAAGTTGCATGCAACGTAGATCAACACTGCTTAACACTTGGATGAAAAAACGTGTTTTCGAGTATCTAAGCTTAATTGTAATATAATCAATCTCAGACTTCTTGTGTAAATATATGACAAGCTCTTAATCAGTAATTGTTTATCCTCCCGCTGTTTTACAGAAATAGATTATAAACTTTATCACGGAAGATTTCCAATCATGTTTAAAATAACTCGAATACATACACACTATTACAATATTATTTAACTTAACTCTGATATTAAAGTATTTTACTATGGATTACTATAGAATATCATTGGTGCTTCTATGCCAATTTCTATAATTTATACAAGTGATAAATTTTAGGTGAAGATTTCTAAGCCAAAATGGTATTTTTGAATATAATGCATTATGTACGGGAATCATTTCCAAATGAAATATTTTTGACTTAAGGCTTTAAAATCAGCAAACTTATACAGTTATCCAAAAGCTACTAATATGTTAGATATTATTTTTATACCCTTAACCCATGAATTGGGTAAAAAAGGGTATAATGGTTTTATGCAAATGTATGTAACAAGGAGAAGGATGCTTCTCCGACCCCATAAAGTATATATATTCTTGATCAGCATCAACAGCCGAGTCGATTTAGCCATGTCCGTCCGTCCGTCTGTCTGTATGTATGAGCGCTCCGATCTCAGGAACTACAAAAGCTAGAGACTCCAGATTTTGGATATGAGCTCTCCTAATACCTAGGCATAGCAAGTTTGCTTGAAATTTTCGATAACTTTTCAGGTATACGATATACACATGTAATCGATAACAAAAAAACCTTGAATTTAAAAAAAAACTAAAAATGAGGATTGAAACTATAAGCAAAATAATGAGCTTCTGTGAAAATATCAGTCGAACCTTCTTACTTATTAAATAATATTTAGTGATATTTCTCGCGTAGATAATTTGGTTACAAATATGTTATGGAGTCGCATTTTTTAAATTCAACATATTTAATGCTTTTAAATATTTTTTTTTTTTTATACCCGCAGCCAATAAAATACGTAAAAAAGGCTTTAATGGTTTTGTGTAATTGGATACATCAGACAAAGTATATTTATTTTTAGCCAGTATCAACAGACGAGTTAATATAGCCATGTTCCATCTGTTCATTTCCTTAGCCATAGACAAAACAAATTTCTTTCGAATTGTGGATAATCGATAATAATAACTTCTTGAATTTGGATAGCTTGGAAATAAATTTTGGAACTATATGAAAATCTGTAAAGTAATCGGTTGAGACACACCGAAAATATGGACGACTTACAAATATGGACGACTTCAGCAATGGTGCAGGCATAACCGTAGCATTAAAGGGCATCTGCTAGTCGCGCTTACTGAACTAAGCCTTCTTACTTGTTTAATGCTGCTAGCAAAATATAATTATGATAATTGTATTATATTTTTTTATTTTCTCTTGCTACTGCTGCGGCTACTGCTGCAAAATACATTCATACATATAAGAAAATAAAAACTTGGTTGCTCGGTTTCCCCTGCCCTCTCCCTTCACTATCCCCTTTTAAAATACATCGTTCACTCGGCGCACAAGTAGTTTGCTATTTAAGGGGCATCCGGTGACAGCTGTGCGCCGGTTCAATACACAAACTCAAAGCGAAAAGCTTTTATTAATTTTAAACAATTTTTCGTGTGTTTTTTCCGATATTATGTTTTGGGGCTAACACCGCTACCTCCTAATTATATAAATTCATAGAACGTTTGCAGTTGATTGCCGAACGCTTCAATATCAAACAAATAAAAGTAAGTTGAGTAAAGTTGGGTAAGGAGATACTCTGAATCCTAGTCCTTACGCAAAGGGTCATACCTGGGCTGCTGCACCAAATCATAATGCCTAAGTTACATCTAGTTTTTTCATCTATCCGGTTTCAATGAAAAACTGACAGATTTTTATTTTTTATCTACTATTAGAGAATGATTATAATTCAAGATATTTTATTTATTTTTATATTGTTATTTATTATATTATCCAAACCTTTCAAACTAAATTTTGAACAGCTTGTAATCGGCCCTAACTATATCAAATCGCCTGTTGCTTTCAAGTGTTTGGGGTATATAACAAAAACCGAAAAAAATTCAGAGCTAAAATCGCAAGACAAACGCTAGTTGTGGTTACGCCAACAACAACTACGACAACCGCAAAACGTCAATTAAAAAAAATGAATGTTTAGCTGATGATTGAACTTTATAACAATTCTCTAAATAAACATAGCCTTTCATTAAATTATTTTTTATGGTTTGTGTTGATTAATGTGAAAATTCTATATAAATCGAACTGTAGACTAAAAGTGCATAGTTTACATTTAATAAAATAGTTTACAGTTGCAACACAAAAAAAATAACCAGAAAATGTTTAATTACAATATATTTCGGGTTAAATGGAAATTTTAATTTGTAGTATGAAAAATGCAAAAAAGAAACAACAGAAACATTCAAAGCTTAAATTGTGTAAGCTGGTGAATTATAATTGATGATTGATGCTGGAAACTGACAGCTGGTAATGGGGGTCGCATGAGTCATGTCCGAAGGCAAGGGTGGAGGAGGGAGTTCAATGTCATCTTTCCAAAAGTACGTCGACAACCTATCTGATAGCAACAATGCAAATGCAAAAGGCAACCAAAATATCGAGCATCACGCAAATCTATGCCAAAGCCCAAAAATACACACACACTCGCACACTTGCTTATTGAAACTACAACTGTGGTAGTATACACTGTGTCATTGTGTGTGTATGTGTGTGTGGGTGTGATTGAAATGCAACATGTGATACGATGTCCTAGTTCTGCGGCTATTACTGTGCTGTTATGCAACACAATGGCACACATAAACGCATTTAATCGTGAGCAACTGCCGTTGAGTTTGAGTTTTCTGTGAGTGAAAACTGAAGTTGAGCGAAAGCTCGCTTAAAAGCCTTGTCCTTGTTCTCAGAACTTTAGTAGACACTCAAGTTTAAACGCAAGCTCAAAGCTGATGTGTCACATAAAGCTATTTTAACAGTTTAACATAAACTCAAAATATATAACAGAATGTTTAAGTTTTACATTAAAAGCGCATTTATAATAAATATAAGGGTCTAACATTCGAAGCTTTTCGCAAAAGCTAGAAACTTGGTTGGTGGTTTAAGCACATACTTTTTCCATTGCAGATACAATACATCTACATTTAAAAGCTATATAACAACACAAAACTTTTAAAGCTGTTTCGATGTTTTTATTATGATTGGATTGAAGATGTTTTATCATTAAGAACTATGAGATTTTTTAATATAATCTGTAGTACAATATCAAATATTAGTGTGTGCTAATTCTTTGGTTTTCTTTTTTAATATTAAGTTATTTTGTTTTTTTAACAATATTCGAGACAGACGGCGAATGTTGAAGAGAAATCTTACTTTTTAAAATAATGTGTATTTACAGTAATTGTCATGCAAAGCCCAAAAGAAGGATATTGCTCACTTATATATATATCAATAATTTCAAGTATACATATATAATATATTGATTGTAAAATATGCCTAAAACTTGTTCCATTAAAGTTGCATAGCTTAAGACTAAAGGACTGCTTGAAATTGATTTGAACACATATGTACATAGCAAAAGCATTTGGTACATTCAAACAATGTTAAGGATCTACAACCACTTACCCATATCATCAATAATAGGTGCCATCCGCAATGTTACGCCAATTAGCATTAGGCACATCAGTAACAGAAGGCAGGCAGTTGCTATAATTGTCCATCGTGCGCGCTGCGAGAGATCATGTGGATCTATTACCTGAGAGGAAAAGCAGGAATACTTACATATATTAGTAGAAAGCCGGGAGAAGAAAATGCGTATTATACCTTAACAACTTCTGTATCCAAATCCTGCACAAGTATTTTAGGTTTTTTATGACGATGACGTTTTTTGTGTCGATGCCTGCACCAATGAAATAATCAATTAATACAATATTACTTCTTCTGACTCTATAGATATATGGTGGATATGCATAATTTTTGTTCGATTCATGCCAGAAAAGCATTTCTATTTGAATATGAAGCTTAATCAATTACTCTGAAAGTCAACACATTCACATTTCTACACACACACACATCAATACAGCCAGCTATCGTATCATTTCAGCAGCCAGCAGCAAGAACAACGGGAACAAAACAACAAGAGCAGCTTAAACATATTTGCTCTATTTCCGTTTGAGTTTTGCAAAAACTTCCGCATTATAAAGCTGCCACAAATTCCCCGCTCGCTGCTCGCTGCACGTTGCCCCATAAGCGATACAAAAACAACATGGCGTCTGGCTACCGTTACTCGTTTCACAACGGAAGTGCCTGCTGCTCAAAAACGAAAAGGAAAAAAAAAAAACAAACAAAACAGAAAGCACAAAAAAAGTAATAGAGGACGGCAGCAGCCAACGGGTAGTCATTTGGTTGGGTAGTGGGTTTTTCAGTTCACGGAACGGACCAGGTGGGGACAGCGAGTGCCATTATTTCTCCCACTGACTCACTTGCAACTCAAAGCTGGGGCTCACAAAGCTTGTCAATCAATTTTTGTCTGCTTTTAGGCTTGTAACGGCTGCGTAAGGAACATGGAGGGAGTGCATTAGGCGACATTTCACAATCGTTTTTCTGTTGGACACATTTATTAGTGCAGCCCAAGGCCAACAAGAGGATGTCATTGTTGTTGCTGGCTATCGTACTACACGACTGACCGACTGGCCAACTGCCAAATGTCCGTCAATGACCCTAATGCGCATTCATTTATAAGTTTTCTAATCATTTCTTAGCTTGGGTAAATAGCCGGAAAATACAGTGGGTACAGAAACTTAAATGAACAAGTAAGAAGGCTCTAGTCGAGTAAGCTCGACAACAATAACAGTGACGTTAACAGAAGAAGGGATCTGTAGAAGCATTGACAGTAGCCAATAGCTTTTACAGTATTCCCGATGTTATTGTAACAGAATGTGGAACTGTCACTGTTATATCAGTTATAATAGTTGTTAGTCTTAAACCATCTATTGTTAAACTGTAACAATACTTTGATTTTGCCGACTGAATGTTTGATGGACATGATGCGATAGCACATGCGACTCACCGATGCTTTCTGCGATGTCGCTGATGACCAATTCCGCCAGGCATCATGTGCTCAAGGTCGTCGATTTTATCGGCGTCAGTGTCCATGTCCAGCTGCAGGTCACAGGGCGAATCCTCGGCGTAGGGGCATTGTCTGCGTGTAATAAATGACATTAAATGAGAGTCTACGTTTTTCATGTGTGTTATAAAAATGGACAAAAGAATTTACTAAAATATTCACATATCAAGAACAAATGCTGTCCAAAATTAGTTCCAGTTCGAAACTCAGATTTTTGTTAAGAATGACTTCATTTTTTACATCGCATTTTTTTGTATTGTTTAAAGAATATCTTTCTTCAACTAAAATATATTAATGACACTCAATAAAATAATAATAATAAATGTAACAAGCTGTGATAATTAAAGTTTAATTTAAATTTCTTCAATGCAATCAAATATAAAATGACATAAGCCCAGACTAAATAAGTAAGAAGGCTCTAGTCGAGTAAGTTAGACTAGATGATACCCTAATACCTGCACTGCTGTACCACTTATTGATGACTTAACTTCAATCTTTTATATATGATATCAACCGAATTTAATATCGAAAAGGAGTCTCGCTTTTATAAATTCTGAGATCGGCGCGTTGATACAAAAAGATGGACAGACAGACGGACGTGGCTACATCGACTCAGCTGTTATTACTGATCAAGAATATATATATATATATAAATGCTTCCTTCTGCTTGTTACATACTTTTGCACAAACTCATTATACTCTTTTTTACCCATTTCATGGGTTACGGGTATAAAACTAAATTCAGGGCTAACTTGTAAATTGTAGGATTGTGAGCAGGCCCTTAATCATTTACAAAAGGCAAACGCTGTAGTAGTGAACTTACATAGTCTGAACATCAGGTGTCACACCAAGCACATGCACACAATGCTGCAGGCCATGTGTGGGATAGACCAGCGCGGGATCCGAGCAACGATGATGTCGTTCTGCAAACAAAGAGGAAGTAAACAGTTTAGCTGTGTTAAGCTTGATGCTACTGCTACTTACTGTACTTCCGTTTGCGGCGTCGGTACTCATCATCGCTACCGGTGCTTTGGACTGCCGTTGTTGCGGATATCGGCAGCATGGGTTTAAAGCTCTGAAAATGTTTCTCCTTGGCATGCAACGCCGTTGATTTAGTTGCAGTGCAGCAACCAGTGGGTGCCACACTGGAACCTGTTGACGTTGAGGTCATGCGATGCAGTTTATCGGCAAGCTGAGCCGGCAAAGGCCGCTCATCCTCATCCGCATCCGCATCCCCCATAGGAATAATAATTGCCTCGGGTGTTACCGGACGACGTATAGCTAGTAGTCCGGTGCTGCGAGATTTGAGGCGTCTCGGCTCCCGTTCAGCAGGACCTGTTGGGGTATTCGCGTAGCTAGGCAGGGCGTGCAGTGATTGTGAGTCGCTCTGGGCCAGTACTGTGCTGACAGTGACGTTCGCACTATCCTCGGACGTGTTTTGTCGGGAAAAGTAGCGTGCATAGGCGGCCGCACCATCGAAATCACTGCCACCCGAGTATCCTCCCGAGTAGCTCTCGGTGCAGGATAACTGCTTGGGGAGGAGACGCTTGCGTTGTGGCAGCAGCATTGTTTCTGGCAGAGCATGCTGGTGCTGTGACTGCATAGGCAGCGATTCGATTTCCACAGCCACATGTGACGGAGGCTTTGGAGATTGGGGCTGCGGCCTGGCTAGTCTGGAGGGTACATTTACGTGAATCCGCTTAAATAAAAAAGTGGCGAAGAGGAATTAGCGAGCGTGATGATAATAAATAAGAAGAGAACACATGAGAATTATATGATTTTATGATTAACTACCAATAGGTGCAATAGAATGGTTAAACAAAAACGTACCGCCTGTTGCGGCTGTGGCAGCAGCATCGAACGCACCATGCTGCGCGGAAAGATGGGGCTACATTGGGCGCTGATGGATTTGGCCTCCAGGATGCGCAGTCGCTTGGCCAGACGCACTCGTTCGCGGGTGTCCACATCGCCATGGGCCATTGCAATGATCTCAGCGCCGCCAAAACTAACCGTGCAGCGTGAACTGGAATAGGAGAGGCTCTCAAGACTGCCACGCAAAGAAGCCGTCAGACTATCATCTGCTAGGGTGGAGCTATGCACGTTACGGGTGCCACCAACCACAGTTGCAGTCACAGTCGCTGTGGCCAGGGAGGTATTGTCGTAGCAAGAGGCGACCGGCGTGAGATGATCCGGCTTGTCGCCGTTGGTCGTTGTGCTCATGGAATTTCGCGTTTCGGGTGGTCGGCCCCCTTCTCCGCCTCCATCGGATACCATCTCCTCCTCGTCGGAGCTATCCGCCAACGTTGGTGCTGGCGTATGAGTTTGAGCCTGTACTAGGACACTATGACTATGCCTGGGCAGCGTTGTCTGGCGACCCGACGAGTTGCTTAGGGTACTGGCCACGCTGTCCTCAGTGCTCTGTACCACCTGCCTTGAGCTGGAAGGCATCTCGATGTCGGGGGCAGTGTTTGCTTGACACAGCCTATTGCTTGTAAGTTCCTCTTCCGGCTCCATATCGGGCTGCTCCTCCTTGCTGGGCCGATGTCCGCCAAACAGCTTACGTGGCAGCAGTATCCGTCCAATGGACTTTCGTTTCTTGCGCTTCGTCCTTTTATGCTCCTCGTAGTCACGCTTGAGCGCCTGCATCTTGTGCTCCACCAGAGAGCTAAACACCGCCTCATAGGTAAGCGCTCGCTGCAGATCCAGCAGTATGTCATTGGTCGACACTGCCTTGTCCAACTTCGTGAGCAACTGCAAGGAACCGCGACGTGACTGCAACTCATCCCCCTGCCCGCTGCCACTAGTGCTATCGTTTGCATCGGCCATTATGTCTTAGGTCTGTGGTCTGCTCTGAGGATTGGTTGATTTTTAGGCTGCTGCTGCTGCTACTGTTGTTGTTATTTACGTCGACTATTTGCATTATTCTGCTCCGGCTCTTGGCGCTTGTCATGTGGACGCCACGCCTCGTACTCTCGACCACATTGGTTTCTGGCAGATGCAATGCATTTTTGCCCAGTTGTTGTTGTCTGTTTCAGTTGCCACCTTTCTTTCTATTTCGTTTTCTCTGTCTGCTTTCAATTACCACTCAATGAATCGCTATTGTGAGCTCAACGATTTGAAGTAGCTTAAAGTGACGCTTAAGTCCAAATGCCGCACACCTGCAATTCCAATCGAAGACACAAAAAATACATATAAGACTTGCATATATATATATTTTTATCATAAAACGGAGCAATAGCCCGTCACATAGACAAGGACAAACCCCACCCCAACCCATCACCAGCAGCAGTAGTTGTAGGAGAAGGTGACATCTGTGTTCTCACATTTGCTTTTAAACACCGTAAACAATTTGCAGCTAGTTTTTTCTGTGATTCAAATTCAGATACAAAATCAATCAAGCCCCCGCAGTTATCCATGAGATGTGCTGCTTTTGACTTGTTGCTCTTTCACACAGACACACAGGGACAGGTGTGCTTGATTTACACTGGTTTAAAATATCACAAGCCACTGGACAAAATTTATAAAGAAAATTCTCAAAAAAGTGGCCAGCTCTTGTTCACGAATATCTACACCAGAGCAAAACATCACACAATCCACCATCAACTAATTATCGAATCAACTAACCTGACTATAAAACATGTGGCTTTAACTTTAAAATTATATATGAAAAATATTTATATCAAACTTTAAAATGACTATGAAGCATATTTAATATATAATATTTAAAAGAATTATATTTAAAATCAAAAGTTCGTTTCAATATCACAATATTTATTTCTAGCAATCTTCATATTAAGAATTAGTAAGCTTCTTATTAAAATAACTTTTATACTCTAAAACCGAGGGTCACGCAATATGTCAAGTTTTTTTTTGTGACAAGATATGTAAAGACGCCAGTTGTAAAACCAGATAAAGTCAGCTGTAACAAATTGGATGCCACGCCCACTCATCTTTTAAAGTTCATATCTTCTACAATTGTTAACTAGTATTAATTGATTTTATGTTTGTCATTATTAAAAGTTTCAAAATGTATTTCTAAAAACTAAATACAAGGCAGCATGATCAAGAATATATGAATATACTTTGTGGGATCGAGGGTGGATTTAATTGTAGAATTATAATACACCTTTCAAATGAATAAAAAATTTCATTTTCCTTCGAATATAATCGAAAAATAAATTGAAGACATTTACTATTGACTTTATATTTTTAACTTGCCAATGGCAAAAATGGTATTATCTTTTTCATTTTACGCTGTACGATTGTAAATAATTTTTTAAGCGAATTTGAATTGCTTGCAATTATTATAGAATTTACTTAGCTGTTTACACTAAAACATAATTTTATTTGACACAAACAACATCAAAGTGTCTGGCATCATTTATTTGCACTTTTAAATGAGCCTAAAACAACGGTTAAGATAAAACAAGTAAGGAAGCTACCTCGAATATTAAATACACTTGAAAATAAGCCAACTTTTAAAACATGTTGCATTTGTATGCATCATATTACAGATGATATAGTCTTCTGATCCCGCTGATTTTAACCAATGACTTAACTGCAAAAGACCTTGACTAAAGTTTCAAATTTCAAATGTATAAAAACTTATGTACATACATCCATATATGGATTTGCTGGACAATGCCCCAAAGTCGAAGAAATTGCATGTGATGTTGGGAACTCTTTGCCACTGGGAATAAAAGTGACTGCTGCTGACTGCTCGATATGATGGCACTGTTTTTTTTTTTCACTATGGCACTGTGACACTGTGCTTTGGGGCCGTCGGGCGTGTGCCAGCCGACTTCGACTATAACGACGATGGCGACGGCGACAGGTTTCCCCCATGGCCGCTGCGCTTTCTGGCGCTGCTGTTTCTGTTGCTGCCACTATTGCTGTCGTTTGCAGCAAATAAAAATATACAATGGAAATGGATATTGTTTTTATTTCCGCAGTCGCATTTGCAGTCATAGTTGCTTGTTATGTTATGTGCATGTTGATGGCGACACAATTGAAATATGCACAAATAAACACACACACACACATATATATATGTATTCGTGTGTTTGTAGGCCTAGCACTGGCAAAAAATTCTCATAACAATGACGCCAGCAACCGTTGAAGGAAGAACAACAACAACTGCACCAACAACACCAACAAACAACTACTAGAAAAATGATTAAATGCAAAACATGGCAAAGGCGGCAACCACCAAATAGCCCTGAGAAAGTTGCACATTTGGTTGCCCTACAGCTAGACTTTGGCGTGCATTTAAACACTGGGCGCTAATTAAACGATACGGCTGGATAATAGAAAAAGTTGAAGCCTGCCCAGTCGCTGAACGCATAAATACATACTAACACCACGGACAAAGTTAACCGCATCGATATTACCATAAAAGAGTACTTAGTAATCGTATAACCAAGCACCTGACGACGGCCATGCTGCCTACTGCCTACTGGCTGACTGGGCCCAAGCATCTTATCTGCTCGCCTCTCATTCTAACACAAGATGGTCATATAACAGAATGTGCAGAGGAAAAGTGTTGGAAAAGGGGGTGGGCTAAAGCGAGTTGGCGAAGACGAGTGCAAGAGTACGAATAAATCTAAACAAAACCACATGCCGTAGCTTGGCTGGGGCGCTGCTGGCGTCGCAGCCAGTCCAAAAATAAACCATTCGAGGACATAAAAAGAGAAAGCAAGCAAAAATTATAACTGTTGCTGCCGTTAATGTAAATAACAGATCTCGCTTACAGTTGAGCATATGTAAGTGAAGTGAGCAGGAGCATTATTCCTGTTGCTCAGCGCTCTCCCGCTCACCTGCTGTTAAAGCGCTGTTAATAGAAAGCCAACGACTGCTGCTTGTTGCTGCGCATTTCAGTGGGTGAGTGGGCGAACGTATCTGTGTGTGTGTGTATGTTTCTTTGTAAGCTGCTTGTTTTTCTGTCAACAGAACCTTTATCATTTTTTTTTAAACCAACCAAGCACTTGGCACTTTTTTACCATTAAATTATATTCAATTGTATTTGCGAATCCGGAACATTCAATTTGAGATGTCAATGACAATGCTTAATTACTCTTCCTCAAAGTAGGACACGTGCGTCGTATGCACAATATTCGAACTGCCCTTTTGAATGGCTTATACAATTAAAAACAATACAGCAATTTGGCCATGAACTGAACGTGAATATATGAATATTAATATTAATGAGAAAGCAAATATCCGCTCAAATCTGGCCTGGAATTCTAAATGCCATTGGCATCGCCACCAGCGTTTGCTTAAATTTAATCAACATTGCACTAGCCGATGCTTTCCGTTTGGGTATTCAATTATTGTCTGTTTTCAGCGCGACGGCCTTCACACAATTTGGCGGTGGGCGTGTAATCAAATGCAGCGCATAAACACAAAAGACGAATGCAAAATAAAACATGCACATGGCTTACAACACACACACATGATACCGAAACGATAAAAAAGAGCTCAGCGTCCAACAAAAAAAAAACAAATTCAAAACAAGTAAACTAATGTACAGGCTAGATATACTTCGTAAACATTTGAGAATAAAGACTATTAAAAAAGTGTTAAGGAAAATCCCTCGGTAATTTCAACTTCAGTTACATTACCTCCAAAAAATAACTGTAACAGCAACAAGAACAAGAACAACAACAAAAGCTTTAACAATAACAGAACAACACTTGGCTATTTCTGTGTTAACATGTATGTGCTTTAAGTTACTTAAGATATCCTTGTTGTATGCCACAAAAATTCGCTTTCTGCTTTTGTTTCATTTTGCAGTTTGCTTTGACTGAAAATACCTATTATCGCATTTCTTTTCAATGCAGGGTAGGAAAACAAAAATGAAAAAAATAGAAATTCTGCAGTGACACGACCTTTGAAATTAGAGTTCTGAGATGCGCACGTAAAGTTTCTGTGTGTGCCTTACTGTCGTTGTGTGTGTGTGTGCTGTGTGTACTGTGTGTATGCTGTATAAGCGTATACAACAGCACATTCAAAATGAGTCCTTGGCCGCAACGAGCAGCAACACCAGCAGCAACTGAATCGGTATGTCCTGTCCCTGTAACAGTCCCCACAGTGCCACAGTCGGTTTCGGTCTCAGCCCCTAGCATCGTGTCAGATAATTAGTGAAAACTGTCTGTGAAGAAAAGTCTGTCGGCGCGGTCCGGGTCCGAGTCCGAGTCTCCATGTTCATATTCACGTCCACGGCAATGTTATGCCGCACCAATGCAACCCCCTTTTATACACCTCCTCTACCATTCCTTACTGCCTGCCCTTTTTCACCTTCCTTCCCTTGACAGCCTTCGTCCGAATGAGCCATATAAAATGCAGCATGACAGTTTTCTGACACACAAATGATCATATAAGTGTATTTGTATGAATAGGCTTTTGTAAATGTGTGTAGGTGTGTGTGTGTGTGTGTGTGTGTGTGTGTGTGTGCTTGTGCTAGCTGCTGTAACTGACAACTGTAGATACAATTTTGTGTTGCTGCCGTCGCAAGTTCAAATGCTTATCTACATTCTTAAAACAAACTTGCATTCTCATTTTTCTTGTAACTCAAAGTACATATCAATTATTAAGATGAACTCTCTCGCTTATTAAAAACAAATCAATATTGTTAATTATTGCTTTTAATATATGTATAACAAAATAATACACATAAGCCTATTATAAAGTAACTGCAAAATGTTTAGGAACAACTTATTAATTAATACTCTAATACCAAAACTATCCTGACCTAGCCGCCATTACATTTGTATGAGAATATATATTTTGGTGTCTATATTAATTTCCCCACATCCCACAGCGCCAGCAGCAACAAATAAATAGTTTGTCAGTCATTCCCAGCTAACGGGTACGGATAGACAGACAGATATCGAACATAAAAATAAACACTTCCAACTTTAGTTTGAATAAGAAGCTAATTAATTGGTTTTTATGGTCTTTAGATAATAATAAGATAATAAACATTATTAATGAATTAATAAATAAACAACTAAAAATATTAAGTGAAAAATTGTGCTATTGCCAAATACCTAAAAGTAAACGCTAAGTTACGTACATTATTACTTATTTATGAACATGAAGAATTTTTGTATTTTTCTACAACTGGCTCAAATTTGTTTCTGCCACAGGAAAACTTTTATACAAACTTTACAAGAAAGCTGCGTTAAATTAGCTCCACTCCGTAGACACAGTAGTTTGTTTAAGATTCAATGAAGTTAATGTAGAACAAGTAAGAAGACTCGACTAGAAGATACCCTTAACCCTTGACCATACAGACGGACAGATGGTCGGGCTAACAGACATACACATATGGCTGTGTAGTTCTGTACCAATACTTGATGGTTTCATATCTCCGGTGTTTCTTAACCGATTTTAATGAAATTTTTACAGAAGTTCATTATTTTGCTTATAGTTTCAATCCTCATTTTCCGTTTTTTGAAATTCAAGATTTTTTTGTTGTCGATTCCATGTTAATATCGTAAGCCTGAAAAGTTATTGAAAATTTGAAATAAAACTTGCTATGCCTAGGGATTAGGACAGCTTATATCTTAAATCTGGAGTCTCTAGCTTTTGTAGCTCCTGAAATCGACGCGTTCATACATACAGACAGACGGACAGACAGACGGATGGACAGCCGGACGGACAGACAGACAGGGTCATGGCTAAATCTACTCGGCTGATGCTGATCAAGAATATATATACTTTATGGGGTCGAAAAGCTCCTTCTGCCTATTACATACTTTTGCACAAAATCATTATACCCTTTTTTATCCATTTCATGGGGTAAGGGTATAAAAAGTGTCGATTAGCAGTTCATAAAAAGAACCTTTAAAGCCCAAGAGCACGAAATACCAATTAAATATGAAATTGATTATGTGAAAGCTATAAATAAATTGATAGTTTTGGGATAATTAGTGGAACGCAACGTTTTTTGTGTATATGATTAGCGGCACGTATTTATAGAACTTTTATTTTATTTTCTTCCTATGAAGGGACATCAGCCAATCAAGCAATCAGATCATCATCACCAGATTTATATATATGTATATAGTGTATGTATATTCAAACAGTCGTATGATATTTCTATAGCTTTCGATGTATAAACATGCTATGCTATAAGTTAAATGTTTACAACAGGGAAAATTTTGTTTTGATTTTGATTGCCCTGGTATTTTGGGCATATACCCCGACGTTTGTTGTTGTGGTGTCTTGGCATTTTTATGAATGGGGCAGCGGCAACCCCCATCCGATGCCAATGTCGGACAACAACAATAAAAATCGTTTAATTTTTCCGGTTAATTTACCGTCTTTGATTGACTTACAGCAATGCTGGATGTCAGCGATATTTATATACAAATAATGCACATACGCAGCGTTGTCCTTGCGACAAAATTGCTCACTGCGTGCCACATTGTCCATTAGTTTCATGAACTTGCATGAAAGCAGTGCGGCATTTTTTATTTGGCTGTTTAAAGTTTTCTGTTCAATTCGGGCGTTCCATTTATTGTTGTTGCTTTTATTGGTAATGGCATAACAATTGGTCGTGCTCCCAAACAAGCCGCCCCTCGCATGACAATCGATTTGTGCTGGCCCCAGAACGTAAATACAAATCAAATATGCATTACAATTGTCCAGTTCAGGCCTTGACCGCCCTCGTCCCTCACCTCTCTCTCTCTCTCTCTCTCTCTCTCTCTCTCTCTCAACGCTGTGCGCCCCTTTCCTTTCCTTTTTTTTCCTTGCCCACTATTCCCACTCATTGGCCAAAAACTTTTGTTGCTGGTTTTTCTGTGAATTTGCCAGGAAACACTTCTAATTTAATGACGCATTTGCTACCAGATCACTTTCAGGGCTGTTCCACAGCTGCTGCCTTCCACAACTTTCTCAGCTTAAACATACACATAACAAGATATGTACACACACCCAAAAACAAACATATGTCTCACTTTTGAAACTTTGCCGACTTGAAAGGGAGACGCTAGCTGGCGAAATGTTTTTAATTTGAAATGCCTGCTCCGAATGTATGAATGGGCAGGAAGTGCAGAGTGCACATACTTTTACTATAGAACTCGCAAAACTTCTACACCCTGTAACTATAAAACAAAAGTAAAGAGGAATATGATGGTATAGTAGAGTATGATATGAAAACTATAGTTAATCCTATGTCAATACTGAAACTGAAGCCAAAAAGTTAGCTTTTTGTAATCATATATATATCAATAATTGATCATATGTACACTATCAATGCATTGGCTGACCAATTTGGCCATATATTTTTATTTGAAAATTATTAATTAAGCTTAAAAAGTTGAACTCTCCCGTTGAATTATGTTCTTTGGTCTGATATATGTAGTTACCTAGGTGCAGTCTTAAATGGACATGTCCAAGCCGATCAATTTTTTATACCCTTAACCCATGAAATGGGTAAAAAAAGGGTATAATGGTTTTGTACAAAAGTATGTAGCAGGGAGAAGGAAGCTTCTCCGACCCCATAAAGTATATATATTCTTGATCAGCATCAACAGCCGAGTCGATTTAGCCATGTCCGTCTGTCTGTCCGTCTGTCCGTCCGTCCGTCTGTCCGTCCGTCTGTCCGTCCGTCTGTATGTATGAACGCGTCGATCTCAGAAACTACAAAAGCTAGAGACTCCAAATATTGGATATGAGCTCTCCTAATCCCTAGGCATGACAAGTTTGTTTCAAATTTTCAATAACTTTTCAGGTTTACGATATACACATGTAATCGATAACAAAAAAATCTTGAATTTCAAAAAACGGAAAATGAGGATTGAAACTATAAGCAAAATAATGAACTTCTGTACAAATTTCATTAAAATCGGTTAAGAAACACCGGAGATATGAAACCATCAAGTATTGGCACAGAACTACACAGCCATATGTGTAAGTCTGTTAGCCCGACCATCTGTCCGTCTGTATGGTCAAGGGTTAAGGGTATCTTCTAGTCGAGCTTACTCGACTAGAGTCTTCTTACTTGTTTTTTTAAATTAACTCCAAACATATTGTTGATCACTTGTCGTAGGCTTAGCCTTTTTAATATTTTGATTGATTCTAACCGAAAAACAAATCAATATATGTACATTTTTTGACATTTTCAACCCAACGGTCCATTTTACGACCAAATACAATACACTTTTGGCGTAATCAAATCAAAATCATTTCTTTCACATGATTTAAGCACTTTTCCCAAACACACAAATTAAAATAAATTCTAATTAAACTTATATTCCATATTTGGGGGAAACCTTTATCCAAAATATAAGTTTATTTTTTTTTTGTTTATTAAAATAATTAGATGGTGATATTTTTTATTTCGTAACTGCATTTATGTACATATTTTATTATATTAGAGGTATGGACAATAATCTTCAACTCGTTCTCACCTTACTTAATATTGTTACTTTAAAATTTTGACTGTATTTAGCTCGTACTTTGCACGACTTTGCATCAAATGCAAATTATTTAAAGAAAGCTTTTGCTTAATTGCTCCACCATTCATAATCAAACAAAAAAAATAACGTATACCAATCATGCTTAAAGAATAAGTTACTTAAGTATTTATTTTGTGCTTAACACTTTAAATATTTGTAAGCTATTTTCTCCGACATCCCACACGGAACTAATTGACATTAGGCCAAACGTTATTATCCTGTCAACAGTGAAGCAAAACTGTTTAGTAAGAAACTTTTCTAGCTATAGATAAGAAAGTGAAAAATCGAAACGTTGCAAAAACTTTTAAGTGCAACCCAAATCTTACATACTTAACATTTATAGCTGCTACTTCTCCTTCTGCTGCTTCCCCTTATCACCAACACCTTACAAGCCACACAAACACTTAATTTTATGGCGAATCAATTGCACAAACATTAAGTAAAACGCTTGGCCTAAGGGAACTGCGGAATAAGAGGTGGAGGATAATGCGAAAGGGGGGCGTGAAGTAACACAGGCGCTAAGCTATTATGTACAACTCAGACGAGACACATACGCACACACATGAGTTCTAATTGCTACACAGACACAAAGTGAATGGCAAATTTATGGCTTCTTATCGCTGCAACAAGTTTATCTCGTGTTACTGCTAACTGGCGTTCATTACGGACCAGTGTCTATTGCACTAGCATGCTGACGATACGAATTTCTCTATGTATCTCAGTGTGTGTCTGTGTGTGTAATATAATATTATCGTATGAGTAATCAAAATAGCTACAACATTTTTGTGCAAGTCGTACATGAAAAGTTTATATGCTCATAAAAACACTCACAAACATTTTTACATTCCTAATTGTGAATTTTGAGGAACAAAATGTAATCACGTTAATCTTTATAACAAGGTGGGAAAAATTGAATTGTTTCACTTTAAGAGTGTTGCAACACAAACAAAAAAGGCATTTTAAGCGCCTTGCTGCTAACACCAACAAAAACAACAACGAAATCTCATTGTTGATTGCATATGCCTGAAAAATGTGGCTCATGCATATATCATGATGTGTGAAGCCGACAAAAATAATGTGAATATAGCAGAAGGCAGCTGCTAAAAGTGTGCGAGTGTGTGTGAGTAACTGACTTTAGTTGGCGGGGCCAAAGAAAAAGTCAAAGACACCACAGCAGCACAAGCTACAGCACCAGCAGCAGCAGCTAACAGTAGCAACAGCAATGGGAAAACGGCTTATCCTTGAGATATAAACTGACATTTAACCAACTCAGGCAGGCGTATGCATAGCTAGCACACACACACACACACACACTTTTATACATATATACTTAGACAAAAGTAAACACAGCTGCCAGGCTTGCCCTTGTACCGCACCAACACCAAACCTCCCCCGCCCATCAAACGCAACCCATTCAATGCAATTGACTTGCAAAAAAACGAAACGAAACGAATAAAAAGTGTTTCATAGAGCAAGTAGCGGGGGGTTTTTCCCTTTCAGCAAACAGCTAGCCACACCTACCAGTCTTTACATCTCCTTTACCCTTTTCCTCTCCCTCTCCCTCTCTCTCCTTCTCCTTCTCTCTCTCTCTCCCTCTCTTTACGTACTAATTGCAACTATTTAGATTGCCTTGCCACCTATTTGCATTTAATTTCGTGAATAACGTGCCGCAGATTAGCAGCGGCAAACGCTTGAAATACAAGTTCAGCAATTAAATTAAATTGCATTTTGTGTAAATACACAAATTTTATGAGCACTTTTCGTTAACTGTACGTTTTTATTGAAATTAAATTGTTCGTGTAACATTTTCACTGTAGCACACACTGTTGTTGACTCTTTTTTGTTGTGTGCGTACCTCTGCATCTATGTATGTGACTGAGTCAGTGTGTGTGTGTGTGTGTCTCTCTTGTTGTAACCTCTGACACGCTTACGTCGCACGTTAGTCAATGTCATGTTGCCTGCCAACACCACCAACCACATAGCGCATACAAAACCAACAAACACCATTCCACATACACTCACACTTTTACTACACACATGCCATACCATAATGCATGCTGCAAACACTTTGTGGCGTTCTTATTTTGTGTGTATGTGTGTGTGTCTGTGCATGCGTCTGTTTTTGCATGTTGTGTGGCTGTGTGTGCATGTACGAAGTATTTGTCCGGTGCGTGCTGTTCGCATTTGCTCTTTGAACATTTTTTACAAAATACCCTGCACACATTTCTTGTGCATAAAATGAGAGTGATAAATATGAATTTTATAGTCATAAGACTACAAATCAATATATTATATACAAACACAACAAAATAATCGCTAAAACATAGTTTTAGAAATTTTAACTCACCCATGACACAACCAAATATAACAATTAAAAAAGTATGTGTAAACAAGATTATAATGAAAAAAGAAAACTAAATAAATTCTAAAGTGTCGTTTAGTCGCGCATTTTCATGCATTTTCTAAACGACGTTTTTCCTTGGCGCTGACTGGAGACTTATAACTTAGCCATGAAATTTGCAGTTAACGGAAAGAAGCAATTTCTTCGCTTTTGTAATTACACTTTTGGGACTTTGGAACAAAAATAGTACTCTATTATGACTTTGGTATAAGAACTGCCCGCAACACAAGTTCGCTTAAGGTCAACATAATGGAAGCCTTTTTTCGACTGGATTAGCTACGTATTATATAGCATTTCTGTTTGACTTTGTGCTCAACTCACTTTGTAAATTTACCACATAATCAGTTTATCAATGACAGCTCGCACACATTCTCAGCTAGGTTTAATTGCAATTTCATAGTCATATATCATATCGCATCCGAACACATTCTTAATTGCTGTTAAGCCTCGCGAGTATTTTTTTTTTCGGTGACCAACCACAATTTGCAAATGGCTTTCAGTTTATGCAAATAATATTACAAATTTGTGGTCGAACTTTTAATTTGTTGATTTAACTATATATATGTAGTTAGTTAGTCAGTGCGTTGGAATGAAAATGGAAATGAGATTCGGCTGCTGTTTGTGTAGTTTAAGCTTGTGGCATCCACTGCAAAGAAATGCCACAAAATGCTTAAGTGCCCCCGCCCTACCCATCCTAGCTATCAAAATTGTCAAGCTAATTGCATTCAGTTTAGCATCCGCCCCAAAGCCGTGTTATATTAAATTTCACAAAATACGACGCAGCTGCAAAAAAAACTTTTAAGTGTCGCTATTGACTGAAGGACACAGAATTTGCGAATACGAATGAGAATTCAGTTGCAAAAGTCCGGGCATGTCCCGACAACATTTGTTAGCCACTCTAATTACCCACAGATCTCAGTTCAGTTGACCATCTTATTTAACTACAGCCAATTGACAAGCTTAACATTGTTATATAATGATTTTGCAAACAGGCGTTCGTAAATTTACAACGCAAGAACTGTTAAAAGTAAGACGAAATGTTCAAAAATTAGCACTATACCTAAGGCTCACTTTGGCTCTTTTTAAAGTGTTCCACACCACATTGTACCAAACTGCACTAGTAGTAAACCTTGTGGTTGCTCAAAATAATGAAACAATATTTTTTTAACTTTGTTAGCGATAATGCATTGACGACAGCACTCCTATGTTAAGGTATTGTGTTAGTATATACGGACGAGGACTCATAGCTATAAGTAACTCAAGCAAATAATACTGTTGCATGTAGTTGGTAGGTAATGCAAATAACATTTTTATTACTTAGCAAGTAAGAAGTCTAGTCGAGTATTCTTGACTAGAAGAAACCCTTAGCCCTTAACCTTTAACATATACAGTCACACTTGCAATTATTGTACCAATGCCTGTTTACTTACTTATATTTTTTTATCTGCGGTGTTTCTAAATCTATTTTACAGATTTTACAATGCTTACAGATGATTATTATTTTGTTTTTGTTTTCACTTTCCATTTTTAAATTTTAAAAATTCCAGATTTTATTGTTATTGATTACATGTGTATATCGTAAGCAGGAAAAATTATCGAAAATTTGAAACAATTTTCTGCTTCCTAGGGATAGGAGACCTTATACCCAAAATCGAGAGTCTCTAGATCTTATAGTTTCTGCGATCTACGCATTCGTACATACAGACGGGCAGACAACAAACTGCACATGGCTCGGCTGTTGATGCTGATCAAGAATATATATACTTTATGAGGTCACAGATGCTTCCTCCTGCCTATTACATAATTTTGCACAAAACTATTATATTCTTCTTTAGCCATTTCATTGCTTAAGCGAATAAAAACCAATTTCAATGCGTTTAATACTAGGCAGCTTAAAAACTTTTTGAAAGGTCTATGATATGTATTGCATCCTAGGCTAAAAATTAATTTTTGTCATTCATGCCAAACAAGTAAGAAGGCTTAAGTCGATTAAGCTCGTCTAACCCTTGACCTAACAAATACGGCCATACGTGCACTACTGTACAAATGCCTGATGATTTAACTTCAATCTAACTTTGTCTATAGTTTCTGTTAAAATTTTTAAAATAAAGGAAAGGGCGTATTTACAGTTAGGCAAAGAATAGGAACGTATATAACAAAGAATACGCTGATAGGTTATTGAGCGTATGACGCACTATTTAAGTTTAAGTTTTAGTTCGCAATCAACCTTCACATAAAGCACATAATCTTTCTATTTGAAATAGAGAATATTTTATTACTCTCTCAAGCCGAAATCGCTGGAGTCTTCTGATAATTCTCATCAGTTTCAAACCCCTCTAAAGCTCAGACACAGTTCATAAGTTAAGGATACAAAAATATACATAAAGTATACATCGGTGTTTTATTTTTTAATAAAAACAAGCAACGTTACCAAGGCTATCCTAAAGTAACCATAAATCAATATATCAAAAGGTATTTTCTTTTGTTTACTAGCTCTAATTAATATGTATACAGTGTTATAAATAAAGATTCGTTAGTATATAATGTATTTGGCAAACAGAATAACGTAAAGGGTATGCCTATAGTCAATCAGCTGACTCTTAATTATTGTAATTGATGTTATGCATCGCTTTACGCAATTAAACACTGCGTGCAATGAGGCGAATTTTACGATTTATGGTTTGTGTGTGTGGCTGGTGACTTGCATTTGCAAATGCAATAATTTATTAAAAAGCTCATCAATTAAGCACAATAAATGTGCACAACGAATAAATTCAATGCCAAATAAAATTTTTTACTGCTGTGTTGCTCATAAACAAAAAATCAGACACAGTCAAAGCAGGCAGCAGTAGCAGGATCAAGGAGCTGTATATGGACACATTCGGTGACTTGTTTTGGTTGAATGTAGGCCATGGAACATCCAGCCCCAACATGACCGTAAAAAGGGAAATTGCTTTTAAATGCTGTCCGAAGTATATGTATGATTGTGTGTACATATATGTCTGTATTTGCTAAGATGTGTTCATTTTGAAGATTTAAAAATGCAAGTCTAAGTCACAACAAAACAAGTAAGAAAGCTCTAATCGATAAACTTGACTAGGAGATACCCCGTAAACGTAAACTTACGCGAACGGTCATACTCGCACTACTGGACTTATGCATATTGATTAAAGATTATCAGTATCTCTGAAATATCTCGATACCTTATCTCGATTTCATGTGTATATCGAAAACCGGCTATCGGCAATTTCAAACAAACTTGTTTTGCCTAGTGCTAAGAGCAGGGTAGTATTCTCAATCTGAAGTCTTTTATACACTTTTATACAGACGGACAGACGTACATAACAAAACCTAGTCGTGGGTTCAGGGTATAAAAACAATTTTCCTGCTGATGCTACTGCTGCTGATGATGATGGTCATGTATATATGTATGTCAAGACGTTGGAAGCTGGATTCTATGTCGTAATTATGCCGCGACATATATCGATGATTAAGGAGTTGTCATACGCTAACCACAACAATGGCAACAGAATAACAAAAGAAGCTTTTTGTATTAATTCTTCTCTTCTCTTTTTTTGTATTTATGTGTGTTTTTTGGCCTTATCCGTTATTGTTTGAAAACTGAACTGAAAATTGAGCAGTGCTTAGCATTTTAATCAATAATTGAATTGTTAGAAATTGAAGCTAATTCATTTACAAAATTCTGTTTCGATATCACAAATATAAAAGTGTTAGAATTCTTAGATTATATAATATAATGTATCCGTTAGAATTAGTATTTCTACGTGACATACAAACTTTGTTTAGTTGATTTAAAGCATATTCATGTGAGCTCAGGTCTGCTCAAATTTGACCAGGCTTTTTTTCCAGTTACCAAAATTCGCATGCCAGTGCCAAGCAGATTTGTATTATTTATGCTGTGAACACAATATGCTGCCGCCATATGCTATGTACAAAAAACATAATGTTTAATATATACATATGTATGTATATGCCAAACCCCTATATATACAAGCGTATGTGGCAGACCTGAACCATGAAATTCGCTGGTCGCTGCCGAAGTGTGCACAAAAAAACCAAAAAACCCTAATACAAAATACACATTGGACCCGCGTTCGCACAACAAGCAATTTGCCAGATTTGATTTTTGGATTCGCAACTCGGTATTGGTAACAGTCACGGCTAAGATTATAGCCACCTATGCTGAGATTTATGCCAAACTTAAAAATACATATTTACATTTCATTGCTAAAGAGGGGCAAAAAAAAGGGATTGTCGAAATTCATTCGGCAGAAAACGAGTCGTCACACACATAAATCCATATGTGTATCATACATACATATGCTAAAACATTGTAAATATGTATTTTTATACTCTTAACCCATAAAATGGGTAAAAAAAGGGTATAATGGTTCTGTGCAAAAGTATGTAACAGGCAGAAGGAAGCTTCTCCGACCCCATTAAGTATATATATTCTTGATCAGCATCAACAGCCGAGTCGATATAGCCATGTCCGTCTGTCTGTCCGTCCGTCCGTTCGTATGTCGCGTCGGTCTCAGGAACTACAAAAGCTAGAGACTCCAGATTTTGGATATGAGCTTTCATAATCCCTTTTCCGGCTTACGATACACACATGAAATCGATAACAAAAAAATCTTTTAATTCGAAAACTTAAAAATGGATATTGAAACTATAAACAAAATAATGAACATCTGTGAAATAATTATTAAAATCGGTTGAGAAACACCAGAGATATGAACATTGGTACAGTAGTACATGTACATATTTGTATGTCTGTCAGTCCGTCCGTCTGTCCGTCTGTATGGTCAAGGGTTAATGATATCTTCTAGTCGAGCTTACTCAACTAGAGCCTTCTTACTTGTTAATATATCTATTTTAGGGGCAAAATCTTTTCAATAACTCATAAGAAGCGAACCTTTCACGAAGCTTGCAGTTATTCGTTACTCATACGCCATGTGACTATAATAACAAGGCGGCAATATGTAAAGGTATTCCTTAAGCTCTGGCCAACAATACATCAGAAGCCTCAGGCAGAGATTTAAGGACACCAAACACCCACACCCACACACACACACACACACACACACACAGAGGCAGAAATCCATCAACTTATGCATACAAAAATGTACATTTGAGTTTTAGCTTTAATTTAGAGAGAGAGAAAGATAAAGAGCGGGAGAGAGATTTAAGAAAGCTGAAAAGCTTAATTTAACTGAAAATTACTACATCTTTCACTTTTATCAGGTCTGTATTCGAACAACAATAAAATACTTACATTTGGTTTCCAAAAGTACTTTAAATCCGTTGATAGTTGGTATAACAGAAGATTTTTTCGTTCCGTCGAAGTAAAATAGCTCCGATTACTTTTTTATAATCACTGACACAAACACAGCAAACATTTTCTAAGCACGAGTTTAATTTAAACTCAATGTAAAGTTATTCTTTATATATTTTATTCTAGATATTCTATATTATAACTATGACATACATATATACTTTTTCACTGCTCAACAATTGCTAAAAATCCCCCAAATTGACAGAAATCAATAAACAAATCGTGTTGGTGTTTGTAAATTACAGTCCCTTGGGAATTCTCAATGTTTTAGGAAGTTCGCTTTTGTATATAGACTTGTTGATATACATACATATATCGTGGACCATAAACACCTTGATATGTATTCACTTCAAAGCCAACAAATTGCTTTTATTTCTGTTGCCCAGTTCTCTCATGTGTGTACACATAAAACACATGCGAGTCGTTTTGTTTTGGAAAGTTTTTTTTGTTTCACGGTTTGTTTTTTCATTTTTCTTGTGTTGTTTTCTTGGTTCCGGGCAACGAAATTTCGCCGTTCGCCAGGTATTTTGCTGACAATTAATTGTGCATTAATTTTAATTAGGTCAATATATCTTTTTTAGCTCCGAGCCAGATGCCGAAGCAAAGGCGAGCAATGTGGCTAGCTAATTAGAAAAAGGGAACAACTTTTTGTGCTCAGCACAGCACAAAATTCTAGCTAGTAGCATCACGTGGTGCAAACATTTCAATTAGGAGTTGCCTCAAAGCACACAAATGCCAAATATACATACTACATACTTATATATCATAGGCCAACTAATAGACATTACTCTTCGTGTGTGTGTGTGTGTGTGGCAGAATGTAGCAGAATGTGGCAGAGAGTGTGCTATGCCAATTGGCCAAATTGTGGTTGCCAAAAACGGAAAATGTGACAGAAATCGAGTTACAAGCAGGCAACAAACGAAGCAAAACATATAAACATGATACAGTGGACATTCGTAAATATTAACATTATATCGACTTTTGGAGAGTATTTAACTTTAACAAGTCAACTAAATGTATTGACAGTTGCTTAATAAAAGAAGATACAACAATTAGAAATGCATTGTTTATTATGATTCAAATTTATTGTATTTTTACATAGTGTATGTGTGCAGCAATAAGCTGCCAATACTCAGGACACTAAGCAACAACGGCAATTTACACTCATAATTTATCTGTGCCGAATATAGGAGCCTACACACAATTTTGACATACTTCAAGGCGTCACTTACACACACAACCAAACTCAGAGAAAGAGAGAGAGAAAGAGAGAATGTACCCGTACAAATTGAAATTCTGGCAACGGCAACGGCAACAGCTTTAACTTGTTGACGTCGTCGGAAGCAGCCGCAAGTAGTGGGCGTCAAATGTTGGAAGGACGCGCAACAGAGTACAAAAAAAAAAATAAAAATAAAAAAATCACAAGTCGCTTGCTGGATTCAACAATTTGTTGAATGTACACACACACATTTATGTATATATACATATATATGCATGTTTGCTATTCTGTGTGTGTGTATGTATATTATATGAAATGAACATATACCAATAAAAGTATGTTTTGGACTTTTTTTTTTTCGCTTTATGTAAAAACGAAAGACACACACCAACACACACACAGAAAGAGACTTGTACGTTGAGTGCTGGGCAAATGTATGTATATGTATGTGTGGTGTTTGTACTCAGTACAAGAATACAAAGAGAATGTAGCGACAAGCGGAACGACAAGACTCCAAAAGCGGAGCCCGAATTCAGCGTTGAGACGTTGAAACGATAAAGAGCAAATAAATGGCTCGAAACAAAAAAACGATGAGAAGATGAAGCAAAGCACAGCACATCACACACACACGGACAGCAAAGTTAACCGTTAACTGTTAGAAACACACCACGAGTATCAAAATGCGTGCATAAAAAAAAATGTATTTATGTGGTCGTCTGTGTTCTTCTTTTATTTTTATTTTTTAGTATACGCACTTTGATGAATTTAACGTGTAAATTATTGTGACTCGCACTTGTTGTTTATAAACATTTATTTATATTCTTCAGTGTTCATCGCTATGGGAATTTAATTTTTTTTTTTTGTTTTTATGTTGAATTTTTTATGAAGTCGCAAACAACGCACAAACACACACACCCTCACTCGTTTGGCGGGGGGCTAGGTGCCCGAGGCGGCGACTACGCGCAGATTTCGACTGTCCTCTGTCAGTATACGTGCCCTGTGTGCGTAGTGTGTGTGTACAAGTTGAACGCGTTGCCGACAATGAAAACAGATCCAAATCCCGCCTAACACTGCTCGAGATGGCTTCTGGTCGCCAGATCTGGCCACAAAAGAACTGCCAAACTGACAAGTAACAGTGCTCTGTTAAACTAACAGAATGGAACCGCTTACAGGCACCGAATGCGGGCATTAGGTCAGTATTAACAGCTGCTATTACTTTAACAGCTCGTGAGAGAATAAGGCAATGTCGCTCATTAACATTTTAACTGCTGTCGGCATCGTCAGCAGGCTTAACGTTTTTTCTTTTTCTGTTGTCATTTTTTCCAAATCTGGCTAGCCTTAGTCTCTTATTTATACGATGCTGTTGCATGTTTTAGCCCAAGCATCTGTTTTCTATCAAAAACTTGTGTGTGGGCACACACGTGCGTGTTTCTCTTAGTGTATGTGTGAGCCTGTGTTGTTGCGTGTAGGTGTATATGCACACATACACACGTATGAGCACATTGAATTGGTAGTGTTTTATGGCGCTGCTTCCGTTAGCCAAGCGGAAAAATGTTTACTACAAAAGAAACACACAACCAGAGCAATATGCAAAATGGCTTTTGTCTGACTGTGTGGCTTTTTGTATGTTTGTATGAAAGTGTATGTTCGTTCATTTTTCTATTCTTGTTCTTGTTGTAGTTATTGTTGTTGGTATTGCAATGTGTGTTGATAGTTGCGTAGTCGTCCATGCCCTAAGGTAATGTGGCCATTTTTAATGCGTTTAGTTTATTCAAAGAAAGCATAAGAAAATATTTAAAAGTTGTCAGCCTCAGCTTAAACTCTAATATATGTATTTTATTTTTCACAAAAGAAAAAGCTAATATGTATTAAGTATGTTTGTATGTGAGCGGTCAGGGCGACTGCCCTGAAAAATTCAATTAAGTTAGCCGAAAGCAAAGAACCAAACAAAAAATCATCCGCAAAGTCAGGAAACAGACGCATTCAGCCAAAATTAAATGTCGAAAAACTTTGGGAGCAGGGTAACCCAAACGTGCGCATCTGATGTTTTTGTAGTGGTTGTTGTTTGCTCTGTTGTTGTTATTGGTTTTGTAATGAGCAACTGCGTGCCTTAAGCCCACCACCAAGAAGAGCTTCAACAACCGACACACAATTATACTCACAGACTCCACTTTGCTAATGGAGCTGGGTGCTTATGTTGATGTTGATACCTCTGCCACAAAGGGAATACGCATGTTCATCCATCCATATACATATATATATAGAAGCACTACACACACACACATATATATATATACAATGAGCTGTTGCTGCTGAAGCACGCGCCACTTTGATTAGCCTACTTCGAGGCGCATTTTAGACCACTCGCAATTCGATTCGCATCACGAAGAGATATCCCAAAACGTTTTTCTATTTCTTGCTATACATATTTACTCGATGTTCATATATTATGCCTTTATTTTACGTTCATTGTTTATGCTTATCCGATTTCTCTCGAACAAGGTCTGGGATCTAGGGAGTTTCGTTTAGCAGCAACAGTAGATTGCAACCCTACACCTGCGAGCGAGCCCAGAGCACGGAGTAAACTGTTCGGCCTCCTCGTTTAATGCGACAAACGTAGCAGCGACCGCACCAGAAAAGAGAGCCTTGAATGTTAAGTTAACAGTGCGTTAACAATAGGTCAGTTACACTGCAGTTGCATTGCATTGCCGCATCGCAGAAATCTCAATGTTAAAATATTAATTTTCATTAACATACACTGAAATAAATACAAATCGATTAGAGCACACGGCCGACCAACCCATTATACACTTATTATATTTTTTTATATTTTAAATAAATGCATTTTCATGTTTTTTTGAACTAAATAATAATGCACAAAATCAGCACGACGTTTTATTAAAGAGAGCATTTTATGGCAATGTAACACAAACGATCGCGTAACTATTAGGTATTTAGTATTTAATTTACTTATGCTCTTACACTACAATAATAATAGGATGAGTTTTAGTAAGTGTTCTGGGCAAAACGTAATCACATCTATATTTACAGTATATTTTTCGATCTGCGGGAATTAAGACAAGTTTGACGTAAAGTGAAGAAGGAAGAAGAATTTATACAATCTATAAAAAGTTTAAATTTTTATTATTTTGCTACATGTAAAGTAAATCACTTATTTTAAATTGATTTAAATGCAACATACAATTGTAACGCGATCAAGGATAAATTCATTAAAACGGAATAAATGAACACATTTTTTGAAGTTCCTGTGGAATATTTTTATGGATAAAGTTTTTTTATTTATTTCATTTATTTATTTATTATTATTTAATTTTTATTTTATTAATAAAAAAAAACAAATATTGTAAATTTAATTTGATTAAATCTACCTCTCAAAATGTGTGCCATTGGTATTTTCAATTGAATTTTAGTTGCGTTAATATACCCCCTAAAACTATTCCCTAATTCCTCCTTTTCGGTTAACGCAGCATTTATGAATTTTAATCTTTAATATCTCTGACATTTCTCAACCGATTTTGACGAAACTTATAGATTTTTATTATGTTGTCTATGGGCTTTTAAACAAGATTCAAGTATTTAAAATTTAAGACTATATTTTTTTGAAACCATTTTGTTTTGAAAACGGAAATACACTCCGATAATTTAAAGAAAGCTTAGCTTCCTGAGATCGACGCGTTCACATATACAAATAAACAGACAGACAGACGGGCAAACAGACCGACGTGTCTTAACACGAATATACAGTGGCTTACAGCTTATTTACGGCAGTAACGAGCAACAATGTTGCTTTCCATAAACTAATTATACATTATTAAACATTTTAATGACTGACGGTGCATATATTTAGCACCAAATTTAATATCACATTAATATCACGTTCACCACATAATATATTACTAGATTTGGGTAAAAGCTTATTCAAGCCAGTTAAAAATATTAATATCATATATGTATTTACATTACGGACACCTGCGTATATCCATATAACCCAAATTTTTTGGTTAAAAATTTAAATATTTGTGGTATAAATATACCAATCCTTCGTAGTCTAGTTATATTCTGCAATTTCGATGCAAGAAGCTAACAAAGAACACCGAATACTCATCCTGAAACTCTTCAAAAGGAGATTCACAGCTTCTAGTGTGAAGAACATCATTCGGCACTTCGTCCGCGGATAGAGGACAAAGGCAGAGAAAATCCCCAGGAATTGGGGACTAGGATAGTGAGCACCAAAACCCACATGCACAAGGAATTGGTGTTGTACAACATAGTAATTTATTTAAGGAATACGACGTACTTTCCCGTTCTACCAAGACAAGTTCAGTCCTAGCTTATCTGGAACTGTCCCTAAAAGCTAAAATATGAACAAATATGGAGTCTCTAGCTCACATAATTTCTGAGATCGACACGTTTATATATACAGACGGGGTCGGAGATGCTTCCTTCTGCCTGTTATATACTTTTGTACAAAACTGTTATGCCCGTTATAAAAAATACTAATGTTAATATGTATGTCTAATAAGCTAAGCACGAATAAATAAATGAATGAATGCATTCAAATTATACAAATTTTTTTCACAGACATACTCCAATATTGTTTCCTGTTTTAGCATAAATTAATATTTCTGTTTCCATTAAATAATATTCAATAAAAACAAACCCAAATAAAAAACTTTATTTTATGTCGAAATTCACGCAGAGCTAAATAAAAGCATTTTTAAAATTAAAAAAAACAACACATTCAGCAATAAACTTAAGCTAATTGACGCAAATTCTATGTTATTATATTTAATATTTTTAGTAGTCAAAAAAATAGGTCACGCTTTTGATTTTGTAAATATCCAAAAGATATTTAAATGTTTATTAAATACAACTTGCATTTGATTTGAGGTTGTGTTAAAGTTGAAATTACGTTTGTACAGCGATTTATAAAGATAACTATTGTTTGTAAAGTTAAGGCACTTAGCGACGGTCGGTTTTGCCGGTGCCACGTTTGCCGGAATACAAATGTCTGGGCATCTTGGTGCCAATGAAACGATCCGCTTCGCCCTTGAGACCCATTCGTGTAACCTTCTTGGCAATGTCGCGTTTGGCACGCACTTGCGCCTTCTTTCGAATGGAAACATCTTTGATACCAAGGGTGTCGCGACTGGGTGCACGCTTGAGCGGCTTGCCAGTCCGCTTGACCACCGCCGAAGATTCCTTGTCTAGCAGGGGCTGCTTGGGCGTTATCTTGCTGCCAATAGCAACAGTACCACGACGAATATCCACCACAGACTTTGTGAAATTGGCATTCTCTGAACCTGACATATCGACTCCCAGACCCTCCATGGTCTCCACCAATTTGTTGACGGAACGATCGCGCACCTTGGGCTGCTTGTGACGCGGTATGATGGGCTTATTCTTTCTGGATGAGAGACGCTTCTCATCGCGCAGCTCAAAGCGTTTGCCACGTATCTGTTTCGCCATTTCGCGAATCTCTTTAAGTGTCTCATCCATAGACATATCGGGCACATTGTATACACCACCAGATTCACGAAGACCTTCTTCGCGTTCCAGTTCATCCAGTTTCGAGAAAATATCGGCATCGATGTAATCGGCAATGTTACGACCCTCCAAAAATTCGGGAATAACATCGTAGCGCTCATCTTCGGGTATTTCCTCATAATTCTTCTTCAAATCTAATGTGTAGTCATCGCCCATCTCCTCTTCAATCTCCTTCTCCAATTTCCGCTTACGTTCTGACTTGGCTGCATTGTGTTCGAGACGCGCCAACGCCTGTTCCGGTATACAAGGAGCTCTAACCTTATCGTCACGCGGGGCTGGTATTGCCACGTGCAAACGGTTCAGAATGTTATCCACCTTCTTGGTACGCATCTTCTGGTCGACGCGGTAGGAAAGCAGGCGTTCACAGGCCTCTGTTTTAACTTCCATAACACCAGTCTCCTGCATTGTGGACATATACATAACAGGCACCTGTTTATCCTCTTCCAATTTAGTTATGATCGCCCGTCGCTCTGCGGGCAAATCGTTCGGCGTACATATATCCACTTTGTTTATTGCTAAAATCAGTGGTTTATTTGTGAAGAGAGGCTTAATGCTCTCGAACAGCTTCACCTGATCCTCTAAAGAATGGCCGCACTGCTCTGAAATGTCCATGAAATAGAGAACACAGGCGCGCAAATGCGCCAGAGCGGTAATCGCCTGCATTTCAATAACATTGCGCTCCTCAAGCGGATGGTCGAGGATGCCAGGTGTGTCGATCACCTGCCAGCGTAGGTACTTGTAATCTGTGTGTCCCACGTATAATGATTTGGTTGTGAAAGCATACGGCTGCACTTCGACGTCGGCGCGTGTGATTTTGTTAATAAACGACGACTTGCCCACGTTGGGAAAACCGCAGATGATAATGGTGCGTGAGTAGGGATCGATTGTGGGCAGACGGGACAAGTGCTGGCGCACTTGCTCCAAATATGTTAAGTTGGCTGCCTGGCGCTTTAAAATAGTGGCCATGCGACCCAAAGCTGCCTTTTTCAGCTGTTTGCAACGATACAATGAGTCGCCGTATTTTAACAGACGCACATAGTCCTTGGCAACGCTACAGGAATAAAAGAATTCGTTGAATAATATTGTTTTATATAACTATGTTTTTTATATTTACTTGTCCACCAAATGCCTAGCCGTGTTTAGCTGACCCAGGGCCAATTTGTAATGGTCCTTATCGTACAGAACATTCATCAGATCTGCGTAGAAAGGATGCACATCATCCAATTTTGGAAAGTCCTGAATGATTTGCGAAAGACGATCGTGGAAATTCTGTTGTGTATATTTTACTTTTCGCGTGTAAAAGGCACGAATACGCGAGATTTTGTATCCCTTATGCACAACTGTGGGCGTCTTTCGCTGTGTCTTCGACAGCATAATGTCGATAAAGTCCTAGAAAACGATATTCCATATTTATTATTTGAGAATTGCGCATTTGTAAACAGATCGAGAGAGGTTATGTTGGATTTAGGGGTTCTCTAAGATAACATAATCAAAATAAACTAAAATTGAATACATACCTTTGCTGGCGGAACCACCATTATCTTTTTAAAATTGTACAAACTCATTTTTGTGTTTATTTATTTATTTTCCACGGATATTCAAGGAAAATAAATGGGAATCGCTAACAAAAACACCACGCGGTGCCTGGAACAGATTCCAAAAAGAGATGATATAGAGTCTAGAGATGGGTTGAAAAACCTCCGATACATACATCGACAAAAAACATCGCAAAGTGTGCAATCATATCGAATATCTGCCGATAGCGTATCGACTACCAACAATGAATATTTGTGTCTATATATTATAAATCAAGAAGAAGCTGCGAAAAAAAAAAACAAGCAATATTCAAAAGTTTAAAAAAACAAGTGCGTTTGGAAATCGCATTATATTTTAATATGCTAATGTATAACAACCCCTATTATAATGCTGGACAACGCTAACGGTAGACCATTCAGATGTGACCAATGCAACTACACATCAAATCGTTCCTATGACCTACGGCGTCACCAGCAGCGTCACACCCGTAAGAAGCTCATCGAAGGCCATTCTCATAATTGCACTAAGTGTGAATTTGTTACCAAGTGGAAACGTAACATGAAACGCCACATGCAAAAACATGATAATGAGGAAGCCGCCTCAGAAGACGAACAAATAATTGAAGAGTATATAGTGGAGGTGCTTGAGAACTCTGAAACAGAACCCGACAATTATGAGCTAAGAACTGAAGCAGAATTCATCACAGATTCGGAAACAGATCAAACTAACAACGAAGTAGAAAAAGAAAAGGGTCCACGGATTTTTAAGTGTGACCTCTGCCGCTATACAACCAAACGGTCCTTCGATCTGCGACGTCACATGCAGACGCATTATAAAGTTAAGATCGTTGATGGCGGAGCTCATAAATGCCCAAAATGCTCATTCGTAACAAAATGGAAACGTAATATTAGAAGACACATGCGAAAACACGAAAAAGACCCTGGTGAGGAAGTGGATGCGGTACAAATAGATGAGCAGTCGACTATTGAGTATAAAGTGGAGCTAATGGACTCAGACAAAGTGTATATGTATAGTTTTTCTAAGGCACTAGACAGCCAAAGTGTTGACAAAATTTACAAATGCACGCTCTGCGATTATGAAACTAAACGCATGTTTGACTTGCGACGTCATTCACTAAAACACGACAAGGAGAAGGCAATTTTAGGAATAGCCTATCAATGTAACGATTGTTCGTTCCTAACTAAATGGAAACGCAATATACAACGCCACATAGAGCAAAGGCACAAGAAAACTCCAGCTGCGGGCGAAGCGACGGATGAAGAATTGTTTTATAAAATTTTTGTTGAGCAAACATCCGAAACGGATGCGGACTCGTTTGAAGAAGAAATTGATACCTTAGAACTGAACGAGGAGAAAGATCCCGAGGTATTGCCTAGTCTATGGATTACCCTACCGTCAGAAGAGGCGTAGAAAATACACTTAAATACCAATAAAGGTCGGAAAAGCAACACCCTTAAAGCTTATTACTGTTTTTAATTTATATCTACATTATATTTCTTATTAAGTATTTATAATTCAAAAATATATATGTAAACTTAAAAAACTATACGTAAAATAACAGTTCAGGAAATATTTTTACATATATAATATTTTATATTAAATAATGACAATAAGTAGAGAACTTTTTTTGTTTCAAATCTAGATATCACCAGATTGTTTAAAGTTAAGTTTAATCGTGACATATGCACTGTGCAGTGAGAACGTTTCACACGCCAGACTTAAGCTACCAAATATAAATTCATTAGAAACAAATTATTTAAACTTGGTAAAATATTAATTACATAACTATATGTAATATAGTATGGAATTATCATCGTTATCGATTTTGTGTAACAAACTATCGATGTAAATTTATTATTTAATCGTAGGGACAAAAAAATCTATGTTCGTACATCACTAGTTTCGATGATTTTTTTACATAGAAAACCTCACAGAATTGTTGCTTAAATTTTGCTTAAATTTAACACAAATAGCTTTGTTATAGTACACTTTATAAAGGAAAACAAACTAATTTATTAAAATGGCCGACGACTGGGGTAAGTGTACCTATATGCGTCATCATTAAAATAACGTGGGCGCTGCGCATGTAGCGCTCATTGCGCCCCCGCCCACCACTCCGACTACCCATACGTTTTGCTTTGTAAAAGACAAGAAAAGAGAAGAACCACAGAAGCACACTATGCTAGCGTATGGCAACGTGCACCCAACCTTGATATTTGTAGCAATTGTTAGTGCCATATATGCCATGTGTTAACTGAACTTTCTATTGACATGATCAATGCAGAATCCGCCGCCGACAGTGAAGTTGTCATATTACCGAATGCAGCCAAAAATATAAACAAGTGGGAGGGCGAAGACGACGACGACGATGTGAAGGTACGTTTTCACAAACAAGACTTTTAGAAAATAATCTGTATGCACATATTTCTTAACAATTCCATCAATCACTCTCGACTGTTAAGCAGTCAAAACTTGTTTTTTTTTTTTTTTTTTTTTGACGCGTTTTGCTTTTGTTTAACATATTCACTTTCATTTTGTTGTACACGTGTTCACTTTGTGATTGCACTTTGTGATTCAGTGTGACTCATTTGTAATGAATTTTAATTTGTTAATACTTAGGAAAGCTGGGAGGACGAAGAGGAGAAAAAAGATGAGGAGAAGCCCACGAAAACAGAAACGCCAGCTAAAAGCAAACCAAACAAGGCACTAAAAGCGAAACTGGAGGAACAAGAGGTTAGCTTTGTTTTTTTTTTTTTATGTATTACTACATTTCTAAATCAAATATTATGTGCAAATAGCGTCTGAGCGAGGAAGCGGAAGCGCAACGATTGGCTAATTTAACACCGGAAGAGAAATTGGCGGAAAAGCTGCGTATGCAAAAGATCCAGGAAGAATCAGATTTAAAGAGCGCCCTTGAAACATTCGGTGTGACGAGTATAGGCGGTGGCCTCGATGCCTTCAATCCGCAAAGCAAAGAGGAATTCAAGGAGTTTGGCGCCACGCTCAGCTGGAAAGTAGGACAGTACAAAGAAAGTCCCCATTTTCCCCAGTTTATTGAGGATCTGGTGACAGCTCTCTGTGTCAACTGTAAGTAATTATGACATACCATTCTGCACATTACCAAACTGATAATTATGATTATGAATCAAGTGGGCGCCGCTGACATTAAAAAGGTCAAAATGACCGTGGAGAGTTTACACTCAGAAAAGTTGAAAATGGAGAAACCCATTACTAAGAAGGTAGCTGCCAAGGGCAAGGGAAAAGTTTCGCTGCGCACAGAAAACGATGTAAGTCAAAGGGAATCGATAAGCAGTTGTTTAACCAAATTATAAATTATTCATAATTTATTGTTTTCTCTTTGTTTTCAGGATATTGACGTCTATCAAAAGTATGGAAATGATTTTACCGACGATTACGATGATTTCATGTGAATAGAATCAATAGTTACAACTTAATTATTGAATATAAATAGTTGCTTGTTGATGTCGAAGAGTTCGAGAGTTCATCTTGTTAAAGAAATCGCGCAGGAAATTAAAATCTTTTGTTAATTATGAGAATGTTGATTAAAAGCGCCATATTAATATAAATATATGTACATATGTGTATACATATATATATCTATATATATTCGTATGACAGCACACACCATTACATTTACATAGATGCATGTAAAAAAGAAAAAAAAATATATATATATAATAGAATAACTAAAGTCGAGTCAAGCAAGTAATCAAGAAACCTCAATGAATATTCAGATTACAAACAGACAAAAACTACATAAAAAATTAGGTACATGAATGGCTTCTTGTAAACATACTTTTTTTATATTATAAAGCGATATTAAATCTAAAACAAAAAGTCAAAAAATTTATTTTTTTAAACATCTTTAAAGCAAGATCAAGAAAGTTATCGAAACTTCATTGATCGGTAGTTTTCTTTTGCGTCAGCAAACTTAGAGGCATAGCATTTAATTGAATAACCTCTTTTTTGCGCATCCATCCAATGTTGATTGCGTTGCAGCCCTGGTCAGACACATGCTCTTCATTAAACAAATGTAAGCATGGCGGATAATATCAATGCTTATATTGCCGGTATTATTATAATCAATTACAAAGACTGTTTAAATGTATAAGTCAACTTGACATTATAGAGGCCGCTGCCGAGGAGCTGCCTAGCTCCGAGGATGAAGAAGACATTGAAGATGTGGACACCTGTAACGCTCAGGAATTAGCAGCCGAATTTCGCTTTCAATATGCAGCGGACGAAGCGTCACTCACATTGAAGCGGGACTACGTATTGGGTTTATGTGCTGATAGTGAATTCACACGCCTCGTAGCGGGACTGTCCAATACTGCCGTCAAAATTTACGATGTTAATACATCGGGCGCACTAACGGAAGTCCACAAGGAACTCGTTCCCATTGTGGCTAATTCAGAACATGACCATACCATTTGTGGCGTGCGCTTTCTGGCAGATGATGCAAATATGCTCCTCGTAGGCACCACCAATGGTCTGGTGCGTCTTTTCGATTTACGAGCCACTGGCGAACAGGCGTGTTTTCAGTACAAAAACGAACCAAATACGAATTCCGCTTTGCCACCAGTGCCAAAAACCATCACTTGTTTCGATCGCAATGCCAACAGTCGCATTATTTGCAGCGGCACGGAGCAACACATGGGTTCTGTGTACCTTTTGTTCTTTGATTTACGTGAACGCAAGCAAATGGGCGTTTATTACGAGAGTCACGAGGATGATGTGACGGCTGTGCGTTTCCATGCCAAGAATCCAGATCTGCTGTGTACCGGCGGCACAGATGGCCTGATTAATGTGTTTGATATTCAAGGAGAGTGTGAGGAAGACGCGCTTTTAAATACTATTAACACCGAAAGCAGTGTACATCGTCTCAATTGGCATCAGAATGCAAATAATCAGGATATTATCTCGTGCATAACACACACTAATGATTTTAAGAGCTATGAATGCCAGGAGGGCGATGAAGTTTACTCGTTTGATCGTTGGGCTTTAACAGAAGGTATTCGACGAAAAAGAGCCGGCAATTTTAACTTAATCAATGCACACAACATGGAGGACAGTGGTGTTTTTCTGTTAGCTGGCACCAACTTCAATCGAGGGTAAGTTTTGCTTAGATTTTGAATTAAGTATGCAGGGTTCATAATTTTAATTTGATTTCTATATATAGAGAGGTGCTACGTTCTTTGACTGCTGCGACAAAGAGTACGCTTAAGCCACTTACAAACTTTGTAGGCAATAAACAAATAGTGCGCGAAAGTCTCTTTGATCCTAAGCGAAATTTGCTGGTAACTGGTGGCGAAAGTGGCATTATCTCCATCTGGACACCGGATGCAAGTAGCCAGCATAGCAATAATAAATTAAAGAGCAAATCTTTGGCAGCTAAAAAACATAAGAAAACTCCATATTAACAAAAACTATTTAAAATGATACAGTTGTCCATTTTTGTATTAATTTTTAATAAAAAAAAAACTAACTACCATACTCTTTGTTTGTTGAATTTTTCCAATTTAGCGGAACTTTGACATTGCCAGATGCTGCGCCTTCGGTGATGCCATACGTTGTGATATAAATACTGCCCCTAAGCTCAAGCACAGTTGCTCGCTGACGAAAGGTGCTTGCTATTTGCTAGGTAGGGAGTGATCTAAAACGTAACGCAATGCGTTACGTCGCTATAAAGCAAATTTTTTTTTGCAATTTCGATACTCTACAAAATATCATATATTTTTGTACAATAAGATAAATATATACCAATAACTAAAGTTAAGTTAATTATGTATAAAATAATTTTTCTCTTCGTTTTGATTGCTATTAAGGTTAAGATACAAAGTTAAGATATCTTCGACATGTCAATTAATTTATTTTGTGACTGGGAATTTCTAGCACTAGGATATTTTACAAATATTTTGTGGTTGGATAAGCAACAAACAAAATGTGAATTTTCCTAAAAACTTTCAAATTTAAGGAACAATACTTTTCTTCTAGGTTTGAAAGCATTTGTCTTTTATTATTAACGTTAACAATAAATAATAAACAGAGCAGGCTCTGTATACCAATAATCTTGTCACTAATTATCAGTCACAAATTATCAGTCGATTAACCAAAAAGACAAAAAATATTCCAGGAGTATCATCCACGAAGCTCTGCTTAGTCAAAGGAAAAAAAATTAGCACATCCTTATCGCACAGGGTCAGACACTTAGACGGAGGCATAGGCATGGGTAGAGTGTGTAAAATCTGCTTCGTTATTTCTCAATTCTGTGTCTTGGCAATTAGTGCTGCAGTAGGGATTTCAAATGCGTGCCCACAAATCGTGTAATCCAGTGCCACTGCTAGAGGTCCTCTGGCTAAATGTTGACAAATACAACACCTACGATACAAATAAAATTGCTACAGAAGTACCACCTAAACGTAGCAGAGAAGGGACTGACCGGAACGACTTAATTTTCACAAATTTACGCCAAGTCGAGGGCAGGAATGAAAGGAAGGAAACCCAACTTGGACGGCAAGAGGCGAGAGCAACTGTTGCCGCCACTGTTACTTGGTCCTGCGGCGCACATACTACATACTACTTACCAGGATCAGAGCTCAAATACGCCACTTACCGTAGCTAATTGTTGATGAATAAATTTTTGGTGCTGCTTCGAATTCCATCGAAAATGCATGCAGCTAGAAGCTAGATCGGAACGAAGATTCCTCTCTCTTTCAATTTGTCTATCACTGTCTCTTTCTGTGTGTGTGTTTCTTGCCGAACAACCAAAATATTATGGTGTTCCCTGCTGTTAACGCACAGTCAACGCGAATTTGCTGCGGTAAGTCGATGCTGTTTTTGGGTTCTGTCTGCTGTTCGAGTCTTTTTGGTTTTTGAGCTTGCTGTTTTTTCTTATGGTTTTTGGTTTTTGGTTTTTAGGCGGCTCTGTCGTCGGCTATGTTGTCTTATGATTTGACATGTTTGTTAGCAGGGCGCTTGACCCTGAGTTTTGTGTTCCACTTTGATTTGATTCGTCAATGTGGTGGACTACCGGCTACCGACTACTGAACTCACAACTATCCGATATGGGATATCTCTCTCTCCGAGTAGGATGCCCAACAGCGTTTGTTGGCGAATCTGTGTCGGCGAGGCGTTGTCATGTTTGTGTTTATTTGTTTTCTGCTGGAGTGGCATTCGTCAGGCTCAGCATGGGCTACCCAGAATCCACGGAACCCCCCAGAGGGTTGCATACCGCAATGCGCTGTATTTATAGTAAACGTAACAGATCGATTGCGGTTCTGCTTACCCAGAGACCAAATCAACTAGACAGACAGTGTTCATGTTTGTTAAGGGAGTTGGTGAGTATAAGATGAAGCAATATATAGCACTACTAAGTTAAATGTAGATCCCAAACCAATTTGTATCCATACAGCGAATAACTTTTGCCATAAAAATACAGATAAATAAATAAATTGCGAAAACCTGCCAAATTTCTTTTAAATTAACATTAATAAACAAGTAAGAAGGCTCTAGTCGAGTAAGCTCGACTAGAAGATACCCTTAACCCTTGATCATACAGACGGACAGACGGACAGACGGTCGGGCTGACAGACACACTCATATACCGCTGTACCAATACTTGATGGTTTCATATCTCCGGTGTTTCTAAGCCGATTTTGAAATTTTTACAGAAGTTCATTATTTTGTTCACAGTTTCAATCCTCATTTTCAGTTTTATGAAATTATCGATTACATGTGTATATCGTAAACCAGATAAGTTATCGAAAATTTGAAACAAACTTGTCATGCCTAGGGATTAGGAGAGCTCATATCCAAAATCTGGAGTCTCTAGCTTTTGTAGTCTCTGAGATCGATGCGCTCATACATACGGACAGACGGACAAACAGACGGACATGGCTAAATCGACTCGGCTGTTGATGCTGATCAAGAATATATGTATATACTTTATGGGGTCGGAGAAGCTTCCTTCTGCCTGTTACATACATTTGCACAAAAACATTATACCGTTTTTTTTTACCCATTTCATGGGTTAAGGGTATAAAAATAATAGATTAATTAATAAATATATAGACAACATGAGCCCATATAATATGGTATTTGCCACCCTTTGTAATCACCCTAAGACATAGAGTTTTTTTTTTTTTAATCAAATTTTACATAAATATTCGAAAACGGGTAAATTAATAAATCTATTCAATATATTATTCCTGGTATCTCTTGAACCACTAACTCATTCAACGAGCCGGAGCAGTTTCGTTTCGCTGGACTCTAAAATATTAAAAAAAAAAAAAAAAAAGAAACCGCTAATTATTGCGGCCACATAAAATGAACACAGTGTCTCACCTAATTATTTGGATCAATTGTATGCGGCTTTTAGGTTTTTTGGTATTGTATCTGTGTGTTTTGTTTGGGCGACAAAAAGCGAACTAATTTTTAAACGATTTGTTTCTCTTTTTATGAGTTTTTTCCATTGTAAACATTTTTAGCAGTGTCCGCTGCTCTACAAACATCCTAATTGCGGCAATTAGCTGTTGTTTGAGTCCTTGTCCTTCGGACATCGCCTCGTGCTTCGTTTTATTGCGCGCTCGCATTTCCACTAAAAATTGTGCCAGTTTTTTCCCTGTCCTGTACCCAGGGATTTAGGTAGTTGTTTTGTGATACGCGCCTTTTTATTGGTGCAACTTCGGCGAAAATCGCCGTAGCGTCAACAACCGCAGTTTTACACTGAGTCCTTCACAAGGCTGTGACCTGCCAGCTAAGATCTCATTTGAGCAGCAGCTGGTACAATAAAACAAAAAATTGATTTAAAAAAGAATACAACAAATTGTTTTTATGAATAATCGATTTGATGTTATTTCCATCAAAGATACTTTGCAAGTATTAAACTAAAGCAGTTCTCGACGATCAAATCAAAGACATCCTGACTGGCTTGCGAATATTTATTCATTTGCAGCAATACACAAAAAGTTGGAAGGAAAAAAGTAGAATATTGGACCTTGCATTGCATTGCTTTGCGTTGCGTTCTGGTACCGTTTAGCATTGTTTGTCATAAATTTATGACACGAAAAACGTTTTTGGTCCCGTTTTCTACATTGTTTGTGGCAAAGAAATGGTTCAAAAATTATGGTAGTAGTATATGCAGATTTTTATGGGCTGGTGTTCCGTTCCGTTCCGTTTTAGTTGGTTCGCGGAAATTCGGACGTGTCCTGTCGTGCATTCCGTGGACCGTATTAGGAATGTAGATCAATGTTTTTTGTTTCCATTGTGCCTTTTTTTCGCTGCGCTAGTTTTTTTCCCCGAATACATCCCGACTGCTCTAATTTTTTAATTCTTCTCAGGTTTTTATGATAGCGCTGGAAAAACAGTGAAAAACATGAAACACTAAACGCAAACTGAATCATTTTTCACAAGGTTACTGAACACCATATAATAGCATAATACTATATTTACCTGTTAACTGTGGCCATAATTTAGTATTTTTAACACAGTTCTCGACGATCCATCCACATTTTTATTAGGGCATACCCATTTGTTGTATTTTTTGCGATCGTAAATCTTTCAAACAGAAAATCGAACAAAATCAAAAAAGTGTCGTTCACAACTTCGAGGTTTTAGTCGCTCAAAAAGTAAGTGTCCAACGTTTATAATGTTACACAATATTGGATCTGGAGTTAATAATTTAATAATTAAGATTTTAAACACAAATATCTCTTATAAAAAAGTATTTTACCTTTTACATACTGCAATTTTAGAATTTTAATGCATTTAGTTTAAGTTCATTGTGTTTTTTATACCCAGAACCCTTGAAATGGGTAATAACGGGCTTGTCCAAATGTATCTGAAATGATCCCATAATATATATATATTCTCAGTCACCATTAACAGCCAAGTCGATATAGCCATGTCCGTCTTTTCATTCTGGACATAAGCCCTTCCTATCCATAGTCACTTTAAGTTTACTTCAATTTTTCGACAACTTTTGAAATTTACATGTGATAACAATAAAAACTTTATTGAAATAATTAAAATCTGTAAAATGTGTATTGAAATCGGTTGAGAAACACCAGAGATATGGGAGATTGAAACTTAGTCATTAAGCCATGGTGCAGTAGTCCAGGCATGAACTTACATACATATATTAAGCTCGGGGTATCTCATAATTAAGCTTACTCGATTGGAGCCTTCTTACTTATTTCTGTTATCTCCCATAAATCATTTATTATTTTCTTGTTTAATTTGTTTCATAGTTTTATTAATCACATCACATATAATATGTTAATAGAAACATTTATCTGTTTGTGTGCGTGTGCGGATAATAAATGTGTATGTGTGTGTGTGTGTGTGTGTGTCAGTACTTCCTATAATCAGCATAATCAGCCAGATCGGCGCTTTGTGTTAGTAAAATGACAAAAAAAGAGCAAAAGGACAACAACAAACAACAATGACAGGACCAATCACAAAGAGAGCTTCCCAGTATTGAGGTTTCGGTCAAGCCAACGATGCCGAAAGTGTTCAAGAACGCGACAATGCGACACAGTGATCGGATAGGGTAGGGTAGGGCAGGGCAGGGTAGTAGGGTCAGCAGTATCTCAGGTAACAACCAAATCGTACTCACTTTCATCAACGCAAAGTGAAAGGTTAAAGGTGCTGACTGAGCCGCCATAAAGGGTATTTACTGTCGATGCCACAGTGTCGTCGCGTTTATTTTCTTTTGGCCCGCTCATTCTGCGAGCGGCGTGAAAGACAAAAGCGCCTTTTATGTACAATAGGCAAGGCTGTGGGTTAGGTTGTTTCGGGCTGTTTTGGGCAAGGCTTGGGCTTGGACTTGGGCTTGGACTTGGGCTTGGACATCGACTTGCTCAGGTCAGAGGAGGAGAGGTTGTTAGGTAGTGTTTCGAACTCGGCGAGTTAATGCAAATTGACGCGCAATATAACCCAATAATTTTAACTAACTCACAGAGCGACTCACAGCAACAACAAAACGACAACGACAACGACAACAACAACTCGGACAGTTACTTAGTAATGCATAACAATGAGCCAAGCAGTTAGCTCAAGTTGAGGCTAGAAATTGTGGAAAATGGCGTTGAAATGTTTGCTGAAGGTTTTTGACTGGGTCGAGAATGTTGTGCGTTAATCCGTTTTGCCATCAGTGACATTATTACTCTATTTTTCATTTTCCCCTAAATTTTACTCAACCATTTCCAAGTCGGTTTCACTTTCGTCGCGACTGCGGATACGAGTTAGATTTTATTGCAGCATCTTGAACAATCGCCTCAACTCGAACTGGATGTTGGGCACATGCTGTGTTTTGTATTATTTTGTCAGTGCTCTAGTTCTGCTCTTACTTCCTCTTCTTCTCATAGCTGGTGATTTAGGCAGAATTCCGCTGTAATTCCATTGTCTTTGACCGGGTTACTGTCCCGACCCACTACGACTTTAACTTCTAACTTTCAACCAACGACTTCCAACTCCATTTTCGACTTTGCTGGCTCTGGAGTTTCCACAAGCCCTCTCTCCCTTTGTTTATTTGTTTGTCTAAATCAGTGGATTTAGAGATATAACAGCAGCAGGCAACATGCACCAGGGGCTTGATCTAAGCCAACTAACTCTTGGACACGAACGACTTTAGATACTGATCCCCGCGCATTTTTAATAGAAAGTCATAAAAATGCAAATACGCAAATATATGTTTATAACATAATAAGCGGATTTCAAAATTGGGTTATTATTTGCCCATTTTTTCGACCTGCTCTAGCTTAACCCTAATCCCTAATCAAAACACAAAAATAAAACAAAAATGAAGACTCTAATAGAGTAAGCTTGACTAGAAGATACCCTTAAGCCTTGACCATACAGACGGACAGACGCCCGAACGTCTGTCCGACGGACATATGTACATATACGTCTACTACAGAATCAATGCTTGATGGTTCCGATCTCCGGCGTGTCTCAACCCATTTTAGTAAAATTTTGTATAGATTTTCATTATTTTGTTAATAGTTTCAATCAATCAAAATTCGAAATTTTTTATTATGCACAACACGTGTATATCCTAAACCACAACAAACCTAATTCAAAATCTTGAATCTCTAGCTCATATAGTTCCAGAGATCGACACGTTTATACATACAGACGGATGGACGGACGGACAGACGGGCATGGCTATATCGACTCGGCTGTTGATGCTAATCAAGAATATATATACTTTATGGGGTCGGAGAAGCTTCCTTCTGCCTGTTACATACTTTTGCACAAACCCATTATACCCTTTTCATGGGTTAAGGCTATGCAAACATAATAATGTTGGCAGCACTTCAGCTTTAGCTTCAACACAAACTTACAGCCACCCTGGTAAGTGCTGCTCTGGGTACAGTTGCGCATTTTAGGCAACATGATTATATCATCATAATAAATGTTTGCCGCAACTAAACTAAAACTTTTCAAATTATGTTTCAACAACTGCGCCCCCAAAAAGTATTTCATTGTTTATGTATGTATGCATGTATGTGTGTGCTTGTGTCAGAGTTTGGGGTGGTCTCTGTGGGCGTTGTCCAAAAACTTTTGTTTTATTTCCACAGATAAACTTCATTTACTGTTAAAGCTCTCTCTCTCTCCACTCCGTCTCGCACTTTTTCTCTCCCTCACACTAACGCAATGCAAGGGTGAGGCCGTTAAATCTGCGGCATAATATTAAGACTTCATAAAAGAGCAAATTATTTGGCTGGCAACATCGATCGATATGACGAACGCCAGCTCCAACGCCACCACCAACACCACCCATCCAGAATAAGCCTCTTTCTCCGTCTTGACTCTGTGCATTATGCCATATCATTCTTTTGCCTGATGAAGCCGATAAAATCCCATTATTAAGGGGGCCACTCACGTCTCGTTCGCACCCGTGGCGATGCCCGCTTGCGGACAAGCGAAACAAAAGATTCGCTCATACGCTATGAATATATGAAATCGCAGCAGCAGCTGAAGCAGAAGCAGAAGCAGAAGCAGTCGCCACTCTCAAAGAGAGTAAATAACGGTGATGCTCCCGCTGCTTCTACCGCTGCTGCTGTTGCTCCATGATAACTTGATTATTGCTATGCAGCTTGCGCTTTTTATTTTGCTTTTGCTTCTGCTTCTGCTTCTGCTTCTGCTCCGTTTGCCTTTTTCCCATGGCTTTCATGTTCGCTGTATGCTTTTTATGTGTATTTTTCTGGCATCGTAATTGCTTTCATCGTCGCATAATTGTCAGTCAGCAGAAGCAGAAGCAAAGGCAGCAGCAGCAGCAGCAGCAGCAGCAGGCAGCAGGCAGCAGTACCACAACATTAGCACCATCGTTCATTGCGCCGCAGCAGGCAGTGCGAGGCAACAGCAAAAGCAGACAACTACTGCCATCTCGCTCACGCACGCATATCACAACGCTCATTGGCTATGAAGAGTGCCTGCGTCGGCCATTGCTTAGTCGGCTGGTATAAAAGAGAGCCGGGGTAGCTGAGAGCGGTACACTTGAGCTGTAACCATCGCATAGTCAACATCGTGTTACTTATTAGTTATTTAAACACATAATAGAGAGCTGATCAAAATGCACGGATACCGCACATACAACATGGAGAGCCATCATCTTGAAAACGGGAGCTCCGTTGACCAGAAGCCGCTGGTCGTCGATCTGATCTCAACACAATATGGCAAGCCACAAACGCCCCCACCATCGCCAAATGGTAAGTTTTCAACACACTCACCTATGCACTGGAGCCATTTATATAGTAGACTAACCGAATGTTTCTCCCCCTTTTTGGTTCCTCTTGCAGAATGCCTATCTAGTCCAGATAATTCACTGAATGGCAGTCGCAATTCCGAGATTCCCGCTGATCCGTCGGTTCGTCGCTATCGAACTGCTTTCACACGTGATCAGTTGGCGCGTCTCGAAAAGGAGTTCTACAAGGAGAACTATGTATCGCGTCCCCGCCGCTGCGAGCTGGCCGCCCAACTGAATCTGCCGGAGTCCACCATTAAAGTGTGGTTCCAGAATCGTCGCATGAAGGACAAACGTCAACGCATTGCCGTCGCCTGGCCATATGCTGCCGTCTACTCAGATCCCGCTTTCGCCGCTTCCATCCTGCAAGCGGCTGCCAATAGCGTGGGCATGCCCTATCCTCCATATGCACCAGCTGCCGCTGCCGCCGCCGCTGCTGCTGCCGCTGCCAATCCGATGTTGGCCACTGGAATGCCAACGATGCCAGTGCCGGGACATGCACCATACGGCCAATATCGCTATGCGCCTTATCACATTCCCTCAAGGCCAGCACCACCTGCACCACATATGCATCCACACTCACATTTGCATGCGCATCCTCACCAGCAATCACTTCCTCACTCCCATTCACACTCGATGCAAGCGCCGATGGGCTATCCGGCGGCAATGTTGGGCGCCGCCGCTGCCGCCGCCGCCATGCCACCCAGCTACACCGGACCGCAGCTCCAGGTGCCAAAAACCCAAACGCCACCCTTAGATCTTCAGTCATCATCGTCGCCGCACTCGTCCACGCTCTCCCTGAGTCCCGTCGGCTCCGATCACACCAAGGTCTTCGATCGCAGTCTCAGTCCACTGCGCTCCACTTCCGCTACCAATACAATAACCAGCTGCCCCCTGCCCGCTCCCGGCCTGCTCATGCCCAGCAGCAATAAACGTCCAGCCTCGGATATGTCACCGCCACCTCCCAGCACCACAGTCATTGCGGAGCCCAAGCCGAAACTATTCAAGCCCTACAAGACTGAGGCGTAGGCGTAGGCGTTGGTTATGGCTAAGCCGCCCTAGCTGAATTCCCCTGCCTTCCCCCGATCCCTTAACTTGTACAAATTGGAATTAATTGTTGTGTTGTTTTTCGTCCAACTTTCTCTTCTTCTTCTTCTTCTTCTCGGTGTGTAGAGTCACATTAAGTCACAAATTAATTTATCAGTTGTAAAAAAAAAAGATGTAAATTTACTTTAATTTTAAATCGAATATAATATAATTATAAGCAAAACAATAATAATAAAATTACAAACATATTATTAACAAAAACAAAACATTTAAGCTTCTTAATTGAATCAAATCAGATTAGAAAATATTCCTTCATTTTTCCAAGGTCGAAAGTTGTTTCATCTACAAAATCTACAAAAACAGCAGCTGCATAGAAATTACCTGTTCCAAATTCTAGAGTGTTCGTTGATAACTAACTGCTGACAATTTATGGATCATGTGGAGAATCCTTTATCCATAATGGACTTGCAGATGCAGCTGCACATTATGCACAGGCAAAGCATGCTGATCTGACCTCGAGCATAGAAACTGTGGCAAATTGAGCGGCACGCGTTGCCCCTGAAGAAAGTCTGTTTTGTTTTGGCTGACCTTCGAGTCGAGTCGAGTCGAAATCGGGGCCACCCACAAGGCAACAGACTGCAGGAGTGAAAGAGGAGGAGTGTGTGGTACAAGCCAAATTAGTTATTAATGCGATTAAAGCAAAGCACAACAACAACAACAACGAAACTCTCCCGATTGTCACATGCAGCGCAATTGCGAACTGTGTTGTGTCCTTGCCACAGTCGGGGCATGCCTCCCTGCCACGCGTCAGGTTGCATTGAACGGCAATAGCCTGTCAATGCGTATCAGTGTTGCCTATTTAATTGTCGCCGTGAGTTTGCTTGTTTGTGTGCGTTTGTGTGTTTGTCAATTGTCATAATTGAGAAATCATCAGATGAGGCACAAGGACACAACGTGACGCAAAAGCCAAAGGGCCAGTATGGCAGTAAGTATAGGGAGTGGGAAAGGGAAAGGGAAAGGGAGAGGGAGAGGGAGAAGGGATAGATAAAGCCAAACAATTGTGCCCAAACAGAAAAAATCACAATTTGTATTTAATTGCCAGGACCCAAAACATGTGTTTCAAATTGTTCAATTGCCAGTCTACGGTCTACGAGCAAAAAGGGTGTCAATTGCTTGCTTGGGCTTATCAACACCAGCAAATCCGCTCTGAACCCTTAAATAGACACTCATATTGTATGCATGAATATGGAGGTATGTGTGTGTGTGTGTGTGTGTGTGTGTGTGTGCGCGCTCTATCAAAACATGTTTTGACAGGGCATAAAAAATGTTCGGGCACCCCTTTCGAATCTTTTGGGGGATGCAGCCAAGTGGCAACATTTTATGATTTGATAATGCTCAGATACACGCAGAGCAAAAGGATACAACAAAAAAAACAAGGAAGACAAGTAAAAGTCTGTTTAGCGAGAGATTCGAACTAGCTGCATACCCTGTAATTGACAGTGGTTATAGATAATGTGCAATATTTGTGTTACACGCGATATTTGTTAGGAGTTTTTAGAGGAAAGATTAGATAAGATTGACAATATATTCGATGACTTCAAGGGGATTATTAGATCTTTTTGTAAATTTATATAATATTTTTAAGAAAATATCTATAGATGTGTTCTCTAAATATATAAACCACGTGTACTTAATTGGATTCCTCATGACAACCTACGGAGCTGTAAATTCTTTTCATACTCTGAATTCGATATATTTTTATATATTCTCCTACAAATAGTTTGTTATATCAGTACAGGGTATCTGCAACTATACCCTGGGGACCTTGGTCCTGACTGCTCGATTCACACACACACACACACACACACACACACACACACACACACACACACACAGTGAACAGTAAATTAAAAAGCGCAAGCGAAACGTTTGGCCGGCCTCAAGTGTGGTAGCAGGGGCAGGGGCGTGACAGTGGGGGCGGGCATAAACAACTCGATTAATTTCTGTTTAGGGGTGTGACTGTTTCCTCAATTTGCAGGTTGTTGTTGTTGTTGTTGTTGATAATTAATCATGTGGGGATTAAGTTTAGCAGTGAAAAACATCATCAAGCAGGTTTATTGAAAAATTATGCAAGCCATAAAAAAAGTAACGGGAGACGGGAGACGGTAAACGGAGGGGAAACGGACAGAATATGAGAGACAAGTGAATTACAAGCGAATTACTTTGGATTAGCGATGTTAAATCTGTTCAAAGCAAAACATCTGCAAACAAACAAACAAACAAACAGACGCAGAATGGATTGAGGCAGCAAAGTTGGCCAACAGAGAATTTCGGTGTATATGACCAATAATAAATGTGGTATTATTATCTATTAGGGAGCTGTGTGTATGTATATACATATACATATACATATATCTGACACAAACCGAAGAGACAAACAAATTTATTACGTTCAATCAATGGCATTTGGCACTCGAATGAATGGTGAACACTTCATAAGAACTTCTCCCACAGCAGCCTCAGCAGCAGCAGCACACAATGGATTCAAGGCCTAAGCAAGCCCAAAAGCATTTATGAAGCTGAAATCCCATCTCATACCAATACCCACTATATATGTTTTTCTGTGATGCACAAACAAAATTAGGTTTTATTGGGGGCGCAGTTGCCGGCCGCGCGATGATCCGTGAGATATGAAGATAATGACTAGGAAATTGAGCGCAGCTGAGACCGCTTCTTACCTCACCTTTCCCCCTCACCACCACCACCACCCCCCTTACTCTTTAACCCTAACTCAAAAACCCTACTCCTTGGCTTTCAAGTCTTTATGCTGTGCTTCTTTTATTTTGTTGTCTTTTGTCTGAATATTTCTCTTTTAATAGTGAATTAGCACCTCGTGTGTGTGTGTGTGTGTGTGTGTGTGTGTGTCGGCTTGGTGTGTTTGAGTTTGAGCCAACCATTTATGGCCATCATCTGGCTGACTGTTGCCATTGCTGCCATTTGGCCACTTTCATCACAACACCAGTAACAACAACAACAACAACAACAACAACAACAACACGAGGCGAATACACATACACACATTGGCTTTTATTTTGGTATTTGCTTTTGTCTTTGGGACACACAATCCGTCGGCATTTGCACAAAAGGCTGGTTTGTGTGTGTGCCCAGGCGACCGCAATTTAGACATCCCCTCCACTCCCCTCCAATCCCCTCCAATCCCATCCATCGACACACACACACACGCTTTATTATGTACGATTCTCACACCAAGTGTCAATGAATATAAAGTGATCATGGCACAGTCACAGTCGCAGTCAAAGATCCGACTCCACCCCCCCTCCTTCACCATGCTTTGTGTTATACTACAGGCTTTATTCCCAGGTCTTAACATGGTATTAGTTTGTCTCTTACATACAAATATACACAAAAATGAAACAATCAACAACCCATTTAAAATTCAGAAGCAAAAAGATAAAATATAAGTAAGAAAGTGTATAAAGTTGTTGAGTTGTCTTTTCCTTCTTCTTAACATTCCTAAGATTTGACAAACTCTTTTTTATATAATATAATAATAAGTTTTGGACAGATAAATATTATATATTCTTATCAACTTTCCCGATTTACTGATTCTACTCAGTTTTGTTACTTCTTCAATTCAATTAGTGTTTGCCATGAATAATTCCGTTGTTTAGTGTTTTTTATGGGGTTTATGCAGACGCCAATTTTTAGCCATTTGCGGTTTCCTCACACATACATACACACTCATACACAACGCACTGAAGTTTAACAGACGATTTTGTCTAGAGCGTTTGGCCCAAACAAACCATAGATGAATAAACATCTTTGTAAAATGATGATGCCGGCGCACAAAATAATTTCACACATTTAACGCATACACAGCCCCATCGCCCGTTAGTCACACACTCGTTCAATCAGTCGGTCAGTCTGTTAGTCTGTCAGTCTGTCAGTCTGTCAGTCTGTGTGCATGTGTGTGTGTGTGTATGTTAGTCAATTAGTTAGTCGTTTGTAGTTTTGTCGATGTTGTTGTGCGAAAGAAACAGACATATATAATGTTCGCATGTTGTACGCATAACTTATTATAATTTGTTTGTTACGAGAGGGGTGCGGTGCGGTGGGGTGGGGTGGGGTTGGGTGGGCGGTCCATTGGCTATTGGCCAAATTTGCACGCTGTCCATTAACATGGTTCCATGTCATGGCTTATCTCAAAAAACTGCGTATAAAGCATTTTCTGTTCTGTTGTTCTCATCATTTTCATGGATATTAACAACTGATAATCGGCAACAATCGAAACGGATTCCAATAATTAGGGAGTGATGTCAGCGAAATGTTCGTCTGTGAATCGTCTGTGAATCGTCTGTGAATTTCCGAATTCCCAATTTCCATATGCGATTCGTTGCGCTCGGCAAATGCAATTGGAAGCGGGTTGTATGATAAGCTTCCGGATAATTTGCAATCAAATCAAAACACAAGAAACCAGAAACCCGAAATGCGAAAACGATAAAACCGAAAACAGAGAAAATTCAACTTGCCATTAAATCTGACCAGTCAGAGAGAGGGAGAGAGAGAGAGAGAGACGGAGAGGGAAAGGGAGAGGGAGAATGGGTATGAGTATGAGTATGAGAGAGGGATAGAGTATGAGGGTTGCTTAAATAAAGCGAAATAAAAATCAATTGCTGTTGATAGATAGATGCTGTGGCTATATGTGGAGGAGTCGAGAGTTGGAGGTGGCTCGATAGCTCGGTGGCTCGGCTATAAATCTGCAGCTGAGATAATGAAACTAGAATGATTGCGGCAATCACTGGTGTGGTGGCGAGCAAAGAGCCAGCAAAGAGTCAGCTTGGAACGTGCTAACAGAATGAGAATGAGAATGAGAGAAGATGCTGAATGGTGCTGCTGGACTGGACTGGACTGGGCTGTGGCTGATGCCATTCAATGCGCATGACGGAGAGCAGACCCTTAATATACTAAACTACATACAGATACAGAGGGGCATGCAGGGGATAGGGGATAGGGGATAGCTGGGCATAGCTGCCCATACATTATGTGAAATGGGCTGAAAATACGATGATTCAGGTCCTGGTCCTGGTCCTGGTCCTGGTCCAGGTTTTGACCCTGCGCATTTGAGCGTGTCAATTTTATTGCGGTTTGACTTTGCTGCTCACAAAAACGCTACAAAAAGAAAAGAAGAAGAAAAGTCAGAGCCACAGGAGAAGGAAAAGCCAACTCAACTTTATACTTACATTTTATCTTTCTGCCTTCTGTTAGCTTGGCTCACTCACATCTTCATCTTGTACGTTTATTTGGTTGACTTCATGATTTACAGCGCCTCGTTTTTTTCGCTTTATTTTTTAGGGCGTTAATAGCCATCGTAAAGCCGCAGTGGGCCTGGCTCGGCCCGACTTCAACTTTTGACTCGAACGTTGTTTTTGACTTTGAGTCCAAGTCGAAGTCGAAGTCGAAGTCGAAGTCGAAGTCGATTCGCGCACTGATTCTAAAAAATGAAATCAGTTTTTATGAAATTTTCACGTTCACGTCGCGGCAAACGAACCTTGCATTGTGCGCCGTTCGTTGTCCTTTTTTGCATTATTTGCTCATTTTCTTGTCGCGTTTACCTAGCAACATTTTTATGGACAAACAAATGTCAGCGATTATATTTGGTTTTGGTTTCGGTTTCGGTCTCGGTCTCGGGATCGGTTCTGTTTTTTAGGTCATAAAAATTAGGAAGCATAAAAAAACTGCATTGGAATTCTAGTTCTAGTTTCAGATTTTTAGGTTTTCAGACTTTTCTCCTTCTCGTTTTGCAAGACAGATTTTTCTTCTTTTTTTTTTTATTTTTTTTTTACTTTTCGCAGAACTTGGAAGAGAAACAACAATGATCCCTGACTGACCTTAACGTTTTTAGAAGCGATTTTTGTATTATTGTTAATTGACTTTCTTCGCTGTGGTGTGCAAAATATTTTTTAAGAACTGACTTTCCTAAATGTCAATTGTGATCTGAGCTGAGCTCATCATAAAAAAAGATCAAAATAACGTTTTGCTAGACATTATTTTTTTATTATTTAGCCTAAAAAAGTAAAACGCATAGCAAATGAATGGCAAAAAAGTCACTAGGAACCAAAACAGATTCTCCCGCGGAATGGTAAATAAAGTGTGATATAAAGGTCATTTACAAGGTTAACAAAGAGCATTTTAAGTAAACAAATGTCGCTGGGAATTTTGTGAATTTGCTTTCCCTTTTATTTTTAGGGACTTAGGGTATTTTCTTTCTTAAATCTTAAGTAAGTTTACCCATAAATAAAAATATAATTTAATATTAATATTTAATAAAATATCAAATGAAAAAATTATGCATGGAAAACTATATGGCAGAGTTTCCCAAAAAGAGCGAATGGGAGAAATACACAACTACATTCAAATCAGCCATTCGTAATTGTTAGTGTGTGCATTGAGAAAATGTAGGACTCATTTTCAATAGATTATTAGATAGCTAAGTATTCATTGCCTTAAAATGATAAAATTCAGTGCCAGGAAATAATCGCTCAAAGATATTTTCAAGTCCTAAAGCCTAAAGTCGGCACTCAGAACAATTAATTGTACAGTGAATGTCGGCGATGATCATCTACTATAAATGTTTAAACAAAAATGGGTTGATGTATACATATGCGAAATGATTTACTTGGAACTAATTTTAATAACAAAGGAACATTGGAGCAATGAGACTGGGGAACACTGTTTTTTTGTATCAAACAAATATTAAAAAGTATTCAAAATATCATTACCAAGCTACTTTCTTTACTGACAAAAAAACAAACATAAAGTTTAGAATTCAAGCTAGTATTTATTTGACCGTGTTTTAAGTTTCCCATAAACATAAAGTTATTATTGATACAACAATTGGCATCACAATTTATTATTTTGTGCTTAGAAAAAAAGGAGTAAAGAACAAAGGCGTTAGTTATGTTTACCAAATCTACCTTCATAAAAATAATGTGCTTTGGTTACTTTACTTCGTAGTAATATTATTGTAAATATTAATAGATAAATATGCCAACATGTTATTGTAATTGTTTGAAAAGGACGAAATCATCAAACAATTTATATATTTTTTAAATATCTCACGGTACAGTTTGTCAATTGGTTCGATTTTCGATTAAAATCATTCAAAACTTTTTAGATTATGTAAATAAAGCTAAAACTAAGACTACAAATGATCAATAATCAATCGAACACCTTGCTGGACCGCAATCTACTATATATCCTATACCTCATTAGTCCAAACAACAATACTAATATTATTATATATTAAATGAAAACTTACAAGAAATTGGAAAACTGATCTAAATTGGTCAGCCGATGAGTGGAGGAATATTTGATGGACAAAAGCGATAAAGTTTGGTAATGATTGTTTAAAATAAAAACTTAAGAGAAGACCAAAAGTCATTTTCACCAAACATTATAGTACCACAAAAAAAATTCAAATCTTAGCATTATAAAAACAAATTTTGTTTATCATTTCAAATTTCGCCGTTGTACATCATGTATGCATATCATTTGCTTAAAAGCATAAGAGCGCACTTTTCTCTGAAATAATATTTAATCACAGATATGAATATGAAAAAATAAATAACTAATGAAATTATCGGACAGACGGAAATGGCTATATCGACACGGCTGTTGATGCTGATCAAGAATATATGTATATACTTTATGGGGTCGGAGAAGCTTTCTTCTGCCTGCTACATACTTTTGCACTAACCCATTATACCTTTTTTTTTTACCCATTTCATGGGTTAAGGGTATAAACATTGTCACAACATTCAATGTTTTCGTAATACTTTTGCGGTATCCTTTCCATATTATAATGTCATGCGACTAGCACATAACTGAAGTGTTAAGATTAGATACGTGGAAAATTGTAGGATGCAAATTGGAAAACAACCTCAACATCAAATATCATTCACCGACGCCAATTCCATCGAAATTTTTAAACGATTAGATTCAGTTAAAATATTGGTGTTTTCATTGTTAATTTTTCTGTTTTTTGAACTAAGCCGCCAGGATTTCAGATGAATGTTGCATCCACATGCAAATTACGCAGATTAATTGAGGCAGCCGGTCACGCCCATTAGACACCAGCCGCCCCTGCCTATCCATCCTGTTGTTGTTGTTGGTGTTGGTGTTGTTGTCTGCAACTTTAACAGGCAGCGATGACCTTCGACCTTTTATTGTCGTATTTGTTGCTGTATCTGTCTGTGTATCTGGCTTCTTCTATATGTATGCTCTTTTTTTCACAGGCAATTTTTGTTGCCTGCATAATGTACTGCCGTACGTCCTTTTTAGGATGCCTAAAAATCGCAACATCTTAGCCAGAATTTCTGGCTATCCGGATTAAGCATTTTATGATATTCGTTCGCAACACGCAACACGGCCCAAATGCTGTTCAATAAAACGCTAAGCGCTTTCCGCTAATCTCCAACTGTAAATCTGTGTATCTTTAAGATTTCTCTTAAATTATGCATTTTTTTTTAATGAAAAGGCTCCCAAAACAAATGCTGAGCAGCTGAGAAATAACATTTAAAATTCTGTTCCGGAACTGAGAACCTAAAATAGTATCTAAGTAGTAGCTGAGTATCTTATGGATGCGTTGTTGTTGCTTTTGCTATTGACAATGCAATCAATTAGCATACAATTAAAAAATGCTTAAAACAAGGAAATCAACTCAATGCAACCACCAAAAACAGATGCAGATTCTTACAGATACAGATACAGATACAGATGCAGATGCGGATAGAGATTGTGTTGTAAGTGGAAACGAAACAGATCAAAGAGACAACGACAACGACGACGACGACGACGAACATAATTGCTTATTCACTTCACAGTTTTGTGATGACTTCGACATGGCCACAGCAAACACTTTTTGCCCTATATAGTATGTGTATGTATTTGAGATACATATTTGTATATTTTATGCCACGTTGCGGCATGTTGACAGCCCGCAGTTCTCTCTCTCTCTCTCTCTCTCTCTCTCTGTCGCTCGCTGGTGGGCTCTGTGGCGCCACAAGAAGAAGTAGCTCCTTCTTGGGCTACTGCTAATTGAGTTTTAAGTAGTCAGCATCCACTTAAATGCTGCGTCGGAAGTTCCGAATCCTGCATTTCCTGCCCTTGACTACGTGTGTGAATGTATGTGTGTATGTTCGTTAGTGTCGCTTTTTCAGTTGTATGTACACCGAACTGTAATCCACAAATATTTTCAACTCTTTGGCACTAAACTAATCGCTTGCTTCTAATCACTTCCATTGAAAGGCATAATTGTGCCATTGCAATTTTGATACGCCTTGACCTATGACTTGTGTGTGCCCCTTGAACATTTGCCCGCAGCCCGCAGCCAAGTGCCAAAATCCATTCCAAGACACAATACACAATACACAATGCACAATGCACAATGCACAATGCACACAGAATGGGCAACAAGTAGCGGCGAATTATCAATCCTATCATGCTTTTATGACCAAACCCAGTCGGCCAACCAACTCTTTCTCTCTTCCCTTCGTCTCTTGGCCATTTTCGACTGAACTATGAATTTGCATACCCTGCTTGTCTGTCTGCCTCTCTGCCTGCCTCGTACAACCGTCACCCGTCACCCGTCACCCGTCACCCCTTTTTGCAGTCGGAGCCACTGTTGATAATCCTTCTAAATGTTTGCATTAATTTCGAGGCGTAAACGGATTAGGGCGTCGTCTCAGGGGCGTTACCTACAGTCAGCAAAACCGCCGAAGACACCGACCAGCATTGACCTGCACCGGCCAACTGCAACTGAAACTATAGCAGCAGCAGCAGCAGCAACACCGGGCACGCCCCTTGATCTATCTTCTAATCCTTTCAAATTTGCGCTGACTTCTGGACTAAGTCTGTGCCTAATCCGCCTAATCCAAGCTGCAGCTTAAGCTCAGCCGAAGTGAACGGGTTGCGCCTGCTGCTACTAACAGGATCAACTCCGATTACTCCAGATGATCCGCAGAAGTCAATCGGCTTTCTGCCGCTTCCCTAATTGCAATCTTAAAACTCTGCCGAATCTCCCAAGATCCTAGCTGCAGTTGCAGTTTCTCTGTTTATTTGTTTATTTTAGTTTGTTTTGAGAAGTGTTGTCAATTAAGTTTGGCAATCTGTTGCGCCTCGTCGTCTCTCGTCAGGCGGAGCCGTAACGCGGGGGCGTGTGCACCAAAAAAAATCGTACCTTCCCTTCCATACCTGTACCTGAACCTGAACCTGAACCTGACCAGCAACAACAATAAATTGGTTAATTCCTGCTGCAGCAAAGGCAACAAAAAGTCAAAAACTTTTTAACCTCTCTTTTCCCTGTTTCTTGGTTTGTATATTTTTTTTTGGCAAAATTGTATAGATTATGCGCAAGGATTATGCGTTGATTGCGTGCAATTATGAAGTGCTTGCTGCTCCTGCCGAGCCTTTTATTGCCAAAAATTGCATTTACAATTCACACTAAATCCTTTTTGCACCCTTTTTGTCTAAGTGCAGAAGACCTTGAGCTCAGAATGCATGTAGCTTGCGTAAAACTTCATAACCCTAAGAAAAAATTCTGCAAAAGACAACAGAAATACACAATACAAAAACTCATCCTTTATCCTTTTTGCCTCTTGCCAATCCGTTGGCTAAACAGTAATAGTAATAGTTTCCACGACTAGTTTCCACGTAATTGCTTATGAATCACCAGGTAAAAAACTAAACTCGAATGTTTCGCAATAAATACGCAACTGAGTAACGCTTATATAACGGGTTTTGTGTAAGAGTTGTACAACATGTACACATTGTATAAAGAAACTTTTGTTTTTCTAATGAAACTTGCCGAAATAAAAGACAACCATTTTGTCTTGACGTTGTTATCTCTTTCTTTCTATCGCTGCATATGTATCTCTCTGTGTGAGTGTGTGTGTGTGTGTGTGTGTGTGTGTAAAATTGACGTTAATTGCAATTGCCGGCAATTATAAACGGCGCAGATGTGCAAGCGGGAAGCGTGGGTGATAAATGTGCGTGATTTGGAATGAATGTGCATCGATTAAAACCGCAAAGGCAATCAATTTGCGCCTTTTACTCGATACCAAAAACGCTAAATTGGCTCACAAACACAACCAATTAATGTCAGAGCAACAACAACAACAGCGGCAGCAACAAGAACAATTAGAACGTGAGGCCAACCCCATGAGCAAATCAATTAACACAAACCAAGCGCAGAGGGCAAAGGGGGTCAAAAATGAAAGGGTCGACATAGGGAGAGCGGAGAGCGGAGAGCGAAGAGCGGAGAGTCGAGGGTGTTAAACCTAAATTCCACACGATAAACTTGCAATAAAGTCAAGCCGAAGCGTCTAATTGCTGTTAACTCTCGTCAGTCAGCGCCAGTCAGTCAGTTGTTGCTTTTGTTGTTGCCTCCCTTTTGATTAAACGAAACGCCACACCTGTAGAGGAGGGTAAGGGCTGCTGTGTGGGCAGGAACGTTAGAGCAACGTTAGCGGTAGCGGCGGCATTATCGTTGTTGTTGTTTTGCATCATATATACCGCAATGAATAAGTGCCTATAATTGTGACTTTTAGAGCATTTTTGTATATGTCGACCGCCATTTTTTTTCTACTGTGCAGCTTTCAAGCTCTCCCTCTCTTTCGCAAAACCCCCTATTTCTCTCTCCCCATTCAGTTGTCTGTCAGCGCACCACAATACTCTCTCAAACAGTTTTTCTCTCTTACTCTCACTGCGTCGACGCAGAAACATATTGTCTGATTTGCTGATTGGCTGTTCAGCTATGGAGCCATTGCTCCATTTCGAAAGCAGCCACGCCCAACATTGATGCTGGCGCTGACGCCGTTCGCTGCCACTGCTGCTGTTGCTGTCGCTGTCGCTGCTAAAAGCTAATAAAGTGAAATGAAATAAAGTGCTGCCATAATTAGAGTCGTTAATGCTAAAACCATGAATACCAAAAACTTTTACATAACTGCAACTTAGCTTTACACACTAATAACAGTGTGACGATTGGGGTTAATAGCCTAGTTCAATGGTACGCTAAAAATATTTTTGTATTTCAATTTATCACACACTTCATTCATTTAAATGTGCATTGCCGAAATACAAATACGTTATTAAGATGGTCTTACGTTCTTCCATTGCGAACCGCATCAAATAACGTACGTAAACAGGTAGTACAATTTTAGTACACCAGTAATGTTATAACAGCCAGCTTCTGTAGGTGAAGTAGCTTATGCTGCCACTGCTAAGAACTTAACGGCAACGCTATAGATAGCCAGATTGTTTTCCAGCATCGCAGTGTGGTCGTTGTATTTATTAAGAGCTGCACCGCCGATGATTAAACATCGCTTGCAGCAGCACTGGAGCTTAATCGATAGTTGCGATATCTAACCGTACTTTTCGAGTGCAACAGCGCGCTTACAGTCGTGGTAACATCATCATTTGCATTAACATTCATATTCGGAAAAAAACATTAGAACGGGTTGGACGCGGATGGCAGGCACAATTCTTTATTTTCTGAAGAAAAAACTTTAATTTAAGTGCATAAATAGGTGGTAATACAGGGAAAGCATACAATTTGCATACACAACCCACTTTTTTCTATCACATCTATATTATTTTCGCGCATCGAAAAGCGACATACGTGCAGAAAAACCAGCAAAACGAACGAAAAAAAATCGTGAAATCTAATGCTAAAAGTCAATTTCTTATAGTCGAAACGTGATTTATACAAATACAAATAACCAACGAGGCAATTACTTTATGTGACAAATTGTTAAGTATCTTAAAATGGGAACGAAAGTGCAACAAAACGATGTCGCTGGCGCAGCGCTAGCGGCAGAAGCGGCCGCCACCCACAGCAACGCCAACGCCACAACAACAAAAGGAACAGCAGCAACAACTACAACAACAACAGAAACAGAGGCAGCAGAAAAAGCAACACCACCAACGCAAATAACCGAGCTAAAGTCGATACCGCTGCCCACACATGCGACAGTGGTAATCATTCCTGCCGCCCAGGCATCCACGATGGCCACAAATGCCGCCAAAAAGATACGTCGCGCCTTCTCTATGCCACGCAATCCGTTTCGTTGGTCACGCAAATTCAAGACAATTGGTGCTACCACAGCCGGCACAGCAGCCGGCAGCGATGGCAACACCAACGTCAACCACAGCAGCACAGCCATTTCGTCCTGTGTGAGCGGCGGACGCGGACACAGCGGCAGCATTGTATCCCTAAACAGCTATGAGGCAGCATCTGATGAGCCCATGTGCAAGGACAAGCAGACAATTGGCCAATACAACAGCAACTCAAACAACAACAACAAACATGCACGTGCAATGCGTCGTTCGTCCTTCAGGAAATTTCTGAATCGTATTGCGCAGCATTTGAGTGCAACGGTGAATGTTGGGGTGAGTGTTAAAAATTGAACTATGCGTACTTTAACTGTAAATGCATAAGCAATACATACATTAATGCGTACAGTGTCACTTCTCAGAAAACTCAAGGGAAAATATAAACAAATTTAAATTCGTTAATGTACATTACTAATGAATTTTTGGATATTGAAAACAAAAAAGCAAATTAATATTTCTAATTGTCAAGTGAGAGCTGTAAAAATATATTTGGGTGTATGTTAGGGCGAGTGCATACTGTCAACTGCACTGTGTACAAAATTGTGTACACACTTCTTCTCTTTCTTTGTTTAGCCACAGTCACATCTCAGCACTGTTGCACCCCCTCTGATAAGCGGGAGTGCCACTGTGCATAAGCACATTTTCCGTGTCTGTGTGTATATTTATAAAAACATCGTTTGTCTTCGGCGTTATCGTTGCCTTTGTTTTGCTCTGCATTGCCGCCGAGTCTGTATTCTTACTCTTGCACTTTGCTGTGTTCTTTCTTTTGTGCAATACATTTGAAGTCGAAATAGTTTTACACACATACTTGTATGCTGCATGCATACGTAAGTAATATTTACTTTACCATACACATTTAAAAGAATATGTGTACATACATTTGAGTCCTGCATTGCGTGTCAATTGTTTTGGTTCCTGTTATTGTTTGCCGCCCACTAGGCGACATACGCTGGCGAAATCGGCATTTGCCACGTTTCCATGTTCGTTTGGCTTTAGTGACTGTTGTTTTTATTGTGCTGAGTCATAGTGAAATGCGTGTTGATAACAGAAACAGAAAACGTATCACCCGCTACACAAATGAGACATATTCGGCGTTGCTTGCTTTTGTATATACGCCTTTTAAAGTCTGAAACAGGCGTGTACTATGTACAGCTAGACAGCAGACAGAAAATGGGAAAAACCGAGTATGTTAACTATGTGTGGATTGTGGAACTTAATATTATACATGTAATAACATGTTAAGGCAATGTTAATGTATGTAGGTATGTTTATATGTATGTAGGCCAGGTTTCTTGTAAGAAAAGTTCGCGTATTTACAGAGAGTGTAGAACATAAAGAGTATATAGAGTTCGACTTGAAATAAACTGTGTAGATACTCTGCTGTATTTTGTTGTTGTTTTTGATAGGCCTTAACAGAATAATTACCTGGCGAACAGTGGCGTATGGAAATTAATGTTGTTTTTAAACAATTGTTGTCTCATTATTATTTATATAATTTATTTAGCCGTGGACTGACTGACGATCCCAAAAATTTGTTGCAGGTGTATTTTAATATGTGTAGGGGTAAGAGGGTTGGGGTGGGGGCTATTGGGGGCAATTGTTCAAACAATTTGTGTAAATGTTGGCAACATTTCCAGCCGCTGTTCGCGCCATATAATAACAATAAACATAACAGCAAGCGATAACCTCAGCAACAGCAAGAACGACAACAAAAACTGTGGCACAAAACAATAACAAACAAAAAAGCAAAAGCGGAGACAAAAGTTTCAGGTCGTGCGCTGTTGGAGCGTAGCACAGCTGCCAGACAATGGACTTGGACTCCAGTTCTGAGACAAACTCCTCGCAGGCAGATTGACAAATGTGTGTCGTCCCCAAGACAACAACAGCACACACACCAAAGAAAGCGAATCGGGGGGAAACAAAAAGCATAAAAGGAGAGAGAGAGTGTGAGAGAGAGCGAGCGATAAAGGCAGCAGCAAGTGCAAGGAGTAAAATGACAGCGGCACTTTGCATTTAAGATCTAATAATATGATTGTATTTGTGTGCATATGTGGATCAAATTTTTTAAATTGTTGCTGTTGTAATAAGTGTGTATTGATTAATTGTAGAGAGGAAGACCTTAGACAGCAGCGGCTGACCTTTTTACGCTTTTCGACTTCCAAAACAGATAGAACGAAACAAGAAAAAAAAACTATTTTTAAATGCACAAAACCAAATTCACTTAAAGGTAACTACAATGTTAAACAATACTTTTTATAATTTATCTATTATTAACTGGAAACGGTCGATGTAAAGTCAATTAAATTAAAGGTGAAAACAAATGTATGTTAGTTTACACAATATACAATATTCGGTATGCATTTAGTGAATTGAACTTGTAGCTTCAAAATCAACAATTCCCTCATTTATTCACATTTAATATATGCAGTATGACCATATTATTATTCAGCGAAGTGTATATTTTTGTTATTGTAATGTTTATATGAAATACAGTTATGTATGCAGTTGTTGTACATGCAAAGTTTCTGTATGTACGTTTTCGGCCAAGTAAAGACCTCGTGTGTCATTAGCCAAGTTTTTTTGTACACCTTTCGCCAGCTTTGGCAGCTGTTGGACTTGCTGCTGCTGCTGCTGCTGCTGCTGCTGGCAATTGTGTGGCAATTGTCCATTGTTGTTGCTGCTTCTGATGCTGTGTAGTATTAGTTGTTGTTGTTGATTACCTCACGCTCCAGTTGAGGAGCCTCGTCAGTTGTTGATTTATGATTTACGTTTCAGACTTCTTGCATTGATTTTATTCAAATTGGTGGCCTATAGAGCAAGTGCAATACGAATGTAATGCGAATAACCTGCAATAGCAACAGCAATATATACAACAACAACATTGGCTTATTTAAATGCCAATTGTTTCATTGCGCGTGGGTCGCGACTCGTTGTAGTTGAGGTTGTTGCTGTTGTCGACTCTCATCATCTATTGTGCAAAGTGTTGCATGCCAACACTAAAAAATTTGCCAAAACGACAAGTAGCAACGGCAAAATCTCTTATAGCCGCCAGGCAGGGGAAGGTGGTCGGGAGGTCAAGAATTTAGAATTTGGTTAGCTAAAGTCAACGCCAAAAAAAATACACAAATGACACTCAATAATGAAACGTGCGACATGAAAATTACACGCCCGCAATAACAACACGTGATTTTGTCGAGTGGGTGGGTTACGTTGGGGTGGGGGGTGGGGGGGTCAGGTTGAATGTAGGAGGTATTTTGTCATTTCCGTAAGATTTTCAGCCTGGCCACCCACTGTTAGATGTATAATACTGTGTATTAGTCTTATTGTTGTTGCACTTGTTGATGGCCGAGATTAGTACGTAACAGCGTGTGTCTACTATGTGTGTATGTATGTGTGTGTATATATGTGTGCCACTGTTTGCTGATTTTCAATGTGATATTCAAAAGCCGTATTATATATATATATATGTCTCTCTGTGTGTGTGTGTGTTTCGCGTATTTCCGCCTGGCAAAAGCTAACACGTAACTTTTTGCGCTTCGTTTGTTGTTTTTGTTGTTGTTGTTGGTGTCGGTGTTGTTGCAGTTGTACCACAAAATAGTGTGCGAATTATTATTGTCTGTTTGTTGATGGCATTGGCTGCCGTGTGCACGTTTTCAGCTCTCTTTCCCTTTCTTTTGCTTTCGCTCTCGCTCGCTCTTTTGGTTGATCTGTGTTGCTCTTTTGAATTTGCTTTCAAGGTAAAATCAATTGAGATCAAACTAATTGAAAAAGTTTTCAGAATGGGTGTTTTTTTCTATTCATGTATGTATATTTTTGTAGCAACATATTTTGTTAAACATATTTGTATGCGGTGCGCGTGTGAATAGTTAAGTTTAGTTTAGTTGCATAGCCGCATTAACCACAAGAACAACAACAAACTAGTTCGTTTTTTTTGTCTGTTTTTCGCTTAGCTTAACGAATCTGAGAGACATGTACAGCAGACGCAGTTCATTCACTTGAAACTATAATAATAATAGTGTTGAGATTGACTGAAATGTCTCATTGTCAGCGTTGCTAAGCTAACTCTAACTGTAAGGTAATCAGTTGAAATTTACTTATTTTGTATACAACTCGTCTATTTATAAGTTGTCCTATCAGTAAACTATACGACATACAAAGATCACTATCCCCCACTCTTTGAAATCCATTCTTTAAACAAAGCATTTAGATGTGTGTTGGTCTGGTCTGGTCTGGTCTGGGCGTACTTATAGACTGTTTTAGCTCAAGTTAATTGTTAATGTGTCATAATAATACTTGAGCTATCAAAATATAACCCTGAACTCTTTCATAATATTTTGTTTTTAATATTTATCACATCGACTGAAATAGCGGCCGATTTTAAACAGAAACAAATGAACACGTCGAAAACTTGCGATAGACAGCGCAATACTCTGTACTCATAACGGGTGTAAAAAGAGTCTGCTAGCAAAGGGGTGAGTAAGGGGGTGGAAAGGGCGTGGGGCATCAAAATTCGATTGTTTCAACGCTCTCTGGCTTTACAGGGTATAGAAATATTTGCTGTGCTAAGAACACAAACACTTTAATGTGTGTCGATAACAAAAAATCTTGATTTTCAACAATTTCAAAATAATGATTTAAAACATTTCCAAAATTATGAAGATCTTTGTAATTTAATTATTAATTAATTAATAATATTAAAATCGGCTAAGAAACACCGGAGATATGACACCATCAAGCATTAGTATAGTAGTACATATGTGTATATCTGTCAGCCCAACCGTCTGTATGGTCCAGGGTTAAGGGTATCTTATAGTCGAGCTTACTCGACTAGAGCCTACTTACTTGTTTTTTCTTTGTACATGTGTGTGTGTGTGTATAAGTTAAAGTATGATTGCTTTATGCCTGGCGTCAACTTTACTTCAACTTAATTGCACACATAAACTGAAACCTGCAATACCCATTATATAGTTGAAATATACTGTTATTATATATATATGTGTATATGTATTGAGCTGTCATCAAAATTGTCGACGAAGCGCAATCATAGCTGGTGCGTTATGCAGTATAAAAAGCGAGTAAAGCAAATTTTAACTTAACTCAACTAACTTAAACGTCGCTTGTCCTTTTGATATCATACAGAACTTTATCCAAATGAATTCAACTAAATAAATACCAGCTGAATTTTCACATTCATATTCTTTACTTTTTGCGTATCACGCCACTGATAAGGCGCCAAGGTGCTGATTAGAGAACCTAACCTTGGCAAAAAAAATTCTGCCGCTGCTGTTTCTGCTGTTGCTGCTGCTATCTACAACAAAACTTAAAAAGGTGGGCGTGTTGGCCACGTGTTGCGATTGTCTTTCTACATTACATAAACATTGAAAGCCGTTTTCAGGCAACTACAAAATAAACAAGTAAGAAGGCTCTAGTCGAGTACGCTCGACTAGAAGATACCCTTAACCCTTGATCATACAGACGGTCGGGCTGACAGATGTACACATATGTACATGTACTACTGGACCAATGCTTGATGGCTTCATATCTCCGGTGTTTCTTAACCGATTTTAATGAAATTTTTACAGAAGTTCATTATTTTGCTTATAGTTTCAATCCTCATTTTCAGTTTTTTGAACTTAAAGAATTTTTTGTTATCGATTACATCTGTATATCGTAAACCTGAAAAGTTATCGAAAATTTGAAACAAACTTGTCCTGCCTAGAGACTAGGAGAGCTCATATCGAAAATCTGGAGTATCTAGCTTTTGTAGTTTTTGAGATCGACGCGTTCATACATCCAGACAGACGGACAGACAGACGGACATGGCTAAATCGACTCGGTTGTTGATGCTGATCAAGAATATATATACTTTATGGGATCGGAAAAGCTTCCTTCTGCCTGTTACATACATTTGCACAAAAACATTATACCCTTTTTTTTACCCATTTCATGGGTTAAGGGTATAAAAACACTTGACAAGTGGTAAAACAAAAGGAGGCATTCATCAAATTTCTTACAAGTGTCAAATAAATTTGTTCGATCGCTTGCTGGGTCTTAATTCAATTGAATTGGAAACTGAAAACCAATCGTACATCAAGTTGTACAATTAATTGTGTTAACACGAATTCCCCATAAATCGACAATTGAATTTGGTATTTTTTGTTTGTTCAGCTACTATTGATTGTAACAAGACAACAATCAGACGTTAACAATACTTGAGTTTAACTCACTGACGTCCACTAATACGTTATAATCGTCACATCAATGAAATAATAAAACCCCTCACCTTAGAAACCGAAGTACTTTAATTAATTAGTAGTGACGAATGTTTCACGTGATTACTTATCTTACTCAGCACTAAAACTTGAGAATAGTGTTTTGTATTTGAAACAATTCGAATGGTAGGAAAATTGATTTAGTTCTTCGATTTTAATCACAAACAATTATTAAGGGTGCAGGGTATCACCGAATTCATCACTCATCATGTATTGGTATTTATTTTTAAAATATTCGCTGATATGGCGGCCGGCATTACGAATCGAAACAAAAGTGATTCGTAATAGTCGAAGTATGTATGTGTGTGTGTGTAATTTATCTCTTTGGCAATCAAATAAACATAAAAAGTATGTTCAGTGTACAGATAGTGTAAGTACTACTACATATTTAACTTATAAATTCCAATGCAACAAGGGAGGGAGACCAACCGGTAGATCAAACGACAAGTATCTTTGAGTTGTATGGGTTGCTCTCACTCTAGACCAAGCCCAGTTCGAGCTTGTAGTCAAAGCTCTGTATTATTTCATTCATGGGGCTGGCTTGCAGGTCTGTACCAAATAATAATAACAACAACAACAACGACGACGACAATTATCTTCAATTATTAACAATTATTTAATAAAACGTAAGCGTAACAGCAACAACAACTATTTCTGCTGAACTGCATGCAAGTGCTACTTGCAGTTACGTAAACTTATATACATATATATATATATATATATATATATATATAAATGATACTCGAAAATATATAGTCGCAGTAGTGGAATGATTACTTGTAGAAAGAGATAAGTGAGTAATCGAAGCCTTTGGCGTTATCGAGACACACTTTTTGTTTTACTTGCAGTTGTAACCACACATAAACAATTTACCCAATGGAATTTTTCTTTAATACAGATAGACAAATAGGGAGAGAGAGCGAGAGAGAGAGACATACAAAAACAGTACGAAATTTAGTGAACAAACAAATCGAATGATTTCGATACTTGCAAATACAATAAATGATATACACAAACACACCAATACCATGATAAGTAAATATATACATGTATATATATTCCATATATAGCCGTATCGATAGTCGAAACCCGGCTCTCGTATTTGAATGCAAACAGAACAACACACAGAGGAAACGAAACAAAAGCGAATGCACAAAACAAAGATAAATGCGCTAAATTTATAAATAATAATGATGATTAAATTGCTACAGTAAATTGAGACAAGTGGCTACAATAACGTAGACATAGACGAAAACGCAGACGGTGACGGCAGCAGAGAATTCTAAGACATACTTGCCTGCCTGCTCAATTAACAAAAAACAAAAAAGAATGTATGTATATATATATATGAAGCGGGTAAAGTTATTTCCCAACCAAAAATACCCTGTATTAAGTAAATGTTTCATCATTATATGCAGCATTGATCTCAGCATTATAAGTCACGAATAAAATATATTAGATATGAGTAACAGTTGGCTGAAGCTGGCTGAATTAGTATTTATTAATGAAAAACGTGGACTTTGTGTGAATTGAAACTAACTGAGATCATTGACACTATAAAAATGTACCTAACAACAATTGTTGATCATGCCTTAAAGTAATTTTAAGATTTTAAGATTCAAACAGAAGATGAAGCATATTTGTGTGGCACCTAACTAAACCTTACATATGTAGTACTAGTAGAGATATGTACATATGTAGATCAAGATATATTGCACTGCACCGGTTTCTATGGCCGGCTAACGCGGCGTATGCGCAATGTCCGAACGATGCGAACAAAATGAAAACCGACAGGCGGCAGCGTCGCCGTCTCCAGCTGTGTGAGAAATGCTTTACATTTTGCCTGCCTGGCTCTGACCACAGCGATTAGGTCACTAGCAGCTACCGCATATACATATGTATGTACATACATACATGTATGTACATACATACATACATATGTATATAGATATAACTGAACATGCTTTTAAAGCAAATTCCACTCAATTTACTTATTGAGGCTCGGCATCGTCGGTCAGTTGTGCGTTTGAAAATGCTTTTAATACTATAGCAACAAAAAAACATCAGCCAGCATCAAGGGGTCATATTTAACTGTGCTCTGGCTCTAATTTTTTGTTGTTGTTGTTGTTGTTGCTGTTTCTGTTATTTTTAGACAACTTTATGCTGTTGCTTCTGTTGTTTCTTAAGCTCTCTCCAGCTTATACGATTTGGTTTTAATTGGGCTTTGTTTTTAATGAACTAAGCTGCTTAAAAAGCGAGTGTCCATTTTTCAGCTTAATTTCGGATATCATCTCAGGCATCCAATTTTGCTTTACCTTAATGCGTTTGAATGGGAAGTTTATGTTAAAACAAATCAGCTAATACCAGCTGTCAGATGCGTAAATCGACCTTCCGTCAGCTTCAGCTGCAGAATAGGATATTCTGTCTTAATGTAAGTGTAAGATCCAGCTTATGAATAAGCTCAATGCCATTTATCGAATGCAGTCCGTTCCCAATGTCAGTGCAATGTCAATTAAGATAAAACAACGGATGCCGAGTTCGTTATTTTTCAAAACAATAGCAACAACTTGTTGCTGCCTGACACACTCGTGAATGTATTAAAACCGTTAACAAGGAGGCAGAGGGGCTGGGTGGATGAGTTGACAGCAATGCTAAAAGTTCAGAGTGTGTTTATGAACTGGAATTGCTATCATATCTGGTAGATTTTATAAATATAGCTGTTGATTAACTTTACCGTTAACTTTAACTACCTAAATAACTACATTACTAATAGTCCTTTCTCTTTCTCTCAATCTTTCTATCTATTCCTAACTGTTGCTGTAACTTGTAATTGTAACTCTATATATACATTTGTATCTGTATCTGTATCTTTGTCGCATCGAATACAGTCGCCAGAAAGCAGCAACACCAACACAACGGCCCATCGCACAACTTTCATAGAAATCGTGCCATTCTACACCGGATGCTGGCGCCGAAAAGAGGTATGAGTGGGCCAGCCGAATACCCTTTGTATTGTTGTATGTATGCATGTGTGTGTATGTGTAAAGACACAAACTTGAAGTCGAAGTGCAGCACTTCTCCAAGTACAACCAACACTCAAACAGCCCATCTAAGTCGTTGTTCTTTTTTTTATGGCCTGGCCAATTGTGACTATATTTCTAGTTATATTTTCACCAGTTTTAGTTTTATTTTTTCTGCTTGCCTTTTTTCTATTTCTTCTTACACTCATATATTTTGATTTCTTTTGCCCAATGTTTTGCGTGGGTAAAACCGGCTTTGGGTTTTTGCTAAGCGCTTCTTTTGTGATTTTTTTTGTTTTTTTTTTGTGACTTGATTTGTGTTCCATTGACTGAATCGACAGCTTCATGACGTTATAAGCTTTAAGTGTTTCCCTCCCCACTTCAGTTGTTTAACTTATTTGATTTTGGCTGTATTTGGCAATTCACACACACACATACACTCAAACACACAAAATCTCTCACTTAGCATTGACCTCACCATATCAACATATAACCTTTGACCATTGGTTGTTTTGTTTTGGTGTTGTAGTTTTTTGTTCACTCATTGTTTAATTTGTTAGTTGGTTGCAGTTTCATAATTTACCAACATTGCAACACGTTTAATACTAACTAACACCACTTACACTCAAGTAGGGCAAGTAAGCAATTGTTCGTTCATTGCTCGTGTGTAGTGTATAAGTGCACAAAAGCGTGTTTATAACAAATCGTAAATGCGTTCGACCTAAGCCTCATTTAACACGACACGTGCGCACCCCAGACGACTTTTCAATTTACAAAACTAACAACTGTGTGTGATTTTGTGAATTTTTATTTGTATCTGTTCTATTTTTAGCTTTTTGGGTTTTAAAATTACCACGGTTTTATATTAAAAGTACTGGGTAGGAAAACTTTCAACTATTCTCAGCCAAACTGTACCCTACTCTAGTATTTTAATCCAGTAAACTTGACTTTATGGCGTTACCCAAACACAAAGTTTTTGGCACGCTTTTTGATTTATTTCTGCATCTACATATGTATTATAATATTTGTATTTTTTTCAAAACCTTAATGCCTTTATAAGAGATTACAAATTGCAAAAAATATAACTTAACCATATGTACTTAAAGTTTTTTGTTTTTATATTTATTTTTAATAAAATATATATGGAGTTGTGTGTAAGGTAAATTATTCCATTCAAAAGCCATGGCCTTGCAAATTTTGCTTTGCTTTGTCACATAGTTATTAAACATGAGTTCATGACAAAAAGTTCGTATGCAAATTAGCTCAAACAGTGTTTGAATCACATTGAAAAATTTCCAATCAACTAAATAGTAGAATTTTTTAAGTCATTTGATCTGCTTAACTGCTATTAGTAATAGTAAATACACACATTCAGCCCCCATTTAGTTCTATAAGAAATCTCAAACCAAATTTACTTTGTTTGTTTGTTTGGTTTGATTTTAGCACTGTTATAGAGTAGAATGACTATGTATATGATTATATAGCATTATCACTTATAATTTGTCTATAAAATATTTGCAGATTATGTGCATTAATATCGGAATTGATCCGTTGATAGGCTGTTGCCCAAAAATAAATATATTTTTTGTACTTTCTTTTTTTCCTCTCTAAATATTACTTAATTTATCGTAAATTGGCGCAGCTCAAAGAAATTTTTAATTGGCAACAAAATTGAAACCCAATAACGTTCCCCGCAAGCTCCCATCCATTTCTTCCCCCCGCTTTGCAGCTTGAATTGCCGGCAACCGCTGTAAACAAGTTTCGTCGTCTTTCTTTCTCTATAATACTGACTAATAAGCTCTCCCCTCTATGCATCTCCACTTATAGGTAAACAAACATGCTCAAACCGGGAACATGGGAAATGCGAATGGAATGGAGCGTGTGCCCCCTATTGGGGGCTATCAATGGCCAGCGGATCAGACGCCCGGCGTCATGGGTCTTAAGAATCATGGCAACACCTGTTTCATGAACGCGGTGCTGCAGTGCCTCAGCCATACGGACATACTCGCAGAATATTTTGTGTTGGATCAATATAAAGTAAGAAAAAAACAAAAACAAGTAAGAAGACTCTAGTCGAGTAAGCTCGAGTAGAAGATACCCTTAAACCTTGGCCGTACAGACGGACAGATGGTCAGGCTGACAGAAATACACATATGGCTGTGTACTGTACCATTGCTTGATAGTTTCATATCTCCGGTGTTTCTTAACCTATTTTAATGAAAATTTTACAGAAGTTCATTTTTTTGCTTATAGTTTCAAAACTCATTTTCAGTTTTTTGAAATTCAAGATTTTGTTGTTATCGATTACATGTGTATATCGTATACCGGAAAAGTTATCGAAAATTTGAAACAAACTTGCTATGCCTAGGGATTAGAAGATCTCATATCCAAAATCTGAAGTCTCTAGCTATTGTAGTTTGTACAGACGGACAGACGGACATGGCTAAATCGACTCGGCTGTTGATGCTGATCAAGAATATATATACTTTATGGGGTCGGAGAAGCCTCCTTCTCCCTGTTACATACATTTGCACAAAACCATTATACCCTTTTTTTACCCATTTCATGGGTTAAGGGTATAAAAAATCACACTTGAGCATCAATTTTAATATTTGCTAACCTCTTTTTGCAGGCGGATCTAAAGCGACGCAACAAGATTAATTCACGCAAATTCGGCACCAAAGGTGAACTGACCGAACAATTGGCAAATGTTCTGAAGGCTTTGTGGACCTGTCGCAATGAGAGCGATCATAGCACTAGTTTCAAGGCGGTCGTCGATCGTTATGGCACACAATTTCGCAGTTCCACGCAGCATGATGCACAGGAGTTTCTCTTTTGGCTGCTCGACAAGGTGCACGAGGATCTGAATACTGCTAGCAAACGACGCTATAGGAGCATTAAGGTATATTTATCATTATAATCACACTTATCAACTTACTGTGTATCCTATTAATTGATAGCTTTTCTCGCAGAACTCCTATGGACGCTCGGATGAGATTATTGCCGCTGAGACCTTGGCAAATCACATACGCTGCAATAATAGCTTCGTTCAAGCCGTTTTCCAGGCGCAATTTCGCTCCTCGCTTACGTGTCCGCGCTGCCAGAAGCAGTCAAATACCTTCGATCCGTTCCACTGCATTTCCGTGCAGCTGCCGCAACTCACCCAGTTGACGATATTTGTGACAGTCGTCTTTCTGAAGCAACAGCCGCGACAGCTTAAAATGGGTCTGCGTGTGCCCGCCGGCTCGCCTATTGTGGCGCTACGCGAAAAGCTTCAAGAAACGGGAATTGCCGCTGATCGCATGGTGCTGGTGGATCTCAGCTCGGAGGGATTTACGCGCGTTTTCTACGACACTCAGCCAGTGGAGACGCTAAGCAGCATTGCGAACATCTACTGCATTGAGGTACCCGAGGTTAGCCCTGCGCCCAAAACCTCTTTGGATGCGCCACCCGTTGATGCCGCTGACAAGTCCGTAGCTCCAGCAGCAGCGGCACATTCCACGGATCTGCTGTTACTGGTGGCTAATGTGCATAGAACGCCGGCAGGTGAGGATAAGGATTCTAAGGATGTTTGCAAGCGCTTTGGCGCGCCATTTAGCATGAAGGCACCAAGAGATTGTAGCTACCAAGATCTGCAGAAGCGCATGCTGCGCGAGATGTCCTCCCTGCTGAAGCCCGAAGTGTTTTCCTATGCGACACCGTTGACAGATATGTTTAAGATACGCCTGCAGGATCCATCTGCCGATCCGGACACGTATTTAGAGCAGGTAGAGCATCCGCTGCTCACCGAAATGATTGATATGGCGCTCTCGGTTCTCTCCTCGGAAGCGGGTCCCACACACATTAAGTTGCTTCTGGAATGGAGTGCACCTGAAGCGTACTTTGTCAAACTACAATCGGATGCGGATGCTGTTGTTGAACACGAAAGTGTGGCACGTCTCAGTGCCAGTAAACCCAACGATACAGCTGCCCTGACACTGGAACAATGTCTGGAACATTATACAAAAGCGGAAACACTTAGTGCAGAGGATGCCTGGCGGTGTCCGCATTGCCAGCAATATTTGCCTGTGGTCAAGACTCTTGGCCTGTGGTCACTTCCAGACATTCTGGTAGTGCATTTTAAACGCTTTCGGCAGCATCAATCCAAAGGACCGCAAGCGGCCAAACTGACCACAATGGTCAAGTTTCCACTAACCGCATTCGACATGTCGCCACATTTGGCGCGCGGAGTACGCAAGAGTGGAAGCACTTTGGGTCACGCTTTTGATCAGCCGGCAACCAAAAAATCGCGATCTAGCGACTCACGTTCATCGACCCTCAACTCACGTTCGGAGCCCAAGGATACGCGCTATGATCTTTATGCTGTTTGCTATCATCAGGGTGATACGCTGGAAACAGGCCACTATACGGCCGCCTGCAAGAATCCCTACGATCGACGGTGGTACAAGTTTGATGATCAGCGTGTGAGCAAAGTGCCCGAAGTGGACATTGAACATGATATCATTAACAATGAGGCATATATGCTCTTCTATCAGCGACGCAGTCTTGACATTTCTGCAGAGTGTTCCGGCTCAAGCTCAAATTCGGGTGATCATTGGGTCTCGCGCATTGCACCGCCCACAACAAGTGTAAGCAAAGAGAAAGAACTTATTTTAGCGAACACTGAGTCGCCAGAGCTCGTTGCGACTGCAGCAGAGAAGACAATAGCCAAAGCTCTGGCTGTACCAGTTTCTATACCTATTGTATCTTGTGAAATTGATGAGGGTGAAGGTAAGTGCAAAGTTCAAATCATATTTCTCAACGTGTATTAATCAATCTGTACTAACCTGCAGTAGTCACAACAGTGGATGGCAAGGCAGCAACGTCGCATGAGGCACTTAACATTGAGACTTTGGCTTTTGCCGATGCAGACCCGGAGGCGGAGGTGCTAAAGTTGCTAGAGGCTACAGGCGTTGAGCACGCTGAAACGATACCTCCCATGTGCCCAACCCCACAGCCAGAGCCGGAAACTGAAGTCACTAAAGCCGAGGTCGAAACGGATTCTTCGCAAATCTTTACCATGGACGAGGATTGCGCTAACAAGCAAAAGAGCGAAGAAGATGCACGCAACCACCACCCAATACCATCAATTGCCACAGCGATAACCAACGAAGTAACTAAACCCGCTGAGGTAACTACTAATGGTCATGCGGCTAGCTCAGGCACTTCATCATCCTCCAGTTCGGCCTCATCAGTTAGCTCGCTGTCGTCACGCTCCTCGCCACGCTCGCTGAGCACTTCGGTGACGGCTGCCTCCACGCTGCAAAACAAATTCAATGGTCATATGAATGCCGCTTCAGCGGCTGCAGCGCTACTCAATGGCAATGCCACTCCACAGTTGTCTTCGAGCCTGCAGCTGTCACGCCACGTGTTGCACAATCATTGCAATCACAATTGGCACGGTTCACGTAGCAGCGTTTCGGCCATTGAGAGCGCCACACAGCAGCAGCATCAACAACAGCAACATCAACAGGTAGCCGCAGCTAGTCTTAGTCTGCGGCACTCTTTCTCCACCAGCTCCAATTATAAGTTGCGCGAATGCAGTGAGACTTTGTCATCGCTGCTGCGCAACTCAGCCAATACATGCAGCAAGGATACGCTGTTATTTATAGATCAGCAGAGCCATCATCACACGAGCGGTCTGATCGAGGACGATGATGATACATACATGGGTCGCTCCCTATGGGTAAGTTTTTTAATGTTAACATGCAGTTTATTGACATTTTTTTAGTTACTTATATTGTTTCAATTTCAGATTTCTCCCGTAACTCCCCACAAGTTAATTACCGTATCGCCCAAGAATTAATAACAACATTGGATTTTTTATTTCCTGTATTCAGACTTTCACACACAAAAACGCACTATAGTCATAAGCCAAAAGTTTACTTTACATATAGTACGTGTAATATTTCTATGTAACAACCGATTGAATGCAGTTGCATATAGATATATATATATATATATATATATATATATACATATTTATTATATACGCTAAATGATGTTATATAAAAACGTTTACTTTAAACACATACTACATCTATACATACTCGTATGTAATGTTAGTTAAGCTAGTTGCAATATTGCATTAAGTTACGAAGTTGAGCAGTGTTTTTAATTTCGATTTAAGTTAATTTATTGATAGCAATGTCTGAAAAACCCTGACACTACTAGAAAAAAAAACAATAAGAATTTTCTTCAACAATTGACACTGCATTATTTAAATATACATATAAAAATGATTGATTAAGTGAAATATGAAAGTACAATTTGATTTGATTACCGTTTTCTTCTCATGCAACAAAGGTTAACGAGAAAAGTGCATGATATGTATAGGTAAACCTTAGTTTTTGTATTTGTACACGAAACCAAGTTTCAAAGTACGTATTTATTTGTGCATACATCCCTTTTTTGTATGCATAGATGTATATATTCATTTCAATTACACGACTAGTATTTATATATTTTAATATTTGAAACACACTTTATATACGTATATTTAACAAAAACAAACAAAAAACCTTGGCACAGCTGCATATTTCTTTTTCTTGATAAAATACGATTTATATACATATATGTAATAAGAGTTATACATTTGTAATGTAGTATATGTATGTGTAGGAAAGCATTAAACCAAAACATTATATTGATAACAAATGTTTAAAGACTTTGAAACATTGTTTTTGCATAATGTACACTTTATTATTATATATACATACATCAAATATATATGATTCATATTGTATGTTAAAAGAATGTTTATTAATTGATAATGTATGTAATGTACATTGTACTCATGAATAAACGTGAATCTGTTGGACATAAAATTCGATTTAATAATTTATTTTCCATCAACAATGGTAAAAATTTTCTATTGCTTCATAAGTGTTATACGAGTATTTTTGGTAATGCCCCAAAAGTATGCCACAATATTTTATAACACTCAAATACTTTCTTAGGCTTCTGGAGAACTCTTAGCCAAAGCTTTCTTTCCACTTTCTGTGGTCATGGCCATGACCAATCAACTCTCCCGCTCTCTTTCTCGCTCTTGCTGTTGGGCAACTTTAAAAACAGAGGTTCAATGTCTGCTGCTTGTGCATCCAGAGACTTAGTTCAGTTATTGCACTTGCCGCGTCGAGTTCTGTAAATCGCTTCTAAAAAAAGATAAATTGTTGCGTGTGAGTGTTGAGTATTTGTGTGCCTGAGTGAAGAGCTATTAAAGTTTGCCGTTTTGGAGCTTGGGGCCAACATGGATTATCGTTTACTGGTGGTAAGTACATAAGTTTTATCGCTTTGGCTCAAAGCAAGTTCGTTGTCCACGTCTTTAGTTTTTCACTACGTAGAGGTATTAACGGTTAGCATAACAAATTCTGGAGCAACCGTATATGTATGTGTGTGTGGACATGCTAATGAATTAAAGTGACGGGCCAATCGGATTTTTGCTACACACACACATCAGAGTGTGCCTGCTAGGTGTCTGTGAATGTGTGTGATTATTTAGCCTGGCTAGAGCAACTTCCCCGTTATCTGAAACGTATTTAGAACAGTTTTAAAGCACACAAACACACGTACGATTAAGCTAATGACAAATTCTGGCCCCGTTGTCCACCGGTGCTTTGTATTTATTCTGCTTTAAATATAGTCATTAGCTTGGCCAATACAGTAATATACAAATACAGTTCATGTAGTTGGGTCGCAGTAATTGCGGCCAGCAGAAGCTGCAATTTGACAGCACTTAAACTGAAAGAAATCAGGGAACACACACGTTTCGAAATTCAGAACAAAACGAGTTTAACACACCGAGATCAAGACTACAGCGGCAACGATAATGAAAACGACAAAACGACATTGCCTCATTAGAATAAATAAAAACAGCAAAAAAAAAAAAATCAACCACTGTTGCGAGTGACCCAATTTCGCTGTTTTCAGTTGGAATTCCGTAAATTGTGCCGTGAATCATGTCACGAACGAGAAGCAAAGCACAATACCTCAAACACCCGCATCCACAAACGAAATTTGCTGAGCCATGGCTTGAGAAATTTCTTTCAAAAGTGTCTGGCCCAATTTCAATGGAGTCGGGCTCTCGCAACGCCCACTAACTTGATTAGAACGCCATTTGACCTGAATTCCAGACCAGTTCAAATCTGTGAAAACCCTAGAAACAACTTCTAAAACTTTTGATTTCATTCGAAAAAAAAATCTCAAGTTGCTGACAGAATTTCAGGGAAAGTTTTTTTTGTACTCATCTTCACAAAGTACCCAACAGTAAGATTAAGACGCAAAAGTCACACTCTCTGGTCAGTGCCATTTGTTGTCGTTGTTATTGTCGTTTTTTGGGGTTTGTTTATTTTGATGCCGCAGGTCTTACAACTTTCGCCACACAGACCAAGCTAACTGAGACCGCGTCTTTGTGTGCCCATTGGGCAATGACACATTCGAAAACCCACAATGATGTCCATTCAAAAGTCGCACGTCGTTGGCAACTAATTAGATTTATGATTGGTTCTTTATGTATACGATTTAAGAAAAAGTTGAGATATAAATAACACTATTAATGCTAAACGTGATTTTTTACTTTTTCCTTAGAAAATACTCAGCTTTTTGCTGCTCTCTCAAATAACGACTTCGCAGCAGCAACATCAGCAGCAGCTGCAACAGTCGCCGTCGTCATTGTCAGCGGGCCAGTCTCAAACAGATTATGGTGAGGAGCCGCCAGAGGGTTACTATGCTTTTGTGGAGTCACCGAACGCAACGCCACCTCGTGTGCGTCCACCGCCCTACACTTTCATCAATGCCGAATGCAAGGATGTAGCTGCGGGCAAGAAGTCGGCGGTATCAGTGCACAACATTTGTGGAGATTTGAATAAGGGACAGATACCTAAGAACCCACTTGGTCAGAATGTTTTGGGCGAACCGTATCCCTTGTAAGTCAACCATATTTAGTACGTATCCAACTGAAACTCCAGCATTCGTATATTATTTCCGTCTTCAGCGAACTGATACGCAATCAGACTTTGAAGTTTCTTTCCAAAACGCTGCCCGTTCTGAAGGCGGATGATACACTTCCCAAGGTAACTCAAATCATTCGCGATGAGCCAGTGGATCAATTGGACAACAACAACATTGATCGCCATTATGCCACACGCGTCACACGCAGCCTGCCTGATGGCGTGCAATCGAATGAGTACAGCTACTTTGATCCCGCGCTGGACGAAGAGCATCAACATGATCATCAACAGCACAAGCAGCAGGAACAGCGACGTGCCGCCGAGGAGCGCAAACCAAGAAAATTCTGTGACGGTGGCGGAGTGTGAGTACATAGTTATATAGTAGTAAAATAGTTATAAAAGCCAATATTCTCATAATAAAGTTCATTCTTCAATCACATTTAATAATTATATTCAAGCCTATTAACAATAATAAAAACAAAGTACAAGAAATATGCAAAATTAATATTTTTCTTATACAAAATTAATAAACAAATATTGACCTACATAAATAGCAAAAAGTATATGTGAAAGATATTTTGAATAACCTTCAATAAGGTATTTGTGATTATTTAAATTCATACTGAAAGATCTAAAATTTCTTCGAAATTTACATATTTAATGAGAAATTAAGTTTGAATTAAGCCGGTTTTAAGTACGAAATGATTGATTTCTCGCGGTCTGTTTTATTCTATTTTAAGTATATTTTAATGAGTGCGGAACCGTTTTTTATATCGTATTTTATTAATAGCCAAAATATTGCGTTAATTCTCTTTGTCAGCTTTTGCACACTGTACCGCGCAATTCAGGGCGATACCAGCCCCGCTGCGCCCGCAGCTCAAACAGCAGAACGTAGAGAGGAGGTTGGGCCCATCCGCTATGAGGGTCCACCGACACCGTGCCCAGCCAAGGTTGAATATGCGACGCCAGTGTTTGCCAAGAACTATCAGGGTGCCTGGCGCTATGTGGTGCAAATACCCTACGAGGGTTACTTCACCCAGACTGTGGAGGTGACGCGCTGCATCCAGGCACGTTGCCACTATCTGGATGGTGGATGTTTGTCGTCGCCACGGTGGGTCAGCCTGCTGGTGGCAGAGATATTCTATCCCAATGCCGAGGATACGGTGCCCAGCAGCAGCAGCACCACAACCCAAGCACCATCTGTACAGGATTTCCAGGCTTACCAGCAATATCTACAGAAGCGAGCAGGCGTACCAAACGCCTCCGATGGCAGCACCGGTGCACTAAATACCGCTGGTGGTCAAGCTGCACCTGTGGATGCACATTGTGATGGGCATGACGAGCTGGGCTGCTTCCAGGTGCGGCTCTACTATGATTGGTTCTTAATACCCGGCAGCTGCAAGTGCTGGCGTCCCGATTACTTTGCCAAATACGTGCGACGAAAGTCAGTGGCTGACTTGTAAAATAAGAAAACCTAACTCAAAATTAAACAACTTTAAACTACATATATTATAATCATCTCATTTAGAGCGAGGCACGAGTGTGAGTGTGTGTGTGTGTTGCATGGAATGCTCATTCTACCGTTCCAACACCAACCAAAACGGAACGGAACGCGTAGAGTTTGCATTTCTTGCAACAACAACAATAATTAAATACAAAACAAAACATAAAAACTAACACATATGTATGTATGTACATCCATGTATGTGCATGTGTGTTAAAGTTAGCAATTAGCTTTCCTTGACTGAATACCAGGCGAATCGCATTGAATTTTTTACTAATAAATATTTTTGCTATAATTGTACCAGTGTGTATATTTTTTTTTTGTTACTGCTGCTGCTGCTGGGGATTCAGCATCTACAAATACAGCTAGACCCATGGCACGCGCTCTTGCATTGGTGTTGGTGTATATTGGGGTGTGTGTGTGTGTGTTTCAGTGTGGTGTAGGAAAATAAAACCTGTCCCGCCAGCAACTCAACCAGTCGCATGCGTGCTGCTGTTTTGGCTCTGCAGTCTTCCCAACCAGTCGGTTGAGTTTGGGTGATAGAGCGACGCTCTTTAAAGACGACTAGCTATTGCTGTGCTGCATTACATAGCCTCAAACATAAATATTAAATTGGCGCAGCAAAAAAGAATTGTGCAAGCCAAGCGGGCTATAAGAAAGCCTTGGACGAACGGCCTCAAAAGGCTGTGATAGGTGATCGGGTTTCCGCATTAAGCGTTCCCCGCTGAAAGTGAGTAATTGATGAAAATAGTATAATAATAAACATTTGTTTATAAAAAAACAGCAATAGCAATCACAAACATAAGTGTGATAATCGGTTACATATATATTATTTGTTGTCTTTTTTTATTTTTTGTGATATGATTTGTGTTTAAACATATTTGATTGGTTTTGTGCAACGTCCATGAAATTGTGTCGCTAACCGTAAAGCTACAAAAGATACAACTACAATGCATCAAAAGATTGGACGCCAGCCATCCCGCCTTTTTAAACTGTGGATGCTTTGAAGTTCTGTCATCAAATTGGGTAAAAAGATTGTTAGGAACAACCTACTAAGATCCGCATCAAAATTTTGGATGCCACGCCCGCACTCGTTAACATTCGATCTTATATTCGACTTTTTTTTAAGTATATCAAAGTTGTATTTAATAATTAAAGTTCGCCTTCTTATTTTTCATCTTATTCTTATATTTCATTTGTTGAATTAACAGCAGTTTCTCATATTTTTTGTTTTGCTTTGCTGGTTGGTTTCCAAAGTCTTTCGTCTTTTGGTATTTATGCAAATAAATATTTAGCATAAAAAATATGAATTGAGCTCAAACTCTGTGGGCGAAATCTGTGATAGCTCTTTTTTTTTTAATGGCAGACTTTCCATTTTGTTAGTTTTATCTGAGAAAAAGAAGAGGAAGATGATCTCCAACGGCAACAGCGGGAGCCTTAGTTCCCTGGATGCACTACCGAAACAGTTTGTGCTGTCTATGAAGAAGTTATTTGATATTCTGGATGATAAGCAAACCGGATATGTGCGATATGCGGACATTGAGAAGGGTTGGCAGGATGATGGTTCCAAGGGATTGCCGCAGGGTGTGCTGGATTCACTGCATCGCGTAACGCCACCCAGTGGACTTTTATCGTTTGAACGTTTCTGTGCTGGACTAAAGTTGTGCCTGCTGCGAAATCAGCAGCAGACGCAAAATCCACTGCTTGTCCACGAAAAACTGAGAAAGCCACCTCGGCCGCCATCAGCACCGCAACTACTTAGTCTGAGTGTGGAGAATAGTGCACCCACAGCCAAAGTGCGGCCACGTTCACAGTTGACACTAAGCACACCGCCATCGTTGAGTCCCGAGCTCGAGCCGGATGATGAGTATAGGACACCATTGCCGCCACCAAAACCACCACGGCAATCAACAACTGCTCCACCGCTAGCTAAGGCGGACATACGAAATGCGCTACAAAACTGGCAGCTCAGCTTAATGAACAGTGAGAATGTGAAGCAAAAGAGTTTGAAGACGGCACGCGAGCAATTCGAACATCGTGGATCAGCAGATGGCGGCTCCTCTTCCACATCGGCAACAGACTATGCGCTGGGTGGATTAACATTGGATTTGCCACCCCAGAAGGCCAACAACAAGCGTCGGGAGTCACGCAGGCACACATTACAGCATGGCATTGACTACAACATGCTGAAGCGTATGAAGCACCTCGAGGAGCAACAGGAACTGCTGTTTTTTGGTCTAGATGGCGTGGAGAAGGCGCGTGACTTTTACATGCAGCAGGTGCTCAATGTTCAGGAGCAGATAAAATATTTTGGTCGACTTGGCACACGGTTTGTAAGTAAACAATAAAAAAATATTTCTATTATTAATATATAAATGCTTTGCAGGAACAATGGTCGGAGCTGCAGCAAGAAAGATTAAATTATCAGCGTGGGCGTGTTTTAGAAGCCAATCGCAGTTTGGCTCTTCTGACAGACACTTGGGAGCATGGTGGCTATCCGTTGCACATAAATCTTGCACTGCCTCGCAAATCTTTGCAGCACTTTAACTTGAAGGCTTATGCAGCTGAGCTGCTGGCCAGCGAGAAGCAAGAGCTCATGTCTCAGCTATACGAGCAGCAGCAGCAGCAGCAGCAGCAGCAGCAGCAGCAACAGCAGCAACAGCAGCATGCACAGTTTCATAATTTGCGTGCCGCTCGCACGCGAAATATAGAAGACTTTGTGCTTAGCCAGCCATCGCCTGTAAGTCAGTCCTCCGCTGGTCTGGGTGATGCGGACGTCGTCTACTGAGTAGAACTAAATATAGATAGATTTAAACGATTTTGTAAATACAAACATATTTTAATAAGTGGGCTCAACAATGCACTAGATACTGGCAACCATATTAATTTGGATTTGGAAACCGTCTCATATATTTGTTCAATTGTTTGTAGTTTAGATTACTGCCGGGTTGAACAACGCCCTGGTTAACAGTCTTTTTAGCCTGGAAATTGCGGTCCATGTAGAATTTGTAGCATTTTTGAAACTGATTGATTTCCTTGTTGCAGTACTTTTCCACAAACTCATTATCTTTAAGGCAAGCGAACAGTACGCCCATCTCCTGCAGGCATGCGACATCCGAGCCAGAATCGGCCTTGCCACTGACTGTGTTTTTCAGTCTCAGTGGCAATATTTCCTGAAACGGCACCTCCCTTTCGTTCTGTGGGGCACGTCCACGTGCAGCAAACAGTGCTCCTGGTATACGCATCTGCCAAATCAAATTTATGCACATTTTCTTTCAGTATTTATGAATTTGTGGAAATTTACCTTTCTTCGCTTATTTTTACGTTTCGCTGTGATCAGCTGTGCGCTGTTACGTCAAGAGAAAGAGTAGGCGTTTACTAACACTGAATAAAAGCAAAATAAAGCGTTAAGCAACACAGCTGTGTGTCAAACCTTGTTCAACTAAAAATTTGTACAAATAAAAAGTACATATGGTGGATGTAAATAATACAACAAAATATGGATGCCGTTGAGGACAACCACCAAGCGCCGCATGTAGCTGACTTTGCCGGCGCTAATGATGCGGATAGGGAAGAGTTCCATGCCGCAGCAACCATGAGTGATGCAAAACTCTCAACAACTGGTGCTGGCGGTGCGTGGGAACGTCAACTCTTTCGGTTTCATGAATACCACGGCTCCAACATACGCTTAGATGAAGACGCTACAGTCGCCTTTCGTCGTACCAGCTTCGCTGATGCACTAACATTCTCTGAGCGACCACTGGTATGTTTAAAAATGTAGTTGAAAAACAAATGCTCTTATATGTACATATGTATGTGCATGTATATGTATGTAAATGTGACCAAGAGGTGCTCCGCATGGCTAGTGTTGTTATTTTATATTTTATGTGATTTGTGATTTCAGTCACCAGGTGAAATTTTCCTAGTTGAAATTGAGAAAATCGAAAGGGGCTGGTCGGGCCACATGCGATTAGGCCTTACAGAGCTTACACCAAATGTTATTGGCATGCGCAGCGAGGGACTACCACATTTTGCCTTACCTGACTTGGCCAACTTGGGCAACAGCTGGATATATCCGATCTCCAAATTCGAGTTGAACCAACGACAGGACCAATGTGGAGATAATGTAGAGCCTATTGCAAATGAACCACCACATCGTGAGTATTAAATTGAATCGGCTCTTTTGGTATAATTGAAAACTACGTATTCCTTTCAGGCAATCTTCTGGGTGATGCAACGCATGTGCGTACGCCGCGTGGCTTACTACCGAAGAGACTTTTGCGACCCGCAATGGACAACGGCAACTCGGATATATTGTTAACTGACAAAGGTTCCCGAATTGGCATTATATATGTGCCTACAGAGAATGATGCGACCAAGTGCGAATTACATTTTATCATAAATGGCGTAGACAAAGGTCCAGTCTCAAAAGAAATACCACTTAATAGATCACCGTTATATGTTGTTATTGATGTTTATGGCACAACTAAACAAATACGGATAATCCAGTTGGAGGGCAGTAAGTATTGATTCTCTTTTTTCCACTATAAATATGATCTGTAATTCATTTTAAATGTCTACCCAGTTTTGTCCTTGCAAAGCGCTTGTCGCAATGTCATATTGGAGCACATTGCAGCGGGCGCCATTGCACGACTGCCACTGCCGGAGAGCATTAAGCGATTCTTGCTGCGCCGAGACTAGGAATTAAAGACAAGGCACACGCACACACATACTCACCCACAAAAATAAACAGACAACTCTATGTGATAGAGTTTTGTTGTTGCTGTTACAATTGCTGTTGTGGTGTTGATGATGTGCATGAGCGTGCGCCGTGATAGCCTGTTTACCCATTTATATATTTTTATTTTTTTACGCATTGTAGGCAGCATTGAATTGCCGTTTATTGACTTCTCATTTCCATTTAGCGGCGCTAGCCCTCTTTTTGCTTGCCCGCCTTCACAAGCGCCGGTGTTCCCAAAAACGGTGGCTTTTAACTTAGGAACGAAACAGGTGTTTCACCTATCACATTGGATATCACTTTAATATGTATTTCAATTTTCATTTTGTAGATAAAGCTTATAATACTTTGGTTCCGTGATACCAGTTCTATATACTTATATTTTATATACATATATACTTATAAAAGTATGTTTCAAAGCATCACATGTATTTAACTCACTGTTATACTACTACGACCAGCGAAAAATAATACTTTTTCCATTTGTACATACCTCTAAATATGTACAAAACTGCTTAGCTTGCAATGAATTAACAAAGAAAAATCAGAGCAAACGCTCTTCGAATGCAAGAGTAAAAACCGCTGCGCAAGAAACTCCCAAAAAACCAAACACCGATCTGCCTTTTTGTCGTTTCGGTCTATCCCAGGGCGATTTTCGTTTCCGTTACGTACCTATAAGAATATATTGTTGCTAATTGTAAATTAAGATTATAATAACAATACGTAGTATGTAATAAATTTATGTAATTATTCTAAGGAATAAATTGTACGTGCATTGTATGTAAAATAATACATAATACAAGAGGAGGTATGGTAAGACCATTGATTTTCGTAAAACTTAATTTTATTCAAGCACCGACATTTTATTTGTGTTGGTCATTGTATATGGATATAATATGTAAGGTTTTTGTCGATAAGTGTTATCTGCGACTACTTGGAACGATTTTCAGCCAGTTTAGTCTTAAACAGCACCTTTAGCTCCTCGCTTCCATCTTCATTGGTGTCCTTGTAGTAAGGCAGCTCTGCCAGCGTCTTAAGCCAGGCGTGCACCTTGGGAAACTTGAATTCATCAATTGGTGCAACATCATTTACAGATGTCACTGTGGCCACACAACAAAAGTCAGCAATGGTCAGATCATTGCCGCAGAGGTATGCCTGATCCTTAAGGAAGCCCTCAAGAATTTCATAGCATTTCTGAATGTAAGCAATCTTATCGATGGAACAGTCGGTTGAGCCAAAGTACAGAACGGGTTCATATAGAAAACGCAAACGAGCAAACAGATGACCCGAATCCAAATGCAGACGAGCATCCACATTGGCACGTTTCACCAAATCCTTGGGATATAACGATTCGTGGCCCTTGCCGTATTTCTCAACCAGATAGGAGCATATGGCATGGGAATCAATAATACTAAAATTTTCATCAATCAATGTGGGAATCGTGTGCTGCGGATTCATTTTCAAAAACTCTGGCGTCAAATGTTCACCTTTCAGTAGGTTAATTGGCCTGCAAATATTTTTATAGTTGATAATTGGCTAAATTTATTGTGAGGCGTTGTGTTTGGACACATGTGTTTTGCACATACCGCAATTCAAGCTCAAGTCCAATCGCCTTAGCCGTCAGCATAACGGCGCGAGATGGTGGACTCAATGTGGCATAGTAAAGAGCTGGCTTCGACATGACTTTGTCTTAGTTATAAGGTATTTGTTACACTTAAAAGTGAGAGAAAGATTTAAGTAGGTTTTTTTTGCAGCGTGATTTTAAGTGTATAAGGTATTTGAGAAGTACTCGGGAGGCTTTTGTCCTTATCTTTAGCTATGTGCCTTCATTTCATAACAATAAGTGATAACGTAAAGCTTTTTGATACGCCGATATCAAAACAATTCCGTGAATGTATTTTTGTGATACTTCATATGTATGTACATACGCCTAAACAAATCCAGCAGTTAACGACACAAATGATCATGTTATCTGTATGCCAACATTTATATATTTATTTAAACATACTACATGGCTGCTGACCGGCATTTGTATATGTAATATATGTACACATACATACATACTTTCATATGAACGCAAAAGCGACAGAGCGCAGCACAAAAAAAAATATAAATTTAATTAGTAAGGGGCCAGACTTACACACACGCAAACTAATAGGAAAAATACGGCCAGATCTTGCCTTTTTTAACACACACTTTAATAACAATAACAGTGCCGGCAAATTGTTGTTTTTATAGCGATTATGTGAACCTTAATTTGTGGGTGTGTGTGCGGCTGACTGGCGTGAGAACAAAGAAAATATACAAGCAGTATATAATTTAGAATAGTCCCCTCAACAACTATTTACATACATATGTATGTATATGTATGTTTACATATTTGTTTGTTGGATGGGGATTTTGCGCATCCAATATAGACTATAACTTACATAGTATAAATGTCAGCAAGCTTTTTTTTCTATGACCGCTCACTATGAACTTAGAAACGTGACTAAACGAAACGTAACGAATTAGCGCGAGCAGCATTCACAAAATGATAAAGAGAGTTATCGGGAGAGAGAGCCAGAGCTTAGATGTGAGATCACGGTTGCCACTTGAAGAAATTTCATTGTACCAAAAGTGCAATTCTGATATACAAGCACAATTTTGCAATAATATTTGGATTACGTATTTCAATAAAATAAATAATAAAATTCAAACTTACAAATTTGTTAGAAATTAAGCAAAGTATTATTGCGTTAAGCTTATTATTATATTAGTTCTGGTTCATTTGTACCAATTTAAAAAACAGACTATCAATTGGTATATTTTATTAACATGTGTGATTTCATTTTACATTTTAAGTCCCATCTTACCAAACACATTGTTAGAAAGTGACTAGTATTTTTTTTATGTAAACAAAAGCGGTTTGTCTTGATTTATTCATAGTTTTGGTACATATTTGTACGAGATATATTAGAGCCAAGTTAACGAGTATGTGATTACATATACAACTATTAAACAAGAATATAATAATGAATATAATACCAGCATTTTGAGTTTTGCTTTCGCCTTAGGCAATCAATGGAATATTTAATATGTGATGACTTTTGGGCATATACTAGTCACCATAGAGTAAAAAAATGAACAAGATATAACAATTGGAAAGCAAATATTTTACAATTTGGAAAATAAGTTAAAAGCGATTATTATGTAAGCTATACAAGTGTACAGCTCAATAAATGACACACGCAAGTCATTATTTAGAGATTGTTCGAATGCAACATCACATTAATTCTGTTGTTCCTACTACACTAAGGGTGGGGAAATTGTTAGTTTTCGAGCATGCTGCGCTTTAGCGCCTCCTCCAAATCAGCATCATAGCTCTCTGCTTTTGAATAGTCGGCTGCAAATTTATCTGTTGCCTTGGGTAAAGGCTCTTTGCCCCCATTGACGCCAGTGGCACTGTCACTGCCATTGTGTTTGCTTTTGTTCGCATTGCTGTCATCGAAAGCATCTTCAAAATTACTGGAAAAGTTATGAGCATCGAAAGTATCAAATTTCGCAAAGTTATTGTCCAAAATCATTGAATTCGCAGTCTTGTGGTGGCTAAAACTATCCTCAAAGTTGTCATTGAAAGCATCAAAGAGCTTCGTTTCAGTTACGGAGCTACTCTTTTGGCTGCTGGTCAGGGAGAATGCATCAAAGTTCGCCGATTGCGATTTGGCGTTAAATTGTTCGTGGGCTTTAGTTTTAATGACGCCCAGATTGTTGTCATTGAAGTCGTCATTAAATGCATTGAAAAAGGAATCATTAAATTTTTTAGCGTTTGCATTACTAAGATTTGTGTTTGAAGATGTTATTGTGGTATCACTTGCTGTTGCACTCTTTTCCAACGCAAAGTCATCAAAGTCGGCAAAGGCATCCAACGATTGCTTTGTAATCGATACGTTTGAATTATGCGAAGGCGCCGGGCTGGCATTCAAGTTGAAGGCGTCAAATTGTTGCAACAAATGGTTATCCAACGGTGTTGCGGTCTTTGATTTGTTATTGTTGGTACTAGGAGGCCTGCCTGCTAGTTCATCTGCAGGTAAAACATAATTGATAAGTGAACTTCATAGCTAGCATTTCAATCTTACCCTCTGAGCTAAAGTCCTCGGCAAAGTTCTTTTTGCTAGCTCCCGATGTTGTCGTTGCTGCATCTTCATCTGCAAATGGATCTTTAATATTGAATGGATCTTCATAGCGGTAGTCCTTGAACGGATCATCTTTGAAATCCGTAGGGCCTTTAATAATCGCTGGCACTGGTGATGTTGCCTGCTTGCTGCCAACGGCATCAAAAAGTCCGGATCCTGCAGTTGTAGCAGCGGTTGCTTGTGTCTGCAGCGGTGTATTGGAACGCGACAAATGTTGGTTATTTGTGCTGACTGCGTTTACAGCTGATGATGCTGATGCAGTTGGTAATGCTGATGCTGATGTTGATGTCAATGTCAATGTCAAAGTCGATGATGTCGATAGCAGTGAGGTTGGGTGCAGTGGCAGTGTTGGAGTACTTGTGCAAGCTGCTGCCTTACTTTGACTCTGGCCTTGACTCTGAGGATCATCAAACAGCGAGAAGCTATCGAGCAGCGTGCTGTTTATCGCTGGTTTGGGTGTGGTCGTGCTTGGGTTACTGATTGGAATGTTTTGTAGCTGTGTCGAGTGGGTATAATGAATAAAGAAAACAATTGTGTGGAAGGAATAAAAATAAACGTAAAAAATTAATTAAAAATAAAATGGTGATTTAAATAAATATCCTTATAATACATATATGTTTGTATTTAAAAAAAAGTGAAATAAAGCTTAATTTTATATTTATTGTATACACTCGATTAGCTGCTGTGGACAGACAGATATGGAAGGCAAAACACCTGATAAGACAAATATGATTTAACCGGATGCGACAAAAATGTTTCTGTATTATCGTTATGGTTATATTTTGTTTATCATAACTCACTTGATATATGATGCAATATGGTTAATTATTATTATAAATTATGTCGAACATAGATACTTTTTGGTTTATTTGTGTAATTAATGCAAAAACTCTTTGTGTTACACATTAGTAGGGTTCCCATTATATGTATGTATAATAAATATGTATGTATGTATTGAACACTAAAATCAATGTACGGGAAGCTTTTTGGTTTTTGTTCATCTGTTCCTGAACAGTTTTGTGTAGTGTAATATAGGTTAGTTAGTAAAAATAATCATTCAAACAAATATCCATAACAATGCTGCTGCGGTCCACATTACTATTACTGAATAAGCAAACGTAATTCGATCCATTCTTTTATTTATGGTTAAATTCTACTTTCCTAGTCGATGGCAACGTGTTTTAAGGGTATTAACAATTTTATTTTAAACGTCGGTTTGAGAATTCATACTGTAGCTCTATAGTTGGATAGCAGTTACAGTAACTTCCGTTCATCTCAAAAATTAGTCAATAAACAGTATAGCAATTTGGGAAGTTACATGCCAATAAAACTCAAACGTTTGTATGAGTGCTGTGCTGCCTCTATGTAGATGATAATCAGCAGTTATTTAATGTATTCTAAAATTGCTATAAACTTTAGTATCATATGCACAAACAACAACAATTTGCATTTTAATTCCTTATTTGAGTTAAACATATGTATGTAGATCATTCTATTAATCACTTTGAGACTAGTATTTGTTCCAAACTTAAAGAGTGGTTCGGCGTGCATTATGTAATGTATTTAGGAAATTTTTAATATGATTATGTGGTCATTTATCGAAACGACGAGTTTGCAAAAAAGAAATATCTGGTAATTATATTAGGTTAAATACAATATTGCACAACATATTAAGAAGTAATGTCCTTTCAGTTATTATGTTTAATCTTTGACTACATTTAATACGACATAACGTTTTTTTTTTTTGGGAGAGGGAGGGTCGTTTCTTGACTGGATTTCAATTGATTTAGTTACTAAGTACTCGAATTTGATTTAATACATTTATCTAATAATTCGGCATGAAATTTGCGAGTATTTATTCTAACGGCCTATGTGCAATACGAATACAAAAACGCTGAGGAATCGAACTCTGATATATATATGTGGTTTATATGCTATGATTATATATATATATATATATATATATATATATATATTATATATTTTTATATATCTATAAGTTTTTGTACGCTTAAAAATTGGGTTTTCTTCATGTTACTAGGCTCAACTTTTGACTGAGTATATGTGTTTTTGTGTTAGTATTGTTATGTATATATAATTATATATATATATTTATATGTATTTATTAATATATATGATAATTATTAAGATGTTCACTGAAAATAGAGAATTGCAAGAGATGAAAGCAAATAGTTAGTTTCGTACGGGCAGCAGAGTTAACGCAATGTGGATTATGATCAAAAAACATCTAAAATTTATTGGTCACAACAATAAGCATTTCAGAAAAAATAAAATATACAAAATGAAATTTAAAAAGTTCTTAAATAGTGTAAACAAGTGCATCAAATTATTTTATTAAGATGGTTTTTAGCGAAATTAATCAAATTTAAAACAACTACATACAAATTTAAAAAAGTGGATTAGTTATGATAATTTATAACTAATAATTGTTATAATTTAATAATATTCAATAAATACATATGTGTGTCTATATACACATAATCGGAATAATGTTAATGCAAATAAGAACTGTACAGCCGTTATTGTATTAGATTAATAACCAAATTATTGCAAATAGTTTCTGTTGTGCGGTGTTCATGCATTACCACCGTTCCCAATGTACTGTTAACGTGCTACCAACCTTATTGTCAAAGTCGTCAAAATCAGCAAATCCTCCGCTGCCGGCACCGCTAGAGCCGAAACCGCTTGTTGGCTAAAAGTTATGCAGCAGATATTAGCAAAGTTTATCTAATATAATTGAGATTTTTTCTTTCTTTTCTACTACCTGTGTTGCACGTGGTGGGGCTGGTCTGGGTGGCGGAACCTTGGATTTCTTTGGTGGCAATGCTGGACTTGGTGATTCCGGTCTAGGTGGTGGGCCTGAACGTTGGTTATTTGGACTGAGCACCTGACCCTGGCCAGTTGGCGCATGCAGAGCTGCAAACGGATCGCTGCCGAAATCATCCTTGCCAGGCTACAAATCATATGCATATATATATAATTATAAAATTGTATATAAATCATTAATAGTGCTCTCACCTCCGGCGTTATGGCATTCGATTTGTTTGCACCAAATGCATCACCACCAAATGGATCGCGATTTGTTTGCCCAAAGCCGCTGGTGTTAGTTCCTGTTTGGCTAAAAGCATCGAAGTTGCTGTCAAAGCCGCCACCAATGTTGAAGCTATCGTCAAAGCCCCCAATGGCAGGCGCAGGTTTGCTGACCTGGCCACCGAATGGATCGTTGTCAAAGCCATTGGTTGCTTTGTTGGCAACACCGCTGTTATTCTCCCCAAACGGATCATCCGTGGGAATTTGGACTTCTTTTTCTAACGTTTTGCGCGCATCATCAAAGTCCGGCTCAATTTTCAGCTGATACTCGGAAACAAGATCAGCATTTTGAGTTTCCATGGCGGCGCGGCAAATAAGCAGCGCATCTGTCATCTGACGTTGCGTTTCCATTAGCTGGGTGACCATAGAGCGCACCTACAATAAACGTTAAAGATTATAAGCTTTTTGCATAGATGTTATTCGAGAACAACTGTTTACTTACGGAGCTAATCTGCAGCTGAGTACTTTGCAGATGTCTAGTAAGTTTGAATAGCTCGCGATTGTTATCATCGTATTCCTTTTGCAGTGCAAACTCCTCATCCTTGAGCTTTTGTAGCTCAGAGCGTTTTGCATTTAGTTCGCCCTCTTGTTCGTTAATGGTCTCTTCTTGTTTGTGACACTGATCGCGTATCTTGTTAACCTACAATAAGAGGAATAACAATAAAGTTGCAATTATCCGATAACTTTCTGCACAACTAACAACGAACGAAGCACAATAAACACAACATACACGAAAACAAACATACAACCACAAACAATAAGGAAGGAAAAATAATAAACAAACCTGGACGTTGGTGTGAGATATGTCAAGACTTACGTTGGCTAGCACGGCCAGATTTTGGGTAACCTTAACGAACGTATAAATTTTGTTTTTGTTTTTAAAGTGCATTCACCAGTTTAGTATGAGTAATTTGATTTTGGTTGTGATAATAATTGCGTACCAATTTGTGTTAACATTGGGGAACATAATAAATAGAAAAAATTAAGATCAAATTAAATTAAGCCCAAGTCAAAGTTAAAGTAAAGTAATATAAGGCCAGCCAGTTAAACCCATATTTAAGCTATTTAAGTAAGAACTAGCCAATAACATGCAATAATAACTACTTGAGCCTGCAGATCATCTAGACGCTTCTGTGCCTCGCCCCGCTGATTTTCAAGCTGCTTCAGTGTTGCTGTCAACGTGTCCAATTCACTCTGTAATATTAAAATATTGCCATTCATAATGTTATAAATGCATATTCAAGACGAACCTGCAAGCTGCGAACTTCACCATTCTTGATGCGCACATCGGCCTCTTTTTGTGCAATTTCCGTTTCTAGGGCACGTCGTTCTCGTGCCAGCTCTTCGATCTCCTTTGATATCATCTCTAGTTCCGGATTCGAGTAGGTCGGCTTTGTCTCCTGCGGCTGCATATCGACTCCGGATACTGTTGCACGCATCGAAGGCGGTACCATATTGGCCGTTAGCACTTGTGGCGGATCTACGCCGCGCTGCTTGCGTTCAACAAGCCACATGGCCAATGCAAACTGCTCTACAGTTAGTTTACCCGACTGAAAGGTGTCGCATAGTGCCCTGTTAAGAGAGTGGCATGTAAAAGAATTAGTTTAGCCATCAATTGAAAGTATTATATTCTGATTTAAAATATACCATATATCTGCTAAGCTGCGTTGTGGTATACCCGATTTAATGAATATGTCTTTCACTTCGAGACCGGAAACCAGTCCATCTTTGTCCAAGTCCGACTGCCGAAATATTTCTTCGAATCTTAAAATCTCCACAGCGCTGACCACCCAATCGGCATTTGCTGTCACCGATGGTGGAGCACCTATTGGTATCAGTGGATCAGTTTGTATAAGCGGCTGTGAGCTGACCGCGCCCACCGGTGGAATGCGTGTCATCGGCGGCACAGCAACAGGCAGTGGTGGTATTGCTGCCGGTGGAGCAATATCTTTGGGGAAGTTGGCAACAAAGCCAGCGTCGCCAAATCCTTCTCCACTCGGTGCGCGTGGCATTGTGACACCAGGTCCTGCTGCGGCTGGCTGCGGTGGTGGTGGCATGGCGGGCTTGGAAGCCTTACGCAGCTCTGGCGGCAGCACACTCGGTACCGTGCGCTTCTGAAGTGTCTGATATACAAGATGCATGGCCACAATAAACTCGTGCTTATCTAAATTGCCATCCTTATCCTGATCGGCCAGATCCCAAATAGTACCCAATATGTTCATCGGCAGTTTGGAGTCCATAAGCACACCCTTTACTTTATTGCCGGGCAGCATTCCGTTATCCGGATTGAGCGATTCAAACAACTGCTCGTACTTGAGTCGATCGATGACACTGATTGTCCAGTCGCCACTGGTAGCACTAGCTCCCGAAACTGGCACCGTTTGTATGCGCGCGGGTAACGCCTTTGGTATTTCACCCTGTCGAATAATTTGATACAATCAAATTGTGATTGTGTATTTCACTTTTTAGCACTTACCACTTTCGGTGGATTGGTTGTTTCTATATAGATGTTGTTCATGTTGGCCACTTGACCCGCCTGCGACAGGGAGACCAGCTTAAGGGCCACAAAAAAGCCAGGTTTATCCAAAAATCCTTTGCCGTTTGGGTCAGAAAGATCCCAGATGCGACTGAGAACCACATCGCTGAGCCCAGACTTTTTTAAAAATTTTGCGGCTGTCATCGCTTCAATAGCACCCGCGCCCTTTGGGTCAATCTACAAGAATTGGGCACAAGCGTAAGCAAAAAAATCAATAAGGGGTTGAAAAATTGACCCGCCACACACAACATTTCAGCGAACTCTTTACCTGTTTGTAGTAAGCCTCGTAGATGAGGTTGTGCTTGCCGCACACCCTAGCAAAATCCAAATTCATCTTACTTCCGTTTTCTTTTATTTAGTGTCCGAATTAAATGCAAAAAGCAACGGCCACTGCCTCGCGCTGTTATCACTATCACACAATCGATTTTTTTCTTCTCTTATTGGAGTATGGGTTAAAGCGAGGGCGGAACTCGTACGCTTACTATCTAATAGTACGAGTGCTCTTATTTCTACAAGCTGCGTTTTTAACGTACAAGTGAAATAGTTATATTTTTGCAGTTGGGCACATTACGGCTAAAATTTAATTACACACTCGAAATTTAATATTTGCTGCCTTTTTCTGCATCGGTCTCTAGCTAGTGTTAGGTAACATACCAATAACACTTATATTCGAATTTAGTTAACACTGCATGCAGGGCTGCGGTGTCTACAGTTTTAGAGCCATTGGTTGTATTTTTTTAAATTGTCAAAAACTTTAAAACCTACATCATTTGTTTCAGATTTTATTTGTGTATGCTTTTTGTGCCAGCGACTTGTCGCAGCCCATCAACATTAATACGTTATTATATCGTTTAAAGTAAACGTATTCGACAATTGGTGGCTCCACATTGACAATAAAGAACTTTGCCAGGCACCACGCCCACCTCGTAATTATAGTTCCAGGTCAGCTCAGTGCCAGAGCGTATGTGATTGGCCGAAAAGAAGGCGACCCAAGGAAACCGAAGATCATGCGTGTCCACAAACACGTTCTGCACAAATAAATTGGGTGCACAAGAATGCTGCGATATAATGAAATCAAGATTAGAAACTATTGCTTAAAATCGCAAAGCACGCACTCACATTGAAGTAACGACCCAAATTGCCCGTCGTCTTTGCATCCATTATATAGGGAGCCTCATCTTTGCCAAAGAGCCGCCTCACTGAATTTTCGCGGACCGTTTCATCCAGGTCGGCATTGGGATTAAAATTAATCACGGCGCGCTCCTGCGAATCCGGCTCATTGGACTGGTTTGAATGGCTGCGTGATGTACGCATTTTATCCTTTTTGCGCGGTTGATAATACTTGGCGGGTGTAAAGTCGGCATCATCCTCTGGATCTGGCGCATATGTGTCTTCTTCCTCTTCCGCTGGTGAGTGGTCTACATCCGATTCATAGCCCTCCTTCAGTTGCTCGGCCACCTCAATGTAATCCAAGTCGGCAAAGTACTCATCACCGGCATCCAGTCCACCTTCGTTGGCCATTGTTTCGGTAAGCAAGTGGCCAGCATAAATGCATATAAATGCACCTTTGGGAATATCGTTGACACACCGCAGGCCCCAGCCCCGGTTCGAAGTCTTAAAGACCTGCAGCTTCATTTCCAGCGAATGTTGCACCACACGATTCAGGCAGTTCTTTTTGCACTTACAGCGTGAGTTGCATTCATAAATGCCCGTGGGTACATGCTCGTGTAGGCGCTTGTATTGATAGCCAATTTCCTCGATGGGTTTGTTGGGATTGCAGTAGCGGACACCACCAACAGTTAGCTGCCAGCAGGCGCACTTTGATTTATCCTGCCAAAAGTAACCAGAAAGGAAGAGTTTGTAAATATGTTCTTCAATATCAAGGATCTTAGCTAATTTACCGAACAATCATCCTCACAGTCGCAGCCCACTAGGAACTCTTCTTCGAGATTAAGATGCACACCCTCTGTGGGTATGCGCTGTTTTGCATAAGTGCAGGGCGGTGGCAATGTGTTGTCATAGTAATTAACCAGAGGTATGGCCATTTTCTCCTGTCCCTTCGATATGTCTGCTTCCTTGACAATAGTAGGGTCAATTGAGTACTCTGCCAGACAGCGCAAATCCGGCGTGAAATCAAAGTTTTCCACGTTTAATACATTGTCAGTGGCACGCAGATACATGTGTACTTCAGCCAGATTACGAAAACTCTTTCCACAAGGTCCTCGGTAGACGACGTTCCGCTTAGTTTTCTGCTTAAACACTAAACGTTCCCAACCAGATAGCAGCGGCTTGGCCAATGGACTGTAGCTATCCAGGCGATGCACAATTTTAAACAAACAGGCTGGTGTACATTCGTGGGGCGTGTACATTTTGGGCGGGAGATTGCGCTTGGCCGTAAAGTAAACAACATGACCCTTGGGTCTGTTCTCGTCATCCACATAGATAGTGGAGTTGTTTAAATGGCGAACAGTATTTCGTGCCGCTGCAGAAGCGGCAGCATTGGCAGCAGCTGTCGTAGTAGACGATGAGGATGACATGTTAACGTTCTGTGCTGCAGAGCTACTTTTACGTGCAATTGCACGCATTTGCTGGTTAACTTGTCTGCTGCTCGTCTCCATCTCCTTGGTATATCGTATAAACGGTTCAGTACGCTGCAAAGATATAGAAGCCATATAATAAATAACATTTAATGCTAAATTTAAATCAACTTACGCGCGGCACACGATGCTGTTGCATGGCATTAGCGCTGTTCAGTGCATTTTGTGTTTCCTTAAACACTGGCCCCAGACGAAGGGAGCCCCGGTAAATCCACTCCGTATGATTCTTGTCATCATCGAATTGCATTTGCACCAGACTGCAATCAATATCAATAACGCGTGCATACAGCCAGGTGCCGTTGGATTCTGTGTTCATGTTTTGTCCACGTGTACATTGCACCATGGGTCGATTCACTGAGTATTTTTCCACATACTTTTGTATAAAGTCTCGCGAGCCAGGATGTACATCCTCCCACACCTTCTCCGATGCCAGACAGACTAAACGCACATCATTGTGTTGCACATACTGCGTATAGCCATCATCGTAGAAAATTAAGTATCTGAAGCGATTGGCCTGCTTCAGGGGCTCAGCTATTATGCCTGGATAAAAGGCACTAGGTACGACACCTTTCTCTTTGCCGCGCGACAAGGTGCTGCCATTAAAGTAGGCTATAACGCGAGTGCCTAAGCAATAAGCAATATACAGTTTAAATAGCTATATAAATTCCATACTGTTTTACTAACCAATAGTTAAGCGCACTGGCGGCGGCTCAAAATAGGCTAAGTGTTTGGCTGTGACCGTCTTAACCATTTGATACGGCGTGTTGAGATACTTGATTTTATAGCTCTTTACCAAATTGCCACCCACAGTTGTAACATCTGAGAATTCAATCACTTTGACTGACACCCAGCTGGCTATGGCTTTATTCTTAACAGCATAGTAGGTATCGTTTAGTTGTATAGGAGGTCGCTCGATCTCGCCAGCTGGTGGCATTTGCTGCAAGTGTAAGAGCCCGGTCAATAAGGGTATTTTTATGGTGATAAGTAACACTTACAGCATATTCGAGCATATTATGATACAAATCGAGCGCTGGCATGTGCTTGTGCACCACCTGGCAGGAGCTGTACAAAGCAAAGTGCATTTTGTCAGCCATATTCTGTAGCTTGCTCAGCTCTTCATTGGCCAACTCGATTTCACGTCCAATGCGCTGTGTTTTTGACTGCAATATGGTTTTAGACCAAGTTAGCTGATCATCCATTCCCACTTGGTCCATAACAGTTTTGATGGCATCCTCCAGTTCTTCTTCGATCAATTGTAAATCATTTGATGAAAATTCAGATTTGTCTGCGCAGAGTTCAACATGTAAGGGAGTTTTCTTTAGACTGAATTATTTACTTACCCTGCTCTTCAGTATCTTCCTCCTCGTCACTGCTGTCCAGTGCCACAAAATCTGCATGCTCCTGCTTGAAATTATGCAGTAGAAGCGGCTGCTTGTTTACCAGATAACCAGCATAGTTCTAAAATTTAGAGACAAACAAAGTCAAGTGTTTCCAACAACGTACAGCATACATACCTCGTACGTATCCATTGCTGTGTCATAGCAGCCCATGCAAATGTATTGTCGCTTTTGTGACTTTCTGGGCACCTTGTAATAGTTGAGCGCTGCTAAGCTTGCCACCATGTACTGTTTGTGCCTCTTCTGGCAGTTGCAATTGACGCAATCTTTCTTGTAGTAGATTTCGTTATCTGATGCACATTCAGTAGGTTTCTTTGTGTCGCATTCTGGTTCCGTTTTATCTTTTGTTCCTATTTCAACAAGGCAGGCGTTCTCTGCATTACATGCCTGAAACACCTCATCTGTTTCCATGGGTTCCGACTTTTGCATTACATTCGCTGCCACAGACTTGGCTGCATTATCCGTCAGCTCTTCAGTGCACACAGATTTTCCTTCTATGTCCGTGACTACTGAGGTTTTAGGTAAAGTGGAAGGAGATTCTTCAGTAGTGGGTTCAGATGGTACATCTAATTGGGATATGATTTTAGCTGCTCCCTTATCCAATGATTTCACTTCCGTGATGTCACCGTTTTGAATTTCCATTTGCTCATCATTTTTGCCCTTGTTAACAAAAATGCTATTTGATGCTTCCTTATATTTAGAACTCAATAATGCTTTTTTATTAGACATATTTTTATTGGCATCGTCCTTGTGGTTGCTAGGACCGCTTATCAGCTCAATACTACTGTCGCTGTCAATTATACTTTCATTTAAAATGTCCTTGTCGAGCGACTCATGCACTGCATGACTCGCAACTAGTTCAATGCTACTATCCAAATCAGTTTCTTCTAGTTTAGGTGATTCACTCTTAGGTGTTGCAGAGACTGTATTTGCTTTTGTACTCTCGACTTTATCCTTGTCACCAGGATCTTCCTGGTCAGTATTGGGGCTACTGATCAGTTCAATACTGCTGTCAAAATCGGTTTCAATTGGTTTAGTCGAGTCCAGTTTTTTTATTAAAGAGTCTGTGTCCCCTTTTGAATTTTCATTCAACGTTATTTCGACAAAATCCTTGCTTGTGTTGGAAGCATCAAGGTCAATGTTGTTGTCCGTCTTCAGTTTTTGCTTTGCATTACCTTCATGTGATGTTTTAACGTTCTTCTCAAAGTCTGGCTCTGTTGCCGGCGCAGCCGGTATGTTATCAATATCCATAGGTTCTTCGCCAGCGTTTAGTTTATCTTCCCCTTCCATCTCTTTCTCCGTCGGCATTGAACAATTTTCTTTCTCAGTGGTAGTCTGCGATGCCGGCAAAGACAATTCACTAACACCTGCAACTGTCAAATCGTCTGTCACTAACTTATTTGCGAGATCCGAGCAATCCATATCAGCAGATTCCGAGGCCATAATGTATTTTGCAATAGTTTCACTTTATTTTATTTTAAGCAAAACAATTAAGTGTTCAAACAAATCTGCAAAAAAAAAGTATCGGGACAAATGGTTAAGCGGTGTTGCACAAGTTTTTTTCGCGTTTATCAACACTCTAGCAGGAAGAAGCATGAAAAAACATTCTCAACCACCATCGAGAGGTCCGTTTAAAATAATAAATCAACGTATGTATTAGCCTTTAAATATTTGTGCAGTTTTACATTTTTTTTATATTTATACTCATTAGAATTATCTTAATTAAGTCCCAGTTAGTCAACCAAAATAATAAGACAAAAGTAATTTCCTGATGTTCTCGTAATTTATTTAACTAGTGATCATTTTAAATTGCTTAGGCATGGACAATGGGATGGTAACCATCGCCGGTATAGATGACCTTAACTCCTTTGCCTTCCTTCGATATGTATTCGAAGGACCCCACGACAAAGATTGTGTGAGAATCTGTCAGATGACCCTCCTGCTTATCACTAGTGCCGTCGGATGTTGCCCAATTATATGCGAAGCTCTCAGGATTGACCTCGTTTACTTCCTTTTTAGTAAAAACATCATTTGCCTAGGCAGCAGCCACAAGACAAGCGAAGACAATCTAAAGTATACATTTATATTTAAGTCTACACTTTTAAAAATAAAAATTTTAAGTATTTGTTCTTACCACAAACTTCAGAGGATATTTAGTTGTTGGTCAGCAAACAGCAAAACAGAACTAGTTAAACCTACATTTGAGCTGTGCTTTTATACTAATCATCATACTAATCATCATCCGCCGACTGATATAAATTTAATTAAACATGATCTTACCGATAATGTTTTTTTATGTAGCTAATTAAAGATATATATATCTGTAGCGTATATTAAACATTATATAGTTCACTTCCGCTGCCGGTTTTAAAAAAAAGAATTTAAATTAAAAAAGTGCATGCTTTCAACAGTACAAATTATCACGATACATCAATCACGAGCGTCAAGTTGCAATGTCATAAAACGCTAAAATAAATCTATCAAATTAAAGAACAAGAGGAACCTAATATGGATGGTCATAACACCAGTGACCAGATAATCAGCTTGCTGCGTGGTGCCTCAAAGGTAAACCGACACGTGCTTTACGTCACAAATCTTAACTTTGAGACTACAAAGGATGATTTAGAATGTCACTTTACCGTTGCTGGTGCAGTAAAATCAATTCGCAAATAAAAAGCGATGGGATGACTTTGCCTTTGTGGAAATGGTAAATTTGACTGGCTTTCAACAAACCTTAAAGTTGCACAACACCGAGTTGCAAGGCGGAAAAATTAAAGTGTAAATATCGGAAGCGGGCAATAAGAAGTCTGCAAATAAGAAAATAATAAAACAGAAAAATCGCAAGGTAGCCGAGATACACAACGAACAGAAAACGTTCACAAAAATGAAATTTAAATTAGCCGTAAAATATTGTTGGTTTTGAAAGAGGAAGAATGACTTCATTGATTTAGACATTCACAACGAAACTACCCTTCTCACACGTGTTGAAGTTGTTTAAATATTGTTTTGATCTCTTTGCATATTATTATTGAAAAGCAATGGCCGGGAATCATAGTGATTCCGACTCTACCAGTGACTATGAAGTAGAATTTCATATTAAGCCTAAAAAAGTTCGTCGTACCGTCAACGATGACACTGCTGATCTCCTTGGCAACTTTGATGACGAGAAACGTAAGGAGATTTTCGAGGGAACTTTTGTTGACAAAGAAGTTACAAAAAATCCAAGCGAGTCGGGTAGCAGCGATGAAGATGAAGCTGATAAATCGGATGAAAACAACAAAACGGAAGTTAACCAAGTTTCCGATGCTGTGGGAGCTGACATTGAACTCTCCGCGTCTGAGGAGGAACACAATGAGGATGGTCATATCACCAGTGACCAGATAAACAGCTTGCTGCGTGGTGCCTCAAAGGTAAACCGACACGTGCTTTACGTCACAAATCTTAACTTTGAGACTACAAAGGATGATTTAGAATGTCACTTTTCCGTTGCTGGTGCAGTGAAATCAATTCGCATTCCTAAAAAGCGACGGGGTGGCTTTGCCTTTGTGGAAATGGTAGATTTGACTGGCTTTCAACAAGCCTTTAAGTTGCACAACACCGAGTTGCAAGGCAGAAAAATTAAAGTGCAAATATCGGAAGCGGGCAAAAAGAAGTCTGCAAACAAGAAGAACATAATGAAACAGAAAAATCGGAAGCTAGCCGAGATGCGTAACGAACAGAAAACGTTCACAAAGAGTGGGAAGTTTTTCGACAAGGATTTGAAAAAAGAAAAGGCTAAGGAGCTGCTGGCACGCAAGCGCTGGCGTAAGAATCCTGCTCCTAGGAATAACTAATATTTATTACAATAGACTATGTTGTATCTACTTAGTAAATGATTTTTATTTAAATATAGAAAACTTAAAACCAAAGTGTTTACCTATTGCCATCGAACAATGTAAAAGTTACGTTTTCCCACACGTAAAAGAGAGACCCCATTACGGAGTATGTGTATTCCCGTTGTGATAACTTCAGCAATATTTTGCACACGCTTCTGGTTAATGTAAAAGCCACCAGCATTGATAATACGCACGGCATCAGCTATTATTAAAATCTTGTTAACTACAATTGTGCCATTTGAGAATAGTTTGAGAATAACTTACTTTCTGTGGGAAAACACTTGGCCTTCATTGCCAACTGCAGGATTGACATGCCAGGATCGGTTAGAATATCGACAACGGTAGCACCTTGAAAAGTTTGCTTGATTTCAGCGTAGTTCAACTCAGCTAAACCATCAACGTTGCCTCTGTAGAGTGCATTGGTTACCCGTTCAGCTTGTTTTAGGCCGTTTTCTGTGTATTAAAATGTTCGTTTATAATTTGTTATAGCAAAACTAAATTTCTATTTACCGCCATGAACCAACAATGTGACATCTTCCGCCAACAGAGTTTGTGCCTTGCGTTTCTCGGGCTCTTTGGCATGTTCTTGCATCAGTTTTTCCACCTCGGGTAGGGGAATAAAGGTGAATAGTTTTAGGAGCTTCTCCACTTGGGAGTCAGGCATACGCAAAAAAAATTGGTAGAGTGCAAAGGGCGATGTTTTATTTTCGTCCAGCCATACCGCATTTCCAGCTGATTTGCCAAACTTATCACCCTCTTCAGTAGTTACTAATGGCAGTGTCATGCCAAAAACTTCTCGATTGCGTTCAACGCGACTGATTAATTCATGTCCCGTCATAAGATTACCCGTTTGATCGGATCCACCCATTTGAAAACAGCAGTTGTGTTTGCGCAACAAATGCAGCCAGTCGTAGGCCTGAAAGATCTGATACGTAAACTCCGTAAAGCTTATGCCGTCCTCTGATTCTAAGCGGGACTGAACCGAGGATCTTGACAGCATTGAGCCCATGCGAAAATGTCGACCCATATTGGCAACAAAGTCAATTATATTTAGATTGGCATACCACTCGGCATTGTTAACAATTCTATTACAAAATATATATGATAATAAAACAAACATGAACATCATATTGCACAATATATTACTCACGTTAGTGGCACGAGCACAGTGCTCTTTTTCCGGGTATCCCATAAACAATCCTCATGGTTTTTAAACACTTTGCGCAACTGATTTTCAATGGCCTGCAGATTTGACTCGATAACCGAAACGCCCATTTGATTACGCTCCGTTTTACGCCCACTTGGGTCACCAATAAGGCCAGTAGCGCCACCTACTAACGCTATTGGTTTGTGTCCTGCACGTTGGCAGTGCAACAGACCCATGATCACAAGCAAATTTCCAACATGCAAGCTGTCAGCGGTAGGATCAAATCCGGCGTATATACTCTGAGATGAGGTCTTGAAGAGCTCTTTCATTTTTGGCCTTTATTGGTATTAGTTTTATTACATGGTGCGGCAGTGTATTTTCAAATTGAACTCACCCAGCAGTGTCTGGAAAAATGCTTTGAAAGAAACCGCGCTCTGACAGGTCCAACAGATTTCTTTGTGTTATAGTGCGTATAAAGTTGCCGCAGCTGTTGCTCTGTTGCGGCCGCAGCAGACGACACCTTATGACAAACATTATGCAAAAGTCAACAAATATATAAAATTGTGCCTGCAGCAAAGGAACATTAAGAAGTTATGATCAACGTTTTCATATTTGAAACAGCTGATTACAACAGCTGTTGCATTGCTGTCTTTGCGATACAAGGCTGTTCTCTGAGTAAAATAAAATACGTCACATATGCTAACTAATGCTCTTTTAAACGTTACCTTATTTTTATCTCACCATAAATACGCAGCACAACTGTGTTCTTGTTGGAGTTGTTCTCATATCAAAACAAAGAAATTTTTGAGTGCTCATTGTACATTTTGTTTCTTTCCTGTAATGGCGTATATTTGTGTTTAACGCGTAAGAATGCTGCTGAAAATACGCCATGCGCTGCTTGAAGTGACCAATCAGTCAGCAAAGCAGTCAGTTAAGCAATCGGCGATTATAATTAATAACGAAATCATAATTAGCTCCAGCAACATAATACTGCCATTTGTTCGTTCAGCTAAAAATGGAGACAAAATTATCAAGAGCTTGCAACAATGTAAACTGGTCGATGCCCAAGACGAGCACAGTGATGAGGGTAATCTTTTGCGTACTTTCAACTACATGGTAACCTTTGATCGACAACGCCGCACACTAACCGATCGCAGCATTCACCAAAATTCGACTTCGCACATTCTTACACGATATACAGCAAAGCCACTGTATGTCTTTTGTTCGGCTGAGGTGTCGCGAAATCTTCACAAAATATTGATAAATGCCGACTCCGATGAGCAAAATGTGCTGCGCTTTAGTTTTTTGGTATTGATTATGCGAGAGATAAATAAGCGTGAATCCTTTAAGCGTTTTCTAGAGCACATCGCCAGCTATTTACGCTACTTGCAGCCCATTCATACACTCGACGATGTGCTGGTTATGTGCTCACCCTTTGGTTTGGAGAACTTTTACAAGACAATCAGTATTGGTAAGGTATCAAATGTGATGGGCGCATCTCTATTTGGCCTGTCAAATGCCCTACCCTTAGGTTGTGAGGGGGCAGCTGTCTTTAATAACAAGCTGTAAGTGGAAACGATATGATAGCGATAGCAACAGCGATATTAACAACCGTTTATTGCAGTCGCCTCATAGGCATTATTATTTGCACATCATTTCAACGGGTACAGGAGAATGTTAATCTGACTTTGGCTGCAAATTTTGGTTATTTACTAAGAGATTTTATGAAACAGCTGGACACGCCCATTACCATGTTAAGCCTACCGCGAGAGCAATCCAATTTTGCCTGTATTTATTGTGCCAACTGGTTTTCAAACAAACTTTAACAATAATTTCTTATTTAAATTTAGGGGAGCGTACAATTGTTGTCATTGGCTCGGCTGGTCAGCAGGGTACTGGAACTTTTATCAAAGTGCACAACAAACGTTTCATTCTTACATGTGCACATGTTGTCGGTCAAGTAAATACGATACATATTTAAATAACACAGAAGAGCAATTTACACATAAGTTTTTAATTGCAGCCGAATTCTCAAGTACAATGCCGCGCTATCGATAATGAGTTTATATCTGATGTTATATGGTGCAACCCGGATGAGAATCGTCCGTATGATTTGGCATTGCTCACCGCTCCGGAAAATGTGCCAGAGCAATACTGTGTGCGGATGGCGCGTAATCGAGCTACCTTGGGTCAAACGGTGTACAATGCTGGCTTTCCTTATTATGTGAACTTTAACTTTAAGTATGACTTTAATCCGTCCATATTTCAAGGGCGCATTATCAAATGTGACCACGGCGCCATAATGTCCGACGGCAGTGTGCAGGCCGGTCAAAGCGGTGGACCAATGTTTGACCAAAACGGTTGCATTCTAGGCGTTTGTGTTTCCAATATTAAACATGAGGATATCATCTATCCGAATATAAATACAGCCATTCCGACATACGATATTCGTCAAACTTTGCAGGAATTTGCCAAAACAAGTGGTAAGTTAGGGATTTAGTAAGGCATATAAATTATTATATGCATTAACGTTAATTTTTTAGATATAAAGGTACTAAGTAACCTTGTCGCAAATCAGGATGTGTGCCGTGTCTGGTCGCTGGAAATGCCGCCAATACAAAGCAAACTTTAATGGATTCTATATTCTATATTCTTGTAATATATGCATGTATGCGTGCATTATGTGTATTGTATGCACCTAATTTTAGCAAAGTTATTTTGTGTACTTAAACTAAGAAAAACGTTACAATATATGTATAATTGTATTATTTTTACCAAAACAGCATGTACCTAATAGTATTAATTCTTATCCAAACAGTCATTAACATGACTTTGCAGGACAGATAGTGCGTAGAAAGATTTTGAACAAATAGGACAACGCATAACAGAATCCGATGTTTTGGCCGCCGCGCCAGTGGGATCTAAAACCTAGAAACAACAAATTAATTTTAAAGTTTCTATAGACAAAATTCTATTGCATACTCTAACTGGTCGCTGCTCATCTCTCAGACTAGTTTGAACGGCGCCTGTTGGTGTGTGGATGACCTTTTTGGATTTGTGCACTTCAGCTAGGGCTTCAATTAGCTCTTGGTTCCGTCGCTGCAGTGCACGCAGATCAACTAGGTATTGCTCCTTTTCGCCTGCATTCTTTTCCCGGTCTGCGCGCTCCATTTCAAAATCACGGTGATATATGTCAACCTGAGTCTTCAGATATCTAATCTCGTCCTCCTTTTGTGCATCTTTAGCTATTAGCTCGTTAATATCGGCACGCATTGCATGGATTGTTTCTTCTGCGCGGGTCAAGTTCACCTTAAGGCAGTCTATTTCATCCATATATGTATTTCTCTAAAATTATTCGGGATATTAGTAATTTTCGTTGTAAAAATAACCTATTCCATTTCATCACACAAACCATATCTTTGATTTCTAGGTTTTCGGCTAATAATTCCGAGACCTGACGCTGCAGATCTTTAACTTGACTCTTGTGTTCTTCGCTCTTTTTTTCCATTTTGGGCTCTATACTTTCATCCCTCACATACTCGTAAGAATGCTGTAAGTTTTAAAATTATTTACATTTAAACTAAGATTGCGATAAACAACAGTAGCTTCATAAATAAATACATATACAACGGTGTATCTTATTTACCCACCATTTGGAAGCACGATAGGAATTCGTGTAAGCAGCTATATCTAACTTATGCTAATGTTAGTTAATGAGCTTACGTTAATTACCAGCTGGTTTTCCTGCAGCTTTTCAATTTCAACGCGCATATTATTAATAAGCGAGGATTTCTCTGAAACACTTTGTCTTAGCTCATCGTGTTCCTTCTGGTGCATTTCTTCAACTAAATGTATTTGCACAAGGTTTGTCTCGAGTTCACCTTTCAGCTGCTGATTTTCCAGTGTTAACTTTTCAATTTGCATTTGACAGTGCTGAAGTTGGTCTTTATATTGCTGTTCTCGCTCAGCTGCTTCCTTTCGCCATTGCTGTGTAATTTTATAGTATTCCTGCATTGTATGGTTGACTTTATCCAATGTATCTAAATACGGAGATAAGGAAAATTATGTTAGTAAGCCGTTTTGTCCCGATTTTTTTAAAGATTGCAAAAAAACATAACGCATATTTTTAATTCCGACGACGAGTCAGACTCGTCATATTTAACTGGTCATTCATATCGATGACGAGTCTCACTCGTCGAATGTATCCAAGCGGTTAAATCAAAATATTAATCATACTTTTCAAACCCATGTACTCGGTCATCATTGCCTGTAGCTTAACGACATCCTCAGCGCAGGCCTGCATCGAACAAAGGCTGGGAAACTGCGAGTAAACACTGTTCTGCTAGAACAAATATATAAATTAGGTATCAACATTAATATACATATGTATGTGTATATGTGTTTAACATACCTTCAGCACATCAGGTTTGAGTTCACCCATTAAAAAGCTGGCTGCCATCGAACATTGCTGCGACGGCAATGTCGTGGGAAGGCTTTGCTCCGTAGCTTTTGTTTGCTCCGATAAAGAGCTTAGCTGACTCACGTTTACAGGTGCTTCAATATTATTTTTATTTAGAAGTGAGTCTTCCACAACTGTTCCATTTTGTTGTTGTTCCTTTTCTAGTGCATCGGTAAGAAGTGAATTTCCATGAGGGCGGAGTGAATGCTGGGGCGAACTGCCCAATATAACAAAAGATTCGTCGTCGGACATTGCGCTTCAACGTTTGTATTGTCACTAAATAAAGACAAATGTTTTCAATCATATTCGCATATTTGTGGGGGAGCCCCCGATATTTTAACTTATTTAAATGTGTCACAGAAAAAAAAATCTATCAATAGCTTATCAACTACGATCCAAACACCACGAGTAGTTTGTCTATTGTTTTGGAGTATGTCTTTACAAACAAACATGTATATGAAATTGTCTTGTTATCTTTTTATTTTGTGAATCATTGTGTTTGGTGATTTTTAGGCTTTCTCGCTTGCTGCGTCATTTCAAATATTGTTGGTATTACTAGTTTGAATTTTGTACACACCTTATCGCACCGGCTATAGATAAATCTGGAGTTTTTATGCTTTGCTCTTTGCTGTTTATAGGCAAGTGCTTAATAAGTTATTTATACTCTTTTAACATTCTGTCATCTTTTGTGTAAGCAATTCTGACCAGAGTGAAATCACTAACAGCTGTTTGTGTATTAGTTTCGTTCTAACTTGCATACAAAGAAGAAGCATTTGCATAATTTTACAGCACTGGTCGCACAAGTACCGGCCGTTGGCATTTAAACACACATTTTTTCTGATTTATATTTTTAACTTTTTGCTTTACTTTAATATGTTAATTGAAATATAATATTGATATGCAAATTATCTGTTCATAAAATTTTGGTATTTGATATTGATATGCACTTAAAAAACGAAATTAAACGGATACCGGATTAGCCACGTTTTTTTTAATTTACTTGAGATTGTAATTACTAAATTTAGTTTTAAGTGCTATTGCCTTTCAATATCGATATAATTTGAGATGATATATGTGTTTCAGAACCAGATTCGCCTTTAATGGAACATTTCCATTGTTTCATTGTTTAACTTAAAATACTCTCTCACATTAATGCATGTATTTTCATAATATGGGTTAATGAGGCAATCGCGTGTTGATTACTTAAATGAAGAAACTGGATTCCACGTACAGCAGTAGATGCTTTGTTATCGCCACTTTCATTGCATAAATATCGGCATTTCTATTTTTAAAAGTGTATTAAAATTATACTCTTCAAAATTTAAACACGATATTTATATGTTCTTTATTTTAAAAGAATTAAATCTCTTATTAAGCTTAAAGCTAATGCACACAAATAAATAAAATTATAGAAAACTTAAATGTTGTTATATAAATTGTACAAATACGAAATTCAATTAAAGCTCATGTGCATCGAAACGATTTACACAAATAAACAAAAAGATTTCTCATGCACGACAAACATTATCACATTCAAAACTCTCTCGCTCTCTCATACTATTTCACTATCGCTCACCCATCTATCTTTTACTTTTTCTCATTCAGCCTGACGACACTCTTAATCTTTATACTTAAGCCTATATTAGGATCTAGTTGCCATAGTAGTAACCAGCGCTCATCATCGGCTGCGGTTGCGTCTGTCGGAACTGGCGGCGCACCTGTTGTGAATGTGGAGGCTGCAGCTCCCGCTGTAGTGTAATGGCCGCAAAATGTTGCTCCTTGAGTGCATTAATGGTCGCTATCTTGCGGTGTCTGTTGGGACGCGGCAAATTGCCGCTGTTGACCAAGCGGTACGTTTCTAAATCATCATCACGCGGCAGTAGACGATGTTTATCTTCTTCCACAGGTGAGCCATTCGTGCGCAGTCGCATCACCAGCGGTCCATTTAGATATTTTTGCGGTGAGTCCGCTGTGAGGGTGGCGGCAACGGGCAGCTCCCTTGATTGATAAACTGAAGCTTTTGATGCTGCTGATGCAGATGCCGGAGGCTGATCGCTGCCGCCGCCATAGCCATACGCCATATCCATATCCATAGCATATTGGTGTTTATGCTCGCTGGCGCTCTCGAACAGTGGATTTTTCTGCTGCGGCTGATGGGTGAGTATGATAAGGGAGGATGCCGGTGGCGTTGGCAGCGACTGTTGTGGTTTGCGAGTGGTTATTAGCGCTGCGCTGGGATGATCCCGCATTATCGATGACCATACTGCGGAAAAAGTTGGTGGTATACTATCAAAATCACGTACTCTTATCGTTCATTTATGGGTTAAAGCTTGAAAACACGTTTCGTCAGCTGCATTATCGCATGCGGAAGTCCATGGTGGATTCCCATGCTACTGCTTGCTGGGACTGGGATCAGTCTGCATATATCTAGCTATGTGTTACTTACTAAGCTCATTGGCATCGCGCTGATATGGATCGAGTGACTCCAGCTGCGCATCAGAGAATGTCTGCAATTTCTCATAGCCATAGCCGAGGAGATTATGTTTGCATTGGTTCACTGGCAGGCCGCCGCCCACTGTCGTCTTGCAATGTACACTAACCAGCTGCGCAAACGTCGAGTATAAGTAAGACATCTACAAAGAAACAGAGAGAGAGAGAGTGTGTGTGTGTGTAGAGATAGATTAGATTGAGCAACAGAGCAGCAGCAACAGTGCGAGTGAGTGATGCGCTCAAATGAAATGCATTTCAAAAGTGTGTCGCATTAAGAAATCTGCTCAAATGGGAGGGGAGTAAGGGCGCAAAACGGTTATGCCCGCAGCCCCAGCTGTGCTCCAGTTTTATATACATACATGTAAGTACATATGTTGTTTCTTTCTCTACGGTTCAGCAGCTATAGCAGCACAATTTGCCAGTATTTGTTTTTATACCCTTAACTCATGAAATGGGTAAAAAAGGGTATAATGGTTCTGTGCAAATGTATGTAACAAGCAGAAGGAAGCTTCTCCGACCTCATAAAGTATATATATTCTTGATCATCATCAAAAGCCGAGTCGATTAAGCTATGACTGTCTGTCTGTATGTATGAACGCGTCGATCTCAGGAACTACAAAAGTTAGAGACTCCAAATATTGGATAAGAGCTCTCCTAATCCCTAGGCATGACAAATTTGTTTTAAATTTTCGATAACTTTTCCGGTTTACGATATACACATGTAATCGATAACAAAAAAAAACTCAAATTTCAAAAATTTGAAAATGAGGATTGAAACTATAAGCAAAATAATGAACATCTGTAAAAAATTAAAATCATTAAAATCGGTTCAGAAACACCGGAGATATGGAACCATTGGTTCAGCGGTACACGTACATATTAAGCGTATCTTCTAATCGAGCATACTCGACTAGAGCCTTCTTACTTGTTAATTGTTGCTATTCATTGCGCTCAGCGAAGCGTTGTTTTCAAATGTTGTTTATTTTTTTTCTGCTTTTCTGTTTTTCGTTTATTTTGTATTGTCTGGCAGAATATTCTACGACCAGATGACACATGCTGAAGAAGTGCTGACGTAAAGCTACGCGAATGACATGTTAATGGCAAGAGTTTAATTCAAGTTATTCGGATGAAAAAATTCCCAAAGTCCGGCATTTCATGGGCTTTTTGTTTGTTTTTACCGAATTTCAATGCAAACAAAGAAAGTTGCCAGAAATTCGGTGTCAATTCAATAATAAAAACAAATATTTAAATACTGGAATCTTCAGTTCTTTGACATTGCACCTTGATCTGGTTACACATTCAAAACCGTAAAAATATTCATTTGCATTTCGGTTTTCTTTCAATCGTTGTATGGTGCGACTCCAAGTTTTTGGCGCTCTTTCGGCTGCCAGTTTTACAATTTAACGCTGCTGGCATAATGATATACATACATAGATATGTATGAATGTATGCTTGCCTGATATGCATAAAACTCTGTCTCAAATTACAAATTACCGTTAACCCCACAACAACACCAACAACAACAGCGGCAACAACCTGTAGCGTATATGTTTATTGACCACAAAACGTGTGCAAACTGTAAAATGCAATTTGAAACCAAAATACAAATCATACCCATTCATAACCTCTTCTTTTGATGCCAAATTTTGTTTGCATTGCAAGGCAATTCGTGTGCAACACAAATTTCTCAATTTACCCAGCACATTTTGCATACAAATTGTTGAGATACTCTGACAAAAATAATTAGCCAGAGACGCATAAAATAAAACAAAGCGGGTGTTGTCAAAGTCATATAACATAGTATATACATATGTACACATGTGTATATCTTAACTTTATAAAAATAAAAGGCAACTGAAATCACACTTGCCGATCTTCTGGTTGCTTGTTATTATGATCAATCAATTTTAACTATTTAAGAAATAATATACTCGTAAATAAAATGAATATGCAAATCATATTGTGTGGGAAAGCTGAGAAATGTGTGTAAAAAAAGCAAACCTTGATTACTATATAGGTATTGAGTAAGATTTGTTAGAATCGCACTTGACCTTAAAACGTGAATGAATAATTATGATAATAAGTTAAATAAAATACTTCAGTACTATTTGTGCTTGCAAATAAACATAATAACATGGCTATCAGATCTAGGAAATTCCAAGCCGTTGTAAAAAAAGATTAAATAAACAACGATTCTAATCGTCATTTTGGAGCATGCCCGGAACTAAAGTGCTATAAAATAAGCCAAACAGTTTGTATGTGTTATTCGTGCTATAGTCTTATATGGTGAGTCTGGTTCAATAACCTGCTGATCTGCGCAACGTATATTATGAAACGAACAAGAAAAACAGAAAAACAAGTAAAAAAGGGTAAATACTTTAACAGACCCCAAAAAACAAAAAATAAAGCCATAAACAACAAAACATACATTTAAAGACCCGCTCAACATGATTGCCATTACCATTGGATAAGTTGTTACCGTTCCAGTGTTCATAACAATAATAATATACTGATGACGATAGTGCATTTTTTTACGTAAAAAAAAAAACAAATGCGAACATAATTTATTCATTAAAGTTCGGGACAAACCGGCTAAACGCGTTTGCACCCAAGTATTAAGGGCAAAAAACAAAAAGAAAACAAGTAAGGGCTCTAGTCGAGTAAGCTCGACTAGAAGATACCTTTAACCCTTGACCATATAGACGGACAGACGGTCGGGCTATCAGATACACACATATGGCTGTGTATTTCTGTACCAATTTAATGCAATTTTTACAGAAGTTCATTATTTTGTTTATAGTTTCAATCCTCATTTTCAAATTTTTGAAATTCAAGATTTTTTTGTTATCGATTACATGTGCATATCGTAAACTGGAAAAGTTATCGAAAATTTGAAACAAACTTGCTATGCCTAGGGATTAGAAGAGCTCATAAATCTGCAGTGCCTAGCTTTTGAAGTTCCTGAGATCGACGCGTTCATACATACAAACAGACGGACATGGCTAAATCGACTCGGCTGTTGATGCTGATCAAGAATATATATACTTTATGAGGTCGGAGAAGCTTCCTTCTGCCTGTTACATACTTTTGCACAAAACCATTATACCCTTTTTTTTACCCATTTCGTGGGTTAAGGTATAAAAAACAGCCAATGAAAAAAGAGAGTAACAACAACAACAATAACATTTTTTCCTGATTGGAGTGTCTGACTGATGTTATTTTTGCAATCGAAAGCGATAGAAAGATGCGATGAAGCATACGGCGAACGGTAAACACAAATTTAATTAAAACTAGTGAAAACGATGTAGTCGAACGCAACCGACTACGGAATACTCTGATATGAAGTTAAAAACGGGTTGAAGATATGGGAACTTTCTGTAGGGGTGAGCGTGGTATCACGTTTTGTAATGCAGATCTTTGGGGTATATCCTTAGCTATTTCAAAACCAAGTTTAGTGATTCTAGCCCAAAAACTTTGTAAGATACGGGTACTCTTATTTTTCGCTTATTCTGATTTCAACATTAGGGTGGCCTCAGGACGGAACACAAGTAGCTATTTATTTGTAGCATTATTATTATTGTAATAATTCTTATCAATTTTCCAGTTTCTCAGAGGACATCCCCTAGACAACGACATTTCCATAAAAGCAATATACCTTTTACTTTCGGTATCAGATTATTTTCAGAAAGCTCTTAGAAGTAGAAAATAGATTTAATGCATAGTAAAATATACATACTGAGTATATATACTTATATATAAATATACACTTCTATTCGTGTTAGATTTCAAATACAATTAGTTGCTTCTAACAGATTTTGCTTGTCATAGCTTTTGCAAATTGCGTTTTAGAATTTGAACATTTGCAAATTATTAGCTTTTGGAAATTATTTTCTCATTTGTATATATATATATTTATAAATATATGCGGGTACCGGATGTACAATTCAGACAACAGAGAGACATTTGCACATACAGTGTCGTATTCGAAATGCGAACTTTGCTTCTATTGTTATATTAGTCTGGCTATTATTTAGGTGGCTCAGAATGGAATGACAATAAAAATGTTGTTGCGGGTTTTTAAGGCGCAGTTCGCGTGCGCCTTCGTCTATAAGTAGGATGTAGTCCATGTATGTATTAAGCTTTCATTAAGTATACGCATATATATAGAGTATATGTGAAGTTTATAACATTTTGAATAGTCGACCAGAGTTCATTAACTGTTTAGGAGCGTGTTACGAGCACCGAACTACCAACATTAATAAAAACAGATGTGCCACATGATGTTGTCCGAAAACCAAAAAAATTCGAATACTTTGCATTGGCGCCTTTTGTTGTCACGCTTTGTTGCGCAAAAAAGTGAAAAGCTCTTTTTTTAATATGTTTTTTTTTTTTTTTTTTATGTACAATCCCCTCTAACCACTCGAAAGCAATGGTACATGTAAATGAAAATAATTGTTGTTGTTTTTGTGTTTTGTTTTATCATAAACGAAATTTAACGTTTTGTCTTGTTGTCATCGTTGCGCTCCGCTGGCTGCAGTTCAGCTCATTTGGTTTCATTGTTCACTTTTGATAATTGCTTTTCATTATGCTGGGAAATGTTTGCTGTCATTTCTGGCAATGTTTAGTTAATTTAAAGTTGTGTTAGCCTGCCGTTTAGCTAAATAAATAAGAAATTGTCTTCAAAAGCATTAAGACTGATGTGATATTTCCTATTTAAAGCCGATGATGGTGATTGGTCCTTATCATAAAGAATATCCCCCTAACCCTAAAACTAAATACTATTTCCAGTTGGAACCTGTTTAAGCTGTTCTTAACTTATCAATCTTTAAGCTATCTCTGTATAAAGGTATGACAAACAACAAAGAGGTATCATCTTTATAAGTACACTTTATAATAACCTATATATTTTATGTTTAAATGTTAAGTAATTTACACACAATTTACACACAGCGTTTGCCTTAAGTTTGTAGCCTTTCTAAATTTCCGTTTCTTTCAGTCTTCCATAAAAGTCTCGAGCTTTTCTGATGAAACCGGCATTATATCAAGCCTGTTTATGTGAGTTTATGCACAAGTATGTGTTTGCAACATGCAAACACTTGAAGACAAACACTAAGCTTAGTCGTAAACGAGCGATTTTATACGTATCGAAACAAACAAACTGTGTGTGGACCGACCGACCGGCTTAGCCGGTATTTGTTATAACGCCAAGCATTATGATTGTGTGTTCCATGTGCATTTGTTACTTCCGAAGGATATATTACATATCCATATACATATTTAAATAAAATAATAACTGATACGATTGTTAACGATGGACAATGTCAAGATAAGGCATTTGAATTTTCATATTATGTCAAGGATGGCTAACGCCGATGTTCTTCAGAGCTGTCTGATATATTTAAACATATATCAATAAAAACAAACTGTAGTGGCAGCAACTTCTGTTGTTTGATTTTTTATTATTATAGTTATCTTGAGCATGTATTGTTTGAATTGTGAATCAGCTAAATATTATTTGTTTGTTGGCAACGAATGCGGTACAGTTATGCAAATAAGCATCAAATACCGCTCACCAATGTTCGGCAATAATGTCTGCTCGGCTCCATGCATATTCAGTATTTAAATTATTCAATTCACAAATGTTGATGTTGGTGTAGAAACGAAAGACTTAACAAAAAGCGCCGTTAAAACTTACACAAACACATAAACACATGTACAACTAATTATGTGTGCAGAAATATGCATGAGCATTCGGCATTGCTCAGTATTTATGGTGCTCATTGACAAGTTATTATTATTATCAAATTAATAAAAATTGATATTTCATACAAAAATGTATTTGATAATTATGTACGTAAATGTGTATGATAAACTGAATTGTGCTAGTTTTAGCGGATGCCTCAATGCCAAGGACAAATGCACAGTTCCATTGTCATTGTAACTGGAGCGAATGTGGCGTATGCGTAATTTGCCTTTTATCATTGTGAATATTTAAATGCAAATGAGCATTGAGTTCATTGATTGAGTTTCGTTCAATTTGCAGACAAACTTACCTTTTCGTTACGCGACAAAAACTCCCAAATTGGTATTGCCGATGCTGAGCTCATTTGGATAACCACAGCGCCAAGCAGGCAGCTGGCCAAGATAATTTTCGCAGCGTTCGTCATTTGTTCGTTTGTTGTTGTTGTTGTTCTTGTTGCGTTATAGCAAAGGTGGCTGATGATTGCCAATGATCCAACCGGTCACCTGCGTCAATTGCGCACCGTTAACGTTAACGTTGCGGGCAAGTTGCCAGACTTTCTTTTTTTGCTTGCGGTGGCCCTTTTAGTTGAAATTAACACTAAATGCCAAAAACACAAACTTTCCTTTGTCGAACTTTGGCTCGACTTTAGATTGTGCTCTTTGCTTTTGCACTTAATTAAATTAAAGTGACCAACAAGCTTTACTAATTCCGTTTTATTTGTTTTGTCGCTTTTTTATTTCTTATTATTTTGTTTGTTGTGTATCAGCTTAAAACGCAAAAGCTCGTTTCTTGTTTAACGTTTCACACCCACCGTTAAAATTCCACAATTAATACACACGCTCACTCAAACATTTACATATACATATATGTGATACTTTTGCCGACTGCGACTCGTCTTCAAATGAAGCAACAGGCAGCAACGCAAACGTATTTAAGCTCTGAGCGCGGCTGAGAGAGCGATAAGCGCGTGTTACAATCTTCTCTCCTGTTTTGTCTCTCATAAACCGCGCTCTTCTCCAGGTAAGCGCTGTGAGAGCATAGCTTAAAGAGTGCAAGCAGGTAATTTCACTCTCGCAGTTTCTCTCATATTAGACAACACCAGAGACGATTTAACTAATGTAGATGTATTGTCTTTGACAACACTCACACAAAAATACGTAAATAGCAAACTTGTTCTACACGCTTGCAGTTGAAATAGAAATTGAATAAAACAAAAGCAAAAATACATTGCAAATTTTCAAAGTCAAGTTTACAGGCGCCGCAACATTAGGTCTGTTCGTGAGAAACCAAAAGTGGTTGAGCTTCAAAATGTTGGATTGAATGTATGTATGTACGTACATACATGCATATGTATTTATGATTGTAAATTATGAATATGCCTAAGTTATTGAAAAATGCATTTTAGCAGCTTCTGTTGTTTTTTTTGTGCATTCGCAAAACAAAAAATAAAAAATGTAACAAGCGAATGGTAATTAAACGAAATAAAAACATAATGTTAAAAATGTACATATTTAGTATGTCTGTATGTGTATTTATATGGCGCAGAGCAGAGATTCATTATTGTTTAAACGTCAACTTTTGTGAATTTTATTGGATTGAATATGAAGAATCACAAAAGTAGCCCAAGCTAAACACAAACAACTTTGAATTTGTGTTTTTAGGCTATTTAGATTACAGAAACCAGTTTAAGAATCTGATGAATATATGCAAAGTTTCCAAGGATAGAATTTCCTAGCTATAAAATCGCATTGCATGCGTAAATAAATCATGTTTACACACAAGTTACTTTCATCATGTCTGGATGGAGGCAGTATTGGTACAGTCACCGCCATCAGCTGTTAGGTTGTTGACAGAAATGAAGACAAATATCAAGTGATTCCAATGAAAGCCGCTGAAAACCGTTAAGCAGTAACGTTAATGCATTTTAATCTGTCAAACAGCTGACTCTTTCCAGTTTCTGATAAAAGTGTGATGAAAAGAGTGTTGTATAATTTCTGGTTTTATTTTAACCATTGCGCACATAAAGTTATAAAGGAGACATAAAATATAAATATAATATTGACTACTAGGTGCGAAGTACTGTTAAACACCTTATAGGTACACTTTCTGTCTGCTCCACACCTACAAGCGGTTATATTGCAAAAAGTTGCGATCAAAATGGTTAACACCGCCATACAAATCCCTATCGTCCTTGTTGTACAGCATAAAATCGTTACTTTGCTCATCGTCCGGACCAAACATCGGAACAAAGCTGCTAAAGTTAAGGTCCTGCTTTAAACGTTGATCCGGATCGCGTCCCAAATGTATAACCTTTGCATAAAGCTCCATGTCAGCCTGCAGTGCACGATCAAAGTCCTTCCAGTGCACAAATTTAACATGCTCGGTGGGTATAGCATTGCGATCCAACAGTTCAAGCAGTGTATTCGAATTTACTGGTTGCACAACATTCAGCTCACGTTCCACATTGGCAGCACCACCATTGCCTGGCAGACGACGCTTGCTTAACTGTGGCTGAGCCATATCCATGTCCATATTCCATAGCCAGGCCAGCAAAGGCGTGACTGATGCCTGAAATACATATATATGTTGAATTCTTAAGTTGAGTCTGTAAAAAATGATGTTCATTACGTACTTGAGGATCAGTGCGTCCAAAGCGTGGTATAGTCTTCATATGCTTCATGGAAAAACCTTCGTTACGCTTGCCCAATCGTGGCACATTTTTGGTTATTTTCAGAAAAAACCCGGGACTCTCATCAGCCTGGGCCTGGCACCAGAGCTCAGTCAGCAGCAGCACCGTAAAACACAGGATAGTGGGCGAGTTCATGGCGCCGTGAAACTGTGACAGGTCTAGGGCTTAAAGTCAGAATTTATACAAAAACTTCGACCCTCATGCAACAGAGTAACAGCTTGGACAAATGCGGGAAACAGCTGCCCCAAGAATTTGCATTATCGATCAGGAATAAAACATTAACCCAATTGCATAAGTAACTCTACAGCAAGTGATAAGTATACAGGCTTTTGTCGACAAGTGTATTTAAATAATATAATAAATAAAACTTAAAATAAAGGAATGCTTTTGTGATACTCGCCATCATCATCATCAGATCAGCGAACTTTGCGCCCATTGTACCACCTCAGTGGGCAGTGCCTGATAGCGTTGCACCGCCTGCTGTATCTGTCCATATGTTAGAGCCAACTTGTGCATTTCGAACTCTTTTTGCACCTTGCCTAGTCCGCTGCTCGATAGCGGCATTATTAACTCCACAATGCGCAAATGCTCAAAGGCTTTGAGTACAATGGCACGCTCCACGCCCTGCATCGTTGTTGACACTTTGGCGAACTTGGTGAAGCGTGCGAATATGATTTCAAAATTAAATGGATCCCTATCGTAGATATTCGAATGATGCTTTATGGCAATAATGAGACACAATTCCAGCACAGAGAGACCGCAAATCAGCTCAACTTTATCATCACAATCGTATTGAGCGGCTAGTGAAGTAAGTTGCTCTGCTGTTATATACTCAGCTTCGGGTTTTAATTGTGCAACGAGGCGATATATGAAGGTCTTAAGAAACGCTTGACTTATATCGAAATCATAAAGCATTTGCAGAGTTTTCTGTGCAGCTGGTGTCATAATAAGTTGACCAATTTGTTTGTTCCAGTTATCGACATATTTTTTCTCAAAATTATACTCGATACCATCAAAATTATTTCGGTGAAACGTAAACGCGTCCAACTTCAGCAGCTCCAGGCTGTCAATACGTTTGGCAGCTGTTTTTAGTTCCTTGCTGCTTGGTATGGTCATCAGCTGCTGAAAGAGATCCACATATTCGTCAAATTTATTCACACTGCTAAAGATGAACACTTGTCTGCAAAGAAACAGAAATCATTGACGAAAGTTATCGTAATACATATTAAATGCACAAACTCACCTATGTGAGAATCGTGATTTGACTCGTTTCTCGAGCAGCTCAATAACATCTAAGCGACAAGTGACGCCCAACACACATATTGGTGCCTGGGCCGACTGCGATACATCAAAAAGATTGTAGAGCAATGTTTGGTTGTGATGTGTACAGAATAGATCGAATTCCTCGAGCACGAATACAACGCTCTTGGACTTCTTGTCGCCCTTCTTCAGGCACTGCAGCAGAAATGCCAGATTTTCGGCAAACGAACCAAACACTTTGCCATCAGCTGCATTCTCTAGACGCATTTGTACAGTAATTGATTTAAGAGCAATGCGATCGTCGGTGTGCAGATTTCCATCCAGGTGCACAATAAGCGTGTTGTCCACAAACGATTTGTTTTCCAGCAAATCTGTTAGCACGGCATTTATGAGCTGTAATTATTACAATTAGTGCACAAATCAAAGACTGCTATGTATTGTACTTACTGTGGTTTTGCCGGCACCGCGGGGCCCTATTAGCAACAGTGAATTTGATTCGCCCATTTCAGCTGTGCGCTGCAGAAGTTGTCGAACATTGGAACGCTCCGCTTCAAAGCGACGCAGTGTTGTGTAGTCGCGCTGAAGTCGCTCCTTAAGAAATCGTCGCGTTTCTATAACCTCATGAATAGAGTCCTGCATTATAAAGCAGCTTAAATTTAATCACTGGGTTTTAATTGTGTATATAGCTTGTTTTGAATAACAATTGCCGCCAAAATATCAGCTGTACGATGTATTTGTTTCTCTGCGATAGTCTTAACGATCGAGATATGGTGTCGGTCGTTCAGAAAGCAAAGCTGTTCTGCAAAGTAGCTTGACGTAAACTCCACACTTGACGAGAGAAAAGAGCAACAAACTTAACGATCAAGTAGTATGTATTTTGGTTATTTCGCTGTTACTATTCAAACTCAACACATTTGCCGTTATTACACCAGCATAAAAACACATATTAGAATATTATAGATTAAAGTATTAAAGTAAAGTATAAAAGTATTTATTTTTGCTTAACTAAAATACATTGTAAGATGATAATTGTTATTGCGATTGTGAAATCTCTACAAATAATTGGTGAAGCATTTAACGCGCCCAATTAAACAATTGTTATCTTTTTGAATTATTGCAATTAAAAACTGCAAAGCATGTGCAGTCATTTCAGAAATTTTTGAATTTCGCGTAGTATTGATCAGGAGCTAAAGCCAAACAGGTGATTTTTACAAACTGTGAAATGATTCTAATAGGCATCATTTTATTATTCGCCACAATAAAACCAATTGAAGTAAAACAATAAATTTATACCTGAATCAGTCAGCTTATTTCTTTTATTTCTTTTAGATTTATGCTGATGTTGAGTTTAATAATGTCAACTGTGTTGCACGCGATCCAAATTATTTAATGTTTGAATATTGCTATCTCAGATCTATAAATCGAACATACAAATACTGCTCATTAAGGTCCCACCTGATGCAGTTACCCTTAACAAATGTTATGGTAAAAATGTTCAATTTACCTTTTGTAAATAAACCTAATAATGTTAATGTATACAGCTCACATTTAAAATTGTTAAGCGGGAGAGCAAACGTATATTTGAGAAATATGATGCCACAATAGACGTGTGTCAATACTTAAGAAATCGAAAAAATCCATTGGCTAATATGCTATTTGGTATATTTATGGATTATTCAAATGTAAATCACACGTGTCCCTTTAACGTAAGTGTTTATTGTCGTTATTTTGTTTTTTATACATTTGACAAATTATCTTATTTTTTTAGCACGACGTCTACCTTGAAAAGCTTCCAGTGCAGCATGTCAATAATATGATTAAGTTAATTATACCAAATGGGCGATATTTTTTGAATCTAACATGGATCACGAATAGTATACCACGTGCTGAGATCGTTGTGTACTTTAGCAAAACATAATGTTATATCGATATATAAAATATATACTCACAAAGTAGACCTTAAAACTTTCTGTGTAAATAGAAAAATCGGAAAAAATATAACCAATACACAATTACAAATTTTGAATAATGCCACTCGATGTGATAACCACCGATCAGTTGAAATACCATCGTCTAGTGGCCAACAAGGATGGCAAGTCGAAAGATCGTTGGGTGAAGAACTTTAGCTGGTATCCGGGAAGACAGAACATCGATTTCAATCGGATGGCTCAGATCTACTGCGATAGCTATCACAGGTATGGCGAGGAAGCTTTCATGAAATTTGCACAAAGCAAACGTCTGAATCAAAAGCATTGCTTCAGCAAAGCTGAGGTACTTAAGATGGCGGCGAAGGAGGATGAGGACAGTACCGATGCGAACAGTGGTGCAAAAGTGACGCCCACGGAGTATGGAGAGTATGGACGTTTCAAGCCGACACGACAGCATTATTGTTAATACTCGATTGAGATACGAAATCTATGTCGCAAGCTATAAACAGTTTTTATTCCTAAATAAATATGATAGTTAGTAGTGTGTAAATTGTTTGTTTTCTACGTTTTAGTGTCTGCTCTAGCGGCAAAGTTTGCCGACGCAATTAAATGTTAACATCAACTGCCATAGATGGCGCCACTCTTGAAAGTTGACGATTGCCGTTGTACTTGTTGTTTGTGTCATGTGCCGTGTGTGTGCAGGTAGGTCAGGTCAGGTCAGGTCAGCTGAGTTGGGTCTGCAATTTTACATTTTTGGCAATGGCGTTTATTAATGGTAGATAGGTTTAAGCATCTACTATTGGAAACGCCTTACAAAACTCAGCTGCCTGTCACTTAAGAAAAATCGAAACGAGCAGTGCACAGACATCTGTTAAGCTTGGAGCCTGCATCTTGCAGGTTGGCAGTTTTCACTCATGCCATGCAATTAAGAGATCATCTTGCCGACGCCCCGCCACCAGCCACCAATCACCAACCACCAACCAACCAACTGTCCAACCGTCGACAAACGTGCAATGACAGCTCGACATCGCTGACAATGCAACTTTGAGTGGACACTTCATTTGGCCACTTCGATTTGCATGACCGTGCGCATAATTAACAAGGTGAAACTAAAGTCAACTTACAGCGAATGTTTACTGTAAATCACTGTTGTTGTTGGTGCTGTTGTTGTTCTCTGTCATGTCTACTAGTAGCACTACTATACTAAGTTGAAAAGTTCGCACAGGTAATTAACTGCGACCGCAAGTTGGTTGCACTTTTTTTCTGTATATATATTTAGCACCCGAGATGACTTGACAATTGTAAAATGAAAACAGTTTTTATGCTAGTGCGTTAAGTATTTTATAAGGAAGCAGCCGGAGCACTAATACAAATGGATCGGTAAGCATATTAATGTGATTTTTATGTGACAGTCATATCAATTATTTAACAAGTTGTGCAGCTTGCGGTAATAAGTGTTATAGTACATAAAGTTAATATAGTCTTAGCTAGCATATTACCTGACTAAAGACAAATAAAAAGGTGAAAAGTCATTAATAAAAGGGCAATTTAATAGCTAGATAAAACTTAAAAAAACAACTACTAAGCATTCAATGCTTTATTTACATTATTTTTTGACTTTATTACATTGCAAGCATTTATTTATTTTTAAACGTTTTTTCTTTTCTCCAACGCTTTCCCATATTGAAAAAATATCATTGGGTGCATGTCAAAAATAAATTCGCGATTCACCTACAGAATGCCTTAAAGCTAAGTCAAAAGTGTTTAAAGTTATTTACTCAAAAGGCATCATTATGGTTTTTAAAATGTTTCTAAATATAAAGGACAATTTGCAGTTATCGAAAATATCACATATAAAAAATATTTAAATAAACTTATAATTAAGTATTAAATATTCTTTGATCCCATCATAGTTGCACATAAGTCCAAAGTAATTCAAATAAAATGAAAAATTCGAATATAGTTTAATCAAGTTTAAAATGTCTTTTAAATACAGAATACATTCGATTTCATAGGTCTTTATGTACAAAATGACTAATCGACACTTTTCCACAAATATGTGGTATGTGCTATTTTTGCAAAATTGACTTAATAACCTTAAATTAAGCTAGAAAATAAAATTATATTTAACAAAAAATAAAATGTTTTTTTGACTTATGCACTTTCTGACTCTGTGCAAACTTTTCCTACACTCACACACATATACATACATATATATCTTATTCCTCATGTATTTTCCCTGTCTATCTTCTGAGTTTCCCATTATGTATACATGTATGTGTACACCAAACAGCTGCTGGTTGATGATTATAGTTCTTGGGCAGGCGCGAGTATTACTTGTTGTTTTCCGGTTAAGCCAATGGCAGAGGCAAATCGATTGTGTCGTGGGCGCGTTTAAGAAAAAGTTCCATATGCAAATTATTGCAAAAACTTTGTTAGTTGAAAAATGCGAGCGGGCAAGTGTGGAAATTACACAAAAGAAACAGAAGGCTGAAGACAAAGTTTTTGCTTTTTGGGGGCCGTGCAGGAATCAATGAAACTTTAATGCAAATTTGGTCTGCGCCTAGACCGAGCCAGATATAATGAAAGAGAGCGGGGGAAGTGAGAAAAGAAAGTTTGGGCAGTGTGCGTCAAAAACATTTCCGGATCATTAGCCACGTGGTTGCATTCACAGACGACTGATGAGACAAGACGCCAGCAAGACGACGTGGGCAATGTAAGGAAATGAAAGGCAAGGGAACGAAACGGAACGGAGCGGAAGGGAAGGGAATGGAAGGAAAGGGAAGAAGGGAGTCAGGGAGAGAGACAGAGGTGAACGCGTGTGAAAAATCAATCGGCGGCGTCCCACAAAATCGCAATGCGCACAATTAAACGGTAGCAATAATTGCTATCGAGTGAAGTATAATAATGGTTATAGGGTAGATGTAGATATATACATTTGAACATACATATATACATTTTTTAAAAGTATGACTGTTTGTGTGTGCTTTGTCGGCTATATCTTGATTTGGCTTGAGAGCTTTCGATGTGGTTTTTTTTTTGTTCAGTTTATTGTTTGCACAATTTTCTCATTGAAGCGAACTTTTTTTTTGTTGACTCACGGCCAAGAACAGCTTCAGTTCTTCAGATGAAAAGACAAAGAGGCAGAAAAAACAAGAATAGGTATAAGTACAAGTATATTGTAAGTTCGAGCTGCTGCTGTGGGTGTCGCTCGAGCTGGCGCTGTAAAAACAAAGCCAACAAAAACACCATCAGCAGTTGGCCAAAACAATCACACACACACAAACACAGAGAGAAAAGGAATTGGTAACTGCACTTGACGCCTGGAACTGAAGGGAACGGGGCTTGCCTAAGTGCTACCCCTTTTTGGCAAAAGGTAAACAACATTTGCGGATTTCACGCCAGGATCAGACAGAGAGAGAGGAAAGCATTACTGATCCTATTAGCCTGGACAATGCCAATGACAATGGCAGCCCTTGACTGAGTGACTGACTGGCGCCATGTCTGAATGCAATTACAGAAAGGCGGATTAAAGTTCGGCAAAAACAAAACAAAATAACATAAGATCTACAAAAAGGAAAGGGACTTAATCCAGTTTTGCTTAACTTGGTCAACAGGTATCAGTTGGTATGAATGCGTACAGAATGCGTGTGCAACAAGTGTCGACAATTGAGCCTTAGACCTTTTCGCATTTTTCGTTTCTCGCAATGCCGGAAAACTAAAATAAACGCATAAAACTGCAGAGCAAAACTTTTATATTATATGAATAGATATTCTTTTTATATATATGTATACTTTATGCATGAACAAAATGCGGCAGCTCTTAAATATTAATTAATAAACAAGAGAGAGAGAGAGAGAGAGAAAGAGAGAGAGAGCAAGAAACAGAAAAACAGAAACGACTGTTAAAGCTGCAGCTGACGGTCAAATGTGACTTCAAATTAAAGAGATGCATTCACTCATATACAGGACCACACAATGGTCAAGTTTGACAATAACTCAATCATCGTCAGATTGTTTGTTCTTTGTGAGATAAAATCAGGCAACACTTTTTGGAATTGATTTCATAAAACGATAGATATGATGATAGTAAAGAATATATTTACATATATCAACATTCTTGCAGCAGTTAACTCAAACTTATTATATTATTTTAACTGGAGTTTGGAAAAGCATATACAATACATACACGGTACTCAGTAAAACATATTATTATTATTTGTATTATTATTTATTATTATTATTCTTTAGTTTTTGGACAATTAAAATATTCGTGCTTAAGTACCTAAAAGAAATATAAGAACTAATAGTTTTTATATTTTATTCAAAACCATTGCAAAGCCGACATGGCAATGAAGTTTTTTATTAAAATTCTAAAATCACATTGTTTTTATGCCGAATGATATTTTATTTGTTAGATAATCAAATATCCGCCTGCTCTTTGTCTATGTTGTCATTAGTCTCCCCATTAAGGACAATCCGAAATGTTAAATTATTTAATATAATTGAAATATATAAAGTAATTGAGAAATTTTCAGATTTATAATATTAGTAGGATGTGCTTAGAGTAATGTTTAGTATTATGTTCTATTATAAATCTGAACTGTTATAAATGTTAAGTATTAGATTTAACGCGTGTTATTCACGAGGTTAATTCCATGATATTTTTAACAGCTTCTAAAAACTCTCTTCTTAGAGAGCGAGTGGTAGTATTTATAAAAATTAATATTTACATTCAATGCAAGCATGAAGCTTTATATGCTATTTATAAAGAAAACTATTTTTGAATTAGTTAGGATTCTTTATAATAAATGAAAAGTTTGCTCTTTATGTCATTAAGACTAAGACGATCCCGCAGATTGATTATATAAGAAAATCTCATTGAACGCACATGCAGTGACAAAAATGTGTCATACCTTTTGTTAGAGTATAGCAACAGTAAGAAGAAAAATAAACCATAATATCAGCTCATTTTGAACGACTACGTTATAACGTTTCAAGTTGTGCCGCCTGCCAAAAGCCAATTTGCCAATTTCTTGGACTTGGCTTAAGTTAGGTTTTAGTTTTAAATTGCCCCCAAAAGTGCCAAAGGGCTTTAAGCCGGCAAATATTCAAGTCTGCATTTAGACTGTACAAACTACTGTTGCCTAGACTCTAGGTAGACACTACTACTACTAATACTACACACACACACACACACACACACACACACACACACACACACAAAAGAGTCAAGCCAAATTAAGGTTTCGCTCATAATTCAATCAACGGATTATCAATCACTGCGCTACTTGTCTTGGCCAGTGCGTCAACAGCAGCAACAGCAACAGCAGCATCGATAGCATCATCATCATCGTCCAGCTGCAGACATCGTCTACTCCGGACAACTGATTCTTGCTGGTGTAGAAAACGTGGCCAAGTCAATCACGGGCATCAAACAATAACAACAGCAACAACAACAACAACTACAGAAACTGGCAAACACGTTTGAAAGTCATTAACTTAAATGATTCACTTTCTGCCTCATAAATTTCGCCACTAACTGGAGTCAAAGACGCTGGTGCTGAGAGTTGTTGTTGCCTGGAAATCTGCAAGCTGTCCCGATCCCCTAACATCAAGTCAAAGCTACTCCTGCTTAGCCCTCTTTTTCTTCTTCTTGTTGTTGTTGTCCATTGTTGTCATAAATTTTGTACGGGCAAACGTTAAAAATTGCTAAATAATCGCCTTAAATGAGTCTATAAAACGAAACACTGAAATTCTTGACCAACAAAATGAAGTAGCTCAAATAAAAATGGCTTGAAGTGATTTTTTTTCATTACCAGCGGAAGTCGTAAATCAATTTTTGTTTGTATATACATATATATTTTTGAGTAACCCCCTCTCAAACATAAATATCTACATGCAACAATTTGTTTGTTGTTGTCTTTTTGGGCCTAGATATCCGTGGTGCCTGCTGTAGCTGCTGTGGCTTCTGGTGTCTAGCGGCGTCTGGAAGCGCATCCGTCAGACAAAAGTTGCTGCCCAATTCAAAAAACCCAACAGTCAAAAACATTTCAGCTAAGACGACAGCTATAATGATAGGGGCCACTTCTGCCGCCACGCAACACGCCATGTGTGCTTGTGTGTGTGTGTGTGCGTTTGTTAGCTTGGCTTAAAAACAACAACAAGTACATATATCTATTTCTATTCAGTTTTTTTCTTATTTTGGGGTAACGCTTCCGTTTCAAAGACGCCAACATGGCGACACTTTCTGCCCCACTCAGCTCTCCACACCTTGCCATACTTAGCTTGTTGTTTCGTGTTTTGTTTTAAGTCCGAGTCGAGAACAACAAATTGGCCAGCAACTGGGTGGCTCTTCGGCAATGACATATGTACATATGTATGTATGTAATTATGTATGTATGTATGTATGTATGTATGTATGTATTTATATAAGGGGTGCGAGTCACACAAAAGCGGCTCATTATAATGCCAATGGGATACACACACACACTCACAGAGAGAGACGCACACATATAGAACGTATGACAATCGCATTCATAATGCCTGTGAACTGTGAAATCCTTTTAGGCGGAAATTATGAAACTGGACAATGTGCTAGCTGCTGCTGGCACACAAGTGTTGCGGCAGATTGAGCAACAAAAGGGCCATAATTGTTAGTGCCGCTTAGCACACAACCACAAATCTGTAGGTGTGGCTAGCTAGCCAACAATGCAACAATTTCTCTCATTCTCCTTCTTTCTCTCTCTGTGTGTAATGTGTTTGGGTCCTTTTTGTGTAGCAAGTAATAAGCGGCAGTGAAAACAAACCATAAAAGATGTATAAGAGTGCCACATTGCCACATCGAGTATCTCATGCAACCTGCTGCGGCGGCGGCAAATAATTCTTTTAAGCCCACCTACAAAGTCTGTTGACACTTGTGGCAAACGCAAAAGATTTATGCCCCCAAAACATATTTGGGAAATTAAATCATTGCCGCGGACACTTATAGCCCAGGCCCGTGACGATAAAGACGATGGCGAAGGAGAAGGAGAAGGAGAAGGCGAAGGCAACGGCGACGGGAATCTTTTTTTTGTTTTTTTCAGCTATATACAAACCAGCTATAGTCTTCAACAATAACTACAAATAGCCTCCGTGTGGGTGCTGGAACAATGCCCGTTGAGCAATTGGTGAAAAAAGTCAATTATGCGCAATTTGCTTAAGCAATTGACATTTTTTTGTGTTTGACTATTGTTGTTGTTGTTGTTCGTTGCACGCATACTTGGGCAAATAAATTGACAAATAGGATTTGCGTTTTGTCTATTTTCCATTTTCATTTCCATTTCAATGTTTTTGTTGTGTTTTGTTGGCCATTTTTGTATTGTGAATTAATAAATTGCGACCAATTTGCCGCCAGCATTGCGAAGCGTGGAAACTTTTTCTACTGGCAACAAGCTGATAGACTTCAAACTATCTAGAAATGAACTTTTTTCGTATCACTCAGAGAATATAAATTAATTAAGCTTCTCTTAGTAACAACATTAATATTGAAAACTAAAAAAGTCTTTGCACAAAAGAACCAATGCTGGATGATTCCATAACTCTGACGTTTCTCAACCGGTTTTGATAAAAATTTTGCAGATGTTCATTATTATGCAAATGTTTTCAATGTATATTTTAAAATTTTTGAAATTCAAGTTTTTTTGTTATCGATTTCATGTGTATTCCTAGGGATTAAGAGAGCTCAAATCCAAAATCTGCAGTCTCTTGATTCTATAGTTCCTGAGATGGACGCATACAAACGGGCAGATGGGCGGACAGACAGACGGCAATGGCTATATTGACTTGTCTGTTGATGCTGATCAATAATATATATACTTTATGGGGTCGGAGAAGCTTCCTTCTGCCTGTTATATACTTTTGCACAAAACCATTTTACCCATTTTTACCCATTTCATGGGTAATGGGATACACATTACTCGCAAAATTCACACATACTCAAGAGCACTAAAATACATTTAAGCGCAAAGCAATTGAGTAATCAGTTTATTAAAAACCATGGCTAATATTAAACAACACACGACCTCGATAACCAAAAAACCAAACCCCAAAAAAAGCCCCGAATGGAACATTGAAAAAACAAAAATAAAAAAATCAATTTTTATCGCTGGCACGCAATCGAAACGGAAGTTCAGTTCAATTGATTGGTGAAATTATCTACTGCGGCAACTTGGTCAAAGAGCACACACATCGGCCATGCAGATCTTGCTGTGTTGTTTGAAATAAATGGTCCATTGGAGCGAATGAAATGAAACGGATAACTGCGATGCGATGCGATGCGATGCGGTCTGGTAAAACTACAATCATTGGTTGTGCGCTTGAACATTCACCCCTTCTATTTATACTTTTTTGCCCTTCTGCTGTCCCATTTCATTTGTGGCCAGTCATAGCGCCAAAGAGTGAGCAACAAGCTAAACACTTCCAGCAGGACTCATGAATGAAAACACATACACACAGGCACACACACACACACATACATGTATATGTATATGTAAAGAACAACAGTCTGCTGCAGTTAAAGTTGAACCCATTTTCTCACCTGTTAAAGTTGTAAAGACGCAACCAAAAATCGGTTATCGCTGTGAGATCCGCCTCTCAAGAGAGCTTAACATCTCTCGCTCCCTCTTCCTTATCCCTATCTCTTTCTCACTTTGCCTCTTATGTTCGACTTGTCGATTGACTTCGATTGCATTGGCATTGCCGCCGCGTCATACGATTTAATTGCTGCGATTGTGTCAGCAGTTTTCTCCTTCGTACTTGTTTATACCCTAGATCCATGGAATGGATGGGTGTAATGGTTTTGTGCGACCTCGTTATCTTGATCAGCATCGACAGCCGAGTCGTTACTTTAGATATTGAAGATTTAAGTGCAGATATCATACCCAATAGTTCAGAAAGGACCGTACCCGGTAGGTTAAGGATTCAGGGTATTTGCTAGTCGTGTTTTGTCGACTAGAGTTTTCATACTTGTTGTTGAATTTCTTGTCTTCATTGTTACTTGTCTTCATCAGCAACAGCAACAGCAACAGAATCAGCGGCAGCGTCAGCCGCAGCAGCAGCCACATCATTTGTTGCGGAAGGGGGCGTTTTGTGCCCAATCCCAATGGCCAGACTCGCGAAGTCAGAGGCTCGCTCATAGGCGCTTAAATAATTTGATGATCATAATCAATGGCTGACTGACATTTGCCGCTGCTTGGCGCGGAGCTCAGCTTTTACTTTTTTTGCTTGTTGTTATTGTTGTTGTCATTGTTATTGGACCCGAACAATGGCTTTGTTCAATTTGGGAATTTCGTCTAACAAAAGGCAGCGAAACTTGTTGAAAGCCGTTTGATCCTTTTGATGAGGCGCTCAAAGATCCGTCTATGGCCATGACGAGTTGCAAAGTCAAGTATGTGCAGCGGTCAGTTGAAAAGGATGCTGCCGCAGCAAGGAAAAACAACAGCAACAACAGCCGAAATAGGATAATACGATTGGCAGCGTGGGAGGAGCCCCTAATCAAGGTAGCAGAAACAACTTTTTTTTTAAAAACTCAACACTAAAACACAAAATTTTGATTTATTTTTGTTTCAGCTTAATGCCTGAATCGCATGCGTAGGTTTTCTATAATGATTAAGCCCATCATATGTCAACTTGGCCCATTCATCATCATACGCCAAGGCGCAAACACTGAGACTGAGACTGAGACTGAGACTGCGCTTCCAAGATTGAGACTGGAGATGTAGATGAAGGTTCAGTCGCCAGACACTGGACTCGCGTTCGCGTTTGCGTTCCACAGACACAAACATAGACACGAAATTCTGATGAGCTAAAATCTCATCAAGAAGTGTCTGGCAACAAGCTACAGGCTACACGCTTAAATCTTACACTCCAAGAAACTAATAGCAATAAGAGAGAGAGAGATTTATTTCAATATGTAATTCATACATATATAATCATAATTTCCATCAGCTAAATACTTTTTTGGATACCAAGTTGTTTCAGAAAATTTGTTTATTGAAAATTTGGTTTTAAGCAAGTTGTCAAAAAAGAATTTAAAATTCTATAAATTCTAATAAAATAATTATAAATCAATGTATGTGAATTTCAAAAACCTTTGGCATATATTTTGTGCCAAAATAAAGTTGTAAAGCTTCAAATGAAATATTTCAATATTTTTGGCATATCATTAATGTAAAAAGACTTATATTTTATAGCTTAACCTTTATGTGTTTCTTTTTCACTTGCAATAAGTCTGTCATTATCCAGTTCATAAATAAATATAATTTGCTCAGTGTATTTTTTGTTCATCATCATATTTACAACTGTTTTTATCTTTATAGATTTTGGGTCTTACAGCACCCACTTCAAAAATGGAGAGAGACACTAGCTGGCTGACTGGCTGGCGGGCTTGATGACTTAATTTTCATTTCAGTCTGCAGGCTCTACAGACCCTACTACTATACTATGACCCTACTGCTTACAAACTGTAGCTGGAGCTTCTTTAACAGCAGCTGCTACAGGTGCCCTCTCACTGCCTGTGACTGTTTCGAGCTGGAAATGAAGTCAGCAGCGTTGGAGTCGAATTTAAGAGAGAGAGAGAAAGACAGAGACGAAGCTAGAGTTGAAGTTGGTGCCGTCGAGCCTCTTGAGCGTCAGCACAGTGACACACGCAAGTGTTTGGCTTGGCTTGTCTTTGGACAAGTTAGGGACTCCAAACTGCAAACTGCTAGCTGCTAGCTGCTAACTCTGCCGTACATACGTACCCTCATCAGATGCTGAGTTTGAGCGCAATGATGCAGCGTTTTTTATCATATTTTTTTTGTCTTTCGATGCACAATTTTGTTCGAGTCGAAAGTATTTGCTTTAATCATTATGGTAGCGCCCTGTGCACGGCAGATGATAAATCTATCTTTTATTAGCATTTCCAAGCTCATGTTGCATCTAGGTGTATGTGTGTGTGTGCGTGTGTTACACGTGTTGCGCTAAATGAGTAGTTTGGGCTTGTTTACATTTGTTACTATTGTTGTTGTGTGTGCTGGTGACTTTGACTTCGACTAATCCAATTAATCCAATTAAAAGTACATTTTTCATCAAGAAAAGATTTTTTTTCGCTTTTGTTCATAGATCGCTGGTCAAAAACTCAGTCGCTATTGGCCAAGAAGTTGAAATTGATGAAAAAAAGATCTCACAACTCAGACAAATTCAAGTGAAATCATTAATAAAAATAATTTGTTTTCATTTTTTTTGTGAAGAGATTTATATAACCGTAAGGAAACACCCCGAGCGACTCGTGCTGCTCGGCTTGGCATTTTGTGTCTTTGCGCCATTTCCTTTCCATGTCCCAAATGGGTGTCGTATATAAATCGCGTGCTGCACTGGAGGTCTTCAAAAACGCTTACGAGTTGATGCCCAGCGGCTAGGTTTTTGCTTCCACATCCACATCATCAGCAGCCGCAGCAGCAGCGACAGCAGCAGGAGCGGCACTGGAAGTGGCACTGGCAGTGGCACTGGCAGTCGCCTGTCTGCTGCTTTGTGTCCAGATCTCATTCAATTTGGGGCTGTGGCACTGGGTGTTAACCATGGCCACGGAAGAGGACCAGAAAACCAAGTTCAAGACTTGTTGCTTAAGTTAAAACCTCTCTCTCTCTCTCTCTCTCTCTTGCTCGCTGTTGCCTGCGGTCATGTTGAAACGAACAAATACGCCAAAGAGCTGCCCCATGCTGCCCCTTGCCCCTTGCTCCTGCTATCTGCTATCTGTTGTCTGGTGCCTTGGCCTGCCTGGCTAATGATGAAAGAGCAATGTGGTTGGCCAGAAGCGTGATCTCAAGTTAAGGGATGCTTTTGCTGTTGTAAAACAATAAACACGAAATAACCAAAAACGGAGAAATATACAAATACGATATAAAAATGCCATGCGATTTTTGATTTCCTAAAATCCGCAATATTTCCTACTGATATGCCTCGAAACTGAAAACCTTGAAACGCAGTCACGCACTGAGCCGAGAAACCAGTTCGCCGCTCTCAACCTGACTCCAAATCGTGTCTCGATCGTGATAATGATGTTGATGTTAAGTGCGTGGTGTTCAGCCTCATAATTTTTTTTGTCAGTCTCCAGTCTACAACTACTACAGTCACTGCTTATACACTTATGGCATTGAGCTTGAACACTTTGTTAACATGTACATATGTGTATGTTTTTGGTTGGATAGAGTTGTATAATTTGGTCTTTAAGCTAATTGAGCAAAGAGTGGCTAAAGTTCTATTAGACCAACAATATAAAATGTATCTTTAATTTTGATATGATAAATGACATATTTACCTAACAAGTACGTTTTGTTTTACAAGGAAGGTAAACTAAGTGGTAATTATCAAATACGATCAAAAAATCTGATCATTCTTTACATTTTAAGCGGTTTGAATATTGTCTTATCCAAAATGTTTCTTTAATATTGGTTGTTTTGAATATTGGGGTGGTATCTAACTTTGGTGACATTAGTTTAAAAACTGTAAAAGATAAGGAGGTTGGGCGTGGCATCATCAATTTTGCGCCCGTTTAAAAAGACGGAGAACAGGAGCGGTAGCTGTGGGCATGCAATACAAAATTTAATGATGTAGATCTTTGGGGTATGCCTTCAGCTATCTTCTTAGCAAATTTCATAACGAACTCGGGAACCAAGATATCGGGAATGTTTTTTTTAGCTCTAATGGTGTCAAAAAAAAGTGTTGCGTTCAGTCGAATTGACCGGACACCATGCCAAATATTATCATCGGTATCAGAGTGTAAAAAAATATTCAATAAATATACATTGTAGAGTGTATACCCCGTATAAATTGTGTTGCAATTCCAACTCTTAGCCCCTTGAACCCATAGTTTTACTGTAATATCATGATAAATGCATGCACACAGTAAAATCACCACGCAAATGTTGTGTAATCAATTCCAAAGGACTTGTTCAAGTTGAATCATCTATTATTTTGGTTAAATACTGAAAAACTTTTTGGACTTAACAAATAAAACTTAAAACATATAATAAAAAGTACTTGTACTTAGCAGGGGTAGATGTAGTTTGCTGTGCTCAAGAACGTTGTTATTGTTGCTTTATTTATTTTTTTTTTTTGTGTGGCGGCTGTCACAGTCAGTCGCAGTGTGCCTGCGTGAGCTCTGCCAGCGAAATGCAAAAACAAATTGTTTGTGGGTCAGCCAAGAAGAGCAAAAACTAAAAAAATTAAAAGAGGAGCAGACGAAGATTTTAGGCAGCCCTAACAAGCGAAGGTAGCAAAGGCGAATGGAAACGAGGGCGTGTTGCAATGTTCGCTGCTCCAAAAGCTGTTCAAGGAATTCAAGGAAAACGAGCAAGAAGACTTAAGCAGCACAGCTCTTTGGATACACTGGGTACCCGCAGGCGGGACTCGTATTGTGGACCGAGGATTGGCCTCGTCTGGGCCATGAACGGCACATGAACGGCTATGCAGCACGGAAGCCTAATGGTCGCTGCCAATGTGATTTGTGATTTGTGTTGTGGTATTTTTCTGGCAACAGTCAGTTTCCAAGGAAAACGTTGGCGAGAAAACTGCAGCAAACAACGCAACATTATTTGTGGCGTTCTATGCAATGGCAATGACAAAGCGACTACAAGTGGAGCGTCGTCGTAGCAGTAGCAGTAGCAGCAGCAGTAGCCGCAGCAGTTGCAACAGCAGCAGCATGCTAATTTATGAAGTAGCAACTTACAGCGACATGGATGCGGTAATTATATAGCTTGGCAACTTGTTGCCAAACCCTGCACGTACCAACAACAACAGCATTGCCAAAGAACATGAATGAAAAGAAAGCACATACACAGCTAATGTCGAAGTCGAAGTCGAAGCTACAGTTCCAGTTTTCAAGCTGCATCTTTTGGCCAGCCATGTTGCACAGAAGCTGTTCTTCTACTGCTTTTGCTGCTGTTGTTGCTGCTGCTGTTGCTACTCGGGACAGAAGAGCAACATCGTCAGGTGAACGCGCCCACTCGGTTAGCGCTTAGGCTGGCAATAAAAAGAAGTTTTTGGCCCCGTGGCGCGGTTTTTTTTCTGTTTTGTTGGCCAGCCTGCGCAGAGCAACATTTTCACAGCAACATGCGGCAGCAACATAGTTTACACACCTACCAAAAATACGAAAATCAAATTCGGGCTCGGGCTCGGGCTCGGGCTCGGGCTTGTTGTGCCGGCAGCAACATGCACTTAACTGGTAGCCGTAGTGCACTTTATAATACACAACATGGCCATGTTGTTGGCCATGTGGAACAGGCGTCATCGTTCCCTTTTCGCTTCTTGATAGATGCGCAGCAGCGCTGGGGCGTTGCCGACGTTGTAGCAGCTGCAGCTGCAGCAGCAACCGTTATATGACTTTTGAGGTTAGGTCTCATTTGCATAGCTAGATGGCTAGCAAACTGGGCCAAGAACTGCAGCCCTACAACATTTACCTGGTTGCTAGTTACAAGTGAGAAGTGAGAAATTCTAGCCTGGCGCTTCAAATGACCTTGCTGCATCTAATCCGGCAACCTGCGGCGTCAAGCTCGGTGCAATGAAACTAGAGCAGGCAGCGCTAGCTCATTAAGCAAAAACGCCCGCACAGCTTGGTTCTTGTAACAGGTACATCTAATTATAATTAGCAACGAAAAACCCTTCCGAGTATATGGCCAATTTTCCACATTCGTATTCGATTCGTTTCGATTGACCAAAATAACAACAACAACAACAAAAGTAGAGCGGAAAGTAAAGGGGTTTTGTTGCGGATTAGCATCAGCAGCAGCAGGCTATTGAAACTGGAGCGCAAAAGTGTGAACCCTGTACAGGTTGTGCATGTTTGCGAGCACCCTTCGTTGAGGGTGTCTTCGCTGTCTGCACACAAAACTCTCAAAAACAGGGCCTGAAACTGAAATAAAAAGCGCAGCCACCTCTCATCATCATCAACCAACACACACACACATTGCCAGACTTAAAAGATGCCGACGACGTCGACTGTGGCGCCGCCAACCAAGACAATATAAATCATATCACTCATACGCTCGCAAAAGGGATCCGAATGCCACAGTGCCTCCATATCCTGCACTCAGAAAAAAAACTTAATATTCATGGGAAGTATTAAAAGTTATACGAGATAAATACGGTCAACATATATAACCTAATGGTCAATAACAATGTACATCACAAATAAAAAACATAAATAATTCTTAGTGTAAGACATTTAATTAGGATTTAAGATATTCAAATAAAATTTCTTCATACAAGATCAACATATATAAAGAAAATAAGCAATGAAAAATATATCACGGAAAAAAACATAAATTATTGTTATTATATAAGTTGAAGTTAAATTTATGATTTATATATAGAACTGTTAGTTTGCAAAGATAAATACCTAAAGTAAACAAGTAAGAAGGCTCTAGTCGAGTAAGCTCGACTAGAAGATACCCTTAACCCTTGATCATACAGACGGACAAACGGTCGGGCTGACAGACATACTCATATGTACATGTACTACTCAACCAATGCTTGATGGCTTCATATCTCCAGTGTTTCTTAACCGATTTTAATGAAATTTTTACAGAAGTTCATTATTTTTCTAATAGTTTCAATCCTCATTTTCAGTTTTTTGAAATTCAAGAATTTTTTGTTATCGATTCCATGTGTATATCGTAAACCTGAAAAGTTATCGAAAATTTGAAACAAACTTGTCATGCCTAGGGATTAGGAGAGTTTATATCCAAAATCTGGAGTCTCTAGCTTTTGTAGTTTCTGAGATCGACGCGTTCATACATACAGACGGACAGACGGACGGACGGACAGACGGACGGACGGACAGACGGACGGACGGACAGACAGACGGACATGGCTAAATCGGCTCGGCTGTTGATGCTGATCAAGAATATATATACTTTATGGGGTCGGAGAAGCTTCCTTCTGCCTGTTACATACATTTGCACAAAAACATTATACCCTTTTTTTACCCATTTCATGGGTTAAGGGTATAAAAATAAATAAAATATTTGTCGAGTGTCTCATTTTAAATTAACTTTTCTTTCATGATACTACAACACAAATTTAGCTGAGTATATATATATATATATATATTATATACTACATACGAATTTAATATGAAAGACACCTTTTCGAATCCAAATCCAAATCCAATCAAACAAGCTTTGGCTTATAAACTTAACTGTCTGGCAAACAAACTAAAATTTGAGTTCAATCCATGCCATCATTGTTTCTGTTGCTGCTGTTGATGTTGATGTTAATGTTGATGCTGTTCCTGCCACTACCTGACGTAGTTTATGGCCATAATGTGAATGGCATCACTGGTGACGATATTGCCCAGCAGAGCGATGACAAAATCTTTAGGCCCAACAACATGAAGAGCACTACGTCCAAGCAATTGCTGTCCAGTTCTGTGTTTCTGGAGAGTGTGCTCTTTTGGGTGGCCGCCAGATTGCTTGTTGTATGAGAATTGTAGTATCCATATTATCACATACGCTGGGAATAAATCACTTTAAAAATTGTCATTGTTATTATGTCATTTTCCTTTTGCTTTTGGTCGACATACGATAATTTGTTTTCAACAATTTTCCATTGCGCCCAAAGTGTTGGCGGGCAGTGTAGGGAGGATGAATCTAATTAAATTGTATAAATGTTTTCAACGGCTTTTTATTTTATTTTTTTCAATGCGCAGCCGTGCGATGCGTTGGGGGAGGAGGGGAGGGGGTGGAGGTGGTCAATTGGGGTGCTGACAAATGTTTCCGTCAAAGCACCAATTTTCATTTGTTAATTTTTTGTTTGTTGCCCAAGCTATTTGATAATAGAGTACAGGGCACAATGCACAGTGGTTCAGATATGCTTGAAAACTGACTCGAGTTTTTTGCTAAGTTATTCTACATAAATCTATATTTCTGTTCTATGGGAAGTGCACAGTAGGCTACATACATACGTATACATACACGTGTTGTTGTTGTTCGACAACAAACTTGATTCTCTGTCACATGCGTTTCAATGCTACATTAAAATCTAGATAGGCAAGCAAGGAAGGCAACCCCCAAGCTGACAAAAAAAAACTTAGAAGTACAACAAAAAAAAAACATCAATTACAATATAATTTAAAACGAATTAAAAGCGCAGCCGTTCATAACCCCCCGCGCAACTAGCAGGAGCAGTGGCGGTAGCAGTAGCATTAAGAAGCAGTCACAGTTTTCGATTCCCGGTGTGAAAGCTGCCAGTTGTGACGCTTCCAATCAAAAAAGCAACAAGTTAATTTGAGACAAACGCCCCCGCCCGCCTGATGAAAATTTCGTTTTTAGTTTTTTGTTGTTGTTATTTTGATGTTTTTTAGTTTTGAAAAGTCATTAGAAAAAAGGCGACCTAAGCAATTTGAATATTTGATGGCAGGCTTGTACGTACGTACCGTACATACGGTTGGTTAATTTAAGGTGATAATTGCTTTTTAATGTGACACAACTAAATTTACGTGACTGTATGTGTATGTGTTTTGTCGCTGTGTGCTCTGTGCGCCGGAAGTTTTTCCTATTTTCCCTATGCGCATGTGCAGTCAAGAGGCGCACACAAGCACTTGTTACTTGGATGGGCAGGTAACAACAATAGCAACAACAACAAGTACTATAACTTCCCAAAAAAAAGAGTGTCAACAATTATTTTCAAATTTCAAAACATTTCATTTCGGCGCTGCCGTTGATGGCCATTTTTGGTGACGCTGCTTAAAAGGTTTCCCAGGTGTGAAATTGTTTTACACAGCCGCTGCTATTGGTGTGTGTGTGTGTGTGTGTGTGTGTGTGGGGGGGGGGGGGGGGGGACTTGTTGGTTTACTTTCTTCTAATCCTCGCAGGCAGTGTTGAAGCGTTTTACACTTTCGTACCATCAGAGCCCTAAAGAATTTTATTGATCATGATTTTACTGCATTTAAGCAATATTTCTAAGGACAAGTTGTCGATCCAGCCATTATGACCATCTCTTTCTAACATATTTAATATTTATTTTTTACATTTTAACATTTTCAAAATTTTATTTAGGAACATTTTTATAGCAACGAAATGCATACATTTTTAATAAATAAATCAATCGGGCATCAGTATGTTTAAAGCACCAATCAAGTTTGTCGCCTAAGTCTTTCGTTTTGGCCCCTTGATTAAGATATCGAGTAGTCAAGTAAACAATTGAAATGCCGTTGACTGATTGCTTTTTTGCTAATTGGCGCGCTCGTGCGAGCAAGATCAAGTTGCACTTGCACACATACATGTATATATACATGTACACACACATATACATGTATGTAGGTGCCAGCTGCTAAATCAAATCGAACAACAAAAACAACAACAACAGAAAGTTACAAGCAACAGGCATTGATACTTTTTCAATGAAAACATCAACAATGGAGCGTAAGTTGGTGCCGTCGTCGCCGTTGGTGCTGAAAATTTATTAGCAGTGACGGCCAATGGCAGCCAATTAACGCAGGATGCTTAAAGCGCCAAACGCCACCAGCGATGTTCGCTTGAAACGATACCGCCAGACCGACTTCAGATCTTCAGAGCGAGTCAAAGCGCCTTCAAGCTGCAGCTCGGCATGCAATGAAGTCGTTTCTTCTCGAGAGTCGAGTAGAGTCGTAAAATCTGATTTATTTTCGAATTTTCATATGGCCAAACGGGCAGACGGGAGCAGTGTTCGCTCCTCCAAGTCCACCATATGGCCTCACAAAGCTAATGCCCAACCACGGGCGGTCCCTCTCTCTCTCTCTCTCCCTCTTCCCCTCACACACACATACACTCTTTTCGTATTCGATACAATTTGGCGCCTGCTGCGGTGCTTTCATCACTCGCCTCGTACATCATAAACAAATTCATAAAAGTCGCCGTTGCCGTTGCCATTGCTGTTGCTGTTGCTGTTGCCGTTGCCAGCTCCATTCTCGAACTCGCAAGTTCCATTCATAAAATTTATGGCGTTGAAAGGCGCATCGAATGTGATTTTATTTGTATACACATATATGTATATGTTTGTCTTTGATAATAGTACTTAGCCCGTTGCTCATGTTGTTGTTGTTGCAAGTTGGCGGTGTTCAGCAGGACTCATTAAAATGTAATTTGAGCAAGCTGTTTCGCATTTCGTTTGGTCAAGTGAGCGTTGTCCACTTCATTCAACTCGGTTTAGCAACCCCCAAAAACACAATTTCTGTTACACTCTATCTCATTGTACTCAGTTTTTATTTTCCATCTCGCTTTAACTGTTGCTGTTTGTTTCACAGGATTTGATTGATTTATAGACGCATGCTCGCTCTCTCTCTTCCTCTCGCTCTCGCTCTTCCTCTCGCTCTCGCTTTCGCCTTTGCTCAGTATACCCTTAACCCATGAAATGGGTAAAAAAAAGGGGATAATGTTTTTGTGCAAATGTATGTAACAGGCAGAAGGAAGCTTCTCCGACCCCATAAAGTATATATATTCTTGATCAGCATCATCAGCGGAGTCGATATAGCCATGTACGTCTGTCTGTCCTTCCGTGCATCTGTCTGCCCGTCCGTACTACAAAAGCTAGAGACTCCAGATTTTGGATATGAGCTCTCCTAATCCCTAGGCATAGCAAGTTTGTTTCAAATTTTCGATAACTCTTCCAGTTTACGATATACACATGAAGTCGATAACAAAAAAATCTAAAATTTCGAAAACTTTAAAATGCGGATTGAATGTATTAACAAAATAATGAACATCTGTGAAATCGGTTAAGAAACATCAAAGATATAAAGCCATCAAGCATTGGCACAGTAGTAAACATATATGTGTCTATCCGTCTGTATGGTCAAGGGGTAAGGGTATCTTTTAGTCGAGCTTACTCGACTTGAGCCTTCTTACTTCTTTTGTTCTTGGTTTTTGCGTGCTGCGCTCAAAACAGAGTTCCCTTGCCTCACAGTCTCGTCTTGCCGGTCGCTCTTGCCCGTCTCATTTGTGGCACATTATTATTTAAATGATAAATTGTATCGCTCGAGAACTTTGGCTTTTGGGGCACCGCATTCATTCCATTTCCATTTGCTTTTATTGTCCGCCTTTGGTAGGTGTTTCCGTGTTGCCTTTTTATTTTGTTTTCCTTCGTATTTTTTGCTTTGTCCGCCCTCTCCGTTGACCTCTCACCCTCACCCTCACCCCTGCCATCCATCCATCCACAACGTTTTTGAAGAACCCTTGACGTTTTGCGCTTTCTTCTTTGCCTTCGCTCGTGGGCGTTTTTCTGTGCATTTCGAATTTTCCGTTAATTTTGGGTTCGTTTCGAGTGTTAGTTTTTTCCAATGGCCTCTAACAATATTAATCGACTCATTTGTCCAACTGCATTGCGCTCGGCGCTTGGTGCTTTAATTTGAGCCTTAATGTTATTTGGTAATAAAATTGATTAGGCTTCCGTATTTGAATGTTACGTTTACATAGCGCTGATTTTTACTTCACTTTGGTTACAGGGGACGGGCACGTCTTACAAGAGTGAGACATCAAATGGTTTAAGTACAGATCGACTTACTTATTAAGTAGCATGACCAATTCATTAAATTGTTGTTTCTGTTAAAGTTGTTTATTGCACTTGCTTTAAAGTAATATTCAATTATCGATTACCTTAAGTAAGATACAATAAAGGACTTGTCAACTTTCAATGGGTAAGTAAATTGAATAACTGAATCTAATAAAATAATAATTATTTTATGCAAACACTTTGTTCATTTAGTTAATGTGATGGACAACTATTGGTTGACTTGACTTACAACTTTTATTTGACATATATGCACTGCACGTGTGACGACATTATTTCGATTTATGTGCAATTATTTTGGGACGGACTTAACACACTGCAAAACACACTCTCTTATACACACACACACAGAAAATGACACACTGAGTTCACAATGGGAGAGTGAAAATGTAAACAGTAGCAAAAGTCAATCATATTTACATTTTATAAATATTTCATTAACTAATTGCAACAATTACGTTCATTATAACGATATGTGCCTTCAAATTAGTGCAGCGCAGCCGTTTGTGTTAGGAATTACAATTTTAATCGGATCAGTGCAGTGTATAGTGTATAGCAGCTGCCCAATAGTTTTTTCTTAGCTGATATTGATCAATGTACGTCTCTCTTGTCAATACAATAAGACTTAGCACTAATTGCCGCAGCGGCGGCTTATGAATATGCAACAGCAGCAGCAGCAGCTAAACCAGTGGCAAAACAAAAAACTACTCCGCCAAGCGGAAATCCTCCTTAAGCGCACAGGTGACAACTTTTATTGAGCACAGGGAGTGAGGCAGGGGGAGTCGAAGTTGTGCCAGCTTCGCGGTCCGTTTGTAAAAGGTTCTGTTTGTCTTGTGCTTCTTTCAAAAAGTGACCCGTCTTGTGAATGAAATACTTTTTGTTGCGAGCATGTTTTTTTGGTTTTTGTCTCGTTTTTCGCCTTTGCCGCTACAAAGCGACAATGACGCGTCGCCATTTTGAATTTGTTGCTCAGCAGTGGGCGGTGACTAAGCGAGACAGAGAGCAAGAGCGCAGAAGCTCTCTGTACAAGCAGTCATGTGTGTTTGTGTGTGCGATAGTGTATGCTGCTGTGCAGGGGACGTGCTTACTACGTCTGAAAGTATTGGTGGGTATGGCTGCGTGTGTGTGTGTGTGTGTTTTTGTACCTGTGCAGTTGAGCGACGTCAAGTTGCTGGCCAGTTTGACTGGTTTATTGTTGCTTTTGTTGTTGTTGCTGTTGGTGCTGCTGCCCGTCAAGTGTTGCAGAGTTTGGGCAAGTAGATGGCGCTAGTTGTCTTGAAATGGCTTTAATATAAAAGTAATTCTTAGTTATTGTATTAAACAAGGTGTTTTATATGATAGATATATACATGTATGTAGTTTGTATACGCATCCCAAATGAAAAAAATACTTTCTCAAATATTACTTATGTACTATTATATGTAATTATCAATATTGGTTATTAAAAACATACAAATATCGGTATCGTATTAGGAGGAAAGTTCTTTTATTCAACTGTTGATTGCGTGCCCAACAAAACTTAACGAAATTACAGGTTCAACAATTAATTTAACAATTGAGACCTTTGCATTTAATCAACATTATTTAAAATGTCAAAATATTTGCACTTTCAATGGCAGCACGCGTCGCCGTCGCCGCCGTCGTCGTCGTTGTCGTCTTTGCTGTTGTTGTTGTCGTCATCGGTGTCCAAAAAACCGTAAAACCCAAAGAATGCAAACTCAAAAAAAAAAAGAAGAAATATATTTGCATACAAATATATTTTGATAATGTTGTAAATCCCCCAAAGAGGGCAACACTGTTATTGCTGTTGCTGTTTCTGCTGCTGGCCACGCCTCAAGTGTGTAGCTGGAGGGAGGGAGGAAGGGGGGCGCCTCAAAACTAGACGACTGCCAACTACTACAAAGTTGATATACAAACGACAACAAAAAAATACAAGAAAACAAAAAAATAGAAAAAAAAAGAAACACAACCGCATTTACGCTATGGGCGCCCCCCGTCTGCATAGTCTCTTCATTGATAAAATGTATAGTATTGGTGCGGTTTCAGCACCAACCGCTGCCGCGACAACTCACACAAACGCACACACAGACACAGCGACGCGACGTCAAACCGGTTCCCTGCCCTGCCATTGGTTTCGGCCAACGAGCACAATCAGACAACAGCTGGCATCTCGCTCGCACGCCGAACTGTCAAAGCGCAGCCATTGCTCTCACACGCGACAGCGACAGCGCCGCAAAGCGACAGAACTGTGCAGAGTGCCAGTTGTCGACTGCGGACCGGGGCAGCGCGCAATCGCAGCGCTGAGCTCGTACCTAGTCGTATACGCACTTTGTTCGTGGTTGGTCGTTGTTGCTGTCGCTCGTCGCAGCGCCGTTCGCCCGGTTCGTCTCGAGTCTCGTATTCTCTGTGATTCTCTTCGATTCTGATTTCGCGCTGCTCGTCGCTCGTTCGCTCGCTCGCTCGCCCGCTGGTTCGCGTTTGCTTTTGCGTGATTTTTGCTTGCCGTCGCGCAAACTGCACAAATTGCACACACGGATTGTTGCTTTGTGGATTGCTATTTTGCTTGTTCAGTGTCTCTTGTCTTGGAGTGTGTGCATTTTTGTCCAACTGAATGCCAATTAAATGCGCCACCATATACAACAAAAAGCATTCAAATAAAAATTGTTACAAGTGGTGTCATCAACAACATCATCAACAACATCAACAGCAACAACAACATCATCAATAGCCAGCAACATAATTAAAGGTTGACCCAATTTCGAGTGCAACCGTTTCCGAGTGTAAACAAACAAAGTAAAAAATATCCCATCACTATTTACAAAAAGTATTCTAAAAAGTGTTCGCCACAAATGCTGCTAAGGATTTACGCGATCGTCTTCAAATACTTAATTCAACAATAACTATCAATTCTTCATCAAAAACAAAAACTTGTTTAATGTGCAATTAAAACTCACACACATATCACACTTAATACACACACATTTAAACACCCACACACACTTACATAGATACACTTACCAACACATAGACAGCGGCCGTAATTGTCTTTGATTTGATTGAAAGAAAAACCAAATAATTTCCTGTACGCGCGTTCCCAAAAAAAGCCGCCAAAATTCTTGATAAAGTGGCCTCAATAGGCGCCAACACGCTCAATTTTACGGACCTCGGGAGCCCCTACGAGGGGCCTCCCAGCACCCCACAATCGGGCATGGATGCGCCGGACGCACCACACACGCCTAAATACATGGACGGCGGAAGCACCTCAGCCGTCAGCACCAGCATCACGCCAGGCGTTCAAATACCCGGCAAATCCGCCTTTGTGGAGCTGCAGCAACATGCCGCCGCCGGGTGAGTCTACACTAAACCATATTACACTAAGCTACACACAAAGCTTTTGAAAGTAGTGAATTCATTGTTTGCCTTTCAGCGCCACAGAATCAACCAGCAAAAAAATGTCAAAAGTGATCGCACTAGACTAACGCAACTGACACACTGAATACTTGACTAACTGACTGACTGAGTGACTGACGGCCTGCCCCTTTGAGTAAAGCTCAGAATTCAGTTTTAGTTTCAGTTTCAGTTTTAGTTTCACTGGCGACTTGGCTGCAGTTTTCGATTTGCCTTTGTTATCAGGTCGGCGTCATCAACTTTTAATATAACACACCTCAAAAACAAAAATTGTACCTTACGGCGTTCCCTGATCTTTATAATATTTTAATTTGGATCATTTGTGCACCTAATTGCATTTGGTTTCTGTTTTTATATAAACTTAAAATGTATAAAATCATTCACATATTTATATTGAAAAAAGTTTAGTTTGAAAACATTTTTATTATAATTTTTATAAATCATGAAAAGAAAATAACTAAATTAAAGCACTATACAAATTGTGAAGGTACTAGCTGGGGCATACAAATTTTTATCAACATTTTTATCGTTGATTTATTAAAAATATGTTAAAATAATTAATAATTATTCAGAAAACAAGCACATTGTAGTGAAGCTTGAAATGAAGTTACATTAAAGTTGTTGTATTATAGCTTAATTTTCAAGTCATCAAATTTAAAATATATTTTCACAAAACCATAACCCAAGAATTTTTTCGTTCACACATCTGACCTAAAATAGTATTATTTTGGTTTCATAACAATGTGTTAAATATATTAGCTCAAAAAATTAAGTTATATATATGTACTTAGTTCCTTCAATTTGTTACATAAAATGTTTATAGTTTTGGTAAAAATTTTTATACATATAATAATAAATACATATATACAATTTTTTACTAAATTCATTAAAGTTCCCATTTAAAAAAATATGTATTTTTAAAAAAATATGTTATAAAAAGTTGTCATCGTGACAAACAACATCATTTGAGACAAACTCCTGGATCTTAAGTACAGTTTAATAAATGTTTAATATGCAAAGTATGTCTAGAAAACAAGTGAAACACATGCAGCTGTCAATGAGTTAATTATAATTTATTTAAAAATTTGAAAAAAAGATAGCTGTAAGGTTAACCTCTGGCAATCTAGCAACTTATGAGTATTTTTTTTATCAGATCCGTCAAAAACATATTTTTCGACATGTTATCAGAATTATCAGTTTATGAAATCATCTATCGGATCTTGTTTTACTGTTGTACTTAATTCCCATTTGTAATAGCTGCCTTCGTCTCTGTAGTTTAGTTTGGTTTCTTGATTAAAAAAGTCACTTGATGTAGTTACTGCATTCTCACATATCTCTCTGTAACAGGGAAACTTTTCCGGGTTTGGTTTTATGCTGGCGGGATACAAGTGTTTTGTTCAGTTCTGTGTTCTCCCGCTCTTAGCTTTGAATCCCTGCGGCAATGAACGGAAGCCAAAAATAAATTCAATTAAGTGCAGTTTAGACTGCAGACTACATTATTTATTAACTTGCACATGTTTTGTTTTTTCTTTTTGTTTAGAGGGGTGCGTTAATATTCGTAGGGTATACTGTTAATATTTTATTATTTATGCTATTTGTTTCCCTTTATCTCTTTTTCCCTCACTCATTGTATGTCTGAGTGTGTTGGAAAATTTGTGCACTTTTGCAACGCACGATTCGATTTTTCACTATACATATTTCATTGCATTTTGTGTTTTGTGTTTTGCGGTTTGGCGTTTTGTCATTTTTCTAGTGGTGCGTGTGTGCAACTTGAAAGTGGTTCGTTCGTTGGTTGTTCGTTAGCCATATTGCGGAGTTGAGTTTGCGGTTTTCACTCTAATGCCAGTAGTTGTCAGTTGGCTCGTTTCGTGTGTTGTTTCCGTTTCCGTGTTGCCTTTTGGCCTCCCAGTTCTCTGCTGAATTTAATATTTAATGGCTTATTATTGGGCAATCTGTTTTCGAAACGTTCAAATAAAAGCATGCTCCAAAAGTTCTGCCGCATTCCCAATAGCCCTGAGCCCTGTGCGACCCCTGGGAAACCGATCAACTGTTTCGATTCTTTTCCTCCTTACTAACACTAGTTGCAGTCTTAGTCATGGCCGTGGCTCACAAAAGTGTTAACAAAATATTTACTAGCTAGCAAGCCACACTCTCTTTTTATTGTTTTTTTGTTTTTGTATTGATTTTTCTGTGTACGTATGCATAAAGTTTAGGGCTTTAACAAAAATAAATTCATGGCAAAAGTTTTGTTTTGTGTTCTGTTCTGTTTTTGGTGTTTTTTTTAAGCTTTCATATTTGTTGTGAGAAAAAAGTTTCGTTTCGACGCTTTGTGCATTAAACATGATATTTCAGTTGAACTGAGGTTTTTATTTCAGGGCGATGGAATTTAATGGTCGTTGTGCAGCACTGAAAAGTGTAGACAAAACACGCAAACTTGACTTGACTTAGTTTTGCTTACTTAGTTGTTGTTGTTATTGTTGCTGTGTTGTTCGATTTAGTTTTTCATTCTTTTGTTGTTCTTTGACTTGAACTGGCGTGCCAAAAGGCCAACAATAAAAACGATATGAGCCACAATCACATATACATATATATATATATATATATATGTCGGATGTGGTATATACACAAATAAAAACTTTAAATGTCATTCGATTGTCGGTTCCGATTTGCTTTAACTTTTAAGCTGATTTAATAGTTTTGATTCTGATTATTGCAGTTACGGCGGCATACGCAGCACCTATCAGCATTTTGGTCCACAGGGCGGCCAGGATTCGGGCTTTCCGAGTCCACGCAGTGCTCTTGGCTATCCGTTCCCGCCCATGCATCAGAATTCCTACTCTGGTTATCATTTAGGCAGCTATGCGCCGCCCTGCGCAAGTCCGCCCAAGGATGGTAAGTAAAAAATCTTATTTTCATTCATTCCGAACTTCTTCACAGTTGGTTCTTTGTCGGCGCACATCATTTAATAAAGTCCATCAGCTAATGTTGCTTGCTCTTCTCTCTCTTCCTCTTAAATGAAGATCTCTTGAGCATCGCATGCAAATAGGGCCTTTGGCCTCAGCTCAAGATCTTAAATTCTCAAGATCTCAAGTTTTTTAAGTTCGCACTTTTTGGCGACACTTGAGTTTGAGTGGACAACGCTCAATCTTGAGCGCTTTTGTCGTTTTGACTGTGCCCGAAAAAAGTCAAATTTTTATCTGTTTGCACAGCTAGTTGGTTATTTGAATACTTAGCTAAGCTCTAAATAACTTAGATCAACTTTTCTTATATTTTTAAAGACACCATAAATATTTATCCAAATTTAAATTCATTTACATATTTTACAATTACTTGGTACTTGGTTTGTGTCTGTTAGTATATAATTCCCTCTTAATATCGTTCTATTATTGTTTCATTTTGGGTATAGAAAATGGGTATAGAAAACCTTATTCAAGTATATACAAAAAAAGGTGAATTTGCTATCATCACTTATTTTTTTAACCTTTGGTCAGTGTTTTAAAAATGTTCAAAATATCCGGTAATGATTTTGAATTTGATGACATTTTTGCTTTGAATTTGAAAAAAATAAATAAAAATATATTTCTAACAAGCATCTTATATCTTGTTTTTTCTATATACAAATATTCAATATCTTTATAGACAAAAATAATACTTAATCATTCAAAACATTAAAACTAAATAACAAGTCAGAAGCGTGGTATGATCTTGATCAATAGCTCGAAAATTGAACTTTTCGTTTACATATAAAGACATTATAAATATACACTTTAAAAGTGCTTAAAATTTGATTTATTTTATAAATTTCTATTGTTTTGTCATGAAATGTGTAACCCATAGAAGGAAGCATATCCGACCCCGTCCGTCTGTTTCTATGCAAACTAATCCCTCAGTTTTCGATCGATCGAGCTGAAAATTTGTTCAATGCCTTCTTTTTGATGCAGTTAGGTTATTTGACGAAATTGGCAAGATTTGATCACTAGATTATGTAGCTGCAACAAGTAATTTTTGTTTCAAGTGTAAAAAATATTTAATGTTTATGGGTTTCTTAATTGTTATTATTGGTTTTCATCAATTTAATAGAAGTCATTACATTTATTTTCATAACTGGCTTTAATTGCTTATAGTTACAAATATTCACTTGCCTTACTATTACAGAGTACTTATGATGCTTTTATGTATCTGGAAATCATAAATGTAGCAGAATTGATTGAGATTTGATAAGAAATTATGTATTCTACACAATTTTTGAGTTAGATTCATTGTTACATGTTATTTCTACTACATATGTATATGTATGTTTTTATGTTTTGATATGGACAGTGTCTTATTGCGCGCTTGACTGTGACATTCTAACTATCGCATTTGTTAAATAATTTTGTTGCCGTTGGCTTTTATTTTTACTACAATTATTTGTTTTATGCGTTTCGCTCGACCAGTTTTGTACGTAAGTAAAAAACCATTCGTTTCGAAGAGCCATTGTTGCCAACTCAGACAAAAAAAAAAACTAAAAAAAATATATATACTTATATATCTGAGAAACACAATTTGACTTTTTGTCACACACATTTATCACACATACGCCGCATAGTGCGAACGGGCGGGCAATTAACCTTGACTTGTTGTCTCAGTTCTCTCAACATTTGAAATTTGATATTGTTATTGGGTATTCAGCTGATTATTCCGCTACAAAAAAGCTATAACAGCTGATCGTTGGTCAAGAAAAAAGGCAATAAACATTGGGCGCCAGAAATACATCAATGCTAAATGTATGCCTAATAATAAATGGCCCACTGCCACACACATACACACATACATTGTTGTTTGTAATTATAATTGCCGTAATTACGCTTTCGTTTGGAGTAATTAATTACACCATTCTTTGGTGTAGTCGCTACCGCAAGAGATACATACACATATGCGTGTGTGTGTTTAGGTTTGTGTGGTAGCAGTTATCCAATGGCTGCGATGCTTATACACACACCACACACAAACACACACACACACACATGCACGCATTAGGGACCTGGTGTCAGTCTGACTAATGGGCCATGTGGCATGCCGGCTGTGTGTGTTTTGTATGGTCAACAAAAAAAAAAACAAAACAAAAAAAAATGAAACATAAAATCATCGCGCCATCTCTTTCGCTCGCTGCCATTTTGCAATTAAATGCCATAGCACGTGCTGCACCACGGCGCCAATATTTTTGACACACATACATTCATATATCGAGTTGGACAGGTAACGGTAACGGTAACGGTAACGAGACTATACTATAACTATATATGGCCGCTTAATAATAGTTGCTGGAATCGCGTTATTTTTTTCGATTTTCGTTTTTCGAACAATTACTGACGCGTCGCAATGTCATGAAGTGCAGTTGCCCCCTCGTCCCTGCTCATTGAACTTGTGCACAAATGTTGTATTCGGTATAGTTGTTGTTGTTGGTTGTTGGTGTTGGTGTTGGTGTCGAGTGCTTTGAACTTTTGCTTTTGTTTATATGGTCAGTAATTGTTAATTAAACTTAATTGCAGCACAGTTTACAAAGACACTTAGCGTTCGATTTGCCATCACCCAAAATAAGAGTTTCGCTCTATTTTGGTTATTGCTTATTCATTTCGATTCGTTTCGTTTCGTCTGTCATGCATTCCTTTCAAAAGGAAGCAGGGAAGGCGCACTTTGCTCATAAATATGCATAAGTTGCACCCAGTTGAAAGTTATGCCAGGTCCCGACCAAGCATACTGGGCTCAAATCGTTGCCATAATTCTTATGCCTTATTATAAATTCATCATTTGCCGCGTTTGCTTTCCTTTTACAGCAGCAGCAGCAGAGGCATGAATGCCTTTTTGCTTTTTTGCTTTCTTGCTTGTGGCGCTCTAAAATATGTATTCTCTTTACTTTTGTTTTGTTTGTTTTATTGTTTTTTTTTGCTGTTCACTCATTCTTCTACAACGTTTCGTTTCGTTACGTTACGTTTTGTTTAATTTTTTTTCGTTTCGTTTATCATGCAGACTTTTCAATATCGGACAAATGCGAAGACTCCGGCCTACGCGTCAATGGCAAGGGCAAGAAAATGCGCAAGCCACGCACCATTTACAGTTCACTGCAACTCCAGCAACTGAATCGACGTTTCCAACGCACCCAATATCTGGCATTGCCCGAACGTGCCGAACTGGCAGCGAGTTTGGGCCTAACACAAACGCAGGTGAGTTCTATGTACATAACTATTACTATATGTATATATATATAGATTCGATAATCAATGTATATCAATGTATAGATATGACTCAATAATTAAAATATATCTAAGATATCCAAAGCACCAAAAGAAATGAAAATAAGTTAATGTATAAAGTTACCTTTAGTGATATGTCATGCTGTGTTATGGCCATTTTATAGGCTCACTTTGAACTTGTTAGACTTACATACATACCTATCAGTATGAGACATGATGAGTCTGATATTAATGCTTTGAGACTGATGTATTTATGAAACACATACAATAACTTCATAATAAAAAGGTCGTAAAAATAACAATTATATGGTACATTTCACCTTCAAATAATTAATAATATAACCTAATAGCCTAAATAAGTAAGATAGGATTAAAATAATATCATCATAGTTTATATTAACCTTGCATTGGTTTAGCTCCACAGTATATAAGCTTCGATTAAAATCGATTTTCAACCAATCCCTTTTTAGCACTATATAATATTTAAAATTTGCATATATGTAGCTACTTTCATTAAGTATGTAACTACTATTTTTTGTTATTGATTTCAATTCCAATTCCCTTGCGATGGAGTCCTGCCCCAGGCAATGAATAAAAACAAAAAAAGAAAAACGAAAAACGAAAAGAAAAAACATTAAGCAGCAGTAAATGCATTTCAAATTGAATTGTTGACATGCCTCTAATGTTGACTGACAAACGAGGCAGGGCGAAGCAACCAAGCTGCAACACTAACAACAACAACAACAAACTAGACGTAACGTAACGTTCAACTACTTACCGCCCACGCCTGTGACCCTCACTTGCCTAAATACATGCATATGCAGATAGCTGACTTGTACTAACGACTGTGTTTAATATTATAATGTGTGTGTGCCTCTCTTCTCTGGATGTTGTTGTTGTTGTTGTTCGTTTTACTCATTTTGCACGTGTGTCAATGTCAACTTTTATGTGACAACAACAACAAAAACAACAACAACAACAACAACAATATCAGCAGGAACTACGACGAGTATCTTTGAAATGCACGCGCTACTGCCCACGAAAAAGAGAGAGAGAGAAAGATACAAATAAATAAATAAATAAATAAAACAACAGCGAAAAAAAACAACAACAACAACTATAATTGTTATGAAAAGGCAAAAACAAGGCCTGCCATTGTGGCAGCTTCGGCGACACCCACCCAGTTTTTCAGTTCAAGTTCCCGTCCAACATACATACATATATATATACTATATCCCCACGTCAAACTGTCGGAATAGCTCATTGTTTTTGTACAATAGTTTTCCACATGAAAAGCAACAGCAACAAAAAACTCAACTGCAAAAAAACAAAAAACAAAATAAAACTGATGCAAAAAAAGTAAAGAAAAAACGAAAACAAAAAAAGTAGATGTGAATGAGTCTTGGTTTTTGAGAAATTTATTGATAGTGGGCGTGGGCTTCCTAATTGAATTAGTGTGCCACAAAAGTTCACGCACATTCACTCACACACACACACACACACACACACACACACACACACACATACATTCAGTGCACAACTAAGACACACATTGTAAGTCAGCTAAAATGAAACTTGTAAAACAAGTTGAAGACCCTGCTGCTGCCGCTGCCGCTGCTGCTGTTGACTGTAAGTGTTGCATGTGTGTGTGTGTTACGTGGGTGTTGCTCAGCCGCAAGTTTTTTTTTGTTTTTTTTTTTTATCAAGATAGTTATTTGAATACGGCTGCGTTGCTGCCATGCCACAGACACGAAAGTCTTCATGTCTTGAGTCCCTAGCCTCGTCTCGTCTCGTCTCCGCTCGTCTCAATAAGTGTATACAATGTCTGAGGCGGGGCCCCACGGCGGCTGTGTAATAAATTTGTGCTCGGGCCAAAAAGCAGTTTACTTAGTCACCCCATAAACGCTGATTTACATTCAGAGGGCAAAGCTCCCAGTGCAAACCAGGCTCACTTCTTGCCCTGGCCATAAAATGTGGCACTCAAAACTGGCAACTGTCAATCGATGTCAGCAAATGCAGTTTTTTTTGTTTTTTTTTGGCAACACAACCGCTAGCTAGCTAAACAAATAAACAGCCACGCCTCTTTAAAACTGCAGCAGGCAGTCTGGCGGGCAGTTTGACGGGCAGTCGGACGAGCGGTCGGACGGGCAGGCAGGCAGGCGACACAATCAATTTACTTTATCTAGCTGACCCTGCGGCGCTTACAAGAAAAAAATGAGAAAAGGGGTTAAGCGCAAATTTAATTTATGACTGCGCCAAGGGTGTTGCCCCAACTAACTGTTTCGCCGAGCCGATCACTCGGGCCTGTATCACTTAGTAGTCGTAGTAGTAAGTTCAGCTTCGGGACAAACTTTCGCTTTCGCTTTCCTCCGGGGCGGCGGTGGCCGCGTGTTAATTAAAACCGCCCTCGCATTTTTAGTTCGGCAGCCGCAACGGAAGTTTTTTATTGATTTGCCAGCGCGCGCAAGCTAGCTATCGTTATAGCCATAGCTAAGTTGTAATTGTTGTTGTTGTTGTTGGTGCTGGTGCTGGTGCTGGTGTGGCAAGTGCCACGCCAATGTTTGACCCGTGCAAACAAACTATTGTGCTTTGGCTCAAGATTTATGCGTTACACAAACAACAACTGCATTGGCGGCCATCAACCAACAGCCAGCCAACAACAGCCAACAATATCAGCCCCAAAGCTTAAGTGCCTTATCGGGTCGCCAGCCAAGTTGGTCAAGTCAAGCATTTATACCTTTATACACATTTTTTATTGTTTAGTAAAATATTGATTGAAAGAAACAAAATCTAACCTTTCTTCTGGCAGTCGTTAATTTGCTTTAAGATAAAAAACTTATATTGCCTTAAATTTTAAGTAAATAATACTATTAAAATATATAAAGAAAATATAGGTATATTGATTGAATTTAGCCCTTTTTAGAGTTTTTCCTGTTTTTTTTTTTTTTGAGCGTGTTAATGAATTTGTTATAACTTGAGTTTTGCATGTTAAATACTTTTAGGCTCGCAATCGCAGTCGCATTAAATAAAATGCAGGCAGGCAAGGCGTTTAGATCTTAGCTCAGTTCTCAACTCACAGTTGACACTGACAGCTCGTCGTAGCCCCAATCTAGCGACACGTTCTAACACCTGCTAATGAAAAATGCAATAGCAATATATATTGGTATGGATATGGGTATAAAAACTATACGATATTAAACATTGATCAAATCTGTGGCACATTTTACTATGTACGCTTTGTACGGCTTTTTTATAGCTGCTGGTTTTTTTTTCTATACCCTGAACTGATGAAATGATTAGAAATGGGTATACTAGTTTTATGTATATGTTTGTAACAGACAGAATAAAAACATCTCCGATTCCATAATGTCTGAAAAGTATATGAGCTAAGGACACTTAAGGAAAAATGAAATGAAAACCTGTGAAAATTGTATCGAAATCGGTTGAGAATCAAAGATTTGAGTTAAGTCAGGGTATCTCCTAGTGGAGTCTCTTTCAAATACTGTCATTATACTTGTTTAATAATTTTTTTAGTGCTGCCAGCAAAATATAATTATGATAATTTCATTATTATTCTTTTTTGCGTATTCTGCTGCTGCTGCATAATACAAAAAAAAATCAAACTTGTTTTTGTTGTCGGTTGTCAGCTGCTGGCCCGGTTTCACCTGCCCCCCTTAGCACCCCTCATACCACTTTTAAGTTGCATCTTACACTTGGCTCTAAGTACTTGGCGCTTGTAGCTTTATTTTGAAAGTGCGTCCGGTGACTGCTGGGCGCCAGTTCAATACACAAACTACAACAAAATATATATATTAGCATGTGTTCTCTTTTTTGCCTTGATTCATTATTAATTAGAGCCGAATGCTGGTGCCACTGTTTGGTTTTTTTGTGGGTTTCCTTTATTATTTTTTGGTCTTACACTGCTACCGCTTAATTAAATAATTACATAGAACGTTGGCAGCTGATCGCCAATGCTTCAAAAACCGAAAAAAAACTACACCAAATAAAAAAAAATCTCAAGCCCAATACGTAAACTTAGAGCTGACAGCGCGAGACAAACGCAAACACTCAGCAAAAAAAAAAAAAAAAAAAATCCAAAAAAATTAATACCAAAATTAAACTTTGCTGCTGTCCGTGCGAACCGCTCAACGAGCTGATCGGAAAGCTAAAAAGAGAACCTTTTAGTCTGCGTGTTTATGAGCTCATATCGGCACATTTTGATCTGGTTGTGGTTACGCCAACAACAACAACAAAAGGCCATACAGAAAAGGGTGCAACGGCTGAAAAATTGTAGGAGGCCACGTTGACTCGAAAACAAAGGATTTGAGGATTTTGGCAGCAACATCAACTTTTTGTTTAGCAGATGAACTGCCAAAACGGCGCTTGTAAATGTTTAGCACAATTCAAGACTCTAGACAAAATGTTCGTGCTGCAAAACAGGTAGAGAACGCTTTGGAAACTGAGAGAAGACAGCAGTATTTTCATGATCTGCTCTAACATAAAACCAAACAAAACAAACTTTTTAACAAATCTTGTTTGTCAATGTTTCTATATGTTTAGTAAAAAAATATATCGAGAAGTCACTAAAAAAGTACAATAAATTTATGAACATTTAATGAGGAAATGTTCAAAAAAAGAAGAAAATAGTGTAATATGATTTATATAATTAAAATGGTTAGATGAGCAATTAAACATTTAAGCAATATTCCATATTGATTTCTTATCACTGCCACAAAATGTTTGTACTAACATTTTGCAACTGGCGTGCTCAGCTGGTCTGGCCTGTCTGCAAAAATCAACATCGCTTGCTTTATGCATGTGAGTGAATGTTTGTATGTGTGTGAGAGTGCATATACACACAGTCATTTGTTTGTCTGTTGTTGGCTGCTGCACGCAGACGCAAAGGTAGACGCATCGCCCACGGTGCACACCTTCGCAGCAGCCTTTTGTTACTTTTGTGGTGCTGTTGCTGTTGCGGTTGCTGCCAGCGATAAGTCTGCTCCACCCCTAGCCCCAAAAATCAAAAAAGCAAAAAACGTTGGCACTGAAAGGTCATGGACTTTGCTTAAAACTAAACGAAAAAAAAAACAATAAAAATTTCTGTGGAATTGCAAAAAGAAACTTTTATCAACACATTCGCAAATATTATGAAATACTTGTAAACATTAGGACTTCAAATTAATTTTCACAACGATCCGCATAGCATATCTAATGTGCTCAAATAGTTTTATTGTATTAAAGTGTGCAAAAAAGCATAAATAACAAAAAAAAAAGAAGAAACCAACTAGCACAACCTGATTTAAATAATACAAGTGTCGAGTTAGTATGAGCGACTAACTTGGAGCGACAGCGGCACAGTGAACACACAAAAAAAAAAGAAAATGAAAAAAATGAAGGCTGACCGCATTTAAATGCTTTGAAGCGAACGTGACGGCAACAACAACAGCAACAACACATTGTGTATCAGTGATTGCCTGATTTACGCGCGCAATGTCAATTAAATTATGGCACATAATTCTATGTAACTTAGCCTGCAACAACAACAACAACAACAACACACATGTCTTAATAACACGCACATTGCAACAACACAAACAACAACAGCAACAACAGCAACTGATAGTGACCCACCAGCAGCAGTTGTTGCCGTTGATCGTTGTCGCCTCCCTATGTCGAAATTTTGCACCGTACTCTCGCGTAACAGGAACTTTGAATTAAGTTTGATCAGCGCTGTTTTTGTTGTTGTTGCTGATGCTGGTACTAGTACTTGCTACAACAACACTCGACAACAAACAAGTTGCCATTAACAATGATGCATTACTTAAACCGGAGCTAGAGAGAAAGAAAGAAAGAGAGAGAGAGAGAGGGCAAGACAGCAAAGAGGGGGTTGCAGTTGAGGGCAATCTAAACTTCTCACTCAACACACTTTCGATGTCGCCTCATCCTCTAACTTCTCGATTAGCAACCGACTAATGCAAATGTAGTTCATCTTGAAAAGTATCTTCAGCTCGTTCAACTTTACAATTTGTATCTTTCAAGAGCGTGCGTTATAGTTTTATTACATATGTATATACATATATATATGTAGACACAAAACATATGTTTTGTATTGTATTGTTTTAATTTATTCAGTGCTTACGTGCTGTTTGCGCAAACATGATTGTTGTTTGACATAATTTGGCGCAAACGAAAACTTACTCAAAGCATTACAGATAAGATATAAGTCATGTACAATGTAAGACTCTGTATAGTGTTCATGAATAGTGACCCGAAAATGATTTGTTAAATCATTACAACAATACCTCATGTATCACTTAGTATAAGATGCTCTCCATAACATATAATTTTTAAATTCCTTAGATATTTTCCTTCCAACTATTACACTTTGTTCAAGCAACAATGTTTCCTCTCACTTTTCGCCTGGTTCCCAACTCATTTTTCTTGTCTTTTGGGATTTGCATGTCTTGTTTAGTATAACCAGTTACTTGATCTACAGAAGCTGACATCCAATGGCTTCGTTTCGTTTCGTTTTTTTTTTCATCTTTTCTTCTGGCAGCTCTACATCAACTTCATAACTATCGTAGGCTATCTACGCAAGTACGGTATCTCTGCATCTATCTTAATAGCAATAGAAAGCTAGTTGGACTCTTGTATGCTCCAGTTTTGCTTATCATTAAGTTTGTGTTGTGTGTTTTTACAATCAGGTAGCACACAGCCTTAACATCCTGGCCTTCCGACAGCAGCTTCAACCGAGGGGCCCAGGCAGCTGGACAGATTTCACGCTTGTCGCCGGCGTTGAAAGCAAGCAAGCCAGCTAGCCAGCTAGCCAGCTAGCTAGCTCGCCTCTCTCAGCTCATTCACAATATTTTTGTGAGCTTTCAAAATTGTATAAAACTGGTCGGCAGCATCGTCAACATGGGCAGCAACAGTGCGCAGGAAATTACAAAATAAAACGTTGCAATAAGAGTAAAAAACAAAGCTGAAACTAGACACCAACTTGTAGCCGGCCGCAGATCTATCTATCTTAAGGCAAAGTGAGAGTATTTAGATAAATAACATTTTATGATTATTGAACTGGCTGGCAGCAGAGACTTTGTGTCTGGCTTAAGTTATTGGGCATGGCCCAAAACTATTGACAAATTTTACGTGGCGTCTAAAGGCAACTAGCTAACTGTCGTTCGGGGTTGTTGGGTTAATTACCAATGCACAATACACACACTATACACACACATCACAACAACAAGTTGTAAACATCAACATCAATAAGTGTGGTGCCTCCTCGAGTATGGCTTAAGGATGGGTGGAAGAGTCTTTGTGTCTACGCCTGCTGCTAAAGTATTGCGATTCAAGATTTCAGTTACGCGATAATCACAATAATTATTATTTTATTATGAAAAAAATCAACTTTATGGCGACGAGGCCAAGTTGGCAACACCCGCCAAGCCGCCAAGCTGCCAAGCCAGACCCCAGAAGTTGTTATAGTTGAAGTTCGAGGAGTTCTGTTTTATGATGTATTTTTAATCGATGCGTTAAGATTTGCGCACGTCTTTCGCGCTGCGCTGCGCTGCCTGCCTGCCCTCTGGCTGTGGGTGGGTTCTTCCACAACAGCAACAGCAATAACAACAACAACAACAACGATGAGGAAGGCAATGACGTTGACTTTGAGGATGACTCAGTGAGAGCTCATGTTATAATTGGTTCTCAAATTTGCAAATGTAAGCTCGCTCGCTCGTGAATAGTTGGCAGGCAATACGAAGCCACAGATGCAACCCTTAGACCTAAGCCAGCTCCTTCTTCTTCACCCCTTCACCTAATGTACTGGCCTTGTAAATGCGATGCCAATTAAGCTGCTCGAATATCACTTGTTGTAGTTGTAGTTGTTGCTTCGGGGCCATGTACTTTGACACCCCAATTAAAGTATTCTTATTTTTCGGGTTGCGCTGGGAGAGATGCGTTTAGTGAATATCTTTAGAGACAGCAATTGCTACAGCAACAAATAGCAAACAGAAAAAAGTAACATTTACAACAATAGCAGACAACTTTTAACGCTTGGTTAAGTTTGTAAATTTTTCCACTCTTTTGTTTGTTTTTTCATTTCTTTCTGTTCATTTTCGTGCTGTTTTTCCATTATCATGATCGCTGTTTTGTGATATCCGCTTGCCCTCTGTGAAAATGCATAGAAAAACCAAACTACAACAACAACAACAGAAACAACTAACAGTACCTAAAATAAAGCGACAAATAATAGTTAGCTGGCCATGATTTCATTTGCTTGACAAAAAACCAAAAACAAAAACAAAAACAAAAAATAAAAATATTTAAATTACGATTAAACAAAACAAAATACGAAACACAACACAAAAAAAAAAAAAACCCAAAGAATGCGCTTATATAAATTGTGCAATTACCCGCCACACTTTTTTTTTGTGGTTATCTGTTTATTCAAATCTCATAAAATGAAACGAGATCGTCACCATCGCGTAATTATGAAATGCTGACCACAAATATGATTTGTTTATACCCTGTATACTCATTCGTATTCTACTTCAGAAGGAGTGTAACAGATATAGTATTTCCCAGACTATGTTTATTCAAAGAGTAATAACTAACTAAATTTCCCAATAAAATTTTTGTATACATACTTTGTTTTGGTTTTCTATTATCACAGAGTATCTTTCTGTCTAATACTCTAGGTAGTGACCACTTCATAAATAAATGTTTAACCTCAATGTTTTCAGCGTTTTGCTCTTTTCACTTAATTTGTTTGCCTGCTTGACATGGTATTAACTGTTTTACTTATATATCACTTTTTTGTTGTTGGTCCGTTCCTATCCCCTAACTCGTTCCAATTTAGTGGAGTTGTGTGCGACGGCCTGGAAAATGATTCAAGAGCATTTTTATAAGCGCTCTTTAGTTTTGTGGCTATGCAGTGCCGCTAAAGAATTTGTTTGAGCAGCAATTCAAATAGCGGTAATTAAAGTTGTGGTTAAATAATTGACCAAGTGCATAAGCAAAAGGGGAGACTAGTGAAAGATGAACATCTGATAGGTATACTATTAATTAGTTGGCCAAGATCATCCGAGAAGTCAAGTTTTGTGATAAATGGTGTCCTATTAGGATGTATTTTGCATATTACTTTAATACTTGCTCGATAGTTTGGCAATTCCTAATCGCAAATTTTAGTTAAGTTATCGGACCTCACAGTTACAACACATAAACAATATACATCTGACGTATAGTTTATTTGTACAAGCTCATTGTTACATTTCAAGCTTCGAGTGGGGCTTCCCAGTCACAAAAGTCATTAAGTTTCGTTTCGTTTCGTTTCGAATATGAATAGATACGTCAATATAAAAACACAACACGTGATTAAGCGTTTAGTATAGTATAGAAATACATAAATAGTCGATATACACAAGTGTTTCTTTCAACAGTACACGGACAAGTCTTTAAGTATTTCCCAAAACAGCAGCAGCTGCTGCCCACCAAATAAAAAAACAAACGAGTGAATTTTGTTTGTTAGATTGTCTGGTAGTTGCGTTTTGGCCTAGACACCGCTTCATCCTCCTCCCCCATCCTTGAGACTTGCCATCATGACATAAGCAGCAAGTTTGAAGTTGAAAATGTTTTTTTTTTACTTTTTTTTTTTGTTAGCTAAAGTTGACTGTCACCTGCTGCAGGCAACGAAGCCGAAACTAAATTAAATATGACTAATATTTTTGCAGAGACTGTAGCAAAAGCACTCACATACATATGACAACAACAACAATGATAAGTATAGACAGAAAGTATGACAAAAAAAAAATATATATAAAAAACAGCAACGTTGACTAAGTAAGACTTAAATGCGCGTCGCGTTCTCAAGTTTTGTTCGACAACAACTGTTTTTTATTGTTGCTGTGAGCGTTCCACCCGGTCACGCCCCCCTCACAATCCAGCAGCAGCAGCAGCAGCAGCAGCAATAGCAATGCGACGTCAACTTGGAACTTGGAATTGCAGCAGCAACTGCCCCGCGTCTCTCTTTTTGCTGTTGCGGTACTGCTGCTGCTGCTACTGCTGCTGTTGTATCTGCTTAGAATCTCACCTTGGCAATTGTTGATCAAATGCTGCCGCCGATTTATTGTTGAAAAATTTTTGCGTCAGCTGCCACTGTTGCTGTTTTTCATCATAATTTTTAAGCTATTGCTATTGTTGTTTTTGATATAGTTGTTGTTGTTGTTTCTACTGTTGATGGATTACAAAAGCACAACTGCAATACTGACTCAGTTTAAGTTGCTGCCAACAAATTAGAATTACAAAATTTCAAGGCCTTGCAGGTGAATCAAAAGCGAATGAGAATACAAAAATTTCGCAGTTTGTATTTGTATTCGTTTACGTTCTTTTTTTTTTATTTTTTTTACGTTTTAAGCTATTTGCAGTTTTCGCCATGCATGCCACTCGACTTGTTGTACGACTATTTAATAGTGTTCACAGCAGCGACTGTGACTGGAATGAACATGGGAACAGTTTGCGGATTTGACAACATTGTTGCACAACAAACACATACACACACACACACACACACATACATCTAGCTTTAAGAATGGGCAATCGGGCAAACGCCGGATGCTCATCATCCGCCGCTGGGCAACGTGAAAAACAACTCTGTGAACAGTCGCAAGATTTATCTCAGCTGTCGATGCCTGCTGCTGAGGATGCTGTTTAATTGTTTCTTCGTATGCTGCTAGAAATGGTAAAAGGCGCATTTCTCAGCGCCAATAAGCACTAATTGAGTTAGTAAAATGCTCGATTTGTTACGCTAACTTGTCTAACTTTGGCAATTGGCATGCGGCCAACTTGTTGCCTTGACTTTAGCTTCCACGGAACGAGCCAAAACGTAACAGCTACATAGGTGCAACGGGGATGGGCCGTTAGGCCAAACAACTAAATCAGCAACAGAGCCAGCAACATTATTATTCCATAATTTTAATATTGGTTTTCTAGGATTTTCGAAATATGAAGACATCAAAGATATCAGTAATATTTTCATTGATTTTTTTGTAGATTGGTACATTAATGTATTAATAATAAATGAGTTGCAATTGATCGAAACTTGTTGAAAGTATCTGAATGTGTGCATCTTTCTCCTGTCACATTTTATGGCGCGCTTCAATTACGTGACTGAAAGCTTAACCGTAGCAGCAGCAGCAGCAACAAAAGCAGCTGGTGAAATGCTCATGCGTGGCAGCGATTAAGCAATCATCGTAGCAGCAGACACAACAGCAGCAGTAACATCAGCAGTAACATCAGCAGCAGCAATAGCAACAGCAACAGAAAAATCAACGAAAGCCTATATAGAAATTAGATCAATATCTTTATTTATTTATAAATTGTTTTACGTGGCTGCCTCCAAGGAGTGCGCGCTCATTTCTCATTAAGTGCAACGCCAGCAACAACCACAACCACCAGCACCAGCAGCAGCAGAAACAGCAACTTGTTAATTGTTGTTGCTGTATTAGAGACACGTTGCACTGTATGCGTTGCGTTATATAAAGTCTCTTGCCACACAGTCTAAACATCGTCTACGGCACAGCTTCAGCTTCAGCTTCAGCACCGGCGTTGCCTAATTGCATATTTATTGTTTATTAAGCATCGCTACCCGCGGGGCACGCTCATAACTTGCCACTGGCTACTGTTGTTGTTGTTATTGCTGTGCCTCATTCACTTTTACGCATTGACTATATATGCATAAATTAATGAATCGCGCACCATTCATTGCATTGCGTCTAGCTTGCTTATTGATAAAGATCAATGGCATAGCCGGGACAACGTCACATACTCTCACCCCGGGGAATAAGACCGTAGTCGGAGAAATAGGCGCAATCGATGTCTCTCTGTCTCTCAGCCTCTTGGTTTCTCTTCCACTCCCTCTCTCGCAGTATTTGCCACTATTCGAAGCCACGTGCGTGCCATGAAAAAACGAAGTCAAAGAGTTGGGGGTCAAATAGCTAACTGACGACTGCGTGGCAAACCCAAAAGTGCCCCGCTTGCCACGTGTTTCAACTTTGAACGTTGCTGCTGCTGGTGCTGCTTATGGGGCACTGGTTAGCATCGATTGCTTTCAATTTGTTGGCTTGAAAAGCGGTGTTAACTTGTGTTCATTTTAGACCAAGATGATGCTGCCAAGGCTGTTGTTTAAGCTGCTGCTGCTCCTGCAGCTGCTTTGATGTTGTTGTTGGCCTTGAACCCTTTGAGCGTTTTTTATTGAAACCGTTGCTGTGGCTTTCTACTTCATTTTGTTGTTGTATTTATTTACTTTTTTTTTTGGTTGAGATATTTTGGGTTTATCTTGTGTTTCGGCGCTTTTGGCATGCACATAGGGTAGGCGTTGCCCCAAACAGCCCGCAACGATTTTATTTGGAATCACTTCTGTTGCACCTACCCAAAGAGAGGAGACGTGGACCTAAAGCTCTCCCTCTTATCCAGAGCCGAGAAGCTATTGTCTGTTTGTTCAACGTTCGCTCTGTGTTGATGTGTATTAGTACCTGGCAGTTGCCGTTTTTGCTCTTGAGGTTAAGCAGCCGCTGTTAACAAGCGGCTCAACAGCAAACGAAAGACTTAGACAACGAACTTGAAATACAAAACGAGACTACCAAAAAAATAATCTCTTGCCTTGACTATAGAACGTTTGCATGTGGCTTTTAATGAGCTGTAGCTGAAGCTGTAAAAGCAGATGCTCAAACTGAAATAACTGATGTGGTGGCCAACTGTACAGCATGTGCGTGACACTTGACTCTAGGACATGGCACCGCCTGAGCACGGACAGCAGGCAAGGGCGGCAAGGTGGAAGACAACGCGAGGTACGCTTTTCAAGAAAAGTTTTTTTCTTCTCTTCTTTTTTTGCCACGACATGGCATTGTGTTCGTTATTATTTATTTTTTTTTTCGTTTTCGTTTTCGTTGTTTTTTTGTTGTTTTCTGTGCTACGCTTTAAAGTCATTGCCTGCCCTGCGGCGCAGTTGTTGTTGTTGTTGTTGCTTTTGCTGCTGCTGCATACAAAATTATAAACAAATTTTGCCGTTGCCAGCACGGTAAACAGCAATAGCAGTAGACAATCGCATGCAATGTACAAATTTTCCAACAATGAAAAGGCAGCAACAGCAGCAACAACAACAACATCAACAACACTGGCAAAACAGCCAGAGAAATAATAACAATAATAAAATGAAAATGCTACGGCCGGCAAGTTGCGTAACCCGTCAACCATGGCAGTCAAAAGAGCAACGCAGCGGGGAAAAATATTAACAGCAACAACAACAACTTTGTAGTTAAGACAAGTTAAGAAAATCTTAGTTGCCCATTGCCTAGTTTAGTTACTTATGTTTATCGGATGGGATGGGGTGGAGTGGGGTGTGGTGGGTGGGGCTGGAACTTGTTGCGGTTTCTCTTGTACACGAAACAATTGTGTAGCTAACACAAGCACACATACTCACACACCTATACTCAGCAACAACAAGAGACAAGACCAACATTAAGTAGCTGTTGCTGCTGCTGCTGTTGGTGTTGTTGCTGTTGCTGTTGTTGCTACTGACAACAATCGCAAATTTGCAATCTGTTTCTTTAACATTTATTAATACTAATAAATGCGTTATTGCTGTTTTGTTGAACAATACACATATTGTGATCGTTTGGCTTTTACTTTTTGGGCAGATAAAAATCATTTCTTTTTTTTCTGTTTTTTCGTTAGCGTCGCAAAAGTTGCCGCTTTTTATGAATGATTTCCAGCTGTTACTCTCGCCCCTCTGCCCCTCCGTCTCTTCATTTTCCCTCATCTCCCGCCAACTGACTGGTCAAAAAGCACTTGTTGCGCCAGCTACAACTTGTTATTGTTGTTGCTGCTGCCAGTCGCCGGCTGTTGACGAACAACTTTAGCGACAAGATCATAAATCAAAAAAATGTATTTTATTTTGCGCAGCCAGCGCAGATTTTGTTATTTTTTTTTGTAGCTTGCGCTCTCTTTTCCCGTTTCCTCACCCTGCCCTGCTGCTTTTTCTGCTCTTCAGCTCTTTCGCTCTACTCGCGCATTTAAATTTGTATCGTCGTTTTTTTTTCTCTCCATCTTTTGCGCATAAATTAAATATTTGCCGCTGCTTTGGCGATTGCAGCGCGATTAAAATAGATTGCTGGCAGTGTGCTGAGGATGACGTCGCTGCCTAAGCACGTCCCGGCCATATACCCACTGACTGTCTTAGTGACTAGCTGACTACCAGTCCTGAGTGACAAGTGGTAAGTGGCAAGTGGCACTAACTGGACGCGGCGCGTGCTGGCTGCAAGGAAAGTTGATGGCCGTTAGCGGACTTACAAAAAAAAACTGATATGGAAAACACAAAAAGACAACTCAAACCCAAATCCAAAGTTAAAGCGACGCTAATTTAAATTATACCAAAATGAAAGTGAACCACAGTGCGTATGCGCAATCTATAGCGAAGCAATGAACGAATGGCAAAACACAGATGTTTCTGCTGTGCAGTTGCTGTTTGTTTTCTTGTTAATTTGGTAGTTTCGTTTATTTGAATGTGCCATTAATCAGGCTAAGCAAAATGTTTACAAAATGTAACAGCAGGCGGTCCTGGAAAATGCGGCATGGGATAATTCAAAGAGTCGCAAAAAAAAGAAAAAAAAAAAGGAAAAAACGAAATATCAAAAGCTAGCTGCAGAAAAGGTTTAATGTTGGCCCCCGTTTTGCGGCCAGCAAATTGCAAATTCGCTCACGAAAAATGTGCTGCAAATATGTTAAAATCTTGTTGCATGGAATTTATGAATGAAAAGCCAACAGCAGAAAGACCGGCTAAAAGAAATTTATTGTTGGGCAAAATAACAAGCAACAGGCTGAGAACAATGCGGGGAAAACACTGCTGTTGTTGTTATTGTTGTTGTTAATCTTGCGCCTGTGGTGGCTGCTAGTAGCCATAAACAGACTACAACAACAACAACAACAACAATCAGAGCCAAGTGCAGCGTTTGAGCGTAAAAAAAATAATAAAAATAAAACACATAAACACATTTTACAGACAACATTTGCAGCTATGCTCGAAATGGCCAAAATGAAAAATATAACAACAACAACTGCCATAACAACAATGGATATTGGTTTTTTTTGGTTTCGGGAAGGCGTTGCGGTTGTCATTAACCGGGCGCATCGTTGCTGTCTTGTCTATTTACTTAGCTTTGGCTTAGGCTATGGCTATGACTATGCCTTTAACTAATAAAGTGGTAACTTCCTTGGAGCTGCATTAATTTATGACCGGCTGACCGTCAAGCGTCTTAGTTCCTTCGCTCTGGGGCGTGGCACTGCCATAATTCAACATAGAAATGAGAAGAGCAAAAGTGAACGCAAACCTTTTTGCCACTTTTCTAAGGAAACTCATATTTCTCGTTCTCCGGAAGGCTCCCACACAAATCAGCAAATCAGCAAAATCAAATGTGCGAACCTGGCATGGGCATGCAAATATGTAAAGTTATACAATAATCGATTGCGTTATATTTTTCCACGTTTATATGCTCAACTGTCACATGAATTAAATGCGCAGCCGCGAGGCGCATTTGGATTTGAATTAAGACCAACACAACGCACTTTGGCAACGGCAACGGCAACGCCAACGGCGACAGCCAAAACCTGTTTTATTTATTTTCATTTTTCAATTGCGCACACACACGCAGGTGCACGCGACTTAAAACTGTGATATGCAATAACATCAACAACAACAACGGCAGCAACAGTTGCTGCTGGACTATTAGAAAGCCTGATGGAGCGCATCTGTTGTTGGCCTGTCATTCGGCCATCAATTGTGGTTCTGCCATGCATGAATTATCTTGGCCAAGTGACATGTTGCGGAAGTGAGATCAAGCAATATGGAGACAAAGAAGAGGAAGAAGTAGAAAGAGTGTAGCCTGTAAAGTAGGTAAAAAGGATAATGCAAAAGATGACAATAGTAAGGGCTTCACGAAGTGTTAATACTCTTGCGAACATTTAGTTGACAAGACAAAATATATTTTTATATGAAAGTTCTTATCATACATAACTGAGAAACAAAAACTCTAGATTCAGTGTGTCTGATATTTATGTGAGTATTTTTGCATTCAATTAGTTCGAAAATCTCTCTACATTTAAAAAAGCACACCAATAAAAAGCGTCGAACAAGTAAGATGACAAGTAACAAGTAAGATGAGAAGAACGTAGGTCTCTACCTCTTATAGTTCCTGACAAATTGACAGACATAGATGGCTAATCGCAACGAGTGTTAATGCTGATAAAGTATAAATATATTTTATAGGATAGAAAATGCTTCTTCATTATACCCATTATAACACATTTCATGTGTTTAGGGTATACATAGTCTGGCTAAAAATACAGATCTTTTTTGGCATCAGCAGTGTTTGCTACTACTTTTGCTTCTGCTGCTGTTGCTGCCGCCGCTCCTGCGGCTGCTTCAAGTGACACAGTGACATGCTAATTTCTCAATATTTTTGTTGTTTCGTTTATCTTACGTTTGTTTTGCCATATTTGTCCATATGAAAGTGGTACAAATTGGTGCGAGAGCTATGAAACCAATGGAGCTGCAGACACCGAGTTCAGTGTCCAACTTCGAGTCGGAGACCGAGTGCCATTGCCATGACATAAGGCTGATTGACATTTGACAGACTCTCTGCCCGTCTGTCAGACAATCAGTCTGACTACACTTTTACTCTCGTGCGTGGTTTTCGCTTCTCCTTTGTTTCTTTAGTTTTTTGCTTTGCATAAATATTTATAGCAGTTCGAGTGGGGGTAAATAATATTATATAGAGTTTTGCGAATTACGAAATGTGCAAGATAGTTATGTTTGTACATATGTTTCGATGGCTTGCATTTTGTCAAGCGGAACTTGAGTTATTTTGGCATAACTCTTAAGCCAATTGCATTTAATTTGCTGTTATGCAAGATTTGGTGCTAAAAATTTGAATTAAAATAAAAAAATTCCGAAACCTGTCAAAACATATTACAAATGCAAAACCAACAATTGAGCGGTTGCTGGCCTTTAAATGCACGACAAGTGAATTTAAGATCTTTTAGCTAATAAAATCATAATTGCGATCAATTAATCAACGTTTTAATTGAATATATTGTGTTATGGGTAAAGAAGGGTATCATGGTTTTGTGCAAAAGTATGTAACAGGCAGAAGGAAGCCATCAAGCATTGGTACACACGTACATAAGCGTATGTCTGTCATCCTCATCGTCTCTCCGTTCGTATGGTCAACGGTTAAGGGTATCTTCTAGTCGAGCTTACTCGACTAGTGCCTTCCGACTTGTTTATTTTAAGAAGGCTTAACTTGTTTTAATTCTGACCTTTAAGAAATGTTTTTTCCTATTGATATCATGACCATATTTTTACATCTGCATAAAGAGCGATATATATATATATACATTGTGGGTACATCGACAATATTTTAACATTGAGCTCATATTTTTCGCATGGTTTCTCTTGCGTAACTGCTGACAGACCTGCTGTTGGCGGCAAACAACAAAAACAAAAAGCAAAAAACGCAGCAACATAAAAAAATCCAAGCAAAATTAAGGAGAAAATTAACCAAAATATGCCGTGTTGTTGTGAATGGTGTGTTTAGAATTTGATATTTTAAGAGCTGCATAGATCAAGGCAAGAATTAAACTAAACTATTCAACACAACGGTCCTCAAGAGTAGGTCAATTGAAGCGGTGCGCCCCTGCTCTCATTTAACTTTTGTGTGCCGCTTGATTGCACTTTCAAACGAAATGAAAATGAAATCTTTTGGGTACCCAGTCGTCAATGTCAACTAAACCGCCGACAACCCAAAAATTCAACAATCCGGTGATCAGAGAGCGATTAGCGCTCATGTCTGGGTACATAGTGAACACCGGTAGTTATCGCTTAATTGAATCACGTGGCGGCGCTCTCAGCTCACAGCTTGGAATGCACATAAAATCGCACAGTTGCAGGAGCAAAATACCCAATAGCCAAGCTCAAACATTTCCAAACTTTTTATGGGCGACGTGAAATGTACAGCAGCAGTAAGTGAAAATTTGTGGTAAAAGCAACATTTAAATGGTAAAAAATCATGTTGCTTGAGCGAAAGATGCTGACTTAAAGCTACCCTGTAAATAGAACTAAATCATAAACTATTCTATTTCATTCATCACACATCGATACCTTTTTTGTGTACATCTTCCCTTGTCTTTCATACAATTATATGAGTATATCATATCCAATTTGAAGTATATGGTATTAAAAGAGTAACAAAAGAGTAAATAGTGAAAAGAACGCGCTATGCTACAAAAATCCAACCAACCGCGAAAAACGACCTTGAACAAGTCGGTTACGGATAGATATATGTATATCTGTATTTGTGTGTATATTACTCTACCTAGCTACAGCTACAATTTGTACGTCTATCTGTAAGATTGCAAGCTGTAGATACAGTTAAAACCGCGCATAAATAGCATTATATACGCGCGCTGCTGTTGTTACTATATTTAAACACACACACACACTTCATACTTTTTATACCCTTAACCCATGAAATGGGTAAAAAAGGGTATAATGGTTTTGTGCAAAAGTATGTAACAGGGAGAAGGAAGCTTCTCCGACCCCATAAAGTATATATATTCTTGATCAGCATCAACAACCGAGTCGATTTAGCCATATCCGTCTGTCTGTCCATCCGTCTGTCCGTCTGTCCGTCCGTCCGTCTGTTTATATGAACGCGTCGATCTCAGAAACTACAAAAGCTAGAGACTCCAAATATTGGATATGAGCTCTCCTAATCCCTAGGCATGACAAGTTTGTTTCAAATTTTCGATAACTTTTCAGGTTTACGATATACACATGTAATCGATAACAAAAAATTCTTCAATTTTTAAAAATGAGGATTGAAACTATAAGCAAAATAATGAACTTCTGTAAAAATGTCATTAAAATCGGTTGAGAAACACCGGAAATATGAAACCATCAAGTATTGGTACAGAACTACACAGCCATATGTGTATGTCTGTTAGCCCGACCATCTGTCTGTTTGTATGGTCAAGGGTTAAGGGTATCTTCTAGTCGAGCTTACTCGACTAGAGTCTTCTTACTTGTTATAGACAGTGGAGAGTGAGCTAAGCGGGGTATCTGAAGCTGCTGCTGTTGCTGGCTTTCAAAAGCGAAGTGCGCACAGCTCAGCGCACAATTAGTTCTACTCAACAAAAACAACAACAGCAAAAACTACTTTGTGACTCGAAATGAAAATTGAAAGTAACTGTGAGATACATTTTGGTTTTGTGTGTGTGTTTTGGCTCATTTGCTGTCGCTTCAAGTGTTTTTTGGCTTTTGGCAAATAATCGACGATACTGATGACGAAATTTGCGAGGCACAGAAATTACACTGCACTTAAAAACGACTCATAGATACTTATGCATAAATGTAGGTATGTGTGTAAATACGAAGTATTCGTACACGTAAATAAAGACATTTGTGCAATTGTCACACGCTGCCAAAATGTGTTTTCTGTTTCTGTTCGTATATGTGTGTGTTTGTGTGTGTGGCAAGCCAAGTGTTGGATTCATTTTAGCTGCCAGCTGCTTTTCACGAGCATTCACTTTTAATTTCATGTGAAAAGCCGTTTGAAAAGCCGTCCCCATCGTCGTATCTGGCTCTATAAGAGAAACAAAAAAAAAACTGTAACTAACTTAGTAAATAGCACATTCTATTAAAACTAGTAAGAATGCTCTAGTCGAGTAAGCTCGACTAGAAGATACCCTTAACCCTTGATCATACAGACGGACAGACGGTCAGGCTGACAGACACACTCATATACCGCTGCACCAATGCTTGATGGTCTCATATCTCCGGTGTTTCAATCCTCATTCAATTCTTAATTTTCAGTTTTTTGAAATTCAAGATTTTTTTGTTATCGATTGCATGTGTATATCGTAAGCCTGTAAAGTTATCAAAAATTTAAAACAAACTTGATATGCCTAGAGATTAGGAGAGCTCATATCCAAAATCTGGAGTCTCTAGCTTTTGTAGTTCCTGAGATCAACGCGTTCATACATACGGGCGGACAGACAGACAGACATGGCTAATTCGTCTCGGCTGTTGATGCTGATCAAGAATATATATACTTTATGGGGTCGGAGAAGCTTCCTTCTGCCTGTTACATACATTTGCACAAAAACATTATACCCTTTTTTTACCCATTTCATGGGATTTTAATCACTTTTGATAACAACTGCCAAAGATGCTGGCCATTACTTAATCAACAACTGAGCAGACAATTTAATTTATGTTTACGGTAATTCACATCAAAAAGTTAAAACTCATGCTGAGTTGTTGTTGAGCCAAGCAACGTCATAATTGTTAGCCATATATTGCAATATATATATATATATATATATATATATATACATAGATACATTTATGATTGTTTATTATTTACTTAATGCGTTATCCTTTCTGTGTATTTGCAGGTGAAAATCTGGTTTCAGAATCGTCGTTCCAAGTACAAAAAGATGATGAAGGCCGCTCAGGGTCCGGGCACCAACAGCGGCATGCCACTGGGCGGTGGTGGACCCAATCCTGGTCAACATAGTCCTAATCAAATGCACAGCGGTAAGATCATTCAAAATTGTATTATTGTATTGTATTAATAAAAATATTTAATTTTTTATAGGCGGTAATAACGGCGGTGGCTCAAATAGTGGCTCTCCCTCACATTATCTACCTCCCGGACATAGTCCAACGCCATCAAGTACGCCTGTGTCTGAGTTATCACCCGGTAAGTCGAAAACACTATTCAAATAATAACTATCTACGACTTTTAAATATTTTGTATGTATCTATAACTAACATAATCTCTCTCTCTCTCTCTCTCTCTCTACCTCTTTGTTTCCTTTAGAGTTTCCACCAACGGGTCTTAGTCCGCCAACGCAAGCGCCATGGGATCAGAAACCGCACTGGATTGATCATAAGCCACCACCGCAAATGACACCACAGCCACCTCATCCAGCAGCGCCACATCCGCAATCGCACCACCACAATCCGCCGCCTCAAATGGGCGGTTATGTGCCGCAGTATTGGTATCAGCCCGAGACGAATCCGTCATTACTAACGTAAGTAACTAAGCCACCAAAAAAAATGTCCACCTTTCCCTGCACCACACCACACTATACACACACACACACACACACACACACAAATATTGTCGTTTCTGGTTAACTGATGGATTTCGTTTTGCATTCGTTCTTTGTTTCATTTGTTTTTTCAGAGTGTGGCCGGCGGTTTAACAGCACCCGAATCAGCTGCACCCGCCGCCACCACCACCGCCTTGTGCTGCGTGGCCAACACCACAGTCTGCGTATTCGCAATCCTATGAGGCAACCAGGCCTTGCGCCGAACTGAATCTGCACCACAATCACCACCACCACCATCATCATCATCATCCGAATGATGCGGTTTTTGTGGGCGATGGCGATAGGGTCGCAACGGGGCAGTGAATTCAACACACACACAAACACACACACACATATATATATATATAATATAGCAAATAATTGAATATTAATTGAGCATTGATTGATGATCATACTTACAATACGTATACATAAAAAACATTGTAAAATATTAATTAATATGTGAAGCTTAAGTTTATAGGCCGTAAATACATTTTGTAAATTAAAAACATTTTGAAATGTGAATGAGTCGTTTTAAAATTAGCCTCTATAAGAAACAATATACCTATTAAAAAATATATACACACACACACACACACACACAAAATACACTGACAAACATTCCTCGAGATAATTTTATGCGAGTATGAAGTTTTTACTTTCTTTATAAATATAAATATATTTTTTTGTGTAATTGCATATTGTATAAATACGATAAACAATCAAAATATATATATAATGAAAACCACAAAAAATAAATAAATAATGAAAACAAACCATTAAACAATAAATCAGCTGTTTATCTTAAGCCTTTTTTTAAAGCCAAGCAAACGTAAAGCTATTTACGATCATAATTTGTTTTTCTAAGTTTATATACCGCTACCTTTTTTTTCTTGATCTTGTTTTCTTGTATAGAACGAGCAAAAAGAAAAAAAAAAACAAAAAAGAATCAGTAAAAATCAGATCTCAACGGAACATTTTTGCATATTATTTTTTATTATAATGATGTCTCTCAAGTGCTTTCGGAAACAATAATAACAAACAACAATAACTTTTTCATGTTATGTGCAATATAATTAATAAATGAAAAAAATAAGAAATTATTAAAAAAAAAATTATCAACAATTCACTGTCCAGTTTATAATAAAGAGGGAAATAAAACGAAAGACAAATTTATTTATGTGAAAAGGCGTTTAAAAATTTTGTATTGTAAATTTGTGTAATAATAAAAAAAAAATTTAATACAATGATAAGATAAAATAATTTGTAAGCACAACAAAAACAAAAATTGTTAAATTTAGAAAGATAATAAGAACAAAACGCAGAAAAAAACGAAACAAACTTAATAAAAATGCATAAAATGTAAAGTTAATATAAATTTTAATAAACACAAAAAAAAGTAATGATAAAAATGCAAAAAATAGGATAAGCTATATATATATACAAAATATATATGTATATGAATATATCGATGTAGTTCTTGCTGTAGCCGTTATTCATAATTTAATTATTTAAGCCGTATTTAGTGCTTGTGGTTAACTGTAGTTTAATTTATAAACAACAAACAGATAAAATGCACAAGAAATCAACGCCGAATTATTTCAATAAAATATGATTTGTTCACTATTTAATTAAATTCACAACAACAACAGCAAACATAACGTACATCTAAATGTGTATATGCAAAAAACAACCAACAACAACAACAAATTATGTGCTAGCATTTAATTAATTAATTATTTTTAATCTAGAAAATGGCAACTCCTTTCTAAATAAATCAAAATAGAAACAGCAATCAGAATATATATATATATATATATATATTTAATGATACAGAGGCAGAAACCTAGCCTTGAAGTTGATGCAAACAAAAAAAAAATATAGAATTGAACCCATTTAAGTTGTAGTAATTTTCGTAATTTTAAAGTCTAAACGAAATCAAATCAAACAAAACAATAAGAGAAAACAACAAAAAAATTAAATCAAAACAAATGAAATGAAAATAATAAAAAAACCAACATTATACATATACTAAATAACTGTCAACCCCTCAATTTTGTATCAAAACTACTTGACTGTGGCTGCGTTTTAGGAGCAGAAAAAGTGTCGAATCCTGGACAAGGATATTTTTTAAGGCACGCGTCAACACATTAATGCATTACACATTTACACTTGAAACAAGTTAAGTGGCATTTGTTCAGTGAGCCGACGGAAGGAAGCATAAAATCTGTTCCATTAATCACAAAGAATACAACAGGATATGCTTGAGGCTTTCAGGCTTTTACACTCGACGCTGAATGGTTCCATTATGTGCTCGAAAGGCACAATTCTCAATTCCCAACAGCAACAGCATTTTACAGATAGCGAAAGCAAAAGGATGGACGGTATATTAAGAGAGGCTGTGACACATACTATGGGCAGCCTATTTGCAGCTTATTACAATTAGGGGCGAAACTGGATTGAATGTTAAGGGTAAGTAGCTGTTGGTGTTTAATCGAAAAGCCAAAATGATGTCAATCAACGGTACATATTTGAGTTTTGAGTCCTTAAAGCGCCTGCTACAGGCACTTGATATGCCGCTACAACATCAACAACACAGACACTCAAGTTGAAGTTCGAGATTTCAGATTTCAGGCTTCAAGCTTTAAATTCAAAGCCGGCAACACAGAAAAAAGTGAAAAAATACAAAGCGGACAGGCCTCAACTGTCGGCTACTTGAGCTTTGGTTTTTTTGCTCATTAAATCAACACCTTGTGGCACCATTGTGCAGTACAATGGGAAGCGAGAAACTCTCAAACTGAATCTGTAGCAGTAGCTGGGACAGATTTGTTGTGGTAAAATCAAAGAATTTGGCTGGAAGACCAAACAAGGCCGCTTAACCCAACAACCAACAACCAAGAACCCAGAAGGCCCAAGGCCCAGAAGGACTGCGATTGCGGCTGTAAATGTCGCAAAAGGGATTTTTGCATTTGAACGTTTTTGCGATTTCAATTTAAAAATGTTCATGCCCCAGGAATGTTGAGGAATGCACAAATTCCACAAAGGCAGGCAGGCACAAAGACTCAATTCTCTTTCCCATTTTTGTTTTTTGTTTTTTTTTTTTTATGTTTTTTCATTGACTTTTGCCTAAAAATGTCAGCAAGTACTTGCGCTTGCCAACTTGCACTTTATCTAAAACATTTGGACTTTGGGCTTTGGCTTTTAATTGATACAATTTAAACCTGTGAACAATGGCACATTTGTCTTCTTCTTTTTGGCCTGACTGCTTACTTAGTTTAGTGAGCTGAACAACACATTGCAGGTGTTCAATGAAATTGCCAGCCAAGGATTCACACACAGTTGGACCTAGATACATTCTTGCAATTTTCAGTTCGAGTTGACTTCTCAAACTAGTTGCTGCACTTAGTGGGTTTACATAAATTAGCCACGAAGTGACATTTGCAGCGTTGTTGTTTTTTTTTTGTTGTTGCAGTTGCAGTTGCGCTTCACAGGACGTTGCAAAAGTTTTGTGCTAAAGAATTTCCTCGTAAAAATGACGCATACCAAACTTAGATCCAACGGGGACGACGCATCTTCGTCGCTTCCTTGTCGTCGTTGTTGTTGTCGTCGTTGTCGTTGATGTCGTTGTCTGACGTTTCGTTCCAAAACTCAACAAGGTTGTGCTCAGGCTCAAACAGAAGCACAAGCAGAAGCCGAAGCCCCATACCAAATTGGTATTGGTGTGTTGAGCAGGCGAAATACTCGTACAATAAATAACGCAGCAAATAAAAGAAAAGCTAAAAAAAAAAAACGCTGAAAAAAACTCAAAAATAAAAAATGAACTAAACTGTAAAGCACCGCAGATCAAATGCTCTCAGATTAAAAATAAATATTTTTTATGTGATTGTTCAAAATCAGTCTATTGCAGACCACTGTGCACAAAATGTAATTTATTAATAAATTGAAACATATAAATCACATAATAAAAACTCAATATTGTTTGATTTTATTGCAACGTTTTAGAGTTCTGAATTTTAAATATTACAATCTTAGATCGTATAGATTTTAAAAATAATTTTTCTATCAAAAATCCACAATTATTTCGAGTTTAATCCGTGGTACACCCGACGTTAAAAAGTTGTAATATACTGTGCAAGTGTATGGAATACAAAAATAAAAACAACAGCGCTACAGTTAAAGTTATTTGTGAAATTCATCCGTCAAAGTCGCTGCTGCTGCTGTTGCAAGGTCCCTGCTACTGTACCGGCTACAAACCATAGTCAGTCGAACTGTGTGTCGAGTCAGACTTTGGGTCTTTGGGGCTGTTTCGGGCTATAAGGCTGGCGTAAAACTTAAAAAGCGTTCCTTTCATGGTTTTGCCATTGTCTTCGTACCGGCTACTGGTCATGCCGCACCCTGTGTGTGTGTGTGTGTGTGTATATATATATGTGTGATCCAAGTTTTAGCTGCTCTCCGCTTGCTTCTGCCTACCACTGGACAGTGGCCACTGGCCACTGCCATAGCATTCCTGGGCACCGTTCGCATGGAATGATGAACGATGTGTCGCTGATGACCTGATCAAAGTGGAGCATCTGCACGCATATCGATTGCAGTGCGGCAGCAAAGAGTGGTAAGTGGGGTAGGTGGGGTAGTAGGAAGGGGAAGGGGAAAGGGCTTGTTTAAGGACATGACATTTTTTGTCGTATAAAAATAACTTTGTTAAGATTTTTTCTTTGGGACATTTTGGGGCCGTGATCGGCTCAGCGCAGCTCAGCTCACCTCAGGGGTTGGGCAGATGATGGGAGGGATGTTATGGATGGATAGATAGAAAGCCCAAACAACAGCCATATCTCGCTGTGAAAGGGACAAATTTGACAGGGCAGGGTCTCAGCCCTGGACAGGCTTTTGTTTTTGTTTCATTTTTGCTGTATCTTTTGACCAGCAAACTGCATTTCAATGAGCGGCGATAAATCTCCAACTTGCCACTAAGCCAATAGCCTGCTGACCAGGCCTGACCAGTCAGCAGCATAGTCAACTGTTAACAGACAACAGACGACAGTCGTCTTTGTTGCGGCTGTTGTTGTTGTTTTTTGGCTGAGGCAGTAGTCAGTTGCCAATATTATGACAAATGTATTTTATGAACTGTCAAAATAGGTGTTGAAAATGAATTAATTTGCTGTGCAGACTGACTTGGCTCGCTTGACAACAACCAATAACAAGAACAAGAACAACAACAGCAAATGCGTTTTGGCGGCAAACTTCAGACTCGCAAGCGTGTCATTTGTAACAGAGGAGTTTGTCGCTGGTGAGGGGGCGGGAGGGAAGAACGTATGAGTTCAGCTGCGCCTGCGCCGAAATACAAAACTGCCAATTATCAAGCAACTTCCTACACAGTCACCTTCAGATCCATTCCCATAGTAGCCATGGTGTAGCAGTCTGCACCCTGCACCCCATTATCCAATTGCTAAGCGTCTATGAAATCTGCTAATTCAATCAACGCTGACACGATGGGCGTGGCACACTGTTTGCGTGTGTGTGTGTGTGTGTGTGTGTGTGTGTGTGTGTGTGTGTGTGTGTGCGTTTAGGCACGTGACAAATGCCAGTTTCAAGTTGCTTTGCCAGTGCATAAATGCAGCTGTCAAACTTTAATAACATTAAAAAAAAAACAAACTAAACAAGTATAGTAAACGATTGATTTATTTTATGTTAAATAGACTTTCATATTCAAGAATTCAAGTCGCGGCACGGTATTCGACACCGCTTGCCAAACAATAATTCGTACAATTAAAAGTGCAAAGCTCAATTCGGAGCTTATAATTAACAATTGTAACTATTTTTTAAGTTTGGCCACAAAGGCAAATAAACTAAATTTATAGTAAAGCAAATTTCGGTGCATTTCTATTTATTTATTCTATTGTGAAAATTCGATAGCTATTGAAAAAGCTCAATAGCTCAACACATACCTTTATAAAAACACATTCTTGGCTTTGGAAATTGATCATATTAATCGAATTTATAATTCTTCTATAGGTTGTCACATTGCATAAAATCTAGTTAATGCATATTTCTAATATCAATCCGAATTTGCTAAAACAACTAATAATAATACATATATAAGTTACATATATATTATGTACAATTAAAAAAAAAGACTAATTTTTTCGTTTTTAAAGGCAAAATCTTATTAAATTATAGAATTTATATGATTTAGTCCTCCGATCACGCCCCTTTGACGGACATAGCGATGCTGATTGAGAATTTATATACTTTATGAGGCCGAATATGTTTTTCTCTGACATACGTAAGAAACAGAATTAATTTTAACAAAAGTCGGAATTAATTTTAGTCTAATCAATTTCTTATTTTTTAAATATCAATTGATCAATAAATTGATATAAATAATTTTTTTATTTTTTAGCATTTTAATAGTAATTTTAAGACCACTTGGCGTTTTTTACTTTTATAAGCAATTAAATACTACGTTGCTCCATATAAAAATGCAATTCAGGCTGGGTTCAAATATTACCATACTCAGTTTCATAAAATTGTTTACATATTTAACATACTATACTATGTTTACCACATAATATAAATGAATATGTACATAATTTTTTTCTATCCCAAATGTAGGTAGTTATTTACTAGATTATTAAGAACTTTGCAATCCACTTGACACATAAAATTATATTTCAATAACAGCAAAGAAAAATTCACTGCCTAGTCCTTGCATAAAAGGAGGCACATTGAAACCGGAAAAGATTTCGATACTGACTAAAAACTAATTCGGCAAACCTTTTGCTTTTACAATAATTCACATATTTATTGAACACTTGTTGCATATATGTATTAGGGCGACATTCTGATTGACATAAGGTGTATGTATCCCCAACAATGGATTGGCTAATGTTTTATGTATTTAATCGGTCAGAAACAACAGTAGAATCCGATCCATATATATAGTTTATCCAACCAGTGTTGGCATTAGGCATTTCAAAACAGCAACACAGCAATGCAGCATATGATTTTGAAGTAACGTTTTCATAAATACATAAATAAATCGTTAAAGAGCACACACAACGGCAAAAAGTCAAGCAAAAAGCTCAAAGAGGGAAATGATGGATAGGTAAGGGGTGGGGTAGGGAGTTGGTGGTGGCCGCTGCTGCTGCTGCTTTCCCAGATCGCGTTGCACGGGCGTGAAACGCGTTTTATGTGTGAATGTGCGCCTCATGTTTAATGCTAAAGTTTTGCGATAGCAGCAAAAGAATCAGGTAAGCATATGTGTAGTGTTTTGTTGTGTTGTGTTGTGTTTTGTGCTGTGTTATTTGCGACACCTAACACAGACAGTCTGGTTGTGTTATTATTGTTGGCTGTGGTCATCTGTTCATCTGTTCACATGGTCACAACCACAATAGGGACTCTGGGGACGCACTGCAGCAGCCGAACGCAATAAACACATTAACGTGTTATTTAGTTGTCAAGACGAAGCAAGCCATTTGTTCGCGCTATCCTTTGATATGAAGCGAACACAAACCAACAAACACATTTAGTCACATAAATATGTATGTATGTATGCATATGTGTTAAATTTATATGCTACATTTTAAATGAACTAAATCTAAACCGAAGCCAAGCATTGAGGCATTGAATTGAGCTCAAACGCGCCAACGACTTTATTTTTGGGGCGTGTGGGTGCCCTACACAAAGGAAGACACAGCATCCAGCTCTCTGTCTCTGTCTCTTTCTCTCACACTCTCTCGCTCTTTCTTACCAAAAGAGGGTTGACAGGCAAAACAATGCTCGATGTGCTTGAGCACAATATGTTCCGGTCAAGTGAAGCAAGTGCCCGGTGCTCAGTGGAACGGTTCCCAGGCAGATGCCCAAAAAACAACAAAACCAAAAACAACGCGAACAACAACAACAAATATGCCGCGTCATGAGGTGGATAAATGAGCGTGTAGACGACTGCCAGTTTAAAACAGTTCCCCACACATTTGAGAGATATGTCATAAATTGATTGAGCCAAGTGAGCTGGGCTGAGTTACTTGCTAAACTACACCCGCTACGCACACACACACACACACACATACAACCTATGTGTGGTGCATTGACGTCGTCGCGACGACTCATACACAAAACTGATTTATGATTATTTCGCAGACAATTAAGACAAATAAACGCAACAAGAGCAACAGCAACAAGCCAAATTCAATTAAATCCATTACAATACAAAAAAATATGATGCTAAGGCGCTAGCAAATTCCGAATTGGGGTTGAGGCAGGCGAATCCTACACTGGGATATTGGGGGAAGATGCGACTTATTACTGTGAATTCTGTGTGCCCCTTTCTTTCTCTGGTTTGTCTTTGTACCCGTTGTTGAGAGTCTATTGAATTGCTGCTGCTCGCTCGCTTGCTGCAGCAAACAACACAACAACTACAACAACAGCAGGAATAATAAAAATAATGACTTGACCTCTGGAGGTCAATTAAATTGACTCGATTTGCGGACGGGCGTCGAACGACGCTGAAACAATTCGATTAGAGGGGGCAACAACAACTTTACTGACTGACTGGCTGACAAACTGACGACATTCACATTCATTGCCTGAAAGTGTGTGTGCTAATCAAGATGTGGCTCATGCAAACGAGTTGAACTTAGGGTCGACTCGCACAATAGGCTCACAATGTTGACAAATCAAACCATCAACCGTGGGAGTTAAGGGTGCACCACTTTACTCCACATACACACATCCATCCACCCCTTTTAACAACCCAGACATAATCACACCGACTAGAAGATACCCTGAACTACATACCATCAATGAGGGCGGTAAAATACCTGGTCGTGATGCTGGACACACGCCTCTCCTTCAAGGAGCATTGCAAATACGCAAGCACCAGAGCGGCAAAAACGAATCGGGCCCAAAGCAGCAAAAGATAGCTCTCCAGACAAGCTGTACACAGCTGGTGCTATGGTAGACTGGTCCTCGTTACGCAAGCCACACCCGCGGCATGACAGCTACCCGCTGTCTAGGGGCCATCCGAGTTTACAGCGGATTCGGACGATGCATGCCGGTCATAGCTGGAATTTCCCCGATTGCCGATATGACTAGTGTGGCCGCAGAGGTGTAGGAGGAGACTCGCGGCAGAGAACTTTCGGTGCCAGTAAGAAGACAGTAAGACTTGCGGCGAAGGTTCGAACCATCGATAATTGGCAGAGGCACTAGGATGCGTCCTCCAAAGGGCGGTGGATCCACCGTCTCATCCCTAACATCCGGAAGTGGATTACACACGGGCAAGTAAACGTCAACTTGACGCAAATACTCTACACAGAAGACGCGGAGCACGTGATGATCCACTGTACAATTTAATGTAATCCGATGTCCGTCTGTCCGTCCGTTCGTCTCAGAAAGTACAAAAGCTAGTGACTCCAGATTTTGGATATGAGCACTCCTGATTCCTAGGCATAGCAGGTTTGTTTCAAATTTTCGATAACTATTCCCATTTTCGATATACACATGGAATCGATAATAAAAAAATCTTGAACTTCAAACATTTTAAAATGGGGATTGAAACTATTAACGAAACAATGAACATCTGTGAAATTTTTATTAAAATCGATTGAGAAACACCGGAGATATGAAGCCATCAAGCATTGGTACAATGGTACATACATATGTGAAAGTCTGTGAACCCGACCGTCTGTCCGTCTGTATGGGCAAGGGTTACGGGTAACTGTTAGTCGAGCTTACTCGATTAGAGTTTACTTACTTGTTTTCTTAAGTATAATAGGAAAGTTATTCTAAAAGTAAATTTTAATTTCCAGTGATATTCGTCATTTGAGTGGTCATTCTTTTGGGCAAACAGTTTGCACTTATGTGCTGACCGCATTTAACTATCAATGACAATATCCGCAAAACCAATTTGGTATCAGACACAAATTTACACTCACACGCACATACGCATACACAATATTACCGCAAAAGTTTGTGTGCAAATGGTAATGAGCATTACACACACACACACACACACACATGTGAAGAGCTCGGACTATCGATGCAAGTTAATATTAATGGCGGAACCGGAACCAACGTTTGCCATGTTTGTGGCCAAAAACTTTTCTCAGTGAAAAACAGCAAAAAAAAGTTTAAAAATGAAGAAGAAGCACATAGAAAATGCATTGAACTACGTGATGTGATTAAATATTGCAATAACAAATAACCAAACAAATAAAAAAAAAACAGTGTATGCCTGTGTGTGAATTCATCATAATCACACTTCGCACTTTATGCACCGCACACCTTTCCCGCTTAACACACACACACATACACACTCTCATGACTGTCAATCAAGTTGAAGTGAGCAGCATGATTTTACCCCCGCTGCTTTAAACACTAAATACTTTGCGATAATACAAATGCATCATGTGGTGCGTGTGTCTCTCTGTGTGTGTAAATGCGTACTGCACTGTGGCATTCATGCATTTTGTGGATTAGAATGCAGTGAGCACGCCCACAGTACTATCGTGTAGTGTTTTTTTTAATGTTTATCTGTCCCATTGCACGTTTTGTGTAGATTATCATTTTCGCACTTTACACACATTCTTTGTGTAAATAGATAAATTTTCAATCAATATGGATTTCGGATAGCGAGGGGCACATGGGCAGGGGTAAGAGCAACGGGGTAGGAGCTAAGCACAGCAGGCAGTCCTAATGCACCAAAGAAGTAGCTGCAGCCGCTAGGATCCCAAGCTGTTGTGCCTCCCATGGTGCATCACCTCAAAACATTAGCTTGCTTAAAAGAAGGCAGAAGAGAGATAGAGAGAGTAAGATAGAGAGATAGAGAATATTGTAGTGTAGTCTCTGATCTAATTGTAGTTAGGCAGCGGGCACGGTAACTCGAAAGAAATCGATTAAGAAAACAGAAAACCCAATGGGCACCAAAACCCCATAGACCGAACGACCGACTAGACCGACCAGACCCGATCCGACCCATTGATCATTGGCGATGTTGTCGACGTCGTTGTTACTGTTGCTGATCGCATCTGGGAATTTTGCTGCGATTTGTTGCTGCTGCTGCTGTTGATGCTGTTGTTGTTTCTTTATTATTACTATATACTATCTATTGACGGTGATCGGTGACCGGGGCAGGTAACCTGTTGCTCTGTTACTCTTCGTTGATCGCATTTTGTAATTTAATGCTCGGCTTCTAGTTAATTGCCACTTTCATTGTTCAACGGACATATGACGTTGGCCCGTTGGCCCGTTGCTTGCTGCCGTTTGCCCCCGATTCGTATTCATTGATTCGTTTGTATTGTTGATAGATACATTCAGAGAGCAAGACATGCGTTTGCCTTCTTCCTCTTCCCCTTCCCATTTCCATTCCCCACTATAACCACATTATGAGTGTTTGTTTGTTGTGCTTTTGTTTTCGCTTTGGTTAAGTTTTGATTAAATTCAGTTTGAACTTTGCCGTGCCCGATCAGCTGGTGGCCTTTAACTATTATTCATTGCAAACACCGTCGGCAGCTCTCAAGCTATCTGAATCTATTCGTTACGCATGTTCCCAATGGCAATACACTCAAAAGAACACAGGGAACACCAGACTTTGTTGAGCTTCATTCAAAAGCTTCTTCACGCCTCAAAGTGAGCTGATTGAAAGATTTTTTGCCTTTGTGCACATTTCAGAAATGATTCAAATGGATTGCGCGACAGAAGTTTTAATCGAATTTAGTACGCTCCCAACTTCCTAGAATCATTATTAATTTTTGTGAACTTTTCTATAAAATATAAACCTAAAATTAAAATAATGCATGAATCTGATATGTGTGTGGTTTGTTAAAATATTATGCATCTCAAAAGTTGCTTATACAACACAATAAACGATTAACAAAAGTCCTTATTAACGGCTTACAAATAGCTATAGATGCACAGATGGATATGGTCATATCGGTTGTTGATCCTAATATAATAATATAATATATAATAATATATATTTACACAATCATTATAACATTTTTACCGATTTCATGTGTTACGAGTATAGTACGTAGTAGTAGTTTATCGAAAATAGGAAAAATAAAACTTGTACTGCCTATGGATTAGGAGAGATTATATTCAAAATTTCGAGTCCTAGATCTTCTAGTTTCTGAGATCGATGTGCAGACTGACAGACGGACATGACTATCGACTCGGTTATTAATGCTGATTAAGAAAATGCTTCCATCTGTCTGTTACATAATTTTGTACAAAACCATTTTAACCATTGATACCCATTTCAGAGGTTTAGGGTATAAAAATATTAAGTTTCATCAAGGGATGTATTTTACGTAAGATTTAGTTTGTTCTTCGTTATATTCTCGTTAAAGTACCAGAGTCATCCATAAACAATATTAACTTTATTTTCAAAATAATTAATAAAGATTTTTTCAATAATTGATAACATATTTGTATTGTAAAAACAGGCGATACTGGTATTTTGTTAAGGGGATTTTGTCAATTGAACATTAATCTTGACAGCTGCACTTAAAATACTTCCAGTTAAACAGAGCGATATATATAGAAATTAGCCCTTTAGATACGTACAACTGGCATAACCTTACACGGATATGGCTATCACTCACAGATTTTAGAGATGTGATTGCAGTAAAGAAGAATCCAGTAAAGCCACCCCAGATGCAAAGAGCGTCGGTGGCAGCTACCCCTAACAAAAGCCACTCAAGTGGACCCGCCACGACGCCGCTACGAAGTGGTAGCTCAGCTAAAAATGTGGCAACAAGGGCAAGTCCCAGTTACAGTTACGCCAGTTCCAGTTGTTCGGGCCTTTGTTTCAAGCGTTTCCGGGGCCAGTGACAGAAGCAGCAGCAGCCGAAACTCAGCTGAGACTCTTTGCGGCAATCGCAATTCAAATTGGATTCTTAAGACGTCAAGCAGCAGAACGAAGCAGGAATTGTGCACCATAGCGTAGGGCGGAACTTGCCACTCGCACCAACCCAGAGCACAGAGCCTGAATTGTAAGCACTTCGAGCGTTTGCCCGAAAAATGTTTAAATTCTGCTCACCTTTCGCTCTAGCTACTGGCTCTGGCTCTGGCAATGTCTATGGCAATGGCTATGGCTCTTGGACTGCATTGTGTAATCCAAAACGCGCCGGAAATCAGCGTAACAAAAAAATAAAAAAACTGAAACGCTGAAAAATAAAGAAGAAAGAAAGCAAGAGCAAAAAAATGTATTTGGTTAACGCCCATGCGAGCGCTTTCAAAAATACAAATGCATAAAAAACGTCAACGGCAACTGGAAAACTCAGATTCAGATACTGAAGGTGTAGCCTCAACATACATACATACATACATATGTATATATGAAATGGAATCTGGCAGATACGCCGGCTGCGAAATTCTAGACGATCTCTTTGTTGCCGATTTTGCAACCCCTGGTAAGACTGTCCCATTTTATTGTTGTATGAATTACAATTTTTCAAATGCCTGGCCAAGGCTGTTGAGGCAAGGCAATATACCACAATACTACACTATACAGCTATAGTTTTTAGGATCGTTCAAAGCCAAGATATGTCAATTAAATGTAGTGAGCGCTCAATTACGCACTTTAAACTAATTTATGTGTGTGCGTGTGTGTGTATGTGTTGACGTCATAATATTGGCCGCAAGAAACCAGCTAAGCAATTTACAAAATCAACTTTTGGCATTTCACTTTCAAGGTCGGCAGACATATTTTTCTCTTCATCCCATCATAGTCTTTAATCTTATATATATTTTTATACCCTTAACCCATTAAATGGGTAAAAAAGGGTATAATGGTTTTTGTGCAAAAGTATGTAACAGGCAGAAGGAAGCTTCTCCGACCCCATAAAAAATATATATTCTTGATCAGCATCGACAGTCGATATAGGATATGAGCACTCTTAATCCCAAGGCATAGCAGGTTTGTTTAACATTTTTAATAACTTTTCCTGTTTACTATATACACATGTAATCGATAACAAAAAAATCCAGAACAAAATAATGAGCATTTGTGAAATGTTTTTTAAAATCGGATGAGAAACACCGGAGATATTAATTCATCGAGCATTGGTAGAGTAGTACACGTATGTACATATGTGTATGTCGTCAGCCCGACCGTCTTTCCGGCTGTATGGTCAAGGGTTAAGGGTATCTTCTAGTCGAGCTTACTCGACTAGAGACTTCTTACTTGTTTACTATATTGTTTGTGTGTTGTGAGTTGTGTTATGTCCCGTTTTCCCATCTGGCAAGCATTCAATTATGTTCGGCTGCTTCGGCTTTTCGACATTCATTTTGGGCCAATTTGCAATTATGTTGTGCTTGTGCTTGTTGTTGCTGTACGCGAGTAAAAGTATATTATTATTATTATTATTTTTAACAGACACCACAACAACAGCAGGGCACTGCATTTTCGTTTATTATCTCAGACGATGCCTCAACAAAGTGATTGACTTCTGATTGACTTGCTGAAATGTGCCGAGCAGGTTGCGTTCATATCCAGACTGAGGCTGAGCTCGAGTTGATCCCCACAAAAAACAAGTAGGAAGGCTTTAGTCGAGTAAGCTCGACTAGAAGATATCCTTAGCCCTTGACCACAGAAGGACGGACGGTCGGGATGACAAACATACACATACGTTTTGAAATTCAAGATTTTTTTTTATTGATTACATGTGTATATCGTAAATCTGAAAAGGTATCGAAAATTTCAAGCAAACTTGCTATGCCTAGGGATTAGTAAAGCTCACATCCAACTTGTGGAGTCTCCAGCTTTTATTGTTCCTGAGATCGACGCGTTCATACATACAGACGGACGTAGCTATATTGACTTGGCTGTTGATGCTGATCAAGAATATATATACTTTATGTGGTCGGAGAAGCTTTCTTCTGCCTGTTACATACTTTTGCACAAAATCATTACACCCGTTTTTACCCATATCATGGGTTAAGGGTATAAAAATCGAACATGCATCCTTTGAACCCATTTTGGGTTACCACATCGAACTTTTCAGTAATTGCAGTCGAGCCAGTCTAGTCAAAATGGCAATTATACATATATATACATAGTTTAATATATTTCGAAGAATGACAATTAATTTTTGTATTTAATATCGAAGGGATTCCCAGTATATGTGATGCACTGCCCGTATAATTCGATAAGTTGAAGTCGGTATCGCTTTAAACACTCCAACTTCTTTTGGAAATAAATGTTATAAAGCCAGAAGATTAACTTAGTGATCATTTAATTTATTAGTTGGAGTACAGATATGATTTGGAATTGTATTTGTTAGAGTTCTATGTAATTGATAATTTTTGGTTTTGCTATTTCCATAGAGACCTTTACTGGATGCATTTAAGAGCTAGACACCGGTAATAATAAATATATTTTAAAATAAATTATAATTTTTTACAATATAGTAGTTTAGTATTTTCTCACATTTAGTTAAATAAAACTATTTTGTTTGTATTGTTAATGTTCATATATTAATTAAAATTGATTTTTATAATTAGTGTATGAATAGATATATAGTAGAGCAGGAAGATTGAGAAAGATTCTGTACTTTGTTGACGCTGATGTGACTTTTAAGCATGTGCCCACACATTAGCGCACGTCCCTTCCTCATCCTGTTACGGTTATCCTTTGGGTTCTTCAATGTACAAGATAGCATTGGTTGGACTCCGATTGGATGAAGAGGGATGATGCTATGGGAAGGCTGTCCCAAATTAAAATCAAGTCACGTATTTGATTAAACATGGCGACTGCCATGTTAGACGCTAAAATTCAAGCTGCAAGCAACGCTGCTAAACTAACGAGGCGACAGTCGCTGTTGCTGTTGATGTTGCTATCACTGTGTGTGCTGTGCTTACCTTCACATCCGCTTCAAATTCAGTTGTAGCTGAAGCTTTGACTTTTGCTGTTGCCTTTGCTTCGGTTGCGGCCATCAATGGCCTAATTGCACTTATTATAGTCACAGCAGTCCGGACCGCCGCCCGTTTAGAGCTAAGAAGTCATTATGAAATTTCTTATCACACTTTCAACGCGCACAGCAGCAACAACAATAGCGACAGCAGGTTTTAACATTTCATCCAGGCTGTTGGCGCTGCACTTCATAAATCATTGCTGGCTGCACAAAATTGAATTTGAGAATTAATTGAACTTTTCAAAATTGCACTCATTTATATATATATATATATAAATACATATATATATATTTATGTAAAATGTGTAAAAACTCTTGGGAAAAACTTCTACTGTAGTTGCAGAGCTTGGGCGGACTTTTGCCATGGGGTTGATCCAAAAAAACACAAAAAGCACTTGAGACGCCATTTTTAATGATGCAGCGCCAACAAAGGTGCACATATGTACATACATATAAAAGTACTATACATATACATATATATTTACAAGTATTTCTTTTTTCTGCGTAGGCCTTCCAGAAATGCCTTTTTTGCATGCCTAACTTACATGCATACATATGCAACACCCGGTGCATAGTTTGTGTTACCGCAAAAACCAAAAGACTTGCCGAGTTTTGCTTGGCTTTTGAGTAGTTGCTGGTTGCCGAGTTTCTTTTAGCTGGGCGCAATGAATGGATTTCTTTTTTTCCCCTTTTCTTCTTTATCTGCTCTGGCTGCTGCTGCGCCTTTACTTACACACAAATGTGGCTGTTGTTGCCGCAAAAAGCGAGTCGAGTTGAGTCGAGTCGTCTCAAGTTGCAGTAAAAATAAGTTGTATGCGGTTTGGCCAGCTCTCGCTCCTCTGATGCGTTGTGAGCATTTTGGGCTTTTGGCTTGGGTGGTTCGCCTCTCTCTAGCACGCACAACAACAACAAAAACAAAAACAGCTGCTGCCGCTACAACAGCAATGACGACAACGTCATGCCATATAAGCCACAAGCGTCGGCCATAATGCGTTTTGTTGTTGTTGCCAGCATATGTACATACATATATTCATACACATATGTATGTGTTACCGTATGTATGTTTGTATGCTTGTCTTTCTGCACGCGTACCGCACGTACACGCAACCTGCAACCTGCAACTGCAACAGCAATATGGCGTCGCCACAAACACTGCCTACTATAAGTAGCGAGGAGAAGCACAAAATCGCTTTCATTGGAATGCCGCCTTTTTTCCAACTTCACTTACAATTGTTTTTTACTACTTACTACATCAACTCCTACTTCTTCTTCTTGCATTTTTTTTAAGTGTTGCGGCTTAACGTTTTGTTAGCAATCGACGTGGTTGTTTTTAATGTGCCCGCTGTTTGCATTTATAATGCAAATCGCAGATCTTAAAAAGTCAAGTACAAATTGCGTATACGCATCATTAGCCAAACTTAGCTAAATTATGCTGTTCATTTGAAGTAAAAGCTTTTAACTAGTTTCATGCATGTAAAAACCAGAACATTGAAGACAAAGGTAATATTTACTTGCAAATTAATATTTACCTCATTACAATGGAAGATCTCTTAGATCGATAGTCGAGAGATTTATGTTCGCTCAAGAGGGCGAATTGATTGATATACCCTGATTAACCAAAATAATATTATCCAATGAATTTCTTTACAACATACATTATTATATTTAAAGCTTTTCTGTTCAGTACATGTTATTGTCTCAAATACTTTTATCTGTTTTATTTTCTCACTTTTTCTTTATATAAATGCCTATGAATATGTCTGTTAGTTTCATCCTTCTCTCTGTTTGTTCTTAAAAATCCTAACAAAATGAATACCTTTATCTATTGCGTTTTGATATTTGCCTTGATGTATACGCTCAGTGCTAGAAAGAAAGGTATTTTGCTTGGGACAACTTAGTCTGATTGTAGCTTTCAAGTTATATCGTTCGTATAACAGAAAAAAAGAGGAAATAAAACCTTATGTCAACTTTGGCAGCTGTGTTGTTGGTGTTTTATATTGATTGGGACGGAACTTTGACCAAACTGAAGTTTGCGATGTTGACGCAAAATGTAGCGTATTGATGGCCGACTGCACCACTCAGCTGGATTGTCATGTTAGATGGCAACAAACACGCCGCTCCATGGCAAAAAGCTGGTCAACTAATTGCATATTTGCATAGGCAAAGACCGAGAGGGAGAGCGAACGTGTGTGTGTGATTGTGTGTGTGTGAATTGTAAGTAGAACATGGGGCGAAAAACTAAGGTAAAACAACACCAACAACCAGCTACGTATAAGAGCAACAGCAACCAAGAAGCAGCAGCAACAACAACAATAACAACAGCGAATTGGTATTGCGATTGCGATTGGGATTCGGGGGTGTGGCTGACATGGAGGCCATGTCGAATACGTCGGGCAAACCAATTTGCATGTGACTGCAGCTACAGCAACAACAGGGGCAAAGCTGTTGCTGCAGCAGCAGCAGAATGCAACGCACGAGCAACAACTAAGCAACAACAACAAAGCAATAGAAATAGCAATACGAATACGAATCGAATCGAACTTATCCATCCAACCCAGCCAGCCACATACAAACATCTATATGTATATATGTCTATATATGTGTATATGTACGTAAATGTATATCTCCATCAATTCAGTCTTACGTTCGGCCATCTATCAATGCATCAAGCAAAGCATTCACCAATCCATTCATTTCCATAGAAATGTGCGAAGATTATATGTTTCGTCAAACGCGAAATTGCGCACGAATATGCCAAGCGACGAAAAGCCCCCAACAACACAACACACACACACTCTCCCCAGCTCTTCCCCACCGCCCTCTTCCCACCCCGCCCGCATTTATAGCTCCCCTCAGAGCTGGCACTGTTTTTTTTCTCTGTTATTTTTTTTTTCGATTTTTTTGTATTTTTTTTTTTTTTTTTTGGCTTGGCACAGTTGAAGCGGTTTAGAGGCTGCAACAATGCTGAATGCATACGTGTATATGTATATATGTACATACATATATTTTCTTACATACATGTGTGTGTACATGCAAACACAATTTTCAGTACATGCCTGAGTGTCGTTCAGTTGACGTTGTTGTTGTTGTGGCAGCAACTACTGCAAGCTTAAAGCACCAGCAGCCAACTCAAACAGGGCGTATGAGTACTATGCTACCTGCATTCCCCTCTCCCTACATTACCATACCCTGTTTATAGTGTGGCCCACACACAAAAACGATTGAGCGTTTTCTTTTTTTTCTTGCGTTGTGCTCTCTCCACAAGACTCACACCGTCAAGTTGTGAATGCTTCTGAAGCGCCAACTTTGTTCATTTTCATTTCTGTACCATTACGTGGTTTTTTTGTCATCTTCAGTTCTTACCAGCGGTCTTGTTTAACAAAACAGTGGTAAAGGTGCGATTAACAAATAGTTCAACTATGCACTACAACATTTTAAAAATGTTTAAGCTTTATTATGGCTTTTGTCAAACTCATGAATATATAAGTATATACATAATAATAATAATACTTATTAAATGTATTTGAATATGTACATTGTCTCAAAAAGATTTATATGGTTTCACGAATTATTTAATTTTAAATTATTAATTAAAGATTTATTTGTCATAAGTAAACATAAGTCTCACACTCACATTAAGTTAACCCCTTTCGAGTTTCGATTTATTTGATTTTTGTTAACACTTTGAGCGTATATGTTCAATTATTTAAATCGATAACGAGTTTCACTCGTCAAATGTACCCAAAGGGCTAAAATCGTTTATCTTAATTATCTCGTATTTCGTATAATATGATTGAGTATAAGTATCCTAACAAAATAATACTTTGATTACATAACAGAAAACCTCTGTACTTGATGTAGAAATTAAATTGTATTGCTTTAAGTTGTAATTTTCCTTATGCCTGTACACCAAAACTTTATAACTTTTATTAATTGTACAATGCAATTGCTTTTTTATGGGATATATCAATTAGGAGTTAACTAATGACAGGCATCAATTGCAGCCGTAGGACGAGCCACTTATACAACTGTTTAAATAATTTATGGCAATATTTTTTAATTGCACACACTGTTCAATATTCTCATATAACATTAGTTTGCGTGTTAGTATGTGTATGAGTGTTTCTGTGTGTGTGTGTGTGTTTGCAAGACCATGTGGGACGTGCTGATATGTTCTTTGCATACCTGCAGAAAGGTTGCCTGCCCATCCCCTCACATCACTGCATCGTCTGCAGCTTACTTGAAGCAACCATTGTTGCAAAAGGCAATGTCTCAAACGGTTATTTGCCCAACTCTCTTCCAACCTTCGGTTGTTAGGACCTTTCTCATCACTTTTTTTCTATCAAATCGCTTCTATTTAATGCTTCTGTTATTCATTGCATTCTTTTTTCCCCCATTTTTGGGAGAATGACCAAACCATTCCGGGATTATAGACTCTCCTAAGGTAGCTATGTGTTAGTTATGGGTTCGGTAGTTACTCCATTTTTTTTGGTACAATAACAATTATTTCTTAAATGCACTTTAGGAGCAGCAAATGTCGGGCTTGCTCGAATGTTTATTATAAAATTCCTGCAGCAATTTGAGCTGCCAGTAGAAAATATTCAAATATATGTACGTACATATGTATGTAAAACGACTAAAAGCGAATAACGAATAGAACATTTATTTTACTGGGCAGCACAGTTGAACAGTTGAGCATTACGTGTCTGTCAGACATTTCCGCATGGAGCATGCAAAAAATCTATAAAATGTGAAACGCGCCCAAAACTATTTCAACTGTGCGAATACTTTTGTATGCAAGTGTAAGCATATACTCATTGTATTCTATATACTATATAGTGTTTCATGACATACGCCATCACGACGAACAAAAAAAAAAAACGAAAAAATAGGCGTTCTTACTCGCACAACAAAAAAGGAGTGCAAAACCAAGTAAGAACCAAATGTTGGATAAAGGAACTCTGAGTCAGGAGTCGCCAGTGAACTAAACTTGGGTTGACGATGGTGCCGAGCGAGCGGCGGTCGGGGAGGCCAAGCTGCTGTCAGAGTCAGGCATCAGGCGTCATGGCCGCCGTCATTCGCGACCACGTCCAATGCGCGCCGCGTTCTGATTCGTTTCGCTTTTTGCATGACTTAAGATCATAAAAAATATGAATATTTTTTTTCCTTTTTTTTTTTTTTTTTGCTTTGAGTCTAAAGCAAAAGTGTAGAAACCAACTTTTGTTTGGCTTTTTTTGCGGGCGGTTTTATGTGTTGGTCAAAATATTTAACATGCGGACTGGCCCTCAATTTTACATAACCTACGCAAGCCCTCTCCTAAAAGAGCGCGCTCGCACAACTTGGTTTTTTCTTTCTTATTATATTTTTTGTTCGTTTTGGACTGCTTTTCATTAGCTTGCCTTCGGTTCTTGGAGCCCTTTTTGTTTTTTTTTACCTTAATCACATATATATACATATATATAACATGCGCGCCATGTTGGCTCGATACCTTTATAACCACGTTGTCCACATCGACATCCACCATCTTTTGCTTTGGCTGTTCGTTGCGCTTCATTTCGTTATATTTCGGGGCGCGTTGCCTTGCAGATAAATGGGAGCGATACGGTTTCCTGTGTGCCTGCCAGTCAGCCAGCCTGGCTGCTTTCGTTGGTAGATGTAGCCCAGACCCAAATCCGAACTCGAACCCAAACCCAAGCTGAGAGCCAGACTAAGTTGTTGCTGGAAGACTCAACTCCAACTCCAACTTTAATATGGTAGCTTTCGCACTCACCATATTAAGAGCTACATCAAGACACCACCATGGGCAACTCTGTTTTTGTTGTTCTGATTCATGTTGACGTTGTTGTTATTTGGCTTGGAATGCTGTTTGGGCAAAAAGCCAAAGGGCGCAGCACCGAACATTGTGGTATTTTTATCTGCATCAGCAAATCTTCAACCAATCCCGCCCATTTCAACAAAGTTTCAGCGTTATACGCGCCAGATTACGATGAAGAAGTAAGAAAACTACAATTGGCATGCCGAATATTATATGCACTTGGAACAAAGCCGACTTGTATTTTTTTCTCATGGTAAGATTTTGATCATGAAAAAGACCAAAGCTCTAACCCGATAGCTGAAAACCCTAGAAACTAGTTTGCATGTAAATATGCGGAGAAATGGTATTGACTATATCTACTTAGCTCTCTACGCAGATCAAGAATCAAATTTATCAAATTTATGTGGTCGAATATGCACCATCTATGCGTTACACATAGTTTGACAAAAGTAATTATTAAGTTCATACAAAATATATTCAGAAACGCAAGTGGCATATTTAAATCATTGGGCAGATTTCAATGGCTGATTTTTCGATAAGCTTCAAATTCATGAAATTCTTGATGGCTTTTATACCTGCTACAAAAGGATATAAATATTATTTTCGATCACTTTTGCTGTGACTTACTATAAAACTTAACTTTATAGATTTTTGTGTAAAACCACAAACAGATAAACAGGTTTGTGGTTTTATCTAACTTTCCTATATTATTTCGACACTCGTAAAGCTAGAGGCTTGAAACTTTTCAAATATCTTGGACCATGCGTTCGTCAGAAAAAGTTTCAAAATTGAGGCGCTAAGTCCTCTGTAGGGCTAGGAAATCAGTAACAGACATCTGGAGTTACCAAATTTAGCGAAGGAATAGTTTCATTCTATTCGAGATTCTACACAAAACAAGTGTGACCAGTTGCAACAATTGTTAGTATGGTCACACCATTTGTTTGCTTACAAAATTTATATCGGCCGCATTTGCATTCCAATTAAATACAATTTTCTTTTATACAAGAAAATGCATGGAAAATCACAACATACCGGAGTTAAATGTAGATCGGTTGCGGTTCATCATCCGCTGATTATTCCCGAACCGTTATACAAACCGCTGTGCCTGATTAATGGGATCTATTAACTGCACATTAATTGCAATTGGACCTGAATTGATCCATTAAGATGTGCATTATACACATTAATAGGGGGGGCAGGATAGAAGAGTAAGATCCGTTTGGAAAGTGCCGATCGCAGATCGCAGATCGTTGACCAACATGAGCACGTGTTAAGTGGCATTTTAACTGCACTTAATTCAACGCAAATTAACTTCAATCAAAAAAACAAAGGAGAGACACGACGGGATATGAAAGCTTATGATTTGAAGATATCTACCTACTGCTACACCAACCCGTGCCATGTTGATCGCCACGCTTCCTTCCGTTCACTTAATACCCATCAGCGATCATAACAGGACAGAGCTAACCGGAACAGGGCCTAATCAATGCAAATCAACTCGAAATTAGATGCAAAATTAGCGCGAGACAACCAATAAAGTCAACAAAAGGAAGTTGGCACTCAACGGCAAGATCGTGCTCCACCCATTTCAGATCATCAATTGCTTGTTATTTAGAAGCGGACAACTTTAAAAGAATTGTGCATAGATAGCTTTAGGCATGTCCGGTTGCCAACTTCTTTAAAGGGCATCTTTGCTCTCAGCATATGTAACAATGTAGCAATGCATGCCCTAAGATTTTGTTTATATTGGATAGTTTGACTTTAAACTCGGCTAGACAAATAACAAAATGAAAGCGAATATATTTTGAAATATAGCTTGTTAAGTTATCCAAAAGAATACAGTTACAAAATGTATCCTTATAAAGCTGTAACTGAGAACTTTTTAATATTACACTTTTTGAAAGAAATTGCTTAGTTTTGTATTAATGTATTAATATTAACATGTTATAATAATCTTCGGAGAATGTGTTCGATTCAACTATTCATTCATCAACTCAATACGTGGAATTTCTTAGTCAATCATCTAAAGCCTGTGACTTTAACTAATTAATATTTTAATCATATCCGGATTTCCCACACCCTGCCACCTGATCATGTTGCAGTCGTTGAAACTGCGCGTGCGTTGGATGCTGAATAGTGGATATAGGCGAGGCCCTAGACTGGTGAAGACAACTTGAGGCGCTATTGCCAGCATGTTTACATGTTAAAGAATTGATTGAAATTCTATCACACAGGATACGTTGAATGTTCTTTGTCACACGATTACTTGGATTGCTTCTGCAAAAGCTATAATGGAATTATTTCATCCATTCCAGATCTCTATTTCGATTTAAATCTAGAATGTTCCCTAAAAAAATATTGTTAAAAAACACAAGTTTACGCGATGGCTGGGTGTTTTGGAAATGTATCTTTGCCTTTAAAATATTTATATTTCCACAAATTTACAAATGGTCAGAAACTAATTTTCGATTTGAATTTGATTGAGCTTATTAAGTTCATTTTGTAAATATATCTAATAACATAAATTTTTTTTTGATTTTTTTGATGTTTGGTTTTTAGAAATAGTTCATAAAAACTTTATATAATGTTAGTACTGTATAGTTTATAAGTATCAATTAAAGTTTCAATTCGTTCAGTCCATAAATTCACTTAAAAAAAACGAAATTAAATTTTCTGATTATTTATTAATTTTCTCCATTTAATTTGATTTGATTCCCGTACATAAATCATGGAAATAGATTGCTTAACATAAATAAATTGGGTTAACTACAATATTACCAATTCAGCTGATGTAAAAAAGAAAAAACCCCCTCAATACTATTTAGAAAAATACCAAGTTATGCAGTTCTAGAAAAAATAAATTTCCATTACATAGGGAAAAATAAATAAATTCCGGGCCCTGCAGTTTAATTGATATTCAATATTTGAACAAGTGTACAAATATAAACTACAACAATTCACACATCAACTTGCATAGGGCACAATTAAATATCAACAAAAAAAAAATGGAGTGCTAATTGAGGTGTAAGGAAAACTTTGACCAATTACGAAAACTTTTGCCATTGTTGTTGTTGTTGTCGTTAACTAAAAGCAGCAGAAAACCAAATTATTATTGGGGGAAAAAGATCAACAACAAAAGCAATATCTAAACTACCTCTCCGGCTAACTGGCTAACTGGCTGACTGTCTAACTAATCAGGCAACAAAATTATTATTATTAAACTCGTTCGTTGAGGCCCGGCCAATTAGAGTTGTTTGTGGCACAATAGTTCCAATACTCGAGAATACTCAGAATAGAAAAATTCTCGGTCATAGGTAATGCCAATTGAAATGCAATTAGCCAACAGCATGAATTCCAATCTCTGTCTGTGTATGTGTATGTGTGTGTGTTTGTTACGGCTTATTAGTTTATTACATCAACATCAACATCAGAAATCTTAGCAAACGCTAATTAAGATACAAATAATCGAACGTGCTAACAACGGCAAGGGCAAAGGCCAATAACAAGCCATATTGTACACAGTAGCAGCTGTGTGTGTGAGTGATAGTGTGTGGCAAGAGGTTGGGGGCGTTGCCAAACCGGGGCGGAATAGCAGCTGGAGGCGGCGCAATAAAGTTGTCGAGGGCAAAGGACACTCGAACAACAACTCAACAGCTTTCTACAGACGGAGCCACAAAACTATGCAAATGTTGCGCTTCGGTGGAGCCATGGTTTTTTTTTTTAGTTTTGGGCTCCCTTTTATGTCTTTCATTGTTGTTGTTGTTGGGGGAGGGGGGTGTTGTAATAGCGTGAGCAATGCGACAGCCGGCAGGCTGCCAACAAAACTTGGCCACCCACGGCCTGCGGTATTTGAATGACACGCCCAAATTGTACAAAGTTGTATGGCTGGCAAGCAAACTGTTCAAATAAGTTGGTAAAACACAAAAAAAAAACCAAACGAAACGAAACGAAATGAAACAAAAGCGGCAACGAAAAGGTGGCGGTTCGGCTAGGGCTCAAGCTAACCCCTGGGCTGGAAGACCAACCACCGCGCAGACCACATACTTCCAACTAACAACCCGCAGCCCGCAACCTGTAAAAAGTAAACAGCAGCGGGGTTGGGTTGCTAGCGTGAAAATGTAACCGCAATGTGGCGGCAACAGGACACAAATGGCAGCCAGGACATAACAAGGGCAGGCGTTTGCCTGTTGTATGCATGTGTGTGTGGGTGTGTGTGTAGGTGTCTATGCATAATACATAGCCTGAACGCCACTATGGTAAAGGCAACGCGTAATGAAAAGGACATTTTTTGAACTCACACTCACATTGAATCTTTCTTTGCCTTTCTTCAAGCCCAAAACGGAAGTGAATGGAACATTATGTTGCCGGCATTACTGTTACAGTCGTTGCTGTTCCTGCAGCGTAGTTGTTGTTGCTGTTGTGCATCCGGCCCGAGGGTCGCAAAGAGCTTAACATGTACTATATTGAAGTGCCTCCTGTCCTAAACCCTAATTGGGTGGGTAGACAAGCAGCCCTAAAAGTTAAAGCACACACACTCACACATATACTCGCTTCTGTTGGCCATTATGTACTTGTACTTGTACGCATTAGAGCAACAAAATGTCAACTGAATAGTTTTTGGGGCAAAACATTTTAGATCACAAGCAAAGAAAATAAATTTTCAACTTTTTTTCAGACTTAAACCCAACTGAGTTTTGTATACACTGAATTAAGAGAACATCCTTTCAATAGATATTCATTACAATTGCATTGAATGAAGCAGCTAAATAAAAAGTCTGTATGAGTGCAACAGCAACAGCAGCAGCAGCAACCAGAGCTAAGGCGACAACAACGTTGTCATCATCAAAATCCCATTAGCAACGTATTGAAATGCGTTCGAGTGTTAAACAAGCCACATTCAATGCCCACACGCACACAAATACACTCTGGTACACACACACACACACACACACACAGTGAGTGTGCAGAGAATTCAATTACAGTAACGCCCGGCAACTGACGCATCCTTTGGTTAACACGAAAAACCCCCGAACCATGCTAATACGATTCACAACTCATTCCAATACTTTTCCGGCAGCCACAATCCATATCAATTTGCATGGAGTTGCCCAGTTGGCAGTTGTCAGTTGGCCTTTAAAATGAATGCCAATGCTAGCCTACTTATAGAGACCAATCGCAACCCTATACCTATCTATACAAACCCCTCAGCCTCATAGGGAGGGCCTATGCCCCTTGCTCATGTATTCGTAGTTCAATCAAATCATCACTTCAGCCAAGTCCAAGTTGCCCTTCCCTTTTAGCTGTTGCCCCACACTGGACACCATTTGTAGCATCGAAATTGGCATTTTGTTGCTGTCGGAATTAGTGCCAATGAATGTTAAAATCCTTTGATGCCTCACTGCATTTGTGGCAGAGAGACTTCACATTAGACTACGAATAGGCTCTCTAATTTGCAATTTGCTTTTAAGGTTTATTTGCCAGTTCCGACTCGTGTTCGCACTGCTCCTAATAAAATACTTTCCGTCAAATACATTTTTTTTGTTTATGTTTTTTATTTTTGAATATGAGGCAGTACAAGTTGTTTAAAATTTTCGATAACTTTCCCAGTTTACGATATACATATGGAATCGAAAACAAAAAATCAAACTTATTCCAGTGGAGCTTACTCGACTAGTGAAATAAAATAGTGAGCGATTTGTGTTGTATTATAATATTATAATATGCAAATACAGTAATGTTCTCTTGCCTTTCTCTGCCCTTTATTTAGTTGCTAATATCGTTCGAGAAACTCCTAAACTCTAGGACTTTCCCTTTGACGCCATTGTCTTTAGTTCTAAACTTTTAAATGGAAAAATTATGAGTTATATTCTTCTGAACTTTTGTAAAGAACAAGAATGATATAGGTATATTAAGCCGAGGTTATATCGGTTTTACCGTTGAATCAAAAATATATATCATAAAACTGATCAAGAATGGAATTTAGGCAATGCTCGAAAGGAGTTCGAGTTAAGTTCATGATAAAGTCAAGCAGTCTACATAGTTTAGAACAGATTATTTTAAAATATTGAATACATCTGTATACAAAACAAAATTATAACAAGCTATTGAATTTTCATTTGAATGAAATTTCCAGATATCTATATATATATATCCAGGGAAAAGCACAAAAAAATCGTCGAACAGACGGACATGAATATATCGACTCGGCTATTGATACTTATCAAGAATATAAATACCTTATGGAGTTTGAGATGCATCCTTATCCCTGTTACATACTTTTGCACAAAATATTTTCGGCACTAGCACAATGACTGAGGCATCCGCTTAGTCAACATGGTTCAAATTCCATCACAAGATATCATATTTCGCATTTGGTAGGTATGATAAAACTTACTTTCATTCTATTCAAAGCATTTTTGATAATTTAAATTATGTTTCTAATAGATTTGCGACTAAATCAAAATCACGAATGTCACTCTCGTTTTTATACCCTTATATATATATTCTTGATCAGCATCAACAGCCGAGTCGATTTAGCCATGTCCGTCTGTCTGTCTGTCCGTCCGTCTGTCCGTCTGTATGTATGAACGCGTCGATCTCAGGAACTACAAAGGCCAGAGACTCCAGATTATGGATATAAGCTCTCCTAATCCGTAGGCATAGCAAGTTTGTTTAAAATTTTTGATAACTTTTCCGGCTTACGATATACATATGGAATTGATAACAAAAAAATCTTGAAAATCGAAAACTTAACAAGTAAGAAGACTCTAGTCGAGTAAGCTCGACTAGAAGATACACTTAATCCTTCACCATACAGACGGACAGATGGTCGCGCTAACAGACATACACATATGGCTGTGTAGTTCTGTACCAATATTTTATATTTCATATCTCCGGTGTTTCTCAACCGATTTTAATGAAATTTTTACAGAAGTTCATTATTTTGCTTATAGTTTCAATCCTCATTTTCAGTTTTTTGAAAGTCAAGATTTATTTGAAATCTCATGTGTATATCGTAAACCTGAAAAGTTATCGAAAATTTGAAACAAATGCCTAGGGATTAGGAGAGCTCATATCCAATATTTGGAGTCTCTAGCTTTTGTAGTTTCTGAGATCGACGCGTTCATACATACAGACGAACGGACGGACGGACGGACTTACAGACTGACGGACATAAATCGGCTAAATCGACTCGGCAGTTGATGCTGATCAAGAATATATATACTTTATGGGGTCGGAGAAGCTTCCTTCTCCCTGTAACATACTTTTGCACAAATCCATTATACCCTTTTTTTACCCATTTCATGAGTTAAGGGTATAAAAATGGGGATTGAAACTATTAGCAAAATAATGAACATCTGTGAAATTTTTATTAAAATCGGTTGAGAAGCACCGGAGATATGATACCGACCGTCTGTCCGTCTGTATGGTCAAGGGTTAAGGGTATCTTCTAGTCGAGCTTACTCGACTCATGTACTCATGTACGAATGTGTAAAAAAGTGAGGAAAAATTATCCCAATACTTAATCGTAATTAGATCCCTTATGGTTAAGTTTTATTAACCTCAAATTTAACAATATTCGTATAAATCCTGGTAAAATAAAAAATAAAACCACTTATAAAAGTTGAGCTTGTTCAAATAGTAAGACACTTTTAAGCTGATTAACCAATAATTTAAAGCTATACAAAATAATTTGAAATACACAACATGTTTATTAAATTGCAGTCCTGTTGATTCAATGAGCGCTATGATAATAATATAAACGACAAGAATATAATTATATACTATTATCAACTATTGATATTTATTGTGCTACATTTTGGCTAGAGTCTGGATCTGATAACAATTCGGGGACATTCAATTTTAGGTATAATATAATGGATTAAATAAACACGAAACAATAAGCGAAATTCAAATTGGCTTTGCAATCAATGAATGAATGAATAAATGACTTAACGATGCTGGGGACGAAGCCAACGACCCTGAAAAGGCCTTTAAGGCGAATTAGTAGACCACACGTGTTGCCCGCCCCGCAGACCACCCACCCTCTGTGCTCCTGCTCCCTTGTTCGTAGATAGAGTCGAATCAACGACCATTTGATTGCAGGCAGAGCAAAGGAAAGCAGCAGGAGCAGACGGAGAAACAACAGCATATGCTCAAGTCCTTGAGAGCAGAATGTTGTGCCAGAAAGAGACGTGGACGGATGGTGGTGTTGAAACAACATTTTCCATATGCGTGCGATTTTGATTTGATTTGACTTGATTGCGGCGTCAACTTCATTATTCGAGCAACAACTACCAACAATGGGCAACAAATTGAAACAGCGCTGCGCTCACATTTAAAGTTCAAGACGGCCACGGCAGGACGCAAGGACGATAGGACGTGCAAGGAGTACATTGCGTTGTAATTTTTGCTGTCGCCAAAGTCATTGAAACGTGTAATCTGCAGCACGTGCACGTCGCCCTCAAAGGCCAAAAACTTGAACACATAAAATTCTTTTTTCTTGTTGTTTGTTACTAGCGCAACTTTAAAAACACAGACCGCAAATGCAGGAGTATAAAAATGTACATCTAATCACAAAGGATACACTCACAAAAATTAAATGCAAAACAATTTGTTTGTGTCTTTTGTTTACTTTATTCATTAAAGCTATTCTCTTAGAATTCTTACATTTCTAATCTCAAATTCGAGATTGACATTTCAACAATCAAAATGTAGTACAACTTCATATATTAAGGAATTTAAATAAATGAAGGATGCGAATAATTAGCGAGATAATTTGTATACAATATAAACATCTCTAATATTACAAAATTATTGAAAGTCAACTTTTAATTTAATTTGAAAATAGTAAGCAACATTTCTCTACAATATTTATAGAAATTTCTTTGTGGAAGTGTATATATAAGTTATTGCCAAGGTGCGCAATTAGTTGGCGTTGGCGGCACAGGTTGCCACCTACCGGATGAGCGCAGTGGGTCGGCGGTGTAATTAGTGTCAGTTGCGAAGTTACATTTGTTGTTCGTGCTGCTTGCTGCCTGCTGCCTGCTGCTGTTGCCATTGCCTGGCATTGGGAAACGCCTACAAATGGCCAAGCCAAAAAGAAAAGATGGACGGACGAGATGTGCCGCAAGGACTCTCTCTGAGCGCACCCTGCTCATTCATGCATCCTAACATCGACATAATTATTATAATTACCTGCGTGAGTGCAGGTTTCCATAGACCGATAAAAATACCTACAAAAACCAAAAAACAACAGAATGTAAGATAGAAAACAAAAAATAAAACCAGAGACCCATTTCTATGTCATTGTCTGGTGCTCATCCCAGCCGCCGACATTGCGTTCATGCACTTCACGTTTCGCATCGCCAGAGCCGGACACACATCGGACTACATCTGTGTGGGTGTGCGTGTATATAATTATCTGACGTTAATAATATTCAAATAGCCTCTAAATATACCCAACCGAAAAACGGAACTCGGTCAGCGCCTAGACCCAGATGCAATTGTCCGATAGGCATTCAACCGCACACACGCACAAAGTGATAGTGTCGATTATGAGTATGTGTGTGTGTGGAAGTGTGTTATCAGTAATAAACCCTAAAAATGAAACCTATACAAATCGCTTTGCAAAAACAACTACTTTGACTGACCGACCGACCTACCGTCGATAAAGGTTAATAAACCCAAGCCAAAGAGCATGTGACCCAAGTGGAGAAAAGGCCAGTTCGTCAGTCCAAAATAACTGGCAGCAGCAGCAGCAGCAGCAGTGCAGAGCAGAACAGAACAGCCGGCCAAGAAACACGCTAACAAAGCGCACAAAAAGAGAGAGAGAGAGGCAGACGAGAAATTCTTATCATACCGCGCGGTAGAGAAACGCCAGCAGCGGCCAGTAAAACTGCGTTGCTTCTTTGCCTTTGAAGTGTTGCCGCCAAAAGACGGCAGCGTAGATGTTGAGGATGTCAACGCTACCGCGGCTGACAACAACAACATAAGCAGCAGCAACTGTTGCTGGCCGAAATAATTTTTTTTTCTTTTTGTTTTGTTGATGCAACTGAAAGTTTGCATTCCACTTGTTGTTAACAAAACGCCGAGGACGGACCACAAAGGAAATTCTCACAATTCCCCGCAGCAACAGTCGCTGCCAAGGTAGCAGCAACAACATTTGATTGGGATTTGAAACTGCAGCTGACTAAGTGAATGACAATGACATGACTCCGCTTTGGATGATTCTGTGGCTTGAGGACTTCAAGCCGTTGGTAGCGCGCTTTATCTGCCGCTTTGAATGAATGCTGGCGAAATAGCTTTAGACAGGCGTGAGTACATGCGCTGCAACAACAACAACAACAGCAACGAGAACGAGTACAGGAACAAGAACAAACTGACCAACAGCAGCAGCAGCAGCAACTACAGATATTGTGACACTGTCTGACGGTTGTCATTGACAGGACTGCGTTTTGCCAAAATCGAATTCGTGTGCGTGCGTGAGCCACAACCACAACAGTTGAAGTTGAAGCTGCAAAATGTTGCCTTGGGGCATGTCTGCACGTTCCCAAGCGCGGAAATGCAAGAGGCAAGAGGCAAGAGGCCAGAGGCAATGTGGTATGAAGTCGGCTTTTGCTGACTTTGTACTTGTCGCCGCTTTTGTTGTTGTTGGTGTAGCAGCATTTGAAAAATGTCACATAGTTTTGCAAAAAGACCAGACCGACCGAGCATAACTGGCGACTGGCAACTGTTGCAACTGCATCGCATGCCAGCGGCAACTTGCACCGCTAATGACTTTGTTTTTACTTGACTAAGTTCAAGTAACTTCTCTACGAAAATTGCTTCGCTCTGGGCGACGCTGCTAACAAATTGTTCGCACGCCAAAAAATCATGGTTAAATTGCTGCTGGTGTTGCTGTAGCTGCTGTTGCTAGTGCAAGTGTTGCCGTTGCGGTTTTTCGTTACCAGCTGTGTCTTCACCCAATTAAATCGCATAATTAATTTATTAGTTGGTCTCAACATGTCTGCAGCGCAATTGTCGCGTTTTGTTCTCAAATTGCCAGTCAATTAAATAACGCCGATAATGCTTATTAAAAATGCAAAACAGTTAACTTGTTTGTATTTAGTTAACCAAAGCGAAAAACGCGAAAAAAAAAACCCATTCAAAATGGTCTTTTGGATCAAGTGTTTTCATTTTTTGTACTGTACACTGTTTGAACTACTTAAAACTGCTTCACACTGCTTGCAAACTGCTTGTCAGGATACGTAACAAGCAGTGCAACGAACGTAAGGGTGACCATTTATTGTCTGCAGATGTATCTACATTTTGAGTATATAAATTTGTTTTAATATTTAAAAGTTTAAAAGCCATTTCAATAAAAGTTTTAAGTGAAAAACGACTATTATGAAACTATGATCATAGCTCTTAAGCATTTGACACATTACTTTCTTTGGGTAATAAATAGTTTTTGTTTTACAAATCTCTATATACAATTATCTGCTTAAATCCTTTTAGACAAATATGCAATTCTACTTTGCTTGACTATTCTAAAGCCCCGCCCCCAATTATATTCTATAAGCAATCGCAAGCTGTCGCAGTTACAACCAGTTTTAAGAATTGAGTCCTGCCAACTGCAATGTCAGTTCAACTTTGAGGAGCGCTTCCTGGAATCTGGCGAGGTCGCTGAACAAGTTAAAGAACAAACTAAACAATATCAGCTATGTTGTAGGGCTTATTATCGATACATTCATACATGGGTCTTACCCGTTTTAGACCAACGACAATACACTCGACTATGCAAATTGCCATAATCGAAAGCCAATATTTGATCAAATTTTGAATTATAAGTGCGCTATTCTTGATACGTTTGTTTAAATGGGTGCCTGCAAATGGGGAAAACAAAGACAGAAGTTACCATTCTTTAAATAATTTAAACTTAAATTGAATTCAAATGCGAATGCGAATGCGAACGAAGCCTTCGCACACGCATGACAAAGAAATCGGCATACAGGCAAGCAGCCAAGTTATATTGTTATGACTCTGACTTATGTCAGAGTTGAACTAAGGAACTGAATTATTTAGGTGGAACTTACAAAAGTTTTGTGACTTACGCTAAGCGAGGACACACACACACACACACACATACATACATGTCCATGTTGTAATTGGCTTTGACTTTTCCATATGAATGGGATATGTTATGCATATTAGATATGCATAAAGCAAAAAAGACCCGTTTCGAGAAGCCAATTTAGTAAATCGTTGTCAGCGAAATTTGTTGACATATTAATGAGTTGACCGAAAAATATGCCAAACAGACACGACAATCCAATTGGGCTGGGGATGATGGGACAAGCAGATCCCATCGACGACTTCTGTGACAGTTGTACCGCAATAATTGCAGCAATTTCATGCTTTTCTGGGCTGTCGATGTGGTTTAGGCTTTGCGGTACAACGGTGCGTATGCAAACTAAAACCATGAAATGATTGCACAAATCGACACAAACTTGAAGCGAGACTGAAGATCAGAGCCAAGCCACAGGCCGGCCACTTTGCCTAGCACGGCACAAATACAAATCACATTACCCACTTAAGTGTAATCAGACTCCGGGTAGGCCAAACCAAACCAAGCCAGGCCAGGCCATGCCAGGCCAAGAATTGTGGCACACTCCAAAGCGAAACAATTGCAGCTCATTACCATCGTTATCGTCATCAGCATTATCATTATATTGCATTCGATCTAAACGAGACACACAAAAAAACAGCGAGAGAAAGAGAGAGAGAGAGAGAGAGTAAGAGAAAGGCGTACGCCAAAGAGAGCCATCAACTTGTTTGATGTGGTCTAACAAAATGGTAACACCCGCTAAAATGGTCCGACCTTAGAAGAAGCAAAAAATAATGCCAACAACACGAGAAGCGACACTTAAATTGCTCTGGGCTCAAGCCAAGCTTTGAGGTCTCTTTCTTCAATTCTTCAATTACCGCACTAAAATTTCACTTTCGTCTCAATTGGCATCAATTTTTGAGTTTTTATTTTTTTTTTTTGGCTTTTTGTGTGAAATTGACTTTTGCTTTTGCTGTTGACCAGCGGTGAAGAAGGAGATGGGCTCCAACTGGTAATTTCCATAACAAATTGTATGCCTAATTGAGTCATTAGCCGGTGGTTAGCTTTTGCTACGCCTACACCGAAGCACAACGCCAACCAACCAACCAACCAACCAACCAACCAACCAACCAACCAACAACAACAACAGTAATAATAATAACAAGAGCAAATGTTGCGCTCCCGTTGCCTCACAGATGACACACATACATCCATGCATATATTCGTAAATACGTTTGTATAAAAAGATTGGCAAATCAACACCTCATAGCATCATCAATTGCTGGCCAGTTTGGCTTCAGGATGAGATGGATGCATGGATCCAAATGATTTCTCACATCAATTTCTCACGCACTAAGTGAACCACTTAGCGCACATCAAAAATCAATAATCGATTAAATAATTAGAAAATTGTGAAAATTACAGTAATTTTGCGAAATCAATTCGATGCATGCGACGCCGTTGTGAATTCATCTGCCTGCATGCCTGCCTGCCTGCCGGCCCATCAGTGTCAAACGGATCAAGAGCCAAACAGGATCGTCGCCCAAGCATAAATAATCACATTATAATCAAAAACAATATTATTCAACCCCAGTCAGTGCTCAGTGTCCAGTATCGAGTGCCTAGTGTCCAATGTCCAGTGTCCCAGTTGCCTTGTTGTGGGATTCAATTTAAATGGAAAACACTTTCCGAAAAGTCACTCCAATTAATATTCGCGGCGTGGCGCGATCGCCCCAACTTGATAAACTGCGGCTCATATATTTTGTCATAAATTTCAAACGCGCTCGACAGCTGCGCTGCTCATCAATCAGCCCGTCAGCGTCGCTGGCAGTCGCCGTAGTCCAGAATCCAAAGACTCAGAGACCCAGAGAGACTAGAGATCATTCTCCTCCGCCTTCTTATTGGAGCGTGCGGACTTTGGCAAACACTCGATTAAAATCAACTTCAATTTGTAATAAATCAAAAGTCCTATCAAAATACGTTCAGGTATATGGTGAGGGCGTGCCAGGTGGCAGGGGGGAAGGTATTAAGCACAAAGGCATAGCCTGCACGAGTGGGCAAAGGATGCGGCTTCCACAGCTCGATCCAATGAAGAAATTTGCAATGTTACTGCTCCAAGCTTGTGCCCTAACTACCCAAGCATATACTTAAATGATATATGGTTATTGATTCGAGCGAAATGCTGGCTGGCTGAAGCTGGGTGTCTGGGGTGTCAGGCATAAGGTCAATTGTAAGTACCACAACTTGTGGTTAGATTACATCAGCCAGACAGACAGATCAGTTGACTGTAGTCCAACAAATTACCCGATGCAATACCAGACTTAACTTACAAATACATATTAACATGCACACATACATAAATTAATTTAGCCCATTTACCATTACATTGATTTCTTTTCTATAGTCAATATAATAAAAACATTTTTTTGACACTTTTTTGTAATAGTCATGTTCACTTTTCTATATCTTATTACTTTATTTAGTTTAATATTTTACCTTTTTATATAAATATGTCATTGTTTAATGGCAACTAAGTTTTTTATCAATTGTTTGAGTGAAATAAAATTAGTAATTAGTTTGTAGTTATTTGGTGGTTTGGCGCTTCATTCCATATAATCTGATTTTTTTAACATTACGGGTTTTTATTTTTACTGATCACTAATTCGATTGCTCAAGATCATTCTCCTTGTCACTTTCATAAACCATATGTTTTATTTCCCTATTTTAGGATACTATATACGAAATAAAAATGAAAACGTGTTAAAACAAATAAATATTCGTACGTCAATTGTTACGCGGCCACCAGACATGTTAGGAAATAGGCGCAATGCATTCGCACATTACAACAAGAACAAGCAAGAAGGCTTTAGTCCAGGAAGCTCGACTAAAAGATACCCTTAACCCTTGAACATACAGACGGACAGACGGACAGACGGACAGACGGTCGGGCTGACAGACATACACATATAAATTTCACAGATGTTCATTATTTAGTTAATAGTTTCAATCGCCATTTTCGAGTTCCTGAGATCGTACATACGGACGGACAGACAGACATAACTAAATTGACTCGGCTGTTGATGCTGATCAAGAATATATATATACTTGGGGTCGGAGAAGCTTCCTTCTGCCTGTTACATACTTTTGCATAAAACCATTATACCCCATTTCTTATCCATTTCCTGGGTTAAGGGTATAAAAACACCACATCACTCGTCATATGTACCCATAGGGTAAAGCAGTCTTATTTTTATAAAAATCAAACCGTATTTATTGTTATGTTATTTTTTGTATCACAGCTTCACAATGGGAAATGGGTAAAAAGATTACAATGTATGTTACCGACAGAAGGAAGCATATCCGACTCAATTAATTACATACATATGTACATATTGTTGACCAGCATTAACAGTCAAATCGATATAGCAATATCCGTCCGTCTGCATGTGGGACCTGTTCATGAGCGCCGGAGATCCTAGATTTGGAATTTAAGCTCTTAGGCAGAACATGCTTTTTAAATATGTTATTTTTATGAAAATCAGTTGAGAAAAACCGATGATATGTAAGATTAAAGTTTAATCTCCAGTCACTGATGCAATGGTGCTGGCAGGTATCTCCCCAAAACCTAATGGCCTAGATCCTTGATACTTAACATTTACGAGTACTTTGGAAACCAACAATTAATAAATTAAATTTATCTTTCGATGTGCTCACCAATATACATATGTATGTATAATGTATATATTATTGAACTTACAAATATGTTCTATAAACGAACCTAAAATATTGATGATGGGTATAAACGTAACAAACGACATAAAAACAAAATGGATGCTCGATTTGAATGCATTGCCGTAAGGGGCTTGACAGATTAGCTAAATTTAAGTGCAAAGCATAAAACAGTGGAAAACAAACGTGGTGGCGTGATGTTCAAGTCCATCAAATAGACACTCAATAAAAATGTCAGTAGTTGTTTGAAATTTTTTTTTGTATTTATTATTTTGCTATTTGCATTTCATATGCATTGGCAAACTGCAGCTAGAAAAACACATACACATACATTTACATAGTATGTTTATACTAGGTATGTTTGTATGTGGTTATTTTTTCTCTCGCCAGAGTGTTGGCGTTGATTTGCGGACTTGACTTGGGGTCGTGATAGTTGTTGTTGCTGTTGTTGCCTTTTTGCATGAGTCATGAGTTGGGACTGGCTTCAGCTACGGCTACGGCTACGGCTACGGCTTTGGCTTGTCGAGATGTCGTGAGTTATTTTACATTTGCCAAAGGTGCTGTGCGGCCCCACATGCATGTGGTGTAGCCATAGCCGCAGTTGGTTATCGTTGGGGTTATCTAGGCACGAAACACCTCAGCCAGTTGTTGTTGCTGAAGCAGTTGTTGCTGTTGCTATTGCAGTTGTAGTTGTTGTCGATGCCAATTGCGCTGTGAAATGTGCTTACAAAATGCCGCGCGTCAATATGCAAAATACATGCCACCACAGCAACGGTGGTGCAGCGTCTACCATCACTACCACAGAAATGGCGACGGCAACGGCAACGGCAACGTCAAACGGAGAAGCGATTGGAATGTTGCCGCGGGGTGTTGCTGCAAACAAGTCATCCAACCAAGACAATGAATTCTTAGCTGTTGTTTGCAAGCCGCCAACCGAAAGTGAAAAAAAGCAAAAGAAGCAAAAAACCAAAAAAAAAAAAATAAAGTTAAATAGAAGAAAAAAGCTTAAAACTAGCCACGATTCCGTGTGATTTCCTTGAGTGCCGGCAGCGACGCCAACGCGTTGCAACGCCACATTCAAATCGCATGCTCTCGATGTTTTATCGCTCTTGGTTTTTATTTTTGGTATTTTGGGGCTGGCAAATTAAGGTATTTTTCCATGAATTTTCCGACACCCGCCGTTCATGATTTGCCGCTTTAGCGCAATCACCAAAAATATCGGCAACTCAAATCAAACTATATAATTAGCCAATGCCCCGATCTCATTGCTGAATATCGATGTTCAGCTTCGAGTCACCATCGGACCCATTGAATTGGTCTGGCTGTCTGGTCTTTGGTCGTGATGTGATTTACTTCGTGCCCGGGCTTTAAATGAAGCCTGCAGACGCTGTCGCGTTCTGGCATTGCGCACGCAGCAAACATTTCCATGCTCGCCTCATGCTGCATGCTCCATGCTCCATGCTCCATGCTCCATGCCCCATCCCCTATGCCTTATGCCGCACGAAATTAAAATGTCTGCGGTGAAAACCGCAAAAGGCACACAACTAAATCTAAAAAAACAGACAGAAAACAAAAAAATGTACGTCCATCAAGCTGGCGAAGGGCAGCTAGAAAAAGCCAATAAAATTGTCATGCATTGACAAATAACATGGCCAGACTTAGAGAATAGACAACGCCAAAAAGAGTACCCAAGTCCAAGTGTCAGAGCACCAGCAACAGCAAATAGCGACGGGCAAAACCAAGGCAAGGGAAAATGGCGTTTAAGACAGCAATACAGAAAAAACGCAAAAGACTGCATTACAACAACAACACCATCAACAACAAAAGCACGTTACTGTTCCGTTTGCTTCAATGCCTTTGTCTCTCTGTTGGTCTGTCTGTCTTGTAGTCTGTTCTGTGCCTGAGCTGCATTGTGGCTCCCACGCCTTCAAAATATAATATGTTAACAAACACGCTGCCAAGTGGCTGACAGCTTAGCCAATGGAAACGGGGGGAACATTGTGCTGCTCGGAGAACAGGGGGAGCGTGGCTGCAACGGACGTTAAAGATTTCTTGTGAAAAATACAACACAAACAACCACAACATCAAGCAGAAGACGAAGCGAAGAATAAACGTTGCTGCGGCAAATGCAGCCATGCTGCCCAAGACAAGACCCAACAAAAAATAACTCAAAACCAGAGATGGCGAAGACCCCAACTTCAAGGGCCCCCAGCCAACCAAAGCGGCGGCGGCAGCGTCGGAGTTGGCCAGCAAAAACGTGCGCAGATTTCCAGCAGACGATAAAGCACAAGCAACAGCAACAACAACAATAACATCGAGCCAAACTAAGATGAAAAATAAGCCTGGGCCTGGTCCATGGCACTGGCAGCCATTTTGGCCTCAACTGGCTGCAGCTGCACAAAAAAAGCAAAAGCCAACACAACAACAAAAGCAGAAGAAGTCAGAGAAAAAAAACACAAACAGCCAACTTGGCATAAAACTGGCAACAACAACAAATGGCTTGCATGCAAAACGACAGCCGAAGCCAATTTGAAATTTTCAAGAACACACAAGCACAAAAAAGTGTGTATAAGGTATCTGTCAGATACATTCGCTGCATCTGCATATACGAATTTCAATACTTCAGCCTTCTTGCCATTGACTGCCTGGCATCAATCAATGTTGTCTTCAAGATTGCTTATTGTTGTTGTTGTTGTCGCATCTTGCTAGTTGCAAATTTTTTTCTAGTTGTCTTTTGACTTTTGCCTCACCGGCTGACATTGAAAGACACCTTTCAACTTTACAATCTGAACTTTAGCTGCAAAATTGACTTGAGATCGCATGAGCATACTTATCTGCTGCATCTTTGGGGTTGTTGTACTCGAATACAAATGCACTTCGAAAGTTTAAAATCTTTTCTATCAATAATAATATATATATATATATTATCAATTTAATATTTTAAATATTACAAAAAGGTAGGTTTATTCAAAAATGTTTTTGATTTAAGTCTTTTTCAAACAGTCTCATTTATAAAATAGTTTAACTCCACTTATTAGTCACCAAATAGATTAAAACCTCTATTAACGGACACCCAACTATCCTCTTAAGAGAGTTTTGACTGCATTTCCTATTTATATATATGGTCATTGAATTAAGTATTTTAGTTGCGATATGAAAAAACAAATATTGTTGTCTGTTTGAAACATGTATGAAAACATTTAACAATTTCTTGCTACAAAATATCTTACAAGTAGATAAACTAAATTTAAAGTGCGAATATATCCACAATTAACAAATAATGATTAAATCAATTAAGTCAATTATTTGTGATATATTTTTTCAATATTAGTTTTGTTATCGTAAGCTGATTTTAATGATTTTAAACTATCAAATGTGGCTCAAAAAGTCTGTGATAGTAACTTAATAAATAAAAAAAGCTACAAACTGCATATTGATACTATAGCAACGAGAGCAACTTTTTAAATCAAAGGCGCCTACTAATGATAATGTCCTCGCGGCTTTTACAGTGCAGCTGCTTCGATAATGTCTTTGGCATTGAATGCACACTGAATGTTGCAGTGGCAAGTTGTTGGCTGCTGTTGCTGGGCTCGCTGCAAGGCATACACCCTACAAAAGCTGATGTTGCGCCCCTAACAAGTACTCATATTAGATGGACTTACAACTATTACTTAATAGTCAGCGAGCACGTATCCTGTATGCGTTCAATGTCTGGCAGGCAAATCGACACGGATTGCGGCTGGGGCACTCCTTTTGGCCAAATGCGAAATGCGTGTAATTAGCCGCAGCGTTTCAAATTGCAAACTGCCAACTGGCTATAGCTGGCTGACAGGCTGACTGGCTGGATAGTTGCCAGTTTGTAGCTTACAGTTGGCCAAAGATTGCATTAGGCCATGGCTATGTCTATGTCCATGTTTCGTGTAATTTCCGCTGCACTTTTAGTGCACCTTATAGCTACCACAGCTGCGCCTCTGACCGTCTAATGATCAGTCTCTGGTCAACACACACACACACAATTGTGTGTATGTGTGTACCAGTCTGGCAACTAGTTGCCGCCGATACATCAATTAAATTTGCATTTTAATTTGACGTTTCGTTTTGTTTGGCTCACTTTGTCTATATATGATTTCTATGGGAGCGGGACGATAACAAAAAACCGAAAAACAGAAAAGAAAAAAGCAGTTGATCTTGTTGAGGTTAGCTGCAGGTTGTTCAGATTAGTGTGTAGAGATCTTGTTTTACTTGTGCTTATTGAGTCAATGGAGCAGCCGCCCCAATGTCAAATGCCTGTCAACGTTTCCGTTGCAGCCACACCAAAATGGAGCTTATATTGCCGCCATCACCACCAGCACCAGCACCACCACCACCACCCCAGTTGTGCTTGGGCTGAAACAGTTGCATGCCAAAGGTAAGTTAGGGCCAAACAATTGCCAAACAACCACAAAAAAGTACAGCAAAACTAACAACAACTACAACAACAAACAAAACAACTAAAAGAGGGGCACACGTGCGCGCAAAGACGTTTACATAACGGTTTTGCAAGTAATATACCAGTCAGAGCGCAGACAGGGCTAACTAACACCCACAAACACACACACAATAACACTCAGAAAAAAACAATGCTTAAAACATTACAATTTATTGCTGCATGCATTAAGTTAAACAATGTTGCCAAACAATATATATATTTAAGTCTACAAATAAATAAATGTTTCCTCACGATATTTATTATAAAATATTTTTTTTTACAAAAACCAAAAATGCAAAAGTTTATTATGCAATTAAAGAAAATCAAGTATTTTATGTCACTGAAACGGTTTTTCTTACTTTTCATAGTATTGCCTTAAAACGTTTAACATTTTCTGGATTCTGATCAAACTAACTTTCTAGTTGACAAGACGAGTTGCGCAATCGAAATATTTTGGGATTTAAAAATGATTTAAAAATTCGAGAAGAAAAGCAAAGGCTTGCAACCAACTATTTGGGTGGGCTCTAATCTGAACGCTTTGTGTCTGGCAGAGCCTACTAAAAAAGACTAAGCAATTTTCATCCACTGTACTAGAAGACTCATTGTATAAATTAATTTTAAGATGTTAATATGAGGTTGTCGTTGAAACTGAATAGTTTTCATAAACATATAATATACTGAATATACATCTTAATTTGTATAGTTATTTTGTTCTCATATGTACAATACATAGAAATAATAACAAAAAAAAAAGGTAGTAATTTGCTTAGATTAGAAATAGAAAGAAATCATTCCACTTACCTTTAAAAAAACAATGTGCTTTTCTAAGTTCCCCCGTTTTTTCTATGTGCTCAGTCTCCACCCCAACTCCAAGTCCAACTTCCCAACGGCACTGTCAAAATGCAAGGCGCGAATTGTAAATTTGCAAATGCCGGAAACGCAAATTTTACCCAACTTGTTACCCACCAACAACAGCGGTAAAAGCCAAAACAGTCAGCAGCCAGCAACAAAAACAACAACAACAACATTAACAAACTTTCTGTCCAAATATCTAGCCACCAAAAAGTTAAATTCCAAATTGGCCGCAGGGCGTATTGCGTTGGCGTTGGCGTCGGTTTTGGTGTTGGTGTTGGTGTTGGGCACTGTTGGAATAGAACTTTGCATCACAATTGGCTGCAATTTCAATGATGGGCTCCTGGCACGCAATGGCCGGGAAGAACTACTGTTGCCCATATTCCATGGCTCCTTTTCGGGCAAATGGCCGCCGTCGCAAGTTTGTCTGTCGAAAAAGTATTTTCGCCGACGGATGCCTAAATTTGGTTTGCCTCTTCGCATCAATTAAAATGCAAGCAAATGTTTGTTGTTGTGTATATAACAGCAAAAGCTGAGAATTCCACACAGGTACATTTGTACATTTTGGCCAAGTTTGAGGCTGACCTATCATTAGCGCCTGCCAAATGATGCACTACATCCGCCATCCGCTATTCGCCATGGAGTTCAACAATAATTCTTAACCTCTTGCGCACAGCAAACTAATCATTAGGCTGGCCTTACGCATGACGGGGGCCCTCCAAAAAAGACCCTGAGACTCGAGACCTTCAAGACCTGGCAGACGCATATATCACATGTCCATGTCCGCTCACTTGTCTGATGGTGAGAGAGATGAAGAAAAGAGGGGAATTGCTTGGAATATATGCACGCGCTTTCCGTAAAATTCCAACACGTATCAATCTGAAAATGGAAAATGGAACAAAATGTGCACATCCAGCATATATATATCTCTCTCTCTCTATCTCGCTCTATATCTCTCTCTCTCTTTCTTTCATGCTCTTTTCCTGTTAGGTCTGCACTCCCATTTGGCTTATTTATTGGCGATTGGCCTGTCAGACTACCTCCTCATACCCCACGCAGCTTGACCTGCGCCTTGTCCCTTTGCATACGACTCTGTGCGCATTTATATTTATTGTGCCATATTGTTTCGGCATCGGCTGTAGTTAGGATCCCAACATCTTTAGTTGTAGCTGTATCTGTGGCTTTGCATCTGTATCTTTCTGTGTGTGTGCATGGACTGAGGCTTAAGACTTATAAATCAGTAACTGTGATGCCTGCGGCAAAGCACACATGCGTGTATATTCATGAGTTTGATTGAAGCTATAACTCAGACATCCCAAATAATGAAAGTCGGCAAGGGACAAGGCCAAAACAAAAGGATTTAGTAGTAGTAAACTTAATAAATAAAAAAGGATAGCACGATAATGTCTAGCAAGCACATCAATATTATTATTAAAATTCGATTAATTGATTATATTGATTATCCTAAATTCTTCATTTGCTAAATCTATTTTCATTTATTTAATCATTTTTAAATCCTAGTATTACACACATTGTAAAATCTATTTGCTTCACAAGTTTTTCTTAACTATATTTTGGAAATAGTTTCTGCCTTACAACAATGTTCTAAATGAGTTTAAAAAAAAAAAACACAATTTATCTAAGCATATATTTATGTATGTGACTAACTTAAATGTTTTATTTGATTAATAAAATAAACAGTTTCTGGAAACCATATTATTATTTTTTTTTCATTAAATAAGTCTCAAACTTAAATTTTTCACTTTCTGTCTCTTACAGAAACAAACAAATGAAAATACAGTTTGTAATTACCTTCTATTCTGCTTATTTTGAGTTCATAAAATCGAACTGATCTCGAGCATGGCAACAAAATGCAATATTGCTGAAACACCTGCCTGAAACAAGAAACCACTTTCTATGGCCATGTCTTGAGGTTGCATTTCGCCTTGCATCACCAACCACAACGGTTGTCCCAAGAAAATAAACTTAATTAAAATAACACTGAGAGCTGCTCTTTGGGCCACCTCGATCGTTCGATGTTTTTTTTTTGTTTTTGTTTGATATTTTTTAATATTTTTCAAATAAGAAATGCGCTAATGAAGTGAGTGAGAAATGTATTTTTTGTGTGTGTTTTTTTTTTTGTGGTTGCTTTGGCTGATTTGGGTTTCGCGGCGCTTTTCGCGAAAGAGCGCCGAAAAGTCGCCAATACATAATTAATCATGGCACATCTTAGGGCTATAGCTTCAGCTTTAACTTTGGAGTTCCGCTTTTTTTTTGGGAATGTGTGTGTTTGTGCGTTCATAGCAACATTTGGGTCTGCATAGTGTTACCTTTTTTTTGGCGGGTTAACTGAAACGAAAACGCAGTTAGTTGAGCGCAAAAACAAAAGCAGCATAGATAGTTATAGCTACGAGTGATATTAACATATCATTATTATAGCCATTAGCACTTTTAATTGATGAGTTTTTACTGCTGTTCTCCACTTCTCTACTCCGCTCTTAGGCTCTTAACCTTAGCTCTGCACTCAGTTTGGCCGCAACTTGCCAATCATTTGTCAATGGCAGCAGAGATAACATAAAACAAGTAAGAATACTCTAGTCGAGTAAGCTCGACTAGAAGATACCCTTAACCCTTGACTATACAGACGGACAGACGCTCGGGCTGACAGACGCACTCATATGTAAGTGTACCGCTGTACCAATGCTTGATGGTTCCATATATCCAGTGTTTCTGAACCGATTTTAATAGAATTTTTACAGATGTTCATTATTTTGCTTATAGTTTCAATCCTCATTTTCAAATTTTTCAAATTTTAGATTTTTTTTGTTATTGATAACATGTGTATATCGTAAACCGGAAAAGTTAACGAAAATTTTAAGCAAACTTGTCATGCCTAGGGATTAGGAGAGCTCATATCCAATATTTGGAGTCTCTAGCTTTTGTAGTTTCTGAGATCGACGCGTTCATACATACAGACGGACAGACGGACATGGCTATATTGACTCGGCTGTTGATGCTGATCAAGAATATATATACTTTATGGGGTCGGAGAAGCCGCCTTCTGCCTGTTACATACTTTTGCACAAAACCATTATACCCTTTTTTTTACCCATTTCATGGGTTAAGGGTATAAACAGCAAGATAAAGAATGAAATATATCTGAAGAAACCGACGGAGTCCACCGTTGAAGATGGCCGCGGGTATATTCTGTGTACAATTAATATCGTGATAAAGTCAGCAGAAGAAAGCTTACTTAAAGGGTTTTGTCCGTTTCGTAATATCTTAATAAATTTTATAGATTTTCGGCTAATTCTATTCTGCAGTTAGATACAGTGTTTTAATAAACATTTTTGTAAGTTATTACAAATGTGGCACATTAGATTTTCAAAGATATATTTCCCAAACTTTTTTTTTGTCATTAATAATTTCGTATTTTCTTCAACGGATTAAAGCTAGGACATTTTTAATAAATTTTATTTTAAAACATTTTATACTATATTTTAAATATGTCAACTTTACAACCCCAGTTAACTATTATGATGTTTTTTTAGTTCTTGTTTCATTCCTATGTGAGTGCCAATTGGCAGATGTTTCTTCATCTCCACACACATACTCGACCTTTGTATAATTAATTAAGTGTTTCTAACTGGACTCGTCGGCGCTGGGGGTCAAAGCTTCGACTCTGTCTCTGTCTAAGTTTATGTCCACGTTTTCATTGATGAATTTTGACAGATTCTTAAGTTTTGGGTTAATGGCTTGCCGGCTTAACATATGTATGCATGTGTATAGAATTTTTGTTATTTTTTTTATACATTTTTACAAAATACGTCATCATTCATTAATGGCAGATGGTAAAAATGCAATTATGTTTGGTTTATGTTGATTTTTGTTCATTTTTGCGTACAGGAAGAAGTCTTTGCTATGTTTTCAAGTCAATTTCTAAGCATGGGTATTAGAATGTTAAATATTTGTGCTTGCATGTTTTAACTGGGGATATATGTGTGTATTTGTTTAAGAGTCTTAAAAGATTGCATGACGCATTTAAATTCCTTTTGCTGGTGAATTCCTTTGAAAAATAACCCTTAACAACAATATCTAACAACATGCAATTAAACACGCACACATACACATTTAAACTTAAACATATATTTAATACCGTTATGTGCCTAGGCGAGGCTCAGCTGCCCACTGCCCAGAGCGCATGTCTCATATCAAAAACGAAAAAAAAGCTTTTGGCTTTTGACTTTTCAGGCAAGGCACGAACCGCCAGAAATCCCAAAGTCCCTGACCCAAATGCAGGCCTGGCGCATGTTAGACACAAGTCCCTGTAGTCGGGCTGCAGCGTAGATGCCACGCCTCCAGACGCCAATTATGTGTGAGTGTGTATTTGGCCCAAGCCAAGGATGCGCCGCGAGCACAGGATATGCTCAAACTGCGGCCCATTGTATTAGCCGCCGGCATCTAACAAAACTAAAAGAATTCCAAGCCAAAAGGCACAGCAAGCAAGTTCGAGTGTTAATGCTAAGAAACCCAGCTAGGAGATACCTAGTATCTAGATCTGATATAAAATACAATACTTTACCTGTATTCACACCAACAATGATTTTTCTTATATTTTTGTTGTTCCTATATTAACTTGACTTAAGATTTATAAGACAAGATCCGAAAATCATTTAGTGCCTGCATCTTTTCTTATTGAGGCTCTAACAAATATATATCTATGAACCAGGCAATTTGAATCTATACACACAATTCATTTATTAGCTTGTTGATTAAAAAAGAGTTTTGTCTATCCACCTGCTGCTACATCGATTCGGTTTAACACTTTTACAGCTTTCTAATGAGTACAGGGTATAAAATCGAGAGTTTGCTGAACTTTTTGATTTTGACTGTTACAAAGGGGGAGAGCGAGGGCGAGGGAAGACAGACAAGGAAAGAGGGGAAACAAGGAAAATCAAAAGCGACGGCGCAGAGGTGCACAATACACAGTGGTGGAGCAATTAGGCACCGCCCCATGAACGTGGCATTAAAATGTGAGCCTGAAAGTGGCAGATACATCAAAAGTGAACGCAATCCATCATCTTGCGAATCACGGCGTGATGAGTGCCGCGAACAGTTCAGCTCCAGCTCCAGCTCCAGCTTCAGCTTCAGCTTTAGCTCCATGTCCAGCTCTTTTACTAGTCGGCATCCTTTTGTTTTTATATACATTTTTTTCATAATTTATTTTTGGGTTTTATGATGATGGCAACTTTTGAAGCGTTCGCCGCACGAGCTAAGCTCATAAAAATATTTTTGTGGCTAATTAAGTTAGTCTCTCTAATACCGTTAGACAGGTGCAGCTCCTGCTACAACTAGTATACAAGACCAGGCTAGCGAATAGCAGCTTCCAGATACTCGCTTTCGTATGGTCAAGGTCACAGTTAATTGCTAGTGATGGCGACTTCCTCTATAACTGGCCGACGTTTTCTAATGCTAGCGCTGATCTACTTTCGGCCGACCGACTGCTGTGGCATTTAAAACAATTATCTTTTGCCACTCTGTAGTTGTATCTAAAGCTGTAGTTTTTGCTTTGTATCTATATCTATATCTATATCTATATCTATATGTGTATCTGTTTGTTTATAAGTATGTGTTAGTGTATGTTTGTACCTATATCTGGCCTGGCTGTTGCTGTAGTGCAGGGTTTTTTTTCGCTGGAACTGCTCGAAAAGCAGACACATCACGCCCATTAGCGACAATCAATCTCGGCCACGCTGCAAAAACCACAACAACAAGAATAATCCACTGATAGAGTTTAAGTTGCGCTTGTTTTGGTTTTATATTTTGCCGCTCTTGCCGTTTGGATTTTTTATTTACGAATGGGACTGCCAGATAACCCATAATTATGAAATTATTATTGAGCGCCAAGTTAGGCTCAAAGCTATGTATGTGTAATACTAAAGAAAAAAGAAAACAATATATTATATATATCTTTATAAGGCCTGTCTTTGAATGCCGTCGGAAAAGCACAAAATCTTTTCATATTATTTTGTTATGTCTTTAACAGGAAGTCCACTGCTGGCGGCGCAGGAAGTTGCATAAAAAATCATAAATAAAGTTTTTACTTAACAATTAAGAAATGTAAAAGTTAGATAAACATTGAGAGAAGTTTAATATAAACTCATTTGGTTAAGCCCTAAGCAAGTTTATTTTTCGGCCTTTTGTGCACTCGCCGCACTGTGCTGCATGAAACCATGAAAACAACTGAATGTATGCAAAATGCCCGCTGGCCAAATACAACAAAATATATAAACAAACAATGTGTCCAAAACCCAAAGAGGGCGTTCTAGGAATTTCTTTAAGGAAACGCAAAGACGGACAGGAAGCACCTTGTTACGTTTCTTGGGCACTTTTGAATATTTATGATTATGCAAAACTGAAGGGTCCTTCCTTGCACATTGCACATGGTTTATGTATTTGCCGTTATGAGCGATTACCCAAGGAAGCATGACCTGAGATGCAGTCATCTGGAGTGGCGTCAACTAGGACAGCTAACAAGGTGAGTCCTTCAGAACAGACATGCAATTAGAAAAGACTGCCAAAAAAAAAAAATGTTGAGCATTGCAAATAATTTGAATTTGTTGCAGCATCCTGTATCAGTGGCGGTCGCTGCGACAAGGACAGCCCGTAATTTTCAAATCTGGCGAAAGAAATGCAAAACTGAATTGTATCGCGTATGGGGCACAGAAATGGCGCACACATATATTGTGGCGACCCATCCAGACTTTCGATACTTTGAATGCGACCAGGAGTAACAGAGAAACAAGAGAGAAAGAGTCAGAAAGAGAAAGCGAGATGGAAAGAGAGAGAGAGAGAAAGAAAGATGTTCATCGGAACGCATGTTCTTTGAAAATTGCCCATAATTATGCGAACGAACTACAAACTGATTGTTTCTACCGGCAGGCGGTGGCCATGGCTGTCCAAAAACCGCGTCTGTTGCATGCAACATAACCGAGTGGTCCACCAGCAACATCCTCATCCCCAGGCCCAGCCAAAGTCTCAGCCCGGCATTGGCTTTTAGATCGACATTGGACTGGTCGAGACACTGCCACGGAATGGCCCGTTTGAAGCAGTGAAAGAGAATGACTGTAATTACGCATCACTTTTTCTTAATTTTCTTGCTGTGTATCTTCCTCGTCTGATGCTGGTGCTGATGTTGGACGTTGTTGCTGTTGCTGTTGCCGGTTGTGGGGCGCTGTGCCAACCATTTCGACTTGGGAAGCTGTTGAAGATTTGGACACTGAACTTGACCCACAAGACAAGTATGTTGTACGCTGTCGCTAAGGCGGTGTATTTTGTGAGAAATAAATATATCCCAAGAGTTTTAGAAAATTGCTCGTTGCGTGCAAAGAACGAAACAACGGCTCGAATACATTTTGCGTGTCTTCTGTGCGTTCTTTTTCTTTTTTCGTTTTTTCGTTTTTTGTTTTTGGTTTTTCAATTTTTACTTCCTTCAATGAGAAATCTAATTTAAAAGATGCAAAATTGTAAATTATGGGGTTTTCTTTATTGCCAAAAAATATTTAATGTATTTTTACGTTGTGTTTTTGGTATGATTGCGTCTACGTGCTGCAAAAAGGTTCGAGTGGCTTTCAGATGCCAGACAGGCGATACGCAGACCCACGACGGAAGTGCTGAATGTCAAAGTTTTTGGGTCAAAATTAACGATTGGAGTTTAAATGCAATTATAGAACCTTAAGTACATGCACATATTGTTAATTGCATAGTGGGATTGATTTTCAAAATTTACTTTAAAACACGTAAAAATTGTAATATTTTGCTTATTATTAAAACTAGCTCAGAATTTAACGTATATTTAAATTTTGAAATTTGTAGTGTTGAACAATACTGATTTTCCAAAGCGTTTCGCACACATAGCTTTTGCCTATCGGTAGAAAGCCACATATCTATTGTCGATAGTTTTGTAATGGTAGCACTGCAAGAATATTCATTGTTATTGTTTATGTTGTTAAATGAATTCGGCTTGTTATGGAAACTAGCGAAAACATAGCAGACTTGACCGACGTCTCGTTTGCTGACTTTGAAGCAAAAAACACTGACGAGAATGCCAGTTTCGATAATTATGGTCAGTGCCAGACCAAACATAATATGGCTATGAGTCTGGATCTGTCTTTGGGTCAGAAGACAGAGAACCTCTTTGCAAATGACCAAACACCAACGCCGACACGGCTAATCAAAAACTGTGAAGAAGTCGGATTATTTGATGACCTGCAACATGTCAATCCTTTTGATATTGGCTTTCAACGTGCTGCCGAGCAAAATGCCGTTGCAGGCAATAAAATGCCGCCCCAGAAGCCAACACGTTTTGAAGCGCCACCTACGGACGGTGATTCGCTGCATACGCCACAGGTGTATCCGATAGATACGGCACAAGTGTCCGCCACAGCTCCGGCAACACGACAACATAGTAGTCCACTAGATATGCCCATAGCTAACGTGGAGGAGCTGCTGGCAACACCGGCACCTTCTACAACTGCGGCAGAATCCACAGCAATGGTTACTGGTCCACCGCCTCTGCAAGTAATACAACCACAAGTTATCACTTGGGTACTGCCCGCACAGGCATTACCGATTAGCGCAAAACCCACAAGTGCAATAAGTAAGACACCCCAACAAAGAGTACATCCTCTTATATTACCCAAGCCTAGTAAAACTAGCACCGCCAAAGCATCAGCAGATATTTTGGTGCCCACCACAATGCATGTAAATGAGCCCAGCAGCGCTAGTTTAACACCCACATCACAACTGCCCATCAAGGAGCGCCTCAAGGCGATCCTTAACAACAGCACCAATAACAATCTAAAGCAGCGCAACTTTCGAACACCACTTCCAAACGCTAAATCAAAAGTTCCACGCAACGAGGATTGCATGGAGCGACGACGTGCCGCCGCAAGCCGTTATCGACATAAGATGCGTAACGAGCACAAATACATTAAGGATCATAACACTCAACTACAACAAGAGATACGACAACTGCGTGAACGCATCGCGACGCTTGAAGGAGAACTTCAACTGCAATATAACAGAAATAGCACTACTAGCGGTAAGTTGCTCCTCTTATTCTATTACTGCAGTCTTAACACAACTTAGATTCGATCTTCATTGCAGTTGTTGGCAATCAAATTCAAATACCACCCTCCAGTATACACCTTGTTATCAATGTGCCTAAGATGATAGTACCTTCACCCGCCACTAACTTGAGGCTGGATCAAAAATAATACGATCTCCATTTTTGTATCTTATTGCACGAGAATTATGTAAATATTTGTATATAAGTGTATAGACACAAAGTGTGCCTGCGTATCGCCTGTTATTTATGTAGTGTATAAAATTATAGTTTAATGCTGTTCTAAAATTATTTATTTAAAATTCTAATATAAAATACCTGCCTTGCTTTCATAATCAGTCGTGTTTTAAAATAAAGTTTGTTGTTAAAATTATACAAATTTGATTATAAACAATAATACATTTTTGGTTAAAGTAATGCACATTTGATAATTATAATTAATTTTATTAATAGCTGCTACCTGCAACTGCCGTACCTAAATCGATAAATATTGGGATATTGGATAAACATTAAGTGCATATTTCAGACCCAAGAATTATCCTTTTACCTACTGCTGTCACTGCTTATAATATCCGTGAGCTCTTGCTGTATCTGCAGAATAGAACGTTCGATTTGAGTGATATGTGTTTCCTGAATCCCGGCTGTTGAAGGCATTGGACAATCCAATTTTTCCCTTGTCATCTGCACAGAAAGAAATCCCAATTTTATTCATATACATATTTCAGAAAGGTAGAATTGTTTACCTCGCGCAGATGTTTCTGCAGTTTGTCCCTTTCGCGGCACATCTTTTGTATATTTTCGTAGTACTTAAGGGCGAGGGGAGCTTCCTTATTTTCGGTATAGTAACGCTGTGCCAGAAGCTCCATCTCCTGATTTCGAATCTCATCTTCGGCAAAGACCATTTCCTGGTTTTGGCGGCGCCTCTCACGCTCAACGTTATGCATCAGCTGATCTATGTCCTTTTGCATTTCCATTTCAATTCGCCGTTGTTCAGACTCCTGCATCTTGCAAATGATCTCACTTTTGCGTTGACGCACCTCCAAGTGGTACGTGAGAAGCAGTTTGCGATGGCAGGCAATGCGCTCCTCCTCGCGCTGAATGGTGTCCTGATAGAGCTTGTCCATTTCCTTGAGCCGGCGCGTGTGCTCCTCCTGTTTGAGACCATTCTCTAAACGTTCCATGACTTTTAGCTCCTCCAATTCAAGATGACGTATGCGTGCATCGATCTCCTGATGCTGTTTGACTAGTTCTACAGTTTGCTCCTCCTGCTTTTCAATCCATTTGGTGGGATACTTTAGAAACTTTGGATACACACCTTTGGGTATAGACGCAAATGAAGGCATAAAACGTTTCGGATGCAAACTTAGAGGGCACTTGTTCATTAGCTTGCGGGAACGCTGCATCCACTTGGTCATGTCTGTGGGATTCTGTTCGTGAAAGAACCAAAGCACAGCCTCCTTATTTGGCAGACGCAGGATAACCTCTCGATGCATTAGATTATACGCAACGATTAAAAATACAATAAAATATGGCTGCTCCGTAAAAATGTTGTCCCACAGGGAGAGCCATTGCTGCTCATCAAGTACTTCAGAAAAGCCATTGGTAAGCAATGTCCAAGCGTAATCCTTTGCGCTTACATCCATGGCAAGATAGAATTTAGATAGTTGGTCATCCTGGAGCTGCAACAAATTTTCGCATAGGGCCAGGTAATTGCCAGGTGGCAGCGGATGAAACTCGAAGCACAGCTGAAAATGGTTAAGCATGAGCGTTATAAGCAGCTCAAATACCACCAGACCGTTTTTTGGTAACTGCTTGACAAAGGGAAACACCAAATGCGGCATATATTCCACATAGCCAAACACCTTGCACCAGTGCGCCAAGCAGCTCCACACCTTAATCACAGAACGTTTGTGTGCGTCACTTTTAATTTTTAGACTACTGTCTCGTTGCTTCACTATTGCGGGCTGGCCGAGTTTGAGCAGCGCTTGAAATTGTAAGGAATTGGAGGGCAGGTCCAACAGTGAGCTCCAAATAATAAAACGATACTTTTCCGGATAACATCCATACTCGGCCAACATGGCTTCCAATCGCTCACGCTTTAGCAGCTGCCCCAGTTCTCGACTCATGAAACCATTAGACCGACAGGGTAGTTTTGGCTGCTTCAGTGCTGCACGTAACTGAGTGATGCATTGACTTTTCGCATGTAAAGAGTTATATAGCCGGCATGTCGACCACACATTGACCTCGCCAGTGCGTGACACAACGCTGAGAAGCTTGCCATCACGGCTGACAGTTATGCCGACTGCATTTGATCGCTGAAAGATCAGCTTCAGATTTGTGTGCTCCAGATCCAACATAATGGCCGTGCCGCGTTCTGTAATGGCAAATACTATTCGCTCCTTGGGCTGCGGCAGCAGCTGCATTTGTTTTAGAATGAAGTCACGCAGCCGAAACAATTTGACCAGATCAAGGGTAGCAGTACTTAGCAGCATTAAATAGCCATCCCAAGTACTGAGGCATAGCTTATTGCCATTTGGCGAGAAACTGTAGTTGACTAGATTGCCATCAGCAAAATGGTGATCATCGAAGTCAACTGATATCTCAAGATCAAGCTTGCTTTCCTCATCGTCGTCTTCGCCATGCAATACAATCTCTGGTATTGATTCATCAGATCGCAGCAAACGCAATTTGCGATCCCGTACTTTTATAGGTTGCGAGATTTTTAATGTTTGCAATGTGTGTGAAGACCATATATGAATGGAGTCATTGGTAAAACAAGTGAAAAACTGATCCGAGTGAGGTATAAAGCTGGCAAACTTGAGAGTGTCGTGTGACTTATTAAAATCCATTTGATGCGACACTTTAAGCGTTTGCAAATTAAGCAAAGCAGCTGATGTACCAAAACGCATAAGCGCATTGGGAGCGCTGGAACTTTGCAGACGATTGCCCCATGTTATTTGGTCAATGGGCGCATCTGTGACCTGATTGCTGCTAGTCACCGTTGACTTTTCTACATCCAACAAGTAGACATTGCCCAGTTCGTCTGCCACAACGAACTCGTTGCGTTGCAAAGGCGATGCATGAACCAGCGATGCCTGGGGCATGCATAAACTGAGACGCCAATAGCGTTTGGTCACAAAGTCAAATACAAAGATGTTACCGCTATGAAGAAGAGTCTGTTAAGCTTTTGAGTTATAAGCTGCTGAGAGGAACTTACCGCCGATCAATAACCACTAGCTGGTTGCTCATCTCGCTAAAGCAACAGGGTCCAATGCAGATGCGCAGCTGCTGCTCCACATTTTTGATTGTATGATGCACGGTGAGAATATTTCTAAGATGAAAAACGTATTTTACTCAACATACATATATATAGCACTAAAACACTATTTGGTTAGTATTATTACCCAAACTCATTTTTTGTTAGCTTGAAATGATATTTTTGCATGGGAATATTTGCATTGGTTGCGTTCCTAAGTAGGATTATGGATTTTACTTACAGTATATATAGATAGACAGATTTTTGCTGCATTAAGTGGAAGCTTACCCCGTTTCATTTTCTTTCGGCTTGAAAGGATATTTTTGCATGGACACATTGGAACTTGAAGCGTTGGATGAAAGCGGCTGAAAGAAATCTTCTAAATAACTCTGTTCGTCACCGTCTAAGGAAAATTCCATTTCCGTATTCAATTCCCATTCGGTATCCTCCTTGTTGTCTTGGTCTTCATCTTGTTCCACAATTGTATTAGAAATTGTCAGTGAGAGGTCTGCTCGAGATACAATCCCTGTTTTATTTTTTTCCATCTCAGACAAGTTTCAAATAGCAATTGAAATAAATGACTTTGTTCACAAGCGAACTGGTAAAATTTAACCGATAGTTGTTGATATCGATAGCACACATATACGCTACGCAAATCGATTGGGTGAAAATCGTATACACATTTTTTTGATGATTTATACAAAAAAGTTTAACACAGGAGACAAAAATACCAAAAGAAATAATGCACCAAGCACATTATTCGTTTGCCATTTCTTCTTGTTTTAAGTATGCGACATGTATGCATATGAACTTTTGTATGTCTAAAAAGAAAATAAATTGACGATTAATGACTATGGTGTATATTGTTGATTTAATTAAATAATTGTTATGTGAATATACATATTTATTTATGTGAGATTGACTATCGACTGCGATAGAGCGAACTGCTACATCCAAAAAACTAAACTAACCTCCATTGACTTATTGAGGATATTACAAATTTTACTTAAAACATGCCACCATAGGGCGCATCAAAGACGTCATCACGCATGGCATAACCAAACATGGTCGAATAATTAATAACGTTGCTTATCAGCGTCAGTGTGCACGCCATCCAGCCAATCTGCAATACAAATAAAATGGAAATTATAAAACGAAAAAATTCTATGAATTAAAGAGTATCAACAACTTACAACAGCGGTGTGAGCAAGAACTATGGGAAGTGCAAAGGCACTTAACACCATGCCAGCGGTTAGGAAGAGCGCAAATTCTGTTTTTGGATTCGTTTCGTTTCCAGGAGTCGTGCGTTTAGCTATAAAAACAGGGAGAACTGATAACACGTAGAAAAGAAGCACAAAAAATGGATAAAATATCTTCGGAGTGGGGACGGCGCAGGCCAGAATCAAGAACGTCATTCCCAAGCATGATAGAAAGGCGCAAATAATTAATCTGCAAAATACAAAATTAGTTATCAATAGTTTGAAACGCTTATACTTTTGTATGTATAGAGGGTGGGTGACTTACGCTGCAGGTGTTTTTATTGTTTATTGAAACCAGTCAGAAAGAAGTGCCCATCGTGTCCATAAATAAAAATATGTTTATAAAAAATTTAGACTAGTTTTTGCGCATAGTTACCTTTCAATGCTGCCATTTTATTTGTTTACGAATTTTCTTTGTCGATCTGCTAAAAAAATGACTCACAAATGACAACGATTAGACTATCGATAACCAAAATGCAGCCACCGAAGTATTTTATGGTTTTGTTAATTTTTAAGACGTTTTTAGGTTTTGTATTTTACTACGCTGTGTATGCTGTAAATATATGTAGGCTGGGTAATTTTTTAACTTAAAGGGCTTCTTAATTTGACATTGGTGAGAAAGATCTCAAATTTGATGGCTTATTTTTTTTAACAATGTATGAAAAGGGGCCATTTATTTATTTGTATTTTGTATGCTTAAATTATTATTATTATCAATTATTAGAAAATGCAGCTTACCAAAACATTTAGTGAAACTAAGTATATATTTAAATTTTGTATTGCATTTTCTGATTGTGGATTTTAAATCATTTATTAGATTACAAAAATAATTATTAATATGTCAATAGAAGGCAATTTTCTTCATTGCATTTCTTTTAAAAAAAATAATTTTTAAATGATAATAGAAAGTAATTTTTTCCTCGTAATCAATTGATTCAAAGGTGCACTGCACCATACACATTCGTGTGAATAGAAAGCTTTTGTGTTGAAAATTCATTGATAAAAATAAATTGTCCTATCCCAAAATGAAACTGGTTCAGCGCGTGCCCACGAAAAGTTTGCCGGGGGTTGGGAGCTTAGGGGTCTGGCTCCATGTCAAACATCAAATGTGTATGCGCGTTAGTATGTATCTGTGTGTGTGTGTGGTTTGACTACGTAGCGGCCACCTGCTAGCTGCCAAGAAGTCGAATCTGGCTTCGGCTTTTTCATGAATGCATGAATGTTTATTCAAAGAATCCCTGCGCATATATACACTCGCCTTACACACACACATTCCCACATGCGGACGTGCCAAGCTTTCTTTCATTGATTAAAGCGCATGCGCTAAGCTGGCCACACTGCGCTTTGTTGTTGGCTGGCAGCCCCCCAAAAGCTGCCCGCAACATTTAACAGCGCGGGGGCGGACATAACATTTGCGTCACAGCTACCAAATTGCTAATATTGCTGTTGCTGCTTCTACTGCTGCTACTGCCAGGCTCATTCAGTTTAACGGTATACGTCGACGCGAAGGCAAACGAAACGCGCAAAAACGTCCAAAAACGCTCAACACTTGTTAGCAGTCTGACAAGTTCAAGACAAACAGTCTGGCTATAATTTGAAAGAAAACTGCAACATTTGGCATTTGTAACAGCCGGTGCATGTGTAGAAGAAATCTCAAATAGTCCTTACTCCAACACTCGTAGCTATAAATGCTTTTTATCTAAAGGATATTTAAAAAAAATTTTGCACGCCTACGCCAAATTTTGCGAGCCAAGCGCAGAACCACCAGCTGCCTGCTTTTCTGTGTGTACGCGTGTGGTTGTGAGTTGAAAATCAATAAACTCTGTCGTCGTCAACGTTATCGCTGTAGAATCTGTGAAAGGGCAGCATTGGCAACATGTACTAACCGTATAAACCGGCCATATGTTTAGCAAGAACTTTGAAAAACTGCAACATTAACTATTGAAACTAAAACAACAATAAACACCTAAAAGTGAACAACAAAAACAAAGTGAAAAACTTAACAAAAACAACAACAATATGGCCAGGCAAATGGAAATAACCTGCGCACTGATTGCACTACTCATGTGCACCATATTGGGTCACTGTGAAATGTCCGTTTACCCAGGTACATAAGCCTAAAAATAGAACAACTCAACTCAACCCAATTCAACCGACCCATACCACCCATCCCCCTCCTCCCACAGAACACTTACCTCACTTAGAACTACTGTCAAGTATTAGGTTAAATGTGTATGTATATGTGTGTGCGTGTGCACGTAATTTCAACTTTTGCGTCGTGAATGGGGCTGCTGAAAGGCAACCACTTCGTTTTGTGTATACTGTGTACTCGATATGCATGTATATGTATGTATATCGGTGTGAGTTTCTCTCTCTGTGTATGTGTGTATGTACATACATATACACACTTTAAGTATCAAATATTCACCAATCAAACCAAAATACCCACGCACATACTTCAAAGCTGCAACGCCAGCAGTTGTCGTATGCTATATCTATGTGTGTCTGTGTGTTCGTAGATCTACCCAGCTCGCACTAAAAGTCCTTTTTCCTGCTGCGAGTTTAAGTTCGAGTTCGCTTTACTGCAGTCGGTACTTTTTATAGCCTAGTTTTCAGGGCAGCAGCAGCAGTTGTACACACAAAAGCGTACATATGTACACACATACATACTATATATACGAAATGTAATCAAGTTTTTCCAAGCACGTCACAGCTTGTGTATATTTTTATGTGTGTGTGCGTGAGTGTGTGCGCGCGCGAGTGTGGTAATTGGTCTATTTTAAGGCATTGGCAATTAAATTGACTTTTGTTTGTCTATTCCGGTAGCATTTTGTTTTTTTCTGTTTTCCATCCCCTTAAGTCCTTTTGTCCGCCCATTGCTAGTTTTCTATTTTCGTCGCTTTTATTTTCGAACTCCAAACTGACACGCAGTCCAATTCAGGCACTAGCATAATGAATATATGTTTTTTTCGTTCCACACACGCACTCACAGACACACACACACACACACACATAAGACCTACTTTCAATTGATCTATTGCCTTATTTTCTTGTTTCTTATTCTCCTTGCAGGGCTTCGACGTCGTCCCATACAGCAAGTGGCAATGGAGACGCAGCAGTATGAGCAGCTCATGGAGGATCACGCTCGACGCCGGCTGCAGCAACAATTCGAGCAGCAGCTGGAATTGATCAAGCTGAAGATGATGCGGCAGCGACAGTTGCTGGAACAGGAACGATATCGTCAGCGGCAGCAGGAGATGCGGGTGATGGCCGAATCGGAAAATGATTACGATAATAACAACAATCTTAACAATCAACAATATGATCAATACGATAATGCCGAGGGTGATGCTACCTATGGAAGTCCTTTCGATGCCGTTCCGGATGTACGTCCACCACCACCGCCACTGATGCAACTACCGCTGCCCAATTTCAATCGACAGGACTCAATTGGAGGCTACAGCCGCAATAATCCAGGAGTTCTGCGAGAGCGCATACCCTTTGCCATCGGTCCCAATGATGCACGATTCTTTGACAACGCCAACGACCCATCCGGTGAGCTGGACTCTCGTGCCTTAGATGATTACGAGGAGTATGCACCAGCACCAGAGCTGGGTGCAACCGATTCCGTTACGGCCGGGAGTAAGCCGGTCACCGCTTTACCGTCGCCAAAGCCTGTAGAGTCACCAAAGCTGCTGGACACGGCCACCGCCAATTTCCATCGCATCAAACCACAAACAGCTGCCGCTGCAGCCGTTGCCGGTGTCAATCTTCCCCAGTCAAAAGATGCGCCCAATGAGATCAACGCCCTTATCGATAAGCTTCAAAAGCAAAGCAAATCCCCACATCTGACCTACCTGGCCAGCAGTGCAAATGATGCCAATGAGCATATTGTGCTGCGACAGCATCTCGGGCTTAACAGCGAAATGGGCGTCTACATTGTGGCTCTTATTGCGGGCGTCAGTGCTGCAGTTACTGTGGGTCTTTTAGCGCTAGGCGTTACCTGGTAAGCAAAATATTTAATTTATTCAAATGACCATCAACTTATTATTTACTTTAAATTTCTTGAACTTTATTCTTCGTAGCAGAAAAAAAATTTACCTAGTTTTATTTCGAAATTTTATATGTTTAAAAAACCAGATTTCATATCAGATATTTATTAATACTAGTACAGACATGATATTAAAAGATAAAAAAATATACAAAAATCATATATTAGATTATCAAAAATCATAAATTTATTAATCGATTAAAATAATAAGAAACTGAATAATTTATCCTATTATTGCTTTTTAAGTTCCCTTTCCATCTTAATAATGGCAAGACACTATTTTTTTTGTTTTTTGCGCAGGTTCCATAATCGTAGCAAAGCCGCTGCAGACGTTGACTATCCAGCGTACGGAGTAACCGGTCCGAATAAAGATGTTTCACCATCGTGCGATCGAAAGTTGGCGCAGAGCGCACAAATGTATCACTATCAGCACCAGAAACAACAGATTATCGCCATGGAAAACTGCCAGGCGACCGACGGAAGTTGCGGACTGTCCGATGTGGAAAGCGACGATGACAACGAGGAGGGCGACTATACTGTCTATGAGTGTCCCGGCTTGGCGCCCACCGGCGAAATGGAGGTTAAGAATCCGCTCTTCCTTGACGAGACGCCAGCAACGCCAGCAACTGGACCTGGCAATGCAACGGCTACAGCAATTACCACCACCAAAGCTGGCACCACCATTGCCACAACCACAACCACTAACAACAACATAACGCACGCAACGCCACAGCAGCCGGCTACCCAGAAGAAGGGCACCATCAAGCCAAATATGAATCTGTTGAATGCTGCAGCCAATGCTGCTGCTGCTGCTGTTGCCACCGAGGAGAAGCTAAAGCGTAAAACCAAAAAGTAAATTTGGTCAACATTTCCCTCTACTACTCTCTCTGTCATTCCACTGTCGCTCTATCGCTCTTTCCACTCTCTCGCCCTCTCTCTCTCTCTCTCTCTGTATTTTTCTCTTGGCATGTCATGTGCTTAAGGCAATTGGTAAAGTTTGACTGCTCCAATTTTGTCAGCCAACATGCATTAGACAGACACACAACCCAAAAAGTGCATCTACACACACACTCGCATACACACATACATGTATAGATTATATATTCCTAATGAAAACAATACCAATACAATAGGTTATGGAATTAAATTCCATGACAGCAGCTTTGCACTCGAGTGCAAAAAAAAAATTGCTTCAAAGTCAAAGCTTGAAGAAGGCACGAGCAAACTCTCTCTTTGGTTTTTCTTTCTTGGAATTCCCCTCTCCCAATTTAACTATAACTATAACAATATGATTATATGATTATGTATCGTAATCGCATTGCTATGATGTAAACCAAAGCTCTCAGCACGTATAACAATCCGGCCTCGCCCAACCTCCTTTTTCACATCGGCAGCTCCGACTTTTATAATTCGAAGTAAGATTATTACGCAGATGATAGATATCCTGTTATGTGCTTGTCCATCAAGAGCAGATGCAGATTGCACAATAACCTTTTATAATCGTTATTCAATAGCAATTCAACTACAAGCCCGTTTCCCCCTCCTGTGTCCTCAATTACGTATTGTATTGTTATTTAAAGGTTCTTTTTTTGTACTTTATATTAAGAAGAATTAATTTATAACAAACTATTTTAAAGTCTGCATAATTGGCATTGGAACAAGAAAAAAACCCAAGCAAAAAAAGTAAATTGCATAACATAACATATTATATATCTATTATGTGTATTATAAACATACATATTCTATACATATAATTATATTCGTGTAATTATTGTAACATACATATAATATACATATATATATATATATTTATATATATTTAATTAATTACTTATGGTATTCCCAAGATTATTTTCTAAATTATTGTACTACGCTTTGTGATCTTAAATTATCTGTGTCAATTTAGAAATACAATTCTGGTAACCAACTTATACACACATACATTAATACACAAAAACACATATATATGTATATGCTGTATATACTATATGTACATATGTACTTATCACACATATGTATGTGTATGTATATAACAAAACACGATGATGGGAATGCTATAGGAAGAATGAGATAAAATTATTTACAAGTATAACTTAACAATAATTTCCTGCACATTCATGTAAAGTAAATGAAAAACGACTGATAACACACACAGAGAAACACGCGTATATTGTACAAAAATAAAAAAATACCAAAAATAATAGAAAAAAAATTGAATGTAATGAAAATGTGAATGAAATTGTTTATTTAGTGGAAAAATTAACCGAAACTGTCCCGAAAAAAAAAAAATAATTCCCCCAAAAACAATATATAAGCAAAACATTTAATTGTATCTTAATTGCTGTAAATAAACATACAAATAAACAGACTAACAAAAACAACGTATGTGACAAAGCTACATATATTTATGACACATACAATATTTACTAGATCAAAAAACACAACAACGTGAACTATTGCGGCCGAAAGAATACACTGAAAAACGAAATACAACTTATATACACAAGAACTACAATAATACGAATAAAATCTACTGAAATAGAAAAGATAACATGGATAACATGAACAACTGCTAAGCATGTTGATAAAAAGTATGAAACTATTGTATATTGTGTACAGCAATAACAATTCTATAGGCATACATACATATATACTTTGCAACATTAATGCAACAAACAAACTGTTGAACAAAGTGTTGAGTTTTAAATATATATTTTATGAAGTTTTCCGGTGACCGCGAGACTAAGCAGAAAACAAATTTGTTCGGTATCTTGTTTGATAAAAAATACATACTTACCCACATGCAAACATATATTGTGCATAAAGAGTATAATTTACATTTTATGTATTGTATGATAACCATAATTACACAGATTATACAATATGCATACAAAATAAACTAAACTAATCCAAAAAAAAATTATTGTCAGTTTTATTCGATTGAATTCTATTACTGCACAGAACAAAACCATTTAAATATCATGACACTTTGGCGGCAAATTAAGAGGGTACCACACTGCTGAACACCGTTGGCGTTGCCAGCTTGTTGCCAGTGCTTAACAACACTGACAGGCATGGCATTTACTACTTATGCAGTGATGGTCGCACTGCCAACAGAAGCCAATCAGTAATTGCGACAATAATGATTCAATGTGCGTTCGTCGCGCGCGTTTTATTTTATATTAAATAATTTACAAACACAATTTTAAGTCGTGCGGGCATCAAAAAGTGCGCGGAATTCGGTGTGGCACCAGTGCTTTTGCATTTTGGAATTTAGCATTTATAACTATGCTGTGGTTCCTTAATACAGATAAACCTGCTGTTGTTGTTGTTGCTTTGTTCTTTAGGTAAGTTTTACTATTTTTGTTTTTTGGGGCGTAATCGGGCTTACCTATAAATAAATGTCTTGAATCTAGATTGCTGTCTGTATTCAGCCACTAGCACTGGATGTCCCCACAACGTCGTCGCATATCTATCAAGTGTAAATTTTTTTTTTGTGATATATAGATACATATATTTATTCTCATGTATTTCGGGGCATACTTGTCGATTACGAAATGCGTGCTCGCTTGTCAGAAAGGGGGTAGCCCCCAATTAGCATACGTTGTGCGAAGCATTAACGACGTTGCCGACGGCGTACACAACGAAAGTACGTAAAAGGCGGCACCAGCATTAGGGGTATTGTATCCATCCATTGGTGGGTGCTATCGATTTGTTAGGGGTGTGAATTGCTGTTTGCTTGTTTGGATAATTTTTGTGTTAAATTGCCGGTAAATGAGTAAAAGTAAAATACTGCGATTCATCCATCGTCGTTGCAGCAAATCAATAAAAAAGTCATTCAGCGTCGTTTCCTTTTCGGTCGTGATAAACTTAAGCACTAGATCATGTGATAAGCAAATTGTTATCAGACACTCACAAATCGGTTGTTGAGTGAAAAACAGACAGTACAGTAAACGCTCAATGGAATGGTGTTTCATTACAAAATACAAGTCGTTTAAATACGAACAGGGAAAATTGTAAAAACCTACACACATATATAGACGCATTGTAACGACGCTTCTTTGAGTTTCACTTTGTTGAAATATTTTCCAGCTGTTGTTTTGCTTACTTGTTAAACAGGATGCGCAGGCAGGCAGGCAGACAGACAGACAGACAGGCAGGGTAAACGTTGCAGGCCAGATGTTTTTTATTTCAAGGCTCCCCATGCGTCGAATGTTTTGCATTGGTTTTGCTTTGCAGCTCTTTCGGCTCTCTCTCTCTCTCTCTCTCTCTCTCTCTCTCTCTCTCTCTCTCTCTTGAGCACTTTAGGACTTTACGACTCTTGGTACAGGCACTCGAAAGTACTTATGGTACATACGGATTGGTTAACGTTTTTAGTTGATAGGTTTGACCCACTTTACATTGCGAGCAGATCGCACACAGAGGCACAGAGAGCAAGAGAGAGAGAGAGAGAGGGACAGAGAAAGAATATACAAACGCAGCAGAAATACAAACCCCATAATGAAGCTCATTATTCTATGTGCTTGGCCTTCCTTTTCGCTTTGTTTGTTTTTTTTTTCTTTTTTGTTATTATTATTGTGTAGTTTCTCTTGTTACTATTCAGTTGCTGTGATTACAAGTACTTATTACACACGCATATATAAATTTATGCTGATACATAATGCATGTACATATGTATTTTGTAAATACTAACATATGTACATATGTATATTAAATGCACTTGACTTGCATTTGCATTGCAATCGCATCAGCTTCCAGTGTTTGCTGATAAGTTTGTGCAAAATAAAAATTCTCAATGAAAGTAGATCGCGGCGATTTGGCAGCTTAGTGAAATACAATTTGCTTATAGAACAGTGAGTATTCCCACACGGAACACGCTTGAGTATTGCATATTTGAAAATGCATCCAGCTACCAGTACACACACATACACGTATTCATTTGAATATTTAGATTTGTATGCAATTTTCACAATCGCATTGGCATCTGGGCGAAGGTTAATTTAAATATGTATGTATATATAGAAAAGCAATGTGCATACATACATATATTTGTATATGTACACACCGATATAGATTTAAATTTTTTAAAAACAAGTGTGTGGCGGTTATTGAACTTGACGATGGCATCGCTGTCAACACTGGCGACACCAACTGACCTTGCCCGCCATCCACAATTTTACAAGACGCCCCGTGTTGTATGGCAGAATCTTCAAAAAGAAAACTCAACTGAAATGAATTCATTTCTTGTTGATATGTTGTAAAATAAAACATCATGATTTAAAGCTGTTGAATGATCTGCTCGAGGGTCAGCTGAGGCTTTTGACTACTTTATTGTCGCATTCCACTGGCTAAAGAATTTATCAATGGCAATTTAAGACGCCAACACACATTCCTCCAATGGGAGTGTGTACATATATACATATGTACAATTATATTATGAAAGTTATATGTATGTAATAATGTATTTTATTAAAATACAGCTGCAGGCTGATAAACAAGCAAGTAGTCCAATTTGATTTCCGCGAACTTTGCAGCTGGTTTTTTTCCTTTTGTTTGTTTTCCTTCAAGAAATTTATGTAAAAACAATAAACATATTTATTGGACTGCTTATGTATACATATAAATACACATATGTGTGTGGTTGGTGGGTGGTGGAGCAAGCGTCATGTGGTGGCCCAGAGACGCCTCCACATTTGCATTTCCCCCTGACCAAAGAGAAATATCAATAGAGAATTTGTTAACATACAAATTGTAATGCAAATATATATATGTATATGATGATGTGTATGTGTGTCTTATGCCATTGTACGTATGTATGTATAAATGAATGTACATATATATTTTTTTGTTTGTCCAATCCAAAAGGTAGGCAGAACAAAGCTAAACAAATGCAAAACTTTGAGAATAGAAAACATGTAGTCGAAAGAAAAAAACAATATACATATACATATGCATGTTTACAAGAAGATATTGTGGATAACCTGTATATATAACACTAACAAAAACAACAATAACATCAATCACACTAATACACACGTGATTGTTGCTAATTGCATTTGATATCTTCACAAATCGATGCCCGGTAAAAACAATACTAAAACAATTGGCAGCAATATTCCATATACATCTGCATCTGTATCTGTTTCTGTATATATGCACATTGATCAACTAGCTGTATATATTTGGTTCCGTAATAGTTCAAATAGCCGATAAAAATCCATTTGCTCAAGAAAAATAAAATGGGGCAGTCTGGAAAATAATTCATTTTGAAATTTATTTTCTTCTATCTGAACAAAAAGACTCGTGTTTCTGGTTCTTCTCTATCTCTTTTTATACCCTTAACCCATGAAATGGGTAAAAAAAAAGGGTATAATGTTTTTGTGCAAATGTATGTAACAGGCAGAAGGAAGCTTCTCCGACCCCATAAAGTATATATATTCTTGATCAGCAGCAACAGCCGAGTCGATTTAGCCATATCCGTCTGTCTGTCCGTCTGTATGTATGAGCGCGTCGATTTCACGAACTACAAAAGCTGGATACTCCAGATTTTGGATATGAGCTCTCCCAATCCCTAGGCATGACAAGTTTGCTTAAAATTTTCGATAGCTTTTCAGGTTTACGATATACACATGTAATCGATCACAACAAAATCTTGAATTTCAAAAAACTGAAAATGAGGATTGAAAATATAAGCAAAATAATGAACTTCTGTGAAAATTTCATTAAAATCGGTTAAGAAACACCGAAAATATGACACCATCAAGCATTGGTACAGCGGTCCGTCTGTATGATCAAGAGTTAAGGGTATCTTCTAGTCGAGCTTACTCGACTAGAGCCTTCTTACTTGTTGTATATATATATGTATGTATATCTACATATAACTGAACACGATCTAAATGAAAAAAAAAAAACAAAAATCCTTAAGAATATCGAGCAATATAAATGTTTTGTAAAACTAATTATTAGTTTAGAGATTAAACTTTGGAACAGAATTCCTTCGTGCTCGTTTGTGATACATATTGCTCTCACTATGCAAACCAACTAGTAATAATTAATGTTTTACGCAAAAAATACAGAATGAACTTTAATATGTTGTTATACGGTTCTCAGTGGGAGACAAGTGGCAACAGTGATAAGCAGCAAGCGGAGATTTAATTGTCATACAAGGCAGAGACTTTGGTGATAAGTTAAAAAATAATTTTATTCGAAATACATTGTTGAAAATGCATTGTACTTCTAACGTGCATAAAATAGTTTTTTGGGCACATCGGTAAAAATTAGTAGCATACAATATTTCAGTATTCCTATTTGGATTTTAAGTTTGCGAAATTTCAAGTTTGGAAACATTTCATTCAACATTCCAATTTCGTTCGATTTCAAAACACCAACTTGTTTCAATAGATTAATTTTGCAATTGATTTTGGGCTTATTGAAATTCTTTTCACTGGGCATATTCTACTGTAAAAAGTAATTTTAACACTCAATTTTTGTTGCGTTTATGCGGAACTTTTAAATAATAAACAAAGTGTTTCTCTTCGATTTTGTTGTAGCTTAAGCATTCATCGATAGCTTAAGCATTCATCGCTATATACCTAGTATATGAGTCTATTCCTTGTTTCTCAGTCGCGTACGCCATTATAGAAATCAAATTACATATACATATGTACATATGTATATATATCCCTTGCGCAAGGCAGACTAATCGAATCAAACGCATTTGCAAAGGCATTTGGCCGGGTCGGGTAAAAACGTCAGCATTTGCTATGGAATGATTATGACTTAATTGAAATTAATTAGACGGGGTCGTCGTCAGGCAGTCTTTGAGAAATGTATGTCATCAGCACATATAATATACTTGTGTTTAATAATTAAAGCTAGCTTGTTTTTGTTTCATTTATATACCAATATACCAGGGTATTTTTATGCCTGATAGGGCATCTATAGGGTCTCTCCATTTCATGGGTTCGTTAACCGTTTTGGTGACTTGTTTTTGTCGTTCTTCCTAACCAAACTTTCCGCTGACTGTGCATATCATTTGTGGTGGTGCATCGGCACCGGCACCCCCCAAAAAGCTAACCGACAGCCATAACAGTAGCAGTTGTTGTTGGTGTTGCTGTTGCTGCCATAAAAGACCAGATCCAGGTCTATTCGTGCCGCTTGCCGCGTGACTCACATTGCCCGCCGCTGTGGAAATTGATCACCGAAGCGTGCAACACGCTGCAGTGTTTTCTTTTTTTTTTTTTTTTTTTTGCTTTTTTTGTTTTATGGAAGCTTGCTATTGTTGTTCTGCATTGTGACTTTTGTTGCAGCCACCACAGCACAAAATAGGTTTTCAGTAGACAAAAAGTTAGAGCACGGTGCAGCAACAGAAATGTTGCTCAGCGTAAATAGCTAAATAAATAAACATATATTTCTAAACTACACATTTATTTACAGGTTATCGCATTAGTGGTCCTCGTTCGTTCGAGACACTTCTAACCATGATGCGCTATTCGGAAATATCTCGCGATCTGTCCACGGATAATATGCGCTACGCAGAGGTAAGTTTGCCCATAAGTACCAAGTTTAATACATAAATAACATGTTTTTTAATCCGTTACAGTTGAGCAGAAAACCTACAACAGACTATGTCGGCTATGCTGGACAGGCTTATGTCACGGCCTCCCCCACGAAGTCGCGCTGTCAGCAACAAACGCTTCAGCAGCAGCAACAGTCGTCACCACAGCTGATGATGCGTCAGTCAAAACAGCGTGGATCCAATGGCAATGCACACACTATGGCCTGTTTGCGTCAGGACAGGGCACAGAAGGAGCAGCAAGCTGAAAAGATTCAGGCACAGCAGCCGGCCAGCAAAACGTTGAACATAAAGAATTCGCGACGCAAAAATTCAATTGGTTGTTTGACTAGCTTCAGCTCATCGCCAGATTCGCCCGGTTGTTACTACAGCATAGCGTAAGTTGATTAGAACAAAATAAATTATTCAATATATGTATATAAAGTGATTTCCTTGCAGTACAACCACAGCGCCTGCGAATAAATCTCAAAGCCTGCCATCGCATGGCTCCATTAAGCAACTTGATGCGGTCATCTTGAGTGCATTGCGTATGCCGGCCGATTTGCTGGCTAATCAGATAACGCTTCTCGATTTTCCCGTGTTTGCGCTTATACAGCCCGATGAGCTGAGCAGCTGTGCCTGGACCAAAAAGGATAAACATGTGGTTACGCCTAACATTGTTGCGTTCACCAAACGCTTCAATCACACTAGTTTCTGGACAGTGCAGGAAATATTAAATGCCGAACAGCCCAAGCAGCGTGCAGAGATCATGACTCACTTTATTAAGGTTGGTTCGATTTCGCATAAAACAGTTACTACCGATTAAAGACTTAAACTGCTCGTTTCAATATGTTGCATTGAGAAATTAGCAAGTAATCATGTTCTAAATACATGATGTTCCAAACACGAATGGCTTAACCCTTAAAGCAGGACTTATATTTGCGAACATTTCATGTGAATGTAGTTATGTAACTTATAATTTGATCAATGTAAATTAATGGTGTTTAATTTTAGGTAGCTAAAAAACTGCACGAATTGAACAATCTGCATTCGCTGTTTGCCATTATATCGGCCATGCAAAGTGCAAGCATTTATCGACTGAAAAAGACCTGGGCCTGTTTGTCGAAAAAGGATCGGCAATCGTTCGAGAGGCTGAGCGATATATTCAGTGATCAGAACAATTGGGCTAATCTGCGATCGTATTTGGAGAGTTTACGTCTGCCTTGCATACCGTATTTAGGACTCTTTCTCACCGATTTAATCTACATTGATTTGGCGCATCCGCACAAGGGTGGCCTGGAACCGGAACAGCGGCGCAACAAGATGAACAACATATTGCGCGTAATCTCCAACTATCAGCAATCTGATTATCGGCATATACAACCGCATGAGTCCACACAAGAGTATCTGACATCCATACGCTACATTGAGGAGTTGCAGAACATTTTCGAGGAGGATCAATACAAGTAAAGTCCACTTTCCTTTTCACTTATCTTTCAGGAAACAAAACTAAAGTTGCCTCTATTTCTAAACAGACGCTCGTTGAGTTTAGAGCCCGCCTCGCCATCTGGCCCCAGCTCGTCGTCCTGCAGCTCCAAAGAATCATGCAATGTGGAATCCGTGACTCCAGCATTGGGCTGCTTGAATCTATCGCCAGCCAAGACAATTGGCTCCATGCGCATGGCCAGTGGCACAAAGTTTGTACCTGGCCATCGCAAATGCCGCAGCCTGGGCACCAAGTAAGTTTTCCACTGCTCTCACATCTTCTAACACCAAATCTTTTACGCGCATTTTCTAACTGCCTACAAACACTTTTCGTGTCTCATCCCTTGTTCTAAACCACAACTCGACACAAAACTCACTGCGCAATTGGACTGAACCATGGGGGTCCTAATCAAACGTTAATATTAATATGCATTTCAACTTTTAATCGCTTACTATAAATAATATTGTGTTACTGTTTTAATTATTATTCGTCGTCTTGTGTCACATATGCTTTTTGCTTTGTCTTTGCTCTGTATCTTTGTATCTCGGTGTATCCTCTGTGTATATACATTTTTATCTGGCTGTTTCTTTGTGGCACACCAGAATTCGCAGCAGCAGCTTGCCACGCAACTTTGCACAACGTTGCCAATGCTGCATTGTTATGATTGCGCCGGGAATTGGCACAATCTCCAACAAGCGCTGCAGATGCCGCCGGTGAGTGTCCCCAAAACGTGTGTGTAGACCGTAGCTAGGATATTTTAACTCGGATGTTTTTTATTTCATACGTTCTGTTCCGTTGGTGCACGGACCCAACATAAATGCTTCAATGTAAACGAGACAGTAATTTTCGGAAAGTCGAATTTGCTCTACCCTTGCAGAATAACTTTCAGTTCAGTATGTTTCATATTGATTGGCACAATAAAAGCCGAAATACCAATCAAATTTAATTAGATCAATCTGAAAAGATTATCTGATCAGGAACGCACACACCTGATGGATATGATTTGCTAATAAATTAAGTTAATACTCTGCAAGGGTATTAAAAACAAAAACCAAAAAACATATGCCAACTTAAACAATAACAATAACACACGCCTACACACGCACTCACACATGTTTTGCTCTAATGCTTTGGGTGTAAATTAGTTGTATGAGTTTGGCTGGATGATTTTTCGTATAATTTCGCTGATGAGCCCACATACATTACACTCACTCACACCCACACTAACATCGACACCAACACCCGCACCCATATACTTACATACTCGTACACAGTCGCGCTCTGTGTTGCTTTACATTGAAACAAATTTTTTCATACCATTCAAAACGCTTGTCTGCATGACGCCCCCTCAAGTATATATGTGTGTGTGTTTTAATTGCCTAATTGAACGCATTTGACTAAAATTTCGCTTCAATTTCGCAGCATCTTTGGAAAGATTGCGCCAAATAATTACGATGGACATCCGCATCATCTGCACCTGGACCATGATCTGTCGGCCCAATTGCCACGTCATCATCTGCTTGACGATTCCGTGCTGGAGCACACCGATGCTCTATCTAATGCAGATCTGACCTCGTTGGAGAGCGCAGAGGGCATACTCGGCGACTTCACGGGCAGCAATTGCGATCTAATGTCACCGGAGACAGCCGCTGCAATGCAGGGCTGTGTGCGCCGCAAGACCGTACAGAAGGAAGGGCGCAAACCAGCTGTAGCCTCCTGGCAACGCTACTGGGTACAGATCTGGGCTAATTCGCTTGTCTACTTTCCACCGAAGTCGTTTAAGGGCAGCGACCGTGGCGACTTCAAACGTGAGCCGTGCAAGGTGTGCCCACTGGACGGCTGGTATGCCCATGTTAGTGACAACACGAAACACAAGAACACCTTCGAGCTATACCACCGCACCCTGGGCACCATTTACAAGTTTCGCACCGACAGTCCACAGATGACGCATCTCTGGACGAATGCCATATGTAAGCTGGCAACGACGCGCGTGCCAAAGCCACTGCCCGCCAACCTGATGTCCTTTGAGTGAGCGAATGGCAAAAACACCACTAGCAACTCTCTCGAAAATGATGATGTACTCACCAAATTAGGTTAAGTTATGTATGTAGCTGTTCATTTTCTCACGTATGTCATGTTGCAACCGCAACTACAACCACACAACATTCCCGCAACTCTCTGCTTGTTAAACCACCATGCAACAACACCAACCAACAAACAAACTAACCAACAAACTATCGAACAAATTGAAGTTTGCAAATGAAACGATTTCAAATGGTATTTCAAAAGACTGACAGACTAGCAAAGAAGAACAACAAGAACAAGAAGTAGATAAAGATAAAGATAATGATAATGATAATGATAAAGTTATAAGGTTGAAAAAGTACAGGAATACACTCAAAAGCACCCACACTCGATAATACACAGTCCAAAATGAGCAATAGCACTATATTCGAGCTAATAATAATATGTAATAGAAATATATGTGTGTAATTAGACGATTAAGCTGATTTATCACTTGTTACAAGCTGTGGCTATCGAATTCTTATTGTGTTGTTGCTTCGTATGTTGTAACTTTAGTTAGAATTAATACAGAAGAACCATTTCAATTTTTTTGTTCAATGTTCATATGCATCAAGTGTGCCATATTAATTTTTAATTACAACATAGTTTTACAACGATTTATACGGAATCTGAACTTTGTACCGCCTTTTTCTTAGGCCAAGTCTAACTTAATTTAGTTAAATAGTTAATGCACTAATTGCTAAATTCCAAGTGTCTGAATAGACGTTTGCCTAACTACTTTGTAAAAAAAGAATCAAAACAAAAACAGATAAATTATTATATATACATTTAAACCGAATAAAATCAAATATATGAGTATATCAAGTACTTTATGTTGCATGCTAGGATTTAGTTTGTAAGCTTATACTAGTTTTACATGTTGCATGTTTTATCGACAATACAGCTTGAAATCTTAACAAATCAAAATCAAACGAAATTTATGTTAACTATGGGTAACAGTTACTTTAGACACTTACTTATACATACATATATATATCAGTTACTAAGTTAAGCTTTGTCAACCACCAACAACAATAAAAACAACATTTGATTTGAAAATTTTACCACTGAACACAAAAAAATGCAGCAACAACAACAATATAAAGTCTATTAAAAACAAATTACAAAAACTTCATCTTCTGTTATATAATGGAGCGCGCGTACGTTATTTATAACAATTTTCACGCGTTGCTCGTGCAAACTGCTCTCGAATTTGCAATTCATTTGCGAGCTGTGCACGCTGCATGAATCCCAATAAGTGGCGCCGCACCATTTGGAGCTATTTAACATTAGGAGAAATGTCTAAAGTACTCGCAGTCTATTGCGAAACATGAAAGGGTCCACAAGTGTTGCAGATATCAACGGTAACAACTCCGAATCTAGCTCTGACTCTGACAGGATGATGACATTGCGGACCAAACCAAATGGTAGCTGTGGGCGTCGGATTTGTGTGTTGGCCTTTGTTTTATTGTTTTGGCTCTGTTTGACCATTGACGTCAGTGTGGGCGGCAAGACGACGACCATGTAAGTGTTTTGGTAGGATGTTATATAATAATACTAGTCTAGCCAGACAGACGACTTTCACTTCCTGCATGCCTCTCATTCCCATTCCGATTTCGATTCCTCTGTGTAGTGTTCGTCATACAGATACAGTGGATGCACAATTGGACGGCTTCTGGACAAATAGGACCACATGGAATGCGCGTTGGGTAAAATACTGGCGAGCAAAACGGATTTACGAGCCAATTTGGAAAAAAGTATGGACTCCCACAATATTAACCGAGTGGGTACCACTGCCAAATGCTCCAGCTCCAGATGCGTGGAAAGAGGCTAAAAAGCAGCTACACTCTCGCTAAACAGACTAAAAGCAAGAAAAACAGACTGACCTGATATATTATTAAGTATTTATTTATTTGTTAATTAAATGTCTACTGATAATTTAAGTGGTTGCCAACAGCAAAAAGTGATCATTACAAACTAACGACTGGATTCACAACTATTTACAAGGTGCTTGGAACTGGTGCGTGGGTGTGTGGCATATGTTTTGAATCATATTCATATGGCGTCCTACGCGCCCGGAAACTTAAATGACTGCGATGTGGTGATGGGAGCAACTGCGGCTGCCGTCGATTTTGCTGCCTCCAGAGATTTAGCTTGAAAATCAGCACTGGCCACTGGTTGCAGTTGTGTTGGCCTTGTTGGTGTTCCGGCTGCATTGCTGTCATCGCGTTTCCACACAACTTTGTCCTTGGTGTTGTCTTTGCGATCCCAGTCGGGGTGGACGGAATGATGGTGATCGTGATGCTCATGATGGTGATCGGGAGTGGGGAACCATTCCGATATGACGACAGGCTTCCAGATTTTCTTCCAGCCAGGCACCCATATTTCCTTCCAGCCAGGCACCCAGATTTGCTTCCATGCTTCCTTCCATTCTAGCTTGTCGGTCCAGATTTCTTTCTTGCCTGGCTTCCAGTACTGTTTCCACGCTTCCTTCCATTCGAGCTTCTTGTCCGGCACCCAGATTTGTTTCTTGGCCGGCTTCCAGATCTTCTTCCAATGTGATTTCCAGACCACCCTCTTCTTCCACAGATCGTGGCTAGTGTACTCCCAGCCCTCATGATCCTTCCCCAAATACTTTTCACCAGGAATGCCAACCTAAAATAATTTAAATGTGGTGGATTGGAACAATGTTTGATTGGAGCTCTCATTTAACTTTACCTTGACGAGTTCAGGTGTCCAATACTGCTTCCAATCGGGAACCTGTATATCCTTCCAAGCGGGCACTAAAACCTCCTTCCAATAGGGTACCTAAAAAAAAAAAAAAAAATTAAACTATATAACTTTAGCACGATTTAAATATTAACTTACCCATATTTGTTTCCATGCGGGCACCTGAATTTCCTTCCAGCCTGGAACCTTAACCCAATGTGGCTTATATATCTGTAAACAAATAATCATATACATAGATCAAGTAATAATAATAAGTCTTTAAATATGCTAACTTACCTTCTTCCACGATGGATTCCAGATTTGTTTCTTTGCGGGTTTCCAGATCTTCTTCCAGCCCTCCTTCCACGTGACCCTCTTCTTCCAATAGCCAGGATCGTGATGTTCATGGTGCTCATGCTCATGAATGTGATGCTCATGAACTTCATGCTCACCAATGCCAATGTCGAGACCCAGGCCAAAGCCATGTCCAATGCGCTGCTGAACGGCACTCTTGCTGCTCACCTGGGACTCGGCTGTTTGTTGATCTCCCACAGCTTTGGCATGGCTGCCCACAGTGGCCACAAAGAGCGCACCGAACAAACCCAACTGCAAGTAAAGCAAAGTCAAAATCAATGATAGTCAACAAAAAACAAAAGACTTAAGAAACAAACTTAAGATTATGTCGAATTCGCAACGATTATGTGAATTAATCAAAAATATTCTTCATGTCAAGCGTAAAAGCCAACAAACGGGTTTTAACTGGTCAGCCACTCATTCAGTTTATCCCATTCTGTTGATTGTGTTTTTGCTGGTATTGTATTTTAATTCGCATTGTTTGCACAATGACAAAAGTAAAAAGTAAGAGTGTTACGTCGCGCTGTTGTTTATTACTTTTAAGGTATAAATATGGCATATCAACATGACGATGATGATGATCAAGTATGACCTGACTTCAGGTCAAAATATAAGTTGTGTTTGTTTAATTTTGGGTCTGGCCTCTTTCTCTAAATATGGTCAAAATTGTGTTTTGTCATTATGCAAATAGTTGTATCGTCGGCGTCGGCGTCGGCGTTGCCGCTGTTGCAGGCATAGAGCTCTATGATTGGTATTGCCGGCGAGGTCAAAGTATTTGGCGTCAATTTGCTGTCATCTTTTGGGCATTGGGAATTTCACAAAAAATCATAGTAATCTCCCAAATTCAAAGTCCAATTAATTTGCGCACGATCCGATTATGAAATTTGAATTAGCGGCCGGCAAAAAATTATCTCATCACTTGCACCGAGGGTGCTAATTGCGGCCTAAAGTGCGGACGACGTACCGCGTTCGCTCAGATGTCGTCTTAGCCACTCTGTTTCCGTTGTTTCTGTGGTGAGTGAAAGTCATTTGAAGGCACTTAAGTCGCCACTGATGCCGTCTGCAATCTGCTCTCGGCTCCCTCACAGCTCGTGAGGAAAAAGAGCATTGCATTTCATGGCAAAGCGCTAATGAAACCATAGCGTTGTCATATTTGTGCGCTTTTAATTGTTGACAATGTGGCCTCAACGCGATTGAAAAACTCACAAACTTTGGACAGAAAAGAAAAATGTCGTGCTAGTGATAAACAATTGTCTGGGCAGGAAAGTGTGCATGTTGGAAAATCGATTATGAAAATTAGCTTAACATGCCTTTTTTTCTTTCAATGAGATTTAAAACTTAAGCTAATGCCGCAGTTTAATCTTAACATTTATCTTATGTAAATTATAATAGTTACAACGAAACTAACATAACATGATATAAAAAAATGAAATTTTTAATGTGGAAGAATCATATCTCAATAACTAAAGTTTGTGAAAAGTGTTTAAGAACTCTATCAAAATGTATATGTGCTACGACAAAAAAATTAATTCAGATAATTACTATATTTAAGTTCAAAAATAAAGTTTATTAAAGATATATTTAAAAAAACCTCCTAATACAAAATATGGTTTAATTTACTCAATTCAAAAACAATTCACATCGCACATTGCTAAAAGAAATATCTGAAGCATGTTATCCTACTTTACAAACGTATTTCCATAAAAGTATATAGCTTTGAGCTTAACAAATTGTACGCATCTATTATAAAACTGCACTAAACTGTCAAACTGTATTCCATTTGTTCCACTTCGGTGCATAAACAAAACAACAATAACCACACCATCATTTCACACTATGTTTTCCACTTGGTGGGTGACATTATTGGTAATTACCACAAAATGCCGCTGGATCCTCATGGCTCCCGCTTTAAATTTGTGGGGTGTTGGCCCTAGACCAAAAAACTATAACACAAATTCACTTGGGCACAAAAAATTATATAAATCGTAACTGTTTTGCGGGGCGCGCGCGCAACTTTCTAGGCCACTTTCGTGGATCTGACTGTCGCACTGGAGATTGGGCAGCCAGGTTAAATAGACGACGCCGACGACGGCTCACAGGTGCTGCTGGTGCAAAGAAATCGACAAAACTGAAAACTGAAATGAGAGCGATGGTGAAAATGAAAACGAGAGCGATAGCGAGAGCGAGAGCGAAGAAGCCGAAGACCTTGAATTCTCATAACGGTTTTGTGTGTAAGTAATGACATAGCAGAGAGCTTTTCACATGTCTACAACAAAAGCTTAGCTTATGCTCTGAGAGCGATGCCGGCAAATGCTCTCTTTCTCTCTCTCTCCACCATTCTTTTTTATGGTGCGCATTCGCATTTGTTTTTTGGCAACGAAGTGGCTGCAGCTTGAACACACTAAAGAGTGAAAAAGAAAGAGGGAGAGGGAGAGGGAGAGAGGGAGAGAGAGAGAAAGGGTGATAGAGCGGGGTGAAGATCAGGTGCAGGCGTTGATCCAAAATGTTGTAATCACAGTCGCTGCTTATGGCAATAAATGCTATAAATCTTAATAATAAAAAAGACAAAATGACTACAAAAACATTGGCGCAATGCAAATTAATAGCACGAAATGGGAAATCAACAAAACCCACAAAATGTATGGCAACGTTGCGTGTATTTTTGTTTAGTTTGGGCTGTGAGTATGCATATACATGCACACACACATACATACATATTATGTGTACATGTTAATATATATTTGGAAATTCTTGTTCAATATATATTGATGGCATGAAGGTCGTCACGTTCGTGAGGTGCCTGTGATGTCAACACATACACACACACATAGTGGCACTGGTACGTACCGCCCACTTGGCGGCACTCATAACGGAATGGGCAATACTTCAATCAACTAGTGACTTTTTGTTGTAATTTAAAAGTCATAGATGGCGCTCTAACTCGGTTAAGGGCAATCGCTTGCGTTACGTGCCAAATGAGATCTAAACAATAAACAACAACCTTTTGCAACTTGTCCTGACCACTGACCACTGACCACTTGCATTTTTGCATGTGCAACAATGTGGCAACACTTGGCAATCCGCGTATTCCCATTGGAAATGCGGCTTAGCTTAGTTTATCAAACTCTTTATTTTGTTGTGAACATTAACTATTTGTTTGTATTTGTATTTCCTGCATCTCTGCAAAACATGCGGAATTCCATTCAAGCGCTGCTCTTTAAATGGTTGGCTACATTTCCAAAAAGCCAAGTTAATTGCATGTTGATTTAGTTTTTAACAATTCGTCTCGTTTCTCACGACTGAGCAGAGAGACTTGGCCAGTCCCAGACGCAGTTCCAGGTTTTGTAGCATGCGTGTGGCAGGCAGAGTGGTTCCGTTATAACTAAACCAACTTAGTGGGCAGCATGTGATAAAAGAAAAATGACCAATAACTTATGTAATATGTTTAATGTAAATTGCAATCAATCAATTATAATTTATGTATATTGTGTTTGTTACTTATTTTTATACCCTAAACCGATCAAATCGGTAGAAAAAAGGGTATTATCCTTTGTGCATATGTCACAAGCTGAGGGAAATTCTGCACCACAAAGTAAGTAAGTTCATCATAAGCATCCACATCCGCCCACATCCGTCTCTCGATTGAATCGAAAAATCGATTGAGAAACACTGAAGATGGATTGCAGATTGCAGTTAACCTCTTGAGTCCCGATTTGTTTGAGCGTTGATTAAGAATGTTTAATTCCGATGACGAATCAAACTCACCATCTGTAACTTTAGTTATTCAAATGTACCCAAAGGGGTGAGTCAAGCATGCAGTGGCATTATTGAATGTAGTCTTAAACACACTATTGTGTACAAACAATGAATATATGTATGTCCGTGTCTAGGGTTTCAGGGTATCTCCTAATCGAGCTCCATCGACTAAAACCTGATATCTTGGGAAATATTTCCAGCTATTTAAAATATCAATTAAAATCTATTTTTAGTCATTTCTGCTTTAATAAATATGTACTTTCATGATTTATAACTATTATTAAATGATTTTAAAAAGTTATAGTGAGTGTGCCATTAACAAAATGTCGCCTAATGAATAGAGACATTTAATATGGACAATGGGTTTTCTCAAGTACAAATGAGAATAAAAAATATTGTATCCACAAGCTATGATCCAATTATGTATGAATATGTAATATGTTGGCTTCTTCCTTGTGTTATCAAAAGATATCAACGGCTTCGCTTCGGCAAATGAAGTGCATTAATATCCGTCACCAGACCAGGCAGCTCGGATATGAGGAAATGACAGCATCTGGTTGAGGAGCCTGTTAAATGCACACGATTCGCACCAAATAAACACTAAACCAATATTAATATTCATTAGAGTGAGATAAATAAATGAAAACGAAAAAAAAACACCCTCTGTCCGTTTGGCCCCTGCAGCGTTGTTTCGGTGCGTTTCAGGAAGTTAACTTACAAAACGTTGGACAAAAGCCGCAGACTAGTTGCCACTGCTGCAACTGAATCCAGATGCGAATATGCCAGTGCAAATTTGAAATGCGTAATAAGGTAATGTTTTGTTGGTATGGGAGGGGGGGGGGGGCGGGGGGAAGATAGAGAGAGAGAGAGAGAGAGAGAGATAGAGGGGGTAAAGAAATGACAGCTTTTGAGTCATTTGCTAGGCTTGGGGGCTTAAATGTCTGGCCATACATACATATATATATTCATGGCTTCCTTTTTCTGGCAATGCACAGCACAGTTTGTCTGGACATGATGTGAAATGGCAGGCATAAAACGATGATGGCGATGATAAACCTGATTTCAAGCAGCCGTTGAACTACTTTTACTTTTCCGAGACTGCGCCAAATTCAAAAATATATTGTTAGTTGTAGTTGTTGGATTGTGTTGTACATCAAAATAAATGTATTCCAGGCATATATGGAACGGTCATATCGCATCGGCAATCAGTCAACGTATTAAAGGGTGTGTGCTAGTCTGTGTGCACTTCCTCCACATTTCAACCAAATTGAATTGAATTTGAAAGATGGCAAAGATTGCAGAGAAAATCGCTGGCGGGGGCGAAGCGTGTGCCAACTTGACAAGGAGAAAGAGAGATTGAGGGGTGTGGCAAGATATGTATGCAAATAGTTCGCATATTTGTATGTGGCACCTTTATTTATTTGGTCCTGCTGCTCCTTTTACTTCCGATAGCCACTTGTCTTCCTGTTTGGTCACCAAAACAAAAATAAGCAATTGTGGCTTTTTGGGCAGCTGGCTGAACCACTTTGGCAACGTTACGATTACGAACAAGTTGACAAGTCCAACAAAGCGAACACGCACCAAAGGCAATAGCGATCTGGTTGTCTTGCGGTAGTTGCAATTTTCGATCTTGTTGTTTCTTGTTGTTTTGCACTTTTATGGCCAGTTTGGCTAGCCAGCTTGTTGCAGTTTAATTGCGGGCGCCCGTTGCGCCTACTTCCCTATGTACAACAACACTTGAACTTTCCTAAACTAACAGAGAGATAGAGAGAGAGAGAGAGAGAGAGAGAGAGAGAGAGAGAGATTGACCACTAAACACTTCCCTCAAGGTTGCAACATGCAGCACGAAGTCTGTAGACACCATCCAGTTACTCCTGTATATACTTTTAATGAATTAAATAGCTTAAGCAATACAAATTGTGTTAAAATAAATATGTAATCAGTCAGTAAGAGCTCTACGGGATTATATACTTTTGAGAGAAGGGATTATAGTAAAAAGGGACAACACGTTCAATATCCCATTATCAAACTTTTCTGATCAAACTTATTACAACCACAAAAAACTAACATAGCTCTATGCATAAGACCAATTGTTATGCAGATTATTTTCATGTTATATTCGGACTATTTGTAGACCTCACGTTATAAGGAGAGTTTAAGTGAGTAAAGTTATAAATTAATAATGTCAGCTTAGAAACTACAAAAAACCACTATTACACTTCTACTAAAATCCCAGAAGTTATTTACAAAAGACTTGGACGCAATCTTATCCATATGGGCTTGAACTTTGAACTCAACTCAACTATTGCATTCGTTCTCAAGGTCAAACCAAATGCAATTTCAGTGTGACCCCAATATACTGAGGCAACCAAAACCAAACCCAAACCCAAACCCAAACTCGCCATCAAGTTAACAATTGAATTGTCATAGGAATTTCAAATCACGTCACATTCAATATACAACAAAGCAAACTGCATGAATTATGTCTTTATGCCTCTATGACTACCAATTTGCATACCAAACTAAAGCTGAAACTCAAAACGACCGACAACCATAACAATAAAAGAGTTAAGCTCGCACCTCATTTGACAAGAAAATAAATTTAACGAGACGCACGGGCGCCAAAGGCAAACGGAAATGCAAGCCACTGTATACAGTGGGTAGATATGTAGATATATCCGTACAAAATGCATTATATTCATTATATTGAATGATAAAACTGGATCTTTGTTTGGCAGTTCGTTTGGCGTTCGTTGACCGTTTGGCAATCAATTGCGTCAAAAGACATGTTATTGACTTAAAATATATTCATTTAAATACAACTCATGCTTAGATATGCATTCGATTTTTAATTATGTACTCATTCAATGTTAAAAACATATTTCTTACTGTTATAATCCACTCAGTTAGTCAATCAGTCGGTCATCCGTACTATACATATATATATACTATAGTGTGTATATCTGTATAGTGTTCAATAAACGTTTCGTTTTCCATAATATGTCAAGGATATGTCATAACGATTCTGAATTATGCGCTAACCTAACGTCCTTGTTAAAGAGTGTACATTATCCCAATTGGGCTACTTAATGAGTAGCCATGGAGAATAAACTCAACCCGTGGTACCGACATAGGACTCTGGAGCCTTTCTTATTTTTGTTCCAACAGACTTGGATTTACGGCGTCAGAACAGGGTGTTTCTCTTTGTCGCCTCATACGACAAGCAGAGGATATTCTTTAGTCGGTCATAAAGCAACTGTCTTCTAATGTGCGTATCAGCCTATATGGCCCAAGCAGCAGTAGCATGAGCAGGAGAAGCAATAATCAGTTAGCTTACGTATATATATGATTCCGCTTAAAAATTTAAATAAAAATTTTTAATGTTAATGTGGCCTATATTTGTATCTGTCGTGTAGCAGTCAGCATTTGTTTTGGTCCTCCAAATGTACAGCATAGTCTTAGGCTCTAATTTTCATTTGTTTCCAATTTTTTTTTGCTAGATGACGCTTTATTTAATGAATACAAGTTTTATTGGAAGCAAGTAGATGGCGCTTATTTTAATCGATAAGTGGCTTAGAAATTTTTTTTAATAATTATTTTTTCTTTAAATAATATTAATGTTAAGTTTCATAGCCTTGTAACAAAGTGTATGCTTAAGAAATCTTGTGTTCTTAAAGTTCACGCACACTGAAAAGTTGGCATTTGAAATATGCGTTTGTTGTTATTGTTTGACGCCAAATATTATCACAGTAGCAAGATCAAAATGCTTTTTAACTTAGAATCAGAATTTCAGTATGCACTTCACCAACTCGCCAAGAGTTAAATTGACTTAAATTAATCAACTGTAATGCATAACTAAACACAACCAATGCGAACAATGTTTATAGTAGTCGACTGCGAAACGTGCAATTTGTCAACAGTATTTAAGATGAATTCATAGCGCCCATTAATATAACATTCATATTTCGCTAACGATGCTGTAAAACACCTTGTCAAACAACTTCAAATTATGTGCCTGGTAAAAAAAAGCTCGAGAAAAAAGAAAACAATTGCGAAGCTGCCTAACAGTTTCACATTGTGTCTGCCTCCCCCAGTGGAGGAGATACATAACAAAAATTACATGCAAATATTGAAGAAGAAAAAAACAAATGAAAACAAAATGAAAATAGAAAAAAAAGATCAGTCAAACGTAAAAACGAAAAGCAGCAAACGACAAACTGTATGCTACTGGCCATTGCAGTATGAGTGCAGTATGAGTGCAATAGAGTGAAGGGGGGAAGCATGACAAAGCTGGCGTCACATATTGGCCATTTAGCGTATCAGTTGCTGTTATTGTTGCTGCTGCTGTGGCTGAGAGACGACCGACCAACTGCTAACTGGTTAATAATAATGCAGCTCGAGGAAGTCGTAAACTGCAATTGCGTTGAAGCGCTGTAATAAATACACTGAACCCCAAGCCCCACTGCCCCTCTGCCCAACTCTGATTAGAGCAACAGCAAGAGAGAATATAGAAAAAACAAAATAAAGAGGCCAGCAAACAACACAAATGTAACAAAACAATGATTGACAACCAATTCAATTTGCATTTAATGAATGAAACTACTGCAAAACTCACCGACAGGCGAGCAGGCGAGCAGGCTAGCAGGAGGAGAAGGAAAGGGTGGAAGAGGCGTAACAAACAGAAAGCAGGCAGCGGACTAGGCGACCAGACGATCAGCCAACTGCCCCAATTTTTACTAACGCTTGGACCACTTTTGGGTTTTGTGGCTTAATTATATGTATATACATACCTACAAATATATAACAGAAAAGCATTTTGGTAGCCTTTTTAACTGCATATCTATGGCTGTGGTTGTCAGCTGCTTTAAATGTTGTTTGGTTTGATTTTTTGTTGTTGTTTTTTGGTACAAATGCCGGCTTAACATAGAGGCGAGTTTACAAGTTGATTTTGTTCGTATGCATTTGCTTCCGTAATATTATTTCATTTTTAGCCTAATTAAATAGAATTATAAACTTTTACAAAGTTTATGTTACGTATAACATCTTTTGTTGGTATTTACCTCTATTATTACTTGCTATTTAATTTAGTATGACAAAATCCATCAAGAAAGACCATCAGATACATAGAGAACTCAACATTGTTTGCTCAAGCAATGATCAGGGTTAAGGGATAAAAAGATAAGGGAATATCTAATTGGGGACAATTTTAGTTTTATGTGACACAAATGAAACCGATAATTAGATCAGAAACGCTTGAGCAGCGAGGAGAGATTAATTAAAAGCAGTCTACCAGTTAGATCCCCCAGTGGCAAATAAAAGAAATGCGCTGACATATTTTACCTAGATGATAATCCTATATTTAAGAACGGGACGCACTAGAGATGTATTAAACGTTGGTGTATGGATCATTAAGCTCTTTCGAACACCACTTGATGAAGCCAATGGCATTATTCACCTTTGTACTCTCCACAAATGAATAATATTTAATCTAAACCAGAGTGCACTTATGACGGAATAAAGTCCACTACACATAAAGAAATAAATAAATCAATAGAAAGCAGCAATTATTTGTATTTCACCATGTGCACTGAAAGAAATTAAAGATGCCTTTTCATATACGTTGCAATAAGTGCATTCTCGCTTAAAATTCCTCTCATAATTTAAACGCTGAGAAATTGGCACTTTCTTACATTGGCAGATTAAACATCCAAAGATTTTCTTGCAGTGCTAACTTGAAGGAAAACCAATATTAATTTGCATTGATGCCGTCTGCTGGGACAACAAACTAAAAACTAAACTAAAGAAGTAAGCTCGACTAGAAGATACCCTAACCCATGACCATACAGACGGACAGGCGGTCGGGCTGACAGTCATACACATACGTGCACTACTGTACAAATGCTTAATTTGAATACAATTTTCACAGATTTGCATTATTTTGTAAATGTTTTCAATACCTATTTTACGAAATTATTAAATTTTGTGTTATCGTAAACCGGAAAAGTTATCGAAATTTAAATTAAATTGTATTGCCTAGGAGTTAAGAGAGCTCATATCCAAAATTTCTCTAGTTTTTATAGTTCGACTCGGCTGCTGATCAAGAATGTATACCTTATGGTATCTTCTGCCTGCTACATACCGTTGCACAAAACTATTATACCCTTTTTTACCCATTTCATGTAGTAGGAGTATCAAAATACCTGTGAAAGCAAATCATTTTTAGTTCATTACTTTCTTTAAGTTCCTATAGTGAGTGACTTATACACATACGAATATACGAATTTATATTCTTATCCTTCTTCTTATATTAACGGCAACACCTTTGGATCAATGGGAGTGAAAAACCCTTATATAAATCTAACAAATCGCATTAAAAAGACAAATAGTCAATTAGTTAATGTCCATTTCCAGCGTGTCATCAGACAGATCTTAGGCACAATTAGCAACCAATCAGCAGGGCTTTTCATTGTGATTTTTAATCGCGTGACCAAACAAGTTTGTTGCCTGAGTCTTTAGTTTAGCCGCAACATGGCTTAGGCTATTTTTAGCAGCTGCCTTTTAGCATGCATAACTAATCTGGAGATTGCGGTTGTCAACGCAACTACTGTAGCTGTAGCAGTTGATGTTGGTGTTGCCACACTCACTGGGGGTGCTGCCATTTTGCTTTGTCATGGGTTAGTTGACTGACTGACTGACTGACTGACTGTTGCATGATTGACCTTGCCGCTGATCCAGTTCTCCACACACCAAAAGACTTTGGAGATTGAGAGAAAGAGAGAGGGAGAGAGAAAGAAATCAATGACCCAGATGCACTGGTTGCAGCCGGCACAGATCAAGGCACAATGGCAACAGCGTCAACTTAATCCGCAGCTGATGCGTGCAACAACCTCTTGCCGCTTCACGCTTGGCAGCCAACACTTGAGGCAGGCAGCTCACGTGCCACCTCGCTCCCGCTATCTGCCCCTCTTCCTTCTTTCTGCCTTATGCGGTTAGTTGTCGTCGTCTTGAACCTGAGCAGCGGCTTGAGATAAACATAAAACATAAATAAATATTTCAGGTGTTTTTTGTGTGTGTGTGTGTGTGTGTGTGTGTGTGTGTGTTTGTAAGTAAACAAAAGATTTATTACAATAAACATTTCTCGCTTTATTATAACATATTATTATTTTGATTTCGTTTTTGTTTTTAGCGTTCGTCTTTTTCTTTTCATTATTATTTTTTTTGTTTTTGGTTTTTGTTGTTGATCAAAATTTATTTTTATTACTTCTTTCCATTTATGTTTCGACTGTGTTTGTTTTGTTTTGTTTCGTTTCGTTTTGTTTTTGTGCGGCTTGTGCAATAAAGCAATCGTCTGCTGATGCTGCTGCAACAGTTGGTGACTCTAGCTCTTGCTTCATTTGTGCGTAAATTGTTTAGTTGTTGTATTTTGTATAGTTTATTGTTGTTTGAATTTAAATTTCGCATGATACTTGCGTGCATTACATAAAATACCAAAAACAACAACAACAGCAACAGATGCTGCTGCTGCTGCTGCTGCTGCTGTGTGCAATTTGCAACAACGTTGATTGGATGCTCATCAAAGAAATCAAATATTACGCATACGCCGCGTACTGCGCAGAGACTGGCGGTACAATGAAAATATTAGCAGCACTCACTACCAAATTCAACACTCAGCAGATACTTGATTTCGGCCCTGTACCAAGTAAACACTCACAACAATTACAAACAGCTTGAACTTGATTACGTTCGAGGTAGCAAGCTTTTGTGCAACAACAACAACATAATCCAAACAACAACAATCATATCAATTAAAACAAAGACATGAAACATTTTGTAAAACAAACAAAGAAAAGCCGCAGCCAAAGAGAAAGAAAGAAAAACGCAACTCACGCGTTTTTACATTTTTGCATAATGCAACTACTGACAATGCAACTTGTCCATTTGTGAGTTTTTTCCATTTTTCTGTTATTGTTTTTGAAGCTATGGAAATTTATTTGAAAACTTGTCACTGATTTTCTGGCATTGTGTGGATCTTGGTCTGAAAGGCATATGCAGGCAGACCTTAAGCATCAGCTGTGACTTGACTTAATTAGGTGCCAACATTTTGGTGTGCCACAATAATTAATGGCATCGGAAGTTTCCGTTGCATTAGGGCAATCGATTTATGTAATTAAGCAAAAACTCTTCAAAGCACTACAGTTCAACGAAAACACAAATGAAAATGGTCAGCATTCATTTAAAAGTCAATACAGATTAGCAATTCCTTTCTTGCGTTCTTCTTGTTCAAAAAACTTTGAATAAACATATATATGTATGTATATTCTCGATTAAAATGCCTTTCATAATTAATAAGTCTGATTAATTTTACTATCACTACACACAAAACCAACCCCAAATTGCTTTAATGCTGGCTGCCGCGAGAACAAACTGTTCAGTAAAGGTCGAAGAATGGGGGAACACGAAAAAAATATATGTAACTGTGAAAGCAAAAAATTGCTTGTTCTTTTCTTTGTCTCTCATACAGAGGTTATGGTGAGCCACTAAGGGTGCCCTTCTCTGTTTATTCCATCGAGTTGTTATCTTTCTCAGTCCTGAGTGTTTTGGTAGCGGCTTCTGACATTAGTTTTGGTACCATATAATAAAGCTTACAAGCCCTAATTACCCTTTCTGTAATTTCAATTTAATAAGAAATTATTTATACCCTTAACCCATGAAATTGGTAAAAAAGGGTATAATGTTTTTTGTTAATTTACTATACTATACTATTTGATTCAAAGCCCTCACCGTTGTTAAAATGTAAAACACAATAAATATGTTTTGCCACGCCCATCAATCAGTGTTAATGCCATCGCAACAAAAAGGAAAAAGGGGCGTACAGCGTGAATGTGTCGATAAACTAGAGACATACAAAATATAAAAAAGATCACGTTCGGTTCGCTTCCTCCTAAATGTTTGCTTGAACTCGAACTTATGGTTGCATTTTTTGTTGTTGTTGTTGTTGTTAGTGTGGTGGCAAAGTTACCTAATCATTGCAGTTGTGGTGTCTTGTGCCTAGTTTTGGTATTGGCTGCAACAGCAATAGCAAAAGCAACTGCTGCATGTTGCTTCCTCGGCTGCAGTCGGTGGCGCTGGCTGCTAACGAGACCTGCAACCAAATGTCAGTATGTAAGCCAAAAACAGCTGTCTGGCAGAAGCGTGAGGGGTAAAGTGTAAAAGGCGGGGGGAATGGTTTACTGATGTCGGCAGCAGTTTTTTTTTTTTTTTGTTTTTGTTTTTTGGCCCACAAACACAGAGAAAAGCGAGGCGAGTCAATTTATAGCAGCAGAATGTTGCAACATCGGCGCGACCGAGTGGCTTGGACATTAGTTGGAATACACCGGGGCCTGAAACACCCCCCCCCCCCCACACACACACACACACACACACACACTCACACACTTAGGCCCAACCACAGACAGCTGCTGCATGCAGCATTCAACATCAACATGAACAGGAAGTGAGGCGTTATTGTTGCTGCTTATCGGACTGATGATGAGATGCTTCCTTGAGATTTATTTGGCATCAGCATCGGATGCACACAGTTTGCAAGTTGCCAGTTGCAAGCAGCAATCGCATCGCAATCGGCAAGTTTTGCGGCAAGTTCATATGCATTGGCTTTGGCTCTTGACTGTTACCCGTTTGTCTGTTGGCTCTTGGCTCTTGGCCTCCCGCTGCAGATGATGCTGCAACAATCGTGCATCGAAAAACACAGAAAACTTGCCCATTTCGGTTGGATTCGATTCATTGTGGGTGCGGTGCGGTTCGGTGCGATGCGGTGCGGAGCAATGGAGCAATGACGCTTATCTAACCTCAACTTCCGCGTCTCATGCGACCCTAAACTTTATGAGTTGCATCTTGCCCTTAATGACCATCAAAAAACAAAAATGGGAATGGCCATGGACGATGATGTTGAAATTCATGTGGATGCCGCAAAGTTGCTCAATTACGCAATCGCTGTTGCCAATGAAAGTAAAAGGAGATGCCGATCTTCACTTCATGATGGGTTTCAAGTACAATTGCCCCTCAAGAAGTAACACACTAAATGGTTCATAATTAAAAGTAACTTTGTTTTTTTTTTTTGTATATCATTTTTTTATTATTTTTTTTATTATTTTTTTTATGATTTTTTGTTTTATGTTATCGCTTTACAATGAAATTTTGTACAATAGTTTTATGATGATTTTCATTACGATCAAGTCTATGGTGTGTATGTGTGTTTTTTCAATCTTCTTCTGTTAAGGTACATATTTATTTACAAACCTTCAACTATGTTTTTTGGATATCAAGACATATTTTATGAGCTTCATTCTTCATTGGAGTAGAATTTCAATGGCAAATCAAAAAGAGCCAATAATTAAATTTGTAAACCTTAAAGACAAACGGGCGCATGACTAATTTGTACACTTAAGATATATAGAGAGGAATGGATATGCGAAGAGAAAGAATAGTTAATAGTGTATGAATTCGGTGTGTGATTGGGTTTGTTGAGGAATGAATGCAATGCAGACTTATATAAGTATTATCAATTGTAACCAAACAAAAATAGAGAATGATCTATTTTGGGAACGGGGGAGCCAGGGGCAGTTATCAGATATATCAGTGCTGTCGCATAGTTTTGCGATATTTAAGGCCGGCTTGGGGAACAGGTTTCTTAGTCCCAGCCATGATGATGGCTAATTGGCACCCAGACCTTTTCCCACACTGGTTTCCAGACCTTTTTCCATTCCTGCACCTTAACCTCCTTCCAGACGGGCACTTGTTTCGATTGCCATTCGTCCTTCCACGCTTGCTTCTTCTCGGTGGCCCAGACTTGTTTCTTTTCAGTGCGCCAGATCTGTACTTTCTCCTCTACCCACGTTTCGCGTTTCTCCTTGATCCAGATTTGTTTCTTTGAGTTCTTCCACACTTGAACCCATTCGTCTTTCCATTCCAGTTTCTTGTCCTGTTTCCATTCTTGTACTTTCTCGGTCTTCCACTCCTGAACCTTTTCGGTGCGCCATTCTTCCTTCTTCTCGGTGCGCCACTCCTGTTTCTTCTCTGTGCGCCAGACCTTCTTCCAGACAGGCTTCCAGATGAGCTTCTTGCGCCACAGATCGTGACTGGTATACTCCCAGCCCTCGTGATCTTTGCCCAGGAACTTTTCGCCAGGAATGCCCATTTTTACCTACGGGTTACAAATAACAAGCAATTGGAATAAGGATTAGTTGGGGTAAAGGATGGGTTATTATTTTTTTTTTCTTACCCATTGGGGCTCGAACATTTGCTTCCAGTCAGCAACCTGTACTTCCTTCCACACTGGCACCTGGATTTCCTTCCAGAAGGGCACTTGAATTTCCTTCCAGACTGGCACTTTAATTTCCTTCCAAATAGCAACCTTAGTGGGCACCCAAATTGGTTTTGTTACCTTCTTCCACTCGGCCACTTTGACATCCTTCCAGGCGGGCACTTCACGTTCCTCAATCTTAGGCTTCTTCACGATTTTCCAGTCGGGCACTTGTTCCTCTTTCCAAACGGGCACCTATTCCATACACTCTTGTTTAACTGGAGTCCTGTCATTTCTTCCTGGTTTCATATGCTTACCTGAACTTCTTTCCATATTGGCACCGAAACCTTTTTCCATTTCGTTTCCCATGCCTCTTTCTTAACCGTCTTCCACACTTGCACCCAATCCTCCTTCCATGTAAGCTTCTTCTTCCACACACCCTCGGGCGGATGTGCGTATGCTAAGCTAAGGATTAGCGCGCAGCTGGCGCAAAGTAGCTGTAAACAGCAAAAAAATCGCACAACATCAATTAAACAACTTTTCACTTTCGAAGATTATCGAATTTAAAAATCACTTGTTTTTCGTTTGCATTAAGCATATATGTACATATTTTCCACACCAAAAATAAGGTATTTATTAATACACTTCTATTACAGGATTTTGGTGGCATACACCATTATGTCCATTATGTAATTATTATATAACGCGACACTAACCAATATACTGAGGGATCTCATTCTTGGAATCCCTGTACCACCAACAGCGCGTCAAAACAAAAGAGCTGAAATATGCCTCCGCTGAGGTCTTCTATGAACACTATTCGCATTTCCCTACATGCACATCTATTTATATTTTGAATGCGAAGCGCCTCAGTAACGCAGCGACGCCAACCGCGCAGCAACAAAAACAGCAATAATATTTGGGCAAAAAAAAACCACACAAATACACATACAAACCGTAAACGCCATGCTGTCGCAGAAGCAGCGACGCTAGCTGCGAATGTTTGGCCTGTTGCTATGCCTATGTATCTGCAGGTACATCGAAACTATGTATGTATGTGTGGAGACACGGTCGAGCCGCTGCTGCTACTGCTGCTGCAAAGCTCTGCTTATAGTTACAGCTTCAGCTTGAGCTTTAGTCTCGGCTGAAAGCGCTCGGCTTGTCGCCCAATGTGCAAAATGCACGCAACTGCCGACAACGCTTACGCCGGCGCTAGCGTCGCTTCCAGCGTCATTGAAAGCGAAAAATATAGAGAGTGAGAGTATTGTGTGGCTTAGTGAGAGCGAGATCAGAGCGTTGCCATTTGTTTTGTTTTGTTTTGTTTTGTCTTGTCTTGTGTTTTGTTGTGTGACGACCCCAACAACCGACTGATGAATTGGACTCGGACTGACGATGACTGCTCGGATTTTCCCAAGGTAAAGTATATTGTCAGCCGCAGCAGCCGTAGCAATCTTCAAATATTTGGTCTCTTGCTCTTGGAGGCTCAAGTGTGCGTTGGCGCTTTTGCTAGATCTCAAGCGTACCTCTATAATTTCGTGTATGTGGCCAATAGCTAGAATGTGTCGACTCGGCCATTGATTGACTGCTAATTATGTTATTAACAATGATGTACAAGCTGTTAATTGCTTGCAGGCCACTACTCTATAAGGTCAACTGTATGTGGTTGGTTTTGTATTAATGATGGTGATGGTTGCTGGTGCTGTGGGCGTTACTTGCTGCTACAGTTAATGGTTAAGTGATTACGTGCATGCATTTTATACGACATGTTTAACTTACCTAACCGCCACTTGAGTGACAAACAATTAGCACAGTTCGGTATTTTTGGTTGGTCTGCAATTCGCCAAAAAATATAAAAAGCGCCGACAGGCATTAGAGTAAATAAACAAAACAACCAAAACGACCTTCGAAACGGGACACAGCAACAATAGCAATACATACATACATACTACATACATAGTACATGGACTTTAAAACTAATAACCAACACTCATCGTTGGTGGTTGGTCGCTGGTTGTGCACCGCTTCACTGGTTCTGGGGGCCAGCTATAGCTGACTAGCACTAAATGGCATTTAACATATTTTTTAGCATTGTAATAAGCTGCACGTTTGGTGAAATCCCCCCAAACTTTACAACTGCTAAAATCACTATTACATAGGTTAATAAATTCCCAATTAACACTTTTTGGTTTATAATAACTGGCAAAACAGCCTAATTCCGATTCAATAAACAGCGATGATAATTAATAATTACCCACTGACTATTTACGACATATTCTTGCACATTCTACTCAAAAAATGTTTTCCAGTGTTGCCAGATCGGGTGTGGCTGCATGATCTGTATTTGCAGACTGCATGGGGTTACGAACCTTATAAATAATATGCAAAATTAAAATTGGCAGTGTCCACAACATCCACAATATCCACAACAACAGCAACTACTTGCAAAATGTTACATCACAGCTCAAAAAAAACACATAAAGAAGTAAGGGGCGGGACGAAGCTAAAAAGAGTTGCATGAAATTGCAGTTACGGCCTTCAATGCAAAAAATAAAGAAAAGAAGCGAACAACAAGACAGACAGCCGAAGACAGACGCAGCGACATGTTAAATCAATTTACAACAAAAAGAAGTGAACAACTCAAAACAAAAAACGCTCAACGCAAAACTTGAAATTAGGTAAAAACACACAGAGTACGCAAATCAAGGAAAATGAAACAGACAGAAAATAATGAGGAATGTGCAACAATAAAGAGCCGAAGCGTAACTCGGCTCCGACACAGACACAAAACGCAGGCGAACAAGCGAACAGGCGAACAAGCGAACAGGCGAACAGGCACAAGCCCAGTTTTAGGCTAGGCTTCAAAAGCCTTCTTTGTATGTGTGCATGATGTGCATTGGGTCCACTTGACTTGGTTTTGTTTTGGGTACCCACAAATGAAATGAAATGAAATTGAAATTCCTGCTACGTTCACAACAACAACACCGACGACGTCGTCGAGTCGTGCATCAAGTTGGATTTTTTTTTATTGTGTTTTGTGTTTTGGTTTCAGTTTGGCGCGAAGATGTCGTGGACACAGTCACTGCAGGCGCCTTTAACACCTTTCGCTAGAGCTGCGAGTTGAAGAGAAGAGATAAAACTGGTGTCCCTGCCGGTTACATAATTTATGGCATCATTTCATTGATCTGGACGTTTATTTAGGTTATGCATTGCCACAGTTTCTGCATGTGAAGTAAAACAAGTTTTATATTTAATGACGGCTTGAAGGACTGCGCCATGGAAATTATCCATAAATGATAACATTAATTTGCATTATAGTCGATTAATCGGTCGGTTAATTGGTGACACTATGATTTTTAAATTGAGCTGTTATTCGTATTTAATATCTATCAGCCTGTGATGAATATGCCAAATACTAAGATTTTCATGAAAAAAAAAATCATAAATAGGGAACATTTTCGTTTAGTTCGTAACAAAATAAGTATCTTAAAACAAAATTAAAGTTTCTTAGTATAAAATATTTAATTTATACAAACATTCATAAGTTATATCTGTATTTTCTAGCATTAAGTTGAAACTTATGTTATTTTCAATAAAATAGTCTTATAAATTTCATATTATGTATTATTTATGTTATACCAATGGCAAATGTTGCTACAGTTTGCAAAGAAATCCCTTATTGAAATGAAGATTTATATTGAAATCAACGCAATATTTAAGTTCGAACTGTATTCACCTAACAGTTCAATGAGGTCTATTACAAGTGTGTTCCCCCTCAAATTTTCAGCAAATGCCAATCTTGAACGTTTCAACATAAATAACGTTGAAAAGTGACAGAGCACACTATTGGCCTTCAATCAGCGATACCCTTAATGGGCACTAATCCCAAAAACGTCCACAATGCTAAGCTGACTTCAAACTTTGCATTTATGCCTCTCTTCCTGCATCGTCATCGTCATTGACACATTGTGCCTGTAATTGCTTTCATTGCTTGTTTTGAGCTTGCGGCACAATCCCAAACCCAATACCATGCTCCAATTCGTTACATAGTCGCGCATCATCTGTTGGTGATGGTGATGCTGCAGGTGTGCTGCGTCCATGACTTGTCTTGGGTCGGCGCTCAAGTATTGATGGTAATGGTATTGTTACCACTCTGCCTCAGTTGACCCACAAAAAGCGTAAATAAAATTACCGACGATTGCTGCTGCAGCAGCGACCAAAACAAAAACAGAAACTGAAAAAAAAAAATACACAAAACCGATTTCTTGACCAAGTTGCATCATTTGGCGTACAAGTGATTCCAGACCAGGGGTGCAGTAGGCCAGGCCAGGCGCAGCCAATTTGTTGCGACGTTTTGTCAGCACAATTTCAATTAAATGCTGCATTAATTACACACATACACACACACACACACACACACGCACGTATAATTGAAAGTTGGAGTTGGTAAAAGAGAAGAATAAGCGTCCGCCGCAGGTGGCCAACATATGTATGTATAAAACTTGTGCAGCCCGGCTCACAAAATTTGTTTTTGTATTGCGGCCTGCTGGCATTAATGCGGCTAAAACGAAAATAAAATGAAAATCGAAATCAAAATCCATAAGATCTTCAAAAAACTACAATGAGGTGCGTTTTGCGCCCCAAGGTCGTCTGGTTTGGCGAGCAATTTGCTGGACGAGTTGGCTGAGCTGGACAGTTAACAATACCATGTTCGTGGCATGAATGCGCTGGCGACATGGTGGCATGTGAGCATTAACGGTTATTTATGACAGCTACAAGCGATTTGGCACTGTTGCAATAATGGAAAAAAAAGCAAAAGAAGAAGTCGTCGGCATGCAGCAGCAACAGCAACAGCAACAACAGCAAACACCAAACGAGACTAAGCCAGATGATTAAAAACGCTGGTCATTGGAGGCGTTATCCTGCAATCGTTGCAGTTTTGGCTAAGCCAATAACCGGCTCAGTGGCTATGTGGCTATGTGGCTTTGTGGCTCTGTGGCTCTGTTTTCTTAGACGACTCTTTACCCAGCCCATAGGCTTCCACGCGGGCAGTTGTAGTGTCAGTTGCGTAACTGGGCTTAGCAATTGAAGCCACCATCAAGTCAGAGGTCTTGCATTCCAATTTGCGTAGCTGCTGCAGCTGCACTCGACGGTGATTTCCTTATCGACGGTGAAGACACTTGAAACGAGACTGCGGCAATGTTTTTTTTTTTTATAGCCATTTGACAAATATTGCTAATGAAACACACCATAACGTCAATTTGGCTATTTGAACACCCACAAGGCTCTGTCTGGATTCAAAGCGGAAGATTCGCTAAGCCATCTTCCTGTAGACGAGAGGGACACAATTGCCAATTGCGCAATGACTACGACGGCGACTACGCCACCGAACAACAGGTGGCGCTGCTGACGGAAGATGCAACCGCGTTACGTCAGTTTGACACAGACTTTCACATACCAGCCAGCCAGCCAGCCAGCCACCCAGCCAGTTACCCAGCCGGCTAACCAGACAGCCAGCACACTTCAGCGCATTCAGACTCCAATGAGTTGCTGGCCGGCAAGTGACAAATAGCAAGTGGCAGTCAATTGAATGTGGATTGTCCAAGTACCCGACCCGAGTCAATAGCGGTAGCATATCTCTAATGTAAATGAAGCTACTTTATATTTATGCGAATTTTTCCAAATTCGCTTTGTGTGCATGTGTGTGTGTGTATGTGGTTTTAACTCATTAACACATATTCCATACATATGTATGTTAATTCATTCAACGCTTTTTTATGACATTTATTTGTCTGTCTCTTCATGTTTGCGTGTGTCTGTATGTGTTGCAACTGCAACATTTGCGTGCATTTTGTCGTGCGCCGCCTTTTTGTGATTTTTTGTACAAATTTGTATGGGCTTTTTACTGTTGTTCCGCTTGTGGCACTTAAAGAAAAGCTGATGTGGACAGTGGTTCGCAGCACACAGATGCTTATCATCCCGAAAATTTTCACACAGTACAAACCTCATTTTTTCCACGCCAATTAGCCAAGGCACATTCACGTAATATCAGTTTTACAAGGCAGTTGGTTGTGATTTAATTTATACAGGAGTTTATATACATGCCGACAGTTAAATAAGGTGTCCAGGATTTTTATTTAAATAGTTGATAAAACTATAAGTGAATCTGTAGCACACCTACCTTGTAATACCTGCTTCGAGCCGTAAGCTAATTCTTTATTTACTTGGATTTTGCACCACTGTTTCATTAACTTCTTGTTTCTTGTATACTATTTTACCAAAGGTGATGAGTATATTGATTTTGTCCATTTGTGCGCGTAAATGCAACTTTTTACGACAGTCTTAAAGCTAGGGAATTGAAACTTGAGATAAGATATTTCTATGTGTTCGTCAGACATAGTCTCAATATTGGCGATCTGAGCGCACAGGCCCTTGGAAATCGATAACAATTCGATAAGCCACAATGTGCAAATCGATAAGAAAAACACATTTCCCACATCGTAATAACTGCGTGCTTCCCAAATGAATGTTCGTGTATTCCACAGTTTTTGAGCTAGAGTCCCCAAATGTGGTGGAAACTTAGTTAACACAAGTTAGTTAACACAAATGACACCGTCACCCCAACTTTCCCATTGCAAACAGACCATTTTAAACTGGTATCAGAGTATCCCGCAGTCGGTAGCATTCGGCTACAACTTTGTCATTTGTTTAAGCCTGTGGCATTTGAAAAATGTGTCTCGTGTGTGTTTAAGTTTTGTTTGCCCAAGTTTTGTCAGTTTTACTCATTTGCTACACATTGACAGGCAGCATGCGGCAGCCAACGGGCAACAGGCGGCGACAAAAACAACAGCAGCAGCAACAACAACAGAAAAACTAGAAAAGTAATGACAACAAGGAAGTTGACAGCGCATCTTCCACGCGCGTCCAATTATGACAAATGGCAACAATACAGTGAACACCCGCTCCTAAATCCCCCGATCATGTTTGCCAGTCCCGTCTGCCCTTGTCCATGTTGCATGCGACACTATCAACACGAGGAAACATGGCTTGCAAATTGCAACACCTGCAGGCAACTTCAAGTCGACAACTTTGGCTTTCACATTGTCAATGTCGCTGCCACAACAACATTAAAAAAAAAAAAATTGAAACGAAGTTGCAACAATGTAATGTGGAACAGTGGGTGCAAAGTGTGTTTATGACTAGTTTATGGCCAAGTGGCAATTCCCAGATGTTGTCTAAGATTGACCCACTGCTTAGTTTGGGCTTCTTTGTTGAAGGCTAATTTGGCTGTAAAGTAACATAATTTGGCAATTTGGCAAATGGGGGAGCATCAATTTAAGCATTTGATGTTGTTTGCCTTTGCTATTTCTGCAATTTATATGGCACAAGGCACGAGTCTCGCATTTACGTGAGCTGCGTTATACTATTATGAGGGGCACACCCCCGCCTTCAGCTGTTGCTGTTGCTGTTGCCGTTGGTGTTGGTGTTGGTGTTGACTGACGCAATTGGCCGTTGGCAAAAGATTGCAGCGTCACGGCGAACATAGCTGTACTACATTTGGGTCAACATCTACTGCCTGCGTGGATCGGCAATCTAATAAAATCATCTTCAAATTGTGCGCACTACATAATAACAATTATAATTGTTGTTGTTGCGGTTTATGTTGCTGTTGCTTTTCGATAATCTTTTGATGAAATATGAATGGGGCGCCATTAACGGCAGCGACTGTTTAACTTTCAATTGCCTGGCGCTAAGCGTTTTTTACCTCAAGAAAAAATCAACGCCAGCATAGGTTTCGATTAACTGATTGATTTTTACGACATTGAACTTCGCATGCATCGCCAAAAACATATCCATTAGTCGGCTAAAAACAAGAAATTAAAAAATAAACATCGCAACAACAACAATAAACACATTTATTTCGATTTGATCGATAGTCCGATGCACTGCATTGAACTCATATTGCTTTGAAAGATTCAGCCCTCCCGCCAGGATTTTGAGACTGCCTTAAAGTTGACGTAATTGAAATTGGAACGCTCCGGCGGCAAAAAGATGAATGCAGTTCAGTTAACGGTTATAATAAACAGACTGTATTATAGCAGATGGTAGGTGGTAAGGACTGTTTGTGACTTGATGATAGCTAAGAGTCCACTTTAAAGGTAATTTATATGCTTTTAATCCCGTTAGTGACAAATTTGCAGACTAAGTGATAAACTTATTTATTTAAGTAAAATAAAATCATTTAGCTAGAGTTTTTCTGAGATGATTCAAAGCTATTGACCAGATAAAGTTATTTTGAAGTCTGAGACAGGAATTGAGCCTGGGTCATCGTGATTTCCTTCGATTGTAATTCGAACACCTAACTCTTAAGCTGAGCAATATATCTACAATTTTTTATGAAAACATAAAATTTAAATCACTTTCAACAAAAAAACACCAGCTGTATCATATAAAGCAGTTTGACATACATATATATATATATTTTTTAAATTATTAAGAAAACAGTTTTTCCTCATTTCGCGCTTTGTTTCTCATGTGTAAATTGATGGTTGGCAACAGTGTACGATCGCTGTTCTTTTGAATGTACGTTAGGTGCTGATTATGAAAATTTATACACGCAAGGGTCAAGATCCGTGCAATGAGCATTGTTTATGGGCAGGTCAGTTAATGGTTGCCACCTGCGAGCGGCAGTTCACATCCAGTTTAGCTTTAGATGGATTGCATAAGTTGCGTTGTGACGCGTCGCAGTTCCACTTTCAGCTCGCACGCAAACGGAACACACACAAACCGAGAAAACAAGTTACATTTTGCGCTTCTTATAATTTTAATTTATTTATGCGTGTGAAGCAAAGAAATTTCTGCAATGGGCGGCACTCGTAAATCATCAGGTCTCGGTTTTTTTTCGTGTTCCAAATGAAAAGTGAAAATGTCATAAATTTACAACAGATGGCGCACTGCTGGTTTTTCTGTAATGAGCCAGCATAATGGAGAAAACTATATGTTAGGTAACTTAATTGTCGTCAGGTCTAGCAAAGATAAAATGTTAAGTTTTTCAGTTTTTTCAACACTGGTAAACAAATTGTCGTATATCCATCCTGCTTACTTGTTTGAGATTGTCGGATGGCTTGACTCGGCTTGTGACAGTAAGTTAGAGCGAAATGCCGCTATATGCTAGCTTTGCAGTTTGAGGCGCACTGGACTGCAGCGGTTACTTTTTAAATGTGAGTGAAAAACGTTATGGAGAAATTATGATATTTCCATAACGCTTTACGCTGCCCAATAGAGTTACAATGAATGCTTTTCAGATTAGATTTACATTTATATCTTTATTGGCTTATATTTACATTCTCAAAAATGTAGGCTTACAGTAAATAAATCAATTGATTGTAATTTGTATATATATTTCTATGATCGTTTTTGATTGACTTTCAATTAAAGTGCATTTACGTCTAGGGCGGAATAATTTAAAAATTTAATATTACAGTTAATGATTAGTAATTGTTAACATTGCATTTAACTACATATATATGGTATACTCATATACTGGATTCTATCTATCGGATTCTTACACTTCTCTTACTTTCTCTTACACTTCTTTATCTTCTTCGTGTTTACGAAAACGCGTCACTGCTGCAGTCCACTTTGGACTGCAGTGGTAAAGTGTTTAAGGTGTCTAATAAAGCTTAAATCGAAAACTACACATACATTGCATATATACAGGCTCTATATAAAACTAGGGCGGCAGGGGGGTTGTTCCAACAGGCGGGGCTCATTTCATGTAGTAACTGCTTGGCGCACGGCCCGATGTGTACGTGCTCATGGGTATGCCCTGTGGCCCGGGTATATGATTGTTTCCAGATAAGTGCGTCACTGATTGATTCTGTGATCCATACAAGTGATCGACGCTGGTGTTGCCGATGCCATTTCCCGAGGGCTCATAGTCAACATCATAGTAGATGCCCGACTGGTTCTGTAAAGGTGTAAAAATATGGCAGATTAGAAATGGGGATTTTCATCGGGATTAAGAGTGCACACTTGCCGCTATGCTGCCATTGCTGCGACTCTTTGGGCGTGGCACTTGAAAGTTGCGACCAAGGAGATCGGTGCGATCCTCTTCCTCACTGGAACTGGAGTTCTCCAGCGTGCGCATCCCATTTGCACGCGGACCCAGGCCAAGTCTTCTAAGTACAGTTCAAAAAGTGTTAGATACAAGTGTAAAGAGTTAGGTAAGTCGAAAGTGCTCGACTTTCAGGTACACTGTAATTCTAATTTTAAATTGTATCCAAGAAATTAAAAGTAATCTAGATAAAAACATCTTCCTAATAATAATATTGCAATATAAGGATTGTGTAAAGTGATTTTGCGATTTAAAAATGTTATACAAAAGTACAAAAGACAAACAATTAATTCAAATAATATAAGTTTTCATAGAATTCACAGATACTTTTACAGAGATATGATTGACTGTAGTGCAATCAGTTTGTAGAAGCAGACAAACATCTAACCTGACATGACTATTTTAAATTCAAATAGTTTACAAGTTCTATTGTGAGTAAGCTGCAGTTTTGTATTTTTACCTGGGCAATGGCACAGGTGGCGCCATACTGGCGCTTGGATGCATTTGCATGGTGCTCTGCATTGACATGCCACCGATGGTGCCCATGCCAATCGCACCAAGATTCGGATACGCAAACATGGCCGACGAAGGTCGCGTGGGTCCAATGGGTTCCGCCTTCCAAAAGAAAGAGAAAGAAAGTTATGCATATATACATATATAAAAGATGTAGTTGCAAGTCAAACTTACCCCATAATGGTTGGTTTGTGCCATAACATCGGCAATTTGTGCCCAGCGCATGCGATCCTCCAGCGTCACTTGGTATCCTGCTTGGGGTAAACCAGCTGATTTCAAAGGTGCCGTATTCATGTAACCGAACACCGGTGAACCCATGGCATTCTTTTGCTCCCGCTGCCAGCGACGTGACCACATGATTAGACAAACCAGAGTTAACACAATGATGATGACAGCTGCCACAGAGGCACCAATAGCAACACCCAACACTTCACCATCGATTTCGCACTGCGCGCCATAATGACTGGAATCGCAGGCACATGTCTGAGCTCCCTCATCATTGTAGCTGCAGATACCACGATTATTGCAGTAGGCATCTGGACAGGATTGACACTCGCGACCCGCTCTTTGGGGTTGATCGGCCCACGGATCGCGCAAACCTGCTTCACAGGCACACTGGAAGCTGCCCCAGCTGTTGCTGCACATCGCACTCTCATGACAATCGTTCAGTTCGGCAGATTGACATTCGTCCAGATCATGGAGGGCAGAAACTGCACCTTCGGGAGAACTCACATAGAGTACCGAGTTGCCGATGTTGTTGTTGCGACGATGAAGAACTCCGAGCAAATGCTTCTGCACATCGCTGCGCAGATTGGGACGCAGTGTCTCCACGCTTTCATCTAACTAAAGGGTCACAAAATTAGTAAAAGCTTATTAAATAGTTGTTAACTACTTACTTTCATTGTCAGATTCACATAGACGCCACTGCCACCCAAATTGGGGTCGCCGCGATAAATATTGTTCACTTTCGCCTCCATAAATTCATCAGAATAGGGAGTCATCGACATGGCCGAGTCCAGCTGTACATAGCGGTATACATTTGAGGTAAACTAATAAAAGTAGACTTTAAATTAGTGGCTTACCGCTCGAACCGATTCGTAGCTTAGTTGCCCAAAGGGTTCGCTTGTCCTATCCATCAGTTTGTTATCCCACACGATGCGATGCTCATAGATGCGATCAACACGCATGCCTAAATGGAAGGAAATTACACGACGGCACGGCTCGCGATGCTTGCGTCGAGAGTAGCCTGTGAAAAGAGAGTCCCATTATATAAAAGGAGAGTTATATGTTAGTTTAAGTTTTAAGTTTCTTTCACTAAATAGGTTATATAGCCTTACACTTGAACTATAAACACTATAATTTTTTAAAATTAAAATTTACTTATTTACTTCTTCACTTACCTGGTCGACAATGACAGCTGGAAACACCGTTGTCCGTTTTACAGCGTTCGTGTTGTGCCTGATCGCAGGTGGTATCGTCACCGACAATGCAGGTGTCAATTCTCACCGAGGGCTGTGTGGGTCGCTGGCGGTAGTGTGGTCGTGTAGGCCCTGCATTTGTTGTGGATGGAGCCACTGGCTTAATCGGACCCTGAGTCTGAACTTGTCCTTCCTGTCCATGTCCATGCCCTGGACTAGTTCCTGGCTTTAATTGCAGTTCGACGACTTCTGTCTCGGGTACCACATAACCGCCGCTGCTTTGTGTGACTGCATGCTGTGGTATACTAGCATCAGTACCACTAGTACCACCGCCACTTCCTGAAATTCCCATGCCCGGTAGTTGTGGCAGACGTGTTGCTGGCGTTGTAGCGGCTGCCGGCGGATCTGTGGGATCACCAAATAGATTGATGTAAGTGCGTTTGCCATCGATCGAGACGAAGCCTTCGTCACCTGATGCGGACACAATTATGTCCGCCTGTGCTCCACCCCCAACTCCTGATGTTGGTCTATAGGATCCATATGGCTTTATATTGATCGTCTGCTGTGAACCGCTGCCCTTGGGACCAGGTCCTTGAATTGCCGAGAGGGTCACATCGAAGATCTCCCCATAGCCGGGTGGTAAATTTTGTCGAGTGGGTTGTATGGGCAGCTGTGGTGCGGATGGTCGTTGGGCGGGTCTCGGTCGTCCGCCTGGCTTGAACTCGGGATCGTCCAGCACAATGCCAGGACGGGGATGGTAAGGAGCAGCAGGAGAAGATGTCGGGATATTGGCAGTGGGTGCTCTTTCAGTGGTTGTGGTAGTGGTGGTAGAAGAGGTAGTTGATGTACTTGAGGTGGTGCTAGTAGTTGTAGAAGCGGTAGTTGTGGTAGTGGTAGTAGAAGTAGTCATGGGTGATTTGGACGTGGGCAATATAGCATCCTTGGTACTCAGCTCGCTAAGTTGCATAGTGTGTATACTACTCGAAGAGGATAATGAGGTACTGCCCTCCAGTCCGGGCGTACGATTAGCTGTCATAAATATGACCTCCTCGGTGGAGGGATCCAGGTCGTGATTGCTGTCCATAAACATGGGGACATAGCTGGAAGACATGCCCATGACGGTGTTTACCACCGAACTTGTTTCAATGATAGTCGTATAGCCGGTGTGCTCCTGTGTCTGTTTTTTCTTCTCAGCACTGGGTTTGGGTTTGTGTTTCTTCTTGGACGCATGCTCCTTGGACGAAACAGTGCGCGAGGGCGCGGTCGCTGGCTCTGGTGGTGGCAGCAGATCGTCCTCAATTTCGCCACCTGGCTCGCTGTCTTGGTCGGAAACTTCAATGTACTGCGCATTAGCATCCTCATTGGAGAACTCTGAGTCATAGGTGGTATCTGTCGGAGGCACTGCATCAATAGTCTCACTCGTTGACTCTGCAACATGCTGTTGGTACAGTTGCTGCTGCTTTGAGTCCTGTGGCTGCACGGAATCCGGTTCGCTTGGTCTTGTGGGCAACTGCTGTGGCATCGGCTGATACTGAGGCAATGGACGACGACTTCCGTTGACGCTTGTAGTTATCGGTGGCCGTGGCTTGTTTCTATACCATGGCGGGCGGTTGCTCACGAAACCCGGACGCACAGGCACTATCTGTTCCGGAATAGGCACACCCGTTATAAAAGGACGCTCCGGTCGATCGAAGGGATAAGGCGGTGGTCGCATGGAGGTGCCTGGCTTCTGTGCCTCGTAGTCAATGGGCATCGGTTGGACCTCGGAAATACGCGGAGGTCCACGATTGTTGATGCGACTAGCAGAGGAAGGTCGACGAACACCCTGCGTATTGGCATGAACGTTAACATTTCCGTTTAGGAGCTTCACAATGCCGGTTATGATATCCTGAATGTCGGGATTGCCATTCTGGCGCGGACTATGTGGCGCCTGTGTCGCAGTGGCCATCGAGGTGACAGTACTGCTCGGACTCGGGCTGATAGGGGACCCCGACGTAGGCGGTCGCAGGTCCCCTTCCACTAAAAAAGGCTGCTCTGTGCTCGAGGACAAGCTGCTGCCGCTGGCAGAGCCAGTGCTGGAAGTTAAGCTCTTGCCAGCACGTATCCGTTGCGTTCTTTCCGGCTGCTGCTGCTGCTCCTGTGAGTCATAAGTGCCCGTAGGTTTGATGTTGTAGTGAAAGTAACGACCAGCGGAGACATCCTTTTCGCTATCCTTGCCATAGCTGACATCATTGGGATGCTGCTTTTGTTGTTCGTGTAGAATAGGCGATGCCGAACGTTCGACACGAGCTCTCGTCTCATTTTCCACCTGCACAGAGCCGGGACTATCCGATATGGTGCTGATATCGGCCACGGTGCTCTCGATACTCAAAGAAGCAAAGTTCTCGCTGCTTGATTTTGGCGATATCTGTGATATGTCATCATGCTGGGCAACTGAAAGAGAGGAAAATACGGTGAAGTTTAATCAGGTGAAATTCTTGACATTTCAACAAAGCAAGTTAAGTTAAGTTTATTGCTGCAGCAATCGCGTTTATCACAGTTAAGAAAATCTGATGCAGTTGCTGAAAAAACAAAAGCGAGACAGATTTCACTTATTCAGTTAACCACCTGCACAACAACAAATGCCACATTCCATATGCGGTTGAGTGCAGTGATTCGTCTTTGTCATGTGTAGAACACAACTATTCCTCCTCTATATACATATGTGTACATTATGCACATTTGCATTTCTTAGAAATGTAAACCAAATAGAGTGAGAGAGTTTTCAGTTTCAGCCTTTGTGCTGGCAGGCATCATTTATTTTCGATGTCAAGTTTGTGTCTTGAGTCTTTCGTGATTTTTTCACTCTCATGTGTGTATGTGTGCGTGTATGCAATTGTATTTGTTTTTTGGCCTACAATATGTATGTATGTATGTTTAAATTACACACGTCTGGCGACATCTTAAATTACTGGTTGCCTTTTCATGCCAAGGCTGGGCAAACAAATATCTTTCCCGAGTAATACGATCATCTATCTGTCACAGTTGTAAACGCATATTACATATTACTACTCTTATTCTACCTCCCCTCCCCTCCCTTCCTCCCATTCACAATTTTTCTAGTCCGCACACAATTGCACTAGCAACTCTAACTTCAATGTATGTATATGAAACGAGAATTTCACAAATTGCTACGTGAAGCGTTGAAAAGATGCCAACATATTCGCATACATACATACATAATTATGCATTGCAAGCAAGATGGTTGGTATAGCTTATATATACATATATCTTTAAAATGGGAATGCGCATGTCTGCACAAATAATGAAAAAAAGAAGAAAACACTACCAAATAGCCTTAATAATAATTATTATTATTAGGTGTTTTGATTGCAACTGGAGAAACGAAGTCGAAACGTTACTGATATGGTAAATTGATTAATATTTTCTGGGCATAAACAAGATATTTCAGCATGACTACTTTGTTATAGTTTAGCAAATAATCTGCTTTGGCTTGTTACGAATTAAAAGAGTTCTACACGGAAGAATCACTAAAACATTTTAAGAAAACATTTACAAATCATATATTATATTCATGACATTGTGCAAAATTGTTTTCACTACTCTTATTTTAATGTGTACGATTAATTACTCTTAATTGAAACCATAACTTAAATTACTTGATAAATGACCAAAATAAAGTAATTTAAATTAAGAGAAACTAATAACAATGTTTATACAAAGAATTTGAGTGTTGAATTTCTTTTATTGCATACACAAATTACAAATAGTTTGCTGCGTGTTAAGTGCTTTCTTTCTCAAAACCATCTAGCCAGAAAATGTCTAATGAAATTGACACCTGCTGATCTTCTTGACTTCAACGCACTCGAACTCAATCTCAAGCCGCTTTCAATGCACCTCTTTGTGTGTGTTTTGTGTATGTGTGAGAGAGTGTAGCTTTTAACACCCCCCCAAGCAGCGACGTCGACATCAAGCATTCAATGATGCAGTATAATGTTACAGGAATTTCTATGTGCTAAGAGCTGCTTAGACTCTTGTAGTTAAGAGAGATGAGCGTTATAAATGATTTTGTAGTAGTACAAGTGTTTGTCTTGTTACTTTCTTTTGCTCAATATCGTGCTGCGTTGACTTGCCACAGGCATGACGAATGCATCCACAGGCACAACACAACTCTAACTTCAGATGCAATTCTTAATGGCGACAGGTGCAGTGCAATTGTTGGAAGTAAATGCTTATTGTCGTTGCCAAAGGGTTGAGTGGGCGCAATATAACAAAAACTACCAGTTTCATAATATTTGAGGTTTATGATGTTTTCGCATAATTCACACGCTAAAAAAGTGAGCTTAACTCAATTGCTAAGCGGTTTTCGTGGTATTTCTTTTTCCGACTAAGTTGTTTTTTTTTTTTTTTTGGCACAGATTTTACTTTCACTTTCATGCACCGGCTAAACTGCCGCAAAGGCTACCAAAGCAAAATTAAGCTAAAAGCGATAAGCAAGAAAAATTATGCGAAACACGCTGATTGATAACTGAAATGTTATTTGTTTCACTTTCTATGAGCTAGTTGGCCTTTATATATAATTAGCGCTTCCTTTTAGGCCATGAACAAAAGCAAACAAAGCTGCCCATACATATATAGTATTAATATTATGTTCGTATTTTCACTTTCAATTTTTTCCTGCACTTGTTTTTCAACATATTTTTGCGCTATTATTGATATGAAATTGAATTTGAAGCAGGCTTTTTAGTTGGCTAGGTAAAAGTGTCTGGCCAAAATGAAAATGTTGCCGTCGGCTATTAAATTAACCAGCAAAGACAACAAAAACAGCGAGAGGGAATCGCAAAGTAATTGTAACACACACACACACACATACACAGAGTTTTTAAATTGAAACTGTGGCATGCAACACTTTCACGGACAACGAAAGTAAAACTCCCAAATGAACGGCCAACTCCCAATGGCTCCGGATATACTTACTTACTACAGAAAAGTCTGCTAGAGTTCAATGCACCAAATCAAAGACAGCAACAACTGCAACAACTGCAACAACAACCACATCGTTGACAACATTGACGACAAGAGAGTCATTAGTTCCAGCGCTTGCCTACACTAATTTAAAAGCTACTTGAGCCCACGACAAGCACACAGGAGAGACAGACAGACAGACAGACCGAAGGCAACACGACTAGCTCAGACTGAGAAGAAAAAGAGATTGGGGAGAATTGGATTTCGGGCTGCATTCGTTGCCCACACGCGGCACCGAAAATTGCCAGTTTCATCGCCTCCAAATTGGCTGGCGGCAGTCGCCCAAGACAAGAAATCGCTTTCTATTTCAACTGTCCCGACAGCAAAAATAATTAAAAAAAAAAAAAACAAACAAACAATCATAAACAGAAATAGAAGTACATGACACATGGTGTACATACATAGTAAGTATATAGGTAGTTGTTGCCAAAAAGCTAGCGACAATAATTACATTTTGTGCGCTTATGAAATTCAGTAATTTTTTTATATGATAATTCGATATTTACAACACGTACGGCAACTATTACGCATACGCCCTGTGTATGTATGTGTGTGTGCGTGTGTTTTGAGCGAATCAAACTAAGTACTTTGACAGCTTTTAGCCGGGGCAACACTTGCGTTTCGTCTATTACGCAACTGATAAAATGAGGGCGATGTGTGTTAATAAGACAATTATTATACTTATACCCTGAAAGGAATTAATTGACAATGCAAAACATTATATTAAATATTAAATGATTAAAAAGCAAAAGACTCATGGATAGACCCTTCTTGTTTTGCTTAACACTTTGAGTCCCGATTTATTTGATATTATTTTAACACATTCGGCGTATGATTTAATTCCGTGAATTCTGATGACGAGTGTGACTCGTAACTTAGGTTATTCATATAAATGACGAGTTTCACTCGTTAAATGTACCCAAAGAATTTAAATCTTAAGAAAGTAGTATTTTATTAGTTATTTTCCTTATTATCATTATTCATAATACTATATTGTAAATAGCTGTGTGAACTATAAGATTATGATTTGTATTCAAAATATATTGTTATGGATCTTATTTACATGTAAATGCCAAGTAAATTAAACATCAACCTAAAACTGTCACATTCATAACTTAATTTCTCTCATTTGACACCGCTTATGGGTTACTCTTGAATAATGACTTTAACATTCTGTAAAACAACGGGGTTTCAACATAATTCATTTTGTACAATAGCTTTTTGTTGCGGCTTGAAATAGAAAGTAAAAGAATTTTGTTATATACAAGTTTTTGGTTTCAAATATATGGCTAAAACAGTTTTAGATATATTACTTTGGAGAGTGATTATATGTCCAAAACTCAGAGAAAAACGTTGTGTGATTATATATATTTAAGCTTGATCTAACTATTTTTCACGCAATTTGTTTTATTGTTTGGTAATATTCTAGCCCACAACAATAAATAAATACAAAGCAAAAGCCATTGAATCATACTTTTTACTCTTAGCCTTCACTATTCTGTGATAAAGCAAATTAAGTCTCAGCGATCTCAGCTTAGGTTTTAAAAAAGCGCTATGTTAGATTTCTATTAATAATGTTTTCCGTGTGTCTCAATGGAACCATCTAAATCGTTGCATCGCCTCAAAGCATCTACGTGGGCCCAAGTTCCATCCAAGAGACGTTCGGTCGTTCGTTCGTTCGTTCAACTTGACTTGTTGCAGACGCCCATTTAGAGTCAAGGAACTGTGCGCAACGCCTTAGAGTTGCTGGCACATTTGCAGAGGTGAACTGAAGATATTACCAGTTATCTTGGCACTTAGCTTACATTTGAAATATCGCCACTTTTTATTTGGTCAAAGGGCGTGTTTCTAAGCAGCTCAAACTGTAGCAATAAAAATGATTTAGTGCTAATTGATTCTGGCAACATTTGCTTATTTCCATTAAGGTGGGCGCTATAAATACACAACAAAGAAAGTTTGTGTAATAAATATTTGTTTACTTTTTTCACTAATCGTATCGACTTTAACTTGCAACGTGCAACAAAGTATGAGCCTTAGCAGTCCAAACACACTGTCGTTTATACTACACCTGTGCAATAATTGTTTTGATTTCGTATACCCGATATGTAAAAGACGGAAATAAAATGAAAAAACAAGTAAGAAGTCTCTAGTCGAGTACGCTCGACTAGAAGATACCCTTAACCCTTGATCATACAGACGGACAGATGGTCGGGCTAACAGACATACACATGTGGCTGTGTACTTCTGTACCAATGCTTGATAGTTTCATATCTCTGGTGTTTCTTAACTGATTTTAATGAAAATTTCACAGAAGTTCATTATTTTGCTTATAGTTTCAATCCTCATTTTCATGTGTATGAGCGCGTCGATCTCAGAAACTACAAGAGCTAGAGACTCCAAATACTGGATATGAGCTCACACATTTTCACATTTTCGATCACTTTTCCGGCTTACGATATACACATGTAATCGATAACAAAAAAACCTAAAATTTCAAAAATTTTAAAAATTAGGAGTGAAATTCTAAGCAAAATAATAAACTTCTGTAAAAAATTTATTAATATTGGTTCAAAAAACACCGGAGATATGGAACCATCAAGCATTGGTACAGCGGTACACGTACATATGAGTGTGTCTGTCAGCCCGAGCGTATGGTCAAGGGTTAAGGGTAACTTACTCGACTAGAGCCTTCTTACTTGTTATTTATGGATGTCTGTTGCTATTAGACATATTCATTTTCGAAGCTACAAATGCAATTTGAAGACAATGCCATAGCCAGAGTCTGAGATAAAGTCAACCTGCTGCCCACAAGCGAATGACATTAATCAAGGTCATAATCAACTCCATCTCAGAATTTGGCCGAAGTGCACTAAGAGTTAAAGCCGGTTGCAGCCTTGACTGTCCAGCTCTGCCTGTCTGCTCCCTGTTGCAACTTCGGTTGGCTGGCTCATAGTCTTTGCCATGCTGTGTGGCCTGTCTAATTTATTAGCCAAGCTGCTCGCTTGGTTAGCTTTGTGGAAAGTTGCGGCGGATAATCGTTGTATTGAGATCTGCATCTGCCTAAATAATAAATACACTTAACAGCCTAATTGTATCTATAATTAAGCCCCAGCAAGCACAACATGACTCGCTGCAGCAGCAACCACACGAACAACAACAACACCTATAACAGAGTGCAGCAAAAAACAAAGCAGTCACTAATAAGCGGCAAATACCAGCCAAGATGGCAACTATTTAAGTGGCTAAGACTCTCGGCCCAAGAACAGGGTTTACAAACTCAACTCAATTGAACTAGCTGCAATTTAGCTGCAGATCGCTATCTTAGAGCATAAAAAGAGCTGCTATTGCTACTGCACTTGCCTTTGCTCTTGGGCTCAAGAAATAGTTAAAATATTTGCCTTTTCATATGAACACGCGAATTGCATAGTTGTGCAACAAAGTTGGGGGTTGGAGGAAAGTTCAGGGTCAGTAACCCGCTGGGAAAAAGCAAACTGTATAACTGCAGCAGCTAATGTTAAGCATCTATTTAAGTTGAATGCGCTCCCATATCTGCGCCACTAATTGAACAATTAAAGCTCATTAAAGTGTGTGCAAAATAGAGCAAATACAACTCGTACAGATGATGGGGAATGAGAACAAGACTAAAGTGCCTGCCCCTTCGTCGCAAACTGGTCACAAACTAAAAGACAAGTAGATGGATGATATAATAAAAAGTTGAGTTGATTTGTGTTGAGTCTTTTACTTAGCCAAGTTCAATGCGAATAGAACGCAAAACTTATTGATTGAAAAGTGCCTCTCTCAACCTCTCTCTCTCTTTCTCGCTCTGTCACACTCAAAGCGAAACTGTGTCAACATGATCGCCAAGAAAACGGAACAACTTGCGACCAATATGGACAAACGGTGTGTGACAAGCTCAAAAGCAATGTGTGTGTGTATGTTGGTTGTGCTATCATACCAAAAGTTAAAAAACGTTCATGTTTTACAAATGGCCTAAAGAAACCGGCCAGTCAACGCATTCAGTCAGTCGGCCAATCATACAGTTTTTTATTAGGCTATTTCTAACTGTGTGTGTGTGTGTGTGTGTGTATGTGTATGGCATAACTTGTGTTTTGTATATGTTACTGTCTGTAGATAACTGCACGTATATTTAACGGCATTCTATTTCAAGTTTTACACAGTTTTATGTGTCAAGCGTCGAGTGCCGTCAAGTCCAACCAATTGGGCTAATTGTGGTAAAAGCCATGGGCAATATATCCCTTGGCCTCAACAGGTGTCGCACCTACGCATCTTGATGAAGCGAAAAGTGTTGGAAAGCACGTACAGATCTGGGCAAAATACAAGTGCGTTGCCTTGTCTTGTTTTTGTCAGAGAATTTTAGTTAAAAGAGCAAGTTTGCTGCCTAATTCTTTAACTTGTTTTCAAAGTCAGTTCATTGCCTTTTTCTTTTATTTACTAAACCAAGCCAAATCGGAAACGCAAGTTTGGACTCCAATTCTTTTGTATATTTACTCTAAAAGTTTTGCAAAGTTATTTGGTTGTCTTTTGGTTATTTTTGTAAGATCAGAATCAATTCTTATAGCAAAAGCAATAGAAAGCCATTGACGCAAAACAAATTTACATGTGAATAACCATAAATGTAAATGAAGTCCAAAAGAATTGGAACCTCTCAAAAAAAGAAAACCGGTTGTTTAACTCAGACAAAAATATCTTCAGACGGCGAAATATTTCCATTGATTACATCGGCTCACACAAAAACAAATGTCTATAACATGTAAATATGTAAATTCTGTCCACCTGAGTTGCAACTTCATCAAGCGGCAAAGGTGAACGTTACTCTCCCGCTGACTCTGTCAGCTCTGTCCAACTATCCGACTGTCTGCTCATCACTTTTGCGGGCTGTGTTTTTATACCCTTTACCCATGAAATGGGTAAAAAAGATATAATGGTTTTGTGCAAAAGTATCTAGCAGGCAGAAGGAAGCTTCTCCGACGCCACATATATTCTTGATCAGCAACAAAAGCCGAATCGATTTAGCCATGTCCGTCTGTCCGTCCGTCCGTCCGTCCGTCCGTCTGTCTGTATGTATGAACGCGTCGATCTCAGAAACTACAGAAGCTAGAGACTCCAGATTTTGGAAATGAGCTCTCCTAAACCCTAGCAAGTTTGTTTCAAATTTTTGATAACTTTTCCGGTTTACAATATACACATGTAATCGATAACAAAAAAATCAAAAATATCGAAAACTTTAAAATTGAGATTGAAACTATTAACAAAATAATGAACATCTGTGAAATTTTTAATAAAATCGGTTAAGAAACACCGGAGATATGAAACCATCAAGCATTGGTACAGAAGAACACAGCCATATGTGTATATCTATTGGGCCGACCGTCTGTCCATCTGTATGGTCAAGGGTTAAGGGTATTATATAGTCGAGCTTACTCGACTAGAGCCTTCATACTTGTTTTCGCTGCTTTTGTGCAATTTTGCGTGCTTCTTGGGCACCGCAACACATAAATATTTGGTATGGCCAGGGCCAAGAACGAACTTGACCAAACCGAAATCAACATCAATTGTGGGTACGCGGGGCGGCTGTTATATGGCTGTGTGTTTATCGTCATGTGAGGAGATTTTGCTCTGGTTGGCTAATTGGCAACTTTCGTTGTGCCGAATTTCATTGTACAAATTTTTGGACTGGGTTGTCTGTCTTGCAAGCGCATGGGAAAGGGAAAGTATGCATTATACATGTTATTGATACGATTCCGATTCAGTCTTCGATTTGGAGTCTGGCCCCAGTTTCAGCTCTAATTGAATGAAAAGGGTGGAGAAACGTTTAAGTTATTTGGATCTGTGTGTGCAACGCACGTACACAAACAAACAAACAAGCATACATACATGTATGTATGTATGTAGTTGCTTGTAAACCGATAAAATCATTACCATGAAATTGCGATTTCCATTAAGTTGAATGAAGTGAAGTGCGTTCAGTTAGCAGGGCAGCTGCGCCTTTTCTCTCTTTCTTTTTAATAGAATGCAATCCGGTTTTGAACTTAATAACTGGGACAACTATTATAAAACGAAATATCGTTATAGCAAATATATTCTTAATATGTTGTAGCTTTCAAATCTATGATTGAGTTTCAATAATTCAAATGACAATTAACATTTTGTCAGTATTTTTATTTATGTTTAATTTAATTTACATCTTTTTTGAGACAGTCAACTGTCATTAATCTTTCGTGTGTTTCTTCATAAAGATAGCGCACCTGTTTCGTGGTATACGTAAAACTTTAATTAAGTGCGTCAACATGCCATGCACCGTGTGGCCTAGCCAGAATGCAGCACCACCAGCACCGCCAGCACCGCCAGCATCATCGACGAGCAACAAAATGAAACCTGCCGCTTGACCCAATAAAAAGCAGCGCCATAAATTTGTGAAGCGTTGCTGCAAGTCAAAGATTCGCGGCATCTTTATACGGTATTCATATATTCTGGCCCTGGCCAACAACTTTTCGGTTATTTATATACCTCCCGACTCTACCCTCTACTCTACTCTAGCAGTCTCTACAAGTGTCTTTCACTGGCAAGTGGGCCATGTAACCGAAATGTGCCAAAAAGCAAAGTGGCAAGAGAAAAATGTGGGGAATAAGCACAGTTAATCTAAAAATGTAAGCTGCTTTACCACCAAAATCATTGAGAGAAAGAAAGGGAGAAAACATAACCAAATACTTGACACAAAATACATATATGTTAAGTGCAACAGGTTGTATTTGTGTTGTCAATGCGATGAACTCGTGACTTTGTTCCAGCACATCAAATGAATCGCATCAAATCAAAATAAATGATGAATTGCATTCATACCGCCGGCAAACTGTTTGATTTTTCTTTGGTAGATATTTGTTACACAGACACACACACACACACTTACACTTGTAAATTTAAACTCATCACGCTTTCTAATGTCGTTACCTTGATGATAATGATGCTTGTGTTAGTGTTGTTGTTGTTGTTGTTGTTGTTGTTGTTGTAGTTGCTGCTATCGATGCCTCGCTTCGTCGAACGACACTTTTCCAATGCACACACACATACACATATAAACAAACTCAAAACGAATTTCAATTCGAAAGCCTCCAAGTGCCGTTACCGCCGCTGTTAGCCAACTATCTGCCCCTTGCTGCTGGTTAAGATTCTCAATTGACTGCTTGATTTTGGTTTTTAATTAAGCTGCTGTAAAAATATTTTTCACTTCACCCACTTTTGCCAGCCATTAGGTTTTGCGCTTGAGCTCACTGAACTTCAGAGGAGAGTTTATTAGTAAGCATACTGTAACATCAAATAAAAATCGAACGAAAATGAGTGTTATGTACACGCAGGATGAAATTAATCGAAAATAAAGTTTGATTGATATCAAATTGAAGTCGCATTTTAATTAAAAACTCAAATGTAAGACATTTTAGTCAATATTTCTATCTATGCATAAACAAAATAATTTCAATTTTAATTGCTATAAATAGAGTTATATAGCTATATACAAAGATAAATATCTTAAATGCAAATGAGTAAATAACAAGTTTAATTTATGTTTAAATCTACCCATATTAACTTGCTAAATTTAGATATTTGATTACTATGTTTTTCAAGATATAAGTAGAGCTAAGCTTATTATAGATATAACCCAAAAAAAACAAGCAATATAGCTGCAATTATACTAACTGCAAATATAACGGTTCTTTTCAAGTTTACATACATTTTTGTGGTGTTTGCTATAAACAGAATGAATGCCGTTTTTATGTTAATAAGGCTTATTAGCTGCATGAAAGTTTCGGTTTAAAACTGCCAACATATTTTATTTAAATGGCCAAGTAAGCAGTAAGGCAGTTAGCTTTAATTGGTTCAGCTAGAGAAAAAGAACAACAACAAAGAAAAGTGGTTGCCCATCGTTGTAGTTGTTTGTTGCATGCGCATGTGGTTCAGCCTTAACGGTTTGAGAGTGGTGTTGATTTTTAATTAAAATTCATATGCCCTTCCAGCCCTTTCTACAACTATTGTTATAGACAAGTATCATGGAAAGAGCTCGAGAATGATTATTATGCCAAATGATGGGTGCTCCTATGTTTATACACAAAATCATGTTTTGAATGCACAACTATTTTGCTTTTGACAGCACTTACTGTGAATACCTTGTTACTGAACTTTATATAGTGACACACGTCGCATTCACTGTTATATAATTAAATGGAATGAAAGAAATGAATTTTTAATAATATAAAGTCTTTCGCACACCTCACGCACATATCGAAAAGGGTAAAGTTCGATTCAATAAATCCGGCATGAATAATACGTATATTACACAATTAAGTTAAGGCCACGAAAAATGTGCAAAGGAAATGACGCATCGATTAAGCCAAACCAAAATCTATAGCTACTTATCAGTCGCATCATCTATATGTGTCATAGCTATCAGATTTTGGGTCAGGCCCGTATTATTCTTCTTTTTGAGCGTTACAAAATTAGCATAAAAAACAAAACAAACAACGCCAAGTACGCTACTCACTTGCACATGAATGGGCTTGACTGTGAGTGTGTGCATGATGTTATCTACGGTGTGTATCTTCTACTCATTCTTAGTAACGCCCAATAAATTATGCACCAAACATGAGCTTTCTAAAAAGAAATTACACACATGTAGTGTGTGTTGGGCTCGTAGCACGAGGCATTCGCTTGCTTCATCTTAACAATAACCGCTGAGCACTTGAAAAATGGCGTGGAATTCAATGCAGTTTGTGAAGCATTAAAGAAAGTTATAACAAATATTTTAGTTATATTCAATTATTTATGAAAAAAGAGCTTTTTAGAGATTTGAATTGTTCAAAGTATACAAATGATTTGAAAAAAGATTTAAGTATTTACAGCCATAGTATTTCTTATAATTTGTATAATATATATATATATATAGGTTTTGTAACAAAAACTAAGGTAAATAAGTTTATCCGGCTCAAAAACTATGCAATATATACTGATTTCCCATTTTAAAGGGTGACTGGACGTGGCACACAAAAATTTTGGTGATTCAACTTGAAAAGCTTGGGTAAATACAGGTATAATCACTTCAAACAAGTAAGAACTCTCTAATCGAGTTAGCTCGACTAGAAGATACCCTTAACCCTTGACCATACATACGGACAGACGGTCGGGCTGACAGACATACACATATGTATATATGTTCATATCTCCGGTGTTTCTGAACCGACTTTAATGAAAATTTCACAGATGTTCATTCAGTTGTTAATATTTTCAAACCCCATTCTCAAGTTTTTAAAATTAAATATTTTTAAAATGTGTATATCGTACCGGAAAAGTTATCGAAAAGTATTTAAAACAATGGGGAACCATGACGGACATTGCGCAGTATTCAAAATTTAATAAAAAATAAAGTTGAAGTTCTTATACCTTATCGATTATTTTGTGTACTAAGAAACTGAAAAAAAAAAGCCGGTAAACACTGTTGCATACATTTGTATACTAATTAATATAACTTTACTTATTTGTAAGGAAATTTTAAGCTAATTTGTAACACTTTTTATTGACTACTAAAGCACTCTCGCCCACAACCAACTTCCCTCTTTTCATTCTGTTAGTTTATTGATTTTAAAAGCTTCCAATGTCTATTGCAACCATAAAAAAATATTTTTCACATAATGTCTGCGTGTGAAATTCCACGTAGAGACTCCATCAGAGACTTTACTTACCCGCTATTTGAACATGTAGCAGCAGCAACAGCAGAGGCAGAGAAATTGACAGCAGCGTCGCAGACAAGTGCCAAATATGCCACTGGCAAGTTGTCGTCATTCTATTCTTGTTTTTCTGTTTGTTGTTGTTGGTTGTGTTTTTGTTGTTGCCACCTATACTGAGATGTTGTTTTTGATGGGTTAGGTTTTGTGACTTTCGTCGCATTTTTGCATAAATTGTTTTGGTTGGTGCCAGCTAAGAAAGCTTCACTGTATTCAGCTGTTTTCGAGTATTGTTAAGTTTTTTTTTTTGTTTTATTTTGTAAGCTTTATGCATTGACGTAGCATCATTTTCTTCCTTCAGTGGGCAGAACGATTGTCTGAAGATTTACATATTAAAAGTAACTGCAAAAAAAAATTTAATTTTATTAGTTTTACACCTTTTTAAAGATTTAATGTTTGAGTTTGTTGCCCCAGTCTTTTCTATGCCCCAGTCTCTTTCTCGACATATTTTCTCTAATTCGAGTGAGAACGAACCACAAATCAGACCGTTTTTCGTCATTTTAATGGGGAGCACTGTCCATTTAAGTACTCAGCATTACGTCAGCTAAAAAAAAGGGCAAAGGGCCCGCAAAAATATGCTTATTAATAAGATATGGCCACTCAAAACCCAACAAACATACAGACAAAAAATACTTGCTCAGCGGCTTTCTAAGCTTCATTAACAAAACCTTGTGTCAACGATGCTGGGTAATAACTGTATTGACTGTGCGACACCTGAGTGTAAAGCAACAACATCAGAAGTTACTGCCACGTGATTGAAATACTAATTTTGATTGATGTAAAAAAAGAAGAAAAATTCAAAGAGCGAAAGCAGAATTTTAAGAGGTGTCAAAGGGAAAAGTGAAACTCTAAAGCTGATAGCTCAAACAAATAATGCTTAAAGACTAGTCACTAGTGTATTAGCCATTCAGAATGGCAATCGCGGCAGCCAACACGCTACTTTAGTTGTTACCATTACTACTTATTGGGTAACCAAAAAAAAACAAACAACAACATAATAAACTAACCGCCCTAAATATGTCGATTAGCGGCTGATCTGAATGCAAATATGTTGCTGAAAGTGAAAGCACCCAGGGCGAGAGAGAAAAGAGAGAAAAGAGAGGAAGAGAGTCTCTCACCTGTCGCCTCTCTCAAGAGATAGTGTGAGCGGGTTAGAGAGTAAAGGTTACTACGTGAGTCGAGGCAACGACTGGAAAAGCGATTACACACACAGCGAAAGGGAAAGAAATAAGACCGACTCCAAATTTGACTTCAACTCGAAGTTGAACTTGTGCCCAAAACGTTATGGTAATGAACTAGTCGGCAAGTATCGACATTACGATACTCTGTTTCTAATGAGTGAGCTTGAGATATATGATAAAGGTTAGATTTCCGGCGTATAAGAAAAGTACAAAGCAGACTAAGCTCTATGAAAAACTACATAAATATTGATTAAAAGAAAAAGTATTAATATTTTTCATTTTTAATATAAATCCATTGGCAATAAGTTTCAAACTAATTGTCTTTTACAAATACTTTTGCTCTATATATTTTCTATCCTTTTTTTTTTTGAGAAACATTTGTGTTCTGCTTTTAGCCAAATTTATTTGTATGACTACCAACATGTGCAACAAGTTGAGTAATGAACATTTTTTTTTTACAATTTCTGCTGTTGTTGTGGCTGTTTTTCTGTTTACACTTTGAGTGTGTGAAGTTTGTAAGTTTTTCCGTATGCCGAACATTGAAAGTGAAATAGAAAGTTTTTAATGCCGAAACAACAACAACCACAAAAACATGGGCGTGCGATGTTGTTATTGCTCTGACTCTGCCATTAAGCGACTCCATTTTGGTTTCCAGTAAGTGAGGCAATACATTATTGTGTTTGCCTGCCCCACGCAGGCGCTTGTCAACATGCACAGCACAGTTTATTTACATTGCTTACATTCTGTTTATACAGAAATCTTTTGAGGTTTTGGCTTCGGCAGATTTGAGCAAATCTCTAAAAGCAAAACTTACGTGTGACAGAACTTATGCAGATTTAATTTTTTGGAGCACATAACTAAAACATGAACGGGATAATTCAATTTCAGGACTTATGTAATTGACTTGTTATTAATAAATATATGTTAAGAAACTTAAGTTATATGATTCTGGCAGCTTTGGTAAATATTTCCAGAATGACAAATCTGTATTTGTTTACATTTAAAAAGCGTAAAATAACATTTTTTCACCTATGGAACATATGAAATATATGTAAATGGGATTGTATTTATACACAATGACTTTCCAAAAATGACGTTCTTCTTCTTGCACCTGATGCCACCTCATAAAAAGAAATGTTTTACGGTTAGGTAACCTTAAGTTCCTTATTTCTTCATAAAAAATCGTCTTTAAAATACATTTCTGAAGCCTACGAATAATTGTTATTTTTAGCCGAACAGGGTGAACCCTCTCCTGTTAGGGACGGTTTTACACGTTAACACCGAATGGCAAATATAATTAAATTCTTTTAAAATACTGTATTAAAATAGAAAATCATGAATTAAAACATTAGGTAAATTTAAATAATGTTTGCAATATATAGCCAACAAAACTAGAAATAGATGTTATGCATCAGACGTTTTATATTGCTTAAAATAAAGAAAACCAAATCTATCACTTCTACCTGACATTACAAAATAATTTTGAACTGGGCTCTGTCACACCTGAAATCAGCTTGAAGTTGGTCTTTTGTTGGTTTTTATTTTTGTTAAAGTTGGGTTTTTGCGTCTTAACACTCGGCTATTGCCTTTTTGAACGGAAGCGTGTGTTGCATTGGCTTGTAATTAGTTGGCTGCCTGCCATGTTAAATGACTCATGCGATTATTTCGCTTCGTTTCTGGCGTCTTTTGCGTTGCGTAACTTAAACTGAGCTCCAGGTATAGCATGTGTGTAGGCCAACAAAAGAAGGATTTAGAAGAAACATTTAGATTTTAGAAGCAGCAGTAATTGCATAAGACTCGGTCGGCCCAATCGATCTTCCAATACAAATGACTTGAGCAACAAACTTGCAGAAATGTATAGTCATTGAGAGCAACATTGTAAAGTAATATTTTATTCCTTGTTTTTGCATAATGTTTTCTGTACTTTTTGAATTAAAAATATACATAACTTTGATAATAAACTTTGGATATAGCTCACCTCAGAAATCAATCATTAATCCAAATGCAGTAAAAGCTTTTTTTCTTTTTGATGGATTCGATTTTCTTATTTTATGGTTCCTTTTGCCTATCGCACGTTATTTTCAATTACATTTTGCACAAAGCGCGCACAGCAAAAAATTTCACCAAAATAACAAAACACAAAATCATTTGAAAAAAAAAACAGGAGAAGGCAAACAAATTGAGATTTTTATAAACGTAAAGGCCAAGTAAAGAAAGAAAGAGAAAGAGAGAGACGGAGAGATGAAGTCTTGGACGCGAAGACGCGACTTGAAGCCCGTTTGACAGCAGACTGCAGTGAAAGAAGAAGAAGCAGCAAAAAATGCGGTTTTGTGGCTTCAAGAAATACAAGAAATTATCGAAAATCCAAATCACAGATAGCGTTACTAAAACTTAGAAAAGTGCGAAAGAGATGCAAATATTAAGCGAGGAGAGCAGCTGCCAGTGTTGTACAACAGTAACAAAATTGGCACAAATGCGCAACGCCGGCCAAAAAATGGAACAACTAACCGTTAAAAGCTGGGGAGCAGCATCTAGAGCTTAAACGCAAAAACTAGAGCTAAAACCGATGCAGCCAACTGAGTGACCGATCCCAATTGCAACTAGCCAACATGTGTGTAGGCTGTGTGACCGGCATTAAGCTGCTCAACTAAACAGGGACTGGTTCTTGGCCCGTGAGAGAGAGAGACAAAGAGAAAAAGAATGAGAATATTGTTGTTGAATGTTAGCTTGAGATGTGCTTCTGGCTGAATAATAGTCATGTTTATACAACATATTATGGTTACTTGGCTGGCATCCGGCTCGAATATAATAACTTGCAGCTTTACTACCTTCGAAAACGAAGATTAAGTTGATTAGTTGCTTAGGCGTCTGCCCTTGTGTTATTAAATTTTTTTGTTCATCGTTTATTTTTTAATATTTTGTTTCTGTTATGCTTTTGGTTGCAGTGGCTTTTTTTTTAATTAACAGTGAAAATGTGTGTGTGTGTTTGTCTTTGTGCACGAGAAACAAATTAAAAATTAAAGAAAAATTGCTTGTAACAAATTTCACAGCGCGAAAAACCACGTAATTTGCAACAAAAGCAATCAGTAAAAACAAACACAAAACAAAAGACAGTGTTTAAAGTCGGTGGCAAAAGGTAGCGCAAAAAAGAAAGTTTTTATTTTTTGTCTTGTTATTGTGCTGCTTGCCGGATTTTTGCTTTAATACAAACACACACATTGAAATAGCTATAGACACACACTCGCACACACATAACACAGATAGGCAAAGACGGGAGACGCGCACAAATATCACTTATTCGGATTCCGTTTACATTTCGCCTTCAGCGGTTTTTTCTTTTTCTTACATATTTTTTTAATTTATATCGCAGCTACGAACGTCGGGTACGGCAACGTCAGCGGCAGCTTTGTGCTCGTTTTAGTTATTCACTTTTCATAGATTAACGCACACACAAACACACACAAGAATAAAGGTACACGCACATACTTAATTGTGCTTTTGTCGTTGTTGCAACACATGCGGCTTCTTTTTCTTTTCTTATTATTCCAACTCTCTGCGTTTTTCCGTTAACAGGTGCGAAACGCATAAAAGCTCAACGAGAACTAAAAGCCGAGCGTTCAGACAAAACCCGATCTTCGCATAGCTCGTGGTGAGTTTCGCGCCGCAGTCTTGAGCTACTGTGGTGAGTTGGTGCTGCCATTGACTTTGGCAACCAACGAGCGAACAACAATAATTGAAAGTGCTAGCCAAGTTATCGAATATGTCCACTGAGCCGCCGCACTTGCAACTGTTATTAGCCAAATCACAACAAAAAGGAGCTCATTTAAATTTCTGCCAATGCTGAACTTAAACAGCCCATTAGCCACTAATCGCTGCAGTTGCAGTCACTAACAAGCTTCAACAGACTTGCAATTGATCTGCTCGATGCCCATCTCCCTTACTGATGGTACTGGGCGTCAAGAAAATGCCTATATCCAATCAGCAGCGTGTTCAGCAATTACCTCACAAATTGCAAACGCACGAAATCAAGATTAGGCATAGACAAAGACAAAGGCCGCAAAGCAATTGAAAATGAAAACGATAAAAGAATGCAATTGCAATTTTTGCTGCTTAGCCGAGCCTTGAATGCTCTACAAAACATAAGTAGGTAATGCCCCACTAATTGAATTTATATGTTCTATATAAAGTCATGCTTCGAAATTATTTGTACATTTCTTTGCGCATTTAAGCATCTTAACTTATTGTTGGACTCCTAACTTCTAAGTCTTAAGTTATTTTTTTGTGTTTCTTTCTAAGTTGCCGTCTCGGCAAATTGACGTCTATTACACGAGCTGCAATTGGCAATTGCAATTGTGCTTTGCGGCTTACCACGAGTGTTCAATTGCATGGAATTGCACCCACAGCAGCATAATAGCGAAGTACAAGAGGAGCCGATCACGAAATGTCGGTGGTATTCGTTTTTCATGTCACCTCATTTGGCAGCCAAGCGGTGCGCAGCAAAGCAAAAACACCAATTGATAAGCAGAAGACGAAGACAATCGAAATCGAAGTGCTGGCAGAAGTGGTGAAGAAAAAAGCCATACCATGACTAGTTAAATTTTTGGGTATACTTATCTCTTCACTTATTCTACACACATTATTTATGTATGTATTTACTTTGGGTTTCTTATTTTCTTTTCGCTGTTTCGATTGTTTTGCACCTGTTAATGGTTATAATTGAGCACGTTGGCAGCTTTAATAGTTCTAAGCGCTTGGGTATTAATGTCAAACTTTAAGCTGGAGTTGTTATTGATTGCGGTACTCTTGAGGAATGCATTTTGCGGTCACTGGGCGCTGCTTTACGTTTTTTTTTATTTTTCTTTTTTATCTTTTTTGATAATTTATTTAGTAAAATATTGAGTACAAAAACTTGTGTAGCGAAACAAACTGAAGTAGTGGAAAACATGCCCGGCATAAGACGGGTAAAAACAATGAGTAAGTAATAAAGAATAATTGCATTAAGAATAGCTATCATCTTAAGTATGCCTAGTACTTGGGCAGCTCAGAGTAGCGTGGTGGCGTTGACCATAGCACGCTGGAGTTACGTTTCAAATAACTAGGATCAATGTTTGGGAAGATCTGTTTAAGATCCGGCGTGGTTGGTGCCACCGAGAAGAAGCTGTCAATAACATCCGTGGGGCAGAAGCTTTGCATGATAATCGCAGCACCGCGCACATGTGCTGCAAAAAAAACAAGTAATTAGTTTCAAAAATATAATCAAAAAAATAATTATGATGGACTTACAGCGACTCCATGAGGGCACAGGTGGCCGCTTGTAGGAGACTTTGCCCTCATCATCGGTTGAATCATCCTCGTGCAACATCTCGAAAGTGTATTTTGATTTCGGTGGCGGCGGCATCATTTGCTTTGATTTCATTTGCTGCAGCAGCTCGCGCTCCTGTTCCTTGGCCTTGGCTTTCTTGAGACGTTCGACTTCCTCCTGTTGACACAGCTTGCGCTGCAGTTCCTCCATTTCCTGTCGCTTGCGTTCCTCCAGTTTCTCCTTCTCCTGCTGTTTCTTGATACGCTTTTCCTCGCGCTCCTTTGCCAACTTGGCCATGCGTTCGGCTCGCTCCCGCTCCTTGGCCTCGCGTAGCTGTGCCGCCTGCAGATGCTTTTGCTCGCGCTGCTTTTTTCGATCCTCGGCCAGCTGATGTAGGCCCTTGCGGAAGTCGTCGCCACTATTCTCGCGTGTGAGATTTTTGCTGGAAGTGGCATTTGCGGATTTTAGGTTTGTACCGGTTGCCGTTTTCATAAGTATTGTGGCCTTGGACGCGCTCATCGGTGCCTTCTTAGCCTGAGCCGAATTAACAGGCGGATTAGAGCTCAGAGTTGGTGTAAGGAAACGTCCCAATGTTGGCGCGGGCAGTTTGCCAATAATTGGTGTGGTGCTTGAACCAGACATAGCCTTAAAAAAAAAGAGGTCAAGACACAGTCAAGTTATTTGTAGTAAATAAGTTAGCCCAAGGTTTTGCTACGTCTGCCTTATGGGAATATCTGCAATACATTTTTTTAGTTTTAAATTCATAAATAGATTTGCAATTATAATATAATGAAAGATTAAAAAAAAAAAAATAAAATATACGAATAAGTAACGATATAAAACATTTTTCAATGCTTTGCATAATAAAACACCATATCAATTATTTAATTTATATGACAGTTTGACTGTATTCTCTAAGGTGATGAATTCTGTATCTTTATAAATTGGTATATTAAAAGTTTAAGGATCGTCGATTGCTCTCAGGAGTATTTTTAAAAGTACGAGTTACAAATTTTATTCTAAAATCTTAGGGATTCTAAATACAAAAAAAATTTATTAATGATAATATAGATGTAAACATACCACATCCTTAACGCGCTTGGGGCGCAAACTGCTATGGGCATTGGCGGCGTTCTCAAATGCTTCCACCCTCATCTTCACTGGGCTCTGCAACAGCGGACTATAGGAGAGATATACTGTTAAGACACGAAAAATCTTGTCAGTGAGCAAATACTTACTTAAATAGCTCGTGTGTGCGCGCTGGCATCTTTAGGCCCTTTAGGGATGTGGGCACCTTGGGTAACGTCTGCGATTTTATCTGACCCTTGGCAACACTTTGTGGCGACTCATCTTCTGTCATAATGCTGTTGTTCCGTGTCGATTCAGGAAAGCTGCCTTCCCGTGCTGTCTGCATTGTTTGATCCTTTTCCTCTGACCCGCCTGCTTCCACTTGGAATGTTGCATCCGCCAATGCCAATGTTATTGTAGCATTTGATGGTGGTATATTGAATGTAAGCTCGCTAGTGGGAGTAGGCCCCATGGTTACGGTTTCAGTGGCGATAACTGGCACTGCGGCAGTGGGCAAACCTTCAACGGCATCTTCGTAAACCGATGAACGCGGTGCTGTCTGTTGCTCTTGTGAATTGCGAGTGCCCCTTGTTCGAGACGAGACTGGTGAGCCCTTTTCCAGATCACTGAAGCGTTCAACTTTGATGGGCCTGTGTGCCTCCTTCTTCTTGCGTCCCTTCTTGGCGGGAGCACCTGTTGTGTTACTTGCTGTTGTGGTCGAAAGTTGGGTAGTTTCATCAGCAACAACACTGTTCGTTGCTTCCAATGTTGCTGTTGTTGTTGTAGCGGTCGAATCGCAGCTTAGCTTTTCGCGCTTGATCATAACGCGCAGGCTCGTGGTGCTCGTATCTTGTTCATTTGCCTTGCTTTTATCTGCATTACCTGAATCAGGAACAGCAAAATCCGATGTAATAGTAGCTGCAGCTACTGCAGGAGTAGCCGGTACGTCAACTGAAGGCGCAACTGAAGTCTTGCCTTGGGCAGCCCGTGTCAAGTCAAAGCTGTGCATCTGAGAGGCACGCTGCTCGCTTTCTAGCTTAATCTTAACCTGTTCATTTTCGCTCGGACGCCGCAGTTTGGATTTCAGTGGCTGCTCTTTTAAGTTCTTTTCGGATCGTAGCTTTGCAGCACGTTGCGGACGACCGGAGCTTATGCTGGTGTCGACAGGAGTAATAGGAGCTGTAGCTGCAGGCGGCGGTGGCGGTGGCATAAGACTGCTTGTAGTATTTATTTCATCATTTTCGTCTTCCTGGGCTACGGCTATCAGTTTCGAATTGCTTATGCGTGTGCTCTGTCTTTGCGATACTTCGCTGGCAGCTACAGATGCATTTGTTATCGCTTTAAAAAAGTAGTGTTATTTTTGGGAATTTATATGTAGGAATTTTTGTCGCAACTTACAATCATCATCATCCTCAACTAGCGATGAAAGACGCTTGGGACGCTTTTTTGTCTGCTGCGGAGTTACAGAACTTGTGAGTTGTTTGGGCGGCACAATTTCCGCAGCAACTTTTTCTTTTACGTTCGCTGAAATACCAAAAAATGCCTGGTCCAGATCTTCGAAGTGTGCCTGCAGAGGCAACAATAAAGCCCAAAACAAGACAAAAAAAGGGACGCGTTAACACATTTAAAGTCAATACATATTTATAGATCTATCAATCTCTTCACAAACCTTGCAAATTTCTTCAATTTCTAGCTGAAGCTCGGAAACACAACGCATTATGCCCATTAAGTCGTCCATTCTTACACACAAATTGAAATTATTGAAAATTTTATTTACAGTTTTTTTTCAAATGGCGGGAATGGCGAAGTGCGTCGCCAGCCAAACACAAGCTAGTTGTTAAGTGAAAAAGAACTTGATATATAACAAAGATATATATCGATATGTATGGTGGCAACTCTGTTATTACCATGAGCAATTACCGAGCACTACTTGCAGCTGTTTTCCCGCGCAAATATTTTGGTTTTTTTAATTAATAAGTTGTTTTGAAATAGGTTTCGTCAAAAAATTATGCTTACATCGTAAAATGGATATATTAAGTTAATTTAATGAAGTTGATTTTTCAACTGCTTTGCTTATAATAAATGTGTTCGTTGCAGCTGCTTTTGGTTTGAGTGTTGTACAACACAAATGTTATGCGCAAGCAATAACTAATTTTCAGGTATAGAGCAACGTAAGTAATAGTTGAAGGCAAGCTAATTGTTGTTAATTTTTTTGCAATACGTTTATGGTGTCATTAGTATCATTCTGTTGCCTGCAATATTAACTAATCGAGTATATCGAATGATTTGCACAGTGTTGCTAGGTAGCTAAGTGGCATGCAAGGCCCAGCCAGTGCTGTCAAACACTAAAATACATTGTTAAAATTCGCCAGATATTCGCAAGCAAGCGAAAATTTAGTAATAATAAGGTAAACAAGCGAACCGCGCGTTTTGCGTTTACAACAAATAAGATGTATATATGAGAAACTAAAGGCCGCACGCAGACACTTGTCCACCACCAGTAACCAACATAAATACCACACCACACCGCATCAGCAATGGGACTCGACTTTGATGTCGTGGAGTACTGCAAAGGTGTAAAATCAAAACAGTCCCACCCGCCGTTCGCGTGCCCGGTGCGCGATTGCGATCGCAGCTATAAAACACTCGTTGGACTTCAGGGCCATCTGACCAACTACGATCATGACAATCCACAGCCCCTGACGCCCGTACTCAAGCCAAATCGAAAAAAGGCGCGCTCAGCCCGCGCCGTCCACTCAACGCCCAAAGACAATGGTAGCGGCGGCGGGGGGTCTGGTCTCGGTGGTGGCGCCAATTCGGAAAGTGAAAATGGCTGTGGCACTGGCAGAAGTACCGCGAATCCAGAGTCCCTGGTCTCCTATAACGAACAGGAGGGCACAGTTACCTTCAATATTGACGGAAAGAGTGTGCGCCTGGGCATCGATGATCCGTTGCCTGTTGTGGACGACGACGAGTTTGCCGAGCTGGTGGAGAGGGGCTGTATATTAAATGCGGATGCACCACCGCTGGAGGAGAATGCGATGTGGGCGCAGGTGCAGGTGCCCGTGGCAAATGTGCGCGAGATCAATGACTACCATGTGCCTGATGCGCCACCGCGACCCTTGGCTTACTATCGCTTCATTGAGAAGTCGGTCGAGGAGCTGGATGGCGAGATCGAATACGATGTGGATGAGGAGGACTCCGCTTGGTTAGAGCATATGAATGAGCTGCGTGCCAAGCAGAACCTCAATCCCATAAGCATTGATACAATGGAGCTGCTAATGGATCGACTCGAAAAAGAATCTCACTTCCAAGCCGCCGCCAATGGCACACCCACTGGCGTCGAGGTGGATGACGATGCGGTGTGCTGCATTTGCCTGGATGGCGAATGCCAGAACACCAACGTGATACTCTTCTGCGACATGTGCAACCTGGCGGTGCATCAGGACTGCTATGGTGTACCATACATCCCCGAGGGCCAATGGCTCTGCCGTCGCTGCCTGCAATCGCCTAGCAAAGCCGTGAACTGTGTGCTTTGCCCAAATGCTGGTGGCGCCTTCAAGCAAACGGATCACGGCCAGTGGGCGCACGTTGTCTGTGCACTGTGGATACCAGAGGTGCGCTTTGCCAACACCGTGTTTCTCGAGCCAATTGGTATGTACCTTAAATCGCAACATACGTACATTCACGTAGTTATGTTCTTACTCTTGCCGCTCATAGATTCTATTGAAACCATACCGGCTGCCCGTTGGCGTCTCACCTGTTATGTATGCAAGGAGAAGGGTCTGGGCGCATGCATTCAATGCCATAGGAACAGCTGCTATGCCGCCTTCCATGTGACATGTGCCCAGCAGGCGGGGCTCTATATGACCATGGACACCGTTAAGGATGGTCACAATGACAGCTCTGTGCATGTCCAGAAATTTGCCTATTGTCACGCCCATACACCTGCTGATGCCAAGCTTAAGACAAATGTACCGGATTTTGAGGATACGCGACTGAAGATGCGGGAGGCGCGCAAAGCGCTGGCAAAAAAACGCTCATCGGCACCGGTTGTCCTGATACCTACAATACCGCCGGATCGTGTCCACGAGATAGCCAGTATGGTACACATGCAGAAGAAAAAGGAGTTTCTAGATCGCATCATTGCCTACTGGACGTTAAAGCGGCATTATCGCAACGGTGTGCCGCTGCTACGACGGCTGCAAAGTCAGGGCAACAATCATGGTGTTATTCAACGGAATGGAATCGAGGGATCGCCAGATACCAAGGAGCTGTATCGACAGCTCAAGTACTGGCAGTGCCTACGTCAGGATCTGGAACGAGCACGTTTGCTATGCGAGCTAGTACGCAAGCGTGAGAAGCTTAAAGTTGCATTTGTGAAGATCTCCGAGGAGGTTGTAATGCTTCAACTAAATCCGCTCGAATCGGCGCTAGGTAAGCTACTGGATGCGCTGGAAACACGCGACACCATGGAGATCTTCCGGGAGCCCGTAGACACTAGCGAGGTACCCGACTACATGGACATTGTTAAGCATCCCATGGATCTAGGCACTATGCGTACAAGGCTCAAGGATTGCAGGTACACAACTTTGGAGCAACTGGAAGCGGATTTTGATCTGATGATACAAAATTGTTTGGCGTACAATAACAAGGATACGGTGTTCTATCGCGCTGGTATACGTATGCGCGACCAGGCAGCCCCTCTGTTTGTCCAACTGCGCAAGGAATTGCAACGGGATGGACTGCTGGAGCGTGGTCAGCGTGCCCATGTCGATCATGTGGAGGGTGAGGTGGAGCAAGAGCTGCGGCAGCTGCTGGCAGCGCAGCCAGGCGAGGATATTGTGCAAAAGCTGCTCATATTGGCCGACAAGTCGCAGGTACTCAAAAATCCCAGCTATCGCACGAAGAAGATTAAGCAAATTCGTCTGGAAATTAATCGTATGCGCAAATCCTTGCATAAGGCAAGCATTGCATCGGTATGTTATCCTTTTGATAAACAACAATAGATAATTTAGCTTAGTTATTTATATACAAACCATTGCAGCGACACGCAACACACGTGCACTCCCAAAGCGAAGATGATAATGAGGCGACTGGTGTTACGCCTTCCAAGAAACGTACGCGCAAGCATCTCAATAGCAACGCCATGGATTTGGATGAGTCGCAGGATGTGCAGGATGATCAGCAGCACCACTACGACGATGAGGACGATGAAGATGATTCGGATGATGATTCGATAGTCGAAGATGGTACCAGCAAGGGTACCAGCCACATGGTACAAACGCCGCCGTGCAGTCCAGTCAAGAGTCTTAACAACAGCAGCTCACCCGTGGGCATAAATCGAAGGTGGGTCATTATTATATACATATATATAAAAAATAGATAACTTATTATTTGACTTGGGTAATTATTTATGTTGAAAAGTGCTTAGTTAGCATCAATATCAGGTTTATCACTTAAACTAAAGTACATTCCCGAATATACATATAATTAACAACTTGTGATAGAAAACGTACTGTCAAAGTTAGGGGATTGTACCAGGTTTTGTTAATCACTACCACAAAGATACGGTGATTTTGGAGAGGGAAATTTTGTATAAAACTTGTTTCTGAGTTTTAAAATTTTGATTAATATTCAACAAAAGTAAATAGGATGAAAACGGATATTGTTTTTATTGCAGACAAGTTTAATAAAAAACAACTTTAAAGTTAATAATCTTTTGAATAGATTTCATCAAGTATTGTAAACTGAGCAATATCTTAACTAGTATCAGAAATTGTTTTATAATATAATCTTTAACAGTAATACAACATCTTTTAAGAATTTAATAAAAAAAAAAGACGTTTAAGGCTGAACCACAAACTATTTGCGAGTTATATATAAACATATTTTATTTTAAAATAATAAACAATAAAAGTGAGTAAAAACTTATGAAATAACTAATTAAACATCTTTTAACTTTTACAGAACTGCCATTTTATTGACGAGAAAGTCGCAGGCGGCGCTAAAGCGTCCATCAGAGCCAATGACAACGCCAGTCAAGGATGAGCATCACAATTCCCAGTCATCTAGCACGCAATCAACTAGTGCCAGCTCTAGTTCCACAACGACGGCGGCTACAGCCGCCTCCAGCACATTGAATGCATCGCTTGCAACGAGTACCACGCCCATAGGGTCTAGCGGCAGCTTTGCGTTGACTCACAACAACACAGGTGCAACAGCGGGAATGGGTGCGGGAGGCGCTAGCCTAAACTCAATAAGTAGCAAGCTAAGCTTAAGCCTTGGCGCTAGTTTGGGGCTTTCAAAATCGCCCAAGAGACCTGCGCGATATCGCCGCTTACCGTCAATGTCACCAAAGAAGTCACCGAATCCCGTGCTGGCGGTTCAGGCAGCAGCATTATCAACGACAACGGTGCCAAGTGGAGTTGCTTTGGCGCCGGCGGAACCGTTGTCCTTCGAGCGCATCCCAGACAGCTTTCGTGTGTACAGGGCGAACACACAGCGGGATGGTAGCGATAGCGATGATGCGCCGTCCCAGTCGAGCAGTCCGTGCAGCAGTTGCTCGGACTTTAGCATGTCTGGCAGCTGTTCGGACTTTGATAGTGACGAGGCGAGCGACGGGGATGCCCATAGTGAGGAGGGTGATTCCGACAGCGTTAAAGCGAATGCAATGCATGATGATTCACAGCAGGATTGCACCACAGATGCGATGGATCTGCAGCATGCGAGTCTTAACAATGCTCAGGGCAATGGCAACATGGCCATTAGCAGCAGTGAAAGCAGCTCCGGCGACAGTGACGATGATGATGACGACGATGATGATGACGATGAGCAGGATGAGGTGCAAACAGAGATAAGTGGCAAACAGCGGGTGACACGCAACACGCCCACACCGCTGCTACAGGGACGTGGCGGTGCCATGGCGGCCATCCGCGGCAGAGGCAAACGGCGCAGCAACTTCAGCGAATCCACCAGCTCAACCGCCACACCACCACCCCAACTGCTCCAGAAGGCGGGAAAACTTCGGTCAGCGACACCAAATGCATCACCCCTTGTAAATAGCATAAAAGCGCGACGGAGCACCACAACGGCGACGAGCAACTTGAGCAGCTTAACGACAACCAACAATAATCAGAGTAAGTTGCATCACGAGCTTGAGGAGGCGGGCACGCTGGCCAGCGAGGCAGTGCATGTGCGGCACAATAACAGTATGCAAAAGGCATCACTCGAACCACTGCAGCTGGTATGGGCCAAGTGTCGTGGGTATCCCTGGTATCCGGCTCTGATACTGGATCCGAAAACGCCCAAGGGTTTTGTGTACAATGGTGTGCCCCTGCCGGCGCCGCCAACGGATGTGCTGGCGCTGCGCAAGAATTGCATGGATGACGTTGTCTTTTTGGTGCTGTTCTTTGATGTGAAGCGCACATGGCAATGGCTGCCCGCCAATAAGCTAGACATCTTGGGGATTGACAAGCAGCTGGATCAACAGAAGCTCGTCGAATCACGCAAACCGGCTGAAAGGAAGGCCGTTAAGAAGGCATATCAGGATGCGTTGCACTATCAGAGCCAGGTATCTGATCTAGAGGGTCAGGGTCCTGATCCCATCATGTGAAAGCTGTTTGCCCAATTGCATTTAAATCAATGTTAAATGCGATCCACCCCTCCCGCCTTGTAATTATTCATATAATTGTTTCTGTTTGCTCCACTGCGTGTATGAAACTGTTAAAATAAGCTCTCGAAGTAGTTTTTAGTAGTTAGGCGCTGGGAGCTTTATTTTGTTACTGAGAAAAGGCCCTCCATTAGTGTATTTTGTTTTATTAGGATCTATATTATTTTTAAAGTTTTTCCAATTCAATTTTCAACTTTACACTGCAAGTGTTATTAGAAATAAATACAGATGACCAATTTCTAGTTTACCATTGGTTACTATTTTTGTAAAATATATTCCAAAATTTCATTAAATTTTGTAGTAACAAAAACCAGAACAACAACAAAAAGGAATTTTTAACCTCAAGACGTTTCACGCATAATCAAATCAATGTTTAAGTTAAATAGTTTTAAGCACATAAAAAAACAACAATCCCTCAAAACAGAATAACAGTTAAGCTTACAAAATGAACAGATAAAGGTGTAAAAAGAAATTAAAAAACAAAACAAAGCAGAAACAAGCATCAACATTTGCCAATAGCATTAAATTTTGTACTATATCTCTCTGTGTGTGTGTTTGTATATGTCTGTATGTATGTTTGTATGAGTGTTTTATATGGTGTGTTCTGTTTTTTTAATTTCCGTATGAACAAATTACAAAAGTTGAAATATTATTATTATTAATTAATATTACGCTGATGATGACGATTATTATAATTACTGAGTGTAATTAATGCAAATTAATAGAATTAAGCAAAACAAAAACGCAGACAATTAAATATTGTAGTAGTTGCCCATAACAAGATGGAATATTGTTTAAATTTAACGGTAAAGTAAATGCAGAAAATAAATGTTTTAAACGAAATATACATATGTTGATTTGTTAATATCAATCTCTTGACCTAACTTTTTCAACTAGCCCCTGCAAAACATCTGCAAATTGCCAGAAAAAAGATTAAGCACTCTCTGAAAAAGCTCCTTTCCGACTTTTTATACCATTAATCCATGAAATGGGTAAAAAAGGGAATAATCGTTTATATAAATTCTTGATCAGCAGCAAGGGCAGAGTCGATATAGCCATGTCCGTCTGTCCGTCCGGCCATCCGCCAAGATGTATGAACGCGTCAATCTCAGGAACTACAAAAGCTAGACTCCAGAAAGTTTCAAATTTTCGATAACTTTTCAGGTTTACAATATATACATGGAAACGATAACAACAAATTTTGAATTTCGAAAGCTCGAAAATGGGGATTGAATCTATTAACAACATAATGAACATCTGTGAAATTTGAATTAAAATCGGTTTAGAAACACCGGAGATATGAAACTATCAAACATTTGTACAGTAATACAGTACACGTACATATGAGTCTGTCAGCCCGACCGTCTGTCTGTGTGTATGGTCAAGGGTGAAGGGTATCTTCTAGTCGAGCTTACTCGACTTCTTTTTTCTTCTTACTTGTTATTACAATATTTGTACTTTTTGTACTTGGATGAAACTTGCTACAAACAAACATTTTATTTGTATGTTCCATGTACATTTACGAGTTATATGCGCCATTAATATGGTGTTAATTGTAAATGACGAATCTGACTCGTCATCGAAATCGAACATATACGCTGAATGTTAAAAAATCAAAGAAATTGGGACTCACGGAGTTAAATGGATTCATTGAATTAAAGTTATTACAAAAAAAATCAAATATTATCTGTACGTTATTCGACATGCCAAAGACACCTTCCTTACTTAGTATTAGACACAAATATCAAACCAGGAAAAATAGTTTTTAAGCTAACGTTCGCTTACAGTTTGACAGCCATTTGCCCATTTTGGAAGCTAGGCACACGTCATGTTTCAATAATTGGGTTAGCCAATTAATTTGACAAGTACATGTAAATAACAAACAAAACAAATTTCGGACGTTGGAATCAAAGAGATCTCAAACTGTTGATAGATTGGACAGGTGGCGCGACAGACGCAGTTTAAAGCGTAAATACAGAAAGGCCAGATAATAATAATAAACATGTTTAATAAATTTGAAAGAAACCAAGCTATTATTTGCATTTGTCGAGTGTCGAGACTTAGTTAAAACCGATTGATGGAGCAACAGGTGAGCTGGTGAGTTTGTAAACATCTTTGGCCATAGACCACATAGACGACTCAATTCAATGCGAAAACACTACTGAATTCATAGAACGCCCCGAAATCCCAGCGTCGCATGGCCTTAATTACTAATGCAAATTAATTTAGCGACTGTTTGCGATTGAAGTTTATTGATTGTAGCTGTTAAGTGAAAAGCACTGAGCAAAATGTAGCTTAACGTGTTAGTCAACGGACTTTTTACGGCACTCCAGGAAGTTAAATATTTCATAATAGCTGTAAAATTATTAAAGAGTCTAAACACTATGAACGGATTTACAGAATAAAATCATGACTCTAAAAAAAAACAATCTACATATTTGTATACTAGTATATCGGAAGCTGAAGAATATTTATAATTTATTTTTCTTCTTTTAATTACATTTGCTTAATTATATATTTTTGACTTATTTTAGTCGTTGTACCAAGTAACATAAAAGCCATCAAAACATATAACCCTTTTTTTGTAGTGTAGCTGCTGTACGATGCACTTGACAGTTACGCTCAGTACTCGAGGTCGTGTAGGTCACTGTGCGTTGGCGCTCTAATTGATGTATTTACTTATTAATTGCTTGTACAGCGCTCCGAATGCGAAGCGGAACTGCGTAAAGCAGAAACCTAAGCAACCAGTGTCAAAGTCGGGCCAAGTCAAGTTGAAGCAGGCCAAGTGTGTGTGTGTGTGTAATTGGAGCACGCTTCAATGCGGCTATTGGCTTTCGGGGTGGGAACTTCCCAATTGGCCAGTATAAAACAAGTTTCTTGACAATGATTTTTCAACGAATTTCAACATATGACGTAAATGCTACTACCAATACATTATGGTACTAACTTTATCGAAAGTGTATAAAAAGAATATTTTGGGCATGAAAATAAGTGGCCTTGGCGTTCATATTGAACGGGCCTGACTTGGCCCAAGCTTTGTTTTTTTTATACATACATATGTATTTATTTTTAAAATCAAAGCAATGAAAAACAAATGCCGCAAATTCCGAAAAGCCCAACATATGATTCAAAACTCCTCAAACTCATGAAAACGTAAAAAAATTCGTCTTTATACGCAACATTTATCGAATTTAACCTCTCCGTTGCTCACCACTTATTAGCAACATTTATTTTAAATATAATCCCAAAAAAAAGGTGCTTAGCAAATATCTGTATTGTGGGCTTTTTGACCACTGAAATTTGTTTTCTAAGTAAAACATTTTTACTGACGACGCATTTTAACCCATTCACGAATATTCATTGACGCGTAGCTTGTGAAATGTTGTAATACCCTGCACTTGTTGTGATTGGGGTATATTACCTAAAATAATAAATATATATTTCAAATTGGATTTCTGTTATTAGTAGTGTGTATTATACAAAACAATTGTTAAGCACGAAAAGTAATTACCTATTAACAGGGTATTGTTCTTGCAAATACAAATTGCGATGTTTGTTTGTTTTCATTGAATTAGGCTTTGTACGTACAAGGGTTGGGAAGGCTTGGGTAGAGAAAATCAATTTTTTTATACCCTTAACCCATGAAATGGGTAAAAAAAAGGGTATAATGTTTTTGTGCAAATGTATGTAACAGGCAGAAGGCGGCTTCTCCGACCCCATAAAGTATATATATTCTTGATCAGCATCAACAGCCGAGTCAATATAGCCATGTCCGTCTGTCCGTCTGTATGTATGAGCGCGTCGATCTCAGCAACTACAAAAGCTAGATACTCCAGATTTTGGATATGAGCTCTCCTAATCCTTAGGCATGACAAGTTTGTTTCAAATTTTCGATAACTTTCTGGTTTACAATATACACATGTAATCGATAACAAAAAAATCTTGAGTTTCGAAAAACTGAAAATGAGGATTGAAACTATAAGCAAAATAATGAATTTCTGTAAAAATTCATTAAAATCGGTTAAGAAACACCAGAGATAAAAACCATCAAGCATTGGTACAGCGGTATATGAGTGTGTCTGTCAGCCCGACCGTCTGTCCGTCTGTATGATCAAGGGTTAAGGGTATCTTCTAGTCGAGCTTACTCGACTAGAGCCTTCTTACTTGTTTTAAATTAATTTGCTCGCCTCTGCTGCATTCAAATTTCCGCACCATAACGTCGTCAAAGTGGCTTGAAACTGGAACTTGGCACTGTTTCTTAGCCTTTGTTTGGGTTTTTCTCCACTATATTATGCATAATAACTAATCTTAAGTTAAATATCTATCAAGTTTCACGTGACGTGAAGAACGTGACTTATGAATAAAGAAGCGATTTCAAAGCTCTTATAAATATTTTGGAATTTTTCGAAATCCAATCGAGCCCGGTTTAAGTACATTTATTGGCTATTAACTCTCTTACCTTGTCATGAATTTCGCCAGAAAATATTTACATTAATTCGTTGCTACGTGTGAAGAGGAGGCGGATTATTGTTATTGTTATTGCCATACAGTTCAGCGCAGCAACAAAAAAAGTGAAAACCACAATAACAACAGGAAAAGCATCTCAAAATGTCACCAAAAGTTGCTCCTATTGAAAGTTATGTTGAGATTTGTTATATTTATATGGCCAGCGGACATCTTAATGAAGTGCGCTAATGAATGTAATGTAATTAATGTAATTAACACCTGTACCAGTTCACAACACATCGTACATTTTGCCACACTGTGCACACACATACATACACACACACACTAGTTTCAATAAAGCACCCTCGGGGTAATCAAAGTTCAGATAAGATACGACGCAACGTGCACGGATCCAGTTACCATTGATCTAATTAACCAGGACGTGCCTTCGATTTGATTTCGACTATGTCGTTGTTGATTTTAATGGAGCGCGTGGACAACAGAAAAATTAAAATAAAGTGGGAAAGTGACGCACATAGCCAAAATAAATATTAATAAGTAAGAAGGCGAGAAAGCTCGATTTGAAGATATCCTCGGCACTTAAGTTGTCGCGCACCGCCTTTGCTTCTTTCTGCAATATCCCTGGTTTTTCTTAAACCATTTTGATGTTATAATAATTGTTCTTCTATGTATATCCTAAGAAGTTACAAAGTCTTACAAATTGAATGTTGGATGTGACTGTGGGCAACGCGCAGATCTAATGATCTTTCAAACAAATTTATTCCTATGGTATAAGAGATATGAACGACGGCTTCATACATTGGGACGAACGGACATGGGTATATCCCCCGAATATATACACTCTATGGGGTCGGAGATGCTTTCATCTTACATTTACATTTACCTTTACATACTTTTGCACAAAACCATTATACCCTTTATCCATTTCACGGTTACAGGGTATGAATAGAAGAAAAAGAATCCCATCGGTCATCTGTTCCAGGTCCAAATATCTTTGGCAAGCATGTGACGTCGCAGCTGACGTCGGCGTCGGTGTTAATGCTGCTGTCTGCTTGACTGTGGTCAGTTCATTCGAGCTAAAAAGCATACGTGCCCATAAATAAAATCTATATTAGATACTAAGCGCTTGGCAACAAGATTTCTAAGGTGGTTTTTACTTCGCCAATTTCATTGGAATCTTATGAAATATTCGCCGAGTTGCTGTGAAACTGGCCCCGCGAAGAAGAATAGAATAAGGTAATACGTTTAAGACTTGAGCAGGTGAAATGATTATTAGAATGACAATCAATTGACACGAGTCTGTTTTTAGTTATTTAATTGGTAAGATTTCCTAAACGTATTTTGACACTATGTTTAGCTTTTTTAGCTTAGCATCGGTCTATCATATACATTTTTTTTTTATCACATTTTGTTAATTCATTTATTGTTTAATTAGAATATATAATAAGTTTTAATAAACTTTGGCTTTGGTATAAAATGCCTCTTTGTCATAAAACTAGAATTATTAAAATTTACACAATATTAAAGAATTAAACTTCTTTTTAATGGCTTTGAGATGATTTTATGATATATAGTGATCACAATCAAAAAGATTTTATTTTCTGGCACATATGTGGTGAACCGAAAAACTTATCGTTAATTTTTAGGTATGTTCGAAATGTGAATGCAGCATTTGTAGTCTCTGACATCGAAGCGATTATACAGACTGACAAATCGCTTCTCCGGCTTGGCTTTTAATGTTGATCAAGAGTCTCTTTCTGCTTGTTATATACATTTGCATTAAACCTTTACCAAATAACCCTGCAAGCTCACTTATTCTCAAAAATAAACAGTATGTAAGAAATTAATTTGTTTTAAATGAAATTAAAAAACCGTTTTTAGTCTAAATGAACATCCCTTGATAAACTAAATACATTTTATTTATTTAAATAACAATTCAATACTTATGAATTATTAACGAATTCAAGCAAGCATTCATCTCATATTAAAAACTCCTTCGAATTATAATAAATGATACTAAGAAGGATCATAGTTTAAAATGTCATTCAACAGCAGCTATCAACAAAAATGCTTGCATGCAAAATTTCCAATCAAATTAAAAATTTTGTATGCCCTAAAATTATTTGATTTGCATATTTATTTCATGATATGTATTTAAGACATATATTGTTGCAGTATTTATTGAATTCTGAGAATTGCCCATATAACGGCGCCGACTAAAATTAACTTGAATTTATTATTAAATGCCGCAAATGCTGAAATGCTGTGCGCCTACGCTGTTCAGTCCTGCCATACTTGCCCCCAACCTTATGCTAGTCTGATTTTCTGCCTCCTCCCTCTTTGGGCACTGGTCTGCGTCATTCAGTCGCGTCCAGTTGGCGACTGTACAAGCCGTTGTGGCTAAAAATAACCCTTTACCACATTTGGGCCCTTTGTATGTGATCTCCGTTTTGATCTTTTTGACAAATGTCAAGTGACACTCAAATGATTGCCATAAAGCTAAAAGGCACCAACGGATATTAAGATCCCTAAAAGGGGGGCGTTGATAAAGTGTTCGACGCGGGAGCGAAGAAAAGAGTGCTGATAGGAGTCGGCAGAGTAGAGTCTGCCCTTCGACGTGGGTAATTTATGCATTGGGAAATAAATTGACAGGGACTGCGACTGCGACTGCGACTAAAAATAAACCTGGAATGCCTGACCTTGAGTCGATGCTGGTGAATGGAACGGGCTGCATAACGGAAGAACCAAACGGGGCAACAAGCAGGATAAGACAAAACAATAAACTCAGACTCCACTAAAAAAAATTAAAGCTTGTTTTACAAACGTACTCAAAATTGTTATTAAGTTTTTATAAGCCGTTGTGTAATTCACGATGTAAATTCCTTAAGATTCAAAGTACATTTGACAGCAATTTGGTTACTCTAATGAGACATTTGGCGAACATATAGCAACCAAAAAATAAATATTATTATAACAATTTTGCTAAATTATTAAAAAACATCTATAACAGTCAGCAAGCAACAAGTAGGGCGATTTTTATGAGTGTGCGTTGCTGGACAGAACACAGCAGCATGCCAGTCAGATAAGCGACACACGATCTGAGACCTTAAACCTAAGACCTGAGCGGTCAGACCTAGGGCAAGAAAATATTTATTGGCGCATCCTCAATTTCAAACCTGAAACTGAACGGGTCAGCTCAAGGACAAAACAGCAGGAAACTGGCTTTAAGCTTACGGTTCTTTTTCCCACATCGACTATAAAAACCACAGACTGCGACACAGAACCGCATCAGTCTGCTTTGAATCATCGAAGTTGTAGCGAAGTTTTGGAATTTGCCGCACCAAAAGTCCTACAAGTCGACAACAAAATTAAGGCAAATCTATTCCGTGAAGGATGCATTCATTGTTATTGCTCAGCCTGCTGTCGCTTGGCGTAAATTCCCATTCAATTGGGTATCAAACAAATTTGTTGGCTTACACACCGGCCCGCGGCGAGTTTCCCGTACAGAGTGAACTGGCCAAGAGCTATGTACGTTATTTGGACAACACAGGCGCTGAGCGTCTGCTGGCATTTAGTTATCCGGAGCCACTCTACGGCGTACGGAACACCGAGCAAGGAAGTCCTTTAGTGAGAAGTAACAGCGTGGAACAACAACAGCATCAACAACTTTCTAGCTTCCGTGCCTGGTGCGAACAGCGGTATAATGCCCTGCGAACTGAATTGGAACGTCTGCGTAGCGAGGGTAAACAGCCCACAGCGAATATGCTGGCACAGATTGAGCCGCTCGAGAAGATCATCAATACAAACGCCTTTGAATCCGTACCGGGGTTGACTCCTGAGGTGCAGCGGGCACGTGATGAACATTTGCGCATCTGGAACGAGGCTCGCCTGGAAGTGTTGCGAACGGAGGCGGCACTTCCAAAAGCATCACAGGATCCCGTTCAATTGAAAACACATACTGAAACACAGCACATGGAGAAGACTCCGGAATTGATGCAGCTTAAGCAAGTAGACAAGGCTGAGACACCACAAATATATGTTGCAGGTGAAACTCCCAAGCCTGTGGAGGAAACAGCTGAGGTATTAAAAGCACGCGAGGAACACCTTCGGCTCTACAATGAGGCACTGCTGCAGCAGCAAGCTCAGCCCAGTCAGGCAGAGCCACAGTTTCAGCCAGGAGCGCAGCCTCAAATTCAAACAAGCTTGGTTAAATCCACACCCGAGTTTAACCATGGAGTACAACCAGAACCTCAACCCGTGGAGGAGACGCCCGAGGTAAAGAGTACTCATGAGGAGCACCTTAAACAATACCAAGAAGCAATTCTGCGTCAATTCACTGAGGCACAAGTCAAGCCACAGCAGGAGATTTTTATTGATGCATCTGTTCCACTACCTGTGGCCACCATTCCTGCAAAAGACATACCCACGGATCCCACAACCCTTAAGGCACAAGAGCAGTTAATTCAAGTTCTGAATCGGGACAAATTGTTAGCTGAGGATCATGTCGCTGATATTGCAGACAAGATACGCTATGAGGAACGTGAACGCGATGAGAGGCGTCAAGAGGAGCTGGACCGCCTTGAGGAACTGTATCTAGCCAATCTGGAAACGAAGCGTGAGGAGCAACGTATCCTTGACGAGCGACGCATGCTTGAGGCTGAACGCCTTGCCCTGCGGCAGGCAGAGCAGCAGCGACTTGAAAACGAGCGCCTTGAGGAATCGAAACGTCTGCAGGCAGAGAAACTGGAACTGCAGCAACTGTGGCAGCATCAACAATCGTCAATACCAATCAATCGCATTGAGGGCAATAACATTAAATTGTTTAATCAAGCCAAGCCGAGCAACAACTTCAAATTGAATATACCACAGAAGCCACAGGCAGCGCTAACTCAGCCTCAGGCACTACCTCAGACAATAGCTCAGCAGCAGCAGGTGCAAAACGGATTCTTTCTAAAAATTCAGGCGGGTCAGCCGAGTGCTCCTCAGCTACCCATCTCTGATACTTATGTGCTGGCCGAGCATGCGCAGAATCCTTTCCTATTGCGATACATTCAGAATCCACAGCCTCATTCGATATTGAAGACTATTACCACAGCGCCATCAGGAACTCCTCCCAGTTTTGCTACCTCCAGCTCCTTATCCCCTTCCTCCTCCCACTCGCTCAGTGATCTGGAGCAGGCCACTCGCGAGCATTTCAAGGCACATGAAATTGCGCTTGAGCAGCTGCGTCTTGCCAATCTGAGGAACCCTACTTTAATCCCATGCACCCACTGATCAATCATAATGATGTTTTTGCATTATTATTATTTAGTTTTTGCACAATTCGACAAAATTCAATTCCAATTCGTTAAGTACTCGTACTCATTCACATTCACAACACATTCAGAACACATTCATATCACTTACACATACTCATACTCGTACACCTGTAGCTTTAAGCTATTCACGAATACTCGCACATTTGCTTATCCGTAAATTTTATAAATGCATTCAGTTGGGAAACAACGCAAAAACGCAAATTAAATTATCATTTTTATTTGGTATTGGAGTTGTCATTTTGCATTTTCTCTTGAAGTGAGCTTGATATAAACATATTCAGCGGCCTCAGTTGAACCAAAAACTTTCCTCAGAGATCATAGTGAAATTAACGTAGATGTTTCTACATAAGCATGCTGATAACTGTCAGGGTATCTTAGACATGGACGAAGAATCAATACTTCACATGTTAAAAAGATAAAAATGTCTATGTAAAGATCTATTTCAAAAATATTATTAAAATTCTAATTATTTGTGTACTTTAGATTAGATAGAAAATCATAAGCTGTCTATAGGAACATCAAGCGGAAAATCAGAGATTTTGAGTGAAAGAATCTTTTTTTATAGTCAGGGCCAATATATATACAAATAAAATTGTATTTTTTTCAGGTCTTAAAAACAAAAAGTTTAAATACTTTTTGTATTTCCTACAATTGCTATGGTGGAGTATTACAATCTTTAGCATTGCCAAAATTATACGAATTGATTTGTTTCCTCTTATCATTCGGCTGGAGACAAAGGAAGTTGCCAAAGTGAACAGTTATAGAACGTTCTGATGTAAATGAATGGACTGTCGCCAGTTTGGCGGATGGCAATTTTATATTGCGCGATCGCATCGAAATGCGCATAAAATCGAGCGACTTAAACCGTAACTGGAGCAGCCAGCAGATGTATCTTATACACATACAAGTACAATATTGTGATGAAAATAAGCGCGAAAAAAGATCCGCTAGATGCGCGCCAAGTGTGAAGTCGGTGTAGCGTATAAATTTCCAATGCGACCAGCAGCAACAGGCAAGAAGCAACAAGCGACACCTACAAAGTAATCTACATCTATTAGCATATTGTATAGAACAGACAAGGTATTGATATTAACTGACCTAGCACAACATCAAGCAGCGGAACGTACGGTAAAAATAAAATCACATTCCGTTATGTTAACATTTGCGATAGGCAGGTCTCTGCCTATGATTACGTGTCGTATGAGTAATAAGCGCGTGCTTGTCAGCAAATATGACTAATTGCTGAGGTGCCAGAGATGGCTCAGTCTACAAATAGGTTGCCATAAATGGTCATAGCTTTTCAAAAGGAAGCTGTACCAGCAATTGATAAGGCAATGGGAGAGTGTTATCTGTTATCGCTCATTAGGAAATGGGCATTTCCCGTCGCTGTCTCGTCAACTAGTCATCTGTAGAGCAAAGTACTCGCGTATACGCAATATGATTCACGCTAGATTAAATATTGGATTACATTTTAAAGAAACCAATGAAAAACATTGCACCATCATTTGTCAGCACTTGTTGTACACTTTGATCAACAGCTGCCCAAAACGGTGGGTAATCAAATGCCAATTTGATTGCTAATCAGTGACATCAAATACAATTGGCTGATGCAACAAAGTACACGGTCTGTTGTCTGCTCCAAATGGGGTTACGTCTGATAAGTTGGTCTTCATGGCATGGTTTTTGACATTATTCACGTAAAGTGCGCAGTTCGAATTTGGTATGCTAAATGTCAAGCGATATGTTATTTTCCGCCTTTTTTTCTGATACAATAGCTGATTCAAAGTAAAATTGTTCATTTGGCAAATTTCTACTATGTGTCAAAAGTCCACCAATGGGATAAACATTGCACAGAGTCAATATACTCTTAACCTTCAGTATCAGAGTATAAATATGAATATTGCTTCATTTTAAAAACCTACAAAATTCCCAACAAGATTTATATCAGTTTTCATGTTTATGTGAAATTTGTATCACCTCAGATTCGAATTTATGGAAGTAGAAGTAATGCAGATTATTTCTACATTCTCGATTGTCAATCAACTGTTTCATCGAAATCAATCAAAAGAGTCCCTATCTACACACATGTCACGTTTGGCAGATTTGTACAACTTCAAAGCAACCTTTTTATAATAATCAGCAGGATAATAAATCTTGTTGTTGACTTTAAAAGTACGCAGTAAGGAGCAAATCATTTAGGAAATCCTGATAAATTTTCAATTCATAATCGCCACTTGAAATCGACAATTTTTTATTTCTGAACTCCCAGAAAAAGTCATTTTAAATCTTCTTTCCATGCTTTATCTAGTTCCTATCATCTAATTGCTATTAAATATTATGTTACAATAAATATTTTACAAACTTATATGTTTCTTCAATCCGTTATAATATCCTGTTATGAACTGCGGCTTTTTATCAAATATCCAAGTTACAAAGAGTACATATTCTCCAGTTGGAAATGGAAGTCACAAAACTTTGGAGTCAACGTAAAAATCTTTTACCATATTTTTTCCCTGCATGTCAATAGATTGATTAACATAACTTACAAGCCAAAAGGCTTTAAAATCAGCTACCACATATGGACAAGTATGGTTGATAGTTGAAAAATCCTTAATCAGATTCCAAAGTAGCTTAATAACGGGATGATTAGCTTTGCGCATGAAGGCACACGCATCAATATTGTAATTTAAAACGGCTTATATCCATTGGCTTTTTTCATAAGCTGCCCGATTACATGTATATTATTAGCTGGATGCAGAAAAGTTGCCTCGACAGTTAGTGTAGTCTGATTACGACTGATGGCTTTTAACCGGCACCAATCAATGATGACCCACGATTTTTTTTTTGGATTCACAAATGATATTCGTCATCCATCTGAAATATGATTAGATTATATTGAGAAATATAAGATTTTTTTTACATACATACTCGTAGAGCACTGCCAGAACTAAAATACAAATAGCCAGTTTTATTGTTGGTTTCATAGCTTCGACGACTTGTGGTGGACTCAAAATATATTAATACTGATTTTGCAAGGGCCAACACACGATTTCATCGATTTATTCAATATTTCATTATTAATACATTTTTAATTTTTTTAATGGCTTTTTTGTTTTAATTTATTATTATCGTATATAGCTAACAAAACATTTTTTTGCTAAAAAATTTAATAATTATTATTATTAATATTATATGTATCAAAATGTATACATATGAGTGACTAAAGCTTGTAAAATAGGGCCCTTTTTTAAATTTAAATTAAATCGTAAAGAAAATTTTAAAAATATATTCCAAATTTTTAAATGGTGGCTACTTATACCAAATTTTGATTTTGTAAATACTGCAAGAAATAAAAATAAACATTTAAGAAAGCTTCGGCACGCCCTAAAAATTTAAGAACATCCAAAGGCCAATCAAATCAAACTGTATTCAAAGAAGAATTTTTGCTTTATGGCTCAAAAACAGAGATACTAGATCGCTATGCTGATTAAGAATATATAAAGAGCATCCTTGCTGCAAAGCGACGTTAACTGCTTAATGTCCTAAGAACCAATAAGTTCAGGAAAAGTTTCGGGATGCTGATTCAAATGGGAATCTTGTTTTTAAACTGTTAAAGGCGGATCCCTATTAACAAGTCTGACAATATATGTTTCAATTAGAGGTCAGAACTTATAGATGAGCTACATGGCTGTTTCATGCCTTCAGAACTGGCATCACCCATCGAGGTAGTTCTTAATCTTAATCTAATTTTACGTATTAAAAATAAAATTTATTTATTTCATTTTATGTAAAATTAACCCTTAACCTTGACCATACAGACGGACAGACTAGGATTTCTTACTTAACATGAACATGTCATGTTCTGTCATGCCTGGGGATTAGGGAAGCTCCTATCCCAAATCTGTGGTCTCTAGCTTTTGTTTTTCCTGGAGATCGACGCGTTCATACATACTGTCGGACATGGCTATATCGACTCGGCTGTTGATGCCGATAAGAAATATATATACTTAATTGGCTTGGAGAAACTTCCTTCGGGCTGTTACATACTTTTGCACAAAACCATAATACCCTTTTTTACCCATTTAATGGGTTAAGGGTATAACAAACATTTAACTTACATATTTTCAAAAAAATTTACATTAGTATGTTAGTTACATATATCATAGATTAGTTGTTTAATTTTAACAACTAATGTTATGTAAATAATAAACAAATTAACATAAAACAAGTAAGAAGGCTCTAGTCGAGTACGCTCGACTAGAAGATACCCTTAACCCTTGATCATACAGACGGACAGACGGTCGGGCTGACAGACATACACATATGTACATGTACTACTGGACCAATGCTTGATGGCTTCATATCTCCGGTGTTTCTTAAGCGATTTTAATGAAATTACAGAAGTTCATTATTTTGCTTATAAATTCAATCCTCATTTTCAGTTTTTTGAAATTAAAGAATTTTTTGTTATCGATTACATCTGTATATCGTAAACCTGAAAAGTTATCGAAAATTTGAAAATCCTGCCTAGGGATTAGGAGAGCTCATATCAAATATCAATCTGGAGTCTCTAGCTTTTGTAGTTCCTGAGATCGACGCGCTCATACATACGGACAGACGGACATGGCTAAATCGACTCGGCTGTTGATGCTGATCAAGAATATATATACTTTATGGGGTCGGAGAAGCTTCCTTCTGCCTATTACATACATTTGCACAAAAACATTATACCCTTTTTTTTACCCATTTCATGGGTTAAGGGTATAATTATAAAATATTATTTGTAACTATTAAAAACTTATCACAAATTATATGATTATTTTGAATGGTTTTTAACTTACTTGTATAACTTTTTCATTTCATTATTTTCTCTTCTTACTATAAATAATACTTTCCCAAATAAATAAATATTTCAGCATGTTACACACTTGTATTATATTAATTTTTAATTTTGATGATTATATTTTTAAAATTCTGAAGTATTTCACAACCCTATTAAATGTTGCCCATTTAAGGCAACGCTGCTAAGGTGATTCCCCACGCATTTGGTACGACTTTAAATATGCGCACTTAACAGTTTGTTTTTCTTCGGAACTGCGACGTCTGATAAGGTATTTCAGGTGCACATGAATACATACATATATGTATCGTTGATACAAATTTTCCGCGATTTGATATTTTGTTGTTTGTGCGCTTGTTTGGTTTGCTATTTGTGCAGAAGTTATTTGCTTGTCGTAAGCTATTTATAACTTTGCGACAGTGCTATTTTAGGATAGTTTATTTTTATTTATTATATTTTATACAAATAATTACAATTGTCGCATTTCTACTCAACCCAGCCAATAGACATGGTTAAATATTGTGTATAGATAAGATTCACTCGCACTATTATCGCTACTGAGAAAGTAGGTTTTTTTTATAGCAAATTTTAGCATATACATTATGTATATGTATACATATACATATACATACATATGTACATACAAATATTGGTGCATGACTACACATATAATTGGCGCCTTTCTTCGCATGTTTGAACTTGAGCGTGAGACGTTATTAACTGCCCACACCCAATAACTGATAAGATATCAGGGCAATACTAGTCAGCTGGGGTTGTCTGGCTTAACTTTTTTTTTCGCCAAATACGCTTGCTATGCCATTTTCGCGAAATGTGTTGTAAAATATACTTAATCATAAATATAGCACAACAAGTTGTAAAAATAGACATCGATTGTTGGGCAGTTTAGTACTTCCTAGAAGCTTAAATACATTTAAGCCACTCATATCTACTTATTACTTATATAAGAGTGTATTAATATTAAGGCTAGACTAGCAAAATAGGTTCTTAACCCAAGTCGCTTTTTAATAACGTGATTGATTTTGGTTAGATACAGGAATTATTTGGTTAATTAGCATAAAATAAGTGTGGTCAGCCATAATATTGATACAGTGTGGCTTGCTTGGAAGTCAACTTATTGTTATTGTAATTAATATTGATTATGCCTAGGTGTGATAAAGTTATTGTGCCCAAAACCAACTGTTGCTAGGTCATAAAAAAAGATTTTTGGCAAAGTAGCAGCCGACCAAAACGTGATGTGCTACACTCACATTACGTCGCAACATGAAATATTACAATATATAAAGATAATTGTAGAATTGCCATGAAATAGTGAAATCAATTTTTTTTATATATTTTATTTAAACCATTCAACATGTGTTGTTTATTCAGTTGAATATATACTAAAACCTTTTGACAAAAAATTTAAGTGATTGAAAATGGTGCAATTAGAATGAAATTTCTTTCATTGAAACTTACCGAATACGAAGTATGATGTTAACTAAGCAACTGACTGTTGCCAATCACTTTTCGCACGCATGTAGCTCTGTTCAAAAGGACTGCAGGACGACAGCACATTTGACATTTTTATTCTTAATAGGTAGAGTGATCGTTTTGAGTATGCATGTATAGTTGAATTAAATATGGGTCCTATATAAAATCAACATGGTATAAGATAAATTAATTTTGAATTAAGTATATTTCTGAACCAACATGTTTAATATTTAAATTAACTACGTTTCATATTCAAATACCGCATTGTAAAATTAAATTTTTCATTGGGGATGTTTATTTTCCTGTGGTTTTTTCTTTGGGTGTATATATAACTAATATAATAGTTAGTCACATGCTGCTTATCTCGTTTGTGATTAGCTTAATTAATGGCAAACGATTTGAGTACAGTTGTTGCTTTATTTATTAGCACAAATCACATCAATCGCCAGAAAATAAGGTAAAAGTGCGGCTGGCTAATAGGCTGTCCGTTAAGGACGGGTTCACTTCATATCTAACAGAATATGCCCGGTTTTTCTCATTAACCACTTTAAACTTTTATAATGAGTGACAACAAACTACTGACCACAGAAAGCGCATCTATTGATAATATTGAATATGATAACTATAACGTCTAAATCCAAACAGACTTAAATAATATTAAAATTTTAAATATAAATTTATTAAGTTTAAAGACTCTTGTTATTATTATTATTGCATATAGTAGAGGAAAAGACGCCAAAAATTTAACTATAGCCCTCAGATGTCTTTATACTAAATGGAATATATTTTGGTTTTACCAAACTAAAGGAAACCCCGTATCAATTAGAAAATCCCTCGATGTTTAAATGTAAAACATTAACACTTCTATTTGGTCCTAGAAGTATGTCCAAACAAGTCTTTCACCTTAAAAGTGCCATTAGAAACGATTGCATTACATTAATAATTCGAAATACAAAAAATTATTATAATTTACGAGTGTATTACGATTATTATTGCCGCAGAAAGCCAAATCAAATTCCTAATACTCAAAGCAATTAAAATCAAAAGATAAATTTAAATGCGATTTTTATTTCTTAGCTACATACATTTGTACGCACACACATGAAATGTTTGCATACGCATGGAACCTAACTTGTGATATAAGCCGGTTTGACGTCATGAGTTAGCTTTCGTCATTACTTTTGTTATGTCGTTTGTATACATACATATGTATATGTACAAATTGGAGCAGCATGGTCTAGATTTCTGTATTTACAGACTTAAAATTGATTCAATAAACCTTTGTATTTCATGTGTCTTCATGCTTCACCAAAACGTGAAAAATGCGATTCTACGAACAAATGATTTTAAACATATTACTAATTGATTTTCGGTTTAATTTATTGGTTTTAAATTATAAGTGTGCGCAGTATGCATGTGACAGTATAAGAAAGCGTATAAGATAAATATTTGCCAGTTATCGGATGGGTTTAAATACAATCGGTATAACTTTATTAGTGTGACATAATCGTTAACATTCGCTTTTAACTGTCGTTGTAAAATCGCATTAATATCCCTGGCAATATCCCAAGGGGAACATGAACTGTTTCCCTCTCTTTGGGGCTGGTGCCACTTTTGTGGGGATAAGCAAACATTTGAATTTGACTTACGTGAGAAAGTTTTACGACATTGACGCAGTTTGGGTGCCTGCCTGCCCTCCAGTGGGTGGCCGGTGTGACTTCGGTGGTTCACCTTGCATAACGGTTAACGGCAACACGCTGCGTATGCACAACGATTTGCGTAAGCAACATTACAACAAGGGAGACATGTGCACAGTCCTGCGATTATTCAAGATTTTTAACATTTTTTATACCCGTATGTATGTACATGCAAACACATTACAAATTAAGCTCGATCAATAAAAAACAAACGCAAACCGAACGGTGCTTTTACTGTTGCACATTGCTCGTGAAAAACGTGCTCAAAAATGTCGCAAACAGGTGACGCCCCACTCCCAGCACACAGACCTTGAGATCGTCAACCTCCCTACCAGCAAAAAAAAAAAACGTTGCGTATATTATACATTCGTTCTTATCGCGCCAAACTCAAAGTCTCATATTTGCCGTTTACCGGCACGCGCTCCAAGCAATAGAGAGAGGGAGCGAGAGTGAATAAGAGAGTTTGAGTGGAGATAACGATGCTATCTGGTACATCAGAATTCAGCTATTCTCAGTCGGCTGCTTAGGTTCTTGTGAAATTCAACGCCGTCATGTTAACTGACGCCGCCATTAAATGTGGTAGAAATGACCCCCAAAATAGAAATCAATGATGACAACTAAATGTTGTTAGTCAAAGCTCTTCAGTTGAATGCTTCTATGGGCAATACCCTGTCGTCGGATCTAGATAGACAGTAACACAGATACTCAAATAAATAATGAAATGTGTTTGATTTGCTGATCGGTTATTGGCAATTTTTTAATAATACGCATGCAAATAAACAGAAATGTATCACAAATTAAACGTTTTATAAAAGCTATATTTGGGAGCTTTGACGTAAATGAGGGACGTTTTCGTATTATTAAAATAATTTCAATTATCTAAGTGTCTACAATGATCATTAGATCAATAAACAGATAGCTTTATAGGTTTTTATGATTCTTACACCACCATATTCTATACGCACCTTGTTTTGACTACTTTTACTCAGTGCAGAGTATAAGTATTAAATAATACACGAGTCTGACAGCAGACAGCCGACAGCCGACAGCATTAAGTGATTATTAAGTATACATAAATTTCACAATTGTTGGTTTTGTGTTAATTTGTCTTTGTTGGGACTAGCTATTAAACTATTAGGTTTACACAGGGGTTAGTATCAATAAGTTTAGAATAATGCGTTCTACAGGTGCAATTGCGCTTTAAGATTAACAAATGGCGCACTATTAATCCTACAAATTAACAAAAAGCACATGAACATTTATTTAGTTTTATCATTTGTAGCACAACTATTTATTATCTACATTCCTCTAACTAGATGTACCTATTGAAGTTATCAAAAATTATGTGAGAATTGAGCAATGTATTGGAATGTATTTTCAAATTTAGGTCAGATCTCTATAGATATTATAACGAAATGTGCTTTATTTCCGGCACATGGCAAATATTTTTTTTTTGTGAATATTTAAAATAATCTTATTACTAAAAAGCATTTAGCCTTTAGTTTAATCAGTAGACCAGACAAAGTGTAATTCGCTGAATAATAAAGCAACAATCTTTGTTATCGCTTACTGCAGACTCTAGTTCGTTTAGAATGTGAGAAATTCCTTAACACACTTTATTTGTTTAGCTATTTGAGACTGGGTTAGATAGACTGCTCTGTCGAATTTTGAAATATCCCAATTGCTTTTGTTTATTATGAAATCTGCTGTGTTTGATTGGTATTCCACAGAAATTTGCATTCATTTTTGTTTACTTGGCGCATTGTGAACAGATTAATAATTCTGAAGGGGAATTTTTCAAAAATTTGTTTAACAAAACATTTACTATCGTTTATACTGTTTCGCCAAAGTATTAAATATATTTTCTGTAAAATTATTAAACCAAAGAGATAAATATAACTATATATATATGTCTGTGTAAAATTAACGATTCAAATAACTTTAGCTTGTTAATTTCATTGCTAAATGAAAATATACAAAATAAATGAGGCTTATCAGAGTTCGGAAGTTCTTTTTGCAATTCACGATTAAACACGTTTATTTGTTGGTTAAATATAAAGTTCCAATTTAAATATCATAATTATGGTTCGTTAAAAAAAGTAAGTACATATTTGCTCTACTGTCTGCTAATAATATTAAATTTGTTGGTTTGTTGGAATTTTCCCAAGTTTATGGTTTGTATTTGTAGATCTCCTGTTCGTTGTGTTGGCCCTTATGTAATATTTGTTTCTGTTTGTATTTTATAAAACCTGTTTGATTCACAACAATATTCCACTCGCGTGTTTTCCGGCTAATATCTCTGCGAGAGTCTCGTGTGTCTATTGCGCAGCTTTGAGTCGGCTCTAATCAATTTTTTTTTTTTTTTTTGATTGAGAAGTGGAAAGGTTCAGCGGTTCAGACTAATACAATTAACTAAATATAATCGTAAACAAATCGAAAATTGCGTGATAGCCAAAACAGACATATATACTATATGTGATAAATGTGCGGAAATATTGACAATTATCAGCGCTTTGCACAAACAGTTCCATTAATACTTGACAAGACAGGCACTGAGATAAAAATACTTTCAAACTATTTTTCATGGTTTCTCCCAGCCAAAAATCACGAATGAGAGTAGGACTAAAGTGTAAACAATTTTTAAGACTAATTTGAATACATTTTAGAATTTGGTGGTTCCCGTTTCTTAATAAATAAAAGTTAAGCGCTGTTATCTCTTTCTGAATTCAACAGAATTTCCCAGCGATAGTCCATGTTTAAGCGCACTTAACACACTGATAAGCCAAGTCGTTTTATAATTGTTGTATATTGTAGTATTTGTTTTTAAGGGGAAAAACAACAACAATAACAAGAAATTAATTCAAGCGAAACTCATACGCAAATATTACAATAATATTTATGCAATTACAAATAAAAACATGTTTGCTCGCTTTCATAAATGGAAGTGCGATTTAAGCATAACAGTAAATATTTGTATTAACTATATTCGAACTAGTTTTTCTAAAGATTTTTTAATTCAATTCTATTGACATGCACTGGACAAGCATGATTGAGAGCTTTGGTGAGAGTCTGACGATATGATTTGAGTGTCCGCCTTTTCACAATCCCATGAAAAAAGCAGCTGGTATCAAGTGGGCATCATCATTGAGTCCGGCTAACAGCTGAGCTGATTTTAAAAAGTTGTCGCACTAGCAAACAGGGTAACGGGTATCTAGCTTAGTTTGAAACATGAGAATATGCTAATTTAGGGGTTCGATATGAATCATTTCCTTCAAAGACATCACCAACGTCATTATCTTTCAAGCTTGCACTCTGTGTTTTTGAGGCGTTTCAGGTCGTTTGCCTTGGCATGTGCCGAAAGGGGTGCCCCAAGCATAAAGCCTGAGTCCAAAGTCTCAAAACTCTCATCGGTCCCATCTGTAGTTTTGGCAAGTCAATTCTCTTAAATGTAAATTACCCAACAATATTTTCAAAGCCTTATTTGCATAGACTATGCCCACAGCTGGCTGATGTATGGGGAATCGGATTTCCCCGCAATGCCAACTTAAGCCAATTTCAGTTGATCAATGAATAATACTCATTACGTTGCATGACTTGCCTTAAATGAAAGCCGCTTTTTCTCTGGGCTCTCAAATTGTTGTTGTTTCGTTTTTCTCGCTCTTCTTTGGAATTAACGTTAAAAGGTGATATCTGTAGTGTTTGTGAATATTGGCAACACAAACTAAAAAGTTGACTTTTCACAGTACACGCTTTAAGCGGGAACTCTCTATATACTAATTAGAGTTTAGCCGAGTCTCATAACCTATAATAATTAGGTATAATTAATTGTTCAATGATTGTACGATTGTAATTATTATGAGTCTGCAAACGTTTTACTCAAATAGTTGCATGATTATTTGATATATCACCGTTAGGTAGGTGAGTGATATAAATTAGAACAATTGTAATAATTTACTACGTACTCAAACACGGGCAAACATTCAAATGTTTTGCAAGCAATTGTAATAAAAAAAAAATATATATATAAAATCACGTAGATATAAATCAGTCAATCAGCATTAGCATTAGTCGGAGTGAACATACTAAGTTAGGTTAAATATAATTATTTTCAATTTTTATTTAATTTTTAAGTCGATAGGACAGACCTTAGAGTAGTATTTAGATCTTAAATGATTTACAGATTTCTTGGAATTTATATTCTTTTGAGACGGACTTTTTAAATGTGTAACGCATAGATGGAAAAAAAAATTATATATATTCTTGGTCAGCCATGTCCGTCTGTCCATCTTTGTGTCTGTATGTATCGATGTATCGAGCTAAGACTTGTAAGGCTTTCGGTAGCTTCAATATTTCTCTTTTCTATTTGTGTAATTTTTCAACTCAAATGGCATTCATTTAATTCTTTTCATTGTTTATTTCTGACAATAAAATTTTGCTTCGAACTAACTGACCTATCTATGCAAATTATTAATTGTTACTCCCAAAATATTGTGGATTTTTTTTAACGGAACTATGCAAGGAAATTTTTTAATCTTTCAATGCACGAAGTCTCGCCGTCTGGCATTGATTTCATTAACATATTGCTGGCTGAAGCGTAACTTTCTTTGCAAAAGGCGACATTTTTATTGAGTTGCCAAATTGGTAGCGTTTTATGGGTGTTTTTTTATACTTGCTACAACAAGTTTATTGCCTCGATTGCTCGCAGATGTATTTGTATGTTTGTAGAGTTGATAAGACCGGAACTTCATTGTCGATTCATTTTGGGGAATACCATTTGTATGTTGCCCGAAACTAGATTGATGACATATATATTGAGCCTTATATCTAGTCTTAAAGTATTCAAAATCGTATTTATTGACATCAAAAAGTTCGTCACTCAGCGTAAGTTCCAAACAGTGTTGTAAAGATAAGACGCTGAAAATAATTTGTGAATAAAAAACATCATAATTTTGTTTTTTTTTTACTTTTATTTCTACAAAATTCTTTAGCTTAATTTTTCATTTTAAAATTAAAAAACAATTTATTTTGACTTTTTTATTTTTTAGTTTTTTATAATAACTGCTGGTTATATGAAAAGCTAACATAACAAAACTTTAACTTTTTATACAAATTACAAAAATTTAGATTTTTTTTTTTTCAATATGCGTTTTTTATGCATAACAATTACAATTTGTTGCATAAAATCTGTTCGCAATGAAAAAAAAAATAATTGCCATTATCAATAATATGTCTCATAAAAAAATAATAGCAGCTGGTCACGCGCTAAAGCGTTTGTGTGTGTGCTGGTGTGTAAGTGTTGGTGTGTAACTGCTGGTGTGTGTATTTGCCGCTGGTTGCGAAATTGTTCCCAGATCAAAAAGAGACGACGGAGAGGTAAAGAGAGTGCTTGCACTTCCGCAGGTTAATGTTGTTGTCGTCCTATGCTGCTTTCTTGTATACAACGAAGGTCGATGTTGTCTTCTCGCTCTCTCGCTCTATTTCTACACCAGCATGATAATTGGCCATCTGCTCTCCTTCTCCTCCAAATGTATGTCTATATACACTTCATATACATATATATATATAGTAGTATTTGATATGTAAATGGGATTGTCCCAACGTCGGTTTCCTCAGAACTCTCCAAACGTTCAGGTACATTATCATCCCTTTTAACAGTTTGTTGTATAGTGTTTTTCGATATAAACCAAGTGTTGCCCCACTGTGGCGGGCATGTTCAACTGATAACATCGCGGTTTTTCATTCTCGCACACGCTTACACTGCAGGCAGCTGAACAATGGGATGTTGTGGGGCATCCCAGTGGATCTCGCAGTAGTCGACCAGTTGATTCTCGGCTTTGTTTAGATGCTCCTCGCTCTGCTCACCGCTCCAGGTCTTCTGCACCAGGCAGCACGATTCGATGCTGTCATGGCCAAGAATGCGGCTCAGCTTGGTGGCATCATCCACCTTGATCACATAGATGTCGTTCTCATAGCAGAACGCCTCCAGAAGCACCTCGTGCATGTGAGTGGCCGAATCTCCATCCTTTGGCACCGCCATCAGACAGAAAAGTGAACCCTCCGGTGACTTGGAGAGCACATTGATTGCGTCTGAGAGACCGACAATCACTCGAGACTCAGATTGAGCTCGCAGCAGAGCCGTCTTAACTGTGCGTCCAATGGGCATGGCGCATTCGCTTAGCTCCATATCCAGTTCTATTTCTAGGTTATGGTAGTGCTGTTGTTTCTGTGTGAAGTGATGCATGTTGACTGATTCCTCAATGACCATCTTGGATTCGTTGATTTTTTCGCTTATCACTTGAGCTTGAGCTATTTTTGAAGTTTTTGTTGTTGTTGGCACTTTTAGTATTGTTTGCTTTTCGCGCACTTTTAGCGGTATTTGTGGCACTGCTTTGTTGTTAATGTTCTTGATTTTCTTGTTGTTGTTCTTGTTAGTCTTTTGCTTTGAATTGTGGGGGGTTTTTTGTTGTGGGCAATTTGCGCTCTATTAACTTTTGCTTATGAAATTCTTTTCACGTTGACGCTGCGCGTTTTGAAATTCGCCTTACCGTAGCGCTCGGTGCTTGTTTCAATTTTGATTTGTAATTTCACAATGAATGCTCCTCAGTGACCGGGCGAGTTCTTTATAGCTGCCCTCTCCTCACGAACAAATTTCATAAGCAGAGAGTGCAAAGATACTTGCGCTCTTTGGGACAGAAGCTTTTTGGGGGCCTGCTCACAGGCCAGTTCTCTCTCTCTCTCTCACATAGTCGCGCTTTTGCTCTCTCGAGCACGCTTTGTGTGTGTGTGTACTTTTTTCCAAGTAATAATTTATACCACCGTTTACGCTCCAAAATATGAAATATCAGCAAGTTTCTTTATTTTTTTCTTATTTAAGCTCATCGCATTTTTATACCTTTTTTTTTGGTGGATGGCGGCCAAAGATTTCCGTTAATTTGGACAATTAGCAAACTTTGTCTGTATTTGCTTGCCTTTTTCCAGCATCGGATTTTGACTTTTGAATCAAGATGCGACTTTTAAGTTCATGCTCACTTCAATGTCGCTCGTTGTACCGAGAGTGCAGCTCACTCTCAATTGATATGCATTTGTAAATACTGCTGGGTTTATTGCTTGCTTCAATTTTTTTTACTCTCACCCACTCGCGCTTTGATTCAACTTGGTTTACGTTGAAATTTATAAATCACTACCATGAAATTTTCATCAAAATTGATTTTGTCACAGATTTCCGAAAATTGTTCACACATCTGCCAAAATTAAGACACTTCCCAATGGCTTGTTTTAATGGTTTCTTCCAATTTTTACCACTCGCTTTTCACGCGAACTCAATGAATTTCGATGGAACGCAACATGCTGTTGGTCATGCACTTGGCTGTGGGCCAAAATGGTCAACAGGTCGTACAAATGATTCAAAGCATACACAAAAGAAACCTACCCAAACGCATACATTCATAAACACATATGCTGCCAGGCAATCACTCATGACCAAAAGACGATGACGTCAAAGAGACCTCCAGCAATACATTGCGTATACTCGATATATGTACAAAAGTGTCACTGTGTGTTGTCTCATTGTTGTTTAATTAATGGGAGTGCGAACGTTTGAGCACACGACAAACACATCAAAATTAAATATATAAGTTTGTTTGTATTTTTTCGCTTGAATTTTAGTGAATGAAAGCGTTGCCTGTCTGGGGGGTTGGGCACGGCACATAAAACTTAGCCAAGAAGTCCCACAAAACAGCAGAAAAAAATGTATAATATAATAAGTTTGTGATTTGTGTGTTATATATAGGGAGAAACTAGTTTTTTAGTTTTAAAGAAATTTGACTGAGAATAGTTTCCATTTGACCATTGCTTTTCTTAACGTTTATAGACTACAAAATAATATTTACATGTAATTATTTTAACGTAAAATTGTATATGTTATGGGGGTCTTAACTATTTTAATAAATGTGTTGACGCATCAATGCTTTGACTTTAAGTGTGTAGTATGAGCTCGTTTTAAAGTTTAATATCTTAAATATTTTTTTTCACAATATATAATAAATATATTGTTTAAGAAATAAAACAATAAAACATCCAGGAACTATTACATTTAACATTGCCCGCAATGTTGTACTTATTTAATTGAAATCATTTTGAATTCTGTCTGCTGATAATGATTTGAAAAAATTCGCAATTTTTTTTATGAAAGGGGTCAATTACCCCGTCTATATATATAAATTAAACTGTTAATGCACTTTTTATAATGAAATACTTTTGTTAATTGGTTTTTTTTTTCCTTAAAGCAGAAATATCTACAAATGCAGAAATTCACGTGTTTATACAACATATCCAACTTATGGTTGAATGCCGTGCTTATAAATTTAGTTCGGGTAGATGTTTTCTGAGTGCAAAGACAAATGCCTTACATAATATCACATCAAAATCTAATATGTACATCAAAATACATTTTCCTGCCTTTTCTTTTACATAAAAATACTGTTAGTTTTAAAGCGTCTTTAAGTTATTGCCTAAATTTTTTTTTTATTAATAAATGTGCACAACTGTACCAGGCCTAAAAGTAAGTTGCAACCAGAGATAAGGGCCATACAAAAATTGACTGAAAATCCGTTCCCACAGTATAAAACAAATGTATGTTACACCATGTAGGAAAAAGTGGACAAGTTTAATGAACTTCTTGGAAAAAGATGTAATTTGATTTATAATATGCACAATTTTGTCAAAACAAAATCAATGAACTCACCATCAAAAAAAAAGAAGGAAACCTATTTGGGGGCCAAAAACTCTTGTTTTGGGATATGCATCAGCACTGACCTATCAGAAATCGAAATACATATATGTATGTATGTAGATATTGTTAAGTTGCTGCGCATAATAAACGAAAACACGACTTGCAAATTTATGTTTATCTTGCTAAAATGCAGGCAAAAAACAAATCGTAAAAAATGCAGTACTATGTTTCTATATCTATATCACACCACATTGAATTTACGCGCCAAAAGCGACTCAATAATGGCCATTGAACTTGGGGCTAAGACCACGCCCCGTTGTTTTCAATTAGCTCAACTATGAATACCTAATAAGTGCTAAGAACAAAAACAAAAATATAATACCACAATATTGGCTGCATGCTTCTGCCGTGTTATGACCCCAAGTTGCGGAGTATGGCCCATTGTATCGGTGCATAAACAAGTGGACGCCGCGTGGCAACTGTGCGTTGCAGCCATATCGATGCAGCTAACAGCTACATACTGCTGAGTCATGTGGCCCAGAGTAAAAATATAATATGATCAGCATGAGTCAAACAAAATCTTGTCCCTTGTCGCTGCTTGTCGAAAAAAACCGGTTGCACGAATTCCCCGAAACATGCTCTTGAATGACGGTCACAAATACGCACAAATAAGCATATATGTATGTACATACATATGTATATACTATGTACACGCATGTACCTACAGTTATTGGTCTACAGATATTTGCTAGACACACATTCCGATGTGGAAGTGAGTCCGAAGCTCGTTTTTTACATGCTTTGCACTGCGACCTCTTTACGTGAGTCGCGTGACTGACTGAAACGTATGGCAAAGTTTCAATAAAGTGAATGCAGTTATGCTTAAACCAAAATGGGGGATTTTTTCTGATTTCGATGCTGGGCAAAACCCGCAGTAGAATGGTTAATGCCTTGTGAAAAGCCTCAATATAAATTATCATGGCCACCAAGCCTTTTTTCGCAAGCATCGTTTTGTGCTTTTTTCTGTTGTCTGGGTAGTGATAAATCTGGGAGCCAATTGATCTAATTTTCGTGGGGTTTTGACGAAGTGGTTCCCCATGTCTATATAATATGCTATTCCCACAAGTGAACTAAACTTTAAATTGTACCATTTGTGAGCTTTGAAATGCGTATTTCGCTTAAATCGAATATTTTTTTATAAGAAACTAAATTTTCTTGTTTTAAATCAAATCAGATTTTCAATCGCCGCCAAACGGTTTTATCAAATTATCACAGGTTGGCAGCGCCATGTGCTTTTAAAAGCTCAGCAAATGAAAAGCTTGGTCATGGCTAGACCGGTTTTGCCGACACTTTGACAAAGCTGCTGATTATTCTTCTTCTTCTTCTTCTTCTTATTCTATGTAAACAAACAAATATAAACAGCTGAGTCTGTTGAAAAGATAGTGTTGAATAACAAGGAAATTAGAAACATAAATTTGTGCACGCATATAAATTTTGTATTAATGCTCTCAATTATTGTGTATAATTGAGCAATTTGCAGCATTCCCGTCATTTTAAATTGAACTTTTAAGCAGTGAACACAAGGTGATACTGTAAGGGAACAAACGCTCACTGAATGTTCCCAACGTAAAATACGTAGTGATGTAACAGGCAGTAGGTAAAAGTCAAAGCAAAACAACGAAAATATCTTAAAATAACTTGACCACAATAATAGCAATAAATAAAAGCACAAACGAAGTTAAAGTGGTTTTTCTTTTTAAAAAACTGAGAAGAAAGAAACAGAGAGCTCGAAACTAATTGCTCGGCATGGGAATCAACGCGTCGAGATAAAGGCATACAAAACCGGCTTGAGCATTCAGTTTGTCGCTGACTGACGGAAGTAACGGACCACGTAGCATAACGATTTGAAATAGAGCGCGGCTATCAGAGTGAACTTAGTGCTGTGTGCTGTGAAACAACGTCATCTCCAGGGGAAAGCACGAGTGAGTCGCGTTTTTGTTTGTTAGTAAAATCTGAATACAATGGAATACCTGCAGTATGCCTATGAGAAAATATTTGGTGTGGACGAAATGGACAATGGCGCACAGGGTGTTTACCACACGTGAGTAAGAGAAGGGGTTTTCCCCTGCCAAAAATCGATTGTTGTGCCTTACTCGGAAAATGTGTGGTTTTTTAGGCCACGCAAAGTAGTGTGCTTTGGAAATGTGCTGCTGGATCTTAGTGTCAAGTTGGAGAATCGAGAACTGTTGCAGCGATATGGATTGAAACTGGGCTCCAAGGGCGAAATGGATGTCGAGCAGCTGAACACCATAGCCACAGATATAGCTAACGGGTAGGTGTAAATCGCAGGTCCATTTGCAAACTGTTGCTGATTGTTTGTTTTGTTAACACATTAACATTAACATAGCTCCAGCTACGTGTGCAACCCAGGTGGATCAGCTTTGAATACTGTGCGCATTCTCAAGCAATTGGGCATAGATGTACAGTTCTTTGGCGCCATTGGAGCGGACAAGAACGGAGAACAGTTAAGTTCGATGCTCCAAGAGAGTGGCATTGAGGCGCGGCTACAAACAATTGACGATGTGCCCACGGGACAATGTGTGTGCTTGATGCATAAAGATAATCCCACGCTCTATGCTAATATTGGTGCCTCTGCACTCTTCTCGGCCGAAGAGCTCAAACAAGTGGCAACACACGAGACTCAGTCGTTTCTTCGACCGATTGAACGCAAGCAAATCCTATATATCGAAGGTTTTTTTATACCACAACGAGAAGGGGTCTGTGATTATATTCTAACCGATTTGGTGCGACAACGCCGTTACTTGGCACTGAATCTCAGCGCCCCCTATATTGTGCGCCAGAATGCCCAAAAGATGCTGCAGCTGGCCGAGCGTTCCTTGTTTATCTTTGGCAATCGGCAAGAATTCGAGGAGCTGGCAAGCATTGCTAACTGTGAAAATGTGGAGCAGCTGGCACGTCAATTGGTGCAGTCGGGCAATCCCAAAATCATCCTCATCACAAATGGAGCTACTGGTGTGCAGCTGGTCACCAATTATGTGGCAGAACGCACACCACCCGGCGAACTAAGGTTCGAGGATTATAGAGCACAACAAGCCGAGCAGCTGGTGGATGCCACCGGCGCTGGTGATTCCTTTGCTGCTGGTTTCCTGTATTACTGGCTGGAGAAGCGACCGTTGGCCGAATGTGTGCGTTTGGCCAGCGATGTGGCCGCCAGAGTTGTCACACAGGTGGGATGCAATTTGCCTTCAAGCTGCAGACAGCGTTCTTCTTCTCTTATCTTTTGGAATGCAGGTCAAACCAAAAATACTACATGAGTCTTAAATACCTCAATAAACGCGCACAGTGTCACTAAAGTAAAATTTATTTATACAATCATTAAACACACAGACATATTTTTTCTATATTTATAAATTCATACAGATGTACATAGGCCTATGTATTTAGTTCCTTGAAAGAGAATGCACTTAGTGAGTAATCTATTTGCCTCCTGACTGTAACAATTAAAATTTATTAAGAAATATATATATATATATATATATTGAATGTTGGAAATATAAATAAATAAGCTGACGAACGAAAATATAGAAGCAAAGTGTGTTTTATATGGAGTAATATATATTTAAATTACACAAAGCTTTTGTAAAGGTAGTTGAAGTACATTCTACATTTTACCATAAATCACTTGCTCATTGTTATTCCAGTTACTCACAATCTGACTAAGTAGATTTTATATAATATGTGTACGCAACTGTTGTATGACAATAAAGCTTAAGCAATGCATTTAATTGCATTACTTAAAAGATTATTCTTATATTAACTTAACTCTACCATTATCTCCTGTAGAAAATCATTGAAGTGAGCTTTTGGAATATTTTTAGATTCACATGTGAATGTATATACAGCTCCCTGTATAATTTGATCACATATTACAAAAAGTAAGTGTCAAAAAGAAAATCTTACAGAAGTGTATTTTTTGATTTCGTTCATATTTTCTGGGTGTACTTACCTAGTTGTATTTCTTAAAGTGTAGCTTGCCCACGTTGAAATTTGTTTCGAAAATATGTGGTTTGCGATTTTTATACCCTTAACCCATGAAATGGGTAAAAAAAAGGGTATAATGTGCAAATGTATGTAACAGGCAGAGGGAAGCTTCTCCGACCCCATAAAGTATATATATTCTTGATCAGCATCAACAGCCGAGTGGATTTAGCCATGTCCGTCTGTCCGTCCGTCTGGATGTACGAGCGCGTCGATCTCAGAAACTACAAAAGCTAGATACTTCAGATTTTGGATATGAGCTCTCCTAATCCCTAGGCATGACAAGTTTGTTTCAAATTTTCGATAACTTTTCAGGTTTACGATAGACACATGTAATCGATAACAAAAAAATCTTGAATTTCAAAAAACTGAAAATGAGAATTGAAACTATAAGCAAAATAATGAGCTTCTGTGAAATTCATTAAATCGGCTAAGAAACACCGGAGATATAAAACCTTCAAGCATTGGTACAGCGGTATATGAGTGTGTCTGTCAGCCAGTCTGTCAGCCTTCTTACTTGTTTTTCGTTGCAAAAAAAGCATATCTTTATGCTCTTCACTTAAATAAGAAAGCCGTTTTGGCTTATATAGTATATTGTTTGAGCTATTTTATTTTTAGCAAACAATCACATCCCATTATCTTATGCTGACTTACTCATACCAGCCCACATGCATAAGTCAGAGTGGAACATGACGGCATGGCTGATTTGTTACTTGGCCTCGAAAATCTAGCATGTCTAGATATCATCAAAGCGAAATTTGTATGTTGTTTATTGTTTGCCAAAAGAGGGTTGCTCCGAATCGGCATTATAATCGGAACTGAAGCAATGTACACATAAATATTTCTCATCATTAACAAAACTAAGCCGAATTAGCCATGCTTGTTGAATCAGTTGTAAGAGTATAAGGAGAGGGCATCTTTGCTAAAAGCGTCCAGTTGATGCAAAACTTAGCAACTGGGCTGGGCATGGACGCGTGTTATTAAAGGGAGGAAAAAAATGTAACAGAACAGTTATATATTTCATGTTCACATAGTATTTACTTAGAAATAAGCATAACAAAACTAAAATAAAAAACTTAAAGCAAAAATAAAAACGATTTCTTTGAACTATATGGAAAGATAATAATGTTTTAATTGAGATACGGATTTTCTATGTTAATAACTTGCAATTGTGATAAAACGTCCTATACGTGTAGGCTTACAACTGTTGCCTTAATCGACCAAAATCATAAAAACATCGTATATAACGATATTCGCTCATCTCTAGTTTTGGTATTACACTTAAAGAAAAAAAAAAAACAAATTCCAAATTAAAGGCTTAGCACACCAACTCAGTTTCAGTCAAGGCAATTTCTATTGGTCTTATGTTTGGCTTGGGCTAAAATAAGCTCAGTGAGCTGCTTAATTGGCAAAAGCTGCTTAGAAATCACCCACAACCAACTAGTAGAATAGTCCTAAAGTCAATATTGGCACACCCACACAATTGTAGGCGGCAGCGCCAACTGGTTAAAATTACATCACTTGTCCCTGGAATCTGCTGTTAATTACTTGATATTAATTTTATAGAAGCCAAGCTTTGGCATGGGACCCACAGCAAAGTAAAAGTACACGTTATTAGTGTCACAATGAGGTTTATGTTGGGTTAACAGGACCTCAAAATGAGTCGGGTTGAGTGTGTGTGTGTGGGTTGTGCAACAGTAATCGTGTGTTTGGCTTTGATGTTTATGCCGTTTCATTGTTGTTGTTGGAAAATTCTGCAGAAAATGTGATAATTAAATGTCATCCGTTTGGCAGGGCTTAGCTTTTAATTTATAATAAATATGTCTAGTAACGCTTGCCCAAAAATGCACAGAGAATGCATTTTGGTCCAGAACTCTGCCTCGTCCGTAACAAGATTGTCCTTTGATTTATGTGCAACGCGTTGCATGAGCATGTGTAACTGACATTGCATATCTGTAAGGGTATGTGTGTGTGGCGATGTTTGCACGAAATATTGCGCATACGACGCAGACGTGTTAGTAAACACAGAGAGAGAGAGAGAGAGAGAGAGACAGGCGCCCACTAAAAGAAGGACACCAGCACTAGCTTGGGCTTGAGGTTTTGGCTTTGTCCTTTGCCTTTTTGCGGCATAACGCGCGGTTAAGTGGCCATAATGTGTGCCTTTATGGGCACGGTCTGCCCCTTTACCCCCTTCACTGTCTGCCTTCCTGTCCCGCATCCTATACCGGTCTTTTTTTAATTCCCCGCAGTATTTGCTGAGCTGGCATTGTTGCTGAATTATGTTATGCCAGCCTGGGTGCTTGTTGATTTTTATATTGTTTTTTTTCCTTTGTTCTTGGGTTTTTTTTTGCTCCGCTTTCTCCTGTCTGATTTTTCTGGCCGCTGTCCGTTCGCTTAATGCATGATAAGCGGCCGACCTCCTGTGCCAAATATTTGGTTATGGCATGATTGCTCAGTTGTTTACGGATAATCCGGTTTTATTGTTTAATAAGTCATGCCTGGCCAGTGCCTGCTTCCGTTGTACCATGACTCTTTTATTCCCTGGCTCACTGCCTGATTGCTGCAGGCCACGTTATCGCCTCGTTAACTTTTTGCCACGATAGAAACTCTCGCACATTTTGTGTATTGATAATGTCTCTCTGACATATGTGTATATATGCTGGAAAGTCGATACTTAAATTCCAAGTAGTCTTTTTACATAACAAATTAAAAAGTCAAACGTCATACAACAAATGGTCGACTTCTTCACCCTTTATTGGATATAAAAAAATTTGGAATATCAAGGCTAAGCAAGTAAAAAGGCTCTAGTCGAGGTTATACGACTAGAAGATACCCTTAACCCTTGAAAATACCGACGGAAAGCCGGCTGGGCCGACAGTCATAAGTCAAACTCCATTTTCAAATTTTGGAAATGTAAAATTTTTTTGTTATCGATTCCATGTATATATGGTGAACCGGGATAGTTGGAACACTTTGAATTAAACTTTTACTGCCTAAGAATTGGGACAGTTCATATCCAAAATCTGGCGTATCTAGCTTTTGTTGTTCCTGAGATCGACGCAATCATACATACAGACGTAGACCATAATGTTAAAATTCTGTAAAAATCATTGATTGAACCACGTTAAAGTTATATATCGTAACGAAGCAAAATGATAAAAATTCAGAATTAAAAATTCTCAAGGTTGCATATCACCTTTAAAAATAGTTAATTTCCTGTCAATTATAAAGGTGTCTGCAGTAGGTTGGCACTTGTTATTGCATATTCGTTCCGTTCGCAATTGGCAATTTGACAAATTATAGACTTCGATCAACGCCTATCATTATAAAAGGGGCAAATTGGCTACAACGCCTTTTGACTCCAGTGCTGGCATCAATTTGCGAAATAAAAGACACTTGCCATGCACTTACTGGCCACAGTATCAAGTGGCCCAGACACTTGACGGACAGCAACCAAACGAATAAAAGAGAGCATGGAGTCGGAGAAATTGGATATTGACTTAGTTGCCATCAATGTAGGCATTTGGAGGCGTTTAGCAATGATTTACCCTACACCGGCGACCAATTGGCGAAAGTACGTCTATGTGGTTCCCGTTTGTGTGATGAATGTGATGCAGTTCATCTACTTGCTGACTATGTGGGGTGGTCTGCCCGCCTTCATACTCAACATGTTTTTCTTTGTGGCTATTTTCAATTCTTTGATGCGTACGCTGTTGGTCATCTTCAAGCACAAAGAGTTCGAGCAGTTTTTTGCCGACCTCACTCATCTGTATCGTCAGATTGAGATATCGAGCGATGAGTACAGCAAAAAAAAGCTGGCATTGGCTGTAAGGGAGGCCCGTCGCCTGGCCATATTCAATTTGAGCGCTTCCTTTCTGGACATTTTTGGTGCACTAATCTTTCCATTGTTTTTCGAGGAACGCAGTAAGCGGATAAAGTTTTGCGATAGCACATGTTCTAATTCTCAATTTGGCCGCAGCACATCCATTTGGCGTTGCCTTGCCTCGGGTGAATATGCAACGGAGTCCCATCTATGAGATTGTATATTTGCTGCAGGTGCCCAGTCCAGTTGTCCTCTCAACGATGTATATGCCCTTTGTTAGTTTGTTTGCCGCTTGTGCGCTCTTTGGCAAGGTAATGCTCCAGATATTGGCCTACAAGCTATCTCGCATTGAGCTCGTAAAGGAGGAGGAGCAGCGGTATCAGATGCTTCTGGCCTGCATACGCTATCACATTAATGTGGCAGGGTGAGTATTTGAGAATATTTTTTTTGTTAAAATGACATGAAACTAATTCTAATCTCACTCACCTGCAGCTATGTGCGCAAGCTTAAAGCTCTGGTTACCTACATTGTGGGCGTCGAGGCATTTCTTTTTGGTTGCATCATCTGTTTGCTGCTGTTCTGCCTAAATATTGTAAGGCTGTTACAAGAAATAGAAATAGAGTGAAGATCTATCACATTATTTTTGTTGTTAGCCATTAAGTTAAGTAACAGCATTTTTAAATTTTTTAAAATCTAGATTACTTCAAACACTCAGATGATCTGCATTGTGATGTACATACTAACTATGCTTTATGTGCTATATACCTACTACAATCATGCAAACGAATTGGTTATTGAGGTATTTTTGGCTAAATGGAAGAACTTTCAATTTTTATTAAGGACTCTTTTCCGCAGAGTGCACATGTTTCGCAGGCTGTATACAATGTGCCTTGGTTTGAGTGCAGCATACGTTATCGTAAAACCCTTCTGATCTTTCTAATGCAGACCCAAAGGCCTCTGGTGGTGAGTAGGTATGGCTGTCTAGTGGTCGGAGTGATTGTCGTTTTGAGATTTAGCTTGCATTCCATTTGGCAGATTCTAATCGTGTCTTTTATGTATGCGCTCCATTTAATTTCTCATTTCTCGTTTCTCGTTTTTCGTTTTTCGTTTCGCTTTCAGATAAAAGTGGGGAATGTTTACCCCATGACTTTGGCCATGTTTCAGAGTCTGTTGAATGCATCCTATTCGTATTTTACCATGTTGCGTGGCGTGACCAACAAATGAGCTGGAAGCCAAAAACTTTTCGGGACATGCAATGTGCCCCGCAGCGGCAGTGGGAATGGGGAGAAAGTTGAAGGGCTGGCAATCTGAGTAATGCAAAAAGTTGTAGTACTCATTGTAGCTTCAGCATTTGCATATACTACTCATTTGCGTAGCTATTTTTGGATGTTTGTAGTTTTGTTGCAGTATTGTAGTGTGTGTGTGGCATGCTGATATAGTCGAAGTCTCAGAAATAGTTGTTGTTTTAGTTGTACTTGTAGTTGTAGTTGGGCAGCCGTGCAAATACGAGTTTGTAGCATTGCAGAGAAGCTGGGCGGCACTTTGTGTGCTTTTGTTTACTTGAAATCTCTTGTTTGCATAGAAATGTTTCACTCAGTAGTTTTAAGCGTTGCCCATTATATACATATAAGCTGGGCGATGAATTCCAAATTGGACTGCAATACAGCTTATATGAAAATAGCTCACAGCAATGTAATAAGGTTTTGATAAATTAGTCTAAAAGTATTAAAATAACCATTTTTGAAGTGCAGCCTTAAAATATTAAATTGACTTATAACATGCAACTATGTTGTACAGAAAGACGTACACATATCTGTGTAGAGCAACAAAAACTATATAATAAAAGATGGGCGAACATTATTGTGTCCTAAAATTCGAACCTTTTTTAATTATGATTGCTGGGCGTACCCATTTATTATAGCCACTTTATTAGTAGAATTAGTATATCACAAAATTGCAAAATCTAAGTAAATAATATAGTTTTTACGTTTTTATGAAGATTGAAGTACGCTCATTATACCCTTAACCCATGAAGTGGGTAAAAAAAGGGAATAATGGTTTTGTGTAACAGGCAGAAGGAAGCTTCCCCGACCTCATAAAGTATATATATTCTTGATCAGTATCAAGCACTATTGAGCGGTGCCGACTGAGAGTAACTAGTCGTAGCAAAACCACCTTAACTTTTGAAGTTAACGGTCTTTCGCCGGCATAACATTGATCTGAAGATGCAGATAAGAAAGAAAGCTAATGGCTACAAGAACTGGTTTGGAAGCCATGTAATCGATGCTTGTGCCTTTGTGGGAAAAATGCATAATCTCTTATAATCTTATAATGTTATCAAGGATTTTACAAGCATTAATCATACCTGTCCATATGAAGTGAGTAAGTGATTAAGAATTTGATTTTTGAAAAATATTTATTCGTTCTAGTTTCAATTCAGACTTTTACTGGGATCCTAAAAATTTTACCTGCCCATGTCTATCGGTGATTCATTGATGATGTAATGTTGGATGTTCGAAAAGAAGACTTCACAATATGTATAAAATACGACCTAAAGTTATTCCTACTGCATTCAGCTATTTTTGATTCATTTGAGATTGGTGGAACAGGAAAACTTTCACTTTAAACATTTTACTCATTTTATTGGACTTGTAAATAAATTAAACTACTATTTCAAAAAGTCAAAAGTAGTTCAGTGAAATATTTTTAAGAAATATTGATATAACATAATATTTCTCATGCTTGTCGAATCTATCTCCAGCCGAGCTCATCTCTACAAAGACATATCTTTGTTCAATCTTACGTTTAAGAACTTAAAGCCCAAGAGCCGAATAACTACATGAAGTACTTGCATGAGCTGTGAGATGCGATTAAAAATATATTAAAAACAATTTATTATGATTTTTTTAGTTTAATGGTAGATCATTAAGTATATTTGACACACTATATACACTCACAAAAGAAAACCGTTCTTAAATTAAGTTCGAATGTGTTTGAATTTCGTATGTGAGATTCTAGAATATCATTTATTATTTTCAGTATGGAATACTTGAAATAAGTATAAAAATGCTTCAATCAAGTGTGGAAGTCTCGAAATAAGTATTTCTTAATAAAAAAAATCTTAAAACAAGAATTAGTGTATCGTCTACTAAAATACGATTTGAGTGTTCCATTTAGCTGTCTTTATTTCATATATATATTTTTTATTTCATACATTTTGTTCCGTAAGAACTTTTAATTATCTAATTCAAATATGCAAAATAAATCAGGTTAGTTTGATATTAAACTTAGTTACAATCGAAATGTTTTTGAAATTTTCTCAACAGCTAAGGCACCCACTTAGATCTTATGTTCGAATTCCGGCCGGCATGGTATATGTGAACAGGAAAATATATAATGGGTTTTTCCAATTTCTTACATATTTATGCGAAGCATGAATTTATTGTCATCATTTTTAATAACTGTGCTATAATCTATTTCAGAATTTTCGGTAACAATAAAACAAATTCTTCGACCATAATAGTAATTTTTATTACTCTCAAGCGTAAAATCATAAAATAAAAACTTAAAGCAAGAAGAGAATAACTTTATTCATACTAAACACTTTAATGGTCCGTAGAGGAAAACACTTTAGCGATTTTAATTTAGCCGTGCTATGCATTTGTTTTACAGTCTTCCGCCTGCATTCTAGTTGAATCATTTAAGTGCGCTTTTTAATCAAAATCCGTAAAACTAGTAAAACCTGCTACAATTTAATTAACATTAGAGTCATGTCCTTTAGTATGCAAATATACAGCTTCTGCAACAGCCAACAAAAAACAAGTAAGAAGGCTCTAGTCGAGAACGCTCGACTAGAAGATACCCTTAACCCTTGATCATACAGACGGAAAGACGGTCGGGCTGACAGCCTTACACATATGTACATGTACCTCTGGACCAATGCTTGATGGCTTCATATCTCCGGTGTTTCTTAACCGATTTTAATGAAATTTTTACAGAAGTTCATTATTTTGCTTATAGTTTCAATCGTTATTTTCAGTTTTTTGAAATTAAATTTTTTGTTATCGATTACATGTGTATATCGTAAACCTGAAAAGTTATCGAAAACTTGTCATGGATTAGGAGAGTTCATATTTTTTGAAATTAAAGACTTTTTTGTAATCGATTACATCTGTATATCGTAAGCCTGAAAAGTTAAAGAAAATTTGAAACAAACTTGTCATGCCTAGGGATTAGGAGAGTTCATATCCAAAATCGGAAGTTTCTAGCTTTTATAGTTTCTGAGATCGACGCGCTCATAACATACAGACAGACAGACAGACAGACGGACAGACGGACATGGGTAAATCGACTCGGCTGTTGATGCTGATCAAGAATATATATACTTTATGGGGTCGGAGAAGCTTCCTTCTGCCTGTTACATACATTTGCATAAAAACATTATACCCTTTTTTTTACCCATTTCATGGGTTAAGGGTATAAAAAAACAATGAAAACAACCTTGAGCAAAAACGTTTAAGGCCAGCAACAATAACAACTTAATTCAAAATTCATTATAACTGACACCAACTTGTTAAACAATTGTCAGGCAGTAGCAGTAGCAACACCAGCAAAGTGCCTCAGCAACAGCAGCATAAGACAATAACTAACAGCTATAACAACAACAACATCATCAACAAGGAACAACAATAAAAACAACAAACTGGGCGCGCTTGAATATTGAAATGAGCGACGGTCGCACTTGAAAAACGCAAATAAACTTCAAAGGCTAAAACTGAAGGACTACACGCTGTGTTTTCCTGCCCGACGTTTTTCTGTCTCCTGCTCGACTGCCTGGCTGCCTGGCTGCCTGACTGCTAAACCTACTGGCGAGCGCATAAATAACGGTCACTGGCAGCAGGCACCAAGCGCCAAGCACAAGATGACTTTTGCGAACGGGGGCTCGAGTGGCGTATACTTAATTTTATTATGAGGTGTCAAGTGGGCTGTCGACTTTGCAGGCGTTGTACGCCTTTTGGCTTTTGTTTTGTTTGTGTAATTTATGTTGTTGCCACTTGGCGGCAGGTAGCCGAGTGTTTCTAACTACTATATCTACTGTCACCCCTATAAGGAGGCGTGGCTGAAACATTTTGCCTACCTGCGGTTTGCAAAATGTAAACTTCCTCTGGGCATTTACTTTTTGCGCGCATTTTTTTGTTTTACCGTTCGATTTTCCAGGGCTAAGAAAAATGAATATGCAAATTCCGCAGGAATTGAAACTGCAGCCTGACAGTTGTGTCTTGGTGGAGTCCTCGTTGTCTCTGTTTGCCGCATAAAATTAACAAGTTTTGTCGCCTTCACCCGCCAAGCTATGTAAAAAAAAGGTTTATTAGAGCCATGGGTTTGGCCATGAGCATGTTATTTACTAACAGCAGGCTGCCGGCTATACCCCTTGCCAGGCCCCCTTGCCACACCTCTTAATGCTGCCTGGCTTTGTTGTGGCGCCGCGTCAAAGGTGGCGGCTGTTTTATAATTGAATTCATGTGCTTCAATGGAAGCAGCTACACAGAAACCACAACATTCAGTTTGGGTGGGGAGGGTTGGCTTCCCTTTATACAACGAGTGGGTGTGTTGTGTGTATGTGCGCACCACACATACAAACATTGTCATTTGGTGGCATTTAATTTAAATGGATTTTCAATTGCGGTTTGAACATTTTGCATAAATTGCTGTAATGAGTTCATTTCGAGGCAGCAAGTGGCTTCGTTTAGCTTACTCCTCGAATCGACTCGTTTCTACATTACAAAACCCGACCCGAGCCTTGCCCAATTTGCAATTGTCAGCTGGCTGTCAGGAGCGTCAATTGTACTGACAGTTGGCTTTTGCTGTTAAAATTAATTCGGACATTTTGTGGAAATAGATGCTAGAAGCTTGGATTTCATCATTTCCATCACTATCATATTAGACAAGTTTTAAAATAACAAGTATGAAGGCTCTAGTCGAGTACGCTCGACTAGAAGATACCCTTAACCCTTGATCATACAGACGGACAGACGGTCGGGCTGACAGACATACACATTTGTACATGTACTACTGAACCAATGCTTGATGGTTTCATATCTCCGGTGTTTCTTAACCGATTTTAATGAAATTTTTACAGAAGTTCATTATTATACCCTTAACCCATGAAATGGGTAAAAAAAGGGTATAATGTTTTTGTGCAAATGTATGTAACAGGCAGAAGGAAGCTTCTCCGACCCCATAAAGTATATATATTCTTGATCAGCATCAACAGCCGAGTCGATTTACCCATGTCCGTCTGTCCGTCCGTCCGTCCGTCCGTCCGTCCGACCGTCTGTATGTATGAACGCGTCGATCTCAGAAACTACAAAAGCTAGAGACTCCAAATATTGGATATGAGCTCTCCTAATCCCTAGGCATGACAAGTTTGTTTCAAATTTTCGATAACTTTTCAGGTTTACGATATACAGATATAATCGATAACAAAAAAATCTTGAATTTCAAAAAACTGAAAATGAGGATTGAAATTATAAGCAAAATAATGAACTTCTGTAATTCATTAAAATCGGTTAAGAAACACCGGAGATATGAAACCATCACGTATTGGTACAGAACTACACAGCCATATGTGTATGTCTGTTAGCCCGACCATCTGTCCGTCTGTATGATCAAGGGTTAAGGGTATCTTCTAGTCGAGCTTACACGACTAGAGTCTTCTTACTTGTTTTTATTTGTTTTGCATACTTTTGCACACGATAAGAAAAACCTTTTTTTGTGGTATTAGTTGGGCGGGAATATTTATTTTATTTCTATACTTTTGGCTAGCGATTAAATGATTTTTTTGGGTTCTTCTTTCAGGCAGTTGTATTATTCTTAAAAAGCTCAAAGCAAGCTTAAAAGCTGCGGCACAATTTCTCTTTATCTCACTCTTTAAGAGCGCGGCTTAGCACGTGTGCGACCACTTACACACCTTCTTAGTTACTTTTTTTTTTTTCTATCACTGTTTTACTTAATCACTTGCTGCAAAATAATAAGAAAGAATATAATGGATACACTTACGTTATCTCCTTGACGTTCAAAAGATCATTTGTCGTTGAATTAATCTGTAGCGGAAGAAGAAGGAGGAGTGTGGGGTTCTTTTTTTGTTTTTCTTCTTATTTTTGCATACGATTATAGTTGGAATTTTGCATCTGTTTTGTTGTTTGTTTGTGGTTGTTGTTTAAGTAAATTGAGATATGTATATATATTTCGATTATATGTATATGTTATGATTAAATAGTCTATTGGTTGATTATGATTGAATAGTTTTTTCACTATTTTGTTGTTTTTTTATTGTTTATTTTATTTTTGTTTTAGATAGAGTTTAAATGCATCAATGTATGGATGCGTTTTTATACCCTTAACCCATGAAATGGGTAAAAAAAGGGTATAATGCTTTTGTGCAAATGTATGTAACAGGCAGAAGGAAGCTTCTCCGACCCCATAAAGTATATATATTCTTGATCAGCATTAACAGCCGAGTCAATGTAGCCATGTCCGTCTGTCTGTCCGTCTGTCTGTCCGTATGTATGAGCGCGTCGATCTCAGAAACTACAAAAGCTAGAGACTCCAGATTTTGGATATGAACTCTCCTAATCCATAGGCATGACAAGTTTGTTTCAAATTTTCGATAACTTTTCAGGTTTACGATATACACATGGAATCGATAACAACAAATTCTTGAATTTCAAAAAAATAAAATGAGGATTGAAACTATAAGCAAAATAATGAACTTCTGTAAAAATTTCATTAAAATCGGTTCAGAAACACCGAAGATATGAAGCCATCAAGCATTGGTTCAGTAGTACATGTACATATGTGTATGTCTGTCAGCCCGACCGTCTGTCCGTCTGTATGATCAAGGGTTAAGGGTATCTTCTAGTCGAGCGTACTCGACTAGAGCCTTCTTACTTGTTTATTCTGCTCTTATAATGAAGCGGGGCTGCTGTTGATCGATCGACGACGATAGATGTAGTAAGTCATACATTTTAAATAAATAATTTTTTTGATAATGACTGTGAGTTCCGAAAAATAATAATATTTTTTAATAATTAATCTTTTTAAAAAGCGGATGCTTTGAAACTCTTTTGTTATTATTTGACGCTTTGAAGTGAAGAGCAGATTGTTTTCTATGAATGGTTTACACTTTGCTTTGGAAGTTTTTTGCGAGCAGTTAAAATGTGCAAAGCTTTGTTACTTATTGAAATGCCTTAAGATTGCCTTATGCTGACTTTAAATGTTTGTAGTGTATGTTAATTTTTGTATTCAAATGTTAATATACTATTTTTTCTGTCGTGTAATTATTCAATGTAATGTTACACCTTAGAACTAACTTTAGGTTACGCTAGACTAGACCTGTGGTAATTAAATATATACTGCAGCATTCATATAGCATTGAGACTAAACTACAATTTTTAAGAAATAAAATGAAACTAACAATTTTTTTTTATTTGATGTTAATCGAATTTTTTAATATAATGCTTTTCAAAATATATATTGCCTTTTTTTCTTGGTACATCCTTGTCCTTATATGGTAAGTCATAAATGAGCAGAAACATTTCTCTTTTAATAAATTCTGGAGTCTAAACAATATATTCATATTAACAAGATTCTTCGATCTTCCAATACCGATTGGTGAACATTGAAGTTCAACTTGCATCTAGACTAAACTAAAGATAGACATTTAGGAAGGCAACTGCAACATACCCTTTACCTTTGATCTTACCATAACGGTCATACCTGCACTACTGTATCTATTTATGATGACTTAACATCAATGGGATATCAATCGTTTTGTGTTTATCAACCGATTTTAATAAAAATTGCACAGAATTCCAATACTTTGTCTATAGGTACGAACCGCATTATCCAATATTCGAAGTTAAATTTTTTTACTATAGCTCTTTAAGCTTAAACAATGCTATCCATAACCCCTTTCGGATCTTATGTGCAACATATAACGATCTTTCCTCTTTAATACATAATGCCATTTCTTTTTATTTTCTTAAAAAACTAGTCTTGTGTCATTTGTCTACTTGTTTGCGATCTTAGTAACCGCACGCTACACGGTGCGCCGATCGGTCGGACGGGCGGGAGGTGGGTTGCTTTGTGCTAGGGTCCGCGCGTTAACAAGCCGCTGTTTGGTATCGTTGGGCCACTTAAATGTACTGACCATTAGTACATCTACGTCCAAAAATAATAATATATACTTAATATGGTCGGAGATGCGTATTTCTATCTGTTACATACTTTTGCACAAAACCATTATACCATTTTTCCTCACTGCATGGGTTAAGAGTATAAAGAACGTAACAGAATACTCTGATACCCATATAAAAACGGGTGTTAAACAGTTGGTTAGCAAAGGGGGAGTTCTGCGTTTGGCAAGTACCGGGGCTCTAATCTACGGTCTGCAGATGTGGGCGTGGCGTTCAATCCTCTCCCCATATTTTGTGACCTAGCTATTAAAATGTAGAAAAAAAAGTGCGTTTTGGCGATTCGCTTCTAGACGTGTATTGACTTGTAATTGATTTCCTTGTTATATAATTAATAAATAAGTCAGAAATCCAAATTAAATTGTATAATACTTAAATATTTTGCATATTAAGCTGAATGGGAAAGCTAAAAGCCCCCAATGCAAAATTTCATAGAACGTATTGTGTTTAAAACATATCTACACACAGATAACACTATATTAGCAATATTATAATATTAGTTAGTGCATTGAAGCGACCCAAACTCATTTATTATAATATTATTTTTGAATTGTAATCAAATATAAATCAGACGTTATGGCCATCAGACTGGTCGTTTTAGCTGTACTGTTGCAAGTGTTAGCTTTAAATTTGGCTTATTATGTAAGTATGCCGTAGAACTGATATTCCATATCAATGTACTTTTTTCACAAAGGATGCCCTTGATTTCAAATTCACGAACTTTGTCTGTCATCATGTTAACAAATCGTGGATCGATCTTCACCAGTGTCGATTGCGGGCCATTAGCCGTAACAGAACTACTTTAAATTTGAATTTAACTCTTCTACACCCGGTCATAGAAAATGTGCGGGTTGATGCTCAGTTCTTTCAGAAAGCAAATGGCTACAAGCCGTGGCTCTATAACGTAACCATCAACTGTTGCCGATTTATGAAGAAGCCTTATAATCCGCTTGCCATAATAGTTTTTCGCGTCCTCAAGGATTTTTCAAATTTTAACCACACTTGCCCCTATGAGGTAAGTAGTTTATATATTTGGATTATTTTGAAGCTCACAGTTTGCTTTCATAGGGTTCGGTAACAGTGAAAGATCTGTACTTCAGATTTGAAAAATTGCCCCATCCAATACCGACTGGCGAATATTTAATGGCACTCTCGTGGAGTATCAGTAAGAAATTGCAGATAAAAACCGATATATATTTTACATTTCGTGAAAATCTTTAAATAAATTGTATAAAAATAATAATTGTTTTTTTTTAGTTAATAATTTTTGACTTAAGTTTAATTTTTATCAAAAGTTTTTCATTCATTTTCAAATACTAAATTCTTTGTTAAATCTGATGCTGCAATGTACTCTGATGTTTTCTAGAGTGATCATACAAGTACTGTCCCTAATCCCGTAAAATTCATTTTCTATGCACAGCTCTTTGATGTCTGTGGGCAATTGCTAACAGGACCTAAGTGGACCACCACCTCATAAGCAAATCATTCATTTTCCAATTATTTATTGATAACTGTGTGTGCTGCTGGCAAACAGACTTAAACACTCCCACAACACAATATCCCCAAAAATATCTAGTTACCCCATCGCACTGGCAATCACCTGAAATAAATCTCTTACGCTTGCCAGGTCTCAGCTGTGTCGGGAGAACAACAGAGTCTTTGGCAGAGACGCAGACGGAAACGAAAGCGCAGGCTGGGTGACTCCATATTACCAGTGGGGCTTCGGGCCGTCTGGCTGGGCGGCTTACAAGGCAAGCAATGTATGGATGGCAGTTGTTTCCTGCAAAATATTTGCATTTTCACTTTTGATTTATTATTGTCATTGCCATGTGTAAATTGCCAAAGCAAAGGTGCAAACAAGCAGCACAGACCACATACTACATATGCATCTATTCAACACTGAACGTGTGTTATAGATGTGTGTGTGTGTGTCCGTGTTTTCTACGTTGACAAGGACACATTATGTTGGCCAAATGAATGGTAATTGCGGCATTGAAACAAGTAATTGAAGCGCAACTCGTTGAAGCTACTCAAACAGATTCGTTTCCAGTTTCCCTTACGCCTGTGGTTTTCAGAAGTTGCCCCAAAGTTCATTTTAGCTGGCCACACTTTGAATGCTTGCTTTGCTTGTCTGTTTGCATTTGAAATTAAAGTTGCGTTTTCTCAACGCTTCAAAAGCTCATTTGTGTTGCTAATTACAAGCCCAAATTAGACGGTCAAGAGACAAACTTGAAAACCTCCTTCAACTCTTGCTCTTACTCCAACTCCTACTCTTTTGCTGCTGCCATTGCCAATTACTTCCGCTTCTATACAATTTCCGCTCGGAGCTTGGCCTAAGCAGCTTGCCAGCAAAATGTCAAACAGCGACAACTTTATATGGCCACAAGACGAGACAATAATGACGACAACAACATCAGCAGCAACAGCAAAACTATGAAAGGACACGGCACAAACATAAGCAGATAATTACATGGCTGGCAACGGCAGCGGCAGCGGAACTGCCTGATGTCCATTGACCCATTCCCTTTGTAAGTGTAGCAAAAATGCAGCCACAAAGTAAAAAACCACAAGCGGAAAATTAACAGAAGACGTTAATGAAAATAGCATCAGGCAGGCAGGCAGCAACAACAACAATAATATTAACATTTACCCAGGCTGATGCTTAAAAAGTCTCTATGTTTTGTATTTGTCAAGCTCTTAAAGTTTCAGTCTAGTTAAAGGCAACTTCCATCTCATTTGTATTGTGCCTAGGGGCAGCTACAGAACTTTATCAAGATGCTTATCGTTCCAAATGCAAAATTCCTGTTTAACAAAATTCCAACTTCGGGTTGTTGGAGCGACATTTCTAACATTTTTGAATGTCTGCGCGCCTGCTGTAAGCAAAACCCAAAACAGACAATACCTTCACAGCCCTATCTCTTCGTCTCTCTTCCTCTCAGCCAACTAGCAAAGCCCGGCAGATACATTTAAATGTGGCAGTAACTTTTAGCTGCGGCTCGACGCCATCGCAACCACCTGAAAACCCACCCGCCACGTTGCTGCCATCGCCGTCTGGCACTGATTTTATGCTTTATAACCTTCGATAGATGCGAATGGCAAACAACGTTTAGCGCTTTGCCAGTCAGCCGTCAAGTGTGGCACTGCTACCTGAGGGCTTAAATCCAGCAGCGAAGGGGACGTATATGCAATGTTAATGATTGTGTGTGCGTAAGAGCACATATACTCTCTGTTTTTTAATATATTTTTTACCTTAGAAGCGCCGTGAGGGTGGAAAGTGCTGGGTTATTTTCGATGTTTCCATAGAACAAATATTTATGCCATATTTTAGCTATTGCAATAATGAGTTAAATCTGATGGAATTCGAAATCTGTCTACATTTTGTTGCTGTGTGCTGAGCCTCTACGCCTGCGATAATAAAGTTTGGAGTTGATAAATGATTTTGCAATTAAATTATGCGCATAACCATGTGATAGGGCGCCATCAACATTGAGTGTGAATGTTTGTGTTGTGTGTTTTGGGGAAGGGAAGAATTTAATACAGCTCAAAAGAGAAAGCTTTAACGAATATTAAAAGCGTTTTGCAAAAGTCTCATTCAAATAATCTTAATGGAAGCAATCTGCCACTCTGATGAATGCAAGTGCAGGCAATCGTAACTAGTTTTACTTACCACAAATTGCAGGTTGTCAATGTAATTATAAATCTCTGTTTTAGGCAGTAACAAATTTATGTATTTTATCGAATAGCCAAGGACAATTTGAATTTGTACTGCTGCAAGACAGCGACAGTTAGCTCAAAGCTGTTATCCTTGCAAATCCCTAACACATGATATTGTTATTTTTGTCGTAATTAAAAACCCATGAAAGCGACATACTAGCAACTGGCCACAATCGCATGAGTAGACAGACTTACATATCACATACACAGACAACAATGTGCGTGTGTGTCTGTGGCAAAATAAACATGAGCATATTGATGGGAGCAGCTCGTACGGCAAAAACTTTCATATCAATTTTAAGCCAAAGTAATGAAAAAGTTACCATAGAAGGCGGACACAAAAAGAAAAAGAAACGAAAAGCAAACGAAACGTTTGCTTTAAACAAAGCATATTTACACAAGAACACGCAGGACCAAGCAGGACAACGCTGGCAGTCGTTGTGGCTCATCATGATGATGCATTTAATGATCATTCTAATGATAGTTGTTGGCAACACTTATGACAGAAGTAACCAATAATACAAAAAAAAAAAAACAAGTAAGAAGGCTCTAGTCGAGTAAGCTCGACTAGAAGATACCCTTAGCCCTCGATCATACAGACGGACAGACGGTCGGGCTGACAGACATACACATATTTACATGTACTACTGGACCAATGCTTGATGGCTTCATATCTCCGGTGTTTCTTAACCGATTTTAATGAATTTTTTGTTATCGATTACATCTGTATATTGTAAACCTGAAAAGTTATCGAAAATTTGACAGACTTGCTATGCCTAGGGATTAGGAGAGCTCATATCCAAAATCTGGAGTCTCTAGCTTTTGTAGTTCCTGAGATCGACGCGTTCATACATACGGACGGACGGACGGACAGACAGACAGACGAACATGGCTAAATCGACTCGGCTGTTGATGCTGATCAAGAATATATATACTTTATGGGGTCGGAGAAGCTTCCTTCTGCCTGTTACATACATTTGCACAAAAACATTATACCCTCTTTTTTACCCATTTCATGGGTTAAGGGTATAAAAAACGGAGACACCCTCTTCTAATGTTATTGTTTACACAGAGGACTCTAAGCACGTCTGCAGTCGCACGAAATTAAAAACCAATAAAAAGTTGCTCACGAAAATTAAAAATTATGTTTTCCTCTTACATTTTATTGCTGAACAACAAAGCTCTGTAAAAATTTAAAGAAACGCATTTACAGCAACTTTGTTAAAACATAATAAAAGTTTTCGCCCTAAAGCAGCATAAAAATATAACAAAAAAAAAAGAATTTGGCGTTTGTAATACTTGTTGTTATGCTCTTTAAGTGGGTATTCCAAGATGATAATTTACTGTGTTTCGTTTTACATAGAGGAAACGGAACGTTTTATGGATTCATATATAGAGAATGTATTTGCTTGATGTATATTATTATATATAAAATTTAAATGATTTCAGCAATTTGCTTAAAGTATCCAGAATTCGGTTTCATCGCTAAGGTAACTTTTCTTTTTTCTTGTTTTGTTTTGAATGTTGTTGCTTTTACAATTAAGCAAAAACAAAAAAAAATAAAAATTGTGTGCGTCTAAAGTTCGGCTATGCATTTCGAAATTGAATATTTGAGCCGAGCAAAGTTGAGCTAAGCTGTAGACAGTAAAAACCGTAGCATACATTTTAGCACACGGGTCAACAATTAATTGACGCAAAAGCATTTGGAATTCTTTAGTATATGCATCGTATAAAACTTTCACTCGACCTGCGCGTGCTTTGGCCGTTTTCACAAATTAAACGGCCAGTCGAGCAAGTCATTCGTTAAATATACTACCTGTTAGTCAACCCACTTGCCCACATTTTCCCAAATTCGCTCCCGCCACCACCACCGCCACACACTGCATAACTATTGCAATGAATAATTTAAGCAAATCGCTGGCTGATTTTGTCTGCACAACGTGTCGACTGTGCTGGATTAGACGGCATTTGCATATTTTAATTATTTAGATTGTTGTGTTGAGCTACTTACTTACGCGCTGCGCTCTTTCTTCTATCTCTCTGGCTGCCTCCAAGTCGTTCAGCGGATATAAGAGCGTAAGTGTCGGCGACAACAGACAGCCCAAAACAGCCCAAAAACCAGTCGAAACTTAATTAAAAGCTGCTGCTTTTTCTTGAAAGTGGAGTTCGAATTGGTCTTGCGTTATTTGCAGTTGATTGCTTTCGGTTATGGATATTGTGAATATTGCTTTAAGAATTGTACAAGATGGCGAAAATGTCGCTGGCGCCTAATGCGCCCAATGCGCCTAAACGAAATCAGTTTTCTGTTTGGGGAACTTAGATATCAAACTTTGTTTTGATATAACTTATAGAAAAACAAGTGATAGTGTTAAGAAAAACTGTTTTTTATGTACATATAACAAATCCTAGTCCATGTGAGCTTCAGACAAAGTGTCAATTTATGGGCGCAATGACAACTGCATAGTGCCTTTCTGATCGTTAGTCCAATATATAAAATTGTATAGCAATGTTACAAAACCATTAAACCATTACAAAACCATTATATTTTAGAGATACACACTCAAAAATATAAAATTTGTTCTGTATTAAACGAAATAGTGAAGAATAAGTACCAACAATTTGACATATTTTTACGATTCTCTTTATTTGGTCCTTGAAAGCAGAACTTGAATCTATTTATATTAATTGACTAATTACTATTATTAAATTTATTATTCAATACCTAGAGCCAGTTAATTTCGTACGAAGATAGCCTGTAATGTCCCCCGAAAAACTCCATTTTCATATCGGAAATCCTCATATCCTCACCCCACAACTTTCAGTTGGCGGTGTCTCCAAAAGGTCATTATCAAACTTTTCTTGAACTCTGCGCCTCAATATCCGGCCCTATACTCTTTATTTGCAAGCTTATTCTTTAAATCCTGTTTTTATTCTGGTATCAGAGATTTCCACAGTTCGTTGCGACATGATTTTTAAAGAGATAACTCATTCATTCATTCAGTATATTTGTTTTGCCAAGGCCAAAATTAAAGTTAAGCCAATACCGTGAAAGCACCAAAGCAAAACTCGAAGGCATTCATAAGCATTTGTGGCTGGCTTTGGCCAATAAACACATTACAGTTGCCAGTTGCCAGAGCCAATCATAAATTCATAATGAAATATGAGGAGCGCAGCGGAGTAGTCAAAGATACATGGCCAAGCCAAAATCCAGCCAACTACCAAATACAACGACTACAACAATGTATAGTAATAAAAATGATTGGGGATGTGGAGGAGGTGTGGTGGAGTTTATAGTTGCAGTTTCTGGTATTTGGGCAAGCGTAGAAAGCAGGCGCTTCCGACCGGCTGTGGCATTACTTTTATGATTATTTGTGTCGTTTATTGTACTCCAGTTGCTGTTGCTGACTTTCAGCCAAAGCCAAAGTGACTTTAACAGCACCCAACACACACATATGAACACGATATGTACACACACTGTTGTCTAGTCCATGTCCGGAATACTACTGGTCAGTAGCAAGCAGCAGCTCATATCTTTAATTAGATTTGCACATTAGTCGACGTCGAAGACGACTATGACGATGATCGCAAGGAGAAGATAGTACGGGTGAAAAAGGCTAATGACACTCGAATCGGTTATGCGGTGCACGAAACAGAGTCTTGGAATGGACTGTTAATGTTCATTTTTTGGAGTAAGTAAAGATGCTGCTGTTGTCGTTGTGGCTTTATTTAATTAGAGCCCTGGTATCTTTAAGCGCATAACAGGCAGAATTTGTTCTCCCGTACTGTGTCTGGCCAGACTCTACCACACGTGCGCTGCACATGATTATTATTATTAGTTATGATGATGATGTATTCTTTTCATATGTGTTTGTATGTATGATTTTGTGGCAAAGCCTGGCAAATATTAATAATTGTTGCCTGCCTGACTGCCTTTCTGCGTTTATGTTTTTTTTCTATTTTCAGGCTAGTCGACGTCTGCGAAACACGCTAAAAATTAATTAAACGTTCAAGGGTGAGGCGGGCGTGGCGAGAAAGGACTAAGGGGGAGGTGTAAATATTTCTGCTTGGCCATTTCGTGGTTATTTATGCGCCTGATGTTTCGGCCCTGTTTTTACAGCTAAGCCCCAGTCCCCCCGCCTACACTACCATCCCCTTATTGCTCTTCACTTCACTCATAATGGCAAACGGTCTGCGTTTGATTTATGGTGTTTTATTATTGTTGTTGTTTCCAGCCTATCGTTGTAATTGTTATTATTTTTGTTGTTGTTGCTGTTGTTGTTGCTCTCCCCATATTGGCAATTTAAATTTGTATTAATTAATGTGCCAGTAAACAATTGGTGCAAGCAGCGCCATTAGCACGCATGGAAAGCTCAGGCGAATTATGCCTTCTGTATGTACATACGTATTATATCATATATATATATAAATTAATAAGTTTATTATACTTATTTGTTTATGTTAACTTCTATGAAGCTTGTATGGTTTGATATTGCATTAATAAATGCTGTTGGTTTGATATTGAGTGTATTTAGCACTTATGGTTAGTTGTGAGAACTAAAAGGAAGACACTTCGAATTGATGGGTTGATGGTACATCTGGTTTATTCAAAGGCTATTTTAGACTGACTTAAAGACTACAATTTGACAAGCTCTTATAATGATAAGAATGCTGATGCTTGCATTCTTATTCATAGCGGCCACGCAAATATGCCGTGTTTGCCGGCTATCTTACGCCATTCTCCCGCTGCATGTGGTGTCATTTTCGCCACTTCAGCTAAACGCTAAAGTTTACTTAATTAGGTCAACGCATTGCTTTTCGCTGACATTCGTTGAAGTAAACAATTTCGCAACTAAGGTGTCGAATTACATTTCCTATATAAAACAAAATTGACATTATTCAACTAAATTCTATTCCATATATAAAATGAGATTGACGCTACTTAACTTATACATGGAATCCAAAGGATTCACTCTTGTTTAATTTTTTGCGCTGTTGATATTGAGTTAATTACATTTCTGCTTTGCAATTGAACAATGTACTTGGGTTATTTCAAAAAATTTGCAGCAGACATAATAAATTGCTGGTATTTTCACAAATATTTGCAATAGCTTCAAGAGTCATAAGCTGGACAGGGGCAGATGGTTCTAAAAATAACGTATACGTACGGAAAACCGTAAATAAATAATTAAGCCGAATGCAATTCGTAAATTAAAGACTAGAATAATAAATTCCACTAGTTGCATTAGATATATTGTCAGTGGTATATAATTTTAATTAAAATTCCAATTATACACAAATATATATGTATAGGCATAATCAAAGCTAAGTGAATGACTATGATATTGCTCGCGCTGTTAAAAATGTTTTTTAGCCATTTGAGCAATAAAGAACCAACGTAAGATTCTTAAATCTTTTGGAAATGTTCACTAGTGAAAATGCGATTTTATTGTCTTTCAGTTGGGCTACCGTTTGGTAATAAAAAAAGTGATTGTTAAGCATAGAAGTACTTGAACAGTTTTGAAGAATGTACAAATTAGCTAAACGAAAATAAGGTTGTTGTCCTGACTATGTGTGGTTAAAAAATGAACTGCATACTTCTAGGAGCGAATTAGCATCAAATAAATGAAAATGAATACAATTCAAAAATATAGCACTTTAAAGGACACAATTCAGATAATGAATAGAAAAATCAAGAATGAATTTATTTGCTTTTTAGCTATATGTTGGGCCGTATCGAATGCAGTGCAAATAAACTTGAAAGTAATTTCGTAATAAAAAGGTAAATACACCGTATTGGAAATGTGTGTACAAAAATCTCTTACTGAAAAGCGCAACCTAAACCAGCAGCCAACAACAATAGTCACCAACCTTGAATTAAATGTTAGCGTGTGTGTGTGTGTCATTCCTCTTTGGTAGAAGTGTCTCTCAGTCTGTTTGTTTTTGTTTCGTTCATCCCCTGACGCATCGGTTCGTAACAATTGCAGCTGCACGTTCACAATTTGTACGTGGTATATGTGTGTATGGGTGTGTGTTTGGTTTTGGTTTGGATTCGTTTGGTTTCGCTATTGGGCTTGATAAAAATAAGCGTCGGAAATGCGGATATAAATTTTGCCATATCTGATGTACAACTGTGTGGTTGTTGTGCCAGAATGCGTGTGAGTGTCTGTGTGGCTGGATAAATGTATTGGCTGGCACTGCCAGGAAGCCAAGCAGACAGGCAGCATACCAATCATCAGAAGTATGCAGCCGGCAGTTGTTCCGGCAGAGGAAACGGAAATGACATGCAATAAAACACAAAGACGCATTCATCGGGTCCGAAAACCAACTCGATCGCCCGTGTTTGGGTGATTGGGGGGTAGTTAGGCGGTGCCCTGCTGCTGTCAACCATTGTGGATTATAAACGCAAAATGCAGCCCAGGCAGCATCGCTAGAAACTTTTACAAAATTACAATTGCAAAACTTGTGCACTTACTTGAGTATCATCGAGAGAAAGAGAACTGAGAGTCACAAGCGTACTTGCAGCTGCTGGTCAGATTACACAGACTTTCCCGTCCCGTCCCTTTAATGGGAGGTAACCTTGACCAGACAGTGAAGTACGCTTTTGTGTGCGTTAACGCCAAGTCATTTGGCTTATCAATGCCAGACGCAGACAATTTTGCCGCTTATCGGTCGGACGTATCGCACTTTACATGCAGGTGGCCAAATCAGCTATCGATGAAGCTCATTTAGTTCACTTGCCCCCATCGTCAAACCGCACCCTCTGATTTAATGCCGGTTGGGTGGGGTCCGGAATGTATTATTAAGCTGCCATTATGCGAGGGTTCACTGGCGACAAAACAGGACTCGCTTGTTATGTGTATTTGCTGGTTAGGCTCAATTGACATGTATGCAAATATTGTTCTAATGATGGTCAGCCATGTGGGCACTAACTGCCTATTGGCAGCAAACGGCAAACAGTAAACAACAAACAGCAAACAGACTCCAGCAGCTACTTCTTCTTCTTCATATCCACATTCATCGCCCTTTGGTTGCCACCTTTTTCCATGGTACTGCAATCACTTGCCAACTGCCGCCTTTACTTTATTGGCTAATTATGCCCTGCAGCAAGCGTTGTTGCAGTTGCATGCATGCATGTGATTGCTTCTTGCTGTAGCTGCGGCAGCGGCAGCGGCAGTGGCAGCGGCTGTTGCTGTCCCCACATTCTGTGTCCCAGCCTGCCATAATTTGCCAGCAAGTTATTAGCAAAGCAGTAAAATACCATCGCTGTTTTATATTCGATTTTAATTTCCATGTAGCAGCCTCTGGTAGTTTTATATTTTTGCATGCATTTGCTCGACATGCGCCTAATTTATATTCATTATCTGATGCATAAATATAGATAACCAGCTTTATCAAGCGACGCGATACTCACACAGAGAAAAGGCAACTGAGAATCAGATTTCAGCACACATACTTTGTTGTTGTTGCACGTTTATCATTGAGATTAAATGTTTCTCGAGCGTTGGCTGATTCACTGTCTAAATATTTGGCTATCCTATTTGGTATCAGGTCTGACAGCCCACCCTCTCTCCCTGTTCTTGGTGTAGTCTACATATTAATCTGGTTTAAGCTTATCTTAGGTCTCAGTGCGATAGCTTTCCCTTTTTTCTCTCTCTCGTTTTTCTGGCACAAATGATTGCCAACAAGCTGCTGTGCAGAAAGTTTCAATGCGCTTCAATTGGGGGAAAGGGTGTGCAAATATTTGCTGAAGAAATCTTGAAAAATCCATTTCCAAAGTATTCTCAAGGAAGGAAGCAGAGCGAAAAAGGTTAAGCAGCAATACAACATGATAAATTATTTATTTTAAATAAATACATTTGAAAGATATTCAACGAATTAAATTATATAAAGAAATAAATTTATCGAAATAAATAACTTTTTAGAGAAATATTGACTTTATACTTCTGGTTTCTTTTAACTCTTTATTCATAGTATTGTTTCATAAAAATAAGGTCTTAGTCTAAAATTATTGTAAGTATTTTCAGTTTAGCCAATTATCATTGCATCGGTTTTCCTACTTAGACAAATAATAGTTAAATAATTATATATACTGTTGTAAATAGTTGCAGCATTAAACTTACAATTCGATAAGCACAAATTACTATATGTATGTAGTACATGTGTGTATATTGAAATATGCTTATACTTGTATGTATATCTTGACTTATCTTAGCTAAATAAAATACATGAATGTGTATATAATGCAATTTGTATAATAATATAAGTATTAAGTAGCTATATTCAGTACTTGAATTAGTTTTTCCTAACTGACGGAACCGTAAAAATCAATGGGCTTTTTTGCCGCTTTTTGGATTTGATTTAATATCTTGTAGGTTGTAGCGATTTAAAAAAAATTAAATGAAAAAATGAATGTTAATTGTAATGCTTAATATTCAAAATCTTAGATTTCTCGGGCTTTGATACCAACAATGTGACACTAACCTGTGGGTGAACTTTTGCGATTCAGGTTTAAAGCCCATAATTTCTAAGTTATACAAAAATGTTAAAAATGTGGAAATAACACAATGAGTGAATTATTGCCTAGAATGCTTTTTTGTCAAAATATCATAACTTCATTAAAAACAGATAAGTTTTGTTCCAATATAATATAAATATATAAATATTGATAAACGGTTTTCACACACAACATTTTCTTTTTAATGATAGCCCCTGTAGGAGAAATCTATGATTAAATGGTCGAATGTTAGTTTATTTTGTTCAAAATGAAGGGAGCATTATTAAACTCGTTTTTTATATATTTTGTCCAAATAACTTGAAGAAACTACCTACTGTTCACATGGGAGCTATAATTGACAGGTGATAATAATTAAAAAAAAATAAATTACCGAGTTTTGTCTGGATAAAAATAATAACAACTTTGCATAGGATACTTTGCTGTCACAAACATGTCGAAACAATCAAAACTTTCAAAAAAAAAAAAGTGCCATTGAGGTCCGTATACATATTGTAAATGTTGAACTTTATTGCTTTATAAAAATGCGGGATATGATTTCTGGTATCTCTGCTCTGCATCATTAAAAGTTTGTGAGTGTATTGTATATGTATGTATGTACGACACATATATATGGACACATATATATATGGAAAATTGATGACCACCTGGTGGCTGTTGCTTCGTTAGCTTTCGCGCGCTGGCGGCACCTCATTTATAAACAAGAAACTGTTGCGCAATGAACGCGTAATTGAAATGCCCGCCGGCTTACGGCATCACGAGATGATGCAGTTCTTGTCCTTATCGTTGTTCGCCTGATCGGAGGGCTTCCTCTTGCGATCGTAGGCTAAAGCATCATTGGGCACATAGCTAACGCGAACACCGCCATAATGGCGCCGCTGTGGCAGCTGATACATCATCATGTAATCTTCGGAGCTGGATGAACTCGATGAGCATGTGGAGCACACATCCGATTCCTCAGATTCTCGATCTCTCTCCCGATCCCGATCCCGCTCTCGCTCTCGTTCCCTATCGCGTCTGGGTGACTTGTGTGGCGCTTCACCGACTTGTGACGTTGTTTGCAGGAGCGAGGGCGGTCCCTGGTAGGAGGAAGACAGCGGCTGGGCTGGCGCATAGGTATCAGCTCGTGTTGTGGAATGTGATCGATGTCCGCTTCCACTGCGATGATGATGACTCGACGACGACTTACGACGACGACGTCGACGCGAGCCGTGACCATTTCCATGACGACTGCCATCCCTCTCCCTATCTTTATTTCGATCTCTTTCCCTTTCACTGCCTGATGTGCCTGCGCCATTGCCAGAACAGCTGCGTGAACGTGGCAACGTATCGGGTATGCCCTCAAAGCGGACACCTTTCTTCTTCGTCGGCTCTCCGCTCATTGGAGACGAGGAACTAGCTCCGCTGAGTATTGATACTGGATGCGTCATAGGCTGCGTTGCCGATTGGGTGGATAAGGGCGTGTTTAAGGAACGATTTTCGGTGGAGTGGGTCGGCGAACTCATTAGTTCCGGTGGAAGTGCAGTAGAGGCAACACTCAGACTGGGTGTCGGCAACTCGGGCACGTCACTACCCCCGATCGTAGTTGGAGGTGGCGGTGGTGGATGCACAATGTCCGCATATTCGTGTTGCGATGCATGAAACTGCTGGACAGATGCATGCAATGGTGGCGCCGGCAGCTGTTGTGCAAAGTGGGGCAGACTGTGCTGTGGATTGGCCAGACCCAGCTCCGGCATGCTAGAGGTATGAGAGCTCTCCAGCTTAGAGACCTGCTGCAACTGCCGCTGCAGCTGATAGCTATGTGTGGCACCCAGCGGCTGCTTTGCAGGCCATGCTGCATCCAAATTGGTGGCCATTTCACTGAAATTATAGACAACATCACGCTGCAGTTCCATTGGTTTGGGCATCAGATGCGGTTGAAAATCGCCAGGTGAGTTCAGCGGCGACATATTCTGCGAGCTGGAGAAGTCGGTAAAGTCCCCGGCTCCACTGCCACTGCCCACATTATGGATACTTCTCTCAAGATCCTTAATAACGCACGCATCCGAGTCGGAGGTGGATGCAACGCCCGCTGCTGCAAGTTGCTGACTCTGTAGCTGATACATTGCTTGATTAAAGCTGGCCTGGTGCTGCTGTTGCTGCTGCGGCGACATCGGCGGCGAACTAGATGCGTGACTGCTGGGAATCCTGGTCTGCGGTTGCGTTCGAACACGCTGTGCCGGCGGCATTGGTGTTGTGTACATGCCCGTTCCGGAACTGTCGGACGGCGTTGGTGGTTCACCCTTGCTGCACGCTATCGAACAGTAGATGGCGCCACGGCGTGGTAGAAAGGCACGTCCCAGTAAAGAACAGCGACACGTGTTGCACGAAAAGCACTCATCGGTGGCATGCCAATGCTGACCATCGTGACTCATCTGGCCCTGATCGACCCCAATTGCTTCTCCACAGAAATCGCAATACTCGGCGAACATGGCATCAAAGCAGAGCAGGCAGTAGGGCTTGCCCTCGCGCATTATGTAACGCTGTCCTCCCAGTTGCTTATCGCACTCGTGGCAGGCAAAGTGATTCATATGCCAGGCACGTCCCTCTGCCTCCGTGCACTCATCCGCCAGAATAATCTAAGTATGTTAGAGTTAAAGCAAAGTTTTTCAAGAACGCAGCGTCGTTAGATATTACATACCTCATCACAGGCGGAGCAGCGGGGCTTGAGCGTCTCCGCATGATGACGTCCACAATACATGCGTCCATCGCGATGGAAATAAATGAGATCCACGAGCAGCTCACGGCAAATGCAGCACGTAAAACAACCCGGATGCCAGCTGGTATTGGGACCCAATCGCGTAGCAAAGACAGCAATGTCGCCGGTGGAAATAAGTTCATCGCACTACAAATAAAATAATGGGGTTAGAAAATGGTACATATGGTGAGATATTACCCCAATTTTTGTGATGTTAATTGTAGGCCGTTTTGAAACACAATTTGATTACGAGTTCATAAATTTATTATTACTGATTTCGACTATGAATAAAAAATGCAATAATGTTCTTAGTTCGACTCCAACTTGATTGAAGAAATTGCATTTGGTGAAATTGACAATGTTCCAACCAAGCAGTTGAGAATCATTAAAAAGGTACCAAAAAAGAAAATACTATTTTGGAAAATAAAGATATTTTTCAATCGTTTTAATAGTAACAAGTAAGAAGGCTCTGGTCGAGTAAGGTCGACTAGAAGATACCCTTAACCCTTGGCAATATAGACGGACGGTCGGGCTGACAGACACACACACATGTACGTGTACTACTGTGCCAAAGCTTGATGGCTTCATATCTCCGGTGTTTCCTAACCGATTCCATCGATTCCATGTATATATCGTAAACCGGAAAAGTTATCAAAAATTTAAAATAAACTTGCTATGCCTAGGGATTAGGTGAGCTCATATCCAAAAACTGGAGTCTCTAGCTTTTGTAATTCCTGAGATCGACGCGTTCATACATACGGACGGACGGGCGGACAGACAGACGGACATGGCTATATCGACTCGGCTGTTGATGCTGATCAAGAATTTATATAAACCATTATACCCTTTTGATGAAATTGGTAAGGGTATAAAAAGAGTTTAAATATAAAATGACACAATATATAGTAAAAGTGGTTGGGGGAATTTCTGTGTACTTACGCCATCGCAGGGACGGGCGCTCATCAGCTGTCGGACATTGCCGCGACCGAGTGCATCACGCTTGCGCTGGGTGGAAAAAAGACGCAGCTCCTTGCGCTCCTCATCCGTCAGTGAGTGACAGTAACGAACCTGCAATGACAGAAGAAGAACCGTTTGTCTTGAGAAACACAAAGAGACAGACAGGCAGACAGAGAAAGAAAGAAAGAGCCAAATCATATGTTCAAGTTGATGGTGGGCAGGTACACTTTTGCCGCGACCGTTGTTGCTGCCTCGAGTGATCTTTCCAAGAAGTCAACGCTGGGGCAGATTGTTTGTCTGCAACAACTGCTAAACCTTCATCTTCGGTTTCAGTTCGAAAGGCCAGTGGGCTGGGCAGACAACCGCAGAAAGCGAAGAACGGTAGCTATGGGTAGCGGCTGCCCATTAACTACTGGGATATCTTCTAGTCCAGCTGCGGCTGCTGCTCTTCTGTTCCTCCTTCAGTTCCTTCTCGTAATACTGGAGCTTACGGTCAGCCTCGGCATCTCTCGTTTGTGTTGTATGCAAATTTTTTCGGCTGCCTCTGTTTCGTTGCCCCCAGCACACAATTTGATTTGACTTTCGGCTTGAAAAATTGGCATTTGCCACAAAATCACAAAAATCACAGACGACGCACGCACAACCTATTGTATACTAGTCGTTACTACGGAAACCCTCCGTTAGTGGCAATGGTTAAAAGTGGTAAATGCTAAAATGCTCAAATGGTACCTGGTATCAATAACAAGCCAACTGTGGGAATCCGCCTAACGTTGCTTTTTATTTCTTTTAATAAGAGGAAGTCTAATATTGCCATGAAATATGTAACGGAATATACAAATTTATGATTATTAATCTAAATTTTTTAGGAATTACTACAGGCTATCTATTATTCAAACTATAATATTATTTAGCTGCTGATTTTTTACCTTATGTATGTATTTAATGATGAGTTTTAATATAATTCAAGTTTTAGCAATCTTTCAACGTAGTATTTTGCCAAAATACTTTTATTAGGGAGATTTCCTATTGCAGTTACCTATAAGATATATGTAAGCAATAGTATTTAACATATGTAAGCAAGAGTATTTTATATTCGGTGATGTTTACTTTGGATTTCCCAACAACATTTTTTGGGCTTCTGCTCGGGTGCCAGTTCAGTTAGTTGCACTTGTTTCCTTGATTAATTAAAAGGTATAGGAATAACAACAACAAGCAAATACAGACAAAAAGAACTACACAATTTAAAAGAGGAGGACAGAATGTGTGGGAAAATCGCTGGCATTGACTTTGATATGCCGTTGCCGTAATTCGAGTTGTCGTTGCGAGGACACGAGGCCATTCAATCACGATAAAATGCACACACATTTGAATAAATACCACGAAATTGACAGGGCAGGGCCAGTGTCATACCCTAGGGACCCCTGACTGACTACAGCACAGTGAAGATAGATATAGTGGGTATATATATATATATGTATATATACAGTTGTACTTAAACACTTACCTCGTTATCATGCGGCGGTAGTTGATGCAGCAACTGTCGCACACGATACTGCTCTCCGGGACTGTTGACGTATGGCACTTTGTCATCGGGTATCTGCGAGAAGTACAAGCGAACCTGGAACAAACAAAAAGAATAAGAGAGTTGAAAAGAGTTGTGGGGAGTTCGAACTGAAGCTGGCGAGGTCATATGCTGAGACTAAGCCAAAACTAAATCCTATAAGGATTTAAGCACATCCTCCATCACTTAATCATCATTAACTACTTTAGCCACATCATCACGTTTGGGGCAGAGTTGGGCTGTCAAAGGCTGCCTCAACTGACTGCACAGCAGGTTGCTGCCTAAAGATTTTTGATTTCATTACGTTGATTTGGCATTTTGGCCAGGTTTAGAGCTGCGCAACGTGCTGGCTCAACTTCTAAGCCACCTTAGCTGCTAAGTTTATTGACCACGTTTTTAGTCAGCATGTTTTTTTTTCATCAACTCTTCTTCTTCTTCAAATGCGCCGATTTCCGTAAAATTTAAACATGCGATCTGCCAACAAATGACCAACAGCCAAACAGCCCAACAACATCCCAACAGCTTGGCTCTCAGTTGAAGTCGCCGTCAGCCAACTGCCAAGCGGTTGACCTGAACAGACGGGACCGACTGTACGGCGGGACTGGACTGGATTGTACTGGACTGGCCTGAACGGACTGGCTGACTGACACATGGCTTATGCTGCGTCAACGTAAATGGCTGTAAATAAATTTCCAATTCTGTTTGTAGCGTTTGCCAAAAAATACAATACGGCAATGGCAATGGCACGGACAGCACAACAAATACAAAAAAAAAAAATGAATTCAAAACAAGAATGCCTTAGTTGAAAGTGTTTTGACAATAAAGATGCCCTGTAAAAGAAGTTGGGACTATGCAAAAGTATTTGTTTTTTTTTTTGCCTAACTCAAATTCTTCTTTGAAGTTTATTTATTTATACAAAGATATAATTCACTGCCAGATAACCACATTTCAAAGAGAAATTGTTATGATATGATTGAGAAAAAAATTTTTTTAAAAGAGTTGCATATAACTTGGGACGAATTGTATTGACTATTCGCCTTCTGTATGCCGGTTGCACTTAAAAGTTGTTGAAAGGCGGAGTAAGACTTTAGTTTACAATGACTCAAATTTAATAGATGACAAATATGCATAGGTGCAGCATGCCAATATGCCCCATTTCATACTTGAATATGACTGTACAGGGTATTTAAACGTCTGCCTGTGCGACATGTGATAGGCAGCGGTGTCAGATTGAGCGGGATTAACGCGATCCCATGCAATGTGGATGTGTGAGTCTAAGGATGTTGCAAGTCAAAGAGTTGACGTCATGTCGTCTCCTGGGCTTGGCCCAAACACAACGTCAGTCGTAGTTGAATGTAAAAAATGCTCTAATAATGTTAGTAGCGTACTGTTCCAAGTGTCGCAGTCGCTGACAAAGATTGTACAAGATTTATTTGCCATTGGCGCATATTTTACGCAAATAATTTATGTGGCGTTAACTAAAGCCACCCAAAGCAAAAAATTATTAAAAAATCCTTTTCAAATGGTAGCAGTTGTGTTCCGTGTTGAATTTTACATAGTTCCAATTTTTTATTTGGCAATACTCGAATTGAATTGGCCATAAATGTCGTTTAGTGAGAAATGGCCAACAAGTTTGGGCTTCCCAATGTCGCAATCTTTTTAGCTTCAGGGTTTTCTTTCATTAGCGCAATCTAATTTCCAATATGCAGACTACTAGAGAATGCACAGAAATAGCCCACTCGTTGAGAAGAGAATTCAGATACAAGCCAAAACTTGATCGCACAGCGAGTAGTGATGTACGTAAGGCTTTTTTTTATACCCTTAACCCATGAAATGGATAAAAAAGGGTATAATGGTTTTGTGCAAATGTATGTAACAGGCAGAAGGAAGCTTCTCCGACCCCATAAAGTATATATATTCTTGATCAGCATCACAGCTGAGTCATTTTAGCCATGTCCGTCTGTCTGTCAGTCCGTCCGACCGTTTGTATGTATGAACGCGTCGATCTCAGGAACTACAAAAGCTAGAGACTCCAGATTTTGGATATGAGCTCTCCTAATCCCTAGGCATAGAAAGTTTTTTTCAATTTTCAAATTTTCGATAACTTTTCAGGATAACGATATACACATGTAATCGATAACAAAAAAATCTTCAATTTAAAAAAACTGAAAATGTGAATTGAAACTATAATTCATTAAAATCGGTTAAGAAACACCGGAGATATGAAGCCAGCAAGTATTGGTACAGAACTACATAGCCATATATGTATGTCTGTTAGCCCGACCGTATGTCCGTCTATATGGTCAAGGGTTAAGGGTATCTTCTAGTCGAGCTTACTCGACTAGAGTCTTCTTACTTGTTTTGCTATCAGCTTAAGAGCGCGAAGAAACTGACTGATTTATGGGTTTGGTGTTGCCAGGTCTTTGTTTCTTAGTAACAAAATCACGCACAATAAGTCAAGTCTGGCTTGTACCTTATCGCAGGGCACAAATCACAAATTACGAATCACAAATAAAAAATCTCCCCAGAGACAGACAAGAACTCACCTGATCCGGTCGCAGGCCAGGCGGCACCCAAGTGTACTCTTCCAGAGCACAGCCACTATCGTCATCGGAGTGCGACTGTCGTTGCATGTCCATATGCGGACCGGCAAGAAAGGGTGCATGCCCTGCTACTATGGAGCAATTGCCCGCCGGATTGTGCAGCAGCGATGGCGGAGATGGTGTTGAAAGCGCCGGCGACAGCTGATGATGTGGATGATGTTGCTGCTGCTGAGGCTGCTGTTGTGCTGAATTTGCGTACTTTGCATTCGAGGAGGAGCAGCCCGAGCCGGCGGGCGAATACTGTGCGCCAGGCATCGGCAACTGCTGATGATGCGGCGGCAAGTATTGCTGATGCCGCTGCAGCGGCAACGGCGATGTTGGCAACAGGCCAGCACTCTGCGCGGCATACAAAGCGTTTGCTGAGGAGCTGCTGGGCAGTCCGACATTGCCCAGTGTCAGGGGCGGCAGTGTGCCCTGACTTGGCGAAAAGTGGCGTGGCAACGTAGGTATCTTCTGCAGATATGAGATCTGCGTCAGCGGTGTGCGACTTATGGGCCTAGAAAAAGGGAAAGATAGAGAGAGAGAAAGTTTGAAAAACATGAGTATAGGTCTTTATTTAGTGGGAATTTTTTTGTGGCGTAGCTAATTTAAGGTCAATTAAAAAATTTACGGCCATTACATGGCAGGTTAGAGGTTTAGGTTGGTCTGTGAAATTATGCTGTTGCCACAAAACGCTAAAAGCCTCTATTAAACATGGCCAAATCATATGCTTAACGCATTATCAAAATCGCATAAAATAAATATATATGTGTTTTCTTTTTATATTTATTTCTTTGTAATTCATTGGATTTATGTGGTTTTGTACAATATAATATTATATATTTATACTTTATTATTTTTTTCGATTTTGATCATGCTGCTTTTTTTAGTTGGTTTTTTTTTTTTGTGCGCCGCCATAAAAAAGGATTGTACGTCAAAATGAAAATACAATTACGCTTCACAGCGTTTACACAAACTAATCGACAGCTCGTGTTGTTGTTGGTATTGTTGTCTGTTGGTCTGTAATATACAAACAAACATGTTTTGCTGTTGTCTGCCTCTCGGGCCCTTGGGCTCTCGCTGTTTGTCATGTTGTTGTATGCCTGACATTGTTATCCTAGTTGCGCTCCGAATGCCCTGCAAAATACCATTCGCAGACTTTTCGACTGTTTATCTGAATGTGTGTGCTTGTATTTGTGTAATATGTGTGTGGAATTGGCATTGGGGAGTGCTTCAAAGCTCGCAGGTTCAACAGAATCCGATTGAGTTTCGTTTTCATTAAATTTTTTATTTTTCAAAGACCACAATTGTTAAGTTAAATTTTAATGAATAAACTATAACCAGCGATCTATAAATAAATACGACAAATATTGTAGTACATATAAATGTATTTCACAATGTTTACTGGTTATTGTCTTAGTTAAATGTTGAAGAACTATTATCACAATAAGAAAACAATTGGTGTATATTAAAAACCAATAAGAAATGCTTTGATCCATTTTAGGTGGAAGTACTTTTGGTTTTGTATGGGCGTCATTTTCGATCTTATCACTTTTGAATATCATCAAATGGTTTGAAATATATTAATAAAATAAATATTAACTATTATAGTCAGAAATACTTAAATATCTGCATGCTTTCAAAAATATGTAAGACAACACAACATTTGGATATTTTAATTTCCTAAACGACCGCAGATTTTAATTGTAGGGAATTTTAGGATCGACTTATATCAACCGCAGCACGCACCATTTCATGCCAATTGTTTATTGTTGTAGTTGTTGTTGTTGTACAATGCGGCTATCAAAGGATACTGTGTCTATGTCTGCGCGTATATAACTGTAGCTGTGACTTTGCGGGCGGGGCTGGAATTGGGCGTAACCAGCTCTGTGAATCTACTTGTCTATAAATCGGTGTATGAGTGTAGTATGTGTGTGTATGTTTTTGCGTTGATGCGGGCGTTTTATCAAAACAATGTGGCCGCCCTTTTGTTGTTGAATTTTTGTTTTGCGGGCCATGATGATTTAACCAGGCGAATTCATTCTTTTTGTTTCCGCATCCGCTTTACCGATTGCAATTCCATTTCTAGTTCGTTGGCTTTCAGCGCAGTTTTGCTGATGTGTCAATATTGTTGGTTGGTGATGATGGTGGTGTTGCAAGTCGTTTTGCGGTTTGCTCCGCAAATTAATTGTGCAGATTTACTTTTTTGGCTGTGTCCGATGTCCGCAGTCAACCAAAGCTGTAGATGTAGTTTGTAGCCATTGTTTTTATGGAGCGTCGACATTTGCATTTTAAACTTTGGCGGACGGCAGGACTGGCGGAATGTGTGGCGGCGAGTTGCGGGCGTGGAATTTACAAAAGAAAACAAAAACAAAATCCCGATGCACGTGCATAGTCTCACAGCTGGAGACAGATGCCAACTGCGGCGGATAGCCAAAAGTGTTGGCTGCTGTCAAATCAGCCGCATTCAAACTCAAATTACAAGCCAAACAAACGGCTGGCAGAAGACTGCATAGACGGCATAGACTGGGGACCAGCCCAACTAACCGAACCAGCCCGGAATAAAAACGCGAACCAAATGCCACATTGTGCAAAAAACTGAGCCTAAACACAAAATTGTTGCAGCACATTTGTGTGGCAAAATGAGAGGAGACTGCAGCTGGGACTGCAGTCCACAGAAACTGCAGTTGAAGTCTTTTGAATTTATTGTGCGATCGGTCAATCGGTTGGTTGGGTTGAATGTTATTGTGGTTTTTGTTGCTGTTGTTGTTTGTTGATTGTGTGCCTGTTGGCGACCTGCATTTCTTTTCATTCGCGCGGCATTTTAGCAATTTGCAAATTTATTGTTAACTGCAACGAATTGCGTAAATTTGGCCAGCGATTGTTGGCCAAGTTTAAATTTGTTTGCAGACCATCTTTATTAAGCCATTCAAGTTAGCACACTAGCTAGCTAGCTGGCTGGCTGAGAAATGGAAAGTGCCACACGATTAAGGAGCTACGGCAGTAATTTTTGCATATTTGTATTGTTGTTGCCCGGCAACATGTTGTCAAGCTGGCTGCTGTTGCAATTAAAAACGTGCAACTTTATTATTCGAAAAAAATACACTTCGGCTGTTTGTGAAAGTGTTAGTGTGTGTAACATAAAATGCAGGCTCTCTGGCCAGCAGGCAGCTGTTGCCAATATTTGTATTTGCATTGCCAAACCATAAAAACAACGAAGAAGAAGCAAAAGCAGCAGCAGTGTAAAAAAAAGAAGAAGGGACATTGCTGAGGCTCACTTTGGCAGTCATTGAACAAAAAAAAAAAAAACCAAATACGAAATATACGAAAAGATATAAGAAAAACTGGTTTCAACCACTTGGCTTCAGTCATTTTTATCTCTGTCTCTCTTGTCTCATGGTTTCGCGCCCTAAAACTAGTTCAAAGCATTGCCATTGATAAACCGCAACTGTGTGTTTCTTACCTCCCCTTCCGGCCTCATCTGCTTGTACTTATTGCAGCTGCACGACCGTGTCAAGTGGCAGCTACATCGGCTCAAGCACTCACCATCAACTCTACATTATACTTATAAAGCATTCAGGCCATTCAGAAGAAAAAGAAGAGGAGATCGACTATAGTACTATATTTAGCAGGGCCGCTTATCTGTCGGCTGGCATCTAAATGAATGATCATTATATACTGAGCCACAGCAAATGCGTTGACAAATTGCAAAGTCTCGCGTCTTGCTCGAAATATCTCAGCCATGGCCAACAGCAACAACAACTGCTACAGCTACAGCTACAATTGCCTGTCAGTTGGTGCGGTTAGGTGGGCATGCAGAAATTTGGGTTAATGCTTCAAGGCAGGCGAAAGTTTCCATAGCTGATAGTTCTGCATGGCTTTTGACTAACAGAAAACCCTCCACCCCTAACGGAGGTCTCTCTTTAAAAGGCCGACAGACATTTTTCGGGAATTTCACCATTCATAATTGCAACACTAGAAACACGTAATTATACACATTATTATAGTTTTGGCACATTTATGTTTATAAAATCTTTCAAAATTCTTGGGATTAAATGTTTATCGAATTTAAGAACTTACTGGTATGCACAATACTACTACTGTTAGGGATGTACTAAAAAATGCAGGGTATACTTGCAAGTCGTATTGTTGATCAGGGCTTTATTAAAGCGCATGGCAGCAAGCTCACATCTAGTGCGATTGTCATAAACGATTTTTGAATTGTCAATAAAAGTAGCCGTAAACTTTATGGCAAACATGAAAGAGAACACACGTAACATCGTCTAAGCCCCCGACGGCACTCGCACTGCTAGTCATCCTCCTACACCTATCCAATTGTGTTTGGATCCAGCTATTGCTCATCGGCTCAGTTGCTGTCTGGCGCTGTCAACATGACATTTGGCGTGTTGACATTTTTATTGACTTTGGCAGCGACTCGTACTCTGCTTGTGGCTGGCAAACATTCCACGTTGTTATATGGCTGGTGTGGATGTTGCTGTTGTTGTTTTTTTCTTTTTTTGTGTTGCATCTAAAAGTTGATTAAGAACGTTTGCCGGAGCCCATGCTGAGGCCCACTCTTCCTGGCTGCGTGTGGTCAAGCATTGCGTTCATTGCTCTTACGCCAAGTGGCACTAATTGCAAACACACACAAACGCACACACAATCCGAGATATGCCTACACATATTTAAATCAATTAAATGTCTAACTGTAAATGAAAGGCAGCTGTTAATATGTATGTTCAATTTAGAAAGTCGCGCATAAGCAAAATAATTGCATAATTTTTGCAGATCACAACATGCTTTTTCACACCACTGCCGCTAAAGAAGACAAAGAGGTGGAGCTGGCTAATGGAGGAGGTACAGGAGAAGAGGATGGGTGAGGTGAACAGGGGCGCAACACAAGTTCAACTTTTAGCTCCCAAGCGAGCGAGAACAAATTGTTTGCTTATCTTTTGGTAACAAAGTTGATGACCAATTAATATTGCTGTTTCTGCTGTTGTTGTTGTTGTCGCCAAGATATGCAGGCGGCAAAAATGTTGCAGCAACATTTTGCTTTCTGGCTTTTCTGCTCTGCTAACGGCAACGAAAATTGTTTTGTGAGCGTGCAAATTTTCACAGCTGCTTCAACAGAAACAACTATGCCAGTAATTTGTGTCTCTGTGTTTTTTAGTTTTCTTGATGTTGTTGCTGTTGTTGTTTCTGTTGTTGCTGCTGATCTTTCTGTTGTTGCGCGGCAAACATCGAAGCAAAGTTGCCACAGCACTCTTCAATTGTTGAGATCTGCGGCGGTCTACGGCCCAGGAGTGTTAGCTGGAAACAAAAGCAGGTTTGAAGAACCCAGAACTCAGCCGGAAAATGTGAGGGAAAATGGTTTTTATACATGTATATATGTGTGTGAGCACCTAACTTGTCTTGCTAGCTTCTTAGGCTCACTGTCACCGCTCTTCTCCACTCGCTCCTTCTGTGTGCTGTAAATTTGCATCATCAATGCAAATTTGGCGCGCTAAATGGTTGTTTTGAGTCAGTGAAGAGAAGAGCTTACTGACATAGCGGCCAATAATGTTGAGAGCTTGGTAATTGATTTGCAAGCGTTATTTTTTATTTTTTACTTGAACAATTACAGCAACAACAACAGCAAAAACAAGCTGCTGTTGGCTGGCCAACTTCTAATTAATTTTTAACTCGCTGTAAATTCATCAAAATTGAAAAGCATTTGTTTCGCATCGCCCACTGGTTGAATGTTCCGTTCCAAGCACAGAGGTCTCTTCCACTTCGACTTTAGTTTGTCTTCTTAGCCTCTGCGTGTGGCTAACATCACCACGTCCAAGCCCAAGACCAAGTCCAGATCCAAACAGGCCCACGGCATCAGCATCCAACTTCACCAATTTTAGCAACGGCCAATGTCTATGGTCTATGAACTTGTTTCTGTTTTATATATTTTCATTTTTTATCATCTCGTCTCTCTATCTCTCGTTATTTTAAATTGAAGCCGTGTCTTTGCTTTTTATGCTTTTCGTTTGTCTTGTCGTCTTCCTTTGCTTCTCGTATAGTTTTTGTCCGTCTGCAGCTATTATAAATTATGCGGCTGCTTCGATTTTCATTTTATACATTCATGTTTCTTTACTCTTAGTGCGTCGTGGTGATTATGCTTAATTTTGTTTTTGACCATAATTACTACTGGGCAGTCGGCCGATTCGGGCCAACCATTCATGTATTCGTTAGCCTTTAACGTTTTATTTCGCTTTTCAGCTCATCTTTTGGGTATCTTTTCGTTGTTACCTTTGCTTTTCGCAATTCAAATTTGGCATTGATTGATATTTACTTTATCTGTGGCGTTCGAAATACGAAAACCCAAGTTTGCTGCTTAAGCAATTGTAAAATACATCACCCAAGACACATTGCCAAGGCACATAGGCACATAATTTAAGAGTGTTCGTGTTGAGAAAATCTTTAACTAACAACATATTGTGCGTATTTGCAGATTTTGGGCCTGAGGGTCTTCCAATTGATAGCTCTTTGTTCTGTTCTGTTATGTTTAAGTGTTTTGATTGGTTGTGTACATATTTATCAGAGTTGGGAATATGAGCATTTAATTTATTACTTATTCTGAAACAGGTACTGAAACTCTATCATAAATATTATTCATTCTCAAATGAAGAAGAATTTGCTTTTGCCTCTGTCAGCTTGTATCTCAACAGCCTGTAAGCATTAGCAGCTACATTAAGATATGTATTTCAACTATTGCAAATAGCTTAATATTTCACACTTTACCTCAACAGTTTAACATTGCAGCCGTATAAATCACTTGATTAGGCAAGGACTTTGGCACCTGCTCTCATGGCGGGCAATAAAACTCCAACCGCAATTATTAATGACAATTGTAGACGCTAAACATGTCCACCCAGAAGGGGGCAAAGGGGCAGTCGATGAGGATGATTTATGTGCCACGCTTCTAAGCAAAACTGTTCACAAATTAACCGTAATATGATTTACAGAAAGCCGCTTTGTTGCTGCTTTTGCGGCTTTTTTCCCAGAGTACAAGTTGTGCTTGCCTTTGATTTATGGCCAACTGCAATCGGAATCTAATTTCTTGGCCATTAACAAAACTAAAGCACATCAGCAGCAGCCCCAGCAGCAGGAACAGAAGAAGCTGCTGCCTACGCAGCATGTTTCGCCGCTGCGTCTTTGAAATTGAGCTCCTACTGCGCCGCAGAATGTCTGGTGGATTCGATTCTGAATTGATCTTGTTGTGGTTGCTGTTACCCTAGTTGAATGTTGAATGTTGTTGTGTGTTGTTGTTGTTGCTGCTGCACCAAGAAAACGACAACGACAACAACAGGCTCAAAATTAGCGAAGAACTTTTGGCAAATGTTGACAAAGTTTCAACGGTAACGCTAACTGTTGTTTACAGTACGTTGACAACTGCAACCCAGACTAAACATGGCAAATAATGAGCTGCTAATTGCTTTTTATGAGTGCATGACAGTCATTAAAAAAGCATATGTATTTGATTCGTAATAATAAACGAAAACTCCGGACGATGAGAGTGCCTCCACATGAATAGGAAAAGTTGCACAAATAGCATTAGCAATGTTTATTGATCTGTGTTTAGTTAGTCTGTTGATAAAGTCTACTTAAATATCAAATGCAAACTCGCAATGATAATGCGCAACGTGTTGCTTCGTTTTCCGGCCCCAAAAACGCCTTATCATGATTAGAAATGTACATTTTTGCCGCCTCAATGCAGCTCGCCACTTGGGTTTGGAGCGAAAAAAAACCAGAAAAGCCTGGCCACCAACTTGAGCTAGCTGGCAAGTTCAACATCTAACAAGGCAGGAATGCAAAGCGTGTTAATGCACCAACTATTTCTTACCCCCTCGGTTGCCCTTGTCGTTTACTATAGCAAGTAAGTGCCTTATCGAGTGGCATGCAGCCAATTTAAATGCAAAAGCGACACCTCTCCAAAGTGAAGCTGTCAATGGAAATTACGCGCGCTTTTTTCATCTCAGCTTTATTTTCCTCTATATATTTTTGAAGCCTTTTCTTTGCCCGCCTATCAGCAATAAATTAATAGTTAGTTTGTTGTGCGTGTGTAAGTGATCTGAATGTTTAATTAATTAGCGAGAATTGCATTAAGTGAGTTGTTGCCGCCCAATATACGACGGTTGCAAGACAACTGCGTGCTGCCTGCCTCTTTGACCCTCAGTGACTACAATGGCCCAGGCGAAACAATAGAAAACATTAGGGCTTAGGCACATGTCATTTAGCTATCAATTTTGGGCAACAAAAGGCATACTCTAGATCTCTATAATGCCAAAATACACACTACTTTTCCAGACCTCAATAATGTGGTAGTGTCAGTATGTTTTTTTTTTGTTTTTTTTGGATATGTATTAAAGTACATATGTACATACCTATTTATAAGTATATCTAAAACCAATTGGCTGACGTAGGCGCAGACATGTTGAAACTAAACAAAATAGATCATGAGTTGGCAGAACGAAGCAGGAATTGCTTAAGCCCAACTAGCGATGGAAGCGTGACACGAGCACACGCAAACCCTAATTCAAAATATTCTTGTCAAGAGAAGTACTAGTATTAGGAAAATTGTTATGAACATTTGTTGGTATCAATATATTGCAAAATCAAATAATATTTGCATTATATTCTCATCAAAAGTAGTGTTAACAAACAAGTAGAAAGTTATTAAACTATTTTACCATATTAAAACTGAAAATCAATCAAAGGGTGCTTCGTGTTTCCTGTTTAATCCGACACGCGCTCATCTCAAATTAAAAACGATTTCAATTTCTTTTGCGTCGGTGATATCTTTAAGCAATCGGACATGCTCCAAGTGATTTTTCTTTTGGACATTTTGACAGCTGCTTAAGCGCTTGAGAAATGCCTTAACGTTTGGTAGGGCAACCTGGCTTATGGCGATTATCGCCGCTACAAAATCACGCGTTAACAAAATACACAATTAATATATGCGACGCAATTGTTGGTTAATACACAAAAAACGTGTGCAGGCTTCAACCTTGAAACCTGACTTACAGCCCTTCATCTTCTCGAGCTTGTAATTAGTATTGCAACAATATTGTGTGTGTGTGAGACCAAAGTTAACATTTCGATTAACAAAATTACTTTAATGGCCAACATTTACATAGCAGGCGGAGAGGGATGAAGAAGAGAAACATAAATATGAAATAACATTTTATCGCTTTGCATAAATAAATCAAGAGGCGGCTTCACATGTTCATTTGACTGTCGCACTTGACTGGCGCCGTCTGCCTGATTCTCAGTCACAGTCGAAGTTGCAGTGTTGACTTCACCTTTTGCAAATGGCAAGTTGGCCGGCCAATTGTCTGGCGGGGTATGACTGTTGTGGTTGCTGTTGTTGTGGCATGCATTCCCCAAGATTTGTTGCGTTTTGTTTTTTTGTAATTAAGTTGCATCTGCAATGCAATGCTGCAAAAAGCAAGCAATAGCAAAAGGCAACAGACTGTGAGATGCCATGCAGCACCAGCAGCCGAGTCACACACAAATGACTCAGTAACGCCCCAGAGTCATTCATCAGGCGCTCGGGCAAATGTGCCAGTGAAACTTGCCTCCAAGTTGTTCCTTTTGTTGCTTTTGTTGCTGATGCTGTTATTCTCGTTTTGTGTCTGTTGCCCAAGTGCCCTTAATGGCTTTCTTAATTAAAAACAAAATCAATATGAATGTCTTTGCGGCATGTAGAGGCGTTCACATTGACAAATTGCTCTCTATCTATTGCTAACATACTTTGTTAAAGACTGAAAACATTAAAAAAAACTAAGTGAAAAGGAAAGTTGTGAAAATGTATTGCATAAACCCAACCGTATTATAATGCATATAAAAATAATAATGTAAATTTCTACAAAATAAAACAACTATTTCTTCTAAGCCGTACTGTAGATATACTTTTTAATTTGTTGAAATAAGTAACTCTACGCTTAAAATCTATCTTCTAGTATACTTAAGCCTCAGGCCTTAATAACACTGATATGTTAAAGAAAGGCCTGAAACTTCTTAAACATAACCTATAAATAGTCATGATTAATTGACGAATTTCCAAGAAGAATTGAATTCAATTTCTATCTATTTTTGTCTTTAGTCACATTTAGCTAAAGTGAGAATGGCAAAAAAATGTCTGTATTTGTATGCTTAAGATTGTTTGCTAATAATGTTTTCAGCAAGACATTAGTTCTGGCATAAGATGACAAAAAACAGAATCAGCTACTCGCAGTTGTCGTAAAATAAATGGCCTAAGAAGTTGGTTAAGTTCAAGTACACCATCAAAAGTAGGTAGTATATGTATATGTACGAATGTGGAGAGTGCTAGTTAGAGCCAAATAAAGCTTAAGATTTATACAACTGTCGATGGTAGTTAAGATTGAATTGAATGCTTAGACACGATCTGAGCACAGTTTCATTGCACATTGCTCAAAAGTCGAATGTGGCAATTTCAGGTTAAACCTGCAGCCATTAAGAACGAATGCAACGAAAGTTGGAACATGCCTAGAAGTTGAGTGCAGCAGTCGGGTGCAGCAGCTTAAATGATTGGTGGGCAATTTTTTAATAACTTGATTAAGAGTCGTGATGACTTACAATTAAAATGCCCGCTTTAACACTGGTTGCATTAAGAAGCTGAAACTAACTGGGGGCACACGATTTGCGCCTAATTACCGAAATCCAACTAATCAGGCAGTCAGTCAGACAGAGACAGTCAGTAAGTTATTTAGACTTGCCGCTGTTGGCGGATTTGTTGCGGCTTGACTTGCGTGTGGCAAATGGCAGCTTCTAAATTCCGGAATACCAAATGCTGCTGCTTCTGATTTAGCTGCTGGCAGTTAGCTGTCAGGTCACATCAAAACGGCGTCTGTGATTATTTATTATGCTTTCGAGTGCGTTCTTGATTGCTTGCTTGTCCCTTGCTGTTGCCAGCCCATTCAAAATGTATTGATTTGCAAGCAGGAATGAGTGCGTCGTCTTCTCCTCTCTCTCTCTCTCTCTTGCTCTCTCTGTGAAAATAATGATTACAATGCCACAGCAACAGCAGAAGCAGCTAATTGAGTTGTGTTTTTGCCTCGGGATATTCTTTTTTATCTAATGTACATTGATTATGCTCTGGCCGAAGGCAGCCAGTTCGTTGCCTAAGTCTTTTGTTTGTTTTTTATTTTTGCCAGCATTGTAAATCAAAACGAACAAAAAGAGCACAACATATGCAATATTTTTGCGCTCGACTGAGCCAAAAAGGAAATGTCATGACACAGTAGAACAATTGCAGCATTTGGCGCATTTTGGCGGCCCTCTAAGCCTTTTGGGCGAGCCAAAGGGCCAGCGCCCATATTTCATAAGTTGCGTGCTGCACAAACACAATAACTTAGGGCCACAATATTTGCATGGCATTATGCACAATCATGACATGAGCAATACCAACAACAGCAACAACAACAACAACAACAATAACAGCGACTGCTGTTCATGTTTATGTAAAGTGAGCCGCGCCAGACAAAGGAACTGGTAAATCACACATTGGCAGTCGCTGACGCTCGACTGTTGTTGTTGCCTGTTTGCTGTCGGCAAATGCAGCGTATGTGGCGTATGCGTAACCTGAGAATGAGATGCCGTTGCTGTTGTCGCTCTGTTGTTGCTGTTGCCGTTGCTGTTGCTTACTTACTAAGTGAGCGATGCGCATGCACGGCAATAGCAGCGCTCAATAAACAAGCAAAACCGGTCAGCCAAGCAAACAGCGCGAAGAGCCCAAACAGCAAAACAGTCAAGCATCGTTTCGCAGTGGTTTCCATTTCAAAAGCAACAACACACATATACACCCAGAGAACAAGTTGTTGTTGCTGTTGTTTATATGCGTTGCTATTGCGTGCATTTTTGCGGTTTTTTTCATTTTTTCTATACCCTGAAATGAAAAGGGTATAATATACGTCTGGAGCATTTACATGGAGTCGTTAGCAACGCCGCTAGCGTTTTGTCTTAAGGCTTTAGAAAATTTTAGCCTTTCATACAAAATTAGTTTGCCCAATTTAAATTAAGAGACTTTCTTAAGAGTCGCTACAGCGCCGCTATTCTATCGACGGAAAAATATCAAATGGCGAAATCAAGAATATACTGATCCTACATCGAACAAAATTATTTGCTTTTCCAAATGCTGTCCAATATATTGTAATGAAACTATTTCATTTCAAGTCAAATGTCCGACAAATTTAAATTTAGACGGTGGTCGTCTAAACTAAAAACTGTTTATTTTGAGCTGTGGGTCAAACACTTTATTTTAAATCCATTTTGCCAATGTATAACGACTTTTTGTCGCTATAACTAAGACCATTTTAATGACTTCAATGTCAATGCAGTATAAGATTCTTTCCAGATTTTTATTTCACTTTATCGATAGAAATCTTCAAAAGAAAGCAACAATATTAAGGCATATTCTTAATAAATAATAATAACTTTAAAAAACTGTTTGTTAAAACCCTTAATATTGTAAGTTTATGGTATCTTCAAGTCAAGCTATCTTTTTACTTGTTTTTTACTGGAGTTTTCTTTGCGAAATAGCACCGAGAACATGCAATGGGTGTTCATTGACTTTTGGGGCTGCCAACTTGCACAACAAGTTGTTGCTGTCGCTGCTGCTATTGCTGCCGGGTAATCAATCATTATTTACACAGAGGGCAGCTTGGGCAACGGCAGTAGCCGTAACGACTTTTGAAAAGTTATGCATTTAAATTGTCAGCAATATGCAAACTGACAAATGATCAAGTCAAAAGTTACTCACTCATTTGGCTCCCGCTGCGTAGTAGCTGCACCCAATGCGCATCCTTTTGCTGCCTCTCCCGTACCCGTTCCATCAGCAATGCCGACAACCACTTCCGGTGTTCCATTCAGCTCGTTGAAAGTGAAACTGATATCGTGCGGATCCTTAAACGGCTTCATGCTGCGTGGCAAACTGCGCTGGCGCAGGCTCAAATTCAGAAACTTAAGATCGCTGGCGGTAAGCGGCTGCAGTACAGCAGTAGTTACGGGTAAGGGTACGGGAGTGGGGGCGGTGGTTGGTAAAGTGCGTGCGGGTGGCGGTGGTGCGACGCGCTGTTGCTTTTGCTTGGGCGGCAACGCAGGCTTGGGCTCATCGAGTAGCTCCTCCTCGGACTGCTCAATAATTTCCAGCACCGAAGCAGTGCAAGTGGCATCTAAGTCCGCCTGTGCCTCCAGCATGCTGTAGTACTTGGCAATGTGCTCGGTGGCATCCGTTGAACTATAGTGCTTGCCACGTATCAGATCGCCCAAATGATCCGCATCGATGCCAAATAGAAAGGGATCGTCTAGCACAGTTACCATGGCATTGCGTTTAGTTGGCTCCTCTGGCGGTGATTGCCTATCCTTTGGCTCCTTCTGTTCCTTCTGCTTGTGCTCGCCCTTGACATGAGCACGCAGTGATCTCAGAAGCTTTTTGCTCCTACGCGGCGTCGATTGCGATTTAGCGGGAAACAGCAGTCGATTGTTGTTGCTCCTGCTGTTTGGGGCTTGGGGGCTGCTATCGCCAAGATCAATGCCATCGTCCACATCTTCGTTGGCATCTAATTGCGCTGCGATAAGATCGCAATCGCCAGTGCCAAAGCCGACCATATCGTAGTCATCGCCAGTTGCAGTCAATTGGCAGTTATTGTTGTTGCTGGCATTGTCATTTTCATGATTAGCCTCGTTTGCGCTGCCCCTGCCACTGCCACTGCTACTGCCGTTACTGGCCGCCAGTCGCTGTGCAGCCGCCTTGCTATACAGCTGTCGATAATATTTCTGCTGGTCGCCATACAAAAAGCAGACGCGCCACCATTGTTTGCATGCCAGCAAATTGGCGGTACGTGGCACCACCGCTGGCTCCAGGCTGCCCGTGGTTGCTGCGTTTGCAACATTTGTTGTTGTTGTTGCTGCTATTGCTGCCGTTGTTGCCGCTGCTGCTTTAGTTGCTGCTGCTGCTGACAGGCTGCTCATGTTGCTGCTGCAGTCTTGCTGCTTATTATTATTGTTCTTGGCTTGTAATTATTTTCGTGTGGTTCAGTGTCTCTTTTTTTTGTAGTCCCTCTGCTTGTTATCCATTGACATTTTACTTTTTTACTACTCGTTTTTTTCGTTTTTGTTATTTGGTTTGGTTTAATAGATTTTCACGTTTTTGTAGTTATTTAATGTTAATTTTTATTTGTATTTTATGGCTTTCCATATTTTTTAAAACTTATCGTCTGCATTCTCAAGCAACTACACTAATTTCCAGGTTGCCCGGGCCGGCCGGACCAACACAATTTGTTGAGCCAGCTCTTTAGCCACTTTCACAGCTGAAAAGGAAATCGAATGCAACATTGATCGATCGGGCGCTAGCTGCATATAATTTAAGCTAGACTTTCCAATTCAAAGAGAGCTCATTTTGAATGCAGAGTGAACAAAAAACTTGCCGAAATAGCAACAACCTAACCCTTTCCAGTTGCAGCAGCATTGATAGAATCTCGGCTGCGATTCTGCGGCTCTCAGATAAATGGAGAGCTTAGAACTGAGCACACGAAGTTGCAGGGTTGCAGAGTTGCATTTGCAGCACACGGAAGCATTGGAATCGATTGGAGCACTTGAGCAACTTAGAGCTAATCAAATTTGCAGAGATTGCCGCCATTTACACATCGACGAAGTCGCCTAATGACTGCTGCTGTTGCATTTGCGCAAATAGCAGAGCGTACACATTTACCACTAGACACAAGCCTGGGCACGAAGGAGGAGTGAGATGCAATGGGTGTGGAAGGGAAGGGGGGTCTGATTAGTCACGCCTCAAATAAAGATAGCTACTGCTGAATACCTCTTCAGCTGCAAAATGTTAGCTAAGTGCAGCAAATGCAGTCAGTCAGTAAGTTTTCTGTGTTATGCTATGCTGTGCTGTTCGGTGCTACGATGCCCTTGTCAGATAATAATAACTTCATCTTTATCATCATCAGCAGAAGACGCAGCAGCAGCAACCATAAGTTGCACTGGCGGCCACTTTGAGTGGCCAAAGCCTTGGCAGCAATTGCAGCTTAGCAACTGTCAGTCAACTTTTACGAGTGTTAATGTGTGTGTGTGTGTCTATGTATTCTTGCATTAAGCCGCTTTTCGTTTAGTGCTTTTAGTCATACTTTTGCCATGACAGAGTGCGTTGCCCATGGGGCTAATGGATTCAGCTTATATTATTGGCATTATCTGGGAGCTATGAATGCAGGTGCTCAAAGTGTGTGGTGTGTATAATATGTGTATGTAAATATGATATGAAATAAGTTTGACATACAGCTGTCCATCAACATATGTACCTCATTTATTGAAGGAACATACAAAAAAAAAAAAATGCACTTGTATTGGCAAACCTTACAAGAAATGCGAACGTTTATAATATTTAACTTTTTTATTTTATTTTCATGCTTTATTAATCCGTGTCTCTTTTAATATAATTTCGTGTTGTTGCTTGTTTGTTCCCCTTGGTCGAATCAAACCTGAACAACAACTGCCTATTACTTAATTGCAACAATGTAAACTCAACAAACAGAATAACATACACACAGATACTCACAAGGCTGAAAAAAAAGAGAAAAAATCAAAAGACAAGCGTCTAAGTGCATACGTGCACATAATTGAATTATAAAGAATTTCAAAGAAAATGGTAAGGGGGCAGGGAGTTGTGGGGAGGGGTACGACTGCAATCATAACTGGACGCCGCCTACATAAACAACAAGAATCTGGCATTTGGCTTCCGGTAAAAAAGAACAGAAATGAAGATGCTTTCCAGCCAAACAACAATGTTGCGTTACAAATACATATATACATATGTATATGTATGTACATATATACAGGTATAGGCAGAGAGCATAGAAAAACCATACCGCAGCACGCGATGTGAATGTGGGCAGTGCGATTCGCAGTTAGAATACAAAGCAGCTTACAGTTGGGGCAGAGTTGGAGCAGCGGGTGTGATTAGCTCTGGTTAGAGACAAGGTGGAACGGTACAGCAAACTCGTTCAAGGCAATCTTCTGTGCCACCAGTGTGGCAAGTGATTCGCCAAAGAAATGCCGCACTTGGCCATCATTCACATGTGCCACTAAAGCTTAGAGTTGAAACTTGATTCAATTGCATATGATTAAAACGCTATCAAACAATTATCATAAAATACAAGCGATCTTCTGATTGTACTCCCAAAAACAGAACCGAAGTAATGATACGCTTTACGCCTTACGCTTTATGATTATTAGAGCGTGATATATATTAAATACTTTTTGAAATAAATGTAGATGTCCCGTCTTAAAACTAGAAACATGTGATCGGTCGTCATACAATACTATATTTATTTTTTCAAGAACGCAATAAAGCTTTTAATGCATTTTCCTGTTGGAAAGGCAAAAATGCTGGCTCGAAAGCGGACTTAATGGCACCTGAAGCCAAGGAAATAAAATAATAATTAAATACAATAAATAATAACACAAAATATAGGTTATCCGGTATGAAAGTTGGTCTAAATGTGTTACCAATTTAATGATACAGCTGTTTTAACCTAACCAGGCCTAAACTACTAAATGGAATCGAGTTGTGTGAGCAACGGCAAACACAAACAAAAAACCCAAGAGACTTGACTATTTGTCGCACAAAGACTTCCGGCGATGCCACAGCCACAGATGAGGCTGACTGCGATGCCAACTTGCTGGAAAGCTGTATGTGTGTGTGTGATCGAAGTTGACGGTGGGGGGGGGATTGGGGGTTTTGACTGCAATTACCGTTAGTATTTATTGAAGCAGGCACGGACATGTGTAAGCGACGCGATCGGTGTCGCGATAGTCAGCGCATAATTTATCAATAAAATTCGATAGTTTATTGAGTATATATAAAGTCGACTTGACCCAATGGCCTAGCAACAACAAAGCTAATTGATTGAAATTGATGCAGTTGCAGTTGTTGACTCCCCTCTGGAATTTGCATTGGCTTTTCGTTGATTTTGACTTGACTTGATTTGACTTGACTTGTTGTTTGATGCAGTTTTGACAGTCAGACAGTTTGCCCTGCCAAACAATTACAACAACAACAAAAACAACAGCAACAAACTAACAGCAACTACGACAAGTATGGTTAAATTGGCAGCAGCTGTTGCTATTGCTGCTTCTGTTGCTGTTGTAGTGGCTGTTGCTTGCGGCGCTGCCATCAATCAGTTAGCTGCAATTGCCTTGCACTCCGGCAAGTCGACTTTTATTTTGCCTTTTATGATAACTACTTTTAATGTTATTATTTTTATTTTATATTTTTTCTATTTCGCATTGCAATGCAACATTTGTCAAGTTGCCAAGTTTTTCAATGCTTGCGGCGCTTTTCTCCATCTCCCTCGTTTGTGTGAAAACTGCGTGGAAAATGCAGAGACAGGCAATTAATTATATTGTTGTTTATGCATACTTGTTGTTAACTACATCAATTCATTTACAATTCCAGCTGAATGCAGGTTAAAAAGTCAATTGCTTTGTCTTGGTTTACTTTTTCAAAAATCACATAATCATATTGTGATCATATAGTAGCAGAGAACGTAAAGCCGGAAATCTTTACTACTATCTAGGACATCTTAGATGGTACCTGCTATACTTGGCCCACGTCAGGGCACGACTATGAACTGCTAATAACGCCCTTTTGTGTCTTACAGTCTTAAACGCCCACATGCAACATGCCGCAGCCAAAGTGCACAGAAGCCGCAAGAAGCAACCCAAAAAAGGCAAAACCCAACCGCCAAGCCAAATTCCTGGTAAGCATGTGAAAGCCGTACTCAACTATGATTTGAAATTGTGTTATCAAAAAGATCTCAGACAATGCCACAAGATTCACAACTTTAGTTATTGGCCTAAGTCAAATAAAAGAAAACCGCAGACGAAGACGACATCTCATTTAGCTGAGAACTGTAAATTATTTATTCCGTAATTTTCTACATGAATTGAAGAAAAGAAGAAGCAAGTCAAAGCGGAACGAATTAAACTGCCGACATAGATATATTCGATATACTTGTAAGCAAACAAATGCCGAGGGTATTAAGTTAATCATAGGCGCTACAATATACAAAGTACGATTTTCCAGTTATGGCTTAACTGTTGGCCAGATGCCAGAAGAACATCAGAGATGAAAAAGTAGCCATAGAGGACCGCGCCCGCTGCCGCTAATGGATTAACTTGTTTATATATTTTATGTGGCATCTCGCTATCTGAGTTATAATTTAGCACAACTCTTAGAAGAGAGAAATTCTAATAACACAGTTTAGACCCCGGCATAAGCACAATAGCTGCCAAACTTGTTTTGGGCTAAGAGGTCTACTCGAATGTTGTAGCTTTTTTAATGAGGCATTGTCTTGTTGGTTGTTGCTGTCTCATATTTCATTGGGCCTTGATAATCATCTAACGCCTTAGCCTAATGGCTGCAGTGCCCAAGTTTGGTCATTAAGCTGTGCACAACACTTTTTTGACTGTCAAATTGATTGCCTTCAAAATAAATTTGCTGTCATTTGATGAAAATTTAATTGTGCACAAAAAAAATGCCTAAGAAAAGGGGACAAAAAGCAAATTTAAATGCTTAAAGCTGTTGTAGGCGTTCAGCTTGCTGATGCTGTTGTTGCTCTTGTTGCTTTAATTAAAAGCCATAGTCGTGTCTTATCTCTGTTGACGCTGAGTTTGTTGTGCTGTATGTCAAACGCAATCAAAACATTGGCAACGTTTGCTCCAATTTATACACAAGCCGAATTGAGTTGAAATCGGCACAAGCCGATCGCCCAAAGCGATGGCTATGAACCAGTTGTTATCTATTGCAAAGATGATTTGCACGCTAACGTAAACGGACAGCGTGACAGTTACAATTGCACTCGACATCGATAGCGATAATGATGTTTGCTGTTGAAGATAATGATGATGATGATGTGGCTGAAAAAAATGCATGCATGTTCACTCCACTATCATTTCTCAATGAACTAAATATCTAACGTTTGCGCCCATTCTCAGCAACTTAACTAGCTGGCTTGGGTATCGTTAAAAGCCCATAACAGGCCTAAGCTAAAACTTCCTCATTTACATAGTCGTAATGTTGCCTAATTAATTAACGTGCATCTTTTGGCTAGTTTCTATGAATTATGACAACTGTCTGTTTATGACAAATTCCCTATCAAAAATACAATGTAAAAAGGCAACAACAAACGCCAAAAACAGAAACAATAGGCACTACAATATTTAGCTAATTGTATGTGCTGGTCAATTAGCGTCCAACATGAGGCATAAAAACATTTCGGATATGTAAATGATTAATGTGTTATAATCATTTTCAGTTGCCAAATAAACAAATACAAAAATGTTGAACATGCCGAGGTACATTATTATTGTTTTTTGCTGATGGAATGCGTTGAGTGAATCAAAAGACTTAAGCAACAAACTTGACGCTGATGTTGATGCTGCTGCTGTTCCTATTACTGCTAGTGCTGCTGCTGTTTAGCGGTTGTTGACCCACAGCAAACACAGTCTCATCACATTGCTTGTTGGCTTTTTTTGTTATGCTAAATCAATAGGGATAACTGTTAGATACATCGTTTATTTTGTTTGTGTTTATATGAAAGTGTGTGTTGGTTTTTGTTAGTAATAAATCTAAACGCATTAATGCCAATGATGTTGTTTACGCTGTGGCAATTGCATGAAACGACCAGCTAACAACTTAACATAGGCGGCAATTGGATTTAGGCAGGCAGAGAAAGTCTAAGCCATAATTGGCTTTTGAGCATTTTGTGGCCAATGATTGCGCAGCCATAAACAACAGTTTTGGTTATAGCCGCCGGGTTGCAGCGGAGGCAGCCACAGCCACAGCCACTGCCGGAGCTACAGCTGCCGCATAATTAACGCCAAAGCGAAAACATTTTACAGCAAAAAGAATTTCAAAGCCAACAAATGCGAATAAGCAACAAATTTAAGTTTCTGTTGCTGTTGCTGCTGCCGCTGCGTAATCATAAAATATGACCGCAAATTGCTGGCTACTTGCTGACTGCCTTGGCACTTTCCTCTCTATTGGCAACGCCTGGCTAAATGGACGCAATTAACCTGTATCTTGGCTACAACGACACCCCCCTGCTAATGTTACAAGTTTCGCTTGTCAATCAAATAGACACCAAATGCGCCATGTTAAGGCAAAAGAGAGTTCTCTTGCCTGTTGCCCGGTTTTAATTAAAAAGTGTTTTACATTTCTTTTAGCGCGCACGTAGAAAATGGTAGCATCCACAGTTGGAAGTTTTAATTAAGGTTGCTGCGTTGCTGCCTCGCCTGCCCGCAAGGCTAATGCATAGCCAATGAGTCTATATCTATTTTTTTCTGTTGTCAGTATACACTACTTTTTGCTCTCGTACTTTCCACACTCACACACTCACAAACGCTATGGCATTTAGACCAATAAAAATAAGTTAATGTCAAAAGCTATACACTCATTAATTGGCATGTCGGGCAATTAGAAATCACCGATAATTTACATTTACCGCCCACACACACACACACACGAATCAAGTTTTGTAAAGTCAGCTTTGGTCTCAATCTTAACGTTCCGTTCGTTACATTCTTGTCAATAAGGTGTACAAGCTCTTAACATGTTTTCAGCCCACACACAAAGGCACACGAACACACACCACACACACAGCCACACATACACATGTCTATTGGCAATTGCTGTTTCGGCTAACAAGCCATTGTTGACACATTGCAGCCATGTTAGCCATGTCATTGCAGTCATGGCTTGTGGGAGTTTTTGGTAGTACGTAATTGGATCAGAAGCTGATATAGAGAAAGCCGCCGGCAATAATCAAATTATTTGTAACTGCCTTAGTTTGGCTTTATATGGCTGAACTGCGTGCTTGCTAGCAACAAATATATTAATTTTTGAGGTGCTGTCCAGCTCAATGGCTTATTTGGTTATGACTTCATTTGCAGCAGCAACAACAGTCGCAGTAGTCGCAGTTGTTTGGTGAAAGTGCGCGAGACGCATTAAAATACGTCAAATGGAGTGCGGCATTATGTGCATGGCTTTATAAATGGTCATTAAGTTTGATATTGCATTGCCACAAGTTTGTTGCCTAAGTCTTGCATACTTGAGCACTTTGAATTTCATAATGATCGTCCGATTCTCGGCTGTTGATAGAGATAAGACAATAATACACACACAGAACAAAAGGCTTAAGCTGACACAAACACTAACAAAAAGAAAAGTCGGTACGACAGCCACACCGACGGCAGTGCTGGGAATATGAAATCAGTTTTGAATTTTATTTCGTCCGTTTTGTTTGTTGATGTAATTTTTGTTTTGTTTTTCGTTGACAATTTAGACACAAACCGATCGACGCACCTTATAACACTTTAGCTCTGGCATCAGATTGCTAGCTTATATATTTAAATAAAGTCAGCTTTCCGCCAGTGACCTCGAGAACTTTATATTAACTCTCTAACAAAGGCTTCAAACTTTTTATTTTTGTTTCGCTTATCCTTTTTGGTGCTTTTCACAACACACCTTTCTTTGTTAAGGCGAATCCTGAAACACAAGAGTATTCTGAGTTGTGACATTCATTTCTACAACTTGTGAAAATTATGCTATTTCTGTTAAACTTTGGCCCTAGGGGGCAACGGTAAACGACAGATCTGGCGCACGACAAACATGAAACGTGATCGACCCCGAGACCCGATCCACAATGTCAATGACGATAATGCGCGTTGGCAACAGGTGCAAACTGTTCGCGTTCGCTGTCGCTCTCAAACTGCGCACTCGCACATGCCAGCAATGTTAAATCTTACATGTCGGCTCTCAATTCTGTTAAACTTTACATAAGACCTGCAGGATTTAGACAGCATATAAATGTACAACTTACGTGTACGTTAAAGTAAGTTTTATTAATTAATAAACAATTATTTTAATTTTTGAATGTTTTCAAATATTAGGGAAAATTAACTTTACCACTGTGTAGAGTAACATTTTTATGTTACTCCCAGACCAGTTAACATAATGTTGTAGGTCAGTCTATGTATGTATGAATGAATTTAATGTTATTCCAAAATCGCTAATTCCAGTTTTCTCTCTATGTCTATATGTAGAAATGAACGCTAGATGACGCCACTATTGTAGATACTGTTAATTCAAAAATATCCTCTTTACCGATCATCCCTTTAAAATTCAATCAAATCATAAAGCGATCACATAAATGCTAAAATTGTTTGCATCATTTCACATTTTAGGATTGTTCAGAAGTGAAGAAGAACTGATGATAATTTGAAGGAGAATGTATAAAATGTATATGCATTACAAGTTACATTCAAGCAAAAGTATGCCACTGAGTTCAAGGTTGACGGACCATGATCCTACTTGGTCAATATTTGTGTAAGCCATAAATAGTTTGTCAGGTATCTAGTCGTCTGGTCATTAAGTCACATTTGACATTAACGCTTAATGTTGCGGTCTGTGGGTTAATTAGAAGTCAAACAAGGCCAGCGCAAGCGGAAACGTTTGCTCTTTTTTCCATGTGTTGTTGTATGATTTATGGCGGTCCAAGCAGAAAGACCGCTGCAGCGTGTGAAGTCTGTGCCTGGGGGGCGAAAACTTACCAATCGCAGTGAGCCTAGTGAGCCTATTGAATTTGGAATTGATGAGAGTGCAGTTGTTGGCTTACCTGTAAAAAAAAAAATTAAATGAAAATCAGATTAAATGGGTATTAAAAGTGGGCCCAAATGAGTATTATATGCTAAGTATTTGTGTATGCGATGGGTTTGTGTTATCACAAAATCCATTTGGGTAATTGCAAGCATAATGACCTCGTTTGTCGACACATTTCAACAGACACCAACGAGCAACAACGAGAAACTGCCAAATTAACACAGTGGATAACTTTTTGACACGCAATCGGCTTGGTCGGAGCGTTTCTTAGCCAAATAAAATAATACCCCATAAAGTGTCCTCAAATCAATGCAAAGTAGCACAAATCGAACTGGGATGTTACGCCGACAGAAAACGAATAAATGTGAGCATAGGGAAAGCGAAACTCTTTTGGGCAACATTAGCTACAGCTATATAAGTATTTTGTCAGAGTAAAGGGGCGAGGTCTCTAGCCCTTAAATGGGGTCTAAACGAATATAACCAACTCTGTTGCTTATAAAATGTCGTAATAATGGGAAAAGTTAGCGCCAAAGCAGATTGGAACGGCAGGACACAGGTGTGTCCTTAGGCATGAAATAGTTTTTCGCTTGGCAAGCCAATAGATTTTTTTTTTATGTGTTCGAAATCAATAGGCGTCTCCCCAGCGGCCTGTGAGATATCTAAGTAAGTTCGATAAAAAGGCGGTTTTTGTGTATTTTACTTAAAGTAGGAATGATTAGTCTGAAATTACAAATTTAACAAATGTTGATACCGTTTAGAAATAAATAAATCAAAGCACAACGTATATTAAAAAACTATGTTACTTATTTGCTTTTTATTACAAAGTTGTACTTTTGAAAGTTCTTTATTTATAATTTACATAATTATAATTTATAAGCTACTTTTAAAACTTTGTAATTTATTAAAGCCTTTTATTGTTGATTAAGTGGAAATAATGTAATAATGACAAAAAACAATTGGTTTTAAATAATATTTTATTTGTCATATTTTAAAATACCTAAATTAAACTTCTTAATAGCGCTGAACTAATAATTCTGTACATTGAAATTGTGGTGTTTTAAGTGTGGAACTTTTTATACTTTTAACCAATGAAATGGGTAAAAAAGGGCAAATTGGGTTTGTGCAAAAGTATGTAAGAAGCAGAAGGAAGCATCTCAAACCCCATAAAGTATACATATTATTGATCAGCATCAGCAGCCGAGTCGATATAACCATGTCCGTCCGTCCGTCCGTCTGAATATATGAACGCGTCAATCTTACCAACTACAAAAGATAGAGACTCCAAATATTCGATAACTTTTCTGGTTTACGATATTCACATATATCAATAAATTAACAAGTATTAATACAGTAGTACACGTTTGTCAGTCCAACTATCTGTCCGTCTGTATGGTCACGAGTTAAGAGTATCTTTTAGTAGAGCTTACTTAACTAGAGCCTTCTTACTACCATAAAGACGATTTCATGTGTATATCGTTAGCTTAAAAAGTTACAATTTGTTAACATTTGAAACAAACTTGTACTGCCTTCTGGGTTGGAGGGCTCATATCCAACATCTGGCTTTGTAATTCATGAGCTTGACGCGTTCATGGGCATGGCTATATCGATTGTACAGTTGGTGCTGATCAAGAATTATTATACCCTTTTTTACCCATTTCATGGTTTAAGGGTATAAATAAATTTACGTCATCATTTCTCTACAGTGGTTTCTTCGACTTCCTACTCATATTGATTTTCAAACTATTCTCAGAATTACTTATCAAACATTCACAATTTTGTATTACCATGTGTTAAGTGTTAAGTCGAAAAGTATGCCTCAGTTCTAACACTTAATATTCATGACTAGATTTAAAAAACTATTGCATATTTAGTCTTGTTTCAGTAAACACCCGGGAGTATGCTACAGATTTTTAAAATTCAAAACTAACCACCAAAACATCATTGCAGTACTATAAATACAAATTAATCTGAAGGACTGTAATGTGTAGTGTGTTCTGTGCTCTCGATAACAGATACAATATTCTCGACCACGTTACAGAGATGAGTGTAAGTTTGCATAAACAAGGAGTCTCTGAAATGTTTCTTTCCCCGCAACTTTCTTAAAACATACACCTCAGGCTGATCATATTTCAGTTGTCGCATCCGAGGTTTGAGCTCCTCATCATCCGACGATAAGTTAGTTTCGCGCTGATACCGTTTTTTATCGTGTCGTGCATAAAAGCTGGTCAGATCTGACTTCAAGCAACTCTGCTCTAGAGATACCATTAGATCTTCCCACTCCTCGATGCCGTTGCCAATGCATCCACGCACATAAATGAATCGCGATCGTTCCCGCTCGTTTCTGTGCTCTAAATGGTCAGGCGTTTCTGAAGCTTTACAGAGCAGGGGCTCCTGTATATTGAGAAAGGCTTTAAGAAATTTATTGCGCATCTCTACTTTAGTCACACGAAAAATAATCTTTTTGATGGTAGCCAAACGCATATCCCAATCCGGTTCACGTGGCAACTTTAAAGAGTTATACAGTGTTTTAAATGCCTCGATATCATCAAAGCGATCACAACGATAACCTGGATTAGAGGCATTAAACAATTCGCGCTCGTCAAAGGAACGCTCATAGGGACACAAACGCTCGTGTGGCCGTATCAGTGTGGCCAGTTCTGCGTGTTGACAAGCTAGTTTATTTGTGGCTTGCTTGTGGGAGTTATCAATAACCATTTGCATCTGCCTATTAATTTTGTCTTCGTACTCCAGATGAGGCAAGCACTTGCCTTCCAGCTGTAGTTGCATCGAATTAAGACGTGTGCAGAACACATTCGGAAAAAAATGAAGCTCCCAGCGCTCTCTGCGTAGTGATACCCTACGTGGTCGATAGAGTACACGTATGATGTATACTTCTCCGGGAAGAAGATTCTTTTTTTCGTGCTCAAATAGAAAACAATCAAGTCTGGAAGTCTCTAACAATTGCCATCTGAAGGTTACAATTTTATTGCCAATGTTTTCAAGGCGCAGTACCTGTTTTAGCTGTTTTTCGTAGGGTGCGCATTCAAAGCTTACTTGTAGATCGAAATTGTGGGAACCAACGCGCGAGCCAGCAATAAAAGTCTGTTCGTTGATTTTAATGGCACAGAATATGGGTTCCTGACCGGCTGCCAGATGTTGCTCTTTCTCATCGTCGTCTTCCTCATTCAAATGGTAGTCAGGATGGTTTGAATAAATGCTTGTACTACTAATGGTTTGCATTGACTGTTTTAACATAAGACCGATTTCCTCATTGTGCTCTACGGGGATCAGCGCCAGTGGATTAGTTCCGATAACCTCAAGATTGTCAACATCCGGGTAGAACTCCAAGATACGTTGAATGTCCTTGGCCTCATTATTGATCCGTTCATCCAGTACCTTCGAATTTAACCACTTGGTGCGCTCCCTTGATTTGTGTTCTTTACTTTCAGACATATCATTTAAGCAAAACAATTCCCGTTTAGTCGTATTGGGAAGACCCGATATTTCAAACTGAGCTTTGCCGTCCCGCTCCGGTTTTGGCAAAGTCTCCCGTAATTCGGGTAGACAGACACAGACCTCATCACAAACCTTACGTAGCATGCCAAATACCCTTTCTTTAAGTTTAATGGGACTTAGTCGCGAGGCGTTATCCAACACTCGTTGGACGGTGCACTTGTCACGTTGCTCAACACTAACGGGAAGATTAAAGAGCATTTCCTCGGGTCTACGACCCGTCTTAAGGCATATTTTGTTCTGCAACTTAACACGATCCCTTAATGTATCTTGCCAATGTTTTAAACGTTTATCCATACCCTCAGAGTCTCGGAAATATTCATTCACGGAGCACGTCGAACTTGAAACAGTGGCCACACCAACTTTGCGTTCAAAAATTGAATTGACAATATCACCGACCACATTACTACAGTCATGTTGAGTCATCATTTTAAGCTCACCATACCGCCGATACAAATAATTCGTAGATTGGGATTTAATTGAGAAGCGATTGGTTTCCATGTTCAGTATTTATAAATATATATGAAGTTTTTTATTATTTTTTTGTAATATTGGTTTTTTATACAGATTTTTTATTTTATTATATATTTTTTTCCTTTGTTTTATGGGTAATGCTTGTTTGAGTTTAAAGCTTATGCCTACACATGCTTAGAACTCTCGATTATGGATACTATGTTTTCGGCAATGTCGCACAGTTGATTATATGTATACATATATATAGAGTCCTTAAAGTATTTTGATTTTTTCAGTATCCCATGCGCTTGTCTACCATTATAAGTTAAATGCACTTGAAGCTTGCTTTTAGACTTCAGCACTTGTTCTGCTAGCAACCACATCTTCTCCTCCCATATGTCAATGCTGCTAGAGATAAGGCCGCGTACAAAGATATATATTGATCGACGACTTTGTACTAATATTTCTGGAGGATCGGTAATATTAAGAGAACATGACCTGCCCCTGTGCTGCGACAAAAGCAGTTGCAGCTCCTCAAAGAGCTCAATGCGCTTACGCTTGTTCGCCGTGGAACAAACATATTCGATAAGCGTGCTTACGCTATTGTCCCATTCTGTGTCAAATGAAGAAACATTCTTGCAACGCTCGAACAAATTTTTAAAGCCCTGCAAATTACTAGCTCGTTTGCAATAGAAGCCTAAATTCCGCTGATTGAAAACCTGGCTCTCCTCCAGCTCTCTGTCAAACGGACAGAATGTCTGAGGTAGTCTAAGAAGCGTCATTTCATAGGTGCCCAACACTTGATTTTTCTGACGATGTCCTTTTGTAAGCTCCATGTTTTGTTGCAGTATTTGTAGATACTCTACTGGGGGTGTGCACTTGCCATGCATGTTCAGAGTCAACGCACAGGGACACCGATAGAAAATCTGTGGTTTTGTTTTAAGATACCAACGCTGCTTTACAATGCCTACCTTGCACGGTCGAAAGAACACAGGGATTTCGCGTACGCCACTGGGTGCTAGTTGAAAGGGTGCTGCATCAAAGACAAATACCTCGCTCTCCTTGTTGAAGAGTGTGTTGTTGTACGCAAAGAACTCAGACCGACTCCACCTAAAGTGAATTATCTCCCGACCGTTGTTTTCGATACGCATTATAGTTCGCAACATATATTCGTAGGGATTACAAACGAATCTACGCTCCAGTATGGGAGAAAACTCGGGACGATGCCTGCGATAGGTTGTGCCATTGATAAGCACTGCTAGTTGTGATGCAGCAGCCGTTACGGCCTTACCTTTTTCAGATGTTCCACCAAAATTGATGGCTTTTTCGTCGATTCGTTCCAACAACTCTGTCGTTAAATCCGTTATTGTGTGACCAGAAACTCGTTCGCACGGTTGCCTCACCCATAAATTTCTGCCTACTACTTCAAGGTCATCGATATCTGGACAATGGTCTAATACATTTTGTATTTTGGTTTTCATTTCAAGCATTCGGCAAGCCAAAACCTGGGACTCGCACCACTTGCTGACACCTCTTAAAGACCCAGTACCCTGCAGCTCCTGCCTGATTCGCCTAGGTATGTTGATAATTTCAAGGTATTCTTGTGGCCTTTCGAAAGTGGACTCAAAATGCTTTAAAGGACTGTTTGCTGTATTACGCGAGATGCGGTCCAAAATACTCATTATGCTTTGCTTCTCGCGATTATCCGCGTTGAATAGCAGCTGATTCGGCTGGCGGCCTGTAGCGATACACATTTTTTGACGCAGGGCTCGCCTTTGACGAATCATATTTTTCCAATACTGCAAACGTTTGTCCCCAAAGCTTTTAGCTGTGCGAACATAGTCATTTGAACACGAAGGCTGCGAATCCGATTCATCATAATGACATTCTTCTAAATGAAAAGTATCATCAACTATCTCATTGACAAAATTATTTTTGCTATTTATGTCCAAAATCGATGATTGGGTGTTTTTTAATTGATTTGCCATGGGAGAAGACTGACAACGTCTTTTAATGGCATGTGTTTACTAATATAACTCAACATGCTGATAATCCTTATTTAAATTGACAAAATAAACAAATATTACTCCAATTTCTGACCATACTTTAAACTACAATTGTTATATTATAATTGGAGAAATACGTATATTAAGTTATATATAATAAAGCACATTATTTAAATCTGCTGCTTATATTCTTAGCCGAATAAAATTATATATTATAAATACCATTAACAATACAGATAATTTATTTATATGTGGCTGCTTTCTTAATGATTTTTATCTGGGTACAACATCAGTGCTTTCAATTACCGAAATAATATTCTCGGCTATAGTGCACAGATGCGAATATGTTTGTACGTAGAGCGCATCGTGAAAGTATTTAGAGTGACGCAAATTCTTATAAGCCGCAACAGAGGCTTCCTCATCTATATTCTTGTCAAGTTTTGCGGTATTCATAGTCGATTTCGGTACTACTTTGGATCGAAGGACTTCCTTCTCTTCATCTTCATCCTCTTCTTCGACACTTTCCAACAGGCTCATGTAATAGCGCTGTAGCTCCACCTTGTAAAAGGACTCCTCGACAGTAAAGACAAGATCTTCCCACTCTTCTATGGCATTGCAAATGACCCCACGCACAAAGATGAAACTAGTGCGCTGTTTCTGCTTGTCTATTTGACTAATGCACACTAAGCTAGGTGCAGCTCCCCGAAGCGGTTCCAATACAACCATTAAATTGGCAAACAATTTTTTACGACTGTCAAAGCTCTCATTGCGCATGATGATCATCTTTATGGTGTCTAATTGAAAGTCCCACTGGGCCTCACGTGGTTTTTTCAACTGCTTATGTATGCCCTTCAGCACCTCTAGGTCATCAAAGCGGGTGCAATTGTAACCAGGATTTAATGAATTAAACAACTCACGCTCATCAAGTGCACGTTCGTAGGGACAGCAAGCGGGTGGTGGCTCTATTAGCGGCACAATCTCAGCCAGTTGAGTTGTCAGCTCTTTCATTGTAATGTTATTTGCGTTATACAATGTTGTTCCTTGGAGTTCTTTCAGCCTGGTCATGTACTCCATTGGTGGAGTGCAATGTCCGTGGAAGCGCAACTGAAGCGATTCCCGGTTACCACAGAAGATACGTGGCTCTACTTGCAGGCGCCAGAGCTCCACGGCCATGCTTACCTTGCGAGGCTGGTACATGACATTCAGATTGTAAGATTCGCCATATGGCAGCCGAAAGTTGTTTGTGTCGAAGTAAAATTCATTGTCCTTGGCAAGCAGCAGGCTGCCCCGATTATAGTAATAGACGTCCTGCGACCAGGTAAAGGATAGAGTTTGAGTGCCAATGTTCTTAAGCTTAAGAGCAATCTTCATTCGCCGTTGAAAAGGATCGCATTTAAATTTAGTGAGCATGTCAAAACATTCGGTAATTGGCTGCCCACAGGTAATGTAATCCTTTCCATTAATATTAAGTCCTATCTCTGGCGTTGGTGGCTCAGGCTCCAGTTCCGAGTAAGGTACAGTTGACTCCATCCAAGATTCGCACATTTGGTCTTCAGAACACCAACCGTTTGAGCTGGTTGTAATTGTCATTAGCTGCTCCTCTTCGAGTAATATAGTTCGTGGAATGGGTTTTTGCTTGGTTATGTTTGTTCCTGTTACTTGGAGGTTATCTAGGTCTGGAAAGAACTCGACTACTTGACGTATATTATCGAAGCGCTCATCGATTCGCCTGTCCAGTATACGACTCTTCATCCAACTATGCTTTAACTCTCGATTGGCAGCTTCAATTCCCAGTAGCTCCTGCTGTGTGTTGCGGGGAAGCCCAATGATCTCGACATCCTTCACACCTAGTTGCTCTGCTTGTGGCCAGGTTTCCTTGACAGGCCCTTGGTCCTCACAAAAGCGTGGACCTTTGAGCGCCCTAAGCTCACTAACTTTCTTCTTTGTTAGATTTTCTGGTTGTAAGCGATCCGAGTAGTCAATTATACGCAGCACTGTCTCCTTGTTGCGATTATCAAACGTGGAGCGACGGTTAAAGAGCACCTCCTCCGGATTTTTGCCGATTTGAATTTCTACGCGTTTCTGCATTTTACGACGTGTTTGCAGCATTTTTCGCCAGTATTTAAGACGCTTGTCCACATGCATTTGAGCGGATAGTTTTCCTGGTTCATGACAGGATGAGGAAGTTTCGGGAAAGTGTCCCCGCTGCTTTGCAAATATGTCGGATAATATGTCCTCCATAATACGTTCGCTGTACTGAGACATGGTGGCGCCGGCCTTGAGCTGTCCTTGTCCTACTTGCATAAGGGAATTAGTGGTGGAAAGCGAGTTTTCAGCCATATTAACGATCGATTGTGTTAAAGCCAGCTTGCTTTTGACAGGCCCATCGGAGAGTGGTTTTATGGTCGCAGCTGACACCTCATTGGAAACCAGTTTGTCTTGCTTGTTTATCATTATGGTATATTGTTGAAAACAAACATGAATTATTTTCTAATGCATTGAAAAACTTCAGTTTATTTTGTGAGTAATTTGAATTTGACATGAAGTTAAACGTGAAAATCATTACAAGAGTACAAAAACTAATTTGAAAGATAAAAAAACTTTCAAAGATTTTCGGTGCTCTCGATGGCGGATACAATGTCCTCCGCGACATCGCATAGTAGCGTATAGGTTTGTATATAGAGAGCATCCTTTATGTATTTACAGCCAAGAACACGCTTAAAGACCACCGATTCCAATTCATTCCAGTCTTTGGGCAGTTTTTTGCTCTGCTCTTCCAGCTCGATTTTGTAACGCTGCAACTCGGACTTAAAAAATTGCTGACCCAAGTTCTCGCTTATGTTTTCCCACTCCTCTATTGAGCTGCCGACAAGTCCCCTCACATAGAGAAACCGCGTGCGATTCCGCTGAATAACCGTTTGTTCCCTTGGGAAAACCTCATTCGTATTACAGCGCATGGATGATAGCACTTCGTTTAGGATATTTTGCAGGGATTCACGCTGCTCCACATTGTGCTGGTAAATACATTGCCTCATCGTCTCCAGGCGATAGTCCCAGGCTGGCTGTCGTGGTTTTTTTACTAGCGCATAGAGCTCTTTTAGTGTCTCTAGATCAGCATAACGGTCGCACTTGAAGCCCGGATTCTCTGCACAAAACATCTCACGTTCATCCAGGACACGCTGATAGGGACAGCTCAGGGTCGAGCAACCCACAATAGGTGCCAGTTCGGCGTGCATTTTGGTTAGACGCTCAGTAACCTGTCGATTGCGTTTGTAAATGACCGAACGCTGATCAAACTCGATACGCTCTCGGTAAACAACAGGTTGTGTGCAAACGCCATGGAAGCTTACATATAATCGACGAACGCCACAGAACGGTGAACCTTGCATGGTCAAGCACCAACGCTGCTTTTTTACGCTCACCACTGTGGGCTGGTACATTACATCAATGCATCGTTTCTGACCGGGAATCATTACAAAGGGATGTGTATCGAACAGGAACTCTGAATTATAGGCAACGCGTTGATGAATCTCCTTATTAAGAAGACTAATAATCTTCCAATGCATCTGTATGAATTTACTGCCAATGTTCTCCAGATGCACGATATTTTTTCTCATGCGCTGCAACGGATCGCATTGAAAGACCAGGTTCAAATACCCGCTCAGAACACCGCTGTTTACCCCAAAGCCAAATGGCTTACCATTTATCATAATCACATTATTTGCTTCCCACTTTCTAATGTTCTCATCCCTTTCGTGTATTGGAGTTGGCGAGCATGGTAGTACGTCGTCTGTGTCCTGTGTCACTGCCGATTCCACTGCCGTGTCGGAAGATACTTTATAAAGAATATCCTCGCCCAAGCGTTGACTTTTAGTCAACGGTACATCTGAGATATTTGGCTGAGTTGCGATTTGCAGCTGATCCAGCTCGGGACAGTGGCATAATACATTTCTAATGTTATCCTCCAGATGCTCAAGGCGACGAGCTAACACCTTGGAACGCTGCCACCGAGTCTCGGTCAGCTGTGGCGCTGTACCGATTATTTCTATCTGTGTGACCTCCGGTAAACCTACAAACTCCAGCTCATTTAATTTTGGTTCCGTTGGATGTAGCTCGCGTATTTTTCTGCACTGCTTGATATCATGGCGCATCCTAAGCACACCCTTGGCACGAGTCGGAGGTACACCCTCGTTGCGCACAGCCGTGTCCAGGAGACGAATAATCATGTGCTTGGCTTGCTCATCTATGGTGGCATGACGATTGAAGAGGACGTCTTCGCCACGTTTACCAGTGTGACGCTCTATGCGTTGTTGTAGGACTTTGCGGTCTCGGAGCACCTTGTTCCAGGCCTTGAGACGCAGATCCATGTCCTCATTGTCATCATTTTGATTAAGCTGTTTGATCTGCTTAGGGTTGATTTGGCATTCACTGCTGCTAATTTTGGTCAGGTATACGTTTTTTTCCTTGATCACGCCAAAGACATTAGATACCAATTCTTCGGCTATGTTTTCACTTCTCTCTGTCGGCAAATAATTAAATTTCGATAAATCTACAATGGTTTCTTCTGTTCGCCTCATTTTTCCGTTGTTTTTATTGTTATATATTAAATGCTAGCTTTCTATATGATTAGACTGAATATTATTTCAAAGGTGTGCATACAATGTGACTGTAACACACAAGTATGTAGGGGCGTTATTAAAAAACAAATATTTAATTAGTCAGTAGTCTTTTGTTAAGCTCAACGACTTAATAAATACAAGTAAGAAGGATCTAGTCGAGTAAGCTCGACTAGAAGATACCCTTAACCCTTGATCATACAGACGGACAGACGGTCGGGCTGACAGACACACTCATATGTACGTGTACCGCTGTACCAATGCTTGATGGTTGCACATCTCCGGTGGTTCTGAACCGATTTTAATACAAATTTCACAGATGTTCATTATTTTGCTAATAGTTTCAATCCCCATTTTCAAGTTTTCGATTTCAAGATTGATTTGTTATAGATTACATGTGTATATCGTAAGCAGGAACAGTTATCGAGAATTTGAAACAAACTTGCTATGCCTAGGGATTAGGATACCTATATCCAAAATTTGTAGTCTCTCGCCTTTGTAGTTCCTGAGATCGACGAGTTCATACATACAGACGGACAGACAGACGGACATGGATATATCGACTCGGCTGTTGATGCTGATCAAGAATATATATACTTTATGGCGTCGGAGAAGCCTACTTCCTCCCTGTTACATACATTTGCACAAAACCATTATACCGTTTTTCACCCATTTCATGGGTTAAGGGTATAAAAAGCAAAGTCGCATTTAAAAGCTTTCAAATAGTGTATTTATAATTGACAAGTCTTCCACAATTGAATGCTAAAAACTGTCAAAACTAGATTAATTATTAATGACGGCGCTATATAATAATGAAAGTTTGTCTATAAGTTTTTCTTTCAACAAATTGCAATTTATGCAACCAACATTTTCGGGGAAATTTGCTAATTTGCTAACAATCCACGAAGACTAAATTAAATTCATAAGCTCGTGTGACAAGTCATCGTAATTTCCATCAAACATACCACAAACAGCACATTACCTTACATTTTTCCTTCCATCCACCATTCAACGTTCCTGTATCAGACGACATGAACAACGACATTGACGTGACCCTTCCACACAATTCAAAATTACTTTAGTATTTGACATAGGTTGTTGTTGTAGTTGTGACTGGCAACAAAATGAAAGGAGTTGTCGTGGTAGAAAACAAATAAAACTTACCTGTAACGAAAGAAGGGCAAACATAAAGTTGATTTATTGAAAATGTATGAAATGTTTATGATGTAAACATACATATATACAAATATTTATTTCCTAAGTTGCATGATTCATTAATAACTTTAAGGACAATTGAGTGCTTAAGCTTTAGTCAACTGCCTTTTATTTGCCTTTTATTGTGAATTGTTGCAAAAATTACAACAATAGAAACGGAAACTTTTGCACTCTCACAAAACAAACCCATATCAATTACCCAGGCAACAGCCAAGCTACAAAAGTCTAAAAATAAAGTAATTTTGTAGCAAAGCCAACTAACCGCAGCAGAGGAAGCATGGCCCAATGCAAAAGAAGAACAAGTAGCAAAAGAACTGACCGCATTCCCTTGGCCGGAAATGCGCCGCTGAATGGCATTGTTGCCAATTTCAATACGCTCTCATTATTATGTCTGAGCATGGGGATTCATTTCAGTTGTGTGTGGAGCATATGTCTCATCTACGTGCCTGGTGAAATGCAATCAACATATTCTAATTCTGAGATACATATTAAGAACGTGCAGCAGATACTGACAGCACTTGCAGCACTCGAACAATGCATATGCAATGCAAAACTTTGGGCTGCACTTAACGGGCCGACGAACAATAACAAAACGTATCCAACCCCGAGGGCAATGGTTTTAGTAAAGGGGAGGGGAGGGCACTTCAACATCGACGTTTGAGGCGCTTCACCTGATGCCTCAGCGGTAGCAGCAGCAGCAGCAACAACGAAAAAATCTGGTAATGTTTGCATTTTGATTTCCATTTCGCATGCATTCAAGTAAATGCATTTATTATTTACCGTGCCATGCAACAGGCTGAAGCAGCGAACAGGGGGAGAAGATCAGCTTGTGGCTGAGGAAACTCAGTTCAATACAGCAGACTCATGCTGCAGTTGTCACCGATGCAGACGAAAACACTTGTGAACGAGATGTTAGCCTAGCGTCCTCTCCCTGCTTTTCTGTATGAACATATGTACATATATTTCGCTAGCCGCTGCTACTCCGCCAATGATGCACATGTTGCACACCATTTGCTGCCGCTGACAAGCACGCAGCAGTCAGCAGACAGCAGTATAAAAACCCGGCAGCAATTCTCAGACGGCAACTGTTGGCGCTTCTTGAGTGAAGATAGACACTCAGACAAATATAGTTATTTGCACTAACAATATGAAGCATATGCACTTTACAATTTAATATGTTAAGTTTTCGCTGTAAACACTTCATTACGATACAAAAGGCATTTAAGTTGCGATTTTATGCTCTAAAATTTTGTACTTATTTTTGATTTATAGCAAGCATTTAATATGTGTTTCGATTGTTTGGGGATATTTGTTTACAGTGTTCCATAGCTCCGTATTTTTAATTGCGATGAAAATTTGTTTTTTTTTTTTAATTCAAAAATAGATAAACTTTCATATAACGAACTTCTAAATAGCAAATTTTGACGAATTCATTTTCAGATCACTTCAGTTTGGTTCAATCAAAAACCAAATCTATTTTACGAATTTTCTCTAGAACGAATTCGTTATATGAAAGCTGAGTCGATTTGGCATGGTGATTCGTCCGTGTGTTTGTATTCAAACTAGACACAATGTTGATCAAGGTCTTTTTGTTTTTGCAGCTAAGTCACTCGTCAAAGCAGGCGAGATCGGAGATCGCCATTCATATTATTAGAATTTCTGTAATATTCGAAATGTTTCCTCCTTGATGTATATATATATATATAAGTGTCAGTGTTATTTCATAAATGGTATGTATAATCGACACCTTAGTTTCAAAATTGTTTACTTGAACTAGGTCAGATAGTCAGCAAAAAGCAAAGCTCAGCGACCTAAGGTCAGTAAACTCTAGCGATTAGCTGAGGTGACGAAAAGTGGCACCACATGCAGCGGAAGAGTGGCGTAACATAGCCGGCAAACACAGCACATTTGCGTGGCAGCTATGAATGAAAATGCAAGTGTCAGCATTCTTATCGTATAAAAGCTTGTCAAATTTAGTCTTTAAGCTAGTCTAAAATAGCCTTTGAATAAACCAGATGTACCATCAATTCGAAGTGTCTTCCTTTTAGTTCTCACAACTAACCATAAGTGCACTTAATATCAAACCAACTGCATTTATAAATGCAATATCAAACCAACAAAGCTTCATAGAAGTTATATAAACAAATAAGTATAATAAACTTATTAATTTATATATATATGATGATATTTCCTATCACATTATACCCCTGTTAGGGGGCTTGGTGAATCGACTTAAGAGAATGATAGTATTTCAATCCTGTTCTTCCATAATAATTTTTGCTTATGCTGTAGTTGGCTTATTTTTTTTGCTCTTCATACGAATGTAACATTAGACGACGGGCATTATCATAAAAATTTTATTGAATGAATTTCTGAACATATACAGCATGTACAGCAACGCGATGCCAAATCCATTAAGCAGCCAATCGTAATGGTCAGGCCAATCTTGCATATGTCTAGTTGTGTGGTTAAAGAAAAGTGCGTTACGTTTAACTGCACTTTTATAGAGCGGCACCGTTAACACACAACGCCCAATGCGGCTGCCTGAGACCGATCTCGAGTTCGAGTACACGAGTACACGAGTACGGATCGAGGTGAGTTGAGTGTGTTATGAATTTCGTTTTAACTACCGTGCATTTTGTGCAACCAACCAGGCAGTGGAATGCGTTGTCAAATTGTGGTTTTTAATTGAAACATATTGAATGTGCGTTAAAGCCAATTGGCAGCAATGTAAACTGTACGACTCGTAAATGGCCTGCTAAAACTCTTATCATAGTCTAAGACTGAACAAGTAAGAAGGCTCTAATCGAGTAAGGTTGACTGTAAGATAGCCTTAACCCTTGACCATACAGATGTTCATTATTTTGTTAAGTGACAATTCCCATTTTCAAGTTTTCGAAATTCAAGATTTTTTTGTTATGTACTCCATGTGTATATCGTAAACCTGAAAATTTATTGAAAATTTCAAACAAACTTGCTATGCCTAGGGATTTGTTCCTGAGATCGACGCGCTCATATATACATGGCTATTTCAACTTTATGGGTTCGGAGAAGCTTCATTTAGCCTGTTACATACTTTCGCACAAAACCATTATACCCTTTTTCCACCCATTTCATGGGTTAAGGGTATAAAAATAAAATATGTGTACAATTAAAAACTGTAAATACATATAAGCATTCTTAATCTGTTCAGAAGCTATCTTTGCACTGTAACTGCACATTTTTGAGTGCATTTTTTAAGTTTGTGTTGTTTTATTACCCATGGATCAGTTGTTGCCCAGCTGAAAAGTAGCTTAAGCATCTTAAAAATCGCTTAATAACATATCACATTTATCATAGCTTCTGGATACCCAAACTATGATATCTTTTAGTGATTATAAGCCAGGCTTGTACTCATTCATATTCGTCGTTGGTAAATTTATCTCCCAATAACATTAATAATATCGAACTGTATTTGTAATTAACATTAACATTTGTGTATATGTTCCTATTGTTACTATTGTTGTTTAGTTACCTCACTTCGGCCGATTTGATGATCGCCTTGGGTGGTGCATCCCAATAGTTGGGTGCAGGTGGCACCCATTGGCGCAGCACTTGATAGTTGCCCTCAAGGAGCTCCATGCACTCGATGACCTCCTCATCGGAATCGCCATCGTTGTTGGCAGCAGCGGCAGCAATATTGCTGTTATCGAAATTTAGGTTATCAATGGATTCACTCATTGTCTGGCGCTCTAGGCTGCGAATTTTTGGCGCCGCATTTGCTGGTGACACCAACACTCGTTTGTGGCAAGGCAAACATAGATGCGCACTGCCATTTGTGCTGAGTCACAGATACACATGCACGCGCACTCAAACCCGCGCACACACACAATGACACTTTCTCACGAACACAGACACAAAGAACTATCCCAAACAGAATAAGAAGAAACAGCAGATGACAGCACCAAAACAATAACAACAAAGACGAAACTGGCCGTTGACTTGCACTTGCCGGTATTTTAAAATGATTTTATTTTGTATTAATAAGCGGTTTTTTTTTATCTTAAAACGATGTCGTTTGGATTATAACTAACTAAATTTATTGTATAGCTTTATTATCAGCGGTCGTTTTTAGACTGTCAGCGGCGCGCGGCGCTCACGTTGCACTCACGAATTGTTTCTTTCTAAACGGCGAAAATGCGCGTTGCGTTTGTTTTGGCACGAAAAATTGACAAGCACGGCGAAAACACATAGTACAAAAGCAGAACCAACAGCACCAACACACTTACAGTTTCACACACACACAGTGAGAGAGGGGTTAATATCTAGCATTTGTGTTTGCATCCCTTGTGGAACGGAACAGAGCATTCGTTGTCGTTGTTTTCGTCCCTTGTTGTGCGGCTTCCTTGCTCCTGTCGCTTTTCTGTGTTTCAGTTTCAGTTTTGTGTCTCGGTTTTCTTTTGCCTTTGCTTTACCTCTGAGTCGACAGCTTTTTTTCTCGCTTTTTAGTGTGTAAAATAAGGGTTTGTAATTTAATGTTTTTACGTCTGATTTCGTTTTCGCTTGCATTTTAGGGGGTGGCATTGAGGTGTTGTGCTCAATGCACGCATATTGTTGAAATTATGTAGCCAAAGGCACGGATGCACGAGGGGAAGTGCGGCGGGATGTGCTGACTGTTCGTGAGTGTTCACCTTTTAAGCTCTTGAACGAAGTAATTCGCACAGTGGAAAAATGTATGGAAACATGTACTGGGAATTGAAATTTACCGCAAGTAAATTAAAAGAAATATAGTTTTAAATGGATTCAATGGCATATCTCTGCATTTTTTACTTGTAAAAATTTCAAAATACATCCTCTGAGTCTGACAAAAAGAAGCGGATCATAGACACAAATAAATATGTCAGTTTGAAGTTTGCAGGTCAGTCATTAACAGCTAAATATTATTTAAACTTAAAACAAGGCCAACTAGTTTTGTTTTTATAGTCAAATGTTGTAATTGCATCTTGAATTTGTATGGCAGCTATATGATGTAGTAATCCGATCTTGCTCATTTTGACAAATGATCTTACTGGAACAAAGAGAAGTCTTTTTATATCCTTAACCCATGAAATGGGTAAAAAAGGGTACAATGTTTTTGTGCAAAAGTAAGTAAGACCCCACAAAGTAAAAATTCACCTTTCAATTTAATAACAATAGTATATCTATATGTATAATATGCCATATTTATTAAACAAATGATTTCGCAGTACAGTGCTCAGAATGGCACAAAGTCTGAAGGCACGATCCCCGTTAACTCTCACTCACAAACGTCGCACATCTACAAGAAGCGCAACCTTTTACGGGAACTTACTCGCACTCAAACACACACATAAAACACATACAAAGCCGGCAAGACGAACGCAAACCCAAAAAAAAAAACGATTTCACGAATAACAATAAAAGGAAGGAAGGAAGTGAACGTTCGAACGTTTGCTCATATTTTGCAACAAATATTTTCAAAAAAGACCAGGAGGAATTCCGAGATTGAGAGTGAGAGAGAGAGAAAAAACAGTCCCGTACGCTCTCTCTTTTATGGCAGCATGTGTGCTCGTTGTTGGCTCTCTTGGTTACGTTGCTCTCTTGATTGCCAGGTTTTCTTTCAACGTTTAATTCACTCACAATTTGAAATGCGTCTATGTAGATTTCACCCCTAAGCGTCTTCACGGTAATTTGAACACGTGCCGAGCAGCTGAGTGCTGAGCGCTGAACGCCCGATTCTAGCTTTGGGTGGAAACTTCTGGACATTACCGCTAGACCACCCGCCTAACCGGACAGGGTGGGTTTGCCGACGTTGAGGGCATACGTTGCAGCGATCGTAAAATTTAACGATGTTGCTTAGCTTGGAGCTTATGCTGTGAGCTTTTGTTAGCAATTAGCGCTCAAGTTTCTTTTATCAGAAGCTCAACTGTACCGCACTGCTAGTTCACCTTGCTCTCCCTCGGGCGCCGCTAAGTATGAACTGCACTCGTAAAAACAATCAACTTGGCAACACTTACGAGCACCTGGGGAATACCAAATATGTACATACAGAACGAAAGTGAAAGCTCTGCCGTTGGCTAACGGGTAACGGGCAACGGGTAACGGTATTTAATGTGCAAATAGCTCATACTACCGAAATGAGCGCCATCATTCCATGTGTTATTATTGTGGACGTCGCTAGCAACAAATTGCGTCGTTTGCCAAATCAACCCTGCAAAAACAAACCCAACAGACAGACACATTCCCCAAATGTACCCCTCCACACAACTCTCTCTAACAACAACAAATATATGCATATTGCATACGACAACAAACATAAGTATGGGTCAAACTTGGGTGTGCTGTGGGGTATAAGAGACGACATTCAACGAAACTTCAATAGCCACACACAATATCCGCTAGACGCTTTGACTATGAGGTTTTATTGGATACATTACACTCTGTAAATTTTAATTAAAATTAAGCTGGCAACGTGTTGCTTGCAGGTAAATTTTGCATGTTGCCCTTGGAATCCAATGTCGCTAACAACTAATGACATTTGTGTGTTTATTATTAAATTTATTCATTGCATTATGCATAAAGTTGACAGCCAAACTGGCTAAAAATAGAGGCCAGCAAACGAAACGGTTGGCCAACCCCCAATATATGGCACACACACACACATATGTACATACATATACACATAGTATTTATTATGATCTGGATGTTCCTTGTCGTTTGTCTGGCAATTCTTTGATTGTTAACCGAGCAACCGACTGTCGCGCATTTTCCACCCTCTGATAATGTTACCGCCCACACATATCCTTCTTCGTTCTTCCCGCATCAGATCCATCTACTAACCGCACAGTTTTTACCAGAGAGCGGTATAAACATTTACTCCCGCCGGCTCTAACTCTAACTCGAACTCTAACTCTAACTTTACCGGTCTTGTTGGCCGTTGGCCCTTGTCTTGTTTTGGGTCGGTTTTAACATGATTTGTTGGATTTCTAAGATTTCCTAATTCCATTTGTTGAGGGTTGCCAGCACAGCTAAGCGCGTGCTCTCGTCGTTCAGCCCGTTGCCAGTGGGTGTTTTCTAATTTGTTGGTTTTTGCGGCATTGCATTTTCAAGTGTTGTCAAGTAAGTGTGCAAATATTACTACAGTTGAACATATGCACATACTAATGAGAAACCTAAGGCTGACTAGATAACTTTTATTTTCGTTACATTTTACATTATTAACTCGAAAGATATCTACACAGAATATATACATTTTTCTTATTTAAGACTATGTACAAAATTCGGCTTAGAATATTAGCCCGCACTCACTAACCTCCTATTAGTATCATTAAATGCTTTCTTAAATTGTTAAATCTTGTTTTTTGCAATTGTATATTTCCGATTTGTAATTGTAATTTGATCAGAGCTGCGTTAGTTCCGATTTAAGTTTTAAAACTTCTTAGAATTCACTTATCTTCATGCATTCTTATGTAATAGTTCTTGCCTTTATCTAATTGATTAGCATTATCTACAATTAAGTGATTGTATCAAGGGAAGCGAGCATTAAAGCAATGTGTTTAATGACTCTGGTGCTTTTGGCCAGCGTCAGTTAAGTGTAGTTGCTATCTCCACAAGGTCTCTACAGTTAAGTATGTTAAGTCTATGTCCCTTAGCTGCTGTCGCCTCATTATGCTTAGCACTTCATTATAAACAGATATTAGCGGGTTGCATGACTTTGATATGCCCATTGTTTTGTTCTGTAGCGCCAAAGTTGCAGTAAGAAACTGCTAAAAAGTACTAAACAGTAGCACAGACCACACAGAAAGAGTACTACCTGCCGTTTGAAAAGAAGAATCGTTAGGTAGTGCTGAGTACTAACTTTCTTTTGGGCTTTCAGGCTTCCCAAGTTAATAGCACTGTTTATTTTATTTATGTCTTTCTGTGGGTCGTTACACTCACGAGTCGCGACTGAAACGGTTTTGTGCCAAAAACAAAGAAAAAACCATATGCAAATGCTCATACTCTTCTCATAGTTGATGTTGTTGTTTGGCAACTTCCTTTCCGGCTATGTTGTTGATCTTAAGACATTCTACGCATCGTTAGACAGAACAGCCACATGTTGATGTTATGAAATCGCAATGCCACATCAAAGGCAAACTGGCTCTTTGCCCCCGCTTACCTTACCAAACAGCACCACACATTGCAGTGTTAGCCCTTTCCTCCCGCGACTATTACTCCTTTTAGTACACATTTAATTCCGAAATTGTTGTACGCGTTGCTTTGAATTCGAGTTAAGTGTTTGTTTTGCTGTTTGTTAAACTCACCCTTGCCATGCCTCGCGGCGCATATGAAGTCAAAGTCTAAGAATTTGTCGATGGCCACCACAGAAATAACTTAGGAATTGGCCAAACAACAACTGCGCCCGGCGGCCAAGCAGCAAGTCAAACAAATGCAACACATTTAATGCGTATTTTTATACCATGGGTTAAAAGGGGTATAATGGTTTTGTGCAAAAGTATGTAATAGGAAGAAGGAAGCTTCTCCGACCCCATAAAAAATACATAAACTTGATCAGCGTCAACAGCCGAGTCGATATAGCGTAAAACGCGTCGATCTCAGGAACTACAAAAGCTAGGGACTCCAGATTTTAAATTTTAGCTCTCCTAATCCCTAACCCCTAATCGTCTGTATTATCAAGGGTTAAGGGTATCGAGTAAGCTCGACTAGAGCCTTCTTACTTGTTATTTATATTTGTTTATTATTAAAATCAACTTGTTTGCACTTGTTTTTAAATGTGTGTGTTGGTGTGCAGCTCATAAATATGCAAGTCATTAATAGAAATAGAAATATTATATATCTGGGGCTAGATATCATAACTGACTCTCATCCACATCAAAATCAACGTCAAAGTCAAAGCAACAACCCTAAAATGCCTGCTGCCAGTGATGAAGTTAGTGGGAGTCGAAGCTGTGAGGGGGCAGACACTGAGTTGGGAATCTCATGCAAGTGGGCTGCTTTTGGATTGACAGCCTAAGCGTTCCATGGGGATTGGGCTATAGTACTAACGGTGTAACTGGCACTCTTTTACCACCCCTTCCCACTCCTCAGTAGCCAGAAGTTGGTTGCCCATAAATTGAGTAAAAATTACGCTTCATTTGATTTAACACAATAGAATTTCTGTTGTTGATGTTATTCTGTCAAGGCATTTGCTGTTTTGTGGGATAACATTGTAACGGCCCGTTTTTATACCCTGAATCCATGATATAGATAAAAATGTAGTAAAATTACGTATAAAACACACAAACGAAGGGCTCTCTGATCCTATAAAATGTATATGTTCTTGAACATGAAAAATATTTAATATTGTATAGTCAAAAACACGAGAGTATGGAGTCTTAAAGTTTTGTCAACAAGCATTGGTGCAGTAGTTCGGGGCTCAGTAGGTCTACGGTTCAGGGTATCGCCTAGTCCAGGTTAATCGACTTAAGCCCTTATGCTTTTACATGGAATCGATAACAACAAAATCTTGTATTTCAAAAAACTGAAAATGAGGATTGAAACTATAAGCAAAATAATGAACTTCTGTAAAAATTTCATTAAAATTGGTTAAGAAACACCGGAGATATGAAACCATCAAGCATTGGTAGAGCGGTACACGTACATATGAGTGTAAGCTCGACTAGAAGATACCCTTAACCCTTGATCATACAGACGGACAAACGGTCGGGCTGACAGACACACTCATATACCGCTGTACCAATACTTGATGGTTTCATATCTCCAGTGTTTCTTAACCGATTTTAATGAAATTTTTACAGAAGTTCATTATTTTGCTTATAGTTTCAATCCTCATTTTCAAATTCAAGATTTTTTTGCTTGATGATTAAACTTCAACCTGTTATATATCAGGTGGTTCTCAAGTGTCTCAAGGTTATATGACTTCTAAGATCGACGCTATTATACATACAGGCGGAAAGACTGACGGACGAACGGACATTATAAAATCGAATCGGCTGTTAATGTTGATTAAGAATATATATATTTTATGGGATCGAAAATGCTTTTTTGTGCACAAAATCATTATACCCTTTTTTTACTCATTTCATTAGTTAGGGTATGAAAAAGAGCACTTCATTTAATCGTATAAGTAAATCCCATATAAATATTGACATTTTGTTTCAATCAACTAATAATGTTGATTTTAACTTTGGGTAATTAGAGCGCACTTATTCAAGCCAAATGTTTTCCAACTGCTATAGTGGCCTGCGATCGCTTCGACCTGGCCCGCAAATGCAATAATAAACACATTGTGTTCTCTCCCTCTTCCGCTGCTTATTGTTGCTAACTTGCTGCATAAAGTTTATATCCCTCTTTTATTTGCAGTTAGCCGCACGGCTAGTTGGGCGCATTTTCTGGTAGTCAAGTAAAAGGCTAATATTTCCGCTATTGGTGGCGGCGATTTCTTTCACTTTGCCGCGGGCCAGTGCAACTTGCACATGTTGCGCCTAATTTTGTTTTATATTCGCCTCCTTTTCTTTTCTTTTATACCCTAAACCCATGAAATAGGTAAAAAAGGGTATAATGGTTTTGTGCAAATGTATGTAACAGGCAGAAGGAAGCTTCTCCGACCCCATAAAGTATATATATATTCTTGATCAGCATCAACAGCCGAGTCGATTTAGCCATGTCCGTCTGTCCGTCCGTCTGTATGAACGCGTCGATCTCAGTAACTACAAAAGCTAAGTCTCCAGATTTTGGATAGAAGCTCTCCTAATCCCTAGGCATAGCAAGTTTGTTTCAAATTTTCGATAACTTTTCCGGTTTACGATATACACATGGAATCGATAACAAAAAATCTAAAATTTCGAAAACTTAAAAATGTGGATTGAAAGTATTAACAAAATAATGAACATCAGTGAAATTTTTATTAAAATCGGTTAAGAAACACCGGAGATATGAGCCATCAAGCATTGGTCCAGTAGTACATGTACATATGTGTATGTCTGTTTGCCCGACCGTCTGTCCATCTGTATGGTCAAGGGTTAAGGGTATCTTCTAGTCGAGCTTACTTGACTAGAGCCTTCTTACTTGTTTCTTTTATTTTATATTGACAAGCAGCGCCTGATACATGTAACAGAGCTACTGGACTGTGGGCTGCAGCCAAAGTTGTAGATGTGTACTATTATTATACCCTGACCCCATAAAATGGGTAAAAGGTGTATAATAGCTTTGTGCAAAAGTATGTTATAGACAGAAGAAAGAATGTCCGACACTATAAAGTATCTACATTCTTTATCAGCATAAACAGCCGATGTTCCTCTGTTTGTCTACTGACTTAAGAAAGAAAGCTTATTTCAAATAATCAATAACATTTCGGGTTTGCGATAAATAAATGTCAATTCACCATTTCTAATAAAATCATGAATTTTTACAGAAAACGGTTGATAAATACTAGAGATATTGAAAATTTCAGCTTAATTATCAAGTGCAGGCATGATGGTACGTTGAATGTCTTGGAATTAGGGTGTACCTTAGTCGAGATTACTCGACTCATGCTTGTTGCAGCTGTAGTTGCTCTGCTTGCGGCAATGGCAACATCCGCACATGTGGCCAGAGTTGGATTGGGTTGGGTGTAGTCAAGTTTGGTTTGGCTTATGTCTTGTACTTGTTGTAGATCTCGGCTAGTCTAGCCTGGTCGGGTCTGACGTTGTTCCTGTTTGCATCGTGGCTGTATTGTTATTGTTTATTGATGCACTACTTTGCGCTATTTTCGTGTGGCCAGGCAACAGCCAGGCAGTAAGCAGATGGTGTACGAGTGGGCGTTCGAGATGAGAACCAGAAACCGAAACGCAACAAAGCGAAGAAAATGGCAGCAGCAACAACAGCAGAACTATGATGCAGTTTACGCTATAGCTAAAAATACATAAATTGTTTCAAACTCTAAAGATTTACAGATCTACAAACATTTTATAATGTGGCTAACCAAAGGAGGGCAGCATTTTATGTGCACACGGCGAAATATTCGATTCTAACTAAAAATGTAAAAAAAATATATACAGTTTTTTTTACATCATAAATTGAAATTATTTTTAATAGGATTTTATTATCTTTTTATGATAAAATTAAACATTACTATTGTATCATCACAAAGATTTTCACAATTAATAATAAGTCCCATTACGGTTCTATGTTGAAAATTTAGACTCACAATTTACATAGTACATAATAATCTTAAAAACAAAAACTTTTCAAACAGACATATACTAGTATACCAAAGAGACAATAATAAGTATGTTTATTTAATTGATTTTTTAATTCTTACACTAATGGAAAAAAGATGAGCTGAAATTAAGCTCAAGTGTACCTGAGTTATGTATTCATGAGTCTATAACTGATTCTTGATTTAAATACGGAATACTTGAAACGAGTGCTAAAACGTTTAAGCCAAGTACAAAGATGCTTTACATAAGATACAGCAAATTAAATAGCTTTAGAAATACTGAAATCAAAAACGAACTTTCTGTAGTATTATCAAGATATCTCAGGTTCATGAAGTCCGGCACGGGTAAATGTAAACAGGAAAAGTTATTCCTTAAATCAAGGATAAAAGAAGTTTAAAAATTGTACTTGAATAAAGAACGACATAATTACTTAGAGAGAAATGTAGTTAGATATGTGTAATTTAATTTTTAATTTTGTAAGAAAAAATACTTATTTCCTATCTTCCAAATTTTTTGAATAGTGTAGTGCGCTGCAGTCGTAATGAACCTTGTGGGCGGGGTCACTGCAAATTGTTGGCCAAGTGGAATTCAATTAGTAAACGAGTCGCGGTAAACATGGGGTTAACTGTAACTGCAACTGAAACTTGCAACTGCCACTTGACAACTTTCGCCCATAAAGCGCGCTGATTAATTAGCTAGTCCAACTTGGCATTTCCCTCTTTCTCTGGGAATTTTGACAATGGACAATCACATAAACATAACGGTGTAATTAGGACGGCAAAAACTTTCAACATGAGAGGCAACTTCAGTAGCTGTCCAACTGTCGCAGTTTTATTGAATTGTCAAGCCAGCGTGAATATATGGTCAAGAGATCGACTTTGTCTTCGCTGCCTGCCAATTACAGTGAAGACTTTGTCGCTGTTCCGATGCTGTTGCTGGTGGCTGTTGCTGGTTGCTGTTGTTGTTTGGCAATTGTAGTTAGTTTAGCTTGAGCAACGTATTACGTATAGGAGGTTGGTTTTGTTTTGTTTTTTTGTTGGTTTGCTTTTTCTTTTGGCTTTTATGTTGCATGTAATTAGTCACGATGTTGGCAGACATAATGCAGGCCAATCCAGACACACGGCCAGCTGATGTTGTCGTCTCCCGGCTGGAGCCTACTTGATCGAAGGGGAAGGGGACTTGGGTGATTGGTACTTCGTACTTGGCAATTCTTGACTTGCAACTTGGCAGTGGATGACGCCGCCTGCTGCTGATGCTGGCTGGTGTCTTGGTCTTTGCTTTGTTGTTTGCCGTTAAGCCCGATAAAGGTACTGCTACCAATGGAAAAACAAACTTAGATGCGGCTGCTGCTGCTGATTTTTGCTATTGCGGAAGTGTGAATTGCAGTCGCAAGACTTGATGCTGCTCGCTAAGAGTGCAATTTATGGGCTGCAGGCTGTGCTGCAGTTTAAGGCATTTAAGCTTCTGCTGCTGCAGCATAATTAGGCCAATTAGCTTGGCAAACTGCTCATAAATTATACCAATATTCAGCTAAAAGCGATTAATAATTTATAGTCACATGCAGCGCTCAATAATCAAAACAGTTAATTTTAAATTTGATAAAATGCTTGGGCACAATGAGAACCGGTTACACTGACTGCTTCGAAACACTTATTACCCAGAGTCAGCCAACGCCAAGAGATGAAAATATGAAACAAAATATTAGAGCTTCAAAGTTTTGTAAGCACTTGAAAAACTTGGAATTGCTGCGTAATGCTCCTAACAACTTTAACAAAAATAACAACAGCAATCTTAATAATAACAACAACGACAAACACATAAATACACAGTATTATAATAACAGCAACATAAGAGAACAGCAAAAACAAGAGTTTTTCAGAAAAACCAGTAAATTATGCTTATAAATGCTTGGCGATCAAGATACCCTATGATTGTCTATAACGTGAGTTATATGCATATCCTATTCTGGTGTTATAGTGTAGATATAAAATCTTTTAAATGTCTTTATCTAGAGAAGATCAAAAAACTGTCTATAGACTGTAACAAAAACGATTAATTGTATATTTTTTAATATTTTTATATTGTTTCTAATATTAATTCAGCTACTTAAAGGGTATAAAATATGGGAAAGGAACCACTACATAAAAAATGAAACCGTAAGAAACAATCGTATTTGTTTATACACTTGAGAAGTGCAACACAAATGCAAGATTTAACTGTGAACAATAAATAGGTTTTTTTTTTTTAAGTGTATAAAAGATAGGTGCCTTACTTATAAACCAATAGCTCTGATATTCTTTGAAGCTTAAGGTCAGGATGTTAAGCAAATGTATTTAAAAGACTTTCGACTTGGCAAAGTAAACAAGCAAAGGTCTCTTAATATAACTGGACATTTAGGTACTATATGTAGTCAAGAACATTCAATTATTACACAGAACAATGTAGAGTTTCAGATAATTTCAATACTACGTACTTTGTTTAAACATTGATTGTACCCTCCGTTAAACGTAGGCTCACTGATTACAGGGTATACAAACAGATTGTTGATGGCTGCTCATGTGGATGTGCTCGCCTCGCACTTGAGACTCTCAACTCTCTACATATCGTGTACTTGAATCTGTTACGCAAATGTGCGTAATGCGCATGAATATGGATGGATACAGGGTAGCCAAGGTACGATTGCGAGTGCTGTGCCCACATGCAAAAGGCCAGCCGGACAGCCAGCCAGCCAGCTAGCCAGCAATAGCAAACGGCAATACCAACGGTAAAGCGTTCCGCTAGGTAGGCCTTCAGTTAATGTTTCTTTCTTTTCGGCGGTTAGGCGCGTGGGCCTTGGCAACAACTTAAAAGCTAGGAACTTGAGCTACTGCCTACAAAGAAAAGGTCTCTGCCGGTCGGTGAAGGGCCTTGAAGTGGCCGAAATAAAAAGTTACGAAAACGCTGGCCCATAAACTCAAGCAATTTGCTTAAGTAATGCTTTAGTTAAGTTAGTTTCGTGTACATCATTACTATTATTGGACTGAGTATATTAGTTAAAACAAGTAAGAAGGCTAACCTTAACCCTTGATCATACAGACAGACAGACACACTCATATACCGCTGTACCAATGCTTGATGGTTTCATATCTCCGGTGTTTCTTAACCGATTTTAATAAAATTTTTACAGAAGTTCATTATTTTGGTTATAGTTCCAATTCATTTCAGATTTTTGAAATTCAAGATTTTTTTGTTATCGATTACATGTGTATATCGTAAACCTGAAAAGTTATCGAAAATTTGAAACAATCTCCTAGGGATTAGGAGAGCTCATATCCAAATCTGGAGTATCTAGCTTTTGTAGTTTTTGAGATCGACGCGTTCATACATCCAGACAGACGGACATGGCTATATCGACTCGGCTGTTGATGCTGATCAAGAATATATATACTTTATGGGGTCGGAGAAACTTCCTTCTGCCTGTTACATACATTTGCACAAAAACATTATACCCTTTTTTACCCATTTCAAGGGTTAAGGGTATAAAAACAACTCTGTTTTCTATTGTGTTACTCATAATTTTTATGTTTATGACGCAAGTTCAATTTAAGTTTTGAAAAAACAAACAACTTTATGACAATTCGACATGGAGAAGAAGAAAGAGAAAGAATTTATTACAAGAACTGGCATCAATTGAAGCCCAATTAAGTTCGACTCGGGGACGCTGACAGAACATGTCCCATCAACGATGTTTCAAACAAAATGAGAAGGGGGAAATAGGCATTGATTGAATAACACAAAGCTGTGCAACTTTATTGTTGCATTCAGCTTGTCCAGTAAATCAGGCGCTTAAGCAAGTCGCGCACAATTAATCCTTTAAGCAAGTGGCAAGCGGCTAGAGGCAAGAGGAACGAGCGACTACATAAACTCAATTTAGCTCGCACACGCCCAGACACACACATACACAATTTGCTGTCACACAATTCGCAATCAGTGCACAAAATACCAGATACAAGATATTAGATATAAAATATATTTTACCAAATGGCTTACAGCTCATAGGCCAACTATGCAGCGCGACTTTTGTGCGACGTGTTGGGTAATTTGGAGAATTTATGACAAACATTATGACAACACTGGTTCCACACTAGAGCACAGACCATCTGCAGCGTCAGCACCAGCAGCAGCATGAAAAACGTCTGTATCTATAGACTCTAGGTGCAGCTCAAGCCGATGCCTGTATCTATGTTTATTCTGACCGCCCAAACCAGTTTTATTATTGTACACATTTTTTGTTTTTATGTACATATGTACATAAAATATACTAGATATATATATATATATATATATATTTATGCAACGCGCTTTACTTTGAGATTACTCACGTTCTACTGGCCACAAAGAGTAGTTTCTTGTAACTACTCCAGCTGTTGCTGATCGTGAATTTGATTTTTAGCTGCCAACTTCAAATCCAGCTTCAGTTTCAGCTCTTGACTTTACTTACCCAACTACCCTTATCGTCGACGGGGCGATTCCCAATGCGCTTTCGTTGACGTCGGCGTGTATTTTGAAGATTTGATAAATTAGAAATGTCAATTATACAAATAGTCAGAAGTTGCAGCTAAATTGTCAAAACTGTATCCAATTTCAGCACACAGCAATTGTTTTCTGCTCTTTGCTTGCAGAGTTGGGAGCGTGACACGAGTGGAAAACTTTATTTTAGGTTTATACTATTTATATTTTAAAAGCTTTTCAAAAATATTAAATTTATGATTTTTATCTAAGGTAGTTAACGTTAAACTTTGATTTTTTGCTAAAATTACAATATATTTCTGTACTAATTGTTGCTATTGTTATTTTGTTAATGTTTAATGGATTTTGTTTGAGATTTATGTTTCATGTTTGTTTCGTGCCTTATTGAATGAAATATCGAAAACATTTTTGTGCGTCTCTAGCAGGTTGAGAGGCCAGTTTGACAGGCCGCCAAAGGTGCGGCAGAGTTTCAGCCTCAATCTCAAGCGGCCTTAATACAGTTATGGCCAAATCCCTGCAGCTTTTAGATTGCTTTTGCTCTTAGCCAGTTTGCCAGTTGTTGCTTTAGTTGCTGCTTTGCTTTAGTTACCACTTTGCTAGCTGCCTTTGCTGTTTATCTTAATGTCAAATGCAATTGCAGTGCGCTTGGATGCACATTGGCGAGCCGCCTTTTTGGCTCTTGTCTCTTGTCACTTGCCTCCTGTCGCTTTTCGCTTGCCTTATGCTTGAGTTATTGCCTTGCTCTTGGGCGTTTTGTGGCTGAGGTTGTTGGTGCTGCAGTTGCAGCTTGTACAACTCCAGTTTTAATTGCGCAAACTCTTCAAAAATGTGGCAAAATGTTAAAGTTTGCAATTTGTTGTTTCGTATTTGTATTGGGTGTGCCTTCTTAAGCTAGAATAATACTGGCAATGAGCTAGATACTGTTTTTGTCATTGCGTATACACCAGGGCGTTCTGTGAATTTCCCAGGGCCTAATTTAATTAAGTTGTCGCGGAAATTGGCCAGAAGTACGTGTCGCCCATTTTTTTTAGCCGTCTCGCTTTGCAATTTAAATAAATCATCAGCGTCAGCATCAGAGTTGTGAGCGAGGTTCGAGCTTTAGTTCACGTCTAGTTTTGCCATTTTCCCTTCGCTGTCGATGCATTTTAAGTACGGGCCGCATGCTTCAGACTTGTGGCAAGACCTTCGTGTCTTAAATCTAACTTTCTGTGTATGTGTGTCTACCAATTTAGTCTCTCTCATGGCCATCGCCTCCGCATTCGCCTGGGCCGTGCACTTTCCAATGTTCGTGCGCCTGCTCCAGTTTTTTTTTTTGTTTATTGTTACTTGTGCCTAGGCCAGGGTATTACCTTGCGATAATACCGCAATTCATCATTATTATATTATGTCTGCAACTATTGTTGCTCTTGTTCCTGCTCTTGTTGTGGGGTTTTTGTGTTTGTGTTCTTGAGCCATGGTTGCACGTCAGTTTGCCGGTACAGCTTTTTGATATATTGACACGAAAAAAAAAACAAAACACAAAAAAATCAGAACAGAACAGCAAAGGCTTAAAAATAATACAAAGTGCTCTCGTTCCTATCGCTGCGAATCTTATATACATATATGTATTTCTTCCGGCTGAACATGGCTAAAATTCCAAGTGGAATTTATGCATATGTGTGTTGCGTGTTGTGGGCGTGGCCCTCGCCTCAATTAGGCGTTAACTGATTGGAATTCTAACGGGCATTGCAAATGATTGCCGCAAATCGTTGTGCTCATTAGGCGGCGGGTTAACAAACTTGGCTGCCAGCTTGTTTATTTAAATCTAAGAGCCAAGCATTTGTCTGTTAGTCGCACACAGCTAGCCACAGTCAGAGCAACCAAATTATAGCAATTGCAAAAGAAGCAGGCTGCTGCAGGACGCCGATTCCAACTGGAACTCGAACTGAAACTGAAACTGGCTGCCGCACTCTCTCTCTAGTTGAAAAACAAATGCTAAATAGGCTGGGCCGCAATCATTAGGCTTAAACTTAAGCTTGGGCTTAGGCTTTGGCTTGAGTCGTTGCTGCTGCCAAATGCTGGCCATGGAATGCTGGCGATAAGGAATCGCTAACCTAACGAATTTAAAACCTCAAATTTAGATCAATAAAAAGCACGCAAAAGACCACCAAAAAAATAATAATACAATCGAAAAGCGCACGAAATTTGAACAACGAATTTTGAATGCACTTAGTTTTTGAAATCTTGTTTTAATATCTTTTGCCATTATTATTATAAAAAATATAGGTAAATCAATACATAATAAATATTTAAAAATATGTATATTGATCTACTTGATCTACTCAGTGCTTAAATATCGTTTTATTTTATTAAAAGTCTTTAACGTATTATCGGTCTTCGTAAGTGCATTCGCGAGTGTCATAAGAAATTGTTTATACCCAAACTCAAATCGCATATAATATCAATTGGTTGGCTAAAAGAAAAGTTGGAAACGGACCAACCTAAAAAGCGCACAAAACAATGCCAAAAGCGTTGCTGACCCCAGTGCTAGGATTTGGTTAACTGTATGTGTGTGTGTGTGTAAGGTTGTGGGTGAGTTTATGCAAGTTTGTGTGATTGTGTGCTAAGCTTAACCCATTATAGCGCCTTACGTAGGAAGCGTTGCACACAAAGCACAGAGAAAGAGAGTGAGAAGAGATCAGGAATAGGACCAGTCAAACCATTCCAATGCTGGCTGGCTGTTGTTGTTGTTGTTGCTGCCGTTTCGGATGTTCATCTAAATGATCACGAAGAAGAAATTTAAACGGCGATTACCGCCCAACCGACCCACCAATCTCTCACTCCTCCACCTCTGCATGTTGTTCACTTTTGGAGCCTGGGCAATTTTTATAAATGCAGCTAAACTCATAAGTATCACAACAAAGACAACAACAACATCAACGACTATATGAGTTTATGTATGAGCCGGACTCTAACGTCAATCGAAACGTAGGTGAGTCGTACTCGTAGTCGTTGTTCAAGGTTTTTTGCCTTCCCGGATTTATGGTCTTTCACAAAATGCCGCTGTGATAAGTTGCTGGAAAATTATAGTTTCCCAAGAACTTTTATGTCGCTTTAATTGATGCATCTCCGGATGCGGTCTATCCAGTCTCAGTCTCAGCTCACTTGTTGCAAGGTATGATCTTTGAGGCAAGATGACAGATGCACAGATGGACTCCCAGCAACCATGCGTCCAGTTGCAACAAGCAAGAAGCTCGTTAAGATAAAAACTGTCTAGTACATGTTGCCATGCGTGCTTGTACATATTTATATATGAAAAGATATAAATATGAAGGAAAAACTTTGTTGTCAGAAGTTATTTCCACGACATTATATATATGCAACTTTTTCATCTTTACTCTTTCTTTCTTTTAGCCACTTAGGGGGCAATATTTTAAATTTTTATAACACATGAGTCAAACTCCAACCCGAAACACCTTAAAATTCTATTGACATAATCTTATTCAGGTTGTGAACTTTAAAATAATTGACCGTAAATGGTGAGCATTAATGGTGTCCGACTTCGCTGTCAAGTTTGGTCGGGCATTTTTGGCAAATGCATTTATGTTGGGAACAATTGTAAATATTGTGATTGCAATTTGCAAATATGCATAAAGACTTATTGCCATAATTATTTGCACACACACTCACAGAAATACATTTATTGCATACATATTAATTTGCATGCATATGCAATCGTGCGGCTAACGTGTAACTTAATGCGATTTTGTTGTAAGCGACGCCAACAACCAACAACCGCCAAAAAATGCAAAGCTGCCGACACTGGCACTGAAACTGACTCTGTTAAAGAAAGAGATGGAGAGATAGTGACAGCGAGAGAGAGAGAGGGAAAGGAGAGCGTGCGCAAATGACAAAGTTGCATGGCGCGCAAGCGCAAAACAGTTCGCGCCTTTTTTTGTCGGCCAGTTTGCTTGAGTGGGTCGGCTCCCTGGCCCCCCTGGTACTCTACTCAACAGCAGTCAGTCCTTCAGACTGTCCAGTTGTCAGTTTGATGCTCGAGTGACTTAACACGCAAATTAATTAAATGCGACTGCGCCTGCATCTGCGGATTTAAGTACGTCTGTGCTTGTGTGCGACTGTGCTTGTGATGCCAACAAATTGCTTTGCGGTTGTTGTGGCTGTGAGTGCAACACCACTAGCAACAAACAAAAGCAAAACAAAACAAAAGCAACAGCAACATGTTGCCTGCAAGTTGTAGTTGCTTGCATCATGTCATGTTTATATGTTTATATATACATTTGTGAACCCACAGCCTGACCCTGACATGGGTCACATAAAGATGATATCAGTTTCGCTACCTATTCGCATTTGTACCATACAACAGTTATGTTTATTTATCTGTTTCTAGGGCAACTGCCTTGTCTTGTTTTTGTTTGGTGCACGCAATTATTTTATAAGCCGATTTTTATACCTTCAGTTTAAGTTAAGCACAAGCATGTTAAATAAAAGCATAATACAAATTATTCATTATTTCAATGTATAGGGAACTCAGATGCAATGATAATCGTAATTAGAATAAATGCATCATACTAAACGTGCCTCTATGTACGTACATATATATGTATTTGTGAAAAATTATAAATGGACAACGATTACCTAAACTCAATAACAATTTCTTTCGTTGCCATTTTTAGAGATTATTGTTCTAACGAAATTAGGTCATTATTAGGTATTGGTAGTTATTTTACATAAACTAAGTAACTAAATTTATTTTACACTGGCTGAAGCGTTAAACAAAATAAAGTGAGGTAGGTTAAACAGAGCGAGCGTTTCCTAATTAATTTGCATTAAAAAACCATTTTTTTATTATTATAAATTGCTTTTACTATCTGTTTTTAAAAAGCTAAAGATGGAAACTCTGACTCCATCAACTGCATACGACAGGCACCTACAGCGACTTTAGACTTTGGAATTGAATTCCCGCTTAAGATTATTTATATTAATTTTAATCAAATTAGTAAATCTGAAACATGTTACTGATTAATCGAATAGCCATATTAAGATCAAACACATGTTTATAACTTGAATACCATATTAGCCCTTGGTATAGGATATGTCTTAGTCGCGTTTACTTTAACTAGCACACTCTTTCTTATCTTTTTTTGTTATTTTCTTTTTAAATATGAGTACTTCTTGTGCGTTGCCTCTGTTCCGTCCCACCTGACGCTGGAGTAATTAACTTAAACAGTGCAAGCTCTATCTGCCGCTCAACAATTTTTACAAATATATTGATTGCATTTCATTGCTGACAGTGCAACCACCGGCCGGCACGACTCGGCAAACTCGAACATGAACTCGTTACTCTTGCCCTAATTTTGACGTCGGCATAGAATTGCAAAAGGGCGGAGCAGGGCGGGACGTGGCATTGCTCAGTTATAGTCTACGTACGTACGTTAAAGGCATGAGTAGCGTCATCGGCTCTAATATGAGTAAATTATGTTTACACATTTAGCAGTGTAATTAGGTCAGCAACGTGTGTGTGTATGTGAGTTGATATGATATGAAATACATACAACTCTGACTCGATGTTACATAATTAAGAACTGCAGTGAGTGTCAGTGTGAGTGGGGAAAAGGTAAAGGGGTCGTGTGAGGTCTGCTTTTATCTCACATTCAGATTTCGGAATTTCAAATTAGTTCTCGCGCAACAATTTATGTAGAAACGTTACGAAATAGGTATGGAAATGCATTAGGAGAGTTTCGTTGATACATTGTCTAAAATTTCTCAAAAGCTAAATGCATAAAAAAGTCAGCAGGCAGTTAGTTACTATTTAACGTCATGGGTTACGGCAGAAGGAAATCAAAGATTTAAGCCTTGCAGCATTGGAGATAAGATTTTCTGAAAATAAAACAAACATTCAGCTGTTTTTTCTTTCCTTTATTCTCTCTTTCTCTCTCTCTTTCTCTGAGTCTGTTAGGTCAACATTCTCTGGCTGACTCTCGAGTTGCGATAGATCTTTCTTTATCAAGTATGGACGTATTGCACGTGCAGCTAACGCAAGCCCACGTGAATTAGTAGTTAAAAGAAGTCACATCTTACGCGCACTTGAAAAACCTGGAATTGAGAAAGCTGTCTGCTGATTGCTAAATTGGTTAGTCAAGTACATATTTTCCTTTATGTAATAAATATTTACAGTGCGACGGGGTTTTTCCTAAGTCAAGTAGCCGAGAGCGCTGAGAGAGCGCTTGTTAAAAATGCGCTCAACTGGTTTTTTTCGTTTCGTTGTTTCTATTTTTGCTCATTGCTCGTCTTGACGCACCCACTGTGCAGCCGGTGTGAGCGACGAGGACAGTGTTCTAGACCGGTTATCGCAAAGCAGCACAGCAGATCATCAACAGCTAAGCTCGCTCGATTCTCCATTCTTGCTTCTTGATTCTCCCATTCGCCTTTGGCAGTGTTTGATATTTTTTGCCAAGATCAGTTTTGTATTAAAGCTGCGCCCGAGCTAAGCTGAACAACCAGACTGACGACGGAGCGCAAACAAACGTAGCGCGACGCAAAAAACCAACAAACACACACAACGTATATAAAAAGCAGTAAACGAGTTCCCCCTACTTTTCACGGAGCGCAATAATTGGCAGCCATGTCGTGCAAATATTGTAAGCAAGAACAATTGTGGCAACTGTGCCCAAGCCTCTAATTCGAGCACTTCTAACCAGCTTTGGCTTCACAGCATCATCAATTCAACTACTACTATTCAGTTATCTCAGCCTATGCCTGTTCTCCGGCTTTAACGCCCAAGCGAACTTCTATAGTAATGCCTATGTGCCCAATGAGACAAGTGATATTCAGCCCAGGTTCGGAGTGAATACACAAGCTGCCAGGGCAGCTGCTGCTGTCGAACGGGATGTACAGCGTCCACGGGAGGAGCCCAAGTTAACAGCCCAACATTCATGGAATGGCCATCCCAACGAAGCGCCTAACCCGCCTGCGAAGACTCAACAGCAACAACCGAATTCAGTTCCCAGAGCCCTGCCCACTCCACCGGTTACCGTTACCGTGCACGGCATTGATATACCCAATGAACAGGCAGCTGGCCAACAACAATTCAGTTCGGTGGGACCCGCACGTCCGCCACCGCAGTATAACTACCGGGAGCGCTTTAGTTCAACGCTTTTTCAGCGCATCGCACGTAATAGTGCGTTGAACAATGTGGTCTACTCTCCAGCTTCGGTGCACTCCCTGGTGGGCCTGTTGTATGGTGCCTCGAGTGGCCAGACAAGCGACGAATTGCAGCAGGCGGGTCAATTTGGAGCAAATAAAACAGCCGTCGTTGCTGACTTTCAGCGACTCGGAAAATTGCAACGGAAATTAGTGAATGCACAATTGATTGTAGCCAATAAGCTATTTTACAACCTTGAGCTGTCCATCCTGAATCCTGATTATGAGAAATATGCTCGGACATACTTTAGTTCTGAGATTGAAGGTGTTAACATGAGGACATCTGTGAATACAGCAAGCAAGATCAATGAGTGGGCGAAGCGTGCAACACGTAGTATTATCCATGATTTGGTCACTCCCAGCGATATTAATGAACAGACGGAGGCGCTGTTGGTAAATGCCATATACTTTAAGGCACGCTGGGCAAACGAGTTCTCAGCCATGGACACCACAGCGGATAAGTTCCGTGTAAACGGGAATGCACTAATAACAGTGCCCATGATGTACAACGATGATATCTTTCCCTACGCACAGCTACCAGAGCTAGATGCGACAGCACTGGAGTTGCCCTATGCGGGCACGGAGGCATCCATGCTGATCATTCTCCCCAATCAATCAAATGGTCTACAGCAGCTCGAGCAACACCTTGCCAGTAAAAATAATGACCTAAATGTGATTGCTTCAAGGTTACGCCGCGAAATGGTCACTGTGCGTCTGCCCAGGTTTCGCATTGAGTTCGAGCATGATATGTCGGGACCGCTGCAGGAGATGGGAGTGCATCGCATGTTTTCAAGCGATTCGCAAGTGAATGGGGTTCTCATGAAACCGATACGTGTCTCCAAGATCCTGCAAAAAGCCTTTATAGACGTAAACGAGGCGGGTTCCGAAGCGGCTGCTGCATCATGTAAGCAAAATCTAACCCTAACTAAAAATCACCTTTGTTGATCCTAGTATTGTTTCTTTTTTAAACAGATGCAAAGTTTGTGCCACTGTCGCTACCTGTAAAGTCTCGTGAGTTTACTGCCGATCATCCCTTCTTCTTTGCCATTCGGACGCCCGATACGGTACTCTTCATCGGTCATGTGATGCAACCGCTCCAGCTAGCTAGGAGCCAATAACTCATATTCCCCTTAACCGCGTTGAGCACAATAACTAGATTTTAAGTTAAGTGTACGCATTTGCTACTTGTAATTCAACATACTCGTAATTCTTACATTATAATACATCTTAAAGTCTTTCCAACACATTCAGTATTTGAGATTTTCCGATAACCTTTGGGCCGCTGATTGCTCAGTTTCTGTACCTTTTCCAGCAGCTGTGATGCATTTCAGAATCTCATGTTGAATGGTTTTTGCCCCGCAGCAAGTAAACGTAAATAGCTGGTAAACCCGTTTGTTGCTCACGACCAATTAGACCTCTCGCGCGGAGCTGGAAGCTCGGATCTACTATAAGTGAATAAAATTATTCACGGTTAACAAATGCAAATTTCTCATTCACATTGTCGCAACTTCCTCAATCGAGTCGAGAAACAGCGTCCACTTTTGATCGGGAAAGTCCAGCTTCAGAAAAATAAAAAGGCAAAAGATACTATTATAGCTTGATGAGTAATTGAAAAATCCCGTAAATACCAATACCAACCGTTGAGCCAACAAGGCAGTTATCAATGCTAATTTAATCATAATAAATATATAGTACTTTTATCTACGCAATGACAATGAAAGATTTCTGAGAAACGAACTCAAAAAACAACATTCTTAGACAGCAAAGAGAGTCGGGAAATACGACAATCTTTTAATTCTATAAATCGTAAGAGTTTATATTTTCTTTTCAAACTTGAACTGATAAGAAACCCCGTTTATCTTTTCAAATAATATGAGAGAAGCCTTACCAAAAGAATTCTATGGACTAAATACAATATAAATAATAATACCTAGTAAAATGTCCATTGGCTATATTTCCACTCCTCTTCTACTATCTTACAATATGTTTCAAAATTCTAGCCTATGAGCCTGAGAGTATGATAATATTATTTAGTCGTAGTTGTATTTTACTATGATATATATAAAGATTTCTCAACGGATAGCTTGTACGGTATATTTTAACAGATACGCTCTTTCATATGTTACATGTTTTCTTACATAGATAAACGATGTTGTACGTAAAATGCTTATGCTCTTTGAGAGAACATCTAATAGCGTTGTAATCTGCTGACAACTTGACACTTCTGTCAATAAAGTCACTTACTAGAAAATCTCCGACCATCATTTCATTCAGCCGTCACGCTCATCCCCATTTTTACCTCTTCCACTTTCAGTTACTTATTTTAGCAAAGAATTTTTAATTAAAAACATATTTAAGAGCTTTTTGTTTGATCTCAAAACCGGCTCAATGCCGCATTGTGTATAGATTTTCCGACTGGCTCGTGTATGATTATTTAATTGGCTGTAAACAGAAGCCGCAACAGCAGCTAGAACTGGAATTTAAAGCTTGGAATATCCCAACTTTTTGAGCATGACAAACGACAGCCGGAGTAATGTCTAAGTCACAGTTAGAGCCCTGCTGATGTTCAGTATCCATACAACTGCCAATTCAGCAGCTTCAGCAGCTTTCTAATTAACGCCTCGGAATGGTTATGGCCCAAGCTGGTCGGTTGAAATTCGCCTTAAGACAATGTGGCTCCTTCTTCACTCCCGTTGCAGTCAGTCAGTCTTCAACGGTCCTCTCTAAGCTGCAGTCACACCTCAGTAGTCTACCACGACGCAGCAACTGCGTGTGGCGCTTGGTCTGCAGCAATGGGGCTACGCTGTGCAGGCGGTGCAGCAATTGGAGCAGTCAAAACAATCATCGGCAGTTGACTTGAAAATGGGTGAAATGGTTAGCAGCAGGATGTTGCAGTGGATTGAACATTGGAGGTCTTCAGCCCGCAGGATACGCAACGTTATAACTTATTAATCTATTAATAATTTTAAAATATAGCAGTAAAGTTTACTATCACACAAAATGAGAAGGAATACAAAGTCAACAAGTTGGAAGATACCCTTAACCCTTGACCATACAGACGGTTGGGCTGACAGTAATACACATAGTATGTATGTCTACCACTGTACCAATGCTTGATGTTTTCATATCTCCGGTGTTTCTTAACCGATTTCAATACAAATTTCACAGATGTTCATTATTTTATTTATAGTTTCAATCCTCAAATTTTACATGTGTATATCGCAAACCGGAAAAATATGAAACAAACTTGCTATGCCTAGGGATAAGGAGAGCTCATATCCAAAATCTGGAGTTTCTACCTTTTATAGGTTCTGATATCGATGCGTTCATACATACGGACGGACAAACGGACGGACAAACGGACGGACAAACGGACGGACAGACTGACAGACGGACATGGCTATATCGACTTGCTGATCAAGAATATATATATACTTTATGGGGTCGGAGAAGCTTCCTTCTGCCTGTTACATTCTTTTGCACAAAACCAATATACTCTTTTTTTTACCTATTTCATGGGTTAAGGGATTAAGATTAATACTTAAATCTAATATTTTTGGGCATCAATATTAATACGTCGACACTTTAAAACAACTGCAAAAATCGTTGATCTTACTACTTCATAGTAGTTAAGTATATATTTTTATTGATAAATCACTTCATCATCATTGGGTTTACTTCTGAACTTAAAATACTTTTTTATATTCATACAGTTTAAGCAGCAAACCTATTCACTCTCTCTTTGCTTACTTCAGGGGCACAGCTGCACAATGTGTTTATCTCATTGTTGATCAGCTAGGCGCCTACAGTGCTGCAGAACTGAATGTACAGATCGTTAACGCTGAGCAAAACATTGGAAAGTCACTTTGAATTAAGTAAAGGATTATGAACAACATATAAGCAAACACATTTTGAATTTGGTTCTTGTTTTTGATATCTCCTTTTACCGCTGAACGGAGCTCTGGTGAGTAATCATCCGTTCTTCTTTGCCATCGGCAATGACAAGACGCTGCTTGTAGCTGGCCATGTGTTAAACGTCTAAGCTCAGGGACAAACTCACACACAATACACAAAAGGTTATCAGCCTTATCTGCGACGCAATACAACTAACCACATTGCAAAAGTGATAAACGATCGGCAAACAGAGCTACGTACAGCTACTACGAAAAATCAAACTCAGCTGCTTCTGCTCAACTAAACTGCGACTAATAGATCTTTCGAATCTCAGAAATAGCGCACTGCCAGTCTCAATTTTAGTTCACATTCAGACGCTCAACGCTCAACGCCAATTTAAGAAAGATTAAGGTGCAAGTTATCAATAAAGCTTTTAAAAAAAAGTGTATATATGTACATACACATATATACATATAAACAATCATGATGTTCAGTGCAATGCTGTGTCTATTACGTAAGCCTCAATTACTGCCTTACATATAAAATCTTAATAAACTTGTACTCAAGTCAAACAAACAAGAAGAAAAAACCAGTCTCAATTCCCAACGAAAAGATAGTGACAAAATTCATAGAGCGATTTTGTTACAATTATAAAGAAACAAGATAAACCAAAGCTGTTACAGTTGTGTAGTCGAAGTTTGAATGCTTTCGACAAATGTATTTATTAATATTGCGCACGAAAAGCACATTGAAAAATAATGAAATATTAATATTATTATTATTCTATTAAAGCAAAATCTAAACACTTTTTGTAGAGTATAACAGAAAAGAAAAAGACTCAAAGTCTGTCATTGAAAAATCAATTTTCTTTTAGAGAACACACACTCAAACACAACTCAAATTAAATCGAAATTTTATTCAACACTGATGGTTTTATGTGCAAGTATCAAGACTGACAGCTGATTATGCGAATTGACGACAAGAGACACACAATATTTTACAATATTTATTTGCAGTTTCCTTCGCAATCATCATTGGCAGCTGTCAGGCGAAAACCTTAGTTGGTGTGGATGCTGCACGGGATCGCAATCTATTGGCAGCCGATCTATACATTGCGGTGGGTGCAGAGAGACTCAATGAGAACATTATCATTGGCACTGCGGCTATTCAGAGCTCGATGGCGTTGGCCTTTTTTGGAGCCAAGGGCCAAACAGCCATTGAATTGAAGGAGGGCATGCGTTTGGGTATTGGTGATGCCGATCAGGTGTCACAGCGCCATGGCACCTTCCAGCAGGCATGGACGCGTGACAACAATCTGCGACTGGCGAACAACATCTACATCAATGAGAACTTGGAGTTTAAGGGCGCCTTTCGCGATGTTGCACAGCGTCAGTTCGAATCCAATATTGAGAAACTGGATTTCCATCCGCCCTACAACAAGCGCACAGCTGATACCATCAATCGTGCAACTGCGACCAAAACAAACGACCAAATCATCAATATACTTAAGCCGGAGCTGCTCAACGATCGCACAGAAGGCATCATTGTGAATGGTGTGACGTACTCGGCACCCTGGGAGAAGGCCTTCAAGTTGGACAAGACGCAGAAACGTTCCTTCCGCACCGGCAATGGTCAGTCCGTCCAGGTTGACACAATGTGGACTCTAAACCACTTCAACTATGGTGAGGTGCGCAGTCTCGACGCCAAGGTTATTGAGTTGCCCTATCAGAATTCGGATTTCTCTATGTTGGTGATGCTTCCCAATCGCAAGGATGGCCTGCGTGCTCTCCAACAAAGTCTCGTTGGCAAAAATCTGCTTGGTGAACTGGGTGAGATGAGTCAGCACAAGGTCGAGGTGGAGCTGCCCAAGTTCAGTGTTACCTTCGGCGTTAGCCTCGAGCAGCCTTTCAAGCAGGTGAGAACTAAAATTTTTCGATGTTTTGTTGGGTTTTTCATCAGAGGAAAAATTTATTGTACACCATCAATTTTTTATAAATTTTATTAAGAGATGTGTAGATCATTCTTATAACATTTCCCTTGCATTATTATGGACTTGGATATCATTTTTTTTTTTTCGTTCATTGAATCATATTTTAAATATTTTAGCTTGGTGTAACGACCATGTTTACGCGTGCTGGCGATTTTGGCAACATGTACCGCATGTTCGTTAGCCATTTTATGAACGCTGTGGAGCACAAGGCTCATGTGGAGGTATCGGAGGCGGGTTTGATGCAGCCACTGGAATCCGGTGGTAAGTTTAAAACCCGTAATCAGTGAATTCATTGAAATCATTATTCTGCAAATTTGTACTTTTTTTAGGTTTGAAAAGTTTGTTTTCGCGCAACAAGAAATTCGAAGCTTCTCATCCATTTGCCTTTGCCATCAAATTTAAAGATTCCATTGTCTTTATGGGCCATATAGCCAACTATGCGTATGTATGAAATAGCCTAATAGATCACTGCTTTGCCTTGACATGATTTGAGGTGCAAATTAAATACTCGATATATTTGATTTTTTTTGTTTGATTTTCCTTAATGTATGCAAATTTGATAAACACTCGAATAAAAAGCTAATCAAATATAATAAATATTAATTATAATTCATAGGCATAGCAAGTTTGTTTCAAATTTTTGATAACTTTTCAGGTTTACGATATTCACATGTAATCGAAATCGAAAAAAAACCTAGAATCTAGAAATCTAACTTACTCGACTAGAGCCTTCTTAATTGTTTTTTTTTTTTTTTTTTTGAATAACCTAAACAAATTTTTTTGAAAGCTGAACATCACATGATCAACTAAGCATTTAGTTTATGTAATTTGTACATTTCAAATTTCAAAAGTAGTGAAAACTTAAACGTTTTCAGTTTGCCTTAACAATTAAATAAGTAAGCTTGCGACTTTTGTTTATTTTCGCTCTTATCTCTAAGATTCCATCGCTTTAATATAATCTGGTTTTAGCGGCAACCACGCAAAATTCCTATTATGCAAATAAATAACCAAACCCTATTAAAAAAAAACTTTACGACCTTCAGCCACAAAAGCCATACGTAGATATCTCTCGTTGACGGACAGCATTGCGATTAAGCATAGAGGATTTTTTACGTGGTGAATTGGTTTACAACGTTGCTTCATCAAATCTCGATAACAGTTAACCGATTGGCCTCAAATTAAATCGATCGACTAAGCACAGTTGCAAAAATATATCCCATAGTTCTGAAAAAAGCCCTGAAATACCTTCTGTTGTTGTAAAATATTACAATATAGTTTGTGTCTTTAGTGTCAACAAATTTAAACGATATTTTAACTTGATTAAAACAAGAGTTTCGTTCGTGATTCGAGCAGTACATAAGCCGCAAAAGTGGAGTTTAAAAGCGTGCATTTTTAATGCAGGCTTACCTAAAGCTCATTAACTTTATTTTAGGCTAATACTTCTTTTGTACTCTTATGATTTGTAATCCCTACATTTCGCAATACTCTAACCAATCTGTGGAAGTATTTTTGTTGAGCTTAATATTATTGTTCATTTTATAATGTAAGCGTAAAGAATTGCATTTTACGATGATTTAAAATCATATAGCCTGGAAATTTTGATAGAAATAATATGGTCAAAATTAAAGCACAACCTATGTACATTTTTGTAAATTTATTTTCTTGGTTTGAATTGGTCGGGAGGAATACTTTATTTATTTATATATTATAGTGTCGGGCTCCTCGAAAACTTATTTTTTTTACCAATCATACCAATATTAATCTCATACAACGACTTCTTACATTATCTGATATTTAAGCAACATTATGCGCAATCGCATTGATAGCTATGACATTCCTTATCCTTTTTGTGGTCATGAAAGTACCATGGGTTTAAAGGTTTTGTGCAAATGTATTTAACAAGCAGAAAAAAGCATTTTGTATTGAAGAACATTAATAACCAAGTCAATATAACCTCTGAAACTATAAGAGCTTCATTTTGAACATAAATATTCCTTAGCTACAGGCAAAGCAAGTTTGTTTCAATTTATTGATAACTCTTCCGGTTTCGGGTATATTGTAATGTAAAAGATAACAATGAAATTCCGAATCTGAAACCTTGTAAGATGTTCTTGAAACTAGAATATAAACAATGAATATGTATGAAATTGTGGTTGAACTAAATCATCAAGCATTGGTTCAAGTCATAGTGCGATCATTACGGTATTTGTTATGTCGAAGGTTCCACGTATCTCCTAGTCAATCTTGATTGATTTTGTTTTTCATTATAAATATCTGAATTGCCATAGATTTTGTTTTTCAGTAATAATGATCTACATAATTTAAAACACGAACAACATAAAAAAATTTACATCCAGGGTTTTGGCCATTACATTTAAAACAGCCTTAAACTTTTTTATAAACAAAATAACAATACTTTTTGTAAGGTTTGTATTTAAGTATTTCTGAGTATGTGTTTGAAAGGTATGCTTACAATAATAAGTAGAAACGTTCATTATCGCTTTTAACTCACCTTTCGAGCTCCACATGCATTTGATTTGTGTTATCCATAATACTGGTCAAAAGAGGGTCAAAGCAGAAACAGAAAATCCTTTCTTTTTTTTCTATTACCGATGTTTATCTGCTTAGTTTTCGCTTGATTTGAATTTATATTTCACACACATACTTACACGCACATTCTACATACATGCATATGTTTGTATGTTTTTGAAACACATAAATTAATATTAGCATAGGATTTGCACAGACAAATTTCGCAACAACAAAAGAATGACAGGGAACAGGCTTTTTGGATGCGGAAGGCTTTTCGAAGATTAAATCGAAAACGCAGGCGCAGTTTTCTTCTTAAGTTTTATTTTATTTGAATTTTTTTTTTTTTTTGGCTATAATTTGTATTTTAATTTGTGACGGTTTTTTTAATAGCGCACATAAATCAACAAAAACAATGCGAGCAGATACGTTTATGGTGTGATTTTTTATGTTTCAACTCATTTATTTTAGTTGTTGCAAAAATTCAAAAATTTGGCTTAATACCTGTTGCGGAACCCGTTCGAAAAACGAATTTAAGATTGCATTTGATATTGGAAATGGGATTTGGATTCGTGTATAGGTGGGTAAAGGGAAAATCTGTACCACAATTCGCTCAAGTGGCAAACTTAACGCGATGTATTAATTGCAACATTTAATTATTTTTTTCATTGCTTTCTTTCGTGCACTTCATTTGATGCGAAATTGTCGCACTGTGGGCCAATCGTGCAACTATTTAAGGCCATTTAAAATAATTGATGAGCGTTTTCCACTCTTACTGCTTACTGCAATTTTTCGCAACACACACGTACACGAAAGCGTCCACGTACACGCGCGCGCATACACACACACACTCAGAGCGAGAAAGAGACAGACGGGAAAACTGGTAAATTTTTCTGCATCCAATTCCGGCTGTCGTTTCCTTTTTAACGCAACAAAAAACAAACAGTTTTCGGCCGATTCCGATTCTGGCCGCCAGATAAACAAAAACACACACGAGCGCGTGGGCGGCAATGGACGGACTTATTGGACTATGGATGGAAGAGCGCGCGTTAAAAGCACGGTAGCGGCTGCTGTGTGGATCACGCTGCAGTTGTTGATTTTTTTTCGCGCAACCCAATAACACGCGCAGCACAGCAACACAACACAATGACAATATTCGAATTTATTCTGTGCGCGCCAAATTCGTCTGTCCCGCTTGACACCAATACACAGACTGAGCGATCCTCGCTTGTACGGCAACTGTGCACCTTTCTCATTTAATACAGAAAAAACAACAAAAAAACGCGCTCTCGTTTTAACTCTCTCACATTGGGCCCCAACGAACACGACAACGCCAACTCCACAAAACAACAACAACAAAGCCAATGCAACTCCAACACCAAGAGATCAAGCAAGCAAGCGCTGTCTCACGCTCTCGTGAGCGAAAATACTGGTACGTGGTGCTGGTGCAGACAAAATACTGGGCACGCTCTAACTGTGCGTTGGCTCTTAACATCTCTGCCCGCGCATGTAATTGTGGTTGTGGTAATTGTAATTCTTGGAGCGAGCCCTCGCTTCGTTTGTGGTCGGTCAGTCGTTAGTCGCCATCTGTCTTTCTCACTCTTTCGCTCTCTCTCTCTCTCTCTCTCTCTATCTCTCTATCTCTCTCTCTCCCTCTCCCTCTCTCTCTCTCTCTCTCTCTCTGCCTGTTGCTTGTCCCTTTGTTAGATTTGTTTGTATAGCTTGACAACAGTTTCTTTGTTTCTTGTACGTTTTGTGACTGGAATTTCAAGTGGGCAACAATCACCCTATCACCGTTCCCTTTGCCAATGCACCAGCAGTCGTGGCAGGTGCAGATGCAGGCGCTTTTAAAACAAATGCCACATACTTGTATTTATGTATGTATTAGTAGTTCAATTATCTGATGGATCTGATCTTGTGGAAGAAAGGGTTCAGCCTGAACTAAGCATTTCAAGTTACTTTATACCCTTGACTGAATTATCAATTCTTAAGGTACTTTTCAACACTTCTTAACCTATAGAATAAGCTTTCAGCCTAACTAATGACTACTTATCTTAATTACTTGTAAATTTTTTGATTTCTTGAGAGTTTTCTTAAAATTATTTATTATGCCATATGCATAATATTAAATAGAGTACATTGTTCGGATCGTTTTTATCTTTTTGTACCCTAAAGCCATGAAATATATAAGACGGGTATAATAGTTTTGTTAAAATGTATGAAACAGACAGAAGATAAAAGCTCCGATCTAATAAAGTATACATATTCTTTATCAGCTGTTTGTATGAACACGTTTATCCTTGGAACTATAAGTGCCAGAGACTTAAGTTTTTTAATATAAGCTCTCCTATATCATTATGATAGGTTTTCAATATACAACTGTTATTGAGAATCATAAAATCTAGGAAGACTTGAAAATTGTTTTCAAAATTTTAGATTCATAAAAATTGTTTAAAAATCATCGGCGATATTCATGAGTATGAGCATGAGGTGCGTATATGATCGAACGTGTGAGGTTAGTGTCAGGGTATCTTTTAGTCAAGCTTTAACGATTGAAGCCTTCTTATTTGTTTTCTCTTTTCTTTTACATTGTACATTTCAGTTGGGATTCTTTTTGGGTCAAACGTATTCCTTTAAATACATAAATTTATCCAAAATTACGACTGCTTGTGTTTATTTTTAGCACATCAAAACATGAATAGTCCCAATTACTTTTTATAACTTTAAAAAAAACCGTAAAAATAACTGGGTGTAGATAATCAATTTAATAGGGATATTAACCACGCTTTAGGTTCGTTTACCAACAAGCGAACATTTTTAAAAGAGTTATTTTTAACTAACCGAAAGATGAAGTTCGTTTTTATTTTCCTCACGTTTTTGGGTATCTAGCAATTCGTATTCGTACAAAAGTGTTTAGTTTACCTATAAAAACAATTATTTTATAGGGCTCTCAGCATCGCGGCCTTCTGTTTGTAGAAGTTCCTTGCCATTTCTGGAAGTTTGTGCCTATGGTGGATGTTTCCTGAATATCGCACAAAATGATATGGAATTTTTGAACTGCGATCGAAAGTTGAGGGGAAAGCCACGTAAGTTTTACCCAAGTATGCGACGGGGCTTTTACTTATATTTATTGATTTTATTCTATAAACAGCACTTCTTTTCTATTCCGAGGGAAAATGTCATATAACAAAAATTCCGAAATGTAAACAATTTGATTTCTAAAATCAATTCTTCGTTACAGTATATTTAAAACAGAAGAGTTTTCAAAACTTATAATCTAGTTTAAATAAAATGTACCCAATTGTACAAAAATTTTAATGTTTAAATTAACGTTCATTACAATAAGAGATATGTTGAGCACTCTTGGAAAGTCCATTACGTATGATATATGTATTTGAAATTTAAAACTTGACAATGTGTCCCGTAAAGTAGACCGCATATTGATCGCGTATAATGAACACAAACGGATGATCTGCCACAAAGGTCTTAGGATCCAGGGGCAGAGACATGGGAACACCAGCAGCATCTTTGAAATAAGAGAAGAATATGTTCTTATCGTGCAATGCTATATTTGATATATATTAATCAAATTATACTTACAACTGACACCTGCTGCCTCACAGCCAATTTCATTCACATCGATGAAGGTTTTGTGTTGCACTTTTGTGATCCTTGTCCCAATTGGAGAATCTTCAAAGATGTTGCTAAAGTCTGCCGCATCAGAGAACATTGAATTGATGCCAAGCTGAAGAAGGGAGGTATTGAAAAATAATTACGAACAAGTAAATTCCTGTCCTACCTATCGACTTCCGTTCTGTTCAGTTCATGAATTGCTTATAGGAAGTTAATTTCCTATCGCCTGTCAAAGGCCTTGCACTCACCTTATTAAGAGTTGGCTTCAAATCGGTGTCAAACTCAAACTTGAATTTCGGCAAATAGACGACGACACTTTGCCATTGCCAGCGTTCCTCGAGCAACTTGAAATCGACTCCTTTGAGCTTCTGTTCCAGTTGCTGGAGTCCAGTGCGCTGATTGGGCAGAATGAACCACATGGTCATATTGATGTTCTCGAAGAAGAGCTCAATGGCCTTGGCATCCAGTTCGGGATAATCGGCATAGTAATACCAATTGTCGGCAAACATTGTAGGCACCTGCACCGCCTGCGATTCACTCAGCCAGAAGTCACGATCCTTGGTGTCGTCATCGTTGAAGGGACGAGCCCAGCGAGCCTTGAAGTAGATGGCATTGATAAGCGCAACATTTGTGTCTGGTTCAATGGAGTCGACCACTTGCTTGATCTTCTGCTGTGTCTTTTGCTTCACCCAGCTGTTAATACTTTGTATTGCGTGCGTTTCGTGCTCAAAGTTCAAGTCTTCGACCTCAGAGTCAAAGTACTTTTCAGCTATCTCGCGGAAATGTGGCGCCACTTTGAGATTCTCACGTGTGTAGACCTTGTTGGCAATTTCCAGAACCGTCTTGGACTTGATGTACGAATGGAGCAGGCGATGATAGCTCTCCGCGAGACCGTCCTTGCTCTCCTTGGCGGAGGCATGCAACGTGCGCTGTAACTCCACTGCAGTTCGGCCCTCGGCACCATAGTAGGCTAGACCCAGGGCCAATTGCACAGAAATTGGCGATATAATAACATTTTCATGCTGTCGATCGGTAGCAAGGGTTTGAAACAGTTCGGTTGCAAATAGATTGCGTTCCTTGATTGTATTTGCCGCAGTTAAGAGCGGCAGCAAAAGCAGCAACACCACTGTAATATAATGCATTATTTTACATTGTTTAAGGGAGCACCCCTAGGCTCAACTTACTGCAGTTCATTGCGCCTGCGTTGACAGCTCAAGACTAAATGTAAAAAGGCTGCGCAGCCTGTTATTTATAGGCGACGGGGCAACAGCAGCAAAAATCTTAGCAAGAAAGAATGCAAAACAAACAAAGGTAGAAAAAAAAAGAAAAGCAGTCGCAGGGATTGTGCGCTACTGCTTTGGGTTGCTTCTCGTTGCTTCTGTGTTCTGATTGCACTCAAATACTGGGTACACTCCGCACACACTCTCATTGCTTATTCATTCGCGCTCACACAATACAAACACAATAACGGCTAGATAGAAAGAGAGTGAGCTCGTGTGTGTCTGTCCATCCGCCTTTGCACTTGTCGCTCTTGACTTTGTATTTTGTTTGCTTCACTCTTACATACATATGACTTTTGCTGCGTTTAACTCGCCTGCCAAATTGGAGTTCTGTGATGCACTGTGCACAGTGTGCAGAGGCATCATTAACTTCAATTCTCTGTTTTATGTGCAAGCCTTTTAATGCTTTATTTTTGTATTTGTTTAGATAATGCATGCATAAACAAAAGATCAGTCCCAACAAAAACAAACATTCATGCATTGCATAAATTGTTTATCGACTGTTCCATAACTTCACGTTCCAATTAAACGCAACACGCACACATAAATTTTGTAAGCACTGAAGACGAAACAAGGCACAGGTTTGGCCTTATCCGATTTTTTTTTATCATTAAAAGGTGGAATGGAGAATGAATGGTGGAAGGGGTGGAAGATACTGCACGCAGAGGAGCAGCGTTTTTGGATTGGGGTATCAAAGTACCGAAATTTGTTATTTATGCACAGTTTGTGTGAAATGCTAATAAATTTTAATGGAATTTTAAAAACATGCTTTACGACCAAGTCCAGCAAAGACTAGCCAGCAGAGAGTACATAAATAAATCTTGGTAACAGTGGCTTTTGCTTTGTCTTCTTTCGGTGAAGTTGCTGAAACAATTTGCTGCGGCCTGTTGCTGTCTTTTGATCCTTTAGCTGTATTTTTTGTTGCTTCTTTTTTATTCCCATAATCGTATTATAAATGATTTTTGGCTACCGTATGAGATACAGTTTATTAATTGTAGGTGCAAGCCGTGAAGTCTTCAACATTAATAGAATCACTTAAAATTGCTGGTAGAATTGTTGAATAGTTGAATGTTCCGGTACTTTTTGGCATGCTTATACAATAATTTCCATTTTATGTGGAACTTAAGAAATATTACATTCATTATTTACTCATTATCATTAAACGCAGCGGTATCATATTTGAATAGTAATTTGGTTTAAATATAATAAGAATTAAATTTATACTAGAACTTTACTTTTTTCATGATATGTGAGTTTATATATTCTTGATCAAAATCACGAACTGACTCGATATAGCCCTATCTGGTCTGGTCTGGCCTTCATTTGAGCTATAGAGCTAAAATTCTTGTCAAAGAATATCCGACCTCATATAGTATAAGTCAATATACCTATGTATGTCCATAACTACTACCGTTTTGCATATTTAAAAGCAATCGATAACATTGAAATCTTAATTAAATTTAAGTAAGTTAAATTTGAAAATTCGATTTTGGAAAATTTGGACGAAGTAATAAAATTTTTTTATATGTTCATACAAGTTCAGTCATCATGAGTTGCCTTCCAAGCACTATAAAATTGTATTCACTTTTGAACTTGATATGCTCTTGTATTGTATAAGTTAAGAGCTCACCAAGTCGAGCTTTGTCAACGGGAATTATAAAATTTATAAAATATATTGTTATAAAATATTGGTATGAGACTTAAATTAAAAAATTTCTGTCAAAACGTCGATTCTAGCTGTATGGGAATACTATATTCTGAATGATCTAAGCTTTAAGCGAGCAGTGTTTAAACATTCGAGTGCATTAGAGACAACGAATGCAAAATATTGCGGTCTAATACGGAAATATTTTGTTAACCAACATTTGATAAATTTTTATTACAAAATAACCCATTTCTCCGGAGTTGCTGTTTTTATGAAAAAACAATCAAGAGTTGAAAATACCCTACATAAATATGCACATATATTTTAATTGTGGTAGCTTTGATGTCCAAAACGATTATTATTAGCTCGTCCTATGAGTTTAAGAAGGAGCCACATTTTACCATGTCTTCCTTGCCTAACTGCTTCGAGACGGGTTAATACGGCAATCTATTGTTAGGGGCACGGCACAGACACGGCTTGGCCCATGCCCATCTCTAATGTGTACCTACATATATGTGTAATAGTGTGCGTGTGTGCATGGGTCTGTGTGGTTGTTCTGGACAGCGATCGGAGCTGCCAAAGAGCTGACCGTTTTGATTGAATGATTTCACTGATCAAGACAAAACATGTTAAAGATCGTGATATTTTGTTGTTGTGGTTGTTCTTGTTGTTGTTGTGGCGAGGCTGTTGTTGTCTTTATAGATGTACAACACGGCAGCCAGGCAAAAAGGAGCAAGTAACAACAACAACACCGATTAAAAAATAAGAGTCTGAGCCACAAGTTAGTTGATGGTGCAGGTCGACAGGCGGCAGGAGGCAAATAAAAGGAGAATAAGGTGATTGGAGAGGGAGCGGCGGGAGAAGACGAGAAGGTCAGCTTTAACAGGCTCAGGCGGTGGCTTTGGCTTTCGGCATTGGCTGCATGCAATGGCAGCAAAATGCTGCTGATAAAAATAACTTGCCACAAAACTTCTTTAAGCCATGCGGAAAAGCACAAGAATGATGAGCCAGCAAACAGCAAACAGCAACACCAACACAACAACAACAAACAGCAGCACGAATTATGTGATCGTCTCAGCATCTCGAAGAAGCTCTCAGAGTTCCTTATGGTTTTAGTCTGCATGCAAGTAACCCAAAACCAGTTGATGACAGAGCAAAAAAATAAAAAAAAAAGGAACATTGAAACAAAAGGCCCACAGCCCCCCAAAGTGAAAGAGACCGAGCCAAGAAAAACGACAGCACAACAATCAGGCAAGAACAAACAATGGATCTTATCGCACACTTCACCCCTCTCTCTCTCTCTCTCGATCGCTATCTATCTGGTTTTGTTTCTAAGCTCAAACAATAAATTTTCACACAACAAGTACACCAAATAATTGCAATTTGCATAGCAACAACAATCATCTTGTTGATCATCTTCTCTGTCAAACGAAACACGCTGCGTGAGCACTCAAAATGGCAACAACTTTTAAATATAGTGTATCTTCACTGAAATTGTTTGTGTGTGATAGTGCATTTAGAGTTTTAAATTGTTTTACATAAACAAAAAGAAAGCCTGCGAGCTCAAATAATATAATTTGTACACAAATTTATCTTAGTTATAATCCGACATTAATGGCATTATCTGTATCTATTAACTCAAAAACATATCTAGCATATCAAAACTATATCTAAAGGTTTCATAATGCATAACAAAAGAAAAAAGTACTTTGTATATTTATTAGATGATTTTATTGTTTTTTGTTTTGTAACCTCAAATTCTTCACTTTACCTCTGCATTTACACCAATATATTTATAGTAGGAGCAAGTCTTAAGTTCAACTTTTTGGTAACCATCTCTCGTCGGCATTAGGATACAGCCAGTAAGCATAATAAAGAGGGTGGGTGTACCCTTATATCAAGTTGTATTCTTCAAGCAAATATAGTTATGATATAAATAAACAAGAAATATTGGATTTAATTAGTTCCAGAAATCAAATTGAATTAAAAGATCTTCTAGCACTGTTTATCGTAGTATGAATCCAATTAAAATGCTCGATTTCTTTGTATAATCTTTGCATAATAATACTTTACAATAAGAGCCACTCACAAAGGCAGCTGATGCTGATCAACAACTTTCTTAGATGTTGCTATACAAACTGCGCAATTAGCCAAATGCAATGTGCTGCAATCTAATCAAAACACTTTTGGCCAAGCAGTTTGCAGTGAAAACTATTCGAACTTCCATCCAATATGCCCAACAACAAAAGTAAATATTCACAGCAACAACAACAACAATATCATCGAATGGAGTTCATGCAAAACCGAAAACTTGCCACGCTTCACGACATGGCGACAAACACGAGACCGGGACACAAACACTCAACTCAACCACTTGACCACAGACCAGAGATAGAGAGGGAGAGCGAGAGCGAGAGCTGAAAAGGAGTTGAGGTATCTGAATCTGCCGACAAGCGCAATAACAACAACAATAACTGAAACACGACAACATGGATGACACAAACGACGCGTCAATCCAGCCGCTGCCCACATGCAGCATGCAACATTGAAACAGGATTTTCCAATTCGAGACGTTACTACGACAAATTAAGCTGAAAAAATGCAAGTACAACTGCAGCAACAACAGCAACAAAAACTGCAAGAACAACATGATGCGTATTTAGGACTTGTTGTTGTAGTTCTCCTCATTAATTAGCACTAAAATAAGCGAGTCTGAAGACCCTTAAACAGGCTAGAACAACAACACTCAATCACTGCAATATACAGCTAGCAGCCTGCAACTTGCAACTTGTGACTTGCGGCTTGCGCCTTCTTCGTTGCGTGCCTTTCAATTTCTACGAAATCGCCGACATCTTTTGGCATCAAATAAGGCGTTCGCCGATGCAACATGTTGTTAATGTCCGTTAAGGCATCTGACAGCCGCCCAACACAATTGATAGTACTATCATCTGATCTGCATCACACGTGGGCGCAACCGAGTGGGGTTGCCAAAGCAGTCGAAGCAGTTTGGCATTATCACAAACGCGTTTACTATAAGGCATATTAGAAGTGTTATTGGAAATACTTAAATACCATGGAAGAAAAGATTACTTTTAACTTTCACACACTTTCGGGTATTATATTATACATAACTTTGTATATTTCTCTTTCAAGTCCGATACTTGTATACCATGATCAAGTTCAAATAGAATCAGTGCAAAAATAACTTCTGTTCTTTGTTTTCAGGGGTCTTAAGTAGGATAGGTTTACATGCTGATGTTTGGTGTCTATGGGCACTTTAACTTACTGTTTTGTTGGTATATTGATTAAGGTCTCAATAATATTCGACCCCAGAAGCACAGAGTTTTATGGCAGTAATGTAGGCAATCAGCTTAGCACTAATAATAAACAAATATACAGTTCAATCAAATCAATTAAAATCTCTTTTTGGAACTCGACAAAGCAGAAGCCGATCCATCGATCGTTTGCTCAAACAATTTAATGTTGCCTTTCTCAACTAGTGATCTAGCAATCGAATGAAAGACTCGATCGTACAATTAATGTCGCAAGCTGTCTATCATAAATGTCAATTAGCTGATTGAAATCAGTGCATTATGCTACATTTTAGCAATATGGCAAACGGGAAAACTACAACCAGAATAAGAACAACAGCAACAAGAGTACCAAAAACCAAAGCAATGTTGCAAGCCAATGGCAAGATCGAGAAGCTACTTTAGCATTTTTGTTGGACTCTTGCTGCGCCTATTTTTTTATTTTGTGTGGTACTTTATGTTACGATTCGCCTTTCAAATGTCTCTCGATTTAAATTGCAAATGACAATGTTGCCAATCTACAACAGCAACCCCAACAATACCAACAACACGCGATCATCCACGCGCTTTCCCCTGGAGCTTGGGAACCCAGGCTTAACAAATGATGCTGTCTGAATGTATTTGGCACTCTTCCGTCTTCTCCTCCTGCTGGACACAAAGGAAGATACTGCTGCTGCTGCTTTCTGAAAATCATTTCATTTTGCTTACTGCGTATATTAATTTTTCCATGGCAATCATCGGTCAGTATGAGCTAGTACACTGATCCAGCGGGAGAGAATGGTGAAGTAAAAAAGAAAAAAAGCATATGTTCATCTGGAATTAACAGATTGTGCAAAAGTAGGCAGCTCTTCACATATACCTTAAAATCATTAAGCATAGCATAAGAGATTGGGCACTGCACCAAGAAGTTAGTTACACTTTTCCATTAGAAACAACTAATCAAACTAATCAATTTTCTCAACTGGAAAGAACTTAACTGCACATGTTTTGCGTCACTGAATGAAACGCATGCTCACAGTAACTACAACGACTTACATCTGCTTTATCGAAAAATTCACTCTTATATCTATATTCAATAATGGGCGGGCTTTCAACTCAATTAAAAGGGGCTCCCGAAAGTATGCTATGCTTTTATTGCCTAACTGCAGCTAGAAAGGCAGTTTGGCAAACGTTTTATTTGCACCTAAATTTAATTGTCAGTTCTTGGTTTTTTCTCTCAATTCAAGCTAAATTTATTGACATATTGGCGCTGCCCTTGAGCGACACTGGGTTTTGGAACGAATTTAGAACGTTCGTGTGAACGCGAACAGCAGGCAGACAAGGCAGAAATGGCAAAAAAAAAAATGGTTAGAGCAGGCGGCTCCGATTACAGTTGCTTACCCTTACCTTAATATGCAAATGGAATGAAACAAAATCCGTAATTCTTTGAAAGCAAATGTGCGTTTTAAAAGCGGATTTCCAAAATTGCGCGTCCATTTTTTTTACGGGCAAAGTTTTTCCGACACGGTCTAAGAGTTGTGTATGTGTGTGTGTCGAAATTTATTGTGCGACACGCCTGCGAAAATAGTTTTAGAGAGTGCGTCTTATGACGCTGTAGCTGGAACCCGCTAAAATGTGTTAATGTGCGAGATTCGCTTGGCGACTTTGCTTGTGCCTGACGTCACGCTGAAATTTAAGTTAACCCCACAGCCTTAAAGTATGCAACAAAATACTGTTTGCAGTTACGTGTTGGTTTCGTGAGGCGTGGTCCACCTCACCCATACGTACACAAGCCAGGACAACAATTGCAAAGTGTAAAATGCGTTAAGCCAACTGAAATGGGTGGGACGAAAAAATATGTAAGAAGTTCTCCCGTCACCATTTGGAAGCTTAGCAACTTTTGTTGCTGCCCTGCGACTTAGTTTTGCTTTGATGGATGTAAAGCCCCATTGTGTGTGCATGTGAGTGTGTGAGTGAGTGTGTATTTGTATTTCTTACTGGATTTATTTGTGGCAACACAAAGATTTTATAATGGCATCTTTTGTAGCTATTTTTTATGCCACACCAAGAATCCAAATCCATTTCGTAAGTGCTCATGTGTGTGTGTGACTTAAACACTTGATATGGGTGCAGACGAGGGTGGCTTGAAAACTCTTTTAAGCACAAATAAACTTGACACATTGTTGCCCTTTCATTCAGCTTCGCCACCTCGCTCGCTTCTTCTTCTTGCCTGGGGAACCTCTAAGGTGGTTGTGGGTGAATGGCGATGGGAGAGGTTGGGAGGGGTGCGCACTCAAGCAAGGTGTTTGCCTGTTAAATTATATAACAATGCAATGAACTGTAAATTCGCAGCTAAGTGCTGCTGTTTAGTGCGAAGCTCTGCAAAACCAAGTCGTTGCCAAAGCTTCCTCTGGTAAATGCCATAAATGGACACAACTTCCCAATAATACAACTCAGAGGGCCGTCTGGTCTGTGAAAACTTTTAGCTACCAAATTTTTAGCGATAACTAACAAAATCGACATTTGATTGATCAATTAATTATTACTTACTTTAATAAGCGTTCAATTTAGTAATTAATAGGGACTCCGGAACTTTAACTATTGAAATGAATCGGTTAATAAAAATTGATATATGATTATATAAACAATTTTTTAAACATATAACAAGGTCTACCACTCCCAGCACCAGCTATTATTTCCTAGAGTAAACCAAAATATCCTTAAACAAAACACGCCATGAAAAATTGTATAAATAATAAAACTAAATTTCACATTTAGATAAAAGTAAATGGGAAAATTATGCAGTGCCTGCGCCTAATTTATAAAACAAATAACAGAGCACAACCCAAAATACACTCACATATTGGCATGTGGCTTAAAGGTGGGCTAATATGAATTACCCAGAAAATACGGCGCAGTTAATTAAAACATAATGAGCATTTAACATGCAGCTAAAGAACCGCAGCCCTAAAATATCAATTAAAGCAAACTGTGCGTGTGTGCGTGTATGTGTACATATGAGCGTATGTAAATGTATGTGTCTTGTCATAAAAAGTAACTCACTCGCAAATAGTTTGCGGTAAATACTAAGCAAACGATACCCGATTTGAAATAAAAACTCTCCAATATAATAGATTGAACAAGAAAGTTTTCCACGATTAACAATAACTCTTTCCGTTTGCTATTGAGAAAAATTTTAAGTTGAACATCGTTTTAGAAACTATAATTGAAATTATTAGCATTTGTGAAATTTTTATCATAATTGGTTGCAGATTTAAGTTCTGTCGTCAAAAATTAGCCAAATGGGGCATAAATAACAACTAATAAGGTTAAGGTTAAGGGTTCAGGGTATCTCCTTCTAGTAACAAAGTTAATAGTATATGTATTTTTCCAAATGTGTTTCATAAGAATTCTTAAAGTATGTCAAATGAAATGAGTTTGCTACTTATTTGACGAACATTGTTAGGGTATAAGAACTGCTGCCGCAATTTCAATTTAAATCGAAACAAAATGACTTACTTATACAAACATATACATATGTGCTATGTATAAGAGGGAAGTATCCCCTGGACCATATCTAGTATGGGGAAGCGCACACTCCCCCAACATGCACTCTTTAATTTAAAGATTACTTTTTTTGACTCCCTCGATTTCTGTTTGCTTTCAATTGTTTTTATCAGTTTACATTTAACAAAAAAAAAGAAACTCCCCCAATGACAAACACATAAAAGTCTTGATGCTTTTTCTCGTTTTTTTTTATTCGAATGCTCGCAGAGATTTAGCTGTGATTTAGCCAGCAATCGCTAAAAACACATAAACTTTTTTTTGCTTGTTTGCTTTCAGTTTTATTGGCACTTGGAGGGTGGTCACAAAAAAGAAAAAATATCAGTCCGTTGTCTCTGCTTTTGTATTTGATTCTGCTTCGATTTGTTTTTATAGAAGCTTATACTACGGCGAGTGCAAAACTTCTATATAATTGAAACTTTCTTCATTATTAAAAACCCGTTAAAAGGAAAGGGTAGCTGTGTAATAAGTAAAATAAAATTGTATTTTATCATTTGTTGAATGTTGAATCAAGTAAAAATTGTTTTATTTTAAGGGTTATTAAAATTTGTTTGATAAGCATTAAAACGTAGTGTAGGTAGTAAGTGAGTACATATGCAATCCTTCAGCATCATACGACAGGAGCGACTACATAAATTGGAGCTCCATTACTCACCTGACAGCTGTGAATAGAGAGCGACGTTTATTTTCCTTGGGATGTTTTCACGGCAAGATGAAGTTTGCGTTTGGGTAAGTGTGTAAGTGTGCGTGTCTGTGGTGTCTGCAGCAATGAAATATAATGAATGATGTCACAAAGCACGAGGCATCTTGTCAAAAACATCTCAGGTGCATACAAGAACGCTACAACTGAGTATAACTGTCAATGGGGCATTTGCAGCAGTCACCGCCTGTACAAAAAGGGAAGAAAGAAAGGAAAGAAAATGTAGACAATGCTTATGATTGTTGGCACAAAACTTCCCTTGCTGTGTTACCAACTGTCTTACTTACCAACTGACGAATGAGACAATTTGGCATTTGTTGCAGACGCGACACCGGCAACAGCTAAAAACAGCCAGCAATTGCTGACAATGGCAGCCGCCAGCCAAGCGACTAGTCAACAACCAAGTGTCCCATGTGTGTAAGTGTGGCGTTGCATTGATTGGCAAAGCTGAGCGCAGCTGTTGCAGTACAAATGTAATATTCGTGACAAACAATAGCAGAACAGAAATATAGCTAAAGTATCGCTATGCAAATGGCTGCGAGCGTTTTATTTGTCCTTCCTTCGTCGGGAGCGGCAGTTTTAATAGCTGCCCAAATAGCTGCAGGCGCGTTAAAATGGCCACAAAGGCGATTATGCATAACGCAGAACGACGCAAAAGCGAGCACTGAATAATTATAAAATTTCTTTCAGGCAAGTCCCACACACACTCTCACAACGCACACGCATGCCATTTATGAAATGTATAAAAATGTAATGGAAGTTAAGTGGCCGTCGGCGTCGTCTCTTTTATTTGCCACCGCTGCTGTAGCAAGTCGCAATTAATATTATGGCGTGGCAGCAAAAGTTGATGTGCCACAATACTCACACCATCTCTCTCTTTCTTTCGCTTAGTGATTTCTTCTGCTGCTGGTCGCTGGCACAGGAAGCACTTAGCGTCGCAACATGCAAAATGAAGAATTGTGTTGCCTGCTTTTTGGGGCAGCAGCCATTGAACTTGCGACAACAAGCAAACAGCAGCAAAAAAATGAAATGCCGCATAAATAATAAAAAAATGCTTAAAATTCATAAGTGCTTGCCATAATTCACAACCTGCTGCCCCTATCCAATTACCGTGTTCATCCCAATTTCCCTTGTGGCCCTTGCCTTATCAGCAAGTACGTTTATCGAATGGTAGAACTTAAAGTTAAACAAAAGTACTTATATATATATATATATATATATATATATTAATATATATATTATATATATATATAAATGTGTATAATATATATTTAATGTACATTAGGGCGGGTCAGAGCGTTCGCGTCAAAAAAAACAACTTATTAAGCATCTAACAGATTTGGATTCTACGAAAAATGTTAAGAAATTTCCATGAAATTATGAGTTTAAAATCAGTTTTAACTGCCGCTGAGTAAGCTGAGCAACGCAAACTTATTTTAGAAAGTGGAATCAAAAGCTGAAACTTTTTATCGGTGTAAGCTTGATATAAAGGTCAGAGTAAGTTTAAAGAACAATATTAAAGAGGACATAGCATGAAAATATCGGTTTTTTTAAAATTGAAACATTTATAAAAAAAAATATATTAAATGTCTTTTTAGCCAAACAGAAGATAACTCTTTCTGAAATGCGAAATTAACTGTATTCCTTTTTTTTGTGTTGTAAACACCTCATTAGCTAAAAATTGAATTTTGTACAGCTAGCATTGCAAGCTTGATTTAGACATACGAAAGATCAAACCTATCTGGCAATTGACTTAACTTATCGTCCAGATTTTGCAAGCATGTGAAATTGTATTACATATGTTGTTGTGTTGGACAATCCTGAATATTTTTTAATGATCTGTTATTAATCCTCAACAACAAAATAATATAATAGTTCACTCAAGCTTATCTCAAATTATCTGTTAAATTTTGTGCGTGACATCCAAATTTTTGATGCAGAGCTTAGGAGGATGTAACCAACAATCTTCCTACCACATTTGTTGACTCTAGCTTGCAAACTGGCACCGCTAAAGGTGATAACGACTTTAAAGGGGTAGGGCGGCAGAGCGCTGATGAAATGCAGTTAATGAATTTTTTTTTTATATATGTCTGAACCTAGGTTGTCACGACATTTGGCCACTGAGCGTGGCTTTAAAACTTTTTAGGACTCACCACTAGCTATCCTTATATAAAATTTGGTAGCTCTATCTATCTATTTTATCAATTATCGCCGCCAGATTCCAGGTTCTGGTGGTCACATTTTGAACGAAAGAAAATATTGACTCGCCCTAGCGTACATACCTAGCCCTATGTAAATCGGAGACAGCGTCACTCTAATTGAGCTAATTCTTTTGCCAACTGTAGCTTCAAAGCTGTTCCGGGCTGCTAGCTCTAAGCTGCGAATTTTTATGGCTTATGGAAATAAATATGCGAAACGTACGTGACCAAGTGCGTAATATGCAAAAAGTTGAGCAGCTCCAAGTCATCGTTACGCTGTGCGAATTTCAAATGAATGTAAGCCAAAGGACGCACAATCAAGCTCTCAAACACACATACACAATATGTTGAATGCTTGTGAAACAAGGCAAATTGCGCCATGTAGGCGACTGTATTTGAATTTCTAATCAGACCAGTGATGAGTGTGTGACAAGTGATCGAAGACGATAGTTGCACATATTTCAATTAAAAGTCTATCTTTCTATATGTAAATCTTATTTATTTGAATCGATATTACGTTCGTATAGAAGTAATCTCTTCTCTCTCTCTTTTTTAGTTTCTATGCGTTTTTAAATTTTAAAATAAAAATAAATTAAATAGATGTTTGGTGTTAAACTGTAAAGCTATTCTACAGAAAAGGAAAAAATCTAACACCAAGTTGTAAAAATGTCACAAGTGTCACGCCCATAACGAATAATTCTACGCTGGCACCACTGTTTCCCTCTCTGTTTGTTTGTGTGGCAAAAGTAAAAGTTTGCATTTAATTTCACAATTTATTTTAATTTGCAGCAAGAGAGCGCCTCCTCTTTGTGCATCTTTGCGCGGTCATTTCCTGCAAATAAAAGAGGGAAGCAGAAAGTCTGCTCAAAATATGGTGGCAATTAGGCAACGCATTCATGAAAATGGAAGTGAAAGAGAAAAAGTGGCCGAATGAAAGTTGGAAACGCTTGACGACAATTCCCCAAAGTCGACTCCCAGCGCAACACGGTGCGTATGATTGATGTGGTTGCTCTGGTGAATGTGTGTGGCGTATGTTCGTGTGTGGTTGTGATGTGTTGCAGACACCGCAAATGTAATTTGTATGACTCTTCGGGGAACTAAACTTGCGCCCGGGCAGCTTTGACTTTGAGTGATGACAAAAAACTTTGCATAGTTGTGTCGCTGTGGCGACTACTTAATTCTTAAAGGGCGCTACTTAAAGCCAGTCGCATCCATCTTCATTTCGTGGAATTCAATCAAGTTATTCCATTTGCTGACAATTTGCAAACATATGTTGCCATGCACACAGGATTATTTTTTTTTTCTCATATGACGGCGATGAGGCGACCAAGTTAAAACAAACGTAGCCATAAAACAAAAAGACTTGGGGCACAAACACAGCGCACAACTGTCAAACACGTAAAAAGAAAATCTACTTAAAAATGTTACACACGTACAGCCAATTGTGCAAGAAGCCCAAGACTTTCTTTCACACACATGAACCCAGAAAGAGAGAGTCAACAACTTTGCCGACAACGTCTCCAAATTCTCTAGAGCCTGTTCGAGTCCAAGGACCGAAAGAAACTTCATCAAGCGCTTTGTTTTCGTCTCGGCAGCATCCTCATTATGCTCATCGTTCTCATCATAATCATAATCATCATCATGATGATGAGTCTCATCAGTAGCAGGCAAAATGTCTGAGGCATCGTTCACACACGCACATACACTTGTACATAGCGCCAAGCACAACTAAATTTCACGCAATCACGACAACACACATTTTCACATAAGCACACACTCACCCACACACACACGTGCTTGGCAATTCTTGTTTGCCGACAGCCTAATAAAATATTTAGTTGCTGCTCATTGGCAAGTTTACAGACAGTGCAGACAAGGTTCTCTTTCGTCTTTCGATGTTTGTCTGCCTTGCAGTGGCTTTTGTGGTCTCCTTATATGCTCGTGTCTGACATTTGTGGCAGGTGTCATTCACTCGCTTTGCTAAAAGTTTAATTCACGACTGTAGCTTTTTGCTTTTATGTGCCATCAATTCTATTAAACGCTCATCAAACAGCCGCTCACACACGGAAATAATGAAAAATGCAAAAACCAATATTTAAAATGCTATCAAATCAAACAAAGTGCAACAAAATCTCTGTGTGTGTGTCAAAATTAAGCTGAGCCTCTTCGCTTAGCATCCGTTTCGGAGCATAAACAACGTTTAATATCTCATCAAGTGTTACGCTTTACGACTACTTAAAAACACATAAAAAAAAATTCCAAACAAAATCAACGTTGAAAGCTATACATTTTTCGAGCAAGGAATTGAAAAACAGCGGGTGATGTTTTTTTTTTGGGTACGAGTGGGAAAACTAACAAAAGACGAAAGCAAATGTAAATGTGAAACGGAAAACAACAAATGCGAATGTAAATACAACTACAAAACAGCAATCGCATCCCTAACACAGCGCACAGATTTAATGAAGCAGCATGATTTGCGCAAAAAAAAAGAAAATGCTACAGACGACAGGACCCCGAATGAAGGTCGAAGGACTCTGGACTTCAACTCTGACTCAAATAGAAACTGACAGATATTGGCAACTGGCAATTGGCAAACGGGAGCTGGTTGGTGCCCTCCATTGATAAAGTGCACTCTCATGCACAATACACATATGCATATGTATACATGAAATAATTTACTCATCCACACAGACACAGTAACTCAGCTATGCGCATAAAATGTTAAGGCCGCTTGCATAAGAGCAGTAACATCTTTTCGACAAAATAAAAATTATACGGGAGCTGGTAAATTTGAAGAAATAAATTAATTTCTTTTTTTTAACACACTTTTAAGTTGTATATTAAATGAGAACAAGTAAGTCGACTTGAATCTAGCTCTAACTCAAACGGTCCTACCTTCACTACTTTACGAATGCTCTATAATTTAATTTCAATTCCCGGTATTCCTCAATCGATTTGAATACAGGTTTCACACATTTTCATTTGTTAATGTTTTCGAAACAAACTTGTTGTGCCCAGGAATTAGGACAGCTTAAAAAAAAATATTTGGTGTCTATATTGACTTGGCTGTTGAATGCAAGTCAAGAATTTATATACTTGATAAGGTTGGAGATGCTTCCTTCTGCCTGTTACATATTTTGCACAAAACCATTATAGCCTTTTTAGCCATTTCATGGGTTATGGGTATACAAGTTAAATAGATTTTTGTGTAAGCCATTAGACAATGACGTAACCATAACAAACATGCTTAGCTATCAAATAAGCAATTAAACAAATGTCTAAATATTATTTGAACATTATTAGTTATATTGCGTTGCTTGTGAATGCGTTCGAGCAGAAAGAATAAACAAGTCTATATAGCCCGATAATGAGATACCCTCAACTCTTTAGTCTTTTACCTAATGTCCAAATTGTGTTTGACTTGCGATATATTTTTGGTTCATTAAATATGTAGTAGGTAGTAAATTTTATGTGCGTATGACACCTAAAAGATTGAATGAACTTTAAATCAAAAATTTTAAACTGTCATTTGTGATGACCAATGTGCCATCTTCTGTGCGTTACACACTTTCGTACATACATTATACCCTTTTAATACATTTTTAATAATTCTAGGTTATTACAAAAAATTATTTCGGACATAAAATATAATATTTGGTAATTCAATGCTAATCGAAATTTGTCGCTATGCGCACCAGCCTTTTTGTATTCGCATTATTTCAAATTTGTATAAATTTAAAAATTTGTCAATATGTAAGTAAAACTGTCCTTATTTATACTGAGATGATATGATTTTCTTTTTTAGAATGCAATCGAATTCAAATTAACAAATGTTATATGTGAAAGCTGTAACAAAACGTGGTTCGTTATATACGAATGTCGTTTACGGGCTATCAATCGACATAAAATAACATTTAACTTCAATGGAACAGTTCTTTACCCAGCTTACAATATAGTCGTTAGGACCGAACTCTTTAAAAGGGCAAATGGTTACAAGCCGTGGATGGTAAATCTGACAATTGATGGCTGCCGTTTCATCAAGAAGCAATACAATCCTTTTGCAATTCTAATATTTAAACTTGTTGGCGAATTTTCGAACTTTAATCACTCATGTCCATATATGGAAAGTATTATGCAAAATCTTTTATATCCAATCTAATCTATCTTGCAAATGTTTACTTTTTTAGGGTCCACAAATTATTGATGGATTTTATTTAAAATGGAAAAAATTACCGCATGCGCTACCAACCGGTGATTATCTATTGGCAATGACTTGGCATTTTGATATGAGGCCGCAGTTTCTAACAAATTTCTCCTTTACTTTTACGGAGGACTTATAATACTCAATATACCCCTATTCCTTGAAATGAATAATATAGGGTAAATTGGTTTTGTTTAAAAGTATGTAACAGGCAGAAGGAAGCTTCTCCGACCCCATAGTCATGTCCGTCTGTCCGTTGGTATGTATGAATGCGTCAATCTCAGGAACTACAAAAGCTAGAGACTCCAAATTATGACTGTGAGCTCTCCTAATCCGTAGGCAGTACAAGTTTTTATTAAATAAATTTTCGACAACTTTTCCGGTTTACGATTTACTCATGTAATCAGTAACAAAAAAAATCTTCAAATTCGAAAATTTAAAAATAACCATTCAGACTATTAACAAAATAATGAAAATGTGTAAAAATTTTAATAAAATAGGTTGAGAGCCACGAGAGATATGAAACCATCAAGTATTCTTACTGTTACTATTTATGGGGTCGGAGAACTTTCGTTCTGCCTCTTACATGACGCCAAACCATGTTTAATGATTCATGCAATTTCAATAATTACAATGGCCAGGTAGCTCTTAGCAGTTTATGGTCTTCAAATTTCTTTCTGCACTTTATTTAACTTTTATTAGAACTTAGCCTTTGCGTTGCTTAGCTTGCCCACTTTCACAGTGCCTTTGTTGAGGTTATGCAACTCTTTGTTGTTTCTAGTTGTTGTTTTGATACAAATATTTTGGATAATTTTTGACTAATTTCCGTAAATAGGGAGAGTCCTATAGCAATTGGTTGACAAAGTTCTCTTTTCTGTTGTTTTGCTTTCCATTCACCAGAAAAATATGTGCATTAAGCTCTAATCATAAGCCAAGTGAAAGTTGCCAGATTGTCGTTGAGAAAACAACATTATTGATGAAAAAGTATATTAACAAAAGATTATAAAGTAAGCGCTTTCTCTACATCGGATTTTTCCTGTGTAAAGTGGGGCTAGCGACTCAATTGCTCACAAATAGTACAACAAATACCTTTATACGTTTCTACTTTTTTGGCATAGAAGTTTAATACCCTTGCCAAAATTACTGAATTATAAAAAAAATCGTTTGAAATTCGTAATGTGAAGTTGACTACTGTTAGTTGCTGTTTCCAAAGGGATGCAATTTTACAACACTTTGTTGAAATCGAATAAACTATTATTTGAAGAATCAATCAAGCAGTTCGACTATTGTTAAGGGTATGTCCCAGCTGAATTTTCTAAACTTGACCTCAATAAATTCGGTAAAGCTTTATTTATTAAGCCATTAGAATACACCATAAGCATACCGCAAACAAATATTAATATAAATATATGTATATGTACCTACTATTCGGCGCATGCATGATTACTGATCTTTAATCTGGAAAAAGTTTACCCGGCTTAATGTACATTAATATATTGTTAATATATATAAGCATATATGTATATTATATTATTTTTAATTTGCATATAGTGAACGTGCTCAAGCGGAAAAGGTTTTTTAAAACAAGTTATAAGATCAGTATTCAAAAATTCGACCATGAAATACACTAATCCTAATTTCTATAAATTCGAGATCAATGTTATAACAATTTTATATATATATATATATATATATATATTTCAATACATATCTTCTGGATAACCAACACTTGATCGGATTGAATGGGTTGAGGATTTGGGTATTCTAATGGACCCAAAGCTTAAATTCGACAAGCATATTTCTTCAATTGCTAATCGAGCATCAAGTGCCTTGGGGTTCATTAAGCGCTGGTCGAAGGAATTCGACGACCCCTACCTAACAAAAACCTTGTATGTGTCTCTTGTGCGACCGATTCTGGAATATGGATCTTGTATTTGGTATCCCAAATACAGGATTCATCAGGATAGATTAGAATCGGTGCAAAAACAATTCTTGCTTTTTGCTCTTCGGGGCCTTAACTGGGATAACTCTCTAAACTTACCTTCCTATCACAGTAGACTTTTACTAATGAATCTTCCTTCTCTTTCTAACCGTAGAACTATGCTAGCAGTAACTTTTCTCCATAACTTAATAAATGGTGAAATAGATTCTTTAATATTAATCAACCAAATTAACTTTGCAGTTCCTATTAGATACACTAGAAATTTTGTACCTTTAGCTCTTCCACCCTGTTACTCTAACTATGCTATCCATAACCCCTTTCGGATCTTATGTGATACATATAATGATCTTTCCCACTTAATACATAGTGCTATTTCTATTTGTTCCCTAAAAAAACTTGTCTTGTCTCATTTGTCTATTTGTTCGCGATCTTCGTAACCGCACGCTACGCGGTGCGCCCCTCGGTCGGACGGGCGGGAGGTGGGTTGCTACGTGCTAGGGTCCGCGCGTTAACAAGCCGGTGCTTGGTATCGTTGGGCCACTTGAATGTACTGTCCGTTAGTACATCTACGTCCAATATATAAGAAAAAAAAAAAAAAAAAATATATGTATATATCTATAATATTGGTACTTGTAAAGCTTAGTCATTAAGCTTCAATGTTTAATATGTCTCCCAGTTGAAAATAAATCGAAAATAAATTATTTATCAAAAGAAAACAAGTAAGAAGACTCTAGTCGAGTAAGCTCGACTAGAAGATACCCTTAACCCTTGACCATACAGACGGATAGATGGTCGGGCTAACATATATACACATATGTACATGTACTACTGGACCAATTCTTGATGGTTTCATATCTCCGGTGTTTCTTAATCGATTTTAATGAAATTTTTACACAAGTTCATTATTTTGCTTATAGTTTCAATCCTCATTTTCAGTTTTTTGAAATTCAAGATTTTTTTGCTATCGATTACATGTGTATATCGTAAACCTGAAAAGTTATCGAAAATTTGAAATAAACTTGTCATGCCTAGGGATTAGGAGAGCTCATATCCAATGTTTGGAGTCTCTAGCTTTTGTAGTTTCTAAGATCGACGCGTTCATACATACAGACGGACGGACGGACAGACGGACAGACGGACGGACGGACAGACGGACATGGCTATGTCGACTCGGCTGTTGATACTGATCAAGAATATATATACTTTATGGGGTCGGAGAAGCTTCCTTCTTCCTGTTACATACTTTTGCACAAAACCATTTTACCATTTTTTTACCCATTTCATGGGTTAAGGGTATAAAAAACGTATACACAATTCTCGTTCTATTAGTTTATGTTAATATATAAAATAAATTAGTTTATTATTACAAATTCTCTTTAGAGGTGGTAGACATTTGATATAAATTTTAGCCTCCTATCCAAGAACCAAGACAATGTCAAAAGATATTCTCCAGTTGGTATAGGAAGTGGCATATATATCAATCTTGGATAAAATCCGTCAATGATTTGTGGACCCTAGAGTTTTACATAAAATTATTTTAATTTAATAATAAGTAAAAAATTTAAAACTTTTGTACCTATTAGCCTTTTGAAAAACTTTGCCTCTGACAATAATATTGTTGTTGTTGTTCCGTTAAAATTTAACGTTGTCCTATGACGGCTTATTGCCCTTAGCCGACATTCGTGTATAACGACCCATGATTTGTTGTAGCTCTCAAAAATAAAATTCGTCATCCTGTATTCGACTGTACCCTGTTAAGATATATTATTTATATGCATTCCAAATTAAAACGTTCAACCTACTTACATTGCAACTTATTTTTAAAGTTTGCCATATTATCAATGTTTCGAGAACAATAACTTTAGTGAAAATATCAAATTAAATTGTGTTTAATCCGCTCCCTCATATTTAAAACTCTTGCTGCTTTGGCATAATCAAAAATCGTTTCCAATACAGTATTGTTATGCCAACGAAAGCAAAATCTTAAATTGTTTTCCATTAAAAACACATTATGTCCATTAAAATGATAAATTATATTATGACAAAATGTTTAGTAAAGTTTTATATGTAATTGAAAAGCAATTGCCTTAGTATTAAACTTTTAATTTAAAGTTTTTAATAGTAATTATTTAAACTAAAAATATCCATATATACAGAAATCGGCTAAAATCTTTACTCGACTTGTCTTACATTTAGTATATCTAACATGAATTTAATGCAGTTTTTGGTAGAACTCGTCATCTGCTCGCCAATTTTAGTTACCATATGGTTTTATGTATTTAAAAAGTATTGAACATGGTAATAAACGATTAAAGAAAAATATAAAACGAAATATATGAACATTATGCATTAACTATTCTTAAAACAACTGAAATGGCTCAAACGGATGTAATGATGAACTTAGCAGTTGATGCTAATTATGGATATACATATGTATATACAGTAAATCAAATCTTATTTTACGCATTTCCAATACATTAAAATATTTAGCGCATAAATGTTTGAGGATGCTAATACTTAGTATTATATCCTTAAGCCTGAAGTACTTCCTTTAGCAGAGTCGATATTGCCATGTCCGTCTGTCTGCCTGTCTAACCATCTGAATGTATGAACGCGTCGATCTTACCAACTACAAAAGCTAGATTCCAGATTTTGGGTACGAGCTCTCCTATTGCCTAGGAAGGGCAAGATTGTTTAAAATATTTGATAACTATTCAGGTTTACATGGAATTGATAACATTTAAGCCTTGAATTTCGAAAATTTTAAAATGGGGATTGAAAACATTTACAAAGTACTGAAAATTTTTATTAAAACCGATTGAGAAACACCGGAGATATGACACACAACATCAATCATTGGTTTTTATGATCAAGGTTTATGGGTATCTTCTAAACTACAAAAGCTTGAGACTATTATAATATTAATAAATAGTAAGCTCGACTAGAAGATACCCTTAACCCTTGATCACCTTCACGGACAAAGGCCCGACCATCTGTCTGACAGATATACAAGTTAAGTAATCTTAACCTTACTTCATATATGAAATAGAATTAAGCTGAATAATGACAAAATTGTTCTATATAGAAAGTATAATTCGACACCCAAAATTGTTTACTGGAACTAGGTCAGGTGGTCAGCAAAAAAGATCAACAACCTAAACTCAGTAAACTCTTGCGAAATGTGACACCACGTAACATACAATAAACTTATTAATTTACACATACATACGTTTACTACTGTACCAATGCTTTAATATTTCATATCTCCGGTGTTTCTTAACCGATTTTAATACAAGTTTCACAGATGTACATTATTTTGCTAATATTTTCATTCTCTATTTTCAAGATTTCGATTTTCAAGATTTTTTTGTTATCGATTACATGTGTATATATATAGCCTAGGGATTATGAGAGCTCATATCCAATCTGGATTCTCTAGCTTTTGTAGTTTCTGAGATCGTGACGGACAGACAGACGGAAATGGCTATATCGACTCGGCTGTTGATGCTGATCAAGAATATATATACTTTATGGGGTCGGAGAAGCTTCCTTCTCCCTGTTACATATTTTTGAACAAAACCATTATACCCTTTTTTACCCATTTCATGGGCTAAGGGTATAAAAAGGCTTGATAATCATTGGAAAATTTAACATAGCTTACATAGTATTTAAATGACGCATAGTAGTGTGACGAGCCCATTAAACATATAATTACTTATACTTGTCGCATTTAGGAATTCATATCAAATCAATATATATAAAACACCAAGTAAAAAGCCTCTGGTTGAAAAAACCACTACTTTGTTTCTCAGTTTCTTCTGAAGCCTATAAGTTGTTGCTGATCGAATTTGACCGAATTTCCAGTTGAAGTGGGCCCTCGTAAAGAACTGCATGAACGTTCGAGTACCTGAAGACGCCTGACTACCTTTTGCAATGGGTCAAACTATTGCGCCGGCAACGTAGTTACAGCTGAAGTGGGGCGGATAGTTGACCTCACTGTTTACTGTTTACTTCGAGCACCTTTGTACTCAAGCTTATACTTAGATGCAGTTGCCAGGCTGGTTTTAGATTTGTTTCCTCACAATATTACAAAATACAACTCTTTCACTTTCAATAGATAAAATATCGTCAGATTGAAAGATTAGCTTCCTTCTGCCTGTTACATTCTTTTGCACAAAAGCATAAGACCGTTTTTTACACATTTCATGGGTTAAGGGTATAAATAGTTAACCCGCCCGAATGATAATATTGTAAATATATATAAACACATATATTATTAGTATATTATATTATTATTATGCAGAAAAAGTCTTTCAAATCAAGTTATATGATCAATAATCCATTCGACTATTCGACTATATGCTCGACTATGAAATACACTTAACCCAAGTTATTAAAATAGAAACTTAAACACATTTTTCTTTCTATTAGTTTAATGTATAAAATAATTTAGCTTATTAGTTGGAGATCACGACATCAGTAAACTTTAATAATAATAATAATAATAATAATATATTTATGAAGTAACATATACTTTATCCAAACTTTCATTGTTATAAGTCCTCTGTAAAGGTAAAGTAGACATTTGTTATGAATTGGAGCCTCCCATCCAAGAACCAAGAGATTGCCAAAAGATATTCTCCAGTTGGTATGGGGAGTGGCATATATTTTAATCTTAGAAAAAATCCGTCAACGATTTGTGGACCCTAGAGTTTACCAGAAACATATTTTATAATATTAATAAACTAAAAATGTAAATACTTGTACTTACCACATAGGGACATGTGTGATTGAAGTTAGTAAAATCTTTAAAAAGTTTGAAGATAATTATTGCAATTGGATTGTACGCCTTTTTTACAAAACGACAAGCATCAATTGTTTGATTTACGAGCCATGGCTTGTAGCCATTAGCCTTTTGAAACATTTCGCCTCTGACAATAATATCGTTGGCTGGATAAAGAAAAGTTCCGTTAAAATTTAACGTTGTCCTATGACGGCTTATTGCCCTTAGCCGACATTCGTGTATAACGACCCACGATTTGTTGTAGCTCTTACAAATCGCATTCGTCATCCTGTATTCGACTGTACCCTGTTAAAATATATTTTGTATATGCATTCCAAATTAAAACGTTCAACCTACTTACATTGCAACTTATTTTTAAAGTAATCCATATTATTAATATTCCGAAAGCAATAACTTTGGTGCACATAGTGAATACCAGATTCAATTCTGTTTAACCAGTTTAAGAATAATCAAAAATCACTTTGATAAAAATTATAGCAACAACGAAAGTTCAAGCTTAATTTTTTTTGCATTAAAAATACATTATGTCAATTATAATTTTAATTTCATAGTAAAATAATTAGTAAAGTATTATATGTAATTGAAAAGACAATTTCCTTAGTATTTAAAATGTGACTTTCAACTTTTACAAAAAATTATGTAAACTAAAAATATCAAAATATACAGTTGTCGGTTAAAATCTTAACTCATTTTGTGTCATTAACTCATTTCTTTAACAGTAAAAATATTTGATTATGTATTGTGGTCGTCTCATTCATATTATTAATGCAGTTTTTGTAGAACTACCTTTCTCACCAATTTTAGTAACCAAACTTGGCCTTTACGTAAAAAAAAAAAATTGAACTTGAACTCAAAATCGATTGACGAAAAATTTTAAAGGAAACATATGAATATATATAAACTATTCTTAAAACAAGTGAAATTGCTCGAACGGGCGTAATCACAGACTTGGCTACATCCACTAGGATGTTGCTGCTAATTATGGATCTATTATGGATATGTGTATACACTTATTTTAGGCAGTTAGAAAACAGTAAAATGTGTGGCCTAATAATGTTTAAGTAAAGAGAGTAATATCCTTCAGCCATAAGTACTTCCCTTAGTTTACGGGATGTTTCTGGGCTGATTTTGCTCCACTTATCCAAAAAACATTTTGAGATCCTATTTGTTTGATATGCTATGCTTCCGGATGCTATTTTCCAGCAAAACCCACAAAATCTCAATAAAATGTATAAAATCTAAAATTTCGAAAACTTAAAAATTTGGATTGAAAGTATTAACAAAATAATGAACATCTGGGACCGTATGGTGCAATTTTCAATGACTTTTCCGCATAGATCGGGCTGAATTTAAGGGATGGCCTGTGTTATGTTCCCCTTTAGAGAATTGGTCGATTGCGGCTTATTTTCATAGACCTGCGACTTTAAAAACCACACAGGAAAATGTCTTGTGGGGTCAAATCGCATGACCTTCGTAGCCAATCCACATAACCTCTTCGAGAGATAATCTTACCCTCAAATCGTTCATGCAGAATGTCAATCGTGGTGCCCACTGTTTGGCACATAGCGCCGTCCTGCTGGAATGACATGTCGTCTAGGTCCATATTGTTGAATTTGGGCCATAAGAAATTGGTTATCATCGTTCTGTAGCGCACGCCGCCGGCCTAAAATCCACACCAAACGGTTACTTTGAGGATACGTACGGGTGTTGGCTGATTGTTTACTGAACCGGTGGTCTCAAACTTAGCTACCAAACGTTGAAGAGTCGACTGTGAATGGCCACTACATCTAACGTAAAATGAGCACAATGCGTGCAACGTTTGTATTAGCGAAAATTCATTTTGTAATAAAGTCTTATCATTTGAACGTGCTGTTTAATCGTGTAACTTGCCATGATGATTTGGCATAAGCAACTGATTAATAAACAAAATGGCTGTCACGTGCCGCCAAAATCTACCCGCGCCAATTGAAACACCATGATTGGGGCTGTGTTTCATTCAAGCAGAGAACATGACTATCTAACATTGGCAACCACTGAGCCAGACAATGCAAAGTGCAGCGGCGAAAAAAACTTTTAAAATGATCAGTTCTCATTTGTGCGTAAATTGCCTATTTCATTGACCATTCAATTGATATGTCAAAGTGGATGCAGAATGTAATCGAAAATTTTACGAAACATGAAAAACGACTTAAGTATTATGTTGCGTAAATGTTTGTGCCAGTGGCTAAAAAAGACCAAAAAAAGTAAAATTTTGAAATATGGTCATATCTGCAATACTGTACCTATACTTGATGACTTTTCATCAAATTTGTATACTTCCGGTGTTTCTTATTTGATTTGAATAGAAATTTCACAGATTTTTAAAATTGACGATTTTTTTGTTATCAGTTACACCTAAATATCGTAAACCTGAAAAATTATCGAAAGTTTTAAGTAAACTTGTACTGCTTAGGGCTTAGGAGAGCTCATATGAGTCACCTTAAGTCTCTAGAATTGTAGTTCCTGAGATCAATGCGTTCATACATACAGACGGACGGACATGGCTATATCGACCTTATGTGGTCGGAAAATTTGCTGTTACATACTTTTGCATAAAACATAAATTCGAGTAAGCTCGAGTAGAAGATACCCTTAACGGACGGTCGGTATAGTTTCAACCCTCATTTTCAATTTTTTTAAAATTAAAGATTTGTTTGTTATCGATTCCATGTTTATATCGTAAGCCGGAAAAGTTATCGAAAATTTTAAACAAACTTGCTATGAGCTAATATTCAAAGCCTGGAGACTCTAACTTTTGTAATTCCTGAGATCGACGCGTTCATACATACAGACAGGCGGACAGACGGACATGGCTAAATCGACTCGGCTGTTGATGTTGATCAAGAATATATATACTTTATGGGGTCGGAGAAGCTTTCTTCTGCCTGTAACATACTTGGGTTAAGGGTATAAACATTATACCCTTTCTTACTTATTTCATGGGTTAAGGGTATAAAAAAAGGTAAGTTTAAAATACAAATTTGTGATTGTTTGCTGGTACATCATAGTTTTGACAAGTTATTATTAAAGCGCCAATTTCAGATAATCAGTTCACAGATGAGTTCTTAAAGAAGGAAATACAAATAAACAAAGGAAAACAATTTAATTGATTTATTATTTTAACAGATAAGGTTAATTGCATCATTACTTCACCCAAGCGGAGTGGCGAAAAAGCAAAAATTTCAACGGTCGATGTCACTATAGATTGGAACGTTAAAGATCTTCTTGTCAAGAAATACTTAAAGAAATTGCCATTCTTCTTTTAGGCTATACAAGGAGACAAGCGCGCACTCCGAAAAATAGGAATTAAAAAAGAGCTGGAAAATTCAAACTAGTTTTAGCAAATGTAGAGAAATGCAAAGCAATCACAAATTGTGTTATATATTAATATATTATTATAAAACAAATATATTTTATTAAATTCTTATTGACTTATAGAACAAAAATGGGGCCGGTTAAACGCCGTTTCATTAGGTCTAGCTGCTGGTCAGTCAATTGTGGTTTGAGTTAATTGTTAATAATATATTTTTTTAGTTTATTTGTTGGTTCATTAAACCGTGTTTTATTTTTAAGATTTATTAACAAATCTTTTATTTCTATAAGTTGTTTGTTATAAATCCTCTGTAAAGATAAAGTAGATATTTGTTACAAATTGTACCTTCCTATCGAAGAGCCAAGTAACTGCGAAAAGATAATCTCCAGTTGGGAATGGAAGTGGCATTAGGCTCAATCTTGGATAAAATCCATCAACGATTTGTGTACCCTAAAATTTTAATCAGTAATGTACTTTTTTCATAATAAATAACAAAATTAAAAATTTAATACTTGCCACATAAGGACATGTATGGTTAAAGTTAGTAAAATCTTTGAGAAGGTTAAAAATAAGAATTGCAAATGGATGGTACGGTTTTCTAATAAAACGGCAAGCATCAATTGTTTGATTTACGAGCCATGGCTTGTAGCCATTAGCCTTTTGAAATATTTGAACTCTGACATATATATCGTTGGCAGGATAAAGAAAAGTTCCGTTAAATTTAAACGTTGTCTTATGGCGGTTTATTGCCCTTAGCCGACATTCGTGTATAACGACCCATGATTTGTTGTAGCTCTCACAAACCGCATTCGTCAACTTGTATTCGACTGTATCCTGTTCAAATATATTATTTATCTGCAACCCAAATTAAAACTTTATCCTACTTACATTGCAACTTATTTTAAAAGTTATCCATATTATCAATATTCCGAAAACAAAAACTTTGATGTACATAGTGAAAATTCCAGATTGAATTGTTGTTAGCCAATTCCCTCATATTTAAAACTCTTGCTGCTTTGAAATTATCAAAAATCGTTTCTAAAAAATTACAACACTTAAAATTTTTAACCATTAAAAATACATTATGCGGATTATAATGATAAAGCAGAATGTACTTTCTGGCATAATAATTAGTAAAACCCATATTGCTTTATTTGTAATTGAAAAGACAATTGCCTTGATATTTAAAGTTTATTTTTCAGCTTGTGATAAAATTTATTATATATATTTATTTAATCGAAAAATTATGTGTTTCAAATATGTGCGACATTGTATCGTACAACATCCACGATTTACTTCATACAAAATCAGACTGTTGAAAAGACAATTGCCTTGGTATTTAAAGTTAATTTTTCAGTTGTGTTGAAATTGATTATATATTGTTTTAATCGAAAAATGATGTGCTTTAAATATGTGGGACATTGTATCGTACAACATCCACGATTTGCTCCATACAAAATCAGACTGTTGAGTTAATGGTTAATGGCTGCTTCCTCGTACGCGATTGAAAATTACTTACAACACTAAAAAGTTCCATAGAAAAGCTAACCAATATTTTAAACAAATTCACAAGATAATAGAGAGATAACGCAAAAGTCTCCTAACAATTATTGCGATATTGAAGACATTCCTTTTTTATAACAGTTAAAAATTACAAACTTTTGTACGAAACAATTTATAGCAATAATTAAATATATGTATATAATTCAATTATACTTAAGAAAAAGATCGACCATCTATATATGTGCAATATATATAAATTTAATCTATCCTTATATTGTTTAATTATAACATGTTTATTTATTTTTTTTATGCCGAGAGAATAATAAAAAAAAAACAAACGGCTTTCTGGAGGAAATTGGTTTCTTAAAAGGAATAAGTATTAAATATAATTTAAAAATAATTAAATTAAATGTGCATATATCAATAGTTAGAACAGTGTCCAGAAAAAAATTGAAGTTGCTTTAATTTCGGCAAAAAACGAAAAATGCTTAAACGTCAATATTTCCTATGATATATCACATTTTAAATTTTTATAATAATTGAATACATTTTCCTTTAGTATATTGAGGTACATATTATTGTCCATTTGATTCTCAATAATCACTAAGTTACAGCCACCGACGTATTTGACTGTTGCCTTTAAGTATTTGAGATCCAGCTTATTATTGAATTGTCGCCATACATAATTCCGTTTGTCTAAGCCATAAGTGTTTTATTTGAACTCGTCTGAAAATGTGTTTCAGGACTCCAAATCCTTGAAAAAGTGGATTTTGGCGATCATCATTCTAGAGTCTTTATTTCTTGTGCTTATAAAGAACTTCTTCCATGGTAGTCGGTTATTAAAGTTATGGTTGCGTAATACCCGGCGCACGCTTTCCACACTGCAGTCTTTACTATTTCAGTCTAAACCTGTTGAGTAAGTAGACAAGTACTTTTTTGTTCAAGAGCTCTTGAAACATATTTTCGATATTTGCAAGCATAGATAGTTAAATATGTTTTGCAAATATGAAGAACTGTCTTTAAATGGAGAAGGCGAATAATATATCTTTAAATCTTTATTGGACGTAGATGTACTAAAGGTCCCAACAATACCAAGCACCGGCTTGTTAACGCGCATTAACGACCCTAGCACAAAGCAACCCTCCTCCCGCTCGTTCGACCGAGGGGCGCACCGCGTAGCGTGCGGTTACGAAGATCGAGAACAAGTAGACAAATAAAACAAGACTTGTTTTTTAAGAGAGCAAATAGGAATGACATTATGTATTAAATAGGAAAGATCGTTATATGTTGCTCATCTCTCCTGCTGTCTTTTTCTGACTGATGACTGGTTACATATGACAAACAATTTGCAAATTTCTAAGCCCGAAAACTGCCAGTAACATACTGGCAATAAACCGTCAAAGCAGACAATCAAGCCATCCATCCATCTCTGAGAGTCTCCTAAACAAACTTACTAAATATTTAATTACAGGCATTTTGTTATATCGCTCTCGGCTAATTTGCTGTTTAACTCTTTACCTCCGACGTTGTGTTCAGTATTTTGAATTCAGAGTCTACCTTTTGACTCCAACTCTGAGTAAGAATCGGCAATGAGACCAACGGTCGGTCAACATGCTTAAATATTCAAACCGTAAATACAAACAAAGCGATTGCTAAAAAGTTGTTTCATAGTTTTGTTTGGTATGTCTCGCTGATAGCTTATGTATTTTTGTGTTACAAAATAAAGTTCTAAGACATTGCGTAAGAGCTCGCATTGAGAGAAAGGTTAACAGCTTTCCACTGCTGCAAAACACACATACAAAATCTAACAGCAAATTAATTTATCAAGTTGACAGCCACACAATGATCTACCCCATCATAACTTAGCTTGCGCTTTATTAGGCAGCTTACAATATATTAAATACATTTATTTTAATAATACATTATTTACATACCATATAATAACATATATACACATATGTACATGTACTACTGGACCAATACTTGATGGTTTCATATCTCCGGTGTTTCTTAATAGATTTTAATGAAATTTTTACACAAGTTCATTATTTTGCTTATAGTTTCAATCCTCATTTTCAGTTTTTTGAAATTCAAGATTTTTTTGCTATCGATTACATGTGTATATCGTAAACCTGAAAAGTTATCGAACATTTGAAATAAACTTGTCATGCCTAGGGATTAGGAGAGCTCATATCCAATGTTTGGAGTCTCTAGCTTTTGTAGTTTCTAAGATCGACGCGTTCATACATACAGACGGACGGACGGACAGACGGACGGACGGACAGACGGACATGGCTATGTCGACTCGGCTGTTGATACTGATCAAGAATATATATACTTTATGGGGTCGGAGAAGCTTCCTTCTTCCTGTTACATACTTTTGCACAAAACCATTTTACCATTTTTTTACCCATTTCATGGGTTAAGGGTATAAAAAACGTATACACAATTCTCGTTCTATTAGTTTATGTTAATATATAAAATAAATTAGTTTATTATTACAAATTCTCTTTAGAGGTGGTAGACATTTGATATAAATTTTAGCCTCCTATCCAAGAACCAAGACAATGTCAAAAGATATTCTCCAGTTGGTATAGGAAGTGGCATATATATCAATCTTGGATAAAATCCGTCAATGATTTGTGGACCCTAGAGTTTTACATAAAATTATTTTAATTTAATAATAAGTAAAAAATTTAAAACTTTTGTACCTATTAGCCTTTTGAAAAACTTTGCCTCTGACAATAATATTGTTGTTGTTGTTCCGTTAAAATTTAACGTTGTCCTATGACGGCTTATTGCCCTTAGCCGACATTCGTGTATAACGACCCATGATTTGTTGTAGCTCTCAAAAATAAAATTCGTCATCCTGTATTCGACTGTACCCTGTTAAGATATATTATTTATATGCATTCCAAATTAAAACGTTCAACCTACTTACATTGCAACTTATTTTTAAAGTTTGCCATATTATCAATGTTTCGAGAACAATAACTTTAGTGAAAATATCAAATTAAATTGTGTTTAATCCGCTCCCTCATATTTAAAACTCTTGCTGCTTTGGCATAATCAAAAATCGTTTCCAATACAGTATTGTTATGCCAACGAAAGCAAAATCTTAAATTGTTTTCCATTAAAAACACATTATGTCCATTAAAATGATAAATTATATTATGACAAAATGTTTAGTAAAGTTTTATATGTAATTGAAAAGCAATTGCCTTAGTATTAAACTTTTAATTTAAAGTTTTTAATAGTAATTATTTAAACTAAAAATATCCATATATACAGAAATCGGCTAAAATCTTTACTCGACTTGTCTTACATTTAGTATATCTAACATGAATTTAATGCAGTTTTTGGTAGAACTCGTCATCTGCTCGCCAATTTTAGTTACCATATGGTTTTATGTATTTAAAAAGTATTGAACATGGTAATAAACGATTAAAGAAAAATATAAAACGAAATATATGAACATTATGCATTAACTATTCTTAAAACAACTGAAATGGCTCAAACGGATGTAATGATGAACTTAGCAGTTGATGCTAATTATGGATATACATATGTATATACAGTAAATCAAATCTTATTTTACGCATTTCCAATACATTAAAATATTTAGCGCATAAATGTTTGAGGATGCTAATACTTAGTATTATATCCTTAAGCCTGAAGTACTTCCTTTAGCAGAGTCGATATTGCCATGTCCGTCTGTCTGCCTGTCTAACCATCTGAATGTATGAACGCGTCGATCTTACCAACTACAAAAGCTAGATTCTAGATTTTGGGTACGAGCTCTCCTATTGCCTAGGAAGGGCAAGATTGTTTAAAATATTTGATAACTATTCAGGTTTACATGGAATTGATAACATTTAAGCCTTGAATTTCGAAAATTTTAAAATGGGGATTGAAAACATTTACAAAGTACTGAAAATTTTTATTAAAACCGATTGAGAAACACCGGAGATATGACACCATCAATCATTGGTTTTTATGATCAAGGTTTATGGGTATCTTCTAAACTACAAAAGCTTGAGACTATTATAATATTAATAAATAGTAAGCTCGACTAGAAGATACCCTTAACCCTTGATCACCTTCACGAACAAAGGCCCGACCATCTGTCTGACAGATATACAAGTTAAGTAATCTTAACCTTACTTCATATATGAAATAGAATTAAGCTGAATAATGACAAAATTGTTCTATATAGAAAGTATAATTCGACTCCCAAAATTGTTTACTGGAACTAGGTCAGGTGGTCAGCAAAAAAGATCAACAACCTAAACTCAGTAAACTCTTGCGAAATGTGACACAACGTAACATACAATAAACTTATTAATTTACACATACATACGTTTACTACTGTACCAATGCTTTAATATTTCATATCTCCGGTGTTTCTTAACCGATTTTAATACAAGTTTCACAGATGTACATTATTTTGCTAATATTTTCATTCTCTATTTTCAAGATTTCGATTTTCAAGATTTTTTTGTTATCGATTACATGTGTATATATATAGCCTAGGGATTATGAGAGCTCATATCCAATCTGGATTCTCTAGCTTTTGTAGTTTCTGAGATCGTGACGGACAGACAGACGGACATGGTGTAACGTTCGTTGTTGAGGAAGCTTGTGATTACAATTTTTATCGCAACCGTTCTTGACAATTGTGTCGCCTGCGATAAAAAAGCACAGGTACCGTAATTCCGCGGCTGTGCTCTCTTATTCAGCAGAGAGAATGCTCCAGAGCTTTGAAGCCGGATCGCAACCAGCTTCATACTCTCCAATAAAAGAGCTTTCAAAAACGCCTATATAAAGTGCATGCTTAGGTGACAGCGCTCTCTTCTGTTTTTTGTAAAGGCTTGTAAAAGTTACGCCGGGCTGCCGAGTCGCGAACTACCGAAAAAAAAATTTTAACACGTGATCGCGATGCACAAGTTGGTGCTTCGAAAAGAGTGAAAATTAATTTGAAACAAACATTTACCATTTAATTCGCCATCCAATCGATATAACCCGATAACCTTGTGTGTGGAATCAGCCAAATTAAATTCAAACTACACTGACAATTTTATTCACCAACTTGAGTGAACACCCACACGACCTATAAGTGGATCCAACTTGGAGACGCACCAAATCACCACGCGTTTGTCAACGCAGGCCCAGTAACGCCGTGTAATTTTTTTGGACCCAAACCTCGTCTATAATCTGGTCCAGAGCAGCCCATCCCTTACTCGCAGTGCCTACAAGAGCAAGCGACATTTTTGCTCTTCGCCCTTGCATGGCCTGGCACCGTCCACCGACGCCCGGGAGCAGCTTCTTTCCATGATGTCCAGAGGAGGCAACAAATCCTAGGGAGACCCGCAGTGAAGACATGTAGACATGCAGATTTCCTGCATTGCCGATCTAAGTTTCATTTTTTTATATCTCTAAGTAGCTATGTAATGAGTGCAGTGCAAAATCAAATAAAAAAAAAAAGAGAAAACAATGCCCGCTTAAGTTCAGCTCTCTCTTAGTCTGTATGTAGTTCACCCATATATATGTATTATTATGTTATTCCGTTTGTTACCTCTCCGATTTATCATTCATTTATCAAGAGAACCTATGCACAAGTGATAAACATTTATATATAATTCAAACCACACCTTTCATTTGATTGAAATGATGTAAAGTAATTAAATTAATTAACAACAAAAAAAAAAAAAAAAAAAAAAAAACGAAAAAACCACAAGACAATTTACAAAACAAAAGAAACAAACACACATTAAAAGCAACGATGGACTCTCTCGCTGGAAGGCCTTTCATCGTCGGAGCATCATATCTGTGTAAGTACATAAAAGCTATGGAGTAGTAAGCCCTCTTACTCGTTTTACACATTTTCCAATCAAAGCTTTAGACATCAGTATATATCCTATATATTATATACTATACTGTATTTGTGTTGTTGTAATTGTGCATATGTTCTGTTACGAAAAATGAACTATAAGTTTCCATTAGATCTGTTGGAAATCATCAAAAGTAAATTGTTATTGCTTTTGCAGCGCACTCCCTTAAAAGTTAAGCTTGACTCAATGAAATAAAAACCACCTAGTAGTAATATTATTAGTTATCAAACACACTGAAAAAAAGGTTCAATGCTTTTGAATTAAAATTTTTGTAAGCTTGAATTTGAATTGAAGAAAAAAAAATTAACAAACAAAAACAAAAACCGAAATGTAATCATATTTTAATTTTCCATTTGCATCATTATTAAATCAGTAAGCAATCAATGTATAAAAAAAAAAAATAACAAAAAAAAAAACAAAACAGAAATTGTTATAATATTTTAATTTTCCATTTACATATTTGTTAAATAAATTAAGTAATGAAACTCAATCCTATCTTTGTTACATATTAATATATAGATTATAGTATGTTCGGCTAAAGTTATCTTGTCCTGGTGACATGGTAACATAAACGGTAGTAACGCACATTTTTTTTTTGGGGACTTTAACAACAGCCCGCTATATAAGTCCATGTTGGGTAGGGTATAGAAAGCGGTTGTCAACCACCAGCTCAGACACCGCCACCACCAGTTTTAAAAAAGAAGTCACCCGTTTTTTTTTTAAGCATATCGGTCCATGAGTCACAGCTCGCCTAGCTGTTGTTGTTAAATAATTTTTTTTTTGACGATATTTTGCGTACTTGTTTCTTGTAGTGTCCGGAGGGATCCTAAATTAACACTTTTGTACGCTAGAGTCAAGGAAATAGCAAAAACCCACCCCATCCCGCAAGAGCTACGGTATTATGGGATCCCGCTCGCTATACCTCCTTCGACTCATCGGATGCCTGCTATTGACTTCCTCGCTCACACCAAGTCAATACATGCAATCGAGAAAGAAGGTTACAAAGTTTTTTTTGGCGCCCAACGTGGGGCATCTGTCGGTGGTAAAAAGTAAATAATTTTCTTGCGACCACCTATGTGGCCAGTAGAGAGCAGAGATTTTGCTCGACTTCTCATTATCAATGATGTATTCTGGATCCCTGATTGGATTGACACAGGCCGTAGCATCCGATTTTGAGAAACATGACAAATTTTTTTTAGGCGTTTTGGATTCTTATAATTAGAGTCAATTAGATTATCTGCCAAATGCTTAAATTAAGGGGATCATGTAAATAAAGAGAAAAGTCAAAGCTAATTTTGCCATCTGATAGATGCACATACAACATTAGCTCATGTAGTATGCATACTGGACATAGGCTGTGCTTGAAGTAGTCGAATCTTCAAAATACTCTTAAAAGCTTTTTGGATTCTTGCATGTTTGGCTCAGCTCAGACATCCTGTTAATCGCTAAGATAGGAGCCTTTTTGTTGAGAAGAACTGGCTAATACAGTCAAAAGTCCAAATGTATATGTTTATTGTTAGTAGGAGCAAATCGGTTATAAGTTCAAAGGTTAGAGGCAATGTGGAATTTAGGCTGGATCTGCATATCATGCGAAAGCGTATTTGTACCGCTTAATGAAACATTGTTGAAAACTAAGAGAACTTTAGCCAAGTTTGATCTGAATAATTAGTTAAAATAGCCCAGTTGATAAATTGCTTCTTATTTAAAACTGGCCGATTAAGTTACTGCCGTATATGTTACCAATAAAATGTCACAACAGGAAGAAAATTGAAAATTAATAAATTATTTAATAAAGAAATGTTACCAAGACATTCACCTGTACAAGCTCGACAGCCAAGTACAGATGCTGTACAAAACTGTTTAGTTTGTTCTCAAGGATTAACAGATACAGAACCATGCTATGTTACACCGTGTAACCATGTGTACCATAGGCAATGCCTAGAGAGTCGGTTGACGACTCATAAAGATTGTCCTAGCTGTTTTCAAATAATTGAAACAGCCCAGTTGAAACTAGTGGTAGGAAATTGTTCACCGACACGACAAACGGAAGCTGCAGTCAAGCCGCAGTCCCAAAGTCGACATACTGTCACGCGCAGCTTGTCACGAGCTCTGAATGAAGAACAAGCGCAGAGTTATCACCTGCCTGGACAGGTACAGAACAAAAGTAAAAGTTCTAACCCTGTAGTTGCACAATCTAATTCTAAAAGGCGAGGGGGATCAAACGGATCTCGGCCCAATTATGTACCGAGAGAGCCAAGTATTGACTACGCCTTGATACAGAATATGATCGAGCAGACAGTTTCTCGTTTGGTATCAACACTCAATTTAAACCCACAAAATGAATCACCCTTAAGAAATAGTCGGTTACATCATAGTGAGCCAATATCATCACCTGGTTCGTCGTCAGTACCTAGCAATCAAATTGCTAATATTATGCAAAAGTGGAATTTAACTTTTGAGGGAACTGAGCAAGGCTTAACCGTAGAAGAATTTATTTATCGAGTCAAATCACTAACGGATGAAACGCTAGAAAGTGATTTTCAAGGCTTGTGCAAGCACTTGCATATATTGTTTGCAGGCAAAGCCCGAGATTGGTTTTGGAGATACCACAAAGGAGTATCTCGTATTGTCTGGTCGGATTTTTGTATGTCCTTAAGACAGCAATATAAAGACTATACGTCGGACTTCCTAGGCAAAGAACGTATTCGGGCACGTAAGCAAAAGTCAGGGGAGACGTTTGCAATGTTTTTTGATGCTGTGGCAGCATTAATGGATAACGCCTCTGTCCGAATAGACGAAGACGAAATTCTAGAAATTCTGAAAAACAATCTATTACCCGAAACGCGACAACAGTTATTATATCAGCCAATCAGAACCATTAGTGAGTTGCGAAAACTAGTTCAGATGAAGGAAAATCTGGCTCGTGAAATAGGTGCAGGTTTAGAGAATACGAAAGTAGCCCCATATCGTCGCGCGGTTCATGCAATAGAAATTACTGATCCTCAAAATAGTAATCAGGAGGACTTTGAAAGTGACCTAGACCTAGAAATCGCAGCAGTTCGCTCTTCACATGCCAAGCTAGTATGTTGGAATTGTAACGTCATAGGACATGTGTGGCAAGACTGTTTAACAGAGCGCCGCATATTTTGTTATGGCTGTGGGGAACCAAATGTTTATAAGCCCCAATGCAAAAAATGCATCCGTCGCAGAGCGGAAAACCGAATGCAGGGTGCATCCAACACCACCAGGATGCTCCCGACGAAATAAAAATGCACAAACAGGAAAATACAAGCAAGATTGCTCAGCCAACGCAAGTCTTATCAAGTAGGCAAGATACGTTTCAGCAAAATTACAAAAAGCCGTACTTAGAACGGTTACAAAATTATAAACAAATTAGGCATAAGATTTTTTCGGAAGTAAGTCCCAATAAAATTGTAAGAATAAGTAGAAACACAGTAAGAATTAGAAGTTATTTCGATAAAATAAGAAAGAACCACAAATTATTGATCTCGGCTATAGTGAACAATAAGAATGATCTTAGAAGTTATGCAGCAGTCTCCTTTCTTGAGTTTCAAGAACTTGGACTATTGGACACTGGAGCAAATGTCAGTTGCATAGGCGCTAGTTTAGCCACAAAAAATTTTAGTGAATGCCTAGAATTTACACCATGTGGGTCATATGTGAAAACTGCCGATGGTCGATCCCATATAGTTTGTGGAGTGTTACAGGTTGTTATGACTTACAATGGGGTGAAGAAGCCAATGCAATTGTTCGTAATCCCGTCAATTAAACAGAAACTGATTTTGGGCATAGATTTTTGGAGAACTTTTGAGCTGGCGCCCAAAATAATTCATTCTATAGAGTTGTCACAGACTATTGATAAGTCTGAGGATGTCTATCCTTTAACTGTCTTGCAAAGACAACAGCTTGATGTAGTAAAAAAACTGTTTCCCAACTGTGATACTGGCTTAGGTCGCACTAATTTAATTCAGCATCATATTGACATAGGAGATGCAAAGCCAATTAAACAACGATATTACCCTGTCAGTCCCGCAGTCGAAAAAGTTTTATTTGCAGAGATTGACAGAATGATCTCATTGGATGTTATAGAACCTTCCATTAGTGCTTGGAGTTCACCCATGAGATTAGTGCTCAAGCCCAATAAAGTAAGACTCTGTCTAGATGCTCGCAAACTAAATGATGCTACGGGAAAAGATGCATATCCGTTACCGAGCATCGATGGAATTTTAGCTCGTTTGCCAAAGGCAAATATAATCTCGAAGCTCGATTTAAAAGATGCGTATTGGCAAATTAAGTTGGACGAGGAGTCAAAACCTTTGACAGCTTTCACTGTTCCGGGTAGACCCCTTTACCAATTCAAGGTAATGCCATTTGGACTGTGTAACGCACCATCCACAATGTGTCGTTTAATGGACGAAATTATACCCCCCGACTTGCGATACTGCGTTTTCGGTTACATAGACGATCTTTGTATCGTATCCGAAGATTTTGAATCACATCTGGCGGTTCTGATCAGACTGGCAGATCAGTTTAGAAAAGCGAATATAACTTTAAATATTGATAAAAGTAACTTTTGTGTAAAGAGTATTAATTATTTAGGTTATACTATTGGCTGTGGAGGAATTTCAACTGATTCCAGCAAAATTTCTTGTATTGTAAACTGGCCAGCGCCCAAGAATCTTAAACAGATTCGTGGTTTTCTTGGAGTTTGTAATTGGTACCGGCGTTTTATACAAAACTTTGCAGAGCTTGCTTGTCCAATTACAGAATTGTTGAAAAACAAGAAAAAGTTCATTTGGACTCCGGAAGCCCAAGTGGCAATGGATCAATTGAAGGCCATTTTAACAACTGCCCCTGTTTTGAAAAATCCAGATTTTGCAAAGAAATTTTTTTTGCATTGCGACGCAAGTGATGTTGGTATCGGAGCTGTGTTAGTTCAATTATCTGATAATGAGCACGAGCAACCTATCGCTTTTATGTCAAAAAAATTAAGCCGTTCGCAGAAAAACTACAGCGTTACAGAACGTGAATGCTTAGCCGTAATCCTTGCAGTAGAGAAGTATAGATGCTATCTTGAGCTTCAAGAATTTGAAGTAGTCACTGACCATTCGAGTCTTGTGTGGCTTATGCGCCAACAAAATGTCTCAGGAAGATTGGCTCGTTGGATTTTTAAACTGCAACAATTTAAGTTCACGATTTCCCATCGCAAAGGAAACGAACATGTTGTTCCTGATGCGTTATCTCGTCTGGATGAACCAGAAATTGCAGGCCTTGAGTTAGAGCCAGTCATAGACCTTGAATCTGATTCCTTTAATGATGAGGAGTATGAAAAGCTTAAGACAAAGTTTAAAGCTAATCAAGACAAATTTCCCGACGTCAAAATAGTTGATCCATATTTGTATATCAAGAAAGAACACATGTCTGACGATTTGGAGCAAGACCAAGTATCATGGAAATTATGGGTCCCAGAACGTCTCCGATCAGCGGTGATAAGACAAGCACATGATAGTTTAGTCTCTTCGCATGGCGGTATGCAAAAAACTATAGAAAGAATTCGTCGAAATCTTTTTTGGCCAGGTTTGGCAAGTGACGTACAAAAATATATAAGACAGTGCGAAATATGTAAACAAATGAAAGCACCTAATTATACCTTACGCCCGCCCATGGGAACTCTTAGTCCGACATGCAGGCCCTTCCAGCGATTATATATCGACATACTAGGACCCTATCCGCGTAGTAAAAAAAGAAATATTGGTATTCTTATTGTGCTTGATCACTTTAGCAAATACCATTGGCTGAAACCTTTAAAAAAATTAACGTCTGCAGAAATTCAAGAATATCTACTACACAATATTTTTCATTCAGTTGGTGTTCCTGAAGTTTGTGTTAGCGACAATGGATCGCAGTTCAAAGCGAATGATTTTAACGCATTCCTCACAAAGTTTGGAATACGACATGTGTATACTGCCTTATACTCACCTCAGAGTAATGCTGCGGAGCGGGTAAATCGATCTTTATTAGCGGCAGTGCGATCGTATTTGCAAAATGATCAAAAGGATTGGGATCAGAATCTTACAGGAATTTCATGCGCCTTAAGATCCTCTGTTCATCAGTCATTGCGATGTTCACCATATAAAGCTCTGTTCGGAATAGACATGATAACCCACGGTGCAGACTATCGGCTTTTAAAAGAGTTGTCCCTGTTAGAAGAACAAATAGTTCCTATATCTCGAGCTGATACCCTTGCAATCTTGCGCAGGGATATCAAGTTTAATATCCGTCAAGCGTTTGAACGAAATGAAAAACAATACAATCTTCGCTCAAAGCCAGTTACGTTTAGAGATGGACAAGAAATTTTTAGACGCAATTTTGGGCTTAGCAAATTTACACAGAATATTAATGCGAAATTAGCACCGCAGTTTTTAAAGGCTCGCGTTAAAAAGAAACTAGGAAATTGCTTGTACTTGTTGGAAGACTTGCAAGGAAAAGAAATAGGTACTTTTCATGCCAAAGATATTAGAGCCTGATTCCCGCTAATCGTTCCATCTAGCGAAGTTAGATTATCGGGTGTTGTAACGTTCGTTGTTGAGGAAGCTTGTGATTACAATTTTTATCGCAACCGTTCTTGACAATTGTGTCGCCTGCGATAAAAAAGCACAGGTACCGTAATTCCGCGGCTGTGCTCTCTTATTCAGCAGAGAGAATGCTCCAGAGCTTTGAAGCCGGATCGCAACCAGCTTCATACTCTCCAATAAAAGAGCTTTCAAAAACGCCTATATAAAGTGCATGCTTAGGTGACAGCGCTCTCTTCTGTTTTTTGTAAAGGCTTGTAAAAGTTACGCCGGGCTGCCGAGTCGCGAACTACCGAAAAAAAAATTTTAACACGTGATCGCGATGCACAAGTTGGTGCTTCGAAAAGAGTGAAAATTAATTTGAAACAAACATTTACCATTTAATTCGCCATCCAATCGATATAACCCGATAACCTTGTGTGTGGAATCAGCCAAATTAAATTCAAACTACACTGACAATTTTATTCACCAACTTGAGTGAACACCCACACGACCTATAAGTGGATCCAACTTGGAGACGCACCAAATCACCACGCGTTTGTCAACGCAGGCCCAGTAACGCCGTGTAATTTTTTTGGACCCAAACCTCGTCTATAATCTGGTCCAGAGCAGCCCATCCCTTACTCGCAGTGCCTACAAGAGCAAGCGACATTTTTGCTCTTCGCCCTTGCATGGCCTGGCACCGTCCACCGACGCCCGGGAGCAGCTTCTTTCCATGATGTCCAGAGGAGGCAACAAATCCTAGGGAGACCCGCAGTGAAGACATGTAGACATGCAGATTTCCTGCATTGCCGATCTAAGTTTCATTTTTTTATATCTCTAAGTAGCTATGTAATGAGTGCAGTGCAAAATCAAATAAAAAAAAAAAGAGAAAACAATGCCCGCTTAAGTTCAGCTCTCTCTTAGTCTGTATGTAGTTCACCCATATATATGTATTATTATGTTATTCCGTTTGTTACCTCTCCGATTTATCATTCATTTATCAAGAGAACCTATGCACAAGTGATAAACATTTATATATAATTCAAACCACACCTTTCATTTGATTGAAATGATGTAAAGTAATTAAATTAATTAACAACAAAAAAAAAAAAAAAAAAAAAACGAAAAAACCACAAGACAATTTACAAAACAAAAGAAACAAACACACATTAATAGCAACGATGGACTCTCTCGCTGGAAGGCCTTTCATCGTCGGAGCATCATATCTGTGTAAGTACATAAAAGCTATGGAGTAGCAAGCCCTCTTACTCGTTTTACACATTTTCCAATCAAAGCTTTAGACAGCAGTATATATCCTATATATTATATACTATACTGTATTTGTGTTGTTGTAATTGTGCATATGTTCTGTTACGAAAAATGAACTATAAGTTTCCATTAGATCTGTTGGAAATCATCAAAAGTAAATTTTTATTGCTTTTGCAGCGCACTCCCTTAAAAGTTAAGCTTGACTCAATGAAATAAATACCACCTAGTAGTAATATTATTAGTTATCAAACACACTGAAAAAAAGGTTCAATGCTTTTGAATTAAAATTTTTGTAAGCTTGAATTTGAATTGAAGAAAAAAAAATTAACAAACAAAAACAAAAACCGAAATGTAATCATATTTTAATTTTCCATTTGCATCATTATTAAATCAGTAAGCAATGAATGTATAAAAAAAAAAAAAATAACAAAAAAAAAACAAAACAGAAATTGTTATAATATTTTAATTTTCCATTTACATATTTGTTAAATAAATTAAGTAATGAAACTCAATCCTATCTTTGTTACATATTAATATATAGATTATAGTATGTTCGGCTAAAGTTATCTTGTCCTGGTGACATGGTAACATAAACGGTAGTAACGCACATTTTTTTTTTGGGGACTTTAACAACAGCCCGCTATATAAGTCCATGGTTGGGTAGGGTATAGAAAGCGGTTGTCAACCACCAGCTCAGACACCGCCACCACCAGTTTTAAAAAAGAAGTCACCCGTTTTTTTTTTAAGCATATCGGTCCATGAGTCACAGCTCGCCTAGCTGTTGTTGTTAAATAATTTTTTTTTGGACGATATTTTGCGTACTTGTTTCTTGTAGTGTCCGGAGGGATCCTAAATTAACACTTTTGTACGCTAGAGTCAAGGAAATAGCAAAAACCCACCCCATCCCGCAAGAGCTACGGTATTATGGGATCCCGCTCGCTATACCTCCTTCGACTCATCGGATGCCTGCTATTGACTCCCTCGCTCACACCAAGTCAATACATGCAATCGAGAAAGAAGGTTACAATGGCTATATCGACTCGGCTGTTGATGCTGATCAAGAATATATATACTTTATGGGGTCGGAGAAGCTTCCTTCTCCCTGTTACATATTTTTGAACAAAACCATTACACCCTTTTTTACCCATTTCATGGGCTAAGGGTATAAAAAGGCTTGATAATCATTGGAAAATTTAACATAGCTTACATAGTATTTAAATGACGCATAGTAGTGTGACGAGCCCATTAAACATATAATTACTTATACTTGTCGCATTTAGGAATTCATATCAAATCAATATATATAAAACACCAAGTAAAAAGCCTCTGGTTGAAAAAAACACTACTTTGTTTCTCAGTTTCTTCTGAAGCCTATAAGTTGTTGCTGATCGAATTTGACCGAATTTCCAGTTGAAGTGGGCCCTCGTAAAGAACTGCATGAACGTTCGAGTACCTGAAGACGCCTGACTACCTTTTGCAATGGGTCAAACTATTGCGCCGGCAACGTAGTTACAGCTGAAGTGGGGCGGATAGTTGACCTCACTGTTTACTGTTTACTTCGAGCACCTTTGTACTCAAGCTTATACTTAGATGCAGTTGCCAGGCTGGTTTTAGATTTGTTTCCTCACAATATTACAAAATACAACTCTTTCACTTTCAATAGATAAAATATCGTCAGATTGAAAGATTAGCTTCCTTCTGCCTGTTACATTCTTTTGCACAAAAGCATAAGACCGTTTTTTACACATTTCATGGGTTAAGGGTATAAATAGTTAACCCGCCCGAATGATAATATTGTAAATATATATAAACACATATATTATTAGTATATTATATTATTATTATGCAGAAAAAGTCTTTCAAATCAAGTTATATGATCAATAATCCATTCGACTATATGCTCGACTATGAAATACACTTAACCCAAGTTATTAAAATAGAAACTTAAACACATTTTTCTTTCTATTAGTTTAATGTATAAAATAATTTAGCTTATTAGTTGGAGATCACGACATCAGTAAACTTTAATAATAATAATAATAATAATAATATATTTATGAAGTAACATATACTTTATCCAAACTTTCATTGTTATAAGTCCTCTGTAAAGGTAAAGTAGACATTTGTTATGAATTGGAGCCTCCCATCCAAGAACCAAGAGATTGCCAAAAGATATTCTCCAGTTGGTATGGGGAGTGGCATATATTTTAATCTTAGAAAAAATCCGTCAACGATTTGTGGACCCTAGAGTTTACCAGAAACATATTTTATAATATTAATAAACTAAAAATGTAAATACTTGTACTTACCACATAGGGACATGTGTGATTGAAGTTAGTAAAATCTTTAAAAAGTTTGAAGATAATTATTGCAATTGGATTGTACGCCTTTTTTACAAAACGACAAGCATCAATTGTTTGATTTACGAGCCATGGCTTGTAGCCATTAGCCTTTTGAAACATTTCGCCTCTGACAATAATATCGTTGGCTGGATAAAGAAAAGTTCCGTTAAAATTTAACGTTGTCCTATGACGGCTTATTGCCCTTAGCCGACATTCGTGTATAACGACCCACGATTTGTTGTAGCTCTTACAAATCGCATTCGTCATCCTGTATTCGACTGTACCCTGTTAAAATATATTTTGTATATGCATTCCAAATTAAAACGTTCAACCTACTTACATTGCAACTTATTTTTAAAGTAATCCATATTATTAATATTCCGAAAGCAATAACTTTGGTGCACATAGTGAATACCAGATTCAATTCTGTTTAACCAGTTTAAGAATAATCAAAAATCACTTTGATAAAAATTATAGCAACAACGAAAGTTCAAGCTTAATTTTTTTTGCATTAAAAATACATTATGTCAATTATAATTTTAATTTCATAGTAAAATAATTAGTAAAGTATTATATGTAATTGAAAAGACAATTTCCTTAGTATTTAAAATGTGACTTTCAACTTTTACAAAAAATTATGTAAACTAAAAATATCAAAATATACAGTTGTCGGTTAAAATCTTAACTCATTTTGTGTCATTAACTCATTTCTTTAACAGTAAAAATATTTGATTATGTATTGTGGTCGTCTCATTCATATTATTAATGCAGTTTTTGTAGAACTACCTTTCTCACCAATTTTAGTAACCAAACTTGGCCTTTACGTAAAAAAAAAAAATTGAACTTGAACTCAAAATCGATTGACGAAAAATTTTAAAGAAAACATATGAATATATATAAACTATTCTTAAAACAAGTGAAATTGCTCGAACGGGCGTAATCACAGACTTGGCTACATCCACTAGGATGTTGATGCTAATTATGGATCTATTATGGATATGTGTATACACTTATTTTAGGCAGTTAGAAAACAGTAAAATGTGTGGCCTAATAATGTTTAAGTAAAGAGAGTAATATCCATCAGCCATAAGTACATCCCTTAGTTTACGGGATGTTTCTGGGCTGATTTTGCTCCACTTATCCAAAAAACATTTTGAGATCCTATTTGTTTGATATGCTATGCTTCCGGATGCTATTTTCCAGCAAAACCCACAAAATCTCAATAAAATGTATAAAATCTAAAATTTCGAAAACTTAAAAATTTGGATTGAAAGTATTAGCAAAATAATGAACATCTGGGACCGTATGGTGCAATTTTCAATGACTTTTCCGCATAGATCGGGCTGAATTTAAGGGATGGCCTGTGTTATGTTCCCCTTTAGAGAATCGGTCGATTGCGGCTTATTTTCATAGACCTGCGACTTTAAAAACCACACAGGAAAATGTCTTGTGGGGTCAAATCGCATGACCTTCGTAGCCAATCCACATAACCTCTTCGAGAGATAATCTTACCCTCAAATCGTTCATGCAGAATGTCAATCGTGGTGCCCACTGTTTGGCACATAGCGCCGTCCTGCTGGAATGACATGTCGTCTAGGTCCATATTGTTGAATTTGGGCCATAAGAAATTGGTTATCATCGTTCTGTAGCGCACGCCGCCGGCCTAAAATCCACACCAAACGGTTACTTTGAGGATACGTACGGGTGTTGGCTGATTGTTTACTGAACCGGTGGTCTCAAACTTAGCTACCAAACGTTGAAGAGTCGACTGTGAATGGCCACTACATCTAACGTAAAATGAGCACAATGCGTGCAACGTTTGTATTAGCGAAAATTCATTTTGTAATAAAGTCTTATCATTTGAACGTGCTGTTTAATCGTGTAACTTGCCATGATGATTTGGCATAAGCAACTGATTAATAAACAAAATGGCTGTCACGTGCCGCCAAAATCTACCCGCGCCAATTGAAACACCATGATTGGGGCTGTGTTTCATTCAAGCAGAGAACATGACTATCTAACATTGGCAACCACTGAGCCAGACAATGCAAAGTGCAGCGGCGAAAAAAACTTTTAAAATGATCAGTTCTCATTTGTGCGTAAATTGCCTATTTCATTGACCATTCAATTGATATGTCAAAGTGGATGCAGAATGTAATCGAAAATTTTACGAAACATGAAAAACGACTTAAGTATTATGTTGCGTAAATGTTTGTGCCAGTGGCTAAAAAAGACCAAAAAAAGTAAAATTTTGAAATATGGTCATATCTGCAATACTGTACCTATTCTTGATGACTTTTCATCAAATTTGTATACTTCCGGTGTTTCTTATTTGATTTGAATAGAAATTTCACAGATTTTTAAAATTGACGATTTTTTTGTTATCAGTTACACCTAAATATCGTAAACCTGAAAAATTATCGAAAGTTTTAAGTATACTTGTACTGCTTAGGGCTTAGGAGAGCTCATATGAGTCACCTTAAGTCTCTAGAATTGTAGTTCCTGAGATCAATGCGTTCATACATACAGACGGACGGACATGGCTATATCGACCTTATGTGGTCGGAAAATTTGCTGTTACATACTTTTGCATAAAACATAAATTCGAGTAAGCTCGAGTTGAAGATACCCTTAACGGACGGTCGGTATAGTTTCAATCCTCATTTTCAATTTTTTTTAAATTAAAGATTTTTTTGTTATCGATTCCATGTTTATATCGTAAGCCGGAAAAGTTATCGAAAATTTTAAACAAACTTGCTATGAGCTAATATTCAAAGCCTGGACACTCTAGCTTTTGTAATTCCTGAGATCGACGCGTTCATACATACAGACAGGCGGACAGACGGACATGGCTAAATCGACTCGGCTGTTGATGTTGATCAAGAATATATATACTTTATGGGGTCGGAGAAGCTTTCTTCTGCCTGTAACATACTTGGGTTAAGGGTATAAACATTATACCCTTTCTTACTTATTTCATGGGTTAAGGGTATAAAAAAAGGTAAGTTTAAAATACAAATTTGTGATTGTTTGCTGGTACATCATAGTTTTGACAAGTTATTATTAAAGCGCCAATTTCAGATAATCAGTTCACAGATGAGTTCTTAAAGAAGGAAATACAAATAAACAAAGGAAAACAATTTAATTGATTTATTATTTTAACAGATAAGGTTAATTGCATCATTACTTCACCCAAGCGGAGTGGCGAAAAAGCAAAAATTTCAACGGTCGATGTCACTATAGATTGGAACGTTAAAGATCTTCTTGTCAAGAAATACTTAAAGAAATTGCCATTCTTCTTTTAGGCTATACAAGGAGACAAGCGCGCACTCCGAAAAATATGAATTAAAAAAGAGCTGGAAAATTCAAACTAGTTTTAGCAAATGTAGAGAAATGCAAAGCAATCACAAATTGTGTTATATATTAATATATTATTATAAAACAAATATATTTTATTAAATTCTTATTGACTTATAGAACCAAAATGGGGCCGGTTAAACGCCGTTTCATTAGGTCTAGCTGCTGGTCAGTCAATTGTGGTTTGAGTTAATTGTTAATAATATATTTTTTTAGTTTATTTGTTGGTTCATTAAACCGTGTTTTATTTTTAAGATTTATTAACAAATCTTTTATTTCTATAAGTTGTTTGTTATAAATCCTCTGTAAAGATAAAGTAGATATTTGTTACAAATTGTACCTTCCTATCGAAGAGCCAAGTAACTGCGAAAAGATAATCTCCAGTTGGGAATGGAAGTGGCATTAGGCTCAATCTTGGATAAAATCCATCAACGATTTGTGTACCCTAAAATTTTAATCAGTAATGTACTTTTTTCATAATAAATAACAAAATTAAAAATTTAATACTTGCCACATAAGGACATGTATGGTTAAAGTTAGTAAAATCTTTGAGAAGGTTAAAAATAAGAATTGCAAATGGATGGTACGGTTTTCTAATAAAACGGCAAGCATCAATTGAACCATTAATGATCCATGGCTTGTAGCCATTAGCCTTTTGAAATATTTGACCTCTGACATATATATCGTTGGCAGGATAAAGAATAGTTCCGTTAAATTTAAACGTTGTCTTATGGCGGTTTATTGCCCTTAGCCGACATTCGTGTATAACGACCCATGATTTGTTGTAGCTCTCACAAACCGCATTCGTCAACTTGTATTCGACTGTATCCTGTTCAAATATATTATTTATCTGCAACCCAAATTAAAACTTTATCCTACTTACATTGCAACTTATTTTAAAAGTTATCCATATTATCAATATTCCGAAAACAAAAACTTTGATGTACATAGTGAAAATTCCAGATTGAATTGTTGTTAGCCAATTCCCTCATATTTAAAACTCTTGCTGCTTTGAAATTATCAAAAATCGTTTCTAAAAAATTACAACACTTAAAATTTTTAACCATTAAAAATACATTATGCGGATTATAATGATAAAGCAGAATGTACTTTCTGGCATAATAATTAGTAAAACCCATATTGCTTTATTTGTAATTGAAAAGACAATTGCCTTGATATTTAAAGTTTATTTTTCAGCTTGTGATAAAATTTATTATATATATTTATTTAATCGAAAAATTATGTGTTTCAAATATGTGCGACATTGTATCGTACAACATCCACGATTTACTTCATACAAAATCAGACTGTTGAAAAGACAATTGCCTTGGTACTTAAAGTTAATTTTTCAGTTGTGTTGAAATTGATTATATATTGTTTTAATCGAAAAATGATGTGCTTTAAATATGTGCGACATTGTATCGTACAACATCCACGATTTGCTTCATACAAAATCAGACTGTTGAGTTAATGGTTAATGGCTGCTTCCTCGTACGCGATTGAAAATTACTTACAACACTAAAAAGTTCCATAGAAAAGCTAACCAATATTTTAAACAAATTCACAAGATAATAGAGAGATAACGCAAAAGTCTCCTAACAATTATTGCGATATTGAAGACATTCCTTTTTTATAACAGTTAAAAATTACAAACTTTTGTACGAAACAATTTATAGCAATAATTAAATATATGTATATAATTCAATTATACTTAAGAAAAAGATCGACCATCTATATATGTGCAATATATATAAATTTAATCTATCCTTATATTGTTTAATTATAACATGTTTAATTATTTTTTTTATGCCGAGAGAATAATAAAAAAAAAAACAAACGGCTTTCTGGAGGAAATTTGTTTCTTAAAAGGAATAAGTATTGAATATAATTTAAAAATAATTAAATTAAATGTGCATATATCAATAGTTAGAACAGTGTCCAGAAAAAAATTGAAGTTGCTTTAATTTCGGCAAAAAACGAAAAATGCTTAAACGTCAATATTTCCTATGATATATCACATTTTAAATTTTTATAATAATTGAATACATTTTCCTTTAGTATATTGAGGTACATATTATTGTCCATTTGATTCTCAATAATCACTAAGTTACAGCCACCGACGTATTTGACTGTTGCCTTTAAGTATTTGAGATCCAGCTTATTATTGAATTGTCGCCATACATAATTCCGTTTGTCTAAGCCATAAGTGTTTTATTTGAACTCGTCTGAAAATGTGTTTCAGGACTCCAAATCCTTGAAAAAGTGGATTTTGGCGATCATCATTCTAGAGTCTTTATTTCTTGTGCTTATAAAGAACTTCTTCCATGGTAGTCGGTTATTAAAGTTATGGTTGCGTAATACCCGGCGCACGCTTTCCACACTGCAGTCTTTACTATTTCAGTCTAAACCTGTTGAGTAAGTAGACAAGTACTTTTTTGTTCAAGAGCTCTTGAAACATATTTTCGATATTTGCAAGCATAGATAGTTAAATATGTTTTGCAAATATGAAGAACTGTCTTTAAATGGAGAAGGCGAATAATATATCTTTAAATCTTTATTGGACGTAGATGTACTAAAGGTCCCAACAATACCAAGCACCGGCTTGTTAACGCGCATTAACGACCCTAGCACAAAGCAACCCTCCTCCCGCTCGTTCGACCGAGGGGCGCACCGCGTAGCGTGCGGTTACGAAGATCGAGAACAAGTAGACAAATAAAACAAGACTTGTTTTTTAAGAGAGCAAATAGGAATGACATTATGTATTAAATAGGAAAGATCGTTATATGTTGCTCATCTCTCCTGCTGTCTTTTTCTGACTGATGACTGGTTACATATGACAAACAATTTGCAAATTTCTAAGCCCGAAAACTGCCAGTAACATACTGGCAATAAACCGTCAAAGCAGACAATCAAGCCATCCATCCATCTCTGAGAGTCTCCTAAACAAACTTACTAAATATTTAATTACAGGCATTTTGTTATATCGCTCTCGGCTAATTTGCTGTTTAACTCTTTACCTCCGACGTTGTGTTCAGTATTTTGAATTCAGAGTCTACCTTTTGACTCCAACTCTGAGTAAGAATCGGCAATGAGACCAACGGTCGGTCAACATGCTTAAATATTCAAACCGTAAATACAAACAAAGCGATTGCTAAAAAGTTGTTTCATAGTTTTGTTTGGTATGTCTCGCTGATAGCTTATGTATTTTTGTGTTACAAAATAAAGTTCTAAGACATTGCGTAAGAGCTCGCATTGAGAGAAAGGTTAACAGCTTTCCACTGCTGCAAAACACACATACAAAATCTAACAGCAAATTAATTTATCAAGTTGACAGCCACACAATGATCTACCCCATCATAACTTAGCTTGCGCTTTATTAGGTAGCTTACAATATATTAAATACATTTTTTTTAATAATACATTATTTACATACCATATAATGTAAACTTTCATTAACTGGGTATTATAAATTAAATATTCTGAAGTGCGTTAAACACTTAAAGTTAAAGTTATTTTAGCTGATTTATGATACAAATCTTTGTTTATAATTGTGTACAAATGTAACAAAATTTTTTTATTCGTACCAAACTAAGAAGAATGTTCACAAAATGCAAGAATGCATTACCTACTCGAAGGTGACCAGCAGTATGAAACTTAAATGCACTAGTGCAGGGGTTAAGACATCTGCTTAGAAAACGAGAGGTATACAGTTTGAAACCACCGAATCTATTGTTTTGCATTATTATTTGGTAAGATATTAAACAAATTAAATTAAAAAAAAAAATTTCTTATATTTTTATTTGTATTAGAATGTTTGACAGTTTAACAATTTCGCTCCTCTGCCGTCTCCTCTAATAAAGCTTATTAACAATTTTCTATAGTATGTTAAGTTGTACTTGGCTTAACCAATGTTATAGACTTATTTCGGGGTAGATGTTCCAGAAGCAAAAGGAGTGCTTACTTTTGCATGTTACATAATTTTGCAAAAAACCAATATGCCACTCTTTCAGAGGTAAAGGACATAAAAAGCGTTCTTTAAAATCTGGTCTTAATTTAAGTAAATTGTTCGTAAATGAACAATTCGTTAACTGACACTCGCCAGTGATTTATTTTTATCTTATTCAAGCCCAACATCGTTATTCGGCTATTATTTTATAATATTGAATCTTGATTAGTTCCAAAATGTACTTTAACAGTACTTAAGTACGGATATATTGAAAAAAATTCGCTTTGCATTGCATCAGCCATAGACATATTAATCTATAAAATAAAACCAAATTCGATAATAAAAATGCTCAGTACTCATTCGTTCTATTGTCTCTCGCTCTTTATCATTGTGTTTCTCTCTCTCTCCCTCTCTCTCACTATCTCCCGCTCTGTCCGTTCGAAAACTCGCTGGTCTAGCATAACAACCGGTCTCAACACTTTTCAAGTTGTTTGTTGTGGGTAGCGTTTTAATTATCTGACAAAATCCAAATATGATTCATTGTTGGGTAAATGTTATTTCGCGATAGCTCTTGTTTCTAAATGGTCATATGTTATTTGGCGATAGCTCCTGTTTCTAAATGGTCAAGTTTAGGTAGATAAGACAAAAACAATTAAACGTTGATTTCAATAATAGGTAAAGAGTATATTGGTTTTAATGGAAATGTCCGTCATGGCGTCTCACGTAATTTTCGACACCCTTCAAGATAGAGAATTATAACTTTTAAAATATGTAGGGCCATGTCTGCGTCCGACATGGGCGCTACCTCACTGGGAGCAGTAAAAAGATAACATGGCGATACACTTGACTAAACTTACATATTTCGCATTATCAAGATGACTTCTTCTCACTCGTTTTTATATTGGTGCCAGAGTATTTTGCAGTCGGTCGCATCCGGCTGCAAAGTAATCACTTATAATGAAATTGAAGTAATTGAAATTGCCAACACTGGCCGATATCACTTACCAAAGCCTGGAAATGAGTTAATCAACTACAACAAATCTACTTGATGAGTCAGAAAAAAATGATCTAAAAAAAATTTTTTTTTTTTGGTAATGTCTAACATTTAAAACCTTATCACGCCTTTTAAAACTCAACTAGAAAATTTAGTATTCACTTACAAAAAATTAGAGTATTTGCAAGATGAGTACTTGGATACAAAATGTACTTGTTTCTCTCCAATGTTGTGAGAGCGCAGTGTTTGAGAGTGCCGAATAAAAATAATAAATTCTAGACTGGTTTTTTGCGATAGCGTGTGCTTGTTTTTTTTTTTGTTTTTTGCTCACTTTATCTATCACTACGTTTATACCTACTATATAAAGTTTTGTGGAGAGGCGTCATATAAATAAGCGCTCACTCAGTAGTTGAAATTTTAGTTTCAGCTGAGCAGTAAACTGAACTAGAAGGCATTTTTCGTTAATTATCAAGGTCAACTTTGACTGCATTTTAGAAAAATGGATCTGCTTTTGTTAGTGGCTCTGGTAGGGTTTATGTTATTCGTCTACAAATGGATCACAGCCAAGCACAATGAGTTTGCAGAGCGCGGACTTTTCTTTGAGAAACCCTTACCGATTTTGGGCAATAATGCAGACGTCGTAATGAACAAGGCCTCGTTCCAGAAGCTGCTCTCCGAATTTTATTTGCGCACAAAGCAACAGTGAGTACTGAACTCCACTGAGTCCAAGATGTACCATCTTAGGTGTTTACAAATTAATATTGTAGCAAATTGGTTGGCTTCTTCAATTTTCGAACTCCGATGATACAAGTGAACGATCCTGAATATATTAAGAAAATAACTGTTAAGGACTTTGAGCACTTTCCCAACCACCAGTTGTTCTTTAGCACCGATGAGCGACTTGTCAATGACATGCTGAGCGTCATGAAGGATCAACGCTGGAAGCACATGCGTAACACATTAACACCCGTCTTTACCACAGCCAAGATGCGCAGCATGTTTGGCCTAATGAACGAGAGTTTTGCCGAGTGCATGGAGCACCTGGACAAGATGGCGACAACAGATGTGAAACCCGGCGAAGGTTTTGAACTTGAGATGAAGGAAGTTTGCAATCGACTTTCGAATGATTTGATTGCAACCACAGCCTTTGGATTAAAGGTTAGCTCCTACAAGAGCCCAAACAACGAGTTCTTCCAAATTGGTCAATCCGTTGCTTTCTTTCGGGGCAAAGCACTATATAAGTTTATGCTCTCCACTACATTACCCTGGCTTTTCAAGGTAAGGAACTACCCTAAACGTTCGTTTCATATACATTACATATACATGCACGTTTTACCCTATTCAGTTACTGGGCTTCAAGATTTTCGATTCAGAGAAAACGGAATTTTTCATTCGTCTTGTTGTCGACGCAATGAAGTATCGTGAGGAAAACAATATTGTGCGACCCGATATGATTCAACTGCTCATGGAAGCCAAGAAAGACTCCACAGAAAACTGGACAGACGATGAGCTTGTGGCTCAGTGCTTTATTTTCTTCTTTGCCGCGTTCGAAAACAATGCCAGTCTTATTTGCACCACAGCCTACGAGCTGCTAAATAATCCAGAAATACAGGAGCGTCTCTATGAGGAAGTCAAAGGTACCTACGACTCACTAAAGGGCGAGCCACTGAACTATGATGCTGTGAGCAAAATGAAATATATGGACATGGTTGTCTCCGAATCGCTCAGAAAATGGACTCTCGCCGCATCCACGGATCGCCAGTGCTCCAAAGATTACACACTGTATGACGACGATGGCACCAAGGTTTTCGAGTTCAAGGTGGGTGATCGCGTCAATATACCAATTGTGGGTCTACACATGGACGATCGGTACTTTCCCGAGCCAAAAAAATTCATACCAGAGCGCTTCAGTGATGAGAACAAGGACAAAATTGTTCCCTACACTTATTTGCCGTTCGGTGCCGGACTGCGTAACTGTATAGGTAAGTTATATTTCACTCTTCCAACTAGTAAATATACATATATATTTTGTTTTTTTGTATTGTTGTAGGCAATCGTTATGCTTTGATGCAGGCTAAGGCTATGTTGTACAATCTTATGCTCAAGTACAGAATCGAACGTTCTCCAAAAACTGTTAAGGACCTAATGAGCGATTCTCGTGGCTTTCAGTTGACTCCACAAAGTGGGTATTGGGTTCATTTGGTGCCCCGCAACTAAAAACAAAATGTTCACAAAATGGTTGTGTTTTGTATTTACAATAAAATACATACAAATACATATGAATGTAAATATTTTATTTTGATTATTTTGTTCAATATATACTGATTTTAATTATAATAATGTAGACTTAACTAAGCTCAAATTAAAGACATCTGTAATACTTAAAACATATCATATGTATTTTGCTTCAACTATCTCTTTTAAATTAAGTGTTTCTTTTGATTATTAAAAAATGTTCTTATATATTCTTGACGCATTCGTTTTATATAACTCTTTCACTTTCACGCGTTGGTGAAAGCTAAAGCATTACATAATGCCCATAAAACAAAAGAATATTTGCCACAAATACAACTCGAAAGTTAGCAAAGAAACTCAAAGCTGAATAGAAATCTCTTTGCATATATATATATTTATGTAGAGAATTAAATATAAATCTAACCATGTAAATTATGTTTTCATTGTTGGATGGATAGGAAGTTTTATTTATAACTTAGGTTATTGCACATTATGCGAAGACTTTCACTCCTCTATTTTAGTTTTCTTACTGATTTTTTAATATTTCAATGTTTTGTTTTAGATATACAAAATTCTTTTGTTGGCAGTTGTTCAGATTTATTGTTCGTTGATTGTGCTTCTGGTCTGGCAAAATCTTAGCTTTATAACACTAACAGACTCATAATATGTGGTTTTATATATTCATTTATAATATGTAAGTAAATGCATTATTGATATATACTTGTTAGCTTTGTACAAAGTTTGGAATACTTGTGAACTGTAAACTGAAATGTATTTGATACAAAAAGAGAACCTTTTAATAACCAGCTCACTTTTATACATACTTTTATACATATACTTTAAAAATTTGTCAATATACCTTAAGTTGTAGTTATATCTTGTACACATTTATATATATACACATTAACAAAACATTTCCGATATGTTTATATTTACATCACCTTAACCCTGCATCTAGACGCTGTGGAGACGCTGTGAATTTGTGGCACGCGGCTTGCCCAGGCCAAAAAAGTTCCAGACACACCTCAGGCAGCCGGGCTTCTTCTCAGGCAATAGGCTAAGACTCTGCTCCTCCAGTATGGTGTCTAGTATATAGTAGCTGCTTAGATTAAGAGGCGGCGGCGGCAACATCGGAGGCGGTCATGATATCGTGCAGTTTTTGCTCTCGCTCATTATCGCCGGCATGCCTGACTGTGTGCCCAAACAGCTGCCTGGTGCAGCTCCTGCCAGTGCATGCGACGACTCGCTTACACTCTGGGCCAGCTTCTTCTTGCGCTCATAGGCAAGGGCATCATTTGGCACGTAGGCGACACGAACGCCACCATAATGCTTTCGAGCTGGCAATCGGTACACATAATCGTCCATATCGCTGGAGGAGCTGGAGCTGCACGTCGAGCAGATGCTGGCCACATCGCAATTCTCTGGATTGTTCAGCAGATTCAAGGTGCCAACGCCTCCCGCTTGTGTCTGTGCATTGTGCAATCTAAGATTCGTTTGATTAATTTGCATCTCCGAGGAGCTGCGTGATTGATTTCGACGACGGCGCCGTCGACGTGCGTTGGAGTTGTCCGTGTAGCTCTTGGAGCGCGACATGGTGTCCTGGACGCTGTTAAAGCGCACCTCCTTTATGGGTGGTCGAATATGTAACTGCTCTTGCTGTTTCTCGCACTGCTGCTTGGCAGCAAAGAGCTGTTCGTAACCATCATAGGGCAGGTTTAACTCTCGAACCGAAGCTTTTTCTAGCTCCATGTCATTGCCCAATTCCTGGGTGCTTTGTGTTGTGTCCGAATTGCTAGGAGAGTTAAGATTGATCTTGTCAATGCTCTGATAGCTATGCGAATCCTCTCCCTTGGACAGCAACATGTCAGGCATTGAACTGGTCAGCTGAGTGTCCCCGAAAATTGACTTGTCAGCAGCGCAGATGTTATCCAGACTTATGCCCAGTTCAGTCAGATCTATGGGCGGCGGATGGGCGGGTCGTGGCACGCCGGGCACGCAACCACTCAGAAGAAGATCTGCTACTCCCGCTGCCTCCATGCGCTTGCGCTCCTGCCGCTCCAACAAATCTCCAGCGCTACCCGCACTTGTTGCAGTCTTGCCTGAGGCGTGTCCATGACCTGCACCACTCTTTCCACGCCCCGCCGCCGCTGATTCTCCGGTACGTCGTGGAGACCGTGCAATCTGACTGGAAGTAGAGGCGCGATGCGTGGGACGCACCTGTGGTCCAGAGCTGGTGTCAGAAGGCGTTGGAGGCTCACCCTTGCTGCACGCTATCGAGCAGTAGATGGTGCCACGTCTTGGCAGGAATGGACGTCCAAGCAGCGAGCAACGGCAGGTGCAGCACGAGAAGCACTGATCCGTCGCATGCCAGTGCTGACCGTCATGGCTCATCTGGCCCTGATCGACGCCTATGACCTCGCCACAGTAGTCACAGTACTCGGCAAACATGGTGTCAAAGCAGCCCAAGCAGTAAGGCTTCCCCTCCCGCATTATGTAACGCTGACCACCTAACTGTTGCTCGCATTCCTGGCACGCAAAATGCTTCATGTGCCATGTGCGACCCTCGGCCTCCGTGCATTCATCTGAAAAGATTATCTAATAGGAAAATAAAGACACTTTAGGTTTTTATTTAATATATAATTTTAATAATAATTTCACACGTTTGAAATATTGTGGACATGATTTTCATCCTCATTTTCAGGGTTTCGAGAAAGTAGTTTTTAAGAATTTTTGTTTTCGATTACATGTGTATATGCTTAACTTTCTTCCATTTCCCCAGTGTTGCTCAATCGATTCCATTAAACATTTTGCAGATTTTCATTTATTCGTCTACAGGTTTAAAAACCATTTACAAGTTTGGCAAATTCAATATTTTATAATTGTCGATTATATATCAGAAATCAGAAAAATTATCGATAATTTAAAACAAACTTGTACTGCCTAATTATCCGGAGGGCTAATGTTCAAAATATGTCCCTATATTGTAAAGTTTCTGAGATGGACGTGCTCAACATACGGCATAGCTAAATCAATTCATATGGTGTTTCTGATCGATATATATTCCTTACTATACTATATACTATATACTATATGGTTCGGAGTTGGTTCCTTCTGTTAGTTATTATACCCTTTTTTATTCGATTTTAGTGATGCCTTTCAATTTACATTTTATAGCATCAAATTTCTTACATTTTTTCATTAATTAGAATTTTTGCAACAATATTATTTTCTTGCAATATTATCTTACTCACCTCATCGCAAGCGGAGCACCGTGGCTTTTGTGTCTCGGCATGATGGCGGCCGCAGTAGAGATTGCCATCGCGCTGAAAGTATATTAAGTCCATGAGGAGTTCCTTGCACACGCTGCACACAAAACAGCCGGGATGCCAGCACAATTGGGCGCCCAGGCGCTGGGCGAAGACCACAATATCACCACCGGAAAGCGGTTCCTCGCACTGCCCAAGAAGAAAGAATGAAGAACAAAAAAAAGTAGTAAGATATCCCTTATGGATAAGGGAAGGACAAGGTAAACCATATAAACAACAAAAATATGCTAAAGTTTTGCAGAGTCGGAGGCGATAGAAATCTGCAGCGTCTGCTTTGGCTGGGCAAAATATTTAAGCGACAATAAATGCTAAATAACGGTAATAAAACGCTTAAGCCCCCGAAGCGAGGACAACGCAGCAACCAGCAACCAACACGAGAACTGTGCACAGTCCTAAGCCGTACCGCCCCCACAAAACCCCAACGTTCCACTGTTTGCGGTTTTGCTTTTTCACAACAGAAATAGCTGCCGGCCATTTGCGCGGAGTCGGCTCCCAAGTGCTCCCCAGAGAGCGAACGATATTGAGAGTGGAGAAAAACAAAAGACTTTAAACTGTTGGAAAAACACGAAACACGAGAATCGGCCTCAAGGAAAATGCTGGTGTCGATTTCGCTGTTGGTACCCAAGCCGGAGTTGCTGTTGCTACTGCTACATTCACGGAACTTGAGCGGAAAGGAAACGCAGCTTTTAATGACTCAACCTCAACTCGTTAAAGCTAAAGGCATTCGCATAATGAACTCATTTACGTACAACGGTTATTCTAAAGGGGTCAGCAAAAACTGATGTCTTAGTTTTCCTTAGGGAATATATTAGGGATTTGTACAAATTTTGCTGAAAACTGTGAGGCGAAGATATTAAAATATGCAACCTTCGGTAAGTTGAAAAAAGATATAAAGTAAAAAGTAATTTGATTAATCATATATGTAGCTAATACGACTTTTATAACATGCAGCTAGGGTTATAGACATCAGTTTTTACACAAATAGTTTTTTGATAGAAGAAAATCTATTAACAGAACTCAAAAAACCAACATTACTGTTGACATATATTCGCATACATTGAGAATTCTAGTTCTTGTCCTGCACAGCTTGGCAAAAGAATGTCGAAACTCTACTTTAATTTTCGTAAAGCAAACAACGCAATTGCTCTGATTTATGAACGTTTTTTGGCTATAAAAAGTTAATCACATACGACGCCAAACGGTGCTATTTGTGGCTAGTCCTTAGCTTCTGGCTTCAGGCCCGTCCCTAAATAAGAAGCTCTTACCCTAACCGTGACAAAGGCTACGCCAATTTGCGCCATTTTCGCTTGAACTTTTATTTCCTGTTGTGTTGCTTTTCCCGCGAACAGTGCTAGCTGTCTTCATATCGCGCACGCAAATTACCCAGCAGCGCCGCAAAAGCCACAAGACGCTGTGCGGGCAATGAATGTAGGGGAAGAAAGTGGCAACTTGCTTGGCTTGGTTAGTTGCTTGCAGCTTCTTAACTTTCCAGGCTATTAAGCCTCAGTAGATGTCCGCCCCCTCCACCCACACCTCCACAACCCCCTGCAATCAACATTTACTTTTGCAAGCCATTAAACATTGACAACCAGTGCCAGGCTGTATGTATTGTACAGGGTTGATAATTTCCATAGTCAGTCGCGTAAGTGGCTCCTAACTTGGCCCACTGCATGCGTCGTTAATTGCTACCCCGGAAAAAAAATAAAGAGTCAACAAGAACTGTGTACTTTAATAAGCCTCAGTCCCCCTTTTTAGGGACGCTAATGATGTATTTCTGCAGTTACGGTTGAGGCTCCCATTGTTTGTTTTTTACTGTGGCCTCTGCAGCACGTAACTTTTGCCGGAAAAGGTCCTTAAGTAGATTTTGCGGTCTTCAAGTTTCGAGTGCAAAACTTTTCACATCCAAAACCGCCGTGGAAAAATCAAGCCCCACTGATTGGTCTTAAGCCCACTTAAAAGGACATTTATCAGTCGGTGCCCAAATGAAATGTGTAGAGTAGCAATAATTGCTGTTCATTTATCTTATCAATCCTATTAATCCCAGTCGCATACAGTTGATGATGACTCCACTTTTCCACTCTGAACTTTCTGCCACTATCGGAGCACTACAGACAATCATGTTATTGACAAACTGCGCGATGGAGGCGCCACCTGAAGACTCGGCATTCCTATTCGTTGTTTGCTTGCAAACTTATCTTGTGTCTGTCCTAATCCAACTTTAACGCTGCGACGCCCGACAAACTTTGCTGCAGACAATCAAGACAAGTTCCTGCTCAGTCGCTGCTTTCCCAACCCTTTCGGCCCAACTCTCTGTCTCCTTTTCGGTTTTTTTGCTATGTCCTCTCAGCACAGCACACTGCCTTCAAATTATGAATGACGCTAGTTATCGTGCCCTTCACAGTACATAAAATTGTTGTTTAACAGGCAGCAGGATTCAGCTACCTTTTTATACCCTTAACCCATGAAATGGGTAAAATACGGAACAATGGTTTTAAGCAAAAGTATGTAACAGGAAGAAGGAAGCTTCTCCGACCCCATAAAATATATATATTCTTGATCAGCATCAAAACCCGTGTCGGTCAAGACATGTCCGTCCGTCTGTCTGTCTATCCGTCTGTATGAATGAACGCGTCGATCTTTCGATTTCGAATATGAGCTCTCCTAATCCGTAGGCATGACAAGTTTGTTAAAAATTTCGATAACTTTTCAGAATTACAATATACCCATGGAATCGATAACAAAAATCATGAATTTCGAAAACTTGAAAATGGAGATTGAAAACATGTACCAAATAATTAAACTCTGTGGAATTTTTATTAAAATCAGTTGAGATACACCAGAGATATGAAGTCATCAAGCATTGGTACAGTGGTACACGTATGTCTGTCGAGCTTTCTCGACTTATTTTTGTTATTGTTTTGTTGCGCCAACTTTTTGTTGTATTTGCCCCGCGCTGCACCGTAACAGTGTTTTTAAAAAGTATATTTCATGGCATTTCTTAATAATTATTTTGTATTTCATCGTTGCCAGGGTCGGACGACCTTTAGTGTCACATCCTTGTCAAGTTTTGCACTGTCTCATCCGCTCTGACACTGGCCATTTAATGTTCAGTTCTGACTCCATTGTTGTTCGTGTGGAAAATCGGGGCTGGTCAAAATCATTACCAGTTTTGTTCCCGGTTCTTACTTTAACGCACGTTTCTCCGGCCATACTTTGCGACTCTTTTACGCTTGAGTGAATATCAGTGCTTTTTGGCAGCAGAAGCAACAGCAGCAACAGCAAAGGAGGCATTATTCAGGTTCATTGGGCGTTTTCATAAATTTTCTTTAAGTATAATTTCTGCTTGGCTGTCCTCGCTTCCCTATCCCTGCACTCTTTCCTTGTTTCAAGGGGATGCCGCATGTGCTTTTGTTCACATTTTAACCTTCGTTTAGCAAGTCTCGGTTATGGTTTGTGAATTTAAAGTAGCCATTGACAGAATGAGTGAACAAAGCTCTGTCTCTTCAGTTTTGCACGTAGCATTAAATCTGACTTGACTTATTTGATTTTATTCTTAACGCATGCATATACATTTAAACTTAATCCACCATTTACTTGTATTGATTTTCATCAAGTTGATTTTTAATCATATCTCAAAAAAAATATCAATGTGATTTTAGAGATGTTAAAACTATTAAACTCAAGCTAAGTTTTATTATCCTTAAAAGTTACATTACATTTCCTGACATGAGCTTTTCCAAACTCAGGAAAGACGAATGAACCCACACTTTCACAAAAAAAATACATACGCAAACTTTCCAAAACTCATTAAGACTAGGTTTGAGGTCGTAAATAAATACTGAAGTATCTTATTAAGTGAGTTCTTTAATCATTGATCAAACATAGTATATGAAATCAAATAAGCAACTGGACTTTGACATAAAACATGAGCAGACTAAACTTATTAAAAAGTTTACACGCTGTTTGCACTGTCTGTCTCTAATGAACTCTAACCTGGACTGGTTTTGGTCTGGCACTGGTCGTGGCCTGGCCAAAGAACTGCTGCAAGTTGTGGCTTCTAAGCTATTGTGGCAAGGCGTAATAAATGCAACTTGGCTTTGGTCGTCTACCCACAAAAACCAAAACCAAAGAAAATCACTGATAACTCTTGCACAACTTTAATGCAAGCGACACCTCTGAAACTTCCATGCCACGAACGCCCACGCACGTAGCAGACAGAGGGACGCATCACGCAGTCGGCAGTGCGGTTAACGGAGACAGTGCAGCGGATAAATGGATGCTGCATGTCCATGTAGTTGACGCCTTTTGTAGCCCAGGCAGAGACACAGGCACAGTCACACAGAGCACCGCAGCAGAATGCGGCATAAACTTTTTAATAAGTTTTACGAGTGGCGAATGTGAACACAATAAAATCAAGCTCCCAACTATCTATGGCAGCCAGCGTGCCAACCAGCAAACCAGCCAAACAACCATCCAGACGACGACACGCAGGGTGGATATATCTGGATATGGATGTGCGCCTGCAGACTGTCCAACTACTCCATAACGTAGTTCAGATAAGTTGGTTAATCCGGCACGCACAGATACTAGCGCTCTCACCATCTATCTCTCACTTTCTCGACTAGAGACTGCCAGCCAATAACAATGCAAATTTTTCGGGGGATATGGGGCTTGCAACCGAAAGGGTGGCGCAGTTCCCTTCTGCTATTACTGCTACTATTTTATGCTACTAGCATTGTGCTTTAGTGGCATTTTACTGCATTTCACTGTATGCACATTCACTTTTCATTCAGCTCCACAAAACAGACCAAACAGCAAGCAAATTACATTACACAACTATGAGATGCCCTGTATGCTGTTTATTGATTTAATGCAGTTGAACTAAATTGCTAAACCTTAAAGAATTAATATAACAAATGTAAAGTATTATATACATTTTTTAAAGTATTACTTAGAAAAGTAATTGTAGAACTGAAGGGAAAAGTATATAAGTAGCACCAAAACAATATACACCTAAATATTGTGATACAGAAATGTATACTAAATTTGGCGGTAAATATAAAATTTCACAAAAGAATCTTCAATTGTCATTGCTTAAACAACCCAAAAACTATATTTTACAATTTCTACGATGTAAACGGGCTATTCTTTAATATGGGATAGGTAAAGGTTTTATTCTGTAAGCATCTTTGATGCTGTTCTCTCTCTTATTATACCCAATTGATATAGAGCAGGGTATATGAAGCAAGTTGCGGCAGTCAGATTCCACAGCAGAGTTCAACCTCCGCTAGTTTAGTGTGTGGAGTAGCTGGTTTTAGTCTTTTGTATAGCTGTTACTGCTGCTGCTGCTGCTGCTGCCATAACTGTTGCAGCAATTGTTTTTGCAACAACGTTTTTCATTTGCAGTTTTTCGCCATGTTGCAGCACTTTGCCGTTTGCTAAAAGTGTACTTAATAAAATCTTTTTGTCATCTTTTATTTGGGATGCTGCCAACTTGCGACACGACGTTTGAAAGTTAACCGTTGGCCCCCGCGCTCTCGCTCTCGCTTCGCCTACCCTTCTCATTGTTCATTGTTTCTGGCAGGCGTCATTGTAATTTTTTTTGCTTTGTGCTAGCACCACCCAGTCACCCATATCGTATAAGCAGCTATAGTGAAGTCGGGCCGTCGAGTCCTGTCAAAGTTTTGCACAAAACTTCGCCCTCGCTGGCAAAAATGAAATCGAAACTTGGTTTTTCCTTTGGCTGAAAGCCGCCTTTGTTCATCATAATAATATGCAAATTTCATTGCTCAAAATAAAGTTGCAGGGTAAAATGCAGACTGAGTACTACTTACCCCCTTGCAAGGCCTTTCATCGGACAGCAGACGCACCGCCCCGCGTCCGAGCGCCTCCCTCTTGCGCTGTGCCGAAAATATCCTTAGCTCCTTGCGCTCCTCGTCGCTCAACGAGTGACAATAGCGCACCTGCAAAAGAAAAGCCAATGGGAGAAAACGGTTAGTGGTATTGGAAGTAGTAACTGGTAACTGAGCAGCAGCAAGTTTCTTATATTGTAAATATTAATTAAAATCTCTTTTACAGCTCAGACTCCAAAATGCAAAGTCAATTTTAATAATCTCATCCTTCAGCCATAATTTGTAGAAGGATGCAAATTGCCCGTTTATAATCCTACGCATACCCGTACTGAGAACGTTCTTTAAATCTCAAAGAAGTAACGACGTAACAAACAATTAAGAAAGCTCTAGTCGAGTAAGTTCACCTAGAATATACCCTTACCCCTTGACAATACAGACCGCCGAGCTGACAGACATACACATATGTGCATGTACCACTGTACCAATGCTTGATGGCTTCATTTCTCCGGTGTTTCTTAGCCGAACCCCATATGTCTGTCAGCCCGACCGTCTGTATGGTCTTGTATGGGTACCTTCTAGTCGAGCTTACTCGACTAGAGCCATTTTACTTGTAATTATTATTTTTTTGCTTTTTTATTATAGAATTCTCGGAAATTAGAATCTTTCATAAGCTATTCGTTTTATACCCTTAACCCATGAACGGGATAAAAAAGGGTATAATTGTTTTGTGCAAATGTATGTAACAGGCAGAAGGAAGCTTCTCCGACCCCATAAAGTATATATATTCTTGATCAACATCAACAGCCGAGTCGATTATTTTGTTATAGATTCCATATGTAAATCGTAAACTTGCTATGCCAAGGCATTAGGAGAGCTCATATCCAAAATCTGGAGTATTTAGCTTTTGTAGTTTCTGAGATCGACGCGTTCATACATACAGACAGACGAACGGACAGACGGACGGACGGACGGACAGACAGACGGACAGACAGACAGACGGACGAACGGAATAATGGACAGACGGACATGGCTAAATCGTCTCGGCTGTTGATGCTGATAAAGAATATATATACTTTATGGGGTCGGAGAAGCTTCCTTCTCCCTGTTACATACATTTGCACAAAACCTTTTTTACCCATTTCATGGGTTAAGGGTATAAAAAGTTGCCTGCGCTGCTTTTGCATTTTTATATTACTTAAGATTCTCTTCTATATTTTGTCGCCATCGTTATTGAGTGCTGCCTTGTGCTATTCTGCTTACTTTCTTTTCAGCTATGCTATCTGCAGTTGAGTTCTTTTGGTCCTTTGGTCTTTTGGCTAATACTCACTTCGTTATCTTGGGGCGGCAGCTGGTGCAGCAATTGTTTTACGCGATACTTCTCTCCTGGACTGTTGACGTAGGGCACTTTGTCGTCTGGCAGTTGGCTGAAGTACAAGCGAACCTGTTAACGAGCAGAGAGAGAGAGAGAGCAAGAGATAAAGTAAGTAAGAGAGTGATAAAAGGAAAATCAGATAAAAAAAAACGTAAGTACTGCAGTTATGTTTAAGCCATAAACTGAGACGAGGAGTTAACGATTGGGCAACTGTGGCATTTCAGACGCTACTAATTTCGTGAGAAACGAAATAACGAACTAATCAAAGCCAAGTGACAAAACGCTTTCACTAACTTGGCGAAAAGAAATTATAATACTGTGAACGCCCATAGCTGTTTTGGCCGCACGAATATCGACAAAACAAGAAAACGAATATAAAAGTGAAAACGAAAACAAAAGTAAAATCCACCAACAAAAAAAGTTGATGTTAAACGTGCAAAAGAGAAAAATGTCGCGAAAAGTCATGGCGCCAGACAGAATGCAATCGCAAAGAAACAAAACAAAACAAGTAAGAAGGCTCTAGTCGAGTAAGCTCGACTAGAAGATACCCTTAACCCTTGACCACACAGACGGACAGACGGTCGGGCTGACAGACACACTCATATGTACGTGTACCGCTCTACCAATGCTTGATATGCTTCATATCTCCGGTGTTTCTTAACCAATTTTAATGAAATTTTTACAGAAGTTCATTATTTTGCTTATAGTTTCAATCCTCATTTTCAGTTTTTTGAAATACAAGATTTTGTTGTTATCGATTACATGTGTATATCGTAAACCGGAAAAGTTATCGAAAATTTGAAACAAACTTGTCATGCCAAGGGATTAGGAGAGCTCATATCCAAAATCTGCACTATCTAGCTTTTGTATAGAGTTTCTGAGAACGACGCGCTCATACAGACGGACAGACAGACAAACAGACGGACATGGCTAAATCGACTCGGCTGTTGATGCTGATCAAGAATATATATACTTTATGGGGTCGGAGAAGCTTCCTTCTGCCTGTTACATACATTTGCACAAAATCATTATACCCTTTTTTTACCCATTTCATGGGTTAAGGGTATAAAAAAAATGATTTCAGTTGCTTTTCGCTATTTTAAACTTTTTCCCAGCTAGGCGCACTGCGAGTTATGTAAGCATTTGGGCCACGTATGGTCCCCCACTCTTGACCAACTTTAATTGCACCTAAATGCAGGCAGTCAATTTAATTACAACACACTTTGGCTGTCGCTTTCGTTTCGATCGCCAATCGATTGCTATTTGATTTGGCGATTATTTTCCACAAGCCAACAAAAAACAAAAAGTTGTCGCCGCTTTTCCTTAAAAATGTCAGCCATTGAACTGGGCTGGGACTGGGTGTTTCGATATAGTCTAAGTTTTTTTGACAGTGGCAATGATGCATAATGCATGCCACAAACGAAAGAAAAAGTTCAACTAACTGCATGTGGTAGCACAGCCCCACCGACAAACGAAACACCGAACAGGCAACCAAGTTGCCTGGCCGTTGGCCATTTTTTGATTTCACCTCAAATTAGTGAGCACAAATTGCAGCACGTATTGTGGTTAGGGACAGTGATGGTAAGTGGTTTAACCATAGCACCGCTCTCAATCTCCCTCCCTTACCTGATCTGGCCGCAGACCCGGTGGCACCCAAGTGTACTCCTCCAAGGCACAGCCGCTGTCATCGTCCGACTGCGAGTTGCGCTGAAAGTCCAGCTGCTGATGGTGACTGTGATGATAGACGCTGCTCGCCGATGCTGCCGTCATGTAGCTGGCTGTGCGTAGTGGTGTTGCCACCAATACAGAGTTCAGTGGCAGATGGTTGGGTGGTTGGCAATGACGTCGCTGTAACGGTGATACAAAATGCGACGGTGTCCCGCTGCTGCTGCCAGCCGTCGATGCTGCATCCACATTGCTGCATACACCATTGGAGGCCGCGTGGCTTCTACTTGGCTGCTGTTGCTGCGTAGATGATGTGGTTGTTGTGCCGTTGGCGGCCGGGTCACTGCGATGCGGCGGAAAAGGCGCAGCACCGCCAGCCTCCAGCTGCAAAAGCTCGCTTTCCGTTTGTGTGTAATAACTGCTGCCAGGCTGTTGCATCTTGTGGTGTCGTCTGCTGTTGCCACTGCTGCTGTTGCTCAATGTATGCTGGCTGCTGGTGGTGATGGTGATGTTGGTGGTGCGCGGTGCAGGTGTGGGCTTATATTTGCGGTCAGCCTGAATGCTGTAAGCAACAAGATACACAAAAAAGAATAAGTAAACAATACATGAATTCATCATATATACAGTTATACAATGTTGGAAAATATCGTGCCATAATAATTATTTTGTAAGCTTTAAATATGAATTTCAACAACAATAACAAGTAAGAAGGCTCTAGTCGAGTAAGCTCGACTAGAAGATACGCTTAACCCTTGACCATTCAGAAGGACAGTTTTCGAAATTTTAGATTTTTTGTTATTAATTCCATGTGTATATCGTAAACCGGAAAAGTTATCGAAAATTTGAAATAATTTTGCTATGCATAGGAATTAGAAGAGCTTATATCCATAATATGGAGTCTCTGGCCTTTGTAGTTCCTGAGATTGACGCGTTCATACATACAGACAGACGGACAGACGGACAGACAGACAGACGGACATGGCTAAATCGGCTAAATAGACTCGGCCTTTGATGCTGATCAAGAATATATATACTTTATGGGGTCGGAGAAGCTTCCTTCTGCCTGTTACATCCTTTTGCACAGATTTGAGCTCAGCTTATTAATTTAATTAATTAATTAACGTATTTCTCTTTCTTTTTTCGTTTAGCTTTGACTTTGCTTATATGCTAACAAGATTAACAGCAAATCCAGTTGCAAGCTAACTTGTTAAGATTTTTAGCAACAAAATTGCACATATGCAAAGTTGATCCATTTGCTAAACGAGGCTCGGACATGAATATGAATATTCATGTTCATATGATGAATGCTGACAAATCCAATTGCAATTAGCCAGCTGAGATGCAACGAAACTAATTTAAACTCAGCGCGCCCGAACATTTATAATGTGTTCTGACTGCAATTGTGGGCCGAATTGCAGTTTGTTGCTCGTTGCAGTTGTTGCAGCTGCTAGCACATGCGTGTTGCTGTACAATTTATGAAATTTTGAAATTGCCACCGCATGTCGAGCCATCAGCATGTGACCATCACCATAGCCAGAGTCATAAACTTTAAGCCAGACTGACCGGTATATGTATGTATATGTAGGGGCACAGGCAGCAATGTGGAATCTGATGCTTCTTTCTGCTTACCGCTTTCTGTGTACTTTCACTCGCCACACTGTAGCACACACACACACACTCCCAACGATTAAGCAGTCAAGCAACAGTAACAAAAACAGCAACAACTATTAAGTATTGCTGTAGAAATTCCAGCGGCAGTTTTAAGCCGCTGTTCATATGGTCATGTTTCAGTTTTAATTTTCTCTTAAATACCCTGTTTCCAAATTAACAACATTGAGTTGAGAGATATAAAACAGAGCTCGTTACGTTATTTAAAATCTTCAACCTTAGCCAAGCTAGTCTCCATTCTGAGTTCCGTTTCGTAAGGCTATTATTAAAATACGTTTATTGTGTTAACTATTAAGATAAGTGGATTAATCAGGAATACAAATATCAATATAATACATTTACAATTTTACAAAACCAAAACTTTGTTTTTATAGGGCATCTTGAAGTCAATACCTGGAGTCCAAAGCATTCTTACATGATTTCTCTGGTAAATTAAATTTGGCCGTTGGCAACAATTTAATTTTTGTTTTGGTTGTTTGGATTTTTTTTGTTAATTTAATTGTAATTAAAGTCATTTGGGTGACTTAACGCCAAGTGCTTTATGCGTGTAGCTTTCGGAAATAAATTAATAAAAGGCGTTGCAGTCTTAGTTGCGTGCCTCACAATTTTCTACCATGAATTCAGACTAGTTAGCATTTCGATTTGTATCAAATTGCACAACAACAACATTTGGAGCTTGAATAATAACAAACAAACTTCGTTTGGGGCTTAATCAACGTGAGAAGTTTGAGCAGATGTTGATGAAAGCATCTGCATAACTTTAAATGTATGCAAATTAATGATAGCAAAAAATACATCTTGAGTGGAACTTGACCAAGTGAACGCTTAATAAACGCAGAAATGTGTGAAGCTGTTCAGCAGATCAAAAACCCTTTCGCTAAGCTACATTAATGGCCACTGGGAGCCATGCAAAAGTGAATGTTTCGTGGCAGAGGCAGCACACTTGCAACTGATGAGCATTAACACCATGCTGAAAGTTCGACCTCCAGATCAGCTACGGAAATATTATTAGGCAGATCGTTGGAATCGTTGGAAAACGAAATACGACACGGCCTAAAGTTAGTGAAAGTTTTATGTGCTACGTTTATTTGGATTTGGGTATTTTTTGTTGTTTTTGTTTTGTGGATTTCCAATGCAAATTCATTTGTTCGTTTGCTGGTGATAGTGCTAAAAAAATAGACTTGTCCCCACATCTGCGTGCGATCAATCAAAGTTTGCTTTCTAAACCCATTGACGATCGTTGAACGCTGAATGTTGTCCGATTCGATCCATTCAATGCGATTGTCAATTGCTGCCCAAACACAGTCAAGACATAATCTGTCACAAATGAATTGTGCGCCTGGTGATTGGCTTTGGTAGCAGCCAACAGTCCAATTGCCAACAACAGATTGCCAAATATGGCCAAGTCTATTGGCATACTTGCAGCTTTCCGTCCGGCTAAGACGGGCTTGGATAGGTTGGGGCTGTTTTCGCTTTTCGTCTATGAAACCATAAGCAAGTACAAGGCTAGCAGATTTCCTGCGCACTGAATCAAGTGACAAGGTTTCTTTTTGGAAATCATGGAGTACACTTCTAAGCTAGGTGTACATGGAAAAATAAAACAATAGAGAATTTCTGTTTATTTTATTATTTCTAATTATCCTAGCTTTCTTTTATTTGTTTTTATGATTTCATTGTTGAATGATTTTCCTAGTCATCATGCAACTACAGCTTTTGGGCTAATAAGGCTTAAAACCTACATATATATTTATTTTTCGTCAGTCTGTCTGATTCAGAATTAAAATATAAAATTTTTGGAAGATTTAATTTTAGAAAACATGTTTTAGTCAAAAAGTGCAGACATGACCGTACGCGTAAGGTTAAGCGTACAGAGTAACTGTTAGTCGAGTGTTCTCGACTAAAGCCCCTAACTTGTTTTGTTTTTCGACATACTCAAACGCCTCAAAATGCTGCATGGAATTGACGTGCATCCGACCAACTATGGTGCGATCTCTGACACTTGCAAAAATTTGGGCTAAGAAGATTTTGAGTTTGAGTTTATTTGGCTAGATGCCTGTCATTTCCTTAATATGTCTCTGTCTGTCGAAATTGAGTGAATGAATGCAACTGAATGACGATAATTAAAAATAAAGTGCTCGGCATTTATTGCAAATTAAAAATGGCTAAGACTAGAGTTTTCAGCTTGCTTGCAGAGCTCAAATTTAATATCTCTTTAAAGCTCGTAATGCTATTTTAAGTCATATGTGCTAAAATGATAAATGGAAATGAGTTTTAAGCTCTGAAACTATACTGGAACAACATCATTGAAGTTTAGTTCGAAGTCATGTCAAAGTTTTTAGTACGTATGAAAGATATAACAATTGCATTTTTAATTATCGTATTTTTCTTTTGAATATTATTATTAATAAATATAAGGAATAGACAAGAGTTTTCAGCTTGCTTATAGAGTTTAAGTTATATATATCTTTAAAACTCTTAATGTAATTGTAAGTTATATGTGCTAAAGCTGAAGATGAAGCTAAAGCTAAAGCTCAAATTGAAGTCGAATCTGAGGAGGTACTTAAATTTAAAGTACTGTCACAGTTTAAAAAAAGGTAAACAAAATAAATAATTTGCATTTTAAATAATAAGATTTTTTCTTATGATCAAAATTATTTGAAAGTACCAATTTTCCACGCCTAATGAGAAATGGATGAAAATGTTTCCACACCAATTTGGCTTATCGGCATAATTTAAAGTCATTTATGTGGGAAAGTCATCTTGGGAAATGCAATATACAGCTCATTAGACGAACATTTCAGCAATTGCGGCACGTTTAATTTCAAATGCCTGCCAATGCCGAGTGCCGCACCGGCCAATAATATCTCAATTATATGTTGCAACACCAGCAAGCCTGATTGCTAGCTTGGCAGCAGCAGGGCAAGCTCAGGAAGGAAAACAATGCCATGAATACAATGTAACGAATGCATTTCAATGATGCTTTCTTTTCAACTGGATACACGCTTATACTAATACATATACACGCATATACATATATAGGTAATATTGCGGTTATTTCATTAAATTTTAGACACGCAGTTTCCACAGAACTGGTTCAATATCATTTAGACACACACACATATAGTTGTGGATGCGGCCTTCAACCAGTTTCCAAGAAAGATATACATAACCACAAAAAACAAGAAGTGCACGCAGACGTTGGGTGTTCAGGAACAGGGGGAGACAGCGGCGGGACGGCTGCGTGGAAATTAAAACGAAACATGCAATTCTTGGTAATTGAAAAATGTAGAAGATGAAGAAGAAGCAGCAGCAGCTAAAACAGAATCAAGATGCAGCAGAAGCGAATCAAACTGAATCCGCATTAAATTACTTTCACAATTGGTCAAAAGATAAACGTCAGCTCCCAATTTCAGTTTGGTGAGCTCTATAACTCGACCGAATTGCCTGAATTATCTGCTCCGCATAGCCACACGATCTTTGCTCTCTACGATTTTAGACTGCCGTTTAAGTAGATCGCACCAAAAGCACGCCTCATCCACAAATCTCAGAGGCTTTGCTGTTTATGTGTATGTATGTGTGTGTTTGTGTGGGGGCTGATGCTCCACAATCGAACGCTGTTAAATTAAATTGTTGCCCGTTGGGCGTGTCACACTCTAGAGGCCCTCACTCTTTACCCTCTCCAGATATCGACCTCTCGAAGACTTCAACATTAAAAACTCTCGAATCTTGACTGTGTCTAAATGCCTATTCCCAGTCCATTACGGAAACTCGTGCACCACCAACTTTTAAGCCGCAAACTTTAAGTCCTTTTTGCTGTTGCTGCTGTTTGCCCTGATCTTGCTGTGATGTTGCGAGGGGCGGCGGCAGCTCAAAAAAAGAAAAACACTTTAAAAGCAAAGTTACACTACATAAGATGCGTGCGTTTGTCTAGGAAATACCCTACCTTGGAACATACCCGAAAACAATCGAATTGAAAAATTCTGCCAATCCGTTTAATATCAACTTGCTGCAAAACTTGTAAATATAAAATCACACACAAAAAATAATTAAGAATTTGATTAAAAAAAATATTACTAACAAGTAAGAAGACTCTAGTCGAGTAAGCTCGACTAGAAAATACCCTTAACCCTTGACCATACAGACGGACAGACGGTCGGGCTAACAGACATACACATATGGCTGTGTACTTCGGTACCATTTGGTTTCATATCTCCGGTGTTTGTTAACCGATTTTAATGCAATTTTTACAGAAGTTCATTATTTTGTTTATAGTTTCAACCCTCATTTTTAATTTTTTGAAAATCAAGATTTTTTTGTTATCGATTACATGTGTTTATCGCAAACCGGAAAAGTTATCGAAAATTTGAAACAAACTTGCTATGTCTAGGGATTAGGAAAGCTCATATCCAAAATCTGGAGTCTCTAGCTTTTGTAGTTCCTGAGATCGACGCGTTCATACATACAGACAGACAGACGGACGAACGGACAGACAGACAGACAGACGGACATGGCTAAATCGGCTCGGCTGTTGATGCTGATCAAGAATATATATACTTCATGGGGTTGGAGAAGCTTCCTTCTGCCTGTTATATATATTTGCACAAAACCATTATACCCTTTTTTTTACCCATTGCATGGGTTAAGGGTATAAAAGTAAATGAAAAAGCATTTATGTACTTTAATGGAGGATTGAGAAAAAGAAAGCATGTAGAAAAATTGTATCACATACATTGTGTGAAATTAAATCATTAAGAAAAGTACATTTTCAATATACATATTTACACTACATTACTGCAATATGGCAATAAGCCCACTTGTTTTGTGGTTGGTTACAGGGTATGTCAGAAACAACGGAAATAGCAAACGTATAAGATTTATAAATATGTAACACATTTAAGAGTTCGGGCCAACTGCAGCATTTGACTGCGTTTACGTCACACGCAAACAAAGGCCAAGAGTAATAACACACACTTGCACACACACATACACAGAGGAGCCACAGAGAAGCATGTCACACAACACGTGTTGATGTCGCTCAAACTTTATGCATTTTTTATGAGCATGCATACACCGCAGCAAACAAACACACAAAAACGCTGTATATGCTTGTGTCAGTGTGTGCGTGTGTGTCGTTATTTGTTGGCTGTCTGCGGGTCTTTCAGCCATTTCTTTGAGTGCTTCATGAGTACAACCTGTAGCTGGTTGCAACTCCGACTCCGGTTTGGCTTGTTGCACAAGTTTTTTTTTTGTGTGTACAGATAGTGTGCAACGCCTCTTTAAGTACCGCGAGTGATTTAGTTCCAGAGTGCCGTTAGACGGCAAGGCTAAAGCTGTTGCCAGCCCGCTGATAAACGTCAAGCAGCAGTTGTAAGCAAACAGCAGAGTCAACAACATGGGCTAAAATGCATAATTAATTGAACTTGCAAGGCGAGCATGGTTCGAGAACGCTTTTTTTCTGGCATGCTGCATGTGGCATACAAACGCACTCACACCACTCCACTCGAATCGCTTCGTTTGAGTTGATTTTGTGTTGGCTTCGCCCGAATTGAGCAGCTGAATTCACGTTCTGTCATTAACAACTTTTGCATAATTTTATGCAAACCGGCAATCCAAATCGGAGTTGTCTGTCTGCAACCGCAACAAAGATTTAGCCCCACTATCACCAGCTATCAGGCACTACCCCTAGCACTCGTGCCCCCGCCGCCCCTGCTCTCAGCGACCTTCGTGGACACGTTTTAGTTGCATGCAGCATGTAGCATGCAGCACACATAGCCTTAATTTATGTAAAACGTTGTTATTCTACTGTTATAATACAATAACCAACAATTCGCCAACCACCTCACCGCTCCCCGCTCCATATTGTGTTCTTTAAACTACAACCTTGCCTTAACCCGCTACCTTTTTTGTGTTTTTATACCCTTAACCCATGAAATGGGTAAAAAAAAGGGTATAATGGTTTTGTGCAAAAGTATGTAACAGGCAGAAGGAAGCTTCTCCGACCCCATAAAGTATATATATTCTTGATCAGCATCAACAGCCGAGTCGATTTAGCCATGTCCGTCTGTCTGTCCGTCCGTCTGTCCGTCCGTCTGTCCGTCCGTCCGTCCGTCTGTCTGTATGTATGAACGCGTCGATCTCAGAGACTGTAAGAGCTAGAGACTTCAAATTTGGGACATAAGTTCGCCTAAGCCCTAGGCAGAACAAGTTTGTTTCAAATTATCGATAGGTCTTTTCGTTTCCGATATACACATGTAATCGATAACAAAAAAATCTTGAATTTAAAAAAACTGAAAATGAGGATTGAAACTATAAGCAAAATAATGAACTTCTGTAAAAGTTTTATTAAAATCGGTTGAGAAACACCGGAGATATGAAACCATCAAGTATTGGTACAGAACTACACAGCCATATGTGTATGTCAGCCCGGCCGTCTGTCCGTCTGTATGGTCAAGGGTTAAGGGTATCTTCTAGTCGAGCTTACTCGACTAGAGTCTTCTTACTTGTTTGTCTTCCACCAGTAACTTATTTTTTATACCCATAACCCATGAAATGGGTAAAAAAGGGTATAATGGTTTTGTGCAAAAGTATGTAATAGGCAAAAGGAAGCTTCTCCGACCCCATAAAGTATATATATTCTTGATCAGCATCAAAAGCCGAGTCGATTTAGCCATGTCCGTCTGTCTGTCTGTCCGTCCGTCTGTCTGTATGTATGAACGCGTCGATCTCAGGAACTACAAAAGCTTAGCACTGCAGATTTGAGATATGAGCTCTCCTAATCCCTAGGCATAGCAAGTTTGTGTTAAATTTTCGATAACTTTTCAGGTTTACGATATACACATGTAATCGATAACAAAAAAATCTTTAATTTTGAAAATTTGAAAATGAGGATTGAAACTATAAACAAAATAATGAACTTCTGTACAAATTTCATTAAAATCGGTTAAGAAACACCGGATATATGTAACCATCAAGCATTGGTGCAAAAATACACAGCCATATGTGTGTGTCTGTTAGCCCGACCGTCTGTCCGTCTATATGGTCAAGGGTTAAGGGTATCTTCTAGTCGAGCTTACTCGACTAGAGCCTTCTTACTTGTTTTATTATAAATATTTGGCTTTCAAGTTTACAGTTTATTGATTTTACTTCTGTTAAATAAAACAAAAAAAAAACAGACTGACAGACACACTCATATCTACGTGTACCGCTCTACCAATGCTTGATGGTTCCATATCTCCGGTGCTTCTGAACCGATTTTAATAAAATTTTTACAGAAGTTCATTATTTTGTTTATAGTTTCAATCCTCATTTTCAAAATTAAAGAGTTTTTTGTTATCGTTTACATGTGTATATCGTAAACCTGAAAAGTTATCGAAAATTTGAAACAAACTTGTCATGCCTAGGGATTAGGAGAGCTCATATCCAATATTTGGAGTCTCTAGCTTTTGTAGTTTCTGAGATCGACGCGTTCATACATACAGACGGACGGACAGACAGACAGACAGACAGACAGACGGACATGGCTAAATCGTCTCGGCTATTGATGCTGATCAAGAATATATATACTTTATGGGGTTGGAGAAGCTTCCTTCTGCCTGTTACATACTTGTGCACAAAACCAGTATACCCTTTTTTTTACCCATTTCATGCGTTAAGGGTAGTATAAAAAACAAAGACTCGAATTTGTTATACATAATTGGTATGTTTTGCAGATTTATGTGTATTTAATTGCAAATTAGGCAAGAGAATATTTTGGCTTACGACATTAAGCGGAAACACTTAATCAGAGTAGAGTATGCTTGCTATGTGTGTTATAGAGCTGGTTCAGGCCGAGCAACAACAGCAACAAACACTGTGAACCAGTTCCGACTTTGATTTGATTTCATACACAAGAGCAGCCCAATACTCACCTCTCTACAAAAAAAAAGATATTGTAGCTTCTCTCGGGCAACAAAGTTTGAAATACAATTGCCAATGAGATGCGAGACGAAAAACAAACTCCCACCGTTCTTAGACATCAATTAGAGACTTTCCATCTTTAATTTAATGGACGCGCTGTTATGAAGATGATCGTCATCGTCATCATCATCTGTGGCTACTAATGATGATGATGATGTTGCTGCTGTTGATGATAAATGTAATTGCGTTGGTTTCTCATCAACTTAGGGCAGAGTCCGAAAACAAGTACACATAAAAAGATTACGTTCTTTAGATGACAATATAAAAGCGACAAAAAAATCACTTTAAATTCATTAAATTAAGAGACCGAAACTGAAAAAATGGAAACATTGTTTATGAATAGCAGCGCAAACGTGGACAAAACGAAAATAATTGACACACGGTGAATAAGACATTTTTTTCTTTATAGATAACGCCAACGAAATAGAAGAATCAGACAGCAAAAAAAGAAATCGGTTGTTTTGGACAAACAACAAAATACAAGTGTCCATTATATGTAGTCGCGTATGACAGCAAAACAAATAATAAAACACAAAACTAAGAACGAAATCAACGAACCACATAACATGTCTGATGAATGTGTCTGGAACGACGAGTAGTGAGATGAACTGCGTCTTCCCAATATGTGGGAGAGCGACCTGTTGAAACGTGGGAAACTTCAAGTACGAATTGTTGCATCAACAATTACCAAAAAAACGAATAAGTAGCCCAACCCTGTAAAACTACAGAATTCAACCCTATTATTGCTGCGGTTGCTGAACTCCAATTGCAAGCTCAGCTGACCATGAAAAGTCAGCCAGAAACGGCTGGCACTCAACCATGACCGTCCAAATGCACTTTTTGGCTACGACCAGACCAGACAAGAGAGGAGCAGAGCAGGCTGAACAAAACCGGAAGTGTAGCATATAATTAATAGTTGCATGTGAATCATGACGCATCACTATAAGCCAAACAACATTTCCAAATACGGCAATTGGTCAATTGGAAACGTGCGTGTGCACTCAGTCATAAAAGGATTAACTTTTCATGTGGCACACACACACAGAGACAGTTCTTTGATATGCCGCCTGTTGCAACTTTTTTGTTAACTGTAATGCAATACTCACTGTAGCGGGCAGTGGAGCAAACCTAAACCAACTGACTAACAAACAAACAAGCCAGCCAAACAGACAGCAGCATTTCAATTAACCAAAAGAAACACCTCAAGAATCTCAACTCAAGTCCGTAGAAACGGAGAGAGAGAGAGAGAGAGAGACAGACAGATATAAATATCATCTAATCGCCGCCTGTCACAACACAACAGTTCTATATGGACGCAAACAGGCAGGCAGGCAGGCAGGTAGACAGTTGTATTTGTTGTCCGCATCCGCAGGAGTATTTTTCTGTATGAGAGTGGTAAAATGCGCAATTAAATCATCATATGTAAACGTATGCGTTGCAAGAGCATCCCAGACGCCAAGCGAAACCATTAACCATTATACAGCAAACCAGGAAGCCAGCCAGCCAACAAGTCGTCCAAAACTAAACTTTTAACTATCCATACACTACGATTTTATAATAATATGTCTCTGTACTTGTTAAAGTAAGCGATAGTTTTTAATAAATAATAAACTTATTGCTTAATTAATTTTTTACTAAGAGAGCAAGAGTGCTGTAAACTTAATACTTAAAAGTAACAAAGCACACAATAATTAGATAATTGAAAATAGAAAAAGAATACTGACAACAGGCACTGTCATTTGGACGACGAACAAGCTGAAGCCTTTGCCAATCACCTGGAAAACCGCTTCACACCTTTGGACCTAGCTAACCCGGTTGACCTCGATGTGCCCACCCGAGTACTGAAGACTTCACTTCAAATGACACCGCCCATCAGCCCCATCAGAGTGGAGGAGGTCATCGATGTGATCAAGGTCCTGCCACGCACCAAGGCCCGTTTTTACAACGTTGATCTTCAACTCTGTACTAAGGACGCAGCACTTCCCTGCTCAATGGAGGTGAGCGAGGATCCATATGCTCCACAAGATGGATCAGTCTCCTGCCTTCATTATCGACGATGTGTCGGAGAAACTGATTGTCGTTCGACTTGCAAGGCTTATGGATAGTATGGCCATCCTTGCTGACCTCCAATTTGGTGGTCAGGGGAGGGCATGGTGCAATTAAACAGGCCCACAGGGTGGTTTACAGTATACAATATAAGGTATACGAAGACAAGGACTACTGCTACGGTGTTTTTGTCGACGTTAAGCAAGCTTTCGATCGCTTCTGGATCAGCCGTAGGACGCTCCAAAACTTGGCCTTGCGCTGGTACATCCGAAACTCCGACCCTTCACAAGGACCTTAGAATGGAAACCATAGACTATCAGGTTGAGGCTTACTCCATCAGATATAATGCACGTTTGCGGCGACACCGGAGCCGGCTGGCCAGTGAACTTGCGGGTAGACCTCCTCCCGTAGAGGAGACTAACAGACTCGAGGAAGAGTGCAGCTGAAGACGCCTGGAGCCAACCAGCGGAGAGATTTATTAATGTATGAATGATGCTATTAAAAAATGTTTGAATTTTTTATTCCTTAACAATAAATTTATTAAAAAAAAAAAAGTAAATGAATAGAAGAGGGCAGTCCATATGCCAATAATCTCTGATTCAAGTTGAACTATTTAGTTAAGCAACTGGTGTGCAGTGTGCTGGGAAAATTCAAAACTGGAAAACGGTTAAGCTCTGGTCGTCGTCAACTGTTTGGCTAATGAAGCTTGAAGCTTAAACCGGGCGGTTCTGGATTGGGATTAGTAAACAGGATCTTGATGTTGGTGGAAAGCGCCGTTAGTTGAAAAAAACTTCCTCGCTCTGTTTTCTAGTTGGCCCATAATTCATTCATTTGGTCAGCAATTTATCAAAGTGCGATCGTTAAAGGCACTGGACGACTGATTAGCGGACCACTTGCCCCACTTGGTTCGGGGTATTTTTGTTTCTGATAGCTTAGACAGTTTCACAAAAAATCGCTTGGTGTTTAAATTTAGCTTATCAGCTTATCAGAAGACACATTTGTTGAGCTCATTTAAAAGGGAGAGCAAAAAATTTGCATGAATTTCTACTTTCGAGCCAATTCGATGCATTTTGTAGCTTCATTTAAATGATATCTTTTAGATTCAAATTCTACATCAAATCAGTTTATGATATGCAAACACGACCCAAGTTGAGGAAGAAAAAGGTACGATAGAGTTTATGTGAATTGTAATTGTTTGTTTATTGTTGTTGTTGTTTTTTTATTGATTATTTTCTCACAACAGTCGCAAAGAAAAATATTTTACACCGGGGGAATAATGGTGTTGGTCATCGGCTAATCTTATAAATGCCATTTACTTCAATAAAACCGCTTACAATTTGTGGCTTTTGTGTTACACAATTATGGCCATTAAACTAATTCATTTTTTGCTTTTATGCCGATTGATTATTTACTTATTTTTTTTCGAGGGCGCAAATACATAAACCGAATGCTTCTCTCTTGAAGATCGACAGGCAAATGGGAATGCAAAAACACAAATATATACATATGTACTCTTTTGTATACTTTCAATTCAAGCAATAATCTTTGGCTGGCTGTCTGAGTTATGGCCACAAAATTGTTGTGTCAGAGCAGCAGAAGAAGAGAGACTTCATGTAATTACTATAATCAAAAGCAAGGAAACGTAATAAGCTCACAGCAACGCCCTTCAATTTAGCTGGTTAGCACACCCTTCCACCCACCGTACAACTGTTGACTGCTGCTGCTGCTGTTGTTGTTGTTGTTGTTGTTGTTGTTGTTGTTTCTTGGCCCTTTTGGCTTTACGCTAATTTTATTTGCGGTTTTTGATTTTATTTTATCAACACATTTTTCTTTTTGGTTGCATTATTTTTTCTTTCTTTTCCTTTTTTGCCAATTATTGTTTTGCTGCTGCTTAAGTGAATTTTTGATTAATTTTGTGTGTGTGTGTGTTAAATTGAATTTCCCAAGCCAACAAAATCAATCAACAAACACAATAAACTCCCGACGACAACGACTCTTTAACTGTAAATTCATCATATTCTCGCTTTGCTTGGCTAATACATTTGATTGAGGCTCTTAACCTGAACACCTGCCACAACAAAAACATCTCTTATAACGTTTATGTCATTAGTTTAGTTCGATGATCATTCTGGTTTCAATACAAGTCGCTCCGAACTTAATATGTGATAAATTGTAGACAGTAAGGAAAAAAATACTTAATACACAATTAATGCTTAAAACGAAAAAAAAAATTAATCACAAAATGAAAACTATTTGCGTTACGCTTCTTTAGAGGCGGCAATTTGATATGTCTACAAATCAAGCAGAAATCCGCCCCAACTCAAGCACATGTTGGCGGCGCTCTCTTCTAGCTCCCGCCCCATCGATCTACCTACTATGTACGCTCGCCCCCTTCGCCGCCGCCGCCGATGGCCTTTGCCATTTCAATTAAAATGCCATATATCATCATGGGAAGTTTTTTGCGCGCACATCGAATGCAATTAAAATCAAATGCTCGGCTCCATTTTTCTTAAATCCAAGCGAATTGTAAAACGATAAGCCTCGTCTTGCCGCCTAGTTCGTTCTTCCATTCCCCCCATTTCTGTTTCATCCGCACTTCGAGACCACCCGGAACAACACACAAATGTTCATAACTGGTCAACTGACCACTCTCCCATACTCTTCCATAGAGACGGCCAATATAATAATACATCAGACAGAGGACAAGAAAACAGACAAAAATATAATTCCGGAACAGTAATTTATTTTGGAAAATCTCCTTGAGTCTCTGGCCTTTGTAGTTACTGAGATCGACGCATTCATTCATACATACAGACAGACAGACGGACGGACAGTTGGATATGGCTAAATTGACTTGAAGCTTCCTTTTGCACAAAACCTTTTTTACCCATTTCATGGGTTAAGAGTATAAAAATAAACTGATAAAAAAAATTTTTAAAAATACGGAAATATCAAGGTCTAACATATATTTTTTGTTAATAAAAAGTATCTCCTGGACAATTTTATGCATACTTTTTACAGACATCGAGGGAAAGCTTTAGATCAAAGCATTTTCTTCGTACAGATATGTAAAATTAATATACAAGGAAAAGAAAAAATATTTTCAAGTTCTTTTTATTTCTGATAACTGCGACTTTGCTCAACAAAAATTAAAACGTTAGGAATCCATTGCAGAGTCCGTGTGTTATTTAAGGTTTGTTTTAAATGAAAACATAAAAAATAAATCAAGCACAAATTCATATCGAATTTCAGGGCGCACCCAGACTCTACTTTATTACTGTCACATTGATTTACGAAAATCGTTCTTTTTTTGCGCCCCTGTTTAAATTGTCAAGCGGATGGAAGGGTTATAAGTCAATTGCAGCTCTCTACTGCCACGACACAAACAAACTAGCCAAGAGGAAAATAATCAACAGGAGACCTTTAAATGCGGCGTGGCTGACTGTCGCTTCTTATTAAAGAGTCGCGTCCATACATGGGACAAAAATCACATACCAATTGAGATTCTCGCCACAGAGTTAAGCAAGCAAACACGAACGTTTCAAAAACAGTTTTGTCCAATACTGTATTTAAGCATTCATTTAAGTCATAAAAAAACAAAGGAAGACTCGAATACATAATTTGTTGCCATTTAAATTACATTTTTTCTCTTTTTAATAAATATTTAATATATAATTTTCGGCCTCCAATCTTTAAAAAGTCATGTTCAGAAAAATAAAGAAATCAATTACGGTTATCAATAATAAAAGTGAAGCCACAAATTTTCAACGTACATTGTTTAAAAACTGTGATAATAAAAAATTCATCTATAGGGTCCGCCATTCAACGTTTTTTTTTTTTCAACTAGTGCTTATATTGTGAATGGTAACACTTAGCTAATGTTTAATTTGACAGATGATTAATATTATCCTTCCGCTGAACGAATATTATTGTGTATACGCTTGAACAACGCTGGGAAATATTGCGACAAAGTTGCGTACGGATTTTGGAAAAGTAAAAGAAACTGCCACCCTCATCGATAAACCAATACGTGAAAAGCCCAAAACAGTGCGTACACCTAAGAATATTGCTGATGTGGTAGAAAGTTTGCGTGAAGCGCCATCTACATCAATTCGCCGTCGTTCTCAACAATTGAACATTTCGGAGACATCATTGAGACGAATTTTGCATACAGACCTTGGTATGACGCCATGGCCAGCCGAGGCAGCCATTTGAATGAAATCATTTTTCATTATTAACCGGAAGGATTGTACTTTCATATAAAAAATAAATTTGACAAAAAATATTCAGTGTTTTTGTGTTTGATTTCATTTTAAAAAAAAGTTATTTGGCGAACCCTATAAAAACAATTGCAATAACAAACAAAACCATTATACGCTTTTTTTTACCCATTTAATGGGTTAAGGGTATAATCATTTTGTGGCTGGGATATAACTGCGTATGAACTAGAACCAGTTGAGAATTACAAGCAAAACAATGCACTATGGGGCATTTTGCCGAAAATCAGGCATTTAATCAATTTTCGCATGTGCTAAAATCAAAAAACTTTTAATGCAATTATGTTGTAATTTGATCATAGCAGCGATACGTTATAAGTTAACAGACCCATGTTATGTTATTAACACTCAAAGTCAGCTGTTGTCACCGAAAAAAAAACGCTCTGTTAAAGTGAAAAAATGAACATTGTGCAAAATTCAATAAATATAATAGTTAACAAGCAGCAAAAAACAAATTGATAATGGAAGTGATTAATATGGGTCTCCACTATGCGTTTTGCATCATTTGTTTCACATTTTGTTGGTTGGTTTGTTTTTTCTAGTGTATTTAAAAAGTGCTTTTCACTGGAAATTTGTAGAAATAAATTTCAACTTTGCATAGACTTATACAAAATTGTTCCAAATTGTTCCAAAAACGGTTAACACCATGTTGTAGTGCCATTAATTCCTAATCCAGGGCATTTAATCATTTTAGCTGCTTTTTGCGGTTTTATGAGAAATTTAAGTTTAAAGAGCATAACCTCAGTGTAAAAATACCAAAATTGTAAAAAATGTGGCACACACTGAAATACCTAACGAAGTCTAATGATGCTGTTTAGCTATAATAACATAAAAATATCATAAAAATGTTTATTAATTATAATTTTAAACCGAAATGTTATTATTAGAGACGAGTTTTTCGCAGATTTATTTAATTATTTTTCGATCGTTTCTATGAGAGCTATATGATATAGTGATCGGATGTTGCTCATATTTTGCACAAATACGAAAAGCTTAATAAAACATATTTTTGTTGAGTTTCGTGAAGATATAAAAAAAAATAACAAAGTTTTTATGTGAGAAACCGTATTGAGACCGACAGCTTCTATTGGAGCTATAGGATATAGTTGACCGATTTTAATTGTTTTTTGCCAAGGTATTAGTATCATTATAAAACTCTTAATTTCCAAGTTTCATTCAAGTACGGTCAAAATTAAGAAAATTGCATATAATAAAATAATGAATAAAGGGGCGGTGACACGCCTCTTTTATAAAAAACCTTTCTTTGATTTTTTAAAATATTTTGCAAAAAACCGAATCGAAATATCTTATGTTTTTCTCGAGTTATTAATAAATGCCCCATTTTCGGCAAAATGCCCCATAGTGCAATGGTGTGGCCGAGATCGAATGGCTTATTGCATACTTTTGAGGAAAATTTGGCATACACTGAAATAGATTCGATAGCATTAATTGGCTACACAATTTGGTCATTTAAAGCGGTATTATAATGTTATAACAAACTTCTAAACGCCCAATTAGAGGGCAATGATTATGTTTATGGCTTTGGGATTTGTTTTCTGAGAATAAACTTCTGCTCTCGTTTGGCAATTGTTACGAGCTTTTACGAGCATTTTAAAAGCATTGTACGCCCATATAAAGCTATTAAACAGCCATTTAACTAGCCCATAAAACTCTTCAGCATATCAGCAGCTGAGCGTAAGCTTAACTGTTTGATATATCAAATGGAATTAATGGCAGCCCTAACCCATTTCATTTTGTTATGTAAGACGCGTCAAAGGCATTTTCCAATTTAGTTTGCCGCTCCAATTTAGTAGCTCTCTCTCCCCTCCCTCCCTCTCACTCATTCTCGCTCCCTCTTTTTAAAAGCATTTACTATTCAAACAACCTGTTGTTATCGTTTAGATCGTTTTCGTTCGTTTTTTGTTGGTTTTCTTGTCGGTGTATTAAGAATTATGGGCATTCTAAGTGCTTTCCGAAGAGTTCAACTTACGCTGGGTTTTCCTGTTTTTGTTGTTCTTGTGGTTTTTTGCCATCTAACTTGGCCAATTGTTCCTCAATATCGCTTAATTGCATATCATCGGTCATGGCCGCATTCAAATAGCAAGCATTTTGAATTCTTGACTCCCTGCTCCTGCCACCTTTTCTGTTCTCACTCCCGCTCCCGCCGAGCAACTGGTCCGTATTGGTTGCATTCTGGAGCCAAACAGCGCTTCGATTACGGCAAATATTCAAATTGTGTAGCTCGCTGAAAATCAAGAATTTTGATGAAGCGAGTTTTTGCTGTTGTTGCACGTGCTGCACCTGCTGCACTTGCTGCAGTTGAGCTTTGGTTAGGCTGCCCGTTAGCATTGCCACCTCGACATCATCGTCCGTTTCGCCATTGCAGGATATGCCAGAGGAATGAAATTGTTCCTGCTCCTGGCCAATTTTCTGTACCGAAACCGAGCAGGAGCTGGAGAGATCGCTACTAATCAAGTTCGACTGTTGCGAGTGCAAAGCTCTTGCCAAACTAAACTTGTCCTTGCTCTCCGGCTGACCGTTGACGTTGCCACATGTGGCAGGCAGCTCCAGAGCAATGGGATTGGGAGCCAGTGTTAACTGCTTTGGTTTCGTTTTAGCCTTGACGGCAGATTTGATTTGTAGCTTGGAGCAGCTCGGCTTGGGCTTACGTTGAGGCGTCGTCAGCTTGGTGACCGTTGATTGACGCGACTCCAGTCCGCTGCACTGAACCTGCTGAGCGGGTACTTTTACAGGAGCTGGAGCTGGAGCTGGAGCAGAAACTCCATCCTTTCGTTCTGTGGATCGTCGACGACTTCGCCGTATGCTGGGCATATTGCGTGGAAACAATTTACCCACATCCGGCTGTGAGCTCTTGGACAAACTATCACAGCTGAGATTATTTGGTCCGCCACTGCCGCTGGCGCTGCTGCTGCCACTGCTGGTATTGACTATGGCCAACACTGAGGCGCATTCGGTGTGCATAATAATCTCGCGATAGTTTCTTGCTGCCTCAGCATGAGGCTGGGCACTGGGCAGGCGGATCTGCCACCAGCGCTTCTTGACAAGTAGTTTCGACATATTTGGTGTTGTTGTTGCAATTAGCACATGGCCTCACTTTGCGATTGACGGTCTTCAATCAATTGACACATTACCGACCGAGACGAGAACGAGAGACACGGTTGCAGACTGTAGCAATTACTGTCAACTACAATTAACGGGGAATCCGTTCGTTCTAATTACGTGCGCAAAATCAATAGTTAGACCGAGTGAAAGAGAGATTTTAAAACTCTGGCAATGGGCATAACAAATGTACGACTGATGCAGGCGAATTGTTAAAAAAAAACAAGCTGATGCGATTGACCGACAATCACTCCGTTCGCTCTGAAGTCACGAAAACAACTAAAGTAGCTGGGCGCACGCGCTTTGAAAGTTGTTTGTGACCAAGTGAGCACCAGAGAGTTGTGATCAAGTGAGAGAGAGAGAGAGAGAGAGAAAGTTGAGTTGCGGCGCGCTCTCAGGCAAGCAGGTTGGTGCAGGTCAAACTTAACACTGATGTGCTCATCGCCGAAGACAACTCACCACACCAAGCAAAACAACGCTCTATGGCTCTCTTATACACCCAACAAGTGCAGCAAGTTGTATAACAGGTGCCAGCTACTAACAACTGCTTGGGTTTCGTGTGTGTGTGTGCCTGTTAGAGGGAGCGGGAGAGATTTAAGGAGTTTTGAGTGGTTTTGTGACTTGTGACCGCATTCTGTAGGCTTATTAACAAGCTATTGGTGTGAGTTTTGAGCTCTTCTGGTTGACGTGATTGGCTGCAGGCAGTATTTGACACATTTCAAGCACTTTATACCGATACTGACCCATTTCATAAAGCGACAGCTGTAGGACTGAAGCAATAACCAATTATGAATAAGATGCAGCTTAGTGAGTGTTAATTTGTTATTGTTGTTCTTAATATCATTATCAACAACATGAGGTAGAGCCGGAAGGTTGTCTATCAAATACATATCTTAGTGAAACTATTGACTGACAGCTCAAAGGCCTAAAAGTAAAATTAGCTATATTCAAACCGAAAAGCAGAAACATTTGGTCATCCTACTTTCTAAAGTCTTAAGGTGTCATCTTCAATTTAGCTAAGTCATTTGCTTTACAAATATTTTCACCACTTACATTCTGATGCAAAACTTGCTTTTCATCATTTTTCCAACTTACATTTATTTTTCGCGTAAAATTGTTTCCATTCCGCTGGTCAGCACTTCAGGCGATTCACAAATTGTATGCCAAATAATAATTGTGCACAAAGGCTGATCAGGAGCGGAGGTTTCTCCGGGTAAATGGGCCAAAAATGTGCCACTAATTGTGTAACAAACAAAACAAACAAAACGACTGTGCAAAAGTATTTTAATTACCAGCATTGCAGTATATATCAAAAACAAAACAGCAAAATCAACTCTCAACCTCTCACTCTACCACCCCACAACATACACACCCAGGACCTTTACAAAAGTGCGTCAAAACTTTATTTGACAGTTTCAACTGAACAATTCATGAAGTGAAAAGCGCAAAAACGAAACAATTTTGATTAAAACTGCGACACGCAGATTGCCAGTTCGAAAATGTCAGCCAAAGTGTAGTTGGCAGGTGGCCGCAAAGGCAAGAGGCGAGTGGTGAGTGTCAAATGGGGTGGGGAGGAGTTTCCGACAATTGCCATTTGTTCTAAGTGCATCATGCTGGACGAAGGGGCCAAAAGGCAGACGGATGGGAGAAACAACAGGTAAAAAATCAACGTCACATTTAACAAAGCCAACAAAAAAGAGAATATTAACAACGAAGAACTAAGTTTTCAAGTAAGCTTGACTAGCAAATACCCTGATCCTTAACAATATACGAAATAAATAACAAGCCTTTCATAATGGAATGAATATGGTGACAGTTGGGTATGAGTTTGAAAGGGAAAGCAAAATTTTCCGCTCTCTTGTTACTTAACCTTGCGACTGCATACCTGTATGTCGACTCACAACACATAGAACAGGGGAACCAATATATAACTCTCTTTTGTTGGTTACCCTGTACCATGGGTACAAAAATAAAACTCAACCGTGAAACAAACGGCGCCAGCGACAGTGCAAATGTCCCCCGCGACGTTGTAAAGGTCGTAAAAGTTGAGATTTTAACGTGCGCTCTACACGTGTAACAGTACTAAAGTGAGAGTGTGAGTGAAATTGCGAGTGCTATTGCCATTTACCATTGTGAGTGCGAATAAGAGCATGGAGTGACGGTGTCAGAAGTCAGAGCGCGGAGCACTTTGGCGCAGCTGACGCCCAGCAAAGTAGTGCTGCTAACGTCCTGTCGCTGTCGCTGTCGCTGTCGCTGCCGCCGTCGCTTTTGCTGCCAAGATTGCGTCATAAAGCACTAAAAAGTATTAAAACAATTTACACTTTGTAAAAACAGCAGCAATAACTGCTATGTGGCTTGCTTGCTTGTTGCCAGCATGCACGTGTCCGAGAGCCTAGAGAGAGAGAGAGAAAGAGAGAGAGAGCGAGAGATAGGAAGAGTGAGATGGCGCATGTAATCTCATTTTGCATGCACAACATGGCGACATCTCCATCCACTCACTGCTGCGCTGCTGCTGTTATAATCATAACAGTGCTCGCATCCCAGTAAGCAAATGCGACATACACAGCAGCAGAAGAAGAAGAAAAAGAAAAGCTGGGCGTGTTGACAATCGCGTTACCATAATTCTTTTCGCTAAATTCAAATAGAATTTTGCGCTTATTTGCATAAATAACGTGAAAGTCGTAAAGTGAAAAATTGCATAAAAATATTATAAAAAACAAGTAAGAAGGCTCTAGTCGAGTAAGCTCGACTAGAAGATACCCTTAACCCTTGATCATACAGACGGACAGACGGTCGGGCTGACAGACATACACATATGTACATGTACCTCTGGACCAATGCTTGATGGCTTCATATCTCCGGTGTTTCTTAACCGATTTTAATGAAATTCTTACAGAAGTTCATTATTTTGTTCATTTTCAGTTTTTTGAAATTCAAGAATTTTTTGTTATCGATTACATGTGTATATCGTAAACCTGAAAAGTTATCGAAATTTTGAAACAAACTTGTCATGCCTAGGGATTAGGAGAGCTCATATCCAAAATCTGCAGTCTCTAGCTTTTTTAGTTGCTGAGATCGACGCGTTCATACATACAGACAGACAGACGGACAGACAGACATGGCTATATCGACTCGGCTTTTGATGCTGATCAAGAATATATATACTTTATGGGGTCGGAGAAGCTTCCTTCTGCCTGTTACATACATTTGCACAAAGCCATTATACCCTTTTTTTACTCATTTCATGGGTTAAGGGTATACAAAATGGGGGGAATTGTTAAGCGCAAAGAGCAAGAGGAAGAGTGAAGCAGTAACAAAAGCTTCTACAATTGTTATTACACTGAATCGAAGGCACTGTGGAAGGTATCGAACGGAATATGCTAAATTATTTTAATATATAAGTGAATGCAGAAATGTGAAAGGGGAAATTAAAGATAAAAATAAGTAATTTATGAAAATGTTTGTAAGCCTCTTTTATACACGTTACCTGGAAAACGGCTAGATTAAATGATGACAGATATGGTTTTTTCTATCTCAAAAGCTTTATAAATATGCTTGCATTTGTTTCAACTGCATTTGACACCATGGTGCGTTAATATTCACAGTCATTCATTTTGAATGGCTCTACCGTTACATCCGCTTTTCAACAGTTCCATATGCGTAGCCACAACGTTGCAAAAGTAGCAGGGCCCTCAACCAATCCCCCCTTCCCATCCAGACATCTATGTATTCCCATATACCCAGCAGCATATTTCAGCCAACGACTTCCTCTTATAAGACAATATACGCAGCGAGTGTAAAACTCTGGAGTAGCAGTTTCGAGTAGGAGGAGTAGAATTTGGAGTTCGAGCAGCGGGAATCCGAAAACAATTGCAACCAGCTCGAGTCTCCCGTCGCCCTTCGCCCACCGTCTACTCTTTTTCCCCATCATTCAGCTTCCTGCGTGGGCGGCCCTAATGATGACGTCTCCTGCTGCTGCTGTTGTCTGTTGTTGTTGTTGTTGTTGTTGCTGGGGAAAAATGTGACTACAAGTCTCAAGTGCCGCCTCCCAGCCTAACAGCGAGATCCGTTATATTTATGAAAAATATTTTGTTGCACGTACTTACATACACACAAACACAAACACAAACACACACACATATACATAAATGAAATGATGACAAGAAACAAGAACAACGAGGCGCAATCATTGCGTTGATTTGCAAAATGGCGCTGATGACAGTCGTTGTTGTTTGACTGACTAAACAGTAGGTGGGTGAGTTGTAGGTGGTAGTTGGTGGGTGGTTGGTTTTGGATGGGAGGTAAGGTGACTGCGTGGACTTACTGATTTTTAATTAAAAAAGTAACAAGCAGAAGTGGCAAAGAGCAAAAAAAAAAAAACTCCAATGAAAAGAAAAAGAAGCAAAAAAAAAAGGAGAAGAAAAAAAAAATACAGAACTGAGAGCAGGAGAATTTAAAATTGCGCGTCAGAAGGATTACTTTTGTTAATCGACTTGATTGTAAATATTTTCTTGCTACCAAACTCAACCAACTTCATCCCAATTCTCTACTGCCTTGCGTCTGTATGTTGTTTGTCATGGCTCTAACGGCACATTCACCCAGCTTCACAGTGACACTGCCACTGCCACAATCGGGCACTTCCCTATCTCTGTTTCTCTCTCTGTCTCTCTCTATCCTGCCACCTGCCCCTTCTCAGCAGCAGTTGTCGCGCGTCCACTTCTGCAAGTGTGTCGCAACATTTGCCTTTGTTATTTATGGCTGCATTGTTCAGATTCGTGTTGGGTTACTTGCTCTTTCCTTTTTCCTTTTCCTTTCGTCCCTTTCGATGCGTTGCGCGTTTTTTCACGCGCCAACCTTCAGTTGCGTCTACTGGATGCTGGGACGTTGTGGGGAGAACTGCTTGGCGGCACAAGTTTGTTTCTGTCATTGCGTTTTTAATTTTGATTTTGACACGGCAACAACAATAATGTCAACTATATTTGTATGTACGTACAACGCCTGTCAGCATCAGATGAGCCAACTTTTTGGTAACAAGTGACAGCCACATGCAGTTAACGTAAACGAACTATACTGAAGGAAGGGGAAGGTCTCGTATGCTGGGTGCTACATGACTTGTTTGGAATATTGGAATAATATTAGTGATATTTGAAGCAGTTATTTTAACAAATTTCACGAAATATTTTTGAAGTTTTTTAAAAAATATATTATTTAAATCCATAAAATTACCACAATTCGAATTTAATGGGTGTAATTAAAATAAAATATTTGCCATTAAAAACTGATTTATCAGTGATGAAATTGACATGAATTCAATAATTAATGTCAAACATTCGTACATAAATTCACAAATAATTTTAAATATTACAAATTTTTTGGTGTACACATGAAGTGGAACACAAAAAGTTAAAGTATTTGCGCATAGAGCGAATATATGTATATCGAGAACATACTGTACTTTGATTTTGATTGCTAAATACAGTCCGTTAGCATATTCTATAGCATTTTAAAACTGCTCCAAATCAATATTCAATATCTGATTATTGGTTTTTAATTGATGTTTACTGTAGTTCATTTTTCAAGAGTCGACGCTAAACTTTTATAACTATATTTGCATACAGAACAACATTAGTCTAAGTTCAATGTCATCAAATATCACACGAGAGCTCAGATCATGCCAGAAATCGTATTTGTACTTGCATTATTGGGTAGCCTGTATGTGTCGCACACTTGGAGTGCACACATTAGTTTCTCGGGAATTCAATGCATTGCGGTGGATCCAACGTTTCTTGCCTTCGAAAGTTGCATTATGAAACCCGTTAGTCGAGGCGTCAAGGAAATAAGCTTAACAGTAAGAATGCTGCAGGTTCCGGTGACAAATGCTTCGGTAGGTTCAATTAATCAATCAAACTCAGTTCAGCTGTGCAAATACATAAACACAATATCCCAATATCAAGGTACGTCTGGAATTAACGCCTCGTGGCAATGACAAATATATATTGTACAGTTTTGAAATTGATGGCTGTCACTTTTGGAAAACTAAACGTCGCAATCCGATTGCCAATGCGGTTTACAAGTTTATGCGACTGGAAATGGTTAGCAATATGAATCATAGCTGCCCCTACGAAGTAAGAGAAGAAGTTACTTTATACATAAAAACTTCATTAATATCATCGCTTTCAGCACGATTTAATTATAGATCGCTTTCGCGTTGATGACAGCTTGAAGTTCTTTCTTCCAATTCCAATAGGTGAATATGTTATAAAAACCTACTGGACCTGCTACAACGTATTGCGTGCCATTGTTATCGCTAATTTGCAGATAAAATGAAGTTTTCTATACTGATATATTGAAATATGGCATACACATATCATATATTACTACATCTATTCCCCCTTAAATAGAAAAATGTTTTTTAATTAACAATTCCATCATGTTTCATCAATATAATAAAGGTGCATACACAAACAATTTTTGGTTTCTGAGTTGCATAAAAACTGAGAAAGTGTTTGACTTTTGAATTGACTAAGTCTTTGATTTGTCATTGCCTATTTACCAAAATTTGGTTCACGTTCAGATTTATACTTCATTTTATGCAAATATTTGAAAAAAAAAACGAACAGTAATCCAATAACAATCGATGCACAGTAGATTGTTTAATTTGCGTTATAGAGAACAATAACAGTTATAAGTTATCTTCAAGTAGTACGCAATGAACAATAATAATATAAAGCCGAATGGTTTTGTTTTGTTTATAATTAGCAGAAAATGCACTTGTTGAAATAAATTATATTTGCTTAATGCAGATTGGTAACTAAATCGGGGTTTTCTTTTTTCTGGCTTCTGTTAAAAGCACGTTACCTCAACCTCAAAACGCATTTACTAACTAAGAATAACTTGATTGTATTTTCCATTACACAATCACAATTGTTTTGTAATCAGATATGATGGATGTAATATAACAGCGCTAATGCATTTAAAAACAAATAGGGATAAGCCTTGACCATGCCTGCATTATTTCACCAATGCTTGCTGACTAAGCACCAATTAATTTAAATTTCATTGGATTCAAAAACAATTTCCAAGTTTTTCAAAATCGAGATTATTTATAATTTGAAACAAAAATGTTTTGCCTATAATAAAGAATATACATTTGTACGTTATGGGGTTGAAGATGCATAAAACTATTATACCCTGTTTTTAGTTAACATATCATTTTTCTGTTGAACAGTCAAAATTTATTAAGTATAATGAAACTGGCATTGAGAAAATGTTGATGTTGATGTTTGTTAATGTGTATGCCAACCACAGCTAGTTTTGGGGCGTTCTTTATGCCTTGACTACTGAAATACAAAGGGCATTAAACTGAGAACTCATTAGGTTCTTCAAAGTGCTTGAAATTCCAGAGACAGAGTGAAGGAATATTTAATAAGCAGATGAGATTAAAATTAGTCTAATTGCTGAAAATAAGTATTAGAGGAGCTTCGAATTTTTTTTACCAATTTAGACTAATTTGTCCAAATTGTTTCGCTTGTCAAATTATGACGGTCATGTTTAAACTGGAACCAGGTCTTTTCTAAAGAATTTCTACTTTTAAACAATCTTCTATAAGATATTGGCAACATTTTGCACTATCGCACGAATGGCTAGGATTTTTTTTGGTTGTTGAACTCCTGAAAGGACCACACCTACTACGCGCAGAACAACTTTTTGAAAAGAATTCAGGTCAAAACGCATTATACCCTTTTTATACCCTTAACCCATGAAATGTGTAAAAAAAAGGGTATAATGATTTTGTGCAAATGTATGTAACAGGCAGAAGGAAGCTTCTCCGACCCCATAAAGTATATATATTCTTGATCAGCATCAACAGCCGAGCCGATTTAGCCATGTCCATCCGTCTATCTGTCCGTCTGTCCGTATGTATGAATGCGTCGATCTCAGGAGCTACAAAAGCTAGAGACTCCAGATTTTGGATATGAGCTCTCCTCATCCCTAGGCAATTTTGTGTTCAATTTTCGATAACTTTTCCGGTTTACGATATACACCTGAAATCGGTAACAAACAAATCTTGAATTTCAAAAATTTGAAAATGAGGATTGAAATTATAAGCAAAATAATGAACTTCTGTGAAATTTTTAAAATCGGTTAAGAAACACCGGAGATATGAACCCATCAAGCGTTGGTACAGAAGTACACAGCCATATGTGTATGTCTGTTAGCCCGACCGTCTGTCCGTCTATATAGTCAATAGTTAAGGGTAACTTCTTATTTGTTTTTTTTTTTTTGGAAAATGTTCAAACTTAATGCTTGCATGGTTCCCTGTAAAAACATGTTGCTTGGTAGTGATATTTTAAAGTTCGCAACTGTATATATACATATGTATATAAATAAGAAATAATAAGAAAAAAAATAAAATTGGCATTGCGTCATATTATATTCTTGGAAAATTGACGAATGGAGAACATAGCTTATACTTCTGATCAAGCAAAACTAGAGCGAGAGTTAACGTCATATTAATCATATATATATTAATCATATTAATCGTATAATATATCCTATTTAAGCATAATTTTAGCTTACGCTTAATTTTATGTGGCATACTCTACAGGCTACAGATGGCTATCAGAAAATCAGCTGACACCGATTAATTTTTACTTTTAACTGTTTGCACTCATTTGTCAGTAAGTAGGTGACAGGTGGTTGAAGCATTACTTTGTGGTTTTTTGTCCCAAAGTGAAAGTGTTTAAAAGAAAACGCGAGTGAAATGTTCAAAAACCTTCCTTCAAAATGTGATAAACAAGTGTTGGCCTGCTGCTGCTGCAGCTGTTTGGTGCTGCACTTGTACATAATTAAATGCTCTTTGCATACATAATTCAATGGTGTTGCTGTGACAGATGACCGATTCAATAAGCAGTTAAACGCAGCTGAGTAAAACACCCTCAAAGTTGACACGGAAAAAAACGAAATTGGAACCCAAGCACTAAATTACACATAAGCCCAAAGGCAAACAGTTTGCGAGCACTCGAAAAGTGCAAGGCTTGAGAACGAAACACCACCCACTATATGTGGGTAAATATATATATTTTATAAAGATGAGAAATTATGATTATTATAGGGATTCCATGCACAAAGCTGACATCAAATCAGTTGTAAAGACCCTATAGAAGCAAGACTGTTGTGTCTGAGCTAATAAAAGTCTGTCCTCGTTCGTTGTGCTTGGATGTGTGTAAATAATTAAATTCTTAATTATCTTATGCCACACACACAAACACACACACACACCGACATACTCGTAAACTCTAGTAAAATGTTTTAGCCCCGAAGCGACATGATTAGCCACATTCAACTTCATTTGCACTTTGCACCAAAAATACAGCAACGAAAAAAATTCTATTTAATTAATTTTAATAATTCATACGTCACAAAATTCACACACATGACACTTATTTTTGAGCTTTAAGGCCCCACTGAAAGTAACTAAAAGTAGAAACAGGGTTTTCTCGCCTAGCGGTGTCATAGCGTTAATGAGCGAATTAGTATTCATTATTAGGTGTCGCTTTGGGCGGCGCTTTTTCCATTTCATAATTTGCTTGGTTAGCTCTCCTCTTACGGCTGGGCGTGTGGGTGTGGACTTGCAAGCAGAGTGAAGTAAATTAATATAAATAGCGTAAAACATTGTCATTTTTAATGGCTCTGTGTGTATTATGTGTTAATAATATGCAAAGAACTTATCTCTCTAACATGTTAGTTCACAATAGTTGCGTGCTGCAATTCTCAATGGAATATGTGTGTGTGTTGTTAAACAGGCATATAAAGATGAATTGATCTAACACACAACACACACACTCACAGAAGGAAATTCTGACGTTAATTATAAACGGAAATTGAGCTGAACAAAAGGCTATTGAATGTTTGAAATCGGAGGATGTCTTCAATTTAGTATTCATATCACATGACACCTGAACTAACTAACTGCCCGCCTGACTCATTACCCGCCACAGTTCCCCGCAGCAATTAGCTGGTTGAGCCCTGAACAAAACCTTGTTTGTGAGGCACGGTCCACTTGGTTGTCAGGCGGTGAAAGTAAGAGCCCCAATTGGATGATGATGTTCAAGTTCAAGACGCTTACCTTGTTGTTTGGTGCTTGGCTTGGGTTGGTTGACTCGTAATCCAATTAGAAACTTTACTATCAGCACGTATTTGGCTCTTGGACTCTTTGAGACTTGACGACTTGACGAGTTGGCTCGTTAAGCAATTTAAGTTTACGATAACGGCGGCGACAATAACAGCCAAGTAGAAGTTTCTGTGGCGCAATTCAATTGACAGACATTTTGGGTAACAGTGCAAATTTAATTTGTTAACATTTCAATTTTCAACTTCGTTATTCAATTAAGCAAAAATCACACATACACCAAACACACACACTCTGCATCGTTATTAGTAAATTAACACACGCCCGTTATGATATGCGAGCCTTCAACGGAAACCCTTTGATGCCTTGAACCGCGAACAATTTTTAAGCACAAAGGCTAAAAATTCAAATGCAACGAAGCGGAAATTGACACGTCCTGTCCCGTTTCCAAAGTGCAAACAATTTTGATTCGTGGCAAGGCAGGTTTGGCCAAGAAAACAAAAAAAACGCACGCGAAACTCAGTGAAAAAGCGAAGCAAATTGAGAACAATCACCAAATTAATCGGATCCGCGTGCACGTTGTGTTGTGCCGCGTATGCAAACCGCAACTGATTCGGCCACAGCTAAATGCCGGAGACAAGGACACGCTGTCTGCCACTGGCAACTTGCCTGGAGACGCCAAGTCTGCCATCGAACAAGTGTAATTCTCTGTCACGTTGTTTTTGTGTCTGTGTGTTTTTGTAAGCCTTGGCGTGGGTGGTTGGACACATTGTTTTGGTTTACCATCGAACCAGCTTCAAACCGCGTTGCATACGCACAGGCGCACAGCAAATTTACTCTTCACTCGACTTGTCTGTTAATAGCTAAGAGAGAGACACTTGTTTCACGTTTCTCTTACGTTTCATTGTTCGCTTTTAGTTTTTGCAAATCATTACTACTTGTTTGAATAGCTCTTAAAAATAATACAAAGTTTTAATAATTTTGTTGTGATGTTTTCTTTTTATACCCTTAACCCATGAAATGGGTAAAAAAAAAGTGTATAATAGTTTTGTGCAAAAGTATGTAACAGGCAGAAGATAGCTTCTCCGACCCCATAAAGTATATATATTCTTGATTAGCATCAACAGACGAGTCGATATAGCCATGTCCGTCTGTCTGTATGTATTAACGTGTCGATCTCAGGAACTACAAAAGCTAGAGACTCCAGATTTTTGTTATGAGCTCTCCTCATCCCTAGGCATTTTAAATTTTCGATAGCTTTTCAGGTTTACGATATACACATGGAATCGATAACAAAAAAATCTTGAATTTCAAAAAACTGAAAATGAGGATTGAAACTATAAGCAAAATAAAGAACTTCTGTGAAATTATCATTATTATTAAAATCGGTTAAGAAACACCGGAGATATGAAATTATCAAGCATTGGTACAGTAGTACACAGCCATATGTGTGTGTCTGTAAGCCCGCCCGTGTGTCCGTCTGTATGGTCAAGGGTTAAGGGTATCTTCTAGTCTAGCATACTCGACTAGAGCATACTAACTTCTTTATATTGAAACAAATCGTTGTTTTTAAACTAAGGCTTGGCTCAACATTTAATGTTAAATAGCATCAAATGAACAGTCCGATGCAATCGACAGCGGAATACTTTGATGCCAAACTAGTTTTAAGGACTCTGGTTGCAAAGTGGGAGTTAGAGGCGGCTGGCTTAGAAAGTGGCTTGGAAAGTAACTAACTATTTTCTTTCTTTTTTTTTTTTATGTGACTCTAGCTTAAAAGCTGTGAAAGATTCCCATTTATAAAGTCGGGCAGCATCCAAACTTTATGAATGCATCTTTCGGTCAGTCACCAGCAAATGTCCCACCAATTTTGGTAACCTAAAAGCTGCGAAAAGGAATCTTGGAATCTATGCTATATGATTTTGTGACTCTTGGGCGTAACTTCCTAATTTTAACCCTTAGGCTGAAGAACAGATGCCCCAAGATATTTGTAAAATTTCAAGATCCTAGTTCTAAGGGACGAATGTACGGATGTACGTTCAATACCTATATTCCCGTATCAGAGTATGAATATGATGAAACATAATAATATTTCCATAAATATATCTGTCCCCTTAATACAGCTTTAACAGATATTATTGTTCTTACTTTAGTTAATTGAAAAACATTTGATTTTAATTTGCCAATTTTTAAGAAGGCATTTAAATGGAATTTAAACGAAATAAAAATTTTTAAATTTCTTTAATTTTCACCTAGATAGAAATTCTCATTATATGCTATAAAAATTGAAAGCAATTATAATTTCAATAAATTAACGCAATTTCACGTAATCCATCAGAGTTGAAAACTCTCAAGAAACTTACAGACTTGACCAATAAAATGTAATGAATGTAAATGCATGAAAATTAAAATCAATCAGTTTTAGTGTTAGTTAAACCCCGACAATAATGTAGCCACTTAAGCCATCAGCAGCAGCCACAATGAAGACTACCAGAAAAAAAAGACGATGATGATGATGAAGAAGAAGAAGTATAAGTAGAGGGAGGAGCAGAGTTGGCCGAGTTGAAGGCAAGTTGAAGGACAACATTTATGCCACCCTTGAGATTTGGCATTTACGAGAGGCGACGCGTCGTCCTTGCAGGCAAAAGCTATGATGCGTAAGGCGTAAGGGGTGGCGAGGTAGCCAAGACCTTGGAGGGAGACCAGAAGAAGGAGGAAGACATCTTGTGGCCAGCGTAGTTTCGCGATGACTGGATGACAGTGTGAGGCAAGTACTTAAGTTGGGTCGTGTGCCTCGACAGCTTTGCTTAAAGTTATGCGCAATTCTTATAAATGTGCAAGCGTTACGCAAGGTTGGACAAGTGCCTGGAGTGCGAAAGGGGGAGGGTGGTGGCGGTGATGGTGGGAGGCCAATGAATAAAATGTTAGCATACTTCGCAGCCAATGATGATGGGGACAACACGTGGAAGATGCGCGTCACTCTCTCCCCGAAAAGCCTGTTTGAGGTGCATTTACCCCACAGTCAAAAACTTTCCCCGTCTTCTTTTATATATATGTGTATGTATTTATGCTTTCTTTGTTTTGTGTGTGTGGGGTGACTTCGAGGGGATGCTCGTCTAGAAATCTGAAATTGAAATTACTTGGCGTTTTGGCAACTTTTATTGCCCAACAAGAAATGCAAACTCTCATCATCAATGTTTGGCTCCCAAATGAATGTGTGAAAAGGCGCAACAGTAAAATGGTCGGCCGACTGTGCCGACTTGTCATAAAAGACCCTGTATACTATTAAATAGTAATAACGATTGCCAAACTCTTCGAGTTCCCACACCAACAACTAGAATGCGGAGGAGAGGGCCGTGCAGTAGTCAACACTTTGTTCGCATGTGTCAGTCGCAATTTTACGAGCACAAATACTTTTGGCAAAAAGTTTTTACTGTAACAAGCGGAAATGGCATTTTTACTGGCCATCTAAGCAGCACACATTGTGTCCAGCTTTAGCTCCAGCTCTAGCTCCAGCTGTGTGCCATTTGATGGCCAAATTGAAAACTATATGTGTGTGTGTGTGGCAAGAGGAAAAACTTTTTGGGGGCAGCATTTTCTGCTGCAATGGCACAAAAATTGATTTGTTGTCGATTTCAGTTGCCTGCTCCAATCGCAACCAAACCAAACCCAACACAACCCAATCCAATCCAACTCCCTTTTTGACAGGCATCCAGTGTGTAACAGCTTCGATTTCAATTTAATTTATGGCACTGCAAGTGCAAGTAAACATGTGCGACAAACGACCTTATGAAAGCCAAACAAGAACATTTTCGGGGTATTGATAAATAAAAAAACATTTTGGTTTATTTGGCATTTGGCATTTGAGTTGGGGCGTATGAGTCGACTGAGTTAACTGCAGCTGGACATTGGCCAGGATTCTCCTGCTGCGTCTGCGGCTGCTGTTGTCAGCCACCGAAACGTTGGCCATTTGTCTTCTTGCGAATCTTTTAGAGTGATTCTGACGAGTGTCGACTTGTGAGCGATGAGTGTTGAGAGGGCGCAGCCAGAAATGCATTTAGATTGAGATTGCAAATCTCGCTGTCAGTGATCGATCGAATAAGTGAAAACAACAAACGACGACAGGCAACAGAGGTACCATATCTTTGAATACATAGAAATGTTGTGGTTTTAAAAAAGATTTTTAATTAATTATATGAAAAACATGAAAAGGTTAAAAATAAAGGAAGTATCTACTGTGTCGAACAGCAACAACCAATTTGATATTGCTATAGCCGTCTGTAGGTATGTATGTATGCATAAGCTTGTCGATCACAGATAATATAAAAGCTTGAGAGTGCAGATTTGAATTATAAGCTTTTTATACCCTTAACACATGAAATGGGTAAAAAAAAGGATATAATGGTTTTGTACCCCATAAAGTATATATATTCTTGATCAGCATCAAAACCCAAGTCGATTTATGTCCGTCTGTCTGTCTGTCCGTCTGTCTGTCCGTCTGAACGCGACGATCTCAGGAACAACAAAAGCTAGAGACTCCAGATTTTGGTAATGAACTCTCCTAATCCCTAGGCATAGCAATTTTGTTCCGAATTTTCGAGAACTTTTCCGGTTTACGATATACACATGGAATGGATAACAAAAAAATCTGGAAAATCAAAAATTTTAAAATGGGGATTGAAATTTTGAAAATTTTATTAAAATCGGTTAAGAAACACCGGAGATATGAAACTATCAATCATTGATACAGCGATACACGTATATATGAGTGTGTCTGTCAGCCAGACCGTCTGTCCGTCTGTATGATCAAGGGTTAAGGGTATCTTCCAGTCGAGCGTACTCGACTAGAGCCTTCTTACTTGTTTCTTTTAAATTTCGATCGAACATCATTTTGGATGAAAAATAAAGATTTATAATTTAAACTAAATTTGGTATACGTTGTGAGGGTGTGGCTAACTGGTATTGCACTTTGGCATAGATGAAATTAATATACATTACCGGAAAGTAATGCAAAGTTGATTTTTTGGTCGATAGAGCCGGATTTAATGTGACAGGTACAACAACAGCTTTAGTGAACTATGGTCAAAACAATTTTGTTAACGAATTTAACTCTTAAAGACAATTGCAGATTGAAATTCTGTCATCCAGGAGCGCTACCAAGCGTTAAGGTTTCAGGGTATCTCCTAGTCGAGATTTCCCGTCAATTAGAATCCAATCCATTAGATGAAAAAGCTATTCATATATATTGTGTACATAATAAAAATAAATTAAAATATTTTCTTTATTTAAAAAGACTTATATATTTTAATAGTCAGCTATTTGCTGTTACCCTGAATGCTGAAAATATTAAGATAATGGAACTGAAAGAGTATGATCATTCTTGCAATACCACATAATTCCTTCAAAAAGTAGCTTAACTGCCATCGCGAGATGCAATTTTGCGATGAGCTTGGTATTTTTGCCTCCCTCAAAGCTCGCTGCTCATTAAAGTTCCAGTCATATGCAAGGTATCTGACCAAATTTTAAAAGCGCCTTTCCTATGTGCGTTGCGTCTTTTGATGCGATTCTCATTAGTTACAAAAGAAATATATGTACGTAACTATTCACTCACACAGAGACAGACGGAGAGGGAGAATGAGACGAAGACGGAGCTACCCTTTTAACTTTGTTACCAATTTTCCTGAGCAACTAGTGTGTATTTACAAAACAAAAAAAAACTTTTCCAGTCTTCCACCTACTTAATTATTTGAAGCATTCGCACAATTTTCACAAACATGTTCGTCTTATTCACTTAATTCACTTTTTGTGTGCTGTCAGTTGTGTCTTGGCCAGTTCAGAGAACAGGTTGTTGTCAAGGTACTACACCCAATACCAATACATTTTGTATATGTTTGTATGTTTGTGTGCAGTCTAGATAGCAGCCGCACATTCCTTCGCTGGAAGCTTCACATTTATGCCAAAGTTAAGTGAACTTGAAGCCTTTTTGCCTGCGTCTTCTCTGACTTCTGGCTACTGACTACTGGCTCTGCATTTGCCCTTATCTGTGTGAGCCCCAATCTTACCCGAACACTTTCTGCCCCCTGCTTTCGCATAAGTTGTGAGTTTTTTAATTGCAGTCTAAATGGACTTCAATGAATGCAGCAAACAGCAAACAGCAAAAGGAGCAGCAACAGCAGCAGAGTTGCAAACTGGCGGCTTGCAACCTGCGACTGGCGGCAGTTTATCTTTTGATTGTGGCCTCGCTGCTTGCTGCCTGCATTCGAAGTCTTAAGCGAAACAAAGTCACAAACAGAAGACGAAGACGATGAAGACGACGAAGACGACGAAGACGACGACAATGATGACGCCTTTTTTAGTCAAAGATTTTAATTACTGCAGAAAATGTTGCCTTCTTGCCTGCTGCATTTACAAAGTGCACTCAAAACTCAAGACTTGAGTGTCTTCATTCTGCCATACTATATATACTATATACAATATTGTATTTAAAAGAAATTAAGAGTTTTTCGCTTAGCTATGAGCTTAACGCAACGATTGATATGGCACATTAAAAATCGCCGGCAACTGGCATTCGTAAAGCCGTAAGATTAATGATGCCCAATGTACGGAAAGTCGATTCTACAACGCTTATCGGCGGCAGTTGGCATTCAGCAGCCAGAAACCGCAGCAGGAGCAGCACCTGCCCAAAGTGCACGTACTTTGTCTAACTGCCAATGCCAATGCCAAAGCCAACCAATGCCAATGCAATATACACACACAGAGACCATTCGAGTGTGAGTACGAGTGCGAGTCAAGTCGAATGTGAATGCGGATTGCCCACATGCCGCGCACGGCCACAATTCGTAAATTTATTAAACGTCAACACGGCACTAAGCCAAATAAACTTGTCTCTCGACAACTGCCGGGCTACAACAGCCACAACAACCAATCCAATACCAAGTCCAAGAGTCCGGTGGCGGAGTCAGTCTTAGGCACGCAGCAAACGGTTAAAATTAATAAAGCATATTTTCTTTCATTCGTTCGTTCGTTCGGTCGTTTTGCTTTCGCCTGTTAGCCAGGTTCTAGACACAGAACGGAGCACGGGCGAGAGTTAGTGAGAGGGGAAACAAGGGAACAGCGAAACGAAGACGTTGCCAATCTATGACTCGTCTTACCATTTTCTGTTGACCATTTTTTCTCAAGTGCGCGAACGCAAACAACGTCAACTTGACCAGAAAGTTGCTTGTGCCATTGCTATTCCATTCCACTTATTCACCTCCCTCCCCCCATCATCTATCCCACCAACCGATTGCATGGCCAGCCTCCCATCATCAGCATCCATCGCAGTTGCAGCCATGTGGGTTTTCTAACAGTGATATTTATCTGCCAGTGCAATTACCGTTGTATGGACTCGATTAGGGCTCGGTGGCATACTCATAACTTGGAAATGAGCAGCGCCGGTTACCAAGCTTGACGGTTACCATGACATGGGAATTTGTATTGCCTAAAAATAATATGCTTACATGTGTACATATATCGGTATGGGTACATAGTTGCAGTGGCTTGGAACATGTTCTACGGCAACAGGAATATCTTAATTTATTTGCCAATATCGTCAAAAGTATATTTCGACTAAAAATTTAAAATAAAAGAAAGTTCAGGGAATGGTTGTTCCTAAATATGATCAAGTTTGTATGATTATTAACGGGGCTACCCCTAATACAACTTTGAAAATTTAGATTTATCCATTTTCATTCATACTTTTGATGATCAACAAATCTGTTCACAAAATTTCCATATGAGCGTTGAATGAGTTTTAAATATTATTTAATTGAGAAGAATCCTGTTTCAGTTAGAAACTAAAAATTTGGAGAAGTCATTTCATCTTAATGAAACATTAAAAATGCAACTAGTTAACTTAATGTTATACAAACTGAAAAACATACTTAATGTAAAATTTAATTTTGGGTTATTCGATTTAAATGCATGTTATTTCAATAAAAAACATATTATTTCTAACAAATATCAACATTGTTTTTTGAAAACGGTTCTCTACCTCTCAGTATTCAATAGCTACAACATGCACAATGTTCTATAAGCTACTATAACTGCTATATATTGTTATGTTTGGCAAAACTGGAGTTCAGCGCGTATCAGCTTATAAATCTGAGCGAGTGATTAGCAATTTAATAAAGCAACTACATGGAATGCAACGGGTGCAACATAAAGTTGCAAAGAAGACGAAAAAAAAATTAAACAGATCTTAACTGGTTGCTGATGCTTTGTAATTGCCTAAGAGACGCTTAGAAGCTCAGATTTTGTTGCCTGCCGTCTGGTTAATGCTGCTCGTTGTGTTAGTTGTTGTAATTAAAGTTCGAAAATGGTTGGTTGCAACAAGATACAAACACACACACACAAACGCACACAGACATGAGCACACCATTAAAAAGTAAAATTTCTGCAGAACTACAGAACAGCAGACAACAAGGGAGCCTCTCGCTCTGATGATCATGGCGATCAACAACAACAACAACAACAACAACAGCAACATCAACAATGAAAACAACAACAATCACAGCCCAAGCCACATCAACAACAATAACAACAACAACATATCGTAATTAGACTAAGAAGAAATGTACAATTTAAACTTTAATCTTGTTAGTTTAATACGCTGCTCAAGCTCTCAGACGCGGCAGAAAGTGTGAGTTGAACCGGCTTGGATTGGGAATTGAAGATTGTGTATCCGCGTATCCAGAGGATGTGGGTGTGGCCCGCCCAAACACGGCCAGCAGCCACTCCCCAAAACAAGCGCATCCATAGATGAGGTCAGTTTGTGCCAGACGACAGACAAAAACGAATGGAAACCAAAAATAAAGATACACACTGAATTGATGTTAAATGTAGATATGTCTCCGTGATGGTGAAGATAAAATACCCTTTCAAATGTTAAGACTAGTGTTTGTTTATTTAGATTTAACAGCTTTTATTGAAAAGGTTTTCCAACAAGTTGAGTATTGACTTTATCGGTTTTGCTAATTTTCTAATGCAAGTTTATAAAGATATATATTCTACTGCTGCCCCTGTCAAAGTAGTATTAATTAACAATTTCAAATACCCTCTTTTAGGGTATACACGAAAAAAAAATTGAGCTGTTGGTTTAGAGCTGGCTAAGGAGGACTGGCAACTGGCAACTTGACTCTTACGTTGGCTTGACTCCTTGTGACTTATGTGGCAAATTACAGAGTCTTGCCTTCCAAGAAATTGAAAAAAGGAAGGCGCCAAATTATCTGCATTGTGTTTTATTGCTCAGGCAACAACAATAACACAAAACAACTCTCTTGCCCTGATGCGCCATGTGGCACGTCATGGATGCCTAATTGAATTTCACATGAGGCGTTCGCATGGTCCTTGAACAACTAATCCTTGCCAGAGCTACACACACACAACTCGGAACTCTGTGTGTGCTTGGAGTGTAAATGATAGCTTTGTTTTGGCTTAAATATGGCTGCAGCGCATCCAAGTTTAAGTTGGCAGCTGGAGACGTCGACGTGGACGTAGCAACAATTAATTTCACACATAGCCACTTCAACTTTTTGGCTGCACTAATTCCAGGCACTTGTATTGCTTGGTTACCCCTTTTTACCCATTCGCCGCGCCCCAGACCAAAATAACTTTAAGCCCTTTGATTCTTCTCAATGAGTTGCGGAATAGTTTTGTGTGTTTTGTGGCTTGCGCCAGCTTTGAGCTTTGAGCCAAAACAATTTGCAGGCTTTCCAACTTGCCTTTTTATTGTTTATGGCATCACTGAGCGCCATTGTGGCTTCACTTAATGTAAGTGTTGTTGCTTTTGTTGTTACTGTTACTGCTGTTGTCAACTTAAATCCTTTTAGTGCTTTGTTTATGAACTTGCATATAAATTCACAAATTTTGCGCTAGAGCAAAACTTCTTTGGCATTTTTATAATCTTGGTTGCCATACATATAGAAACACTGTTCTGTGGTATAAATGTCTCGTGTGGCATGTGTACGTAAATAAGTTGCAGCAATTGCTTTATTAATTATTATATACAAGAAAATAAAATTTGTAATTAATTTACCCATAGTATAAAAAAGTTATAAAATCAACAACACAACTCATATTTATTAAACATTTTTCCAGTTAATGATCAAATAATTCGCAAAAGGGGTATGCGAATTTAAGTTTCTGTCCTAAATGAACAACATTATGTTAGATTTATTTCAATTTGTATATTGGTTGATACAAAGACAATATTAAACTATTAACTACTTCTAGCAATATTCTGTGGCAGTCAAGCAAGTGCGTTTAAACTTCAACTGGGTAGCTTTGTTGCCTCACGTTGCATTACAGTATTACAGTATGACATGAAACTGCAAGTTAGCAACAGATAGTCTCTATGTATGTAATTTGATGATTCTATACGCGTATAAATCTGACAAGCCCAAGTTGTTGGCCATTGTCGCTCGTTACTTTCATTAGGCAGCCCGCCACTTGACAATGATGTATCCCGACGAGCATGTGAAAAATTGCAGATACCAGAAGCAAAAAAACACAGTTGAAGTAGCACAAGAAGAAAGAAGATGACGTTCGGTCAGTTGAAACCGGCTCTTTGCAATGGGCTCTTAGTGTGAGAGACAAAAGACTTGAAAACTTAAATTGGGCTCCCGCTTAGCTTTTTTTATGTTTCTGTTGCTGTTGTTTGTTTGTTTTGCTTAAATGTTGCATTGTGCTGTGGTTGGGGTCTTTTTCTGCTTATGCTTCGGTCGTCTTCTGCTAGCTGGTTTTTGGTTGTGTCTGCCGTTGACTGCTTTTAGCGTTCATTTGATGAACAATTCAGACGCTGACTTTGCCATACACTTGTTGGCCAAGGCGTGGGCAAACAAACGGTAGCTGCCATCCCAGGCCATGGCCCAAGCCCATTCCCATTCTCAGCCACAAGTCGCCATCACCATCTCTTGAATGCATCTGTCTTAGTTGTTGTACTCATTGCTCTTGTCATCGCCGTTCCCGTTCTCGTTCTCATTCTTGTTATTGCTGTTACTGCTGCTGTTGTCGGGCTAAATGACTTTGACATTCTTGCTGCAAAGTATTCTCTTGTGCCTTTTTATATTTTTGCCAAAAAGTTAAATAATTTTTTAAGATAAACTCAATAAAAAATTTAGCTGTTATTTCATTAACTTGAAATTATTTTTAAAATAGAATATATATTATATATTATAATATTAATACAATATATTTATATTTATTATAATATTTATTCGAAAAAAATTTTACATTATCCCCATCTTAACTTAATAATTTACCAAGAAAAATTGTTTATAAATAGGGCCTCCCAATACATAAAAGGAAATATTATGGTATTTTCCTATATCAATCTATATTTCCACTATCCCCTATGATGACATTGCTTTATAAACTTTTTCAATCAATATCTATACAAATATCAAATATAAATTGTATGTGTTCTATTAGAAAACAGTTAATCTGTTTTCGGAAAAGACTTATTTAGCCTATATCGTATTCCTGCTAGCTAATTATTATAGATATTATGTTTACATTCAGACGAGGGTATTTAGCATTCGATTTGGGGCAATTATTTGCTTGGCCTGTTTTGCTTTACTCTTTGTTGTTGTTTGTTTTTTTTTTTTTTTTTGTTTTATGCTGCCTACTGTGGCGTGTTATGCGACTGCGATTTGAATTCGATCAAAATGAAGCACACATACACACACACATTTGAAAGTAAATTATATACATACATAGGAGGGCAGAAAACCAAGAAGGCTTTAGTCATGAATGGTCCACTATGAGATACCCTAAGCCCTAGATAAGTCGCGATCACTCATATGCGGTGTTTTTGAACCGATTTATATGATTTCTAAGACACTTGTAATCGATAACAAGTGTATATCGGATACGGGAAAAGTTATCGATAGGGTCAAAAAAACTTTTCTTGCTTGGGGCTGGTGCGAAAATACATCTCGTTACATATCAGGAGACTCTAGTTCTAAAATTTCCTGAGATCGATGCTAAGAATAATGGCCAGACAAGCATGCCTTTATCGATTCGGCTATTAATATCAATCAATTAGAAAAAATCATTAAGTCCCTTTCCAACAGGGTATACAAAGTGCTATGCCGCTAAATTGGCCTCTGGGTTTTTTATGTTTCCTGTGACGATTCTTTGTTTATTAAACTAGCAATTTCTACTTTTATTACACAATTTGAATTCTCTCCACTCCACACCACTCCACTTCACTCCACTTCACTCCACTCGACTCGACACAACTCTGCCACGAGATAGTCATGTCAGAAATGAATACATGAACTTTGTTGACCGCCGCAGCCTGAGATCGAGATTTATGTGCGCATGCGCAGCTCTCAGCTTAGCAGTTCGCCAAGTTCGCTGTTGCCGTGATCTGGTCGACTGCGCCGCCAATTGACGTTAATTTATGGCATTGGTATGCACTCGCAAGGCCTAACAAGCCCAAAATACAAATAGTTCTCCTGCCCTGCAGCTTACTTGCACCAAAAGGAGCTATGCGACGAATAAATAACAAAAACAAAAGCCACAAAACGCAAAACTTATGAACTGCTTATGAGTATTTATTTTTATAGAAATAATCAGAAAGGCAGTCAAATTTATGGCACACAGCAAATGGCCAGCCCAAACAGTTGTCTCAGAAATATACATATACGTTTGTATGTACAGACGTGTATATGTATTCTCTGTTAGCCTGGCCAAAGGTGAGGCTGCCACAATTTCTACAATCTCGTTGTATAACAGCAAACAAACCAACAACAACAACTTGTGGCCATAAAGGACTCTTTGGCTTATCAGCAGCAGCTTAATGCGCTGACATGTTTAATTTTCGGGTCTGTTCGATAAGAAATGTGGTGCTGTCACAGCATAGTTCGATATGAAAACAAGGGCTGCTTTAAAATTAATGGCAGAATGACATTCTTGGCGAATGGTAGAACATTGAGAAAAACTAAAGAAAGTAAATTTTAACTTATTTAATAAAGATTGACTTGTTTGGTGGTAAAAAATCATTAAAAACTACTTTTATTCAAGCTTAGCCCCCTGAGTCCCGATTTATTTGATTTTTCAACATAACAAAATAAAGTTTTATTCAGAAAACAAGTACATAATAACCAGATTTATTAAGATAAACGAACATAATCCAGCGGGTCAGACACGGCTTCGGTAACTTTGGTTATTCATATCGATGACGCGTCCCACTCGTCAAATGCACCCAAAAAGTTAATTGGATATATACTAAGAATATAATAAGTTATTTGTATTTAAAATGTGCTTTTACACACGAATTCTTTATATTTTTGCTCATCTCAGATGTAGAATAATACAATAAGCCCTCGCTAGTTGGTTCCCCAGCACCTGTCCATTAACTTTTAAAGACAGCCAAGAGGCTACTGGCTGGACCACATTAATCGCAGCCAAATGCTTATAGCTGCTGTAAATAAATGGTAACTCAAAGCCACAGAAACCTTAAGTTGAACTTATCAGTAATTTGTTTATCGAAGCTTTAAATTGAAAAGGCGCTGTTTCAATACGATTTAAAGCGGTTCGTTAATTGAAAGCGAAAGGAGCTTAAAGTGTTTTGCATAGGTGCGAATTTCCGACCACTTTGCACAAAGCTCAAACAGTTTACTTGGAGTTTATGTGGCCATTAAACATCGCCAATTAACTTTGCGTAGAACTGCAAAACTTGAGAGGTTGGTGCAAAAGGGGTGGCTGATACTGAAAGCAACTAACAAATGCATAAACATATGACCAAAGAAAGCAACCAAAATTAGTCAATTTTTGATTTCATGCGTTTTCCGCGTTTCGTGCGCGTTTCGTGCGCGTTTCGCGTTTTTTCGGCATACGCAAGAGGCGGAGTTGCAGGTAGAGATGCCGCTTATCTCGGATGCAACAACTGTCGATTTTTTCAATTGGACAGTAAAATTACATGCAAATCCAATTAAGTTGTTAACTCTGCGCTCGATGCCGCAACTTTTTTTTCTATCTTGCATTTTTATTTTGTTTCGTTCGCAATTTATTTAAATTTGTTTTTGGTTTTTTTACTTTTGCATTGTTGTCTTATGGTGTGTGTGTGCCTTTGTTTGTGTGCTGTTTAAGCTCTTTGGGGTCAGTGTGTGGTGCACTCTTTTCGTTTTTAATGAGTGCAAGTGCTGCGGAGTCGCCTTCATTGGGACTTTTTGGCTGGCAAAGTGTTGGCATTTGGGGCTTTGCTATTGACCAGCTGTGATTAAATGACAATCCCAGTCTTTTAAGTTGTTGTTTTTGCTGTTCGACTGCGGCCACTTTTGTGTTTAAAGCTGGTCGAAACCAAAGCGAGAGTTTTGCTTCATTTAGTTCGATTTTGTTTTGGCTTGAGTTCGCTTTCGTATTTATCCCAAAAATGCAAGCCGTTTATAATTGCCAATTTGCCAATTTGAAGTCAACCCCAATTAAAATCAGTTGATCTCTTGCAACTAAGCCATAACGATTTATATATATGCATCTTACAATACAGCTTGTAATTAAAGTTAATTTTCTTTTATTAATTGTTGTGATATTCACTTTGAATTTTTGTTTAGCTTAACAAATATGAAATGCCAGCCAATTCTAGCTATTCTGAATTATTCCTCTTTGAGTTTAAGTGACAAATTAAGCTCGCTTCATTATTTATAAGCTACAATGGCGCTGCTGCATTTACTGTACACGCCCATGCCATTAACAATCCACCTCCCCAAACATGAACATTAAACATACATACATACATACATACATATGTACATATGTTTGAGTTTGTATCTTGGCAAATACATGTCTACTCACCCCGTGGCTGAAGTTAGTAATCCAATGGTGGAGCTACTCTATAATTGAATTCACATAACTAATGATCCATAAGCAAGTCGTTGTTATTGTTGGCAATTAGAAAAGCCTAACAGTTACACACATACACAAATACACGCACACACACATACGCACATACATGTAGATAAGTCGCATGGAATTCATGGCAGCAATTGCGTTAAATGCACGAATTTACGAGAATTTAAACAATGATTTTCACGCTTTAATTACCAAGCAATAACCGACTAATAATAGTTTTTCGACTCTCTCGGCCTAGAAAAACACGTCCACGCATTCGCTGTTCGTAGCCGTAAACCAGACCGAAGCCGGGTCGACTGCTTCAGCTTTGGTTTCGTTTGGTTTCGTGTGGTTTGGTTTGGTCTTCCTGGCCACAGGCAGAATTGCGACTTTGCTACCTTTCCCAAAAGTAGCCCGACAAATGCGAATGCGAAACTGCAACCGTGTAACTGCTGCCGTTGTTGTTGCTGCCGCTGCTTCTGATGCCGTTCACAAATTTCGCATTTCGCATTTTGGCCCCGCGGCACTGTTCGGCATTAATTTATTGCAGTTTTGTCGGCTTCGCACTGGTAGCGTTTTTTTTTTAATATGCACTCGTTGTTAAGTAGTCGTTGTAGTAGTAGTAGTTAGATAACTGATCTTTTTGATCATTTACGTTGAGTTTATTTCGTGTTGCTTGTTTGCTGTTATTGTTGTTGTTGTGTTTGTGTTTGCCGCACTGCATCCGTGCTTTGGTTCTGCACGCGTTGAGCTATGGTTTCACACTGGCAATGTTGTCGGCATTCGCGCAGTCGCTGCTGCAGTCGACGTCTCTGCGCAAAGCAACGAGTTTCGGGAAACGGGAATGGGTATGGGAATGGAGGATAGAGAATGGAGAATGGGAGCTGCTGGTTGGTAATGGTGCATTGGAAATGTGCAAGTTCTTTTACTCACCGCGCAAGTTTTTATTTTCAGCTAGAGTCGTTCCATCAGGTTGAAATTGAACATGGAATGCGAGAGAAGTCGACGCTGCAACGAATTGTAGAAGTGGGAGAATAGGAACGGAACTTTGTGGCGTTGCCATATGACAAAATGTGTTTGTGCAAGTGTGTACACACACACATGGACATATATGTATGTATGTATTTATTTAAGTCGGCTATCAAGTTATTATCCTTGGGCAAGTTAATTACATTTTGACCTGCACAATGTTAATAATATTCCAGGCTTAAGCTTATTGCGCAAACTCCTCCTATCTCGAACCTCGAACCGGTAATGCGCCTGTCGGCTTAGCAACTTTCAGCCTGGAACCCTAAAGACTTTATTGCCCCAACCACTTTGCGGCTATCTGATGAACCTGATGCTGTGCACCTCGACGCATCATATTTCATATGCAATTTCAATCGCTCGCTGAGACTGGCTTGAGACACTAATGGGCGGCAGAAGCAGCAGAAGTAGCAGAAGTTCACGTGCTGTCGAGAGCAAAGCTGCATCCATTAAAATTACAAGCCTTTTATGCCATATAATTTAATTGATTTTCAAGCACCTTCCAAAGTATTTATGCTGTGACTCGATTTTAGTTTGCCCCAGCACGCTGTAGCTGTTAGGCTATTAGATAAAATGATAGTGTTAATCATCAAACGGTGGTCAACTTTTAACTTGTTCCTAGTTCCAGTTTAAGGCGTAGCTACAAATATGTTCCAGCTGCCATTTAGCTCACAGATCATTATAATCAGAGCGCAGTAGTACTCTATTTTTATGATGTAAGTAATTAAGCCATAATCGTAAAATACCGTTGGTTTCTCATTTAAATTAACATACTAAAAGCCGTAGGCTGTCGCAGCTAACCAAGTGGAGCAAAATCTCTCTAACTGGCTAAAATCAACCTGCCAACCTGGCAACCAACCAGGCAAGCAAGCAAACTAACTAGCTAACCAAACGCCGTTGGCCATCCATACATCGATCCATCCATCCATCCGTCTGTGTCCTCATCACTGATCTTGGCGACAACAACAACTGTCTTGCTAGCTGTCGCTTTTGCGAACTGTGAGTTTGAAATATGCAACACCATTCATTCGAGATGGTTGTTGGCTAAATGAATTTATAGCCAACAAGTTTGCTACTTCAACAACTTCTTTTCTTCTCTGTGTATATGTTTGTTTTTTCCCTCATTTTCCGCCCACGCCCCATCCTCCCAAGTCTGAAGTTCAATTGCCTATAACGACAATTAGCATGATTGTTCGGCCAAACCCATAACATTTTATAAACATAAACAGCCCACAAAATACATACCACATACTACATACTACACCTCCTTAGACTGCCCCTGCTCCTTGGGCTTGCTTACCAATTTAAATTGCTTTCTAATTTTACTACCTGTAGCTGTAGCCTTTTGCCTGTTTCACAATGTTTGGCCATTTATGGCCCCGCTGCTCATTAGGCTGATATTCCCCTTGGCGAGCGATTTTAATGGCCAATGTCTGTGTACATTTATTGGCGGTGGCAATGGCGACTTCTTTGGTGGCGTAGCTGCAAATTTGCAGGTGCAACCGCCATCTAAGCCAAAACGCACTTTTACAAATTGCAGACGGCTAGCAATTTAGCCTTTTGCCCACTTCCATCTAACTATGAGGCAATGTTGTTTTTCCTTGTTTTTTTTTCAAATAACTTTTTTCCAGCATTTTACTTCAATTAGCAAATCTAAATGACAAAGGTTTTAAGGTTTCAACTTTGGAATTTGTGTTTGCGTAAATAATGAATATACATAAATATGATCAGCAAATTAAACCAACTCAACATATCCTTTAAAGCGTTGATAATAGTTAAAAGCGAAGAAAACTTAAGAAAAAGAATAAAGAATCATGTTGCCATTGAGTAAAATTGCATTTTAAATTTTTTTAGACACCCTTTCATATACAAATAAACCCATGAGGAGAATTTCACTTAGCGCAAATCACACCCCTCCCAATTTTCTCGTGGTTTTTATTTTCTCACCTCACCTGCTGCTGCTGAAGCACCTGAAATGTGCCTCCGAATGTTAAACGTGAAAAGACAGCGCATTCGTCACGTTTTTTCATGTTTTTTTTTTTTTTTCTCCTGCAGCTGAGTCGGAGCTTAAGAACGTGGCCTGGGAAACGAGGTGCCGATGAAGTTGATGTGCGGCAACAGGCGAAAGGGGGGTGGATAAGAAGAAGGTTGGCAAAGTATTTTCACTTCTTTTATCGCACATTAAATTTACAAAAATAGTTTTAACACCTTTTAAGCTTACAAGCATGTGTTGGTCTGCTTTTCAGGCCTCGTTGATTTATCCTTTGCCCTGGCGTACATGATCTTTGTTGCTGACCATGGCCAAGAGCACAACAACAACACAACAAAAACGCTGACGACGACGACGGCGACGACATGATTCGTACATAATCCATCCATTATTTCTTCTCTTTGTCCCGGTGCCTTGGTTCTTGGTTTACGGTCTCACTCTTTTGGCCGGGTCTCGCTGTGGTTGTGGCCGCTGTCGACTTATCTCAAAAATTGCGTCAAAATGTTTTAATGCGGCTACGTTGGCGTCTCGCTTAGTTGCGGCCATAAAAATAAAAGCAACCTAAGACGCCGAGAGTTACGCTCATCGCGAACATCCTTTTTTTTATATTTATAACATTATCGTAAATTCTCTGGCAATTATGCGCGACGTTCAAACTTTGCACCTCCAAACTGCTGCTGCTGCTGCTTCTCCCAGCTGGCAGAAGCCTCCTCTGCCTTCTTCCTCCTGTTCAAATATTATCCGCATCGCATTCAAACTTTGCATTGTCCGCAGTCACAACACATGTCGCTGGTTTTGCACTTCTACTGCGGCTGCTGCAGTTTCATCTTTGCAATTGCAATGCTAATGCTAATGAATTGCTGTTGCGACCCAGCTTTGACTCCTCTTTCTTTGGCGTGCTGCAAGCAGATTAGCGCATTTTCACTCTCAGCTTACCACCTGAAGGCGCAGCGCAGCGGCAACTTCGTTATGCCTACCTTCCATTTTGACCAACTAGACAGCGCGTATCTTATCGCCTTGGCAACAACGTCGACACGTCGTTTTCTCAAAAGATATCACCATTTTAGCTTCCTTCGTGCATTGTTGTTATAAGTCAAGGCCTAAGCCCTTGGGCATGAATTGACAGCTGCTTTGGTTATAATCGCACCACATAGTCAGACAAATATACACGTATAATGCCACATCTCCACATGCATATGCCAGTCTGTTCATGTTCATGTTTGCCACGATTATATATATATATATATATATATATGAAGTTGTATAGAATTACAGACTGATAGCCGTAACAATTTACGGCTTCAAAACATAAACGACGGCAATTTGGAATTGAAAAGATAGCACCACCTAGCACAGGAGTTCAGCAGACATTAACAACGTTAGCAATTGATGATATCTTTATACACTATATAAGTTAAGCAATGTTAACTTTACTTCATATATGAAATAGAATTAAGCTGAATAATGTCAATTTTGTTTTATATAGGAAGTATAATTCGACACCCAAAATTGTTTACTGGAACTAGGTCAGGTGGTCAGCAAAAAGCAAATACCAACAACCTAAAGTCAGTAAACTCTTGCGACCAGCTGAGGCGGCGAAACGTGACACCACATTCACCAAAAGAGTGGCGTAACATAGCCGGCAAACACAGCACATTTGCGTGGCCGCTATGAATAAGAATGCAAGTGCCAGCATTCTTATCGTATAAAAGGTTGTCATATTATAGTCTTTAAGTCAGTCTAAAATAGCCTTTGAATAAACCAGGTGTACCATCAACCCATCAATTCGAAGTGTCTTCCTTTTAGTTCTCACAAGTAACAAACAGTGCTAAATACACTTAGTTAAACCAACTGCATTTATTAATGCAATATCAAACCATACAAGCTTCATAGAAGTTCAACACAAAATGTACAAGTTAGATGAAATTAATAATACGTAAATGATGAGATTGAAAAATATACTGTCTTTTAAGAAAATTATTTAAAGTTTCATTCATTGCTGTATCCTGCTGTACAAAAGCTATACATTTTACCAAGTCTAGAATTTACTAGCAAAGCTAAAAAGTAAAGCAATTAAAATTACATTTGTCTGGGTTAAGCAAAAGTCCTCAACATCTTGTTCGCAGCGAATGATGCTTTTGCTTTTCATTCAGATGTATATCTAAATGTAGTCGCGTATTCATGCCACTTCCAATAATATAAATGCTGCATTGTCTGCATATTTAACGAACTGCAAAGTAGACAAGTTTTGTTTTAAAACTGTCAACGGGAATCTCTTCGCAACGCCTACAAGGCAAAACAACCTAAACCGAAAAAAATAAGAAAAAGGGGCGAAAAGGATATAAAAAAAGCCAAAGAAATATAAGTAAGGAGCAAAAACAAATCCTGCCTAGAAAAAATCCTAATAAAATAAATTGTTTCAATGCACGAAAAGTAATCCGCTTTGCCGGCGCTCAATCCTTGCGGTTTAAGATTTATGCAGTGCAAAGTCGCTTTCCATTGCGTTCTCTTCTCTTCTTTTTTGACGTCGGCGGCGGCGAAAGTGAAAGGGGTGGCCATAAATTAGCTGCACGAAATGTCCTTCTGCCACAGCAGCTACCACTGTTATCCTACCAGTGGCACTTAAACACAGTTAATCCCCGCATTGCTGACTAGCTGCCTGGCAGGCAACAAAAGTTTTGTTTTTCTTTTCGCTTGCTGCGCTGCTACCTTTGAGCAATTTTCAATTAAAGTGTTGAAATTTTAAAGTCACCGCCGATGCAAAGAGGCAAAACACAAGACATATTAGCTTCCTAATGAGCTGAGACATAAATCTTGACATGCTTTTGCCACGCACTCGAGCAAACAAAGCTCCCCTCCCCCACAACATAGTCCTAAACAATGAGCAGGAACAGGGGTCCCCCAACCCCTTGAATGTCTTGTACACGTGTTAAGACAAACATGAAAGCAAGGCGATGGCATTAGTGATTCATTACAAGGAACTTCTGTTGCTGTGTTCCTGTGTGATGTTGATTTTGCTGTTGCTGTTGCTGTTGCTGTCATATTAAAATGAACTGTTAATGGGTATATAGCAACGAGGGCTGGCAGCTAAAAATCAATTTAATTTTAAGCTCAGAATTCAAATATTTTATACGTCTACTAACACTAGTTAATAATTAAAAAGAAAGCTTTGCAACATTTTTCTTTTCAGTTGAAAATGTGATTGATGTGATTTTGTTTTATAAACTCAAACTATTTGCAAATATAAAGGTAGTAAAAATATTAGAAAATAATATCCGAAAAGATATAAATCCACAAATCTCATTTAAAAGTTAAGCGCTGCTATCTATTTTAGTAAAAATATTAGAGAAGAATGTTCAAATATCTTAAATATAGAAATCTTAATTAAAAGTTAGGCGTTTATTTCTTGTTGAACTGTGTTCATATCAATTTTTACCCTAACAATGAATTGCAAAGTACAGAATATAAAAGTATATGTAACTTTCAGTACCACCTATCAAGCAGCTATTTAAAAGGCATTTCATATTTTTGGCTTGCTCTTACCCAAATCCCTTCAAGCAGCTGTTATAAATATAAAAACCAACGAATATTTAAATGCCCATAAATTTGCGATGCGGATTTAGGTCATTAAACTGTAATAAACCGCAACTGAATCTGAATCAAAATCACTGCCTGCTTCTAGGCGCACACATATGTATGGGAATATATAGCTGTACGACTACGTATAGAGAGCTCATATAATGGGGTCTGCTTCTTGACTGCCATAACACTAAAAGTTGGCTGTTAAGGCACCATTCGTGAGCCCATTCCAGTGCGTATTATTAGCATAATAAAAATACAAGCACACATCGCACATTCTCTGGCCATGGCCATGATGATGAGGACTAAGTCGGCAACGATTTGTGTTTTGGGTTAGAGGTATGGGAAAATTGCTGGACAACAAGTGCACAAGAGCACTGCGTGGACAATATAATTTGATGGCACACTTTTATTGTGGCAAAGTGTCTTGAGCTGTGCCTCACAGGCCACATCCTCATCGAGTGGTTGAGGGGTTGAGAGCGTTGTTGCCCAGCGTCTCATAACATTTAAATGTTATGCGCTGTGTTACCCATACATACTCACACAGGAATACTCCCGTAAATGATACAACAAAATTTGTGCATATATTTTATGCTTTCATTTTTCGAGTTGCTAAAATTGCTATTAAAATATCATGTGCACATGGCTTTGACTTTCAAATGCAGCCGCAGTTTTATTAAATTCTCTCACCAGCTCTAACCACAATTTCTACTTATATGCTCACTGGTTCGGTCGGTCGCAGCTGAACCATACAGGTGAAGCCGACAACAGCTGCCGGATGCCTGCCCCATGGTACTTGACTATATACGAAGCAAAAGCTGCCTAGCATAACTAACTAGAGATGAGCTTGTTTGTCCTTTTTTTCCAATCACACTTCGCTTAATACATCGTTAAATTAAAAAGAATACGTTATAAAAACACCAACAATGGTTTACATAAATATTTGAATAAAGCTTTAAGATTAAAATAATCAATCACATTAAAGACAAACAGACAGCCAATACACAAATATCACTCATAAACTAGAGTTCAATTTCTTAAGAACATACCATATATTCAAGACGCCACAAAAACTATTCCTAACTTTGAAAGAATAATACATAGTAAGACTAAAAATGGTGTAGGCGTTCGATATTCCTTATTCCTTATTTGAGCTACCCTCCGAACTAACAGTAACATTTTAAGTATCGCAACAGCAATTAACAATGCTTATTTAATATTCAGTAATAAAGTGTTACTTACAGCGATACTTACAATGTTACTTAAAGGGTAGGCTTAACATTAACGTATATAGTATTATCTACAATAGCTTACATATAGAAACTGCAATGTAATTAAAGGAATTATAGGCTTAACATTAACGTATATAGTATTATCTACAATAGCTTACATATAGAAACTGCAATGTAATTAAAGGAATTATTCTACAAATTTTCTGAGATGTTGTTCATTTTGTGTTCGTGCTCGTGGCACGCACCCACCTCTATTGTAGTTATGTATGTGTGCGTTTTAATTAAATATTCCATTTGCCTAAACCAAAACCCAAAACGCGCAGTTAGTTTGTGCAATTGTTCAGTTGTGGGTGTGTAGAGTGCATAAATTTTGCACTGGCAGCGGTCAAATTGGTAGCAATGATACCTGGTCCCTGGATTCAGCAGCAGCACCAGCACCCACCAGCACCAGCCGCAGTAGTAGTAGTATCCTGCATGTTTGCATTAAGGATTATGTGTGACTGCTCACGGCCGCATTTGCGGACGCACAATCACGACTAGTGGTTGGTTTGGGTGCATTGTTGAACGCACCCATTTTGTCCCGTTGCCCCCTAAAACGGGAGAGAGAGTGTCATTAACACATGGTACTGTGTAGGGCCGCAGGTGCTCTGTGGTCAGATAACTTTAAGGCTTTAAAGTACGTTACATTGGTTTTTTCTTATACATTTTCATCATATTGAATTTCAATTAGCTGTGAAATAACATTTAGTACATTGTATTTAATTGCAGCGCGACCAATAATGAACCACAAACATTTCACAACTGAATAAATTATTTGCACATTAATTACGCGTATTTATCGTAAGCTTTTAATTGTGTAAACACAAGTTTTTAAATACGTTTTTTTAGTTCAACGTGTATGTGTGTGACATTATTTTTATACCCTAAGCCGATGAAATGGGTATAATGTTTTTGTGTATCTTCCACCCTATAAAGTATATATATTCTTGATGACTATCAACAGCCGATTCGATAAAGCCATGTCGCGTCGAAAGTCCCAGATATTATTAGAGCTACAGACAGTCGATTTGGGATTTACGATTGACACGTGGAATTGATCAATAATAAAATTTGAATTAAAACCGGGTCACACCGGAGATATGAAAGATTGAATATAAGACATCAAGCAATTGTGAAATATTGCAGGCATAACCATACTTGAAAGACGTAGCGTTCAGGGAATTTCCTAGTCGAATTCTTATTTAATACAACTCGAATTTCACCAACATCGATTGGTTCGATCAACTATAAAATTTTTACTTCTGTTATTCAAGGTGACAATGCAATAACATCATTAAATTCAGTATTTAAAGTGGACGATTAATATGTTGGCCGTAAATTGCACCGTCATATTTAATATTATCAGCAGCAAACATCCCAAATAATTATACTATTGACGCCAATTGAATAAAATTAAAAAGCTAAACTAAAAACTATTTGCTGCTTTATTCATTTTGTTAATATTGAAACAGTCAATAGTAATGGATTTATCTTCAAAAGATTATAATTAAAATTAGATTAGATATTATGATTTTTTGAATTAAAACGGAATCTTCTTGATTTGGCTAGCACGTTCTGGCAATAAATCATTTAAGGCTCGTATTCATATCATTTTCAAGTGCTTTGCGTTGGACTAATTTGTGCCGTCCAATGAACCCGGAGCCATAATTAATGGAATCAAAATCCTATTGTATTACAAATCATTAAAATTCAATAGAGGCAGCTATAAATTTCGGCATATTTAATTTGAAATCTGCGCGCCATGCGACATAATTCACTTTAAGCAAAAATTTTTAATGAAAATGTCAAAGAAGAAAAAACCTGAAATGGGAAAACGAAAAAGTTTTCTTTCTTTCACTGCCGCCAAACAATGGCATCATGCAAATAGCTTCAGCAGCTCCGGGAGCTGATGATGGTAATGGCGACTGGTGGCAGCCAACGGAAGCGGAAGTAATGGAAAATAAGAGAACGGAACACGGCACACTGCAAAAGGGCAACGTGCAAAGAAAAAATATTTAAAAGTGGAAGACGAGCAATAGCAGCAGCAACAACAAAGCAAGAAAGGAGAGAAAAAGGTGCCAACATATAATAATAGTAATTCCATCATCAATGCCAAACAAGCAAAGGAAAACGGCAACTCAATCCAAAATATCGACAATGGTAAACGATGGGTGTGGCTTGCTGTGTGCAGGGGAACAGAAGGAAAGGAATGAAAAGGAAAGAGAAGTTAACAACAAATGATGGAAAATGCTTTAAATTAACAAGCAAATGCAAATAAGCCAAAGCCGTTTCCGATGCTGATGTCGATGCCAATACTGGGGCAAAACAACGTGAAATAAATTACAGGACAAAGGACACAGGACAGAGGACAACGCCAACGCCAACGCAAGCTACGCAGCACGCGTTGGGATTATAACAAATACAACAGGACAAAGCTACTACAATCACAACAATAGGCCAAACAAGAAGAAGAATAAAGAGGACAACGCGCCCTGAGGTCAAATGGAAATACATATTCCATTATTTCATTTTGTATTGAGGCAGAAGATTTTGCTGGTTCGTTAAGTATACGATACGATTAGAGGTGGGACGGACCAGGCTAAATGTCAATAAGTTAAGTGGGCATGGTCACGTTAAATGGCCACCAGTCTGTGTGACTGGCATGCCAAAAAGGCAACAAAGCTCCAAAATACCATAATAACAAAAAAAAAAAAAAAGCATCCCAACTTGCAAGACTTATTAATATGATTAAAACATATTTCGAGGCGACTTGATAAATGTGCAAAGTTTCTCGTTAGCTTTTGTTGGCTTCAAGTTCAGCAGAAAGGCAGTCAAGCAGTCGAGCAGATGCCGACATAAATCCAATTTAGTAGCTACCATAAAAGTAGCAGCAATTCAGCGAAGCGCTCAGGTCTATCCAACTATTTGCATGATAAAAATCTTTCATCAAGCGCCAAAAACAATCTCAGTCGCAATCTCAGCCAGTTCAGTTCGCAGCTCGCAGTTTCTTCCAATCTCCTCCTACTCATTATTGCTGCATAATTCGACGATTGCAGTGAGAAACGTCGGCTTTGGCCTTTGTGTGGTAACACTTAAAGTAGTAAACTGGGATTTAAGCACACATACACACACATACACCTACGTGTCTATAAAAATTTTACGTTGTTGGCATCGGCACGGACAAAAACTTTTGTCAGGGTCTGTCGAAAGGCAAAAGGCGGAAGTTGTTTTGGTAGGGGAAAAAACGTTATATCTTTACACAGGATATGCCTTTTATTGCTATGCGAGAATGGGAAATTGTGATGCCTGAATACATACATAAATTCTTAGCTAAAGTCTGTTGCTGCTGCTGCTCCTGCTTAAAGTAAAAACCCCATAGGGACATTACGACTACGTTAAACTGCAGAATCTATAGAATATGTAAAATACTTTTCAGAAAGATTAAAATTTTTGCAATTTTAATGCGACACACACACAAACACACACGCAGGAAGGTGAATTATCACAGGACCTACACATATACGAATGCGTGGGTTGACAGCAGAACTTGCAGTAGCAAAGTCTCTGAGCAAACAACAAAACTTAAAAGTTACGCAAGGACAGGCAAAGTAACTCTCAGTTTGGGTTCATGTTTGCAGTGTAATTGTTTTTCGACAAAGTTTTATAAGCAGCTGTGTTTATAGCAAAACTTTGCCATTTACTAAAGCATTTTTTTTTTCTCAGTTAAGCGTTGCGAAAATCTGAATATCTTTATATTTTAATTGTATTTAAGTGGGCATTTTCTCTAATACTTTTTAAACTTATATTTTTTTTAATTCATATGAAAATACATCGGTATAAAATATTTATAAACGCTAAGATAAAGATTACATATATTTGGTGGATAAAATGTTGAAGAATGTATAAAAGGAACCATAAACATATTTAACTTGATAAACTATAGCAATTTTGATTTATTGTGCAACATTAATTCTATGTGTAATACGATATTACGAACATATTTAAAAATTAATAATTTTTGGTAATATTTAGAAAAATATATACAATATTTTAAAGTTTCGTCACTTTTTCTTTCGTTCCATTTTAAACTTTATTAGTTCCTCTTGGCAGCTTTTCCGTTTTCGATATACTTTAGTATTTTTTTCCGCTCTTTTCTCCTACTAATCTCGTTGGTCACGCTTTCCAGCACGGTATCGCTAATAATAACTCAGTGAAGCGTTGTCCTGACTGCTTTTTAAAGCCGCTTAGGTTCATGAATTCCGCCAACGTAATGGACGTTCCACTTCCGGCAAGAGCGTCCGCTTATTGAGCAACCCGCGCGAACCTTGAGACTACGCCGTTGCCCCCGAGACGGAGTTGTTGGCCTAGCATATGACCAAAAAATATACATACACATACAAGCATATTAGGGTGCCCCAAAATAAGACGTTAGGACAACGCATACAAAGAAAATTTGGGTGACCCCAGCTCCTGGACTTGGCATTTAAGATAAATGATCGCCTGCCAACAATGCACAAAGAAGAGTCACAAAAAACTTTTGGTCACGTTTGTGCTATTTGGCGGCGCAGGCATATGCTACTTGGGGGTGGCTCTTATTAATGAGATGGTGCGAGGCGTTCTTGGGGTGTGCCAACGCCTGGTTGCTGGCGTCTAGCTTGCATTTTACCTTGCCGCAATTTTAATATGAAGCTAGCATTTTAAAATTCAAGACACATGCAGCAGCTTAAACGTTTTAGAAATCTATTTTTCAAAATGCCATCTCCGGACAGGCGATGAATATGTTGTTGGTGGTGCGAGTGGGTGGGTTGTCCTGGCAGCACTCGTTCATGTCTCATGTGTGCGTGCAAATTGCCAAATGCTGCGCGCATTTAATTGAAACGTCTGAGCTGAAAGTAAAGGCGCAGGTGAAAGTGTTGCAGAACTCATACTAACGATATCCAGGGGCAACATCAAAAGAAAAAGGACACCAAATAAAGAGCGAGTGCCAAGAGAAGCGCATAAAGGATATACAACTCTCTTTTGGGTGCAGAGATTAACTGCAGCTGATCCAACGCCTTTTGTGCTGCCCTAAGCCGGGTGCAGTGCTCGTAGAGTATCAACGTGTGTCTCACAATTGTATGCTCGACCCATTGAATATTCTTCAGCTGCTTGTAGAATTCGCTATAGTTGAGCGTGAGCATCAGCTTGTAGATTCCGTCCAGGATATGGCGCGGCATCTGCGTATCCATGCTGCTTATTACACTCGCATTCAGTTCGGGCAGCTGCAGTTCATTGATTAAAGCCTTACAGGCGATCAGCGAATCCATTTTTTTCATGCACTGCAATCGCTTTAGCAGCTGAGTCAGGATGTGCTCTTGATCTGCGGCCAGAATACCGCTTGAATAATCCAATGCTTTCAAAGCTTGCGAATAGTTGCCCCGGCAAATGCACATGACAATTTTATCAGCAACTTTCCTCTGCTGTGGTCTCAGTGATATTGTTGTGTGGTGCATACCTATATATATATATGGATTCAAAAAAATAATTAAATGTATGGACTCTTTGTTTGAGTGTTTTTCTCATGTAACGTGTTGTTTTGTAAATTGTGTTTTTTTATACATCATATTGTGATTAGTATTCCATGTGCGTTGTAGGAAAATTGAGTTTTACGACGTCAAATGCCATATTTGGTATTTGTTTCTTAGCTTAAGAGCACTTAAGCTGTAACTTTAGGCCTGAAACAAAAACACTATTATACTTAGATAATAGTATAGTAGTGCTGAACTACCTAATTTACTACCTGGAATGGTGGCTCAGGAAGTACCGCTAAGGTAAAAGAGTGCAGAAACACCAAAAAATGGTATGCGTAAGAAATCAAATGAAAGTTTAACTGCAGTCAAAATTTGTTTGAAACTAGCACAACAGGTTAGGCATCCGTCACAGTAAGTTTAAACATTAAAATGCTTAATGTTGTTTACTAATTTCTAGCTAAAGGAAATGAATATTGATAGGCAACATTTAAACTCACTATTCGCTGGAAAAAAAATCCTAAATATACATATATATATGATTTTTTAAATTTATTGCTTCTGAGTTCTTACCCCCCAAAATTGGGCCCCATTTCGCTAGTTCCAAACGGAATGATGAAATGCAGTGCTTAGGGTATTTATTGTAAATACTTGTGATCGCCAGTAGGTAGTGATTTCACCACCAGCAAACTAGTGACTAGTACTGCAGAAATAGTATAGCATAGTATATTCTAGTATATAATAGTTTAACGCGCTATGTCATTGATCTTAAGCTTAATTAATTTACAAATTCTCATCATACAACTACCTCTAAGCGTTAGTAAACTGTTATTAAAATAAATAATACGCCTGCACCCATTTTATATATTGATCTAAATGGCAACCGCCTAAATCAAACCAAATCATTTTTATACCCTTAACCCATGAAATGGGTAAAAAAAGGGTATTATGGATTTGTGCAAAAGTATGTAACAGACAGAAGGAAGATTCTTCAACCCCATAAAGTATATATATTCTTGATCAGCATCAACAGCCGAGTTGATTTATCCATGTCCGCCTGTCTGTCCGTCCGTTTGTCTGTATGTATGAACTTCTGTGAAATTTTTATTAAAATCGGTTAAGTAACACCGGAGATATGAAACCATCAAGCATTGGTACATAAGTACAAAGCCATATGTGTATGTCTGTTAGCCCGACCGTCTGTCCGTCTGAATGGTCAAGGGTTAAGGGTATCTTTCTAGTCGAGCTTAGTCGACTAGAGCCTTCTTACTTGCTTACACATTGAAAATATCAAAAACTTTCTTAAAACTCGTATGGTAATAAATTAAATGTTGGTATATTAATATCTAAATTGTGATTGCTTTAAAATATATTATATCATATATTAAGCTGACGTTTTGATAATACAAAGAAAAAAATGCCTTAAAGTTGACTTTTTGATAACAGCCACCACAGCTGATAACTGGCAAGAACAACTGGCTCCAAGCTTCAGTGCCATAAATCGAGACACATAGGTATGTACATACGGGCGGGCGACATTACAAGTGGCTGCCGTCTGTGCGCCCAATTCAAATGGAAATCAAAGTGGGCGTTCATGAGTTAAACACTCGAGTACGGATACAGCTGCAGCACTAGCTCCAACTTGGAGTCCTGGCAGGAAGTAGCAATGTGACAAAGTCGTTGGCAATGCGCGCATTTGTGGTTTACGACCTGGCGCTGGGCTTTCAGCTTTTTTGCTACTTTCTGCTCCACCAGGCAGCTAGGCAGCAGTCATAGAGGCAACATTCCATTTCCAACGGGGTTGATGTTGGGTGGTTGGGTGTTGTGCTATAAAATGTCGAAGCATTTTCGCTCTTGACTGCCACAATGTTCAAAAATTTATTATTCTCATCTAGATGAGTTCATTATTTTGCAGCATGTTGCATGTGGAATGTTGAATGTAGAATGTCGAATACGAAAACAATTTAATTTTATTGTTTTTCACATAAATTTTTCGGTTTGGCATACGACAGAATTATGCATTGTTTTTTATTCTTATTGGAAAACAAAAGAAAAAATAAAGTAAATCCTCATGAAATTTAAGACTTCTCTAGACCACACACATGAGTGTATGTGTATGTGTGTTGTTGGGTGGTGCTGCAAACATAATTGAGTCACGTTTGGCCCTGGCTTAGATGTCCCTGTGTAAAATATTCAGATTTATGCCGCGATGTCGATTCCTATTGGCTGAAGTTAAATCACATATCGAAGAAAAACATACATAGACAAACTGTTGTGGGAGTATGTGCTGTGATTTATAGAAAACGATATATCTGATTGCCTATTAGCAAAGTATCAACTTTTTTGCATGTTGGATAAAACTGAAGTGAAGAATAAATCAACTTGATCAATTAAGAGCACTTGTTATCTTTTAAAAAAAATAATAATAACAAGTTAGCATCATATCTTTGGCATGCCGAATACTATATACACCTAAAAACAAAGCCTCCTTTTTGTGGTTTATATTAAAATCTTGTAAGAAACCTTTAGTTTGTAATGATATAGGTTCTGTTCACGCTAATGTAGACAAAGCATCTAACTGCAACAAAGTGAAGAACTTAAACTTGAATTAAATCTCATTTTCTCTAAAGCTGAGGGATTTGTTTGCATACAAGCAGACAAACATGACTATATCAAACACCTTTTTTATAGATTTAAACTCCGTTTTCTGACAATTGAAAATAAAATACATTTTTATCGCATACTGCCATTATAACTTAAAAATGTAGCTGAAGCAATATTAGAAGAACATGTGCCCCATCTCCTCTCTATTTGCGATTGTAAAGTGACAATGCTCAATGACAAAAAGATGATGAACCAAGAATGCATTTATATGCTAACATTGACCAAAATCTAAACACCATCCAATTTTAAATATTACTATTAACCATGTAATAAGATTTATATTACGATTTTTATAAAAACTATACTTGCAATAATGTGTCAGCAAAAAAAACCTATTTTTATCAACAAAAGACGTAGAGATAAACGCACCCCAAATAAGGTAGATATCACATATCGTTAATACCACAAATAAACCTATTTCGTACGTTGTTATTAAAGCAATATGCCAATACGCGCTATGCTCACATTTTGACTACGTGTTTATAATGCCAATAACATAGCAACCTATGCACCACCCAACAGGGCGAGCCAGGTCTGCTGCTCAAACGTCAATAAACAGAAACTAGAAGAGAGCAGCAGTCAAAATGCGTGCTGGCATGCAGGTTCAATGTACAACTTCAATTTCAAAAATTTAATTTATCTGTATCAGTTCCACTTGCCTGCAAGCCAGATGATTGACAGGCGGCAGGCAGCAAGCAGCATGCAGAAGGCAGTAAGAAGTGGTTCCATTCGGTTTGGAATGCCGATGTGTTGCCACAGCCACAGGAACATATGTTCCGACAAATTCATGTGCCATGTCACAATGCGCAACGGTATGCAGAATTTTTGGGGAAAACGGCATCAGCACCCCTCTGTTATTGACATGGATATGGATATGGATATGACTATGGGGATGCTGATATTAGCTTTCTAGCCAGGCTGCACACACACTCAAACACACACACACATGACGCTAGCTGCACGTGACAAGACTCAACGAAAAGTGAAACTTTCTGTGCAAATATTATTTAGGCAAACAACCCGCACTTAAAGCATCTAAACAGGATGTGCCTTTAAGCTGTAAGTGTCATTAATCAAATGGGGCCCAATAATTTTAACAAACGCGTCAGCGGCTGCCAACCCTTTTACACTGCTACCCCTCTAAACCTCAAACCCCTATCTCATTCCCCGTTGTCTCATCCTTTTTTTGCCTCAGTTGCCACAGTTTTAGCTTGTTAGAAGCCATTTTTGAAATATGAACTTTTTTGAACGCTGACGAATGCCGGCAGTCATTAATAAATTAGGGGTTAAAATGCCATAACAGCCCGCGAGAAGGGGCAGGAAATGTGGGGCAAGGAAGTGAGGGTGTAGGGCGAGTGCCAAAAAGTTGTTTATTTAATTGAAAGTGAAACGAGCGAAAACAGATTTGCTTAACTCAATTAAAGGGAGAGCGTGTGCGATGCAGCAAACAACTTTGGTTTTATGATCCTGGCACTTGCTTACAACACAAGCTTAAATTATGTTCAAAAACCAATTTTAGTTTTCGCTTGGGAGATTAATAACCAAATACTGTCAAAATGAAAATAAAGTAGAAAAAACTTACTTGATAACTTTCGCTGATGTTCTGAGGGGATTTTTATAAAACTTCTTTGTGATTGAAGGTTCCTGTAAAGATGTTACTAAACTTAACAGAAGGCGTTGTGGTAAAACTATTTATAATTCAACGGTTTATTGCTGTTTTAAAGTGATTTAATTTAACTCTTTGGGAACATTTGACGTGTGAAACTCATCATCGATATAAATAACAAAAGTTACAAATGAAGAGTCTGACTCGTCAACGAAAGTGAACATATGCGTGGTTTTTATTGCGTTGCGCAAAATCCCTAACACGACAGGTGATCGCGTAATATTTTTTAATGATATTACAGTAAAATTAAAAAAGCTTAATAATTTTTAATGAATTCTGATTGAAAATTTCTATGAGATCTATATTACATAGATACCTCAAAACAGTTGTTAAACTTACATAGCATTTATTTGTCAAAAGTTTCAGGTTTCTTACTTATTAAGCACACTTCTATTTTCAGTTTAAGAGATGAATAAAATTTTAAGCAATTGGTATAAGGGCGATGGTTGTCGCGCTCCCGGCCTGCTAAGCTCAGAGGAGGATGAAATTATAACGGCCAGTGAAAGCGTTGAGGAGGCAGAGGAGGAGCCTGATCTAGATTTGGCATATGATGCACTGGAAACAATCAAGCAGCGTTTTCAGTGTCTGCGGGCTAAATTGATTCTAAAGCCATCCGATCCTTGCCAGCTGGAGGGCACATTCTCCTCAGCCGAGGATGTTTTCTGTCTAACACCAAGTCAGATTCAACTTCAAAAACTTCGACGCAAAAACAGCACTCTCCGCTGCAACTTGCAAAAGCAAGTACAGCATTTGCGTTCCTCACACAAGGAGCTGAAGCTTTTAGAGTCCATGCGCTGCCAGCTGCAATGTAAACTACTGAAGATCAGCTCTGGTCTGAATGCCTTTAAGCAGTTCCAGCACTCAGCTCAGCATCAGTTTGGTCTATGCATCGAACGCAACGAGCAGCTGAAGGTTAGCAAAATTGACGAGTGTGATTTCAAGCGCCTCGTGCGAGAGGTGATTAATCGCTTGGAGCGCAGCATGCGTTACTTGGTGCCTATGCGTTGCCATCAACAGATATCCTACGAGACGTGCATGGAGATTTTACTTATGCGTTTCTTTTTGCACACGCTCTTCAGTAGTATGGTAGAGGACTGGACCGTTTGCAAGAAGCGTGTACAGTAAGTACCAACCTTATATACTTTGCCTATCTGGGAATTATACTGATACAAAATAATCGAAATTCTTTCAGAACAAACTGTCGCTTCAATAAGAACTGAGCGGATGCTAGATCTGCTGACTTTAATCATTTTAGTCACAAATGCAATTAAAATGTTTCGAGTTTGGGCCATTAATGTTAAACCATTTTGTTTATTTTAATTTTTGTGTGTTTTTATTTATTATTTTCGTTTTATTGGTTTTTTGGTTCTGGCTCTAAAGTTAGCCGCTTCTTATTGCTTTTGAAATGTCGCTCAATTAAGATTATTGGTCGCTTGGCGGCGTTTAAGGAACTTTTGTGGCTCCCAGTTATAATTACAAAATTTCAACTATGTTTCTGTGGAATTGCCTTAGATTAATGACGTGCGCTTTTATTTGAAGGCATTAAAGTAACAGTATCATAGCAGAGTTGCCACCCCTATAGCCACATTCTAATCCCCCATTGGACGCCAAACAAATGTGCGCATTCCCACCAGGATAAGACGCTATGGCTAAATAAGAAATGGAATCAGATAAAAACAAAGCAGATTTGTCGCTCACACACACACACACACACACACAAAAATATCCTGAAAAAAAGGAAAACAAAACGAGCTCTTGACAGCCCGCAGCTAAGCCAAAAGGCAGCCAGCCAATGTATCCAATGTACTAGTATGTGCGTTCCACGTCCTTTGGAGCTTGTCGAACTGCGTAAAAACTCAATTGCTACGCAGACAACGACAACAACAACAATAACAACGAAAACAACAATAACAACAAACCAGGGGCTGAATAACAACTTACTCTATGGATTGAGATCGCGGCACTCGTATCCTGTTCAATGTTCGAACAATTCTCGGGTCTAAGGCAACATGGGCTAAGTGCGCCTCGGTCCTTGTTGCTGAGTGAGATAGCGCTCAAAATGGCAAAAGCGAATTTATTGGAGTCATGTGCTGATAAGCGTTCGCTTCAATTCCATGCCAAATTACATTTTAACATGACACAACGAACTAGTAAATGCTCTATAGTTAGATATTAAAACTTTTCTATATCTCAATAAACTGCTTTGACTTATAGTTTCTGCACTCAAGCTGTTTAATTTAATTTAATCTTGCTCATTTTAAATTTATGGACGGTTAGAGAATAAACATCTACACATCTTTCATTAGTGGCTGCAAGTCATTCTATGACTTATTTATATCTAATACTCGCATAAAAAAAAGGCAAGCCAATAAGCATCAATATTTACAACCATCAATGGACAAAACCAACCAAGAACTGGTCTTGAATTCCTTCACGTGTTTTCGCAGGGTATACAACAGCATAGATAGACAAATCGAGATACAGGCAACGTAACACATCAGACTACAAGGCTAAAAACACAGGAAACGCATTAGATACTTTTTAGTACGTTCCCTTGCTGATCTGTGGTTTTGTGTGGTGTGGTTGGGCGAGGGTATGACTTTCCTGGTCTGGTCTGGTCATCTCTCAACATGTGCGGTGGCTGTTTGGTGGAGCTGCGATAAAAATCTGCGTTAAATGCGGCAATGTGATGGAGCAACTAACTAACAATTAGTTAGGTAAAAACAGTTACAGTTGGAGTTGGAAGTTGTCAGGCTTGTTTCTGTTTTAGCTAAACTGTTGCACTTTTCAAGGGAAAGCGAATTGAATTGTTATGTCAGTTCAAATTTCTATTGGTATTAATGAGGCATTTAGTTATGGGCTTGATAACTGTTTGAATAGTTATGGCAAGTTATGTGGTTAGCTCTGCTTGAGCTGTGGAGAGACAGTTGACACCTGTTCAAGTTCCTACCAATTGCTGTATGATGTAGAGAAAAAAATAGCCCAAGGGTGACGACATTCAAATCAAAGAAACAGAAAAGAAACCTACTGAACTTTGGCTATCAATTGAAAAGCCTTAAAGAAAACTCTTTGACAGTGGAAACTGTGACTCCAACTCTCAAGCAGGGGGAGGAGTGGAAAGTTCTATGAGCGGCAGCTGCTGCCTTTTGGCTTCGGGCTATTATGCTATGCTGTTTAGCAGCAGCAATCTCAAAAATAAGTGCTTAAGTTTGCTCGGTTCTTGTGGCAGTATGTATTTGCCCAGTCGCAAGAGTACAAATAATTTCCATTTGGCCAAAGACGTCTTGGCAGCGCCAACATTTGCATTTATCTTCAGCTCTCTCACAACCCCAACCCTCCCCCATCAAATAGACTATGCTTATGCCTGCTAGCCAAAGAGGCAGCCCACACAACTATCAGGAGGAGTGCGTATGTTAGCATTTGTATTTGTACAGCCAAGAGATATGTCTACTTATAAATACTTTGTCGACGGCACACAAGTTGTAGATAAATATGGCATAGCTTACATAACTACTTCTTTTTAGCTGAACAATAAAAAGTTTTCCGTCTCATACGCATTGCTCCTCCCTCAGTCACATAAAAAATGAAAATATATATATATTCCATATATGAAGAAATGAATTTATTTACGATTTTCTTTGAACACTACACTGCGTCATACTACTTTTTGTAGAGCTTTAGAAGAGTGCAGAAAGACAAAGGGCGCCGTGGCTTAGTTGGTTAAAGCGCCTGTCTAGTAAACAGGAGATCGTGAGTTCGAATCTCGCCGGGGCCTTAGCCACATTTGTATTGATGTGTTTGTGTGTGTGTTTTCTCTCATCTTTTTTTGTATTCTTCAATAAGTATTTCGTTAGAGAACTGCAGCCGCCTGTTAGCTTTGTTAGCCATTTGCTATTTTCTGCCATTTATTGCTTCCTTTTCCGACCATGTTGCCATTATCGTTGCCATTTCCATTATGGTTGTTTGTGTTGTTGTTGTTGCTGTTGCTATTGTGATTGCTGGGCGCCGCCAACTGACGCATACGGCATTAAAATGTTTCGATTGCCACAATAATTGTTTCCATAATCGTTAGAATCGCGAACTTTTGTTGCGAGCTAAAAAATATAAATAAAAAGTTCACCGAAATAGCTTTTTTTAAACAGGTACTACACCAATCAGCACAACAACAGATAAGCCTAAACTATGAAAAGCAAAGTGTACTTATAATCAAAAACTTAAAAATGGAATAAAGTGATAGAAATGAGAGTGTTAAACTTAAAATGCCCTGTAAAAACGTTTTGGTAGTAAACTAAGACAAGTTATAAATATAGCATAAATTGGAGTGTACAGACGTAAACTAACCAGAATACATAATTCATAAGAGCTATTTCCGTTTGATATTTATGATGATTTATTCTTAGAATATCCAAAAATAGTTGTGTGGCGTAACAGCAACTTTAATTTAAAGAGATATAGTTATCTGCCTGAGAGGCCAACTGAACAAATATAAATTAAACCAATGAACTTTTTAAATAGCCAATTAGCACACATTACCATTTCTAAATATGTTCTTTTAAGTTGACTATTTTGACCGGTAAAAAAAACAATGGCGCCGTGGCCTAGTTGGTTAAAGCGCCTGTCTAGTAAACAGGAGATCGTGAGTTCGAATCTCGCCGGGGCCTTTAATTGAAGGGGAAGGCAATAAAAACTTTTTTTGAGTAAATAAAATGTATTGACCACTTTTTGTTAGTAAATAAAATGTGATTTTATTATTTTCTTACTATTTACGAAATTCGAATTCTATGGAAACAAGTGGTTTGTGCATTGGCTAGCCAAGCTTTTCTTTTAAGCTTTTCAAGCTCAAGCGAAACTCTTACAACTTTTACTCTCAGTTAATCCTTGTAGACCAAATACAAGATAACAATCATAAAGTACGTCGGTCGCTCGAAAACCAGTTGGGTGAAATTATCACGCTTCTCGTCCATTAAATGGACCATTCTCTGGTAGATGCCCTGGTTTTGCTTCTCCACAATTGACAGCAGGCAGACAATGCGATGGCTGTGTAATATTATATTGGGGTCATTTGGGTTGTGCTGCGGTCAAATTATGATTTTGCACCACTCACCGCCTGTGGTTTAGCTTCTTGACCCGGTCCCGTATCTCTGCTGCCAGACCCTCGACCAGTTGTAGCGCGCGCCAAGAGTCGTAATTGCGACTAAAACGATCCCACAAAAGACGCTCCTCAATGCAGTCCTCAATGACTTTTAGTGCACGTTCCATATTGAAATTGGTGTGAAAGAATTTCCAATCATTTTTCGGTTTCTCCTTAGGCTCGACGCTCCCATCAGCACCACCAGCCCCTGAGAAGTCGCCATCCCCACCGCTCTGCAACGCCCTCCGCCGGCTCAGCATGGACTCGGAGAGAAGCGCATTCATGCGATTGGTGGTACGCACCGATGCTGTGATGCTGAAAGGTGAAAGTGAAAGAATGCACAAACGTTAATTATAGCCAAAATTGCAATTACCGCGTCTTCATTGTGCTCCAACTGGATGTGGCCAAAGCTCCCGACATATTTATATTGTATATAATAAATATATACGTATATGTATGTATCTATGTATCTATTGGAAAATCGCTGCCAGCCGGCAAAAGGAAAACAAACTTCATGCACTGCTATCTGCACACTGGCAGGACAGTAACGTCAACAACAATGACGATGGCGATGAGGACGACGACGTTGAGAACGACGCTGTTGGCACTGACATGACTGACACGAGGAGAATGCCTATCAACGGAGAGTAGTGCACCTTTCTCGCCATGGCATCCACACATCATCAAAAAGTTTATCGGAACTTTGTTGGTTATTTGCACCAAACCCCTAACCTAACCCTTCAGCCAACCATTTTGGCCTTCCGCTCGCGTGTCGCTTATCATAAACCCTAAAGCCAGACGCCAGGCGCTCCAATTGCAACAACGGCGACGACAACGGAGACGTAGATGTCGTCGCCTCCCGACCCTACTAGACAAAAACCCTACCCGAAACCGATTCGCTGGTGGGGCAGGAAGCACAAAGTGTTGCCATATGGACGCGCCCTACTCTAAGCGAAAAATTATTTGAGTTTTGACGACACGCGAAGCCTTTTGAGTTTATGACTTTTGATCGGTTACTTTGCAACACCTGCGCAGGTATAACAAAATTCCGGCCTTTGTGCGGTTTACGGGCAAAGTTGAAGTGCTTTGATTGCATTTACGACACTTGATGAAACTAAGTTTCCATCGAATATCCAATAAATATAAACAAAGCAACGAAAGCGTATACAAAGTTCGTGTTAGTGGTAACTGATAGTTATAGTAATATTTATGGAGTTATCAAATTGATATTTCCCGCAGAGTCACGTGCGTCCCTATAATATTTTCTCAAATAGCCAAGCAGTGCGTTCTAATTGTATTGGGACAGGGCATGGAATGCATGTCTAAACGCTACAATACGAGACAAATAAATACGAACAGTTGAATTCAATTAAATTTTTTGTTTGGGTTTGAAATAATCGGTTATTCAACTCAACAACTTGTAAGAAAATCGATTTAAAAAATATTTCGCATTATTAGGGTAACGGCATAATCTCGCCACCATAACCTGTTTCGGCGAGATAATGGCGTAATGATTTTTAATATGAACATTTTTCGCTTTCGCGCTTGGTGTCCGAGATACTAATACTTAAACCAAAAAAATTAACAATTGTTATTTGGGTAAATTTTTGTTTAGCTCCAATGTCGTATTTTGATCAGTCTTCATTATTATGTATTTTTGGAAGAATGTATTTACGTTTTTGTTTTTGCAGATAACTCCGAAATATTTGCTTAATTATAATCATTATCTTTCAGATAAAATACATGGATAATGTTTTTCACGATAGGCTTAATAGCTTACAAAAAAAACAAACATCAAAAAATATACATCAAATGTAAAGCGTTTCGAATATCGTAAGACTAAATTTAAAAAAAATCAAAAATCGACCATATTAACATCATAATAAATTTGGCATAAATGCGGTTGCCGATGAGCAGCCGAACTATATTGGAAAGAGGAAACAGTTAAATTCTTTAAATTTAACCTTCCTGCCCGCCAAAAATACTATTATTAAAATAAATGAGAAAATTTAATACAAATCTGTCAGGAACACCTGAGATTGGAATTTTGAAGAATGAAACTTTCATTGATCATTGCTTTTTAAAACCTGTGTACACCATTTGGTCTCATGTGAATAAGTTTCAGTCGGACACAACCGACTGTGGAGTACTAGTATACCTATTATTTTCATTATTATGAAAATACCTGTAGAAATGGTATTCTAAAAAAAGGTTATGGCGTTTTCGAAGAGATGGATGTGGGTCCAAAATTATTGATGCAGACCACTCTAAACTTGACCATTTATCTGACTCCAACACAAAAAAAAACATTTGCAAAGTTTCAAGTACTTAGCCTTATGGGTTAGTAAAAAAAATGCCACTCTCGAGCGAGATAATTAAATAAATAAATTAAAATATTTGAAAAAATAATATTTTCATTTAATATTTGTTATCCACTACAACATTCGTGTTATCTTCTTCTTTTCACAATTCTTACTTTCTCTTTATTATTTAATTTTTTTGTGACTAACCAAGTCATATAAAAAAAGTTTTCCATATATAACTGCACATAAACCCTCTCATAAACGGACTCATAAGACCGACAAGAGTATAAAAATAGGCTTCGATAAGTTAAATTATTTAATATATATATATATATAGGCAAATATTTTGCAAACTCTAGATAAAAACTGGTTGCACACATAAAGTTTTTTTTTTTAACCGTGGATTCAAATTAATAAATTTATGTATCTTTTGAAAACAAGCTGGGCAAGTAGCATACCAGGATTAGACATCCGAAAGGGAAAATAATGCAGAAGGTAAACTGTTGCCGGCTCAGTAATAAATCTTTTATTACTTGAGTGATAAAAGTGGCAATTGTGTTGTGGAATTAAAACTGAGCCCAGTCAGACGATGCATGTACAATTGTGTACAGACGTACACGCATTTACATATACAGATGTATGCACCCATAAAAGCTAGCTAGATGCTTATTAGTAATGGCTGCCAGTGGCAGTTACCTGGGGTTACTAATTGCCAACCCGAAAACTTTACGACACGTGAATATGTGCCAAAATTAAGTACCGAATTCGCCGGAGTCGGTGGCACCAAATTAAGCAATTTGTAGGTGATGGCGCCGACACTGCCACTGCCGCCCACAACATTGTGTCGTGTGTGACTGTTGCTTTTGTGGGGCAAGTTATTAGCACCTGGTTGCACGAATGTCACAAAACAAACAAACAAATTCTCTTTCTTCTTTTCTGCAGAAACTTACGCTTGCATGCGACTCATGAGGCGCCTGAAATTATGCTACTGCTACTGACGTTAGACCGTTAAACGTTGAACGTTAAACCTGGTTCCGTTCGATAGTTCCGAATATTACTTGGGCAAAACTGCACGTGCGCTCGTCACAATTGTAACTGGCTTTGGCTTCAAAAACATAAAAGCGCAAAACTATCGTCGCACATGGCCCAAAAATTGGAGCCTAGGACGACAAGCCGCTCTAACAATATATGCGCTCTTGGCCAGGGTGTACGCTCTGATGGTGCAAGGGTTAGAATAGCACTAGCAACAGCTACAGCGCCAGCAGTGGTGCTACCCCTTCTACAGATGATGGTATCTTCATGGGTTCTAGCTTTGGTTTCAATGGCATGTCTAAGGACAACTCTGAAAGTATTTAGTATTAGTAAAGGTATTCTACTATACGTGTGTATGTATGTGTGTGCAGTCTAAAATGTATTTATTTTGAGTAATTTAGTTTGTACATGACTGCCACACACATACACACAATCGCACACTAGCACACAAAGTAGGCTGTAAAGCAATTAAAAACTCAGGTTACAAACTGTCGACAGGACAGCATGCAAACCGTTTACTCTGACAGCTTTTCTATTTATGTATAAAAATGCGGATGTATCTGTGAGTGTGTGTGTGTTAGAGTGTTAGTGTGTTAGTGAGTTCGCGTGTCAAATTCGCGTTGAACATGTCCACTTAAGAATTGCATTTAAATATCCACAGAAATCGGAACTATGCATGAGCGCACTGTTTAGCTGTGTTAGCCAAAATTGTTTTGGCCCATCATCATAACACAATCCGATTATAAATAGTTTGTGGCGGTTCTAGCTTATGTTAGTAATTTACAAGTATGCATCGAAAATCTTGTAATGATAAAACGCTTGGTACAGGGTTTCCCCTATTTCTTATCTGAATTGTATGTGGTATATGTTTAAGAAACCACACATTATTCAGTTATTTTTGGTTATACGAATCAGTTTTTATTTATATGTCATTATCAAATTGTAAATATTTAATTATTTAACTTAACTAAGCGTGTGTAAACTTGTTCGTAAACGATATTATGACAGTGACATGTGCTTGATTACTGCAAAATATATGTATGACAACATTAATATCTGGAACGACGTTGCTCGTTGTTAAAGGTGATGCCCAAAATGGTGCCAAATAGGAAACCACAGCCCTATAAAAAAAACAAAAAAAAGTTGAGGCTAACTCAGTTTAGTTACATATGAAATAAAGATAAGTTGACTTACCTCTACGGCAATCAATATGTAACTAAATATCTTAACGATCCTTAAGTTCTGCTCATAAAAATCGATCAGTTTTTTTAAACAGCCGTCACGAACAGTATGCGTTAAGGGGTTATAACAGCTTGGAGGAAGTTTTCGGTTGGCTTTGTCGTAATCGAGGGAGCCATTAATGCCGCAACATTCAAGCTAACAAATGAAATATGCCGTTAGAAATCATTTAATAGCTGGTCAAAGATTTTGTAAAACTTACTTCCGTTTGGTATTTGGTCATGCTTTGTGTGTAGTTTTTACTATTCCAGGCCGCATTTAGTTCATCCTCGGCTAACTTTGTTTCATCCAAACGTTTTAGATAGACGAAGCACAGCACACAGGATAGAACCAGTAAGATCAGCAATATGACGGCATACTTTGGGAATTTAATACACAATAAGTTATTATAATAGGTTATATTTTCTTATTTATTCACTCACCATCCAAATCAGGCATTGGTTTTCCTTGATGGCGCCACAGCAGCCAAAAAATGAGATCAGAAATACAACTGAGCCAATGACAATGAAAAATATGATAACGGAGCGTGCCTCCTCAGCGGCATCTTTAAGTGCAATCGAGCTAACCACAATCACGCCAATTCCCAGCAACTGGAATGTATTGACAAATTTTCGAAGCACGCATATAAGCTTATGAAATATCAGAATTTTCCATATAGATATCGCCCGGAAACTAGTATGACAAACGCATCGGCAAACAGCTTTGGCATGTACTTAATGTGTCGCACCTGGGCTCATATCTAAAACTTTATAAATATATACATATATGTATGTGTATATGTACATAAGGTACACACTGACTATGTAAATCATATATATATATACATATACGCTTGAATGCCGATAAAAACCAACTGCGCTGAACTCTGTCGACTGAGACTGAGTCTCATTTTTTTATGGTTTTTTTTTTTTTGTTTTTTTTTTTTTTGATTACTCACCGCACAGAGAGCATTGAATAGGAATACTAGATACTTGATCGTTGCTGTTGCAAAACCCATTTTAATTTTATTTATTGTTTCTTTCTATTTTCGAGCAATATGGCAAAATAATAACTGGACAACAGAACATTCGATGCGTACGCGTTGACGACTTTTTTTAAACTGCATAACTAAAAACAGACGATTGCAATTCCACCGTCGGTTAGTAGCGATAATAACTGTATGGGAAGTTATTGTGTGACAGTGTTAAGCAAAAAATATAACAGTACCCCACGAAACGCGAAAAACAATTTAAAACCTATGCTTATCAGCCCAACTAAGCCCCAATACATATCAGGTTGACTAAACGTTTCGACTGAACAACAATCATAAGACGTGTTTTTTTTTTCATATTCATTTGCATGAGTTATGGTAATAGATAATTGAATGCCAAAATATATATGTATACGTACTTTAAGGTCTGCCATTTTCTTGGCCTGCCACAGTTTGCCCCTGAACATTATTTTCAGATAAGAAAGCTAGATAACACAAAACGCACACAATCAAACTGTTATTATTAAAACTGTTATTAACTTGTTGCGCACTAACTTTGTCTCTCTCTCTCTCTCTCTCTTTCTCTCTCTCTAACTCCCACTCTAAAAGAATTAGTAGTATAATGCACATTAAAGTCAATTATGTTTCGAGAGTGTTGAAGTCTATATGAAACTCGCCGGCTAATTGAGTGCATTGTGTGAATCGATTTTTGTACACACACTACTCGTATTCGTATTCAGATTCAGATTGAGTTGATAAGCAGGCCGCACAGCTGTTGCGAGTTGGTACCCAATGTTATCAGTAGTAGCTTCTATTCGCACTATCTCAATGCCTTTTAAGCTTCAACGGACACACAAACTTATTCATGTGTACCGTATTTGATTTTGGCTACTTCAGTTGGATTTATAACGACCCTCTGAATACGCGTACTCGTTGAAGAGATATTCTATATATATACAAATTTGCAAAATGAGCTGCGGTACGCAAACTTTAAAAATCTCCTCATTTATTTTGGACTTTCTTTGCTGTGTGAGTGTTGGCCGCGCATACATACATATACGTAACAGTTATCCAACTGATTGGTATTCTTTTCCAGGTCTTTGGTGCACTCTCCATAGCAGCTTGTTCATATGCCCTAATTGTGTTTAGTCAGAGTTTGGCGATTCGCATACCCTGCATATTGGGCATTGTGCTGGGTGCACTGCTTTTCGGCAGCACCATCTTTGGATGTATAGCGGCATTGCGAGAGAGCATTCGTCTCAGTTGGATTGTAAGTACCTGATTGTTTTTTCATATGCATACACAATGTATATTTGAATTTTTTTTCGAATCTTTTGATTTCGCCTAAAAGTATGCTGCAATGTTGTTGTTCCTGATATGTGCCCAAATAACTGTTATATTCGCACAACCCATCAACTTTGAGCTGCTGGCAAATGAAACAATTAACAACGCCTGGCAGCATCAGCTGTACGAGAATAGTAGCATTTCCTACTATGAAATCAAAGTAAGTAATACCGCTAGCTTATTTGTGAATTCCTAATTGAATCATTATGCCTATATAGTACCAGTGCTGTGGCAAAACGGGACCTTTGGACTATACCGCCAGCGGATTACGAATCCCGCGCAGCTGCTATTTGAACCAGAACACGACTATTGCTATGGATTTATTTACCGTTGGCTGCGACAAGCGTTTGGCCGCTGCTTTTGTCATGGGCACAAAATATGAACGCATCAGTGACTGGTCTGTTGTGGGCCTAGAGGTGATTTTAATAATGAAACGCATATATTTGAGTGTTCACTTAACATGTTTATTGACTTACAGATACTTACTTTGATGGTTGCAGGACTTTTGGCCATAACATTGCAAAATGCAGAGCGAAGACGTCTTTATCGTTAGTTTTGAATTCAGAGATCATTGATCATTTTGTAAACAGTATTGAGAGTTGTACAAATATAGTCCTAATTATTGGATATTATTTTAGATATTCGTATGTAAACTTATATTCTTTAACTTATACTGGGACAAAAACCAAACAGCATATAAAAAGCGCCATCTATTGTATTTTGGAGAAACATATATATAAAAATTTGACTTTGCGCGGCTTATCGTTGGCATGGCGTTGCCTTGTGTAAGTTGAACTACCACCACAATATATCGTGTACCTATCGATAGGTTTATGTGTTGCTTGCATATTTACATCAAAACAAAAAATATCACCGTGTTTAACTTGTTTTCTGCAAAGAGCAGTTTGCAGCAAGCAAAAATGCATTCATTCAACATTTTGTACTGTTGGCAATAATAATTTGTAAATAATAAATGTGTAAACGACTATCAGAGTGCGTAAACGCCACACTACAGTGGATTCAGAAGCTGTCTGAAGTAGCCACAACAAATAAGACATAAATTTCTACGCTGTCGCCAGCTGACAGCAAAGAGAGCCTAACTAGCGAGCGGAATTTCAGTGTTTGCCGTTTGGGCTCGAAACCGTTGCCGGTCATTAACACAGCGTAGCTGAAGGCAACTACAACGCGTGCTGAAGAAGACGAACAAATACATATTTAATAAAAGCAGCAAATAACAAAGCCAGCGCCATTCGAAGCGGACTGTCCAAAATAACAATTCGTCAACATGGGCCTGCGTTTTCAGCAGCTGAAGAAGCTCTGGCTGTTATACCTGTTCTTACTTTTTTTTGCATTCTTCATGTTTGCAATTAGCATAAACTTATATGTGTCAAGTATACAAAGCTCCGACGCAGAGCCACGGTGAGTAAACAGAACCACAAAGTTATAAACAGACAAGTGTATTGTGTTATCTAGCATGCATGAAATTGCTTGTGCTTCAGGAAGTGGAGTGTGCCACGAAGATGCAATCGGAACTAGCTTCCACTTGCGTTGTATTGGAGCTACATTGCATAATTTCCTTCTAGGCAACAAAATGTGTTGGATGCTTGACTGGTCTGGTGTGGTCTGGCTTTGGTGTTGCAAGTCGCGTTGGCGGCGACTTTTGTCGCTGCCGGCGCTAATGTTACACTCGAGTGAGTTGACTGGACGGGTCTCTGAGGTCTCTAAACGTGCTCCAATAGCCTTGCTTTCGATTATGTACCTACTTTGCATTTTTTATGGCATTTCTAGTTGTTTATTTAAACTATGTAGCTGCTACTGCTGCTGATGATGCGAGTTATTGTTAAATGCCAAACATTATTGCCATTGTCATCTTTTGTTTGTTTTTATACTCTGTTGCCGAACTGAAAGAGTATATTGCTCTCGGTGTCTGTTTATTCTGTCTATTCATATATGCAGAAATTTTTTGACACTTCTATTAGGCTTAAATGACAAGTTACCAATCATGAAAAGAACTATTTTCAACGGTTTATATCTTTGATTAAATAACAAAAGCGCACTGCGCAGTATTGCAAAACTGCTTACTTGTTTTGGATATTTCATATTTTGTTTTTTAACATTAAAAATTTGTTTTATATTTTGGATCACCATTCATTGTGCAAAGTCATCCGAAACCACCGCCCAAACGACGCTCGCTGTGGCCATATAAAAACATTGTGGCCCACTACATTGGCAAGGGAGACATCTTTGGCAATATGACTGCAGGTTTGTTGTATTGAGCCACTTAAACAATGACACAACATCTTCCATACAACACAACAGTACAATGACTTCTCATTTGCAGACGATTACAACATTAACCAGTTCGAGCCTAAACAGGGCGAGGGCGCCGATGGTCGACCCGTTATTGTACCACCGCGTGATCGATTTCGTATGCAGCGTTTCTTCAAGCTAAACAGCTTTAATATATTGGCCAGCGATCGCATTCCCCTAAACAGAACGCTCAAGGACTACCGAACGGGCGAGTAAGTGCAGCAGATGAATTTAATTCTATTTAAATTAATTATTCTATAATGTGTGCCTATTTGCCATATTCGCAGATGTCGCGATAAACGGTATGCAAATAACATGCCCACCACATCGGTGATCATTGTGTTCCATAACGAGGCCTGGTCTGTTCTGCTCCGAACCATAACTAGCGTAATAAACCGCTCACCGCGCCAACTGCTCAAGGAGATAATTTTGGTCGATGACGCTAGCGATCGCTGTAAGCAGCTAATTAGCTTTGAGTGCATTTCCAAAAACTTAGTTTCTGTTTTTTTTTTTTTGCAGCTTTTCTTAAACGCCAACTGGAGGTCTACATCAAGGTTCTTACAGTTCCAACGCGTTTATATCGCATGAAGGAACGCAGTGGCTTGGTGCCAGCTCGTCTCTTGGGTGCTCAACATGCTCGAGGAGATGTGCTAACGTTTCTGGACGCGCACTGCGAGTGCTCGCGGGGCTGGTTGGAGCCTTTATTGGCGCGCATTCAAGAATCACGCCAGGTGGTCATCTGTCCGGTTATTGATATAATATCAGACGACAATTTCAGCTATACGAAAACCTTTGAGAATCACTGGGGCGCCTTCAATTGGCAACTGAGCTTCCGCTGGTTCTCCTCAGATCGTAAACGACAAACCAGTGCCAAGAGCAAGGACAGCACTGCTCCTATAGCAACACCGGGCATGGCTGGCGGCCTCTTTGCCATCGATCGCAAGTACTTTTACGAAATGGGCGCCTACGATAGCGACATGCGTATTTGGGGCGGTGAAAATGTGGAGATGTCCTTTCGCATTTGGCAATGTGGCGGCCGCATCGAGATCAGTCCCTGCTCCCATGTAGGCCACATCTTTCGCAGCAGCACACCATACACTTTCCCTGGCGGCATGAGCGACGTGCTCACCTCTAATCTGGCCCGAGCTGCCACTGTCTGGATGGATGACTGGCAGTACTTTGTCATGCTCTACACCGCTGGATTATCGCTAAGCGCAAGGGATAAAGTGAATGTGACGGAACGATTGGCATTGCGTGAGAAGTTGCAATGCAAGCCCTTTTCATGGTATTTGGAAAACATCTGGCCCGAGCATTTTTTTCCGGCACCGGATCGTTTCTTTGGTAAGATCATCTGGCTGGACGGGGAGACCGAGTGCGCCCAGGCCTACAGTAATTACATGAAAAATTTACCGGGACGAGCATTGTCACGCGAATGGAATCGTGCCTTCAAGGAGATTGAAAACAAGGCCGAAGAGTTTATGTCGCTTATCGATCTGGAGCGTGATAAGTGTTTGCGTCCACAACAAAATGATGTGCCGCGCTCCTCACTGCAACAGGTTACCGTTGGTGATTGCTCATCGCATGCCCAGACCATGGACATGTTTGTCATTACACCCAAAGGTCAGATTATGACCAATGACAACGTTTGCCTCACGTATCGCCCGCCCAAGCAAGGCGCATTTAAGCTGCTCAAAAATCGCAATGCAACAGTTTCGAATGTAATGCTGACACAATGCGCAGCCGAACCAAGTCAACAATGGACCTATGACATGGACGTGAGTAATCAGCAGTTGCATGACTTAATTAATGAATCACATTTTAATCTTGTTTGTTTACTCTCATCGCTTACAGACACAACAAATATCACATCGTGAGACGAAGCTTTGTCTTACCCTCAAAGCGGCTACAAATGCGCGCATTCAGAAGATAGAGAAAGTGGTGCTTAGCATGGAGTGTAACTTTAAGGACATAACGCAAAAATGGGGACTCATACCATTGCCATGGCGCATGTAATGCTTATTCTAGAAACAACTAATATGAAAAGAAGAAACGTCCCTGCCAGCGATTAAACACAATGTGATATTTATTATTGAAACGTTTTAACGACCCGCCCCACACTTGTTTTTACATTGTTTTAACTTTGTAAAACACATATGTAACCCACATATGTAACCCACATATGTACTCCCAATCAAATACGTACACACACACACCGAGACACGCCCACAAGAATTGTTTTGAGCGTGTGCCAGGGAAGCTTTTCTTACCCAGCATTGCGACTTGAATAGTACTCTATGCAATTCTATGTCATATTTATTAAGAAAGTTTTTAGGCAATTTTTAAGGCAATAAGTAAACAATTTACTTTACTTAATACTTTTAACATTTTATAACAATTGAATAAAAGTCCCTGTTCTATCTATACTAAAAGTACAGTCGCTTAAAGGAATTATTTAATTTCAATTATTCGTTGTACAAATGCAATTTGGACCAAGTAGAATTACTTGCAAATTATAATCAATCAATACATATATGTATATACATATATGAATGCGCATATACTATGTTCATTCTGTAGATTATCAATATCGCTGTGGCTTTAAATTTTGCGCCTCCGTTGAAGATTGTCGCATTCACAAAATGATCTGCTGCTATAACACAATTAAGTACACGGGACTATTGTCCAATTTTTTGTATATGGTAAGTACCTTTGGAGTTTATTAAAAAATATTATAATCTCCTATTCTATTACAGCTGCTGGCCATTGGTGTCATGTCCGCAGCGGGCTTAAGTTTGCAAATTGCTGAACCAAATACGCCGGAGCACACTTACTTTGTGGAGAGCCTTGTCCTGGGTGCTACCATCTGCATTATAGTTATATACGGCTGTTATGGACTGGTCTGCGATCTGCTTAGCGTTAATATTATAGTAAAACTGCATGCTACCTCTCATTTGCTTTCGATAATAACTCAATTTTACATTTTTAGTTCACATGCTTTATACTGATCATGTTGGGAGTGGAGTATTTACAACTGCACAACTATCAGCCGCACGTACGGTACAGTGGCGCCTGGCAGCAGCTCGAACTGACTCGGGCCTGGCACAGCTTGGACCTGCAGCAACGAATGCAAAAATATGAGCAGCAGCAGCGTTGCTGTGGCTACAACAATTCTAGTGACTACAAGAATTTGCACCTGCCTATACCGAATAGCTGTTATCAGCAGCCGCTCAATGAGAAGAAGCTCTTTGCACGCGGCTGCCAAAAACTGAACCACAGCCAGCAACACATTGAGCAGCGCGATAAGCTGTTCATGTGGTGCATTATTGGCCTTGAGGTAGGCAGCCACAGCTGCAGTTCATTGCTACTTACTAACTGTCAATATGTTTTCTTTTAGATCTTTATACTCGTGCAGACAATTGTGCTTAGTCTGTTATTACACAAAATGCGCCAACGGCAACGACATGCAAGACAACAGGTGCCGCCAGGTGTGCGTCGAGAGCCGCGTTGCAACCATGTGGGTTCCCGGGCACAGCTGCTGGAAAACGTTTGACACCCGAACTCGGATTTCAATTTACTCAGGCCGATGTTTATAATAACATTTAAGTCGTTTATTTTATAGGAAATGCAGCGAACAAGTTTAAGTTCTAGTAGGCGTATCGACGTGTTTTAGTGGTTAGCTGACAGCTTAGCGTTATGGTTAAAATGATGCCCAAAATCTATAATTACACAAATAGTTTTGATCATTACTAAAATGTTTTTTAGATGTCACTTACCTCATATCCAATAAATGCGCTGTGTGTCCACTCCGCATAGCGATAGATGTTCAGATGGGCACGCTTAACGGCTGTCATACAACCCTCGGCATAAGGATACAGCGCATGTACGCCATCCTTAGTGTGAAAACAGCTTTGTGGCACTCTTATGCTCAAGCTAGTGTAGTCCGAAAAGCCCTTGTCGCCGCAGCATTCATACTGAGTAAGGCAAAATTTCTTTATTTATATGTAATTTACATTTTATGCTACAGATCTATAACTGATTTTAATGGGTTTCATGAAATGCATATCCTTTAACCTATGGAATAATATGCGACATCTATGAATATTTGAGGATTATGTAGGAAGTAGACTTCTGTAAAAATAAAACATTTTCCACTCTCGGCGTTGTCGGAAAAAAGGACCCTCTATAGAGTATAAATATAAATATGATAAGTGTGTCATAGATAGATGTGACATGCAATGTATGCATTACAATAAGTAACTAATAATTGAAAACAAATTATTGTAACTTTCGAATGTGGATCAGTTCTAATGTATCAGGACTTGCAGATCCAATGAAAACTTATGGTCTTAAATAATAGTTGTTTAACGAAAAATACCTGATATCTATTATATATATATATATAACATAAACTCACCCTACGTTGCAACTGATGCATTGCACCCGGATGCACTAGCTCCTTCATCCAAATACCCATAACAAACACCTCTGTGGCATCCACATGCCTGGATTCATTGTAGTGTACCAATCGCCAGACGTGTGCACCAATCAGCAGCACCAACAAAACCAAGTGCTGTCAAATTATTAGAGTATTAATTAAAGTAATGCAGTTGAAATCCTAAGAGTTGGCAACTCACCACGACAAGCACCTTGATGGAGCCGAGAAAGGCGCCTAAACAGCCGATGATAGCGGCCAATATGAGTGTGCCGGCCATGCTTAATTGCATGATCTTGTCCACATCAATGTGATCTACTGATCCCTCTTCCAGCTGATATTGGAGCCCATAGGCACCGGCCAGGGCAGCAAGGCTGCCAAGAATCTGAATACAATGGAAAAGTTAATAGAATTCGAAAATCATGTGAATTAACAACGTCGCAAAAAAAAAATTTAAAACATAAGCTTCGGGAAAAACAAAATAAACATGTAAGAGGGCTCTAGTCGAGTAAGCTCGACTAGAAGATACCCTTACCCCGTGACCATACAGACGGACAGACGGTCGGGCTGACGGACATACACAATGGCTGTGTACTTCTGTACCAATGCTAAATATTTTCATATCTCCGGTGTTTCTTTTCTTAACCGATTTTAATAAAAATTTCACAGATGTTCATTATTTTGCATATAGTTTCAATCCTCATTTTAAATTTTATATCGCAAACCTGAAAAGTTATCGAACATTTTAAACAAACTTGCTATGCCTAGGGATTAAGAGAGCTCATATCCAAAATCTGGAGTCTCTAGCTTTTGTAGTTCCTGAGATCGACGCGTTCATACATACAGACGGACGGACGGACGAACAGACGGACATGGCTAAATCGACTCGGCTGTTGATGCGGATCAAGAATATATATACTTTATGGGGTCGGAGAAGCTTCCTTCTGCCTTTTACATACTTTTTCACAAAACCATTATACACTTTTTTTTACCCATTTCAGGGGTTAAGGGTATACAGATAAAACAAAAAAAGATTTTGCTTGACTTTGTCGGTCAGATGAAACCAAAATAAAAACAAAAATACACAAATACATACATATATGCATAAAATTACTTTCAGCTTTATTTTTAAATGCCAGGCCGACACAGAAACATACACACAGCCAAACACACTCCCACTTATTCACAAGTTGTTGTGCGAAATATGTTGGAATAATTAAAAATAAGTAAAGTGACAACTTGTCTGACGGTCGCATGCACAAGAAGCAGGAGATTTGTTTGCTGCCAAATTGGCCAAACACAATAAATAACAGCAATCATTGAAAGAAAACTGTTATACATGGTTATTTTAATGTCAACTGAAGATGCCATAATTAATTAAATCACGCATACGCAGTGTATTTCAAGAATAAATATATTTTTTAACAAATAAAAATGTATATATTTTAACTTATTTATTTATTTATTTATTTATTTTATTTTTTACAGTTTTATGAAACTCACCAAGGTAAACGTATTGAAAACCACCGCTGCCCATTGCAGACACACCTGCACTGTGGGCATTTTGTGTCGCAGCTACTTTGTTCTTAAACTGTGCTAAAACTTATTTTATTTTATCGGTTCTTTTTATGAATTTTTATGTGCCATTGGCTCTTGTTGTACGCTCTTCAACGTTTGCCGGACGAAAACGCGCGCTTCTCGTGTCGGCACAAACTGTTTTTACGGCTGCCAAAAAACGAGAACTCAACTCATTGAGCTCAAAGAAGAAAAACTGCGAAATGTTTACAAATCCGTTGAGAGGTTGCTGCAGCCTCGGGCCAGACGGCATGTTTGGTCGTTATTCAAGAGACATACATACAGCAATATACCTCAGCCTCAACCCCTACGCGATACCCTATGCCAGTACTGCGCGACGGTCAGCCAAAAAGTTTAACATGTATATTATATGTTTGTGTCTTAATAGGCAGGCCATATATTCATCTACTTATCTGCTACTTATACTCATATACAACATGTATAAGTAGTTTGGAAAATGCCAACATAAAGAAAACGAAAAACGCTTTTTAAGTTTATAACACATATTGCCCATTGTATTGTATCAATTGAGAAAGTATTCATATTTCACGATATTGTACAAATGTATATAAATGTTGTTATACATTACATTGCTAATGACCTATTGGGAAAACTGTCAGAAACGCTCGCGTCGCAATTTATTGCACACTGTGATCCCCAAATGGGTGGCAGCGCCCAACGCGCAAAGCTGTGCAGATGGAAGACAGAAGAAAGTGATATTAAAATATTTTATACATTTCCATTCTGAATCAACAAGCCAGCAGCCACAAATTATATGCCTTATCTTAAGGTCAACAAGTTGAAAACTTGCCTCTAGCCCGAACATCAGCCACTTGATGATCAGCCCCAATATGACATTGTCTGTGGCATGTGCCTGCACAGCCTGAAGACAACCCACGCCGAAAAGCTGACTCTGCACACGCTCCCGTTGGCCATAGCAGCTAAGTGGAAAGCCAGCTCCCTGGAGTATATAGTCCTGTGGTCCGTTTTGTCCGCAGCAAGAGTACTGACAAAAACATAAATTCGTGTTACAAAAACTTGACCTTTTCGCACATCTCGCACAGCTTACCTTTTGCTCTAAGAAGGCAATAGTTTCCGCGTTACGTCGCTGATACTCCCAAAGAGCTACAAAATCATCACTAGCTCTCTCAACGTAGTCCGTTATATGAGCTGCCACAATTATATAGACCTGCAAGCCTATTAATATCAGCATACAACTGACATACTATAAAAATAACATCATAAAAATCATTATTAGTCAAGCACTAACATTAATATTCCATTCAACTTACGCTCCAAATGAGTCCCAGGGAAAGGCGTGCAGATGCATAGCAGCCCAGAAACGAGCTAAGCACCACGAACGAACCCACAAAGATCTGCACCACGTTAGCAATGTGCTGAAAGCTGCCCGAGGAGGCGCTGTTCAGTTCATAGACGGATAGTGCAATCAGAGTCACGCCAATTAGCTGCAAGTCATCTGGACAGTCCCAAAAATCGCATAATAGTTAACTCGAATATTAAGCATACGTACCGATAGCAGCACATTCAGCACAATGAGCACGGCTTTCTTGCATGATATGCCATAGACACAGGACATGTTGACAGCGTTATCCAATCGATAGTGCGTCCAATTGTGTGGTACAGTTAGCTTCGCACAATATATACTATGTACTATGTATGTATAAACAATAAATACGCTCAGCTAGCTAGCTTCAGTGCTCCAGCCCTTTTGCCTTACACGATGAACTGCGACTATACGACGCGCATTTACTTTGAAATTATGGCACCCCCCAAACAAGGCAGACATACAAACAGTCGAAGAGTCTATTTGGTATTGGTGGCTTCATAAGCGAACTCAACGATTTTGTTTTTGATAATATACCCTGTACCTGTGGACGCAAGGAAAATGGGTAACAATGTCTTTTAGTACACGATTATAACAAATGCATGACTTTTTTCAACAAGTAATATTATATTGCATTAGATTTCGACACGTCTGTTTTTTAATGTTTTCCCAAACTATGCTGGTATGACTTAACTAGAGAGAATGTGGTACATTATCACTTTTTCCTAGCAACATTTGACTTGTTGTGCTTCTTGGCGGTCACAATATTTGTGGGTGGTGGCATGATGTCACGAAAATGTGAAAAAGCTTTTTCTACATTACCGTTACGCGGTTACAACGGAGCTTTTGCCTTACATAATCTGGCAATTCATTAACACAAGGTTCGCAACAAAACGCCCATTGTAAATACGATTCTATGATAAACGACGGGATATTATTTCCAGTATTGGGGGAACAAGGCAACCTTTGCAACATATATAAAATTCTTTGAATATAAGACAAAGCTTTTTCTTTCGTACAACGTGTCGAAATGTATTTGTTCAAGCTACTAATATTTTTGCTATTAATTTCGGTTATTCAGGCAACCGGCGAGTTCACCGTGCTGCGTAGCCCCAAATCGATTGAGTTCAGCGGCTATGAGGAGCTGGAAGGCTTTTATGTTGCCGATATAATCCTGGCATCTATGGGCAACGCAGTCACTGGCAACAGCAAGTGGTCCGGCATGCTAATCCACAATCCTTTCTCGCTGGCCAACACTACTACGGTCATTGTGCACATACAGGGAATTTTTCGTGTGCAAACATATGAAAACCCGAAGACCTACGAACTGGTTAATACGGAAACACAAAATTCCCTCAATAGCCTTGTCTCCCAGGTTAAACACAAATCTATAACAGAGTTCAACTTTGTAAATCATTCCCAGGGCGTAAAAGCGTTCCAGTCTTACTTTGGAAAGGCCAAAATGAAAATTGACACCTCACCAAAGAGCTTTCAGCCCACCAAGGTCCTGAGCCATCAACATTTTCTAGAGGAAATCGCCTATATGCATGCAATCGCCGATAACTTAACAATGTTTCTTGGACCGGGTCAAGTAGTGCTCATTCGCCTTTCGCTGGAACATTTCACAAATATTACAAAATATGCCGTTCAACATGAAGTCCAGCTCCTGATCAGTGAAGCCGTTGGCCATTTGTTGACTGCTGCCAAAAACTTCATAGACGCTTTGATGTTTGTCCAAACCACGGATAAACGCTTATCCCAAGGCGCCACTTTCCGTGTCACTGCGGCTCTCGAAAAGAGTAATCCCTTTGACGATTTAAATAGCTCCGATTATCCAATTGTGTTTAATATTATTCTATGGCTTAGTCTGGCGCTTAGCTTGGCTTTGGCGGTTATCTGTTATTTAATTATCAATATTGATCCTGGCAGGGATTCAATCATCTATCGCATTAGCTTCGCCTATAAATTGAACAAGAAGAAGCACTAACAATATCAATATACAATTTTGTTAATATATTAATTTGTCAAAAATATGAAATATTTTTACATAGAAAATACCATTTAGGTGCGATCTCTCTGATATGAATTATCTTACAGAGAAAATTCATTGGCTCTGAGTTCATCATTCTCCGCATACCCCAATCTACGTGTTTTGTTTACCGATTGGCCAGCCCTCGTTTTTGGCCGCAACGCATGCCAAAAAGTCAAACATAAATATGACAAAAATACCTATACACACATGAATCTTTACATGTTCAAATACAAATTTTCGTATTTGCGTATTTGCACCAAGGTATGAAGTAGTCGAATGAGCAACAAGTTGTGTACATCTCTCGGTTTGCGTATATTTTCATTTAGTTAGCTTGTTTGTCTTTCGTTTTTTGACAATGAATACGTGACGATGTACTATTTATAAGCTACCCAGACAAAAGGCCAATTATTATTGAAAAGAATGGCAGTTGGTAGTTAGATAATTAATCAAAAAGGAAGATCAGCTCGCGTTTGTTCCCGTTTCAAATAAACGTTTCAGGATTTAAACACACAAACACACTCATAGATAGATATATTTGTTGTTGCTTTATAAATAGTTAGAGCTACATAAATTAACTAAGTACTTAGCTTAAATGTAATGTAGCATTTGTAGTAAAATGTTTGCTTATCCATATTGAACGCATATTTAATTTTTGGTTAGAAATAAAATCTATGCTTGAATAGGCAAAGCACAAATCGAGTTACTTAATATATATTCCAGCCCAACGTGAATGGGTGTGGCGTGACTTGCTTAAACCCATCGTTTGGCCCAGTTTTGTACTCACGGCATCGCTGTCGCCTGTCAGCTGCAGTTGGCCATTAAAATTGCATGCGCCGCTGCTTGTTGCGGAAACTGATGGCCAGAAAGACAGCCAGGACAAAGCACAACAGCTGCAGGTTAGACGAGAATGTTCACACACACAGTTAATAACAAATTCCATAAGTTCTAAATTGGTATCTAGTTTTTAAAATGGATCAATAATCACCTCAAAGGCCACCAACACCCACGAGACAATGATGAAACGTTGCTTGTCGCTCTCATAGTGACTCTGGAGCTTCTCAATGCAGCCATCGACGAAAAGATGTTCGGGCGTCTGCTGCAGATCCTCGTAGCAGCTCGGCGGCATAACTTGACTGAGATGGACATAATCCTGGGCACTTGTCTTGCCACAGCACTCGTACTTCTGCTGCAGTCCGTCCATGTTGTTGGCCTGCCAGGCCAGCTCCACAGTGGTCTGAGCACTCTGCACCTCGAACTGATGCAAAAAGATGCAGGTGCTCACAATTTGCGGTATGGTCAGCACCAGCAGAAACACAGCGCTCTACAAATGATGGAATTACAGAAACAGTCACAGTCACAGTCACAATGGTTATTCAAATGATATGCACCCAGGGCAACAAACTTACCGTTGCGGTCAGACAGACCGACTCTCGAATAGCCGCAAATATGCTCAGAAAGGCAAACAGCACGATTATGGCACAGGCCACATAGGCGGCGATAACAAACTCCTCGCTCTCCGTATCCGCATTAAAGGCTATCCAGCCAATCGCACCCACTGCGAGGAACTGCAAGCGTAACGGATATTAAACTGGAAATTCTCACATCGAGTCATATTTGCATTGCAATGTACATTTAAATGATAACAGGCATTAAATACCATATTATAAGATGAGTCGCGACGAAATCGAAACGTTGTTTGCATATCGATGTTCATACTTCATAGCTATAGATATACATAGTATTTAATTGTGACTTCGAAAATTATATGTACTATAAACAAATATATACTAGTATAGTAATATATATATATGAATCACAGAATTGTAGATCTTGGCATTTAAATGATTTTAATTTGCTTTGAGAATTAGGTTTTATAATTTTGTGACAAACTGTGCAATATATTGAAAATTTGTTAATTTTTATAAATCTGAAGACAACAGCGAGTTTTATTTAGCTTTAGACATATGGCATATACTAGATGTTATCTCACCAAAAGTCTCTCATTATGTTTTTGCTTGATATTATGATTTGTGTTTTGTGGCCCCAAGAGATTTTAATTATAATTAAGTTGATTAAAGTATCGCAGTTGTTAATTACTTAATGACCCACTTAGATAAACATCAGAAGCTATCATATTTGAAATTGTGTATTCATTTTGGTAACTTGTCTAAACAATCTTCAGTATGCTCTTTACATGTCTAACGTCTTTTATCAAACTAAAATCAGAATATTTCACATTAACTCTGCGAAATGTTTGCAAGGGTATTAAGACGTCAATAAAAACAAAGTGTTTTGACTTGTTTTTCTTATAGACAGTCGATTGGTTGATTACTTCAGGGATAGTATGGCAATGTGTAGAAAACACACCCCGAATGTCATTTAGGTTTGGGGCTCATGCCTGGATTCGGATAACTTTATATAGGTCAAGCCATAAGTAAGTAGTGCTATAGCGTGACATCATCGGGCAGCCAGAAACTGGCGCAATTGTACAGCACTGACGTCTGCTTCCTGCGAGCAGCTTGACTCCCAGTCAAAACAAAAGCTGCAAGTGTAAACAGTTTTATCATGGTTACATACATGGGAACATGGGCAGAGACAGGGACAGGGGCGAGAGCAAGGACAGGGGTGTGTGTATATGTGTTGGTTGGCCAAAGATCTGTCGTCGACGTGGCTAAAGTGTGTGAAACTGACAAATGGCAATGAATATTTAAAATTCAACATGGTAATTGGTGGTCAGATTGTGATGGGGCAAGTGGGGGGAAGGCAACACCATTCAAACCCCCACTCACCGGTCAGGGGGCCATGTGCAAGGGAATTTAAATAGCATTCCAGCACCTTGCAGAAATAAAATATGGTCAAAACAGCTAGATTGCCTAAAATTATTTCATTTCGCTTTCGTTTCAGGCATATGACATCATGCTTTGAAGTGGCTCATTTCCTTTTTGTTTTCATTTATTTTTGTTTTTCAATTGAATGCATCAATGAAATAATAAATGTCATTGAAATGTGCAATTGCATATAATTTTAGAGATAGGTGTGTGTGTGTGTGTGTGTGTTCACTTGCTTAATGTTTATTAAACTTACCGCCAAAATGGCATTTAGCACGATGGAGGTAATCTTGACGCTGGTTGTGGCGCAACCCATTTTTTAATATAAGATTCAGCAATCGGAGAATTATAATAATAATCAAATATTATTAATGCAAGTCCTGAAAGAAATCTAAATTTTAATTTTCTCGAAACATCTTTTAATTTGTGGAGCTTGTAGTGTTTTTTAATGGTTATTGCTGTATTAAATTGCCTGAAATTGTGCATAATTAGCTTTGCTCATTACGCGCATGAAATATATATTCGATTAACACATAGTATCACTGCACAAAGTTTCTTAACCTTTTGACTTCCAACAATAAAGCGCTCTTGTTTATTTTCGAAACAACAAAATAAGTGCCAGCTGTACGTTGCCCCTTTCGGTATTTTGGGTATTTGTTCTAGAATCCGTTTTCAGAGACTGGCGCGTTCAACGTTTGCTTGCAAACTGAATCCAAACAAAATAAAAGTTCGTTATTTTGTACATTTAAAACAATTCCACACACACACACATACAGAAGCACCACATAAACACTCTCTCATATGCACACACATGCGCAGTTTCAACTGCACATAACAGAGAATGCGAATGCGAATGAGAAGAGCGAGAGAGAGGTTACTTTAATGCGCTCGCGCAAATGAGCATTACAAACAATGACGTAACTCTCATACCCCTCCATATGTCATATCGAAACAATCGTAATAAGTTAAAGAAGTTAATAATCCCTCTTTTCTTAAATTGCCAAGAGCTTGTTATTGGCCTGGCTACCAGTTTTTAAACTTCTATGTCCTTGGTTATTTTGCTATAAGATATCAAATACATTACATTACTTTAATGAGAAATAACATGTTATTCAATCTTCGAAATATATTCAATGTTTCTCAAGTTATTTCAATAAAGTTTTTATACATAACAATTATTTTACCTATAAAAATTGGACCAAATTTTACAAATCTGAATTTGGTTACCCAGCTGAATTTTATTTTTTAACCCATGAAATGGGTAAAAAAGGGCTTTGTGAAAAAAGTAACATATTATGTAAGGTACAACAATACTTGCAATAACCCTTTACATAAACTAATATATGGTGATATTGATTCTTCTTCACTAATCAACCAAATTATCTTTGCAGCTCCAATTAGAAATACTAGACATTATTTACCTATAGCTCTTCAAGCTTGTTACTCTAACTATAATATCCATAACCCCTTTCGGATCTTATATGCAACATATAACGATCTTTCTTATTTAATACACAATGCCATTCCTATTTGCTCTCTTAAAAACTAGTCTTGTGTCATTTGCCTATTTGTTCGCGATCTTCGTAACCGCACGCTAAGCAGTGCGCCTCTCGGATCCGCGCGTTAACAAGCCGATGCTTGGTATCGTTGGGTCACTTAAAAGTACAGACCGTTAGTACATCTACGTCCAATATATAGGCAGCACAAAACTTTGCCGATCCCATAAAGTATATATATTCTTGATCAACATCAACAGCCGAGTCGATATAGCCATATCCGCCGGATATGAGTTCTGCGAATCCCTAGGAATGACAAGTAGGTTGACGATATACACATGCAATCGCTGAAATTTTTATTAAAATCGGTTAAGTAACCGATCAATTAAGGGTATCTTTTAGTCCAGCTTACTCGACTAGAGCCTTTAACTTATTTATATGTAGTTTAATGTGCTAGATAATGTATTCAAACAATTTTCTAACAGCACAACATTATTCTATTGGATATAAATGTACTAAAGGAGACAGTACATTCATGTGGCCCAGCGATACCAACACCGGGTTGTTAACGCACGGACCCTAGCATTACGCAACCCACCACCCATCTAACCGACCGAGCGGCACACCGCTTAGCGCTACGACGATCGCGTACATATAGACAAATTGCACAAAACTAATATTTAAAGATGCACTAGAAATATGTTAAAAATATCGAACCTGCAAAACTTAGGTGGCTAACTAATCAGAAGAATCAATATCACCATTAATAAGTTTGTGTACAAAAACAACACCTAATAATGTTCTACGATCAGATAGAGATGGCAAACTTCTAAATAAAAGTCTGCTATTGTAAGAAAGTAGGTTAATGTTAGTCTCCCAGTGAAGACTTCTGAGAGCGAAAAGCAGAAATGGTTTTTGCACCGATTATAACCTGTTCTGATGAAATCTGTATTTTGGGTACCAAATACAAGATCCATATTAGAATCGAAAGCACATAGTTTTTGTAATGTATCACCATCATCGAATTCCTTTCGGCCAGCGCTTAATGAATCCCAGGACACCGCATGCTGTAGTAGCAATGGAGGAGATGTGCTTATTAAATTAAGGGTTGTATCCAAAACGACTTCTTCAATGCGATATATGTGTTAAAGAACGGAATGCGCCTATAAAAAGAGAGATATAACAAATTTTATTTTATTTATTTCATATGCACTGGATATACATATATTAATTCGTATTTTCCTTAAAAAAAAACTAACAGAAAGATATACGCAATATATATTTTATATTTAGCATGTGATAAAAGTATTTAAGCTAATTAACTTCACGCTTTATCAACGGTCTTAGGACGCTACGGCTACTGGAGCAGATCCTTAAATGGCCTGCACTTTAGCCTTCTAACCTCGTTTTCGGAAACTCACTAGCCAGCTGGATCCGGTGTCGCTGCCAAACTGAGTTAGGCTTAACTTAATAGTCTATAGTTTCCAATTTGAGAACATTGTAAAGGGCCAAGTTTCGGCAGTTTCCATTCGGCAGAAGGCCAATTTCTGTAGTGTCTAAAGACGCAGTACCCCAGTTCTGAACATTATATCTCCAAGTCGGAGCAGCCAAGCGTGCATTTATAATCTTATAGTCTCGTTGCATATATTCCATGTCATGCTTTTTATGAGTTTAGAAATATAAAATGTAATAAAATGTAAAAACATTAAATTTAAATATATCACTATTTTATTGGTTACACAGTAACTACAGTACAAAGAACAAATTTTACAAATTTTAACATCGTACTCTATGCTTGTATCATCATAACATTTCGTTTAAGCTTTCGCGACATTATAAAATGTGCCGTCTAATAAAAAAAAGTATTATAAGTATTAATGAATCAAAATTCTATTGAACAAGAATATACCCCAACAATAAAGATTAGTCCGGATATATTAAAAATTTGCTTTTCATAGTATGCCACATAACCCAGTAGACAAAGTACCTTATACATATTTGACAGAATACCTATTAGGGCTTAATTAACTTAAGTATGACATTCAATATTGGTTATTTCGTGTGTACTTAAATGAAATATAACTTACTGAACATGTTACAAACTCTGCAAACAGGCCAAATCAACATTAATGCGTCCATTTTTGGGGGTAATTTGAACCAAAATATTAAAATAACGCCTCCTTGTATAACACTTATCAAAAATATAACATTCGTTGTCTATAAATAAATTGAATGACATATTAAAGATGTAGATTTATTTAAATTATAATACAAATGTTCAACGCTGTAAAAATTAATTGTGATTAAGACAGTTAGTTTTATAATTTTAAAATCTTGTTAATAAAAATGTAAGAAAGTTGTGAAGCCAAACCTGTTGAGACAGACTTAGATATGAAGGTTTGGCTCAATATTTCAAGTTCACAAGTTCTAAGCCGAATTGCAGGTGAGGTATCTTTTGAATTGGAAATCCTTACCACTGAAATCAATCGAATCGACTGTGTTGCGCAAGCAACAATACTGCAAGAAAACAAACAAACAAGCAATAGACCCGTTGGCCCTATTACTGGCGTTGAGATCTTAAATTTGTCTGACTTAAAAATGGTAATAGAGAAAGCCACAACGAGACTCTGTTCAAAAAGGGCAAATATTAAAATTGAAGAATTTAATAGACAAAAGAGATTAAGTTGCCAATAATTTACCAGCCACAAAAATATGAGTATGATCCAAATTAAATCCCAACGGCTGCGTGCCATAGCTATACTATTATTTGACCAAAAGCTCAAGAAAGTTTTCTCAGTTGAAAGTTAAATACTTATTTTGTCCCGTACTATTTTTGATAGATTTTATGTTATATATTTCAATTCGATATATAGAAGCTATGATTGCTTTGATTTTTATTATGATAGTAGACATAATTTGTGAATTTTTATCCTTAAGCTCTCTTCATTTTTCATGTTCTTATGAACAAAAATGTTTTTATAATTTGATCTATAAATTTATGTCAGTTTTTAAGAATTTAATTTTTGCTAATATTACGGCGCCCAAATTATTGTTCGTTACTGACTGTAACCTGAAGAAATAACTGAATTACAATTACAAAATAAATATTCAAATATTTTAAATAAAGCGGCTAAAGATAATGCGCCAAACAAAAACTTTTTTCATAGTTAACAGACATGGTTTAACAATACAGTTTTTATTTGGGCTTAAACATCAATAAGACCATGGCCGTGGGAGTCAACTTAAGTTTACCTATTGTAAGTTTCGTAAACTTCGCTAGCTGAAAAGAGCTGTGCTCATTGAAACCTGATTATGTTTAGGGCCTTCTCCTCCACAGTTCAATAAGTTCGCCTAATTGATTTGAAGAGCTTTCGAATGTTGAGTCATTTGGAGAGTGGAACACAATGGCGTAGTTTGAAAGCAATGCAATACATTTGGTATATTTGTGCATACATATGTATATATTCGAATTAAATTGTATATATTTAAGGCATTGGATTAATTGCTTGGCAAGTGAACACATGGCGCTTCAAAGTTGCGGTTCAAAGTTGCATTGCTTCTGAAGTAGGTACATTGGTGACACTTTGAGATGAGGTACTACGAGTTCATTTCGACTGACTTAGGTAGTATTAAATACACAGTACTATAACTAATAGTTATAGCGGCGTCTCCGATTTGTGTAGTGTATAGCAAGTATAACGGCTAATCCAAGTATTATTAGCTAAAAGAAGACAAATTAATGCTATTAATGTTAATTTAAATGTATGCATGGCCACTCACATCGAATCCAAGCAGGCCCCATTCACAGTATCGTGATGTGATAGCCTCATCAGCGAAGGCCGCCTCCACTTTGCTCAAACAACCATGTGAATAGACATTCGATGGATTCAGACAATTGCTGCCCCTGCAACAGCTCGAGGGCACCGTATTATTTCTATGGTAGTCACCAGATCCATAGCGGCCACAGCACAAGTACTAAACAAACGAGCTAACTAAATATAGAAACAACAATACCACTCTACTGTCTCACCGTCTTTTGTATCAGATCCATGCTGCCTGGCTTGGTCAGTTCCAGTTGCCAGTGATCCTCTACAGTTTGCACCGCATACTTCTTGAACACATCGCGGGTGTTGAAGAAGATGAAGACAGCTATCAGGACAAGCAGCAACAGCAGCAACGTTACATACTGAATTATTTAGTTAGAATTTCTCACCAATCTTGTAGCTAATATACCTAATAGTACTTACCGTCCAGAGCATGCGCGACGATTCACGTATGGCGCCAAAGCAACCGAACATCGATATCAGCAGTATAATGCCGCCCAATACCATTATTCCAATGGCATACTGCTGAGGCATGGCACCCCAGCCTAGTACCCCAAATACTATGACCAATATGCCAAGTATCTGAAGCACATAAATATTCAAATGCAATATATTTGGATTTGACTCATTGTTAAATAAAGGGGCGGATATTTATCTATTCCTATTACAATTTTTTTTTACATAAAAATGCGTTGGATAATTTTAAGTATCTAAAATCATTCTGCTTCTGATGTCACCTCTAACATTTCTTGACAATTAAAAGTTATGAGTTCATCTTAAAATACCTTGTTATTAAGTACATAATTTTGTACTTTTACTGCACAAGAAAACCAATCATTCCCTTTTTTATGACGTTTAATACCATAATGATGAAAATAATAAAAGATTAAAACTCTACAGCTGAAGTCATGATATGACTTATATGCAAGTAAACATGTTAATGATGCATTTGCTGTTTAAAGCTTTCAAAACCTTTTTGGCGGCGTTTCATCGCCAGGTGTTGACATTGGTGTCTTGTATGCGTTTTCTAATCCGGTTTCAATTTTTTGTTGTTGTTTCTTTTATATTTTTTATAATTATTGTACTAAATCTAAAGGCATGACGTCGTCGTCGTCCTCGCTGGTTACTTGTTAACAAAGAAGCTTTTCAGGCGGCTCAAGAAATGCAAAAACCTTAGACAATAGACATAGATATTTTGTAAGTATGGGTGTGTGTGTGTGTTTTTTTGGAATAACAATAATAGTCGTGAACTAAGCACGCATAGACAAGATGATATCATCTTTCTACAGAGTACTGCAAAAGGTTTCTTCTACATATTTGCACGTATTGTGTTCTAAATGCGTTGCCAGAATGTAATTTTCAGCGAGCAGTGTTTCCAGTTGCCATAGGTTCAATTTCAAAATTATATTTGAAAATTCATCGAACTTACCGCCCATAGTGCATTGAAGAGAAATAATGAGTATTTAATAGTTCCTGTGGCGCAACCCATTATTGCAAATAAATCAAATTTGTTTAATTAATTGTGGAATAACCGAAAATGTTGTTATTGTTGACGGCCGAGACACGTGCAACAGTTTGTCGAAAGCAAAATAACAAAAAATTAATGTATGTATGTATCGGGGTACTGCAATGTGTACTCGTTTTTATTTGTTGTCTATTTTCAAATACGACTGAGAACTGCGAGCTAGAGCTACAGCGAACACGGTCACGAACGAACTAAAAACTGAAAATGAAACTGACGCCGCCGAAGTTGCCAGCAGAGTAGCCCGCACCAGCACTATTGAGCACCACAAAGCAAACAACTACGGAAAGACAGTAAACAAACATGAAAAGCAAAAGCACAAAAGCCAAAATCAAAAGTCAATGTATATATAGATGCGTGTGTGTGGCTGTATGTGTTGTGAGTTTATATACCAAAGTTTTGAGCAATATCGGAAGCCAAACAAACAAACAAACAGCCGGGCGTTCTGGCCCAGCCAGAGAGCAAAACGATTGAGCGCGTACACAAAGCTCCAAAGAATTGTGCACTTGAGTTTAGTCTATGACAAACCGTCAGAGAGATTTTAGATTATAGTTTCTCAATGCGCTGTGATTATTGAACACAGTTCGTCATTGATTGAAGTATATAAGCATCAGTAGCTGAGTGGCTTCGCTAATGGGTTGAATGAGCACAGAATGATGCCAGCTCAATCAATGAGTTTTATTATAGATGTTATAGATGCTCCCGTATTTTCGTTACTTCATCGGCTGTTTATTCGTAAATGTCTTCAAAAAAAAACATAATGTTGACACATTTTCAAATTAATTTCGAATATAAAAAATAGATTTGTTAGGATTAAATTGTTTTAATAATGATATGTGTATCTTTGGCGATCCATGCGAAAACGTTGTACTAAGTAAAAAGAACAGAAGCACAACAAAGCCTGCAAAAATAAGAAAATATCAAATTTCATGATAGTCATAATGAAATATATCCCTTATATAAACATACCGTTACAGCACATGAGCCCCATTTACTATTGTTGGCATAGTTAAAGAATATGAGGAACTCATCGGCAGCTGCATTCACACACGGGGTATGGTACGTTATATTGGTTTTTTCATCGGCACAACTTGCAGGTAATGTAAGACGTCCTATGCTTATATAGTCATTAGGTCCATTACGGCCACAGCACTCGTACTTACGAAAATAAAATCAATTAACACATTTAAATCGTAATCAAGAGGTACTGAAGCCTCAAACTACCGTTCTTTGTATCTTATCCATTGCGCCTGGGCTGATCATCTCCAGTTTCCACTTGGCATCAACATCTTCGGCCGCATAACGTTTAATGTAATCCACATCGAAGCTATTGCCAAACAAGCCGAACAATTGCACAATGAGCAAAGCCAACAGAATGAATCCATACTATGACAGTGGTTTTGAATTGAAACAAACAAACAGAAGTTGAGAAAGTTGAGATGTGATGTTTGTGCTTCTTGGCAAGGTTTGTTTATCAAGTTCACTCACCGTTGTTGTCAGACACACACTCTCCTGACAAATGCCACAGCAACCGATAATGGACGTTGCAAACAGTACGCCACCAATGACATATAGATAGATAATATAGGCAGTCGGTGCTTGTTCCAGACTCAGCGTAGCTATACCGATTATCAACAGGCCAAAGAGCTGTAAATTAAATATACATATATTTCGTTCGTGAATTCATATTTAAAGTCAAAATCTGCATTAAGTCATCTTAATTCAATCGCATTAGCAAAAATTGTATTTCAAATTATATTTACAATACAATGGACACAACAAATAATACTTTAAATTAAAATTATTATTTTTAATTTTGTGTTTATTTCTATTATTTTTCTTCTACTGTGAATAATGTATCTATATGTTTACACAAAATATACTCATATGCATACAAAAGTTTCCGGCTGTTACATATACAAATGTTTTTTGTAGCTTATTCATAAAACCGGCTATAAAAGTTGATGATTCAAATATACATTCTCAAAAACTTGCAGAAAGCTCAATAACAAAAATATTTATATTGTTGTATATGAAACAATTTGTATGGTTAAATTTTTTTTTTTATATTACACTATTCACATCGAATAGTTTTTATTGCATATCAGATATATATTTTCTTGTAACTTACCGCATAGAGAGTGTTGAGAATGTTGAGGAAACATTTAAAACAACCGGAAGTACAGCCCATAATGAGTTCTTAAATCGCAATTGCTTAAACAAATGCCGTCTAGAGGAGAACTAATCGGATCGGCGTCAACTGCCCGAATGATGCCAGCCGAAAAACGAATCATCTTAAAAACAACATCGATATCTTGATCTTTTTTTTCGTTTGTTATTTCGGACAGTGTTGTCGAGTTGCTGGAATTTGAATTCAATTTGCCAAAATCCAGACAACAACATGTGATCTATTTATTTGATATTTATTTATTTCAAAAGCCGCAAATAAACTTTTTGCTATTTGATTATATAATTCGGCATAGCCTCTAGCTCGAACTTCCATCTAACTAACTACATTGACCTTAAAAGTGTGCAGTGTTAAAGTTAATCCTCATTGATTGGTGCCTCATCATCCTTGATTTTCGATAATTTGCGTGCCTTGCCCATAAGGAATGCGAAGAGCATGCTTAAAAGCTGTAAAATGTAGTTAAAGTAATTTATCAAATTTTTTATGAGTTGTAGTTTTTACTCACCTGCAGTGTAAATATGGCAATAGTTGAGTAATAATTGATTTCGGCCTGAAACTGCAGATTGTTTGTGGCCTTGAGAGCACAGCCCTCCTCATAGATATGCGACACAACTGTGCAGTCAAATGCATAGCAACAGCTGGCCGGCAAAGCACCATTCTCCTGGGCCAAATAGTCTTGTGGACCCTGCAAGCCGCAGCAGCGAAACAAGCTGTGTATGGGCTGCATGGTATCATTGGTATGCGACTTTTCGTCGAAGAGACGCTTAATTCGTTCTTCAAACTGCAGCAGCAACTGATTCTTCATGCTCGAGAAGGTAAAGAAATAGGTGGTCAGCACAACAATGACCAAAATGCTGCAAACAATATACTGCAAGAAATTTAATTGAATTTAAATACAGTTTTCGTTTATTTTATTGAGCCTTACTTACATAGATGGAAAACTTGTAAGACTCCTTAAGGGCCACATAAATGCCAAGAAAAGCGACAGAAAATGTTAAAAGGCCGCAAAGGGCAGCGGCATAGCCGCCATAAATCGAAGAAGCCGAGCCCCAAGTAACAACGCCACAAGAGAAAAACAAGATGTTAAATGCCTGTAAATAGATATTAAAAAAAATCCAAATATTAGTAATATTGTAAAGTTAAGCCCCATTCCCTATGAAGGGAAAATGTATCATTATATTGTATTTATCTCACCCTTTTTTAATTGAGAAAAAAAAACAAGTAAGAAGGCTCGAGTCAAGTAAGCTCGACTAGAAGATACCCTTAACCCTTGACCATACAGACCGACAGACGCTCGGTCTGACAGACACACTCATATGTACGTGTAGCGCTGTACCAATGCTTGATGGTTCCATATCTTCGGTTTTTTTTTGAACCGATTTAAATTTTTACAGATGTTCATTATTTTGCTTATAGTTTCACTCCTCATTTTCAAATTTTTGAAATTTTAGATTTTTTTGTTATCGAATCCATGTGTATATCGTAAGCCGGAAAAGTTATCGCAAATTTAAAACAAACTTGTCATGCCTAGGGATTAGGAGAGCTCATATCCAATATTTGGAGTCTCTAGCTTTTGTAGTTTCTGAGGTCGACGCGTTCATACATACAGACGGACGGAAAATATGTTTTCATATTACATATACAACATGTATAGCAAATGAAAGCGAAAGTAAACATTAAAATATTTAATAGCAATTGATTGCCATGTGCTGACAGCTGCTTATAAAATTGATATCATCTATCTATCTATATCATCATTTAGACACATTTGCGATAATATCGATTTTTTGCATTCGCAACAATTGAACTTGCGGAAATAGGTTCTGGCTACGCTCTGTCTGCTCGGTCGATAGACGGGATAGACGAAACGGCCTTCGGCAAATTTGTTTGTCTGTGGTCAATGACTTGATTACGGACTTACCGCAATTAGAATGCATGTTGTGAACAGCGCATATTTCCAGGGTGTTATGGCAAAAGACTTCTCCATGTTGCAAGCAAACAAACTAAAACCGACAACACTAAAAAGAAGAACAAGAAACTGAGTTAGGTGCAGTCTAAATAAAACATGCTAATTAGCCACATGGGAAACGTTTTTACACTTACGACTGATTTTCACTAGCTGCGTGTTAAGCAATTATGCTGCGACAATGACAGTGAACAATCTATGCTGCTGCTGCTTCGTTTTGGGGCATTATTGCTGCGCCTCCAACTGAGCCAAGTACGGTAATACAAGCGTCACTTACGTGTATGGCCGAACACTGTCAATCGACTGACAGCTGACACGGTTTCAACTTCAACTCAAGTCGTGGAAAATACACCGACGCCCGTAGGGTTTGGCGCAGGCGCTTTATCTGCTCGTATACAGGGTGATACAATATAATAGTCAGAAAACGATTATGTATAGGTGAAGAAAAAGTCATCTAGAACTAAAATTTATATGACTTATCTGAATATGTATGTATATTGGAAGCATATTTAAGAGGCTATAATACAAGAAGGTATCTAAGAAATTCATAATTTTAACGAATTTTTTTATAGAATACAATTTGATAAACTCATTTGGTAATAAAGTAAAAATTTACAGTCATCTTAACACAAGTAAGAAGGCTCTAGTCGAGTAAGCTCGACTATAAAAAATTTTACAGATGTTCATTATTTTGCTTATAGTTTCACTCCTCATTTTTAAATTTTTGAAATTTTAGATTTTTTTGTTATCGATTCCATGTGTATATCGTAAGCCGGAAAAGTTATCGCAAATTTAAAACAAACTTGTCATGCCTAGGGATTAGGAGAGCTCATATCCAATATTTGGAGTCTCGAGCTTTTGTAGTTACTGAGATCGACGCGTTCATACATACAGACAGACAGGCGGACGGACGGACAGACAGACAGACGGACATGGCTTAATCGACTCAGCTGTTGATGCTGATCAAGAATATATATACTTTATGGAGTCGGAGAAGCTTCCTTCTGCCTGTTACATACTTTTGCACAAAACCATTATACCCTTTTTACCCATTTCATGGGTTAAGGGTATAAAAATTATATTAGTTGATTGATATGTTAGCAAGTATGTAAATTTCGATAACTTTTCCGGTTTACGATATACAGATGAAGTCAATAGCAATAAAATCTTAAGTTTCGAAATTTAAAAAATTTGAATTAAAGCAAAATCATTATCATCAAGTACAGTAGATCAAGTATGTTCAAGGTCAAAGGTAAGGGTCTCTTCTATTCGAGCTTACTCGACTAGAGCTTTCTTATGCAAAACTAACTAACCTTTTACTGTTAAGTGCATTGGAACTTTAGATGTATGATCAAACGCAGTGGTTAAAATCCATGAATGTATGCTGTTGACTTGGAAGTGCTTTGTTTCTTAATGTTAAGTTACCCGAGCTAGCCAAATGTTATTTTGGTTCCGATAGTATTTATATAATAAGTTTAACGATTCATCAGGATGGAATTGAATCGGTGCAAAAAGAATTACTGCTCTTTGCACTTCGGGGTCTTAATTGGGATAATAACATTAACTTCCCTTCCTACCATAGTAGACTTTTACTAATTAATCTTCCCTCTCTTTCTAATCGTATAACAATGCTTGGAATAACCTTTTTCCATAAGCTAATAAATGGTAATATTAATTCTTCTTTACTTATCAACCAAATTAGCATTGCGGTAGAAATACTAGACATTTTTTACCTAAATCTCTTCAAGCTTGTTACTTTACCCCTTACGGATTTAATATGCAACATATAACGACCTTTCCTACTTAATACGTAATACCATTCCCATTTGCTTTCTTAAAAAACTAGTCTTGTGTCATTTGTCTATTTGTTCGCGATCTTCGTAACCGCACGCTACGCGGTGCGCCCCTCGGTCGAACGAGCGGGAGGTGGGTCGCTTTGGACTAGGGTCCGCGCGTTAAAAAACCGCTACTTGGTATCGTTGGGCCACTTGAAGGTAGTGACCGTCAGTACATCTACGTCGAATAATATCAATATTAACACCTGAATAATAATCACCAATGCTAAAAAAGAGTGAATAGTATTGAATACGGATAAATCTCAAAGATCAGCATGGTATGCCGATAGTACAGGGGCACCTTGGAGTGTACACAAGCTGGTCATGCAGACCGAGTCCATTACTTGGAAATGGTTAAGAAACAAGAATCATATACCAATTATAAGAAATGGCTGTATTTTAAAATATAAACATCTTTCGTAATGCCGCTCGTATTCAAATTTATGTAATTTCACTTTTTAACTGCAGTAAAAAAATTTGAAATCAGTAAAAATACTGAACAATTAAAAACACATTATTGTTTGAATAAGAAATCCCGCTAATGATAATTATACCTTTTATAAAGGAATTGTGAAAAAGGTCGGCCAAATGTACGTTAAAGGCAAGGGATGGCATATTGGGTTCTGTTATGGAATGATATTATTTATACGAAATTGTATCTCAGTTTGAAATGCTATTATTTCGGTAAAAAAAAATACTGTAAAAAGAAACAAATAGCTAAATAAAATATGAAATTAAAATTCTTTAATTTGTTTTTCTGTATGTTTACGGTATTTGCTATTTCCCCCAAAACATGTGTTTAGATGAAACAAATTGATTTTACATATTATTCACTTGATAGCATTCAAATGGACAAGTTGAACTTTCAATACATTTGGCTAATAGTATTTTGTATTTTCCTAATGAATTTCAGTTATGTGCAAGTAAGTATTTTGTGAATTATTAATACTGTTTACATCATTATATTTTAACTAGGGCATGTTTATAAAATTTACAAATATTACCTGCGAGAGAAAAGATCAAACGTTGACAACAGTGGATAACTGCTACATGCGACAAGTGGACCATCTGAGGAACTATATTAGTGTGCGTTACCTATTGTTACAACCAATAGCGAAAGATTATAAGGTGCCGAAGACATCCATATCGAAATTGAACTTAGATTGAAAATCAAGCTGCAGTTTTTTTTTCAGATTCATGATCAAAAACAATGGTTGGAAGCCCTTTCTTTACGCCGAAAAACAAAGATTTGTGCCGATTCTGGAAAACTCTATTGCCAAAATGGTGTTGGGATTCACGGATGGTCATGCCAATGTGAATCATAGCTGTCCCTTTGTACGGCCATATATATAATATATTATATTGATCACTTATTAACATTTAACTGCTATCTTTTAGAAAGAAAAATTCATAACTTTTGATAACATCATGAATACGGATGTATCGAGGAACCTTCCTAGCATACCACTGAGCAAAGGACACTATGCTGTATTTACCACGTGGAATTGCAAAAATATTACACGCGCCCAAGTAAACGTTTACATTGAAGTTTTCAGCGATTAGCAAGAGCCTGTGTCGTTTAATCATTTAAAAATAAAAAAAAAAATAAAAATAAATAGAAACCAATAAAAAAACAAGTATGAATGCCTTAGTTAAGTTATCTCGACTAGAAGATACCCTAAACCCTTGGTATTATATTGATTATATATATATACATATTACATACATATTGATTATATTTTAACATACTGTCGTACTCGCACTACTGTACCAATGTTTGCTGACTTTGTTATGAGCCGGCTTTTAATTCCCCAACACTCAGGGATGGATGCGACCTGGATACAGTGCTTGCCGGTGTAACAACAATTTATATTTTTTTGTACGAATAACTAAACAAAAACAAGCGGGTAAATGGTAAATCTTTACAGAATCGGACAACTATAGGACAAACTAAGGTAAAAAGGTGGAAACATTTACCCTCCAATGCGCCCTCCCTACCTATGGGTCGGTATTTTTGCATTTCATTGCCGACCCCCTATACACTACAACACTATCAACAACAACTTACCCCGACATCAACACACCATCGTCCCACCCACACATAAATATCTACTCACACATGTTATATAAACAGTACATACTTAAATTTATTCATTTAAAACTATACATGGTTTTCTTAAATTAAATTTACTTTATATAAATCAAAAAAAAGAATGAATAAAGTATTTAAACAAATAAATAAACAAAAATTAACATAAACTAAAAAACATAAGCTATATAAACGACACACGAAACGTAGAAAGAGTAATTAACTAAATGAATTAAATTATATTTAATAAATAGGGGCGGGTATAAATCACTACATAAATAAATTAACTAAGGCTAATTCTGGCCTTCGACAATCGGCCGCGGCCCACTGTGCCTGTGACGGCGCCTGGGTGGCTGTTGCGCAAACGCTGATGAATAATTCTTTTTCTACGGGCACAAACTTTAGACCCCCTTGACGGGTTTGTTGATCCTTGTCCGGTGGTATCCTGCATCTGCTTTGGCCTCTAGAGCTGCTGCCTGGGCCACTGCTGGTGTCTGTGGAACTGCTGCCTGAACGGGCTGATTCAGTCCAGTGTTCCGTGCAAATCCTTTCGCTGCACTTGCACTGATTTGTTCTACTGATTGTCTTGTTTTTTTTATTTGAATTTCTTATTAAATCCGCGAACAATTTAGTGATTAACGGCGAGCAGAAAAACTATCCGGTACTTGATCACATGGTCACCAAAAAATTAGCTATCTCATCCTCTCCTCTTCTTTCACCTTTTTTTCCCATTCTCCCTCGAGACCAATCGCCTACCTTCGCCTAAACGACTCTCCAACCCTCGTTCGACATTCCCAACCATCGATAGCCCATCGCCGACCATAACACCACACTCCGGTTCGCTCGTGTGCGCTGCGAACAGGAGTGCTAAAAGAAGGCGTCTGCTTGCCAAGCTGCCTAACGCAGGCCACCGCCCACGTCCAACGCTCGGGGGTTACTGCTTGAGATCCTTAGCGCGGAACACCCCAATCGGATTTCCCTGAAGTGTCTCCAGCTCATATAAACAACGTCCTACTGGCCTCACCACCCGGCACTTGGTGTAACGGCGGCAGAACTTCGCGTTCAGGTGCTTCGCGAAGTCACTCAACACGAAATTACGCTTATACACTTCCTGCCCTGTCGTGTATTGAACGTCTCGCGCCTTCAGGTCGAACTGTCTCGCTGATTTCTCATATGCCCGATGTAGCGTCTCTTGGATGTGAGCACGGTATATTTGCTGCTTCGCTGACCTCTCTAAGGACTTGATGATCGAGTCGCTAACTTCGCCAAGCCTCTTGGCTAGGCTATACTCGTTGCCCGGTTCCGGTCGCGGAGTGCACTGCACTTCGCAACGCCATCGCGATCTCGGGCAACGCCTCGTCCCACACCGTCTGGTCGACGCCAATATGCGCTCGAATTGCTGCCAACACCGAATGGTTAACACGTTCGGATGCGTTCGCTTGTGGGGCATAGTTCCCGGTGCGACAGTGCTTTATCCCGTAGTGTTGTAGCATCGCTCCATACGCCGAGAACACATCTTCTCTTAGAAACCGGATGACCGCTGTCGCTGTCGCCTTTGGTATCGCCTTTAGCCAGACGAATTTGCTAAAATGGTGTAGCACCACTAGAATGTAGACGTTGCCCTGGCGAGCACGTGGGTACGTGCCCAAGAAATCCAAATACAGCTTTTGCATCGGCCGCTCCGTCACCATCTCCTTGCCCATCCTCGGCCTTGTAATCTGCGTGCTGTGTTTGGTTTCTTTGCAGACTTCGCACCCGAGTACATGCGCTCGTACTTGCACTGCCATCCTCGGCCAGAAGTAGAATTGGTGCAACCTTGCCAATGTTCGGGCTATGCCTCCGTGCATCCCCTTAACACCGTCGTGTGCCTGGTGAACTAGTGTGCTAGTTAGAGATTCCGGGATCCAAAGCTTCCAAAGGAACTCCTCGCTATCGTCCCGTGCGAACTGGGACCTCTTGAAAAGTAGGCCGTCCTCAATCTGGAGATCGGGAAAACGCTCCGATTCTGTGCGCACCAACGCCAACCGACTCTTTTACTCTTCGCTCTCAAAGGCTGTTGTCTCGAACTCGAACAGGTTGAGCTCTTCCACCTCACACGGTCGAGAGAGCATATCGGCTACCACGTTCTCCTTCCCTTTACGGTGTTCGATTTTAAAATCAAACGTCTGTAGCGCTAGGGACCATCTCGCCAGTCTTCCACTCAGGTCTTTGAGTGACATTAGCCACTGCAAACTCAAATGGTCCGTAATGACCGTGAACGGCATTAGCTCCACGTAAGACCTAAATCGCTGCGAGGCACTCCTTCTCCGTTACGCTATAATTCAGCTGGGCTCCACGCAGCTTCGCTGAAAAGAACGCAATGGGTCGATCTGCACCCTCGTCGTCACGCTGAAAGAGCACTGCACCAATCCCCAGGTGGCCTACGTCGCTCTGGATGAAGTGGGGCCGGCGAAAATCTGGGTGCACTGGGACCGGCGCACAGGTAAGTGCCTTCTTCAACTTATGGAATGCCTCGACTGCTTCAATCGACATTTCAAACTTCTTACCGATTTTTAGGCAATCAGTTAGCGGCGCAGAAAGGCTCGAGAAATTTCGGATGAATCGCCTGTACCACCCTGCAGTTCCCAAAAATCTCCTTAGTTGTTTAGTGTTTCTGGGGACGGGAATCTGGACTATTGCCTCCACCTTGCTCGTATCCGTTCGTAAAGCTCCGTCATCAACAATGTACCCTAAATACTTCAGAAATTTGAAGCATAACTTCGATTTCTGCAAGCCGATGGTTAGATTGGCCTCCTTCAAACACTGTGCTACCTCCTTCAACAGCTGCACATGCTCCTCAAAGGTGCGGGCGATGATCAGCAGGTCATCCAAATAGACGAACACGCGATTCCGCAGACGTTGTGGTATCACCCGGCATCATCCGGAATTGATAAAGCGGACGGCTCGGAATGGTGAATGCGGTGTATGCTCTGCTCTTGGGCTCCAACTCAATCTGCCAGAATGCGTGTTTTAAATCGATGCTGCTGATGAAGATAGTGTCATCCACGCGGCTAAGGATGGACTCAATATTTTGTAACGGATAAGCATCTTTTACGGTTACACTGTTCAGCTTCCGAGCGTCTAAGCACAACCTATTTTTGCCAGGTTTTCGCACCAGCGTCGTCCTGTTGCTCCAGGGGCTATCGCTTGGCTCTTTGGCGCCAAGTCGAAGCATTTCGTCTACCTCCGCGAAAAGAAGCTGCTGCACCGCTGGTGACACTGGATAAAAACGCTCCTTCACTGGTACGGTGCCTTCTATCAGCTCGATCGTATGACGCTCCATGTGAGTTTTTCCTAATCCTTGTTGCTCGAACGCCCGGAATTCAGCCTTGATCGCCTCCAGCTGCTCCTGCTGCTCGGCATTCAGCTCGTGTGGCTCGATCGGCTCTCCCCTAGTCGTGAACTCTGAGTCCACCTGCTCAAGCGACTCCACTCCTACGACTCGGGTGCTAGGCGAAACTTTTTCCAAAAGTCGATGCCTAGGTACAATCTCTGAACCAAGGCGGGGCAGACATATAGCGTCATCTTATGCGTCTCGTTTCTGTATTGGATAGGCACAAGAATCTTACCCAATACCGAGTAGCTCGCACCTCCTGCAGTTCGCACCTTTGAAGTCCGAGGGTGCCAGACTGTTCCCAGCTTCTCGATCAGATCCACTGCTCCTGCGCCTAACAAGCTAACGGTCGCCCCAGTGTCCAGAACTCCCTTTACGGTGTGACCTTGAAGTTGCACTTCGGCAAAGGGTCGGTCGTCGTCCTTAAGCGCTTCACCGAGTGCTTCGCACACACGATTGCGTTCCTTACGGCGTAATGTGTGCCTTCTCCGCCTCCGTGGAACTGGTGTGTTCTGATGCCGATTTGAATCCCCCTCTTTGGAAAAGATCCGGGCTTTTGCCTCTTCGTATGAGAATTGGCGCGCTTCAACAGACAGTCGTGTCGACCACCTCGGCCTTGGTAAGGGCTCGCTGTTGGCTTTCTTAAAGATATCCTTAACTATCATGCGATCCTTACTGCTGCTACTTAATCCTAACATGTCCGGTGGAGAGGATTTTAGTGGTCTCTCAACCGTGATACTGAGCGCGACTCCTCTGCCTGTGTCATGCTCTGTCTTTCGTTTCCCGGACGACATTTTGGGCATTTGGGCAATACTACTCCTGGGAGTCCACATTTATAACAAAACACCTTCCTTACCGTGGCTTCGCACTCCCAAAAGTTATGCCGTCGCTGGGCACAGTTCCAGCACGTGATCGCACCGCGGTCGCCGCTACCGCCTCTAGGCCTGTGTAGTGCCTTAACTGCCTCCTCCGGTGCAACCTCTGTCGTGGCTTCTTCCTCGTTATATAACGCCTCGTTAACCTGGAAGCGGTCTCTATTCCTACCGACTGGTTCCGCTGTGGTCTGACTTCTCGACCAACGTGAAGACAGCATTTTCTCGGCGTCATTGCATTCTTCACGCAGTCTCTCCAAGTCCGTGATCCACATAGGATAGATTATCCGTGAGATACCGTCCCGTATGTTTACCTTCACGATCTTGATAAGGTCGTGGTCGCGGTGGTGCTGCGTTCCGTCCGGGCGGTGGACGAACAGTTGGCTGTGTCTCTCTCGGTCCTGTTAGGTGTGTATACAGGCTGCTCTCTCGGATTGCCTGCATATACTCCAGCATCTCACGCCTATGATCTTCTTGGAGCGCGGCCATTCCCGTCTCCATAACTGCCTGGAAAGTTTCCCGCGCCTCTGTCAGAGCTGAATTTATTGCGGCTCTCAGCTCGCTTTGCAAGTCCAGTGAAGCTGGCTGTTCCTTTGCCGTCGTTGAGCAGCTGCGTTTTGGCTGCTCCTAGGCTGTTGGGATGTGTATCCCCGCCTACTGCTCCTGCCTCCGAGATATCCATTTCCTCTCGTGGCGACGTGTCTTTGGATGCTGTGTCGATTTGTGAATTTCGAGCCTGTGATGCCGAACGATTGATAGGAGCCATTAATTCGGCCCCTCTACTCCGATTGAAACTCGCACTACGCTTTTCCCTTCTTTGTTCCTCTATAATTTCCTTCTCCCCACGCATTTTCTTTCTATTTCCTATTAAGCTTATTTTTCTCTTTCTTTTACCGCTTTGGGACAACATATAATTACGGGGTGAGAAGAACATGAAACATGATACGGGTATGGTAAGTGTTGGGTGTACCTACATTGGTCCTAATCCTAAAATTGTCCTACACCTATATCACAGTTCGGCTATTGAAACTAAAATATTGTCATTTACATACATGGCCTGGCAGGAAACGCCGGTCCTGAAGGACATGACACGGACCTTCGCCTCTACACATATACACGTAATATTACTGGTACTATAAACTGAACATATACTGTGACTCCACTAGCGTCTTTCATTATGTTTTCTTGATTGGGCGCCATTTGTTATGAACCGGCATTTAATTCCCCAACACTGTATCGATAGCCAGCTAGCAAATCGGTTACTGAGGGATGGATGCGACCTGGATACAGTGCTGGCCGGTTTTTTTGTACGAATAACCAAACAAAAACAAGCGGGTAAATGGTAAATCTTTACAGAGTCGGACAACTATAGGACATACTAAGGTAAAAAGGTGGAAACATTTACCCCCAATGCGCCCACCCTACCTATGGGTCGGTATTTTTGCATTTCATTGCCGACCCCCTATACACTACAACACTATCAACAACAACTTACCCCGACATCAACACACGATCGTCCCATCCACACATAAATATCTACTCACACATGTTATATAAACAGTACATACTTATATTTATTCATTTAAAACATACATGGTTTTCTTAAATTAAATTTACTTTATATAAATAAAAAACAAGTAAGAAGACTCTAGTCGTGTAAGCTCGACTAGAAGATACCCTTAACCCTTGACCATACAGACGGACAGACGGCCTGGCTGACAGACCTACACATATGGCTGTGTAGTTCTGTACCAATACTTGATGGTTTCATATCTCCGGTGTTTCTCAACCGATTTTAATGAAACTTTTACAGAAGTTCATTATTTTGCTTATAGTTTCAATCCTCATTTTCAGTTTTTTGAAATTCAAGATTTTTTTGTTATCGATTACATGTGTATATCGGAAACGAAAAGAGCTATCGATAATTTGAAACAAACTTGTTCTGCCTAGGGCTTAGACGAACTTATGTTCTAAATTTGAAGTCTCTAGCTTTTACAGTCTCTGAGATCGACGCGTTCATACATACAGACAGACGGACGGACGGACGGACAGACGGACGGACAGACGGACGGACAGACGGACGGACAGACAGACGGACATGGCTAAATCGACTCGGCTGTTGATGCTGATCAAGAATATATATACTTTATGGGGTCGGAGAAGCTTCCTTCTGCCTGTTACATACTTTTGCACAAAACCATTATACCCTTTTTTTTACCCATTTCATGGGTTAAGGGTATAAAAAGAATGAATAAAGTATTTAAGCAAATAAATAAACAAAAATTAACATGAACTAACAAACATAAACTATATAAACGACACACGAAACGTAGAAAAGTGATTAACTAAATGAATTAAATTATATTAAATAAATAGGGGCGGGTATAAATCACTACATAAATAAATTAACTAAGCTAATTCTGGCCTTCGACAATCGGCCGCGGCCCACTGTGCTTGTGACGGCGCCTGGGTGGCTGTTGCGCAAGCGCTGCAGAACAATTCTTTTTCTACGGGCACAAACTTTAGACCCCCTTGACGGGTTTGTTGATCCTTGTCCGGTGGTATCCTGCATCTGCTTTGGCCTCTAGAACTGCTGCCTGGGCCACTGCTGGTGTCTGTGGAACTGCTGCCTGAACGGGCTGATTCAGTCCAGTGTTCCGTGCAAATCCTTTCGCTGCACTTGCACTGATTTGATCTACTGTTTGTCTTGTTTTTATACCCTTAACCCATGAAATGAGTAAAAAAAGGGTATAATGTTTTTGTGCAAATGTATGTAACAGGCAGAAGGAAGCTTCTCCGACCCCATAAAGTATATATATTCTTTATCAGCATCAACAGCCGAGCCGATTTAGCCATGTCCGTCTGTCTGTCCGTCTGTCCGTCCGTCTGTCCGTCCGTCCGTCTGTCCGTCCGTCTGTATGTATGAACGCGTCGATCTCAGAAACTACAAAAGCTAGAGACTCCAGATTTTGGATATAAGCTCTCCTAATCCCTAGGCATGACAAGTTTGTTTCAAATTTTCGATAACTTTTCAGGTTTACGATATACACATGTAATCGATAACAAAAATTTGAATTTCAAAAAACTGAAAATGAGGATTGAAACTATTAGAAAAATAATGAACTTCTGTAAAAATTTCATTAAAATCGGTTAAGAAACACCGGAGACATGAAGCCATCAAGCATTGGTTCAGTAGTACATGTACATATGAGTATGTCTGTCAGCCCGACCGTTTATCCGTCTGTATGATCAAGGGTTAAGGGTATCTTCTAGTCGAGCGGACTCGACTAGAGCCTTCTTACTTGTTTTTATTTGAATTTCTTATTAAATCCGCGAACAATTTAGTGATTAACAGCGAGCAGAAAAAAATATTCGTTACTTGATCACATGGTCACCAAAAAAAAATTCGCTATGTCATCCTCTCCTCTTCTTTCACCTTTTTTTCATTCTCCCAAAACCTCGACATCCATCGCATACCTTCGCCTAAACGACTCTCCAACCCTCGTTCGACATTCCCAACCATCGATAGCCCATCGCCGACCATAAGAACTTAACTTTAATTATAATAGGAGATTTCTCAACCGATTTTAATAAAAATGGCACACATTTTTATTATTTTAACAATGTTTTCAAACCTTAATTATTAAAATTTCAAAATTCAATATTTTATTGTTATCGATTCCCTGTGTATGTCATAAACCGAAAAAGTTATCGAAATTCAAAACAAACTTGAACTTCCTAGGGATTGGGAGACCTCATATCCATAATCTGGAGATCGTCGCATTCATACATACAGACGGACATGGCTGTTGATGCTATATATAATTTATGGAGTCAGAAAAGCTTCCTTCTGCATGCTACATACTTATGCAGAAATCCATTATACCCTTTTTTTACCCATTTCATGGGTTAAGGGTATACTAAATTCCAAAATAATAACCAAAATTAAAATTTTTGTAATAGTTATCTACATGTTTACGATATTTGTTAGTCTATCGAAATTCCCCAAAACATGTGTTTAGATGAAACAAATTGTTTTACATATTATTCACTTGATAGCATGCAAATGAACAAGTTGAACTTTTACTACATTTTACTAATCATAGTTGTCCCTTTGTACGGCCATTTTATAATATATTATATTGATCACTTATTAACATTTAACTGCTATCTTTTATAATGAAAACTTCATAACTTTTAATAATAACATGAATACGGATTTATCAAGGAACCTGCCTGGCATACCACTGAGCAAAGAACACTATACTGTATTTACTTTCTGGTCACGCAAAACCCATACAGGCGAACGTATACTTTGAAGTTTTCAATGATTAGCCAGAGCCTGTTTAATTTAATCATTCAAAATTGTTTTGAAAAAAAATAAACAATAGATAAGTCCCAAAGAATAAACAACGATTAATGGTTTTAATGATTCAATCCACATTGGAAAAAGAACAATTATAGAACAATTTTTAACGCTTATTTGAACTCTCATTATTGAAAATGCCCAAACTATATCGTATTAGAGTAAAACAAATGTAAAGTGAAGTATATGCGACTAAAAGATTAAAAATAAACAAAAATAAGGTATATTTTTGAATAAGCAGCAAAATTCATTTAGCTAAAAACGAAACTCAATCAAGCTGCTTTTATAGCATAACAAGTTTTTTGCAAAGAAAAATATATTAATCGTTAAGAACCGAAGCATTAGAGAGTATTACATAGTTCCCCACACTTTTTATCAGTAATGTGAATGATGTCACCGAACAATGAAAATTAAAATATAATACACATTTGCCGAAAAACAATCAAATGGACAAGTCTCAATTGCAATACTTTTGTTTAATACTATTTTGTATATGTCTAACAAAAATTGGCTATACGCATGTAAGTATTCTGTAATTTAATTAAGATCTTAAATAGAACCTAACATTAGGGCATCTTTCTAAAATTCACCAATGTTACCTGTGAGAGCAAGGATGTTGATTTTCTCTTGGTGGACTACTGCTACATTGGGAAGTTGGATCGCCAGAGAAACTATATGAGTGTACGCTATAAGAGCTTTCGAGCTATACAAAAAGATTTTGGCGTAAGTATTGAAAATCGACACTAAATCTATGAGATACAACACTTTGTCTGCAGTTCCATTTCAAATTCATGATTAGAAGAAATGGCTGGAAACCTTTCCTGTACTCTGTAGATATTGATGTTTGCCGCTTTTGGAGATCGCACTATAATGCTCTGGCCAAGCTGTTATATGGCTTTATAGATGGTCATACCAATCTCAACCATGCCTGCCCCTATGTATGTCCAAAGATCATTTGTTCTCAATGATCTCAATAATGTCTAGGGGTGAATACATTTCAGAGTGATAAATACTTAGCAATTGACAAGGTAATAAACACGGACATATCAAAAAAAGTTTCCGACCTGCCCCTGTCCAAGGGACACTATGCACTCTTCACCAGATGGTCCTGGAAAAATATGACACGCGTCGAGACGAATATCTACCTTGAAGTTTTGAACGATTAGCTATAATTATATGGCTTTTATAATTAAACATTTAAATATTAGTATTTATCAATTTAAAAAATACTTAGGTCTTAATGTTAAAATTCATTTACATCCAAATGGCATTATTGCGACGTCCATGGTTCTTTAAGCCCGTCATCAGTAGCCAGCCAAAAGCTGCGCCAACAAACTGAAAGAGATAAAGTTATTTAGCTTTGCTTGAAGTAATCTAAAGTATCATAGTCACTTACCTCGCCCACAATAAGCAGCCAGCAAAGAATCTTGAAAACCAATAGCCTGTCATCCAGATATTCCACAAACTGCGACTTACAGCCCACAGTGTAAATACTGGAACGATCTACGCACTTCATATCAACACAACAACTTTTGGGTATGGCATGATTAATGACTCCATAGTCCTCGGATCCATTGACGCCGCAACAGTGTAACCACGACTCGTAGTAGGCCAAGGCGCCAGTTTCATTGCGTTCAGCATCCCACAACTTCTCGAATCCCTCATTAATGCTACCCGAAATTCCATCCTGTGTGCCATGCGAAACCATGCTCAGGAACAACAGCTGAATCATTATCAAGACCGCCACGGCTATTACATACTTAGTAAACCAAATAGAAGAAGATTGCTCATGAAAAAAACTTATTCAAAATACCAAACAATTGCCCTTACGATTAACAGACGCTTGGGAGATTCGTGTATAGCCGCAAGGCAACCAAAGATGGAAATTATTATAATGATACCGCCGAGGCCGATGATTAGGCCGCCAGCTACATTCTCTCCAATGTTTACTGTAGTTACGAATGCTCTGTCAAAAAAATAATAAATATATTAGTAAAAATAAGTGAGAGAAGAATTTTAATTAATAGAAACTTCAATACTTTACCTACTGAATTCATTCCATTCTTAAAATTAATATTTGTTTTTAAAATAAATAAACTTTCTTAATTATATCTTATTTTAAATCGTTAAAATGGCAACTTAAAATGCATTCGTATGTTCTAAATTGTTCTTTTAAAAAACAAATTCTAAAGAGAATAAAGCAAATTCAAAATTAATTTATTTTTTAATTTTCCTGTTTTCCCGTTCTTACATATGTAAAAGTATACAAACTTACAGAAAGAAAACGCCAAAGCTAATTAGCAGCATACCGAGCACCTACAGTTAATAGAAACAGTCAAACATCAGATATTGAATTTAAAAAACAAAATGCATCTAATTTGTTTTTATACCGCGTATATAAAGTTTAACAGAAGCACCACATGCTTCGCTGTAGTCTCTGAAATCCCCATTGTTGTTGTGTTTGTCGATGCTACTGTTGTTACTTGTTGCAGTTAGCAAAAACTGAGAGAGGCTGATAAAGCTGCGGCAGCTGTCGCACTGAGTAACCGACTAAAATTGCTGACTGGTTAATGATTGTTGGTTGGTTTGGCTATTTAAATCAGCGAAAATAAGCGCGCGTATAATACAACTACGAGAATGCGTATATATACATATATGTATCTACATATATGTTTATCCGACGGATACGCCAATTTTGCTCTGTGCTGACCGCTGTGTTTCAGAGATGTGAATCAACTGAAGCATTGTGAATGTTTTGGTTTTCGAAAAGCGAATAACACAAGTTGTAGCAAACTCAATATATTCTACGATCTGTAGCTCGAGAAAATCACGAGAAAATCGCCCACATTGGGAAAGGCGAAGGTGCTTCACTCCGTGTGTATGTTGTTGTTATTCTATTTTATCTCTTGGCATGCTGTTGTTGCCGTTTCCATCAAATTCAAATCCTACTCATTTTTACGTTGAGATATTATTTTTCGCTGTATTTGTAATATTTTAATGTACGAGTCAACTAAAAATTAGTCAATAGCAACAGGTTTTATAATTCTATTTGTTGTTGTTGTTCATGACGTGGGAGTTGGTCTACGGCGCCGCAACATTTTTATTTACATATTTATTTTGTTTGCATTGACATTTTTATCAATGAATTATGATAGTAAAACGTTTACTCTGTTTTTGTATTACATATGTAGCTGTTCTAAATTACAAATCACAATGCCACAAAAAATAACTAACTAAATATAATAATAATACGGGTACTATATAGCAATAATAATCAACAGTTGAACTTAATTAAAGAAACGCACACGATCGCGATGATTACGAATGCTATCCACCAAATAACAGGTGGCCACAGAGCCAACAAACTGAAAAGAAATTAAGAACTGATCATATTGAATTGTTGCATGTATGTAGTGGTGGTTATAGGATACCTCGGTTAATATCAAAAACCAGCTAATTTTATGAAAGTGGACCGTCTTTTTGGCCACATATTGCTTAAATTTTCTCTCACAGCCATCCATAAAGAGATTTATGGGTTTTTTGCAATCCTGCTCAAAACAGCAACTTGCGGGAATTTCTCGTTCTAGCAGAAAATAATCCTCCGCGTTGGTGCGACCACAGCAATGCAGCTGAAAAATTAATATGAAGTACACTTTAGAGAAGTATTTTAATTAAAGACTTTCTTAAGAAACTTACCCACTCCTCATATACTCTGAGTGTGCTATTCTTCTTAATGGATAGTGGATCCCACAGGTCATCGAAACCTTGTCTCAAGCTTTCTGGTAAGGCATCTCTGCTGGCTGCAAAACTAATGCTAAACATAATAAGCTGTATAACCAGCAATAGCAACAACAATACTGCATACTGTAAATAAAACTTATTGAAGAATGTGTATGACAATCTTGAGCATAAAGACCTCACACTTATAAGCATCTCTTTGCATTCTTTGGCTAGAGCCACAGTGCCAAATATGCTGGCTAAAATGATGACAATGCCAAGCAGAATGCAGATTATGGATGCCAACTTCTCCCCATGATCAACGGCATTTTTCTGTTCGGCAATGCCATTTAGTAACCAGGTGCCATACCAGATGAGCAGACAGCCATTGAGCTATTTTGAGAATGAGATTTGGATTATCAAACATTTAATTAGTCAATGTCGTTCACAATCAGTTAGCGGTTTCTTCATTTTTATTTCGAATTTTTTTAGTTCACAGTTTTAGTCCATTCCAATTCATTTTAATTTTTAGTTAATTAACACTGTTCGTACCGTTTAGCAATAAATAGAAAGTACACAGCCCATAAAAAGCATTTGTATTCGACACGTTTTAATTTTCGAATTTCCACTTTTTAACTTACAGCATCAATCAGATTGATGGCACACAAAATGAATCGCAGCAGTCGTGAGGTGCAATACATTTTTTAGTTAGACGCAACTGCTAATAAAGCATGAAACACAGCGATCAAGTGTTCTAGTGTAAATAGTTCCGTTTAAAGTTAACCGCAAAATTAAAAACCACACAAAAACTATATAAAAACTAAGAACACAAATTTATTTTATGAAATCACTTTTTGGTTTTGGTTCTGATTCTTGTGTCGTCGACGCAGCTGGAGCATTGGCAATGATCACACGGCAAATACTGGGAACCGACTCACAATCTGATTATTGTTTGGCCGCATCTTGCGACGTCTTTTCTGTTTGTCAGTTGAACGATTAACCCACAGATCTTGTCGCCAGTCGTCATACATATGTACGTCGGCAATGCAATAGCCAAAATATACAACAAGCCCCACTGAGAATTGTCGTTTATTTTTTTCGTATATAGATATATGTATATGTATATGTGTACACATAAAGACAATATTAAAGAAAACTCGGCACAAACAAAAACAGAAATGATGAAAATCAGCGGCCCACGCGCAATACTCAGGAAAACACATATATACAGATAAAGATACACACACACATAGATGCATACCTATTTAGATATGTATGCAGATTTGTTCAAGGTGAAGATGCTAGAAAAGCGACTAACGGAAACTGCGGGCAGCACCAGAGACCCAACTGTTTGGCCAGAAACAATGATGTCAACAAACCAAAAAATCAAAAGCACTATTTATTCTGGCTACTTAGCATTGAAATTGCCCTTCAATGCAGCGGGTGGTGAGCAGCCGACCACATAAATATTAAGCTTAACTGAACCTCTTTTTATAGAGTATACCCGGTATAAGCTTACCTTTGAGTCAACCCATTTGCTTCTCTTACAAGTCAATAAAATATATTTGATTTAGGTAGGATTTTATGTTAATTAATACAAAATCTATATGTTTGTTTTATAGCCTGAATTACAAATCGCTTTTGATAATCTTATAAAAATAAATACATGCATATAAATATATGTTTTGTAATATAAATATTATGTATGTTAATAAATACATAATAATAATCGAAATCGGCTTGAACACTGCTTTTGGCTTTTGTTGTTGAGCTGTGGAAACAGAATCTGATCTTTTATTGTTTACTTTTCTTTTCTGATGATGAACATGAGGTAGACTAGCAAATGCCGCAATATATGTATATGTTCAAACATATGTATATAGACTGGAAAATTCGATTGTTTATATTAGAGTTTGTAAGTAGTATATGCACAATATTGAGAATTCTTTGGCCTTAAGTATGCGCATTACGAACTTTGCTGTAAATCATAACTTATTTCGGAAAGTATTTTGAGCGTCTCCAGCGGTTAACAATACTATTAGCCAACACATAAGCGAGCAGGGCGCAAATAATCTACAAATAAAGATGAAAATTTAATTTAAAATAAAAAACAACTTTAAAAGATTAATGTTTAAAGCCCACCTCTACGCCAACTAGAACAAGCGCAAATATGTTAAATGTTGTCCACCGCTCTGCAATGTAGTCCAAAAACTTTTGGCGACATCCTTCCATGTTCATTTTATTTGTATCGCTGTTGTAGCAGCTGTTTGGCGGCAAAATATAGTCCTTGTAGCCGACATTGCCACAACAATCGAGCTGAGAACACAAAAACAAACAATAAATTCTTTGCAATCAGCTTTCTGTTATCTGAAGATTACCCAACGTTCAATGCTCGCGATCTGGCTAACATTGCCAGGCTTAATGGGCACGGGTTGATCACGCCACAGTTGATCGAATGTTTTGTCCACATTGATGAGCAGCGATGTTTGGAACAGCCAAAAAAAGCCCACTGTCAGCACTTGCAGTATGATCAAAACAACAACAATGGCAACAAACTGTTTTCGATAGCAATTTATACAATTAATTAAGATGCACTTCTCGTGGATTAAAGACTTACCGTTTTGGACATGCGACTGCTTTCGCGCACAGCGCCATGAAAGCCAAAGAGCGCAGCCAACACAACGATGATGCCAAAAACAAGAATGACAAAGGCAGCTGTATCAAAATGTTCGAATTTGATTAATATGTGCACGGAAAGTGCAATAACAATCAGGCCAAAGAGCTGTAAATACAAATCAGTTTATATATGGAGAGCAAAAGTATATACTTGATATGCAAATGCAATAACAACACGGCATATTACTCATACACAATCTCCTCGAACTTATTAAGCACTTTGTTACAGCTGAGTTCTAGCACAATAAACAAGCCTCTAATAGTTTTTGTGTAATATTCATAAAAATACACATCACGCATACGCAACGTTTTCGCTTTCACTAGCTCATGTATAAGTTGTTGTTGACTCTTGCCTGCACAATTAGCTCACCTTTGCCACGATGGCATTTTCAATTTTTTCAATTTCAACAATGAGTCACGAGAACATTTCACACAAGTTCGCGAATGTAAACAGTTTTCGAATTTGGCATTTGGCACACTTGGCAAGTGGCTTGTGTATATTGCAAATACGTATATGCTATTCAAACTATCGGCATTCGGCACATACAACTACAAAATACTTAGGTAAATGCGCAATAACTATTAATACATTGTTTAGATTGCATACATGATTTTCTGAATCCTATTCAAGTCCGTCAACACACTTGTAAGTAAGTATTACAAATGTAACCGGTTAAGAGCCCAAGTACAAATATTGTGTATTTACACTCAGTTCGCTAGCGTTTCGCCTTTAGGCCTATGAAACGAAAGCTAAAAAAACCTTATTACCGATGTCTATACTTTTGGTAAAATTGCTAATGCCAGCAAATAGAGTAAACTAATTATAAATCAAATTTTGTTAATTATACTGTAATGGAAAATTGTAATTCCAATGGGATTTCGGACAGAAACGATATATGTAATGTGTTGCACATGCAATAATAAACAAACACAACTTGTTTTAAAGCCCTTATTTTAATTGAATCGAGTTTTTGCCGCTATCATAAAGAATTTTTCAACAACTTCAGTGTAAATAACCTGTTGACACTGCTTGAACTGAATCGTGTTCGATAGTTTTAAGTGTACACGGAGTCAAGCTCCCACCAATGACAACTTCCGCTCAATGCTCAGCTTTTGGTTGTCACACAAAGTAGGCCCCCTATGGCGTTAAGATTTTCCAAAGCCTTAGCCCACAATTGTGAGCGCCAATGAGGTAATTATGACTGATTTGTGCGATTTATCATGTTTGTATACATATTGTGCTTATTGTTTTTTTATACGCAAACGTATTTGGCATTTGCTGTAATTTGTTGCCATAACTGGTTTCGATGTCTGCACAAATACATGCTTTACCTTTTGCCGAGCTGTGCCTTCTAAGGTACAATTACAATAGTGTAATTGATCAAAGGTCGTCAATATAAGCTTTCTACTCAGCTCCATCTAAGTTTAGTAACAATGAAGCAAATTATTCAACAGCCTAGTACACACACAACTCTTAACGTTGTCGCTTAACAAATGAATGCCACAACTGCATATGGCCAAGAAAAGTTATTCCTAGACATCAAATATGAATAGACATTATATAAAGTGGGTACTTAAACAACTTGTATGCCGCCAAACTAATCGTTGTTTGCAAACAAAGCGATACAAGGCGATGAGCATCTAGAGACAAAGTCATAAATTCAACGTTGATAAACTGTTTTCAGTCCGTCGTAGATAAGAACTCGACTTGACACTGTATTAACATAATTAAATGCTAAGGCTGGGCGACCAAACGGGCATCTGGCATTATGTTCACATACAACGCCAGCATTTAATTGTTATTTATTACACATGACGCCCAAATTGTTAACGGCCTAGAAGGCGTGGCACACAGAACATAGAATCAAAGTGGCAATGACAATGAATCTACATGTTCTACATGTACGTTGTGCCTCCTGCTACATGAATCAGTTGAAATCTGTGACATATATACATACAAAAGTTAAGCTACCTCAAGATAGTTGTGCTTGTACTTAAAAACATTGTCACAGAGGCAGCAGCAGCTTACAAATAATTTAAGCAAAATTTCATGTAATTCCTAACGTGATGCTTGCGCATCACTAATTTTTCTCTTTGCCTTGCACATGCGATTTTATCTAATTTCATAGATAACATTGCGTCTGACTGCTTGGCATAGCTTAATCTGATTCTCTCTTGCTCACTAATATATTTCCTCTTATCGGTTACGGTTGCGTGTTAGCTAAAAATTGTCACTCGCATTATTGAGTCGAAAATTAATGTGCAATACGCAGGATATCATAAAACAATTGTAGAATGTAGCCAAATTGAATAAACGAAAGAAGCTAATGTAAAGTTATCGTATTTTACATTTAGTAAAGTAATCCACAACTTTCTGTTCAAATTCGAACATAGGTGAACAAAAAAGTGTCTCCTCTAAACAGTCACATTTAATCATAAACAAACTGAATAATTAGGTAATATTAAATGTCACATGTGTTATCTCACGTAATTAACACTTGGTGTCTACGCAATAAAACCGATAAGACTTTAAAGAGTCGCACAGCAACATCAAAACTTTAGTTAAACAAAAGAAACTACCTATATCAAGTGTGTGCTCTCAATTGGTTAAACTTGTTAGATAAATAAAATTAAATAAAGTTTAATAAAACGAGCAAAAATTTGTGTAAATAATTGCATTTTGTTTTTGTATTAAGCATGTGATAAAGGGGAGTACAAAAAAATATGTTCACAGTTATATAATTTAAAAACATTAAACTTAAGCTTTGTCTTCAAAATTAATACAACGAACAACTTTAACTTTTAGTAAAATTATACGAAACTTCATTTCATAGGCTTTAATACTCAAAAAGAAGAAAGTTGTACTAATTAAAAAATTGTTTTCTTTTCGCAATCTTAAGAATTCTACGTGTAAGCTTTACTATAAAAATAGATCGATCTTCAACTACTTATCTTTACTTATCTTTATCTTATCTTTATCTTATCTTTACTTATCTCCTTATGAAATTTTTTCCTTACCCAATTGAGTTAGCGCGATACATGTATGTTTGTAAAATTTAACTTTATTGAATTGTTCTAAATTATCTAACAGGCAAACAATTAAATGTAATTATCAAATAGACATCCACATAAATGCGAAAGCAAGGCCAGCCAAGTGGCAAAGCGCATTTGCATATGATAACAGAGACCAGAGACTGATTAACTTTGCCACTTACTTAGCTAACTAATAAAAGGGGTTGTTAATTGCACACTCACACAATAAACACTCGTTTACTACTCACTCAGTCTGGTTGGGAGTGCGAACAGCAATTGGGCAAAAAAAAAAAAACTAGAAACTAGAATAACTACAAAAATGTCATTGAGCGAAGAGCGTTTGTTGAGATTTATGTGGGTTTTTACAAAAGCGCAGCCTTGACAACATAAATACGCGTTTATATCTATGTAGTTAACAAAAAATAAATAAATAGAGAAAAAAAGGTTGTGCCCTACCTCAAATGCAGGGCGGGCCAATAGGCACAGCTGGTATTTATTTAAAAAACGAAAAACACCGCCAGACCGAATGAAGATTTCTAAAACTAAAACAACAACACTGAGAGAAGAGCGGCTCATTGGAAAATCATCAAAATTTACTCGCATGGAACCAATGCGCAAAAGTTACGCATACGCCGCGTCGTCCGCTGTTTCTTTACGGTATTTCCTTTGCCATTAATTTGTATGTGTGGCACATTATTTCCATGTTGTTTTTTTTTTTTTTATTTCTAAGGTTATTGCCGAAAAATATTTATATTTTATATTTTGCAACGCCAGATCGTCTCAAGAAATGACATCAACAAATTTTCAGTTGCTGAAACACAAACAAAAAAAAATTATTCCTACACCCAAAAGTCAAATAAACTAAATATTCTATATGGCTAGGAGCAATGACGCGTCTTTCTGACTGTATTTGTGTGTGTGAACACATATTTTGACCGCCTTTTGCTCAGGGCCAAGTTTTGTGGCGTGGGTGACCAAGTTTGTTAGCATTTTCAGTTCAGTTTTATTTTTGCGCGCTGAACACATAAGCAAAAATGTTTTTATTTTAAAACACATATAGTATGTTAAAAGAAATAAACAACAGTTTAAGTGAGTTCAGCATGGAAAGATTTTTGGCATATAGTTAAGAGTAAAACACAATTAGGGCAATTATCACTTGAAAGATCATAATCTCTGCAGCTAATATCACAAATTTCAACTTATAAGTTCTTTGATTTCGTATAAAATTATATATGTATATTTTGGTTTAATACCAAGTTCTCGTGTCACGACACAAAGCACACCTAACAATACCCACACAACATGTGTGTTTCGAGGATATTTAAATAAACTTTATTTTATGTCTTAAACGCGATAAGCTGCGCCCTGTTTAAGCAAATTAACAAAAGAATAGAACCGAAATATATTATTTAAATAGTATACAGTGAATAAAAAAAACATTCAAATGTAATTGAAATGTTAGCAAAACATTTAGCCATTTAATCAAACTGTAATTCTATCTCGATATGTAAGCACAAATTGTTTGAAATTTAGCGATATCTCAACTTGAATGAATTGTTATAGCGTGTCTGTTTCGGGCGCCTTAATTACACAACGTCAATAAATATTTATGTGCTGAAGTCAAGGCTTATATTATGTACTTTATGTTTTATGTTTAAACGAATAAACAATTGCTAATGTTTTTTGTACATTTTATAAACACAACTAAGAATGGGCTGGGATTGTGAATGAAATTGTGTAATTATGCACTGAGAAAATCTAATAGAAACAAAATTTATTTTGGTTTTAAAAAACGTACATCGTTCTTTTCTTTATCTTGATTTAAGAAATTTTTGTTAATTTTCTCAAATATGAACTTTATTTCATAATTGCTGTTTAGGTTCATTGAAGTCAAAACACTCATTTAAATCATAAGCCACTTATCGTACGCTGCAGATAGAGCAGACACACAGCAAACAAGATGCACCCAATCTATGGGTTGAGATTAGAACATGTTTTTCACACCATCTGTCGAAAGGACTGCAGTTAGCAGATGGTGTCACAGGCAGCGTCTTAAATAACATAACATTAAGCAGCGTCATAAATAACATAACATTAAGTCACTCATAGATAACTTCTGTATGTTCCAGTCAAATTTTAGATAGCCGAACTAGTCCTAAGCAAACAGTATCATCTAAGAATTCTGTATATAAGTCATGCATTTGTATTCAATAAAGTCAGTGTTCTAGAGTCTTAGTAAAGGCATACAAGTCTATTCATTCATCTCCATCATCGCACTTACTGTGCGCATCGAAGGACCTCCCTCTCCGTAGTCCAACTGATTACAAGTGCTAGTTGCGACGCTATTTTAGTAGTCAGTTTATGTACTGAATACTTTCCTTAAAAAACACACAAACAATTGCGTATAAGTGTAACAAATATTTTTATTTTTGTAGCACATTAAGCAAAATGTTTTCAGTGTAATAGATTCGATTTAACAAAGTAATTGAAATTATAACTCTAAAGTTTATCTAGTAGCATGAGAGTGTTTGACACTAAATGCTGATGTTGTGTCCCCGAGCATATTAGGTATTTTAGGAGTTTTCTATCGGATAGTATCAGTACTTGGCTTTCGCTCAAACAAGAAATCCAATACTTAAGAAACCCATTTTTGTTTAAAAAAAACGGACCACTAGGTTCTGATTTTAAAAATTACACACATTACGATCAAGACTAAAAATTTCGAAGACCTTCAACAAGTTGGATTAAGTAGCATCTCTTAACTTGGAGTTAGTAAACTTGGAACGGTTAAACCGTGGCTAATTAAACTTGAAATTATATCTTTTAATGCCATTATAATTTTAAGCTTACAACACATTGAGCTTTAAAGGAAGTCATTTGCATATGAAACTTAAGGTCGTAACATTTCCGATACAAAAGAAATCGAATAAAAAATAACCCAATCTTTTTTGGTAAAGACTAAGTTCTTATGTTTCTAACAATTATTTGCTTACTTACCACATACATTATATCCCAGATCAGGGCAAATACTTTCAATAGCTTTGTGGAGCACGCCATTTTGCCCGTTGTATGTTTTTTTTTTGTGTGTATTTTGTTTTTTTGCAGTTTTATAATTTGCTTGGCCAAAATGTGCACTTTTTAAGTGCTATTTTTAGCTGTCTTTCCAATAGCAGATACGCGTAAGAATTCAGCTCTTTGTATTTGCTGCTTGGCAACGCACAATAGAGAAACACTTGTTAGAAATTTAAAATATTTATTTCAACTATTAACGGTCGCTCTGGAAACCAAACCCGCCATGTTCGCGTACGAATCCTAACTGATTTGTTGATAGCGAAAACATTTATGCGAAAATCAAAAACAAAACTCTGAAAACGAAACGGTCGACGGAACGTATCGAAAACGGAACAAAAACAAATAATGTGCGCGCGTGCTGTTGCGTCTGGTCGTCATTCATGGGCGTCACTGAGAGGGGCTATATTTCATTGCGTTTCATTCTCATTGTTTCTATTGCCATCTGATGAGCGTGCTCAATTGAATACTGTAGACACAAGACTATGAATAAAAGAATTCAAAACGCGACAACTTTTGTGATGCGCTATTTTTATAATAGTTGTTTTACATACTTTTCAGCACACACGCTACATTTCAGTACACATTTGTATCTGTATGTATGTATTGGTGTATATAAATGCAAATTTCGTAAAGTTTTTACATAATGATTCATAGGTATTGCATTAGATCAGCAAGAGTTAAGAAGAAGTTCAAACTCAAAAAACTTAATATTTTTAGATATTATTTATTACAAATTAATAATCCAATCATTAATTTCGTTGTATTTCTTAAAAATAAATGTACATCAAAAAGTGTGTTTATATGTATTTGGTCTTTATCCCTATAAGAAGCAGAACAACAACTCGTTTATAACAATTTTAAATTATTTGTATGTTTGTACATCAAAATCGATCAGGAAATCGCGAGCTTAAATGCCTGACATGTTGCAACATTTTTGAGACAGCTTTGAATAATGAGATAGTTTGTTTCTCTGTTTTCAACATAATATAGTAATAATATAATAATTTAAGAGCTATACAATAATATATACTTGAAGCAATTGAATTGAATTGAATTGAACAAATGCGAATTCGAACACGAGCAAACTTCTTAGTAGTATGAGCGGCGATGATCATTGCGAATACTGTTGCACAACCCACATGAAACAAAGCTAAGGATTAGCTGGAAGCAGAGTATAAAAAAGTTAAGCACTTGATGTCATAAGAAGGTTTATAGGAAACGTACCTCAACGGCGACCAAGATCAAACCGATAATATTGAAAATTTGCAAAAGATGCTGCCAGTAGTTTTCAAACTCAACACGGCAGCCCCTATGAATAAGATTATCCGCCTTGCTTCGATCGTGATCCCGGAAACAGGTAGCCGGCGGAAGGCGTTCATTAACAATGTAATCCTGGGGACTACCGCGACCGCAGCAATGGAACTATAATCAAAAATATACTTATCAGTAGTAGTATTAGATAAGTTAAACGGTGAAGCTTACACCTACCCAGTTCTCATACAGAGACATGGCGCCAGGACTATTCAGCTCCTCCTCCCACGTTGCCTCCAAGGAATTGGCCAGATTCGAGGCTGCTGTGCTTTCCATTTTGGTGTGCAAAAACAAAAGCGCCAATTGCACAATAATAACCACACATAATATGGTAATGAACTAGGGAACAAAGGTTGATTAAACTTATCAGATAATATAAAGGTTGATGTCATACTTACAGTTACTGTACAGCAGACATTTTCCCTCCAAGCGGACAGATAGCCCCATAGAAAGAGTACAATGGCGGCAGCGCCAATTCCAATATACGAATAGGCAGCCAAAGCACCAATCTCATTTGTATCGTAGGACACCAGGATATAGACGCCAAAAGATATCAGCACCAGTGCCAACAGCTGTAATATAGGCAAGAAATTTTGTAACACACAACAACTAAATAAAAGCTCAGACATAATAAAAGCCAAAATAAAAAAAAAAAGCGCAAAGGCAACTATTAAACATTGAACCACTTTAATGCTTTTGACCTTACCCAAACATAAATGTCGTCCATAACAAATGTACAAATGTATGTGTGTTTCTGTAACCATATTAATGACTCCTTGAGCTACTTGCTACATAGGCGACCGGCAGACTAGTCTGACTGGCGTCAGAAAACACTCTAGCAGTAAGAGCCAAAGGATAATTTACTACGCAAAAAAAAACTAACAGAAAGACTGACTTTAACCGAGTACAGGGAAAGCAATATATTGTATCTTCGGTATACCTAATAGTATATACCCTTGAGACAAAGCCTTACATATGTATGAAAGCTATACGAGATAGTGGTCCCATCTCGCCGATTTTGCAATTTTGTATGTACTATATACTTTATATGCTTTCTTCTATGCGTTACACATTTCATGGCAGTCTTAATGGGTGACATATTATTATGAGTTTTTATAGTTTGGTTGCTTTTTGTTAGATTTGCTGTCATATGAGTAATAAATTCAGACAAAAATAAAATAGACAATGTCCTTTAATTAATAGCGACACAAATTCCAGAAAAGTATAGATGGAAGGGTATCGAATTGGATCTTTAATAAATTAAATTTGTTAAAAAATTTTTATTTTATTTAATTACAAAGGAATCAATAGGTTTTGATGTGCTTGATAATATTGAACTTTGTAGGTTTTATTACATTTTCAAGGATAAGCTATCATTTTTGAGAGAACCATGGGTGTCAAAAGTTCAAATTTTTCACAGATTTTTGTTATGATGTGGGAATTCTATTAACTAATTAATTTATACAAATGAAACAATGAAATAACTTATCTTTGCAACACCTGCAGATGATATAAAACATCTTTTAGAAATATGAAAGTATAACAAGTAAGAAGACTCTAGTCGAGTAAGCTCGACTAGAAGATACCCTTAACCCTTGACCATACAGACGGACAGATGGTCGGGCTAACAGACATACACATATGGCTGTGTAGTTCTGTACCAATACTTGATGGTTTCATATCTCCGGTGTTTCTCAACCGATTTTAATTAAATTACAGTTATAGTTTCAATCCTCATTTTCAGTTTTTTTTAATTCAAGATTTTTTTGTTATCGATTTCATGTGTATATCGGAAACGAAAAGAGCTATCGATAATTTGAAACAAACTTGTTCTGCCTAGAGCTTAGGCGAACTTATGTCCCAAATTTGAAGTCTCTAGCTCTTACAGTCTCTGAGATCGACGCGTTCATACATACAGACAGAAAGACGGACATGGCTAATGGCTAATCGACTCGGCTATTGATGCTGATCAAGAATATATATACTTTATGGGGTCGGAGAAGCTTCCTTCTGCCTGTTACATACTTTTGCACAAAACCATTATACCCTTTTTTTACCCATTTCATGGGGTAAGGGTATAAAAATAACAAAATTTGATGTATGGATTATATATACAGGTGAATGTATATAATTTGTGGCCTAACTAGCATGTGTTTATTCTCCGTATTTGCTTATATTTTAAAATGTAAAATAAACTAACAATCGAAAATTGGGCGTTGAATAATTAAATTGTGTTATTATTGATTGAGGGGACTCTATATTACATTTGAACTAACGACAATGTTCGCTTTACACTATTACTAAAGCGATCTGTTTATTGAGGCTTCAAAAACTGAAAGTCCATTTTTTTTCTTAAGTTGCTTACTGATATAAAAGGTGGATAAAGATAACAAATCGGTAAATTGAAAAATGTTTAATATATTTTTGTCAAGCAATATTCAGCTCGATATTTTATTGAATTTGCGATAATGAATGCGTCAAGCCATCATAATCGACTCTATGTATAATGTATGTACGTTTATTGTATAAGAGAATTAAGTCAAGTGGTCAGTTGAAAGTTTCGTTTACATCAACGATGCGAAGGCGCCAATTGAAGCTATCCACATAATTGGCAAAGTAGACAAACAAATTTGAAATTGTCTCCGACAATTGATGGCAATTTCTGTCACTTACCGTACAAAAAATGTGCAGCGTATAGGCAAACGCCTTATATCCTGATGTGGATGCCATTCTATATATCCACAAACTTCAACTATTTTTATATTCCCTTCGTACGCACACTTGTGCTTGTATTTTCAAGAAATGCTTGAAATTCTTGTGCGAAGCGAAGCAATGCTTAGCTACTTGCGCAGTGCTCCAAAAAAATATATAACTTGTTTTTGCTGTATTCGCTTCGAGTCACTAGGTTTCTCTTCGGATACTCTTAGCTGTTTAGTACGCTGCGCTCTCAGCACATTAGATGTATCTAATCATGGGCTAGCCTTTTTCAGTACCAGTTAGATTTTTAAAAATGATTTTTTGAAATTTGCATAAATTGACAAAACATGATGTCAATACTATTTTTATTATTAAATCACAAACTTGATGTGAACCACAACACACTAAGCATCGAACACACATATAGGCCATTAACTTATTGCATAGGTGCGTCTATGTCCAAAATAGATATACACAGATAAACTACATAAAGTCTCAAATATTTTCCCCGACACACCGTTTGTCAATCAATTCAGCTCTGCGTCCAACGAATCACTGAATAACGTATGAAACTTTCTGTTTATTCGCTCTTCTCAAACAGCCGTTGCCGGCTGCACTACAGAGCTTTTTGCTCAGCATACAAGATGATTATTGGCTCTCTCGTAAAATGACGTCACAAATACGCACATTAAAGCTTTTGCACTTCAATTTTTATACCCTTAACCCATGAAATGGGTAAAAAAAGGGTATAATGTTTTTGTACAAATGTATGTAACAGGCAGAAGGAAGCTTCTCCGACCCCATAAAGTATATATATTCTTGATCAGCATCAACAGCCAAGTCGATTTAGCCATGTCCGTCTGTCCGTATGTATGAGCGCGTCGATCTCAGAAACTACAAAAGCTAGAGACTCCAGATTTTGGATATGAACTCTCCTAATCCCTAGGCATGACAAGTTTGTTTCAAATTTTCGATAACTTTTCAGGCTTACGATATACACATGTAATCGATAACAAAAAATTCTTGAATTTCAAAAAACTGAAAATAAGGATTGAAACTATTAGAATGAACTTCTGTAAAAATTTCATTAAAATCGGTTGAGAAACACCGGAGATATGAAACCATCAAGTATTGGTACAGAACTACACAGCCATATGTGTATGTTTGTTAGCCCGACCATCTGTCCGTCTGTATGGTCAAGGGTTAAGGGTATCTTCTAGTCGAGCTTACTCGAGTCTTCTTACTTGTTATGACTATCTTTATATGCTTCGAACCATAATGATGATATACAGCTATATACAGAATCACTTTTGCACTTTTAAAAAAAAAAATGTATTTTAAGACAAAACAAATAATTAATGCACTAAAAACATATATATCAATATGTTTGGTTATTTAAACTTACATCAAGACACAACTTATTATAGCTTTTACCGTGTCTCAATTTAAAATAAAGCTTTGCAGCTTAAAAGCGACCGTATGGGCAAAAAGTAAAACCGCACTAGCGTTTTTTAAAAGAGAGCGTTTATTTTTAAAGCGACAACATGTTCACATACAGGGAGCAAACGCCGAATACTAATTAAATCAAAATAGGGAAGATCAATAGAGTAAAATATTCAAGAGATAATAAGCACTTTATACCTTTAATAAAAACACAAGTGATGAACGCATAGGGATCGATTTGGGATGAGTCCTGCCTTATAAACCAGATATCCAAGCTGGATGAGACAAATATCATGAGGAAAGCAACTAAAATCCATCCCAATACTACAGTATTCATCTAAGAACGGTAAAGACTTATTTTACAAATAATTATATTTATAACGTGAAGAAATATTTCATACCTTGACTTTAAAACAGACTTGCGTCAGTCCACACAGTGCATTGGCCAACTGCGCCAGCCCCTGTCAGCAAAATCATGCCAGACCTGCTTCTTTATTATTATTTTCAAATTCTGCTGACAATAGAAGTGTGAAAGACATCATATAAAATAGTACGCTTCCATTATAAGCAACAAAAAACACAAAAAACACTATCGAAAGGAAGCGATACATTACAACTATAGAAAGTCAAACATCAAATCAGTCAATATAGACAATTTATCTACATATTAAAATATAAATATAAATAAATGTATGGTCATTATATTAATAAAAGACATTAATTTATTGATTGTATGTATATGTAAGCTAATGACATTATTTTGAGAGAACAAACAACGCCATTTTATTTTAACCCATGAAATATGTAAAAAAAATGGTATAAGGTATGCGTAACAAGCAGAGGAATCATCTCCAACCCCATAAAGTATAATTATTCTTCATCAGCATCAACCGCCGAGTTAATATGTATGTGCCTATGTACGCGTCACGTACGATCTCAGGAACTACAAAAGCTAGAGACTTTGAGTATAACCTCTTCTAATCCCTAGGCAAGAGAAAATATTTTCAAATTTTTGATATCTTTTCGGGTTTACGATATACACATGAAATCGATAACAAAAAAACTTGTATTCCAAAAATTTTAAAATGTGTATTAAAACTATTAACAAAATAATCAAATTCTGTGATAATTGTATATAAATCGCTTGAGAAACATTGGAAATATAAAGTCATCAAGCATTCGTACAGTAGTACACGTATGGTTACGTCTTCTAGTCGAGCTTACTCGTCCAGATCCTTTTTTCTTGCTTATATTTATCCTTTTATGGCGTAAAACCAGAATTTTAACACCATAAAAAATGCATATTTAAGAAAAGCCGAAATTATAGATAGATTAATAATGATTTGATTTGATGTCAATCATTTTGGAACGGTATTTTAATTTTTTTTTTTTTTTTTGCCTATATCACTTTTAAGTCAAATTTATTATTTTTAAGCAATGACATAATTTAAATACAGCTCGACTTTTACATTATTATTGCCCTTTTGCCCTATACACTCTTTGGAAAACAATGCCTTTCCAACAATATATTGCAACAGAATGAAATACACCCTCCACGTCAGAGTCTGTCTCGTATAGCAATTACTTTTCCGCCTGTTACTTGTCGGTGTTGTCACCTAAACACCCAATAACAATTGAAAACATTTTATTAAAATTGGTTAAGAAACACCGGAGATATGAAAGATCGAAGTTAAATCTTTAAGCATTTTTGCATTAATGAAGTAAATAAAGTTTTTTTTTGATAATTATGTTCAAATATTTGGGTAAGTCTAATATATTTATTATTTTATATATATATGTGTATTTTATAAGCACAAGGGTTAACAAATTGTTCTCTGGTAATATTAGAATGCCTCTTAAAAGTTTCACTCAGCAATTAATTTCGATGAATTGTGATCTGATTTTTCGATTGGCGTACGTAATAATATAATAAAATGATATGCAACAATTGCAATTTGTAAATATGAGAGTAGCTACATTGCAATAAAATATTAAAATAAATGCATGACAATGTGTATATAGTATGGTCATGTCTGATAAAAGCTTACCAATGCCAACAATGTTGATATCACTTACAGTAGGCGTAAAAAACGGATAGTAGCAAATGTAAAGAAAATAACTGCAACATGTTAGAACCGCTTGGATTAGACGCCACCATTGGAGGTAATAAATGGTCTAAATGAAATCAACTCAAACTTAATATATTTTTATATATTATGTGTGTACTAACGCTTCGAGTGGTTGCCATTATGAATGGAGCAGCAAAAACAGTCGGCAGTATAATTGATAAATACAAAATGTGCCGTTGCAGTCCTCCGGATATTCGCCTGAAGTAGCAGTTGTTATTCAAATTCCATTAATCAATATTTCTTTTTGTATATGGGTTAAATCTTACATGGGTGTCCACTGTTACAATCATCATAGCATCGAAGCGCAAGTATTAGAACGCTCAACAAAAGAAAAAAGTTATACATTATGGACATTGAAAGACGCCAATAATTTTCCAACTCGAATAAATGTAGAATCCTCTACGACTAAAATATAAATTATAAGGACTAAGTATAGGTTACTAGCAAAAAGTCGTCTATATATAGCGCATTAATTTAATTGCAGTGTATATATTTAGTTATTTGGCAATTAATCAAATTCCTATATTCCTTGCTATGTGATATAATATATACCTTTAATTTTCACTACCACTTTATTAAACTCCTTCTCGTAGTCCGTTAGGAAAATTAATGAAATATTACACAACTTATTAACAGTTCTTATCATGTTTGTTTTAAAAGAGTTCGTTATTTTATAACTGTCCCCAATCAAAAAAATATTTTGGTGTTAGCTAACGAATTTATGGAGTCGAAAAAGTATCAATGAATCAATTTCGTATCTTTATCCACATGATAAGTTATTGCATCGATAGGTGTTTACAAACCAAAAGAAACACATTGAATTGTACATTAAAATAAGGATTAAATACAGCTTTTTTGGAACTATTATTAAATTAAAACTGAAGAGTGAGAAATGGGCAAAATCCACGCCTTAATCTCTAGTTAAGCTAAAAAGTTCTGTCATACATTTTATAATAGTTATAATATAAAAATAGTTATAAACAGGAATTGGAATGTAAATAAACATATATAAAATAAAATTAATATGTATATTATAAAAATCAATAGTGTCTTGACCAAGTAACCAGAGTTAGATGAGCTTTAGCATATGCAAGCCCACACTACCCACAAGCATGTACCCGAAGTGAATACACAACAAGCTTATCGTGAAGGTAAATATAGGCATATATAGAAATACATATGTCAATCACACTGTAAACAAAATATTTAAGAAACTGAAGGTCAGAACTACTCGCTACCATGTCAACGGTTGGGGGCACAACAAAAGCAGCTGTAATTCGAGAGTAATTTGCATTGCAATTAAGTACGGCCGACGCATTTGCAAGGTACACACACAAGGCTAATATGTTATTATTAAAACAAAAAAGGTAGGTTTCTGGATCGCTTTTTATTATGTTTATTATTATTATTATTATTGTATATATATATATGTGAGTATATATAAATACGAATTAAATGCTTTATTCATTCTATGCAAATTGATTTTTTCTGAGTTTCGGTTGTGTTTGTATTATTGAGTTAACATTTCAGAATTTAATTCAATTGTAGTTAAAACTTCAAGAGATTTCAATGTACAAGTAAAATGATGAACAGCTTATAACATATACATATATTTTATATAAATATATTGTTTTGGACAATAGATTTTTGCCAACTTGTACAAAAATAGCATTCGGGTTTAACACTACATTGTATAGATGTATATATTATTTTATAAAAATGAAAACAAAAATTTAAAAAACTCTAACATTAAGATATTGTAACTTTATGGATTTTGCATTTTATTCGTAGCAACGACTTTGGAATCGTTTAAATTAGTTTTAGAGCAAAAATACGCAAAAAGCAATGAATATACAAAAATGTTAGTGCCTTAAAAATAATTTATTAAAGAAATAACTTAAACACTTTTTTAGCCAAATTCAAATTCATTCAAATATTTTCTCAATATCATTATATTATTCTTCTCCTCATGTGCGTTCTACGACAATACATATTTAAGAATTAATGCGAATGTTATGTATGCCATGTTTGTTTCTTGTGTGTTTATGTGCGTGTATTATATGAATAATTGTGTGCGTTGTGTTGCATTTGTTTTAGTAGCCATTGTGGCGCCGCTTATGGTTGCGCACATTGTTGGCGAGGCAGCAGGCAAATATGAAGCCAATCAGCTATAAAAATACAAAATGTATGTTATAAACAAATTCCACAGCTAATAAATATAGCACAACTCACCTCCACGACAATCAAGCCCAGTCCAAAGAATTTAGCCTTCTCACTGGTGCCGGACATAAAGTCGATAAACTTGCCACGGCAACCACCATAAATGTGCATGGGATTTAAGCAGCTACCCTCGCAGCAGCTTGATGGCAAACCCTGAGTGATGATGCTCACCGTATAATCTTGAGGTCCATCACGTCCGCAGCAGTGCAGCTATTAAACAAAAAACCAAGTTCAAAACAAACTGCATTTGAGGATTTGAATTTGCACACTTACAGATTTTTGTATAGCATCAAAAACACCACCCTCACGTGCCTCTCGCGATGCCCAGGCCTTGTCAATCACCTCGCCCATGGCGGTATCAAACTTCTCCTTATTGGTGAACAATAGTACAACGATTGTCAACTGCAGAATGAGCAGCACCAGCAGGCAGACGGCATAGCTCATAGTCATGCACACAGATTCGCGTATGGCGCCACAGCATCCCAAGAACGAGATGAACACCACAATTGAACCCAGGGTGATCATAATAATAGGCAATGCTGCCTGCGGTGGGAAGCCGACTTGTCCATTGACCTCGATGGTTCCTATGCTCTGCAAAATGAGCACGCCATACACAATGCCTAAAATGCCAATGATCTGAAAGAAAAAAATAGGACATATATACATATTTCTTTACAACAGCTTAAATTATTTTATTGGATATGTAAGATAGCACCAATCGAATGAGATATTATCATAATGTTTTGTAATTGTATGGGACGAGCATTTTTTTAATTCATACATTTGGCGTGCCTTTTTCTGTTGTCATATTTCAGTTTCTATATTATTGCTACACTAATTTTGTGTTCTTTGTAAGTGAATCATGTGCAAAAGTGTTTATTGTGAATCGTGTGTGTTAGTGTGTAAGTTTTTGTGCAAAGTTAATTCAAGTACACCACTGTAATTTACATCGTATTAAGTGCCACAAATGGCACATCGAGTCATGAAGTTGAGAATGCAAACACCAGACTGCAGTTGCATAAGGTTAATGCCGCAGCTGTTTTCCTCGAATTCAACAATTTTGCTCTAATTTCGTATGATTGACAAAAAAAAAAAGAAAAGAACGAGCACAAACGAGAGGTAGAGGTTAGGGTGGCGGCGAGGGGCATTTAGCATGCCAGAGATAAATTATAATAATTCTTAATTACTACCGAGCGCTTTCGTCACTCCACTGACCTCAGGGATTAAATACAGAGTACGTGGCTAATGGCTATTAAAATAAGCAGCCGTTACAATTATGGTTACGTAATTCAAGCAGTTACTAATTAACTAACCAATTGCGTTAGTTTAGTGATAATCCAAGCAAACAAATATAAAATAAAAATCCATTTCATTAAATATAAAATGCACACGCAAAAACTAAGGTACATTAGATACAGTCAGCCCCTCCTTAAAGTGAGCAAGGTCAACCAAAAAATTGCAAGTGCTATAATATCCAAACCAAGCAAAAATTAAAAAATGTTTAAACGCCAATTTGTCTTATGGTACATCACATTTAAAAAAGGATCTTTATATTTTTTTTAATTATTGCCTTAATATAATAATTAGCCAAATACTAAAAACATATCCAAAATATAGGGCTCAGCTTATTGTGAGTAGACTTAAAAATTAAAATATTTGCCGTATAAGACCATAAATATGGGATGTTAATACTTAGTATGACATCCTATAGCCTTAATAATTTCTCTTAACCTATTATTCACGAAAGATACCAGCGTCTTGGGAGCGATTTTATTCCACTCAACCAGTAGAGCATTTTAAAGATCATTTTTGTACGATATGTTGTGCTTCCGGACGTTGTTTTCCAGCAGAACCCACAAATTCTCAATAACATTTAAGTCTGGAGACTGGGCCGGTGGAATAATCACGTGGGTGCAGAACCAGATGAGCCAGGTCTGCACTATTCCGGCCTTATGCTTTGGATCGTTGTCTTGGTAGAACCGGAAAGTACTACGGATTCTCGGATTAAGATATTGACCTTCAAAGTTGACTCTGTGCCAGGAAACCAAATCCTTGTCCAAATGGATTCTGGGGAACGTCATCCCAGTGCCATTATTTTTTGCACTTATAAAAAGTTTCTAGGGCACGTAGGTGAGTCCTGAAATTAGGGTACTTCTTGGCATAACCCGACTTAGCGGGTGGCAAGCATTGCGGTCAGTTGCACAGTTCATTGTGCATTGCATTTAAACTTCTTGTTCGACCTTACTCACTTTATGGTGAGACAGACTGTATATGCACATTTTATATAGGGTCCGCCATCTAACGTTTTTTTTTCAACTAGTTCTTATTTCGCGAATGGTAACACTTAGCTTATGTTTGATTTGACAGATAATTAGTTTTATCCTTCCCCTGAACAAATATGGTTGTGTACAGACTTGAACAACGCTGGCAAATATTGCGACATTACTTTGAAAATCATGGTATTATTGCAGAATGTGTGAGAAAGTTGCGTACGGATTTTGGAAAAGTGAAAGAAACTGGCATTCTCATTGATAAACCAATGCGTGAAAAGCCCAAAACAGTGCGTACACCCGAGAATATTGCTGCTGTGGTAGAAAGTGTGCGTGAAGCGCCATCAACATCAATTCACCGTCGTTCTCAACAATTGAACATTTCGGAGACATCATTGAGACGAATTTTGCATAAAGACCTTGGTATGACGCCATGGCCAGCCGAGGCAGCCATTTGAATGTAATCATTTTTCATTATTAACCGGAAGGATTGTACTTTCAAATAAAAAAAGAAATTTGAGAAAATATTCAGTAGTTTTTTTTTTTTTTTTAATTTAAAAAACAAGTAAGAAGACTCTAGTCGCGTAAGCTCGACTAGAAGATACCCTTAACCCTTGACCATACAGACGGACAGATGGTCGGGCTAACAGACATACACATATGGCTGCGTAGTTCTGTACCAATACTTGATGGTTTCATATCTTCGGTGTTTCTCAACCGATTTTAATGAAATTTTTACAGAAGTTCATTATTTTGCTTATAGTTTCAATCCTCATTTTCAGTTTTTTGAAATTCAAGATTTTTTTGTTATCGATTACATGTGTATATCGTAAACCTGAAAAGTTATTGAAAATTTGAAACGAACTTGTTATGCCTAGGGATTAGGAGAGCTCATATCCAAAATCTGGAGTCTCTAGCTTTTGTAGTTTCTGAGATCGACGCGTTCATACATACAGACAGACGGACGGACAGACGGACGGACGAACAGACAGACGGACATGGCTAAATCGACTCGACTGTTGATGCTGATCAAGAATATATATAATTTATTATTTAATTTATTTATATAATTCCTTCTCCCTGTTACATACTTTTGCACAAAACCATTATACCCTTTTTTTACCCATTTGATGGGTTAAGGGTATAAAAAGTTATTTGGCGGACCCTACACATGTCATCTCGTAAGCTATTTCCGTGTCTGTTTGCATTTGCCATACGCACAGTGGAGCAAGGTTTGCGCACTGTTGATAAGATAAGCAGCAACATCTTTTGTACGACGTGTCCACCTGCCAACAGCTGCCAAACAACCCAAAAAGTTCAAGGTGAAAAGCAATTTACGTAAAATTTAAGCAAATTTCTGAAATTTTATTGGTTGTCATTCTTATTGTTGTTGCTGTTGCAACAAAATGCTTTCTGCTTAATTTGTGTCTGAGCTGCAGGGGAGCAAACAATTGTTATTGTTGTGGAATTAATTGAATTTATTTGATTTCATTATGTATCCACGTTTACATGCGCTTACTTGTATGTATTAGCTGTATTCGTATCTGGAGCTGGAGCTGGATTTGTATCTTTGCATATCAGTGTAGACTGCTTCATTTGTCTGGTTTTGTGGGCGTTAAAAATACTAATACACTTTTCAATTAAGTGGATGGTTGCTAAGAACATGTCTGGCACAATTGCCCCAAAAACAAGCAGTATTCGGCTATTTAGGCCGTTAATTGTTCTACTTTCTAAGCAAAAAAAAAAAAATAAATATATTGTTACTTGCTAAACAAAAGAGTTCGCAAAAAATGACGAATTCTTAAAGCAAAATAAAATAAACACTTGCATATATAAACATACATATATATATATAGGTAATTCTTAAAGAAAAATAAAATAAACACTTGCATATATAAATATACATACTTATATAGGTAATTTTGCAGACATTCCAATTCGCTGAGTTTGAGCAGCTTCCTTCTTTCATTCTGGTATATTTTTGTTGGCTGATGGATGACGTCAAGCGTCTTAAATACCTCAAATTCAAATGGCCAAAGGAAGCAGAATAGGATAATATTATCCTGATTACAGCTGAGCAAATACCTTAAGAGTTTGAATTAAAGATACTTAACAACGTACAAAAGATCTAATTGATAATTTCTGATTTGTTTGGATAGATAGCCGAATGGACTTAGTGAATTTAAAGAGTTCGCAGAAAGCCTATCCAGAATCAGAAATCTAGTTTCGTATAAATGGTTAGACAAAATGTTGAACTTACTTCACATATATATATATAAGTTTAAGTACAGTACACAAAGAAACAAAAAATCATATCATGACAGTCTAAGCTCATTATTATGGGCAGTTTGAGGCAACAACGCTCGACAGCGTAGAAATTATAAATTATATTGCAATAAATAAAAACGCACAAGAAAAACAAGTAATTCAATGGCTTTCTGTCTGGAGACCACACCCAAAAAAAGAAAAGAAAACTTAACAAGCCAACAAACCAGGCCAAAACGGTGGCCGACCAAACGGCGCTGAATTGTAGTCTGTGAAGAATTCTGTCGTTTGAACGTAATATGTATCTTGACAGTTATCACAGACACAAAACACTACAAGGGCCAAACGAGATATAGTAGTAGAAAAGTACAAGTTTCTGTCACACAGACACACAAATATATATATTATATATATAAATATATATATATATATAATACTGTGCTTGTGCTTGTGCAACAGGACGTATGCGTGTTGTGGGCTCAACAACATATGACATTTTGATTAAATGCGTATCGAAAGTTCAAAAAATAATTACTACACAGTCAGATTTTAATAAAAATTTCACAGATGTTTAATTTTTTGTTATTAGTTTCAATCCCCATTTTCAAGTTTTCGTAATTTCATTTTTTTTGTTATCGATTACATGTGTATATCGTAAACCGGAAAAGTTATCGAAAACTTGAAACAAACTTGCCTAGGGATTTGAAGAGCTCATATCCAAAATCTGAAGTCTTTAGCTTTTGTAGTTTCTGAAATCGACGCGTTCATACATTCGAACGGACAGACGGACATGGCTATATTGACTCGGCTGTTGTTGCTGGTCAAGAATATATATACATTCTGGGGTCGGAGAAGCTTCCTTCTGCCTGTTACATACTTTTGCACAAAACCATTATACCCTTTTTTTCCCATTTCATGGTTTATTAGCCTTAAACAAGAGGATATATACTCGAATCAATATATGACTGATAGAAACAGGTTTAAGACAATAATTAATCAAAAGATAATTACTTTTATATTAAAAGAATTTTTACAACTGCTAAATTATTGATCAAGTCAACAAAATGATTCAAAATGGTACAATAGTCTTGATATATATATATATACATATAATTGCCTATAAACATTGTAAAAATCACTCGAGTCATTTCGTCGGATGGCAGCTGAAGTTCTAACTCGGAAATTTATGTGCTTAAAAGGCAGACTAAGTCTATGAAAGATACATAGTCATCATATACAGAGGCACAAACACATATAAAGTACGCATACAATGAGCAAATGAATCAGGGTATAACACACATGTTGAATGTTAACGTACTTGTAGTTTCCCTTTTGTTGTATTTAACCACGCGAATTGCACAATGTTTTTTGCTTTCTCGAGCGTTGCGATGCTTTTGGATGTATTTTATTTGTTACTCATACTCTTACAAAGGGATAATATAAGTTAACAAATCAATTTGTAATGTTTTGGGGAAATAGTACATTTATGAAGTAAATAATATATGCATATAAGTCGTAAAATGGAATTTGTTTTTAGATTATACTTGTACTGAATATTTAGCAAGTGTATTAACTTTTCGAATAATAATAAGTTTCGGGTTTTTTTTTTGGGTTTTCTTTTCTGTTTTGTAGCCGCCTGTTAATTTGCTTGCCTTAACTGTCAGGTGTGTTACATTCGCATGCACACACACACACAACATAGACACAGAGCCACATGTCTGAATCAGATGTGTACCTGAGTATTATACATACATTCACATACAATCACAACAGGCATGGCAGACAACAAACAACCTGAGCCGAGTTGCACGTGCGTACATGTATACATACATATAAAACGTGTGCTTGTTCTTTCCACCAGTTGCGGTTGTATTGCAACAAGTTTTTGTTTTTTTTTTGCTGACTTATTCATTTATTTATTAACTTGGAGCTTGTATGCACGTATTCATGTGGAAATTGTTGTTTGCTTTGTAGAGGCGTCAGTTTTTTGTGAGCATTTCAAATTGTTAAGATACATATATAAATATATATACTTTAAAGGTTTAAAGGTGTGCTTAAATGTTTGTCTTAATTAATATATCAAATGCGTACAGAGTATTGCAACAAGTTTTTGTTTTATTATTATAACTTTTTTGTCTAAGATCTCGAAATAAGAACAAAGTTTTACTTGTGGTCGTCAATGATGTTGATCAGACCATAACATCAATTGCAAAGTAAGCATTTTTTTTGTCAAGAATTGAATGAGAGAGCGTAAGTGATTCATTTTGTCTAAATGACATCATGCAACACCGATTTGTTGGCAAAATTGAATTAAGCTAAGCGATATTGAGCGTCTTCCTCATAATATTTAGACAACTGTGTGTACAGAGAAGTAGCTCAAGAAATAATAAACAATTAAAGCACTGCAAGAGAATGCTAACTTAAACACTTAAAATTTATTAAAACCTACAAGCAAATATCTACATCAGCAGCTCAATATACACAAGTTGCTCTCACATAAGCGCATACATATGTACGTGCATATTTGAGTGTGCTTCTCTGTTGGGAAGCTGAATACATACATACATAATACATGTTATATAAAAACGATGATGTCACGATAGCTACAAGCCATGCCAAAAACTAGGCTAGCGAGGAGGAAGAAAATTAAAACAAGTTAGGTTGGAGAGCCAACTGTGATCTACATATAATTCCACACAAAAAAAACCTTTTTAATTCTACGAAAAGATATAAATGCTCAGTTATATCTACATACATATATTTATTTCAAACTTACCGACACAATGGTATTGAATACAAAGAGTATATATTTAACCATAGACGTTCCACAATCCATTATGCTACAACGTTTGCTTCCTGCAAATGCATTAAAAAAAAAGCGGGATATAAAAAAAGTTAACGCATATGTTTTTAATTTGTTGTCCAACAAGTTGAATTATGTAAAACATAGAAATCATAAGTGGAAGCGGTATCACGCATTATGTATAAACGATAAACATGAGTTGTATTTTTGATTCAACCAATTAATTTGATGCAGCAAAGCGGTTGTATATAGTGGAAAACATATTGCGTAAATGATGCGATGTTTTTTTCAATGTTTTCAAACAAAAGATTAATTTTTTTAAAATTATTGTGTGTATATTTTCACAACCAAAAATAAATATTCAAAATGACTCATTTTAAAGTGTTTTTTCAATTTTTTGCGTTTTTATATGCATTTTTAGCGGCTAAAACCGGTTCGGCCTTGAGTCGCAATTAAAATAAAAAATAAAATTTTTTTACTTTTAAAATGACGATTCGGTATTTTAGTTAGTTCATTCTTTTTGCTCGCTAATTTGGCTGAAAGCTAAAAATTGATGGCGCATTTAGATGTTGTCTTGGCAACCACTACACATGAATGTAGATTAACATACACACATACATACAGTATTACATATATATACACTATGTGTATTGATAGGGAAAATGTGAAAAGTTCACTGCACTCGAACACAGACAATAAAAGCAGCAGCCAAAAACAAAAAAGCATTGTCTTTTTTAGTGTCATAAAATGTTCTTGGGCTGTGTTTTCTTTATTCTTTTACATCGTAACAAACTTATCAAGTGTCGTCGTCTTTATTTTATGTTTGGTGCTTTTGCATTTTCCGTTTTCAACCACTTTCACATGCGTCGCCTCTTACAAAAAGCTGCCAATGCAGTTGCAGCATCTTTGGTAATTCAAAGCAAATTAATGTACACTTCATATACATATGAATTTATAAATTATTTATGTATGGATATTATATTTGGTACATAATTAACTTAATACATAATTTTATTACCTTATCTGGGTTGCGTTTTTTTTTTTTAATAAATACGCGCACCGCACGTTCGTTACGAAGAAACACTGTTTTTGATTTGACTTGAGAAACAGAAGAAGCAAAGACCGAGATATGTTTGCAGTGTTACCATAGTTGCCAACCACATAAATGAGAAATGCCGTATTTTTTTAATACAAAAATAAATATGTATTCTACCTCCACTTTTATTGCAGCCCTGGTTACTTACTATTTTTGGCACAATTGCTTAAAATGTCGACATTTTATAAAGGATGTTATGAACCGGCTTTTAATTCCCCAACACTGTATCGATAGCCAGCTAGCAAATCGGTCACTCAGGGATGGATACGACCTGGATACAGTGCTGGCCGGTGTAACAAAAATTTATATTTTTTTGTACGAATAACTAAACAAAAACAAGCGGGTAAATGGTAAATCTTTACAGAGTCGGACAACTATAGGACATACTAAGGTAAAAAGGTGGAAACATTTACCCCCAATGCGCCCTCCCTACCTATGGGTCGGTATTTTTGCATTTCATTGCCGACCCCCTATACACTACATTACTATCAACAACAACTTACCCCGACATCAACACACGATCGTCCCATCCACACATAAATATCTACTCACACATGTTATATAAACAGTACATACTTATATTTATTCATTTAAAACTATACATGGTTTTCTTAAATTAAATTTACTTTATATAAATAAAAAAAAAGAATGAATAAAGTATTTAAACAAATAAATAAACAAAAACTAACATAAACTAATAAACATAAGCTATATAAACGACACACGAAACGTAGAAAGAGTGATTAACTAAATGAATTAAATGATATTTAATAAATAGGGGCGGGTATAAATCACTACATAAATAAATTAACTAAGGCTAATTCTGGCCTTCGACAATCGGCCGCGGCCCACTGTGCCTGTGACGGCGCCTGGGTGGCTGTTGCGCAAACGCTGATGAATAATTCTTTTTCTACGGGCACAAACTTGAAGCCCCCTTGACGGGTTTGTTGATCCTTGTCCGGTGGTCTCCTGCATCTGCTTTGGCCTCTAGAACTGCTGCCTGGGCACTGCTGGTGTCTGTGGAACTGCTGCCTGAACGGGCTGATTCAGTCCAGTGTTCCGTGCAAATCCTTTCGCTGCACTTGCACTGATTTGTTCTACTGATTATCTTGTTTTTTTTATTTGAATTTCTTATTAAGTCCGCGAATAATTTAGTGATTAACGGCGAGCAGAAAAACTATCCGGTACTTGATCACATGGTCACCAAAAAATTAGCTATCTCATTCTCTCCTCTTCTTTCACCTTTTTTTCCCATTCTCCCTCGAGACCAATCGCCTACCTTTGCCTAAACGACTCTCCAACCCTCGTTCGACATTCCCAACCATCGATAGCCCATCGCCGACCATAACACCACACTCCGGTTCGCTCGTGTGCGCTGCGAACAGGAGTGCTAAAAGAAGGCGTCTGCTCGCCAAGCTGCCTAACGCAGGCCACCGCCCACGCCCTGAGATTAAGAGTCTCATACTCTACCAACTGAGCTAGCCGGGCACAGATCCAACGCTCGGGGGTTACTGTTTGAGATCCTTAGCGTGGAACACCCCGATCGGATTTCCCTGAAGTGTCTCCAGCTCATATAAACAACGTCCTACTGGCCTCACCACCCGGCACTTGGTGTAACAGCGGCAGAACTTCGCGTTGAGGTTCTTCGCGAAGTCACGAAATTACGCTTATACACTTCCTGCCCTGTCGTGTATTGAACGTCTCGCGCCTTCAGGTCGAACTGTCTCGCTGATTTCTCATATGCCCGATGTAGCGTCTCTTGGATGCGAGCACGGTATATTTGCTGCTTCGCTGACCTCTCTAAGGACTTGATGATCGAGTCGCTAACTTCGCCACGCCTCTTGGCTAGGCTATACTCGTTGCCCGGTTCCGGTCGCGGAGTGCACTGCACTTCGCAACGCCATCGCGATCTCGGGCAACGCCTCGTCCCACACCGTCTGGTCGACGCCAATATGTGCTCGTATTGCTGCCAACACCGACTGGTTAACACGTTCGGATGCGTTCGCTTGTGGGGCATAGTTCCCGGTGCGACAGTGCTTTATCCCGTAGTATTGTAGCATCGCTCCAAACTCCTGTGACACGAACTGCTTCCCGTTGTCGGTGTGGACGATTTCGCGGACTCCATACGCCGAGAACACATCTTCTCTTAGAAACCGGATGACCGCCGTCGCCTTCGGTATCGCCTTTAGCCAGGCGAATTTGCTAAAATGGTGTAGCACCACTAGAATGTAGACGTTGCCCTGGCGAGCACGTGGGTACGTGCCCAAGAAATCCAAATACAGCTTTTGCATCGGCCGCTCCGTCACCATCTCCTTGCCCATCCTCGGCCTTGTAATCTGCGTGCTGTGTTTGGTTTCTTTGCAGACTTCGCACCCGAGTACATGCGCTCGTACTTGCACTGCCATCCTCGGCCAGAAGTAGAATTGGTGCAACCTTGCCAATGTTCGGGCTATGCCTCCGTGCATCCCCTTAACACCGTCGTGTGCCTGGTGAACTAGTGTGCTAGTTAGAGATTCCGGGATCCAAAGCTTCCAAAGGAACTCCTCGCTATCGTCCCGCGCGAACTGGGACCTCATGAAAAGTAGGCCGTCCTCAATCCGGAGATCGGGAAAACGCTCCGATTCTGCGCGCACCAACGTCAACCGACTCTTTTACTCTTCGCTCTCAAAGGCTGTTGTCTCGAACTCGAACAGGTTGAGCTCTTCCACCTCACACGGTCGAGAGAGCATATCGGCTACCACGTTCTCCTTCCCTTTACGGTGTTCGATTTTAAAATCAAACGTCTGTAGCGCTAGGAACCATCTCGCCAGTCTTCCACTCAGGTCTTTGAGTGACATTAGCCACTGCAAACTCGAATGGTCCGTAATGACCGTGAACGGCATTAGCTCCACGTAAGACCTAAATCGCTGTATCGCCTTCACCGCTGCGAGGCACTCCTTCTCCGTTACGCTATAATTCAGCTGGGCTCCACGCAGCTTCGCTGAAAAGAACGCAATGGGTCGATCTGCACCCACGTCGTCACGCTGAAAGAGCACTGCACCAATCCCCAGGTGGCTTGCGTCGCACTGGATGAAATAGGGCCGGCGAAAATCTGGGTGCACTAGGACCGGCGCACAGGTAAGTGCCTTCTTCAACTTATGGAATGCCTCGACTGCTTCAATCGACATTTCAAACTTCTTACCGATTTTTAGGCAATCAGTTAGCGGCGCAGAAAGGCTCGAGAAACCTCGGATGAATCGCCTGTACCACCCTGCAGTTCCCAAAAATCTCCTTAGTTGTTTAGTGGTTCTTGGGACGGGAATCTGGACTATTGCCTCCACCTTGCTCGGATCCGTTCGTAGAGCTCCGTCACCAACAATGTACCCTAAATACCTCAGAAATTTGAAGCAAAACTTCGATTTCTGCAAGCCGATGGTTAGATTGGCCTCCTTCAAGCACTGTGCTACCTCCTTCAACAGCTGCACATGCTCCTCAAAGGTGCGGGCGATGATCAGCAGGTCATCCAAATAGACGAACACGCGATTCCGCAGACGTTGTGGTATCACCCGGCATCATCCGGAATTGATAAAGCGGACGGCCCGGAATGGTGAATGCGGTGTATGCTCTGCTCTTCGGCTCCAACTCAATCTGCCAGAATGCGTGTTTTAAATCGATGCTGCTGATGAAGATAGTGTCATCCACGCGGCTTAGGATGGACTCAATATTCTGTAGCGGATAAGCATCTTTTACGGTTACACTGTTCAGCTTCCGAGTCTAAGCACAACCTATTTTTCCCAGGTTTTCACACCAGCGTCGTCCTGCTGGGACTATCGCTTTGCTCTATGACGCCAAGTCGAAGCATTTCGTCTACCTCCGCGAAAAGAAGCTGCTGCACCGCTGGTGACACTGGATAAAAACGCTCCTTCACTGGTACGGTGCCTTCTATCAGCTCGATCGTATGACGCTCCATGTGAGTTTTTCCTAATCCTTGTTGCTCGAACGCCCGGAATTCAGCCTTGATCGCCTCCAGCTGCTCCTGCTGCTCGGCATTCAGCTCGTGTGGCTCGATCGGCTCTCCCCTAGTCATGAACTCTGAGTCCACCTGCTCAAGCGACTCCACTCCTACGACCTCGGGTGCTAGGCGAAACTTTTTTCAAAAGTCGATGCCCAGATACAAACTCTGAACCAGGGCGGGGCAGACATATAACGTCATCTTATGCGTCTCGTTTTTGTATTGGATCGGTGCAAGAATCTTACCCAATACCGAGTAGCTCGCACCTTCTGCAGTTCGCACCTTTGAAGTCCGAGGGTGCCAGACTATTCCCAGCTTCTCGATCAGATTCACTGCTCCTGCGCCTAACAAGCTAACGGTCGCCCCAGTGTCCAGAAGTCCCTTTACGGTGTGACCTTGAAGCTGCACTTCGGCAAAGGGTCGGTCGTCGTCCTTAAGCGCTTCACCAAGTGCTTCGCACACACGATTGCGTTCCTTACGGCGTAATGTGTGCCTTCTCCGCCTCCGTGGAACTGGTGTGTTCTGATGCCGATTTGAATCCCCCTCTTCGGTAAAAATCGGGGCTCTTGCCTCTTTGTATGCGACTTGGCGCGCTTCAACAGACAGTCGTGTCGACCACCTCGGCCTTGGTAAGGGCTCGCTGTTGGCTTTCTTAAAGATATTCTTAACTATCATGCGATCCTTACTGCTGCTACTTAATCCTAACATGTCCGGTGGAGAGGATTTTAGTGGTTTCTCAACCGTGGTACTGAGCGCGACTCCTCTGCCTGTGTCATGCTCCGCATCTCGTTTCCCGAACGACATTTTGGGCATTTGGGCAATACCACTCCTGGGAGTCCACATTTATAACAAAATAACTTCCTTACCGTGGCTTCGCACTCCCAAAAGGTATGCCCTCGCTGGGCACAGTTCCAGCACGTAATCGCGTCGCGGTCGCCGCTATTGCGTCTAGGCCTGTGCAGTGCCTCAACTGCCTCATCCGGTGCAACCTCTGCCGTGGCTTCTTCCTCATTATATAACGCCTCGTTCACCTGGAAACGGTCTCTATTCCTACCGACTGGTTCCGCTGTGGTCTGACTTCTCGACCAACGTGAAGACAGCATTTTCTCGGAGTCATGGCATTCTTCACGCATTCTCTCCAAATCCGTGATCCACATAGGATAGATTATCCGTGAGATACCGTCCCGTATGCTTACCTTAACGATCTTGATAAGGTCGTGGTCGCTGACGGGTACCTCCAATCTCGACCTGAGAGCAAACATGGCCTGGAGATAATCATCAATGCGCTCTCCTGGCTTTTGTCGCCGCTCGCGAAGCTCCAGCTCGCGTTCAAAATTCGACCTTCGCGTCTGAAATCGCTGTTTCAGCGCGTACCGCAGATTCGGCCAGTCTGTTGCTGTTGTTGTCGTCCTGAGGACGCCTCTGTCAGAGCTGAATTTATCGCGGCTCTCAGCTGGCTTTGCAAGTCCAGTGGAGCTGGCTGTTCCTTTGCCGTCGTTGAGCAGCTGCGTTTTGGCACTACCCGGCCTACTGCTCCTGCCTCCGAGATATCCATTTCCTCTCGTGGCGACGTGTCTTTGGATGCTGTGTCGGTTTGTGAATTTTGAGCTTGGGATGCCGAAGGAGGTGATAGGAGCCATTAATTCGGCCCCTCTGCTGCGATTGAAACTCGCACTACGCTTTTCCCTTCTTTGTTCCTTTATAATTTCCTTCTCCCCACGCATTTTTTTTCTATTTCCTATTAAGCTTATTTTTCTCTTTCTTTTACCGCTTTGGGACAACATATATATACGGGGTGAGACGAACATGAAACATGATACGGGTATGGTAAGTGTTGGGTGTACCTACATTGGTCCTAATCCTAAAATTGTCCTACACCTATATCACAGTTGGGCTATTGAAACTAAAATATTGACATTTACATGCATGGCCTGGCAGGAAACGCAATGACGGTCCTGAAGGACATGACACGGACCTTCGCCTCGACACATATGCACGTAATATTACTGATACTATAAACTGAACATATACTGTGACTCCACTAGCGTCTTTCATTATGTTTTCTTGATTGGGCGCCATTTGTTATGAACCGACTTTTAATTCCCCAACACTGTATCGATAGCCAGCTAGCAAATCGGTCACTCAGGGATGGATACGACCTGGATACAGTGCTGGCCGGTGTAACAAAAATTTATATTTTTTTGTACGAATAACTTAACAAAAACAAGCGGGTAATTGGTAAATCTTTAGAGAATCGGACAACTATAGGAAGGTAAAAAGGTGGAAACATTTACCCCCCAATGCGCCCTCCCTACCGTATTTTTACATTTCATTGCCGACCCCCTATACACTTCAACACTATCAACAACAACTTACCCCGACATCAACACACAATCGTCCCACCCACACATAAATATCTACTCACACATGTTATATAAACAGTACATACTTATATTTATTCATTTAAAACTATACATGGTTTTCTTAAATTAAATTTACTTTATATAAATAAAAAAAAAGAATGAATAAAGTATTTAAACAAATAAATAAACAAAAATTAACATAAACTAATAAACATAAGCTATATAAACGACACACGAAACGTAGAAAGAGTGATTAACTAAATGAATTAAATGATATTTAGTAAATAGGGGCGGGTATAAATCACTACATAAATAAATTAACTAAGGCTAATTCTGGCCTTCGACAATCGGCCGCGGCCCACTGTGCCTGTGACGGCGCCTGGGTGGCTGTTGCGCAAACGCTGATGAATAATTCTTTTTCTACGAACACAAACTTGAAACCCCCTTGACGGGTTTGTTGATCCTTGTCCGGTGGTCTCCTGCATCTGCTTTGGCCTCTAGAACTGCTGCCTGGGCACTGCTGGTGTCTGTGGAACTGCTGCCTGAACGGGCTGATTCAGTCCAGTGTTCCGTGCAAATCCTTTCGCTGCACTTGCACTGATTTGTTCTACTGTTTGTCTTGTTTTTTTTTTTATTTGAATTTCTTATTAAATCCGCCAAAAATTTAGTGATTAACGGCGAGCAGAAAAACTATCCGGTACTTGATCACATGGTCACCAAAAAATTAGCTATCTCATCCTCTCCTCTTCTTTCACATTTTTTTCCCATTCTCCCAAAACCTCGACATCAATCGCCTACCTTTGCCTAAACGACTCTTCAACCCTCGTTCGACATTCCCAACCATCGATAGCCCATCGCCGACCATAACCGGGATAAGGGATTTCGTGTTAGATATAAATAAATTAGACACACTCATTTCATCGTAAAACCTGTTCTTTTGGTATCCCCGACATTTCCCGGCGAAAGCGGCAGCATTGGTTATCAATTTAATTTGGAATTTGACTGATCAAAAGAAATACTACTTTTACGTTATCCACAAGAAGTTCGAAAATAGTATACAGCCCATTTACAGGATTTCCACTAGTAGATCAAAAGAGTGCTACAAAATGCATTTTACCGGATGGGTAAAACTTCAATTGCAAGTGTTTAAACATTTTTTCCCCCGAAAACGATTTCATAGTAAAATGTGAGATCAGCGTCGTTACCAATTTAATGAACGGTCGCGGCCCAATATCTGGCTTCCCCCTAACTTAACATCAGAGGATGTCAAGGTCTACATCAAGGCCAAACCAAAAGCAAATGTTGTAAAGAGTTTTGGCCGGAGCACATAATAGTGAAAGAATACACTGTCAGAAAGAAAATTGGTCTCCGATTGTACCTCCCCCCAGTAGTTGCATCGAAAACTCATCCCGTTTCTAATAGTACTAAAAACTAACAACTTCTTTATTCCTTGGCTATCAGAATGTAAGAGGACTATGTAGTTAACTCAATAGTTTATTCCTTAATAGCCTTGCTTTTCCTTTTAATGTCATTGCATGTACCGAAACTTGGTTAAGGCAAGACATACTTAGCTGTGAAGTTCTATCTAATAGATACTGTATCTATAGAAAGACCGATCTCTTCGAAGTGGTGGAGGGGTGCTTATTGCTGTGGAAGTAGATTATTCTTCGGAGACAGTAATAGTAGGTGGCTCTATAAATATAGAATTTGTTGCTGTAAAATTAAATATTAACGGTATTGGGATTTTTATTACTTGCTCTTACATACGCCCTTCCTCTGATAACTCTATTTACAATGCTCATTTGTCAGCAATACTGTCAGTTTCTTGCATTCATTCTGATCGTGATATCCTTGTAGTAATTGGTGATTTCATTGTGTTGAGTTCGACAATTTCGGAAAACTGATTTTGCAAAACTTACTAGGCTTATTCCTGACGGACTGTCTCTCCTCTGCGGGTCTGACAATTTGGATGTGGTATTTTTATAACATTTTAAATTCATTATTGGATGTATGTGTCCCTTATGGAAAGCCAAACAGGTCAAACAAACTTGAGTTGACAAAAAAAAATCGTAAATCTAAGCTCTACAAGAGATTTAAAAAACCAAGCTCACCGTTAGCATGTTCTGCATATTTGCCAACTCAGATCCTCACTGCCGATCTATTTACTACATTTTATCAAACGACTTACAGCCCTTCTTTTTAACCAGTCGTCATGCCTTACTCCTATCGGCTTAATGGCTCAAATTGCATTTTATACCGGAAATCACAGAGACTATTAATCCTATATTTTCGAGCTTAGTACTGTGCTCAGGGTCTTTTAAAACCATTGCATAAACTGTTCAGTTTGTCCGTGAAGTTATGCTCTTTCCCAAAAATTTGGAAAGAGTCATATATTATTCCTTTGCATAAAAAATGAAACAAATCTAATGCTGAAAACTATAGAGGTATCTCCAAGTTGTCTGCTATTCCTAAGATTTTTGAGAAACTGATAGCCTCTCATCTTCAACATCTTTGTAGATCTATGATTTCACCGTGCCAGCACGGATTCATGAAACATTGGTCTACAACTACTAACTTGCTAGAATTCACATAGTTTGTTATCAAAGGCTTCGAAGAAAAAATGCAAACTGATGTTATTTACACTGATTTCAGTAACGCTTTTGACACTGTAAGTCATAACCTTTTAATTTATAAACTTCAACTTTTGTGCTTTCCCAATAATACCATTCTTTGAATTAAAGATTATTTAATCTTTAGAATTCAGAGGATATTTTTTAAAAGCTCAATTTCTAAAGCGGTTCAGGTCACTTTTGGTGTTCCTCAAGGAAGTCACCTTGGACCGTTATTATTTACACTTTTTATACTGCTTATATTTTTTATAAAATAAACCACTCTCGGGTGTTGATGTATGCTGATGATGTAAAATAATGCATGTCGGCAGACTATTTAACAAAAACCTTGTATGTGTCTCTTGTGCGACCGATTCTCGAATATGGATCTTGTATATGGTATCCCAAATACAGAATCGGTGCAAAAACCATTTCTGCTCCTGGCACTTCGGGGTCTTAATTGGGATAATTCTATTACCTTTCCTTCTTATCATAGTAGATTTTACATCTAATACATCTTCCCTCTCTTTCTAACCGTAGAGCAATGCTAGCAATAACCTTTTTCCATAAATTAATAAATGGTAAAATTGACTCTTCATTACTAATCAACGAAACTAACTTTGCAGCTCCTATTAGAAATACTTGAAATTTTTACCTATAGCTCTTCAACATTGTTACACTAACTATGCTATCCATCCCCTTCCGGATCTTATGTGCTACCACTAAGCAAACAATCGACACCACACATAAAACGATCCGGTTGAGCCATAAATGCTGAATTTGGACAAGCCTTTAAAGTTGTCTGTGTGCCAGGAATCCAAACCCTTGTCCAAATCGATTTTGGAGAACGTCATTCCAGTGCATTTATTTTTTGCACTTATAAAAAGCTTTTTCCTTGGTTCTCGGGCATGAAAGTCATGGTTCCGAAGAACCCGGCGAATAGTTTGCACACTATACTCTTTCCCTATTTCATTCTGAACTTGTTGATCAATTTTGGAGCCGATAACTTCAGGTTTTCCCTTGTTTTCCTGATGATCTCTCGCTCATCCTCTTCAGTGAAAATCTTATTTAATGTCATTCTGCCCTTGTCCCCCATCCGATTTTCGCGGATGAAATGCCAAATGATGTGGTACATAGTTGTGGCCCCCATATTGACCATTTCAGCTATTCGGTGTTCGGTATATCCGTTTTTGATGTGTCCTAGGACGAGTTTCGCTGTTCAATGGTAGTCCGTTTGCCCATGCTCCTTCCATGGCTGATTCCATCCGAGATGCAGGATATAACTGAACTGATTATGAAGGATTAGTCTATTTATACGCATAATCTACCCATAATATTCGAACTTAGAACAAAAATCGGGGTTTTATGGCACGCAGGTGTCCATAATGAACCTGCTCCGAATAAGCTGAGTCCTGAAATTACTTTTTGGCATAACCCGACCTAGCCGGTGGTCAAACATTGCGGTCAGTTGCGCAGTTCATTGCGGGCAAATATTGATTCTGGTGGTTAATATATACCATGGCTTTTGGAATTTTTTTTTAAAAATAATGGGAAATACGGCTATGGCAGGCGTTTAAACTTTTTGCTTGACTTGCTCACTTTAATGTGAGGCTAACTGTATGTATACATAAAATATAAATTCTTCACAATACCTCTGTCACACGCTTATGCATTAAGTAAACCTGAATAAACAAGGGCTCTAGTCGAGTACGCTCGACTAGAAGATACTCTTAACCCTTGATCATACAGACGGACAGACGGTCGGGCTGACAGACATACACATGTACATGTACTAGTGAACCAATGATTGATGGCTTCATATCTCCGGTGTTTCTTAACCGATTTTAATACAATACATTTAATTTACAGAAGTTCATTATTTTGCTTTTAGTTTCAATCCTCATTTTCAGTTTTTTGAAATTCAAGAATTTTTTGTTATCGATTACATGTGTATATCGTTAACCTGAAAAGTTATCGAAAATTTGAATAAAACTTGTCATGCCTAGGGATTAGGAGAGCTCATATCCAAAATCTGGAGTCTCTAGCTTTTGTAGTTCCTGAGATCGACGCGTTCATACATACAGACAAACGGACATGGCTAAATCGACTCGGCTGTTGATGCTGATCAAGAAAATATATACTTTATGGGGTCGGAGAAGCTTCCTTCTCCCTGTTACATACATTTGCACAAAAACATTATACCCTTTTTTTACCCATTTAATAGGTTAAGGGTATAAAAATATAGTAAAATTGAAGTGCTGAGATTTCTAAAATTAACAAAAATGTATACCATTTAAAATTATTATTATTATTCGTTTATTGTTAAAACCCCAAATATACATAGAAGTTAAATATAATACACATTTTAATAAAAAGAAAAAATATTAACTTAAATTGTTATTGGTTATTGTATAGTTTCAAGTTTTATGATTTATTTATTACACCACAATTGCACTGTATTTAGGCAATAAAGGGATACATTTCATAATTGAATTGATAAAACTAATAATTCTGACGTCTTACATTGTTACGGGTTTGATTCGCCAGACAGCATGCAAATATAAAGGCAATCAGCTATAATAAGAATTAAGATTAACTCGATGTTAAGTCGAATATTGTAGTGCGATTTAGTACCTCAACTGCCGTTACACCTAACCCAGCATATTTGATAATGTTGGCATTTGTGTCCCATAGAGAGTCAACGGCAGATTTGCAACCGGGCTTATTCATGACAGACGTTCGGCTGCACGAACCATTTGTGGGCGTGTCACAGCAAGATGCGGGATAAGGATCGGGATAATCAGAAAATTTGTGCAGACCGCAGCATTTCAGCTATCGGAATATTAGAAGTAATAAGGTGTTTACAATATATGGATAAGCATATAGCAATACTTACGGACTTCTGTAGCGTATCCATTAGAATTCCATCCGATGTATTTCGCTGATTCCAAATCGCTTGCACTACTTGGTCGAGCGACTCACGTATTTGCACATGATTAATCCAGACATAAACGATCAGTGTTATTTGGCACAAAAACAAACCCAACATGATGACCGAGTACTACGAATGGTTAAAAATCATACGAGTGTTTTTTAAAAATTAGGCTCTACCAGTTAAGATTACTATTGATGATTTACTGTTGTAAGTGCACAGGAGCTCTCGCGAATGGCACCGCAGCATCCAAGGAATGCAACAAGAAAGATAACACATCCCAGAATCAGTATGATAATAGCCACACTATTCGCTGTGTATGTTTCGCCAACGCCCGAAAAGTCTTTGATTTGTGAAACCATAAGCGAACCAAATACAATCAACAAAACACCGCATATCTGAAATAGAAAATATAAAAACTCGTTAATAACTCTATTCGTGCCAGTCAGAATTGTGTTCAAAGTAAAATGGGGCCAGTCATCGCTTAATAGTATTACTCATTGTACTTTATTACTCAATTGTTAACTGTTTTGAAACATTTTCTGCAGCTCATTATCTGTAAAAACGCTCAACATTAACATGTAATGTAAAAATCACGACATTCTTAACCATTTCTCGATATAAGTAGTTATTTTTTGTCAATAGCAGATAAGATAACAGATATACCCACATGAACGTACGTAACGTACAAAAAATTCAAGTAACATGATATACGGTTTGTGTTGTCATGTCGAAGATCCTAAATGCCTTTTTTCAAACTCCCGAGATATGGTATACATACATATGTATTTATATTATTCCATACTCCACTGTAATGAATTCGCGTCGAAAACTCACCACACATAATATATTAAATATGAAAAGCACATATTTAACTAAAACCCCACCGCAATCCATGTTGAATTTTGTATTATGAGTAACTGGCGGTAATTTGAACTTTGATGTGAACACCCTCACACCTAACCATAAACTGATTGTTATTTTGCCAACAGGTAAAAAAAATGAGAGAGCTTTTATTCACGTGTTATCGCACAATCATCCAATTGTAATCGCAAACATTTTTGAACTTGCTGAAGCCAACAAAAAGTACTGCATCATTTTAGGCACACACCATGCATGTTATGCGTTAAGAAAATATTAAAAATCCAATAAAAAAAACCTTGTTTAAAAAAGTGCAGCTGCGAACTTTAAAATAACACCATTATGCTTATTTTTTACGGGCAAGAATTCAAACATAAAGGTTTGTAATTTGTTCAAGTGAGTACTTTTATTTTGTTAGATATTTCTTAGACATTTAGCTTTTTTATACCCTTAACCCGTGAAATGGGTAAAAAAAAAAGGGTAGAATGGTTTTGAGCAAATGTATGTAACAGGCAGAAGGAAGCTTCTCCGACCCCATAAAGTATATATATTCTTGATCAGCATCAAAAGCCTGTTATGGTCGGCGCTTGGACTATCGATGTTTGGTGATGTTGAACGAGGGCAACGAGTAGGTATATTATAGCGGTAAATTTTCATACAACGATTTTGTGCCAAAATTTTTTTGAGATCAGAACCCACAGCTCTTCGGCTGTCGAGCCGAACGCGCGCTCAGCACTCTCAATAAATAAAGTTGATTTATTTTATTTAAAGAAATTTTTATTACATTATTAAAAAACATTTATTTAAATATTAATAAATAATTCAATCGGCTATTATATAAGAACCCATTGTTATTTGCTGCTTGTTTGAATCTTTTTGATACTCAAACAATCGCGAGCATACAGAACACACAGAAGCAATTATGATCTCGATATAATTGCACTTTGAATACTCTTTCAGAGATTACGTGCATCTGTATGGCAGCCACATTGACAAAATGTTTGCTATTGCCGTAAAAGAGTATTTGTAGGTGACCGTAGTAGTTTATCATGTGACAGAAAACCTACATGAACGCGCACAAGCATAAATGATCGCGACGCAATTGCACTTTGAATACTCTTTTGCAGCTCATGTGCTTCTTTGCACATCTGCATGGCAGTTGCGTTGACAAAAAGGTTTGCTAGTGTCCAAGAATCCAAAGTGAAGAGAGTATGTATGACCAGAAATAGCAAAACTGAAATTTGGCTGGCTTGGAAGTTCGTATTTTTTCTAGGCTCTTGAATGCAGATACTGATATGCGACAAATTGTCTATTGAATTGGGAGACAATATTTATTTATTTATAACAATTTGATATTGTTTATTTGTTAATGTAAAATGTAAATTGTTTGGACAAATTAATAAAATAAAATATGTAAGACTATATAATAAAAAATATTTAATATGTACAAATTTATATATTTTTTATATATATATGTACAGATGTATAAAAACTATATAAAAAAAATATTCAATCCTAGAACTCGATACCTCTTAAAAAGTCATATTATAAATGTTGAGGCAGGTCAAAACAATTCAAGTTGAATTGTCGTCCATGCTTTCAAATATCATTTTTGTTTTGTCTTTGACCGCTTCCAGCAGAATCAAAGCGCACATATACATACGCATACAATATTTAAATGCGTGTGCACACAACAGCGCAAATCTGCCACGAGCAAATTACAAAACCCTCGAACATTTGTCATTTTCTCCGTGAATACACACATTCATACACACAACAGTCTCACAGCAAGCTTGCTTGCTTCACTAAAAATAATGAACTGACAGATGACAGTTGGATACCCTTTTAAAATATAAATGAACTTTCTTATATTTAGCTTGTCAATAAATTTTTAAAAATTATATATTTTTATTGGCTTAAATTGTTGCTTAATTAACATTTCGGATAACGCTACAGATAGTTCAAAAATCTTTTAATGTTATTTATGAGTTGGGTAGCAACCCGGATAATGTAGCTAATAAATTTGCTCATTATATTACTATTGTTTTGTGTTTTTGCATCGATGCAGATTTCTGATTGTTGTTGCTGCTTTTAATACTGAATAAGTGTTTCAAACAAGCAGCAAATAACAATGGGTTCTTATATAATAGCCGATTAAATTATTTATTAATATTTAAATAAATTTTTTTTAATAATGTAATAAAAATTTCTTTAAAATTACATTTATTTTTTTATAAACAAATTAAATTTATTTTTTAATAATTAAATTTATTTTTTAACAATATATTTTATTACTAATTTTGAAAAGGAATATAATAAATAAAAATAAAATTAGGCACAATAAAAATAATCATCATAAACATTGCAGCAAGTTCAAGTAAAGTTCTGAAAACCCACATCGAAAATATGAGAACCCGCATTGAACATATCAGAACCCATGTACGTAATGTACGTATACTCATATAAACAGCAAAGCGGCGCGAACCAACCTTCTCCGTCAACCGCCACTCTGCATCTAATCGCAAGCATATTACAATTGAATGAGAGTGCTGAGAGCGCGTTCGGCTCGACAGCCGAAGAGCTGTGGGTTCTGATCTCAAAAAAAATTTGGCACAAAATCGCTATATGAAAATTTACCTCTATCATATACCTACTCGTTGTTTGTATCTAACATCTAACCAATCGGCGAACTTCACTTTGTATTTATCGAAAAATTAAAAACATTGATGATTCCGTCCTTTTCCCACTCTACTGTGTATTTTAGACCAATTATTATAAAATCTTGATCTATTTATTCCTGAATTCTTAAAATAATATTAATAAGTAGTCAAATATATTAAACAAATACTTTTATGAAGCTAATTTTTATATTATTTCTTTCGCACATTTCGCACAACTTTTATCAAAACACAAAAATAAGAAAGTTATCGTATCAATAAAAACTTGTAGTCTACATTAACAGAAACCCTAAGCGCTATAATGAAAACATAATTTTTGTTTTCTTGCTCTTAAAAAGATGTTCCTTGGTGGTGATTTTTTAAAGTTCGCAGCTGTATATTAAAAGTACAATACATACCAATTCTGAAAAGATTGTGTTATTTTTTATTCTTATTTATTGTAAATCAAGCGAAAAATCAGAAAGTAATACAATTAAAATCATGCTTAAGCAACTCGTAAGGATCCAAAAAGATTTTAGCCGTAGACTTGTCTACCGGCACTTCCATTGCGCATGCAATTGGCCAAGGCGCCGGCTATGATGAAAACAATCAATTCGTATATGCATATGCCTAGCCCAGACCACAGAACCAGATCGTTGTGATCATCCCAGAAGTCGTAGAACTTATTGTTGCATCCCTGGCGCGTCTCGTAAATGGAAGCCGGACAAGTCTGCTGGCGATTGGTGTAACCGCAGCAGGTGCCGGGCACAGATATATGAATGTTGGTGTAGTCCGAATAGCCAGCATCGCCGCAGCAGTTAAATGTTAGCTCCAATGCGCCCATTGGATAGCCATTCTCTGCGGTATTCTCGCTCCAAACCGTGTTCACCAGCTTGCGCATATCCTCCAAAAAGTCTTGGCCATTGACAGCGATCCAGCAGGTCAGCACCAGTTGCAGCACAAACAGCAAAAACATCATGGTAGCATACTAAAAAATATACATTTAAGTATTTCCGTTCCATTATCCTGTTTGCGAATTTTGAAAACATATTAACTTACCGTCGCAGTCAGACAGGCATTTTGGCTCCAGACACCACAACAACCGAAGAAGGATACGATGAATATAAGTGCACCAAGTACAGTCACACATATTGGTATGGTATTTGCGCTCTCCAGCTGCTCCACTTCACTTAAACGGCTAAAGTTCGATAGCATTATTGAGCCGAGAACAATGAGCAAGATGCCAACAACCTATTACGATATTCAAACAATTCAATTGGCTATAAAATAATAATAAATTTAGAGTATTGTAATTAAAGAAAAATTTTTTAGCTATCTCTTACCAAGTTCAGCGTTATATAAAAAAATTTACTTAAAATGTGAAAAAATATAGGATTTATCAAGCTCTAAGTTCAAATTCATCACTAAAAATAATAATGCTAAAGATATAAATAAAAATATATATCCCAAATTTAGTTAGATATTTTAGGAGACGGCACAAAAAACTTTTTTTTAACCAGCACCCTAATGTACATATGTAATCAATAGTAGTGAACTATTTTTATGGAATGATTAATACTTTCGTCCATTATTATCATTAGTGCAAAGAAGACATAATCCATCATTGATAACGAGTGTTCCATTACAGGTCTTGCAAATGACTCAAAAACATTAGATTAGTTTTTTGGTTTTTTTGTTTCATACTGACAATGATACGTTGTGAAAACAAAAAAAGCAAATTGTTTTTTCTAAATATTGGCAACAATAAGCCTATGAGCTCAGTCGCATGAACAAGAATTATACTATACATATTCAAAAAAATATAAACGTATAACATATATATTAGGACATATTAATGATTTGCAATCAAAATTTGTTTTTAACGATAACAAATATAGAGATATTTATGTCTGAAGCAATAATAACAAAAGCAAAAAAATTTGTTTCTACCAGAAGTGATCTTACGAAATAAAATTCATATAACAGGTATACAAAAATAGGATATATTTTCTAGTTTCATTAAAAACAATTACAAAGGATTAGTCGATTAAACTTAACTCTTTTATATATCCAACCAGTTATAAACGTTTCACAGATTTTTCTATACTCTTTCCACCACCTTAGGAGAAGTTACGTTCTAGCTCTAATGGTATCTCAGAAGATAGGCAGATAGAAAAACTTGCATGGGTATATCGACTCGGTTAATAAAGTAACACTCTGGGAAATTAAATTTAAATTTCTGATTGCAATGTCAGCTTTCACTTTCTAAATTGTTGATTTAATTTGATAACTCACCAAAAACACTATATTTATTATATAAAGAAGGATATTAAGTATTCCTGAAAAGCAACCCATGTTATATCCGTTTCGTTTTACGACTTAAAGCAAATTTAATGGTATATTTTTTTTATTAAAGTTTTTTGCGCTTTGTTGTCGCGTCGATTACTGTCGTTCGATTCAACTGGCTACCAATCAGTGCTGGCCGTTATAAATGAATCGAGGCTTTGTTATATCTAGATAGAATCCCCATTTGTGTATCTTATCGGCCAGAAGCACTATGGGTAAATCGAATGGGTCTTGTCAAATATCTTACTACCTGCCAAAGTTTTTATAGATTTCGAAAAATCATACGTATGTATGAATAAATATAATAATTGAAAGAGGAAACTTAAAAACGTTCAGAATCTGAAGAAAAATTGACTGCAAATATCACTTTGATTTAAACTTGAAATGATAGAAATATATATTTCAATAACGTTGTTATATATGGCCACTAATATTATTTCGGACCTAGTAAGACATCACTAAAACGAGAATACTTTCAACAATCAACTATTTGAATTAACCAAATAAGCTTTCGATTCGATACTTATTATCAGAAAGTAACAAAGAACTTAAATTGTAAATAAAATCAAATGAGCAGCCAAATCTATGAACAATATGTAATTTTATATATAATTATGAAATAAATGGGCTTTTAATATTTACCGACTTGGTACACTAGCTTTATATCCGCTAGATAGGCAATTTCGCCTACAGTAAGTGAGGAAAGGCAGACGCAATGGACGCAATGATAACCCACATTACGATAGAAAAAAAAAGATGTGGGTGGGCACTGATTCATTGATAAGCAGTGAATCAGCTTTAAGGTTGTTATGACTTAATACGCACCGAGAGCCCAACAGCTATCAATTTCACCAACGATAAAACTGAAATAACTGAAACAACTGATAATAAGTTCTGCGAACTCTTGCTTCAAAGTGTACTCAAATATTAGCTGGCTAGTACTTGAAAAACTACTAAAAATAATATACAGCTTGATAAGATATTTTGTCTGCAACTTATATGTTTATATACATATATGTGTATATGTTTACATAAATCGATGGCTAACACAGCAATAAATATTTGAATGTTTTAAGTATCTAACCTATTTGTTTATTTATGGCTCTGATGAACTTTTTGGCATATGATGTAATGATGTACAACGTATAGCTAACGCTTAGCGATTTCTCATTGCGCTGGCCAAGCAACAGGATATCACAAATATAGTCAGATCGAACAGAGCTATTATCAAACTACTCCAGCTTATTATGTCTACGTTAGAGCTCCAGAAGTCAGTGAACTTGCCACGGCAGCCAGGGCGTTGAGTATAGATGTTTTCTTCGCAGACTCGGTTGCGATCCGTGTAGCCACAGCAGGATGCAGGAACATAAGTTCCATAATCCGTATAGTCCTTACTGCCACAACATTCAAACTGTATTTGTAAAATTTAAAGACAATATTTATAAACTTTAGTTTTTCAAAATGTAGGTGAATCATTTAATTTATTTACTACTCACCGATAACTGAAGAGCATCCATGGGGTATCCATTTGCGGCATCGTTCTCTTTCCACGCCGTGTCCACTAGGGTACCCATTTTGTCTACAAAATTGTCATTCTCCACAAAAATCCAAATAGACAGCGCCAATTGCAAAGCAAACAAGATAAACATGCAAACAGCGTACTGCAAACAGAATATTAAAGTCAATTGAAATTTTATTGGATGGATCGAACTGCTTCCAGTACTTACAATTGTGGTACAGCAGGCATTTTCACGAATTGTGCCACAGCATCCAAAGAAGGCAACCACAAAGATAATACAACCAATCGTGATTATACAAATGGGAATGGTGCGCGCATTAACCGTATCACTGAAGGAGCCAAAGGTACCCATGCTTGACAGCATAATGGATCCGACGACAATCATTAGTATGCCACCAGCCTGTAAATAGTTCAATACATTTGTATGTTAGGTAATCCAGTTGGGTTGAGTTTTCCATTTCTCTGCACTTACCACAAAGACAACATTAAGCAAGTACAGTATGTACTTGAACATCGCGGAAAGGCAATTCATATTGATAAATTCGTTATGTTTCGTTCAAAAAAATTCTCGTATGTTTTTTTATAGAGGTCTGTTCGCAGTGGGAGCTCACGTCGTTATTGAACGTACCAGCTGAGATCTGGGGCCTTAATAATGGAATTGTCGTGCCAACTAGCTTGAATTGGGCTAGCTTATCTTGGACTATTATCTGCCACCAACAACAGCAATTCGCATGCAATAGATTCATATGAATAGTAACATTGGTCCCAATGTACTTCTCCCTAGCCAGCTTATCAATGAACCTTATCAGATTGTACCCAGAAAAAGAATTTTCACCGGTTATGTGTACTGTCAACAATATATATTTATATATAGGTTATTTTATTACTGTTTGCACTTAGCCGAATAATAATGTGTCAAATACTAAGTGTTCATCTTATGTGACTCATTGTCGAACATTATAAGTCAGTCTAAGAGCTTTGAATGCTTTGGTCTCTAAGGGGCGCGTTGAGTCTGATAATGATTCATCTGTGTTGTGGCTTTGACTTGAGGTAGTGTTCATATTATGCTACACATGTTAATTTATGTTATCAACGCGATAACCGAATTATCTTTTGCGTACACGGCGACACTCGAATCTCGTTATCAGCCGCAATGTGGTATTGTGTATATGCGAAATTGCAAAAGCATCGCGTCGGGAGTCCCCCAAACAATTTGTGACATGATTTATTAATAGAAAACAAGAATAATAATAATAATTATAATGCTTGAACGATAATGATAAATAGTATTTCAATACGCACTTCAAAGCCAACTTAATTACTTAATTGTTAGTAACCCAATGTGACTAAATATAAAAATTGCGTTTATTAAAAATTCTTTTATAAAATCAATCTGCACAAAAACTACTTATATACATATAAATATAAATGGAAAAAACGTATTTTTTTGAAAAGGTTTGACAATAAAGCTATATTCTGCATATATATTGTATACACTTGAACCAAAGCCTATTTGCGTAATACATAACGTATTCAAGAAAAAGTTTATATTTTTGTTCAATTGAATTTGTACACATAAAATCAAGCTAAACTGAAATGTTCTCAAAAAACACTTATGTGTTATCATAATATACCATTGACAATATTTCTTTAAATCAGATAATTCAATCAATAACGATTTTTTACCATGTCTAATTTAATAAAGGAAACGCAGCCTTACATAAATATACTAACCCTATCCATAAGTGCAACACATACATTCGTATAAATGTACGTAAACGCTTTTAATAGTTTGAATGTCAAGCAATAGTAAAACGGCAAAGTTTCGTGTTCAAATTGAATATGGACTGGACTCTTCAATTATAACTAACATTTACAAATAGTCTTGAAAATTCCCAGAAATCAATAAAATGACACAACATACAATTAATTTATGATGTTCTTGCATTTTGTATAAATTAATGAAATTGTTAAATATACATTTCATTTGTACAATTCAAAAATAGCACAATAATAATACGGAAAACAGTGCAAAGATTATGATTATGATATATATATATATATATATAAATTCTAACAGTGTCGACTTTTAAATTTCATGTATTATTTTTTAATAAAACTCGGGCAACATTATTCGTACTTTTAGTTTGCATTAAAATTAGTAAGGCCTCAACGTCCGGGATCCCGTATCCGTAGAGCCCATTAATAGTCCGCTCGGCGTCGATAGTTTCGAATGCTATTTGCCAAACAGCAGGCAAACACAAAGCCAACAAACTGCAAAAACAAGCTCGTTGTTAGCCATGAAACTCATAAATAAAGACTTAATGGAATTACCTCAATGGCCGCAATAATCAGGCCGGTATACTTGATGATATCGCTGTTTCTGTCCCAGAATTCAACGAAGGCCTGCTTGCAGCCGCGACGATAGACGGTCTCCTGGCGACAATTGTTCGTGTCCTTGCAGCAAGAGGGTGGGAAATATCCCTGGAAAGAATAGTCAGCAAAACTGCTGCGACCACAGCATTCCATCTAAAAGTGCAAAATAAGGGTTTTACTTAGCTTATGCAATGCACAACTTTAAGTTTCTGTACGTACGCTAATCTGTATGGCATCCATGTAGTCGGCACGGCGGGTTCGTCGCTCCCAGGCCTTCTCAACCACATCGCCCATGATGACAAGATATTTGTCCTTTTGCAGCCACATATAAACGACCAGTGCCAGTTGTCCAATCATCAGCACAAACAGTAAAATCGAGTACTAAAATGTAACAAGTTACGTACTAAATATATTTATTTAATAATTTTTGCATTATAAAGTACCTACCGTCATGGACATGCAGTAGGATTCGCGTATGGCGCCACAGCATCCAAACCAGGAGATCAACAATATCACCGTACCCAGCACAATCATTGTGATGGGCACCTGTTGGGTGCGTAGTGCCTCACCGAAATCATCGATGTTGTGAATGTTGCTGAATAGCAGGGCTCCAAACACAATCAACAAGATCCCGCATATCTGTGGAAAACGATATTCAATCAGACTTCACTAAAAAGCTTTCTGCTTTAACAAAATAAAAGCTTTAACCAATACGCAAACCGCTTAATTCAAATAATTGATGAAAAGGTAAGGTTAAATCGATTAAATATTATATTGATTATATCGATTGAATTTATATAAATGGTATTTAATTACAGAATCCTTATTTAAATTTATTTATAATAAAAAAATAAGTATGTGATATCAACACTGATTCTTATTTTTTCTCTGACTTCCTATATTTATGACCTTTCATTTTTAAAGCATAATTTTAGGAGTTGTATGTATAAAAATCTATCAAAACTTACACCTTTTATGATATACATATTTCGAATATTTAGTTTTATGCGCTGTTTTTTTCTGATGCCGCCAAATGGAACAGTTACTAATGCTTATCAATGGCAATACTATCTAATCGATTAATGCAAGCAAATTAAGTAATTTAGATTAAGTGATAAACACAACAAATAAATATGCTAAGGGCAACTGTTCGCATTGATTTAATGCGAAAAATACGTCAACAAAATATCAACCAATCATACATAGGACTTATTTACATATACATATGTAGATGGAATATTATAGAGAATAAAGATGATTTTAGTGTATGCAATTCAGATATTCCAAATTTTTAAACCACTTCCGTAGCAATTAACAAGAAAGAGCTTGAACTCTCATTTTGACCTACTTAAAAAATTTCATTACTTTGCCTAAATTATGCACAAAAGTCAACGAGCAAAAGTATGCACATCCAAAAGAAGACGAATACTTTAATGAATGGAATAACTGCGAGCGCCACAATACTCACATACACATTTAATCCAAAAATTAGGGCAAATAAGTTCAAGTGTTTTGTCAACGCAACCGCCACCGCCCAATTTTCATTACAATTTCCGTACTTCTTCCCCTGTGTACGTGTGTAAATGCAATGTTTTCGAACCAAGTTTTGACTGTCTGTTACTGTGGGGACCAAGTTCATATATAATTAAGTCAACTATTTTAGGCGTCGAAAAACCCCACCCTCGCCGTCTCTGTTTCTGTCCCTGTTTCTGTAATTGCGCAATTTTCCATTTTACATTGCACAACTTTTTTTGTTTTTTCATTTTTGGCTGGATTGGTGTTTTATGTTTGCGTGACTAGACTACAAAACTATTTGATAACTTTTTTTTTTACAGATTTTTGACATTTTGCAATCAACTATGTATATACATATACATCCATATATATTAATATGAAAATTCTTAAGCAAACCGGTTCTTAGGTACAGTTCTCGCCATTGGAGGTTAGAAGTTTGCAAGCATTAATGAAAAACAATTGCAAATCGGATTGTAAATGGCTTTGCCGTTTGGTAAAGTAAGAAACCGGTTGCTTCAACTGGTTAACCTCGCGCAGTTGGTAATTTTAAATAGAAACTCACGAATCAAAATAAAAACATAACAAAACAACACAATAGTCTTAATGTATGTGTATGATACGTCATGCATATATGTTAGTCTTTAGGTAGCCCAATTTTAATAACAAGTTTTGCATTCTGATGATCTCAGGTTCCTCAACCCCTCTCCTTATATAACAAAAGTTGTGACTTTTTGGGGAGAACCGGTTTATAGCCCCCCCCACACTTATTTTTAAAAAAAGCGTATGTAAAATAATATACAGTGAAACCTGACTAGCAAAACATTTAGCCGTAAGCTTTTAAGTGGGTGCTCTAAACCATTTTAATGACTACTAAATATTTTTTTCTAATATAAGTAAAATTTAACTTAAGTATCTTCACGTTCGATTGCTTAATGTAGTTTTTTTTACACATTTTACAGGTTTTACTGTACCTAAGAAAACAGTTTCTGGGGAGACTGAAAGCTACAGGAAACTTATGATATCATACAAGCAAGTTGAGCTTATAATGTTAAACAAGTATGAAGGCTCTAGTCGAGTACGCTCGACTAGAAGATACCCTTAACCCTTGATCATACAGACGGACAGACGGTCGGGCTGACAGACATACACATATGTACATGTACTACTGAACCAATGCTTGATGGCTTCATATCTCCGGTGTTTCTTAACCGATTTTAATGAAATTTTTACAAATTGTTCTTATAGTTTCAATCCTCATTTTCAGTTTTTTTAAATTCAAGAATTTTTTGTTATCGATTACATGTGTATATCGTTAACCTGAAAAGTTATCGAAAATTTGAAACAAACTTGTCATGCCTAGGGATTAGGAGAGTTCATATAAAAAATCTGGAGTCTCTAGCTTTTGTTGTTTCTGAGATCGACGCGCTCATACATACGGACAGACGGACATGGCTAAATCGACTCGGCTGTTGATGCTGATCAAGAATATATATACTTTATGGGGTCGGAGAAGCTTCCTTCTGCCTGTTACATACATTTGCACAAAAACATTATACCCTTTTTTTTACCCATTTCATGGGTTAAGGGTATAAAAAAAATTTAGTATCTTTACAAATTGATCAGTATACTCACCGAGCACAGTAAATTGAATATAAATAGTATATATTTGACCATAGAAATTCCGCAGCTCATATTGATTGAGATTCAAATTCGTGGGAACGGCTGGAGAACTGCAAGTGTTTTTTATATTCACGAACACACAAAAAATATCAAATATATACACGTTATTAATATATTATTGCATCATTTTATTCAGAAACATAGTAGATACTATATATTATAGCACCAAGCAAAATGCACGCACATATGTTTTGTGGCCACTGGCCAGATTAATAACACATACACACGCATATACATACGCACATGCATATACATACGCACATGCATATATATACACACATGCATATACATACTCAGACGCATAAATAAGCACAGATGTCATTTATAAGAACTATCTTAAGCAGCAGAAAAACTCGTTCAGTTCGGTTATTGTGATCTGGTACTGAATATATTGAGTGTGATTTCCTTCTCACTTAGAATTACATTAAAAAACTTTTACGTACAACGTTTCAGTTTCAAGGATTTCGGGTAGAGGCGGGAAAAGGGTGTGTATGTTGCTTAACGCACTAGCTTTGGCAATAGTTTCTGCTTCGGCAACAGCGATGCCTTCAGTTGATTGAAACGCTGCCAAATGGACGGATATTGCGCTACCCAGGTCAGCCACGCTTCTTTGCTAGCCGTACGTGTTTCCACCTGGCGCAAGTGCTGGTAGTATTTGTTGTTACGCTTGACCGCCGCAGCCACATCCTGAGCAAATTTAGCAAAGCGCAGTTTTAGCAACGTCTCAGAGACATCCAGCAACTGATTGCCCTTGGGCGGATGCACTAGGCACAGCTGGCAGACGACATAGTCTTGTGATTGGCTTTTGTTTAACGGTATAAAGGTCGCATCACGTCCAACCAGACACTGATGCAGCCACACATATCCATTGGCATTAACGCGCACGCCCGGCAGCTTGACAGGCAGCAGTCGGTCGCGACTTGTGAAAATGGGTATTAGCGGGCGGTGCTTGATAAGCAGCAGTGTGTCCTGATCACGCTGCTGTATTTCGCGTATCTGGCCCGTGTGCATAATTCGTTTATTGATGATACGTTCCGGGATATGTGACGGCTGCTTAAACTGACGCACCAAATATGCGGGCTTGCGTTTCAAATAGGCAACGATCAGCATCAATGTGGAAGTACCATAGATGGCCAGCTCGCTGCCTATTGTGTCGCGCTCCAAGTAATTACATAATCCGTGATATTTCTCCAAGAGATAGCTTTTCTTGTCGTCCATTTCGTTGTTATTGAATAATGCAATTAAGTACACTCAAGCGCCTAAAATTTTGCGAAGGCGGAAACGTTGAGAATTTTTTATGCAATTTTTTTATGACATCATTTTACTTTAATAAATGCTTGCGACGTCGTCTTCCAACCGCTCCGTTTCGATTTTGGTTATATAGGCGAACAACTTACATATAGTGTTTAGTATATTTGTACACACATATGTTTGCGGCGACGCTGTAGCTAAGTATATTTAAGATTTTGTTGTCATTATTAAGTCTTCTCTATGTTTTGCTCTAAGAAGAAGGCGACAAGGCAACTACTAAAAACTCTCACGTCAGCCAAACAAACTTTGACATTTACGCATGCCGGCGCTGCCTAAGTGCAAGAGGGATGCCTGCTTGTTGATCTCTATGTGCTTTCCAACACTTTAAAGTTTACGTCTTGCAACACTTTCTGATCCACACATACCCAGCATGCGCCCACACACACTCACACCGTGCCAAATAAAATTTAAGAACTCACACACACTCTTACAGTGATATTTTCCGTTTTATTTTCGAGATGTTGATTTCCGCGCGCTACGTTATGAACTGGTGCCGTTGTCGTTACAGACTAAGATCAGCGGCCGCAACAACAGCCTGTTGCTTCATGCGGTCGGTTCAGTCCCACATAAAAAAAAAAACAAATAAATACACACCGACGCGACAAACGGGCACGTTGGCGTTTTTGGTACTCTTCTTCCATATAATATTGCTGGGTACCGTATTGGCGCGTAGTATTTGTTTTTGTTTTGTTCATGGCATCCCCAACCGCAACACATTTAGATGGCGATGAAATCGATTTGGGGTGTTTTTTATATTTACATCAATTGTCTTTTTTTTCTCACATTTAATAAATACATACATACTAACATATTTTTGTGCTTAGTTTGTTTTTAAATTTTGACTAACCCTTTGTTTTAAAAAAAAAATGCGCATCGACTTCTCTGTTGGCTTTGAATGTGATTTTTTGTTTCTGCGCATTATTTTGCGCGCCAAGAGTTAAAACGTATTGTTTTGTACCTGAGTTATCTAGTGAGATCCGTACGTACCATATACAGATACATACATACATAGTTATGTTTGAATACCGCTTAACCAATACCTTGAATTAACTATTTAATTGCAATACCTAGAAGAGCTTGTGAGCCTCTGCTTTTATTTGCATTTGATCTTGGTGCTTTGAAATACAGAGCGTCAGAGACACTTTTCATCGACACCAATCCAACAGCAACAACAACAACAGTGACCGCGGCAGCAACAGTTTAAATAACAACAAAACTGGTTTACAAGCCACTGTAACTTGCGTAATCAAGTCGGTTAACGTGGCTTTAAAAATGCCTACAGAACACACACACAACTCTCATACATAAATACGTACACAACCTTTGCTCTGCCTCTCAATTTATTATTGGCAGCGTCACAGTCACTAAATCTAATTAACAAGACAGCACTGTACAATTAACCTCGGCCATATGTTCGCAGATCGCAATTCAACACAATTATTAACATATAATTTAATTTACATGTACATATTTTGTGAATCATTTGATTACTACCGTAAAACTAAGCAAGTAAGAAGGCTCTAGTTGAGTAAACTCGCTAGTAGATACCCTAAACCCTTGACCATACAGACGGACACACGGTCGGGCTTACAGACATAAACATATGTACGTGTACTACCGGACTAATCTCCGGTGTTTCTCAACCTATTTTAATAAAAATTTCACAGATTTTCATTATTTTTATATTTGTTTCAATCACCATTTTCGAGTTTTCGAAATTTAAGATTTTTTTGTTATCGATTCCACGTGTAAATCGTAAACTTGAAAGGTTATCGAAAATTTGAAAATAACTTTTCCTGCTTAATGATTAGAAGAGCTCATATCCAAAAACTGGAGTCTTTAGGTTCTGTAGTTCCTGAGATCAACTCGTTCATACATACGAACAAAAATACGGATAGACAGGCATGGCTAAATCGACTCGGCTGTTGATGCTGATTAAGAGTATATATACTTTAAGGGGTCGGAGAAGCTTCCTTCTGCCTGGTACATACATTTCCACAAAACTATTATACCCTTTTTTACCCTATTCATAGGTTAAGGGTATAAAAAGGAACCTGTTGGTAAACAAATTCTATATTCCAGCACGAGATAATAGTACACACTTTTATGTATTCAACGACAGTCAGAATCAAATGGAAGTTCTCAGCTATTATGTTAAAGATTTCCCCATCTTATAATGCACTTATGTCAAATGAAAGTAATTGGTTTTCGCGTAACAGGCAAATTGCCAGCCTTTTACCCCTCCTTCCGCATAAGCAGATTTATCAGGCATATAAATTATTTCTACATAGTTGCAGTTGAGCAAAGAAAGCCTAAGAATATGCAAAATGTCAATACGTATTAAGTTTATCTAGCAATCTTACCTAATATTTAATAATAACAAGTAAGAAGGCTCTAGTCGAGTACGCTCGACTAGAAGATACCCTTTACCCTTGATCATACAGACGGACAAACGGTCGGGCTGACAGACATACACATATTTACATGTACTACTGAACCAATGCTTGATGGCTTCATATCTCCGGTGTTTCTTAACCGATTTTAATGAAATTTTTACAGAAGTTCATTATTTTTCTAATAGTTTCAATCATTTTCAGTTTTTTGAAATTCAAGAATTTTTTGTTATCGATTACATGTGTATATCGTAAACCTGAAAAGTTATCGAAAATTTGAAACAAACTTGTCATGCCTAGGGATTAGGAGAGTTTATATCCAAAATCTGGAGTCTCTAGCTTTTGTAGTTTCTGAGATCGACGCGTTCATACATACAGACGGACAGACGGACGGACGGACGGACAGACAGACGGCCATGGCTAAATCGGCTCGGCTGTTGATGCTGATCAAGAATATATATACTTTATGGGGTCGGAGAAGCTTCCTTCTGCCTGTTACATACATTTGCACAAAAACATTATACCCTTTTTTTACCCATTTCATGGGTTAAGGGTATAAAAAATATACCACGATCGTTTTACTATGATACTACATATTTATAAAGATTGACTGCAAATTGCAATTTTTAGTACTTTGATTAAACGCCTATATACAATTACTTGAAATCTTTACTTGAAATAAATCATGTGATTAAATAAAATCTGATATTATATTAATGTAATTTCTAATCTGGACATAAATATCGCGTACACAGTCCAACTTTGATCCCAACAGGGTTTTTTTTTACACAAAGGTTGTCAAGGCAATATCAGTAATAACAATAATAATAAAATAAGTTTTGAGAATTTATTTGATAAAGCGAGTTTCTAGGAGAAAAATCGTTTCGACTGTATTATCTTATATATACAGTATTGGTCAAATCTAAAGCACACACGAATGCGTATAAGGTTGGTGTGATGTTTGAAAACAAGTTTTAGAGAAGCCCCAAACTCATTTTCTCCAAATATAATAACTTCAATATTGTTTGTAAATTAAATATTCTTCCTGATCAATGTAAACTATATTTTAAAACTTGCGTTTGGACGCCATAGTTGTGTGCGCTTTTTATTTTGGGTGCTGCTGCAAAAAAGCAGCATAGTCAAAAATCGAAATAATGTCCAGATACAAATTGTAAAATTACGAGTGTGATTTCAGATAGTACATTACTAACGGAATCAATACAAGCGACCTCTATATTGTAGCTGTTGGCCAGCAGTGGAGCTGGCGCTCGACGGACCGGGCAGCATGGACAGTTGCTGTCTGGACAATTGCTGGTCATAAACACTGGAGCCGCGTCCCGGTGCATAGCCTTGTGTGATGCTGCCCGTTGCCTTGGCATTCTGCATAAATGTATATAGCAATTAACAATAGAACTTATATATTAATTGGGAGCAAGTCACCTGTGCTGGACTAGTGCTGATCTGTAGAACATTGGAATGCAATGATAGCTCGCTTAGCAATGGCTTGTAGATAACCTCGGACAGTAAATGCGGTGGCGGCGGCACATGACCCTGTGGCGCACCTTCATGCTTGACCTCAATGTGATAACGTTCGGGCAGTTTCTCCATGGTCACCTGAGGCTTGGATGTTTGCACGGACAGACTACTGGGCAGACTACCAGTCTGCACCTGAACAAGGTCCGATTGCGTGATCGATGGTTGATCCAAATTGATGTGCAAAACCTGCATCGGCTGAGCCTTTGCCGATGGCGAGCCTGGAGCCTTGCTCACCGTTGCACCGGGCCCGGCCTGAAGCTCCACATGGTAGGCCGGGCGCAATGGCAGACTATAGTTATATATAGATTGTAGGCGAGCATCGGTTTGATGCTGTGTCGTCGGTGGCGCCGCCGTTGTCTGATAAAACAGTGTTCCCGTACTTGGATACTGGGCAGTTGACTCTGCAAGTAAATTTGAAAGATGAAGAAAATCACTTTTTAATCTGAATATTCATTAAATATGATAGTTCAACTAATCATTTTGTTTATTTTTTTTTAATATGAACTGGTTTAGCATAACGATTAATGTTCTTACTGTTCCAGGACACTTTCGCATAGTCCGCGGCACGACGGTAGTCATCGTGTTCTGCGAATCGAGTTGTAAAACAAATAACGAAATGAAAAATAAGTTGTGAGTCTGTGATGGTTAGAAATTTAGTTCGCGCTATGTGATAGCTAAGTAACCATTTAACAACTATGTCAACTGTACATATCTCGTACACAGTAGTATATTGGAGATAAAATAAGCTATAAAGGCCTCAAAAAAAGACTACAAACAGTTCTTCACAATAAGGTTCTCAAAATATTAAATGAAATTGTGTTTCTGTATAAAAGTTACTGTCACATTCGAAAATGTATTACTGTACAACGAAACTATTAAAAAAGTCTGACGTCTAACTTTAAAGTTATGAAGAAACAACATTCTTAAAAGGGAACAAAATGTTATTATACATTCAATGCACTGAAAGTTGTTTACTTAGATCATTTGCATGCACAACTGCAAGATACTCTTTTTACAAATAATTAAAGGGGTTACACAATAGTGCCACTACCAAATTTACGGAACCTTTCTTACTCTGTTGCTGCTGTTGTGCATAGTTGGCAGGACTCTTGTAGTACGCCTGATGTTGCTGACTCGGCGGCGATGGACTACGTCCGCGTTTTCCAGACGTCAATAGACTGCCAGACGCCGGCTGCGAAGTATATTATCACATAAACGTATATAAATTATGTAATCATTGTGGTATACCTTCTGGAGCAATGGCAGTTGAGGATGCAAACGCATGGGCGATAGAAAGACCTGCGCGGTTGCAGCAACCGCCGCCTGCTGCATAGCCTGCACCTGCTGCAGGGCAAACATTTCGTTTTCTTTTGCTTGCTTTTTGCGCGTCTCGTCGTCGTTAAGCACTTTTTTTAATTGCACTACCAGTTGATGCTTTTTTTGATGAAGATCGGCCAACTGCTCATCCAATATGGTTATTTGTCCGCGTGTTTCTTCCAGGGCCAAATTGTTTTCACGCTCACGGACTTCACGTTCCCGTCGCATACGCAACGCTTCGCATTGTCTTTCATATTCTGAAATAATATTAAGGTGATATTAGTTTCTCATTTTTGATATTACATAGATTGTTATAATTGCAAACCTTCCTGCCTGCGTTGACGGTCGGCTAGAATAAAGCCTTTGAGTGACCCTCGGAGTTTTTCAGCTCTTTCCGCAGCTGCCGCTTGCACAGCTGCATTATTATTGTTAACCGCAGACGCTGGCGGCATCTTTGTGTTATGCTTAGTTATCTTGCCAATTTTATAAGCTTTATAGGACCGCCGAGCAGCTCGTAAATTGTGTTCAGCAAACACAAGAACGGCAAGATCGCTACCAGCAGTCGCCTAAAACAGAAACAAAAATATTGGAGCCCAAATGGCTTTATGTTGTCACGCCTTCTAGTGCACTATACTTTTTGCTTTTATTTGCGATTTAATTGCCACGTGTTTATAGGTATTGCCGGTAAGTAAAAAAAAACTTCGTTTTTGAACTTAATGTTTGGTTTATTCTGTCTTTTTACTAAATAATAAACAATTCGATGTGCGCAGCAAATGCGGGCTGGCAACTCTGCACTTATAGTGACTGACTTACAGTTGTCTCCCTTGCTCTTAATCGTGGACAGCTGGTTCACATATCGCTAGTTATAAGGTATCGATAGCAACATTCATCGATGGAATCATCAAAGGAAGCCAGCTCAGTTGCAGTCGAGTTTTCTTTGCATCTTGTTGTTGGTATGCGTTAAGAATTCGCGAGAAGTAAACTAAAACATAACAACAAAGTGCTTAAATATATAAATTTAAATATATATATATATATATTTGTATATGTTGCTTCCAATGGACACTCGCGTTTCTTTAGTACAAAAAAATATATGATGAGTGTGTAATAATATATCAATAATATATATATTACTGATATTAAGTGTACCGCCACACACTCATCTTATATTTTGTACTAAAGAAACGCGAGTGTCCATTGGAAGCAACATATACAAAAAAAATAAATATATATATATATATATATATAAATAATAATAATATATATATTACTGATATTAAGTGTACCGCCACACACTCATCATATATTTTGTACTAAAGAAACGCGAGTGCCCATTGGAAGCAATATATACAAGAGCTGTAAAATGTGTTCAGTTATTTGATTAACCCACTTTGGATTATTTAAAGACTCGGTGAAAATCATTTGTGCCTGCCAATAAGTATTTTATAGTAAACAAGAAGAAAAAACCAAACCAAAAGGCGGTGAAAATAGGAAGAAGAAGCAACACAGCGGTAGCAAGTTACAGCAACAACATAAAAACAGCAGCAACATGGCCAGTGAGTAATACTACCAACCAAAAGAATGAAATTGGAACTATAAAGTTTATATGTAAATAGAATAGAACTATAAAGTAAACTTAAACATTATGTGAACACAGAGGCAGCTATTAAAAAATTTCAGCAGTACGTTTAGCATAAACAAATGCAGCTCATGCGTATCATTGTTTGTGATTGTATGTGCTCGTGTATGTGTTTTAATGTGTATGTGTACGTGGGCAATGTCTGCATTTTATGTGCATATTATATTTTACGAACTGATTCTGAATGCACAACAGATACATGAGCCCGCCGCCAGACCAGGTGCTTCAGGTCCGTCTGGCTGCCTCTTCTATCGCTACCGGCTAAAAAAAAAGAGTTGCGTCAAGTGAAGAGGGTGTCAGGGGTGTCAAAATGGGGACTGCAGTTGCAACCGCTTTTGCGACTAGGGAGTCATGTGTGAAAAATCAATATTTACGCGCTTAACCTTTTGTTATTTTTATACCCTCAACCCATGAAATTGGTAAAAAAGGGTATAATGTTTTTGTGCAAATGTATGTAACAGGCAGAAGGAAGCTTCTCCGACCCCATAAAGTATATATATTCTTGATCAGTATCAACAGCCGAATCGATTTAGCCATGTCCGTCTGTCTGTCGGTCCGTCCGTCCGTCGCGTCGATCTCAGGAACTACAAAAGCTAGAGACTCCAGATTTTGGATATGAGCTTTCCTAATCCCTAGGCATAGCAAGTTTGTTTTTTGATAACTTTTCAGGTTTACGATATACACATGTAATCGATAAAAAAAAATTCTTGAATTTCAATAAACTGAAAATAAGGATTGAAACTATAAGCAAAATAATGAACTTCTGTAAAAATTGCATTAAAATCGGTTAAGAAACACCGGAGATATGAAGTCATCAAGCATTGGTCCAGTAGTACATGTACACATGTGTATGTCTGTCAGCGCGACCGTCTGTCCGTCTGTATGATCAAGGGTTAAGGGTATCTTCTAGTCGAGCTTACTCGACTAGAGCCTTCTTACTTGTTGTTATTGCTAATGATGATTTTTACACTTATCTTTGCATTCTTTACAATTGGAACACAAAATGATCACACTTGGATCGTAATAGTAACTGTCAATAGGAATGGGTTAACTGTTATCTGTTCTGTTAGTTGTGCCTCATTTGCTTCTAAAATGAACATCTTTAACGACAACCCTGGTTTTGGCTAAATTGGTGGCTTTTAAAATTATTTTAGTCTGATTGGATTCTTAGGGTGCTTCGAAATCAGAAGAGTTTTAGCTAAATCATTGGTTGGTCACACTTATAAACACAAAATCAAAACTCAATTAAACAATCACATTCAATCAGTGAATCACATTTTGGCTTTTAGTTCAAATTTGTGACAAATTTTTACTTTAGTCAATGATTTTATTATTAATTTGCAGAAGTCAACGTTGTGTGTCATACTTTATCACTGATTGGTCTGTAACATGTTACACTGCGTTTCAGTCCAACTGTTATTTCATTAAACTGGGAAACCACTTTTCACCAGCCACCTATCCATGAGTTTGCGACAACGGCAACTACGACGACGAAGGCTCCCATTAATAAATGAATAAATATACGTGGCGGCACATAGGGTGCCAGTTTAACTGGCATTACCAATATGCAACCCCCCTGGGTTCAAAACAACAAATACACCCACACATACACCCAAAACTCTTGTACGTGCTGACGCACATTTGGTGGCAACACCACCAGAGCAGCCCATTTCTCCTAGCTATCTGGCTGCAGCTGCGCCCCAAACTCACTTTAGAATTTAATTGGTCCTTTGTGCCTCAGCCTCAAACCCCCGCATCACACCGCACCGCACCGCTTGGGCACACTGATAAAGCATATCGCTCCCCGAATCACCCTGCGTACCAAATGTTTGGGTTATGGGCATCGGGCTCTCCCTTTTCTTTTTTATTGTTTTTATTATTTTCGGGCTTTTCCATTCGTTTCACGCTGCTTTCGCTGCAGATTACAGACGGGGTTTTCTTAGTTTCGTTGCAAATGATTCAAAGTTGAGACTTGTGATTTTCTTCTTTTTTTTTCTGTGCTGCCTTCTCGTCGTCTTCCTTAACTGCTAATAAGATTTCGGTCTGCTCTTTATGGTCTTGAGGAAATGGTGTGGGGGGAGTGTGGAGACAAAGAATGTGCGCTATTTTAATTGAGCTCGCAACCAATTCAAATTGGCACAGAAATTCATATCAATTAACTCGCGCTCTTGAGTTACAGCCGAAGGACACGTTTCGAAGACGAAGGCCGAAAAAGTTTGAAGTATACTTTTGGGAGTGAAGTGCTGTTAATTGTCAGTTAGAGTTGGCCAATTTATAATCAGCCTGCCTTTGTGTTTTACTATTTTGACACTTGAAGATGTTACCTTTTTGGCAAAATGTTAAATTGGGATATTTCCATCCATACTATAGAAAGCATTTAGAAATATAACGATTAAATAATTTATGATTTAAGACACGACCAATTACTAATTTTGGAAACTTGAATGATTCATTTAAAGTGACAATATATTTGACTTTTAGAATTTAAAATATTTTTTTATTTTAATTTATAGTTATTTAAATATCTAGTTTTATGTCGAGCAACTATAGCTTTTAAATAGTGCTCTGTTATAGCATTTCAAATCGTTTTGTGTTGTGTGTGTGTGTGTTATGTCTAAGCCAATTGAAGACTGTGGATTATATTATTATTCATTCGTTTGTTGTGCGATCTAATACCAATTAAATGGTTAAAGTTAAACACTGCACTCTCGTCAGCTTTTACACCCCTATTTTCATACCTCAACCTAGATAAATACAGATATATATAAATGTATATCAAATCAAAATTTTTGCTTACGCACGCTGCCCCAGGACGCAGGAGCAGTGCAACATCACAGAAGTCACAGGCATCTCAACAGGATAAAACTTGTGTGGTATCCAAATCCTTAAAAACAGCTGTCAGCGAATTGAGCATGGGCAACTATGAGCTGTCAATGACCAGAATCAATGAAGCAATGCAAAACAACATCAACAACGACAACAACAGCAATCATGAAGAGATGACAGCCCTGTTGGAACTGAAGAACATTGTGGTGCGACTGCGTCTGAAGCGTGAAACCGCAGATCAGATAATTGGCCCGACCTGTAAATCACAAGCACTGCCGCATAGTTTCAGCGTCGAGATGCTCGATGTCGTGCAGAAGGTGCTGCGCTGCCGCAATCATTACGAGGTGTTGCGTATCTCGCATCATGCCACCTACTCAGAAGTGAAGCGTGCCTACAAACGGCTTGCCTTACGCTTGCATCCCGACAAGAATCGGGCACCCGGCTCGGAGGAAGCCTTTCGACGCATCAACGAGGCAGCCGATACCCTAACGGATAACCAAAAGCGCATTGAATACAATATGCTAATTACTGTCGGGGATTGTTGTACCAGGAGCAAGGCGAGAGACCGTACGCTAGAATCAGAGGACTTTGAGCCTCGACGCTGCTATCAACCAGCTAATCTGCGTGTGCCACAACGCCAGTCGCTTTATCAGACCGAGCAGTTGGTTATTGGACTGGTTGCTGCTCTGGTTTTTATCATTATAACCATTCACTATTTGGCTATGGCGCCAAACTATAGATTTACGCAAACCAGGTGAGCTCTAAATAGTCGATTTTCTTTAGTCAATGCTCAGTCTTGCCATTCCTTCATCTTGAATGCAGCACACATAGCGAACTGCATGTTACTGGCCTAAATCGCATAACCTACTTTTTGACGCCAGACTTTGCGGCAAGCCAAACGCCACAGCAGCAGCAGCGTCTCGAGTACGAGATCGAAAAGATCTTTATCTCGGACTTAAAGTATAATTGCAAGCAGGAACGTAAGCTGCGTAAGTTTACTATTTTCCAGCTGGTGTCATGTGTAACTTAACCATTCTTAATGCGATGGTATGTTGCAGGTGACAAGTTGTTGCAACGTGCTCGCAACTCCAACAATCAGAAGTTTCGGGATCATGCGTTAGGGATGCCCACGCCTGCTTGCATCGCTCTCGTCAAGCTGGATCAGATAAAGTACGAGACACCGGTTTTGGACAATAACTCGGATACCAATAAGCGCTGAAAATCAGAACAGTATCATAAAAAAGATGTGACCAAATTTAATGTATTTAAGTCAATCTTTTGTGCACTTTAAAAATCGTAATAGACAAAACAACTAAATAAACATTTTAAACGCTTCTGTGATTCTGCGATTGTGAATGCCATTTGGATCCGCCATCGAACGATTTTTTTTTCAACTAGTGCTTATTTTGTTAATGGTGACACTTAGTTCATGTTTGATTTGATAATTAGTTTTATCCTTCCGCTGAACAAATATGGTTGTGTATACGTTTGAACTTTGAAATTATGGTAATATTGTGAGAAAGTTGCGTACTGATTTTGGAAAAGTGAAAGATACTGGCATCCTCATCGATAAACTAATGCGTGAAAAGCTCAAAACAGTGCATGCACCCGTGAATATTGCTGCTGTGGCAGAAAGTGTGCGTGAAGCGCCATCAACATCAATTCACCGTCGTTCTCAACAATTGAACATTTCGGAGACATCATTGAGACAAATTTTGCATAAAGACCTTGGTATGACGCCATGGCCAGCCGAGGCAGCCATTTGAATGAAATTATTTTTCATTATTAACCGGAAGGATTGTACTTTCAAATAAATAAAGAAGTTTGAGAAAATATTCGGTAGTTTTTTTTTTTATCTCATTAAAGTCTTAGTTGAGTTATTTTTTACTTAATTAACTTAAAATTTAACCATTTTACATGGGATCTTATTAAGTGTAATCGAAAATTTAGAATATGAAATGCCAAAAATACACATTTATTGTCCTGTGCGCTCCTATAATCCAATTTCGGAGTGACACGATATTGCACGGGGCAGGACTAACAAAAAGCACCAACATACACAAACGCCCACAAGCAAAAAAAAAAAAATTAAATGGCCTAAAAGCAAAAGCAATTGCCCCACAATTTTCCAAGCAAACAAATTCCGGCAGTCATAGCACACAACTTCGTTGCGCCACGTCCGCCCCTGCTCTATGCATATGCCCTTCGGTTCGCTTGACTCTATGCTGAAAAGCTAACGAACTTGCCACATTGCATTGAATACTGAATGTTGAATGTTGATAGCTGAATACCAACGAGTACCAGTTACAGCAAAATCACCAAACAAATGACAAAGCACGCTAAAGGAGCCAGACGAACATGAAAAATAATGCATTCCATTCACATAAAAGGAGTCAGGGGCAGGGTGGCCTTCCTGGTCTGGCCCCAGCAGGTAGTCAGGCGGAAGTGTCAAGCTGCACCTGCCATTCTGTCACTCAGATGGTGGCAAACTGTCCAACTGCAATTCAGCATTTAACAACAAATGCAACAATTTCTTTCAATGGATGGGATTCAGTGAATGCACGCATAAGGGTAACATTTTTCCCTTTGTTAAAAGCAGGGTTGTAGGGTTGCACGGTTCACATTTGCAGGTTCTGTTGTTGTTGTTTCAAATGCTTGTGCGGCACTTGAAGTGTGTGTGTTTAATATACCCAGTTTAAATAGTTCAAGAAGGGGGTGATGGTATACAAAAAAAAAACCAAATTAAACCTAAAGTTTTTTACCTAAAAATTAAAGTACAATCGTTATAAAAAATAGCTTTTTCATTGAACAATAATAATTAATTTGTAATGTAGAAACTTAACTATTTTGTTTTCAATATTTTAATATAAAAACAAGTAAGAAGGCTCTAGTCGAGTAAGCTCGACTAGAAGATACCCTTCATCCATGACCATACAGATGGACAGACGGTCGGGCTAACAGAAATACACATACGGCTGTGTACTTCTGTACCAATGCTTAATGGTTTCATATCTCCGGTGTTTCTTATCCGATTTTAATAAAAATTTCGAAAATTTGAAACAAACTTGCTATGCCTAGGAATTATGAGAGCTCATATTTAAAATCTGGACTCCCTCGCTTTTGTGTTTCCAGAGATCGACGCGTTCATAAATACGGACAGACGGACGGACGGACAGACGGCCATGGCTATATCGACTCGGCTGTTGGGGGGTCAGAGAAGCTTCCCTTTTTTACTCATTTCATGGGTTAAGGGTATACAAATTACCTACATTATTTCTTGAAAACTTTCTTAAAATGAGTTATGAATTTCTTTTTCCCTACAAATTAGTACTTGTCACCCACGAGCTTAATGTATAATTTCAAAAACATTGTATCTTGTGACAAATGTATATATGTACATACATATAGTATGTACGTAAGATATGTGGCCAACAATGTCTGCTTTATACATTCAATAAATGACATTCGCATTTCATCTTATTTCAAATATTATTTTTGTTAAATTTATTTCACTATGCGCACGAAAAAAACAAGTTTTTAAAGCCTTTAGTAACTTTATTTGAAAAAAAATAAAATAAAAACTTATCGAAGACCAAAACGCACATTTCATAATCTTGCATTATTCTCTGCGCACCCTATTCGCCGGCCATCATCTCCATAAACTCTGCAAATAAAACAAAATAAGTTGGAAAGTAGCTAAGCATAATAATAAATGATAATAAATTACCATCGAAGTCTACGGTGCCAGAGCCATCGGTATCAATTTCAGCAATGATGCCATCAAGGTCACTTGATGAGAGCTTGTCATCCAGGGCAGCGAGAATCTCTTTGAGCGTGGAAGTGGTTATGTAACCATTGCCCTCGCGATCGTACAAGCGAAATGCCTCTTTCAGTTCCTTTTGGATGGCCTCGGCGTCCTCCTCCTCAAGAAAATGCGCTGCAATATTGCAGAAACCATCGAAGTTCACTTTTCCCGTATCCTCCGGATCATTGTCATCGATGAGATCCTGCAATTCGCTCTCCTCAAACATTTGACCCATACTGTTCAAGATCGTCTTCAGTCGCAGTGTCTCAATAAACCCCGTCTTTTGCGTATCAAACATTTGGAATGCCTTGCGCATAATGTCCATTTTCTCATCGTCCTCCTAAAATATTCAATATTCAATATGGCGAACATTAGAACAACCACAACAGCGTATGATATAATAGCCCAATAACAACAACAAAAAGGAATTCGTACCATTTTGCTGCTATTGGATTGTGTTCTGTTCCGTTTCGATCCGCCGCGTAGCGATTATAAATGTGAGATGCGACTGCGAGTCTGAGTACGAGTGCGATTGCCTTTTAGTTGTTTCTCCGTGCGAGTACGAGAACGAGTTGCTCCGTTGGAACGCGAACGTGCACTAATCCGATCGTCTGGCCAAAATCATTATTTATAAACAACAAAATATGCTTTGTGGGCTATACGTCACCCTCACCCTCACCACTCACCCCTGAACCCTCCCACAACCACCCGCAGACCTGCGAGCACCCACCTCGACATGCTCATCCTTCAAGTTCGGATATTGTTGGTTTGACTTTTCCGAAACGGTTTATTAACAACGACAAAAAAAAAACAGAAAAAAAAACAAGTAAGGAAGTTATCTTTGGCATGCCGAATATTATGTACACTCTTGTTAAAGATCTAGAATTTGTATGGCAGATGTATGATATCGTGCTAGTCCTATAACGCTGATATTATAGTTATAAACAAAGGTTTCAGCTCAATATAAACAATACATGGGTGGATACATGGGCGTCGCCTCAGGTCGCTGATAAAAAATAAATATACTTCAATAGATCGGACATCCGCTTTTTTATGTTACACATTTCATGACAAAATCATAATACAATTTTCAAGTGTATAAACAGAAAAGAAACGAAATAGAATAAATAACCCCTTCACTTTTTCCTTTCACATCATCCTACATCTCGGTATTGGAATGTGATGGCAGAGGCTGGCCAGACGCGTTTAGAACAAAGTGATACAGCACACAAATGACGCGACGTCATTTTCAGCTCTTCTACCTCGGGTAGCCGGAAAAACCACAAACACAAGCACATCGTACACAGCGCTCACACCCACAATTACACAATATATATCTACACAAACAACAACAATAAGTGCAAAGAGGCAACAACAACAGAAATTGCCCAAGTCGAACATAACTAGTCACTAAAAATCGACTATAAACGTCCTCACAATCAGTCACAAAATCAGCTCACAATTTCTCACGGTAATTGTATTTTTAGTACTTTATAGCAATTTTGTTTGTCCATATGAGTGGGCCAGATGTCGATGACGATGTGGTCGCTGCCAAAAAAAAAAAAAAAGCATTACGGAACGCCCGATAATTTCACCTCTCCTGCGTCGTAAATTTTGTCTGCTGCTGCTGCTTCTGCTGATGCCGCTGCGGACAAAATATAAATTGTTGATGTGGTTTTAAATTTTGGCGTTAAAGCAAACAAACAGGCATTTGAGGCTGGAAAATGGACATTCAGAATAGTTAGATTTGCACCAAAACCCAGTGTGCACAGTGGGGCATATGAGGTAAGGCATTCTATCGATGTGTTCGTATATAACCTTCTGTTTAATTAGTTTGGCTTTTGTGGTGTGGCATTTTGAGTAATAGCCAAAGGCAAAGGCAACTTTTGATAGCCAATTTGGGAATAATTATTTATGGTAATAAATAAATGGTAATATACTCCGGTTTTGTGATATGGAACTGGATCCATAATATCTATCCACGAGTGTGGTTTTTTTAAATTAAGAAACAAATTTCAACGCATCTATTATGTTTATTCTTGTATTCTCTTTAAGATAGATAATTTAAAAACCAAAAAGATTTGAATGCAACAATTTTGAGGGTTATTTTTATATTCTAATACATAAGGTATAGAGTCCGTCCTTCACAGCCCTTTAAGCTATAGATTTTGCAAATATCTTGGCCGATGAGTTTGTCAGAAAAAGTGTTAAAATTGAGACGCTACACCCACTGGGTGTAATCAATAACAAGTACATACCCCTCGATATGCAAATGTATAAAAACAAAAACACCCATATTAATCACATAACGGTTGAGTTGACTATAATTTATTTACTTATGTTCTTAGAGTGAAAAATTATCTGCCATAAATGCTTGTATATATTTTTTCACGCCGCAGGACAATTTGCTTAATATATTTATTGAGATACGTTTTGATTTTTATTTAAAAAACGCATTGAATACACGGTATCTTCACGTCAAGCTCATTTTAGTTGTTGCCACCTTTTTCTGTTTTATACAACTTTTATTCATTATTTATACTCCACAAAGCTGCTTCAATTCCCATTATGTGCGCTATTGCATGCCGAGCAGCTTTTTGTTGTCAACACTTTTCAACTAGGGTACACGGTTTGTGTCTGGCCCTTGCCATTCGCCTCGCTTGACATCATATTGGATTTGGCAAGGAAAAAGCTTATTAGAGTTTTAGGGGGCTATTTAAGCCATGTGTTTGATTAATTTTAATCCTCATGACCTATCCCCAAAACCAAGGGATAATCAGTTGTTTAGAGTGCTCCATCTTTATATATACATGAAGCACCCAATTATTTTAGGCAATTTCCATATTGCTATATCAATATGCAGTTTTATGTCGTGGAAATTCTAGTCAACTGAAATAAGAGAGTAAAGTTTCTAATAAAAAATGTTCTTTAAAATTTTGAAATATCCTTTCTGGTGCATTGTCTGAAAATCGAAATAGTAAATGGTTAAATTGAGTGTTTTTAAAATTACACGCTTTTAGCTTTATAAATTTTCCATTTATGCAACATTGGCAGCCAGCAGGTCGTTAAGGAAACTTTGGGAAAATTACTGTTTTCCGATTTTTTCCCAAAATTAATTCTCAATAAACTCAATCCCCGAATTCTTAGCCTGTAAATGAGCATTTAATGGGGCACGCTTTAAGCGTTTGCAAATCATTTTTTGGAGTTATTTGCGACGAACTAACAGTTCGCAAATAAATGGGATTACATTTTGGTTGGTCGAGCTCGCTCGAGCAGCCAATAACCGGAATCTTTAGCAATAAATTAACTAGGAAAACAATAGGCTAAAGCCAGATGAGACGAGCCGTGCCTTGCGTGCCATTTGTCCCTTGTATTTTAATTATCTCGTTAGCCATAACCCGGATAATGGCCAGATAAGAACCGAAGACATGCTAAAAATAAAACTTGAATGTGTAATTAAAAACCATAGTGAAGTGCTTTTTGCATTACAAATTTATCGATTGCCATTAATATAATAATAATAATACACGGGTAAAAAGGGTATAATGGTTTTGTAAAAAGTATTTCGGTTTACAAATGTAATCTATAACAATTAAATCTTGAATCTTTTTGATAAAAAAAACTTAGAAAATCAGTAACAACTAAAAAATAGATTAAAAAAAATATTCTTTGTCTGGTTTAGCTGAAATGGACGAGCTCATTGAGCAGCTGAAGACGACAAGCGTCAGTTTGGACAACACGACGACGACGTTGTTGTGCGAGATTTCAGCCACAAAGGATCCCAAGCTGTTTGACAAGCACGAACTGGCCGAATGCTTTCTCCGTCTGACACAATGTGAGGACACAAATGTGCGCAAAGAGGCAGCCAAATGCATAGCGGAGATAACCAAGTCGGAGGTGCAACGGAAGAAGTTTACCAAACGCGAAATCATTGCCGCCTTCCTTGAGTGCCTGCGTCATGTTCCAGCGACAGATGGCAGCATGGAGCTGCCCATACAGATATGCCGCGCGCTGGGCAACATATGTTACTTGAACGACGAAGCGCGTGATCTCATCTTAGAGCTGCAAGGTGATGCAGTGCTGCTGCGTCTACTCGACATTGCCACCATCGAGGATGCGGCCAATGCGCCGCAATTCATCAAGGTACGCGGCGGGTTGCTCTCCAATTATTTGCTAGGTGGCGAGGGGCTAGCTAAACGCGCCATGGAGTTGGGCATTATGCAGCAGCTGCAACAGATTGTAGATACAGGCGCTAGCAACGTGGAACAGCACGAGGATCTCTTGCTGAACACATTGCCACTGCTCAGCATACTCACCGAGAATGTGGCCGACCTGAACTTTGAAGCTCAACTCAATTTAAAGTTGTCGCGCATTTTGGCAGCCTCCACAAATCCCGATCTAGCCGAGATGTGCCTCGAACTGTTGCACTATCAGGCCGAGAGCGATGAGGTCAAACTGATCCTGGCCAAGGATGGCCTCTGCGAGACCATCTACAATCTACTCGAGAGATACAAGACCCTGGCAAGCACTAGCGAAGCGCGTGCTCTTATGAAACTGGCCTGCGAACTGATTGTGCTTATTTTGACAGGAGGTAAGGAGTATAATCAAAAATGATTGTTAGTGAGGCTAGAAAGAAAAAACTGTTTGTGTTTAAGGTAAATCTTTCTTTTAGTTATAAAGTTGTCAGTTCAAAATATATAACATAGATATAATGATTTCTGAAAATTTGAAAAAAAGAAGAAGAAGTTGGGTAGAAATAATGTTCATATTCATTATTCTATATAGCTTATCTATTTTCAAACACTGTAATCACTTTTCAATCAGTTCTTTAAACCTTTGCGTACATTTCACGAGTGAGACTCGTCATCGACATGAATAACTAAACAAATCAAATTATATCTTTACTTTAAGATTAGCTATTCAAAAGTTTGACTGAACTTAAATATGATGCAGTTAATATATGATAAATAATAATTAGTGTTCCGTGTATTATGTTATTCATAGTTATCTCTCCCATTTTAGATGAATCCATGCATTATTTATACACAACACCACTGCTGAAGAACATGGTCGATTGGCTGGACTCGACGGATATTGATCTTCTGACAACTGGAGTGCTGGCCCTGGGCAATTTTGCACGCACGGACAGCCATTGCATTTACTTTGTAGAGCAGCAGACCATGAACAAGCTGCTGAAAGTGTTGGCTAAGAACAATGGCGTAAATGACGATGTGCGTCTGCAGCATGCGTTGCTCAGTGCGTTACGCAATCTTGTTATACCCAAACCGAACAAGAATGCAGTCATTCAGGCAGGTCTGGTGCAAACAATATTGCCAATGCTGGAAATCCATCAGCCGCCAGTTGTATTTAAACTGCTTGGCACGCTTCGCATGACCGTAGATGGTCAGGGTAAGTAAACAAAAAATCTTATTTACCTTCTAGTCAACTTTTTAACTTTACTCGTTTTACATTTCGCAGAGAAACTGGCACTGGAGCTACTTAGGAACAAGACACTAATTGAGCAACTGGTGCACTGGAGCAAATCGTCGGATTATGCGGGTGTCACTGGCGAATCGCTGCGTCTAATGGCCTGGCTGATTAAGCATGCGTATCTTAGCAAAATTGCCTACGCATTGCCCCGCAAGGGTGATGCACCTGCCGAGCAAATCGCTGATAAGTTGCCATTGGCCCAGGACTACGATCGCACCAGTCTCAGCGAATTTCTGGCCATTGAAGGCACAATCGAAGCAATGGTCAGCATGCTGACAGCACAGCATTTAGTTATGCAAAACGAGGCATTGATTGCGTTGTGTATACTCTCCGTGGTGTATTTGTCGCAGCGCAGTGAGGTGGAGCAGGCGCAACGTCTGCAGGACGAGCTAATTAAATGCAATGTCGGCGCTAAATTGGCAGAACTTATCACCAAATCATCGGATAGCATGACCAAGGAGATTGTTGAGAACCTGCAGAACTGCATTAATTTACTCAAAACCGCTGAGAAGCTGGTCGCACATCTCGAACAGCACAACATAAACGAGGTGCTCAAATCCATACCCATTTTGACGGAATACTGCACTTTGTAAGACTGTTTCAACGGGGAACGAGATGTGCCGAAGCACATTGCATTTATACAAATACTAATTATTACTACAAACCCTCGCTGTCCAAAGCACCGCCAGTTGCCTAAGTCAGCACCCACCCACACACATACACACCTACTAAAGCACATATACAGATAGATACAGGTCGCCATACAACCGATTTGACCTTCTGAACGCAACGATTGAGAATTAAACTTCAGATTGTAGTTTTATAAAGTTGAAAGAGAAGAAGCAATAGAAGAAAGGCACACATAATAATAGAACAAAATATTAAGAAGAAGAAAACGGGAATGTATTTTTTAGACGCAAGCGTATTTTTACTGCATTTACCATAAACATATAATTAATTAAATATATAAACATGCTAAGCGCATATACATACATATATGTGCTTAAGTACATAAGTAATGTATGAAAAATTAATGAAGCATACAACAAGTTCTCTGTTACATGATTTATAAAAGCACAATAACAACAAATCGTGGTGATATCGCTAAATATATATTTAATAAATGTATTTTACTTATTGTACTTGTAATTATTAATTGATTATTTTCCAAAACGATTAAAAAAAATTTGTTGGCACACCAAAAGAAACACAAAAGAACATTTTCAAACACAATGCACATAAGTTGTTGTCATTTTAATTAAGCACAATTGAAATATTTATATATATTGTAAAACTCACCGAACTTCTCTCACGCGAAAAGCAAATTTTTAACATTTTATATACTCATATTAATAACAAAAATAAAAATCAACAAGCAAAAATGAGAAGAAAAATGGTAAATTTATAACAATCAGTGAAAATAGCTTAAAACTTGAATGAATATGCTAATTTTACAAGCGTAGTACTATAATATATATTATATAAAAATATATTTAAAATTTTTAATTATTATTGTACTCAATTTAACCGTGACCGACGGTAACAACAACAACATCCAGAATATTTCATAAACCTAGCACTTAAGAAAGTTTAAGCACAATTCAAGGAAATATAATTTATATAACGCGTTGAAACACACAAATATTTTAAACTTTACAACACAATAATGTACGTTTGAATAGTTCAAATACAATTTGAAATGCAACAACGAAAAAGAAATAAACGGCAGAGAGAGAAAACCAAAGAATATTGCTTGTAATGTATGCAATGCTTAGAATCAATTTGAATGAAGTAACATTTTGGATGGGGCTGTAAATAACTATAGTTTTTTGCTGTCATTTAAAAATCAATTAAAATCGTACTTCTGAGTTACAGTTCAGTTCGACAATTTGTAACTCCGTACTATTAAGCAAAACGTAAGAACCGCAACTACGATGCTGTTACGTCAAACACCAACCACGGATTTTTAATATTTTTGAGCTTGACAAGAACGGTCACACTTATCTCTAAATAAAAAAGTCAGACGCTAACGCTACGGAAAGTTTTGGTGATTTTTTTTTATTTTGAATATGCTGAAAAAGTGTTTTTGTTCGATTGTTTGGCGATATCTGTGCAAAATCTTCTAGGACTGCATATTTTGTGCTGCATTTAAATAAGAACAACAATTGTGATGCGAAAGACCCGCTCGCAAACTCAGGCGGAAAATGCCGCTACAATTACACACCAGCAGTCGGCATCTTCAGCACCAATAGCAGTAAACGTATTTGATGAGGCCAAATTTAAGGTAAGTTCATCTATATACCTTTAATTTAGTACAATTAAGTACAATTCAGAAAAACAATAGATTATCATTAAGGTGAAAAAAACAATTGATAAGTAAAACAATGTGACCGCAGGCAAGCCTCGTTTACAGCGCCCCCTATTGCTACACACGCTAACGCTTGCCGAAAAATTAACATTCACTTAACAACACTGTCATCCGCCATATTTCCTCCGACAAAACAAATTTGTGCGATTAAAAAGATTAGTGCGGGGGAATTAATGTAACAAATATTTGTTGAATATCAACCAATTTTTTAATATATGTAAACCAAAAACATAAACTGTACAAAAGCGCTATTTATGATTGTGTAAAGACGGTTCTTCCGTCCATTATTGCTCGTGCCGTTCAAGGTTTGGGACATGCGATTTTATGTCCACTTTGTAGTCGGTGTATCTCGACAAAAAGTCTACCGTTTTTTGCGCAAAACACATTGCATTGAATAGCCGGCTTCTATTAAGTGTCTAAATTGTGATTTTATATTGCAGATCATTTATACATTTACATGAATAAGTGTTTTTTTTTTATTACACTTTGAAAAGGCACACATCCATTCACACATGCATAAGTATATAAACGCTGCATACACAATTGTCATTTTCTGTCTGTGTTCGTGTGGGTTCGTTTTGTTTTGTATGTGTGTGTGTGGTGTCTTGTCTATTGAGAGTTAACATTATTTTTTGTCCGTTTCGGTATTCATTGAATTTTTTCATTTTAGGAATGTGAGCAAATGGTGCAGATGCTAAGAGTCGTAGAACTGCAAAAGATCTTATCGTTTCTAAACATTTCATTCGCTGGACGAAAAACCGATCTGCAAGGTCGCATCCTATCGTTCCTGCGCACTAACCTTGAGCTTCTCGCACCCAAGGTCCAAGAAGTTTACGCTCATTCCGTGCAAGAACAAAGCGCCACACTGCAGTACATAGATTGCAGAATGTACTCGCACATGCAGCTGCCCAGTGTGCAGGCAAATAATGCGAGTCTCGTTGGCGGTGCACCCGGTACCCAGGTGCCATCGGTGGGTGGCGTTAATCCCGGCCAGATGCCCGTCGCCGCTGGCGGTGCAGCCCACAACATGATACCGAACTTCCTGCATACGCACAGTATGAACAGTCAGATGCCCATTCATCCTGATGTGCGCCTGAAAAAGCTTGCATTCTACGATGTACTTGGCACACTAATTAAGCCATCGACACTGGTGCCGCGCAACACGCAGCGTGTTCAGGAGGTTCCTTTCTATTTTACACTCACGCCGCAACAGGCTACAGAGATAGCAACAAATCGCGACATACGCAATAGTTCAAAGGTGGAGCACGCCATTCAAGTCCAATTGCGCTTCTCTCTTGTCGAGACTTCTTGTGATCAGGAGGACTGCTTTCCCCCTAATGTTAACGTGAAAGTTAACAACAAATTGTGTCAGCTACCTGTAAGTAGAAGTAACATCTAGACAACTCCAATTATAACAAGTTAATGTTAGAAAGAATTTTGCGAATGGTTAAATTATTTAATGTAATGTAATGTATTATATTATTTATAAACCGTACGCCAAGAATTTAGTTGCTCGCTTTTAATAACAATTTGCTATGTTTACAGAATGTCATTCCCACAAATCGGCCAAACGTTGAGCCAAAACGTCCACCGCGACCAGTGAACGTAACAGCAAATGTAAAACTGTCGCCAACGGTGACAAACACAATAATGGTACAATGGTGCCCAGACTACACTCGCAGTTATTGTCTGGCCGTCTATTTGGTTAAGAAACTAACATCCGCACAGTTATTGCATCGTATGAAAACAAAGGGTGTCAAGCCAGCGGATTATACACGCGCTTTAAGTGAGTTGCTAAGAAAGTCTTTCTCCTTTGATTGCAAATAATATTATTATTATCTACATTACAGTTAAAGAGAAACTAACCGAGGACGCTGACTGTGAAATAGCAACGACTATGTTAAAGGTATCCCTTAATTGCCCGCTGGGCAAAATGAAAATGTCGCTGCCGTGCCGTGCATCAACGTGCTCGCACTTGCAGTGCTTTGATGCCAGTCTTTTCCTGCAAATGAACGAGCGCAAGCCCACCTGGAATTGTCCAGTCTGCGATAGACCGGCCATATACGATAACCTAGTAATCGATGGGTAAGTTTAATATCAATTATTTAAAAGAATTTTAAAACACAGAACTGTTTTTATTTTTAAAATAGATATTTTCAAGAGGTATTACTTTCGTCGCTGCTTAAAAGCGACGACACTGAGATTCAGCTGCATCAGGATGGTTCGTGGAGCACACCGGGCCTGCGCACTGAGACTCAAATACTAGACACACCATCAAAACCAATCTCGAAGGTTGAGGTCATTTCGGATGATGTCGGCAAGTTGATTGTGAATTCACTCATTAAAAGCCAGCATATCGTAAAAATTCATTTAGTGTGTATTTTATTATACCCTTAACCCATGAAATGGGTAAAAAAAAAGGGTATAATGGTTTTGTGCAAAAGTGTGTAACAGACAGAAGGAAGCTTCTCCGACCCCATTAAGTATATATATTATTGATCAGCATTAACAGCCGAGTCGATTTAGTTATGTCCGTCTGTCTGTCCGTTCGTATGTATGAACTCGTCGATCTCAAGAACTACAAAATCTAGAGACTCCAGATTTTGGATATGAGCTCTCCTAATCTAGGGATTAGCCAAATCCCTTTGTTTCAAATTTTCGATAACTTTTCAGGTTTACGATATACATTTGTAATCGATAACAAAAATCTTGAATTTAAAAACATCATCAAACATTGGTACAGAAGTACACAGCCATATGTATATGTCTGTTAGCCCGACCATCTATCCGTCTGTATGGTCAAGGGTTAATGGTATCTTCTAGTCGAGCTTACTCAACTAGAGCCTTCTTACTTGTTAGTATATACGCATTACATAATTTGTTGTATTGGACTTTATTTTGACAGAATTGATCACAGATGACACTAAGCCAATGAAGTCTGACCTGTCTCCAGCGCCTGAGGAGCAGCCAACGTCCACGTCAAACAGTGAAACCGTAAGTTCTTTGCATCTACCACACTTTAATATATTTTGGTAACTTATTTGTATGTGTTTTCACTGTAGGTGGATTTAACCCTAAGTGATTCAGATGATGACATGCCGCTGGCCAAGCGGCGCCCACCATCTAAACAGGCGGCGACGGCATCCACACAAAATGGTAGTGGCGCCGCTCAACGTGCCTATGCCTCGTCACAGCAGCAGGCGCCACAGCAGCCACAAAAAACTGGTACGTCAGATCTATATTTGTAATAAGAAGCAAAGCAAAGCAAACCAGGCAACACTAATATGTTATTTATATATATGTATAGCATAAAAGGATAACATCAAATTATTTTATACATCTCTAAGATAGTACTACACACACACACACACCCACATAAGGCAATATTCACACATTATAAATACGCACTCACACATATACTTTCATTCACCCAATGCACACGCACAATAACTTATAAACTAAAAGAAAAAATGCCCTTTAATGGTCTCATAAGATTCTTTATTTTCCAAAACTATACATTTTACTTTCGTTTGAATTATCTGCACGTTTTATCGGAATGGAATTAATTTCTAAATTTGTTTGAAGTTAGGTTTTGCTAAACTTATTGTCAGCAAGGCTCTTTACATATGATGAAATTTTATTGTGTCAGAACTATTTTGAGTATCCCGTTAGAAAAAGTCTTACTTCTTGTTACAATTTTTGATTCCTAGATAGTTTTTTTCTATTTTTCAACAGCCTTGGCCCGACTCAGCTCAGAATTGTTAAAAATAACATTTCCTTAATGACAATTTGTACATATACCATTTTCTTATAGATAATAATATAAAAAAAAAAGTGCGCAACTTTGTATGCGGCGTCGCGTAGCTTTTCGCCAACGGTATGTTGCTTGCCCAGTTCTTTACAATGCATAGAACTCGTAATTTTTGTGTGCACACTTGTACTATTACTTACAGTAAACGAGCAGTTAACAAGGAAAGGCCGTGACGCCCAAGTATGGACATTCCCATATTGTAAATCAAAATGATGTCAATCGGTCTGGTTTTATTGCAAATGTTTTAAAGTACGAGGTTTCTGTTTACCGTCGTTTTGTTCACACACAAATATGTTTTCAAATTTACGTTCTTTTTGTTTATCATTGAACTTGTATTAATTTATTGTCAAACGCCGCATCTTATACAATATGTAATCCATTAATAAAATTTTAGATAGTTCTCATGTTGAGCGAAACCTTTTACCAAAAATGCGTTTTCAAACCTTGACAAAAAAGATTTCTCTTTCTATTGTTGACGACATTTTTGAGTAACTTATGCATATCTCTCTCCCTCTTTTTCTCTCTCTCTTTATATACATATATAAATATATATATATTTCTGTTTTTTCTCCTTCTCAAAATTTCTTTATATATATATTCTTGAATATATATGTATATTCTATTCTCTTTTCTTCTCTGTATTTTTTTCGTCCATCGACTCCACGAAAGATTCCCCCGAGCAGCAAGTAACGCTATCGCCTGAAACGCATTCACTACAACAACAACAACAACACCAGCAGCACCATCTGCAGCAGCATGAACATCAACTGCTTGTTGGAGAACATCCGTCAACTGCTGTCCATGCCAGTCTATTGGAGTCCCTGGCTGCTGCAGTGGCGGATCAAAAGCATTTTCAACTCTTGGATCTGGCTGCTGTGGCGGCCGCTGCTGCCGCCTCAGCCCAGCATCCTAATGCAGGTCCATAGATACTCGCACACACACACATACATATATATGAATATAAATATATATATATTTTTATATGTATATACGTAACAATGTACACAGACACACACAAACACAAATTTGTGATTTTGCTTAACGTTTGACTTGATTTGGTTTTAGTTGCTTGCCTTTTTTGTTGTCTTAGCTTTATTTCCCGCTGCCGTTTGATCTTCGTTTAATCAAAACTATTTGTTGTCATTCAATCCCGCACACACATATCTCACAAATCTCAGAGGCTATTTTTCATTTATAATTCTCTTCATGTACATTTACATCATCAAACAAATCAAAGAAAACAATCATTTTATTGTTTCTTGTAATCTTAGATTGTGTTGCAGGACGCATTTAAAAGTAGCTGTGGTTGCACTTGCGCGGATTGTTAATGGTCTGTTGTTTGCCCCCGAAAATGTTGCTGCCTAATTGCTGCTGCTCCTACCTAGTCTGTCAAACTGTACTATATACTATATCATTTTTTTCTATATTTATACTTATGCGCGTATGTGTATTGATTTTCTTTCAGGCCTCTACTCTTAATGAATAATCTTAGTTAGGTATTTCTTTAACTTTTAATTTAGACTGTGTTGTGATTGTCTCAATTAATACACACATACAAACACACAACAACAACACACATACACATACACAAACACTTCTTAGCCAACAAACTACATAACAGCACATGATTCAGTTGAATGGCAGCAACCAACCTAATTAATAATAATATGTAATTTTAGTTGAAAACAAAACACACATAAACAATTAGGCCTATGCATTACAATAGCATAATACTAAGAAAAAATAGAATCAAATGTTAATATTTAAGCCTTTTACAATAATTCCCATTCAAACAAATGCAAACGGAATGGCATGGATTGGGGAGAGAATCGCATCAATTTTAAGTTATATAATTTTGCTTTTAAGTTGTCATCGGTTTGTTGTTTTTGGAGTTGCATTTGATTCAACCTCTTGTGCATTTGCAAATATAAAAACAATTAGCAAGAAGAATTTATTTCTATTTATTAATAGAATTACGTATGTATGTATTAAAATAATCACTGCTTTTCTTATTTAAAAGAAAATAAACTACAAAAAGAGAAGAGAAACGAATATATACAACTTATATACAAATGGAAAATAAATCAGATAACAATTTTCACTCAATAACAAATACTGCTTATAAAATATAGTATAGTTAACTGCTTCATATTTGTATTTGTATTTATTTAGGCACTCTGGATTTCTGTTTCAAGCCCGTTAGAAGGTGAAATACATACATACAATAAAGTAGTACCATTCAAGAATATCCATTTAAATCCGCACAATATGCACACATGTACAAAAACCATAGATATATAATTTATGTCCCTGCAGAGTGACCAAAAGAATGTATAATCTTTGGATCCTGTAGAAAAAGACACTCGCTCACAATTAATGTTTTAAGCAAAATCATTGAAAAATCATTGCATGAGAGCATAAAAGTACACAATATCTATAATTAAGTCATTGTAATCTGAAAATTAAAGATAAATAATATTTTACAACAACTGTGTGTTTTATTTATGGTATAGCGAACGGGAAGGCTTTTTTGTATATTTTAAATTTGTATTTTATTCCTTCTTTTTTTTTTTTTTTTATTAATTTTAGTTGTAATTCTAATTTGTGAGTGCGTGTTGATTATATTTAATTGAGTTATATACGAAAATTGTTTTTTTTTTTTTTTTTGCAGATGAAGGAGAAGCTGACACGGATAAGAAAGAAGTTTCCGTTATTGAACTTTCAGACTCGCCCTAAAACCATATGCCAAAAAAAAAAAAAAAAACAAATACAGACGACAGCCACAAAGCTCCCAAAGATTTTAAGCATATTTCTTTAATATTATGTTTTTTGGGCCTAACACATGACTTTTGCTTTTTAGTTTACTATGTTTATGTACACTTAATGGTTAAGTATAAAATTCGAATAAAATGAGTACATTCGCTATGTATAAAAATATTGAATTTTGAATTAAATTCGCCTGCTTCCGTTAAAAAATGCCGGCAATCAGCTGGGCTGGAAGCGTTGCCACTCATTTACGTTTTTTTTTGCAACCAGTTGACAGTCACTTTTGCAGTGTGACCGCTTACAAAGAATTCCGTCTTACATTTTCCACTTCTTACGTTTGTTTAGTTATTTACTATAGTGCCAATTTGGACACAAAATTCAAATGAGTCAAAAAACAATTTTATATTACGTACTCTTTAGTCCTCCGGGTAGGGCCTGCATGATAACAGCCAAGCTTATTGTCTTTGATATGGAGCTTAAGTAAGCCTCTTTAAGGGATTTAAATATTTGCATTTTGTATTTCATTTTCAACAGACCTGTTGACTTTTTTAAAAAGCAGCATTGAAGCGAGGAGTTTCTTAAGGCATATACCAAGTTTACTTGTACAAACGCACTTTATTTATTTACAATTATAATATTACTTTATATTGGTAGATAAATCCGTAACTCCAAATACCCGTTTTCGTAGACTCCGATGGTAAAGTTTATGTAGACATGTGTTTTTTTCGAAACTGTAATTATAATTGTAAACCCCGTTTTTAACTAAATTTTGATTTATGTTGGCAGTCATGCTATAATTTGTTTAATAGTGTCGAAAGTTTGCTAAAAGCGATCCACTTTATCCCAAGGACCTAAAACATCGAGCGTGCACTACAAGAACGGTCTGCTCTTCTAGGTAATCAAAGACATTGTGCCACGAAATATCGCAGGAACTGTACCAGGGAGCTTATACGACACTGCAGAAATTTCATGACCAGAGCAGTTGTGTGCTTGGCAACTAATTGAGCGTGGCCGATATTTCCATACACACTACGCTTATTACATTGGATCTGCTCATAACAGTGGTTAAGCAGCTCTATCCCCAAATTTGTGGCTGGTTTGAATGCATGAAGCAACTGTTGCCGTACTACCAAGATATTGTTTAGCATAATTTTGATTGATCACCGTACAATAATTGTATGTTTATGTTGTTTTTCAATATTTTCTATTTATTTGTTAATCTAATTTGATTATAAACTTGCTATGCTAACTCATCGTTTGTCTTTTGATTTGGAAGTCAAATTTGTTGTATTCGGATCTATATATGCATAAGCCGCTAACAGTTAACAGAAAAAAAATTATTTTTTTACTCGAACTCAAAAAATAATATTTAAGGTTTTGTTTGTCATCATGTGTCATTACAGGGTGATTTTGCCTGCTTCCTACGCTTAGATATATATACAATTATAAACATAATCACACTTATTTTGGTATACTTTCAAGCACAAAGCTGGTTAGAGGGATTTAATCAAAGGTCGTCCAGTTGTTCATACCCTTCCCAACGCCAGAGCCTGCAGTTAAGGCTGGCGTTGTGCCAGCCTGTCCCGGAGCTGTCGCTGTTGGAGCTGTATTTAAAGAAAACTGATCCAGACCATATTTTCGTAATAGCTCAAAATCATCATCAGGCTTTCCGCTGCGCTGCTGCGGCTTCGGCATTACTCGGTTTGTGACCGCCGCCACCGTGGCCTTGTGCTTGGGCGCGAAGTAGGGATAGAGAGGATTGTTGACACTGTTGTTGACCTGGTTCAAAACACTACTGTTAACGCCGACTGGCAACGTGCTGAACTTTGTCTTTATGCTGTTGCTACTGTTGCTGCTAAATTTTTTGGTCAGCGACGGCAATGGGCGCGCATTCTGATTGAGTGGATCAAAGTCTTCCAAATCAAAGCTGGTGTTGTTGCTATCGTCCAGCGATATCAGATCGTTCATGCTGTCCTCCGGTCGCGCCTGAGTGTTGCGTGGCGACTGTGCGGATTGAAAGAGTATGGAGGTTAATTAATTTGGCTAGAAGCTAGGCTGGAATGCTACATAGTTAAACTACAAAAACATGGCATCATGTTGCAGGTAGATGCAAGCGGATTAGTGGCAAAGTTACTACAGGAACTTGGCTTTTTATAATGATAGCTAACAGGGTCTAGAGATGTGTTAGCATTTGATGTGGGACCGCAACCAGGACTTTTTTAAATAAATTGATTAGCGCGCAACTATTGTACCTCTCTCTTGGTGCGCGGCGTTGGTATTGGTGCCCCCTCGGAGCCCGGCGAAGATACATTAAGCTGCGAGAATCTTGACGCAGCGGTGACAAAGGAAGCAGCCGAAGAACACGACGAGGACGACGATGCTGTTGATGTGTTCGAGCTTCGCAACACATCATTTGCATCATCCTCCCAGCAATTGCGCTCCAGTCGATTAATGCCAGCACTTACAGCAGCTGCTGTGGCCGCCACCACCGCATTGCCGCTGCACTGTCGCCTTGGCGGTATTGGTGGCGATTGCACATCTGGCGGACTGTCAAAGCTTGAGTCGGTTGTGGCCAATGGTGATTGCAACTTGCTGGAGATGTGCCGAGGCGGCTTGGTGTTGTTGCTACTTATGCTAGAGTTCGAGTTGGACGTCGCATATGGATGATTGTAATAGGAGGCGGGCTGATGTGCTGGCTGCGTGGTGTTGATGTTGGGTGGCGGTGGTCTTGCTGGCGGTGCTCCATTTCGCAAGCGTTTGCTGTTACTGCTGTGCTGAGATGAGTTTGGCTTCAGCTGCATGTTAAGTAGCGGTGGCGTAGGCAAGTTGCGTATTTGCGATTATGTGGTGTTGGTGCAAGATGAAGCAAACAAGCGACAACAAACAGACATATATAGACACAGACAGATACAACACACAAACAACACAAACACATGGAAAAAGTCAATGAAAAAGAATGATGAAAACATAAATATCTTGCTGATACAACAACACAATAATGACACACAAGAGCAATGTTAACAGAGTGGCATTAAGCTAAAAGCAGCCGCCGCTCATAGTCACGCACTAGACTACTTACGCTGCGATCAACGGTGGGCGTTTTGAAAAGCGGATGATTCTGCAGCTCCTGCGATAGGTTCATTTCCGATGAGCAGATCGAGCTTGCCGAGCTAACAGCAGGAGACGCACCAACAACATGATCAAAATGAGCATTAATCGGCGCACCCAGCGTATAACCATTTGGCGGTATGTGACTGCTAGAGCTAGACATGGCCAGCGGCACTGGACCGCGTCGCGTATGCGTGGACAATTGCAACGTTGGCTGTTGCTGCTGCTGATGTTGCTCTCGCATGGCGGTTCCATTAAAGTTGATCTCACGCTCTAATCGCTTATTGCAGACCGGCGAACTTGGCGCCGATCGATGCGTGACTTTGCGACCGTAGCTCGCTGTGTCGCTACTGCCGTCCGGACGATCCGAGTGCTGGGGCGAGTTAAGGCCAAAGTGGAAGTGATGATTGGAATTGGGGTTTTGGGTGCCGTTGTCGCGCCACTTCTTGTAGGCGGTCTTAACACCACGCGAACTCTCCTTGACCTTAAGAGGAAATATTTAAAAGTAAATTGGTTAGAACAAATCTAAACCTCAATTATATTTAAAAAAAAAACGCCCAAATAAGCATTTATTAAAGCTACCACTCACCGATTTAACGGCAGACTTAACAGCTGGATTAGTCTGATAAAATTAGGCGCATATTTGTGAAAATACAGTTTATAACCCGAAGAAAAGGAGCACAGAAGCACAACGTGACGTTTCCAAGCAGCATATATGAAAAACACAACGCACAAATTATTTAATGAGATTTATGTATATTTGTATTTGTATGAACTATGTATATATTAATAAAATAGATTTGGATAACAGCACAAATATTGCAATTACTACTATTGAAACTAATTGTTAGGATGACAACCATACACATAATAATAGAAATAATAATGATTACAATAAAAAAAAAAGCAATGAGCCATGAAGGAGATTTAAGAGATTAAAGAGATTTGTTAGTATGGATTAATACGGAACGTAGCATTCAAGGTTTATATTTAATTATTTTGGTTTAAAGTTTGTGCTCGGAATTTTAATGGGATTTTAAATTAATAAATGTTGTATCTTTGAGGCAGCTGCATTTAAACTAAGTGGCACATGATAACTCCATGTATAGATTGTGCAAATCAGTTTCTAATAAAAACATACACTACATAAGACAAATTAAACAAACAAAAATAAAAAAAATTGTTTAGTTTTGCCAAAAAAAAGTCTTTGGTGCAATTGTTGGTTAAATAAGAAATAAAATCAAGTAAAACTAACTTTTTTGTTAAAAATTTTGTATTTGTGAAAGAGGTTGTTGTGTGTGTATGTGTGTGGAAATTCTACTCATATTTTGGTCGTGGGCGGTGGTTATCAGTCTAAATATAGTTTTTGGCAAACACTCGCGAAACACTGCGCTTTCCCAAATAATACTGCGAAATAGATCAAATTGAAATAAAGAAAACATTGTTGTTCATAAGCCAAAAAGAAGATATAAAAAAAATCTTAAAAATACAACACAACAGAGAAAAATATAATCGGGAAATTGCAACAGGACAGAGGACTCAATTCATGTATTCACTCCAAACCATAAAAAAGTATATGTATTGTACTTGTTTTGTTTTACAATCACACATATTTATGAAGAATAATAGAAGCACAGCTAATAGTGACGGTGAGGTGGACCAAGGAGGTGGTTGGATGTGGGAATTGCACTATGAGTGGATGGGTTAAGGCAACCGAGATACTAGACTAGGATATTTGGCTTCATGTCCGCTGCTCACCTTGTCTTTGACATGCTTAATGAAGGCATAATTACGTCCGCGCTTCTTCATCTTCTCCGCATAGCGCACCGTTTCCAATTCGAATTCATCGGAGAAGCCCAAACCACTGTTCAGCATTTTGAGTCGATCATCGACGAATTGTGCAAAGATTTGTAGCTCCATCATTTTTGTAAGAAACGGACGTAAGTCCGTTGGCCGAGATTCAATAAATTTGTCGTGATTAAACGTTTTGCAGGTATCATGAAACTCAACAGCATCCCGATAGCCGCCAATCATTTGGACTAAGGCACCCAAAAAGATTTTCGATACACGATCTCCAATGTGATCCTGTGTTTGAGTCAGGTACTTCTTGAGCTGTGACACAATATCATGTGGCAGCGCCCGCACATCATCAAAAGGGCTCTCGAGCAACTTTGTATCACAGTTCAAGATCACAACTTCGCCGAGCTCATCGGCAGAAACCTGCAACAAAAAATTAATAAACCATATAATATAATGTTATTCAAATAGAGTAAATATTATTAATTTACTGTTTCTAGCACAGGCTTTGGCACACCAATTAGATATGGCATGGGTGCGCCTAAGTAATCCTTAAATTCCCAGGGCAGCACCGGTATGAATATATGCTGCCAGACCATGGGATATAGGAATGCATTGGCCGCCTGTATACAGGACGATAATCGATCCAGATGGCTGGATGTGAATATAATTCGACGCTCGGCCAGCATGGCAGCAAATACACTAATCATGTCCTTGGGATCCACAAAGTTATAATACAAATTTAGGTTGTGCTAAAAAATGATTTTATATATTATCTTTTATTATTTAGTGAATTCATTGACTCACATTCTCTGGTATGCTTGGCAACTGAAACTGCAAAGGCCGTTCGAATGTAAAATGCTATAAAAGAGTTCCGGAATGCGCAATAGTTATTATTAATTTGGAATAAGTATTTTTAAGGAAATGCTTACACTCTGGCCACTGTTGTAAAATACCGTGAGACTGCCACCCGAATCGGGTACTCCTCGGTTGTAGGCCTCGGATAGGAACGTTCGAAATCCATTTTGATCTGTTCGCCGTAGCTCGGCCAGCACAACCAATAGCTTGAGAAAGGTATCATGCCACGGCAAATATGTTATCAGAACCATGGCCGTTTCGGTTTTGGGATCTTGACGGCAGAAACCAAAACGCCATTTTGAGTCGCCGGTGGTATGCACAAATGAATAGGATTGCACTGATCCCCTAAATAAAACATTTAGAAAAACAATAACTTGTACATATTAATTAGATGTCCGCACAAAATATTTCTTATAGTTATTACTCCACTCCAAATGGAATCTTTTTAGGCAACTTGCGATTAGGCAAAATGTGTGTCATACATACATATTTATGGTTGACATGTAAAAAACAAGTAAGAAGGCTCTAGTCGAGTAAGCTCGACTAGAAGATACCCTTAACCCTTGATCATACAGACGGACAGACGGTCGGGCTGACAGACACACTCATATACCGCTGTACCAATGCTTGATGGTTTCATATCTCCGGTGTTTCTTAACCGATTTTAATAAAACTTTTACAGAAGTTTATTATTCTGCTTATAGTTTAAATCCTCATTTTCAGTTTTTTGAAATTCAAGATTTTTTATTATCGATTACATGTGTATATCGGAAACCAGATAATTTATCGAAAATTTGAAACAAACTTGTCATGCCTAGGGATTAGGAGAGCTCATATCCAAAATCTGGAGTATCTAGATTGATTTTTAAAAAAACTGAAAATGAGGATTGAAACTATAAGCAAAATAATGAACTTCTGTAAAAATTTTATTAAAATCGGTTAAGAAACACCGGAGATATGAAACCATCAAGCATTGATACAGCGGTTTATGAGTGTGTCTGTCAGCCCGACCGTCTGTCCGTCTGTATGATCAAGGGTTAAGGGTATCTTCTAGTCGAGCTTACTCGACTAGGGACTTTTTACTTGTTTGTTTTGTTTGATCACGTAAAATCGTTAGATGCGCGCAATATTAATAAAGACTGCTAAACTGCCCAACGACAAAAAGAATTGACAAGGAAGTGTCTTTTTTGCTCCAGCTGTACAAATCGGTGCATTGACTTTCCTGATAACTGTTAATTACAATAATGATAGTACCCGAGAGAGAGAATTAACGTGAATGAATTAAGCGAGAGTGCTGAAAGCTGTTTGTTGTTGTTCGCTATATGCAGTACCTGTACTTAGCGTATGCATTTTTACATGTTAACAGTTTGTTAAGTTTGATTTTCTTTTATTTGTGTCAACTATGTTTTTGTCTAATGCTTGTAATTATTAATTATTGTTATTTCATTTTGGACACGATTTATAAAAACAAACAAATTAGCGCAGCTTTTGTTCGCTTTCAAAATTATATTTATCAGTGTGTTTGCCATGCGATAATAATATTAATGTTGGGAGGCAGGGTAGAAGGAGGGCAAACAAAGAAAACTTGTTGCCCCGTCTTAAGCACAGCTGCACAGATAAACCAGAAATGTTTTCGGCGTGACTAACAGGAGACAATTGAATTGACGCACGTATTTGTATACATACATATGTATGTATGTACGTATTTATATACATGTCTAACCGATACAGTGAGGAAATACTATAAAAATAAAAACAACTAGCAAAATGTGCGAAAACTGAAATGCGTTCAACGAAAACCGAATGAAATAATTCCCAATGTGGCCATACAAACTGGCGGGTTCATATGTAAACAAACACAAAAAACTACACAACAGGTTACACAATTCATGGACAAACTTGAACTGGACGACGCGGCTGCTGTTGCTGCTGCTGTTGCTGCTGCTGCCTCTGCTGGCGTGAGTCATAAGCGTTGTCACTGTTGAGTATTCACCAATTCAGACAGCAAATAAAGTTATCCTTCAGCAATGAGAAGTGTCTTGAACTTAAGTTTTTCTTTTAGTTGTGAGATTGTAGACTATATCTTTTGTCAATATCGTGCTATATTTATAAATTCTATAATTTCTTGTATATAAAAATATTCGCAAATTAGTACTATTAATTGAACCAAATTGTTCTAATTTGTGAGCGCCTACTGTAGCGAGCAAACCATTAAACGGTTTTCTACACTTTGTTAAGTTTTTGTTCTTGTATATGAGTTCTTACTAATGACTAACGCAAAATAAATCGGAAACATGCAGTTTAACCAATTTTTTTAAAGAATTGCAGAAGCATCAGACGCACCTATCGAGATCGCAGGGAAACGCAAATGATGGTATGCCGGAAAGAACCTCCTTATCGCGAAAGCCCTCCGGAAAGCTTTCGATAATAACACCAGGGAGTGTAGCGCTTGCTCCACCATTGCGATTAGCAGCGCCTCGATCTATGCCGCGTGTATGCTTCACTTCGCACCAGAACTCAAAGAGTTTTTTTACGTCGTTTCTGTTGTTGGTGACAAAAAAAAGTATTATAAGTACATTGCAAGTAAAAGCGGTTATATAGATTTTCACCCAGCATTAAATTGTATCTACAAATTTATATTGCACATCCTGAATTATTTGGTTATGCGGTGTAAAAAGATGCAATTGTTATAAGTTTCACTGTTCAGCCAAGCGTAACGCCCACTTCTATACAAACATAGTTGTATTGTATATGTAAATGTACATACATATATCTTTTTTTCCCAGTTAAAGTTGGAAATCTCGTCAGTAGATAAAAAAAAATACTTACTTGATACGTGAACCCATCTGTGATTGTTTTTTTCTGTTGCTTCTGATGCTTAGCACATTTTTTAATAAATTTTATTTATGCTTTGTTACTAAATTTCTGCTATTTGAATTTGTTATTAAGTGTCAGCAGCAGTAGCAGTAGCCCGCATAAACATACAAATTATAGGCGGCTGTTCGCTGGAACTCTTCTTCCCCTTCTCTTCTTTCGCTTTTCCTTTGTCGATTCACGATTTCTTTTCGCGACGTCATTGAATCAAATCATTCTGAAATATGCAATTTCCAACTATTTTAAGACTACTGTATAATGATTCTGGGCGTATTTGGCCCCAATATTGATTGATACACTTGGCACACTTATTTTCATGCAAAATACTCAAACAGAAAACACTTTTAACGACAAAAACACCAACAACACAGCGACGCATACGAACCGACCCCGACAGCAGTTGTAGTTGCACTCGATGCCAAATACTCGATACCCAAGTTGGACAGTCAGCTGTAGTGCAACGAGTATTAATACTAGTTGATAAAGGGAATACTTTCTGTTAATAACAGAGCCACGAAATGTAAATCAATGTGCGGATTTACTAGTTCACTTGAACAACATCAGTTACTTTACATGTGCGCTTATTGTTTTTGTTTACAATTTGATTTTGTTTAAAATAATCTATTTTAATAAAATACATGGTTTCGATTCTGTTATTATATAAGGGGCATATGTACACCTGTGAAGCACCTACAGTTCCTTTCAATAAAAACAAAAAGTTGCTTCAGTAGCTTCACGACGAAGGCAACCACAACTAAAAAATCGTTATCTTTACAACTTGTAAAGGCAAGTTGAATAATAGAACATAATTCAAATGCGTGCGTCATAATTGGCACGGGAATTACGCCACCCACCTTAACATTCACCAAAAATATCACAAAGGTTCACCCCACATACCCTTGGCCCTGGCTATTGATTTTGTTGTTGCACGTGATGCCAAGACAAAAACTCAATAATTTATGTAAGTATTGTGTGTACATGCAGATTTACAACAGCGTGTATGAGCATTTGTGTAAGTTATAATGTACAGGAGAACACCATAGACTCAATGGCAATTTTAGCTTTTAAACACAAACCAATCGACCTAGAAGCACAATCATGGCTCATTGCCTAACTGTAAGCCATTGGCAACACAACATTCAGAAATAAGAAAAATTTATAATTTTTGATTTAAGTTAATTTGACACCCAGATAACACACAAAATTATCAAAATTTGTATTTAAAATTTTCGTTGTTTCACATTTTCTTCAAGGTAAGCGCACAAAACCTACAATTCACGGACCAATATTATGCAAGGCAATAAAAGAGTAAAATACTATATACAAACTTATCTAGCAGACGATATATCACCATTTATTGAATGCTAGTTATTTTACCCCTTGCTGCTGTTAAATTATGCTGTGTGCCTTTGTCCAGATGCCGCTCAAGGCGACAACACAAATACAAAATAAAAAACTGAGTAGCAAATTGCTCAGCATTGGCCGATTTGCACTCATGATTAATCACTACAGCCGAAGCGCAGCTTTAACTCAAAAGCTGTCCCGTTATCAACAACAACAACCGCAGCAGCATCCACCCCAACAACAACTACGACTTAAACAGGAACTGCTGTGAGTGAGAGAGATTAAAAAGATAGGAGATAACAAAGATCTTCGGGCTTCCGGATATTTTATACCCTACCAGACATATTACAATAACTTAAAAATCATATAATCGTTTCAATACGGAATAAAAAATATCCACTGAGATTAGTTAAAAGGTTCTTATATACTGCAACGGTAAGAATTGAAATTGTGCATTATCTGCACAATAAACTCTACTACCACTCTTGTGTTGATAACAACGAAAAAACACAAAAAGAAGCGGGTTCGAGTGTACGACCCGTTTAACTGGACAGCTCTCAATTGAAAACGATACACTAAAGTAAAGTATACTATAAGCCATATACGATAAGATAATTCCCCGAACACTGAATACTTTTTTTAATGGTATATGTATGCACACAAGTATAACATATCAAACAAATCGTGTAGATATTTCCCATTCAGTAATTTGGAATACAAACGTTCTTTTGTCATAAATTGTAATTTGCATGCTTTTACTCAATTTGCAGCCGACCCGCTCGGGATCAAAGCGACAAGCTTGCACTGCGAGGAATACAGACTGAGGCCGCTTCAGTCACCATGTTCTATTCCATGTACGCGTATCTGTCGCACTTGCCTCGCCTGCATGCGCTCGGTCTGGCCATATTTGCCTATGTTGTCTATTACCTCATCCAAGTGGTAAAGGTAAGCGCTAAACTTACGTAATTTCCGGCAAACTTTTCATTTACCTAATTGCTTTTAAAAAAAAACCCATAGCGACCAATTATTGCCTGCGCCGATGGACCATTCAAGCAGTATCTAATCAAAAAGATGCCAACGCTAGAGAACAAGTATTGGCCGACCTTCTGGTGTGTAGAGAGTCGCGCCCAGACCGTACTTGCGAGCCTGCTGCGTTCCAAGGGTCTGCCGCGTGTCAATTATCGCCGGTAAGTAGTTATTGTTGTTTTAAATATTGTTGCGCCATTGTTGCTCGGCAAACTGACCTTTGATTTTTCTTTATTTACAACCCCCCATCCCACCCTCTCTGCCAACCATTTAAACCTAAAAATATGCATAAATTTGTAATTTTTATGCATAGTCATTCAGCTATAATTCTAAAGTTCTCGACCCGACCAGCAACGCACAGTCATAATCTCATTTTTTAGGTGCACTTTATGAAAATAAATAAAATGGGATCTTTAAGATAGCTTGAGATATCTTTTTTTAAATAATATGTTTGCTTAAATCATTAGCAAATGGAAATAATGTTTACAAAGTTGTTAAGTTTTTATAAGCCATAAATTGAGTTCAAATAGGCAGAAGGACCCGATTAGAGTCGATATAGCGTTGTTCCGCTGATCGTATATATGTCCGACTTATGTATGTATTTGTATAAACGCTTGGTTTTAGAGACTATAGCTGTTAGCGACTTAAGTACAAGACTTATTTAATTTAGATTATCGATACATTTTTAGTTAGGCTTAGGTTTGTTTTTATAAATAATTTAATTAAATATTTTTGTATTATTGCGCGCGAATACAGCGAAATACTCAGACTGAAGGATGGCGGTGAGGTGGCATTGGACTGGATGGAGGATGGCTGTGACGAGCGTGCACCTTGCGTGCTTATATTACCAGGCCTGACTGGTGAATCGCAAGCGGAATACATTAAGTGCCTAGTATTTGCCGCCCAGCAGTCGGCCATGCGTGTGGTCGTCTTTAATAATCGCGGTCTTGGCGGCATTGAGCTGAAGACACCACGTCTTTATTGCGCATCCAACTGTGAAGATTTGAGCGAGGTTGTGCAACATGTGCGCCGCACGCTCCCAGCACATTGCAAACTGGGTGCCACCGGAATATCCATGGGCGGCCTTATACTAGGTATGCAAGACACCTTAAAGCTGTTCGTAAACTAATCAACTACTCGTGCAGGAAACTATTTGGCGCGCAAGAGCGATGAGGCGCGTGATAATTTGTCGGCAGCAAAGATAATATCAGTGCCTTGGGATGTGCACAAGGGAAGCGCAAGCATTGAGAAGCCCGTTCTTAATAATCTGCTGGGACGTCATCTGGCTAGCAGTCTGTGTCGCACGCTGCGCAATCATTTGGAGGTCTACAGGGATATTTATCAAGATTCGGATATAGATATGCAACGCATATTGAGTGTAAGTTGAATTGGCATATGGCATTTCTAAAAAAAAAAATGTAAATTTTACTTTTATTCGAGTTTTATGCGTAGTCGCATAATTGCATCTGTTCTAATTTCGGTAATTAATTTTAATTGCATAATTTTGTTTTCTCTAAAATTAATCGTTTGCTCTATTTTGTTGTCCCATGCCACACTAAAAATTGAGATTTGTTCTTCTGTAGAAAGTACTACATACCGAAATCTCATAAAATGTTATATAAAAACAGATGATTTGAAGACAATTAAGTAAAATAAATCATCCAAGCTTTCATTGGCGACTCATACCACAGCTCTTCGTGATTGAAGAAAATATGTGTGAATTTTTATAAGGCTAGCGGTCACATAAACACATATGGTCAATAACACAGTTATTGTTTTTGAAGTAGCTGACTCAAAATCCTGTCCCGAAAATTAATATTTTTGTCAGTGCACCCGCCATGGGTCTTTTGCAAAAACCTTAAGGACGATTAGTTGCCAAAATGGACCTTTACACCAATTATAGATATACTGGAAAAATAAATATGGTAATCAGTCTTATTTTCACCCTTAATGGGTGAAATGGTTTTGTGCAAAAGTATGTAACAGGGAGAAGGAAGCTTCTATCAACAGCCGAGTCGAGCCCTTGGCATTGAAAGTTTGTTTCAAATTTTCGATAACATTTCCGGTTAACGATATACACATGGAATCGATAACAAAAACAACTTGAAAATAGGGTTTGAAACTATTAACAATATAATGAACTGTGAAATTTTGATTAAAATCGGTTAAGAAACACCAGAGACATGTTCAAACATTGGTACAGTAGTACACGGACATATATGTATGTCTGTCAGCCCGACCGTCTGTCCGTCTGTATAGTCAATGATTAAGGGTATCTTGTAGTCGACCTTACGAAACGTTCATATTTAAATTCCTTTTATATATGTATAACCGCTCAACCGCTGTATAAAACATAAAATATATTTTTCTATTTGTTAGTGCAAAACTATCAAGGAATTTGATGCGCTGTTTACGGCCAAGCAATTTGGTTATGCCCACGTCAATGATTATTACACGGATGCGACGCTGCATAATAAATTGGATCACATCACTGTGCCGCTACTATGTCTCAGTGCAGCGGATGATCCATTTCAGCCTCTGGAAGCTATACCTATCAAAGCAGCCAATCAGTGTACACATGTAGCGATAATAATCACGGCACGTGGAGGCCACATTGGTTTCCTCGAGGGCTGGTGGCCATCGACCAAGGATCAATATATGTGCCGTCTGTTTACCGAATATTTTACAAAAGCGTTGTTCGACGAGGATGGCGAATTCGAGCGTGCCTCCATCAAAATGCAGGAACACTATCTGACCAAGCAAATTGTGAAGTTACCAATCAATCTGAATACACCTCCAGCGGTGTTGTTGCCAGTTGAGCGGCTTGAGCAGCATAAATTGAAGCTAATGTAGAAGAGACAAAAGCAGCAAGCTTGCACCTAGATACTATATAGAGATACAGTACTCAATGCCAACTGGTGATTTGTGATATGAATTTTGAACAAAATCCAAAGTGTATTATTCTATAGTCAATTAATTAAATAGATTTGGGGAAACAATTCAGACAGCCGTTAGAAACTGAAAATGATTGCTGGAATATGTATTAGTCACATATCAAATTGAAACAGTATACCAAAAGCTTTAAATTATTAATTAGTGAATAAAAAACTTAGATCGCAATAAAAGGAATATAGACACCTAGAAAAACTATGACACAGAACAATAATGTTACTCAAAAAATAAATTTTGTTTTTAATTCCATATAAATATATATTTTTTACTAATAGAAAATTACAACGCTTAACAAAAAGAATATGCGCATAGTTTGTAAATATAACAAATATAGCGAACAATTGAGAACCACTTACAGCTAAACACGTAGGTATTATTTAAATATAAAAAACTGTTTAGTATTTAGGGTCCGGCCTAAATGGGCTTGTAGAGCAACGTTGTAACATACTTTTTGCAATAGCGATGCGTGGCACTGAGCACCATGACTCCATCTTTAATGGACAGGGCATACAAGTGATTCAACATGACATGATTTGGTTCTGGCAACAGTGTTGGCTCGCACTAAAAAAAAAAAGAAGGAAATTTAATAGTTTACTTCCATATTTTAAATGTAGTAACTTTTTACCGATAGTGGCGTATCCTTGTTAAGTATGACCTGCAAAAGATGTGGCGGCAACACTGGCGGTCCAGACACCTTCTCCCAGGGTTTCACTTGGGGCACTTCCTGTGAGTACTCCTTTTCGGCATAGTTGGGCACATTTTCGCTGTCTTTGGCCAGTGCTTGGAATACTTCAAAATCGGAGGCACGCACAGATACCAAGTTGTTCTTATCGCCCTCTTCGTTCTCTACGCTTTTCTGTAATTGCAGCCGATAGACAATAAATTCTAATTATAACGCCAACGAATTACAGTTTTGATCAGTACAGCAATGCCAGCTCCGAAACTTGAAGACCAAAGCTGATGTCGCTACTTGCTTTGTTTACAGTCCGGCAGTGATTACACAACACGTTAGTGAAAAACAATTGTAGAGCACTGGGAGCTGCTAGACCTACTTAATGCCCTATACACATTTCTTAAATAAGGTTACTTTCAAGATATACGGTTTATTTATCCGATGAATCTTTGCTGTCTGAACCTCTAAGAATTTAAAAGAATAATAAACTTTTAAATGTTCACGAAAAAAATTGTTCGACTACAGAAAAACAGTAAACTTTACAATTTAAAAAACATTCCTATAAATCTTCTTAATTTTATTTATTGGTTTTAGTATGTTCCTATACCCTTTTACCAGGGTATATACAGAAATTGTAAACATTACGCGTGTATCGATTTTCCCCAATTGAAAAAGTAACTTACCAGCTTGGGATCGTGCTTCCATTCGCCATCCACACAAAACTTGTACTGATGGTCACCCTCGGCCAGATCGATTATGGTCACAAAGTTGCCATGGCTACGCACCATCGGAATGGGTTTCCACTTGGAAAAGGTGCCCGATATGGTCACATTTTTGCCACCATAATCCCAGCGCAAAACAGTAGGCAGCGCTGTTTTCTTTAGCTCAAATTCATCCTCGGCCAACGACTGTGATCCTGTTGCCTTTTCCTGCTCATCATCGTTGTTCTCATACATTGTTTGCTTTTTGTCAGCTACTGTCGTTGTTGTTTTTATTACTGCTGTTGTTGTTGTTTCGTTATCAGCTGTGCACTTGGCTCCCGCTCTCGGTAAATACTCGTCGTCGTCTTCTTGCGACGAACCCTCGTTTAAGACTGCCGTATGTTTTTTATCGAACGAGAAAGCTTGGCCGCCACTACCGCTGCTGCCTGCTCCAGTACCGGTCGAAACTAAAGCACTCCCGCCACCACCCGCAGTAGAGACTGAGTCGCGAAAGTGTGCGGGAGAACTTGGCGTTGAGAGGTCCGTCGACTTGTGGCGCTCACGATTCATATGCACAGTGGAGCTGCCTGCATTACCCATATTGCACTTGCAATTTTCTCTTTTTCTATCTCTCCGTCTTTTACGTTCTTTTTTTTTTTTTTGTTTATTTTTTTTTTGAGGTTACTTAAAGTATCTACAATTGTTGGACGATGATTGTTTTGGCACTTTGTTTTCCTTGATTTTCGTTTCTGTTTTAAGAAATGCTTCGCTTCCGCGTTTTAGTTATTTTTTTCAGTACTGTTTTTGTTTGTAGAAAATGTTTGGCATTTATGTTTAATTTTTGGGTAATATTATTTAATAGTTTGTTTTCGTCGTAAAATGGATAATTATAATTATAACTATTTATATCTGTACGTATGTGTGCAGTGTATGTACGTATGTAAATGCGTACCACATATTTGCAGTTTCAATTGGACTTGATTCATTTGGTAAGAACACCGCAGAGTTGCATTATATTCAATCGACTAGACTCATATGTTTAAAAGTTAAAGCCAATACATATTCAGGCGTCCCATACCTTTTACGTCTAAAAGTAAATTTCATCTGGTTTTCAATTAATATTATTTTATATAAATATAGGTTACAAGAATCAGGTTTACATATCTTTTGTAAGTTTCACAGCCAATCAAATTTATAACGATTGAGCTAGTTCCGCTGAACCAATGTTTTAGTTTTTCCGTAGCCCTTTGCAGATATGCAAGGTTTATGTGTGAAAAGAAGGCAGTCTCAAGCAAACTAATTAAGCACTTGTAATACATAATAATGGCCGAATTGGTGAAAGACTGGCTGGCGGATTATCACCGAGCACGCCGTCAGCCAGCAGAGTCTGAGGCTTTCGTCGTTGAGCATGAAACGGACCCCGAAATATCCGAGGCCATCTTTACAATATTCAACGAAAGACAGCGCAATGAGGATCTGGTACATGACATATGTCAGCAGTTGTTGTCCTTCTATCGTGCACCTGAGGTGACGTTGCACAAGTTCCCTTTGCAATTCCTACCCGTATTGATATACACGTACCTGCATACTGTTGCCGCTGGCGATAAAAAGGCGTCTCGTGGCGTTGAGACGCTGTTGATTTGCATTTACAATGGCGAGGTGTCCACCGACGATGGCGGCCAGAAAGTGGTCGCCTTTCGCATGCCCATACTCGCTCAGGTATCCGTTTATCACGAGCTAAAGAACCTGCCAATGACCGATTTGCGACGCTGGGAGGAGAACTGCAATCGTGAGGTGAAGTGGGGACCACATTTGCGCATTGAATCCATCAATGCACAGAATCGGATGCGCATCCTTACAGCTCTATTATTCTGCTACAATCAGCAAGTTAGCCTGACTCAAAAATCTTCATTACTGCATCTATGTCGAGTCACGTCACAGTTGGTTAATCAGGGATTTACTACCAAATCTGGGCATGGTCATCGAATGAGCTATGGGTAAGTGAACCTAACACTAATTAAACAAATACAGCTTATAGGATTCGATATAGTTTCTGTATTCTACTTGTTACACGATCTTCAAAGCGATTCATAAATTTGCATATATATTCTATTATATTAAATTGTACATTTTAGATCGGATCCAACTACCGGTGCCACATTTCCAAAACCCTCCTTGCCGCGCATTCCGCTATCCGCATCCTTCCTTATTGAACTGGTACATGCGATCTACTATGCGATGTTTAATGGCTATGGCACTGTTGCCATACAGACACTGGAGGACATACATAATCGTGCATGCTATGAGATGTACACGGAACTGATCTTGGTCACAAATGCGGTTCGCAGTTCATTGCATGCAATTCCATCGGGTCAGCCGAATGATGGTCCCATGGGCTTAAGCGTTGCGTTAACCCCGGCAACAAATACTGTGACACCATCTGTTTCAAAATCAATGATAACGAACGCTTCATTCCGTACGAAAAAGCTGCCCGATGACATTCCGATACAAGCACAGGATCTTACCATGCCTCAGGCGCCACAGCAGCAATTGGCAAGTGTGACGGAGGAAACGGAACCAGGTGCTAAGGAATCACCATCAACCAAAGAGAGCAGCGGTACACGCACTTCGATCATAAGGCCCAGCATGGAAGGTATTAAGGCGCAAGCACACAAAGCTATTACCGGCTTCAAAAAGTCAAAAGATAAGGACAAGGAGAAGGAAAAGGAGCCGCCAAAACCACCGCAACGTAAATTCGACAAGCATACCCAGCGCAATTCGCTGCTTCAGTTGCAAACACAAACCACTGACGCCGTGGGCATTGACTATGAGAAGAGTTCACTGTCGGTCAGCAAGTCGAAGACATACGATGCCGTTGCGGATGCGCAACCCACCGACATGCTACAAATGCAAACACTCTCACTTATCAATGAGAATGGCAGCAATAACTTTAGCATTGAAAGCGACATGAACGATGGCATTGCCACCCTAACTGGTTTGGGGAGCAACGTCGCGGCGAGCAGCAACACAACTTCCATAACAAGCAGCGATTTACTAACCAAAAGCTTTGACTCCAGTGTCGAGAATACACCAATGGGCCACAGCAATAGCAATGGTGGCAAGCTGGCTGAACATGGTTTGGAATAGTGTGCGTGTCTCCTTGTTCAGAGTTAAAAAACAAACCAATTAGCCAAATTTAAATATATTTATTATTTTATTTCTATATACATATATATATGCACGTTACCTAGTCGGGGTATAAGCTAATTATAAGGTTATAAGCAGCAATACTTAAAACCGTTAAACAAAAATGTGTTTATATATCGATTGTCACTTTTAGTTGATCGTATGTATTATTGTATTGTATTCTAATTGTTAAATTGTACAATACTAATTATGTAATCCGTTCGTTTACACAATAATACCTATAAATCAATTAAAGGACGTTAACATAAACATGGCCAAGTTACCAGTTGTCTTTAAAAATGTAAAATTACACCATTTTATAATGAATTTATTAACAAGCAACTTTAAATATGTTTCAAGTATTGCTGATATCTGCTGGTAAACTTGGTCTACAGGTTGCTTTGTTAATGTCAAAAATCATATTAATACTAAATGTATGGCAGCATACATATATAAGATACACACATATACGTACATTTAAAACACAAATGTATCAACATATACATATATACAAATATTTATTGAACGTTGACTTACAAGCAATGTTATTAATATTGATTTAAAATAAAATTGAATATATACACATAATTGAAATGGTAAAAAACGGATCAATATATTGTGGCCAGTTTTCGAAACTTGCCTTGCAAAAAAATGCGTGGCACATCGATGCCCTGCTTGAGATTTAAAGTGCGCCGATGCACATAACTATTGCTTAGGACCTCAAATCCGTTGGTAGTAAAAAGCTGTGCCAATTGCTCCTTCTCAAAGTAATAGCTACGCGTACCGTCCTGGCGCACATATAGATTCTCGGCAATTTTGTTTCCTGGCTTAAATCTCAGCTGTGCCATGTCATATAGACCATAATCCCGAAAGAGCACCAGACCACCGGGCTTAAGCAGCTTCCACAGATTTTGTACGACATCGGCGAATTTTTCAGGATGAATGGCGGATAGCACAAAAATCATTGTGCAAACATCAAGGCTAGCGCAAGGAATTTCCTGATGCACTTGTTGCGTTGTTATGTCGCACTGAAATGCTGTTATATATTTTAAATTGTACAGCGGATTAGCGCGCACAAAGTTGACAGCACGTGGTGAAAAGTCGCAGGCGTAGAAGTAGAACCCATGCTGATCATTATTTTCTTTCCTTTTTTGCTCTTTCAGCAGTGGAAAAACTAAATTGCCCACACCGCAGCCAACCTCCAAGAGGGTACGACTTTGGTCTGACATCGGGCAATACTTTTCGGTAAGCAGCTCCTGAAACTCACGTGTAGTCCAGTGCCGATCTTTAAAAAAGCGCGTTTCGTTGCGCTTATAGAATAAATCCCAATGACGTTGTGCATTAATTTCCAGTTGGTTTGCTTTAAAATCGGTCACTAAACGTTTGTTTTGTTCCTCTAGTTTCACCAGCTCAGCAGCGGACAGCTCTTTCGCCAGTGTAGTAAACATGTCGGATTCCATTTCGTTTATATTTTAAGTTAAATGTTACTTGATCAAAAACCAAAACAAATGCAAGTAAACCGTGCTATCGATAAGATTGAGTATTCTTTTTCATCTCTAACAAAATGTTTATATATCATTCTGACTAATTTTGAATAAGCTAGTTCTTGAACTGAGCGTAAATTGTGCATATTTTAATTTTAAATTATGTCATATTACTTTGAAAATAAACAAAATACAGATTTTTCAATATCGAATACTTTAATTTAAATAATTCGTATTAAAATGTTATATATATTTTCATAGTTACTTTGGTTATTTCATTCATTTAAATAGTAATCGCTCTTTCGATAACTTATCGAGAATCGAGACTTTTGAAAAGCAATAAAAAATGAGTTTTGTTTTATAGGTAAATAAATAATAAATAAAAATAATCTTTATTTTGCCGTGCTCTTCATTTTAATCCAAAACTTAAATTACACATATGTATTATTATTAAGATAACAAATAACGAAATTTTAAAACAAAATTACCAACCAACACAGGTTGGCTTGGATTGCTTTGGTCTTTGATTGCTGTACAAGCGGACAGCACTATTATCTGCCCATAATGGTGGGCTCATCTGCCATTGCGATCTCATCATTGGGTGCCTTTGCGCCTTTTTTCTTACCCGAATACCAGAGGAACATAACACCGCATAAAATATTCACCACGAAAGTAAACCACGCTAAATAAACGCCGTAACCATAGCTGAACAAAAAAAAAATGCGATTTATCAGTTGAAATCATAAACATATGTATTGCTTAGTAAGGGCATACTCACGTCAATTCCGCACCATCCGGATACGCATAGAATAAATGATCCTTAGTGTAGTCGATTGATGAGAACAACACCTGCAACACCACAAGCGCTGTCGATGCAGCAACCAGGTGTATACCTCCAGCCAAACGCTTGAACATATATCGTGGATTCATGAACGTGTAAAAAGAAAACACAGCGCCTAGGCTCATAACGAACAGAGTGATGCAGGCAAAGGATGCCTGCGTTCTGATATAGTCTGAAAGAGAGTTCCAAGCCACTACCAAATAAAAACGGCAACAAAACCAACCAAGCCAAAACAAAGCGTGCACTTACCCATTAATTCATCATCAAAGCCGGGCTCATTGCGGAGTGTATTAGAGTTGGGAAACATATCGATGTACTTGCAACGAGCTTGTTTGTTTAATAATAATAGAATTATAAATTATATTTAAATATGTATTATGGGTCAAAATGCGAATAAACAGAACTACCTTTAAACAAGTAAGAAGGATCTAGTCGAGTAAGCTCGACTAGAAGATACCCTTAACCCTTGCTCATACAGACGGACAGACGATCGGGCTGACAGCCATACACATATCTACATGTACTACTGGACCAATGCTTGATGGCTTCATATCTCCGGTGTTTCTTAACCGATTTTAATTAAATTTTCAAAGAAGTTCATTATTTTGCTTATAGTTTCAATCCTCATGTTCAGTTTTTTTAAATTCGTTATCGATTACATGTGTATATCGTAAACCTGAAAAGCTATCGAAAATTTGAAACAAACTTGCTATGCCTAGGGATTAGGAGAGCTCATATCCAAAATCTGGAGACTCTAGCTTTTTTAGTTCCTTAGATCGACGCGTTCATACATACAGACAGACGGACATGGCTAAATCGACTCGACTTTTGATGCTGATCAAGAATATATATACTTTATGGGGTCGGAGAAGCTTCCTTCTGCCTGTTACATGCATTTGCACAAAAACATTATACCCTTTTTTTACCCATTACATGGGTTAAGATTATAAAAAGCTCTCGACACACTTACAAAAAAAACGAACAAATATTTACATAATTTTTGATACCTTGTGGTACATACATCTTTAAAAAAACCTCTCGTTAAAATAGCTTTCAAAAATAATAAGAAACAAATTCTTTTTTATTACTGTGCCGTAAGAATCATTACCTTGTAGCAGTATATTAAAGGAAAAGCTCTACAAAAAACGCTTGAATCTTATTTGTTTTAATTATAAGCAAAACAAGAATGACCTAATGCATATGTTAACTTGCTTTTTATTCAAAAACACTCATGAATAAAAAAAATATAAAAAACTTTAAATACACTTTGGTTAAGTGTTATGTTCTTGACTTACGATATGGTATATAACTGTAGAAGGCCGTCTGTCCGCCTTTCTTCGGTGGCAGAGGTGGCACCAATATCAAAATGACGCGCTCCTCATTGAGCACATAAGCGGGTATGCCAATGTCGCGTATGTAGGTGCCAAGGAGACGCACGACCAGCGGATAATCGGTCCAGTTGCTAAATATGGACTGCTGTGCCACTTCCGGAATTACATAGTATGACCAGGTGTTGTTATATTTGACACGCTGCAACGCTGAACCGAATGTTCGTCGGTTAATAATGCCGCTGACATCGAGAGGATCGATGGGTATGGGCTTGATGGCAGTTGCGTTAAACTCTCGCTGGCTTGTCTCGGTGGACATGACCAGCTTGTGAAAGGCGCTTCGAAACGTTTGGAAGTCCTCCTCCTCGCCGCGTGCCCAATGTGCGAACATGCGTCGGCGTGCCGGTTCCGTGAAATTACCCGAATCATCGAGCTTCTCTGCAGCAAATTGCCTGATGAACACCATGTGGGTGAGATTGCGTTTGGCATCATTGATGTAGGTTTGTGAGGTGTATGACATGGAGCTAAAATTGCGCACAACCTGCGCATTGCTCACAGCATTCGGGACAATTGTGTTGCGACAATGGCGCCACAAGCCCGAATGAGAGTTCATAAAAAAGCGCCGCGATTCCGGTATAAAGATGCCTAAAATCATACAAGATTCAGAAAAATTGCAGCAAAATAATATAAATAAATTATAATATCCACCTGGCTCGCCTGATATTATAATCCAGTGATCTGTTGAGATGGCCACAATCCATACAATCAGCGATATGACCATTAGCAGACTGCAGCCGAGCAACACACGACGCTGGAACATATATGCCTCCATCAGCGGTCGCCGGGCCTCATCTCGGCCAATGGTCGAAGTGGAAACGTCGCGTTTCATTTTCACTCTTCAACACGCGTCTAATTTCTACGGGCTGAGCAGTTGTGGGGCCAACTGCTGTTCGCAGGCTTTGGACGATACCAATGGGAAATCCACACGCACATGGGACAGGACACGGTCCTGTACAAAACAAAAAATGTATACACTTACATATGTATGTATAATTGAATGCGATTAATGCTTGAATAAATGGATTCATATTGCGTATACGAGGTACCCAAAATGTAAAGAAGAGAAAAGCTTATTATAATAATAAGAATAAGGCAGCAGGTGTTTTTCTTTGACGGAATTAACGTAATTTTCATTTCGATTTTGTACGATTCTTTTTGGCTATTTGTGGCTGTCAGGTTCAATATTTATGTAAAATAAAAATAAAAACAACATATTTTGTGCACATTTGTCTGGCACAAGCCATTTATTATGCTGCTTTGGAGAATTTATTTATTTACATGTTGTTTTTTTTGGCGTCAGTCGCTTTGGCAACGTAAACCGTTTCGAAAACCGTTTTGGGAACGTCTATTCATTTTTGTTTTTTATTTTTTGATTTGTTGCTGTCAAAAATTAAGCAAATTAGTGAAGGCATTTACGAACGGCCAACAAAATAACGTAAATATTTTTGAAAAGAAAGTTTCATTCTATCAAGAAATACATTCTTTTTTTTAATTTATACTATATACTCTATGTATTATTTGTTGTTATTACGTACATACATACATATGTCAAATATTTTTGGCGAAAATTAGGTGTGACAGCGTGGGCGCAGCGTTTAGGTGTCGTGTGTATGCGTGTGAAAGTGCCATAGAGCAGCAACCGTATTGAAAACATGTGTACAAACCGTGCACATTGTCAGGTTTTTCTTACTTATATATTATAAGTAAATGAGTGCTTTAATTGCCTTGTTGTCCAGCGTAATAAAGACTAATATTATACATATGTATATGTATCATAAAATCTGAGAACGCTGTGCATTAATGAAGAGCGGGTCGAGACTGTCGCTTTAATGTTTTGGGGAAAACCCATAACAAATTTCTATACATTATAATTCAACTACAAAATTTGCAAGCTTCTGTTTTTTGTTTTAATGCTCATTTTTGTTAAGAGCTATTACTTCCGTGTTTATTACTAATCCACTAAATGAATTTGCCTCTGTTGCAGTTGGATGTTGCATTTGCGTCAGTCTACTGAACTGCGTCATTGGCATATTTAAACAGAGAAAGAAATCGCCGAAGTCAAAGGAGTTTAAGTTTTTGTACAAGTGCTATTTTTTTGTACATTTAAATATATTTTTGGTGTATTTTCTGTTTTTTTGTTACATTACGCATTTGGCGCGCTTGCCATTTGTTTTAAACAAATTTATCTTGAACAATTCGTATTTTTAGACAAAATGTACAGTTATCAAGCTGTGTCTAAACAAACACATATGTACATATGTATGTATACATATGTATAGGTAATGTGTGGGAAAAATAGTATGAGCATTCATCCATCCGTCTGTTGGACTGACTGCATGACAAAATTCACTAGAAACTGTAATTTTTCAAGAACTCATTGTATTTTTATTTGTTGTGAGCCGACTCATATTGACATTTTTGACAATACGAGAAATTTGTATAAATATAGTACATCGCACATAGGTATGCTTTAAAAAAGATATATGTATGTACATATGTACATATAGAAAATTCGTAGTCTAAATCTAAATAAATAAATATACTATATTATGCAAAAACATTATTGAAGCACATTTTATCTTTTTATTTATATGATTTCGGTTGCGAACATTGTCTTTTATTTTAGTAAATTAATATGGCGTTTCTTTTGTTTTGTGTCCACATTTATCGTTAGATTGATGCTAGACATAAATTATGTCAGCGCAATTTAAATGCAAAACGGAACGCTGGTCGATAACAGTCAATTTTTAACTGCCAGCCAAAAGAATTGATTGTTATGTAAAAAAGTAATTAAAAGTGCACTATTGTTTACCATTAAATCTTTCGATCTTCAAATAAGTTTAAATTATGCTTCACGTTCGATTTGGTTGGATTTTTGGATTTGTTTGATTTTGATGTATATTTAATGGACCGTTTATGATGTGATAATGAAAATGTACTAATTCCGAAGCAATAAAAAACAAAGCGCTACCAAATAAATAAATAACTGAACCGCTTAAAAGTATAGACAGCGGCACCGATACGAAATCGAAACAATTCAAACAAAAGAACTAAAGCAATCTGACAGACGGTTTACGTCGAGATCGAATACCGCCACTAATTGCTGCTGCTGGCTGATGCAGAGCACAGGCACAGACTGACTGACTGCTAGAAGTACATATGTAGAAGCAGCAGAAACAGCATTGCTAGGCAGCAGCGCCAGTGGTTGCCCTGGTCTCGGTGATGGGAGCTCGATTGAATACAAAAGGCCTGCCTGTGTGAGCAAACAAGGAGCCCCCATTGTAGTTGCCGTCGCCGGTGGCGGCTGATTTGCGAGCGTTAAAAAGGCCCCAACAACAAAAACTTAATTGTAACGTTGGCGTCGCGCGTTCTACATACAAGAATTTTGAGTATAAAAATAAATATGTATGAATATATTTTTCGCTCGTCGCAACAGTAACCAGTGCATGGCCACCTGCAGAAGTCGAAGGCGCTGGCTAACGGGCCAAGCCCAAACAAGCTAGCAAAGTGCCAAGCACTGATTATACCCTTAACCCATGAAATGGGTAAAAAAAGGGTAAAATGTTTTTGTGCAAATGTATGTAACAGGCAGAAGGAAGCTTCTCCGACCCCATAAAGTATATATATTCTTGATCAGCATAAACAGCCAAGTCGATTTAGCCATGTCCGTCTGTCTGTATGTATGAACGCCTCGATCTCAGCAACTACAAAAGCTAGTCTCCAGATTTTGGATATGAGCTCTCCTAATCCCTAGGCATAGCAAGTTAGTTTAAAATTTTCGATAGCTTTCCCGGTTTACGATATACACATGTAATCGATATCAAAAAAAATTTCAAAAAACTGAAAATGAGGATTGAAACTATAAGCAAAATAATGAACTTCTTTGAAAATTTCATTAAAATCGGTTAAGAAACACCGGAGATATAAAGCCATCAAGCATTGGTCCAGTAGTACATGTAGATATGTGCCCGATCGTCTGTCCGTCTGTATGAGCAAGGGTTAAGGGCATCTTCTAGTCGAGATTACTCGACTAGAGCCTTCTTACTTGTTTTTTTTTCTGTTTTATTGCATTGTTGTGAATTTTTGCGTCATCGTTTTTTAATTACGCCATAAAAACTCTGCACACACCATCTGTGTGTGTGTGTGTGAAGCAATATAAATTTAGAAATTGATGAATTTAGGCATCTCTCTTTTTTTTTAGTAATGCAGAGCCATGGGCAGCTATTAATAACTTAATCGTACAGTGCTATGCCAGGCAGTCAGCCGCATGCCAGCACATATTGCCGACCCAACACAGTTTTTGGGGCCAAATGCTATTAAACGTTGACAACGAGTTTAATAATACTGTAGATCTTTTCATTCTCTTTTTTAATTTTTTGGCCATTGGCACATTTTGCAATTAGACAGATGACGTCGTATGGGTATCTATTGCTGGCCACTTGTTAGTGCTTATTTGGCAAATGAATAGCAAGCAGATTCAGTGATCACTCCGACTTTAGAACTTCCATATAAGTTTAGATAGATATTATTCGTTGAATTACTCTTTAATTGTCTACACTATTGTTTTGTTTGGCTGTACATTCTGTTATGCGCAGAGCGCCCATATCCAAATTTAATTCGCTTAGTATATCATTCGGCGCTGCTCCCTGGTTGGTCAGTCCAGCAATAACCAGTTGCGCTTCGGGACAATTGATGCAGGCATTGCGTATGGCCAGAATGCTCCACTCGCGCATCACTGTCGAAATTCAATAGATTAGCAAATATGTTGTATTTTAATTTATACACACTTACAAGGATTACGCGCATCCATGTTGGTGCATACTAGTAGCGTCGGCAGCAGTTTTGTTTCTAAGCAATAGCCTCTGTTGGCTGGATTCTCGTATAGCAAATTGGCTGTACAGCGCACCAGCAACGTTTTCAGTTCATAGGACACCTGCGCCTCGTAGCCAGCATCAATGTTAGAATTTAATGCCACTTCCTCAAGCTTTGTCATGGGTTTGTCCAGGCTGCCAACGATCTTGGACTCCTTATCAGCGGCAACCACACATCGAAGCAGGCTGCTCACATTGATGAATAGTGATTGATCACTGGTATAGACTTTATCATACATCTCAGATCCGCTAGCACTCGCCATAATGCGCAGTAGCGTATGCACCTCACGCGGGTGCAGCTGGTTGCTCAGTTTAATCGTTTCACGCAGAATACAATCAGATTTTAGTCGAAACTCCTTTGCAAGAAACTGCAAAACCGCAGAGTTGAGTTTACCATTTGGGCTGTTTTCACGCAAATAATGCGCCACATAATCTAGAAAGGCAATACGCTGCTCCACCAAGTCTAGACGCTGATAGCAAACGATACAGCTGCGACCATTTTTAACCACAAAGTGTTCCAGCAGAAAGTGCAAATATTCAAAATTGTATTCCGATTCTGTCTCATTTATTTCCTGCCATAGGCGCACGCATGATTGAAACACCATAAGGTCACTGACCAGCTGTGGGTCTAAGCTTAAATATATGTTGTACATGATCATCAGAAGCACATTGTTAGAACTACCCAGCGGATGTTTAAATGAATGCTCCAAAATCTGGCTGCCATGTGTCTGCCAAATAGCCGTTTGTGAATCTTTGTTATTAACAATGCTATTGGCCAGAACTTGAAGAGTCAGGGAATGCACTGTAGGCTGCTTGGTTCTCATACTTGTATTAAAGACGACATTTTGCACAAAACGTGAAAAGTCCGCACTCGTTGCCAATGTTATCTGACTTTTTCGACTTTGTGTGAGCAGTAAGCGCAAACTTTTCAAATGCTGAGTGATTTCTACCTCATTTTCATCAACGCTCAGGCATATTATTTTCTGCACAAGTGCGTGGGTTTCGACTTGCTATAGTTAGTTGGTTTATTAAAATTAATGAGCAATTCAAAACAGTATTTTGGTTTATTTACCGGCTCCACATGTTCCATTTTTGTGTACGTTCTAATAAAAACTTCTTTTCAATCGATAGTTCATCGATAGAACTATAATAAAACATTTTCTATTTATAAGTCGATATATTAACGAACTACATTTTTATTTTTTTTTATAATTTAATAAAAAAGACAAAAGGCAAAAGGACAAAAACGGCGTTTGCTAAATATAAAAATTGTATTTGTACCTTTTAAAAATATGTTTTAATATAAATACTTACATTATTTATATGTTGATATATTATCACCTCTGGGTGTCGCTGTTATCAAATCGTTAGAGACAATAATTTGGAGGCGAAAATAATATGATAACAATACCAATACTGGACGGCAGCTTTAATTCATATTTTGTATGTATAGCTTAACAAAGTTGCATTAAATATAATAAATATTCGTCGGCTATTTATTAAAAAAAAAGTTATCTGCTTGCTGTTAATAACATTTTGTAAAATGTTAAGTGAACAAATGGAAGAAAAAAACGAAAGCCATAAAAAAATAAACAAAAAGTAAAAACAATTATTAATATTGACTGCCTTATGCAAAACTCTTAACTCCGGCTTTAGTGTAAACACACGATAAGTAATAAGCACAGCAAGAGTAACTGAATAAAAACAACGTACCACTTTTTTGAGCAACTGAATTTTAGCGATTCAAATCCAATCGACGACAACGTGGGCATACACAAACAAGGGTACTCGAGCGTATTTTGGTAGATTGTACCCAAAGAAACAAAACAACACAAATTTTTATGTCAACCTACTTTGCTGTACGACAAGCACAACGCAAATAATTACTTTCTTTACAATTTTTATGCAAAATTCTTGAGACCTGTTTTATTATGCTTGTTAATCGCGCGCTATGTCAAAGTTGGCTAACTCAGGTGACGTAAGTAAGGACAGAGCCAGACGATTAACTGCACAGTTATTTAATCCAAATTCACATCAGATACAGACTAAATGGATATCCGCACAATCTGTATACGCAAAAAGTATGGCAGACACCGGTACGTCGCTTTCATGCCTGCAGACCTCGGTGGAGTAATATCAAACCCAAAGTTGCTGAGCCGGTGGTGGTGACGACGGAGGGGACGGTACCATTAAACAACATAGTCAAGGCGATAGCATTCACAGGTGTCGTAAGTAAATTCATTCCCATTCCTGCATATTGATATATATTCACCCCTTCTGTAGTTCAGTATGGGCTGCTTTGCAGGTGCTACGATTATGGAATATGAAAATACACGCCCCATCTCTAAGGCTAAACAGGCGCGTTTTGGATTTTGGCAAAATCGGTCCATCGTGGAACGTGACAGTTTGTTGAAACTAAAGCAGGATGTGCAACGTTTCTGGGATTCACTGTCACCCGGTGATAAAACCTTTGCGCCCATATTGGTATGCAATCTGCTGGCGTTTGGATTGTGGCGTGTAACTGCCATGCGAAATACTATGATGAAGTATTTCACATCAAATCCCGCAGCGCGTAAGTGACAGGAATGTAATGTCTGACCTAAAATTTTTATTGCTTCATCTTCGTCAGGTATTGTTTGCTGGCCTATGTTTCTATCTACATTCAGTCACTATTCCGTCATGCACATATTTGCCAATATGTATGTGCTACACAGCTTTTCCAACGCCGCCGTTCTATCCATGGGCAAGGAGCAATTCATGGCTGTCTATCTTAGCGCCGGCGTCTTCTCCAGTCTTATGAGTGTCCTATACAAAGCGGGAACAAGGCAACCGGGCATGTCACTGGGCGCTGTGCGTTTTGTGCTAGTCTAATCCAATTTTATTTGTATTAATTGTTAAATTTCGTTTATAGTCAGGTGCTATCATGACAGTGTTAGCGTATGTTTGCGCACAGTATCCCGATACACAGTTAAGTATATTGTTTCTGCCTGCTGTTACGTTCTCTGCTGGTGCCGCTATTAAAGTGATAATGGGCATTGACTTTGCTGGCTGCGTAATGGGCTGGAAGTTTTTTGATCATGCGGCACATTTGGGCGGCGCAATGTTTGGCATGTAAGTTGTGTGTGAATTTTAATTTACCAGTGGAAGTCGATCAAACTGTAATCTGTTACAGCTTCTGGGCACATTACGGTGCGCAAATCTGGGCGAAACGTATTGGCCTGCTTAGCTATTATCACGAGCTACGTAGAACAAAACAGAAATAATGATTAAACTTGGAAAGTGCGCAGTGCATAGGAGATTCAACAGAAATTGTAAGGCCTTGGAGGCTCATGTTATCTTCAGTTTGGTTTAATAAATGACAAAAAATTAACCAATGTCTACCCGACTGTTTTTTTCTTGCGCTTTGCAGTTGGCTGCTTCGTCAGATTACACTGTATGCGATATGAAATCTCTTTGCGGCGCTGCCAGAACTTTTCCCTAAGCTCTTCGGCCGTCTCTCTTTCGGGCGCATAAGACATATGTAGTATACCGCCATAGAATTGTTTGGCATCCAGCTGCCGCTTAGCTCGTCGCGCTTGTTCCAGCCGATCAAAATGAACAGCAAAAACATCAGTAAAGGCTTCCAGTTCCACTGTCAATATAACAGACTTTAGTTAAGGTTTGAATACAAAGATCCCCTTCACAAACTTTTTCCAGCCATTTCTGAAGTAACACAAGTGCACGATCGAAGATTTCCAAAACATTGCATTTTGTTCTTGATATCAGTATAAAGATTTACTTTGGGCACCCCAAAAACTAACAAGTGTCTTGACTCACTGGCAACTGTGTAAGCCTGGAAACAAATATTTACAATTAATGGCACTTTCCTTTCTTAATAACGTGACCATACATACTTTTACGGCTTTTAATTCGCGACCCTGTCGATATTGCAATCTTGTCGTGCAATATTCTAAACGCTTATGATGCTTATGAGGCGTCGGTTCCATATCTGATTACATTGTTTACGGTTTATTAGGTATTAAACACTCCCTAATATTAATATTGGAAAATACATTTCAAATACCGTGAACTGTATGCTGCAACTGCTGCTGTTTGTTTAGGATAGTTTTAACACATTGTTAGAAAAAAAAACATATTTCAATGTTTTACAGCACTTTTAGGCATTCACTTGTTGCGTGCACACAGCTGTTAATAAAACAATGGCGGGAAAGAAAACTGTACTTGTGAAATACGCGCCTTGCATATAAAGCAAAAGTACATATTTACTTGAATCATTGCTCTGTGCAGATTCGTAACGTGCAAAACTCAAACCATATATCCCCTCCGCTTTAGTTAACGCACTTATTTTTGAAGAACTATTGAAGGGAAACATAACAACAAATTGTAAGAAAAAATGGCACAGTCTCAAATTGCCGGCAAAGAAAACATCACAGACAACATGGAAAAGTTCTCGCTCAAGGTACATGACACGTTTCTTACTGCATAGAGTATGTACATATGTATGTATATGCTAAATGTAAATTTACATGCGCTAAATTAAGTACTTTTTGTGGACATTTAAAGCAATTTAAATGTAATTTTGGCTATTTATAGGTGTTGCATACATATTTATATATTATCTCTTTATGGTTTTCGTATACAGAGCCCCAGCAAGAAAATTTTGACGGAGAAGGTCACTAACGTTCGTAAAATGTCCATTCCGATGGAAGATAATGGCAGCACCAAAGAAGCCAAATGCGCTATTGTGGAAAACCCCTCGGCATCTTTTGATCCAACTATAGAGCCGCTGCTGCGCGAGAATCCCAGACGTTTTGTCATCTTTCCCATACAATATCATGACATCTGGCAAATGTACAAAAAGGTATTTATATACACACATACAGACATACATTGGTGAAAAGGGCGGGAAATTACGATAATGCGCGGAAAAGTAACTTGAAAGCGTGACTGATTGTAAGCAGTACAAACACAGTTCAACAAACATGTACAATTGTGAAATTGCATTTAATGAAAAGATGATTTTATTATTTGTTATGTTCAGGCCGAAGCGTCTTTCTGGACGGTGGAGGAAGTGGATCTATCCAAAGACATGACGGATTGGGTGAGCCTAACAGACAATGAGCGTCATTTCATTTCACATGTGTTGGCCTTTTTTGCCGCCTCTGATGGCATTGTTAACGAGAATCTGGTCGAGCGCTTTAGCCAGGAGGTGCAGATTACAGAGGCGAGATGTTTTTATGGCTTTCAAATTGCCATGGAGAATGTGCACTCCGAGATGTACAGTGTGCTTATCGATACATATATCCGTGATCCGCAACAGCGTGACTATCTCTTCAATGCAATTGACACAATGCCTGCGGTTAAGCGCAAAGCTGACTGGGCGCTTTCCTGGATATCCTCGAAGTCTACGAACTTTGGGGAACGCATTATTGCCTTCGCTGCCGTTGAGGGAATATTCTTTAGCGGAAGTTTCGCCTCAATATTCTGGCTTAAGAAGCGCGGTCTCATGCCCGGCTTGACGTTCTCAAATGAGCTTATTTCACGTGATGAGGGACTGCATTGTGACTTTGCAGTTATGATGTTCCAACATTTGGTGCAGCGTCCAAGTCGTGAACGTATTATTGAGATCATCTCGGATGCCGTGACTATTGAGCAGGAGTTCCTCACTGACGCCTTGCCTGTTAATTTGATTGGTATGAATTGCGCACTTATGTCCGAGTATATTGAGTTTGTCGCTGATCGTTTGCTGGTTGAGCTCGGTGTGGGTAAACTATACAATACAAAAAATCCATTTACGTTCATGGAAATGATTTCATTGGACGGAAAGACTAACTTTTTTGAGAAGAAAGTGGGTGAATATCAGCGGATGGGCGTGACATCAAACAGAATGGACAACGTATTTACACTAGACGCTGATTTTTAAGGTCGTTTACACAGCTGCTGGTTCCGGGTGTTATTTTATCAATTACAATTTCATTTATATTTATCCTTAACCTTTTATTTTAATACTTAATGTTAATCTTTTTTTAACTGACGTATACGAAAATAACTATCATATTGATGTCATTCCACTAAAACAATGAAACGTAATTCTATCACTTGACAAATTTTCAAATTCACATCATATATAATACTGTATCGAATTATCATTGTACATAACATATTAAATACATTTTTAGGAAATATAATAGAAAACTGTGTTTAATTGTTTATATACATACATATTTATGTTTTACAAAGTTCCACCGTTCGCTATAAATATCGATATACATTTAAACCTTAATACATACATAATTTTTTATTCACTTTTTAATAGCAGGGCTGTCAAAAGACTGCAATCGTTTTCTTTTTAAACGCTGACACCGAAGGTAAAGATTGTAGTGGTTTTATGAATGTCCTTCATGATGTCTGTGCGTCTGTATGAACGCAAGTTTTTCAAAACCTATATCCCTGGTGCTTGGAAATCGATAGCTCAAAATTTGTAAATCTTTATTTTTCCCATATGCTCCTTAAAATCGTAGGTCCCCATATCTTCAAAATTTGGTGGGAAGATGGCTAGTACCATCCCCGTAAGATCTGCGTCAAAACAAGTACCACTTCCACCCCAACCGCCATTGTGATAGCAATCGCAGAGTATGGTTTCTGTTTGAATTTTGTGAACGTGTTTTATTTGTCTTGTTGTAATGTTCTTGTATTGTGTAAGTAAAAAAACATGAAAGAGTTTTTTTTATTGACTGACTTGTAATGAATGGGTTATGTAAGGAATAGATAATAATAATTAGAATGATCCTGTAAAGTTTCAAAATTAGCGCCCATGTGTGTGTTATCTGGCAACATTGACAATGCATGTTTAGGGCTACCTTCAGAGTAACTCTGTGCAAGTGCAGCTAATTCTCGTATTGCGTATGGCGGCTCGTAATTGCACCTATAAAAGGCAAAACGAAATTGCACACGTTCTTTTAAAAACTCGAAACCTAGGAAGAAGGCTCAGTCTATGTGCCAAAATCAATGTTAATTTCTTACGTACGTTTTGTTTTGTCTTGTACTATTTAAATTTAAGATTTTTCAATTTCTAAAACTATCTGTTGCGGTTTTCTCATCATAAATAATTAATTAACTATATTATTTTCAAAGTTAATTTTCTTTTGTCTCTGCATTATGGCTTCTGCTGCCAGGTTCGACCCAATACTAAAATGGGCTTTATTGGCTGTTGGATGTGGCACATGAAAAATGTGCTGGATTAATTGGCAGAACGAAAAAAGGATATTGCGGGATTTACGAAGTCTTAACTGGGCTTTGATGGGATTTTCGGACAGCTTAAAAAACTGTGTGAAAATTTCTCAGCGGTTGAGAAGAATCTCAATAGGAAAAATATTACGCATGAATCTCCCAAACGCAAAAGATCCAATATTGTGTTGTCGTTGGATCCAAATAAATGTCTGAACACGTTGCAAGCAAAGTTGATCCAATAAATATAAGAAAGTTAAAATCACCTTCGGTCCCTCCTCTAAATTCGGTCGAGATGCAAAGTAAAAATAATACTTCTCCCATGGAAGTTGTATCTTCTAATCCCGATCATAACATACGTACGGAACCTAATATCCCCATATCCTATCCTGATCAAATTTCTAGCTTTTGAAGTAGATTATTCTTCGGAGACAGAAATAGTAGATGGATCTATAGATTTAGAATTATTTGCTGTAAAATTAAATATTAATGGTGTTGGTATTTTTATTACTTCCTCTTATATATCCCTTCCTCTGATAATTCTATTTACAATGCTCATTTGTCAGTTATATTGTCTGTTGCATGCTTTCTGCTCGTGATATCCTTGTAGTAATTGGTGAATTCAATTTGCGAAGTTACTTGAATTTCTTGTCCCGACTCTGGCGCCCTGACCCCCTCGGCTTAAAATGAATTTTTGATTAAGTTACTTGGGGTTTCATTGAGTCAAATCAATGATATCCCAAATTTTAAAAAAAAAAATGCTTGATCTGGTTTTAGTTTTGAATCCATGCTCCTCATCCATTACTCACACAACCAATATCTTATCCAGGAGATTTATACCATCCAACGTTGGAGGTGTCGATCAATTTACCCTACCGGAAAACCGATTTTGCAAAACTTACTAGGCTTTAATTCCTGACGGACTGGTCTCCCCTCTACGGGTCTGACAATTTGGATGTGGCTATCGGTATTTTATATAACATTTTAAATTCATTATTAGATTTGTGTGTCCCTTATGCAAAGCCAAACAGGTCAAACAAACCTGTGTGATTTACCAGAGATTTGAAAATTCTTAAAAATCAAAAATGTAAGTTCTACAAGAGTTTTAAAAAAAAAAATGTCTCCGTTAGTTTGTTCTGCATACTTAATTGCTCGTTTAAATTTTTCAGTCATCAATAACCAATGTTATAGGAATTACGTGACCAGGTGTAGATTACAGTTTCACCAGGATCCCAAACGGTTTTTTGATATCGTTAATATAAAGCGCAAGTCATCGACACTTCCATCAATCATATTCTTTGAATAAATGAAAGCCAACTCAGATCAAGCCATTGCCGATCTACTTGCTAACTTTTTTCAAACGACTTACAGCCCTTTTTCAACAAGTCGTCGTGCCTTACCTCTATCAGCTTAATGGCTGTAATTGCATTTTTATATCGGAAATCATAGAGACTGCACTCGCCAGGACCTGATGGAGTACCAAGCTGTGTGCTTAGGTACTGTACTCAATGTCTTTTAAAACCATTGCATAAATTGTTTAGTTTGTCCGTGAAGTTAACCTCTTTCCCAAAAATTTGGAAAGCGTCATATTCCTTTGCATAAGAAAGAAAACAAATCTAATGCATAAAACTATAGATGTATCTCCAAGTTGTCTACTATTTCTAAGATTTTTGAGAAACTAATAACCTCTTTGTAAATCAATGATTTCACCGTGCCAGCACGGGTTCATGCAACATAGAAATACCACTACTAACTTGCTAGTATTCACATCATTTGTTATCAAGGACTTCGAAGAAAAAATGCAAAATGATGTTATTTACACTGATTTCAATAAGGCTTTTGACACTGTAAATCACAACCTTTTAATGTATAAACTTAAACTTTTAGGGTTTCCCAATAATCTTATTCTTTGTATTAAAGATTATTTAACCATTAGAACTCAGAGGGTATATTTTAAAGGCTCAGTTTCTAAAGCGGTTCAGGTCACTTCTGGTGTTCCTCAAGTAAGTCACCTTGGACCGTTATTATTTACACTTTTTATAAAAGACCTTTCCTCCGTAATAAATCAATTTCGCGTGTTGATGTATGCTGATGATGTAAAATTATGCATGTCAGCTGAAACTCTTCTGTCTGGTCATAAACTGCAAAGCGACTTAGACAATTTTCAAACTTGGTGCAGAATAAATGCAATGCATCTCAATTGCAGTAAATGTAAAGTTGTGTCTTTTTATAGACGAATGCCCTTTTCCAATATATATCTTCTGGATAACCAACCACTTGATCGCATTGAATGGGTTGATGATTTGGGTATCTTAATGGACGCAAAGCTTAAGTTTGACAAGCATATATATATTTTCATATCTTCAATTACAAATCTGGTCGAAGGAATGCAACGACTGCTACTTGACAAAAACTTGTTATGTGTCTCTTGTACGAACGATTCTCGAATATGGATTTTGTATATGGTATGGAATAGAATCGGTGCAAAAACAATTTCTGCTCTTTGCACTTTGGGGTTTTAATTGGGATAATACCATTAACTTACCTTCCTACCATAATATACTTTTACTAATAAATCTTCTCTCCATTTCTAACCGTAGAACAATGCTTGCAATAACCTTTTTCCATAAATTAATAAATGGTGAAATTGATTCTTCTTTACTAATCAACCAAATTAACTTTACAGTACCTTTTAGAAATACTAGATGTTTTGTACTTATAGCTCTTCAACCTTGTTACGTTAACTATGCTATCCATAACCCCCTTTCGGGTCTTATGTGCAACATATGACGATCTTTCCTATTTCATACATAATACCATTCCTATTTGCTCTCTTAAAAAAATAGTATTGTTTCATTTGTCTACTTGTTCGCGATCTTTGTAACCGCACACTACGCGGTGCGCCCCTTGGTCGAACGGGTGGGAGGTGGGTTGCTTTCTTTGCTAAGGTCCGCGCGTTAACTAGCCGGAGCTTGGTATCGTTGGGCTTGACCTTGATACACCACGTGCCCTAGAAAAATCAAAGTTTACCTGAGTGCAAATTGGTGCAGTGCAGCACTTGGCTGGCTTCGCGTAAGTCATCATCGGATCGTGTTATAATTGAGATAGTGGTGAATATATAGTTGGTATTATTAGGTCCCGTGCTATTTAACCAATTGGATAATCACAACCGGTTTAATGCGGACACGATCAGATTCGCTATAACCCCAAAATCACTGGTGCAAGCTGATAAGCACAAACGCGAGGAAGGAATCCAAAATCATCGGGAAATATGGGATCAGTTCTGTGCGCACCACGCTTCAGCTGTGCAACAGAGGCTGCTATATTTAAAAGAACTTGTGCGCGACTTTGGTAACTTTGTTACTCTATACATAAAGTTTTTGAGCAATACCAGCTTAAAGCAATTAAGAAGGCTCTAGTCGAGCTAGACTTAATACACTTAACCCTTGACCATACTGACGGACAGACGGTCGGCTGACAGGCATACACATATGTACATATGTACGTGTACTACTGTACCAATGCTTGATGGTTTCATATCTACGTTGTTTCTTAACTGATTTTAATAAAAATATCACAGAAGTTCATTATTTTGTTTATAGTTTCAGTCCTCATTTTAAAATTTTTTTGATATCGATTACATGTGTATATCGTAAACCTAAAAGGTTATCGAAAATTTAAAACAAACTTGCTATGTCTAGAGATTAGGAGAGTTCATATCCAAAATCTGGAGTCTCTAGCTTTTGTAGTTCCTGAGATCGACGCGTTCATACATACAGACGGACATGGCTAAATCGACTCAGCTGTTGATGCTGATCAAGAATATATATACTTTATGGTCGGAGAAGCTTCCATCTGCCTGTTACATACTTTTGCACAAAACCATTATACCCTTTTTTTTTTACCCATTTCATGGGTTAAGGGTATAAATAGTTGAGAAAGGAGAAATTGAGATTGTATGCCCGTATAAGTAAGGTAGCAGGATTTTAACTTTTGCATTGTGTCGAATTAAGTGTGGCACATGATCGCAAAACAGATTTAAAATTAAACCCCATAATTGTTAAACAACAACTCAGTTATACATCGATTCGGTTCTCGCACGTAATGTATGAAAATTAGAGGTGCTCACTAAGTTTTCTTGTACTGACAAAATTATTTATTCCCTTTAGAAAACTGAACAATATCATTAGACATCTGCAACAAAAGGAAGGCCTTCAACTATGCTGTACTAAGAGGGTGAGTCCAAAATAAAAAAAAATAAAATAATAAAAAAAACAACACACAAAAAACAAAGCAATAAAGTGCAAGATTACCATGTGAGTGACAAAAAAAAAAAAATTTTTAAAAGAGCAAAAGTCGAAATTTTTTGAATGAACATAGAAAAAAATTTAATTATAAGGTAAAACCAAAATAAAAATAATTTTTAGGTTCATTGAAGTCAAAACACTCATTTAAATCATAAGCCACTTATCGTACGCTGCAGAAATCGCAGACACACAGCAAACAAGATGCACCCAATCTATGGGTTGAGATTAGAACATGTTTTTCACACCATCTGTCGAAAGGCCTGCAGTTGGCAGATGGTGTCACAGGCAGCGTCTTAAATAACATAACATTAAGCAGCGTCATAAATAACATAACATTAAGTTCAGGTCAAATTTTAGATAGCCGAACTAGTCCTAAGAAAACAGTATCATCTAAGAATTCTGTATATAAGTCATGCATTTGTATTCAATAAAGTCAGTGTTCTAGAGTCTTAGTAAAGGCATACAAGTCTATTCATTCATCGCCATCATCGCACTTACTGTGCGCATCAAAGGACCTCCCTCTCCGTAGTCCAACTGGTTACAAGTGCTAGTTACGACGCTATTTTAGTAGTCAGTTTATGTACTGAATACTTCCCTTAAAAAACACACAAACATTTTGGTGACCCCGACATGATTATCTGCAGTTGTCTACTAGGCGCCAAAGGACACTAGTCAGGATAACTAGGATAATCACCTCTACGTTCCTTCACTGAAGTTGTCAACCAGGCGATCACCAGATCCAAGCGTGCTCTCGTAACACCGACAACCAAAAGGAACTTCAACTTGGCTAACACAATTCACTATATTCGTGTTAGTCCATGATCCTGCATTGCAGTTTTCAACTAGGCGACATATCAGGATTCAAGCGTGCGTTCGTAAACTAGACGATTACAGCACGGGAACACAGTCCATCAAGTGGCGACGTTCACGTAGCCCACAAGCGGCGACATTTAATCTAGCTAACAAAATTCACTATATTCGTGTTAGTCTATGATCCTCCATCTGAAATTGTCAACTAGGCGACACAAGAGGATAAAAGTGTGCCCTCTTATAACAAAGTCGATCAAACGACAAAAATAAAACTGATTAAGGAACAGATATACCAATATATTTGTAAAAGTCCATCAGTTAAAAAATGGCATCACAAAAATTGACCATCAATGAGTTACTCGATGTTCAGCAAGATATCAGCATTGAGATTCAACGGCTGATATCTAATTATAAAAAGGATTCCGCTGAGAGAAAATCTCAGACCGGCTATCACAAAATTAAAGCAGATTCGCTTAATGAAAAATGGAATACTGTCCAAGAAAATAATGAAACCATAAGAAAATCTGGCAGTCTACCGAAAAATCATCACTTTTTACGAGGACATAAAAACCAGAGTTCTGAAATTATTAGAAGTAATCAAAAATTACGCTGAAATCATAAATCAAGCCACAGGCAAGAAACTTGAGATTGACTATGGACAGCGTCAGCAATCAACCTTAGAGCCCAAGGTGATTGCGTTGTGCCGACGACAAAGGGCAATGATAGCACCACTGCATCGCACATTGGACCAAAGCACTCCTATTGAGCACGCATCATTAGAGCTCATAAGGAATCTATGGGCACAGATTCATTTTCGGCTGTATGAAGAAGTTAAAGACCCAAAAGAAAATGGATATGATATAAAAAAATATCTACAGGCAGAAGAAGATGTACAAAGGGCACTAGCTTCAAGAAACAATAAGCAGTGCACCAATGACATAAACTTGCCTCGCATAACCATCCCCAAATTTGATGGGGATATATTAAAATGGACACAATTCTTTGATATGTTTGTGTCCATGGTTCACGATACCAACATGCCAACCATTCAAAATATGTGGTATCTGAAAACCAGCGTGATCGGTGAGGCAGAAAAATGAATACGCCAAATTGATTTGAAAGAGGATAACTACCTCCACGCTTGGAACATCTTGGTTGATGCGTATAACAACCCAAGAGACATAGCGTCAACAGTATTGAACCGTTTTCTGATGCAACAATCCATTAACGACAATGTAAAATCGCTTAAAGAGCTATATATAGTCACATTGGAGTCCCTTGCATCTCTTAAGGGACTCGGATTAGACATCTCAACGTGGGACCCAATATTAATAGCGGTCATACGGAACAAGCTGGACAGCACAAATAAGACTCTGTACGAGCAATCACTAAGCAACTCTAAGCAAATACAAAAACTGGACACCATGCTCCAGTTTCTTGAACAAAGAGTTCGGGTTTTAGCCAGCGGATGCAAACCACATAACAACGCCAAGAGAGATTCTGGGGGAGCAAATTGTGCACCTTCTTCAACTGCAGGGAAGGACTGTCTATTTTGCAAGAAATCTCATCATCTGATATTTCAGTGCGCCAATTTCCGTGCCAAGACAGCTACTGAGCGACTAAACTGGATTCAACGACAAAAATTGTGCGTCAACTGCTTCAAAGGAGATCACATGGCAAAGTCGTGCCCAAGTCGTTTTAAATGCTTCAAGTGCCAAAAAAGACACAACACACTGCTACATTTGGAAAATTCTTCAATGGAGCAACAAAATCCAACTGTAGCATCAGCAAGCAGCAAAAATATAAATCTACTTGCAACAGCAAAGGTAATAGTCCAAGGAAATAATGGACAACAAGCTACTTTCAAGGCTTTACTGGATTCTGGATCACAAATCAACGTAATATCAGAACGACTCGCTTCATTGCTGTCTGTAAAAAGACACGAATCCTCATTACGAATTGAAGGAATAGGTGGACAACCAAAAACAAGTAGAGCTCGAGTAAATCTGTTGGTAAAGTCATTACACAACAATTTTACAATGCGGATCGAAGCATTCATTCTACCGCACATTATTACGGATCAACCAGCCCAAAGCATAAATGATAAAGATTGGAACATGCCAGCAACCCTACCATTGGCAGATCCTCAATTCAACAAACCGGGAAAAATTGACATGCTCATCGGTGCGGAACACTATTATCCACTATTACTTCCACAACAACACATAATACCCTCTGGTCCAATCATGCAAAAAACCAAATTGGGATGGGTTGTGGCTGGAAAAATAAAAGAATCAAGGAAGTCAGCAGCCATTTGTGCAGTAGCTACAGGTGAAGAAACGAATACAATATTGGAGCGATTCTGCACACTAGATAACTTTGAAGCAGCAGAAAAACATCGTACACCGACTGAAAAGGAATGTGAAAAACATTTTATTGACAACTTGCAGATCGCTGCAGACGGTAGATTCATCGTAAAATTGCCGTTTTCTGAACATTCTTCAGCCCTGGGGCCCTCGCTGGAGATTGCAGAAAAAAGGTTTCTCGCACTGGAAAGAAGGACAGAAACAGAAATATGGAAAAAATATGTGGATTTCATGAACGAATACGAAGAATTGGGTCACATGAAAACTGTTCCTCGGAAACTCCTCCCAACAAAACATTATTTCATCCCTCACCACTGTGTGCTGAAGCCTGAGAGCAGCTCCACGAAGCTAAGAGTAGTCTTCGATGCATCATGCAAGACGTCGACAGGAAAATCTTTAAATGACATACTGCAAGTAGGACCCACTGTGCAAAGCGATCTGATGTCAATCCTACTGAGGTTCAGAACGCATAAGTATGTATTTACTGCGGACATAGAAAAAATGTACCGCCAAATATGGATCAATCCAGAAAACCAATTTCATCAGATGATAGTTTGGAGAAATAATCCGAATGAGGAATTAAAATACTATACTGTACGACTTAAAACGGTTACCTATGGTACAGCATCGGCTCCATTTCTGGCAACGAAGTGTTTTAATCACTTAGCCTCATTTCATATAAGCAAATTACCTTTAGGATCTTCTGCCTTAAGGGATGATTTCTACGTAGATGATTGTCTCACAGGAGCAGACTCGATCCAAGAAGCAATCCAAATTCGAAATACTGCTCCCCAACGGATTCAAATTACGCAAATGGTGCTCAAACAATGAGCAAATTCTTCAAGGAATACCCAAGGAGGACATAGTAAACGAAATTAAGCTTGAAGGTTTCTTCTGGAACTGGAACTCTACTGGAACATTACAGTGTTAAGACATTGGACCACTCTCGCAATTTAATTTTGAAGTCGATACAGCAAGCTGAGTTTCCAAATGACCTTAAAGGTTTGAAGCGTCACAATACCGTAGACAAAAGAAGTCCTATCTCATCACTTTCACCAATACAAGGGTCAGACGGACTCATGCGAGTTGGAGGTAGATTGGAGCAAAACTATGTCAAGAAACATCGTTCACAACTGTGTAACATGCAACAAGGCAAAACCCAAGTTGATGAACCAAATTATGGGCAATTTGCCAACCGGTCGAGTAACACCAACACGCCCGTTTCTCACTACAGACGTAGACTATTGCAGACCAATCTGGATTCACCATAACATTCGTGGAAAAAGACCAGATAAAGCTTACATAGCCGTATTCTGCTGCTTTTCTACAAAGGCGGTTCACCTCGAGTTGGTTAGTGACCTTACTACAAATGCCTTTTTAGGAGCCCTGCGGCGATTCCTAAGCCGCCGCAGCAAATGTCAAACGATTCATTGTCACAATGCCACCAATTTTGTTGGAGCAAACAACCAACTAAAGGAACTGGAAGGATCAATATTTGGCGAGAAGGCTAAAGCAGAGATCATCAATCACTGCAACAAAAAACAAGTTGCCTTCCAATTTATACCGCCACGAGCTCCATCATTTGGAGGCCTATGGGAAGCTGCGGTGAAGTCTGCAAAACGACTTCTGGTTACTACAACAAATACCGCATCTCTAACATTTGAATAACTAAACACGGTTATCATTGAAATTGAAGCTATTCTGAACTCCCGGCCGATTACACCAATGTCAAATGACCCTACAGACAACACAGCCCTCACCCCAGCACATTTTCTAATTGGTGAAACGCTGACTGCTCCCCCCGATGTCAACACAGACCGCAACGAAAAATCCTTACTAAAACGGTGGGAACTAGTATCCAGACTCAAGCGAGGATTTTGGAAGCAATGGTCAGAGGAATATCTACAAGAATTGCAAGCCAGACATAAGTGGAAGGCAGTCAATCCCAATATCAAAGAAGGTATGCTTGTTCTAGTTAAAGAAGACAACATACCTGTTATGAATTGGCCAAAGGGACGGATTGTGAAAACATATCCAGGCCAGGATAATCACGTTCGAGTAGTGGATGTTAAAACTGCCTCAGGCACCTACAAGAGCCCCATAACCAGGCTTGCACCATTATTTCCAAAAAACGCCCCATCAAAGAAACTGAGGAAACAGATAAAAATGTTCAACGAAAACGGCTAATGTCGCCAACCATAACCTCGTCTTTTCTAATCCTGCTCTTCATGTTACCCTTGGTACTAACAGACTCAGTATCTGTAACACGGTTCGATATGAAGCCTGGAATCTTTTATGAAAAAATTGGAACAACGAAGAGAGCAGTATCCGACTGGACCATAGTAATATACTATGAATTGGAACCATACTTGCGTGATATGAAAGCATTTAAATTGGGCATAAACGAATTCAATCACATATGCCCAGAAGTAAATAATAATCACATGTGTCCATATATCTCCATATCTCAGCCCTTTCATCACTTGTATGATGAATTACAAATGACAAATTCACTCATGCAACATACACGAAAACGCCGGTCCCCATTTGATGCAGTGGGTAACATTGCGAACAGTCTATTAGACTCAAACTACGCTAAAAAAAATGACCAAGGTGACAGAGAAGGTAAAAACAAACGAAGAGTTTTTACTGACATTACTGAAAAATCAAACCTCCGTTCTTGATTCAACCATTAACATGGTCAAGAAGACAAAATCTGCAATTGACAAGCGACTACAATTACTTGAACAGCAAGTTGCTATTATCAGCCAAACCAGAGGAAAATACACTGCTCAACGTCTCACAAAGACTTACTTGACGTTAACAGCCCAATTAACACTGTTAGCAGCCAGCCTTCAACGCATGCAATCAGAAATAGTTACTGGAATTCGCCACAATAAGCCCTGTACTAATTTCTCCCGATCAATTAAAGGAACAATTGGATCAAATACGAGATCATTTGCCACCAGATCAAATGCTACCAGTGACATCATCCAACGTTATTCAACTGTACAGAATTATGCGAGCAGAGGGCACAATCACTGACAAGCATGTAATATTTAGAATAACACTACCACTAGTGTCAACATCAATATTAGAACTTTTCAATATTGTGCCGATTCGCATGTGGGACTCAACAAGCTGGCGACTATTTGAGCTTAAAACACCTATTATAGCTGTAATCAAGCACAGGGACAATTCATGGGACTCACAAGGGATGATTTGCACCACTGCCGTGCGTTACCAAATGAAGAATACATATGCTTTGATCATCAAGCTATGTTTAACGTTAATAATCGGTGTGAGTTTCAACTCTTCAACAACAAAACCCCAACAAGGTGTCAAGTAACTCACAGAACAACCAAAATGGTATGGTCAAAAACACACCATCCTAACAATTGGATCTTTGCAACTCATTCGGCAATGGAACTTCAAGCCGTATGCAACGGCACCCCGTCTACTATACAACTGAAGGACACTGGACTACTGGCGCTGTCATCAGGTTGTACTGCACGCAACTCAGAGATTAGCATCAGTACTTTCAACACCATTATAAGTAAAGTGCGACAGGGCTATGCACATTTTGGCAACATAACCGAGCCAAACACCATTCAAAGACCTTTAACGAAACTCAACATGTCAGAAAGCAAGGCACAAGAAGATAATGAGCTGGATGACTTGCAGTTAAAAGCAACGCTTTCGGACTTTGCATCCAACAGCTTCAAGGAATGAGGCTGCCACTACACCCGTGCCACCAGCATCCCCAAGACGATTCACACTGGATCTAGATGACGGTTGATCACCGATTCAACGGCCGGGAGAATGTTTAGGTTCATTGAAGTCAAAACACTCATTTAAATCATAAGCCACTTATCGTACGCTGCAGATAGCGCAGACACACAGCAAACAAGATGCACCCAATCTATGGGCTGAGATTAGAACATGTTTTTCACACCATCTGTCGAGAGGCCTGCAGTTAGCAGATGGTGTCACAGGCAGCGTCTTAAATAACATAACATTAAGCAGCGTTATAAATAACATAACATTAAGTCACGCATAGATACCTTCTGTGTGTTCAGGTCAAATTTTAGATAGCCGAACTAGTCCTACTAGCAAACAGTATCATCTAAGAATTCTGTATATAAGTCAGTAAAGTAAGTTAGTAAAGGCATACAAGTCTATTCATTCATCTCCATCATCGCACTTACTGTGCGCATCAAAGGACCTCCCTCTCCGTAGTCCAACTGGTTACAAGTGCTAGTTGCGACGCTATTTTAGTAGTCAGCTTATGTACTGAATACTTCCCTTAAAAAACACACAAACAAATAATAATAATATATATTTAATAGCCACGTGGTGTACGCTTAAAGCGATTAAGGTAATATATAAAGATAATTTTGAATTTGAGCAAACAAAACGTTAACGTCAATATACAGTACCAATATGGTCAACTGAAGTTATAATGTAATGAAAAGAACCTTAATTTTAAAGATAATTTAGTTACCTGAAATAATGAGAGAGCATTTACTACATATCTGTATTAAATTTTGTGCATTATGAATGCTTAATATAACTTCAATGTTTCCTGAACAATAGTATGATTACGTAAAGTCGATTTGGGAGTTGACAGATTAACAACAAGCAGTCCAAAAAGTGAAGTTAAATATTGGGTTTCCGATATTCAAATCAACTCAAGGCTTTTTTTGTGCTTACGTTTATATGTCAAAACAAAATTAATTACGAACACCCAAGGTGCAATTTCTGCGATTCTTTTATGAAAGTCCTTTTTCAAGAACATATCCTTCCAGTAAAAAGGTACAAAAAATTGACGAACTGTTTATGGAAGTATAATAGTATAGCCATAAGCTGGTTAGTTAATTCCGAATATTTTGGTATATTTATCTACAAAACGCCTATTTACTTATTAATCATTCATCTCAGAAGTTGGTTTATTTTGTCAAAATGTTGTGTATCAAGATTTCATGATTTTTCCATCAATACTCAATTTTAGCCTGATTTGTGTATATGGATAGTCAAATTTTGATGAATATTTGCACAATGGTTAAAAGTATTACTGAGTTTGGTCCGGATATCTTGAAAAGCACAATAATTTATATACAATATTTGAAAGCTGTCAAAACGTTTTTAAACTACATACATACATCTTAAGGTACATGTATATGTACTTAAGCAAAAAAAATTGTTTAAAAATTAATCTCATAGGTTTTGAGTTATTATTAGCTTAATTTAAAAAAATTGGCAAAGGCCATGGTGGGGTGGAGTGAAAACGTGTTGTTTGGTATCGATAACGATAAGTAAAAACAGCTGGTTGCTGGCTGTTGTAAAATTCACAAATGCATATGTGTCTGTTCATTAACGTTATCTCGAAGGGACTATTATAAACTAATGTTTGTGCATGATTTGTGAACAATTGGTAGCCGGTAATTTAATAATAATAGATAAACGTCGTAGTGCTGACAGTATGTGCAGAATTGATACGGCTTGCAATAGTTGTAAGACAAATTGACAAAGGACTGTGGGTTATATGTAAAAACGACACAAGCCGTGGTGCCCCGGACAGGCAACATAACATGGTGCGCATTGCCCAAGATCTGTTGGATCAGGAGGCGCAGTGCTCATTATTGACAGAATCAAGTTCCAGCAAAGCTACATCCGATAATGCCGTACCGGCAAAGCACAAACTTCGTGGAACAACAAGAGGCCAACAGCGATGGCAACGTAAACGCTACCCCCTGCCAAGAAGTTTAAGGCGATATGGCTTTTACATACTGTTCGCTATGGTTTTCTTTTTTCTGATGTACACTTACCTGCCCACTATTTACATGGATGTGCAAAAGCGACATGGTGAGTAAAACAAAAAAATGGAATTACAGCAGTTACTAAAGAATAGCTTATCATTTTACAGTATCCTTATCGGACTGGTCGTTCAATACGTCGCTCGACATTAAGTACTACATACAGGCTCAGCAGGATACCGCACTCATAATGCCGCGTGACTTTTGTCGCAACAAGACTTTTCTAGTTATTGCCGTCTGCACGGATTTGAAGAATTTTGTGGAACGACAAACGATCCGTGAGACGTGGGGCAATACAACAATTTTCAACTATGCAGCATTTGCCCGGCTACATAGACATATGAAGGGACGTTATCTACCGGCAATGTCAAGTCGCATGCAACTCTATGGTGATTATCTAAGCGGCACGGGCGACTCTCTAACGGCCAGCGTACGCATAATCTTTATTGTAGGTCGCAGCAATTATGAAGCACATCTAGGCAACGAAACGCTACTGCGTCTGCACGACGAAGCCGAACTGTACAATGATATCATTCAAGAGAATTTTATTGATACCTACAATAATCTGACGCTAAAGTCCGTTATGGCGCTGAAGCATATAAGTAGAAGTTGTGCTAAGACATGTGCCTATTTTTTAAAATGCGATGACGACACCTTTGTTAATGTGCCAAACCTGTTGCACTTTCTGCTGGGTGGCACTGTGCCACTGTATAACGATACACTTGACTATCACGACCGTGGATCGTTTTTGGTTATGTCGCCGCATAATCGACTCAATGTCACCAGCGGCGTTATGCGTGGTCATCTATTTTGCAACGTTGTTCCAGTTAGTGATGTGACAAGTAAATGGTATATGCCAAACTACATGTTTCCAGGAGAGGCATATCCAAAGTATTTGTCCGGTGCGGGCTATCTAATGTCCATTGATGTCGTCGAGCGACTCTTTGAGGCAGCATTAAATACATCTCTCGTTTACCTTGAAGATGTCTATATAACTGGACTCTGTGCAAATCACGCAAACATCAAGCGGCAACATCATGCACTGTTCAGTTTCGCACACTCTCGACATTTATGTGCCTTTAAGGGCGGCATAACACAGCATCAAGTGAAGGAGGAGAGCATGGCGGAAGCGTGGCGTTATGTATCGAATTATAGTATACAGTGCCCACAACCAGGAAAATACTTAAATCATATGCGATTGCGAAATCGCAATTTATGTTAGAAGAAGCGCTGTAAAATTGGCTTCGTAGAAGAATCTAGGATCAAAACAAGTCTAAACGTAGCACAAACAATTACAATAACAAAATATTATTTATTGCACTAAATACTCGGAAAAAACACTCGCACATAGACAATATGAACGCATAATTTAATTTTACTCAAACATATTTCCTTATATTATTTTATGTACAAAAGCGCACAAAGTACTAGTGACTTTCAACCACACTAAATCCGAAATGTCAAAAAGAAATTCTTTTAAAACCAGGTCGTTTTATATACCCTTAACCCATGAAATGGGTAAAAAAAAGGGTATTATGTTTTTGTGCAAATGTATGTAACAGGGAGAAGGAGGCTTCTCCGACCCCATAAAGTATATATATTCTTGATCAGCATCAAAAGTCGAGTCGATTTAGCCATGTCTGTCTGTCCGTATGTATGAACGCGTCGATCTCAGGAACTACAAAGGCCAGAGACTTCAGCTTATGGACTTAAGCTCTCTCAATCCCTAAGCATAGCAAGTTTGCTTAAAATTTTCGATAACTTTTCCGGCTTACGATATACGCATGTAATCGATAACAAAAAAATCTTGAAAATCGAAAACTTGAAAATGGGGATTGAAACTATTAGCAAAATAATGAACATCTGTGAAATTTGTATTAAAATCGGTTGAGAAACACCGGAGATATGAAACCATCAAGTATTGGTACAGAACTACACAGCCATATGTGTATGTCTGTTAGCCCGACCATCTGTCCGTCTGTATGGTCAACGGTTAAGGGTATCTTCTAGTCGAGCTTACTCGACTAGCGTCTTCTTACTTGTTTTTTAAATCGACCTTTTTGCGGCTTATACGCAAGACTTAAAGGCATATTCGGTCTAGTGATACTTATTGATGTGTGCTGTTGTTTTTATTGAATTTGCTGTAATCTTGCGATTTAATCGTTTGTCCTTGTCGCCTTTTTGGGTGTTTAATAAAAACTGTATATATAAGCAAAGTGTTATTTTAGCTGTTGAACCGATATAGCTTATACTATATGTACATACAGAAATAAAACTATACTCCCTTTTTCAATCGTATTCGTATTCTATCTATTGCCTGTGTAATTTGTTAACAGGTCGCAAAGCGTTCAGTTTTTTATCTTTACAGTTATTGAATGTAAAATTACTGTATTATTCAAGATCATTGCGCCAAGTATTTATATTTTTTACAATTCAATTGAAATTACAATTACTCATATTTTATGTGGTATAATGGTGTTATTTATTGCTGTGGGTTGACTTTTAACGTTAATGGGACAATAGGTTTGGCTTTTTTGGTTTGTTTTTTAACAAAATCAAAACGTACTTAAGATATAAGCATCTAACTGCAAAATTATCATAACTAATTACAAACTTTAATATGTATTGGGTTCCTAAAAACTATAATAACATTCGAGCTTAAGACTTCAAGTAAATTAATTGTAGCAACAAAAATATGAATTCAAATAGCACTGTAATCAAATTTCATTATCGTTGGTCTCCAATTCTGGAAGATTGCTGGATTAAACGCTTTCCTTTTTAATCTTTTGAGTGTTACTTTGGAAACGGCATTATAATTATTTCGATTGACTAAAACTGCTAGGTGTATTAATTTCAGCAGGCTTATCAAAATCGCACGTTGTAGGTGTTTTTGTGGCATCTTCAACTGCATCATCAGCTGCCTGCTCAGCAGGCACTGTTGCTGTGTTGTAATCAATATTCTTATAACATTCGTTGACAGTTTCAAGTGGCGAAGTGTTCATTGTTGACACTGCTTTTACTGGGCTGCCTTCAGCGCCAGCTGAATCTTCTTGTATACCTTCCTCAGTTTTATAAGTTTTGGCATGTTCCATTTCAGTCCGAGATTCATTTTCGAATATTTCTCTTGTTAATGATGCAATTATATCTGTGACTTCCATTGCAACATCACTTTCAATGCTCTGAATCACTTCCATTGCCTCTTGTAATTCTAAATCGTTATCTGTTGGGCTATCAGGTATCTTTTTTTCAATATCCCCAGTCTTTTCGGCTTCTGGGTTCTTGGCTACTAAGGTATCATTTCTTTCTTCCCTTCTTCGTGAATTTTCACTTTCACATTCATTTGGTTTATAATTATATTCACTGTTTTCCTCTGTTGTAGTTTTAGTTACTTCCGATGTGTTCATTTTGTCTTTATCGACAATTGCTGCATTTTTATTATCAGAGACATTATTTTCGGTATTATTTTTGTTATTTAATACAATAGTAGCTGCAGTAGATTTATTTGTTCCATCAATAAATTCTGCCTCCATGTTCGTGGCAGCATCAAGTGAGTTAACTAATTCTGGAACAACCATTTGTCCCAAAGTTTCAAGCATTTCCATAACCTCCATTGCTTTTAATTCTGAGTCTTTTTCCATGAGGGATACTGTTTGAGAAACTTCAGATTTTTTATATTTAAGGGCTTTGGAAGCATATTTTTGCTTATCATCATCATCAGCATCAGGATTATTTACATTTACTTGATTATAGCTGATGCTTGTTTCATTTTCTAGAGATTTGTTGTCTTTTATTTTTTCAATGTTGTTTGTGGTGTCCACTTTCTCAAGCACCTTGTCATCACATGGCTTTTTTTGGTCTTTGGCAACCGTCTTCTCGCTGTTATCTTTGTTGCTTATATCACTTTTTTTTAGGATTGTAGTTGATTCAAGCAGCTCCTTATGTGAACTATCTGATACCTGTTTTTCATTAATTTCGTTTGACTCACATTCAGATTTCTGTATTCTACCATTTTCCTCAACCCATTTCCGCGCCACCTCAAAATCCTTTTCGACGCGTCTTAATTTGACGACAAGTTTCATCTGAAGTTTGGCATCATTGCGCTTTGTTTCTTGAATGCGCTGTCGCTCTAAATGAAGAAGTGCTGGATTCGGTTTATTGGTCATTTTTTTACGCGGTTGTTTTTTCGGTGCAATAATACCAGGCCCTTCCGTTATATCCACTTCCAATAGACTGGCCAAAATTGATGAACTAAATGACGCAACATCTATATCTGTGCTTGGATCAATGTTTGCTATCACTGAATCCACTTTAATTAGATTCGGTGCCGGTGCGGCTGCCGGTTCCTGGGCCGTCGATTGCACAGATGTAATTTTTAAGCCCACGTGTTCAGAGTCTTCCTCGTTGTCAGAATCGATGGTGATCGTATCTGTTTTAGGCTCCACAATTTCAATCTCGTTGTCTTCGTCGTCGCTAGCTTGTTTTTCTGCAAAAAGTTTCAGTTTAATATTAAAATACCTCTGTTGATAATAAATGCAATACATTTTTTAGTAAGAATAAGTAAAATCTAATTTCTTAAAAAAGATCGCGTTTATTGAAACATAGAATGTTTTTCAGATTGGCAGTAATAACACTAATTTATTAGTATGACATTCAAAATGATTAATATACCCATATTAAATATTCAGAAACCGCATTTGCTCGAGAGGAAAATTTGTGCGTAACTTTTGCAAGGTTTTCTCATTCGGCCGCGGTAGCCGATCCATTTCGCGAGTGAAGCACTCGAAGGCAAACTTTGCCATTTGCCAGCGCAGCTTACACGTGCGAGCGTCTCGTCGGAAACGTGGCAATCGTCTGGCAAGTTCCGCCCATAAACGTTCGCGGGCGGCAACATCATTATAGTCCACATGCCGTGGATTCCAAAGTGTGGGATAAGCGCGCATGGCTAACACCAGTTGCTGAACAAACTGCTTGTCATCGGGCATGTCCTTCAACTTCCTAGCTGAATCGCTGGAGCAGCCACTATCATTTGCACCATTCTGAACACAATCTTGCAATGGTTCAAATTCATCACGTAAATCTTGCTCATCAATCTTATATAGAAAATATAAATTGGCCAAGTATTTAGAGTATTTCAACTCCAGATTGGCAAATGTGTGCTGGTCCTTGATAGTTTTCAGGCGAAAAGACTTATACATTTCATACATCTGTTGCCAGCGTTCTTCAATATACTCGCAGCGATAATCTGTGAAAAGAGAGTTTAAGTATTAGATTCACACTATTACATAGTTTTCAGACTACTCACTGGGCGCAGACTTCCAAAAGTTAAGCCAAAGTGATTTGCGTGTTTGTTCGTCAATACTGTTAAACTCCGGATCGGCGGATTTACGCCAAAGTACAGGATGACTCTTTGCGAAATTAATGATGCGCATATCGATGGGACGCACCTCCAGCGGACGCACAGGCAATCGCGGTGTAGGTTGCTCTTGTCGCTTTTCGACAAAATCCGGTTGATCTTTGTGTATAGTATTCTCAATAGCATCCAATTGCTTACGCTCAAAGCCATCGCCATCGGCTTCGCCACAATCGACGGGCTTCCACTCGTTGCGCGGAAAATCCCTGTTGGCCAAGTAGTTGGTGGCCTTATCAAAGTAGCCTTTAAAACGTTTGCCCTGTTTCAGCAGTCGCTCAATGCGTACGTAACGTTTGCGCACATTCTTCCAGCGGAGCTTGATGTCATCTCCGCGGGGAAAGTGGCTAGCAATAACCCGCCACTGTTTGCGTGTCACATCAATATTGCCATAGTCTGGATGACGCGTACACCAGATCGAGGGATATTCGCGCAACAGGCGAGTCAGTTTGCGATCGTAGGTATGCGCCTGCTCGTTGCGATTCATGCTCTCCTCGGTGCCGAGGGCATCATAATCATCATCCAAATCGTCACGATCACATTCGTCACCATCATCGGCATCATTATCCTGTTCATCATTATAATCATCATGCTCATCGTCCTCATTTTCGTCATTATTATCTTGCTCATCATCCTCATCCTTGGAATCACGTTTAGTACGTATGCCGAGTGGCATTAAGGGTGGGAGCGGTTCAATGCATTGCCCATCTTTAAGGTTCGCTTGCAAACTCTTGCGGTACTCGTAGACCTGATTGTGAAAGCTATTACAGCCGGTATTGAGCAAATCAACATCGTCCAACTGGCCGTAGCAAACATAATCCACCGCTGCAATAAGACAACAATGAGAAAAAGAGAAAACGTTTAGCGAAAAACTGCTGCTGAATTCAATTCCATTGCCTTTTTTGGATATTTCGCAAAACACATGGACCGAGGAGCTACATCAAATCAATTTGCCAATTATACACGAACAAGGGGCTGAATTCAAAAGCCAAGGAAATGGAACTCGCAGAGTTTTTCATAAACACAACAAAAGATACTTACATGCTTTCACAGATCATATATACTACTATTTTTAAACATTTCGCTATCGGTTTTTTTTCTGTTTTTTTTTTTTTTTTAGAAACATCCATTCATGTGTTTAAATATTCACAAAAGACAATGTATTGGTTTAAATACAATCCGGCTTTCGCAGGCGCCGGCACCTGTCAAGCTTCTATTTATTCTTTTACTTAATCTTAATTTTAACTCGACACGCGATCAGTTGTGAAAAATGTACTTCGGGAAGTAAAGCTTAAGAAGATATGGAGCAATTATTTCATTAAACTAGGAATGTTTTAAAAGTTTAATACTGGCGAATTATTTTAAGCAGTTTTTGTAAGTAAAATAAAAAAAAACTTTCAGAGTTATAAGAAATTAGTTTTTAAGAACTTACCGGCAGCGAGTTGACCGTTTTCCAAACTGTTTGCGTCGTTCTTGAAGCCCATTTCGCGCATATCTACAAGGCATTTATCCTGCAATTGTTTAAAGCGTCCAATGGCATAGGTCGTTAGATAGGACAAATGTATATAGAGCTCCTTGAGATCCGTATAGCTGCGTGCCTGATTGTACGCATTTGAATGGGTTAACGTTTGCACTTTTCCCGTCAAATGCGTGCATATTTCCATTGCATTGAAGATTTGATCCTGTAGTTGTGTGCGCGCTCGGCCTATACCATGGGGTGGAAATACATGGCGTACAAGGCTGGGACCTTTGGCCACCGGCGTTGGTGTCATCACAATAGTTGTTCCGCCATTACTCCCAACAGGCGTCGATGGTGACGGTGCCGGCGCCGTAGACATATTTATAGAATGCATCTGGCTGCCATTGTTAACGCGCACTACATGCGGTGCTCGTTGCTGCTGGATCGTTTGCGGATTAAAAATACCCATATTGGAGCCAAAGCTGGGACTGTTGTGTGCCATACGCGGCGATGGCCCCGGTGACGTCTGTTGCCGTATAATAACCTGTGGATTTAACGCAACAGGACTTCGAGTCACGGTCGTCGAGGGCTGAGTATTCGGTGGCACTTGGCGCTTTACCTGCGATTTGATAATAAATTGTGAGTTAGTTTTTATATTGTCTTGAGATCATTACAGCAAGATAAAGTATTTACTTGTATAAGACGGCCGTTGGGCAGACGATAGGAGTCCTGTTGTGCCGCACTATTTAGATCGACACGAAAGCCATTTATTGTATGAAAAACGGGACCAGCACTACGTATGGCATTTGGAACTACGGTGCGTCGCACTATTGCAGTATTGGGCGGGGTTTGGCGATAGCGCATGCCTGAGCTACTTAGCACCAGTGGCGGTGGCAAGCTGCTGAGCGGGACAGCAGATAAACTACCATTGCTACTAGGACTAGGACTGGGACTGGGACTGAGACCAGTGTAATTCTGTTGTATGGTTACGATGCGCGGTGTTGTAGAAATATTGGAAGCTTGCACTTGGGAACTCGGTCCAGTCTTTTGTGAAACTGAGATTTGGCAATCGGGTTCCAGCATGCTAAGCAAATCTGGAGTACAGACAACTTCGTCGTTTGACAATTTGGGACGCTTGCTGACCGACTGAGTCTGCGGTTTGGGCGATTTCTTAACCGACTGAACAGAACTGGCATGACTTCGCTTAGAAGCATTTGACTCCAGGCTCTCCATGGAATCTGAAAGATTATTGGCCTTTGCTTTGGCCAGTCGACAGCATGTGCTGTAGTCCTTTTGCAGTTGCTTTCGCAATTCCGTTTCAGATAGCTGCATCGCTTGCAAGCCCCTATAAAAAAAAGCCAAAAACTCTTAGTGTGGCTTGATTCCATTTGATTTATAATATTCCGTACTTACTTTCTTTGTGTTTCAATATAGTTGATTAGAGCCCAGTGTTGGGCACGGAGTGGCCAAAGTATTTTGGAGGTGCATCTAAAGCAATTCCAGTTCTCATTCTGCTCAATATCCACAATTACGCCGCGTGATAAGTTCTTAATGATACACGATTTGCAGAACACAAACGGGCAGGTAGAGCAGCAATATACCTCGCCACCCTGCCCGCACCACCGACAATACAGTTCGGAGCCGTCTTCACCCTTAGAGAACTCTCCACTGTTGTAAAAGTCGTGACATTTAATACAATGAGTAACTCGCAGTATGGGATGCATTTTGATGTTGCTCTCTGTGCTGGGCGCTGAGCCTATGTGTGTGCGGCAAACAGTGCAGTGAACCTTGCGTTGAATAACTACATCGACGGACGGGTACATTTTAAGATAGAAGCGCCGCTCCTCCTCTGAAATGCTTGCATCCGTTTCATAATTTGTACCTATACAAACACAAAGAAACGCTTAAATTAGTTCAACAAAATAATAAATGGAGCCCCGTCACTTACCCGAAAAATCAAAATCAAAGGCCTTAAGGGACGGCGATGGCGTCGCTGGTGTTGCCTGCAACGTGACCGTCAGCGGCGGTTCCTCGCTTGGTGCGTTGCTCATTTTATGGCGTGCCCGCTAGAATACTAAGATGACCGCACGTGGATTTGCAGCCTGGCAATATCTTTATTTTATATATTTATGTATATGTATGTATGTACTCATACACACAGAAGGCACAAACTTGTGCACAATACTGGTAAATGGAGCCGTACAACGCGTTGCGCTTTTTATATGCAACTGTAAATAACACTTACACCAACGCATGCGTTACTCAAAATAAATGGATATAACGCGGTAAATGATCTCTGCCACTTTCAAATATTGCTAATTAAATTCACGTAATATAGTTTTGTGATTTTTAAAATCGTTCTTTTTGCTTGGCTGACAGCAAAAACTGATTTTTCATGCGACAACTATCGTATGTACTCGCTTACAATATGGCGGCCACTTCGTTTGAGCCCGAGCGACCCGAGCGGTATGTACGAAGTATACACAACCGAAAGTCCGTCCGATTTTGAAATAAAAATATTATACATACAATTAATGGAATAAGATAAGTGGTCCTTTAACTTTAAAAAGTGTATAGTTAGTATAAATTTGAAATAGCAAAGTAGGAAAATATGTTATAAATACTGATCGCATCCATTGCATAATATATTAAATATATTAAAAATATAAATAATTAGCTTATACATTACATCAAAATCAGGGAAATAAAAAATCCATTTCGAAAAGAAGATTTTTGAAAAAATCCGAATTATATGAAGGCCAACTCGATCGCCAACGTGTCATTTCTTTTGCACTTATGCAACTTTCGTTAGGGCATGAATATTGATGGTTTCGAAACATAGCATTCAATTTAATTGATAAAAAACAAAAGTCAAGCCATATTATAAAAAATACGTATAGTCGCAAATTAATATAAAATTATTTTTGAGACTAACCAAACAATCGGCTTAAATTTCGAGCACTTTTCAACACTGTTCAAGAATTGCATCTCTGATTGCTTTGAATGCAGCATTTTATTTGTTCTCTTGTTACCAAAAAACTAATTTCGCTACTCATTTTATGTGAATTTGTAAGTTCTGTAAAAAAAACGTAGTAAAAACTTTATAAAGGTGCATTAGCGATTTTCTGAAAGTAAGTGTGCGCATGAAGAATTTTGTGTTGGTAATAAATAGAATTATGCAGTGTTATTTAGCTACTTAAGCCGCGTTTGTTTTTATGCATCCTCTCTACATTTTGTGAACAGATGATTTTGCACTTAAGTATTGGAAAGCATTCGACAATCGTGTACATTCCTCCATTTTTTTTATTAAGTTTTATTGTAGAGACATACATACTCTGTTTATATATACATATCTTCTTTTAAATGCTACTAATAATAACTATCGACTAATTTTGGATGCGATAGCCGCATGCGACGTTTTGATGAAATATGTACATACATATATAATTTTGTGTATTTTCTGTCGTCATTAAATCTGTGTATTCTAACAGAAATATTTAAGTTACATGTTCCAGTACAATGTCGTCAACATAATTTAAAATCAGTTTAAAAAGAATACCCGCAGCAGTAAACACTATGGAACCCTCAAGTTCTAAGTCAGCATCCGATTCGCTGAGTTCTGACTTCTTTTATGGCTGGGACTTACTATACAAAACTGCGAACGGCACAATAAACAAGAAAGCAGATGTTTTAATAGTGCTCAGTCACTTTTTACTAACGAAGCATTACAAGTTCCGCTGTGTTGGTACTGGCGACGATGTAAGTGACCTGCATAAGTTCACATAATATTATTTAAACTGACTATAACTATATGCTCCTAGAAAACTCTGCATGAAGATGAAGTGGGTAGTGAATTGCTGCCGGATGATTGGTATGGCAACGGCACAAAGTACGCACTGCGATATATACATAATAAAGTGCTTTATTTGCTGCTGGGACACATTACAGAAGATGATTTAATTCTCAATCTGCTGGACGTAAACACCAAGAATGTGTCCAACATCTGCCTTTCGCCTGAATCATTGGTAGTTGCGATACAAGGTGCCATTACAAAAACTATGCCCTCTGCAACGGACATTGTTGAACGTTTGCGCAAGGAACTTTGTGATCCAGTAAGCGGAATAGTCAAAACTCGCTATAGAATTGTATTCCAGATTATTTTTTTGTCTCTAGATATTTACGGGCAACTCACGTGAGGTAACCACGCAGACCCAGGTTAACCAGCAGACACCACCACAATTGGCAGATCCCTTGCGTATTGGTGAACCTCGACGTCCGGGGTAAACATTTAAACTATGAGCTTTCTTTTGGCAATCATCCACTAATATGTATTGTTAATTGTAGTTCATTTATGCCGCACGCCTATGATCCACGACCTTTTGGTTTTCCTGATGTTGGCCGTGGTGATTTGGATCCGCTTGGCCGTGGCTCTGGTAATTTATTTCCGTTTCCGGCAAACCCAGGATTGGCACGTTTCGATCCGTTAAATCCGTTGAACCCACAAAACCCAGGGGCCATAGGACCAAATCCAGATCACATGCGCCCGCCAAACTGGAATCCCGATTACTACATGTAAAATTAGCCGTAGTCGACCTCAATACAATATTGATGGTCAATCAAATCAATAGTTTAAGCAGTAATTATATGTTTTCTTTAAACAAATAAAAATTGGACTGGGAAAATCCGGTATCATCTTATTGTTACTAAAATAAAATAAATTTATTTGTGCTCATAATCAATACAAAAAATTCAGAACTGACATATCAGTCTAAAAATTAACATATGTATGTATATCTACTGATTTAATGTAATACATAATCAAAAAATCATAATCGATTAATGTAAATTAGACTGCGCATCTGTTTGCAATAAAGAGAATCGCAATAAATGGACAAAAAAATATCCCTATAAACTACACAATGTAATGGCGTTTTATTGCGCGAAAACTGTTTAAAATATTCATAATTGTATAAGTATGCGTATATGTATGTATTAATTTGAAAGTGCGCTATTGTTATCTCCATATAATAGAACAAAAATAAAAATACGCGCAGCTCATAGGAGTAAGTATAATATTATTATTTTACATAGTTTATGTATAGATTGTTTTGTTTTGTAAGCAATTAAGTCTAATATTATTTGTATATCATAATATTTTGCTAAATTTATTAATTTATAATGAACTTTTAAAATTGTTTCTTGTTCAGCTCTGGTTGACTTAAATTATCGCTGCTTCACACTTAAAATATATATTTCTTTATTAAGTTACATGTATAAAATCATTTTGCGATTATGTGTTTGTTGGTGTGTGTTTTTGTGTCTAGCAAAGCATTCAGCTTTTATCCATCCACCACCATCTCGTCTCAGTCCCATTCCCCAATAAACATACGTGGTGTGGGCACATAGCCGCGAGTTGGCAGCGGTAAATGGCGTCCATAGATGTGATTGTATGGGGATTCGACAAGTTCGGAATCTACAAAAAGCGCATCAGATATTAGCAAACGTGTTACGTAAATTTCTTTTTCATACTATAAGATTATGGTAATAATAAGTGTGTATGGATAATGATCATTCGTGGCATACATGATCATTATATATGTTTGTATTTATGTATGTATGTATGTACAATATTAACGGTAAATGTAAACTGTTTGCCGTCCAGGGTCTAAGTTAATGTAAGAGTTAGTATTTTCAATAAAAATCGTACGGACTTAGCTAAACCAGGTAAACCAAGGTGCTACTAAATCATAAAAAAATCAAACCATATGCAAATTTAGCGTTTTGAGAATACATATATAAAGAGCATATCCACATCTGTGAATTGTGTGATCACATTTAACTCAAGCACAAATAACCTCATTTTCAATAGTCGAGTATTTGGATTTTCTTCAGGCTGAGACTGCGCGGCTTGCGTGGCTTTAGGTACCCATAAATGGATTCCATGTCGCTGATGTCAAGACGGCTGGCAGTGCGCCCAGTTCTTTGTGCAGGCGGCGGTGCATTGTTTGTTGTTGTTGTAAGTGATGTTACTGCTGATGCTGCTGCTGTTGTTGCTGATGTTGCTGTGGCTGCTGCTGTTATTGGTGTTCCGGCTATCGCTGCTGCTACTGTTGCTGCGGCTGTGCCTGTTGTTATACTTTTGTTTTTACTATTAAAACTATTTTTTGTTTTGTTTTTTAAGACGTCATCATTGTTTTTCTTTGCAATAATACTGTTGTGTTTTTTGTTCGTTAGCTGTCGCTTGTTGTTGTTGCTAGTATTGTCATACAGTTTTTTGTCAGGTTTCTGTTGCTGGTACTGCTGCTGCTGACGTTTGTCCCGCCAACTTGGCGCTGGCAACTTGGGCTTATTGTAATATTGCGACCGCCTGTCACTCGCCTGTAAGCCACCGTCTACATCCAGGGAGCTGGGCACACGCTCGTAAATGTTTAATAGCGCGACTGCAGCTGCTGTTGCTGGTGACACTTTTTTGGCTAGAATTCGTCGCCGTCCGCCGTACATATACAGTGAGCCCTCCTCGTTGGGCTGCTCGAAGAAGCTCTCTGTCGACTGAGATTTGTTGCGTGCGGCAAGCAATGCTGGCGCTGCCAATTGACGCAATTGAGCACGATCTACATACATGTCCGTATCCTCAATGCTGTGCACTGCACGCGGATGTTCCCCACGATGTAAGTTTAGGTGGCTCTGGTGTAGCATATAGCCACTGTCAGTGTTGCCCGTGGTCGTCATGCTGTCGTCAATGTCAAAGTCCAGGTCGAAGTCATCGTATTCGTAGCTGTCATCGTATGCTGTCGGCACGTCCTCCTGCACATGCTCCAGCACCGAAATATCACTCTCGCTGCACCACTTGGCTACGCCAGAATGCTTGTCTAGTCCGCCACTCAAGCGCTGATGTTGGCGCAGCTGTTGCTGACTGAGACTGCGCTGAGGCCTTGGTGCCGGCACCTGACCACAGAGCGGTGCCAGAGCATAGCAGCTGACACAGTTGCAGGCATTATCGGCTAACAGCTGGGTTCGTAGCATGGATGGACGGCGTGCACCTTCACGCACAGCAATGGCCTCCAGATCGTCATAGTACTCGGTTGGTGGGTAGTAACTTTTGCTATGATGCAGGCGATGCTGGCAGTGGCGATGTAGCTGATGCCGATGGTTTAACATATGTTGGGGATGTGGGTGCAAGTGCTTGTGCTGGTGTTGGTGCTGGTGGTGCTGGTTGCTTGTACGTGGTTTGTTGTGAAGATGGTGGTGTTGTTTAGCTGAGTTGCTTTGTGTCTTGTTGTTTGTTGCGACTGCATTTGTTGTTGCTGTTGTTGTTGTTGTTGGTGCTGTTATGTCCGTTTGCAGTGATTGTGGTTGCATTTGCACTTGCATTTTATGCATTTGCAGAGCGTGCGTATTGTGTTGTTGTCGTTGTTGCATTTGATGTGGTGCTTGTTGTAGCTGAGCTTGATAGTAACCCTTCTTATTATTATAAATACCTATTCCACTCTCATAGCTGCGCGTCTGCCAGATCTGATGGGGATGTTGCTGATGCTGATGATGATGACTCGATGGCTGCTGGTGATGCACGGCATGCGCCGCTGCCGCTGCTGCTGCCGCCGCCATCAGTTGCTGTTGCTGCTGTGTGATGTGATGGCCATGCGAATGCATGCCAGCCGAATGATTGTGTATCATCGAAGTCTTTTTTTGGGTGAGCGTGTTAATGCCATTGCCATTGCTGATGATGTTGTTGCCATTGCTGTCCCTTTGATCCTTGGATTTCGAAGACTTTACAAAGTTGGGTACGCGTGCACGCAAGCCACAGTAGTATGGATCATCTGCAAAAGAAGCGAGTAATTATTATTTTATTCTGTTTTAGAATGTGGTTTGTCTTCTAGTTTCATACCATATTTTTTGTTGTCCTTGCCCTTGTCAGATTTGCCACGAGACAATTTGATTCTGGTCTCCAAATCAATGTCATCATAGTCCGGCTGTGTAGCGGAGAAAATCAATGCAATGAAATTAAATAGTTGAAAACAAACAAATATATAATCAAATCGAAATTTATCTTATATTTTTCTAGCTTATTTTCTGTATTTCAAGAGTTTTCCGAGGTTGATTTAACCATAAGGTTTAGTTTTTATAATTTGCAGTAAAGAAATTAAATCATAAATAGATTAAGAAAATATATTAAAGCATATTAAATTATAGTTATTATACAATTTGTATTGTGTTTATTTGCGCAAAATGCTTTTATTTCGTACTATCAACAAAATGTATAAAATAAAATATGTACATACATATTTAAATGAAAATCCCTGAAAGTCAAAAAATTCAACAACAACAAAAGCAATACCTATACATTATAAGACTTGGGCAACAAACGCGTTGGCTACACTTTGCGCAAGGTGCGTCGACGATCGTCGCTGCACACATCGTATAAACATACATATGTAAGTGTTAATGTATATGATTGTTGTTATTTTGTATTAGTGTGCCTCTTACAGTTAGCCATAACTGAGACTGCGAGGCAGATAGATAGCTTGGTCGGTCGGTCAGCCGTTGGGCTCATTGGCAGCCATTCGCAGCATTCCGTGCATATTAAATACACGCGATTCGTTTGCAGTTATTTTTGCTGCTCATGCTGAAATTCGAATCAGATGTTTAGTGAAGCTCAACGACGTCCAAAACGGCGAAATCGTCGCCGCAACAGTGGCCTGGTATTTCATTTCATTTATTTATATATTTTTTTTTTTTCAACAGCCAGACAGAATTTAGTGCTCAGGTACAGGGCTCATAGTCAGAGCCGTAAACCATTTTGCAAGTGTTCGTATTGCGCATGTAGCCAAGCATAGCATACATTGCCTCTGTTATTTGTTGCTGCTGTTGCTGGACTAGTTGCCACACTTCTTGCTCGTATTATATTTATGTATAGTTATATAGCTATTTGCTATTGTCTCACCTTTGGAATTAAATCGTGCGCATAGACATTATCCCTGGGCGGCAATTTTGGTGGCTTTTCGCTGCGTTTGTGCGCTAATTGCTGTGTCTGCAGCAACAGTTGCTCTCGTGTGGCAGCCACATGACCATTGCTGCTTCCATTATTTAAATGTTTGCCAAGCTGCTGCTGCTGCAACTGTTGCTGCTGGTGGCCGCTACCAAAGCCAGAGCTGCCTGAACTTCCATTGCTGCCATTGCCGGCAACGCTGTAGGGATCCTCATCGGGTATGGGGATGCGCGGGCGATTCTTTATATCTACAATGGGACGTTGCACTGCAGCATACGAAGAAGGAAGAAAAGAAGTGGAAATCTTATATAAAATATTCTTAACTAAAATACCATCTAAAAAGAATATATTACGACATAAAAATATTTATGTATATGTAAGTAAGTAATAAGGCCCTATACCCTTAACACTTGTCCTATTATATTCGGTCACACTTGCATTATTGATCCAATGTTTAATGATTCTAAATCAATCATTCATTACTCCGATTTTAATTTCATATATTTTCATTATTTTGTTAATGTTTTCAAACCATATTTTACAAAAATGTTATTTTATATTGTATATCGCACACCAAAAGAGTTATCGATAATATATCTAAGATCTGGAGATGAATATTGCTACATTGACTCGGCTGTTGATGCTGATCAAGATTTTATATACTTTATATAAAGAGGGCTTATTTCTGCCTGTTACTTTACCTATTTCATTGCCTTCCCCTAGTTTGATGTAAGCGAGTAACCAAAAAACTTATAAATGGGTGCTAGTTTATTAATTCTTACTCGTCTAATCGCTAAAGAGACATACGGTAAACAGAGGTACTTGTGCATAAAATTCACCTGGCGGCAGTTTGCTCTTTAGCATATCCATGGCTACCACATTCACAATGAGCACCCAAATGGGGCATTCCAAAATGTCATTCTCCGATTTGACAAAGGCCACTGCCGAAAGGCATTGCGTCTCCAAGCGTCGACGATCTGGATAGGCACGGCGCAGTTCACGATTTACGTTCGACTGAAACTTCTTCATGTCGAAGAGCTGAAGGCGACAAAAAACCAAAAACAAAGAAATAGTAAACAATAATACAATTGCATAAGTACCATAAAGTATTAACTCCATATGTTCCTAGTTGATTTATAAAGGAGTTGTATGCAAGTTACCTTGACTATTTTTTCGCTTTCGAGCGCCTGATTTGGCAGTTTTAATATTTCGGCACCAATAGAGGTCTCCTCGTTGGGATTGCTGGCTGTGCTCTTTACGAAAACGTTGCTCTTGGCATAGCGACGCACAAGTATATTGCCAGCATCGTCCATTTTGATCTTAACGCCCTATGTAAAGTACACAAATAGATATTTAAGTATTTAAAGTTAACTGTGAATCTATATTTTTATTTTTTGACAGATCGCACACCACTAATGGCTATTCCTTGTATGCCAAACCTCTCAGTGCGCCCAACAATTCTGCTTATTGTTATCACCAGGTACATAAGTACATATATGAAAATAAACGTTGTGTTGCTCAATTTAATGAGCCATGAAGTTAAGTTTACGCTTACCTGGCCGATGACGCGTTTCATCTCGTCCGTCTTCTGATCTCGCATGGGATTGTCAAAGCCGCACAAGCCAATGCTAAAAAACATACACATAATGAACAAAATCAAAAAAGGTAAAATTCAGTTAGACAATTATAAGCGTACAAACAGTTTATTAATTGCAAATCAATCAGCTGCCGCGTTAGGTACAAATACAAAATACAATATAAATAAAATCATTTAGCACTTTGTGGCACGTTCACTTTTGAAATTCGAGTGGTGCATGAGTCACTGAGTTGGTTGTTGCTGTTTTCGTTGCCGCTGTTGTTGCTGCATTTTGTTTCATTAAACGTTTGACAAAACATTTGGCTGCAGCTTGGTGCAGCAACACCACCCCAGAAACATAACTGTGCCTTCATTCGCCTGCCACAAATTCGCATTGACAGTGATTTATGCGGTCGTTGCAATATGTGGCAGCTGCAGACGACAAATATGTACAATAAGCATTTCATATTTGTTTCGGCTTGCTTAATTGCTGAACGCGCCTGCAGCTGACTCATATTCCCTAGATAGTTTAGTTTGTGGCTTAGATTTGTGATAGCCTTGCAAAAAAAAAACAAATTTCCTGAAAATTGTATGTACGATTATGTTGCGCTGGAGGAAGCAGCACTTGGCGCTATTGTTATTTTTGTTTTGATTTTCAGCTTAAGGTCGAATCAAATGTCGGCTAAAATGCTAACAAGAAGCAGCAGAGTAAGCTGCAAACGGCAAAGCAACAACAACAGCAGCAGCCGCTGCAGAAAGCAAAACAATGAAACGAAGCTAATTGTAATTGTCTTTTGCAAAAAGGCCACCGCATGACTGAGACTGCCATAGACTCTTGCTGTTGCCTGCAGCAACAGTTGCTGCTGTTTGTAGCAGCGATCATTGTTGGTGCTGTTATCTGCCCTGCTCCTGTCTCTGTTGCTGCTGTCAAACTCACTTGACGCCGCTCTGTCACTATTATGCATTATGTTAATTTGTATAACGAAGCGCAGCCTGTGGTGGCAGCCAAAATGCAACAACAGCAACTGCACCAACCCAACTAAAAGAACAGCAGCAATTGCTTGGCATTTGGCCATGTGCCTTAGCTTTGCATAAAACATCTGCCGACGTCGACGCTGACGGTGCGGCTGCTTGGCGTTGATTTATTGGTTAAATGCTTGTAAAAACCGTTGAAATGTGTGTCAAAGTTTTCCATGACATGAAATCGACATGGACTAGTGCTGATGTTACTGTTACTGTTGCTTCTGCTTTTGCTGCGCTGATGTTGCTGATGTGTGCCTTTCAAGGTTGCCCCTAAACGAAGCGGATTTGCAGTTCTTTTGTTTTCGACTTCGTTTTTTTTTTGCTTTTGTTTTAATTAAATGCTTCGTTTAATTCCTGCTAGACCGAACAGGCCGTTATTAAGATGAAATGCAGAAAAAAATACCACAGCATAAGATGAACCAGTATAAAAAAAAAACGAAAAAGAGAGCCCAACTCACTGCTGGTTTACCAATTCATGGCCTGAAACAGCAGTTGCATTCACTTCGATGTGGCCAACATACAGCTACATGTATACATATCAATTGCAAGGTCGTCCACTATAAAATACATAAAAATGCATACATATATGTACATATGAATGAAAAAAAAAAACCGAAACAAAACTGAACCTGACACGCCTAAATGAGCTTAAAATGCGAAAGACAAAAAGGCACGCCAGGCCAACAATAGTCTGTGTTTTGTGCTGCATTTTTACGGCTGCAATGAAAGCGATAGTCCAAGTTGCAGTGGGTTTTTTTCTGGCAGCAAGATGCCAGCAACAACTGCACAAAACATATATATTTACATATATATGTATATATATCTTTTTTTGGAGTTCAAGTTAAACGTGTACAGTGGGTCAAAGCTTGCACGAGGGGGAGCTGCTGGTTGGTGCTTCTTCAAGGAGCGACAGCAACAATGAAGTTAATGGCGACTGGTTCCCGAGCGCTCTAAAAACTAAACTGGCGCTTGCAACGGTTTGACCTGCGGCTAGTTTTGCATGGACAGTAGCAGCAACAGCAAAACAAAGCTGACAAAAAAAAAAACAGTAACAAGAACCGGTTGAGTTAAAAATAATGCATGGGATAATGCAAGAGAAAACCAGAGAAGCAAACAGACACTTTAATAAATTGCAAGTATAACTTATTTAAACGAAAGACTTAGGCAACGAACGGGACAGTTACCAGTTCAGTTCAGTTACTAGTTAACAAAGTATATAGCTTAAGTGTTGATTTTATATTGCTCCAATTAAATTATTTATGTGTAGACAACTTACTGGTTGCACCTTAAAACGCTGTGAAGGCCAAGTTACACTACAGTTCTGGCCTAACAGAAAAAAATCAAATCAAATTGGCACGTGTGCCAGAGACAGGCGTTTTGCGGCAATCGCTGGCACCTATCCGCTTCTATTGTAAGCAAAATCGCTTGTACAACTTGGAAAAAACATTACAAGCAACAGACTGACTTTTGTGGCCTTGGGTAGCTAAGGCGTGTTGCGCCTTTTTTGCCTTACTTTTAATTCGCACGAAATGAAATGTTGCAATCAAATGGTGGGACGGACGGACGAACGGTGCCCTGTTTATATCACGCTGCGCCCGATATTGCCGCAAGTACAATTATGATTTGATTTAGCCAGCGACATGCAAATTTTTGATTGGCAACGCCCACACAAGAGCAATACCAATTGTACCAGCAGCAACTACTTACAACAGGAACAGGCAACAGCAGCCGCTAACTGTCATAAGCAGCAAAATTTATATTGGCGCCATTTCAATTGTTGCACAAGATAATGACCAGCCAGACATGTAAGTGGTCTGGCCATGAGTGTTTTTTTTTTTTAAGGGTTTGCCCATTAATTAAATGTGCTACATTGGGCTGCGTTGCAGCTCCAACTGTTGCTGTTTGCTGATGCTGCAACAAATGTGTGGTCCTTAGCCGTGCTGCGTGTCACTTAGCGCAACGCCTCCACAGCAGTCTAATTAATTAATTTACATGCAACAGCAGCAGAAGCAATGGCAACACATTCTAGCTAAAGGCCCGAGGTGTGAAAATTCCCAATCGGCAACAAGTGAGCGCTACTCAATTCGATGGCATCGAACATCAATTACTCTTTTACTATTTACTAACAATAAGTACAGATCAAGTAAGGAGTTGCTCCCCTAAACAATTTTTGGGCCAGAGAATAAGAAGATAAAGTCAAGGTTTCACAAACATTATATTACTGATGTGAGCTTATTTATATATATATATATATATATATACATATATTACACTATGCATATACGTTTTTAATCATTTTAATTTAATGCTATTTCGCTTTAAAATTAAAAAATAATGTTGTCAGCAAACAGGTTTTCTGCGCCAAAACATACGATCAGAGTTTCGAATTGAAAAACAAGTAATCACGTTCAGCACACATTCACATGCATAGTTTAGGAAGTTTTGATAGCTGGACATAACATGTTTGCAGTGAAAGTCAAACCAAAGCAGGTTTACCGAACAAAGCTTGGTATGGTAACTTTAAGAATTTAATTTTATTTAAATACTCGTAAAATAAGTTAGTAAAAACTTTGCCGAAGCTTGTGAGATTTGTGTCCTTCTCGAGGCAAGTAAGTGCTAAGCGCTTTGGAGTGCATTTGCATTTAAGCAGATTTTAAATGAAACAAGTATGAAGGCTCTAGTCGAGTAAGCTTGACTGGAAGATACCCTTGACCATACAGACGGACAGACGGACAGTCGGGCTAACAGACATACACATACGACTGTGTACTTCTGTACCAATGCTTGATGGTTTCATATCTCCGGTGTTTATTAACCGATTTTAATAAAAATTTCACAGATGTTTATTTTTATGTTTATAGTTTCAATCCTCATTTTCAAGATGTTTTTGTTATCGATTACATATACATATTGTACGGACATGGCTAAATCGACTCGGCTGTTGATGCTGATCAAGAATATATTGCTTTATGGGGTCGGAGATGCTTCCTTCTGCCTGTTACATACTTTTGCACAAAACCTATTTTACCCATTTCATGGGTTAAGCGTGTAAAAAAGTTGCATGTGGAATCAAATACACTATGCATATGATAGCCAAATCTATGTGGCATTCAAATGCAATATCTATTTTATGGTAAACAAGAAAGAAAAACAAACTTCTACTTCGATGCTAACAAGGGCTAACAGCAGCAGCAATTGTTTGCTAATTAAACAACAACAACAAGAGTTTAGCTAGTTGTTGTTACACCTATAACTAAAATAGACAACCGACAAGGGCTTAAAGCAGACCACACACACAGCGTACAACTAACTATAGTTGGCTGTTTGAAGTCAGCGGCTTGGCTTGCCAATTGATTAACTTGACACTTTCAGCTCGAAATCAGTTTCAATTTACTATAATACTGCCCTGCCCTTCCTCCTTTCTTCACTGCACCTGGCATATTTAACCTGCAATTGACATGAACAAGTAGCCAACAGCAATAGCAACAACAACAACAACAACAAACACTAGTTTCGCTGCTGCTCGATTGCAAAAACAAAGAGGAGCCGCTCTGCAGCATCCTAAACTGCAAAATGACAGCCGCAATTTGCATCTGGCAATCTTTGATGACCTCGTCACGAACAAAAAGCAAATGACTTTCGATATTAGTTTAAGTTTCGTTTGACTTTTGTTATCCTGTCGCTCATTAGAAATGAGTAAGTGGCTTAAGACTTGAGCGAATGTCAGTTCGTAAATATTTATTTACAAGTTACAAGTTAACAAGTTTTTTGGTTGTTTAAAGAAAGTTTTTGATCAAGGTACAAGTAAAATAAAGGCGAATCTTGAATGCTATAATCGAAAAATATTATGTGGCGATTATATTTAACTTATTTATTTATATTGTTGAAGTTGTTATTGTTATTCGAACGTATTATTTCAGTTGACATTTTTGTGGCCGCGACTTCATTTCGCACAAAGGAAACCGCCATGCAACAATTGAAAGCGATGCCCTTTTTTAGCCGATTATTGCTCTTATTGTTACTGTTCTTGAGTCTATTTTTTATCAGATTTCGATGCGTTGTTGAACTGTTTGGTAATGACAATGCGTTTAATCAGCACATTTATGAATCAATACATTATGCATCCGATGCTCATTGTAGTGGTTATATTGAGTCAAAGTATATGTATGTGTGTAAACAGCACCCCATTATGCAAACTTCTTGACATTTGGCTGGGATTATGGTAGTTGAGCACTTTAGGCACAATGCCTGAGTGTGTGGGCTGTGCAGAAAACTGGCATTGCAATTGGACAAAAGAGTTTGGCATTTGCAATTTTTGGCACGCAACTACTACGAAATCCGTTTGAAACGGAATATGTTAATTAGCCTCAAATGCAGCTGGTCTGGCCCACAAAATAACAACAAAAAACTGCAGTCAAAATCAAAATGAAAACCAAAACCAAGTAACTGCTTAGCTAAGTTACCAAAAACTAACAAAAATTCTTTGAAAGAACAGCAACTTAAATTGCTGAGCAACGGAAATTGCTCATTTTATTGAAATGCGCGCAATTATTAAAACATTTTCACTTGCGGTTGTTGTTCGTCTTTTTGACGCTCGTTTTATTTTCGGGCATTTTCAGATGCTACAAATTGCTGCCAGCGACTGAGGTCACAAATGTCGTAATTTGCATTCGTATTCGCGTTCGTATTCGTATTCGCATTCGTCGACAATTTAACTGAAGGTTCTCTTGTTTTTTCTTGGTTTTTTTTTTTATAAATCGCTTGACATTACAAGTTCAAATTGGCAATTAAATTTTCAATACCCAAAATCATCAATGCAATGGGCGTTGTAAACGTGTTGCCTGGCAAAACTTTTATTTGTTGCCCATTTGGGAGCGCATCAGGTGTAATTTTAATGTTAAGTAAACAAAAACATAAAAGCGAAAATAAACAGTAAATAGAGAGAAGTTAGCAAAAGCAAACACTTCTCCCTGCTGCTACCTGCGACTGATTTTCGTTGCCAGTGGGTCAAGGGCATTTGCCACAAAACCGATTTGCGCAAAAAGGCATCATTTGCTACCACTTTTTTCGCTAGGTATCCATATTTTTTTGCCATTGTTTGTTGGCTGTGTGTGCGTGCAATTAAATAAGAGGTAGCCCCAATTTGTTTTGCATACTTACCGCATGCCATCGAAGCCATCGTCGGAGCCATTAATGGTCAGTACCGGTGCACGTGCGTATGCTTTGGCCACTCGGCGATTGCGTTCAAACACAATTACTTTGGCCCAGATCTCATCATCGATTTGTGTCCATTTGTCCAGCACTTCCTGTATGTGTTCCTGCAATGATTGTACACAGAGCGGGAGAGTGAGAGAGAGGTGTTAAATTGAGAGCGTGCTAAATGGCATAAGCTACAATTACACCCAAAAGACTTAGGCGAGAAACTTGCTGTACACAAAATGAAAAAAAAATAGCTGCTGCAACTTTTGCAAATTCAAACTAATGCCAGCAATTTTCACTTTCCACCACTGGTATATGTTTGTGTTTGAACTTTTTTGCCAGCTAAAATGAACGGCCTTGTTGGGCGCTGCGCACAAATGCTTTTATTTTTCACGTTGTTGTTTTTCACTCGCTCTACTTTTACTATTGCTTTTGTACCGTTTATTTTTTACTGCCATTCCAAGCGACTGTGTATTTGTAGTTGGTGTTGTAAGTTTGTTAAATAAAAGCTAAAATCCAATCGGAGCAAATGCTGGCACGAAGCTGGCGCGCCAAGCGATTCGTGGTGCAGCAAGACATATAAAATTATAGACAACGGCGCGTACTGTTTTTTATTGTAGCTATTTTATATCTCAACTACATTTATCTGTGTGTGTGTGCCTGTGCATACAGATATTTAAAGTGCTGCAAGGCTTTCGATTGCACTAAGAAATGAAAATGCAACTCACTTGCGCTTGCGTCATGCCTAAGTGCTCAGCGCATATTTAACATTTTGATAGACTTTTCCATACATTTACATACGTAGTAAACACTTAATATTTATATATATAAATATATATATATATATATATATATATATATAATATATATAGTAACATATATATATATATATACATAAATATATTATTATATATATTTTTTTTTTAAATACATTTGGGTGTGCATTATGAAAATGTACTTTAAAGAGCTGTTTTCTAAATTATAAAATTATCACATTTCGCAGCAATTATTAATAAAGTTGCAACACAAATTTTATAACAGGCAACCAATAAAATATTGTTCTTAATTGATATATCAAAAAATATATTTTTTTTGTATGTATTTAAATTTTACTTAAGTTTGACCGATAAAAAATGTCTTATATAAAGGTACAGTTTAATTGAACATTAACACAAATTTTAAGGAGTCCATTAACTTAATGTTAATTTTGAATGTCTTAGTACTTATTGTACCGTTCTCGTATTAACTTACATATCAAGGCTGTAAGTGCCTCACTGCGGGCAATTAAATGGCTTTACATTATCATATGTTCAGGCGAACGGACTAAAATAAGAAGAAACAAAGAGTTTAATTAACCCTAATAAAGAACTGGGTCATAAACAAAGCCATTAGCCCAGTAACCAACATGCCCGCAGTTTTATACTCATAGTGTATGTTCGGGCAGAGTTCGACAGAGCGTTGCCTTAATAAACAAACAGCAACAACACCAATGAAAAATGTTTATTATTATGATGAAAACTCAGACAAGCAAATCTGTATCTAACATTGCTTTTTTGTTGAGTTCTACATATTCATGTTTTTGTTGTTGTTGTTGTTAATAATAAGGTCAGGACAGGCAAGAGACGAGTGGTAAACTTGTCTAAGCAGCCCGCTCCGCAGATGCTGCCACTTCGTTGAGCGGGCCAGGCCAGGCCGTACATTAATAAATGCAAATAAATCATGTAGTAAAACTTGTTAACCTTTTCGTATGCTTTATATATACATATATGAACACACATATATATAAAATGTGTGTGCTTGTGTATGACGTACTTTAATTTGTTGTTGCTGCTGCTATATGTGCGAGTCAACAGCACTTTTGATTTCACTTCAAACTCGCATAGATTCTTCTTCTTTTTTTGTTAGCTCCGGCTTACGAGAGCGTTTGTCTAGGCAGATTCACTCTTGCTGTACAGGTTTTTAAAACATTTTTTGGCGCTGCTCAGAAAGAATCTTGTAGGCTCAAGTGTCGTGTGGCCAAAAACAAGTTAGCTTGCCTTTGCAGTTGTTGCTTAAACTTTTTTGAACAATATTTCTAGGCCATCTTCTTCTGCCACAAATCTTCTGAGACGACCTCAAAATGTCGAAGTTCAGTTTTAGGAAGCACAAATGCGGTTAGTTCGACTACTTATCTTGGATGTTAATGCCTTTTTTTGTTGGTTGTTGTTGCCATTGTAGTGCCTTTTTATTAGCCCGGTTAGCCTGGGCTGAGCCAGGCCTGAGCATGCCGGATCAAGCCAATGAGGCGCATGGTGCTATGTATATGTAATATTTGTTGTTCATGCAAAATTAGCACAGCCTTAAAATACTATGTATGTTCACAAATATGTGTGTGTTGTCGATGTCTGTGTATTCGACAAAATGCCAATCACTTCTTAAAAAGCAACTGAACTGGTTTTTATAAGAACACATTTGTTATGCAAATCATTTACCAATTTACTATGTATAGCATGATATTTAAGAGCAACAAACAAAATTCTTATACCTATATACATAAATACATATAAAAATGTATTATTGGCTCTGACGCAAATCGATAATCAAGAGTATAACTAGGAGAAGGCAATTATTTTCTACCACAAAGCAGCTGACAATTAAGCTTTAAAAATTCAGAAACTGAAGAAAAAAAAAATGAAATATTGCGTTTAAAAAGAAAAAACAATTCATTCTTATTAGTAAAACAAAGTCAACATGGAGATTAACAAAAATACATATTATTATTTTAATAACCAACCAGCTGTCCAATTTAGGGAGTTTAGGTAAGGTAAGCAACTTTTGAATAGAATTCACAATTATACCAATATTTTATTATGACAGAAAGTAAGAAAAATAAGTGAATGTGTCTACTTTTTTAAGAACATAACATATGAAATTTAACAACAATAATTATTTTTTTAAAGACTAACAGCTCTCTCAGTGGTGGGGAGGAAACAGTTTCTCACCTCTTTACATATCTCCTGCAATATGCAAGACAAGAAATTGCTTAATTTGACGATAGAAGAAAATTTGTTATCTGACTTTTAAGAACAAGCAGAAATTAGCTTCAAATGCAACGGTTTTTTACACTCTGGGTCCGAGTAACGGACGGTATCTATGGACACGGTCCGTGGCGCTCCTTACTGAAGCCGTCTATATGAGTGTGTGAATTATGACCTATTTTACCAATTATTTTTCTCTACTTATGTGTTCTGTCCCGCCTCTAACAGCATGTCACATATGTTTCACACACATTTAATTTTGTTTCGTAAAGGGCACAGCTGTCATTAAGGTAGCTGTCTTTGTCTACTGCAACTGCAACTGTAGTCGGTTTTATAAATTCTATAATTGACACCCAACAGCAGAACAAGCAAGTAAGAAGACTTTAGTCGAGTAAGCTCGACTAGAAGATACCCTTAACCCTTGACCATACTGAAAGTCGCTCGGTCTTATAGGCATACATATAGATGTACGTGTACCACTGTACCAATATTTGATCATATCTCCGGTGTTTTTTAACCGATTTTAATAACAATTTCACAGATGTTAATTATTTTGCTAATAGTTTTATTTTCAAGTTTTCGAAATTTAAGATTTGTTTGTTATCGATTACAAGTGTATATCGTTAACCGGAAAAGTTATCGAAAATTTGAAACAAACTTGCTATGCCTAAGGATGAGGAAAGCTCATATTCATCTGATGTCTCTAGCTTTTGTAGGTTCTGAGATGGACGCGTTCATACATACCGGCAGACGGACAGACAGACAGACGGACAGATACGCAGACATGGCTAAATCGCTAAATCCGCTGTTGATGCTGATCAAGAATATATCTCTGTCTGGGATCGGAGAAGCTTCCTTCTGCCTGTTACATACTTTTGCACAAAACTATTATACCCTTTTTTACTCATTTCATGTGTTATGGGTATAAAAATACGAAAAAAAATTAAATTAGAAACAGTAAAAAACAAAAACACGTGCACAAGTGCAACTCAGCGCGGAAGTTTGCTCAGATCGTTGTTTGAGGCACTCTTCAGAATCGGTTTAGTTTATGTTTTTTGTGTTTCCTCTAAGTTTATTAAGATTGCACTTATAATGTGAAATGTTGTTGAACTTTTAGAGTCACGACTTTTGTTTTGGCGCAACAAGCAGCAAAGTTTGCCGTAAGAGCTGGAGTCGATGTTGAAGATGGCAACAGATGCGCCCAGGTCTCAAAGTTGACATTTAATAAAATGAATTTGGCTGGTGGCAAGCGAACGAACAAGCGAACGATTAACTGGCAAGTTTTGTTGTAATAGATATAATCATCATTCCGAATTATTGCTGACTTGATCAATTTATTTATCTGTGACAGGTTGCAGTTGCCAGGAGAAATCACAAACTTTAATACTATTGATATGTTTATTATTATTTTCAATTTGAGTTAGCCCCTCAAGCACGGCGCTTCAAATGTCGTCTGACCCATTTCCGAAGTTCGCTCCTGGTAACAAAATAAATATTATTTCAAAGCTGTGCGATCAAGTGGATGGCTCGATGTCGATTTGACGAAGCTTGTCTTTGCCCATCTCTTTTTATTATTTTTTGTCATGAGGCAAACAAATTTATGCTAATTTCATGCATATGCTATAATAATAGCCGGCAGTATCTTCCGTCAGCGCCTATCACAATGCAAATCAATCAATATGTTTTCACCAAGCAGGAAATTCGACGCAACCATTTATTTTTATAAGGAAAAACGTCTGTTTATAACGAATATAGTAAAATACTGTTGATGAAGTGGCATAAAAAGCGGCGCGAATAAATTTTCCATTGAATTGTGGGCTCCCTCTTGGCTTAAGAGCTAAATTACGCGCCAAGTGACATGTGTGAGTGTGTGTGTGTGTGTGTTTGCTGTATTAGTGGTTTTTCCTGCTTGCGCCAACGCGTTTTGGCGGTGGCGGCCAATCCTGTTGTACAACTTGGCAGCGAAACCGAAACCAGGTGAACGAGTGGCCAAAAACATTCGCATGTGGAAGTGGAAGACTAAAAACTGCAACGTGAACAACAATAACAACAACATACAAAAACAAGTAAGAAGGCTCTAGTCGAGTAAGCTCGACTAGAAGATACCCTTCACCCTTGACCATACAGACGAACAGACGATCGGGCTGACAGACATACACATATGTACGTGTACTTCTGATGTTAATTATTTTGTTAATAGTTTCAATCCTCATTTTCAAAAGTTTGAAGTTGAAGATTCTATGTTATCGATTACAAATGTATATCGTAAACCGGAAAAGTTATTGAAAATTTGAAACAAACTTGCTATGCTTAGGGATTAGGATAGCTCATATCCAAAATCTGGAGTCTCTAGTTTTTGTAGTTCCTGAGATCGATGCGTTCATTCATACAGACGGACGGACAGACAGACGGACATAGCTAAATCGACTCGGCTGTTGATGCTGATCAAGAATATATATATACTTTCTGGGGTCGGAGAAGCTTCTTTCTGATTGTTACATACTTTTGCACAAAACCATTATACCCTTTTTTACCCATTTCATGTTTTAACGGTATAACAAGCTAGACGAAACGAAAACTTGTCAGCTTTGCTGAAATTAAACTTTCATTTTCATGTCACTTTCGTCTGTGTGGAAAAGTGGTAAGAAGAAAACGAAGAAGAAGAAGTAGTAGTAGTAGTAAGACAACAACTTTACCGCACAATGCACACACTAAAAGTTCTGTGTGCACGCGAAACAAGTTCGTTGCCTGAGTCTTTTGTTTTGCAGTCGCTGCAAAGTATGTTTAACAACTCTTTGCTCTGATTTTTGTTCCCAGCAAATTCATTTTGTACACAATATTGACAATAGTACAGGCCCAATAATAATAACAAGAACTGCAACAGTTAGCATAGATTGCTCAATAAATGCCTGACAGCTAACAAAAAACACCGCAAAAAGAAAAAAAAAATTAAAAAACAGCTGAGACTATTTCAAAGGGCCCCCAAAGCTAAGCAATGACAATAGGAAAACGCTGCCATAATTTGTTTTTGTGTTCATTTTGCCCTTTTTTCAATCTCCTTCATGGGAAAAACTATACGCCTTTGTATTGCGCTAAACGGAATTATATAGACGCCCACGCCAATTGCACAATGCAACACCGTTTTTATACCCTTAACCCATGAAATGGGTAAAAAAAGGGTATAATGGTTTTGTGCAAAAGTATGTAACAGGCAGAAGGAAGCTTCTCCGACCCCATAAAGTATATATATTCTTGATCACCATTAACAGCCGAGTCGATTTAGCCATGTCCGTTTGTCTGTCCGTCCGTCTGTCTGTCCGTCTCTCTGTCCGTCTGTATGTATGAACGCGTCGATCTCAGATACTCAGATACTTGAGACTTCAAATTTGGGACATAAGTTCGCCTAAGCCCTAGGCAGAACAAGTTTGTTTCAAATTATCGATAGCTTTTTTCGTTTCCGATATACACATGTAATCGATAAAAAAAATCTTGAATTTCAACAAACTGAAAATGAGGATTGAAACTATAAGCAAAATAATGAATTTCTGTAAAAATTTCATTAAAATCGGTTGAGAAACACCGGAGATATGAAACCATCAAGTATTGGTACAGAACTACACAGCCATATGTGTATGTCTATTAGCCCGACCATCTGTCCGTCTGTATGGTCAAGGGTTAAGGGTATCTTCTAGTCGAGCTTACTCGACTAGAGTCTTCTTACTTGTTTAAAGTTGAACGTGTGGGCGATCGCTTTTCCAACCCAAAAAACGCTTCATATGACAAAAAGAGTGTGACGAGGCCTTACACTTTTTGCAACACTGAAAGGGTGAGGATTTACCCAAATCCATTTTAAATGACAAAAAAAGAAACCAAAACCGAACATAAATTTGATAGAGGGGCATAAAAGTGGTCAGTTTTGATTGGAATAAATTGTTCACTGGTCGCAGTTAACCCACTTAAATAATGCTCATGATATTTATGACAATAATATGTGGAAAAAACCGTTATGTGTAGGAAGCGCTGGTAATTTCCAAAAAACAAAATGAAATAAAATAGAATGAAATATATGACATATAATATATAATGATAATAAAAGTTGGAAATACAATAATAAAGATGGGAAAACAAGTAAAGTTAGAAGTACTTTAGGAAGAGAAACTACTTATTTAAAGAGTTTTGATGGTGATTTATACAAGATTTAAGAAAAAAATTAAGTCAAACTTATAAGAAGATTAAAAATAAATGATGTGCTCAAATTATTAAACACTTTGGATGGATTGTCTCATATCAACTAATAACTAATCTATCTGCTTATGCAGTTTTCTCAAAATTTGTTTTAGATATCAATGCATTTAGGTTGTTTTAGTCACAAAAATATAAGTATATTGCTTATTAAATATCTACGATGTAATATATAACCATAATATGCTATATATAAACGTGACGGGAGCGACACAAAACCAGAGACAACTTTGTGTTGTCTATTATGTTGCTTAAATGCTGAAATCAATATATTGCCCACACATACATAGATACACACACACACACGCGAATTCACTAATGTTAATTCAGCTCGTGCTGTGCTTTTACATTAGGGTTAGGTTTGTTGTTTCTGTTGTTAGTTGTTGCTTTTAGTGGTGCGACGTCTTCGTTTTTATACCCTTAACCCATGAAATGGGTAAAAAAAGGGTATAATGTTTTTGTGCAAATGTATGTAACAGGCAGAAGGATGCTTCTCCGACCCCATAAAGTATATATATTGTTGATCAGCATCAACAGACGAGTCGATATAGCCATGTCCGTCTGTCCGTCTGTCTGGATGTATGAGCGCGTCGATCTCAGAAACTACAAAAGCTAGATACTCCAGATTTTGGATATGAACTCTCCTAATCCCTAGGCATGACAAGTTTGTTTCAAATTTTCGAAAACTTATCTACGATATACACATGTAATCGATAACAAAAAAATCTTGACTTTAAAAAAACTGAAAATGAAGATTGAAACTATAAGCAAAATAATGAATTTCTGTAAAAATTTCATTAAAATCCGTTAAGAAACACCGGAGACATGAAACCATCAAGCATTGGTACAGCGGTATATGAGTGTGTCTGTCAGCCCGACCATCTGTCCGTCTGTATGATCAAGGGTTAAGGGTATCTTCTAGTCGAGCTTACTCGACTAGAGCCTTCTTACTTGTTGTTGTTGCGCCAACTACCAAATGGCTTTAGGCAAATTTAAAATGCACAACGCAATGCGATGGCTTAACGGTAATTAATGCAATTGGTCAATACAACAGCAACAACAACAACTTAAAAAAAAAAGGCTAAGCCTGTGGCTAAGGTTTAGTGCGGTTTATGTTGACGCTGACCTCAATGGCTCGGCCGTTGCACTTGTTGAGAATAAGCCACAGTGGAAAACTGGCCACAAATCATAGAAAACCCCCCAACTAGCTAAGCGGAAATCAAAACTCTTGAGCTGTCAGTTGTTCAAATGGTCGTGGTGCCATGGCCTCCATTGTGGCTTCAGCTTCTACTTCTAACTAATTGTACATTGACACACACACTCAACTAAGCACATATTCAAAAATACCTCTGTCTCTTTATGTATAATTGCATTTTATTATTGCCATATCATCAAGTTATTAAATTATTTGCTGATTAACATTTCTTGGCGCTTACCTTATACAGTTTGTCTTTCTGATACCAAACATCCTCCTCCTCCTCCTGTTGCGTAAATGTCTGATCCAGGTTCAGATCATCACGCGAACGTGATAATATTTTTCTTCGCGATACCATTTCTTGTGAGTCGCCGGTCCAAAAGGGAGAGTCTGCAAGAGATAACCGTAAACTTCTTGTTAATACAATACAGCTTTCATGTGTGCCGCACTATTTGCTTTTTTATTTATTTTTATTTTTTGGCAAGTATTTAACCATCTAACTGTAGGGCCGTCAAAAATTCATTTTTTGAGTGAATATCTTTGTGCTGACAGGCCTCAAACTGTGCAGCGCCAAATTGCAAACCAAACAAATCTCAACAAAAAAAACACAACAGCAAGGTTTAATGCACTCAAGCACAATAATAACACATATTGTTTACGAACTGACTTCCTTCTTATAAGTCATCCACAGACGGCCTCAGCTGTGTAAACTTTTTTTGAGTTCTTCTTATCCAATAAAGCTGTAAACCTCAAAAGAAGATGAGCCTGCAGTTGTGCATATGTGTGTAAATACATATACATTTATGTTTGTACAATAGCAAAGCCAAATGTTGAATGTATACTTTAGGTATTTTTAAAAAGGTTCTTTAGTCTATTTTGAACATAGAAATGGATAACTGAATAACATAAATGAATGACATATTTGAAAATAAAAATATTGTTAAGTTTTTTAGACACTTTCACACAATATTGGATCAGTGTGCACTCTGTGACTTTAGCATTTTTATGACCAGGCACAGCATTAATGTAAAACATCCAATTCTCTTTTATTATTATTATTACTTGTCGTTTTGGCTACGCGCTGTAGATAAAGATACCGATACCGAACCGTCAGTCACATATGAACATGTATATGGAAATCACCTGTGGGCCTTGTAGTATATAGTATAGTGAGGCAGAGAAAGAGCAAATAACAAATCAACGGATTGTAAAACACAGCAAATGGCAAGTGGCTTGTTTTTTCACGGCTCAGTTTGTCAAGTTGATGAAAAAACGCTCATTGCATAATAAACACCTTTCTAGTGTCTTGGAATCTGGCGTCGATCAACGCGTGTAGCGGCAAAAGCTCTCTCTCTCTCTCTTCTCCTTGCCCGCTCTTACTCACTGTTTCTTCGTAAAGCTGCTGCCTCTGTTGCCCTCTGTCTGTTCGTACATACATCCATATGCAAATGTGCGAAGTTCGCTAACCTGTTGTCATATTTACACGCTTTGTTTGTTGCTAATATTGCTGTAGTTGTTGTTGGTATTATTATCATCATTATTATTAGTGTGTATAATTGTCTGCCAGCTTTCTTTTACCATAATGCCTGAGGGCTGATGATTGACTGATTGAAATACTGAAAGCCTCGAAATTTAAGGTATGCTCTATGGCCTATTGCCTAGCCAACCTAAATCTTCTACGCCTCTATTCCGCAATTTCAGTCAGTCGATGCCATTTTGAATTCAGCTCGATACTCAGTTTTGTCAACAATCGGCGCCATTTTGTGCGATAGATTGCAATCGCATAACAAATGTTGTCAGCTAAATTTATGCAACAAAAGCCGTTAAATTTAACGAATGTCTGACCATTTTTTACACCGTTCGTTGTCTCCGGTATCTACATATCACCTTGTATCTGCATCTGTACAGTATACACTCTTGTCTCCGGTTTTCTGCTAGTTTATTAAGCTGCATTAAGTGTTGCAGTTGCAGTTTTATCACCTTTAAATTTTGCCTTTGCTGTTGCTATTGTTTTTTCAACTACATACAACTAATATATACATATATTATAGATAAAGCCGTTCATGCTATTGTTATTTATGGATCCGACACTATGTGGTACCTACTTACTGTATACGTACATACATACATGCATGTACATACATATATAGAAAAACATTTCTACTCCCATTCAATTGTTCTGACATGGCACGTACACCTTGTACAAGTACTGCGGGGCAGCCGTGTTCTAGTTTATACCCCGACGAGCAATTACTTGCACAGCTTACCAATGATATCAGTAATTGATTATAGCATACATTACTAGTATACCCTAAAACAAGTATGTAGACACACCTATTTTTTTGCTATGTTTCTTAGAATGTGTAACTTTCTATCATATATAAAAAATTAAAAAAAAAAAAAAATTTCCTAAAAGTGTATTTAGAATACGTTTTAAAAAATATACTGGGTATATTGTTTGGTTCCGAACATTTCAACATTTGAGAGTCAAGCAATAAAGATGCATAGCAATTTGGGTGCATTTTTATACCCTTAACCCATGAAATGGGTAAAAAAAGGGTATACTGTTTTCTTGCAAATGTATGTAACAGGCAGAAGGAAGCTTCTCCGACCCCATAAAGTATATATATTCTTGATCAGCATCAACAGCCGAGTCGATTTAGCCGATCTCAGAAACTACAAAAGCTAGATACTCCAGATTTTGGATATGAGCTCTCCCTAATCCCTAGGCATGACAAGTTTGTTTCAAATTTTCGATAACTTTTCAGGTTTACGATATACACATGTAATCGATAACAAAAAAATCTTGAATTTCAAAAAACTGATGAATGAAAACTGAAGTGAGGATTGAAACTATAAGCAAAATAATGAATTTCTGTGAAAATTTCATTAAAATCGGTTAAGAAACACCGGAGATATGAAATCATCACGCATTGGTACAGAGGTATATGAGTGTGCTGTCAGCCCGACCGTCTGTCCGTCTGTATGATCAAGGGTTAAGGGTATCTTCTAGTCGAGCTTACTCGACTAGAGCCTTCTTACTTGTTATGCCTGTTTTTTATGAGGCATGCCAAATTGAAATTAAAATTCAAATGAAACTGCATTTTGTTCTTGGAACATTACTGTACAAGAATATCACCGATATATAAACAAAAATTTTATATGACACTCCGAATTGGGACGTACATATTTAGCTGATGGTTGGTGCCAAAGTTCTGATAACTGGAATTCTTATGTGGAATGATGGGAAAGTGGTGCTTCAATATTCTGCACACTCATAGCGGATGGAATAAAAACTAAAGTCGTACGCCTGTGTTTTAGCTCATAGGGCTCTTGATCAGTTGCTGTTGTTTTTGTTGGACTTCTGTAAATATAAGAAAAGCGAAACAGCCGTAGGAGTCGACTGTTGATGGACACTATATGGCGTTGTATGGAAATGAAGTCATTTCAGCATCAGCTGCTCGGGGTGTTGACTTTGCTGATTTATCTGCATATGCTCAAGCACTTTTACAGTTATAATGAATTTTTGACTGTAAATATTCGAATATTGGTAAATTGCATTTCTTAAAGTAATTGCAGCTAGCGTATTCACTTTCAAATTTAGTTGCTGGTGTTTTTTGTAATTTACGCATAAAAATCGACGACTTTCATAAAAAGTAATAACAATTACCTTTGTATTTGACGGCTACCAGCTAAATTGGTATCATTTAAATAATGCCAATTAATTTGACTTTGATGTAGCACTAACTACCTAAATACCATATACCCGCTAAACTTTAGCCAACTGCCCAACAATATGAATGTAAATTCACTATCACTGAACTTTCACAATTAGCAGCGTGTTTTGAAATTGTTAATAAACGCAATGATTGCACATGTTGCTTTAATAAAAATGAGAGAAAATGAAATATACAAGCATTAATACAATTACTAAACATTTTTTCCGCAACATTCGTGAAGTTCATTAACATCGGCTGCGCCATCTGCTGACATTTTTGTCTCGCTGCAAGCAGTTTTAATACGAAAAATGTTTTCGCTTTTCGCTGAATTTGATGATCATCGAAATAGAAAGTAAGCCATATTGCGATTCGATGCTGGGCAACTGTCAAAAATCAATCAATAATTTCAAACGTCAGTGTAACGCATTTCAAACCACTGTGGAAGTTTCTTTGTTGCCGACGACTTTCAAACAGAACTTTCCATGCTCAGGCCTTTTTATGTAAAACCCAGCAACGTCTGCACTACATATTAATAAAATAACAGCACGGAGTGCATATTAATTATTCTTGCGCGTTTTATGAATGAAAGTCAAGCGCAAGTATTTTAGTTGTATTGTTTTTTTTCACAAAGCACAATCAATAAAGAATTTCAATAGTGTCGATGACAAATAGTCATCATAGTTAGCATTGTAGACAGACAGCACTTGCATAGTAATTCGATTAGACATGTAAATTTCCTTTAAATGGGTGTGAAGTGGGCCTGCTACTTAGATATTCTAATGCATTGCAACAAACGTCGTTGCTGTCGTGTTTGTTGTGTCTTCCAATACACAACGGTCATTGGCTGCAGTCGTCGCTCACTTATAATGATGGCCACTTTTTCACTTAATATTTGCCGGTTGCAAATAGTTTGTAGTTCGTTTACCTAACGTTTGCCATTGTTGTTAGTGGTGAGTTCGAAATGCAACTTGCGAATGCGTCACGAGATTTTTTTTTGCTGTAAGCACAGACAGCACGAGTGTTTGTGCCAGCAGCTGTTGTTGCCTCCCGAGCACTTGCATGTACATATTTTGTAGCTTATTTGTTTACACTCTATCTACACCCGATGTGGGCAGCTTAAAACTCAAAAGTGACTAGTTGCCGGCTTAACAAGTGTATATGTATATATGAGTGTATGTGTGTGTGGGCGTCTATGCTGCATTGAGAGGCATCACATTTGGCAATTGACAACCACGCAGTCAATTTGGATTTAGCTGCAGCAGGTTTCGTTCGCCCTATGAGCAACAGCAACAACAACGAAAATTTACCAATTCATTTGCCAAATGTGGCTTAGGCCATAATATGTTAAGGTCAAACATATATACATACATATATATATTTAGCTAGAAAGTATTTGTTATTTCATTAGCTCTTTGGTTCATTATGTAACCAGAACCGACATGAAAGTCACGCTAATGAACCGCTCTTTTAAGCTGGGAGCAAATATACATTTGATACTTTCGTCTTCTTCATCTTTTGCTCTATTGCTTTTTGGCCTTTTGGGCTAGTGTGACAAGACAGAACAAGAGAAGACAAGACTCTCGAATATTGTTGTTTTTGCAGGAAGTTGATTGATTGGCCACGGCCAGAAATAAAAAAACCTTTTTTTTGTTTTCTATCCAGAAGAAGAAAATTATCTTAACGAAATTGTTTTCACAGTGTGCTCGAAATTCCCGCTGGGGTCAAGCAGAGAAGTTCACGATAGAGATTCACCCAATCGAACGTACGTCCATTGGCCATTGATTTCTAGCCAAATTAAATTAAGCAGTCATTGACTTTAAAGCTTTGTTCAAATGGTACAGTGGGGAGCAGAGAGCGGAGTATGGGCAATGTGTGGAATCAACGCACCCGCATCAAATTGGGAGTAGTATAATGAAAAATTTACTCGTAATATTTGGGGCCTTAATGCGTATTGTTTGAGTACACTCGACATTGGCAGCACCGTCTGTGGTGGATATGGCTAATCAAATGGTTTAATTTGCACAACAACGACGTGCAAGTACTCGGCAGCAGAAGCACCAACAGCATAAACAGCAGCAGCAGCAAACACGGTACGGTTCAGTTAACCGCATGTGTTTTTAGTGTGTGCGATGTTTGGGGTTAAGGTTTGAATTATGCAAATTGTGCTTTGTACATACTATATATACATGATGGTTGTTGTTATTGTTATAAGCAGGCATATCGCGTGTGCAAATAGGTAGCTAGTAGTGCAAATATCAAACAAAAAACCCATAGCTGCCAAAAAACAATGTGTTGCGGAAGTGGATACCGCACTCTTTGGCTGTTTACACTTTTTACTTTTTCGGCTATTTTCCACCTTACCGCGTAAGGTGTATAAAGCAGGATTATCAACACCGGCAACAAGCGTATCATAAATACATAAATTATTTAACATATATGCATATTGCATTTCGCAAGCATATATTACCCTACAAATGGCATCGCTCATCATTCACACAATTATTGAATGAACTTATGTTAAATCATTTGGTTTTACAATATATTTTTGGCGTCATGTAATTGTCAGCGTTTGTGTATGTGTTTTGGTTGGCTTTGCGCAATATGTAACCAAAATCAAAAAACTCAACAAAAACATTCGAACTAAACGAAAAATCCAAGACGAGTTAGCATTTCAATATTTGAAGATGTTTTGTTAGACAGTTGTAATTATAGTAGATTGATTTGATGACTCTCTTTTCTCTTTTCGTTTTATCTTTTCGGCTGTTACGTTTGGTTGCAGTTTCTCAAAATGTAAATTTACAAATTACTTGACACGTCTGGGGATTCAAATTGTTAGACTAAATCGACTTAAGACATGAAAATTTCTTATATGGTTGTTCTCCTGCACTAATCTACACAAAAATTACAAACACATTATATTTAATGATATAAGCATCGATTCAAATCGAAAGATTTACGCTACAAACTTGCAAGCCTTGAACAAGCGAGCACCAGAGACATGCTTATGTTTCGTCTGTTGTCGTTCTCTAATCAACATAAAAAAAAAATGGTGCACACAAATGTGATTATTATTATCTTTTGGTTGCATCATAAATACTCTTAGGCTGATTGCCTAATGAGCGACGCTTTCATAATTAATCAATATGTTGAATGGAAAATGAAAACCAGTGCAGAAAGCACAGCAGCTGGTTTCTGCAACATTCGCAACATTTGACATCGAGCTGCAGGTGTTATCAAAAACTGGTTCAGAGGGCTGTCGCTCATTGCTTATGGCGACTGTCTGATTTCCTCCAGTAACAAGTTGACAATTTAATTATGCACCGCACAAAATGATTTCCGCATTTTTTTCGCGCGTATTTTAGATTTGTTACGTTTTGGCATCAGCAAAACTTTAGCTGACCATAAGAGACGAGTGCAACTACTGCCTGGCCAAAAATAAAATCAAACTAACAGTATATATGCACATATACGTATGCATATATTTTGCTTTTCTTGTGTGTGTGAAGTAAAAGCAAAGCAAACTAAAATCAAAACACAAAAGTTACTTGCAAAAAACAGAAAAGAAAAAAACCAACAGCAACTACAAAAACATTTGGCGGCTGCTTTCGTTTTCAGTTTTCAGTTTTCAGTTTTCATTTTGGCCTGCACGCTTCAACTGGCTGGAGCCCGTCTGGCAACAACAGAGAGCTGTGGCGTGCAGCCAATGTATACGAAGCAATTTGAGCATACCTACATCAACTGAAACAACAACCAGCAACAACGTTGAGCACTAAATTTTCCACGAGCGAGTGAGTTTGAAAACGAAACTGAATGTCTTTCTTTCAACATTTTAAGAAAGAAACAAAAAGATGAAGAGAGTTGCGAGTTACTCAAGTTACGTTAACCATCATTAGTTGGCTAAAATAAAATAACTGAATGAAAACAGTGACTATTTACGTACATTACATTTGTTTTCTTTTGCTTATTGGTGCTTATCACATGACTGCAATCAACCAAGCCACAAGCAGCAAAATCTGGTCAGCTATTTAGCTTATTTTTTTGTAGTTTGTTCCCTTGCTTTTCACTTTTCAGCTAAACGCCAAGAAAGTTTACTTTTTATTTATTATTCATTGGTGATGATGCTGAACTTTTGTTGCTTTTAAAGAGCGGAAATGTGAAGTAACACCGCATAGATATCATAATATTTGTATGTGTGTTTGTTTAACAAGCGTTTTATTTGTTTGCTCGATTGTGGCTGACAACAAAACCCGACCGAACGAACAATCAACAGCAAACACCTTTTGTGGCCTACGCGCGTGCACTTAAATTGCAATTTATATTCGGCGATACAATGCCAAATGATATATAATATGATATGTTTTAATAAAGATGCCCCAAAGCACTAACTGAGGCTAGCCTGCGGCTCGAGCTGGTCTTAGGTTTAACGGCTGCTGCTGTATGATAAGCAATTACAGTCAACACTGACACTATCTGGAAAACTACCTACCCGGCTAATCATTTACAATAACACAACAAACACCACCGCAGCAATAAACACGTGGTCTAGCATTATTCCAACAATGCTACAACATCAATTTAATTAGCTCTTGAAAGCGGACGTTAAAGTTTTCAACACGCTGCAACAAAGACTGCAGTTGAATATGTATCTATCAGTTACAATAGCAAATCATACTCTGCAGCATGAAGGAAAATATAAACATGCATTTATGCCATATGGCAACTCTATGGGCTACAATTATTATCAAAAGCATCGATAGTCAACCAGTTGGACGAGAAAAGACAGCGTACGAGCTAAAATAGATAAGAAATCATCTTTAAATGATAAATTTCAACAAAAAATTTTCCACACAAAAAGACTTATCTGGAAGATCCAAGCTCATACCAAAATATGCTTGCTTTGGCTAAACATTCCATATTTGATGAAATTAGCATGTGTTCCCTGCATCTGATTAACCCATTTTCCAGTGTTACTAATGAATAAAGCCCATAAATTGTACTTTGGTAATACACACACGCACACGTACAGTAACCAGAAATCAAAGATAGAGTCAACGAAATTGATAGCTCATAAAAATGCGCAGCGCATTTGTAAAAAGTATCTAAAGAAATGACTGGCACAAGAATAAAGTGTGGCTAGACACAAAAGTGTGACACCATTTTCTATTCTTTATAAGCATGTTTCTATGTCTTTTCATAAAACCCTGTCTTTTTTCAAGACACTAATATATTGGCAACATTTTTAAGCAAGTGAAGGGAGTCTCGAATTCATGCACTTTGACACAAGTTGCAAGTTGAATTTAAAAGATGTAAATACATACATATATAGTATATATACTGATGATGTCGATTGTTTGAGAATGGCGCATTTGCCGCGTTTGCTTTCGTGTCATTGTTGTGTTTTTTTGTGTTGTTTTTAAGTCTGCTGTCATTGAGTTTGTAAGTTTGCCACGACCTTTTTTATGTCTGCGCGCACGAAAACTCATTTGTTCATGCATAATGTTGTTGTAGTTTTTCTTTTGTTGCTGCTGAGAAAATGAAGTCAACTGTTTTGCCGTACGTCTGTGACTGACATTTTCCATTAAAGTGCCACGTTATTGTCTAAAGCCGTTGTTTGTTTCTTTTTTATCTCTTGTACTTCTCTTGGTTCTTGCCACAGAAGCTAGGAAGGGGCCGGCTATTTGGTCCATACACAAAGCGAACTTTTGCATATTTTGGCTAGTGCATTTTGACACGTCTCCCTCCCTCTCGCTCTCTATCTCTCTCTCTCTCGTTCTCTTTCTTTCGGTTGCAGCTTCTTCTCGTAGTTAAGGTCTTTTATGCGATTGTTTACATTAATGGCTGAATAATTGGGCGCCTCTTAAAGCTGGCTGCTACACAACTGTTGCCCCTTGTTACTGTTGTTGTTGTATTTAAATTTTTTGTTTGCGCACACTAATTGACTCCCACAAAGAGCTGATGCTGGCAGCCAAGTCGAGCCAAACTGCAATGTACCGCGACTTCCTCCCTTGACAATTGCCGCAACACCTACTGCAATTATTTTTTCGTATTTCGTTTCGTTTACATTTTTTAGGCACGTCGATGCTTTATTAACTACATTTGTTTTCAGAGGCATGCTGACTGGCACCGATGATGATGACGAAGACTCATCATTCAGTGTGTCTCGAGTTGTTCAGTTGAGTTAACCAACTACATAGCTAGCTAGACTGAAATGCGGCCTAAAGCACAATCTGATATTGTTGTGTTAATTCTGCACTTATAGTTTTAATTAATCCCAATAAACATATCCAGTTTTGCTTTGGACTAACTCTTGAAAAATATACATATAAATATACTAGAGAAGTATCCGACAAATATTCAAAACAAAAACAACGTTGACAACCTTGAGCTGAGTTGAGCTGATCTGCGTCTTTGTTTAAAAACGTACAACATATTATTTAATATTTAAATGAATACGAAAACTTAAAACAAAATCAAAACTTGGCTTTAAAAGAAACGTAATAGTACAAACAATAAAAAAAGCGTAGCAGGAAGGTTCACAACATACACAGTCGTGCTGATAAAGGGGCATGGCTGTGGGGCGTGTGAATATGAATGCATTTCGCTTAGGGCTAAATGTTACGCATACGCCATGTCTTTCAGGGCGAGTGTGCGAGGCCTGTTGATTGTTGACTTTTGCATGGAGCTCCACGTTTGTTGCATGCGTGCCTGACATGCTACTTACCTTTTGCTCAATTACTTTTGTTGCAGTTGCTGTTGTTGTTGTTGCAATGTCGAAATTGTTGCAAAATTTTTGATATTTTCCCAATGATTACGTTTGCAGACGCCTGACTCCAGCTCTAAATATGTTGATGTGGTTGTTGTTGTTGCTGTTGTCGTTGCACTTTTCAATGCTGTAACAATGATTTATCTATTATTATATATAAGTATGTATATTGATTTTATAATTCAGTTAGGACGTTGATCGCAATGCTTGCAATATCTTAAGCGCTTTTCACTTTCCACTTTTTAACTTTTTTTATAGTTTCAATTGCTCGTTACTTTATCTTTCTAGCCAAAAACGGGCTTAATACAATTCCCAACAAATATAATTTGACATTTTTGAATAAACAACGTTTTGAAATTTGTATCAAGTCGTTTTACCGTATTTTCTGTGAGTGTTTTAGGTAATTTTTGGTGTGTTTGTCTGAGCGCACGAAATTGTAAATGCCATTTATTAAGTATATAAGCAAGAGGTTTCTTTTCTTTTCACAAATTTCTTCCTATTTGTATTGACTTTTGGACGCACTTCAATTACATAACGACTGCGCGCACTGAAAAACTTTGTGTATACCAATGATGATAACGATGACGAAGGAGATGATGTCGATGATGAGCTTGTTGTTGTTTTGTTTTATTATTATAATTTTTGTGTGATTGTGTTTGTTTATGCTTTTAGTCACAATAACACGGCTCTACTGACTGGCAGCTTACTCGAAGTACGGACGTGTGTTTGTGTGAGTGGGTTTGTTGGTTGGTTGATATGTGTGTAAGTGAGTGTGTATGTGTGGTTAACACTGTGCCGCACCGACAGCAACAAAAGCAACTGGCAAACGCACTCGACGACTTTCGCGACACGACTGACGACGAGCGATGACGGCTAAGACGGTATTGGGCCTGGTTTACTAGCTCGCTGGCTGGCCTTACCGTAAGTTCGGTTACGTTGGCCGTTCGTCGATCAGGTTCGGTTTTTGTACTCGTTTGCAAGTTTTCAAGCTTCATGCCTTAACTTGGCTTAATAACATTTAGCGTGTCAAAGCTTGTAGAGCGCTAAACTTGAAGCTTTTTGTTTGTTTGGTTTCCAAGCTTAAGAGTGGCTTCTCTTTTTGAATCGGAAGTCTTTAATCTCGACTGTGCGCAAGAGAGCATTCAAGAGAAGAAAACATTATTTTTGTCGAATAGGTCAAAAGGCTGTCTGTTAACCAAAAGCCATAACTCTCAAACAAACACTTTGATCATTAGCATATTTCTATCATAAATCACTGATCGCAAAGATCTCTCAAGAGCGACAAAGAGTCAGTCACAGCTTTCTACGTGATAATTACATCATCAGCAATGCGACGATCTTCGCCATTTCTTTGCTTTGTTTTTGTTTTATTACAAATTAAGTTGGTTTTTTCGGACCGTGTACGCGTATTTATCATTTCGTTACTTAAAAGCTTTTGTCGACAGCGCACAACAATCAACTCGGCCAATAACCAGATACACGATAATATATAATATATACTTATATATGTATACAGACAGATTGGCATTTATTTGTATGTAACGGTAATTTTTATTTCGATGTGCTGCTTATTCTAATGGCGTTTTAAAGGTCAAGCCAGGTAAATATGTATGTAAATATGTGTGGAAGCTCGTTAAATGTTAAAATGCTTTTAATTCAATGTGTTCTTTACATTCCACCCACAACACCGGCATAAACAAAAGTATAGGGCGACAAATGTGACACCAGACAAAGCCATAAATCAGAGCAATCAATGTTGTGGCCAAAGATTTATGAAGTAATTGCACTATTGTTGCAATAAAAACATAATATGCCATACAACAAAAATAAATTACAAATTTACAAAATTGCAAATAATAATAGCCAGTGCAACAAATGCAATGTATTTGCATACAAATTCAGTTGGTCTTTGGCTATATCTTATGAACCTGTTTAGCTGCAAATTAAATAATATATAAGAAAATAATTATAAAATCAAAGCAAATATATGCTGGCAGCCACTAACTAGTTGTCTTAGCTGATTTTAGTTGCTGCTGCATGTTCTACTGATGCATTTATCGTGAGATTAATGCATTTTTGATACCCAATTTAAACTAGCAATTTGGGATTCACTTAGTATTGTTAAAGTGATTTTCAATTACAAATCATTTTATTTTATATATTCTCATATCAAAAAATAAAACTTTCAGCTATTAAAATCTGTTTTAAGTTGTATTAATAATTTTATTATCATAAGATAATATATTTTTTATTTCATTGTTTAGTTTTTTAGTTTTATGCTTTTATACTGGGTTTATGTCAGTCTTAGCCGTTAATTCTGATCTGTTAACATTTAAAGCACTGACTGCGATGCTGCACCCATCGAACACCACCACATGGGGCAAGCAAAGGTATCCAATTGAAGCTGCAAATCAAATAAAGTTGTAGCCAAGCATGGTTGACGTAGCAGCAGAAGCATCCGCAAGAGCAGCAGTATTTAAAGGTTCAAGCAACATCAACAGCAACAACAACAATGCTGTGAATTCGTTAAAATCGCAGCTAGTTAAATTATAATACTTCAAATATGATATATACATATGTACATGTGTCTGACTTTTTGGTTGGTGTGAGCCAAGTTCGTTGCCTAAGTCTTTTGTTTGTTATGACTGCCATTGTTTGTCATATCAATATTAAAAACATGTGCACACCACTACTCACTATATTTCTCACACACATTTAATTTGTTTAAATAAATATCAAACACACAAGTAAATGACTTAATTTTTGGACCAGAACTACCTAATAATCGGCCTTAAAACAGAAACAACAGACAAAAACAGAGATAGAGCATCATTCTCTTTTCAGCTAATAATTCAGTTTAAACAAATTCAACAGTATTTGTGTGTTTTGACACATGTATTTTGTACATAAGGCGAAGCACGACCACTTTATAAACATTTATTTTAGTGCTAATTTTGACAACAACAACAACAACAATGTTATCTGCAGCAACAACAATATCAAGTATCAGCTATCGTCGAGACGTTTTAATGGACACTATTATCAAGTTATGAGCAAAGCACTCATGATGCCATCATAAACGCTGCAACTTAAAGCTTGTTTGTGCGTTGAGTGGGCGTAGCATGTCCAGCGTACAATTGTCAGCTGTTTTTGGCCACACTGCATTTAACTGAATATTATGATAATTTTAACATGCAGCGCATGATCAAACAGAAAAAAGTTTCAACTTGTCGTATGGTACATTTTGCTCTTGCTATATTTTTCGGCATTAACTGGGCGTTAACTGTTTGTTTGGCATTCGTTGAAAATACATTTAACAGCAACAATGAATGCGATATGCGGCATTACATAATCCGTATACGAACCTACAGTAAATCGATTGGGCACGTTCAAGAAACGAAAAGTGAAAGATTGGGATTTTGGATTTTATAGTGTCAAGTGAAAGACAAAATAACCCCGAGCGTCAGTCTAATTAGATATAAAACGCTATATACGCTACAGAGAGAAATACATAATTGTTTTATTGAAAGCCAGTTAAAGTCAAGTTCAAATGGCGCACCTCGTGCTGTGCCACGAACAAAAGTCCCAACAGCCTCGTGTATTTGTAATTAAAATTGAGCGAGCGTTGAAAATTTGTGAAAAAAAACAAAAAGCAACAAAAATATATTTTAAAACAAGTAAGAAGACTCTAGTCGAGTAAGCTATAAGCTATAAGGGTATAAAAATGGATAAAGGTAAACTATAAAAAGCTTGCTTTTATACCCTTAACCCAAGAAATGGGTAAAAAAAGGGTATAATGTTTTTGTGCAAATATATGTAACAGGCAGAAGAAAGCTTCTCCGACCCCATAAAGTATATATATTCTTGATCAGCATCAACAGCCGAGTCGATTTAGCCATGTCCGTCTGTCCGTCTGTCTGTATGTATGAACGCGTCGATCTCAGGAACTACAAAAGCTAGATACTCCAGATTTTGGATATGAGCTCTCCTAATCCCTAGGCATGACAAGTTTGTTTCAAATTTTCGATAACTTTTCAGGTTTACGATATACACATGTAATCGATAACAAAATATTCTTGAATTTCAAACAACTGAAAATTAGGATTGAAACTATAAGCAAAATAATGAATTTCTGTAAAAATTTCATTAAAATCGGTTAAGAAACACCGGAGATATGAAGCCATCAAGCATTGGTCCAGTAGTATGTACATATGTGTATGTCAGCCCGACCATCTGTCCGTCTGTATGATCAAGGGTTAAGGGTATCTTCTAGTCGAGCGTACTCGACTAGAGCCCTCTTACTTGTTAAACTTGCTAAGAGGCAAGACAAGGCAACGTTTATAAAGTTTAAAAATATTTATAATAATCCAGCTGCATGTGTAAATTAACTATGAACACAAAACTTGCTCAACAAAACAAAATAAAACTAAGAAAACAAGTAAGAAGGCTCTAGACAAGTAAGCTCGACTAGGACATACCCTGAACATAAGACTTTACACGTATGTGCATATGGTCATCCCTGCACAACCGATTTCAACCAATTAAAAAAATAAAAAAATTTTTTTTAAAAAAAATAACATTAAAGGAATTTAAACCACGGGTTCTTGAATCAAGAATTTTCGTTTTCGATGTAAGTATTTCTGAAATAGTATTCAATTTGATATTCTTATTTAAGTATTTCAATACTTATATCTACCACTGTATGTTTAAAATTTTAAGTCTCTAGCTCTAATAATATCTGAGATCGACAGACATTGGTATATATTGGAATATATAAACTTTATGGTTGTCAGATTCATCCTTCTGTCTGTAACATACGTTTGCCCAAACCCATTATACATTTCTTACTCATTTCATGGGCGCAGGGTGTACAAAACAAAAACCAAAACAAAATTTTGTTGTAATTAGATTATATTCGCTTAGGGCTTGGTCAAAAGGGAATTGTGTTAAATTAGTTAATGATTAAATCGGCTTCACGCGTAAAAAACTTGCAATCCCTAATTAGTTTCTAAAACCAAATGGGTCAAATGGGCTACCTTAGTATAATATAGAGTTTAAAACCACAATCTATCTATTTGTTAATTTTATTTTCTTTATGTTTTTTTTTACACTACCTTAACTTTTTCAAACTGTAATATGCAAACCACTTGTACTGTATTTTTGGGACCGTAGATGTTTTTTTTGTAAGCTGTCTGCAGTTGTCATTAGGCGTAATGCGAGCCTTGGCTTTACCCATCATAACCTAATGTTTGCACTCAGCAAAAAACATATAAAAGAAAACAAAAACATAGACACAGAAAACAACTCAAAAAGGTAATAAGAAAATTAAAAAAAAAAGTTCATCAGTACAAAGTTCAAGTTCACAAAAGATGTGGGTAACATTGACCGGCCACGCTTATCGTCTAGTCAAGCGTCGGGCCGCAGATGCTGCAACTCATTCATAAACCCAAGTGAGGCTTATTTTTACTCGATGCTTACGATGAAGAATATATATGTATGTATGTTTGTGCACATGCATACATATATACATATATACATAGACATGTCAATGCCATACGGCGGGACTCATAAATACTTAGTTAAATATTTTTGTTATTAATTTTTTGGCAAATGATTCTTGGCCGGGAACAATAGGCTTGAGGCAACAAACGCGCACTTCCCTTCAAGAAATCAGAGATTGGCAAATACACAAATACAAAACGGAAACACTTCACACACGCGATTGTGATTTGCTTGTTGCTTATTGCTTTTGGCTAGTTTTTTTGCTCTCTACCATTTGTATTTGTATTGGTGTTCTGCAAAAGTTCGACAATGAAATAAGATGTGCTTGATATATGGACACATACATATGTATGTGTATAATACGCATATTGATAGTTGGTTTTTAAGCCGCTAATACCTCAAGTGAGTTGAGTTCTTGTGAGCCATAAGCCAAGCCAACACCAAAGCCAAAGAAACCAGCGCCAGTCAGGTAATCATTGTCGCTCGATCAGCGCCACTTGGTCGCCTTTTGTTCCGATCAGGCTGTGAACTTGATGCCAATATGTCACACACTCGAAACGTACTCGGAGCGATTGGTATTAATGGTAACAAACTCATACAAACGTACATACACGTATACATTTTCACTCTTTAAATGAGGGGGAATACAAATCTTTTGGTTCAGCTTAATTAATTCATTTAATGAAATGATTAAGCGCTATTTTGGCATTTAGTGTCATTGGCTCAATGCGAAGGCTAACATCAATTGTTGGTCCCAACAAACATCCAAAACATTTGGGCCTTCTCTGGGCAACAGCAGCTAAGAGCAGTAGTCGTTAGTGATTCCGCAATGGGCCATAAAAAACCATTTTTGCTTAAATGTGGGTCAGTTTATTGCGACTCGAAGGGCTACTATAGTTAAGCTTGATGGCTGCCTCTAGCAGCTTATTTATGCATGTTCGTTTTCTTTTCGTTGTTTATGGCAAGCCACAACAGGAAACCCCTAAAACGGGTGTTAGCAGCTGTGGCAAAAAGGTAAACAACAAAAGAAAAACCACAATAAATATACATACATATAAAAGGGCGAGGCAATAACATCTGCAGCAAGATTGGACGCACTTTTGCTGTACACGACACGACCTTTGACAACAACAACTTGTGGTGGCCAACAGCATCACTTTTAAAGTGGTGCGTTACACTACGTAGCATTCCATGAAACTAAGCTGGTCACAATCCTTGCCATGAGAACGACAAAAATACACATTTGATCAAGTATGTCGTCTAAGTCATTCGTTATACAGTTCCTGGCCAGCTATTGTTTTGCTTTTGTTTACTTTTAACCAGTTTTTTGTGTTTTTTTCTTGAAGCATGCTGCTACCAAAAATGTTGGTTTGAAATTTGCTATCTGATTTACGCTTTGTCGCGTGCATGTTAAATTATTTTCTATGTACTTACTGTTGCTATTGTTAGTTTATTTTGTTGTTCCTGTTTCGTTTTTGGCTATGCGTCTCACCATGATATCATGTAAGTAAAAACAATGTGCTTAAACAATTTATTATAAGCCACCAACTGTTTGCTGACAGCAGCGCTTGTTAAATGATATTCAATAGTATCTATATATATATATATATATATCATTTATAAATATATACATATATCATTTATAAATATATACAGTTTGCCACAAAATACTTTTTGTCTGTGAAAATTTTTGATATTTTCACTTGAGAGATATACGGTCATACTGGCTGTGCTTAAAATTTTTTTTTAATTATTTTTTATAAATTATACAGTTAATTACCCTTAAACCCATTAAACAGAACTTAAATAACATAAACATTAACAAAGAAACATTAAAAATACTAACAAAGGCACAAAATTTAACTGCCACACAAGTGTTTGTAAACTTTTTTTTTTTGTTTGTTTTTGGTTTTAAACTATAATTAATATTTTGTATGTCCACCGTTGGCTTTCATAACCGCTTCCAGTCGCCTTTTCATCGATTTTATTAGATTTTGGACGTATTCCAATGGAATATTTTGCCATTCTTCCAAGATTATCGCCTTGAGATCATTCTTATTTTTCGGATGGCGTTTGGCAGTACGTTTTTTCAGATAGGCCCACAGATTTTCAATTGGGTTGAGGTCTGGGCTTTGGGAAGGTGTATCAAATACCTTTTTGCAGTTATAAAGCAGCCAGCACCTGACCATGTGTGTTTTGTGCTTGGGATCATTGTCCTGGTAAAACTTGTAAGTTGGCTTGCCATCATTAATAAATCCAAATTAAATGGCACTGGCTACCAAATGTGTGTTCAAAATACTTAAATATTGTTGGGCATCCATTGTATTTTCAATGAAGCACAATTCACCAACTCCTTTGGTCGAGATGCACCCCAAACCATCACTGACAATTTTCCAAACTTGACAGTGGGTATAATATTTTTGGTTTTCAAGTGGTTTCAACGGCTTGCGTCACACTCTGCTGGGTCCATCATTATAGAAAAGCATAATCATGGATTCATCACAAAATATCACGTCGTCCCAATATGAATCTGGCTGTCCCACGTGGATCCTAGCAAAAGTTAAACGTCTTTTATCATGCTCCGCCGACAACAACTGTTTTTTTCATGCAGCTCGAGATGAAAAGTCGGTTCTTTTAATGGATTTTCTGACAGTTTCGCGACATATGGTACTTCCACATTCCGTCTTCATCTCATTGGCAAACGTTCTGGTCGAAATAGTTGGATTTTGGTTGATTTTGCTGACCATAACTCGCTCTACCCTGGGAGTTATTGCCCGCGGCCGACCAGGTGAAGGCTTCGCCTTCATCCTTCCCTCGTTTTTAACGCGGTTTAGAATGTTGTATACAGTTTTCCTGCTAATTGCAAACATTTCTGCAATCTCAGAGCCCGTTTTTCCTATGGTGGAGTTGTAATAAACCAACTGGTTCATGTCGAACGATAACCGCTTGCCTGGCATTTTAAAACCGTCTTAAACTTTTCCGATTATATATAAATTCTATATTCCAAATATGAAATTTCTTAGGATATTGCATCACCAAAAGCTGAGCGTTTTTATTTTTTTAAAAAGTAACTGTAAATATGCCATTCACAACGAAAACAAACAAAAAAATAAAGTTTGTGAACACTTGTGTGTCAGTTGAATTTTGTGTCTTTGTTAGTATTTTTAATGTTTCTTTGTTAATGTTTATGTTATTTAAGTTCTGTTTAATGGGTTTAACTGTATAATTTATAAAAAATAAATTTTAAAAAATTTTAAGCAACAGCCAGTGTGACCGTATATCTCTCAAGTGAAAATATCAAACATTTTCACAGACAAACAAATTTTGTGCCAAACTGTACATATATTGGATTTTGTGGCTGCCTGTTTGTAAATGCGTGCGGTGGTTTTATTAGTATTAATTTTTTTAATCAAGTTGAGTCGCTTATTGTTTGGTGTATGGTTTTTTTTTTTTTTTGGCTTGACAGGATTTGTCGGCTTATGGAATTTGCTTAAAGTGCTTTTGTAGAGCGCCGCCGCCGCCTTTAACCTGTACTGTACTTAATTTTTTTGTGCTGTGCAACACTGTGTTGCATAGAGTGGTGCACTAGTATTACTACTTCTAATTTCACAATTTGTGGGCCTGCTGCTGTTGTCAAGTGCTGTATAATTTTTGGAGTGGGCGTTTCCTTTTCTGAACTCATTTCAAGCTCGGCTCGCACAAATAAAATAATAGCCGAAAATGAGTTGGCCTCTTTGTTTGTTGTTGATGTAGTTGGGTAGTCTGCAAGTGAAAGGCCTGCGGTCCATTACACAATCAACAAATGGGCGAAAAACAAACAAAAAATCCAAAGTAAAGTCGAGCAGCACCCAAATCTGACCCATGTGCCCAGAGTGCAATTAAAAACAAGTAAGAAGGCTCTAGTCGAGTACGCTCGACTAGAAGATACCCTTAACCCTTGATCCTACAGACGGACAGACGGTCGGGCTGACAGACATACACATGTGTACATGTACTACTGGACCAATGCTTGATGGCTTCATATCTCCGGTGTTTCTTAACCGATTTTAATGAAATTTTTACAGAAGTTCATTATCATTTTTATTTTCTTATAGTTTCAATCCTCATTTTCAGTTTTTTGAAATTCAAGAATTTTTTGTTATCGATTACATGTGTATATCGTAAACCTGAAAAGTTATCGAAAATTTGAAACAAACTTGCCATGCCGAGGGATTAAGAGAGCTCATATCCAAAATCGGGAGTCTTTAACTTTTATAGTTTCTGAGATCGGCTTGCTCATACATCCAGACAGACGGACAGACGGACATGGGTAAATCGACTCGGCTGTTGATGGTGATCAAGAATATATATACTTTATGGTCGGAGAAGCTTCCTTCTGCCTGTTACATACATTTGCACAAAAATATTATACTCTTGTTTTACCCATTTCATGGGTTAAGGGTATAACAACGACGGCGCCGGCTACAACAAATTGTTATAGAAAATTATCGTTGAACAATACGCGACCGCCCGCGCTAGAAATAAAAAAAAACTATATAAAACAGCTATAAAAAGAAAAATATCTCAAGCAGCTGCGAATTGAATGGTGGCTAAAAACTTCAGTTGCTGCCATATGGCACAGCAGCAACGGCAATAACTCCTAAGCCCATATCCATTGACTCCGCACCTCGTTTGCTCAATCAGCGCTCGCCGCAAAATGTAAGCCAATTAATTTGCTGTTTTTTATTTTTTTTTCGTTTTAGTTGTTGTTTGTAGTTTTTTTGTTTGCCAATTTTGCTGGCCATAATTGACCAAAATATGCACTTTTAATTACATATTGTGTTGCAATTGAAGCCCAATCGTTTGCCGCTCTAAATACATTAGAAGACTGGAAACAGCTTAACACAGATCAACCACTCAACAGGTGGGACCTTTTTGGTATGCCAATCTAATTATTACACCTGACAAAAGCTACAAAACCATTTCAAAAACATAAGTCTGCATGCGTGATATGTAGAAGTGTAGCTGCATTTTCATCGCTTCATTCAGGCAACAAAAAATTCAAATGAATAGTCGACCAGCCACTGTGAAATTCATTTTGCTCAATGTTAACATGTGAAAAATAATCCGCGTTTGGTTTTATTTTTAAATATACTCTAAAAGTCAAACTATTATTTATATTATACAACAAAAAAGGGAGAACAAAATTCTGTGGGCATCAATTTTTTTTACAAAAGCGACTAAAATAAAATATTGTAAAATATAAAATGTTTTTGTTAAACAGTTTCCTGTTTTTTATTATAGTGTATACTCATAGTTGAGCTTTCAATGCTATATCATTCTAAGTTACTTGTTGCTGTCTAAGCAGAATATAGGTTGGGCTGAACCGAGCTGGCATGCAGATACACGTTGTTGAAGTACATAGTTAAAGCCAAACAGACTGGTGCTGGTTGTGCTGATTGTCCAGGTCCACAACTAGGTAGGTAGTTTGGTGCTGTTGCTGTTGTGGTGCAACCTCTAAAGATTTGAGCCGTCGCGACGCAGCAGTTGCGGTTAATTTGCTTGTCATTGCCCAGTTGAGTGGCTGCCGTCCGCAATGGTCTACTATTTGAATACAAATTTAATTTAAAATTGAAACGACTGCCGTTGCTCATGGGTTTATTTTATTTTGGGTTTTTTCTTCATTTTTGTACTTTTGTTTTTGTTTTTGTTAAGCATGCATTTTGGGCAGCTGTTTTGCCACTTGGACGTGCCGTAAATTAGGTGCTACAGAATGCAGCAGCTTTCAGTTAATTGGAAAGTGAACGCTTGATTCACATACATAGTCTAAATACAATCACAAACAGCAAACAACAATAGATAGCGACCTTAAAGGCCGTATTACTTAAAGCATTTGGCCTCATAAGTTCGGCCGGTACTTCGACTTTTCCGCCAAAATGCGATCCAATCAATTCATATCAAATTTAACCTGCATCGCCTTTGAACCACAGTTCACCATATAGCCCTCAAATGTTAAACAATTTTGTTTAATCAATGTTAATTTTTTTCTCTCCCCAACCAATCGCAAGCCCCTGTCCAAACTGGCCGCACGAATTTTTTGTCTTGGTATTAACTACCCATTCCAGTTCCAGTTCCATTTTCAGAGACATTAGTGAGCGGCAGTAACTGGGAAAACTAATATGCTTAGTTTGCAGAGACGTTAATATTGCTAATGTGCATTTTAAGTTTGGTCTGGACATATATTTTTTTAATCGCGTTCGTAATCCACCAACTATATTACAAATGGGGTGTTTCGGGATCTTCTGCGAACCATATTATCAAGAATTATTAAAACATTAGTCGGTAGTGGAGCAAAATTAGCAACAATTTGCCGAAGTTATACGGAAAAAACTGCATTTACATACATATTCAAATAGGACAAAATTTCATCCGAATAATAATAATTCGCATATAAAAGGTACATATGAATATCGTTATCGTTGAATATTAACGTTTCCGTTAATGATTTAGGATCAAATACGAATATGCTAAACTTGAAAAGTTGTACAAATAAAACTATTCTTATTAAAAGTGCCTGAAATAGAATGATAAATAATTAGGTCAAACTGGTATAATACGAAATATTATGGTCTACGAGGGGATTCGAAACTGCTAAAATTCGTTTACTGACTTAGCCTTAGCTATTGCACTTTTGCCGAACATATTTCTTTTTTAGCTAGCTGTTATGTGAAACGAAAATTCTAGATATATGCCTGCTTTTCAAAATTTGTTTTATATTGCATTTTATGTATGAATGTATATTTTAAAACTGTTCTTAAGCCAGTTCGCATAACATTAATTACCAATTGCCATTAATAAATATCGCTTGAAATATCAGCTCTAGGCTTAGCTTGGACTTTGATGGTCGTAAATCAAATGAGAGTATACGTATATATGTAAGTGTGTATTATGTATGTATGCATGCGTTATACTCGCCTTGTTTAACTATTTTTTCTATTTATGCCATTTTTTGAGCAATTATCGTGCAAAGAGCATTGCACAGGTCTAGTTTTATTCAGTATTCCGTATTAAGTATCGGGTATTTGATTTTTATTTTTCTTATGTATGTGTATATTATTTGTATTTTTCTTGCAGTTGCATTTCCAGTTGCTATCCATCCAGTTAGAGTTGGCAACTTTTGCTTTCGCTTCTAGCACAAATGTTGATTTGTGGTTGATTTGCAGCCACTTTTATTTTTAGCTAGTTTGCGGTTTGTATTTGTGGTGTTGCCTGGTGGCTTGTCGGGTTGGTGGGTTGTTGGGTTGTTGGTTAGCTAGTTACTAGTTGGTTGGTGGTTAGCAGCGCGCACTTGTATCTGCTCCAATTTGCCACGCTTGATTTAAGCAATGATTAGAGGCGGCACCACCAGCTGCCACCACCATCCACTGCTGTCCGCCGTCATTGTAGTTGTTGTCGTCATCTAAAAAAACGTCTAATTTATGTGGGATTGCGTAATCTTTGGCGATTTTTGTTAGACTCCATGTGAAAATGCCACAAATGCGTTGGCTATCATAAAAAGAAGGCATTTGCTGTTGCTCTTTTGTAAATTTGTAGCTTGTAGTTTTCTTTGCTGGCTGCTGTGACTAATTTATCCGCCAAGGTTAGATTTAGGCAGCCGTCGGTCCATTTCAATCAGGCCTCGAGTTTCAGGCCCAGCCTTAAATGGGCATTGATGTGTTCATTCAGCGAGCTTGATGGATGCGTGTAATTCGTAATTCGTAGCTGGCCCTTCATTTGAGATTGTTTCGATGGTATTTGTCGCATTAGTCTCAGGCTCCATTGCCCAAGTCTTTTTGCTAAATATATGCAAACACAATCGGTGGCTGTCACTAAATAAACAAATTAGTGAGACTTGCAGCACACTTTGTGATTTTTTTTGCTTGCATAGATCAGCAACAGCACATCAGAGTGACACACGCCCACTGGCTGACCACACACAGACCGCCCCTTTGCCGAACAATAACTAATGAAGATGAATTGGGCCAATGGAAAATGTATTTTGTTTTGAGATTTGATTGTTTGATTTTTGCGAAGTTTCTTATGCTCGATCGTTTTAGTGTTTGTTTTTGTTGTTTGAAATTAATTAAATCAATGCATACTTTTTATGGTTAATTAATGCAGATAAGCGGGCCAAGCAACTTCAACTATAAACTAAACAACCAGTTGAGTGAAGAACTTGCCGCCAACACGGACAACACAAAATCTGAATCTGAAACTGAATCTGAACGGAAACCCGTTTGTTGGCCAAGTGAATACGGGTGTTACTTAACTCATAAATCTTGCACGGCCCCAACCATAACCGAATGGCCTTGAATGCTCGCTCACATATGCTTCAAAAGCCTATTGCTTTCGAGTCTTTACAGACGCCGCTGCTGTGTGTCCTGACAAAGCGAACTTCCCTGGAATTTTAACGCGCATCAACTCACATCAACTTGATTAATTGCGGGCTAATGTCAAATATTTGTGAGAGCGTAAAGTTTGTTTGTATGTGCACTACGCCGCATTCAGTGGCATCAATGGAACATAATCTCGATAGCGTGGGCAATGATGGCTAATCTGATTGCAGATCAGCGCAGAGATTGACCACTATCAATGTCTGTCAACTAAACTCGCCAGCATGTCAACCCTATGTCACAACAGACTACGCCACTGACCAGCAGCTAACGGTATTGCTTACATGTTGTGCTGTCAGTTGCATGTCAACGCAACTGTCAACTATCGAAGGCGCAGGCTTAGGAGAAATAAAACTAACGCTGTGACTCTGTTATCAAGCAGTGTATTTAATTTATCGCAATCAAGCGAGTTGGTCTACAAAGTAACTGGTTCACAGTCCCATTACAAATGGCTGCTGAGCAAGGCTAATAACATAAGTTCAAGGCGTGTGTGTGTGCCTTTTAAACTCACTGACTTAACTGCATGATTAAGCCACATGCCATAATTAAGCTCTAGGTCTGTCGCTGTTTGCTGTTAGCACATTTAAATGTGAAATTTGTATTACAAATATTTCTAGCTAAACATTGGCCAAGTTTATAGCACCCCCACTTCTTACCCGGGCCCGCGTCCCTCATCCGCCCACTAAATGCATTGCAAAAATTGCGCAAAATTAAATTTCAAATCGATAATGTTAAAAGTTTTCAGCAACTGAAACAGGTAAAACCAGCACTCGATCGCTCACTCGCTCTAGCCGTTGCAAAAGCGGCGTGGCCAACGGGAACTAAAGCTTTACATACACACACACACGTAGACACGCATTGTGACCGAAAAGCTTCAAAGAGTCTTTGACTGCAGCTGCAGTTTAAAAAGTGAGAGTGGTTCGGCCAGTTGACGGTGCTTAGAGAAAATTAAGAGATTTGCGTAGAGAGCGAGTTGCGAGCGAGCAAAAAGCGTGAGCGTAAAACTAAAGCTTTGTGCTCTTAAGCTGATTTGCACTGCTTATAATTGCACACTTATAATTGTTTGCATGCAAATATATATAGTTAGTTATAGCTTAGTTATCGTTGCATAGTTTTAGGCTGTGCATTATTTAAAATTGCTTTAGCTTAATAAATATTTAGTTTGTAATTAATTTATATCCTTAACCCATGAAATGGGTAAAAAAGGGAATAATAATTTTGTGCAAAAGTATGTAACATGTCCGTCTGTCTGTATGTTTCACAGTATACATAATTGAAATTATTAACAAAATATTGAAAATGTGTGAAATTTTGATTAATATCGGCTAAGAAACACCGGAAATATGTAGTACACGTATGTAAGGAAGTTCCGTCAGCCCGACCGTATATCCGTCTGTTTGGTCAAGGCTTAAGGGTATCTTCTAGTCGAGCTTACTCGACTAGAGCCCTCTTACTTGTTTTAGTTGATTTTTGTGTGACTATTTCTCTGTGTGTACGAAATCCATTAAGCAAAGATAAATCATATAAAAAAGTTATTATATGCTTGTGGTACTCTTTGATATTTATTTTTGTGAATGAAAATAATAATAATACAAACATATGAAGAAAATGGTTGAAATTCTTCCAGCCGTTCTTAATTTTTATACCCTTAACCCATGAACTGGGTAAAAAAGGGTATAATGTTATTGTGTAAATGTATGTAACAGGCAGAAGGAAGCTTCTCCGACCCCATAAAGCATATATATTCTTGATCAGCATCAAAAGCCAATGGCCATGTGCGTCTGTCTGTCCGTCTGTCTGTCTGTATGTATGAGCAAGTCGATCTCAGAAACTACATAAGCTAGATATTCCAGATTTTGGATATGAGCTCTCCTAATCCCTAGGCATGACAAGTTTGTTTTAAATTTTCGATAACTTTTCAGGTTTACGATATACACAGGTAATCGATAACAAAAAAATCTTGAATTTCAAAAAACTGAAAATGAGGATTGAAACTATAAGCAAAATAATGAACTGATAATGATAATTGAAATTTTATCTGTCAGTCCGTCTGTATGATCAAGGGTTAAGGGTATCTTCAAGTCGAACTTACTCGACTAGAGCCTTCTTACTTGTTTCATTTATTTTCTTATAAACAGATAAATATCAAAATTCAATTTTGAGACCTTTCTAAATACAGAGTTACCGATTAAAATATTCAGTTCGATCCAGTTTTTAAGCTTCTGATTCTCAACCAAAACAAATAAATTAAGTACCAAGCTTAATAAAATTTTTGTCTGCTTAAGCCAAAATCTTCTTGTATAGACTTTTTGTAACGGCAACGCTTTATTTTGCGTTCGTTGTTGCTGCCGCTTTCAAATAGCCGTTAAGCGAACAAAAATAAAGATGCATATAAACAAAAAGTGTGTCATATTATTTTTATAAAACCCTGCATTTAGCAACGATTTAATTATCACATGACTGCCATATACCATATACGATATACCACCTATCATTAGCCAAATCCCCAGAATGCTTAGCAATCGTTGCGCTTTGGTGCTGGACACCAACTGACAGTGGTAGATGACGGCAACATGGTGTGGTGACTTTGTAAACACTTGTTCTTGCAACTGATTACAAATTTACGTTTATACGATTACCGCCTGTCGATTTTTGTTTCATTTTGCTCGGTCTTATGCGATTTTTATTGCAGCACTCGCTTGCCGCCAACTGGAACAAAAGCCAACCGAAAAGGAATACAATTTAGACCTCAAAGCGCGCTAAAATCAAAATAAACAAGTAAGAAAGCTCTAGTCGAGTACGCTCGACTAGAAGATACCCTTAACCCTTGATCATACAGACGGACCGACGGTCGGGCTGACAGACATACACATATGGTTGTGTACTTCTGTACCAATGCTTAATGGCTTCATATCTCCGGTGTTTCTTAATCGATTTTAATGAAATGAAATTTTACAGAAGTTCATTATTTTGCTTATGGTTTCAATCCTCAATTTCAGTTTTTTGAAATTAAAGAATTTTTTTTTATCGATTACATCTGTATGTCGTTAACGTGAAAAGTTATCGAAAATTTGAAACAAACTTGTCATGCCTAGGGATTAGGAGAGCTCATATCCAAAATCTGGAATATCTAGCTTTTGTAGTTTCTGAGATCGACTTGCTCATACATACAGACAGACAGACAGACGGACAGACAGACGCACATGGCCATCGCCTTTTGATGCTGATCAAGAATATATATACTTTATGGGGTCGAAGAAGCTTCCTTCATTTGCACAAAAACATTATACCCTTTTCTTTACCCATTTCATGGATTAAGGGTATAAAAACAAAAAGAATGGCATCTGAAATTGCATTTAGTTAGTCAAGCGTAAAAATAATAGCACGAGTAGCCCACACACACACACAAAACATAAAAATATAATAATACTATGTAATTGTTGGGTGCAAGATTGGAAACAAAAAATTGCGCTGCTGCCGCTATTTAGTATTGTTGTTGTAGCTGTTGCCTTTGTGATTGTTACACTTGCCGTCAACTTGGCAGCAGCAAAAGCAACAGCAATAGCAAGTTGCAGTTTTTTCTGGTATCTCCTTCGCTATGACCATTAATAATGATTTAATTTCCATTGTTTTCCCGCCAATTCTGTGCAACTGCGTCAAGGACGCATCAATGCGTCAGCATCAGCTTCAGCTTTAACTTTTCAATAATTGGGCTGATTTGGCAGATTGTGGTTCATAGCATTGCCATGACGCTGGACGTTGGCTCAATTGACCTTCAGTTTAAAATGTCTAGCCAAATAACCAAATTGCACGTCACTTCACTTGCGCAGTAAGTACATGTGTCATATTTACATTATATATGAATGCAATATCAGTTTTTGTGCTTATCCTTTACAGCCTTGATTTTCGTTCACCTGCTTATCGTCATATGAGCGCTGCATGTCTCATCGCAATTTTTAGAACTTTCACCAAGTAGAACTGTGTAGCAGCAGTCGCTGATGATTCACTGGTTCTGCACACAAATAAAAAAAACCAATAAGAAAAAGCACCATCAAAATACTTAATGAATGCGTCGACATAATGTAAGCATGCAAAATACGGAAAAAATAAAGCCCTGAATCAAGGGCAAAAGTTTGCGGTTAGAACAGCGTCAATTGGGCTTTGCCGCTGAGTTCACTGTTTATAATTTCCAAAGTAGGTCAAGTAAAAATATTCAAAATAAAAAAATTACAAGCGTCTGTTCAATGAAATCATTTACATTACACACAAAACGTTTCTGACAACAATACCGCGAACAATAGCAATGAAAACAACGACAACAGCAACAATAAAAACATTAAGATCATGAACAATTTGTTCTAATTTCCAGGCATTGCTTGAATGTAACTAATAATAAACGGGTTCAGCAATTTCTGCTTTGGCACCCCACCATCCACCAGAGCCAATAAAACGATTTCATAATTGGCGCATGGCATGATGCAGCGCATTCCCAAAAGGCAACCAGTGCCTGTGTTTGTTCCTCCAATTTTGGTGTTGCCCGTGTTCCCGTTGACCTTGCTGTGGCTCTGGGCACTGGGCACTGGGCACTGGACTCTAAGCTTAGAATTTTGCATAACGGCAAATGTGACTTAATTGCTGGCGGTGGCTCATGACACAATTGTACGATTTCAGCCTGATTGCTGATTAGGCAATTCCAAAAAAAAAAAAAAAAAAACAAACAAACAGTCGTGTCGTCTCCCTCTTTACGTGTGTGTGTACGATGCGGGCGCCAGGAGTTCAATGTCAATAATTGAGCATGGCGCACACAGCTTTTAAATAACGGTGCATTGTCATTGTCAAGCGGTCTGGCAAACAAAAACAACAAGTAGGACGACAGCAGCAACGACGACAACGACGATGGCGACGAATAAAGTTATTAACAATGCGCCAACATGTACGTAGACTCTCAAAATGGATGAACGTGACAAATATCAAAGTGCAGACCGTCCACATCCCCAGGTCCAGTCCATGTGGCTGCAACAGCAACAACACATTGTCCATCATCTAGGCAGTTCAAGACTAAGACTAAGACCAGGCGGACAGGCAGGACGGCAGGCAACTGCAAGTTGAATAAGGGCAAATGCATATTGCCATCAACGCCGCCAACGTAACTGGCTTTTAGGCCTGGATGCAAGAAGAAACACCGTTAACATTTTATTTGACTGAAATTGCCTTTAATTTATTGCTGACGTGGCAGCATTCTGCATGCCATAACTACACAGAACAAAATAAACTCGTTTATTAGGAATTAAGCTAAGATTTAATTTTAATAAGTAAGTAATAATTAGTTAAAATGCTGACTAGTTTTAACATATTTATTTGAATAAAAAATGTGATGAAATAAAAATATATAATATATGTAAACTCTTTTTAAAATTATTTACAAGTTTGCTTAAGTAAAGTATATATTTTTGTTGTACATATATATTTGGAATTTTACAAATTTATTTTTAGTGTAACTGTGTTTTTAGCTGTTGCTTTGGCTTTGGGTGCATTGCCTTGCAATGTTTTCATTATTGATTTTGCAGCGTTGCAACATCAAGTGGCACTTGTTCTAATTTTTCCATTTTAAAACCAATCAGCGCATTGCCTGTCTTCCCATTTGATTCCACTCCTCAATTTGTTATCACTGTTTTCATTTGTTGTTGTGGTTGTTGTTAGGTCAGTTATGGCCCAAAGTCAATGGCGGTGCCATAGGCAAAGCACAGGTCTTGCAAATAAGAAATCGATGCCTGGAAACCTTTTGTGGCATATGTTTTTCATCATAAATAATGTTGTTGAGTCTAGGCATTTAAATAAATCAATTAAATGCCGCATTGGGACTTTGTCTACGGCGGCTACTCAAGTTGCGCAAACATTTCTCGCGATTCTTAGTTTCCTACACCCCGTCCGTTCCGTCCGCCCGCTACCCCTTTTGAGCCAGGGCCAGCCAGGAAGCAAACAGGTACATTCATGATGATGCTGACAGCAAGTTAAGGACATGCTTGGCCCGCAGTACAAGCACGGAGAACACGTGTAAAAACCACATCGCAAAATCAGCTTATTTATTTATGTTTTATTTTTTGTTATATTTTTGGCACGTACATAAAAATATTACACGAGATAAGAACGAGCTGCACTAACTTGTGTTGTTCTTCTTGTTGTTGTAGTTGCTTTGTTGCTTTTGTCGTGTGGGTTAACTTTGGGGTTGGCCCTGCATCATATCCGCATTTTGAAAAGCAAGAAATTATAATGCGAAGCTAAAATGCGGCGTAATAATGCCTGAGCAGAACAAACAACCTGTCAACTATAAAGCTCAAAATCAAAATGACAACTTGCGGTACATTGTACACACGCCCATACCCACGCGTACGCCAACGCCCACTTCCAACTTTGAAACACGACAACGACAACGAGAATGACAACAACGAACTACAAAGTGGTCAACAATGCCATGCAATTAGCATATTATCCGTTCGCAACAAGTTGCTTTAAAGTTCAATATCAACTGCTTTGGCCTCCAGGTTGACTGCTCCAAATCCTTTTTTCAAATTTAAAGAAACTTGGTCAAAATACTTAAGATCAAGCTTGCAGTGCTCTTGCTTTGTCATCATGCAGATTCGAGCAATCGATTGAGTAAACTGGGTCAACGCTGTCAGAACACGTCAAAAAGCCAAATGCCAATAAAATCTGTGGAGGAGTATATGCCACTCAGCTGGGTGCCCCATTACCAGCACCAGCACCAGCAGCAACAGCAACGTCAGCAGCTGGCAACGCGCAACAGGCGCCCAGTGAAGTGTTCGACATGCTATGACAGTTTTACGCGGGCCAATTTTGATGGCAGCTAACCGAATACATCAGCACAATCAGGTAAGAGCTATTGAAGTTGTTAACGATTTTTGCATATTCTCTTTTGTGTATTGTGCACTTATTTAAGTCTGCATATCACTAACACATAAAGTTTAGTTGAGTTGTTATCATTTTACAAATATCTTTCGTACATTATCCTTAAATCGTTGGATTATTGGTTTTACTTTTACCTTCTCGATCGATGTGATAATAATGTGTGTGGATTTTCGTATTTCTTTTAAAGCCGCCACACACAAGAAGATCGCCTGCAATGTGGCCCTAAAAAACCGCAAGCTCACTATCGACAACAAGCAGTTCATTGCCCAAGGCAGAAGGTGAAGGCATGGATCGCGAACGATAGAGAAAAAGAGAGAGATATGGGAGAGGGAGAGAGAGAGAGCGAAAGACAGAGGCGAACGCGGAGGCAATGGCAGTGACAGTGGCAGTTGCTGTGACTGTGGCAGAGGCAGACACAAAAGTTAACCACGGCTGTTGCTGGCAGAGTGGCGGGTACATGGGCAGCAGTTGCAGCAATTGCAATTGCAGTTGACCTCACAACAAGCAGCATGGATGCTGTTGACGTTGCCGCCGCCTCGTTGTGCTCCTTTGACGCCTTGTTTAACTGTCACTTTTCGTTGGCTGAATACAATTTCGACACTTTTAAGATTTTACTATAAAAATGTGCAATAAATTTGCATGCCACAGCGGGCGTCTACTATGCGCGTATTTCTCTAAATGTATTTGAGTCTTATTGGAGACTGTGCCCTTGCTTGTTACCAATTGTTGTTTTTGTTGCTTTTTGTTGTTCTGATTTCTGTTGTTCATTGGTTGACTCCCTCTACCTACACGTATGTCCAGCCTGATGATATGTACTTTCGCAAACATAACTGACATGTTTGCATAAGAGGCAATAAAATAAATCCCAAGCTAAACACAAATTCAACCCGAACAACAACAACAACGTTCTCGTACCACAGAATCGCACGTGTCGTTTGCCATAAATGAAGTTAACTCAATCATGGTGTATTCCTTAGCAAGGGCATCGTGTCGGTCGGTAATAGAATAAAAATGTTAGACCAAACTTGTATGAAATTTATCATGGCTCTCGGCTCTCGGTCGACAAAAGGGCAGCAACAGCAGCAACAGCAGCAACAGCAACTTCCACACGCTCGAAGGGAGCAACAAAGTGATATTTATGCCAATTGCTGGCTTATAAAAACTAGCCAACTACATGCGAATGCGAATGCGTGTGTGGGTCTTAGAAGTGCCAGTAGATGCAGCCAGGGATTGGACATGATCATCGGACTATCGGACAACCACAGCTAGACCCAGAATGGGTAAGAAAAGGGTTTTGTTGCTCTTACACTTTAGAGCCAAAGAGTTGAATTCAATTTATTATGCGAGCATTTCAAACAACGAAGGTTGAAGTTGAGTTTCAGTGATGTTGTCGGCTCAGACTTGGAGTTAAAGTTGCAGTTGGACTTGAATGCAGTCTTAGTCTTATCAGGCCAGCTAATCCTTGCCGGGGCCAAAGTAAAATGCAATTATGTGTAGTTTATGCGCTCGCTGGCTTCATACGTTTACCTGATTGACATATAAATTAGAGATGCATGCGAGACGATAGCTTCTGCCTTGGATAAAACTCTAACGAGCGCACTGAAAGTGTGTTTAAGCCAACCAACTCGTTCCCCTCGCCTCCCCACCTAATCCTGTCTTGCGATAAGCAGTGATTGTTTTCCATTTCATTGTCATCAGTCAAGGCGGCTCATTAAGCGCCCCAATGCAATCAATGTTTTCACTTAAGTGCAAGTAAATGGTATCACAGTCAGCGACGTACGGATTCATCATTTAGTTGTTCTTCTGCTTCCTTGCTCAATACCAGCTGTGCACAGCTGCAGCAGGCGGAAACCAAGCATCAGCAGCATTTGTTTCTCGTTAGAATGTCTAGAGAGCTGGATTTGGATTTGAACTGAAAGGTTGGCATCTTGGTCATTACTAGTACTGGTTGTCAATATCTGAATGTGTGTCTAGTGTGTGTGGTGTGTGTGTAGGATGTGTGTGGCGTGATTAGTGTGCCACTTCCTGGCGTTGTATGCGGGCACTGTTCCGCCGTTGTAGTTGTATTTTTAATTACGTTTTTACCTTAACATATTTTGGCGTACGCATTGACAACAGCAAGTCAAAGTCAAAAGCAATTTTCGCCTACCCACGTAGCTGGCTAAAGAATTTATAGACAATGCAACTACTTCAATTATGCCGATAAGGCGCAGGCTCTATAGATTTCCTCCAAACCTCTCCCTCACCCGCCACCACTGCATCTATATGCACTTCAAACGTAAGGTACATACATAAGTCGATGTCTTTTGCATACAAATTTCGTATGTCGTGCGGCGTTTGTTACTTATTACATGCGAGGACTGCGACCGATATCGATATTGTTCACACACACACACACACATACATATATTTAGTATAAAGCTCGGCAACTGTCCGACCTTCAACTTTGTTTGTAACCTTGTTAGTTAGTTGTTGTATGTGTTTCGATTGCTGTTTCTGTGTGTTTCTTCGCTGTTGTTCGATTACTTTTGTTCCTTACACACTTTTTTGCTTTGGAGTTCAGCGCAAACGCGATCACTTCTGGTGATTGTATTGCGGCAAAAGAGGCGACGCCTCCAACGCCGTGCCACAGCACGCAACTGACAGCAAACAAAAACAACAAGAACCACAGCAACAGCAGCAAAATCCCGCAACCATTGCACACGACAACTAAACAGTGTCACAACTGACTGACAACAGCGCGGGAGCGCTCCTTTCCAGCCTGCCAACAACATCAATGTTTTGGGCTGCGTTTTCATTTTCGTTTTCGATTCATTTGCAGCGGCAAATTTGTTAAGTTTGCACGTAAATAAAAAAACAAATCAAATCATTAATAATATATATTATTACTTTATAAATGCTCTTTTTTCGATTTACTAAATATTTTTTAACATTGTACAAGTTAAAAAATAATACATATTATATATTATTATTATGCATCCGTAAGAAATAAAAAACCATTACCTGCTAATAAAAATAAAATTGTGCTCATAAGAATACAATATTTTGTAAAATAAAAATCGTACTTATATTATAGAGATTTCTAAAATCCGTACTATTGTTTTTCTGAGTGTAATCGTCCCAAATGAAGGCGAACAGACGGCGACAAAACTCTGCTAGACATCATTAAATTGAAAATAAAATAATGCGAGTTGCGCCCGCCTTTGTCACGCCAGTTTTAATAACTTTGTAGTGCTGCTATTGGGGCGAAGTGATGCAGTTGCTCCAGTCGTTTGCTATCGTTGTCCACGCATCTTTTGGGGCACACAGAGAGCGCGTGCAACTTATTGCTCTATTTTCGCGCTATGCCGGACAACAGATTCGATTTTAGTTTCACTTTCAGCCACTCATTGTTTGCAGCCCCATTTGCTGCCCATCATGTTAACAAGCAATGGTTGGCAATGGCCAACGCCAACTCACAGACCCATGAACAATTTAAAAGAGAGCTCATAGCGACCCTCAAGCATTGGTGGTACTACCTAGTTATGCAAGGCAGTTACAACAGCTTCAATAAACAACATAAACGACACGCTTGTCGTCTATGAGTGGGCTGGCTGCCTAGAACTGCAGCACCAAATCAGACGAGTCCCAAGTAAAATAAACAGACTCTGAACTATTTCATTCCATTGCATTAAGTAAATCAAAAATCCTTTAGTTGCTTGGAAACTCTACATTCTTTGCGTCATATTGAATAATCTTGTTACAATTGTTGTCGCCTGACTCATCTTATGATGAGCATCATCAACAGTTTACGTCGTGCAACATACATAATTATAAACAAATCTTATCAATATCTCTTAAGGATGTGACGTCACAAGGTCATCGCATGACATTGGCTCTGGGAGCACTGGAAATTCCTGTGAGGTAATCACACAACAACAAAAGTTTTATGGCACTTGCCCAGTTGCCAGGGGTACAATTAACCATATATTATCGAATGTCGAGAAATATTTTTTTTTTTTTTTGGCTAGCCACAATAGCATCATTCTAAATATTCATACATATGTATATCCCGGCGAACGAGTTTAAGTATTAACTGTTTTGATCTGGTTTATCCTGTTTAACCTGTCAGCGTTTCTTGTCTCATTTCTGATTTGCTTTCAACTTTATAACGGTAAATAACACACAAGCACATATTTTGCATGCTCTCAAAATGTACTTATTGTTGCATTGACGTTTGGGATTATCAGCATTTTGGGTGCAAGTTTATGACAACGTGTTTGTAATGTGCCGATCATATTTTATAATTAATTAATTTTCATAAAACAAAAAATATCGTGCATTGAACTGGTTGCGAGCCATGCGACAGGTTAGAAAAGTTGAACTTTAGTTTGATTATGATTGTTGGCAATTGTTGAGTGGATCGAGTCACACTCTGAAGAAATATTGCTTTCGTTTGGGTTAATTTCTTTTTCGCATTCATATCATTAACGAACTGGTTTTGGGCACTAAATAAAATTCTAAAATATTTTTAGCGTTTAGCATAAAATTTAATAATTAAATCTTACGTTTGCTTTGTCTGTGCTGATAATTTATATGTGTTTAAGAAAACATTTCAAACGTTTCACTCGCTCTGTCGCTAGTTCTAACCGGATATATGTATGTATTTTTGGTGTACACGGGCAGAAGTCTATAGTATGGTATTATGTCATATGAATAAAACCACTTGAAAAGAGTGAAACGACTTCTATTTGCGTTCTCATGAAAAGTGAAATTAGTAAAAGATGTGGCGATTATAATGATTGATTAATCGCGCAAGCAAATTCACTTAATGCAGCATAATTGTTCGTAGTTAATTCAATTAATTTGTGCAGCTTTATTGTGGGCCCCAGGCAAAAGGCCACAATAATAATTATAAAGAATGTTCTTTTTGGCAATAATAGCCAACGGCTTTTGATGTTAAACTCATTGTTTTTTGGGCATTTGCGTACCCTAAGCAAATATCAATTAAATTGTATATATGTAATGTTCAACAAATACTTTTTCAGTTATCTTTTCAGAGGGGCGACAAGTAATGCTACTTGAGCAGACCTACGAGCAATTAATGTCGCGCTAAGTAGGTGTGAGTGTGTATGTATGTGTGTGCAGAAAATAATCGACAACTTCAAATCAATTAAACAATTCAAATATAATATTCGCTAACGGAAGTAAAAGCTACACTCTGACAGAGAGATAGAGATAGATGGAAAGATACCATGTTTGTTGCTTGCTTGGGTGGGTTAAAGCCATTAACATTGGACTCTCCGACTCTGATGGTACAGATATGTACTCGAGTTTCATTAATCTTCCGTTTTGTTTGTTGTTTTTGCTTAATTTGATGCACACAATAGAAACACATACATATTTATATATTTTTTCTTTTTATTTTAAACAACAAGCCAAAAAGTCAAAGCACACCCGTTTTAATTTTCTGCATATTAACCAAATAGGAAATCGCGCTAATTGCTTGCCGTCGCTTTTTTGTTTCAAAAAAGTCTGTTCAATATACCCACGCCTAATAAACAAACAACAACAACAACTTGGATCGATCATTGTATGTAGATTGCTTCTAATGTTAGACCTATTTATTTATTTAAATTTTTTTTTGTTTTTTTTTTTTTAATTTGTAAATTGTGGTGATTATTTATATATATTATTTTTATATATACAGTTTGTCAGGAATCCCTTTACAAGCAGTGAAAATTTTTGATATTTTCACTTTAGAGATATACGGTCACACTGGCTGTTGTTTTATTTTTTTTATTATTTTTTATAAATAATACAGTTAATAATCTCTTAATCCCATTAAACAGAACTTAAAAAACATAAACATTAACAAAGATCATTAAAAATACTAACAAAGGCACAAAATTCAACTGTAAGACAAGTGTTTACAATCTTCTTTTTTTTTTTGTTTTTGGTTTTAAACTATAATTAATATTTTATATGTCCACCGTTGGCTTTCATAACCGCTTGGTCGCCTTTTCATCGATTTTATTAGATTTTGGACGTATTCCAATGGAATATCTTGCCATTCTTCCAAGATTATCGCCTTGAGATCATTCTTATTTTTCGGATGGCGTTTGGCAGTACGTTTTTTCAGATAGGCCCACAGATTTTCAATTGGGTTGAGGGGTGGGCTTTGAGAAGTTAAAAAAAAATCAAAAATGTTTACTGCACGTAAAGAAATCTTTGACAAAGTGTATATATGATGTGCTTATTAAATTATACCATTAAATAGTAACAAATTAATAATAAATAAATAAGTCAACCCAGAGAATTCGTTAAAAGTCAAAACAAGTTAATGTTGGTGCGATCAGCTTTTTTTCCTCATATAAAGAACAAAAAAATGAATAAATGTTAAAATCGAAAACAAATCACTTTTATTTTCAGTTGCCAACTACTACTATACACATTACCAGCTGAGCAACAGCATTGAAATATATTAATACTAGTATTAATAATAATACCCACAGCTCAGGCTGTCACAGTTGTTGAAGTTCCAGTTCCCCACCTTGTTTATTTTTAAGCGTTGTGCTCATGTGAAACCAAGAGTTAGCAGGAGCTCTCCAAGCCAGTAGCCAGCTTTCGGTTTCCGAGTCATTCTTTCTTAAGATTATATATGAACTAAAAAGATTGATTTCTCTGCCTGACGCCAGATAACTGGCTAGCATCATACTACTGTATTCCTTGACGTAAGCAGTCGGCAAAAAATTAAAATAAAATGAAAATACCGAAAAGAACAAAAAATGGTTACAAAAGCCAGCCAGATTCTAATTGTATGAATTTAAGTTTTGGTCGTTGTTTGCTGTGGATATCATAAAATTAAAACTTTTGTCGCTGATTTTCATAAACAATTTTATTGTATGTGTTTTCTTCATGTTTATTCAAGGTCAAAATGCCACCAACCGGGCCGGGCTGTTTTCGGACGCACAACATTATTAGCATACTCACACAGCGGCGAAGACCCAACTTACATAGTATTTTAGCACTCACGATCATGTTACAGATCAGATTTAGCTACCAGTATGCAGATGAAGCAACCAAAAGATTAGAACATATTAGCAGCTACAGCTCGCGTGATCTTAAACAACCAATACAATACTACAAGCTAGTAGTAGGTACTCAGTGTGTCTCAAAACCTGCACCTGAAAAACTAAAAAAAACTACAGCAAAATCATAAATCAAGCGTCTATAAATAAGTCAACCTTAATGGTCTAAGCCAATAGTAAAGTCCGAGTTGATAACACGCCATAATCACTCACATAACTATTTATAAAAAGAGGCTGTAAATTATGGCTGGCAGGTTCAAAGTGTCCTTGCTCATAATTTCTTGGTCATTCAGTCGACTGCAACTGCAGCCTAACGCCAGGCAATCACATATAAACACACTAAAAGAAAAATACAGATTATTCATCAATCATAGCCTTACTTTCACTAAAGTCAAAGTTTAGCTTTATAAAGTATTTGAGTGTTTTAGATGTATTGCCTATGTATGTATATATTTTGTGTGTATGAGATTTCTCTACGTGTACTAGATATTTATTTATCGCCTGCTACTTGTAATTGCCACAAATTGTATGACATTTTTATGCCCTTTTTGCCGGGTTCGCTGTGCATAATTGATTTACGCGCTGTATGTGTATTTGCCACACTGGCAATAAATTTACATTTACATAAATGTGCGGTAGCCGCAATGCTAAGGTGCCTTATCGTTTTCGCTTTCTGTGCTCCTACTCTCGAACCCTGGCACCCTGTGTTCTTGGTCCATTCTCAAGTGGCCACATTAATCAAGTGGCCCCCACAACGCCACATAGCAACAGAGAAAACGCCTACGCCTCTAAAGCTCACACCCCTGGTATAGGTGTATAGGATGCGCTCTAATGGCGGAGATAAATTTCAGTTTTAGTTGCATTTATAAATCAAACAAACAATTCACTCCTCACACTCCCCGGACTGCAGATCCATTATGATATGATGCTGCGGTGCAGTAGTGCTTGAACCCAATATTTCAATATCTCGCGATGACAATCGTCGGGCGTTGAAATCGCCATTAATGCAATCTGCCAGTTTTATCTTAGAACATTAATTAGTGCAATTGTAATTCAGCTCCGAATCCAACTTATGGCATTACGTATTACGTATTAGCTTATATGGAATGAGTTTGGATTGGATTGTGCCCAAATGAATACTGATTCCATCAACCATTGACCACTTGCAACTCTCAACATCGAACCTTATCGAACAAGCTCTTAACTTCATAAACAATCTAGCACAAAAGTTGCAGAATGCATTTGGTATTCATATTAGTTAATTAATTACATATTTAAAGCTGACATTTATTATAATTAAAGTTACAACGAGAACTGTGTTTTTTTTTCTAGAGTTCGGTTTCTTGGTTGTTTAGCTGTGCTAATTTGCCTGCAACTTGATTAATAAGCCGCCATAAGTTGCTATCACAGAACAGCAGCTACAAATTCGTGACCATTCATCTTCTAGACAAAAGAGCAGCAGCTGACCAAGTTCTTTTCTTTCAAGTTGTTTTTTTCTCAGTTTCGAGGTGCTGAAAATGAATTTCATTTTGCTCAGCTTCGAGCTGCAACGTGGCCTTGAGTATGAATTATGTGTGCAATTACCTTTCAGGCTAACAACTCCAACTTGAACGCCAGCAACCAGCAAATCTCTTGAGTCTCTTGGCTAAGATGTTCTGTGTTTTGCTTTTAGTTGCTGTTCTAATACCGAGTAAAAGTGCAAGTTGCCAGTTAAGACTTGGAAACTGTGTCACTTGTTGCATGTTGTGGCTACTCTCTATCTTTCTCGTAGTCTTGACTTCTTTCTAATGGCGCCTTGTGGCAGACTGCTGCATCGTTGTCACTTAATTACAGTTTTTGGTCATGTTGCAAGTCAGCGTTTGTGTGTTGCCTGACACGTTGCCTCGTGTGAAATGAATGTGTGCTGTCAGCAGCAAGCTTGGTGCATGTTCCTTGTTATCATCGAACATCGAGCAGGCCCCTGTTCCAACCTTTTGCGATTACCATCGCGCGTTCACATTGTGATATGTGAAAAGTCGTTTGCTGACTCAGCATCCCAACAGTCGTTGGGCCACTCTTGTCGCGGCTCAAGTCAAGGCCGTGCTCTCAAAAGTATAGAGAGACTTGTTAGAACACTTGTCAGATAATTAATACATATTACCTACGGCCATGCCACACAACATTTCATCAATTAGCGTATGTGGCGGCTCACATCTAAGACTACATTCAAAACACTTTCAACTTCGTGCTACGTCATTGCCGTTGGTGATTTTTTGGGAGCTCAATTGTTTTAACACGTTTAGTTAATGTGCCAAACTAATTATGCTTAAAATTATAACAACAACAACCAACAAACTTAGCTGCCCATCGACTGCGTGGCGGTTTCCCAAGCGCCAAGGCTAAGTAGCGTCAGCTAATAAGTTGATTTCTATACGCGGAATTTGCAAATAACTTGAAGCACTAGAACAAAGTGCCTCCAACTAGTTTAATTAACGCCTCAAAAATTCTGTTTCCCACCAAATAAATAGCTCATGCCAATTACACTAAAAATGTTACTGTTTTTTACCCTGTAAACGAAACATGGGGAGATGTGTGAGCTTACATTTTCTACATTCGAATGTTGTTTATTATAATTTTCTCATGAAAGCTGTAACGCATAAAAAAAAGCTTTTCTGATGCCATATATGTATGGACTTATATTCTTGATCAGCATCTCGAACTGCGTTGATATACTTTAATCCGTTTGTATGCAAAATAACCTCTCAGTTTTGAAGCCAAGGTCTGCTTTTTGTTGCAGCTAGATCATTTGCCACAATCGGCAAGATCAGTCCTCTATACCATAAAACTGCTATTCAAATGGAAGATCTTTGATATGATTTTTTCATCATGGGATGAATAAAGCTTTCTTACTTGTTATCGCGAGAACCTAATTATATTTGGTAACCTGCTGAAATCGATGCTCATGCAAATACCGATTTCGATATCTTGGCAATGGTATTAGCGTTGTCAGATAGCTTGAACCGCCTTATTGTTGCTTTCTTATATTCAAAATCAGTTGAGACTCAAAACTCATAGCGTAACTCAACGTCGACCTTTGTGAAATTGTAGTGTGAATCGAACATTTATGCGTACCTGACTTTTTAGGCATGTTAGCAAACTCATTTGGGGCCAGAAGCTCTCTATTGCAATGCGTTTTGCATGCCAAGAGCGGTAATGTTGTGAAATTTCCACCATCAAGGTGTTTGGAATGTGATGACAACAACTTTCAACTGCTTCGCAGTGAATCCAACTGATTTGACCTTTACTTTGGTATCTTGGATTTTGATGATGTCGTTGACCCTAGGTTGTTTATTTTGTATCAACTCAATGTTTTAGTTATTATTTCTATTACGTCATTGTTTGTGTCGCTGTGATTCATTTGGTTTTTCATGGTTTGTACGCTTATTGTTGATGTTGTTGCTAAGATTTTAATTCAGTATAGTAACAAGCGTTTCCGATTCATTGAAGGACTCTGGATTGATCGATTAATTGAAGCGATGCGAGTCGGTGCGTATAAAAGAGGCGTTAACAAAAATGCTTTGTGTATAAATGACGTATAAGAACGTGTGCTAAAGACGCCCATACAGCACTCCAACTGTTTTTGTTTTTTTTCTTTTTCTTTTGTGTGTAATTTGCTTATCAATCATACGCAACGTTGTCTATGGCTGCAGTCCACATTGCGCACTTGAGTTGGCGCAAAAGAATTTTGTGTGTCAGCGCCGCACGAATTATGGACTTAAATCGAAAGCCAACATTCATATAAAACAAACTAATAACAATAAAACCAACAACAATTAAGCAGAAGACGAGCAAATACAATGTTGAAGCTGTTCTAATGCCATGCGGAAATTGCTTGTAGTTGTAGCTGATGTACATCATGCAAAAAATACAAAAAAAACCAAACAAAATACAAAACAAAGAAACACAAAACACGCTTAAAAGTCAAAATAAACAAGAACAAAAACAACTTATGAGTATTATTGCGCGATGAGCTGCAAATAATTAAACACAAATCGTTGTTTAAGCTTCGATTTTGCCCAGAGGCCATCGCAACTCACTTTGGAGTTCAGATTTAAGCAGTGTCGAAATCGATTGAATTATTCATTGCCCGATTGAAATTTACAAATGTTTTCAGCATGTAGCTACAAAATTGTACATAGACTGACAGTCGGCCAGTCGCCGAGGTGTCTTTCAATTTGCATATTTGCAACAAACATTCATTATGCGAGTATAGCGCAAATTTGTCATGAATTCGTGTTACGCATTGGAAGCTTGTATTCAGTTTTTGCCAGCTGTTTGACACTGTTGTCAGTTGGACAGTTAAACAACTTAGGCCAGCGCTAATCAAACAATATCCTTTAAAACAATAGCCAAATTATTATTTTGATGCTTATTATATTTTATTTTAAAATGAAATAAAAATCAGCTCAATAGTTTTTGCGTAAAAAATACCAAATTTTAATATTTATGTTACTTGTTGAAGTTTTATTTTAAATTTAATTTTTTTTTTTTAAACAACAGTGTTTACTTATATGAATAGTTTTTTAATAGTTATACATGACAAAGCTTCATCCACTAACTAATTAATATAGGGAATATGATGTTCTTATCTTTTGGGGGCTACCACATCACCCAACTTGACGCGTCGTGTTAATTTTTTTTTGTGTTTGTTTCTTAGCGTTTTGGCATTTAGTTTATTTCTCCGTCTATTTCCCAAGCCACCTTTTGGCTTGTAATTTTACGAAACCTTTTTATATATTTTGTTTTCGACTTTCAGTAGTTTGTTTTGGGCTGTCGCAAAAAATTTTGTGGTCGTTTCTTTCTTTTCTTTATGTTTATCAAGTTGCTTGTGTAGCAAGGTCGTTCGTTGATCCACAGTTGCTGTTGTGAATGTTTCTGTGCGCAAAACAATTTGTAATAATTATTAAAACAACAGGCCCCACGAAGCCACCAAGCGAATTATAACTATGATATCCATGCAAAACGAGGCATATTTCGGTACAAACTTGTACATTTATTTCAGTGTTAACCATTCACAAAGCGCTAAACTGTTGTTGTTACCATTTTAATTAAAAACAATAACAAAACACACACATAAAATAAAAAATAAAGCAAATAGCCAAAAATAGTAATAACAAGGCAGCAGCTAAAATTATATTGGATTACAACATGACCAATTCAACAACCGGCATACCCTCCCTACTACCCCGTTTCCCGCATCCACCATCTTATGCTATTCTTTTGCAATTTTTACCACATACAGATTTGTTATAGATTCTGTGATTGAATATCCACATTGATTATGACAGCCGGCTACTTGAAAAAAATTAAAAGTTATATTTTCAGCAACAGGTAACAACATTCCTTTGGTATTTGCTCACGGCGAATTGTAGGAATTGTAACGCAAGCTTAACTTTTATTAATTTGTTTGTCAAAACCTACATAATATATGTATGTGTATCATTAACTATTAGATGTTAGATTGGTGACATTAAAAACTATCAAGAAATGTAGCTTATTTATAGTTTTTAATTCTAAAGCTAGCCAAATTCTAAACAAAGCTATGTTCAAGCACTTAAAATAAACTAATTTTATAATGCATATATTAAACAAGTCGCCAAGATTAAGTCGAGACTGCTTGATAATGAGTTACCCTGATAATCTTTTAAAAAACAACAAAGAAAAACAAGTAAGAAGGCTCTAGTCGAGTAAGCTCGACTAGAAGATACCCTTAACCCTTGATCATACAGACGGACAGACGGTCGGGCTAACAGACATACACATATGTACATGTACTACTGGACCAATGCTTGATGGTTTCATATCTCCGGTGTTTCTTAACCGATTTTAATGATAATTGCACAGAAGTTCATTATTTTGTTTATAGTTTTAATCCCCACTTTAAAAATTTTTAAATTCAGGATTTTATTTTATAAAGTTATCGAAAATTTGAAACAAACTTGCTATGCCTAGGGAGTCTCTAGCTTTTTAAGTTCCTGAGATCGACGCGTTCATACATACAGACAGACGGACAGACAGACAGGCGGGCATGGCTATATCGACTCGGCTGTTGATGCTGATCAAAAATATATTTACTTTATGGGGTTGGAGAAGCCTTCTTCTCCCTGTTACATACATCTTCACAAAAACCATTATACCCTTTTTACCTATTTCATGGGTTAAGGGTACAAAAATTAAATGAGAAGAGATCAACAATAAAGTAATTAACAATTTGCTTATATGTTTAAATAAATATAAATTGATGGAAAGATCTATAACAATTGGATCAATAATTAATGTAGAGATATAGCATGTATGTAACAAATTAAATTAAAATAAAGAAACTGTATTTTTCAATTTTTAATATACATAACTAGAAATAAAAAAGAAATGGTTATTTTATAATAATTAAAAGTTCTTCTAATTATTTTATTTTGGATTTGTGCAACTTTCGTCTGTCCGTCCGTTTGTCTCTATGAACGAAACCTTGATTCAACACCCTTAAAACTAAAGACCTAAAACTTTTCATATATATATCATGTCGTCCATGTGTTCGCCAGGTTAAAATTTGCTGCGAAATCGATAACAAGTTGTCTTTCCTTGATGTACAAATCGATAAAGCCCACATGTTATCCACACTTTAACTGCAAGAGTAATTATTGAATGTGATTTGGTGGGAATATACTTGGGGAAAGTATCCCCAAAAAATTTCATTAAATATATTGATGACACACCTGCCGCCCCGGTGCTTTTTAAGCTTTGAAATGATAAGAACTGAAGATCAATTGTCGCTGTTGTGGGAATTTGCCACACCCACAGGCAACAACAACATTATTCACGCAATCAATTCAACAAACTACGTAAGTGAACAACTTTTTGCATAGTTTGGCCCGTGAATTGAGAAAATAAATTGTATTTAGCCGCATGCCTTATAAGAGAATTGCTATATTGCTCGTTGACTTAATCAAAGCAACAACAAAAATAAACTAAAAACTTCGGCCAAATAAAGCAGCTTGTTGTGGTTTTGTGGACAGAACGCTCTAGCCGGAAAATACCCCGCAGCAGTGGCAATCGAAAAAAACACTGAAACAAAAAAATAAACAGTAACAGCGGCATATCCGCAAACTGTAGTCTCAAAAAAAAAAATATAATTCAAAACTAGTTCACACACCCAATACAAAAAATAACAAAAAGAGAAGCTAAAAACAAAATTGCGGCGACAATTGAACAAGCTGCGAATTATTTATATTAAATTGAAAGCGTCTGTAAATTTTGGCGATTTTCGTTTTTCGCTTATTGCTTTTTTGGGCGTGTTAACAAAGTTCTTAATGCTCCAAAAACATTAGCATAAATGCTAAAAGCTGCGTGCGTCATCAAATGAATAGCCGATGAAGGCAAATTAGCAAAAACACAACCTCTGCGTGAAAATGCTGCCAATCTTCTGAAGACTCTGGTCTAGGTTAAAAGACCACAATACCAGCTGACTGAGTAACTTAGCTCCACTCGACTCAGCTCGGCTCGGCTTTTGCTTTTGCTGTTCGGCTTTGGCTTGTTTGGCGGCTTTTTGGCTTTCGTGTGAAGCGAGTCGCGAGGTTGGCGACATGCTCCGCACCTTTTGGCCCCCTCTGCGTTTTGATGCTGTCTTTTGGCCAGGCCACACCGTTAGTTGGCCAGTTCGAATACGCAGCTTGGGGCAAACGGTTCTGGCGCGCGCTTCTTCAAAAAGCAAAAAGCAGCCAAAGCTACAAACTACTAAAACACTAACACAACAGGCAGACACAGCAGCCGTCGTCAAAGTCGCGTCGTTAAACCGTTTTAAACATCTGCGGAGAGTGTTGTGCAAATAGAAAAGAAAACACAAATAAACACAAAAGTAGATATTGAAACAAATGAAATAGACGGCAAAGGCCCAAAATAGATTTATACAAATCTAAATTAAAAACAAATTAAAAAACACAAGAAAAGAATTTAAAAGCAAACAATTAAATACAAAACACAGAAAAATTTAAATATACAAGATATTGTTTATATATATAGAAACGTTGAATGATTGTGGGCGCTTAGCCAAGTACAAAAAATTTTGAGCCAGCAACCGGCCAAAAGCGACAAGTTTCAGTGTGTCGCATCATCATCAGTTGGGAACTTTTTTTGCTGCTTGCTTGGATATTTGAAATACTGCGCATACGCCGCATTGCACAGGTAAGTGTTAATATTGGTTTGACTGTATGTTCTGCATGTATTCACACACAAGTGTAGTAGTTTTAGTTATAACCTTGACATTTAGAGGGGATTTAAAAATCTAACCAACTAATTTGTCATTCCTTGCTTATTAAAAGCACAGCACGTTCACAGCGGTCATTTGATTGGCAGCTAAATTGTGGAATGATATTTGTATTTGTTGAAGACTAAGCGTCTTTGTTGTGGGCTTTGGAGCTTTGGCGTTTAATTAGCAATTTGCTATAGCTTATATACACATATATAGCAAAGTTTTGGTTTTAATAGTGCATGTACTGATGTGGATGTGTGCTAAAATGGTAAGAGCCACTGCATATATCATTTATGCATGTGTATATGCGCGTTTGTATGAACGTAGTTGCTGTTGTCCATGAGTATATGAACTAAAAGCTAAAAAGCAACAACTTATAGGCATTGTGTGGCATGTTAATTATAAAACTCAAGTTCGTTGCCTGAGTCTTTTGTTAGTAACTGGCACAAAAGGTTCTTAAGCATGAAATAGAAACTAAGCCAACGCATTTTTATAATCAAAACAATAATGCTATCATACCATACATACATACACCATACAATTCAATGCAAAGTGGATAAAAACTGTTTGTGCAGCGATTATTATTATTTTTATACCCTTAACCCATGAAATGGGTATAAAAAAGAGTATAATGTTTTTGTGCAAATGTATGTAACAGGCAGAAGGAAGCTTCTCCGACCCCATTAAGAATATATATTCTTGATCAGCATCAACAGCCGAGTCGATGCTCGATTTCGCCATGTCCGTCTGTCTGTATGTATGAACGCGTCGATCTCAGGAACTACAAAAGCTAGATACTCCAGATTTTGGATATGAGCTCTCCTAATCCCTAGGCATGACAAGTTTGTTTCAAATTTTCGATAACTTTTCAGGTTTACGATATACACATGTAATCGATAACAAAAAAATCTTGAATTTATAAAAACTGAAAAAATGTGGATTGGAACTATAAGCAAAATAATGATCTTCTGTGAAAATTTCGGTTGAGAAACACCGGAGATATGACACCATCAAACATTGGTACAGCGGTATATGAGTGTCCGTCTGTATGATCAAGGGTTAAGGGTATCTTCTAGTCGAGCTTACTCGACTAGAGCCTTGTTACTTGTTGTTACTGCTGTTGCTGTTGTTGCCTTGACAACCTTCGGTGTAAAAAGAGAACCCGTTCGGCTTAAAGTTGGACTGTATATGTATACATATGTATATATCAGATGCGTAACGCCTGTGCTGTCTGTTTGGATATCGTATTGTCGATTTTACCTGTGACAGATGGTTATCGTCGTACCTGGGGTCTTTGGCCTACGTTTGGATTTCTGTTTGTTATAAAAGAAAGCCGATTCTGGGCTCTTTTTTTGCACACACACACACATAAACATGTGTCAAGCCAAATTTGAAGATTTTGCTAAAAACAATCAAAAATGAACTATCCTCACAATCTCATTTGAATGCGACCCAATTCGTAATGTCTATAACTAAAACCTTAATGAATCACATTTTAAAGCCATTAACATGGCATTAATTTTCAATATTAATTTGATTATTTCTTTTGGAATATCAAAAACAAGTTTGTGTCTTAAGTATTTTGCCCATGAATTTGTTGATTACTTGCTAGAATTTTTACATCAAATTATCGAGCGCAATTGTATTACCTAGTATTTATGTCTTTTTAATGATATATCTTAACAATTTGTGGGCTATTTCATATTTAATTAGGAATTTGATTTTTCACACAGCTCAATTTCATTTTCAAATTGAAATTAATGAACTCCAATTAAGTGTAAACCAGAAAATCAGAAAAAAAAATAATACATATATGTTCGAAATATTTCTTTATATTCAAAATTGCGTATTGTTATTTGCCATAACTCTTTGACGAACCGTGCGACAGTGTCTTATTTTGTGTTATTATATTAAATTGTTTGTCTATTAATAGAATACAGTCAAACTTCCCTTTAACAAACCTAAAAAGGACAACAAAAAAAATGTTCAATATATTGCAAAGTCGTTATATAGAATGGGTTCGTTATTGAACGGAAGTTTGTTATATGAAAGTTATACTGTATAAATATTATTATGTTGTTGCTAAAAAGCGTTTTAATGATGTAATTGTAACTGGAAAACTATATGCAATATATACTGACTGTTTAATGAATCATAACAGCATTTACAAGTACGAGTAAAAATAATGACAGAAATTAACATAGCCAAATTGATTGGCTTCAAATGACTGAATGACTAATTGAAATGAGTTTCTGTCAAATTTCAAGAATAGCGAGACACATTCATAAGTTGTTGTTGTTACCAACGCTACGTAGAACATGAACAAATATAATCAAGTAACATGCTCACATCTGCATTTATCTTGAATGTTTCTGACTTATGGCTTTTTTTGCTTTTGCTTTTGCGCCACTTGTCGCAGCCCAAGAATAGCCACAAAACAACAAAATAGCCAGGGCTTAGATCGTGCCTGTTCACAACAAGTCATTTTTTGCAAATAATTTTATTATGAAGATACTGAAACAATGCCGTCGCGGCAATATACAGATTTATATATGTGTATAAGAAAAATAATAACTCAATAACAAATAACCGAATAAATAAAATATAAAACGAAAAAGAGAGAAAAAAACATAATAATAAAAGCGGAAGTCAAATTCGCATTCGAAGCGCACGAAAGCGCTGTGTAATTTTTGTCTTTTCTCTTTCGCGTCTTCCTGGCACGAATACCAACAAGCAATGCGAATTCGAATATGAATATTTTTGTGAGAATTCTCAACAGTTGCAACAGTGGCAAGCAGCGAGGCAAGCGAGCAATCAAACAAGCGATAGACAAATAACTTAAAGTAAATATTATGAAAGCCCGCCGCATAGCTATAAAAATGCAAGTGAAAATTGGAATTTTTAATTTCGTGCCATGCAGTGCGGCCGATTTTCAACCGCAAAAAGGTGCACGCTGCGACCCCGCCTTTCCTCGTCCATGAATGATGCTTGCCAACAGCCAAAAACCAAGCCAACTTGTCACTGAAACTGCCACTGATATTGTTGTTGCTGTTGTTCTTGTCATGATGAAGATGATGATGTAATGAGCGACATGCACATCAAGTGACAGAGCATAAGTTGCACATTTGTCGCATTGTATGTACTTGCCCCATGTGCGACACCAAGCAACTTGAATGCAAAAGAAAAACAGAGCCGCTTCACACTTCAATTGAAAACGACTTGTCTGCAGCGTATGCTTTGTGTTGCCTTGCTTTACACACATAAAAGCCTAGAATCATACACCAAACTCACAAGATGGCATATTAAGCTCACAGACTCTATTAACGCACATTTTCTTAAATGTTTTTTAATATTTAAAAATAAATGTTATTATTACTATTCAATTTAAATTGTGATGGAATGATAAAAACATAAGAAAAAATTTCGCGAATTCAAATTTACTTACTCCTTAAACTTATACTTTCTATAGTCTGAAGACAAATTGTATTAAAAATTGATCGTCGTACATAATTCTGAACATAATACTCCCTTGTACTTGTGGCAAAGCCTATAACAAAACCAAAACACTCTAACGCTAAAACAGCCAAAAACAAACAAAAACCGCAATGCAACTCATTTGCAGCTTCTGACGTATTATTTTTACATTTGCACGTGCTGAGCGCTATACAAAGAGTAGATACAACACCCATTGCTAGGCTTTGTCAGCTATATGTCTCTTTATGATGTTGCGTGCCACTTTTATTTTATTTTTTTTTTTTGAGCAGCAGCAGCAGGTAGTAATCTATATACATCCATATACTACATACATATGTGAATATGTACATGTTGTTTAAAATTTGTGAGCTTGGCTCACATGAACCAAAAAAGTAACAAAGAAATAAAGTGCCAACTCATAAAAGCAATGCTATTGTTGTTGTTGTTGTCATGTTTTGCAACTGCTTTGGAAATAGCAGCAACAAACGGAGCTACCGCCCCCACCCCAGTGATTGTGCAAGTAAGTCACAATTATTTTGCTCGTGTATTTTTTAGTTTGTTATTAAAAAATAAACTGCTTTATATTATAGATATATAAATCGAGTATTCTAAAGCTTACTTTCAAAACAGTCTAATTAATAATATTTAATCGTAAGAAGTATTAATTTAAGTTATTTGTTTAAGGATACTTCACATCAGAACTTCCCAATAATTTTGCGGATTGTTCATTAAATTAATTTTCATCAACAAAAAGATAAAAGTCTCTAAAAAATTATTGAGCGCAATGCATAAAACTTATTTTATGCGAACAAAGCAATTCAATAAAAAGCTAAGCTCGTTTTTAGCCATAAGCCACTCATAGCCCCCTTCCAAGACAATTCACCCAGGACAACAGCAACAACAGTAACAATGCAGAAGTCATAAATGTGCTCAAAGTTCAGGTTTTGAGCTTTCAAGGTTGCCGCATAGCACCAAGAACTTGCGCATAATTCTATATAGCAAACAGAAAGGCGGCAGCTGTCATGCAGTGTTTTGCCATGCATTGGGTTTGGGTCCGCTGTGCCCCACTTTGCGCCACTTGAGGTTGACAAGTCACAAGATTTGCGGCATGATTCATAAATACCAATTAAACAAATATAACAATGCCACTGTTTGTGCCAATTTGTGGCCAGCAGGTATTATTGTTACCTAAGCCGCTTAGCAAATTTCGCAGACATAGAGTAAAGAGCAACTAAAAAATAACCTCCTTCTGCGCAGGAATCGATCGGCCTTGAGGCGATGAGCTGGTTGATAATGTGTGAGGCGTAGTTTTTATTTTTACGCAGGCCGAGAACAGTTTCGTAGGAGTCTTCGCTGTGTGCTATAAATAAAAAGCAACTGTTTGCGTTGCCAGCTTTTGGCAGCGGCGGCCTTGAAAATGCGAATGACAGCTTACATAATTAATTGCAATCAAGTGCGAGCTGAGGCTAGGCGGTCACATATTCACCACATATGTAGTTAGTAGATGGTTTAGTTGGCATGCGGAAAATGTGCGCGTGTAAACGAAAGACTTAAGGCACGAACTTACCATTGCAACTGTGACGCACATCAATCAGACTACGACGGCACTGGCACTGGCAATGGCAACGGCGATTGCGTCGGCGATTGCGACGGCGTCTCAATTAACACTTATTGCACTATTAATGCACAGCACAAAAAAATGTATTGTTACTCCATTTAGCTTTCAAGTGGCCGCATGTACAATATGCTCATCTGATTAATAAAATATAAAATGCAAACACAAATATATAACTTAATATTAGTAATTGTAGTTGAATTGTTTTTAATATAAATACATACGTTTTAATGCATTTAGCTCTCAGCTATGGCCAACAAGATCGCCAAAAAGGCCAGCTAGCTAATAAAATTTGTAAGTATTTTAATATGTTTGTGTGAGTTGGTGCGCTGCTGCCACCAACCATGATGCCATGTGATCATCGCTAAAAAATCAACACCACGTTCACCATAGGAAAGCATTGTATATATATAAGTATATGTATATTTTAACATGTCTAAAGCCAGAAACAACGAAAAGATGAAGCATCGCGGTGAAAAGAACGAAATTTTTTGTGTTGTTTATTATACATCATAAAAAAGATGAATAAAAAAAAGACAAATACACGATACAAAAAAAAAAAACAAGAAACCATCGATTGAGCATGGGACTTTTGGCATTCTGGAAGAACTTAATCACAGCACTTTAAAATAAAATAAGATGAAAAAGAGAAACGGTTGAATATTATAATATTACCTTTTGTTTTTTTATTTTGTTTTTTTTTTACCAGTGGAGGTTTTGGCACTGAATGATAACCATGGGGGCCAAAGTACCATTAGACTGATGAAGTTGACTCATGAATGAATGTTAAGATACTATTTTACGAACACTATAAGAAGAACAATGTATTTAGATTAACTATTTACTAATTAAAACATTGATTTATTTATGTTTGCTTAGTGGGTGTGAAAGCATTTATTGCTGTTAACCAGAAAGACTCGATGGAATACAAAAACTTATCAGAGTTTCATTTTATGCGTAAATGCGTAAACACATCAGTTTTATGGCCATTCTCTTGGCTAATAAAAGCAAACACAGCAACCAAATAAAAGCACAACAGTAAGTTTAATTCAGAGGAATTGTTTGCTTTTGAGCGTAGCGATTAAAATGCTATGCGACTTGACAGCCATTGAATGCCAGCCGAAATTTTACCGCACTTGCTTATTTCAATTACACTACACGGTACGCCCTTAATTTGAGAGTGCCTCCGACTCTACTTGGTCTGGGTCATTAGATGTGCGATAAGCACTCTTTAATTGAGCTAAACGCTAAAAAATTCATTGCATGGGTGGGCCCTAAATTTTCAATATGTAGCTAGGAAGAAGCTCAATTGGTTCTCAGACTCACTTTCAGTTCGTGTGACACACATTGCGTACAACACACATACTGTACCGTGATTTTTTTTATTGATTAATCGCATTTGACTGAAGACACATTGAATGCCAATCACGTGTATGTCTGTCAATACACCTGATATGTCAGGCTGGTAGCTGAGTTTTCGTCACAAAACGTTGACAATGCGCATAAACAAAACAGCTTGCTGCCTGCTGCTTGACTTTGAAACTTTTTTCAACACCACAAAAAAACAAAAAAGTCAATTTAAATGCAATGCAAGTAGTGGTTTTGGCTGACGAAAAAAGCACAAATAAAAAGTTATATGTGGTCTAGCGTCAAAGCGCAAGCAATTACACACAGTGACATTGATCATTTCAATTATGCTATACAAAATCATAAGACTTAGGAGACAAACTGCGCAGAGGAATAGATAAAAAGAACACTTAGAAATGTTGAGTAAAGTTCATTGGCTTGCAGATTGGTTGGCTGATTGCTTAATAATCTTATAGCGGATTTAGTTTCAACAATACAATAGATACAACAATTTATAATATGCGTCCAAGATCTAATTATTTCCAAATGGCGCACCAAACAGCAACAAAAAGTTGTAGTTATATAACTATATCTATAAATACAAATAATAATTGGGAAAACGGCTCTTCTTTCAGAAGAGTAAACAGCCACACAAAAATGATTTCGCGCCGCAAGATTATATCGCGCTCCCTGGACAATCTGGACGCCATTGGGCAAGATGAGCAACAGGAGGATGTTTGGCAAGATCGCGAAAAGTTGTTTCGAGTAAGTAGAAAACCCAATTGTAATAATAAGTGTCACATATGCTAAGAAAAAGTTCTTATTGCAGGATCACATCAACGAAGTGCTGTCCAAATGGGAGCAAATCGATGATGAGATTTGGGCCAAGATCATTGTGTTCGAGAAGAATCGACGCGTGGCCAAGGCATATGCCCGCTCTAATGTAATAACCATTAATGGTTCAAAACATGGATTCGATGGCGTTAGGTAAGTACCATTTAAAAATTCATTCCACCATTAATGTAAATGTATTTGTTGTAGAATTGGCTTAAACGGCTTTGAGAATCCCATGCGTGATGCAGAAACAAAGGTTATTAAAAAATCAATTGGCGATGGATTCAAGATCAAAATGGACGAAACTGGCAACATATTCATTAAGCGGTATGGCAAGAGCAACATTTATGTAAACAACACCTCGCTGGCCAATGAGGAGACAGTGATTGGAGCTGACATAATGCAAATGCCACAACTGTCACTAACGTCTGGCACCTCCGCCAAATTGTTCGATATGAAAAAGTTCCAGACAAATATAAATCGTGAATGCTCACGCAGTTATCCGGAGCGAAGACGTTTGGAGCGTCAATGCCTCTCCGCCGTCTCTCTGGTCAAGTCAAACAATAATCTAATCAATTCGCCACTGTGGATAATGGTTGTCAATGTGGTTGCCATGGACATGCTAAAGAATCGCTTGCAATCTCTGCCTAAATCAATAGATGCGCTGGGCATTCGTGTACCACAGTTACAGACAAGCGAAGATCCGTACTCCACTATCGAAAGTCAAGTGGGCCTCATCTATCCCACGCCAGCTGCCTCCGAAGATTCACAAAACTCGAGCAATTCCAGCAAGGGCAGGCGCAGCGTTTTCAGTGCGGCCTTTCTCAGCGAAAGCCCCTATGTCCCAAAGGTGAGTAATTCTTACAAAAAAGAAAAACAAAAGGAAACAAATACTCACTAACTTTTCCATCGATTCTTCACCACTTGTAGCCGGACTATGAACTGGCTGCATCCATGCCACTGGTTTATACAGAAAAGAAGCGTCAGAAGAACACGCAACAGCAGCGCAAAAAGCAGGATGATCCCTACTACTGCGGACTTCTCGCACGTATACCCAACTTCATCAAGTCATCCAAGCAACAATGCGCCAGCAAACCGAAAAAAGAGCCCAAAATCTCGCGCAAAATATCAGCACAGCATCATCAGTTCCTGTTAGCCACACAGCAACAGAACCAGAACCAGCACCAGCAAACGTCACATGCAACAACACCTATTCCAATTGCCACGTTTCATCATTCGTATTTCCCGTACAAGCTCTATCCTCCACAGCATCGGCTCTCACAATCGCAGCTGTCACTCTGGGATGTGCGTAGTCTAATCAGCGCCCATGGTAGGTCCACATAAAAACAATTTGAAAAAAAAATATTTTTTCTAATTTTCGGGATTTTTTTTTGTACTTTTGCAGAATGAGTTGATTTGAGCTGACCCTAACTTATTCAGCGCATACCATTAAATTACAAAATTATTTAGTCAAAGAATATGTACGTTTTAAGTTTTGGTCAGTGGAATGTATTTCGTTAATTTTGTGATGATAAATTCGAAATGCAGCCATTTTTGTCAACATACTTTTGGGCGTATGAAATATAAAATACGCATTAACACTTATACTAATTAGCCCGCAGTTATTGATTAGACAGCAGAGATAAGATTTAATAATTATGCAATTTGTAATTATTAAAATTAAAATTTTGCCATAGTTTTTAAATCGTTTAAGACTGAGAACGTCCTAGAGTCGACTTGTGCGCAATAAACCAGTAAATGATGAAAAAGAAATTTAAACAAATGTGCACATTTTAAAAACAAAGAAGTAAGAGGATTTGTTGTCATAAGCAAATTGTTTGCTACTTTAGGCGATTAACTTTTATTGTTTTATTTTCTGTAAATATATTTTATATGTAAATAAGTTCGAATACTACACATTAAATGAAAGTTTTCCAAAATGTATTACTTGTATATTTCTTATTTTTGTGATTATTATTATTATTTTCGTAGGCACATCGAAAATAACAAGCACGCACAGACCTTACTCTGGTAAGATATTTAATTTAATATTTTTTTTTATCTTTTTAAATTTTATAGCAAACATTTTAAAGCAAACATAAAAATCACAGTATAGCGGAAAATTTTGCACACGTTAATTAAACGGCTTATGATTAATAATGCAAATCTGTAGTAAATTTCACATTTCGTTAAAATATTTTCTAATAATAATTTTCTTAAAACAATTAATTATCGGTTCTCATTGTCATTTGACTAAATGACATTGTTCTGTTAGTTAACATTACGATACCTTAAAAACGATATCTTTTGTGCAGCCCTATTCGACTGCCAAGCGCCAAGCGTCCGCGTTAATTGTATCTGTTTTGGTGTTTTTAACATTAAGCAATAAAGTTCACTTAAATAAAAATAATAGAAGTTTAGATACATTACATATTGCAATATAATTATAAAATTGACAAGTCTTATCGACAACGGCGACAGAAATGAAAGTAAACAAATTCCGTTGGCATTCAAAGATAGCTAGAACAACAGATGCAGGTTAGCCTTGTAGTTTAACTCATTTCTTGTTATAAATTGTGCTTTACCTTCGGAGTATTAAAAATTTCAAATTCTGAGTAAAATTTAAAGTATCCCGGACTTAACATGGCGGGTGAAAGTGCGTTAATATGAAAAGTTAACGCTGCTGCATGGGCTAATATTTTTAAATTTTCTAATACAGGTATTCATGAAAATTATATGTGCAATACAAATGATTGTATTGCAGTTACAACTACTGCAGTTGCCTCAGCGCCAACTATTGAACAGGGACCAATGACGCCCAAATCCAGGCTTACGAACACTGCTAAGCAAACGCCCGAAATGACGAAACAAGCTTCACATCTTTTTCAATTGCAACGCGATCTAGACAGCCCTAGCGCCGCTATGCGCATACGCGCCATGCGTGCTCTAAAGTAAGCATTTTTATATTTTTGTTTTCATCTGCAAATAGAATAATGTTTATATATTGTGGTTGCACAGAAGTCCCACCAAAGCTATCTATAACAATTTTGATGTGCCACACGATGAAATGGACATTATTGCTGCCGAAGAACGCAATCCGTGTCCGACACCATCATTATCTGAAATTTTACAGGATGTGATTGTATACGTTGAGGTACGTACTGGTAATGATAATCGCTCCGAAGGCGTAAAGACCATCATTGCCAAACTGGGAGCCCAAGTGAACGATCGTCTTTTGCGGTAAGCGCAAACAATCAGAATTAACAGATTACGGAATCAATAATCAAAAGAAATATTTAATGTTGCAGTAATACAACGCACGTGGTATTTAAGGATGGTGTATTGTCGACCTACAAACGTGCTCAGAGCTGGAATATACCAATTGTGTCCATTTTATGGATTGAAGCCTGTAAAGTTCAAAAACGCATCTGTGATCCTAAACAGTTTCCCATTAGCAATATTCATATATATGAATATCCAGAGCTATATGGCAAAGTATCGGTAAGTGCATGCCTAAAAATACAATTACTTTGAGTATATAACAATACTTAAGCGATCACACAATCACTTAGCTAATTGTAAATTCACAGTAATTGATTTCTATGCTTTAGTAAGCTTCACCTAAAGCGAGTGGCTATTTAATTGGTTTATTACCTTCATATATAATCACAATAAAATAAGCAAATTGATTTGTTGCGTCTGCTACACATTTCTGATGAGGCTAAAAAGAACAACTCATTATCCACACCCTCGCCAAAGAATCAGATAAGTAAGCAAGGCGTTTTTTAGCCAGCTACTGCATACACTTCAAATACCAAAATAGTTAGAAACGCGTAATAGTTGACTATCCGATAACCTGTTTAATATACAAGGCAAATGAATATGTAAAAATATGTCTCAAAAGTCATTTTACCTACGAATAATTTAAATATTGCGATCTTAAACCCTGTTGTCAATTAAACCATACCTTATTTTCTAACCGGTTAAATTTGCCCTGATCCCAAAAAAATTATTTAAAAAAAGGCATTTTTTATTTTGCCGTCTACAAGTTCACGTAGTATTTTTTCCAAGTACAAAATTTCGTTTGTCTGACATATTCTTATCACTGACAATGAAATGTCAAGTACTTAATGTTTGTCCGCGTTGGGTTATCTAATTCAATTTGTGTGTAACAACGTGTTGGGACTGTTTTTTGTTTTTGCCTGTATCTTCTGTGCTTATTGCTGTGGTAACAGCAATAAAAGGCGCATAACGAACAGTTAGACAGAGAAAAAGAAAAACAAATGCAATCCTATTTTGGTATACATATTGTACTTTTATGTACAGACATTATAATTTATTATTTATAAATAATACGATAGTTTAAAAAGAGACACGCTGACAGCTTAAAGCCTATTTCACATGCACACATCTGTTTACCGCAGCAGATTCTCAAGAATTAAAAAACTATAAATATATAAACTCTCTCTTGTGTCATTTACATATAATATGTTCGAAATGTACAATATTTTAAGTTACTTATTTACATACATATATAAAAATACTTAAGTTCAGTTGTTAGGTTTTCTTACTTTTTGGGGCTAGCGTTGAACGCACTTCAGGCAACAATTGTTCTGAGAGTATAACAAAAGCATAAACACAAGATAAACTATACATACATATATTAAAATATTAACATACATAACTACCAGACAGTACAAATATCATACAGTCAGTTTTTCGATCTCTTTAGTTTTGCTATTTACATACAAGCCATGCGCAAAATAAGTACGTGTGAATTTTAAAATGTATACAATTTTATATGACTTTTGCGGGAAGAGTCCTTTGCTGGCCTGGAATGCCTAGGAACATGTGCGTGTGGGCTTGTTGTTGTTGCTGTTGAGAGGTCACATCAGGAGAGAGCAACCTCAAGGCACATCATTATTAAGAAACCAGAGATTGTACCCCATGTGGCAATAGTGCCATTGCCACTAGCATGTGCCTCTGGCAATATATCGTCAGCCACAATGTAAATCATAGCGCCAGCGGCAAACGACAACGCATACGGCAATATGATATTGGCAAACGTAACTGCGACGGCGCCCAGAACTCCGAAAATTGGCTCCACCATGCCCGACAACTGTCCGTACCACAATGCTCGTGTGACACTAAATCCAGCTGCATGCAACGGCAAACTGACAGCCAACCCTTCGGGAAAGTTTTGTATGCCAATGCCAATAGCCAGATTGCGTGCACTTTCGAATGTCGAGCTATTGGTGGTGCCTACAGCCCCAAAACTCACACCCACCGCCAATCCTTCTGGTATATTATGTACTGTGATCGCCACCACTAGCAACATGACACGTTTCCATTGCGAAAGCGCTTCCTGTGCCCGCTGTTGCTCGAGCGCGGCATCAGTCGTATATGTACATTGCTCCACCTCATTGATACTGCCTTTTTTACGGCGTCGCGACTCACCGCTATGTTGCACACTCAGGCAATCAGAGAAACTGTCCAGACTCTTGGACACATGACGCGCACTGGCAGCGGCAGCGGTTCCATTGCGTTTAAGCTCATCAATGGTAATGTTTGCTTTGTCTTTACTCTGTGTCATTTGTATCATCATGTTGGTGCTGTTCAGCCCAAGATACGACATCAGCTTGTCACAGCCATATACAAAAATTGACCCAAGTAGAAAACCACCAGCCACGGGCAAAAATGAATAGACTCCATACAAGTTCGATGTCTCGGCCAGTTTTATGGCAGGTCCAAGCAGCGACCAGAACGAGGCAGCGATCATAACACCGGCTGCGAAGCCCAGCGCTGCATCTAGCGAGCGTCGCTGAGTGCCGCGGACAAAGATTACTAGCGCTGCACCAGCAGCCGTCAAGCCCCATGTTAGCAAGGTGCCCAGAAGAGCTTGCGTCACGGGTCCATAGCCAGATATCATGTTAGGAGCTGTCTCTATTTATTTGGCTGACTTTTGCCTTAGTTTATTGTTCTTGCTCAGCGATCATATATCATATGTAAGTGTATGCGCGCGCTATCTGACTACAGTGTCAGTCTGGAAACAAGTTTTCTTAATTGCTTTTCTAAGCAGACGACACTGGCTGTGAGTAACAGTGGCAGGGACAGAACAGAGGAGGCTCCCGCCCCAGTTTTTTTTTTTGGTTGTAAAGTGCCACGTTCTTAGTTTTAACTATGCGCACTGATTCTGTTTTCCTCCCTATATGTATTCGTATGTTTAGTTACTGTAATTCAGTTGACAAGTGTTGACAAAAACAGAACAGAACCAAAACAAAGCTTGAAACAATATTTGGTTTGCTTGGTTCTCTTAGAGTCTTGTCGGTGGGGGAGAGGTCACACACACTTGTTGCTTATCGCCAGCTAGCATTAAACTGTTTTAAGTTTTTGGAATTGTACTTGATAATAATGCTGGTAATAGAGAATTACGTTTTAATTCAACTGCTAAATAAGCGCGACCGAGAGTGAATGAGCCGCTGACTGAAGCTGACGACTGTGTTGTAGCAATTTTTATACATCGTCGGTGGTTGCTCTTGCTGTGCTCGCAATACGAATAGCGGCGACGCAGTGAGTAAAACCAGGGCTACAAGCACATGCGCCAGTGTTACCACATCTGCTTGTTAAAAATTTCACATGTATATATGTAATGAAAGCGCAATGCGCCTTTAAATTATTAGTTATTTAAACATACAAAATAAAATAATAAGCTTAAAAACAACCATGTGTAGAGTCTTGCACTAAGAGAGCAAGCCATACCGATTCCCACTTATTCAAACCCAAAGAGTGCAAAAGAGATAAAAGTAATATTGACATGGCAGGCACACGGCTATGATATCACGTACATTATAAACAAATAAAACAGTGGTTTTAGCTAAAATGTGACTGACAGAACGAAGTTGCGAAAACAGCAGCAACACCTTTGTTATTTATCAGTTGACAATACGCTTTGGCGCTATTACAAATCCATTGCAGCGTGTACGATGTATGCAACCTGATTCCGAGCTTAACAAGCGTTCACGTAAGCGCCAAGGAACACCCACGGGCACAAAGGATAAAGAAGCGACTAAAAAGCCATCTGGCTTACACACTCCTACAACGACACCTAAAGTATGATCTTATAATCGTCTTAACTGTGGAAAATATTATAACACCTTATATCTAAATTTCAGAATGATATAACACGCTTCTTCAAGCCCTTGAGTCAGATAAAGCCGCTTTCTGAAGACGAACCAACCGATTCACCAGCTACCAGATTGCTGAATAGGTAAGAGATGCAGTAATCAGATAAATGAGATCACTGCAATAATTGTGTGCGCTGTATATTTACAGAATATCAAAAGGTTATTTCACTCCGCTCAAATCGCTGAATCAATCAGATGAATGTGCTCAAAAATCGAATTTGACTGAACTGACTGAAGTCGGTGATGCTCCAAATAAAGATAAACCAGCTGCCCAAAAGAGCTTAAATTTCGGCCAAGAGAGGAGAGTTGGCAAGCCTCGAAGCAGTTCGGTGACAGTCGAGCTGACAGAAGTTACAAAACCGGTACGTGCTATTAGACGTAGCAATTCGATGCTCGAGTCTACTAGGATAGAACTATATCAAGCGGATCAAGAGCAAACACTACGACGCAGTTTATTAAATCTGAGTCAAACGTCCAGCATTGATGAGAATTTGCCGCTGCCGACGGCTAAGCCAGTGCCACAGTCTGAGCCACGAATGACGCGTCGGCGTAGCTTGCAGCTAGCTGCATCCACTGCTGTTGAAAATTTACCAGAGCTATCAGTAAAACAAAATTTCCAAATTTCGCGCCGTAGTAGCTTTTCGACAATCTGCACAGCAGAGCCCAGCACACCCACCACTGTTAAAAAGCCCTCGTTTCAGGCCATTGCTGAGGAGCCATCGGTGGAAACATCTTCTAATCACCAGTCACCAGTCACCAGTAGTGACCTAAGCTCTTCAAACATTTACACAAGAACCCCAGTTCTCAACAAAACAAACTACGTGCAACAAACGATGGATATCAGCATGTCTCGAGCTGTCATAATTGGCAAAGCAACCGGACGCTCTACACTATACACATCTGAGCATATGGAGATTAGCGCAGTGTGTGCTGAAAATGCTGAAAACATAAATCCTTATTTAGGATATAGTGTCAATTCGAGCGTCTCAACTCAAACATTGCTGGACAGCTTTGGTGATCAGACGACACCACTACAAGTTTTTAACTCAACACGATTGCCAGGCAGTGCTGGGTCCAACGTTAATCGTCGACGGTCACTGTTCAATCTCGACTTGGAAACCATCAACGAGCGTATAAACAAAATAAATTGCACTTCGCAGCGACGCTCCCTGGCGTTGGCCAATGAGGCTGAACTGGGCGTGTCTCGTGCCTTGGGGCCTCTGCCGGGACTCGTAAACGAAGAAAAGTCAACAGCGCCAAAAATGAGACGTCTATTTACTCCAAACGAGGAGATTGTTCTAACCCCATCAACATCCAGCCTAAGCAATAAATCACGGCAGAGTATCACCGGCAGCACCTCGTCAATCAGCACCGTAAAGCGTCGACGCTCTTTGGCTGGACCGAAGCCGACTGCTGTTGGACCTGTTTTGCAAAAGGATTCCAAAAGCAATGCGGAAAAAAATTCTTATGTCACACCAACCACTCCCCATAGTATCATGGACAGTGCATCAGAGTCGCACGGAGATTGCGTTATGCCAGCATCAAAGCGACGCACAATACACACCCTGGTTCACACCAATATGCACAGGGATCAGGTGCAGGTCATCCACAAGGTTGGTAAAACGTCAGTACGACGTTAAGCGACAGTTTTTTCGTTTTAATAATTATACATGTTTCTAAGTTAAATATTTGTTCTTGTTTAGTTTTAGTAAGCTCTTATCTCTAATATTTAGTATACAGTTTCTTAATTGTGATTATAATTAGTATATTAAGTTCATTATCACAATTGAGTTTAATTTCTTTTTCTCAACCATTCCATTATTCCGTAATTATTGATAATACTTAAGTAACACGCAGTAGTCGTAAAAATAAATAAAAAACTCTTTAAGCTTTCCCACAAATAAATTACACAAATGCATTGCGAAATACTATTAGTTGTATTAATTTGTCATTGATTTAATTAATTCGTTGTCATTAATTTACACATCCACTGAAACATGTATATAAATCCTTCCGCCCCCATATCTCTTTGATCGACGTTTTGGCTTGAACACGCCATCTCAGGCCATTCGCAAGCTGCGTGGAATGCGACTAGATCCTGCGGTTACCAAGCGCACCACACATCTAGTAAGCCTAGAACCCCGACGTACGCTTAATCTGTTGCGTGGTCTTATTCGCGGCGTTTGGATAGTCAGCTACGACTGGATATTAGAATCGATGCGGGCCGGCAAATGGCTTGGTGAGGAGAGATACGAACTGACCTCATTCTCACGTGCAGTCGAGGTAGGTCTGACAAATTAATATAATACTTTAAAGAATAGACAAAACAAAATTGATTTATTTTTACCAGATTTGTCGAACTGAACGACAAGCGTTTGGCGCATCATATCGTTGCGAATTATTCCGCTACATGCAGGTATTTTATGTGTCATCTCTTTGCCGCCCGATCACTTTCAATAATATAAAAGAGCTGCTGATGCTTGGCGGCGCCAAGATAACTGAGAATCGCTACAAAGCCAAGTTCATTGTGGGTGACAAGCGACGGGCCGAGGACGATCGGATCTATTTGTCACCCGCGTGGGTATTGGATAGTATAACTGCAATGCAGGTGCAAAAGTTTGGAAAATACCTGATGAAGTGCGCCATAATTACGCCACACGGTATACGATATGAAGATCCAAGTCAAGAACTTGAGCGTCCTCGAAATCTAAAAGTCTGTTACAGAGATCCGGCACTCGTCATAAATAAATAGGCCATCGAACGGTTACATACCATAAAATTAATATTAAGTCTGAAAATCGTTAACCCTTACTATGCTTCAATAAACAACTGTTTTTGTTCCAAGTGGAAATTATATTCTTTATTTCAATAAAGTAAATGAGGTAAATTTTTGTTGTATAGTTATGCAGTTCTTCCGTGTAACGTGTTTGTACTTTTTTATTTTTGCGATAGTGAGAAGCGGCAATGATAAAAAGCGGAATCTGGTGTAGACAATTTTAAAATCTGCGCTGAAACCAAAAAGCAACCGAATAACATAGTTTTCTTGTGAAAAACGAATAAATACAAAATGTGGGTTTTTATTTGTTGTAAATAAAGTTATTTATCTTTTTTTATCTTCTAGTATTGTTTTGTTTCAAATGTAGTGTACAAAGTAGTTGTGCAAAAAAAAAAATAAGCCGTTTTATAAAATCAAAAATTTAATTTTAACGAATATACGATATATAAATGCTAAACGCCTGTCGCTACTGAAACAAATTATACGAACTATGAAATATGATATTATAATAACATCAATTTATTATAATATCGTATATACATGTAGGTAAACTTAAGACTGAGAGTAATGCTTTTAAATTGTGGTGTTGCTTCTCCTCCCAATCGTAATCGTCTTAAGCGGCTTTAATGGCGTTTAATATTCGTATCCGACGAAATTCTTTACGATGGAAAAAATTAAATTTTTGCTTTTGCTGGAACATCATTTTATCTTTCATGTTGCCCAGGACAGGTGTTTGTGTTTTACTACTATTGTGCTTATCTTTGTTGCTGCAATTGTTGTTATAGTTGAGTTGTGGCTGCTTCATATTGATGTTGTTAATATTGTTTGGGAAGGAAACCAGCTACTTCTTGCCCTTGGTGGCCTTCTCGGCGGCCTTGGTGACCTTGCCACCGGAAGCGTCCTTGAAGTTGACAGACTTGATGACACCGACAGCGACAGTCTGTCTCATGTCACGCACAGCGAAACGACCCAGAGGGGGGAACTCCTGGAAGGACTCAACGCAAAGAGGCTTGGATGGAACCAAGTTGACGATGGCAGCATCACCAGACTTGATGAACTTAGGGTTCTCCTCGGTGGTCTTGCCGGAACGACGATCGACCTTCTCCTTGATCTCAGCAAACTTGCAAGCAATATGAGCGGTGTGGCAATCCAACACTGGAGTGTAACCGTTGGCAATCTGGCCAGGGTGGTTCAGCACGATGACCTGAGCGGTGAAATCGGCAGCACCCTTGGGTGGGCTGGCTTTGGAGTCACCGGCAACGTAGCCACGACGCAGCTCCTTGACGGAAACGTTCTTGACGTTGAAACCAACATTGTCTCCGGGAACGGCCTCAGTGAGGGCTTCGTGGTGCATTTCCACGGACTTAACCTCAGTGGTGATGTTGGCTGGGGCAAAGACAACCACGCAGCCTGGTTTTAGGACACCAGTCTCAACACGACCGACGGGTACTGTTCCGATACCGCCAATTTTGTAGACATCCTGCAGGGGCAGACGCAGGGCCTTATCGGTGGGGCGTGCTGGTGGCAGAATGGCATCGAGAGCTTCAATGAGGGTCTTGCCATCGGCATTACCGTCCTTGCGCTCCACCTTCCATCCCTTGAACCAGGGCATGTTGGTCGATGGTTCCAACATGTTGTCGCCGTGCCATCCGGAAATGGGAACAAAGGCAACAGCTGCTGGGTTGTAGCCGATCTTCTTGATGTAGGAAGACACTTCCTTCTTGATTTCCTCATAACGGGCCTCGCTGTATGGTGGCTCAGAGGAGTCCATCTTGTTGACACCAACAATAAGCTGCTTCACACCCAGGGTAAAGGCAAGCAGAGCGTGCTCGCGGGTCTGGCCGTTCTTGGAGATACCAGCCTCGAATTCACCAGTACCGGCAGCAACAATCAAGACGGCACAATCAGCCTGGGAGGTACCAGTGATCATGTTCTTGATGAAATCTCTGTGGCCGGGGGCATCGATGATGGTCACATAGTACTTGGAAGTTTCAAACTTCCACAGAGCGATATCAATGGTGATACCACGCTCACGCTCGGCCTTCAATTTATCCAAAACCCATGCATACTTGAACGAGCCTTTGCCCATCTCCTGAGCTTCCTTCTCGAACTTCTCAATAGTACGCTTGTCGATACCACCACACTTGTAGATCAAGTGACCGGTGGTGGTGGACTTGCCAGAATCGACGTGTCCAATCACGACAATGTTGATGTGAATTTTTTCCTTGCCCATGTTGGTTTATAAGAGCTATTGGGTATTAATTATTTATGCCGCAGGAGTTTACATCGTGCATCAGGTTTGTGAGTGTGTGTGTGTATTTAATAAGTTCGCACAGGAACAATTCGCAATTGGCGGAAGAAACAGATGGGTAAACAAAATTTGTTAGCAAAACATAATTAACAGGACAAACATTAGTTAATTATTTGAAAACATATTTTTAAAACATTTTTTTTTTTTTTTGCAAATGTTCTATTTAATTTTGGTTTACGTGCTGCAGTTCAACCTAACCTCAAAACGAAACGTGTTTGTTGATTTCGCATTTCCCACACTTTGGCTTTACAAAGCAAATTCCGATTTGAGGTTATGTTTAGCCGCTGCCGCATGTCTCTCAGTCGTGGAATAGTGTTTGTGTGTGTGTAACAAATCCACAAAAGAAACTGGCAACAAAAAGGAACGTGCAAAGAAAAAAATTTATTTATACAATTGCGTAAAAAATGGTTTCTCGATTATTTTCAGAGATTTTGGTATTTTTGTTTTCGTCAAAATTTTTCAGTAGCAGAACTGAATAAATATCATCATTCACAATCGAGAAAATTTTAATTTAATCAGATGAAATTCAATGTATACATGTGTGTACGCATGCATACACACAAATTTCCAATACGTAAGCAAAGAAAATTCCAGCAAATTTAATCTAGGCATGTGGTTGTGTATGCGTGTGTTTTGTGCCGCTGTTGCCGGCCGCCGTTAAAGCGCAAGGGAGCGAGCGAGAGAGCGAAGCAAAATGGCGATAGAGTAACGATTCGAATAAAGGCAGATTGACGATCAAGCAATGGCTGGGAGAACGATAGAGATAATACTGAAGAGTGCACTGCAGGCCGGCCATCTTTAACCAAAGCAAATGCACAGATACAAAATTTCACTAAAATGGAAATCGTGACGTTTCAGAAATAAATTTCGCAACATTCAATACATCTTTTTTACACTTATGACAGGTGGAGTTGAGTTACTACTCGGTTTTATGTTGCTGCCCAGCAATCATTAAAGTAGTCAGTCAGTCACACTATTGCCTGTGAACCGCCATCTTGAAATTTTATGCCATACATACAGCGAAAGTCCGGAAATTTTGCACATGCAAAAAATACCACGTTTTTCGATAGATAGCAGGTGGAGTTCTTAACAATTTTAGGCGTTGCGTTATGAAGAAACTTTCTTTTTAATTATTATTTAAGTTAAACTAGCTATTGTGCTATTTTAACAAGCGACCACATACAATGTGCCACGCACATTTGGGCGCGGCATTTGCAGAAATTACACCATATTGCAGAAAACAAAGTGACTCATTATAGTCAAAAAATATTATTTGTGTATGTGCAATTACTGCTGCCATTGAGCTGGTTGCCACGTGTTTATGTCTCAGCCAGCGTCACCACCTTTCACTTTGCTTCTTACGAGGTTAGTTTTAAGTGCACACGCTCACACACACATTAAAACAAATATGCATTTTTAAGTTCACTTGCATATTTGTTTATAAACTTATTGATGATTGCACTTTTGCTGGATTATTGCACACATTTTCTTTGTACAGGTACAGATTTAATTACTTTGCACTTGGCTTAAATAACTTACTTCTGAATAAATCTAACGAGAAATCACAAAGCCTATGCTACTCCGGCGACAGACTTGAACAAAGTGAACGAGCGTTCGGTTGAACAGGAAGCTTGTAGTCTCGTTTCTGCTAGCGTGGCATTTCAGAGTTGCTTTCCAAATATCGAATAAATTAGTGGTATTGTGTGACCATACATATTTATCATGACAGGTAGGAGACCTGGAACTCTGTATGTTAAGTGAGGAGCACTCTCTGTTAAACTGTTGTAGAAACTCCCAACAGTGTTATAAATTATCAGTGACGTGGCTTCAGCCTTCAAAGCGAATTCAATTCTCGTATAGCATTTGACCGTTCTGAACGTAATTTTTTGGAGTAGGCGGTTGTTAGACAGTATTCATAATATATATATATATATATATATATATACATATTTATCTAATTAAAAATATAATTTTTAAATACAAAACTTGCAAAATGAAGCACGCAGCAGCTGTAGTGCTTTTATTTGGTTTAATCGCAACTGTTGCCGGAGCCGAGCATGATGTGCTGGATCTCAGTGACGACAATTTTGTATCGACTCTGAAGCAGCATGAAACAACATTGGTTATGTTCTATGCACCCTGGTAAGTGCAAGAGATGGGCGTGGCACTTGTAATTGCCACTTGGCAATTATTTATACCATTCAATGCGTTTGAGGGGAAAATGAAGCGAATATAAAGTACACGTCAGCGCTGCTGTGAGAAAAAGGGCGCAACAAATCGGAATTGACATGTCAGTAGTGTCGGCCATTTTAGTGGAGTTTTCAACATACATACATACGTACATATATGTTTGTTTGCGCAAATTTAAGCTTTTTATGCTTGTGCGTACGTGTGTGCTGATAACTTAAACTTGTACATTTATTATGTGCTTTTGTTGAGACAAAGAAGAATGCTATTTAGCCGGCCGGCCGGCAGTTTATATTTTTCTAATGACTTATCTTATCAGCTCCAGCATAAGCATCATACATGCTGAACACGCTATTAAATTGAGTTTCACTTTATTTTGTATGAGTAGCCAAACATGAAATTGAGCTTTGTAATAAGACCCGCAACAAAACGTATTGTCTAATTAAGTTCCTATACTTTGCACAAAAGTATTTCCGGACATGTTTAGGTTTGTATCAGTCGAGTTTTATCTTATTTTTGCCAGAGGGGTACGTGGCGTTTCTAAGTCGACCGTACTTTCTTCTTTTTGTTGATTTAAAATATGTGTAAATAGTAAATAGTCAAAGAACATTTAAAGAATTTTGTGACTTGTCGTTAAAGTGTATTTTTCTAATATGTCAGGTGCGGACACTGTAAACGTCTAAAGCCAGAATATGCCAAAGCAGCTGAGATTATCAAGGATGACGATCCCCCAATCAAACTAGCCAAGGTAAGTGAAGCTAATAATAATCAAATCTACACAGAAAAGAAATTTACTTTCTTCGCACAAAGGTCGATTGTACCGAGGCCGGCAAGGAGATTTGCAGCAAATATTCAGTTAGCGGCTACCCGACGTTGAAGATTTTCCGCCAGGATGAGGTATCGCAGGACTACAATGGACCTCGCGAGGCAAATGGCATCGCCAAATACATGCGGGCCCAGGTGGGCCCCGCCTCCAAGCAAGTGCGCAACGTTGAGGAGCTGGAAAAGTTCTTGGACACCAAGGATACAACAATTCTTGGCTACTTCAGCGACATTGATTCAAAACTAGCCAAGACATTTCTGAAGTTTGCTGACAAGAACCGTGAGAAGTATCGTTTTGGACACACCGAAGACAAGAACGTTCTGAAGCAACAAAGCGAAACGTAAGTGTGGGACAAGTGTGGTTCGACTGATTGCGCAAGATTCAAGCATAAATTACTCATTCATCATTTCCATATTTGTACCTTATACCTTAAATAGTTTGTAGTTATAATTAAATACATTTGTATTCATATTCCACTACTTGGTAAATTGCTATTTGTACATTTAAATAGTTTTGTTCTTAAACCTTTTTTGTTATTGTCCCAGACAGTAAGGAAAGAGTAGCATATTGCTTAAGTACCTCATTAAAAAGTTGCTGTTCATATTTCGCCAACATTTAATGCCATATAATTTATGTTCTCTTCCATGCAGCGATAAGGTTGTGTTAATCCGTGCCCCACACTTGAGCAACAAATTCGAGTCTTCCGCTATTAAATTTGAAGGCAACTCCGAATCCGATCTGGGCACATTCATCAAAGAGAACTTGTAAGTAACTTTCAGCTGCTACTCATACTTTTTAACTTTTACATTTAACAAATGTTCTTTTGTGTAGCCATGGGCTCGTTGGTCATCGCACACAGGATACATCTCGTGACTTTCAGAATCCTTTGATCACCGCTTACTATGCCGTCGATTATCAGAAGAACCCTAAGGGCACCAATTACTGGCGTAATCGTGTGCTCAAAGTGGCCAAGGAATTCGTCGGCCAGATAAACTTTGCTGTCAGCTCTAAAGATGATTTCCAACATGAGTTGAATGAGTACGGCTATGATTTTGTCGGTGATAAGCCAGTGATTTTGGCTCGTGATGCAAAGAATCTCAAATATGCGCTCAAGGAGGAGTTCTCTGTTGACAGTCTAAAGGACTTTGTTGAGAAGTTGCTCGACAACGAGCTGGAGCCGTACATTAAGAGTGAACCAGTGCCCGAATCCAACGACACACCCGTCAAGGTGGCCGTAGCCAAGAACTTTGACGAGGTTGTTATTAACAACGGCAAGGATACGCTGGTTGAATTCTATGCCCCATGGTGTGGTCACTGCAAAAAACTGACTCCCATTTATGAGGAGCTCGCCGAGAAGCTGCAAAACGAAGATGTGGCCATTGTCAAAATGGATGCCACCGCCAACGACGTGCCGCCCGAATTCAATGTGCGCGGTTTCCCCACGCTCTTCTGGCTGCCAAAAGATTCCAAGAACAAACCAGTCAGCTACAATGGTGGTCGCGAACTGGATGATTTTGTTAAGTATATTGCCAAGGAGGCGAGCACAGAACTGAAGGACTTCGATCGCAGCGGCAAGCCCAAGAAGACCGAGCTGTAAGCGGCGTATATATCTAAATCTAGCGAGTAAACTTAGCATTTCCATATTTTTGTAAAGTCTAACGCGTTCTCCAGCCAACAGTCAATCGATCAGAAAATGCAATAATAATAATAATGAAAGGCGTGTATTAACTAAAATATATTGGTGTGATCGATTTCTTTAACTTCAAATAGTATTGTCAATAAACGTAAAAACTACTTTCTTCTTATAATAATACATTTATCTATATTGTTTGATTAAACATGAAACTTAACGTCTGTATGAAGATGGTCCATATTATCCTTCATTATAATGCGATACCAGTCCGGTATAAACGAATGCTCATTACATTCAGCGATGGCCCGATGAGTGATATTTCCTTCTTTTCCGTCGTAGTCGAATCGATAAACCAAGCTGGCACAGTCAACATGCGCCACTATTTTCTTAATTGCACCCAAAAAATATACTAAAAAGTGTGCGCAAACGTTTGGTGACCAATCACTTTCCTTTAAATATAAAGCACAGTTTATAAAAATATAGAGGGAAAAAAATTCAATTGTACTTACACACTCCCGATATAAATCGCGCACTGTTGTGCTTTCGATGTTGTGCACAAGCCCATTGTTATCATGGTAGGCAACATATACTTTCTCAAGGCCCACCAAAAATGACGCGGACCACCATTTAAGGGCATGATCAATATTATGCTTTGAAAATTCGGACTGGGTCATGGTATCAGAACGTAGCATCAGATTCACATAAGTTTTAGGCATTGCGATGCTACGATATGAAATAATGAAAAAATTGTGCTATCTTAAAAATATACCACGGGCGACTGCTGTATGAACTTACAATTGATGTGGGTTATACTCTGCAAGCATGGGTGCATTAAAAAGCACATGAGTTCCACCAATATCACCAGTAAATACAGCGTAATATTGTCCGCTCAGATCTTTGCGACAATTGGCGTTGAGCTTCTCATGGCCATCTGTGCGTAGGTAGACAACTTATATAGTATGCCAAAAGAATTAAGGTTTATTTACTAGTTACCTGTTTTTACCAGGCAATGCTGTCGTAGCATCTTCATGTAATTGTCAGCCAGGTTTTGTGATAACTGCTCCTTCGATGAGTGGATCTCCTGCTTTGGCATATGGCACATATAGATTGTATTACGATACTTACTTACGACTATAGTCCACTTTTTAAAATTGTATGGAGTGCACATGATTGTCTGCAGCACCTTCCAGGAACACACAATATCTATTTCCAGGAACATATGTCCACGACTGTTACGCCTAAAAATATTTGCTGATCGTAAAAAAAGGAATATGTTGTCCAAGTATCTTTCATTTGAGCCTGTCCGATTTTCTTCTTTATCCGCATCAATTCCGCTGCAGGGTTTATTTAATGAAATGGGCAATGACTCTTTCCCCAAATGTTTTAAGAAATAAAGGCGCGAACCAGAATTTTCGTAAATTCCGTCAGGAGATAGACAGTATTCGCCTATTTGAAGGGGCAATGAATAAACACGAGGAAAGTGTGTTTGGTTTTGCAAATTAATAAATAATCTGGCGTTTGTCATGTGAATACTATCAGCGGTACTCATTTTAGCTTGACTACGTGCGCTTTTATGTAAAATTTTGAATGGCTCTACAGAAACAGTTAGTGCTGCAGCTTCTTCTATGCTTACCATTCGCAACGAAAATGTAAACAAATGATTTTGCTGACATCTGAATGGAGACTAGACTGCTGGTAATTTCACTGTTCACGGTCACACTTGAACCGGGCGATTGCACTGCACGTGTTTTAAAAGGTCGCATTTTATATACATATGTACGTCTTTTTACACACGCTTTGCGTTAAAATAAAATTTTAATGCAATTAAAAGAAAATCATGAACGTAAATATTAATAAGTTGCGACGCAGTGTGCAACAGTTTCTGCAGCTAACTGTCAGTGAGCGCGAGGACGACGTGTTTGTCTTAAGTTTACAGAAGTTCCTTAAGAAGAAGGTGAGTGAGACTTAGCAAATAGAAAAAAACGTGTTCACGGTTTTAAAAATTATTAAAGCTATATGTGCAACAAGATGTGGAGCATTTATTTAAAAGCCTGAGCCAGCAATTAACACTATCTAGTTACACTGTGCCAATGGGCGTAAGCTTTGAAGAACAACTGCTACTTTTGCTGACCATGTCGATGCGTTGTGATGCAGCTTCCCAAACTGAGCAATATAAATTGGAATGCATTGCCTTGGCCAAGTTGGTCCAGTTTTCTATTGATGCCAAAAGGTGAGTTGCTTATAGTGGTAATTTTAGTTGAGTTATGTAAAATTAATGTCCACTTTTACTGTATGATTTTGTTTTATACAGATTTGCTAAAAGATATTTTTACAAACGACCAGCGCCATTCGAGAAGCTACAGAGCAATGAGCACGAGTACACCCCCAATAAGAAGACAAAAAAAACAAACCCAAATAGTTCCGTGATAACAAATCAGCAAACGTTGGATATGGAGCTTGTCAAGTGTTGCTACCGACTGTTGAAGACTGATGCTGTTTACTATAGGGAACTATGGGATTGGTCGCAGTTTCTTGACAATTATTCGCATAACAGTTATAAATGCGAGCTTACGAAACTGTATTGCAATCACATCGTCGGAATGCTAACGGACATGACGAGCTCACAGCTTTACGCTCTGAACGTCCAAATACCTATCGATGTGCAGCTTCAATTTGAAGAGCAGCAAACGCTGGTTTCGCAGACAAAATCCAATTACCTTCCAGATTTGCCGAACCAGGAGTTAACCATCAATCTGGCGGAGGCTGACCAGAAAGTTACGAATATCGAAGGTGTACTTTTGTCCATATTCAATAAGGAAAATCATCAATTCTATGAGGACACCGACGGCTGCTACGATCGCATTGTAAAAGTTGCCTCAAGTATTGTGAATTTGCGCAGCATTGCGCTGGGTGTGGCCACTGCCAAACCTATTTGCCTATCCGGTCCAGTTGGCTGTGGAAAGACGACACTGATTGAGTACCTAGCGCGTAAGACTGGGCGCATTTGTCCAAAGCTAAAGGAGATAGAAATACGCGATCAAATACGACAAGCGGAAAAAGACGATGAACTACTTAAACCAAAACGTAAACCAAAAGCGATAAACAATTCTGGAGAAAAGCGTAAAATTGCTGAAGTATCCATGGATGATTTATTAGTGCTAGATGACGGAGTTGGGCTTACCCACAAAAATGGTTATTTGCGCATACAGTTGGGTGATCAAACCGATAGTAAAATGTTGTTGGGTCAATACCGCTGCACAGATGTGCCCGGTGAATTTGTATGGCTACCCGGCGTTCTGACACAGGTACGCAATTTTGATTTACACAATAAACTTTTACATGTATTTTAAAGCACTTATAAACATTCTAAATTTAGGCCGTTATGCATGGATACTGGCTGCTGTTGGAAGATCTGGATTCTGCCACACAGGACACGTATACGATATTAGGTAGCCTATTAGAGCGAAATTATCTGAGCGTACCTGGCTTTCGGGATTGTGTTACAATAGAGCCTGGCTTTCAGCTATTTGTGACAGTGCGGTAAGTTGGCTAAGTAATTAACTTAAATGAATAATAAACAAACATATCTGTCCTTTAGATCCAGCAAATCCTCCAATAATTGCAGCCACAAATCTCTATTCTCGCTCCTTGAAAAATATTTATATACAATTAACATTTTACCGCTGTCCCGCAACGAGCTGTGCAAAGTTGTCAGCACAAACTATACAAAACTGGCCACCGTTGCCAATCGCATTGTTGACGTGTTCTTGACATTCTCTAGTGGAGCTCACACGTCTGCCGATAATTTGCGTCAACAGGAAAGCTGCGATAAGGCGGATAACACGGAAAATTATGTGGCTTTGCCTTTTGACAAGGTCACACTCTCCGGTATGCCGAACTCTGATCGTCTCGTGTCCACGCGGGATCTCATCAAGCTGTGCCACCGTGCAAATGCAGAGTTCTCTGTGACCAGTGCTGAATGTGCTTATTTCGTCTTCCAAAATGCAGTCGATGTTTTTTGTTCGTATTTGCCACAAAGCAAGGAAAAGACCGCTTTAATTACAAACATTGGCGCCAAACTGGGCATCATACGATCACGCTGCGAGCACTTTGCAAATGAGTATAAACCTGACTACGAGTACGGAACGACAAGTTTTACAGTAGGACGTGCGACACTGCCGACACTCCCGACAATGTCTGTGGATGATAAAGAGAAGGAAACTAGAAACCAGAGTGCTTCGAAGAGACAGAAATTAACGCAGCAGACGCTAAAGGCAATTTCCAAAATATCAGACAAACGTGCCACTTTCTCATTTACCCGCATGGCCAGCTGTATCCTCGAGCGCATTGCAGTTTGTGTCAGTCATTCGGAGCCAGTGCTACTGGTCGGTGAAACTGGTGTGGGTAAAACGTCGTCAGTACAGTACCTCGCAGAACGCACTGCACATAAACTGGTTGCCATTAACATGAACAATCAATCGGATGTTTCGGATCTGGTTGGCGGCTTCAAGCCCGTGGAACTCAACTATGTACTCACACCGTTGCGCAACGAATTTGAGTATCTGTTTGGCGAAACATTTAATGTCGAAAAAAATATAAAATTTCTACGAATATTCGCTACTCACTTTAACAATGGACGCCACAGCGTTATTATACGTATCATGCTCAACATTACCAATAGTATAAAGAGCAAAGAAGAGCATAACTCGAATCCGTATCTGCCACGTTGGTGCATGCTGCACGAGAAGCTACAGCGATTGCAAACGCAGCTGGATAAAAGCATCAACATATCCTTTGCGTTTATACCCGGTTCTCTGGTCAATAGCATCAGCAACGGTGAGTGGGTGCTGCTGGATGAAATTAATTTGGCGTCAGCTGAAACATTAGAATGCCTGTCTACCATACTTGAGCCGGAAGGCTCTGTGGTGCTGTTGGAACGTGGAGATTTTATGCCCGTCAAACGTCATCCCGATTTTCGCATATTTGCCTGCATGAATCCCAACACGGATATTGGCAAAAAAGATTTACCCGTTGGTATACGAAATCGATTTACCGAGTTCTATGTGGATGAGCTGACGACAGATGCGGATTTAGGTCTACTTGTCGGTGACTATCTTCAAAATACGGGTATCCAGCGAAAATCTGTTCATAACATTGTGCAGCTATACAAATCACTGCGGCGTTTGTCCGAACTGCAACTAAACGATGGACTCGGCAATCGTCCTGTCTACTCACTGCGCACACTTTGCCGAAGTCTGCGCATTTGCGCACGTAACTTGTGCGGCTCGATTGAGCGTAATCTATATGAGAGTTTCTGTTTGAGCTTTCTTACACAATTGGATCCGGAATCGCATCAACTAGTGCTGTTACTCATACGGGATGCACTGTTGCACAATGCCAAGGTGGTGCTGAATCAATCGCTGCCTCAACTGGGTGAAAATTATTTACAGTTTGAGGGCTATTGGATTCAACGCGGCAATCTTGAGTTGCAATCATGCGAGCACTATATATTGACGGGTAGTGTCAAGAAAAACCTACAGGATCTGGCTCGCATCATATCAATTGGAAAGCTTCCCATTTTATTGCAGGGACCCACTAGTGTCGGCAAGACGAGTCTCATTGACTATGTTGCCCGGCGTAGTGGCAATCGCTGCTTACGCATAAACAATCACGAGCACACCGATCTGCAGGAATACATAGGGACCTATATAGCCGATGTTTGGGGAAAGCTAAGCTTCCGCGAAGGTGTTCTTGTGCAGGCCATGCGTCATGGCTACTGGATCATCTTGGATGAGCTAAACTTGGCCTCAACGGACATTCTTGAAGCTCTGAATCGTGTGCTGGATGACAATCGTGAGCTGTATATTGCCGAAACGCAAACGCTGGTCAAAGCTCATTCCAATTTTATGCTTTTTGCAACACAGAACCCGCCGGGACTTTATGGCGGCCGCAAAACACTTTCACGTGCTTTCAAGAATCGATTCATTGAACTGCACTTTGCAGACATACCACGATCTGAACTAGAGATTATATTGGAGCAACGTTGCCTGATACCCGCCTCCTACTCACGCAGAATGGTTAACTGCATGACTCAGTTGCAGCAGCATCGCAAGAATACATCCAAACACGTATTTACCTTACGTGATTTGTTTCGCTGGGGCAATCGTTATACGCTGGCGGACAAGTCACTGCAGCAGGATGTAAAGTACGACTGGAATCAGCATCTTATTGAAGAGGGTTATCTGGTGCTCTCTGCCAAGGTGCGTAGCAAGGAGGAATTGCAGTTGATTGAGCAGACTTTATACGGAAACTTTAAGAAGCGCATCGATTTGGAGCTTCTCTTTGATATACAGACGGAACGAGAGAGCTCACCTGTGAGCCGTAACATACTCGATGCCATTCGTAATTTTAAGCAGCGCGGCGATATTGTCTGGACCCGAAACATGACCCGCATGGCAGTGCTAACGGCTAAGGCATTGCAATTTGATGAACCCGTTTTACTGGTGGGTCCAACGGGATGTGGTAAGACAACAGTGTGCCAATTACTGGCCAGTATTGCACAGGTACGTCTGCGTATCCTCAATTGTCATATGCACACAGAGGGCGCAGATTTCTTGGGGGGATTACGTCCCTGTCGTGGTCAACAGAATGGAGAGAAGCAATCTCAAAAACTATTCGAATGGACAGACGGGCCGCTCATTTATGCCATGCAAGAAGGCTCCTATTTTATGGCTGATGAAATCTCGCTGGCTGAGGATTCAGTTTTGGAGCGTCTCAACTGCATATTGGAACCGGACCGTAGCGTTTTGCTAGCGGAAAAAGGAGGTGTTGTGGACGTTGGCTTCCTAGCTGATGCTAGTGAACCCAATTTAAATAATGACTTCGTTGTGCAGGCCAAACCTGGCTTTCAGTTTTTAGCAACCATGAATCCAGGTGGTGATTTTGGCAAAAAGGAATTGTCGCCGGCATTGCGCAATCGATTTACGGAAGTTTGGTGTGTTCCATCGGATAACAAATATGATCTCATTGAGATTGCACACAACTGCATGCAGCGCGGATCACTATCTAAAGCAAATGTCGGTTCGTTGCATAAAATCGCTGAATACTTGGTCGAAATCGTGCTCTTTTTATGTGATTCGAATGAAAAGTTTAAGTTTTCCGTGCGCGATATACTTGCTTGGGCCAACTACATGGTCAGCAATGCACAGCTGTCATTTGCGGAACAAGCCATCTTTGGACTAGAGACCATATTTCTCGATGCACTCGAAATGTTACCACATGAATCCCAGACAGAAATCGAGGCACTCAAAAGCAAAATCATTGACCATGCAATCGAACAGGCAGCTGTCATACTTGATGAGCACTTTGATTTTTCGGAAGTGAAGAAGAAACGTGGCCAGGAGGTTCAGCTAGATGAGCAGAGCTTTGGCATACGACCTTTCTTCATAAATGTCAATTCGGAGCGTCTGACATCTACTAATCTGGAATTCTTGTTTGATGCGCCCACAACAAAACGGAACCTATTTCGACTACTGTCGGCCCTGTCACTGCAGAAGCCAGTTCTTCTAGAGGGCCCACCAGGTGTCGGCAAGACCTCAATTGTGGAAAGTATAGCGCATGCAATAGGCTATCAAATAGTACGCATCAATCTATGCGAACACACCGATCTGGCTGATCTATTTGGCACCGATTTACCTGCTGAAGATAATCTGCTGGAGCGTATCGAAGCCCAAAATCAGCTAGGCCGCTTTGTATGGCGCGATGGTCCTTTGCTGGCTGCACTTAAAGCTCCACGCACTTGGATTTTACTAGATGAACTCAATCTAGCGCCGCAATCCGTACTCGAGGGTCTAAACGCCGTGCTGGATCATCGTGGTGAGGTGTACATACCAGAGTTGAATAAGAGCTTCCAGTTGACAGAATCGACACGTATCTTTGCCTGCCAGAATCCACTCAAACAAGGCGGCGGACGCAAAGGCTTGCCGCAGTCCTTCCTAAATCGCTTCAACAAAGTCTATCTGCGCAAACTAAGCACCGATGATCTGCTCCATGTGGTTAACATCAAGTACTCTACGTACTTTAACCAGTTAGCTGAATATTTTAAAGCTATGCTTGTGGCAGAGCAACTGCCGAAAGGCAACATTTTTGATCTAAACAACGGTCCGTCATCGGAGTTCGTTTCTCCAGAAATCAGTTTTGATTTGGCTGTTCGTTTGGTGCGTTTTTCCGAAATGCTTGATCGCGGCGTTGCCTCTATGGAGTTTGGCTACAAGGGCGGCCCCTACGAATTCAATTTGCGCGACATTCTCCGTTGGTGTGATCTGCTCCAAAATCCCGCCACTGGCTACCTCATGCTGCCGTCAGCTAAAAACTTCCATGAAGCGTTTCAGAACTTTTTGCTGACGCTGTATGAGCGTATGCAGCTGGTCTACTACCAGCGTATGCGCTGCGACCAGGATAAACTTTTCATACGCAATACATTTACAAGTGTTTTCAACTGCAATGCAGAGAAGCTGAACGCTATTGCCGAGGATGTGGCGGTATACTGGACGGCGGATAAAATATACCTAAATGATGTAGTGTTAACACGGGAGCAGCTATCTATTGGTTCTTCAACTCAGCGGCAGGAGCACGCACCACTCCTACTTGACACACAGCGACAACGGCTAAAGCAAATTGTGGAAACTGTGCACATGGAGAAGCCTCTGTTGCTTTGTGGTGCCACAGATAGTGGTAAAACCAAACTAATTGATGCGCTCTGTGTGCTGTCTAATCGCTTGTGCAACTCAGATAACATTGATGATTCAGTTACAGGCAGTTTTCAACAGGTATCTAAGATAATAATATTTTTATACCCTTAATCCATGAAGCTGGTAAAAAAAGGGTATAAAGGTTTTCTCCGACCCCATAAAGTTTAAATATTCTTGATCAGCATCAACAGCCGAGTCGATTTAGCCATGTCCGTCTGTCTATCTGTATGTATGAATGCGTCGACTTTGGATATAAACTCTCCTAATCCCTAGGCATAGCAAGTTTGTTTCAAATTTTCGATAACTTTTCCGGTTTACGATATACACATGTAATCGATAACAGAAATATCTTAAATTTTAAAAATTTGAAAATGTTGATTGAAACAAAATAATGAACTTTTTATTGAAATTTTTATTCAACTCGGTTAAGAAACACCGGAGATATGAAACCATCAAGCATTGCTACAGTGGTACACGTACATATGTGTGTGTCTGTCAGCTTGACCGTCGGTCCGTCTGTATGGTCAAGGGTTAAGGGTATCTTCTAGTCGAGCTTACTCAACTAGAGCCTTCTTACTTGTTAAATCAGAGTTTGCTGTCCGTCCTTATGAGTGCGCATTTCTTACTAACCTTTATTGTTAGATTCTTGAAACCCTGCAAATATCTTACGACCTGCGTCAGATATCAATATTGGTGCTTAAGTAAGGGGCTGGTTTATCAACAGCATCAAAACACCATCATCCAAGGCTCTCCCTTTTCAAGCGAATTCTTTAACACCTCTTCTATACGGGTATTAGAGTATTCCGCATCAGTTGGTTCCGATTGCAACGTTTTAAATTATTATGCTTTGTTTTTTATAGATCGATCTAAATCGTCATTTGGAGGATATCTATAAGAGCGTACAGGTATTGATGTTTGCCGTTTCTCAAAAGGCTTACATGCAACAGACAGCCTTGGCTTTAGTTCATCAACTGTGGAACACTTTCAGCAAATACAATAAACTAGTTAGAATGACCACAGGTGAGTGGCAGAGTGGAATGGAGTTTAGAAATTCCTGCTTAACGAACCTCTCTTTCAAAATTTTCTGTTCTAAAGAAACACAACAACATAGCGTTGCAGATGAGCTAAAAATGTTTGAGCGCCGTTTGGTTGTCCTAGACGACATCATTGCCAAGCTGGAACAGATGCCACTTAGTTGCCGCGTTGCACTCTTCCAGCAGCTGCCACAAAACAAATCCCAGCTGCGTTTATTGCAGTCCTACATCAAATCAGTAGATTCACTTAACACGGGCGGCTCCTTTGAGTGGGTCGATTCTAATATTGTAACATCCTTGAAGTGTGGCCAGTATATTTTGCTGGAGCATGTGAATCTGTGCTCTTCTGCTGTACTAGATCGGTTGAATCCAGTGTTTGAGCCCAACGGATGTCTTTTAATAGCGGAGAAAGGCATAAGTACACAGGAAAGTGCTGAGGTGGTAAAAAGATCACCAAACTTTAGAGCTTTTCTCACAATCGATCCCAAAAACGGAGAATTATCACGCGCTATGCGCAACCGTTGCGTCGAACTGTTCGTGTCCAAGGCTGCCTATAGCATTGACGATATGCGCGCCATCGTTCATGGTCAGGGAGTGCATCAAATAGCAGCCATTGACTGTATGCTGGCAATACATAGGTATATAGCTCAGCTAACTGAGTTCAATTCATATACTATATCGCATCTGACGCGATTTGGCTTTCTAACAGCCGCTTACAAGCGCATTGGCTATAATCTAAAACGTGCCATCTATGTGGCCAGCATGGAGGTTTATGTGTATGCAGCCAGCATGGACTTAATGGGCTATGGTCTGGCCTACTATCAAAACAAATTGCGCGATGTTGTGCTATCACAAACTGAGACCTACGTGGAAGCTGCTGAAGACCAGGACGATTTTCTGTCTGATGTAATACTGCGCACAGATAAGCTAAATGCCCTGACTTTAATCAAACTAAAAACATCGACATTAAAGCTGCTTTTAAAGACACCAACTGATAAGGAGTTACCCAAAAAGCAGCTTACGTCCATATTTTATTCCATGTCAGCTATTAACATGGATCGATTTAATGTAACGCAGTTTACCCGATACATGATCCATATGCTGTACGAAATGAGCTCTTTTGATGAGCTGCCAACTCTGCATTTATATCTGCAGAAATGTTTAACAGATCATCCCAAACTACAGAAACTCTCAGCGAGATTGTATGCCTGCCTGATGCAGCAGGGAAAAAGTTTTCAGCGGCTTTTAACTCATTTGCCCTGGCATCAGAAACTCTTTCCACGGCTCCGTGATTATGCCAATCAGTCACCGAATAGTGACGCTGGCCCAGATGCTGCCCTGTCGTTAAGTGTTTCCTTGTTTGCTCAATTGCTGCTCCATGAGGTACCCAAGCAAGCTGTTACCCATATACGGCATTTGGATGCACTTCAATACTCGCAGGCACTGCGTGATAACAATATAACAGAGAAATACGGAAACGATTTTCTGAGGCACCTTTCCAACTACCTTGAAAACATGCAAGTGGCACTGCAACAACATTTAAGTGCAGCCAAGTTTGAGCTCTCACAATATGGCAAATTTCTAACCAAGTTAAGTTGGTTTAATCGCATGCTAAACACAGCTCAACAAAAACTGATTCAACATAATGAACTGCATGCACCTGTGATGCATAAACTCGTGCTTCATTTTAAGTGGGTAGAAAAACATTTGGTCTCTGCCATTTTGGAGTCATGGCCCGATTTTTTTCACATTCATGAGGGCCTACGTCAGAGTTTAGAGCTGATGAGAGCGTATGTGCAGGAGAACAAACGACCAATGAATGTGTCCTGCAAGATTTATGCCAAACAATTTACACAGTTTCAACCCTATTACCTCGAGAAACAGGTGAGTGTAAATATATTCTTAAACATAAATAATGTAGTTAATGAATAGAGAAAATAATATTGATAATTTTTTTTTCCATAATTGCAGATAATACTACATAAAAAACTGTCGCAGTTGCAGCAGTTGCTGAATGTAGTGCCATACTACGGCAGTATGGGCAGGAAATTATGGATAAACAAATGGCTGGCCCTGCAGTCGGATGAAGCGCATAAGTGGCGCACCTTATTGCGCATACACACCCCCAGCTGCCAACTAAAGCAGTTTGAACTAAATGACAGCTCTATAGAAAATTCTAAATTGCAAGCTGCGCTTTGTAAATTAGCGAATCAGCTAAAAGAGCAACAACATCTACAGCATAAGCAGGAAGTGGGCATAGAAATCGATTCAGAAATCGAACAAGTCAAAAAGCAGTTGACTACTAGCCATAATGAGGATGAGGATACACATGTGGTTGAATTAAATGACGCCCAGTTAAAGACCTATCAGCTGCTGCACGCCGCATTGCGTGATTTTTTCATGGATCGTGCGCTTAGCAGGGCACTTCATGTGGATTTCAATGAGAAACTAAATCAGCTCTACATCGAACAACTGTTTACGCTGAATGGACATCTATGGCAGTGCCTAAACACGCTTAACACTGCGACACACGGCTATATAATGTTGGCGTGGAAAGAATTGACTGAAGCACTGCAGCAATTTAACAGTCCGGAGCAGTTCGGAGCCCTGATGGAAAAGCAATTCTGCAGTAGCAGTTGCTACAAGGCACTACGCAGCTATCTTCGTCAATATCGCCAGGTTCTGCAATGCTATCAGCTGGAAAATTTAGCCACACGTTTCGACTGTGTTCAGGTGCCAATCGGACAAGAGCTAGATTGTCGCTATTCCTATCAGGGGCCTGCTTTGAGCAACGTTGTGCTTGCCTTAGTTTGTCAATCAAATGGAGATTTGCTCTCTGTGCCACTAAGTGAATTACAACCGTGGCGTCAAACGTTGCAGCAGACACGTCAAATACTCTGGCAGAATTCGCAGCTTCTAACCTGCCGACATAACCCCGAGCTTAACAATCTGCACTTGGTACAGGAGAATGGCAGACAGTTGCTTAGAGAATTGGAATATGTGCAAGTGCAAGTGAAGCAGCAGCGTCGGCAATCGGATGCGGGCTTCGAGAGGTGTATGGAGGAGCTACAGCAGACTCTGCAACAATTGCAGTTGCCTCAGGAACAGACACAGCCATTGCTTTCCAGCCTTAATGCAGGTCTAGCCAACACGCTTATAGGCGCTTTGGAGCTGTGCGTTTTAACGCACGCGCCACTCATTGATCCTGTTGAGAAAAATCGCTTAAGAAATATCTACATAGCAGAGGACATTGACTGCCTCGAGCATTTAGCAGGTGCATATGATTTTATGCGCATCATTATGAAGTACCAACACTTTGGCCATCAAATTTATGATGAAATGCAGGAGCGACTACATGCAGCACAGCAGCAACAGAAACAACTTAACCAAAAGATAGCAGTGCGACCCGATCAATGCCAGTATGCCAGCTTGGTCCAAGATTTGATGCACTTTCTTAAATCGAATTGCGACTGTGAAGCATTATACAAGTTGATTACGCTTATACGTGAGAACTGGTCCCATTTTGTGGGTAAGCAACGAGCTAGTGAGCAGCAACTGCGGCGAGGTGCTGAACTGCTTAATAAAATGGAGTTGTGGCTAACGAATGCACAACGGTTTGTGCATCACACGCTTGCCCGTTATGATTCCTACTATCAGGACTTTATTCAACCCATAAAATGTGCTGTCAATCAAATGCGTTTTGGGCTGGAACAGCTTAAACAACTCTTCAGTCGTCTACTAATTACCGGCAGTGCAGCGGAGGCCGTAAAACAGGAGAAAATCATCGCCCAAATAGGGGAGTATCCAGCACAGCGTCCTTTGGATATCCGAAATAATCATGTTTATGGACTGATTGCAAAACTGCCGCAAAGCGAACACGAATATTTCCGCCTGCTCAAGGCTAAGCTCAGCGAACTGGGCAACTTTATAAGAATCGCTTCGAGAATTGATGAGACTATTTTTGTGGCATACGATGATGCGCTGAGTATTTGCAATCGCACTTGGCAACAGGAAGAACAGCGTCGCAATGAACAGCTTGCTGAAGAGCAGAGCTTGTACAAGACCAAGACCCTGGGTGGCGTTGAGGATGAGGAGCTGGAGGCGCTGCAGGAGATTGAACAGCATTTTCCCACAAGTTTTGAGGAAGATTTTGCTGAATTTGTTGATCAGCCTACGCTGGAGCAGGTGCTCAAGCTGGACAAAAAGGCAACGAAAAAAGTCAAGCTTGTACAAATAGTCAATGAGCATGATTATGTATTCCTTGCGCGCAATTTTATCGAGTCCATGAGCAGATACACAACTGTCAGCTATAAAAAGTGTGAGCAAGAGAACCAGCATCCGCCATTGCAACTTATTCAGCCTTTTAAGGCGCGTTTGCAGGTCTTTGCGCAGTTACACGGGCATTATAGGACTGCCCTGGGACCGTCGCTGGATGACAGCGTCTACAATGGTCTAACCTTTGCCGTGGCGCTGCAACAGTGTCAGCTAAAGGATATTGATCTGGAGGCTGGCTTCAGCAGTTCCACATATGATTTTTACAAGGACTCTAACATTGCCGGGATAACTGGATGTCTCAATGTCATGGAACGCATTGAAAAACGTGTGTTGGAACAACTGGAAGTGTATCCGGAACACGCTGGCTTAGCGGACATAAAGTTAGTCATCTCACGCATACGTAAACTACCAGCGAATGCACCTGTGGCGCGCTTTAACACTGGTTTCCAGCTGTTGCGTCAAAAACTAGCGTTATGGAACGAGCTGGCGCACAGTAAAAATAATTTCGTCTCGGAGGAAATTGAGGTTGCGGAGTTTGTGCAGCGCTGGACCAAACTGGAGTTGCAGCACTGGCGCAATTGCCTCAATAAAACTGCCCAAATGGTAGAGTTGCGCGCCTATCGCTATTGGTTTTTTATCTATAATCTTTTACAAACGAATGTCGAGCTCTCAGAATTGATACGAACAATGCGTCAGTTTGTGGAGGCTTCGTGCTATGGCGATTTCCATGTGCGTCTGCAGCTCCTTCATGGCTTTGAGATGTACCTGCACAATGTGGAACGTGTGGGAAAAGCCAAACTAGATATGCAACCGCTTATTGCTGGACTACATAATCTTCAATTATACTTTGATCAGTTCGCTCACGAAGTATCGGACACCGTGAGAGTTCGCCGTGCACCCATTGAGAAGAAACTGCGCGAGTTTGTCAAGATTCAGAGCTACAACAAGGATCTAAGCTACTTTAGTATGCGCAACAATGTGGCCAGTGTGCATCGGAATCTGGGCAAGTTTCTAAAAGAGTATCGCCTGGTGCTGGAACAGAAGATCAGCGAAGTGTTTCAGCCCAAGGATTCTACTGTTAAGGACTACAGCATGGATAAAGGCAGGCATAAGCATAAGTTCATGTCCTATCACTTAGACAGCCAGAACTTTGTGGCTCCGGAGCAACTGCTTAACAGATATATCTCACTGTATTTGGGATCTGATTTGGGTTCAGGGTCAGATTCGGTGCCATTGCTGCAAAAGCTGGGTAAGCACTTTAAAACTGCACGAAATATTGTGCAGCAGACGCTAAATCACATGGGCTATGGTCCGCTTTTGACGGAGCTGGATAACCTGGTCACGGTTCAGTTAGAGCGTTGCGAAGAACTGCGCAATCTGAACGTTGATCGGAGCAAGGAGCGTCTGCAGCAAAAGCTGCAGGCCAAACAAATATTGCAGCAAAAGCGAAAAGCGTTAACCGACCTCTTTAAACTGCTTACGCGTCTCGGCATTAGCTATAAGTCCGGGCTGATAGAGCTCTCACTGCGTGGCGAGTTTGAGAACTTTCAACTGGCACCATTCTGCATCGAGGCAATGTTGCCGCAGTTGCACTCTAGTGGCAGGCAGTTTAATCAACAGCTGGATCAATACTACATGAAGAGTGTTTTCAAGCTAAAACTTTTGCAGAACATAATGCTTACACCGCTCTCAGAGCTGGGACCTCCGAACATAGAACGCATTAAAGGTTTCGCCGTGGATCTCTTTCTAAACGTTCAGCAGCAGCGCGAGAAGTTATCTAGCGCCACACGGCAGTTGCATGAGTTGCGCAATGCTTTGCAACAGCTGCGCCATGTGGCAGACATAGTCTTGTCTGCGGAGACATCGATTCAACAGCTTAGATTCTCGTCCAATGCCGATGAGTGTGTGCAGCTGAAACACCAACTTTGCCAGATACAGTACGTTTTCCGCCAGTGGCAGCTGCTGCTCAATTGTGCCCCGTCGGAGAGCAGCAGCGAGAACAGCGTACTGCTTTTAAGTCCCATATTGCAACAAAGTGAGGTGCATGAACATTGTACGGTGATATTGAGCTGCAGTCAGGCATTGCTGCTGGAGCTGGATCGTGCGCCATTGGAATTCCTGGATAGCAACAAGTTGGCACAATATCAGTGCAGCTATCAGAAAATCTTGGACAGCATAAATCAGGTTCTGGCCCATCTTAATACTGGCCATGAGGAGCATTTACCGTTAGCACAGCCGCTTTCAGTGCTGCTTACTCATTTAAAGAAGAGCAATCGCAGTGATACTACAACAACTGAACCCGTTGAGCTTAACAATGTGAATGCCGAGCTGGCCAACATAGCTCATGGTGCGCTGCTGGCGGTGCAGAATATTTACAAACAGCATAGAAAGAAGCTGGAGGATGATCTGGAAACCAAGGACGACGAAATCCTCAAAAATCAGCATCTAAAGCAACATTTGACAGGTCAATTAAATGCTGACTGGCAAACATTAAGCTTGCCACGCACACTTAGCAAGCTTTCCAATGTTTTGCTGGTCCTTAAGCACGCCAAACCCAGCAAAGAGCAACTGATTTACTTGCGCCGGGCCGTAGCGCTATTGCCTGTTTTGGAGCAGTATCAATTGCTAGCTGATTATGTGCTTCTGCAGCAATTAGGAACGCATAAGGTGTCTGTCAAAATGCTTTCGATAATGCTAACCGCATTCGTGGAGATTGGAAATAAGGGTTTCTGTGTGCCAACAGACCTAATACAGGACGAGGAGGGTCAGTCTAAGCAAGACTCAAAGAATGGCGAGGGCTTTGGCCTTGAAGATGGAACTGGAGAAAACGATGCGTCAGATAAAATTGAGTCCGAGGACCAGCTGGATGATGCCAAGCGGCCTGAGGATCGCAAGGATGACGGTAACAATGAGGAACCCGACTGCAAGGAGGAAAAGGGCATTGAAATGAGCGATGACTTTGATGCCAAAATGCAGGACGTGGAGAAGCCGGAAAACGAGGAAGATGACAGTGGTGAGTCTGAAAATGAGGATGAACTTAATAAAGAAATGGGCGATACGGAAGAGGGCGCCGAGAAGCTTGATGAACAGATTTGGGGAGACGACGAAGAAAAGCAGCCCGAAGAGGAGGAGCCCGACATGAATGAAGAGGATCAGGGAAAGGGCACAAAAGATGAGAAAGATGATCATAACGATCTAGATACCAAGAACGATGCTGCCAAAGAGGATGAAAAAGGTGAGCATGAGAAGGATGCTCTCGATGCAACAAATGAGCCCAGTAGCGGCGACGATAAGCGAAAGGAGCAGGCCAAAGATATTAATGACGTGAAGGAGCCAGAACTCGATGAGGAACAGACGAATGCCATGCACAATGAGCTCGAGGAGCCACAAGAACCTGAAGAAATGGACTTGGGCGAGATGAACAACATAGACGAAGGCCATGACAACGAAGCTGATGAGGCAAATGATGAAAATCCCTTCGACATAGATGCTATGAAAGAGAATATGCAGCCGGCCGAAGAAGCTAACGAGGCAGATAGCGCTGAAGAGGAGGCTAAAGAGGATCAGTTTGACTCAGATAATAGCGAATCCGACGAAGAGGAAGCCGGTACTGAAAAAAAAAGCACAGAAAATGCCAAAGACGATGCCGAAAATAACGAAGAAAATGCAGATAACGAAAAAGCAAACGTTGAGCCAGAAACCCAAACACATGGTGAATTGAATGAAGAAGAGCAGAAGCAGGAGGAAACACCTGAGCCAGAGGCCCGTGAAGAAAAACCAGAGGAGCATACACAATCAAAGGACAAGTCTAGCAAGGAAGACAATGTACAATCTGTGCCCGATACCGAACATAACAGTTCAGCAGATCAAATAGAACAACAGACACAAGACGAAAATATCAAACAAGATCAGAAAATGGACGAACAGGAGACGGGTGAAGAGAAAGATGGCGTGGGTCAGGCCGAAAATGATGTACGTTAGAATCTAATTACTTTGCAAGCATTTTTTTAAAGACCTTTTAAATTTGTAGACAAACGAAGGGGGTCATAAGGGCGTTGCCGAAACCAAGGAGACCATTTCACAAGAGGAGCGTAAAAACGAGAAGCCAACACAGGATAAGCGTAAACAAGGACGAACCAATGAAGAACGTACTCTAGGTAAAAACGCACAATAAACACAAACTTTCAATCTTATAACTTGTCTTTTTATTTCTTAACCCCCTTAATAGGCGTGGCGCAGCAAAATAAACTAAAGCAGCTCAAGACAATCGACCAAATGAAAGAGTCCAAGGATAATGAAAATGAACAACCAGATCAAACGGATGAAAATGTCGAGACGGAGGAATATCAACATGTTAAGGAGCCAAAATCCAACGATAAAACAACGTTGGACAATGCCACAGAGGAGCAATCAAAACAAATCAAACATCAAGAGAATGAAGAGGTTAAAGACGATGAAAACGCTGACATCGAAAACACAGACGAACTAATGGCAGAGGAAGAGACAACGACACAAGAGCAGGAGGATGCACAATTAGAGCAGCTAAGCTTAGAAAAAACAAACAAGAATTCCGAGAAACCTTCGAAGACAGAGCAGGCAAAGGAGCGACTAGAAACACTGGAGCAAATGGATATTGAAGGCGAAGTGGTGCCAACAATAATGGTGCCACGTAGCACTGAGACCACTGCGCATAGCAAGTAATGCCAATAATATTATCTAATATTTTTAATGAATTTTAAATAATCGTTAATGTTATATATGTAGCGCGGAGTTGTTGCAGGATAAGAGCACACAGGCCCAGGAACTGAGCACAGTCGAGCAAATTGAATTGCGGCATATGTATCAGCAACAACTGATCAGCTCAAATGCAGTTAGTTTAATCCTAATACAAAATAACCAATTTCATAATAACTAATAACACAATATTTTGTCAGATTTTACCACATCACGAGGATTTTGAGAGTTGGTCTAGCATTTCTAATCGCATGACCCAAAACGCCCGTGAGTTATGCGAACAGTTGCGCCTCATATTAGAGCCAACGAAATGCACACGGCTTAAGGGTGATTATCGCACAGGACGTCGCATCAATATGAAGAAAATCATACCTTACATAGCGTCGCAGTTCCGCAAGGACAAGATTTGGTTGCGTCGCACAAAACCGGCACAGCGTGACTATAAAATTACCATTGCCATTGACGATTCCAAATCCATGCATCACAACAATTCTAAAACATTAACACTGGAGGCCATATCGTTGGTTTCGCAGGCGTTAACGCTACTGGAAAGTGGTCGCCTAAGTATAGTATCGTTTGGAGAAGCACCTCAAATCATTCTTAACCACACGGATCAGTTTGATGGACCGCGATTAGTAAGTGCACTCAATTTTGCGCAAGATAAAACGAAAATAGCGGGCTTGCTGGACTTTATACGCACAGTTAACATCGAAGAAAGCGGTCTTGGCGGCAACAATGGTCTATTTGAGAATCTGCTGCTCATATTAAGCGATGGCCGAAATATTTTCAGTGAGGGTAATCAGAAAGTGAAGAATGCCATTAAATTAGCAAGACTGCAGCGCATATTCCTTGTTTACATTATCATCGATAATCCGGAAAATAAGGTTTGTTTAAACTTTCAACTAAGCTCAAATGTTTTACTTTTAACCGATGTATTTTTGTGATTTTTTGCAGAACTCTATTCTGGACATACAACACGTGGAAGTAAATGCAGATGGTTCGGTTAAAATTAGTTCATATTTGGATAGTTTTCCTTTCCCATATTACGTAATTGTCCGTGACCTAAATCAACTGCCACTGGTGCTAAGCGAAGCCATGAGACAATGGTTCGAATTAGTAAATAGTGAATAGTAATTTTGTTTTGTATATAGCACAATTAAGCTATTTTGTCTAACACTGTGTTAGATTTAAGTAAAAACGTTTTACGAAAATGTATGTACCCTTTGGCATGCTATTATAATACTAATAGAAGTAAATTACATTCTTTTGTAAATTGTATTTAAATATATATATATATATATTTATGTGGTTGACTTTATTACAATTGAAAATGACCCATTCCTTATACATATGTAAGCGTGTCTAATGTAGTTATTAGTACAGTACGACATGTAACTCAAAAGGATATTCCCTTGAGTTAAGTCCTTGTCGGAATAGCTGGGTATGCTGCCAAGCCACGTCACCCTTACCGCCGCTTAATGTGGCTACAATCTGGAATTCACTGGCGTTTTCAATGCAGTTATTGCCATCACTGGTTTCAACTCTCACATTAATTTTTCCCTCGCCAAATGTTTTGGTTTCGAAACTAAGTTTATATGATTTCACCTTAAGATTTGATTTGGTTAAATTAAATTTCCAAATAATTTCAGCGCTGTCCGTATCCTCTGTAAAAATATAATTATATTAGTTTATTATAGATAAAGATAATCATATCTCTGAGTTTACCTAATCGTGCCAAATAGGCCATTTTCCAGTCACGCTCTACCTTGCGAAAAATGTTCTTCGACGCGAATTGAGCACTTTGCCATGTTTTGTACGTTTCAAGTACATTCACCTGTTCGCCATCTATAAAAAGAAAGAAATCACTCATCAGGGAAATTGATAACATTTGCTTTTAGCTCTTTTTAAACACCTTTGGTATATCGTTCGTACGTATCGCTGGCACAGCTGTAGCGTAAATTTAACTGACGGCGCTCCAGTTCAGTGTCGGTTGGCGTAAAAACAAAAATCTGCAATTAAATAATCATGATCATATGGACAATGGCAATCAACATTAGCGCTGCCTATGCTGCTGACTCACATTAGTGAATGTGTGTTCACCACGCGACTGTCGCCACGACAAGCTCCCAGAGCTTCGACCTTTCAGCTCGCTCTCCGTTGGCGTGCTGCGTAATTTGAAATATATGAAGAACAGCTTTAGTTACAAAAAAAAAAACAACAGCAGTAATCAATGCATTACCGTTCAACGGTCATTGAGATGACCTCGAACATGTTACGCTTGCTAATGAATTTTTTGCGTTCGGCAGTTGAAAATTGTTGGCGTTTTGCTCGAATTACATTCAGCGTTTCAATAAGCTCCTTTTCAGCGCAGAGTTTGCGCTGGTGCAATACTTGCTGATGATTATTCGTATAGCGCCAGGTCACATCCTGGGCATCATCACGCGAGTAAGCAAACACATAATCTATGGTACGTTTCCAGCCATGTTGATACATAAGCGGTGAATCCACCACATTGTCAGATGGATCAACATGCAGCCAGCGCATTTGCGTCTCGGAATATACCTCAGTCCAAACATGATCAAAGTGGGAGTGCACCAGTCGTGCATCGTAGTCCAGGCAACGGCACAGGAATGTAAAGCAATTGGCAAATTCTCCGCAACGACCCTTACGCGATACTAAAAGCTGTGAAATGTCATTGTAGCGATGGAATTTAGTTTCTTGGCCACAGCAAACGGTAACCTCGACGCGCACATCGCCCTCAGTTTGGGTACGACGCAGTTTGCCATCTTCACTTCCGCATACCTGGCACGGTATGTTATTGACCCACTCGAAAAACTGCGTTTTAAACCAGTTGACCAACTCCACAAGCAACAAATCTCGTATACATGGCTCCTTCTCTTGGCATTCGCCTGATGCGATCAACTCTTGCATGGTTAGCAGTTTACTGCTGGCATTCGATGTAAGTTCATCAACGGGTATAAGACTACGACCGCTGGCCAGAAGCGCCTCATCCTCATACTGCATAATTGCATCGCTGTACAGTTCCAGAGATTGTAGAAAACGGTTGGGAGTGCGCTAAATACAAATTTACTCTATTAGAAATAATTGTTGATTTCCCAAATTATATGCAGTAGTCGTTTGAAATCAAAACTACTAAAAGTTTGAGTAAGAATCGTAAACATAAATTCGTATCTGTCGTGTGAAGACGAAATACTATTTATAAAATATAGGCTGACTTCTGCATATATAATTTTTTATCTGTGTGTACTAACGAGTAGTCGTGGAAAGGTAATGCGTTGTCTATAGGGCACTGAAGGTTGAATGAACAAAGCCGTTGAGCAGGCAGCTGGCATTTCTGGCCGTGTTGATGTTGATATAGGCTTGGCATGTGCATTAATTGGACCTTAAAACACAACACAAACACAAATCAATTAAAATGAATAAGATAAATATCTTGCTTTAGTTACTTTTTGGAATTGCGCCGTTAAGCCACGCCTCCCGTCGCTTGCTTAAAACGTCTCTGTATTTTTCTATCAGTTGCAGCGGCACATCGTTGGGCAGCGTATACACGTTGGAGCTTGGCAAGCGTTTAAAACCGATTGCAGTGAGCAACCTTTCGCTGCCCGGCAATGAGAGCAGATTCTCCTTGATCATTTTATTTTCCAGTCTTATAGTGCGAAACTTTACGTTATTTGGCTGGCTAAGCACATTCTCGAGCAAGACGAGCAGTATGCGTGCCGCCTCTAAATATTGCTGTTGCTGTTGTGCTGTAGATGTCGCCCGTGGCTGTGGCTCAATCAACTCAACGCATTCCATGTTAATGTCAACCATGTTGATGGAAGCGCAACCACAATCAAATAAGTCGCAATGCCGCTACAGACGTCGGGTTATGTTATTGTGGGTGGGTGGGTAGTAGTCTGGCTGCCTTCTCGTTTAGAGAGGAGCGATGTATTAGAGAAATTTATCGAAAGTGTTTATTAATTTAAGAAGGAATATTGAAGAATATATCAATTAGGAAAAAGAAACAACATAAATACACTAGAGTTCAATATCAGCTTAATCAGCTAATGTATAGTATCGATTATTGATTGGCAAAATATATTTTTGGCATTTTCAGTTTGGTATTTTCGTGTTAGGTGGCAACGCTGAGCCAGCTTCAGTTTCAACCACTTTTGAAAAAAGTAGGCGTCGGTTCAATTGTAAAGCGTCAGTCATTGTGCAAAGTTTGCGCAGCGCTAAATTTAGAGAATCAGTTAACAAAAAAAAAAAACTATATCCGTCTCTAAAAAGGTAATAATTTCAATCTTTTATTGTGCATGTTGTCTGCACTCAAGTTTCAAGACCAACGGCGACGTCGAACTGACATTTCATACATATTTTGAATTGTGCCTTTTGTCTTCTTTTTCGTTATTTATTAGTAAATTAATCAAACAGCATAATAATGTGTGACGAAGAGGTTGCCGCTTTGGTTGTCGATAACGGTTCCGGCATGTGCAAAGCCGGCTTTGCCGGTGATGACGCACCACGCGCCGTTTTTCCATCAATTGTTGGCCGTCCGCGCCATCAGGGCGTAATGGTTGGAATGGGTCAAAAGGACTCGTATGTGGGCGATGAGGCACAGTCGAAGCGTGGTATCCTTACGCTAAAATATCCAATTGAACACGGAATTGTGACCAACTGGGATGACATGGAAAAGATCTGGCATCACACCTTCTACAATGAGCTGCGTGTGGCACCTGAGGAGCATCCCGTGCTTCTAACCGAGGCTCCCCTTAATCCCAAAGCTAATCGCGAGAAAATGACTCAGATTATGTTTGAGACATTCAACACGCCCGCGATGTATGTGGCTATTCAGGCTGTGCTTTCTTTGTACGCCTCCGGTCGTACTACAGGTATAGTTTTGGATTCTGGTGATGGTGTCACCCACACCGTGCCCATTTATGAAGGCTACGCCCTGCCCCATGCCATTTTGCGTTTGGATTTGGCTGGTCGCGATTTGACCGATTATCTGATGAAGATCCTTACCGAGCGTGGATATTCATTTACTACCACTGCTGAGCGTGAAATTGTGCGCGACATCAAGGAGAAGTTGTGCTATGTCGCTTTGGACTTTGAGCAGGAGATGGCCACCGCTGCATCCAGCTCGTCGCTAGAGAAGTCGTATGAGTTGCCCGATGGACAAGTCATTACCATTGGCAATGAGCGTTTCCGCTGCCCCGAGGCCCTATTCCAGCCCTCATTCTTGGGTATGGAGGCATGTGGTATTCATGAGACTACCTACAATTCGATCATGAAGTGCGATGTCGATATTCGTAAGGATCTGTATGCCAACACTGTGCTCTCTGGTGGCACAACGATGTATCCAGGCATTGCCGATCGTATGCAGAAGGAAATCACAGCCCTGGCTCCGTCCACTATGAAGATTAAAATTGTAGCACCACCAGAGCGTAAATATTCCGTTTGGATTGGTGGCTCCATTTTGGCCTCCCTGTCCACATTCCAACAGATGTGGATATCGAAGCAAGAGTACGATGAGTCTGGTCCATCCATTGTTCATCGCAAGTGCTTTTAAGCTGCAACAAAATGTGCTGCTGCTGCTGGTATTGGGCGTGGTTCTGTCTGTACTACCTGCCCCCGCCCCGTACCCACAAAACTGCCATTTACACACAAAGAGCTAAAAGGGTGGATAAAAAAACGAATTATACAACAACAGCAACCAAATCAACAGCAACAAGGATAAACTAAACTCCATTATTATTATAATATAATTTTTTTCCAACAATTTTATATGAAATCATACCAGAAACGCTATTACACATAAGTAATTAGCACTTTATTTTGTGTTTTATCAAAATTCACGAGTTCATACACCACATTGGTATTATAAAAATAATAAAATTTGGCATTAAACATTCCTACATACACTATCTACATATAAATTTGTAGTATTAAACATATTCCCTTCCTTCCCCCATACATTCATATGTATTTATATAAATATATATAGAAAAGCTAAAATGTATTTGTAACCGCTTGGAAGCTAATAAAAAGCGACAAAGAACTGAATATGGCTAAACTACATTTATAGTGACTTACAACAGGGTTTTTTATACCCTTAACCCATGAAATGGATAAAAAAGGGTATAATGGTTTTGTGCAAAAGTATGTAACAGGCAGAAGGAAGCTTTTACGACCCCATAAAGTATATATATTCTTGATCAGCAACAACCGGTTTACGATATGTAATCGACAACAAAAAAATCTTGAATTTCGAAAACTTGAAAATGGGGATTGAAACTATTAACAAAATAGTGGACATCTGTGATATTTGTATTAAAATCGGTTGAGAAATTTGATCAAACATTGGTACAGTGGTACACGTACATATGTGTGTATGTCTATCAGACCGACCGACTGTCCGTATGGTTAAGGGTTAAGGGTAACTTCTAGTCGAGCTTACTTGACTAGAGCCTTCTTACTTGTTTTTATTTGTATTTGATCATATCAGAAAATGACTAAGACTATAAAATCATTAATATGAAGTTGGTCATCGCGCGGGCGTTGCCGATAAGGCGTTTACTAATGCTGTGCGTTAAGCCAATATCATTCGATTTGTGAGCAAAAAGAAACAAAAGACGGAAAACACACACACGCATACACACAAATTTCGCAGGAAGTCTTCAATAAACAAATGTTGAATAGACCTTAGATGTTGCTGGTTGATTGCTGCTGTGTTGCCAGCATCGTTTGGTGCCTTATCAGCAAAATAAACCGCTACCCTTGCCGGCCCCCACCCCAAAGAATAAATCAAACGGTTGCAAATGCCGAAAACAGCTGTTGGCACTGTCGTTTACCTTATAAGGCAATATTATTGTCTATTCGTGCTTGTCGTCTGAACAATTGAAGTTTATGCCCGAATTAATCAACGAGTGCAAAATCGAAAACAACAATAGTGAGCAACCCAGTGAACGCTTTGCTTCACTGACTCATTCACAAACGAAATCGTCATCAAATGGCATTGTTGTCGTTGTCTTTGCCTGCTTGACCACATGTTGCCATTTACACACACACCCAATGTCAGGGTGTACCGGACGGGAGAGTAGTCCGATACACAAACATACGACAGTTTAGGCAGAGCTTTAAATGCATTTGTTTTTGTTTTGTTTAAAAAAAAAAAATAATAATAAAAATAGACTAGTAAGATGGCTTTAGTCGCGCAAGCCCGACTGTGAGATACTCTGTCAGGCCTGTACCATTTTTTTCAACCGATTTCATAGATTTTCATTATTTTATCTACGGCTTCAAATAGTATAGTTTCTGAAGTCGCTAGCTCTCATAGTCTCATAGGGATTGATGGAGACATACAGGAGGTACTCGACTAAGCGAGTTGATTATGATTAAATATATTTTATAGGCACGCCTAACACTTGTGCCCCACACACCCATATATGGGTCGTGGCTATTAAAATACGTATAGTCACAATGCTAAGATCAAAAGCTCATACCTTTTTTAAAATACAATGTGAATGTTCATATACCTACCCACATATACATATATGTACATACTTATGTATGTATATAATTTGCTTTGTTATATCGTCAAAATATCAAATGTTTTCAAATTATTTTTCTTTTATACATGTTTTGAGTAAATACAAATATAGGTTCAAAAGTGTTACATATATACACCGTATACATAATGTATTTATTATTATTTTGAAACCATTTCTGTAGTATATTGTTTTACAGAAATCGTTTATTGCAATCGTTATATATGTTTTACTATATGTTTCTGTTTTGAAATCAGCTTAAATTTTGTGTTTGTGTTCTAACAACCAGTTATATTATTTAATATGACACTTTTGCAAGGGATCCTTTAATAAACTCCCATTGACAAGTAATAATTTAAACAAATTCGAATACAGTTAAAAATGTTTTTTACTTATTTTGATTACAATTTATTGTATTTGTATTTTTGTTTTGTGCATTAATATTTGTAGAAGCAAACCCATAGAGGAAAGCATTTAAATACTTACTTTATAAGAACACATACATAAGTACTAAAGTTAGAATTATAAGATCAGCCTTCAATTCATGCTTTCTAGGTTAAGATATACTTACATAGATTAGGTATTAAAATAATTTCGATATTAAGGTATAAAAAGCAGAATTTGTTTATTTTTATTGCACTTATGTTATATATGAAAATAAATTATGATTGGGGCGAACAAAAAAAGTGGATTTTAATTATGAAATAATACTCACCAAAATAATAATAAAAATTAAAATCAAATGCACTGAAATGCAAAAAATAAACATCAAGCAATGATTACTTGAGATTTTCTAAAAAAATTCCATGGTTTTTTTTTACATAAATTACCGTAATACATTTTATTTTGACGTTTTTGTTCTGAATGTACATGATTCGTGGTGATTGTGTATATTTAAATGTTCATACCTTTAATGTATATAATTTAATTGATAAGAATTACAATTTAAATATATAACGTTAATTATATGGATTTAACTTTATTGCATTTCATAATGTATTTGTATTTTTTTTGTTTTAAATTGCATTTTTTGTTGTTATATTATTTTTATTTTATGAATAAACAATTCAGATAAAGCATATACATGTGTCGTTGATTATGTTGAGTGTGTGTGTTTTAAATATATAGTAAGACACGAAAAGTTTTAAATAAAGCATAAATATGTAAATACTTATATATAACGTTAATAATGGCTATATAACTAAAAGAAAAATATGGATATATGTATGTATGAAAATCCTATTATGAACTGTGACTTTATATGTTTCGCGATTATATGTATATGTATAAATATAAGTATATGTTTTATATGCACGTGCCATATGATTAGTAATACATCCGAATTATATATTTTTGCAGTTTAGATAGCATATAAATATAAAAGAGCGATCATAATTACCGCCTGATTACAAGGATCATTAAGTATTTTCGCACAGAATTGTCGATATACTTTTGTATGTGTGTGTGTAGTACATGCATTTAACGAAACAAACAAAAAATAAATCTTTTGTAATCAAAATACAAATATAATTATTATACATACTTTCATTCTTAACACACTGCAATCCTCCAGCCCTAAACTGTAAAAATTTGATTGCCTTAGACTCTAATAACATGTAGAATATTTATATATATGTATATATAAATACACATATACGTAGACGTACACTCAGCCCCATGCGGTATGGGAATACATATTTGTTTATTGTTTATAATGCTTTCTGAAAAACTCTGTGCAAAACTGAAGGTTAAGTAACTAAATGAAAATTTTCCGTGTACGGATCATGCTTTGATTTTAGTGATCGGCTCGGCTGGGCAGGTTGCAGCACCGGGCGCTACTTTATTGCAGCCGCCGCGTTTGCCAGCGGGCGCATGAAGCAATTATCAGTAAGCTTGCGCCTCCTTATAGTCGCTCTGATCGGATGTATAGAAGTCCTCGAGCTTCCATTGCAATGTCTCGAATGTGGGTCTTCGCATGGGATCTTTGTGCCAGCACTCCAACATTATCTCATATAGCCGCTGTTCACAATTAGGTGGCATTGGCATACGATAACCATGCTCCACTTGTGTTAATACTTCGGCGTTGGTCATGCCTGCATAAGGAGAATAAATATTTTTAATGAAATTATACATGACAATAATATAACGAACGTACCTGGATAGGGTATACGTCCATAGGTGACCAGTTCCGTGAGTAAAATGCCAAAGCTCCACACATCAGATTTAATGGAGAATTTACTGTAATTGGCCGCTTCGGGCGCTGTCCATTTGATGGGGAATCGAGCACCTACACGTGCCTCGTACTCATCCTCCTTGATAAGTCTGTTATAGGGCAAAGAATAAATAATGTTATTCAAATGAATCCAATAAAGTTTACTGACTATTTTTTTTTTTTGAGTACTTACCGGGCCAAACCGAAATCGGCAATCTTTACGATATTCCCATCACCGACAAGCACATTACGCGCCGCCAAATCTCTGTGTATGTAGTTCTGTGATTCTAAATAGGCCATGCCTGCGGCTATTTGCGCAGCCATATCGATCAGCGTTTGCATTTTGATACTACGACATTTGCCTGCAATAGCTACAAAAATTAAAAAACACATACATCAGATAATTTAAATGACAAATGATTGAAGCATGTCGGTCGGACCGTTTTGATGTTAATTATTGAATGCAAGTGTTATGTGTATAAGTAAAATAGGTTATGCAATTTCTAACGTACCTTGCAGATATTCCAAAAGGGATCCATGCTTCATGAGCTCTGTTATAATATAGATGGGCTCCTCGACGGTGCACACCGCATACAGCTGAATAAGTTTCGTGTGGCGCAGTTTCTTCATAATTTGAGCCTCGGCCAAAAAGTCCTTAGGATCCATTGTCCCTGTGAAATTAAGTATAGATATAAGTTAAATTTCTATAAGTTTTTATAATATTTTTTTGTTATTGCTTACCTGATTTAAGAGTCTTAATGGCCACGGGCGTTGTATTGTTCCATAGGCCCTCCCAGACATCACCAAACTGTCCTGAGCCCAGTTTGCGAACGAATTTTAATGAAGTCCTATCGATTTCCCATTGATCGCGTGTTCGATGCGATAGGCCTTCGGTTACTGGTTTCTCGATCTGCGTGAAAAACAAATTAAATTAATTTGTGTTTGAGCAAACCGTGCTGCACACAAGGAGCTGTTTATTTATATGGTGTGGGCTTAGAGGTTGGTTTCTATGATTGTGCCAATTGAGAGATGATAAAATGTTGCATACATTTAGGAATTACAGTATAATTTGCTTGGCTGCCCGAAGTAATTGGCAGTTTATGTGACTCCATGGTCTTGCACTTTTCAACAGCAAAATTAATAGTTAAATTTTGTTAACATTAGTAGAAATAAAAAGAATATCATTGAAATCGCACTGTTTTAAGCTGCCTAAATTGAAACAAAATGGCAAAGTTCCAAATCTAGGATTTTGTGTCTTTATAGAGTTCTAAGCAGGTTATCCTTAAGTTCTATTCTTTTAAGGAGAGTTGAGAGTTTATTTAACTTTCTTTGAAAATAAAACAGTTTAAGCTAACTACTATTTAAAATCGTGAATAAAAGGAAAATAAATTATAAGTATTGATTATTATATAAGTGAAATTTTTAGACAAGGGCGGGTAGCAAAGCAAATTATATTGTGTATAAAAATTACTTTCATATTTTTCAATTAGTTAGTTGTGATGTGGGTAAATCAAGCGGGTATGGTCAAAGTGTTATTAACAGTGTAATTTGAGTGTTAAGCGCTGGACTTAAGCCAAAGTGCAACTGGTTTTAAGTCAGTTAATTATAATAACAGTTTAGTTATTATAAAAAAATATATATATATGGTGTCCCACAGCGTATTTGGGACAGTGTCGAGAAAAAATTGCAAGTGATATAATGCCTTTTGCTAATTTGTCTTATGGTCACATTTGAGAAAGACCTTTTTATACCCTTAACCCATGAAATGGGTAAAAAAAGGGTATAATGGTTTTGTGCAAAAGTATGTAACAGGGAGAAGGAAGCTTCTCCGACCCCATAAAGTATATATATTCTTGATCAGCATCAACAGCCGAGTCGATTTAGCCATGTCCGTCTGTCTGTCTGTCCGTCCGTCCGTCCGTCCGTCCGTCCGTCTGTATGTATGAACACGTCGATCTCAGAAACTACAAAAGCTAGAGACTCCAAATATTGGATATGAGCTCTCCTAACCCCTAGGCGAGCTAAGTTTGTTTCAAATTTTCGATAACTTTTCAGGTTTACGATATACACATGGAATCGATAACAAAAAAATCTTGAATTTCAAAAGACTGAAAATGAGCATTGAAACTATAAGCAAAATAATGAACTTCTGTAAAAATTTCATTAAAATCGGTTGAGAAACACCGGAGATATGAAACCATCAAGTATTGGTACAGAACTACAGAGCCATATGTGTATGTCTGTTAGCCCGACCATCTGTCCGTCTGTATGGTCAAGGGTTAAGGGTATCTTCTAGTCGAGCTTACTCGACTAGAGTCTTCTTACTTGTTTTTTTTTTTAAATTTTGGGTTAATTTAATAAGAAGACAAAAATTGGAAACATATGCAAAAAAAATTGGTCATAGCTTATTTGGAATATTAGGACACTTCCGGTCTTCCTGTGCGGTGAAAATCTGAATTGGTGCTAGAAGATTAGGGAAGACAATTACAATTTTGGCTCCACACTGTTCCAAATAGAGACGCTGTATGTATAGACATTTTATTTTGAAAAGTCACTCGACACAAGGAGTGCTGCAAATTTGAAAGTGCAAAGTGGTAATTTTTTGCACGCTCTTCGCAACTATTTGTATATATTAGACACGCTATTTATTAAAAATTTGAAAATTCAATACAAAGTATAATGAATCATATACAAACCAAATGTATGAATCAAAATTAGAATAATTAAAATTGGATCAAGAAACAAAATTGGTCTTGATAATTGTATTATGACAATTTTGGCGTTTTTCGATTACAGTTTGCACTTTGACATTGATGAATTTATTGAAATTAATGGATTTTTATCTAATTTTTTCACACACACATTAACGCTAGTTCTTAAATACAAAATCCTACCTCAAAAATACCCGAAAAAGAATTTGTCTTTTATTTGTTAGTATTTTATTTAAGTTCGTTAGTATTAAATTTAAAGACAAAAATAAATTAAAAAAGAAAAAAACAAACCACATTTTATAAGTTAAGTATACCTAAATAATTAACTAATGAAAAATTTAAAATAACAATGACAATCTTAATGTTGATGTTAAAGTTAATGCCATGTTTATGTTAGCTCAACAGCAATGAACGAAATGTTGAATGCGTGTTAAATGCATGTTTAATGCGCATGTACGAGCAAATAATAAGTTATACCATGAGTGTTATTTATAGGGAATAATAAACTTTCGCTTACCTGTACACATGGTTTGCAGAGATTGACGCACAGGCCATCAGAGTCCTTGGAATAGTGCTCGACCAGCTCTTGTAGGGTTCTTTATTTGATGAAAAAGATGAAGATGAAATTAGTGATAACGACTTTTAAAGCTTAATACAAAACTCACCTGAATGTTGTGCGTCTGGCAATGAAGAAGCCGCCCTCATCCAATTGTCTGATGCGGTAATGCTTAACCGTATCGCCATCGCGCACTATAAATATATGGAATTATTTAAATACAAATCAGTAAAAAACAGAATTAAGAGCAATTCGTATTAAGAGCAATTCGTATGCCCTCTATAAAGCACACCCACCTGATAGCGAATAGTCATTGTGACGACTTTCGGAATCGCGTATTAGAAATGCACCGTGTTCGTTCTCTGGCAGTAGCAGTTTTTTCTCAGCCTCAATACGCTTGATTTTGCGGAAGTACCAACTGCAATTACACAAACAAAAAGGGAAATTGTCGTAAGTGGAATGCATTAAAATGAAAATGTTTAGTGTAATTCATAATTTTGCAAGTTTTATTAAGGAAACTGCAACTGCAAGGCTATAAAATTCAACTTCAATCGTATGGCACATACACAGAAGGGGTTAAGAGCATGTGGGTGTTCCCGCCATAAGCTATTTTTTTGCAAATTGATTATTTGTTGCTCTACAGCTTAATTGAGTCATTTTATTCGGCAATAATTTTATAAATTATAATAACAATAGCAATATACACATTTTTCTAAACGTGTTAAATTATATTTAATTTTCTCATTTACAAGTTGCACGTAACTAAATTGTTATGCAATTGGTATAATATGAAACGTTCGCAATTTATTTAAATTATTTATTTATTAACAACTATGAGCGCAATTTTTATAATTTACGTTTTTTGTTTATGTCTATACTATGCAAATTTTATTTTAAAAACAGAATATTTTCTTTCTAATTTTTAGCGACAAATTTATTGTATTTATGAATTTTTTGTGCGAATTCAACTTTAACTGCGCGCTTCCGAATAAAAAATTGCGGAACTTTATTGAAGTAAATAATTTTTAATGTTTATGGAAGGTGATTGCGAGTAATCAAATTATCAATTTAGTAGAAAAGTTAATTTAATCTACTGAGTCTTATATGGTTTAAAATTATTTCTATAACTAGTATTGTAGGTTATATATCTTAAATACTCTTATAAGAGCTTTAGCTGTTAAATCACTAAAAATCTTATTTTTGTAATAGTTGCGAAGCCAATCATTTTTTTGGCATTAACATTGACCTTAATAATAAAAAAAAAGGTAACTGATATCGTTGTTTATCTCCACATCTCTTTCTCTATTTCCTTTGTATGCTTTCAAGCAACCGTAGCTACAATTAAAATGTGTGAATGCGACGTTTTCGTTATATAACCGAACCCAAACGAAACAAAACGAACCAATTCACATTTTTGAAGTTTGTAACAACAGGGCAAACGATGACAAAGTATGACCAAAATGAGAAATATCATCAAAATGTGTTGAAAAAAATTAAATTGACACACAAGAAACCAATAAACACAAAATAATACATACACACATGCATAGATATATGTACACGAATATATGTGTAGTCAACGTTTATGTTGGTTATGTAGAAACGAAGCCATTTGCGATCTTTTATCTCAAAATTCACGATAACGCTACCGACCACTTAATGACGTCATTTCGATAAAGGAAACTCATCAACAGAAGCAGCAGCAACACAAAACATTTTTCCGGGAGGATACAACTTTTCATTGCAATAACAACGAAAACGACACCGGCACAAAAACTTAAGGACATAAATATGAGTTTTCATTTATTTGATATTGAATTTGTAACAACAAAAACGGAAGCAGCTGAAATTATATTTAAATTAAATATATATTATGAAATGAAAGATTGAAGTTAAATCATCAACCATTGGTTTTTACTGCAGGTATGACCATATGTGTTAAGGTTGTGAAATGTCTTCAATAGCCTATAGAAAACATTCGCCTTAAACAGGCACGTATTTTCATTAATAGTTGAAAAATAAATGAAACTACAACTTTATTATAGTTTTTCTTACTATCATAAACAGCTTCCATCGTGCTTGCAAATTCTAAAGAAGAGCACATGTAATGGTTATAAGCAGCAATTGGAAAGATATGATTGCATGCGATTTAAGATTGGCTTCATGGTGCATGCAACCGTTCGCAGCAAATGGCATTCTCCAGTTCTATTGAATTTCAGTTTCGTTAAGAACGCAAAAAGAGAAACAGGCAGAACAGAGAAGAGAGCAAAGTGTTTACATGCCTTTTCTTTTTTTGTGATTATATTAAGAGGAACTCGCTTTCTGTTTCGTATACATATGCAGAGTTGAGCAGCACAGACACACACAAACACGCATTATCAAATGCGTTGCGGCAGTGAAGTCGCAGTCGTTGTTAGCCGCAGCAAGAGCAGCCTGGTTTGTTGGCGACTGGGTTGCAACTATTTTTAAACAACGCAAACACAAAGTAATGTCTAAAAATATACACAAGCTGCAACAAGATCCTTTTTTTAAACCCTTAACCCATGAAATAGGTAAAAAAAAGGGTATATGGTTTTGTGCAAATGTATGTAACAGGCAGAAGGAAGCTTCTGCAACCCCATAAAGTATATATATTCTTGATCAGCAGCAAGAACCGGGTCGATTTAGCCATGTCCGTTTGTCCGTATGTATGAACGCGTCGATCTCAGGAACTACAAAAGCTAAAGTCTCCAGATTTTGGATATGAGCTCTCCTAATCCCTAGGCATAGCAAGATTTTTTTTAAATTTTTATAACTTTTCTGGTTTACGATATACACATGTAATCCATATCAAAAAAATATCTAAAATTTCGAAAACTTAAAAATGGGTATTGAAAATATTAACAAAATAATTAACATCTGTGAAATTTTTATTAAAATCGGTTAAGAAACACCGGAGATATGACGCCATCATTCAGTAGTACACGTACATATGTGTATGTCTGCTGGCCCGACCGTCTGTCCGTCTGAATGGTCAAGGGTTAAGGGTATCTTCTAGTCGAGCTTACTCGTCTAGAGCCTTCTTACTTGTTTTTTTTTTTGATTTTGTGGTAATTTTTAGTTTGTTTAAAATTGTTTAAAATTTTTCTACGTCAGTTACGGCCGGTTTTTGGCCATGGTTAGTGGAACGACGACAACGAGTATCGATGGCGAAGCGGCTGACACTTGCTTTGGGGACCCAACATGTTTGGCTTGTTTTCGCTGCTAACTAAATTGCGCGGCGCTGCATTTATATGCACAAGCAATAAACATAATAAAAAAAAAATGCTCACATAAACATGCACATTGGAGTTAAAATTAGATTAGATGCAGCAACATGCTGTTTTAAATAGCCAAAGACGTAGACAGAGCTACCCAGATTTGTGTCCGGTCTGCACTTTGCATATAAATTTATATATTGGGAGACGGCATGCTCGGCTTGCATCTTCTTGGGCTTGCTCCAATTTGGATGGCTGCCTGGCCATAGAAAACAACTTTTGAAGTGCCCAGCTTGAGTTTGAGTGTTTCTGTTTGCAATCTGGACTTCAGTGATTGACACTTTAGGCCAGTCTCCATCATTCGTTGACGTTGTTGTTGGTTTTTTGACTGTACCCAATTCTAGACAATTGAGGCACAAATTGTGCCAGCACAAAACTAATCCAAGCAACGGTTTAAACACGGTTCTACACTGTCAATTGTTAAGCGGCTGCCCCAAATTGCGATTTGGCCGACGGGGCTGGGGTTGGCTATTCAATTTAATTTGCCTGGAACTTATTGAAGCAGATCATGATGTTGATTGTGATGTTGCATTGTTTGTATAATTAGCCATATATGTACATATGTATTATAACCAATATATAAACACTGATGCTGATATACAAACATATATTGTAATATTAGTATACATGCACATGTAATTTGCGCTTTCAGTTAGCGGACGTCTGGCAAACGAGTTTAACGTTAAGAAACGTCACGCATGATTCAGTGAAGCTGTGGATTACCTCAGAAGATTACTGACAGCCGACGGACGTAAGAGACTTGTTCAGCTGTACTGTTACTGCTGCGTTCGGGCCGGGTAAAACGAAAAGCCATAATTTTTACCGCAGTTCATGTGGCCATGTTCAAAACTTTTTCTCGAACACGAGGCCAATTTTTAAATATTTCCACTTAATTTAGTGTTTATTTTTTTTTTATATATGTAATCATGTATTTGTTTTAGCTTTAATTCCTGATTTGATTTTTCATTTATTGCCAGTGTATCTGTGCATATTAATTTGAATACGAATATATACATACATATACATATTTTTTCTTTGCACGACAAAAATACAGGCAAGTCACTTTCTCTGTAATTGTTGCCTTGGTCATGTTTTGATTGTATTTATATTTTTTTGCTTTGATTTGCTTTATGCTTGTTCCGATTTCCGCTGTCTGGCCACATGCATTTTATTTTGTTTTATATTTAATTAGAAACATTTATAAAGCCAAAAACGAGGTGCGCCCAATTAAACCACAGTTATTAATAACAAGTAAGAAGACTCTAGTCGAGTAAGATCGACTAGAAGATACCCTTAACCCTTGACCATACAGACGGACAGATGGTCGGGCTAACAGACATACACATATGGCTGTGTAGTTCTGTACCAATGTACCAATACTTGATGGTTTCATATCTCCGGTGTTTCTCAACCGATTTTAATGAAATTTTTACAGAAGTTCATTATTTTTCCGTTTTTTGAAAATTAAGAATTTTTTGTTATCGATTCCATGTGTATATCGTAAACCTGAAAAGTTATCAATAATTTGAAACAAACTTGTCACGCCTAGGGATTAGGAGAGCTCATATCCAATATTTGAAGTCTCTAGCACTAACAGTCTCTGAGATCGACGCGTTCATACATACAGACGGACGGACAGACAGACGGACATGGCTAAATCGACTCGGCTGTTGAAGCTGATCAAGAATATATATACTTTATGGGGTCGGAGAAGCTTCCTTCTGCCTGTTACATACTTTGGCACAAAACCATTATAACCTTTTTTTTACCCATTTCACGGGTTAAGGGTATGAAAAGTGATGGTACATTGTTAAGCCCAATGCAATTACGCTGCACATGATTCATGTGTGGCAATAAATAGCCTTGGGGGATGTATGAATGAACTTGCGGAAAGTCCAGCAGCTGTGCAATTAATCAATTCAACGTCAAATTGCACGTGGAAATGCCAATCATGATAGTTGTTAAATACAAATTCAACAAGGGTTAGTTGCATTAAGATCGAATATATGCCTTAGTTATTTTCATATTGAATATTATTACCATACATAGATATTGTATTTTTTCTAAAAGTATGGAAAACTCTTGAACTACACTCAAAATTACACCTATTGAAAGAGAAATTAAGTTGCTGGATAATATGGTAACATGCTATCCTATTTTTATATAGCTCGTATACAAAAATTAAAAAAATTGTTATACCATAAAAAAATATAAGCTATTATTAATATTATATTTAGCAAAAAGTTGACTTAAATAAGCTCAGTTCGCACGTTATGTGCTTATTATTGGGCCAGTAATATAATATTTATATCTTGTGTAACTGTATCACACAACTGTTAAAGAGAAAAATCAACTTGATTTCTTTATAAATCAATAAGTGCAAAACTTGTATTCTTGATAATACATGCATAGTATTAAAAAACACACAAAGATAGACAGACAATTGCTGATAAGTAATGCTGGTCAATTGGATATTCATTTCCGCTATTTGACTGCAATGACTGCATTTAAACGTTATCCAGCGAAGAAAATTATGGACATGGACACACGCACCACAATGGACTATAATAGGAACAATGGGAGCAAAGTGTCTATTAATAAAATCAAACCCAACCACACCACACACATAATTGTTGTTGGCGCCAGTTATAGCAAACTTCCAATGAAGGAGCAACTAGACGTGGAGACAACAAGCTCGTTGAATAAGCACGCTAAGGAAAAGAAAATAAAGAAAAAAATGGAATAATAATAACAAGCTGGCCATTGATGGCAACTGCTGTTTAGCTAGTGAGTTGTTTGATGGTGCTACTTGTGGTATGTATAGAGCACCTCTGAGGTAGGCACAACAGCAATATAAAAACATAGCAACACCAACCGCCTGTTGCCGGCGTTTATTTAATTGTCGTTTGCTAGAGCCACGTTGGTCAGTCCAGACAGGACACCAGCCTAACAGCACGACTAACAAACGACATTTAATTATTTTAGGACTACGTTTATGGTATGTGCGAGGAACAGAAAAGAGCGGGGGACATTGCTTTTGCAATTCGTGCGAAACAAATTTGAAATCAATGCAGGCGAACACTTGGCTACACTTAATAACAAAATTGCTATAGCTAAAAATAGCAGTACTACCAAGATAGCATTTACCAGTTAACATCCTGCTGCTGTTGTTGATGTTGTGGCTAATATGGCCAGACACAACAATTTTATGCAGAAATAATTTGTTAAAGCTAGCCTTTCGATTTTGCCGCAAATGCCACATTGGTTAGTTCTCTCTCTTTGTCTGTCTATCTCTTTCTTGGTGTGCCTCTGTAGAGCCAAAGCTGCTAATGCGACGTACAAATTTTTTGTAGAATCTTGTCAGTTTGCATCTTACCATTTAAGCAGTGAAACTGTGCAAATAGAAACGACCCCAGGCCATAAAATCCATTGTAAGTAAAAGACCAAAGCCAAGAGAACTTATCGAGTTCCGGCAACAGCAACAGGCACCGTTTGCTGACTATTTTTTGATGTATGGTGCACTTTCCAGATAACATCACAAGCAAAATGTGCAACTAGCTTGTTTTGCACCTTGTATTTCGACCTTCTCCCACGAATGCAAGACAGAGAAGTGAGAGAATTGCACAAAAATGTAATTTAAGTCTAGACTGTTTGCAGCAAAAAATCAAAATCTCTGATATCGAAAATTTGGCTGGCAATTTATTGCTAGCGAGAGAACGTTCAGCTAATGATATTTATAAGCAAATCTGTGAAATTTTTATAGAAATGGTTTGAGAAACATCGGAGACATGAAAGATTACAATTTAGCATTGGGGCAGGCATGACCGTACGAGTAAGGTGTGGGGCTTAGGGTACTTCCTAGTCGAACTCATTTTTGATGTTATATTAACAAGTTTTAAAGGCAAATGCAATTGTTTTAACAAGTTTATGTGGAACTAAATGTGAATTGTATAGTGGATTTTAAATGTCACTTATTAATGAAATGTTTATAAGTCAAAAATGTGTCATATATATATCTACTATACTACTAACTACTATACACTATACAGTTTGACAAGAAAGTGTTTACATTTGTAAAAGTTTTTGATAATTTCACTTTAGACATATAGGGCACACTGGTTGTTGTTTTAAATTTTTGTATTATTTTTTATAAGTTATTGAGTTAATTATCTCTTAAACCTATTAAACAAAACTTAAAATAAATAAACATTAACAAAGAAACATTAAAAATACTAACAAAGGCACAAAATTCAACTGACAATAAAGTGTTTACACACTTTATTTTTATAATCTTAACCCATTAAATGGGTAAAAAAGGGTATAATGGTTTTGTGCAAAAGTATGTAACAGGCAGGAGGGAGCTTCTTCGACCCCATAAAGTATATATTTTCTTGAACAGCATCAACAGCCGAGTCGATGCTCGATTTAGCCATGTCTGTCTGTCTGTCCGTCCGTCTGTATGTATGAACGCGGCGATCTCAGGAACTACAAAAGCTAGAGACTCCAGATTTTGGATATGAGCTCTCCTAATTCCTAGGCATAGCAAGTTTGTTTCAAATTTTCGATAACTTTTCCGTCTTCCGATATACACATGGAATCAATAACAACAAAATCTTGAATTCCAAAAATTTGAAATTGAGGATTGAAACTATGAACAAAATAATAAACATCTGTTAAATTTAATAAAATCGGTTAAGAAACACCGGAGATATGAAGCTATCAATCACAGTAGTACACATATGTGTATGTCTGTCAGCCCGAACGCCTTTCAGTCTGTATTGTCAAGGGTTAAGGGTATCTTCTAGTCGAGCTAACTCAATTTGAGGCTTCATACTTGTTTGGTTTGTTTTCGTTGTGAATGGCATATTTTCAGTTACTTTTCTAAAAAAAAATAAAAACGCGCAGCTCTTGGTGATGCAATTTTCTGAGAAATTTTATATTTGGAATATAGAATTTATATAAAATCGGGAAATTTATTATTATTAAAAATGACAGGCAAGCGGTTATCGTTCGACATGAACCAGTTGGTTTATTACAACTCCACCATCGGGAAAACAGTCTCTGAGATTGCAGAAATGTTTGCAATTAGCAGGAAAACTGCATAGAACGTTTTAAGCCGCATTAAAAACGAGGGAAGGATGAAGACGAAGCCTTCAACTCGTCGGCCGCGGGCAATAACTCCAAGGGCAGAGCGAATTATGTTCTGAGAGATCAATCAAAATCCAACTATTTCGACCAGATCGCTTGCCAATGAGATGAAGACGGAATGTGAAATCACCATATGTTGCGAAACTGCCAGAAAAGCCATTAAAAGAAACGACTTTTCATCTCGAGCGGCTCGAAAAAAACCGTTGTTCTCGGCGGAGCATGTTAGAAGACGTTTAGCTTTTGCCAGGATCCACGTGTGACAGCCAGATTCATATTGGGGCGACGTGGTATTTTGTGATGAATCCAAGATTATGCTTTTCTATAATGATGGACCCAGCAGAGTCTGGCGCAAGCCGTTGAAAGCGCTTGAAAACAAAAATATTATACCCACTGTTAAGTTTGGAAAATTGTCAGTGATGGTTTGGGGGTGCATCTCGAGCAAATGTGCTTCATTGAAAATACAATGGATGCCCAACAATATTTAAGTATTTTGAAGACACACTTGGTAGCCAGTGTCAACCAATTTGGATTTATTAATAACGGCAAGCCAACATACAAGTTTTAAAAGACAATGATCCCAAGCACAAAGCAAACATGGTCAGGCTGCTTTATAACTGTATAAAGGTGTTCGATACACCTGCCCAAGGCACAGATCCCAACCCAATTGAAAATCTGTGGGCCTATCTAAAAAAACGCACTGCCAAGAATGATCTCAAGGCGATAATCTTGGAGGAATGGCAAAATATTCCATTGGGATACGTCCAAAATCTAATAAAATCGATGAAAAGGCGACTGGAAGCGGTTATGAAAGCCAACGGTGGGTATACAAATTATTAATTATAGTTTAATACCAAAAACTGATAGAAAGATTAACATTGTGTAAACACTTTATTGTCAGTTGAATTTTTTTATTTTGTTAGTATTTTTAATGTTCCTTTGTTAATGTTTATGTTTTTTAAGTTTTGCTTAATAGTTTTAAGAGATAATTAACTGAATAACTTATAGAAAAATATAAAACAAAATTAAAAACAACCAGTGTGACTCTATATCTCTAAAGTGAAAATATCAAAAATTTTCACTATATGTAAACACTTTCTTGTCAAACTGTATATACCTTTTCTTTCTGGATCCATTCTCCACAATAGCCTGCCACAATTAGCATTAACAAAATCCAAATAACCAATTATAGAAATTATCACATGTTTTTCGCATTTACGAGACCGATAGCTTGTCTACATTTTTGTCAAGCTTGGTGGGTGACATTTTAACGCTTGAATTCTTGTTAAGTATTGGGGCTCTAGTATACACACATAAGCCCAATATTTACTTTGTCAATAAATAATCGCGTGATGCACGTTGCATTTCGCGCTCTTATATAACACTTTAATCCAGCCAAACGCAGCAAAAAACGCAAAACACTAATGATGAACATTTGACCAAGTGGCCGTTACAATTCCATTGCCAGAATTTTGATAGAGACACACGAACAAGTACACACAGAAATGCATACGGGCACAGGAGATCGGTAGAAACCGCACCCAAGCAATTTTTCAGTTGCAAATTAAGGGGTTGATATAGAAGCCAGAAGTTATAATGAAGAAAACTACATTAGATACACAAAAAGAGAAAAAGTAAGCCGAGCAGCTCAACCAGAAAAATTGGCAACAAAATGGTGACTATAAATTTGTAACTGTTAGTTACAGCTAATTTAAATGTGTTATTAAGTTGCTAGTTTTTTTTATGCAGTTTAAAACTAGCATAAAACGAATGCAACTACATATTATAAATAACACGTATCATAAATTAATTGCAATACCAAACAATTTAATGGACTTGTAAATATTTTACATACAATAACTTAATTAACACTGGATGGATTATGCCAATCTGAAGATGGCATCATTTAGCTGGTCATAAACGTCTCACCGTCTTACGTCGGAGTGCAATTCCAGCTGGTAAACCCTTAACCCATGAAATGGGTAAAAAAAAAGGGTATAATGGTTTTGTGCAAAAGTATGTTACAGGCAGAAGGAAGCTTCTCCGACCCCATAAAGTATATATATTCTTGATCAGCATCAACAGCCGAGTCGATTTAGCCATGTCCGTCTGTCTGTCCGTCCGTCCGTCTGTCTGTCTGTCTGTCTGTCCGTCTGTATGTATAAGTCGATCTCAGAAACTACAAAAGCTAGAGACTCCAAATATTGGATATGAGCTCTCCTAATCCCTAGGCATGACAAGTTTGTTTCAAATTTTCGATAACTTTTTAGGTTTACTATATACATATGTAATAAAAATGAGGATTGAAACTATAAGCAAAATAATGAACTTCTGTAAAAATTTCATTAAAATCGGTTGAGAAAAATCGGAGATATGAAACCATCAAGTATTGGTACAGAAATACACAGCCATATGTGTATGTCTGTTAGCCCGACCATCTGTCCGTCTGTATGGTCAAGGGTTAAGGGTATCTTCTAGTCGAGCTTACTCGACTAGAGTCTTCTTACTTGTTTTTATTTTAATTTGACAAATGTGACGTCCATAAACGTATGCAATGACTTTCGTTCCGTAGAAAATGTCCAATCAGTTTAAAATTTACTAATACCATTGCTATTGGCATTAACAGGGCACTTGACCATACAGAAATACTAATAAAAAAATAAAAATATTTGTTAACGATTGACAAATGCCAACGTCATACAAACAAGAAAAAAATCACACCCAATCTGTCAAGTTCTGTCTGGTGAAACCCAAAGCCAAAAACGGTTTTGATACTCTGATATCGAATAATATGCAGGGCATATTAGTTTTGTGCAATGTCCGTCATGGTGTCTGTTTGTATAAACCTAACTTTTTTCCAAACGTTTAAAGCTTAAGACCTTAGAAATTTGAAATATCTTGCTCCATGTGCTTGCCAAAGAAGGTGCTAGGATGACTCGAAAATCAATAACAGACGATACACCTTGCTCTTAAAATCGATAAAACACACACAATACCCGTATTTTAACAGCTAGAGTCACTAACCACGGAACACAACACGAACTAAGTGTGAAAAGATATTTATTAAGGTTTGGATACCATACTACAGCCACCCTGTACTCCCGTTTTGGAAGCAAAGCTTATGACACCCGATTTCATACCGGAATCGAGTATTCCGCAGTCGTTTGCTTTCGAATGTTTTCATTAATTTATTTTTTTTTTAATTAGCTATGAGGTAGTTTAACAACAAGTGCCTGAAAATTATTTCTATAATAAGAAAAATCTATGCCAGTGTGTCTTTGTCTCGCTAGTTTGCTATCTGTGTGTCTTGCTTACATTTGTATTTATTTTGTCTCGATCTTTCAATAAGTTGTTTTCCTCTTGTAGTCGGCAGCGACGACGTCACGTCTTTATATTATTAGCCTGTAAATTATTTGGCTATAAAAAAATAATGTACGTGGCTCCCTCTCAACATTGGGGTATTTATGGCAGCACCGTTTTGTTTCATTTGTTACCATGCCACAAAATGTTCATTAGGTGTATGATAATATGCAAATTTACCATGCCGAATATTATATACACAAAACCTACTTGTTTTGATTTCATTTTGAAATCTTGTAAAATACCTTGCATTTGAATGGCAACTATATGATGTAGATTTTTTGACAGATGATCTAGCTACCACAGTTTCATCTCAATAATTCAATACCTAAGGGAATGGATTGAGAAGAAACAGATTGACAGACAGCCAGGGCGATACACCGCAGCTTGCAATGCTGATCAAGAATATATATCCCTTCTTCGGAGCGTTACACATTTCGTGGCAAAGTTATAATACACTTTTCAATCGTATAAAAATGTAAAAAGGGTTTTAACAATTTTCAAGACACACATTTTAATTAAGCGTTGAAAAAACATTGCTCGACACATTAAAAATTTTGTAAATTTTTGTTGTCATGTTTTACATTTGCTTCGCTTGTTTTGAGTTATCAACAAGTTTGCATTTGTTTTCCGTCTTGTCTAGCGCTAGTCTCTGTGTTTGGGGTTTGCTCAACAACACGTGTGGCTCAAGTACAAAAAGCTTGTACGATATCGTATTGATATGCAAATTTCGGGAATTGAACCAATTTGAAATGTTTTGGCCTTGAAGTTGACTTGAATTTTATTTGTTTTACGAGTATACTTGAACATATTAACATATATATATCTCTGTGTACAGACACACATGATAGCCAACAAATATCTGCAGATAATGATAAAATAAAAAGCGTTTATATTGGGTATACCAAATAAATGTTGACATATATCAAATACATTGTAATTTTCTTTTTTCTTTTAAAAAGCTGAATTAGCTTTAAACCAATTTTATAAATAATAATTAATAATTTTGTTAATGACTCAAGAAGTTAAAAAATAAACAAATTTTTTATGTTTAAGGTAAAAATATTCATATACAATTTTGCTATTCAAAATAGATTCGGTTTTAAATTTTGTTTTGTATGTAAAAAGAAAACAAAAAGCCTTTAATTTAATGAGTTATTATAAAAGGCTTTTTATTTATTTTATACAAGTTTGCACTTGCCAAGAGCCATAAATTCGCAACAGGGTTGCAGCTCAAAAACAAAACTGTTCAATGAAAGCAAATCGCAATGCAATGGAATAGACTAATCATAAATAAATTAATGCAAATGTGTGTTGTGTTCAGTGCGAGGCTGGAAACTTACGATTTTTCATTTAAAAATTCACCACGCGTAAATTCCGAAAGTCGTCGCGATTTGCCTTTCTTGATCGGTACTGTCAACTTTGTTGTTGTTATTGCTGCTGTTAGTGTTGTTGAATGTTTCGTGTTGCTGTTAGACTCGGCAGAGCCAGTAGCAGTGGTTGGCATTAAGTTGACGCACGTATGCGAGGAGCAGGTTGCGGGCAGCGAGCGGCACTTTTCAATGACAGACAATGCAGCAGGCGTTAGCGGGTTCGAGTGGCAAGTGCCATGGCTATTGTTGCCGTTGCTGTTGTGATTGTTTTTGGTCTCCTCGAGAGTATGACAGGTGCATTTGAGCGGCATTTGATTGGACCAGCGACGTTGTGGTTGCTTGGGTGGAGGAGACAAACAATTATCCAATGAGTGCTTCTTGATCAGTGGCGGCAGCAGACTATGTTGTTGCTGCTGCTGCTTCTGAGCTTGCTGCTGTTGGTGCATGCATTTGTGCTGCTTGAGACTACGACGTGGACGTGGTGGGGAGGGTGTTGCCGGCGGTGATATTGCCACCGACATAGATATAGCATCCAATGAATTAGATTTGATTAGAGATGCCACGTGACAGTCAGCATCACTGTTTGAATTGCTGCTGTTGCTATAGTTGTTGGGGCTGTTGTAGATTTGTCGCTGCTGTGCAATAATGCGTGTATATAGCTCCTCAGAGTCCAGCGGTAGCAATAGGTTGCTAACACCAACACGACGTTTAGCCTGGCTGCGTTTTGCCTGCAGTTTTTGCTGCTTATTGTCGCTAGTCTCCATACAAGCTGCATCCTGTGCGGTATTGTTGTTGTTGTTGCAGCTGTTGCTTGATTTACTATAGCTTAGAATATTGGACAAGCGACGCATTTTCCTACATTTGCTGGCTGTTTCAGTCGAAGTTGCATGTGGTGTGTCAGCAGCATGGAGTTGTTGCTGCTGTTGCTCATCCACATGGCTAACGACGAAACGCGTTGTGGCGACGACAACTGGTTTGCTGCAGACAGTGGAGATGCTGGTATTCGCTACCTCCTCGCTGGCTTCCAATTTCTCTACTTGTAAGATGTCATAAATTGTGCCATATTTGTGGGTGGCATGCGTCACAAAATTTGTGGAGTCTGTTAATCTTGCATACTGCTGTTGTTGTTGTTCCCGCAATTGTTGCTGCTTTTGCTTCTGCTCCTCTTTTTCGCGCTTTTCCAGCTGCTTTTGTATTACATCATAAATCACATCATTTGATTTATGCATTTGCACTGCTTTTGTTGATGTTGTTGCCGTTTCGCGTTCTAAAATTGAGCTCAAACTCTTGCGCTGCCATTTGTAGCTGCTGCTCGCGGTCAAGGAGTTGCTGCCGCTCTGCATGGGCGTGGACTTGCGATGCAGTATCTCATAGATGGTGCCATAGGTCATATACTTGTCGTACTTTTGATACGTCAGCTGATAGATATAATTTTTGCGCTGTATTATGTCATAGATGGTGCCATACACCAACTTATCGTAGATTTTAAAATTTCGCTTATAGTTGGCACTTGAACTAACATTCGAGCAGCAACTGTTGTTCCTGGCCCCCATTTTGTCATATGACCGCAACTGTTGTTGTTCTTGCTCTTTCTCTAGCTCTTTCTCGGGCTCATTCTCAGTCTTTGGTTCTTTGTTAGTCGAGTTGCGGCTTGGCAAAAAGTAGGAGGCAAAACTTTTTCGCTGTCGCGAATTCTGACGCTTGAGCGGCGACGTTGTTGTTGTTGCCGTGGGTGTGTGCACCAGCTGACATTCCAGTGTTTGCTGCTCACTGTTGCCGGTATCGATTTCGCGCACGAGTCGCTTGAACTCCTCGTACGATGTCCGGCGTTTGTGCTCTTTTGCCTGCTTCTCCTTGGCCACCAATTGTTGGTCAAGTATTTGCGATAGAAAATCTGAATTCTTGCGCATTGCTTCTGTGGTGGTAGTGGTCGCAATAGTTTTTGCTGATGTTGTTAGATCGTCGTCGGTATCCATTTCATCCGTCGTTGTTGTTATTGTCGCAGTAAACTCGTTTACGCAATCCGGTTTAGTGTTGTTAATGTTGTTTTTGTTGCTGGTTGTGGTTTCTTGTTCTGATATTGAGGCGAGCGTTGTCATAACAGTGTTATTGATGTTGCTAGTGGTGGAATTTGTTGTTGCTATTGGAGTTACGTCATCTGCCTCTCCAGGCATGTCTCTTGTCTGGGTTGCCGCTGCTGCTGATGCCACTTCAACATCCACTTGCTGCTGATGTTGCTCCTGCAGTGCAAGACATCGTCGTCGCGTTAGCCGCGCCAACGCTTCCGACGGCTGAATGTTTGTAGACTCGGCAAACATGGCTTTAAATTCTTCGTAGGATTTGCGACGATTGCGCGACTGCGTCAAGCATTCCTTGTAATTGCGTCGCGCGATCTTCTCACCCATTGCACTGGCTGCAGCGGCAACAGCCAATGCATCTAATTTGAGTTGCATTTCCATGAAACCAGAGTCCATGGAACTAATTGTGCAGGTGGAATCAAAGCTGGTCTTGCGACTCGAATTGTTGCTGCCCGGTGAATTGGGTTTGGGTGGAGTGGGTGGTGGTGTTGCAAGCAATGACAGGAACGATGTATCCTCATTATCATTGGGTGCACATAGCAAATCCACTTGGAAATTCTCCCTTTCACCATTCGTAGTAGTATTAGACGTTGTTGCTGGATTGGCTAAGCTGATGTTTTGATGTTGATCGATAATAATGTCATCATCATCCTCAAAGCTAATTAGATCTTCAACTGAAGCCGTTGTAAGTGATACGGGCTCCTCGGGTACGGCAGCTAGCATTATATTGTTAGTATTTTGATTGCTCGTATTGTTACTGTTCTGTTGTTTTTCATAGTTTTCCGTTCCGTTCGCGCCGTCACGCTTTTTGTTCACAAACGCATACAGCGGTGTTGTTCCGTTGGTTAGCTGCGATGTTGACAGTGCCGCTGTCACCGATAAACTGGCCGACGTTGAACAGACGTTAGTGCTATTGGTCGCTGCTGTTGTTGTTGGGGAACTGTTAGTACTGTTACTGTCACTGGAGAAAATTGTTGTGGTTGTTGCTGGTGCTGGCACGCCTACGCTTGCGATACATGCGCCATTACTACGATTATGAAAGATTTTTACACTGTGCATGGCTAATTTGCTATGCTGATGATGACGACTGTTGCCGCTGTAGCTGTAGTTGTTGCTGTGACGATTACGTGAAATGGTCGCCAGCTGTTTGTGACGCTGCTGGTGTTGCTGTCGTCGCGCATATTTGTTGGCAATGCTACACACAGGATCTAGATCAAGTTTTAGTTCAGTGACCTCGCTGTTGATTTTGTTGTTGTTCCTGCTGCTCCATTGCTTTAAAAATCGCTGCAAACGTCGGTTGGCACAAGTACTGTTATGACCCGAACGCTGCTCATTCATACATTTGGCACAGCACAAGAATTCGTACAATATTTCTTCTCCCGCCTTGGTGTCGGCCAGAGAGCTTGGCGGTGAACTGGGCGGAGTCACTGTGGAATATTTCGGCGCCAGCAGGAATTCCAGCTGTGCTGCAGCAGCAGCAATTGCTGCCGGCGTGCATTGAGCATTGCTTGTGTTCGTTGCTGTTGTTGTTGTACCACCTGCTGCTGCTGTTGCCGATGTTGTTGCTATTGTAGGCTTATTGCTTACTGGCATAAGTATGTATGTATTCTTGGGATTCTTGTTGGTGTTGCTGCTGCTGTTTTTACTGCTGCTGCTGCTGATCATTTTGTTGTTGCCCATGTGACTGTTATCGTCCTTTGTGCCATTGTCGGCCGTCTGTTTAGCCAATATGGAGCTCTCGATGCTGAGACCGCTGTCAAGCAGCATAAATATGCCATCCGAGGGCAATATAAGACGTCCCTCGGCTGCTGCATTCACCATTTCACGCAACGCATTCACTTGCTTCTCTGTCACATTACCCTGCAATTGTATGCCATGCAGGGCAAATGCTGTCGGTTTGTTGTTCACCGAGTTTGGATCAGTGCACCAAACCACCGGCATGGTGGTCATAATGCCTGGATTGCACAACACCAATGACAGCACAACAACACTTCAAAGTTCGCTGTAGACAAGTATTGTTTGTTTTTTTTTTTTTTTGGAAATTTTTGTCACTCTGCTGTTTAGAAGAAGAAAAAAACACTTAGGTAGTTTTGAGTTGTTTAATTTTCTCGCATTGCTTGAACTTTGCTGATGTTTTTTCTTTGACTATTTCGTGCTTTAATGCGGTTACTTGTTTACAATGTTTTTATTTTAAGTAAATTAAAACAAACTATCAATATTAATAATATAAACAACTTAAAATGCACACCCGACTTCCAACTAACATGCAGGATACGATATGCAAAATAGCACAAATATTCTGATAAGATTTATAAAACATTTATCTGCTTGACATACTAGCAGGCCATATATAAAAACCGCTTTTGTCCTTGAGTACTTTCAATCTGCTTCGATTTTAATCGACATTATGCAACATTTTTTGTTAGTTTTACAGTACATAAAATGCAATTCCTACGGCAACAACCCTGGAAATGCAAAAACAAAACAATTGCAGTGAATGCACGAGAGATACCGAGTATTTTTTACAGTTTACGACAACAATGTTTTGCCTTGTTTGCATTGTGTTGGTATTTTCCCAGTATACAAAATTCAAATGCTTGATGTGTGTGGATGCCTTTTAAAATGATGGCACTATCTCCGTTCTGTGATTGGGCGGCATTTTAAATAGATAAAGGTGACTTCAACAGAAAGTTCTATTCAAATAACTAACAAATTCTATTGAATATCTCAATTTGCGTATAAAATGGAACAAATGTTAGTTATGGCAAGCATAGATCTGGTGTTTATTTTTATCAACTTGAAGTATGTAGCAATCAGCTGAGTAAATAAGTTTTTGTTTTATTATTATTATTGTTGTGGCATTTAGAAAACACAATATTTTGTCCGAATGATTGAAAATCTGTGAAGTTTTTATTTAATACGGTTAAGAAAAACCGGAGATATGAAACCATCAAGCATTGCTACAGTGGTACATGTACATATGCGTATGTATGTCAGACCGACCGTCTGTCCGTCTGTATGGTTAAGGATTAAGGGTATCTTCTAGTCGAGTTAGGGCCCTCTTAGTTTTTATTATTGATTTTGTGTCGTGAAGGAAGTTTAAACTTGACAAAACAATTTGTAACAATTATGTCAGAGACGCGAGTATATGAGTCCAATACACACTGTGGCCACTAGAGAAAGCAACACGCAACAACAACTCTGAGGGTGGTCTTCATTACCTGACCATTGAATTTTTATGCCATTTTAGTGTATAGGAGTGAGTACGCAAATCTATGTATATATACATAAATAATACGTACATAAATAAGAGTGACTTCAAGGCTGCAACTGCCACAAATGGAAACAATTTGGACTTGGCAGCAGTCGCAAAGAAGTTCAAGTTTATTGTGACTGACTGACAACTTTTGCCGACAAAGCAAATAAAACGAGTAAGAAGACTCTAGTCGAGTAAGCTCGACTAGAAGATACCCTTAACCCTTGACCATACAGACGGACAGATGGTCGGACTAACAGACATACACATATGGTTGTGTAGTTCTGTACCAATACTTGATGGTTTCATTTCTCCATTTTTACAGAAGTTCATTATTTTGCTTATAGTTTCAATCCTCATGTTCAGTTTTTTGAAATGCGAGATTTTTTTGTTATCGATTACATGTGTATATCGTAAACCTGAAAAGTTATCGAAAATTTGAAACAAACTCCAATATTTGGAGTCTCTAGCTTTTGTAGTTTCTGAGATCGACGCGTTCATACATACAGACGGACGGACGGGCATGGCTAAATCGACTCGGCTGTTGATGCTGATCAAGAATATATATACTTTATGGGGTCGGAGAAACCTCCTTCTGCCTGTTACATACATTTGCACAAAACCATTATACCCTTTTTTTTACCCATTTCAAGGGTTAAGGTATAAAAACATACGGACTTTTTTCATCTCAGCAATTTCGGGTAAGTATAAAATGTTTTTATACCCTTAACCCATGAAATGGGTCCGTCCGTCTGTCTGTATGTATGAACGCGTCGATCTCAGGAACTACAAAAGCTAGGCACTGCATATTTGAGATATGAGTTCTCCTAATCCCTAGGCATGGCAAGTTTGTTTCAAATTTTCGCTAACTTTTCAGGTTTACGATATACACATGTAATCGATAACAAAAAAATCTTTAATTTTGAATATTTGAAAATGAGGATTAAACTATAAACAAAAAAAATGAACTTCTGTAAAAATTTCATTAAAATCGGTTAAGAAGCACCGGAGATATGAAACCATCAAGCATTGGTACAGAAGTACACAGCCATATGTGTGTGTTTGTTAGCCCGACCGTCTGTCCGTCTGTATGGTCAAGGGTTAAGGGTATCTTCTAGTCGAGCTTACTCGACTAGAGCCTTCTTACTTGTTTCAACTGGTTTAATGTAGGTCTTAAAGCACGTTAAGTGACATATTGCCACTAATGTACTTTTATATCTATTGTGTATTACCTAAAAAAAATTCGGCACTTTACAATAGACATAGATTTAGAATTTCTGATGAAGTTCTAATTTAGTCGGGGATTTATCGAAAAAATTAGCAGAGAATGTAGGTATTTATAAAATAAAGTCACAGTATTTTTATATAACAGCTGTGCTTAAAAAAACATTAAATATATAATATAATTAATGCATACACATATTGCTTAGCACGCACAAACTTGTCGAACCAGAATGCTAAACAAATGTACGTGTGCCTTTAACAGACAGGGTTTGTGTGAAAAGTATTGTTGTCGTTATTTATTAGCTGCATTTTGTTATAAGAACTAGTTGGTAATAGGAGAAATTAAAAAAAAAAAAAAAAAATATGCATTAATGCATAAAACGTAAGGCTACCAAAGTTATCTAGTCAAAACGGTGAGTATGCAAAATGGTCGCTAATAGGTATTTATTTAATAAACGATTCGATTTCTAAGTTTTCGTTGTGTCTTTTTAACGAATTGTTTGTGTTATTGTTGACGCATGGAATGCCAAAGCTTTTGCATTAAAACCAACAAGGTTAGTTGTGGAAGGCCTTAAGGGTGATCTCTCCTCTATGCTGATCTATGCTAACCGAATCCAAAAATTGTTTACAAAACCCATTCAATTAAGTAGGTGTAGTTGGCTTGACTTTAATAGCGCGTGCCAGCCAAGCAAACTAAAACAAGTAAGAAGGCTCTAGTCGAGTAAGCTTGACTGGAAGATACCCTTAACCCTTGATCATACAGACGGACAGACGGTCGGGCTGACAGACACACTCATATACCGCTGTACAAATGCTTGATGGTTTCATATCTCCGGTGTTTCTTAACCGATTTTAAATTTTTACAGAAATTCATGATTTTGCTTATAGTTTCAATCCTCATTTTTAGTTTTTTGAAATTCAAGATTTTTTTGTTATCGATTACATGTGTATATCGTAAACCAGATAAGTTATCGAAAATTTGAAACAAACTTGTCATGCCTAGGGATTAGGAGAGCTCATATCGAAAATCTGGAGTCTCTAGCTTTTGTAGTTGCTGAGATCGACGCGTTCATACATACAGACAGACGGACATGGCTATATCGACTCGGCTGTTGATGCTGATCAAGAATATATATACTTTATGGGGTCGGAGAAGCCTCCTTCTGCCTCTTACATACATTTGCACAAAAACATAATACCCTTTTTTTACCCATTTCATGGGTTAAGGGTATAACAAGACCAACATAATAACAACCATAAAAAGTTGAAGTTTTGCCGCTTTTGTTGCTGTTTAAAAGTAACAATTGCACTCAAAAGTACTACGACCCAATTTGAACCGGTTTGTTTTGATACCCTTAACACCTGAAATGGGTAAGAAAGGGTATAATGATTTTGTGCAAAAGTATGTAACATGCAGAAGGAAGCCATAAAGTATATATATTCTTGATCAGCATTAACAGCCGAGTCGATATAGTCATGTCTGTCATTCCGTCCGTCTGTATGTATGAATGCGTCGATCTCAGAAACTACAAAAGCTAGAGACTCCAGATTTTGGATATGAGCTCTCCTAATCCCTAGGCATAGGAAGTTTCAAATTTTCGATAACTTTTCAGGTTTACGATATACACTTGTAATCGATAACAAAAAAATCTTTTGATTTCATAAATTTGAAAATGAGGATTGAAAATATAAAATCGGTTAAGAAACACAAGAGATATGAAACCATCAAGCATGGGTCCGGTAGTACACGTATGTGTATGTTTGTCAGCCCGATCGTCTGCTAGTCTGTATGGTCAAGGGTTAAGGGTATCTTCTAGTCGAGCTTACTCGACTTTTGTGTTCTTACTTTTTATTTTGTTATATGCTTATTGCCTTTCGTTTGCTGCCGCAACTTTGCTGCCAAGCATTTGTTGCCAAGCAAATGATGAAACGCAAAGGCCAGGCCAACAGGAACAGGCCTTATACTAATTAATAATAATCAACTAATTTGACACGAGAGCGGGACAGCGGCACAAAAAAGCAATTTGAACTAAGGCTTCAACTTACAGGTACCAATTCATACTTTCTCCGGCAAATAAATATAAACAAAGCCGTGCTTTTTGGTAGCCTTCAGAGAGAGCACAGTTTCCATTTATGTTCAACTTAATACTGAAGCCACGTTATACTTAAATGCTTGTAAAAAACCGTTGTCACAAACATAGGCAAAAAGTACTGATTTTGACATTGATTTCGGTCATTGCACAATGGTAACGGGAGCGCGTCAACCAATTTTAGTAGCGCCAAATTACTTTGGACACGCAAAAGAGCACACCCAAAAAAAAAATCCTTAAAAATCAGCAGACATTGACGAGCATGTTGGCGGCTTTGGATGTTATTAATGCAAATAGTCTGAAAACTGTTTGGGTAAGAGGTAAAATGAAAAGGTCCAAAAAAAGTATATAACCAAAAAAAAACAAGTAAGAAGGCTCTAGTCGAGTAAGCTCGCTAGACGATACCCTTAACCCTTGATCGTACAGACGGACAGACTGTCGGGCTGACAGACACACTCATATATACAAATGTACGTGTACCGCTGTACCAAAGCTTGATGTTTTCATATCTCCGGTGTTTTTGAGCCGATTTTAAGAAAAATTTCACAGATGTTCATTATTTTGTTTATAGTTTAATTCCTAATTTAAAATTTTTTGAAATTCAAGATTTTTGTGTTATTGATTACATGTGTATATCGTAAACCGGAAAAGTTATCGAAAGTTTGAAACAAACTTGCTATGCCTAGGGATTAGGAGAGCTTATATCCATAATCTGGAGTCTCTAGCTTTTGTAGTTCCTGAGATCGACGCGTTCATACATACGGACGGACGGACATGGCTATATCGACTCGGCTGTTGATACTGATCAAGAATATATATACTTTATGGGGTCGGAGAAGCCTCCTTCTACCTGTTACATACATTTGCACAAAACCATTATACCCTTTTTTACCCATTTCATGGGTTAAGGGTATAAAAACAACCGAAATTGAGTGAAACCTAAGGTATTAAAAAAATTTAAGCTCCTTCGACAACCAGTTTTAAGTTTGAGTTGCGTCTAAGCATGAAATACCGAAAAAAAATCTTCATAAATATTGGTGTTGAATTCCAAGAATTTATCGTCATTGTGGGAAATTTCCACAGCTTAAAATTTTTACTAATTTAAAGAAATATTCACAACTACTCATAATTAACACAAATAACAAATCAATAAAGTTTCAATATTTTTTTACAATTTATGGTTTTTGTTTTAAACTTCAACTACAATAAGCTGCTTACAACAAAATAACAATTGCGAGCCACATCTCCCTTTATTATATTCTCCATACCACTTTTTGTGCTTTTGCGCCCTTTAAAAGTTAAAAGCAATTTTCATGTGGCATACAAGTAAATGGTAAATGGTATGTACTTTTGTACATATGTATATCTATCTTTATCGTTTTTGCTGACGACCGTCGGCTGACAGACGACCGCATGAGTCATGGACAGGAAATTTACGATCCAACGAGAAGATACAACAGAAACAGCAACGATAGCAGCAGCAGCCACACGACAACTGTGACGCAAAAAAAACAGCTACAACAGATAGCAAAGGGAGTGTCTGGGGAATATGCAAAAGTCTTTCGAAAAAACCAAGTAATCAAAAATCCAGTTTAAAAACTTGATAAGACAGAACAATTAACAGTGAAGCTAATGCGTTTTACCCTGATCGTATTAAAAAACAAAACATATAGTTAAAATATACTTATGTTGAAATTGTACATTATTGCATACAATTTTTAAAGAAGTTTACTTCTTCTTAATCCTATCATAGCTAAGAAACAATGAAAAAACGCGCTCAAAATGACGCCGAACAATTATAAAAGTCGTTTAATCAACTATATCACAGCAACATAATATACAATGCAATGCATGGAAACAATTATATGAACCCCGCTGCAAGCTTTACTTTATAATGGTATGTAGTATGTATCTATAAGTAGGTAAAAAGCAGCTCTTATGTGTAGAATAGTGTAGTTTGTTAAAGTCACGTAACTTCAAAATTGATATGGCGCAGGTTGCAGTAAAAAAAGCTATTCGTCAACTAAATATAAAACAAAAAATAAAATTAACTGAGCCCCATGTGCGACGCAAGTGTCATGAACTAAATATTTATATCGCCAGTTGAGAGTGGTTGGCTTATTTTTCTTTCTTATGCATTTCCAAGCATACAAACATAGTGTTTTGCAGGCAATGCAATGCGGCTTTAAAATATTCACATTTTAGCACATAGTCAAAGATAAGAGCTGAGGATGTTCATAAATGCTATGCATACCTACATTACCTATATACCTAAAATTATTCTCAGCAGGCACCGTTGAACGGATAATTTTTAATAACTTATGAAATTCTAACGGCTACAACTAGATATTTTACACTCGTATGTATACGGTATATACAACTAGAAAAAGCATAGCACGAAACAGCAAAGAAAATAGAAAGTTCTGCGCAAACGCGCAACTTGACAAAGCGGCAAAACAGATAACAACAACAGCGGCACCGACAAAAACAGCAACAACATCGATATTATGTTGGACATTTGCTTATTGTTATTTCGTTTGCCTCTTTGTCAAGTTTGTATTTCTCCTTTAAGCTCATATTCTTCAGACTCTACCGTTTGAGGTGTGTGTTGCAGCAACATGTAGCTAAGCAAGTAAGCAAAGTATTTTTGCTAAGTTTCCCGATGCTGCTGCTTCATATCACACATAGTACACAAACACACACATAGACACGCACAAACACACGCGAACAACAAACGAACGAATTTTACAGCCTGTTACTGTTGAACAAAAAAACAGTTGCTACTAAAAGTATGGCAACATGCTCCGCACGCGTGCAACAAGTTTATATTGGTTGTAGTTTGTTGACACAAAAAGTATAGTTTATATACGATGCGAAATATTGCAATATTTCAAACACGAAAACGACGATGAAATACACAATATATACAATTGGCACTTGCATTTACATTTTAATTTCCTATATACACATATATGTATACATTTATATTTATATGCTAAACTTTATTTATTGTAAGATCACACGATATATACTGTGTATGGCATTTTGCCACTTTCCGTTTAACGTCCGTTTTGTGCACCGTTTCGCAGACAACTGATACGTTTACGAAATTTTTATAGAAAGGTTTAAGCTGCTCGACACGACGCACGGTGAGTCTTACACACTCACACACACAGGGATAGATAAGGTATTTGTGTGCGTGTATCTATGTGAGCATCGAGCGCAATTCGAGCCAAGCTTTTTGCTTTGTATGCGTGAGACGACGACGACGACGACATGTTGCGCTCTTTGAGGCAACTCTTATATGCGTTGTTTGCAAGTTGCCCGCTATGGTCAGAAGAAGTCTCGTTGCACTTTGAAAAAGATCTGAAGTTGGGAAACTACCAACAACAGCTGATTTTTATTGTCAGTTGATTCTCTTTTTTTTAAAAGAGCCACATAGTAAGTTAATGATATGTCTCTTTGTTCAGGTTGGTTACGCTCTCTTAAAACGGGTGCTGACCAAGATAAATAAGTTTACTTTATTAAACACTTACGTCTGTAATTACTCATAAAGTGCGTTCGTTGATCGTAAAGATCAGCGTCAGTTAGGCTTAACTCAATTATTATTGTTGTTTGACATTTTGTTAAGTAATTCGCATTTGATGTTTTTTTAATAAGAGCAGGGAATATACAAACAATGTAATACGCATCATGCGTATAATACTTGAAAACCAAATTATGCGCTTTAAATGCCAACTGTTGAGTTCTTATGAACGCTATTGAACTCGTAATTGTTAAAAAATGCTAAAAATTAAGTTGTTGCTGCTGCTGTTCAGGACGCATCAGGCATATTAATCGTTTCACGTTCAGGCGAAATTTATGGTATCACAGGTTCTGCGTAAAACGCATGAGGCAATTATAACAACTAAGTTAATGCTTAATAATATTTTTATAACTTTCTGCAGAACAATAATTGTATCTCTTAAGCAATAAAAAATGTCATTCTACCCGTGCCATTAAAGCATGTGTGTCATTAAAAGTGTACGAGATTCATAATTTTTAGACAGTTTACTTACCTAGAACAGAAAAGAATATATATTTTTAGTATTTTAAATGCCAATTGGTAAATTAATGAAAATAGTGTAAAGGATTTTTGTCCAAATTAACAAAATCTAAATTCCTAATATGAGTAACAACCATTGATATTATTCTTTTTAGCGACTTTCAAAACAATCTAACATGAACTAAATCGGAAGTGAGCTAAAGTTGAAAGCAATTAATTGACTAGGAAACCAGAACTAATATTACTACCCCATATAATGCTTGCCAATATCTAAATTGCTCGTATAAAGCATATAGAGGTCATTAGAATAGCCATAAAATTGTAAGTAACTGTTAACTATAACAGATAATCAAAGCAATTAAATAGAAGCTAAAAAAATACTACGATATAATTAGGTAATTAGTTAGATAAACTTTTATTTGAGATTTCTGTAGCTGTTTTTTGGTTTCTTCCTTTGCTGTTTCTACTAAGTTTGATGGAAAGTGTTCTATTTTCATTTAATATTTCTTGAAATATTATTTGGTAAACTTACATCGTTATGTATCTTTTGTTGTTGCTGACAATTTTTGTTTGTATACAATTATTTTTATTTGTGTTTTTATTCTATTGAATTTTTGTTAACATGCCAAATTTAATTGAAATTTTCGCTGTCTGACAGTAACAGAAAAGTTACTAACGCTGTCAAATACAAAACAGCGCAACATGAATCGGAAGAAACAAAATTGAATTGTAATTAATAATGTATAGCTAGTTGGTATATAGAAAATATAAAAAAGCGCAGGCACGCAATGCGTAATCAACACAAACACAAGTTCATTGACATTTTGTTTTATATTCAATAACAACAAGAAGGCTCTAGTCGAGTAAGCTCGACTAGAAGATACCCTTAACCCTTGACCATACAGATGGACAGACGGTCGGGCTGACAGACATACACATGTGGCTGTGTACTTCTGTACCAATGCTTGAGTGTTTCATATCTCTCGTGTTTCTTAACCGATTTTAATAAAAATTTCACAGATGTTATTTTGTTAATAGTTTCAATCCTCATTTTCAAATTTTTGAAAATCAAATTGTTTTTGTTATCGATTACATGTGTATATCGTAAGCCTATAAAGTTATCGAAAATTTTAAAATTAGGAGAGCTCATATCCAAAAGCAGGAGTCTATAATATTAGTTCCAGACCTTGACGCGTTCATACATACAGACAGACGGACGGACAGACAGGGACGGCTAAATCGACTTGGCTGTTGATGCCGATCACGAATATATATACTTTATGGGGTCGGAAAGCTTCCATCTCCCTGTTACATACTTTTGCACAAAACCATTATACCCTTTCTTACCCATTTCATGGGTTAACGGTATACAAATGGTGCCGTGATTCTAAAAACAAGTCACTTTTTATAAGTAAGTTTTTCAGTAAAAACCAAATTATTTATTTTTAAGTGTTTAGGTAAAATAAAAAATGGTAGTATGCGAACGACTTTATTGATAATTCATTCCATTTCTGCTTGCTTTATTTGGTAAATAGGTCGATTTAAAGCAAACTGAAACTAAACTTTTTTTTTGTTAAAAGCGAATAATACCTTTAACATTTACCTTTGCATTTTTTATTGCACTTGTCAATTGAATGGCAACTGACATATTTGTGTCCAGTTTGAATGGATTTAAACAATTAAATAAACCAATTAATATGCACATGAGAGTTTTGTTGCCACTGACATTGAAGTTTGCCAACGAAAACAAAATAATAATCGCTATCGAAATAAAATCAAACACAAATTTCGCTGCGACAGTTTTTAAAAGAAACTACATCCGATAAACAAAATAAACAAATAAAAAAAAAACAACAGTTGCCTTCCGTGTGTGTCGGTAGATGATTAAAAGATAATATAAGCACGCAACGAAATCACGAATCAATTGAACTAGGCAGCTAGCTATCAACCGTAAAAAATGCAAAAATAATTATTAATTGTAGATTTGAATTTTAACTTGCACTTGCGTTAGTTCGCATTTCAATTGATACGCCCGACGATTACTAACTCGGTAAAGAAATTAAGAAAAAAAAAATCATACTCTATGTGATTAATTTATTTTATACATATACTGTATTTTGCAATATATTTTTAGGTTTGTGGGTGGCTTATAATAAGAGTTTTAGGTTCAATGCGCCATGGAACTTCCGATAAAGTATTCAGATGTGCCTCTTGATTGCAAGCTTATTGGCAGTCAACTGGGACAGCATATTATTAGTTATTTATGTGATCAGAAAATGGTCAATTGCGATTTTACGGCATAAACGCTTAGCCTTTTACCAAAAAGTTGTACATTCACGCAGTTTTTCGCACCAACGGAAGTCTAGAAATATATACCAATACAAACAAAATACTATGACTACCAAGTTTCTACAAGTAAGAAGGCTCTAGTAGAGCAAGCTCGATTAAACCTAAAGACAGACGGTAGGGCTGACGTGTACTACTGTACCAATGGTTGAAGCTTTCATATCTCCGGTGTGTCTCAATCGATTTTAATAAAAATTTCAGTTTCAATATTTTGTTACAAGTTTCAATTCCCATTTTCAAGTTTTGGAAATTCAAGATTTTTTTTGTTATCGACTACATGTGTATATCGTAAACCTGAAAAGTTATCGAAATCCTTATGCCTGTTACATTATTTTGCACAAAGCCATTATACCCTTTTTTACCCATTTCATGGGTTAAGGTTATAAAAAGCAAAACGAGAAATATAGTAAAACTAAAAATTCACCGGAATTTAATCAAGCTTTAACCTTGTCTTGTGTCGAATATGCTGTTAACGCCTAAAATCATTGACGTCATCAGCAGTGCAGTGCTGTTCAGTCCGCCTTTTCCGCTTTCTCATCTCTGCACACTGTGTGACCTACATATGTATTTATAATTCAAACGTCAGGTCAACAGCAGCTACAGGTTGGTTGAATAGTCTATATATATCGAATGCAAACGATTTGTATTGGAAAACGGGCTATTGACATGAACACCCTTTTACCTTTACAAATGGTCATAATAGAATGTGGTAAGAGCTATTAAAATTAGAGTTTTTTATAATTGGGTTTTTTGTCCAATTTTCGCGCACAATTTGGTAATCAATTTCCAAATGCCATAAAATATAATTTTTCTGATGAACGATATAGTTGCTCATAAAAAAACTTATCGATCGATATGGAGCCAATAAGTGCTTAAAAACTCAACGAGATCCGCAAAGTGACGGCTTAAATTATGCAATGACAATGATAAAGAAAATAATAGTTTAAAAACAAGTAAGAAGACTCTAGTCGAGTAAGCTCGACTAGAAGATACCCTTAACCCTTGACCATACAGACGGACAGATGGCTGTGTAGTTCTGTACCAATACTTGATGGTTTCATATTTCCGGTGTTTCTCAACCGATTTTAATGAAGTTTTTACAGAAGTTCATTATTTTGCTTATAGTTTCAATCCTCATTTTCCATTTTGTGAAATTCAATTTTTTTGTTATCGATAACATGTGTATATCGTAAACCTGAAAAGTTATCAAAAGTTTGAAACAATCTTGTCATGCCTAGGGATTAGGAGAGCTTATATCCATAATCTGAAGTCTCTAGCTCTTACAGTCTCTGAGGTCGACGCGTTCATACATACAGACGGACGGACGGACAGACAGACGGGTCGGAGAAGCCTCCTTCTACCTGTTACATACATTTGCACAAAACCATTATACCCTTTTTTTTACCTATTTCATGGGTTAAGGGTATAAAAAGAAGAAGTAACGCAGATATAAGATGCATACTTCTTTGCCACTCAATGAATATTTACTGGTAAATTTGCTAAGCAAGAAATTGTCAAGCATGAATAAAAAGAAGAAAGCTCCCAGGCCAGAATACAGTTAAATGCAATTTATTGCATTGCAAATAAATACACAAAATTACCGAAGCTCAGCGTAACTTAATGCTAAGTTATGCATATAATTTTATACGACAACAGCACCAGTATTAACAGCGACGAGCAACAACAACTGGCCACAATTAGGCCAAAATAATATTAGTAGTGGCAACAATCGTAAACTGACCTTGGAAATGATTAAGAAATACTACATGAAATGCATAAAACCATTACAGTTAAGACGGGAATTTTAAGTATTCCTCTCAATACTTTAACAAAAACATTGTCAAATAATTTTGTTTGACTGATGCGGCAGTCTCCAAGTACTGAGAAGAAAGAAACAGTGAAAGAGAGGCGAATGGAGATCTGAGTAGATATACCGTTATGTACAATACAACAGAAGCAGCAGCAACGAAACATATATTTTATTAATGATGATTTTGACGTTGTATTTTGTATAGCCTTAACTCATGAAATATAAAAAGGGGATAATGGTTTTGTGCAAAAGTATGTAACAGGCAGAAGGAAGCTTCTCCGAGCCCCTAAGGTATGTATATTCGTGATCAGCATCAACGGCCGAGACGAAATTGCCCAGTCCATCCGTCCATCTGTATGTATGAACGCGTCGCAGAAACTACAAAAGCTGGAGACTCCAGATTTTGGATATGAACTCTTCTAGATTAGAATATAGGCAGGACGAGTTTGTTTCAAATTTTCGATTACTTTTCAGGCTTACAACATACACATGTAATCGATAAATTTTAAAAATGGGTATTGAAAACATCACATAATAATCAAAATATGTAAAATGTTTATAAAAATTGGTTAAGAAACACCGGAGATGTAAAAGCATCAAGTATTGGTACAGTAGGGTATCTTCTAGTCGAGCTTACTCGACGAGCCCTTTACTTGTTTATTTTTGTTTTGTTGGTCGCTGTTACCGGTTTTTTTTTAACATTTCCCTACGCCCAAACCAGGCAAAATGTATCTTTCTCTATATAAGTTAAACCTCTCCCCCCTTTATCGGGTAATTTATTTAGCGTTTCATTTCGTTTTTGGTTTATTTTTTCGCTTTTTACTCTCTGTGCAAAATGAATTTCTCCGCTTGAAAAGAAGAAATCTATGTCAAAAGGATCTAGAAATAACACTTAGGGGCCATTTAATCGACTAGAAATTGGGTCAACCGTGCTTCTGTTTTTATAAGCTATTTAAACTTGACACTTGACACTGACAACAAAAGTTTTCGAAAATTTGAAACAAACTTGCTATGCCTAGGGATTAGGAGAGATTATATCCAAAATCTGGAGTCTCTAGCTTTTGTAGTTTCTGATATAGACGCGATCATACATACGGACGGACAGACGGACATGGCTATATCGACTCGTCTGTTTATGCTGATTAAGAATATGTATACTTTATGTGGAAGCTTCCTTCTGCCTGTTACATACTTTTGAACAAAACCATTATACCCTTTTATATCCATTTCATGGGTTAAGGGTATATAAAAATTTATATGTAACCTGCTGTCTGATCGTAAGGTTGCTCATTAAATCTTATTCAGCAGCATACTAATAATATTGCGAGGGTCCCACATTATGTAAAGAAAACTAATAAGTAGTAAACAAAAGGTGGTACAGAAACAATTGTGTTAATAGTTAATAGAAAGGCCAAAGGCGTAATTTACGATTTTTGAAAAAAAAAAAATAAAAAATACAAAATATTCAAATCATAGACACAAACTAATTTCTGTTCTAAAACTCTAGAATATGGCTTTCATTATATTTTATAATACAATTCATATCTCAAAATTCCCTTTTTAATAATATTTTAAAAATATCAAAAATTGCCCTTTATAAGCAGCATCTTATTAATTCAATGGTAACCCCAGTTGGTCTTACTAATTTGTTGGGTAATCTCATTGGTCTTAATACATAGCCCTGGAACATATTCAAATGCAAACCAATTCCACACAAAATTGCACACTTATGAACTTATTTAAAAATGAATGCAATGACATAGTCTTAATATTTACTATATTAGTTATATGTCTAGAAAGAAGCATGTTCAAAGTATAAAGTATATAAGCCATGTCCGTCTGTCCGTATTGTTAAAGGCAAACCAGTCCCTTAAAAAAGCGGCTAGATTTGACCACCATCACATATATCTGCCATATAAATGCAAGATCTTTGAAAAGATGTTACTATGAAAGAAGATTAAGTAGGATTTGTGAAAAGTGTATATACTATTCGGCCAAAGGTAGCTTCCTTATTATTATTATTATTATATTTTTTTTTTTTTTTTAACAAAAGGAAATCATACCATTGAAATTTTGCGGAATATCAAAATTTTTTTCTGTTGTGTCATTTTTTCTGATTTTTTTTTGTTTTTTCGATACATGAAATTGTATGCCATTTAAGTTTACAGTTTGTCGCACAAGACACACTAGTACAACATTTCTTATTGTTATAGCAACAAAAGCAAATAGCAAAATTTGACAATTGCCTAAAGCAGCATTAAAGCAAAAAAAAAAATAAACATAAATCTAAACAAGTAAGAAGACTCTAGTCGAGTAAGCTCAACTCTTTCGGAGTTTACGTGCATTTGCCTGTCATATGCATTTGCTATTGCCTTAAAAGAGTATTCGTAGTTGACCGTAGTAGTTGATTATGGGACAAGAAACCCTACATGAAGGCACACAAGCAATAATGATCGCGACGCAATTGCACTTTGAATACTCTTTTGCAGTTGCGTTGACGAAATTGTTTGCTAGTGTCATAGAATTAAAAGTGAAGAGAGTATGTATGACCAGATATAGAACAATTGAAATTTGGCTGGCTTGGAAGTTTGTCTTTTTTCTAGGCTCTTGCAGAAATTTATATGCGACAAAATGTTAAATATTTTTCTTCAGCATCATATATATATTTAAGATAGGTAACAATTAGACAAATATTATTCAAAATATGATTATAACCTGTTATGCTTATTATTATTATTATTATTAATAATTTATTTAAAATATGATTATAATGTATAATATATGATTTAATATGAATATATATAGATAGATATAGATATAAATTATTTAAATGTATTTTGAAAATGATTTTAAGCTAATTAAATCATCATCATAACAGTTGAGGTAGGTCAGTGAATATCCAGACAAGTGCTATGCGCACTTCTTAATGTGTATACATACATGCGCTTGTATACACACATATTCATATGCAGCGATTGGAGTAAAAAATAAAAAATCTAATCGAAGCCCAGCAAACAGAAAACTGAAACAAATGCTGACATACATATGTACATATATATATGCATACGGATATACAAACATCTAGTGATATTTGCTGCTGTTCAGCCTGGCGAAGGCATGCGCCAGGCCCAAGCATAATGTGTGTATATGTCGGTATACATACGGCTGGTGATATTTGCTGCTGTTGAGCCAGGCGAAGCCAGCGCCAGGCCCAAGCAGAATGTGTGTATACGCTGGTATATGTCGGTATACACACATCTAGTCATATTTGCTGCTGTTCAGCCTGGCGAAGGCATGCGCCAGGCCCAAGCAGCATGTGTGTATATGCCGGTATACGGCATACGTCTGGTGATTATTGCTACTTTTCAGTATGGCGAAGGCAGCAAAAAAAATACCTCTGGTGAATTGACGCGTAATCCACCAAAAAAAACTGAAAGATCGCCTGGTGGATAAATAGGGAAATTTGAGATTTGGCACATCTACGTTATAACTCATCGCTGTTATTACTTTACAATGTCCAAGGTTAAAAACATTGCATACTTTTGCGCTGCAGTGCATTTAGCAAGTACTTAAACCAGATCATATATAGGTGGAAGAAACAAGTAAGAAGACCGAGTAAGCTCGCTGGAAGATACCCATTTTACTCATTTCATGGGTTAAGGTATAAAAACCAAATATATTCATAAAAAATTTTCAAAACACTTTTACGGTCATATTACCTATTAAGGATAAAAAAGGCAGTGTTTGACATATGTACGTGTACCACTGCACCAATGCTTAATGACATCGTATCTCCGGTGTTTGTCAACCGATTTAGTTACAAATTTCACAGATTTTCATTATTTTGTTAAAAGTTTCAATTACCATTTTCAACTTGAAAAGTTATCGAACATTTGAAGCAAACTTGTCATGGAGAACTCATATCAAAAATCTGGTGTAGTTTCAAAGAATCGACGCGTTCATGCATACAGACAGACTGACAAACGGACATGGCAATATTGACCTGGCTGCAGAAGCTGATCAAGAATATATATACTTTATGTTCGGATAAGCTGATTTGGCATCACTGCTATTTATACCCTTAATCCATTAAATGGGTAAAAAAAGGGTATAATGGTTTTGTTCAAAAGTATGTAACAGGCAGAAGGAAGCTTCTCCGACCCCATAAAGTATACATATTCTTAATCAGCATCAATAGCCGAGTCGATTTAGCCATGTCCGTCTGTCTGTATGTATGAACGCTTTGAATCACATAGTACACGTATGTGTATGTCTGTCCGGTGGACTGTCTGTCCGTCTGTATGGTCAAGGGCTAAGGGTATCTTCTAGTCGAGCCTACTCGACTAGAGCCTTCTTACTTGTTTATATAGAACATAGTTATGACCTGAATTGTGTACTATGTTTAAGAACTATAAATAAATTGGACATAGCAAATATTGTACAAATTTTGTACTTACGGTTCAGCTTCAATGGATTTCAATTTGGCCACATAGTTGGATGGTATATAGCCCTCTTGGCGTGTTTTCTTGCTGCGGGCCAGCCACCAGTCACCCTTTAATACAAAAAATAATAAATTAATACAAAAAAGCACAGATATGTATATATATATTGTTTATGTGTATGGAGATAATTGCGAATGACAGCAAAACTTAATTATAACTCCAATATAATGTGGAAAAGCAATGAGATAAACCTACTACTAAATGGCTGCTTATTGACGTAATTGCAATTTGTTCAATTTGAGATAGGCAAAATACACAACTGCCATACTTGATAAATACACTAACTCAACATTTTAATAGTTGTTTGTAAGTGATTGTGCAAATTTATCAAATTTAAGTATTTTAATTTGCTTAAGCATTGAAATAGATATTTGCATGCCTAATTTTGCTGACAAGCAAACATTTCGTAAGAAAACATTGTCAGTTTATTGCGTTGAATTTTAACAAATTTGGGATTAAACAACTAACAGTTTTCCTGTTGCCGCCGGCTTATTTAATTCCAAATTATTTAAAATCAGCAAGCAACTTTGATGGCATAGACATCAACGAGCGCACCACTTGCCCATTTTCAGTTGTAGTTGGGACATTCATAATAAGTTTTTAAATTTGTATCGGTAGGTAATATAAATTTACTTAATTGTTGTTGTTCGATTTGTTCAAATTGGAGTGGGCACAGCTCTATAAAAATCGGACACTTACGCAACCATCTAGAATATATTAATAACAGACTATAACAATAATAGGCATAAGTCCGACACGCTAAAGGCACTACTTTTCGTTGTAAAAATAAAGCTGATATATGGATTTAAAAACTAAATAACAACCACTGATAATGTGTCTTCAGAGAAATATGAAAATACAATTTGTATTACATATTATTCGTGCAATTAACCATTCACTCACTGGTTTTGCTTCAATACAATTTGTTAAAAATATAACAAACTCTTAAAAAGAAAATTAAAAAGTGGAAATTGAATTATAACTTTATAAAATCGGTTGAGTCGTCGTCGGTAATTCGCTTACGCGCTTTCCATATTTTGGAATTTTTTAATTTGGTAAAGCGTAACAACAACATCCAAACCAAAACCACAATACTAACAAAAACTGTAGAAACTGGCTTTTGCCAAATTCGTGCAGTCGTTGGGGATAAAAGAAAATAACACTTAGATATTCAAAGGAATAATAAAACTAGTTTTCTTTATCTTCAAAATTGTTAACAATAAATTGCAATTTGTTTTGTTCTATTTGATCTTTTCCCTCTTTGATGGCCGTCTGACAAACCACAACATCCCATCAACCAAACAACCATTCCCCGCCTATAGTTTTTCGTTGGGAGTCAAGTGCCTTTGCTATCATTAGCCTGGCGCACGATAAACTCTGTGGAAAGGTCAATGAACACAAACATTTTAGGGTTCATTGTTTATGTGTTTCTGCTTGCTTTGACTTTTATGCTGCTCTCTTTCTCTACTTGCCTTTTTAACCGTCTTACTCCTGCTCTCTTGCAAGTACATTTCATAATCGCTTGTTGCCTTTTGGTAGCTACTGTTGCAAGTATATGTACAATATGTATACAATAGTTTGTTTATGTACGCCTTGATTTCAATGAAAATCAAAGTTATTTTATTCTCAGATATACATGCGTTGTGAATGCTTGAGTTTTGAAATTGAAATACAAATCGGATTTATTTTGTTGTGGTTGTGGTTTAACGATCATTTCATTATAGCGACAGCTGTTCTTTTACATAAAGTTAAAGCTTTTACATTTAGTCATAGTGGGTAAGCGATTAAGGCATTCCCTTACTTAACATAAGTTTGTCAAAGTTATTCAAAACAGTTGTTTAAGATTTTAATCGATTTTATGCAATATTTAAGTTAAAGATGTTAGTATTGTTATTGCCTTATACGGTTCTGTATATTTTTGTATTTAATTTTTAACTCTTATATTTGAATGCTTTCTGTTTACTATAAACACTTAAATCACCTTGAATTGACTATGGTTTCAACGATTCCTCTTTATACCCTTAACCCATGAAATGGGTAAAAAAAGGATTTAATGGTTTTAATATCTATGCATGACGTTGAGCTAAACGATGTTGCAGTTGCTTTAAAACAAAGATTTAAAAAAAAAGAATCGGTCAGCTTTTTTTTTGTGTATATATCCCCATACCCTGTAAGTCTCCCATTTTAACATAATACGTTCATGTTTTCACTACAATGAACGCTCACAGTAAAATCTCTTAATGTAAAAATTATCATTATTTCTTTTAAGTAAAATAGTGCTATCTCAGATATGAGGCTTTTTGTTTAAAATGAAGGTTTAGAATTTAATGCACTGAAAGTTCTATTATTAAATACTTATAATTGTCTATTCATCTTAAATTGAAAATGTTTTATTAAAACTATTATTAACAAAATTTTAATTAAATATGTTTCGTTCAGCAATTTTGATTGAAAAATGCTTTCGCCCAGTTTTGTTCAGTTTCAGCCTCAATGGCAAGCATGTCTTGTTAATGTTGCTAAAGAAAAAGCGAGTACAAACATGTTTATGAATGCTATGTTTAAGTATTAAGGGCTACCAAAAAATTGCAGCATCTATCATCCATCCGTAGATAATCTCGTGCATGCGTGTGTCAGTGCGCAATACTTGGCCCAGAGCCAAAGGTCTGAGCAGTCAGCAAGGCGGCTACAAATTGGCCAAGAATCGTAAGGTGGTCATGGCTGTATACATATGCATGAATGTTTATATGCTGATGTAAACTCTTTAAATATGCATGCCATTATAATTTGATATGTTTGTATGTATGTTGTTGGGTCTTCTGTAAAAGTTGAATGCTCCTTATGTCACAATACAAACAGAATCGTCTTTATGAGTCGGTGGGGTGGTCTTGGGTGTGTGGCATTTGGCCTCCACGAGGCTAATCATAGGATCTGTACAGAAAATTAAAAATATTTTAATATTTCGGTGCTATCGACTCTCGTCTGCCGGCCTGCTTTGATCTATTTCTTATGTTTTCAAGATAAGCTGCACCAGTTGGTGTTTAAATTGCGAATAAAAAACACTCTTAACTGCCATTAGCCGATATTATATGCTCCTTCATTCAGCTCGTTCAGTAGTTAAGCAAGTATTTGTGTTAACTGAACAACTTTATAGAATGAGCTGCGCCAATTTGACTTAATCAGTATTGTTAAGATGTAAAATTAGAAGGCAACTCTAACTGTCTGTCAACATTTTCTTGTTATGTTTGCTGTATCATAATAACAAACAAATCAAGTAAGAAAGATACCCTTAACCCTTCACCAAAACTCTTTCCGTTTCTGATAGTACTATGGTCTATCTAGTAAACTAAGTAGTTTATTCCTTAATAGCCATTCTTTTCCTTTTAATGTCATATCAAGTACCGAAACTTGGTTAATGCAAGACATTGTTAGCTATGAAGTTCTAACTAATAGATACTGTATCTATAGAAAAGATTTGGTGATGGGATGCTTATTGCTATTGAAGTAGACTATTCTTCGGAGACAGTAATAGTAGGTGGCTCCCTAGATATAGCATTTTTTGCTGTAAAGTTAAATATTAATGTAGTTGGTATTTTTATTACTTGTTCATATATACCCCTTCCTCTGATAACTCTATTTACAATACTCATTTGTCAGCTATATTGTCTGTTTCTTGCATGCTTTCTGATGACGATATCCTTGTAATACTTGGTGGTTTCAATATTGCTAAAGTAATGTGGATTTCTTGTCCCGACTCAGGCGCCTTAACCCCCTCGGCTTATAATGAATTTTTGATTAATTTACTTGGAGTGTCATTGAGTCAAATCAATAATATCCAAAATTCTCTTAATAAAATGCTTGATCTGGTTTTTGTTTTGGATCCATCGTCCTCATCCATTACCTGACCAAACCAATATCTTATCCAGAAGATTTATACCACCCAACGTTGGAGGTGTCGATCACTTTACCCTGTCGGGTGCGATGCCCCAGTAGAACCCTTTAAGCCGAGTTCAACAATTTCGGAAGACCGATTTTGCACAACTTACTAGGCTTTAATTCCTGACGGACTGGTTTCCCCTATGCGGGTCTGACAATTTGGATGTGGCAAGCGGTATTTTTTATAACACTTTAAATTTATTATTAGATTTGTGTGTCCCTTATGGAAAGCCAAAGTTAAACAAACCTGTGTGGTTTACCAGAGAGTTGACAATTCTTAAAAATCGAAAATGTAAGCTCTACAAGAGTTTTAAAAAGTCAATCTCTCCGTTAGCTTGTTCTGCATACTTGATTGGTCGTTTCAATTTTTCAGTCATCAATAACCAATGTTATAGGAATTACCTGACTAGGTGTAGATTACAGTTTCAGCAGGATCTCAAACGGTTTTTTGATTTCGTTAATACGAAGCGCAAGTCATCGACACTCCCATCAAACATATTCTTTGAAGAAATTAAAGCCAACTCAGATCAGGCCATTGCCGATCTATTTGCTACATTCTTTCAAACGACTTACAGCTCTCATACAGCCCTTTTTCAACCCGTCGTCGTGCCTTACCTCTATCAGCTTAATTGCTGTAATTGCATTTTTATACCGGAAATCACAGATACTGCACTACTTTGTGAACTTCAGGTTATTAAGCCTATATTTTCGCCAGTACCTGATGGAGTACCAAGCTGTGTGCTTATGTACTGTACTCAGTGTCTTTTAAAACCATTGCATAAATTGTTTAGTTTGTCCGTGAAGTTATGCTCTTTCCCAAAAATTTGGAAAGCGTTATATATTATTCCTTTGCATAAAAAGGAAACAAATCTAATACATAAAACTATAGAGGTATCTCCAAGTTGTCTGCTATTTCTAAGATTTTTGAGAAAATTATAACCTCTTTGTAAATCAATGATTTCACCGTGCCAGCACGGGTTCATGAAACATAGATCTACCACTACGAACTTGCTAGAATTTACATAATTTGTTATCAAGGGCTTCAAAGAAAAAATGCAAACTGATGTTATTTAAACTGATTTCAGTAAGGTCTTTGGCACTGTAAGTCACTATCTTTTAATTTTTAATCTTAAACAAAAATCTTATTCTTTGGATTAATGATTATTTAACCTTTAGAATTCAGAGGGTATATTTTAATGGCTCAGTTTCTAAGGCGGTTCAGATTACTGCAAAGTGACCCACACAATTTTTAAACTTGGTGCAAAGTAAATTTATTGAATCTTAATTGCAGTAAATGTACAGTTATGTCTTTTTATAGACGAATGCCCTTTATCAATATACATATATCTTCTGGATAACCAACCACTTGATCGGATTGAATGGGTTGAGGATTTGGGTATCTTAATGGACCCAAAGCTTAAGATGTCAAATATATCTTCAATTATAAATCGTGCATCAGGTGCCTTGGGGCTCATTAAGCGCTGGTCGAAGGAATTCGACGACCCCTACTTAACAAAAACTCTATTTGTGTCTCTTGTACGACCGATTCTCGAATATGGATCTTGTATATGGTATCCCAAATACAGGATTTATCAGGATAGAATAGAATCCATGCAAAAACAATTTCTGCTCTGTGCACTTCGGGGTCTCGATTAGAATAACAACATTAACTTACCTTCCTACCATAGTAGACTTTTACTAATAAGTCTTCCCTCTCTTTCTGATCGTAGCACAATGCAATAGCCTTTTTCCATTAATAAATGGTGAAATTGATTCTTCTTTACTAATCAACCAAATTAACTTTGCAGTTCCTATTAGAAATACTTTTACCTATAGCTCTTCAAGATTGTTACTTGAACTATGCTATCCATAACCCCTTTCGGATTTTATGTGCAACATATAACGATCTTTTCTACTTAATACATAATGTCATTCCTATTTGCTCTCTTAAAACACTAGTCTTGTGTCATTTGTCTACTTGTTCGCGATCTTCGTAACCGCACGCTACACGGTGCGCCCCTCGGTCGGACGGGCTTGATGGTTTCATATCTCCGGTGTTATTGAACCGATTTAAATAAAAATTCACAGATGTTCATTTTCTTGTTCATAGGTTCAAACCTCATTTTCAAATTTTTGAAATACAATATTTTTTTGTTATCAATTACATGAGTATATCGTAAACCTGAAGAGTTATCGAAATGCCTAGGGATTAAAAGAGCTCATATCCAAAATCTGGAGTATCTAGCTTTTGTAGTTCCTGAGATCGACGCGTTCAAATATAAATACAGACGGACGTACAGACAGAAGAACACGGCTGTTGATGCTGATCAAGAATATATACTTTATGGGGTCGGAGAAGCTTCCTTTTGCCTGTTACATATTTTTTCACAAAACCATTATACTCTTTTTTATCCATTTCATGGATTAGATTAGAAATATCAACCAAAATCCAACTATTTCGACCAGAACGACGGAATGTGGAATCACCATATATCGCGAAACTGTCAAAAAAGCTATTAAAAGAACCGACTTTCATCTCGAGCTGCTCGAAAAAAACAGTTGTTGTCGGCGGAGCATGTTAAAAGACGTTTAACTTTAGCCAGGATCCACGTGGAACAGCCAGATTCATATTGGGACGACGTGATATTTTGTGATGAATCCATGATTATGCTTTTCTATAAGGATGGACAGTGTGTGGCGCAAGCCGTTGAAAGCGCTTGAAAACAAAAATATTATACCCACTGTTAAGTTTGGAATATTGTCAGTGATGGTTTGGGGGTGCATCTCGAGCAAATGTACTTCATTGAAAATACAATGGATGCCCAACAATATTTAAGTATTTTGAACACACATTTGGTAGCCAGTGCCAACCAATTTGGATTTATTAATAACGGCAAGCCAACATACAAGTTTTAAAAAGACAATTATCCCAAGCACAAAGCAAACATGATCAGGTGCTGACTGCTTTATAACTGTAAAAGGTGTTCGATACACCTGCCCAAAGCACAGACCTCAACCCTATTTGAAACAAGTAAGAAGACTCTAGTCGAGTAAGCTCGACTAGAAGATACCCTTAACCCTTGACCATACAGACGGACAGATGGTCGGGCTAACAGACATACACATATGGCTGTGTAGTTCTGTACCAATACTTGATGGTTTCATATCTACGGTGTTTCTTAACCGATTTTAATGAAATTTTTACAGAAGTTCATTATTTTGCTTATAGTTTCAATCCTCATTATCTGTTTTTTTAAATTCAAGATTTCTTTGTTATCGATTACATGTGTATATCGTAAACCTGAAAAGTTATCGAAAATTTGAAACAAACTTGTCATGCCTATAGATTAGGAGAGCTCATATCCAAAATCTGGAGTATCTAGCTTTTGTAGATCCTGAGATCGACGCGTTCATACATACAGACGGACAGACAGACGGATATGGCTAAATCGACTCGGTTGTTGATGCTGATCAAGAATATATATACTTTATGGGGTCGGAGAAGCTTCCTTCTGCCTGTTACATACATTTGCACAAAAACATTACACCCTTTTTTTACCCATTTCATGGGTTAAGGGTATAAAAATGTACTGCCAAGAATGATTTCAAGGCGATAACCTTGGAGAAATGGCAAAAATGGCATTGGGATACTTTCAAAATCTAATAAAATCGATGAAATGGCGACTGGAAGCGGTTATGAAAGCCAACGGTGGACCTACAAAATATTAATTATACTTTAAGACCAAAAACTGATAGAAAGATTAACATTGTGTAAACACTTTATTGTCAGTTGAATTTTGTGCCTTTGTTAGAAATAGGTTTAAGAAATAATTAACTCAATAACTTATATAAAAAAAAAAATTAAAAACAACAACATTCTCTAAAGTGAAAATATCAAAATTTTGCACTGTGTGTAAACACTTTATTGGCAAACAGTATATATTTAATGGGGTCGGAGAAGCTTCCTTGTGCATGCTACATACTTTGATACAAAACCATTATACCTTTATACCATTATTATTTAAACATACAAAAATGTAATTGATAAGATATTCGACGGCAACCAACTAAATTGCTCGGTTTGCTTCTCAATGTCTTTCTCTCTCTCTCTTCAATCAGTTTCTCTAATGATTCACTTACCTGTGTGTCATTCAAAATCTCTAAGTGCTCACCCTTGCGGAAGCTCAAGTCCTCGTCAGTGCGGGCATCATAATCGTAGAGAGCAACAAATATTTTTGCATTTGCATTGGCTGCATCGCTTTCGGGTATCTGCGGGACTGGGCGAATTTGCTCCGCAGGCTGACCGGGCATGGGCATAGCAATTTGTGGTACGCCAACACCGACGCCCACAACACCGATGCTGGCACCGGGATCGTCGAGTGGATTGCGTACATCACCAGAGTGCGGATTATCGATGTCCTGTTTTTGTGTGCGCAAACAGTTTCCCATGGTTAGGATGTTGGAAGATGGTCTTTCACTGGAGTTGGAGTGGCAATAGCAGCAGCTCACTGCGTGATTTGTGACGTATACTGACGTAAATGCAATGAATGGAAGCTAAGCTTGTTTGTGTGTGAAGTTACTGTTACTTTCACTCACACACAGGCGCAGCAGAGTGCACGACAATTACAATTCAATTGTACTCGTTTGTTTATACTGAGGACGACACATATGTACACACTTTTTATTATTGTTGTTGTTAAGTTGCTCACTCGCGATCAACATGGGGTGTTGGCACTTATCTCTCGCGCTCTTTCGCCTATGTTTGTAGCACGTCGTCAGTTAATTACTTAACTTATCAATATTTTCGCTTATTTATGTTGTATTTTATTTTTAAACGGTATACGGTATTGTGTATTAATACTTTTATAAAGCACGCTCTAACTAAATAAAATGATTTCACACATGCCAAATCACTGTTGTGAGTGCAAATGGATGTATGTATGTATTTTTCTAGAATTTTGTGCTTGTATGTATGTGTGTGATGCTGAGTGGCCAAACAAGACGGGACGCGACAAGAAAAAAACCAATTTAAAAACACTGAATAACTATTGAGGCACCCGCATACATTATTAATTTATTTTTTTTCCCATTTATTGTAATTGTATTACATTTTTAAGATATTTAATTTACGAATTTCAGCTGCAGCGAAAATGGCTCCCCGATAGAAACCTACGCGACAGTCGATACCAATACTACAATAATAGCATCGATACATCAGAATCTCTATACATGAATAGCGATTATAATCGGCTTGCAACCATGAAGCGCTTTACATATTAATCGAATAATGTAAAACAGCGAATGTATTGTACCGTTTTACGCTTAAAAATTGAACTGTATGTTGCCTAGATAATAAATGTTAATGAAGATAAGTTTTTTTTGGCATTTGATTTCAACATTTAAAAATAAAAATATTTTATACTGAACCGGTAAAATGAAGGAAGCTGCTTACATTTGACAGTTTGAAAGAAAATGTCATGCTGGCTTCTAACAGAAAATGTTTGGCAGAACTCAGTTCGTTTGTGAACGAGTAATTACAGCTCCGGATTTTCCCAACCTTTATTCTGCTCTTGACAGGCGTTCTAAAAGGAAAAAAACATCATAATTTTGCAGAGGAAATAATTTCGGTTAATCATTAGTAAAAATTCTTTGCACAAAATGGATATAAAATCATTCTTATATTCCTTTTGTGCCAAGAATCAAACGGAGCCAAAGTTCGAAGTGCGCCCAACTGGTAAGTAAAATAAAATCTGCAACAAACCTGGAAATATGTCTAATGTGCATTCTTAATTAAGGCCCAAAACACCGCCAGCGTTTTCTGTGTGAGGTGCGCGTAGATCTTTGTTCATATGTGGCTGTGGGCAACTCCACCAACAAAAAAGATGCCGAAAAGAATGCCTGTCGCGATTATGTCAATTATTTGGTGCGCGTCGGCAAACTGAATACAAATGATGTCCCGCCAGAGGCGTGTGCATCTGCACCAGCTCCATCTGCCGGCGATTTAGTTGGCAATAATGCACGCATGTGTGGTGGTGACCAGCAGCGTCGTGTGTTCAGCGGCGCATCTGGGCCGCAGGATTTGGGCGAAGCATATCGTCCACTCAATCACGAAGATGGTCGCGAACGTTTCAGCCTTTTCGATCATGTTCAGGAGCAAAAGGACATGAACGAGGCAGAATCAATTGATGTAAATGCCGCCATCCATGGAAACTGGACCATAGAGAATGCCAAAGATCGCTTAAACATTTATAAGCAAGCTAATAACATTCGTGACGACTATAAATATACACCCGTCGGTCCCAACCATGCCAGGTATGTGTTTGCGCCAGGTGACATTTGCAAAATTTTCCACTTCCACTTGGTTCCTACTCCCTTTTTTAGTTATATATTTTTTTTATATGGCAAGCTGCGCCCTGGATTTAGCGTTTGTTTAGCCTAAATCTGGAGCGCAGCTCGTAGTTTTTGGCTGTGCGCAATTTATGAACAAGCATTAAAAATCTTAAGCGTAAATGCACACAAACGTATTGCAATACATTACACGTTCGACATGATGGTATATAAATCAAAAATGTAAAACTCTTTTATTTATGGCAATTTGTTGTCGCCTTCCGTATTTAGGTGGGGAGATTACATAGGTGCTTATGGATAGCTTAGGATTACAAAGGTGGGACGAGTTACTTATCAAATTTTAATGTAAATCTCGAGTAACATAAAATACCATTTTGTCAAACCTATTCCAATTAATGGATTGTTACGTATATATATTGACTCTCCATTTATTTATTGTCAAAACCATATAAAACAAACTGAAAGAATTGTTTACAAAAATATTGGCAAGGAAATGTATTGTATAAATGAGTCTAGTTTTGTCGAACGTCTAATGTATTTGCTTTAAAACAGATTTCACTCGGCTTGGCTTTCAGAGCAATTTGTCACTACAAATACAAAAACACATTGGGAATAAGGCATACAATAATTGCAATAGTCCAGCCTTGTTTGTATGGATGATATTTATTGAGATATACGTGCGCATTATGGCTCTGAAGGTCTGGCCTAAGTTTTAAAAGAAAGAAAGTTTCATCAGTTGCGCACAGCACACGTTGATTTATTGATGAACGCTTTGGTAAGTGTAGATGAAACAAGCTTAAGTTAATGAATATAATGATGGTTCCTTATCGATAATATGCAGGAGCTTCATGGCCGAGCTTTCCATATTTGTGCCAGCATTGAAGCGCAGGGTTACCGCACGGGAGACGGGCTCCAATAAAAAGTCGGCAAGCAAATCTTGCGCCCTGTCGCTGGTGCGTCAACTATTCCATCTGAAGGTAATTGAATCATTCAGTGGCACGCTCAAAAAAAAAAAGGACGAGGAACTTAAACCCTACCCAGTTAGGTTAAATCAACAGCTTATCGATAATGTGGATGATGTTATTAGGAAGCTCGATTTACCGGTGGTTAACCCGCGCAATATTAAAGTTGAACCAGATGGCATACCCATGTCTCTAATTGTAAGAAGCTGAGACACCTAATATATTTATATCTGTATTATTAACGACTTTCATTGATGGCAGGTGACACAAGCTCACTTGGACTTGAATCATGATAGCGAGGGAGGAGGAGGGCGTCATGAAAACAGTACAGTTATACCTTGGGCACCGCCGCAACCCAATTGGAATGCATGGCATGCATGCAACATTGATGAGGGCAATTTGGCTACAGCCACACTGGATGAACTCTCCAATGACTACGAGCATCAATTGCGCGATCGTCGTGAGAACAATGCTGAATATCGTCAGTTCCTGGATTTCCGCGATAAGCTACCAATTGCAGCTATGCGTTCCGAGATAATGAACGCTATAAACGAGAATCCCGTTGTCATTATACGGGGCAACACTGGCTGCGGCAAGACAACCCAAATTGCCCAGTACATCCTTGATGACTATATCACATCTGGCCAAGGTGCCATTGCCAATATTTATGTAACTCAGCCACGTCGCATTTCAGCAATCTCGGTGGCTGAACGCGTATCACGCGAACGCTGCGAACAACTAGGCGACACTGTTGGCTATTCGGTGCGTTTTGAATCCGTTTTTCCTCGTCCCTATGGTGCTATACTTTTCTGCACTGTTGGTGTGCTGCTGCGAAAATTGGAGGCTGGTTTACGTGGCATCTCGCATATTATTGTCGATGAGATACACGAGCGTGATGTGAATAGTGACTTTCTTTTGGTCATCTTGCGTGACATGGTCGCCTCATATTCGGATTTACACAGTGCGTAATCGATTTAATATTATAATTTTTCTATAGCCGACAAGTATACCTATTCCGCAAGGCTATTGAAACTTTGTACAATTAAACAATTTAACTTCGTTTATTTGTAGTTATTCTGATGTCTGCAACAATTGACACGACGCTCTTTTCCAAATACTTTGGCGATTGTCCTGTGCTGGAGGTACCTGGACGCGCCTTTCCAGTGCAACAGTTCTTTTTGGAGGACATTATTCAGATGACTGGATTTCTTCCTTCTGCTGAATCGCGTCGCAAACGTAAAGAGGCCGACGACGAGGAGAGTCTAATGCTAAAGGATAACGATGAAGAGGCAGAATCGAATCTAAACAAAGTGTGCGAAGAAAAATATTCGTTGCAGACACGCAATGCAATGTCCATGCTATCCGAATCGGATGTCAGCTTTGAACTGCTCGAATCGCTTCTGATGCACATCAAATCAAAAAATATTCCGGGTGCGATTCTGGTCTTTTTGCCTGGTTGGAATCTGATTTTTGCTCTGATGAAGTATTTACAGACCTCATCGAATTTTGGCAATCCGGCATATCGCATTTTGCCATGCCATTCGCAGATACCACGCGATGATCAGCGTAAGGTATTTGAATCGGTGCCCGATGGCGTCACGAAGATCATTTTGTCCACAAACATTGCTGAGACATCAATTACCATTGATGACATTGTCTTTGTAGTGGATATATGTAAGGCACGCATGAAGCTTTTCACATCCCACAATAATTTGACCAGCTACGCAACGGTTTGGGCCAGTAAAACCAATCTGGAGCAGCGTAAAGGACGTGCGGGACGGGTACGTCCTGGCTTCTGTTTTACATTATGCTCACGGGCACGCTTTTCCCAGCTGGAAGAAAACCTGACACCAGAAATGTTCCGCACACCGCTGCATGAGATTGCCTTGACGGTGAAACTATTACGGCTGGGCGCCATACATCATTTTCTGTCAAAGGCACTCGAGCCACCGCCCGTCGATGCTGTTATCGAGGCGGAGGTGTTGCTCCGTGAGATGCGTTGCCTGGACACTAACGATGAACTGACGCCATTGGGCAAACTTCTTGCTCGTTTACCAATTGAGCCGCGTCTGGGAAAGATGATGGTGTTGGGCGCTGTGTTTGGTGTCGCTGATCTTGTTGCTAGCATGGCCTCCTATTCAAGCACGTTCTCGGAGGTTTTTGCTCTTGATATTGGTCAGCGACGTTTGGCCAATCATCAGAAGGCATTGAGCGGACGTAAGTGCTCGGATCATGTGGCCATGATCATGGCCTCACAACTGTGGCAGAATGCCAAGCATCGCGGCGATCAGGAAGAGGCACGTTTTTGCGATTGGAAGGGACTGCAAATGTCTACCATGAATGTAATGTATGATGCCAAAATGCAGCTGCTCGATTTGCTGCAACAGGCGGGCTTTCCCGAGGAGTGCATGATAACTCATCGTATAGATGCCAATGCCGATGACCCTGAATTGGATGTATCAATGGCGCTGCTATGTCTGGGACTCTATCCGAACATCTGTGTGCACAAGGAGAAGCGAAAGGTTCTGACCACTGAATCGAAGGCAGCGCTGCTGCATAAGACTTCGGTTAACTGCAGCAATTTAACTGTAACTTATCCCTATCCATTTTTTGTCTTTGGCGAAAAGATTCGGACTCGTGCCGTTTCCTGCAAGCAAATGTCCATGGTGACGCCGCTTCAGGTGATGCTTTTTGGTTCGCGAAAAATCGATTTGGCACCCGAAAAAGTTGTTCGCGTGGATAACTGGCTTAATTTTGAGATGGATCCCGAGCACGCCGCTAAAATTGGTGCCCTAAAGCCGGCCTTGGAGGATCTGATCACCATTGCCTGTAATAATCCTAGCAATGTTCTCCAACTTGATGACAATTATGCTCAACTCGTACGCGTTGTCCGTGAGCTCTGCGAGCAGCATGCCGGCGATTACGGGCTACATCGCGAATCTGGTATTATGCCCCACATGTCTCGTGTGTTCCGTGATAACAACAGCGGATTCGGTGGACCAGCCAAGCGCGCACGCTTCGATGGTGGTGGGGATTTTGGTGGAGAGAGGGGCGGAGGTGGAGGTGGTTACGGCAACTTTGGCGGTGGCAGCAATTTTGGTGCTGGAAATAACTTTGGCGGTGGCAGCAATTTTGGTGCTGGAAATAACTTTGGCGGTGGCTTTGGTTGTGGAGGTCGTGGACGTCGCTCAGGTGGATTTGGTGGTGGTAATCGTTACGGAGGTTATAACAGTGGACGCTTTGGTGGTGATCTCAGCAACAGAAGCGGAGGCAGTAGCGGTTTTAACAATAGATATGGCAGTGAAGACTTCAATAATGAAGGCAATGGCGGCAGTTTTAATAGTGGGGGTGGAAACTCACATGGCCCCGGTCGCTTTGGCAGTGATGGAGGCGGCTTTTACGGAGGAGAAGGTGGTGGTAACAATAACTGGCGTGCCTACACCAATCAAGGATATTAATTTATTTTTATACAATAACTTTTTCCTTACAAATATAATATTTAATAAAAATGCTGCAGTTAAAATCTTAAAAAAAAAATCATTTTAATAATTTATAACTAATTTAGCAAAATTTAAAATCTCAGAACTGAGATTGCAGGAATGTTTGCAATTAGCACGAGAACTGTATACAACGTTTTAAATATGTTGCGAAACTGTCAAAAAAGCTATTAAAAGAATCGACTTTCATCTCGAGCTGCTCGAAAAAAACAGTTGTTGTCGGCGGAGCATGTTAAAAGACGTTTAACTTTTGCCAGGATCCACGTGGGACAGCCAGATTCATATTGGGACGACGTGATATTTTGTGATGAATCCATGATTATGCTTTTCTATAAGGATGGACCCAGCAGAGTGTGGCGCAAGCCGTTGACAGCGCTTGAAAACAAAAATATTATACCTACTGTTAAGTTTGGAAAATTGTCAGTGATGGTTTGGGGTGCATCTCGAGCAAAGGAGTTGGAGAATTGTGCTTCATTGAAAATACAATGGATGCCCAACAATATTTAAGTATTTTGAACACACATTTGGTAGCCAGTGCCAACAAATTTGGATTTATTAATGATGACAAGCCAACTTACAAGTTTTACCAGGACAATGATCCCAAGCACAAAACACACATGGTCAGGTGCTGGCTGCTTTATAACTGCAAAAAGGTATTTGATACACCTTCCCAAAGCCCAGACCAATTGAAAATCTGTGGACCTATCTGAAAAAACGTACTGTCAGGTCATTCGAAAAATAAGAATGATCTCAAGGCGATAATTTTGGAGGAATGGCAAAATATTCCATTGGAATACGTCCAAAATCTAATAAAATCGATGAAAAGTCGACTGGAAGCGGTTATGAAAGCCAACGGTGGACATACAAAATATTAATTATAGTTTAAAACCAAAAACAAACAAAAAAAAAACGTTTGCAAACACTTGTGTGGCAGTTGAATTTTGTGCCTTTGTTAGTATTTTTAATGTTTCTTTATTAATGTTTGTGTTATTTAAATTCTGTTTAATGGGTTTATGAGATAATTAACTGTATAATTTATAAAAACTAACAAAAAAAATTTTAAGCAACAGCCAGTGTGACCGTATATTTCTAAAGTGAAAATATCAAACATTTTCACTGACTGAAAACTAATTTGTGGCAAACTGTACATATATGTATTCTTGATCAGCAACAACAGCCGAGTCGATTTAGCCGTGTCCGTCCATCTGTCTGTATGAACGCGTCGATCTCAGGAACTACAAAAGCTAGAGAATTCAGATTGTGGATATGAGCACTCCTAATCCCTAGGCATAGCCAGTTTATTTCAAATTTTCGAAAACTTTTCAGGTTTACGATATATACATGTAATCGATAACAAAAAAATCTAAATTATGATCTAATTAAGTATTATAAAATAATGAACATCAGTGAAATTAATTCAAATTGGTTAAGAAACACCAGAGATATGAAGACATTCAGCATTGGGACAGCAGTACACGTACATATGTATGTCTGTCAGCCCGACCATCTGTCCGTCTGTAAGGCCACGGGTTAAGGGTATCTTCTTGTCGAGCTTACTCGACTAGAGCCTTCTTAATTGTTTATATTAATTTTAACAACTTCTGGGCGGCATGAGCAACGTATTTTCGAATTGAGGGTTAATCAATGTAATCGGCAGGGCTGCAGCAATGCAGATTGTCAAATTATGTTATTACATAAGAAGTTTTGTAATCTTATGCAAATATACCTAACGCAATAGTTTTATTCAAGATTAATTCGGTTTTATTATATCTTCAGATTTCAGATTAACATGCAGCATTCTTGCAACAATATTTACAAAAGTTAGTAACTCTAAAGCTGTAATAATTTTAACAGCGTACCCTGCATTATTGCTTGAATTCACATTTTCTATCGATAAAGTCAACGATAATTTGCAAACAGTTCCGCCATTCAATTAAATAATAGCGTCGTTTACTGTTTTCTTCCCGCGGTTTGTGTTTTCGATTTAAGTATTTAAAATTTGCCTTGCAAGAGTTTAAGTAAACTATATTTGGCATGGATTTTGATAATGCCAAGGAAAACATTCAGCCCCTGGCAAGTGGACGCAATGCCAGCCTGCTGCAAGCCTCACTCTGCCAGGATGCCTCCCAAGAGCTAAGCGCCCAACGAAAGAAACTGGAGTTGGATATAAAAAACTACACAGGCAGCGATCCGTTAGAGCCGTGGTATGCCTACATATGCTGGATTGAGCAAAGCTATCCCGCCGGCGGCACTAACTCTGGCCTGCAGAAGGTCTTGCACAAATGCCTTACTTGCTTTGAGCAAGACGAGCGCTACAAACAGGATCGCCGACTTATAAAACTCTTTATTAAATTCGTAAGTGTGCTTGTATTACAGTTGAGTAGTGTTAATTAATGTGTATTCTTAATTTCAGATGGGCAATCAGGGCGACCAAATTGAGTGTTATCAGCAGATGTACAATAGCGGCATTGGAACTATGCTCTCAGATTTTTACATAGCCTGGGCCTATAGCTATGATCTTAGCGGCAATATGCGCAAAGCCAATGAAATCTTTCGCCTCGGCGTTGAGTGCCGCGCCGAGCCGCTGAAAGAGCTTAAGGAGGCCCAACAACATTTTGGTTACACGGTTGCCCAACGCATGCTGTACAACGAGGGCGAAGAGACGACTGCTGTCACCCAGGAGCTTAACGATCGACGTCTGGCCTTGCGCTCGTTGCGTGGCCAAATGTGTGATAACACTTTTACAGTGGGCAGCGTGCGAACGGGAGCAGCTATCAAAAGCAATATACCCGGCGTTGTGCCGGTAAGAAGAAGAACAGAATAAATCCATTAAATTTCTGTTTCAACTTTTCAACTCTTCTCCCTTTGCAGAACTCGGCTCCCAGCACAAGTCGTGCTAGTCGCAATTCCAATCGTCTTCTGGAGGTATTTAATGATGAAAACGCTAAATTAAATGTGCCGCCTGCAGAGCTTCCAATTGCAGATGCCACCGAATCTGCACCAGCTTCTAGTTTGCGTTCGATTATTGATGCGGCACGGCAACAGGAGAATCTAAAGGAACCAGTTGCTTGGAGCAAGCCCCACAGGCATGGTAAAATTTTTGGCCCGGCGTCTGGACATGATCCAGCATTTGCCATACATGTGGATGAGAAGCCACTGACGCCCATTGTTGACCCCGAGGGGAACACTTTGACATCCTTTAAATTTCCGCAAAATTTTGTGCCGAAAAATGTTATACAGGATTCCTGGGTCACACCAGTGACCATTGAGGATGAGCCCGATTTAAATTCGCTACCGAGCTATAACAAAAGCATGCTGTACCCACGTCCCAATATGGAGTTCTCACCCGAGGAGTATTGTGCCTATTGCTGGTTCAAGCAATGCAACGATCAGCATCCCTATGTCAAACGTAACGAATTCTGGTGGAGCAATGGCCCTGCTTTTGGTGTACGCCGCTATCCAAACTTCGCCAGTGTGTCGAGGCCACAACCACGCGATGAGTTGGATGCCTACTATAAACCGCCTGCGGTACCGTGCATCGAAACATTGCTGGAAAAGATTTACAACGATGAGGAGCAACAGGAGTATCAGCTGGAGGAGTTACTGGTCGCCAAGTGGCGACAAAAGCGAATCGCCGCACATGGCGTTGCGGATATGGAGGAGACGGTATGTCTACCCGGTGAACAGATGCCACGACGCAAAAGTTTCTTTCCAGCCATGCAGCCGGGATTTAGCAGAAAATCCATTATGCCTCGCATATCGAGTGCAATGGAAGAGGAGCAATTTGACGAAGAGGTGGGGGAGGTGGAGGAGGTGGAGGAGGTGGTGAACAAGCAGCAGCATGAACAAAGTCAACATATGGAAAAGCCTAAAACAACCGAACCACTGGCTGACCAAATATGGGTAGATCCCTCCGAAGTCGATAGTAAAACTTTAACACCAATGCCAACGGCAAATCGGCCTCCAGTTGAGGATAAATTTGTTTTGCCAGCGCCTCCTACACGAAAAATAGAAATATTCGAGGATGACGAGGTGATGCCACCGCCACAGACAATAGTCAAACCCACAACCAACGCATTCTTCGATGCGGATGAGACGTGCTCCACGCAAATGTTTAATATATTCATTAAATCGCAAGCAGTGAGCACGCCCAAGGCGACACAGAAACATGCATCCACACGTCAATTCGGCACCATACTTAAGGAGCTGCGAACGTTATCGCCGCCGCCAGCAACAGCAGCTGCCATTGAGGAACCTGAAGCAGCTCCCATAGTCTCGCCTATGCTGCGAAAACAGCTGTCAACTATACTAGAGACATCGGAGCATGTGATTGGTGGCAATACCAAATCGACGCTTACATCCACTGCATCAACCACATCGCCGGGATCGACATTGCAGGCTGATGAATGTACGCCGGGACCAACGCGACTGCAGCGTCAGTTGTCCATGGTTGGTGAGGAGCTGCCATCAGCTACATCAACTGCTGCTGGCAACTTTGAGCGTCTTGATCTATGGGAGCTTAATGCTGCAAGTGTGCCGCTGCTAAAATCTCTACGTTTTCAAGAGGATAAAACAGAAACGGTGCCGCGTCCACTTCTATCATGCTATCAGGAGGATAAAACGGAAACGTTGCCTCGTATGCCATTGACCTTACCGGACGTATCGTTGCATCAGAAGGTGATGGCGCAGCCATCGGTATTACAACTGCCGACGCAGTGCGACGAGGATGATATGTGCGGACTGTTTGCCAAGACGCCACCTATATCAAAGGCATATGGATCGCCACTCTATGCGACTAGTTCCAAGCGTATCTGCAATCAGCGCACACCGGACATGTTTAGTAAAGCCATGAAACAAGCGGAGTTGCCCAATCGCAACTCCTTTGAGGTGCCTAATGATCAGCCTAATGCCAAGCCCGATGTTAATAACCTGGGCGAATCCCTAATGGCTGATTTATCTTTTGTGCCAGAAACACAACAGCCTCCAAATACTCCAGCGACTACACAAAAGAAATTTGAAATTATTTTAGATGAGACAATGGCTCCACCGCCAACGCCAGTTGTGCCACCAATGATGAACTGCACCCTACCTGAAACTCAACCGGATTTGGCCCATTTAACAGCTTTATTTATGAAGGACTGCACGCAGCTAAGTAGCTGTCCGGAAAAGAGTAAAACGGCGAACAAATTCGAAATACATAAAAATAATTCTTTGGAACTCCTTGATCCGCTCCCACCGTCACCGCAGGCGCCATTTGTCTTAATGGATTGCACTCTGCACGAAACGCAAAAGCCGCAAGAAAAAAAGCCTGCTGAGACGATTAGACCAGCTCATCTAACTGTATCTTTTATGAAGGATTGCACAGAGCTTAGCAAATGTCCCTCAACGCCAGCACCAATAACATCCACCTCAACCAAAATAGAAACAGAAATCAAAACAACGACAAAGCTTAACTTTTTGCAGTCATCCAGTTCACAGTCGGAATTAGACAAAGAGTCAAATGATTACTTTGAGCTAAATTCGGCCACTGAAATGTTTTCCAGTAACCTAAGCATGATCAAGAATTCAACGCTGCTGCACGAAGCGAGCAGGAAGCGCAGCAATTCGCCGCCTCCAAAGCAACTAGTGCCACCAATTGCCGTTGAGAAAGTCCCGGACAATGATTTTGATGATAGAAGCATATATTACAAGAAAACACCATTGACGCCGAAGCAATCGTGTCACTCTTCGTGGCACGATTCAATTCCCAACGACAATTTTGAGCATCGAAAAGCCAATGTTGATGATTCTGTACTAAATGATACGCTGGCCAGTGGCAATGTGAATCCCTTCAGTGTGGATGTTATTACCTCGTTGCTAGACTCGATTGAGTTCTCGCTGTACATTGAGAAGCTGTCCAATTGCGAGTTGAAAGGACATGTGCAGCGCCTGCAACCACAATCTACGTTTCAGGTCAATGGCGAAAAGTTTGATGTACACAAAATAATTGGCAAGGGCGCCTACGGTTCCATATTCAGTGGCATTCATTGCAAGTCTGGCAAAAAGGTCGCCTTCAAACAGGAAAAACCCTCCAACTATTGGGAGTATTACATCTGCTTGGAGGTTCACTCTCGACTGGCCAGTGAGGAGATGGTAATGTATAAATATGTTTGGTACAAATTCGTATGATTCACTTAACTTATAATTGGTTACATTTACCAGCTTCCTGCTTATATGATCATTGATTATGCTCTGGTTGGAAACAACAGCAGCATTTATATATCGGAGTTTTCAAACTATGGCTCGCTCATTAGCGTCTGTAATAAGTTCAAAAAGCACACGAATAAGAATTTAGATGAGTACATTGTAATGAATCTCAGTTGTCAGCTGCTCGACATTGTCGATCATTTGCATGCTTTGGGCATCATTCATGCCGATATCAAACCGGATAACTTTCTCCTCATGAAACCGTAAGTGATAAGTTTTAATAAGAATGTAGAATATTGAATACTCTCTGGCCACTTAAAAAATATTTATATCTTTATTGCATGCCCAATGGATTTATTTATTGGGAAATATAATATAATAATATATAGATAGGCTTATATGTAAAATTGAGAAAACAGTGATGTTTTATTGAATCCATTATACAATCAATTTATATACATTGTAACTACATTGTAAAGAAACAGATTTGAATTCTTAATTATATTTTTATAATGTTTGTACATCTAAATGCAATTTAAAACATATTTTTATCAGGTTCCATTTAAACGAAATACAGCTTTTATCTATTGTATTTTTACAAATATAAACTTAATATTACTCTTCCATTCTGTTATACAGCTTGAGCATGCAACCAAATGAGCTCAGCGTGCAGTTAATTGACTTTGGTGTGGCGATTGACACCAAACTGTTTCCACCCAATCAGAGCTTCGACTATGTGCACAATGATGATGCCTTCAAGTGCATTGAGATGCGCACCCAGCGCCGCTGGACCTATCAATTGGATTTGTTCGGTCTGGTTGGTGTGATGCATGTTATGCTATTCGGTCGTTATATGGAGGTGACACAGCGTCAATCTGGTGGTATTTGGATGCCGAAAACGGCATTGCCACGCTACTTCAATCGGCAGACATGGGAATCCGTATTCCGGACGCTCCTTAATGTTCGCGACTGTCGCAGCATGCCAAATTTACAGCAGTTGCGCACGCTGCTCAAATCCGATCTGGCCGAACATGAGAAATATGCGGAGGCAGCCATTGCCAAGTTCAATATGATTATGCAAAGGCCCGATAAATAAATGTGGGAATTGTATGATTTTTTAACATTTTTTGTTTTAAATATTAAGACATGTTTTTAAATTCCACACTATTTTTTTATAATTCTATACTGTATGACTTCAGTTAGATGAGTTTAACCCAGCACATATGTATGTACATTCGCTTTGTGTCCAAATAAAAGCAAATACTATGTTTCCAATGTTGCAACAATATTAAAATTTTTTTGTAGACCACAATTAAACGCTTTGTGCCGCTATAGCGGCGGTTATGTTTACAGTTTTTTTTTGTTTTTCCCTTCGCTTTTTGCGCGTATAAATAATATAATTTTAACCCAATTAAGCGGTTTTACGTAAATTTTACAATGTGGCGGCGTTCGAGCATTAACCAAATTGTACCCAAGCACTGCACCCCTCTCCGCACCGCTTCGTTTGTGACCAACTGCGCGATTCAAATTTGCAATTTTTGGTTGAATAAAATAATTTGGCTTTTGTGGATGTGAATGTCAATTTGGATGTGGATTTGAATGTGTGTGGGCGGATATGCTCCTGGCGCCATTTGCATTTTACTGACTTTTGTCGTTGTTGGTGGTTAGTGAAGTGTAGAAGAGTATTTCTATATTTGTATATACAATGTATAGATATACATACATATATGTATGTATATATTTGGGCACTAAGCGCTGCTATATATGTTTCCGGCCATGTCGTTGCGTGCGAGTCGCGCAATTGGCTATGTGGTCGTCGTATGCATATGCATAGCATATAAATCAAAGTCAAAACAGCTAGACTTGATTCACAAATGATCAAAACAGACGACCAAGCAAGCGTCCTTATACAGTACACCAACCAACTGAGAGCCGCCGTATAAAAGTCTTATAAATCAACTTGATGCTGTTGCTGTTGTGTTTGCAGGGCTGCTGTTAGATATGACCAGCATTGTCATTTCATACGGTTTACTTCCTAACTGCCACTGCTAAGTTGGCACAGCAATTTTTTTTGGTTATCGTGTCAGCAGAGCGAGTAGATTGTCAAAAATTTTGATTACCATAACCAAAAAAAGGCTGGAAAGTCCTGTTTGGAATTTTGGCTAATATATTCAACTGACTTTTTAGGCTGTGTTTTTCCGTAATATAATGATAATTGCAGTTTAAATTAAAATAAAATCAATAAAAAGGTGTCAGGTTAGTTTTTATACTCTTAACCCATTAAATGGATAAAAACGATATAATGGTGTTGTACAAAAGTATGTATCCTGTATATACAGTAGGCCTCACCTTAATCTAAGTAAGGTCGAGCCAAAAGTTTAAATGACTGTCATATCCGTATTTCCCAATATTTTTTAAAAATAAAACCATGGTAGGTACATATATTAACCACCAAAATCAATATTTTACCGCAATGAACTGGGGTTTGCCCACCCGTTAGGTCGAGTTATACCAAAAAGTACCCTAATTTCAGGTCACAGGTTATTCTGGTTAGGTACATTATGGATATCTGCGTGCCATAAAACCCTGATTGGTTGCCTAAGTTCGAATATTATGGGTATAATTAGACTAATCTATAGTCAGTTCAGTTGTATCCTGCATCTCGGAGGGAATTAGGTTAAAAAAGGACCATGGGCAAACGGACTACCATTGAACAGCGAAAACTCGTCCTGGAAAACTTCAAAAACGGATATACCGAACGCCGAATATCGGAAATCAATCTGGGGGCCACAACTGTGTTCCACGTCATTTGGCACTTCATCAGTGAAAATCGGACAAGGGGGGACAAGGGCAGAATGACACCAAACACGATTTTCACCAAAGAGGGATCATCAGGAAAACAAGGGTAAGCCTGAAGCTATCGGCTCCAAAACTGGATTAACAAATTCAGGATGAAATAAGGAAAGATTATAGTGTGCAAACTATTCGCCAGGTGCTGCGGAACCATGACCGAAAACCACGGAAAAAACTTTTTAAAGGTGCGAAAAAAAAGGCACTGGGATGACGTTCCCCAAAATCCATTTGGACAATGATTTGAATTTCTAGCACATAGTAAACTTTGGAGGCTAGTCCAAATTCAACATTTATGGCTCACAAAGACCATTTAATGTGTGGCGTCGGTCCAGTACTGAGCCGAATCCCAAACACCTAAATACAATAGTTAAGTACGGTATGGGCATGTAAGTGGTCAGCCGGCTCCCGGATCTTGGTGATTTTTTAAACGACAATGGCCAATAAAATGTACCTTAACATCCTAAAAAAATTTGACTCCAATGTGCCGAGAAGCTGATATTCCGGAGTACTTTCCGGTTCTACCAAGACCAGAAGTATAAGGTCAGAATAGTGCAGACCTGGCTCATCTGGAGCTACCCCCACATGATTATTCCACCGGCCCAGTCTTCAGACTGAAATGTTATTGAGAATTTGTGGGCTCTGCTGGAAAATAACATCCGGAAGCACCACATATCCAACAAAACGGATCTTAAAAATACTCTACTCGATGAGTGGAGAAAAATCGGTCTAGAAACTACCCAGAAGCTGGTATCTTTCATGAATAATAGGTTAAGAGAAGTTATTAAGGCTAAAGAATGTCATACTAAGTATTAACATCCATATTTATGGTCTTAAACGCCAAATATTTTGCTTTTTACTTACTCAGATTAAGGTGAGGCCTACTGTATGTATATACTTGATCGGTATCGCCAAGTGAGTCGATATCCACATGTCCGTCAATCAGTCTGTCAAAGTTGACTAAAAATAATGTTCTGTCTTTAATTTAGAAGAATTGACATTAATTTAAGCACCCACTTCATAGTATTTGAGTCGTTAAAGTGAGCCAGTTATTAATTTATAAAAAAAAATTTAAAATTTTTTTTTTTGTTTTTAATTTTCACAGAAACATTTTACTTTGAAGGTAGATCGCTGATGTATGTATTTATGCTACTACTTAATTAGGGATAAAATATGATATGCTTTATAGCACATACATGCATACAAATGTACACACATATATACGTATACAGCATTTGTGTAAATTTAAAGCAGTTGCTGTTTAGTTTGACCGGAGTTTTATTTACTAAGCAATTTTTGTGGTTTTATTTGAGGGTACACACTAATGCAGCTTGGGTCTTACATGGACAAACATGATTTATGAAAATTGAAAATGACCTTAGACCCTGACACACACATACACACTCACACATAGAAACACACACATGCATATACTAAACATTGTCCATTTACCATGTCATGCTTGGTTTTATATCTACATATGTGTGTATTTTTCGGCTCCTGTTGACTTGATTGTGGCAGCTGCTTGCCGCTTAGCTACTGTTTGGGCCACATCTACTGGATCCACAGCCATTTGCAGTTGCACAGCTTAGCAACGTGTCAGTAAATAAGGATGGGGCATGTTTCTGTAGCCAACATGCATCCCTGCATTTTGCATAATGAAGTATTTTTGCACCATTATACATTGGAATTCACATTTATTTTGCAGCTGCTTTTGACTTAAAGCGCGCTCTTTGGCCAAACAATGTCTCACATTGGCTTTCCCAAATATTGTACATACATATAAACACACATTTATGCATATAGTTTTTGCGAAGCTGTTCAATTTCTTTTTATAAGTCATTTGCGTAATAAACTGCATTTTAGAAAAGTTTCTCTGCGATATAGGCCAAACCTAATAGTTAATTTGGATGCTATTAAAATACTTTTAGGTCCAAAACAGAATGTTTGGAGAGTTATTCAAACATTCGTTTTTACATTTTCTATTTGTATTTTGTAAACAATGAGTAATTATATATCTAGACTCTTAATAAATGTGATAATCAATAGCTATTTTTCTACAATGATATAATCCCACTAAGACCGCTTTTACACGATGCACTTTAATGCATGCAACGCAGATAAATAGCTGGCGGAGAAGTCATTGTCATGTGAATCAGAATCAGAATGGAAAATGTCGGTAGATATATATACATTGCTGAATACATAGTGCCTTGAGTAGCTTTTAGGGCAAATAATTTTCCATTTGTCATATTTATTGATAATACTAAATATTTCATACATTTTGTATTAGTTTATGGTATAGAGGGATTTCGTTGTGATTTAAAACTTCTATATTTTAATGTCGTACAAGAGTTTGTTTAAGGAACATATAAATTTCCTTTAACAACACACACTAGCTCGGACTTACCAGATTTTTGTCGCATCACAGCAACAGGTTTGATTCCTGTTGAAAATGAAATCAATTATCGAAGCCATCTTCAGAAACATAGTCCAGTTGACAAACGGACTTGGCAATATAGATAGTCAGCTCGTGATGCTGATCAAGAATCTATATCCTTATATGTTACAAGTTTCATGACAAGTGTATATTTAAGGAAAAATATTCGGTATTTACTCAATGAAGATATTAGTTGCTACATAGAAGTTGATATTGATATTTAATATCTGAGAACTGAAGAGGCTATAACCATTTTCGTCACGCTTGTCTAATTAAAAAGTTTGTTCAGCTATTCTAGTACTAAGAGCCGCGCACGAATGCAATAACCAGTTGTATATAGTTAGATTTGACAAAATATTTTTTTTTTAAAGATACATTGATATGTATGTATGTGTGTATATTTTTACTGTGCAATTATTGCTTAACAAAATTGCAATCTTCCATTATGATTTATAGTATACAATATAAATATATAAGTATACAATATATACTATGTCATATCGTTGTTGCAATAACTTGTAAAATGTGAGGCCTACAGATCTATGATCGTAAATATAAAATTGTGTTGGTATGCAGCGGGTGCAAAAAGAAAATAGCATTTGCGGTTATCGCACTCTTAATCAGACGAATGATAAAACAAATTAATGGTATAAAACTTAACAAAACTTAACGTATAATTGCACTAATAAATGTTTAGTACTTGCTGTATACACCTGTAAATATATTCCTATGTAGTAGTACTGTATATGGCAGCCGGGGCTTTCGAAAACGCTCAGACGTACTTAAGATATTGACAAGTGTGGACGCTTTGTGTGTTTTGTAGACTGTCTGGCAGTGCATGGGTAGCAGTTTTTATACAGAGAGCAATGTGTACACATATAGAACAATAAATAGCTATAGAATAGTAAAATATATCTAACTGCTACAACGCATCTAATTTATTTGGCTAAAATGAGTGCGGCTGTTGAAAAAACAGGTGAATATATCTAGTGAAAAGTGTGGAACACTATGTAGGTCAAGTGGAAAAAGTTCAATCCTAAAACACCTTTATTAGCTTATGCTGCTTTTGAATGCATCTTTTAATGCTGGTTATAATAAACGACTGAATAGAACAAAGAATTTTAAAAGGAAATCGAAATTATCAATTACATTGTGTATTTGTGTCAAATAATTATATACATAATAAAAACAAGTTTTTTCATCTTCAACTTAATCATATACATACATACATGTATATTTATTTATTTGGTTTAGATTGAACGGTAGTAAACCCGCATCCGCTATATTTGGTCAACATTCTTTAATAAACCGTTTTGATTATATTAGTAGAAGATAAAAATCGGGATCCTAATCTACTTCTATTTCATAAAATATTTCATTTATATTGACCCACTAAAGGTTGTATTGATTTGATTGCTATTGAACTTATCGCCATTGATTTTGAATTGATTTGTGGTCAAACTGGTCAAACTGGCCGATTTTACATACTAAAACTTGTGCCGAAAATAAACTTGATAAATTTTTACCACTTGCAAACTTTTTATGTAAAATACAAGGCATTTGTGGGATCAACAAACATATATAAATTGTATAGTGCAATGAAGTAAGATGAATGGGATAAAACATATATTTTCGGCTCTAAAAATACTTTTGACTAAAGAAATAAAACATTAAATTAACCAATATATATTTTTGGTTTCAATATTTACAAGATTATGTTCTAATTAAAAGTGAATTTATAAATGATAGAAGTGCTTGAATTTTTGTTATTAACTCCTCTCTGTTTGAAGGGCCATGCATCGGCATACGACATTTGCAGGCAGCGTTGCTATTTATGGCCATTGTTATCAATTACATAGCTCGGCTTAATGTCAGCGTTGCCGTTGTGGCCATGACAGATGCGGCCACCTCCAATCCAGACTTTCCGGTATAAATTCATATATATAAAGAATATATGTATGATAAAAATTCCTATATTCTTACCTATGCAGGAATACGATTGGACGGAGGCACAAAGATCGTATATACTTTCGAGCTTCTACTGGGGCTATATTGTGACGCAGTTTCCCGCTGGTTTTCTAGTGCGACGATTTGGTGCGAAGATAGTGCTATTCATACCCACTCTGGCCACAGCGGTGCTAAGTGCATTGACGCCCTACTTTATCAGCTGGGGAGGATGGGTGGCATTTAGTGTGTTGCGCATTGTGATGGGTTTGTTCCAGGGCCTAATCTTTCCGTGCATTCACGAACATTTGGCAAAATGGTCACCGCCCAAGGATCGCAATCGGTTGGGCGTCTTTGCCTACTCTGGGTCCGATTGTGGTTCAGTTATGGCCATGGCTTTGAGTGGTCTTATTGCTAATAGTTCACTTGGATGGCCGGGCATATCGTATGTGTCGGCTGGATTGTGTGGCATCTGGTGTATTCTCTGGCTACTACTTGGGGCCAACAATGCGCCTAGCTCACGATTAGTTGGCCAGCAGGAACGAAATTACATTGAACGTTCGATGAGGCGCAATGATGGTTTCCACGCCCAGAAGATACCTATACCGTGGCGTGCGATTTGGACGTCTGTGCCGTTCTATGCCCTGCTGATAGTGCGTTGTGCTCAGGGCTGGGCAAACTCAACGATGCAGCTACAGACGCCCGCCTATATGCACGGCGTACTCGAGATGGATATCAAGAGCAATGCGTTGTTTTCGGCGCTGCCATTCCTGGCCATGTGGTGCATGTCATATGTGTATCTGGCGTTTGCAGATGTGGCCATGGCGAGGCAGTGGATGTCGCTGACAACGCTGCGAAAGTCCATCAATACGGTTGCCTATTGGGGACCGGCGGCAGCGCTTGTTGGCATTGGATTTCTAGACAAGAGCCAGACAGAGCTGGCAATTGCACTGATGACCATCAATGCGGGCTTAAATGCGGGCTCAGGCATTGGCAGCATTCTAACCATCATTGATATGTCGCCTAATCATTCGGGCATGCTTATGGCAATCACAAACGGTGTAGGCAATATTTTCCCTCTGCTTACGCCTCTGCTGGTCGGCGTCATTGTCACTGATACAGTGAGTATCTATATGGGGCTTATCTTTAAGTGTGGCTTTAAATATAACTTTCGAGCTTCCTGTCTCTGTATTTTTTGTATTATATAGACCTCACGCAGTCAGTGGCAAATTGTGTTTGCATTAACTGCGATTGTTTTCTTCATTGGCAACTTGGTTTACATTATTTGGGGCTCGACTGACCAGCAGCCCTGGGATGCGGCAGATTTTCTTAAGCAGCACGATGCCGAACACAGTCAGGATATGCCGAAGCTGGAATGGACGAAAGATGGAGAATCAAAAATGAAAAATCCAAAGGACGAATACACAAGTGAGACACAAGCAACAACAGACAAGATTAGCTGTGAACTTAATAATAAGTAGAAATTAAGAAACAAATTAATATGCAGCTTGGCACGCAGCGTATACGCAATGTATATATATTGTACATACAAAAATACTATGTATGTTTTTGTACATACATATATTCAGCATTGCATGAAACCGAAATGTGGTTAAACGTTGATTAAACCGAATTGTAGGCATTTTAGTTCGGCTTGGCCATGGCGTTGAGTTTAATTAAAAATTCTTAAAACGTTTTTGCGTGTATTTTAATTTCTTGTTGGTGCCTGGCAGCATTTTTTCTTCTACTTGCTCTTGTTCTTGTTCTACGGCTCTGCCGGTCCGCAAAATGTAATAGAAAATTCTTACTACTATTTCTTCTTTTGAATGAATTCATTTTCTATTTTTGGTTTTTTGTTTAGCCACGCATTTGCATGACTAGCAGCAGCAGAAAGGCAACCAGCTTTAAGCCTTACAGTCAGTCACTCAGAGCAAAGCGACGGGGTAAGAATTGAAAATAAATCCAAAAAAATTGGCCAAAACTTTACACACAAATCAGAAAAATGGACACTTGGCGGAATTTATGCACGAACGCGTGCGCACAGTACGCTGTCCGTCCGGGAATTGTTTGCCAGTAGTCAGCAGCCATCCCAACAACAGGGCCACATCGTGACAGCCACAGCGTTCGCCCCCAACGGCTTACACAGCCCTACAGCTAGTGGCAACTGGAAAGTGGCATACGGCAGTTTTTTTTTTGTTTTTTTTTAGCCTTTCTGATAGAACCAAAAACCAAACCGAAAACCGAAATGAAACCAAAACGAACATGTTTTTCAATTAAAACTGTTGAGCAGCGCACAAAAATTCATTTGAATTGCCCACAGCGGACAGCAGGCAAAGACAACATAAATGACCACTTCCATTCATCCACATACACACAAACTATTACACACACACACACGTACACATACTCATGTTTATGTATACATACATGTGTATATGGACCCCATTCAACCAGCAATACAAAAGAAATGTGCGTGTTTTGTTTTGTTCGTTGCAGGTGTCACAAATAAATAAAAACTCTTTCTTATGTATTTTTACCAATAATATTTACAAGAAGAAGGTAGAAGGTACATTTTTATATTATTTATAAACATAAAAGAACCCTATTTTTAAAAAGCTTTTACTTATTGCAACTGTTAGTAAACTAATTTTAACGTTAATTTTCACCTACTTTGAAACGTTGGATCAACTTGAAAACGTTTTTACACGTTTTAAGCATCGATGTCAATACAATAATTTTATAAGTTTGATAAAATAATCAAGTAAGAAGGCTCTAGTTGAGTAAGCTCGAATAGAAAATACTCCTATTTCAATCACCATTTTCAATTATTGAGTATCAAGATAATATTCTTGAATCCACATGTAAATCGTAAAGCTATCGTACTAAACCAACTTATACAACCTAGAGCTTGGGAGAGCTTATATCCATAGCTGTTGTCTTCAGTTCCTATAAATAATGAAATTGACGCGTTCATATATACAGACGAACTTGGCTATATTGACTCCACTATTATTGCTAATAAAAACTATATATAGTACTTTAGGGGCCAAAAATGTTTCTTTATACTTATAACAAACGTTTACCCATTTCCTGGTCTAAGGGTATAATTATATAAATAAAACAAGTAAGAAGGCTCTAGTCGAGTAAGCCCGACTAGCAGATACCCTAAATCCTTAACCATACAGACGGACACACGGTCGGGCTAACAGCTACACATATGGCTGCGTACTTCTGTACCAATGCTTGATGGTTTCATATCTCCGGTGTTAGCCGATTTTAATAAAAATGTTCACAAATGTTCATTATTTTGTTTATAGTTTCAATCCTCATTTTTAATATTTTGAAATTCACGATTTTTTTTGTTATCGATTACATATGTCTATCGTAAACCTTAAAAGTTATCGAAATTTTGAAACAAATTTGCTATGCTTACGGATTAGGAGAGCTCATATCAAAAATCTTGAGTCTCTAGCTTTTGTAGTTCTAAGATCGACCCATGATTGATATTAACAAATTGTTTTAATTCTGAGTAAAACGTCTAAAATGTCGGTCTTTAATTTAATTTAATTTGTTTTTTTTTAATAATAATCTAGATTTAAACAAAAAACTTTATTTTCAAGTTAAATGCATATTTGGCGGCATCTCTTTTACTACCTGTTTTTACGTGTATGGATATTTATTTTCATATTTCCACATCGCCGATTTGGCTAAAACTCTTATTGACGACAACACAACTGCTGGAAGTAAAAAAAAGAAAACTCAAACAAATATTTTTTTAGTATTGCAACAAGCAAACGCAATATTTAATATTCCTTTTTATACCCTTAACCCATGAAATGGGTAAAAAAAAGGGTATAATGGTTTTGTGCAAAAGTATGTAACAGGGAGAAGGAAGCTTCTCCGACCCCATAAAGTATATATATTCTTGATCAGCATCAACAGCCGAGTCGATTTAGCCATGTCCGTCTGTCTGTCCGTCCGTCTGTATGTATGAACGCGTCGATCTCAGAATCTACAAAAGCTAGAGACTCCAAATATTGGATACGAGCTCTCCTAATTCCTAGGCATGACAAGTTTGTTTCAAATTTTCGAATATCGTAAACCTGAAAAGTTATCGAACATTTTAAACAAACTTGCTATGCCTGGGGATTAGGCGAGCTAATATCCGAAATCTGGTCTCTAGCTTTTGTAGTTCCTGAGATCGACGCGTTCATACAGGCAGACGGATAGACGGACGGACAGACGGACATGGCTAAATCAACTCGGCTGTTGATTCTGATCAAGAATATATATAATTTATGGGGTCGCAGAAGCTTTCTTCTGCCTGTTACATACATTTTCACAAAGCCATTATACACTTTTTTACCAATTTCATGGATTAAGGGTATAAAAATAGTATAGAAAAATCTTAGGCGGAGGATTTCGAGGTCGCCTTAAAAAAACTAACAACCATTTCGACCGTCGCAACACCGTGTATAGCGAAGGTCATCAAATAAACGACGACAACAAACAAAAACTGTAAAAAAATGTGTTTCTGGCCTTGTCATTTGCATAGGCCTTATGCGGAGCCGCGGTATACATATAAGTAAGTTCCTATTCCTGGGAGCAATTGCAACAATAAAGAGTGCATTAAAATTTTGCTATTAGTGTTTTTTAATAGTACTTGGTACTTCATAAGCGTTCTTTGGACTTTGCAATGGCAAAATGTGTACATGAAATATAGGCTTTATCTGTCGATTTTGGCACACAGCTCATTCCCATTTCTTCAACAAAACGATGGTGGTGCTTAAATGCATTAACGCATTGTTATGTTACTAGTTACTAATTGGCTTTTTATGAAGAAAATATTCATTCGATAACAGGTGTAGGACAAGCTGTAGATGACAGATGGATAAATTAACACATCACTAACGCTTATACGACAACATTAATATGTTTGAAATAAGATAAAAGATTGAATACACATCAAAGTCACTTAAGCAACCCGTTAACCTTGTATTCGTTTCAAGTGTGTACAAATAACAAATTTAATTCTGATATATCTCCAAAATAGTTTTGGGCAAATTGGCAAATGGGAATATTTGAGAGGTTGAAATAGATAGATTTTCGCAAAATTATAATAATGACATGACCGCAAGAGTTGCAATTTTGATGAACATTATGCGCACTTCATTTAATCCCAGAAACCAGCAGGGGCAAACGGCTGTTGCAAGTATATTGTTAGCTAGTTATCATCATTAGTATTATTTGTATGCATATATATATATATATATATATATATATATAGATAATTTATGTATGATGTATGAAAATCAAGCAGCTCGGCTGTTTTGTGGCAAGCTGCTGCTCAAAACTGTTGTATAAATGGTAAATGCATGCGCCTTGAGCAACCACCGACATACAGTGTATCACTGCTTATTTTGAAGAAGGTTTGCCAATAATTAAAAGTGCTATAATGTCCCAACAAAGCTAAATCAATATATTTTTAAGCGCCAATTTGCCTTATGATATATCACCTTAAGAAAATAAATATTGCGTTAACTTAATAATAAGCAAAACAAGTAAGAAGGCGCTGGTCGAGTAAGCTCGACTAGAAGATACCCTTAACCTTTGACCGTACACACGGACAGATTGTTACCGTCAGACGACTTACATGCTCAGGTCAATATTGGACTGTCGTCACACATTATTTTACTTTACTTATATAATATTTGAATGTTTGCCCGTTGTCCTTGTTGGCTTGTTGCATCCGAGAAAAACTAAACTGCCTACGAAGGATGCGGCTATTTATACCAAAAATATTTTAAAAATCGCATGGAGGCATAAAGGTGCCCATATTAAAATGTTCCCAAATAATAATATTGCGGTAATTTTCTGCATAACCGTTATATATTAATTTTTTTGCCTAATATATGTACCTATTACTGCTCTTTGGAATATTTAAAAAATAATGTGTATATAAGTCTTTGAATTATATTGATGCATGAAATTTGTTATAGTATTCAGCAATGCCCGGTCGAGTAATCCTATTCGAACATTAATACAGGGCTTTAATTTCCCAATTGTAATTGAATCAACAACAGCAGCACTTGAGGTCAACACTAGTAAAGATAGCTTCATTGTGTGTTTGCAGTGCTCGGAGTTCAAGTCAGTCAAACAGCAAGAGAGTTAGAATGAGTTGAGTGAGATGAGTGCATGTCACGAAATCTGTTCAAGCTGTTCATTAATATAGGATAATAATCTTTTTATCTCAATTAAAACGGTGACATGCTTATTATTGTACTTAATGAAACCCCTATCTATAAATATTAATTAGTGCCGACAACTTTAACAAGATGCAACTTGTGATGTTTTACAATTCGTGGAACTTTAAAAAGACTATTATGATTTTAAAAAATTGTTACATAAATATATAAGTTAACCAATATTAATATTACTTAGATTAATATTTATATTTAACATTAAGATTGCATTAGATCGGCAGATGGCCGATTGTGAAATTTGAAATAGGTTAATAATATCGATGGTTGCATCAAACATCGATATAAAAAGCTGAACCGATAGCTTAAGCTCTTCTTTAGAATTTAAGTTTCTGTTCTCTTTGTATCTGCTGTTAATGACATGATGCAAAGACAATTGAACTTCTCTAGACTGGACAAATCGCTCTTGAGTGTTTTTGCAACGAAAAATAGATGCAGGCCAGATCACCGATCATTGAGCAATTGTGTTTGCGTGCCTTCGTGCCTACTAGCCGAGCGTTCGTAAGCTGACGAGCGCCCATATAAAATCGTATACGGGCAAAATCAGCAGATACAGAAAATGTATTTGCGTGATGTTGTGCCTAGCCTAGCCAAGCGCTGGGCGTGTGTACATGTGTACAATATTGGGCGACGTAGCTTGGGTAAAGCGAAGGAAATCAAATCACCTTAATAAGAATAGAGCTCGACTAGAGATACCCTAAGCCATAAACATAATGCATGAAGACATGGCCAACTTGACTTGTCTATTGATGCTGATTAAGAATACATATACTTTATGGGGTTTGAAATTCTTCATTTTGTCTTTAACATACATTTTCGCAACCCAATATACCCAACACACGTATAGTAAACAGAATATGGTTTGGTTTCGATGCAGAAGTGACATAGGAAACCGACAAAATCATAACGAGATCGCTAAGCATATGCTGAAAGAAGCGAAAATAGACAAACATTAAAAAGCTGCACACTTTTAATATCCTGTATCCCAATATGTAGCCAGTAAAATAAGTTATGTATAAGTTGATGTACATATTAAGTATATTAATTATTTTAGTGTTAGTTATAGATTTTGAAATGAGTTATATATATAGTGCTTAATTAACTATGCATATGCATATACATATTGATAAAATAATAGTTAGTTTAAATGAAGGAAATCAAATTGAAATGTTCTCGCATTTTGTTAGTTAATTGTGCAAAATTTGAAAAAAAAACAAACTACCTTCCCATGATAGGCACTTGCAAGCAGATTGAAGCAATAGTCAAAAATTGCCAACATGAAATTCTGCTACCAGTTGTCTACACTTGTTTCGCTTTTTACACGAAAAGAAGGGGACAACACACGAAAAGAAGGAAACAACACACTGATCACAAGGAAACGCTCAGCAAAATCAAAAGCAATGGTAAAGTCGCCTGCATCTATTTTTGAAAAAAAAAACTCAAGAGCGATTTGTCCAGTCTAGAGAAGTTCAATTGTCTTTGCTTTGCATGTATTAAATAATCCGGAACGAATCCGCATATAAAACCGACATCCTCGTGTTAATGAATAAAAACTGCATTTTTATATGCAGAATAATAATAATTGGTGCCCAACTAGTGGTATATGACATGTTAAAAGTCTGTACTCACGCGAATTTACCAAAAAGCATATAAAAGCTAAAAACATTACAAAGTGCCAGTGGCTTTGACTATAGTCAAACATATATGATTCAAAAATCTGCAGTTGTTGGCCCCGTCCATACAGGCAACAATAGAAGCAGTGAATCGGCATCAACTTTGAACTTTCGGCACGATTAAATGAGTGCGCAAGGTGCTTTGAAAATAAAAAAAGAACTATAAACTCGAAAATCTGAAGTTGTTGGCCTCCGTCTACACAGGCAGCAAAAGCAAAAACAGTAAGGAAAAATTATTCACCAAATGTGAAACTTTTTGGACGAGGAAATCTACTGCGCGGGAAAAAGAACGCTGGAGGGATAAACACCTAGAGGGAACCAGAATCATTAAACAAAAATTAAGGAAAAGTATGTAAGTGGGCCTTTCAAACAAAACTTTTTTCAAGTCGACTTAGAAAAAATATATAAAGTACAAAAAATATAAATAAAATATAAAAAATACATTTATTACTTTTGCTGGCTTTACATTGATTTTTGCAACAAGTTAAATAATTTTGAGCGACTTCCTTGAGAATTGTGGTGGACAACTTACAATAAAGAATAACTACTAACAAAGTGCATTTCATACAAAATTAATTTAAAAAAAAAAAAGTTTTATTGTCGGAAAATAATAGGATCCGGTAAGCTTGATGTTAAGTTCTTTGTTCAGGACCCATGAGTTTGCCGTTCCTCAACTAAAGAACCCCTCAGCCACATTGCAGTAATTCAGAGTCTGAGTGCGAAGATCGTGCTCGCGTTCGAATTCCAAGCTAGGCACGCACAGCCCCCCTCACGTCTAGTAGTATGGACGGTGAGCAAATTAGGAGCATAGTACCGGCGGCCGTCAGCTGCGCCTTAGCTGAGCAAGCTACTCTGTACCAACAGAGAGAACAAGCATTGGTCAGCAGATTTAACGAACTGTCCGATCGGGTGGTGGCAATGCATATAGTTATTCCGGAGGTACAAGCGTATGCTGCTGTAGAAATACGAAACGATGTCCGTTGCGATGAGCCACTGGATGCTGTTAAATGTCTGTCCGAATTTTTGGGGTTCAAGAATTATATGTTTCTTGGTGGCAGGCGGCTCTAGCTGCCTACCACATATTTAAACCATATAATGATAGTTCACGCCACTACCAAGCGGTACTCATTATAAGGAGCAAAATTAGAGGCTCCGCTGTGCTGTGCTGTCCTCATTTGGCACAGTATTAAATTTTGACGCTATAATAGTAGCCAGGATTTGTTACAAAACTACTTTGAGGTGGAAAAAAAACTAACGTTACTGACCAACAAAGTCAATATGTCTTAGAGCCATCGTTGGCGAAGGGCCTGTGCGAAAAATTTCGCGGTGATGCTTTGAGGGTATTTGTGTCAGGGCTTAAGCGCAGCCTTACGTGCTCTTTGCGGCAAAGCCCAAAGACTTGCCCTCGGCTCTGGCGCTCGCTCAGGAAATAGAGGCATGAGCGATATACGTTCGCAGCTATTTTCGCAAAAAGCCAGGAAGATAGGGGGTACAAGTCAAATGTTCGCTTGAAAGAGAAAACTTTTCCGCAAACAGATGAACAACCAATCGGGGCAAAAAACTCTCACTTTAGCAAACAGCGTCAGCCGCAGAGCCAGTTCAGTCAGCGCAGTAAAAGGCAACAGGGGCATAATAATGCGCAAGAGCCTATGGAGGTCGATCCTTCACTGTCGAGGCTACGTCTGACCGAACACGCGACGATAGGAAGCAACAGAGGCTGAACCATGTCATGCAGAACGCGGGACAGGGAACGAAAACATATTCTAATGCTGCCTCTAACGCAGCGGCGGAGGTTGACGAATGTGACTCAGATGTCTTAAATTTTTTAGGGGTAGATCCCTGCTGCCCTTCATCAGACGGAGAGTAGTCAAAGAATTTTATCCGACCACATAGGGGATTAAGAGGCGTCCGCTCAGTGGGCACTTTTTTCTCGATTCACTCCTTCCTGGCAAAACTGCAATTACTCAGAAATGTTTTATTTCTTTATTCAACGTAAAATCAACCTTCTTCCTCCTATCAAACCTATCGATGTTCGATGGGATAATCGGTCTCGTCCTGTTAACACGGGTGGGAGCATCATTATGCTTAGCTTCCGGTCAGCTTAAAGGGGCACGGAAGCTGAGCAGATTTCGTTTCACACCTGCACTGACGTCAATTTCACTGACGTTGAATGTTCGGATGCACCCCCTTCAGTAAGGGGCGCATTTCTAAAAGTACTAAGGGGCAATAAAAAGGCATTTGCAGACCCTAATGAAGCCTTGCCTTACAATAACTCAATGGTGGCTACCATCAGGACGAAAAGTGAGGAACCTATTTATGTCAAACTCTATCCATAACCTATGGGGGCAGCTGATTTCGTCAACAAAGAAATTCAGAATCTGCTCAAGAATAGCATAATACAAAAGTCAGTCTCCCCTTACAACAACCCCATATGGGTAGTAGATAAGAAATGTACTGACGGGGCGGGTAATTGTAATATGCGTTAAGTAATAGACCCCATGCCTAATAATTCGTTTATTTTCGGGAACTTAGGCAAAGCTAAATACTTTTTAGACCTTAAATCTGGCTACCATCAAATCATACTCGCGGAGCGCGACTGTGAGAAAACCTCCTTTTCGGTAAATGGGGGGAAATATGAATTTAGAAGACTCCCGTTTGGTCTGAAAAATGCAGCTAGCATCTTTCAGAGGACCATCGACGACATATTGCGAGAAAAGATTGGAAAATTTTGCTATGTCTATGTCGATGATGTCATTGTTTTTTCAGAAGACGAGGAGGCCCACGTCAAGCATGTGGAATGGGTCCTTAAAAGTCCTTACGATGCGAACATGAGAATAGCGGTAGAAAAATCACAGTTTTTTAAGAAAAGTGTGAATTTCCTGGGGTTTATAGTTACCAGTAGCGGTGCAACGACTGACCTAGAGAAAGTCAGGGCCATAATGGATTTTCCAGAGCCCAAAACAGTATTTGAAGTTAGATCATTTTTGGGTCTAGCAAACTACTACAGATGCTTCATAAAAGACTTCGCAGCAATAGCAAAACCCATTTCGGAGATATTGAAAGGAGAAAATGGAACTGTAAGTAGGCACAAGTCGTGAAAAATTCAGATAAAATTCTCCCAAACACAACAGACGGCTTTTCAAAAGTTGTGTAATATCCTGGCATTTGAAGACGTCATGCTCAGATACCCCGATTTTAAAAAACCATTTGATCTAACAACAGATGCTTCAGCCTATGGTATAGGCACAGTGCTGGCCCAAGAGGGTCGCCCAATCACAATGATCTCAAGGACATTGAAGGACTGCGAAGTTAATTACGCGACCAATGAACGCGAATTATTGGCAATAATTTGGGCCCTTGGCAAACTGCGACACCACCTGTATGGGGTTAAAGATATAAATATCTTTACCGACCACCAGCCGTTGACCTTTGCCGTGTCGGATACCAATCCTTACGCTAAAATAAAAAGGTGGAAGGCGCGCATAGACGAATTTAATGCTCGAATTTTCTATAAGCCAGGCATAGAGAATTGCGTTGCAGATGCCTTGTCCAGGCAACAGATTAATGCCTTAGAGAATCAAGACGTCGAGTCCTGTGCAGCAACGGTCCATAGTGAGCTCTCTCTCACTTATACCATTAAAACAACGGATAAACCGTTGAATTGTTATCAAAACCAGATAGTCCTGGAAGAGGCGCGCTCTCCATCGAAACGCACTTTCGTTTTATTTGGAAACAAAAGGCGCTTCGCAATCAATTTCACCTGCAAAGAAGCGTTGCTTGATGAACTTACAAAGGTAATCATACCAAGGGGCGTAAACGCCTTCCACTGCGACCTGCACACCCTAGCAACGATACAGGATGATGTAGTTAGGAGGTTTCCATCCACAAAGTTCTGGCATTGCAAGAGTCGGGTGGTGGACATATTCAGGATAGAAGGAGGGAAATCCTCACAGCTGAGCACAATAGAGGCCATAGATCGGGCGAAGAGAATGTAAAGCAGGTTCTCTCTGATTACTACTTCCCTAAAATGGCAAAGCTGACAAACGAAATTTCTCAAAATTGTAAAACATGCGCTAGGGCTAAATATAATAGACACCCAAAAAGTCAAGAGATTGGCCTAACGCCAATCCCTTCGCACATAGGGGAGATGTTACATGTGGATATCTTCTCCACGGATAAGAAGTTTTTCATTACCTGCTTCGACAAGCTCTCCAAATTTGCTGTCGTGCAACCCATCGCTTCGAGATCTATTGAGGATCTGAAACCAGCCTTACTTCAACTTATGAATTTTTTCCCAAAAGTAAGAACGATCTATTGTGACAATGAGCCATCACTGAAATCACACACGATTTCGGCCATGCTAACTAACCATTTTGGCGTTAGTATTTCAAATGCGCCACCCCTGCACAGTATATCCAATGGGCAAGTGGGGCGTTTTCATAGTACGTTGATGGAACTAGCCAGGTGTTTAAAGATTGATAAAGGCATAAGTGACACCGTAGAGGTTATTTTATTAGCCACAGCCGAATACAACAAATCAATACAATCGGTCATCAACAAAAGACCAGTGGATGTAGTTCAAGCGCACCCAGACGAGCCGCAAGAAGAGATTCAGAATAGGATCAAAAACGCCCAGATTGCGCTCAGAGCCAGAGAGAACGTTTCTCGGCAAAACAGGATCTTTGAGGTGGGTGAGAATGTTTTGGTAAAATCCACCCAGAGGCTTGGAAACAAGCTCACGCCTTTGTGCAAATAAGGGACTGTGGAAGCGGATCTGATGACCACGGCCCTCATTAAAGTAATGGTGGTCCATAAATACAATATAAGATAATCTTATTGTTGGTCTTTCTTATTAATGTTCAATCCTTATCAGTATTATAGTTATAACTAAGATGCGTGCTGATTTATATGCAATAAAACTCGTTCATTTGAAGACATTCGATTTAAAGAAATGCAACTTATTAACACAAACAATAAGCAAATTAAATATAACCGACTAACTACCACCGTCAATAAAAATCTCAAAGCAGTCAAGGGCTCACAAGTCGACTCCGGTCATTTATATGAGACGCCACTACCCAAGAATTAAATGTAATAAGTGTCGATAAAGTTGCAAAATTCAGTGTTCGCCATAGCACTAACAAAACTTTATATTGGTAATAAATTATTGTTAATCAGACTTGAAATTGGTTTTGCTTGAGGAGTCAACCAACACCGCATAGAAAGCCTTTTGTCTGTCTTGTCCGTAAAGGTACTCCAATCCACTAATTTTCTACATTTTATAATCAAGGTTCCCAAAATTAAGTTTAATTATTACCGTAAAATCCCCACCATTAAACACTATCACCAGCCAGGATATTCACAGTCTCAGAATGAGGATTGAAGGTAATCTGGAGCCGATTCAGAGATTCAAGGAGGAAATCGACGCTGACCCACCACATATTGACGAAATCACCAGTTCAAAAATCACCAATCAAGATGTTTTTAGTCTCCCATACCTACATCGCTTGAATGAACGTAATGTGGATTGATAACATTAAGATTGCATTAGATCGGCAGATGGCCGATTGTGAATTTTGAAATAAACATCAAACATCGATATAAAAAGCTGAACCGATAGCTTAAGCTCTTCTTTAGAATTTAAGTTTCTGTTCTCTTTGTATCTGCTGTTAATGACATGATGCAAAGACAATTGAACTTCTCTAGACTGGACAAATCGCTCTTGAGTTTTTTTTTTCAAAAATAGATGCAGGCGACTTCACCATTGCTTTTGATTTTGCTGAGCTTCGGTTTCACTCATCGCATTCGTTGCGTTCGTTGCGTTTGCTTGTGATCAGTGTGTTGTTTCCTTCTTTTCGTGTGTTGTCCCCTTCTTTTCGTGTAAAAAGCGAAACAAGTGTAGACAACTGGTAGCAGAACTTCATTTTGGCAATTTTGGACTATTGCTTCAATCTGCTTGCAAGTGCCTATCATGGGAAGGTAGTTTGTTTTTATTCAAATTTTGCACAATTAACTAACAAAATGCGAGAACATTTCAATTTGATTTCCTTCATTTAAACTAACTATTATTTTATCAATATGTATATGCATATGCATAGTTAATTAAGCACTATATATATAACTCATTTCAAAATCTATAACTAACACTAAAATAATTAATATACTTAATATGTACATCAACTTATACATAACTTATTTCACTGGCTACATATTGGGATACAGGATATTAAAAGTGTGCAGCTTTTTAATGTTTGTCTATTTTCGCTTCTTTCAGCATATGCTTAGCGATCTCGTTATGATTTTGTCGGTTTCCTAGTCACTTCTGCATCGAAACCAAACCATATTCTGTTTACTATACGTGTGTTGGGTATATTGGGTTGCGAAAATGTATGTTAAAGACAAAATGAAGAATTTCAAACCCCATAAAGTATATGTATTCTTAATCAGCATCAATAGACAAGTCAAGTTGGCCATGTCTTCATGCATTATGTTTATGGCTTAGGGTATCTCTAGTCGAGCTCTATTCTTATTAAGGTGATTTGATTTCCTTCGCTTTACCCAAGCTACGTCGCCCAATATTGTACACATGTACACACGCCCAGCGCTTGGCTAGGCTAGGCACAACATCACGCAAATACATTTTCTGTATCTGCTGATTTTGCCCGTATACGATTTTATATGGGCGCTCGTCAGCTTACGAACGCTCGGCTAGTAGGCACGACGGCACGCAAACACAATTGCTCAATGATCGGTGATCTGGCCTGCATCTATTTTTCATTGCAAAAACACTCAAGAGCGATTTGTCCAGTCTAGAGAAGTTCAATTGTCTTTGCATGATGACATGAATAAAATAATCCGGAACGAATCCGCATATAAAACCGACATCCTCGTTTTAATGAACAAACCTTGCATTTTTAAATGTAGAATAATAATAATTTATACATTGCATCAAAATAAAATGAAAATAAATAAATGGTTTAAATGGTCTTGTGCAACAGTATGTTAAAGGCAGAAGGAAGAATCTCTGACTTCATAGAATATATTTATTCTTACTGAAAATTATTCTTAGCTAGGGAAATTATTATAATCAGTTGAAAAGCTACGAAAGATAAAAGGTAGGGTATCTCAAAATAGGGCTTTATCTGAAATATATTGTATATTGTACCAACGCTGCTTAAGTCTAAACACAATATAATTGCAAAGCACAAATTAAGCTCTCATCTGAACTCGGATCAGAGTAAGAGTCTGTATAGCAACCACATCTACACAAATATACAAATACTTACTTATTTAGTACACACATAGCCGTCGATTTCATTTGGATCAAGACAAGTCGAGCAACAATAGCTGAAAATTAACAGGCACAAAAGTGAAGAAGACAGTCACTCTCACTCTCCTTGATCTCTTGTTGCTGCTGATATTGCTGCTGTTATTGCATAGGTCGAGACGTCTACACTGTCCTTCTGCCGTTGTTGTTGCTGTTGATGCCAATACAGAGCCTTTAGGCTCAGCAAATAGGTATGCCGTTGCTTTTCTTTTATTCAATTTTGGTCGCTTAATTAATATTTCGTATATATTTTGACAACCCGGAACTAATGAAATGCGTAAAATAGGTAAAGTAAAGTTAAGTATATGTGTGTAAGTATATTAAGCATCAACAGTTAAGTCAACATGCCCTATTGTTTTGGCCGTCCGTCTGCCGTATGACTGCATGAACGGCTCGATCCCAGGGACTATTAGTGCAAAAGGCGTTAAGCGAAGATTTTTTCGGTACAAAGCATCGATAACTATAGACAATGAACATTTATTATAAAGTTTTTGTCGAAATAATCATATCGTAGGAGCAAGCTTATCAGTTCAGAGTATCTTCTAGTCGAGCTTTTTCGACTAAGGCCTCGATACTTATTGGTTTGTACATTTAAATAATAGAGATGATTTTAATTATTAAAATCCTTTTAAATTGAGATGCAGCTCAATAATTTATTTTCTGGTTCTAAAAAGTTTAAGTTAAGCAACCAGTTTAATAAATGCCAGAAATGTCTAAAAGTGCCCCAAATAACAAAAAACAATTTATACTTTGAAACAGTTGTATTTTCAATTTTAAAATTCAACCATTTCATGCGTATTTTCACAGCGCTTTAAATCCATTGCGCTTAGTAGCTTTTAGGTACTGTTACTTTCATGATTATTTTTCAGTAGATTTTATTTGATGTTGGTAGCCAGAAGTTCATTGTGTATTTGTTTGCATTTCCATTTTCTTTCACCTTTTACTGCTTCGGTTGTGCCGTTTGACCTTGTTGCAATAGCTGGCACCTGTCGCACACGTTTTAAATAAATGAAGTGCAGATCAGGGCGCTCCAGCAGCAGTAGCAGCAACAGCAGAACAATGGCAACAATGTGGCGCCACATTATATTGTTAATGTGATGACTACAAAATTCTGTCGACTTGCCGTTTGGCAAAGGCAAAAAGTGTAGTCAGAGTGCAAGCCAACAAAATGCGATGCCAAAAGGCAACAGCAACCGAGCTGCAAACGGATTTTTAGAATTCATTGAATTTTAAAACATAACAATAAAGCACTCAACATTTGCCATGTGCCAAACGAAGCCAAAAGGTAGAATACATATATCCATGCATGTTTGTATGGATGTGCTTAAATGTGTATGTGTGTGTATGTATTGACATAGAGAGACGTCGAAATATATCTGAGTGTGTTTATCCTTGCTTTAACCAAGTTTGCTAGCGCGCGTTCAACGAGCTTGAAAATTGCACTGCACAAATGCAGTAAAGTTTTTCGCGCTGCTGCTGTGTTGCTGCTTAAAAGGAAAATCGTATGTTGTAATGAATCGCAGCTGTTGCGCTGTTGCAACAACGGAAGCAGCTGAAAATCATGCAACTGATTTGCAATTCATTGGTATATGCCAGCTAGAGCGTTCTCTGCATTCAATTTATCGCAGAACTTAAATGCTTCATATTTTAAGGCAATAACAACTGATCGAAAAGTGCAATATATAATACCTATGTACATATGTATATTCGTATGTCCACATACATGTGAACGTCCGGTGTTACCCACTCAAAAAGCTCGACACAACTGCGGGCCCCCAAAACACGTTTACAGCAATAAACGTGTTGATTTATTGATTTTGCACGTCGCATAATTTACTTTGCTTGCATGACAGCATAAAAAATAACAACAGCAACAACAAGAATAACATTTGCAACACCGACAAACGGGCATTCCTTATATATACCCATTTTATACACTTTTTGATTTTCCAACAGTTAATATAGAATATGTTTATGTCCAGACTCGAGAGACTTGAAATTTGTATTGGTCTAAAGAACGAAAAACATTTAAAGGAACTACAAAGACAAATGAGACACAGGACATCAGATCTGAAAATATTTAAAATCCTTCCAGCTTTATACAACAAAATTATAATATAGATTTTAAATTAGTATATAAATATATTTTTTGCAGGTAATTTTAAATACTATCTGATGTTAAGGAAAGATGAAATATGAAACATCTATGAAGAAAACTAGGGCTTATTTCCCTTTTAGTAACTATCGTTTTCATGGTAATAAGAGTATTTTACAGTCAGTCTTCAAGTATTTCACTTATCTCCATTGCTGGCGAGCAGTGTCTGTCTGATTGTCATCCCGTTGCCTTGTTGTACCACGTTTCAGTTGCTACATTTTTGCACCTATCTCTATCTGATGGCTGTAGCAACAAATCGAACAATAACAACAACCAGCCAAGCAACCAACAGACGCCATGTCGTGAGCCATTTTTAAGTTGTTTCTTGGAACGGAAACGAAAGCGGTTTTCATATGCATGTACGCTCACACTGATTCAAGTGAAACTGTGTGTGTGTATGTGCTGTGGCATGCCGTGCATCGTTAAGCGGCTTCTCTGTGTGCATGTGTGTGTTTGTAGATACTCCTTCTAGGTGCCGACAATGTGAAATAGGGCTGCAGCCCAAGCTGATTTCTTCCTGGATTTCGCACAGCCATATGCCAAATGTCTGCGACAGTGAGCTGGCTAAGTATGCGCACAATGCAAGATTGCTAAATACTTTTTGATTGCTATGCACTGTGAGCGATTTGTGAATGTTTTTTTAAATATTCAACTTAATGAAAACTATCGAGAGTTGCATATTTAACTAATTTTAAATTCATTTATCTATAGTATAATCTCGGTTCTTGTTTTCTTCAGTTTATACGTAAAATAACAATAGTCTTAGTATTTAAAGAATAGTTTAAGTTTAAGTTTTAGTTATGAAAAAAAAAAACTTTTAATAGCTTACTTTTGTACAAAGCATTTGCATATTTATTATTCTAATAGTGTCTTTTATTTATATTTATAATCGATACGAATAACTATATTTTTTAGAATAATAGCTTAAAAGTCAATATGCGTATTCTTAATTGGTGTTTTCACCAAATAGTTGAAAATGTGCAAATGTGCCTCTCCGTTGATTGTTTATTGCAGTGCCGGTGTGCAGTTGTATATATTGCTATATTGCTGTTAAAGTCTTATCTCCCCTTAAGCAACTTGGCAAGCTATCTTCCTTAATCTATGCTGTTCTCGCTCTTTGTGCGAGCATGTTAAATAAATTTGCATATTTTAGTTCATCGTTAGTTTGGCAAAAGTTCAATTTTCTTTCTATGCAAAAATTCATCACTGATGACAAAAAGTGAACGAATTACAAAAAAAATAAAGCTAGACGGAAAAGTAGAAAAAAAAAACGAGGCAAGAAGAAGCATTAAGCGTATAGCAACAAAAGACAAATTTTGCTTTGTGACTTCGCAGTTCAAACGTTTTGCATGTGTTGTTAGAAAATTGAGAAAGGGAGATGCAAAACACAGAGACAATGAAAAAGACAGGGAATAAGAATGAAATTGGGACTTCAACTGAAACTGGGGACATGCTAATGAGGCATTTGCTATGCTGCATATTTGCAGTTTGGTTATTCTGAATGTTTTTTTTCTCTCATTCCGTTTTTATACCCTTAACCCATGAAATGGGTAAAAAAGGGGTATAATGTTTTTGTGCAAATGTATGTAACAGGCAGAAGGAAGCTTCTCCGACCCCATAAAGTATATATATTGTTGATCAGCATCAACAGCCGAGTCGATTTACCCATGTCCGTCTGTCCGTCTGTCTGTATGTATGTATGAGCGCGTCGATCTCAGAAACTACAAAAGCTAGAGACTCCAGATTTTGGAGATGAGCTCTCCTAATCCCTAGGCATGACAAGTTTGTTTCAAATTTTCGATAACTTTTCAGGTTTACGATATACAGATGTAATCGATAACAAAAAATTCTTGAATTTCAAAAAACTGAAAATGAGGATTGAAACTATAAGCAAAATAATGAACTTCTGTAAATTTCAATTTCAATTTTCATTAAAATCGGTTAAGAAACACCGGAGATATGAAGCCATCAAGCATTGGTCCAGTAGTACATGTACATATGTGTATGGCTGTCAGCCCGACCGTCTGTCCGTCTGTATGATCAAGGGTATCTTCTAGTCGAGCGTACTCGACTAGAGCCTTCTTACTGGTTTTTTTGCTTTTCAGATTTCGTCCCTACGAATGATTTGTCATAGGCAAACAAGGGACGGAAAAAGTGAGCTCGCATGCTTTCAGCGTTTCGTTTGATTTATAAAGCCGCATTCTGGCTATTGTTGTTGTTTTTTTTTTTTTTTTTTTGTGGATATTTCAGTGCTCAAAACTAAGCTTTGGCGATGCAAGCGTTGGCCTCTTTGTTTATCCCCTTTTTGTTTGTGTTTTTTGCTGTTGTTACTTTAATGACACATTTAAGTGCAACCGCAGACCGTAACAACAACAAGGCATGGCCAGAATAACAGAAAAAGTATGTGTGTGTGTGTGGGAAAGGATTGCATGTGTGTATATTAAATACTTCGGTGCATGTGTGTATGTGCGAGTTGTTGCCTTTGGCCCAAAAGCGTTGGTTAATGCCGAGACACACGCTTGCGCGAAATTTTAAGATAGTATTTTGGTGTAATGGCGTACCGCAGTGTAGCAGAGCCAACAGCAACACCAACAACAACAACAGCAGCAACAAGAGCAATAATAACAAAAACAACTACATATGCTGCTGTAGCTACAACCACGGCATTGCCTATTTGTGTAATCTAGTGTTGAAATATGGTTTTAAGGTAGATTCAAGGCAATTTACCATATTGGCCGCAATACAATTTCCGCCCAGCAGCAGCAGCAGCAGCAGGAGTAGCAACAGTACAACAACTTCCGCATAAAGCCACATAAATAGCCAACATCAACAACAACAGGAGCAACGAGCGTAAGAGGCAGAATTCAAGCAGCTCCAATACCAGCGACATGTGTATTTAAATTTGGTGCGGCTTATGTTATTTGTCGCCGTTGGATAAATGTTATTATTTTGGATCAGCTGCTGCAATAACGATAATAATCTCTCATATAATATGCATACGTATTCGCCCTTAATACGCTGAGTCCTGCGGCTAATTTAAGTCAAATACTTAACTTAATCAAAAGTGACTAATTCTCTACATGCATATATAAAACTTTACGTATAACGACCAAAGACAATCCAACTACTCTAGACCGGACAAAACGCTCTTGATTTTTTTTTTTTTTCAGAAAAAGGTGCGGAGGATTTCACCATTGCTTTTGATTTTGCTGAGCTTCGGTTTCACTCATCGCATTCGTTGCGTTGGTTGCGTTTGCTTGTGATCAGTGTGTTGTTTCCTTCTTTTCGTGTAAAGGGCGACACAAGTGTAGGCAATGATCTGTTGCCGTACTTCATTTCTCTTGTTGTTGTAGCAGAATAACATTTTGGCAATTTTTAACTTTTGCTTCAATCTGCTTGCAAGTGCCTATTATTGGAGGGTAGTTTGTTCTTGTGCTAACTTTGCACAATTAACTAACAAAATGCGAGAACATTTCAATTTGATTTCCTTAATTTGAACTAACTATTATTTTATCAATATGCAAATGCATATGCATATTAAGCACTTTATATGTAACTTATTTAAAAATCTATAACTAACACTAAAAGAATAAAAATATGTATTCAATTTATACATAACTTATTTCACTTTCTATAACTTCATAATGGTATATAGGGCATTAAAAGTGTGCTGCTGTTCTATGTTTGTCTCGTTTCGCTTCTTTCAGCATTTGCTTTGTCACTACTGCATCGAAACCAAGCCATATTCTGTTTACTATACGTGTGTTGGGTATATTGGTTTGCGAAAATGTATGTTAAAGACAAAATGAAGAATTTCAAACCCCATAAAGTATATGTATTCTTAATCAGCATCAATAGACAAGTAAAATTGGCCATGTCTTTATGCATTATGTTTATGGCTTAGGGTATCTCTAGTCGAGCTCTATTCTTATTAAGGTGATTTGATTTCCTTCGCTTTACCCAAGCTACGTCGCCCAATATTGTACACATGTACACACGACCAGCGCTTGGCTAGGCTAGGCACAACATCACGCAAATACATTTTCTGTATCTGCTGATTTTGCCCGTATACGATTTTATATGGGCGCTCGTCAGCTTACGATCACTCGGCTAGTAGGCACGAAGGTACGCTAACACAATTGCTCAATTTTCGGGGATCGCGCCCGCATGTATTTTTCGAACGAAAAAAACTCAAGAGCGATTTGTCCAGTCTAGAGTAGTTGAATTGTCTTTGTTTGTCCGGTCTAGAGTAGTTGAATTGTCTTTGGTTCTGATCTCAGCAAAATGTTGCCTCAAAAACGTTGTATGAAAATTTATCTCTATCATATACCTACTCGTTGCTTAAATGTATGTATGCATATCTTCTTCAACACTGAAATGTAAAGATTAAAATGGAAAGTGTCATTCAAATGTGATCACAGCAGAGAAGTAAGCGCTGATTTCTATGCCGATGTAATGATTTAAGTAAAACAAAGTTGTAACCTTGTTGCTTAATTATAATAAAAAATGATTTATATTAATTAAAACTTACTCGGCTGTTGGCCCTGACTGACTGGTCTACCCTCTACGGGTCTGACAATTTGGGCGTGGCAATCAGTATTTTTTATTATTCTTTTAACTCTTTATTTGATTTGTGTGTCCCTTATGGAACGCCAAACAGGTCAAACAAACCTGTATGGTTTACCAGAGAGTTGACAATCCTTAAAAATCGAAAATCTAAGCTATACAAGAGTTTTAGAAAATCAAGCTCTCAGCATGTTCGGCATATTTGATTGTTCGTTCCAGTTTTTCAGTTCTGAATAACCAATGTTATAGGAATTACCTGTCGAGGTGTAGATTACAGTTTCAGCAGGATCCTAAACGGTTTTTTGATTTCGTTAATACGAAACGAAAGTCATCAACACTTCCATCCAATATATTCTTCGAGGAAGTGAAAGCCAATTCAAATCAGGCCATTGTCGATATATTTGCTAAATTTTTCCAAACAACTTACAGCCCTTCAGAGCAACCAGTCGTCATGCCTTACCCCTATCAGCTTAATGGCTCAAATTGCATTTTTTTTACCGGAAATCACAGAGACTGCACTACTTTGTGAACTTCAGGATATTAAGCCCATATTTTCGCCAGGACCTGATGGAGTACCAAGCTGTGTGCTTAAGTACTGTGCTCAGAGTCTTCTAAAACCTTTGCATAAACTGTTCAATTTGTCCGTGAAGTTATGCTCTTTCCCAAAAATTTGGAAAGAGTCATATATTATTCCATTGTATAAAAAAGGTAACAAATCTAATGCTAAAAACTATAGAGGTATCTCCAAGTTGTCTGCTGTCCCTAAGATTTTTGAGAAATTGATAACCTCTCATCTTCAACATCTTTGTAAATCTATGATTTCACCGTGCCAGCAAGGATTCATGAAACACAGGTCTACCACTACTAACATGCTAGAATTCACATCTTTTGTTATCAAAGGCTTTGAAGAAAAGATGCAAACTGATGTTATTTACACTGATTTCAGTAAGGCTTTCGACACTGTAAGTCATAATCTTTTAATTTATAAACTTCAACTATTGGGCTTTCCCAATAGTCTCACTCTTTGGGTTAAAGATTATTTAACCTTTAGATTTTAGAGGGTAATATTTAATGGCTCACTTTCTCAAGTGGTTCAGGTCACTTCTGGTGTTCCTCAAGGAAGTCACCTTGGACGGTTATTATTTACGCTTTTTATTAACGACCTTCCTTCCGTTATCAATCACTCGCGGGTGCTAATGTATGCTGATGATGTAAAATTATGCATGTCGGATACATCTCTTCTGCCTGGTCATAAACTGCAAAGTGACTTAGAAAATTTTCAAACTTGGTGAAGAACAAATTTATTGCATCTCAATTGCAGAAAATGTAAAGTTATGACTTTTTACAGACGAACGCCCCAATTCAATACATATCTTCTGGATAACCAACCACTTGATCGGATTGAATGGGTTGAGGATTTGGGTATTCTAATGGACCCAAAGCTTAAATTCGACAAGCATATTTCTTCAATTGCAAATCGTGCATCAAGTGCCTTGGGGTTCATTAAGCGCTGGTCGAAGGAATTCGACGACCCCTACCTAACAAAAACCTTGTATGTGTCTCTTGTGCGACCGATTCTGGAATATGGATCTTGTATTTGGTATCCCAAATAAAGGGTTCATCAGGATAGATTAGAATCGGTGCAAAAACAATTCTTGCTTTTTGCTCTTCGGGGTCTTAACTGGGAGAACTCTCTAAACTTACCTTCCTATCACAGTAGACTTTTACTAATAAATCTTCCTTCTCTTTCTAACCGTAGAACAATGCTAGCAGTAACCTTTCTCCATAACTTAATAAATGGTGAAATAGATTCTTTAATATTAATCAACCAAATTAACTTTACAGTTCCTATTAGATATACTAGAAATTTTGTACCTTTAGATCTTCCACCCTGTTACTCTAACTATGCTATCCATAACCCCTTTCGGATCTTATGTGATACATGTAATGATCTTTCCCACTTAATACATAGTGCTATTTCTATTTGTTCTCTAAAAAAACTTGTCTTGTCTCATTTGTGTATTTGTTCGCGATATTCGTAACCGCACGTTACGCGGTGCGCCCCTCGGTCGGACGGGCGGGAGGTGGGTTGCTTCGTGCTAGGGTCCGCGCGTTAACAAGCCGGTGCTTGGTATCGTTGGGCCACTTGAATGTACTGTCCGTTAGTACATCTACGTCCAATAAATATGTTCTAATATTTAAGAGTACTAGTACATTGCAATCTGTACATACCCTTGTGCATTGCGCTTTGTTATAAAAACTGTATTAGTCTGGTTAACAGTATTCAAGTTTTTGCAGCAAAATCCACCTGTGGTCACAAAAAAAAAATATAACTTGATAAGCAATAAGCAATATAAGCAATGAATACGATCTTTTTTTTTTAACTTGCACGTAGGAAGACTGACAGAGTAAGAGATATAGTCCGACAAGACTACAGATAATCTTTTAGCTTCCCTTCGCTTGGCAAGCAATTCATTTGAGCGTGCTTTGCCTTTATTGCCACCATATTCGATTCCCCAAGCCACCCTATAACGAGTGCGCAGAGTCAGCTGAACACTACAACTAGATTTTTTTTGGTTGCCGAGGCTTTCGTTGCCCTGTCGCTAGGCAATTTGTTTGTAATTGCACATACAGTCACATGTGTGTGTGTGGGTTTGGGTGTATATATGCAGCTTTTTCTCTGGCTGCCACTTTCTGTTTGCTGGCTGCCAGTACGAGTTTGCCCTATCTGAAAGCACCCAAAACTCTAAAGGCCAATCGTGTTCTAGGACTGTGTAGAAAGACGGGAGATTTATGCGCTTTCCAAGCTGCAAGCAAGCAAACGGACAGCAATTAATTTGCATTCTAGTAATTAATTTTGCATTTCTGTACTCGCCTCAGTTTTTTTTTCCCATTTTTATACCCTTAACCCATGAAATGGGTAAAAAAAGGGTATAATGGTTTTGTGCAAAAGTATGTAACAGGGAGAAGGAAGCTTCTCCGACCCCATAAAGTATATATATTCTTGATCAGCATCAACAGCCGAGTCGATTTAGCCATGTCCGTCTGTCTGTCCGTCCGTCTTTCCGTCCGTATGTCCGTCCGTCCGTCTGTATGTATGAACGCGTCGATCTCAGAAACTACAAAAGCTAGAGACTCCAAATATTGGATACGAGCTCTCCTTATTCCTAGGCATGACAAGTTTGTTTCAAATTTTCGATAACTTTTCAGGTTTACTGTATACACATGTAATCGATTACAAAAAAATCTTAAATTTCAAAAAAGGATTGAAACTATAAGCAAAATAATGAACTTCTGTACAAATTTCATTAAAATCGGTTGAGAAACACCGGAGATATGAAACCATCAAGTATTGGTACAGAACTACACAGCCATATGTGTATGTCTGTTAGCCCGACCATCTGTCCGTCTGTATGGTCAAGGGTTAAGGGTATCTTCTAGTCGAGCTTACTCGACTAGAGTCTTCTTACTTGTTTTCTTTAGAAACGTTTTTTTTTTTGCTTCTCACTTGTCATTTGCCAAATTGCTGATTGCGTTTTAAAGGGTAACGCTCCTAAGAACAATTAAGTGCGGTTTTCTTCCTCTCTCCATCTTTACAGTGCTTACCTGTTGATAGGTGTAGCAAAAAAAGTAAAAATCACATTCAATTAATTATGCATTTGTTCCCTGTGTGCACAATATTTTTCGACCTGTTAACGCTTGTCTATTCCAACCTCCCACATCCCAACCATGCCGCACATTTACAAACTATATAAAGCAATTGAAATTGTCAGTGCTTAAACGCGAATGGCATACGATATACAATGCAATGCATACAATGCGAGTACAAGAACATAGTATGAATTGTTATTTTCTTCTCCTGCTCCATTCCCTTTCTTAAGTGCACTTTACAGTGCGCTTATGGTGTTGGGTTTTGAAATTGAAGCACCGCCCGCCTGCACGCATCCTATTATGGCGACCAAAGAAAAATTGTTGCTGCGCATCCCATTCTGTCTGCTGTTTATTGCCATTCTGCTTGTTTCTCATCTGGTTTGTATGCAACTGATTCCACAACTGTCACTAAATGCAAGGGGCATGCATAGTTTCTTGAAATTATTGCAATACTTTAAATAGTTCACATTGTAAATGCATAGTTTAACAAACGTCTGTAGTATCTTCATAATCATATATATGGAGCTGGGTAATCTTTGAACAAAATATGCACTTCGCTGAGTGAAAACGATACTTACAGTTATACCAGAATCATACTTTAAAGTAAAACATTTTGAACACAATATGACTTTTTATTAGTTTGTGTATTTCCGCTCTAAGTTTTAAATATTTTAAGAGTTAACCACTTTTTGTTTTAGTTGTTTAAAGTGAATCTTATTAATATTTTTACATTACTTACTTTGTACATTGTTTTTTTTTTGCGTTCCGTCCAACTTTATAAGCACCTTACTTTAATGCACTTAGACTTACGTTTACACTTATTCTCTAACTTAATTGGAATTTTAGTTTTAAAAGTTTTCTGTAAAGTTTTCACGAAATTTTTTTTTAACTTTGGCTTACTTGGCAATGGGATTCGACAGTTTTAAGAATGCCATATTTTTTAGTGCAAAATTAGAAACTCTCTGTTTCAGCATTGAATTTATATTTAAATAGTGAGTATAGAGTACTTGTGAAGTGTATATCTTGTTGTGGGCTGTGCGAAGACCAGAAATGCAATTGTCGCACTGTTGTTTGCTGTGCAAACGATTTGTCAGATTTCGTGCCTGTAGTTCATTCATAAAGCCTTTGGCAGCAGCTGCGAACATGAACTCATTTCGATCTAGTGACTATATGTATGTGCGTTTGGAGTGAGCGAAGGTGTGGCGGTGCTTGTGTGATTGTGTTTGCGTCAATGCAGCACATTATTTTGCTCATTTCCTCTTAATGACAATATCAATTGCTATTTTACGCCATTGTCTTGCATTTCCATTGTCTCAGTTGGTTTTAATTTTATTTGATTTTCAATTACGTTTAATTAATTAAGTGTGAAAGCGTAAACTGGCACACACACATACACAGTCATTCTAGGACTTGGCAAAAAGACAATATCGCCCCTTCTCTGAGGTCCGAAAGGTCGACGAGGAGACTTTCAGCAAATGGGGTGTGTGAAAATTGTTCAATGTTTTGTAAGCATCAGCGAGTCTAATTTATCTTGAACGAGCGTGCAATAAGCATACATATATATATTTATTACATTTTTTTTTTTTTATTTATTTAATATACGCATGCAATTACGATTAATTGGAAGAGCCCAAAGAGAGCACAAAGTTTTCTTCGCCGAAATATGCTTTTAATAGCGTTTAATAATATATGCAGCTTATGGCTGTACCAAATTAACAATGCGGTTACAGAAAGATTAACAACAATAGTGTGAAAGTATGAATACCATGCAATAACAACTACCCTCACCTACTTATCGTCGAATTTTTGGCTTAATTGACTTTCTTAAGGGGATATGATATAAACTGAACTAACTTGAGTCTTCTTGATGTTCTAACAAATGCAGTTATAGACAATATCAAATAGTTTTGTAATTCATCGATAATTGTTGTTGTAAAAATACTCAAATTTTTTATGGCCAGTGGAAATTGTATAAAGCAGAAGAAGAACTTCACCACAAAGTTGTGCATCCTTGGTTATTTGACAAATTTTCTGGGAATGTATATGTACATATATCCCATCCGGGCCCCTTGTTACTGCTACTTTATTCAAGTCGCATCCTTTGGCAAATGCATTGCAAGCTAATTTAAGTTTATTTACAACAATTTTTTTTGTATTATTATTTTCAGTTTAGTTGTTGTTGCCTTATGCATAACCCTTGCAGCATGGCACAGTAATAAATTCATTACAAAATTGTCGCTCTATAAAAAGATAAACAAATGCCAAAGCATAGCGCTGGCGAGTGTGCGTTGAAAGTATAGGTTGGAGCGGTTTATGAGAAGGGGAGGGGGTTGTGGGATAGCGAGTGGAAATGTTGGCTGAAAAACATTTTTATGCGCTTGCAAACGGGAAGTCGAAACTTTGGCGCAACGGGAAAATGCACTCAAAACTGAAAAAGCAACACCAACAAAAAACAAGACCACCACCAACAACATGAGCAGTAGAAAGAAAACTGAGAATTTTCCGAAAACGCGAACAAAATGAGTACAGAAATAATTTTAAAAGTTATGCTATTTGTATTGCCAGCTAAAGTCGCTGCGTTTCAACGTCACAGTAGAATTTCGCAATGGAGTTAATGTTATTTATGAATCATTTCCAGTTCATACACTGTGTATGAGTAATTTATGGTATTTATCTTGAAGTTGTTGCTCCGGCATTTTCTGGACGAGTGCAATAAGTGATTGCCGTCGTAGCGTCGGACGCTCACCGATAAGGAATGCTTAAAAATTGTTCTTACACAGGAAACTAAAAATTGCAATGCATAAAACACAGCACATTCTTGATTAATGCCATGCTTAGTGTCATTATCTGGATATATATATAATTAAATAGCCAATTTTAATTAAAATAAGGCTTACATTGAAATAAATAATTAAATATGCTTAACATTTAATATAAAAAATGTATACATCTAATGTTTTTTTAGGTGTTGAGCCACGTGAAAAATACGCATTTAGTATGGATATTCAAATTATTCTATTATATTAATAAATATATTTGAATTACACTCCATTTTGCTTTTAGTGTAAAAATATATTTAATTTGTAATAAGTATTAATATATTTTATTCAGATCTCCAATCGAAAGATCAACTGAAAATCCCACATCAAGTAAAAATTGCTGGCTCGAAGGCAGGCGATGAGTTCAACTTAACAGAAGTTGTATGTGTGTGCAAAAGCAATGTGAATATTTTGTCTTTGACTAACCTACCATAAAACTCTACACGTATGGCTTAACATTTTAGAACGCCTTTTAAGCCACGTTCGCTTTTGAGCTGCTTGGGGGTGAAAGGCAGTGTGCAAAATAAGAAAAAAAACATGTAAATTCGCAACGCGCTGGCAGCCATACATATGTACATACATTTACATGTATGTGTTAATGACAAAGAAGCAAAAACATGTAAGATTGCGAGCGTGCTCGACTAAAAGATATCCTTAAGCCTTGAACTTACACATTCGAGTATACCTGCACTACTGTATCAATGTTTGATGAATTAAAATCAATCTATATATTCATATATTCGATGTTTCGCAACCGATTATAAAAAAAATGTAAGAGATTTGCAGTATGTTGTCAATGTTTTCAATCAAAATTTTCAAATTTGGGAAAATTTAAGTTTTAAGGAAAAGTAATCGACAATTTAAACAGCAATCTTGCACTGTCTAGCTCAAATCGAAAATTTGAGGTCGGTTGCTATGGAAAATTTTACATACATACTTTTGTACAAAACTATTATACCTTTTAATACCTATGGGCTAAGGATGCAAATTCACATTTGCTTCAAATATAATCACATATATTAAGAAAAATATATAAAAGGATTCGCAGCTGCTGCGCATTTTGTGCAACTCCCGCTGCTGCTGCTACTGCTGTAGCTTTGTAGAGACAAATTTTGTCCAAGTGTTGTCGACTCGGTGAGTGCAACTGCGGAGTGCCCTACTTGGCTAGAAAGATGTCCTTAGAGCTTAATGTTTATTAGATCGTTGAGCCCTTAGCTCTGATATTTAAATGACATATCATAAAGTAGCTAACCAGTTAATTTGTCTTGGGCAATGCCCGGCAGCAGAAGCAGTTAGTGCCAGTTAGTCAGTTGGCCAGCCAACAATTCAACTGTCCTTAAATTATAGAACTTAGCTTGAAACTCAAGCAAACATTTTGTCGAGTCGAGTGAAGCAGAGTTGACTATGTGGACCTTTACATTTTCGTCTATTCTTCCATTCGTCACTCCTTTTTGTATTTTTTTTTATACCCTTAACCCATGAAATGGGTAAAAGAAGGGTATAATGTTTTTGTGCAAATGTATGTAACAGGCAGAAGGAAGCTTCTCCGACCCCATAAAGTATATATATTCTTGATCAGCATCAACAGACGAGTCGATTTAGCCATGTCCGTCTGTCTGTCTGGATGTATGAGCGCGTCGATCTCAGAAACTACAAAAGCTAGAGACTCCCGATTTTTGATATGAGCTATCTTAATCCCTAGGCATGACAAGTTTGTTTCAAATTTTCGATAACTTTTCAGGTTTACGATATACACATGTAATCCAAAACAAAAAATCTTGGATTTCAAAAAACTGAAAATGAGGATTGAAACTATAAGCAAAATAATGAACTTCTGTAAAAATTTCATTAAAATCGGTTAAGTAACACCGGGTTTATGAAACCATCAAGCATTGGTACAGCGGTATATGAGTTTGTCTGTCAGCCCGACCGGCTCTCCGTCTGTATGATCAAGGGTTAAGGGTATCTCCTAGTCGAGCTTACTCGACTAGAGCCTTCTTACTTGTTTTTATTGTACTTATTGTCTGCACAACGAGACATTCGTGCAAAGCAGAGAAAGAGAGAGGGAAAGAGAGGGAGAGAGAGAGAGAGAGAGCCGCAATTCGCTTATAAAAAATATGCCAACGGCTCTATTATGACTTCTTGAAAAATTTACAGTCTGTTGCGTGACGCAACATGGAAGAAGCGTTTTTATATTGCTTGCACACATATACACTCAAACACCCACACAAACTCAACACAACACAAATACACGTGAATTTTTCACTCGGTTTTCTCTCTAGTTTCTTGCTCGTTTTTGTTTTTGTGGCAAACCATAGCCAAGTTTGCACTGCAATTATGATTGCTGCACGCCTCCATACAACCGACTACCCTTCCCTAGATACCCCCCTTCTCTGCAGCCTTAGCTTTACATCTCGCTGTCTCCGCATTTCGGTCGCCGTTTACATGCCTTCTTCGCTCATTTAATGTATTTCGAGAGTATTTTTTTTTTGTCTTGCAACTGCTGATTTTTATCCCCTTAACCCATGATATGGGTAAAAAAAGGGTATAATGTTTTTGTGCAAATGTATGTAACAGGCAGAAGGAAGCTTTTCCGACCCCATAAAGTATATATATTCTGATCAGCATCAACAGCCGAGTCGATTTAGCCATGTCCGTCTGTCTGGATGTATGAGCGCGTCGATCTCAGCAACTACAAAAGCTAGAGACTCCAGATTTTGGATATGACCTCTCCTAATCCCTAGGCATAGCAAGTTTGTTTTAAATTTTCGATAACTTTTCAGGTTAACGATATACACATGGAATCGATAACAAAAAATTCTTGAATTTAAATTAACTGAAAATGAGGATTGAAACTATAAGCAAAATAATGAACTTCTGTAAAAATTTCATTAAAATCGGTTAAGAAACTCCGGAGATATGAAGGGTATCTTCTAGTCGAGCGTACTCGACTAGAGCCTTCTTACTTGTTTTTTATTCTTGTTTGGCAGCTGCCTACGTTGACGTCGACGTCGCTGTTGCAGCGCTTTTTTTTTTTTGCCGGAAGTTGCTCAAGTGTTAATAATTTCATTATTTCCGCTACGCTGCACCCCATACACATAAACACCCACACACACAACACACACACTTGCACAGACGGGCACATATGTGTATTTTACAGCTGCGGCTGCAGGCTTTTCACTTCAAGTTTCAGGCGTTGGCCGGCTCAGTTACAAATACCCTTACAAAAGACCAAGCGTATTTTCGGATGTCCTTGCTGCTAGTAAAAATCAATTATTTTTACTTAAAAATCTGTATATTAACCATTTACAGAAATAAAATAAATATTTGAATCAAACTAAATTTTAGGTGCAAACATAATATTTTCTTTACATAAATATATTTTTCCGTGCAATTGCAAACTTTTTCAAAATAGTTAAAATATTTTTGTTTTAGGATGTTTTTTAGCGATTGACGTATTTTATTTTCATCTATATCCCATATATTAGATAAAAATCCTTATTTCTTTTAATATCCATCCGTTTTTATGCTGCGAAGGTAAAGAGCATAATGGTTTTGTGCAATGCCCTAAAGTGTCTATCCGTCTGTCTGAATGTCTTAAAGCTAGAGACTTTAAACTTTCCAAATATCTTGGTCCATGTGTTCGTCAGACAAAGTGTTAAATTTTGGTCGCTACGCCCACTGAATGGCTAAGAATGCTATAACAAGTCGATACACCTCGATGTCACCAAATTTTTATAGAACATAGCTGGTAGCTTCCAAAGATGCTTGTGCATTATTTTTAATTTGGATGCAGAAAATCTCCAGATATTCCGCTTTACAAGCAAACTCCATAACATCCGATTTTAATCTGTTATCAGAGTATTTCGCAGTCGGTTGCATCCTGCAATGATTTCCATTGGTTTTTTTTTCGTATCTCGTTTGTCTATAAAAAGTCCAGAAAACTGCTGCATGTGTAATTTTTACGCTTTTTCATGTATGTCCTAGCCGGCATCTAGTTTTTTGTTGCTGCCGTTTGCTTTTTTTGTGTTTAATTTTTTTTGTGAGTTTTTTGTGTGGAAAAATGTAATTACATACGCCAAAGTAGTTGAACGGCTTGAATTGGGGATGGTGAAGGCAACAGCAGTAGCAACAAAAACAACAACGACAAAAAAGTTGGCAAAAGGCAAGCGAACCTAAGAAATGTATGCTCTACATCAAAGGATATAATTTAAGGGTCTTAAATAAATTAATACGCCGCTTGGTTTAAATTTCAAACTTTTTTAATCTGCTTGCACCGTTTGTCTATGTGTGTGTATGCTAGCAGATAACAAGCGAGCGTTGTCGGGCCGGGCCTGAGGATAAAGGACTTGGTTAACGTACTTATTTTGGGCACATGTCAAAGGCGCCGGTTAAAAAGTTTACGACTAGTTATAAATTAGTTTTGGTAGTTGGAATATTTTTAGGCATTCCGACCATGATAAGCTTCGTGGAAATGCAACTAATGAGAACAGAAATGACAAATCATCGACAAAGCTACTTAACCTTTGTGCAAAAGGCAGAAGTTTTATAATTGAGGCTGACGATAAGTTTATCACGGAGCGTTACGGCTTGTAATTATCCAAATCATTTTTTAGACCGCAAAAGCATAAACAAATTTATTTTATGTTTCGGGCTTTTGGGAGTTTTGGAGGAAACTATCAGAAGTGCCACAGAAACTACTGGTTGGAATTGGATTTGAGATTTTTGTAACATCGTTTTTGAGCTATCAGCTATCTAGCTGTTACTTTGGTCAGTTTTCATTTGTCGAAATCAGCAAGTTCGGAACACAAAATAATATAGCTAACATACAATTAAGAGTTTTTAAAACAAGTAGAATTTGTTTTAACTGTATAGGATATTGTATAGGATATTTAAAATGCCAACTACAGATTTCTTACTTGTTATACAAAAACTTTAAATAAAAACAAGTTAGAAAACTCAAAAATTGGGATTGAAACTATTAACAAAGTAATGGGCATCTGTGAAATTTTTATTAAATCGGTTGAGAAACACCGAAGATATGAAGTCATCAAGCATTGGTCCAGTAGTCCACGTACATATTTATGTGTATGTCTGTCAGCCCGATCGTCTGTCCGGCTGTATGGTCAAGGGTTAAGGCTAGAAGGTTAAGGGTTTAACCTTCCTACCTTTTCTAATTTAATTGTAATTTCATATATTTAACTAATACTCTTTATTTTGTATCGTCGGAGTTTGCAATTTTCTTACTATTTTTCGCGCACTTGCAACAATTTTATTTCGTGCACCAAAATGTCTTAAGTTTTACGGCATGGAATGAGCTGCGATTGATTGATTTCATTATTAAGCTACCTAACAACTATACAAACATATTTTCGAGTACTCTGTGTTTCCAATGCAGCTCAATTATACTCAATGTCTTCACCTCAGTGGCGTTACTACGGTAGTAATAGAACTTCGGGAAGCGATATCAATATTTAATTGACATATTTTTATACCCTTAACCTATGAAATGGGTAAAAAAAGGGTATAATGATTTTGTGCAAAGGTATGTAACAGGGAGAAGGAAGCTTCTCCGACCCCTGAAGTATATATATTCTTGATCAGCATCAACAGCCGAGTCGATTTAGCCATGTCCGTCTGTCTGTTCGTCTGTCTGTCCGTCCGTCTGTCCGTCTGTCCGTCCGTCTGTCCGTCCGTCTGTCCGTCCGTCTGTATGTATGAACGCGTCGATCTCAAAAACTACAAAAGCTAGAGACTCCAAATATTGGATACGAGCTCTCCTTATTCCTAGGCATGACAAGTTTGTTTCAAATTTTCGATAACTTTTCAGGTTTACGGTACACAATCGTATACACAATCGATAACAAAAAAATCTTAAGTTTCAAAAAAGGATTGAAACTATAAGCAAAATAATGAACTTTTGTAAAAATTGCATTAAAATCGGTTGAGAAACACCGGAGATATGAAACCATCAAGTATTGGTACAGAACTACACAGCCATATGTGTATGTCTGTTAGCCCGACCATCTGTCCGTCTGTATGGTCAAGGGTTAAGGGTATCTTCTAGTCGAGCTTACTCGACTAGAGTCTTCTTACTTGTTACAAAATGTATTTGTTTGGATCGGATATAGATCACATTTTTTCGCTACACATTTCATAACAACAGAAAAACCATGCAATTCTTTCGAGAGCATCTATCTGCAAATAGTGCAATAAACGGAAGCAGCAATGCTGCCATAAGATTACAACACCTCATAATATCAGTGCGCAACGGATGCATTTCACATTGTGCTGAATTGATATGCAACAAAAATGAGGAGCATGGCCACAGATGCACACGCATACAAATATTCATCTGTGAATATATGTCATAAAATGTTTTGAAATGCACGAACAACAAAAGGCCAAAGCATATGGCGATTCTTCCATTTGCTCGGCGAGTGAGCGCATAACTACCGTATGAACATGATGAATTCATAAATATAAATAAACCTTTCATTCCATATGCAATCATATGTATTTGTTGCCATCTTTGTTTTTCTCATATCTGTTGTTGTTGTTGATGTTGCTCTTTCTGTTGTTGCTGTGGCTATTGTGAAAAATGGCTTGTAGTTGATCCAGGCCAACTCAACTGGCAGCAGTTAGCCGAGAAATTACAATACTCACTCGCTCATCCCTCTCTCCCACACCCTCTCTGCCTCCCTGCCACTCTCGCACTCCCTTTTTTAGGGGTGGCATCAAAAGCAAACGAAGCAATCAAAATAATGGTGGCAAATGCATACAATGAAAATAATTGCCAGTAATCCTTGCCTACTAATTTGTATACGCTGCGCTGCTGTTGTTGGATCTCTTATGTTTGTTGTTGTTGATGATGTTTTTGTTGTGGGTGTTGCTACTTATTACACACCGTCGCAGTTTAAGCTCCCCTCGCAGCGCTACTACTCATTATTTTATTTTTATTTACGTAAGCTTATTTGGCATGCGAATAGTCCGAACTGCTATACAACAACAACTATAAAGCACGCACACACACATATACCCTCACTTTACCTCCATTATGTAGTTGCACATACATATGTATACTATGCTTGCACATTGGTTTTCGTGTGTTTACTTAACGAATGTATTCATACATATACCTATGTTCATATGCGTGTGTGTGTGCCTTAATGCATTTGATTAAATTCGGATTTATTTTATAGGGATAATTTTAGTTTGACAGTAATATTGTTAAATGACTCGTAGGCGGTAAGGCACCGGACAAGAGCATTGTTTACAATAACAAAATAATTCAAATAGCTTAGATTGGAAAGTGGTTTTTGTTGTGTTTGAGTAACACAATCAAGTTATGTTGTTCCTCACATAAATATATGTATAACATGTAGTAAAAATAAGCATTTTATTGGTTTATCAAAATAGTGTCGCTAATTGGCATCAAGTAATCAATATATGGTAAATATTGAAATAGTACTATCAACATTTTTCATATTAAGTTAAAAGTGTCGTGGATTTAATATTAATGAAAAAAAATATATATATTGGACTTAAATATAATTCCTATTTATTTTTATTGTGAAAAAAGTTTTTTTTACATCACGGACACCTTAACACCAAGTAAGACACATTTGTGATATTTTTATCCAGACGCTTTGGGAAACACATGATATATAAATGAAATTGGTATAATTGCTAAAAAGAGAAAGCATGTTTGAATGCAATGAACGCTTCTTTTTTGTGTCCTTATGTTACTTAATGACTGGTAGCTTCTCTCTCGTTTAAGCATATACATAACTATACATATTTTTAATTTGTGTGATGTTAACGGACCATTTTTAAATTAAAGAAGAAGGTGGTATGCCGAATATTACATACCAATGCAAAGCATACTTAGTTAACTATTTAATATAGTGATCCGATGAATATATATTTAGCATCATAATATCAGCAGCACAAGCTCTGCGTGCTGACCTATAAATTTTTAATAAAAAGAATAATAAATTATGTTTCAAATACAGTTGGAGCCACTTTTGTACACAGATCTCGGAAAAAATAAAGCAAATTACAAAAAGATCTAAAAAACAAACGATAAATATAATCCGACGCACAAAAATATAATATTATAATATTAATATTGAGTATTTATTTATTATTTATTTTATTTAACTTTGTAGTACAATTTTATGAATTGGCTAGTCTAGTCATATATGCTGTTCAAGTGTTTAAGTTAAGAGAAAGTAGCTCAACAAATTAAAACTGTTCCATTTTTGGGTGAAATTTTTATTGGAATTAAACTAAATCTTAATACTATACAAATCACTAAAGCTCGATGGATATGTTAAAAACTGTATTTGATTGCATTAACTAATGACGTTTAAGCCGATGTTGGTACTATACTTTAATGGCCATCTAATTAAATTTGTATGCTCACATGGTTTTTAAATTGCTTGCCTGCTGTGCTGCTGTTTCTGCTACTGTTGCTTTTGCAATGCTGCTGTCGTCGGGCATGTTAAATTTAATTACTAAATATGTGTCGCATAAACAAGTTGCCAAAGAGTTGCAAATGAAAACAGCTCGGCACAAGTGACAGCACCAGCAGCAGCGACGGCAAAAACAACAAAATGACAACCGCAGCGACTACAAGCGACTAATTTTAAATGCAAGCGTTGGAACACCGAACAAACACAAAAAGGAGCAGTTTACAATTTTCAAAAAAATTAAATCAGAATTTGCGGTCCAGCGCAAAACATGCAAGGCTTACCCACACACTCCTATACTTACGCACGGATGTAAAAGCTGTAACGACATAAAACTCGTGCAAGAGGCGCAACAGTAGAAGTTACTCGAATATAATATGCTCTATGTAAGAGATGCTAAATATATTGTTCCAAACTTCAATTGACGAATTATTAATTTTGCATCACTAATAAATTTATTAAAAAATATAAACACTAAAATTATATAAGTAGAAACGTTCGCATCAAAGTGCAAGGTATGAAAAATTAATTGAATTAAATTTTGGTTAAAGCAAGCTCAGTAAAGCATTTAAGAAATAATAGATAAAAATGCTCATATACCCTGTAAAAAGTATTGCACATTTCGGTATAAGCCGAAGCGGGCATAGATAACAAAAACTTGTTTAGCAACCATTTTTGGTGTTGTCCGAGTGTGTGTGTGCTGTATGCGCTTCATTATTTCTTGTTGTTGGTTTCGTTTGCTGTTTTATCCTTGGCAATGCTGTCGGCCTTCCACACACTCACACATGTGGCAGACTACCGACAGAGTCGCTTCGATATGGACTCGCAATGCCACACTGCTCGAACTGGGACACATTGCCGGCGCCACACAGAGCTACTGTCTAAAATTGTTTACTTATACATGAGTATGTATGTGTAAGATAGTGTGTGTGTGTGTCTGCCCCATGGGGTACGTGCATGCTGAGCCGTGCCTGGCATTTTCTTGTGGCCAGCTTTTGTCGCCATTTGGCCGCTGGGTAGAGACAATATTTATGGCATGTCAACTGGACGCTGTGTCGTTCCCAGCTTTCGTCCTCCTAATGATTTCAATTTCAGGTTAAAGTCGCTCTCCGATTTAGCTGAGAGCATTTGCGTGCTCTCAATTTGCAGGTCCCAATGCCACAAAGTCAAATACACACATTATTCTCGAAATATATAACATAAATTTGCACAACTTGCCTTTGACTATGCGTCTGCCGTGGCTGCTGGGGAAAACTCGAACTAAGCTTTCATTTTTCGCGTTTAAATTAATCCTTAGAGTGTTGCTTGGTTTTGCTCTTGCATTTCGTATTTCGTATTTCGCTTTTGCCTCTTCAAATTATCGTTCCCCAGTTGTAAAGACAAATGTGCTAAGTCTCTAAACTACTTGGCATGGAAATTGTATTGTGCGGTGGTAACCATTTTCTTTGCTTCACCTATTCCCTTCCATTCGTTACTAGCAACTGATTTGAACAGTTGCATTCACGCTGATAGTCATAAATTGAAAAAGCAGGAATATACTTACTCGTGTTCAGTGCAAAAGCTAGGCATGTTAATTAAATATAAAACTCGAAGCGTTATGCAAATTACAAAATTATAGCAAATATTTGGCTGTCAGCTTTGTGTGAGTTTTGTGATTTGTATTTGTTATTTACATAAGTATAATGTGTATGTGTCTGAATGCATGATTGCATGACTTTGATTGACACATGTTTGTCTTAATAAAGTTGATAGTTAATTAAAATATTGTAAGATTCAAAGCCATTTATATTATTAATGGCATATTAGATAATCGTTTCTTAGTAGTTGCATATGGCTTCGAATTAATTGTGGTTCATTAGAGTTTATTCAGCATTGGAGAGGAAGTCAGTTTTCTTAATCAGACTTAATCAGACTTAAGTTTGTATGGCAAGAGACTTTTCAGTTTACAAGCTAATTGAGCATAATGCTATTCGAAATGTTTAGCACTTAAAAATTGGTTTGATTCTATCATTATATTGGATGTATTTAATGCCTTTGATATTGCTCCTAAATATTAAATATAGCCTAACACATACGGTTATACCTGCACTACTATATCAATGCTTGATGATTTAACATCAATCTTTCGTATCTCGTGTTTCTCAACCGATTTTGAGAAATTTTACAAAATTTTATTTTTCATTCAATATGGAAATGTAAGTTTTCATTGTTATCGATTGCATGTGTATATCGTAAACTGCAAAAGATATCCACAATTTGAAAATGATGTGATCTTATATCCAAAACCTGGAGTCTCTAGTTATTATAGTTTCTAAGATCGACGGGAGTACACATACAGACGGACGGTCATGAAAAAAATATTTTATATACTTTTTGGGTTCGGAGATCCGTCCTTTCGCCTATTACATATTTTGGCACAAAGCCATTATATCCTTTTATCCTTTTTTCTGACACATAAATGAATAGAAAACATTATAATGCATACGAAAAATTATAAAAAAACTTTCATTTGAAATAATTCTAAAAACAAACAAACTCCATGAAAATTCAATAGAAATAATGGGTACAAATTCAGTTTTGATTTAAGTTTATTTGCATAATTTTGCCGAGTGGAGCTGGTGACTTACTAATTAGCCACTTTGACAAAAGTGGAATCTGCATTGTGTGATTAGCGAGTTACTTTGCATAAGCATATATAGCACTACTACCTACATTATACATATATACAGTATTGAATATTGAGTATTGAGCATATAATATATATTTGTATTGGCTGTTGTTGTCAGTGCAGCTGCAGCAAAGCAAACGCCAATAAAAGTCAATTACATGCTGGCAATTTGCTAATGTAAATTAATTAGTAGTTTTAACCCCAGAGTCGGTGGCTGCGGTAACTAGTTCATTAAGCGTCAAACTTTTTTTCACTTCGTTGTTAGCCAGCGCTAAAAGTTGCAAACATGTAAAAAGTTTTAGAGCGTACATTAAATTTAGTTTTTCAATAGCATCAAAAAATTGTACAAATAAAATAAAAATAAGAACTCATTATCGCTGGGTCAAAGGTAAAAAAAATCACAAAAATTACAATGAGTATACGACACCTGAGTGTGCGTGTGTTTCGTGTGTATGCGTTAGTGTGTGTATGAGGTGCTGATATTCAAAGGGCTCGCACCTTACACCAAGAGACAAATGGAATGCAAATAACACTAGCAACGAGATAGCAATAACAAACATCACAACAACAGCAACAACACTCGGTCCATTATGCTTGAAAGGGTTTCACGACAAGAACAATGTTCTTGCTATTGTTGCTTGTTATGTTATTTTTGCCGTTGTCATTGCCATTGCCATTGCCGTAACCCGTTTCAAGTGACACTTGCGTAATTTTCGACAGGTGCTAAGAAAGCAAAAGACAACACTTCACACAAAAAGCGTTGAGCAAAACAAAAAACCAACAGCAGAAGAGCCGAAAACGAAAAATAACCTTGGCACCAGCCATAGCAATACCAGGAAAAAGTGAAAAAAGGAAAACTTCGTTGAACAACAATTACAATGAGCGCCTGTTGTGGGTAGCTTGGCTTAACGGACATTGTACAGCTGTCGCATTGTTCCAGCAGCAATAAGTATAGCAGGAACAACAAAACAAAAAAATTTAATAAATACTTTTTCCTTTTACACAATACAATAATAATAATAATAATAATAATATTAGTTACAAGCGTAGCGCAGCACAAAGACTGATTTGTCCTCCGTTTTTTTTGTCGTCCTGGCGCAACGCGTGCGGATATATACACTACAAATACAGCTACATTACAATACAACAACAATAATAAAAACAAAAGCAACCCCAACACAAATAGCAAAGCAGCTCGCAGCAACTGTCAGCAATACAAATTTTTGCAAATTAGTTGCACTTTAGTATTATTTAGTGCATAAAACGTCGCGACTCGCAACTGCATGATAAATTAGCAGCATAATAAAGTGGTCCACTCTGGTCTTACTGCAAGAAAAATACGCAAAATTTCTGTTTTTTTTTATATGTGTTAAATATAAATAAGTAAACTCATAGCTCGTACCCAGTGCAGCAGATACCCTGTGACTTAAAAACACATTTCCTATTTAGTATTCTTCACTTTCAAAGTTGACAAAATTGTGTATGTAATTAAAGAAGACAATATGTTTAAATCACACACAAGAAGCTCGATATTAAAGTTTACACAGACACACAAAATGCTGTGAAGTTGTATTATTTTAGATAATTAAAGAAAAACAATGTAATTATTGATTGGCTATGTTTTCAATCGAGAACGATTTTTATTTCTTAAAAATATGACTTAACTCATAATTTATTATTTAAATATGAACACACTGGTGTTAAGCAAAGTAAGTATCTTTGAGAAACTGGAGAACAGTATTTCAGCTTTATTATGCTAAGTTTGGATAGGGTCAAATGCAAGTTTTATTAGTTGTTGTACAACAGATTAAAATGGGTACAGGGTATACATGCAATTATGCGACGGCCTTAGTTGTGTGTAGATTATAATGCTAGCTCCATTTTTTCTACTGTATTACAAGGCAGACACAATTACTGAGCATTGACACGAGTCTATGCATGTCTGTGTTTCTGTGGTGTGAGTAAAAGTGCATAGCGGCGCCTGTATGCATGTTACGTACATACATATCTCTAGTTTGTGAAGGTTCTAGTCCGTAATCGTTACGACTCGTGAGTCGTTTTGTTTTTTTTTCTCTAGTGCGTTGCGTTTTTGTTGCTGCTGTTGCCAATGTGTTGTGTATTTCTGCGTTTTTTTTACTTTGCTACAGTTGGCTGGCTGGCAATTGTTTGGCCCAAAAGTATGCTACATGTTTCAGTGATTTTATACACACACACACACTGATATGTATATATATACATACGTGCTGGCCACAAAAACCGCATAAGGCTTACAAAAAAAGAGCGCAAAACTACAACGACAGCCGACAACCGACAACGACATGCAAGTGAGCAGCCGTCCACAGTTGTCGACGTCGAAGTTAACAACGCAACCGCAGGCCAACAACAACAACAAAAGCAAAAACTAGCAACAGCAACATTATTAACAAAAAAAAAAAAAACAACGACAGGAAACGTAGCAGCAAAATCGTGTATACAAAAGTTTGACACAAGTTACAGGCAGTAGTCAGCTCATACACCAATCCCCCTGCATCTACCGCTTACACGCAGCCTAGACACACACCATTCGTTTACATACAAAACAGAACACAAAGCAATTCAGATTTAATGATAAGCATCGCTTACAGGTATGTATTAATGTTAAATATTAATTAAAATATGTACTTTTGTTGTTTTTTCTTCTGTGTTTGGTTTTTGTGTCCAAAAACTTTAATCCTCTTCGAAATTGCAAATATTTATTATTGTTAAAAACACAAGTTTGTAAATTCATTGGAATATATGTATACATATTTGTGTTATTTTGTTGACTTTTATGGGCACCAAACAATACTTATATAATTTCTTTTTCATTTTGCTTAAGTTTTTAATAAAGCAATGCATTAGACTTAAAAGCATTCTGAATTCTATTTTATATTTATCTATTCGCTCACTGCAATATTTACCCATGCAACTTTGTTCCTTACCTTCCAAGCATCGGCTTATTACAGTTTTTGATATTGTTGTTGATTAATTTCTCCCTAATATGAGTGTTAGCCTATCAGATGGTTTATTGGACAGCAGAGCACTGCTACAAAAAAAAAAAGGAAAACGTGAACATATCGGGATTAGGTTGGTAACATTCTGTGGAGTAAACCGCAAGCTGCTAAACTTGCAAGCGTTTGAGCTAAAAATTAAACTTTAAATATATGAAAAGTTGTTGATGTGTTGTCTATTTATTCATTTATATATTCATTAATATTTATTAAGCTTACATAATAGCATATATAACTTTTAGTTTTATGAATTGTTTAAGTTAATTTTTCTATACTACACTTTGTGTTCGTGTTGCTGTCATTATTGCTGCTGTTGCCAAAAAACATGACGCACTTTTTGATTGCATTTGCATTTCGCTGCCAATTTGCCTAACATTATTTGATCATGCTGTTATTGTTTGCGGCACGTTAAAAGTTGAAGTCAAATGATATATGTATGCAAGCCAAAACAAATAATGGTAATTGTACAGCAAACTGTAAGCTAGATTAAAAAAAAAACATTTTTGATATATTTATGGATGTGCATAGAAAAGAATGCATCAAATTTCGGAGTAGTAAATATGTATAATTTTTTGTTGTTTGTTTTATTACTTTGCTGCACGTCAATCTCGTATCGTTGCAAGAAGTAAAAGGAGGCACGACGCGGGATTAAGGCACAACAATTGGCATTAGAAATATAATTAATTTAAATTGCAACCATTTGAATTCACTATTTAATTTGATTATGCGCCTCTCCAGGAAGGAGTGGGACTCTAACAATTTGATGTATGTAATTGTCATTTTATAGTCGTTATTTTGGTTTACTTAATGTTTAATATGTGCGTATTTTTTTTCTTACGTGTGTTTCATGGCAAGAGGCGCGGATTGAATCGACCCATGAAGAGTATCATGCCCGTTGGATTGTGGCGCACAAAATAAAGGAAAGGCTTATCGAACCGGAGCCGAGGAGCATCCGGAACACGCGCCTGTCGCGGACGTAATGGTAACGGCAGCTCCAAATACTTTGGATCAAGCAGGTCATCGTAGAAGCCACGACCTAAGGCCGACTCTTGAACAAGCGATCCAAAGTCAACAATGGTCTCCGACGAATCGTAGGCATCAGCGTCCGTTGCATCCACATCCTTGTTGCGTTTGCGCAACGGCGGCGCCGGATACATTTCTACGTGATGATGATCTGAGATTTTTTCTTCGCCGCAAGTGCTGAACGTATTAATCTGTATCATATCCGATAAGAAGATATCGCGATTGCCGGCTCCCGTTAGACCGCGCAAATCGGCAAAGTCCGACTTGAAGAGTCCCTTGAGTCCCATCTTCTGAAGACCTAGCGAGGCGTTGACAAAGGAACGATGTGAGAATCGTGGCAACTGTACCTCCATGACCGGCCGATCCATCAATGCCGTGAGCAGCTTGCTCCAAGCGTTTTCCAGGCCAAATGCCATGTCAACCAATTGACGTTCTAGTCTATCCAGATTATCCGTGGGCGACACTGAGCTCTGATGTCCAGGCATTACGTAGATTGTGCTAACCGTATCCTGTATGCGTCCAAAGGCCACAACCGTGGCATCCAACTTGGGCTCATAGCCGGCTGTGAATCCGCTGCGATAAAGGACCGCTGGAATGGGCACCAAACGACGCTGACGTACTGTCGGATGAACTTGGAAGAACATCTCGCCATCGCGATCCGTTGTCGAGGCACGACTGCAATCGGTCTGGAAGAGATTTGCTGAGACTGTGGCCAATGGACCATTTACCCAAACACTATTTGTCCTCAAATATTCCAACACCTTTCCCATGGTGTGACGCTTCACCAGGAGATTAGTGCGACGCCTTACAATATCGTTAACCACATGGAAGTTGACCTCCTCCACGTGACCCGCATATAGCTGTTGAGTTTTTTCCTTGAAGAAGGGAAGAATCTTACCATTAGCCCGATCACTAAATATCTCTCGGACAAATGCTGTGGTTGCAGTTTCGCTCTCCATCGATTGTTCCACAGAGCTAGTGATGTTGCTGAATATCAAATGCGGATTAAAGCTGACCATATCGTCTAGCTTTAATATCTCGTTCATTTCTCCCGATGTACTACCGCGTGCTCCTAAAAATACCATCGACAACATAGAAGTTAGCGCAAATGGTGAGATAACCAAACTTCTTGCAGAGCTAATTTTCTCCGAAGTGATGGCCTTCCAGTAACTAAAAGCTAACTCGTTGCATAATCGTGCAAAAGACTGCACATCTTCATCCAAATGACCCGTCGAGGCCTCCAAGCCCTGTGAACTCATTGGACTTGGTTCCAGCTTAACTGGTGGACGCGTTGCCTGCGTGGAGGCAGCCATTAGATTAGTTAGCGAAGCAGGACGCTGCATAGGACGCTGTTGTGATTGTCCCAAACTGTTGCTGTTGCTATTGGCAATGTAGGGTAGTATCTTGGGGGGCTGTGCCGGCTCCAACTGATTGTAGCCGCCTAACAGTGAGGGCTGCACATAATAGGAAACGGGTTTCAATGTGTGAAGTCGCTTAGTTGTAGTGGGTGTCGGTGCTCTGGTGGTAGTGGTTGTGGTAGTAGAAGTGGTCGAGCTAATTGTTGTTGTTGTCGGAACTGACTTCTCGGTGGTGGTACTGCTGCCGGGGAGCAGCATGGGTAACTGATAGCTATTCTGATCCTCCTCGTCCTCCTCATCCGCCCGATCATTTGGTTGATTACTATAACTGGCCACTGACAATGTAACCTTGTTGTTTTGCTCTGCCTCAGATGGCTCCTGTTGCGGTTCATGTGGCTGCTCCTGTTGCTCAATCTGCTGTGGTTTCACGACAGTTGCTGTCATTTCGCCCAGCTTAACATAGGGATCCTCATCGTCTAGGCTTTCGTATTTTTGAGCACTCGTGGTTTCCTCCTCGGTAATCGTCGCAGTCAATTCATCGGATATATCCTCGAAAGCCTCTTCGCTTAGCTCTGTGGTGCGCACCGTGCTCAGTTCCATCTCTTCGGTCACCTGCTCGGAGCTTAGTGACATATTCGAATCGGAAGATACAATAGACATATCCCCGGGTATTTCCGTAGCCAATAGCTCACCACTATTTACAGTCGATGGTTGATACAGCTGCTGGGGCTGGTACGGATTTTTCTCCTGGTTCTTCTCAAGCTCCTGCTCTTTGCTTTCAGCTGCTTGATTTCCAGAAGGCTGTTCGCTATTCTGTGGCTGCAGCTGTGCCGAATTTGTGGCGCTATCCTCGACACTTTGCATCAACTCCGCCTCATCGTATTCTTGTTGTGCTTCTTCTTTGCTTGGCTGCGCTTGTTGTGTCTGCTGCTGCTCCGTTGTTGTTGTTTCTGCTGCTTCTTGGTAAACATTTATTGACGTGGCTGATTTTTCTTCTTTGGTTGCTGTTGTCTGTTCGTCAGTTCGCACTGGCACTTGGGGTGTATTGGCCTCCGTTTGGATTTGTTCATTGTAACCGTCTTTTAATATCTCGTGAATTTGTTCGTCATCATCTCGCTCAGTGTCTGGCTTCTCGCCATATAGTTTCTCCGTTGTCGTCTCTTCACTGTTTATTTCCTTGCTAGTTTCCCCGTACTGCTGCTGTAGTATTTCAGTGGCTGCTACTTCTGTATTATGTTCTGGGAGCGATGTTGTTGCCGGTTCTTGTTGTTCTTCTTTCTCTTCTTCTTCAATGACTTCCTGTTTGATTGGTGTCTTTGTTGGCTTTAGAGGCTCTAGTCGCTCTAGCTCAAACTGCTGCTGCTCATCATCCTCATCCTGCTGCTGTTTTGCATAGATTTGAGAAAGTGATAAAATAGGCACGCTGTATGTGGTGCTTTCTGCGGGAGCTGCGGAATTGGGGTAAGCAGCTTCATTCTCATAGGTTGGCATTATGGTTGGGATTCCCTCCATCTTCATCGGCTCTACCGTTGTTGACGTGGTTATCCTCTGCACCGGCTTATCCTGTTTTGTTGGCAACAAAAATGACGTATTAAGCTGGGCAAAGCTTGTCAAGCGATGTGAATCATCAACGACCGGCTTGTACTGGTCCTGTGTGATTTGCTGAATGACATCAGACATGAGGAACTGCAATTCATCTTTCGTTTCGTTGGAGCTCATAAACACATCGGAGACCACAGTGTTGCTGCCATCCACCAGAGTAGAGGCGACTGTCGCTGCCTGTGTCTGGAAGTTGGACATTGAGATTTGATCCGTTGGCTTGATCACTTCAAGATTAAGTTGCTGTAACAAATTGGCTATCATAGGAGTTACCTCAGTGCTATCCTTATTATTGAAAGCAGCAGTGGTGCTCTCGAAAACGGGAAGACGTGCCATAGTTGGATCGGTGGTTGCTATAGGCTCTTGCTGATAGTTACTAATGGTGGTTGACTCCTCTACTAGATCGGCAATCACTGCCTCTGGCACATCCGCATAAATTGGCTCAAATTTAACAACATGGTTGGCCTCAGCTGTTGGTTTGATTGTGGTAGCTTCAGCTATACTCTCAGTTTCTTTTTCAGTTTCTGTTTCGTCTGATGGTGCCATTGCTGTCGTCAGCAAGAATTGTGTATGATAGGGCAACTCTGTGGTTTCCGGCTCCACCAAAAATAGCTCTGTCCTCTTCAATGGTGGTGGTGTTGGTGGTGCATGTGTAGCTGCAAAGTATTGCGGCTTAGCCGTAATCAGTACAACAGTTGTTGGCTTCTCTGGTTCCACCTCCATGCTGCTGAGTGTTGTCTCCTGTTGTGGTGTTTTCTTGTAGTTTGTAGATTCGGTGGAGTCGATTGGTTCTTCATTTGTGCTCGTATCCTCATCCTCATCCAACATGGTAGACAAAGTGCTTCCACCGTAGTTTAGTATCAATGGCTTATGTGTATTGAATATTGTTGTGGTTGTCTTTGGAGCTATTGATGTTGTCTTGGGTGTTTCTGTTGTTGTCATGGGAGCTTCCGTTATCGTTGTACTTATGCTTACCTTCTTTTTATTGGCCAATGTTTCCATTTGCTCTTTGCTGTCAGCGCTATCATATTTAAAAGGCTCAACTTTTTGGTTGTCATTCTTCTCATTGCTAGCCTGGAAGTCCTGTTTTAGGCTCTGCATTATCTGATCCATTGAGTGCATTTGATCTGCGGACAGTTGAGGAACAGTTGGGGCCGTCGATGTACTTTGTTGCAATTGTTGTTGCAAGAACACCAGTGATGGAAGTGGCGTCTTCTTCAACTGGGAGCTCTCGTCGATGCTATGTTCGCTTTGGGAAGCAATAATTGTTGGTAAATAATCACTGGCTTCTGCATCATAAGTGGGCACTGGATACAACGGTGCTTGGGTAGTGCTTGTTGTTGTTGTGAATTTAGATGGTATGGCATTAATGATTCCATACCTTTCCGTTGGTTGGCTAATGTGTGGCTTGATTGTTGCAGCGCTATGAACGGGCTTTCCGTGTATTTGATGTTGAATGTTTGGTCGGTTCGTGCTGCTAGTGGTGGTTCCGTTCGTATACTCTGCATGAAGTTTCTCATAGTGCAGAGTGGGTCGTCGAGTGGTGCTAGGAGTAGTTGTTGTGGTTCTTAATGTTGTGGGTTCTGCAGTGCTTGTTGCTATGGTTGAAGAGGCCTCCTTCTGTCCAGATGGATTTTCTTCTGGTGCGGTGCCATCTTGTGGTGGATTTTGTGGTTCTATGCCTTGAGCTGGTTCTTCTTGTACTGGTGGCTCAGATGTAGTTGGAGATGGAGTTGCTGTGGTGGTTGAAGTGATGGTGCTTGTTGGTGTCGGCTTCGGTTTTTTGTGTGGACGGTTCGGACGCTGTGGTTTCTGTGTGCCAGCCTCTTGCTGCTGTGCTACCGACGCTGCTACTGTAGATTCAACGGCTTGGTGTTGTGGTTTTGGCTTAGTGGTTGGCTTGCGTTTGGGTTTGCTTGGCTTGCTACCGGTGGTGGTGCTGGCTGTGTGTCCAGGCGTGCGTGTTGGCTTGCGCTTCTTTTTCTTTTGCGTAGTATGCGTTGGAATTCGTGTGGTTGCTGTTGATTCTGAAGTGGGTGATGCCGCCTCCGAGGTTGATATAGGTGCAATGGTTGTAGAGGGTGCTGGTGTAGTGGTAGTGGTGCTAGTGGTGGTGGTAGTTATCCTCTTCTTTTCCTTTTGCTTGCTGCCGTTGGGATGACCGGTGCTGCTAGTGGTGGTACTGCCATTAGGTTTCTTAACGCGATGTGGTTGGGAGGGTTTGCGTTGAATGTTGCCTGGTTTTTTGGCATATTGCTGGCTGACATTGAGATATTCAGTGGTTCTTGGCGGACTGATTGATGAAATGGGTTTGTGTACGAGCTCCTGATTGTTATAGAAGATACGTCGCGTTGTTGTCTCCGGTTTACCAGTGGTGCTAGGTAGCTTTTGGTAAATGGGTTGCATGTGGTGTATGTCAAAATCAGGCATATTGACCGCCGTCTGCTGATACTGTTGTATGCCCGTGTAAACTGATTCCAACGGATCTAAATCCTCCTGCACCACTTGTGGTGTCATCGCAGTGGTGGCGATGCTGGTGCTAGTCTTGCGTTTATTGCCCGGCTTTCGTTTGGCTGGCTTCGGTTTCTTTGTTACACCCTGAGTCGTTGTTGTTGCTGCCTGAGTTGAGGTGTCCACAAGTTCGGATTCGGGTGTCATAACTATTTGTTGTGGTTTCTGTTGTAGGAAAATGTCCCCACCCGTATTGCCAAAAATAGCGGGAAGTATTAGCGACCAAGATGAGGAAACATCGGGCGTATCCAGTATGGGCAGAAGCTCACCGGAACTGTTCTTTGATGAACTGCTAGCAACCTCCTTGTTGAGCACATTTTGCACACTTTCTACAATATCCTGGACTTTTTTCTCAGGCTCATGTTCGGCCAGAGGTGCTGGGTGTATAATCGATGGTCCGTCGCCATCGCCATTGGCCACAATGCTCTGAATCTCTTGCATTGTCATCAAGCGTTTGATCAGCTCGCCATGTTCATCGAACGTATAGAACTCATAGCGATCGGGATTAAGTAGATTTATTGGGCTGGCCACCTGCAGCGATGGTTGCGGCTTGGGCACCTTCTGACCAACTGCATCCGTAAACTGCGGCTCATTTCCATCCAGCACGACTGACACCGAAGAAAGCACGCTGGAAGGGTAATTAATATATTAGTTGCCTTCACATTAAATTAATTGATTTTTTGTATTATTTTACTGACATGGGTGGATGGCATAACAGGTAAGATGGTTTTATTCGAGCTTACTCGAGACCTGTTACAGAGTCTTTAAAAACACCCTTATACCCATATTTTTTTTTTACCCTTTCATGGGTTAAGGATATAAAAATGCATTCGAATCGGATATATAAGTAAATAAAAAATATTTTAATATCTGTCATTATCAAAAAGAAAGGGGGCTCTAATCGAGTAAGCTCGACTAGAAGGTACCCTTAACCGTTGACCATACAGACGGATAGATGGTCGGGCATATAGACATACATACATGTACTACTGTACCAATGTTTGATGGTTTCATATCTGTGTTTCTCAACCGATTTTAATAATAATTTCATAGTTTTGCATTATTGTGTTAATAGTTTTAATCCCCATTTTCAAGTTTTCAAATTTAAAGATTTTGTTCTTATCAATTCCATGTGTATATCGTAAACCTGAATAGTTTTCGGAAATTTGAACCAAATATGCTATGCCTAGGAATTGGGAGAGCTCATAGCCAAAATCTGGAGTTTCTAGCTTTTGTAGTTCCAGAGATTGACGCGTGCATACATACAGACAGACGGGCGGACAGATGGACATGTCTCCATCGCCTGAGCTATTGATGCTGATCAAGAATATATATCGTAGAAGCTTCCTTCTGCCTGTTACATACTTTTGCACAAAACCATTACATCCTTTTTTACCCAATTCATGGGTTAAAGATATAAAAAGAGCACATGTTATTGAGTGTCGTGGCAGTGATTAATGACAAAAATATGCGAAAGGGTTCAAAAATTTCTCATTCACGTCGCAAGTCATGCTGCATAATTTGCGGCGCATTCCCTGGCATTTTAATAGATGTGGAATGCCATGCAATCGCTGCACAACATGTTAGTTGTGCCCACTTTCACTGTATTTGCATTTCCCCAAGCATATACAGTAAGCCACACCTTAAAGTGAGCAAGGTCAAAAAATTGTATGCGGTATAATATCGAAATCAGGCAAAAATTAAAAATGTATAAGCGTCTTATGGTATATCACATTTAAAAAAGGAACTTTAATTTGTATTTAAATATTGCCTTAATATAATAATTAGCAAAAAACTGAAAACATATCCCAAATACAGAACTCAGCTTATTGTGAGCAGACTTAAGAGAGTAAAATATTTGGTGTATAAGACCATAAATATGGATGTTAATACTTAGTATGATATCCTTTAGCCTTAACAACTTCTCTTAACCTATTATTCATGAAAGTTTCCAGCTTCCTGGTAGTTTCTGGACTCATTTTGACCCACTCGTCCAGTCGAGAATTTTTGGGATCCTTTTTGCCCACAAATTCTCAAAAACATTTAAATATGGAGACTGTGCTGGAAGAATTGGCATTTCGGGGCAGTTTCAGATAAGCCAGGACTTCACTAGTACTTAGGATTCCCAGCTTCTCGGCACATTGGAGCCAATTTTTTTTTAGGATGGTGAGGTACATTTTTTTGCCCAGTGTACTCTCAAAAATCACCAAGTTCCGGACAGCGGTTGTCGACTTACATGCCCATACCATGACACTTGCTCCACTATGCATGACTGTTGTATTTAAGTGTATGGGATTCTGCTCAGTACTGGATTGACGCCATACTTAAAACCGTCAGATTAAGCCATAAATGTTGAATTTGAAATTGCCTTCAAAGTTCACTATGTGCCAGGAATCCAAATCCTTGTCAAAATGGATTTTGGGGAACGTCATCCCAATTCTTTTATTTTTTGCTCTTATAAAAAGTTGTTTCCGTGGTTCTCGGGCATGAAAGTCATGGTTCCGCAGAGACCGGCGAACAGTTTGCACACTATAATCTTTCCTTATTTCATCCTGAACTTGTTGATCCAGTTTTGGAGCCGATAGCTTCAGGCTTACCCTTGTTTCCCTGATGATCCCTCTTTGGTGAAAATCGTGTTTGGTTTCATGCTGCCCTTGTCCCCCATCTGATTTTCACGGATGAAGTGCGAAATGACGTGGAACACAGTTGTGGCCCACGTCTTGACCATTTCAGCTATTCGGCGTTCGGTATCTCCGGTTTTGAACTATTTCAGGACAAGTTTTCGTTGTTTAATGGTAGTTCATTTGCCCATGTCCTTGTTGGCTACTTCCATCCGATATCAAGGATATAACCCGATCTAGCCGGTGGGCAAACCCCAGTTCGTTGTGGTAAAATATTGATTCTGGTGGTTAATATATGTACCTACCATCAGTTTTTGTTTTTTTTTAAAAATATTGGGAAATACAGATTTGGCAGGTATTTAAACTTTTTGCTCGACTCTGCTCATTTTAAGGTGTGACTGACTGTAACTACAAGTAGTATGTGTATATATATATGTATTCATGTATTGTGTTCAGACACTCCAACTAGATTTAGTGTGGCACATTATTAACATTTAAGCACGTGAGTGGCGCATGGTTGCAACTTTATCTAAATTTGTGTAGGTATGTCAATCAAACTACATGTTCTTGTCTGGCTGCCTCTACTTAGATCATGCAAATTCGGTGACAATTCGAAAAAATGAGTGAACATTTAAATCAACTTAACAGTAACATTTAAAATAGTTTAAAGCATGTTTAAGCAATGACTTTTTGTTAATATTTTTTTAAAATAAATTTTAAGTTTTTAATTTATTTTTATGATAAACTATTTTAAACAATTGTTTTTTTAGTCTTCTATCGAAGCAAGCATTTTCATACTTTTCTCTTTTACGTAAAAAATTTAAAAAACTTCCTTTTTTGATAAGGAAGTGAAAAAAGAAGAAGAAAATTTAATTTATATTAAAATACCTATTTAAAAAACCTGTATAGCTAATTTTGAGTGTTAAAAATTCATATGTTTGAACGTGAGCTCTATGTACCGAGTGCTTATTGGAATGTACTTCTTGTCCCTATTATTTTCTAGATGGTCAGCGTATGGTTGCGTGAGGCTTGACATGTCGTACGTGCCAAAAATATGTTCGACTGCAGGTTGAGAAGAGAGTCGCTACGTGATTGATCTCAACCACAACGACAACATTATTATCATTATTGTGAACGCTTGCAGCGTCAGATGCTCGTAATCATTATCAAGCCTTAACAAGCCTTAACTGACAACTGTCTGCCATATGCCGCGGGCATGTGAATTTGTTTACGCGTCAGAATTAATATGAAAACGGTGCTGGGATGATGCTTGGGATTCGAGAAAAAAAAGCGCACAAGTGGCAAGCCAAACGAGTACTGTATGTAACGAAAACAAAAATATTAATTTTCATTTTCTTGTGCAAATTTCCAAAGAGCAAGCTGCTTAAGGGTAACGACCCAGCCGCACTTAACTGCCCCATACCTTACCCCAAATTTGACCAAAAATAAAGAAAATAGGAAACCAAATCAAAAGTGCTCTACGAAAGCCAGCTGATTAGTATTGATTTGAAGTTAATGAGCACTCAATTTCTGTTGGGATTGTTCTTGACTTCGTTCCGATGTTGTGTTGTTGTATTTTTTATCGCTATTCCTTTTTTTAACGCACCACCGCAAGGTATGCCACGTGTTTTATTAAGACTGCCGTCAAGGGACCGCAATGGTGCTTGTTGAGCAAATTAATTAAAATACTAAGGAATTTGCCAACTGACCAGATCCAGGAGTGGCCGACCTAACCCTCCACCCCCACCCCCGCGAAATAACAAAAGGGAAATTCCATTTCAATTAGTGGAAAAAATTGCAAAAACACTGTACAAACAAAAGACTTTTTCCCTAACAACAGCGACAATATCAACAATAAACGCAAACAAAGCCAAAATAAAACAACACCAACAACTAACTTTGGTAAAGTCAAAAGTGACGATCTAGGTCATGCTCTGTATATTTTGTTCTGAAGTTTTGTTAAATAGTTAATATGCTTTTAAATATTAATATTGGTGAGTTTCGAAAAAATCACATTGAACATGTGCTCGAACGTTATGTTCGAAAATGTGTAAAAGTAGATAACACATCAACCTCAGCTATATTTTGTTACCATCTCCAAACATTTGTATGATCTTTTGATTCCGTTTTGAATGCAATGTGTAGGGTATTCATGAAAGAAGGTTAAAATGCCAGTAAAGTTAAAATCGCGCGCTCTACTCAAAGAGACGGTGCACTCACCTGGAACCGATGACTTTCTTTGATGCCTCAGCCGGTGAAGCGGTTGCTTCTGTTGCTGCGGGGTAGGTGGTGGTAGCGGCAGGGTTGGCTGGTCGTTGCTCTTGCTTTGGCATTGCCGCCTCGTACACAATGGCTGGTTGCATGGCTGGAGCATCATTCTTGTGGCTGGACGTGCTCGATGTGGTCAGATAGGTAAAGATTGGCTTATTCGACTGTTGCTGTGGCTGCTGTGTGTTGCTGATGTTGGTATTCTTATTAGTGCTGTTGTTGTGGTTGTTGTTGGAATAGGCCGTGACAATGACGGCGCCCATCGTCAGGCACAGCCCGAACAGCTGTAACGTGCGGAGGCAACGCATTGTTGCTGTCCTGCTAATACAAGTGCTAGTTCTTCTCCGGGCTCTGTGTTAGTTTTCTGTTTTGGCGCGTTGTTTTTTATTTGAGCTTTGGACTTATTAAAAAGTTAAAGCCTGCTCCTAGCTCCGACCTAACCTTTTAGGATCCGTGCGGTTTAATGTTGGCAGTTGAGGATTGACTGCTGAGTTAACATGAAGCGAGGCAAAGCTGCAAAGTTAAATGAAAAAGAAAGCACAAAAAAGTAAAGGTAATTAATGCAATGTTAATGAAAATGAAAAGATCGAAAAGAGAGAGAACTAGATTTATGTATGTATACAGTTTTTGCAGTGAAGCTATGATAATCATGAACACATGAAACTAAGAAAATTGTTATTGGGTTTTAAAGTGAGTTTGAGCATATCTCTCTTTTTCTCTATCTCTCAATTGTGTGGTATGCTTTTAGGCTGTCATAATGAGATAACCAAGCCAATTTCTCTGCCACCTGAAACCCAAAGTCGCAGCACGCTAATGCGCCTGTAATTATGCTAATAATAGCGAACAGCCACATGACTGCCAGCTCATGTGTAAGTGTTTGTTTCTGTGTGTGCAAAGCTTAAAATGCCTTTGGAGCCAGCTGCAGTCATCGCGACGTGTTTGCAACTATTCAATGCAGATTCCCGTACCCTCCCAAAAGTTACCCCGGAGTGAAGTGCTTAGTAATTTAGACATAAGATGCCAGCATATGCATATATTCACATCTATTTGTAACTAGACGGAGCTAACAGCTGCTATTGCTGTCATGTACATGTGCACATTACATAATACAAGACTTTAATTTAGTCTTTAATCATTATGCATTCGGGTCTTGTTAGTTTAGTGTATATGTATTGTGCTTTGTTAAACTGTCAGACCTTATCATTTACACAAATCTAACGCTGACAGGAAAAATTTTTTTCATATTAAATATATAAACACTTTATTAACCAATTCATTTCTGTACCCTACATACAGCGAGTGCCTAACAGTATTAAAAGGAATGTGCTGTGTGGTGTTGATATGAGATATCTATTTTCATTACTAAAAATGCCTGTTACTTTAATAGTTTAAATATCCAATAACATTTTTCCTTACCAAATATGATATCGTCACAAAATTGATAACAACGAATATAGAATATATTAAATAATTTTTCAATTAAAAAAAATGTAATTCAGAAATTTGCTTATAAGAAACGAATAATAATAGTTTTAGGTATTTTATCTTCAGAAACTTTGTTTAATATCTATAAAAGTTCGCATCTCTATTTTAACATCCTTCTTTGCATTTTGTGTAGGTTATCACGCCAACGAGTATTGGTGTGTAGCAAGTTTTGGGTTTTGTTTTAGGGTAATGTCACTAAGCTTACTTGTGTGGTGATAACAAAATGAATTGTCAATGGCGCGACATGCGAAAAACAACAATATATTAAAAAGCGCCAACAATGACAACAACAACAACAAAAGTAAAGCAATAATATCGCTAAAGAACGAACTGACAACTTAAAGCCTTTGCTGTCAAAATGTTAACAGAAAGCCAGAACACACATGTTCGCCAGGCTGTGTTAGTGTGCACTGAACCTAAAAACTTTTGCCACAGCACGTACTAGCAGCTATATGCATATACTTACATTATATATATATTTATGTATAAAATAAAAGCATCTAAAAAATTTTTGTCCAATGCGGAAAAAATCGCGAATAAATATCGAAGAAGCCGATAAAAATATGTTGGCTGGCTTAAGATTATATGTGCGCGTGTGTGTGTGATGCTTTTATGGCTAAACTGTGGTCGAATTAACATAAATTGTGTGTAAAGTATTTCAACATAGCGCTAAAGTATTTTGAGAAACGCTTTTGGGCAGCTGCCGATGACTCTCTTTGGGCTATATAGCAAGGATATCATCGCGATGACAGCAGCCGAGAGGAGGGTGGGGTAAGGAATGGGAAAGTGTCTGTGTTGTCAGTCATGGCCATAACTTGACAATTGATTTGTAACGGTAAATTACCAAATATCTGCCAACTGAAGCTTACAGCTAGAAGAAAAAAGCCAAAAAAACGAAAAAGCAAGACCTGTATAACAGCTAAACCTGACATTGGAAATGTAAATGAAATGCAAGAACCAAGGAGTAGCTGTTAACGTGATGAACCCGATAGGAGAAGGAATAGTGGGTAGCAGACTGAAGACTGACTGCTTGGCATTGTCTGCATGACAATGACGCTGAGTGACATGACAAGTGGACGACACACATTCACTTGTACATACACAATAAGAGTGAGAGAGACAGAGAGAGAGAGAGAGAGAGAGAGAGAGAGAGAGAGAGAGAATGAGAAAGAGAAATAGAGTCGCACATTCAAAGTAACAAAACCAGAGCAAACACTAGAAGAAAGTGCGGTCGTACAGGTTTGGGTTAAGGGCATAAGGAGCACAAGATTGAACCTGACAGCTGTAGGGACAAACATACAAAATCGTATACAGACACACACACACAAACACATATTTTCTTTGGACGTTTGTTTAAACATATCAGCCAGACATTTACATATACCAAATATATACCAAAAACACACAACGCAAATACTTTTGGGCATACAATAAATCAAATGAGAAGCTGACAAAAGAAAAAGGTGTATTTAGTCGAAATGACATTTTGGGCAATGTGGTTGACAGTTTTTGTTAAGCACAAAGGCCGGGAACAATTTGCAATATGTAAAGGTAGATCGAACAGTTGCCTTTGCACCTACTTAAGTTTACATTTGTACATGTACATTCATATGTATATCTATATAGGGAAAATGGCATTCAAATTGGCTTGACTCCTAATAATACTTTTGACATGAAAAATGGAAAGTAATGAAAAATTATGACAGTGTTTAAAAAAATCTTTCAAATTTTATAAGTTTTTATATATGAAAAATAAATCAATAGTATTTGGTTTCCATAAATAGCTTGGCCCAATATTAATGGCGCACAGAATGTGGAGCTGGCTGCTTAAAATATTCATTTCAATCAAAGTCCACCTGAGTTACCTGAAACCAAGAAACAAGCGAACAAATATTCATGTTGCTTGTGATAAAAATTCAAAAGAAATTGGTTTTCAGACTTACTTATCGAATTTGAAAAAATTCGAGTAGGCCCAACTAGGAGATACTCAAACTCTTGATTATACAACACCTATTAAGAATTTGTAGCTCAAGATTTTATTTTTATTTATATGATTATTTGTAAGTGTAAAAGTTATGTTCGAAATACAAACTGACGAGGCTTTCGAAGCTGATCACGAACATATATACTTTTTGGAATCAAAATAACTTCCTTCTGCCTGTTACATACTTCTATTATACATATTTTACATATTAAATAATTGCAGGGTATAAAAAAAGCACCCAATACATATAAACACATACATTCACACACAATTCTTTGAATAGTTGAAACGAGTTTTGTCCATGCGATAGCTGCCTTTTTGAATAGCGACAATGTGTCACGTTTCGATTGTGGAAAATGAAGATTTTTACCACCCCTTAAAGTTGTTTCAGTTTGTTTTTTGATTTATTTGTTAGACATTGATTTTTCAGTGAGTTTCAGCTTATTGGATTTTCTTGAACTTGCTCTCAAACGGTCTTCGTTTGCGGCGGGAAATTAAAGCAAATTGCATTAGACTTTTATTTAACCGCAAATACTTTTAATCGAACTCACTTTGGTAGATGCTGCTTTTGCTTTAAAAGAATAAGAATCACAGTCCGCACAGAATACACTCGAAATTTACACATTGGTAGTCCAACCAGCACCAGCCAAGCTACTCAACTTGCAATGCAATTGAGTCTCCGCTACACATAACCAAGCTTTTGAGTAAGATTCTTGTTATTTTTTATCTTTTCTTACCCTATTCCACATTTATAAGGGATATGGAAGGTAGTTATGAAACTTTAGCAATCATGAAACGAATGAGATCATTTTTCAGGGTGAGTATTTAAAGTTGCTTGAATTATTTGGTGTCTCTTTGCTATGCCTATATGTTTAAAGAATTCCAAAACTTGACTCTTGGATACACAATTCAACTTATCTTTTAATTGTGTAAATGGTATCAGTGAATCGAGCATTTTGCAATTGGAAAAAGCTTGTTATTTTCTTTTGCCATAGTCAGGAAACGTAGCCAAGTGTTAGCCGACATTTACACGGTGCTGCTGCTTATATGTTTCCTGGTATTGTTGCTTCTGCTGCTGTTGCTGATGGTGATGCTGTGCTGCTTCCGTTAGGAACTGTTCTTGCTTATGTCTTAGACGTCACAGCCAAAGGCCGCAGAACTTGAAAACCAATGGCTTCTAGGACTGTTGCCCCTGGTACTGCAGCTGGGTCGCAATGGTGCGCGCACTTTCGCACTTTTACGCTCTCGTGAGCCTCGAGTGTAGATTGGAGCTAGCTACACTAACAAAAGTTTATCGCTTTGTTTCCGTTTCCGTTACGCTTACGTTACGTATACGACGTGATAGGACGGCGCGGGGGTAGAATGGCGCTTGCTCCCTAAAGCGTAACCTCAAGTCGCTCATAAGATGTAATTTTAGAGCTTTGTGTGGTGGTGAGCGGAGAGCTGAAGAAACACCGCGCAGTTTTACCTAAGTTTGCTTGGCAAAGCCAAAGTTTTTTCCACAGAACATTTGTTTTTATTTATTTATTTCGATTTTCGTTTTTCTGTGTGCCAACTTGTTTGTTTGCTGATGCCGTTGTTGTTCTTATTCTGGTTGTTCCTTCTTCTTTTTTCGCGTTTTTGGCCTACGTAACAATTTCCTATCGGTGGATCCGTTTATGCCGCTATCATTTGGTTGCTTTTAGGTCTCTACAGTTTGCTTTCTGTGCTAATGTGCATTTCATTTTCCGCTTTGCCACTGCCACTTAATTCGTTGGCCATTGTGTGATTATTTGATGTGGTTGTGTGTGTTGGTCTTGAGAGTGCCCAGTCAACAGTGTTGTGTATGACATATATTGTTTTTGCAAAAGATTTCTTTCTTTACCTTTCTTTGGTTTCGTTGGCGCCGCAGGAGCCACTTAATTTCCAACTTACATTCCAATCACGTGCATATCTATGCCAATTTTTATTTTGCCTTTGCAACTTTTAAGCTCGTTTCCAGTTTACTCACCCGCACATCTTCCGATGTCTATTATTCTTGTACCATCCGTGCACAAAAGTATGTGTTGGTTTTTTTCACATCATATTTATTGGCTTTGCGAAGGGTCGCATAATTTTCACACTTAATATGTTACGTATTGAAGATAACATCTGTTTTAAGGCAATAACTATCTGATTGTATTCCTTTTTGGTGAATCTTAATAAATTCCAGTAGTTATGCTTATTGCCCAGATAGAAGGGATTTTTTTTTTGTAATTTTGTTATATACAAGTCCTAGTTCTCGTCGATAAAAAATTTTAATTGCTATCGAAATTTTTATGGTTCTGCTCAAAAACTAATGTTTGTGTTCTAATATCTTGTTTGATCTTATCTTCCATTATTAATAGGATTGTACTAGTACGCTATATTTTAAGTATATGTATCTAATATTCGGCATATCTAAGATAGCTTTCTTATTGGTTTTTTTCTTCTTTGAAACTTTATTATTGTTTTGTGAGTCAATACGGCGCACATGAAGCATGTCTATTACAATATCTATCATTTTTCCTTTATTTTTTTCCTTGTTTTATTTAACTTTTTTTCCCGGCTATTTTTTTATGTATATGTGTGGCATATGTACGATTATTTTATGTTGAGCGAAATGTGATTGTGAGCGGAAATGCTGTAGGCGGCTTCGTTGCCAATTGCTGAGTTGGCTTGGCATCATGGCCAACAGGCAAGTTGGCAGGCTCCGTTTTCTGGTTTTTGGCTTTGGTCACACTCGTCGTAATACTTTGGTGCTGCCTGTCGCTTGGCCTGCAACTGACACCTAAACTGTGGCCACAAAAGCACACACACTTCAACATAAATCCTCGCCGAGATGCCCAAGCTTTATTCTGAGTTTTTCAAGTTTGTTTGGCTACACAAAATTGACAGGATGGCTGTGGTGGTTGGTTGGTTGGGTAGTTGGGGTTTTTGGAGATGTGATATGCTTTAAGAGCTGCCCAAAGATCACATTGTCGCATTGATTTGCGCACAAAATCCGAACATGTTTCACAGCTACAGCAGGGGTGATTTGGAGGCAACTGTCTAAAGTTATGGGACTGGCGCGTGCAGGGGACCAAGCACGTGGCATCAACTTGGACTGCAGCCATTTTAATATATAACATTTGTCACATTAATTAGCAAAAAGTTGCAATGTCTTCGAACCAGTCAGCCATTTCTGGTATATTTGCGCTGTGTCTCAAATTTTCGATTACCCTAATTTGAGAATATTTTACATTTCGCAAGTTGGATTAAAAATACAATCTTTTGGCTCCGATTAAATTTTGATTTGGCACAATTTGCCATCGATTTGAATACAACAAAACTATCGCTCGCAGCATTAATTAATTGCATACATTGTCAGGCAACAGCAGCTGCCACATTGCTTTAAAAATTAATAAATAACTTTAAATTAAGAAATGTGCAAATAGTCCCGACGTGCAATCCCGAAGCTCCCCCCAGTGGGGTCAGCCTTATGCGTCATGTGGCATTCGCGGTTGCGCTCGCATTCACATTGATAATGGCTTAAATATAACGACAAACAGCAAACGTCAACGGTCAACAGCGCCATCGACATCCACACACACATTGCCAGTGGAATTGGCATTTCGAAACATCCAGAGGTTTGGCACTTAATCCATTATGCAATCGCTGCCATTATCACTTCTGTAATATATTTTTTGCAGTTATAAAATATTTTGCATATATGTATATGTATATGACAAAAATCCTTGCTTGCATTGATAACTGCAATGCAAAGGCTTTTTTACTCAGACGGAAATATAAGAGCGCGGCCTTTAATATACTACTATAAATATGGTATACAAAGTAAATCAATTTATTAAATCCCATGTTTAATTGAATCAGGTTCTTCAGCATCCTTTTACAAATTGCGCGATGGACAATTGGTGATCGTTAATTCGTGTTCTGGTAGATATGATAACTTCTCACTCAGCTCTAACTGTGTTTTGACCATGGCGGCGAGTGCAATGCTCAACAGCATTTCACGCACGTTTTGATTGAACATATGGCGAAACGCGTCTGCATTCATCACGGGCACTGAAGTTAAAGCGTCGTGCAGTTGACGTCCGATTTTATTGTTGGGCAGACGTTTGCGGGCAAGCACATCATTGATGTAACGCAACACCAGAACCAATTTCTCTTCCAGCTCTATTGTAGCATCGACAACATGCATCAGTTCGGGTAACAAGCGGCCAGGCTGCTTGCTCAGACTCAAAGCTTGCTTTTGCATGTGACGCAGTGCGGCATAATCATCCAACTCCCTGCCCATTTTCAGCAATGGTAGTTGCGTGAACAGCAGACCCTTGGTGCCACCGGGCACTCCAATTGGTATGCCGCAGTAGAGACGCGTCTTAAGCCTGCCACCACGCAGCGTTAGATCCACCAGCAGATGCAATGGCTGAATAACTGCTCCGCACTCTCTTGCATAATAGACATACAAGGCGGCCGAGGAGCGTAAAAGCGATTTGGCTGTGCTGTACCAGCCAATGATCTTCTCCTGTGGATTGTTGATCTGGTTCAGCTCAAACATCTCGGAGGCATACTGCTTATCCAGTTTGAACTGCTCCATCTCGCCGATCAGCTGCTGCTTGTGCAGTACCATATAACTATTCGTTATCTCAATTGTATCCGTGCTTTTGTCGCGGCGACCTAGCAATGTGCCAACAGCTATTTCAGCTGTCTGTGGACGACGTTCGTACGCGGCGATTATTTGAAACAGTACCAGCGGTTCCAGGAGCACTTTAGTCTGGATTTTAAAGCTGGATGTCGACATGCTTAAATATTACTTTCTTTAGCACAATTAGTTAAAGTTTTTGAAAGCTACGTGATGTAAGCTGCGCTTGATTTGACGCTCAGTGCTGTAAAATGTTGGGATTAGTGCTGTTACGCGATTGATGAGGGGAACTTTGGGTGTCATAGCAGACAGCTATAGAGTGTAGTTATAGTTGTAGTCAGACAATTGGCATTTATTTTCAACGAAATGTATATTAAAGTGCAAATCTTTAAGAAACGCAATGAAATTGGCTGTTTTTTAAAAATCTAACACGCTGCCAGAGCTGTAAAATTTGTTTATTGCAGTTACACATACTCAAATAGACCAATTATAAATAAGTCGTGGTTCTTAAATATAGACTACTCAAAATCTTGTTGGATTCAAATTGGCGGGTTTGATCTGTGTAAAAAGTCTATAGTAAAAGTTGATAGCTTTATTGTTTGAGTATTTATTATTATTTTAAAAACCAGCAGCTCGTAAGTTTCTTAGCTTACAAATAATACTGTCCAGAAAAATAACAATCCCATCAGAATTCAAATACTTTTCGGATTCCAATTCATGATGCACAATTGACTAATGTGCTTAGATATACATATGTTGTTAATCGGAAACTGCTTTACATTTTAAAAACAAACCGTTTATTTGCAAAACTTTTTTAAATTTATTACCCATTGTCTGTCTGTCTGTGCACCTCACAAATTATTTGAAAGTGTCAGAAAAATTTTTCTTTGTCCTCGTATATATATACATACATGTATGTTTATGAATCAATGTGTATTATGTGTGTATGGTTGTATAGTTGTTATTGTTGCAAATTTGGTTACTAACAAGCATATCCTTTATGTCTTGCCCTGCTTGCCCCTGTAACGTACACTTCCACTTGGACGAACCGCCTTTTCGCTTGACCGCCTATCCGGGTTGCGACATATGGAAATACCACAAAAGCATAGAAAAACGAAGGGAGTTTGGGGAAAAAAATGGGACAAAAATGGGAAATTCCTTACAAACACTTTGATTTTGCTAGAAAATTTCACAACTGCAAAGTTTTCAATTTAAAATCAAAACAAGTGAGGCACAGAGGGCTAGAAAATGTCCAGCAGGACTTGCTGATTGGTACGGTGACCCTAACCCTAACACATACAAAGTTTTTCAGTCTTTTTATATTCTATGTTTTTTCTTTTTGTTTGGGCCTTAGCCTTGACACATCCATCCATTCAATCATCATGCATTCATTTCAGCTAGTAAAGAATAAGAATAAAAAAAACTTTAAAAAACGACAGGGTTTTGAAAGGTGCGCAAAATCCTTTTTACGTATTCAGCAAACAGCAGCAGCAGCAGAAGCATCAACAAAAAAGTCGTCGTATCCTTTTATGGTAAATGCGTACTCTTGGTTAGAGTTAGTGGCTGGTGTGTGTGTGTGTGTGAACGGATTAGGTATCCCAGCATTTTTATGATTATACTCATCCTCTGCTGCGATGACGCCTCTGAATGATGGCCGTAATGCAGACACGCGCTACGCTCAAATCGTTGGCGTCCCGACTCCCTTTTGAGTTATGACTGGCAAAATTTCTCTTTTGCTTTATCAGCTGGGTGTATTTAAGTATTTGGGAGTGTGTGTGTGTGTTTTGTGCCTGTTTGTGGGTGTTTTGTGTTCTCTAAATTAGTTTCAGTTAAGCGTTTTGTGGACGTAGGCAATGTGACATGTCCGCTGATTAGCCACTAGATCATTAGTTGGCAGTTAGTTTGGTCTTTTTTTTCTTCGTTTCTGTTGAATTATGACTCAGCTGGTACATTAGTCATGTTAATTAAGTGAAAGGTCAGTGGCTATCTTAATATATGAGCAGTTAAGCAAATTAAGTACATTAGATGCGCCCAAGTTGAGTTAAATCTATATTAAATTGCATTTTAAATTCTTGAATTTGAAGATAAATCGACAACATGGAACAAGGAACAACCCACAAATTTATAATCCCACAACCTACAACCGACAACACACAACGAGGACAGCAACATCACTTAGCAATACAAAATATGCTACATTTGGCCCAACAGCAGTTAGTTTCACTGTACCATACTCCAATTGCGTGCACAGGGAAGCAGCAGCAGCAGGAATCTATCTCCCTACTGCAAGAGGCGTCTATTAAACATGAGCACACAGAAACACACACAAAGCAAGATAAAATGAAAGACAGGTGCTGTTGCGGGTAGAGGGTAGAAAAACAGAAAGAGCTGGCTGCCGGCCTGAAGAGTTACTTCCTCTTTGCCAGGGAAAACTGCTCACATACACAAACACACGGACATACACATACAGCAAACCAAAACCAAATGCAAAGGAGCGTAGGTAGGATACCCGACCAGTTGGCCAAGCCAAGCGAGCGAGCGAACGACAGGGCGAGCGTGTTAACAGTCAGCAGCTTTTGAGCCAAAGGCAAATAAAGTTATGTGCGAACATTTTTCATGTGAATCTAGCCGCTACTGCTGCTGCACAGGTAGCGACTATTATCGTGGCTGGGCTTAGCATTTGGCTAAGTTGGCCAATGGGCCCTGGAAATAGCCGTTGAACGCGCATGCCACAGATAAGATTCTATTTTCTGCCACAATTGCCGCTGTCGACGACGTTGGCAACTGTTGACAAATACCCATAGGGGAGAAACTACAACGACCCACAGCTCCCGTTCACTGTATCATTTTCTGCAGTACACATCGAAAATGTTTGCCAAAATAGTGAAACTGTTATGAAGATTTGTGCCTAATATTAGCCCTAATTATGCTTTTAAATGTGTTAAATGTGTGTGCTTTAAACTTACTGAAACCGGAAACTGCGAAGTTATCCTTTATGTGTTGTCTTTTAATTATTACTCATGTTGAAGTTGCTGCGCAGTTGCTCTGTTTTTGATCAATTTTCAGAAAATCGATTAAGTTTTGCCTGCGTTTGAGCGCTAGAAGTTTTAAAAGTTTTAAGCTAGTTCATGAACCACTGCAGCGAGTATTTCTCTTTGTTGTTGCAGTCGCTGTTGCTGACCCGCATTGACATTGCCATTTACACAACCAAGCATCCAACCATCATGCCACTCTTTCATCTCAACACCCAACTATCCCCAACCATAAGTTAGTGCCTGGCTGTTGAGTTTCAGTTTCGTGAAAGCTGTTTTACCTATTTAACATAATTTTTGTTATACACTCAGTGGCTGTTGCTGATGCTGATGCTGTTGCAGCCTTGGACGTCAGCAACAGATGCCTGGGTCCTTTGGCTAGCGGCGCATTTTGGCCGACTTATTGCATCGTTCTCTCGCGCTCTTTCTTTCTCTCACTCTCTCTTTTTGGACTGCTGCTTAACATTTTACGTGCAGGTGAACCGCTGGTGATACTTAATTTTTTATTGCCCTCTTTTCGCGCAATTTTTGCATGCCAAATTTTGTGGATAGAAATGGGTAGCACACAAACACACACATACAACAGATAAACACACTGGGAGGCTGTTGTTGACACAGTTAAACGTTGGCCATTTATTATGCGAATTTATTGCGACAAGGAGGAACGCAAAATGCAGTTACAGTTGGCCAAACACGCCTTGAGCCAAAAATGTCTTGGATAACTTAATTAAGGCAGTGCGTATACAGTTCACACACATACATTTGTATGGATTTGTATGTACAAGTTTATGAACTTAAGAGCAGGCTAATGCATGCAAGCACCGATATACACATCTCTATATGTATGTCTGTATTTCTGTTTGCCTGTGTGTATATGCATAGATATGTATGTATGTATGTACATATGTATATGGACTAACGCCCTGTTAGACAAACACGCAACGCATTTTCGCACTCGCGTAAATTACCAAATAAGCGACGTGAGAATTAAGTGTGTGTGCACATACATTCACACACATGTGTGTATTATGTAGCATGTATGTATATGCCAGGCAACTGTCCGCCGCTAGCGTTCAAAGTTTACCTTTGGTTTTTGGTGCAAATTTGATTTGTTTGCGCCTCTGAGGAAACTTTAACTTGTATTTTCCGGTGCTGCTGTTGCCTCTGCTTCTTGCCTGATTTTTGGCAATGCATGTGCTTGTGTGTGTGTGTGTGTGAGTGTGAGTGTACGTATGTATGTAGTTAATTTGCTACTACTATGCAGCTGCTATTTGGGCTGCTGCTGTTGCTGATGCTGGTCTAATAACACACACACATAATAGTGGGAGGGAAAGAGTGACTGTGTGAACGTGTTAATGTGTGTGTGAGTGTATATAAGTGTTTAAACGTATATGTGCATCTTTGCCACTAAGTGGCGCAAAGACCTGGTGTGGCACCGCTAACAGCTACTAAAAACTCAATTACCAGCCAACTCATTTTCCCAGACACATACGTACACGCAGGCATACAGTTTACCGCATAGAACGGTGTGGGTGTGCGCACAGGGTGTAAATTGAATTCTTACTTTGCAAATTTAAAGTATTTAAGTTCTATTAGGAGAAGATACTTTCTCTGTATGACGCGAGTACGACTTTAAGATTGCTTTAACTCAATGCGGACAAAAGGTATATATATAACATTTTATAAATAATTAAATACCATGTAATCTTTTAAATATAAAACAAATAAATATCAAATAAATTATCAAGTTACGCTTTAAAAAATGTTGCTTTTAATTTTTAATTAAGATTGTTAAGAAAAGACTGAATTTAATTGTTTGTTTCAATCGATACTTCAAATTTGTTGCATTTATTTAAAGAATTTCAAAATATAAGTACGTAATGCCAATGTTAAATTACAAATTCTATGTACTTGCCTGTGCAATAGCCAAAATAGCTGGCCAAAACTTTTCATCATGGCAGCAGCCCGCACGTATTAGAAATTTGGGCTGCATCAACAGCAGCAGTGCAGGATGCACTGTGAGTGGGAAGGGGAACGGTTAGAAGGGTGGTGCAAAAAGGTAAAAGCAGGTAGCAGCTGACGTCCGTTTCACCTTTAGTGTGTGCTGCCCCTAACTAATTGCAAATTAGTGCCACCCATTTTTGGGCCACTCCGCTTCCCACTCTTTACACACCCACACATACAAAATATGTGCATGTGGTATTAAAATATGTTGGATAAACTTGCTGATATGCAATTGCAATTTAAAATTATACGGGATTGAGTTTGCCTGTGCTTAACTGAAATTCAAATGGAGACGCTTTAAAACATTATTAAAACGCGCACTCACAGTGCATGGAACCACTGACTTGGTGGTTGTGTAGCCCCGACTCTTCCTCCCTTCGCCCTTTCCCCCCTGGTTGCTGTGTAAGTTATCCTCTTTGCACCCTTTTTGTAAGTTGTTGGCGCGACTGCAAGCATATTTTGGGCAACATTTTGTGCGCACATTAATTTATGCAAATAGTTGAAAAATATTAATGGCTGCCAGGTAGCTGCTGGCTGGTTCTGTAAACTTTGAGGGAAAGGGTACAAGGGGGACAGGCCAAAAGGACGCCATAAAGCTGGATTGAAATAAAAGCAAAACACATGAACAGTTTCGTTGAGAACTAGAACTAGGGTCACAGACGCGGTGTATGGGTGTACGCGACATTTGAATTAAATATTTATATCTTTAAAAAGTTGAACAATTTCCGTTACATTATAGCGCATAAAAGCCAATAAGCTTTATAAACACAAAAACTCAGCGCCAACTGTCGAACGCAAAACTAAATGCCAAGCTCAATAAACATACACACACACACATACAGACATAACTTAGTGTGCCTGAAAGCATACTGCACGCAAAAATGTGTATAATGGTATAAGTATATGTGTATATGTGTACACATAGCAAAATGGCGCACAAGAAACAAATTTATGGCGCACTTCCGCCAATAGTCAAACATTTTATTTTATTTCGTTCCATTTAAATTCGTTTTACATTCTCTCGGCGCCCCATCAACAAAGAAATGGTCAAAGCACTTTCCGAGTATGAAAATTAAAATGAAACACAACGGAAATGTTACAGAAATCAGCCAACTGGCATTCAACTTTCCAGCACTGTTCACAAATAAAACTTTTCTTGTTTTTTGTTTTTCCCGTTTTTCTGCTGTTGTTGTTGTTTGCAGTGCCTGGTAAATCAAGTAAGAAATTTTGTGTATTGTTGTCGTGGAAAATGGTCAATATCCGTCACAGCCCGTGGTCGAATGGTTAAAATGGTACGCAAAAAAAGCAGTACTGTTCAATCGATGAATGGTCAATAACAAGGCCAATTCTAATAGATTCATTAGCCAAAAGCCCGGCACACAAATCAAATGCGGTTAGTTTTGTGTGTTGTATACCCTACAGTGAAGTACAAAATGGATAAAAGAATATAAACAACGTGTTCAACAACAGATGTTTAATTTTTCCATCGATTTGTAAATGAAAATTAAGGGCAGAGCAACTGTTTTTCTTCTTCTTTAGATTTATTTGGGAAATATGGAAATGATGCATAAATTATTTAAAGTATCTTCCAGCCAAGCAAGCCATTCGATTATTTTATGTTATTCTTTTTACAACAAAATCTATAAAATCGAACAGTTCGTCAATACATTTTCCATTTTTGCTTTCGTATACAATGTCAACAATCAGAATGCACCACAATCGCCTAAATATGCACACAAAATTCCATTGATTTGTTAAATTAGCTTTTGCATACAACGATGCCAGCGCAATATTTGTTGAAATATTTGAAACGAAATGAAAAGCATTTGCAGATCGTAAAAGTCTGATTACAAATTCGTATTAGGGCTGAATGTTCTAATCGTATTTATCTATGAGTTAAGTATTAGTATTGACTCATCAAAAGTATTGGGCGTAATGTGGAAAGCTACTGTAATATTGAATATATGAATAAATAAAAATGAAGCTATTTTATACACTTAAAACAAATCTTACTTTTCTTGTTTTTATACAAATATATTGAACTTTGACCAAAGTTTCTGCTCGATACCTTAAAAATTATGTAACTGATTGCATAAAATCAGACGGACAGACTAACACAGCAATATCAACGCAGCTCGAGATGTTCATCAAGAATATATGTATATGAAATTTAAGGTCGAACTTGCATCGTTCTATGCGTTACACAGTTCATGACAAAATTATAATACACATTTTAATAGGCATAGTGCAGAAATATTACCAGCTTACGTACCGTTTACAAAAAATTCTGGGCGTTCCAGCTAAAACAAGTAAGAAGACTCAAGTCGAGTAAGCTCGACTAGAAGATACCCTTAACCCTTGACCAAACAGATGGACAGATGGTCGGGCTAACAGACATACACATATGGCTGTGTAGTTCTGTACCAATACTTGATGGTTTCATATCTCCGGTGTTTCTCAACCGATTTTAATGAAACTTTTACAGAAGTTCATTATTTTGCTTATAGTTTAATTTTCATCTATGAAATATTAAAAACAACCCGTACATCCTATGTTTTATACCCTTAACCCATGAAATGGGTGAAAAAAGGGTATAATGTTTTTGTGCAAATGCATGTAACAGGCAGAAGGAAGCTTCTCCGACCCCATAAAGTATATATATTCTTGATCACCATTAACAGCCGAGTCGATTTAGCCATGTCCGTCTGTCCGTCTGTATGAGCGCGTCGATCTCAGAAACTACAAAATCTAGAGACTCCAGATTTTGGATATGAACTCTCCTAATCTCTAGGCATGACAAGTTTGTTTCAAATTTTCGATAACTTTTCAGGTTTACGATATACACATGGAATCGAAAAATGAGGATTGAAACTATTAGAAAAATAATGAGTTTCTGTAAAAATTTCATTAAAATCGGTTAAGTAACACCGGAGATACGAAGCCATCAAGCATTGGTTCAGTAGTACATGTACATATGAGAATGTCTGTCAGCCCGACCGTTTGTCCGTCTGTATGAACAAGGGTTAAGGGTATCTTCTAGTCGAGCGTACTCGACTATAGCCTTCTTACTTGTTTATCTTACTTTTTGGAATTTGTTGAGATTATTTCATGTGCGAGTGGATAAGTATTATAAGCATGGTTTTACTCAAATCATGTTTACTTGATTAAGTACGAAACGTCTTTAAATAATCAATATTTTTGGATTATTTACAAATTCTAAAATTCTAGATTGCTCAAATATTTATCAATGATTTAATGTTACACACCTATGTTCAGCGAGTACGAACCCTTGTTATCAATTTGATTTCTGCAGGGTATACAAATGACACGTGCTTGCGCTCTCTTGTATTTCAGTTCTCAGCGTTCGGTACTCTGTATTCAATGCTCAGTACTCAGCTCTTAGCGGCTTAAAAGCTCAGTGAGCGAATATTTTGTTTAACATTTTGCTTGGCATCCTTGTTGATGTTGTTATGTATGTTTTTTATGTGCTTGTGTCTGTATCTGTATTTGAATTTGTTTTGGTCGCTGTATTTCATTTGCATCTGATGGGTGGCGTTACGCCCACCTTTTGCTTCTTTTTTTGCCCACTGACAATTGCAAATAATTTTGTTGGCCAAGTTTCTGCTCGTTGCTTTTCAATAAAAAAGATGCACTCTGTACAATATTTGGCACCGCGAAAAAAATCAATTGAATAGGAATTTGGTTAAGCTACAGGCACATAAACTGTATTGTTACTAAGCACAGACTATGTATGTGTGTAAAAACAAAAATAGCACCAAGTGAATATATAATGCAGTCAAACGCAACCGACTGCGGAATACTCTCGTAGCAATATTTGGTATTTGTATTGATGCAGAGCTTAGAGGGATGACTTGCCACTAAATTGTGGCTTTAACTAAAAAGGGTATTGGGACTGTATTTATTAAGGGCTGGTGGGCGTGGCGTCCAAAATTAATTGTTAGTAAAGATCTTAAAGGAATGTTACTATCTTTCAATTAAATTTTGTATCTCTTACTGTGTAATTTATCGATTTACAAGTAGAATTTTGTGGACTTGTCAATTTCGCAGTTGGTGCAACTCATCAATGTTAATACAGCTTCGGTATCACAGAATAGAAATACGATGAGCCAATCAATGGGGCTTAAGAAAACCCTCTAAGCATTGAACGTACAATTGTATGTTCATAAACTTAAACGAAATTTAATTATGCTTTTCGATGAAAGAAATATGTATATAAATATGTCAAGCTAAAAAACATACATATTTAACAGTAGAAGCATTCCTTGACCACAGATTAATTTATAAATTCTATTTTGCTTCTAACCATTTATTATAATCCTCAATTCATATTCAATATTGGAAAATAATTTTCATATTTGGCAAACAATCGATTTTGACTAAAGCCAAATAATTGCTAGCAAACGTGGGCTGGTAAAAAATATCAAATATTTGCTCGTACATGTAACTAACCAAATAAATAAGGATGTTAATGTTGTACTATATTTTGTTTTAATAGCTGAATTAAAATATCTAAAAACATTGGTAAGTTGATAACAAAGATATATAGTATTAATATAGATATATAGTATTAAACATTTTATTTCATAGTGTTCATACCAAGTGCAGTAAGTTGGTCATTAGGCCAAACATATCAACAGTAAATCGTGCATCTGTAAAAATGTAAGAAGTAAAATACAATTTCTATTAGCTCAAATTTTTAATTTTGAATTGGTATATGTGATATTTTGAAATATAGTACATAAATCAATTAGCAATAAATAACAAAATCAGCTGTCGCACGTGTCCCATCGTTGGCCTTTATTTAATGAATTTAATGCCAATTATTTTATAATTGCGACACTTTCCATTAATTTTAAATACAAAAAAAGAGATATTCATAAAATAGAGTGTCGAAATCGGTTTGCAAAGATGCTGAAGAGTGTCGGCCGTGTCTAATTAAAGTTCAATGGAAAAATAGCCAAAAGTTAATTATGACATTAAGACCGGCTGACAAATGCCACCATAAAATCAACACGAATCACACAAAAAAGAAACCAAAAAGTAGATGATGAAGAAGGCACAACCCTATAAGACGTAGCCGTTAATAAAATTGCGCTCTGCCTTCAGCATTTTACTTAAAATGAAAGCGAAAAAAAATCAACAGCAAAAAAGTACATGAATTTAAATGCTTAAATTGAGCAACACCGAAACGAGGTGAAAGGGGTAACGTTTTGGTTTTTGGGACTGGGCAAAGATATTGATTTCATGCTAAAAAAAAAACAGTATAAGAAATAAAAGAAAGAAAGGAAGCAAACAGCAACAAACGCTGTAAAAAAAAACTGGCTACCAGTTTGAGCTGTTGCTGGTTGCCGTTGTATTTGTTGTTACTGTTGTTGTTGTTTGTCTTGGCCGAACAACATCGACAGATTTAACGGGCAAAGAACATGGCCAAACACGCCAGACAAGCAGCAGCTGCTGCTCCACAAATGTGGGTCACCTGAATGCGTTGCTTTCAATTTATATAACGTTAAACCAAAAATCAAATTAAAACACAAATATCACAACAAAAAAAAGAGCTTTGAGATAATTTAAGATCAGTTTTGAATGTGTTCTTGAGAATGACACTTAAAAACATCTTCTATATATACTACAAATAAAAGTTATGTTCGCTGCCCAATAATAATCAGCAGCAGCAGATGCCACAGTCACTGCAATTGAGTGTGCTTGCACCATTGTGTGGCAAGCGAGCTGTCTATATGCACCTGTATGTATGTAGTAATTGCCGCACTTCAGACACAGTGAAGAACACACTTCTAAGCGCGTCAAAATACACTAGACAACAAACAAGAAGCAACAAGGAGAACAACAAACTTTAGCAGAAAGCCGCAGCACACAATGACTTGAACTGTGAGCTGTGTGTGGAGATGAGTGAGAAGAGGTTGTAAAGTGCGCAAAGCGGACTAAGCAAAGTGATATAGAAACAAATACAAACAAACACATACACATAAACGTACACAAATATGCCAATAACATATTGAATTGGTCGATACACTATTTTTTTCCATCACCGTATCAATTGTCTATTGATATTCTACAGCAGCAAAAATGAAAGTTGCTTGGCTAGAAATAAATAACAAGTAGAAAAATAAGATGATGATGGAGATAGAGATGAAGAAGAGGTCTGAATACATTCATAATTTCTGTTGAAGAGATTTTCAAGGCATTGGTCACGCAGTAGCCGCTGCAGACAATAACCGGAGGCTGCACAACTGTTCCAGCCGGTCATCTTCAGGTGAAAAGAAGTTAATACAAAATGAAAAAAATAAAACACACATCCAACAAAAACAACAACAAAACAAAGAAAGAGCTTAAAAATTGCAATATCATGCGGTTGTCGCAGGCGTTATTTGGCTAAAGTGAGAGCAAAATGATGCTCAGTGTCAGTCTGGTGTCTGTTTGTGTATGTGTATGGTGCTAATGAAGGTAGCTTGGCTGACAACCTACTGACACTTTGACCGATTTTTAGCATACTAAATATAGTAATTCTGTCATTATAGTTTATTATGCGCCTTTCGCCGCCACCGACGCTGCCATTTGCTTTCTATGTGTGTGTGTCTGTCGAGTCATTGAATTTCACAGTTTGACAAGCAACAGATATTGATATACAGATGTGTGTGTATATATAGAGTTAAAGGTAGATGCGTGTATCTGCATTCCTCACACCTTTGTTGGCTTTAATTAGTTTGTTCTTGTTGCCTTTTAATGTGCCTAGAGACACTAGCGTATGAAAACCAATTGCTTAAGTGCTTATGATTCTATTTGATATGTGAATAGTGAAAGAAAGTATGCAAAAAGTTCACAACTTCAGTTTTGAGTAAGATTTGCAATGTGTTAATGAAACGAAATGCCGTATCAATGGAAAACTTTTTGACCCATTTAACGGGACGAGCTAGTGCTCAACGGACCATTCTTATATCTATATCTATATGTATATGTATTTGTTTTGTTAAATTTAACTGAACTGGTTTAGATTTGGTTGCTTGGCTTTTGATTTGGTTTTCGTTTGGGTTCTAAGCCGGGGTGCTAAGCATATGCTAATGACTGTTGATCTTCGTATTGCGGTCAAAGTTATTAACTAAAGTGGCATTTTGTTTACTCTGGAACAAAACCGTAAATCAACCAATGAGTGAACAACAATCATCATGTGAATGAGTGAATGACTAAATGAATGTATGTTGCAGCTTTTGCTTGTTGCTTGCTGCTTGCATGCACAATAACACAATAGTGCGTTGACCAAACGAAAAACGAAAAATTTGTTGCTCATTAGGCGTAAAGATAAATGCCTCAGCAATCATGGCCAAATAAAGAAGTAACTATTCATTCATTACTCATGCGTATAATTGAGACATCGAAGCGACCTTTATAACTAACGTTTTTAGGGTCTCCCATAAACAGAGCATTAATTGGGCCATGTGCAATGTTGTGATGCGATGTCCAGCACAATATACTCACAGTACAGAGACAATGTGCCGCAATATATTCAAAAACTTGCACAACAAAAAACAAGAGTTTTACATTTGGGAGACTCAGTTTTATGAGTTAAACTTTTTGCGTTTTGGTTGCTTACTAATCTTCTGAGTTGTGAGCTGTGAGTTGTAAGCTGCTCGCAATGAAAATATGTTTGCTTTGTTGTTGTGGCTTTTCCAAGACTTTTGCACTCGCTGCATACTTAGCAGCGTACACACTTTGCGGCGAAGACCATGAATTTCTACTCCCAAGTGCAATAAATCACAATTTGCTACTTTTAATGGATTATAGACAGTACTTTGCGTTTAGCTTAGCGTATTAAGGCTACTGGACATGGTTCGCGCTCAAGCGCTCTTAAGTGCCGTTGATTGAACTAGCCATGAATACTATATGATATGTTGAAAGCATTTTAAATATAGTTAAGCATATACATACATACACAAGCACAGATATATGTACATATTTAATCTATGATAAACTGCATCTTTGAAACTGACATCCACAAATGAATCACTTTGTTCAGTATTAATGTTATCTTTGACACACAGCATACAAATGTGCCTGAAAATGTTAATTAATGCTCAACATATTATTTTTATTACTTATTAAATGAGTATCTTTTGAGAGTCAATATAGTATGTATGCAAACAAAAGCAACAGCAACACAAAATGATTAATTATATTTAGCGCTGAAAATTCAATTTGTTTATTGTGCTGACCCTTTGATGGATTGTGAAATGGGTTGCATAAAATTTGATAAAGAAGCAAAAAAAAAAAAAATATAGAAAATATATTTATCGACTTGTGTGCGTCAGCAAATTGTTTAAAATTTTTATTATTATTATTATTGTATTATTTTAAGGCAATTTTTTACCAGATGCGATAAGTCAAAAAATACATAAATGTATGTGTATTATATTTTGCTACAGTTCAATTCAATTCAATTGTGGTAAATAGTAAATTATAAATTTAAAATCAATTGTTGTTTGCGTGATGAAATAAACAAAAATCACAACTCCCAGTTGAATTTTAAATAATGCGCTTTAAAAAAGCTTATTAACACAATTTAATGCACAATAATCGGCGAGCAATTGCCGCTTTTGTTAAAGTTGATGGTCAATTTAAGACCAGCCGAGTACAAGGCCCAAAAATGCTAAGCAGCAACAACAAGCCGCAACAACGGCAAGAGGCAGGCGGCAGTCTTACAGCCTCTCTGCTTGGGTTATAAAAAATGTATGTGGGTTCAGATCGAGCATGAGCTCGTGTTGCCAACGATAGCATAAATTCCCAAGTGACCTATTACCCCCTTTTTAGCCAACTATGACAACGAACTGCCAAATGTGTCAAGTGTTCAAAGTCGTGCGTCTACAATAACCAACAGCTGACACGGCCCCTTCTCTAAATTGGCTTCAGTTCGATGTGGATGGGTTTAAATAAAGGATAAGTCTTGACTTTCTGACAGCAGCAGTAGCCTTAGCAGCATAATATTAACAGTTGCGCATGAATTATTTCATATACATACATATACAGATATTTTTATTGCGTGCACACCAAGTAGACTGTCTTGACTTGACGTTCTCTGACGCTTGGAAAAAAGAATAGCTTGGCCAGCTCAGGCACGCGAGTAGAAAATTTCAGATGGAGAGAACGATCGGCGAACACAGTTTCGTGTGTCTTGAGCCCAATGCAATAAATAAATTAAATTAAAAATTTCTCAGTAGTAAGTGCAAAGGCTGTTGTGCTACATGACAAAATGTTGCCGAACGAACGAATAAAAAACACAAACATAAAAAACAAAAACAATCAAATTAATAAATGTGCGATGAACAAAGTACAAGTAAAATATTTCACTCCCATGATTTCATAACTTTTTAGCTTCAAACTATTTTGAGCGTTTCGCGTCGACTAAAAGTTCCCATGACATGTGGCACATTGACTGAGTTCTTGGTTATGTGTGCGCCGCGTGTGCGCAGATTGTATATGTATGTGTGTCATGTTTGCCTGCTGCCAGTAATATGGCCACAAGTCAACGTCAGGCAACGGTGCCCATGGTAAGCAGCTTTAGCTGTTTTGCCAGAGTCTTCCACCCGTCTACACCACTCTCTGTGTACTATATGCAGCGTGCACCTTCAAAACTTATATGCTTTCAAATTAACCTGTACCCCAAAAAACTGTGTAACCATCATACCAACATTGCTTGCCACTGACATGCACCACGGCAAATGTTCATGCAACAATACATGGTGCATGCTGTCTTTGATGGCCAACTGAGTGCCTTCTAGAGCTGGGACTAAACAATTTAAAATAGTGGATTCACATTTCAAATCGTTCGCCTTTGCTGTTAGGAAAAATCTGGACACATTTGTAGTTTGAGAGCAAAAGTGTTTGATAACCTAACATTCATTCAAAAATGTATGTACTTGTATATTAATCTTGATTAAGTCATTTGCATCAAAAGCACTATTTTTTCTTGCAATTTTAACTTCATGTAATATTTTTTTATTTCATCAGATCGTCCATAAGCTGCTTTGATACTAATTAAATGAATTCCAAAATATTTCCAAATTTGTATACTATAAATTAAAGCAAAAGTTGTCATTTACGTTAAACTCTTATCTTAAAAATTAAAATATTGTATTAACCGAATAAGTGTTTTCCGATCCGTTTTATTTAATTTATCGTTTATATGGACGGATGTACAGACAAACATTCCGCCTAATCAACTCAGCATTTTATCCTGATCAAGAATATATATGTATATACATATATGTGGGATTGAAGATGCTTCATTCTATCTATTACTTACATTTGAACAAAACTATTTTTTGTATTTTTTTGCACACATTAAATAAAATATATTTATATCATTATATATATCAAAAACTAAAAATATTTACATTTTGTAAATTAATAAAATGGTAAGCTCTTCAACCCAAATACTGTGGAACTAGTTTGCATTGAGTAGAATATAAGAATGAATTATCTTCATTTCATGAGTAATCAATTTCATTACAAAATTATAATACACTCTTTAAAAAAACCTGTGTTTCCTAAGGAAAGACAAAAGGCACCAATATATGTATGTATTTATATCCTGAATAAAAATACAAAAGAAGATCTATTACATCCTAGCTTGTCTCATCTTATAGTGATGTTTACAAATCTGTGATTATCTGCTATCTGGATAAGTTATTATCTGCTGGGATAAGACATTGTTGCATTGCATAAGCAGCTGATAAACTGGCACATAACAAACTTATGGCAAATGTACACGCCATACAGCTCGTCGCCATTAAAAGCTGCTGCATTTTAATTAAACAAGTTAACAAACAGCAGCTGAAGCAGCAGTAGCGACAGCATCAGCGACGACGGCAGCAGCTGCAGCAGCTGCCACGTTCATATGTCAACAACAATGGGCGCTACAAATTAATTACATGGCACTCAGTGAGCAGCGGGTGGTAAACCCAAAAAGCCAGCACTCAAAACCATAAAATCCAATGCCCAAACCCACAGACCTCAACAGCAGTGCATCATTGTTCAATGCGAGAAGCCTGGATTTCGTTTGCATATGCGAGGCGTGCGATTGCTAAATTAGATTTTACCTAATTATGGCATTGGAAATGAAACAACAGTAAAAGGAATTGCCTTCAAGGAAAACAAAGAGAAAGACAAACAACTAAAGCGACTGAGAGATAGACAGCTATAAACTGCCGGAGTTAAAAGTTTTTGCACAAAAAGATAAGTAAACAAATAAATTAAAATGCAATATACTATATAAAAAACAACAACAACATTAACAATAACGCTAAAAACGAGAACAACAAACAGTCAGAATCAGAGACTGGGTAAGAGTGTTCTGACTAGTTCTGCTTGAGTTTTGGCTTGCGTTTCGAAGCTGCACTTTATAATAATTAAATCATTTATGCCAATTATAGAGCCAGCACATAACTATCTAAACGAGGCTGGCTGCTTCTCCCCACTACCACTTCGTCTTTATCTCAATCTGTATCTGCATTTGTATCTGAGTGTAAGTCTCACGAAGTGTGAGTGTGTGTCTGTATGTATGTAGCACTAATAATAAGAATTGCGTTTAATTAACGCAAGGAAAATTATTTCCTGCCGTCGAAGTTGTTCCCAGATATACAGAGTGAAAGAGATAGAGAGAGAGAGAGAGAGAGAGAGAGAGAAAGAGGAAAAGAGAAGTTGTTGCAGAAACTTGCTCAATTTGCTTGCCCAGATATAATAGCAACTATAACGATATCAGCATGCAGTGTAGCTACTGTAACACAATATTTAACTTGGCTCAGATAATGGCAGTTGGCAACACATAAAGATAGAAGCAGCACAAAATATTCACATTAAAATTGGGCCTACACATATACGTATTATAGTATAGTATTGACTGTAGCCATCTTGTTGGCAAATATACTTAACTTGGACAAAACTGCAATCTATATTCATTTTACATACATAAATACATTTTACGAATGTTTTCATTATTTTAAGGGCAGTAGAAATAATGGAAGGAAATATTCATCTTTATTATTTATCTTAAGAAGTTAAATTAAATTAACAGGAGTTTTGCTTGATTAAAAAATTATTATATTATAATATGTTTATTATTATCCTAGACATACCTATGTTACGAATATATGAGCTTTAAATTTTGAATCAATCTACCAATTATAAGAAATAATTGCTTATTTAGTAAGATTTAAATTTGACTCAATAAGTTATTTACTTTTACAACTTTTCAATAAATATACACAAGCCTAATTATATTTTATATAAATAAAATATCTTGAAAAATTATGTGAAAAGTTGAAAATTAAAAAATTTTACCCCAAAAGATTTTCCACTTAATTACCAGTGTTCAGCGATATTTTTTGGTATGGTGTTTGTTTTCAATAATATCGCCTCAGTGGCATATATAATAATTATTAGAAAGAAGAAGAAAATGTTAAATGTTCAAATTGTACGGCATCCGATGCAAGTGTATTTTGACCAATCTACTAGTTGGGTAACTGGTTATTATGTCAGCTGAGAGCTAAAGATATTTTGCGTGGTTGGTCATTTGTGGATGAATATCTGGCATTTGGCCATAAGCAATCACTACCAAGTTAAATAGTTAGTCAGACTAAAGCCAAGCCTCTTCGAGCACTTCAAATAGTGTGTGCTGCGAAAAGTTGCACGTTTTGGCCATAATAAATACAGTTTGTGGTCCTCGCAAAAGATACTCGTGTGAGTGCTCAAATTACAGATGAGCCGTTATCTTGCGGTTATTGTATGCGACGATATGTATGTACGTGTGTAAGTGAGCGAATGTGATTGGAACTTGGGTTGATTAAAGCGCTACAAATTGACTGACTGTCTGGAAATTATTAACTGCAACAGCAACAAACAACAGGCCCAACAATCAACTGAGCTATAACATTTAGTACGGAGTAGCAGCAGATCAAAAGGAAGTGGGTTGGAAAAGCGAGCAGAACGCATCTATAATAACTACTGCATTTGTGCGAAGTCAGAGCACTCGCAGCAGCAGCAGCAGCAACATCTTCTACAGCAGCAACATTTTAGAAGTAGCTGTTACTGTGTGTTATTGTTGTTGTTGCAGCAGCAATGCAATTTCTTATTTGCTGAGCTGTGGCAAAACTATGAGCACGTCGTTGCCTTATTTATTTAACCGCAACAACAACCGCAATAAGAACAACGGCAACGGCATAACAACACCAACAACTACAATAACAACTGCTGCAATTGCGCGCAATACATTGCACTAATCTGAGGCCAAAACGTAAAATGTTATTTAGAAAGTAACTCAAACTGTGCTGTAGTTTCATTTGCCACCAACAGTCGCTGTCAGCTTAAGTTTGTTGCCAGAACTGAGCATAATATCCCAACAGACAGACAGTGAGTCGGGACAGTTAGTACAAGATTTGCCTGTTAATGCTTGCGCATTGTTTCCTGCATCTATTTAGTAATAGTATATACATATATATTTTATTTTTTTTTGTAAGTGAATGGAAAGAACGAACAACAAGGTTTAGCAACGGCATAATAGAATATTATGGCAAACTCAAGCTAGTTTATGTTTGACTGTTGCCTGAGTTTTGAGTTGTATTTTAGAAAACCTGCAACTTCTACATAGTTCCTCTACTTAGGCTATGTTCTCTGTTCTGTAGCTTCAATGTAAGCTTGACCAAATGTAGCTGAGACATTTTAACTTGTTTTTAGTTACACACAGCTACACATACACACGGATAACATGTGCCTGTGTGCGTGTGTGCGTGTTACTCGTTTCTGCTGTTGTTGCACTTGTTTTTATGTTGAGATTTTTTATGCGTCCATTTGGTGTTGCTGCTGTTGTTGGTGTTGTTGCTGGCTCTGGCGGCTACTTTTCTTTGCTCTTTCGCTTTAATTAAAGACAAGTTTTCATTTTTCATTCTTTTCACATGTGACCTGTTGTGGTTGTTGCTCTTTAACTATTGTTGGTATTATACTTACAACATTGTTGCCCAAAACACTGATTGCAGCACAATTTCAACTGCTGCTGCTGCTGTTTTTGTGTCGCCATGCTATTTAAAAATAAATATTCTATCAGCTGCAGCAGCAAAATATGAAATTTGTGCATAAAAAATGACATCACGTTCACACCACACAAACAACAAAAACACACACACTCACTCACTTTCTCACAAACATAATTCAATGCTTGTAAATATTTGTACAGTAATCCACTTTGCCGACACTCAACCAAAGGTTCAGGGCTTGACTGCATATATGTAGGCCCTGGCGATTGCGCCTGTTTGTCTGATTTTGGTTGTGGTTCTGTCTAGCAGTTGGACCATTATATCTATGCTGATTGCCGTCTGCTGTCGGACTGTCGCAATAGTTGTGTCAACAGTTTAAGCAAAGTTAATCCTTTTTAAATGCGAGGCTTACCTGTTGACGGCGCTGCAACAGTGCTTCGTGGTGTTCAGCGTGTTAGAGCGCAAATGCATAAAATAGTAAACAATCAGGTAAATTCATAAACAACAACAATAACAACAATTGTATGTTGTAGATAAACTTGTCAGTGCAATTTGCAATCAGTTGCTTTTGGTATTTCTTTAATACTAGAACTCGATGTAACTTTCATTTATTTACTATTTACTGATTCAAGTTTTTTGATTTTTATTTTTGAAATGTTTTGTTTTGTATTTATTTGAGCTGTTGATTTTTGTTCAATTACTGTGGGTTAACCCACAATTAAATAAATCGTGTTACATTTATGCACTTTTGCACGTCACAGTTAATATGTTTTTACGTTATTCCTTTCTATTATCCTTATTGGACAAGGCCTTGACGAATAATGTTTGTGGCTCGCTTGAGCTTTTTGGATTTTGTTTCTATTTTTATTTTTTTGTTAAGAAAAAACTACAGCTACAACGTACCAAACGCATGCAGCGCACATATCGTACTGAATGTGGACTTAGCGCTTCCAAAAGACTTTTAAGCATGCTGGCAAGAAAGTCCAAGAAGTTAAGGCGAAAAAAGAAAAGTTGGAAGCTCCCAGCCAAAAGAGACGGAAGCACACAAAGCACACCACATACAAATGGTCAAGATGATCATCATTATCATGACGATTTGTAATCGGCAGGCAACAAGAGCGTAACAAACAACATAAAGAGAGTGTGTCAGAGAGTGAGAGAGAGATTGGAAGTGAGGGCGCTCTTTTAGCGATCGCAAGAGCGGTTTAGCCGGTTGCTCATGCGCACAATTTGTTCACTCGCACTCTTAACTTGGCTAAGAAAACAAAAAAACGTTTGACTTTTAGCATTTGTTTGGTGTAGGCAGATGTACTATTGCAAAGAACAGCAAGATATATCAGTTAGTTTCGAAGTGCCGCATATTAAATACTCTATAACATTGTATTTAATTCGAAGATGAGAATATTAGGCAAATAAATATTATTTTTACTATTAAAAAAATATAAAATAAGATAAAAAAATATATAATAACATTTAAATTATATGTCTTATACATAGGTTATTGTGTACATATTTTAAAGTACAAATCCAGCAAAAGAGAAAACTGTTTTGATAATGTTAATCTTGTAATGTATTTATCAATAAGTCAAGAAAGAAAGAACGCACCATCTACAAGTATTGGTTGGTTAATTGAATAGTCAATATTAACAAATGGTGCTGAGCGCCCCTAAAATGCAATAAATTGAATTGCAACTAATGAACTAAACACAAGAGTAACTAAATGCAAATTAATAAGCAGCGAGTTATGGAGATGCGTTGTGCAACGCGCTTGAACCGCTGTGAACTATGACATCTAGTACAAGACGGACGTTAGCTCAAATATCAACAACATTAAGCATATATTGAGCAATGCCAGGCAATGAGCAATGCATCGAACCTCAACTCCAGCTTTGATATTGACTGGCTCATTGAGAAATGAAAGTACATAAACTCTTCGCATAATTATGACCTGGAGAAATCTAGAATCCAACTAGCAATCGAAGCAATTCAGACGGCAGCAATGGTGGTAGCAGCAGCACTTTCTTTGCGGTTTTCAATTTAATGCATAGGAAGATGTAATGCATTACAGGAAGAAAACACTTGCCACACACAGAGATACGCACATTTACGAGCTTACACACTAAATGAACTGACTGTGTCGTGTAACTGGCATATGTGTTGCTTATTGATACATTTCATTTCATTGCTTGGCCAATGCAGCTGCTTGTTGTTCTATGCTTGCCATACAACATTGTATGTGTTGTATTTACGACGAAAATGGAGCCCATGTGCTTGTTCTTCCCTGGCTGGCAATGGCAACATACATCGAGCAATGGCAATAAGGATACAATAAGGATGCAGATAAAGATTCAAATACTGTGCGATATACAGAGTTTGAAAATACTACATGGATTTGCTAAATTACTGCCAACTTAAGCGCTTCTGCGGTAAATTCAATTAAACAATTTAGCATTGCTGTTGATTTTGTTACCTAGAAACAAATCCAACCGCACTTCCCACACCAACACCTCTTCCACACACTTCCACCACCTACAAACTGATCAAAATAAGCAACATATAGCAACTTCTGTTTACATTAAGCCAGAGTGTTCTCTCTCTGTGTGTGTATGTATAGCATTTGCTAAGCATGAAGTGTTATGCAAATATCACATTTTTTACTTGACTTTGTTTTCATTTGTGTTTAGTGCTTGGATTGAAATTTTCTACTTCATTTCCAAATTTTCAAGTTAAATAGCTTTAATAGTTTGCAAGCAAATTTCTAACGGTTACTTAATGCAAATCTTTTCACTATGTCCTTACTTGAAGTGTTTGGTAAACAGATGCTTCCATTTTTAACGCTAAGAGCTTTTTGCATACCTACTCTTAAATAAATGAACAATTCTGAACGGCAAATTTAATTAGAAATTTACTTTGTGAATTAAGTTTCGCGAGTGTTTATTTGCGTTCTAGAACGACTAGAAGAGTAGCACCCATATTAAAAATTAATATTAAAATATTCCTTTCGCAAAAATAAAAATTTAATTAATGGGATAGTGTCCAATGGCCATTTCCACTCCTCTTTGTACCTTAGTACAAAAACTATAACTGCAAGTTCACTAATTACTATTACGAGATTGTATTAATGAGTACTACATGCAACTAACGTCCTTGTGACGTTGTGTCTGAAAGATAAAACTTACAAAAAGCGGTATTTTAAAGCAAAAATTAAATACCGCCCAAATACAAGATGAGTTTTATTGCAATAGCATAAAATGTGAACTGTAAATACTCTACTGAAGTAATTTATTTATTGTGTGCAAATAATTGTCTAGCTAAATATATCATAAGCTTGCATAAATGCATAAGACAGAAAAATATATAATTGATAATTAACAAAGACTCTTAACAATCTTTTATATTGGAATGCACGTGGGCTCAAAAATTCATATTTGTTGTTATCGACAAGAAATATTTTAAAAAATTATAAGAAATATTGATGATTAGAGATTTTAGAAGCTTACTTGAGGCTTAAAATATGTTTTCCCGCAAAAAATTGCATATTATTTTTGTTTTTAATTATAGTAATGATTGTCAAAAACTCTATCCATTTAGGATACACAGTGTGTACATATTACAATTGTCAATAAATTGATACATTTAAGTTTGGGTCTTTCAATATGTAATATTTCAATTTTCTTTATTGGTAACAATTGAGCGAACACATATTCTAAGTAATTATTCCCTTTTAAAACTTCGTATATACTATAAGTTTGTTTAGTTTTGAGTATTTTCCAAATCATTTTTAAATTTACAATATACATATTGATGAAATATCATGGATTTTATTTTTTCAGATAAAAATACATATTTGTTATACATTTTTATTATATTCTAGAATTCATATTTTTTACAACAAAACCAAATTTTGAATAAATAACCTATTTAGCAATTATGCAATAAATGATATTTAAACAACCATTATTCATTAATCATATTTATGGAGTTAACAGAACTAACAGATTTGCATAGGGCATATGAAATGTGAACGATTTGGCAATAGCACTTACTCAATTAATTTATCATTTATCAAGAGGTTATTGCCAAAACTACAAGAATAACAACAACAACATCACCGTCAGCAGCAACAGCAGAAACTTGACTGCAACAACAACAGCCAAACACACAGTGTGGCTGGCGGAAGGTGGCACAGTCGCCATTCAAATATCGCAGTCGAGTGTCCACAACGGTCAGCGGCGACAGGCAAGTGTTGTTGATGCTTTTATTGCTGTTTGTTGGTGCGCCTTTTGCTGCTGTTGCTGTTGCAGGCCGGTTTCAAATTCTCTTGCTTGTTATTCGCTCTTGCAACTCTCGTAACAACTGACTTTTGGGCGGCATGTGGCAGCAAATGGTGTAAGGGATGGTGCGGGGAAATATTGTGGCAGCCTTGTGCTTCATACAACAGCCCCATTACGCCCATATTTCTGGCCATTTTCAGCCGCTTGTTTTTGCCTATTACCTCGAGCTGTTTGTTGGTGGTGTTGTTAATGCCGAACTCGCGAATTTTGACATTTTCAATTGTCATTTGGATGTTTTTCTGGTAGCCCTGCGCCTGCTTCTGTTGGTGCTGTGTTGGCTGTTGATTTTTGCAGTTAATTTTTATACCCTTAACCTATGAAATGGGTAAAAAAGTGTATAATGGTTTTGTGCAAAAGTATGTAACAGGCAGAAGGAAGCTTCTCCGACCCCATTAAGTATAAATATTCTTGAACAGCATCAACAGCCCAGTCGACTTAGCCATGTCAGTCTGTCTGTCCGTTCGTCTGTCCGTCCATATGTATGAACGCGTCGATCTCAGGAACTTCAAAAGCTAGAGACTCCAGATTTTGGATATAAGCTCTTCTAATCCCTAGGCATAGCAAGATTGTTTGATTCAAATTTTCGATTACTTTTCCGGTTTACGATATACACATGTCATCGATAACTAAAAAATCTTGAATTTCAAAAATTCAATTCAAAATGAAAATAAGTATTGAAACTATTAAACAAGTAATGAAATTTTTGAATGAAGCCATCAAGCATTGGTACAGTGGTATTCGTACATATGTGTGTGTCTGTCAGCCCGACCGTCTGTCCGTCTGTATGGTCAATGGTTAAGGGTATCTTCTTGTCGAGTTTACTCGACTAGAGCCTTCTTACTTGTTTGTTTTGATATTTCCATTTGTCAATAATAACCTCACCGATAACGCTTGCCCAATAACGATGGCTGCTGTTGCCGGTTTCCACTCTGGAACGAAAAAATTGGATTTCTAGTCAAATGTGTATTCAGCAACAACTGAAAGCGGTTTAATATAATAATACGGATACGACACCTCCTCTCGCCAGCAGCAACATTTTAATTACTCACCGTTACAAAGCACAGTTATAGATACTTATGCACAATGCAACTGCTGACTTCTGTCGGTGTAACTATTGAATTTAGTTCAGTGTTTCATATACAACGGCAGAGTTCTAAGGAAACTCAAAGCTGTCATGAACAGCTAGGTCATCATTATCATTACCGGCATCGGCGGTCACATCTCTTGACCAGCACAATCGACCAAAAAGCACTTACATCAGCAGCACCCACATGCTAATGAGACGCACAAACAGCAGAGAGAGAGAGAGAGAGGGAAGAGGAGACATTAAAGGGGTTATAGGCCTGGTCTGGTCAGGTATGAGAGCTGACTTGTTTATCTCTTTCACACATAAATTGTAAATCGGCTTAAGTTAAACAGCAGCCATCAGCAGCCGTCACCATCATGATCAATAATAACCCCGTGGGGCAAGTGTTGAATGGATTTCATTTAGCTGCAAGAATACGCGTTGAATATGAAGTGAAATATACATGCATATATATATATAATAACAGACACAAAGCCAGACAAACAGACACAGTGAGAGAAAAAGAGAGAGAGAGAGAGAGAGAGAGAAAGAAAGAGAGAGAGAGAGAAAGAGAGAGAGAGAGAGAAAGAAAGAGAGACAGATACAGAGAGAAAGGCATTTCAAGTTAGCAATCTGGTAAAAAATCTGTGTCGAAAGCAAACAGTTGACGCAGCCAACTGTTCTTGTTGTTGTTGTCGCTGTTGCACTTGCGCCGCTGTTGTTCTTTTAGTTAACTATTGAGATGAAGAGATGGTGGCCACGATTACCATTGCCAATCCCATTGAAAAATGAAATGATGTTGCGCCTGTGCAGCGGCGACTGTCGGTTCTAAGAGGCCCCAGCAGCGATTGTTGCAGTTGTTCTTGTTGTTAGCATAAAGAAACACAGTTACAGTTAAATAAGCAAAAGTTTCCAAGCCCGTCTCGCTTGACGTATATGTGTGTGTGTGTGACTAAACGATTTCTTCGGAACAAAAAGAAAAGTCCAAGTCCGACTTCAACTCTGAATGCGTTCTCCCGACTTGGCCACATGCGAGCACGCATTTTACCGTTTGAGAATGCAACTGTGCGTGTTTGGGCCGGGCCTTAAACATTCTCACATCGCTCTGTTCGTTCTGTTGTTCTTCTTTGCAGTGGTTTTTTCGTTTTTGTTGTTATTGTATTTGTTGCTGTCGCATTTTTATCCGCAATCTGTCTGAGCGCAGCGGAACTGCAAGAAAAAAAAGCTAACGTATCATAAGCATAAATGCGCAACAATTGCTTACCGTGTATTGATGATGCTGCTGTTGTTCTTGTTATTTTTGTACACAACACTCACAGAGAGAATGAGTGAAGGAAAAACTGTGTCATGAGAAGGCAACATTTGCCAGCTCATGAGGTGTTTATCCAATTATTAAATAAATATAGTTCTTAAATAATTGTTAGAAATATACAAAAGTGTATTCAATTAAATGTATGTTGAAGCGTTTCTATATTTATCTTAAATATACCAATTTAATTTAAAAGAAAGAAAGTAAGAAAGTTTTATCATAAGTATTAGCATAGCTGCTAGTTGAAGCTATTACTTCAAACATATTTAGGATATTTCACTAACAGCTTATTCTACTTCTGTTCATGAAATTTCTACATGCAATTGTCAGTCCAATAATTTGATTTATCACCTAACATTTGGCTTTGTAAGCATTTTATGTATTTTGCTCTAACAATTTATTGGCAGCAACGACGGCAGCAGTGGTAGTAACAGCAACAACAACATCGATGACAGGCTGCAAGCATGCAATTGTCAGCGTTACGCCAATAATTGTATTGATCAACAACTAAAATCCCGACAGCAACAACAACAACGACGAGAACAGCGGAATCCAAACAAATATTACGGTTGAGGTTTATGCGAATGATAATGGTCAATAACCTTTTGACCAATAAATCAAATGTTGGCGTTTGGTTTAACTATAATTTAAATACCACAGTCAACGAGGGCTGGTGTAGGCCTTGTTTTCGAAGTCAGATTTCATAGAGATAATCATAGACACAACCCAGCGATAAGCAACAAAAATAAGGCAGCAACAACAGCAGATTGAATGACAATGACAGCGACCATAAAAACGAACAACTAAAATAATCGATCGTAAATGCCTAGTGACAATAAAATTGATGACAAACCAAATCAACAAAACAGAAAATGAACCAACTAGAATAGAGCCGAATAGTACCGAATAAAATTAAACACAAAACGAATCCAAATAATGCAAATCGAATTTGCGTTAGCCGTTTTCTTTTTCTGCTGCTGTTGCTGCCATCGGGCTGCTTTGGGCTGTAATTTTAGTTAATACCCTGTAATATGGGATTAACATAGCATTTTCAATGTTATTATTATTATTAAATGTTATTTGAGACATAAGAAAACCGATTTTTTTAACAACTTAACAAGAAAACAACTGGATGATATTTTGATTATGATAGATAAAACAGTTGCGATTATATATTTAATATTCAAAAAATATATATAGTACTTATAATGCAAAAATGACGAAATGCATTAATAGTTTGTGTATGACAACTAAAATCCCCTGCTATATTGTCAATAATTGGGGGAAAAAACTTTTATTGCTCCGATTTTAAGACCAATAAATATTATAGGCTATTCAAAATACATACATGCATCATAAAATATAGCAATTATTCATTTAAATTCATGCTAGAGGGTATCAAAAAGTATAGTTTAGTTGCGTACATTTTGTAGTATTTCCTTTAAGTTTGCCAGCGTCCAAGTTACCAATTACTGTTGTTGTTGTTGTTTTTGTTTTTGTTATGTATTATGCTACTTGAACGTTAAATGAAATTAAGCTGACGTTCGGCTTGATTGGTTCTCTAGAGGCCAAGCAATGTCGGTCCACAATTGACTTTGTCTTTTTCACTTAATCATTTATAGTACCATCGGAAAATCAAATATATACGTACATAAACAACAAACAAACACACACACACATAGAAAATGCAGACCCATAATAAAGCTGCTTCTAATGACACTGCAAGTTCTGTAAAAGCTGTCACGCCTCACCCCATCTCACTTATTTTTCGTTATTATGTTCGATGCCGGGCACATACACATACACATACACACACACACACACACACAGACATAGAGAAATAAGCACAAATCAACTGCAATTATGCTGAAAACTCAAAACTGTACTTAATTTTCAATTTTCAATGGTAATCAATTTTGTAATTGAACATTTGGTTAGAGGTTTTCATAGATGATGCTGATTCAGTTGCTGCTGCCGTTAGAGGCTTTCAGTTTACGACCATTGTTTCTTCAGAAATTGCATCAGAACTTGATTCAATGTCCAAAATGAAAGACTGAACACTGTGAATTTTCCCCCAGAACGTTTGTTGTTGTTGTTGTTGTTCTTGGGATGCGCGCTTCCCTTTCCCCATTTTGGCTGTTCGCCTTCACTATCTTCGTTTCCCAATTTTGTGTTTTTGATTCTTATTTAAAATTGCATGCTCATCTCTTAAGTGAACATGCTGCATTTAATTTAATTTATTCATGTTTCCTTTTAAGAGACATGCATATATATACTACACACATGTATATGTATGCTTATATGTATATGTTTATATGTATGTTTATATATACAATACTGTATCTGTATATACGGAATATTTTTTTTCGTTCTTAAAAGCCAAGCGGCTTTGCTGTCGCTGCTACTATTGCTGCTGTCCGTTTGGACATTTTCCGTATTGGTGTTGCCATTTTATTTTTCTGTTTTTGTCAAGAGGGAAAATATGGCTCTATTAGTTTTCCTCTCTGCGGGGCGACTGCAATGCCTGACTGCACCCAAGGGCTGTTATTTAATTATTTTGTCAATGTGCTTTTTTTCTTGTTTCTTTTTTTTCTGTGTTGACCTCAGAAAAGAAAAACAGAAGCAACTGCAGCCGAGCTAAGCTGAGTTCTTATGCTCTCGGCTTATTCAGCTTGCCACTTATGCTGTGCTGGTTTTTGTTCCTATTGATTTTATTCGCACAGCAGCAATAGCAATAGCAATGGCGATGGTACAATGTTCCGTTCAGATGCGATTGGCTGTGCTCTGTTTATTTCATGCTTCTTTTTTCTGCAGCTTTTATATTTTATCATTTTAGATACGTGGCATTAATCGCTATCAAATCTGTCACCTTTTATGTATATGTATCTATTGTGAATTCTATTGAATAGAAAACAAGAAATCACACAATGGATGTCCACACAAGCTTAATTATTGCTCAGGCCTTATAACTTATTTCTTTGCAATAGTTTCATTCTATATTGCCACCGAAAACAGTTTGACAAAGAACAAAAGCGCCTAGAAAGATTCGCTGTATGCCAATACAAGTGAGTGAGTTGTTGTGTGTGTGTGTGTGTGTGTGTGCTACACTGAAACTGCTAGTTGCTGTAGAGACATGTACATAAAAAACCAAGAGTGAGAAAAGTTTATTCTGGTCAAACTGCTTCCGTCTGCGGAGTTGACCTAAAAAACACACAAAATTAATAGAGAGAAAAAAAATCGCACAAAACAACAAATAAACCGAATTTAAGAGCGACTTGCGATGCGTGAAGAGTCAGCGAGTAATAACGAAATATTCAAAAATTTTATTCAAAATTAGAATTTCCAATGCTCTTCCTTAAGGAACTGTAAAATAAATAACAAAAGGAAAAATAGCAAAAACTGAAAAACATATTTAATTAATATAAAAATATAGCTCAAATTGATATGTGCATGGCTTAAAACCTATGTGTTGGCTTTTATTAAATATTTATGTATATAAACATTAAATATATTTCGACCAATAAATAGATACATAAATCGTAGATACCCATGAGCAAATCTTTTGGGCATTTCTTACATTGCTTTATAATTGACATAAAGAAACAATGGCAAGAATAATGTTTAATACTCTTATGCGCATTTTACAAAGAAGCGCGGAAATTAAATAGTAATAAAAAAAACTCAAAAGAATTGTTTTGAAAAAAGAAATAGCTGCAAAATTGGTTGACAACAGATGACAGAAAACAACAAATAACAAAATCAAAAGAACTGCCAGACTACAGCTTCAGGTTGTATTGAAACGTCGTTCATAGAAAAAATGTCTTTGTGATTAAAGATATGAACTTTTGTTTTTTTTATAGGGTTATGTTTTTATTTATGTATAAATAAATGACACTCACTTCATTTTTGTATGGTCTCTTTCCAAACTTTATTCGATTTAATAACAGAGTATTTAAAAGTCGGTAATTTGCTATTTGGTTTTAATGCTGCTATTCTAGCAAAGTTATGTCGCTTGCCTGTGTATTTTGTTACAGTCAAATAAATATTTAAGTAAGTTTTATGTGTTCATGCAGCGCAAAAACGAAGCGAGCGCAACGCGACGAGACGCTACGTGCCGTGTTCTGTCTCAGCTTGTCGTGGGTACGCTACTACGGCTCTCTTCCAGCTGGACAAGATAGAAAAACTTGCGACTTTTCCGCAGCCTGTTGACATAAAGCGCGTTTTTATACCCTGAACCCATGTGATAGGTAAAAGAGGGTATGTGTGTTTTAGCAAATACATGTAGAAGACAATAGAAAGCTTCTCTGACCTCATAAGTTTTATATCTATGTGATAAGCATACAATACCCTGCCCGTGTCTTCTGCTGTCTATCTGTAGATTTGGAATAAGTTTCAAATATTGTAATAACTTATTTTAATTTGCGATGCACGCATTCCGGCGATAACAATAAAATTTTGAATTTGGTATACTTAGATATGGTTTTCGAAACTATCTAATATTTAGGTTTTTCTTGCCGGCTCGAGGTAAAAAATAAAATATAAAGTAGGAAGGTCGCCAAATCCGCCATATCAACAAAATAATGAAATTTTTTATTAAAACCGGTTGAGAATCACCAACAATATAAGAAAGTTTGAATTTTAGTTATCAAGCATTGGAGAACTAGTGCTGTCATAGCCGTACTAGTGAGGTCAAAAGTTTAGGGCACTTCCTAGCAACTCTACTTACACTGTGAGAGTAAATGTGCTGCTGTTGTTGTTGTTGTTAGTTTTGTTGTCCATTTAATTATGTTTTCATTTCAGCAGCAAGCTCCAACTTTATAGGCTGTGAAATAGAACTACTTTCGTTTTGTTAAATCGCCTGATTCACTGAAGTTTGATTTTGTTGAAGTTGCACTTATAAAGCACTTTTCTTAATTCTCTCACACACACCCTGAGGCCACGCTTTTTTTGTGGCACTGCGTGCGGGCACAGGCAACAAATAAAGATTCCAATTCAAGTTGGCAGCAACATAAATTGTCAATATTGGCCATTTGCTGTTCTTGTTGTTTTCCACTTTGGCACTGATTTGATTTTAGTCTGACCGTTCTGACCGCTGGCTTTTCCTTTTCTTGTGCCTTTGCCCTTGCCGAAGACTGTTTCGGCTTTATGACCAGCCGTATTTTCGTCCGAAATATCACTTTTTTATTGTCATTTTATGAGCGCAGCGTGTCACTGGTCAACTCTGTGGCTGTTGTTAAAACGTGCGCTGAAACTTTCGATTAACGAAAATTATTTCACTACATTAGTGTTACAATATGTATGCCTAAAGCCTGCAATAATTGGGATTTGGCTTTTATTGAGATATTTTTCTTTTTATGACAGGCTACGACAAAATTTAGCTAACTATCCAACTTACTTATATAATTTTTATTCTTCTCTTTTATACAACATTACCTTAGCAATGGGAAATAGTTTTTTCCTTATCGAAGGGCAGTTCTTTAAGATACCGGTGGTGAACCTGTAAATATAAATATATGCTTCAAGCTATTTTGTATAAATAAAGTATTAATATTTTACTTGCTGTATTACAAGCTTTTATTTAGGGTGCGCCTAACTTATTTTTATACCAAGAAACAATGCAATAACAGGCAAGAGGAAGCAAAGTCAATATAGTCATGTCCAACCCTACTTCTTTCTGTCTGTATGTAGGATTGAGATTTGAGACACATGCCAGCTCAAGGCCAAGAACAATAAAATCTTGACTTTGTAAAAATCGGCTGCGAAGTACCGAATATACTAAAGACGCTTACACACATTCACACTAACAAATATTGTTGACGATATATCTATGGTTCAGGCTAGAGTCTTTTACTTGGTTTACCGTATTACGCCATACCAATTCTTCTTCATTTTTGAACTCTAATCAAAAATAACGAATTAAATATAAGCCTCGACTCTAATCATGTTTGTTATTTCCACAATTAACTTATATATTGAATTTGTAAAAAAATATTTTCGAGTTTTTCCAAAAAAAATCAATCTGTGTTTGTTTTTCTTTGGAGCTACTTTAATGAAGCAGTTCTGTTTCTTAATTAAAAAATATCAGCTTACAGGGTGTCTCATAGTTAATTATTTTTCTGCTGCGCAATTATGCCATTAGACCCGTGTGCGCTGTTTTCTAAGTTAAACGCGTTGGGCCAGAAAACTGAACGTCAGCACTTTTATCTCACTAAGCCAGTCAGTCATTTAGTCACTCAGGCAGTCAGGAATACTGAGCAACAGCAGCACACTTAAAGAGTGTGGGTGAAAATCACCAATAATTTCATTCAGCTTTCTCCCATTTGAGTTTAAATAGACTGAGGTCCGTCTGCGATGAGTTCGCAGAAGTTAGTTATACTACTTGCTTCAAGCCACAAAAAAAAACTTGTGACAACATTGCAGTCCAACGCATCCGACTGCAAAATACTCTGATATCAGTCAAAAATTGGGTGTTGAAGAGTCAGCTGTCAAAAGGGATTACGGCGCTCTATAAATGCGAAAGATATGGGCATCCCCTTTGGCTGTATGTGTGCTTTATCGATTTGTTATCGATTTCCCAACTCGCCCAGTGAGCGTAGCACCCTGACCCATGGTTTGACGAGCATATGGACCAAAATATTGACTTCTTATTTTACGGGTGCCAAAAAAGGTTTCGGTCAGACAGACACCATGCATAATACCAATATACTCTTTACCTTCGATATCAGAGTATAAAAACCAAAAAAAACTCTATTCTAGCGCAAGGTCAGCGGTAGTTCTTGTGTACCAACCAACAACACATTCATTTACACACATACACACACAATCACTCATATTCATAAATAAGGTTCGCTTTTTGGAGCTTAGTTCCGTTGTGTAGCAACCCCAGATAGCTTTCTGCTTTGCTCCAGCGATACAAATTACGTGCCCAACACTTTTGTCATGCGCGTTTTAACTTGCTGCATGCTAAAGCTAAAGTTGTTAGTCACTCGACGTTCATTATTCTACCTGACCCCACCACATTCCGACTGTAGAAAAGAAGCATTCACAGCAATTTTCACGCCACTTCATCTGCAGCTAATTTTACTTTCGGGAACAGCAACAATTTTAGACTTAGACTCCAATTATATATACATAAGTCCCAGACGCATGCGCATGCGTCTCACGTAGTCAGTCTGTCCGACTGCCGATTGTCAGAGTGTTAGACTCTCAGTCTGAGTTGTGGTATGAATTGCTGCTGCTGTTGGTGCTGCTGTCAACTTTCTGTAAAAGTTCTTTGGCTCTTCCATATATTTTTTTGTATGGTGCTACATATAGATACAATCTTTTACTGTATGTATAAATATTATCTTCGGAACTAGTTGAAGTCTTTTTGGCGTAATATATCCACGTCAAGCGCATTGTTTTGAAAATACTCGACATTATTATAATGATAATTATCTCAATTAAAAACCAAATAAAATTATAATGATTCCTAAACAAAAATTGCAACGAAGTTCTTGCAACGATTATCAACTATCAGCGAATTCAATTATCTTTATCACAATCTCCACAATACTTTCACAGGCTCAAATTTTTTATTTGTTGAGTCATCAAATTAATTATAAATGATGTATGAATATGAATTTTTTATTAAACATTCTTTTGACCATTGTTTATAGTATTTAAAAGTAAAATTAAATTTTTCTTTTGTTTTAGTTTTTGCACTTCTAATTTGCTGTCTATTATTATCTGGTGCACATCTTTATGGCTAATTTACATGTTTTATAATATTTGGCTGAGCTGGATGCTAACTTCACGCATCTGCAACTGCTGTTGTTTTTACGTTTGTCGCGGCTGCTGCTCTTGCTGAGACTCGCGTAATGTTAATGTCACATTATGAACGCCTTTGTTGTCACATTAAAACAAACATAACTACTACGTGACTAATTATGTTGATATCAAACATGTTTATATACACATATTAATATACATATGGTATATTTTTCCTTCATTTATTTGTGCTATTAACGACGTTTGTCAGTGTGTGTTGAAGAAAGTGAAATTAATATTAAGTGCGCGTATAAAATGTTTGTATTTATGTTTTGTAACATTTTATTTACATCGAGGTTGCGAAAAATGTTTTAGTATTAGCGGCTAAGTATTACATTGGCAAAACATTTTTTCAGCCGACCAAGACTTAAGCTTTATTTTAATTAAATTTATTTGTTCAATTATAATATAATTGACAACATTTGGTATTCCAAATAATTTTTGTGGATGTTTACACATTTGTTTTAATTTAGATTCTAAATGCTATTATTACCATGCAATATCAAAATTTAGTGCATTAGCAAATGTGTTGAGCATTCTACAGCAATTTTAGTTTTTAGTTTTTAGTTTTATTTGTGTATCTTTTATTTTCTCCGGGTAACCTCGTGAGTACACACTTATGAAACTATTGTACGGTCATCGATGCTAACAAGTGTAACAACGGAGTTGCTTGTGACCTTAGTGTAAATGATTTATAAGACTTTGACTATAATTTTTTTTTGTCGTACAGTTCTTATTGTTCTTAAACGGTATCTTCAAGAAAATACATACATTTTTTTCTAAAGCTAATATTTCGAATACAAATTTTTTATTGTGAGCACTATTTTAATTTATCTTATTTGCCCTTAAGGAACGTACTTAAATTTGAAAAAAAAAAAACTCAGAAAGAAAGATAAAAAAAACATAAGAAAGAGTTTAGAAGAGCTTGCACTTAAGCGGAGTTTATTCCTTATACATTTGTGTTGACATTTCTCAAAGAGTCAATGTCTTAAAATTTTTCAGTTTGATCATTTGTCAAATTTGATCAGTTAGAACAACTTTATCATATAGATGTTTTAGTTTTAGTGTGAAAATCAAGTGGGCTTTTAAAGTGTAAACATTACATGGCTTCCTAAATATGGCATTCAATACTTTATCTTTTTGTAGATAAACTTAAACATTTCTACGATTCACGATAGCTGATTTGATTATTTTATAAATTATGTATGTATTCACAATTAAGATAGTATTTTGTTTAACAACATAAATATAACTATTTAGAAGTGCAGACCGAAAGACAATGGAATAGCAATCACGTTAACACCTAACAAATATAAATGGCATCAAATGCATATTCTGCTATACAATTTTAAAGTTTGTCATAAGAAAAGTGCCCTCTTTTTCTTTATATACCTACTGCGAATTATACATTAACTTGAAAACTTTTACATGCAAAGTTCTGTGCAATGTTTGACAATATTATAGCTTTAACATAAATTTAGATAATGTTAAGAACACACATTTAGAAATCTACTCCACTTTGTTAAATTGACTTTGGTTTATTAAAATATTGTACTACTTATTCTCAGTTCTATCAGAAATTCCCACAAATTAACTTCTACTTGCAGTATACCCTACACTTAAGTTCATTCACCTTAATGTAATGGTCAGTTTTATGGTCATATCGACTAAAGTCTGTAGTTGCATGAAGCTTTCCTTTTCTATGTGCATGTAGACTATTTGAATTTATTGCCACATTTTTTGGAACCCAGTCAAATGAAAGTGATCAATTTTGTGCGATACGCACTGATATTTTCACCAAAAATATATAAAAAAACCAAAACGAAACAAAGCAAAGCAAACGACTCATTTAAAAATAGTTGCACGTAATTTAGTACATGACAACAAAAATAGCAGCAAACGGCAACAGCGGTGAATGCTACCTGAAACTAAAATGCGACCTGAAAATAAAAAGAAAAGTGAAAAAAAAAAACCAAATGCAAATGCGTTGCTTGTCTCTTCTAATACTTCTTCTTTAAGCTGTTGTCTTTGTCAACAATGAACTACACGATAAATGTATAAAGACCGCATGAGAATGCAGGGTGGTGCGGTGCCAAAAAAAAATGGACATTGAAACTGAAAGTTAATTAATTAAATTTTTTTATAATTTAAATTTTCGAAGAGTCTCATAATAAATGCTAAGCACGCTCTTCATTGGCACAATGCACGTTTTTAAGCGTTGCTTAAGATGATTCATATATGAAAATAAAAAAGTTTAACCCAAGTGTTAAGCCGGTCAAACGGGGCGTATGCATTATATATCTAAAAATAAATGGACAGTGTTAGATTGAATAAAAATCGTATATTTAAAGCTGTCAAAAACAATTTGAGCTGAAACGCAAACAGACACACACACGCATAGATGCACACACCCCTACGTTGTGGCCCCCATATAGTGTCAGGCAGCATGGTTTGCAACAGCAACATCAACAACAATAACGCACAGCTATAACAAGTGAAGTGCGGTTTTGGTTTCATGGCTACGGTTTTGATTGCTGCCATCGCTCAATTGATTTTCCACTAATGCCATCGATTGGCACAAACTAAAATAAAAGTAAAATGAAAAGTATTAAAAACAAGTAAGGACGCTGTCTTTTGCATGCCGAATAATAAACACTCTTATAACAAACCTACTTGATTTGTTTTCATTCAACCGAGTGCAATAAAAATAAAAAAATATCTTGACTAGTTGTTTATTTCTATACAAAAGACGGACAGATAGACAGAAATGTCTTTGTTTTTTTTCAGAGTTCATGACAAAATCATAACATACTTTTCAAGCGTATAGAAATGACAAACACACACACAAAATTGAACAACAAAACAAACAATTTGTGATGCGACATTGTCATAAAATTTAATCGCAACGGAAATAAGAATACACTCATTTAATTCAGGCCAAAACATTCAAAACTTAAATGGGATTAGTTGCGGCTACGCTTCATTTGACAGTGTGTTAAACGCTCATTAGTTTTGGTTTTATTTTTTTTATTTGTTCGCCAAAGCGAAATGTTAAAATCAGCATAAAAAGCTGCCAGCAGATTAATTCTTAAAAAAATTTATAAACGTCATCAGCTCAATATAAGACAAGTGAAAATGTTGTAGTTAGGAGGAGCCGTCTGCGCAATCTCTGATACGATAAGACCGGTGTTAGGGAATGTGCTCGCAAAGGGCCGGTGGGCGTGATGTCCTAGAAAATGTGGGACTTATGTGTGTCTTATCGATTTGCACAGCCAAGTTTATCGACTTGTATCGATTTCCCAGTCTTTCAATGGACGATGCGTACAATTTAGATACTTTCTCTGACAAACACATATACCAATGACGAACATTGAAAAAAATATTATATACTCTCTACGTTTTGTTTTTGAGAGTATAAAACAATCTTTTTATTTATGATTTTTTTTTTAAATCATTTTACTATTGTATATTTTAAAGCTGTCAAAATTGTTTGCCAATTGTTTTAATTGGTAAGCCGCAACACACATAAATCTTCTCTGATGCCGATGCACCCAGTTGGAGGTGGGATGGGATTTTACTTAATGTTCTGTTTTTTGTGGGCCACTTTTAAATACAGATTTGCATTGTATCAAGCTTGTCGTCTCTAACACCCACATATTTACTGAAAGTCGTTTGACTCTGTACATGCTCCTACGTCCTTCGCTACATGATTCCATATTTATATTTAAAGCTTATAATATTGATTTATAGATATTTTCTTTAAATTGTTTATTTTTAAGCTCAGATATATATTAAATATTACATGTTTTCTAACTATAACCTACCCAGTAGTACTGGTGGTGGTAATTTAATAAGTACTCCTAAGGTAAACGAGCCTCAAATTGTATGCGAAGGAAAACAAATGAAAGTTTAACTCCAGTCAAAATTTGTTTGGAAGTAGGACAACAGCTGAGGCACTCGCCGCATTAACGAAATATGTCAGAATCAAATACTGTCACAATAAGCTACAACATAAATATTTATTTTTAAGGTTTTTTTTTTATAATATATAGCTAAAACAAATGCACGATAGGCAACATTTAAAATTCACTCTCTCTGGTCGCTGTAGTTATAAAATTATAAATTAAAATAAGATATTATTAATTTATTACTTCGGGTTAGCCAAATCACCACTCTTAGGTGGGCCCTATTTCGCTGGTTTTAGGTAAACGATGAGGTAGCGATTGACCCCAAAAGCCGGCATTCTATAAAAAACCGAAATGATTTGATGATGAATTTAATTGCTTAGGTTGCCGAAAGTAAGTACTGGCGGTCGCCAGTGGGTAGAGTTTATCACTAGTGCTGCAGGATATATTTTAAATGTTTATTTTCAACACATACATGCTTCAATGCTTAAGCACACACACATAGTTATATTATTATTATTAATTATGAAATTGATGAAAAATTCATTTGGCTTATTTTGGTATTATATTTTTACACGCATTTGATTTTGTGCACTTTGCATTTGTGAATTTTGTATTAGACAGAAATATGTAATAAACTTACAATGTCATATTGGCAATGTTATAAATAGTAGATTTCACCATTTTCTGCATTTTTATACTCTGACACTGAGTGTACAGAGTATAAGAGTGTCTATTCGTCCGTCTGTCCGTATGAACGTATACACTTGAATCTTTGCAAATATCTTGATCTATTGGAGGGCTGCAAAATCAATAACAAGTCGTTTAACATTGAAGTGAAAATCGAGAAAGCAAACACAATTCCCACACTTAAACCATTTGAGCTATATAACTTTGTGGAATGATAGATGTTTTATCACAGTATTCCGCAGTCGGTTGTGTTCGAATGCAACGTTTTTACTTGTTAATAATGCATTTTTTTTTGTATAAAATAACCGAATATATATTTTTGAATTTAATTGTAAACTGCATTAGTTAAAATCGATAGAGCTGCATGAAGCTTTGTTTTATATGTATATTTATTTAAAATGCAATTTATATTCTACACCATTTAAGCTTACAATCAGTGATTTCTTTATCACAGAGCTGCCTTTGTTCTAGCATTTACTTTGGTTTTGCTGGCTAATTAGCGTTAGTCAACACTGAAAAACCGCACTGAAACGTGTGCTGTGTGAAAAATGAACGCAATAAGAAAATACGTAAAAAAAAAGGAGATGGAGATGCAGTAGAAGAACGAGAAAAATCTGTGCTAATTTGAAACTTGAAATCACGACTAATGAAGATTTAAGCAGCTGCATCTGCGGCAAATGAATGTGTGTCTGTGTGTTGTTGGTGAAGGTGGTGGGTGTGCCTGTAGCTCAGCTGCAAATCGCCAATGAAAACAAAACGTACACGAAACGGCGGCCAAGAAGTGCGCTCAAAGCCAAACAAGCATAGTGGCAAATGCAGTATTAATAAATGAAAACGTTCCGCGTGTAGATTGCACTTTATGCATGCATGTGCTTCTGTAAGCGGATCTATCTGTGTTTGCGTGTGTGCCACAGTAGACGTGGACAATACCACCTTGAATAAGATGTCCCCTGTTTTACTGTTGTCTCTCTTTCTCTCTCTCTACCTCTTGCTTGCTCTATTTGTTTGTATATCTCTGTGTACAAGCGCGGATATAAGCTCGTGCGCTGTCGCTGCTGCTGCTTTTCCGGTGTGAATTAGCGCCGAGTGCCACATGAAATTTCCTGTTGCTGTAAATTGCAGCTGTAGCTGTAAGAATCGTTGCGTTTCTTTGGGCTGCCCTTTAATTGCTATACATGGCGGCGTTCGCTTTAAAATTGAATGCATAGCAAGCACTTAACACACACTCGGCGCTAACCGCCAACAGTTTTTGGTCAAATTTTATATTGTTGTTGGTATATTTGCTGCTGTGTTGTGCCAGCATTCAATTTGCTTGGGTTTCAGTTGCAGCTGCAGCAGCAGCAGCTCACAAAGCTCTACTAGCTGCGGAAATTTGCTCAGTTACTTTTGTGCAATCCCCAAATCCCAGTTCAATTTTATCTATGTATCTATCTGAAACTACTTGGCCAATAGCTGCAGCTAGTTGTAGCTCTAAAGCTCTTTTTCTTCTACACAGCTGAATTTGTATTTGTAACTGTATCTGTATGTGTGTGTGTGTGTGTGTGCTGCTTGAATGAAATTGTTGACGTAAATGGACAACAAAGCCATGTACTCTGCTGCAATTTTGCTTTTGCTGCCCTTCTCTACATCTGATTTTCTGTTGACGGTTGTTTTTGTTTTTGTTGTTGTCGCAGCAGCAGCAAAAATGCATGGTTCGTTTAATGGCAACGTGGCTGAAATTCATGTTTATTGCATTTTGAAATGCGGGAAAATAAGCGCTACACCACGCATCACACTCTACTCTGAAAGCATATAATAAATATATGTACATATATATAATATATTTCTTTCTGTATTTGTTTTTCGTGTAAAGAAGAGAATCCACGGCAGCTCGGCTAAATTCAAAAGCCAGTCGCTTGTTTAATTTTTGATTGCATTGCTTGTTTTTGTACGCCTCCAAAGAGTGCTGCTGACCACAAAGCCGCAAAGCTTCTGCTTCTGCTATTGCTGCTGCCAAGCTGCCTTGAAATATATACACATACATACATATACCTGTGGTTGGGCAAACAGACTTGATTGGCTAGCTAGACGTGCGGCGGTGACCTCTTAGCGCTCTTCAATTGCATCATATAGTGCTCGTAATTAGTGCATGCCTTTTGCCTTTTATCTCCTCACATTTGCCCAGGTTTGTTTTGCGTTTGGCCCGATTGATGTCAGTTGCTTTTTATTTAGTTATGTATGTAGGTATATTCCAGGCTGTATGATTGGACCGCATGCAAATACCAAGCAACAACAGATGCTTGCTGAAAAGGTTAATTTGAACGGTGGCTTATACAAAATACGTTCTTTTAATTAAGCCTGCTAGGAACACTCTCAACTCTTAGCTTGCAACTTGCAACTGTCTAATGCAGCTCTTGCAATCGATTTTACTTTAACTCATCATCATCATCATTATCGTCATTCTTTGGCTGCACATCGAATGCACATTTTCAGGCCATCCCCATGGACAATATAGTTCACAGAAACGAACATTTCTCGCACAGTTTGTCTTTATTCACACACATTTGCACACACACACGCATAGGAGCACGATAAAAAAGACGTCGTCTATTATGCGCTGCCAGGCAGAATAGAAGTGCATTTATTTTTCGTTCGTTGAATTTTTCAAAAGTTTTGTTTGACATAAGCAACAAGGGAGAGGTTTGCGCATAAATGCTGTTTATTGATTTGAAATTTATGTACATGTGAAAGCAAGATTATCATTGCATATATACTTGGTGTAGAGTTTTTACTTTGTTAAACGATAGTTGGACAGAATATTTATTAATTAACGTGCATACAAAGAAATTATATTCCACATATTAATAATTTATTATAATTATTATTTTGAAAACAAATAAAATAAGCCAAAGGTCTAAAATTTTGAATTTTGATTTAATTTTCAATGCAATTACATCAAAAGTGATTACTTCTTCATTGCTAGCTGAAGTTAGGAAAGCATAAGAAACTCAGGCCATATTGAACATTCACTTATTTGCTTATCTTCCCGCATATTTGTAAAGAAGTGCAATCTGTAAGAGGCAGGCAAGTTTTGCATTTGGTCAAAGGTGGCACATTGCATCTTAATGGATATTTGAACATATTCATATTTATGTTGCTTAAGAGCCGTAGTAAAACGTCTGTCCAAGTCTTAATTTAATGATGCTGCAATTACGCATTTCATTTTCATTTTTAATTTGCATATTCCATCTGCAAACCTATAAAGGGGAAATGTTTTCTTTGTACTTTGGACAGGGGCAATTCTCATCAGTAACTGATACAACTTGCAGTTCGGCTAATGGATGTGTGAAGTGTATTTCAATTTAAAGAATCCTCACTGCCGTATCAAAAGCATCAAAGTCGTTGCCAGTTGTAGTTAAATTCCTGAACATAAAACAGAAAAGTAATATAATACATTGAACATATGCTCAATATGAGTAAATATCAACTTAATTGATAGCAACCCTTATGAATTTTAGATCAATGGCTTTGTCCTTGGCATTAAAATGCGCTTAATCGGAACGGCCGAACGGCTGAAAGAAATGACTAAAACCAAAAAGTTTCAAATTCAGAATTGATATCTGTATCACAGGACATTCATTTAGAAACTTGGCATCGAAATGGAAAAATCTGTCGAACAGATTTTAAAGTCATGCCTTATTTTTGTGTATAGCATTTGTAAGCTAATTTATAAAAAAAGAAAGAAAAAATTATAAAATGTGATTGAAAATGGGCCAAAAGGTAGGAAGCCAAGTGAGAAATGCAGCTGGTAGCTGAGCATCGATAAATTCATTCATTGCCAAGAAATAACTCAATAAAAGACATGGCATGAATGACAAGAACTTGGCAAACTTTAACATAAGTATAAATGCCCTTAGATTTCAAGACAATAAATTAATAGGGGCGTTGCAGGAAGCGAATACGAGAGCGGAACGGAGAGAGTAATAAAGAGGCAGACGAGGCACAAGTCCAGCAAGGAATTTAATTTCGAGCGTTGTCATTAAAGAAAATGTACAAGTACAAATGGAACACAAAAAAATGCTGCAGCAGCTATGCGCAAAGAAATAAAGTTTAATTTGGATGTGGGGCGGAAATAAGGAGTTGGCTTGTAAGTCTTTCCCGCTCTCTTTTTTCCTCATGTTGCACTTAGCATCTAATAAGAATGATTTTGGCTCTATTCAATGGATTTGAACAAGCAACTACATTTTGGTGTTACGCTACCAAAATAACCATTCAATCAGCTCACTGCTAACAGCTGACTGCTGGAATGAGCCAGGAGAGTGAGCAGTTTAAAAGTCAAATGGCGCGCACACAAGAGTCATAACAATGAGCAATACCAGCAGCAGCAGCAACAACAACAACAACAAGCTGCTATTGTGACCATAGTGATGGTGATGGTCCAGTCCAATACCAAAGCAAAACCCAACCTCTCTCTCTGTCCACCGTTAGTCCTTTGGGGACATTACACAAAATCGCTTGTAATCAATCAGCAGCAAATTAAATTTCCAAGTGCCGCGGCACAGATGAAGTATGAAATTGTGTGCCGCTTTCTGCAGTACCATGCAGCTATATGTGTGATGGCATTAGTCACTTGTTGTTGTTGTTATTGCTGTTTGTTATCTCGAACTGTATTTGGTGCTGTGTGTACTTTTAAATGCCGTCTAGCGAAGTTCGCTTCATTTAGCGCATCTAAATTCGGCTTGGTAAATTAATAACTTTAGCCAAAACGAGCCAACCCCTGCCCTTTGTGGGCCCCAGATCCTTCTCCTGTTCCCGCTCTTACTCCTGCTCCAGCCTGACATCCATTTCTCACAGTTCAGATAGACGTCGCCATGGCGGCAATCATTGGACTACGTAGCTGTGGCGCTCAAGTGTGTGCGTGAGCTGAAAAATTTTTATTGCCTACATTTCAGCAGTCAGCATAATTTCTCACTTCTGCGTTAGCGTCTGCATGAAGTTTATTAGGCGCCGGCACGCACCAACCACCAGCCAGAAAAAGAAATGTCCTTAGTCTACAGTGGCAGCGGGTAACTCAATTTGACAAATTGCATAACGACATAGGTTGCGCGTTGACGTAGGTTATTATTTTCTTTTATGTCAACTAGTATGCAAACTCAATATTGCTTATCATTAAAATAAAGGTTGGCAAAAATGGCGTTAAGAACACTGGTGTTTGTGATAGTCTTGCTTTAATAACTTCACTTTGAGACTATGAATATTTTTGAGATAATGGACAACGAAATAGAGTTTCCATAAATAGATTTTAATTAAAAGTTAGTTAAACATGGACATGGACTCTTTAGATGTTAAGAAACTTTGAAGAATATTTGTGACCATGAAAAAATAAACAACTTTTGGGAAAAGCTGGGAACTGAATATAACAAATTAATTGGGAAAATATTAAGGAATATATATTTTAAAGTAAAGGTAATTTATTAAAAAATTTTCATTTATACTTATTTTATTACTCACTAAGTATATTGAACTATGAGGTTTGCTTTATTAAACATTTTAGTCCTTCAATTGATTCTTCTTCAAATAAATAACTAGATACATAATAGTTAAATAGACAACATCAAACATACATGTGTACGTAAGTGTTCTAATCGCCTTATTCAAAATCTATTAGATTTTATATACATTTTTGTTAGTTTCTTAATGATTGCATGTATCTATACCATACACTTCCAATTGTTTTCAACTTCTTTTGGCAATACTACAAGCTACAAATTCGCACTCAATTTATTTTTATTTTGTTTTATTGTCGTGCGTGTGTCTGTTAGCCTCTGTGTTTTGATTAGCTGTCTCAGAGCCTCGTACTCTGTGAAAATGCAATACTCTGGCATAACCAGTTTGTTATAATACGTTCTCAGGACAACAAGACACGCCCACTGGGCGCCCGGAAATAAACTGATGTTGGTTTTTGTCGACAATAACCATCTCAGAATCACAGAGACAGCATCGAAATTATGAATTGTGCTGATGACTCATTTGGAAGCATTATTTTCTTTTTCTGTGCTTTTGCCTTTATTTGTATATTCATTTTGAAGCTGTATGGTGTATATATAAATGTTTTGTTTTGTGTTACGTTTCGCGTTGGGACTTTTTTTGTCAGCTAGCGCTTGGTTTATTGCTAATTAGTCTAATTAACGCAGAGTTCTTCAAAGGCTTAAAAATGAACATAGACTCATGTTACGCACTTCGCTAATTAAACTTTGTTGCAGTGCTTTCGGTTTTTGTGTTTCTCTTTTTTGAACGTTTGCTTTGTAGCCATTAGTCGATGATTTCCGCAGTTGAATTAGTTGATATGCCCCTCTGCCCCATCGGTCTCCGCTTTGATATGTTCTATACCTTAACTCTGGGTTTTATTATGGCCATTGGGCCAACCCTTTACATTTTGAACTTAATCAGAAGTGACGACTACTTCAATTGTTTGCCTGATCTTTATGACAATGGGTCTCTGCATAGTGGGTAATATAAACCAAGCCGTCTGAATTTCTTTGGAAATACTTTATCAGTTGGCAACAGTCTGTGCTGAACTATGCACAAACTAATAAAACTTTGTTTGCCGAGTGGGGCAGTCTTAAAAAACAAGTACGAACCGTTCGTATGGATACGGATAAGTAGTATAAATGCAACTCTTAAACTCCAACTCGACACTAAATCAAAAGTTAAAGAAAGCAGCTCAATGTCCATTTGCCCGGTTGCTGCTTGGCTAGCTGGCTGACTGCAGTCGCTACGTGAGAAAATATAGCTAAGAATTTATGCATTCGTCGCATGCCAACACACACACACACTTTCATACTTTCATACATATATGGAAGCACACACAGGTAAAAGGGCCGGATGTTCGTGGCCCATAATGGCTCAAATCTGACTTATGCGGCAAAATTGCAAAGAAAACGAGTGAAGCAGAAGAAGAAGTTAAAGATGGAAGAAAAGACAAAAGTTTCTTACAGTTAGTTCGTTTTGGCAAGCAATGGAAATGACATGCGGACATCCGACATAGGTCAGAAATCAGCATGCTAAGCACTGTGGCGCCAGCTAGCTGCGTCTCCTCTCCACTGACGCTGCTCTACCCATAGCCAGCCGTTTTGACAGCTTAAGCCCGGACTCCACGCCTCGTCGTCTACTCGACTGTGTCCTTGCCTACCCCCCTCCACCCTCACCCAACAACTTTATCAATTATGCAAATGGTAAATTTAACACTTCGGCTACGTGCTACATACGAGTAGTTGCCACACGTTGACTTCACCTTTGCCTCCACCTGTGCTTTCTGCTCACGGATGGTCATTAATTTTTCCTGCAACGCCGGCCAAAGCCTGCAAAGCCGCTGCAATGAATTTCAACTACTTTCGGTGCTAGCGAATTTTTGTGAGTGCTGCTGTTTAATTTCACGTCGCCCTCGTCCGGATATCACAGCAAAGTGGATTTTTCCGTCAAACATAAAAGGAAACCTTACTTTCTTAGTTGACGGACGAGAACGGGCAGGACGTGATGTAGCGGGATGGGGCGGGGCGGGGCGTGGCATATGCTACTCAACTGCAGTATATTATGCGCAAATAAAACACAAATGCCCAGCGGCCTATTATTTTTTAAATACGAAACCGAGAGTACGAAAAAAACAACTTTGCCAGACGAAACAAATGGAGCGACATTTTTAATGCACTGTTAAAAAAACGGCGACGGCGTTATGCATACATTGTATTCTATTTATTCATTCAGCTGGTCCATATATTAAATTCAATTCACTTGTCTGGTTGAAAGCTGTATGATTTCCTTACTATATCTAAGTAGTTTTCTAGAACATTATACATTCGGGACGAAAGCCTTTTCAATATGTGAACTTTCCAATACCTAATGATGATTTCACTTAAAGCTTAGAGTCAAAGGCGTATTTGCTATTGTTTTAAGGTCACTTACGATTTTGAATAATTATGATTGATTTTTGACCTTATTATTCTTAAACATTAGTGAAAAGAGTATTCTTGAAGTTAAGCATTTGCTCATTTTGTTTTTGTGTTCTTTTTATATGATCGATCCATAATTCTTCAATGCTTTGTTTGCATAAACATATTCTCTTGCTAAAAAATATACATTTAAATGTGTATATGTTACCACATACATACATATGTGTATTTTAACCAATAACCGAACACATGCGAAATATGACAAATGACAGACTCCGACTTCAAGTAAGACTTCAATTCCGGGGTCGATGCCAGCTGCTGCTGCGCTCAGCATAAAATGCTTTTGCTTATAATATTAAAATAGCCGGAAGCGGAAATTCGAAACGCCTTTGCATGTGTGTACATTTTTGCCAGTATCCCTCTGTGTCTGTGTGTGCTTTTGCATATTTTATTTGGTAAGAAATAGAATGGGGGAATGGAAAAAAGCGAGGCCCTTGCATGTTACAAAACATTTGATAAACGTTGCATGCAAGTGCGTTTGGCTAGTTGGACTGCGTCCACCAACCACTCGACTGCCAAGTTAGCCACTTATAAAATACTCCAAACATATATATATATATGTATATAAATATATATATATATATATGTATATAAATATATATGTATATAAATATATATATATATATATATTCAGTGTTATTGTTGTTTATTTGCACGTACTGTAACAAATTATAAGTGCCGCATGTCGAAGGCTTCCTGCCATGTGCGGGCAGCTGCCTCAAATATACTGCCAACTTGTTTGCATAACAAACACGTGCGAAGCAGGAAAAAAAAAACACTGAAAAAGAAAAATGGAAGAAGGTAGGCAAGCTTGTTTGTTTTTTATAATGCGCACAACTTGGCACTAAGGGCAAGTATTAGGCATCAACATGACCAGCCACTTAAAGTCCGGTTCAATGACTGCCAGATGGACAGCTAGACGGGAAGCTAGTTGCGAGTTGGCCTTTTGAGTCAGGCTTAAGCCTTTATTGGCCATTTTAAATAGTCAACCGGCTTACAGATTCAGCCAGGTCATTACAAATGTTAAGCTAACGATCCAAATGCTTAACCCATCTAAGTTATGCATCCTCTCCCACTCTTTTTGTTTCTGCGACATTGTTGTTGAGCGCGTCAATTGTGTTCCATAGCGGCATGCAATCTACAAATGTGCAGCACACACATACTCACATACACACACGCGCACTTGCACCCGGGAGACACTCATTAGTTGCTGACACACATGTGTGTGTGTGGTTTTCCGTTGCATATACCCAACGTGATCCACCTACCATATCCTGTTCATTAAAATTAATGATTTCGATTTAACCTACGTACGTGAATATACAAATATACATACATACATACGTATTTGTATGTCACATACACATTAACATATATTCATTTTCAAGGCTACCTCAGTGAGCTCAACTCTAATGAGAATTACATATTAGGCAACAAATATATGCATAAATGCATCCGGTGCAGTCAAATACGGCGTATCATCATGTTTCCGTCCATTGGCAGCGCCTCTAAGTATGCAGTGACATATGACTTGACCTGCAATTGCTTATAGCCTAATTGTTTCGACTAGGTCTGAATGTAACAAGTAAGAAGGCTCTAGTCGAGTACTCTTGACCATATAGACGGACAAACAGTCGAGCTGACAGACATACACATAGTATGTGTACTTCTGTACCAATGCTTGATGGTTTCATATCTCCGGTGTTTATGAACCAATTTTAATGAAAATTACACAGATTTTCATTGCTTTATTAATAGTTTCAATCCTCAAATTTCAAAATTATGAAATTCAAGATTTTTTTGTTATCGATTCCATGTTTTATCGTAAACCTGAAACATTATCGAATATGTGAAACAACTTTGTCCTGCCTAAGGTAGGGATTAGGAGATCTCATATTCAAAATCTGGAGCTCCTAGCTTTTGTAGTTCCTGAGATCGACGCCTTCACACATAAAGACAGACGGACAGACAGACAAACAGATGGACATGGCTAAATCCACTTGTCTGCTCATGCTGACCAAGAATATATGTATATACTTGATGCTTCCTTCTGCCTGTAACATACTTTTGCACAAGACCTTTATACCCTATTTTACCCATTTCATGGGTTAAGGGTATAAAAAGTGCTCTTTTGGGACTTAAAATACAAAAATTCACTAAAATTAGCCAAATGAAAACGGTATTATTTGAAAGCTCACAATCTAATCTGTAAGTAACAATCTGTAAAACTGTAATTTCATAATTAAATGTCTGTGGCAAGACTTATCATAAAGTAAATAAGAGGTTAGTTTGTTTGTTTATCCTCTAAAAATTTGCTAAAAAATATACCTTTGCGCATAACGCCTTCAATTAGTGAACATTTTAAGACGGGTACCCAAATCTTGCTCCAAGCTGGTTGCAGGATTTGGGTACATAGACAAAATTTAAGTTGATGTTTATATCCTTGTAATGATTTCAGTAGTTACATAATAATCAACTATATTGAACAATATGGAACTAAACTAACAAAGTTTTTTTTTTTTTTATTATTTTAACGAAGCAAAAATTCAAACATTTTTTTAGCAGCACTTATTCATACGTTAGTAAATCTCCAAGGTGTATGGCTCCAGGCGTCTCAGCTGTACTCTTCCTTGAGTCTGTTAGCCACCTTTACGGGAGGAGGTCATTGAAACTTCTACGTCTTAATCTTCTGATTACTCGTCTGCCCACAAGCTCACTGGCCAGCCGGCTCCGGTGTCGCTGCAAACGTGCATTATATCTGATGGAGTGAGTCTCAACCTGATAGTCTATGGTCTCCATTCTGAGGTCCTTGTGCAAGGTCGAGTTTCGGACGTACCACCCCGCTCCAGTCATGTGGTGCAAGGCCAAATTCTGGATCATCTGAATACGCCGTCGGATCGTCCGTGATGCAATACCCCAGATCTGGATTCCATACCTCCAAGTCGGGGCAACCACGGCGTTATATATTGTCCGCTTGCAGCGCAGCGACAGTGTACTTTTAGGATTCAGCATCCACTTTAATTTGTTGTGGCGATAGCGTTTGAGGAGCCCAGTAATGTGGTCGCGAAAGCATAGGCTTTTGTCCAGCGTGATCCCTAAGTAGTTGGCATGTTTACCAGGATGCTGGGGACTTCCATCGAGCCATATTGCTGGGGCTTCCCTACGCCTCAGGGTAAAATTAACTGCCTGGGTCTTTGAGGCGTTGAGCTTGATATTCCACCTGCGATCCCAGCTGTCAAGCAAGTGGATGTACTCCTCTGCTCCATCGGCCGCCTCGTGTTCGCAATGTGCTGAGTGAAACACTGCCACATCATCTGCATATGTGGCAATGAGGTATTTAGCCGGTAGAACAAGCTCATCGAGGTCGTCGGGGGTGGGGATGTCCGCTGTATACAGGTTATATAGGAAGGGACCCAGTACACTACCTTGTTGGACGCCTGCCCTCATTGTTCGCGTAGATGAGAGTGCTGCCCTCACCTTCACTTCAAAACCTCTGTCCTTAGATAGGACTGCAGCAGGGAGAAGTAGGGGGAAGGAAGGCTCGTTTTTATTTTTTGCAGTAGTCCCCTGATCCATACGCGATCAATAGCCTGTTTAACGTCAACAAAAACACAGTAGCAAGTCGAGCGACAATCAGTTTCTCCCACACCTTCGATAATGAAGGCAGGAGACTGATCGGCCGGTATGACTCTGGGTCATCTTCCGGCTTGCCCGACTTGTGGAGCATATGGTTCCTCGCTAACTTCCATTGAGCAGGGAAGTGCTGCGTCCTTAGTAAAGCGTTGAAGCAGCGCGCGCATTGGTAAGACTCTCAGGGTGGTGTGGTATATACCATCGTGACCAGGGGCCTTAGTGCGTGGTAGGACCCTAATCACGTTGATGACCTCCTCCACTCTGGTGGGGCTAATGGGCGGTGACATTTGAAGTGGTGTCTCCAGTACTCGGGTAGTCTCATCGAGGTCAACCGGGTCAGCTAAGTCAAACGGTGTGAAGCGTTCTTCCAGGTGATTAGCAAAGGCTTCAGCTTTTTCGTCGTCCGAGTGACAGTGCCTTTTGTCACTGAGCCGGAGCGGCACAGTTCTCCAGAGTTGACGCTTAAGGTTGCGTGTGGCGCGCCAGAGAGAGTAGCCCGCTTCTCGGGTGCAGTCCACACTCTCGAGTCGTCTGGTGATAAATTCACTTCTTCACCTTTGAAGTCCCACTTTGAGCTCCCTCTCTGATCTACGCCATTCCGTTTTATCCTGTGGGTTGAACGTTGTCTGATAACTATGTCTGAATCTTCTCTTGTATCTGTATTTCCAGTAGTGTTTTGTCGCCAGCTTACGGGGGGAGGGGTTGATTCGATTGCGGCCGATCGAATTTTAGCGCTGAGTTGATCAATAGCATCCTCGACGTCCAATCCAGATTGGATTTCCATGTTGAGGTGGATGCTTTCATTTAGTCTTTTCTGGAACCCATCAACATCCGTGCGGGCATTGATAAGCCTGGGTATACCACATATTATTCTTGCCGTGCTTTGAAGCGTGACTATCAGAGCAAGATGGTCACTAGGGAGGTCCCAGTCGCTTGCAATGGAAAGAAGCTGGTCAGGAATTCCTTGATAGATGGCGAAGTCTATGCAGGAAGGGCTGCCTCTTGCTCCGTTGGGGTATCTTGTAGGTGACCCAGTGGCAAGAACTTTTGTTGGTCGTTGTAGCGGGCACTCGGCAATTTGGCGGCCTCGTGCATTGCTGCTTCATCCACCCCATAACCAATGGTGCGCGTTCCAGTCTCCACCTATCAGCTATTTGCTTTCCCTAGAGTTGAGGATGGCATTGAACTCTTCAGTCGTCGTTCTCTCGTTGGGTCTGCTGTAAATAGCTCCAAAGTTGATATCCCCGGAGTGAGTGGAGACTTTTACGCATGCAAACTGGTTAGCTCGGCTTACTGAAGTTGTCTGAGGAAAATGTACAAGATTGCTCCGGACGAGAACAGCGCATCCTCCAGCTGCTATGCGATTCTCAGCCCAGCCTCGAATCCAAAGATCCTTGGAAAGGTTGGGCCATTCGTCCTGGCTTCAGACAGAAGAATGACCTGTATATCATGTTTTCGTATTAGCGCTTCTAGTTCTAATACTTTTCCGGTGATGCCATTGGCATTCCAGATAAGAATCTTTAGATTTGAGTTCATCTTGAGGGAAACGCGGTCATGAGGCTTAGCATTTGCTGCTACATATCAGCTAACCTTTCGATGGCTCGATTAGTGTCTTGGATGGCTAAAAGAATTGCGTCTCCGTTAGTCAGTTGTTGTTGATGTCCGGCTTGTCTCTGTTCCTGTTGTTGCCTTAGCTGTAGTTGCAATCTTTCATATGCTGGTCCTCCTTGTTTATTGGCAGTGTTTAGATTGCCATTTCTGCGTGTGTGGTGAGGTGTTACGACTGCGTTTCTCGCCACAGATGCGTAGGATTGCCCGTATGTATTTACCATGGGCAAGATGTCTGTTTTTGTACTTTTCGTTTGCCGGGGCGCTGGTGGTAATGGCTTCTGGGGCTCCCAATCTCTTTAAGTATTCACTGTACCGTAAGCACCGCTTGTAGTTCGCCGGGTGGCTACCACTACAGTGAACGCTTGTAGCTGGGACATCTTTGGGCCTGACGCAGTCAGCAAACTTGTGGTTATCGCCGCATTTAACGCATTTATGTTGCTTTTTGCAGTAGGTAGCAGTGTGTCCGTAGTCCTGACACCTATGACATTGTGCAACTTCATGGTTTCTTCGAGCAGTCTCCGTTCTGACTACTTGTTTGCAGATTTTGTTAATTTTAAGGGCCTCCTTATTATTCTCTGCTGATTGTATGTTCAGAAAATGCAGGTTCATAGGTTCAATAGTGCCTTTTCTCTTTGGGTTGTCAACGTGTAAATCAGTCTGTCCTTTATTTTTTAGGTCCTCTATAATTTCTCGGTTTAACGTAGAGTGATGTAAGCCCTTGATAACAATGCGTAAGGGCTTCTCATGTCTTAATTGGTACGAGAAGTACACAATTTTATAATCATCCATCTACGTATGATTGCTCTATAGCTGGGCACGTCGTTGGCAAGGAGCCTCATTGTTCGCCCCATACCTGATTTGATCGTTAAGTTGTTTTCGTCGACCACAGTTTCCAGTAGTGTCCATAATTCATTGATGTTATCAATGTCGTTGAGCACTATGGGAGGGGGCTTCTTATCTCCAGCTTTAGTTGCGCTGGCATTTGGCTTCCTTTTAGCGACTGCTTGGGCAGAAGTAGATGGCCCGAGTCCATGGGTGTCTGGTTCAGTCTGTTATTGGTTTCGTTGGTTTCAGAGGCGTCATCAGTCTCCGTACCGTCTACTTTGTTTGTTTGAGATGCTATCATGCGAGCTGCAGCAGCGTCTGGGGGGATTTGGATCGAGTGGTCTTCAGGATTTGTTGTACGGTTTCGTATCGATGCAGAGTGTTGCTTAGTGGCAATTGCAGCATTTTCGTCACTTAAAGGGATCGAGTATTTTTTCGCAATGTCTGCCAGTTGTTTTGCTATTGTGTTATTATCTGTCATTGCGTACCAAAACAAAAGAAATGAGCAATGACAATAACAATAACACTTTTCGGTGCACTTGCACCAGTAGTTGCTTAGCCGGCTGTCGAGTGCGCGCAGTTAAAGTTTATGGCCCTCTGCCGCGTCGCAGTAGTAGAGCGGACCCAAGACACAAAGCGGACGACGAAAAGCGAGAGTTCTTTGATCGCGGCTTTAGTTGATGCGCTATTTTTCGGTCGCGGGCACCGTTATGTTGTAATGCTTTTTGTTAAAGCAGTTGATTTTAGCTTGTTGTTTTTCACTTTGAGAAGAAATATTTGGTGCATACAATTTATTATGCACTATTGTGCTTACACTAATATTTACACTAACGTTTGCCACCTGAGTGGACTTGTCCATATACATATGTAAGTATTGATAATTACTTCACAAAACTCAGAGCAAATAATTAGCACGTCCGCACTCAACCAAAGCTCATCAGACTCTCTAACAAAGTTTAATAGACGAGATTAACAATATTAAATTTGAATATCATTTATTGATTTGAAATTAGGAAAGTTCTTGCTTAATAAACATAATGGCTTGAAAATTCTTCATATGTTAGCATATTGTTCTTAACTTATAAAGGATTTTTGCTTGTTTTTATTCCTTTTACCCAGTACCAATGATTGATGATTAATCCTAAAATTTTCATGTCTTCCGCAATTTTTCGATACTTTGTTTATGTTTCCAATCCCCATTTTTCAATTTATGATATTGACGATTTTATTGTTATCGATTCCATGTATATTTTGTAAACCTGAAAAGTTATCGAAAATGTGAAACAAATTTGCCCTGCCTAAGGTAGGGATTAGGAGAGCTCATATCCAAAATTTTGAGTCTTAGCCTTTATAGTTCCTGGGATCGTCGCGTTCATACGTACATACGGAGGGATGCACTCACATGGCCTTATCAACTCTGCTGTGGATGCTGATCATGAATATATATACTTTATGGAGTCGGAGATGCTTTCTTTTGCCTGTTACATAATATTGCACAAAGCCATTATACTTTTTGTTTATGCATTTCATGGGTTAAACGTATGAAATGGTTAATTTGGTTAACATGAAAAACTAGATATTTTTTATTTATAGCTTTTCAACCTTGTTACTTTAACTTTGATATCTATAACCCCTTTCGAATCTTGGGTGCAATGTATAACGATCTTTTCTATTTAATACATAATGCCATTTCTATTTGCTCTCTTAAAAAACTAGTCTTGTGTCATTTGTCTACTTGTACGCGATCTTCGTAACCGCACGCTATGCCGTGCGCCCCTCGGTCGGAAGGGCGGGAGGTGGGTTGTTTTCGGTATCTTTGTGTCACTTGAATGTACTGATGGTTAGTACATTTACGTCCAACAAAGAACGCATGAATGGTGGTGATATTTTATTTAAAATTATTTTAATATAATAATAATAATAATAATTAAATAGCTTACAACTTTTTTAAAAAACTTAAAATACTATTATATTAATTGTGAAAATAATTCAAATCAGATTAAAAAGCTTCTGGTGGAATTTACGGTTTTTAAATAATGAATAAATAAAACCTCATTAAATTTATTTTAAATTTTTTGTAAAAAGAAAAGCGTATATTATATGTTTAGTATAAATATTATATATAATTTTTTTTTTAATATAAAAAAACGGTGACTTGAAAAATATGGAAACTTATTATTTTAATTTTGTAGGTATAATAATATATACATATATAGCTAAGTACTGCGATCAACTAAATATCTTAAATATGCAGATATACCTGACGGTTGTTGTGAAAATTATATTGATTTCGTTTTTTAACTTGTTCCTAGTGCTTTTAATATGTTAAGCTGTGCAGAGTTAAAGGCTGATACAGCGATACATAACATAATTTTTTACATTTGTTGTCTGTTTAAAGTTTTATCAAATTAAATAAATTAAAAATACTTGTAACTTTGCACTTTCGCTTTAACAACAGTGAAAGCCTTTGCACATATGACTAACTTTTTTTAATTATCCAAAATTAAAATTAAACTTATTCCCTTTTCGACCTTCGGTATGCTTTCGAGTGCTATTTGGCTCCGATATGTAAGTGTTTCGTTAGAACGTGCTTCAGAAGTATGAGAGAGAGACGTAATGTTGATGATGAATTGTATTTCATTTACCAACGAGCCGTCGATGATAACTTTTTTCAGCACTTGCGCGCTCAATGCACAAATATGCTATAAAATATGCCAAAAATATTTCTTCAGAGGGGTTTAGTTGGAGTAAACCACAAATGGCTTTTGGCTTTATTTTATTGTGTGCATCTGCTGTTGTTGCTGTTGTTGAGGAAAGTTCTTGTTATTGTTTTGCCTTTTGCCAATGCTGTGCACGGTTGTGCATCATCAATTATGCTTATCAAGGCACAGCGAGGGGTAAAACTTTTGTTGCTGACCAACAGCTCTGCCCTTTGGTCAATACTCCCTTCTACCATTCTACCCGATTGCCTTGGCCAACGGATGAGGCGCAAACAGGCTGCGGCTCCAGGCTGGAAGCGATTGCAACTGATTTGAGTGCACTCGACAGGTAATAAATATGAAGTGCTAAACACGAGATACGCGCATTTTTCTGCCGCGAAAACTTTTGCAACAGCAACAACACAACATTGTAGCATATTGCTGGTGCACTTATAAACAACTGCTGCGGCATGCCACGGCGGTGGAAAGGTGGAAGGCGATGTTTTTCAATCAATTACAGAAAATGTGTGCAGCACAGTGAAATGACACGCCCACGTGGCATAGATATTCACAAATGCACAATAATTTCTGGCAGCAGAGAACATGACAGCGACAGCGACAGCTTAATGCCACCTTCAACTCATTTCAGCTGTCTGTTTATGTGTTAGTTTGTTTCTACGAAGCGTATGCGCTCAATGCACAACTTTAATGATTGTTTCGCGTACTGTTTGTTTTCCCCCACTAACGCTGCTTCCCCTGCCCACACCCTGTGTGCAACTTACTTGCAATTTATTGTATGTACTTTTGTCGTTACAACTTTGATTGATGCGGCCCAAGCAATGGCAATGGAAATCGAATGTTTCGATTTTACAGACACATACAAGAATAATTTAAGCTTTTTGCTATTCGCATTTCTAAAAGCACCTTGAGTTTAAGAGCGGTGTAGGCAAAAAATGTAGCTATAGCTAATGTATGTGCAACAATTACTTAACCAATCCCGTCATAGGAGATAAAACAAGCTTGTAAAGGAAACGGGCCAGGATCGAGATGTTCAAGTTGCTTATTATATAATTTCAAAATTGTATTCTTCATATAACGTTAATCGGAATAAAATTAATATTTAACATTGCTTAATCCTATTAATAATGCATATAGTTAGATTCAAATACTTATTATTGGGATAAATTATACAATTTAGTTAGTTATTTTGTTAACTATTTTGTTTATCATTCTAATAATATGTACTTTAAAAAGTTAAGTATTCCATTAACTATTCAATTCTGCAACATTTAAGCTTGCCAAGCTTTCAAAAGCAATTAGGTAATATTAAACATTTTTAGCACTGACATATATTCATAATAAACAAGTTAGATGGCTGTAGTCAAGTAATCTCGAATAGCATATACACTGAGTTCATCAATTAACGCTTACGGTCATGGGATAATTCATAAAGACTAAACCTCATTTTCAATTACTTTGGTGTTTCTTTAGCGATATGATAAAAATAAATTTTCTAGTTTTTTAAATTATGAGTTTGAATGTATATATATAAAAACGGGAAGAGTTGTAGATAATTGAAATTAAAGTTGTATACAAAAATGTATATTTTTAGTCTGAAATCTCTTGCTTTTTACCTTACCCGTTTTATGGTTTAGGGTTTCATTTAATGTTATAAATTTGATAATATTTTGTGGGGGGCTGTAATGTTATGACACTAACGTTAATGATGTAGAAAATTTGATTATATAAAGTGCTTAACAGAAAATATATAATATTAGAGCGAAACATATAAGTTAAGAAGTATAATTCGACGCCTTAGTTTCAAAATTGTGTATTTGAACTGAGTCAGGTAGTCAGTGGAAAGCAAAGATCAACGACCCAAGTTGGAACTTTAGCATTTAGCTGAGGTGGCGAAGGTGACACCACTTGCAGCGGAAGAATGTCGTACCATAGCCCGCGAACACGGCATATTTGCGTGGCCGCTATGAATGAGAATGTAAACGCTCAGCGATTCCCACGAGCGTCAGCATTTTTATCAGTATAAGAGTTTTCATTATTTGTCAAATTGTAGCCTTTAAGTCAGTCTAAAATAGCCTTTGAATAAACCAGCTGTACCATCAACCCATCAATTTGAAGTGTCTTCCTTTTAGTTCTCACAAGTAACAAACAGTGCTAAATACACTTAGTCAAACCAACTGCATTTATTAATGCAATATCAAACCATACAAGCTTCATAGAAGTTCTAAGCAAATAAGTGTAATAAACTTATTAATTTATATAAGAGCGATTAAGGTTTCAACTTTCTTAATTAAGGTTTCAACTGTCTTAAGCGCTCTTATATTATATAACCTTAATCGCTGTAATATATGTTTCCGTTTTGCTTTATGTTTAAATATTCGATTCATGTGTATGGTAAAATTAGTCAGCGCTATTTGTGTGTTTTTATTGTTAGTTAACGTGCGAAAAGTTTTAAATCAAAACAGCAAATCAAAAATTGAAAGCGGCAAGGTTTTTAATCTCACAAATGTCAAAGTATTTCGACACACTCAACTCGAGGCTGTCAACAGCTAATTTCGCCCAAATGGCCTCCTTGTGTGAAAATAGAAAACGACCACGAAACTTTCTCGCTAATGTTTTTTTCATTGCCGAACATTAAATACACTAATTAAATAATCGAGTATTTCATTTAGATAGTAAGGTAAGCTATGACAGATAAAAGGTAATTCAACCTAAAACCTTGTCAAATTCTTAAAAGGATTTTTTTAAATATTTCTTACTTACCATAAACAGCAATTGCAAACAACTTTTGATATATTATGATAAAGTGCGTGCTTGAAATCGAACTTTCTCGTTTCGACTTGTAGTCTTAGTCTTCTATAATGCCTTTCGAAAGAGTATCATTAAAAGTTTTGCTTAAAAGGAGGCCGGGTGCATGTCAAATTTCCAGACCTTGTGCTATGTTTATTTGTTACTCTTGTGTGAGTGTTTGGGTGTATGTGTGTATGTAATTCCTGTTGAAATTTCTCCATTACTTTTGCAGTTCGATGTTTTACTTTAACGTTTTTTGCCGGCTGCTGCTGCCTTCACCGCCTGGCACTTGTGCATGGAAAATTTACTCGAGGTTCATTTGATTTTCCCGAAACTTTGGTGGCCACAAAAGTTTTGGCTCTCGGTTCTGCTGGCGTTGGCGTTCAATGCATTTGATTTTGTACACCCAACCAAAGTTTTTTGCCCTTAAGAATAAAGAATTTGAAGTCTGAGGGGTATGTGTGTGTGTGTTTAAGTGCAACATGTTTGCTGCCGAAATGAACGGCGGCGGCACGTTGCATAAAATGTTGACAGAAAGCAAACTGCAAAACTGCCAACTGCCATTGCTTACAAAGAACGTCGAAAATATAATTGGCGAACAGTTGAAAAATGAAAAAATAAGTAGCTCGTGTGTGGGCGTGTGTGTGTATGTGTGTGTGGTTGAGTTATGCCAACAATAGAGTCCAATTACAGCGCGAGACGTGGCACAATGGCCAACAATTTTATGTTATTCGGAGCGAGTATGCAATTGCCGCTGGCTGATTGGCCAAAAGTTGGAAGCAGGCAGGCTTAACGGTAGCCTACTTTTAAACAGAAAACCACCCACCAACACCAGCATCTCTACCACCCACCATGCGTTGAGGGTACTTTCAATCAATACAATAAAAATAAAACGATTGCATATTTGTAGTTATTATTAATATTACATTTATTTTCTCATGATAATCACTTGGTTTTCTTTCTTTTTTTACTTCAATTGCATGGCTTTTTGTTGCCTTTTCTTTATTTTGTTTTTTTTTATTTATTTGTTGCTGTCTGATTTTGGGGAAAAACAGAGTGTTATTACATATACATATGAACGTTTTTTTTTTTTGGTTTCTTTAAATTCATACTCATTGAATCGTTGAAAAGTTTTTCTTTTTTTATTTATTTAATCTTTTATATTTGTTACCGAATACAGTATATACCTATGTATATATCTATATGTATATATGTATTTATGGCCTTATGTGTTCCCATTAATTAGTTAATGGCTATTATCGGTCATACCATATGCTTTAGTTAAAATATTTACAGTGGAAAATATTTAACAATAGAAACCAAATGATATTATTTTATTTTTGCTTACTTGTTTTGTTTTCAATATAAAATCATATCAAGAGTGTTGGCTTTTAATGGGTTCGGGGTTTTAGGCATACATTTACACATCACGGAAATAGACATTTGGTTTTATAACAGGATTCGGTTCGATTTCGTTTGCAATGATTTCGGCTTTGTTCTCTCTTTATTATTAGTGGATTAGTTATTATAATATGAAATTTTGCATTTTGCTTGTTTTTACGCTAATGAATCTATTCAAATTTCATGAAATTCTTAACAATTTTTTATTATTATATAAGTTGTAGTATTTATTATGCTTTATTAATTCTATTTTTATTTCGTTTTATGCTATGAACTTTTTGCTTAAATTGTACACACAAATATGTTTACATACTTTTTATAATTGGGCTGTTGTTTTTTTTTTGGTTGTTTGTGTTGTTTTTGGTTTTTGTATTTTGCGAAAAAACAGTCGAGAGAATTGTACATATTTAATTACGTAGATGTTTCAGGTGTTTTGGTATAACTGTATAATTTATATGAGTATGCTCTATTCTAATGCCGCATTGATTTAAATTTAATTTTTTAGAGATTGTTCATCGATTTCTGCCATAGACAACGCAAGGAATTTGTAATTTATTTGAAATGTATCTATTTTATTTTTTTTTTCTTATGTTTATCCCTATGTATATCAAGTGGAAGCTGCAACATCTAAAGTAAGCCTCTTCGCTCTATTAACTTTGCTTTTTCCTCCTTACTTTTTTGTTTGTTTAATTTTCTTCTGATTGCTGTCACTTATACTTTATATTGGATTGTAGCTAATAGCTAAGTTGTCCGTTTGCAATCGGCATTCTTTTGTTCGGGTCTGCCCTTGACATATCGGTTAGTGTTATTGTTGTTGTTTCACAACTCTTTTTGGTTGTGCAATTTATTACAGGTACGACTCTGACAGATGTTGCCCCGCCAACCCTAATTCCGTACTTGCATTTGTGCATTGCTGCTGTTCTCAAACTGCTTTAAATACGTCACCATCGCCGCTTTTTATTATTTTTATTCAGTCATTTATGTGTTGTTGTAGCTTTTGCCTGTATGTTGCTGTATTTTATGTATTTTCCACTAATATCTACACTTGAAATTATATATACTTGTTCTTTTTTTGTCCTGTGTATCTACACTTGAAATTATATATACTTGTTCTTTTTTTGTCCTGTGTTGCTGTGATTCCCATGTTATTTTATTTACAAACTTAATAATGCAATTAATTGCAACAGATTCTGGTTTTTGTTATATTTAATTGTTTTCTCCTATTTTTTTTATTATAATACTATGCCTTTATATTTAATAAGTAATTTGTAACAGTTACAATAACGCTTGGTATGTGTGTATTTAAACATCTTTTTTTAATTTTTTGGTTTTTTGGTTTATGGACTGAAATTGGCTACTTATGCAAAATTCTTAAATGTTTTTTTTTGTTTATTTGTTATTTGCATATGCATATATGTATGTATGTATGCGTCTAATGTTGGATGCAGACAGATCTAATCTGCTGTTGACCAGAACAGAACATAAGAAAACATAATTAAACAATAAATTGAAGATTCGAGCAAATATTTAGTACAGTTAAATCAATTGAAAGCAAATTAAGCGGACACTGTTACAACTAATAAATGTACTGAATGTACCTATACGTAATCAGTTACACACACATAAACATACAAGTGATATAAAACTTTGTTTAACATATTATACACAGTTATTTTAAATGATGACAAACTAAGCATATTTTTGTTATAATGCCTTATACACATACACACACATATATACTAACTCACACACAAACACTCACACATTGTATATATATAATATGTATTCGTACACAGAAAGTGGTTGAGTGCTTTTGTATTTAAACAAGATTTTTACACAGGTGCTATGGGACTTAAGATTTACGATAGTTACTATATATGTATATAGATAGGTATATGTGTGTGTGTGGTGTGGTTCTGTTTTTTTTTTATTTTTCTTTTCGTTATTTATAAGTATTTTTTTATTTTTTGTTGTTTGTTATTAAATTCTAACATTGAAATAGCTTAAATAGGATTCTCATACTTTACTTTATATATATTCAATTTTTGTTTTGTGTGTTGTTGCGCTGTGTGCTTTGTTTTTTTTTCATCTTATCTTATTGTATTGTAGATTCTTAGGTCAAGAAAATGCGTCTGCAGCAGGAAATTAAAACGAAAAACCATTTGCAATCAGTAACAGCTGTATGAAAGGTTACTTTAGTTGGTGGAGAGATACCTACCTAACGACAACCGTGTTTAGCAGCAGACAAGGCGCCAGCATCGACCTAAATATGTGCGTTATGCGATCGGCCGAGGAAGTCTTGCGCCGTGAAATGGCAGCCATATTGTCGCCTGACGAGCACAAGAGAACGAGAGACAGGGCAGGAAATTTGAATTAGAATTTGTATATAAAATTACGGGAGACAGATACGATGCATTTTCATTAACATATTAATAAGCTGCACGCGAGCGCTGAACGCTATTTGCATATTTTCATTTACACTTCTTATCGCGCTGGACGCAATGGCTATTTAAATGCTAAAATCACAAAAAAAATTCAATTTGGCCGTGAGGCAGCCATGCAAATTACATGCAACTGTTCAATGTGCAACAGCGTCTGCATTCTCGGTGGTGTAGCACCAGCAGCAGCTGTTAAAATCGTTGGCTTAGCCAGTGCTCATTTGCGATTCTCACCTTTTGATACAAAGACATAAATGCTAGCTGGCTCGGTGTTGCTGGCGGAGCAGGTGTAGTTGCCAGAGTCCGTGATTTGGGGCTCCCGTATGATAAGGCGGCTCTGTGTCCTCGGCCCCGGTGTCGTCTCTATGGATATGTCCCGCCTCGAGTCATAGTAGTTAATGAGACGATCGTTTTTCTGCCAGTATACGTACTGCGGTGGTGTTGGACTCTGTTTTTTTTTTTTTTTAGAAATAAAGGATAATTTACATTTAAAAGAGATTAAACTTATTAATTAATCATATTTTAATATGATTATTTAATTTTTTTTTTTATTGACAGTTGTACTCACCTTTTCAATAATGCAAACCAAATTGATAGTTGAGCCCATGTCGACGTGCAGTTCACCGGAGCCAAGTATGAATGCCTCTGGCACAACAACTTGAAGATTCACAAAGTGCGAGATGATGCCAGTCGGTGTCGAGACCTGTATGCAATTGAATACGAGTTAAAGTTTAAGTTTGAGTGCAAGGACTTGCATTTGATTCGTATTCGTAATCAACTCGAATGTTAGTGCATCAATGAACTCTGAGCAGGCGCCAGTCATTGTTGGCATTAAGTTTATACTAGAGCTACTTCCTGCACACTCTTTTCGTGCTGGGCACGTGAAACGTTTTGACTGCAAGAACTGTTGCACTCATTGAAATGCAAATCAAACAATTTCAATTTGGCACGCAGAATGAAACAAAAACGAGCATTTTCTATATAAGTGAAAAAGTGCTGGAGCTCCCTACACGTTTTGTACCAAAAAATAACTAGCGGGCAGGATGGGCAATTGCAGTGGCATGCCAAAAAAAGAATAATCATTTCGGCACGGACTGCCAGCCACGGCTGCCCCAACTGACAGACTACCTCGACCACTCTGTCGGTTTAGCAGACACGTTGACTGAGTGTGCAGCACTCACTCTCGTTTTTCTCATATTGAAATTGCATGCAAACAATTTTTGAAATTGAAGCTACGTTTTTGAAGCTGCCTGCCTGCCCCACTTCTTTGCAGGAAGAAGAACTTGCGTGGCTGCTGCATAAACAGAGTTACTGTCAAGTGTCCATTTCAGGCGTTGCCAAACTTTGTTACTTTTTCGGTTAGTTGTCTTTCTACTTCTCCAGTGGCTTTATGTGTTTGTGTGTGTTTGAGTGTGTTTTTGCGTCTTCTTTACCATTTCTTTTCTATTTATGGTAGAACACGCCTTTTACCATATCCGCATGACTTTCGGCTTTGTCTGCTGGCTTACTTTTGCATTACGTTGAATGCATGTCAGCACATACACACACATATATAAGCACACACAGACTACATGATCTGGGGCGTGTGTGTGTGTGTGTGTGTGTGCAAGTCACTAGCTAAATTTATCAATGTCCGCAGCGTCTGCGCTTGACAGTCACATGGTTTCGGCTGTGCCAGCCGTCCATCCCGTCAACGTCACGACCATACGGATTTGGATGTGGATATGCAATGTGGATGAGCCAATGCAAATACCGATGCGCAGACGCCCACCACACTGGCTTGAAATCAAAGCCCTTTTGCAAATAAAAAACTGCATTTGCATTTTACAATTAAAGCATGTGCAGGGAAAAAATCGACAGTGATGTGGAAATCACCGTAAAGCTAAACCATAAACCCAACAAAAAGTATAGGAAAAAAAATTCGAGAAACCTTAAAATTGCGTATACGCTCCAAAATGGAGCATATGCAAATGCACTTTAGTGCATTTCAACTGCATTGCATGCATAAAATATGAAATATCCGCGTATACATAAATGTTTATATATATATATTTATATATATGAATGCCCTTTTACTCACCTGGCACTCGTACATGCCGTGATCCCGGCGCTGCACAAACTTTATCTGCAGCGTCCACATGTTGGAGCCGGGCGTGTGGAGTATCGCAAAGCGCTCATCATTTGTATAGAGCTGAGCGCCCGAGGATAATATGTGCCAGTCACGTCGCCGAATCCAAGATATTTGGTTCTATGCCAAGAGATAAATATATATGAGACCCACACTTGTAAAACAGAGTGAACAGAGTTCGTGGCAAAAGCAAAATAACAGTGCGATGCAATGGAAATAGGGTAAACGCAAAAAAGTATGCAACACATAAGTTTAAAACTCACTAACGATTCATGCGCAATTAGTGCTACATATTGTTATGATTTCATAAAATATTGATGATATTTAAAACTCACATTAAAATAACTGTCTGCTTGTGTATGTGTGTGTGTGTTGATATTGATGTATGTGTATGTCTGCAACAGGTTGTTTCATTTTAATTGCATTTTAATGCGTCTCTAAGAGTTCAAGCTATTTTTAGGCGCATAAAATATTCGTAAGCGATAAGCTCCCACAACTATCATGAAGAAAACAAACAAAATAAAACAATTTAAGCCATTTACAATGATGAATCGACAAACGTGAAAAAAATGGGTAAGAGGGGAAACCAGTTAACTACAAAATAAAAATGGATGTTTGAAATATGACAAGTATCTTGCTATACTCCATTGTTAAGGGAAGTAAGTTAAAAGCAGAAAAGCAAAATTTGTATTTCTACTTTTTCTCTCAATACAACAAAAAACAATTATATTATTTTAAAATATTTTAAAATAAATAAAATTTTTATGTTTCTTATCAAATTAGTACACAGCATTGGTTATAAATGTAGACTTTGAAAATTTCCATTATATCAATATATCATCTTCAAAATTAATTTTACACTTCAGTTTTAAGAATGAGGTGTATAAGATTTATATCCGGCTTTCCATTTAGTTTAAATAGTTATGCTGGCACAAGACATGTATAAACAATTAAGTGGATTCATTTAAATTGTTTTACTGGGTTTCCCTGATTTATTAATGTCTTGTCACATACTTGGTCAAATTATGGAGTTGTCTGTGAAATTGATGTTTAGTTGTGTGTGTTGTTCCATTGCTTTTGGCTTGCCTTGTATTGCGTGTCACATTAAGCCATTTAATTGCTTGTTAGCTCACGCTGAATAGCAAACAAAGTGTACACAATGTCATGGCAAACGTTTTCTGGCTTTCAGCAACAAATTAGGCTCGTATTTGGATTTCGTGCTCAACTGCCAAATAAATTGGACTTTTGCGTGCCCAATTTCAGAAACGAACGACCGAAATGAAATACAAATAAACAAGAAACCCGTCAAAGCACCAGATATATTTTATATGTTTTAAAACTGAAAATTAAAAACATAAAATGCACCTTAAATTGCAAATGCTGACCAGTTGAGTGGTGCTTTAATGGCATGCATAAATCTACGTTACGAAAGATATGTATAAGTGAGCGCGATTCAAAGTGGGGTAAGCTGTGTGTGCTTTAGGCCTTAGGCGTTAAGAAGTAAGTCAGAAAACAAACCCAATTTACACCCACTCTATCCACGCCGGTGACCTTGCAGACCAGAAAGGCGGTGCCACCCAGCTGGACGGTCGTATTATGCGCCATCAGCTGTGGGAGAAATTAGTAAAAGAAAGAAAGAGAGCAAAATACAAGACAAAAAGTTAAAAGTTCATTTTTTATGTGTGGCCTGCATGTAAAGGTGGGACAGGTAGCAGTAGCAGAAAAAAAGCACCACGTCGCACAATTAGTCAGCAAAAATAAGGAGAAAGTGTCTTTTATTATATATGTGTACCTGTAAATATGTACATTCATATATGCGGGAGGAGTACTGACTTATATGCTCCATCTGGGCAATGTTCATGTATACATATGTATGAATGTAGAGTTTGTAAGTAGAGGCCGGTTGTGGCCTGTCCTTTTTGGATAATTAGATTCGTTTTGTGTAAGCGCGAATGAAATATAAATAAGCACTTTAGATTAATTAGACTTGGCCCGTCTTCATGTTGTTTGGTAATTAGCATTACTCTGTCCAAGCCAAATTCTATTTAAATATCCTTTGCGCCTTTATTATTTTTATTGTGCTTATTCTTTCTCATTGCTGCCATCAAGTTAACATATTGATATAAAAGGAGAGATGGCGTACTCGACACAAATACGAGGGCCACTTGCCGCGCGTACTTACTACATGCAACGATGCTAGCAGTAGACAAGATACTACAAGCAGCAGCTTCGAAGTGAATTCAATTTGAATTTAAAACACACTTCGCTGCACTTCCTCAATGTAGGTTGGTTGGAATTCGGGCTAACAGTTTGAGTAATCAATTGGCCTTGTATTTTTTTGTTTTATTGACCTACCTCGCTGTCCTCGAACATTGGGCTGTCGCTGGAGTCGAGATTGTTATCCAATTTTGAGTCGGCATTTATACCGCCGCGCATCCATAGCTTCTTCCAATCGTTATCTGTGAGTATTGACTTTTGGTCTGCAATCAATAAAGAACAGAGAGACAGAGACAGAGAGAAAGAGATAGAGATAGAGGGAGTGTAAATAATAATTAGAGAATAAACCAAATCGCAATCATACAAATTGTGTTTAAAGTCAGTTTGGCCACACTTTTGTTGCCAATTTGTTTTGTTTTCGATTGAGATTGAGTTTGGATTTACAATCAGCAAATTCGACCCAAATATATAACTCTTTAGACAGATAACATTTGTGAAAATTTCCATTTTACTTATGTCCTATATCCATTGTACCTGGTGCTGCTTCAGGTCCCTATCCACTCCTCAGAAACTCGTTACAACCATAGAAATAATAAATCATTTGATTGACATACGAAAACGCAGCGTGTTATCTACGACTACTATCGCATGGCATTTATTGATTTGCCTCCACTTTACTCGCTTTCCATGATTGTCTCACGCAAACAATCATACACAATAACATAATGGCTGAAGACAGACTGTTTATTAATATCCTTGTCAAATTTGTGTGTATTTTTCGGAGCACGCAATGTGCTTTTATTTAATAAAATTCATCAGACAATTTTAGCAAGAAACCATTTTTATTTCAAGAAAATTTTTAAGTTTACAAAAACTAAAATTGTCTGTGAATTGTTCGCCAGCTAGCAAGCAAGTGCAATACGACAATTTTTGTGTCTGCTCCAAACAAGACAAAAAAATACTAATGAGTACTCAACGACGAGGCAAATCTGAAAATAAGTTTAATTGAACAAAGTTTGAATGTACATTTTACACACACAGCAAGAAATTCTATCCACATTATAAATGTAAAACTTTGTTAACTAAATGAAGCTTTACAAAAACACTGAAATAACACATACATAGTCTGGAATTTGCAAATTTATTTTTTGATGGCGCTGCTCTGTGCTCTTTTAACCTCTTAGTGGGAGACAAGTGACAGCACAGATTATTGTTTATCAAGTTTTCGCAGCTGAACAACTTGAAAAGTTGATAACCTTTCGTTACAATTTATTTTTTTCTGTTTTGTTGTTTCTCAATAAGTTAAGCCTACTTAAATAAAAAACCTTTTAATCAAATTAGCATAAAAAATTTAATGAAAATCAGAACGAAAATCGTCAAAGGAGCCTGACCTTGTTAAGAGGATTTAAATTCGTTACAGCTTACACCCACTTTAAAAATGATGTTCCGCTTAGCTTATAGCTTATTTCCTTGTTGTGATTTTATTGAACGTTATTTCCTATGTGTTCCCTCGCACCACCCTCGTTCCTATACTATTGGATAAACATCAAATTATGTATAGAAAGTAGCTCTGTTTTTCGGCTGTCAACAGTTTGGCTGATTCTGTTGTTTACCCAATGAACAACTGAGCAACTGACCTTTCTATAAAACATATAGCCATATGTCTAAATAATATCCATGGTGAAGGATGGGCGTAACTATTACTAATTAAGTGGGTAAGGAGACCTAATTGGCCCAAAAAGAAATATAATATCTTTTATTAACAAACTCAAAACATTCAATACTTAATCAACGATATGAACTGTTTGCACAAAATTGTAGGCAACATTATTCTGAGAAGGCTAAGAGTTTTCTGCATTACTTGGTTATTAGTATGCAATTTATTAAATATACGCCTTATGATGATTATAATCAGACAAGTGCATCTACAGTTCTGAAGATTCTGTTTATTTTAATAAGGAAACTTTGCTTGACTGTACAACCTGACCGGTAGAAGCCAAATTAAATTTACGCCACGTTGAGCCAAAGCGAGTCTTTGACTTGATGTAGTATTTTTTAATGGATTGCGTGTTCAAGCAGCTGGAATATGAATTAACCATGGGTGGGCTGTTTATTAAACTGGGATTCGGCCAGCGTAATATAAAACACGGTTACAGTGTTGTAAAAATGGATTTTTTATTCATTAATCAATCAATCAATCAGTGGTGCGTAGTTCAGGAAAAAGTTTTAAGCAGACACATCCCCACCTACAAGCTTGGCCTTGATGCCATCACGCTCCCCCTCCTTAACATAAACACTTTGGCAGCCCACCTGCTTGGAAAATTGGTCGTGTGGGTATTGGAATGAAAAATCGAAGCAGAGCGCAAGGCTTTGCCCACTTCTTATAACCACCAACCAATATCTTTACTTACTTTCTGCTGTGCTGTGCTGTTGGCTATAAAATACAGCGTAGCGAGCTCGCACTTTTATTGCCTCGTAAATTTTTATAGATCATACTTTAGGCATGCGTATGCAATGGCCCAAACCCCAACCAGAAGTCTCTCCTCTTTTCTCGAATCTTTGCCCATTTTCATTTGTATGTTTGTGTGTGTGTCTTTGGCTGTGCACTTGTTTTTGTATTATTGAATTTGTATTCGGTTACATATTCGTAGAGTACATGCGCATTGTCCTTTTTTAGCGCATACTGTTATTTATGCGCCAGTTTTGCCATGAGGTCATTGGTTTTTTTTGTTTTGCTTTCTATTTTTTGGTTACGCTGCATTGAGTTTAAATTCGTTTATTTATTTGTATGCGGAGACATTAAAAATGTCTGCACACAATAGGATTGCGCCATTGATAACAACAAAAAAAAAAAACTTTATGACGTGGTCAAAAAAAAAAAATGGAAAAGAATAAAAACACTTATATGTAGAAGATGTAATATGGCTGGGGCTACGAAATATTCAACCTAGGTGCCCCCTTCTCTAAAAAATTAAGCAAAATATGTATAATTTCGTATCTTTGCATTTGTATGCATGACAGCATAAGCAGACAGGCACACGCAGACATAAAGATTCGCAAGTCGAAATATATTGCGCATGTTAAGAGGAATCTAAATGCTTAACACAAACACACACAAATACATGCACAGAAAGTCAATGCACGCCCAGTGCCCCAAACACACACAGAATCTAAGGTCAAGTGCCTGCCGCACTATGAGTGTTCACCATTACTAGTGTATAGTGTGTGTTGAGAGGAGGAAAGGAGGCACTAAATGTTATAATAATAAAATAACACGCACTGCTAATAAAATGGCTAAGAGTCGCGTATTTCAACGCATCGCCTTTCTTTCACTGCTTTCTCGGTGCCTTCTGCCACTGCTGCTTTTTGCTTTTGTTCCTGCTTCTGCTTGCCTACGTGCGCATTTCAGCTGCCTGCGGCTTAGGCGTGTGAATTATATTATGCCTGAAAGTAGGCAACCGTAATAAAACTTGGTCAAAATGCAATAGAAATGGCGACCGGCAGCGCCATAGTCCGATGGCCGCCCACAAGCCGGATGTCTTACAAAAATAGCAATAGCAACAGAAATATAAGGGAACAATTCGCTTACAATATGCCCTATAGCAGCGTTCAAAATCTTTTTAAATGATCTGCCATTAACACCATAATTCAACTTACTTATTGGCTCGAAAGATTTCCTAAGAGAAATTAAAGGAATTACAAATTATGAAAAAAGCTTTGAATCTCCCATGTTAACAGACTATAAACCTACTTTGAAGTCTTTAAAAGTCATGTCTTAGTGAAAAAAAATGTTTAATTTTGTTAATTTAAATTTATAAGTATATTTGTACACGTATATCCTATACTCTGCTTAAGTATCTTAATTAATTAATTTTCTATCGTTTGGTAGATATAGGGTATAAGCATTATTGTATGAAGTATTGAGCACTATTTGTTGTTTCATTATTTATTCCATTTCCCGAACTTTGATATATATATATATACAAATGTACACTCAGCCTTAAAATGAGTAGAGTCAACAAAAAAAATACTAGTGCGTTTTTTTAAATATTGCCTTATCTAATATCCAAAATACAGGACTCCGCTTATTTTGAGCAGACTTAATAAAGTAAAATATTTGGCATATAAGACCATAAATATGAATGTTAATACATCGTATCCATCCATTAGCCTTAATAACTTCTCTTAACCTATTATTCATAGAAGATCCCAGCTTCTGGGAAGTTTCTAGACCGATTTTCCTCCACTCATCCAGTAGAGTATTTTTGAGATCCTGTTTGTTAGAAATGTTGTGTTTCCGGATGTTGTTTTCTCCCCCAGAGCCCACAAATTCTCAATAACATTTAAGTCTGGAGACTGGGCCGGTGGTATAATCACGTGGGGGCAGTTCCAGATGAGACAGGTCTGCATTCCGGCCTTATGCTTTGGGTCGTTCAGTATTGGACCGATGCCACACATAAAATGGTCCGTTTGAACCATAAATGTTGAATTTGGCCTCGCCTTCAAAGTTGACTATGTACCAGGAATCCAAATCCTTGTAGAAATGGATTTTCGGGAACGTCATTCCAGTGCCTTTATATTTTGCACTAATAAAAAGTTTCTTTCGTGGCGAAGCTGGCAAACAGTTTGCACATTATACTCTTTCCTTATTTTATCCTGAACTTGTTGATCGTGTTTTGGAGCCGATAGCTTCAAGCTTACCCTTGTTTTTCTGATGATCCCTCGGGGCTTTATGTCACGCAGGTGTCCATAATATATCTGTTCCGAATAAGCTGAGTCCTGAAATTAGTGTCCTTTTTGGCATAACCTGACCTAGCCGGTGGGCAAACCTCAATTCATTCATTGTAAATAAATTAATATATGTACCTATCATGGGTTTTTGGAATTTTTGAAAAATATTGGGAAATACGGATATGCCAGGCATTTAAACTTTTTGATCGACCTTGTTCACTTTAAGGTGAGGCTGACTGTATACATATATATCACAAGTATATAAATAAGTCTTGAGTTGTGGGTGGGTTACTCTAGTGAAAAGCGATAAATAATGAAGTCAGCAAGTGCGACTGGCATGGCTTGCATGTTTATTATTAATAATAATTACTTCTTGTCAATCTTTCGTCCTGTTTAAGTTCTATGGCTCCATGGCACGACACATGGGTGCAAATAGCGCTCACTGCTCTCTGTTATTGGTATTATTGTTGATGCTGCTTGTGCGCACTTGTTATGTTTTTTAAAAATTATGAATTTTCATTTGTCTTCTCTTCACTTGCACCAACCATTAACACTTATATATATATGTAGATGCCATCAAGTAACTTATCCCTCTCTAATGGTCTGCTCATACACAAAGCCTCACTTACCGCGGCGTATGCGTAATATTTTAATGCGCTGCCAATATGTTGGTGTTGTCTGCCACCCTTTTAAGCCGGAAAGCTGCTTAAGTAAACCTCTCCTTGGCAGCGTGGCCAAAGTGCTTAGCAGTTTTAAAGCTGCTTCCCTCCCCCATATCACCGCCACACCTTGTGTTGTCTGCTGCCTACTGTGGGCACCCGCTGCCAGCCTTTACCTGAACTCAACCCCGAAGCTAAAGATCGCGCTTCTAGCATTACATATGCCTCGAGCTTAATATGAAAACCACTAAGAAAATTTGCAAAACAGCTGAAACTTAAGAGCACATTGGGAGTGCATCCAAAGGCAAAACTCATTTGCACTTGTAACATGAGCGCAAGCGTAAACAAAGTAAATAGAGGGCACAAACGAAAAAGAAACACTTTAAATGTAAAGATACATATATGCATTTGTGTGTGTGTCATGTAAGTGGAAGCATGCCCTTACGACCTTGACGCTGGCAAATATGCTGGAGACAAGCAGACAGCGAGAGAAAAATTGTGAGTGAAAGGAAGAGGAAGAAAAGAGTGTGTGCGAGACAGAAGTTGACACATGTGTTTTAGTTGCTGGCGTTGTTGCCTCGCTGTCAGTGCGGAAACTGCTAAGCTGCATTTTTTTTGTTTTGATGAGAGGATGGTTTTTGGCTACAACTTAGGCAGAATAAAGCTAAAATAAGCTACATAATATGTATATGTTTATAGAAACAGCAAACGCAGCTTCAATATTTGGAAAGCTTGATTTAAAAATAAACTGACAGTCTCTTTTCCATTTGTTTCGTGCGGAGGATTTGCATATTTTTTATTTTTATTTTTTTGGCCAACTTTAAGAGACATTTTAAAAAATGTGTATACCCTGAAAATTTTAAATGTGTAATAAATAATGTTTTTTGGCAAATGAAGCATTTACGACTCTATAAAGTACGATGAGAGTTTAGAATTGGAACATAAATTTTCCTGGTCCATAGGCTGGACAAGTTTGTTTCATATTATCGATAACTTTTTTGGCTTCCAATATACACAAACAATTAATAACAATAAATTATTTATGTTGAATAACTTTTAAACACAAAGCAATGAAAATCTGTGCAATTATTATTGAAATCAGTTGAAAAACACTGGAGGTATGAAAGATTGAAGTTCAGTCCTCAATCGTCGGCCCAGTAATGTAGGTTCAGGGTATCTCATAGTCGAGCTTAATCGACTAAAGTCTTCCCACAAGTTTTTGCTTGGATTCAGCATAGATTTTTAGACCGACAAGGCATGGCAATAAATTTTCAATTTTTGCGCTGTCACGCGATCTGCCACTTCCTCCTTTCCTTGCCTGCCTGCCGCCTCCTTTACTTTAAGCAGAGGCCCCTAGGCTGCGTATAATGAGCAAACCGCGAACCGATAAGGTGTCGCCGATGCCGCTGCTGCTTTAAAAATGTATGCTCAACGCGTTTGGACAGTAAAAAAGAGAAAAAACTTATAAAAAGGCAAAAAAAAAAAAAAAGAAAACAATGGCCAGGAGACGGAGCGTTAGGCACATGGGTTGCTTTTAGGTCAAAGTCAAACCCAGAAGGGCAACGGTAACAGTGACGGCTACAACAATAAGTGGAATAAGCGCGTAGCGGCAACAAACGCCGAATATTCCCTTTAACACTAATCTCTCCCCTGTGTATTTTCATTATCCTTATTCTTTGTGAATGTTACGTGTTGGCCATAACTTAGAGGGGCTAACGCTATGTATACGTTAGGTAGTGTAACGAGGCTTGAACACACACCTACCAACGCATACCCACACACACACACACATTAAACAAACAGTAGATGGGGAGTGGCATGCTTTTAGACACCGTCGTCCGTTTAAAGCAAATTAACAAAAGGTCGAAAATTAATTATTGTTTTAAAATGTTTATCTTCGGAGGCCAGAAATTAATTGAAAAACTAACAACTGAAACTATTTAATATTTCTTCTTTTTTTTTATTATATAATCTATATATACAAAAAGTATTTGAATGTCTTTGCAATTAATCGAAACATGTTTGAAACATATTTATTTTGAAAATATACCATTTTATGCAGAATCTGTGAGAGCAGATAAGAACTACATTTTACTTAGGTTAACGTGACTAATAAGTCCCGTCTGGATTTCAAATGATTGTTGAGGGGTGTTGTTGTTGGGGAGTAGAGCATTTCAAGCATAAAATGGTGCGCAAAAGCTTAAAACGAAAACATTATGTGACAAAGTTTTATTAACAACAAATTTTAAGATTCGTGTGCTTATGAAAATATTGAGACTAAAAAGTTTTAGCCGCAGGTGAATTCTAAGATAGAAATATATATCCTCATGCCTTTGGCATAATAAAATTGGCTAGCAAAATAATAATAAAATTTGCCTTCTTCTAAGATTAGGCATTAGGCATTTAATTGTATCTCAGAGCAACTGTATATAGCTATATACTTCCCAGTTAATTTCGTTGTTTATGCAAATAATAAAATAAACTGCTGCATACTTTAAAGCGCCTGTAAAAATCTTATTTAAATTCAATTGTCGGGCCACTAAACCCAAAAAATGGCAACCAAACCCAAATTCATTTTTGGCTAGCATTAAAACAGTTTGCTGAAAATTGCCCCAGGGATATTAATTTAAAGGCTGTGTGTTGTTGGTACTGCTGAAACTCACCTGGCTCCAGCGTTGTGGCGAGCAGCAGCGTGGGCAGGCAGAGCAGGAGAATTCGTAGTTCCATTAAATGCAGCGGCACATGTAGTAGCCGCAAACGCAGCAGCCGTGGCAACATGGCAGGTTAACTTTCCCTCTCTCTCTCTCTCTCTCTATCTTTTGTGTCCTCTTTAGTTCTGCTTGTTGTGGCAACTACAACTGCTGCTGTTGGTGCCTTTATTCCTTGTTTTTTTTTTTATTTTTTTTTGGCGTCTTCAATCGCGACTACAGCACACAATGGCACATCGAAGTTAGTGTTGTTGCTGTTGTAGTTGCTCGCTTATTAGGGTTAATGGTTTTTTGAATGAACGCGCTGTTTCCTTTCAGAAATGGTAGCACAATGGCGATAGCACTAACAACAAACGCACACCCACATATGCCTGATGATGTCTGGGCTGATGCGCTGATAAATGATGCTGCCGGCTATAGTCTTCTTACTTCGATGGTGGTGCAGTCAGCGCAGCCCTTTTTTCTGCTACCGCTTCTTATTTTCTATTTTGTTGTGCCGCTTTGTTGTCGCTTGTCATAGGATGTTGTCAGCTGTTTTTGTTGCTGTTGTTGTTGTTGCCAGTTGTTGTTTGTGTGTTCCGTGCGCTATTTTCTTCGCATGTGGCAACGATAGCAACAAGCATACCATAAGCACACCCACCACCCCTTCTCTCCTATATAGATATATATGTATGTATCGGTATGTATATGCATCAAATTTGCAGCTTGTTGTTTGCGCTCTTTCTTTAGTCAAAGTTGGCTAGTTTGCTCCTTGTGTTAGGCGACGACGACAACGGGGCAAAACTTGCATGTTCTCCATCATTTTTCATGTCACTGCGCATTAGCACATGAAGCCATGAATATGTTATGGTTTTATTGTAGAAATGTTACCATTGCTATTGCTATTGTGTCGCACAGCAAAAAATTAACACCCGCTTTTTGAAATTACATTCAATTTGCTGTAGTTGATGCCTTATTGTTTTTCTTTTGCGTCATGTCGATGATGAATCGCTTTTAATGTAATGTCTTTTCCAACTACCAAGTTTTTCGCCCTCCTTCCGCCTAGGGAGATGTTGTTACTTATTTTTGCTGCGCTCTCTCAATAAATTCTGGTTGACCCCTGTACTGAGGGTATTCTGAAAATTACACATACAGAAAAACACTAGTCAGAATGGACAAAGGTTAAAAATATACATAGAAAAACGGTTTTAATCAGTTTTGATAAAAACTTTTTTAAATTTGAATATTTTTAAGAATTTACAATTAATTTAATGTATCCTGATTTGAATTTTTGGTAGTAAGCTGTGGACTGTTTTCTTTTCAAATGCGATTGCTTGCGATTGTTTTTAGGGTCTTTATGAACGGATTTTGTTTCATTTTGCAATAAATTGAATTGCCTGCTGTTGTATAGAGCGTTTGACATTGTAATTGGCCAGCTTCCGCTGTGCTTTACAATCGTCGTCCCTAATTGTGTGAGTATACAAGAACTGTAAGCTCCTTTATTCATTTGCATACTGAAAGGAATTTATTTATTGTGCCAGCAAATTTCCACATTATTTATAGGTCAACAAGAGAGCCCCTCAAAGCAACTTGCCACAGTTTATGCAAAATGGACCACGACGAGTAATGAGTTGCTGCCGAGACTGTTAAGGTCAGAGAGCACATAAAGAGCTCCTTAAAATTCGTTGAGAAGACGAAGTCTAATGTTGCTGTTTGGACAGCTTTCTGCTTTTTATTTTATTTATATTTTTCTGTATAAATTATTATATTTTTTTTGGCCCGCATTGTTGACTTTAATGTTTTGTGGCATTTATGTGTTAGAACTGCCTAACAATATTAAATTTCACGCTTTTTTATTTGAAAATTTTTTTTCATTTTGTTATATACCGCATATTTGAATATTACATATCCCAGCGCACAAATTTAAGTCCCCTAAAGGTTGGGCCTTTGGTCAACACTATATTCTTTTTTTTTATGTCCTGGCATAGCTAAGCAAATAATGCTAATGAATTTGCACAGCACCGTGGATGAATATTAATATTGAAATTTGTCCGCAAAATTTGCAACACATTTTAATTACAATACAATGTGGCAAGCAGCATAATGTATGTATGATTAAATGAATCTGCCCCTGTAAGTGTTTGTGTGTGTGTGTGAAAGTCTACTGGAATATATTTAATTAAGCAGTGTTCATGGTAACTTATTTGCAACAAACATTAGCAAATGTCATGTGGCATGAATTTATGACACACTTGTGAGCAATTCATTTGAATTGATAAAAGCAGCTGATGGTAGTTGGCAGAGGATTGCTGAATAGATCGAGGCAGGGAGGTAAGTATAGTGAAGGGTGGTTGGCGGATTGTTTAGCTACTTTTGCTGCTTTCGTATCAAATGTAGCAGTTTGGAGTAATTCGCTATCAAATGCCATGTAAGTGGAATGCTATTTTATTCGCCAATGTGTGTTTCTCTCTCTCTCTCTCTCTCTCTGTGTGTGTGTGTGTGTGTGAACAACACAACTATGCACTTAAATGCAGTCACGTATATACACACATATACATACATTGTGACACACAGAGCACACGTACATATTATTATCTTGACACAATGGTGCCATAAAACTTAAAGACCCCCCACAGCAGTTGCTGCCGCTGCCTTTTACCCAAACCAACAACAGCAACAACATTGGGGCAACAAGGGCAAATTGGTACAGAAGAGGAACTGAGCGCCATGAAGGACATGCCATTTGCCGCCTACTTTCTGCCCGCCCGTCCCTTGCTCTAGTCGCTCTTTCTCTATCTTTGTGCGCTTGTCTCTCTTTCTTTGCATTGCTGTTCCCAGCCTTTCTCTCTGTACTATTTCTTGTTCTTTCTTTTCATAGTACTCGCACTCGTATATGCACATTTGTTTGCATATTTGCAGATGGTGGGCAATAGCCATGGGGACGGGACGGGATGGAGGTGGGCATGTCCTGCTGCAAGGCGCCTTGGGGCGCGTTGGAGGTTACATGGAAATTGTAATAAGTTGAAAACCAAAAAGCTGATGTCATGAGGTTAGTTTCTGTGGCTCAAGTTTCAAGCGACAATCATGTGCTTTTCTTTTGTTTACTTGTTGCCATTGTTGTTGTTGTTTTCGTTTAGTGCTCGGGACTGTTGTTGTTGTTGTTGCTGCTACTGCTATGTGCAGACCTCATACTTCATTTTGTAGGTTTTGTTTGCCATGGCATGCGAATGTTTTTATTGTTTGTATTGTTGTTGTTGTTGTTGCATAAGGCAGCCATAAATATTTCATATGCAACTGCTGTGCCGTATTATTGTTGACAGTAATTGAGGGAAAGAGAGCGGTCGTAGTAAATTATTTAAATGTTTATTTGGGGATTTGCAGATATAATTTTGGCGCTCACGCACACATACACATACACACAGCCATACATACACAAGAAGAAACTGTTATACAAACTGGACCACAATGCGTATGATGGATGCCCAAATTGCATTGGGGAGTCGTTAGCTAAAGCCAAACAAATCGCTTTTGCTTTATTTATATTTATTATTTTGCCAGCTTACGATACAAATGCCGTTGATTAAGCGAAGTGTTGCTGCTAGCATTGTTGTTGCCATTTGGTTTTGTTGTTGTTAGTAGGGCATTTTTTGACACATTGTGTGTATGTGCTTTTGTAGGCGTGGTTCTCACATATACACAGCCCGCATATGTCAGAACATTGAAAAAAGTTGTGTGCATTGTGTGTTAAAAAGTGTTGTGGTACAACTTCTTTTTACTCTTTATCAATTTAAGACCCGCAGACATTGGCTTTTTAATTAGTGTCGCTAATTCGCGCAATTACATTAGTCAGTAAAAATAATCACAGATAGCCATTGAGCAAATGGTATGACATACGACCCATGCAATGGTGGCCTGACTGCATTTGCTGCTCTCTGTATTCCACAAGCTTAATGCATTTGAGTTGCATTCAAAGAGCAAATCCAAACGAAACACAACGAAACTATCGCCTATAGCCTTAAATATGCACGGCCATAACAATGTCCATTTTGTGGCCTGTATTGTGGATGCCATCACCAATACCAATAACCGCTTTCTACTAGTGCGCTGCAACTTTAACTGTAAATGAAAATTGCGCGTAACGCATTTTGATTGCACTTGAGTGCCAGCATAAAAATGCGCATTATATAAATTCGCTGACCAGTCATTGGTCGTTCCACTTATTTGATGTTTTTGTTTCTGTATTTGTTGAAGTTGTAATGTGCTTGTATCTACATATGCATGCACACGTTTTTGTAAGTTCCTCTCTATCTCTCTTTTCTCCTCAGGCTGCACGATCGTAATTGTTTTGCACACATTTCCGTGTCTGTTGCGTTGCACTTGAATGACTTTAATTTTGCGCTATTTTTATTTACAATCTTGTGGCCTTTGTGCCAAGTTGAATAATTGAACAATTGTGTTTTGCATGCGCCCACCAACACAAAGTTGGGTGCATGTAAAATTTTTCAAAATTATGTTATTCCATGGTATATAAATATACCAAAATTTCTACGTATTTATGTTCCTCCTGACTAATTATTTTCTTTTATAGGTTTAATGTATATATTTGAAATATGCTAAAAGAATTAACGTAATTAGCATGTCGACACTGCGCAATATCTTAATCTATTATATTATTATTATTATTGTTATACAGGATAGCATATTTAAAAAACTCAAGGCACGATTAAACATACATACGTTAACCTTTTTATACCCTTAACCAATAAAATGGTTAAAAAAAGATATAAAGCTTTTGTTAACTTATTTTGAGTATAGATTGTATACAATTGATATGTACTAAAATTACACTTTTTACGGCTTTTCATATTCATTTGAGTTTGCCAAACAAAACTATATCTCAAATATTATAATTTTAACTATTCTATTTGTATCGAAAAATGAAACACCGTACGATCCAAGCTTAATATCTTTATGTCTGAGTATGGTGCAAGCTGAGAGTTAATACTCTTAAGAATATTACAATAAGCTAATTTTAAATTGAAACCAGGAATATATGATATTACTGGGGTATATTTACCTCCTATACATAACATGTTTTAAATGCATTTAACTCCAAATATTAAATTTGCTTGAATTAAATCTAAAACTACAAATAAAGAGATCGTTAAATTGTTATCCATATCTTTTCTGTTGTAACATGAGATAATATATCAGATTTAGTGTTGTTTATAAATAAACAATCCAAAGCAGCACGCAGTTTTATATCTGCTTAATTTCATTAGTTCTTTGAAATTTGCTGCCTTTGGGCCGCGTTGGGTATACAAACTGTGAACGGCTTAAGCTCCATAAAATGGTCTGCTTACACGCATATGCAGTTTTCTCTTTTTATTTATTTTTGCTGTTTTTGTTGCGAGCTTGTGTGTGTGTGTGGATATGTGCGCGTGACCTGTTTGCTTGGTTGCCTGGCGGGCTGCAATGAATCCCTGCCAAGTTGTTAAAAATCAAGAAATACTCAAGAAACTTGCAAGTTGCAAAAGTTTTTCAATTTAAACCAGTTCCACCACCAGACCAATGGTCGTGGAACCACCCAATGGTGGTGTATATAAATGTAAGTGCATTAGTGAGTGTGTGTGTATTTGCGACAGTTGTTAATTTACTACTTAAAAATACAATGACCTTTGAATTATTTCGTGAAATTGCCAGACTGTCGCTACCAGTTTCGTTGAACTTGAGTGTTAGCCCGATTTAGTGTGGGTGGGTGAGTAGTCCATAATTGAAATGGTCAATAGCTCATTAGGCTTTCAGTTTGTTCAAAACTATTCCACAAAATATTTAAGACGTCAATTGGTGGAGCTCAGCCCTCCTTATTATTGTTTTCCCAATGCGTATATATGTGTAAAGTGAAATGGTGGCAGTTATAATAAAAACCATTCTCGGTGTTTATTTAAGTTTCGAAATTGTACAAATTTTTGTAAATTGTTTTGTGCTTTGCCACGTTTGTTACGGCCACATCCAGAACGAAAGTTCCCACATACACACACAGCTACCTTCTTTATATGTGTATATGTGTATAGTAATATTTACCACTACTGTTGTTTTTTTATTTTTTTGTTTTTCCGTGACTCCAGAAAGTTTTAGTTTGGCAATTTTGCTTTTCCGTTAGTTTGGTGGCGCATTTATATATCTCTTTTTAATTTTTTTTCCTCTGTGTATAGTCTAGTTATTTTGCTGTGTATATTTCTTTTTTTGTTGCCTCTGTTCGTTTTGTGCTTTGTTAGTTCCGTTTCCGTCTGCAACACCGCACCGCGCCGCGCCGCACAGCTACGTGAACCCATCGCTCGATGTTCCATTTAGATCGTTGGCGGGTGGCTCGTTTTTATGTGTTTTCATGTGGTGTGTTGTCAACTTATTTCAGGATTCAGTGATTTATTTTCTAAACAATTAAAGAAAAACAAAAAGTGGCCAGCATCAAGCAGAGAACATCGAGCAGGACATACACGCGAGCAAGAGATACATGGATGTGCCATAAAAAACGCTGTAGCTTTATGAATTTTTCAGTTGAATTATTTACAGGAAAACGCTGGATAACAGTTTGTCGTTGTACCAGTTGCGATAGTTGCAACCAAAAATATTTCGGACAAAAACTTGCAAACGGGAACATGAAAAATGTTAGCTAAATGGCAACACATTTGTGCGTTGCCACAGCAGTGGACAGAAATGGGCAACACTGAGAGATTTACCAAAAAAAAACAACAAATAAAACTAAGTAATAACAAAAGTATATGTAACCTGGATTACAGGTAAGAAAAACACTATGGGTAGCTGTTGTTGCTTGTCCAACATTTGAGTAAAGTTGAAAAACGAGCAAAGCTTTTTCTAATGTTTAATACTTTACGTTTTAAAGAAATTTCTTGTTAAATTTAATTACATCAGCTATTTTCAACAAAGCTCAGAAATCAAGCTTATCTTAAAAGTTTATTTTTTGAAAAGTTAAACGCTTAAATATTTTCGCTTAAGCGCAACTTTGTCAAGGATGTCTTATACGGCGCGATGACGGCATTGTTACTAATGGATAATTAAAATCTCTTTTTGCCTGTAGGTTTTTTTTGTAGTCACATTATTCGTGGCATATATTTTCATTTAACTAGCGTCAGGTACTGCCGCAACGTATCTCTGTTCATAAAAATATACACACGCTCCCGCACACCCTCCCCCACGCACGCATGTATCATGAACAACCACCTAGAGACAGGTATATAGTCACCTTTAAAGTCATGTAATCGTCTTCATAATTCCGCCAAGACAAACCTGCCAGCTGGCATAATATTTAACACGGCTCTGTGAACAATAAAGCACAGTAGCAAGACCATATTACATGCACAAACACCCAAACACACTCTGAAACATGCACACATATTCGTACATACAGACGTGACGCAACTTGGCGGAACACTTTTTGCAGTGCACTACTTCAAAGTACTCAAATTATGCGCATTTATCAAAGCAACAGGAGAGAGTTGAGGGCAGGCAGAAATGAGACCGGCGACAACAGAAACTGGTGCAAATGAATGCACACACAAACACATATATATATATATATATATATATATATATACAAGCACCAACATGTACATGAAGAAAGTGCATTTAATATTGTGTCAGAAATTGCTAAATTCACACACACATACACAAATATATACGGCAAGGCGCTGGAGTTGAAGGTGTTACTCTCCAAGTTGAAGTCGAAATCGTGGCAGCCGAGAGGAAGTAAAATAATAATAAGATGAAGACGAAGCAATGTAATTTTCGCGTGGTAAATAAATCAATGTAGTTGCACATTGCAATTGTTTGCAAAGTCACTGCGGGGTATATTTGATATTTTGCGCCTGATTTCATTTTCATTTTCGTTTCCATTTTTGCCTCTGCATTTTAAGCTTTTGCCTTTCAACGAAAAATGTTTGCATAGCGTGGTTTATGGAAATTGTCGCTATGGCGTATGCGTCATAAATGCATGAAATTAATTTCCATTTTCATTTCCTTAGCCTCTCCTTAAGTCGTCTTACTCTACCAACCCAGCACAGCTCAGCCCAGCCCATATGCATATTTTGATTGATTGTTTTCACTTTGCGGTAAAAGCTTTGGGCCAAACTTTTGGGTCCCCAACAGCTCTTGATGCGTATGCTTGTGTGTGAGCTGAGTCACAGCTGCCAGAGAAATGCATTTAAATTTACAATATGTCAGAACTGGTAGCACCATTAATATGCCACACTATATTTGTGTGTATGTGTGTGTCTGTGCCTGAAGTGCCTAAATTATGCTACGTTTTTTGGCCTTTCGCATAAACTTATATTTATGACGGCTGAGGCTAAAAGTTTACCAATGCATAAATATATATTTTTCACACGCCCAGCGCAAAGCGAGAGATAATAATGCTCCGAATTTACGATAAACGCCTTGCACAGCGGATTTCTTTTATTTTCTTTTACGGTTTTCTTTTTTTTTTCCCCGAACGTTTTCAAGGACAATACACAGACCAGCCGCATAATGTGAACTGGTTGCCATTAAAAAGGGTCCAGTAAGCTGCTCGAACTCGAGCCCAAGGCGACGCAGCAAAGGTTGTCCGGCCGCAAATGTTTCTCTTTCATTTTCGATTAACCGCCGGAAGTCCGTGGCAGTTGAATGTGGTACAACCCTGTTCATGGCAAGCGCCGCAGCTTTTGCCGCTCTTGGCAGTGCCGCTGCTGTGCGTGGTGGACATCATTGCTGCCATTAAGTCCTAATGACCGTAATAAATAATAATTTATTTCACCTGCAGGGCAGGCCGAGAATCCGCTGCCTACCCTTCCTCCCTCCACTTAACCACCCTTTGGCATGCATGTAGATTTGTTTGAGTGCTCCCCTTGCTTGACTCTTTGACCAAACCGCTTAATACTAAAAACAAAAGGTTATTGTTTCATACGGTAATATTAATTGTTTTTCTTAGAGCTCCGGACAGCATCATCGTTGTCTGGATTTAAGTGGCATTTTTACAGCCGCAGAGTCGCCAAGTACGTGCCAGGATTGCAAAATTGCGAGCCTGCAATCCCGTCCAATCCAGCAATCCTCCTTTGTCAAAACTCGCTCGTTTAGATAAACTTAAGGCAGGCTTCATGCTGCTTTTTTTGTTGTTTCTCTTTTTTGTTTTGTGTGCTTTTAGTAATTACCAGAGCACCAACTTTTTCGGTTCGAATGTTGGCTTTCTCTGTGACTTTGGATTTGGTGTGGGTGGGGTCGGGTCCTTATCCTGGGGCTAATGCATGCTTATTAAAATTTTTCTGTCATTAGAACGACCGGAAATTGGCAGTGCCCAAGTTGATTAAAGAGGGTAGGGAAGCAGCTAGAAGAATGATTGTTGCGTGCAGGTGTTGAGCCGATTTGGTAGCATTTAATTGCACGCCTCGGCCGTGCCTTAATTGTTGGCTTCTCAGCCTTTGACAAATTAAATTTGATGGTCGTTTGACATGAGCAAATCATTTGTTGAGCCAGTATTCTGCATTCGGGCCATTCGGCATTTGTCAGTTCCAAAATCACTAAACGGCATTTGGCTTTTGAAACGTGCAACACAAAATAGTTCTTACATTTTTGCGAGTGTATTAAAAGCTATGAAGTATTTTGTTGGTAAGCTTTAATTGATTTGTCATAGGGAATAAAATAGGTTACAGATTAAGTACGACCGAGACTTAATCGGAATCGAGAAGCACCTTATCGAGCTATTAAATGTTAAACATTAAAAAACATTAAAAAACTTGCACAGAGCTCTTAAAGTCGATTTATTTGTTTTTGGCTGGTTTTTGGCTAATCTGAAATGCGGGTAACGAAAAAAAAAAATCAATAGGCGAAGCGCTTGCCAACAATGGGCAACATATGCGACCAGTTGCAATAAACATGGGCGTGAAAACCACAAAATTTTATGCAAACTCATAAAATGATTTTTACAGCGTACTCTGAAATATGCCGAGGGCTATTGTTATTGCTCTTGCTGCTAATGTTTGTTGTTCGTTGTTTGCTGTTTGTTGCTGTTGTTGTTTGTTGTCGCTGGCAGCTTACACACAGACAACAAACAACCCATATATATGCCACATAAAACTCCCAACAAAAACTGCAGTAAAACATGGCCCAAAGACTCGGGGTTTGTGTGTTTGACTTTGGGTTTTGAAGGGTTTTCGCCCCACGGCATCAATATTTTCTCTAAGGCGATTTCCGTGCCGTTCGAAACAAGCATAACACCACCAGCAACAACAACAAAAAACAGCAGAGCGGCTAACAATTTTTATACATACTTTTGTGTGCTGCAAACTCACCAAACTCGCCAAAACAGAACACAAAATCTGAACAAAAACCCGAAAACCGCTCCGAAATGGCAGCCAAATCAGTGGCATACCATAAAGTGGCCTCCATATGCACTGCAGCTGAACTGAAGCTGTACTTGAAGTGTGCCTCAAAATAATAGAAATCGAAGTGTTCTTAATATATACAAACATAGATGTACGCAGCGTGTGCACATTTGTGCGGTTGCAAAAGTTTTGGCCAACATTTTGGCTGACCTCAAAGGACTTGAGCACGAACCGGACATGAGTCCGAGACAGGCGAGTGTTGAACCAATATTGAGGAACACATGCGAAGCTTACGGATTCGATTTTGCCTCGGATTTGCCCTCACTTTGGCAGGGCATCCTAAATGCTCCCTATGCGACAATAATTTGTGCATTTTATGATTGGCATTATCTTTGCCTCATTTTCTGTGCTCTTGTATGTGGGTGTTGGTATAAGCCGCACGCATTTGATGCGTGACAAAAAAGCAAGGAGGTCAGTAGTCGAATTAGGCTCAGAGCTGAGCCTAGAAGACCAATTTAAAGATAAAAAATTAAAAAAAAGAATTTTCATTTTTATTTTTCTTTTAATTTAATGAAGGCATTCAAGAACAAGTAAGAAGGCTCTAGTCGAGTAAGCTCGACTAGAAGATACCCTTAATCCTTGACCACTTGATACAGACGGACAGGCGGTCGGGCTAACAGACATACACATATGGCTGTGTACTAATGCTTGATGGTTTCATATCTCCGGTGCTTTTTTAACCGATTTTAATAACATTTTCACAGAAGTTCATTATTTTGTTTATAGTTTCAATCCTCATTTTCAATTTTTTTGTTATCGATTTAATGTGTATATCGTAAACCTGAAAAGTTATCGAAAATTTGAAACAAACTTGCTATGCCTAGGTATTAGGAGAGCTCATATCCAAAATCTGGAGTCTCTAGCTTTTGTAGTTCCTGAGATCGACGAGTTCAGACATACAGACAGACGGACGGAAGGACGGACAGACAGACGGACGGACGGACGGACGGACAGACAGACGGACAAGCCTAAGTCGACTCGGCTGTTGATGCTGATCAAGAATATATAGACTTTATGGGGTCCGAGAAGCCTCCTTCTCCCTGTTACATACATTTGCACAAAACTATTATACCCTTTTTATACCCATTTCATGGGTTAAGTGTATAAAAATGGCTGTGAAGGAAACGGTGAAAAGAAAAAACTGGTATGTAAACTGGTAAATTCTTTTGAATCTGTATTACTACTTACACACTGTAAATATATATGCTTTCTTATAGAATTGTACAGTTACAAATCATTAAATAAAAACCTTGCTTGTATTTATTTCCAGGGTAATAAAATTGCATCGTAATCACAAGAAAGTCCAAAATAAGTTTAATTAACTCATTCTTCATTTATTTCTTGGTTATTCAAGAAATAACATTTTTATTATTTCTGTATTTGGACTTCCCAAGATACCTAAATTTGTACTAGCAGTTTCACTATATTAACTATTACTTTAATGGGTGACATACAATTAAGCTATCAGCGAAATTCATTAGATTAATCAGCTAGGAGTGGGCGTAGTCATAGAATAAATAAAAAGACGTTGACAACGATGACGTCCAACAGAACAATTTGTCGCGCCCACTTCCAACACAACTGACACACACACACGAATTGTCAATGTGTGCCCGCCTATTCGGGTGAAGCAGCTGTTGCGCCCGACTAAGCCCAGCTGGCATTTGAATGCCAGTTTATTGGAGTTGTCATTGAATTTTGTGAAGTGTTTATGCAGAACTTTGAAGTTCAATTGGCGCTTCGCGGCGGTGCCCATGCACACATGTGGCGAATGCGCAATGCATTGGAAAACTGAACTGACAACTATTTGCATTTTATTGATTGACTGACAAGTGGCCACAACCGCCACTGCCGACGTCTACACCATTTGCATTAGTAACAAGTTTAAGAGAAATGAAAATCAAATGCCCTAAAATAAAAAAAGAAAAGATGAAAGCCATGAACGAGTCGAAACGCTGCGCATAGTATGTGACGCAATCCCCTTGATAGCTATAAGCAATAAGAGAGATTGAGAAGTGGGGTCAGATGTCGATGGGGGTTGTTGACTGTGTGCCTTGGCATGTTGAGATGTGGTGCTAAAATTAAGCAAATCCCAGCTAAGCAATTCTAACAAGCATGCAAGCATTTATGAGCCAAGCCAAGGTGGCTCGAGTGGTTGGTTGCTGGTTGAAGTTGAGCTGAGTACGATAAGCCACACTCGTTTGTTCCTTACGTATGCATGCCAAAGTTCATTACACTGCTGCGCTCCCTCACATACATATATATATTTGAATTACCCTCACCAGCATGCGATTGCATACACTCAATGTGAAAGTTTACAAATTGTTTTTGCCTTTTGCATTGGAATTCGATGTGCAGTGCGTCCTTATAAGGAATCACATTTTTAAAATTTGTAATTATTGCATGACAATAAAACAGCGTCAAGTATTTTGGCATGCGATGCTTAAACTCTTTGCCCCAGATAGCAAATGCGCTAAGTCAGCTAACATTAGCGGCAAAATGGAATTGGCATACAATTGAGTTAGGGAACAAGCGCGCCAACTTCATTTTCATTTCCATTTCCATTGCCAATTTCAATTCCAATTGCAAAAACTTAAATTCCATTTTCATTTACATGCAAATTACAAATGCAACATGCTCATGTTCTATGTCTACCATGAGGCAGTGATGTGGAGAAGCTGGGAGAATTGTTTTTTTTTTACTGCTAGACTGCTAGGAGCAAAAATATTACATTTCAGCTTGTGATTGCCGCAACATCATTTTCTTTAGTTAATTGCGACTGGGATCATCATGAGCACAATGGCAGGAGACAAGCGCACAATGTGAAGAGGAGCTAACGGGGAGCACTGGCGCAAAGCAAGATTTTCATTAAAAAAATAATGATTTTTTTGGCAAGGGCGCATGCAAAACAAAGCTCAGCCCCAGAGAGGGAGAAAGGTTAAGCGGAAATGGGTTCTGAAGAAATACAACAGAGTCGCACTATGACACAGTCACAAAAAATTAACTTTTGTTTAATTATAAAGCTGACAAAACGCTCTAGAGCAGCGAATGAAAAGAGGATAGTTTAAGGGGAACGAGTTGGTCGGATAGTAAAGGGCTAGCTATGACAAAAGTCAGTCCAGACACTTGTCAGAAACAAAGGCTCACACGGCGCCCCCGCAGACATGCCAAGCGCCCCAAGAATGAAAGAAACGGCAAGAAAAAACTGACATCGGACTCTGGGACAAAAACCCGAAAATCCCTTTTGCTGGCGAAAGCCAAAAAGTATTTTGAAGAAGTAATTTTCATGCGGCGCAAATCATAATAAACTTTAAGGGTCAGCGCGATAAAGGGCCCACGGGATTCAGTGTTGGAGTACTCTACGTTACCCATCGACCTTTTGCATATTTTAATTAATTATGGGGGCCGCAGTGCAAAGCGTCTAAGCACACAGAAAAAGTACTCGACAGAAAAAATAATAATAAAACGAAATAAATAAGAAGAAAAAAATATACGAGTTTATATATTTAAATTGTCAAGTCGTTAATGCAAACAATCAGCAAAACTATGCCATTATGCATAACTCTGCTTGCAGGCATAATTCTAATGGCAAATTACTTATACGAAGTATATGAGTGCATGGATTACACATATGCACATAAATCACTCTTCATAATCACGATTGTTGTTATGAAAAACAATAACAGTATCAAATTGGCACAAGCAATGCCACGACATGAATGTGTGCTCTGAGTATCCTGTTTAACTGAGCAACGCTGCATGATGCAGCACAAGTGCCAAAAAAAAAAAAAACACAAGTACCCGTATGCTTTTATAGCGAAAATAAAATGTGCTTCTCTTTAGTTTTTTTTTTAACTGTTGTCGTATTTTTGTGAAATTATATCATTTTTAGAACATATGTATTTATATCACGAATTTAAATGGCAATCGCTTTGTAGTTGCTTGGCAGTTTAGCGGCTTATTTGCAAATTCCAAATGCTTCTATCGTTTTATGAGATTTTAAATGTAATTGTGTAACATTATGCAGATATCTGCATGTGTGTATGTGTGTTTGTGTGTACCATACAGACATAGTTATTTGCTTGCCATAAATACTGTTGGGGGCAATAAACGAATTGCCATTTTATTTGCAGTTCAAGTTTGTAATGCTCTTCTAATGCTCATTTAGCATACAAGTGTGTGTGTGTGCGTTTATGCGTCTCTGTCTGTGTAATTTAAAATTTATCTTTTGTGTGCATCGTAAATCTTGTTGCCTTTTCAGCATTTTGCATAAAATTTATTTCCTTATTAAAACTTTTTTATTTGATTTAATTCGGGGCGCATGTGCAGTTTGCCTTAACCTCCTCAGCTTAACGCCCGTTTACAATCCCGATATCAACTGCTGGCCAATGTTTTGCATATGTGATAGGTAGAGCTAGGCTAAACACACACACACACACACACACACGAGTACTCCGAAATTGTGATAAATGTAACGAGTCTTTGAGTTGGTATTTGTAAGGCGTCTACCCTTTGCTCAAAGTCAAATAGTTTTTCGAAAAAGCTTTCAACTTTATCGTACGTTTCCTGGGAAATTAACATGCCCACCCATTTGCAAGTCGCACCCTTACCACCACATCATTGTAAACGTATATGTGTGTGTGTGTGTCGTTGCTGGTTCGTTTACCTCATCGTCAGCTCACACACACTCTGCGATAAAAATATCGTTTGTGAACTTTGCTTTCTCTTTTATTCTCTCTCGCTTCCTCTACTCGGCCTAACAACTCTCACCCTCGTTAAATTTGTGTGTATGTGCGTATTGGGGATGGGTTGAACGCACTAAACTTTTATTTTAGATTAACTCAATTTGCCCCAACCACGAAAAGTATTTTTCATTTGCCTGACTGGCCTTTTTATTAACAAGCTCGCTCGTTGCCTAGCCCGGAAAAAGCTGCGCATCAAACTATTCACGTGGCTGCCTTTTTTGGAGCTGGTGTGCGATTATTACGTCTATGTTATATACGCTACGTTACGTAACATATACGCAATGTTGTTTTATTCTGGTGTCGATGGTGTAATCGGCAAAGTTAAATTTCGCACTTTTACAGCAGCCAAACTTTGTTTTGGCTTTGATTCTGGCCTAGCCGCATTTTTTGTTTTTTTTTTTTGGTTTCAGTAATGTGCGCCTGAGAGTAATTTCTGGCGCAGCACCAAGTTTAAAGCACTTGCCATAAATTATGTTTGGAGCTGTCGGCATAGCCCTTTTCGACCTGATTGCTTGATTTATCCGCTGTCTTTAGGCTAAAGACTTTATTGGAAAAGTTTGATTGGGCGCTACTGAAACTGCCTCTGTTGCTTCTTGGTGCCTCGCCCTCCTCCGATTACTCCATTTAAGTGTGGGTCTACAATATAAAATAAAAACAAGTAAGAAGGCTCTAGTCGAGTACGCTCGACTAGAAGATACCCTTAACCCTTGATCATACAGACGGACAGACGGTCGGGCTGACAGACATACACATATGTACGTGTACCACTGGACCAATTCTTGATGGCTTAATATCTCCGGTGTTTCTTAACCGATTTTAATGAAATTTTTACAGAAGTTCGTTATTTTGCTTATAGTTTCAATCCTCATTTTCAGTTTTTTGAAATTCAAGAATTTTTTGTTATCGATTACATATGTATATCGTAAACCAGATAAGTTATCGAAAATTTGAAACAAACTTGTCATGCCTAGGGATTAGGAGAGCTCATATCCAAAATTTGAAATCTCTAGCTCTTACAGTCTCTGAGATCGACGCGTTCATACATACAGACGGACAGACGGACGGACAGACGGACAGACGGACAGACGGACAGACGGACGGACATGGCTAAATCGACTCGGCTGTTGATGCTGATCAAGAATATATATACTTTATGGGGTCGGAGAAGCTTCCTTCTGCCTGTTACATACTTTTGCACAAAAACATTATACCCTTTTTTACCCATTTCATGGGTTAAGGGTATAAAAAAAATGGTTGAAAACTGAGTGACATCAACATGAACTCTGGGACCATAAATCAAAAATGCATACGTCAAAAAGGCGCAATTTTAAAATGTTTAAAAATTAATAGAGCTGCTTGAAGAAAACTCAATCAATAACCAATACGCTCTCTCCACTGTCATCCCAAAAAATACACACATGGTGAGTGTGTGTGTGTTTCGGTGATGTGATTTTCGGCATGTCAAACTTGCCATAGTGCGTTTCGCTTGCAGTTCGTAATAGCAGTAATTGTAATGGCCGTATTTGTAGGTGATAAATAATGTAGGATTACTTAAGTTTCAATGTTTAAGCTGCAAAAGTTCAAGTAAAGATTGTCAATTAAATTTATAAAAGGCTATATTTGAAAGCGTTATCTAACAATTCTTTCTTTCTTATAAATTAAATCAGTGTAATAAAAATTAAAAATGCTTTTAAGCATCGTTATCGAAACGACTATATAATATATACAACATAAAGCGCTACACACACCTCAGCTTTTAATACAGAATGAGGTATATATTTATCTTTTATATATATAAATATAAGTAAAACAACAAAATAATTGAGGCAAGGTCTGCAATCTGCAGTCGATGCAGGGCCTCCACGGGAAAATGGGATCTGTGGCATTGTTGAATTTATTATCTGTTGCATAAATCAACGCTTTAATTATGTGGCAACCAGGTCAGGTTGCTCGCCTGAAAAAGTACATAAAAATGTTAATTACCTGCAGACAAAAGACATACATACATATATAAGAGAAATGAGAGGGCAAACTTCTGAGTTCTTTTAGCCATCAAAACGAGTCGAGCAAACAAACGCACAGGCGAGACGTTGGATACTGCTTTAATTGAAGTCGCCCTAAGAATGCAGAAAAAAAAAAAAATTAAAACAAAATTTCAAATTCCCTTGTAGAGCAGGGTCGACTTTTTAACATTCTAAATCAATAATTATCAAAACGATTCTTTTCTTGTTGGGCTGGATTTATTTATAGCTCCGATAGAAGTAATTAGAAAAGATCTAATGGAAAGTGAAAAAGTTGTTTTTACTTCAATAAATTAGTCAAGAAATATAACTTAAGTCGGATCCATATTTTATTTGACGGCTTTTATTTTGCAATACAAATACATATATAAAAATTTTTTGTTTTAAATTTGTTAGAATAAATTAATGTAGCTAAATAAGGGTTGCATGATTTGAAACATTTTTAAAATATAATTTTTCAAGTGTATTGTTAATGCCATTTAAGTAGTCTGAAGATGGCTAAGGAAACAGCTTTGCTGTTAAATCTTTTTAATTCTGGCACAATTATCAACGCTGTTGGCATATGCATTTGAATGTCTCCTGTGCCATGCTCTTACTCTGGCTCGAGGTCTATTGGGCGTTTGGGGGGGGGGGGGGGGGGCGTGACAACAGCTTGTTTCGCAAGACATTTTGGTCTTTTGGGCTGCGGTTGCCCCCGACAACACGGCACAGGCTGTTGTTGTTTACTTGGGCTTTTGTTTGTTTACGGCCCCTTTGTAGCTAATGATTGCCACAGTACCAACTTGCCTAGATGTATGTTCGTGTTAGTGTGCGTGTGTTTTTAGTCATTGTGTGGATAGGGGTGTGTGTGTGGTTGAGTGTATAAGTGTGCGAGTGGGTGGCAGCATGTAGATTTTGCTCAATGCCGTGTGGCATTCATATGAGATTTGCAAATTGCCTTTTATAATATTTAATACGACATAGCACCACCAAGTACAAGCTGTTTACACACATATGGCAGGCGGTAATGCTGGCTAGGTATTTTCTTTCTATCTCTCTCACACTCTTTTTCGCTCTCTCTGTCTCTCTCTCTCTCTCTCTAGCTTTCTCTCTCTCACACAGTTTTGTACTTTCCTTTTATGATTTTTACATTATTGCTTAATATGGCTAAACAAATAAATTCTTGGGACAAATTGTCACCTTGTCTGGCAGCTCCTTAGAATGTATTTCCCGGCCATTTTCAATACGGGAAACTGTTTATGGCCGTTCTTGTGGTGATTTCCGGTATCCCAGCATAGTGTTTTATGTATCCTTAATACGTTTTAATATGCAATTAATGTCCTTTTTTCGCTTTAATGACAGCTTTGGCATACATTTATTTATTCGTATTCATAAATAAACGAGCGACAGTTGTGCGCATAAATCATACACCCCATGCGCCACATAAATCAACACATGAATATCACTATCGCACACCTTAGCCGGCATTTCTTATACCCTAATATCCAACCTTTTACTTTGCACTTAAGTGATTCTTCTTCTTCTGGTCTGGTCAGATGATGATTGAAGGCAGCTCTTCGAAGTTTTTTTGTGGGCTGTGTGTTATGTTACTTGTAGCCCTGTAGTCCTGTAGTTGACACATTAATACAAGTGATGGCGCACAACCTCAACAAAACTGCCCTAAACCAAACAAAATCATATAAATAATAGGTCAGTGACAGATGTCGCCTTCTGAGACCAACGCACGCACCCACAATTGCTTAATCAACCAACTTATCAATATCAAATTGCACTTGCTTTAAATGTGCGTATCCAAAAAAAAAAAAAAAATTTTTTTAAATTTGTCATTAGACTTAGTTAAAGGATAAAAAAAGTTGAATATTACATATTTCCTAGCTTGTATAACGACTTTTGGCAACTTGATTACATTAAGGTTCTATGACCGCCTTTCGCTTTATACCAAACTTGAGCTAATGTGCACTCATTAGAGCCAGGCGATATTTTCCATTTTACTTTCTTGTTATACCCTGCAACCACAAAAATGAATGAAAACCGGGTATAAAAATGTTAAAGTGTGTGTTAACAAGGACATAAGGTACCCTTAACCCATGACCATAGAGACGGTCGGGCTGACAGACATAGACACACGTACATGTAATACAGTACCAATTCTTGCTGGTTTCATATCTGTGTTTCTGAACTGATTTTAATAGAAATTTCACATATTTTAATTATTTTGTTAGTAGTTTCAATCACCATTTTCAAGTTTTCGAGATTCAAGATTATTTTGTTACTGATTTCATGTGTATATTGTAAACCGGAAAAGTTATCGAACATTTAAAACAAACTTGCTATGCCTAGGGATAACGAGTGTTCACATACAAAATATTGAGTCTCTAGCTTTTATAGCTCCTGAGTTTGATGCGTTCATACATACAGACAGACGGACCGTCAGTCGGACATGGCTATATCGACTCGGCTGTTGATGCTGATCAAGAATATGTATACTATATGGGGTCAGGGAGCTTCCTTTTGCCTGTTACATACTTTTGCACAAAACCATTATACCCTTTCTTACCCATTTCATGGGTTAAGGGTATAAAAATAGAAATAAAAAACAAATTTAAAAGCAGACAGCAAATTATGCAACGTTGCGTATAATTAATCTGTTTGCATTAATTGCGGCAAAAGGTTACACAAGAACCGCAAAGCGTACGGCGTCAAGTGAAAACAAAGCTTGAAATTATTTTAACGCTCAGCCAGCGAGATTAACTAACCAAGCAGCAGTCCCATCCCCATCACCGGCTCCTTTGAGAGGGCTCTCAGCGTTTTTCAGTTGCGGTCTATACTTGAAAGTGATTCGTGAAGCTTGGCAACCAAATATAAATCTGCGACAGGGCCAACGCGGCTTATTAAGAGATCCAACGATGGTTGGCATGAGGCTGATTGGATCAACTAAATTGTGCGTCTTAAATGCACTTTAAAGCTGTCAGACACAACACTGATGAACTGCTGTCTGAGCAACTTACAGACTGGCCGACAGACAGACTGACTGACAGTTGTTGTGTGTAATTAATTGCTGACCAAGTTCAGCAGCAGCTAAACAGGTAACACATTTCCATGCAGTCAGGTGCGCTGAGACTATGGTTAAAACTGAGGCCATGCAAGAAAAACGACTTCACAATTTATTCAACAATTTATCTCAACACTTAAGCACGTTTCAGCATTTGAGAAACACAAAGAGAGAGAGAGAGAGTGAGTGGAAGAGAACTTGGCCGACGCCACAGCACCGGTCTTGTGAGAGGTTCACTTCATTTTATTATCAAGCGTATTTTTGCACGTAATTGTTTTGACGTCACTCTTGCAAATTGTCCTTTTTTGGATTCACTGGTTTAATTGTAGTTATTGCTTTTTATCTACGCGAGGGTCATATCATGACCTGCTCAATTGTTTATACCCTTGAAAAGTATATTATAGTTTTATCATGCAAGGTGTAACGTATAAAACATAGAAAAACATCATATTCGATCCCATAAAGTATAATTGAATTTAGACATGCCTGGCAGTTAGATCGTTTAACTATATACAAGATTTTACCAAAAATAACGAAATCAGTTAGGCTTTGTATCAAGTTTATTCGGCATGCTGAAGATAGTTTTCTTATTTGTTTTTGTTTTATTTTGTTTATTCTTTTCGCTCAACTTGTTTATTAACCAAGAGCATCGCAATTAATTGCTAGACGCCAGAGCTAATGACACATAAACACACAAAGACTCTTACAAGTTTAAAGAAAACATTGCACAACTTAGATCTAGCTTAACACTGTTTTTTTTTTGTTTTTGAGTAGTGAAGCATTTATGTACGATTGCATATACTTGCTTAAATATGCTAACAGAGTAGGAATAATAGTATAATTTTATAAAAATCACTTAGAATCCTTTAAGATAAATAACAATTTCTGTTATAATTAGTAGCAAGCCAACAAACTTTTTAAAAAAATGTGTTGTAGAAACATTTTTATAAAAGTTATAGAAAAATGTGTATTTTTCTGTTTATACAAATCGACAGACGGTCATTGCCCGAATCCAATACCTTCTTCATACCATTGGTAAGAGCTTATCAAAAAAAACCTTATCTTGCGGATGCGTTTTTGTTGTATATTCGGAGTGTCTGCAAAGGGTTTGCTTTTTTGAAGTCCCCTTACATGCAAAACAAGCTAGTGACGCAAACAAACACACACACATCGAACATTGACATTGAACTATGGACAGAAAAGAGCAGCGGAAAAAGCAGTTTGTAAATTGTCGCCTGCTGAGTCAGCCAAGTTAGTAGAAGCAACAGCGAATCTACATCAGCATCAAATCGCGTGCTGTTGACATTAGTGACTAGAATCTGTATTTGAAACAGAATCTGAATCTGAATCGAAATCAGTTTTGTGCCGTTGCTGTTGCCTTTGCCTTTGGGGCTTAAGTGCAATCAATGCTGCCAAAGTCAGCGAGCTCCCAGCGTCTAAATCAACGTCACGCCCTCAACATGGCAATCACTGCCAACACCACCGTTACCATCACCGTCACCATTAACATCATCATCATCATCATCTTCATCTACATTATCATCCGCTCTAACCCCTCATTTATCATCATTAAGAAATTTGAATGAAGTTTTGCATTGTCACCGGATTTGATGTCTGCGAATGAAGCATTATTTCTTCCATTTGTTATCAAACATACTTCCCGCCGATGTGATAAAAAAAGCAAACATTGTGTAAATATGAGTTTTTTCTATTGCATTTGGCAAAAAAAAATATAAATATCATAAAATTTAAGCGAAAACAAAATAGAAATAAATTAATTATGCTCGGCTGGCTGCGCAATGTGGAAGTTAGCGACAAGCCTTTAGCAAATAATTAAAAAGGGACGAGAGCTAGCTAAATCTGAAAAAGTAATTATTTGAAGCAGGCCCCCCCCCATTGATGTACAAATGGCGCTTGGGGAAAGTCAAACTTTTGCAGCGAATTAAAATTAATGAATATAAATTTTCCGAATTGTTTCAGCAACCCCATTTTTTGTTGTTGTTGTTGCTTTTATTGTACAGCGGACGAGTTCACTCTTGATAATGATTTAAGTGTAATACAGCAAAGTAAAGGAACGAAAAGTCCTGCCAGCTGCCAATTGAAACGCTAAGATTGAGTCTCTAACTGAAAGGCTCTTGCTTTTGGGTGAGAGGATGTGTGGTGGGCACTGACTTGGCACAAGAAATGTAGTTCTTGTTCTCAATCTTGTATTCAAGGTAATTTTCGGGCCTCATTTCGCTGTTGTTGTTGTAAAACTGTTTCGTGTCAATCTTTAAGCCAACGTTTTAAAATAGTTAAATATTCGATTAACCAATGGAAAGCGCACTTAAAATGCTACTGACAATGCCAAGTCCATTAATATAGTGCGTTGACTTTTATTTTCATTACTTATGCATAACACAAAAGCAATGCGCAAGAGAGCGACAAATTGGAGACCAGCAACTGAACTAATTAGCTTTTATGCTTATCCCCAACGAAACTACTGAGAGCACATACATATGTGTTACCTCGTTACCTCGCATAAACAGCTGCGAAAATGAAAATAACACCAACAACCTACTATTCTAACAGGCCCTAAACATATTCGACCTCAAAAATTATATACATATACATATTTTTATGTACGACTCTAAATCTTTGGCTGATGGTATCATCCAGTAAAGCTTTTTCGACCAGCGCATTCTTTTGTGTTTTTCGTGAAAAACAAAAACTTTGTTCCATTTGTTTATTTCATTAATAGCATTTAATGGCCAACGCCTCGATATGCTACTAAGCTACGCCCCATCTCCATTCCTATCTCCCCCACGCCTTCACTTTACCCTTGAAGACACACAATCTCTCTCTCTTTCCTTTGCTTGTGCATGTTTGTTAACTGTGGGTTTGTCCATATGTTAACCAGAACACATACATATACATAATTAATGGCCTGCTTTTGTGTATCTCTCCCACGCCCCTGTCTTGTTTGGGCCATACTGAGCTTTGTGACCATATTGTTACAGTATTCTTGCAGCTTTTTAGGGGCTTAAGCATATGTTGGCCCGCAAAAGATTTTTTAGCTGGTTGACATTTAAAACGCCTAATTAATTAGCTGCGAACGCAATGGTGCTGCTGTGTAGTGTCATTTTCATGAAATTATCGGAGCGTGCAACGACTGCAAGGACCAAAACCCTGTACACCATCACCGCCCCTCCACCGCACTGAAAGAACGAGCTCTGGTCAAAAAGTGCTTATTATGCCGACCTGCAGATAAATTTAATTTATTCAAAACAACACACACACACACACATTGTCCTTGCCAAACTTTTGACCACACACACTGTGTAAGCAGCCCCCAAAATGTGTTCCCAGTGTGGATGTGTGTGTGTGGGAGATGGGGATGGAATTTCATGGGTCCAGCTCCTGATTTTCACGCAAGAGCGCACTTTTGAGTATACTGTTATTTAAAAAAGGAGCAGCCTCTAACAGATCCTTGACCATTCGTATCAGTGGCATGCTCAATTTAATTTGAATTGCGCCACATCACCGCAGCACCCAACCAACACCGTCTGTCTGTCTTTCTGTGTTATATGTGTGCGCTTGGTTTATTTATGTCGTCCACGCCAAAAGCTGCCTGTTAAAAGGTTAGCATTGAATAACTCCGGCTTATGTTTAGAATTCGGTCATAAATTAGTGTTCTTCCTGTATAAATTTTGGACAGCTCAAAATTATTATTATGGGCTAGTCGTTCTATAATATGGCTTTTAAGCCTCTTTCTCTTGATCCCCCAGTGTAAAGTTTATTGAACTTTATGAGTTCGGATTATCAAGCAATCCAAACTAAATGACAAGAGCTTTGGTCACTGCGTCTAGTCGGGAGTGCTCTTTGTTATTTATATGCCCCACGTGTGACTGACAAGTTTATGTTTTTGTTTTTTGGATTCCTAAATTTGACCAATACTTGCAAACTGAGCTGGGCTATAAGTTTCACGAGACTGGAGTTTAAAGGTTTTGGTAAAGTCTCTGCTTAACTTAAAAATCTGTGAATACCTTTATAACCAAAAAATGCCGAGTCATCGAACAGTAAGGAAAATTTGTAATGGTCGCCATTGCATAATAATAGTGTAAAAAAAAGTTACGTTGTGCTTAAAGATGCATTATTCACAGTTGCAGATGATTTATTCACAGTTGCAGCTAGAACAAGCGCATACAAATTCTGTGAAGCTCTATCTAAGAAGAGATTTTTAACTTCGGAACATAGGAGAAAGGATTCTGCTTCTCTTCTGATCGGATCCCAAGCTACATAACTAAAAACGTATTATTTGAAATTATTACTTTATATATTTATATATATATATATATATACATATATACATAGCATTGTGGTAATCAGATTTAATTTATGGACTTGGCGAGTGGCGAGTTTTTTTTTCGTGCTAAAACTGGGATTTCCGAAATATGGCTCTAGTCGAGAAAGATCACCTAGAAGATATCCTTAGCGTACATATACAAGCACTACTGTAACAATGATTGGTGCTTAAACTTCCAAATTGCATATTTCCGGTGCGTCGTAATTGACTTTAATACAAATTTCACAGATTTTAATTATTTTTTTTAAATATTTGTAGTTTCTATAATGTTTCCCATTTTCAAAATATCTAAATTCAAGATTTTATTGTTGTAGATTACATGTGCATATCGTAATCCGGCAAAGCTGTCGAAAATTTGAAGCAAACTTGAACTGACATTAGGATTCCTATGTCGACTTGGGTGTTGCTGCTGATAAAAAATATATATACTTTACGGTTTCTTTCTGTTGCATACATTTGCACAAAATCATTTTTAAGTTTTTAACCACTTCATTGTTTAAAGGTATAAGAATTATTGTTCGAAACAATTGTCTTACTTAGGCTTAAAAGCTTGCAATAATCATCCAGCTAGAGTCCCACATATGATAGTACAAATCGGGAGCAATTGCAGATCATACAAGAAACATCGTACATAGAACAACATTACTATCGTATTCATGTATAATAAGTACTTTGAGTATGCATATGTGGGTAATTTTTGTATATTATTTATTTGTGAAAGTCTAAAGAACAAATTATTATGAGCTAATTTTTGCAAACTGGAAATGAATTGAACAGAAAACTTAATCCAATTACCACTATTGAAAAAAAAAGCCAGCAGCGAACAAATATAACTAGCTAGGAAAAATCTTTTTCCGGTGGACTTAGATCTTTAAATAATTGCAAAAATTGCAAAAATGTATATGAATTACATGGCAGAAGCAGAACCAATTATCATGTATACTAAACATTGGCATTAGTGTTTGTAAGAATAAGAAATTAATTTGCTATGTTCTCTAGTTTCATTTTCTAAAGTAATTAAATACATTTCTGCACTGTATAGGAGAGTTAAAATATGAAGAAAACAAAGCTATGAGTATTTCAAATTAAATTTTTTTTTAATTATTATTGGTAAACAAAATGCTTATTGTTTAGCTACAAATATGAAATTATAAAATTATAATAGATTAAATTATATACGAAAGTTCAAGTAAAAAATGTATGCAAAAAATATAAATTATTTAACTTTCGTTTCGAATAATGTTTAAGCAAAAATCCGGCACCGTGTTCTTTTTAAGAATAAATATTAAAATATATATAAAGATATTTTAAATTTGATTCAGTTTGGCTAATTATATAGAGTAATTTTTGGAAGGGTATCTTCAATGAAATGCCGCGAAGAAGATTATAGTTGCAAAAGTGTAGAGGTGGTGAGTGTTGACTGTCATATTTATTCAACTCGCATTACTATATTTGAAATTCGTAGAGCTAAGCTTCCTCTGTAGATTCAATTACAATCGTTATATTTCTTAACTTAGTTCAATAAAGTTAAGGTACAGGAAAACCCAGACCCTCCAAAGAGATAAGGCACCAGTTGGATTCCATCTACTGTGATTCTCAGCTGAGAAAGTAAGCCATTGTGCCAAATCGGTTTTATTGCTACTGGCGTCATTATCAGAATAACCTTATGGGACCTGGTTCGTAATAGTGCTATTCGGTTATATCACAAAGAAAGAAAAAAACAGGACAACAAACAACCGGTATGTGTGAGCTGTTGTTTTTGTGCTATTTATATTATGTAATCAGCGTAGAGTTTGACTTCAGTTCACATTTAATGCTCGTTTTTGTTTCGCTCGCTTCGAAAATTGCTTGTAATGGTATTATGAACACTTGGCTGCATGTTTGCGGCCAGAACTAGAGAGCCAGAGCCAGAGCCGAAGCTAAAAGCGCTGCACAACTCGGCGTGTGCTCAACATCGATTTTCAATGTACTATGTATGTATGTGTGCTTGCTTTAATTTGATGTTTATTTTAGAAATATTTATATTTTGTGTTGGACACAATATTTATTTAACTTTACAGGCATTAAATGAATTAATGTGTGGTTGGTGTTTCATCTTTCCCTCACTGTTAAGCTTTCCCGAACGCTTGCTCGTTCTATGCTTCTGTAAATTTTCTCACTGTAAATTTGTATACATACATATATATATATATGGTACGTAAAGCGTGCCCAAAGCGTGTCTCGCCCAAAACCAGCACCGAAACGTGGCGATGGCACTGGGCACATCTCCGAGTTCTGTTTAAAAATTTGTTATTTTCCAAACATTCAAACTAAAATCGACGAAAACAGTGTACGAGCTAAGTAAAAAGAGCGAGTGAAAAGTTTCAATGTGTGTGCTTTGCTTGGCTTACTTTACTTAACTTAACTGTGAGGCAAAGGGAAGGCTTTCAGCGGAGAATTATTTAAAGAAGCGTTTGGATTTAAGAGGGTTTGGGAAAATCGAATTTTTACCCCGTTGCTATGAAAAATATATAGTGTAAAATGTAAGTAATAGTAAGGATAGACAGTATGAGCAGTAATAGATAAATCTAACTCCAACTGAATATATACTGCAATATTTAAAATGTTTATTTTTATTGCTAAACTTAAGTCCTCAATCGATTTGAGTGAATTAATGCATTTACATCCATGCGACAAATTGAAATATACACAAACATATATTTGAATATAAATATTTGTGACATTTAAGCGAACATAATGAGATTTTAATTACATATTTGTGTAAGCAACATCTTAGGATTTCAATTGTAAATCTTTATGTGTATAAACATCAGTAAATTGTGATAAAGATGTAATATACAAACATTTTTATTAATGGCTTAACAAAGTGGGCAAAAGATAATAGACGATTTTATTTTTTACATATACAAATTAATTAAGTTTTTAGCATATGTACACAGGAATGACAACTAATATAGGCTATTAAAACTAAAACAGTAAGCGTTAAGAAGGAAACTTATAATATACATAAAAGCAAAGAACAATAATCATTATTAATATTAAAAACTTAGGGCATAAAATGCTGCATTTATTTGTTAAAATCTACTTCTGGGTTTCCCAAAGTGCGCTTATGACGGAGCAAAACATTATATATTCATATACTTTGAAAAAGATCTCTGTTTGGTGCAGATCTAAATATTTATGTATGTGCGTTTAAGCTGCCTCTCATAACTAGAGCATTGGATTGACTCCATACATTGCCCAAAATCCATGAAGTTTTGTGCAAAGAATATATACTGGCAAATTCGTTAATAATTAAAAGGATTAGTGAATTGATTTAAAATATTTCAGTAGGTAATGGAATTTGAATCGCAAGTATGTGATACTTTACGTAATTCATGGGTGTAGGATATACAAGCTATACAAGAACTAATATGAAGAGATTTTAATACCCTTAAATGAGTAAAAAAGGGTATAATGGTTTTGTTCAAAAGTCCATATTCTTGATCAGCATCAACAGCCGAGTCGATATAGCCATGTCTGTCTGTCTGTCTGTATGTATGCACGCGTCGATCTCAGCAACTACAAAAGCTAGAGACAGATTTTGCATATGAGCTCTCCTAATCCCTAGGCTTAGCAAGTTTGTTTCAAATTTTCGATAACTTTTCCGGTTTACGATATACACATGTAATCGATAACAAAAAAATCTTGAAAATCGAAAAATTTAAAGTGGAGATTGAAAATATTAGCAAAATAATGAACATCTGTGAAATTTTGGTTAAAATCGATTAAAAACACCGGAGATATGAAACATTTAAGCATTGGTACAGTAGTACACGTATGTATGTGTATATCAGACAGATGGTCGGCGCTCTGTTCGTGAAGGTTGTCAAGGGGAATATTCTAGTCGAGCTTACTCGACTAGAGCCTTCTTACTTTTTTTTATTTCTTTTAACCGTATCCAGTCTACTATACCTGTTGAAGAAAAGATGCGAAAATATGTATTTTATAATATATATATATAATAACGTCGAAAAAATATCTGTGAATTCAAAATAAAATTGGTTTCTGTCTTTGTCCTTTGTGTGGGGTGACATAATCTTGCGGCCAAAATCTCGTTACCTCATAGGGCTTTATTGTGAGCCGCTCTCTATATATACGAAATTTATTTTCTTTGATGCAATTACAAAATTGAAATGAGCCTGGCAAACTAAACTATTCAGTATTAGTAGTATACGAAATAGTATGTATCAAATCCTTTCAACAAGTTCCTTTGATGCAAGTCTCTCAATAAAAAGAATACATATTTTTCCAAAGGTATCTGTCCGTCTGGTTGTTTTATATAGAGAGAACTAACGGTATGTGTTGCACTTTGGTAACATTTATCGTTGCCGGCTGCCAAGTTCCTTTGCTTATTGTGCCGGAATGACCATTTGATGTGCTTTTCAATTAAGTTATCTGAACGACCAAGTGAATGACGGGGTAGCTAGTCCGGAAAGTTCACTGTATTTTTGTAACAGTTAAAACAGCTCCCGGCTGCATTCGTACACTATACAACCCGACCCCGAACTAAGACTCCAAGCTCGAAACCCAAAACCTAAAACCAAAGCCAAAACTAGAGCCAATACCAATCACCGTTACTTGCATTGGCCACGTATCATTGCGGCTAGCCGACCGCTCGGAAACATTAGCTACAAGATTTATCTGCTTGCACTTGGCAGGTGGCCGTTGGTGGACGTTGGCCAGTGGCAAAGGCTTAATTTAGTTGGGCTTTGAGGCGGACCAAGTGAGCTGCCACATTAAATTGGAACGCAACAAACATCGTCGCCCCATCCTTTCTCCTTGCTGTGCAGCTGCAACATGCCACATGCAACATTCAACGGGGCAATAGCATATCTATAACTCACGGGTAATTTGGCCAGCTTCCCCTTGCACTCCCCCTCTGTATTTTAATGTGTGATCAGCTAAGTGCATTTGGCTTGTTAAATTGGCATAAATTCAATAAGTTAATGCTGACCAAGAGAGAGGAGTTAAAGGAGAGCAAGCTATTGACAGGCTGCAGGTTGCGATGTTGCCATCTTGTCAGTTGCACTTTATTTAATTTTGCATGTGTGTTTTCGGCGACGTTCACCCTGATTACATTAAGCATTTGCTACACTGCAACAACATAGTAAGTAGTTCCGCAAGTTGTGCTCATAATTTCTTTACTTTTTTTTTCTTTCTGTCGTAAAAAATCTAGGGTCCACTTCATTTGACACAATGGGCCGGGGCAGCAAATAAAATCGACTTCAAATGCCATTTGTCCTTGTCAGCACACAATTTAGGATTGACAAACGATGTAAGACGTCCTTCTCTTTCTTTCACTCTCTCTCCCACTCACCTCTCTTTCACTCTCGGTTATCAGCCTAGTGGAATGAAGCAATGTTCATAATAGTGATTCAATGCCAACTGGAACATAACAAATGAGCGCTGGCGTCGCAGTCGGCAGCAGCAGCAGCAGTCGTCGGCCATCAAAAATAATACAAATTATGCACGTGTCGGGAGCTGCTAGCCCTATGGGACACGCGGAAAAGGGAAAAAGTGGTACTAGGGGCTCAATGTTAAAGGTTGCATAATTCATGTCATTCAGACGGAGGGACAGACAGACACTTGTGCATCAATTCATCAGTTACAAATATTCCGCGCCAACACCTAAGTCACTTTGACACACGTGATTGAGGGTTCGTGGCGGCCTCGGGAAGAGGCATGTGGCAAACAAACCCTTTTAAGCTGTCAAATGGCGTTTTTGTAAGCAAGCCGTGTCTAATGAACGATGACACTGATTCACACAAAAAAAAAAAAGTGCGCACAGCAGCGCAGTAGCTGGCCAGGAGTTGCTAGGTTGTTAGGTTGCCGGGACAAACCCACGATGCGCACACGAAGTGTCGCCACATCTCATTAGTGATGTGTCGGCGGCATCTTTTGCTATCTGCAGTATTCGTCTGCTACACCCAATTATCTTCATACCCAATTATCCTCGACAGTGATTAATATTGACTGTAATTTGATTAAATCGCTTTTTGATACGACACAGCGCCTGACCTCCCTTCTCGGCGCTCATATGCATGACATGATTTCGTTACGATTTCAGGTCCTTTTGTAGTTAAATGTAAATCTGCTTGTGTTTTTTTGCAAGATATGTATTTAGCAGGTATCTTTAGTTAAGAACCACTTTAACTTCAGTCTGTGGTTAACATAAATTTGACTCTGTTGGGCTTTGTTTTGGAGGGACTTAAATCATAATTAACCAGTGAACTAATGTTTTTTATCACGAAATTATTTTTGGCAGAGTAAGGTAACTACAGCGCTTTTTTTTTTTTAATTTAAAAAAATTATCGCACACTGAACTCAATTAAATTTGTATGTATTGAATTCTCAGCTAGTGCTCTGATTGATAACTTGATCAAAGATTTATATTAAGAAATTTAATGTCTATAAACTGATCAAAAGAAATATGGTTAATTGGCTCAGTCCCTGAGCTTGTGTTACCAGTTCACTTATTCTTAAGGGGCATGCCACGTATTTGGGAGTGGAGCCGTAATGGGCGCGCTGAGTGCGATATTATACCTTCGACCTGGCTGCATATTTGCGCTTGTTAGATGTCAAAATAATTGACATAAAGTGGCATGTTTGAGCTGTTGTTATTTACGAGCTCTGCCAACATAACAAACAAATGCTAAAAACATTCACACACACATACATATGTATAAAAAGATGGTAGGTGAGAAAATGACACTCACACAACTATAAATAAAATGACAAATCTGCTGACGGGGGCCTGAGTGGAATTTTCTTTTCCTTTTCTTTCCTTTCTTTTTTGTGCACCTTTTCGCTAAAGCTTTATTTATCTACGCATACTTGACCACACACAAATACTTGCCCCCACGCACACACTCATAGAAGATTTTGTACAATTTATTTGGGACTTGTTTTAATGCCCGTAAAGCAGCAACTGAAATATGTTGCATACCTCGAGGCGCATCAAAAATAATAATACTCCACATAAAATATAGACTAATTTTGCAGATATTTGAACAATTTCTATGCGTGAAACTATGCACAATTTGTTACCCGATAAAATAATTTATGTATTCACGGTTAAAAAGTTTATTCATGAAAATGCTTGAAGCTATTAAATATTTAGCTGCTGCTGCTTAACAAGTCAAAAATATGTACGACGGTTATTGCTTAATTATACCCTTAACCCATGAAATGGGTAAAAAAAGGGTATAATGTTTTTGTGTAAATGTATGTAAACGGCAGAAGGAAGCTTCTCCGACCCCATAAAGTAAGTATATTCTTGATCAGCATCAGCAGCCGAGTCGATTTAACCATGTCCGTCTGTCTGTCCGTCTGTATGTATGCACGCGTCGATAAAAAAAAGGAACTAAAAAAGCTAGAGTCTCCAGATTTTGGATATGATCTCCTAATCCCTAGGCATGACAAGTTTGTTTCAAATTTTCCATAACTTTTCCGGTTTACGATATACAGATGTAATTGACAACAAAAATTCTTGAATTTCAAGAAACTGAAAATGAGGATTGAAACTATTAGCAAAATAATGAACTTCTGTAAAAATTTCATTAGCACCGGAGATATGATGCCATCAAGCATTGGTCCAGAAGTACATGTACATATGTGTATGTCTGTCAGCCCGACCGTCTGTCCGTCTGTATGATCAAGGGTTAAGGGTATCTTCTAGTCGAGCGTACTCGACTAGAGCCTTCTTACTTGTTTTATTATCCTTGTGTTCAAAAGCGGGGGAAAATAACCAACACACATACACACAGATATGGGCTATTTAGTCTGTGTACTTTGGTTGCTGTTATGATATTCACACGGTTCAATATCATCGGCAATTTTGAGTTCATTAAAAATGTAGCATCAATGCCAAGAGATGCCAAAAATTCCAGGACGAAAAATTCCGTTAATGGGCATAAATATGGCTCAGACTCTGACAACGAGAACCAAATGGAGTTTAATGTGTTTAATTTCAACGAGTACGAGAATAATACAAATGATTAAGAAATACTTTTTAATTAAGACTTCATATTAAAAGTACATTTCGGCTTGATCATGTTGGATACATATAGTCTATAAAAAACTTCCAGCTTATACCTTTACTAGTTTTTTGTTGAGTGTAATAAACTTGATCGTATGTGTTGTGTGTTTCTTCTTAAGTTGGAGGCTTCATTTGGTTATTTCTTTCGATTATTTTGCGAGTGCAGTGCAATGTTTGCTGTCGTTTGTTGGTGCCTTGAAGGTGGCTCCCCGGCATTGTTAATAAGTATAACGAGCAATGTTGTGTATACGTGACAGTTACGGAAATTTCATTGAAAAAATATCGAAGATACTTTTCGGCACTTTTTGGTGTTTCTTATTTCTTGCGTTGGAAGCATACCATTTTCATTTGCTGCGTAAAAAAGAAAATGCGCTACGATATGCCAATTTCTTTTCCCGAAAAGTTGAGAAGCCAACGAAAAGATAAGGGATGCCATCACTCACGTATTGGCTGAGCTCTCCCTGGCTGTTGCTGCTGCTCCTGCTGTTGTTGTTGTGTCATATTTTCAGTGCGCACCTTCCTGCCCTTGTGTTTACAAAGGTCATCCATCGATTTGTGTGTACGTGAGTTTGAAATTTGTGTGCGAGTCCCAAAATAAGAAGGGTTCTCGAAACACACCCTCGCTTGCAACTCCCAAATCGCTACTCCAGTGCCACCATGCCGCATCAATGTCAGCTGGCAGCGACAGCGGCTTTTGTTCGGACAACAAGCGAGCCGCAGAGATCGCTGACAGTTAACAGATTTGCAGCAGTAGTTGACATTGATTCATCAAAAATTAATCGAATTCCCAGTGAAAGCAGCAGCAAAGGCCAGAGAACGTTGCCTGTATCCAAACTGTCAACTGTCATGCATGACATTTACGGGTGCGTGTATTCTTGTATGTGTGTGCGTGACACCTGGACCGAAACCTTGCTTTCATACCATAATCCGTTTAAATAACAATTCGTAGTGGAACTGACAGGAATGCAGCAATGGACATAACATAACAGTTGCCAGAACCACTGACTAAAATAGCTTCAATGGTTCTACAACAACCAACAACAGCTACAACAGTGTTGCGCGCCACACACACGCATTTTGTTTACGATAGGAACTATGAGTATACCGTTAGAGACAGAGAGAGAGGAAGAGAGAGGAAGAGAGAGGGAAAGAGAGAGAGAGAGACGGGTGGAGCGTGGCGTATGCAATTAATTGCATGTCCTTTGTATGCAAGTATGTTCCAATTTTGCAAATGTTGCACTGTCGGCATTGCTGACAGCTTGGGCAGTTGTTGCCTATTGCCTGTTTGGCATTGTAAAAATTGTGACAACGTTGAACTGCGGCTTTGTTGTTTCACTTTTAGAAAAATGAAAGCATTCATGACCCGGATAGGCCGCAAATGCAAAGGCAAAAGCTGTATAATATTACAAACAGCAGCCAAGTACTGCAACGTATTACACTTCAATGAAAAAAGTATTGTAATCCCCTATGCCCTGTCAATCATCTTCGGGATGCTTTTAAATAGTTTTAAAGCGGGGCTTAAAATTTGTGAAAAGTAAGCCGCAAATGTGAAGACAACAATGAACATTATAGCAGTGCGGGATTTTAGACAACCGCTAAGCTGGTGGGAAACACTACAATACCCAATGAGCCAGCCGTGGCGAACGGAGCTTTATGCTCTATTTATCACAAAAATCGCCAAAGTTTAGAGCTCACCTCTATTAATTTAACACTTGGCTATGTACGTATGTGTGTGGTTGTTGATAATATGTGTCCTTGAGCTCGTAAATATTTGTCAAGCTCATTCGCGGTTGCTTTGGCAGCCCACATGGCGAATGAGTATTGGTCGACGCGCCGCCTGGTGCTCATAAATTTCTCTGTCATAAATCCTTTGCACTGGCTTGCTCAGCAGGTGCGTACGTAGGCAAGTCAGTTTGTGAGCACGCAGCAGAGACTGCGATGAGGGCCTAAAGGTGGCAGCACCGCAAATGAGCTGTCATGGATAACAGTCGTGTCTGTGTCGGATTTATGCGCATGAAAAACTTTTTGCCACCATCTGACCAAAAGGGAGTGAGAGAGACAGACCAAATGCGCAACCTATCCTAACTGTGACTAGATGTGTATGTGTGTTGATGTTGTCCTTCGGCTTCGGCCCATCATCCTTTGTGCGTGTCAATAAATGAAGCGTGATTGATTACGTGGTAAAGTTTTTGGGTAAATTTCATTCCTTGTTTATGACAGCAAAAAAAAAAAAAAAACAGCAGCACCAACAACAAGTACCCCAACCAAAGCTCTGCAGCCAAACTTCTAGGTTCCAGGTGTATTTTTTTTTTTTTTTTTGCTTTTTTGTAACAGTTGGGAGCAGTTGCGGAATCCTATTAACGTTTATTGTTTGAATTTTGTGTATCTTTTTATTTTTTGTATTGTTTGTTCTTTTCCTGTTTTGTTTTTCCTGCTTTAGCTCGTCGTTGGCTATTATTGGGCCTATGGGTCTCCAGCTCACTTTACGCCGCACACCTTAACATTTTTCGCTGCTGACAGTGGCGCTGGATGTGCCTGTCATAATATTTTGTCAGCCATTTTCATGCAAATGAAATAAATTTTGCATAAAAAGTCAAACATAAACAGAGATTTATGGCTTGTTGAAACTTTGGCATGACTTCATAAATATTTAAACCTTTTCCTCTGCTGTCGCATTTCATCAGCGGCAGCACAAAAATATATACAAACATAAAATTTATTTCAGGTCGCGTCATATTTTATTATGATTGTGATTATGTGGAAATATTTGCGCTTATCAAATCGCATTTTCAACTAACTGACCAATACAAACACCCCCAAAGCATTTAGCTGGTTGCAAAGTAGCCCCCATAGTCAAAGTGCAAGCGACAAATCCGGTGAAATCGGCTTGTATATTTCTGCCTTAACGCTTTTTTCCATGAGGCAATTACTCCACTGTAGTTAACTCAAACTGCAGTTTTTAGACAACTCAGGAGAAACTTCAAACAAAAAGCTTGTTTGTCGTACATCATTTTACTTAGAAAGTTATTAGTTTCTTAAGTACAGTTTTAAGCACATAATAACAAACTAGGCACTTCATGTGTCTAGTACATATATTATATCCAATTGTAAAGAGGGTTTAACAGTTGCATGTGAGCATTTAAAGATGAAATCTCAAGCATATTATGATGTCTAAATATTAATAGACAGTAAATTAACTACTTGGGAAATCGTTTAACAATACCTAAAATTTTATTTTGATTCGCTCAAAATATAATTACACATAACACTACACACTTTACATAGAATATTTTATCAATAATATAGTTATATCACACAGTTTTAGGAAGGGCCAAAAATCTCACACATTTGCCACTTTTAAAACTTTTTTCCTTGGCCAATACTCAAGCACTTGAGCTTTATATCAATTCTTTGAACATAATAATTTGACAAGCTCTACCGAACTCTTGGAAATGTAAAAAATTTTTGGGTATCATTTGTTTTGGCCAAATTTTTTCCCAAACACAAGACATTTGCAACTGAGAAAAAGCCTTGAGTTGGTTTTATGGCTTGGTAGTAGTTTGTGCCTCCAATCACATTTCCTTCGTTTTATTATCTTAATTAAAAATGCCAGGGCGAAAAGTTTTTGTCATCTAACTTTGCTGAGGTTCTTAAACGCTATATACATCTTAGTTGCGGATGTCGAGTAGTCAGCGGACAGCAAAGCTCAACGACCCAAGTCAGTAAACTTTGGAGTTCAGCTGAGGTGGCGAAGGTGACACCACAAGTACCGACAAGAACGGCATATTTGCGTGGCCGCTATGAATGCAAGCGCTCAACGTTTCCCACGAGCGTCAGCATTTTTATCATTATAAGAGTTTTCATTATTTGTTAAATTGTAGTCGTTAAGTCAGTCTAAAATAGCCTTCAAATAAACTGGACGTACCATTAACCGATCAGTATGAAGTGTCTTTCTTTTAGTACTCACAACAATAATACGTGCAATACACTAATTATTACTTCAACTGCATTTATTAATACAAGACCAAGCCAACAAGGCTTTGCAAACCCAATAACATAAATATGGATAAAAAACTTATTAATTTGTGCATACGTGTACTACCGTACCAATGTTTGATAGCTTCATATCTCCGGTGTTTCTCATCTGATTTTAATAAAAATTTGACAGATGTTCATTTCAATCCCCGTTTCAAGTTTTCGAAATTTACGATTTTTTTGTTATCGATTCCATGTTTATATCGCAAACCTGAAAAGTTATCGAAAATTTGAAACAAACTTGGTATGCCTAGGGATTAGGAGAGCTCATATCCAAAATGTGGAAAGTCTAGCTTTTGTAGTTCCTGAGATCGACGCGTTCATACAGACGGACGGACGGTCGGACGGACAAACTGACAGACGGACATGGCTATTTCGACTCGGCTGTTAATGCTGATCAAGAATATATATGGGGTCGGAGAAGCTTCCTTCTGCCTGTTACATACTTTTGCACAAAACCATTATACCCTTTTTACCCATTTAATGGGTTAAGGGTATAAAAAAATAATGATTACCGTATGACAACCAGTCAGTAAATAAAAAATATTTATATTATATTTGTTTGTGTGATAGTGTGTGTGTGGTGTGGTATATTGCTAATTGCATACGGGACAAACATCATGCAATAACTCAGCTAGCACTACGCTTTGAACTAACTTATATACTCATGTTTGCATATATGTGTTGGACTATTTGCCCAGAATGTGCAGTCACAGTTGGTGCTTCCCAATTAGCAAACGCTAAGAATACAATGCATTTAAGTTGACATTGCCATTGCCGTTGTCACTACTGTTGGAACGATAAGCGACACGAAGCGGCAGGCGACAGCCGCTTATCGGTGGCCATTTTATTCCTTGCAACATTTTAAGTTAATTTATATTGTGACTTTGATCCTTTTGGCAACTTCCAAAGGGCCAACACTAACTTTTCAAATAAATTTCACATTGTGAGCGACGGCCAGACAAGGAAAATGCAAACAAAACAACACAATTTATCAGCTCAATAAATTGCGCAACTTGTGATTCTTAATATTTGCAGTCAGCTGACCAAAAAAACCTCAAGCAAAAAACTGTGGATATGTTTATATGTTTATATATATATATATACAAAGCATTAGCTGACGAGTGTTTACAAATAAACAAAAAAGGCAATAGTTACTAAACTTAGGAACGAATGGAGAAGACGTTAGATAAGGAAACCGGGGGCAGACGGTGGCCGGTTAGAGCTTAGCGAGTTGACAAGTGATTACACGATTGCTGCCCAGGTCTCGGGGTTGTCAGGACGACGACGACGAAACGGCCAAGTTACTACATGTTCTTAGCACAGTAACTGGAGAGAAGCTCCAAGGCGCGTTCTTGTTGTTGTTATCGTTGATGCTGTACGCATTATTGTTATTGTGCTTTTTGCCTGACATGAGCCGTCAAGATAAACGACAACAACATGGACAATTTTGGAAATGGTACGGCGAGGGCAACATTAAGAAAGTTATTTGAAACACATTTATTTAGTGTTAGAAAGTAAATGTTAATGTTATGCACCCAGATGCTTAGAAAGTGGTCACAGTTTCTAACAATATGATTTTTATATGAATCTTAATCCTAATCTTACGATAAGCAAAGATATTTGAAGCCATGATACGATATTTATGCCAACTTTTTTATAGTTTTATTATATTTACAATTTTTATTAAAAAAATTCCATTCAATTATAAACTTTAAATCTGAAAAATAAATTCTTCAAATTTAGATTTTTTTGTACTACAGTTTATATATTCATAGTGCAACAAAAACATATGTATCAAACATCGTTCATAGCTTATGTCGTAAAATTAAATTTTGTTAGTTAAGTTGTTTTTCCGTTGGTTTTTTTACACCTTTTAATTTGTGTTACAAATCTTTCAGAACTACTTTGGTCCTGTCCATCATATTGTTTGCCCATCTTAAAAGTGTGTGTAAAACTGTATGTACGAGTGTGTGCAACTTTGAGCCACATTCCACATTTTACAAATACAAATTAATTCAAGTACTCAAGTCGGGTAAGGGGTAACTGGAGGATACTTTGTTTACATAGTTAATTGGTAGCTCAGCTATTAGCTAAAGTGTTTAGTGTATAACACTAAATATAGAAAAATATATAAATCAATATTCAAAACCTTTCTTATTTCTGCGATACAATTGTATCTGATATATATGCTTAGTTGCATATCCACTGATATGCCCTCTATACAATTATTATAGGGTATAATAAGCACTCGCCATAGTTGTTTCTGAGCACTCCCCGCCCATCCGCACTCACACTTTCCGCTTTACACAATCATTCCATTTTTGTCCCTCCAGCATTGCGCTTTGTAGCTGTTGACATTTTATAGCTTGCATTTGTTTCACGCTCACTCGACGTCAACGGCATTGACACACATACAAACAAACACAAATACACTCACATCGCTTACACATATCCACATACCCACTCATACACATATAAGTGCATTCAATTTACGTTACACTGCAAATTAATTTTTGTTTGTTCGATTGTCAACACTGTGAACTTTCGCATTGGCCCCATTTTGGTCAAACAGTGCTGTGCTCTCTATTTTAGCCTGCAATTTGAGCTGCATTTTGTTTGGCATTCTCAACCCTCTGCATTATTGTTATGATGGCTCAAACGGCGCTAATACGATTTTATGGTTCACCAGAAGGAAACAAGAACACAAAAGGAAAAGCAGAAAATTATTGCAAATTGTTCATGCCAGAGATTGCTTAATTAATTTGCACTTAGCTTCGAAACGAAATAGCTTTAATATCAACGAGTAGATAAGTATATACATATATATACATAAAGCTATGCTAAAATAAAGTTCGAATTGAATTAAGTATTCGTGATTTTTAAATTTCTGTCTTGCTTTACGTACAGAATTCTTTTAGTACTTATACTAAGCTAAACCATTTTCTTTTTACATTACGTTTTGATCCAAATGACATTTGTTTAAAATTATCCCAACAGCTAAGGCACCCGCAGCATTAACGCGACATCGCGATACGCTGAAAGTGAACACGAAAATTTGTAATGAAATGGGTAAAAAAAAAGGGTATAATGGTTTTGTGCAAAAGTATGTAACAGGCAGATGGAAGCTTCTCCGACCCCATAAAGTATATATATTCTTGATCAGCATCAACAGCCGAGTCGATTTAGTCATGCCCCTCTGTCCGTTGTATGTATGTATGAACGCGTCGATCTCAGGAACTAAAAAAGCTAGTCTCCAGATTTTGGATATGAGCTCTCCTAATCCCTAGGCATAGCAAGTTTGTTTAAAATTTTCGATATCTTTTCAGGCTTACGATATACACATGTAATCGATAACAAAAAATTCTTGAATTTCAAAAAACTGAAAATGAGGATTGAAACTATAAGCAAAATAATGAACTTCTGTGTATTTTTGTAGGTATATTCGGTAATGCAAAAACAATTCAATCATACTTGAATCAAACAAATACTCTTGGATCAGAAATAAAAATACAAATTTAAAAATATATATGAAGTCATGTTGATAAAAAACTTAAACGAAGAGCAGTAAAAAAATTTATTCAATTGAAAAAAATAAATAAGTCACGAGTAAACAATCGTAGTTGTATTAAGAACGCCATTCTAGATTTTAGTAAGTCTGCACTAACTAATAAATGTAAAATACCTCTTAACAAAGTAATTTCCGCTGTAATAAAATTATGAAGCGCGCTAATCTACACATTATTTATATCTCAGTGAACTGTTTATAATGTTCAGAATTTAGAATAGTTTTAATGTATTTCCCATGAAATATATTGGAAATTTGAGATTATTGCTCAGGATTTTAATCAATATATACATAAATAATTTTTATTTAATGCAAACAGCTTTTGTTTATTTTTCACTGACAGCTTGGCTTTGTAGGTTTCCCTTCACTTTTCGCTGAGTTTCCCGCTTAATTTTTTAGCGTTGCCATTCCCTTTAATTTTATGCTTGCTTCGCTCGGCTGCTCGCGAGCTTAACGCTAATGTGCTTGTCAATGGAACACCACTCAGTGACATGTTTATGGTAAGTACTGTTTTTGTCAAAGTGCAAGTAAGAGTCATGAATAAGTTGCAATAAGTAAATAAATGAATGGAATGGTCACTTGTGCCTTCTTAAGCGTTTTATTTATCATATTTTATGCGCTGTGGGGTTGTTCGCTGGCGCTTTATGTCAACTTTCTGTCGCATTTTAACGGTCGCAGCGCTTTAATTTATTGTATCAAGTCTTCACGGTCCTGGTTCTGGCTCTGAGTGTTTGCCATCACTTTTGAGTGACACCCAGGAAACGCTGACATTGCCAGGCGAACATTGAACAGCATAAGTGATGCCAATAAAAAACTGTAACCCTCAGCCTAAGCTATGCTACATTCCATGATCATGGTTTATGTTTACGGCATAAAGTTAAAGTTTATTCACTGTCTTCTGCTCTTTATGTATGTAATTGCGATGAGGAGGCCCCTTTTCTCCTTTACTATACTTTCCGGAAAGGCAGGAAGCATCTCATTGACATTTGCATGGCATTAATCGCATAATTTGCGGGAAGTGTTTACCGGCTGCTAACCCAAACTAACTGGCAAATTCAATTAAAACTTGAGCACCAGCTACTCACAGCTGCTAAATTTTTTTTCTTTAACGCCTAATCCATGATATGGGTAAAAAGGGTATAATGGTTTTGCGCAAAAGTATGTAACAGGCAAGGAAGCTTCTCTAACCCTACTTTATGGGGTATTCTTGATCAGCATCAACAGCCGAGTCCAAATAGCCATGTCTGTCTGTCTGTCCGTCCGTCCCTATGTATGTATGATCACGTCGATATCAGTAACTACAAAAGCTAGAGACTCCAGATTTTGGATAAGAGCTCTTCTAATCCCTAGGAATAGCAAGTTTGTTTCAAATTTTCGATAGCTTTTCCGGTATACGATTTACTCATGGAATCGATAACAAAAAAAAACTTGAAAATCGAAAGCTCGAAAATGAGGATTGAAACTATTAACAAAATAATAAACATCTGTAAAATTTTTATTAAAACCGCATGAGCGTGTGTGTGTGATTTTTTTTTTTTTTATTTTGGACGCTTCACGGAGGTGAGAACCTTCTGAAGATACAGGGGCACGGACCACCTGCATGCACGATTCAAGGACAACGTCGATGCAGGCGTACTAAACTCACCTTTTTCAGTCATTTTTTGTTGGACACAGCCGTTGCCCATATGGGTGCCGCGTAGAGAAGTACGGAGGCTACCACTCTCGCCAGCAGCTGCCGCTTTGCTGGCTTAGGACCCCCAACATTGGGCAGCATGCGCGAGAGGGCACCTTGCATTCTCGCTGCTCTCTGGCTAACGTACTCTACATGTGTCCGGAAGCTGAGTCTATTGTCTAACCTGACTCCTAGGTATTTTATAGACTCCTTGGATTTCACAACCTCGTTGTTGACTTGCACATGGATGTACTCTATTACTTTGCGGCTTGTAATGAGTACGGCCTCCGTCTTATGGCCTGCACGTTCCAAGCTCGCATCCTTCATCCAGTCTGCCACAATTTTTATTGCCGCGTTCGCCATGGCCTCTACCTCCTTGCTCGCTTTGGCTACTACTACTAGTGCCAGGTCGTCTGCGAAGCCAATGAGGGTACAGCCCTGTGGTAGTTCGAGCCTAAGTACCTCATCGTACATTAGCTTCCACAGCAGAGGGCAAGAACGGAGCCCTGTGGCACTCCTGCTGTGACCTCGTAGCTCCTTTGTCCGTCCTCCGTATCATATTCCAACACCCGGTCCGACAGGTAGTTGGATATGATGCTAGCTATGTACGACGGTACTCCGATTCTACCCAGGGCTGTCCTGATGCGCGACCAGTTCGCCGAGTTGAACGCGTTGCGGATGTCGAGGGTTACTACGGCGCAATACTCCTTTTCGCCCCACCTCCATCTGCCTTGGCTGCAATGTCCACCACCGCCTGGATTGCATCTACGGTAGAGCGGGCTTTCCGAAACCCATATTGGCTGGCTGAGAGAGAGGGAAAACTCCGAACTGTAGGCATTTTGAGTATGTGGCCGCAAATAGTTCTGGCCTCGACCGCCAGCTTCAACGACTTGTTGGGGATACCGTCTGGTCCTGGGGCCTTTTTGTCATCCAGTCTTTTTTTTGCCTCCACCACCTCTTCCGGTGTGACTCCGCGAATAAGCTCCAATCGCTGGACTGGGCTCGCTTCCTGCGGCCGCGGGAACAGCGTCGCCACTATACTGGTCACCCGAACGGTCTCCTGGCTCCGCATCTTTTTCATAACCACCTTGTATGCGGTTCCCCATGGGTTCACATCAGCCTCCTCGCAGATTGCCAGAAAGCAGCTGGCCTTGCTTCGCTTAATGCTACGTTTCAGCTCTCTTTTGGCTACTCTGAGGACATCAAGCCTACTGGCGAATTCCGGGCGGCCCCTGGCACGTTGGGAGCACCTTCTGGCCAGTAGGCACGCTTTCCTTAGCTGGTTGATTTCCTCATTCCACCAATAGCAGGGCGTTGCTCGACTGCTCGGCTTTCTCCTGGGCATTGACAAGGCTTCTTGCCATGTTGTCGACAGATTGCCCGATGGCTGGGAACACGGTATGGCGTAAGCTTCAGTGAGGGTATCCTCGTCTAGGAGGTTTGCCTTCCACTTGGGCCCACCTGTTTGGGGTCGCTGCTGTCCTTGTGGTCTTGCATTGATCACGAAGTATATCGCTTGGTGGTCGCTGAAAGTGAAATCCTCGCTGACTCTCCACGTCGTCTTCCTACATAGCGAGCTACTTAGCAGGGTGATGTCTATAATAGATCCTCTGACAGCCTTACGGTAGGTGAGTTCCGTCGTTTGCGAGGTTTACATCTATCAATGCAAACTCTTCCAACAGGCAGGTTCCCCTGTTATTCGTGACTCGGATTCCCCATTCAACTGCCCAGGCGTTGAAGTCCCCGGCAATTACTATGGGGGATCTTCCGCGAGCATCATCCGAGATTTCCTCTAGCAACTGCTGGAATCGCCTCAGATCCCAGTTCGGCGGAGCGTAACAACTATAAAATGTTATATTGTTAATCTTCGCCCGAAAAAGCCCTTCGTGATCAATGCTAATTTCCTTCGGTGGTGTTCGGAGAGACCAGATGGCCGCTTTCCCACACTTGCTAGCCATCCATCCGCTTCCAGTGATTGGCCTGTGCGGCTCGCAGATTATGGCCAAGTCCACATCTTCGGCACAGATTCGACCGGTCCTGCTCATTCTTGCACTGTCTTGCAAGGTGGCCAAACTCCAGGCATCTAAAGCACTTGGTAACGCTAATGCGCACCCGAAGTCTTGAGCTGACCCATCCCACTTTTAAGACTCCGACAGACAACGCTTTCTTTGCTCTGTCTGCGGGGAGCTTAATCGAGGCAGCTTGAGTCTGCCCATACGCCTTTCGCAGGGTGATGTCCTCCGGGGTGACCTCCACGTCAAATTGATCGCGGAACGCTATGGTAATCTCCTCCTTAGTGGTGACCTCATCGAGATTCCTGGCGTCGATGGTCACCCGGTAAGCGAGGGATCGTACCTCTGCTTGCTCGCCCAGCGTATTCGTCACAAGGCTCCTGAATGCCGAGGTATCCATGCCGGGCTTATTCAGCTGCAATAGCAGTTCGCCCTTTTGGGTTCTCCGTATCCTGGAGACCGCCTTTCCCAGTTCGTTGAGCTTCTCGTCCGCTTTGACCTTGCGGAGTATATCCGGGTAGCTAGCGTCGCCTCTCGCTGCGATGATTATGGCATCGGGCCGCGCCTTCTCCATGCGGGTCTCTGGCCTCTTTGGTTTTCTGTCCTTCTTGTGGGTGACCTTCGTCCACTGTTCACCTTTTGGGCGTTCCTGTCGTTCCGGAGCATCCACGCCTGAGGTCTTCACCTCCACCTGGCTATCCTTGGGGGCGGCCGGGTCACCATCTCTCCTACTCCGCTTGCTGTGGGGAGTGCCAGGTGTGCTCGACCCTGGACGCAGCTTCCTTTTCACCTCCGGTCTAGGTGGGGGGGACGTCTGCGAGGACTGATTCGTCCTGATGACGGCTTTTGCTCCCTCATAATCGAGCTGTATGGCTGCCAATTCGTAGAGCGCCTTAATGCTCTCGATTGAATCGCGCATCGGCTGGTGGATGGAGCGCCTTTTGCCGTCCTCCAGCATCTCCACCAGCTTGGAGATTTCCTGGCCGAGCTCGCATAGCGCTGAGCCACGCTGGTTCGCCAGGCCAGTAGCCTCCTCCCTGTTATTCTCCGGTGGTGGCGCTACCCCACCCACAGGAGATCGCATAGTTCTCCTACTCCTCGCGAACTCTTCACCACTCTCCTTTGTTTGGTTTTTTAAATTGTTTTCAAAATTCATGTTAGTGGGTCCCAACTCCAAGTCGTTATCTCTGGTCGTTGTACAGTTGCGTAATAATCCCATGGTTATCTTTGCAAGCAGTGAGGCCATGGTTGTTCAGAGCCGGATTTGCTTTAATCAGTATTGTCTCAACTGAACCTGTACTGCCAACTTAATGACGACGCGCCATCAATCGTGCTTGGAGATTTGCCAAGCTTTAGCGGGACGGGGGCAGTATCAGCATTACCCTAGCAGTCATTTCGGCAAGATTTCACTCCGCTTACTGAGATGCTAGAATACTAATACCGTCAGCCCAGGTTTCACGTTGTCCATTTTAGGTTTCCAGTGCTCTCATACTAAGGCATTACTGGACTCTGCCTTAGTCGCCTTCTCGTGTTGGTTGACCGCCTAGCGGATGCTTAACGGTCATCCAGGGGATACCTGGCCTGCTGCCGGAGGTCACGAGTTGCTTGCACTACTCAGGACAAGAATCGCCCTGGGCATTGCCATGTTAATGCCGGTCCAGAGCTTTCGCCTTGTCCTAGTAGTGCCATCCCCGTGCCGTATCAGTCGCCTCATACGACAAGCTACGACTCGCTGTGGTGGTATTCTTATGCCCGCCAACCACACGGGTGAGTGTGTGTGTGTGTGTGTGTGTGTGTCGGAGACCGAAAATAAATGGTTGTGGAACAGCAAGCACTCGAGGAAACCAAGAAAGTACGACGGTTCGTCCTGGCAGAAACAACATACAACACACACACAGAGCACATCAAAACAATAAATATAATGACAACAATCATGAGAGCCAAACAGCAGTCACGGCCAGCACAAATATTTGTTAACATTTCACAAAACAAAACTTTGAATTTCTCCGCTCACTAAACACACAATTTATTTATTTCTGCTGCATAAGGGCAAAAACAGGAAAGAGAAATGCGGGAAAGCAGGAACAAAAAACACAAAATACGCCGGCAAATAGAAAAGTTTATCAAATATGCAAATGGCACATTTTGTGAGCGCGGGTATGACAGAAATTAAGCATCATAAAAATAATACACACACGCATACACACACTGAATTGAAAAAATAAAGAAAAAAAAAACGAAAAAAATTAAGCAAAAAATTTGACATGCGACGGCAACACGCACACGCCATCTTGCGGCGACTATTTGTAGCGGGTAGCAAAAGGTGAGTGTGCGTGCTTAAATTTCAGAAATACTACATACAACAAAATAAGGCATCCACACACACACGCACACAATCGAGGTTGCCCCGAAATTGATCAAAGGAATGCGTGTGGCATACCTTTTCTGCCTTGCTGCCTTACTGCCTTGCTGCCTTACTGCCTTGCTGCCTTACTGGCTTGCAGCAGCAGCTATGTGACATACTCTCAGCTATCCTGCGGTTGTGTTGTGTGTGGCCACTGTGAATTGGCAGAAGCTTAAGGCTGACTTTAAATTTTCACCCACACGTGCCACTTTTCCAAGTCTGGTGGCTGTACTTGATAAATATTTACATACATACATATGTATTTTATACATAGGTAGCAAGCTTTATGGTATTGCCAGCACAGCAACATTTTCAAATCAAAACAAACACGTAGAACAACTCCAAAGGGAAACGTTTCCAAAGAGCTGTTTTTGGTATATTTTGTGTGTATTGGTTGATTTTGCGCCTTCGGCTATTTTTTATTTTATTGAACAATTTTGTTGGGTTCCGAGGATGATGAAGAAGACAAAGCTGCCGCTGCAGCAGTAAGGAATTCAATTTTAGCTAGAAATACTTTCTGAAATATTTCCAATACTTCAGCTGTCAGCGTCATGCAAGGAAAAAAAATATGAGCCAGCAGCAGTAGCTATGTATGCATAAGTTTAAACTCATAAAAAATTCAAGGTTACAATTAATATACTGACATAACAGCCGTTAAGTTTCACTTAGTTCTAGAAATAGTTATTTGTCCATAATCAATATAAGAATTATGAAGAGCTGACGAATTAATGGGTATTGCATAAAATCAGTGAAGTCACCAACCATTCCTAAAGAAAACCAGTTGGGTAGCTTTCGGCGTATGGTGCATATAACATCTATTTAAGTTTTCTTAAGCCAATCCTATCGAGTCATCGCCAGTTGTACAAATTTCATACATGCGGTCCTGTCATGTGTGCGTCTTAGTAACACCATGTGTTAACGGTGCGTTAGTCCCTGAATCCTGCCAATGCAGACAGGGTCTTCCTCTTCTTCGTTGTGCGCACATAGCATATGTACAAACGTGACAAAAACCAAACATCAAGATTTGCAATTAAAATGTTTACAAATTTTACCGATTTTGTAATTTTAAAACGGGGCTTTTCTAAAGACTTCGGACTTTTGAACAATCTTTTCTGAGATATGATAAACATTTTTCGCCATCGCACCAAGTCTAGGATATTTCCTAGCTTTGTTGCAGTATTTAAACGACGACGACGACAACTACATGCGCAAGACATCTTTTTGACAAGAAATCAGGTCAAAACACATTATTGATCACGTTTATGATAACTATCTCTATAGTTTTGTATTTTGTATTAATTTAATCAGAAACCTTATCAATTTAATATTAATAAAAATATAAAATTATCGAAAAAAATAAAAATTGTTTAATGATGTTCAATTACTTTTTGTTGACCTTTTTACTTTTCTGTGACTAACATTATTTTAATAAGTATTTAGTTAGATATATTTAGTGGGGAATACATAAGTGGTTATGTTTTTTTATTCGCATGTTTTTACCACTTTTGTAGTTGTAGTCAAGTAAGCTCTACTAGAAGATACCCCTAACCCTTGACCATACAGACGGGCAGATGGTCGGGCTGACAGACATACACATATGTGCGTACCACTGTACCAATGGCTAATGGGTTCATATCTGCGGTGTTTCTGAAACGGTTTTGATAAAATTTTCACTGATGTTCATTGTTTTGTTGATTGTTTCCAACCTCATTTTCAAATTTTTCAAATTCAAGATTTTGTTCCTTTCGATTCCATTTGTATATCGTAAGCTGGAGAGCTCATACATCTAAAGTCTCTAGCTTTTCTAGTTCCTGAGATCGACGCATTCATACATACGGACGGACGGAAGGACGGACAGACGGACATGGCTATATCGGCTTGGCTGTTGATTCTGATCAAGAATATATATATAATTTATGGGGTCGGAGAATCTTCCTTTTCCTTGTTACATACTTTTGCACAAAACCATTATATCCTTTTTACCCTTTTCATGGGATAAGGATTTAAAAATAATGTTCCAGTTTTCGTATCACCAAAAACTAATACTCTTCTTACAAAGCCCTCACTTGTAAACAAATTAGCTGGCTACTGTTATTTTAAACTTCGCAACTGTATATAGTTGTTCCTGATACCTGATTTGGGATTTCGATGTTTAAGTTAAATTTAAAATAAATTATTATCTGAATTAAGAGCACGAATATATATAAGCCGGCGACAGAAGCACACACTTGAATGAGTTTTTGTTGTTCTTTGAGTGTGTGTGTGTGGTTACATAAATAAAATTTGATTGTATTGTGATGGGCGCACTAAAATGTAGTACGAATTGCTATTAAGTCATAGAACATTACAATTTTTCATGAACACAGCTCATAAAATGGTGTTGTAGAATATCAATAAATAACACTTTATGTGCGGCGGTTAATTTTTTTTTTTTTGTACTTTTGCTTTGTACTGTCTGAAAACAACCTGTACAACAAAATACATCAACCAAAATAATTAAAGCTAAAAACAGCAACGCGGAAATTGCTTAAAAGGCATCACAGCTGTCAACGTCAAATGTCCCATCGAGTGTCTGTCGTCAGCTGGTTGTCAACAGAATCGCTGCCATCAAAAGTAATGGTACTCCCCATAGAGCGCTATCAATTTCTAGTTGAGTGATCTAAGCAGTCAAAGTTGCCGCAAAAAATGACAAACGCTATAAACAATGAAAATGGCCAAAAATAAAAAATCAAAGTCGCCACCACAAAACCACACAACCAGCATTTGCCACCCATCAGACCACTTAAAATTACCAAAAATCAAGGTGAAACGAATTTATTTCTGCTTCAGGCAGGCAGCAAATTAATTTTGGCCTGCCACAGGGCACGTTTTAAGATCTTGATGCTTGGTCGCCTGAACCTTCTTTGTTATCGCCAACGCAATTTGCGCCTCGTGGAAATTGAATGGCAACAGCTACGCAACGCACGAGTCGCCAGCTAGCCGATACATATCCACACCAGCCCCCTATCCTTACCCCCTGGTTCTTTATGTGTCTGCAAATTTTAGCTACTGCCTCGGATTTTTACAATAATCAAAATACAAACAGAAACAACAGCAACATTTCTCGTCATGCTAGCAGTGGTAAGCAGGGGGTGGCGAGATAGCTGAAAATGTTGCCTTTACTGGATGTCAGCTTGTTTTTCAATCAGCTTTCTCAGCGTCTCATAATAATTAAATAGGAAAGCGTCTTAGCTGCCCAAAAATTGTAGTCATAGTTGCTGCCATTGCAGTTGGGGTTGCTGCTGCAAGCCCGTTTTCCGCTCGTAATTGCACGCTTGCTACATTCCTTCCTTCGTGCTCTTGCCTAACTTGAGCTGTTGTTGTATCCAATGCCGTTGGGTGCATAACATTCATACATATATAAAAGACACACATATAGTAAGTACGCTTGGGGAGCTTGAGGAGTGAATGAGAAGCGCTTAAATATATATTCCACACATACGTAGAATGCACAGCAGAGAGAGAGAGAGAGAGAGAGAGAGAGTGCGCCAAAATAATTTGCACTTAATATTGTGCATTGCATTTATTTGGCATGCATATATGAATGCACACATACATACCTATATATACATCTACACATGTACACATTCAAAAACTTGATTATAAAAAGTTTACATTTTGTGGCATGTGGAACTGCATTTCATTAAAGTTTCGCATTTGCATTTACTGCACAAAGTTTTTGGGGTCCTGCCGAAATTCCAAGAGCGGACAAACGAGAAACCAGCACCAAACAACGGGCAAGGCTGCTCGCAACTTATGTCGATAGCTTTGTTGCAAAACATGCTCCCCAAAAATTGGTTAGCAGCTTAGGGCAAGAGGAATCAAGCCTACAATTGCGACGCTTTAGCGAGTTGTCAAAGAATTGCAAAGCGGCTTTCGGATTAAATCAATTGCACTTGCACTGCAACAGCTTAAAACTTTTGCTCCATACCGGAACGGTACGTGCTGCCTTGCCATACCCCTTGATTTTTCCCACAACTATACATGATAAAGTTTTGTATATGTGATTAGTAAACATTTTCGTGTTTTTGAATATACACATTGAGCAGAAATGTCATATATAATAAAACTACCTAAAACAGTTAGCAGTGCAGGGAAGCACTATTCGTTACAGGATGTTTCCTCGCCTGGCACACTTAATTCTCTTATGGTATTACTATCCAAAGTATTATAATTCATTGCATACAGTTAGTCGTTACTTTACGCACCTTTAACGAGCACACCTTGGAACAGTTGCGGTTCCTCGAGAGCTTGCAATAGTCGGCAGGCAGCAAATGGTCAAAAATCTCACTGAGCAATCAGCTAATGAAGACAAGGCAACAGCAATATCAAGAACAACAACAATTGGAAGAACAACAAACACTGATATGCTTTTGTGATTTGTTATTGTTGCCCGGCCAGCATTATTTATGGCTGGAATGGTGCCAGGCCAAATTGTCAGCCATTATTCTTGGGCATACTTCTCATTCGCGCTTCGATAAAGCCAATAAACAATGACGAATCACTTATAAATTGTTGCCATATTTCTGGTATAGCGTACAATATTTACTGACGTCCCGCACCGCTCTTTCGCTTTATCTCTATCTCTATCACTTTCTTCCTATCGACAAGTTTGAGTATTGAAATTGATGTTGTTGCTTTGACTGCTGCCAATAACTTATATTAAAAATTATGTAAAACGTATGAAAATAATTCATGAATATCTATATTGAAAACACAGTCAAGTTGGTGGAATATCTCCTTCAGGGCTCATCTTTTTACACAAGAAACCCAAAATATCGTGCGCAAAGTGAATACAAAATGTTTAAATAGACAAATTTGTTATGCTGGCGTCCAAGAAGAATGTCCCAAATACTCACAAAAAAAAGGTGCAGGAAAGTCTGGTTAGGGGCTAAATTACTAATGGTATTGGCATAGGGTGGACGCGGACGGACTAACGCTAAACGCAATTCATTCTGCTGCCATCGCAGCCGTAAAGAAAAAGGAAGAAAACAGAAGACGAAGAGGAGATGAAGAAATTAGCTGTCGAGAGGTATTTTTAATTTTGCAGCCAAATGAGTCGCGATTCTTGTTTAATTTTGTGTTGATTGGTTTTCAGCACTTCTCTTTTGCTCCTTCGCTCACTCATTCAATTCAGTCAGACCGTTAGTCAGTTCGCCGGCAGGCAATCTGTCTGTCTGTTAGTCAATGATTTTGCTTCGTTTCTTATTGGCTTGGCTAAATATTGATGTTGGTCACGTAATTAAGGACAAGTTTATTAATCGACACGGCTGTCGACTTGACTAATTAAGTCAAATTAACCGCACAATTCGAAATGTGTTTAAATGAGTGTTTTTTTTTTTTTTTTCATTATTTATCATATTTTATTTTAACGACAATTTTCAATCGTTTTTAGCGCTGATGTCACAGAAGCACGTGAAAATTATACAAATCACAAAAATAACCTATTTTCTTACCCCCCCCCCCCCTCCCCTCCCCCTATTTCTAAAACACTTAAAGTGAGAATGCGCTAAGTTGAGGAGTCGTGGTGGTGGTGTTGAAAGGGTAGTAGGAAAGAGTTTGGTGCAGGTTTGCCTTTTGGCATTTGACATTGTGGTAAACGTGTTGAGGGCCTGCCGCTGCCGTTGACGGCAAAGCTATACGGTTCAAGGGCTTGACGGGTGTGTATGTGTGTGTATAGATGTGGTAACTGTAGCCCAAAAACATTTTCTAAATTTTATAATAATTATAATTGTGTGTTTGTGTGCGTGTGTGTATTTATTGTTTGTATTGTGTGCATGTTTATCCAAGCACAGGCAGAAGATTCTGCTCTTCAGGCTTTTCGGTCGCTGAATGTGGCAGCTGTGCGTTGAACATGGTAAAAGTTGCGTTTACCAACAAAGTTTGCACGCGATTCATGAAAATATTTGTGGAAACATGACGAGCAGGTACTGGGATTTCTGGGCAAGGTAACCCCCCCCCCCCCCCCCCCCCACTCACTCACCCACCCTCGCACCTATAACTACGCCCAACACACACGCATACACACACACAGACATACAGAAAACGTCTAAGCGAGTTGTTAATAATTTTCACTTTACGTCATCATTAAATTGCATGTTCAACAACTTTAATAAAAATTAAAATTAATTTGATACCATGTGTGAGTGTATGTGTATGTGTGTGTGTGTGCGTCTTGCATACTCTTTGCTCGACAAGTTCAATAATTGTACAACACACACCCAAACGCCTTCTGTATTACTTATGGTTAGGCTTTTTGATATAATTAAAATACAACGAAATAACTCCCTTCTCAACTGTGATCAAACTGCTCAAGGATATAAATTTCACGTTCATGCACACTTAAGCGGCAAAAGCCTTTTCTCAATGTAATTAGAGTTTTGCTCAACTCAGATGTGTGTGTGTGTGTGTGTGTATTCAGTTGACCTGATGCGAGGAGACATTAGCTGGATTCTGTTGCAGGCTGCACACCTGCTAAAATATATTAAGCTACAGCTTATAGACTACATTAAAACTTCTTCTTAGATGCAAACTTTTACTCGCATTAATTATAGTTTAATAATTTATGTCAGTAAAATACGTTTAAAATGCCAGCAAATAATAAATTTAGTTGCAAAACATTTTGCATAACTTTGCTAGTACGTAAGACAAAAACTAATCGAACTATTGTGCTGGGCTTAAGGTGTAAAATAAGTGAAGGACTTGCTTGGTACAACTGCAGTCAAACTTTGTGTAATTTTATATTCTGCTTGAAGAAAGCAAAGAAAATTAGAATTGGAAAAAATCTTTTACTGAAATTTGAGTAATTATAACATTATCTTATGTATTTTAAAAGTTCATAAGATTTATTTTCAGACCAATAATGCTATTTGGAATTTGCTTTTCTCTTATAAAGTAAGCTCTAATTAACCTCTTGACTTACTTAATTTTTAACACATTGGGCGTATTTTATTTCAATGTAATATCATGATGATATAACAAAAATTAAATTTTATTCAGAAGACAAGTGAGTTAATACAAGACCGAACATTTGCCGAGTCCGTCTCGTCAACGGAAACTTTTCTTATTCATGTCGATGACTAGTCTCACTCGTCAAATGAACCCAAAGACTTAATGATCTTAGCTTTAATATGTTAAGTTCACATTAAGTTTGATTTTTATTGCCATCCTTTAATTATATTTAAGCACAATAAGTAAGTTATAGTGTTAAATACTTTAAACCAAACACTTGAAACTCATTTTGCGACTCTGCGACCCGTATAACAAATCCGTGTATTATTCATTGTTTGGTGCACAACATTGTTCGTTACTCAACACTAACACAGCTGTACTCTTTTATTCTCCTTCGCCTACAGTTAGTAGTTCTGTGTTTTGATCTGGCAAATCACTTTGCTCTCTCTCTCTTTCTCTCTTATTGGTCTCTCGTGTAGTGATTTGACTGTGTGTTTGCTACAAGTGCAGCTTTTGATACTTTTCAACACTGTCATTGACATTTTATCAAAGGGCAGTACAATGGGCTATTGCCAGAGCTCATGTAAGTATAGAATTACTATTGTGTTGCATGTTTCCACTGTGAGCAGTCATTTCTTTCTGCTTCCTCTCCTGGTTTTATTTTTTAATGACTCACAATAAATTGAGAAGAAAGCGGGCGTAAAACGCAGCCAACAAAAGCAACTACAAAATTGTACCATCGTAGGCAATGCAAAGGCGACTATCAGTTGCAGACAGTCGTAAAAAAGGGGAGAATTTTACAATGCCATTCGCTAAAATACAATAGTGCTGTGTACTATAAACACACAAGCTTACATATGTTGTGTTGAATGTGTATGTGAATGTATATAGCATTAGCAAATCCTCAAGTCGCACATTTGGCATTGCCCTATGGGGGCAGCTGCGATTGAAAAATTGCACTTGCTTTGTTTCGTTTTGTGAGCACAGTTAATTTTTGATACCATATACCCGTTACCCGTTGTTTGGAGACTGGACCTTTTAACTTAGTACGATATATTTGTATATACAAAAATATGTTGTGTATATAGGGATACATTTTTTTTATTTATAGAGTATCTGTTTGTAAATCACTAAAATTCTGTTAATTTTTGTGTGGCTCAAACAATGTCAATACTGGTATTCACAGTACTTTTCATTCAATTTTCAACATTTTTACGATTTGTTAGTTGCCAGTCAACATCCAAAAATCCCGCCCACAGCTTCCAATTTGTGATACACACACACAGCAAAGTACATACATGCTGCTCGTGTTTAATGTCACGTATTTGATCAGAAAATTAAGGATCAAAAAGGCATTTGTGTAAGCATCTGAAAATGTTGTGATTTATTGCGCCAAAGCATTTTGCAACTAACTCCTCTGGTCGCCGAATACTCACGACAGGACATGCACCAGTGGCTGGCTTATGTGAATGTATGTGTATATGTGAATTAGTGTTAGTGTGTGTATTTGTGCCTGACTGCCTGCCTGTCCTTATGATGTACGACTATAAGCAGCTGCTGGCTTGAGCTCTTCGCTTGCCGCCTGTTAGGTTTAAAACTGGGACGTGTACAATTTAATTTAATCTTTCGAATTTCTTTTGTGCATGCCACCACACTAGCCCACCAGCACACGCTTCTACTACTCTCTCTCAGTCTATCCGTCTTATTTGCTGTCTTTACCCTACTTGGCTGACACATAAATTTGGCAAATGACTTGGACACAAACAAAAAGGACAACATGACAAATATCACATTTTGTTGCACACATTTTTAAGCAAATAGATATACTGATGTATATATTTATGAAGATAAAAAATAATTAATAACAAGATTTGCTTATTCAATTTAATTCAAACAATTGAATAAAGATATGACAATACTGCCTAATAAATTTATTTGCTAATCCAAACCAAAAAACAAAAAATAAAATGTTTTTTTCTTACTATTAGTAGAGTAGAGTATAATGGTTGTTCCAATCCATGGGTGTTGAACTTACCTGCAAATGAAAAACAATTGGAATTACATTTATATGATTGGTATTTGCAAGTGCCTTAGCAAATGCGAGAGCTTTAAGCTAATACTTGCTTAAAGAATAATTAGAACTTTTATAAAGCCAACTGCATTAAAAAATATTATATTATTTATATATATGTATATTATATTGACGATCGAAGTCAATCGCTGGCACCGATAAAAGCCAATTTAATTTGCTGAAAGCTATTGCTTTCCCGGGCACGTACAACAAATTTCAAATGAGACATGTTGATACAGCAACTGAAAACATCAACAACAACATCAACGCTGATGGTTTAATTTAGTAAATATTACACGTATCAGATATTAACATGCATACAACATTCAGTATATACAATAAAGCTCAATCCTGTCTGTATAACTGGGATTATTAAAGCCGTCTGTCATCGCGCATACGCCACATGTGTCTGTCAGCCAGTACTCAATGCAACCACTGATAAAATAACAGATATCATATAGAACAATAATTACCTATTTATATGCATTGCATTGTCATTACGCACTTGTTGATGAATCTCGTAAAGCGTAATTGCAACATCAGTGTAACAATTAATGTCTACAATAATTGAAAATCAATACGAATACCAATCATCTCTCCTTTTCATGCGTTAACCCATAAAATGGGTAAAAAAGGGAATAATGATTTTGTGCAAAAATATGTAACAAGCAGAAGGAGGTTTCTCCGATCCCATAAAGTATATATATTCTTGATCAGCATCAACAGAGTCGATTTAGCCATATATATTATATATATATATATATATAAATATTTATATTTATATATATATAACGATACCAAAAATACGGGGCGTATACTTAATCTACACAACGGCCACAGCGGTCCAGCCCTAGCCGTATTAAACCGCTGGTGGATATTTTTGCTCTTTATGTCAAATGAAGCGTGCAAATGCCGCAAACGCCCCCTGCCGCCCAGAAAACACAGAGCGGACATTAAATGCGCAACAAAAAAAAACATGCGCTGCAGGCGCCAGCAAAGCAGCAGGAGCTGGGTCAGGACATGGAACCATCCAGGACATTCATGCATAGTGGTATTGTGTGTGTGAGTGCTGTTTGCTTTGTGTATGTGTATGCGTGAATGTGTGTGTGTGAGTGTTTGTGTGTTTGTGGGGCACTTAACAACTGACCAAGAGGACAAATGTTGGCACTGATAGAGTCATCAGAGCAAGAGCGACAAATCGATAAATGAAATGAAAGCGAAAAATAATAAAAAATATTTTGAACAAAGCACCAAAAATGAAATTTCTACAGAAGCTCTTTTATGAAGCCGATTTCCGATTCATTTGCCAAGCATCTAAATGTAAAATAAATTTACATTCGCTTCGAGCATCTGCCTGCTGCGTAGAATTACACCGACCCACTCTCTCTCTCTCCTCTTTTCCCTAAAATTCTCCCTTCAATCCTCTTTACAGTAATTAATTAATTAGGCGCACGTGACGTCATTTGGTTTACGGCTTTATGCTTTTCAAATTACAATTGTATTCAACTCAGGCCCACCAACTAAAAGTTGATGGCTCGTAAATTATGTACATGCACCTACATACGATAATAAAACCATAAATCACAAGTTTGCAAGCGCAGTATTAAATAACCAAATGCTGCATTGCAAGTCATTTATTTCGAAAATATGTGTATATATTTTTTTATATATTGTATACACGAATTACGCATAATGGACAGATGCAGCGTCAGGACACGTGTCCTGCTGTGTTTGTTGCTGATTCAGTTCTAGTTTGTTGGCTCTCGCTGTCAACTCATAATCGAATTAGTTGCAATAAAGCTCACAACTAATTGTCGCAGCTGCGTGTGTGAACCACTACAGTGCACTGTTCAGCGCTGAAAAATTGGCCGTTGCAAAACAATATTATTTATGTTAGTAGAGTGCAAATCTTGGCTACCAAATGCTGACCGTTAAGCATTTTATCTACGTAAAATATTCTTTCTTGTACATAAAATCCGGCCTAGATAGTGAACATTGTGTACACTCTAAGGGCAATCAGTTTGTGTTGTGTTGTGTTGAAAGAGAAAGAGATAATAAAATGAAAACATAAAGAATGCAGAATAAAAGGATAACGGCATAAGCACACATGATACACGTTTTTATCTCGAGTGAAGTTATGCCAGCAAATATGACTGGAACGGACTCCCATGCGTACAATGTAGGCAGCCGATAGTCAGACAGACAGAGGGACAGACCACTAGGCAAACAAACCGCTGCTAGATAAAGCCGATTGCCTGGCGATATGACTGGGATATAAAAACGCACATACACCCTCACACACAAACTCTCACATATAAAATGTCCTCTTGTGGTCTGGAGCTTGACCAAAACAATGCTATATACATATACATATATGATCCTAGAATAGTAGCTGCTGTAAGGCATACATAAGTTTACAGTTGGCAGAGGAAACGACGAAGAACGCACACAAATTGAATTTTCTTGCATGCGGCAAAGCTTTTGTCTAAGTGGGGAGGCAACATTCTATGTGTGTATGCGAATGTATGCTTACTGTGCATTATGTGGCAGAGAGTATTTATGCCAAAAAGCTTTGGCGTGCCTCGCATACGTTCAATGGCAAGCAATTTATGCCAACGTCAATGATTTTCTCGCCGGCAAAGTCTGCGCATATTTACCAACTTCCATGGCATGCTTAAAGGCATAACAACAACAAAATCCGCAAGGAATGAGAAGCAAAAGCAACAACAGTTGGCATCTGGGATATGGATATATGTAAAATCCGGACAGCATGCATGCTCGACAACTCGACAAGTTTCTCAGTTGTTGAAACTCACTTTTTTTGTTTTTTAAAGTTTGCAGAATGCATACAATATGCCTTCACCTACAGTTCAATACATAGGCATAACGAACTGCAGCTAAATGTGTTGATGAGTGTTCGTATGGATCTGTAACTAACCCCAACCAAGTGCCATCTCCAGCTATTTCAAGCTGTAGGCACTCAACTGCCAATGTTTTCTCTATTGCCATGGCTTAATAGCCAAATCCCCAGCGGCCATTATTTCCATATTTTTTTAAGCCTTTTTAGTTTTGTGTCTTCACATGTGTGCGTACGTGTGTGTTTATGTTTTTGTACTGTATCTCTAGCAGGCAGCATGCTTCATCAGATACTGAGACACTTAGTCACTTAGTCATTGAGTTGCTTGGATAAAGATAGGCAGACGTAGATAGAACCCTTTTGCTGTAAGGCACTAACACACTTTAAAATCCACCAGGCGGCAGTTAAAAACTTTCTTGGCCAAAGGGATCTCTTTTTGAGTTGGCCATTGCAAATCCCACATGCCCCGGAGTGCTATTACTGAAATTGAAGACATCTATAAGTTTTACTTTCAGCATCCATTTTCTTTTTCTCACTGTCTTTCGGTTGTTTTTTATCTTCTTCGTTTTTGTTTGCCTTTTTCTAATACTTGGTCCGTATTCATGTGTGTGTTCAGTTGTCGCAGTCAGTCGCTTTTACTTGCTATCAGCAACGCTTTTATGATAATGAGCTCACATTAGTACAAGCAACAGTAGCAGCATAACGAGTACAAAAAGCAATGGAAGCATTCTGACATGATGCCTTTTTTTATAGATGCAAAAAGCAGCGTTTAAGAGGAAAAATTATATTTATTTCAAATCTTAATGAAAACATTTTCAATTCATTAATTAATATTAATAAAATTCATTAACATATATCGATCCTTTAACTACACAAGTCATCAAGGTTTTGTTTTATGAGATATCGAGCATGTTTCCGATGTAAATGTTTTTTTTACAGTATAATCGAATTTTGATACCTTAGAAAAGGTAAATTTTTTATAAAGAATTTTTTTACAATCGTACAAAAGTCAGGGACAAAAAATAACTCTTTTAAGGATATTTAAAATCTATTTAATTAATGTAAGAATACAAATTGTGTAATAACTGTTAGCATATGATTGGGTAAGAATCTGTCAATAACTTCCATAATATATTTTTTTCAATCGTATTTCAGTAAGGTTTAGTTTTAAGTTATACTAAAAGCGGTTAGGTTTGTAATGGGTGCCAAAGTTATACTTACATATTAGTACGAGTTACTTCTATATTTTTTTAAATTAAATTTACAAATACAAACTAAAATTCAAGCCGACTTTAATTTCATCGTATACCCCTCACAATTGAAAGGTGTTCGAAAAATGTTTCATTCTTTTACCTATTTTAGTTCTCAGCTTGCTGCCTTATCACTTAACAAGAAACATCTCGCCATGCTGCAAGAAGTTTTTTGATGTTAAAGGCGCTGTGGCATACAGAATTTGTATTTCCGTAATATAAGTTGATCATCCTTTATTCTGCGAAATGTGTTGGTAAAATGTTGAATGAACGATGTGGATAGAATGGAAGAGAGGTGGTGTGGTGTGAAAAACAGAGAGAATAGGGCAAACTGGCAACCTTTCTCCAGCTTCAATACAATTTATGCGCTGCCTTCAAAATACAACAAATGTGAACGTGGGCTGTATGTATATAAGTGTGCGTTTGAAGTCTGAGTATGTGTTGTCCTCGAGGCATTCCACTATGGGGCATTTTGCCGAAAATTGGGCATTTATTAATAACTCGAGAAAAACCAAAGATATTTCGATTTGGTTTTTTGCTAAATATTTTTTAAAATCAAAGATAGGTTTTTTAGAAAAGAGGCGTGTCACCGCCCCTTTATTCATTATTTTATTGTATGCAATTTTCTTAATTTTAACCGTGCTTGAATGAAACTTGGCAATTAAGAGTTTTATAATGATACTAATACCTTGGCAAAAAACAATTAAAATCGGTCAACTATATCCTATAGCTCCAATAGAATCTATCGGTCTCAATACGGCTTCTCACATAAAAACTTTGTTATTTTTTTAGATATCTTCACGAAACTCAACAAAAATATGTTATATTAAGCTTTTCGTATTTGTGCAAAATATGAGCAACATCCGATCACTATATTATATGGCTCTCATAGGAACGATCGAAAAATAATTTAATAATAATGCGAAAAACTCGTTTCTAATCGTAAATTTCGGTTTAAAATTACAATTAATAAACATTTTTATGATATTTTTATGTTATTATAGCCAAACAGCATCATTAGACTTAGGTATTTCAGTGTGTGCCACAGTTTTTACAATTTTGTTATTTTTACACTGAGGTTATGCTCTTTAAACTTAAATTTCTCAAAAAGTCGCAAAAAGTGCACAATATGACTATATGCCCTGGATTAGGAATTAATGGCACTACAAAATGGTGTTTACCGATTTACTAACAAGTTTGAACAATTTAGTATAAGTCTATGCAAAGTTATTTCTAAAATTTAGCTGTGAAAGACACTTCTTAAATGTATCAGTAAAAACAAACAAAACTACAAAACATGAAACAAATTGTGCAAAACACATGGTACGAACCCATATTATTAACTTATATCATCAATCTGTTGCTTGCTGATCATTAACTATTAACTTTATTAAACTTTGTCCATCCGCAATTTTATCGCTTTAACAGAATGCATTCTAGGGCCAGTCACACCCTAACTCACCGACACACACACACACACACATACATCCACTTGCACACCTGCCCAGATTGTCAAGTGACTGCCTTCTTTCTAGTTTCCGTTTATATACATTTTATTTGCGCCTATTTTCCAGTGTTTCTTTTTGTTTTTGTAGCGTCGCGTCGCGCCGATTCGCGTTGCGCCTCATTTCATTTGAGTTCACATACACTCCCACCTTCCGCGTCCCCGTTTCAGCACGTCCTTGATAAATGTTAAGAATTTTAATGCTGTGCTCTTTTTGGATGGGCATTGTTTTTATTATTGTTGGCACTTACATGTTTTTATTTGTGCGCCTCGCAACAACTTGATCCTTGTGCCACAGAACCTTGACTTCGCGAATGGCGTGTGCCGGCTCACGAATTGCGCCAACACAGTACCCAGCCAACAACAAAAGCAGCTACAAACAAGTAAGAAGGCTCCAGTCGAGTTAGCACGACTAGAAAATACCCTTAGCCCTCCCTTGACCGGAGAGTCGGTCGGGCTGCTAAGCATACACATACGTGTATTATTTCCGGTGATTCATATCCGATTTTAATGAATATTCCACATATGTTCAACATTTTGTTAATAGTCTTAATCTGCATTTTGAAGTTTTCGAAATTGAAGATTTTTTTTGTTATCGATTCCATATGTACATCGTAAACCGGAAAAGTTATGGAAAATTTGACATCATTTGAAAACAAACTTGCTATGCCTAGGGATTAGGAAAGCTTATATCCAAAATCTGAAGTCTCTAGAATTTGTAGTTTCTAAGATCGACGCGTTCATAGAGACAGACGGACGGACAAACAGACAGACAGACAGGCGGACATGGTTAAATCGACTCGGCTGTTGATGCTGATCAAGAATATATATACTTTATGGGGTCGGAGAAGCTTCCTTCTGCCTGTTACATACTTTTGCACAAAAACATTATACCCTTTTTTTACCCATTTCATGGGTTAAGGGTATAAAAAGCAAAAAGAGAAAAGTGTGTGTGCAAATATTTCATATTTATTTTACGTACTTTTTGCGAGGACTCGTAAAAGCTGTGCGAGTATGCGTGTAAAAATTACAGTACGCGTGATTTGCTTTGTTAGTTTTAATTTAATTTGCGCGGACAAAACTTTAAATGTATTTAAGGCAAAAATTGGCAGCCATTCAATAAATCAATTAAATACTTTTAATACTTAATTCTCGAGAGTGTCAGATTGACCGCTCGCTCGTTTATTCGTTCGTCCATCCGTCCGTTCGATCCAGTGTGGATTTCAATTGAATATTTCAAATTCAAATGCGTATTTTGCTTTTGTGTTTTATGCAAAACAGCAAAGCAAAGTAACAGCAAAAGCAACAGCATTAGCAAAAAAATATATAAAAACTAGCACACAAAGTACGTACGAGTAAGCAGCAAAGGCTATAAGCTAGAGTATATAGAGTATAAAGTGATATAGAATAGATATGTTTTGTATTTTCGGGTGGCTTTATGTGTGTGCACTTTGGCGTAACAACATTATAAAAAGGCGAAAAAAAATATCAAAACAAAATCAGTGTCAATCAGAGCGAACAAATGTATAGCATAGATATTCTATATAAATACATACATATATACTTATATATATATATATATATTATATATATATATTTCTATCTAGATATGTTAATGTAAAAATTTATAAGCACATGCTTCAGTGAACTGGACGCTGAAAACAAAAATCTGAGGCGCATTTGTATGTAAAGCAATGTCAGGATAACAAAAGCAAAATACAATGTAGAATCCCAAAAAAATAAAGATAAACAAGTATGAAGGCTCTAGTCCAGTAAGCTTGACTAGAAGATACCCTAACCCTTGTCCATACAGACGGACAGACGGTCGAGCTGACAGCCATACACATAATATGTGTACTTCTGTACCAATGCTTGATGGTTTCATATCTCTGGTGTTTCTGAAATGATTTTAATAAAAATTTCACAGATGTTTATTATTTTGTTAATAGTTTCTTCAATCCCCATTTTCGAGTTTTCGATTTTTAAGTGTTTTTTGTTATCGATTACATGTGTGTATCGTAAGCCGGAAAAGTTCTCGAAAATTTGAAACAAACTTGCTAGGCCTAGGGATGAGAAGAGCTCATATCCAAAATCTGAAGTCTCTAGCTTTTGTAGTTACTGATATCGACGTGTTCATACATACATAGGGACGGACGGATGGACGGACAGACGGACAGACAGACGGACATGGCTAAATCGACTCGGCTGTTGATGCTGATCAAGAATACATATACTTTATGGGGTTAGAGAAGCTTCCTTCCGCCTGTTACATACTTTTGCACAAAACCATTATACCCTTTTTTACCCATTTCATGGGTTAAGGGTATAAGAAATAAAGAAAAATGTATAAAAATAAATGGAAAAGAGCAAGTTGGCTAGGAGCGAACCAAAAAAAAAAATGCTGGGGACAGTTTGAGTTGTGTCTCTCGTTTGTTCTGCTTTTGGCACAAAAATGCTTTCAATAAAAAATACAAAGTAAACCCAATGCAAAGTCTTTGAATACAACAGCGTAAAAATAAAGGAACATACCATAAAAGAAGTATGCTGCATTCATCTGGGAGTACGTATGTGTGTGTATGTACACATGGGGTAATTCTTAGTTAACGAGCAAGCAAAACGTATTCACGCTTTGCTTAATCCCCAGGGAACTTATTCAACTTAACTTGTACTCTGTGTGCGTATACTATATGTGTGTATGTCTGTAGGACAATGCAATGTCTCTCTATATGACCATACAATTTGAGCCCTAATTGTGGGCAATTACTTTTTCCTCGGCTAATAAAAACGTTAGAGATATTTACGTATTTTAACTAATGATTTTCTGCTTAAGCGCAAAGCCTCGCAGAGCACCACCTCCGAATACACACATACACACACACACACCCGCAGGCCAAGTAAATGCCGCCTAAATAAACAGCGCCTTAGTTTCATTCCCTTTGTCTTTGTGTGCATCAAAGTTGTCCTATTGTGTCTATTTTTATGCCTGTCACCACTTTTAATGACTTTGCACACACATTTCTAGTATGCATGTGTGTGAGTGTTTCTGTGTGTCGGTTTAGTACTTTGCGACACAAATACACACACACGTCATATTCAAACGCGCGCACATCGTGTTAGTTAGACCACATTGACACACTTATTAATAATTCATTTTGCGCTAATATAATGTTCGGATTTCAAGGTAAAAACACACAATCGCATACACACAACTTTACACCTTCAACAACACACACAGACAGTCAAACATAACTGTATCTCGCCAAAATAAACCAAATAAATCAGTAGGATTAAACTTTGCCAATGTTTGAACTCTCCTCTTTCTCTCTATCTCTCTCTACCTATATATCTCTCTCTCTCCCTCTCTCTCTCTCTCTCTCTCTACCTATATATCTCTCTCTCTCCCTCTCTCTCTCTCTCTCTCTCTCTCTCTCTCTCTCTCTATCTCTCTCTACCTATATATTTCTCTCTCTCCCTCTCTCTCTCTCTCTATCTCACTCTCTCTCTCTCTGTCGATCTCTCTCTCTCTCTCTCTCTCTCTCTCGCTCTCTCTCTCTCTTACTCTTTTTTTTGTAGTTCTTGGCTCTTAGCATCATTTGTGGATTTGAGTAATTAATAATTAAACACAATTTGAACCCAAAACGCGATTCCCGAAACTAGCTTACATGACGTTAAATGGGTAACAATAACAAGGACAACAGCTTTCGACATGTGAACTGATTCACCTGGTCACAACAAGACTCCAGTATTCATATATATATATTTATTGTACTGATTCTTGTCAATCTATACATGTTTTCAGATAGAATTAATAGGCATCTATGTAACGCCTTTGTCGTTGACTATGCAAAGTCCTCTTATTACGAGCTTAATTTGTTAGGCGCACTCAAAAGTTGTGTAAATTTAATTAGTTCATAATTCTATAAATGTTTATGGGCTATAGTTAAAATTCATTTAATTATCAGCCGAAATACGGTACACTCATTACATTTACTGCTGTTACCGGGGGGTGGTGGCACACGCGGGACAGGATTGTTGAAATTTGGAAAAAATTAAACGGGTCACTGCCAAAGTATGGAGTGCAATAATAACAATGCGATAATAGTAACATTAATTAAAAAAATTTTCCCCTAGATGTATATATATACTCATACCAAAAGTAAAGAATACATAAGTTTTGACTTCTCAAAAACCAATTTTTATCAGAGTATTTCGCAGTTGGTGACGTCCGACTGTAATTTCTCACTTCCTTTTGTTGGTACTAATTAACAACTTAACAAACAGTTATAAATTAACTATAAATTATAATAAAAATATTTTAATGTGGACACTTTATAGTACAATGTAATATTCTTAAAAATTAAGTTTCGTTTTGATATGTTTCAAGAGAAATAACTAAGTCAATTTAATAAAGTTTTCTTTTCTCAAATGACGAAAAAAAAGGGTTTGCCTAATTATGTCCACATAATAAGGAATACATTTATTTTCTGGTGCCAATATATATAATTATAATATCGAGTGCGCAGCAACCAACCAAATACAAAATTATTTGAAAAAAAAAGAACTGCAACACTGAGATACTATATATAAATATAATTGCATATATTTTTTATATATTTGCTCAATGCGGGTAGCAAGCAGCCCGAAGCTAGGACCATAGCCAGAAGACTATAGACAACACATAATGGCTGGGTAGTAAGGGGGCAGCTTGCCGGGAAGGCAAGTGCCGGGATATAGAAGAACCGATATGCCTTGGGCTTCAGCTGGGTCAGAAGTCGGCCAAAAAATAAATGGAAATTTAAAGTTGGCAAAAGCGTGAAAAACAAAAAAAAAGGAAGCAAAAAGAAACTGACGCCAAAAGCTGATGAAAAATGCTAAAAGCAGCTGGCAATGCTTATGATCGCAAGGATTGAATAATATTTGCTTGAAATATCTTCAGTATGTATAAATACATATGCTTACCATAATAACTGGTTGTACGTGCATGCGAACATACGAGACCGAAAGAGTTGAGCCACGTTGATAACATGACATCATCGTGCAAAAAGCGGAACATACACACATTCTAATGAACAAAAATGAATTTAAAATAAAAAATCATGAAAACAAAAGCTATAGCGGAGATACAACGAGGGAAAGAGAGAGAAAGTCTAATAAAATATGTGCGGCGACATACACAGATAGAAAGGATCAGGCTGCCAGCCAGCAAACAAAAATGTTACAGCTTCGAATTCAGCCAGAGCTCTGCCAAGCTATCACCCAAGTCACACACACACACCCAGTAGCAATTTTGCCATGTTTCATATTTTTACTTTGCTTCTGCTGCTGTTGTACGCTGTTCTACGCTGGAGACCAACATAATCCTTTATTTAAATATTGTTTGCTTTATATTTGCCATTGTTCTTATGCTTGTAGATATTTAGCATAAATAACTAGACAGGGTTAAAACTCTAATCACACACAATCATATCAAGACAACAATCTCATGCGTTGATGCAAAAAAGTGCTGCGCTTGTTGCTAGTCTTGTTGTGTTCTTTTTTTCTTAACACTTGTCTTTAAATATTTGTTCATGAGATATTTTTCTATCCAAAGTTGACATTTTGACTTTATGCGCTTCGTTGGCGTATATGTAATATATTTATTACTCATACGCATATAACTTATTAGCAATTACATGTGCGCCCTACGGGAAATACAGATATAGCTGCTTTCTAAAATTTGTGTCATCGCGTTAAAAGCCAAACAGGCAACGAGCAACAGCTGACAACTTGGCTCAAGGCGTCGCCATATTTAGCATGTCTACCCGTGTATCCTTCAGGTACTGAAACGCTTTTGTGCCTCAAATGCATGTAGCTGGCCTCGTTAAATGTTTGACAGTCGAGTCGTTGACATGGCCACCATTGCTGCCTGTGTCTTGTCAGTGAGACCACGCCCAGGCAGGTGCCATCATCTTTCGCCCCTTCTGGCCCCACTGTGCGTCTGCGTATGCGTGTGCGTGCACGCTTTTAAATATAAAAACACATTAATTGAAATCGAAGCGGAAATATATTTAATTGCTTTCTAGCCGCAGCGTCACCTAGTCATATTCACCACACACATATATACAGTGTGAGTGCCATAGTTTCCGACGACTTTCACCATGTGCGACATGTCTTAAAAGTTCCTACGCAAATATTTGGTTTAAGCTAGCAATTTTCCCGTGTTTTCATTTTGTCATGTAATTAAAAAACCGTCGTTGTAGATATTTCTGCAATCTACATATTCATGACAACTCGCCAGCCCATACCCCAGTCCAGGCTCACCCCTCTTGCCAGTCCCCTTAATAACGCTTATTCGTGTGATTGCTTTTGCATTAAGTTGCCATAATCGTATTGGCCTTGTTTATGACACGTTCCAACCAATATAATAATCACATGACATGAAGCAAAGGTTGCTGATTTTGATTAACTCAAAGAAAACAATGTAATATTTGTTTCCACAAATGCAATTTAATTGACATAATATCGATGAAATACATAATAAATAAATTCGGAACATTTTTAAGATTTACATAAACACAAAATAAAGTGTCGTACACTTGTGCATATATTAATGGGATAAAGTTGCCAGGTTGCTAGCGTTACTGAAGACAAAATGCCTTAAAGATAACAAAAAAGATCGCCCCGGGCAACAGTGCTCTGCAAGGCGTTATTATCAAGACAAAATGAGAATTGTTGAGACGAGATTCAGATACTTTGCAACAAGGATTTAATTATTGCAAATACCCAATGTTACAATGTTACGAAAGAAACGATTCATTGCTTATGAATAAGCAGATTATAAGTCAGTTCGTGAAACAATTGATTTGACCTTTGTTAATTGTGTTTACATATATTAAATTTTCTTAAATATATCCGAGTAATATGAATTACAAATAATAATTCTACTTGCATCACATAACAACAGAAATTTATATTTAAAAGAGTTAATTGTTAATTGACTACCAAAAATACTCAAAAAAAAAGTATTGTTTGAATGTCTAGCATGAAGTCAAGTATTGTGTATGTTGATAGTCCCGTAAACATAAATATGCTATTCATTTTGCCTAAGATCTTGTGTAAACACAATCTTTTCGCGACCATGAAATAAATGATAACAAACGATATACTAAAACTGCCGCCAGCCTGTATCCGTCATATAAAGACACGTATTTATGTGGCTGTGAATGTAAAATGCCGTAAAATATGATACGGGAAATGGAGTTTAGGGAATATGCTTGCGGAAGTGGCAGGGGCAGTGTTTCTGTGGCAGTGAGAGACCGACTTTACGTTTGCCGTTGGCCATAAACTAACGAATGGCAAACTTTTAAATCCATGGTAAACATACAAACGGATGAGCAGCAGATCGACAGAGCAGAGTGTTGAGTGGAAAGTGGCTTAAAGTATGCAACAAAAGTGAAAACGAAAGCAAAAGCTGAGGATAAAAGTAAAAGGTAATAGTAAAAGTCATGCATTATAGATACAGGTGTGACAACTTACATGTAAGAGGATTAACAGTGAGATTGTTGACTCACTCAGTTAGGGGCTGTAACGTGGCAGTTGTGGCAGCTGCTGCATATGCTAATATGCACTCGAGCGTGGACGAATGGACAAGTGAGTATGGCAAACAGATTTTCTGTTTTTCTGCAAAGGTGTATATAGGTATATCTTTTTAGACTTTAACACTTCCCCCTGCTTCGCTTTATGTTCACTTTCCGCGGCACTTTGTGTGCAGCTTTTGTCTGCTGTTCACACGGAACTTTTGTCACGGCATTGACACCTGCGCTTATCGGTTATGCATTTAACACACAGTCCAATTGCAGCACGCTTACACATAAATACACACTCGCACACACACTCTGTACACTCAAAGACAAGCGGGTTGCATGCGATTTGGGTCAACAATGCAGCTACTGCGGCACATGGCAGTTTTGCCGCTTTGCCACTTGTCGCTGGTCCTCTCTGCCTACATTCGTTTCCGGTGAGGGTGCATTCACTTTTTTGTTTTATTTTTCTTTTTAGTTGCGTTCACTGTCGCAGACAATTTGCTTAGCAATATTTGAAGCTGCTGCTTCTGCTAGTCTCACATTGACTTAGAGAGAGACGGGATGAATTTTACGCCTTGTTGCTGCCTCTCACTTGCACGCTCACTAATGCGTTTTCAAGGATATGCGTCACAAACAAACACTCACACACACGCGGGAGCCACCTTTAGTTTTGAACTTGCGACTTGAACTTATCGCGGTCCGATTCAAAATTGCCCAAAAATGCCCAAATAAAGTAAATCTCAAGAAAACGCGTTGCCGCCGGCACACAAGACAAATCAAATAACAACACTCTTGTTTTGCTATTGTTGTGGCAAGTGTTTGCAATTGTTGCTGTTGCTCTTGTTGTTGTAGATATACATATATGTATATATATATAATTTCTCTAGAGTTTTGACGGGCTTGATGCGGGCGTGCGTGTAAGCTGCCGCTAACGTGTACAGCTTTCAACGAGTATACGAAGTGAACTGAAAAGGACACTCTGACGCTACTAAGCTCCGACCAACGACCAAAGCGACGAGCAGGACAAGCGAACGAAAACGAAGACAGCGACAAGAATGATAACGGTGCACGCCCGTGTTTTTTAGTCAGGTTGCGTTATGAGGCTCGTGTCTGGAAAGTTGCAGAGCGTCAGACATGCGCATAGAAAGAAAGAGCGAGAGAGCGTGAGAGCTTTTGGGTCAGTGCAGGATATGCAGGTCAGTTACGCGCTTTCTTGATTTCGTTTTCATTTGATATCCAATGCGCTGAAGGAGCATTTCCAATTGCGCATAAAATTTAAGAGAGCAGCATTAACAGCCTGTGTTCTCTTTAGCAACAAACTTCTCTTTATGCGCTTTTTTTAAATTCAAATTCAAATGTGTGTCACAATTCAAAATTGCGTTTACTTTAGCACATGTCACGTGCTTATTGCGTTATCCATTTAATTAAGGCAAGCCAATGCAGGCAGGCTGACAACAAAAGATGCAAGAACTCGTAATGGTGGCAGCAACAATTAAAGTTCAACAACAAAATTCAGGACAAGATTTCAAATGTTCGAAACCACAATGGGTTGTCGAAGATTCGCTTGGCATTGACAGCAAATCAGAGTGCTCAAAAGAAATTAATCCTGTAATGCTTGCTGCTGGCAGCCAACTAGCGGCACGCACTCAGGGGCATAGCTAATATGGGCTGGGATGTGGCAGAGGCAGAGGGAGAGTACTACGTTAGACTGTCCCAACTAAACTTTTGCGGTGACCAAGCCCAAATATGAACTAAACTTACACCGGAGCACCGCATCTCTCTACTATGCCCTCCACTTATTCCCCATCCAGCTGACAACGACGACTATCGCTCCGGCAACATCCGGCTACGTGCGCCAGGCTGGCTGAAAAACCTAAGGAGATTGCAACCGCAGGCAGGGTGAAGAGAGGCAAAACCTTTGCCCACATGCCGCTTGTCGTTTTCCATTAGTGTCGCGACCAACCTCACTGATTTCTTACTTACAGCGCGCGATTTGTAAGTTTGAGTGTGCGCGCCACACACACACGCACGCATACAGACATCGCCGTATTATCGCAGTAGTATTGGTTTTCGAATGCTGTCGAGTGTCGTTTCAGACGTTCAGCACCATACAAGTTGGTCGGCTAATGCGTTGCTACAACTGGAGCTTGCGTTCATGTGTGTGTTTCCGTGTGAGTGAGTACGTGCGTGAGTATGTGTGTGTGTGTAGTGGTGGGGTAAAAACATCTATAAATTGCTTTTGCATGAGCGCTTTGGCTGCTGAAGACCACAGCGGAGTACTTGTAAAAAGGAAGCTGCGGCGATTGCAAAAAACGCAAAAATTTATTAAAAAGCAATGAAAAGCAAACACAAGCAAACATAATTGGAGAAATGATAATGTGCCTGCAATTTGCCAGCCACTTCGAAATGCAGTGGCTGTTTCTGATTTTCAGTTTGTTTTATTGAAATTTAATTATCGAACCTCTCGCTGCTTAATAAATAATGCAAACTGACAATCAAACACAAGCAAACTCAAACAAAATTCACAGATACAAATCACATCGAACAGCACACACACACAAACAAACACGCATACCCAGATACAGAGCCTGGCACAGAATTTGGATTTTCTTTTTATATATTTTTTTTGTTGTTGGCTTGCATGTTTGCCAGCCATTCAGTCAACGGTCAATACGCTCGAATCGCATTCATACACATTGACCTCGTTTAACTTTTGTCGTCAGCCACGTTCGAAATGATTTCGTGTCTACTGCCAGCAAACACCTCCAACACTTCCCCAAGCCCTCTCCTCAACCACCTACTATAGACTCCGTTCGACACTGTCGGAGTGTCATGTTTTGTTGAAACTGAAAATGTAGTTTTTCTTTTCAATTGAAAAATGTTGCCTACTTTTTTGCAGTCCAGCTACTCCAACAAGAACAACAACAAGCTGAAAAAAAGGAAAGACACGACTTAAAGCAATTGTCCACAAACGTGTTACTGGACGGAAAACAAACTGTCAACCCTTAGCTAACACAGAGATACATTTAAATCAAAAATTAATGAAGAGTAAAGTCAAGTAGAAGTTATCAAATGAAAAGGGAAGAAGTTAAGCTGTCATGTCTTAATTATATACCAGACATTAATAAAAGCTTAATTAATTCAGTAATTTATTTTAGTTTAAACATAAGTTCGAATTTAAAATGAAATAAAAAGTATCAAATAATTTAATTGTTTTTAAATTGGGATAATAACATTAACTTACCTTCTTACCATAGTAGACTTTTACTAATAAATCTTCCCTCTCTTTCTAATCAAAGAACAATGCTAGCAATAACCTTTTTCCATAAACTTATAAATGATTCAACTTATCATAAGAGCTTACAAACAAAACCAATAACAACATATGCTCAAACCTGTAACAATTTGTAGATTTGCAAACTGTATAAAAAAAGTCATTAAAGTGAAAAGAAAATACATTTTAAGGTCGCCCTGTCTCAAACACAAATGTGGGAAAATGTGATTAATAATAATAGAAATAGGTTAGCTATATAATATACTACTTCCACACTAAATGTATGCTATGCTTCTAGCTGTACAAAACAGTCAATTAATGTGGTTAAACAGTTATTTATTGCTATCGAGTTACCCATTGTCTACCCTCTAACACCCGCCAATCTCAAAGAGCTGTCTCAGTGTCTTTTGTGTGTTCGGCTTAGTTCAACAAGCAGAAATCTATTGACAGGTTAAACAATACATTTGAAATGCTTTTCAAATATATCACATGTTAGTATTTATTGGACATACATACATATACATATATCAGAATGGACTATAAGCACTGACATGTATGTGTGTGTCTAGTGCTCATCATTTCCTATTGGTTGGATCGCTGCCCTCTACCTGTGGCCCGCATAATGTAGGTCTATTAAATCAGCTTTAGTTGTTGCTCTTTTTTACTACTTCCACTGTGGCTTTCTGACTCACTGACTGACTGACTGATAGACAGACTAACTGACTGAATGATTGACTCATTGACTGACTGATTGACTTACTTTTTGACTGGCTCGCTGTCTTGGCAACATGTTCAAAAAGGCAAAGTCTCTTTGGTAGGCTGCTGTAGGTAATATATGCGCAGCGCCCAGGGGAAAATCAGTATCAGGTTCATTACACATACATGTGTATATGTACATGCGCTGTGCAAGTGTGTATGTGTGAATTTAGTAACTTACAAAATTGTTATAAAGTTCAAATAAGCGCTGCGGCTGTGTAAATATTGACACTGCTCAACAAATTACCTGATTACATATTGGGTCAAGCCATTTTATTTTTTTTTCTTGTTTCCCACAAAGAGACACTGCATGTAAATGTGTGCCTAACATAAACACAAAATAACAAACACACACATAGCCAACAAAAAACGCATTCGTGTACTTGTGCTTCACACAGACGCTAATGAATTAAAAGTTTGTGTGTTGTCTAGCAGAACATTTTGTGCTTTATATATATATATATATATATATATATATAAATATAGATATGTACACATATGCATAGGTATGTTTATGTGTGTGCGCGACCTTGTAGTCAAGTTAACAATTTGGGGCACTCGCTGTCGCAATGTTTACAAATAATAATGGCATTTATGACTCTGCTCTACACCCTCTCTCACAGCTCTATCTACATATGTGAACTTCTGCTGTGTGTTTGTAGGTTTGTGTGTGCGTGTGTGTTTGTGTGTTTGTGTGTACTTCAGGGTCGCTAGTTGCTTTGGGGAATTTCGCTCATCATCATTTTATTTGCGGTACTCACACTCATACAAACTTGCAGCAAAGCAAAGCACAACAGCCGTTAACCAAAGCGCATTTCATATTCAGAAAAAAAATGTTTTTTTTTAACAGAAAAAAATATACTAAAATTAATTTAATGCTTGGCTGCTAACTTCTTCTAAGTATTTTCTGTTAAATACAGACAGTCATACATACACATAATTTGTTAAATACATTATGCAATACTTTATTTTTGCATTTTTGCACGCTTGTGATTTTAAATAATTTGTCGTAGCAGCCTCAAACGGCGGCCCAGCTTAAACTTTAACCCACACAAATAAGTTTCATTCAAGTACGGTCAAAACTAAGAAATTTGCATACAATAAAATAATGAATAGAGGGGCGGCGACACGACTCTTTTCTAAAAAACCTTTCTTTGATTTTTAAATATATTTAGCAAAAAACCAAATCGAAATATCTTTGGTTTTTCTTATTAATTATTATTAATTAATAAATGCCCGATTTTCGGCTAAATGCCCCATTGTGCCCAGCTTAAACTTTAACCCACACAAATAAAAAAAAGTGAGAGAATTTCTAGTTAAAGAGCTTGGCCCAGATTTGGATTTGTCCAACACACTCGTGTTCATATGCCTAACGATGTATATAAATATATTCATATATGATCACATCTATTATTGTTTACTTATTTTCTAGTTCTTAGAATGTATAAAATTTAACATATTTGTGTGGTTTATTGGTGATTAATAGCTTAGATAATTTGTTTGCCGGGCTTTTAACGACATTCACTCTGTTTTATGTTTTGTAATAATAATAATTTTTATACCCTTAACCCATGAAATGGGTAAAAAAGGGTATAATGGTTTTGTGCAAAAGTATGTAACAGGCAGAAGGAAGCTTCTCCGACCCCATAAAGTATATATACTCCTGATTAGCATTAACAGCGGAGTCGACTTAGCCATGTCCGTCTGTCTGTCTGTCTGTCCGTCCGTCTGTCCGTCCGTCTGTATGAACACGTCGATCTTAGAAACTTTAAAAGCTAGAGACCCCAGATGTTGGTTATGAGCTATATACACATGAATTCAATAACAAAAAAATCTTAAATTTCGAAAACTTGAATAGTTTCAATCCCCATTGAAACTATTAACAAAATAATGAACATCTGTGAAATTTTGATTAAAATCGGCTAAAAACACCGGAGATATGTTTAAACATTGGTACACCTACATATATGTGTATGTCTATCAGACCGACCGACCGTATGGTCAAGGGTATCTTCTAGTCGAGCTTACTCGACTAGAGCCTTCTTTTTTTGTTATCATTAATTATTTGTTAACAAAAAATAATGTTCCAGTTATTATTAAATTTTAATACCTAATGTTCATTTTCTTGCCCATGTGACATTCTTTACTTTTTAATTTACTTGCATGATTAACCATAAATGTTAAAAATATAATTTATGCTATAAAAAAAAAATCTTGAATTAGAATAAAAGTTAATTAGGTAAAAACCAATCGAATATTACGGAATTATAAGCCTGCAAAATCTCGTCCACTAAGCGAATGCCCTATCAATTTCATATTTATTCAGTTGCTGCCAAACATATTCCATAAGCATTATGTTTTAAAAATAAGACTTCAGAGAACATTAAATGGAAATTTGTGAAATTTTTATATATATCAGAAATATGATAGGTTGAAAGTAAGCACCGAAACAGTTTCTCCGTCCATATGTTCGTCTGTAAGGTTAAGGGTTAAAGGTATCTTCGAGAAACCTCGACAAGACCCTTCTATTTTGTTTTGTTTTAATATGAAAAGTTGGAGTTAAGTATGGTAATAATAAATCGAACATTTTTTTTGAAATGTGATAATGTAGCTATATGCGAATAGTTCGATTGCTTTTGGTTGGACCACGACTCGTTAGTTTAAAAAGCAAATATTTTGATTAAAAGTGCATACGCTTTATTTTAAATAGATTTCATATTGATGTTTTCAATATACGTCATAGTCAAATTAACCACTTTTTATAGTTAAAACCCGCATAGTAAAATTAACTATTTCCGGGTGGTTTTTTCTCTGGGGTCATTAAAATACATTTAAACTTTTATAATAATTCATTTTGTGAGGAGTTTTACTATCCATTAACACCATTTCGACTACCTATTACTATAATCGAAGAGACGATAACTATAGACCATCGAGGTGATGGCACGGTCATTCTGATTAAGGGTCCGAAGAGAAGGAGGTGGGTGGAATAAGCTCGAACAAAGTTGCGTTACAATTAAAACTGAATTAAAATAAGTTACTTATTGTTGTGGAGCTTTAAAATAATATTTACAAAAGCACAAAATAATATATAGAGTTAAAATTAAATACTGAAGATTTGCTGTAAACAATAACTCGAAGTGCATTTGTACCTAAAGCCGGACAAGCGAGCCTGGTAGTAACCTTCATTAATTTGCAGGATGTCAAAAACGGATTGACATGACACTCTTGTCTGAATGAGTGTTGTGTATTAAACTCTTAACAACCCTGCATTACTGGTCACTGGTTAAAGGCGTTACTTGTGTGCAATATCTGAAGAGTCAATCTACACCACCTCGAACTTGCGAATGGTTGGTTAATTTCCCACCCATAGATCGGTAAAAGAAATTTACTTTAAAAATTACTTTAATTTTAGCTTATAATTTTTTTGTTAAAATTAATTTTTTTTTTGTGTCCGTGCAACCAGTTATTGTTAATTATTCTCATGCTTTAGCTCCAAATGTAAGAAATTATAACAAAAACCATTAAACATTTTCATATTTTAGCTTACCGTGACGGAATTTGAACCTCAGTTCTCTCGTTAAAAGGCGTCGAGTGCCTAGTCCGTTCCTTGCAATTTTGGCTACTGTTAAGCATTCTTTTGGTAAGCCGGCGATCGCTTACTATAAGAACTACCCTTGTACAATGTGGAAATAGTCAATCGCCACCAGTACTTCTGGGAAGATACACTAGGAGACATAAATAGTGTCTGTATGGCATCCTTTTTGGAGCCACTGTCCTGTGCATGCATGTGTTCCCGCCTGTCGTCAGGTGTTTGTCGGGCTACAAGCTACGCGCTGTGCGCTGAGTTGCTAGCTGCGACGCGAGCGGAAAAGAGAGAACGTGTAGCGAGGTGAGGGTGTAGCTCGAAATGTGTGTAAGCAAGTGCAAACATGTTCGCACAGCTGCGCACTGTGGCATTAATTTCCGTTAATTAAAATAAATACGTCAAGCGATAATAAATGACTCGCTGATGATATTAAATACACATACCAGTCAGTCAGTCAGCATCCATTCCGCCATCCGCAGCCAGAATAAAAGCCAAAAATGACACGCGCCAACTGCAATTAGTTGAGAGGTATTTAGTACTGTATTCAAGTATTTAAAGTACTGAATGCTAGTAGTGGAGGAGTAAAAGTTGCTGGGCCGTGTTTGCTGGCCAAATTGGTTCTAAGACATGTGCGCTACATTAAATGGCCTAATTGATACGATATGATTTGGCTGCAAAATGAATTTTTCTGCCCACAGAACAGCTGCGACCACTCAGCCACAGCATTCTCTCTGACCATGGACCGAGTAAGTTCCTCTTGGCTTTATTACACTGCATAAATTCCAAACAAATTCTGGAAGACGTCAGCACGTAAGCTGCGCTGTCAGGCAACAACATGTGATATGAGTGTCTGCGGGTACCATACCAAACACCTGGTCGTGCGACTGTGCTGAAGGGTAAGGGTGTGGAGAAGCAAATAACTAAAGCAAAGCACGAATACGTTGTTGCCCGAAATTTCTGCAGCTACAAACAACTACAACTACAACTATAACCGTAACAGAGACATAGCCAGAGCCAGAGACCTAGAGAATCTGCTTACCTGGAGCTGAATGGGAAGCTGAAAGAACTAAAGTGTGAGCTGTACAATAGCAAACAAAAGATTATACTTGCCCTTACTTCACGCGCTGCCTTTGGACACAACACATAGACATATGAAAATATGTGTATCCAGGCAGCTTGGCTGCTGTTGCTTCTATTAAAACGTTGAAGTAATGAAAAAAAAAGTCAACTTGTACCAGCGACTGCGAGAGAGAGAAAGACAGAGGAACAGAGAATAAGACAGGGACAGTACCAAAAATGGAGCAGTTGAAGTTTGAGGTAGCTGTAAACGAAGAAGCAAGAAACTGCCTGCTGCCTGCGAGCAGCACAACAAAAGCGACAACGACACCGACAACAAAACATGTGTCAAACGCCAGACATTCTGAGGAATATTAATAACACTCACCGAACATATTTTTCATTAAAGCTCCATTGAAATGTCAAGCTGATGATATACAAACACACACAGAGACACATCTACACATATACAAACACACACAGAGACATGTATACACATACACAGCAAGTTGCTTTAAAAACAGATTATGCTAAATGTATTTCGGTTTCTATCAATCAAGTAAATATAATAATTGTACTTTACGTTCTCATGTACTCAACAAAAATTGTTAGCTTAATTTACAATTTTGTTTTAAATTTGTTGTTTTCTGCTTAAGCCTATAACAATCCCGCAATCAGGACCCTATAAAACTATACTAAGATTATCAACATTAAGCGAAAACAAAAATAAAACAATGGACCTTTGTCCATATTATTATTATTTGTGCATATTATTTTTTTTTTTTATTTGGACGTAGATGTACTAACGGACAGTACAATCAAGTGGCCCAACGATACCAAGCACCGGCTTGTTAACGCGCGGACCCAAGCATAAAGCGACCCACCTCCCGCCCATCCGACCGAGGGGCGCACCGCGTAACGTGCGATCGCGAACATGTAGACCAGTGTTTCCCAAAGTGGGCGATAACGCCCCCTTGTGGGCGCTGCAGGTCTCAAGGGGGTCGGTAAGAGTTCATTCTTATTGGCAGGTGGAACTCGTAAGAGTTAACTTGAGACCTAAGCGCCGTTGTATGTTACCTACTGCGCTTTGATTTCATGTTGCGGGTTATAGTAAAAGTTTCATTTAGAATTCTCCGTTAATATACATATATAGGTCACAATAAGTAATTAATTTAATTTGAAGTTATTTTTTTTAATAGGTGAAAAAATGGGGGGCGCTAAAAAAATATTTATTCTCAAAGTGGACGGTAGACAAATTAAGTTTGGGAACCACTGATGTAGACAAATGACATAACACAATTTTTTTTAGAGACCATGCAGAAGTGGTACTAGTTATAAGGTGGGAAAAATTGTTATATAAAGAATATAAGATCCGAAAAGGGTTATGGATAGCATAGTTAGATAAGCAAGCATGCAGGGCTATAGGTAAAAAATTTCTACTACTTCTAATGGGTACAGCAAAGTTAATTTGGTTAATTAGTAAGGAGGAATCTATTTCACCATTTATTAGTTTGAGAAAAAAGGTTAATGCTGGCATAGTTCTACGATTAGTAAGAGAGGGAAGATTTATTAGTAAAAGTCTACTGTGGTAAGCAGGTAAATTTGTACTACTATCCCAGTTAAGATCCCGAAGAGCAAAGAGAAAAAATTGTTTTTGTATCGATTCTTTTCTATCTTGGTGAATCCTGTATTTGGGATACCATATACAAGATCCATATTCAAGAATCGGTCGGACAAAAGACAAATAAAGAGTTTTAGTTAGGTAGGGGTCGTCGAATTCCTTCGACCAACGCTTAATGAACCCTAAGACACTTGATGCTCGATTTGAGATTAAAGCAATATGCTTGTCAAACTTAAGCTTTGGGTCCATTAAGATACCCAAATCCTCAACCAAATCAATCCGATCCAATGGTAGGTTATCCAGAAGATAGATATTAAAAAAAGGCATTCGCCTATAAAAAGACATAACTTTACATTTACTGCAATTGAGATGCAGTAAATTTACTTTGCACCAAGTTTGAAAATTGTCTAAGTCACTTTGCAGTCTATGACCAGACAGAAGACTTGACGCTGACATGCATAATTTTACATCATCAGCATTCATTAGTACCCGGGAATGATTTATAACAGACGGAAGGTCGTTTATAAAAAGCGTAAATAATAACGGTCCAAGGTGACATCCTTGAGGAACACCAGAAGTGACCTGAACCACTTGAGAAAGTGAGCCATTAAATAATACCCTTTGAAATCTAAAGGTTAAATAATCTTTAACCCAAAGAGTGAGACTATTGGGAAAGCCCAAAAGTTTAAGATTATATATTAAAAGGAGGTGATTTACTGAGTCAAAGGCCTTACTGAAATCAGTGTAAATAACATCAGTTTGCAATTTTTCTTCAAAGCCCTTAATAACAAATGATGTGAATTCTAATAAGTAAGTAGTGGTAGATCTTTGTTTCATGAACGCGTGCTGGCACGGTGAAATCATAGATTTACAAAGATGTTGAAGATGAGAGGTTATTAGTTTCTCAAAAGTCTTTGGGATAGCAGACAACTTAGAGATACCCCTATAATTTTGAGCATTGGATTTGTTTCCTTTTTTGTGCAAAGGAATAATATAAGGCTCTTTCCAAATTTTTGGGAAAGAGCATAGCTCCACGGACAAACTAAACAATTTATGCAAAGGTTTTAGAAGACTCTGAGCACAATACCTAAGCACACAGCGAGGTATTCCATCAGGTCCCTGAGAAAATGTGGGCTTAATAACATGAAGATCACAAAGTAGCGAACTCTCTGTGATTTCCGGTATGAAAATGCAATTTGAGGCATTAAGCTGATAGGGGTAAGGCATGAAAGGTCGTTTGAAAAAATTCAGCAAACAGATCGGCAATGGCCTGATCTGAGTTGGCTTTCATTTCATCAAAGAATATGTTTGATGGAAGAGTCGATGTCTTGCGTTTCGCATTAACGAAATCAAAAAACCGTTTAGGATCCTGCCGAAACTGTAATCCACACCTAGTCAGGTAATTCCTATAACATTGGTTATTGAGGACTGAAAAATTGGAACGAGCAATCAAGTATGCAGAACATGCTAACGGAGAGCTTGATTTTCTCTTGTAGAGTTTCGACTTACGATTTTTTAAAATTGTCAACTCTCTGGTAAACCACACAGGTTTGTTTGACCTGTTTGGCGTTTCATAAGGGACACACAAATCAAATAAAGAATTTAAAGTATTACAAAAAATACTGATTGCCTAAATTGTCAGACCCGTAGAGGGTAGACCAGTCAGTCAGGGCCAACAGCCGAGTAAGTTTTGCAAAATCGGTTTTCCGAAATTGACGTACTCGGCTTAAACGATTTCTACTGGGGCATAGCCCCCGGGTAATGGATGAGGATGGATCTAAAACAAAAACCAGATCAAGCATTTTATTAAGAGAATTTGGGATATCATTTATTTGATTCAATGATATCCCAAGTAAATTATTTAAAAATTCATTACGAGCCGAGGGGGTCAGGGCACCAGAGTCGGGACATGAAATCCAAGTAACTTCAGCAATATTAAAATCACTAAGAACTACAAGGAAATCGCGATCCGAAAGCCTGCAAGAAACTGACATAATAGCAGACAAAAGAGCATCGTAAACAGATATATCGGAAGAAGGGGGTATATAGGAGCAAGTAACAAAAATACCAACACCATTGAAATACAACTTTACAGCAACAAATTCTATATCCATAGAACGACCTACTATTACTGTCTCCGAAGAATAATCAACATCAAAAGCAATAAGCACACCTCCGCCACGTCGAAGCGTACGGTCTTTTATATGGACACAGTATCTGCTGGATACAACTTCAGTACTAAGAATGTCATGCCTTAACCAAGTTTCAGTGTAGGCGATGACATGAAAAGCAAAAGAGTAACTGTTAAGGTATAAACTACTGAGTTTGCTACAAATACCGCTTACATTCTGATAGCCAAGTACTAAGGAAGTCGTTACTTTTTGAACCATCAGAATCGAGAGGAGTTTGAGGCAAAGCTACTGGGGTGAGAGATTCAATCGGACGCCGATTTTCAGGAAGAGTTAAAGGCAAAGCTACTGGGGTGGGGGATACAATCGAAGGCCGATTTTTTTTCCTGGCAGTATATTATTGGACGTAGATGTACTAACGGACAGTACATTCAAGTGGCCCAACGATACCAAGCACCGGCTTGTTAACGCGCGGACCCTAGCACGTAGCAACCCACCTCCCGCCCGTCCGACCGAGGGGCGCACCGCGTAGCGTGCGGTTACGAAGATCGCGAACAAATAGACAAATGAGACAAGACAAGTTTTTTTAGGGAACAAATAGAAATAGCACTATGTATTAAGTGGGAAAGATCATTATATGTATCACATAAGATCCGAAAGGGGTTATGGATAGCATAGTTAGAGTAACAGGGTGGAAGAGCTAAAGGTACAAAATTTCTAGTGTATCTAATAGGAACTGCAAAGTTAATTTGGTTGATTAATATTAAAGAATCTATTTCACCATTTATTAAGTTATGGAGAAAAGTTACTGCTAGCATAGTTCTACGGTTAGAAAGAGAAGGAAGATTTATTAGTAAAAGTCTACTGTTATAGGAAGGTAAGTTTAGAGAGTTATCCCAGTTAAGGCCCCGAAGAGAAAAAAGCAAGAATTGTTTTTGCACCGATTCTAATCTGTCCTGATGAATCCTGTATTTGGGATACCAAATACAAGATCCATATTCCAGAATCGGTCGCACAAGAGACACATACAAGGTTTTTGTTAGGTAGGGGTCGTCGAATTCCTTCGACCAGCGCTTAATGAACCCCAAGGCACTTGATGCTCGATTAGCAATTGAAGAAATATGCTTGTCGAATTTAAGCTTTGGGTCCATTAGAATACCCAAATCCTCAACCCATTCAATCCGATCAAGTGGTTGGTTATCCAGAAGATATGTATTGAAATGGGGAGTTCGTCTGTAAAAAGACATAACTCTACATTTACTGCAATTGAGATGCAATAAATTTGTTCTGCACCAAGTTTGAAAATTGTCTAAGTCACTTTGCAGTTTATGACCAGACAGAAGAGATGTATCCGACATGCATAATTTTACATCATCAGCATACATTAGCACCCGCGAGTGATTGATAACGGAAGGAAGGTCGTTAATAAAAAGCGTAAATAATAACCGTCCAAGGTGACTTCCTTGAGGAACACCAGAAGTGACCTGAACCACTTGAGAAAGTGAGCCATTAAATATTACCCTCTGAAATCTAAAGGTTAAATAATCTTTAACCCAAAGAGTGAGACTATTGGGAAAGCCCAATAGTTGAAGTTTATAAATTAAAAGATTATGACTTACAGTGTCGAAAGCCTTACTGAAATCAGTGTAAATAACATCAGTTTGCATCTTTTCTTCAAAGCCTTTGATAACAAATGATGTGAATTCTAGCAAGTTAGTAGTAGTAGACCTGTGTTTCATGAATCCGTGCTGGCACGGTGAAATCATAGATTTACAAAGATGGTGAAGATGAGAGGTTATCAATTTCTCAAAAATCTTAGGGACAGCAGACAACTTGGAGATACCTCTATAGTTTTTAGCATTAGATTTGTTACCTTTTTTATGCAATGGAATAATATATGACTCTTTCCAAATTTTTGGGAAAGAGCATAGCTTCACGGACAAATTGAACAGTTTATGCAAAGGTTTTAGAAGACTCTGAGCACAGTACTTAAGCACACAGCTAGGTACTCCATCAGGTCCTGGCGAAAATATGGGCTTAATATCCTGAAGTTCACAAAGTAGTGCAGTCTCTGTGATTTCAGGTATAAAAATGCAATTTGGGCCATTTAGCCGATAGGGGTAAGGCATGACGACTGATTGCTCTGAAGGGCTGTAAGTCGTTTGGAAAAATTTAGCAAATAGATCGGCAATGGCCTGATCTGAGTTGGCTTTCACTTCCTCGAAGAATATATTGGATGGAAGTGTTGATGACTTTCGTTTCGTATTAACGAAATCAAAAAACCGTTTAGGATCCTGCTGAAACTGAAATCTACACCTCGACAGGTAATTCCTATAACATTGGTTATTCAGGACTGAAAAATTGGAACGAGCAATCAAGTATGCCGAACAAGCTAACGGAGAGCTTGATTTTCTGAAACTCTTGTAGAGTTTCGATTTACGATTTTTTAGGATTGTCAACTCTCTGGTAAACCAAACAGGTTTGTTTGACCTGTTTGGCGTTCCATAAGGGACACACAAATCAAATAAAGCATTTAAAGTTTTATAAAAAATACTGATTGCCACGCCCAAACTGTCAGACCCGTAGAGGGCAGACCAGTCAGTCAGGGCCAACAGCCGAGCAAGTTTTGCAAAATCGGTTTTCCGAAATTGAAGTACTCGGCCTAAACGATTTCTACTGGGGGATAGCCCCCGGTAGGGTAAAGTGATCGACACCTCCAAGGTTGGGTGGTATAAATCCTCTGGATAAGATATGGGTTGTGATCGGGTAATGGATGAGGAGGATGGATCCAAAACAAAAACCAGATCAAGCATTTTATTAAGAGAATTTCGGATATCATTTATTTGATTCAATGATATCCCAAGTAAATTATTTAAAAATTCATTCTGAGCCGAGGGGGTCAGTGCGCCAGAGTCGGGACACGAAATCCATGTAACTTCGGCAAAATTGAAATCACCAAGTACTACAAGGATATCACGATCAGAAAGCATGCAAGAAACTGACATTATAGCTGACAAATGAGCATTGTAGATAGAGTCATCAGAGGATGGGGGTATGTAAGAGAATTATTCATTTACAATAATGTGCTCCGGCCAAAACTCTTTGCAACATATAGAGCTAAAGTCTTGGCTCGAGACATTGATTTTAAACGACGAGATATTCCTAGTATAATTAAATTTGAACCTTTCCACCGTGAAATTGGTTTTAGATTTGGCCTTTATATAGACCGTGACATCTTCTGATGGCAAATGAGGGGGAAGCCTAGAAACAATGACTTTTTTTATGGTGGAACGGCAACAAATTTTTTAGTTATATCTTCCACCGAAGATACATTTTTAGGTAATAGAATATTTGGCTCTTTGGATATATTTGGTTTGTTTAGTTGAGCTACGTCAACACTACTCACCACCAAAGAGACCGATAGACCAGGATTAGATGAAACGACATCCATGGGGACTATTGCGTTTACATCCGGTATCTCATTAATTTTGGGAACTGGGGCAGAAGAATTGTTTAGAATTAGAATTAGAATTATACATTTTATACAATCTGCAAAAAACAATTATATTTATTGCTGTCAGAATCTTTTGGATATCAATGGCTCATTTAATAATGTCGATTGAGTTTCTTTTTATTTAATTTGAATTTTCTCTTGTTTTATTGGTATAGCAACTAAACATTGTGGTTAAGAAAGGTCAAGAAAACTATATAGGTAAAAGTACCACTCGCTTTTAAAGTCTGAAATCCCCAAATAGTCTCCAGTGTTTTTATATCCTTAGCTATAAACAAGTAAGAAGACTCTAGTCGAGTAAGCTCGACTTGAAGATACCCTTAACCCTTGACCCTTAACCCTTGACCGATAGATGGTCGGGCTAACAGACATACACATATGGCTGTGTAGTTTTTAAATGTTTATTATTTTGTTAATAGTTTCAATCCTCATTTTCAATTTTTCGAAATCAAAGATTTTTTTGTTATCGATTACATATGTATATCGTAAACCTGAAAAGTTATCGAAAATTTGAAACAAACTTGCTATGCCTAGGAATTAGGAGAGCTCATTACCAAAATCTTTAGCTTTTCTAGTTTCTAATATCGACGCATTCATACATACGGACAGTTAAGGGTAAAAAAATTAGAAAAAAATATAATATGAAAACGATTTTAACCAGTTTATATAGGTGTTTTATCTTTAACAAAACTGTTCAAAAGTCTAATGGCTAAGCTTTGAAATTGGGTACAGAGCATACATTATTTCGGTTATACTGCTTCAGCTTTATATTATTTAGCTTCATTTGGCTTGGAAAGCTTTTCTGCTAAGTTCATCTGTTTTACCAAGGTGAATACAGAGAATGAAAATTTGGTAGCCTGTAAAATAAACCAAGTAGTTACAGTTATAATTTGGTATATGCGTTGAATCAACTCACATTCAAGTTGGTGGCCACAGAAATTGTGAATATATTTCCAGCCATAAAAACAATAGGCTTTTGTAGGGAATGTAAGAACTGAAGCAATGTTTTCTTATAATGCTGCTCCTGATCAATCCAGTTGGACTCGAAAAGGGCATCGACCAGTTTATTGCAATCGTCTGCCAAATAGTTGCAGAGTATGCAAAACGGTGTTGTTTCCAGAAGGACAGCTGACATAAAAGACATGGCAGCAATACGAGACCCAAGGTTGGCAAACATTACAATGTTAATAATCGTAAAACCCAGAACGAGACCCACAACCAAAAGTTGCACAAATATGGTGCCACCAATCATTGGACGCAAGATATCGCAGAAGCTACACGAAAAATAAATTTATATCAAATGGATTATTTTTAATAATCAAATACTTTTTACTCTTATTATGTATAATCACCTTAATATGATCTTGTGATCATGTATGCATTCAATTAGCTTCTCGTACCTCTGCTCTGGCAGTTCATTTGGGTTATTGCCCAGCTGACGCAGACGATCCGCAAAGTTGACCATATGAGCACGCAGTGGCATTATAAAGTTGATGGGATAACAATCAACGCAGACGTCCTGAAAGCAAGCACCTAGCATGGCAAAATACTCCAATCCGGACTGTAGCCAAAACTGCCATTTGGCAGCCCGCCAGTCCAGCCAAGGATAATAGTTCTGAAATGATGGCACTCCCATTGCCGCAGCGCTAACAGCCGTGCTCGTTGCATAGAGTAAATAGACGGTCATAAAGCAGAAAAATATGCGATTGCTACTCGCAACAGCTCGATGGGAACGGGCACGCTCACTGGGCTTCGTCAGTCGCTCGTCCAACTTATCGAGTATAAGATTTGCTTGATCAAAGCGTTTGACCAACACCCACACAATAATCACCTTAGTAGAGCAGGACCACGCATTAAAGGCCACCTGCAACGAGGTGAGAAACTCTCCTGGCGAGAATTCGGACAAGTGAGATATGTATCCCGTCATGAAGCCAAAAGGTTGATAAAATGTCGAACTCAGATTTAGTGCAAACGACCAAACGCAATAGATTAGAAAAAACCGCTGCGGCGGTGTTCGTATGCCCATCAAAAAGACGCAACGGAGCAAATACAGCGTAGCCTTGCGTGATTCGGGTGGAGCACTGTCCGTTTTAGCGTACATGCTGGGAAAGATTTTGCGGAGAACCATGTTGCCAGTGAAGCTATCGATAGACCTATGAAGCGCTCTTTAGCCAACTTCCTTCATTTATAACGCTGCTCGAAACCTTAACCCTGTGATTATAAGCTCATCAGTGTGCAACATTTATATTGTATTTCAAACACGTTGGTTGAAAACAATTAAAGTTCATTAAAAGATTGTTTTGCTACCAGGACGTATCGCTACCTTTTGCAAATTATATCGATTATCGTAATGTATCCATTAGAATCGCCTTATAAATAAAGAAGTTTTTGAATTATATCCTGTCAACCCAGCAAAAAATTAATTTTGTTCTTTATACCTTGAGCTAATAAAATGGGTAAGAAGGCGTATAATAATTGTTTCGATTTTTTTCTCTGAGTGTAGCGTGCACAATTAAGTTACATTACTCTTGCTGCTGCCCGGCGTCCCACTTCGCTCACGTAACACTTCAATAAGTGTTAAAGCTTACACTATAAATAATTGATGAGTCCAGAGCGCTGTTGCTGCTCGACAAAAGTGTGGTTGTTCTCATTGACGAGCAGTGTCTTCAAAATGCAATTTTCAATTAGTGCTTGAGTATTTTATAAACCTTCCATTTCCAGCCGAATATTCCAATTAAATAAAAGTTAAGTACAACAACAAGCAACCGACAAACAACATTAAAATTTTTTGTTTAAACGTGATTAAAGCAACTTCGCTGAGTTGCAAAATTGAAAGTTAAACAATGCCATTAATTTAATTGATAAAATAATACAATTGAAATAAAACAAAAGGAAATGAATATGTAATATTTACATTTAAAATGCGTGCTTGTTAAAAGCGGAATGGTTATCAGAACTTACATGCTATTATCAAACGCAATTATGCACTTAAATGTTGTACAACAATCGGCGATAATTATATTCAAATATATGCTTATGTCACTATAATTTTCTTTTTATATATACATATTTTTATTATATCGGAACGACGTTTAATAATAAAACTCTTACAAATATTTATACATGATTTTAATTTTTTTTTTTATTTTATATCTAGACTATAGTTTTCGTACCTCTTTGTACTAATATAAGTTAGCTTAGTGCAAACTCGATAAATTGGCGGTCTGCCTTTATCTCTGATTACATTCTTAACAATAGACTATTTTAATAAGCGGACACCTTTGCAAGCGATTTGTGGTATTTACTTTAAAAAATAAGTTGCCACACCTTTAAATGACCGGCCGACAATAAGTTTGATTTCTTAACTGAGACATATTAAATACACCAGTTGTATTGGCACCGGCAAAAGGTTCAAAACACGTATTGTCATTGCCGGCAACGGACTCAGCTGCAGCTTGTACATTTAATTAAGAAACTGTGACAGATTTTGATCAGACCATGAAAAGGTGACAGACTTGAACGGAAAACTTTTAATTAAGCACTTTAAATGCGAAAGCTTAAAATTAAGTTGCAAGCATTTCAAACAATTCGATTCTACATTTCGTTTTACACTATTTGCTAAACATTCACAGAGTTATGAGTCCTAGTCCTTATTAATTTAGCTCAAATATACCAAAAAACACAAAAATACATCATTATCAATTAGACACACAACTTAAACTGAGCAAATAATAAGTTGTTTGCGGAAATTCAAAATGAAAATAATGTTTTTCCTATATGAGTTTGGGGTGCAGTTCAATTAGTTAGACCTGATTATTAACTATATCAATTGATTTAATTAATAATTAATTATAAAATTTTACGGTAAGATTCCTTATTATTGCAATTGTTGCAGTAACTCATTTCATCTATCTTAAATTGATTCTTAACAAGCTCGATTAGGAAATATCCTGAGCCCGAGACCTTAAGCGCACAATCAGTGTTTGCATGCATACGTGTACGCGTATTCAAAAAGTTCATACAATACTGCACAACTGAACAATTGACTCAAATTCAATCTTCGATACGTCCTGCCTTTTATTATTTAATTTATACATTTAATTTTAGAATGTAGTTTTAAAAATGCAAAATTAAAAATTTTGATTTATTAAATATACTTAACACAAATTAACCAACATACAATTTTCTTCTTTTAGTATCTTAATACATATAAGGACAGAGTAGTCAACAATTATTCAGAGTGCATTAAAATAGCTTCCATCTTAAGCTGACTTATTGACGTAATTCAGAGGAGCTTATCTGTCGTGAATAAAACTCCTGTGTGCCTAATCAGCAGCGTTAATTGAATTGTTTACTGTGAAGTAGATTGATATGAAGTAACAATGTAGAGTGCGAGCAGACATAAAATATTTGTGTTTTGACTACGAGTAACTTATTGAAACTAAATACAGGGTATTATATTGAAAAACACTACATCTAATTTATATTCCTGTGGCCTGTACAGGGATCTAAAGGGGAAACAACGAAAGGGCGGATCATGAGCAATCAACATCAAGTTGGATGACGCGCTAATATTTAATTTCAGTTGGCTGTTACTCTAGCTGTGGCTTTATTTTCCTTTTTTTACCACACCGGGAGGGGTGCATCAGGTGCCGCATTTTATTGCCAAAGCAAACTCATTTGCACTTGTAACTACAGCAACAAGTCTAATGCAGACCACAGGAAACCAGCAAAAGCCTAGCGAAATGTTGATATTGGCTCCGAGTTCCGAGCTACGAGCTGGCTCAAATCAACAGTTGGCTTTGGGGTCAACTTCAAAAACGGCAGCGGCTGCTCTCAAGCGTTTCGACTTCAAAGTAAATAAACAATGAATCGCATTTCAGTGAAAACAGTAAATAGCAGACAGTAAATGAAAGAGAGAGTGAGAGTGGGAGAGGATATACCATGGCGAAATTGCTGGGCTGCGGTTTTATATCGCCAGGTTTTGTGATTGAGATAAATATCGTTTTGCTAGCAGTTGGCATTCTATTTCTGGTGGATCTCTACAATCATATCAGACTGCGGTCGCGCACACTTTCCGAATTGAATATGACCATTCGATTGTTGGGTTTGTCGGCACGCATATCCTATATACGTGGCATTTGTCTGGTTGTCTATCTTTTGAATGCCATTCTGGGCATAAGCATGTCGAAGCATCCTTCGATTTTCAAGTTTACCACCTATATGCTAACTGGCTTCATTATGTTGCTTTTCACAATCTCATTAACCGTGTCACGGTATCAAGCAAGCTCAAACTTTGGTTACTATACCAATATGATGCTGCACAGTCTTTGGATGAGAACTCAAATCGAATCAATAGAGGCTCTGTTCGATTGCTGCGGCATCCATGGGCCCATTGACTATACCATTGCGAATAGATCCTGGTCAAAGTCTGGGTGCTGTGAGTTAACCTATTGCGATGGGTGCCAAAACAAGTTTCACGACTATTTAAAAAACATTGAAATGGAAATTGCCCGCGATAATATTGCATTGTCTGTATTTCTAGTTATTGGCATGTTAATGATGATTATGTACTATCAAAAAGCGCCCTTGGTTGACGATCCCTACGAGTCTGAGGAGGAGGAGTTTGATGAGGAGGAGGATGCATAGTTTAAAGGTTAAAAGCACAAATATTTTTTTGAGAATCATATATTTCATGAATCGATTTTGTGAGTGTAGTACGCCTTCAGAGAGAGAAGCAGGAGGTCATGATACGCGCAATAAACTCTGATCCGCATTAAAATTTAAGCAGCTGTTTGTATTGCGTAGCCTGCCAGACGAGCTAGCGATTAGTAGCTTTATTAACGACCCTTGGCATGCTTTGGCCAATTGAACTTTAATTCAATGTTGCCCCACCGACCTGACGGCAATCGATGAGTGTGTTTGCCTGCTTGCTTGTTGCGGCTCATTAATTGACCTTGGGCATAATACGTACTCCAATTGATCCCCTTTCTAGCCTCTAATGCTTGGTGGGTAAGACAACGCTGGCGCGTCTAATGGGCGCACTTAATTAACTTTCAAAATAAAATGCCTGGGAAATATATTTTAATGGCTTCGATTATTGCTGAGCTTATTGTACTTACTTACTTACCTTAACTTTTGGACTTACTCACAGATTTATACATGTATACATGTGTGTAAATATCTTTATATTTAGTTGTCGCACCACGGTGCGTATGATTAATGCACTGTATTTGGGGTCGAGGGGTACAAAAAGGCAGTAAACGCTTCATTTGACATGGCCATTAGAAACTTTAAGAGACTTGCTATGGCATAAACACTCGAAACTTTGAAATGCCTTCACATCTGAGAGCAATGCCAATGACTCATCCAACGCAGCAGCAGCAACAGTAAGTGCTATAAAATTACAAGAACGAGTATTTTCATAAAATGGAATTTTTATGAACTGATGCAGCATTGTCTCTTTCACTACTACTATCTCTTTATTTCCCTCCCGTTCTCTCTTTTATTTTTGGTCTATCTGTTCCTCACACTTTAAGGCAAATAGTTTTTGCAACTTGCTTTGTCGTTTTACTGGGAGTGCGTCCTCAGATTGTGGTAGGTTGGGTAGTAGGGCGACTGCATCCGTAGCGGTTTGTCTAAAGGAAGCGCCGCCAACAAAAAAAACAGTCAAAAAGGATGTGAAATGTAACGGAAGTGCGCGAAATTTTTGCACATTTTTGAAAGCGTCTACTTACACTATTGTTGTTACGTTTGTTGCTGCAGTTATTGTTGTTGCTCTTTTAGTGCTAGTGGGTGCCTGGGCCGCCTGGCGCAACTTTATGACATTTTAATGATGTCGACATTTATGACAGTTGGCTTGAAGATTTCGCAATGCTTTGACAGTTGCCCTTTTGGCAACGGAGCGCACCAAAATGCAGTCGTTAAACGCTGTGGGAGCCACTGCAAATTGAAAGCCAAAAATAAATCGAATTCTTTTATTCCTCATTTTCATTTTAACCGCTTTTTTGCCATTCTGACAACTGCAGCATTAAAAAGTTTAATACAGTAAAAATTCGTTTAAGCGGACAGCGACTACCAAGCAAGGCAAGAGAAGTGTCCGCCCATCAGGGGTATATTTAAAAAGAGGTTTCAATGTAAATAAATTTGACGTGAAAATAAAAACACCAAAGTTGCTGAAGGTGCAGGTTAGAGCTTAAAACTGACTGTTCTGGATACACCAAATGCCCTTTAATCAATATAGCATAAACCTTAGTTTATAGTTAACTTTATGGCTGAAACTTATTTTTAGCTGCACTCTCATTGATTGTATTATTGGGAATTTTGAATGCACAATTAATGAAAAAAGTTTCTGTTTCTATGGTTTATTATATATGCCAAATAAGCATTATTTTTTATGTACTTATTTTAAACTAAAGTATCAATATTAAACTTAACTGCTTATTAAGTTATATATCAATATATATATATATATATATATAAAGTTTCATTTATATTTTAATATATATAATATATATATATATATATTTCAATATATATATATATATATATATACCTATTTTGCTTTACTTTTAAATACCCATTGCTAAAGTATACAAAGTGTTTTGACCTGATATGTAGGCGAGCTTTTGAATTTAATTTAGCACAGTTTCTAAATCCCACACACTCGCATAGCCGCACCACCAACACGTTGCTTACCTGTTTGACTGGCACAAGGGTCAGACGGGGTGCCAGAGAGCAGATTGCGATGGATTTGCTGGAAAATATTGTGACATAAATCAATCACTCAACCAGCAAACAGCATGCAAAAAATGACATATATTAAAATTTGAATAAAATGTGTATGTGTGTGTGTACCGGAAATGTTATAAATTGCTTGGAGAATTGTGATTTCATCGTTGTGCATATATGCATGCATATGGAACAAGCAATCAAATGAGAAAGTAAATACACTGAGGTTTAATTAAATACCGCGATATGCTGACATCTTTTATAAAATATTAAATATTTTTCATTTATATAAATTAAGAGATGTTTAATGCACAAGCTGCAACACAACTTAAAGTTGAGCGAACGGGAAAAGTGTTCAAGGTTAGACAAGGGGGTAATGTTCTTATCCTTGATAACTGCGCAAAGTGACAAATGTTTGTTGTCCTGCTCTCTGCCTTGTACCTTTAATTACGTTTTGTCACGGAATTTGGAGACCATGCAGCCATTGACACACCAGACGACTAAGTTTCGCTGGAAAATTTGCATTTTTATTATTCCTGTTTTCTCCTTTTTTTGCAATGTTGAATTATATACCGTACACAGAGCAATAATAATAATTTTTGTAGTGCCCAACAGCAAGTTGAAATAATTATTTTTATTTTGCAGAAAAATACAACTAAATTGTGAAACTTTTCACATAAATAAAACAGCTAACAATGTGGTGTGGTAACTGTAGGAAACAAACCAAACACAAAAACAAGCAAGATGGCTCTAGTTTGCTCGACCAGGAAATACCCTGAACCCAATCGTCTAAAGACTTAAGGATCAAAATTTCTGAAATTCAAAATTTTGTGTTTACCGTTAACCGAAAAATGTATCAACAGGAAAGTTTAGTTTTTATTTTCACTGAGATTAAAAATTGCCCTATTAGTTCATTTCATTTTGCTCTTAGCTGACAGCAAAGTTGTTGCCTCTTACGCTATTGCATTCACTTTTGTTCATTATTTTACAATTACAATAAAATCTATTAAATCTAAACGGTATTAAACTGACAAATTTTATAAAAAAATAAATATTACAATTGCTCATTAAAAATATATATTAATGGGTAATAAAAGGGTATAATGGTTTTGTGCAAATGTATGTAACAGGGAGAAGGATGCTTCTCCGAACCCATAAAGTATATATATTCTTGATCAGCATCAACAACCGAGTCGATTTAGCCATGTCCGTCTGTCAGTCTGTCCGTCTGTATGTATGAGCGTGTCGATCTCAGAAGCTACAAAAGGTAGAGACTCCAGATTTTGGATATGAGCTCTCCTAATCCCTAGGGATAGCAAAATAACAAAAACATCTTGTATTCCAAAAAACTGAGGTTTAAAACTATAAGCAAAATAATGAACTTCTGTGAAATGTTCATTAAAATCTGTTAAGAAACACCGGAGATATGAAACCATCAAGCATTGGTACAGAAGTACACTGCCACATGTGTATGTCTGTTAGCCCGACCGTCTGTCCATCTGTATGGTCAAGGGTTAAGGGTATCTTTTAGTCGAGCTTACTCGACTAGAGCCTTCTTACTTGTTTGGTCTTCAGATCTACTTGCTAGTTGGTACTACAATTTTCAATTTCGTAGCTGTGAATTAGCGACAACAAGATAAGTCGCAATATTTTACTACCGATGCTTACAGTAAATTTATCTAGATCGATTAAGAAATATAGACGATCTTGTGCACTGATCTGAGTTCACTTTTGATAGATATCGATTTGGATTAGCTAGTCAAATCGATTTTTTTTTAGTAAAAGTTAGCAGCAGTAGTAATCAATTTCTACTGCAAATAAAGAAACTTAAGAAGTTTCCAAACATTTACAATGTAGAATACTGTTTAACTTCAATAAATAGTAAATTTACACAGACAATGTTATCATTGCTTGTCTTACAGTTTAGCTTGACTGCTTGTCATATAACAAAATTCCAATTCAAGTTAGACAGTAAATGTATATAAAACACAAACGCTAAAAACTTTTACATGTCGCAGCCGTCAAACGTTGCCAGTCAGACCTTTCACCTCAGGCGTCAAACGTGGCGTATGAGCAATATTTGCATAAACAAACATTTAAGCGTTTTCGCTGCTCTTTTGAATTGGACGTGGGCTTATGGCAGGTTTTATGTATATACGTATATGTATACACTGTACATATGTATGTATTTTCCAAGAATATGCCAAGTTTGGGTCGAAGTTTATTTGAATCGAGCCCACATAAAGTTAAATTAAGGTTGTTCGCTAAGCGAGATAGATATACAGACAGACGGAGAGCCAGCCAGAGGTAGATGTGTTTGCAGGCATTATGTTGGATGCGTTATGTTTTATCTTGGCTTTTTTTGGAGTTTTTCACTTACAGTTAAAGTTTAAGTGTTTGGCAATCGCCGTTGTTGTTGCCGCGTGTTTTAATTTTGGTGCAGCTCTTCATAATTTTAGTTAGAAACAATTTTATCTGCTTGTGGGATTTTTGCCACATGCCGTAATATATTTTATCCTGTGCTTCTCAAATTTTTATTTTGCTTCCAGTGCTTATTGCCCGTATTCAGAACATAGGATTTGTTTTTACATCGTTGAAAACATGGCTGGCATTTAAATGGAAAATTACATACTGTATGTGTGACCCTATTTTCTTTATATATATTTTTTTAGCCTGTTGCAAAGTTTTGCATTTGTTGTGTTAGTTTTTGCAATACGACGTCACTTTATCTGCGGATTAATTTAGTTGAGCAGACGAGTTCAGGCAAGTTTTTCTTGTTTCCGACTGTCTGGCTGAGTAATTTAACAGCAGATGTACTAGTTGATCATTTTCATTTTTTTTTGCTGCCCGACCTAACTACTTTTTAAGCTGTGCAGCATTTGGCCAAAATCGAAGCCACTTAACCTGTCTGCCATACGGTGGTCATAAGCCATTAAGTGCAAATTAATTTCAACTCACTCATTCCCACAAATCGTTTGAAGTTTTTCCAAACACCCCGCTTCCAGACACCGCATCATCAAGTTTGTCAGCTGCGGCTTTTCGCACAAGTCTCGCACACAAATCACAAATTGAGCACTTGAAGAAACGCTAAGCATTGGACTTAAATGGCTACAGCTTTTAATATATATATGAGCGTGGCTGGCATTAATTATCGACGTGCCACTTTGCATTGATTGATTGATTGATTAAGGGTCACGTTTCAACGAACTTCGTGTTTCAATTCGACAATAAAACAATCACATAATAAATTGTAAAAAAATGCTCGCATGCATATAAAAAAAACATTCGAAAATCTCGTATTTATCATAAAATCATTTAATAATATTTCCCAAGTACCAAACAATTTAGGTAGTCAAGCTCATGCACAGGTGAACACAGTTAAACAGCTCCTGGTAACGTTTACCTGACCGCCGCCGGTTGTGTTGATAACGCTGTCAAAAAATCAAGCACAACGAGCGTAATCTTAAACCAAAATACATACATAACTACCGTACCATAAAATGCAATAAAGGAGCAATTCACATTTCTGCATAACAACCTGCAGCAGGACTTCGTCTTCTCCAATTGAGCGAAATATATGAATATCAACTGTCACCAGTAAAAAACAATCAAAAAAAATATATTATAGTACAACAAGTAAAAAGGCTCTAGTCGAGTAAGCTAGACTAGAAGATACCCTTAACCCTTTACCATACAGAGGGACAGACGGTCGGGACAGACATACACATATGTACGTGTACTACTGGACCAATGCTTGATGGCTTCATATCTCCGGTGTTTCTTAACCGATTTTAATAAAAATTTTACAGAAGTTCATTATTTTGTTAATACTTTCAATTCCCATTTTTAAGTTTTCGAAATTTTAGATTTTTTTGTTTTCGATTCCATGTGTGTTTCGGAAACCGAAAAAGTTATCGAAAATATGAAACAAACTTGCTATGCCTAGGGATTAGGAGAGATCATATCCAAAATCTGGAGACTTTAGCCTTTGTAGTTCCTGAGATCGACGCGCTCATACATACAGACAGACGGACATGGCTATATCGACTCGGCTGTTGATGTTGATCAAGAATATAAATACGTTATGGGTCGGAGAAGCTTCCTTCTACCTGTTACATACATTTGCACAAAACCATAATACCCTTTTTTACCCATTTCATGGGTTAAGGGTATAAAAATGAAAATATGCGACAAATGCATAAAAATATTATTGCATTGCCTGTGGAAAGAATTCACAATTTGGAATACCAAAGAGATAACACAACTCTATAATACAATTTGAAAAAATTTAAAGATAACTATTTGCTTTTATGTTTATACAATAAATGGATTAGAGGCCAGTGATGATTGCAGCCAAAGTTGGCTGTTCCTCAGGTCTCTTCAAAATTATCCCTTTTGTGAAAAAATATCAAATAAGTCGTGACACAGGGGGCAAAATATACCTAAAATCAATATCAATTAATTGAATGTATTGGAGAAATCGACGAATTAAATGTAAAGAATACAGAGCACCTATCCGTAACAAAAACGATACAAGTAAAAAAAAAGCACATACACAGTGCTTGCGTCTTAAGCCTGTTGTTCTCTTGACAGGCAATTTGGCTGTGAACAAACAGCAAACAAATTGACAAACAATTTCAAGTGTTCAAATGCTAAGCACAAAATGTTTAACTTTACCAATAAAAAGTAAATGGCGTACACGCATACACAAGGACCCAAACACACACACATACATTCACGCAAACCACAAGATGTCCGCAAGTTAAACACACACATACACACCCATACATAAACACCGACACATTTAGAGAGCAACGTAGTCTGAATGAATGGCAGTGGCTTTTGCTGAAAACGGGTCGACAAAAGAATAAAAGGACAAAATCAGTTGGAAGCTAGCATCCAGCATCAGCAGTGGGCAGCTAGTCAAGCTATTTGCATAGCACTTAAAATACAAAGACACACGGAAAAAACTGAGAAGAAAATAGTAGAAACGGAAGAGAACAATAAAAATACACACACACACTGCCCGAAAAGGTAAAATGTATGTGCAAATCTGCTGCAATGGCAGAAGCTGGGGCTTACGTAGAGGCGTTGGTAATTGACATTGTTGAAAGACAGACAGACCAGAACAGGTAGGGAAGGGAAGGGCAAAAAGATGTATAGAGGAAACGCAAGCACAGGCCAATGGTGTTTATCAGTTAGGATTGTACCGTTTGTTGAAGCACTGAGTAGTAGATGCGACAATTCTCTGCTCCTCATCAGCAATGCGGCATTTGAATCCTGGGCCCAGAATGTCCTAATAATGTTTATGTCAACGCAGCACAGCCGGGCACAAAAACCTGTCCAAGATGTGACAATGACATTTGCAGTCGAATGTGTTTGTCCCCTCACCACATCCGCCCACAAATTCGCTCTTCCATCTTAAATCACATATTTCGCATTGCGAACGAGTATTTGCCAGCTCACAAATAGACCGCTGGTCAGATAGACAGACGGCTGACCTAATTGAAGCCTGAAGAGTCATCATGGCATTGTGCATCACACCTAGCGTATGCGTTATTTGCTTGTCATTTATTGCCAGCCCGTTGGCTGCAGCCTGTTAGCTGTTAACTATAGTTAAATAGCTGTGACAACAACAACTAATTAACTTTGACAATAAAACCTGAAGCAAAACAAATGCAACGACGACGTCTTAAGTCTTGCAAAAGTTTTACAACTCACTTCACTGTCAGATTTGAAATGCATTTCTCGTTAAATTTACAAACAACTGTCAAGCCCGAATCTCCTTTGAAGTGTAGACTAGCTGAACCGAACTGTCAGCTGTCAGTACTGAGTTGACACAGCTGCAAATGTGCTTTTGCATTATGCACTCACTCAGTTGATGCCAGTGACGCTGAGTGCTGCCAGCTTTGTCGCCTTGAAGTAGTTAGCGGTTTGATGTTGGCCAGAAACAAAGGGCAAATAACAATCACAATCAACATGTCATTACCCATGCACAGACACATACACAAACACAAACAGAAATTCAAACTTAAGTACCACACCCAAACACAAACATAATTGAGATAATTCTCAAATAAACAACAAGTAAGAAGGCTCTTGTCGAGTAAGCTCGACTAGAAGATACCTTTAACCCTTGACCATGCGAACAGTCGGTCGATCTGATAGACATACACATATATGTACGTGTACCACTGTACCAATGTTTCTCCGGTGTTTCTTAACCAATTTAATAAATTTCACAGATGTTCATTATTTTGTTAATAGTTTCAATCCCCATTTTCAAGTTTTCGAAATTGAAGATTGTTTTGTTATCGATTCCATGTATATATCGTTAATCCGTAAAGTTATCGAAAATTTTAAAACGAACTTGCTATTTCTAGGGATTAGGACAGCTCATATCCAAAATCTGGAGTCTCTACAGTCTGTACAGACAAACGGACGGACGGACAAACAGACTTGTTGATACTGATCAAGAGTATATATACTTTATTGGGTCGGAGAAGCTTCCTTCTGCCTGTTACATACTTTTGCACAAAAACAATTTTTAGCTATTTCATGGGTTGCTAATCTCTCGGCATAGCAAGTTTGTTTCAAATTTTCGATAACTTTTCAGGTTTAAGATATACACATATGATCGATAACAAAGAAATCTTTAATTTCAAAAATTTTAAAATGAGTATTAAAACTATAAGCAAAATAATGAACATCTATGAAATTTATTCAGAAATTTAAAATCAGAAGATTAAAAATCGGTTCAGAAACACCGGAGATATAAAATCATCTGTACCATTGGTACAGAAGCACACTGCCATATGTGTATGTCTATCAGTCTGATGGTCAAGGGTTACGGGTATCTTCTAGTCGAGCTTACTCGACTAGAGCCTTTTTACTTGTTTCATAAATAACATTGCGTCTGACTGCTTGGCATAGCTTGATCTTATTCTCTCTTGTTCACTCATATATTTACTCTTATCGGTTGCGGTTGTGCGTTAGCTAAAAATTGTCACTCGCATTATTTAGTCGAAAATTAATGTGCAATCCGCAGCATAGCATAAAATAACTGTAAAACGTAGCAAAATATAATAAACGAAAGAAGCAAATGTAAAGCTATCGTATTTTACATTTAGTAAAGTAATCCACAACTTTCTGTTAAAATTCGAACACAGGTGAACACAAAAAAGTGTCTCCTCTAAACATTTGGTGACTTTGAAGTGATTTATTTTACTTTCTTTCGTGGTGTTGTGTTGTTGTTAAAGTGTAAAAGTGCAGATTATAAAATATTGTATTAATAATCATTACATGCGTCCACGCGCTCGCTGATATTTACGCTCTTGCACGCAAACACACACACTCGAACAGTTTCGCTCTCGTTTTAATTACAAGCGCTTACACGTTTCGTCTCTGTCTGCCCACCCGCATTCTTGCATTTGCGCAAGCCAAAGACAATTAAACTACTCTAGACTGGACAAATCGCTCTTGAGTGTTTTTGCAAAGAAATAGATGCAGGCGACTTCCCCATTGCTTTTGATTTTGCTGAGCTTCGGTTTCACTCATTGCATTCGTTGCGTACGTTGCGATCGTTGCGTTCGTTGCGTTTGCTTGTGATCAGAGTGTGGTCTCCTTCTTTTCGTGTGTTGTCCCCTTCTTTTCGTGTAAAGGGCGACACAAGTGTAGACATCAGCTATTGCCGTACTTCACTGGCCAACAAGGCCATTAGCTGTTGCCGTACTTCACTTCTCTAGTTGTTGGTAGCAGAATTTCATTTTGGCAATTTTTGACTATTGCTTCAATCTGCTAGCAAGCGCCTATCATGGGAGGGTAGTTTGTTCTCATGCAAACTTTGCACAATTAACTAACAAAATGCGAGAACATTTTAATTTGATATTCTTAATTTAAACTAACTATTATTTTATTAATATGCAAATGCATATGCATAGTTAATTAAGCTGTTTATATATACTTATTTAAAAATTTATAACTAACACTAAAAGAATTTAAATACTTAATATAAATTAACTTTTTATTCAATTTATACATAACTTATTTTACTGGCAATAACTTCATATTGGGATACAGGGCATTAAAAGTGTGCAGCATTTTTAAGTTTGTCTCGTTTTGCTTCTTTAAGCATGTGCTTAGAGATCCCGTTATGATTTTGTCGTTTTCTTATACCACTTCTGCATCGAAACCAAACCATATTCTGCTTACTATACGTGTGTTGGGTATATTGGTTTGCGGAAATGTATGTTAAAGACAAAACGAAAAATTTTCAACCTCATAAAGTATACGTATTCTTATTCAGCATCATTAGACGAGTAAATTTGGCTATGTCTGTATGCATTATGTTTATGGCCTAGGGTATCTCTAGTCGAGCTCTATTCTTATTGATTTGATTTTATTTGATAGTGCAACTCGTCGTGCATTTAATTTTCATTCAGAATACACACCAGCTTTTGAAAGGCTCAACCCTTTATGAGAGCGTGAAAGACAGAGATAGAGGTACATAGGTCTATAGAGGTATAGGCCGTCTCATACACAAATATATTTTCTGTATTTGTTTTTTGTAAATTCTCGACTTTACCTAAGCTACTTCGCCAAATATTGTATACATGTATTTTCGTTCGTAAGCTAGGCTAGCGCTTGGCTAGGCTACGCTAGGCACGACGTCACCAAAACACAAGTTCTGTATTGTGTTGGTCATTTGGCCTGCATCTAATTTTTTAAGTGCGTTCGTCAGCTTACGAACGCTTGGATTGTCTTTGCTAACACACGACCAGACACGAAGGCAAATGCTCAATTTTCGGGCATCTGGCCTGCATCTATTTTTCTTTGCAAAAACACTCAAGAGCGATTTGTCCAGTCTAGAGTAGTTGAATTGTCTTTGCTGCATCTCAATTGCGCGACACAACGCGTTCTCAAACTGCATCACTTGTTTCGATTTAACATCACCACCTATAGCTTTGAAACAAAGTGATTACGTGCTGCTATCAACGGCTATTATACTTTTCAGAAATCGATCTGGCACTTCTGTACCCTGTAGAGCTCTGCTAGATTCAGCATCGCAGCTCAACTTTGTTACCACCCGTTTCGCTAACCAGCTGCAGTTGGAGCTAGGCCACTCAAACATATCAGTATCCGGCATAGGCGAATCTTCTCTCTCGCTCAACAAATCGGATGACTTCTTTTTGCAATCAGCTAGTGACTCATATCATGGATCACTTTCTGCAGTCGTAGCGCAGAAGATAACTGATTATCAGCCCCACTTTGATATAAATACCGTCGGCTGCAAAATACTTAACAATCTCCACCTTGCTGACCCGCTTTTCTACAATGGTCAAAGAATCGATATGCTAATTGGCGCTGGCATATTTTTCGACCTGCATTGCGTTGGGCAAGTTCGACTTGCAAATCATTTGCACACGCTCCAGAAGACCAAATTAGGCTGGATAGTGTCTGGAGGCTGTGCTGTTCATAAATACACATCTTTAGCTGCAGCCATCGTGCCTTCAGATGTGCATTCGGAACCATTGTTCGATTTTGTAAAGCAGCTCTGGGAAATTGACAGTTTTTGCGGCGCTATAAATACGCCATCGGTGGAGAATGAGCTTTGTGAGCAGCTATTTCTCCGCAATTATTCGCGGCTTGAATCAGGCGAGTACTCTGTTCGGCTCCCAGCCAAGAATCGCTTCGATGCACTTGAGGATTCGTACAGTCGTGCCTTACGTTGATTCAATGCATTGGAATCGAAGCTGGCGAAAAAATCGTACTTAAAGTCGCAGTATGTTGCATTCATAAAGGAATACATCGTTTTGAAGCACATGACCCTAGCCTCCAAGCAGTCTGTACTACGTCAGTATTTTTTGCCTCACCACGACCAAGTTGCGGGTCGTTTTCGATGGCTCCGCAAAACCACATCACATAAACGATTTATTGTTCGCAGGACCGTCAATACAACCAAAAATATTCACAACATTAGTTCGATTTCGATTTTATAAGGTGGCCTAATGCGGGGATGTCTGCAAGATGTACCGTAGTGTTCGCGTGACTCACCCAGAACAATATCTTCAGTTCATTCTATGGCGTGACAATAAGAGCGATGAAGTCCAGGTTTACTCCTTGAACACCGTTACATACGGAACAAAGCCTGCGGCATTTTTAGCTATTCGAGCTCTGCAAAGGCTTTCTCTCGACGAAGAGAACTCGCTGCCCCTTGCATCAATGATCATTTGAGGGGATTTTGACGTTGACGATTTAATAACTGCATGCAACAGTATTGAAGAAGTTGTTGAAATTCGTCAGCAGGTCAAGGAGCTGCTTCGTAGAGGGCGCTTTCCTATGCGCAAATGGTGTTCGAACGATGATGCTGCTCTGAATGGCAAGCTGGAAGCGGAAAAAATTGTGAAGTTCGACGATGGAACCGATGTCAAGAAGGCTCTGGGGTTGGCTTGGGATACCAACTCCGATCATCTTCTATTCAGTCTGTCGCATACTCTCTCACACAGCATTGTAACCAAGCGTACAATATTAGCCACAATCGCAAAATTCTACGACCCCCTTGGTTTAATATCTTCCATAATTACAAAATTAAATTCCGCGCGGAATGAACTGAGCGAGTTGAGGCTACTGTTTTAAAGCCACCCTCATATGAAGGAGTTTTCGAATTTTTTCCACCTCGGTCTCCTCGTTTTGGTGATTTGTAGGAGGCTGCTGCAAAATCTGCCATATACAATTTTTATCGCGTCGTTGGAAAATCCCTTCTCACATTTAATAAACTTCGTACTCTTATATGCGAAATTTCAGCAATGTTAATCCCAATGTTTGTCCCATTTTAGAGAATCAAGGCGGCTTAGAAGTTCTCTCGTGAAGGATGACAGCGTGCCACCACGAGTCGAAAGCACTATCACTTGACCAGACAGCGTCTCGCGAGTGGCAATATTCAAAACCATAGCTGGCACCGTCAAAAGAGCCGTTAGCAAGATCGCTGTGCTGCCCCTTGAGACCAAGTCGGTTGAAACCGTCGCACTTCCAACGGAGGGAGCATGTCGGAGGCAGCAGCAGCTAACAAATAATTTAAGCAAAATTTAACGTAATTCATAACGTCATTGCTTGCGCATCACTAATTCTTCTATTGGCAAATATTGCACATGCGATTTTATCTAATTTCATAGATAACATTGCGTCTGACTGCTTGGCATAGCTTGATCTTATTCTCTCTTGTTCACTCATATATTTACCCCTATCGGTTGCGGTTGTGCGTTAGCTAAAAATTGTCACTCGCATTATTTAGTCGAAAATAAATGTGCAATCCGATAAGCATAAAACAATTGTAAAACGTAGCAAAGAAAACTATACAACGCTTTTGAATCTGGTTAAAAATTTAATTTTTTACAGATAATCAGTATTGAAGGAGTCTGGTTATACACAAAATGTCAAAAACAAAAATTACATCTATCTATTATTCAAAATTATCTTTATCTTTCTGTAGCTTAAGAGAGTTTTTATTCAGAATCTGAAATCTATATATAAATACATATAGTCGACTCGACTATGAATGCCGATCACCAACATTCATACCTTAATTTTAAAAGAATATAAATATGGCTTTGCATTAAGTCTTTGTTCGCTGAGTTTCTTGAACATAGCTCGGATTTACAAAAATATATATGTATGTACACTGATCACATACAAAAAAAAAATATTGTAGACTCGCACATACAATCTCTTATAAATCACACATATGGTGAAGTTGTTGCGTCTGTGATCGCTTCCTGTGTGTACCAGCGCATTAGTCTGTTTATTTTTTATACCCGTAACCCATGAAATGGGAAAAAAACGGGTATAATGGTTTTGTGCAAATGTATGTAACAGGCATAAGGAAGCTTCTCCGACCCCATAAAGTATATATATTCTTGATCAGCATCAACAGCCGAGTCGATTTAGCCCGTCCGTCCGTCTGTCCGTATGTATGAACACGTCGATATCAGGAACTACAAAATCTAGAGTCTCCAGATTTTGGATATGAGCATAGCAAGTTTGTTTAAAGTTTTCGATAACTTAATAGGTTTACGATATATACATGTAATCGATAACAACAAAATCTTGAAAATGTAAAACTTAATAATGGGGATTGAAACTATAAGCAAAATAATAAACATCTTTGAAATTTTTATTAAGATCGGTTCAGAAACACCTTAGATATGAAACCATCAAGCATTGGTACAGTGTACACGTACATATGTTAGCCCGACCGTCTGTCAGTCTGTATGGTCAAGGGCTAAGGGTATCTTTTAGTCGAGCGTACTCGATTAGAGTCTTCTTACATGTTTTGATGTGTGTTTGTGATTGTGAGTTAGAGCTGATGATTCTCGTTTTGCGATGCGTGTTCTGACCGCGCTGTAAATTATTTCGCTTTTACACACATATTCTGTTTGATTTGTGTTCTTGGTTGTTGTTATTGCTTATACTCTGATACCGAAGGTAAAGAGTATATAGATTTTGTGCAATGACTATGCTATCCGTCTTAACCTGAAACTTTGCACATATATTTTTCCATGTGTTCGTCAAACAAAGTGTTACAAGTGTTGGAATGCTACGCCTATTGGGAGGCTGGGAAATCGATAACGAGACGATACACTTTGACGTACAAATCAATAAAACCGACTTGTATCCTCTACTGTCACAAAATGTTGTGGTAAGATAGCTTCCGCTTTTTGGAAAGATAGCTGTTTATTTATATCAAGACAAATGCCACCCCCATCTCGGTAACACCTTTTTATATGTTGTTATCAGAGTATCTCGCAGTCGGTTGCATCCGCCTACAACATTTTCACTTGATTTGTTTATTCCTTTATTTGCTATATTTTGGTAAAATACGCACCACGACTTGATGTACGATGTACCTAGGTGGAACTAGCAGCTGGCGTCAGAGTTCTAGCTGTGGTTAGGAGTGCTTTTTGAGCTAGACAATATCTGCATTTTATACCCTCTGCTGCTGTTGCTGTTTTTGTTGTTTCTGGAGTCTTATTGCTCTTTCGTCAGCTTCCCCTTGTCGATGGCGGCATCCGCCATCATCATTGCTGCCATTTTGTGCGCACTGACCCGCTTTTTGCGCTTTTCCCATTACATTTGGCTTGCCAGTATTTTGCTTTTATTTTGCTTGTTTTCGTTTTCGTTTTTCAATTTATTTTATTCGCCCTCTTGCTTACTTATTTATAGTATAACTGTTTCATTGTTGGCTCTCGGGCATGAACTATCTCTGTGTATATATACATACATACATATATGAGTGTATGTGTGTTTCTCAGTGTGTGGCCAGTGTTTCCACAGGGTGCACGAAATCAGTTGTGCCATGTAGTTTTCATGTTTAACGCGTTCAAAATTAATGGTCACACAAAGACAGTCTACACTCACACTCATATATACACACACATACACATATACATATTTGGACTCGCAGTTGTGAGTTTAGAAATAGAAACGAACGTTATCGTTACAAATGTGCTTTCCGCTGCCTGTCAGCGTGGCTACAATTCGCGGCCGGGTCCTAACTGTAGTCGCCGTTAGTCGCTTTTTCGCCATGTTCCTTATTGAATTGATGTTGTACCGTTGAACGCTGCACGCAGGGCACGGTCCATTCCTCTCAGTCTGTCAGTCTCTCCCATGCATGCAAGCACCCTATTGCTATCCGTCTCTTTCTTTCTGTGTCTGTTCACATGCATTTAATATTTGCCTGCAGCTAAATCACATTGTTTTTCTGCTTCATTTTTTAGCTTAGCTTTTTCAAAGCTTACAGTTTATTCGCTTATTTTTCTCTGTTATTTGCCCGTTGTTGGTTGTGTTTTTTGCTTTCTTTTTATACCCTTAACCCATGAAATGGGTAAAAAAGGGTATAATGGTTTTGTGCAAATGTATGTAACAGGCAGAAGGAAGCTTCTCCGACCCCATAAAGTATATATATTCTTGATCAGCATCAACAACCGAGTCGATTTAGCCATGTCCGTCTGTCAGTCTGTCCGTCCGTCTGTATGTATGAGCGCGTCGATCTCAGAAGCTACAAAAGGTAGAGACTCCAGATTTTGGATATGAGCTCTCCTAATCCCTAGGCATAGCAAGTTTGTAAAATTTTCGAGAACTTTTCCGGTTTACGATATACACATGTAATCGATAACAAAAAAATCTTGAATTTCAAAAAACTGAAATGACTATAACTATAAGCAAAATAATGATCTTCTGTGAAATTTTCATTAAAATCGGTTAAGAAACACCGGAGATATGAAACTATCAAACATGGGGACAGAAGTACACAGCCATATGTGTATGTCTGTCAGCCTGGCCATCTGTCCGTCTGTACGGCCAAGGGTTAAGGGTATCTTCTAGTCGAGCTTACTCGACTAGAATCTTCTTACTTGTTTCTTTTATTTTTGGTTCTCTGTCTGCCCACTGTTGGTCGCATAAAAAATTGAAGATAAATGTCGGTATATGTAATTTTTAAAAGCTCTAATATCCTGCGTCCATTTGCGCTGCACTTGCTATTTGTTCTGCGGGGACTTAGAATTTTGATTGCGTGTGGTCAAAAATAATGTCGGTGGTTATTTCTTTTTACCCGACCCGTCAAACAATTAAAATTAATTTTAAAATTATGTTGAACAGCATAAAGAATTAATATTAGTTATGATTAATGGATGAATTGCGAATATCTTCCAGCATACAATACGGTCAGTTCATATTTTATTTAATTGTATCGATCATACTTCAAAGTCAGAAGTCTTCATCAACATTTCGTTTTCTCGTCAAAGGAGCTAATGATGAGTGCAAGTAATTCTTCTTTAACAATACTCTCCACCCAAATTTTGAATCCGTATATGCGCACACTCCACTAATAAGAAATATACGAGTTTTTGCCACTGGTAGCCGGCGACCGCATTGCCAGCGTCCGACATGACAATAATATTTAAAAGTCAGCTTTGAAACTTGTTTGACAGGCTGTCAGGACATGTTTACCAGCAAAGGGTAGCAATGTTATCCAACTGACGTCAAATTGAAAGCATGTGCTTGCTGCTCATATATATATATATAAACAAACAAAGATACAAGCTTTGTACATATTTGGATTTAAAATACGAAAAAAAAAAATAGAAAATAGATAAACTGAGCAAACTATACATGTTGCGTCGTTCATAACGATAGGCAAAAATCAAATTGTTTATGAAGGGGGGGAAATTCGATACAGATAAGTAGTTAAAATTAAAAATATTCTACATTGTTTTTACAAAACCTAAATTGTTCTGAAAAATTTTATATGTGTCATATTTTTTAACTTCAAATATTTTAGAATAGAACATGACAAGATAATAGATAATAAATTACAAAGATAAACCACTAATTATAACTTAATAATTTTTTCCAGTATACAAACTTCGAGTTCAGTCTACATAAAACGTTTAAAATAAAAAGTAAATTTTAAATATGATCTCCTTTTGGGCTATTTTTGAGCACACGCAGCAAGCCGCTAGACGATGTCTAGGTGTCAAATGAAGCACACATCTTAAGTTGGCGGCGTCAACCACATGCCACATTAAAGACCTTTGAACGTGTGCGCCGACATTTGCTTGACAATAGCCACCCAAGCCCGTCACCTGCCAAACACAACACCAACCACATTGAGAAGAACGACAAACAGTAACAAAAAAAATAACAATAAAACAAGTAAGAAGGCTCTAGTTGAGTAAGCTCGACTAGAAGATACCCTTAACCCTTGATCATACAGACGGACAGACGGTCGGGCTGACAGACACACTCATATACCGCTGTACCAATGCTTGATGGTTTCATATCTCCGGTGTTTCTTAACCGATTTTAATGAAATTTTTACAGAAATTCATTATTTTGTTTATAGTTTCAATCCTCAATCAGTTTTTTGAAATTCAAGATTTTTTTGTTATCGATTACATGTGTATATCGTAAACCAGATAAGTTATCGAAAATTTGAAACAAACTTGTCATGCCTAGGGATTAGGAGAGCTCATACTCAAAATCTGGAGTATCTAGCTTTTGCAGTTACTGAGATCAACGCGCTCATACATACAGACAGACAGACAGACGGACAGACGGACATGGATATATCGACTCGGCTGTTGATGCTGATCAAGAATATATATACTTTATGGGGCCGGAGAAGCCTCCTTCTGCCTGTTACATACATTTGCACAAAACCATTATACCCTTTTTTTTACCCATTTCATGGGTTAAGGGTATAAAAAAAAATAAAATATTTTGATTTTTTTGCATAAATACGAGACGAGACGCTCTCTTCTTTGTCAGCAATTTTAAATTAATTTTATTTTTGTATATGTCACTCCGGTAATTGTATGTGTGTCAGTGCAGCTGTTTGTGTGGCATGCCGCAAAGTTTGGCTGGCGCCTTGGAGTTAGGCGTCGAGTCGGACTAGGCCTCCCCTATAAGAAATAACCGCAATCTAGACATGCTATGGCTTTTATACATAATGTAACGATACGACTTGTGATTTTTTTTCTTCTTTTTTTGAGATTTGCCTTAGCATACACGACAAAAAACACACACACATACACACGCAACACACACTTGCTAAATCACAATCTTTGCTGGCAACATATGAAAATTGCGTTTTGCGTAATAAAAAGTCGAGTTTATCTCGCTACGTTCGCTCAGAAAAACTGATTTACTTTGCAATTTTATGACTTTATTAAGAATTATGTGCTGTTTTGTATATATTTACAATACACAAAATATAAACACACCAACACAGTCTCTGTGTGTGTCAGGAAGTTAGAGCAGCAGTATGAAACCCACACAAGATGCAAGCCAAGTTGACTGTGTGCATACATTACCCAAAGTCCTGCCTGTATCCTGATGTGTGTTGTGTTGCTATTGCTGTGCTGTGCTGTTGTTGTCGACTCACTTGACCTCTGGCAAATGACATGAAAATCCTTTGATAGAGAAGCACACATTCATTCATATCATGGTCACAAGTTATGAGTGCATATTTTTATGCAACAAAATCGTACAAGAATTTCTGGATGCACTGTACCGCACCACATCGACCCCCCGCCATGCGTTCCTTTAGTTCTCAATTCCTGTTTGCATGTCTATGTGCTTTCTAGATTTAAATGCATGACGCCATAGCTTTTACTTCCATAACCCAAGCACATAATTTGCTACAAATAACTAAGAGTGCTCATTGTGAATCAAAATGTCTAGCCAACAGCAGTAGCAGTAGCAGGTCGTTGAGCAGGGGTGAGAAGTTAGGCAACCGAAAGGGTGTGCTGACAAATGATAATGTTGTGCGATATGTTTGGCATGTAAGTTGCCGGATAATGGTACGTATTTATGGATGTTTTTATGGCCACTCATTGCATATATCAGCATTAGAAAACTCTGACTCTGAGTGCTGAGATTTTCCTCCACTTTGGGACAGGGTCAACAGCAGCAGCAGCACCAGCAGCAGTACAAGCTCCAGCACCAGCAGCAGTTGTTGCAGCCAACTCCTTTGACCTTTTACCTTAGAACTTACACCTGTGTTTGTCAGCTGCGTAATAGATTTTAATCTCCGATGACCCATCTAGCGCTCCGCTTTGTGTCATTTAATTAATTTTATATACCCATTTAAAGTAAGTTAAAGAGGGTTGCATATAAAGAGTGAATTAATATGACAATTGTAGGATTATAAAAATTTATCAGCTTATATCGATGAATTTCCCATGAAGTATCTTGTGCCACTTTTTACTAGAAATTTAAATTTTAATGTAACTTTATATATTGTTCACTACGCATCAATTTGTAAAATTGTTCAACTTAAGCCCTTATATTTTTAAGTATTCCGTACAAGCTAAGCAAAATTCTGTAAACAATTCTATAAATATATAATAACCAATAAAAAACAAGTAAGAAGGCTCTAGTCGAGTAAGCACGACTAGAAGATACCCTTAACCCTTGATCATACAGACGGACAGACGGTCGGGCTGACAGACATACACATATGTACATGTACTACTGGACCAATGCTTGATGGCTTTATATCTGCTGTGTTTCTTAACCGAATTTAATTAAATTTTTACAGAAGTTCATTATTTTGCTTATAGTTTCAATCCTCATTTTCAGTTTTTTGAAATTCAAGAATTTTGTGTTATCGATTACATGTGTATATCGTAAACCTCAAAAGAAATTTGAAACAAACTTGTCATGCCTAGGGATTAAGAGAGCTCATATCTAAAATCGGGAGTCTCTAGCTTTTGTAGTTTCTGAGATCGACGCGCTCAAACATCCAGACAGACGGACAGACTAAATCGACTCGGCTGTTGATGCTGATCAAGAATATATATACTTTATGGGGTCGGAGAAGCTTCCTTCTGCCTGTTACATACATTTGCACAAAAACATTATACCCTATTATTACCCATTTCATGGGATAAGGGTATAAAAATGGCGAGTGGATATAAAATACCTTTCTGTAGTCTCCAATACTGATACGTTTGAATAATTGCAATAAAAATCCATATTAATTTAGTAAATTAATGAATTAATTAACTAAATTATTCTTTTGGAAGAACATTGCGAGAAAATTTAAACCAACAAGTTTTTTCACTTATATACCCAAAAAAAGAACGCTAAACGAACAACAACAAAATAAAAAGGGTTACCCCTTTTGTGTGTGATTTTTATAAGGTTATACTGAAACAACTTAGTTTGAAAATACGTTACGATAATATTTTGCCATCTGTCTTCATAAGTAATAATATTTATACCGCAGTGCCTATCAAGCTTTTGGTCAAGTTTTCACACATGGATATGTGCTTGATTCAAAGACAGGATATCACTGAGGCGACTATTATTCGTGCCGTTCTCAAGAGTTAACTTTTCGAACCCTCCAAGTGCCATTAATGCGTTGCTTTATTTTCCTGTTTTTTTGGATAAGAAGTTTAGGCCAAGACAGGGTCTAAAACCTGATTAAATTTGAGTAAAGGCCACAGCTACAACAGGCATTTAGATAAAATGAAAGTCAGCTTCTTTTATGTGCTTTGATATAATCTCATTGTATGTTTACAAATATTGAAGCAGGGGCTAACGGATATAACTAATTATAACCCTACAATTTGGAATTGACATGAATAGCAATAACGCCATCCAAATCAGAGTTGCGTATCGAGATATTGGCACGTCCGTCGGAGCCAACGTTGATGGTCTTGCCGGTGCAGCCGGAACCGCTCTTTTGGCCGGAGATAACATCGCAGTAGTTGCCAGCAGAAAGACCAGTTTGGACCGAGGTGTTCATGTCGTAGTTGTCATTGTTAAAGGCCACAAAGCCACGATTACCACGGCTAAAGGCGATCTGGTTGCTACCATTGTCCCACCAGTTCTGCAGCTGGGCATCACCAACGGCATTCCTGAATCCAACCATATTGTAGATCTGGCGCCAACGATGCTCACACACCCAGCCACCGCTGCAAGAGTTATCGGTATTGAATTTGGGCGAGGCAATGTTGTTTCCATCGGTTGTAGGTGGTCCCTGATCGGTGTCAGTGAAGGCGAAGGAGGACATGACACGTGGTGTGCCGAAGGGATGGGCCAACATGAAGGCAGAGGCCATTTTGTATTTTCTGTCCACCTTGTAAGTGAGCACATCGGCACCACCAGCACCATGACCACGCTGGTTATCGTGATTGTCAACGAAGACCAGGGAGCGATCGGAGGCGGCAAAGCCCCAGGCGGTTCCCCAGTTAGACAGATAGCGCAGCTGATCCTTGCCGCGGAACACTTTGCCAATGGAATCGGAGTGACGGAATTCGGTAATGGCACCGAGGCCAGTATATTCCGATTTCTTTATGGCCTCGCTGCCCAGATCGATGACTTCCTGTACGATATAGGGACGAGCACCAGAATTGAAGCCATGAGCAGTATTCAAATTTTTTAGACGTCCATAGATGACAGCCAGATCTCCGGGCCACATGTGCTTGGCGGCATCTACGCGGAAACCGGCAACTCCCAATTCAATTAAGTGATTGAGGAAATCGACAACCCGGTCACGCACCCAGGAGTTACCCTGGTTCAGATCTCGCAGGCCAACCAGTTCGCAGTTGCGCACATTGCTGGGATCGCCGTAGTTGGTTATGGCACAGGTGGGATTAAAGTCCAGCGAAGAAAAAGGCACGGCGGGGAAGCTCTTTGAGCTTGGATCAGCATTGCTGCCACCAGTACCGGATCGGCCACCATCAGCAGCCATATGATTGAATATCACATCCACATAGGTGCGAACTCCAGCGTTGTTGCAACGCCTGACCATGGTAGCGAACTGCTGCTCGTTGCCGGAGCGAGTAATAAGCTTGTAGGAGATGGGCTGATAACGTTCCCACCATGGCCGACCGCCAATCACAGCATTCTCATTGACAGGTGAAACCTATACAAAAATTAAAATTTACAAATCTTAAAAAATTATGTAACTTTCTAATCAATTAAAAAGGAAATTTTACAATTTGTACCCCGTATTAAATCATTTCAATAATAAAATAGTTTTCTTACCTGCAGACCGGCATAGCCATGGGGTCCCAGGAAGTTTTCGCATTCGGCTGCAATATCATCCCATTTCCATTCGAACAGGTGAACCATGCCGTTGCGTCCATCCTTATAGTTGGTATTGAACTGGGCGCTGGCCAAAGCCACGAAGGCTGTAATAACTAGTGTTTTGGTCAAAAACATATTGCTGTTTGATTTGGAACTAAGTTCCACACTAAAAACAGCAAAGACTATGCTGCACCTTTTATAAGCGATATCTGCAGTGCGAAAAAAAATACGTACACTCATCAGATACTTGCTAGCTGGTGGTCAATGAGCTTTGAGTGTTAATGATTTGTGATGCAAATTCTTCGCTTATCACAAAGTCAGTTTGTGGCTAGGGGGTGGTAGACCCAAACAGTGCGATTTATAGTGTCGTGTGGCTTGAAGATTAGATATGAATATAGTAGGGCGTTGACAGTGCTGCCAGCTATCGACAGTATTAACTTAATTTGTAACTGTAAATAATTTGTTATCGTACATTGCCAATATGTCATTTAATTATTATTATATGAAATAATAAGAAAATCATGTAATATTATAAATAAACACTTAAAGTGACTACACAGGCTTTAAAGTCAGGCTGACAGACATACGTGTACTACAGTACCAATGCTTAATGGCTTCATATCTCTAGTGTTTCTTAATCGATTTTAGTAAAAACTTCACAGATTTTCAGTATTTTGTAAATGTTTTCAATGTCCGTTTTCAAATTGTTGATTCAAGATTTTTTTGTTTTTGAATACATGTTTATATCGTAAACCTGAAAAGGTTTACCCATTTCATGGGATAAGGGTATAAAAATAAGAAAAGAAAATTCAGCTTAGTGATATATTTATATAACCTTTGAGTTCATTTGACGAGTAAGGCTTATCATCGATATGACGAACCAAAGTTACCAATGAGGAGACTGACTCGTTTACTAACGTTTGTTCATCTTAATCAACCTTGTATTGATTTACTTGTGTTCTGAATAAAATTTTATTTATAGATATAATTATGGTTATATTCATCATGATATTACAGAACAAGTAAGAAGGCTCTAGTCGAGTACGCTCGACTAGAAGATACCCTTAACCCTTGATCATACAGACGGTCGAGCACATACACATACGATCTCAGAAAATACAAAAGCTAGAGACTCCAAATATTGGATATGAGCTCTCCTAATCCCTAGGCATAGCAAGTTTGTAAAATTTTCGATATGTAAGTATTCTTGATCAGCATTATCAGCCAAGTCGTTTTAGCCATGACAATCATTGTACATGGAGTGTTTCAAATGAAGTCTTCTTCATTGATGTACATGCCGTAATTTGCAGAAGTAAGTACAGTTAAAAATCCTGTTTTTGGCATAACCTCTGAAAATATCTGATATATATATTTCTTTTTGTGTATACCAACCCACAAAATTGTTAGCATGTATTTACTTGTGTTGTGTACTGTACATACTTAACATGTATTTAATATTCATATATTCACACATTTTTTTGGTGTCTCAGTTTCTGTTAATGCCGAATAAATTTACTTTCTGCGTTTAATTTAATTAAAAACAATTTTTTTATAAAATTTTTGGTATTATTTAATATGCAATCTCATAATGGCATATATCAAAACACTTAAAAATAAATGCAATGCGAGTTCTACGACTTACTTTTTTAATAAGACAAATTAACAAAATCAACAGATAGCACCGTAAAATGTTGCGAAAATATCTATCTAAATTGGCAACAGCGCTATCAGTTTCCGCGTACTGATGTTTGCTGGCGAATGGTCTCGTTTGATTCGAAGAACTTTTTAGACTTGTGATGCCTAAAAAAAATTGCGGATAATACAGCTTAAATACATTTAATACGTTTAATACGTCATAGGGGCAGACCGAATTGGCAGACGGCTTTGTCGATAACAGCTTTTGATGATAAATGAAAAATAATTGTGGTGGTAATTATAAATCATAGCATACAAATCAGGGAATTGTCAACGGCTTGTTTTACAACCGGCGATGGCAGTTTTTGGCACTACATATAAATATTAATTTAGACAGATATGTATATTTCTATTTATTATGGTACTCGTCATATATTTGGTCTGTCATATATTCAACTAAGTTTGACTAAGGAAATCAGAAAAATAATTGGAGCTTATCAGCCAACTATTTAATCTACAGTTCATGCGATTGTGTCTTATTTTTAATACTTTTAGATAAACGACTTTAAATTTATTGAGCAAAATGATTATTTTTGGTTAGGTATATTAATGTCGTTGGAAAGGCGCTTTTAACCGTGAACTTTACTTTTTATTCTTCAATTAAGATTAGTAGTGGCAATATAATTCAATTATCGCTACTTATAAGTGTGCAATTAAATCAAATCACGCTCCGAGTGAGTGAAAAATAATTTAAAATTGAACTCTAGCTGTTGAAACTTATTATTTATTATTTTAAGATATATTTAGGTCTGTGCGACTGATTCAAATCCTTTTCTTAATGAGTTGAGTTTTTTTATAATATGTATTCTACCAAGTCAGAGTTATATAAATTCTCATGCATATTATCGTTTTTAAGTAACTTAAAAATATTCGTAATTCTGTTATTTTATTTCCATGCTTAAACATTTTCTTAAATCTGAAATTTCTGAAGTTCTTAATACTAATGTGTTGTACGAAAAGTGATCTCCAGTTATGGATTAACGAAGTAGGATAAACATTTTTTATTTAAAAACAAGTAAGAAGACTCTAGTCGAGTAAGCTCGACTAGAAGATACCCTTAACCCTTGGCCGTACAGACGGATAGATGGTCAGGCTGACAGACATACATGCCTTTTGGCTGTACCAATGCTTGATAGTGTCATATCGCCGGTGTTTCTTAACCGATTTTAATTGCACAGAAGTTCATTATTTTGCTTATAGTTTCAATTTTCAGTTTTTTGAAATTCAAGATTTTTTTGTTATCGATTACATGTGTATATCGTAAGCCGGAAAAGCTATCGAAAATATGAAACAAACTTGTCATGCCTAGGGATTAGGAGTGCTCATATCCAAAATCTGGGGTATCTAGCTGAATTTGAAATGCTCAGTTTTCGCTCATTTTTAGAAATATTCAAGTTTCAATTAAAGCTTTTTTTGTCAGTCGAGTCAAAACAACTATCTTCGTCTGTATGTATGAAACCGTCGATCCCGTAATTTATATAAGCTAAAGTATCCAGAATATAAGCTCTCCCAAGCCCTAGGCAGTAAAAGCTTGTTTCATACCTTCGATAACTTTTTACGATATGCACATAGAATCGATAACATTAGCATCTTGAATTTTTAAATTGAATAAATCATTAAAATAAGTGAGTTTGCAGTATGCTTTTGCATTAGTTGTTATGAATTAGAAATTTATATTGCTTAAATTAAGCAAAACTCTGGTTTTTCTAATTGAGATTTTAAAACCATCTCAACTAAAATCAGCTCGAAATTGGTTTGGCTAGTTTTCTTCTGGATTTGGTTTCCGCCACAATTCCAATTGTCAAAATGCCGAAAGCTTAATGCTACTAAGTCAGTCCAGTGCGTGAGCCTATAAAAAAAATAAAGACGAATAAAGCTTGGTGGCTGATATTGCTGACCCGCTTACACTGAATCGTTAATCGTAATATGAACTCGATGTCAATGAACCATCGCAAAATAAATTCAATCAAAGGTCAATGAATGTTAATTATTTTAAACCAAATGAAAATATTTTTTCAATCCTCATTTTCAGTTTTTTGAAATTCAAGATTTTTTTGTTATCGATTACATGTGTTTATCGTAAACCTGAAAAGTTATCGAAAATTTGAAACAAACTTGTCATGCCTAGGGATTAGGAGAGCTCATATCCAATATTTGGAGTCTCTAGCTTTTGTAGTTTCTGAGATCGACGCGTTCGTACATACAGACGGTCGGACAGACAGACAGAAATGGCTAAATCGACTCACCTGTTGATGCTGATCAAGAATATATATACTTTATGGGGTCGGAGAAGCTTCCTTCTGCCTGTTACATACATTTGCACAAAAACATTATACCCTTTTTTACCCATTTCATGGGTTAAGGGTATAAAAAAAAAGGGTACCTGATCAACTTGGCGATCACTACCTATATCAGGCTACAAGAACTCGCCAAGGATTTCAAAAAAACATAAGTCAATCCTGGAGTGAGATAAGAGACATCCACATCCACAAAAAATTCGCCGATCCTAAGAAAATTGGATATGATGACAGCAGATACTTGGCTGCTGAGGATGCTGTCATTCTACAACAAGCCATGACAGTCAATGAAGTGGTTCAGCGACCTGAGCATACAGCATAATTTAATGCAGCACTACCTCTTCCTAAGGTAGAAATCCCCAAATTTAATGGAGATTATTTAAAATGGCAGCAGTTTCATGATATTTTCAAGAAAATTATATAAGAATCTCCGTTACCCATCATCCAAAAGATGTGGTATTTAAAGACAAATCTGACTGGAGATGCGGAACGCCTAATACGCCATCTGTCCTTAACAGAAGGAAATTACACAACAGCATGAAATATGCTTCGAGAGCGTTTTAGTAACAAGAGGGTACTATGTAACGCGTTAATTAATAAATTATTGGATCAACCAAACACAACAAATGAGACAAAATCTATAAAAGCTCTGCATGATAACATAAATGAAACGTTATCAGCACTTAATAATATTGGAATTGCTACAGAAACATGGGATCCAATACTCCTTTGCCTTTTAACAAAAAAATTAGATCGGCAAACTCATCTGTAATATGAGCAATCGGTTGCCAATGCAAGACAATTACAAACAATCAGTAGATTTTCACTATTTTTGGAACAGAGATTTTTGACATTGGAAGCTACGAGCTGTGCTGACAAAAAAAATGTCAGCACTAAACAAAATATATGCGTCTCGACAGGAACAGAATTCGTCTGTTATTTCTGTGAAAGAGCAAACCACGCCATATTCAAGTGCACTGAATTCCTTAAAAAATCTCCTTCAGAAAGATTAAATTGGGTTCAGAAAGCAAAATTATGTGTGAAATGTTTTAAGCGCGACCATACCGCAAAGAAATGCATAAAAAGGGATTGTTTCAAATGCAATAAAGGGCACAATACTATCTTGCATTTGGAAGATAAATCTGAAGTGAAAACAGCAGCTTCTGCAAGTAGTGAACAAAAAACGTATGTACTTCTTGCCACAGCACGAGTCCTTATTGAAGGAAATAATGGACAAATAGGAGAATTCAGAGCTTTACTTGACTCTGGATCACAAGCCAATGTCATCATAGAAAGGGCATTAAAAATGCTAAATATAAAGAAGCAAAGATCGGAATTACAAATCAATGGAATTGGCGGACAAACACAAACATCGAAATCTAGAGTTAATGTTACGCTTAAGTCGCATCATAACAAATTTAACTCAAGATTTGAAGCGATAGTATTGTGTCACTTAATAACGGATCAACCAGCACAGCGAATTGACACATCTCGTTGGAAATTTCCAGCAAACATTACTTTGGCGGAGCCTACTTTTGATAAACCTGGAAAAATAGACATCATTCTAGGAGCAGAATATTATTTTGAAATTATTCAATATAATCATTTAAAAATTGGAAGAGGAACACCAAAGCTACTAAAAACCAAGCTTGGTTGGATCATAGCAGGAAAGCTTCAAGATGCATCATCGACAGCAAGTACATGCTCAGTACAAACTGAAGAAGAGAAGCTAGATCAACAAATAGCAACATTTTGGGAATTGGACTCATTTGAAATCAAAACATCTTGCTTTTCACAGTTGGAGAAGCAATGCGAAAATCAGTTTTTGCAAAACGTCAAGATTGCAGTCGACAAGAGACTCATCGTTCGACTCCCATTTTTGGAAAATACTTCAGCCTCAGGGGAGAGTCGCAATTTAGCAACACGACGATTTTTCTGCTTGGAAAAACGACTCACCCGAGATCCTGTGACTAAGGCCAGCTACATTCAATTTATGAAAGCGTACGAAGCCCTGGGTCATATGAAGGAGATGCATGCAAAGGAGATAGCAAAGGCACGGTATTTCATACCACATCATTGTGTAGTCAAACCCGACAGCTCTATAACAAAATTAAGAGTAGTTTTTGATGCTTCTGCAGTAACATCATCTGGATACTCACTTAACGGCTTGATGCTCAAGAGACCAACGGTTCAAAATTCAATATTTTCAATTTTGCTCCGATTTAGAATACATAAATATGTATTCACAGCGGACATTGAAAAAAGGTATCGTCAAATTTGGATGAATCCCGATGATCAGTACTATCAGTCCATAGTATGGCGCAGCGATCCATCAGAGGATCTAAAATACTACAGACTAAAAACAGTCACTTATGGAACAAAGGCAGCACCATTTTTAGCCACGAAATGCTTACAATATCTGGCACAAAAGGCAAAAAGAGAACTTCCATTAGGAGCTGCTGCCTTTGAACATGATTTTTATGTTGACGACTGCATACCAGGGGCGGATACACTACCGGAGGCTCTTCAGGGACAACCACAGCTTAATAAGCTCCTCCATAATTCCGGATTTAAGTTGAGAAAATGGTGTAGTAATAAGATTGAACTACTACAAGAAGTGCCGAAGAAAGACATTGTAGCAAATATCCAACTAGAAGATACCGCATACGAGGATTGCTCCATTAAAACCCTTGGAATCACTTGGAACCCCAAAACAGATCGCTTATGTGGTAAAACTGACATTATCACTAAAGAGAACATATCAAGAGAGATGTTATGTCTGAAATCTTTAGAATTTTCGATCCTCTAGGATTGTTCTCACCAGTGGTCATGAATGCAAAAATCTTTTTGCAACACCTTACAAAGGAAGGATTTAGTTACCAAGAAGATCTTCCAGTTAATCTTCAAGACGAATGGAAACGAATCAAATCACATCTAGCCCAAGTCAACACAATAACATTACCACGTCTGGAACTAAAACAATGCAGCTGACGTACTGTCTAGAGGAACATCTGCTGCAAAATTTGCCAAAGATAGTATGTGGTTTTATGGTCCATTGTTCCTACATGGATCACCTTTAAAATGGCGCCCACCATTTGTCGCTACTAAAGATGAGATGGAGAGCTCAAACCCTCCAAGGAATAGTCAAAAATCAATAATGACTATCACCAGAGAAGAGGATATCATTTATAAAATTAGGCGTAATGGATCATTCAATAAGCTAGTAAGTATTATAGCTTACTTGATGCGCTTCCGAAAAGGAAAGAAGCACACCAGCCAAATTATAGAGTTCAATGAACTCCAAGAAGCAAACAAAATCATTGTCCGCAACATACAATGATATGATTTTATGAACGACATAAAACAAATTAATTCGGCTGAAGGAACCGCAAAGAGAAAGTTCCATTAAATCTCTAGCCCCTTTCCTGGATCAGGATGGCTTCTTGCGAGTAGGAGGTCGACTGGAAGCAGCGCACATATCATTCAACATCCGATGCTGTTACCATACAACGATCCAATCGTAAAAATCTTATTTGAACAAGTTCATAAGGATAATATGCATTGCGGCCCCCAAGCATTGCTGACCATATCAAGACAGCAATTCTGGACGATAAAGGGAAAATGTATGGCAAGAGCTGTTTTTCAAAACTGCATCAAGAGCACTAAAGCAAAGCCAAAATTAATGGGGCAGATTATGGGAAATCTACCACCACTCCGCGTCACACAAGCAAATCCATTTTTGAACTCTGGTGTTGACTACCGTGGACCGTTTAATATCCACTACAAAATTCGTGGAAAGAAGCCCAACACAGCATATATAGCAATATTTTTCTGCGTCACGACAAAGGCAGTTCATCTGGAGTTAGTAAGTGATCTTACCACCGAAGCATTTCTGGCAGCACTGGGACGTTTCATTAGTCGCCGTGGAAAGTGTCAAACGTTGCACTGTGATAACGCAACAAATTTTGTAGGAGCAAAAAACAAACTACAAGAACTAGAGGATGAAATCTACACAGAAAAGGCTCAATCTACAATAATTCAGGAATGTAACAATAGAGGAGTTCAATTTAATTTCATACCTCCTCGAGCACCACACTTTGGCCGACTATGGAAGGCTGCAGTAAAATCAGCAAAACATCTTCTATTAAAAAATGTTACAACGGCCAATTTGACATACGAAGAGTTGGAAACCGTCATTGTCGAAGATAGAAGCGATACTCAATTCTCGTGCATTAACGCCTCTATCTGATGATCCAAATGATATCACTGCATTAACACCAGGACATTTCCTTATTGGAGAACCATTAAACGCGCCAGCCGACAGTGAACCAACCCAGCAACCCAAAACACTAGGACAACGATGGCAAGCAGTGTCCAAATTAAAGCCCTCATTCTGGACACAGTGGTCTCGGGAATACCTACAACAGCTACAACAACGTCAAAAATGGAGAAGGTCGACAGCTAACATCAAAGAAGGAGCACTGGTGATACTTAAAGAAGACAACACTCCAGTCTTACAATGGCCCATGGAAAAAACAATTTTGTTAGAAACCACCAAAGGAATCTTTAAGAGGGAGATTCAGCACGTAGCTCCTCTATTTAATGAAGAGGAGCCCACCCACAAGCACCCAGCAGATGATCCTATGGAAAGTGATCAATTAGATGAAAGTTCACACCATAAGAAAAGGAGGCAGATTAATATCTGTTTCTAAACAGATACAGCGATGTTGGTTATGTTGCTTCTATTGCCGCTTACATTGGCACAATCAATAAACATAACTCAATTCGGTCACAACCTGGCATATATTTTGAAAAAATTGGAACAACACAATTAGCAGTGTCTGAATGGACAATAGTGGCCTACTTGGATTTAAAAACTTATTGGAACGACGTAGACACATTTTTAAAAGGCACCACAAAGATTGGCCAAATGTGTTCCAAACTTAACGGCATACCTGCATGCAAGGGAATGTATCAACACTTCCGCCACATAGAAGAAGTATTTATAGAAAACATGTTGTTGACCAAATCACGCCAACAGAGAGCACCATTGGACATCGTAGGAAACATCGCAAGTAGTTTGTTCGGAGTATTGGACTCGACATATGCAAAGGATATGTCAAAAACCATACTGGAAGTGAAAGGAAATGAATACCATCTCATGGAGTTATTACAAAACCAAACTTCATTGATTGACTCCACTATTAACGTCTTGAAAAGAGATTAAATTACTAACTCAAAGCGATTAAGCCAGTTGGAAGATCAAATAATGTCAAATTTCAAATGTCATAGAAGATGAGTCTCATTTCCATACTTTTCAATGGTACATTATGCTGTCGTCACAGCTTACGGCAATGACTTCCAATCTACAACGAACGCAAAGCGAGATCATTAAAATACTGACTGATGTACGCCACAATACCATAAGTCCTCTTCTAGTGTCACCTCGGCAGCTAAAGGATCAATTTGACAAAATAAAAAATTATCTACAACCAGATCAAATGCTTCCAGCCACCATAGAGTACATGCTCATGGCATACAAAATGATGAAAGCAGAAGGCACCGTAGTAAACAATCACGTTATTATTAAAATAACGTTGCCACTGATATCAACGTCAACACTGGATCTATGCAATCTAATACCTATACCAGCGTCAAGTCAACATGGATTTCAAGTGTTTAAAATTAAAACACCTTACTTTGCCATCAACAATTATCGGGATACATTTGTTGAGTTGACTACGGAAGACATAGCAAACTGTCATCAAAGATCCACTAATAATTTCATCTGCTGCAATAAACAATCACTGTTCCCTATCGACATGAGCTGCACAATGCAACTGTTTCACAGCAAAACAGATTCTTTCTGTCCGACTGAAGGAATTAATAAATCATTCATGTGGCAGCAAATGTATAGGATGAACCGTTGGATATTTTCAACAAAGATTCCATTAAAATTCTCTGCAGTCTGCCTCGATGGATCTTCAATTATCCAGTTGCATAATACTGGGATGATAACTGCAAAGGCAGGATGTACCATACGCAACTCATTAATTACCGTAACCAGTCAAAGCGTCATGGAAACAGCATTGTTGACATCAACAAAATACATGGAAGTCTTGGGCTACAATAAGCTTCAAAAACTACAGAGGAAACTTATACCAAACAAACATCTTCATCTACCATACAAACATCCAAACAATGCATCAACGTATTCCAATGTACATCGGATTATTATATATGATGGTCATGCTGGCAATTTACTGCGTTAAAAAATGGCGCTTAACACAGGAATCACCTCAACGAGCTCAACCATCAACGACACCCAGAGATGAACACCATGCTAGAAATCAACCATTCACCATTAATTTAAATGATGGTTGAATCAACATTCAACGGCCGGGAGGATGTACGATTTTATCAAGAGCAGCAAATCGTACGCTGCAGATAGCGCAGATACACAGCCATTAAGATGCACCCAAACCACAGGCTATGATAAGAAATAGGTTCACACCATCTGTAAGCAGATGCACCCGAGCCATGGTTGGTGATTAGAAATAGGTTTTCACACCATCTGTTTAGCTGCATGCAGTAAGCAGATAGTATCACAGGCAGGGTCATAAATAAGATAATTATAAGACATGTACACTCATTGATAATCATTGATTGTTTAGGTTAACTTGTAGATAGCTTAACTAGTCCTAAACAAACCTTATACCATAAGAATTCTGTATATAAACCATGCATTTTTACTCAATAAATCAGTACGAAAAGAACTTCTTACGTATTCACTTCGTTGAGCCCAATTTGTCCAACGTACCGATTGCGGCGACATTTGCTACTGGTACATGAACCGGAAGCATATCAAAACATATTTCAGCATTAGGTAAGTGGACCATTTTTCCTACAATAACGACTACTCAAACTGGGTTGACAATGAATCCATCTGAAAAGTATCTTGGTATCGTTCTCTATTTTTGTCTCTTAGCTCGTTTATGCAGTTGGATCTTCTTTTTATTGCAGTGGGATCAGTTGTCAAAATCGACGTTATTGGACTACTATATCATATACAGGTCATTTAAATCAAGATTTTATCACGGAACAAGTAAGTTTTATTTTAAATTTACAATACTATTCAGCATGCCTTATTTGTTCTCTATGACTTCACAATAACATTTTTTAAAAATAACTTAAAGAATTGGATTGCCACTTGAGTTGAAAGGGGTTTGTCTGTATGTAAAAAATTACAGTTGTACTGGTAAATGTGACACATACTTGGCTTAATTATAATTTTTATCTCAAAGTGAAGTGAATTGCACTGTGCGGCAGTTGAAGTGGAAAATGTTTGATAAGTTTTCAATTAAATTATACAAAGCACTAAAATCTAATTTTTTTTATTTGCAAAGTGAAACAATTTCAAGTGCTCGACTAGAAAGTGATAAGAAAAACGAACATACAAATTTTTGTTAGTTGTGTGTGAGTATGTGCCATGTTATGGCATACTACTAGTCGTATGTGTAATCTTTATATCCAACAGTTTCTTAAACAATTTTGCATTGTCAGCAGACGAACAATGAAGTCAACTGATGCATTTGCAGCTCAAACTTTAAACAATATTTTTGCTTATGAAATATCCCAGCATTAAGTAGGTGTGTGAGTGTGTACAAGTACAATAAATTTAAATAAGCTAGTGCTACAACGGTGGAAAAAGTGACATATGTAGAGACAGCTGAAGAAGGCAGTGGAGCGGGGCGAAAACCAAATCGGAAGAGTGATAGGGACAGTCAGCTGTCTAAAAGTCAAGTCAATGTACAAATATTTACTTTACATACTATACGTATGTATGTACACGTAGCAGCTGCAGCAACTAAATGTAAGCATTTCCGCACATTACACCTGAAGTTGAAAACTTTGCTGATGCCAAAAACTTGGGTCCAAGAAATATGTCTAACGGTCTGTCTCTCTTTAGCTGGCACTGACTCTTTCTGGCTGGTAAAGCCAATTTGAATTGTAAGCAAAAGCCGGATATAACAAAGTTCTTAAAACGGAAACGTTTGCTGCATCTTCAATGTCAAAAAGCCAACAACAAAATGCGTTGCCAACTAACACTGACACTGCCCTAACTTTTTGCGCCAAGGCTCAAAGGTATGCCCGCACCCACGCAGCCTGTGTAAGCCAATTCCCTATCCATATCCCACAATTCCATTCCCATTTCCATTGCCAGCTCTCGTCTCACCCTCCCAAGTTACAATCTATAGCTGCAACCACAAACGACAGACTTTTAAAATATAGTTTGATAAGTAAGCTTAAAACTTTACAATCCCTCCAACACCTACCCCATTTGGCCATCTGCACAATCGCCTGTATTTCTCAAACAGCTGCTGCATGTGAGAAAAATTAATTTACATTTAAATTAAATGAACATGTCATTGAGCAAAAATTGTTGAATGTTCATTCTATTATTTATGTATTTACGGCTGACAGTTAATGAAACATTTGCAAACTGGCCTTTCATGATTATTGCAAAAATTCATCACTTCATCACCAATAGCCCGTAGCCAAAACGAGTTAATCAAATAATTTTCATAAATATCACAAAAACTTTAAGCAAGAAAATTCAATTGTACAAAATAAAAATATTTTAAGCTTACTTTTTACCTCTTGCATTATATAAAATAATAAAGAAATCATCGTACAGTTCAAAAATTAATTAAATTGAATATACGCGATAGCAACGCGTTGAAAAACTGAAGTGTGTATTTTTTTGTGAGTTGTTTGGTCATTTAAAACTTGTGTAAATAGGTTTTTTTTATACATATTTTTTATATTCCTAGTCAATAAAGCAATTTCACTATTTTTTTTACAATACAACAAACTATTAAAACTGATGTCTAGCTTTCAATGCGTGGCTTAAAATAGAGAACACATCATTTTTTAGCGTGTCCATGCAAATGAGTTTATTATTATGAGCTGGCCGCAGAAGTCAAAGCAACCTAAGTGTGCCCTTTTGCAGTAATTTATCTTTTTTTCTCTTATTCTCGTTACTTGCAGGTGCCAAACGAATAACTGGAAAGGCAACAGAAAAAAAAAAACCAGATAAAAAAGCGATAAAAGTTGTGTGGAGCAGACAGCGAAGTATGGGTTATAAACTCGTTTACATACAGTACTTAGCTGCAACACATCGAGACAGACGACATATGATTCACATACATATGTACTCACACCGTGCATGTGTGTGTGTCAGCCATGTAATGCGTTTTACGTAACTATGTTACATTTTCCATTTTGATTGCAATATGCTAAGCATTCTATAACAAGATATTTCGCACACTCACACATAGATAATGCGTGATATGAAATGTGTTTACCTTTTAACACGTTGCACACTTTTATAGCATACTTTCAGGCTGCACATTTATTTTACCCACTCTGTCATACGGAATTTGTCATCACAAAGCCGGCCAACGGCTTAAAGTTCTTTAAAAACATAAATTTGTCAGCAAAGCTAATAAAATAATATACATCTACAGTCTAGCGTCCGAATGACTATAAGAAAGCTGCCGCTGCCGCAGTCACTGCCGCTTGTTTACTCACATACCCTGTAAACCAAATGGAGCGAGAACAAAAAATGACATTGTAATACACGTGAAAACTCATTAAATAAAAATAATAGGAAAATTTTTACTTTGTTGTATTGAATATCAGGCTTATTTATTTTGTGGTGGGTCCAGTTCATAGGGTATATTTGAGTTGCTTTGGTTTTAACGTCGCTTGCAGCAATGTGAGGGAAAAAGTGACCAAATGAAATGCAAGCAACGAGCTAATAAAAACCAACTTTGCCGCTGCAGCGCCGGCGACTTTGACTTCCTTTTTAGTGTCACACGAAAATAAAACTGAGAATAACGAGCCAGCTAAAAGCAACTGGCCACGGCGAGGCTGGGCCACGCCCCCGTCGCCAAACGCCAACGCCCGCGCACAGTTGCACAATGAAATGTAGTTCAAAATTATGAAAATTATCTACCACGCCATTTTTATGCCAGAAACTTTGCATCTAAATGTCCATAAAAGCGGAAGCGTCGCGTCGCATCGTGTCGCCAAACGGCACAAAAAAAACACACACACAGAAGAAGAACGTAAACGAACAGCGCAGATAAGTAATATAAAAATAGAGGAAAAATTATATGGCAACGCCAGTGCCAGCGACGGCATTTTTGTGCCCCTCTATATGTGGTGGGTACGTGTGGGCATTTTTCGAGGGCCGGTAGGGGTGTGTCCATGTCTGCTGGGCAGCATTTAGAAGTCGCTTTTGCCTTGCAGACGGCATGTCATCATTATAATAGAAATTAAGTGCAGCTCCAGTTGCAGTCACAGCATCCAAAGCATCAGCAAAAGGCAGTAGTACTTCAGAGCGTGGCTCCCTTTTGCAGCATTTGCTTTTATAATGGGTAATAGAATTAAAATTACTTGGACGCATGCCACGCAAAAGCGAACGGCTACAGCTACAGCCACGGCAACGACAATGACAACGACCAGAACGGCAAACGCCAAACAATAGCGACGAGTCATTAAAAACAAAGAGCCAAAGCCAGCGCCAAGTTCTCTGCTTCCCCTGTCTGACGGTATTTAAGCCGATTGCACTCGCAATCACATTTTTAAATTCAAATTGTAGCGCAAATATAATAAAGAATTTTTAAACAACCGCTTGCCGCATTTTTCTTTAGATAACACTGTGTGTTCATATTAAATGAAATCAATATGAAACTAGTATCCATTCTGCGACCATCAAAAATATTTGTATTAAAAAAGTTGTACTTGTTTTAATTGCTTGTTCAAATTTTTGATTCAGGGCCTGAAGGCTATTTTGTTGAAATTTAATTAAGTGTAATGCCCCTGGCCTTGAAAAAATATGCATTATTTTTAAATATAAGTTTATTTTAAGCTTTATTTGTTTTACATATTTAACACAAACCTAAATAAAAAAAAGAGTATTTGAAAACATACTTTAATTAAAAGAAGCCTTTTAACTATAGACGAGGATATTCATACTAGTTTGCTTATTGGTCTATCGGTCTATCTGCATATCTAATTATTTTTCCAACAACAAATAAGTCGACAATATCAATCCTGCAGCACCAATAGCTAAGTCTATAAAATTTATATTATATATTATCATACACATTCTAAAGAGGAGATAAAAAAAATTTTAAATCTAAGATTTTTAGTTTTATTTCGCTTAGTGTAAATAGTTGGTGATTGTGCGATACACAATAATCAATAGAAAACAATGTTAAAAGAGTTCACGACAGAGTTTGTTTCAAAAATAGGCAATAAATACACTGACCCCATTTATATATTTTTTTCTACTGTCTTCTTAAGATAGTCAATGCCGTAGTAGTTGATACTCCCATCCCTAAATACTATGCAACACATCATTTCAATTAATCTCCGTTGAACAATCCACCATCAACCTTTGAGCGGAATGACAAACACTACGTACCTAACCAGCATCAGGTCTTATCAGCACAAACATATTGCAATTCTGCAGTTTTGGCCAATACATACACTTAAAACATTCATACATACATACATTCATATGTAAGTTGAGAGATAATTTTCCACATTTAACATTCAACTGCATTGACGCTGCACATTTGTTAACTTTCTGCAATCATTTTGCGTAAACTATACATTGCACTTTACATGGAATGTATTTAATATATGTATATATATATAAATTCGCAACATGAGTGCAGAAAATTAATAAATGTGCAAATAAATAAAATTAAACTATATATATATATATATATATATATAGTGACATATTCAGATCACGCTGATCGCTCATGTGCACACTCATACCAACACCCTTCCTAGAATCATAGCAGGCAAAGAATGCAATTACCAAAGGAAAACCCCGAATAGATGGCAGGTCAAAGGATCATCAGCATACCAACACCCTTCCTAGAATCACAGCAGGCAAAGAATGCAATTACCAATGGAAAAACCCCGCGTAGATAGCAGATGAAACTGATAAAGCAGACCATAAAAACAGAAGTGCGAGGTTTCCTTATGGATAAAACCATTAGCATAAGATAGTTACACTTGGTACACCAATGGGTTAAGACGTGTTTTAAAAATAAAGAATTGTAATTTTTTTAAAAAACTAAAACCGTGCTTAGACTCACAATTATATATATATATATGTACAAAAAGGTAGCCATTTGTTTGAAAAGGACCACAAAACAAATGCAAAAGCCGCCATAAAAATATTCAATTAAAGTAAATATTTTATAAAGTCTTATCAACAGTTTAACTATCTGGAAAAATAAATGTGCATGTTAAATGCTACATTGTCCCAAAAAGTATTAGCTTGATTAACGCCAAGTCAAACCAAGGAATAATCTTCTGCAAACCTCATCTAAAAGACAGAAATAATAATTGCCAATTTTTTGGTTTTATTATTTACGCCCACAAACTGAACCAACAAATGTAGAATACTTTTAGTATCGGAAGTGCATTTAAGCAATGCAGACCGAACAAAGAGTAGTCTGACCTGTGACCACAGCAATGAAAGGTGGTTAGCCACACATGCTTTTACGACTACTAGGAGACTGGAAAAGAGTACAAGTGAAACAGACAATAGGAAGTGCAGATAGCAACAGCATCGCATCGATAACGATCAGAAAACATGGGAATACTTTGCTCCAAACAAAAGCACTCGAAAACCGAAGTTGTGAAAATAACTGTGATAAACTGTGTTTACGCACAGAAAACGGGAAATTGAAATTTGAGGTGAGACGCTTGCTCACTTAATTTTAGCTCGACAAGGAATTAAGTTTTGTAGTATTGCATTCTGTGTGAGTGTATTAGCGATTTCATCATGCTATTGGACTGTGAGCAAATTGCAGTACTCTTGGGTGGAGGTTGATGTTGGGTTTGAGTATGTTTAAAGTCAGATTCATAAGGCCCCTCATTGATTTGGCATCAGCAGAGAGCGCTTTAATGCGCTAGAGGACTGGTCCAATTTATTGAGACAACGTTTATGGGGCAATGATAACAAAGCCGTAAGTATTCAATTTGTCTTAATATCAGCACAAATTGCATGTCATAAGTTCAATTGGCAACAAACACAAGTTTCAGTGCCCCAAAATTAAACTGCAGCAGGGCAGGCAAACAAAAACCTATCTACAATGTCGAAAAACAACAAATCAGGAAATCGTGGAATTAAGCGCCTGACATTCTGGCTTTACTGTCACAGCAGGACAATCAATTTTATTGCAAAGCCAAACGCAAGCGAACAACAAGAACTTCGCATTATAAGCATCAAATAAATATAAAGCCATGCTTGTTGGTTCGTTGGCCGATTTGGGTTTATGGGTCACAGTCACCTCAGCTAGTTTTGAGCAAAGTACTCGTTACTGACCGACCAGTTTTTCTCCAACATTTTGTTTAGTTTCCTTTTTTTTTTTGTCTTACTATTTCGTTTCACTTTTTGATCTGACACGTGGCTATAATTTTCAATTTATGGCACACTATTTGGACATGGGTTCCCACACTATCAACGTCAACGTTGATATGTGCATTACGGTAAATAAATCAAATCAAATGTCTTATGATTTGTCTATGCGAGTGTGAGTGTGTGCGAAATTTTTACTAAAACAAGTGTAATTTCCTGCAAGTGCTTTCAATGTACGCCTATATGATATCATGAAATCATGACATGAAAAGCAATATGAAAATGAAATCACTTTATGTTGCTTTTTCTTTTGGAATATAAATTTATATATATATCAGTACAAAGACCAGGTTAAGGCGGCGAAACTATACAATTAATCTTGATAAGGCAAATTCAAGTTTTGCATTGAAATACAAGTCTTTTCTTTGCATCTGAGATTATGTTTTCAGTAAATATCTTAAACCTTGCTGGAGCTTACCATAATGAAGAATGGTAGTACTGGAATGAAGTATATGAGAATAAAATAGAATCACTGTTCTTAATCACTTTTATGCAAAATTTTTCTGCGTGATTGCTTTTCTTAATAAAGAGATTTAATAAATAGAAAACTATCAAAGATATCATTGAACTGTTCATAAAGTTCTGTTCTATTCATCGCTGAAGTGTAAACATTTATGGCATTCCGACAATAATCAAATGTCCAGATAAATCTCGTGCGCTGAGCAGTCAGACAGAAGCACTCACAAAAAAGATTTTGTTTTAAGCACAGTTAGCTGCAAAATTGCACTGAACCGCATTAGAGAATAAGCGATGGAAATGCACATTGAAGACTACTGAAAAAACTGTAAATGTGCCTTTGACAGCTAACAAGCGAGCATCTATCAATAAATTTTTTGCAGTCATTCAAATGAATCGAATTAAGAGGCAGAGTTGTTGGCTCTGTTGATTGCGACGACTGGCTATCAATGTCCGACATTGTAACATTACTTGGTTTGAATGCTTGGCAAAATATTTTCAAATAAAGGTAAGTTTATAGGCAAGCGGACGGCGAAAAGGCGAAGGTGCAGCTGGCTGTCTGCATGTAAATCACGAAAAATGCTCAAAGCTGTGGAAAACGAATTATCAAGAGTGGCGAGGGGGGCTACGGAGAATGGGCACTGTGTACACTCGGAATTACATTTTCCAACTAGTTAAAAAAAGGACAATTTAAGATAATGTTTATATATTTTCGAACAAAAAAATCAAGTCGTTTTATTTATTTGCTGTGTTTGTTGCATTATTACATTATTATACATTTTAGAAGAAACATATTAAAATCTTGTTTTCACATGTTTTGTGACATTTTTTTTCTATACATTAGAGTTTATTCCGAGTGTATGAACAAGCATTTTCTGAAAGAGACGGAGAAGGAAGGGTTGAGATAGTGTGTATATGCTCTATACACTCGTATGCTAACGGGCAATCACTAACCGCTGTCTCATTTTTAAACGCAATTGGTCAACGCACACAAACACACACACACACACCTCGTTCGTGCAGACGTGACAGTTGGGCAGAGTCTGGCAGATTCATGAATAAACCATGAACGGCCAACACCAGTTAACAAAAACAGCCAGGACGGCTACCAGCCAGGACGGCTACCAGGCAGGCGGCAGGCAGGCAGGCAGGCAGTAAGGCAGTAAGGCAGAGATGCAAGAGAGGGCAACAAAAAAGTGAGGTAGCGCTGCATTCACATCCTTGCAATGGATTTTTAGAGGCTTTAGCCTCGGCCTACAATGGCAAAACTGCATATTTTGGCTGCGTTGTCGCCCCAGCCTCATAGGACACTTCCCCACAACCACTACTACACCCCATCGCCAATGCTTAACGCTTACAAAAGTGCTTAGCATATTTTGCACGTTATGGCCACAGTTGCAGCCGGTGCGCACTGAAAGTCCTTATTATTTCAAAAAAGGTATGCGCACACGAACTAAAAACTTTTGGGTCTTAAACAGTTTGCCACAAAATAGATTACACAAGTATAAGATGCATGCGGCTAGATCCGAGCGAGCGAGCGAGCATGTTGCAGTTATTAAACAATTGCACGCATGACTGCAACATCATTGAAATTAAATGTATAAGCTATGTATATCTTAAAGGGAACGTAGAGCAGGGGGGGGAGGGGGGAAGGAGGAAGGAAGGCGTGGCATACATTTTAAGCAACTGCAGCTTATCAGTTCTGGCCACACTGCAGCTGGCAAACACAAAGTAAACAGAGCGCACACAAGAGGGTCAAAAGCAGAATTTTGGTTACTGCTTATCCGCTTGCAACATGCAACAGCAAGTAGCAACTAGTAAGTGGTAAGCATAAAATCTATTCGACTTGAACATTTTTATGAAATTTGAACACAAATTAAAATTAAATGGACAATCGGCAGCATCAGCAACAGCAATAGAAGCTTTCTTGTTGCCACAACTTTTTGCAGTTTTAAGAGTTTAAACAGCTTTAAGTGAAATTTCTGAACACTCATACTCCGTGCGGGCGCGGTCTCGAAACGGCTGCCAACAAATGCACAAATGCGGCCAATTTTCAAGTCTCAGCTCTCAGGCTCCTTTCGGCTTTGCCACGCGCTGCTTTTGCAAAAAAAAGGACATATAAAAAAATATATAAAAACAGCAAGAAGAAAACTTGATCGTTAGCAGGAAATTTCTGCTAAAAAACTTTGCTGCTGCCAACTTTGCACAGTCTTTTTACGTGCCGGTATAGCTTATCGTTAATAAGTTGAGCCAGAAAAGCGCTAAAAATAAACAAGAACATAAATAGTAACTCTTGTGCTGTGGCTAATACGAGAATTAAATACCCTTAGACTTTATTAATTTATTAGAGAATTCATATGGAATTGATTTACGAATTTCACCAACAGACAGCTGTTAAAATATTTGGTGACCTAAGCACAACCCGGAATCTTATTCGGTCTTAACCTTAACATTCTAAAACGAATCTGTCTATATATCGTATATTATAGTTATTCACTTTTAGATCACTGCAATTGCGTTCAGTCATAAACAAATCAATATTTCAAATTTTCTCTTAACCTTTTGATTACATTACTTTGATTACATAAGCTCAATATGTCAAAAAAAATGTCAAATAAATTTGAAATCAATGGGTCAATAAAGTTCTCAATATGGAAACGAATAAAGCTTATTAACAATTGATCATTACTTTAATAAATCTTCCTTTTATGTGATTTTTACTATTTGCTTAAAATTAGTTCCCCCAACTCTATACAAACACATCCATTTTTCAATTTCATCCATTTGTAAAATTAAACTATTCTTAAATCCTACAACAAAATGCATAAAAATCGATTCAGTCGATATGGAATAGTTCCCTTACATATACACGCTTAGAAGATTTATAAGCAAAATGATATATTCTTGTATACACTAAGACGATACATATTTAAAAAAAAAAAGCTTTTGGTACTCTTCGACAAGTGCATAATTTGAAATATAAAAGTTGTATTGGCTGCCACGCCATCCTCTTTTGGCTTGCCTCGAAGGTGAGTAGCCAATACTTATAGTTCTCAAAAGCTGATAACGTGGTTGAACGTCTCCCACACTTGCACCCACTCCCTATTTGTTCAACCCTCCCTAACCCATTTAAGATTTGCTTGGGTTTGGCTAAGCAGACAATAAAAAAAGGAGAAAAAGAAAATTGTGTACACAAAATTCTTCCATTGCGCTGTGTTGAAGTGTTAATAATGCACTTTTGCCAAGAGATGAAAGTTGTGGCACAGTTTCAGAAGCATCAGTAAAGTCTGCAGCAAGTAAGGGTGAGTTTCGCAGCAGCACGCACAGTTTCAGTTTTATAAGCCTACTTAGAGTGAGCTCTCGTACTCACTCAGGGATGAGTTTGTTTTGGGGCTCTAGCTTTGAAAAGCTTTGGATCTGGTATCTCTGTTTGGTACGACGACCTGTAGTCGACCTTGAGAAAATTGTGTCGTGCATTAATTTCAAATAGATTGAAGATTCAAGCACCTTCTGAATGTGTGCGTGTGCCATTTAGAAGAACGTGCTTCACACACACACACACTTGCTATCATTCACTCAAACGCTTGTATGATTCCGCTGTCTGAGCCAACTCTCAACTAGTCTGCTATAACGTGTGCCGCAGCTGCAAGCTTTTGATGTTTTCCTTACACACATCTACTATTCACGCACTCGCACACACACACACACAATCTGGCATTTATATGTGCCAGGAAAACGTTTAATTAAGTCACTTGAATGCGCAGCTAGTTGCTGTGGCATTTATTTTCAATGATGTTGCTAATGTTGATGATGATGATGCCTGCCTTCAATGGAGGATTACAGAGTTCGGGTCTGGTAAAACATCCCAAAAACCTACTGTAAATGTGTGTCAGCTGTCTCACTGTGTGTGTGTGCTCTTTTGCTTAGCTGTTTTGTTTGTTTGCACTACCTGGTGGTGACCTTATCAAGCATGTCAACTAATCACATTTCTGCTCTCAGCTATTTCAAAGTGCGCATTGTGATTTTTATGTGTGTTCATTTATACACAAGCTTCTATATAAGTACCTACATATCTAGTATACATGTTTATTTTTATGTATGTATGTGTGCGTCTTGTCTATTCATTTAGAGGGAGTCTGAAATCGGGTTAGTGGTGTATACAAAGCTGACTTAGTATGAGGTTTACATCAGAAGAGGTATAATGGTGTGAGCATGACCACGGAAACTCAACACACATTATTTAACTTAATCACATATTGCTGCTAGTGGTAAATTAACTAGGCCGCTGCCTACCTGTATTCAACAATAAAACTTAAGTGTTTTTTTGGAGTTAGGGATTAAGAGTACATAAAAAAAGAAGTTTTAAATTTAAATAAAAAAAGAAGATATAATAAACAAATTAAACAAAATACTAAACAATAGTGCTAATGCATTAAGTTCGTCGTATTACATTTCATTATTCGTTTTACTAAATCTATTCCATATATACAAGAGAACAAGAAAATAGGGACTATTATACTCAGCTGATGAATGTAAAAAATATATTTGATGTGCAATAACCAACACGATACTTATGCCACGCCCAACCGCTCCGCCTCTAAGTTTTGAGCTATATCCATAGTTATTTGTATTAAATACATTAGTCTGCATTAAGTAAAAACAAAATTCAACATCCAGTACCTGAACTTATATGTATTAACTGCATTGATTTCACCACAAACTTTATTTGATTTGTAAACAAATATAAAGATAATGAAGTCAATCCTCCTAATTATCGATTTTTACGCAGTAAACAAAGCAATAAATCCATAATGGTTCATTAAAATCCAAAATTCTTTCTTTAAACGCACTTTAAAGTAATGTTTTATAATGTTTATTGCTTTGCACAGAGCAACCATTGCAGGTGTATGTGTGTGTGTCTGTTTGCAGTACAACTGCAGTTGTTCTATTATCTAATCAACACTAGTGATATATGTATGCATGTTGCTATAAATGGTTAAATAAAAAAAAGCAACAACAGCAACGAAGAACATACATAAGAATATAACATATTATTTAATGGCCATTGCTGACCTGTTTCACAATGTGGCAGCCATACAAAGACAAGACAGCAACAGCAGCAAGCACATAAGTAAAATGCTTTTTGTGGTCACCACGTAACTACCACTCTTCCAGTTGTTGTTGTTAAGGTCATGTTTGTTGCTTAGGTTTAAAATTATTTATGCTAGCACCGATAATTCCCATGATTAATGCGCAACTTGTGCAGTTTTGCACTGTTTGTAATTAGTGTTGGCAAATGTTTAGATAAGCAACTCCTTGCATTAGCCTCTATTCTGTGTGCTTGTGATTGTGTTAGTGTCCGTGTTGGTGTTAGTGTTCGTGTTTATGTAGCTTATTTATTTATTTTTGCCACGCGCCATTTATTTACTGCGACCAACTTGAATTCAACGGACACTCAAATATGCTTAAGCCAAACACAAACGCAAACACAAACACATTATGTTTAGATACACTGCTACATAATTAAACAACAACTGACATTTGAGTTAGTGCAAACAAGCCGCAAAAATAAGTGGAAAAAGCACTGCACTTGCATACGTCAACAACTGTCAACCAGACACTATGAGGGCGGTTTGGTTTGGTTGGCATATGACCAACTGGCCATCTGGGAGCTGTTAATTTATTTTCTTGCTCCTCACCAACCCACCAAAAAATGTGAAACTGCGACCTTGGGTCCTTTCACTAATGTACATATGTCAACTGATATATAGGTGTTGTATATATTGAATTTAATAAGCAGCATTCACTGCTTGCAATTATCTGTGTGGCTTGAATTCAATTAAATAAAACTATTACAATATTAGAGCTCCAGACCGCGAATCAATAATTATAATTTTTGGTTAAAGCAATTAGATTTGCGATTGCAAACAAACATACAAACTGTCATATTAGACAGCAACAGTCCCGAAAATTTTTCTAGGATAAATGGGCATGTTGTGTTTTAAAGTGTTTAATGAATTGACTTGGAATTGTGGGCAAAAAAAACACACACACACACGCAAAACAAGCAGAGATCAACGGAGGCGTACCAGAGCCAACAAGTCAATTTGCAAATTTTAAAACAAACTACAGCAACAACAAAACCCTGAAAAAAACAAAATCAAAAAGAAAAAATATTGACAACGACCTACTGGGAGAGGTGTAAAATATATTTACTTACATATATATATATCTGTATACGTATGCCTGTGTGAAAAAATCCTCACTGCTGTTGAGTAAGTGTGTGTGTGTATTGGCTCACAATGTGCAATATTCGACGTGCCAAAAAGCCGCACACACAAACAACAATCAGGCAACAACGCGAAAGTATTCAGTTAGTCAGTCAGTCAGTCAGTCATTGAGCCATGGCGCATGATGACGGAGTTCGGGTTCAAGTGTTACTTCCGTCGAAAACAAAATCACAGTTAAGCACTCAATTTTCAATTAAGCTCACAAAATGCACACGAACGAACGCACACATATATATACATATGTATATATACAAACAGAAGCATAAAGCTAAGGTCTAACGTTCTTATTCACCCGTCGCTGAGCTGTCGCAAAAAATACAAAATACATAAGGAAAAAAAAAGAAGTGAAAATAAAATGGCTTGGTGTAAATGAAAAACTTACCTACCACCCCCACTCCAACACAACCACCAGGCAGATATGCCTCTTAGGCTTGGCCTATCAAACGGGGATATATCAAGAGTGTGATGTCATTAGAGAGCAATCGATGCGCAAAAAAGTATGGCAAACAAGTCAAAATCCACGAATCACTCAATAAGTCGAGACAAGAAGATGCCCTTTAGTTTAACACAATTAAACTGAAAATATCTTTTAAATGAGACTTGAAACACCAGATTAACACAGATTATCAGATAGTAGTTGCGAAAAGTAAATAGCCATTGCATACAAATATCTAGTGCATACATTCGACAAATTTGAATGGATTCGTTAAGTTTTCACAACAGTTTTCTATATAACTGTGTTCTGATTTATTAGTATTATAATTTTAAAGATTTATTAAAGTTAATACAGCAACTTTTGAGTGAAACAGTAACAAATATCCAAACATTCATACAAACTTTCGAATTTCTAATATTTCTATATACTCGAACCCAGGAAATGGGTAATAAACGGAAAAAAGGTTTTGTACAATGTACCAAACAGGAGAAAGCATCTCCGACCCCATAAAGTGTATATATTCTTGATCACCATTAACAGCTGAGTCAAAATAGCCATGTCCATAACTCTGTCCCTGTATCTGCCTGTATGAACTCGTTGACTCAAAAACTCTGGATATACCTTTAGGTGCAAATAAGCGATTACTTTTTCCGCGTTCGATGATTATTTATTATCAATTTTTTGTCATAAAATTTAAAATTGCGAAACGTTTACTCGAGTAATAATTATGAAAGCCTGTGCAATTTTATAACAATCAATTGAGAAACACAAAAAATAATAAAATTATTGATAAGTTGATGTTATTGTTTCTGTATGCGTACCCTTTATATGCAAGCACTGACTTAACGCGGTTTGGGATATATCCTAGTCGATCATACTGGACTAGACCTTTCTAACTTGTTATAGTAACGATTGTATTAAAGAATTGTGTTATGTAAGCATAATCAAATAATTCCTACAAAATGTTATTACCATTTTATTTTGTTAACTTTAAAGCTCATTGAATGGATAAAAAAAAGTAACGAATTACTTTTATGTCATCAAATTATAATTAACGTTTGTTATAATTAACTACATTTAAAATAATAGCTTTATTAAAATTAATACTTTAAAAAGGCTTTCCTTAAGCTTCGCTTTCGGTATTTGAACATCGATTAATTACCAGAATTTTCATTGAATAAATTTGTTAATATTACGATGATATTTCTTAAATAAAAAAAATCACAAAAAATATTGATTGCGATAAAATGTAGAATTTGTTTCTGGAAGTATAGATAATCTGTGAAATTTAAATTCATTACTTCGGTTGAATAACACCGAAGATATGAAAGATTGATGATAAATGTTAAGTCAGCAAACATTCTTGCTCAAAGTATCCCTTAGAATATATGAAAAATATTTAATGTATGTGGAGTTAATGTTCAAGCTATAATTTTTTAATACATTTTTCAAAAACAGTATATTAAATAAAATAAACATGTAACATCAGCTACATGAAGCAAGTAAGAAGGTTCTAGTCGAGTTAACTCGACTGACAATCGGTCGGGCTGGCAGACATACACATACGTGTACTACTGTACCAATGCTGGATGATTTCATATCTCTGGTGTTTCTTAACTGATTTACAGATTTTCATTATTTTGTAAATAGTTTCAATCCCCATTTTCAAGTTTTCGATTTTCAAGATTTTTTCGTTATCGATTTCATGTGTATATCGTAAACCTAAAAAGTTTTCGAAAATTTGAAACAAACTTGGTATGCCTAGGGATTAGGAGAGCTCATATCCAAAATCTAGAGGCTCTAGCTTTTGTAGTTCCTGAGATCGACGCGTTCATACATACGGACGGACAGACGGGCATGGTTATATCAGCTTGGCTGTCGATGCTGATCAACAATATGTATACTTTATGGGATCGAAGAAGCTTCCTACTGCCTGGTACATACTTTTATACCATTATACTCTTTTTTACCCATTTCATTTCACAAGAAAGAAGGCTCTAGTCGAATAAAATAGACTACAAAATACCCGTAACCCTTGTCCTTACAGATCCAGTCTTGATGATTATTTTGTTGAAGTTTCAAATCACTACTTTTAAATTTTCGATACTCAAAATTTAATTGTTTTCGTGAACAGGAAAATTTTAATCAAACTTTTACTACCTAGAGATTGGAAGAACTCAGATAAAACATCTGCAGAGTCTATCTTTTTCCAGTTGCTTAGATCAACGCGTTCAAACAAACAGACGGACATGGCTATATTGTCTTTTTGTAGTCGAAGATGCTTCCTTCTACCAATATTTGAGAAATATGTTTTTTATTGATATTCACCTCGACCTGTTATCGATTTCGAAACCCCCAGTGTGCGTAGCGTCCCAATATTGAAACTTTATCAGACGAACCAAAATATTTTTAATACTTTAAAGAATCTCACTTAAGGGGGACAGACAAAAAGACAGACGAAAGGACCGACGGAAGGAAGACGGGTCAACACCATGACAGACATTGCATTATTATACACTCTTTACCCTCGGCATCAGTATATACTAATGAAAATATATCAGGCCAACAAAACAAAATACCCAACATTCAATCAATTTATACTATGTCAACAAAGAACAACCAAATTGTAGGCTTTTAACTATGCCCTAGGACTGGTATCTTTTATTTCCTGGAAGGCAAAATCAACTCGCACCCAAATCACATACACAAACCCTGGGAAAGACAAGAAGAAAAAAAACGATGTCTCAGCGAATCGCAGTCACTGAAATGCTCAAGGCACTTTATATTAAATTCACTTTGCCTGTCACCTGCCACTTTCTCCACTTTGCACCCCCGCCATCACTGTGGTCCTGTCCTGTGCCTAGAAAAGGCCAAGTTGCCTTTAGTGCCTGGCCAACAAACACACACATGACACAGCGCACAGAGCATACGGACACAGCGGTAGACCCCTAACGATATTTTTACCAGTTTTTCGCCATTGAAGTAGCTTCCTGATATTTTTCGTTAGGCGGCTCGATGATGGTTTCGCTTGTGTATGTTTGTAATTGTATATACATACGTATGTATCTTTGTAAGTGTATGTGTTTGTAAGTGAGCTTGATTTTCAATAGCACTTAGCTTTAGGCTGCAGGAAACCAAGCAGGATAAGTGATTCTGACTGGCGTTGCTGTGTTCTGTGTGTGGGTTAAGTGGCAGTCATGCCGTCAATGTAATTTGTTTGACTTTCTAATTACGCGCCGAGCGATGTGTGTGAATGTGTGTATGTATCACTGTGTTTGATAGCAACTGCCATTTCGTCATGCGATTAGATCCAGATATAGTAAAATGTTTTAATGTTTGATTTGAGCCTCATGTTTTTCAGTTATCGTTATCCCAGCTGCACAAAGAAAAAACACAAATTGCTAGACAGAATCAGTGAAAAATTGACAACATGCCCACATACATACCCATACAGATACCAAGGGAGAGAGTTCATTAAGCCTCCGAATGTATGAACGCGTCGATCTCAGGAACTACAAAACTACGATAATGCTACAGTTGCTGCTAAGAAACACACTGCATTTATACGAAACTCTACAACGAATCCTGAAAACTTCTCGAAAGTTACCAAAATCACTATAGACGATCATGACGCTTGCGCAGCTCGCATGATTGCATTACAATCCAACGCGCACCATTGGTTATGGGGTGGACGAAGCAGCTCGTCAAATTGCCGGGTGCCTGGTACAACGCCCAGCTAAAGTTCTTGCCACTGGGTCACCTGCAAGATATCCCTTCGGAGCAAGAGGCAGGCCTTCCTGCATAGACTTCGCCATTTATCAAGGAATTCCTGACCAGCTTCTTTCCATTGCAAGCGACTGCGACCTCCCTAGTGACCACCCTGCTCTGATACTCACGCTTCAAAGCAGTGCAAGAATAGTATGTGGGACACCTAGGCTCATCAATGCCCGCACTGATGTTGATGGGTTTCAGAGACGACTTGATGAAAGCATCCACCTAAACATGGAAATCCAATCTGGTTTGGATATCGAGGATGCAATTGATCTGCTCAGCCTTAAAATTTGATCGGCCGCAAACGAATCAACCCCTCCCCCCGTAAGCTGGCGACATGACACTACTGGAAAGAACATGGAAACGCATAACCCACTGGATAAAACGGAATGGCATAGATCAGAGAGGGGGTTAAAAGAGCCACTTCCAAGGTGGAAAATTTAATCTATTACCAGGCGAATTGAGAGTATGGATTGCACTCAAGAAGCAGGATACTCTCTCTAGCCCGCCACACGTAACCTTAAGCGTCAACCCTGGAGAACTGTGCCGCTCCGAATCACTGACAACAGGCACTGTCATTCGGACGATGAGCTGAGGCCTTTGTCAATCACCTGGAAAACCGCTTCACACCGTTGGACCTAGCTGACCCGGTTCGCCTCGACGCGACCACCTGAGTACTGGAGACTCCACTTCAAATGTCACCGCCCATTAGCTCCATCAGAGTGGGGGAGGTTATCGACGGAATCAAGGTCCTGCCACGCAACAAGGCCCCTGGTCATGATGTTATATGTCACACCACCCTGAGAGTATTACCAATGCGGTCCTTTTATAACGTTGATCTTCAACGCTATACTATGGACGCAGCACTTCCCTGCTCAATGGAAGTTAGCGAGGATCCATATGCTCCACAAATCGGGCAAGCCGGAAGATGACCCAGAATCATATAGGCCGATCAGTCTCCAGCCTTCATTATCGAAAGTGTGAGAGAAACTGATTGTCGACTTGCAAGGCTTATGGACAGTATGGCCATCCTTCCTGATCACCAATTTGGGTTCAGGGGAGGGCATGGTGCAATTGAACAGGTCCACAGGATGGTTAACCATATACTCAAGGCATACGAAGACAAGGACTACTGCTACGGTTTTTTGTCGACGTTAAGCAGGCTTTCGATCGCTGCAAAACATAAAAACGCGCCTTCCTTCCCCTTACTTCTCCCTGCTTCAGTCCTATCTTATGGACAAAAGATTTGAAGTGATGGTGAGGGGAGCACTCTCTTCAACGCGAACAATGAGGGCAGGTGTCCCACAAGGTAGTGTACTAGGTCCCTCCTATACAACTTGTATACGGCGGACATCCCCACCCCCGAACATCTTGAAGAGCTTATTCCAAATACCTCATTGCCACATATGCAGACAATGTGGCAGTGTTTCACTCAGCACATTGCGAATACGAGGCGGCCGATGGAGCATAGGAGTACATCCACCTGCTTGAGAGCTGGGCTCGCAGGTGAAATAGCAAGATCAACGCCTCTAAGACACAGGCAGTCAACTTTATCCTGAGGCGTAGAAAAGCCCCACTAGTCTGGCTTGATGGGAGTCTCCTGCCCCCTGGTAAACATGCCAACTACTAAGGGATTAAGCTGGACAAAAGCCTCTGCTTCCGCGCCCACATTGCTGGGCTCCTCAAACGCTGTCGCCACAAGCTGGCAAAATTAAACTGGATGCTGAATCGTAAAAGTACACAATATATAACGCCGTGGTTACCCCGACTCGACCCTTCAGTAGGACCTCAGAACTTCTCTTACTACAATACTTATGATTTTTTTTATTATTATTACATAAAATGTGTAACCGCCCCGGGAGAAATACGAAAGATATTTGGATTTGGTTCTTTGCATAATTTTAAAAAAATAGAATGAAGGGTTTTTCAACTTTTTATTGTTTAAACAATTTTTAGTTTTCAGCGTATTTAAAACTTGGCAGCTATATATATATACTTTAAAATAGTATAGTATCAATAGAAAAAATCTAAGTTTTATACAAATATAAGTTTTATAATGCTTCTCACACTTAAGCAAAAAAATTAGCAACATCTTATTAGTTTATCATATTCTTATGGCAGAATTTCGGAATTAAATTTCAATTAATAAAAGTTGTGTTATATATCGTATGTAACTATATCAAAACAGCATCGTATGACTTAATTAGGTATTTCAGTGTATGCTACATTTGCGAAATTTTGGAAATTTTACACTGAGGTTATGTACCTAAAGTTACAATATCTTAAAAAAATGCAAAAAAGTTCACATTAATACAATAAAATTAATCAAAATGGTGTAAACCAAATAATTGTAAAAATTTTTTTATAAGTTTTTGCAAAATTGCATTTATTTTCTAAAAAGGACCGGTTCTTTGTTTTAACACCTAATTACACGTAATATGTTAAACAAATGTTAATGTTTTAGTGTATGTTAATAATGAAAAAAAATCCCGATTTTCGGCTAAACTTCCCATAGTGCAATAGTGCTTCATTGCTTGTTTCTATTTATGTTTGCTTTTAAAAATGCAGCACGCAGCCAAACAAGTAACGTTTGGCATGTAGAACACAGCAAGTGCGAAGAGGCAGCGTGCAGTGGTGTCATTTCAAGTCATTTAACGCGATTGTCTTTTTGTAACTTTATACAAGGTGTATTCGTTTACATACCTTTTTCCAGGCATCGCGACCAATCTCGTTGCCAAAAGAAAGAAAAACAAGTAAGAAGACTCTAGTCGAGTAAGCTCGACTAGAAGATACCCTTAACCCTTGACCATACAGACGGACGGAGTCGGGCTAACAGACATACACATATGGCTGTGTAGTTCTGTACCAATACCATAAAGTGATGGTTTCATATCTCCGGTGTTTCTTAACCGATTTTAATAATTTTTTCATTATTTTGTTTATAGTTTCAATCCTCATTTTCAAAATTTGGAAATTCCAGATTTTTTTGTTAACGATTCCATCTGTATATCGTAAACCCGAAAAGTTATCGAAAATCGACAAACTTGCTATGCCTAGGGATTAGGAGAGCTCATATCCAAAATCTGGAGTCTCTAGCTTTTGTAGTTCCTGAGATCGACGCGTTCATACATACAGACGGACGGACGGGCGGACAGACGGACATGGCTAAATCGACTCGGCTGTTGATGCTCATCAAGAATATATATACTTTATGGGGTCGGAGAAGCTTCCTTCTCCCTGTTACATACTTTTGCACAAAACCATTATACCCTTTTTTGACCCATTTCATGGATTAAGGGTATAAAAAGAAAACACAAAATCTTGAGTGGGATAACAGCATTTTCGAGTTTAAAGAGATAGAAGAAAATATTTCGCAGTTATTAATTGAAATCGTATCGTTTTTTGGCATTTAATATTCCAAGCATATTTGCATTAAAAATACATTGTAAACAAGTAAGAAAGCTCTAGTCGAAAAAGCTGGACTAGAAGATACCCTTATCCCTTAGCCATATAGACGGACGGACGGTCGGGCTGACAGACATACACATACATATGTACATATTTGTTGTTGTTGCGTTTTCGGTCATCGTGCTCGCGTCGATACGTTTTGTTTTGTCTTGTAAGTAGCAATTGTTGTGTAGTCAAATTGTCAAACGTGGCACATGAAAAATGTGCTGGATTAACTGGCAGAATAACTGTAAAAAGGATATTGCGGGTTTTACGAAGTCTCAGCTGGATTTCGACGGGGTTTTCGGACAGCTTCAAAAACTGTGTGAAAATTTCTCAGCGGTTGAGAAGAATCTCAATGGGAAAATCTTACGCATGAACCTCCCAAGCGCAAAAGACCCAATGTTGTGCTGTCGTTGGATCCAAATAAGTCTGAAAACGTTCCAAGCATAGTTGCTTCAGTAAATACAACTAACGTAAAATCACCTTCAGCCCCTCCTCCAAATTCGGTCGAGATGCAAAATCAAAATAAGACTTCTCCCATGGAAGTTTTAAGTTCTAACACCGATCATTTGGTTTCGGCGGAGGTTAGTAGTGTTGAATTAACTCAACAACACAAACCTGACATACCAACGGAACCTAACATCCCCATATCCGCACCTGATCAAATTTCAGAATCAGTACAGGATATTATAAAAAAATTTATAGCAGTCCCACCAAAAAGACAAATCTTTGTCTCAAGGCTTCCCCCTAATTTAACATCAGATGATGTCAAGGTCTACATCAAGGCCAAATCAAAAGCCAATTGCACGGTGGAGAAATTCAAATTCCCATATGATCGCAATATCGCATCCTTTAAGATCAGTGTTTCCAGCCAAGATTTTAGTACCATATGTTGCAAAGAGTTTTGGCCGGAGCACATAATAGTGAAAGAATACACTGTCAGAAAGAAAAATCGGTCTCCGATTGTACCTCCCCCTCCAGTAGTTGTATCGAAAACTGTTCCCGTTTCTGATAGTGCAAAAAACTAACAACTTCTCTATTACTTGGCTATCAGAATGTAAGAGGACTATGTAGTAAACTCAATAGTTTATTCCTCAATAGCCATTCTTTTCCTTTTAATGTCATTGCATGTACCGAAACTTGGTTAAGGCATGACATTCTTAGCAGTGAAGTTCTATCTAACAGGAACTGTATCTATAGAAAAGACCGTACTCTTCGACGTGGTGGAGGGGTGCTTATTGCTGTTGAAGTAGATTATTCTTCTGAGACAGTAATAGTAGGTGGCTCTATAGATTTAGAATTTGTTGCTGTAAAATTAAATATTAACGGTATTGGGATCTTCATTACTTGCTCTTACATACCCCCATCCTCTGATGACTCTATCTACAATGCTCATTTGTCAGCTATAATGTCAGTTTCTTGCATGCTTTCTGATCGTGATATCCTTGTAGTACTTTGTGATTTCAATATTGCCGAAGTTACATGGATTTCTTGTCCCGACTCTCGCGCACTGACCCCCTCGGCTCAGAATGAATTTTTAAATAATTTACTTGGGATATTATTGAATCAAATAAATGATATCCCAAATTCTCTTAATAAAATGCTTGATCTGGTTTTTGTTTTGGATCCATCCTCCTCATCTATTACCCGATCACAACCCAAATCTTATCTAGAGGATTTATACCATCCAACGTTGGAGGTGTCGATCACTTTACCCTACCGGGGACTATGTCCCAGTAGAAATCGTTTAAGCCGAGTACGTCAATTTCGGAAAACCGATTTTGCAAAACTTACTCGGCTGTTGGCCCTGACTGACTGGTCTACCCTCTACGGGTCTGACAATTTGGGCGTGGCAATCAGTATTTTTTATAATACTTTAAATTCTTTATTTGATTTGTGTGTCCCTTATGGAACGCCAAACAGGTCAAACAAACCTGTATGGTTTACCAGAGAGTTGACAATCCTTAAAAATCGAAAATCTAAGCTCTACAAGAGTTTGTTCGGCATATTTGATTGCTCGTTCCAATTTTTCAGTCCTGAAAAACCAATGTTATAGGAATTACCTGTCGAGGTGTAGATTTCAGTTTCAGCAGGATCCTAAACGGTTTTTTGATTTCGTTAATACGAAACGAAAGTCATCAACAACTTCCATCCAATATATTCTTCAAAGAAGTGAAAGCCAATTCAGATCAGGCCATTGCCAATATATTTGCTAAATTTTTCCAAACGATTTACAGCCCTTCAGAGCAACCAGTCGTCATGCCTTACCCCTATCAGCTTAAAGGCTCAAATTGCATTTTTTTTACCGGAAATCACAGAGATTGCACTATTTTGTGAACTTCAGGATATTAAGCCCATATTTTCGCCAGGACTTGATGGTGTACCAAGCTGTGTGCTTAAGTACTGTGCTCAGAGTCTTCTAAAACCTTTGCATAAACTGTTCAATTTGTCCGTGAAGTTATGCTCTTTCCCAAAAATTTGGAAAGAGTCATATATTATTCCATTGTATAAAAAAGGTAACAAATCTAATGCTAAAAACTATAGAGGTATCTCCAAGTTGTCTGCTGTCCCTAAGATTTTTGAGAAATTGATAACCTCTCATCTTCAACATCTTTGTAAATCTATGATTTCACCGTGCCAGCAAGGATTCATGAAACATAGGTCTACCACTACTAACATGCTAGAATTCACATCATTTGTTATCAAAGGCTTTGAAGAAAAGATGCAAACTGATGTTATTTACACTGATTTCAGTAAGGCTTTCGACACTGTAAGTCATAATCTTTTAATTTATAAACTTCAACTATTGGGCTTTCCCAATAGTCTCACTCTTTGGGTTAAAGATTATTTAACCTTTAGATTTCAGAGGGTAATATTTAATGGCTCACTTTCTCAAGTGGTTCAGGTCACTTCTGGTGTTCCTCAAGGAAGTCACCTTGGACCGTTATTATTTACGCTTTTTATTAACGACCTTCCTTCCGTTATCAATCACTCTCGGGTGCTAATGTATGCTGATGATGTAAAATTATGCATGTCGAATACATCTCTTCTGTCTGGTCATAAACTGCAAAGTGACTTAGACAATTTTCAAACTTGGTGCAGAACAAATTTATTGCATCTCAATTGCAGTAAATGTAAAGTTATGTCTTTTTACAGACGAACGCCCCACTTCAATACATATCTTCTGGATAACCAACCACTTGATCGGATTGAATGGGTTGAGGATTTGGGTATTCTAATGGACCCAAAACTTAAATTCGACAAGCATATTTCTTCAATTGCAAATCGTGCATCAAGTGCCTTGGGGTTCATTAAGCGCTGGTCGAAGGAATTCGACGACCCCTACCTAACAAAAACCTTGTATGTGTCTTTTGTGCGACCGATTCTGGAATATGGATCTTGTATTTGGTATCCCAAATACAGGATTAATCAGGATAGATTAGAATCGGTGCAAGAACAATTCTTGCTTTTTGCTCTTCGGGGCCTTAACTGGGATAACTCTCTAAACTTACCTTCCTATCACAGTAGACTTTTACTAATAAATCTTCCTTCACTTTCTAACCGTAGAACAATGCTAGCAGTAACCTTTCTCCATAACTTAATAAATGGTGAAATAGATTCTTTAATATTAATCAACCAAATTAACTTTGCAGTTCCTATTAGATATACTAGAAATTTTGTACCTTTAGATCTTTCACCCTGTTACTCTAACTATGCTATCCATAACCCCTTTCGGATCTTATGTGATACATGTAATGATCTTTCCCACTTAATACATAGTGCTATTTCTATTTGCTCTTTTAAAAAAACTTGTCTTGTCTCATTTGTCTATTTGTTCGCGATCTTCGTAATCGCACGCTACGCGGTGCGCCCCTCGGTCGGACGGGCGGGAGGTGGGTTGCTTCGTGCTAGGGTCCGCGCGTTAACAAGCCGGTGCTTGGTATCGTTGGGCCACTTGAATGTACTGTACGTTAGTACTTCTACGTCCAATATATATTATGTACGTGTACTACTGTGCCAATGCTTGATGACTTCATATCTCCGGTGTTTCTTAACCGATTTTAATTAAAATCTCACAGATTTTCATTATTTTGTTAATAGTTTCAATCCTCATTTTCAAATTTTTAAAATTTAAGATTTTTGGGTTATCGATTACATGTGTATATCGTAAACCTAAAAATTTAATTTCAAACAAACTTGCTATGTCTAGGGATTAGAAGAGCTCATATCCAAAATCTGGAGTCTCTAGCTTTTGTAGTTCCTGAGATCGACGCCATTATACATACAGACGGACGGACAGGCGGACAGACAGACAGACGGACATGGCTATATCGACTCGACTGTTGATGCTGATCAAGAATATATATACTTTATGGTGTCGGAGAAGCTTCCTTCTGCCTGTTATATACTTTTGCACAAACCCATTATACCCTTTTTTTTACCCATTTTATTTAAGGGTATAAAAAGTACTCAATTTACCTAATAGATTTTTTTAATTCATTGCCAATTATGACAACTGTTTTTTAAAAAAATAGTAAAGTAAAAACTTGCCAAAGTCAGTTGAATTTAAAATAAAAAAACACAGAAAAAAATACAAAGTAGTGAACAGGTAGATACTAAGTAAGAAAGAAGGAAATATTCAATTAGCAAGAAAGAAAAAGAGAGTGATAAATTTGTTTTGGTGTATGAATATAAATATATCTAAAAAACTTGCATTCCCTCATTCCTATATTAAAACAAAATCAAAGCTACCATGTTCCTAACATTTTAAAATACAAATAGGTACTAAAAGTGTTTCATAAAAATGATATCTCGCTCGAAATCCATTTATTGAGCGATTCATATCTCATGTACACATTCATATGTATACAATTAATAGCTCTTTAAATAAACAAATCTCCGTACAATCAAATGTACAGGGTGTTTTAAATGGCGCGGGTAGATTTTGGCGGCATGTGGCGGCCATTTTGTTTTAGCTACAACTGTTTAATATTTTTTGTATTATTAAGTTGCTCATGCCAAATCATCATGGACAGTTACACGATTGAACAGCATGTACAAATGATAACATTTTATTATCAAAATGGGTGTTCGTGATCACAAACGTTGCGCGCATTGCGCCCATTTTACGGTAGACGTCTAGGTGGCCCTTCACGTCATATTTCATAATTAATGGCATACATAGGCCTTTCAAATAAAAAAAAAAATTAATACCTCACACACAGCTTGTTTTATTCCATTTCAACATCTACCAGCCCTTATTGAAAGACCCTATACAAGCACACATTCAAACCGTACATGCATATGTTTGTCTTTCCCGCAATCATTTCGTAATTGCTTGGTATATGTACTACATATAAATGTATAAGCTCTTCTATAGTAAACTCACAGCAGACTAGATAATTACTTTATTTAACCATTACATACTAATATATACACTGAAACAAGAAGACTATAGTCGAAAAATTCGATTAATAGACCCCGGATCATACATACATATGTATGTATCTCGGCTGTTGATACTAATCAAAAATATATGTTAATATTATATTTTATTGAGTCGGACATGCTTTCTTTATATACTTTATATATACTTGTGCACCAATCCATTATGCCCTTTTTTCCCCATTTATGGGTTCAGCATATAAAAAAATTAGATGTTCACTATAGGGAAAATGCATACATATATGTATATATATATATGTACAGATGTATATAAATTTAATACTAAAAAACCTTGTTACTTTTGAACACAACTTAATTGTACAATTGATAATTAAAAACTGATTTACATATTTACCGATCTCTAATTATGTATTTATGTAAAATGCAACAGCAACAATAAACACACCTTTTTACAAGTGTCGAATGCACACTGTTCGAAATTCAAACAGATCTTCATCGCTAAATAAGCAGACCCTGAAATTGAGTCGCAGCGTAAAAAGCACTCCACTAAACAAAAGCACAAATTGAGTACTAAGTGCTTTTGAGTGCTTTGCGCTTGGGCGCTGGCTGATTAACACACTCGTTGATTATTTTGAGAGTGGGTAAGAGAGCACAGCACATTATCAACGAAAGAGATGACGTATTCATATACAAAAACATACCTACTAACACTTGCCAAAGACAATTTAACTACTCTACTACTACTAGTAGTAGTTGAATTGTCTTTGCACTTGTTTATATGTAGCAACCGGCGCTTCTAAACAGTGTTGCCGGTTGATTTAGTCAATAAAAAGTGCTTTAGGAATAATATAATAAAGCGAGTTTTTCCAGTATTGCTTTTATATACTACTACTAAATTATCTTTACATTCATCCCTGACGTTAAGTTAAGGGTTAAGGGTATCCCCTTGTCGAGCTATCTCGACAAGATCAATCATATTTTTTGGTAATAATAATTTTTCATAGTTATGAAAATCTAAAAATAATATAATCTGGCTGTAAAAATAGCGAAATTGACAGCACTACTCCACAACGCATAAGTGAGCGAGAGTAAGCCTCTAGCTGCCGCCAAAGACAATTCAACTACTCTACTACTACTACTACTACTACTACTAGTAGTTGAATTGTCTTTGCTGCCGCTTACTCTTTCTCTTTCACTCGGTCTTATGGGCTGTCGTTCTGTGGCTTTGCCGCTGACGCCGTCAGTTGAACTTCATGCGTCGATGACGGCGAGCGTGTTTGCAACGGGGACAAAAGCGCTTACTAATATAAAATACAATAAATTAGATTTACTAATGATCTTGACAACACGCAAATACGTAAATTGTATTGCAAAGTAGTGCTGAAACTATTATACATAATAAAATATTTGTAGCGAATTGTGATATATTAATTTAAATTAAAAACAATTTGTTGTATAACAGATATACAAAGTAACTAATGCTTTAATGTGATTGTGTACCGTGACAAAAATGGCACAAAAAACTTAAATAAGCATCATTAAAATCCATTTAATAAACTTAATAAAAAAAAACATAATAAAAACAACAATCCAGTAACGCATAATTAAAAAGTTAGTAAATAAATAATAGCACAATATAGTATTGTAACAAGTAGTAATATTGTAAAGAGTAGTGAGAAAATTCACAAACGATGCGATCTCATCGACGCAGATAACTCAATTTACATTATTTTTTCTTGTATCAACGCGACTCATTTATTGTTGCTGATAACGGCTTTATTGCTCACACACTGCGTTCGCAAAAGCTGAGCGAAAAGCTCGTTTCTTACATCTCTCTTTCTCTCTCGCGCTCTCGTTCGACCGGCTTCACGTGGTTATGCAGCTGCCGGTTAAAGCTCAGCTTCTGTACATAAACAAAAACAAAAATAACAACCATAACTGCGACTACAACAAACTAGTTCGATTGCAAATGAAAACAGCAAAAACCCAAACAAAAGCAAAAAAAAACCTGCTGAGAAGGTTCAATGTACACAGAAAGCACGCAAGTGCAATGAATGTAGCTAATTTAGCTGTTTTGCTTTCGTTTTTAAAAAATGTAAATAATCCTTAATACAAACACGTAAAACACAAATAGATATTGATTTTAAACTTTAAATTCCAGTATCTAAACGAAAGTAAATAAAACCCACTCAAAATGCTTAAATTTAGCTAATATTCGAAAAACAAATGATGTCAAGCCAAAATGACGAAAAATAATAGCCCAATAGCCCCATAGGCACTGCAGGCGGCCATAAATAAACTGCTATAAATGGAAATCACACACAATGAAAGAAAAGAACAACAAGAGCACAACAACAGCAACACACAAATTGAACGCAAAATTCTGTTGTCAACAATAATAAATTCTTTTCAAATCAATTTCCTAGACATATTCTTCATAGTTCCCCAACTGTACATAGAATGAGGAACCCAGAGCGTATGAGGGGCTACGCTAGCAAGCCAAAAGTGTGCAAAGCGCACGTACATTTTATCAATACTCTGCGGGTATTAGTTTCTCAAATATACATATATATATATATATATGCGTAAATGTTAATACACACGTCAACTTTAAGTAGTTAATATTGTACTTAAATTAATTTTACAGTGTTTCAGAAGTCTAAACATAAATTGTTATCACACTTACAGTGGCTCTGCAGCCATACAAAAAAAATTCTTGTGCCTTTGCTAGTATCATTTAAACAAAAAAATATGATATACATAAAATTATAATTTATTGTTATTTTTCATACATATTCTATCTGCATGAAGTTGGGAGTGAGCTTATTTATTTTATATTGTTACTTATCCAACATTTTATACAAGTAAGAAGGCTCTAGTCGAGTAAGCTCGACTAGAAGGTACCCTTTACCCTTGGCCGGCCATACATACGGACAGTCGGTCGGTCTGATAGACATACACATACATATATGTACGTGTACCACTGACCCATGTTTGATCATACCTTCGGTCTTTTTCAACCGATTTTAATAAAAATTGCACAGATTTTCATTATTTTTTTAATAGTTTTAATCCCCATTTTCAAGTTTTTGAAATTTACGATTTTTTTGTTATCGATTACATGTGAAAGTTATCGCAAATTTGATTAACAAACGTGCTGTGCATAGGGATTAGGAAAGCTCATATCCAAAATCTGGAGACTCTAGCTTTTGTCGTTCCTGAGATCGACGCGTTCATACATACAGACAGACAGACGGGCGGACAGACAGGCATGACTAAATCTACTCGGCTGTTGATGCTGATCAAGGATATATATCCTTTATGGGGTCGGAGAAGCTTCCTACTACCTGCTACATACTGTTGCACAAAACCATTATACCCTTTTTTTTACTCATTTCATGGGTTAAGGGTATAAAAAGGTAAAAAGAGTTTAGTTGAGTAATCTCGACAGTGCGCTTATGCAAGCACTACTGCCTTAATATTTTAACTATAGTTTCAGAAACTTAATATTCAAGATTTGATGACAATAAAATTACAAGTGCTTATCGAAAACCAAAAAACTTATTGATAAGTGTCCAGCTCTCAAGAATATTTGACCTTAAGATACTCCCTTCATTCTGTTACCCTTTTCTAGGGTATAAAAATCAACATTTTCATATGATTAGTCATATCAGCGTCTTAACTTATTTACTGAAAAGTTTGGTTTAATTACTATTATGAACACAATAAATATCAGCTATAAAGAATACTGAAGTGTCGAAAACATAACGCACCAAGTTCTAATTGTTTATCAAATATTGTGTCAACCTGAGTTTTTAATCACTCGTGTATTGTAAAGGGCCTTTCAATAAGGGCGGAAAGATGTTAAAAGGGAATAAAACAAGCTGTGTGTGAGGTATTAACTTAATTTTTTTTTATTTGAAAGGCCCATGTATGCCATTAATTATGAAATATGACATCATTCAAATATCCGCCTCGGCTTCTTATGGTGGCACGAATCCGAGTGGTCCAATTTCTTCCGCATAGATCGGGCTGAATTTGAGCGATGGCCTGTGTAACTTTCCATGATGATTTGGCATGAGCAACTTAATAATAAAAAAAAATATTGAACAGCTGTAGCTAAAACAAAATGGCCGCCACGTGCCTCCAAAATCTACCCGCGCCATTTGAAACACCCTGTATATCTATACAAACTTGCCGGAACTCTGCTCGCATGGAAAATGAGTTACCCTAAAAACCCTACAAAGAAATTCCCAACATGTTTTTACAGAATACAATTATTTTGTACCTTCCAACTTGTGTCTCTCTCATATATGAAAGTTACTATTTCGCCCAGTCATTGTTGTTGTTGTCACTCATCTCCCACTATGGGGATATAAGATAATCACATAATACCTTTTAAAATTATAGCTAATGCTTGTATAAGCTATTTTTTATATAATTTAAATTATTATTTAATTCCATTCAGTAGTTTTTTCATGAAAGAGTTACAAACATGTTTACAAATTTTCCCATTTATAATATCTATAGGGTATAATAATAGGTGTGTTTGTTTGACAAATTAATCATTGCTTTGGTTAACCACACAATAAAGGCAGTTCTAGTGGGGGGAATTTTATCACTTATCGCAACTTCGCCAAGTCCCCAAGGCAATCAGCGGGGCAATAAAAAAAGGCAAAGCAAATGAAATGACAAAAAAAAAAATTAGAAGTTCCACTAAATACCACGTTTGATAACATGACACAGGTCAATAAACGTTAGAAAAACACCAACAAAAATTACGTGAGTTAGGTTGCAATGATTAGAAGAAAGGAGTATAAGAATTAGAGGTTTATTAGAAGTTCACATGTAGATGGATATAATTTCAAACTAAATTAAAGCTTAGGTACAAAAATAAACAAAACAGCTCCCTCCGGCACATTTTCCTATACTTATCATTCTACGCAAGCCAAATATTTATGTAAAACTATACCCCTAAATATACAATTATAAATAAGTTTTAAACAAAGTAAACTCAAAACAAACCAAACAAAAAAATAATAACACAAAAGTAAATCAAGAAATATATATTAAGGTACATTTCCTTTTATGCGTAACTCTCGCATATCTCAGACAAAAGACAGTGGAATACCCCAAATGATGCAACAATAATGACAATAATGTAGTTGAGTATGACAGCACTTGGATGGAGGATGACACAGTCGCACTAATTATGATAAATGCAATCTAAATGATAAGCGACCCAACCAAAGCTCAAAGTCAAACACACGCACACTCACAGGCACACCACAAAGAACTCGTCTATGACGAGCAAATATAAACATATATCAAAACCACAGATTAAGGCTTAAGAAAGCAAAAACAATGTCAAAATATCAGAAACTTGACAGCGCTCTTGAAGCCACAATGTACGACGATGATTACGATGAGAGTTTTTCACTTTATGCGGATGATAATCAACATGAGTTGCAACTACAGCAGCAACAACAACATCAGCACAATACTAGCGGCAATCATATAAGACTGAATAGTAGCACCCACTTGCCAAATGGTAATTTTGAATACCACAATACAAGCAAAAACAACAACAACAATAGCAAAAGCAAAAGCAATGGCAATAGCAACGTAAATGCAACAGGACGAACAACATTGGCAACATCTGGCGACACTTTGGAGCTGGTGGAGCACACATGGGAGGTTCCACTGTTGCGTAACACAAGCAGCAATAATAGTGGAACAAATTTGGTAAGTTTTCTTTAATATGTATTCTCATCTACATCTACATTCTTTCTTTCTATATGCTTATTCTTATTGTTTCTAATGTAGTTACTTATCATTCATTGTATTGTCGAAAATATCAACAGGATACGTGGTTTCTGTGTGCTTTGAATATGTCAATGTTTGTACCTAGTAAAATATTTTTGCGCAAAGTTTAAAGGCAGACAAAACCCATCGTATTTTAGTGAATACTTATGGTGATTATTCTTTAGCGAAACAAATATTGATTTGCACGGTTTAAATGTAAGACAAAGAATGATTTGCAGCGCCGCCAAAGTTTGACGATGCAGAATTGATGGCAGGGCTCGATGCAGATCTAAAGCAAATAGGTTTTATTATTATTTAAAATTCCTAAGATTTTTTTAAGGTGTTTAATGCTTAACTAGCATTCAGTACACATATTTTTCGAATCGTAATCCTATGTGTAAGGTGAACTTAACAAATCAAGAGTGTTAACATTATTAAAAAAAAGTATTATGTTTATAATTAATATTAATATTTCTTGATTTAAAAAAAATCGTATTGCCTTGTCATCATCTCGTAATCAGCATTCACTCAAACAAATGCCACAAGCAGAAATTGGATAACAACTCTAGCTAATATAACCTCATCAACCGCAATTATGTAATTGTTATTGTAATTGTAATATAAATTGTTAATCGCTTATTAGTAGCGCCCAGCGGTGTATGCTATAAAAATTACTTGTCCTAATCAGCATATCTAATATATGTGTGTTCGATGTGTGTTACACAAGGCATTAATTACCGTTATGTTTGCAGCACTTGGAACCGAGTATCGATGCTTTCGACGGCTGCCGCAACTCACAGCTCGGTTTTGGAGCAAACCTTAAAAGCAAGTCGGCGCAGGAGGCAAAATTTAAAATTCTGCTCGCAATTTCACTCTGTTGCATATTTATGGTAAGCAAAGACACACACCTATCCTACCCACACACAACACACATACACATAAAGTTTACATATTTGATTTAATTATTATAAATTTCATCTACTACAACAACGAATGAACGAATGCATCGCATTTATATAATTCGCAACCGCTAGATCATTGAATTCCTTGGGGGCTATATGGCCGGAAGTCTGGCTATTATGGCAGATGCGGCACATTTGGCATCTGATTGCATTAGTTTCGTCATCGGTCTGGTGGCCATTTGGTTGGGTGGACGACCGCCGGACGCACGCATGTCCTTTGGTTACAAACGTTTCGGTAAGTACCCAATTATGGCCAACACTATGTTAATGAGCATACGACCAGTTGACAGTCACTCTCACACACGCACACCTTACACGCTTGCAATGTAATTGCATTTACGTCAAGCACAGAGAGACAGAGAGTGTGTGTGTGTGTGTGTTAGTTATCATGCAGTCCATTATTAGGCCATGTCCTTGCACAGCACATGCCAAAACATTTAGCTAGCTATTAGACTTAAAGCTTTTTGCACTTTGCACTCATTCTTCACTTCACCTTCTCGTTTTTCGCAGAGGTTCTGGGCGCCTTGGCCTCCATCCTGGGCATTTGGCTACTTACAACGATGCTCGTTGTTGTCGCTGTCGAGCGCATTTATTCACAAAACTTTGAACTCGACGTTAACATCATGATGTGCATATCCGCTATTGGCATCGGCATTAACATCATGTAAGTTATCAAATAAGACACTACAGCTTAATTTTTTTAAGGTACCTTCAATAGGTACAGAAAGATCGAAAGCCACAATGCTACACGATTTAGTTTCTAAAAGTCTGATACCATGAAGACCGAAACACGTTTCAACTGTTAATTTCAATTATCTTCGAAAAGTATTGCATCTCTTCTCTAAAGCAACACCAACTTAAATTTCCAATTTTAAAACATTTAGTGTATATGTTTTCCGCCTATTTTTCATACTGTTGATCGGAAAATAGTCAAAATAGTTTGGTGTTTATAAATTAAACAAAAACGAAAGAAAAATATGGAAATTTATTTAAAAAAAACTATTAATAACTGAACTCAATTTTGATCTCTGTAGCAATGCAATTCGTCACAGTTAAAATGATTTACATGCAATTTTAATTAAATATAAATATTTAATGTTTTGGAATTGGAACACACAGCATGATGTTCGTATTGCATGGCTCTTGGTTTATGGGACCCAATGGCCATGGGCACAGCCACAGCCACAGTCATGGACACAGTCACAGTCCCAGTCATGAAAATGGTCACGCCCTCGCAATGGATAGTGGTGCCAGTGATGAGCTCCATACTGTGGTTTTATCAAATGGCTTGAAGCCCATTCAACAAACCGGGTAGGTGTGTTTACCAAGTGGTGAGTTTTATTTCATAAATGTATGAGCCCGGTCATAAACCTCCATATTTATATATGATTTTTTTAATATTTTGTATGCGTAATGTATCAGCTGCAGGGAAGAGTATTTATGCATTTAGCCAATTGTTAGCTTAATAGCCTGTGATTGAATCAGAACTCGTTAATTTGTAGTTAAGCAACAAAATAAGTAAGTTAATGGATGAATGTTTGATGGATAAAGACATATCCTGTAATGTTTGTACAGCTGACTCTCAAAAAATAAATTTAATGTACACAAATAAAACTTTTAGTTAAATAAATGCATAGCTGATTCTTTCAGTTGACCAAGCATCCTAATCCTGTTTGTTTAGAGTGATTGATATAGCCAAGGAGTTGTTTTCCGTCTACTTTATACAGATTATATTAATTATTATATAATTAACAACTATAAATGTAATAACAACAAAACAGCAGCTATTGACTGCAGGCATTTGTTTGTTTGTTTACATACAATTGTGATTTTAATTTAGTTGCATGCCGGCACAAAGAGAGATATAGATATTATGATTGATTTGCACTTATTAATTTGTGTCCTGTTTTACTCGAATAATATTTGGTTTATATATTTCATTTAACTCATCTACATCTAAATCTCTCCCCCCTACCGTATACCGTACCTGTTCAGAAATGCAACGGAACGCAATATGAATCTACGAGCAGCCATGGTACATGTGATTGGTGATCTAGTGCAGAGTATTGGTGTCTTTCTGGCCGCTGTTCTAATCAAATTCTATGTGAGTTTGCGAGGGTCTAGACATGACAATAATATGCTTATCTGAAGACTGACATTGCTAATTGAATTTATAGCCCGGCGCCAAGTATGCGGATCCATTGTGCACGCTACTCTTCTCCGTAATTGTGATTATGACAACGGTGCAGCTGTTCCGAGAGTCTATCGCAATACTGCTTGATGCTGTACCACGCAACGTCTGTGTGTCGTCGTTGCAGCACGAATTGGCCACCATTGAGGGTGTCAAGTATGTCAATGAACCCAAACAATGACTCATTTAATTAATTTCATTTCATTTTTACTTACCGAACAGATCAGTGCATCATTTAAATGTCTGGCAGCATACCAGCGAGTACAATGTGCTTATGGCTCATCTAGTTGTCGGTAAGATACACGCTAAACTATATACTACGTACCACAAATATAATGTGATATACCCTTTCATATTGGGCAGACCTGCTGAGCGACTCGAATGCGGTGTTGGAGATGGCAACACAATTGGCCTGTGGCAACAAGTACAACATCAGACATGCGACCATACAAATCGAACGTTTGACTGAGTAAAATACAATTAAGGAATTAGCAATTGTTTAATTAAGTTGTATAACCCCTAGACATAAGCAACAACAAGCGAAAACAGCAACAACAAGAACATATATATATTGAGCGATCAAAGTCTGTGTGCTGCAGCATTATCAACTGGCACCATTTTATGTGATTGTATTTTTATTTGTATTAAGTGAGGCCAGTTTTTCATCAAACTTGGTTTACGACATTTAGATAAAAGTAATAATTTGTTTGTTTTTTTATTTTCACATTTATACTTGTGTGCTAAGGCGCCCAGTTAACTCAAGAATTGAGGCGATTACTTTATGGTATTTTGATAAACTTAAACCAAATTACCTCAAAAGTCTGCAGTGTAAAAAGATAAAAAACTGTTACAAAAAAATTCAGAAAACAATACTTTTCAATAAAATAAAGAAAAAATTATACCTAATAATAAAAAGAATACGATTTTTTTTCTCTAATTTTGACTTATTGCCAGATGCCAAATAATTTATAAAAATAAAAACAGACTAATTGCCAAATATAGCTGAGCCGCCGCCACTATCCAATAACTCAAATTACATATGAACCACCACGCCCACAATTTCACTTTGGCACACATCATGGAAATAATTAGAATTTCAATTAGCTGAAGACAATGTAAACATTTAAGTTGTAAATATGTGCAGAAAATTGAACCGTAAAGCAAAGCCAAGACTTTTTACTACACATTTTTACATGCATGCACGTTATGGTGTGTGTAGGTCATATGACTGCGTATAATTAATTAGAATTTGTTGCATTGGCAAGATTCGCGATATCTTTGGTTCCTGTTATAATTAGAATGTCTTCGTGTACAAATTAATAAGCGAAGTTTTGGTTTTAAAACACGCCTTATTACTTTTACAATGCAAGAATATGTAAGTATAATAACACATGAAAATAAGCTTGACAAAAAATTAAATTTGTTCGAACTGAAACAATTAAAACCCACTCAAAACAGTTGCGGACGAATATATTACTATATATATATTATTTTACTAAAATTATTAGCTATGCATAATCTCTTTGGCAGCAAATGACGCAAAGTTATTATTAATAGTAACATTTTCACATGTTTGGACAGAAATTGCGCAATGAATATTTATTTATGCATTGTTATTAATGAGCAAGCAATCGACTTGTTGTATGCACATATGTATATGGATATGTAGTTATGTATATATGAGCTATGTATATAACTGTACTGATGACACATAATTATTTTTACGAAGCTAATTGTTGTATTAATAATTCATTTGCTAACTGTATCACACACACACACACACAACAGTTGTCACACAAGCTGGGCACATAATTCATATATTGGACAAACTCACAAATCCGATTAGAATATCGCATCTCAACACATTCGGACAGTCACACGCAGCAACCGGAATTCAATGAACCGGAAATGAGCAAATCAAGCATGGCACGCCCTCTCATGCACCGTTCACACGTACACATATAAACAAACAAACAGAGAGAGAGGCAAGTAGCGTTGTATAATACTAACACATGAATGAAGTCAAGTCTAAGCATCTTAATCAGTAGACCTACACACACATTTTGAATGATGCCTGTGCATTTGTCAGCCGTTAACCCGCATTAAATTGAACAAACTTCTCGACGCTTAAGCCCTTTTTACTCCCGGGATCGCACAGTTCAATACGCTCGGACACGATTAAGTTATTTATAATTTATGAAGCTCAAGAAAAGCAACAAAAAATAAATATGTATATGTGTATATAATATGTACAACAATAAGGAAAGTCAAAACGAAATGGAAATTTCCATTTCACCGCCTAGGAAATTGCGTTGAAATGAAGCTGTGTGGGTCTGTGTGAAGGCAGAAAACCGCACAACTTATGCACACTCATACAATGAGCCTTATCCACATACACCCACATGTTAAATTCCCACCAACTGACTATACATCCCACTATAAGTCACTTAGTAAATATATAAAACGTATCGAACGTAACTAATTTAATATCTGTCCCAATCGTCTCTGCTGCAGAAGAAGCATCTAATTAATGATGGAAAACAGCAAAGAAAAATATCAAGTATTGGAATTGGAGAGAGGAGGGGTCAGGCAATTACTAAGTACAATTTTTATGAAGTGGGCGTGGCGTAGTTTAAATGCGCAAATGTAAAATTAATGGCATACTTGACTTGATGCTTTTTGAATGAGAATTGCATATAACAAAAAATCGTAGCATGCATTTCAGCTGCAGCTCTGCTCTAAAAAGCGCTTAAAACTGAATACTCAAGTACTCAGCTTGCACTTAACACTTTTGCTGGCTCGCACACACACATGCACACTAACAGACAAAAATAATTGAAGTGGATATGCACGTGCGCTTCAGCCACTCGCCAAGGAGTTAAGTTAATGGGGGAAAACTCATTGTGGACAACGCAACTTAAATTATCTTACGGTGGATACTATATGCAGCATCTGCATAACTACACGTATTAGTGCTCAAAAAAAACTAAATAAAATGAAGAAAAATGGAAATAGGTATTGACTTACATATCTCTCTGCATTTTCAGCAATTAATTAAAATAATGATTACAAATTACAAATTGAGGATTGTTATTTTATTTTTCTTTTGTTAGTCTTTATTACAAAAAAGTTTTCGATTTAATATTTAACAAGATGTATAAATTATAAATTATTCATTAGCCTAAGCCAAGGTTCAATAAATAGCTCAGTGGGAATTTCGCAGTTCAAATTAATTTGTTAACCAATTAATATTTGAAGAATACGAATCATCGTACATTTAAAAGGCATGAACAGCCACGTCGTATGCATCCTGAACATTTTTAATATTAATTATTAACTAACAGTATGTATTTCTTATATGAACAAATCACCAATTCTTCTAACCACCATTAATGGTACACTTTGGCAGTATGCGACATTAAATTTAGCCTGAGTGATGGGTTATATATTTATACAGATATATATATATATACAAATAAACCATAAGCTTAAACTAATTGAAATTGTGCGGATGACCATAGATAAAGCTCTCATCTCGATTTGGCGACCGCAGCAAACGACGATTATAGGAATTATTAAATGATCCTGTTTTAAAGATAGAAAAGGAATAAAACATAGTATCGGTATAAAGTCGACGACCAGACTTACTGTTTAACGAGGAATTTCGAGATCTATTTGATTTACTTGATCTATTAAAGATTGGAGAGGACGGCGAGTCTGGTGATGTCAAACTGTTTTTTCTTTTTTGTTCAAATGCTGCAAAATTCAAAATGATATTACATCATAAATTATTGGTTTTTTAGTTTACAATAAATACATATATATATATATATTTGGTATTCAAAACATGTAAATTTAGCAACTTGGAAATAATATCTGTATATTTTAACCCTTTGGGTACGAGTTAGACGTCAAATTTTTTCATTAACTTGTTTTCTGAAAATTGTATAATATTGGTTATGATTATTTTATGATGGTATTAAAAAAAAATGAAATACGCTCAATGCCGTAAAAATAATTAAATAAATCAGGACACAACAGCTAAACAACATTTTTAATGTTGTTCAGTAGTTTGTCACAAAGAAATACTCAAGTGAAATTCTTGGCTTTACTCTCGCTTGAGTTTTAAAGAGAAGTAAAGTGTACACAGTGTGTAAGTACAAACACTCAAGACTTTTATGTGTGTGGGGGTAATTAGCAGAGCGTTCATAAGGAATGAAAAATTAACGGAGAAAGGAACCAACAAAAAACAGCAAACAACTTTGGCAACACAAAACACACACACAACAAATAATTTAGCTATTAAAATTAGTGTAAAAATTACGTGCGGATGGGCGACAACGAAGCAAAGAAATGAAAGGTTGCGTTCTTGGGCGTTGGACAACTTGCTGACCTCGCAAAAGTCTACGCTGAGGTGGGGGTAGAAGTAAGGCGTGCCACAAAGTAATTAGACTAATTTTGTAATTAAGGTAATTTTACTGCTCGCAAGTTCTGGCCTAATGCTGATAAGATTTTCGAAAGAAAAAAAACAAGCAAGCACTTATCGCAAACAGACGCAAACAACAACAAATCTTCAAACTCTTAAACCGAAAGTCTAAAAATGTAAACACTAGTTATTAGACTCTAAGTCCATGTTCAAGTTCACGTAATTTATGGGTGCTGCTTCAAATGCATTTTATGGCAACAGGCGACACAATTTAATGCGCGCAGAAAGGCAGCAATTCATCCAGCTGAGGTTCTTTGTAGCTTAATGTGATTGCATTCGAAATTAAAACGATTTGCAATGGCATGTGAACTGTTATCTTTGGGAGCGAGGCATCGGGCTGATTGGCATTCAGGTTTTGGCATTGGGTCAGCTGCTCACTTTCACTCGAAAGTATCGAGTTTTTATAGTACTCACATCCTTTGAAAACAATCACATCACACCTAAGCAAGCCTCCAAGGAGACCAAAAAAAAAACTGATAGCCAATGGGAGAATGGCAAATGAGAGACACGTAGGAAGAAGAGAACAAGAAGCTAAAGTGCATAGATAAAAAAAGTAGTGAAAAAAGATTGAAAATCAAAGTTTAAGTCATAAATAAGAAATGTTTTGGTGAACGCTGCTTCAACTGCTGATGTTATCGCTGGCCCCAAAACTTTTTGGTATTCATGCACGAAATGACTAAAAACTTAAAACTAATAGAGAGAAGTGTAGCTAAAAGTTGTGCGTGGAAGCTGCCACACAGCCGGAGGGGCTACTTCTGCTGCTGTGCACTCAAAATTATTAATTAAACTTACCCTCGGAGTTGACTTGTTTTACGCCCTGCTTCTGGAAGAACGTTATGTATACTGCAAAAAGATAGAATGTGGAAACAAAATATAAAATTAAATAGAAATATAAAAAAATACTGCAGGCAATAGATATAGTGTATTGTATATACATATGTACATATATACATACATACGTACACATACTATAAACTAGATATTCATGCATGTTGTGTAGCTTGCAATTAATCAAGCTGCAAACTGCAAGTTGCAAAAACTTGCAAGTTGCTAGTCGCTGAGCGCATGTTCTTGTTTTGTTTATTTTTATTTTATTTATTTTTATTTTTTTTGTCTACGCAGAGTGTCAGCAGGACCAGAAAGTGAGGAGAATCAGGGAAGGGGTGGAAGGTGCTCGTAGCACAACATCCAAGCGAAAAGTTGCTGCTTATCAGTTTTGCGGTTGGCAAGCGAACAAGGTAAACCCTAGTTAAGTTTTGTTAGCAACAGTTTTTCGTCTTCCCTCTTCTTCTTGTTCTTGTTATACCCTTAACCCATGAAATGGGCAAAAAAAAGGGTTTAATGGTTTTGTGCAAAAGTTTGTAACAGTTTGTAACAGGGAGAAGGAAGCTTCTCCGACCCCATAAAGTATATATATTCTTGATCAGCATCAAGAAGATCATGTCCGTCTGTCTGTCCGTCCGTCCGTCCGTCTGTCCATCCGTCTGTATGTATGAACGCGTCGATCTCAGAAACTACAAAAGCTAGAGACTCCAAATATTGGATATAAGCTCTCCTAATCCTTAGGCATGACAAGTTTGTTTCAAATTTTCGATAACTTTTCAGGTTTACGATATACACATGGAATCGATAACAAAAAAATTTGAATTTCAAAAAACTGAAAATGAGGATTGAAACTATAAGCTATAATAATAATAAATAATGAACTTCTGTAAAAATTTCATTAAAATCGGTTAAGAAACGCCGGAGATATGAAACCATCAAGTATTGGTACAGAACTACACAGCCATATGTGTATGTCTGTTAGCCCGACCATCTGTCCGTCTGTATGGTCAAGGGTTAAGGGTCTCTTCTAGTCGAGCTTACTCGACTAGAGTCTTCTTACTTGTTTTTACTTATTTTTATTGGGTGTAAAGTGTTTTCGTACCGATAACACCCGCCGTTGTCAGTCTTCCGTTTGCCCGTCCGACCGGCCGCCGACCGTCCGACCAAAATGAATAGACAACATTAAAAAAATGACAAACACGGGCGGCGTCGACGCCGAAAAAACAAAAAACTTTTTCCAACCCAATATTACTAAGCAGCAGGACGCAGCACAGCAACAAGGACTCGAGAAGAGTCGACTCGACTTGACTTCATTCGGTCTGCAGCTGCGTGTAAAAATGCACGAAAATGGCAAAGTTTAACGAAGCGTTGTCCTAAAACGCAGGTCGCATGAAGCGTCACCAAAAAGGTTGCGTCAAAGGATAACACCCAAGGATGATGGCAGCCTCCGTCTCTACCCCCTGTGTGTTTAGCTCTGAGTCTGGTCCCTGGACCTTGGCTGCAGGCAGCACAGGTAAAGAAAAAACTGCTGTTTCGCGATGGGGTTGATTAAAGATTCATGGAATTTGCGATTAACTACAAACAACGACAACAGCAGCAGCAACAACAACAACAACAAATGTAAACTCAACACTGTCCGGGTCGCAGCGCTCATGATTTATGAGACCTGGGCGGGCGAATGTTCACTCTGTTCATCTTCTTCTTTTAGTTATTTGCGATTTTGCATGATTTATGCACAATTGAATATATTAATAAATGAATTTACTTAACTTAAGATAAAAAATTTTCGAACTCGGCGTACTTACTCCATATCGAGGCGATGACAATGATCGTGGTTGTTATTATAAAGCCAATGTTCTCAATTAGTTGACTGATTAATGGTCCGGCCGTACGATCTGAACACTTTCCCAGTGTCTTTGACTCCGCAATGACAGGCACCTGCAATGAGACCAAACATGTATATGCTTTAAAAAGCTTCAGAAAAACTTTACTTCAAAAATGGATTTGCGTCTTCTTGGCTTTGGGTTGGCCGCAGGCGAATAAGAAAGGTCCTTGGGAGTTTGCTTTGTGGTCGCACGCACATTGAGAAAATGAATAAATAAGGGGCAGGGCGTTGGACGAAAGTTGCCAAAGCCAAAATATAAAGAAAAGCCAACAGAAACGCACTGAAATCAGTTAAAGGCAATGGCCAAAAGTTTTTGGTCATTTGACAAGAACTGCAACGGCAAATGAAACTGCAGCTGCAAATAAAACTAAAACTGCAGCTGGCCATTCAATTGACATTCAAAGTATTCACTTGCCATTTTAAATACTTTGTTAAGCGAGTTAGACCCTGTGGGCAAAGGCCATATAGCAGACAAGGCCAATGAATATAAATTCTACAAAATCAAACAAAACATGCACAACTATTCAATACCCTGGAAAAGAGACTGCGATATCAAAAAAATATTGTTTAATTCACTTTATAGATAAGGAATCAAAGCTACAGCAAAATAATGTATTTATATTTGATATTAATTTCAATTACATATTATTAATTGGCTCTTTGAGATAAGCGTTGAAATCACCGGACTTACATAGAAAGAGTACTTAATTGACTTTTTGGCATTTAAACTGTATTTTCTTTGTGCGAACGTGGCAATTATTTCAATTAAGTCGACATTTAAATGAAATCCAATATAATTTTTCTTTTTTATGTTTACTTTTTAATTCAAAGAACGCAAAATAAAATATACTATTTATTCAGCATAAGGCCTGCGGGATTTGTGCACAAACTTCTAGATCCTGTTTGTTTACATTTATATTAATATCATATTTGTATAAGGACATAAAACTATTTTTTAATATTATTATATTATTATTTCACATCAAAATAAGGCAAGAGACACAAGTGTGAGTCTAAGAAACGTCTCTTCATCTTTTTCTGCAATTTTAAAAGTTCACCCGGTTAGTCCAGTTAAGCAATTTAAGCTTATCATAAGAATTATGCGCATTTTTGGCCAACTCAAAGTCAATATTCAAAGCCTAGAGCCGTTTGAAAAATACTTCGCTGCATACGAGTTAAGTTGGGCGAGAAGGAAGGAAGCAAAGCACGAAACTGCCTGATGTCTTTTGGGGCTAATAAATGAGGATTCGGTGCTTGCGAGACGGCGAACAACCGATCGACTTATGGAACTGAATTTATTGACATGTTGTGTGCGTCCCCAAGCGTTGGATGAACACACCACAGATGACACAATAGCCATAAGATGGTATGGTGCAAGTGGTAGAGGGAGGGGAGGGGACGACCAAAGGACACACATACTTAACGACTTTCCTTTGTTTATGTGCAGCTTGTATGCGAGATAGCGTTTATAGATGAACACACTCTATATGGGCTATGCTGTGCCTCACAATCGCTACAGAAATTTATGCAATTTGGCTTGAAGGGTAGGGGGAAGTGGTGCTAGGCCATGGGCAACGGACATGGAATGGTGCTGCCTGAGCAAGATATACGCCATTTTGTTGTTGCCGATGCTCCTGCTCCAGCTCTAAGTGTAACAGACAACTGACCACCATTCATTCGTTTTTGGGGGTATATAAACGAAACTTATTTATGCAATTTCACTTTTACATGTGCAGTACAACATTTTTGTTTGTTGTATATGTGGCTGTACATTTTGGGTGCCCTTTTCTGCCCTTCTGACTGCCTTAACAATACAAAAACATCAACTGTCCACAATCGAGGCAACAACGTGAACAGGAAGTTAAATTGCAGGAAATGGCGAAAACTTTAGCAACAAATTGATACGCGCTTCGCCTTCGAGTTCGCCTTTACCTTTGCCTGCAACTGCAAGTTTGCCATCAGTCTGTTTGCATTATCTAATGGCATCAGGTAACCAATGAAAAATTCCAATGGCAGCGTATTTACATTTGCGTTTATTGCTGTTGTTGTTGTTTTGGACGCCAAAGAGAAAATAAACAAAAAGTGGCGAAATTGAAAAAGAACTCGAATAGAATACATACACAAAAGTGTGGCATTCGAAATTTTCCGTTAAAATATTATAAAATAACGTGACAAAAAAAAAACAAGTAAGAAGGCTCTAGTCAAGTAAGCTCGACTAGAAGATACCCTTAACCCTTAACCATACGGACGGTCGGGCTGACAAACATACATTGATGACTTTATATTTCTGGTGTTTCTCAACCGATTTTAATAAAAATTTCATTTTCAAGTTGTCGAAAATTTTAAACAAATTTGCTATGCCTAGGGATTAGGAGAACTCATATCCAAATTCTGCCTCTAGCTTTTGTAGTTCCTCAGATGACGCGTTCATACATACAGACGCACATGGCTATATCGATTCGGCTGTTGATGCTAATCAAAAATATATATTCTTTATGGGGTTGGAGAAGCTTCCTTCTGCCTGTTACATACTTTTGCACAAAACCATTATACCCTTTTTTACCTATTTAATGGGTTAAGTGTATAAAAAGAAAAAAAAACAAATTTTACTTCATAAGCAACTTCTGACTGTTTCCCTAACAATTACAATAAAGAAAAGTTAAGGAACCCATAAAGAAATATGATATGTTGAACAACGAAAATGCAAGTAATTATTAAAGCAAGATTACTAATTCGCTTTCACACTTTGAGTTTGACAAATTGAACCATTAGCTACACAATTTGTTATTTTTGCACTAAGCTTTTCATTGTGTTTGTTTCACAACGTTAGAAAGCCAGCTGAATATAAAAATTTTTATTGATGTGCACATCACGGTGTTGAAAGTAAAATAAACAATTAAGGAAAATGGTGATTTATGTTGTTATTGTTGACATATAATCTTACTGCAAGAAAAGAAAGAACGTCACCAAAGTTTGAGCTCCATAAAAAATAAACTAAGAAACTAGTTTGCATAGATACAGGCAAATAAACGCGCATACCTATAAAAACTTAGCTGATATTGCTTATTAAGAATATATATACTTTTTGGGATCGAATATACATGCGTTACACATTTTTAGACAAAACTAATATACACTTCGCAAGTATATACAAACACTAATAGTTTCGTAAAAGGTTGTAAGTAAGAAACACGGTAAAAACAATTGGCAATTAGTGCAAATGGAGTTTTAAATAAATCAAAAACAAATCAATCAACTGATTAAGACAAAAAAACGTATGACTTTTAAAGTAGAATTTTAAGTTATCGTTTTGAAAACAGCTTTTAGTATATTATAAACACAAACTTAGTTTTGTTTGTTTTGACTGATTTCTTGTACATATATAAGACAAAAAAATCCGGATAGTTGTCAAAAATCATGAAAAAATTAATTTAAAATGTTGACTATTTTGAGATAAAATCAAATTTTGCTATCTGGAAGTTGCTCAAGAAAGATATTAACTTTAAATAAAACAGTTAAGCATTTTTACGTAATAACAGGGTAATTTGCTACTTTAATTTTCAAGGTCGATAATCAATAACGGCAAATTTAAGCTCAAAGTTGTTTTTCTCAAAAAATGTGTATCTAATTCAAATGCAATCAAATCACGAATCTTATTTGAATAAAAGCGCTTAAGATTTGTGTAGCCTTGAAGGCACTTACCTGAATGCTTTGATTCGTGTCCGGCGAGTGTACCAGCACATAGAAGTGCTCATCCAGCGGGAGATGCTTAAAGAAACGCACACGATATTTACTCAGGCCATGCGCATGCTCAATCAATTCGATTGCAAAGAAGCTGGTGTCCGATGCTTTGACCTACACACACCGAGGCAGAAATAAAACGAATTTAATTAAATTAGTTTAAATTGAAATCAAACCTTATAAAGTTTCATCATAAACGAATCGAATGATATATAAAATTTATTTGCGCACATACACACATCTATAGTGAAATTAATTGACAAAGAAGTTTTTAAAGTGTTTGTCAAATATTTTGTTGATTCTTATGACTGTTGGGAGATTTTTATACCCTTAACCCATGAAATGAGTAAAAACAAGTAAGAAGGCTCTAGTCGAGTACGCTCGACTAGAAGATACCCTTAACCCTTGATCATACAGACGGACAGACGGTCGGGCTGACAGACATACACATATTTACGTGTACTACTGGACCAATTCTTGATGGCTTCATATCTCCGGTGTTTCTTAACCGATTTTAATGAAATTTTTACAGAAGTTCATTATTTTGCTTATAGTTTCAATCCTTTTTGATTCAAGATTTTTTTATTATCGATTACATGTGCGTATCGTAAACCGGAAAAGCCATCGAAAATTTAAAACAAATTTACAAAATAATCAACTGTTGGAAGTTGGAAGTAACCGACTGCGGAATATACTCTAATACTGATACTCTTAAAACTGGAGTGACGTTCAAAAAGTTGATACAGATCTTTGGGCTTCTGGCAATTCTATTTGCTTCTGGCAATTTGGTAACACAAGCTTAGAAACTGGGCGTAGCTCCAAAAATTTTAGAGCAGTTTTTAGAGAACCCCGGATAGCGCGATTTAATAGCTCTAGTTGATGGAATTCATCGAGATGTGGATTTATCGGTTTTAACGATTTCCCAGCTCCCAGTAGGCGTAACACACCAATTTTAAATCTATATCTGACCCATTTACAAAGGTTTATGTTTTAAGCCTTGAGTGTCCAAAAAATAGTTGCTTTTATGCAGACAGAGAATTGCACAAGGCGAATATACTCTTGATATTAGAGTATTAAAATGGAGATATTATTGAAACGGATGTGCTGGAAGAGCAGCTGCTGACATATCCGACGTAAATGCAAAAAGAAGTATGTAACCAAAAGTATGTGACTGAAAAATAGCCTGCAAATAGTTGTTTACCTATGCATAAGTGCCATAAAACCCACCAATAACTTTTTGAAGCTTGTATAGAAACTAAACATAAACATATTATATCTAACAATCTTAATTCGTTCAATAGGTAATATGTTATATGAAATTTCAATGCTTTAAGTTAAGGGATATAGGCATACCCACTTATATACGAAATAAAATTAAAATGTAATAATAAATACTTTGAAAAAATATTACCATTGTTAATAAACGGAAGTGCAGGCATATCAACAACAACAACATCAGTAGAAACAGAAACAGTTGCAAAAAAAGAAACAATTCTTATTAGCCCGTTGATAATACACGAAGAAATATATTTAATAATTAATTGAAAATTATACCAGCCCACAAAAACGTTGCACATGCAAATTGCATACAGATGTAAGCTATATGCCTATTAATACGTACTACATACATACGTATTTACATATATAAATATGTACATAAAGCTATATATCATTTATACTTGAATATGATCTGCTATGGGGTGGGCGAGACACTGTAGGAAAATGTGAATTTTAATAAAATTGTCGAGTGCACTGAAATTGACAGCCGCATAATTTGCCTTTTTGTGGTCAGCAGCAATTTAAATGATTAATTGATGATAATCAACAACCAAGATATTATTGCTTTAAAATGCATTGATAATTTAAAGTGACTTTAGTTTATTATGTACGAAATTCAGCAGAAGAAAGTCCAATTCAGTGGGATTCATTGAACATTAGATACCCTTACCTAACAAATATCAAAATATATATGACATACTTGAGCATTGCTTGAGAATTGTGAGTTTTTTTTAAGGACTTGTCCACAAGGTGATAAGTACCTGTTGATTGAAATGGTTTTTAAAGATAAATAAATAAATGGTGCAACAATTTACTAACTGCAAAGACAGTAAAAAAAGTCTGGCTAAGTCATCTTGAAAACTAGTTGAGTAAGATCGACTAGAAGATACCCTTAGCCCTTAACCAGACAGATGGACAGATGGTCGGGCTGATGGACATACACATATTGCTGTGTACTTCTGTACCAATGCTTAATGGTTTCATATCTCCGGTGTTACTTAACCAATTTAATAAAAATTTCATAGAAGTTTATTATTTTGTTTATAGTTTCAATCCTCTTTTTTTTATCGATTACATGTGTATATCGTAAACCTGAAAAGTTATCGAAAATTTTAAACAAACTTGCTATGCCTAGGGATTAGGAGAGCTCATATCCAAAATCTGGAGATTCTAGCTTTGTAGTTCCTTAGATCGACGCTGTTGTTGCTGATCAATAATATATATGCTTTATGGGGCCGGAGAAGCTTCCTTCTGCCTTTTACATACATTTGCACAAAACCATTATACCCTTTTTTTCACCCATTTCATGGGTAAAGGGTATAAAAACCAAATTGTCTTACTTATGAATTATGTAACTAGAATCAACTAGACTCTAGTGGTCTATAGAGCTATTTGGTTTCGAAAACAAACATTTAATATGGTAAGAAATTGCAATAAAAATATAAACAACAACAGCGACAGTTATAACAACAATGAAAATGCAAAGGGGCGTCCACTTCATACACTTGACACTTTGAAGTTGCATCAATACGATTTCTGATGGCCACAAGTGTGGCATGTACGAGCGACTATCTGCGCCATTGATTTGAGTGCATCAGGGTTCTGAGCGTGTTCGGACAAGACAACTGGCCATTTGCTTTAAATGGCAAAGCCACAGTTGACAGTTAGTTGGTTGCCAATTGCAACTGCAATTGCGATTGCAACAGAAGCGCATTAATACAGTGCCCAGAGTTGGCCAAACTGCAAATTTGCAGCTAATGCAAATTATGCAGCATATTTCAAATAGGCCACTTAACTGTAATTAGAGTTGCTGAAATATAGCTAATATTTTAGAGTATGAGCAATGGCCATGGCAAGCGCAAAAATAATGCGAGCTACCCAGCCAGCCGGTCTGTATACTAGCCGGAAACGGAAGTCAAGCAAAAAGCTGTCATTTTGCATTTTTCAAAGGAGTCGAAGGCGCAGGCCCGCAGCAGCAGTAGTAGTCATCCCTGAGGGTGGACATTAACATTGCAAGGCAGCTGCAACTACTACAAGTGCTACTACTGCTGCTATTGCTGTGGCATAAGAAGTCGCAACTACTTGCGGCGACTCTTGCGGCGCTACAACAGCAGCAGCAATACTAGTTTTGGCAACAATAGTTCTAACTGGATGGCTGACTGGCTGGCAAGGACAGTCCATAAGCAAAAAACTCTTAAATTCATGAAATACTCTCAAGTCTTTTAGTCTCTCTCTCTCTTTCCCAGGCGCAGTCTTTCAGTCGGACGGACGCACTCTCAACGCTTGTCATACAGAATATTGTACTTTAAGAGCTGCTTGCCAGTGGCGTACATTGTAAAGCAATTTCCTGTATTTTATTACCACATAATATGGGCGTCCTTACGTTATATCTAATGTTGCTGCGTCTACTGCTGCTGCTTTGATCATTATGATTGTTTCTCAAGGCAACCGAATAAATAGGTACAAATGCAACTTAAGAATTCGACCTTAAGCAGCGGAAATCCTGAGTACCGCATGAATGACTAAGGGCATTTTTTTTATATGTATGTATATATACTGCTGAGCTTTTCCATAGTAATATTGCGATGTGTTTGAAAATCACATTATTATATCAAAACTTTATTATAGAATATCCAAAATTATTAACAATGAGAAAGCAGTGATTTTTTAACTCAAACGCGCATTTAACAAAAATGTTTGAGCAAAATCATTTTAAGTCTCGGAATTTAAAAAATCAATCAATCTCATTGGAAAATTGAATTTTATAAATAAAAATGGTTTCAACTTCTCTATGTGAATACTACAACATTAATCAACACATGTCTTACTTAGTTTAAGAACTACACTTCACACAAACGAAATATGGCCAAAAAAAGCTGTTAATATTGACGGGGGAAAAAAAGTTAACCCCGTTAAAAGCGCACATCCGCTCATAAATTTTCGGTCCATACGCCACAGTTTTTTATGCCAACTCACCTGAAGCTGTTGAAGCGACTTGTCCAGGCCACTGATGTGCAGTTCCTGTGCTTTTAAGTCTTGCACATATAGCGAGTCCAACGACACTCTAATACCTGGCACTAGCTTTAGGGACATCGTATCCAAAATGCCATTCGGCATTGCCGCCTACGATTAATGCAAGAAAAAATGTTGAATTGATTATATTCGCTGACATGCACACTCACATTACTACTTACCTCTAGTTCAAGATATACATTGTGTATCTTGAGAATTGATAGCAGTTCTGTGAAGCTTGATACTAGACGCAGCTTGCAGGCATACTGACTGCTGGCTGTATCAAAAATGGCCTCAGTCTGGTAAAGTCTCAGCAACTTCTGGCCCAGTTCGTCCTTGGCAACCAAGCGACAGGTGAATGCATCTACAGTGACTTTGTGCAGCTGATTTATGCACTTCGATATGTTTTGGGCAATCTGAAATGATTTTGATGTATAGACATAACCATCATTCTTTGCAGCCGTGTTATTTTGTGTGCAACTTACCAGATTGCTAAATTTATCCATTTGCATGTGATTACGCAGCAAGAGCGGCGCATTGTACTCCCAGCCGCTGAATATGTCCAACGATTTGGCAAACACAATCTGCAACAATGATTGCAAGAGGCGTCACAATTTTGAATTATGACCATGCGAATTGGGTTACAGAGAGAGAGAGAGAGAGACAGTTTGCTACATACCGAATCCGATTCACGCAATTCTAAATCGTATTTGATGTATCCGCCGCGGTGCGATTTATCACCACATGTCACCACCACCTTCTCGCCAAAGCTGTGCTGATGATCCAGTACTCGAGCAATGCCTGAAATCAAAAATAAAAAAATATCTTTAATTTGCTTACCTATTTAAAGAATAAATATATATAATACATATATTTATATGTATATCATTTACAATTGAATATTCTATGTGACTGGTTTTACTGAACAAAAGCGCAATAATTTATGACATCCGTCAAACGTTGTTTCAAAATTTCACAATTTTCGTTATAATGTTACAGAAAATTTCTACGCAAGAGGCCTTAAATATGCAAACAATGTCGTTGAGACTGTAAGCGTATGAAGTTGTTGCCAAACAAACAACGATATTAATATTTGATGGCATTAAATAAGCTTCAATGATTTTTTACCTGTAATTTCCCTTACCAACCCACCCACTGCATCTCATTCCACATACTGTTTTCCCACTGGCATGTCAATGCAAATGGTGTGCCACATTGAATAGTAAATAACCATCGCTCAGCGAAGCATAAATACTGCTCAAAGACTAGACTCGAGACTTGATACTGGAGAGTTGAGACTTTTGGGCCTTTAAAGGGACGCAAATGCTGCTTGAGATGGAGATGTTGTCTCTTTGTCGGCAGCTATATGGGTCGCTGGCTACTCAAATGTAGCATAAATGATAAGAGCTGGGAGAAGGATATGCCAGCGGTAAGCTAAAGGAGGGACGCATTGGGTATGAGTATGGGCATTCCAATTCGATCGATGTGACAGCTTAAGCATTTATAGTGTAACAACACGGAAAGTTGTAACAATGTTAGTGTTTTTAACGCTATTGTGCGCTTTTAATTAATTTATGCGACAACATGTCATGGCACTTTCGACATCTCGATATTGTGTCCTACAAGGACCAAAGAGCAAACAGTTATCGTTAAAGTAAACAAATACGCTTACGCATACGCTTACGTCTACGCCCACCCCTACGCATATTAAGGCATATAGTTTCTAGTGTCATTGTTAAATTACTAAAAAATATATATGTATGTGTATAAATATGTGTATGTATATGTGTAGTTAAATTAATTTTGAAGTACTGCAGGCGACATCAGACTAATTGTTTTGGGAGCTTTCTTTTTGCTCTTGCAGACATGACACAAAAAACGAACAGCTTTGATTTTCCACTTTTCCTTTAGCCCTCAACAACAGCAAAAACAAAAACTAAAACTAATCTGCAGCTGTGTGGAATATTGGCTGTATAAATTGCTTGGGGATTTCTTGTCGGTCGTCACACAATGAAGAAGACAATGCCAATCGAAAAATAAGTAATCACGTACCATATACCAAAAGATATATACATTTTGCTTTTTTAATATTAAAGGGGAAACAAATTCATCAATATTGAATGTATGTCTCTTTGCAGTATTAATTAACACTTTCATTTCTCTGTTAGAAATGCATAATGCATTAAGAAATACGAAATGCACCTAACCAATATGCCTAGAATTTTTATTACGTAGTTTCCTAGAGTTACGAGAGCTTAAAAAATGATGAATAATACATTTATTTTATAAATATAAACCAAATAAAATAAAGGGCTTAGCTAAAAGCTTCAATAGGAGAACACCTGGTTTAATCGGACTGCAATGTTACGTTGAGTAAAAGCTTTTGGCAGCTAAATTTTTGAGTTACTTAATTCCCAAATGTTGGGTTTAGGCAGCTCTGCGTTGGCACAGACACTTTCAATCTATCTGTTGTGCTCTTGCCTTTATATTTTCATTTTCCCTCAATGCTGACAGCGATATTAAGAAGTTTTTTGAGCTCCAAACAGACGCAGACACAATACATACAAACGACACCACTTACACACATACATATGCATATTAATGTTGTTTTCAAGTTGATAAACTCCTAGAAGAGTAGACACAGTTATGCCAAGTTTTTTGGTCACACACATACACGTGTACCTCACATATTGATATTTCAGAAATATATAGATACTTTATCTTTATGCTCGATTGCAGAGCGCAGCTCGCACAGTTAACAACACTAAATACACACACACACACATGCAAGTTGCATAGTCGCGATTGTTGTTTGCCGCATGTGTCCTGCTTTTATTTGGTTTATTCTTTTTTGCGCTGCCTCACGACGTGCGAAGTGTGAAAAATTGTTTTCTTAATTTTTTCTTGCTGTTTTGAGATTGTGCTTTGTGGCAGGCAGCAGAAGGCACACTTTATGAATAATGTATAACACGTTTAGCTGCGTTGTATTGGGAATTACGCTACTTTTGCAATTGCTTAACTTTTAGGAGCGTGTTGCTGTAACTGGTGCCACTTATAACCAGGTAGTTCATATAGCGCGAAAAACTAGAAATAACAATTACTTTTCAAAATGAACTTCATAAATCTTCCGAATTATTTCAGGACCACCTGGGGTAAGCATTCGAAGCTTATCTTAACAATAGTATGCCTTCTGTATTTTTTAAGTGTTAACAGAAGGTATCGAAAAAAGCGCACAAAGAGAACAAATTTTAAAAGGTTTTTGCTAAAATGTTAATCTTAGTCGATATTTAACAAAAAATGTTCAATACTTTACGCGCCACTCAAGGATTATGGAGACAAACACTTAACCCCCTACTTCAACAACATTTTGTAAATATTTACTGTGTTGCATACAAGAAGGAAAAACACAAGAATCAAAAATTGAACATAAAATAATTCAAACTGGCTCTATGAAATCCAGAAACACTTTTGTCCACTCAAAATGATTGCAATAGGTAGTTAATTGACAAATTATTGCCCAAAAATAGTAGATGCTGTTATTTTGAACTAGTTTTCTTTTGTGGTTGTTGTTGTTGTTGCTGTTGCAGTCATTTGTTGGATTGTTTACAAAACAGTCAGAAAATAGACCTAATTGGTTTATAAATGAATCGAACGTAAAATATAGTTCAATTTACAGGGAATTTTACTTTAACAATCGATGTGTGTGTGGGGGGTGGTTTATTTGGGTGGATTTTTGCTTTTGTCACAGCAATCAACATCGAACGAACGAACGACAGAACGACGACTATAGTCAAATAAAGCGATTCAATTGTGTTCAATTAGCATTGAAATAAATACAAACTGTGAAGTGTTTGCACAGAGCATTAGCACCCAGTTATACAGGGATTCGCGTATTATAATAAAATCAAATTAAAAACAATCGATAAACACCATTAACAACAATTATGACTAGAAGATACGCTTTAATTGAGCTTGCACACAAATATGTTACAAATTTAGGCGTAAAAGTACATTTATTGTCATGTATTCTCCATATGCCATGACTGTATATTATTTTAGGATTTCTCTTGTTATTTATGTAGAAAGTTTCGTGTGGAAAAATGTGCACTGCAGCCAACCTTGGTGCAAGCAACTCACCTGTGTTTTTATTAATCGCCACCATCTGCTCATTGGAGCTGCTCCAAATCGATGACAATGTTAGCGGTGAATCGAAGCAAATAATGTCACCCACAGAAAAAATTGTCTGTTGGCGGTTGTCGGTGCCGTTGCATTCATCGAGGGGTTTTGGGAAATTTGGGTTAGGGGTCGGGTCGGAGCGTACGGACATTTGTGGTTTTTGTATTCGGTGTGTGTGTGAGTGTGCGAGTGTTGAGAAATCCCGTAAAATAGTGACGCCGTTTGCCAATGTTAAGAGTTATTTGTTGGTCACATGCGAATATATGAAAAGAGAAAAAGCAAATTGATTTATGAGCAGGGAAAACAAATTACATACAAACACAAGGACATACAAATTAATTTAACTCTTACGCTCTTCTCTCTGTTGCATATTGCATATTCTGCCACAGCTTCAAGTAATAGCTTAAAAATAATTAGCAACAAGCTGATGCTTATATATATTTAATGTTTACGACTTACCTTTGTGGGGAAAATGTGCTGGGACTCGTCCACAGATAGTTTGATGTAATCCTCGGTGTATTTAATGCCGGTTGAATCCTTTAAACTGATGGCAATCATATTGCTCGTTTGGCGTTGCAAATTTAACTGTGTGTGAAATAAAAATATACACATAGGAAGTATAATTCGACATCCAGACTGGAACTAGCTCAGGTGGTCAGCAAAAAGTAAAGACCAACAACCTAGAGTCAGTAAACTCTTGCGACAAGCTGAGGCGGCAAAACGTGACACTACAATCACCAAAAGAGTGGCGTAACATAGCCGGCAAACACGGCACGTTGGCGTGGCCGCAATGAATAAGAATGCAAGTGCCAGCATGTTTTAGGGTATAAAAGTCTGTCTTATTATAGTCTTCATGTTAGTCTAAAATCAACCTTTAAATAAACTCGTGTGTGACATCAACTCAATTTGAAGTGTTCTTACTTTAGTTCTCACAAAGTTACAAACAGTGCTAAACACACTTACACCAAATCAGCTGCATTTATGCAAGTAACATAACAAAAAAGGCTTCGTAGAAGTTATAAACAAATAAGTACAATAAACTTATTAATTGGCGCCCAACTAGTGGTAATCCGACGAACTCAAAGTCAGTACCCACACAGCCCTCATTACCAAGGATTCAAGGATTCAAGGATCTGCAGTGACCTCCGTAACACGAGACGTAGAAGGAACACAAGTCCAGCCTTATCTTCACATCGTCAGGAAAAGAAAGGGGCCACCACTCTTAGCTCAGTACAATACAAGAAGCATGTAAGTGGACTTTTCTGACAAACAATTTTTCAAGTCACAAATTTACGAAAAAAGTGAGCGAGCATTCCGTTTTGCAGCGGTTCATAGCATTCACAGCAAAGATATCCGTCTCGCGTAAGGGACCCCTTGAGAATCAGATTCGGCTTAAAATACTTTTTTTTGGTCGACTTAGTTATTTGATTTTGTTGTAATATCTCGCATTGAAACCCTTTTTGGTGACAAAGGCCCATGAGTGAACCATTCCTCCAGTATAGAACTCCGCAAATTAGTGAGTCAGAATCGGACTGTGACGGACACTTTGAAACCCCAGACCGCGCCCCTAAAGCTCCCCCCACAGTTAGGAGAATGGACGCTAGAGAGGTCAGGGCCATGATACAGGTAGCGGTCAACCAAGCCTTAGCTGAACAGATAGCTAAGAGTGTGCAGAGAGAAGCTGAGTTCTCCCAGAAAGTAGAAGAACTTTCTAAACGATTGGCGGCAGCGGGTGTTGCCGCCCCAAGCGAGCAATCGTTCGCACCTGTAGAAACGTCTGGCGGCGTCGATTGTGACGAGCCGCTCAGCGTAATGAAGTCCCTGGCAGAGTTTTCAGGGACACGTGAGTCATACGTCTCATGGAGGCAAGCGGCCTTAACCGCTTATCAGGTTTTCGAACCGCACAATGGCAGCACGCGCCACTTCCAGGCCGTGGCCATCATGAGGAACAAGGTAAAGGGGCCTGCCGATGCCATGTTAACCTCATATAGCACCCCGCTGAATGTTCATGCAATAATTAGCCGCCTCGACTCAAAATTCAGCGACAAACGGTCTATGAAGGCCATCGAGAGGGAGTTAGATTCCGTAAAGCAGGGTAACCGACATGTGTCAGAATACTATGACGAGGTGGGGAAAATTCTCACCCTGTTAACAGAAAAGGTCAATATGGCCTATGAACCAGTGGTAGCGGCGGCACTTTGCGAAAAATACCGCAAAGACGCATTGGAGGCTTTTGTGTCAGGGCTTAGAAATAGCTTAACGGACGTAGTTTTTGCAGCAAGACCCTGGGACTTGCCCTCCGCACTGACGCTTGCACAGGACCTAGAGTCAAACCAGGCAAAAAAGAGTCAAGGCACGAGGAATCCTCGTTTTAGAATGCAGCATTGGCAACAGAGCCAGTCCGGCCAGAGTAGCAATAGGACACAGGGCCGGTTCAATCAACGCGGCGATAGGCGACAAGACCACGGTGGCAGACAAGGGCCCGTGGAATCCAATCCAAACAGAAGAATGGCCACGCCTGGCCACAAAAAATTTAGGAGAAAGCAGCAAGAGGTAAACTGTGTCACAGGATACAATACAGGGCCACATACCAGGGCCGACTATGAGACTCTGGCAGAAATTAACAATGAGGATCTCTCTGATACGGTGAATTTTTTAGGAGTAGGTCCCTGCTGCCCACCATCAGGCGAAGAGTAGCAGGGCTTGATATGAAGTTCCTCCTAGACACAGGTGCATCCAAAAATTTTATCCGGCCACGCAAAGAGTTGTTAGGAGTTCGCTCAGTAGACCCTCCATTCCTAGTCCGTTCGATCCATGGTGAAACAAAGATCACTAAGAAGTGCTTCGTAGCTTTGTTCGATGTAAAAGCAACCTTTTATATCCTTCCGAACTTATCGACATTTGACGGGATAATCGGTCTCGATCTTCTGAAAGAAGCAGGAGCATCCTTATGCTTAGCTTCTGGTCAGCTCAAATGGGGCAATAAAATTGATCAGATTTACTTCCACACCTGTGCTAGCGTTAATTTTACCAGTGGGGATTGTTCAGACGCGCCTCCTGCAATGAGGCATTCCAGAGGATGCTGAAAGACAACGAGCGGGCATTCGCGGACCCTAACGAGGCGCTAGCCTATAATACTTCGGTATCAGCCACCATTAGGACAACAAGTGAGGAACCTATCTATACCAAACTTTACCCGTACCCCATGGGCACAGCTGATTTTGTGAACAAAGAGGTTCAGAGTCTGCTCAAGAATGGTATTATTCAGAAATCGGCGTCCCCTTACAATAATCCCATATGGGTTGTAGACAAGAAGGGTATCGACGCAAAGGGTAATCGAAACATGCGTTTAGTTATAGACTTTCGCAAGCTCAATGAGCGAACGATTCCGGACAAATACCCCATGCCAAATATTTCTTTTATACTGGGAAACCTAGGTAAAGCCAGATATTTTTCGACTCTAGACCTGAAATCTGGTTACCACCAGATCATTTTGGAAAAAAGCGACAGGGAAAAAACATCTTTTTCGGTGAATGGGGGAAAATACGAATTTCGGAGACTCCCATTCGGTTTGAAAAATGCGGCTAGCATCTTCCAGAGGACTATTGATGACATACTGCGGGAAAAGATAGGAAAATTTTGCTATGTTTACGTTGACGACGTAATTATCTTTTCAGAAGATGAAAGCTCACATGTTAAGCATGTAGACTGGGTCCTTAAAAGCCTGACCAAGGCAAACATGAAGGTAGCGGTGGAAAAATCACAATTTTTCAGAAAAAGCGTGAGCTTCCTTGGGTTTATAGTTACCAATAAAGGCACAACAACAGACCCAGAAAAAGTCAGGGCCATAAAAGACTTCCCGGAACCCAAGACAGTGTTCGAAGTAAGATCTTTTTTGGGTTTAGCAAGCTACTACAGATGTTTTGTAAAGGATTTCGCGGCAATAGCGAGGCCCATTTCGGAAATGTTAAAAGGGGAAAATGGGTCCGTCAGTAAGCATAGGTCGCGAAAGATCCCGGTGCAATTTGCTCAACCACAGCAGGAGGCTTTTCGAAAGCTTCGTAACATTCTGGCGTCCGAGGATGTCATGCTTAGATACCCCGATTATACAAAACCATTTGATCTGACAACAGATGCATCAGCGTACGGTATAGGTGCCGTACTGGCCCAAGAAGGTCGCCCAATCACAATGATTTCAAGGACATTGAGTAAATGCGAGGTTAATTACGCGACCAACGAACGGGAATTGTTGGCCATTATATGGGCCCTGGGCAAGTTACGTCACTACCTGTATGGGGTCAGGGATATAAATATCTTTACCGATCACCAGCCTTTAACCTTCGCGGTATCAGAATCAAATCCTAATGCAAAGATTAAAAGATGGAAAGCGCGCATCGACGAGTCTAATGCACGCATCTTTTATAAGCCAGGCAAGGAAAATGTGGTGACAGATGCCCTATCTAGGCAAATGCTCAATGCTTTAGAACAAGATGCAGACTCAGGCGCAGCAACGGTTCACGGTGAGCTTCCGCTCACCCATATCATTGAGACAACGGATAAACCGTTGAACTGCTTTCAAAACCAGGTTATCATTGAAGCGGCGCAGTTCCCGTCTAAGAACAGCTTCGATCTGTTCGGGAACAAAAAACGCCATTTAGTCAGGTTTACCCGAAAAGGGTTGTTACTGAATGAGCTTGCAGGGGTAATCAATCCAAAGGCCGTAAACGCATTTCATTGCGACCAGCGCACGCTTGTGATGATACAAGACGAGATAGTTAGAAGGTTCCCATCTACAAAGTTCTGGCATTGCAGGAGTCGGGTTGTGGATGTATTTAGAGTCGAGGAAAGACGAGAAATCCTCACAGCTGAACACAATAGGGCTCATAGAGCGGCTCAGGAAAATGTGAAGCAGGTTCTCTCCAAGTACTACTTTCCAAGAATGGGAAGACTGGCTAGTGAGATAGTGCAAAACTGTAAAACTTGTGCCAGGGCAAAATATGATAGGCACCCAAGGAAGCAGGAGATTGGACTAACTCCAATTCCGTCATGCACAGGGGAGATGTTACATGTGGACATCTTCTCTACAGACAAGAAATTTTTTCTCACCTGCATCGATAAATTCTCCAAGTTTGCTGTTGTACAACACATCCCTTCTAGAACGATCGCAGACCTGAAGCCAGCAGTGCTTCAGCTCATGAATTTCTTCCCGAAAGCCAAGACGATCTATTGCGACAATGAGCCTTCTTTAAACTCACATGTGATCTCCTCCATGCTGACCAACCATTTCGGCGTCAGCATTGCTAACGCACCGCCCCTGCATAGCGTCTCCAATGGGCAGGTAGAACGGTTTCACAGCACACTGCTGGAGCTAGCTAGGTGTATCAAAATAGACAAATGCATGAGCGACACGGTAGAGCTCATCCTATTGGCCGCAGCTGAGTACAACAAATCGGTCCACTCAGTCATTAACAAAAGGCCGGCTGATGTCGTTCAAACGCACCCAGATGAGCCTCAGGCGGGAATCCGCGACAGTATAGAGAGCGCGCAAAAGTCGCTCATGAACAGGGAAAATGCTTCCCGACAGAATAGGACCTTTGGAGTGGGCGAAAAAGTCTTAGTAAAGTCCAACCGGAGGCTAGGGAACAAGCTCACCCCCTTGTGCGAGGAAAGGACCGTAGAAGCAGACTTAGGAACCACAGTCCTGGTAAAAGGAAGGGTGGTCCATAAGGATAACTTAAAGTAGGTCGGCCCGCAGGGAAAATTAGAATAAGCCTCGAAATAGGTATTTATTAAGCGGCCCCATTGGTGGCAATTTCTTTCCCACAGGCATAAAACAGTAAATCGGATTCTCAAGGCAGCCAAGAAATCGCAGGTGGACACAGGTCACCTGTATGAGACGTTGCTAACAAGAAATAGGGTGTTAATGATGGAGCTGCAAAACCTAATGCTTGCCATCACACTTGCGCGAATCAATGTTGTTAGTCCAAACATCTTGGACCATGCTGACTTGAAGTCTGTTTGGATAGAAGAGCCCACCAATACCCCCATAGGGGACCTAATGTCTGTTTCATCTGTAAAAGTGCTGCAATCTGAGAATATGTTGCACTTTATCATTAAGTTCCCTAAAATTAAGTCTGCCTGCCGAAAAGTCATTATCCTCCCTGTAGTCCACAAGGGGTTCTATATACTGTATAGAATTTCGGCCTATGCAGTTATGTAGTTGTGAACCGGGACTCAGGTTTGGCGCACCGCGTTTTTTATTTGGATTTTTGAAGTTAATGCATGTTTCTGGCTACAATGAGTACAGAATTTTAAAAGTTTTGTGGTTGGCGGTCGGTGGTCGGTCACTCGAGGACCGCAAATTTTTTAGAGCCAAAAGCTGCAACATGTGCGACAACGCATCGTTGCATTTTTATGTGGTGACATCAACGTGCCACAGCACAGTTAAATAAAGCTCAGCTGCCAAGGTACAGGTCTCTGCAGGAGCATTAAAATGCAGTGGCTCTTTTTGTTGTTGTCAGCAGGCTAACAAAAATGAAATTGAAATAACTTGCTCAAAGTTTAAAAACACACATTTACATATAAACGAGAACCAGCAGAAGGCCAGTCAACTATAAGAAGTTTAATGCAGCATGACTGTATAAAAAACGTCGCTTAAATATGATGGCCAAAAAGTTATCAGTGTATCAGTGTGTACATACGTATATATATTCGGCACTTACCGCAATTGTCAGATTATCCCCAATCTGAGCATCGACCACACCCTTGATGGCCAAATCATAGCGCAATCCATTCACATCCTCAATATTGTGGGAGAACTCGTTTCCGAGATTATCGTGCAGCGACACTTTAAATACGAAATTCATGCCGCGTGGTACTTTATGCTCCATCTGCTTCAATTTGATGTCCGGCTGCAATGTGACCAAAATATACTGCACATTCTTTACCTCAATGCCAACGGGAAACGACTGGTGGTCAGTTTTGGCCTGCAGAAACGAAACGAAACAAAGCAAAAATATATATATAAGTATATATATAAATATATATATATCCGAATTAAATCAACTGTAAATGCCAAAAGGTAAGCCGATTTAGGGACAATCCAAAAGCAGACACACAGGCACATACTTACAATTATCAGATCCCGGCCGAGCGTATCCTTTGTGTGGACAACACCATCTGGCGTAACAGAGACAATTCCGATGCTTTGGGCATCCAACTTATAGACCGCATCATCCATATTACATTTCAACTGAAGCGTACTGCGCGGAGCAGCCAAAATCCAGCCCATTGTTATGGGCTTTGGTGCGAGTAGCTCTGGTGTTTTCAGAACTGTGTGATAACAATTTCAATTTGCGACTCTGTTAATAACATTACTAGTGCCTAAAGGTGGTCTGTAGTCACCACCCACTGGACCAGTGGATCCCTGGACTACTTACCAATTAGTTCCACGCTCGATGCTGGTAGCTTGACGCCATCTGCTAATTGCACGGACGCAGTGATGGTGACCTTGCCGGGATTAAGACCACGTATCCGTACGGAAATTAAATCGCTAGTTTGATATTCGATGCCTACAGTGTGTATAAAAATAGCCAGAATGGAGAGGATATAATTGACATTAATTTATTCTGCCAGATTCAAGCACTAGCAATATTTTTTCAAATATACTATTTTAAATAAGATACTAAATAATACATTCAATATTTTTATAATAACTCAAGAAAGGCTGAATAAATTCAAATGATTGATGAATGTTTAATTTTAAAAAATCTCAGCGATATAATACTAAAATTAATAATAACTAAGAGCTTAGTCGTCAATGAAGAAAATCTGTCTAAACTTTCTAATCATTATTATTCGTTTAATAAAAAAATGTATTGCAAATATGTGTTTAATTCTAAACTGTGGTAACAAAATACTTAACCAATTATTGGAAATACATAGGAACATAACATACATATATTAACTAACTTCCCCAAAAATATCGTATGCAATTTTTTTCTTATATTAATGCAACTTATAGGACTCGCGTCAACAAATTTTACCTAACGCCCTCCAAGCCTAGGCACAATGTAAACTCTGTTTGTTTGACATACGATGCAATTGAAAATCGAATACAACTGTAGCGATCTGCATATTCATTTAGACTTGTATAGTAGTTTTAAATATAAATAATAATAGCTTAAGTATTGCAAATGTAAGTTCCGTATCTGTTCCTGCGTTGGAACTCAACCATGCAAGCTCATCGGAGAACAGTTTGATATGTGTGCATTTGGTGGGCATTGAGCTAAATCTTTTACGCAACAATGCGGTATCTGGGCACACTTAAACTAACAAACATACACAAGAATTATCTTACCTGCTGTTGAAAACACATTGAAGATCTCAACCACGTCTGGATGATTGACAGACCATGTGATACGTATATTTTCCAGTGTGCCCAACACCATGGGCGACAGATCGGGTAGACCCCACAGCGTGGCGGGCATAACAGCGCCAGCTTGAATATGAACAAGAGGCGTGCGCACTTGTACTGCAGTCAGGGCAACAACACGCACCTCCACCGTATCCTCTGAGACGATCTCATCCTTACCGCTAATGGGATTCTTAAGCAAACACTTGCCGGTTATTGTGGTTGCACCCAGCTTATGGGCTGTGAGAATTGCTGAGCTCATGGCTGTAAAAACATATAATGCATAAGATTAAGCGGATCTTCCCAATTATATGCAGTTATATTTAACTTACTGGCTACCTGGTGCTGTTGCACGCTGTAGAGTAAATTTGTGTTGGGCTGAGGTCCGCCCTGGTGGTAGAACTGTAAGCTGGAGCCAACGACGAGGGTTGAGTTTCGTGGATAGAGACGCATGGGTGTAAAGACCTGAACACTGAGCGGCTCACTGGACACCTGGCCGGACTGGAACACTATCTTGGTCTCACCAATATTGTTGCCCGTTATACTGTAACGTATTTCTCCAACACCCAAACCGTGCTGCTCATCCAGTTTGACACTAAGTACAGTTGGATCAACTACTAGATCGACAAGCTTATAGACGCTTAGCATATTTGAATCGATTTGCAGCAGGTTTTCATTAGTATCTAACAGTCGAACGATGGCCTCAATGGAGTTGGTGCGCTCCACGCGATCCATTGCTAACACACTAATGGCACCTATGCCCACCACAGAGATGGACAAGTGCGCTGGATCGTTTATGAGGCAACGATCAGTTAGCTCCAATCGTACATGACCCAAACGCAGCGGTGTTAAAACCAGCTGCTTGGTCTGCACCTCATGGGTGACCTGCACAATGCCTTGTTCAGAGAGTTCCAATTGAAAGAAACCGCTGCCCTGTTCAATGGCTATGCGTTCGCTGTGCGTCGACGCTAGATATACGCTAACATGATCCTTCGGCAACAATGTCCTATTAACCGTATTGAAACGTATCTCGTTCTCAATCACAGGCTTCGTTACTTCGCCAGTTTTCAACTGCAATTAGTTTTCAAGTTAATAGTCATTGTTAATATTTATAAAATTCATTATTTAAAATTCCTTACGTTTTTGACACCAAATAGTGGACGCTCCGCATAAATGCCCAACTGGTAAAGCAGCTTTTCATTATATTTCGCCACTATGCCCTTGATGCGAAAATTTGGCGCAACCTCGCTTAATGTAAGCACGAGTAGATTTCGTCCGGGCAGACGAACGGTATGGCGGAGCTCCACTTCATCAACCAGCTGGTGTGGAATGCTGTCCGTTTGATAACGCTCATCGCCAGCTGCAAACTCCCAATCGAGCGACAGTGAGCTGATGTTCATAAGCTTACGATTCTTGGCGTCCTGAACCTCGATCTCAATGTCAAATGTGTTCTCCTTCTCCTTGAGATAGAGCAGGGAGGCGCGAATCTCTATGGGGCAGGATTGACGCAATTGCTGACGGGCATATAATTTAAGGAAGCGTGGTCGGACACAGTGCACGTTGGTCGTGACCTCGGAAATGTAGGCAGCAAATTTTGTTGTGGCCAGTGCATTGTGCACACGATACGTAAACGATGTATCACCCAGCTCACGACACAGCACCGTGAATGCCGTGATGGCATTTTGTGTATCAAATTCTATTTCCGAAACTTGAATTACTTTGCCATCGAATTTGGTATCTTTGCTTAGCTCTGCCTCGAGTGTAAATATGCGTTTGGGTCCATGGGCATAGATGACATTATACGAACTACCAATTGGCAATACTAGCTCATTCTCCAAAGGATTGAGCACAGATAGTGGCTCATAGACATGCAAATCAACGGAATCCTGCAGCACCTTGTCTTGGAAACTATATGAAATACGTAGCAACGTGCTGCCCACAGCAGTACTGCGTAACCGCAACACAATACAAGCCTCGAGATCAAAGGCATCCTTTGTCTCAGTAACAGCGCCGTTTTCCAGCTGAAATATCTGATGCGAAAAGTCCAGTTGGAAGTGCAGATTGTCGCATTTGGTGTAGGGAACATTACTTCCGTTCACATGAGCGAAGACGGCAACATGCAGATGAACATAATCCTTGAGAGCGGTCTCAAAGTTATATTGCGTGATCTCGAGTCGCTGCGGCGGCAAAAAGTAAATATGTGCCTGTCGCGCCACCTTTTGATTCTTGGTCAGCGCCACACGAACGGTGGTGTGGGCCATCAACTGCACGCCAGCATCAATCAGCTCCTTGGAACCGCCACCAGGCATGCGCACATCACGAATCTCCATTGTGGCTAGACCCTGACCATCGATTTGCAGCAATTGCGGATTACCCGAAAACCATATATAGTTGTAATCTCCGCCACTTGCATAAAATTGAAATTTCTGTGGCTTGATTGTGTTAGTGTCGTAGGGCAGAATCACCTTCATGGGCTCCAGTTGTAGTTTTTCAAAGATTTGCATCTCTGCTTGAACCGAGAGCTGCAAGAAATATTAAAATTTGTAGAGTTTTAACTACATATAGTGTTTGGAAATATTAAATAGCAGAAATATATTATTGGCAATCAACGATTGGGACACGCTTGGAATCGAAATATTCATTTTAAGAAGCTATTCTCATATGTTGTGAAATAAATGTTTTATTCATTTAATAAAGAAGTAACCTTCACCAATATTTAGATTTTATATCTGTAACATTAATATTTCTGGAAATGTTATATTTCTAAAACACTTTTGAACTTTAACAACTTACATCTTTGTAAGATCCATGGACCTGTGTAGTGCCCTGTTTAAGCGCCTCACCGTATATTCGACTACCGTTTTGCGTCTTCTTTAGGACTGTAAACATCGATTCGTCCAGCTCGGATCCTATAGCATAGCGTGTACTTAATGTAATCTTTTGTCCATCGGTTGTATACAGATCAAGGGCAACCTCGTGACGTTCACCCTGCACGGTGATCCAGTTATTGTGCGGCAAAAGAGTTATGCCCAGTTTCTCAGGCTCGGCAACGGTTAGCAGAGCGCTGGGACCTTTTGGATTGTCCGGTGAGGCATCGCTTTCTTGCGGCATGTTGTGATCCCGCAGAAACACTTGCGTGCGACCCAGACGAGAGCCAGTGGCACTGCCGCCTTTCATGTACGCAATATTAGTGTCCTCGACTTCTAAATAGTACTGACGATTGGCCGTTATGTCATGCAGTTTGTCCATTTTTAGCTGCAATATACGAAAGTTGATGGTGTCGCCAGCTATGATGGTCACCTCGGATGGTTCAATAATGATGTTGGCCAGCACACTGATGAACACTTCAATTGGTGGCACATGGAGATAATCGGATTGTGGCATACTAATTGACACTTTGGAGGTGCCCGTATTAATGCCTTCTAACAATATCATAAAGCCCTTAAAGCCAGCGGCTTCAAATTTCTCCAGTGCCGGCGGCACGACATGAAACGGACTGTCTGAGAAGGTGAGAAAACGCAATGCTGGCGGCATCTTGCTGCTGGGCGACGATATTTCCCAGTTAAACTCAATGCCCTCCAACGTAAAGAACTCATTACCCTGTGAATCGAATGCGTGCAACTCGAATGTGGCCGGCGCTTCCTCCAGGTACAGCTGTCGCGTTGCAGTACGCACATTTAGACGATCAATTGTATCAACAATGACATCGCACCGCAGCGTGTCACCCGTTGCCAATTCGTCAGCGAAAACAATTGCGGTGTTACGGCGTCTTTCGCGTGTTTGGACGGTGACGATAGCCTGACTGGCGCATTCACTGAATCCATTGTACACTGGCGTCACTGTTATTAAGTCCTGACGTGATGAGGTCCTGTTAACGACAAAAAGGAAATGTATGCAATTTTAGGTTATAAAGCCGGCACCGATTGTTGGGGACGCACCATTTGTAACAGTTTGAATCGATCACTTCTAGCGTAAAGTTAATGGATTTGTCTTTAAATATGGGCAGCAGAACACGCGGGTGGTTCAATTTGGCTGATTTAACGATATTTTTAAATACAAAAATCAGCAAAAATAAATAAAACACGTTCCCCATTTTGGCGCTTGCAAACGTCCGTGCGGCAAATGCGTTGTTTGCCTATGAACTGGTTCAATTGAATCTTAACTTTGACAAGAATTCGATAAATTTAACGTGCAAAGCGCGCGAAAGTAGGTAAACTACATAATTCTTATCAAAAAGGCGATATACACATACCGCCAAATTAAGTGCTAAGGCATTTATTTAAAAAACAGTATAACAAAATATCTTTCATATCGACCATTACAGTTTAGCAAACGGTCCATCGTCATCCAAAAAGATATCTAATTGCAATTTGTGCATGTTCTCTGGATAACATGCATACTTGCCAAATTCCTTAACACCCACATCTAACAAAACTTCATCGTCCATGAAGAAGTGGCCTGTGTAATCCCGAGCACCGCGACATATTATTGCGTACGCTGCATCTGCCATAATATCTGGCTTACGTGAATACAATGCACCCTCTGCCCCATGAAGCATCTCAACTGCGGCCGTTGCCACAGTGGTTCGAGGCCAAAGAGCATTAACAGCCACACCCTGATCCCGAAACTCCTCTGCCATGCCCAATACACACATTGACATGCCATATTTAGCTATGGTGTATGCAGTGTGATTTGCAAACCAATGCGGCTTCATATTGAGCGGCGGCGATAGGTTCAATATGTGCGGATTATCGCTCTTCAGCAGATAAGGTAAGCATGTCTTCGAACTGTGGAATTTGAGTAATCAGATAAGAAAAAAACTAAGAGTTAAGATTATGTTTATCTCACACCAAAAATGTTCCCCTTGTGTTAATATTTTGCATTAGATCATATTGCTTCATTCCGGTATCCCCAGTTGGAGTCAACGAAATAGCACTTGCATTATTTATCAAAATATCGATACCTCCAAACTTCGCAACTGCAGCCTCAACAGCCTGCTGAACTTGTTCCTCATAGCGAACATCTACAATACATGGCAGCGCTTTACCACCCGCTTTTTCAACTATAAAGATAACAAGCTATTGCAGTCAATATGCAGTTCAAATTCCAAATAGAATACAAATTTCAATGCTTCTTACTTTCCTCGGCGGCGGTATAGATAGTTCCTGGTAGCTTTGGATGTGGCTCTGCAGTTTTAGCAGCAATTACTATATTCGCGCCATCGCGAGCTGCCTTTATGGCTATGGCCTTTCCTATGCCACGAGATGCGCCCGTAATAAAGAGTGTTTTTCCCTGTAATTTTCTGTACACCTTTTATTTTGAATTTACATTATCCAACGCTTTTGAGCAGTCTCACCCGGTATTCTTCATTGTTTTGCTGGAAACGTCTTCTAGGTTAATAGCCGCTGGAGTTCAGTGTGACTAAATCATATTATCATATACATACATTACATAGCCCAACATATAACAAGACTTTAAATAAGAGCTGAAATGTTATGTTAATTAACATTTTGCAATTTTTTGGCGGACACCTGGGGAAAACAGAAATTGCATCTTTTTTTATCATTTGCGTAATAAAATAAAGTATGGTTTTTATAAAAAAAAGTATGTGATTATATAATACAAAATTGCTTTCATTTATAAAAACAAGACTTATAATATAAAAGAATAAAGAAATGGTATAAAAATATCTTAAAATGCGAAGCAGTTGTTTTAATTAACTGAGCATAAACTTTATACTTTTTATGTCAATAGATAATTTGAGTTGTTATTGCAAATTTTCATACCAGGTTAAGCTCAAAGTCTCATATTATTATGACAGCGCACATGAAATGCAAAGCGAAATAAGCCAACAAGTCAACCAATAAATTATGCCGGTAATCAAACAAACCAATGGCAAATAGGCAACGTCAACAATGAAGCAATAAACGTAAAAGGTGTACGGGCAGTTACTTGTTACTTAGCCACTAAAATCTTGCGAAAATGTTTTCAGCAACTTAACATAAACGATACTTGTTACCTACCCATCTCTACATCGGTAACTAGTCGGTCGGTCAGTGCTGTATCTGTAATTCGGAGAACGAAATTCAGAGCTGCCAACTCTTAAAAAGTGTAAAAAAGTGTTCACTTTGGGTCGGGGAAAGTAAAAAGAAAGGAAAGTACTTCTTTACGCTGATTTTTAGATTTAGATTTTGTTCTTTACTTATAGTTTCACTTAGCTAGTTTACATACCAGTTGATTACAATTTGAAAGTCATGTCACGCACGCACTCACACACTTGTTTAAATTTGTCCATCCCTGATATCAATTTCTGAAACATTACCCAGCACTGCAGAAAAAAACATTTGTTGCCGGGAAGAAGTTTTATTGCGATAGTGGAAAAATAGCGCCGACCAAGTGAATAACGTATAATACTCAATATTTGTAAAGCAATTAACAATTAGACCACAGGATAACCGCTAATCTATGGCAACAACAGAACCCGATGCTGCACAGCCTCCTCCAAAGGAGGAGACTTCAGTTCATGATTTTATCGACTTGAAATCGATGGATAATATTAAGGAGCTGGAAAAAAAGGAGATCTACGCTTACATTGAAAAATTACACGCGATTATAAGAAAATACGACACTAACATTGCATCATACAAACAAAAACTAAAGCACTTTGTAAGCCACAAGACCAATCGAAGTACCATTACCCATTAATGCAAATTTATTTAACATTTGCAGCTAAATAGGGAAATACAAAGTTGTGAAAATTGCAGCCAAGTGTCAAATGCCGTCTTGAAGGAGACTAATGTGGAAAAGGGGATCAGGCAGGAAGAAGAAAAAGCCGCTAAAGAAAGTAAGTGTGGAACAAAAACAATTCTACAATAATAATTATCTACGATTTAATTGTACTTGGAACTGTGTTCATTTTGTTTTGCTGGCAACAGCGGCGACTAATGCTGCACCACGCCCTGACCCATCCTCCGATAGCATTATATCAAACTCCTTGTCTGATTTGACCAGCTTCTGCATCATTTTCCGTATGTAACTCTCAAATTTGGGGTGATAACGATACACAGAGCCATCGATGCCAACGACAACTTTCCGATCATGGATTCTGTTGATCAGACCACTAATGCCAATGGCAACTAAGATGCCGGCACGCTTGGATACACATTCGCAAATGTACTTCAACTTCTGGCAATCCTCGATGGGGGCCCTTGCCAATCCAAACAAGTGCTTGATAATGCGTCTTGTGTTTAGGAACTCAGGAAATGAATCCGCCTCCACCTCAGATATATGTTTCGTCTCGAATATGTCAACACTCTTCTGCAAAATGGCAGCAAATTCAGCTCTTTTCGAGCTCAACTTGAATATAATATTCCGATCGAGAGCTTGGATCAGAGCCAAGCGCACCAATTCACCCAAATACATGCCAGATGTCATTTTCTCGAAGAGCTGCTGGGAACGATTAATTGATTTTAAGTCAATCTCGCGGTCATGTTCGGTGCGCACAAAATCTAGCTGTCCATTATCGCCAAAGGCGCCCCACTCTATATTGATAATGACATATTTATTATTACGCTTAAATTCCGGCTCGAGCAGCTCCACATTATCCACGTGCTCCACATAACAGGCATTACATCCGGTGCCAACAATGACGCCAATACGGCAATCGGGATTTCGATAAGCGCAGGACATAAGCGTGCCGGTTGTGTCATTGAGTATGGCTACAACAGCAATTTCAGCATCCCCTCGTCGCTGGATGGCATCGTGTAGCATTTGACCAACATCCTCGCCCTCAACGCCCGGGCAGCCAAAGCCCTTGGTCCAGCGAGTCAGCATGGCCGCCTTAAGGCCCACTTGCACGCACGGAAATGAAAAAGTAAATCCCAATGGCAAATACGCATTATGCATATCATGCTTTTCCACAAACTTGGCCAGACACTCGGCAATGTGATCGAAGAGCTCGACGCCCGGTCCAATCATCAAGTCCTTGGGCACTGCATAGATCTGTGACTCGACCGTCGCCTCGTGATGACCTTTGAGCGTGACAAGCAACACCCGGAAATTGGTGCCGCCCAAATCCAATGCCAAATACTTGCCAATCTCATCGCCCGTAGGCAAATCCTGTACATATGTGGGAAAGCATTTCGTGACAGCTTGAGCATGAGTGGTACGCCTTAATCCCTTCGTGATCTCACAGCAGAAACGACTGTACAACTCTTGCACTTGATAATCACTTAGCAAAAAGGGTTGCATAAGTTCTCGTAGCTCCACATCAACCATTTTTATTTAAATATGATTTGAATTGAATAACTATTGCTTCTTAGGTTCTCCAACCGCCTGGCTCGAACAATGAGTAACGACTAACTAGAGATACCTGTCTATGTAGCGACGACGTCGACATCGTCGTCGACTTCTGCTGCACCTGATAAGAGTTAGCTCAAAATTTCGCATTGCAATTTTCCCAGTCGTATTAACTATATTAACAACAGTGCAGTCTTCGCAGCAATAATAAAAATGTATAAACAAAATAAAACACCTAATTCTACTGAAGCTGCAGTGATAGCCTCTGGTGAGATAGTGACGACACCTGTCACCCTTTTTCAATTATTGTACCTTTTCTATCTGAACGGAAAGTATTGTATTTCAGTATTTTTAAATCTTATGGTATTGAGTTTTTAAATTGTTAATGGTTTCGTTATTGTAAGGATTTTGATAAGTCGATCATATAAGATTCCTATTTACAGTGGGAGTGAATTTAGCAAAAATTATAAAAAGTATTATATGAACGCTTATGTTCACTATAATACTAAGGCTATATATTCAACTAGAAAATAGTGCGAATATGGCTGGCTTATGCGTGCGATTAGCGCCAGTTTCCGGTTTCAAATCGGTGTAAACAAACTGACATGTGCAAATTGTACAAAAAGGCGATAAATTGACTTCATTTTTAAAAATATATATTTTCTGTACAATTTATTTTTTCAGTTTCGGAAACTGATGCATTCAGTTTTGTGGATGAGATGCGGCAGGCGGCCAAACATGCTGAGAATTTGAACAATTTCATCTATGAGCCGACATCGGGAATGTATTACGATCCAAAGACTGGCTACTACTACAATGCGGTTAGTTAATTTACAACATCGTAATCTTTATGACATGCTTTCTGGTGACTTTTGTAGGTTATCACTTAATATGAACCTACATCAAAGCGCCCATGTTTGTAACTATCAAACTAACAAATTGTAATTCTCTCTATGTTTAAGGAATATGGGCTTTACTACGACGGCAACACGGGCTGTTATTATAGTTACGATCAGGCGAAAGATTCATTTGAGTTTCACTCACAGGCTCAAGTGAAGGTGAGTGAGAATGTGTAGCCATTCAGATGACACGATATCAAACAATGATTAATAACCGTGACTCTTTCTCCTTCTTCCTTGTACTTGCAAGTGTTCGTTGAGCGATTTTAACGATACTAGTAGAATGATAGAAAGTTTTTGCAAACTTAGCATAGAACGAATTCGTAGCACTGCATTAGGTAAGCGTTGTAACTTCGAATGTGCGATAAAAACGCGGATTTCTTTTCTTCTCATTGGTTTCAGGCGAACGGCTGCGATCAGCAGCAGAAAGCTGAGAATGATAACCAGGACGATGATGTTGTGGAGTTCGATGAACATGGCGGTGTCATAACAGATAAGGCCACCCTGCAGCAGATCAAAGCGGATAAACAAAAGCAAAAAGAGCGTGCTGAACGGAACAAGCGCAAGGCCAAAAAGAAGCAGAGGAAACAGAAGAAAAGGGAAAAACGTCACAAGTCTAAAAAACGACACAAAGACCGAAACAACAAAAGCGATGAAAATAGTGATGATGACAGTGATAACGATTACAGTCGCAAACGTGCGCGCAAGTTGAATGATGCGGAGGATGGCGAGCTGTCACATTCGATAAGTAGCTCTAGTTCCGGATCAAGTGACGAGGACGAGGGTAAAGACAAGGAAGGTAGCAACAGCGATAGCAGTGTGCCCGTCTTCAAGGTCTCAAGTCGTTTTCAAGGTGTTTTAGAGATGCCCGTTTTTACCCTGCACAACACCCACATAAAATCAAGCACAATTTTAATGTTCGTTTCTCTTTAATCAACGCAGACATTGCAAAACAATATCCGCCAAGCTTGCGCATCATTGTGCAGGAAACCAATGTGCCGGAGTTGACAGTTGGCAGCTTGCACCTGGTCACATATTTGGGCGGATCGCTGGGTCGCGAAGGTGATAGCGATGTCATCATACCTGATGTTAACGTCAGCAAGTGTCATCTGAACTTTGAATACGACCAAAGGAAGGCGGTTTACAAATGTCGCGATTTGGGCTCCCGCAACGGCACCATCCTTAATGGTGTACGCATGTCCGAAACAATGGCGACCAGTAAGTGGCATGATGTGATTCACGGCAGTGTCATTGGCATTTCCCAGACCAAGCTCTTGTGTCATGTACATGAGGGCAACAGCACGTGCGGACTGTGTGAGCCAGGTTTGCTAATTGAGACACCAACGCCAACAGGAGCTGCGTCATCATCCAATATTAATGTGCTCTCACATCGAGAGCAGCTGAAGAGACTACAAAAGAAATATGGCTTGGAAAACGAAAGTAAGCTGAACATGTGCAGTATTTAGAATGTCCTATAACTTTCCATTTTGTCTGAATTTAGAATTTGTAGAAGCTAGCGGTAGTGCCAATCCCAACTATACCGATCGTAGCGCTCAGCGGCGGATCAAAGTGGGCAGCAGCACGGATAAGGAGAAAACTGCGGTAGCTTGCGTCAATACGTAAATTTAAATGACAACACCATCAAAGAGTTTTTTAAACTTACTTATTTTATCGTTTTACAGCGAGATTGCCAGCTCCAACAAAGGCTTTAAGATGCTTAGCAAATTAGGCTGGCAAAAGGGCGACACTTTGGGGAAAACCAATCAAGGACTGTTGGCACCTGTAAGTAGTATTACACAAATGCTTTAATCTCGATTATACTAAAATTTCCGCACTATACTAGATCAATGTGGTGGCCAATGAGGGTAAAACCGGTCTGGGCAGCAATGATCAGGTGCAGCCGTCAAGTGCTTCGCATTGTATGGACAAGCGTAAATATGCCAATTTGAAGATAACGCAGGCGCGTTACGAGCGCGCCAAAGATATATTTAAAGAGACCGATGAAAGCGATTAAAAAACGTACATATAGTATTGAAGTTTGAAACACATTTAATTAACAATTGCTCAAAACATTATATGGTCAAAAAAATTCATATATGTATGTATATATGAAATTTATAATTCCTGCTATATGAGGTTAAGCTATCAGTCATTAATAAATTTAGTTTCGCTCGAAAGCATGAAAAAAAGCATAAATAATACATTTAATAAAATACATTTGCTTCGTTTGTGGTGAACTAAACTTACAAAAAAAATGCGCGTACCAACCAATTTGTAAATAACTTAAATATGAATTATTTTATGTTTGTATACTTATGTATGCATATGTTTAATAATATATGTATATGTTTAATAATACAAAAGCCTCTTAAGAAATGTGGGTTTCCTTTCTGCCATGGATGTTGCTGTTGCTTTTGTTTTTGTTTTTATACTTATTTGATAGTGTTGATAACGAAATGCGCTAATACTTTGCCGTGTGCATATAAATATTTATGTGTGTATATGTTTAGAATATATGTATGTACAGTTGCGAAATAAATAGTTCACCACCGAGTTAACTTTTGCAGGCTAAAAAGCTATCATAATTTTTGTGATTGCAATTTTTTCAAATGAGTATCCTATTTTTCTTGTTTAATATCTAGAGATTCCTCTGAACGTAAAGTAAATATAAGACAGCTTGAATTAATATAACATAAAACCAAAAAATATGTATCTTTCAAGATATTAGCAAACTATTTAAACTTCACACTAATTAACGTTATGAAAAATCAAAGCTTTAAAAAAAAACAAGAAGGCTCTAGTCGAGTAAGCTCGACTAGAAGATACCCTTAACCCTTGACCATTCAGACGGATAGACGGTCGGGCTAACAGACACACACATATGGCTGTGTACTTCTGTACCAATGCTTGATTGTTTCATATCTCCGGTGTTTTTGAACCGATTTTAATAAAATTTTTACAGATTTTCTGTACGGACAGACAGACAGACGAACATGGCTATATCGACTCGGCTGTTGATGCTGATCAAGAATATATATACTTTATGGGGTCGGAGAAGCCTACTTCTCCCTGTTACATACATGTGCACAAAACCATTATACTCTTTTTTACATATTGAATGGGTTAAGGGTATAAAAATTTACTGAATAAATGTGGCATGTAAGAAAAAGTACCTTGGTGGTGCCAATTTTTATTTCACAGCTGTATCTATAGTGGCAGCAAGCCTAAGGCTCTTGCATCGTTTACGACACAAACAAAACGCACAACGAGAATCTTTGGATGTTTGAAACTACACAGATATGCGCTCCTATATAAATATGTATGTATGATGTATGTATATGTATATAAGTATATGTGCTAATGTAATTTTTTTTAGAGATTTTGCTAATTTGACCTAACAAACGCCCGTGGATTGCACACCAATATAATAGCCAGTGGCGCAGGAATCCTTGCGCATCTCACACCAAGAATTGTAAGTGTGATTGTTGTTGCCACAGATTTTGTTCTCTCGGAATGGCTGTAAAAGAGAGATGAAAAAAATGTAAAATATTTTTTTTCGGTAAATGGTCGATTGCTGTCACTCACCATTCGCTGCTGCTTGCGGGCGCATTTGTAGCGACAGGAGACGCAACGTGGCATGTGCGTCTGCAGATCTACCAGGCAAGTTTCCTTGGGACCACACTTGATGACCGCACAGGTGACGCGGTCCGCTACTAAAAAAAATGAAACAAACAAAAATACATTTAAAACAGCAGCAGTTTCTTCACTCAAGTTGATGGTATTAAAATTCATGCTTTTTGTTTGGTTTTGCTTTGTTTTATGTCGGGTAATTTCAGGTGCTGTTTAATGGCTGTTCACGCATATCAAGAACCGCAAATCATGTGAATTTAAACAGGTGCTGTTTGAGACTTCTTTTTTGAATGAGACAGGCAGCTAAAATAAATTCTACAGCAAATTATAAACAAAAGAAGAACGACAGGATAAAACAAGTAAGAAGTCTCTAGTCGAGTTAGCTTGACTAGACGATACCCTTAACCCTTGACCATACAGACGGACAGACGGTCAGGCTAACAGACGTAAACATATGTACGTGTACTATTGTACCAGAGCTTGATGGCTTTATATCTCCGATGTTTCTTGACCGATTTTTTTTAAAAATTTCACAGATGTTCATTATTTTGTAAATAGTTTCAATCCCCATTTTCAAGTTTTTGATTTTCAATGATGATTTTCGATGAACGCGTCGATCTCAAAAGCTAGGGACTCCAGATTGCGGATATGAGCCCTCCTAATCCCCAGGCATAGCAAGTTTGTTTTAAATTTTCGATAACTTTTCCGGTTTACGATATACACATGGAATCGATAACAAAAATTTGAAAATGGGGATTAAAACTATTAACAAAATAATTAACATCTGTAAAATTTGTGTTAAAATTGGTTAGGAAACACCGGATATATGAAGCATCAAGCATTGATACAGTTGTACAAGTATGTATGTTTATGTCTGTCAGCTAGACCGTCTGCCCATCTGTATGGTCAAGGGTTGACGGTATCTTCTAGTCGAGCTCGACTAGAGCCTTCTTACTTGTTAAATATTGTGTTGTTGTCTGGTCGGTAAGTCAAAAGCCACACAGCAATTTTCAACGCTGGCACATTATTCACACCACAGGCAACGGCAATCTGTACACATACTACAATGTATGAGGAGCCCGCCCATTCTTGAAATGCGCAAGACGGTAGCCGAGTAGCCGACAGCCAAGCACCCAACCCAAGCAGCCAACTCAAGTCAATTCAACTAAAATTTGGCCCCAGGCAGACAAACTGCGCAGCCGCAACCATACACTCATACACACGTGAACATGTTCATATGAATATACATACATATATCGCGCTCATGATCTTGGAACTTAGCAACAATGTTGCAAAATGCGCTGCCGTAAATACTGTGAGCAATTGCTTAGCGGGGTCTGCGATGAGACGATGCAAGTACAGGGAACACACGCTAGATGAAACAAAATTATGTTTTTTTTTTTCTATATACGAAAGCTTTCAGGTATTGGAAACGTTACAAAAATACCAGGAATTTTTAAATACGAAATGGTAAAATTAAAATTTAATCTTTCTATGTGGAATAAGAATTTTCATACTTATCATTTTTAAATCGGTTGGCTAAAAGCTGTATAACATATATTATATAAAAAAGCACATTTAAAAACTTTAATTGTTAGAAAATCGAGTATTCAAAAAATTTGAATAATAAAAGTTCCTATTTACCGAGCATTCACTGTAGTTGCATTTACCGCCTGTCGTTTCGTAACAGTTAGAGTTTATTAATTTCAACTGCCAATTTTCGCTTTAGGCTGGGAGCATCCTTTTGCAAAGGGCAGCCCCGTACTTGTTGATTGTGATGAATATGTCGAGACTTGCTGGCTTGGTGGCTTGGCGGCGTGGCTGCCTCAGCCTGATAATGCCGTCACAATGCAAGCCAACTGTAATTTGTTATGTCGACGTGGTTTAATCAACGCCAGAGGCAGCCAGCCGGCAGTCTAAGTTGCTTCTGCCACTGTTGCTTGTTTGTTGCTGGCAGGCGGCTCTTATTGCAACATTGTGTGGCTGAGAGATTCGATGTGTTCGTGGGTTATACACAACACGTGCAAGTGTGTGTGTGTGTGTGTGTGTTAGTGTGCGTTCGTTTGTTACCTTGGCTGAAGTTGGACTGTCGGGCCATTTTGGCATTGCGTGTTGTTTAAGGTGATTTTAATACGATCGTAAACTTCATCCAGCCCAGACGCAACAGACGCTGAGCCAGACTAAAGTGTTGAACTAGGGGAATAAAGAGACTGAAGCAAAAACCTAACCAGACCGGACAGGCAGTTGCAATCACAGAACCCCCCCTGCATCGCCATCTCACTCTCTCGCTACGGCTCTCTCTTTCTCCTTTGTCCATCGTCTACGTCGTCATCATTGCCGTCGTCGTCTTCATAGCCGGGAAAATGGCGTTTTTAATGGCTTGTACGTGTAGTCATATTTCTTTGGACCCAGTCTTTTTCGGGGTCTTATTGGCCCGATCGCGACACAGAAAATATTTATGTGAAAGCACACAAACAAACACGAAAGCCATAAACGTACTAACCATAAAGATAAAAGGCTCAAAAAGCCAACAAAAAAAAAGAGAGACCAAAGAGTAATAGTTAAGTCTGGTATTATTTTATCGGCTGACGATCAACATAAAGTTGCTAAGACAAGCAATAAAACTATAGTCGAGAAGTGCCGACTAGAAGATACCTTCAACCCTATACTTACGGTGCATGCTATACTGAACGACCGCAGGTTTTCAATATTTGGTATATGGTTTTAGAAACACGTTTCGCAATTTTCATATTCACAACTTGGTCTGCCTATGATTTAGAGGAGCTTATATTTCAAGTCTGAAGTCTCGCGCTATTGTAATTTTAGAAATTAACACATTTATACCTACAGACGTATAGACAGATAGACGGGTATGGCAAAATCGATGCTGATCAAGAAGATATATATTTTCGCATATTCTTTCTTCTGTTTGTTACATATACTTCCACAGACCCTTAACCCATGAAATGGGTAAAAAAAAAGGGTATAATGGTTTTGTGCAAATGTAACAGGCGAGCGTACTCGACTAGAGCCTTCTTACTGGTTATATCCTACCCTTTCATTACATACCCTGAACCTTATATCCAAAATCTCTAGCTTGTCTAGTTCCTGAGATCGACGCGTTTATACATACAGACGGACGGACGGACAGACAGACGGACATGACTAAATCGACTCGGCTGTTGATGCTGATCAAAAATATATATATATACTTTATGGGATCGGAGAAGCTTCCTTCTGCCTGTTACATACTTTTGCACAAAACCATTATACCCTTTGGTAAAATGGGTAAAAACCCATTTCGTGGGTTAAGGGTATAAAAAAGAAGCTATGCAGGAACAGGAGTAGAAATAATCTGAACTGCCTAAGCCTGCCAAGATCATCAGCAACATGCTAAGAAACAAATTGTAGGTACACAAACACACACATACACACACGCACACATATTAATGCTAAAAGCAAAAGTGAATAATTGTTAATGATGTTAATTTATTTTAGTATCCGGCTACCGTGCAACAACTTTGCCAGTCCCAAAAAGAGGGACGGGTTGGTGAGGTTAGGCATTGCAGCCAGAGGTGTGCAAAATGTATGAGTTTTTCAACGCAGACAGCCAAACTGATGACGAAGTTTGAGCCACAGGCTTGAAGAGTCGGTAGCTGAATGAATGAATGCATACATGAATATGTATGTACATATGTGTACACGTTAGATATATAATTTGTACCTATAAATTAAAAAGGTTTTATGAGTACAACTATCCTATGCCGAAAATAAAAGCTAATAAATATATTTCAAAAAAACAAAGAAAAAATTTGAAGATATATGTTTTTTTTTATACATAAGAAATATCTGTACTCCGGGAAAATATTAATCTTTTTTGGCGATATATCTGCAAATCATTCTTGCATTAAACAATTTAACAGATAATGAATGAAGAAGTCACCTTGCTAATCGATTAAAAAATCAAATCGTTAATGCTTGTTTTTTTGTCTTTTTAAGATAAAGGAAATATATAAAAAAAAATAATAGTGTTGTTTACAACAATACACATGCATACGTAAATTTTAATGAAACTTGACTTTTAGCTTATGTACCCCAGAATGAAATATTATTATTTTTATTACATTATTTCTCTGTGTATTAACAAACAGTAATTGTCATACGAGGCAGAAACTGAAACGCCTCATTCTTCTCCGAACCTTTATGTGCATTTTAAAAATAATATACAATATTGATTTATTATCTTATTTTTATAATTTATTTTAAGGCTAGCTGTTGCTTGGACGCTGCCTAATATTTTTTGGTTGGTCTGCCTTTGATTGCAGTTACTTTTTGCATTTCAACATTAATTACAGGCTGTAATTTGCAACAAAACACTGCAATTAGCACGCAATTTCAGCCGTCTGCCGCCTCTGACACACTAAACCAGTTTGGGTAATCGTCTGTCAGTTTGTCCGTCTCCCTCCTGTGTTCATCTATCGCCTGTCTGACTGTCGCATAGCTACAGATATGGCGCGCGAGAATGCAACACCCGCCACGCCTTTAGTTGGTGCGGCGACTGACACAAAAGCGGCAATAATTGTTGCTGTTGCTACGATGCTATACATCAACAGCAGCAGCAATATCCCATTGTAGGCGGGTCGCGGCAGCTGTTTGCATGTAATTAATTGGAAATCGGAGTCGATCAATCGCATTTTTAACCACAAAATTAATGAGCATGAATTATGCCGAGACGATGTAGTTGTGGATGCGCGACAGTCAAAGTAGAGCAATGCTGACAGTGACAACAACAGCAACGATTGCAACGACAACAGCAACACCAACAGCCTAAGCAACAGCAACTGGCTAATCAAATTGCTGGCAATCATAGAGCCGTATAAGCAAATGTAGCAATTTCTGACAACAAACGCCGAGTGTAACTTGATATGGCTCGGCAGTTTCAGACGACAGACAGTGCGACAACACGACAGCAACACAACAACACAGCAATACCAAAAACAATAACTTGCGGTTGAGAGTCGACTTGAAACCTCAGACAAGTCAAGTCAATCAAATGCAAAATTGCGGTTCTGCGTTGATTGTTATAAAATTTGCACAGCCGCTATCGTTACCAACAACCACCAACAGCAACAGCAACATCATCTGAGAACGCGAATAGCAACAAATCCAACAACAACTGCAAACAACTACAACTGCAATTGTAGGCAATAATTTGCCATTCCAGCGAGAAAAACTGCGTTCAGACGTTAAATTAATTTGATTGAGTTTTAAAGCATAACAATCATCAAAAGGAAAAGTAGTCGATTGAAAACAGTGCAAACAGGTGCAACCGACTGCGAAATACTCTCTTTATCATCATACATAACATACATATTGTTGTATGCGGCGGCGGGACATTAGCAAACAGCTTAATACCAAAAATGCAAGTGGATATGTTGTAAAATTTTTATGAAATTTTGTAACTTAACCAACTTAAACAATAACGAAATCGACTATATCGATTTTAACAATATCTCTCTCGCCCGGTAGACGCTGCACCCCATTCTTGACACTTGAAACTTTATCTAAACAAATTTTGATAAATCTTACTTTTGTAAGATAAGTCGCATTTTGAAGCTGGATAAATTATGTCGTGAAATTGGTCACATCGATTCGCGAACTTTAATTTGTTGCATGCTAAAAAATTAATACATTTATATTATGTCTAATGAGCTAATGAGCTAAATCAAATGTTCATTGTGCTCTACGTCAATTTTGTAGATTTCATAAAACGTTTGTACACACAAATTGTAAAATATAGTTTTGACAAATTGTCTAGGTTTAATTCATTTTTGAATTTATGCTATAGATATATTAATCCAAAGTGTGAAATTAAAAATGGAGCTTCAAGTATTTCAAAATTATGCGTCTTTGCTTATTTCACAGTTTGAGTACAAATCAAAAAGTTAACCGCTTGAATTAAAAATATATTTATTTGAAATTTAATAAACTGAGTCGATCACACTGCTTTGGCACAAATGTTATTTTTTCATGTGCCCTTTGCTGATAAATCATTTATTTCTGGCGATTATTCTTTCTCGCGATTTCGGCAAAAATAAAAACAAGGCACCGGGCGGGATCTATTCGTGTTTGTAGGAACATTAATATAAACAAAAACACACAAATTAAAAATGTTTTGATATAGTTTTTTATTTATTTGGGGTCGCTAAATTCACAACCGTTCACTGTCTAAATTGGTTTTTAGGTAATGTCAAAATTATTATATGATGGTGGTTTTTATACCCTTAACCCATGAAATGGGTAAAAAAAGGGTATAATGTTTTTGTGCAAATGTATGTAACAGGCTTCTCCGACCCCATAAAGTATATATATTCTTGATCAGCATCAACAGCCGAGTCGATTTAGCCATGTCCGTCTGTCTGTCCGTCCGTATGTATGAGCGCGTCAATCTCAGAAACTACAAAAGCTAGAGACTCCGAATTTTGGATATGAACTCTCCTAATCCCTAGGCATGACAAGTTTGCTTACAATTTTCGATAACTTTTCAGGTTTACGATATACACATGTAATCGATAACAAAAAATTCTTGAATTTCAAAAAACTTAAAATGAGGATTGAAACTATAAGCAAAATAATGAACTTCTGTAAAAATTTCATTAAAATCGGTTCAGAAGCACCGGAGATATGAAGCCATCAAGCATTGGTTCAGTATTACATGTACATATGTGTATGTCTGTCAGCCCGACCGTCTGTCCGTCTGTATGATCAAGGGTTAAGGGTATCTTCTAGTCGAGCGTACTCGACTAGAGCCTTCTTACTTGTTTTTATTACTTTTGTGAACGATACTCTTATACACATCCACACAGAATTTGTGTAACGATTAAAAGTATATTCTTGGAGTCGCGACGGATGTTTTTCTTAAAATTTACACTAGAGGCATCGCACGGAACCAATTTTGAATAAACACAAAGAACACAAATATTAATAATTTTCAAAAAGAGTTTGTTTCATTTAATTGTTATTTAAATTTATACAAAAATTTAAAATATTTATACATGTGCTTTCTATGCACTGAAAACAATTGTAATATTTCATTGACGCATGGTAAAACGAAATATGCGATAAGACAACACCAAAAGTAACAAGTTCTTGCAATCGCATAGTTTCTTATGCAGTAAAAATTAAATATATTTTTAATTAAATTTTTTTAATTCTATATCAATTACGAAATAAGCAATGACTTTTCAATGTCAATGTTTGTTGGTATGAAAGAGATCACAAAAAAGAGTTGGCCATTGAAAATATTTCGAAAATGTATATAAATAAATTTATTTTATAAAGATAAAATAAATCATATAATGATTTTAAAATTGTGGACTTGTGAACGATTTTTTTTTAAAAGAGCTAGTCACAGAATCGTAACATAAAGTATATATGCCTTAGACTTTACGAACTTTAAAACTTACGTTTGTTCAGTTTTAATCTTGACCTTTTTTGGTTTTCTTTCTGTAAAGTTGTGCTTAATTCAAGTATTGGTAATTTGGCAAAAAACAATTAAGTCGTTAGTTAAGTGATAATTTAATAGAGTTAAATGGACAATACAAATATGTTTGTGAAATTTGCTTAATCTGTCAAAATCTGTCAAATGCAAAGATAACAAAAGTAAAGTTACCCTTAAATTCAATGACAAAGAGAAAATAAAATTGTAATAGCAGGGGGGGCAGGTACACCCAAATTTATCTAAATGTTTACCAGATATCTACATACTAAATGATAATTTGAAAATGATTTAGCTAATTTATGTAACAGGTAAAAAAATGCTTCATTTGGCAAGTCAATGTCCGTTCGTATGTTTGTCTGTTTGAAAAAATCAAACTAGTTGACAAAAGAGCTAAGGTGGAATGTTATACAAAGCTTAAGTTTGTTTGCTTTGTTTTTAAACTTGACACTTGATTATAATTAAAAAATTAAAAGATTCAAGTCGGTAACATCGATTATACTTTTACTTGTTGTCACTCCAATATAAACTATTGCATTTTTTACTTCGGCTGACTTGAATGGAGATAGCCGTACTATGTTTGCAATGATATTAATGTTATTATAAATGGTGTCTATGCATCTCAAATAGTTAAAAAGTTGATATGTGAAATGTGTGCTGAAATTGTAGCCTCACAGCTATGAAAAATATATAATATTATTAAAAATATATAATATTATATAAAATTATAATAAAATTTGTGCCATCCTTGCTTAACTTTAATATATCTATATCTTTCATAAATAAATTTCTAATTTGTCCGTTAGCTTAAAGCTTAAAGCTTTAGCTCTATATTAGCTTTTCCTTTTTATTTATTAAATATAATGTAATACTTACTAAAATAAATTACTATTCAAGTATCTTCGATCTTTTATAAAAACCACAGGTTTTTATTAACACAGATTAACAGTGCTTACCTCGACACGGTCCCTTATACGCTACAGCAATTGATCGTCCAATTTTGCAAATCATACGGTTTATATCACAAGTGCTCCTGTATGTCTTGCCATCGACGCCGCAAACCGCATGCTCCTCAACAATGAGCGATTCGGCCGCCCGCCCATCACCATCCAGATCGTACGCTTTATCGTCCCAGGGACAATCAATTTTGCAAGTTATACAGTGCGGCATCATATACTGATCCTCCACGCACGTCAGATCATTTATACACTGAACGCCATTGCAGCTGGCTGTGTGAATATAAAAAAAATTACTCATTTAATTTAAATTGCAAAATAACTATTTAACTTTATAAATAGTTTATAAGATGAAAGAATAAAAACAAAACTGTTATTTTTCTGGCATTTACGGAGCTAAAAAGTTGCAAGGGAACCCAATTTTTTCTTTAACAGTCTCCGTAATCGACGCGTAAAGGCGAACATAAACCTGATCAAGAATATATGGCATATACTTTATTGGGTTAGTTATGCCTCATTCTGATTGTTGTATACGTATGCACACAACTATGTTTCCAAATATGAGTATACAAATATAAATATATTCAAATATTTCGAATTTGCATCGCTTATAATTTATACTCGAAAAATGTTGTAATATTAAAAATGTTTTTTTATTGTAGTAAGCTAACTTGTATCTAGATTGATTCTTAACCGTCAGTAGAAAACAAATCGGACAAAAGTATCAGACTATATGTAGAATATTTATGTGTTTATTTATGCATTTACTGCAAATATCGCTGATTATCCTAAAAATGCACCGCTTGCAAATTTCTTTGATTAGCGCCAAATTTGCAATACGCATTCTGCACATACCTACTGTGTGTCTATATATGCAAGTGAATGTATTTGAGTGTGTATACTGTATATGGATAACTATTAACTGTCAAATTTATCATTGCACACAGGCCGTTGAAACGGCTTGGCGCCAACTGTGACACTCGAAAAAAAAAATTGCATTTATATTTCAGCTCAATTTTACGAGTGAGTATTATTAAAGGCGAGTTGTTGCCTACACAGAGATAGAGACAGAATTGTGAAAGAGAGAGGGATATAAAAAAATAAGCATTGCATGGCCACCGCCAGATCTTCAGATTGCCAATTGCACATTCCACAAAAGCTGAAGCTGATTCTAAAGTTGGAGTTTGGAACTGCTATGTCGGCACGCGCCAATGTTAGATAGTTGTTGTTGTTTTTATTTATGTTGCCAGACATAAAACGGCAGTGGCAGTCAGCAACACAAACTGCGAAAGCAGCAGCAACCTCAACAACAACAACAGCAAAAGCAACAGGCCGCTTGCTGCTTGCGGCTAATCCAACAAGTTCTTCGTGGCCTCACAAAACAGTTGGCTCCTCATCGTTCATGTACGTTTTTATTGATCATTTAAGCATGTTTGCAAGTGCTTCCTGTATCATTAAATTATTACACAATATTTCGCAGAGAGGGCAGCTCCGGCCGAGGCTTCAATCGATTAGAATGCTCTCTCTCGGTGACTGTCAGTCCTGGTTACTTGCGCTCAGTTGGCGCTCGTGATTTCACCACTGGGGACAAGTGTTGGACGTAATTGAAATGTGCAAAAATTGGTCATCTAATCTAATTCTAATGCATCTATAAGCACAAGATCATACTTAATATGGACAATTGTAGTGGTTGAAAAATAAACTATAAATTCTTATTGGCGGAATATACAAAATTCAAGTATAAACAAGTAAGAAGACTCTAGTCGAGTAAGCTCGACTAGAAGATACCCTTAACCCTTTGCCATACAGACGGGCGGACAGACAGGCAGACAGACGGACATGGAAATATCGTCTCGGCTGTTGATGCAGATCAAGAATATATATACTTTATGGGGTCGGAGAAGCTTCCTTCTCCCTGTTACATACTTTTGCACAAAACCATTTTACCTGTTTTTATCCATTTAAGGGTTAAGGGTATAAAAAAACGAAAAAATTTTATGGACTGGAGTATAATAAAGACCGACAAGTTTTAGGTAATCTTTGGAAATTGTAAGTATACCGTCTGACACTGACAACAAAAATGTTTAAAACAGTAATGTTTTTATTTAAGGCGTTTAACAAATTTCTTATTTATTGTCTTAATAAATTTTTTTCTAAGATGTAACTTCATTCCCAAAAATGGTTGTAGGTATCTACTGTATTCGTAGTGGAATTCATTGTAATACTTACTCTTACAGTGGCCGCGATAGGCAACCTCTAGTTGGGCGTTGTTGGTGCGGCAGGCGCGCTTGCGCAGCTGGCATTCTGTATTGTAGGTGCGACCATCGCTGCCGCAAACCGGATTCGGATGTTTATACTGTTGCTGTTGAGTAGAAGAATCATTTGCGTGTAGATTGTGTGGATTGCCCCAAAGAGTATGCAATGAAAATAAGTGGCTTACCATTGGCGCTGGCTCATAAATTCCAGCTGGGAATGCCAAATCATCGGCATTATCCAAGTTGCCATGGCTCCTCAAGCTGGATGACGCAGTTATTTTACTTCCGTGTTCAGCCAGATAGAGACGACGGCGCCCACCAGACTCAGATTCAGATCCAGATCCGAACCCAGACATTGTGGTATTCGCTGCTATTCTCTGTTGATCCTTGTGGTTGTGTTTATGCTTACTACGCCTGCGCTGCTGCTGCTGCGATCCATTGTCGTATTGTTGTTCATGATTTGCACCATGATGTTGTTGTCCTTGTTGTTGATATTGTTGATGTTGGTGTCTGACTCGAGCTGGAGCATTGTCTTGGTGCTTCTGCTGCTGTTGTTGGTGCTGTTGCTGCGACTGTCTATTAATGTTGTGGGCGGGTTCATTAGCATTTGCCAACTTGTGTCTAGACTGAGTAGTCTGCGCAGGCGTCGCGTACGAGTCATTAGCTCCTGTTGCCATTGTCATTGATCTTGTTAAGTGTTTGCCATTGTTGTTGCTGCTTGTGCTTTTATTTTTTCTATGTCTGCGCCGCTCGCTACCCCGCATTGCTTCTGGCGACGTTGGCGTCATTCTCTCCATTTCTACCTGCATCTGCATTTGCACTTTGCCTCCGCCGCCGCTGCCTCTGCTGCTACGTTTGTGTCCCATGTGAAGTCGTCTGGTTGTGGGCTGATCTTGCAAACTACTGCTGCTGCCGCTGTCAATAATCAAAAGTGTTCTATGCTTCGTTTCGCCCTGTGCTCCACTTCGTTGAGTCGCTTGCTTTGGCATACGTTGTAGCTCGCGTTGTTGTTGTTTTCTTTGGCTATCAGCATAATAGCTGTTATTCCTGTTGTTATTGTTATTATTGTTGTTGCTTTGTTTATGCTGCCGTTTGGCGCCATCTAAACCTAAATTTCTGTTCGAAATTTCGCTTAGACTTTGTGAACCGCGCGCCAGTTCTGACGACAACAACAATGACGATGACGACGACGCCCACTGTTGTTCTTGTTGCTGGTAGTCTGGTGTTACTCTGTGATGTTGTTGCTGCGGTTGCCGTTGTTGCTTCTGGCGTTGTGTTGCTCCACACTCGGGCGCACACACACACTTTGGTCTGCCCTTGCGTTTCACGCACTTTTTGTTTGGTCCACATTTAAAGCCCTTGCAGCTCTCTGCGAAAAAAAGTCAACACATGCACAGAAACTGCATAAAATTAATAGCTCACACTGTTTTAAGACATTTCTATAGCCTTGTAGTAGTAGTTATTGAAGTTTATATATATATCTATCTAAATCTAAAATCTGGCTGGCAAACGTACCTATGCACGGCGCACATTCAACTCCGCCTCCGATGGCCGTCGCAAAAAAGTATTCGACGCTGCTTAGCTCGCGATCCGTGTAAGAGAAGGTCTGACTGGCGCCACAGCAATCGGATTTGGTGATGTTCGTTGAAAAGATTTGATTGCATTTTCCGCTGCCCAGGTGCGTCTGCCAGCAGGTGCCAGCTGCAAACGATTTAAGCCAAACAAATGAAACATATTAACAAACAGATAGTGCCATTTTACCAAGCATATCCAAATATTCGTGACATAATCGTAGAATAAATACTCCTACAAACTTACTTAAACAATGATTTCCTGTTTATTGCTAACTATTCTCCTAAACGTGTAGGGCGGTTTTGTTTTTATAAAGTTGTTTTTTTTATATTCTTAACCCATGAAATGGGTAGATACGTGTATAATAGTTCTGTCCAAAGGTATGTAGCAGGTAGACCAAAGCTTCTCCGACCCCATCAACAGCGGAGTTGGTATAGCCATGTCTGTCTATCTTTCTGCTCGTCCGTCTGTCTGCCCGTCCGTCTGTGTGTATGAACGCGTCGATCTCAGGAACTACAAAAGCTATAGATTCCAGATTTTGGATATGAGCTCTACCAATCAAGCATTTTTCAAATATATGATAACAAAAAAATCTTCAATTTCAAAAACTTGAAACTTAAAAGGGGATTGAAATGATTAACAATAAACAATAATAATGAAATTCTGTCAACATTTTTTTAAAATCGGTTAAGAAACACCGGAGATATGAACCCATCAAGCATTGGTACAGTAGTACACTTATGTACATATGTGAGTGTCTGTCAGCCCGACCGTCTGCCCGTAAGTATGGTCAATGGTGAAGGGCTAAAGCCTTCTTACTTGTTCTTTTTATCTTATAACAAATTATGAAGAAATTAACATTAAATAACAACACGATAAAATCATCAGCAGGTGAAGAAGTTGTAAGTCGAAGCAAAGACTTAAGATAATGGAACACTTTTCATTCAGTAGTAAGACGTTGTAAGGTGAACATTAGGAAGCATACAATAGGTAATATCATTTTGATTCGGGTTGAGCAGAAAAGGTTGTGATTAAAGAACTGAATAGATTTGAGCTATTTAGCTTATAGCATATATAATATTAGTTTTTGAAAAATGATTTTTATTGTTTTTTAAGCTTAATCCAATCCTATAAATTAGTACAGAGTTATTTTCACCTACCCATGCGGCTGGTAACACGGCTTGCATTACAGTGAGGCTTTCTTAAGATTCAGGCTTATAAAAATAATGTGCTTAATACGTTTTCCATAGCTAAGTTGCAGTCCAAATACAACTTACTGAGAAATTTCTTGATGTATAAAAGTATTTTGATAAATAAACGATGTACTCTGAATTGATTTTGGTATAATGTTGTATAAATCTTTCAAAAAGAAATAAACAAAAAAAATTGTATATGGAAGTTCATTAAATAAATTTTCGTTTATTACAAAAAGTTCCTTCTTATCTTCCCAAAAATACTTTTGGCCAGTATGCTTTTGGCGTAGGTTAGTAACACCTTTTATTTTATGGCTCACTTGACGACATCTCAAAATTGTGTCAGATTTGATTTAAAGTATTGCCACAAGTAAAACCAGATTTTTTTATATTAAAAAAATTTCATTTTGCAATGATCGTCATCATCGTAATGTTTAATTCATCTTTTTTTAATAATATAACATGACTTTTTCCTATTTCGTCAAAAACGAAGAACAAAATTTAAAAAAAGATGGCAGCGAGCTCAACATTTTTGACTGTTTGAAATATTATTTTTGTATTTTGTTTTCCATTGATTTGGCATGTGGAAAACAAACAAGAATGTAGTGACCAATTGCGTCACATTTATGATTCCATCACGCCGAGGCGAATGAAAGATAAATAAACAAATGCAAAACATATAAATAAAGATAGATCAACTTAAAGCTCTCATCTGACAAGTTGTGTTTGTGACACTTATGGCTAACATTTTGATTTTGGGTCAAACTGAATGAGTCAAGAGTGTGAAACGTATTTGTCGAGCTACTTACCCGATGCCAGGTGCATAGTCAGCAGCAATGCAATTAACAAAGTCATCAATGGCAGTCCAGACTTGCGAGCTGACGGCAACATAGTTCTCGTTGTTGTTGTTGTTAATGTTGCTGTTGATGTTGTTCCTAGACTAGAACTATATAAATTTTGTTGTTGCTGATGTCGGTGTTGTTGCTTGTGCTGCTGCTGTTGTCGGCGGTGGCGTTGTTCACGTGCCGTTGACACCTTGTCATTAGCGTCAAAGTTTTCATTGTTGCTGTTGTTGCTGTTGTTGTTGTTGCTGTTGTTGTTGTTGCTGTTGTTGTTGCTGTTGCCGAGCGTAGTGCGTAGTGAATATGGATGTGATAGCGATTGTGAGTGTGAGTGTGGCTTTATGCGTGAATGTCTAACTAATGCCTCATTGACGTCATGGTCATAGTCAGCATTCACATTCGCATTCCCATCATCATCACCATCATCATCCACATCAGCAACATCGTCCACATCATTATGATCATTGGCATTGACAATTATGCGGCCAGTATAGCGCAGGCAATTGACCATTGCTTGCAAAGCTTTCAATATGATAACTATAAATAAACTTAGAATTGTGCTACATTTGAGGCGAGTTGTTGTTGCCACCACTGCTATTGTTGCTGCCGTTGCTTCTGTTGCTGCTGACGTCTTCGTCTTTGAGAATGTTGGCGCTAATTGTTTTAGCTTACGTGCTTCGAGCGGAAGTGCGCGCATTGCCAGCATGTTTCTGCGCTTGTATTTGTAATTTGATTTTAGAAATGTCAAATTGTTCTGACTGTTTGTTTGATGCTGCTGCATGACAACGGCTAGAGGCAATCGATTGATGAAAGCTGCAAGCAAACACAAAACACAACAAGAATAAATCATACATAACATACGTTAGTAAGCAATTTCAATTAAATATTTCAGCAAAGTATTTTTAATAATGTTAGGCGGAACCCCGTTCATACACACATATATGTATTTAAAAATCTACAATGTATATACGTCCTGCAGCCAGACACTTGAATGAAGCACATGCTTCAAGCCACATGATGCAACCACAACAGCAGCGGCAGCATCAGCAAAACGAACAAGATCAGCCAGACAGACAGCCAGCCTGTCTAGCACAAAGAATGTTTTGTACAAAGTGTTTTTGAGTATGAATAATTATTGTTATTGACGAATACTAAATACCCTTCCTTATTTGAAAATAGTTTCCCAGCTTAACAACTGCTGAAAGTTATATAATATCAATATGGTTGATAGAAATCGTTGAAACAATTCTGTATTTCGTTTAAAAGCCCTTAATTATATATTATTTTCTTCCTTGAAGCATGGCATTATAGCCCAAAGTGGCATTATAAACAATTAAATTGTTGCCATGTTCAATTTTTAATGTTGTTCAGGTCAACATTTTTTCCATAATAACATATTGTAGTGGCTGAAAAAATAATTAAAGCCAATTATATTGTTTTATACATTTTTACAGCATATATTATGTTTAAACAAGGTTTACATACATAAATGTCATCAAATCAGTCATATTGATCTTTCCAAAGCAAATATTATTGTAAGAAAATTGAAACACCCCGTGAAAGGGTATTATAATAATACAGCAGATAGACAACAATTAAGTCTCAAACGTTGAGTTGACATTGAGCAGGCGGTTTTCAAATGCGACTACCAAAAATAAATAACCTGTTGCTGTGGCAGTGGCTTTGGCTGTTGCTGTCATCGCTGCTGTAGATGTCTGCAGTTTTGCCCAGGCGTAGCACACGCACACAAACGCCTGCGACTGCGACTCATGCAGTTGAAGATGCAAAGACAGTTTCAGAGTCACAGGCAGAGGCAGGTGCGCGAGCTTTAGTAGGTTTGGCGTATAATGCCGTCGTGTTTGTCTTCAGTTCGAACCTTTAACTCCAGCTCCAGCTTTTTGTCTGTCATTTTGTCCGCTTGTGTTTGGCTGGCTTGCTTGTGTTTTGTTTTTCTGTTTTGTGTGACTTGCAGTTTTGTTTGACGCGCTAGTTTGGCATTTGCTATATTTTGACTGCTGCCGTCATCGACATGACATTAAGGACGTGCTCAGGCCAACATATGAAGACGGTGCAGACGGTTCAGGCAGCGGCGACGACGACTGCGATGCTGGCCAAGAGAAACATGCAACAATTGCATTGAGTAGGCGAAACCGAAACGAAACGTGACTGAAGTGTGACTTGTACATGCGGCTGCTGTTAGTTAACTCAAGCATCCTAATTTTGCCAACTTGCCAACGTCCTTGAGCGCTACCCTTGAAAACGGAGCAGTTGTCAATGTCTTTTCATCCAAATGAGTGGTGCCTGCCCCCAGGCTAACATCCAGCCTAGCCTTACCTAGCCTTGTCTTGCCTTGTCTAAGCTAACCCTTTCAAAATTAGCCCCATCATGCTTGCTTGCTGGCATGAGTCAAGTTATTTTCAACTTCCTTCGCCGATGCGCTTTACCTGTGCCACGCCAGACATTGCACATTTCCTCGTAAACAATTAATGACCTACTGCGTCATGGTTCATGTTCACGAAAAAAGGTAAAAAAAATTACTGCGTTAACATGCGTTGCGACATTTTATATGACGGTCTCTCGCTGGCTAGTTGGCTGGTTCGTTTCGCCGGCTGGTGGCTTTCCTGGTTAGCCCCGGTCTGCCAGACGTTGTCTACATCAATACACACTCACACACACACACTACTCGGACCACGTCTAAGTCCAGCACACGCGCTTGCGTTGGAGCTGCATTCCTGTCGTGCCTCGTGGAAGACGCTTGGCTATTTTTAGACTTTAACGCAGTTAGTGCTTTTTTTTTTTTGCTTTAATTTATTTGTTTTGTGTTGTTAGTTTATATTTTTCAAATTTTTGCTATATTCTAGTGGTGGGTGCTTTCCTCGCTTGTTGTTTATATTGTTTTCGTCTGTTATTATTGATTTAGTTTTTCCTGTCATAAGTTGCTAAATACAACACTGGGAAGTGTTTACTGTACTCGAAGTTTTCTTGCTTTCATTCTTTTTATTTTTGCGCTTGCATGCCTGAAATTCCACAGTGTTTACGAAACAACAGCAGCAGCAGCAGCTAAAAATTGGATTTAAAGGAGCACAGAAAACAACAAAAGCAAGAGTAGTTACACAAAGCAAAAATACAAGGAGCAGTGAAGCAACAGCAGCATCAACACAAACAACAACAACGGCCAATGCATAAAATGCAATCGACGCAGCAGGCAAAAGCTTAGCAACTGCATTGTCAAACACCAATAAAAAACACACACACACACATACACTTTATGTATATGCACACATACATATGTATACATTAACATAGTTACGTACATATATATACATATGTTCTTTAGCTTGATGCAGTTTGACCGTTGGCCGACGCGACGTCGGCTTTAAAAGACCTGTTTTCATGTTTTTGGGCATTTTTTCTGGATATTCGCACAACAATTTTTTATGCTTGTATTGAATTGCATCTTCTGATATCTGTTGCTTTTTGATGTTGCTGCCGTTCCTGTTGCTGTTGCCTGGTGCACTTCAGCAACAAGTGCAATATATTCTATTATCAAAATCAGAAAAAGTTGTAAAAGAGTCTCATGAAGCATTAGTATTAGAAAACCACATTTTTATATGAATCAACTATTACTTAAACAGTTTGATTCCCAGAAAACAATAGTTAGCTTATAATAATTAGACAATTAGACAAGTTGTACCAAAAATTGAAAATGAACATTTGGGTTTGCGTTTGTATTAAAATCTAATCAAAGCCTTAAGACATAGATAATATTAAATATGTTGAATAACACCGTCGTAAGAAATAAAATAGTTGTATGTTAAATGACCATTTTGTTGGTTATTTAGTTTTTGTTCGGGTCGGTTTTATATATATATATATATATAACTGTTTAGCCTGTAGAGCTTAGCTAACGTTATCAGCTTAGCTGATAAGAAACGATATTTGAGACTTCTTTCGGAAAATATGTAAAATATTATGAAACTATATGAAGCTGTAGGTTTTGCTTTCAAAAACTCTAAATAATATAAGGGTTTTCGAGCTCTCAAGGTAAGCATTGACAATATTAAATAAAGCCGTTACTTTTAGATATAAAGCACTACGATGCACAAAAATTAAGCCCACGATCTAAGTGATTTAGTTGAGTTACCAAGCTAGGATAATATTAAAAAGATGGACAATATAGTATGCTATTATATATAATATAGTATTCATGTTACTGCTATAGTTATAGATAGATGTGATTTTCTATTATTTGACATCCAGAAACGAAAAATCGCAAATTAAATAACTTTTTAATAAAAACTAATAGAATTTATTATTTATACTACTAGTCATGAAATCAGCTTCCTGCTTATTATGTTAAAAAAATAAGCTAAAAAAACATGCTACGATTTAAGAGAAGATATTTTGTGCTAGAAAACGAAGATCGGACCCGTTGCGACCGACAATAAAGAATTAAATAGGCAAGGTTTAATTATTATTTGCTTAGTAAATTTGTAAAAATATAACTCTTTTATTGACAAAAAAGAAGTACCATGGCAGGACTAGGCAATACCCTGATCCCTAAGTAAAAACATTTGCACTTAACTATTTATCCTTTTTTAGCCATTTCATATGTTCAGGGTATATAAATGCATACACTTAGAACACAGTAACGCAATAAAAACATAGAAATTAAATAGTTTCAAAAATGAATGATAAACTTAATACATATGATGGGTAGGTACATTTGACGAGTGAAACTCCTTATCGATATGAATAAGCCAAGTTACCGATGATGTTACAAAAATAAAAGTATTCTTCGTGACATTTCAGTAAAATTAAATACGCTTAGTTTGTAAAAAAAATTAAATAAATCTGGAATCAAGGGGTTAATTTACATAAAATTATTCGTTTTCCTCAATGTACCCATCAAAATATTTATTTAATAAACGTACTTGGTTTTCTCATTTCACACACATTTTGAATAATATTTTTGCTATGATAAGGTAACCATTTACCTACGCGCCCAATGTCAATCGGTTTTTGTTAGACATTCCTCTCTGTTTGGGCATTGCGGAGTCCTAACCCCATGTCTGCGAATATTTGAGTCGCTTCCTGCTTCTGGTGTAACCACAAAGTTGCCGCCGCGATTGCGCAATGACTGTGGACGTAAAAGGCAGCCCGGGGCGACTACAGTCGGCAAGTCTCTGAATGCTGTCGACCCAAGTTATTTTTAGCGCACGTCGCACTTTTTTTGCGCCTCAGTCTCAGTCTCAGTCTGAGTCTGAGTCTGGCTTTGGGAATGTATTTGGGTCTCTGGCTTTCAGTATCAGTATCTGAATCTATGTATTTCACTCGCTGTATAACTGTGTTGCGAATCGCAATGTGTAGCGTAGGTTCAAATTGAAAACAGCATAACTGAAAAGGGTCAACCGATAGTTTTTGTTTGCTTCTTGGTTGCATGGATAACAACAATAACAATAACAAAAAACAGCAAAGGCGCTTCGTTAGAAATTGAGTCTTTTTTTTTTGTCATCGATGTGCCAAAAAGGAACAACAGGAAATTCCTTTCAGCAAACTCATCAAACCAAAGTAAATAACACATCCATGCGTAAAGTCGCATCATTTTGGCGCGAGATTAATAACAATTTGGTCGTCTCACACCCGGCACTGCTAAAACCATCTGCCAACCAATGCCACCCACTCACGCACAAGCGATTTGCATATTCGTGCAGCAGCATCGTCGTAAACTTTCAATAAATATACATAAGCCAACCAACAAACAAATCAAATCCAATTGACGACTGCAGAGCCACACGACGTCGACTTCGTCGTTGTCGTCGACAACAACGACGATGACGACGGTCAAACAAACAGCCAAAGTGACGCTGATGCTTTTGCTGCTGCTTCCAGTGGCCAGTGCCGGTTGCCGGCTATGTTTTTGTGTGCGTTTGTGTTAGTGTGTGTGAGTCGAGCCTCCTACAGAAGAGTCGATTATAGATTCGCATCATGTGATCTATTGGGGCGTTTGTTTGTTATCTTAGCGCTCGAAAGTCACGCGTTGCTGTGATCTAATGCACACTGACAACAACAACAACGCATCATTAACGCCAACAACAACAACAGCAGCTCAATCTAAGGCTTCGTCTCCGTCAGCGCTCAAGTAAACAGGAAATCGGCAGGATTTTAATTGCTGCTGCCAAAGTTAAGAGAAACGCGCGACATTTTTTCTCTTTTTTTTTTTTGTTTACTTTACAGATTATTTTTATCGTTGGGTGGTGTTAATTTGACATTTTAGTTGCGTGACATTGATGTTTACTTTTAGCGCTCTCACACTCCATTTGTCTTTTTCTCTCGGATGCGCTGTGTTTTTTATTTTTACTCTTCCAATTGTTGTTTTCGTCTTCAACTATTTGGAAGTTTTAACTGTCTGTAGCCGGCGAGCATAATATATACAAGAAATAAACCATCTAGTCGTCGTCGCAAACCAAATGAAAATAAATATCGTCTCACATGAAATTGGATCTGTTATTGAGTTTTTCGATTATACTCTGTTGACCGCTATGCAAGAATTTTGTTATTGTCTGAGTCTTGCAATTATTATATGTGGAAATATTTGTTCTTCACAACATAATTTTTTGTTTTTTTCTTCTTTATGTTTTTACTATCATCGTGATTCTTTTAGTATTGCAATTACTTTGTCTACAACTTTTACAGCTGCAACTAACGCAATTGTATGCAGACAGATTTCTAAAGAAAACAAACAGCAACAGTTCTTCACACCTTGTTGGCGTTACCATAAAGGTGTTAACGAAGTTTACTTTAGTTTTTGTATAATAACCCGAAACAATTTTAATTTGTTGAATATTGTACGATTATACATTTGTTAAATGCATATATCAATCATTGAATAATCTTTTTTAAACTATTTATTGCAAGTATTTTATTATTTTTTATTTGTTTCTTACCAGTCTTGGATAAAATTTTATTTTATTTTCTTATATTATTATGTTACGCTTTGCCAACAAAATTACATTGCATATGCCAAAAATTTATACCGTTTAATGATTTAGTTTCATTAACTTTGATAATCACAAATTTAATTTGAATTTTCGTTGATGCAGTTAGTTTGCATAGATTTTGGCTTAACAAATTTCACATTTCATTCTGTCCGATTTATGTTTTTCAATAAAACACATAATTGGACATGCAAGAACTTAGTTAAAAGTTAAACAACAAAATACTGCAACGCTAAACAGTAATTGACTTATTTAGTTGTCTCTTTTTAGCGCGCTTCTCGCTCACATTTCACATAATAAACAAAATCGCTGCACAAACTTATACATATTTTGAATTCATTTATTTAGATCGAACAAGTGTTGGAATTTTTTAGTATTAACTTGTAAGTTGTGTTCAACTCAAGTTGATACATTTCCGCGAAACTTTTTATACTATGATTGAATACTTTGCATTTCCGTCTGAATTCGGGCGGAGTTAAAAACGTGCGCCCCAACTGATGGTCGAATGCCGACTGAATTTTGAAAACTAAAGTTCTCGTTTAGGTAGCAAACACAGACAGACAGCAAAGAGAGAGCGAGAGAGAGAGAAAGAGAGCGGTAAACACAGAGAGAGAATGAGAAAACTTTGGCGAGCGATAATATTTGAGAATCGGTAGCTGCTGTTGTAGTTATTTTTTACTTGTTGCTTCGTGTTCAAGGACTACTTTTCGGCCAATAGCATTGCCAATATTTGATGTGTGCCGTTGAGAATTGCAATTCAATTTTAATATACTAATTGTTTAACGTCACACTCGGCAAGAGCATGAGCCATTGAATGAGATGCACTGTGAGATAAAAAGATTGACAGAGAGAGAGAGAGAGAGAGAGAGAGTGAGGTTAGTTGGTGGAACCTGATGTTGCTATTGCTGCTGCATATGCAGTTAACTGTTTTGTTATGTTGTTTTTATGTTTGGCTTGTGTCTCGTGAAAAACAGCTGATGTCGCCCAGCCTACTTAAGTATCTTCAATATTTTTGTAGCCCAGTAGCCCATAAAAAGTGTTATAAATAAGGCAACTGATAAATTTATGCAGACATTTCCGACTCTATGAGTGTTCTTAAATGTAGTACAATCATAAGAAACAAAGAGACCTTATTTTAAAAACATAGAAAACAATGTAAAAAACTATAAGCAGAATTTTATGTATTATTTATTTATTTATTTTATTATTATTTATTATGAATATGTTGTGTTTGACTTTAATTAAATTTATCACCAGTCAAATATTTTTTTTATAAATCCACAAACCTTTTAAATGAATGTTTATATACGAGTTAGTTTATATTAACCATATTACAGGGTATTTGCAATTTAATCTATCTACTTGATTTTTGCAATAGACTGTGCTTATGACTGTGTGCATTTCCAGCTATGTTTCGTTTAGCATGCAGTCATACAATAACATTAGGCATATAATGTAGCAAGGGCCATACTGCAGCCATATAGTAAACATCAGCATAAGCATAAACATAAAGATATCTTAGCCTGGCCTTAACTGTCTATTGTTTGTTAGTAGCAGTAGCAGCAGAAGCGGCAACTAGCAACTGGCAACATTCGGGCAACTCTGGCAACTGCTAACTGGCAAGCGAGAAAAACGATTTCTTTATGGCGCAAACAGCATCATAATTTTGATCTAATTGCCAGATATTTGTTTAAAAAAAAAAGAAAAAAACAATTTACACAGAGCACTGCTCGCTAACAGCAGCTGCCTGCTCTCAGCCCGCTTCCTCTCTACTACGCTACCTATTAGCTATTTTTGCAAAAAATTAAGAAATATTGATGTGCAACGGCCTAAAGACGACGACGACTACTCGATGTTGGCCCTTGTTACTCTGCAGCGTCGTTGAGCGTTTTATTGGGCAATGGCGTGCCGCGTGTGCATTAAGATTCAGTTGCAATGCATAAGCCCCCTCTCTTTCTCTCGCCTTGTATCCAGCTCTGGCTTTTTCTCTCTATCTCCCTTTGTGTGTCTCCCTTTACCTTAACTAATGACTTAAACATCAATACAATGCATGTGTTTGCCACATTTGGTGTCTGCAACATTGCGTGTGCACTTACATAAGCTTCAGCGAGATTTTGAAAAAAATACCAAAGCAAAAAGAGTATACCGAAAATAACAAGCGTATATTACGTAGGGTATACGCAATCAGCTGCTCGCTGCCTAAACGTAACACATTATTTATAACTTTTATTTGAATTATTTTCTATATCAATGCCGCCAACCTCCACTGTGGACATACACACACATGCATGCATATGTCAAATGCATGGAAATTTCCAAGTATTTTAATATTTTTATTGCCTGAGGGACTATTAACTCTGCTCAAGAATATGTTTACGTGTGAAGTGTATAATAATTAAGGGTAATCAGAAGTGCAATCAAATAAAAGAAAAGAATCATTGCATACGTTTCACCCACAAAAATCACATGTGAAAAAAAAAACCTCGAATTAAAAAAATTGTTCTTTTTTTAAAACCGCCTTAACATATAAATAAGCCATAAATGTTTTTAATGTGAACATTGAACAAAACAAATAAGTTTTGGTGTTTTATATACAGTTCTTTTTTACAAAATTCTAACAAGTTTTTATATCAAAACTTCAATTTAAATATGCACAATTTCTGAATTTGACAAAGAAGTATGTAATTCAAATGCAAATGCAATTTTTCCGATTAATGAATGAATTTCGCATTGCCTGTTCCCTCCATCTTCGCCCATTGCCTATTGCATGCATTTAAAATTTCCGTTTCTTTCGTTTGTTTTGATTTCCGGCCGTCGAAATAAATCAAATTTTCGAATGCACAACATTACATCAAAGAGCAATCTCTGACATTTGAGCGAGCTGCAGGAAATGAATCAGTTTCTCATCAATGATTATTAATAAGCTGATGCACAAATCGTTAACTATCTACATATATAAATCTCATTGGGTCATGCCCATGCGTATGCGTGATATTTATCCTTTTAAAGGCGGTCAAATGTCTAATACAACACAAAGTTAAAGTTAGACAGGTATGCGTTTGCTGCTACTCGTGTACTCGTGTGCAGCGTATCGTATATCAAATGAAATGGATGACCAAACAAAACCGATTTGATGGTAAACATCAAAGAAAGAGGTGCAGAGCTATATTCAGACCTGCCTTTGAGAGATTTACGGAATGCATTTGTCAAATGTAACGTTTATCAATTTGAATACGTTTCTCACGCAAATTAGTGCACTGCACTTTAGGCCGTTCGATGTTCGTTTGTGGGAGCAGGGAGTGCGGGATGGCGTGGTAGCTTAAGTGGCGACAATTTGCGGTGCCTCAAGGATATTCGATGACAAAAAGAAGAAATTGACTTGCGTTAAGCTGTATGCCTGTTGCCTCGTCTAGACTGATTTCTCTGTGTATATGTATTTATGTGTATGTGTGTGTGTATGCGTGTGTGTGTGTGGTTGAGTGTGTGTATTAGTCCGCTTAGGCTTGTTCTGCTGTCGGCACTTTACATCAAAGCAAAAGCCATTGCAATTGGCTAGACAGCGTCATTATAATCCTTGTTAGGTAGTTTGCAGTTGGACAGTCTGCATATGTACATATGTGTATGTGGGTGTAAGTGTGTGCATCTGCACATGTGCAACATTATTGCATGTGTCTGTATTGTATGCTTGCCCACCAGCCACATATACTTACATACAATGCATAAATTAATAGATACGACAATTTCAAATCTTTAAATCTGAAGGTAACTATAAATACATATAAATATTTACCAATAAAGTAGAAATTTGCAGTATATTTAAAATAGTAAGTAGTAGTCGCCACTTTCACAGTAATTAATTCAATTTTATGGTAATTTTAATTTTCAGATAATTTTAATAAGAGAAACTAATCCTCAGTTCAGTATATTTTATAAGACAACAAGAGAGACAACAAGAGATAACAAGATAATTAATTTTCAAATGCTTTTTTGACTTGACAAATATTTTTCAGAGCCTTTATTTGTTTTAATTTATTTATATACCCTTTACCCATGAGAAGGGTATAATGGTTTTGTGCAAATGTTAGTACATGCAGATTTTGAACTTAAGCTTTTTTAATTCCTTGGCTTACAGGTTTGTCTACAAATTTCAACAGCTTTTTCGTTTACGATAAGGAAATGTTATCGATAACAATAAAATGTTGAATATCAAAATCATGAAAACGTTGATTAAAAACATTAACTATATATTGAAAATGTTTGAACATTTTTTTAATTCGGTTGAGAAACTCCAGAGATATTAAAGCATTATTATGATGCATTGGTAAAGTTGTGTGTATGTCTGTCCGTCCGGTCGTTCATCTGCAAGGTTAAGCGTATCTTCTAGAGCGAGAGACTAGAGCCTTATTCCTTGGTGAAGCATCAAAATGGAATGGGCTCGAAGAGATAACAAATCAGGCGTCACAATTTTAAAGAAATTAAGATTAAGCTGCAGGTGTTTTCTTATAAAACGCTTGCAAAAGACCTTGGAATTACATTTGTATGGCAGCTATATTGCGGTCCGATCTCGCCTATTTTCACCAATCCATCTGCAATATAAAGAAAATATTCACCAAAGTTTCACTTCGATAGCTCAAAAGCTGAGAGACAGACAGGAGGACAAATGGTCATCGACTACGCTTGTGTCGTGGATCAAGAATATACAGTTTGTCAAGAAATTGTTTTCATTCAGTGAAAAATTTTGATATTTTCACTTTAGAGATATACGGTCACACTGGCCGTTGCTTAAACTTTTTTTTTATTATTTTTTATAAATTATACAGTTAATTATCTCTTAAACCCATTAAACAGAACTTAAAAAACATAAACATTAACAAAGAAACATTAAAAATACTAACAAAGGCACAAAATTCAACTGTCAAACAAGTGTTTTCGTCTTCCATTTTTCGTGTATTTTCGCTGTGAAATTCGTATGAAAAGGGCATAAGCTCCAAGGGCACAGCGAATTATAGTCAGAAGGATCAATAAAAGTCCAAATTTTTTTGGCCAGATTGCTTGCCAATGAGATGAAGTATGATTGTACAATCACCATATCTCGCGAATGTGCTCAATAGCCAAAAAAAATACCTACCCAAAATCTAGTTCTGCAGAATGTGGCGCCAGCCATTGAAATCACTTGGAAACCAAAAATATTATACCGACTGTTCAGCTTGAGATTTAGGTTAGGTACTTTAAATGGCAATAATAGCACTTTGAATACTCTTTCGGAGTTAACGTGCATCTACCTGGCACTTGATAGAAACCCCACATGAAGTCACACAAGCAATAATGATCGCGACGCAATTGCACTTTGAATACTCTTTTGCAGTTCATGTGCTTCTTTACACATCTGCATGGCAGTTGCGTTGACAAAATTGTTTGCTAGTGTCATAGAATCAAAAGTGAAGAGAGTATGTATGACCAGATATAGCAAAACTGAAATTTGGCTGGCTTGGAAGTTAGTCTTTTTTCTAGGCTCTTGCAGAAATTGATATGCGACAAAATGTTAAATATTGTTCTTCAGCATCTTATATATATTAAAGATAGGTAACAATTGGACAAATATGATTCAAAATATGATTATAATTTATTATGCGCTTTAAATAAATAAATTAATAATTTATTTAAAATATGATTATAATGTATAATATGATTTAATATGAATATATATAGATAGATATAGATATAAATAATTTAAATGTATTTTGAAAATGATTTTAAGCTAATTAAATCATCATCATAACAGTAGAGGTTGGTCAATGAATATCCAGACAAGTGCTATGCGCTCTTTTTAATGTGTATACATGCATGCGCTTGTATACACACATATTCATATGCAGCGATTGGAGTAAAAAATATAAAAATCGAATCGAAGCCCAGCAAACAGAAAACTGAAACAAATGCTGACATACATATGTACATATATACTTAGCGAACAACATCGCTAACTTGCGCACTGTACGGGTTGGATGGAAAAGCTGTCCAATAAGAAGACAGGAAGCTCGCACCAGATGCTACCGATGCCTGGAGTTGGGTCACACAGCCCGTAGCTGCCGTAACCCGGTGGACAGGTCCAACTGTTGCATACGATGCGGCGAAGCAGGCCACAAGGAAGCCAGCTGCACGAGCGAGGCGGCGAAATGCTTCGTGTGCAGCGCAAAGGAGTCACGAGCAGCCACCAGGCATGCGGCAATAGATGTCCGTTCGGCGGCAGTGGATTAAGCCGGACTAAATGAAGTTTATTCAGCTAAATCTGAATCACTGCGCTGTGGCCCAAAGTTTGTTGGCCCAAACGGTCAGGGAACGGTCGGCTGATCTTGCGCTGATCAGCGAGCCATACCGCATGAGCGATGGTCCGTGCATTGCCACGGACATAAACGGTAGAGCGGCCCTGTGGTCCTGCGGGAGCTCCGCGTCTCCACTGCTAAGCGTCCTGAGGGCTCCAAACTTCGTGAGAGCAAAGGTGGGCGACTTGTGGTTTTACTCCACCTACCTCGCCCCGAGCATGCAACTCCATGAGTTCGCCAACACGCTGGACAGCATAGACTCGGACGCCAGAGGTCGACACCCGATTGTCATCGGTGGAGACTTCCACGCGTTGAAGTCTGAGGCTGAGGCATGGGGTAATACTGCCACGAATGCGAAGGGCAGAGCGCTTCTCGAGGCGTTCTCCTTACTGGACGTAGAGCTGCTCAACCACGGAGCGCAGCATACTTTCAGCAGAGCAGGAATCGGCTCGGTGGTGGACCTGACCTTTGCCAGCTGCTCAATATTTAGCTTGTCAACATGGAGCATAGACGACGCGTATAACGGTAGCGACCATGCAGCCATATGGTGCACAAGCGGGATCCGGCCTGAGCGCCATACCGCTCCTTCCCAAGTAGGGCCCAGACTTAAGGTAGAGACGTTGAACCCCCAGGTCTTCAGTGCTACACTTGAGGCCTACGTCATGCCTGAGGGCTATTCGAGTCCAGAGGAACTAGCCGAAGACACGATGCGGATGATCGATCGAGCATGCGAGGCCAGCATGGCCAAGAACAGGAAGTACCGCAGACACCACGTCCCGGTGTACTGATGGAACGACCACATCGTCGAGGCCCGGAGACCGTGCAATCTTGCCAGGCGCCGATATCAGCGCTCACGAGGCATGCCAGTGTTTCGTGCTAGACAAGCTGACTTTAAGGTCTGCAGGAGTCACCTCCGAAACCAGACTAAAGCTAGCAAGCGCAAATGTTTCCTGGAGCTCTGTGACGCTGCTGACAGTGACCCCTGGGGAAAGGCCTATAAAATGGTCTCGAATAGGCTCAATGGCCATGCTCGATGCCACCCCACGGATCCAGCTACCCTGAGAGCAATAGTGGAAAATCTTTTCCCAAGCATGGAGGCTGACATTGGGGAACCTATTCCGAGTCCTACAGCGCCGTATCATATCCAGGAGGACACCATCGAGGAGATTAGCTCCGCAGCTAAAAGGGTGAAGCCAGGCAAGGCACCTGGCCCTGACAGGATCCCAAACAGAGCACTGCGCCTGGCCCTCATGCTTCGCCCTGAAGTGTTCGCTAGCCTTTTTAACAGCTGCCTGCGTAACGGGATTTTCCCCAAACGCTGGAAAACTCAGCGGCTGGTCTTGCTGCCTAAGCCCGGCAAGAATCTGGAAGACCCGGATGCGTATCGACCTATCTGCTTGATAGATACCATCGGCAAGGCGCTCGAATACATCATAGCCACCCGGCTGGACAGCGCAATATCCGCTGCGGGGGGAGTTTCTACCCAGCAGTATGGCTTCCGAAAGGAGAGATCCACTCTGGATGCATTAGATAAGGTAGTGGAGCTAGCTACCTCAGCGATCGCCGGCAGCAGGTGGAGGGGTGGTGCAAAAAATAAAGGCCTAAAGGCCCTGAGTATGCCGAATTACTTGTTGCACATTATACGGAGTTATTTTGAGGATAGGGTATGACAAAAGTAAAGTATGACACGAGCGAGAACACGGAGGAGTACCAAGTCTCCGGCGGGGTGCCCCAAGGTTCAGTGCTCCGACCCCTCTTATGGAATGTTATTTCGGCTAGCCCCTTTAAAAAACCGAGGCGGTGATCGTCAGCAGCCGTAAGGTTGTGGAGTCAGCCCACGTTACGGTCGACAATACAACAATAGAGTCGAAGAGAGCTATTAAGTACCTGGGCGTGATGCTCGACACCCGCCTGTCCTTCAAGGAGCATTTCGGCTACATTAGTGCCAAAGCAGCGACCACAAACCGCGCGCTTAGTCGGATAATGCCTAACACAAGGGGTCCAAAGCAGCTGGGGAGAGCGCTCCTGACAAGCGTAACAAGATCAGTAATGCTGTATGCAGCACCCATATGGAATACTGGTCTTCGTTATGCAAGCTACACCCGCGGCATGACAGCGACACACCGGCTAGGAGCCATCAGGGTATGCAGCGGTTTCCGAACCATCTCGGACGACGCGTGCCTGGTCCTAGCTGAAATCGCCCCGATTACCGAGCTGGCCAGGGCGGCAGCGGAGGTGTACGAGGGTCACGCGAAAGCAATCTCTCGGCTGCCTGCAAGAGGGCGGTAAGACTCGCGGCGAGGGACAAAACTTTGGTCAACTGGCAGAGGCACTGGGATGCGTCCTCCAAGGGGCGGTGGACACACTATCTCATTTCGCACGTCCGGAAGTGGACGTCAAGGACGCACGGGCAGCTGAACTTCCACCTGACCCAACTGCTCAGCGGGCATGGATGCTTCCGGAGCTACCTCCACCGCTTCGGGGATGAGGCGGCCCCAACATGTACGTGCTGCGGGGACTCGTGATGTTTCACTGTTCCCGCTTTGATGCGAGTCGCTGCACCCTGGAGGGCATAGTCGGTGTCAGCATTACCGTCAACAACTTAGTAGACGTAGTGCTGGCAATGCACACGACTGGGAGGCGGTCAGCAGCTTTGCGGTGGCGGTCACGTTGGACCTGCGCAAGACCGAAAGGTTAAGAAGGAAAAACACGGAGTAGGGGAATCTATGCGTTCGCGACGCATTACCTAACGGCCGTACCGCGAACGCTCGATTCCACTTACCCCTTTACTTTTATTATTGTAAGGTTAATTTAAGTAGATTCTAAACAAATAAAAAAAAAAAAAAATATGTACATATATATATGCATACATCTAGTGATATTTGCTGCTGTTCAGCCTGGCGAAGGCATGCGCCAGGCCCAAGCAGAATGTGTGTATATGTTGGTATACATACGGCTGGTGATATTTCCTGCTTTTGAGCCTGGCGAAGGCAGCGCCAGGCCCAAGCAGCATGTGTGTATATGCCGGTATACGGCATACGTCTGGTGATTATTGCTACTTTTCAGCATGGCGAAGGCAGTAGTATACATACCTCTGGTGAATTGACGCCTAATTAACCAAAAAAAACTGAAAGATCGCCTGGCGGTGGATTAGGGAAATTTCCGATTTGGCACATCTACGTATAGCTCATCGCTGGTATAGCTTATCGCTGTTTATATCTTTTCTTTTCTCCCGAAAGTATGCATAAAAAATTTACAGTTCAGATAACTGTGAACTGCTTGCCGGACAATACTAACTGCACTGCTTGTCGACGTGATTTTCAAATAGCCAATACACAAACCGTAAATTCGGAATAGTTGGCAGCACAGGTATGCAAAGCAAAAATTGCGTTTGCAGTAAATCTAAAGCTGAAAACATTTTCCATAATAAAATGAAAAAAAAAAACAAATTTGATTTTTACAAGGCTATTAAAGCACGTCTCAATATATTATTATAAGGTCAGTATTAAGAATTAAGTTACTCAATATTAGTTAAGACTCTAAAAACACAATCCATTACACGCAATGAAAAAACTGCAGTTTATTTATATTCATACAGTTTGTCAAGAATCTCTTTACATGCAGTGACAATTTTTGATATTTTCACTTTAGAGATATACAGTCACACTGGCTGTTGTTTTACATTTTTTTGTATTATTTTTTATAAGTTATTCAGTTAATTATCTCTTAAACCCTTTAAACAGAACTTAAAAAACTTAAGCATTAACAAAGAAACATTAAAAATACTAACAAAGGCACAAAATTCAACTGTAAGATATGTGTTTACACAATGTTAATCTTTCTATCAGTTTTTGGGTTTAAATTATAATTAATATGTATGTCCACCGTTGGCTTTCATAACCGCTTCCAGTCGCATTTTCATCGATTTTATTAGATTTTGGACGTATTCCAATGGAATATTTTGCCATTCTTCCAAGATTATCGCCTTGAGATCATTCTTATTTTTCGGATGGCGCTTGACAGAACGTTTTTTCAGATAAGCCCACAGATTTTCAATTGGGTTGAGACCTGGGCTTTGTGAAGGTGTATCGAACACTTTTTTACAGTTATAAAGCAGCCAGCACCTGACCATGTGGGCTTTGTGCTTAAGATCATGTGTTGGCACTGGCTACCAAATGTGTGCTCAAAATACTTAAATATTGTTGGGCATTTATTGTATTTTCAATGAAGCACAATTCTCCAACTCCTTTGCTAGAGATGCACACCCAAACCATCACTGACAATTTTCCAAACTTAACAGTGGGTATAATATTTTTGTTTTCAAGTCCTTTCAACGGCTTGCGCCACACTCTGCTGGGTCCATCATTACAGAAAAACATAATCATGGATTCATCACAAAATACCACGTCGTCCCAATATGAATCTGGCTATCCCACGTGGATCCTGGCAAAAGTTAAACGTCTTCTTGAATGCTCCTCCGACAACAACGGGTCTTTTCATGCAGCTGGAGATGAAAAGTCGGTTCTTTTAATGGTTTTTCTGACAGTTTCGCGACATATGGTGATTCCACATTCCGTCTTCATCTCATTGGCAAGCGTTCTGGTCGAAATAGTTGGATTTTGGTTGATCTTTCTGACCATAATTCGTTCTGCCTTGGAGTTATTTCCCGTGGCTTTGCCTCCATCCTTCCCTCGTTTTTAACGCGATTTAAAACGTTGAATACAGTTTTCCTGTTAATTGCAAACATTTCTGCATTCTCAGATACCGTTTTCCCTATGGTGGAGTTTTAATAAACCAACTGGTTCATGTCACACGATAACCGCTTGCCTGGCATTTTAAAACCGACTAAAACTGTACCGATTATATATAAATTCTATTTTCCAAATATGGAATTTGTAAGAAAATTGCATCACCAAGAGATGAGCGTTTTTATTTTTTAAAAAGTAACTGTAAATATGCCATTCACAACGAAAACAAATAAAAAATAAAGTGTGTAAGCACTTGTCTTACAGTTGAATTTTGTGCCTTTGTTAGTATTTTTAATGTTTATTTGTTAATGTTTATGTTTTTTAAGTTCTTTTTAATGGGTTTAAGAAATAATTAACTGAATAACTTATAAAAAATAAAAAAAAAATGCATTAAAATAACAGCCAGTGTGACCGTATATCTCTAAAGTAAAAATATCAAATATTTTCACTGCATGTAAAGCTATTCTTGCCAAACTGTATTTAATTGAATACCCACACGGATTGCAGCTGCAGCTATTTTACGCTGTTTCAACACTCTTCATTTGTCTGTCTGCCGTTTTGCCTGATTTGAATTTTAATTGCGACGCAACGCACACACACAGAAAACATTTGATGTTATGTGTAAGGAGCATTAAACCGATAGTTTAATCATTATTTTATGACGACGACGTGCCAAACGCAATGGACGGGTGCCAATGCCAATATGCACTTGTATATATGCACTATACTTTTTGAACAAGCTAGAAAGATAATTGTATTAAATGTCTAAAATTGAAAAGGGAAACTAAAAATCCAGTATGACCTTGGCTATTTGGAATCATAATAATAACCTTTCTTTGCTACTTGATCAAGATATTTTCATATGAACGACTATGCGTCAAATATTGTATTGTAATAATCTTAAATTACAACAGCACCAAGAACAAGAAATTTTGCAAGTTTGATGCTAGTGTGGAATTACACACTTGATGATGTTGTTGTCTTTGACACAATTGCGACGAATTCTCATGACCGAAGAAGACAAGTAGATTAGAATGGCAAATGGATTTAAGAAATTTAAATGTGCTGGGGCTTTCGCTAGCGAAAGTGTTTGACAAAAAGATCTGTTACATTATATTTTCCTTGAAATGTGGCATTAACGTAGGCGTCGTCTTCTGTGTTTGCCTTAAGCACTTTACATTTTACCGATCACAAAACCACGCACCTGCGACTGCTTTACTTTCCGTTACAATTAGTCCAAAGACATTAGCCAAAACAACAACAAACATCTTTTTTATACACATGCAGGGTATGTGTGTATGTTTGTACCTGACGAAGGCGCCTGGTCGGGTAAGGTGTTGGCCATTTAGTTTTATAGTAAGGGTAAAAGTGTCTGACATTGATTGGCATGGCATACACTATTTATTGTTCCGTCAAAATTACATTGCTTTAATGAATTTATTTATGAACTGCAAACAATATTTACACAGGGTAACTCAGACAAAAAATCCCACACACTAAGCAAAAACAACTTAATAAGGGGATATAAAACTGTTCGCAATTTAAAAATGTGAATAAGTAGTTAAGAGAGAGAGAGAGAGAGAGAGATAGAGATATTTGGACATATAATTTTGAAATTTTGAGAATATCACTTTACTTTGAGGAATTGTTTAGTGGCTTTAAGTTGACTTGCAATCGACGTTTTTCTTTTTTATTTGATTCTGTGTTTTCTTTACCAAGCACATCTAAGCCAAAACTTTGTAAATATGTGAAAAAAATATCTCTCTTTGTAATTATACCCTTAACCCATGAAATGGGTAAAAAAAGGGTATATTTTTTTTGTGCAAATGTATGTAACAGTCAGAAGGAAGCTTCTCCGACCCCATAAAGTATATATATTCTTAATCAGCATCAAAAGCCGAGTCGATATGGCCATGTCCGTCTGTCTGTCTGTCTGTCTGTATGTATGAGCAAGCCGATCTCAGAAACTACTAAAGCTAGATACTCCAGATTTTGGATATAAGCTCTCCTAATCCCTAGGCATGACAAGTTTGTTTCAAATTTTAGATAACTTTTCAGGTTTACGATATACACATGTAATCGATAACAACAAAATTTTGAATTTCAAAAAACTGAAAATGAGGATTGAAACTATAAGCAAAATAATGAACTTTCATTAAAATCGGTTAAGAAACACCAGAGATATGAAACCATCAAGCATTGGTACAGCGGTATATGAGTGTGTCTGTCAGCCCGACCGTCTGTCCGTCTGTATGATCAAGGGTTAAGGGTATCTTTCAGTCGAGCTTACTCGACTTAAGCCTTCTTACTTGTTTTGATAGTTGAATATAGAAATAATGCTAAAAAACCGAAAATTCCCCCTCTGTCTTCGCGACTAAGCTTAGTATTTTTAAGACCAAGCTTGTACTTAAAACAGGCTTATGGCTTTTAAATCGATGTCATACTAAAAGTTTGACCTTGATCGGCGCGTATCTTCGTTTGATTTCAGAAAATATTCATTGCTAGAGATTCAATTTTTGGTCCCTCCCCAATGTGTAAGTAACGGAACTTGTAAATGTAAAAAAAACCAAAAAATACAAATAAACATTCCGAACATTACTTTCGAACAAGTTTCAAATCAATAAAGCTGACGTCAGAGGGCAGCACACCTGCAAAGCACTTCCTTTTGTCAGTTACACCACCCCTCAACCAACTACTCTTTGGCATACAACAGCAATATCTCGATGACTAAATAAGGCGCTGCTTCACAATAATTTGACAGCTGCAACAAAAGGCGAAAGCTACAACAGATAGAGGAAGAGAGGAAGGGGAGAACATGTAGTTGAAGCTGCTACTCTGTAGTTATTTAGTTATAGTTCAAGCATATATATAGAGGGAGATATATACATATTTGCCATGTGCATGCTTTCTTGTAAATGTTGTTAAATTGATAAATGCATTTACTATAGAACTTGGTGAATGTAGTCGGTCACAAGTGAAGTGGGGAACGAAATAAAACTTCCGTTAAGCATGGCGACAGATAATTATGAGTACGCGTAATATTATATTGAGGGTATGATAAAAGCAATGCCCAGAATCAAGCATCAACAGAAGCAGCATCAGCAGCAACTTTCAGAAATCAAGTTGGGTGTGAAGATCTTCTCAAGGGCAGCCAGCTACTACGTACGATATGATCCGCATCCAGCTATATTATACAGAAAACGAAATGAAACTAATTTTCAGCAGTTCAATTTGCGCTCGTTTACCCGGTGCCACATGTTACAGGCGTTTCAACTGCAACACAGCAGCAGCCACAGCAACAAGAGTGAAGGGGAGCACTGCACACACACACTTATGAGAGAAGACGCGTGCGAGGGCGACTGTTTGGATCATGAACTTCAATTACAAGGCGCAATATTGCTGCGCCCGCAGCAGTAGCCTCAGAAGCAGCAGGTGCAGTTTTTGCTGCCAGTGCCACTGCCACTGCCACATAATTGCCATCGAATCAGCTAGCGAGCGCATAATGATTCGTCCCCTTATGATTTCCAACAACGCTGTGGGCGTGGCATCCACCATCAACATTTTGTGCGTGTCGAAAAAAACATTTTTCCATCGTTCGTCGATGCGTTAAGTTGCATTTACCGCAGTCAATGTTTACTTTGAAACTTTTAAATTGCTTTGCCAAGCTCCACAAATGAAACATAAATAGATGATCAATGCTTATAACCTTAAGGATACCCTATGGATCCAAATGTACTTATGCAGCGATGAAAAATTATTACAAATATAAAATTGAAGCTTAAGTAAGATCAAAACGAAAACTTACAATATTGTGTTCAGATAAAGTATTTACTATCGAGTCTTTTCGATTATAATGAATTACAGGTAATATTGCTGTTAGTGTTTTTTATTGTTTTAGTTCTTTTAATATGCCACCCCAGACAAAGTAAACACAGATGTTTATGTCCAACAACTATGGTATTAGGTATTAATGGCTTTTAAGAGGAATTTTATTTATGCATAAAACGTTTGCGTAGAATTTGAATACGAATTTATACTTGAAATTCGAATTGAGTTCGTAAATTGGAACTGTGAATTGACCTTTATGGGGCGAATCAATGTGCGCCTATCAGCGCATAAACTTTCTTAGGTTTGCGTGGTTTGTTTTTCTATTATTTTTTAATTGTGCTTGATAAACTGCATACTAATTCAATTACCCAAACAAAGGCAATTGAGACAAATAGAAATAAGTTGTAAGTTAATTAAAAGCAATGGCTTATCAGCAACTTAAGCACTGCTCTTTCTTATTATCTCTCTCTCTCCCTTTTCGTGTATCATTCGGGCCCTTTCTCTCTATCTCTATGTGTGTGTTTAGTTGAGGGTTTCTAATTGAGCCAGTGACCCGAGCGCATGCTACAAAACGACGCGTGAATTGGTTCAATTTCTCATGTCACCGCAACATCAACATCGGTCACAGCAGTGTAACCTACCCCAACATCGGTTTCGTGCTGGGCGGCTGATAAGCGCTTTAACTTGTGTTGTATACAAACAATCGCTTCTGGTATTTATTTAGCCTACAAGTTCAATGACTGGCCGCGCAGCATATGAAACTGAGCATTTTGGCAATACACACATACAAATACATATACCAAAAGCACTTGCATGCATAACTAATTTGTACATGTGTACCTGAGTGTGTATGTACAAATATCTGGATATGTATCGTCATCCTTTGTTGCGTCTTTATGTGCGACATGTGCTCTTCATTTGTATGTCCAAACGGATAATTGAGCTTTATGCTTGTTGCGGACCTGCGAGCATTTTAAATGCTTAATATAATTTTTAATTATAAGCTAATATTTATTTATGCGCATTTCGAAAATAAGCCTGACTAATAGCATGCCACAGCATCGGGGAGTTGTTATTTCTTATAAAATAAAAACAACAAAGTCCTCTCTACTCTAACAGATTGCAATGGTGACAGAACTTCTTTCTGATTGTCTCTCTCTCGTTGGTATGTGTGTGTGCAAAAGTATAAGAGTACTGGTTGCATGCAATTGCGGGTGGTGGTGTGCACATTTGAAAGAGAGTCCGCTTAATAGCCAGGCGACAAAAGTTTTGTTTTATTATTAGCAACCCTTAAATATCTGCCATTTTGATACTTCTTAATATCTTTAAATATTCAAAAACAATTTTACTAGTGTCAAAATATTTAGATGCAAGTTTTATATTTCACTTGTCATATCGCATATGCCGAATTTGTCGGTTGAGCCACATAATAACTCACACACAGGCAACCGAACACATGCAAATGAAATTAAACCAATACATAGCCCAGAGACCGAAACGTAGACTAGAGACAGAAGCAATTGAGCTGCTGGCAGAGCGAATTTCATTTCATTGCGAGCGGTTGGCGAGTAAAGTAATGCAGAGATATCGAGACCGTGCTTCGGTGACAAAAACAGAGACGTGAAAGTTGTGTGTAAAATCGGAGTCCTACACGCATGATTTGTGCAGCAACAGTTGAGGCAGTAAAAAATCTGCTTGCAACATAAAACGAATTGTTTTGACGAGATACTCGAATTTGTACACAAGTGCAATTAAAGCGAAACAGTTGTAGAGCGTGTCTCGGCAGTGACAACAAATAAATACAAAAGCCGCAGACAAGTTTCGGATTAAAATGATTTAAAAGTAAAACAACGGCAAGCGGTAAAAATCGTGTCAGTGGCGATTAAATGCAATTAAAATAAATCAAATCAAATTGCTGAAATTTATAAAAAAAAAATATTGCGAAAAATGCAAGTTAAATTATCAATTAAATTTTATAAATAATAATTCCAAGATTTCGAGTTTTTAATTGTGATTTATAACCTTAATAAAGCTAAATGTGAACAGAAATACGAATACACTGTGTATTGTGTATGTTTATTTTTAATAAAAATTATATTCCATTCAAGCGAAATTACGCATGCGCAAATTGAATTTAATGTCTTTTAATTCAATTTAAATTGGCACTGCCACACAACAACAACACCAAAGATGTGCCGCAATTTGCTGTCGTTGCTTTTGGGGTTTATGCTGTTGCTGTCGGAGCTGCAACTTCAGCCACGCCCCCAGGGTATTGCGAACGCCTTCAACTATGCGCCACAAGCAAATTTTGTGATACGCGCACCAAAAGACTTGAAATTTCATTTGCCTCAAGCCCGCAGCTCCTACTTTGGCTACACTTTGGTCATGCGTCAAACCAGGTAAGTGTCTGTGTCAATGTATGAATGTGAGTTTTGGTTTGCGTTTGAATAGTCATTCGCATTCTGCAAATACTTTTTGTGTGAAAATTGTAAGCGAGAATGTGTTGCTGATAAACAAATATTTGTACCTCTATTTGACTTGCAAACTGAGCAAGACAAGCAACGGCTTTCAGTTTCTGCCGCACCTTTCTTACTCGCTCCCACTGAAATTGAGCTTCTGGTTCGGCAACACCTTTTCAAATATTTCGCAGCTTTGGCTCAATTTCATGACGAATCGCTCTGCAATTGAGCAATCAATGAAGCTTATCTTTTCACTCTTTCCTCACCACAATTAATAAATAATAACAAGTAAGAAGGCTCTAGTCGAGTAAGCTTGATTAGAAGATACCCTTAACCCTTGACCGTACATACGGACAGTTATCGAAAATTGGAAACATACATGCTCATATCCATTTTAGTTTTTGTAGTTCCTTAGATCGACGCGTTCATACATACAGACAGACAGGACATTCAACTCGGCTGTTGATACTGATCAATAATACATAAAGTACTCTATGGGGGCGGAGAAGCTTCTTTCTGCCTGTTTTTCACAAAACCATTAAACCGTTTTTTACCCATGTCATGGGTAGAAGAAGGCTCTAGTCCAATAAGCTCATCTAGAAAATACCTTCAACTCTTTATTTCAAAGTTTTTTACAATCCAAGATTTTATTTTTATCGATGACATGAAAAAGTAATCGATACTGTGAACCAAACTAAATATGAAGTCTCTATTGTTTACACCCTCTGAGATCGTCATTTTATCACGGACAGACAGGATAGACGACGGACATGTCTATGTTGACTCGGATGTTGATGCTGATTACAAATACATATAATTCATCGAAGATGCTTTCTCCTGCCTGTTAAATACATTTATCAAAAAATCCATTACACTCTATAAAAATAGTTCACAGTCAATATATTAGTGGCAATTGGCTTGTAGGGCTGGGCATTTAACACCGCATTAACTAACATTTATTTGGCCCATAATTAAATGTTTGTTTTTGGCACGGCCAAATAATGGTCAGCAACCGCAACTATTTGTTCGCATCAAACACACAAAAAGAAACCGCTCGCATTCGCAAATGCTGATTTTCATAGCAGCTGCATAAATAGAGAACACCTAAAAAAATAGAAGCAAAAACAACTCAAAAAGTACAACAAAACTGAAAAAACACTTAAAACAGTATTTTCTAAAAATAACAAACTTCAGTTACAATTGCCACCAATTCCAATTGCCTCAGATCGCAGCTCACAGATCCCGAAACTCGCCTCAATTGAAAAACTCTCACTTCCCAGCAGAGCTACCCACATACGTTATAGATACATACTCGAGTTTATAGTGTAATACTTGTACATAGACACGATGGCGTCCATTCGTTTGTTTAGAATAGGGCAGTAGTCAATGACATCATACCAACAAACCATTAATCTGCAAATCAAATTAACCCAAACTTTAAGATTCAAGCAAAAGAAGAAAGTCTCATTAAAAAATACCAAGATGCTGAGTAAATGCTCTCCCAAATGTTTATGACATACTCACAATTTAAATAGATTTAAATATATCCTAAGCTAAGTTAAATAATATTACATAAAGATTCAGAAATGCTTTCTGTCCTATGAGTATGATATTTTAATGAACTTCTCTGTACTAATTACTGAAAATGTTTGCACATCTGAGATGATTCAGTCGTATTTATTAAATTTCCCCCTGCAAGATAAGAGTATTAAAAATTTACCACATATAACAAAAAGAAATATATACAATATAATTTTCAAGCCCCTCTTTCGAGAATGATTCATTGCATAAATGGATTACTTGATCAATGCATAATGACTGATAGACAATATACAGATATGTCATGGTAAATCTCATATATGTTGTAATGTGAATAAATTAGGAAGAATTGCAACATTTCATGTTAGTTGGCTGCACTGATTTTATATTGATCCACGAAGAATTAATTATGTTATAGAAGAAGTGTAAGAACTCTATTCAGTTCAGTGTGTCAAACAGTGTTGCTCACACAATATGCCTATGTTGTTGAATAGGGTATAGGAAAAATTTAGGCTACAGATTCAGCTGACAAAGCATTAAATTTCATTCTGCTATATTTCGCGCTCGGAAAGTAATAATTTATATCTATTTTTCTTTTGTACATAACCCGTATTCGTATCTAGTATTTATACTTTGATACCGCAAGTAAAGGGTGTATTGGTTTTGTGCAATTCTCGTCATGTTGTCTGTCTTTCCGTCTGTCTGTGTGAATCCAACTTTTTCGATACTATTAACGCTTGAGACTTCGGGATTGGGAAATATTTTTAGCGCTAAGGTTACTGGGAAATCGGTAACAAGTCGTTGTGCAAATCGCTAACACATATATCCCACAATTTACCAGCTTGACTTATTAAATTTGATTAGCAGATGTGGTAATGTCCCCAACAGATTTGCTTTCATGCTGAGACCTGCCGCCCATTTCCTAATCCCGTTATGTGAGAACGCATTTTCGAAGATTGCTTTTATACTGGTATCAGAGTATTCCGCAGTTGGTTAGGTCAGACTGCACTTTTTTCACTTGTTTTATGTGTGAGTGCATGTTTTTTTGGGCAAATGACAATCTTGTTTTAGTGAACGTGTTCATAACGAGTTTTATGTTGAAGCGTTGAGCGAGTTCGAGTGTTTTTATTTAGATAGACGATCTTCCAACTTCCTCCAACTAAACATGTACATACATAATTGGAATACTGTCCGCTTTTTTTAACTCGCACTTTAAATGTAATGCAATGGCCACAAATTTGTTTTTATTATCATTAGCCAACTGCGTCCTGCAATTAGTTTTAAGTAAGTCAATTATTTACGGAAATTACGCGTAAAATCACGCTAACCCGTAATTTGTTTAATGTTAGTGAAAACTGACAAAATCAACAAAACCAACAAACAACTCTTAATTATGCACTTGAAAGGAAAAAAAAAACACCTTAGATTATAAATATTCCTGATCACCAACGCGAAAACTACCTCAATATAGAAATGGGCATATTCCTAGTCAATATTTGAGCTTACGAGTTGAAACTTTGGTCAATGTTTTTCTTTTCTTGCATTCAGATCATTTGTTCAAATCAGCGACATCGGACCACTATACTATATAGATGCTCTACAAATGCAAAGTGTTTTACAAGATTTTACTAAGAACAAGTAAGAAGGCTTTAGTCCAGCTTACTCGACCGAAGATACCCTTAACCCTTGACCATACAGACAGACAGACGGTCGGGCTGACAGACACACTGATGTACGTGTACCGCTGTACCAATGCTTGATGGTTTCATATTTCCGGTGTTTCTGAATCGATTTTAATAAAAATTTCATAGATGTTCATTATTTTGCTAATAGTTTCAATCCCCATTTTCAAGTTCTTGATTTTCAAAAGTTTTTTGTTATCGATTACAGGTGTATATCGTAAACCGGAAAAATTATCGAAGATTTGAAACAAACTTGCTATACCTAGGGATTAGGAGAGCGCATGTCTGGAGTCTCTAGCTTTTCTAGCTCCTGAGATCGACGCGTTCATAAATACAGACGGACAGACGGATATGGCTATATCGACTCGGCTGTTGAAGCTGATCAAGAATAAAAATACTTTATTGGGTCGGAGAAGCCTCCTTCTCCCTGTTACATTTTACATTTGCACAAAAGCATTAAACCCTTTTTTACCCATTTCATGGGTTAAGGGTATAAAAACAAGTAAGAAGACTCTAGTCGAGTAAGCTCGACTAAAAGATACTCTTAACCCTTGACCATACAGACGGACAGACGGTCGGGCTGACAGACATACACATACATACGTGTAATACAGAACCAATGCTTGATGGTTTTATATCTCTCGTGTTTCTTTACCGATTTTAATACAAGTTTCACATATTTTCATTATTTTGTTCTCAGTTTCAATTCTCTTGTTTAAATTTGTGAAATTTAAGAGTTTTTTGTTATCGATTCCATGTATATATCGTAAACCTAAAAACTTACTAGTAGTAGGATTTGTTTGACGTGTATTCAGGGTTCCAAAAATAGCTTCTTTAATTGTTTAGCATTAAAAGTGTAAAATTAAGTAAATTTTTCATATTTTTATCCATTTTAATGCTGAGGAACTTTTACTTGAACTTAAGTTTATTGATAAACTGTATAAAACAATAACAATTATTAGCTTAAGTCCTTGATGGCAATTTGCTCATTGTTGATATGAATACATTTCACTTGCTTAGTTTATGGTTTCTGAAAAAGTTGAATTTTCAAAAAAATAATAAAGTTAATTCAGACGTTAAATTGTATTAATTTTAAATTTATTTAAAGAGCTAACTAATTTGAGTTTGTTTTTCACTAAGCTTATTCATACACTTCTTCGTCAGGCTAGTAAAAAACATGTTTGACTTGTGTCTGTGTTAATAAGTTCCTAAGTGTACCTTTATAACTGCTTGTGAATTATACTCAAGAACTGCATTTTGCAACAATGATTAGGAATTGAACATTTTGACATTGTATCGCTGAAGTTGCCAAACCCATGGGGAAATATTTTACTTCTGTACACAACTTCATTCAGATAATGATTCATTTCGCATAAGCAAATATCAAATGAGTAAAGTGAGCAACAAATAAACTGCGCAATACACTTGGCGACAATTTGCTACTGCATTGGCGTCTGCTTGGAACATCAGCAGCAGAGACAACAGCAACAACAGCCACAACCACAGTAACAGCTACACATTATAATGCATAAAGCGCTTGCCTGCGAATGGTCGGCGCCATATCAGTGGAGCACAGCGCCCCCGCGACGCCACTACTGTTTCGACCCCAACGACGAGTTAACACCAGCACAAATATTTTTAGCCGCTTTTCTCTCTCTCTCCTCTCTCTCTTTTGGTCATTAAACCCAATTCCAAAACGAATCGGCTGCTTTTGTTCTTAAAAGCATATTTTTGACCGCAACTGTTGTTGTTGTTGCTGTTGATGATGGATATGGCAGCAATCACAGCGCGAAAAAAAGAATGAAAGAATTTATGTGGTCTACAACGTGGCGTATTCTTATTGTCCGCTTACATGCGCTCATAAACAGTTTTAGCTTGAATAAACCCAACCCCCTCGATAAGTACACAACAAATCGAGAGTCAAGTAAGAAGGCTCTAATCGAGTAAGCTCGACTAGAGAATACCCTTAACCTTTGACCACCTTGACGGACAAACGGTCAACCATCTGTCTGACAGAGATACTACTGTATCAATGCTTAATGGTTTCATATCTCCGGCGTTTCTGAACCGATTTTAATACAAATTTCTCAGACTTTCATTATTTTCTCAGAGCTCATATCCAAAATATTAAGTCTCTAGCTTTTGTAGTTACTCATATCGACGTGTTTATACATACAGACAGACAGACGGACATGGCATTATTGACTCGACTGTTGATACTGATCAAGAATATATAGTTTGCCAACTAAGAGTTTACACATAATGAAACATTTTTATATTTTCACTTTAGATATAGGATCACACAGGTTGTTGTTTTTAATTTTTTTTTTTGATAATTTTTTTTTAAACCGATTAAACAAAACTTATAAAACATTACCATTAACAATGAAATATTAAAAATACTAACAATGGCACAAACTCAACTGCCAACAAAGTGTTCACACAATTTTAATCTTTCGATTAGTTTTTGGTTTTAAACTATAATAAATATTTTGTATGTCCACCATTGGCTTTCATAACCGCTTCTAGTCGCCTTTTTATCGATTTTACTAGATTTTAGACGTGTTCCAATTGAATATTTTGACATTTCTCCAAGTCTCCGTTGAAGTCTGGGTTTTGGGAAGGTGTACCGAACGCCATTTTACAGTTATAAAGCAACCAGCACCCTCATATTAGCCGTTTGTTGGAATTATTGTCCTGTTAAAACTTGTATGTTGGCTTTCCATTCTTAAAAAATCAAAAATTGTTGGCACTGGCTACCAAATGTGTGTTCAAAATACTTAAATATTGTTGGGCATCCATTGTATTTCCAATGAAACAAATGCTCCAACTCCTTTGCTCGAGGTGCACCCAAACCATCACTGACAATTTTCCAAACTTAACAGTGAGTATTATTATTGTTTTCAAGTGCTGTCAACGGCTTGCGCTACACTCTGCTGGGTACATCATTATAGTAAAGTATAATATTGGATTCATCACAAATATGGCTGTCCAGATTTAAAACGTTGAATACAGTTTTCCTGTTAATTGCAAACATTTCTGCAATCTCAGATACCGTTTTCCCTATGGTGGAGTTTTAATAAACCAACTGGTTCATATCCAACGATAACCGCTTGCCTGGCATTTTAAAACCGTCTAAAACTGTCCCGATTATATATAAATTCTATATTCCAAATTGAAATTTCTTAGAAAATTGCATCACCAAGAGCTGCGCGTTTTTCTTTAAAGTTACTGTAAATATTCCATTCACAACGAAAACAAACAAACAAATAAAGTGCGGTAATACTTGTATGGCAGTTGAATTTTGTGCCTTTGTTAGTATTTTTAATGTTTCAGTTTTATGATTGTGGAATCACCATATCTCGCGAATGTGCCCAATAGCCATTTAAAGTACCTAACCTAAATTTCGAGCTGAACAGTCGGTATAATATTTTTGGTTTCCAAGTGATTTCAATGGCTGGCGCTACATTCTGCAGAACTAGATTTTGGGTAGGTATTTTTTTTGGCTATTGGGCACATTCGCGAGATATGGTGATTGCACAATCATACTACATCTCATTGGCAAGCGATCTGGCCAAAAAAATGTGGACTTTTTTTGATCCTTCTGACTATAATTCGCTGTGCCCTTGGAGCTTATGCCCTTTTCATACGAATTTCACAGCGAAAATACACCAAAAATGGAAGACGAAAACACTTTTTTGACAGTTGTATTTTGTGCCTTTGTTAGTATTTTTAATGTTTCTTTGTTAATGTTTATGTTTTTTAAGTTCTGCTTAATGGGTTTAAGAGATAATTAACTGTATAATTTATAAAAAAATAATAAAAAAAAATTTTAAGCAACGGCCAGTGTGTCCGTATATCTCTAAAGTGAAAATATCAAAATTTTTCACTGAATGAAAACAATTTCTTGACAAACTGTATATAGGTATGTTCGTGTGTGTGTCTGGCTTAGCGAACTTAATCTCCTGCACTCACAAATGCAATTCCATACAGTAATTACATACATACATATGTACATACAATATATAACACACTACGCATTGAAATTATTATATTTCGTCGGTAAATTAGCTAACGCTGATTAAAAGTAAACTCCATAAATAAATGATCACACACAAATGCCACGGAGTGTATAAAAGTGGGTGACACATTACATGGCCTTTGGGTGAGTCATTCATTTTTTAGGAAATACTCAAAAGTAAGTGTTGGTGTGACTACGGTCAGTTACGAAGCAACAAGCTTTGTTGGATAATATGTATGTATGTGTTTTTTGTTGTTTTTGCCCTTTCTTATTTTAATTTTTGACTCTTAAGTAACAGCAAATATTTGTTGATTGTTTTGCATAAATGAGTACACGCCGTCTGAACAGGTAGCTTGCTGACATGTGCTTGTTAGGTGACAATTTAATTACACATACAGCAGCATAAATATATAGCAAAAATACTCCCTGCCGGCGTCAACTGGCCTAGCATACATATTATTTACATATATGCACGCTTGATTCATAGTTGATGCTGACTAATAAAAAACAAGTAAGAAGACTCTAGTCGAGTAAGCTCGACTAGAAGATACCCTTAACCCTTGACCATACAGACGGACAGATGGTCGGGCTAATAGACATACAAATATGGCTGTGTAGTTCTGTACCAATACTTGATGGTTTCATATCTCCGGTGTTTCTTAACCGATTTTAATGAAATTTTTACAGAAGTTCATTATTTTGCTTATAGTTTCAATCCTCATTTTCAGTTATTTGAAATTCAAATGTGTATATCGTAACCGGAAAAGCTATCGAAAATTTGAAACAAACTTGTCATGCCTAGGGATTAGGAGAGCTCATATCCAATATTTGGAGTCTCTAGCTTTTGTAGTTTCTGAGATCGACGAGTTCATACATACAGACGGACGGACGGACAGACGGACAGACAAACGGACATGGCTAAATCGACTCGGCTGTTGATGAGGATTGAAACTATAAGCAAAATAATGAACTTCTGTAAAAATTTCATTAAAATCGGTTAAGAAACACCGGAGATATGAAACCATCAAGCATTGGTCCAGTAGTACATGTACATATGTGTATGTCTGTCAGCCCGACCGTCTGTCCGTCTGTATGATAAAGGGTTAAGGGTATCTTCTAGTCGAGTGTACTCGACTAGAGCCTTCTTACTTGTTGGATTTACAGCTGTTGGAGCTTCCCATGACAAATTCATGCTAAGCTTGAAGGCCAAGCAAGTTGACTCTACCTAAATATGGAAGTGAAGATAATCACAATAAACGTAGATTTATTTTACACGCGTGCACGTTCAACTCCCACTTTCTTTACGAACAACGGTAAAATGAGTAAGTCGCTCACGTAGCGCAAGAGCAAGTGAGCGATTCGGAGAAAAATGAGAACGAATTCGGAGTCCGGACAAGAGAAACGACGCCGCGTACTTTGAAAAGCTACGATGCGCTGCTGCGGCAGCAATGCACAGAGAGTGTGCGAGTAGCTTTTCAGTTAATTTCAGGCATTCGATCGAGGTGGTTTTGGTTCGCGCATGAACTTAATTATTGAGAGAGTGCTTTGCTCATCGCATTGTGCGTGTGTGTCGCTGTGCGTCATCAGTGATAATATTATCATAATTAACCCATAAAAAAAATAAAATAAACCCGTTTAATATTAATAATAAAAAGGCTTTTATTTTAAAAACCGTAAAGATGGCAATGCAAGGTCAGTTATTGCTCCTGTTAACTATCTGGCTTGCTGGCAACGCTAGCGCCTACAATTTGTCACCGCGACCTAATCAAGAGATCAAAGATCCACAATTTGCCACCGTAATGCCCAAAGTACGTGCGTCATATTTCGGTTATAGCATCAGCTTGAGACCGCACGGGTAAGTGCCGTTCCAAGATAAAAGATATTGTGGACTTAAACGTAAAGCTTAGAGCGCGTCTTCTTGCTCGCTCACTCGCTGGCCGTTAGAGTAGCAAACAGGTTGGGAGTTGTTGATGATTCATTCGAAATCGAAATCGAAGTAGGAGTGGGAGAGGAGCTGTGTCAGAGAGAGTGGGTTATTGTAAGCTGTGTGTGTTTTTGTGTTCAATGAGAGACAGGCGCAATAAAAACAATTAGGAAGGCTCTAGTCGAGTAAGCTCGATTAGAAGATACCCTTGACGCTTGACCATACAGACGGACAGACGCTCGACCATCTGTCTGACAGACACGTACGTGTGCTACTGTACCAAAAATTGATGTTATCATATCTCTGTTGTATCTTAACTGAATTTAATAAAAATTTCACATATTTTCATTATTGTGTTAATTGTTTTAATCTCCATTTTTAAGTTTTAGATATTCAACATTTTTTTTTATCGAGCTTATGTAGTTCTTTAGATTGACGCGTTCATACATACACACAGACGGACGGATAGACAGACAGACAGACATGGCTATTTCAACTCGGCTGTTGATGCTGAATAAGAATATATAAAGTACTTTATGGGGTCGGAGAAGCTTCCTTCTGCCTGTTACATATATTTGCACAAAATCATTATATCCTTTTTTACCCATTTCATGAGTTAAGGGTATAAAAAGCGAATGAAATGAACGATCGTAAAAAACAATAACATTGAAACAAACATTAAACAACTTGCACAAAATATGAAGTCATTTACTTGCTAGCAGCTGTCAAGGTATGATGTCGAAAATGGGAAATGGTGTAACTAAAAGCAAAGCTAAAGATATTTAAGAATTTTCTATTGCACGTTCGTTTTGGCTGCATAATTGAATGTTTAAATATTGATTTATATTGAACGATAAATTTACAGTATCTAGTAGTATTGTATTCTTTGAATTTCTAGCCACAAGTTAGTCAATGCCAATTTTTGTGCGTTTTTATCAGATTTTCGTTGATAAGATTACCGGTACGTACATTTGAGGCATTGTATTTGAGTGTGTGTGTTTTTTTTGTTGTTTGTTAAGTGGAGTCTATCGTTATAGAACAAATGGCAAAAAGTAGGGATGGAAGTGTTGACAAAGACGTGACACATTACGTTCTTGTGGTATTAAGAACAGTTATGTATACACAATGATTGAACAAATTGATATAAAAGACGATTGCAATAGAAAACTTCCTCTGTAGTTCCTTAAAAATCGCAAATAACATTCATAATAGGAGCTATTAATTCTAACAGCCTATTGCATTGACCATTGATGGTAAACGTCATGCACTCCTCCATTCACTCAACCATTTCTAAATTCAGCTTCTGCCCTGTTTCTTATCAAGTACACGCCAGTTATGTTCACTGATAATGTCTTTATCTTATTGGTCACCGTTTCGAAAATGAGAAACAAACAGCGTATAGCTAAGAAATAAAGGTTTTCTAAATTATAAATTGCAACTTTTGAACATATCATGAGTCAAAAAAAACCAATTAGCAGGAAACGCGTTTATAGTTTTTACTTTAATCTCACAAAAATAAAAATTCAGAAGTTTCTGATCAATAAATCGCCTGAACCCTACACGCAACGCATACAGTCGGTTGCTTGCATGTTTACATGACTTTGCACTTGTATTGAAAAATCAGACTTGACTAAACTTCAACTTTAGCTACCTCTGATGTAAGACTATCGTTTTCATTTTGCATTCAAAAATTTTCAAAATCATGATTTTGGTGCTATCGATAATAATTGTATATCGGAGACAGAAAATGTTATCGATATTTTGAAGCAATCTCGTAATAATGACTATGGATTAGGGAATGGTGTTTAAATAGACGGACACACAGACGGAAAGGGCTCTATCGACTTCACTGTTGACACTGACCAAGAATATATGTATAGGCTTAGAGTATAAAAATGCTCCCACAAAGAAATGAATGAAGGTTAAATTAATTAAAGTTGATCATAGTTTTCATTATCTTAAACTAGCATATTTCGACATAGGACAAAATTTCAGTAAATAAGCGCGATTTGTTAATGTTCATTATTTTGTTAATAATTTCGAAAATTTGAAACAAACTTGCAATGCCTAGGAATTAGGAGAGCTTATATCCAAAATCTGGAGTCTTTAGCTGTAGTTCCTGAGATCGAAGTAGTTCTTTGTTGTTCCTGAGATCGACGCGTTCATACATACGGACAGACAGACAGACAGACATGGCTATATCGACTCGGCTGTTGATGGTGATCAAGAAATAATATATTTTATGGGGTTGGAGAAATTTCTTTCTGACTGTTACATACTTTTGCACAAAACCATTATACCGTTTTTTTTTACCCATTTTATAGGTTAAGGGTATAAAAAGAAATTAATGATTAAGTTCTTTGAAACCAATACCGATTACATTTCTTAGTCAGACTCCTGTAACATTGGTTTTTATATCGATGTTGAGTCTCACTCGCCAAATGTATATTCGAAAAGGTGAATATTTTTATTTTTCCATTGACGACAAAAGATAGACAGATTGGAAAGATGTTGTTTTTGAAACTGTTCCGTTGTTTATTGGCTCGAAATCTAATTTGTCCTTTATACATATTTTTTTTTTGCTTATAGCGTTATTGTTGGTGCACCTCAGGCACAATCAACGCTCGAGGCACAGCGCAAAGTCAACGAGACTGGAGCGATTTACAAGTGTTCGCTATTGAATGGCACATGCAGTCCATACGTCTTTGATGGACATGGCAATCGGAATATTGAGAACAGCGAGTACACGTGGGACTCGGAGCGGCGAGATTATCAATGGCTTGGTGGTTCCATGGACGGAGGAACGCGGGACACGGACAAGCTGCTTGTGTGTGCACCGCGTTTCATAGCCCCATCTTCGAAGGATTACCATATGCATGGCATATGCTATTGGGTAGCGGATACCCTAGCCGATCAGCCGCAAAATGTGACAAAGATCTCGCCACTGCGACTGAAGGCGGATCAAGTAAAGGAGGAGAATGATCACAGATTTTATTACTACATTCTGGCGGAGCAGGGACTCAGTGCTCATGTCTCCGATGACAATGAGCAGTTCTTGATCGGTGCACCTGGCATCTATACGTGGCGAGGTTCGATTATTCGCTATCGAAAGGTCTCTCTTGTGGATGACCCCTCGGCAAGTCGTCGTGATACTAGCAGCCAGCGTCGTCGCAAGGCACGCGCTGGTGGAGATTACATAGACTATGAGCCGGATGTTACTTACGAAACCGACATACCCAATCCGGATCGTTGGGGTCAGCCCGATGACTCGTACTTCGGCTATGCCGTCAGTTCCGGTCACTTCGATAGCACAGATCTGAAGCGTTTGTTGTACATTGCCACAGCACCGCAGGCCAATGAGCAATCTGGAGAGGCGTACATCTTCGATGTGCGTGGGAAGACAATTGATAAGTATCACGTGTTTCGCGGCGAACAGTTTGGCGAATACTTTGGCTATGCGGTTTTAGCTGAGGATCTCAATAGTGATAATCTTACGGACGTGATTATATCAGCTCCACAGCACTCGCTGGAGGACTCGCACGATAATGGTGCTATTTATGTATTCCTCAACAAGGGACGGGTGAGTAACAAATGCGGCCTTTGCTTTGTTTCTGCTGACTTATGACTAATAACAATTTATTGCAGTTCAATTTCGAGCTGAAGATACTTCGCTGTCCGTTGCCCATTACCGCCAAGGCACGTTTTGGCACCACGCTGACAAGACTGGGCGACATTAATCACGACGGCTATAACGGTAAGTATGCGTTCAGACAGTGACCCGATTCCATTGATTCACGCTTATCTGTTCTTCCCTTTCAAAGTTCAGTGCAATCTTAGAACATTTCTGCTTCTGTATTGCACTGTATTTTGTATCAGTCTTGTAAAACTTTTGTATTTGTTTGTTGACTGCCTACTCCATACAGATAAAAGTATATAAATGCACATACATATAGTACAGTCACGCCAATTTTATAGCAACAGTTGTTAAGCATTTAATTTAAGTACAAATTCTAAGACTTTTCGCGTAAATATGTATGTGTAGGTTTACAGATTTTATAATCTTCCGCAAGCTTTATATAATATTTTGACCACCATTAACAGTTATAACAGTTATATTTATGTACAAACCAAATGGAAATCACATAAATTCGTCAGATACGCATTCGTAATAAAATTAATGAGAAATACTTGTATATTGGATTATAATTATAACTTGCACTATTTTGGTATTTAAAAAATAAAGAAATTTTCCACTTTATTTTATTCAGATATTGCTGTAGGTGCTCCGTTTGCTGGCAACGGCTCGGTGTTTATCTACCTGGGAGCTGAGAAGGGACTACGCGAACAGTCGAGCCAGCGCCTGGATTCGCCGCAACAGCAGCCTTCCCGGTATGGCCAACACATGTTTGGTCATGGCTTGTCTCGTGGCTCCGACATTGATGCGAACGGCTTTAATGACTTCGCTGTGGGCGCGCCCAATGCGGAGGCGCTGTTCCTGTATCGAGCCTATCCCGTGGTTAAGTTGATGGCCAGCGTACGCTCGCAGAATCGCGAGATTAAGCCGGAACAGAACCGAGTGCAAATTACAGCCTGCTATGGGCTAACCACAACGGCAACTGGAAGCTCTGCCCAGCAACAGGAAATGGCCATGCGTATTGTCATAGATTCACAGCTCAAGCGTGCCAAGTTCAGCCAAACACAGAGCCATGAGCTGAGCTTTAATGCTACTGCGGGAATCACGCAACAGTGTCGCGTCTTTGAGTGTGAGGTGCGCTACAGTGAGAAGGATATATTCCAGCCCATTGAGCTGGAGATGCACTACGAACTTACCAAGAAGGTGCCAGATTCTGAGGGTAAGCAACGAAAGGAACGATATCTTCTTGTTTAGTACGCAATATTAAAATTGAGTTAATTTCGGCTTGCAGTTTTCTGTGAAACTTGCGTGGCTGTAGATCCCGAAGATGCCAAGGTTTACACAGAGAAGATTATTTTCAGCACGGGTTGTGTTACAGATATTTGCGTTGCTGACTTGCAGCTGAGTGCCAAGGATGTGAGGTTAGTTTAAAGTCGAATGTTCACTAAATAAATTGCTACATAATTAAATTTCTCCTTCAACAGCACTAGCTACATATTGGGTAGCGACGAAACTTTGCGCCTCAAATACGAGGTTACGAACCGTGGAGAAACAGCATACTTGCCACAGCTGAATGTGACCAGCTCCAGTCGCCTGAACTTTGCCCAAATTCCGGGCAATTGCAAAGTCAGCGAGGCTATCATGGTCTGTGATCTGAATCAGGGACGCCCGTTGGGCAAGGGTGATGAAGACAGTATCACCATTAGCTTTGATATGAGTAGCCTCACAGGCAGCTCGCTTACCATTAGTGCTGAGGTCTTCAGCACCGGTTCCGAACAGAATTTCAATGACAATAAGCTGAACAGCTTGATTGCCCTCCACGAGTACACCGAAATCGATGCTTCCGGGTAAGACTCTCAGTGAAATTTTTGCTTGAAAAAGTGAAAGATTGTTGAACCAATTGCTCGATCCTAAACAATTTTATATATTACAGTGGTCAGACGAATGCTCAAATCGACTTGGAGCACTACAAGAACTCGGCACTTGTGATCAACAACTATGAAATTAAGAGCAATGGTCCAAGCACAGTGGATGGCCTAGAAATTGTATTCGACATACCAGTTGCGTATAGGGTTGCCGGCTCCACAACAACCATACCGATTATCAATGTGAGCAATCTGACCATTCAGGCAACGTATGATGCCCAACTGGTAGCCGTAGAGCTGCTCGATCAGAACAACACACAGATCATTATGAACACTGTCACGACAACACGCACCTCACATCACTCGGAGCATGTGGTCAGTCAAAATGGAGAGCATTACGATATTAGCGCTAGTGGACATACACAGGAGAACTGGCAGGGCTTAGATTCGGATGTAGTGGCTGCGGCCTCGATGACACGCAAACGACGTGATCTTAAAGCACTCACTGCCAATCGGGAACAATATGCACGCATAACAAACATCAAGGCGCATGAACTGCTCAGCGAAGACTTTAAGGGCAAGTTGCCCGTTAATCGTACTATTGTGTTCAACTGTCGCGATCCGGAGATGACCGTCTGTGTGCGTGCTGTCATGCGCGTTTACAACTTCAAGCCGGAAAAACCGGTCAATATGAATACGCGCTTTAGCGTCGATCTAAACGAGATCAATGCCATACTGGTTGATCCCTGGGAGTTCTTTGCCATACTCATTGATTTGAATATGCGGAAGGAAGGTGATCCGATGGGCAGATCCCTATCCATTCGACGCAAGATTGACCCAAATATTATTTCAAAGCATTTGGTATCCTCCACGCCCATCTGGATTATTATCGTGTCCATTCTGGGTGGTCTACTACTGCTGGCAGCTATCATCTATGGCATGTATAAGGTGAACTTGAATTTGAACAAGAATACCGAAAATCGAAATGACATTCAATATACAATACTTTTTTACTGCAGGCCGGCTTCTTTAAGCGACAGACGAAAGATGAACTGGACAAATTGGTGCAACAGGGCGCTGTGGAGCCGGAGGCTGAAAACCTTAACAGTGACAATAACTAAGCTCAACATTGTGATCCTCATTGCTAAACTAGAGTAAAAACATCACACTTCTTCTTAAGAGAGAAACGATACCTACTGACTGACCAGTTGGAAATACCAAATACGAAAAATATTAACGTCTTTTTGACAATAACTATAACTAGATCAACAGTCCGAAAGATCTAAGTTCTTTAAAGCACAAAAATGATATCCCAGTGCAAATTGACAATCACAAAGCATCGAATGTTTTGATGTGAATATTGCACAGTGCCTTGTAGATTTATTTAAAAAACAAAATTTAAATAAAAACTCAGTGTAATGTAATACAAAATTGGCCGGAAGTCAAGCCATTTTGCCATAAATGTAAATATTTATAAAATACTTTTACAAATAGTTCTTTGCTAGTTTTTAAGAAGTGGCAACGCAAAAGACTTGAAACTTTGTATACAGTGTAAAAAGAAAAGAGGAAAACACAGAAATGAAAAACACCCAAATATATGTAGTTGGTAAATTAAATGCATTCTAGCTAATAATGTAACTAGAGATGAAAGTATTAAATAAAGGTTTGATTTAGCTTATTTGTTTTTATAATACAAATTTAAATTTATTCCTTTAAATTATTAAGTACATTGTTTTAATTATTTTTAAACTTTAATAAAATGCAATAACTATTTTTTAAAGTTGCAAATATTTACCAACTAATCATGAAAATCTCTTTGTTTTTTTTTTTAACAAGAAGCTAAACGGTAACAAGCTTTTCTTTAGCGGTTTGAAAAAATTTATATTAATATATATACTATATACACATTGATTTGTATCATAGTACAAAGTATAACAGGCAGCTACTTAGGCTATGAATTTAGCTATACACATACACACACTCTCTCTCACACACACACACATACATACATATACACATTAAAAGGTAAAATGAACTAACTAACATTGCAGTGACTCTCACACATGCAGATTTAGTTGATAATTCTACGTAGCTGCAGGACTTAAACATTTTCATTTATGTATATGGGGGTATAAGTACAACATGTTGCAATAAGTATTAAAGATTTATATACGTAAATATTTATATACTATTGAGGCAAGTTTTTCGGATTATATTTAAGATAAGTTCGTATTTGTGTTTGACGATATGTGAAATTACAAGTTTCATACCATATGTATAGCTGTATTTGAAGCGATTATAACTAGACGTTCGTGGATTGCATTTGTTTACCCTTAACCCATGAAATGGGTTAAAAAATGGTATAATGGTTTTGTGCACAAGTATGTAACAGGGAGAAGGAAGCTTCTCCGACCCCATAAAGTATATATATTCTTGATCAGTATCAACAGCCGAGTCGATTTAGCCATGTCCGTCTGTCTGTCCGTCCGTCTGTATGTATGAACGCGTCGATCTCAGAAACTACAAAAGCTAGAGACTCCAAATATTGGATATGAGCTCTCCTAATCCCTAGGCATGACAAGTTTGTTTCAAATTTTCGATAACTTTTCAGGTTTACGATATACACATGTAATCGATAACAAAAAAATCTTGAATTTCAAAAAACTGAAAATGAGGAACTATAAGCAAATTAAAATATAAGCAAATTTTTATTAAAATCGGTTGAGAAACACCGGAGATATGAAGTTTTCAAGCATTGGTTCAGTAGTACACGTATATATGTATGTGTATGTCTGTCAGCCCAATCGACTGTTCGTCTATATGGTCGAGGGTTAAGGGTATCTTCTAGTCGACTTTCTCGACTAAAGCCTTGTTACTTGTATTTTTTTATATGTTTTGTAAGTGAAATACACGCGTTCTGAATTCCTATTTCTTACTATTTTTTGTATACTAAATAACAACAATAAAAATCGAAAACACTTGTAAATAAAATACGTCTTATAAAAATACAGATAATCTCTGTGTGTGTACTATGTATTGTCCAACATCATTAAATTGCGTTGCATTTCACTGGGACCGATCATCCAAACTAAATAATTATGTACATGTTTGTTGTAACATTGATATGGACTCTGGTCTTAACACTTATTACGTTTTTTTTTCCTGTAACAACAAATGTATTTGTAGCGGTATGCCTTTGAGTAGTAACGTTATTGAGCATTAACAAATACACATACATACATCTAAAAAATACACATACATACATCTAAAAATACACATACAGATATGGCTTATACTGGGCAACATCAACCAACAGGGGCATAAAAATCTATCAATATATCAATAGTAGATGTTTATACTACTTATTAACACATTGTTTCGTTATATGGAGGATCTTTTTCAGATTCGGTGCTGCTCTTCATATTGGACGACAGCTTGGCAATCTCATCCTGCACCAGATGTGTGTTAATCTGAGGTATGCTGCCTTTTGCGGATGAGGATGTGGCTGGTGTTGCCTCGCCATCGCGAGAATCCTCCGTGCTGGAGCTGCTCTCCTTGAGCACATTCATGCCCAGCTTGCTGGTGTACGGTGGCTTTAGCGTAAAAATTAGTTTGGCAGCAACATGCGATGGCAACGGCCATGCCGACACCGAAGTACTACCACCAGACGCTAACTCCCCTGCAGCAGTTGGCGTCTCGGCGCTCGTCTGTGCCGACATCGGTTTGCACTGATCCATGCTAAACTGTTTCTTGAGCTGCATGGGTCGCGTTGGTAATGCTGGCGCTGCGCTCAGATCCAGCGAGCTGCAGCTATCGTCGCGCAGGCGTCTGCCATCGGCAGCGCCAACAGACGCCGTGCGCTTGGGCTGGTAACGTGCCGTTGCAGAGCCGCCAGCAGTTCCAACGATCATGCTAATACCCGTTGCCGAATGAGAGTCTCTTGCATCCAGAGACGGATCGGCTGTCAGCGAGGGCGTGTCCACGTTGAAGGATCCGGTTAGCGAGGTGTTTGTCTCGTTGGAGCTCTGCTTGATAAAGCGATACGGATGCGCTGAGTAGTCTGTGTCCGTGCTGGAGTTCTTCTGCAGGCTCTCGCTGGACTTCTTGAACAAACGACCACTGCTTTCATATGGAGGATTTAAGAAATCACTAGTGGCCCGGGTTGGAACAAGTGGGGATTGGAAGGATTGTTGCTCCATGGATGAGTTACGCTGCCAGGGACGCTCATTCTTCAGCTGAAAATCACTGGCTACAGCATGATCGCCACTGCCCGCTTCACTTGTATCACTGCTATCGCCGGCAGTAGTACTCCCAATTAGGCCAATCTCTGCTGCGGGCTTTGATGGAGAAAGTTCAACTGCTGTTTCCCGGCGTAGGGGATAGCGATGGATGTAGTCCACAGAGACGCCTTTCTGCGATTGTAGAAAAGTATGAAATAAATAGTTTCGAAATACTTTATTTTACAAGTTATTTATTGTTGTGAATATAAAAAAGCGTATCCAACCAATAGCATATACAGGACGTATAAAACTCGTGATGAAATGAATATTTTGTTTAATAAAACAAGTATAAAGGCTCTAGTCGAGCTAGATACCCTTAAACCTTGACCATACAGACGGACAGACAGTCAGGCTGACAGACATACATAATTTTGTTTATAGTTTCAATCCTCATATTTTATTTTTGAATATCAAGATTTTTTTGTTATAGATTAAATGTGTATATCGTAAGCCGGAAAAGTTATCGAAAATTTGAAACAAACTTGCTATGCCTAGATTCATATTATATAACAAGGGTTAAGGGTACCTTCCAGTCGAGCTTACTCGACAAGAGCCTTTTTACTTGTTTCAATTACGTAGCTACAAATCGGAACATTTTTACGAAATATTTTGTGATCGAGTCCGAGGTATCATAATTTTTCCATTACCCTAATCAACGATGCTCAACATAGAGGCTTTCGAGACATTCCGATTTGTTGAAAAACCAAAACACACGCTTTGGACGTGTAGGTCTGCTTCTAAGTGACATAGCGCATACAAAAATTTAGTGAATGATGCGCAGAAAATGGAATTGTCATATTTGTATCTATATATTATTTCCCTTAGTGCACACCGATACCTATATTTTTTTGCTCTGAACAATGGATTTATGACCTAAAAAGCTCTTATTCGAAATTACTTTAAACTTATGATACAACGCACAAAACTTTAATACAACGTAGTTAACATTTTTAATTAGTCATATATGTCGGGTCTCAAAAAATTTTTGAATTCAAGCTATAACTATTATTAAGACATTATATAAATGTAATCAATGATATTGTTGGGATAAAGAGTTTGACTAGTTATCTTTGTTAGCAAATTTATTTATATAAGTTATGATTAGATCCTGATCCCAAAGTCAAATATAAAAGTGTTCAGAGCCTTAGAACAGAGAAATTATTAATATCCAATATTGAGTACTTAAGAACTGATAACCGAAATAACGAAACGAGTTAGCCGTAACTACTCATTAAGTACAGTACAAGACTACAGCAAAAACAATGTATTAAAGTTTTCACATTTTATCTATTTTATCAGAAAATACTTGGATATACCTCATAGGGCTGCACGCTGGCATCGATGGAACCCCGTGCCTCGAATAGACCCTCCAGAATTCTATAGTCATTCTCCTCGCACTCCTTTAGGTGCATCTTTTCTTGCAGGGCGGCAGCCTCAGCCCGCGACATTTCCGTTTTGGGGCGATCCAGTGATGCTGTGAAAAGTGCGTGGGGACGTTAACGGTTAGTATAGCTTATAGATCAACAAAGGACAAAAGCAGGCGCAGGCGTTTTGGTATTTTTTTTGGCGGGACAAGCACAAGGCAAATAATGTTACCCATACGCCCAGTTAGCTCTATATATACAGATTTTAATTTCCAATTTGATTTCTTTGATGGTTCGCTGCCAGATAAGTGCTTAAGGGAAGACGGGGTAGGTTTTTTTTCGTTGTTGGGGACAGAGACAATTGTAGGGGCAATTAGATGGTTGTCACCGCAGATTTGAAGCAACGCCAACTTACCTTTATTGCTCTGCAGCGAGACTGTCGGCGATGCAATCAAATGGCAGACGCTCTCCAGTTCGTCCGTTATGGATGTATATTCGCTGTGCAGTTTCAGCAATATATTTCTGGAGGGTTTCGCATGCAAAACTGATTTACCTAGAGTTTTCAAGGTTAGGTTTGAGAATGGCGTCAGAGATACAAAATCGAGTGTTTTGTTTGTGTGTGAGCGGAAAAAACGTGAGTAAACAAAAGACGAGTATTGCCTTAATAATTAGGTAATAAGATCAACAAACAACAAAAAGAACAAATGCAACAACAAATGTGATAATGGTCTGTTGAAAGGCTAAATTTGGATTGGCTAATTTGGTAACTTGGATTGATCATTTTGGGCGGTGTTACACATGTGGTTAGTTAGGATTTGACATGAACATTAGTACGGTTCGTAACCAGAATTTTGGAGCGTATTACTTGCAGCTGCAACAGAACTATAATATACTACCGAGCCGTTTCCTCATGTTCTAGTCAAGTCTAAGCAAACATTATCGAAATTAATGACGTTTTTACAGATGATCATTATTGCTTTAAGGTTATAAAGGTATTTATAATGTGTGTAGATCGGGAACGTTAAGAGTTATCGATAATTCGAATAAACTTAGTTAATTGGTTTTCAAAATCAGACAATCACACGGGAAACCCCTACTAAAAATATTCTAGAGGTTTAAAGATCGAAAACTATTTTTAAATCTGTGAACACATAAAACAAAGAATGAGTACTTTGGATAGATAAAGAATCTGAGCCATAACTTTACTGAACATTGAGAAAACGAGCCCAACTCATTTCATTTAAATTTCTGGAAACTTTTACATACCTGGTGGTAACATTGGTGGCACATCCTTGTCACTATCCGGCTCAGATTGTGTGAGGCTCAACTGGCGACGCGAAAGTGATGCCAGCTGATTGAGACTGATGTGGGAGCGATTAATGTCCACGCCGGTAAGTGAGTACGTTTCCGAGTTGCGACGACAAAGTGAAACTGTGCGCTGGCGGAGCGCTCGATGACGGGCAGCTGTATGCGAAGAAGGCGAAGAATGTTTTTTTCTTTTATTTTCTACTATATAACCAGCAAACGCTTGGGTGGCATTGTAGAACACACACAGATCAAAACAAAACACAAATAGAACAGTAATAGTAACAAAAGTGGAAGAGGATAGTAGTATATATGTAGATGCAAATCAAAACGTAACGGAACGAAAGCGAAAGCGGAAAGTAGTATTTAGTTGCCAGAGGTTTGCATTTGAGAAGGCAATGGATTACCCTCAAAGTTCATGTCCGGTGTCGCATCATCGGAATTGTCGCCGCCGACAAGCGTCTGATCATCATCGTTGCCCATTGGGGTTAGAGTGTCCTTGCTCTCGGTACTTGCCCCAGTATCCTGCCGTACCGTCACATAAGGCGTTCGCTTCACCGTTTCGCATGTTGAGGGTCGTTGTGAGAGAGGCAAATAGATATCAGAGCCTGGTTCCGATTGCATGGATGCCTTGCGCACCACTTGTTCGTTGAGTGCCTCGCGGGATTTGACCACCTCGTCGGGCTCTTCCGGCAGCGGTACAACCTCAAAGTGTGTGCCCTCATCAAGGATGTATGCATCCGGTCGCACCTCTGTCAGCGAGCGATTAAACCGCTTTCGATTATTCACCTGCTGTGCAACAAAATTTTATTAATCGTGGCTCTGCTTGGGCTCGGCAAAATGTTCAAATGTAATGCACCTGCAGTGAATTTAAAGTAAGTGTAGCGCCTAGTCCCAAAACCGCAGCAATTCCCAAACCTCCACCACCAGCACTAGGACCAGCACCAGGACCACCGCTGCCACTGCCACCACCCTCATTATCAGACATCGAGATGGTGCGAATGCGATGCATTTCATTCGGAATGTTCATCATAGAGCCGCGCAGTTCATCGGTGGCGGCAGTGTGTGCGGACATGAAGCGATGTATGACGCCCAGGTGGGACAGTATCTGCTCCGATGATTCCTCCATTTTGCGCAAACGGAATTCAATGTTCTGCAAGCACGCACACAAACAGAATTTTAACAAAAGACAAGTCAGGTTTTGAGAGTGGTAGATAAAGCGATATCCCGTGTCTACCAAACCAACTAAATAAATAAGTCTGTCAATGAAGAAACTAAAGAGAACAGAACAGACATAATACTCTGAAAAATAATTTATCCTATGATTGGAATAGTGCCAGATATTTTTATACCCTTAACCCATTAAATGGGTAAAAAAGGGTATAATGGTTTTGTGCAAAAGTATCTAATAGACAGAATGCTTAATCCTAATAATAATTTGTTTCAAATAACTTTTCGATAACTGTTCAGGCTTACAATATACACATGTAATCAATAACAATAAAATCAAAACAATGAAAATCTATGAAATTTTTATTCAAATCGGTTGTGAAACACCGGTACAGTAGTACCGTATGTGTACTCACAGCCACAGCATACAGTTGTACAATTATAGTCCAGCTTACTTTAAAATTTATAGACATTTTGAAATTAAATGCAGCTTGATGGCAGTCTACGCAGAGAAAAAAATTAGATATTTCACCATGGGATTGAGCAGCAAAGTAAATTTGAAATTGACTATGTTGAATATGTGTTTCTTAATTTAATCTTAATTTCATGTTAAGTCATATTTAAATCAACTAAACACGCATATTCAACAAGTAACTTTTAAAGAAAATTGTTCTTTCAAACAATTTTTTTCTATTTCCCTATCAGCTTAATGCCTCAAATTGCATTTTCATACCGGAAATCAGTTCGCTACTTTGAGATCTTCAGGTTATTAAGCCCATTTCTCCGGGACCTGATGGAATACCTAGCTGTGTGCTTAGATATTGTGCTCAGGATCTATTGAAACCTTTGCATAAATTGTTTTAGTTTGTCCGTGGAGCTATGCTCTTTCCCAAAAATTTGGAAAGAGTCTTATATTATTCCTTTGCACAAAAAAGGACACAAATCTAATGCTCAAAATTATAGGGGTATCTCTAAGTTGTCTGCTATCCCAAAGATTTTTGAGAAACTAATAACCTCTCATCTTCAACTTCTTTGTAAATCTATGATTTCACCGTGCCAGCACGCGTATATGAAACAAAGATCTACCACTACTAACTTATTAGAATTCACATCATTTGTTGTTAAGGGCTTTGAAGAAAAATTGCAAGCTGATGTTATTTACACTGATTTCAGTAAGGCTTTTGACTCAGTAAATCACCTCCTTTTAATATATAAGCTTAAACTTTTGGGCTTTCCCAATAATCTTATTTTTTGGATTCAAGATTATTTAACCTATAGAACTCGGAGAGTCTATTTTAATGGCTCAGTTTCTAAAGCGGTCCAGGTCACTTCTGGTGTTCCACAAGGAAGTCACCTTGGACCGTTGTTATTTACTCTTTTTATAAACGACCTTTTGTCTGTTATAAATCATTCTCGGGTACTAATGTATGCTGATGATGTAAAATTATGCAGCTTCAAGTCTTCCGAGTTTGACAAGCATATTGCTTTAATCTCAAATCGAGCATTAAGTGTCTTGGGGTTCATTAAGCGCTGGTCGAAGGAATTCGACGACCCCTACATAACTAAAACTCTTTATGTGTCTCTTGTCCGACCGATTCTTGAATATGGATCTTGTATATGGTATCCCAAATACAGGATTCATCAAGATAGAATAGAATCGGTACAAAAACAATTTTTGCTCTTTGCTCTTCGGGGTCTTAACTGGGATAATAGTACAAATTTAACTGCTTACCACAGTAGACTTTTACTAATAAATCTTCCCTCTCTTACTAATCGTAGAACTATGCTAGCATTAACCTTTTTTCACAAATTAATAAATGATGAAATAGATTCCCCCGTACTAATTAACAAAATTAACTTAGCTGTACCCATTAGAAGTAGTAGACATTTTTTACCTATAGCCCTGCATGCTTGCTTATCTAACTATGCTATCCATAACCCTTTTCGGATCTTATGTTCTTTATATAACGATCTTTTACACCTTATAACTAGTACCACGTCTGCATGCTCTCTAAAAAAAATGGTGTTATGTCATTTGTCTACATGTTCGCGATCTTCGTAACCGGTGCGCCCCTCGGTCGGATGGGCGGGAGGTGGGTCGCTTTATGCTTGGGTCCGCGCGTTAACAAGCCGGTGCTTGGTATCGTTGGGCCACTTGATTGTACTGTCTGTTAATACATCTACGTCCAAATCATATTTCTAGCATTTTTAATAATTTTAATTCTATTGCGGTTTTAAGGTTTCCCAAAAGTAAAGTTACAATTTTCATATTAAAATTCAGTATGAAAAATGTTTCAATTAAATATTTTTAAGCATTAAGATGGCACTTCCAATGAAGTGTAAAAATGATTGATTTTACTGATTTTCAAGCTTAATATATTCTTATTTAAAGCTAGATCATTAACGCAAACATTTGTATTAACCATGAATATGCTTTGAGTGTCCGATTAACCACAATCAATGTGTTCAAGAAGAAAAAGAATTGTGAATTTGCGAAGAAAATAATTGTTTTCAATATTGAATGTTTGTGCTTGAAGGCGCGAGTGTGAGCTCTTTACCGACCTGTACAGTGGCTGTTTGAACGATCTCTTTTTGATTGATGTCTTCGATTTTTTGTGACATGGTCTCGACACGCTCCGTTGTGTTCTTGACGCGCTCATCGGTTGACTGATTCAAGATGTGTTCCTGCTCATGGAAGAAGCCCTCCACGCATTCCTCCTCAAAGTCATAGAGCCGCTCCAGGTCGTCCTTTTCGAGGAATAGCTTGAGACCGTTGTCCCGCTGCACCTCCAATCCTACAGAAAAAAAAACACGCAAACACAAACAATTATTAGTTGTTTCGAAATTCATTACGTTAATGTAACAACAGAATTTAAGCAGAAATATATAAACAATACGCAGATAGGATTATTATCGCATATATATTGGTTTTGCAGACGAAGATGCAGCATTGCGGCAGCAGAAAATATATAGAGAGATATAGAGATTTGTACATTATTCACGTTCTATGGGATTGGGGGAGCGCGCGCTCTGGTTTTTTGACTCACAGGGAACAAAGCTAAACTTGCTCATGCCGGGCTCACCTTTCGCTTTGCGCACGCAATACTTAAGCAGCGAATAGAAATGGCAGAAGGCGATAAATGGCGGTGGCAGCACCGGTTTCTGTTGGTACTCCATGACGACAGTGAAACGTTGGAACATCCACACCTAGAATCCAAGCAAAATAATGAACGACTTGTAAATAAAAGGTCACTAAACATTTTAAATAATTCCTTTCAATGAAATTATGTCAAGACTTGAACAAAATTACACAAATTCACTTCTCAATTTTGTAATCGATTTAACAAAACAGAGCTTTTTTAATTGTTATATAAATTATATTGTAACCATTTAAATTACTGGATTTTTGGGTTGCCCTTAAATAAAATATAGAAAATTTGCTTACCTGATGTGACACCGAATTGACTTCATTAAATATATTATTAAAGACGGCAATGAGCAGATTGATTAACAGTATATTGGCAATCAAGAGGTACATCGACATTGTAATAGGTGTTACCCAATGGCCTGCGAATTGCATAAGTTCGTACACAGTATGACATGTATAAGTGTGAGTTCGTTTTAGATTAATTTAAGCTGGTTATGGGTAGTTGGGGAAACTATTACTTACCCGTAACACAGGCGGGCTGACGCGGATCTTCGCCGCAAGGTGGATCGATATCACCTGCAAAGACCTCACCGTACAGCATAAAGTAGGGCTGAAAGGTGACCTGAGTAACGATAAATTAAAATGGAGGCATCATTAAATGGCTGCTGCAACAAAAAATGGCCAAGCGTAATTCAATTTGGTCTTTATCGACCGCCACACCCCGACTGGGTCAACATTTATGCAAGTTTTATACATCAACACAGAGAGAATGACATAGACAGATACATAGAGTTGCTAAGGCTTATATATGTATGTATTTATGTCGTTATGTGTATGTATGGGTGTCTGCTTGTGTAAGAGTTTTTCTTTAGTTTTAACAGCATGCTACTGTAGTCAGTTTAGTTCATTAAATGCTACGCCATTTCATTAGCATTTACCAGGTAGCCAGTTGGCCGGGTTAAAGCTTTGATGTTTGGGTGGCATTTGCCTTGCGCTAACTAACTGATGAACTTAAAAACAAAGCAAAAAATAATACAAAAAAATAATACAAAAAATTAAGCTTAGATACAGTTTGTACTTTGTTAACCAATTGGAAAACCTAACCATTAATAATATAAATTTAAAAAATAAGCTTTAAATCCTTAATCACAAGTTATATTTAGATATACCTAAGCTGTTTTTCAAAAAGGTTTTTTTTTTAAACCATAGCTGTACCTCTTTAAGTTCATTTTATTAAGTCGTTGAAACAAAAAATGTTCAGCAGTATTTTCAAAGAATGGAAAAATCGGACATTATACACTTTGGCAGTGTTAAATATTTTCATATTGTAGGCAAATTGCTGCTAGTCGTGTTTGATGTGTATTACAAAGGTAAAAATATAGCAACCTTTCAGCTTGTTGTAAACGATTGCAGAAAAATAACACAGCTTTTCAGGTACCCGACTCCGGCTTAAACTATAGCTGGGCTTTACAATGCACCAACAGTGGTAAATAGGTACAAATAGGCGTAAGGGGGCGGCAGCGTGCAGGTTCTCTTATATGCCTTTACGACATTGAACACTTACAACATTTGTAAACCACGAAAGCAGATCGCATGCAAAAATAATAAAGCCCGAATTTTATTAAACTAGTATAAAACTTAATGAATATGATCAAAAATAAGCAATATAGTTTTCGAAAAAATTTGCGAGTTTATAACATGTATTTGAGCAACTGGAAACTGAGTACACACATTTACTTCTTAGATGCAAGTAATTTAATTTTGCTGTACCAAATTGTAAAACATGCTTTTTTTTATTTATTACAAAGAAAATTATATGATCATGACATAAAAATCAATCTCTACTGCAAGCAGGAAACGGAAGTACAATAAGACATTCCGCAGGAAGCCAATTAATCAACGCAAAGAACGAGCGAAAGATAATAGGAGAGGGAGAGAGAGAGATAGATAGAGAGACAGCTAGACAGCTAGGGTCAACATCAATACATATACACATATATATATATATTTAATGTAAAGTAAGCAAGAAATTTATAGGAAAACCATTTAGGTCAAGTATATTTTATTGCACAACATAACAATAAGCCAAAATTTTGAGGTACAACAACTATAGACAACAGATTCGTTATTTCGTTTCATATGCTTAATATATCACATACAGAAAAAGGACGCCAGCTAGGATCATTTCTACACATTTTTGTTTTGTTTTGTTTTTCTAAATAGCAAACCAATTTGATTGTTGTACATTTGTGAGGTTTCCGTTCAATAATCTGTAGAGTTCGGGGCTATCAACTTGATGTTCTGTTGATGATGTTGTTGTTCTCGGCGTCATGGTTGGTGTCATAGCTGTTGCTGATTCAGTGCTGGGTGGTATCGTTGTGCTTATTGTTGTTGTTGAAGCTGTTGCTGCTGTTGTTGCATGACTGCGATGATGGGCAGCTAACACGCTGGATCCGTAGCCAGCGATATATGTATTGTGTGAACGACTATGGCCAAGAGCCCCTTGAAATCCGGGTGCTACAATTGAGCCGGCAATAACCTGACATTTTGCGGCGTATTCATTCAAAAGCAATGCAGACGAAAGAGTAATATGAACGGCATATAATGATGAATGGGTATTAAAGTGAGTGAGTGAGCGAGCGAGTGAATGAATGAGTTGTGAATATTGAATAGTAGGATATGTAAGAGAGTGTAATGGTGCGTTATATTGAAAATGAGTATCGAGCGCGTAGTTTTTAAAGATGTTAAGCAAAGGAACAAAAGATAGAAGTATAGGATACAAGACACAACGAAGAAAATAGCAGCAGTTAGTCAAATAAGTATATTCGAATATCAGTGTAAATAAGCTTATTAAGCATGAGGAACTTCTACTTAGAAAATATAACCGAAATAATATCTAAGAACTCTGTTCAAGTAACAACTTATGTAAATACATTGCTATAAATCTACGTGTAAGTAGTTGAGTTAAAATATTATTTCACTTGCTATATAATAGAAGTAAATGCATGTACTCCATTTCCCTCATAAAATACACACAATTTAAGCGCTGCTGCCATGGAAATTGTTAGTGTACAGAGCATATACATTTGTATATGAATACTTATATATAGTAATATACATACATATACAAAAAGACACACACACAACTGCGCAGACCAACTCACAATTTAATGAACATGAGCAGCTTTTTTCAGCTAAAAAAATTAATATTCACACGACTGTAAAATTTCAGCGTTATAATTAGCATTGTGCTGTCAAATTGTACATACGATTTCGGATTAACGTACTCATACACTTATTCACACATACACATATACGAGTATAATAATATTTAACTGCCAGTTGACTTACCTCTCTGATTAGACGCCAGGTGGGTTCTTTGTTGGGATATAGGATGGCCTGTCGACTGACGCCAAAACTCATAAGAACCACAGCCAAAAGAACAACAAAATATATCATATTCTTAACCATTTTGCCCATCATAGTGACCAAAGGACCTGGGTATGGGTAGCCAGAAAAATAATAGCCGTAAGTAGTACGGACATATATATATACGTAGGTGGTGCTAACTTACCCAAATACTTGTTAACTCCCAGAATGTTCAATATGCGCAAATACCAGTAGATGCTGTCCACACAGTAAATGACACGGCCAATGTCCATTGTATTGGGTCGAAAGCGGAACGCCAGTCCGATAAGGAAGAGAATTATGGCCGCGCCATCGCAAGGATTCCACATGTTCCACGCCCACACTGAGAATTTATGCCTGCAACGGGAGCAAAAGCAAATGAAGAAATCCGTTGCAGAATCTTAGAAATGAAATGCAACACAGAAATCGAGGGTCGCAAGTCATGATACAAGATATAGATAGGAAGAAGCCAAGTAATCAAAATGCACAAAGGCGTAAAGTATGTGTCGATACAGAACTCATTTATAATCATTAAGTTATATACAATTAAACACGAAACATACACACACATATGTGGGAGTTGTTGTTGTAGTTAAATTCAATTTGCGAAATACTTACGTAATGGCCACCGGTTCGGAGGATATGATTTCGCGCACTTTCTCAAAGCCGAGAGTCGTTATATATGCTATCGAATACCATTCCTGCCAGCGCGGCATGGGACCCATTTTCACCAGCACCGTAAAAGAAAACATTATTAAAAAGAACATGTAAGCAATCTGAAAAAAAAAAGTTAAAGTATAAGTAATAAAAATCCTTTTTCCCTTTAATCCCAACAGGTTATCAAATGTGAGTGAGCGGAAATTAAACACTAGCAACTAATTTCCGCTAGCCAATAATTAAATGACGCAAATCATAAAAGTACACAAAGTTTAATACTCACCGAATCTGCCCAGAATTTCGTAATGGGAGCTGTGTAAAACTCATGAAATTTCTTCTTCAGTCGCAACGGTTGATGCTGTTTGATTTCGTTACTAAATTCCGACAAGTGAAATTCGCGAAACTGCGACGGATCAGAATCTGTCAGTGAGACCTGTCACCCGAAAACGTTCATCACATTTATAGGGAAATAAAAAAAAACTTTAGTTTGAAGTCACAGAACTCCAACCGAGTGAAATGCATATGATATTAGTTTGAAATCGTCTTGAATTCATTTATTAAAATTAGCAAAATGAAAAGAGCATTTCAAGTGCGTGATAAATAGCGAATATTCAACTCTGCATACTGAATGTTTTTAAGTTGTGTATACGAAAACAGTTGGTGCATTGAGTTTACCTACATAACAAGTAGGAGTAAATATACATAGATAAATAGTTATTTTAGTGAAAGGCAAATAACTAATTTAAGTTGCGTTTGCAATGTGAGGCCATGTGGCAGATTTCTAATTGAGTTTAATTCTGACGAGCCAATCTGGTTTAAGCTACGCTAAAAGCGCTTGAAACATGCAAAAAATTTAGGTGAGAAGAAACTGTACACTACTTGTATGCAAATAAAGTGTTGTAAGCAAGTAAGACTAGATTCGTATTAACATTGAGTATTGAGTAAAAAATTAAAAAATTGTCTACAGGTTAAAATAGAACTGAGTTTCAGCACTAACTTTGGAGGGTGGTTCTTCCGCTCCAGCAGTGAGATTAACCTGTAAAATTAAAACAAGTACTTTACGAGTAGTACTTAACAAAATGTACGCAATATGAAAGGGACAATAGCACTTGAGTTAATGTGGAATCTCGATGTAAGTGTTCAAAAGGACGTGTACAACTAACACAAAAACAAAACCCAAAAGAATTAACCGTTAAACCGTGTAGTTCTTGATATGTGTTTGGTTGTATGTTTATAGCACGGAACGTAGGCTTAACGACGCTCGTAATACAAGGTTCTCTAATGGGTATACATGATATAACTCTGTTGAACTTGTACAGCTGTTTGTTTGTTAGGAATATGTTCAAATACATATGTCTGTGCTAGAGAAATATTATTATTTGGTCACACAAGTAAAAATTATACAAAAAGTTTGGACTGTATTTGTTCGAATATTAGGGATTTACTATATACTATATGTATAAATAATTGGAGCACATTCAATAAAAACTTTCAATGACATGAATAAAACGGTGTTGGAGCATTGTATATTGTAATTTTAATTGTGTTTGTGTAGAGACATGAAGTACGTTTGAGTGAGAGTGAGAGTGTATTCGTGGGTATTTGTGAATTTACTCACTTTGCCATTTTCGTGTACTTTTGTATCGCGCACCGAATAAGTATCCGCCAATAGAGCCTGCAACGGATTGAAGGGGGCACACGTTTTGCACATTTATAAATATATACATATGTATGTATGTACATATACATACATATGTATATAAATATATATACATTTATTTTATTTATTAAAGATAAGTAGACACCATCTAAATTGAATCTATTAAAAGCAATAAATGCTACAAGAGTTGTACGAGTAGATGAAATGAATACATAATATGAATAACTGTAGACATCGAAAGATATATTACTTATGTATGAGCTTATTTAGCATAATAGCTGAAAAAATAAATCGCAGTGAAATCAAAATTAAATTGCTTTTTAGATGCATAGGTAATACATAGACATACTCATTTATACAGTTAATAAGTATGTACAGGTGAGCTATTTTTACTTCGAAAACAAAAAATCTAAACGAAAACCTCAACAATAAACGAATTTGGTGGTGTATATTTTTTGAAAAATTAAATTTTTTGAAAAATTAAATCAACCGCAACACTAGATTTCATCATCTATGCAAGTTTAAAGGTGTGTGCACCACAAGAAGTTCAATGGATTTTAATTTGATTTTGTGATTAAAGGATTTCCAACTGCATCATAGAAAATGTTCCTATATGTTAACGAGCATGTGTGGGTCTTGTGCATGTCAGTGTGTGTGTGTGTAAATGAAAAACAATATTTGAACAACTGTTGATTTTCATCCAAAAGAGCTGCGAGCATAACATACTACAAGCAAGCAGCTTGACAAGTCTATATGTATATAGTAGATACAGTGATTGTGTGTGTACATGTGTGTGTGAAGGTGTGTTTGTGCTTATAACGTTTATTACATAATTGGGCTTTAAATTAAGCCGTTAGCCATGGGAACTCTGGCCCGAAAGGATTTTGTTAAGACCGCTAACGATTGTTCGCACTTAAAGCTTATAACCCAGACAGGGGAAATCAAGCAAGCGCAGCCATAAAGACTAAAGACTGAAGACTAAAAGGCTAAGGCATATATAATATACGGGGCGCTAACGGGGTAGGCGTGGCTCAATTAGAAGACTTACATCTGTAGAGTTGGCAATACTGTGAAATGATGCCGAAAGCTTGTCAGCTAGTATTAACTATAAAAAGTTAAAAATAGTTAAAATATAATTAGAAAGAGCAACAGAAGGAGAGAGAGTGTAATGATAATAAAGAGATAGTTGTAGACAGTTATGCTGAAATTGACATTTTATAGCAAGTATAGGAACTGCTACAAAACTGTTATACACCTTGCAACAAAATAGAAATGATTAAGGAGCACATCTCTTATCAGCAACAAGCGACTGGTTTACTTACTGCACTCAATTCAAATAATCTAATAAATTCCCAGCTAAAATCTAGCCGTGGGTACAAATCAATTCAAAACAACTTAACACACACAAAATGCGTTACAAATTAGATGCCATTAATGCAAGTAATATGTATAGATATATAGTTAAGATATACAGAATACAAAGACAACAGAATAAATACAATACATAAAAATATATATAGATATAGAGAGCAAGAACTAGTCAGGAACAGACAGATAGAGTTAGAAATACGAAATAACGAATACAGCACAAAAAACATTTATAAAGAACAGATTACAGACGAGTCTTGAACAGGAAATGAAATAATCTTGATTTTGTTGTTGTTTTGTATTTGTTGATTTTTACTACCTTGTCAGGATTATTACTGCCCGCGCCCATCCTATATCTCAAGGAAATGGATCTTTTGGCTTTTAAAAGGGCGTTCTAAAACAAACAGAGTGAATAGATGATATTTGGTAGGGCATTCGTTAAAGTTATGATAGCACGAAATAAAATGCACACAGGATTATAAGATTATATAGACAATAGTTAGTATTTAGCTTATGTGAAAAATATAAAAAAAAACTAATAAAAAATTTAAAACGTATTTTAAAACAAAAACTTTTCGTCTAAACATGTTGTAAAAAAATAAAACAAATACAAAAGTGTAAAGGACAATTAAAATATCTGGAAAAGAAAACTAAAGAAATAAATGAAATTACCTCCGCATCTGGTTGCGAGCGATCGGAATCATCATTGTCCAGGTTTTGATTCTCCAAATGTTCCTCTTCAGTCTGCGGCATTTGTTGTAGTTCCTCTTTTGATTTGAAATCCAATTGCCTTATATATAATGGCATTATTAGGCCCAAAATTACCTAAAAATGTTACAACAAAATAATGAGAAATATTAAAGCTTAAAATGCCAATTCTATAAGGTTCGACCACACCTTAAAGTTTGTATTCTTGCGGGTCCTCAAGCCACCCATCCACAGATCGGCGAGTATAACCTGACTACAGGGATGAGCAAGCAGGGCTCGATGATTGGCTGCGACGGCAAGGGAGAGGCAGCTTTGATTGGACCACGAATGCAGTTCGCAGGTTAGTAAACGTTGCGCCTTCTCCGCATCTTGACGATAGCTGAAGTCCAACAATTTATTGCCTGCCATAACCAAAACCAAAACCAGAGACCGAAACAACAAATAAAAAGTCAATTAGTTAGGCCGCAAAGGTCAAAGTTTCATTAATAGAGACAAGAAGCGCATGATTGACAAAACATTACTTAACTTAATTAAAACAAAATCATTGCCACAATCAGAGCAGCGAAGACCTTACCTTTGCTCTCAAACTCTTTGGCATAGGAACGCAGCTCCTCATAAATTTCCGTGTCCAAATCATCCTCGGCTGCCTCGTGAGCCATTGCCTTGTATAGTTTGCAGGCGACGAGCGACTTTGCTAGTGCCTCCTCGCCATGTGTCCACATAAGAAGGGCCATTTGTTGTCGCTTGGTAAGCACCGCCCAGATCTGCGTAAATCCCAAATGGATCAAATAAAAATTGAGAGGAATGAAAATGCGCATTCATTCATTACGCACCAGCAGCTCATTGAAGGGAAACTCAAACAGGGCCATTTCAGTGGTGAATGGCAGTAGTCCGGTGACCAGGCTCAATGAATTGGCGCCCGCATAGCGCTGATATTGAGATGTCGAGGACTTGCGGGCATTTGCATAGCTGTTCATTACCTTCGCATAGATGGGCCGAAACTTGCGACGCGTATAATAGGATCTGCAATAGGTACGTAATGTATAATTATACTGCTTTGAATTGTCCTTGACTTGCCGCAATGTAAAGTAATTTGCATTTAAGCCAAATTAAGTGCGGCAGAAAAAGTGTGGTCTATCTTTTTCGACTCTGTTTTGTTTGCTACGCTCTGATTGTATTGCAATTTCTATAAGTATTATATTTGGTGATGAGCGTTCTTGCCGTTTATCCCGTTGCTTGTTTATTCTGTACTTATCGTATCTTACCTCTTAAATATTGTTAGTTATTTAATTTTAACTTTTGTGACTTGAAAAGTCTTACTTGCTACCTTTATTTGTTTAAGTATTTGTTTTTATGTTCAGCCGTCGTACCGCCTTTTTAACGAGCGGACAATTAAGGACGCTAAAAAAATCAAAACACAGGCTGTAAATAATTTATGGCGCATATAAATGTGACATTCAAACTATATGCTAAACGAATAAAAAACTTAATCGGTTTTAATTACGCATATATTGACAGCTCTTTGACGGACGGATCAATTCAGGCAGCTTGTGAGACAGTTACCTTGCCTGTTGCTGATGTCTAGACAATGGTATCAAGCAGGGACAGCAACAGGCACAACAATAGCTAAGCTGAATTGCTGAAAAACCGACAGACAAACAACACTTCTCCTCCCCGAAAAAACATCGACAGAAAATGTAGGTATTTGCCAAAGCCAAGCAACCAAGTGCCCAAGCGAGAATGGGCCAAGCAAAAGCCGTAATTTAATCGGAACAACAATTTTGATGCCAATTTTCAGTTTAGTTTTGGACTGAAGAGCAGTTAGATGGGCATTTGTCAGATAGCATGTGCCCTTTTGATTGCAGCACAAGGCACCCTAAGAGATAATAGAGGACACCCGCCTAGTGCCAAATGATGTAGTTTATCTAGCTGAACGACATCAATGAGCTCAGGTCTACGACTAACTAAATAAATGTCTAAATGAACAATAGACCTAAAAAGGCAAAAGTCAAAAGTCTGCCTAAAGCAGACAATTTATGTATTTCATTTCCAAAATCTATATTTACATCAGCTTCCGAAATGAATTTCGTTTCATTTTCAAATAAAACTTCATTAACAGAGTCTTTTAAATACAACCCTTTTACTTTTTTCTTTTCACTTTGTGTTTTTGCGGTCTATCGCAATTGAGTAAGTTTCCTTCAATACAATACGATGAACTTTTAATTAAATTACTTGATTGATACATTTTCCATGTTTGCAAAGTGCTATTGAAACCTCAAACAATTCGCGCAATCTCATAATGAGAACAAAAGAACGGCTTACTGCAGATTTGATACTCTAACCGCTGAGTTTTTTTTAACGTAAGTATTATGAAATAATTTCACGAACAATCTACAGTTGATGATAATGATAATGACAACATTTTAATATATAATATATATGTAATTGCTTAATCGTACAAAATTATAACACCCAACCGCTAGTGTGAGTATTAAAGTGAGCCTTTAAAACATATTAAGGGCAACACACAAGGCAACCGCAAAAGCAGCTTTAACTAAAGTTAAGCCGCAACAATTTTCGCCTTGCCGGCCGAAATGTTAATGAGAAATAATTATAGGCGCCCTTCGCCAGCTATGCGTTTTCCTTTTTGACTTTTTAACTTTTAGCTTTGAGTTTCCCGTTTTTTAATTTTACACAAAACAAGCGCGCCAACTCGTGCAAACTTATTAAATTTTCATAAACAAATTTAGGTGTGCGTTGCCGTTCGAGGCTCATCAAATTCAATCCTGCAACAAATTAAAGATGCCAGACTCAAACATGGTCACTCCCTTGACGCCGACAACGACAATGAGCGTGGTAAAGGACGCGCAGTGGCAAAATATAAAAATAAAAATGTTTATGGTTGGGTCACAGTTAAAACACACACAAGGCGTAAACTGAAAACGCTGCTGATAAACTAATTTGCATTACATTATTCATAATCTCCCTCCCCGTGTTTGTTGACTCCACAAACGGCTAGTAGCACAGACACACATATACAAACCATTTGGGCCATGTGGTAGCTCTTGATTTCAATTACCAAATGTTTTATATCTGCTTTTACTTACGCTGATCATTATTACTTTGGCACAAAGTCTGCCACGGTCTCGCCGAGTATTTACCAAAAAAAGTAACAATTTAACTAATTCTATCGATTTTATAGTGTCTGTTCTGGCTATTATTATTAAGAGCACATGACGTATCACGTATTATCTTCTCAGGATAAAATATATTACATCCATTAGCGGATAATAATCGATTAAGCTTCTAACAAAAAATATATGCTTAATTTGCACAAACACTCTGCACAATATTAAAAGGAAACTTCACTATTTTCGTTGTACTGCGTCACGTGTGTAAGTGCCTGCATGTGCGCCGGTACTTACCGATAGGCGCCGCCCATTAGTTTGTTGATGACAAGGCCAATGTCATGGAGCGTGTAAATGTAGCCCTTTGGTATATGCGGACGCACGTCGCGCAATATGTAGCTGGAATTGAAAATGTAAAGTAACATAAAACAAGTAAGAAGGCTCTAGTTGAGTTTACTCGACCGAAACCTTTCATATCTTCGGTGTTTCTCAACCGATTTGAATAAGTCTTTCATAGATTTTCATTGTTTTGTTAATAGTTTCAATCCTCATTTTAAATTTTTAAACTTAAAATTTTTTGTTATTGACTCCATGTGTATATCGGAAACCTGAAAAGCTATCGAACATTTGAAACAAACTTGCTTTGCTTAGGGATTAGGAGAGCTGATTTCCACAATCTGGTATCTATAGCTTTCGTAGTTCCAAAGATCGACGCGTTCATACAAACAGACAGACGGACATGGCTATATCGACTCGGCTGTTGATGCTAATCAAAAATATATATTTTATGGGGTCGGAGAAGCTGCCTGTTACATACTTTTGCACAAAACCAATATTCCCTGTTTTACCCAATTCATGGATTAAGGGTATAAAAAGGTTGCACACAAAAATACAAAATGGAAAGGAATACAAAAATAGAAAATATACCCACTTCAAGGAATAAAGGGAAATGTATGTTTGTTAGATGGTATTTTCATAGACAACCAGTTTGTGGTATGCCAAGAAAAATGTCTGCGTCTGTCCCATGCCAATTCCCATTCCCGTTCTCGCAGTAAACTCACCCCAAGGTATTGGCCGGACCGTGTTTTGTATTGTAGAGCTCCTCGAGGCGGGGTATTGTTAAAAATTTCTTCATTGAGACGCCGTTCTCCAAAAGTAATTTGACAAAATCGATTCTATCATGTTGGAGTGCCTGCATCATGGCCTCATCCAAAGCGCCTGAGGATACGTACACAAATTATAATAAAACGTAAAGCCAGTGTATTGAAAATTATGCAAAGACTGCATAGAGATGATGTATATATATCGCATTTATATACACACATCCATGTCCTTTTGTATATACATATTTATATACTCGTCTAAAATACCTGCTTACCATTCGGCCATTCCTGTCCGTAAACAAAAATTTCACTGCGAGCTATGTCCACACGATTCCATGTCAGCGCCAAGCTTAGTTGCTCCGGCGGACTGAGATGCTGCGACTTGAACAGTGCTGTTAGTATGGTCTGATCCAGCTCCTGTGCCTCGCCTTCGGGCTTTTCCTGTATGCGAAATACGGTAATCTGTGACAAGAAGAAAGATAACGATATAAGTAACGCCTAATGTAAACACCACAATATACAAAAAATAATGTTTAATATTCGAAAAGGCAGACAGCAGCAGGCGAAAACCAATTCAAATCCTAATTACGACGACAAAGAAATTCATCAAAGTTCCGATCTAGAAATAGCAGAAATTTAAGCGTGCTGGTGATTTAAAACTCATTACACGTTCAATTGAGTTTCGCTGGGTAATTATATTTGCACACTTAAAGCACAGTTAACTGGGCCAAAGAAATACAACGACCGCAAGCAAGCTTAAGTCCTTCTTTAGTACTAATTAAATATTTAAATCTGTGCGCAAAAAAAGTCTTAAGTGATTGAAAAGTGATTAATCGTGTGCTGATATATATTCCGTTGAACCTAAGAATAGATGAGTGGGTTTTATGTGCGTTTAATTACTGCAATAGTGTTTATAGAAATGTCCCCAAGATCTATCTAAAGTCTTTATTTTTCCTTTTTTTGTTCCTTTTTCAAATTAAGCAACTACACTTGCTGAACGAATTAATCCTAACAATGTATGGGTAGTACCACTAAGCAAGTAATCTAAATTTTTTCATGGCTCTTGTATGCAGATACTGATATGCGACAAATTGTTATGGTAGATATTGGTCATCGGCATCTTATATATATTTTTGATAGCTAACTTTCAATGCTCAAAAGCATATAATTTATGCATGTGTTCTTAAATCTAACTTTTTATACCCATAACTCATGAAATGGGTAAAAAAGGGTATAATGGTTTTGTGCAAAAGTATGTAACAGGGAGAAGGAAGCTTCTCCGACCCCATAAAGTATATGTATTCTTGATCAGCATCAACAACCAAGTCGATGTCCGTCTATCTGTCCGTCCGTCTGTTTGTCCGTCCGTCTGTTTGTCCGTCCGTCTGTATGTATGAACACGTCGATCTCAGAAACTACAAAAGCTAGAGACTCCAAATATTGGATATGTTCTCTCCTAATCACTAGGCATGACAAGTTTGATTCAAATTTTCGATAACTTTTCTGGTTTACGATATACACATGTAATCGATAACAAAAAAAGAAGATACCCTTAACCCTTGACCATACAGACGGACAGACTGTCGGGCTAACATACATACAAATATGGCTGTGTACTTACCAATGTACCAATGCTTGATGGTTTCCTATCTCCGTTGTTTCTAAACCGATTTTATTAAAAGTTCACAGAAGTTCATTATTTTGTTTATAGTTTCAATCCTCATTTTCCCTTTTTTGAAATTGAAGATTTTTTTGTTATCGATTCCATGTGTAATATTCATATTTAACATTAAAATTGCATTAGATCGGCAGATGGCCGATTGTGAATTTTGAAATAGGAATTATATCGATGGTTGTATCAAGCATCGATATAAAAAGCTAGAATTTAGAATTTAAGTTGCTGCTCTCTCTGGATCTGCTATTAATGACATGAGGACATGAATAAAATAATCCGTAGCGAATCCGCGTATAAAACCGACAACCTCGTGTTAATGAGTAAAATTGCATTTTTTTTAATGCAGAATAATAATAATTGTGGCATATAACACGTTAAAAGTCTATACTCACGCGAATTTACCAAAAAGCATATTAAAGCTAAAAACATTACAAGCCAGTGGCTTCGACTATAGTCAAGTACATTTGATTCAAAAATCTGCAGTTGTTGGCCCCGTCCTTACAGGCAACAATAGAAGCAGTGAATCGTCATCAACTTTGAACTTTCGGCACGATTAAATGAGTGCGCAAGGAGCTTTGAAAATAAAAAAAAACTATAAACTTGAAAATCTGAAGTTGTTGGACTCCGTCTACACAGGCAGCAAAAGCAAAAAAAGTAAGGAAAAATTATTCACCAAATGTGAAACTTTTTGGACGAGGAAATCTACTGCGCGGGCAAAACAACGCTGGAGGGATCAACACCTAGAGGGAACCAAAATCATTAAGCAAAAATTAAGGAAAAGCATGTAAGTGGGCCTATCAAACAAAACTTTTTTCAAGTCGACTTAGAAAAAATATATAAAGTACAAAAAATATAAATAAAATATAAAAAATACATATATTACTTTTGCTGGCTTTACATTGATTTTTGCAACAAGTTAAATAATTTTGAGCGACTTCTTTGAGAATTGTGGTGGACAACTTACAATAAAGAATAACTAATAACAAAGTGCATTTCATAAAAAATTAATTACAAAAAAAAAAGAGTTTTATTGTCGGAAAATAATAGGATCCGGTAAGCTTGATGTTAAGTTCTTTGTTCAGGACCCATGAGTTTGCCGTTCCTCAACTATAGAACCCCTCAGCCACATTGCAGTGATTCAGAGTCTGAGTGCGAAGATCGTACTCGCATTCTAGTAGTATGGACGGTGAGCAAATTAGGAGCATAGTACAGGCGGCCGTCAGCTGCGCCCTAGCTGAGCAAGCTGCTCTGTACCAATAGAGAGAACAAGCATTGGTCAACAGATTCAACGAACTGTCCGATCAGGTGGCGGCAATGCATATAGTTACTCCGGAGGTACAAGCGTATGCTGCAGTAAAAATACGAAACGATGTCCGTTGCGATGAGCCACTGGATGCTGTTAAATGTCTGTCCAAATTTTTGGAGATTTAAGAATTATATGTTTCTTGGAGGCAGGCGGCTCTAGCTGCCTACCACATATTCAAACCATATAATAGTAATTCACGCCACTACCAAGCGGTACTCATTATAAGGAGAAAAATTAAAGGCTCCGCTGATGCTGTGCTGTCTTCATTTGGCACAGTATTAAATTTTGACGCTATAATAAGTCGCCTTGATTTCACTTATAGTGACAAACGGCCAATACACGTTATCGAGCAAGAATTAGGCACGCTTAGACAAGGTAGCCAAGACTTGTTACAATATTACGATGAGGTCGAAAAAAAACTAACGTTACTGACCAACAAAGTCAATATGTCTTACGAGCCATCGTTGGCGAAGGGCCTGTGCGAAAAATTTCGCGCAGCCTTACAGACGTGCTCTTTGCGGCAAAGCCCAAAGACTTGCCCTCGGCTCTCTCTCTTCGCAGCTAATTTCGCAAAAAGCCAGGAAGATAGGGGGCACAAGTCAAATGTTCGCTTGAAGGAGAAAACTTCTCAGCAAACAGATGAACAACCAATCGGGGCAAAAAACGCTAAATTTGGCAAACAGCGTCAGCCGCAGAGCGAGTTCAGTCAGCGTAGTAAAAAGCAACAGGGGCATAATAATGCGCAAGAGCCTATAGAGGTCGATCCTTCCCTGTCGAGGCTCCATCAGCCCAACCAGGCGCTGGATTACTCACACAAAAGACCAGCTACGTCTGAACGCACACGCGACCATAGGAAGCAACAGAGGCTGAACCATGCCACGCAGAACGTGGGACAGGGAACGGAAACATATTCCAATGCTGCCTCTAACGCAGCGGCGGAGGTTGACGACTTTGACTCAGATGTCTTGAATTTTTTAGGGGTAGATCCCTGCAGCCCTTCATCAGACAAAGAGTAGCGGGGCTCGATATGAAATTCCTCATTGACACGGGTGCGTCAAAGAATTTTATCCGACCACTTAGGGGATTAAGAGGCGTCCGCTCAGTGAGCACTCCTTTCTCGATTCACTCCTTCATGGCAAAACTGCAATTACTCAGAAATGTTTTATTTCTTTATTCAACTTGAAATTAACCTTTTTCCTCCTATCGAACCTATCGATGTTCGATGGGATAATTGGTCTCGACCTGTTAACACGGGTGGGAGCATCATTATGCTTAGCTTCCGGTCAGCTTAAATGGGGCACGGAAGCTGAGCAGATTTCGTTTCACACATGCACTGACGTCAATTTCACTGACGTTGATTCGGATGCACCCCCTTCAGTAAGGGGCGCATTCCTAAAAGTACTAAGGGACAATAAAAAGGCATTTGCAGACCCTAATGAAGCCTTGCCTTACAATACCTCAAGGGTGGCTACCATCAGGACGAAAAGTGAGGAACCTAATTATGCCAAACTCTATCTATATCCTATGGGGGCCTCTGATTTCGTCAACAAAGAAATTCAGAATCTGCTCAAGAAAGGTATAATACAAAAGTCTGTCTCCCCTTACAACAACCCCATATGGGTAGTAGATAAGAAAGGTACTGACGAGGCGGGTAATTGTAACATGCATTTAGTAATGAACTTTCGTAAGCTTAATGACCAAACAATACCCGATAAATACCCCATGCCTAATATTTCGTTTATACTCGGGAACTTAGGCAAAGACTCCCGTTTGGTCTGAAAAATGCAGCTAGCATCTTTCAGAGGACCATCGAAGACATATTGCGAGAAAAGATAGGAAAATTTTGCTATGTCTATGTCGATGATGTCATTGTTTTTTCAGAAGACGAGGAGGCCCACGTCAAGCATGTGGAATGGGTCCTTAAAACTCTTTACGATGCGAACATGAGAATAGCGGTAGAAAAATCACAGTTTTTTAAGAAAAGTGTGAATTTCCTGGGGTTTATAGTTACAAGTAGCGGTGCAACGACTGACCCAGAGAAAGTCAGGGCTATAAAGGATTTTCCAGAGCCCAAAACAATATTTGAAGTTAGATCGTTTTTGGGTCTAGCAAACTACTACAGATGCTTCATAAAAGATTTCGCAGCAATAGAAAAACCCATTTCGGAGATAATGAAGGGAGAAAATGGAACTGTAAGTAGGCACAAGTCGCGAAAAATTCAGATACAATTCTCCCAAACACAACAGACCTGGCATCTGAAGACGTCATGCTCAGATACCCCGATTTTAAAAAACCATTTGATCTAACAACAGATGATTCAGCCTATGGTATAGGCGCAGTGCTGGCCCAAGAGGGTCGCCCAATCACAATGATCTCAAGGACATTGAAGGACTGCGAAGTCAATTACGCGACCAATGAACGCGGATTATTGGCAATCATTTGGGCCCTTGGCAAACTGCGACACTACCTGTATGGGGTTAAAGATATAAATATCTTTACCGACCACCAGCCATTCCCCTTTGCCGTGTCGGATACCAATCCTAACGCTAAAATAAAAAGGTGGAAGGCGCGCATAGACGAATTTAATACTCGAATTTGCTATAAGCCAGGCAAAGAGAATTTCGTTGCAGATGCCTTGTCCAGGCAACAGATTAATGCCTTAGAGAATCAAGACGTCGAGTCCTGTGCAGCAACGGTCCATAGTGAGCTCTCTCTCACTTATACCATTAAAACAACGGATAAACCGTTGAATTGTTATAAAAACCAGATAGTCCTGGAAGAGGCGCACTCTCCATCGAAACGCACTTTTGTTTTATTTAGAAACAAAAGGCGCTTCGAAATCAATTTCACCTGCAAAGAAGCGTTGCTAGATGAACTTACAAAGGTAATCATACCAAGGGGGGTAAACGCCTTCCACTGCGACCTGCACACCCTAGCAACGATACAGGATGATGTAGTTAAGAGGTTTCCATCCACAAAGTTCTGGCATTGCAAGAGTCGGATAGTGGACATATTCAGGGTAGAAGAAAGGAGGGAAATCCTCACAGCTGAGCACAATAGAGCCCATAGATCGGCCCAAGAGAACGTAAAGCAGGTTTTCTCTGATTACTACTTCCCTAAAATGGCAAAGCTGGCAAACGAAATTGCTCAAAATTGTAAAACATGCGCAAGGGCTAAATATAATAGACACCCAAAAAGTCAAAAGATTGGCCTAACGCCAATCCCTTCGCACATAGGGGAGATGTTACATGTGGATATCTTCTCCACGGATAAGAAGTTTTTCATTACCTGCATTATCGACAAGCTCTCAAAGTTTGCTGTCGTGCAACCCATCGCTTTAAGATCTATTGAGGATCTGAAACCAGACTTACTTCAACTTATGAATTTTTTTCCAAAAGTCAGAACGATCTATTGTGACAATGAGCCATCATTGAAATCACACACGATTTCGGCCATGCTAACTAACCATTTTGGCGTTAGTATTTCAAATGCGCCACCCCTGCACAGTATCTCCAATGGGCAAGTGGAGCGTTTTCATAGTACGTTGATGGAACTAGCCAGGTGTTTAAAGATTGATAAAGGCATAAATGACACCGTAGAGGTTATTTATTGGTTATATTTAGAATTTAAGTTGCTGCTTTCTCTGGATCTGCTGTTAATGACATGAGGACAAATAAAATAATCCGGAACGAATCCGCGCATAAAACCGACAACCTCGTGTTAATGAGTAAAATTGCATTTTTAAATGCAGAATAAGAATAATTTGTATAATGTGTATATCGTAAACCTGAAAAGGTATCGAAAATTTAAAAAAAACTTGCTATGCCTAGGGATCATGAGTGCTCATTTCCAAAACCTGGAGTCTCTAGCTTTTGTAGTTCCTGAGATTCACGCGTTCATACATACAAACGGACGGACAGACAGACGGATATGGCTAAATCAACTCGGCTGTCGATGGTGATCAAGAATTTATATACTTTATGGGGTCGGAGAAACTTCCTTCTACCTGTTACATACTTTTGCACAGAACCATTATACCCTTTTTACCCATTTAATGGGTTAAAGGTATACTAAATTTGTACCGTTAGTTGATTACTGCGCGCCCCCTGTTCTACAATAGTCGAACCGCTAAAGGCAACCAACAACTGAAACAAAATCCCCTCTTCATCCATCCGCAATGCCAGCAACGGAATGACTTACATTTCTGCGTGGCATACTCGGAAAGCATGTTAAGCTCTGAAAACCGCTCTTTTTCTCTCTCTCTCTCTCGCTCTTTTGTTTAAGGGAATCCATTGTGATAGATATGGGATGATGAAAAATTTAACTTGTTTGAGACCTCTATTTCGATTATTTGCTTAGTGGTAATACCTTGTGCAAAAACTTCTTTCTATAATTGCACACAACTGCCTAGATGGATAGAAAATTTCTATAGAAGAGTTTAAGCTAATCAAGTACCATGTTGAATGCAGACGTTTGACTTAAATAGAACGAACAATTTTTTCGAGATTTTGTTACCAATAATTTAAGAACTTTATCCGCATTTTAAATCGAAAGTAAAATCATTGGACTATTAACACCTTAGGTCGCAATTTTGTTATTTATTTTTTAACACATTGAGCGTCTTTAATTATACTGTAATAGCATGATGAATACATTTATTTAACTTTGGTTTTTTATATCGATGAAAAGTCTCACATGTGAAATGTACTCAAAGGGTTAAGAAGAAATGGTTGGACCTCAGGTTCTCGTTATAAGTATAGCTCTTAATTTAACATTTGTTAACATCTTAAAACGTCAACTTACCAAGTTCTTATTGCGTGTACACTGGAGCAGCTCCTGATAAAGTTTCTCAGACGATTCCAGCCCAACTTCAAAGGTCTTTTGTATGGTGCCAATGAGATAATCATGCATAGACTCCAGAACAGGTTGCTCCTCGCCATCAGATGCATATCTATATTTACATAAAAGTGAAAGTAACAGTTAAAGTTCAGCATTGAATTAAGTATTCAAGCACAGCTGCTTCCTTGCATCATCTGTTATGATTAATTTAATTAAATAAATTAAATTAAATTAAGCAAGGCAAAAGGCATTCTTTGATAAACAATAACAAAAAGAACAACAACAACCAGTAAAAGCACAAACAACAAAGTTTGTAAAAGACAAACAGCAAATGAGCTGCGTGGCGTATGCGTAATTTTGTGGCCTACATTTTGTCTTTTTCGGCCCAAAATTTAAATAATCTCCCAAAACTCGTGTAATGAACTTGAAGCTGTCGCTGCGAATGTTGTAAGCACTGCAAATTAAATAAGCAGAACATTATGCCAAACAGCAGATGGAGTCAGAGAAGTCACTAGCATAACAAACGTGCATAATAACAAAAAGTTCCTAATTAAATTCACAAAATTTACATTTACTGCGGTTGCTCATTAATTGCCTATCTGGCAATTAGTCTGTGTTGCTGTGAGAAATCCCGGCAATTTGTTTAAACTTACTTGTGCACAAAAGCGAGCAGATCGGCGGCACGCCCAGAACCATCGCATACAACCACGGGAACAGGGGGCGAGTCCGTCACGTATTCTAGGACAGCACGTATTGTGTTTGTGCCGCCTTCAATCACCAGACAGACGACGGGCGTACTGGAATGTGTGACTGCAACAGAGAAGAGAGAAAGATAAACATACAACAATCAACAACATGGCAGGCAAGGTATAAATAAATTATATTAAGCATAAAACAAAAGGTGCAAGATATTGCTATAACTTAGCTGAAACGAGATGAGATAAGCTGACCTTCGGGGGACATACTTATAGAAAATGTATTTATAAATTTGTGTTAACAAGTGTTCACTAACAAGTACTGTTCGCCATAAAAGTTCCAGTCGCCAGTCGTAACAATATTTATTATAATGCCACAAGACAAAGCTCATCTTGTGATACTAATGTCTTACACAGTCCACAAGAGCTGTGGCGATATGCAAATGCAGAATTTTTACCATAATAACATTTGCTGAAAGTCTATCAGGGATGTGAAGATATTCAGAACTAACTTCAATATTATTTAAGGTGTCACAGAGTGATGTTCTATCAGGTTTTTAAGAAAGATTTTTTATTCATATGCCTATTGTTATGTTTAATATATCTCTAAAACTCTAAATTTGTTACCATAGACATAGCGGTTCGCCCCTAACAAGGGAGGTGCCACCTTGTTCGACCAAACATACAAATTATGCAGAATAATGAATTTTAAAGAAATATTTTTGTGAAAAATAAGCACGAAATTTGTATTTTAAGGTTACAAACTCGTAGCTGAGCAGTATGTGGGCAGTTTAGTATATATTAAACAAAGTTATTGCAGGAAATCATTTTTAACGAGGTGGCTATTTGTGCAGAGTAATTTTGTAAGAGTTAATTTATTTAATAAGAAGAAGAATAATCTATAGTTTTATGTTTTGCATCGGTCCACAAAGAAAAACATCGTTTATTTAAATTAAAATTACAATTTAGTTTCTGGGCACAAAAAATTTAAACAATATATTTTATGGGGTCGGAGAAGCTTCCTTCTGCCTGTTACATATATTTGCACAAAATTATTATATCCGTTTTTTTTAACCATTTAATGGGTTATGGGTATAAAAATAAGTTGCGCAGTAATCTTATTTTTTGTCCTTAACCTATGAAATGTGTGAAAGAGTATAATGGTTTTATGCAAATGTATGTAACAGCCAGAACAAAGCTTCTCCGAAGAAGTTTGTATATTATTGATTAGATGAGACAATATAGCCATGTCCGCTTGTCTGTCCATCCGAACGACTAATGAATTTTGGTTCCCTTGAAAACAAAATTTAAAGTTCTGTCACATCTAAGGTTTGGTTTTAGAGATTTGGAAATCGTCTTCAGCCGAAATCCCTAGAGACTACTGTTACACACCATTATTATAAAAGCTTTAATTTTTTTTTTTTAAGTATTTTCCTAAAATGTTTTGTTTGATTTGATCTAATTGTTTTGGTTTATTCCGTGTTTCTTACTAGTTTTTTGCGTAATGTAGGTAACTTGATTTACCACATTTTTTTTGTAAACTACAATAACATTGTCTCTTTCTATACAATTGTGCAGCCTGTCTCATTGCAGCATTAAAAATAGTTTTTTTTAGCTGCATGCAATTTCTGTTCTCGGACAATGAAAATTGTGCATTAGCCGACTTTATTGATTTGGAATGGAATTACACCAGCAAAGCATTTTAATCTTATCCACCACTCTGTGCTATCGTTCTGAGAATTGTTATCCAACTTAACTGATTGCTATGATGTTGATTTGACTTATAGAACTTACATGGATGCAGCTTTAAATTGGAGATGAATTTCTCCAGTTTGCGTCGTAATATCAATTCAGCGCCGTATTTTGCCTGGGTGCCATTGTCCACAAGCAAGAAATATGCATGACGATTGTTCAGCACAGCCAATTTGGATCTGAAAATAAAAGGGAATATGACGAATGACCAGTTTAATATGGGAATAAAAGCATGTGGCAAACGTTTGTAAACTTATCATAAAAATCAAACAGCCAGTTGCAACTGCGCAAAAGGTGCGACAAACTCAGGTTAATTATGTAGATCCTGTTGCCGACTCATTAAATATGCATTAAAAACCATTCACTTACCTGGGCGAGCTAATACTGTGGCAGGGCACCTCGCGATTGTGTCCCAACAGTTCATGATTGCGCTCAACTATGCCCCAGGGCGCAATACCGATGCTGACTACACGTCCGGTACGTTGTTGACCCTCTAGGAGCAGAGCATCTCCCACTTGTTTTGTGACGCCTATAGATATAAATAGACAATGGGCAGAAAAACACCCAAAGTTAGTAAGTCAGAGCCAAATCCTAAGTTACAGCAACACTAACAACAATGTCCAAAATAAATAGGTTTTTTGTGCGCTTCGTTCTTTGCTTTTGTACCTTACCATTGACTTCATCTTTTGTATTTAGATTTATATGTAAGTGCTGGTATGTTCATTGAGGGCAAGTTGGCAAAAAAAAGCCGATCGTCTTAAAACCAATAACATCTCTCAGAGAGACGAAGCCAAAAAAAAAAACCAAGTTTTCCCATTGCATTCTTTAATACACTAACAAAAATAGTGGAGAAAGTAGCTAAGCGTCTTTTTAATTAAATAAATATTTTTTGTATAGACTGTTTTCAAAGGTATTTATAACACAACTTAAATAACTTTTTTTGGCAGATTTTATTTTAGATTTATTTCTTTGTGGATAAATATTAAAGGCGTATTTTTTCAACCCTTTTTTCACTTCACTGATATAATTGATAAAGTCACAGAAAATATCAATAGTCCAACCAACACAATAGTAAGTGTATTGAGTTTGAACAGTTTCTCAGTCGTAACAGAAAGTGTGTGCAATCACTTCGCTGCGCAATTTTCGCTTGGCATTCTTTTATTTATTTATTTATTTATTTAATTTTCATTACACTTTGCTGGCTTTTTGTTGAAGTTATTTAAGTTTGGTCTTGCTCTAATAATGGCTCATAAAAAATAGCAGAGTCTGCCGTTAGAAAGAAATTAATCTCACCCGTGTTGGTTCCACCGGTGAATATCCATGCGCCTGTCGTTTTTGCAGCCTTCAACAGTCCTTTTCGAATCTCCTGCAAAAGCGAGAAATCAGATTATCAGTTGGCGAATCAAACCAAAGTCAAGGCTATTCAATAAGCGTGCCAAAGACGACACTTGCAGGTATAGAAAAAAGTTTTTGGTTCGCATACCTTTTTTAGCTTGGCCTGCAAATCAAAGTTGGCTTTGCCGCCTTGTACAGTAATCAAAAGTTTTGGCAATTCCAGATTCCATTCTTTGGTAAATAGCTGCACCAGCAGTTCCGGCCGCGTATCAAATGACAAACGCACATACTAAAAAAAAATATATACACAAGAAAACAAAAAGATGAGAGAATGGCGGAAGTTAGTCCAAAAGTTTTTGGCAAAGTCAAGTGACTCTCGAGAAGGTAGTTAAACAACATTTTCACATACCACGTGCCATACATGGGTCTAATAAACTCACCTGCGCCTTGGTGGGATGTGCTCCACCTTGGAACTCAATGGTGCCATAAGCATCGGTGGGTTGGGGCCGGGTGTGTTTTGTGGGCAGCCACAAATCGCCTGGAGAGCCACTTTCGATGCCGGCTATCGTCTGATGTGTAACTTGTATTTGGCCACAGCAGCATCTGTCAAGTTTAGCGAATGTTTCTTAATGTTGCTGTTGCAGTTATCGCGAAGCATATTAAGCCAGACCTAATGAACCTGATACAGCTCCAAGCATATTTCTTTCTAATTATTTAGGGTCGTCGGGAAAAGGCCCAAAATGTTTGTAGGAAGTGTTAATTTATTGTCAATGAGACACTTGGCAAACAAAAGTCCACCTCACCTATACATACACAAACACAAACATATTTTCGTGCCATCCCCACGAACATTGTGGACAAGTCTCACGTGTAATACATGTACGACTCTTTTGTGTGCGCTTGTTGTGGGCGGTCTTGTTTCTCTTAGCTCGTTCAGATTTCTTGTAACTGTTGTTACTGCTGTAACAATAGATTTTGGCAGAGACAGGCTGTCTGTCACTCAGCTTTTGGCAGTTAGTCAGACCTCTTGCCACTTCTAAATAATACATTTCAATTACAGCCAACTAATACGAGCCATGCATATGCATTAGTCAGCAACAAATGGCTAATAAATAAATCAATCGTGTGTCAGCTTTTAATACTATTATCTTGCTTCTAAAATGCTCATACCTTTAGCTTACTTTAACATAGTTTTTTTTGTGTTCATTGTTCATATTTTAAAACCACATTTTTTTCTCTTAACCCATGACCAGGAAAAAAACAGGCAACTCCTACACAATAAAGTATATATATTCTTAATCAGCATAGCCGATATAGCCATGACGGTCTATTCCTCTGTCTGTCTGTAGGTATGAACGAGTCGTTCTTCGAAACTATAAAAATCAGACTTCAAAATCTTAATGAAAATCTGTAAAAATTGATAGAAAAACACAGAAAATATGACAAATTGAAGTTAAATTATCAAGCGTTATGCTGATTAAGAGTATATTCTAGTCGAGCTAAAATTTTGAAAAATTGTTTATTGTATCAAAATTTTTTTGTAAGTCTTGTTTAGGGAAACCCCACTTGAATTGTCACCTTAAAACACTTCAAGCCTTCTTGTGTCCGTCATGTGGTTTGAGTTTGCCAATAAAATAAATCTGAAAATTTGTGAGTGGCACATGCAACACGTGTTGCAGTCCACCAACCAAGTCATTTGAGTCACGCTAAGCCATGAATAATGTAAGATACACAAACCCCATAGACAAACACACGCACGCAAACACAAACACTTAGAGCATGTGTAAATAACCTTATTTATTTTATCAGGACAAGAAGAAAGAGAGAGAGTGCGAGAGTGATTTTTGTTGGCATTGGACTTTTTTGAAGCGGCTAACAGCAACGATATAGATGCAATGGGGCCCAAAAACAGCTGCCGGGCAAAAGTTTATGATTGTGGGTTAAAAGCGCTGCTGAAAGAAATTCAAATATTTGAGCACTGATAAGCACGTCAGCGTAAAATCGCCATAAAATAAGTACGTAGAACGTACAAAATGCAATACGTAACTGAAAAACTTTCAGCCAAGTCAAACAAAAAGACTATGATAGGAAGAGGGGTAGGGGCAAGATGAAGGCACGACAGGCTGGCAAGTTTATAACGCACTTATCTCAATTGTTTAGGGATGTGAGAGCATCTTGACGGATCAGATGAACGGCGAGGGATGTATAGGGGTGTAGCTGCTGCCAGCTATAATAATAAACAATAAAATGCCAACGCCAAAAATGAAACTAAATATACAACGACTTCTATTCCCTCCCAGAAAACAGGGGCAAATACATTGCAGCTGCCTGCATCAAACGCGTTTTAGATACGCAAAACTGGGTCAAAACTTAAAGTTGTATGAAAATACTTTAACATAACATGGCAGAGGTTGTTGGGGTTTGCTTAGAATTAACCATATCAGATACACTTCACTGGCTTGATTAGCAAATGAATAGCAATTTGGTTAAAGTGAACAGAAAGAGATTTACCTTGTATCTTCCTTTGGGCATGGTATGAATTTGATGCACTCGCGTTTTTGAAAATTGGTCTCGATCCAACTGCGCGGTTGATGCTGATGATTTTTTTTTTTTTTTGACAACAGATAGAAAAAGAATCGTATTAGTTAGTTGTATGGTTTAAATTAAAAATTATCAAATCCATTAGTTGGTTTTTACAATCTTCCTTTATCACACACTTAGCGTTAACATTATTTGTAAGTAAACTATATTTAAAATATAATTTAAGTTTAGGCATAGAGATTGCTAGTGCACTTTTGGTATAGTTATGTTTTTAAATACTCTAAACACGACTGCACATAAAGGATCGGCTTAAAATAAACAAATTATTGAAATTGTGTGCGGCCCATGTGCTTAGTGAAACAGATTCTATAAAAAACGTGTATAAACATTTAAGATAATCACAACCTTAACATAAAAATCAGTTATAAATGTTTTTATAAGCACTTTCTGATAGTATTTTCTAAAGTACAAGGAAATAAATTTAATTTTTATTAGCTACAAGAAATACTTAGAAAATGTTGTGTTCCAATGCAGCTTAAGCTATTTAATTTATATGATAAATATACGACAAAAAAATAAATTATAAATGTATTATATCTAAAAATCACTTGAACATCTTTCTACTTATTTCTAACGACAAAAAGCACTTTCTGAGTTTCCATCGCACCCTTAAAAAGTTTAAAGCAACTTAATATTGTTACAAAATGCGTTTTAAAGAATTTAATATACATTAGAATCTATTTATAGAAACGTGAAAAGGCATAGTATTATTTTTATTTGGAAACTTTACGCAACTGCAGTTAGGAGTCCACAGCAAAGTCATGCAAAATAGTTGCAAAGAATAACAACAAACAAAAACAAGAAAATCAAATCGAAAAACTTGGGGGCGGAGGTATGTATAGCAAAAACAATTCACAGATCTAAACTCAAACTCGCGAATACCAATGTTCACTCAAAGTTGTAACAAATGCAACAGTTGACCGTAAAAAGAACGGGAAAAAAAAACTTCAACGAAAGACTGCTAACTCTGGCTGAGATTAGTGGCATTAATTGTAGGGCTGGTGTTGGGTGGGTAGGTGTGGAAAGTCTGATTCTATTTTTCGAGTACCTCTTCTGTTCGTTCGTTGTTTGCCTGCTGTTTAAGCAAATCACGCACGTTAAGTATTAAAACTTTCGATAATGTCGACGAGACTGAGGAGCGTTTACGCATTCGCTGCCGCTTGCGAATGCCTCGCGGCGTGTTCGGCAAATTTTCTTCAACCACGACTGGTGTGGCCGGAGGTGCGGCTTGGGTTGTCGTTATAGTTATGGCCGGCGTATTGCTAAACCGTCGAACCGTTGAGAAATCGCGCGAGATGCGACGCAAATATTTGTGCGCTGCGTCCGGTGAATCGATAACCACCATTACTATGTATAAATATGAAATTGCACTAAAAATATTTCAAAGTTTTATTGTTTTTATTGCATTTGCCTTCTACTAATACCAGCTAATATCTTACTGTGTGTTTGCGTTGTTATTGCTATTGTTGTTGCTGCGGCTGCTGCTGCTGCTGACCTGCTGTTGTTGTGGGCACAGCAGGTGAATCTAAACTAACACGCACATGATACTGTGAATGTAATGCTGGAAATAACGGGACAAGATTGTCGCGAACAAGAAGCGGCGCCGCCGCAACCGCTTGATAAATCTACAGTTATTTACAGTTTTACTATTTGCACGGCAAACGAACGAGCAAGCGAAATGAGAGTTGCCAGAAGAAAGACACTGAGAGCAAAAGAGAGAGAATGTGCACTTTGCGGTTTTGTGCTTGTGGCTGGAGCAAACGCAGCAAGCCAAACAGCGCTCAAATTCGATAAGCCATAGTCATTACACGGAAAAAAATAGTTGAGTACAATTTGTTGCTTAGATAATATAATCATTATTGGTATTGGTACTCATAAATATCCGATTTATGTATTTGTAGTTTGATTAAAAAAAATATGTTATATGGAGTTTTAACCAACCAAACTTTAACTCAAGACATTACAAATACACAAAAAGAGGAAAGCTTTGTAAAACATGAATTAAAGACGACAACCCTAATGTCTTTGGAAAAAGAGAAAAGCAAGAATTTTCTATTCGTGTCAGGCTATACGCAGGCAACTCTATTCAATTTAGAGGTTGCTTTGCTGCTGTATAGTTGTGAAGCACTCGAGTACAGCAAATCAATTTGGTTGGTAGCACAGTGAACGTGGGTGTGCCAATGTGTTTTGGTTTAGTCGACAGGACTCGCTTAATGCCATTGCGTTGAACAAGTCCTCAAATGTATATAAATTATATACGTTTAAGTTTAAATTTGAACTCAGCCATCTAGAGATTTGCTGCAATGCCCAGTATTTACCTGACATAAAGTTGCACAAATGGCCAGCCAAAAGCATTTAATTATTTCCATTCTATGTCATTCTATGCGAATGCGTGTGTACAACGGAATGTTATAACTAATTAATTACTTGATTGTTATGTCACTTGGCCAGTTAGTGCCGAGCATAATTGATAAGGCAATGAATGGACCTCAAGCAACACACTCGATGTGCACTTGGTCACACTCGATGTGCACTTGGAAGTGAGTCTGCAAGGAGCTGCAATCAATGCTGAGAACTTAATTAAAATAATTACAAACACATTGTTTATTTAATCTTAGTAAATGTGGTTTAAATTAACACTGTTTGTAAGTTTATCACTTGCGGTCATTTGGGGTATTCCTCTCGACTCTCTAGATATAAACGGTTGCCTTAATACCCGAATATTAATTTCATTAAGCCGTAATCTTAACTAAGTTTTAATCTCTTATCAAATTAATTAAATATTAACACAACAAGTAAAAATAAAGTACTTAAAAATATTATAACTATACATCAATCGAAAAACAGATTCATAATGCATTAGATAACATAGCAAAACAAATCAATTTATACAGAATAAACACAAAGAACAGAAAGAAAATAACAAATTTATGATTGAAAATGCATAATGTACTACAGAAAACAAAGGCATGTGTAAATGTGTAAACGTTAAAACGATAGTCATAAACAACGACAAGAAGAAAGAAGCGTAACATACAACAACATAAAACAATTTAATGATTGTACACAATCAGACAAATCAGAGTTTAATTTTGTGATTTAAATTTAAATGCTTGACATAGCTTACCCTGGGTACAGTTATATTTATCAGACCCCAACAGATTTTTTTCAGTCCCCATGGTATCTTTAATGTGTGTTGACATTTTATGCGATTTTTGTAGAATTTTTAAAAAAAATTTTTGTATGTTGATAAATAGAACAAAATTGTGGCGTGTGTGTGTTGTACATATATAAATGACATTGAAATTATTATATTATTTGATTGATGAGTGGAAAACTTGTTGTTGTATTTTTGCGTGTGGTTTTAAAATCATTTTTGGGTTAGTTTTAATTTGTGTCGTACACACGCACACATAGAGAATATTAATAAAAAAGAAAATAAATAATAATTATTTAAGAAGATGATAAGAAATAATTATATTATATAATTATAAATTTGTAGGGATATTGTGAATGTTATTGTAACACATCAAGGTGTGTGGGTGAAAAAATAGAATATAATAATTTATAAAAAAAAGTAGTTGTAAATATGTGTTATAGATAGAGTTTTGTTGTATTTTTTGAATAGTGTGTTTTGTTAGGTGCAAAGCAAATTTGTAAATAGAAGAAAAATATAATTGTGTTTTAATTATTATCATTATCTGTATCTTTATCATTATACTTATTATTGTTATCAGGGGGCTGGGCGAACGCTTTTGTTTTGATCGACTTACTACCAGACCACTTTGCTGGAGGAACTTGCAAGTGTTTTGCGACTTGTTTGTTTTGATTTAAATTCAAATAACTGAAAGCATTTAAATATGTATTTTGCAAAATTTAAACATATTTGCTTAGTCAAGCAAGGCATTTAAAAAACTGTTAAAACGTATTTACAGTATTTAAATTACTCAAGAGGAAAGCCTAAAAGTATGCATTACTTTATTATTGAATTCTTACGTATTTTATTAGTTTTATTTCTATGAATTTATGCATATAGAATTCGAACGAACTACACAACATTTTTAAATCCAACCATTATACCAGACTTTAGATTATTCAAATGGCTGCAAATATAAAAGTAAAAGCAAAAAAAAAAACAATCTTTCACACACTTGTGTTTACTCACGCACACTCACAAACAATTTGCAAACTAATTAGCTTACATGAACGAAAACAAATTTCATGTTTGTTATTCTATTGCCAAATAAGTTGACCAAAAATGAAAATTGAGAGGGTGAGAAAAATGTATTTACTATATACATATGTATAGGTCAATGCTTGCTAAAAGTTTATTTAAAACTCCAGTAAGTTTTTGCTATGAGAGTATGTGTTACATACAAAAATTCCAATTCATTGCCATAAAACGGTCTAATAAATTGTATTCTATTCCTATATAAACAAGGATTAAATGGCTATTAACGCAAAGAAATGTAAAACGAAAAACGCATCAACTGCATTGAATATAAAAATAGGCATGATTAAAAAAGTAGTTTATTTGCTTGTATGACGAATCAAATCTCAAGGTAAATACACAATTTTTTTTTTATTTTGAGAGGAATAAAACAAATCAGCTATTAAGTAGGAATTCTAACCTATCATATCCCTCTTGCAAACTTGTTTTCAGTTTAAACATCAGAATAAAACATAGGCTATAACTTTTGAAGCTATTGTAAAATGGCGTTGCCCTGTCTTCTGGGAGACGAGTAACAAAAAAAAGACAAAAAATAACGCTGAGAACAAATAGTCACACGAAGCAGAAACTGAAGTGGGAAGATATATATATATATATATATATATATATATATATATAAAATAATATAATTCGGTAGAGAATTATGTGTGCTATGTGCTTCTAATCTGATAATGAAAACTTTTGAATGTAAATCATTTGCCACCCGGGCAGAGAAGCGGAAAATTTATAGTTTTATGCCTACAGCAGAAGTTTTTTTATTGCAAGAATAGTTAAAATTTACTGCTTATATGTTCTACAATTAAAACAAATTACACTTACGGAATATGAAATATGTTTGTGAAAATATACTAAAGCTTGTGACAAATCGATTGTTAAATATTTTTGAGAAATAATTGTGGGGTTATTTCTTTTAAAATTTAATTTAACTTTATTATTAAAAATGAAATATGTAGTATTCAAATATTGTAATAATTTAGATTTTTGTGTACTGCTTTTATTACTTTTCAAATCTGCTATTTACTGCGTAATTGTCATTTTACGTATACGTAATATATGTTGTCACAGTAAACACGACCGCTGGCTTTTATATACGGTATATGGCCAGTCAAAATGTGGACACATTAGATGAAATTGACCCTTAGGAATCAGGCACAGATATACTCAAACATTTCTTTAAGGTCCCGCCAAAAAATTGAACGTTAAACTAAAAGCTTTGACATTTCAAGTCAGCGCCCCAAGGCAGGAAAAAGGCAACAACTTTAGAGTGGACATAAAAAACAATAACAAAAACTAAAATGGTGGAACAACAATACAATTGAAAAAATATATATTAAATGAATTTAGAGAGCCATTTAAGATGTTTACCGACATCTGGTAACGCTCCAATACAATCACACATTCAAGAGCCGGCAGCAATATTTATTAAAACAAATTATGTTTACTGTCAATTGTGCATATTGCAGTCTACCGTTAAAGGCTATTGCAAAAACTAATTAGCCCCCTTGTTTTCACGTGCCACAATTGAAAACAACAGCAACCACAGGAAACATCCTAAAATTGGAGAACCTGTGCAATGCACATACATGTGTCTATCTCTGTGTTTCCGTATGCGGTTATATAATTGTGCGCAGACAATTAAATTGGTCATCCTGTGCAATCTGTCAATGGATATTAATGAATTAGTATTAATTATGATGTGTTAGCAGTTGTTATGCTGTAAAAACAGGAAGTTCGAGCAACATTTGAAGCTACTCAACAGATAAACTAGGCCAACCGAAAGACAAAAAAAAAAAAAAAAATACCATCTTTTATTATAAACTCTAAAAACACAATAAATCAAACCTAACGACATTTTGCTCTCAATAAAAAGTTTGTCTAAGGAACATTTGCATGTGTGAAATTTGCAAGAACCCTACTAGCGAACTAAAAGCTGACTGCTAAAAAAGTCTTGGTAGATATTAACTGTAAATGTTTCTCTTTTTGTTCTAAACAGAATCGCATTCATATGGCAATTGACTTATTGTAGTTAGTTAATCGAGAGATTTTCACTAAGTGCGATATTTCTTTTCTTTTTTCTTCCAGCCGTTAACCGTACACACACATTCATATGTACCGTTTGTGGGTGTATTAACATATGCATGCAGTGCGAAAAGAGAGAGCAGAAGTAACAAGCGGCAGCATCTTTACAAATCAGAACCCAATCCATAGCCTTGTAGGCAGTTGCCGAGCAACGGGAACAGGATGATTGGGAGAAAAAATAACCTGCTCGAAGTCTGCTCTGCATATGCTTGTGTTGCATAGTTTTCTATTGAACTGGAAGCTGGCAGGCTGGCATCTTTGGTAACTTGGCAACTTGGCAATGTGGCAACTCAATAAAAGTTACGCAACAAGAAAAACTCTACTTAGAATCCACATCAAATGATTCGCTTCGTGCGTAAGCCTCAACTTTGGCACCAGCGACTTGCAAGTTGCAAAAAGAATTTGTTTTTTTGTTGTTGTTACCTTGTTGAAGTATTCATCTGCTATCGACTTCTTTCTAGTTCATTAAACTGGAAAATTTAAAGAGAAGCTTTACGTACTTGATGAAATGCAGCAGCCACTCACCACATGGACGTGCGCTCAACTGAAGGATCGTACGTTAGATTCAAAACTTTTATCTAACTTTGAGCATAAGAGAAGAGAGCGTGTCACTCAATTAACACATGCTGACAAAACAAACACACACAGAGAGCGATAGCGAGTGAGCGAGTGTGTGGGAGAGCGTAACAAACAGCTGCTGATTAATGCTGGTCGACAATAATAATAAGAAAAACAACAACACACAATGCAGTACATTGTTTTTATATGCAGTTGTATCGCAATAAGCCAAATAAATTAAATTACCGCGCTTAACTTCACTAATAACCAATTATAAAGGAACTTTTTTGTTACTTACAAACACCCAGTTGGTCTCGAAATACATTTACAGGCTTGTTGTTGCTCTAGTTATTCCTGTTACGCACTGGCAATTAAAAGCCGCAAAATAAATGTTTTGTTTTGAAGTGCACTTAACACATACACATTATATCAACAAATCGTATATTAAAACAAAAACCGTTAAGATTTTCACGCGCTTCGCAATACTTCACTCACATGGCGCTTTCAAAGTCGCGGCGCGTACTGAGTCAACTTTATGTTCAAAGAGCTCAAACTGTGTCAATTAACAGCGCAAATAAACACACGAACATACACACACACTCACGTGCTGGCTGCTTCCATAGAAAATCGAATGTCAAGCAATCGAAGAAGCGACAACACAGATAAAATAAAACTCAAACAAGAGTAGATAAGCCAGAGAACGGTGAGCGAGAGAGCGCTAAAGCATTTGAAAGTGAAGTTTGTTTCTCTTGCTGTTAGCTTTTATTTTCTTAGCGATCTCCGATCGTTTAAATGAACTTCATAAAACATTTTCGACTTTGAGAGCTTTCTAATGCATGTCATAAAAGCCCCGGGCAATATATTGTAAAAATTATGTTTATGCTATTCTGCATTTCTCGTAACTTGCAGCAATTCAAACATCAACTAACAGTTACTCAAATTTCGTGGTGACGTCAAGGCTGTTGAAAGAATCTGATAATAAATTAGTTAAGAGAGAGCCAACGCCATTTCAAACGAAATTTCAAATTAAAAGCATACCTTTAGGCTTGCCGATTAGTGCAGTTTTTAAACTATAAACTTGAATAAAACTTTTAAGTACTTTAACCAGTAACCAGTAACTAGTAAACTCAAGCTACTAAGCAATTTGTTGATTTACAAGTCAGGCAGCCAACTATTACATACAAAATAAACTAAACTACTTATTAAATCGCTAATAGATCTCTACTTAACACTTGTTGCTCAACTATATCATTGGCTAGTACAAAAAAGATGGGAAACTTTAGATTAAAAAGGTAAAAGAGCAAATATAAAAAAAGTTCAAGTTGATAGAAACAGAAAAAATCCAGTGAAACAAAAAAGATAAAAAGGACACATTAGACAATAACATTGCATTTAGCATTTTCTTTCTTCTTCTTTTCTTAATTTTATTTTCATTATTTTTTTTTTGTTGGCTTTCACAACAAAGCAGTTTGGCAGTCAGTCAATGTAGCAATTAACAGAGAGAGAATTGTATTTTTCGGAAAGGAAGCATGAAAATTAAGCGAGAAATAATGTTATATATATATAAATAATAATGTTATATATATATATATATATATATATCATTTGGGGAAATACGATAGAGATAGATAACTACTAAATAGCTTTGACAGAAAATGGGAGAATATATATATTTTTTTATGATTTGGTTTAGCTGTTTAAAAGTGTTGGTAATTTTGGAGGTTATGTGATTAGTTCGCTTACCGGTTTCGCTTTGGGCTTCTGCTTGGCCAAACGTTTCGGTTTCAACATAGTCCGCTATGGACGCACAGAGACAAACATATACACAGATATAAACAGAGTTTAAGAGAGCGAAACGAGTTGAGCACGCAACACACTTCAAATGCTCTCACGTGGCTACGGTGAGTTACGTTACGCGACGATGATGATGAACCTGAAGCTGCTGACGGTTTAGAGTTGGGGATGGTAGGTTATCCTGGACAATTCAAGTCTTAATTAATGAGCAGAACTTGCAGGCTAAGCAGCCTGTATGTAAATAAACAGTGCCATAGAGGAACGGGCGAGAAAAATAAAATATATATATATATGTATATTGCTTAATGGTCAACATTTGAAGTTTTTATATGTTAACTTGGGCATGCAGGCGTGCAACAGCTTATCTATACTAAACAAGTAAGAAGGCTCTAGTCGAGTACGCTCGACTAGAAGATACCCTTAACCCTTGATCATACAGACGGACAAACGGTCGGGCTGACAGACATACACATATGGCTGTGTACTTCTGTACCATGCTTAATGGCTTTATATCTCCGGTGTTTCTTAACCGATTTAAAATGACGATTGAAATTTTTACAGAAGTTCATTATTTTGCTTATAGTTTCAATCCTCATTTTCAGTTTTTTGAAATTAACGAATTTTCGTTATCGATTACATCTGTATATCGTAAGCCTGAAAAGTTATCGAAAATTTGAAACAAACTTGTCATGCCTAGGGATTAGGAGAGCTTATATCCAAAATCTGGAGACTCTAGCTTTTTTAGTTCCTGAGATCGACGCGTTCATACATACAAACGGACATGACTAAATCGACTCGACTGTTAATGCTGATCCAGAATATATATACTTTATGGGGTCGGAGAAGCTTCCTTCTTCCTGTTACATACATTTGTACAAAATCATTATACCCTTTTTTTACCCATTTCATGGGTTAAGGGTATAATAAGTTTGCAAGAGCAAATAGAAAATTCGCCCAAAGAAAAATGTAAATGCCGGCACCCAATTACGAATGACAAATACACGGACAAAGAAACGAGCTGAAAATAAATATATGACAATTGCTGTCTTGAATGGGATTTAAACCCTTGAGGGGCATTTACAAATGCAATTCACACTAATTGTGTTTATTCAGGCAACATCACAAACAAAAATCGTGGTCATGAAATATGCATGCAGACAACAGAAGACAACAGAAAGAACAAAATTGAAACACATCCAACACACATTTGGAACTTACCTTGACGGGCTTCTTTACGGACACTGTGCGCGAGTATTGATGATAGACCTGGACATGGTTCGATGTGAATTTGCCCAACATGTGAAGCTATTTTCCTGGCAAATGTGGCAAGTTGCAAAATGCTGCTGCTGTTCTGTAAAAACAAACAAAAAAAAAAACAATAGAAAATCACCAAAGTTACACACATGGCTTCAAATTTGTTGGGAACACATATTGAAGTTGTAAAACTAAAATGCTTTTCAAGTTTTCACAGCTCATTAAGCAGCACAGCATAAATAACAAGTAAGAAGGCTCTAGTCGAGTAAGATCGACTAGAAGATACCCTTAACCCTTGACCATACAGACGGACAGACGGTCGGCTGACAGACATACACATATGTACCTATTTACATATGTACATATGTACGTGTACCACTGTACCAAAATTTGATGGTTTCATGTCTCCGGTGTTTCTCAACCGATTTTAATACAAATTTTACAGATTTTCATTATTTGTTTTTAGTTTCAATCCTTATTTTCAATTTTTTGAAATGCAAGATTTCTTTGTTATCGATTCCATGTGTATATCCTAAACCTGAAAAGTTATCGAAAATTTAAAACAAACCTTCTGCCTGTTACATACATTTACACAAAAACATTATACCCTTTTTTTACCCATTTCATGGGTTAAGGGTATAAAAAAAAACCCAATGTTCTAACAAAACTTAATCCCACTGGGCCTGCCCGACCAATTAGAGATGCCTATTGGGGTCCGAGTTGTTTGCTTTGTTATATACAGATTATGATGATGAGTGTCTAATATAATACTGGCCAAGAAAATTGAGACAGCGTTGTCCCCAAAAAATCTTGTTTTTGCCACGTCGAATGACAAATGTGGCAAAATGACACATGGCCAGTCGACAACTCTCAGTTGCGCCTACATATATACAGTAAATGCTAAGTGAATGAAATACAGAACGAAAGGAAGAATGTGTGTAAAAACATTGCCAAGTCAGTCCAAACAAGGCCAACACAAGGCCCAGACGAAGACCAAGACCAAGAACAAGTGTGAAGGCACAGGCGATAAACGTTGCTTGACTGCCTTAGAAATTAAAACAAAAATCTAAGAAAAGAAAAGCGCTGAATTCAAGAAGAAGCAAAAGAAAAAAGAGAAAAGCAAAAGCTATGCCGAGCATTTCAGCATCAGCTTAACTTGAACCGAGCGTCTTCACAAACACACAAAAAAATGTCTAAGAAACAAATAAGTAAAGAGTTTATAACAAAAAACCTGCCTAACTACGCAGATACCCAATAAATATAATATGTTTATTAATTATAAAGAAGAAATAGTAATTGAAGCTTTGAATGTTAATTTATATTTTTATTTTAAATTTTGAATAGTAAAAAACTAACAGCATCCCTTCGTTTCACAAATTTCAAATCAACATATAAAATTATTTTTGTTTATATGGATTACCTAAAATTTTTTTTTTAAGAAAAATAAAATATACTCCCAGTCGACAAACTGGCATTGATTGTGTTAGAGGAAACGCAAAAGTCGAAGAAAATGCCAAGTTTTCTATTTTCTGATGTTATAGTTGTTATTGCAGCTGCTTATGTTGAAGCTGCCACTGAGCTGCTTTAATTTGTGGAACTTTAGATATTCGCTTTCATTTGCGATTATGTGTGTATTATAACCCGCTGGGCATGCGAGTCAAGTGCGAGTGCGACTGCGAGTGTGAGTTCGAGTACGCACTATTGCCAGCAGCAGATATATCTTTCCAAAATCAATACCTATAGGAGGGAGAGCTGCGTATATGATTAGCTCATGTGCAGTCAGTTAGGCAGAGAGTTGAGATAACGTGTCATTGAGTATATAATATATGAACAAAAGACATTTTAATATTGGGCAGACACGTACGCGATGTTATTTGAATAACTTTAGTTTCATCTTTATTCCTTTTTATGTTTCAGGCGGCTTTCCCTACTCCAATGAGTAGTCTAATTTGACTTTAATAAGCCAATGGGGTGCTCGTTGATGTGTATGAACGCCTGAAAAACACACTCTTAAGTAAATGCCAATCTAAAACTGCGCTGCTCTTAAAAGAATGCCACAGTTTTTATTTAGGTTGATGCGAATAAGTAACCTGAGCAGGCAGACTTCGGGCAAGGGTTGCGTATTTCTGCACGTGACAAGAAAAGCGGTTACATCTTGCTCAAAGAAGGTAATTTTCAGGAAACGCTTGTACGATAATGATTAAATCATCTTTAACAATCAATATATATTGTCTAAAAGTATATTCTTGGCTCATTTTTATCATTAAATTTTTTGGGAAAATATTGCGTATTTGTTTTATTATTTTTGTTTTGGCGGATTGCGGTGAACAAAGGTTAAAAAATATAAATTTTTATAGTCAGTAAAATTCGAAAGTTTGATTATTAAAAAATAAAAATCTTACGAAAAATCATTTTATACACTTAAGAGTGCATTATAATTTTTTATGAAATGTGCGACGCATATCCGACCCCATAAAGAGGGATTGACGGTATGGCTATCGGAAATACCTGACATACGTGTACTACAATGCTTGATGACTACATATTTTTGGTATTTCTCAACCGATTTTAATAAAATTTTCCCAGATTTTTATTATTATGTTAATAGTTTCAAGAGACTCCAAATTTTCTCTCACTCTCAGATTTTCATTATTTTGTTAATAGTTTCAAGAGACTCCAAAATCTGGAATATAATGACCAAGGAAAGGAAGCAAAATTTCGCTTTGATATTTGAAAAATTATGATGTTCGACTCGTATCTTGCAGCTGTTGTAAATGTATCATCGCTGCTAAAGTATCAAACTTGAACACATCTCAAAGGGCCCAAAACAGTTTTTCTTTGCACCTTATAGTTGACATCACTGTCTAGTGTATATGTACAGAAAAGGAAACAGTGACTTGGGTTGCTTGCTATATGTTTACGGTTATTCTGTCGAATTACCGTTTAAAACAAATTCAACACATGCATTCATTCATTTCCACTTTGTTTGCGCCCAAAGTCGCAATGAATAGAAACCACAAGTGTACTTAAACATATAGACATGACATATAAAATCCATTTATACAATTATTCTCTTATTTAAATTACGCTTACGCTTTAACACAAGAAAAGTGTCGCAAACGAACCGTTTAAGTTTACGCCCGTTTAAGGCAACTGTTAACTAAAGAAAAAGGAACTTGACAACTTTCAGTGGTTCCCATTAGCAATTTTCAATGTAGGCTCTAGTGACGCCTGCTGTTGCCAGTTGTCAACTTGGCTGAAACCATCAAAACAGTGTGAATTGTTTTTTTTTTTTATATGTGAGTATTTGGGAGACAGCGTCGCATTTACGTCACGTTCTTTTCAACAGATTTTTTTTGCACAAATGATACTACAGAGAGTGTGGCCTGCACTAAAAATCAGTCAATCAAGCGTGCAAAAGACATGGACATAAGGAAAAGAAGAACATAGTTCGGAAAGTCGCAAAGATATGCTAGTAAGCGGCAACAACTGTCAAGTTTTCTCAGCTGTGGAAATGGATGAATTCATAATTAAGATAAGATGAAATGAAAAATGAGCTACACCAAGTACCAACTAGTACAATAAACTTTTACACACACATACACACTCCATGTTTTGACCAAAACCGCTTAGCAGCTAATTAGTGAAAGCAAACAAGTATCTAATGCTAAGGCCACAAAATACTTTCGCTTCTCTGTGTGGCTGCCAAAACCTGATTGTTGGCTTAGTGGAATGCTATTGAAAAGGGATAAGTTCAACATATGACCTACAAACTAGCGATGCAGGGCACATATCGTTTGTGTGGTTGTGTTAGTGCAATCATTTAAGCGCTGACAAATGTTGTGGTGTTTGTTTATGTCGACAACGTGTCGTTTGCCATTTCTACTCTCTCATGTTATAATTTGAATTTTAGATTCACTCTTGCTTTTTACCCTGCCTCCTCTTTGATATCCTATGTAGGAAGTGCTAAAGTACACGTGTGTTCATAATTAGCTCTACTAAATGAGGTGCACTGTGTATACTCTATTATTAATGATTTGATTTTTCTTGCCGACTGGCTCAAAATTTGAATTTGCTATCGATAATTTTCATTGCAATTCAAAATTTTTTTAGCAGGATGTCTACAGGATCTGTTACAGTAAACACAAAGCGGCGACGACGCGGCAGGACGAGGGCATTAGGACAAGGACATGCGCTTGCGAGTAAAGCCCATTCTGAACACTTGTTCCTTTGGCGTGCGGCTCTCAGGGTAAGGCACACTTATTTTGTTAATCTGTCACGAACGAGTGGACGGTATCCAGCCATTCGATTTGCCGTAGATCACGACCACGTACGACATTTAAATGCCATTAACTTCACTTATATATCGCTAAGAATGTAAAGTTGCAAGCAAGTGGCTGCATACATTTCGCACCCACTCAAAACCTAATCAATATCCAATTCAAAACCAATTTATTGGCCCAATCATGGCCCACATTTTGAAATGAACTTTAGCAGTCCTTGACATACGCTTCGATGCGCTTTTCAATGTAAGGTGCAAATTGTTTAACAAGACCACGTGCCACATTTGCCTGGCTGTGGGACAGGGCACACATGGTCGTACCTATCATTGCCTTACATATCACATCCACAAAGTCAATTAACTGCGGCACAGATTCTCCAGTGGTAAAGTTCTTCATGATCTCTGGCAGGAAGACGGCTCCATCTCGACAGGGTGTGCACTGGTTGCACGTCTGTTCCATAAAGAACTCAATTGATCGCTGCATGACGAGCAGTGGATCACAGTCATTGCTGATCACAATGATGCCACCGGTGCCGAATGCGCTGCCTGCCTTTTCCAGAGAATCGTAGTCCATCTTCAAATCCTCAGCTGCCTTCGGGCCAACCAGTGGTGTAGACAACCCGCCCGGAAACAGCGCCAAGAGATTCTTCCAGCCACCGCAAACTCCACCCGCATGCTTTTCAATGATTTCCTGCACTGGCATTGACATCTCCTCTTCCACGGTACAAGGATTCACAACATGACCGCTGATATTGAACAGTTTGGTGCCAAAATTCTTATTCCGTCCGAGTCCCGTAAACCATTTGGCACCACGCCGTAAAATTATTGGCACCACAGCCAACGATTCCGTATTGACAACCAAGGTTGGATGTTCAAAGTAACCCTGCTCATACAGATGAGGCGGTCGCTTGTGCGGCTTTCCCAGCATACCCATCAAGCAGTTAACCAATGCCGTCTCCTCACCCGTCAAATAACGATCTCCCCGCTGTACGTGTATATCAAACTTTATGCCCGTATCACAGGAATTGCATCCAACCAGACCATACCGGTAGGCTTCCGCCAAAGCAAATTGTAGATTGCACGCCTCGTTGTAGAAACGATTGCGCACATAGATTATGCATTTTTCGCAGCCCATTGCATATCCAGCCAGCAGACAGCCCTCAATTATTTTGTGTGGCTCATGGCGCAATATTTCCCTATCCTTGCACGTGCCCGGCTCACCCTCAGCACAGTTGACTATGATTACCTTATTCTTGTTTTCAACCTTTTGCAGTAACTCCCATTTCTTGGCCGCATAGTAACCGTTACCACCACGACCGCGCAATCCACTTCGCCTAACCTCATCCATAATCCAACTTGGGCCCATATCCAGCAGATCGGCGGTACGATACCAATCTCCACGCTGGCAGGCACCCTTTAAGCGCCAATCGTGACGACCATACAGATTTTGAAAAATACGGTCACAGTCTTTTAGTGGCCCACATCCAGTTTTTTTAGTTGCCAACATCTCTTTGGGTGCTGTTGTTATTTCCTTTTGAACAGCATCAACCGATTTTCCTGGTTTTACAGTGTCCGCTCTGCATGCCTCTTTTGGTGCTACATCTTTTGACACAGCCATTTGGACGGACGGCTTTTTGTCCTTCTTGGATGCATCTTTACTCAACTTCCTAACTCCCACAGGCGTATTGTCCAGTTGACAATGTCGCAAAAGAGCTAAGCTTCTTGGTGCAAATATGTGTGCAAGCATTTGTGTGTGTGTATTTTTTATTTATATGTATAAAGTGTAGCTTTCTTTTAATGTCGTGTAATATGTAACCAACTAAATTGTTGGATTCAAATAAAATTTCCATCTGACTAATAATTGACAAAAAAGAAAAAGGCTGCTAAACAGCTTTATGCCCTATAGCTAGGTATAAAGTTGAGTCCAATACATATTTGTACGTGTCCTTTTAATTTAAGTTAAATGAACTATACAAAAAAAATATGACATTTAAAATTTAAAAATCATATTGAGTCTAATAAAAATATTGGTTAATTCTTAAATACTTTTAAACTTTGTACACATTTCAAAGCGTTATTATATATTTCTTATTTTATTTAAATACAAAACGTTATTAAACAAGTAAGAAGGCTCTAGTCGAGTAAGCTCCCTTATCCCTTGACCAGACAGACAGACAGACGGTCGGGCTGAAAGACATACACATATGGCTGGTTACTTCTGTGCCCTAAAACAAACGAGAAGCCTGATGAAAACATGACAATTCTCATGGATATTGTTTCTTCTAATCCTGGTCCTTCGGTTTCTTTGGTGGAGAGTAGTGTTGACTTAGTTCAACAGAATGAATCCAATATATCTAAAGAACCAAACATTCCATTATCTGAAAATATAGCTTCAATTGAAGAAAAATCGGCCTCCGATTGTATAGATACAGAATTTATTGCTGTAAAATTAAGTATTAATGGTGTTAGCATTTTTATTACTTGCCCTTCCTCCGATAACTCTATTTGCAATGCTCATTTGTCAACTATATTGTCTGTTTCTTGCATGCTTTCTGATCGCGATATCCTTGTAGTACTTGGCGATTTCAATATTGCTGGAGTCACTCAGATTTCTTGTTCCGTCTCTAGCAGCCTGACCCCCTCGGCTCAGAATGAATTTTAATTAATTAATTAATTGACTTTGGGTGTCATTAAGTCAAATCAATGAAATCCCAAATTCTCTCAATAAAATGCTTGATCTGGATTTTGTTTTGGATCCATCCTCCTCATCCATTACCCAGACTGCCCAACTTTATGAACTTCAGATTATTAAGCCTATGGAGTACCAAACTGTGTGCTTAGGTACTGTGATCAGAGTCTTTTAAAACCATTACATAAATTTCATTTGTTCGTGAAGTTATGCTCTTTCCCAAAAATTTGGAAAAAATCATATATTATTCCTTTGCATAAAAAAGGAAACAAATCTAATGCTGAAAACTATAGAGGTATCTCCAAGTTGTCTGCTTTCCCTACGATTTTTAATACACTAATAACCTCTCATCTTCAACATCTTTGCTTTGATTTCACCATTCCAGCACGGATTCATAAAACAAAGATCTACCACTACTAACTTGATAGAATTCACATCGTTTGTTATTAAGGGCTTTGCAGAAAAAATGCAAACTGATGTTATTAACAATGATTTCAGAAAGGCTTTTGACACTGTATTTAATTTAATTTATAAACTTAAACTTTTGCGCTTTCCCAATAACATTATTCTTTTGATTAAAGATTATTTAACCTTTATAACTCAGAGGGTATATTTTAATGGCTCAGTTTCTAAAGCGGTTCAGCACCGTTATTATTTCCACTTTTTATGAACTACCTTCCATCCGTAATAAGTCAGTCACTCAATGGACCAAAGCTTAAGTTTGACAAGCATATATCTTGAATTACAAATCGTGCATCAGGTGCCTTGGGGTTCATTAAGCGCTGGTCTATGGATTTCGACGACCCCTACTTAACAAAAACTCTGTATGTGTCTCTTGTACGACCGATTCTCGAACATTGTATTGAATATGTGGTATCCCAAATACTGGATTCATCAGCATGGAATAGAATCGGTGCAAAAACAATTTCTGCTCTTTTCACTTTGGAGTCTTAATTAGGATAATAAATGTATGGTCAAGGGTCTTCTAGTCGAGATTACTCAACTCGAGCCTTCTTACTTGTTTTTTATACCCTTAACCCATGAAATGGGTAAAAAAAGGGTATAATGTTTTTGTGCAAATGTATGTAACAGGCAGAAGAAAGCTTCTCCGACCCCATAAAGTATATATATTCTTGATCAGCATCAACAGCCGAGTCGATTTAGCTATGTCCGTCTGTCTGTCCATCTGTATGTATGAGCGCGTCGATCTAGAAACTACAAAAGCTAGAGACTCCAGGTTTTGGATATGAGCTCTCCTAATCCCTAGGCATGACAAGTTTGTTTCAAATTTTCGATACTTTTCAGGTTTATGATATACAAATGTAATCGATAACAAAAAGTTCTTTGATTCCAAAAAACTGAAAATGAGGATTGAACTATAAACAAAATAATACAAATTTCATTAAAATCGGTTAAGAAACACCGGAGATATGAAGCCATCAAGCATTGGTCCAGTAGTACATGTACATATGTGTATGTCTGTCAGCCCGACCGTCTGTCTGTCTGTATGATCAAGGGTTAAGGGTATCTTCTAGTCGAGCGTACTCGATAGAGCCTTCTTACTTGTTTTTAGCTGTTTTTAATAATTTAACAACCTATCTGAAAAAACATATTTAATCTATTTTTTTTCAACATTTTTTTTACATCAAGTGCACGCATTTTCTATTACGTTAATTGGGGATTCAATTGTGCGGCTTATACAAACATAAATATCAGCAACACAAAGAAAAACATATACAATGTAAAAGTGCTCTGGTCGACTATGTCTCCCGAAGAGGATATACTAGTCATAAAAAAAAAAATCCCACGTTATCAAAAACTTATTTTGATAACGCAAATATTTAATTCAGATTCGTATGATTTGAATAATTTGATTGGGATTTTAATCTTTACTTAACAAACTATGAACGAAAAATTTTTAATTTTAAATTTTTTAAAGATTTACAATCCTATAATTTTGCAAATTTTAATTGATTTATTGCGATATAAATTAATGGATTTCCCACGGTTATTCAATAGTCTAAAGGTGTAGAGGGTAAAATCCTGGTATTATTATATGTATCACATTAGTGCGCATATAACAGACAATAATGACAACAAATTGAAACCTGGCAAAAGATCGACAAATGTTTTTCAGCACAAAACTTTCCAGCCTAACACACACATACGCAAACACACAAGCCAACAAACAAACAAACATACACACACTCATGCATTGATATCCAGCTGGGTATACGTAATTTAATCAAAATCGACATTTACTGGTGGTGCATAAGTCGTTTTTAGGAGCGAATAGCCACAGCAACGACGACTACAAAAACAGCCTATTTTATTTATTTATCGCCCATGCGGCAGACATATTTCTGCCTGTAATAAGCAACAAATGGCCTGAATGAATGACTGAATGCATAAGCCAAGGCGTACAACAACAGCAACACTTTGAGCAACAACAAGCAGAAAAAGAAGAAGACTATTAGCATTTGAGCATGTGGTGTGCGTGTCAGTGTCAGTGACAGGTGCATATCTATCAGGCAGCAGTCAACAGTCAGCAGGTGGAAGACAACAGGTGCACGCTGAGGAGGAAACATTCAAGCTCTGAAGTGTGCTCAATTAGTAGACATTGTCGTGTCGCATTACGCTTCACTCCACATTCCTTGCAAGTCTCGTCTTCTCCTTAACATAGCACATTCGCATTTGGAATGCCCTTGAGGCACATTAATGCCATGCATAATCTTTTGGTAGATTACCAAGAGATATACCAAAAAATTAATAGAAATCTGATGGTATAACGAAGAATGTATAAAAATGTTGTTGAATTAAGTCGGTTAAAATCAAATACTCTCTAAATCAATCAAAATTGTATTTCTGTAGACGCCCAAAAATATTTTTTATTACTAATTGTTCTTGATCTAGATCTTGTAAAAATCAATTTATTGAGTTCGTATGTACGAGTATTTAGGCGGCGACTATCCATACATAACTGAGTTCTCCTGTTGCACAGTGCTTAAAGTGTTCTTGCAATTGCTCATTATTGCATTTGCCCCACTGTAGTTGCCAATTCATTAACATAATGGTGTAGCTATAGTGACTATCTTTAAAAAGATTATGTTGGAACCATTACATCTAGTTGCATTAGTATTCAAAGTAAAACAAGGGAAAAAAACAAGGGGAGTACGGGGGTGGATGTGGGTGTACGAGGCATCCAAATTACAAAGTATTTTGATCTTTGAGGGATGTGACCAGCTATAATGAATAAACCTTTTAAATTTGTGACTCCAGCATAAAAATTGTCCGCGTATTGGGGGTTCCAATTTTACAAAGGGGAGGGGCGGATGGGGCTGAATAATTGGGCGTGGCATACAAATTTTGTATGCAGTTTTTTGGAAGATGTCATATATATCTTAGCACACAATCCGGGGTCAGCAGCCGGAAGAGATGTACGTGGCTCCAAACATTGTGATAAAATTAGTTATTATTGTTATTACAACTTTGGTAGCTCTAACTGAAAGGATGTAGGAAATTTGAAGATATATCGATTTTATTGATTTTCCATCCCTAGTGGCCAAAGGCCACCAAACTTGACACTTTTTGACACTGTCGTAGATAAAGACATTTGCAACGTTTCAAATCAAGGGCGTCGAAAAAATTTGCGTCCATAAAAAAAAAACTTAGTTTGCCTATGGTAAACTCAATGTCATATTTTAAATTGATAGTCCCTAAATCTAAAGAAATTACCTTTTTGCAAAATGACACATAAGTTAACCATGGAATAGCCCAACTGGGAGTCTTCATCACTAGGCATATATATATATATACATATATATATATATATATATATATATATATATCCGTCTGTTATAAATCATTCTCGAGTACTAATGTATGCTGATGATGTAAAATTATGCATGTCAGCTTCAAGTCTTCTGTCTGGTCATAGACTGCAAAGTGACTTAGACAATTTTCAAACTTGGTGCAAAGTAAATTTACTGCATCTCAATTGCAGTAAATGTAAAGTTATATCTTTTTATAGGCGAATGCCTTTTTTTAATATCTATCTTCTGGATAACCTACCATTGAATCGGATTAATTGTTTGATTAATGTTTGATTAATGGTTGAGGATTTGGGTATCTTAATGGACCCAAAGCTTAAGTGTGACAAGCATATTGCTTTAATCTCAAATCGAGCATCAAGTGTCTTGGGGTTCATTAAGCTCTGGTCGAAGGAATTCGACGACCCCTACTTAACTAAAACTCTTTGTGTCTCTTGTCCGACCGATTCTTGAATATGGATCTTGTATATGGTCTCCCAAATACAGGATTCATCAAGATAGAATAGAATCGTTACAAAAACAATTTTTGCTCTTTGCTCTTCTTTGTGAAATAGATTCCCCCTTACTAATTAACTAAATTAACTTTGCTGTACCCATTAGAAGTAGTAGAAATTTTTTACCTATAGCCCTGCATGCTTGCTTGTCTAACTATGCTATCCATAACCCTTTTCGGATCTTATGTTCTTTATATAACGATCTTTCCCACCTTATAACTAGTACCACTTGTGCATGCTCTCTAAAAAAAAATTGTGTTATGTAATTTGTCTACATGTTCGCGATCTCCGTAACCGCACGTTACGCGGTGCGCCCCTCGGTCGGATGAGCGGGAGGTGGGTCGCTTTATGCTATTAACAAGCCGGTGCTTGGTATCGTTGGGCCACTTGATTGTACTGTCCGTTAGTACATCTACGTTCAAATAATAATATATTTTATTCAGCTTGCTAGCGTTTCCCACGGTTTGCAGTCCCATTTTGCTCTTTTAGCTTCATGCTTTTTTCGGTTGACCATAATTGTCACACTCACTCTCTTCCCTCTCGATCTCTCACTCACTCTCTTTTTGGGGTTTCACGTATCAACTCTTTAACACTGATGACATTAGAAGCGCGGTTCTGACGTAAAAAAATAGCATTGCGTACTTTCCTGCGCATAACCGCCATGGCTGTTGCAAAAACATCAACAACAATAACAAAGGTAGCGCAGTGCTCGAAATCTTGAATGTTTATCTGTATTCTGTAGGTAGAAAATTCTTTTGTTGGCACGCTTTTGTTTGAGTATACACACAAGCATTCAAGATCTCGACATAATTGGACTTTGAATACTCTATCGGAGTTCATGTGCATCTTTACATATCTGAATGGCAGTTGCGTGACAAAATTGTTTGCTAGTGTCATAGAATGAAAAGTGAAGAGAGTATGTATGACAGCTGGCTTGAAAGTTTGCCTTTGTTGTAGGCTCTTGCAAAAGCTGGTATGCGACAAATTGTTAAATATTGTTCGTCGGCATCTTATATATATTTAAGATAGGTTACTTTCAATGTTCGAAAACACATAACTATATAATTAGACATATATTATTCAAAATATGATTATAATTAAATATGCCATTTAAATAAATAATTTAAATGTATTTGGCAAATTACTTTAAAATAATTAAATCATTTTATTTGATTGGTAATATTTGGCAATCATAATAGTTGAGGCCAATGAGGTAAATTTTTCAACTTTTTAATGTGCTGCACTTGTATACATACATGCACATACACATTCATATGCAGCAATAGGAGTAAGAAATAAATAATCTAATCGAAGCCCAGCAACCAGACAACTGGACAGACATATGTACAAACATACATATATACATACGCATATGCATACGTCTGGTGATTTTTGCTGCTGTTGAGCGTGGCGATGGCAGCGCCAGGCACAAGCAAAATGTGTGTTTATGTCTTGTGAATTGCCTCTGGTTCCGCACTCCCTCACCCACAAGAGGCGAACCAATGCTGTGCACTGAAAGCGAGACGCACTCATACATGCGTATACGAGTTACCAGATCACTGGCAGACGAGCGCATACAAAAACAAGTAAGAAAGGCTCTAGTCGAGTAAGCTCGACTAGAAGATACCCTTAACCGTTGACCATACAGACGGACAAACAGACATACACATATTTACGTGTACTACTGTATCAATTATTATTGGACGTAGATGTACTAAAGGTCAGTACATTCAAGTAGCTCAACGATACCAAGCACCGGCTTGCTAACGCGCGGACCCTAGCACAAAGCAACCCACCTCCCGTCCATCCGATCGAGGGGCGCACCGCGTAGCGTGCGGTGAACAAGTAGACAAATGACTAGACTAGTTTTTGAAGAGAGCAAATAGAAATGGCATTATGTATTAAATAGGAAAGATAGTTATATGTTGTACATAAGATCCGAAAGGGGTTATGGATAGCATAGTTCAAGTAACAAGCTTGAAGAGCTATAAGTAAAAAAAATTTCTAGTATTTCTAATAGGAACTGCAAAGTTAATTTGGTTGATTAGTAGAGAAGAATCCATTTCAGCATTTATTAATTTATGGGAAAAGGTTATTGCAAGCATTGTTCTATGGTTAGAAAGAGTGTGAAGATTTATTAGTAAAAGTCTACTATGGTAGGAAGGTAAGTTAATGGTATTATCCCAATTAAGAACCCGAAGTGCAAAGAGCAGAAGTTGTTTTTGCACCGATTCTATTCTATCCTGATGAATCCTGTACTTGGGATACCATATACAAGATCCATATTCGAGAATCAGTCCTACAAGAGACACATACAGAGTTTTTGTTAAGTAGGGGTCGTCGAATTCCTTCGACCAGCGCTTAATGAACCCCAAGGCACCTTTTTAATCCGATCAAGTAGTTGGTTATCCAGAAGATATATATTAAACAAGAGCTAGAAGGCTCTAGTCGAGTAAGCTCGACTAGAAGATACCTTCAACTTTTGACCTTACAGATGGGCTGACAGACATACAAATGATCGCCACAATTTTCCACTTTGGCGCATCTTTGTATAATAGGCCGGTGCTTATATTTAAAGTCTCGAAAGATGTGAAAATGTTAAAAGCTCATTTGTTTTAATATTATTATAATTATTATAGTTTTTGCTAAACTCAGAGTTTTACTCGAATATATATCTTAATTTTGTGTTTTGGAAATTTTGCTTACCAAATCTTACTGCTAGTTATATCAAATTTTTAAAACCTTTTTTTAAGTAATTTTGAAATTGGAAACGCCATTATCTTAATCATTCAAAGTACTTTTTGTGCAAATAGTTCGATGGAAATACTAAGATTAATGCATACATACAGTGTCGTGCAATTAGTGCAACGTTAATCTCTAAACAAACTTGCGTTATACAAGTGGCACTGGGCTGTAACATTTGTTGAACCAAGTAAAACGCAAATGTTCACAATTCTAATGCGAAAAAATAAGAGAGAACAAAAAAATTGCTGTAAAAGCTGATTTAGAGTAAATGAGATTGCTATGAGCCTTAAAAATATCCCTATGCTATACATATTTAAATAATTCGTGTGGCCCTTATGTGTGATGCCTGTTGGCACACATTGAACGGCAATCAAAAGACATCAGCGAAGAGCATGTACTCAAAGACTCAACCCCTTTAAATAAGCCAATTTACATGCACACATGGTATATACATGTAAACACACACAAACACACAAAATACACATATTATACTAACAAATAGCGTGATAAAGCGTACAAATATTCTTAGCTGTCAATTTAAGAGCGCGCTGCCAAAGAGTGATTGTCGTAAAAGCCCTGGGCAACCGACCTGTTGCCAATTTTCACTTTCCATAAATTTAATCGTTGGCTGTTCTGTTGCCACCGCAAACGCGATTAACCCTCCATTAAGTGTTGCCATTGCCTTTTGTGGCAGGATGAAAGAAGTTTTAAACAATACGATTATATACACTTAATTTATTATTTGGATCACGACTCGGCACCTCTCGACTCTTCCACGATCATACATAGAGTGACGCGCTCGTAGCGCCTTTTTCCTTAACAGTCCTTATTGAGTATTACATTAGTGGTTAGTATGCTAGTGGTGGCCTGCTATTGTTGTGTGTTAGTGGTGGCATGCTACAACTCGGCCATCCTTACTTTTGGATCCCCTGATCACGTTTAATTTAAATTACAATTTTGCTTTTAGTTTCTAAGCATATTGTAGATTATGACTATTTTTATTTTTTTAACTTAATATACATCTTTAGTGAGATTCCTTCTTTTTTCCCAGCCTTGTTTTATAATTTGCGCGCTCCAAACACCTTGATACGGATTACGGGATACTTGGAAACCTTCAACGTCTTTTAATACAAACCTGAGTTTCTGAGAACTTTCGCTATTCTTCGGTATTAATCCACCTTTTTTATTAGTATTAGTCACCTTTTTTTATATACTTTCGGTTCTTTTTTTCTAAAGCTAGGCTTGTTTTTGCTTTTCCGTTGCATCAGCTCTGATTTCTTCTAAACTTTTCTCTGTTGGTATGACATGAACAACATTAAACTCGGCACTCAACACTTCTGTATTGCGTGTTGTTAAGTGCATATTCTACATCATCAACCCATATCTTATCCAGAGGATTTATACCACCCAACGTTGGATGTGTCGATCACTTTACCCTACCGGGGGCTATGTCCCGGTAGAAATCGTTTAAGCCGAGTACGTCAATTTCGGAAAACCGATTTGGCAAAACTTACTCGGCTGTTGGCCCTGACTGACTGGTCTAGCCTCTACGGGTCTGACAGTTTGGGCGTGGCAATCAGTATTTTTTATAATGCTTTAAATGCTTTATTTGATTTGTGTGTCCCTTATGAAACGCCAAACAGGTCAAACAAACCTGTATGGTTTACCAGAGAGTTGACAATCCTTAAAAATCGAAAATCTAAGCTCTACAAGAGTTTTAGAAAATCAAGCTCTCAGTTAGCATGTTCGGCATATTTGATTGCTCGTTCCAATTTTTCAGTCCTGAATAACCAATGTTATAGGAATTACCTGTCGAGGTGTAGATTACAGTTTCAGCAGGATCCTAAACGGTTTTTTGATTTCGTTAACACGAAACGAAAGTCATCAACACTTCCATCCAATATATTCTTCGAGGAAGTGAAAGCCAACTCAGATCAGGCCATTGCCGATCTATTTGCTAAATTTTTCAAAACGACTTACAGCCCTTCAGAGCAACCAGTCGTCATGCCTTACCCCTATCGGCTTAATGGCCCAAATTGCATTTTTATACCGGAAATCACAGAGACTGCACTACTTTGTGAACTTCAGGATATTAAGCCCATATTTTCGCCAGGACCTGATGGAGTACAAAGCTGTGTGCTTAAGTAATGTGCTCAGAGTCTTCTAAAACCTTTGCATAAACTGTTCAATTTGTCCGTGAAGTTATGCTCTTTTCCAAAAATTTGGAAAGAGTCATATATTATTCCATTGCATAAAAAAGGTAACAAATCTAATGCTAAAAACTATAGAGGTATCTCCAAGTTGTCTGCTGTCCCTAAGATTTTTGAGAACTTGATAACCTCTCATCTTCAACATCTTTGTAAATCTATGATTTCACCGTGCCAGCACGGATTCATGAAACATAGGTCTACCACTACTAACTTGCTAGAACTCACATTATTTGTTATCAAAGGCTTTGAAGAAAAGATGCAAACTGATGTTATTTACACTGATTTCAGTAAGGCTTTCGACACTGTAAGTCATAATCTATTAATTTATAAACTTCAACTATTGGGCTTTCCCAATAGTCTCACTCTTTGGGTTAAAGATTATTTAACCTTTAGATTTCAGAGGGTATTATTTAATGGCTCACTTTCTCAAGTGGTTCAGGTCACTTCTGGTGTTCCTCAAGGATGTCACCTTGGACCGTTATTATTTACGCTTTTTATTAACGACCTTCCGTTATCAATCACTCTCGGGTGCTAATGTATGCTGATGATGTAAAATTATGCATGTCGAATACATCTCTTCTGTCTGGTCATAAACTGCAAAGTGACTTAGACAATTTTCAAACTTGGTGCAGAACAAATTTATTGCATCTCAATGGCAGTAAATGTAAAGTTATGTCTTTTTACAGACGAACGCCCCACTTCAATACATATCTTCTGGATAACCAACCACTTGATCGGATTGAATGGGTTGAGGATTTGGGTATTCTAATGGACCCAAAGCTTAAATTCGACAAGCATATTTCTTCAATTGCAAATCGTGCATCAAGTGCCTTGGGGTTCATTAAGCGCTGGTCGAAGGAATTCGACGACCCCTACCTAACAAAAACCTTGTATGTGTCTTTTGTGCGACCGATTCTGGAATATGGATCTTGTATTTGGTATCCCAAATACAGGATTAATCAGGATAGATTAGAATCGGTGCAAGAACAATTCTTGCTTTTTGCTCTTCGGGGCCTTAACTGGGATAACTCTCTAAACTTACCTTCCTATCACAGTAGACTTTTACTAATAAATCTTCCTTCATTTTCTAACCGTAGAACAATGCTAGCAGTAACCTTTCTCCATAACTTAATAAATGGTGAAATAGATTCTTTAATATTAATCAACCAAATTAACTTTGCAGTTCCTATTAGATATACTAGAAATTTTGTACCTTTAGCTCTTCCACCCTGTTACTCTAACTATGCTATCCATAACCCCTTTCGGATCTTATGTGATACATATAATGATCTTTCCCACTTAATACATAGTGCTATTTCTATTTGTTCCCTAAAAAAACTTGTCTTGTCTCATTTGTCTACTTGTTCGCGATCTTCGTAACCGCACGCTACGCGGTGCGCCCCTCGGTCGGACGGGCGGGAGGTGGGTTGCTTTGTGCTAGGGTCCGAGCGTTAACAAGCCGGTGCTTGGTATGGTTGGGCCACTTGAATGTACTGTCCGTTAGTACATCTACGTCCAATATAAGATGTCCCAGTGTACGCCTTTTTTGGTTCTATTAACTTTGCTACCATAGACCCAAGACTTTCTGTTGGTTCTCTTAACTTGACCGTTAGCCTGCGGTGACCCTGTTGCTATCTTCATATGTTTAATTCCGCTTTCGTTCAAAAATTCATCAAACTCTTTTGAGGTGAAACAAGAACGACGGGCTGAAAAATTGCATTTCGCTTTGCAATATGCCCTGAAATAGTCTCTTAGTGCAGCAAATACTTCTTTTTTGTTTGTTGTCTTTGTTGCATACAGTCCTGTATATTTTGTAAAACCGTCTACGATCACAAATATGTGTTTTTTTTATACCCTTAACCCATGAAATGGGTAAAAAAGCTATTAACAAAATAACGAACATCTGTAAAATTTTTATTAAAATCGGTTAAAAAACACCGGATATATGATGAAACATTGGTACAGTGGTACACGTACATATATGTGTATGTCTATCAGACCAACCGACTTTCCGTATGTATGGTCAATGGTTAAGGGTATCTTCTATTTGAGCTTACTCGACTAGAGCCTTCTTACTTATTTTTATCTACCGGAGTCGACAGGTCTATAATGGTCAATGTGTATTAGCTCAAATTGCTAATATTGCAATGCAATAAACTTTCCCCTTTTCCTGGCGATAAAGCTATGCATTTTAAACAGTTTTCAATATGCGAACAGCATTTTTCTTTAATTGTGGGAAACCAGTAACTTTTATTTATTAGATTTGTCATTTTGGCTCTGCTTACGTATCCTATTTTATTGTGGTATTTGTAAACGACATGCTCCTCAATATTTTCAGGTACATAAAATTATACTCTATCATCGTTTGTTAATCGATAAATTATTCTGTTTCGCATTTCAAAAAATTTGTGCTCTGATGTATCTAACAATTTTTTAAGTAAGCTTGGCAAATAACTAAATTGTCTTCAATGCTGTTTGTCTTCACTATCAGAATATTACTGCATCTACTTACAACGTTTTGCATTTTTGTTCCTGCTTTGGGAACTAGTTCGTAGTCGTACTCTTGGAGCTCTGTATGATCAAGGGTTAAGGGTATCTTTAAGTCGAGCTTACTCGACTAGAGCCTTCTTACTTGTTTCGAATAGTTGCTGTAGCAATTTTCTATTGAATGCAATTCCGTTATCCAATTTTTGCAGCTCTTATGTGTGACACAGCACTTCTGGTCTTTCTCGTCGCTCATCGATCCTAACGGTTCTTGCATTATCGCTGTGTCTTCTGTTTCGCCGACGTCTTTTGGCGCATGCGATTGAACTTGCTCTATGGCTAAAGTTTTGTGTGACGTAATCCCTGACTGCTCGGTATTGCTATAAATTTTGACAGTTTTAAACGACGCATTTATTATTTGGATCACGACGCGGCACTTCTCAACTCTGCCACGATCATATATAGAGTAACGTGCTACCACCGCGCTATCGTCTTCTTCCTTAACAGTCCTTATTGAGTATTACATTAGTGGTTAGTGTGCTAGTGGTAGCCTACTGTTGTTGTGTGTTAGTGGTGGCCTGCTACACTTTTTTCTTCTTCTTTCTGCCCTCCCCATACCTCAACAAGTATTACAATGTGGTTGCTGCATTGCTTGACTATCTATTATGTGCAGCGGTTTGCAACGATTAAATAGAAAGATTGCTCGACTGAAAAATGCCACAGGATTAAATCATTAATCATGTTATGCAATCAATATCAGTACAGTTTTTTCAATACGCTGTTTCACTTACGTTATTTCGTTAGGAGCAATAAGCAGCGTTTTTTGTATAAAAGCTATAGGTGACTAGAGGTGACAAAAAGTTGAGATTTATTGTTGTCAAGTTTCTCAAAATTTAAGAGCATTAATTGGTGCGGCATAAAGAGGTTGACAGATCACTAACACACTTTTAACAAGTAAGAAGGGTCTAGTCGAGTAAGCTCGACTAAAAGATACCCTTAACCCTCGACCATTCAGACGGACAGACGGTCGGGCTGACAGACACACTCATATGTACGTGTACCGCTGTACCAATGCTTGATGGTTTAATATCTCCGGTGTTTCTGAACCGATTTTAATCAACATTTTACAGAAGTTCATTGTTTTGCTAATAGTTTCAATCCCCATTTTCAAGTTTTCGATTTTCGAGATTTTTTGTTATCGATTACATGTGTATATCGTAAGCCCAAAAAGTAATCGAAAATTTGGAACAAACTTGCTCTGCCTAGGAATTAGGAGAGCTTATATCCATATTCTGAAGTCTCTGGCATTTGTAGTTCCTGAGATCGACGCGTTCATACAGACAGACGGACATGGCTAAATCGATTCCGCTGTTGAGGGGTCGGAGAAGCTTCCTTCTGCCTGTTACACACTTTTGCACAAAACCATTATACCCTTTTTTACCCATTTCATGGGTTAAGGGTATAAAAATAAAGAAAATATAACTAATATGGGGCCGTTAAAACCATAAGACGTTTTCTTTCGAAACAATAATTTTAAAAAAATGCAATAAATAAAACGCACTGTATTAGAAATCTACCTTATAAGTGAATTAATGATTGAATCAATATTGCCCTGTACGTGCACCAAATTTATCTAGGCTTTATTCAACGGCAAGTCTATTCTAACTTCGAAATATTGAACATTATTTTGTATACACTGCGTGTTGGTAACAAAATCACAGAAACAATATTATCTTGGATTTTCTTTAGAGACTTTATATTTTACTTAAATTAATTATGTCAAGTATAAATTTAGAAATATTTCTGTTTTATAGGGTATACTCAGGAATGAACAAGTATTTATAAAACGAGCCAAATGTGTTAAAAATGTTCATATCATGCTTTTGTGCGCTGCTCCATAAAAGGCCAACAACAAACAGTCATGCAGTCAAAAACAAGTAAGAAGGCTCTAGTCGAGTACGCTCGACTAGAAGATACCCTTAACTCTTGATCATACAAACGGACAAACGGTCGGGCTGACAGACATACACATATGTACATGTACTACTGAACCAATGCTTGATGGCTTCATATCTCCGGTGTTTCTCAACCGATTTTAATGAAATTTTTACAGAAGTTCATTATTTTGCTTATAGTTTCCATCCTCAATTTCAGTTTTTTGAAACTTAAGATTTTTTTGTTATCGATTACATGTGTATATCGTAAACCTGAAAAGATATCGAAAATTTGAAACAAACTTGTCATGCCTAGGAATTAGGAGAGCTCATATCTAATATTTGGAGTCTCTAGCTTTTGTAGTTTCTGAGATCGACGCGTTCATACATACAGACTGACGGACAGACGGACGGACAGACAGACGGACATGGCTAAATCGACTCGGCTGTTGATGCTGATCAAGAATATATATACTTTATGGGGTCGGAGAAGCTTCCTTCTCCCTGTTACATACTTGTGCACAAAACCATTATACCCTTTTTTTACTCATTTCATGGGTTAAGGGTATAAAAAACAACAAGTAGCTATTTAAATTGGAAAACTATTAGAGAAAGAAAATATTTTAAATTCGTCCGTTTTATGGAACTGAAAAACATTAAGAAAGAGAACACGAGCGAAAGAGAGTAGGGAAAGTCTGTGTGTGTGTGGTGGTGAGCCATAAACAAAACTGAAAGTATTTATAACATGGAAACACGCGTCGCATTTGGTCGACTGAACTTGGCCCCTAACCAACTCATAGTCATTTACATATAGCCAACACACAAGCACACACATATATACAACAAGTAAGAAGGCTCTTGTCGAGTTAGCTCGACTAGAAGATAACTCTTAACCAAACACACGGACAAACAGCCGGGCGGACAGACATACACATCGATCCTCATTTTGAAATTTAAGATTTTTTTGTTATCGATTCCATGTGTATATCGTTAACCGGAAACAAACTTGCTATACCTAGGCTGTTTTTTCTGATCAACAATATATATACTTTATGGGGTCGGAGAATCTTCCTTCTGCCTGTTACATATTCTTGCACAAAACCATTATACCCATTTCATGGGTAAGCGTATAAAAAGTAATGGAATTGGAGCACTACGCGGTCATTAAAAGCCATGCACGTTAATCACGTGGCATGAAAAGTCACGCATACGTAGCGGACCTCAGGGTGCTGCAGCTCCCTATATATATATATATGCATCTACTTATAAACGTACATACAAACTTACATGCAAAGAAATGTTCAAGTGGGAGAATACAACAAGTAAAAAATTTAATAAAACGCATGTAACTGCACCCTCCACAAAAACAAAAAAAAAACAAGTAAGAAGGCTCTAGTCGAGTAAGCTCGACTAGAAGATACCCTAAACCCTTGACCATTCAGACGGACAGACGGTCGGGCTAACAGACATAGACATATGTACGTGTACTACTGGATCAATGCTTGATGGCTGCATATCTCCGGTGTTTCTTAACCGATTCTTATGAAAATTTCACAGATTGTTCATTATTTTGTTAATACTTCCAATCCCCATTTTTAAGTTTTCGAAATTTTAGATTTTATTGTTATCGATTTCATGTGTATATCGTAAACCGGAAAAGTTATCGAAAATTTGAAACAAATTTCCTAGGGATTAGGAGAGCTCATATCCAAAATCTGGAGTCTCAAGCTTTTGTAGTTTCTAGATCGACGCGTCCATACATACGGACAGACGGACATGGGTAAATCGACTCGGCTGTTGATGCTGATCAAGAATATATATACTTTATGGGGTCGGAGAAGCTTCCTTCTGACTGTTACATACTTTTGCACAAAACCATTATACCCTTTTTTTTACCCATTTCATTTCATAAAAACAACAAGTAAGAAGTTTTTGTCGATTATGCTCGACTAGAAGATACCCTTAACCCTTGATCATACAGACGGACAGACGATCGGGCTGGCAGACATACACATCGTGTAATACTGTACCAATGTTATTATATCTCCGGTGTTTCTCAACCGATTTTAATCAAATTTCATAGGTTTTCATTATTTTGTAAATGTTTTCTCCACTTTAGATTTGGAAAACAATCTCCATATCCTAGGCAGAAAGAGGTGATAAAAAACTGTTTGGGTTTCCAAAATACAATCGAGGATTATAAATTGGAATTCAAATAAAAGATTATTTTCATGAAATCAAATCCTTACGTGCTTAGAAAACCCGATAACCGACAATAATGCACTAATATTCAATAAACGGTTTAGCATCTTAATTGTAAGCATTTATTTAAGCAGATATTTTAAATTCAAATAAAATGATCAATATCTCTCACAGACAACTTCTATAAAAATGTAAATGCTATCATTGTTTTTTTGTTTATTCAGGCCCAATGTCTGACATCGCCTGTATGCAAGACTAGAAAATATTCTGTAGACAACGTTTTATTTATTTTAATTATTATAACAAACATGAACTTAACTTTAAAATATTAACAAAAAAAAAGTAAGAAGGCTCTAGTCGAGTACGCTCGACTAGAAGATACCCTTAACCCTTGATCATACAGACGGACAGGCCAGTCGGGCTGACAGACATACTATTATGTACATGTACTACTGGACCAATGCTTGATGGCTTCATATCTCCGGTGTTTCTTAACTGATTTTAATTAAATTTTTACAGAAGTTCATTATTTTGCTTATAGTTTCAATCCTCATTTTCAGTAATTTTAAATTAAAGAATTTTTTGTTATCGATTACATATGTATATCGTAAACCTGAATAGTTATCGAAAATTTGAAACAAACTTGTCATGCCTAGGGATTAAGAGAGCTCATACCCAAAATCGGAAGTCTCTAGCTTTTGTAGTTTCTGAGATCGACGCATTCATACATACAGACAGACAGACGGACATGGGTAAATCGACTCGTCTGTTGATGCTGATCAAGAATATATATACTTTATGGAGTCGGAGAAGCTTCCTTCTGCCTGTTACATACATTTGCACAAAAACATTATACCCTTTTTTTACTCATTTCATGGGTTAAGGGTATAAAAAAACAAGTAAGAAGGCTCTAGTAAAGTGAGCTCAACTTGAAGATATCCTTAACCCTTACAATTTTTTAAATTCAAGTTTTTTTTGTTATCGATTCCATGTGTGTATCGTAAGCCTAAAAATTTATCGGAAATTTTAAGCATACTTTCTATGCCTGGGAATTAGCAGAGGTCATATCCAAAGTCTAGAGTCTCTATGCGTTCATCCATACGGACGACGGACGGACAGATGGACATGGCTAAATTGTCTCGGCTGTTGATGCTGATCAAGAATATATATACTTTATGGCCAGAGAAGCTTCCTTATGCCTGTTACATACTTTTGCAAAAAACCATTATACTCTTTTATACCCATTTCATCGCTAAAGGGTATAAAAATACAGCATTGTAGGGAGTATGTTTAAAACAATTTATATGTTTTGCGTTCATATAGAGATTTCAGGTTCGATATTTAACAAGGTAATAGGTTTTGAATTGATAAAGTTGCATTAAGCTATAAATTTAAAAATACTTTTATTTTATAAATATATTTAATCCTACATATAAAAAGATGTACGCACAGAAGCTTTTAAAATTTTTAATTCCCAAAAGGAATATAACTCATTTCTATAGTCTTATTAATGAAATTATATAATTTCTGGGAACATCAATGCTGGCACACGTTGTTGACTGTTTAAGTTAAGCTTATGGCACTGCTAAAGGCTTATAGAAGTTGCCTAGCCAACCTATAATATTATAGTGGACACTAAGTGTTCACATAATGCTTGGCCTTCAGGCTCCTAACGCATTTGCAAGCCACTTGGCTGTAGCTCAAAATCGATACAGAGCCATACACAAACATGCAGTCAAACACAGAGCCCTTTAAATACCTAAAAAAAAAATAGGCGCATAAGACCAGACATCATTTGGTCTACCTGAATAACATTGTAGCCTTAAATTACTTAAACTACAATTTTGCAATGTACTTTGCCTGGTTGCAACAAAATTGTTATCAATAATATGGTCGAGTTGATGGTTTTTATATTGAAAACCGACCCAACGGGCGCCTGATGTTACCGGAATTTGAAGAGAAGCTCGTATTTGTAGGCCCCAACATGTCCGAGGACATTCATTAAAAATCCAATGGGCACCAACATTTATTGGACTGCAAGAACGGATGCTGATATGAACAAGGACAAACTCAGTTTATTGCCAATTCGTTATAGATCATCGGGGCGCATACTTAATATGAAAATCTCTAACTTTCGAATAACGCACATGATACGTATGTACATATATATCTGTCATTTGGCGCAGCACATTTTCTAATTTCAGATTATACAATTATATCATGTCCTCATAATTTATCTCCATTCTTTCGACATAAACTCACTTTATCATTTGTAGTTACTTTTTAGTTTGTTAAACAAGTGCTTTTATTATGGCACAGGATAAATGAACTCTCATTAACAAACGTTTTATATGCTGCTCTTATATGACGTTAACGGTAAGCAGCTGATTGCGAACACACTCACAGACTGTATATTCATGACCAACAATTGGCCATACATAATTAGACACACAAGTAACCTAGTTTTTTATCAAATAATAATGTACAATCTAAGCAGCTGAATTTAAATGAGTATTATAGCAAATCCATTGAGTGTCTGATGGATACCCTCTACAGTCTCAATGAAGATCTTTATAATGGTACGTAAATCGTGAAATGAGATAAGTTAAGAAAACCTTGGAATTACGATAAAAATTAACTTTTGCCAATTTTGATTATATTTGTTTTTAGATCATTTTTATGTACACGCTTTAATTTTTCAATCAGGCGACGAAGCCCCGGAAACGACTCGTAGCAAAGAAAGCATGTTATGCTACGGTTCTTTTATTTTTTTATATCAAATTATATTATTTTATTATATATAAAAAACATCCTTTTCTTGGAATCGCTAAAAATTAAAAGTATATAGTCTATCAACCATTTTATCGAGTTAGGCAGCAAAATGCGCAATGTCATTAAATCCAAACACTCTAGTCGAGTAAGTTTGACAATTAAAGATTTTAGTGTTATCGATTACATGTGTTTATTGTAAACGGGAAAGGTTATCAAGCATTTTATACATTTTTACTGGCTAGGGATTAAGAGAGCTTATATCTAAAATCAGGAGTCTCTAGTTCATAGTTTCGGGGATCAACGCATTCATACATACAGACGTGTCCGTATGTACGCCTGCTTTATTTTGGCTGTTAATACTGATCAAAAATATATATATAGATTTTGTACCTTTTTAGTACCCGTTCTACAAGGGTTAAGGTTATAAATAGAAAGTAATTAATAAGTTTTAATAATAAAAAAACCAACATTTTTTTAGAACTTGAAACAATTTTGCTGTAAATACTGAGAAAAGCGAGTTGTGGCTTTTTCTTTGAAAACAGAGAAAGTGTCTTTTTCCGTCAATTACTAACAAAGATTTCTATCAGTCAACAAATTTGTACACTACGACGCAATTCGAAATTTGATTGCACTAACTGAGAACAAATAGATCTCGACGAGCACCATAGAACGCACATCTTTTTATATCAGTAGAATATTTATCTAAATCACAAAACTGACTTTGACCTGACATTCAGACGCGAGTACCTTGAAAATCTAACTGTGTTTGCCCTGTCAGCGTTGCGTCTTTAGTCCGCCTCTCTTCCAGTTTTCATGCGTCCCTCTGTCAATCTCTCTCTTGCTCTCACACTCTTGTCTATCTTTCTCACTTTTGTCTATCTGTTTGCGTTTTTTTTTTTTTGCGTCGTGTTGCCGTGTAGTTATCTACGTTTCAAGTTTACCAAATTGCATAGCAATGAGGTGATTTAAAATTGGTTGTGTGGGTATTTTTTCTTATAATCTCGTATGTGTGCAACTCGAGCTCGCAACACACATGACTACAAATGCATTTAATACAATTTGTATGTATGTGTATGTGTAAGGTTAACAGCGTTACTGGTTTAGAATTAGAAATCCGGAAACTTTACTTCCAAGTGGTTCTTAAATTTTTAATGATTTTAATTTTTTTCAGGCATTGAAAGGAAATAATAAATTGTTAATTTATTAATATATACATATTCTTTTCAATGGATTCATAAAGAAATTTTATCCTTATACCAGTATTAAAACAGGTGATAAATTGTGCGACCACAAAGAAAGATATGAATGCGGGAGATATTCGGTATTCGGTATTTGGAGATGTCATCTCTAGTTTGAAAACTGTAAACGTTTTTTTTTTATATTTAAAGGGGGCTGCGGTAGGCAGTTGTGTGAGATATATCACTGTTGAAAAGGCACTGGTTAATCATGCGAATTTTGTATAAATTTCTAATGCACATTTTTGGGTATGTTAACAGCTTTCTTCCTACCAATATAATGACTGTAGCTTAAAAACTGTTGAAAATACGGGTATTTTCGTTTAAAAAGAGAACACAGGGGCAATAGAAGTTTGCTTAATAACAAAACTTTTGGAGCTGAGTATTGTGGTGACTCTCTTTTTGCATGGTAACGTGTTTCGGATTGTTATCTTTTAAACTAAATAACCTTTATTAAATTTCAAGCAATTTGTACAATTTTAATAAATATAATTTAATGTTTCTAAGACACTATGCGACAGAAAAGACGTGGTTTTAAGGTATGCGGGATGTGAACAAAAAAAAAAGTTTAATATTAAAATTTAATATAAACTATATTTGAGTTTAATATTTTTCTGTATCAACTTAAATACGGCCAACCTTAAAATTAAAACCGTTGATTTTACTATTTCATAGTAATTCTTAAGTTAACATTGCAAATTTTTGTACTCGATGCTAAATCAATTGTTGTTGTAAGACAAATAGTAGTATTAACCTAAGATATGCTTATTTATACTAGTTTTTTCATGGAAAAAATGTTATTATTGATTTAGAAATGTTATTATTGAACTCAGGCACTTAAAACTGATATCCGATAATTGAGAACCACAAACACCTGTAGAAATATTTGAATCAAATAATTTAGCCAAAAAGCATACTCCTTGACTAGTTGTGCTTTTAAACTATAATTTAGCTAATGTGATAATTAACACATAAAATATGATTATTAAAGATTATAGAAATGTGACAATTTACATCGTGGTTCACCACCATATTTTCAATATATATACACTGATTAAAACATTTAAAATGCTGACAATCAAAATACCATTTTGAATACATTTGTTGGCTGATTTTTTATATTTTACCTGGAGTTTATTTCAACCACATAAACGTGCAGATTTTGTGACAATGACAGCGGCTGTCCACTTACAAGGAAACAAATACATAAGATCTACCTACACACACGTGTGAAAACATATAAACTGCAAATGTTTGTTTTACGTGGCTTAGTGACTATAAATATGTAACTTGTATTCAGTATTTGTATGCGTGTTCTGTGTGTGAAATGGTTTTTTCTTGCGGCTTTTACTGGCAAGTGTATGCTTAAGCGACTTGCTGATTCTGCTTCTTCTATTCTATTGCATTAAGTTGATTTCGCGCATCAATGAATTTTGGTGCTGCCACAACTTTGGTTTGATTTTCTTTCGGCTAAGACTCTTATAGAACTCTGTCGCTAAGCCACTTTTACACGCTGAATCAAATACTTGCGCTTCGTGAACATTTTAGCTCAAAAAACAAACTATACACTTTTACATATGTGTATTTATTTATATATGTATGTATATACGAAAATTAGTGTCATAAAGTAGCCAATTTGATTGAATAAACACAACAGAAAAAAATAAAAGTGATTTTAGCTACGCTCAAATTAAAACGGATCAAGGAATACAAATTTGTATTTCTAAAAATTAAGTTTTTTATTAATTGTTTTCTTTTTGTCGCCTTGACTCCTGGTGACTTTCGTTCTAATGAAATCTAATTAACTTGGCAACACAAAAGAAGATTTCGTAACAAATTGAGAGTACCAGTATTTGAGCCCACTCCCTATTATACAAATCTTGCAAAAAGGTCAAAGGTCGAACTAAACTGATTCAAAAGAAAATTTCGAGTTATTAGTGTCAATTAAAATTAAAATCCCTAACAAATATTTGTAAAGAACCTTGAATACAAGTGTCTGAAAAGTTTTAGCGCCTTTAAGCGCAGTCTCCGGTAAATCACATACGAGAGTAATTTTTTAGAACAGAGTTATTATTTTCTGGTTGAAACGGATAGGAAATTTATTACATTTATAATTAAACAATATAGGTTTATTTCCGTTTACGCTTCCGGGTTAGCTCGAATGAAATGTTTTGCAAAACACAAAAGTTTATAATAATTTTTTTTTTATATATCATCACATGTCCTTTCCTAGTCTAAAAAAATTTGCCTTGCATTACATGAATACTTTATTTATTTTTGCTACACATTTTGACACTCTTTAAATCATTTAAGTCTTTATTCGTGCACGAACATAAATATACAAATTTTAAGTAAACAACAAAAAATATTTCAGATTACATAGAGAAAATAAATAAACAAACTAATTTTTTTTAATGCAAAATTTATTATATCAATCTCAAAAAACAATGTAAGAAATTTGGTAAAGTTGATTTATATTTACTAATTATTCAAAATTAACAATGCTGTAGCCTAATGTCAACCAGTATTCAAACCAGCTACAAAATATGTAGGCCTCTCTTTATTAATGCTAATTACAGTTGTTTCAACTTAAGATCTTTATCCACTAAAAGCCGCAACAACATTTAGCGATTTTCGACAACAAACTTCAAGTCTAATTTTTGTTAATTTACTATGTGTCGACCGCAGACCAAGGTGCGGCGGCGTATGAGGGGGTAATATGTTGGTAAACTTTTATTTTCGGTTGCTCACTGTCAGAGCGCCTAATTGTATGCAGTAATTTATTTTGAAAGTTTTGCGAATTTTCTCATTTAATGCGCTGCTGAGCACTTTCGCTGTGCAACACTTTCACGTTATTAGAAAATTCCAGTAGGTGAAAGATTTATGCCACGGCCATAAGGCTTCCAATAGCATATACATACAGATTTTACATATATATTTAGTAGATGACACCTCTACAGACAGTTTCAGACAGAATTCTTTTATTTGATTGGCATATTTGCTTTAAAATTCATTTAAGACTCACCTTTTAGATTACCCGCGCATTCGAGCAGCTGAAACGCCGGAAAATGCTGAAAATACAATGATTGTTGTTTTTAGCTGTACATCTGAACGATTTTGTTATATCAATTAAAGTTGATATTGTTTATAATTGTTGTAATTGTTTTTATTGTTAATTTCGCAAAATTTCAACTGATTCAATAAACAAATTAACTAAATTTTTACAACATTTGCACAGATGCGTTATGGAAAAAACTTTAACACAATATTTCAACACACAATTTTTTTTCGTTTTTTTCCCCTGATTTTAAGAGTTTCCATTTCACTCATAGTATTTATTTAGCCTTTTTTTTATCTCGCTTCATTTATTTTTCTTGCAGCTTGATGTTCGTTTTTTCCAGCATTAAAGCAAGAAGAGATATTTGCCATTGGCATTGACCAGAAAGATCTTTTTGCTTATCTCGTTTTTATACCCTTAACCCATGTAATGGGTAAAAAAAAAGGGTATAATGTTTTTGTGAAAATGTATAATATGTAACAGACAGAAGGAAGCTTCTCCGACCCCATAAAGTATATATATTCTTGATCAGCATCGACAGCCGAGTCGATTTCGCCATGTCCGTCTGTCTGTATGTATGAACGTGTCGATCTCAGAAACTATAAAACTAGAGACTCCAAATATTGGATATGAGCTCTCGTATTCCCTAGGCAGGACAAGTTTGTTTCAAATTTTCGATAACTTTTCAGGTTTACGATATACACATGTAATCGATAACAAAAAAATCTTGAATTTCAAAAAAGTGAAAATGACGATTGAAACTATAAGCAAAATAATTAACTTCTGTAAATTTCATTAAGATCGGTTGAGAAACACCGGAGATATGAAACCATCAAGTATTGGTACAGAACTACACAGTCATATGTGTATGTCTGTTAGCCCGACCATCTGTCCGTCTGTATGGTCAAGAGTTAAGGGTATCTTCTACTCGAGCTTACTCGACTAGAGTCTTCTTACTTGTTTTTTTGTGTATTTGTTTGGTTTACGATTAAGATTTACGATATTAGTTGACGTTGCTTAAAGACGATCTCGGTTCTGTGCTTCGTGTATGCTTTTAGCCTTGTATTTATGACTTTGGCAAAGCTAATGGTAAACAATTGGAAATATAGCTGTCTGACAGAACGAACTGTGGAATACTCTAATACCAGTATCAGTATAAAAATGATTGTTAGAGTCTGCTTGCGAATAGAGAGTATGGAGTGGGTGACATGGACGTTCTATCTAAAATTACTGTATATCTTAGGGGAATGTCACTAGCTATCATACAGACAGATATCATGGATTTTGCACATAAGCATACCTTCAGTATCAGGGTATGAAAGGCGTTTATAGAGCAGAAGCCATCTGACAACCTTTTTTAAACAAAAATGCTCAGTAAATTTTTTAACTTACGAGATTTTTGGATTAGGGATAACACATGCATGTGGATGTACTAATAAATGTTGCCAAACTAAATAAATTATTTAATTATCGTGGATTTTTTAATTAAGATACTTTTTGTGGCCACCAGTTTTACAAGTACTTGGTGAAAACAAATAATTGTAAACAAAAATTAAAATACATTTCACATGCAACAATATGTGCCCAGACACGCTCTCGTTTATTGCCATTGTATTGCATTCATTTCTAAACAATCGACACGTTACGTGAGTAAGCAAAAAAAAAATAAAAAAAACTTAAAGAGCGCGTGGGTGAGTAAGGAAGTCAGAGTGTAAGCTAAATCAAAATGCGAGCAAGAGAGATGAAAATGCAAATATCGATCAAGCAAATTGAAAAAGGCACGCGCAATTATCATGGAGAGAGCAAATGAGTGTAAGTGCTCTCGCACAATGAAAACACGTTGACGATCATCGCTGACAGATGCTGCGGTTAGCGGTGCGCACGCATCGACGTCAACTGAGAATAAGAGGCATGGTAGGATGGGAAAATGTTAACGAAACAAACAGAATCAAAAATAAATTCTGTGCGTTTGTGGTGCAATTTGCTACAGAAATAACCTATGAACAAAATAATATTGAATAATTTGAAGCAATAACAGCAAATCTATTCATACACACAAATGTATGTAGATACGTGCATATGTATATGTGTTTATATTGAATATTAGCATATCTCAATTGTTGTCAAGTTCAATGCACACACACACACACGTGAATCACATGGCATCTTCGACGCCAACTGCACTCGAATTGTTTATACCGCACAGAAATGATGGACAGTACTTGATATTGTTATATTCCACGAAAGATTTGTGTAATGGCACTTTTTATTGCGTACTTTGCTTTATTTAATGAAGCACTTTATTTTTTGCAATGCAGAAATAGCACGACGTCGGCATAAATTTTACAAAGAATATTTTATATTTTTGCATTCGCTTTAAGCGCAATATACACGAATCACGTTGAGACCGCAAACACAAATAAGCACATTGTGAGCGCCAACTTTTACTCTTTTCGTTTTGGCTTTGTAGCGCTGCACAGCTGTTGATCGAAACTGGGGTAGTAGCAGCAGTGTTACCACACCAAATTCGGAGTGAAAAATCGTTGTTTTTTGAATTCTTCACAATTATTATTTATTTTTTTTTTTACAATTTGACAAACATTCATTTCATTTACAGTGTTTAATAATTAAATATACCTACGACGCAACCGTTTGCTGACCTTCACACAGCGCAACTTTCCACTTTCGTTTAATTACATGTACAACTTTTAAACACGCACACGTTGAGATTCAGTTTTCAAGTAGTCCACATAAGCAAAATCGTTTTCGAGCAGGTGCATTAATAGCGTCTTAACACTGTGACTATTCAAACCCGACTGAGTGTCGCAATTCGGAAACATTCTTTATATACACATATCTCTGCAGGATAGTCGTCGTTGGTTTTACGGGGTTAAGCATTCAATGCGCAAGCGCAAAGCATAATTGGTGTCAGCTCAATGCTCAATAAAAAATGATTTAGGGTGAGAGCGCCCTCCGTGCTGTGCAACAGCTTTCGCTTTCGCAACTCCAGGCTAAACTTCGCAATCGTCGAGCACAACCTGCACTTTCCCATCAGCACAAACGAAATCCCCCCTTAAAGCAACAAGCCTTTAAAACGTATAGTGTGCCAATAAAAAATAAAACATATGAAGACAGTTCGGCTTTATGCAAGAGGTCATCATTTGCCAAGAGCACATCCATGGCACGTGCCACAAACTGTCCATGTCGATGTCCCAACTGTCATGACCTAGCACAACCACATGGATCAACCAGAAAATTCAATCCGAAATATCAATTGATTCTTTTGCAATTTCATATATAACTTTTTGCATTTAATTTTATTATTATTATTTGCGAAATTCAGAGTTTTTTGGTAAATTTCACCTTTGAAATTGTGAGTACCCCACTGCAGGCAATTTTTTAATATCGTATCGTTGATCAGCTGCTTGATGATGTTTTTTTCTTTTTTTCATAAGCTGAAATGTAAAATTAAAATGGTGTAGTTTTCAGATGGTAATATTAGTATTTATTCATTCAAAAATATTACTCATTCAACCATTGATTTTAATCTTTGTTTTACAACGTATTGTCAACTTAATTCATTGCGCAGTCGACGTTCTCGTTTCCATTCCCGAACCTTCTCCCGCTTCATATCATTTCGTGAGCGACGCTGTTGTAGCATTTGGACATTGCGATGGCGTAACTTTGTGGCATTTATGTCGAATGCATCAAAATGCGTTACCCGGGCGGGAGACTGCTCAATTCCCAGGCCAGTGCGCTGCTTGCGCAACACAGTCTTTACTGGGTAGAGGCGACCACTTTGTGTCGGTCCCAGACCATGTTCGCGGTCCCAGCCCTGTTTAACCATTAGCTGGAGGCCACGATTTCTTGCGGGGATGTTGAACTTTTGTAGTCTGTGGTCGAACATTGATTTTATGTTGAACTGATGCACCGTGGAAGTCTGGTGTGTACGCCACGTGGACTCCTTGTAATCTCTTTGACACACTTGACAATAGAATTGAGAGACAGTGGTTGCGGTTGGCTCATCTTCTTCATTAAAAACACATTTGACTTCACCTTCTAGAAGTTGTACAATGCCCGCATATTCTTTTCTTCTGGCCAACTTCAAGGCCGTATTGCCACTTTTGTCAGCAATATTTGCATCGGCACCTTTTTGTAGCAGCCAGGCAACTGCATCCTTTGCTCCTTCACAAGCTGCCATCATTAGTGCTGTCCATCCATAATCATCACAGATATTTAGCTGTCTTTTCTCAGTGAAGCACATCTGGGACAACGCCTTTACATTGTTTCTTGTCGCCAGCCGAAAAAAAATGTTAGTGTTGAAGGGCACATGTGGTTTTTTTTTATCAGGGCAAGATATGTTCGTTGTGCTTGTTGGAACTGCTTTTCCTGTCACTGATGTCTCAAGAATTTGTTTGTAAAACCGCTGCGCTTCAGCGCCACTCAAGCAATCGATTGTATGTTTTTTCTCTACAATACCCTTTTCTTGTGCAGCAGCTTCAGCGCGAACAAAGCGTTTGAGTGGAACACGTAGTGTGGTTAATGCAACCCAGTTTGGATGCAGTTCATCGCCAGTCGAATTCATTCACAATATTTAAGCAAGTTGACTAGCACCGAAAAAAATTGGCAGCAGTGTGACCGCTCCTAAATACGAAAAATACTTATTTTCAATCTAAAGTCTACCCAACAAATATACTATTTATAACTTAATCGTAAAATATGTATTTTAATATGCCCGCGAATTTAAATGTAATGTATAATGGCAACCGTAATACTCGTTAGTTGTCTGGTAAATGGCAGTGCTAGCAGAAAAAGCATAGGAAGTCCAAAAGAAGTAACTAGAGACAATCCGGTGGTCTCCCCGTGGCCGACTCGCTTGGGTGGTCACATTTTTTTGATATAATATATATTTAAAAGTGTAATGGTCAGATATAGCTAATTTTGGCAAATTATCTAACTGCCACAAATGAAGATAAAAGTTTCCACTTGATAGCTTAATAGCTGAGGAAACAGGCACACATGTCTATATCGCAATGGTGATCAAGAATATATAAGCTTTATGGGGTAGAATATTATTCGTTCTATGCCTTACATACTTCATGGGGAATTATAATACATTTTTTAAATGTGTAATAAATACAATAATTAAAATCAGTTCAGCTAATGTTGCGACAGCTTAACGAATTAAAGAAGAACCTAACAAATTTTAAATTTGAATTTTTTTAGATAATTTAATTTATTGTGTTCAACAGATCACATATTTGCGTTTTAAAACTTTGTTAGGTCGAATTATTTATTTTGCAACCATCAATATTCGATAATACACATATGAATAGCATATCGACCATCTCTATTTATCGAACATCTATCATTGCCTCTAGCCCCAACGCCATCCAAGCGCGGAAATGTCAATTTCACAAGATTTGTTTAAATAGCTTGAAAAATACAAGGATCATAAATGCATTACCTGCAAAAGTATTAAAAAAACCAATGCAAAAAGAAGTATCATAATACAGTGCGCTTGGGCAACAGCAAAGAAGACACAGGTTTTCCAAAAGTGCGCTGTAAAAATCAATAACTGTAAGTAGAACACGCACACATGTAAAACGGTGAGCCTCTGTGAGCAACCAGCACCCATACACAATGTCCGACGAAGAAGAAGAATCCTTGTCCGAGGGCTTTTCTGCCAGCGAAGAGGATGAATGGAAGCCTGGAAAAGATGTTCGCGGTGGTGAATCCTCTGATGATGATGACAGCGAATTTGAGGAGATGGCCGGTAGCGGTGCTGCCACAGGGGGCACCAGTGGTCGCTCATCAGCGTGCGCAACACAAAAAAAGAGGCAAGTAAACTGATCAATTTAAAAATACTTAATCCAATTGATCCATATGTATAGGGAACAAAAACCGCCGAGCGGTATAAAAGGCGCCTCCGTAAAGAAACGCAAACCGAGCGGTCAATCTCTGCGTTCCAAATTATACAATAAATATCGTCCACCGCCGAAAACGTTTCCCACATCGCCCACACAAAATTCACCGTCGGCATCGGCTTCGGGCTCTGCCAGTCGTTTAACAGCCTCAAAAAACGCCAAAACGCCCAATGAAAGCAACAACGCAGACTCCAGCAGCGAATCAAGTGTCGATGACTATTTGGTCAATCCAGATGATATTGACCTGCGCTCCAGTTTCTTTACGGTCACCAAAGAGAAATCGCCAGCGCCACAATTTGATTGCAATGCGGGCATTTCAAACTTGTCCAATTCCGGATCCGGTTCCGAGGATAACAATGATAGCAGCCTCGAGGACATTGCCAGCAACAAGGTCTTCGATTTTCGTGGCTTACTCGAGAATGCCAATAGCCTAGAACGCACCAGGAAAGCACTGCTGAGTAAACGCAACGCCACGGCCACACCTCCAGGCAGCCAGACGCGTCGCAGTAGCAACGCTGCAGCAATGGATGTCAACGCACTGCTTGCATTGGGCGAAAACCAAAATTACGCAAATGAGCCAAACGAACATCAACAAACGATTGTTAACACGGAGCGTCGACGTTCTGTATCAAGTGCAGCAGGAAAAACTACTGCCAAAGATGTGCAACAGCCGCCGCCGTTGGATGGTCCATCGCGTTTATGCAAGACCAAATCGACACGCATTAAGCGTCATACAAAAACGCGTCCAGCATCCACTGTGATCGCAGCTGGCGATACAGACGACTCTGACTTTGAGGAAGTTGCAGGTAGGAAACGAAAGTAGATAAGGATAATAGCTGTTATTAGTGGATTAAGCAAGAGCAGGGCTTATCAAGTTGGTTGTGGCGTCGCATAATTGTGGTTTGTTGATCTTCGATTATAGTTACAAAACACTACAAATTCGGGTATCTGATTTAAAAAAAAAAAAAACAATAAAAATTATAAGCTTCCAAATTTCTCCGTATGAGACTGCGTAGATTTGTGTTTTTAATTAAAAACTTAAAAGATCAGATAAAATAAAAATAATGTGAAATATACACATAATACATACATTCTATATCGCTATATAATCTAACCTAATTGTATTTTACTATTAAGCTAAGTTCGCACATCTTGCATTTCTGTACCCAACAGTTCAAAGTGTAGTCCAAGAAAAAACATATGTACATAAGTTTAGCAAACTGTGCGCAACTGACTCTTATATTCTATTAGACTGAATTATAGCAAACAAGCAGCTATGTAGAAAGAAAATAACATTTAAAAGGCTTTATTTGACACGGCTTACGCTAGTCCTTACCAACACTAAACTACCAATACCTTACTATATTTCATACAGTGATTGGTCACTTGCTTTGTTTTCAGAAACTATTTTTATTTAATTGTAAAATGAAATTTTATTAAACGTTAACGGTTGTATTTACTATACGTTCTATTTGCAAAGCATTTTAAGTCAGCTCTCAAAGAGTTCCTAAAATTATAAAAATAAAATTTTAACAAGTCGTCAACACTTCTCTATGTATTTTGCAAATATCACAAAAAAAAAAAAAATTCACTGAATAGATGTTTGAGTGTTGTTAAATGGTAAAATATTTTTAATAATTCTACGTATGTGTTCAAATGTTTGCACATTATAATGACTTTAGAAGAAAACAAAAGACATGAAACCGAATTAAAAGAGATGAGTAGGATCAAAATATATTCTAGAATGAGTTTGTTTAAGGAATGTAGATTTCAATATGCATTTTTAGTTTTTAGTGCATTTTAAATTTTATCAACACAATGAATTTATCTTATTTATAATACCATTTTTCCCTCACGCTCTAATTTATTATATATATATACGTTAAGTGTAAATATACATTTATCTATTTTAAAATGTATGATTTTCTCATATCTTAATTTTAACATTTCGTCTCTCTTTTCACGTATAACTAGAATGAAATTAATATTTGAATAGAATTTATATAAAAAATTGTGTTTAAAAGAGTTCGAGTAATTTTCCCAGTAAGCTCCATTTCAGAACACTTCGATCCTTAATTCCAATAATCTCTAAAAACCTTTTTTATACCCTTAAGCCAATGGGTAAAAAAGGGTATAATGGTTTTGCGCAAAAATATGTAACGGCTCTTGATGCTGATTAAGAATATATATACTTTATAGGGTCGCAGAAGCTTCCTTCTGCCTGTTACATACTTTTGCACAAAACCATTATACCCTTTTTTTACCCATTTCATGGGTTAAAGGTATAAAAATATGAAAATAGGGATTGAAACTAGGAACAAAACAATAAACATCTGTGCATTTTTTATTAAAATCGGTTTAGAAACACTGGAGATATAATTTGTACGGTAGTACACGTATGACACACATGTCTGTCAGCCCGACTGCCTGTCCGTCTGTATGATCAAGGGTTAAGGGTATCTTCTAGTCGAGCTTACTGAACTAGAGCCTTCTTACTTGTTTCACTTTGTACGAAAAATTATTGCACAATTAATGCATGCCTTTTACAATACGGAATACATACTCTTGAACTTTTTGGCGACTTGCAAGTTAGTGGGAAATAAAATAAATATTTAAATCTCAGGATATGCGTTTTATTTTCTGAGCAGTAAACAAAACCCATAAAAATCGTTAACTAATTTATATAAGTTTTTGTTTTTACGGTCCCTGCAAAACTCAAGACTTAAAAATCAAAAGTGAAATGCAGTTTAAAAAACACATACACATAAATAATATAAACACTTATGTACTTACTTTATTGAAATTTCAAGTGTTTTAACAAAAAATTACAACCAAAAGAAGGGAAACTTAAAAAAAAAAAAATAGAACTGATGTTAATCGAATTTACTTTAGTAAAATTGTATTCATTTCATGAAACTAAAAAAAAAAACACAAAGAATATTAATTAATCTGTATAATAAATACATAATTTTAGCGCAGTTTAGTAAATGTTCAATGTATTTAATTCAATATTTAAAATTTAAAATGCACTTCAAATGAAATAAATAAATGCAAAGTGATTAAAATGCAAATAAATTAAACTTTATAGAAGAACCCTTTGTAAACTGCTTTCATTGAGCGTCCACATACATAAGGGACCTAAGATTGAAACATAAGCTATTTGACACTACTCCCTATCCCTATCTTCTTCTCCAACAACTGTTTAATTTTGCAGACGCTCAACTAAGCAGCGAACCGGAGAATCATACGCCAAATGTCTCTGGTGATCTGGAGATTCATGTGGAAATGCCCTCGCGTCAAATGACTAAGGACCAGAAGACTCAGCATGAACTGGACATGGCACTCAAGCGGCGCATGAACCGCGATATTAAGGATCGTCAGCTGTTGCTTCACAAGGTCAGCCTGATGTGTTTAATAGCACGAAGCATCAAATACAACCGTCTGCTGGCAAATACCACTCTAATGCAGGCAACGTTAAAATTGTTGCCCAGCCGAAACGCTTATCCCACGGAGCGAGGCGTTGAACTTAAATATTTGCAGTCCTTTATCACCTGGTTTAAAACGGCCATCAAGCTGCTCAGTCAGAACTTGTATCCGCCAAAAACAGCCAACAAAAAGAGTGAAATTGTTGAGGAGCTGCTGGCACTGATCAAGCGCAAGGAGGCACGATGCAAACAGGATATGATCTTCATATTTATTGTACTTGCACGCGGCATGGGAATGAACTGTCGCCTCATTGTCAACCTTCAGCCTATGGCGTTACGGCCGCAGGCATGCGATTTGATACCCATTAAAATAAAGCCAGATGAGAAAATCAAGAGTCAAACGGTTAAAAGCGAGGAGAAGGACGACGAAGAAAATGAGAACAAAGCTAGCACGTCCAAGCAGGCAAAGGTGGCGAAAGGTAACTTAAAAACAGTAGATGTCAAAGCCGAAGAAGCTGCTAAAAGTTCCAGCTCCAAGAAAGCAACTGAAGTTGCCAGTCGAAGTACAAGATCCAAAGCGGTAGGCAAAAAAGCAACTAAAGATCCCAAGTTGAGCTCGAGTACAAACAGCGGGTGTGTAGACAGCCACGCCAAGAGAGCCACATCCAGCAGTTCCAGGTCAAAGGAAGAGAGCAGCAGCATTGAAGCGAAGGTCAAGCCGCAGCTTTCACGACTTAAACGTGGCGTCAATAAATCTGAAACACATGCAGAAGCAAAAAAATTAAAACTACAACTGGAGCAACAAGTTGTGGCAACACCGGTAGCGCAACGAACACGAAAAGCATCCGCTGACAAGGAAAGTGCAGCAGTCAGCAACGTGGATGAAGTATACCCTGCTGCTAAAATAGGCTCACCTGTTATACCCAAGCTGGTGCTTCCCAGTGCCAAACAGAAGAATACCAAGCACAGCGATACAGAGAATGCTTATCCAGGGAACAATGATCGTGCCATACGTGCCACACGCTCACGTAGCAAGTCGCCCAAGGTGCACATCTCCCCAGTGTTTCTCAAAGGTAGCAGCCCAGCGACAACCACACCCATAGGCGTTCCATCCCGTAAATGTCACGGTGCAAATGCCAAAATTGCGCCCACATTTTTTAAGCAGGCTGAGCCTGTACGTGAGCTACGCACCCGTCAACAGAAGGCCAAAGCATTGACCATACCTCAATTTGATGGTGGCGATGATGACGTACCCTTGCCAAAGAAGCGTCCTAAGATACAGAAATTGCATAGCCAGAACAGCACAGATGATTGCGACTCTACACCAAACAGGCCAATCAAAAAGGCGCCCGTGCTGCCAAAGACAGTTCAACATTTGCGCAAGGATCGACGCGTTCTTTCCACGGATGATGAATCTGTCAAAGATAAACGCAAAACAACTGCCTCGGACATGTGGGTGGAGGTATGGTCCGAGGTGGAGGAGCAATGGATTTGCATTGATTTGTTTAAGGGCAAGGTTCACTGCGTCGATACCATAAGGGTAAGATATCATAGGCTTCAGCGCAAGTTAATATTTTGATATGAGCGAAATTTCTAAGCAATCTGAGCTTGCAGCGTAATGCGTCATCAAACCTGGCGTATGTCTTTGCCTTCCAAGACGATCTAAGTCTTAAGGATGTAACCGCCCGATATTGCTCTAGCTGGACGACAACGGTTCGCAAATCTCGCGTTGAGAAGGCGTGGCTGGATGAGACCCTAGTACCGTATCTAGGCAGACGCACTAAGCGTGACATACACGAGGATGAGCAGCTGCGACGAATACATTCGGACAAGCCGCTTCCCAAGTCCATTTCCGAATTTAAGGATCATCCGCTTTATGCCCTTGAACGGCATTTACTCAAATTCCAGGGCATCTATCCGGCAGACGCGCCCACTCTTGGCTTTATACGCGGGGAACCCGTTTATTCACGCGACTGTGTCCATTTGCTCCACTCTCGAGACATTTGGTTGAAGAGCGCTCGTGTGGTGAAGTTGGGCGAACAACCATACAAGATTGTTAAGGCCCGCCCTAAGTGGGATAGGGTATGTATTTTAGTAACACTCAAATGTTAGAAAAAGAAAGAAGGATGCAAAATCCTTAATAGGAAGATCTGAAAGACTGGATGAGTTGGTAGAACCCATCTTGGAATTCCGAACACTATGTTTAATAAGCAACACTTTTTTAACAAATCAAAAACATTTGTACATACTACGAATTGATTTTATTTAAAGGAACGCAGAAGCGTCTGTCCGTATAACCGCAACTTTTTATTTTTAAAATGGTCAATTTTTTAGAATTTGAACTTAATTAAATTAAAATATACATAGCTGACCCGCACGGTGATCAAGGATCAACCGCTTGAGATCTTTGGCTATTGGCAAACGCAGGACTATGAGCCGCCCACAGCGGAGAATGGAATTGTGCCGCGCAACGCTTACGGCAATGTGGAACTTTTCAAAGAATGCATGCTTCCCAAGAAAACGGTTCATTTCAGACGTATGTTTTAAGTTAAAACCAACAGCGATTTTATTAATATATCATATATTTCCCTATTTTCAATAGTGCCTGGTTTAATGCGTGTATGTAAAAAGCTCAACATCGATTGTGCCAATGCAGTGATTGGCTTTGATTTTCATCAGGGCGCATGTCATCCGATGTATGATGGATTTATTGTTTGCGAGGAGTTTGCCGAAGTGGTTAAGTGCGCCTGGAAGGAAGATCAGCAGGAGCAGGCGCGCAAGGAGCAGGAAAAATATGAAACACGAGTTTTTGGCAACTGGAAAAAACTTATCAAGGGGCTGCTTATTCGTGAGCGCCTCAAGCGAAAATACAACTTTTAATTGTGTTTCTCCCTATTATTTTTTTGTTGTTCAAATTGAATTGAAAGTTATAAATCTATTTTTGTAGTTATGTATTAATTATGAGTGTTTCAATAAGGTCAGAAAATAAAGTATCGCCAATATAACAACACTATTTCCTCATAAGCAAGTCAGGGCTTATTTATCAAAAAAGTTTTTCTTTTTAATTTCACTTGCTTAAAACTTAAAATGAGTTTAAACCTTAATGGGCTAAAAATTAAACCTTCGACCATGCTACTCGACCACCATATTTTTCCCAGTATGTCCGTTTTTATACCCTTAACCCATGAAATGGTTAAAAAAAGGGTATAATGGTTTTATGCAAATGTATGTAACAGGGACAAGGAGGTTTCTCCGACCCCATAAAGTATATATATTCTTGATCAGCATCAACAGCCGAGTCGATTTAGCCATGTCCGTCTGTATCTATGAGTGCGTCGATCTCAGCAACTACAAAAGCTAGAGACTCCAGATTTTGGATATGAGCTCTCCCAATCCCTAGGCATAGCAAGTTTGTTTCAAATTTGCGATAACTTTTTACGGTGTACGATATACACATGGAATCGAGAACAAAAAAATCTTGAATTTCAAAAAACTGAAAGTGAGGTTTGAAACTATAAGCAAAATAATGAACTTCTGGTACAGCCATATGTGTATGTCTGTCAGCCTGACCATCTTTCCGTCTGTACGGCCAAGGGTTAAGGGTATCTTCTAGCCGAGCTTACTCGACTAGAGTTTTCTTACTTGTTTTCTCTATACTGGCCTAAATATGTAAGTCGTGAGTATAGTCAGCGCTAAAGGTTATGACACGGTGTTTTATTTAGAATATTACTTTGTTGTTAAGATGATTAATACAATAATAGTTGAGAGTTTAACCGTTCTTGTTACCTTTTCAGCCTGCTTGTACTAATTGACTCCGGCGCGTTATACGTCGCCTCACTTTAATTATCCAATCTCAAGTGTCGCTGATATTCTCACTTTTTGTAGTCCTAGGAGTAATGTTAAGCCAACTTATAAAAATGTGTTGCGCAGTTCGTACTGTTAATTGTGTACGAACAACCGAGTTTCGAACTTTAAAACAAATAATTCTTGATTGATTGTTCTTGTTTTGGAATACATTAGCGACTGTTAAAAGTGAATATTTCCGTGAATCCTACATAAGGGCGATTAACTTGAAAAATGTAAAGTCAATTCTTAACTTCAGTGTATATAAAAAATTATGTACATTTATGTTGTAGATTGGAATAAGTTCTAGTTTTAGAGACAATAATACCACAATGGTAGCAATTATGAGTAACTTCAATTATTAGGTACAACAAACTGTTAAGATTTAAATTGTAAGCGTGTAAAGTGCGGAATGCTTTAGAAAAAACATAAACACAAGGAAACATAAAGATTTTTTTCATTTGGCTCACTGGGTTTGGCGGCGAACAAAATAAAAAAAATTTACTACTGTACTTTGTTTATACAAATTCACGAAAAAAAAAAAAAACTTTTTTTTTTTTAGTATTTTGAGGGACAGTTCAAGTTAGCTTAACAATTTAAATACATCTTAGGCTATAATTGTAAGCTGAATGCAATTCTTCGCCATACTGTAAATTATCTAACAATCTCTTAAGCAACTTCTGCCCATTAATGATTCAATTCTCTTGTCAACTTATGCTAAATTTGTCGCTTCAGTACTGCTGTGGGGTGCAGACTGTGGGCTGCTCTGATGATTTTGCTCGCGGTGAGCTTGCAGATACTCAAAGTACATGCGTCTAGCCTGATTGAGCACCCGAGTAACATCGTGCTTGCGCACCATTTTGTCAAAATGCATCGCAATCTCGTTGTAGTCCATCGACGCCTTGATAATAATATTTCGATGCTGAAGCAGCAGCGTCAGGCAAAGAAACATTAGAAAGGCATTGCCGCCACCGAATTCATTAGGCGGTGGCAGTGCAGCAGCTGTGCCATTAATACTATTTAACGGACTTGAAGAGGAGCGTTGTGGCGAACGCGGATAGGAATTATAGGCACTCTCGTCATCCGCATTAGTCGCAATCTCCACGAGCGTTGGCGCTTCCACACGATTCGGTTCTGTTGAAATGGGTACTATGACCTCAGGCAAACTGATACTGTGGCGCATGTTTTCGCTTCCAGCGTCTAGTAGCTGGCTCTCATTGATAAAGGGATTAAGCGTTGGCATCTCAGCTGGCTGCACGCTATTGCTTTTGGTAGCGGCTAAACGCTGACGTCTTCGCATGTGCAGCTCGCTTACATCAGGACAGGTTATGATCTCATTTTCCTTTAGATCATCTACCATATCCAGCGTATCTTTGTCCAATTTCACGTACTCAATACAATCAGTTGAGACAGAAAAGGCTGCAGACATGTCGGCGACAGCAGCTGTTTGCTTTTTCGTAAATGGCAATCCAAACACCTGACGGTCCAGATTCTCCGATTCCAGCCGTAGTTCGCGTGTAATAGCATTTGTCATGGGATAGTACTCCTGATCTTGCTCCTGATCCACCGAGCCTCCCTCGGGCTGCTCCATTTGCTGTTTCTGTTGATGCTCAGGTGACGCCGCATTAAGATCCAATTGTAGACTGTAACTACTTAGCTCCTGCGCTTGCTGTATGGCCGTAGCCGCTGTGGAAGCACTCCAACTGGTCTCTGGTATGGAAGAAGAATCGGATTCATCTAATGAGCTGCCCAGTTGACCGCTTTTGATCAGTTGCACCACTGGCTTGCTAACTTGCTGTTGTGGCATTTCGTTGATCTGCAGGTTGGCAAAACGATCCGAAATACGATTCTTGTTGATCGCTGCAAAGTTCAGGAACTCGTTAAAGTTCTTTACCAGTTTCGGCGGTGTTTTGTTCTCGCCATCACCATTGCCATCAAATGAGATGCCTATACGACTGCTCGCTGCAATTTTTTCCTTGAGATCTTTGAAGTGGCCGCCGCTGCTGCTGCTGACGCGTTTAACGCTTTCGCTTACGGTGCTGGCATTAGATGCCAATTGCTTGGCAATCATATTGCTTACATTGATAATGTTCTTTTGTTGCAGCTTGGCCACACTTTGGCTGACACTACACTCTTTTTCATTCTCGCCCATAATTGAGGATGATGAGCTGCCCAAAAAGGCTCTTGCCGGCATATTACTATCATTATTATTATTGTTGTTCGGGTGCTGCTGTGCATCCTCCTTAAATGGGTTCGTGTCATGAAATTGGGCTGTAGTTGCTGCACTTTGTTCCATTTGATCAAAAACATCGTCATCGGCGTCCTCACTGGCCGACAGCTGTTGCACTGCGATTCCACCTTCGACGAGTGCTAACATTTTGGACTCGTCCAAACTCTGATGGGCCTTGGCCGAGATTCGCCTTTGACAACGTGCTGCATGCTTCGACATATTTTCATCCAAACTGTGATTCAGGCGCTTTGAGTTGTCCAGAGCATGACTGCTAGCGCCACCTGCTGAAGAGTTTAGCGAGCTAAGTGATGCCGACGAACTCTGGCGACGTAATGCACAGACTTTGGTATAGGGATTTTCACGGGGTTTTGTTAGTAAATATGATGGACTTGTCGGTGTGGCGCTGTATGATGTGGAAAAAGTGCTAGCACTGTTTGGAGCCGATGTCTCTATGATGGGTACAAATTCCTAAAAACAAAAAAAAAAAAAAAAAAAAAAACAAACATATTTGTATTTCTGATTTTCTTGCTTATATATATATTTTAATAAATAAAGTAAGTAAATACAGCTAGTCATGACTTATACTTTTTAATGCACACAAAAAAAAAAATGTACACAATATTCGGTGGATAAATCTGAATTGCAACCTGATTCAAGTTACATATATATATATTATATTACATATATGTTGTTTCAAAGGCGCAAATTGTAAGTAGGCCTAAAAGGTTTAAGTAAACTGAATCAGTAAACATATTTTTTTTAAAGTAAATAATTAATTGTAAGCCGACCTTAAAAGCACAATATAAATATGAGAAAACGAGTTATAATTCCCTAGACTCTCGAAGATACCCTTAACCATTGATCACACAGACGGACAAAGATCGGGAAAGACTAAGGAAAATTGAAGCATATGTCCAAAATCTGGAGTCTCTAGCTTTTATAGCTCAGAAACTATAAAAGCTAGAGACTCCAGATTTTGGACATATGCTTCAATTTTCCTTAGTCTTAGTCGACGCGTTCATACATACAAACGGACATGACTATATCGACTTGGCTGTTACAGTTATCAAGAATATATACTTTATGTGGCCGCAGATGCTTTTTTTTGACTGTTACATAAATTTGCACAAAACCATCATACCCTGTTTTACCTATTTCTTGGATTAAGGGTATAATCAATTTTTAAGCTACTCGTCCCACTATATAAGAGTGTATGGAATATGGTTAGATATAATTGTTTACCTTTTCATAGAGAGGGAGCTCTTTGGAGCTACTATTGCTGTAACACAATGAGCTCCATTGTACCTCCAGCATGCGCATAGCATCTTCAAAGGGGAATTCGCGCTTCAGTTCGAGCAGCAACCAGCGATAGCAGAAAAGCAAATCGTCCGCCTGCTGTGACTTTAGATATTCCCAAAACTCAGGATCGTAGAAACTTAGTGCTTCGGTGAGATGTGCAAATTTCTGAGTCATTGCTATGCCGTCAAGCATGAAATTTCCACGTACACGCGCCATAATTGCACAGAAACATATATAAGCTTGCGCCTCGTCATTCATGGTGACAAGGAGCGGTGAGGCGATGTCCGACATGCCCTGGCAATAGCTAACCACCGGATGATTTAGCGCATATGTGGTCAATATGTTAAACAGAGATGCAATGTTCTGATTGTCATCGCTGCCCGCATAAAACGGATGCAGTCGATCCGTACGTAGCACGTCCTTCTTTACCATGCTCGTCACATAGGCTAGCTCACCAGCGGAGCATCCACGTTGCACCGCCGTCTTCCACGAGTCGCGCAGCTTATAGTATTGCTCTGATTTGCGACGCATGAACTCCATGCGCTGATGACCATCCATGGTCGGGCCATGCATGCCACTTGGATAGACATTAAGCAAATGTTTCCATACTACGCGTCGCAAACTGGGTTCAACGCCACCAAGAAAGATGACCTTGCGCAACTCATCCCTGCGTTGGATTTGCCCTAAAGCGTCAAGGAAAAGGCGAAATTCGCTATCGCACATAGGCGGTCGCGGTGGCAAATTAGCCATATGCTCGTCGGACAAATTGAAGGCCTTTTGTACAATCGAAAATGTTTTTTCCATCTGGTTCATTATCAAGCCTGGTAGCTTCGTCTGCATATGCTGTACATATTTCTGTGATACTCCCAATGATTGAAGAGGGGATACACTGGCCGAAAAGGTTGCCGTATTGCCTGTGTTGCTGGCTCTGCTCGTCACCGTGGATTCAGTTTCGCATTCGCGGACTACGGTGAAGGGTTTGACATCGATTTGTAGCATAAGACATGGTTCTGTGGCGGTTTGTATTGATATATTGTGTATGCGAAGGAATGCAGCGTCCAAATCCCAGTCGGAAAGCACAGCTAAATAGATTTCATTGCCAGCTGGATCAAAGGCCTTGTATTTTATTGAAAAATCCGATTTGATATCGAAGGCTTTTGCAAGCAATGAATAAAGCACTTCTAGTGTGGTTATTTGCGGATCCACAGAGAACTTGCGCCATTCTGGTGGTCTGCTTGCTTCACATTTCTATGTAATAATAAGGTCACAGATATATGAAAAAATGTTTTTTTTTGTAATCTGACTGGTATAGCTATAAGCCAAATAAGAAAAACATTACGTACCTTAACTTTGACACGTACCGCCTCCCTGGGATAAATGCCGGCCATGATTTATTGTATTTTGCACTCTTATAACTAACATTATTCCATTATTTGTGTTTTATTATTATTTGTTCCATTGAGCAAGCGACTATTGCTCTATGTCTAACGCCACCTATTGGCTGCAGTGCTGTTAAGCATCTGATGTTCACTTTAGAACATTTTCCAGCACATATAAAAGGGCTGCCATATTGATATGTGCCAGTGTGTACCCTATTTACGACAGTGTGTGTGTGTGGTAACACTGCAAACAAGAAAACATCAGCGCATACAAATATGAAATTATTAGTGCAAAATTTGTTGTTATAGTTTATTTTCGTTAGTAGTTCTGTTGTATTGCAAATGCATTGTGTGCATAAATTAAGCGCGACGTGTTAACGCTTAATGGTAAACAATCCAAGACGCGGGCATCAAAACGAAGCAGCGTAGTCTCATCATCATTGTCGTCTAGAATTTTGGGTGTGTATGCATGTATGTGTGTGATTCGGGCGTGTATGTGACGTGTTAAGCAAGCAAACACACGCTCACATCACAATTAGGCATCCGCAGAGCATAAAAATGTTAATCCTCCAAGGATCAGCGGGATAACGGCCATGCTAGACCAAACCGTCAATACAACTGCTTCTTACGGCTCGAGTGGGTTATTCAATTGGAAGTCTTGTCATAACATTTGTTTAATTTATGATCTCTTGATTGTGTGCTGTTTAAGAGTTGTATGCGTGCCCAATTGTACTTGAGTTTGTGTCCGCATGTGTGCGTGTGTTTGTGTGTAGTGGCAACGATAAATTCTCTCAGAACTTGGCGCTGTTGTAGTCGTTAGTAGTTGTTGCACACACAACAGTGTTTAAGTTAAATTATTATGCAAAATAATGCTGTTAACTTCCGTTGACGCAGTGTGCTTGTGTATAAGTATATATGAATATACATAAGATACATATCGGTTGTGTGTACAAACACTAATATACAACATGAGTGTGTTGAGTGTGTGTGTGTGTGTGGGGTGTATTCTTACAGTGTATGTGAGCGCGCGCCTTGTAGCGGCATGCTTATATCACACAAACTGATACGATAACTCCTCCATCTAAACAGATAGTTACACATATTACAAAGGCATTATCATGAAGTTTGCCGGCGAGCGAGCTAACCGCATGACCTTACTAGTTGCAATATTTTATACGTATATATAAATATGTATTTGTATTTTACTTGCAGTTTTGCCAGCGATTAATGGATGACACATCATAATGGGAAAGTTATTATCAAAAATTTTCGGCAACAAAGAAATGCGAATTCTTATGTTAGGCTTGGACGCTGCTGGCAAAACAAGTAAGTCAATAATTTGTTGAATAAATATTTTTTATTTAAGTAAAACCTTTACAGCAATCCTTTATAAACTGAAACTGGGGCAATCAGTGACAACGATACCAACAGTAGGATTTAATGTGGAGACCGTCACGTACAAGAATGTTAAGTTCAATGTCTGGGATGTTGGCGGACAGGATAAAATTCGACCGCTCTGGCGGCATTACTACACAGGTAATGCTACAAAATATAAAAACTGAATATATACACCAAGTTCTATAGCTATATTTACCATTCTTAACAGGAACACAGGGTCTTATATTCGTTGTGGACTGTGCAGATCGAGATAGAATAGATGAAGCGCGTACTGAGCTCCATAGGATAATTAATGATAGAGAGATGCGGGACGCCATTATACTGATATTTGCTAATAAACAGGATCTAGCTGATGGTAAATAATTGAAAAACTTGGATCAAACAGAAATAATTTAATTTAAATTTATATTCTTTATAGCAATGAAACCCCATGAAATCCAGGAAAAACTAGGCTTAACTAGAATAAGAGATCGCAATTGGTATGTCCAACCGTCATGTGCCACAAGCGGTGATGGCCTCTACGAGGGTCTAACGTGGTTAACATCTAATCATAAATTATGAGAATCATAATCTAGATTCAAGAATCACAACGTATTTCTATGTATGGCATGTATTATTCGAAGCGAAACAAAAATTTATTTTTTATTTATACACACAACCGCAGACGCATAGTGAAAACAAAAAGAAAAAGTCAAGCAAAACAAATTTAAATCGAACAGAAATTAACAAAGTTGAAAACAAAAAAAATATATATAGAGAAGTCGATATTTATATATATATATATATATACTACAACGATAATGAGGATGATTAGAAATATATATATGTACACATACATACATAATTAATCAATCAATACTCTCACTAGTAAAAATAAACGAAAGCAAATCAATAAATAAACTAATTAATTACCTAAAAAAAAAGAAAAATTAACATGATCACAGTCAGAAAAAAAACGAAAACCAAGGTAAAATAAATGATTATAGTAAAAATCAGTATAACACCAGCAAATTTAGAAACTAAGTAAGGTTTTCCTGTAAATTATAATGATGATGAGCTACGTAAGCGATTAAGTTGAATGCTTGTTTATTGCAACTGTTATTTGACTTGAAAACGAGAAAGTCGTAAATAAAATAAATATATTGTAAATAAAAAAAAATAATAAAATTAAAGCCCATATAAAACAGATATATATTGACAAGGACAACAATTAAAAAAAAAAACAAAAATATATACGATAAATATCTATTTAGATTAAAACCTTATAGTCTTCAACTGTGCCTTCCTAAACTATGTTTCACAATTTTCTTTTAAATGATTTCTGTAAGGATTATAAATATTTAGAAAAATATACACAAGGACTATTTGTGCATTTGCTTGCCACCCCTCAATTGATGAGTCAATAAATAAACGGGATCGTAACAGCTTGACTTCAGCGGCAGTTCTGGGATCCTTTTAATTGTTCTTGATGGAAACAAAAATGTAAATATGCCAAATCCATGGTTCCAGGTTCGTGTGCGGAATGCGATTGAAGGGAAACTAAGAACCGAATATTAATTGCTTAACGAGCCGTTTTTAAATTGTTCTTTGTTTCGTAAACTGGTTTTTGTGCGTCGGATGAGTATTACCTGAAAACGGCACGTGTTAGTGACTCCACCTTGTATTTGTTTACAAATAAAGTATTTGCTGTTTAGGACATAATAGTTCAGACAAATAATGTGTGTATATGTATGTATATATTTCACAGATTGAAGCAATACAGAAAAAAACAACTTAAAAAAAAAACAAGTAAGAAGACTAGTCGAGTAAGCTCGACTAGAAGATACCCTTAACCCTTGACCATACAGACGGACAGATGGTCGGGCTGACAGACATACACTGTACTTCTGTACCAATGCTTGATAGCTTCATATCTCCGGTGTTTCTTAACGGAATTTAATTAAATTTTTACAGAAGTTCATTATTTTGCTTATAGTTTCAGTTTTTTGAAATACAAGATTTTTTTGTTATCGATTACATGTGTATATCGTAAACCTGAAAAGTTATCGAAAATTTGAAGCAAACTTGTCATGCATAGGGATTAGGAGAGCTCATATCCAAAATCTGGAGTATCTAGCTTTTGTAGTTCCTGAGATCGACGCGTTCATACATACAGACGGACAGCGGACATGTTTCAATCGACTCGGCTTTTGATGCTGATCAAGAATATATATACTTTATGGGGTCGGAGAAGCTTCCTTCTGCCTGTTACATACATTTGCACAAAAACAAAAACCAACATAGCAAACAAAGTTTATAACTCGAAGACTAATGGATTTAGTGACATTCATGTTTTTCAGTAGACATAGTGAAACCACTAGATCAGAAATGTTTTGTGTATTATTTCCCATTGTAGAATCCTCTGGATGTGTGTGTTTATTTATTTTTATTATCTCTTTAAAATGCCAAATGATGAGTTTACAAATAAACGATTTTTTAAACTGACCGAAATTGTTTTATTTTTGAGTAAAAATTTGATATTCTATTTACAGAAACTGAAAAGTAAAAGGTAAAGAATGAGTGTACGTAAAATGTACACTCTAACTTTTAAAATAATTATATATTTGTTTATTGGTGATGTATTAGTAATACAAACTAAACTCATATGTATATAAAAATATCTCATCAAATGGGAAAACTTACTTAACTTCTGAAATGAATGTTGTGATTTAGACTCGGTGTGCGAATTTTGATTGATTAAATAAAGTGCACTGCACTTGATAATAAACAAAATAAAATATATAAAGAGAGAGCAAAAAAAAGAAAACTCAAATTCATTCACACCCATACTCACAATCGGTCTGTTGCCCGTGTTCTGGCAGAGAAGAGATGTCGCCCGTTCAAATGTCAAGAACCAACCCTCTCGACTATGTTTGTCTTGCTCGCACTGTGCCAGCTAGCTCGCTCGCACACCAGCTGTGCTGCTTTTCAGTTCCTGTCGGGCATTTTTGATGCACGGATATTACAGGATAACGCTCTCGCTCGCTCCTCCTACTGGCGTGTGGGCGTGGCCAGCGCATAGCAAAGCGCTTTGACTTTTGCGTTTCTTTCACTTTTGTCCTGGCTATAAACTTCTGTTTGCGTCACCAGCCCCCAATCTTTGCTACACACTCTCTCTCTCTCTCTCTCTCTCTCGCACTGTCTCTGTCTCCGCAGCAGCTAAGAAATGCGTAATATAGAATGAGTGGAAAGTGGGGATTCCAGATGAGAATGAAGGATCTGGTAGGTGATTGTTGTATTCCGACATCTCATTTGTTACAAAGTTAATGTTGGCGTATTAAGCGCAGCAAAAGCCTCAACAACAAAAGCGTCACAGCAAAAAAAAGCAACCAAAAAAAGGCAACAACAAAACGGACACGTCAGGAAGATGTGGCCGGATGAACTTTTATCGATTATTGGATTTGCCTGTGTATAAACTAACAAACTGGCTATGAACATTAAGTACACTCGCTGTCATTTTGCCCATTTACAATAACGTCAACGAAACAGAAGTAATGATTAGAAAAATTAAATAGTATGCCAAGGTATACATACATATGTACATATTTACATAATTCTCATAGATATGTACATATGTGTCTTCATTTCTATGTATGGAGTTGCGTTAAGGTATTTTAAATAACGTCATGATTTTGAAGGAATTTTTTCTTTTAAAACTGCCCAAATTGAACTTGCATGGTAAAAATAGTTAGTATAGTTCTTTATATGCATGTAACTGTCTTTTACTTTAACTAAAAACGGAGGATATTTTTAAATATTTAGCTTAAAAAAATATTCTTATTACACTTCTTTTTAATTTTTTTTTAACATATATTGATACCCAAATAAAAATATTTATCTAAATACTTTTTTAAAATTTTGAATATTGCACAGGGACTTTAGCTAAAACTATTTCATCATTGAAATTGATTTATTTATTAGGGCTCAATAGAAAAGAGCTAAAATAGTTTCCAGATTCGTTCTAAAAGCATTATAAATTTTTATCTATATTAAAAAGATTATTTGCAAGGAGTTGCATATGTTTTTCTTTATAACGTGTTCAATTTATGGTAGAATGGAAAGAGATTTCTATAACAGTAAATGGCTGAAGAAAAAATCAGTAATTGTTTATTAAAATTGTGTGCTTAGTATTTTTAAGTTATAAAAAAGTTTGACTAGGACATACCAAAAAACCAAGACGTTATACGTCTGATCTGCACTAGTCACAAAGGTGAATGATAAGTAAAATTCCATATCTCCGGTGATACTGATACCGATTTTAATATTTAATTTTTTTTTGTCAATTTCCAAATTAACGATATTATTGTTATCGATTACATAATAATACATACATACATAATTTGAAATAAGCTTCTACTGTCTATAACTTGGGAAAAGTTGTGTTTAAAATATAATGTCTCTAGCTCTCATAGCTCGAATACAGACAAATGTACATGATTGTTGAAACTGATCAAGCATATATGTACATACATATGTACATGTATATCCATTTCATGGGTTCAGAGAATTAAAACCGAATAGATGATGACAATCTTAATATTTACTTGATAATTTAAAATTATGCTTACAACAAAATAATTCACTTCGGTTTCCTTAAGAATAGTTTTTAAACGCTTTTTATACTTAAGTAATCTGTTAATTGTTTGAACAAATGGAAGTTTTAATAAATTTTCTCACACCCACCGTCAAAGTTTATATCTATAACTGACGTAATCCATTTTAATAAAATTGTGTACGCAGATGTGTATCCATTATTGTTTTGCTACATAAAACTGGCATGGATAAGGTAGGCACCAATAGAACAAAAAAAAAAGCAAGAAGTGAACCACGAACCGATACTCAGTATGAACAGACCACAGCAGAGTTGTGTTGAATTCAATTACAGTTTACTGGTAGCATTAGGTTCGAGGACCGCACACCAGCGACTATGAGGCCAAGGATGCCCAGAAAAAATGCGGAGATGGAGAAGAAGCACTAACATCACAAAGGTATTACAAAACAAAAACAAAATGTCAAAACCCAAGACGATTATGTGAGCGAACACCCCGCGCGAGCAGCTGCGTCACAGTATGATTGTTTAACGGGGGGGAGGTGGTTGCGGGAGGCTGCTCCAATCTGCCATTGCTCTTTTTTTTTGCTGATGCGGGTGCTGCTGCTTCTTCCTTGCCAGTCATGATGGCGGCCAAAGCTTTCGTTGTGTGTGTGTTTGTGTCAGAGCAAGAGCGCAGAGAGCGCAGCGCTGGTGTTTATTTGAGATTGAGATTGTGGCTTGGCTTACCTACACTCAAACAGCAGCGTCGCAGCTGACGTCGACGTAGATGTTGGCGCTGGCGTCGCCGCAGCATCAAGAAGGAACGAATCAAAGCAAGCCAACAAGCAAATGCGCGCCACCAGAGTTGCCACTAAAAGTCCTTGCAAGCGTAATATGCGACCACCCATACCCAAACACAAACACATACATATGCATATACATACTAAGGGGGTTGGTTGGGTGACTGTTTTTGTGGCGTGGATGTTGTGGATGTAGTTATCCTTGTTGCCACCGCTCACTGCTTTTCGCTTGCTTGGTGCTCGCTGCTCGTTGCTCTCTGCTCTTATTGCGCCTAGTGGGTGGCAGTGCCATTGCTGTGGTGCTGTCCTTGCTGGTGGTGTGCTTTTTGTTCTGCCACTCATACACACACACACGCATGCACACATGACCAACCTCTGCCCACTCACCGAACGCGGATTATATCTACAGAGATGCTGTATTTTTTTTTTTCGATTTCGGGGTTGGCTGACTGGCTGGTTGGCTGCCTGCTTGCCAGGTCTGCGGGGCTGCTGTACTGCCGGACACATCACTGTTTAGCTTCTGTCATGGTTTTATGATAAATCTGAAATCGTACATCGAGACGTTAACATCATAATCGCCGTTGCCGTCGGACCAGCAAGCGGCTCTCTGCTTAGTTCATCCAAAATTTCGGTTACAGATCCGCTCGTATTTTGGCCGTGCGCGTTGCCGTCGCCAAGCAGCTCCTTAACCGATGCGAAATCGAATAATAATAATAACAATAATATCTACAATGCGTTTACAAAGAGCACAACTTTTAAATTGATCGGAGTGTGAACCAATCAGTATGTAGCTTCAGAGAACAAAAATTAGCTCCATCTTCCAAAACCTTTAATTTCAAGTGTAAAAAAGATTCAAAAATATTTCAAGTGTTTGTTACAAGTTATACATTTTTATTCAGTTTTAAAACTAGTTAGGTATGAATAAAGAAGATAGTCTATCGGACACGCGTCCAGGATCACAAGGTAAATATTATTGTGAATTGAGTATTATTTAAGTATTAAATCAAACTAAAAATGCTATTTATCAAAAATGATAAAAAGCGAATAAAATATGGTTTTTTTTCTGGGTGATATCTGTATTAATTTAAAAGATACTGTTTGCGTTTTCCATTCCAATTATACAACTTTTTAACTGAAGATTTAAGACGATTTAAATAATTTGTATAATTTTATTTCATGTGTGTGTAAGTAATCGCGTCTTAATAAAATAAACTAACTTTTAAAGGTCTCCGTTCTGTATCTTGATAATTGTACAAATAACTCTTATTTTGATTAAAATAGCTTGACCTGCTGAGGGTTTACATTGATGTATATTGTATATATTATATTATACATAATGTTTTTGATCTTTTGAGGTTGGACGGGAAAAATGCAAACACATTTTAAAAAAGATCATTCAATTAATAAGGGACAAAAACCGCCTTGGTAAAAATAATTTAATTAAAAAAATATTAATTTATATTCTTTAAAGCATGTCAGCAAAACGTTTGTGTAAATACACACAATTATCCCTTTTCAGTTGCCTGCATTTTGTTTTTTTTGCTTGAGGCTCTGGAAACAGAAGTACACACTTAATGCTTTTTTTTGGCACAACTCTATAAGCACGAATTGAAGAATTTTAATTGATAGAAAAATAGGTTTTAAAAAGTTAACTTAACAATTCAGATTAAAGAAAAATAGATTAAAAGATTTTAATATAAAAACAATTCAAAAATTATTTATACTATTATTCGATTTAATCCAAACTCTGAAAGACAAAAGTACAAACAAAGTTGTAAGAGTTGAAAAAATTACAAAAAAGAAATAAATTTCTACCCCCAAATCGGCATTAAAATGAAAGCATAAAAGGACGAACAAATTCAATTTAGAATAATCAGCAAATTGAATTAAACTCAGAGTCAGGCTGCCAAAGTTTCAAAATTCATAACACAAACTAAGAACAGGGCGGAGCAGACCTTAACACTTTTGTCGTATTTGCAATTCCGGCGGTAGAAAATTGGGGTTACGCTAAAGTGAATTTCAACGAGCTCATCAAAATTAACAAAGAGTGCCGGAAAATGCAAGCATATGACGCTAATCCGGTCGGCATTAGACCGCAGTTGGTACATGCTACCAGTCAGCCACCAGTCAGAAGGAGCAGACGGCAGAACGCTCCAGCGCACTGGCAAGTGGCTAGTGTAACAAATGTGATCCGAGGGTTAAGTGCATCAAAGAATCAGAACGGAAACTACAATCAAATTAGGGTGTGATGGCAAAACAATTGTCCCCCGAGGCAAATTTTTCTACGCAAAGAGAAAGTGTTTCGAGCCGTTTGCTTTAATGGCACCCTAATTGAATGTGTAAATATATTTTGCGGATTACAGGGTGTCAATGTCGTTGTGCTGGGATAAAATCAACAAGGCTATTTTTTTTTGTAACTTGACAAATTACAATTTAATTTAAATGAACTATATAAGTGATTTTTTATTGCGTATCTTTTGTTTTAGAGCTGCATAGTCCATCGCGGCATTGCTACAGTCCGCCGCCTTCAACTCATGGTCAGCAGTCAGGAAATTCAGTAGCAGTAACTGCATCGCAGCCCACGCTTACCACACCGAGTCGCCTCCTGGGCTGGAATCATAGTGCAGCAGCCGCGGCAGCCGCTGCAGCAGCAGCTGTTGCTTCCAACAATCAAGCAGCCATTGCCTCTAGTCAGTCATCCGGGGATCAATCCTCGCTGCCACGCCTGAAGGGCCAGAATCTCGGACTCATCTGTGTGGTGTGTGGCGATACCAGTTCTGGCAAGCATTACGGCATACTTGCCTGCAATGGCTGCTCCGGCTTCTTCAAGCGCAGTGTGCGGCGCAAGCTCATCTACCGGTGCGTACTCAGAAAGCAAAAAAATATTACTGAATACCCCTAGCTCAAAGTCATGCATAAAATGTCGTTTGCCATTTAGCAAGTGGGTGGTGAAGTGCGGGTGGGTTTTCGTGTTTTGGGGTATGAGTTTGTGTGCCTCATCCACTGTCTGGCGGCTTACGAAATGTTTCCAAATTTATTAAAATTATTCAAATCTTTTGGATTTGAGCGTCAACTTTTGAATGCGTTGACTTTGCCCTCAAGCTGACGCTGGTAAATACCAGCGAGTAGCATCATGTGCAACTTCGAGTTCATTCGCTACAATTTTTTTCCAAGTTGTAATTGAAAGTAAGGTGCGGATTTAATTTTTATATTGTTTTTTTGTTGACTTTTTTAACGCGATTTTTTTTTTTTTTCTTGTACATTGCAAGTTTTTGTTAAATTGTTATTTATTATATTTTTATGACCATCATATCGCACAATTTTATGAAACTTATCCTTAGTTCAATTTTCAATTATCATTAAATCAATGCTTAGCTTCCGGTTAGCCTCCCTCCGCTTTAGACAAATAATTTTTATGACAAATTCTTTGCGAGTCAGCATAAAATTAAGATTCAGTAATGTATATTCGGTTAGTGATGTTCTGGATCCTGTAGCCTGTGCTTTCGAAGACAAGTTTGCACGGTAAATCACAAACGTCGAAATCTCTATATCCTTGCGGTCCCATGAGATTGATGTGGAGGGCTTAAGCGCAAAACACTTGGCCAAATGTGACCGCCGCACCATATCTTCTTAGTGCGCCCAAAAACAGACCCTTAAAACCAGCCAACCCCTAACCATCCCAGCCATCCAACCAACGACTATAGCTAAGCCAGGCCAAATCACAGCAAAGTACAAAAAAAAAAACTAAAAAAAAATAGATGGAAGGAATATGAGGATGTATAAGCAGAGGGCGAATATACACACACATACCTGAATGAAGAAGAACTAAAGTAAACGAGTATATTTTTTTGCTACGTGACATGTTTTTTGGATATTCAACGAAGTCAATGTGCCACCAAAAGGATCTGCATTTTATATATTTCTCTCTGGTGGCCGTATTAAGGCGATTTCAATTATAATCAATTGTCTCCAATCAGAACTTTTATATTGTAGAAATGTTGTTTTGGCAAGCGTTCTAGGGTTTTTTCAATGACTGTAAGGAAGAATAGTTTGATGGAGATGGTCATATTTGTGAATAGGTTTAATTTGTTAGAAATTGATAATTGTTTATAACTTTTTACAATTTTATAAAGAATATATTACGCTTTTGCCCTGGACAATTTCTCTGCCAGGTTCATTTGTTTCACTAGTGTAAAAACTGAAAACGAAAATTTTGTAGCCTGCAAGAAAGGTTTTAAAAATATATCTAAATAAAATATCAAAAAATAAGGAAATCGCCTTACCGTTATATTGGTTGCCACCGAAATGGTGAACACATTGCCGGCCATAAAAACAATGGGCTTTTGCAGACTTTGTAGAAATTGAAGCACAGTTTTCTTGTAACGCTGCTCCTGATGGATCCAATTCGACTCGAAAAGTGCATCCGCTAGCTTAAAGCAATCATCTGCCAAATAGTTGCATAATATGCAAAAAGGTGTTGTCTCCAAGAGAACGGCGGTCATAAATGAAAGCGCCGCAATGCGAGACCCAAAGTTGGCAAACATCACAATATTAATGACGGTAAAACCCAAAACAAGACCCACAACCAAAAGTTGCACAAAGATGGTGCCACCAATCATTGGGCGCATAGTATCACAATAGCTAAAGCAGACTATTATGTCTACAAAATATTCACTTATTGGAATCTTCATGTTGCATACTTACCGCAGTATAACTTTGTGGTCCCGTATACAATCTATAAGCTTCTCGTAGCGCTGTTCCGGAGTCTCATTTGGATCGTTGCCCAGTTTACGCAGACGTTCCGCATAGATCGACATGTGAGCACGCAGTGGGAGCACATAGTTAATGGGATAACAATCAACGCAAACGTCCTGAAAGCAGGCACCCAGCATGGCAAAATACTCCAAGCCAGACTGTAGCCAGTACTGAGAGCGGCTTGCTCGCCAGTCTAGCCAGGGGTAAAAGTTCTGGAACATGGGAACGCCCATGACGACAGCACTTATAAATGTGCTCGTCGCATAGACCATATATACAGTCATGAAGGCAAAGAAGATGCGATTACTCCGAGAGACTGCATGGTGTACTTTGTGGCGTTCTTCGGGCTTCGTTAGTCGCTTGTCCATCTCGTCCAATATGGAATTGGCCTTGTCGAAGCGATTCACTAGCACCCAGACAATGATCACTTTGGCCGAGCAGGACCAAGCATTGAACGCCACCTGCAACGATGTGAGAAACTCACCCGGTGAGAACTCCGACAAATGAATGATGTAGCCAGTCATGAAGCCAATGGGCTGATAGAATGTCGAACTTAGATTCAGCGCAAACGACCACAAGCAGTAGAGCACGAAAAATGTCTTTGGCGGCGATCGTATGCCCATCAAGAATACGCATCGCAGTAAATAGAGCGACGCCTTATGAGATTCTGGTGGATCAGTGTCCGGCACAGCATACATGCTTGGAAATATTTTACTTAGTACCATTTTGCTGAAGCAGCTTTCAATTTGACATTGAATTGGTGTCCACTCTGGTGATTGCTTATATATCGCACATATAATTCTTAATCTCTTAAATATTTATAAGTAACACTTTCAAACTTGATAGTTGTGCATTCAATAAACGAAATAGACATGCCATGGTGTCTAACTAGACCTAGTCCTGAATGTAAATGTTTCGAAATGCCTACATATCAATCAATTCTGTTGTTGCCTCTTGTCACGTAACGTTTAATAAACTGTAAAAGTTTACACTTAACCATTAATAATTGATGAATCAGTATTTCTCGCTCCAATGTGCCTTTTCACAATCTGTGGCCTTTCTCAGAGATTTATATGATGATATAAATTCTAACTGTACAATTATGTAACTAAACTTGATTATGATAAAAGAGAATTAATTTTGTTTTGCCTCCATTAATTATGCTTTAAAATGGAAAAGGGCAAAAATGATCCAATGTCCTAAACTCTTTGGGTAAGGTTCAGCTACATCGGGCTAAGAAAGCCTCCTGCAAATATAAATTAAGTATACAAAATTGCAAATGCGGAATCGCAATATATAACTGCGATATATAAAATATTATCGCTATAGATTTAGACCAACTTAAAAATTTACATTACCCTAATGGTTTCCGATATACTCATGTAATTGTCAAAAAAGCAAGTAAGAAGGTTCTAGTCGGGAAAGATTTTGGTGTTTCCTTACCGATTTTCATAGATTTCCATCATTTCAATTTTCGAAATTCAAGTTTATTTTGTTATCGATTCCATGTGTATATCATAAGTTATCGAGCATTTTAAACAAACTTGTACTGCCTAGGGATAAGGAGAGCTCGTATCAAAAATCGACGCGTTTATACATACATACGGACGTACAGACGGACATGACTATATCGACTCGGCCTTTGATGCCGACAAAAAGTATATATACGTTATCGGGTTAGAGATGCTATCTTCTGCCTGTTACATACTTTTAAAATACCAATATGCGTTGTTACCCATTTTATAAGTTAAGGGTCAACAAACTAAATTAACAAATATTAAACTTGATCAGTTGTGAAACACCTGAGATATCCAAGACTGATAGAATCCGGTAGCGCAGTATTCCATGTACTCCCTTCTAAGAAACTAAGAAACATAAAATAAATTTAGTGTGACATTTGTATTTGTCTTAACATAATTAACTTCAATTTTAATTTGAGAAGCATAAGCCACATTAAAAGAATAAAAAAAACAACTTTTTATCGTACTTTCAAAATATATTATAAATTGTTTTTACGAACTTTGGAATGTGTTTTTCAACTAATAAACTTTAAATAGACAATTATAATTTTAAAAGACTGTGGCATTGTGAAGCTATTAAATTTAATTTAAAATCTATTAATTTAAATTTAAAAATCCAAAGGTGTAAACATAATAATATTTTTATAAACTTCAAGAGTTAATTATGTAACGTATGGAACGAATCGTATTCTATAAAGTATATATTTTCTTGATCAGAAACGCGAGCTAACTTGATATACCCATAACCGTCCGACCGTCTGTTTCAATGTAAACTAGTCCCTCAGCTTGTGAACTAAAACTGTGGTCAAGGTCGTCTTTTTGTTGCATTTAGATAATTTATTAAAAAGATTTTACTTTAATACAAAATTAATTTCGGCATGCTGAACATAGCTATTTTAATTGGTTTATTTATTTTTACAAAAAAAGCACAGGAAGCTGTATAGAAATTAACGGCTCTAAGCAAACCCATAGCTCTTTAAAAGGCGTTCGATTCACGTGATTTGTTTTTTAATTCGAATAATTTGCATATTATATGGTCAAACAGTGGGCGTTATGAAATTTAACACTGGGGATGCGAGTGTGTATTTGAAATATACATTTAGCTAAGTGCTTTCTTAGTTAGTCAAACTTTAGCTGCGGCGCCACACAACACATAAAATGCGACAAATAGAAAACTTGACTGGCAGACGCCTCACAACAGCACTAAGAACCTTTGCCATTTTGTGTTTTGAGTTTTGGTTCGCAGGCTTAGAGTGCGACAGGGATGCAGGACGATGACTAGGCAAACTAAGTTGTCAAAAGGGGGATGCAGTGCGAGGCAATGATTTCGTGCACGCCATTCAGACTCGATTCGTGTCGAGATTTGATTAAAATGCCACAAGTGCCACATAATGATGGCAAAATACAGAACAAAGGCCAACAGATCTGTTCAGTTACTTTTCTTTCATTTTTTGCTTGTCGCAGCAGCATAAACAGCAGATACTAAAGTGCTTTTGTATTTAGTCGTTGTACCAGCTGGCTGGATGGCTGGTCGAATTCCGCTTGGTTTGAGCACCGCATCTGACAAATGTTGCAATTTTTGACACGACAAAGCTGGTTAGAGGAGTATGGACGCATAATTTAATTATCGCAGAGCATTAAATTCAACTTGAATTAATCGAAAAGCGTTCTTCTTTGATTGCAGCTGTCAGGCGGGCACCGGACGTTGTATTGTGGACAAGGCGCATCGGAATCAATGCCAGGCTTGCAGGCTCAAGAAGTGCCTTCAAATGGGAATGAACAAGGATGGTACGTACTAATACCAAAAACAATACATACATCTTCATGTGTATGTGTGTATGTATGTTAATTCCACTATTAACCCCACACTGATATATTCATAAGCTGGTAAACGCTCAAATGAACTGAAGCACGTTTAATTGCTCTTTAACATGACCACAAAAAAAGAAACTTGGTGACACGTGCTTTCCGTCTAAAGTAAATATTGTTGTACCAGTGTTCTTGGACAACTCCTCCTGATTGTCTCTCTCCTAACCCTTTCCCAAGAATGAGCATCGCTCAAAAAGGTTTCCTTTGGTGGTGGCTGTTTGTGGGTGCACGTTATTTACATATTGCTCACTCAATTGATTTGTTACCTGCTGGCGGTTGTTGGTACCCTTGACAGATTTTTAAGCAGCTTGAGAGCACTTGAATAAACAGTATTCTTTATCATCAGTTAAATAGATGTATTGATCAGACATATGCAATGAACGTTTGTTTGCACAAATTATTCGAAAATACTTTTAGTTTTGTTTAATGCAGCTGTAAATTTTTTCGGCTAAAGCAATTTGTGTCTTTAGGCTATTACCTTATAATAAATACTAATGAAAGCTTCTTATCAAATGTGTGATTAAGAAGATTTAACTAACCTTAGTTGTGTATGTGAAGTTACTTGTACTTGGATTTAAAGAAAAAAATTAAAAAAAAAATTTTTTATTATTTTTTGTAATCAAGCATTTCTAGCATTAAAAAAACTTTTAGTAGCTTTTCATAACTTAAATGGATTATTTTTCGAATTAATATTAAGGTATTTATTATTCTACAGTTAATAACACAAGACCACAACATAACTCTGATCTGGGGATCTGACTTTAAGTACTAAACTATTTTTGTGCCGCTAAATTTGACTGCAAGATCTGTTCTACTTAATTATATTATGGTTTTGACATTTTCTAAAAATCCAATATGGTAAGAAATTTAGATTCAGCTACCCAAAAATATAGTTAGATATCTAAATGAAAACTTTTTTTGTAACTGGATAATCTTGGATATATTTACGGTGTATGTTGTACTGTAAATTTTTTTTTAAATACAAATAATTTTGTAGGCAGTTTAATTATTAAATGAGATGAAAGAGCTATGTAATACAAAATCAAAAGAAATGGCGAAAAAAATATTATTTATTTTGAAAGGAGCAAAATAGTAAGTGATATCAAATCTTAAAGTGTACACTAATATTTTTCTAATATTTGAAAGATTTTGTATTCTGAATAAGTTTTTTTAATTGTATCAAAATGTCATACGTCTTTTTTATAAAGTGGAGTTGGGTATAATAATTTCAGATTCTTATTAACAACTATTCAATCCAATGGCCGCACTTCATTATGGTTATACGCAGCCACTAATTTAACCATAAATTATGCAAAGCATATGCAAAACGGAAACAGTTTCACAAAGGGGGAAAAGATGCTAGGCTCAATGCTGTCACACGATCTCATTCAGTGGGATATTGAGAGTGTGTGTGTGTTGTTGTGTGGTAAAGTTGCATAACTAAATGGGAAAACAATTTGTGGGCGTGAGCGGCACGTGACCACAAAACCAATTTACCATGATGGGTTAGGCAAAATGATTGAGAGGGATTGAGAGAGAGAGCGAGAGAGTTGCAACACGCGCTACCTGCTGAAAATATTTAGTAAGGCGTCAAGCTATTTTGTCACTGTGACATTTTCCTTATTATGCGCACAGTTTGGGTGGAAGGGAGTTAACTTTGTGGTACATACAGACGCACTATATGCTAGTGTTGGGTTTTGTTTTGCAATTACAGCGGTGCAAAATGAGCGACAGCCACGCAACACGGCCACTATACGGCCGGAGACGCTGCGGGAGATGGAGCACGGACGGGCGTTGCGTGAGGCAGCCGTAGCCGTTGGTGTTTTTGGGTAAGTGTAACTGTTGTTGTTGCTCTTGTTTCAGTTGCTGTCATTTGCATAACACTCCAATTTGCAGACCTCCTGTGCTACTTTCGCCGCCTTGCTACGGCTCTGGCCTTTTGCCACCGCCCTGTGAGTAAACTTAGTTTGTGTGAAAATATATTTATGTTACTAACTCCTTGAACAGCATTGGGCAGTTTGCCAACGGGACGTCTATTGCATCACAACCACCTAAGCTCGTCCATGCAACTGGCCACGAATCACATGAGTCATGGGAGCAGCTTTCCCATCTTCAATGCCGCCGGATTGCATCATTCGCCCAAGGATAAGGTCACGTATGGCGTTTCAATGGAGCTATCAAGCAGCGGCAATATCTCAAACTCAACCAACTCGAGCAGCAATCACAGCATTGATCCCAGTTCACCGGCACCGGATGCAACCAATGATAAGAACCAGGCCGGCGGCAGTGTCTCTTCCATTAGCTCATCCAGTCCGATTCCGGAGAATGATAATGATGGTGTGTATAGTGGATATCAAGCGATTTGAACCGCGATATATCTCAAAATTTATTACTAATGTGTAAATAGTACGAATTGCATAAAAAGTTATTTTGGATCGGTTCAATAGCCGTATTAATATTACAGCCTTTTGGGGCTTCTAATTGTAATACATGAATTGAAAATTTTACGCACATTGGTTAGGAAAGTCATTGGTTTAAGAATTTACATAATAACACACGTGCACGTACCGTATTCACGATTTCATGTACAATTTCAAACATATAAGCGATGACTGTATGCACACCTATGACGTGCTCGACATGCAATTCGAATAAGACTCTAAAATGCATAGAAACATAATTATATATATATTTCTAAATTTTTTTAGATGTACTAAAGAGAAAGTACATTCAAATGTCTTACCTACATGTAAACGCGCGGACCCGAGATTAACGCAACCCACCTCCAACCGAGTGTGGTTACGAAAATCACGAATATGTAGAGAGATGACACTAAATAAATTTTTTTGAGAGCAAGTTGGAGGAGCTTGATATAGAGGCCATACGTGTCTAAAAGACATCTTTTCATTTGCTGCAATAGGGATTTAACAAATGTATTCCACACCAAGTTTAAAAATTCCCTAAATCAGTTTTTAATTTTTAAGTAGACAGAAAAATTGTAGTCAGAATGAAAAGCTTTACATCATAAGCATACATGATAGAAGATTGTTTATAAACAATGTCAATAATAAAGGTAAGAGGTGCTTTTTAAGGTGAGCTGAACCGCCTTGGTGTTCTAACCTTTAAATTAGATCCATTGTTGTCTAAGAGTTAAGTAATTTTGAAGAATAAAAGTGATTAACACAGTCGAAAGCCTTACTGAAATCAGTGTAAATTTCATCTGTTTGCATTTTAATTTACTAAATCCAGTTAGTTTTTGTGGACACTAAAGAAATATAATCTTAATTTCCATTATTTGGCTATATGAATTCCGTTTAAGGTTATGCTACCTTTTCAGATGACTCCATTGATGTGACGAATGATGAGGAGCCGAACGCGGGAAGCAGATCCGATTCAAGTTTCATAATGCCACAGTTTATGTCTCCCAATCTGTATGCGCATCAACACGAAACGGTCTATGAGACAAGTGCCAGATTGCTCTTTATGGCCGTCAAGTGGGCTAAGAACCTGCCTAGTTTTGCGAGATTATCTTTTAGGGACCAGGTCATACTGCTGGAGGAGTCCTGGTCAGAGTTGTTTCTACTCAATGCCATACAATGGTGCATACCTCTGGATCCCACGGGCTGTGCTCTCTTCTCCGTTGCCGAGCACTGCAATAATCTAGAGAACAATGCTAGTGGTGATACTTGCGTCACTAAGGAGGAAGTATGTGAAATGAAGCTTACCCTAGAGAATAACACCTTATATGTTATGTTTTTCATCAGCTGGCTGCAGATGTTCGCACGCTGCACGAAATCTTCTGCAAGTATAAGGCAGTGCTAGTGGATCCGGCTGAATTTGCTTGTCTCAAGGCAATTGTGCTCTTCCGACCCGAAACACGTGGCCTTAAGGATCCAGCGCAAATTGAAAACCTGCAAGATCAGGCACATGTAAGACTCATATTTCAATACCTGAAGAGAATCGGTCCTATGCTTTATCGAACACCGAAATAGATTAGTAAAAAAACCATCAAACTTGCTTTTATACTCTGAAACCGAAAGAACAGGGTACATTGTATTCGAGTGATCTCTGCCATAATCAGTCATAGGCTTGAGACTTCAAACTTATCAAATATTTTTGTCCATATTTGTCCATATAGCATCCATTGGAAGCGTGATATATAAATATCATATTGATACATCTCGAGGTGCGAAAGATATATAAAAAGATAGCTGATATCGTCCTCTAAAGATCTGTATCCAACAATTTAAATACCAAACCAGCACCCATGCTTTTTAAAATCGAAATTGTAGGATCATAAAATTTAGTGGCAACATGGCTGGAACATTCTCTAAAGATTTGCATGAACAATATACTGCCCGCCTTTAAAAATCGGAAATCCCCAAATTTTTCTTAGTTTTACTAGTCTTGCCATCCGTTTTTATACTGGTATCAGAGTATACCGCAGTCGGTTGCGTCCGACTACAACGTTTTTATTTCGTTATTAACAAATTTTTTTTTAGAATAAAACAAGTAAGAAGGCTCTAGTCGAGTAAGTTCGACTAGAAGATACCCTTAACCATTGACCATACAGACGGACAGACGGTCGGGCTGACAGACACACTCATATGTACATGTACCGCTGTACCAATGCTTGATGGTTCCATATCTCCGGTGTTTCTGAACCGATTTTAATAAAAATTTAACAGATGTTCATTATTTTGCTTAAAGTTTCATTCCTCATTTTGAAATTTTTGAAATTTTAGATTTTTTTGTTATCGATTACATGTGTATATCGTAAACCGGAAAAGTTATCAAAAATGTCAAACAAACTTGTCATGCCTAGGGATTAGGAGAGCTCATATCCAATATTTGGAGTCTCTAGCTTTTGTAGTTTCTGAGATCGACGCGCTTATACATACAGACGGACGGACAGACAGACAGACGGACACGGCTATATCGACTCGGTCGATTGATGCTGATCAAGAATATATATTCTTTATGGGGTCGGAGGGGCTTCCTTCTGCCTGTTATATACATTTGCACAAATCCATTATACCCTTTTTTACCCATTTCATGGGTTAAGGGTATAAAAAAGTAATCGAAAATGATTTATATTCTTTGTTTAAATGGAATTAGCTTCGTAATAAAAAGGGAATCAGTATTGACATAAGTGGTGCGCCTTAAGCATATTTATGCATTTTATACAAGTTTTACATATCTACAATTTTTTATTAATTACATATTCTTCTTTTATATATTTTAGGTAATGTTGTCGCAGCACACAAAAACTCAATTCACAGCACAAATTGCTCGGTTTGGGAGGCTACTGTTGATGTTGCCGCTGCTACGGATGATTAACTCACATAAGATCGAGTCGATCTTCTTTCAGCGTACAATTGGGAATACGCCGATGGAGAAGGTGCTCTGTGACATGTATAAGAATTAGCTAATCTCGTGGCTTAAGTTTTTATGTAATTTAAATTAATACATATGAGAATATGTTTTTGTGTTAAAGCTTGTATATGTTTTTACTCGTTTTAATCTACAATGACAAAAGTAAATGGATACTTTCGTTAGTTGTTTATAAAATTTGGTGTTGGTCAGCAAAATGTATGTGTGTATAGCATCGCAGGCAGAGTCAAAAAAATATTTAAAGTTCAATAAAGTGTAAGCTAGGAAAAGAAGGATAATGTTAAATGCTAATTTGTCTATGTCATATCAAATTTAAAAATGAAATTTTATTTTAAATTGGGTAATAACTGAAAACATATGTGTGCAGTCATACAAAATTTAAATATTTTTCTAAAAATACTTAAATAAAGATGTTAATACTCTACTTTAACAACTTCCATTAACATACTATTAAAGAAAAAATACCAGCTTCCGGGTAGTTTCCGCACTTGGTTTTTTCTATTCATCAACAAAAAGCAGAGACCACAAATTCTCAATAATTCCGGAGACTTAGGCACGGTAATTAGCAGTTACTCGGTCACTCATGGTTGCGCAGAACCCGGCACAAAGTGTCCCATTTTATCCTAAACATGTCAGGATTGGGGCCGATAGCTTAGAATTTTCGCATATTTTCTGATGATACTCCGCTTTTCATGTTCGGTGAAACCTTGCTTGGCGCCGAATAATGTTCTACACACATGATGAGCCCAAGTTGATCATTTGAGAAATTATGATAACGACAAGCACAGCAACAAAAAATGTTTTTACCTATACCGTTATTACTTATATACTCTTAGCTGGGTAAAAAAGGGTATAGGTAGGACCCCATAAAGTATAATTATTTCTTGTCAGCATCAATAGCCGAGTCAATGTAGCCACGCCCGTCTGTATATAAGAACGCGTCGCACAAAACCATTATACCCTTTTTACCCATTTCATGGGATGCGACAAAAGTGGAAAGCAGCTTTGGAGTCCTTGGGGTGTAGGAGAGCACTGCATTCGGTTTGTGACTTTACTAAAGAAGTTTTACTCTTATACCAATTTAACGCACTCTTCAGACCTAACGTATTCTACAAACGGCGAATATTTCTAATAAAATGAGCTGATGAGCTCTCTTCCTAATTTTTGTGTGCAGTTGTTTTTAGAATCAAAACAGCTTTAAGCAGCATTTTTTTGGTTTTTGATGGATATATCCATGCCTTAACAAATATACTGTGTTGAATTTTGTTTTAAGCGCAGTTATAAACTATCGCAAAATATTCTCAGAGTGACACGGAAACGACAAAAGTGGAAGGCAGTTTTGGAGTTCTTATAGTGTTTGAAGGCACTGCATTTGGCTTGTGACTTTACTAAATAAGTCTTAAGCCTACACCGATTTAACACACATTTAACACACAGATTTAACGAATTCTACAGACTACGAATATTGATATCAAGCTTATTGACATGACAAATTTTTCGTTCAACTTCACAATTTATCGAATTGTTGCATAGAGAAAAAAGATGAATGCTACAGTCAGCTGTTCATTGATTTTTTTGCGCTAGGTGTCGCTTTGTATACTTTTCGGGTTTAGTTGGATGCTGTTAGCTTCAGGAGCAGGTTCTTATTAGAGTTGCTGCTGCTGAGTTATGGCATTGGAATGTGCTCCTTAACAAACAAAAAAAGAAGAAAATGCATAAAAAAACTTTCAATTAAAAGTCGCGAAAACCCATTAGCTAAACTTTGTATACCTAATATGGTGCTTTTATATCGTTCTTTTTATTACCGCTAGTCAATTTACTTAAGCCAAAAGTGAAAATCCAGACAATAAGTCTCCTGTCGTGTGTATGTGTGTGGGTGTGCGCGCACAACAAAAATATAAATAAAACAAGCAGCAGCGCCCCATCGTCAATGCCAATGAATAAAGTTGATAAAAAGTGAAATAAAAGGCCATTAATTGCCGCTGCAGTCAATAAATCATCAAACGAAAATATGAAAGCATCTCTGGAATTTTCATATGTAAAATTAGAATCACGGGAAAAATATACAAAATAGTAGCAATGCCAAAGAGGCATACATCGTAAGGTGCGTCCGTCCCACCATGGAGAGAGTAGCATCGGCAACAACTCTGCTGCTCTGTGCTCTCCCCACTTACACTTCCTGCACATATGCCAGCTCCAACTACGCAAATAATAACAACAACACGAGCAGCGACAACAAGAAAAAGTGCTCCTGTTACTGGGGATGCTGCTGTTACCGCTGCTGAGCAAACTTTACTCTGAGAGAGCGCGCGCTCCGTAACAAGAGAGAGCGGAGAGCGCTGTAAGTTACGTTACGTACACACATATAACAGCAACATTTGAGCTCGCTCCTGGTGCCACAAGTTAACGGCGCTTGACTGACAGAGAGCGTGTAGTGGTGTCATTCCGATTCGTAACATCAACGAAGTCGCACGTATCGCGCATCGTCGCACAAAACACACGAAACGTGCCAAAGTGAAATACCGAAATTAAACGAAGATCGAAACACGAGATCGGAGTTTTTATGCGGGAAACTTAACGTACAATTTGATATGTGTGCTTTGTGCATATTTGCGTAAATATATACGTGCGCTAGTGAGTGTTCCTGTGTTTCTGTGTGTCAATCGTGCGTTTATACTGCCGACAGCAGCGAACAACAATAATAACAATAACAATAACAATGCCCCAATGCTAAGTTGATGATGGTCATGTTATTGTTATGATGAAGTTGATATTGTGCGAGAAAGAGAGAGAGAGAGAGAGAGAGAGAGTACCAGCAGGCTATTTGAAACTGTGTGTGTGTGCTGCGGCACCACAAGCAATAACATTATGTGAAGTGTTCAATTTTTATGATAAATATGTTCGTTCATATGATATATAGATAAATTTGTGTGTGCGTGTATGTATTTACACCTACATCTATGCAGCTGGCTACTATGAAATATTGACAAGCAGGATACGGAGTCCCTGTGAAAACACAAAACAAACTGAGACTAAAGTGTATAAGCGATAAGGTTCCAGATGTTCTAAGTACACACACACACAAACATACAGTCTGATAGAATACGCAGGATACGGCAAGTTGCATACAATTTTTGTAACTGGATACATGATTACTCATAAGAAGGCACTGCTCTGTCTTCGGCCAACGCTGTCGCACTGCAGCAGACAACAAATAGCGACAACATCAACAACAACAACAACACAAGCAGTAAAACGTAAGTAGCTGCAATGTTTAGCTTTACAGTAATCCCTCGCTAATTAGTACGATTCATTTTAAAATTGTCATGAGACTATGATGTTAACAAAAAAAAGTTATATTTTGAAACAAAATATGTTATTAATGTAAATAATAATCAAAATTATACATATTGATTAGGTTTTAACATTGAAAAGAAACTTCAATAAAATCAGCATTTATGATTTCTGGACAATTAGATTTTAATGAAAGTAGTACTTAGTTTCGAGTAAACACTGTAATAAGACGCCTCGCATGGATTGGACAATTTTTTTATGGCCAAGACAAAACGGCAAAGCGGCTATGGGTTGGGGGAGTGTACACATACATGAATGTTGACAGCGACCGCTTCCTGCGCCGCTAAGTATGCAATTCTATATTTAAGCGCACGCTAAAGTGCAAGCGAAGTAGGTGAAGTGCAGTGCAGACCAATGAAGGTGGTGCATTGTGGTGTGAGTGGTGGGCAGCTGGCATAACCCAGACAAACACAAACACATTACACTCACGCGAGTCGGACACACACACAAACACACAAAACGTATTCAAGTGTAACTAAAGACTACCAATTCACTAACAAACAAACTGCCAGAACGGACGCCAGCGAACCATGAGAATCATCAGAAGGGAAAGAACATAGACGGAGGAGGCCCGGTCGCACTTAGATCGTTTGTTTAACTGACTCGACTCGGCTGTCACATTGTCACTTTGTCGCTCTGTTGCTGCGTCGCCTTCGCTAATGTCTATTATGGAAAGCGTGCCCTTTTGAACGCCATCGTGTATTTCCAATTTCATTTTCATTTTTATTTATATTTTGTTTTATTTTTTGGTATTATTTTATGATTTCGGGGCATTCGTATTTATATATTTTTGTTTTTCTTGTCAGGCCGATGTGACAGGGTAGTGTAGCTGCGGCTGGACGGGTGATGGAGTTGGAATTGGGAGGCGGGGAGTTGGAGGGCGAAGCCCTTATAATGAGTGCGGCGGCACTTAATGCATTGATAAAAGATGCAACAACAACAACAACCTCATCAACGGCATGAACTTAATTCTAGTACATGCCACAAACGCAGGCAACGTTCGCGCAATTACTGTTATAATTTTGGGAATGTAACCGTTATTCAAATTTAAATGCATTTCGCAATAATGAGCAACATTAACCCCCAAACACGAGGGCAGCTCATTAAATAAACGCAAGGCAAACTTGACTCAGCTAATGTGTCAGCAAACCGATTAGTTACCTTTATTTTATTTGTGTGTGAGTAGATCGAAAAGTTTTTATGAATCAACTTCAGACGCGGGTTCCATATAAGTTGACTATAAAATTATGACATTAAAAACTAAGAGATCGACAGGCATCAAAAGTCAGTGGGATACAATCTATATTCCGCTTGAAATGAAAATTCAAAATATGTGTTTGATTAATGGAACTTGGTTGAGTTTATGAGCAAATAAACTCTTTAGCAAAAATACAAAAATCACTAAATGAGTCTCAACAAAAATATAAAATTATAATTAGATTTTCCCAAGCGTATATTGCGGATATGAAATACAGGCATGATTTTGATCTCTTAAGACCTTTATGAGACAAGTAAATTCCGGCAGATTAAATCCTATTAATATTATATGTACAACTTTGTACACATATTTGTTTACAGACTTTAATGAAACTCTACAATAATATAGCTTCTACATCAGAATAACACATAGGCTATAACTTTTAAAGATAATTTATGATGGCGTTGCGCTGTGTTGTTGTACCGTCCTTAGTGAGAGACGACTGACAACACACTCAAGACTCCGGCAGGCAGAAAAGTAATTGTCATACTGAAGTTGGAAGCTGAGGTTATTAGCTAAATGTATATTCTTATTTGGTTATAGTAAGACGAAAATCAATTAGAATTAAATCAACCACCTCTCTTCGGTGCTTATTTAATATCTCAAAACAAAACAAATCAATCAATTAGTTTGGAAATCCCTCAGCAATTGTTGATCCAATTTTAAGTAATTGCAATTGGGTCATATCCTGAGTAATATTTGACTGAACAAGCGGGTACTAATATAGCCGCCCTCGTATGTAACGAGTCGCTAACGAGAGGGTAACAAACAATCGCCAATTGGCATATAATGACGCCTTTTCAATACTGAATGCCAGTCGGACTGAGTGACAGACGGAACAGACATATAGACAGACAGGCTGTGTGACAAAGCCAGCAGCGACATTCAAAATTTAAACGCGACTCACACTTTGATATTTTGTATTTCGCTTTTATTTTTTTAATAATTTACGCGAGCTGTAACCCTTTCCAAGTCACACGCTACACACATACAGACGCAAAACCAAATACACACAAGTAATGCATACGACACTCAAGAAACGGGCGGCTAGTCATAATTGTAGGGGTTGTATTGCTATACAATTTGAGCAACCTACAGCTTACAGCTGTTGTTCAACAACGGCCCTGTGTTTCTAGCTTGGCAAACAAGGGTTTGGTTTAAGGACAAGCACAGAGTCTATTGGCATGGGAACGTCGCCGACCATAGGATAGGTAATAGAAATGGTAAGGGGAGTGGGAACGGGAGCAAACATCAACCATCGAACATTTTTGACTCCTGCGGTGATTAATTGTCATTCGAGCATAGCGCCGAAGAACAAGAAGAAACAAAGAAAAATGAAGAAGAAGAAAAACGCATATTACATCCCAGGCAAAGAGAATTCAAACCAAAACGAAGATATCTCTTACTGTTGAGAGCTGCTACCTACAAGCAAGGCGCAAGGGGCATTTGGGCATTCGGGCTCATGGGTTGCGACTTTACACTGGATTAGATGCCGATCACGATACGCACAGCAACAGCGGATCGATGTAGAGAAATACTTGGGCTCGTTGTCCCGTTGAAAGCCGAATGTAGGTAGCTGATGGCCCGCAGAATGAAGGAAAGAAAAACCCATCATAAATTGTTGGCTTTGATTTCGATATCGGATTTTGAGCTACACTAAATGTATCAAGTACAAGCTCTTACACAAAGGGCATTAATTATGCAACGTTGATAAATTTTTAAAGCGTATTAAGGGTAGAAGATATTATTTTAAACGATAGAAAGTAAAATGACAAAGCGGAAATACCATCAATAGGAGACATAGAATTAAAAGTGAAAGAAAGGTGAATAGTGTCGGTATCTTATATAAAAGATAAATATTAAAATTTATTGGAATCAATATAATCTCTAATAGCGATTTATTAATCTTCGAATATATACAGTCATTATTTCTTTAGTTTATTATATATTAAATTATTAATGTAAACTAGATTTCGCTAACTCAGTTATTATTTGATATTATTTTGAAGTTTGTCCTAACATATAGTCATACCTCAAAAATATTTTCATCATTTGATTATCTTTGTATAATGCTTAAGCTAAATTTATAATTTTATTTTATATTGTTGGTATGTACTAAGAATGCACACTTTAAAGACTTAAGTTATTTGTATCTACAAGAAGAATGTAACTTGATCTATTTCCAGAAAACATTAAAGCTCGAATAAATAGGTTGCTTGGCATTAAGCGAAATCGTCATCAGTTGGTTGCCATCGATTTGTTTGTCGTTGGGCATCATAAATTAGCTGTGGCACAAGTGTTTGTGCCAAATAAGTTTTACTACCCCTACCTCACCTCCTACCAAAATACACAACCCCGCCCAAAGTTAATTCTTAAATACATGCTGGTCAGTATCAACAAAAGTAGCAGCAGCAACTTTGTGCCAGATTGAAACTTTTCTAATGAAATACAAATGATAAAGAGTAGATCATCAGTTGTGCAGTTGTTCATTTCTTGTTCGGCTTGCTGACTTTGTGCCACTTATTTAACTGATGTGGCATAATAAATAATTTGCTCATTGCATGCATATGGCCAGCCAGCCAGCCGAACATCCAGCCTTACCGCCATTTAATCTCTTGTGCTGTATCTGTTGACAATTATAACATGTAAGTACATATGTTGTTATATCAATGTATCTATGTGCTTTAAAAGATACGGGGTCCATAATTCATGGCTGAAACTTTTGTTTCTAATTTAACAACAATTACGCTTAATTAATTTAAAGATGTTTGTTGCCGTTGTTGTCGTCATGTCTCTCTAATGCCTCTATCTATTCAAGCAGCGAACGAAGCTTGAGTTCTCAAGTTCTTCCCCCAACCCAAACGAACCCAGCCGAACGCAACCCTCCCTTTCCACAAGCAGTCAATTAAATTTTTGAGCAGTTATGAACGCGTTGTGACAAGAGTTGTTGCTGCTTTTTGTGGGGGAGGGAGTTTTTGCCTGCCGAATCGTGCACGTCTTCGCTTATAAATAGGTTAATTAAAATCATCTTTAATTGTTTGATTACAAGCCATAAAAAAATGTGAAGAAGAAGGAAATTAAAAGGCAAGCGCAGAACGAGCCGCTCACAATAGCTCGGCTTTATAATAAATAGAGAATATATGTGTTTTGTATGCTGTATATTGTGTATGTTGTGTGTGTGGGCAAAATGCGCAACATGTGAAATCCACATGCGGCAAAGATTGCCACAGAAACCAGAACACAGAAATGAGAAATGAAGCAGAAGCAGTTGAAGCTCTAGCAGCAGCACGGTCCCTTGAGTTCTGAAGATTTCATTTGTGCTACAGATGTTCAGAGATTGTACAACATAACTATACACACTCCTGCACACACACACACACACACACACACACACACACACACACACGAACTCTCAATCACACACAAAAGTCACACGCAATTGAAGCAGCGGCATCTGCCAGATACACTTCAGCTTTCAGCTACCAGCTTCCACATTCAGGCAAGTCGCGCATTTCGAGTGGCATTTGATTTTAGTGTAATGTACGAGTGTCAGTGCTTGTGTCTGTGTGTGTGTCCTCCAGAGGCATAAAAATTATTGCTGGCAACGCAAGACTCAACGACTGAGTCAGTCAGTCATCAATTATTTTATAGAATGCTCACTTGTTTTCTTGCCTTGTACTCTATACGCATTGTCTGAGATGCTGTGACCCTCTGTCGTCGCTGCCCCTCCCGAGGGTGAAGTTTGAAATGTTCTGTAGAACACACACACACACACATAGCACAGGAGGGGCTTCGTGGCAGCCGCAATAGTTGTGAAATTAAATTGAATACGACGCCGATTATCCCACGCAATCTTTCATTCATTCATTCATGCATGATGGCATCAAGTGCCACAACGAAATGTTTGCATCTTACAACTTGCGACTTACTCCTCCGCCAAAAATAAAAGAAAGTTGAAGAAATCATCCAAAGTTCAGGCGGAACTGTTGCCCCCTCGTTTCACATATACATCCATCCATGTAAGATGATTCTATGCACACGCAATACTTCTGTATCTGGTTATAAATCTAAAGCGCCTGTCTGTCTGCCTGCCTGCCTTTCGGCCCCCCTCCTTTCGCTTCCATGCCAAAATCAATGCAAAGTTTGATTTTGTTTGGTTGGTTCTGCTTCTTTTGTGTTTGTTTTTTATGCCTCTGCGGTCCCAATAAATAAAATTCATTCGATTAAAAAGTGCACACAATGAAATGCCGCTGATAAGCGCTTTACACAATCCATTTGGCCTACTTTACTCCATAAAAAATATTTTTAAGCACAAGTATAAATGTTGTTGTACTTGCCACCTGCAGCGTGATTGATTCAAAGATTTCCTGTATTTACTATCAAATAGTAAAATAAGTAAAATCGACAGCTTTAATATTTTATTTTATTCTGTTTAGAAGATAATCTTGTTTGATTTTAAGCCTATATATTTTTTTATTGTATAAACAAGCGCATTTAAAAATATGCAAACACACAAGTACATTACATTGCTGGCTCTGATAAGGCGATGGCACTCTGTTCGGTACCAGTACAACTGAAAATTAACGATTTCGTGTGTGTGGCACATTTTGATTAATCTTTACGGCAGGTTGCCGTTTTTACAATTTTAATACCCACTGATTCCGCAGATATTTATGATCGTATATATTGCCTCGCAAAATTTGCTCCAGGAAGTTGCAACAATAATAATTTTTGCCAAATTTGCACATTTCACACGAGCTTCCATCAATCATTTACTTACTTGCATGCTTGTAATAGATAAGTATTTAATCTGTAATACGCTTGTGCACAGAATTGCTTTTGCTTACCTTCGATCGGTTTCTGTGTGTGAGTGTGTGTGCGTGTGTGTGTGGCTATAATCTAATTTCGCTAAGCAGCCTAACAAATATCGTAGTCTTAACGCATGGCCTGCCTTTGGCTTTCTCCTTACAAAACAAATTCAACTTAAATATTCGGCAATAATTGAATGCACACAAACAGTGAGTGTGTGTGTGTGGAAAACTATTATAATCTGTTCAGTTACATACATTACGTACATTCATGAGAACCCGGCCAAGAATATTGACAGACACTCAAGTGTCCACAAGCACCCTGTAGAACCAATTGAATTACGCATAAAAGGCGCTTAAACCAAAAGAAATAGCACTCGGGGCGATGACGATGATGATGACGAAGGAAGGGAAATATTCAGTTGGGAGACGACGTCTATTCCATATATATGTATTCATTTATATCCATTTAATTTCTTATTACCCGATATTTTATTGCTACTGTGCGCTAAACGTGGCCCACGAATATCTTTTGGCCTCTAATCATAATCACATTTGACATCAGGCAGCATTTCCTCAACATTTACATTTTGACTTGTTACTAAATGCACAGCGCATCGCTTTGTAGTCATTAAAAAAGTAGAAAAGAAACTGAATAAAGCAAAAAGAAATAAACTCGCTTCCAGTGTGCTGTGGAGTGAGTTGAAGTTTAAACTTATGCATGATTAATACATAATTACAAAGGCAAACACATAAACTCCAACGAGCTGGCATGCCTCAAAGACTTGCAGCAGTGTGGAGTTGTTGGAGCTGGAGGTAGTTTAGGGCTTTGACCAACGACTCAACCAGTTAGTACATAATAACATTTAACAACAGAAGAGACAAAATACAAAATACAAAAGGCTGTGTTCCCACACACAGCACGTCCTGAAAATGACTGACTCCCCCGACGGCTTGGCTTGTGGCCCGCCTATCTATCTATCGGAGCAGTGAGTGGTCATGGCTATAAGTATATGTATACATAGCTGTTATTAATATTTCGATTTGGTACCAGTGATTCGTAGAACTTGGCACATGACTTGCATAACTAATAAGACCATTTTCATTACATGCAGCCAATTGTCGCCCCTCTTCCGCACTCCCTCTTCTTTTTCTTGCTCTCTCTCTCTCTTATGGGTATAAAGTTGTGTCCGTACACCTTGCTCCTAAGCTTGGGGCATATCGCTTGCCATACACTAAAGACTGATTTATGATGACAAACTTGACTTCATCAATAGGAAATCGATGTTGTAGTTGCAGGATGTATACCCGTACGCATTGAAAGCAGGTTTATTGAAGTGTAATACCAATAATATGAAGGTAATGGCGTGGGTTCTGTTTGCAAGATGATATTTATATTTATTGTGTAACATGATATTTACATTTTATATTGTTCCACATTACCTGAACATTTCAATTTTGAAGTTCGAGTTTCTGTTTATTTAAATATGTTTTTTTTTTTTTTTTTTTTTTTTTTGGTGCACAATTAAACACAATAGGAAATTTCTCACTTAAAACACATTGTTGATCAAAATGAAAGAAAACATGTCTAAATAAAATAAATATAAAACATTATTTTTTTCATTTTAAATGGATTTGATCGTAGCAGTTTACTCTTGAAGGCATTTAAACTTTTTTTCTAGTTAATAATATATATTTGCCTTTGGAGTTACATTTAATTATAGTAATTAATTTGATTTTACCAAAGTCATCGAAGTAGTTCTAAAACTTCCTGTTCTCAAAATTTTTTCATTTCAAGAATTTGGCGATTGAAGTTCCAATGTTTATTTGCAATATGTCAATATTAATTACCAATACACTTCTAAATGTGGAATAATAAATTCCAATTTGCGTTTGTACAATTTCCTGTCTCAGCTGTAGGTGATTAGCCAGTCGAATTGACTTTAAAAAATTATACGCTAGGCATACGTGTGTGTATTACGCTGAAGATATGAACATTTAAGTCCATTCATGGACACTTTAAGTGGCTTTGACAAACTGCTGCGGTATTTGGTGATTGTCAAGTTAAGTTGGCAAATTGCATACACTAAAGTTAGGTAGAGTTTTGTGGAGGGAGGAGGGAGGAGGGAGCAGGGAACAGGGAGCAGGGAGAAGAACTGACATATGAGTATGAATGCAAGTGAAGGACGTGAAGTAAAAGCCATTTAAATGTATTTCTTATCTGACTTTTCAGATTGCCGTGGCGACATCAACGAAATCCAACTGCAGCTATTACCAGCATACCACAACAACAACAATAGCAGATACAGCAGCAGGTGCAGTTTTTGTTAGTGTACAGGAAACGCATCAGGCAGGACAAGACAACAAGAACAGCATCACAAATAAGAACAAGAACAAGAAGAAGAGCGACGAGCAGTGATAAAAACTGACAACGAATTATTAACGAAGAGCCAAGGCGAGAGCAACGAACAAGTGAAATAGAAGAAAAAATAAGGAAAAAGAAAAAACACATAATGTCGTCATTGTGTTTGCTATTGAACAAAGCCGGAAATGTGATTCTAGTTTTAGTCAGCCTACAGCTAATATGGCTTACATTAGCCGGTTGTGCGGAGCTGCTGCTAAGCAGCGATTACGGCAGCATGTCTGCCTCCGTTGAGGATGTGGAAATGATCAATGCACAGGTTACCGAGGACTCATCGCCACACAGAACCAACATCGAATCAACGCTGAGTAACAGCAATGAGGATAGTAAAGCCTCGGGAGCAGCAGGAGCAGCAGGGGCAACAGTTTCGGTTGCCTCGGGCACCCTACTGGAGGAGTTCAATGGCGGCAAACTGACACCTGGTGAGGCCAGCAATACGCTCCCCATATTTCTCAGCGAGCCAGAGAGCGTTTTTGTGGTCAAGAATAGACCGGCGGTGCTGAAGTGCAAGGCATCGCATGCGTTGCAACTGCACTTTAAATGCAGCGGCAGTTCTCAACCGCCGCCATCGACGCATGACAAGCACGTGGATCCGCACACGGGTGTGCATATGGAGGAGGTGACTGCCACCATACATCGCGATCTCGTCGACGAATACTTTGGCAAGGGTCCGTTCAAGTGCGAATGTCAAGCCTGGTCTTCGCGTGGTGTGGTGAAAAGTCAAGCGGCAACAGTGCATATTGCATGTGAGTATAATATATATCATACGAGTACTTTTCATTGTACGGATTGAAGGACTTTTGCAACAGCTGCGTCATGCACCCAAACTAACCCCATATTTATACTACTGCACTGAAAAAATTATCTTGTGATTTCAATTTAATTGAATCGCTTAAAAACGATTTATGAATAAGCTATAATTAAATGTATCCTCGACTTAAGCCGAGGCAAAAGACAGCGGACTTGACAACTTAAACTTTAAAATTTTGATCAGTTGACCGTCTGCAGTTGAAATTTTGATCAAGAACTTATTATTTTAGCAATTCAATCATTTGTTAAAATCGAGCGAAATTAAACCACTATAGACTATGAAAAGAAAACCAATTAGTCTATCTTTCAACTGTATAACATTTGGCATGATATATAGCTACCGTTACATAACGACTAATGTAATTAAAATACTTTTCCCTGCTGACACCGATTAACCACTTTGTCATACCACAAATGACCGTTGATTTGATTTGTAGCGAGCATTATCCAATTACCGTATGTTTTCCAAATTTACTTTTTAATGCCACATTGTTTTACTAATCACAATGCAAGATTTATTTGAAAGTTGAATTCTTAGAGTTCTTTTATTTATTTTATATTTAAACATGACAATAATATCAAATCAAACTTTTATTCTTCTTGTGTATCCTATCTGCTATAGATATTCGCAAGTCCTTTGGTCAGTCGCCCACATCGCTGCGCTTGGAGCTGGGCAGCCGTGCGGAACTGCATTGCGAGCCGCCCGGCGGCTTTCCGGAGCCAAAACTCAGCTGGCACAAGAACAATGCGGTCATAAGCGTCGACACTGAGCTCGGCATCACCATAGCCAGTAACAGTCTCACCTTCCGCCAGGTGGCGCTGCAGCACATGGCCAACTATAGCTGCAGTGCTGAGAATATTGCTGGTAAACGTGTCTCCGATTCGGCTGTCCTCATTGTCTATGGTCAGTATATTGCGGTCTGCACACACATATTTGTATGCATGTCTCTGTTTGTATGTATGTAATGTGGATGAATCAACCTGGTCTTTATTCACCCCTTTCAGTTAATGGTGGCTGGAGTGCATGGAGTCCATGGCGCGAGTGCAAATGCAGCGGGAAACCGAGTCAGGGCCGCAAGCGGACGCGCACCTGCACAAATCCGATGCCCTTGAATGGTGGCGCCCAGTGTTCGGGTCCCCAGATACAAAAGTCCGCCGACTGTGCCGCATGTCCAGGTATGAAAAGCGTTTCCTCTGATTACCCACAAATTTGTGGGCGTCGTTGTCGGTTTTGGTTTTGGTTTTTAACTTTTAAAGTGTAACCGTAATTGAAATGCCAACAACAAAATTGTCAATTTAAATGGCATCTGAACAGCCTGTGGCCCCACCGCCACCTGCGTCTCTTTCACCTAACTCTCATAACTTCCCAGCCCAGCAACCCAACGCACATTACGAACGTCCCCATTCTCTGTTCCGTTGAGAACGTAGCACATTTTTCACACCAAGCAACAAGAGAAACAAGCAGACAGCGAGTCCCAACACAAAGCACTGCCACGCAAAAGTTCAAGGGGCGTTCCAAAAAAAGAAACAATGAGAGTTGGCTAAAATCGAGATAGTTACAAGTCGCATGTTCAATACGCTTTACTTACTTAAGAAGTAAATGTTCATTTTATTAAACTGGACATTTTAGGAAAATTTTCCAAAAACCGGCTTTCAATGGTTCTTTAACTTGCTGAATTTTTTTAGAATCTGGATTGTAAATGCTTAAATTACACTGCCTTCAGTTGTTTATGAAATCGGGTTTGTTAGGGGTTCAAAAATATTTAATATTTAGATTTTGAAAATGTTAAAAGTTTAAAAAGAAGTGTGAATCCCAAATCCGACTCCAGATAGAAACTGGATGTTATTGCAGAGTAAGTATGCAGTAATATATGGAACATTTGCTGTAATAACTTGTTATATAGAGATGTCTAAGCGTATGGCCTTGTTGAAGTACCCATTTTAGGACAATACTTCAATAAATTTGAGTGATCGTTGAGTATTTCATTTTCCACATGCATTTAACTGCGGCTGCTGCTCTTGGTTGTTGTGGTAATGCTGGCTGCTTGTGCTGCACAGAGTAGCTGCCTTTTCAAATGACGACAGATATCCATCCACATCCCCACATACACACATATACACATAAATAGATGGATAGATTGAACGTGATCGGGCATTTAAAGGGGCGGGGCGGTGTGCATTGGACCCGGGGCGTCTACTGGCGGCATTCCTACCAGTCGCACGCACTGACTAACTGACTAAATGGTGACAAAGGCATTGACGGAGCATTTACCGTTGGTTGGCTGGCTGGCAACAGTGGAGGAGTGGAGTGTGGGTGGTGTTTTGCACAACGGGATTCGGTTTGGGCTGTTATTTTTTTGTGCGATGCCAGAGCCGTGTTGGACTGGGGGGCGAGTTCTCTTCTTTTTGTGTATGGTTTATTTTTTTTTGTGACTGACGCACAGGCGGCATGTGTTTGAGACTCTTCACTTTTATTCATGTAAATTTATTGTATTGCACATTGTATTGTAGTGCTCACACACAGACACAGCACAACACACACACACACACACACACACACACACTCACAGTTATGCTCTAGCTAGCAGGTTCACAACGGGCACTGAGCAATGAGCAATTGTTGACAGACAAGCGGGGCAAATGATGGCCCGGTGTGGGAGTTGGGGTGGTTGGGTTGCTGCTGCTGAAGAAGCAATAGCAATACACTTCAAGTGGGTTGTTGGTGGGGGATGGTTGTATAATCTCCGTTTTCTATGAAAAGTGTGTCATAAAATTAATTTTAAATTTCGTTTCGGTTTCGCTTTTTTTCTTTTTCGGTTCCATCTTCTTCAACTTATAACGTTTTCATCCCCATGGAATCGTGTCAACCTTATGGCGCTTCATCTGCTGCTGTTGCTGATGCTTACCGTTTGGCTTGGTTGCCACACCCACAACGCCTGCGAATGCTTCTGATTACGCTGACGGTGACAACGACAACAACAACAACAATATCAACAGAGGACACTCAAATTGTGAGCGCTGATGGATTTGACATTTCGTCGAGTAAGCGCAGTAAGTTGAACACGAAAGCCTGACAATGTGCATCTCATTCAGTATAAAGGGCTGCCTATTGGGGCTGGGCTTGGTTGGGGTTGGGGTGGTTAAGTTCAATATGACATTGTGTGCGAAAGCCGTTAAAGTAGAATGCTTAACGAACCAAGCCAGCGAAATTGTTAGTTGGGTATTGGGATTTGTTAGCGGGGAAGTTGCACTTTACAATTCAATAAGCAATTGTGTTAAACTGAGCCGAAGGCCGTAACAGCAACAATAATAACAACAAAAACAACATCATCACAATCATCATCCACATCCGCATACAAAGCGCCAACGAACCATGGAGAATCATTCATTTATTCAGATACAGCTTGTAAAGCTGTAAAAAGCTGTAAAGCTGTATCTGTTCTCCGATTCGGATGCTAACAGAGTTACTTACTTTGATTCTTGTTTACCAACGACACCCTAGCCCAAACCCGCCCCTCCCCCCAAAACAAAACGAAAGAAACGAAATGACGTCATTGTTGATGTTGCTGAAATTCGGACAGCAACTTAAAAATCACTTACCACGATTTACGCTGTCTGATTCATGCAACAGTCTCGCGACGACCCTTGAAGCCGGACCCAACAGCAGGAATGTAGCAGGATGCGTTAGTTGGAGCGGGTTTAACACACACTCACAAGCACACGACACACACACATAACATAATGCTTGCGTAGTCAAAAATGGTGATGATGACGACAACTTCGCAGTTGTTGGTTTTGTTGTTGTTGCCTTTGACGAGGGTGGTTTTTTCGGGCACAGGAAGTGGCGAATGCCGATATATGTATATATGAGTTTGGTATAGGCATACATCTTACCGACAACAAAAACAACAACAACTACAGCAACAAAGACTATAAGTCTCGCACTCTGCGCTTTTTGTTTAGTTTTCGGACTTTTGCGCCCCCAACAAACAAACAAAAGCGAGCAGCTAAAGAAAAAATTGAAATAAACGAAGCAAATGCGAAAATAGAAAAGCATTAAAATGACAATTACTTTTGCTCACACATACAAAGTGTGAGGGGACTATTGAAATGGAGGGAGAAATGGGAAGAGACAGCAAGAAACAGCAAGAAAGGGGGTTGAGAATTTTTGGTGTATCTGCTCTTAAAAATGGTGAAGACATTTCTGTCGATGGCTCCCCTGACCCACAAGATTGAAGGCATTTAAAGTGGACGTCATAAATTCAGGCAATACATTTAGTTCAAAAGGTGGCATAATTGCGACGCATCTATTAGCTAAAGCGTTGCTATAAAATGTAATGGGAGACCATCAAAGCCAAATCCTCTATCATATGTATATGTACATCTCAATCTATATGCAACTTACTCGCATCCTCGTTATAGAGTTCTGTATACCACGTTGGGCGCCTTTTTGATAAATGGCACTTGAACACATGGGTGCTGTTGGGAAAATGTGTGCTAAATCATGTTAATATGACTTTTGATTTCTAAACTGCTTGCCTTTGCCTCTGTTTCTTTTCCACATAGTTGCTCGCTGGTCCGCTTGGAGCGAATGGAGCGTCTGTTCCGCGGATTGCATACAAGTGCGTCGCAGAAAATGCCTGACGCACGCCTCCGTTGCCGTTGCCGACGTGGCAGATGAAGCCAATGAGCTGCTGTTGCTGGCAGGCGGTGTGGGTGCCGCAGCACTTAGCATTGGAGGCAGTAGCGATGGCGCCACCACCAGCAGCAGCAGCACGACCAACATCGGCAGCAACAACATCGGTGATACTGATGGCTCAGGATATGGCAAATTATTGTGCGCCGGAAAAGATATACAAACGGCCGAATGCCGTGGAGAGCAATGCCAGATTGGCAAGGATGGTAAGTGTGTTTATGACAAAAACAGGCACCCAGCCAGTCAGGCAGTCAGCTCAGTCATTCCTGCCTTTCTCTACCAGTCAGCAACAAAGTAGACAGTTAGACAACAATAACAATCACAGTGGGCACAACAGACACAATCCAGACTGCTACCACACACAAAAGCCAAGCACTCAACGCTGATTGTCACAATGGGAAATTAACCAAGTGCATTTTGTTTGTGCATGTCCCACCACCCACTTTACAGCACATCCCCATCACTTATAGAATAAAAATGGTAAAATAAATCAACCACCCAGCATTAGCACTAGAAAAGGCCACTTCATTTCATCTGCACTTGTTTGCAATACAAATCCCACAGCGTAAACCATTTCTGCATCAATGTAAAGGGTCGCAAATCAATCGCAGCCCGAAATTCCTTTATGTATGTGCTTTTGCCACATAATTAGGCATGCGGCATGCGGACGACGACAGGATAATATCTATACAACTATAGATACCCAATGACTTTCCTCCAAACCTATTCTCGAAAATAAGCTTAAATCTAACCCAACCACTTTGCAGCTTTTTACGTGTCATTGTTGCTGTTGTTTGGGTTTCGATTTGCGATTTGAACCCAACTCAAATATAGTTATTTTTGGTCTCTTAAGGGGTAGTAACTGTGGTCCATTGGGATCAATTATATGACTGTCACAGTGTGTAATTGAAAGGATCAGCAGTGGGCAAGTTCCGCAATCATTCAACAAATAATTTTTGTACTGTTTTGGGGTTTTTTCTAGTTTTTGTTGTTGCTGTTTACTACTACTGTTATTTGATTTCTGTTGAAAAGTTTTCTGCAAATGAATGAGGAGTGACACTTTGTTGGTTTTGTCTTGAGCCTTTTGCCTTATTTTCCATTTTATTACATTTGCCTTGGCACTGAGCTCCAAGCCAACTTCCAGACCTGGGGTCAATATCCATTGGAGGATTGCAACAGTTGAAGCTGAATCCTAAGACTTTATTATGTGGTCATTGTGGTGACAGGCGGCTGAAAGTACCCCCTCGTACCTCTGCCTCAACCTTCTAATCTCTTAGCATGACAAATTCGCTTTTGATGTGCCAAGCAGTAGTCGGGAAAAAATCAGCATGCAAAATGCACAGAGCAAAAGTAAAATATAAAGAAAAATAAAAAATCCAAATGGAAAACGAAAGCGCAAGAAAAAGTCTAATGTTTGGTTTTGGGATGAGTATGGGTACAGCTAAGGTTGCTTCCGATGTTGGAGCAACGCTGTCCCTGATTTACAGCGAATATAATTGCTCATTTCATACATTGTGTAATGCCTTCTCTCGTCTCTGAGCGTGTGTATATGTGTATGTGTATCTGTGTAATAATCATAATATATACATATACAGAGTAATTCCTTGCGCTGCGGCGATTCCATTTTTTGCCCGACACAGCGCCAACCAGTCACCGCCAGCGCCACCAACAATGACGACAACAATCACAGCAACGGAAACAAGCAGCGCAACAATAGCGCTCTGGAGCAGTGCGAGGATGATGAGGGGGAGTTGCGAATATCGCGGGGGGTAGAGACGGGCACCCGACAGCGCACAATAATGCGAAATATACTGCAGACTGGGAAGTGAAATGGGTATTTGTAAGGGAAGAGAAGTTGGTGTTCGGGGTTTGGGGCATTGAGCATACAAACATTAAACATTAAATACAGACATATACTGCATACACTAAACGAGAGGCAGCATCAGCATCAGCAGCAGTGGCAGATACGGATACGCATGACTGCTTTGGATTGATGGCAACTTTTTGGGATGCGAGAGGAGGATGCGACCGCGCTCGGTTTGGGTCGACTCAAAGTTGGCGTATGTGGAGGGTTGGGTTTAGCGGATTTTCGTAGAAACATGTAGAACTTGCCTTTCATTTTAATACAAAAGACAAAGATTGAGATTGGCATACAGGCAATTGGTTGAGTGACAGTGCCGAGTTTGGGTAGGAAGGTGTGAGTCCTTTTGTACCAAAACTGTATATTAAAAACGCAAAAATCAGCAGTATTTTCATTATTCTGTCGTTGACCCTCAGTTTTCATTCCTTTGCAAACTTTTACAGATTTCGATTGGACACTGTACTTGGGTCTGGCGTTCCTTACGGCAGTTTGCTTCGCCTTTGGCACTGTCCTCATCTGTTGTGCCCGACGTGGCATACGCGCTAATCCGCACTACAACATGGCCCGTTCAGGTAAGTCGTCGAAGCTTACTTCTCCTCCAACTCCTTTTATTGCGGCTCACGGCAATTGAATCTATGTGCATGCACTTCCTTCGTGTCTTTTTTGCAGTTATGGATGCGGATTATATGCCCGGCGTTGTTGATAAGAAGGAGATGCGCATGCACATCGAGGCTGCACATTTGGGATACGATTATGTCAATCCCGGACATCGTTATATGCCCGGCGACCACATCGTCGGTCTCGGCATCGGCATCGGCGTTGCCTGTGGCGGCGTAACGGAACATCACTATGATGTGCCCAATTTGGCGGCAAGGTAAGTTGCAAACTCTCTCCTACCAGTAATCTCGCAAAGCGGATTAGTACTGTAACTGTATTGATTTGGCTTGGATTGAATTCCGATTCCTTGCAGCTTAACAGTGGGTCTGCAAGTGCTCTATCCAATATTTTATACACATTTCAAGCATCCCAAAAATGTTAATTTTGGTTTAAGTGTAGGCACAATATTCATACATATGTATATGACAGTGGCATGCCTAAGATTGTTTTCGGAATAAAACTACGATCATAATAGTTGATAATAAGCATCATCGTCAATTTCAAAGAAATAATACAATATTACATTTATAAAATTTAATAAAAGTCATTCAGAGGCTGAAGACAAGAGAACACTTTTATGTAAATTTATAGTTTATCCTTTTTAACTAGAGAACACTTTTATGTAAATTTATTATTCATCCTTTTAAATATATTATATTAACCTATTAGTAAACGTCGACCACTTACTACTGTGGATTTAATATAATATAAAATGTAACATTTTTTATTCACAATAAGGCCTGTTGAGGCTCTCACTAAATTTCCATGGCCTGTTTGTTTACATTTACATTGATTGTAGTGGGAAAACTAAGTCACAGTCAGTTTTTACCATCAATTAACATAATTTTCTTTTGTAAAAGTATTCTCCTGACAATTTCAAACAAGTTTAAAAAATTTTTTTTTACACAATTTGATGTACAGACAAACTTCCATATTGTGAAACTAAAAAAAATGGTCCAAATAAAATGAATTCGGCTGAAGAAAACTTTATATGGAGGTGCGACTGTATATCGATTAATACCATGTGTGGAAATACGGAATAGAAATGTTTATTTTTTTATTCACCTTCCCTTTTTCTCTTTATAGCTACACAAATCCCATAGATGATTTGAGTGCGGATTACCTATCGGATACAGGCGACTCCTCTACAGGCGATACATGTAATTAGATTCTCATCCCACATCCCAAATCTCAAGGTCTCTAATTTTTCTTATACTACACAGCCAACTCAACGTTCGATATGAATGTTAAAATGTCAATACTAAACGCATCGAGGAGCACTAGCTATGAACTTCTAGGTAGCAGTGGAGGCCAGTTGCGATTGTACAACGGTCAGCTGCTGCTCTTTGTTCCAGAGCTGGCCATTGGGAAACACCTGAAGAAGCATGTCTCCCTTATGCTCTTGAGCGATGAATGCAGTCGCATTGCATGCGCCACCGAAAGCTCCATTCTGTGCAGCAGTGTGGTGCATTGTGCACCGCGAAACTATGGCTTCATTAAGCCAGTGATACTGAAGATACCACATTGCCTGATGTCACCGGAACAGTGGCATGTGCACATCTACCATGCGGACAGCGAACACGATGAGCTGAATGTGAACTGGCGTCGAGCTGTCTCCGTCGGGGAGGAAACCATCAATACGCCAATGTTTGTGCAGCTGGAGCCGACGCACGTGTACATTATGACGGAGCAGCTGGGACACTTTGCTGTCGTTGCGGAACCACGAATCCAGCAGCCAGCAATAAAGATGAAGTTATTGGCATTCAGTCAGCACACGCCGCCTAGCAGCGTCAATTGCAGTCTGCGCATCTATGTGGTCAAGGATTTCCCCAATAGTCGCGATTTGTGTGCCAATGTCGAATGTAAACTGGGCGGTAGCTTTCTGGGCGAGAGTCAGATCTTTAGCTTTGTGCTTAACAATCTGAGTCTGAATATTCGCGTTCGTAGTTGCATTACTGCGGAAGCGTCGCTATACGAACATGCAATACCCTATCAGCACATACTGGGAAATAATTCTATATTGCATTGTGAGTTTAGTGTGCGGCAGCAGGATCAGCATGCGCTCTGTGTGGACTTTGGCCAAGACTCTGAGTTGGAGTTGTATACATTTAGTTTGCCAGCACAGCAGCAGCAACAGCATCAGCAGCAGCATATGCAGGAGGAGAATGAAGAACTGATTTCGACCACAAATACAACGATATCGATTGATCGCCAAGGCAACTATGTTAACGAGAGTTGTATTCTGGACTTTGTGCAGCTGCCGCATGCCACAAAGCGTTTAATCTGCGCTGCTCTCGATCCTCCCAGGGCTGACGAGCGAGACTGGCGACTGCTGGCGAAGAAACTGAGCACCGATCGGTACATTGCCTACTTTGCCACAAAGCCCTCACCCACCGAGCAGATACTCAATCTGTGGGAGTGTCGTGCAAACAGCGGAAACGTCAACAGCAACAGCAACAGTTCCATATCGCATGCGAATAGCATTATGGCGCTGCTATTGACGTTAAAGGAGATGGATCGACAGGATGTGCTGGACATCATTGTGGATACAATTGGACCACTATGGATTTAGATGTTGCTAAGTTGTTGAAAAAAAAAAAACACAAAACAAAAAACTGTTCATGAGTTGCCTTTTATTTGGAAAATTTATTAAAAGTGCAGTGTGTGAGCTATTGCACCCAAGAATTGGAATTTGAAAAGCACACAATATCGAAAACTAAATTTAAATGAAACGAAATGAAAATTATAAAAATCAAAGTCTAGACTTAAGGCATAGGCGTAGTCATAGTCATAGTCTCTAATAGCTATATAGGATACTAAGTTATAGATACTACAAAACTACAATGTGTAGTGTGTTATGTTCGAGTATGTGAAACTTGAACTTCTTTTCTGCTCAACGAACTCTGTTCCCCATGGGTGCCATGCATTTTTGATACTACCTACTATATACTATAGGAATAAGCTCAGATATTAGAGTGTAGCTTATAGTTATTTGTGGCTTAGCAAACTTATAATTTTAAACACTAGATTTGTAGAACTACAACTATTTATACACACATACCTACTTATAATACCAATACATATAATATACGCAGTGATTGCTTAAAATTTGAAAATTTTAATGTTTTTTGATGAGAAAAAAATCATTAAATATTTGTATATGGCTTATAAAAATTATACATTTAATTTTAATCCGAGAAAGTGTTTTTGTATCCCTAATATATATTTATTCACTTTTAAACAGCATTATTTGCAAATTCATAAATTTGTTATATCATTATTTAAAGTTTTTCATACTGTATCAAAGGTTCGCAACTGTTTTGCCAAATCGTTAAATTTCTCAACCGACTCTAGTTATAGACCATACCATATAGAAACTGAAGCGTAAACAAATAACTTAGCATAACTACAGATATATACACTCACACATCTGAAGAGACACAGAGAAGTTGGTAGTAAAACTTAAAGAAAAACAAAATGAGGAAGTGGTTAAAAACATAATGAAATCGAGTAGCTTGTTAGTCATACTCAAGTGATAACCTTTGTATTTGTCTCTAGTTGTTAAGTCGCAAACTGTCGTTTATAAATCGTTAATCAAACAAATATTGCAAGCAATAATAACGAATATTTATTTAATGGCCCAATATGCATAAAATATAGTCATATATGCAAAAATATACATATAGTATGAAGAATGTATCTAAGTTCGACAAAATAATGAAATAAAACAGTTACCGTTGCTGTAGCGAGATTAATAGTTTAGCGTTGAGGGTTTTTTTTTATAAGAAAATTAACATTTTTTATATAATGGTTTGGTTTTAATAAAAGAAAAGCAACAACAAATGTAATTAAACAAAGACTTCACTTACTGTAAAAATATAAATTTTTGATGGTTATATTTTTCAATGTCTGCTTATGCTTAGTTAGGTTTAATAAAAAAGTAAGGCGTATATCTAAGATTTATTATTAAATGAATTTAAATTTTTGTTAGTGTTGAACAACATAAGATATTGGTCAGCGCGTCTTAGCTAAATATTAGCCAAGTTTCAAACTATAATGTGGAACGCAAATAATGGAGTGGATGAACAAAATAAAACGAACTATAGGAGCGCCACTGTGCTGATTAGAATTGGTGTTGCCAATATTTTATAGCCTTAGCCTACCAATTGTTTACTTGGTCGCACTTTATTTGGCGGAAAAACCAAACGTTTGAAGTAACATGTGTAATAATTTACATTTTGTTTTAAATTTTTTTTTATTATTAAGAGACTTATGTTGCAAATTAATTTAACAAAATAGTATATTTTATTCAATCAATGGTATATATACTTACATATACCTATATGTACCACTAAAAACATTAAAAATATTAAAAAGTGTTTAAAAATGTTTTCAAAGCTAGTATATCTTAACCAATTAAACACCAATGTATGTTAAAATGTAAAAACAAAACGCACATAAAACAAAAATCGCATTTTAATCTAGTTTAAAGTATTTTAAATGATTAGGTTACACGTTAAACTGTTTAAAAACATGTTGCAAGTACGCCATAGCCTAGCACTTGCCACATTTTTGTTTAAAATACCGCAATGCAATTGCTAATGGCCAATTGGCATTAATAAAACAAAATTAAGATACAATTATTAGTTTAAGCAATCAGCAATAACAACAAAAACAACAGCAACAACAACAACAGCAACAAAGTCGCATGCACAGTCGAAGCATTTTAATAAGCAAACGCGGCAAACGATCCAACATATAACAAATCAATAATTTCATGCAACTGCCACAAAATGATTGCTCCTGCCGATGTTGCTGGTGCTGCTGGTGTTGTGTGCTGCTGCTTCGGCGGCGCCTTTTATATCGCCACAGCATCCGAACGTATAAATAAATTTCAACGATTTTGGTTTTCTTATAAGCTCCGGCAAATAGAAATCTACGAAGGCCACTTACTATACATGCAGTCAGACGTTGTTGCACGCTTTTTGCGCTGCCTCACCGATGACTGTCCACACACAGAGATCCAGTAACCATTGACTCCTTTTTGCCACGGCAACCTCAACTGCAATGGGGACTGCGCCTGCGACAGCAACGGCGACAGAGACAGCAACGGCGACAGAGACAGCAACTGCGACTGCGACAGAGACTGCTGTCATCGTCAATTAGTTTTCTCACCACAGACATAACAATATATTTTATATATCGCTTGAATGTTGCTTTTTTTGTAGTATTGTTTAGGTGTGTATGTCCCTGTTTCGCATCCTTGACCATGGCGAATGTTTTTGCATTTTTCCGCTCAACTGCCCTTTCAGCTGCCAAAACAAGCAAAGAAGCTGCCAAAACAGACAAAACAGCAACAGCAGCAGTTGAAAAATTTCCTAATTGGGTCGAAATTCCAATCTAACAACGATTTCAAATCGCTTGACAATTTTTTGGCTGCTGTTTCGGCCTTTGCTGCTGCTACTATTGGTACTGCTGCCTGCGGCCAACTTATTTTGACAGCCATAAAATTGTGGGTCTTGATAAGGTCGCCAACGTTGCTGGCAGCAGATGATGTTGTTGTTATTATTGTTGCAGCTGCAAGGTGCAACATGGTAAATTGCATAAAGCTGTAACTGTAACTTGTAACTGTAACATTTGCGTTTGTTGCCCACTTTTCGGCGTTCTAATCGAATTAATGTCTTTTAAACACCAATACATACTCAATAAACATAGTATTGTGCTGGATTCGCATTATACGGTAGGTTTTTTTAATTTGATGTAATTATTGTACATTGGGATATCTGTTTATTTGTATTAACACTTTGGGATTAAGTTTTCAATAAAAAATTGCATTTATCCAATTTTAATAAAAACTATAAACAATTTTGTTGAAAATAAAATAATATGTGCTAAAATAGGTGCGAAAAAGTGAACAAGCGATAAGCTAACCATATAAGAGATGTTTCATAAGTGGAATTGCAAAAATGAGGTGTGTTTAGATTACAGTAAAGATTTGTAAAATAAAAATATAAAAAGCTCTTTGAATATTTATTCTGATTTTTATACACACGGCTCAAGACCTACACAAATATGTCAAGAACGGAAATGTCCTCATACACGCAATACAAACAACTACACACTTGCAAGCACACACATACACACACACACACACATATATACACACACTCGAAGTAATGAGCAAATACTAAAGCCAAAAGCGGAAGTTGATACGCCAGCTGGCAACAATCAAAGCAGCAACATTTAAAACACACGCACACACACTCTTACATATATAATCACAGCTATTCATGTGTGTGTGCTGGGTTTCGTGTTCTATCACTTAGCCAACTAGCAATCTGGCAATCCAAAATGCCAATGAACTATCGATGTCAGAGGCGGCATCGGGCAATTTTTTTTCTGTGTTCTTTGCATGCCACAAATCGCACGCTGCTCACTGCTCACTGCACGCTGCATGCTGCATGTAATTTTGGTGAAAAACAAATCCGTAAAGCGAACCCTTGATTAAAAACTTCACTACAAACGGCTCCCAATAATTGCGCAGCAGCTGCCATTTTGAATTTGTCTGCTGTAGTTGGCAGTCGGCAGTCGGCATCGGCGTGACACATGAATTATGCTGCAGCAACTACGGACTGGACTGGACTGTGGCAGTGAGAGAGAGAGAGAGAGAGAGAGAGAGAGAGAGAGAGAGAGTTGGGTGAATATGAGATAGAGAAAGAGACTGCTGCTGCTGCCACATAGCGTTGATCGCGAGGCGTTGAAAGCGCTGGATTAGCCGCAAAACACAAAACAATACAAAATCCTCCAAAGCAGCAACAAAAACAGCAAGCATGCAAAAAATACAAAAACAAAAAAAAGGTAATGTTATCTTGGGATGTCGATAACTCAATACGCTTACAAAGAAGCCATCTTCATTTTGAATGCTGGAATTATTTAAAAGACTGTTTTGGAAACGATGATACAATGCCTTCGAGTGTTTGAGAGTTATGTTAGTAAAATAAATATATGTCTCAAATAGAATTTTTAAGAAATTAAGTTTAAGTACAGATATATGTTATACGCTCTATATTTCATTTGTGTTCAGCTTTAGCATTTTACAACTGAAATCAATCAGTTCTAAATACATTTTCTATGTTATTATCTTTATGATAGAGATGCCATATATAGGTTTAGGATTCTTCCAGTGTCACATTTAGTGACAAAATTAAAATACTCGTTGCAAGAGTGTCGAAGAAAAACGAAAATGCGCCAGAGCTGGGGCTGGGGCTGCAACATGTGCCATGTCCAGACTTAAGTCTGCAGCTCTGGACAATGGACAAGCTTAAAGCTGATTCTGCTGTTGCCGCTGCCGTTTCTGTTGATGTTGTTGTTTTTCTTGCTGCTGTTGCTGTTGCAGTGGCCACAGCATTTCAGACAGCCCGCAGTTGTATTACGAATTTATCTACCTGAGCAGCAACCATCGTCAATCGTTGAACGAGGAGATGTTGTTGTTGCTGTTGCTCTTGGTCCCAAAGGAGCAGCTACATATAATGGCCACCGTACGTCAGCGGCTGCCGTTGCCACTGCACTGCAACATTGCGACCTCCAGCAATAACAAGAACAACAACAGAAAAAGCAACAGCAACAACAAACAACAGCAGGCAGAATGCAGGAGGTATAGCAGGCAACTGGCAAACATCGCAAACAATGTTTTTGCCATTTTCAGTGGAAAACAAGTAAAACGGCTCTAGTCGAGTAAGCTCGACTAGGAGATACCCTGAACTCTTGCGTTTAATGTAATTTCTGGCACTACTTGATAAATTAACAACGGCTGAACTTTAGTTTTTAATAATTCCGGTGTTTCCTAAGCAGACAGACAGGCCACCCGGCTGATACTGATGCTGATCAAGAATATATAAACCTAATGCTTCCTTCTGTCTGTTAAAAAGTTTTGCTAATAACCATTACCCTTTTGTGTTTCCATTTAATGGGTGCAGGGTATAAAAAGGCCTGGCTTGACCAAGGTTTTCTGCTTATCAATACATTTTATATCTGTGCTATGGCTTTTGCAGACGTCCTCCGTTCGAGGTATCCGATTGGTACGCTGCACATTATTCCAATACCGATGCCCGATGCCCGATCCCCGATCCCCGCGTCCCTTTCACTTTTCTTCCAAAAACACTCCACTATCGCCTCTCGCTCTTTTCAGCTTCTGCCCTAGCTGACAGACATTTCTGACTGCCTTTAAAGATTGGCTACGTTTGCGTAGGACTCACGTATGTACTTTGATGTGGATTCTTGGCCATTGTTATTGTTGTTGCTGTTGTCGGTGTTGTTGTTGTTGTTGTTGCTGCTGGAGTAGCTGCTGGCAGTACACATTTCGAATGCCATACAAATCGACTGACGGACATTGGCAATGGGCAACAAAATCACATACATACATATACACATATCAGCAACATTTGCTGCTGCTGTTGCTGTCACTGCTTGTTGCTGTTGTTGTTGATCAGTGGCATTGTTGCATTGAATTGTATCTGCTGCTTCTTGCGTTCTGTTCAATGTTTCAATTCGATTCCTGTGAAAGTCTACAAAAATATAAAAAAAAAAAAACAACAAGGAACAGTAAAGAACTTAAATGTTGGTGCTACAGTTGCAAAAATATATTTTTTGCTGGCAAACGTCACGTATACGCAATATTTGTATTTAGCCAAATCGAAACCACACAAGCATCGAACTTTTCTCATAGTGTAGCTTAAGCTGAGCCTCTCAGCCATAGAATGTATGCAAAATGCATTATGTGTGGATAAATCTCGTCTTCCCATTATTATTGTTGTTGTACTTGCAGTCACGGCGCAGCTGTTGTCGGCAATCGTTGCATTGCAAACAAAGCAAAAATTAAAAAAAAAAAACAAAAAACAACAACAATAGCTGCATAATTAAATTTTCAATATTGATTCCTTTTGGCACTTGCATAATTCCAGAAAATATTTTTATAATATGCATAGCTGAAAGCATATCCACAAAGTTTATATATTCTTGAATCATCATTCCATATAGTACCTACATATAATTAATCAGGATTAAAAGTCGTCTGTCTTTGTTCTCAGAAACTTCAACACCTAGAGACTCTCCCTTACAAAAAGTTTTCGATTACTTTTCTGGACTGCGATATACACATGTATCTATTTAAAAAAACAGGATTGAAATTATAGACGAAATAATGGAAATCCGTAAAATTGAACTTTAATGAAAGGTTCGGGATATATACGTTTTTAAATCTTTTTTAAATTTTTTCTTATTTCTTTGGGCTTGCAATATATGATTGCGTTGGATAAATGTCTGTCTCTTTGTCGTCGATATCGAAGACTATCAAATCTAAATACTTAAGATTGCTTTATTTTTTAGTAAAGTAAGTAGTATAGTTTTAATATTATTTCTCTAAGCCTTCTCGTATGTATGTAATTTAAACTTAAGTATATATTTTATGTAGCTATTTAGAAACAAATGTTATACATCAATTGTCGTCACTCCTTAAACATTTATATAACGTAATTGTTTTTTTTTTTTTGAGATTTGAGAACATTACTTTGTTAAGCGCGTCCCAAGTCAAAGTTCCATATTGAATTGCAATATTGTTGTGTGTATGGATGTATTTATGTATGTATGTTGTATGTATACATATGTTGGCTCACAGCATTGGCAGACAAAACTGGACTTGTGTGTCTGCAGCAGTTGAGCATTTTGTTGTGCGGATACAGCTGTATTGCAGATACTGAAACAGATACAGACAGAGATATAGATACAATTATTGAGACAGAAATTGGTAAAGAGTGAGCAGAGCGTGAGCCATGTGCATTGGCTAAGTTGGCGCTGTCATGCTGCGTATTCTATTTATTTATTTATGTATTTTTTTCTAGTCGTTGGCAGCTTTCAATTGTTGTTGTTCTTGCTTCTTTTCGCTGCGTTTGGCAGATGCGTTTCCCTCGTCTGCCAAATGTCATGAGTTATGTTTGCCGCAATAGTGGAAAGACTTTTTACAGAGAGAAATCCTGAAACCCGATGATGATGGCGATGATGATGACGATGGCGATGATGTCTTTTATTTGCCGTTTGGCGGCCATTTCTTCTTCCACTGCGCCTGTGCGCACAAATGTTTTGGTATAAGTATCTGTCACTACATATCTCTCTCTTTTTTCGTACATCGTGTGTGTGTGTGTGTGGGCTGGTGTGTCGCCATGGGAGCTCACAGAACTTTGCAATGTATTATTGTTGTTGCTGCTGCTGGCCAACCACTGTCAGCAGCATCACAGGCAGCCATTGTTTGCCTCCCCGCCCCACCAACACGCACCCCACAAAACAGACAGAAAACACAGCCCAGTTGAATCAGGCACGCTTTTTTTAAAGGTTAAGCAAAAAAGTGTAGTTTGATTTTAATTTCACCTTTGTGCCTATGCATCATTATACAGCAATCCTTGGTAAGGACACACGTCATGCATTCTGTAAGTAGCAAATCTACTGCTAAGTCAAATTTAAATGATTTGTTAGAAGTTACACATGGGCATACTTTAATCTTTACTGATAATCACGACTACAAGTTCGTCTGTTTTAAATAAATTTTCAGTGCTGGTTTAACTGGGGTCTTTCAACCATTTTATTTTTTGCTTTACGAATTCGATGTCCATATTCGATATTGCGATTGCGATTGTGTTGATAAACTTTGTAGGTGCTGTGACTGTTGTGATTTCCATTTTCATTTGCAATTCCTTTTGGGTTTCAGGTCATTTATGTCTCGTTTGTTTGCTTTGCTGCTGGAATTTATTTTGCCATTTTGCGCATGTTTTATTCATAACTTGCAATATTTGGCATACAATGAGTTCCCCTAGAGTTAAGTTTATGTAAATTCCCAGTGCACAACAGCTATGTATGTACACTCAGAAAAGCCAGGACGGTGTCAATATACATCCGTTCCGGCATTTTCTCGATCTGAGTAAAAACATACTTGATTCCAGTAGCTTCCATTTAATTCAGAATAACCGAACTTAAGTACGCTAAGACATAATTTAAGAATATTACGATCGAAAATGAAAACTTTGTTTTTTCATAAATAAAACAAATTTGTTTATAATATTATTTCCAATATTACTTAATTCAATTCCGAATTTGGCTTGAACCAATCCCATTTTTTTTTAAAAATCAGTTGCGATTTTTGGGTGAAACAATCTTAATTAGGATTGAATCAATCTTGTACCTAAATCAATCATGAGTTAAGGAGTTTGATTCTTGGTTCTAGTTTTGTGCACTTAATCCAAGTTTAAAAAATACTTGATTTATCCTAAAGTTCAAAAATTTGCTTAAGCTGCTAATAATTCAGGAAAAACAAAACTATTACAAATGTTCCTGTTTAAGCTTACCTTGAAGAGATGTGATCCTTAGATCACTTATTAATGCAGCGATTACCTTAGCTGTTGAGCCAGTACCAATCTAAAGTAAAGTAAGATATTGTATTTCTTCTAGGGATTAAAATTAGTTTGCACTTATTTTATATACGTATAAAGTTGTTTGAATATTTTTTTTTTTTAATTGGACTTAGAATTTGTTTATTTGTTTTGGACTTAAGCGTTCTTTTACATAAATCAAGTAAAGTTATGTTCCTACTTATTTCAACTTTGTATAACTCTAACATTTTTCTGCCTTGCTTTTATACCCTTAACCCATGGGTAAAAAAAGGGTTTGTGCAATAGTATGCAAGGTATGTACCAGGCAGAAGAAAGAAATAAATTCCTGATCAGCATCAACAGCCGAGTCAATATAGCCATGTACGTCTGTCTGTCTGTGTGTATGAACGCGTCGATCTCAGGATCTACCTGATTTTGGATTTGAGCTCTCCTAATCCCTGGGCATAGCAAGTTTGTTTCAAATTTTTTGATAACTTTTCTGGCTTACGATATACACATGGAATCGATAACAAAAATATCTTGAAAATTAAAAACTTGAAAATGGAGATTGAAACTATTGAAAACTATAATGAACACCTGTAAAATGATTATTAAAATCGGCTGAGAAACACCGGAGATATGAAACCATTAAGCATTTGTATAGTAGTACTATATGTACTACTATATGTAGTATATGTATGCCTGTCAGAGAAATAGTCTGTCGCCTGTCCATCAATATGGTCAAGGGTATCTTCTAGTCGAGCTTAATCGACTAGAGCGTTCTTAATTGTTTTTTTTAGTTTATGTGCATATGCAGTAAGAACAACCAATCAACAACATAATATATAGTCCAAGCGTCGACAGTTTTACATGTTGTTGTTTTATTACTTAATTACATCAATTCAAAAACAATTTCGAATTGAATTTTCCATAAATACAATAACACCCGTTTTTTATGTAAGTACTGTGGTTTTATCTGAGATCGATATGATGAAAAGTTCGTTGAACTGAAAAAAACTTTGGACGTGAGCTTTGGCCTTTTTCAATTGACTATTTTGCGTTTGTAAATCTTTCTGTGTGTGTGTCGGTGAGTCTGCAATTCAGGTGCAGTACTCAGACGCAATGTAGGAGACGGGCGGAGCGAGAGAGAGAGAGAATGAAATAGAGATAGAGATAACCGCAATACTACTATACAGAGTGCGCGTACAAGAGAGAGCGACGTCTAATGCTCTTGAAAATTTCAAGTGTTAATTATTCGCATTTGCCGCCATACACACACACACTGGGAGCATGTAGATATATGGTTTACACGGCTTTGCCAGACGTGGACCCAGACACCGACACTGAACGCCCGAGCCTAATTGTTCAAGGTCACAGACATGCGCATTTCTTCGGCAATGTATTCAAAATTAATTAAAAACACAACAACAACAACGACAAGAGAATCAGCAGCAACAAACAATGCAACAAAATGGAGCAGCACGACCACAATTACAAGAGCAACAACAACACTTAGTAACTAAACTTGGACTACGCTTAAGTCGTCGAAAGGCTGCAATGTGCAAAATTAGCGCAATGGCCGCAAATGCTACGTGAATGTAACTGTGTAGAGATTTCACTTTGAGCATAATTGAAAACTGAAAATGCCGCTGCCTTTTAAATTTGGGCGTCGAAGCGAAAGTGTCAGTTGATGTAATTGCAGCTCTTTAAACGCCCAAAGACAGCAACAACAACTAATTACATACAGAAAACACGTAAACACAAAAATACACAAATAGAAGCACACACGATTTAAGGTCTTAATTTGGCAGCTTGCTAAAGGTCTCCAGTTCGCTGGTCACTTTACTCAAATATGTGTTTGTAAGTAAATAAGGCACCAAACCGTTGCAATTTCTTCACCGATCTAACATGATTACATGTATGAGAGTGTGAGGTAATGCTTTTTGTTTTTCATTAAATTAAATTCACTTGTGTGAGCACTTCTATACTTATTGACAGTCGTTTATCAGTTCTTTATAATGCCTTACTATTAATCTACAATGACTGCAATTATGTACTAGTTCTTTGGTTGATATAATCGCCTATCAATGTGATTACAATTCGTTTTACGATTCCACCTGCAACACAGAAAATGATTTCATATTCATGTGATTCGGGATTAATTCAATTAGCCGCAATTTACATTGGCTTAGTTATCATATGAGCGTACACTCTGTCGCTGTCGCTGACGCTTGTAAAACGCAATGAATTTGTTTTCATTTGCCTTTCGCCTTTGCTTATTTGTGTTTGTGTTTGTGCTTGTATGGCTCGTTTTTCGCTCGCTCATTCATTGCCGTGATTTACGTTAACCCCCCTTAAATTGCGCAACCAAGTCTAAGTCCCACACCACCCCACCACACCGATTCTGATTTGGCCCCGTGTGCCGGTTAGCGTGCCGGCGCTGTCGCTGCGCCAAAATCTCAATGCCCAGTCATTGAGCTTGTCTTGCTCCTTTCTCTCCCAGCCCTTGCACATGCGCCGCACAAACTGTTGTTTATTCATTTTCATTTACATTGCAAATTGCTTTTCATTCACCATTCGCAGTTTTAATCGCGTGCGTTGCAGGATTGTGCGAATAAACGCAATCAACATTTGCTTGGTATTGTTTTTAATAGGTTTTTTATTTTGCATTTGCAATGTCAACACTTATTGCTATGCATATTTACAGACTTGTAGGTGTTAGAATTGAAAATTATTTTGGGGTTGCATGAAATAATCGAACAATTCTTTTGCTAGATGGTAATTTGAGTTGCAATGTTTGAACGATAAGATGCATTGGATTAATTAGCATGTTAAATTGGGACTATTTCAACTTTTAATTTAATTGTAATTAATATTAAGTCAATGAATATTTAATATCTATTGATATTTAGGGTAACATTAAAAAAATCAAGTGTAGGTCTGATATGCTTTTAAATTACGGAAAGAAATGAAGTAAGCCTTTGTAAGAACAATATAAATAAAAAAAAAAACAAAAGAAATATAGTAGTAAAATAGATTTGATAGTAGAAATAAAATACATTTTGTAAAATATGATATAAGAAGCTCTAATTTTACGTCAAAATGCATTTGAGTTAAGCTTTCAATGCAACTTGCACTCGTTTGCTCGCTCTCTTTTCTCGCTTCTGTCTCTCTTTTAGTTTTGCCCTTATTCATTTTTACAATCACAGCGTTTCAATTAGTTCAGTAGAAGGAACCCAGAGCCAAGCAACTAGCGACCTACTAGCCACATAATATACATACATGCATACATAAGTATTTATATATACAAAGTTGTACACATCGTTTTGTGCCTACCAACCAATGAAGCCCGAAAGCAGAAAAGTTCTCAAAATGAATGTAAATACTTGAGATTTCATGGAATTGAAGTGCAGGTAGCAAGCAAATAAACAAAATTCCAAGTAAGGCAAACAGGGGAGCTCGACTACTCGTACATAAGAAGAAGAAGAATGGGCGCATACATACGCAAAATTATTTATTTTTTGCATTTCTTTTTGCCAGCAACACCGATTGGATAGGGAGGAAATTTTAAGCGGGGCAGGGGTTGCAGCGAACACACTTGCACACAATTGTGTCGCCATATCAAACGCAATGTAGGTGGGTAGGGATAGGGGGCAAGCAAGCATTTTAATCGATGCCATTGCCTGCCACCTTCGTTTCTTTGGCATTAGTTACATTTTTCTTTTATATCCTTTTTGCTCGTTTTTGTTGTTGGCGGCCGAGGCGTCTCCAGCGAACGTTAGGTTTCAGCTGTCACTGCGCAGCACATGACGACACCATGTACGAGTGGCAAGTACGTCGGTTGTCGTTTGCTTCCTGCCCCACGGGCCTGCTATTCGCACGCGTACTTAACACGTCGCCAAACCCACCCCACCCCACCTCAAACTTGGACTCTCCCTCTTCGCCACCACAAGGCCGTTGCCCCTTGCCCCTTGCCCCTTGCAGTAGGTGTATGTGTGTGAAATGTGTCTGTGTCGCATGCTCGCTCTCATATTCCGATCATTTTTTCACACGCAAATTCTTATGCTTATTCTTTTCTACACGCCGCAAGGACCAATCGCATAATGGGGCGTGGTGACGACGACGATGAAGGCAACAACAACGGCTACAGCTGCGACGGCTGCCAGACTCTGCAACAAAGTCGTCATCTCTCCACTTGATGTTGCTGCTGTTACTGTTTATATTCCGTTTTGCGCAGCGACAACAACAAAAACAAAAACAATAACAACATTCAGGCAGGCAGGCAAGGCTGACTGGGAGCTGGTTTTTCTCAAGCAGATACATAGTTTTTCCTTTGCTCACGCGTGCATCCAGACGCTCTCACTCACAGACAGCTGACTTTTAGTCTTCTATTTGGCAGCCATTTTCCGTTTTTCGTGGCTTTAGCTTTGCCGTTTGCAAGCAAAAGCAAAAGCAACAACAACATCATCATCATTCGCATTCGCATTTTCATTATGATTATCGTTATCCACTTCAGTGGCCAGCTACTACTAAAATGGAGTAAGGGGTTCAAATGCTGCAGCGAAGCGTAGAGCGTGGAAAATCAATGCGTTTTCCACAACCGGCAACAGCAACAGCAGTATTAACTGCGAAAGCAAGAGAAACAAAGTTGATGCCAAGTATTGCGCATACGCTGCGTGGGGCAAAAAAGAAAAACGACAAAGTCTCACTCGGAATGTTCGACTCTCGACTCTGGATGTGGCTGTGGCTGTGGCTGTGGCTGGGGCATCGCCTTAGCATCATCACAGGCAGTGGTAGAACATGCAATATACGCAGACAAAGGGCTTAACATTTGTGAAGCTGCTGCCTTTTAAATCTGCCATTTTGCACGCCCAACAACTGTAAAAGCGCGAAACCAACTGCCAGCAGTTTGCCCAAAGTGAAACCAATGGCAACATTTCAACTGCACTAAAACAAATACACACACACTGTCGTTACATTGCTACCCACACTCACACATACTTATATGTCGTGCAATTGCCACGTTTGTCTGCGAAAGTTCACGAGACAGTTGAAACAAAAACGAAATTTTAAAACGCACGCACCCACAAAGTTCACTAGCACAGCGAAAACAAAGAACAACAATAACAAAGGAAAAAAGTTTTAGAGGGTCGCTCGCAAAAGGCAGGACAAAAATTTCACTCGAATACAACGATAATTGGGATAATCCATGATGTCTTCTTCAGGTTCGCACAATAAATACCATGCACAGCTTAAAAATACGAAAAAATTTCAAGAAACTAAGCTAACATAGAAATGTCACCAGTAATTAATATAAGGTTGTATCATTTTAAATTTACATTTCAATATAAAATGATTCTGCCGTATCCGTTTCGAAAATGCACAATTATTAATTATGTTTGTTTATACAGTTAAGTGCGTAAAAAAATAAAAAAATTTATTTTTAACCTGTTTGGAATGTAATCGAACTAAGAAACAATTTTTTTCAACTTAGTCAGAGAAATGCGTAAAATGAATCTAATTGTTCAATAAAGTCTGTACAATTTCTGATCAAACAAAAAAATAAATGCTTTTAGTGGTTTTTCATATAAAAGTTAAGACTTTCAGTCGCTTTTTATTTCAATTTCATCCACCGTTTAATTTTTTTATTGCTCAATCTCAACTCCAATCATTCGACTTTATCTACAGTTTCGTGTCCATATTGTTTACGTGTACGCTAGGCTGTTCGCCTGTCTCTGTGTTTCATGCTGGTTGCAAAATGTCATCCTTTGTTTGCCAGCCTGGCTACAAAATGATTTTTCAAGTGATTTCACGCCACTTTGCTCATACACACTACCTACAGAGTCCATAGATGCAGAAAGTCAGCTTTTAAAATGGTGAATAGCAAAGGGTGCACAGTTTGCGAATTTGTATACATTTCGATTCTTGCAGCGACTTAAAAGTAGAAAGCAGTTGCCAGTTAGCAAAAGTGAGAATTATTTGCCATGGTTTTCAGGGCCAGCGCAATGGATTACAATGATGCAACCAAATCAAACAAAACGCACAAACCAACAATAAATAACAAAAAGAAGGGATGTAGTCGACTCGAAGATACCCTTGAGCTAAAACATGCAGTCATACTTGAACAACTGTACCAATTCCTAATGATTTAACTTCAATCTTATATATCTCTGATGTTTTGAAACATATTTAAATAAAAATTTGATAGATTTTCATTATTTTGTTAATGTTATCAATACTCATTTTGAAATTTAAAAAACAAACTTATACAGTCTAGGAGTTAGGAGAGCTCATATCTGAAATCTCGTCTCTAGCTCCTTTAGTTTCTCAGATTAACGCGTTCATACAAACAGACGGGCAAGCGTACGGACGTGCAAACAGACGGACATGTCTATAACGACTCGGCTTTTGATGATGAACATAAATATATTTATCTACTATCTGGGGTCGGACATGCTGTTACATACTCTTGCACAAAACCATTATAACCTTTTTTACGCATTTCATGGGTTAAGGGTTAAAAAGGTGTAGTGGGGTATAGGGCTCAAGCGACAGGTTGTTATACTTTCGATATAGCTGGCAGCCATTTTTGATTTGCAGTATGTGGGGGAGAAAGAGAGAAAAAGATTGGGACGAATGCTGCACGTGGATTGTTTGCACATTGGGATAATCCCTTTTGCTGTCAGCTGAGCTCACTTTTCTGTAAAGTTGGCAGTGCGCATTATCATTAACATAAATTAAAGTCGGCAAATGCAAATGCAAATGTGAATGTGAAGCGCTCTGCCTTTTGAAGGGTTATCTCGACAAACTGCACCTGTCACAAGTGTCTACCACGATGTGAGCGTGTTTGTGTTTGTGTTCTGTCCTCATTCGTAGCAGACGTCTTTTTTTTAATGATTTATTTTAATTTAATCAGCTGCCAAACAGAGCAATGATAAGCACCGCACCGAAGACCAAAGACTTGTCGGAGTCGGGAGTTAAAGCAGCTCCAATTATAGCGTGCAAATCGGCAGCAAAAGCCATGAAGCAAGTACAGACATATGTTGCACTCATTTTAACAAAGCAGTAGGCCACCTTAGGGGGGTTGTGGTGGGAACGGTTAAGCCTGCAATGGCCACATAATTGTGGGTTCAAGTAGCATGGCTCAATTTGTGGGAGCGTTTCGCTTTATTACACACTTTCCACACGGCAATGATGATGATGTTGACGGTGGCGATGATGATCAGGATGACGATGATGACGTTAAGGAAACGGGAAACAGCAACAGCAAGGAATATCGGATACCGGGTACCCAGAACAGTACTTAGTACTCAGTACCAACTATACCCAGCACACACATATGAGAGAGAGCGAGCCTAAGTGCATACTACGGCCAGCAGTTGTAGCAGTACTCATCATTATCCGGATGCTCTTGGGTTTTGAGCTAACCAAGCGTAGCGGGCCCAAGCGCGAAGCTTGTAAGTACTCTCTGAGTTGCCTTCCAGCCTGCTTGCCTGCCTGGGATCTTCTGCTCTAATGACTGCCTAATAGCAAAATTTGCTCGCTTTACCAGGAGGCAGGAGGTTGCAGCTTGGCTTGCTTTCGTTTCTTTGAGTTGATGTGCGCACGTTTCTTACGGCAGATTGTCGTAATAAACTTGTGTAATAGAATAAACGCCACACGGCGCACAAACAAACTCCCGTCGAGTGGCATTCGCCTGAGTGGGTGATGAAGTGGGGGTGTTAAGTTTTTCATATACACTAACATAGGGTAATACGAATCGACAATAAATTGTGTAACGCTTAAAGTATATCTATATATTCTCAAAGTCAGTTAACATTGAATAACCCAATTAATGGATTTCATTGGGTTTAGCTCAATTTTATTAAGTTAGTAATTATTATAAAATATTAAAAAAATAAATTAACCTATATTGATTTGCTTAAAACAAGTCGTCCACATGAATTTTAATTATTTTTAATTGTTTTATTGTATTAAAATTGTATTAAGGTGCTTGTTGAAAAAATATGTGCGCCATTACATATATATATATATAAGGAAGTGAATACTTCGTAACTCTGTCTGTTTACTTGGTTTTAAATACCAAAGAGTATTTCAACTTCGATAAACCGCGTAAAACTTCTGTGGCTTGTTTTATTTATTTGTATGTAATTTTTTTTTGGTTTTTGGATAGCAGTCAAACACGTGCAGCTTGTTCGGCATTGGAAAAATCTTTGCCTTGAGCACGCGCCTGGGATTTTACATAATCAAGCACCGACAACTGCACAACACACATATATATAAAAAAACCGAGTACTATATACTAATATATATATACATATGTACAAATGCATACGTCAGTCACGTCAGTCAAATACGGCTATGGCCATAGGGTAAAATATCATGCTTTGTATTATAAGCACACAACCACCGGGCAACCCGCTGCGCCCTGAATACAACCCACCTGAACCCGGGAGCGTGAGCACTGAGCTTATGTTTGCTCAAAAGATAGATTTTGACTTTTACAAATTTTCGCACAGCCACTACCAGCAGTAGCAGAAAAAGCAACACCGCCCGGTTGAGTAGCACCACCAACCCACACTACGCGGAGAACACACAGCATGTGACCGGTATAATAGCCTTGGTGGGGTTGCCTGCACTGCCGCAGGTATTTCGACGGATTAAAGCACGCAAACCGTGTCATTTGACACCACTTGGGTAATCTGAAATGCTACAGAAGCCACCACGACAACGACGACGAGGCAAACGTCGTTTGCCACCCACCAATACTGTCCACCCGTCCGGCTCTACTTTCAACAAAATACAATTTCAGTTTCAATCCCTCCGCCTTCGCCTTTGCCCGTCAAATTGCAAGCATATTTATTTTTAATGACGTAAATTCTCAGTAGCAATAAGTTACAGCATTTGTTAAATACAATACACTTGGCGTAATGACTCAAGAGGGCGTGTTTGAAAGGTGGCGTGTGTTTGTGTATGTGCAAGTGAATGTTTGTATGTGTGTTTAATATAAAATTATAGCTATCAGATTGTTTATTATCAATTATTTAAATAGATATCGCAACCAGATTGATATCGAGTAAATCAATTCAATAAGCGCTTGGGGTGTAGATTTGATTGAAAAAAAATAATTATAGTGATTGGAATTTTTATATTTTCTAAATTTTGCTTAACCACATTTATATATATGAATATTATAATAATAATGACAAATTTTAGGTTTAAATTTTGTTGATTGATTTTTTACACTTTGATATCGAATGTATAGAGTATATTGGTTTTGTGCAATGTTCGTCAATGTTCCATCTGAATGAATGAAACTTTTATGGACAACCTTAAAGGTAAAGAATTAAAACTTGGGAAGCTGCAACGGGCTAGGAAATCGATAACAAGTCGAAACAAATTGGGATCACAGAATTTGCTGAGAAATTAGCTGGTTACTTCCCTCAAACGTTTCCATCCACAGTTTGAAGTTCACGCCTACTCATGCCGCGTTGAATATGCTCAGTTTTTAATCTAAAATCACTAAATTTGTTGGATAAAGTGCTAAAGACATTCCCGTAAAATCTACATAAAAACAATTGCCACCACTACCGGCATCGCACTCTTTTCAAGCAGACTCTTTAACAGCCGTTTTTATAAACTTAAAAAAAGGGTATAATGGGCTTGTGCAAAAGTATGTAACAGGCAGAAGGAAACTTCTCGGACCCCATAAGGCTTATATGGGGTTTTTCAATAAGGGCGAGTAGATGTTAATGTGAAATGAAATAAAACAAGCTGTGTGTGAGGATTTAACTAATTTTATACCCTTAATCCATGAAATGGGTAAAAAAGGGTATAATATAGATGAAAGATGGAAGCTTCCCCGACCCCATGAAGTATATATATTCTTGATCAGTATCAACAGCCGAGTCGATTTAGCCATGTCCATCTGTCCGTCTGTCTGTATGTATGAACGCGTCAATCTCAGGAACTACAAAAGCTAAAGACTCCAGATTTTGGATATGAGCTCTCCGATTCCCTAGCTCTCCTATTTCGATTTCCTGGTTCTATTTGACTTTGAATTGAAAACAGTAACATAATGTTTAAATTAATTTTGTTGGCCAGTCAACTTCGACTTAACCCAAGATAATATTATGCATTTAATATTCAGTTCTTCGTCCCAAACTGATTTAGACTAGACTTCGAATCTTCTTTGTTAAATACAAGCAAATATAGCCAAAGCTATATAGCTAGGTCTTATGTCTATCAAAAAACACTTGATTGGCAAAAAAAAAAGAAGGAGGAAAATAAGTAATGATTATGACTTATAAAATCCAACAATGGAAGCTCTCCATCAAATATTTCGGCTATCTCCAAGCGATCGATCATAATAAAATAATAATAAATTAATAATAAAAAGAAGCCAATCGTCAACCATTAGCCTACTCGGAGCCAAAAAGAAATGATCAAAGTATTTCACACCTTTAACCGATGAAGTAACTTGCTAATGTGCTGTGTAAACTTGAGGCATAATAGCAAAGTACGCCTCCAATCATGTGGCCATAGTCTTACGCACAAACTGCTGTGTAAGTGTAGCTGGTGGCAGATGCCCAAGACGCCATTAGTAAACAAAGTGAGTCTGGAATAAAGCTGGGGGTCAGTTGCAGTGACCAAAAGTAGCACCTTCACCTCACTTCGTATTTATGTAGGTATGGGCATGCATATAATCAATGTAAACAGCGAAGGCACTGAGCTATGTATTCAATCAATTAGTGGCACAATCTTAAATACTTTTTATGAACTCTTCATAGTCAAATAATAGACAACCAAGAGGGAATACACAAATATACACACAGTAAAAAATTAACTATATCTATATGATATTTAATACAACTAAATTCCAAAAAAACCTTTATTAAATACACAATAAATATATACTATATAGAAATCTACAAGCTGGAAAGAGTTGTACGAAATTTCTGTTCTAACATAAGCAATGTATTTGATGAAAAATACCAAGTCGACACACATGCGGGAGAAAAGAAATTGGTCGCATTAACAAGCCGGTGCTTTGTATCGTTGGGCCACTTGAATGTAACTAATATACTTCAAAAGTAAAAAATGTCTAAATATTTGGCTAATATGAGCATTAAGTAATGGGCTTAAGCCCCATTTCTTATCAAAAAGTTATTCTTCTCAAGCAGTTGTGTTATTTTTAGGACTGCAAAAAAAAAAGGAAATGTCCTAACCTAATAAACTTGGCTAATATCTCACAAAACATAATTTAAAAGCAAAAAGCTTTTGAAAAAGCCTTGTTATTGCAAAAGTATGTAACAGGCAGAAGGAAGCTTCTTCGACACTATAAAGTATATATATTCTTGTTCAGCATCAACAGCCGAGTCGATATAGCCGTGTCCGTCCGTCTGTCTGTATGTCCGTCCGTCTATCTGTACGTTAAACGCGACGATCTCAGGAACTACCAAAGCAAAAGACTCCAGATTTTGGATATGAGCTCTCCTAATCCCTAGGCATAGCAAGTTTGTTTCAAATTTTCGATAACTTTTCAGGTTTAAGATATACACATGGAATCGATAACAAAAAAATCTAAAATTTCGAAAAATTGAAAATGGGGATTGAAACTGTTAACAAAATAATGAACATATGTGAAATTGTGTGAAACACCGAAAAGATGAAGCCATCCAGCATTGGGACAGTAGTATACGTACATATGTGTATGTCTGTCAGCCCGACAGTTTGTCTGTATGGTCAAGGGTTAAGGGTATTTTCTAGTCGAGCTTATTCGACTGGAGCCTTCTTACTTCTATATTTTGAACTGTGTACGTAAAATCTAAACGGGCTTTCATTAAAGTGTATTTTGCTTAAAACTTTTCTGTTCTCAGTCCTGGGCTGCAGGTTCAGGTATTTTTCGGCAGAACAATGTGAACGTATCGCTTCCGTTTGTCAGCAGATTTGTAGCTGTGGCACATTCGGATTTTGACTTAAGGTATTGGAATTGGGCCAGTCAACGAGAAGACGCCAAAATGATAAAAATTACCACTTAATTGGATTGCCAGCCACCCAGAGAAGCCGCTTGTTAATACACACTGTCCTCCTAAAATGTAGATAAGCATCTAATTTATGGCAGCGCCCATGCCGTGTGAGACACATCATGAGATCCTTCACACACACACACATCAGCAGGTAGACTTGTCCATGGTTCCATTTATGTGATTTCAAAACATTCTCGAACCAAATTTTTGCCGAAAACATATATAGTGGTATATTTTTTAATAAACGGCTACCGAATTTCGCATTTCCTGTGTGCCTTCGATTTGATCGTGTTATTGCTATAATTTAGCTGGCAATTTGACGAACGCATTGTTTCATTACGACGCACTCCGCCACAAGAACAAGAATAAGAGAAACCATCAACAGAATTATAGAGTACTGGGCTGGCCTGGCCAGGTCTTATAATTTTAGTTGTACGTGTCGGCATTTTACTCTTGTATGGCTATGCATGTGGAAACGAATGAGGTGAAGATAGTGGTACAAATCCCACGACAAGTTAAGAGAAGATGCCCATGAAATCAAAAGCCGGCAATGATCATGCAAAAATGCTTACCGAAGAATCAATAAATGTTGACGATTTAATTTATCGCTGACGCATGCAGTTAGCACATTCGAGACATACACTCGTATGTATGTACATATACATATTTGTAAATACGCAACAATCGGATACGCTATAAGGCCAACAAACACTGACCGACGATGAACGAACACATGGAACAAAGGGCAACTGGTTTCAGTCTTTGTCGTCACTCACTCAATTTTATTTTGGAAACCCCAAGACCAGTAGCAAACGGAAGGAGGCCTGTCAGTCGGCTACAAAGTAACTTAATTTACACTACCAACGCCCCAGAAAGCGAACAACAATTGTTAGTGCCCTGTTATCGGTTGGCAATGAGTATTAGGAATATTGACCAGAGAGACAATAACTCAAAAAATAGATAAAAATATATTGGAGGGTCTCATCTAAGTGATGTTTGCAAAGAAATTATGAGTGACATTTTTTTTTTAATTTAGTTTTTATTTTATTATGTTGTTTACATACATCCCTTACAGGGTATGTATGATGTGATCTATATAATTTTTGATATACGTGACATTTGCTTTATAGTAAGTGGTGGTCCTGTGCGACGTGTGCAACGTGCTCATGACGTGGTCACAATTATTACTACGATTTCTTCATTTTGATTATTATAGTAGTTACAATATCATTGTTGCTGCTGCTTATTGTTGTAAATCATTGTGAGCGACTTTATTCACACTTTCTTTTGCCTTGTCCAGTGTTTGGTGTGATTTACTTTTTATGCCGGCTTTATCGCCCGTAATCACAACAAGTTTGTACAAATACAAATGCGAACCGCCTTGCCAAACAATCTAACAAGCATAAATAAAATACACAAGACAGAAAAAAATCATAAAAGCATACAAAAGAATAAATAAATAATTTTAATGTGGTTTTTTTTTCTTGTGACAGCGAGAGTTTTTGTGACCAGCTGCTGGGCTCTCAGCCGCTACTGGAAAGTATATTGCTTGGCTATGTGACGTCACTGCCAGCAGCAAATAACAAAAGCATTTAGACCAGGCCCAGAAGAACCGCTGACGGCACTCGTTGAAGCCCAGCTAATTACAATTAACGCTTGTTTACCTAAAACAAACCTAAATACGCTCAAGAGTTTGCAGCATACATGTTTACATTTCAGTGCATTTTCGGAATACCAAACTCCGCAACCCTTACCCCCTTACTCCCTTACCACTCCAATGCCCTTTTTATTTTCGACCAACTGCGATTCATTGAGACATCAAAATTTGCTGGGACGCAAAGCGAGCGAGTATGACGTTTATTTAATTCGAAGTAATGATTTTATCGCGCATTGCGTAATCAATAAGCATCTAGTACTTGTACATACACAAATTCGAACAAAGACAGAATTGATATGGGATATAGACTAATGAGTACCCTAACAGACGCAATAAACAGACACACGATTTCCCTTTTACATTTTCCTATTAGTATTTAATACTAGCTTGGATAATAAGATTTTGTATAATATGAACAAATAAATAATTTATGTCATAAGTGTTGAACTAAAATTTAAATTGCTATGCTCAAAAGAAAAGAAGGCAATAATTAACTCCGTTTTTTACTTTTTTTAACTTTACATAAAATTTCCATAAATTGCGATATTAGAAACAAGTTGGCAAGCTAATATCATTATTGTTATATAATAGTATTTTTACAGTATTAAATATATACACATTTTATTTCAAAATTAAAATACTCTTTGTAAGGGCAAAACAATACAAACAAAAACGCGCAAGAAGTGTAGAAAATTTGGGGAAGTAGGCAAAAAGTGTATCCTCATTGCATACTTTACGGGCAGAGGGTCGAACACTTAAGATAATCGCCTTAGGGTTGTTTTTAGGTCGAGTCAAGTCGACGTTCACGTACACGTTGCCACGTACCATAAATGATCGTGTAATTTTTGTTGCTCACAGGACCTTACAGTCAGTCAGGCAAGCAGGCAGGCGGACCGGTAGGACAAAGGCCATTGTTGTTCATGTCGATTATTATCGCGGCAATGAGCAAAACTATTGCCGACACATGTATCCGTTTATTTGTCATGACTTTGGTACGTTCCCTTAGCGCCCTTGTCCCTAAGGACCTTCGCCATAGCAAATAAAGGCTCAAGCTTTTTGACATATTGTCTGCTAATCAGTTCCGCCGCAAAAGTTTCGCTTTTCAACTTGATGAAATCCTTTAGCGCTCCCTTGGCAATATGCGTGCGCGCCTAAACGAGCAATCGCAGTCAGTTGACATGCCGCATAATTTCAATTAGGGTTGTTTGCTACTTGTTCAAATCAACTCCCCTACCTGCACCAGCAACAGCAACGGCAAAAGCACCCGTACACTATGACTACCCCAACCCGAATCGAATCACAAACATTGCAGGGGCGTTGTCGGCACGCTTAAGAGCGCATTATCGCAGTCATAACTCAATTTGACAGTGTTCCCAGCCGGCACCCAGACCGTGAAGAAAATCATGACCAGAAACTGGCCACTTCATTAAGTTTGTGAGCCAACCCGTTGATGTCGCTAATCAAATCAAATACTTAAACATATGTTCATCAGCAAATAACGATATTGAACACTGATTCTGCAGGTAATTCAATGTGTTAGCTTTCTAAGCCCACATAAAAATACAACGACTGCTTACATTGTATTTGTATATTCCACTATGTTCATTTTTGAACATTTCTCAGACTTTTATAGCAATAGCTTTAGTTGCAAGAGAAATGTATCTGTATTCTTGTAAAATGATACTGAAACAATATCTTTCATTTTTACGTCAAGTGATGAAATCCTTTCCCAATAAAAAAGTAAAACTGTTTTCATTTCGATTTTAAATTACACAACTTATTGATTTCCCATCTCCTATCTCCCACTGTGCATAACAATAAATTTGTATACCTATTACGTAAAGTGTCTAATTAAAAACATATGGTTTTTATACCCGTAACTTATGAAATGGGTAAAAAAAGGGTATAATGGTTTTGTGAAAAGTATGTAACAGGCAGAAGAAAGCTTCTCCGACCCCATAAAGTATATATATTCTTGATCAGCATCAACAGTCGAGTCGATATAGCCGTGTCCGTCTGTCCGTCTGTCCGCCCGTCGATCGCAGGAACGATATACACATGGAATCGATAACAAAAAAATCTTGAAATTTTGTATTGAAATCGGTTAGAAAAAACCGGAGGTATGAAACCATCAAGTATTGGTACATAAGTACATCCCTCTGTGGATGTCTGTTAGCCCGACCGTCTGTCCGTCTGTATGGTCAAGAGTTAAGGATATCTTCTTGTCGAGCTTACTCGACTAGAGCCTTCTTACTTGTTATTCCCTAATTTAGTTTCAAAAGCAACAAAAAAATGTTTCCAGCAAACAAAAGTTTTTAATTATTTTTTATAAATACCTTTCACAAAGCACAGAAAAACTTACAATCTGTAAAATATTTCCCAAGCTCCGTCCAGCGAAATAGGGATTAATATTCTTAATATTCCAAGAAAGCTTAACTTTCCTTATGTACAACATGGAAAAAATATTGTTAGACTGTTTTAATTGAATCTTAAGCTAAGACAAAGAACATTATGACTAGCTCTGAACAAATAGTAAGTTACTTTCGCCATTGCGGTCCAGAGTAACGTGTGCGGAATGTAATCATTTTTTATGACATCGCCGCAGAAATTATGGCAGTCAGGCAAGCACTTGGCATGTGCCTTGGGGACACATAAAAGTTGTCATTTGTTGCTGCCGTTGGAGCGACTGTTGTTGTTGTTGTTGCAGCTGCTGCTGCTGCTGTGTACACGAATCTCGTGCCATAAGGACAAAGAGTCAATCTGCAGCAGCCGCAAGATTGGCACCACTACCACCAATCGCCTGGACATCGTGTTTCACTGTACAGTGCGAGTCACAAATTAGGACCCAGGGGATCAAATTATTTAAAAAGCCTCGCACTCAAAATGCAGAAATAGACCGAAGAGCATGGACTAAAGTTTAGAAGCAAGAAGACTTTACTACTAACATTATTATTGTAATGGCTCGCATGCGTTGCCCATTTTTTTTATGGTAGCTCAAGCAGAAGCAAAATTAGCAACCTTATTTGGCACACGGCTTGCACATAACGGCTGTTTCTGCACTACCTATGACAATTGTTTGATTCTAATTTGGCATCCTGACAAGGCCAAGAACAGCTCTTCATAAAGTCAACTATAAGTTGATTGATTTCCATCAAACATGGACATTTTATTCTCATCCAAATGTTGATTTAAAATATATCGTATGCATGCGGTAAACTCTGAATGTTACCTTGAACCGTACAATCATTGTTGTACAAGTATAAAAGCTTTAGTGCAGTAGTAGACAGATGAACATGGCGGCTTTTTAATGGCTTATGAAAGAGAAATAAATAAGCTCCTGCAAAAAATAGGTTCCATTGATTTATTCTTTAGTAATATAGTAAAAATTCATAAAAAAAAATTCTGTGTATCGGTACATCTTTAGAATTAACTTGTAAACTCTGAGTTTACTTAAAATTGAACAAACCTTAGCTTGTTCCACAAAACTCTTTATAAAGCTTAAAAGCAATAACAATTAATAATTTTAACTTTTTTTTAACTAGTACTTTCCAGTTAAAACTCATTTTTATGTGTATGGCTGAATATCTGCCGTATACGATCTGCGATATCAATATATAAAATTTATAATGTAAAAAGGCACACAAACAGAATGCGAAGAACATGACAAATAAGCTCTTGGCAACTCGATTGTGTATTGTATCTCTGTGTATGTGTGTTTTTAAGACCACGTAAACAGCTCATTCATCAACAAAAACGATTCCGCTGCAGCGGTGATAGCCACAAGAATACCCACTACAAGTCGCACTCATTAATTTAGCGTCAATGACAATGGGAATGGGTGTGTGCCACTGTGTGTGTGCGCGTGTGTATGTGTGAGTATGTATAAATATTAGAGAACGTGTGCCGGTCATTTTCGGTTGAATTTCCTTAATAGACAATGCGAATATATATGTTAATGTTGTCGTAGAGCAGGCGTGGCATGCGTGCGAACCAACCAACAGCAATAAGTCGACTGCCACCCCGCACAGCACCACACCGCGTAGCAGCGACCGACAGCGTCCCTGTTTTCGGGCTGTCCCACTGCTTCTGGTATTCGTGTACTCGTGCGTGTAACGCATCTGAAGTGATTTGTAAACAAATTAAAGGCGTGCACGTGTCGGCCTCGTTAAGCATCCACTACGTTGGCCATCGTCTCCTTTCCGTTCCCTGGCGTCTCCCATCTCCATCTCCGTAACGTGTGCGCTGCCATGGCCATCGTCTGATATCAACTACATTGGTGCAATGAGCTCTGCGGTGGGCGGTAGGCGGTGTAGTTGTTTGGTTTGGCTGTGTTGTTTGTTCGGTTTTGTTCAACACAGGTCGCACACACAAAGTGGTAAGCTGCATCATTTGCATTTATCGCTCATAAGTAAGCGAATCGCCATTATCAGTTTCTGTGATCAAAGAGAAAATTAGAGGGAGAGTTGGCGAGCTGGCGTACTGGTGAGAGATTTTTGTGTGTGGTTTTAACTTTTACTCCATGGCCCAATAAGCCAATCTCCTTGATGATATTATTTTAAGCGCATGCAAACAAAGTCAAGAGCGCTTAAGAGCTGGGAAGGGTGAAGGGCTAAATTGAATGATGTGGATTGGGATCTGATTTTTTTGGGGTGCGATTATTCAGCTAGTACAAGAAACATATGCTGACAATCATGATACTTTAGCTGTAAAGGAAAGGCTTATTGTGTTTCGCAATTTAAATATAATGATTAGGAGAGCTTATATTCAAAATCTGGAGTCTCTGGCCTTTGTAGTTCCTGAGATCGACGCGTTCATACATACAGAAGGACGGACGGACGGACAGACAGACGGAAACGGCTATATCGACTCGGCTGTTGATGCTGATCAAGAATATATATACTCTATGGGGTCGAAGAAGCCTCCCTCTCCCTGTTACATACATTTGCACAAAACCATCAACCCTTTCTTACCCATTTCATGGGTTAAGGGTATAAATATATAATTAGCCATATTTGGGACATAAAAATATAATTAATACTTAAGTTGATGTGGTAGAATCTGAAAAGTGAATGATTATAGATATGACATTGCTATGGGAAGTTGCAAAAAATCAAGAAAAAATAATCACGCGATCACACATTATTTGATGTTTGTATACAGTCCCAATTTATCGAAAGAATGCATTGATTGTAAAGATATATAAATTGTATGAGGACTCAAAAAAAATAATTTGCTTTAATACAGTTTATGATTACAACCAAAGAACTCAGAACTCAGCTTTGGAAATAGGGCTTATAAACTAACCCTTTAAGATACGTTAAAGAGGGTATAATCGAAGCTGATCGACTTATCTCCAATTTCCCTGTATCAGCGTAAATGCAGTGGCCGAATCCTGATTGTCTGTCTGACATAGATATTTGCACAAAAATATTTGCATAACGCAGTCAAGTTATGAACTAGAACTGACAGACGGGTAAGCAGACTTACTTACTTACTTAGAATAATAGAACCAAATCAACTTAAATTGAAAATAGATAATAATCTGTTAACTGTTTTAATCCGCTGAATAAGCTTTTATTAACTTTTTATGTACCTCATCGACTACATAACAACATTAACAATAATATCCATTAAAGAATTTGCTAGTGAGAAACTTTTTACCAAAACTTTTTTTTTGTAAAAAACAACTTGGCACGCCCCCAACAGCTTTGACGACTTCTCCAACACCCAGCACCCAATTCTCAACCCCAGTGCCCAAGTTACAGCCCAAACTCCGAATTCAGCATTAAATTCACCATCTTTATATTTGATATGCGCATATGCCTTGCCCAATACCCTTGCGACCTAGCAGCAGCCGCCCCTTATGGAAGCTTCTACAGCGCGGTATTTAAGGATAAAATATAAAAGAGGAGAAAAAAATAAAGAACCCAAAAAAAAATACATACTTGGCTTTCACAGAGTCTTTCAGTAGTCAATGATGCTAGGCAACGAAATGAAAAATCCAAGCTCACGAAATTGTACACAATTTTCTGTCTATTTAACTTTGATGGTTATAGAGGGGGTAGCGCGTGCAAAAAGCTAGATGGGGTTGCGGTGTGCTGTTGGTTGTGAACATGGCGGCTATTGAAAATCCTCTTTGCCCAGCGCCCACATAAAGAAACATAAAAACCATTTCGTTCTTTGAAACGTGGGCAAAAACAACGCAACACTGGCTGCCTCTGTACAGGAATTGAAGCGCTCCTCCACCCGCAACGACTGCGTAGGGACTCTACGCCAGAGCCAGGGTTGTCAAAGTTTACGTTTCACTTCGAGTGCGGCATGCGGTGTTTTGCTGCCGCTTTGTTTCGTTGTTGCTTCTTCTGCTGCTGCTGACTGTACGTATGTGTGTGTTTGCGTGCATGTGTAGGACGAGGCAGGATGACAGTACAGGCCAAGTGAGTAACTGTAAGTGTTTGAGTAGGCATGCCCTACAAAAGCAACCCTTTGGTGTTTCAAACGTACAGTCGGCAAAAACAACATTAAAACTACTGCAGCAGCAAAGACGACTCTGTGCCTTGTGTATGTGGGTGTTTAGAAACCACAGTTACGTAAATACAAAAATCCGATATTACGTTTCCACTTCTCAACGCACCCCTCTATATATGTGTGTGTTGGTGTGTGTGCGCTTATTACACAAGTGCTGCGCTTTGGCGTTGCACTCAAAAAGAGAAGAAATATATACACATAAAAAACAAGTAAGGCTCTTAGTAGAGTAAGCTCGAGTCGAAGATACCCTTAACCCTTGACCCAACATATTCGGTTCATGATTTTACTCAAATTTTTTATATCTCCGGTGTTTCTCAACTAATTTTTTAAAGAAATTTCTCATTTTCAAAATTCAAAATTTTATTAATTTTTGTTAATATTGTGAGCCGAAAAAGTAATCGAAATTTATAAATAAATAAATTACTGCATAGAATTGGGAGAGCTTAAATCCAAAATTTGGATTCCTTTGCTCTTATAGTTTCTTAGATCAACGCGTTCATATATACAGACGAACAGATAGAAGGACATGGTAATCCAGAATATTTATTTCTTATGTTACTTTTTTTTACACAAAACTATTATACCTTACCCATTTCGTGGGTTAAGGGTATAAAAAAATCGGAGAAAAACGACAGCAATGGCAACATAAACTTTTCATGCAAAACCAAAGACCTCGTTTCGAATCCTTTTAGGAAATATTATATGTACATATATATACGAACAAACACATACGCGGTCCTAACCGAAGAGCTGCAATGTGGGAGCTGCTTGAAAACAAAAAGTTAAAATGGCAAATTCAACGGCAAAAGACAAGTAAAACTCAAGACTCGTGTTTTTTGGCGGCGATATGTGCTTTTGTCTGAATGTGTGTTTGTGTACATGAGTGGGTGCGCTTGCCACATCCAACACAAAACATGCTAGGGAGTTGCCTACGAAAATCAGAGGCCCAGCAAGAAACTACAATAAATTAAGGGCTCTTCGTATTTAAGTTTTCTCGAGTTTTTTATACCCTTAACCGATGAAATGGGTTAAATATACGGTATAATGGTTTTGTCAAAAGTATGTAACAGGCAAAGAAAGCTTCTCCGACCCCATAAAGTATATATATTCTTGATCAGCATCAACAGCCGAGTCGATTTAGCCATGTCCGTTTGTCTGTCCGTCCCTCCGTACGTATGAACGCGTTGATCTTAGAAATTACAAAAGCTAGATATTCCAGATTTTGGATAGGAGCACTTCTAATCCCTAGGCAAAGCAAGTTAGTTTCAGATTTTTGATAACTTTTCCGGTTTACGTTCTACACATAGAATCGATAACAAAACATTTTTGATTTCAAAAACCTGAAAATGAGGATAAAAACTATTAACAAATTAATGAACATCTGTGAAATATTCATTAAAATCTGATGAGAATTAACGGAGATTTGAAACAATCAAGCATTGATGCAGAAGTACACGTGCATAAGTGTGTGTCTGTCAGTCCGACCGTCTGTCCGTTTATACGGTCAAGGGTTAATGGTATATTTTATTCGATCTTACTCGACTAGAGCCTTTTTAGTGGTTACCTTTAGAAAAAGAAAGAGTTTGTAGTGATGCGATAAGAAATTTGTATAAAAACAGAGTTATTTTACAATTTACAATTTAATAATCATAAAACATATTGGTTTTAGTTAATTCTTAAACAATTTTTAAAATGTTGGTACACATAGAAGTAGTAATTCTTTAAAGTCATATACTCCATTTTCCAATAGGATGTAGAGTATTGAAAAAAATGCAAACTTCATGTACTGCAAAACGGCACAGAAAATGTTGAAGAGCGTGCCCCAGGCTCAGGGCCCAAGTAATGGCTGAAACTGAGATTGCTGGTATGGGGCTTGGGTTGTGTATCTAAATGGGTGCACAAAGAGAAAGAGGAAGGGGGGGTGCGCGCGCGGTATGACGACGGCAACGACGACATCACCTTTGTAGCTTTCCGCAGACATTCAACACTTTCGAGCAACAAGAGCAGCAGCAGCAGCAGCAGCGGCAGCGGCAATAAAGAAAATGTACTACAGAGCTTAAAAAAGTAAAAAAAAAATAAAAATAAATATTAAAAACAAATACGTGTGCGAGGCAACTTCGTTCAGTAAAATGAAAACAGAGAGCGGCAGCAAACTTTTATTGTTGATATTGTTGTTGCTGTTATTCACAATTGCAAGCGCACACAACAAGCTAAAAGTCTGCTCTAGCTTGACTATATGATGGTTTGTATGTTTATTTGTTATATGCGCGTTGATGTACAAACATGCTACACACACACACACACACAGAGACCTTCATACACCTGCTGACATCACTTTTGAAATTTTTATTCCGAAATGTGAAACTCAACGGCAGCCATTGACATCGACAGCGAGAGCGACAGCAACAACAACTAAAACAATAATAAGAATCAACGACAATAACGTCAGCAGGAGCTGGAGCATCAGGCGAGCAACACAGCAGAAACATCCAATCCTGCTGAAACTGCGGCAACGCTATTGTCGCATAAAAGTCACATTGTCAACTTGAGATTATCTATCAATTCTTTTAATTGATCCCTTTCTTCATTTTGTGTGTGTTTTTTTTTTTTTTTCGCCTTTGTGCATAAAAATGAATGTATTCATATGGAAATATGAATAAGTGGATGCATATATTTTTTCCACTTCTTCTTCAACTTCGTTGTCTTCTGAATAATTGAAAAGTTTTACATTTCCATGAAGCCGCTTAACAAGTTATTTGATGGGCAAACGAAATGAAAAGACTTGACTTCAAAACGCAATAAAATTGATCAAGTATACTTCACTTCAATTTGTTTTTCAATAGGTGCTTAATCGTAGAAAAAATCACTTTTTTGCTTAATTAGTTATGTCTTTAATATAATATTAAGTACTCTTAAGAAATGCCAACGAAATTTAATCGAAAGAAACAAAAGTTTTTTCTTAATCATCTTTAAATGCTAATATTTATAATATTTAACTCGGTGGTGAAAAATGGAGAGAAAATGGATTTTAGCTAATAATTATCCAAGTATGAACATTGTCAATTTTACAATGAGGTTAAATTAAATAAACTAGAATCATGTACATGAAATATATTTAAGTCAAAAATATATTGATGTTATCGCTTTATATCGCGAGCTAAAAGCTGTTTTTAATGACCGACTACTAGAGGGCGTGCCATAAAAAATAAACAACTATTTGTCTGACATTGACTTGTACAAGTGTCCAGAGATATATTTGTCGCAAAAGCTTGCACATTCTATTTTCGGAATAGGGAATATGAACACATGCATGACAAAACTATACACCACCAACCATATACGCTGTCTGCTCTGCACGTTGTCTAGATGCTGACAGATCTGGCTATCCGAAAAATTGTAATGTGCTTATTTAGGTTTTTAAATATGCATTTTGAGTTTTAAGTTGCAACAAAACTGTGGTATCTATATAAGCCATTTAACAGAGTGCTTGACAAATGCTCAAAAGGTTTCAATTAAAGCCGAATAAATAAGCGCTTCGGTTCCGAACTTTATATACTCAGCATATATACATACAGAGCACGTACATATGTACCATACATTTGTATGTATGTTTTTTTAAAGAAAAATAAACTGAATTCGAAAAGCTGACAATGCGAATCCGATACTTACGGCCAAAAAGCTGCAGTCTCAGTGCCCAAACCCTTGACTGGTTCTATAAGCTATCCAAGCAATATATATATAAATAAATATAAATACAGCAACAATGAAGAAGAGGTAGCAGAAAAGAAATCGACAGCGACAGCAACAAACAACTTTTAAAGCTGCGCAAAAATAAAAATAAAAGAAGAGATACAAAAATCTCAAAAAAAAAGAAGTTTAAATAAAATGAATAAGAAAAAATATATCATAAAATAACCAAAGAAAAGAAAAAATGTAAATAAATACGACCTGCTCGATTTTCTTTAAACTTTGTTATGCCCTTTTTGCCGAAGAAGGAGGACAGCCATCGAGGATCCAAGGCAAACGCACACAATTATACACAGATACATGTACATACATACATCACCCAATAACAACAACAAATATAAACTGCAACAACAACGACAATCGACATCTTCTTACTTGTGGCATCCCAGCAGTGAACATCTTTTGCGAGCAAGCGAAAAATTCCTGTCACGGGGCCTCCAAGTGACGCCACAATCGGCGACTACTCCGCCGCCGCCGCTTCTGCTTCTGCTGCTGTTGCATTATTCATGTTTGGCAGCCAGCCATCGTGCCCCCAAGTTGGAAGCCCCAACTCTCCAACAACAGCGGGGGCAAACAGCAGCACCAGCAACACCAGCAGCAACATCAATAGAAGCAGCAATAGCAGAGTCAGAATGCTGACTGACGACGACAACACCACGCCCTCAAACGACACTAGCTGTGTGCGTGCGAGCGAGAAAGTCATACAAACACAAATCAGCTGAGAGCACCGCCATTTGCTGCGTACCGCCACCGAGAGAGCCAAAAAAATGAGAGAGGCTGCCAGTGACACACAGGCGAGTGGAAGCGAGAGGCCGCTATAGGTGGTGGTTGATTGCTGCTGCCGGAAAGAGAGTGACTCTGGAGTTGCGCTTGTGAATTCGCTGCAGGCACAAACACACAGTAAAACGCCGCTACGCTAACTGGTCGTCTGCGGATGTTTTTTTCATCAAATCAATTTCACAGCGTAACGCAACGTGAAAAGTCGAGTTTTTATTTCACGTTCACGTCGCTCAGTTTGAAAACGCGTGGCAACAACAACAGACGCCGCTGCTAATACGTCGTTTGGTTCGTCATTTTCGTTTGTTTTTTATACAATAAAAAGAAGAACAATTATAAAAACGGTAAAAACGAAAAAGAAAAAAACAACTGAATTCAACCCGGCCCCGTCGTTTTGAGTTTGCCGCGGGCGTAATGTAACCTTTAACCTCGCTGATAAAGCAGACAACAATTTCACAGTTAGTCCGCTCCGTCGGTTCTGTATATTCCTCAAGCAACATCTTCGTTTTGTGTGTTTGTTTGCAATACGCACAAAACACAGATCACAGTGGAACGTAATACAACATCAATAACAACACAACGCAGCAGCTGCGAGACAACCGTCCAAAGTCAAAGTCTTATTTAGTTATCAAATTTGAACGCAAATACAATCGGTAATAAACAGAACAGAACACAGCGCATCCGCCTCTGACTCTGTCTCCGAACGATCTCTAATGCCTTATCAATAGCATTCATCTTGGGGGCTGCCGTAGAAACCACACAGAGACTGGACAGACCAGCCTGACCTGACCGGGGACCGACCAAGTAGAACTACCACTTAATTTTCGGAGTGGTTTTCTCGCGCTGTCTCGTAAATTAATGTCATAAATTAATTTCGGGAACCTCTGAGACTGTGTCGTTGACATTGCAACCGGTGCTCATCATCGGGAGTCTGAGACTTAGACTCGGACGACATCCGTAGTCCGTGTCGGTTCAGGAGCGGCCTATAAAAGTCAAAAATCAACTTTACCTGCCGCTCAAACAAGTCAAGTGTGTATTATGTGTGCGAGTGCTTGTGCGTGTGTGTACGTCACCTAAAACCCAAATGTTCCTTAAATTACCTTGAAGCTGAAGTAATAAAATAAATAAGAAGCAAATAACAAAGCCAACAAATTATACTTACATATATACGTATTTAGTGAAATAAATAAATTAAAATAATAAAAATATTTGTATATGTAAAGAAGCTTTCTCGTTGACGACATCGGATCTGCCGGAAAATATAATTTACAGAGCTGATCGTTTAATATTATACATATAAACCGATGTTCAAAAGTGCTCACTTTTTCAACAAACTAGCCCGTAAAATCAGTTGTTAGTTTGGCAAAAGAATTCAAAATACACAACTAGCGAAAGTAACAACCAGTGTTTAAAAAACCATCTCGTAGCTCTTAAATAGAATCAAGTTATTATATATAGGCCAAACACACAAATTACTGGATTATTGGACAAGTTGCTTTACAACAACCACATATAAAAGGATATCAAACTAAAATAACAACAAACATACACCAGACAGATCTCATCATCGTTGGAAATAGACCTCGTGTCATTCCAAAAGGCGCACATGGGCGTGTGCACCGAGGAGCGCCCTGTGATGCATTGGGTAAGCATCGAACGCCAAACAATGTATCGATAAGTTAATAAATTGGATTTGAATCACTTTATCCAGATCCAATAATAAACGTAAAAATAATATTCAATATTTAAAGAGCTCTCAAATCGATAACTAATATAATCATGAATGTGGTGTTATCGATTATTACTAAAAAATTAATCAATTCCAATTACCTTACTGACTGCCTAACCGAAGCAGTCTTTATTTTCCAATCTACAAAAAAAAAAAAAACAGTTTTGAGTCAGCAGAAGCATAAGTTCTCTGGGCGCTGATTAATTTTTGATTTATCTCATTCTCGGGTTACAAATGTTATCAATGCCAGACCAAAACGGAGACAGCGTCGGCAACCGCTAAGCTCAGTTGTCGGCATTGGCGATAAGATGAACCCCCTTATGCATTTGGTTAAAATACAGTTACAACAACAACAACACACACACATTCAGATCTTCAGTAAAAACTTTTTGTTTTTTTTTTTCATTTTGAAAAAAACTTTTAGTTAGAATTTATAATTGTAGAACTGTTACATAGAAAACCAGTTTTTTACAGTTGCAATTAACTTATAGATTTATTCAGCTTATTTTTGAACTTACAAGCACATTTTATATATTTGTTCATGACGGAGTAAAGTTAAGTTAACACATACTAAGTATACGCAGTGTGAATTGAGCAATAAAATTGCATTGAAATTTGAAGATTACAAACAATTTGCATCTACTAAAAAGATTGAAATATCAATTACGCTGTTTTTCTTTGAATATATTATTTTTAATGTTTTTACTTACTTTGCACCTATTGCAGGGAATTTACTATCCGAACTTTTTCCACTTCTTTTAGTAGAATCGTAGAAAGTATATCAAATGACTTGTTTTCGAAAGTAACATAAAGTTTTCTGCAAGCTAGAAATGTACAATTTCCGGTATTATTTGACGTAGATATTATTGCTATAAGAATAAATATATTGTTAGTTTTCTTTTTCTCATCGCTTTGTTATTGTTTTTAATTTAGAAAAAGTTTGTGGACAAAAGTTGGTAACAAGTTTTATATGCCAGTTTATGAAAACTTGGTGATAACATATTCCTTCCTTCCTTCCGAAATATCTTCAATTTAAACTTCTATACTTTAGTTATTCTGTCTAGACTTATGCATAAAATATAAACACATAATTTAAATTATGTTATCCTAGAGTAATAATTGATAATATACTATTAAAACATTGTTATTGCTTTAATATTAATAACACAACTGGAACACTTTAAATTTATTTATGTGAATGTATACACTGTCAATTATCAATTGCTTTATTAAGGACATTACAAATTAGATTCGCATACCTTTACAAAAAAAATTGTTTTGTTTTGAAAGAAATCTAAGTATAACGCGATTTATGTTGTAAATTTGTTACTGTTGTTGTTTCAGTTGCCTCCTACTTCTGCAGTGAAAAACAAGCCATCATCAAGCACACAAAACAAAGACAAAAAAAATTGTTTGCCATTAAATTGTGATTATGTGTAGTTCAGTTTTCTATAGGGTCCGCCAAATAAATTTTTTTGTTTTAAATGATATAAAAAAAAATTTACTGAATATTTTCTCAAATTTCTTTTTATATTTGAAAGTACAATCCTTCCGGTTAATAATGAAAAATAAATTCATTCAAATGGCTGCCTCAGCTGGCCATGGCGTCATCCCAAGGTATTTATGCGAAATTCGTCTCAATGATGTCTCCGAAATGTTCAATTGTTGAGAACGACGGTGAATTGATGTTGATGGCGCTTCACGCACACTTTCTGCCACAGCAGCCATATTCTCGGGTGTACGCACTGTTTTGGGCTTTTCACGCATTGGTTTATCGATGAGGATACCGTCTTTCACTTTTCCAAAATCCGTACGCAACTTTCTCACACATTCTGCAATATTACCATGATTTTCTAAGTAATGTCGTATACACAACCATATTCGTTCAGCGGAAGGATAAAAGTAATTATCTGTCAAATCAAACGTAAGCTAAGTGTTACCATTAACGAAATACGCACTAGTTGAAAAAAAAAACGTTAGATGGCCAGACCGAAATGGTAAAATATCGAAACAAAAATGGCTGAGTGAAATGTGCGCACGATTCGTATTGCGTTGTGCCCCCAAAGGTAATATCCCCAAAAACAGAGAATCAACTACAGCCCCACAAAAAAAAACATAAAAATGCATGTACATAACAGAGAAGCAGAAAAAAACGCAGAGTACAAATATATTTTATTTTATTTGGGAAAAAACCTGTCATCCTTCTTTTAAAGTTACGCCAACAGCTAAGAATTGAAATCTATTTTCAACTAATTAATCAAAAAATAAGTAAACTGGAGCATCGATGATACGTACCGAATCGCAAAATAGAATGAAACAAATATATTTATATATATATATATTGTATGTATATATATGTACTTGTATTATTATTTCTGTTTGCAATGTGCAACATGATGTCTGTGCTCCGTTTCATACTCAAATATAATATTATATATCGTAATTTGGCTCCCATCTTCTCTTATGTATCTTTTCAATGAATGTCTGGGCATAGTTGTTGTCTTTGGGGCATCATCTGTTTCCCTCACATGCTCGTAGTCTTCAAATGTCGCGCAACGTTTTCTTGGAAATATTCGCGCAAATGTTGCCTAATTGTAATTAACTTTAGCAGTTTGCAGTTGCCGCCACTGAAAATTTCATGCATCATTTTGTGTTCAGGAACATCCTTTGAAATTTGTGAACAAATTTCAAAGCTAAATGACACGGCAATGATCCGACTCGAACTCAAACTTTTCACTCCATTTTGAAGTTCCTCCTTCTTTTCTTTCGGGCTTGCATAACATTCATAGGTAATAAATTTATTTTTTATTGGAATTTGCAGCAGCAGAGCGCAAGATTTCTTGGGCCCGGCGCAAGGGAGAAAAGTCCAACACCACCTGTAGCACATCAAGGGAGCAATCAATGCGGCAGTGCTGCAGGTGCAAATAACAATCATCCATTGTTTCGCACATGCTCCACATCCTCGTGTCCAGATATATGTGATCACAGTACAAAGCCATTTGGCAATGCATACGGCAGTGAGTCATACAGAAGGTAACTAACACCCTAATTTTATCAATTCCGTACTTGAATAGACTAATCTCTTCAAATTAATATTTCATAGCTATGAAACTGCTGATCGAGCCACATTCGAGGACTCAGCTGCCAAATTCTCAATTAGTCGCAGTCGCACTGATTGCACGGAGGCGAGCGACGAGACCACATCGGGCATTTCATTTAAAACGGAGCCCTTTGGACCACCAAGTAGCCCTGAATCGACCAACGATAGCAAACTAACACGCAATCCAGACGATTGCGCCGGCTGCGGCAGACAAATACAGGTAAGCTTTGCCCGAATTATTCTCTATTTTTGGTGAAAATACCGACGGCAATACAGTTACTAGGAAACATAGATTCGATAATTTTGAAGATGTAGCTTATTGAGTTATAAACAATTTTATGTATATACACGAAGACAAATTACATTAACTCTAAGGAAGGTCAGCTAATTTAATACAACATTCAATGCCTTTTTTCATTAACTAAATTAAATGAAAGTGACCTAAATACATAAGTATATGATATTTTAAAATCTTAGCAGCTTTCAGTATATGTTTATTAAAAATCTTTTTGAAATATTAAACTGATTAAATACAATGGCGCATATTTAAGGGGACATTTATTAAAAAAAAAGTATAGACTTGAGTGGATTTATAAAAGACATCGATTTGCAATTATGCGATGAGCACAATAGCTCGTCTTTAATCATTGGAACTTCATGATAATCAATTTAGTCTAGATACAATTAAAAAGTTTCGATTATCTACCGACAGTATGTGAAAACCTATATTTATTAGTATAAATTCGAAATACACAATATTGCTTGTCTTTTTAATATGATATGAAAGGCGAAGACTGACTCCTATAAGGATATATAACTCTTATTTCGGTAATAATACTTAGGACATATAGAAATAATAATATTTTATTTATGGTTTTGGATTGATGCTTATTGCAGGATCGTTTCTACCTCTCCGCTGTGGAAAAACGCTGGCATGCCAGCTGCTTGCAGTGTTATGCATGTCGCCAGCCGCTGGAACGGGAATCCTCATGTTACTCACGTGATGGTAACATTTATTGCAAAAACGATTATTATAGGTAAGTCCGAATGCCAATTTCGCTCTGACTCTAATTTGATGGTGCAGTCTTAAAACTTCTGGGAATCGGTCAGGGTCTTAGGGCTTGGTGGGCTTAGCGGGTTCAGCGGGCTGCTGTTGGGGTCGTCGGATGAATCAGATAAAGTCTCTTACTGCATGCCAAGACATTGACTAGAAAATGATTGCCAAACACGCAAATGAAATATTTATGCATGCATTGTTTTGCACCACTGTGCGAAGGCTACACCCAATGGTGATGGTGACGGCACGAAGCAGACCGCGACCGCTACGAAGACACAACAGTGGCAACAACTCCACCAACACTACCGCCACCTACTCTTTATGCTCAGCTTAAGACGGAGCACCGGCTGGGTGAATGGGCTTGCGTGTGTTCTGCTGCTTGCATTCCCATTCCGCGTTGTTTCTCAATTCTCAAGAACGCGACTTTAACGCTCGCTCGCTCGCTCACCTCGCTGCCGCACGCTAGACGCGCAAGTTGAAACTTGCTGATTGCAGAAGCCACGAAAATCAAAGCCACGTTGCAGTTTTGCTTTTTTCTGGTTGACAATCGCGCTTGGGTGGGTGCTGCTAGATAGGAAGCTGTCTTAACTGCTGCTGTTACTGTTGCTGTTGCTGCATTGCAATGTGATTTCTCGCGCCGCTTCAAACACGCAAGATTATAGCAACAACAACAACAACAATATTTAAAACAGCAGTTTCTAAGATTCAACAACACTCCATAATATATGTATTTAGTCTGGAGGGCAGCAATCTATGTTGCACACTTCTAATAAGATGTAGATAATGTATAACGATTTATAATATGTAAGGAGTAGGTCAATAAAATTGTCACAAAGCGCGAGAAATATATGGCTTTCGTTGTGTTAGAAATCATCATCATATCTGAATTTAAGGCCTAAACGGAGAATCGGGATTGCCCAATTCCGGAAAGCTTTACTTTAATTATTATTTGTATAAGTTAAAGAAGTTTCCATTAGCCTGCTAAAGGTCTTAAGACTTTAAAATTGCGCAGGGTTTAAGAAAAAGGTGTTTGAAGACCGGCAATAACAAAATGATAATAAAACAAGTAAGAAGACTCTAGTCGAGTAAGCTCGACTAGAAGATGCCCTTAACCCTTGACCATACAGACGGACAGATGGTTGTACTAACAGACATACACATATGGTTGTGTAGTTCTGTACCAATACTTGATGGTTTCATATCTCCGGTGTTTCTCAACCGATTTGAATGAAATTTTTACAGAAGTTTATTATGCTGCTTATAGTTTCAATCCTCATTTTCAGTTTTTTGAAATTCAAAATTACATGTGTATATCGTAAACCTGAAAAGTTATCGAAAATTTGAAACAAACTTGTCATGCTTAGGGATTAGGAGAGCTCATATCCAATATTTGGAGTCTCTAGCTTTTATAGTTTCTGAGATCGACGCGTTCATACATACAGACGGACGGACAGACAGACGGACATGGCTAAATCGACTCGGCTATTAATGCCTTCTCCCTGTTACATACTTTTGCACAAAACCATTATACCCTTTTTTTTACCCATTTCATGGGTTAAGGGTATAAAAACAGGTTTTAATTATGCCAAACTTTTGAGCTTGCACATACACATATGCACACATATCCATACGTACGGAAAAGTGGCTCTCACAATTGTTGGTAGCACCGCCTACAATTTGTTGCGGTTGAAACTGCTGTTTACAAGTTGCTTGCCAGATTGCTTGTCAAAAAAAAGTATTCTAGCGGCAACAACACCTGCCAGCAGCAACTGCGTAAATCAAAAAACTTTATCATTCATGCGGACCCAGGAAGAAGCAGCAGCAACAGAAGCAGCAACAGCAAGAGAATTGGTAGCTTGCTGGTCCGGACGCACCATAAATCCAACGCAAGTCACGCTCGTCACTCGTATTTCCTCTCAAATGATTCTTGTGACATTTATTACCGCTCCATATTTCAAAATACAGAAACAACAACAATAACATACGCAAGTCGAAGTTGCAGCCTCACAGATCGGAATCGGAGTTGCAATAGACGCAGATCGGATGATGATGCTGAATGCTGCATGCTATATTCTACTTCATGCACGCTGTCTGATCCCCCTTGCATGGTAGGCGACGCAACGTCTTCGCTCCGCTTCCAAAGCAAACCCGCTTACATGCATGCCTTGTCAGCTTGGGGGTATGGGGATGCGCTTGGCGGCCGCCATGTCATGTCATACACAGTCCAATCCACAATCCATTCCGCCGTAATGTTTCATATCGTTTCATTCCGCCTGCAAGTTAGCTGCTAGGCATTATCAATCAAATCAAAAGCAAGCCTCCCCTGCTCCAATCCCTACTACATACACAACTCAGCTCCCCTCCCCTTCCCCTATGACAACGACATTCTTTGTTGATTTATAGAGCTGATGTCAAATACGACAACGCCGCGTCGACAAAGTTGTGTCGGGAGAGGGAAGGGAAGGAAATAGGCCAAAATGTATGCCCTCTGCACCGTTAACTCTATGGGGACAAAACTTGTGGGTGTACGCAAATCTCCTTCCCTCTCTATCTCTCTTTCTTCCTATCTCTCTCTTACTGTGTCTCTCTCTTTTTTTATACCCTTAACCCATGAAATGGGTGAAAAAAGGGTATAATGGTTTTGTGCAAAAGTATGTAACAGGGAGAAGGAAGCTTCTCCGACCCCATAAAGTATATATATTCTTGATCAGCATCAACAGCCGAGTCGATTTAGCCATGTCTGTCCGTCTGTCCGTCCGTCCGTCTGTATGTATGAACGCGCCGATCTCAGAAACTACAAAAGCTAGAGACTCCAAATATTGGATATGAGCTCTCCTAATCCCTAGTCATGACAAGTTTGTTTCAAATTTTTGATAATTTTTCAGGCTTACGATATACACATGTAATCGATAACAATAAAATCTTGAATTTCAAAAACTGAAAATGAGGATTGAAACTATAAGCAAAATAATGAACTTCTGTAAAAATTTCATTAAAATCGGTTAAGAAACACCGGAGATATGAAACCATCAAGCATTGGTACAGAACTACACAGCCATATGCGTATGTCTGTTAGCCCGACCATCTGTCCGTCTGTATGGTCAAGGGTTAAGGGTATTTTCTAGTCGAGCTTACTCGACTAGAGTCTTCTTACTTGTTATTATTCTTTCTTTTACATATGAAAAATCTTCAACGCATCAGTGCAATAAATTCATGTTTTGTTAAATTAGCATGTGAAAACTTCGTCGGTTGCGTCCGACTGTGAAGTACTCTAATCAGAGAATAAAAATGTTGATTAGGATTCTGCTTTCAAAAGAGAAGATATAAAGACGAATGGTTTCAAAAGGCAGGCAAAAGGGCTGGGCACCTATATTTCTGAATAAATTATGCAACCAGATGGTTGTCTAACCTCAAAACTTATGCAAAACCGATTTCAAAATTTGAGGCCAGCCAATCTTAGCCAATCTTATTGATGTTATCGATTCCCTGACACCCAGTGGACGCTAGTAAAGATAAATAAAGACATTTTTACAATTTCAAATCTCTAGCTTTGCAGGTGTCGAAAAAATATACTTTAATATTGACGAACACCATGGAGGACATTGGGTAAAACCAATATGTCATTTGCCTTCCGTAGGGGACCCTGATTCTTTATGTGTGTTTATGATTTCATATATTCATAATCTGTTTGTATTGTATTGAAATTTCAAAACATTTCATAGATACAATACCCAATTACATCAAATAGTTATCCTGACAACTTAATAAAATGTAAATGTGGAATGCTCATTTGTTATAAAAACAAATTAAATTAATTTTTTTCATTGTGGATATTTGTGTAATTTAATAGCAAACATTATTTAAATATTCATGCATACATCTACACAAATATTGCTTACATTTAATACTTAAGCTGTTTACAAGTGGTAGAAATTGCCTTGAAGTATCATGTTATAGATCTACTTTGTGTTGACTACATATTAAATTGACTTTAATAAGTCTTTTGCAATTGAATTTAAATCTGAGCGCTTTTTGATGTCTTACAAAACATTTCAAGACAGCTTCACATACATATATTGTTTCTGTTTTCAATTATTGAATTGAATTTCTGTATGGGCTCGTGTAAGCGATCAACACACGTCAAAAGTAATTAAGCAAAAATAAGTGCACACACACACACACACACAAATACATAATACACAGATTAATATTTGTGAAATACTTGAATAAAAAGAAATTTCAGTATATAATTCTTAAAATAATATTTTTTCACTTCATTTAAGATGCTTTTTTCTTTTTAAGTGGCCTAATGATAGCTCGTGTGAAGTAAATAAATATAAATATGTCTTCATCAAAGCAATAAACGGTTACTACAGCAATAAACAAGTCGAGTAAGCTCGACTAGATGATACCCTTAACCCTTGACCATACAGACGGACAGACGGTCGGGCTAACAGACACACACATATGGCTGTACATATCACATATATCATATACATATCTCCGGTGTTTCTTAACTGATTTAATTAAATTTTCACAGAAGTTCATAATTTTGCTTATAGTTTCAATCCTCATTTTCGGTTTTTTGAAATTCAAGGTTTTATTGTTATCGATTACATGTGTATATCGAAAAGGAAAAGAGCTATCGATAATTTGAAACAAACTTGTTCTGCCTAGGGCTTAGGCGAACTTATGTCCCAAATCTAAAGTCTCTAGCTCTCACAGTCTCTGAGATCGACGCGTTCATACATACAGATGGACAGACGGACGGACAAACACACGGACATGGAATATATATACTTTATGAGGTCGGATAACTTCCTTCTGCCTGTTACATACTTTCGCACAAAACCATTATACCCTTTTTTTTACTTATTTCATGGGTTAAGGGTATAAAAAGAAAAGAAAGAGTAGCAACTCAAAAAAGATTTGTATTCTAAAATGCTTAAGTTGGAAACAGGAAAAAAAAGCTTGTACATATTTGTTAATAAAAATAACTACAGTTTGAGAAAAATTTGAATTATTTATTAAACAATTTTTAGCTAGAAACCGTTTAAGAACATAAAAAAGAGAGATCAACGTTGCTAATACTAAATACACCAATTCATATAATATGGCTTCTAAATCTTAGGGTAGTAGTAAACTATTGATAAAATAATACTTATATTATTTTTTAAAATGTTTTTAGAACACAACTATGTTACCATGTTTTGTTAAATGTTTCTAAAAATAATCAATGAAGGTATTTCAATAAACAATTTATTGGAATCGATTTTCTTAATGCGCAAGAACATATTTAAATGAAAATCAGGTTATTTTTCTGCTCGATATACTTATATTCGGTATTTTGTTATTTGATGTTCACTCTGCGAGTTGACCTTCGCCTGCCAATTAAAACCCAGCTATGAGCTATGAGTCTTATCTAGTCTTTTGCAAATTTGTTTGTGGTATGTAGAACTCGGATTGGGTTGATGCCAATAAACTTAAAACAAAACAGATAAGCACTAAAACACATGTCAAATTGTCGGCTGTCTGCTACTGGACCGTTTAGTGGTGCAGCCAGAGTTAAGATTCAAAAACTACACTCAACCGAAAATATATGTATATGTGTGTACAAATAAATGTATGTGTGATACAAGTTTTTGTGGCTCCAATCGGGCCATCAAAACATATGTTTGCCACTGCCGTAAAATTGTTAACTATGAAGTTACATACATATATGTATGTATGTGTCTTTTTGGGCCTGCTCATAATTTTGTTGCTTAGTTTTTTAAGCTCGCAAACCAATTATTTGGTTTGGATTGTTGTGGATTACATTGGGACCGAAACCGGCAGCATTGAAAGCCGTCGCTGTTGCACTTGCTTTTCGTCTGCTGCTGCGGCTGTTGTTGTTTTCTCCCCCAGCACTCGTTGACATTTTACAATCAGGCAATGTACCTGTTTTGGTCCGCAATTCTTGTTTCGCTGCCAACACCAACAAAAAAAAACAAGTAAGAAGGCTCTAGTCGAGTAAGCTCGACTAGAAGATACCCTTAACCCTTGATCATACAGACGGTCGGGCTGACAGACATACACATATGTACATGTACTACTGGACCAATGCTTGATGTCTCCGGTTTCATGTTTCATGTTTCTTAACCGATTTTAATGAAATTTTTACAGAAGTTCATTATTTTGCTTATAGTTTCAATCCTCGTTTTTAGAAATCCAAGAATTTTTTGTTATCGATTACATGTGTATATCGTAAACCTGAAAAGTTATCGAAAATTTGAAACAAACTTGTCATGCCTAGGGATTAGGAGAGCTCATATCCAAAGCAGTCTCTAGCTTTTGTAGTTACTGAGATCGACGCGCTCATACATACAGACGGACAGGCGGACATGGCTATATCGACTTGGCTGTTGATGCTGATCAAGAATATATATACTTTATGGGGTCGGAGAAGCTTCCTTCTCCCTGTTACATACATTTGCACAAAAACATTATACCCTTTTTTACCCATTTCATGGGTTAAGGGTATAAATATGTATAAGAGAGCAAAAAAGAGATGAAATAAAAATAAAAATTGTTGGCTGTCACCTCGTTTCTGCATATTTCGTAGCCATCCTGCAGCGACAACGTCATAAAGCTCCATGCAACCCAAACTGAACTGAACTCAACTCAACTAAACTCGGGCCAACGGCGAGCTCACAGCTCTTATCTATCATGATGATGTTGTACTGATGGCACAGCGGATAAGCCGTTGGAACAATCAAATGGGAAGTTGTGGCAAAGTTATGGCTTTATCATGGCAGCAGAATCTAAATATATACACACACATATAGTAGAGTTTTGCAAATACATAGTAGTTATACAGTAGATAGATACTCATTTTAGACGGAGTGTCATAATTTGTATGAAGCAGTAAGCATACCCGCGACCCATTAAGAAATACTGCTACTGATTGGTTTCGTTATCAGAGCACAGTAGATGCCCAAAATGAAAGAAAAAATATGTTAAAACATAATGTAAAAATAAAATCATAAAACAAGAAAATTAAATGCGTTTGCGCTGCGCGAAATGTCTTAATCAGAGACTAGAAAAAACACAGAAGGGCAAGCCAGCAGGCAGCTGGTTGCAAGGGTAAACCGACGTTCATGTTGACTACAGGTTGACCGAAGCCTGTAGAAAAAGTTTGGCATAAAATGTTTACAGTTTGGAAAGTCAGCGAAGCGCGTCCATTTAATTGTAGCCAACGAGTGGCCAAAGATACTCGAGCACCAAATTTATGGCCAACCTGAAAACGCGCGTTATGCAATAAAATAATTTCTTGCTGTTCCTTCAACTTGAAGAAAAACATGAATAAGAAGAAGCAACAGCAGCTATAGAAACGCACCCTATGCGATTAAACATAGAAAGTCTCCAGAATTCATTTAGCAAACAGCGCAAAAGGTATTAAAAAAAATATTTAAAAAAAGACCAGCACAGTAAATTGAAAAATCTAAAAATCCACATAGCAGCCGTTGTAGAGTTAAAAGTTAACCGAACAGTTTAACGATTCTATCTCACGACGTTTTTTATGTTACCCTAGTTCCCCTTCATTCCCCCTACCACTCAGTCAGCTACTGCCGCAGACATTTTACTCTGTGGCGTCATCAAAAACTTTAGCATTGTGGACGGCACTGCACAGGAGGCGCACTAACTGAGCAGAGCCACACACACAAAAAACCATGAGACCAAGAAAAAAGCGCAGTATTTATTTTTTATGAGCACTTGTCAGCGATCTCATATAGCGCCATCGACAGCACCAAAGCACCTAGGCACATAGTTTTGAACATACAATGGCTGAGAATGGGGAAAATTGTGATCAGATTTATGAAGCACGGAGTAAAAAACCACTATCAATGGGAAGACAAACTGATTTGTTAATAGTGACATCTGCGAAAAATCTTTTAAGTTTCGCAGACTCGTCTCTTACTAAGGACAGTAGAGCAACACAAAGCAACGCCATTACACAATCTCTTTAATAATTATATATATGTGTTATTTTAAGGTATAAGGAATTTTATTATTAGGTTTCATTAAATCCGCTTAGTAGTTTTTGCGTGAAAGAGTAACAATTATGAGTTTAAGCTTCAAATTACAAATGCCAGGAATATTAATATTAATTATTTTAATATAAAATATATTTTAAGTAGTTATGTGTGCAAGAGAACGGATCCACATGAGAAATTTTCAAAGCTCTGTTTTTAACGCTTTTTAAGTTGGTTTACATCAAGAATTGGCATTCTTTGCACCTGAATAATTTATTCATTTCCTTCAAAGTTTGTAATATATAATTTTTTTGACTCTGAGAAATCGGCCTGACGAATTTACAACTTCAGAGTATTAAGTCCAATTTAAATTCTTAGAACGTGTTACAGTTTTAATTCGTCTATTAAGATTATAAACTTTATGAACACTCATCCAATTTCTTAAGTATTGCTTTTGTTTTCTGTAGAAATATGTAGATAACTGCTTTTATTATAGTATATTAAACTAAGAATAAGACTTTCCCTTCAAGCATTAATAACTCATCCATTACCACTCACTTCTTTTTTTAATATTTCTATTATTGCTATCCACAGTTAAGTCGACTTAGTTCGGCTCATCGGTTTTTGTTACGTTCTGGCTGCAGCTTTTAGGCCAAGTTGCATTGCAGGTCGATCGCTTCGCTGGTCAATGGCTTTTCCTTTTAAGCCGCTCAGGCGCTTGCCCTATCTCTTTCTGTCACACTTAACTATGGTGAAACAAAAGCAAATGTATATAAAAACGAAAAAAAAACAACTAGCGATGCGATAATTAAAATGTTTAATGGGCATCTTAAAAGACCAAAACAGAAACTAAGCCGCCACAGGAACCCGAAAAGTAACAACAAATGACTAACGCTGCTAACAATGGGGTGCTAATCTAATCAGCAAAACTATAAAAAATTATACATGCAATTTGAGTGATCATGATGCGGTTCTTGGAAACCGGAAAAGTCCTATTAACGAACGTTTAGGTATTTTAATTTAAATGTAAATGTAAATTAAACTATTTTAAAATCTTGTCTTTGAGAAATGATCAGTAACAACAACAGGAGCACGTTAACGCACAAATAAATCGTGTGAGCCGAGTTGAGGTTAGGTTTTTTTTCTGTGCTCATTGAGGTTATGTTATTATGTTCCTAATGCGGTTTCCTTGGGCTCTCGATATACGGGTACGTGCGACAATAAGACAGCAATACAAACTAATTTTCCAGCACATTTAACATGTAAAAAAAGTAAATCCCACAAATCTTAAACAAAACAGAACTTGTCGCGCGGCATTTTTTAGGGTCACAGTCACAACAAAACCAAAACACAGCACTCAAAAAAAACGTCCTAATGCAAATAATTATTGTATATGTTTAGGCAGGCATTCAGTACCTGGGCAGAGCCTAGAATCGAATTAACGCCATGGGACGTCCGCCGGGGTTTTGAACGCGTTTTTCGCTCTCATGGACTCATCCGGACCAAAAATTCATCTATATACATGTATACCTATTTTTGCATTTGCAACTGCGAACGGGGTGGCGTCTGGGAAATCCGTTTTGCCAGCACCGGTCGCTGTTGTTGTTGTTGTTGTTGTTTTTGTTGCATGTATATTTGGTATGTAATCGGAAGAGTCAGCGCAGCGGGTGGCACTTGAAAAGAAAAAAAGAAAAAGAATAGAACTTGAGCGCCGGGCGAACAGAGCTCGAAAACTGCAATCCCTCCGAGCGTTACAAATGCTCTCACGTTACAAAACGTGGCCAGCGATACTCATAGCCCCGGTGTAGTATGCAGCAACCGGTGCATCAACAACAAGAACAACAATACCGTATCCCCTTCAAAACAACAGCAGCAGTAGCAGCATTAGGAGCAAAGCAGCAACCGCTGTCGCTGCCACACGTCGATTTACACTTCAACATACATACGCACTTTTTTGCACTCTGAACTCTGTGTGGCCTGAACTATGCGCTCTGTTTCCGCTGAAAAAAACAGAAGGACACTATTGATGTTGTTGTAGTTGTGTGATGCCCGGTTTGGGTCGAGAACATCGAGCTATCCATGGAGTGGCCGCCGCGAGTGGCCTGAGTGGCAATGCCGCGCGCGCCACTTAGCCACGATTCCGATGTCTGTTATCAGCCAGGTCTAAGTTGCAACTTGCAACCACCATTATCACACACCGTCTGATCCGCTTCGGGGCAATGCTAACTTAATAAAGCAACCTACAGCCCACCATCAACACTCGAAGTTATCTGGTTTCGTAATCAAAGGCCAAAAAACTTGACTTCTTAGTGTTATGAGCCATGCGAGAGCCACAATAACTAAGATAAAGTCTGAAAAAGAAACTGAGGCTAACGAAGATTTAAATACACTATATATAATATATAATATTCTCTCGCATAATTTTTTAAAATATATATTGAGACCTAAAATATCTATTGTTTTTCCTCAATTCCCGATAGATTCTTATTGTAAGAGCTTTCGATATATAGCTAATTTGAATATCGTGGCAACACAAATTTAAAATTTTCACAATTATTAAAATTGTCTGATAAAGATTTTCATTCTGAAAATATACAAATTTTAAAAATTTTGCAAATTTAAAATATTTTGTTCTATTAATAATTTAACTTTCAATAAACAACATTTTTATCCAGTATTGAAATTAAAGAATCTTATAATAGTTAATTTGAGAGGATAAATAAACCAAAACTCTTAGTAAAAATAAGAACATCATATATTATATAAGTATTTAGGTATATATAATATCGATAATCCAATTTATAGGGTTTTTCCAAATACTTGAGTTCTTAACATTCAAAACTCTCGACGAAATTTTGAAAACTTGGAGCAGGAAACAGGTGGATTGAATTTATCTCTGCAACCACTACAATATAATATAGATACGTTACTCTCTTGCATTATACATTACTTGACATAACTGAGACACCCTGTGAAAGGGTATAATCCACACACTCACACTCGTTTAGACTATAGTCATGACTATCGGGCTAAATCTGCATCTGCGGCAGCTGCTGACGATAATGCTGCTGTTGATGCGGATACTGCTTACATCTGTCGTAGAGCTTCGCACGCTTCAAGTTGGTAACGCCTCCAAAACAAGTGCATGACAGCAAAAGCAACAACAACAACAACGAAGCTGAACGATGCGGTTAACCCAGGCAGTCAGCCGGGTTTTGGGATCGGCTTGGTTTTTTGGCTCGGTTCGGGATTGATGTGCGCTATGTGGTGGGAAATAGTCGTCACACTGTGCCCGAGCCGGGTCGTAACGAGCCGGGCTGGGTCAACAGTCAAAGCCAAAGCCACAACCGCAGCCAGAAGCAAAAACGGCGGTAGCGGCAGCAGCGACAGAAACAACACCAGACAACACAGAAATGACATTCAGGCTACAGCTACGGCTGAAGCTGGGAGCAGCCCAGTGTGTCCAGACTCTGTGTGTGCATGTGTGTGAGTGGATGCGTGTATATATGTGTAAGAGTATCAGATTTCGAGCGCTCGAAAACATAATCATATATTAGGCGTTGTCACTTTGACATTTCGCCTGCTCTTTTACATGGCAATAATCATAATTCATTTTTCTCTCGCTCTCTCTTCCATTCGCCTCTTCTTCGCTTGTTCCCATAGCTGTAGTAGCAAAGGCGCAAAAAGGGGCGTGGCATGTTGGAAGTAGAGATCTGGTAGGTATGGGGAGGATGGATGGACGTCTATCTCTTAAAATAAAAAAAATAAATAAAGTGCCCACGAAATGAAGGCATCGCCTGGGCCCTTTCTTGTATGTAGTTTTGTAGTCTTGAAACAGTTATATGAGTTTTGGTACCCGGAGCCAGTGTCGCCGTCGCCGTCGCCGTCGCCGTCGCCGTCGCATGATGTTGACGCTGCCTGCATCCATGTTAAATATTATTTATGGGGCTTGCGTCTTGGCGGCACAAGGTACTATCTGCCACACAGTGAAAGATCGAGTGAGAGTCGAGCGACTGCGAATGCTGCAACTGTGAATGTAAATGTGACAAAAACCTCGGCGTCACATCCCAAATAATTTTCAACGAAATTGCGCGAATGGGAAATGAAAATGGAGCTGAGACCAGAAAGTTAGAGTGTCTTGTGTGTATGTGTGTATACATATATATATGTACATATATTGTAAATATGATAAATTTATATGGAATTGCTTTAGTTTGTGTATTTAGCCAGTTTGCTAGACATTTTTATTTTTTGCCAAACAGCAAAGACAACGCTAGAGATAAAATGTGAGAATGAATATGTTGAGCGAAGTTGAAGGGAAATGCGCCAATTATTTTGATTAATGTCAAAGAAATCGCGTGTCTCGCGCATTTGATGTTTCCCCCCTTTCAACTTCTTTCCGATTTTGTGTTGTGTTCCCGTGTCTGGAAAATTCCTATGCACCCATACAGGGTCATCATTATTTGGCACGAAACCGAAGAAACAAACAAATGATCGAATGAATCTCCTCTCAATGCTTATGACTGCTGCTGCTGGAAATCTTTGATCTGTCATTTTGCGAAAGTGAAAACAGTAGCCAACACTCTGACGCTCAAACGCAAGTGTGATTCCCAGACGGCCAGAGATGACGATGAGTGGGCGTTTTGTTAACCGCTTTATTGTACTCTGGCTCGGGAGTCTAGACTCTTTTTCACTGAGATCTCAATGATTGCAGACAGTTCGGTAGCACACCGCTGTTTCCTGTCCCCTTTCAAAACATGTTATTATAGTTGGGAGACCATAATTTTGTCTGGTCAAGCGAAAGATTATTGCCTATACACCTTCACAAAATGTTATTCATGCACATACATATAAATAAAGACTTTCGATTTTTATTAACATCATGCCATATAATTGTGAGCAGTTCACAAATTACTAAGGTTTTAAAAATATTTATGTTGAGTAGCAGCATTAGAATTTAGAGATTTACATACCAAGTTTTAATTAATTTAAATAAGTAAGGGCATTTCCATGTATATTTTTGACTATTGTAAAGTGAGGTAAAAATCCAATGATAAACTGTATCAAGCTGATTAAATTAAGGGGTTAAGAGTTTTAAAGGGCTCTTAATTACATAACCGCTGCATTATACATAATTTCTGTCTGTGGTATGACAGACAATTAATATCTTTTTATGCCTTTTGTTCATTTGTAGAAACGTAAATTTATATAAATATACGGAGTTGTTATATATAAATTTAAAAATTATATCATAAAGGAAATCATAACCGACCCCACAAAGTATGTACATGTTTTCTTGATCAGCATCGTGATTTTTAGTCGAGTTACTAATGGTGGCAACTAAAATCAGCTGATTCTTAATCGAAAACAAAATGTGCAAGCATGCACGAAACTATGTATTTTAAATATCGAATTTTGTAAAATGGAACAATTTAATTTTAAGTACAAGTCATACAGAAACAAAGGCAGTGGTAGGCTGTCGTAGAAACCGTGTATTTTGACCGTATGTACAAAAGGGCGGATGCAGTCTGCCACCTTACCAAAAATATACAAAAAACACCTGATTCTAAAAACTTATGGCAATTGTAAGCAATGTACTGGAGCGTCGCGAATAAAAGTCTCATTTTGTTTGGCAACATCTAACATTTTCCAGGACTTTAAGGTAAAAGGCAAATGGCGTCACTTGCAGGTTCAGTGTAAATACACTATAAAGGGAAGTCATCATTCTTCTTTTGGCACGCATGGCTGTACATGAAAGTGTTCAGGGTATCTCCTAGTCGAGCTTACTAGCGTAGAGTAGTTCAACGCAACAATTTTTATTTACGTCCTAATAAAGTGGGTATTTTTCTAATGATCAATTAGAATTTATTAAAAAATATAACATAAACTTTTTTATTTTCATTCATAACATATTTAACAATTTTGTTGTTTATTGTACTTGCAGTTTTTTTGGTACACGCCGCTGTTCCCGTTGCCTGGCCTCAATTAGCTCCAACGAGCTAGTGATGCGCGCCCGCAACCTGGTCTTTCATGTCAACTGCTTCTGCTGCACGGTGTGCCACACACCGCTCACCAAGGGGGATCAGTATGGCATCATCGAAGCGCTCATCTATTGCAGGTAAGTTTGTGGCAAATGAACCAAATCTAATTGGTTATCTAAATATTTGAAATGTCTCTTCTTTTACAGAACTCATTATAGCATAGCGAGAGAGGGAGATGCTGCCTCATCGAGCATGAGCGCCACATATCCATATAGCACACAGTTTGGATCGCCACACAATGACTCGTCGAGTCCGCAGTCGGATCCCAGTCGCAGTATTGTTCCTACGGGCATCTTTGTGCCCACATCGCATGTCATCACGGGATTGCCGCAGCCGGCGCGTCAAAAAGGCAGACCGCGCAAGCGCAAGCCCAAGGATATTGAAGCATTCACCGCGAATATAGGTACGTTGTAAATACCAATCTGGCTAGAAAAACTAGTAAGAAGGCTCTAGTCGAGTAAGCTTGACCAGAAGATACCCTTAACCCTTGACCATAAAGACGGACAAGCCGTCGTACCCATGCTTGATGACTTTGGTGTTTCTCGAACCGATTTTAATAAAAATTTCACAGATTTTAATTATTTTATTAATAGTTTTAATCGACGTTTTCAAGTTTTCGAAATTAAACATTTTTTTGTTATCGATCACATGCGTGTATCGTAAACCTGAAAGGTTATCGAATATTTGAAATAATAATAATTCATACATTCGGACGGACAGACGGACATTGCTATATCGACTCTGCTGTTGATGCTAGTCAAGAATATATATACTTTATGGGATCGTAGAAGCTTCCTTCTGCCTGCACAAAACCATTATACCCTTTTTTTTACTCATTTTATGGGTAAAGAGTATAAAAAGCAAAGAAGAAGACGCGGCAGCATGTTGCTTGAGTCTTTAATGACCGGTTGGTCTAACATCATCCGGACTGGCGCCAGAGCAGCGGATATTTATATTACATTTTGTTTATATGTATATGTTCGTGTCATAAAACTTGCGCAAAAGCTCTAAAAGTCAAGAATACAAGACATGTATAATATTTTTTTTTTGCCTTGCTTGCAGATCTCAACACGGAATATGTGGACTTTGGGCGTGGCTCCCATATGAGCGCCTCCTCACGAACCAAGCGAATGCGCACATCGTTTAAGCATCATCAGTTGCGCACCATGAAGTCCTATTTTGCAATCAATCACAATCCTGATGCCAAGGATCTGAAGCAATTGTCACAGAAAACGGGTTTACCAAAGAGAGTCCTGCAGGTAAGGATCAGCTCAGATCAGAACGAATTGAAAAGTTTATATGTGTTTCCTTTCTTCTCGAACAGGTTTGGTTTCAGAATGCACGAGCCAAGTGGCGCCGCATGATGATGAAGCAGGATGGCAGCGGCATGCTGGAGAAGGGCGATGGCACTTTGGATCTGGATAGCATTTCGGTGCACAGTCCAACATCGTTCATGCTGGGCGGTGCAAACAGCACACCACCCCACAATCTCGACTAACAGCTGCTCAGGAAGCAACACAATGCCACAACCAACAACAACTCCTGTAACACAAACTCTAGTAAAACCGCTACTGTCTCTGCTGCTGCCTCGGTCGCGGCCTACGCAATTGAGTTGCAACTGCTGCAGTCAACTGTCAATGGATGCAACTCGTCGGCGCTGCTATCGTTGGCGGACCTGTTGAATGGCAGTAACGATTAGCTTGTAGTTGAATTTCAAAAATATACTCAAACACAGCTCTAGCGCAGTCTAGAGAATGTTGTTAGACGAGAGAACTGCCTCAGTCTAGTAGTTAAAGCTGTTGCAATAAAGTATTTTTGTAGTTGCTTCTATTCCCATTCATTGCCAGCACATCAGACTACAGACTTCACCTTGAATGGAATTGTTGAGTTGCAAAACTCTGCAAGGTTTTTCATAGCAAATTATCTATTTTTAGTGACAGGGATCAGATCTTTTGCACCAAAATCATTGTGAGCACCACCACCATTATCACCACCCTAAAAATGTTGTTTCTATATCTAACGTTCATTTGTAAATATTATACTAGAACCTTAGTATGCGCTTACCACAATATTGTTAATACTTACATATATATACATACATATATAAATAAATATATATATATATATATTTAAAGATATATGCGTACATTTACATGTATATCTAACATCAACTTTAATAAATAAATCTAATATACATATACATATATAAATTTAATATTTATGGCCCAAATTACATAGTTAGAGATGAATTTAGTTTAACGAAGCACTCTATATGATACACATATATATGTATATATGTCGTAGTATTACGGTAATGAACTTGCTTTGATAAAAACATAAAATAAATAAACTAACTTGAAGCCATGCTATATGAGACGATTTAAGTTATGATGAGCAATGAAAATGAAATTGAAGCAAAGTGAATAACACAAAATTTGTACTTACAAACAGTTAAACCATAAGTCGTACCATAGAAGCCAAATAAAAATTATTTCAAATAATATTAACAAATTGACTTAAATTTATATTGAAAAAATAATAGACATAAGTAATAAGTAATAGAAAAACCACGGACTCGAAAACCAAAAAATATTCCTGTCATCGTTTTTTTCTATTCGCTGAACTTCAAAGGCTGAACATTTTTGTAGGGTGGGAATCATTAATCAATAAATTTGCTTTTAAATATTGCCACACAATTGAAATCCGTTTGGTTACAAATTGTCCATTTATGAGAAAAATAATTTATTTGAAAAACATAAATTAATGAAGAGTGAGATTGTGTTTTCCGTTTGCGGATGTGTTTGTTTGGGTGTGCAGTGTAAATTACAAATTAATAAATATCTATTCATGCAGCTTATATCCCAAGAAAATATATGTATTTATAGTTAACATCATTGGGCTGCATTTTTAAAACTTTAAATATGAAATACAAAAGGTTTCTTTGCTGTTTCCTTACTTTTAATTGAATTTTTGTTTGGTGTTTTTTTTGTGTTGCACTTAAGTCGCTAATACAATTACACAAAAATAAATGTCTTTTATAAATGTCGCATTTGGTAAAAACAAAACGCTTGTAAAAAATTACAAAAAAATATTTATTATGAATTAACGAGCAAAAAACACGTAGATAAGGCAAACTTTATAAACTATGTTGGACGAGCCGTGTGTTAACGATAACTTTAAATGTATGCATTTCAATTTTTTTTTTGGGTAATTTGATTTGTTATTTCCTTTTATATCAATGGGCACAAGACGATAAGCTTGTTGCGCTCGCTGCATAACAGTGTTGCTGTTTTAATTGTGACAACTTGTGACACGTTTCAGTTGTTATGCAACAATTAAAAAGCTCCACACCGTAAGAATATTTCTGAATATATTTTTTTTTTAATAGGGGACTAGTTAAGAGGATTAATTCAACTAGGAATTTCTAAGTAATTGTTTTTGTTATGTTTTGTATTGTGGATCTGTGAATTGAGTGTAAATGTATTTTGAGTATAAATATATGTGTGTGAGTGAGTTAATGTAACATATATAACTAGAGAGCATGTTTTGTTGTATTGCTTAGTGCGGCCATGCGCAATCTGTGCGATTCAGCTGCTTCTCTTAACGGCAATGTTAACACTATCATTCACATCACCATTCACATTTAAATCACCATCACATGCTGTTTGATTTTTGGCAGCGGCGGCTAAAACCTCACGGCGCTGACGTTTCATTTCCAGTAACTGTTTTCGCTGCGCCTCGCGCTTCATTGCAGACACTGAATTGGAGGCGGCTGTTTTTGTCGCGTTGCCATGTGTTTTTGTTTTCTGATTTCCAGTCTTAGCTATTTGTGCTGCTGTTGGCTCAGCCTTTGTGAGAGCTACCTCGATGCGCTTCAACAAAAATAATCACAAATTACTACAGTTGCGGTTATTAATATAAATATGCCAGTCGACTCACTTGCCAATCATTGCTTTTTAATTGCTCAATATCTGCAAATATGGAATCGACATGCGTCACCTGCAAATACACCATATCCCAGAAGCCCTGCAAATCATCGATGGTCGTGGGGAATGCATCTTCCGGCGACCGATTTAGATTGTTGTGACATAAACCTACGCGTATATAAATATTACAGGCCAAACATTTTGCAAGTGTTTTAAGTCTTACCCTCAAACTGTTTCATTTTCTGCGAGGCGAGCAGACGCGCCTTGCCCGATGCTGAACGCAATAAGCCGAAAGTATCCTCCGAAATATCAGGATTGTTCTGAAAATAATGTTGAGAATTATCATATGGTGTGGTCTACCATAAATGATACTCACTGTCAAAACATCAATATACTTTTCAGCTACGGCGGCCAGCGCAACCAGACGAACCTGTTCGTCTTTTAGTATTTTCAAAAAATAATTGCCATCCTTTACAACGGCGACAGTAGCAGTAGGACTCGCCTTTACAATCCTCTGCTCTGGGTCTAAAATCTTTGTGGTGACCAAGTACTCCTCGGTGTTTACTGGTTTATGATCAACAACGTCGGCGGTACCATTGGTAGGTGGCAGCACCACCTCTGGTGCCGGCGAAAGGCGCTGCACATTCCGTTTTGGCGACACCGTTGGCAGCTGTGCACGAAATTCGTGGGACAAATGCCGAAACACTGGCAAATCTACTTCTCCATTGTTGGCTGTCGGCGTGGGTTGCTCCTCTTGCGCCCGTGCCGTGCAATTGTTTTGCAATTTTTTGCGAAATTCACCGTAATCCTTGCTGGGAGAAAGCTGCTTGAATTTACGTGAGAGCTCCGTGCTCTGTGGTGGCGTTTGATGCTGTTCATGGTCCTTCTGCTGGTGTCGGCTGGCAATTGGCAATTGGCTGGAGCTGGAGCTAGTGTTGTGCTTTTTAGGACTGTAGAAACCTTGGGCTAGAGCACCGGGTCCATATAGACGTTCCACACGCTGTTGTATAAAGCTACTGGTGGTTGTTGTTGCACCAAAAGTTTTAGCAGAAGCAGCACTGCCATTGCAATAGTTATGATCACCATTCTCGCCGTTCAGGTGGCCATTCTTGCTGCTACTATTGTTGTTGTTGTTTTTGTTTGTCTCGTTGATAATCGTTGCGTATTTGCTTGGCATGGCCGTTGCAGGTTGTTTGGTTAGTGGCATTGTGTGCAGCACTGGCGCTGTCAGCGAATTGTTACGCTTGCAATACTGCAGACTGCTGGTCGAGGGCCGTATGGGCGAAACCTCGCGCGATTTGTTAATATCTTGACGTATCTTAGAATCGTAGGTGGTCAGATTCGAGTACCCGTTGACACAGCAAGCTAAGTTCAAGTAACTCGGCTTCTTCTCCACAGCGTCAACAGAGGTTAAGCTATTGATGTTCTTTGTGTGTGCAGCCTGAGAGTCATTGACATCGACTACGTCGCTTGCTGGCGGTGACAGAACCATTCGCACAGCGCCGCCCGTTCGCGGATCCAGATTGATGTGGGTGGTGGTTGTGGTGGTTATTGTCCGCTGCAGTTGCAGCGGTGAGCGCAGAGTGCAACGCTCTCGTATATTTGTAGTAAATTCGCGCGTTATGTCCTTCACGGATATTGGCGTTTGAAAGTTTAAGCTACCGCTAGTATCTGCAAAAACATAAGCAAACTAAGTAAAAGTTTCAGCAAATGCAAATCAACAAAACTACCAAACACATAAAAAAAACACAAATTAACAAAACATAAAGGAATCGAAACGAATAACCATTAAAAACAGTTGGTTTTTTTGGTTTGCCGCTGTATAAATACTCTTACAGACATATTAGAAGTGCTTGATAAATTTGTGCTCTTGTCACACAACTGCGAATTTAAAAAATATCCAAACTATTTGTCGACTATTTAAAAAATACATTTATTTATAAAAATTTTGATGAGTGCTTGCTAAAATATTGAAGTATTAATGTTTAAAAAGTGTTTCGCTTAGTATATTTGTTTGACTTAAGTAGCATTAATCGGAAAGACAAGTTGGCTTTTGTTCCTGACGAAGAAAAGCTTTGAGTATTGAGGCATTGCAATTGTTTTAAGTTGAGGTAAGGTGCGCCCAGAGTATGTGTGTGTAGTGCATACGTATGTCTGTTAATTGGAATACCTGATATATCGGATGAATCGGCATCAACATCTAGTGAACAGCTGCCAATGGAATCCAAGCTGCGATCCATGGGAAGAACTTCTGGCTGCTAGAGACGATTTATTGAAAGTTTTGTTGTGTTTTTTATGTGCAATAATCTAATAATTTCAACGTAAACAAAGGACAAAAAAGCGAACAACAAAAACAAGAAACAAACTAATATAGTAGATATAAGGCCAGGTTTTTAAAGCTTTCTGTTACTGCGCTCAAAATGTACGCCTACTTTTGCACTTGGAACGGCATCCAAAAGAGAAATGCAAGAGTAGTAATTTGTTATCATGGACAAGCAACAAAACAAATAATAAAATAAAAACAACTCGGCAGCAGCAAATACCAAAATTTTGCCATTTATGCAAAGCGGAAACAATCGCCACAAAAAAGCGCAAAGGCGGCAAAATCAGGTACAAATCAGATCGTTTGCCTGTTTTGGACAGCACCAAGGCGACAAATAAATATCTGTAAGCAAGAGCAGACGCGGGTGGAAGGCAGTGTTAAAAAAAACAGCAACACCAAGAAGAAGCAGAGCATCAGAGTATGAAAGCAGAAAGCTCTTTTGAGCTGCGCGCTATTCAATATTGGTTATTTTTCTTCTCCTCTTTGGTCTTGTCTGCTTCGTATTTGCGCCATATTAGAAGTTGTTGTTTTTGTTGGTGCTGCTGCTCATAAGTCAGCAGCTTTTAAGCTGGGAGCAACTATAACGGCACCGAACTGACTGACGTCTACATTTCTAGTTCCGCTTTGCTAATTTTTCGTCGTTGTGAAAAGTAATATTGTTGTTCGTTCATGTTGCCTGCCATCTTGAGCGCAGTTTGTTCTTTTCTACTTCTAATTCCCACAACATGAGAAGACTTGGAACTAATTACACAAACAAATAATTGACAATAACAGCGCCCCAGCGGAGGCTAACTCTGGCAACAAAAACGGCAACTATTTATAATCCGGGCACGGAAAGACATCAGAAGGGAAGCAATGGGGAACCCAAAAATACAAAAAAAAAATAATGGAAAATCGTAGCGACACGGTAAACAGTAAGAGACCCAGTCATAGAAAACATGACGATGTCGCTCGACGGCAGCAGCAGCAGCTCTCGCTGGTATTCGGAGTCGACAGCCAAAACCGCAGCGGCACGCAATATGTTCTATTTTAATCGTAGAAACTTATTATTATGAGCTCACAAAACGCATATACAGTCTCACAAAGTCCTTTTAACTTGGATGAAGGAAATATGCAAATTTTCGTAGAATTATTTACATATAGACACACACCTACAGTGATTTACAAACGTCAACGGCACACATACAGATATGACTGCACTGCAGCTCACGTACATACAAAAAAAAAATAGAAACACGCACACATGTAGACATTAATTAATAAACAAGCAAGAACCACACACCTCCAGTGTTCCTTTGGCTTTCAGTTGATGTTGTATGTGTTAATTGTAGAAAATATCAGCTTTGTGACATAATTTCAAGTGCAATTAACTCGCGGATAAACAGAATGTTGCAGCGTTTGCGTTTATATCTTTACTGCGGCGAATGACGACGGATAAATTGTGGTGGTCGCACAATGAACTCTTCATTAGGTATGGCAGTTGCGCAACTATCGATGACATTCCAACCGATACATCGTTCTCATATAAATTTATATACATTTGGACATGTAGGTATATTTCCTTTTATTAATAACATTTTAAGTTGTAAGCTAATAAATAATTAAAAGTGGTTTTAAAATTGTTACCTTAAGCTTATGATTCAACAAGTAAAACACTTGATATACAACAAACATGCCGGCATGCACTTGTTTACTCTTTAAAGTTCGAACTAGTTGACTCTCAGCAGGCTGATTTCTCTACATTGTCTAAATCACACTCACACATTCATAAGTAGTATGTACATGTACGTATAATGTTTATTGGCAAGTTTTCTTTTGCTCGCGTTCTGCATTCTCCACTCATTCCCACTTTAGAAGCCGCAACGGGAGGACGTTTCAAATTCCGGTGTTTTTCAATTAAGTCTGCAAGAGTAAAATATAATAAAGTTGATAGAATGGCCGAGCTACCCAGTGAAATGAAGCAGCTCTTCGAGTAAGTAAAAGCAAATATTTTTGCCAGTGTGCGTGTAAGATGTGTGTGTGGGATGACGATGTCACGATTGCCAGTAATCACATCTGTATTTACTTATGCATAAAGTTATATGCATACATATGCACATATATGTATATATTTATGTACTTACGTATCCTACTTATCGGCATGTTGTTTATGGTTATTATTGGATTCATTCTTGATAAGGGCGGCAACAGCTGACACCGATAACAGTTTATAAGGGAAGAAAGAAAAAAGAGGCAAATGATAACACGTTTTTATATACTGTCTGGATAATTTGCATTTAACTGGGTGACAACGCCTTTTAAAAATGCATAAATGAATTTCGCTGCTTTTTTGCTTTCTTTGCCAAATTCAAAAGAGACACAGCAAGATTAATAGCAAAAATATAGAAATAAATGGAAGTTCCGAAGTTTAAATTCTCTTTAGGAAATAATAAACATGAGTTAATGTAAGTATTTTAAAACGAAAATAGGTTCTTAAGTTAAAATACTCTTTAAATAATTCTAAAATATAATTTATTTAGATAGTTTATTAATAATATACCCAGCTGACAGGCATTGATTAAATTGCAAATAAAAAAATTAAAACATTGTGAGTCTTATAACTAAGGAGACATAATTTCTGATTAGCCTTTCCGCTAGTTACATATTGACCCACCATCTGTACAACTAAGATGCTTGGTAAGACAGCTGGATTGCAATACGTGAACACCTTAAAACAGAAATAAAATGTGTGTCTGGGGTGCCCTGCTTAATGTATACCACAGTTCCTGATAAGGTCGAGGTTTTCACTATCTAACTATATTCAATGATTATCAGCGTACTATATTGTGGCTAAACCGTTGGTTAAACTATTTTTTATACCCTTAACCCATAAAATGGGTAAAAAAAAGGGTATAATGGTTTTGTGTAAATGTATGTAACAGGCAGAAGGAAGCTTCTCCGACCCCATAAAGTATATATATTCTTGATCAGCATCAACAGCCGAGTCGATTTAGCCATGTCCGTCCGTCTGTATGTATGAACGCGTTGATCTCAGGAACTACAAAAGCTAGAGACTCCAGATTTAAAATTTTCGATAACTTTCAGGTTTACGATATACACATGTAATCGATAACAAAAAAATCTTGAATTTTACAAAATTGAAAATGAGGATTGACACTATGAACCAAATAATGCACTTCTGTAAAAATTTTAAAATCGGTTAAGAAACACCGGAGATATGAGACCATTAAGCATTGGTACAGTAGTACACGTACATATGTGTATGTCTGTCAGCCGACCGTCTGTCAGTCTGTATGTTCAAGGGTTAAGGGTATCTTCTAGTCGAGCTTACTCGACTAGAGCCTTCTGACTTGTTATTATAAGTAGATTTGATTTCGATATGAGTGTATAATACCCAACTACTTGTAGGTTTGTGAATAGCAAGAAAACCGACTACATTGAGACCCTGAAAACTGCTGTGGCCATACAATCTGTATCCGCCTGGCCGGACAAGCGCGGAGAGATTGATCACATGGTTAGCTGGACGGCGGACAAGCTTAAGGCACTTGGCACTACGATCGAACTGGTTGACTTGGGTCAACAGACGCTTCCCACGGGTGAGAAGTTGCCATTGCCAAAGGCTCTGTTAGGAACATTGGGAACGGATAAATCTAAGAAGACGGTGCTCGTTTATGGTCACTTGGATGTGCAACCGGCTCTCAAGGAAGATGGCTGGAATACCAATCCCTTTGAGCTTACCGAAATTGACGGTAAGCTTTTTGGACGCGGTGCCAGCGATGACAAAGGACCTGTTCTGTGCTGGATTCATGCCATCGAGGCCTATCAAAAGTTGAATATTTCCCTGCCCCTGAATGTCAAATTCGTTTTCGAGGGCATGGAGGAGAGCGGCAGCGAGGGTCTTGATGAAATGTTAATGGCACGCAAGGATGATTTCCTTGCCGATGTCGATTATGTTTGCATCTCGGACAACTATTGGCTGGGCAAAAAGCGTCCTTGTCTCACGTATGGTCTGCGCGGTCTGGCCTACTTTCAGGTCGAGGTCGAGTGCGCCTCCAAGGATCTGCATAGCGGCGTCTTTGGCGGCACCGTGCACGAGGCCATGCCGGATCTGTGCTATGTGCTCAGCAACCTGGTCGATAAGGATACCAAAATTCTGATACCAGGCGTGGATCGTGATGTAAGTAGAGATTTCTTAATTTGTTACCAAATTTTCTGTTAGTAACTTTTGTGTTTTGAAAAACTTGAGTATGCTGAGTATTAAAAGCATTGCTGTAGATCCTTTGAAAATTTATTATCAAACTTGTAATACACTTAATAATATAATAAAGTTATAGCTTTTGAAAACCTTAAGATGATGATTGATGCAGTATTTTTAAGCGCAACTTTTGCTACGGCTTTTTTTTATTTCTTCGACAGGTTGCTCCCCAATTGCCAAATGAAGAGGAAATCTATAAGAACATAGACTTTGAAGTGGCTGAATACAAGTTAGTTGCATCTAATCTAATCTCCAATCATAAATCACAGAGCGTGAAACTTAATCTAACTCACTTGTTCTTTGTTTTTAGGACAGACGTGGGCGTTGAACACCTGCCTCATAATAGCAACAAGACACGTTTACTACAGGCCAGGTGGCGTTATCCCAGTCTTTCCATACATGGCATTGAGGGTGCATTCTATGAGCCCGGCGCCAAGACAGTCATACCAAAGAAGGTTATTGGCAAGTTCTCAATTCGTTTAGTGCCCCATCAGGATCCCAAACACATTGAGGAATGTGTTATTAACTACATTAATGAGAAGTGGGCTGAGCGTGGCTCTCCCAACAAGATTAAGGTGAGCAGTGCAAAAATGTTAATTGCAGTGATGTAAATTTTAATTGAATTTCAATGCCAGGTGGTCATGTTGTCCGCTGGCAAACCCTGGACTGAGGATCCCAATCATCCACATTATGAGGCCGCAAAGCGCGCCATCCGACATGTCTTCAATGTGGATCCAGATATGACACGCGAAGGCGGCTCCATTCCAGTCACACTTACGCTGCAGGAGGCTACCGGCAAGAATGTGATTTTGGTGCCTGTTGGCGCCTGCGATGATGGTGCACACTCGCAGAACGAAAAGATTGATATATACAACTACATTGAAGGCGTATGTTTTTGCTAACAAAGTGATTCACTGTTATTATTAATTGGAGTTATTTTTAATTTTGCAGACCAAATTGTTGGGAGCGTACTTGCATGAAGTGGGCAAGTTGTAAAAAGATTTTGCAGGGATTGAATCAAATTTTTTTTACATAACGATGCAACATCACAAAGAAACAAACAACAACAATTTTGCGCTTATACGAATATACAAATTCTAAATAATCATACTAAATATATATTTAAACACATTGTTGTATGCACCTTACATATTCAAACTAACGAATAAACATAACGATTGCATTTATAAATTAACGGCGTTTAATCTGTCCAAGAATCGCCGTATTTGTTCTTCTTGCCAGTAATTTGTTCATTGGCTGGCGCCAAGGGACGATGTGGATGGTTGGTTTGTTGATGATGCTGCTGCTGTTGTTGCAGGGGCTGCTCATATGGCCTTGAATAGGGACTTTGTTGATGCTTCAGGTACTCCTCTCGATTCTTTTTACGCAGATCCTCATACGACTCGCCTGGCTTGGCTGGCTGCAAGGGCAATTCCGTGTCTTCCATTGTACTATCAGCTGGTCAAAGTATTACAAAATTATTATATCAGTTACATATTTGACTATATACACACAATCTATGGTTGGCCTGTAGATATCATCTAAACCCGACAAGTTTGGTCGCGAATCCGTATCCAGATTAAGTGCTGTATTTCGCGAGAATGGCTTGAATCCATCATCGGTATACACGTCCGCCGAGCTGGGCGTAAACGGAGCCAACGTGAATGCACGACCCAGATTCTCATCGGGTGTCATGCTACTCATGATGCCACCACCCTGTCGGCGTTGCTTCAGTAGTTCGCCCAGATGGGAATTGGGTATTTGCATTATCTTCTCAGCGCATTTTTGTTGGTAACTGAACTTGCCCACAAAATAGCCCATAATCACGCCTAGCACAACTTTGGGCACTGCACCGTATTTACCATTGCCCTGCAAATAGCCGCTCTTTACGCCAAAATAGGCCATAAGACCCAGACCGGTGCCGATAGGCAGTGAACGCTGGACAAACGATTCCTGGTTGCATTCACGTAACGCTTTAAGCTCGTCTGCACTAAAATGGTAGTCCGCCTGGAGAGAAGCGTTAACAAGTTTCAATTATAATTCCATTATATTAGGGACATACCAGTGGGTGTTGATTTGGCGGTTGGGGCTTTTTTCCATCGTTAAGTGTTAAATCCATAGTTATTATTATTGAAATAAAGAGCAAAATTGACGAAATTCCACCAGGCGGTTATCGCCGACCTCTTAATAGACTATCGATGTATCGATTCGATTGCCTTGCAGTTATTCAAAGAAATATTGTTTACTTTAATATGGAAGACCATGACACGATTATCGGTCATTTTGCATTTTGACTGTGCATACTTTTAGGCTGCTAATTAAATTAATAATTTAATAAAGCTTATCATGTTTAATAATTAAAGATTCAGTTCGATATCTCATGAACTAACTAGGACGGTAACCATTGTATATGTATATTGTATGTATGTACAAATGTTTAACTAAGGGGCTGTATGTGCATGAATTGGAATACCCTTTTTGCGAACAAAGCAGTGAGTGCATTATAAAAACAATAATGAAAGTCGGTTGCCAAATTTGGCTAAAACTGGTCAACACACTCAATGGCAATTGGCAGATGTTGCCGACGTCGCCACCGTTGTCTGTCACGCAAACGTCAGTTTGGCCTGCACACACACACACACACACACACAACTAAGTTGCAAATACAATTATTGGAAAATTGACAAAAACATGAGGCAGCGCGTTTGCCTTTGCTTTCAGTTTCGTCTTGGCCAGCGCCTGTTTTCGACTTTTTTCGTTTCAGTTATGCACATGGATAATTTCTTGTGAAAATCTCAGCATCATGTTGTCGATCTTATTGTGACGCATAAATTTCAAATCGAAGCGAAGAGGAACATGGCGCGCAATAACACCAACATATGATTGAATCTCTTATACATATGTACATATATATGTTTTAATATATGTGAGAGTGATACCTGTAATACCAAGTAAAGCTCCTTGTTGTTGGGTGGACGCCATCTTGAACGAAAGCGAGTTTTAGAGTTTAAGCCAATCATCCATCTAACCTTGACCGAGCTTCGAACGTCAACGTTTAACTGCAGATCAACGGGTAAAGCATGTACACTGCGCCGGTGCCTAGGATAATAGCATCTAGTCAACCGGCGAAAACACCAAAAACCCATCCCCAGCTTTCTTGATTGTCTACAAAGCTCAGCTCTTGGCTGCTTCTGCATTTATGTACAATGAATGTTTGTTGGATGTTTGTGTGGTCTTGGCCCGATTACCATGTACAACTTGTTGCAGCATTTTGGCTTACGATGGTTAATGTACAAAGTCCGTTGATTAGCGACCACCTGCAAATCTCATTTGCATCCAATGATGACGGCTCATTGCGCTTGTGTATTAATCAAATGGTTAATAACTTAAGAAATTGCTAGATTGCCAGAGGGAGTCGCTCGCTTGAGCCTCGAGGAGGTTTAAATATGCTTGACATTGATAAATCCCGGTTGTTGGGAGACTTAAGCTGATTGATAGATTAACCAACTCACTGACTATTTGGCCAACTAAATATCTGATAAGCTTGGTAACTTATGCTAAATATATAGTGATGTTAAAAAGTCACCATGCACCGGGGGTGTTTACAAAAACTCGTCATATTTGTTAATAGATGATAAATAGACAACGGTTGCCAGACCGTCTATAAAAACAGCTATCGGACGCCATTTTTCGAAATTATTATTATATTATTACTTGTAAATGATTAAAGTACAATTTTTATAGTTGCAGAAACATTAAATAAAACAATAGTAAAGTTGGAGACACCAGACGCTGCAACAAGAGCGAGATACACAAAGCTGTTAAATTTTGTCGTTAGTTATTTAAGATAATTTTTCATTGTTGTCGTACGACAGCATAAACTTACTATGTGCACTCATTAAATGCAGTGTAACAAATTTATCATTATATCAGTTTCTCATATCTGCTGAATCCCTTGTGTGCAAGATTATATAATAGTAATGAAGACGACATCAATAATTTTCTTAATAAAATTCTTGAAAAAAAAAAACACAACAATTTTATCATTTTATCAGTTTCTCATTTCTTCTGAATATCCTTATTGTTAAGATTTTATAATTGTAATGAAGACATTATTAATAATTTTCTTAACAAAAATCATGACAAAATAAGTAAGAAGGCTCTAGTCGAGTAAGCTCGACTAGAAGATACCCTTAACCCTTGACCATACATACAGACAATCGGTCGGTCTGATAGACATACACATAAATGTACGTGTACCACTGTACCAATGTTTGATCATATCTCCGGTGTTTCTTAACCGATTTTAATAAAAATTTCACAGATGTTCATTATTTTGTAAATAGTTTCAATCATGTTCAAGATTTCGAAATTTTAGATTTTTTTGTTATTGATTACATGTGTATATCGTAAAGCGGAAAAGTTATCGAAAATTTGATTTTGGATTAGAAGAGCTCATATCCAAAATCTGGAGTCTCTAGCTTTTGTAGTTTCTGAGATCGACGCGTTCATATATACAGACATACGGACGGACAGATAGACAGGCAGACAGACAGACGGACATGGCTAAATCGACTCGGCTGTTGATGCTGATCAAGAATATATATACTTTATGGGGTCGGAAAAGCTTCTTTCAGCCTGTTACATACTTTTGCACAAAACCATCATACTCTTTTTTACCATGGGTTAAGGGTTTAAAAAAACCAAATGAAGTTGTGAAACATGAAAAATAAAAATCTTGAGAAAATAAAAAAGCAAATGAAGTTGTGTAACATGACTTTCGCCTTGTATCATCCAGTCAACCTACAAATTCGTACTTATAGTTAGTTTGACAAAATCACTAATCTGACAATACTGGTCCAAATATCTGGATAATGCGGAAGGAATATACTCTAGAATGAAAAATCGGCCAACGATTGTATCTCCCCCTCAGGGTGTTGGTTCAACAATAACATTTCCAGTTTCTGATAGTTGAAACGATAGCAACCTACTTTTATCTTGGCTATCAGAATGTAAAAGGTCTTTGTAGTAAGCTTAGAGGTTTATGCCTACGTACTCTTTAATTTCTACGCCGATGCCTTTACTTCATGGTTTAGGAAAAACATGATTAACACTGAAATTCTATCACGCAGATACTGCACATATAGTAAAGTCCATACTTTACGGCGTGGCGGTGATGTTCCTATTGCTGTAGATGCTGACTTTTCATCAGTGATAGTAATAATTAATGATTACACATTTGTGTGCTGTACATTTTGTTTTTGCAATGCTCTTTGATCGCGATTTGCTGGTAGCTCTAAGCGATTTTAATATTTCTGAAACTAAAAGGATTTTCAGTCCTGACTTATGTGATTCACCCCCACGGATCATAATGAATTTATAATAGATTACCTTAGGATGTCATTAAATAGAATGCTTAATCTGATTTTTGCCTTGGATCCGGCCACTCTATTTGTTTATAGATGCCTGCCAATGTCTTATCCAGAAGATGTATACCACCCAACGTTAGAAGTGGTGATATCCTTACCTGCGCAAGCGAAATACCAATATGTAAAAGCATTAAGCCGAATTTATCAATTTGGCTATACCAATTTTAAAAAACTTACTGGGCTGTTATCCTATTGGTAAGCGAAACATGTTAAAGAAACTTGCATTGTTTACCTGCAAATTGACCTTTCTTAAAATTCGAAAATTCAAACTGCACAAGAGTTTCAGATAAACTGGCTCTTCCTCAGCTTATACATGATTGCCCGATCCAGTTTTCAGTCCTTGATAACGAATGTTATAGGAATTTCGGGTATTCGGTGTAGACTACATTTTCAGCAGGATCCCAAGCCGTTTTTTATTTTGAGAGTTCTCTACTAAGTGGAAAATTTGGAAAGAACAATTTATTATTTTATTATTATTATACAAATCAAATGTTCAAAACTTTTGGGGTATATCCAAACTGTCTGATATTCCTACAAAATTTGAAAAATCACTAACCTCCTATCTGAAACATTATTGCAAATCTATTATTTAACCGTACCAGCACCGATTTATGAAACAAAGCTACTACCACTAACTTGTTTGAATTTACTTAACTTGTAATCAGGGGTTTCCAAGATAAAATACAAAGGGATGTTATTTACCATTGTAAATTTCAATAACGCGTTGATTCCGTAAATAGCTTTCCCTTAATGCACAAATTAAGACTATTAGGCTTTCCTAACATTCTTCTTCTTTGGATCAAAGATTACTTAACTCCAAGAAAACAATGGGCTTCTTTAATTGTCTGGTATTCAATGCGGAGAAGGTTGATCTACGTTGTAGCACGCTAAGCGGTGTGCTCCTCGGTCGGTAGTACCGGAGGTGGTTCCATAATATTTGGTTCCGCGCGTTAACGAGCCGCCTTGGTATCGTTGGGCCAGTTGACTGATTTGTCTCGTTTAGTACATCTACGTCATAAAATACACATTTACCAAAATCTGCCGATTTAACACGGATCTACTAATGTTTGCTTACATTATCTGTTCGCTGATAATCTTTAAAACAACGTCCTAAGTTTGTATTGTGGGTAGCTCTTACACACCCAGTTCTGCTGTTAGTTTTTGATGTGCTTTTAAAAATGTTTGAACAATAGGAAAACGAATTAATTATGTTTTTTTACACATAGTTTGATGTTGCTTGTCCATACAATGAAGTTAGTCACGTTTTCTTTCATTTAGCATTTTATCAAACTCGAATGCACAGAATACTTTGGATAAATGAACCCAATCCATTCTAGGAACTGGGTGCAGAGACAGCGCCCCAAAAAACTGAGACAACCGCTATCTATCGTATGAATGTATATATTTTTATAATTTTACATGCTATCATCATGACAGTTTGGTAAAACGAGACATTAAATCGCAACACATGCTAACTGTATTCGAGCCCAAAAAAAGGGTACCATACCCCAAATGGGTATCACGTCGCGGATATATCAATATTCCAAAATGATTCGCCTGACGCGTGTGACAATCGGCAGAGATATGTATATGTATGTTATATTATTTGTATGAACATGAAATTATAGAACAACACGTAGCAACAATTTATGTATAAACTTCACTTTTTGTTTTTCGTTGCTTTGATTTAAACTAAAGAAGGTAGTTGAGAGTTGTCCAGGGAGCAATGAAGTGGAACTCGGCACACGTCGTTAAATTTCTAACTTGGCGCTTACCATGTTCAAAAAATTTGTATTTTCGGCCTGGGCTCGGGTCTATGGCCGATGCAATTGGTTATGAATCATTGGGCTGGGTGAGGAGATTGACGGTTAATTGTAAGTTTCCGGTTCAATGCAAACTCATTTGTCTAACTGCAGTTGCTTCAGTCAAACTCTGTCAGTCAGCTAGTCAGTCAGTGAGTCAATGAAACTCAGATGAAAATGAAAACCGGGAGATTCAATGAAATTTTTCGCTATTTGGGTTAAATTATTAGCCGAGAAATGCGGAAATCAACAGTGCAAAAAATGTACATATGTATATGTATGTGGATAAAACTAAACTTGCAGTTAACGAGATCTCAGTTTTTAATAAGCCCACACATATGAGGGTAAAAAGACGAAAAAATTATGTGAATGTAGTAAAGTTTCATTCGTTTGGCATATGATTTAAATTGATAATGCACAAAGTAAACGGCTTACTAATATCATATCGGGTAACACAATCAATATTGACTGAAAATTAAATTTAATCACCTTTGTCAAATTTATCAAGCAAAATAAGTATCATTGCGGGAGAATGTTCAGTCATGTGCTTAGTGAGATAGATTGAGTAAGCAATGCAGCACAGGTTCGATTTTTTGCCCTATATGTGTAGTATATAGAGTTACATATGCATTTTGATTTAAAAAGAAAAACTCCTAACTGTCTGGCAGATGTACTTGTATGTAAAGTAAAGATGTAAAGTATTGTGAAATTGCGAATGATACGGATAGCGCGAAAACTAAAAGAAAGTAAATTGAATACTCGAGTTCTTTGTACTAATAACAATTTATACCGGGCTCCCTGGCAACATTTTTGTTGAATTGTGATCAACATCTGCGACAATACAAATAAACATGTTTATAAATTGCATAACAAATTCAGTATAAAATTAAACATTTACAGTGATTATATTACCGATAATTGAAATAACTTGCCTAAGCTAACGGCATTAATAAATATCATGACTATCTAATCAAAAACAACACAAAAGCCAAATCAGCTGATTCGCCAACTGGCCAACTGAGAAAGTTGAAAAATACTTTTCCGACCTTGAAATATAATTATTAAAAGAAAAGAAAAAAAATTGTTTATAAATAAAGTTAATTTGCTTAAATTATCTAATCTTCACGTGTGTTTTTTGCAACTCGCATCTATTTTTGAAATCCAATTCGATACGTGAAAATAATATGTTATTTACTTAATGTGAATATAACGGAAAATGGAGAACCATTTAATAATTTGTATTTGTTTGTTTGTGTTTATCAAATGTATCTCATTTCTTGGTCGTATTTGTTGACCGAGCACAAATTGTTTGCACTGAGTGTTACGCAAGTTAGCAAATATATGTACGTATGATATGCCAGTAACATACTTATACTATCATATAATAAAAACTTACATATAAACACAAGCAATCGAACGTTACAATTACAAATAAACGTGTTCTATTTGAGAAAGTACTTCAATTCTTATTTTATCAATGTACATAGTTCTTAAATAGTATCAACTAACACCAGTTCATCAGTATATCTAATGACGACAACCCAATAAACCCAATTGAAAAAAATATACGGTCTCTTTCATTTAAATACGGATCATAGTAGATCCTAATGCACAGATTGTGAGAATTGAATGTGCTTTTATTAAATCGAAAATTAAAAATATTAGTTGAATTAAATATGGTTCAACCGTAAAACTAAGTCTTTGTAAAGTGCATTCATTTTGATTTAACAATATTTTATATTCATTCTGCTGCTTTACTATGGTTAAATGTTCTATATCTAAGTTAAGTATATAAGTTTCGTATTTAAAACAGAATTGTAAATTAAACAAATTTCGTTCTACTCGTTTATTCAAGGTTAGCTCAAGTTGCAATTAAAATTTGTACTTCACCAAACCAGGTCTTTTTCTTCTGCTACCTATTATCATTATCGGTTTCTGCCAGTATTTTGGACACTTCCGATTCAATGACGTATTTTGAGGGCAGGTGAGGCGTCTTCTCTTTTCGCAAGTATCAATAATATGATAAACAAAAAACGCACACATTTTATGACATATACAATTTTAACGGCTGTACGAAACGTAAGCACAAGAATATTCTTAATGCGACAGGGAGGGAGGGAATTTAAGTTTACAGTAATTGAGATTTATATTTAGTTTTATCCGGTCCTACTAATAAATGTTGTACAATATAATACATTGCATTATGTAGTTTATACAATTGTATCCCATTTCTTGGTCGCATTTCATTACCGAGTACAAACTGCTTGCACTGACTGTTACACAAGTTAGCAAATATACGCCTGATATGTCCTTTGTAGTAGAGCTCTCAAGCTCAAATTTTTGTTAGGGTTCTCTTTTTGTTGCTGTTTGATCGGATCACCATATAATATAGCTGTCATACAATCGCAAGCCTTTTACAAGAATTTACTAATATTATATACACTTAAATGAAAACCAACTTAACTTTGTAATATATATAGTAAAATTTTTACAATTGAGTTTTGACAATTGATCGAACTGCAACAAAAAAAACAAGTAAGAAGGCTCTAGTCGAGTAAGCTCGACTAGAAGATACCCTTAACCCCTGACCATACAGACGGCCAGACGGTCGGGCTAACAGACATACACATATGGCTGTGTACTTCTGTACCAATGCTTGATGGTTTCATAATTCCGGTGTTTCTTAACCGATTTTAATGAAATTTTCAAGATTTTTTTGTTATCAATTACATGTTTATATCGTAATCCTGAAAAGGTATCGAAAATTTGAAACAAACTTGCTGTGTCTAGGAACTGGGAGAGCTTATATCCATAATCTGGATATCTCTTATATCTTATATCTCTCTGGCCTTTGTAGTTCCTGAGATCGACGCGTTCATACATACAAGCAGACAGACGGACATGGCTAAATGGACTCGGCTATTGATGCTGATAAAGAATATGTATACTTTTGGGGTGGGAGAAGCTTCCTTCTGCCTGTTACATACAAACATAATATACACTTTTTTGTAAGTTTTCAAATTGTTTGATAATCGAGGAAACCCAGAAAAACAACAAGATATAAGTAATTAATGAGAAATATAAAATGTTTAAAAGCATTAAGAAAAAGATCAATGTTTTTTTTTTTAAAAATGAAATTTTTTTGTAAAAAAAAATTTATAGATATAAATTTTATTGTTTTATAGAGTATTTTATGGCCCAGCACACATTAATATTTTGGCTACATCTTGCTTTCGTATGTTGTGGCGATTTTTATACTCTGATACCGATTGTAATGTATATTGGTGTAGTGCAATATCCGTCATGGTGTCAGTTCCTCTTACTTCCTTTCCTTATGAACACAGCTCTTTCCAAGACCCTTAAAGCAAGAGACTTGAAACATTTGTCTAATTACTTTTTACACAAAGCGTTTAAATTATGGAGTAACGCAGTGCGGGATTCGGTAATAGAAAATCGATGATTCACTTTGTAAATCAATAAAACACACATATTTCCCGTATTTTAGAGTCTTTTAGTACTCCCCCATTGCAAACAGACTTTTTAACCACCGTTTTTATATTGATATTAGAGAGTTCGGCAGTCGGTAGCATCCCACTGCAACGTTTCTACTTGATTCTTTCTAATCATGCAAGGTTAAAGGCAAATAAACGTTTCTGCTGTTTATGTATAGTATATTGTATGATTAAAGAAAGGCGAATATTTTTTGAATGAGATAAGCGAATTTTGTACACCAGACTACAATGTGATTTCTTTAAAAATAAAATCTGTTTAATTAAAGGCTAAGCAAGCTTGCTCGCAAATGACGCGTGACTTAACAAAATAGGTTTGAGTTTGCAGATCTAAAGAGAGTTGTCATTAGTCAGTTATGAATCAAGTTTTTTTTTGTGGCTCCATGTGTTGGGCTGATGATATCATTGAGTATTCTCAGTGTTTACACTGATAATAATACACTAAATAAATAGCAGTTGCTCGGAATCGGGTACGAAATGTGCGCGAGAAATGGCGGTAAGATAAATTCAAACTCAAATATTTAACATTAGTATTAACACAACTTTTGCCACTCAGTTCTGCCTACTACAGCCCAACAACCTAACAATTTGCTCAATATTCGTTAGAAATACCGGTTAGTTCTATGTACATACATACGCATATGTATCTATGCGTAGAACAATGAGAGAACTGACATTGACCGTTAACTTTGACCTAGAAACTCATTAAAACGGAAACAAAGCCATCCACGCAGCAGATGAATATAATATTGGCTGCTGCTCAGACAAAAATTTAAGCTTTAGCCAAGCAACATGAGCACGCGATCTTAACTAACAGAAATTTCAGACTTCCAACGGCAACAGAACGTAGCGAGTAAGTATCTTTGTGTATTATCAGCAAGATTGGAAATTGATAAGATATGAATGGGGTGTTGGCGTCCACTAAGCTTTCCTTATTTATGTAAGGTGGTGTTAGGTGAGCAAAGTTGCAGAGTTCTGCAACACCAAAACAAAAACGAAAATAATTATATATTGCTGATAACTTTATCGCAAAAAGCTCACTCAATCTAACACTTCACGAGCTTTCCGAAATATAATGCAAACATAAATGTAGATAGGTATATGTACATATTCACACCTTTTAATAAGCCGACCGACAGAGCATTGTGAATGGACAATTTACTTAAACTCGCAAGATTATAACTTCAAGCATTCTTTACCCACCACGCTCTCCACGTGTTTCATTGAGGCGTAGAGCACACCGGTAATACATAGTACATGTATGTATATACATATGTGTAAGTTTTTGCGCTCATCCCACAAGCGGTCGATCAGCATTTTTTCGCTCAGCAAATCTCACTCCAGCTCCAGATCGCTTTGTGTGCTTTAGCGGTAGCTCTGTGTGCTCTCTGTCGCTCTGCCGTTTTACCGGTGTACGTGCTCTCCCAACAATAAGAAGTAGTATTTATGTGTGTGTAAAACAGGGGTGAAGTTTCAGTTCGGTTTGCTTAGTGCTGCTGTGTGCGAATGTTTTATTTAGCGTAAAGCTTTCTCATCGAACGGTCGTGTGTGTCTCCGCTTCGCTTCGGCTAGTTAGTATCGCCTCGATTCGCAACTGCGTTAGTCAACTCGGTGCCCAAGTGCACAGTTCTCTCTATATACATTTTCGGCTTCGATCGTGCCGCTCCGCAACATCCCCTGTAAGGCGTACTCAAAGCAAGTCGTGTATCAAAGTCCCGAATCGTGATCTTTTATCTATCGCTCAGTGTTCTCTTGGTAATTAAAAACAAAAAAAAAAACGAAAGAAAAAACAAAAGTTTTTAAGATGATTGTGTGAGCAAAAATCTTGTAGATTTAGCTTATACTATGTAACAAATTCAAAGACAGACAGCAGCAAACATTGAACAATTTATGGGACTGCAGTTAGTTTGCTTGTTCTTTTCTTTATTACCATCTCAATGTCTCTTTTTGTGTGTTGCGCATGTGTGTGTGAGTTTTTTGTATGTTTGCTTTTCGCTCGATGCTTTTTCGGTGACATTTTTCTCGGCTGCTGTTTGAGGCATCTTCGCTTGCCTCTTTCTCGTTTTCAAAATTCTTTTTGTTGTATCTTTAACATGAATTTTTTTTGCGCCGAAACCTAAAATTGATTGCGAACGTTGCCGCCGACAGTCGCAGTCTCAGTCGCGCAGGCATCCAGGTCGAAAGATCTTCAAACTTGAAGAACAACAACGCGTTGAAGGACTTTCTGTGAAATACAACACAAAAAAATTAAAAAAAAAAAACACATGAAACAAGGGGATAATTGAAGTTTAAATAGTGCCGGTGTAAAGATTTATGTACAATAAATACATATCGTATATAAATATTCCAAAACATATATATGAAGTTAAACAAGCAAATAATTTTGCTTCAATCATACATATGTATTTATGTTTAGATACAACAAGAAAGTGTGAAAAGTATCTACAAACTTCCTAATTGTTGTGTATGTGCTGTGAGTAACACCAAAAAAAAAGCGAAGCCAAGTCTACAAAACTTATAAAGCGTATTATATAAGATCAAGGCCTTGACCATGTGCTGTGTGTGATAAGGCAAATAAATCGCGTGCTTTTGCATATTGTATGTGTGATTGTCTGTGTATGTTTTTAGAATTACAGTGAGACATATACGTATGTTAAAATACTTACAGTTAGCACTGTGCTATAATTTAATCTCTTTATGTCCGTGGGCTCAACACACACAAAATATCACGAAATTTGTTTGTGCAAGTTGCAGTTGTTTTTTTTATTAGCTATAATTTTGTTAAAGCTTTTTTTGCGGTTTGCAGCTGATCTGTGGCCAAACTTGACCCTGTTTCTCAACCAGCAACAGTTATATATGAATATCGTTATATAATTGCCAAAAGCCACGAAACAGACGAACAAACTGACGTGTAAGCCTTCATAAAAAGTGGTTGCTTTATCCCTCAGGTCAAAGCTGGCACAACTACACATAAAACAATGAATATAATAAAAACGCAAAAAAACTAAACATTACTGCCCAGCAAACTTGCAGCATTTAAAAAAAAAATTGTGAAAATTTACTGACGCACGCATTTACGTATATGTGAAATCTTCAAAAGATAGCAGCGTGATTTTGAGTACCCTTTGTATGCACTCACACTCATTCATACACACTCGAATACTGATTCATTCATTGTGTGGCATAATCATTTGAAAATTATGCCTCCAAAAACTAAACAGAACAAGTAAGAAGACTCTAGTCAAGCTTACTTGACTAGAAGATACCATTAACCCTTGACCATACAGACGGACAGACGTTCGGTCGGGCTGACAGACATAGACATAAGTGTACTACCGGACCAATGCTTGATGGTTTCATATCTCCGGTGTTTCTTAAACGGTTTTAATAACAATATCACAGATGTTCATTATTTTGTTAATAGTTTTAATCCGCATTTTAAAATGTTTGGATTTCAAGATTTTTTGATATCAATTCCATGAGTATATCGTTATCCGAAAAATTATCAAAAACTTTAAACAAACTTTCTATGCCTAGGGATTAGGAGAGCTCATATCCAAAAGTCTCTAGCTTTTGTAGTTTCTGAGATCGACGCGTTCATGCTGATAAAAAATATATATGCTTTATGGGGTCTCAGAAGCTTTCTTCTGCCTGTTACATACTTTTGCACAAAACCATTATATCATTTTTTTTACCCATTTCATGGGTTAAGGGTATAAAAAACTAACCAAATGAAAAGTACATTACAAATTAATGCATTTATTTGTAGGGAAAAACACTTTTAATACCATAATAAATTGAAAACAAAGAAGATATTAGGCATGCGTCATATTAAATTGACTTGAAACAAAGCTTATTTGTTTTTTATCGGAATTTGATAACTGACCGTAGTTTCGGCTCGATAGCTTAAAAACTGACGGACTAGTCTGCTATAACGGTTTGACATGCGATCAAAATTATATCCATTATGAGGTAGGATATGGTGTTTTCTGTGTGTTACACAGATCATGACAAATTTATAATACAGTTTTCAGCTGTACTAACATTCTAGTATTCATTTTACACTATCGGAAACTATTTGTAATTCGTTTGTTTACACTTTGGACGTAGATCAAGTTTATAATCAGCGCTGATTACAGAAAAATACTAGACGCGTATCAGTTCTTATGAGGGTCGAATGAATCATTTTTACCGCAATGTAGGTTCGAGAAGTAATAACTGCCATTCAAACCGATTGAGAACTTAAACTTTCCTAGCGAGAGAGATAGAGCGAGAAAAATGTGTTAGATACATGAGGTGGGCGGTTAACGGAAATTACGCAACAGTTGAAGTTGTGTGGAACATTCAACATATCTATACATATGTATGTGTATGTGTCTGCGTGTGAAACATAGTTTCGATACACATACTCGCCTCTCAGACAGGTGCTAATATAAGGCGTATAATTCACAAAAAAATGTGAGTGCGCGTTCATGTTTCAACCAAATGTTTTTGTGGCCTACAGCTCAGCCTGCAAAAAAATATATAAATGTACATGCAAACATATCAATACAACTAACACAACTCTACTACAATCGCCCACAGTTAAACACATGAAAATGTCGATGACGTTGAGCGCTCTTATCTTAGCCATTTGTAATTTTGGTTATTTTTACGCAACTCGCTCATTGCTAAAAAAACCAACTTCCGTTGCATTATCGAGTTACTCGGGAAAGTGCAAATTTCACTAGTTGCCAAGTCACTTTTGGAAACGTTAAAATAGATCAAAAGATTGCTTATCATGAGTCGCTTTACAAATTGACAAATTTATAATCATTTTGCCGTTTACTTAAGGATTTTAGTATTCTTGTCACGATGTGCTCCATATGAACATATTTATTTCCATGTAAATAAATGCTATATAATGTTGGTTTTTTATATCCTGAACGCATGAAATTGCTGAACTAGGATGTAATGGTTTTTTGCAAAGGTATATAACAGATATAATATAAGCTTCTCTGTAAAGGGTATATATTCTTGATCAGTATCCAAAGTTAGGTCGATATAGCTATGTTAGTCTGTCTGTCTGAATGTCTGTTTTTCCGCCTCTATGAACGCATTGATCTCAGGGAGTATAGGAACTAAAACTCCACAATTTGATATTAAGACTTAAGTTTTTTTTAAATTATCGATTTCTTTTCCATGACTTGATGAGAGTTTTTCAATTCTGGAGATATTTAAGAGCTTTCGAGTTTTCCCGAGTTTCAAAGTTAAATTTACAACAAAACTTTCGGCTTTCGGACATCTGATACATGAATTTTATACATATTTGGTTGTACATATATACATCAAATACAACACATTTTAAGTTTTCGCATATTATAGGACACTACCGATTTATCGCATCAGCTATTTTCATTGGCGTCCTGAGTCTGGAGTCTCGATTTTCGAAAATCACTTAGTGTTTTGTTTCGCCTCTGCAATCTGAGCGTTGTGCAAACGAATTCAATATCGATGGAGTTGCATTCGTCAACCACACATAAGCTTTGAAAACAAAAACCTAAGAGAAAACCACAGAAATTGTGTAAACACATTTTGTATGTTGTTGGTATTGTTGTGCGTTTGGGCGTTATATCAACCTTGACCCCATTAGATAGAACTTCGCCATGGTTTCTGAGATGAGCATGAAAATGATTGTACTCCATATACTTATGTTTCGATAAAGAACCAAAACACACACTTATCAGATGACAATCAAAACGAACAACAACAGCAACAATAACAATTTGAAAGAAATGCCATAATACTAATCCATTTACTCCGTTTGCCTATGTGTTGTATTCAAATATGTGTTTAGAGCATTTTCTAATTTTTTGGTTTTGTTTTTTCGTTGTTGGGCACAAAAAAAATCCCGGTCTCAGCGCCGAGTGCACATGACTATCGATTCAGCTGCAGAGTTACCTGGCTTATCTAAAATAAGCAAATGTCAAGCGTTTCCCTAGTACGATAAGATAAGCACTGTAACCAGTCGCCGCCTTTGATAGTGAAAAAAGTAAGACCGATGGATGAACAAGCAAAAAAGATACCCTTTTAAAGAATAATAATAATACAAGAATAATAAATGAAAACTAAATTTTAATACAAGTATTTGGTAAAGAAAAACAGTTAATAACGTATACTGCTGGAACATGAACTTCCAATATGAATACAATATTGTCCATATTTACACAGGGTATATTCTCGTCTAGCCTTGAAACAAGCAAATACAAAGAGAACTGCAACAAAAGCTTTACCTTCTTCTGAATATTTGTGTAGCATTTTTGTGTGTTTCTTTCGAAAAATAATAAATATTTTTGTTAAACGTGGGGCGGTCTTTTGTAAACAAGTTCGAAATTTTTCATCATATTTTCTTAAGATAATTATTTTTTGTTGAATTGAACTGTGTAGGGCTTCATTTGTAGTTTACATCTGGAAAACAGGTGGCTCTTAAAAATTCGTACAAAAATGCTGAGCACTTGCTTGCGCTTTGCTGTTTAACATTTGTTATACTTGATTAGTCCATCAATGAGAAATAAATTTGCATTCGGTTATTTATAGCCCACGCCAAACAATTTGGTCAATTGGCCAAAGGCAATTCAAAGGCACAAGCACATGCAAACATGATCGAGGCTCGTTTTTATACCCTTAACCCATGAAATGGGTAAAAAAAGGGTATAATGGTTTTGTGCAAAAGTATGTAACAGGGAGAAGGAAGCTTCTCCGACCCCATAAAGTATATATATTCTTGATCAGCATCAACAGCCGAGTCGATTTAGCCATGTCCGTCTGTCTGTCCGTCTGTCGTCCGTCCGTCCGTCTGTATGTATGAACGCGCCGATCTCAGAAACTACAAAAGCTAGAGACTCCAAATATTGGATATGAGCTCTCCTAATCCCTAGGCATGACAAGTTTGTTTCAAATTTTCGATAACTTTTCAGGTTTACGATATACACATGAAATCGATAACAAAAAAATCTTGAATTTAAAAAAACTGAAAATGAGGATTGAAACTATAAGCAAAATAATGAACTTCTGTAAAAATTCATTAAAATCGGTTAAGAAACACCGGAGATATGAAACCATCAAGTATTGGTACAGAACTACACAGCCATATGTGTATGTCTGTTAGCCCGACCATCTGTCCGTCTGTATGGTCAAGGTCGAGCTTACTCGACTAGAGTCTTCTTACTTGTTCGTTTTTCGATTATTTTGTGTTTTGTCGCTTCGTATTTTTTGATTTGATATAATTTTTTTATTAAATGGCATCAAATGTAGAGCGTTGCGACCGAGTCTGGGATTACGATTGCGCTGGCTGCAGTCGCTGATAGTAAAAGCGCGCTTTGACGGATCGATTGCATGGGCTGCTCGCTGCTTTCAGTTAGAAGCTTTGACCATGGCGTATGAGTATTCTGCAAGCAGCGCGACAACAGGTCCGCTTACTCTTATATTGTCTCGTTCTCTCCCCCATGCGATACGTGACATATGTTTGGCACGTTCGGCGCATATTAATCAGCGGTCAGACAAGCAGATATACAAATTCGCTTGACACTCTTTTTTTTAGGTGCCCCTGGTCTGCGTGGCAAAAGCGACCGACGCATTATAGCAGCTCATTGAGCCAGTGATTTGTATGGGAAATGCATGGGTTGATATATGAGTTGGTCACTCTTTGTATCGCCTGAGTCCACGCATAATAACATCTTTATGTTTTTTACGAATTATACGAAAATGGGATTTTTTAAGAGTCAATTGGTGCTTTGGCATTTGTCACTTGACAGCCGACGCATAGGCGATTAAGTAATCGAGTAAGCTCGACTAGGAGATACCCTGAACACTAGACTTTCCACGTACGGCCCACAGTATGCCCACAGTTTTGCTCCAATGTTTGGGGACTAAACTTCAATTCTCTATATCTCCGGTGTAAATTGGTTTAAATAAAACAACTCCATTATTATACCCTTAACCCATGAAATGGGTAAAAAAAGGGTATAATGGTTTTGTGCAAAAGTATGTAACAGGCAGAAGATAGCTTTTCCGACCCCATAAAGTATATATATTCTCGATCAGCATCAACAGCAGAGTCGATTTTGCCATGTCCGTCTGTCTGTCTGTCCGTCCGTCCGTCCGTCTGTATGTGTGAGCGCGTCGATCTCAGGAATTACAAAAGCTAGAGACTCCAGATTTTGGAAATGAGCTCTCCTAATCCCTAGGCATAGCAAGTTTGATTCCAATATTCGATAATATTACAGGATTACGATATACACATGGAATCGATAACATAAAAATCTTGAATTTAAAAATTTTGATAATGAAGATTGAAACTATAAACAAAATAATCAACTTCTGTGAAATTTTCATTAAAATCGGTTAAGAAACATCGGAGATATGAAACCATCAAGTGTGCAGAACTACACAGCCATATGTCTGTCTGTACGGCCAAGGGTTAAGGGTGTCTTCTAGTCGAGCTTACTCGACTAGAGTCTTCTTACTTGTTTTATATAGTCTCTAAAACAATTTTCAAGATTTCCAAATTTAACATTATATGTTATCGATTGCATGTGTTAGCCGAAAAAAAAATGTTATTGATCCCAACGGACTAAATGAGCTTTTTTTTTGTACAAGAAATAATTTATCATTTGGGCGAACACTTTTTAGATTTTATGATACTTTTTCAATGATATTCATATATTCTGAATTAAAAGAGCTCATAAGCTCCTGGGTAACATTTCTTATTTTTGTTTTATTATATTAAAACTAATACATTTTATTTTATTTATTTACGTATAAGTATATTGCTGTTTTTCTTAATCATTTGTAATTATCTCTGTTTTGCAAAAAACTTTCACACTTCATTGCCAAAAGTGATTGGCAGCTATGAACATTTTCAAATGGCTGAAATTAATAATAATACGAGGCTGCAATCACAGCAGCGACAATGTATGTTAAAATTAAATTTAGAAGCTTGCAATAAAGCGCTTATTATACACAATTAAAATCAAAGTCAACAACATCCGTTAAATCAATGTAGTAGTTTGAACACTTATTTTCAGCTCTGGAACGGCCGCTGACCATTTATGTCTTATAAGATGTAATCAGCTCGCACATTAGCATGCCATGAAACACAAAAACAAAAAACAAAACAATAAAATGCCTTAACGGACAAAAAAAAAACACGATTTTGTTCTTCCAAATTGAGCTGTAACATTGGCCATATACCAAATTCGCTAAAAAGCTCAGATCTCCCAATTTAGTGGCGACTCCAACAACTAAAAGCAGCTCAGACAGACAACAACAATAACTGCAACATCATCATGATGATGGGGAAACCAGTTTGGTAAAAAACCAGACAGCAAAGCTGCTATTGCTATTGCTATTGCCACTGACATTGCTTTTGTTATTCCGCCAGCGTTTAACACCGCCCGACCGCCCGCTCTTTGTGCAAGTTGCATTCGCCGGCAATGCCGGTTGGTCGGCTAGCCTGCTGACCGGCTAAACAAAAGTAACAAGTGGACACAACTGTCAAATGCATCTATCTATATCTTTGCCTCTGCCTCGGCCTCTTTTGACGGAAACTGACACTAGCCATAGGCAAGTGAGCCACTTTAATGGTCAGGCCAAGACAGTCGTGCGTGCTCTTAGCATATCAACTGCCAAGTTTGGCAACCAAAAAGGAGGATGATCATGCGATCATCTGAAGTCCTGTTGACTCTGCTCTGTTAATGTTAGTGTGAGTTGTCGCTTTCCGTTAGCTGTCTTTTGGCCCTCTACTTTTTGTGTTCACGAGTTTTGAACTACACTGTGCTACAAAACGTGGTTGTTAGTTTAACTTAAGTTTTGTGTTTTTTATTATAAGTAAAAGTACTTTGAGTGTTTTAAAATTGAGCTTGGACTAACAGTAGCCAATAAATTTAAGGAAATCTTTTTTAAATTTGTATATATTCATAAAGAATTTAGTATATTTAAGGAATTCTTCTAAGATTGTTTTAAAGTTGTGCAGTGAAAAAAAATATGCATGATTGCAACTAACGACAAACAGACGGACAGTCAAATAAGCGAAGAGGCAGACACAAGTCTAGTCAGAACGCATTGGCAGGTGCAATTGGCGAATAATTTTACGGTGAAGTTGGGTTATTTATCGCATGTTGTAAAAGTTTATTGAAGGCCACAAATTGTTTGGCTGATGTTAAGTTGAAAACTATTGAATATTGAAATCGAAATTAAGTCGAAATCGAAACCGATACCGAATTTATTGAATTCGCATGCTGGGCAATAAATAAAATAAATGATTGTCATTCCTGGAATTTAGCAGTTGTTTTTGCCTTGCAACGATGCAGTAACACTTTGAATTAACCTCGAGCTATTAGTTATATAGCTACTACCACCCGGCACGTATTTAATCGGAAGTAGTCGTAGTGTTAATGACTGAAACTTAGTATAAACCTTGACAAGGTCTTTTTCTTAGTGCGCTTACGCAACAGACCGAACACACCCTGAACTTTGTATTTGGTTGAATTTTTGGTGCGAATTCAATTAAGTTGTTCACCCAAGCGATTCGTTCCCCTACTTGAAAATCCCCGTGAAGTTAGCAAGGAATATGTGATCAGCCAACAACAAGTTTGTTGTTCTTTGTTCGTCAATTAACCCAACTGCAGTTAGTAATTTATCTTAACTACTGATATAATTGTATGTATCTGTTTCTGATGATGTGCATCTACTTCCCTCAATCTCGTTTGATAAGCTTGTAATTTCTAATATAATGCTTTAGACTAAATTCAAAACTTGTTAAGATTGTAAATTATAAAGCGTTGATTCACTGGTAAGTCTAATTATATTATAAACGGGCGGACAAAAATAAGTTCAATGAAATGTCACTTTGCTCAGTGCCGGCGCTTCCTTCAAGCGTTTTTGGAAAACCGAGTGTCATTACTGAATGTTGAATGCTGTTCAAACACTTTAACAGATACTTTTTCAGTTCTACTACTGTAAATAGCTAACGTGGAAACTGCTAATTGTTACCTAGTAGTTATTGCAATCAGTCTGTACAGAATTAAATTATCTTAAAATTATCAGCTTAACAACTATATAGTAAAAACTTTACAAAAGGAAAGAACAAAAGGTACATCACAAAGGCAAAGTATGTTGAATGTATTGCCGGATGATCTTATGATCAAGTGAAATTATAGACACGCGGAAATAGAAAAACTTAAAACAGGTACATACATTACACAAAGATTAAGGTTCTAATAACCTATTTGAAAAAGAAATTTCCTGTAATCTGTATTTCTATTCAGCATTAATAATACTAAAGATATATGGAATGACGATCAGCTGTTGTTATATGAACTGCTCGAATCACTTAAGCTCTAGTTTTATACCCATGAAATGGGTAAAAAGTGTATAATGGTTTTGTGCAAATGAATGTTACAGAAAGAATAAAGCATCTTCGCACCCATAAAGTATAGATATATATTCCTAAACAGCTTCAACATCGGAACCATGTTCGTCTGTCTGACCATCCGTGTGTATTTATGAAACTTCAGATTTTGAACATTATTACATCCATAAGCAGATCAAGATTTTTTTTTAAATAATCGATACCTTTTAGATTGTGGAGACAGGACCGTACGTATAAGGTAGTCCTAGTCATGTCATATCTTTCATTGGAAACTGTCGACCACACACAATGGGGAACTTACAGAGAACGTTACAAAACTACGGCAGACAAACTGCATCCGAATAAACAGTTGGCGCCCAATTGAAAATTGTCTACAAAGTGCATTCTCATTTGGCACTAATCAACGTTCACTGCGTTCACCATCAGCACCATAAAACACCTTCTCATGCCACTGACAATGAGATTCGTTGGCGTCGTTCTCATCGTGCCAAAATTTTGGCGTAGGTGTTGGACTGTCGACTGTTCAAATTTGCATACCAACTCGTTTACACATTCAGAGAGATGAACGTAACTATAACTGGACTGACTTTTTCGGCCAAAATTGAATTAATAAGAAATAATCAAAGTATTTATATTGAATCGCTGTTATTATTATTGCTGTTGCTTGTGTCATGGTTTGCTTTCTCTTCTTGTTGGCTGCACTACATCCAGGCAATCAGTTTAATGTCTGAGTTTCAATGATTTGTTCGCTTTATAAGGATACTTTTATGGGTTTGATTTCAATATAAGAGTGTTTCACATACACACAAAAACTTTAGAAACAAAATAGAATTGAGTATTTTCTTATGAAGAATTCTTAATTGATTTTATTTGCTTGAAATATATTTCAGTTTGTTTTCATTTACAAGACAAATCGGTGGGTGTTGAAAATATTCAGACGACATAAGAGTGTGAAATGGATAGAAATAAGTAAAATTAATAATTTAACACAACAAATTATTAGTTAAGGTATGTTTCAGTACATTAAAGAATTTATAAATGATTTTGAAAGACAAGATCATATAAATTTTATATTTATATATTCGATTGAACAGTCATATAAGGCTTCAAGAGTTAAAGCAAAATAATTATGTTATTAGTATTGAGGATTTTCTGTTGTTCCACGCAGTACTGTCAGAGAAATGTGAGAGATAGAAGCCGAGCTTAACGTGTTCTTTCTAATTGCATGCACGGTTTTCTCTAGTGTAAGTGTTACACTGCAAGTTTTCGACATTTTGTAGAGATTATAATTATATTAAATCTTTACAAAAACCGTAAACTCTCATGAATCAGTTTTAAAGAGAATTGTGAATATACTTTTATCACCCATGGATGGCAGCTGGCCAAATAGCCAACTGGCAATGAAGAGCACTGTGTGAGTTGCGGGAAAATGCTATTGAGTGTCTTTATAAATTTGGCAGCGATCTCTTGTTGGGCTGACGAGTTCAAGTTCAATGGGAATTATAAGCTAACAATAGTCAATGTTGCTTATACATAACATGTAAATAAGTAAAATAGGGGTATGAAAATGGCTAGAGGCTTTAAAAATTATTTTTTATTATGGGAAATTATTTATACCTTTTTCCGTTTTCCTAAATTTAAAAATATTTGAAACGAAAATATTGGAGATCAAAGTTATAAAGATAATTTTTGTGCAGGTTGATTTTTCTCGAATATAACATTAACTAGTTTTTTTTTTTTTTTTTTGTTCAATTTTGGGCAACTGAGCAAAGGCGTAATGTGAGAGATTCAATTTGGTTTGGTTTTTACCTAGTTTGGTGCATTGACTTTAAGTCGGCAGCCAATCTTTTTGCTTTGGTTTTAATTTTACTTTTGCTTTACGCTTAACCTTTGTGAAGCTTTTATTGGCTGGACGGGCGGCAGAGACCCCAACAACACGTTTTGCATAATTCACATAATTTCCGCTCATGCTTTGCGCATTTTAGCTCTGCGAGTCGATTGCTCGAGTAAACAAGTCTAACATTTAAGTTACGAATGTATGTATCTTGAAAATTGGTTATTTTTTTGTATACTCTTAACCCATTAAATGTGTAAAAAAGGGTATAATGTGCTTGTGCAAAAGTATGTAACAGGCAGAAGGAAACTTCTCCGACCCCACAAAGAATATATATTCTTGATCAGCATCAACAGCCGAGTCGATTTAGCCATGTCCGTCTGTCTATGTATGAACGCGTCGATCTCAGGGACTACAAAAGCTAGAGACTCCAGATTTTGGATATAAGCTCTCCTGATTAGGAGAGGCATAGCAAGTTTGTTTCTAATTTTCGATAGCTTTTCAGGTTTACGATATACATATGGGGTCGATAACAAAAAAATCTTGAAAATCGAAAACTTGAAAATGGGGATTGAAACTATAAACAAAATAATAATACGCTTCTGTGAAATTTATTTATTAAAATTTATTATTATTTATTAAAATCGGTTAAGAAACACCGCAGATATAAAACCATCAAGCATTGGTACAGAAGTACACAGCCATATGTGTATGTCTGTTAGCCCGTCTGTCCGTCTGTATGGTCAAGGGTTAAGGTCTAGTCGAGCTTACTCGACTATAGCCTTCTTACTTGTTTTGTCTTCTTTCTTGTTGCGTTGCTTGCTTTTCGTGGAAATAAAAAAAAATACTCGCCTTTCGGGGGTTTTTGATTTTAAGTTCGACTGACTTGCACTTAATTAGCGTTGCCACACTTAAGCAGAACTGCTTAATTGACGAATTTAAGTCTTTTTAGCAAAAATATTATCTTGATACTATATGGACATTTAAATGTTAATACCGCAGGGACAGACAGCTCACGCGGGGCTTACGGGTTACGGTGGGTGCAACGAATTGGGTCATTAGACACCACCAGACAGGCAGACTAATAGAGCTCCCCAAGCGACGATCGCAGCTGAGCATATTTTTATCAGCTTAGGGTAATGAGCTCAGTGCTAGGCTAGGCTAGGCTAGAGATCGAGAACACAGCACAATTGAAATATGCTAATTGTCTTTAGCGTAGCCGCCATGTGTAAGAACATATGTATGTACGTCTGTATGTGTGCTACTAATGTGTTTGAGTATACCTGCCCATAAGTTATCGCAAAATTGTTCGCTGCTTGTTTTCTATGACGACATGACTGTGTAAAATTCGCTGTTCGCCTTGAATGAATGGGGCGCTCTCTGAGTTCTGTTTCTATATTTTTGTGTTTTTTATTTTTATACCCTTAACCCATGAAATGGGTAAAAAGGGTATAATGGTTTTATGCAAAAGTATGTAACAGGCAGAAAGAAGCTTCTCCAACCCCACAAATTATATATATTCTTGATCAGCATCAACAGCCGAGTCGATATAGCCATGTCCGTCCGTCCGTCTATTGACATGTTGACATGTAATCGATAACAAAAAAATCTTGAATTTTAAAATTTTGATAATGAGGATTGAAGGTATTAATAAAATAATGAACATCTGTGAAATTGTTATTAAAATCGGTTAAGAAACACCGGAGACATGAAACCATCAAGTATTGGTACAGAAGTACACAGCCATATGTGTATGTCTGTCAGCCGGACCGTCTGTCCGCCTGTATGGTCAAGGGTTAAGGGTATCTTCTAGTCGAGTTTAGTCGACTAAAGCCTTCTTACTTGTTATAATTTTATGTTTTTACACTGTGAATGGCAGCTTCGTTCGATTGGTCAGCTGGCTGAGTCAAAAAACGTTTTGCTATATGACTTAAAACGTCATCTTGGTAACAGACCGACGAACTTGTCTTAAAAGCTATTTATATTTATGTATAAATATTCATACATATACATATAAGCGCAAAAAGAGCTCACTGCGAAATCACCTGATATTTTAATTGCGGCGCGTCATCATTTCGACGGCGTAAACGCAGTCAGCAGATAGATAGTGAGAGAGAGAGAGAGAGAGAGAGAGAAAGAGAGAGAGAGAGAGAGAGAAAGAGAGAGAGAGAGAGAGAGGGGAAGCAAACAAGAGAGAGCAAAAAAGAAAATGCAGGGGAAGAGAAAACGAAAGCAAATGGCAAAAAAAGAAAGGCACAGACTCAATACATGTATAATTATAGTCGCCATAGTTCAATAAACCATGGCATCAACCTCAACAGTTATCAGTAACTGCACTGTCTCCTCTTAGTCGAACTGTATAAAAAGGGCATCTATGGCGAACACTACTACTACTACAACTACAACTACTACTACTATTATGTAGTATAGTGGAGCTTATTTTGCATAGGCAATTGGCATTAGAAGCAGTTGCGAAATGAAGCGAAGGTTGAGTAACTTTATCTTTTCGCATATATTTTTATACCATTCGCTAAATAAAATGGCACAGAAAAAGTTTTTTTATTACCTTAACCCATGAAATGGATAAAAAAGGGTGATTTTGTGCAAGAGTATGTAACAGGCTGAAGAAAGCTTCTGCGTCCCCATAAAGTATATATATTCTTGATCAGCATTAACAGCCGAGTCGATTAATTTAGCCATGTCTGTCTGTCCGTCCGTCTGTCTGTATGTATGAACGCGTCGATCTCAGAAACTACAAAAGCTGGAGACTCCAAATTTTGGATATCAACTCTCATAATCCCTAGGCATAGCATGTTTGTTTCAAATTTAAAAATAACTTTTCAGGTTTACGATATACACATGGAACCGATAACAAAAAAATCTTTAAAATCGAAAACTTAAAATGGATATTGAAAATATTAGCAAAATAATGAACATCTGTGAAATTTTTGTTAAAATCGCTTGAGATACACCGAAGATATGAAACCATCAAGCATTGGTACAGCGGTACACGTACATATGAATGTGTGTCCCGACCGTCTGTCCGTCTGTATGATCAAGGGTTAAGGATATCTTCTTTTTTTTTTTTTTTTTTTTTTTTTTTAAGGCGAGCACAATTTAAATGTGCCTTTAAAAAAAAGATTTGCACAAACAATAATTTTTAGATATGTGCTCTCCACACGCAGTGATTTTTATGATTTTTTTTATGATTTGTCAACACTTAAATCCACTTCCCATAAGATATTAATTGGCATAGAACAAGATTTGCATTCCCTCGTATATTTTGAGTGGAAATATAATCTTTACACAGACAAAAGACATGACGAATCATTCGTTATTCAAATTTTATAATTTTTGGCCATAGTTCGAGAAATATGAGAAAGCGAAAGTTTAAAAAATCTTGAAACTTGGTCTCTTAAGTTTGAATATTTTATCTTAATTCGTAAAAATAAGATATAAAAGTAATGTTATAATTTCTCAACTAATAAGAATTTGTCATTAAACAGACATATTATATTATGATAAAATAAGATAATAATAATTTGTTATACTTTTTTGTCTTTTACCTCATAAATTGTTGATCAACGTCACAGCCCGAGTCAATGTAGGCATGTCTGTTTGTATCAACGTGTCGATCTATAGTTGAGGCTGTCTCATATATGAGAGACATAGACTTGAGGTTTTGAACATAACATTTCCTAAATCTTTTTATTGAAATTGGTTAAGAAAAAACCAGAGATACGGAAGTATCAAGTCATGAAGTAGTAGATTTGATACAGCAGATTTGCCAATAGATTTCAAGTCTAGGATTCCGGGTATTTTTTAGTCGAGCATAATTAACTACCGCCTTTTTAATTGCTTATTGTATGGTAGATTCAAAAAACAAATTTTTTTTCGAATTATAAAAAATTTTAAATATTTTAACAAACCACAAAATTTAAATAGTATTTTAAGATGGTGTCTGGCTATTTTAGAATGAATGCATATAATGAAATGTATATTTTAAATTTACTTTATTAGATTTTATTTAGCGTATACATTCTATACAGTATTTGTCGGCGCATATAAATAAATCTGAGTATATATTGTTAATGTGCTCGGTTTCTTTCCATTTATTTGATTTGTTTTTATTTACTTATTTTTTGTCTTTCTTTCATTTATTTATGTATTTTTTTTTTGCATTTATCTTAATTTCAAAGCTTTAGTTTCTGTTGTTTTTTTTTCGTTGGTTTCCTTCAGTTTGCAAAAAAACTGATTGTTCTAAGTTTCTTGCCATTAAATGCCACTTGGCAGTCAAGCAGTTCAATTTCTATATTATCATACACAGAATCACAGCCTATTGCCATTTTTGCCTCGGTCTGTACATATGTATGTTTATATATTTTATGCGGACGTGTGAGAACAGCGAACAGAACGCAGTCAATTAAGTGAAAACAAGATTAAATTATGATAAGAAGCATATTTTTAAAATGCAATTAAGCGCATTAACTGCAGTTTCGGGGCAGTTAAGTAACAAACAAACACAAAAAACTGGTCAAACAGGAGGCCTCCCCCTGAAATGGCAAAAGCATTGAAATTTTCGCAAATTGACAGATTTTGATAATGCCTGCAACGAGTGGTCGAAGCTTTTGCAGCCGGGAGAAAGTCATGGCCAACAACAATCTGTCAATACCAGCCCATTTGAAGAAGATATTTGTGAGTTGCCGTTGTTGTCACTTGAATTTGCCCACGTTTAACCATCAAAACGCAATGACACAATTTGTTAAGACCACTTTTCACATGCAACTAGCTAGTCGGCAACCTCATCTTAATCTGCAATCAGTAAGCGGCAACTGTTCACAGTTGAGTTGACCCTGAGCCTAACAGCAACTCACTCTCTTTCTCCTTCCTCTCTGTTGCTCTCTTTTTCTCTCTCTTATTCAAATAGTTTTGTATGTGTATCTCAGTCTCATTTGCAAATGTGTGCCGCCTCATTTCCAGTTGACATTTTTCTGACTCACCGCACAACATAAGCCCGCATTATTATCACGACGTCGCCGTCGGCGACTGTTGCTTCTGCATTTTAATTTTGTGCCTGTGTGCGTTTGGACCTTGCAGCAGCTGTTGTCCATGACATATGTACTATATACATATGTATGTAAATATGCCGGCATATTGGTCGAATAATGGCACGTCGCTGCGCACAGTTACCGTCCTTGGGTGACGCGCAAAGCTTGCCTTACAAAACGCACTTTATGTATCTCACTAGATGTACATACATATGTATATGTAAAACAAAAAAATATATAACCGTACTATGTACATATATCACGTATGTGCTACTTTTCATGAAATCAAAGCTTAAGTAAATACATTTGTTTTTACTGATAACAAGCAATACAAACAAGTAAGAAGTCTCTATTCGAGTTAGCTCGACTAGAAGATACCCTTAACCTTTGACCATACAGACGGACAGATGGTCAGGCTGACAGACACAGGTACATATGTACGTATACTACTGTACCAATGCTTGATGGCTTCATATTGCCGGTGTTTCTTGACCGATTTAAGTTTCACTGATGTTCATTATTTTGTTAATAGTTTCAATCCCCATTTTCAAGTTTTCGATTTTCAAGATTTTTTTGTTATCGTAAATCTGAAAAGCAATCGAAAATTTGAAACAAACTTGCTATGCCTAGGGATTAGGAGAGCTCATATCCAAAATCTAGAGACTCTAGCTTATGTAGTTCCTGAGATCGAAGCGTTCATACGAACGCACAGACAGGCGGACATGGCTAAATCGACTCGGCTGTTGATGCTGATCAATAATATTATACTTTATGGGGTCGGAGGACCTTCCTTCTGCTCGTTACATACTTTTGCACAAAACCATTATACCATTTTTTACCCATTTCATGGGTTGAGGGTATAAAAATATAAACAAATAAGTTAGAAGGTTTTAGTCGAGTTAGCTCGACTAGAGGATTCCCTTAACACTTGGTCTAACACTTAGTGTCATAGCTGCACTACTGTATCAATGCTTGATAATTTTACTTCAATATCTTATATCTCCGGTGTTTATTAATGATTCAAAACAAATTCAATCCTTATATTAAAATTCAAGATGTTATTGTTATTGATTATATGTTACAGCCGTAAACCAGAAAAATAATTTAAAACAAACTTGTACTGCCTAAGGAATATGAGATCTCATAACCAAAATCTGAAGTGTCTAGCTTTTATAGTTTTGAAATCGACGCGTTGGGCAAAGACGGACATGGCTATATCGACTCGGATGTTGATGCAGATCAAGAATATATATACTTTATGAAAAAATCAAATAGTTTTGAATCATTAACAAAAAAATTACTATTCATTTCTTGTCCTTAAAATGTGAAATTTATACATGTGTATTGCAAAACTGCTTTCGAGCGTGCAGCTTTTCCATCTTTCATATACTTTTACATACTTACTTTTAAAATCAGAATCTCAATCGCTATAGCTCTGTATATTTTGATGCAATTATGTATTTATTCATTGTTTTTCACGCGTTTTGCGGTCAAAGACGGTTTTGTTCCGAGCTTATCAACCAAGACTGAGACAGAGGCTGAGGCTGAGACTGAGGAACATTGCGCGAGCTGCACTTAAACTGCATCCACGAGACGTTCAGTTCAATCAGTTTGCGTTGCTCAACTAATAAATGCCCAAGCACACACACACACTCGCGCTCACACTCATGTATATTGTATCACAGAGAGATTAAAAGCAAGCCGATTGTTAGTCTGGAAACGATGAAGCAGTTGCCTTGCTCCCCTGACCTCTACCCATTAACACAAACTAGGCGCATACTAAGTGAACTTGATCTTTATCTCTGGAAGGGTATTAGTCGTTCGTTCAACTCAAGTTTTCATATATATTTATTTATCATTTATATTGAGACCCTGTGAATCGTAAATCGTTCTTATTTTTATACCCTTAACCCATGAAATGGGAAAAAAAAGGGTATAATATTTTTGTGCAAATGTATGTAACAGGCAGAAGGAAGCTTCTCCGACCCCAGAAAGTATATATATTCTTGATCAGCATCAATAGCCGAGTCGATTTAGCCATGTCCGTCTGTCTGTCTGTCTGTCTGTCCGTCTGTCTGTCCGTCCGTCCGTATGTATGAACGCGTCGATCTCAGGAACTACAAAAGCTAGAGACTCCAGATTTTGGATATGAGCTCTCCTAATCCCTAGGCATGACAAGTTTGTTTCAAATTTTCGATAACTTTTCAGGTTTACGATATACACATGAAATCGATAACAAAAAAATCTTGAATTTAAAAAAACTGAAAATGAGGATTGAAACTGTAAGCAAAATAATGAACTTCCGTAAATTTCATTAAAATCGGTTAAGAAACACCGGAGATATGAAGCCATCAAGCATTGGTCCAGTAGTACATGTACATATGTGTATGTCTGTCAGCCCGACCGTCTATCCGTCTGTATGATCAAGGGTTAAGGGTATCTTCTAGTCGAGCTTACTCGACTATAATAATAATTTTCTAAGGAATATTTTTTTATAGGCAGGTAATTCTGATGATTTGATTAGAAAATGTATTTAAGAAAACAATTTTTTTTTTTGTTCATAAAAACTACAGATATCACAACGGATTATCCTTTACAATACAACCTTAGATCTTCGCCAAACCTGAATTTTTTCCTGCACACCCTGACTAGAGTGTCAGGTGCTTGAGTGTGCTGATGTCATAGTACACGTAAATGCCTGCAGAGCTAAAAAATATGATGTTGAAATTATAGACTTATCAATAAAATGGCAAAAAAAACCGAGAAATATTAATTACCAAAGCGTAGATACCGCAGTCGATTTTGTACACAACTTTAGCAACGCAGCAAACGATAAAGAAATAATGAAATATAACATTTTAAGTTAGGCATAGAGAGAAAGAGAGAGATATATAGAGTATGGGAGATATAACAAAATGGTAACTTAATGACGTAACTTAGATTTCTGATTGATAACACCGATCATAGCTCATAAAATAAACTCGAGACAGTTATAAGTTTTCATTGGGTTGTTCTTTTAGGTAGTCGGAGCTTTATTTTATTAATTAACTATATTGTATTCTTTGTACATTTGCAGTTAAGAGCAGAGCAAGCAATTAGATCTAACCATACCCTCATTACACGGTTAAGCCCAACCAGTCATGGAGCGTCTAGGCTTGCCCGTTTTCTTGGCACTAGTTCTTTGCATTTGTACCGCAGCTTCGCCCGCCTCCTTCTGTCCCGAGGACTGCAGTTGCGCCCCATCGCAGCACACACACAAGCCTCTGCTGCATGCCAAGTGCAACAGCATAAAGGGATTACAGTTGTCGGAACCACCATTGCTCGCCTTCTCTATCCCAATACATTCCATTGATCTGTCCTATTTGGGACTTACAAGACTTGAGCATGAATTGGACATGCTCCCCGATCTGACCTCAGTGGATCTGTCCCACAACAAATTGCACGAGATTGGCCATCTGAGCAAGCGCACCAAGAAGCTTAATCTGAAACACAATCGCTTAACGTCCGCAAAACTGGTGAAGCTGCCGCAGAATTTGCAGGTGCTCAATCTGCAACACAATAACATCACAAATCTGCCCATCGAGCTAAAACATTTGCATCATCTGCAGCAGTTTGATCTGGGACACAACAGCATCAATTGCTCCTGCATCACTCTGGAAGTGCGTAATTGGCTCCAGGAACGTCATGTCTACATGGAAAAGCCGGTGATCTGTAGTCACCCGATTGAAGTTCGCGGAAAACCTTGGTTGCAAGTGAAACAGTCAGAGGTTTGTGAGAAGGAGCAGCGTGGCTTCTATGCTAGCGACATAAACGATGAAAACGAGCTGATGATGGGCGATCAGCCCATGCCCGACTCTGGTGAACACGACCAGGAGGAGGAGGAGGAACTGGGCAAGGACTTCCTGGTTATCGATGGCAAGAAGACAAAGAAGTCGGTGCTGGAGACACCACCGCATATCAAAAGCGATGTCGAAGGCTCTGGAGATCTGACCGAGTCGAACATGGAACTGTTGGAGGCCAAACCAAACTCTTCGGCGGATAAGCCCAGAACAGAGCAACTAGTGGGTGAGCAACCACTGCAGGATGAAGAGGAAATGGATGAAGAAGGTTCTGGCAGTGGTGGCGGCGAGTCGATAATAATGATAACGAATGATAACGACGACTCCTACGACAATAAGCCGCTGGAGCAACCGGCAACTCCATCAGCGGACATATTTAAGAACATTGGTATCTTCGAGGATGCTGGACATAAACCGGAACTTGCCATAGAGACCATTGTGCCAGGACTTACCCCACTGGATGTGGAAGTACCCTCGGATGTAGTTACTGATGGCCCAGTGGACACGGAAAAGCCTTCTGATGATATTTTGGCAGCCAAAATAGGCAAAAAGGATGACAGCAATGCTATTTACTATCTACTTGGTGTTATCGCTCTCATTGTAGTGGGCCTTATCCTGTTCGTAGCCATCAAACGCTGCAAGTACAACAGCACTGTGGCAGCCCGTGATGCCGAGGCACAGCGTCAAACGGAATTGTTAGACATGGACAAGAAGCAGTTGGGCAAGCCGCTGGGTCGAAATGGTCACGAGCATGCACCGCTCATCGGCGACAAGACCAAACTGGACGAGGCCCAAATTACCAAAAAATCCTACGATAGCAAGGACAATGCTGGCCAACAGCCTCTGCTGAATGGCAACGGTGCCAATGGCGATGCCAAGGAAACTCCTAAGATTGTTGAACCCATCGCAGGTGAGGCGTCCGCACATGAATACTATCCCATCACACCGAGATATCCGACGCCACAGTCACCCCGTGCCTCCAAATATGCCCAGCAAGCACAGGGTGACGCTGGCGAACAGAACAACAACAACGAACCCGATGGTGCCTATTTGCCATCCTCACCCAAATCTGGCCGCTACTCGCCTGTCTATTCGCCAGAAACTGGACGCGTTAAGATTAAGCTAACGGAGACTCCCAAGCCAAAGACACCAATGCTTGTGACGCGTAGTAAATCCAATGCTGGCGATATTATCACAACGCCAGTTCAGGCTGGAAACACCTTTTTGGAGCCAACGTATCATGGTAATGGCATTGCCGGCCACTGAAATAAGGTTCGGATCCTAAATGCTTAATTTAAGTGCCAAGCCAGAAACAGTGGCATTAGCAAGAAAAGCACAAAACTATCGATTAACGAAAACGGTGTTTTTGAATACAGCAACAACAGTAAACAAATAGCAAGAACTTTTCGATTTAAGCACGCACTCCCCATATATATATATATATATATATATATAATATATATAAATATTGTAACCATTGTAGTTCTAGCAAGTTCTAGTTAAGTAAATTAATTATACTTAAGCTTAAATCTAGTTTAATACCAAAGCTTAAAAATATTTTAAATGTAAATTTGCATCGGCGTGAAATACAAGCATATATAGTTGATGCAACACTTTGCATTATTTTTCTACTGGCAACTGCATCTACATGTGAAGTGCACACACTCACACACACACACACACCATTACTTATTATTCAAATACACTTAACGTATACTTTTATATCCGTAATGTCCATTATTTAAGATCTTGTAAAATTCTATTGCGTTACTCTGTTTGTGTGAATGACTTTTGAATTCAAAATAAGCCTATCAATAAAAAGAAAACAACATGAAAAGCTCACTTAAGTCTTTACTGAAATAAAACAAAAAGCTTTTTTGCACCTCAGATAATGGAATATTCAGTTTTTGGTTCGTGGTGGGTGCATTTGCTTTGAACGACACAGCCAGTCGCCTTTGATATGGTTGTTGTCTCAGCTACATTAAGCACGATTACAGTGGTGGCTAAATAAGTAAGCTAGGTATAATTTTTAAATCAATTAGTATTTAGAAAATTAAAGTCCGGCATATGCGCTTAAATATTAAAAATAAATTCCTTTTTAGCGCGGATCCCAGCCATTATAAAAAAAATTTAATAAAAACATAACAAATTTCAGCACAAACAATATAACATAAAAACAAAAGTAACAACAAAAAACGCACTATAATTACTAAAGTTGTTTATATATACATTATGGGCATGTACCAGCGACATACCCTTGGTTGAATTGTTGGACAAGTCAACCACAAATACACAAAACTACAGCATACCAATAGGGGCACACGATATTAAAACCACTTTAAGTGACTTAAATTATTGTTGATCTTTAAAATAAAACATGAAAAATTATGTTTTGAATCAAACTACAATTGATTGATTTTTTTTTTGCAAATACTTTTTCTTTCAAAATGTATTTATAGGTACACATTTATTTCAGGCTGTGTGTGTTGTTCGAATATTTTTCTAAGATGCGTTTGTTATATGCAATTTAAATTAATCTTAAGAAGTATACAATATTGTCGTTTTGAGTTCTTAAAATAGAGTTTCTCTCATAGGCTTGTGAACTTGTGCATTTCGTCCTACATCTATGCTGGAGGAGGAAGACGAACTATTTGCAGCCGCTGCAGCACTAAAATTGCCACTAACTCTTCGGCTGGCCGAGTTCTTTCGCTTCTTTCGCTTGCCGCGCTCCAAGTCCAGCTCTGAAATAGAAGTGGAATCATTTGATCGGTTTTCATCGGGTGAAGAGGCAATGTCAGGTTCGACAAGCTCTTGGAAATCACTGGCAATGGTGGATGTGGAGATAGCTTTTTTGCTCTGTGCACTACTAAAGTAATCCTCCACAGCCGGATCTAGTTGACTCGTTTCTAGCGTGTAGACCTGAGCGTTGACCTGCATTGTTGCTGGCAACTTAGGTTGGCGTTTAGCAAAGGGGCTGCCCGGTTTGCTGCCCAGGTCCTCGTACTCGGGATCGGTTAAAAACTCCACACTCTCGGCCATCATGTTTACTCGCTTGAACGGTGGAATCTCGGCTATCTTTGGCTTACGCTTCGTATACGGACTGTTCTCATAGCTCTGAAAATTACCAATTTGCTCGGCGCTTTGTAGATTCTGCCGCTTCACATGGGCAGCTGGAAAGCGTGAGTCCTCTATGCTAAAGCGACGACTACCCGACTGTATGTTGTATTCCATGTAGCCGGTGCGACGATGTGGTCCATACTGAGCCCGGCGTTCCTTATCACGATTGGAAAGCATCTCCACGCTACGAAATCTTTGACGTGTGTCTAGCTGTAGATCGTCGTCTCCTGGTGAGTGTTGCCCATCTGGATGTGTTTGAGAGCGGCGCTGTTGCTTACGTGTCCGCTCCGCGTCGGTCAGGTCTAACATGGATTTGGCAGGACGTTCCAATTTGGGCATGCGCAGCGCATCTTCATAAGAAGGTAACAGACTAACCTCTTGGGCCTGCTGCAACGTTGTCGATGACTCTTCAAGCATCATACGATCATTAAGATCACGGCTAAAAATTCACGAACATGGTTATTACTAAGAAAGTAAGAAGGCTCTATTCGAGTAAGCTCGACTAGAAGATACCCTTAACCCTTGACCATACAGACGGACAGACGGTCGGGCTAACAGACATACAAATATGGCTGTGTACTTCTGTACCAATACTTGATGATACAAGAATATATGTACTTTATGGGGTCGGAGAAGCTTCCTTTTGCCTGTTACCTACTTTTGCACAAAACCATTATACATTTTTTCATACCCATTTCATGGGTTTTTAGGCTTTGTATTTTTTGTCTTTCAAAATTTTTAAGATTTTAAATCTATAAAACAATGTACGAAATTTGTTTGGTAACAAAATCTTACATTTTAAAACTTGAAAATGGGACTGACAACATTTACAAAATAGCTAAAATCTGTGAAATTTGTAATAAAATCGGATCAGAAACACCAAAAACACAAACAAACTTGTCATGCCTAGGGATTAGGAGAGTTCATATCCAAAATCTGGAGTCTCTAGCTTTTGTAGTTTCTGAGATCGGCTTGGTCATACATACAGACGGACGGACAGACAGACGGACATGGCTATATCGACTCGGCTGTTGATGCTGATCAAGAATATATATACTTTATGGGGTCGGAGAAGCCTCCTGCTCCCTGTTACATACATTTGCACAAAACCATTATACCATTTTCTACCCATTTAATGGGTTAAGGGTATAAAAAGAGGATGGCATTTTCTTCTCAATAAGATACATGTATATGTATGTATAAGTTAAGTAGTGTCAATCTTATTTAATATATGGAATAGAATTAAGTTAATTAAGAAAATGCAAGTGTCAGCATTCTTATCGTATAAAAGCTTGTCAAATTATAGTCTTTAAGCCAGTCTAAAATAGCCTTTGAATAAACCAGATGTACCCATCAATTCGAAGCGTCTTCCTTTTAGTTCTCACAACTAACCATAAGTGCTAAATACACTTAATATCAAACCAACAGCATTTATTAATGCAATATTAAACCATACAAGCTTCATAGAAGTTAACATAAACAAATAAGTATAATAAACTTATTAATTTATATATCAAATATATCCAAAATTGTATAGCTACATATAGAAAAATTGACAAGGTGTCAAAAATTTCACTACGGCCGGTAAAGAAAAGGAAGCCAAATTATTTCCTTCGAAATCTTAGCAAGCATTCTAACCTCATCTATTGGAAAATGTTCAAGCTAATTTTGTTGGTTATCTAGCACCGACTTTTGACTGGGGTTGTGGGTACCTTTTACTTGAGATCTCCCAACTATACTTACATGCGCCGGAGCTCCTCATGATTTTCGTTGAGTTCCCTGCGATTGTTTTGCTTTTTGCGCTGACGCAATATCTTTTGCAGGCAGCCGTACATAAGCGCAAGTAATCCAACGCACAGAATGCTTAGCATAATAGTGGACCAGACCTTTTCACCGCTGCTGCTGCGGGCACTTATTTCCCAGCTTGTCATGCAGGCGTAATCCCACAGTTGGCCGTAATAGATGGCGGGCGAGGCGCAACGCACATGATAACGATCCTTTAGCTGTTAAAAACAAAGTTAGACTTGCGTAAAGCTTAATAACTCTGTTAATAGTACAACATTTCAAACCTACCTTTGATGGTTTGGCTGTCAGATAGTCATAAAACTGCACAAACAATGAGTTCTCGCAATCGCATATCCAGGGATTGTCGCCCAGCCAGATTTGATCTAGAAACTTGTTTCCTCGAAAATATGCTGGTGGTATGGGATTTATCAGTCGATTGCCGTTTAAATGTAAATCTGCCAGCTCGGGAAAGCCAGAAAAACTATGATTCCTTATGGTTGATAACCTTTATATAAGAAAGGAAAGTTCGTTGAAGTTAATAATGATGTTTAATTTTATCTAACTTTACAGCAGCCTGCTTTTAAAGTGCAAATGCAATAAATTGTTGTTCTGAAAGATCATACGATATTGTAAATAAGTGATCACCTGCAGTTGGCTAAGTGTAAGTGTTGCAATGTTTCGGAGCGCATCAAGTTGGGTATATCGCTAATAAGATTGTTGGATAGATCCAAGCTCTGAATGGCCGACAGACCTGAGAGAGCTGTGCTCTCAATTAAGCTTATTTCGCACCAACTCATGTTAATGACGCGCACTGAGTTAGAAACGATTTTCGTTAGTTTCTGGATGATGTTGCGACTCAAGTTTAGCTCTAGAAGCACATCGTTGCCACGAATAAGATTGCGGTCCAAATAAGCAATCTCATTGTATGCCAAATCCAATTGTTTTAGTCGCTTCAATAAACTAAAGGCGTCCTTTCCAATCAGACGGATTACATTCCTGGATAAATCAATCACCTCAAGAAGGGTACTGTTGGCAAAGGTGGACATATCTACAGAACGTAGTAGGTTTCCTCGCAGACGCACCTCCATCAAAAGGGGCAGGCCACTGAGATCAATCTGATCCAGATTGCAGTAGGATACGTCCAAAATCCTCAACTCATAGGCTACGATTAGATCTTCGTCTATGCTGCCAAAGTGAAGAGCTGTATTGCGCGAAAGATTCAACACCTCCAGATTGGGCAGCGCCTCCAAAAAAGCGGAGCTCAAACGCTGCAGGCTGCAGTTAGTCAAGTCCAATTCTCGCAAACTCTTCGAGGGCAGGCGGAGCAGCTGCGTCAACTGATTATTTGCGAGGGACAGTCGTTCCAGGTTGGGCAACTGATTCACTAGAAGATCGCCGCCTACGACGGTGATTTCGGCAGCTGACAGATCTAATTCGGTTAAATATTGACTGTTTATTTGCTGATTGGAGTCGTCACCGCCAAAGCTGCCAAGCTTATTTCCACTGAGACTAAGACGCTTCAAACTCTGCGCATATTTGAAAGCCTCGTTGGGATTGATTTCTGACCAGAGAACAATTGAATTGTTGGCCAGTAGCAAAGTACGCAGTGATGTAAACCCAATCAAGGCATCTTTTGCCAGAAATGATATTTTATTGTTGGACAGATCCAGATACAGCAGAGAGTCCATATCAGCATATTGAGCCGGAAACTCTTGAAAGAAATTGCCCGACAAATCTAAATGCTCAACGGGCACTTCATCAAAGTTTGGATAAACGGTCAGCCCACGGTTTGAGCAGTTGGCATATAAACTGTCCACAACCCAGTTACACTTGCATGAAGCCGGACAGTCAACAGCAGCAACTCCCCGCCCCAGTGCGACTATAAAGATCGGTAGAAGCTGCAGCAGCATTGCAATAACTAGAATATATAAAAAGGGAGAATAAAAGCCTTTGTGTGCAATAAGTTGTAGTGGGTTTGAATGTGACGTTATATTTTGCTAGGAAAATTTACGCAATTTTAAAAAAGTCGCAAAAACTGTTATGAGGAGAGCAATCAGCTGTAGAGTCAATATATTATACACATTCCATCATTCGATTCCATATTCCATATTCGATTAATAGTCTTTATGTTTATTGCGCATGCATTTTATTCGGACCTTGTCATTATCAGTTCGCGGAACAAAAAAAGGAAAATAATAAAAAGGGGAAAGTAGAGCTCTTACACGATAGAACTGTTAAAAAAAAATGTCAGCTTGGAATTTAAGTAATTTTTAAGCGTTTTCTGTTTTTGTGAAACGAACATTTTGATGAATTCAATTTGTATTATTATAATTATATATAGTAACACTATGTTTTTTATTCTTTATTCAAATTTTTATTTTTATTCCAATTTTAATCACTGTACCTATATTTAGTTGCAATTGGAAACTGCGTCGACTTGCTTAAAATGTGTTATGTGACGTCACTAGCGGAATTTATTCACCTGCTTCAATGTTGTTATGATCGGTTCCACAACAGCTCTTATCTTATTGATGGTTTTAAGGAGTAGTGGCGTCTTAAAAGTGGAGCAACAAACACAGTAAACACATACAAAAACAAATTATATTTTCACTTGTAATTTTGGATTTTATTACAAGATTGCAATGCGTAATTAAGGCAACGTTTTTAATTTGTTGCGACCCAGAAAAAATGTCTACATTTTATGAGGCTCAATATTATTAAGTTGAGCGCGTTTAATGCGCAATGTCTCCTCAATGTCGCTTAATACTGAATGACTGAAAATTAATATTACTCACCTGCCGCTACGGGCATTGTGTTATGTTGATAAGATAAGCTACTGATAACACACTATATGTACAGTGTTTGACAATTGCGGTTGAGTCTTTCTCTCACTTGCTAACTGTGTTGTATATGCGCTTATGTTTTGGTATGTCAGAGCCAAACTATCGCAAACAAAAATACTGTTTTGAAAATACTGCTAGTAACTGATTACTCCATTTAACTGCATTTAAGTTGTTAAAAAACCTTTAATCGACCAAAACATCTTTAAATATTCAAATTATCGTCAATACAAGTTTTTTCATACCCTTTACCCATGAAATTCTTGATCAGTATATATATTCTTGATCAGCATCAATAGTCGAGTCGATATAGCCATGTTCATCCTTCCGTCTATACGTATGAACGGCTCGATCTCAGAAACTACAAAAGCAAAAATAAATTTGTTAGATTTCACTTGTAGTAAGTGTGGAAAGTAATGTCTTTTTATAGACGTATACCCTTTTTTATAAACTCATATTTTTTGAAACTTACAACATGAATTTATACGAGGCAAGTAATCTCTGCCTCACTTGCATCAGAAACCGTCAAATACACAAAAAATTAATAAAACAAGTAAGAAGACTCTAGTAGAGTAAGCTCGACTAGAAGATACCCTTAACCTTTGGCCGTACAGACGGACAGATGGTCAGGCTGACAGACATACACATATGGCTGTGTACTTCTGTACCAATGCTTGATAGTTTCATATCTCCGGTGTTTCTTAACCGATTTTAATGAAAATTTCACAGAAGTTCATTATTTTGCTTATAGTTTCAAACCTCATTTTTAGTTTTAAAATTCAAGATTTGTATGTTATCGATTACATGTGTATATCGTAAACCGGAAAAGTTATCGAAAATTTGAAACAAACTTGCTATGCCTAGGGATTAGGACAGCTCATATCCAAAATTTGGAGTCTCTAGCTTTTGTAGTTGCTGAGATCGACGCGCTCATACATACAGACGGACGGACAGACAGACAGACAGACGGACATGGCTAAATCGACTCGGCTGTTGATGCTGATCAATAATATATATACTTTATGGGGTTGGAGAAGCCTCCTTCTCCCTGTTACATACATTTGCACTATTAAACTATTATACCCTTTTTTAAAACCCATTTCATGGGTTAAGGGTATAAAAAGAATGCGCAAAATTCAGTGAATTTTATTTAAAGTTCACTCCATTTGGAATGTGGTGAAAATGCAACTGCAAATTACTCCAAATGTGTTTGTCTGTGTCTGACATGGGAAGAGAGTAAGGAACTACAGCAAGCATACAACCGACTGATAGGGCATTAGAATTACCGTTACCCAGCGAATTGATGTAGGAGGCACTCAACTCTGGTTACGAAGTACTGAATATGGGTGCGAAGATGCGCCAGACACCTAACCGGATTTATTGTAATGAAGCGTGTGCAAAATAGAAACGACGCTTTTGCTCAGACAGTGCGATAAAAGATGCAGTGGGGAATAAAAAATTCCGAACAACCAACAAAAGCCAAAACAACAATAACAACGAGAAAGGCAACCAAAACTGACGTGTTGACAGACACATATTTATTTATTGTGCCAAGAGAGGGAAGTTACACAATGTCAACAATAAAAAACTGAGGTGACAATTGTCCTAAAAATATTTCTGCATATATTAATAAACTAGTATTATTTTTGGCCCGTGTGTAATTTAATTTGGCCTTAAAAGTCTTTGTATGCACGTTAATCCATAAAGTATTTTACAACTATGTATTTCAATCGAGTGATATTATATTTTACCTTATTTTTATACCCTTAACCCATGAAATGAGTAAAAAAAGGGTATAATGGTTTTGTGCAAAAGTATGTAACAGGCAGAAGGAAGCTTCTCCGACCCCATAAAGTATATATATTCTTGATCAGCATCAGCAGCCGAGTCGATTTAGCCATGTCCGTCTGTCTGTCCGTCCGTCCGTCCGTCTGTCCGTCCGTCTGTATGTATGAACGCGTCGATCTCAGAGACTGTAAGAGCTAGAGACTTCAAATTTGGGACATAAGTTCGCCTAAGCCCTAGGCAGAACAAGTTTGTTTCAAATTATCGATAGCTCTTTTCGTTTCCGATATACATATGCAATCGATAACAAAAAAATCTTGAATTTTAAAAAACTGAAAATTATGATTGAAACTATAAGCAAAATAATGAACTTCTGTAAAAATTTCATTAAAATCGGTTGATAAACACCGGAGATATGAAACCATCAAGTATTAGTACAGAACTACACAGCCATATGTGTATGTCTGTTAGCCCGACCATTTGTCCGTCCGTATGGTCAAGGGTTAAGGGTATCTTCTTGTCGAGCTTACTCGACTAGAGTCTTCTTACTTGTTTCTATCTCTTTCTGTTGATTGTCTGTGCTGTGCCCTACTGAAGACAGTTCAACAACACAGAGCAACAATTTTATAGCCTGGATGCTTTTCTCATGTATAAGCTATATACAAAAATTTTAATTTCAAAAAATTGTAAATTATTAATAATTTTTAAACACAGAAATTGCTAGCTCTAAGTAAAAGTTATGCTTCCTTTACAAATGTATAAATGTATATATGTAAATGTATATATATAAAAATGAAAATGATTTTAAAAGCGTAGCAACGATACAAATACAATTTCTAAGTTGACGCATTGGTTTTGAGGCAATAGAAAGGGAACGATAGCAGCGCAAAATCATTCTAATAGAATGCAGAAGTCAGCATAACGCCAAGTGATAAGCAGCGACAGGATGTTGCCAAAGCTGCAGTCCTACAACCACCATCCATCCATTACCCGCCCTTCTAGCATCGCCTTAAGTTTAAACTATTGAATACGTTAAATGCGGTCTGTCTGTCTGTCTGTCAGGCTTGTCAAGCGACAAATTCTGTTGCCTGGGCAGCAGCCACGCGGTAGCGGATAACTTCACAGATAATGAGCACCAGGAGCAGGAGAAGCGTTGTGCGAACAGAGGCAGAAGGTAGAGAGGGAGAGAGAGAGAACGTCCTTGCCGTTTTAATGAAGCGCTGTGGCTTTGTTAGACGCGACTGTGTGACGTTGTGAGATGGGAGAAGGGGCGCTGTGCTTGGCGACGCGATAATTAGCGGCTCGGGAGATGCAAAGCCAGGCAATGTCCTTCGCATGGACGTTGGGAATTCGCACAGTTGGAATCACAAGTTAATGCCACACGGTCCTCTTGCTCGGCCCCTTTTTTGTGTGCTTTTGTTAATGGATTGATTTTCAAATTTCTCTCACATCTAATCTGGCTGACTTGATTTTAAGCGTCTTTCGCTTTCGCTTCGCTGTTATGGGCAAATTTCTTGCTGATTTTTAATAAGAAAAGAAGTGCTTTTTATTTATATTTGGGTTTTTTCTCTACGCTTTTTTATTGCTACTCTTATTAAGTGTGAAAGAATCCAACAACCACCCATCCACAATGCAGGCAACCATCAAGCGCAGCCAAAAAGTTTTCTACGCTGAATGACAGCTGCGGTGACCAGAGATAAGCGCCACCACCAACTCCGCCTCACCGCCATTTACTCTTTATACCCTTAACCCATGAAATGGGTAAAAAAGGGTATATTGTTTTTGTGCAAATGTATGTAACAGGCAGAAGGAAGCTTCTCCGACCCCATAAAGTATATATATTCTTGATCAGCATCAAAAGCCGAGTCGATTTAGACATGTCTGTCTGTCTGTCTGTCTGTATGTATGTATGAACGCGTCGATCTCAGCAACTACAAAAGCTAGATACTCCAGATTTTGGATATGAGCTCTCCTAATCCCTAGGCATCACAAGTTTGTTTCAAATTTTCGATATCTTTTCAACTAACTTCTGTAAAAATTTCATAATTTCATTCAAATCGGTTGAGAAACACCGGAGATATGAAACTATCAAGCATTGGTTACAGAAGTACACAGCCATATGTGTATGTCTGTCAGCCCGACCATCTGTCCGTCTGTATGGTCAAGGGTTAAGGGTATCTTCTAGTCGAGCTTTCTCGACTAGAGTCTCCTTACTTGTTTTTTTTAGCGGTTGTGACACAACTGGCGATAAAGTAAAATTGTGTAGGGCCTGGCAACATTCGTCCTCTCTTCATCTTTCAGGTGAGCTTCAGCGAAAATCAGCTGGCAATAGCAATTCCTGTTGGCTGCCTGTCCAGAAGACCTGATAGCTTAGCAAAAAAGTTGTTAAGCATTTGACACAAACACACATTTAGAAACTTACACACAAGTGTCTTGCGCCGATGTCATAAAGATAAGCATTTTTTTGTGGATACATTATAGACCTTCTAATCGGACCTCAAATGCCAATCGTCATCAAGAGAAGTGTCCGCTATACATAAACGACATCGTTTTATTATTTTTATGCCTTAGCGCCTTTGCCCTTCCATGTGCCCCCAAAATTATATTTTTATGAATGGTTAGGGGAGAGCGAAAACAGTTTGTGTCTATCTGCAAGACTATACGTCACAAGTGGAACACATAAACATAATAACGATAAAGAAGAAAGCTGAAAATTTGCATACTTGTATTTCTGATTTCAGCTTCCTTTCTTTTTGCTGTATCTTTAAGCAGCAACTGTTTTGTAAAGCCAACTCTGACTTTAATTACAAATATCTTTCTGTGCAGGATTTGTGGAGGGGCGTGGCTGGAATAGTCAACATGCTTAAGTAAAATCAAAGCGCTTTAGAAAATATCTTAAATAGCAATAAATTTCGATTTTTGTACACTTTATGAATTATAAGCTTAGAGCTGGCAGCTCAACCATCGCATTTCGTTCCTAAAGGGGGCAGCAACAGACTGGGTGCTCCTCAACCATTTCCAACGTGTCAGAGCAAAACTTCTAAGCGAAGTGCTGCACCCGAACCCCCTCCTCCAGCTGACTGTACGATGCCTGCCACACCACAAACTGACAACCTTGGCAAAGATTTAGAGAAAGACACCAGCCCAGTTTCTGTTATTTGTACTGATAGCAAAGTAGGTAGATGCGGCCCGCCCCTTTCTTTTCTCCTTAAATGAGGGCATAGCGACTTAACCGAGCACGCCGAAAGGCATTTTAACATTTTTAAGACGCAGCTACCAAGCCAAGTCTTCCCCACCCAACTTTTTCGCTTCCCTTGCCACCTTCAATGCCATTTCTATCCTTTCGCCTCAAGCCTTTCGCAGGTAGGACCTGCTACAGCAGCGGCGCAATGCCATAAATCAATTCGTATTAGTTTTTGAAATGTGTACCTGCGGCGTGCAATGTCACATACACGCACGCAAACATATACAATTACAAGCAGTTAGCTCGTTTATACGAAGTATATAAAAATGATCAATTTAAACATTGAAATAATTCTATTTAATTAATCATTATTGATAATAGATAGATTATATAAAAATATTCGGATTTCGATATAAAGATAAAATGTAATTCAATATATGTTTTGTAGAATTCATAGATGTAAATAAATTAAATATTAATGTAGGAGCTTAATATAAAAATATAATTGTCCATAAACTATCGAGGACTTAAATTTATATAATTGGTCATTTATGCCCTGAACCCATAAAATAGCTAAGCTTATTGAGAGAAGCATTTCTGCACCCATAAAGTATATGTATATTCGTCTGACATCGCGATGCTGATATATTTATAAGGGTCGGATATTCTTCCTTCCTTACACATATCATGAAAAATTTATAACAGTCTTTTCAAGCGTATAAAATCAAATATGTTATTTACCATGACTTTGCATCGTGATTTCCTACAGCACATAAACATCACAATCGGTCAACGTTGGCGGTTTAATGAGCAAATCCTTGTAGGCAGAGTCTTCAACGGAATCAGCAGAAAAACGTTGCCAATTAAACGAGTCAGGCAAAGGACTTGCAATAATTCATGTCGTTGATGCCGATGCCTGTGCCTGTGCCGCTGCATGCATATTCATTGCATACCTTAAGACGAAGACTTTTTTCCGTCTTTCGTCATTCTTTTCTCACTCTGTTATATTTTTTGGAAGGGAGGTGAGACTGGAATTTGCATAAATCTTTGCTTGGGCAAGAATTACAATAATTCTTGGATATTTTAGCTAGCGGCCCAGCGGAGTCAGATTTATACCACTGCTAGACTATGCATATTTAATGGAACTTATGAATTATCGCCTGACAATGGGATTATCATTTTTACATTGGCCGCACACTGGGCAAGACTGTTGTCATGGACAATGAGATAGTGAGAGAGTGGGTCGGTGGAACATTGAGACCGTGAAGAAAAAAAAACAAAACCTTGAATCAAGCTTAGCCAAAAAAATCTTGACTGGGCGCTTGCTCCCCTGGGGGTAATTTACAGTTTCCATAATTATCATCGTAAATTATGCGAGTAAAAGTTTTCTTGGGATCTTATGAAAATGAATTGAGATTGAGCTAAAACGAAATGTATGAATTTTCAATTGATTTAAATAGTCCTAGCAGCAATATAAGTAAGAAAATCAGCGTCGAGCATTGAGTAGTAAATCAAAGTGCCTTCCAATCTACAAGCCCCTGAAACATCTCTTCTGCTCCCATTTTGGGCAATAATCTGATGCGCCGAGTGTCATAAATAATAATTAAACAACTCGCGTTGTTAAGTCTTTTTATTACGGCCAAAGCAAGCACCCCCAGACAAACGACAGTTGACAGCGGGAGAGACGGCGTGGGCGACGGTGCCAAGGATGAGATGCCCGTGCATGAAACCATGAAGGGAAGGCTTAGAGAGCTGGTAGCATGTGCGAACTTTGCACGCTTAACCCCCTGCCCATTGCCTTCGAAAAGAAGACGCACAATTTTCCACGCAACGAGTTTTCTCATGTATCGTCTGGCACATATACCAGGAAGATATACCAGAATCTGGCGTCCAGGATACACAAGCAGGTGCCAGCGTCTCTGCTCCCCCTACTTATAAGGCCGCACTTCAAGAAGGATGTTAAGACGTAATTAAGAAAATAAATAATAATCGCCCGATGCCAGCAAGCAACTACAACAATATGAGTTTGGGTTATTCTAGGGTATATTTATATATACATGGTCTGTTCGTATGTGTGTGTATGTGGGGTTTTCAGCTGGCGCCTTTGACTTAAGCCCACATTGTCATACACTTAAAAAACATCTCAGTTGAAACAGCAAAGTGGTCTATTTTGCGCTGAGGGGCTGGAGGAGGGACAGTGGACGCTGCCCGGACGTTTGTTTTGCGTAAATCTGCAAGAAGAATTATTATCATTTAATGGTACTTTTTGCAACGGCTTAATAAGCTCACGTCTTCAGCATTATGTTGAACCTTTCGTGGTGGATGGTTGAAAAGGGGATGTGAGTGGAAGTGGGATTGGGGGTGTGGGTGATAGTTACAATTGTAGCTGACCTAACTGCTTAACTGTTCAGTTAAGATATGAAACACAAACACTAAACTCGAAAAAAAACAGAAGCAATCTAGAATTTTGAAGAATATATTTAATTATTATACAAATATTTTTAGAATTATTTTGATACTTTTCCTAAAAAAATTCAGAAATAGAATTTTCTAAAAATAAGAAAGAAAACTCAATAATTGAGTTTAGAAAATTGATGTATGCTCGTTTGGCCAGCTGCACTAGCCCGCATCCATCTAAAAAATCAATCAAAGTCTTAAAACCTCTTTTTCTAATAAAATACTAGCTTAAAACTATAGAAAAAACACATTTAATTTCAAAACGAACTAAACATTTTAAACATTTTTTATGTAGAAAAAAATAATTTCATTTGGTTAAATTTGTATTTAAATCGATAGAGAAACACCGGAGGCAGGGATGACGGGATGTATGTTAAGTCAAGGATTTGGGTTATCTGCAATAGAGTTAGAGAAGCTGTGTCTGAAGTCTCTAGGTTTTATAGTCTCTGAGATCGGTGCGCTCATTCATACAGACAAGATTAAGAATCTATTTATTTAATGGGGTTGGTGATGCTTCGTGTGGTTTCTTTATTCTGCACAGCGGGAATGTACAATGTACATTTACTCATTTCTTGGGTTCAAGAAAATACAAATATTTACTTATTGAATATGAATTAAAGAAGTCTCTCAGTTTTTGGATCCCAGTAAAATATAATATATTGACAACGGGCTGGGCTTGTTTTTTATTTTTGCCTTATTAAACTTGTCCCATTTCATGCCACACACTTTTCTCAATATTTTCATTAACTAATTTGCCACACAAAGGCCATAACTGCAGCGAATATGAAATGGGCAAGGCTATGGCGAGGGGTTGGTTCAACACTTTTTCGATAAAACTGCGCGTTGCTGCCATAAGAAATCTTCGTGAAAAGCGAATGTCACAAATCAAAGCGGAATTATTATTACTTATGACCATTTAATTGGACTTGCGTTTATTCACTAGGGTTGCGCTCGAAAGAACTTTCTGTTTTTGGTTTTGTGTTTTTGTTTTTGTTTGTGCAGTCAATTTGGCAAATGGTTGTGCCACAGACATTGGCAAGCAAGTCACCGCCAAATTCAAACAACCAACCCACCCATTCAGCGAAATCAAAAACAACTACACCAACAACTGAGGCAACGTCAACTGTTTGGCTCGTACGCTCATTAGTTTTATTGGCCCGCATATCAGTCAAAGCCGCAAAACTATTTATGCGGCAAAGTAGCGACCAGAGAGACCAGTTCCAAAAACAGATAGGGTTCCAGCTACAGCCCCAGCTTCTGTTTCTGTTTCTATTGAGGACCATTCACAGTTGTTCCATTGCTGCACTTGCTTTTGGCATTGCTTCGTTTTGTGTGTTTGCTTAAGCCATTAATTGCCGAAAAGAACTTTGTCTTGTGAAAGTCACAGTTTATGTCCTTTTAATGAATTGACATCTATCCTCAATTGCTGCACCGCAAAAGCCTCTAATAAATTACGTTGAACAATGCACACAAGCATTTGATCTTTAAGCCCCATATTACTTTTAGACTGTATCTATAGCATCGGAACCTCAGGGTAAAATGATCGGGTTACGATTACCCACAGTGAAGAGAAGTATTAAAACACAGAAGTTTCCTTAATAACTGTGCGTATGAAAAAAAACATTTACATCTTTCAGCAATTTCAAGGTATTTCCCTGTACTTATGAGACTTCATAAAACTGAACTTTCAGTTTCACTTAATTACGTTGATATTGTACGAGATTTATTCGCCATTAAACAATATTATGATATTAGGTATGTAAAAGTTTTTTGAAAAGCACGATTTATGCATCGCAAGTACCTGCAAAAAAAGTGAGCAAAGAAATTATGAGGAATTTAGTTTGGTTTATGTATTTGTTTTTCATAAAGGAAGAAGAATTTTCACAAATGTTCGCAAATACCACAAGTGCGGCGTAGTTAGCTATGTAAATGTTTCTCGCAGCTGTTTATGTATTTATTTTTAATGCCACTCGAAATTGCGGCATCCATTAGAAAGGACGCTCTAAAGCAGCAACCAACCAGAAAACGCAAAGAAAATGCTAACAATTTTAATTAATGGATAAAGTTATATGGAATTCCACGCCACCACTCTCTCCTCACTCACCGCCATCAGTTCCAGCAATCAAAATTTGTACAGTGGTCGACCAATGTTAGCGGTATATGTTTAAAGGGCCACAAAATTTTAATACTTTGCTTAAATATTTATGCACTACCTGCCCTGCTGTGCAAAAGGTTTTATTTCGCCAGCTATTCTAAAAGAAACTTTGATCATTTTTGTATGGTATTTTGTTAGTATAATAGTTAATGCTGTAAGCGATGTAAACGTCCCCTAATATTTCATTATTTATTTAACAATACGACATACATTCTATAATTAAGAGAATCAAAAATGTTATATTTTTTAATTGTTCAAAAAAGGTTTGAAAAACAAATATAATATAATAATGACCACCAAATTGTTGTTTTCACAATTGACATTATTATTCTGAAAGTTAATTCTATCATTAAAAAAGTTGATTTCTGTGATAGCTAGCTATCTTCTCACCATTTTCATGACTATATATATATACTTAAAAACTGTGAAAGATAAGATCAATTCAGTTTTAAGAGTGGGCGATTTCAACCAAACGTTTTATGCACATATTTTGTACGGATGTTAATAGCTTTCGAGCTAGCATGAAAATGAGTTTTGATGTTTGTTTACCGATCTGGCTTAAACTTATTATTGAAAATTGGGAACATTCCCGGCAGCAACTTAAAAAATCGCGCTTCAGGAGTAGAACATTTGTTTCATGTGTTTAAAAATAAGTCTAAGTCCATTAACGAAGGTGTACAAACTGAGAAAAGCAATACAAAATAATTCGGGCTTAAAATATAAAACGTAGCAATATCAACTATAAAACATGTTGATTAAAAAGCAATTAAAGTTAAACAATAATCAAATTATTATTATATATTACACATTTTCAAAAACTAATTAAAATAAAATGTTCGATTAATAATATATTACGAATAAGTTTGATCGATGTTCAAGTTAAAATGCTGGCATATGATTCCTTCCCCAAGCTTTTTTGTGGTGCATCAGAAATAACTGCGATCGAAATGTGTTCGGCAACAGAGCAACGGCCAAGGCATCTGTATTACATATAATGAAACAAATGCATACGCATAATATATATGTATTCTTGATCAGGATCGCGAGCTGAGTCCCTCAAAATCAACTTTTTGTTGCAGTTAGATCATATGTCAAATCGGCGCTCTAACGTCTTTAGTATAAACAAGTAAGAAGGCTCTAGTCGAGTCAAGTTTTTGGTTTTTTTTTGTTATCGATTCCATATGTATATCGTGAACCGGAAAAGATATCGAATATTTAAAACAAACTTGCTATGCCTTGGGATTAGGAGTACTCATATAAATGTGGAGTCTCTAGCTTTTGAATCTCCTGAGATCGACGAGTTCATACGTTCGTACATACGGACGGACGAACGGACAGACAGACATGGTTATACCGACTCGGCTGTTGATGCTGATCAAGAATATGTATGTTATGGGGTCGGAGATATACAAATATAAGCAGTAGGAATGTAGAAAAGTATGGTTTTTTTTAAGCATTTTCAGATATCGATTTTACCGATTTCCCAACATCCAGTAGGCATAGAAACTCCAATTTTTATAATTATAAAAAATTAGCACTTTCGTACCAGGATTAGTGGCAAATTGCTTAATTGTTCATAGAGTACCCATTTTGGCAATAATGCATATAGATGTGGATGAAAGCAATGTTGTCTTCTTACATGCGAATAACACTTGTACAAATGGCGAATTCTTGCTAGTTTGGTATAAATGGAGAATGAGATTCGTATCAATTTGTGATTTACCTTACGAGAATTAAGTATTTTATAAAGGGTGCCGTTTAAAAGTATGCATCATTTCTTTTGTGAAATTCATATATAAAACCAAGTTAATACTAGAAGCCTAAAAATGTGCTCATAAATTGTTTGACGCCATTTCGTTAGCTACATTTGCGCCTCCCACTTCTCCATTTTTCGTTGCCTGCTTCTCTGGTTATTCGCGCACACATTTTAATTTAAAAGTTTGCGATAACAAATGATGCACATCCCTGCAGACACACACACACATAGACAGATAAATTCGCCTATTCAAATACTTTCTTAAAATAAGAAGTAATGTTGACTGCTGATTTAGGGCCTCCTCACAAACCGCCTGTTTGCCATACATGCACGCTTGTACCTATATTTATCTATAGCAGCATATATGTATTTGTATATAAGCATGTGTACAATTGGGGCTTGCACAATAGCGAGCGAAAAAAATAAAAATAAAGAAATGAAGCAAACTTTGGCGCAAATAAATTGTTTCATATCTTGTTGAAGGCACCAACGCTAATATACTCGGCTCGGGCAGATAACTCATACACAGCGTAGCCAACAGATCACATCAGCCCCAGCAGAAGGCGGAGCAAGCGCTCAGCAACGCCAGCTCGACTCGCAATTTCTTTTGCATATGCATATTTATTTCCCGAATGCTTATCAGCGACTTACAAAAATGAAAGAAATAAAGCAAAGCAAGTACTGTCATATGAGAAATTGCCAAACACATTACCACTACTCGTAGCAACAGACTTAAGGACGAAGCGCCAAAAGCAGCGATAACGGTTGCGGCAAAGATGCCCATTCTTCTCTATTATACCATCGCAAGACCTACAACTGCATAAGAGTTTGGTTTTTTAAAAAGTGTTTCACATGTAAATAGTCAATGCTTAAAGGAGCATTACGCGACGTAACTTAAAAAGTGTTTTTTTAGTTATCTGATCTATCTATAAAATTATGAATAAACAAGCTATGTAATATGACAAAACTAAATTTTAAATTTTATAGTTGGTATACTGGTTTTAATAACCATTCCGGATTGAAACTACTTATTTCTTTAAATATCTTTCATCACAACAAATGGTACAGGCAAACTGCAATCAAGCTAAGAAAACTGACTATTGCTAGTGGTAATGATTCTGTATCGTTTGGAATTTTAGAACGGAATTTCTGATCCCAATACTGTACAAATATATAATAAACGGACAGCCAGGTATCAGCATCGTGCGTGAGTCAATAATAACAAGTAAGCAGGCTCTTGTCGAGTAAGCTCGACTAAAAGATACCCTTAACCCTTGACCATACAGACGGACAGACGGTCGAGCTGACAGACATACACATATGTACGTGTACTTCTGTACCAATGTTTGATGGGTTCATATCTCCGGTGTTTCTTAACCGATTTTAATCAAAATTTCACAGATGTTCATTGTTTTGTTAATAGTTTCAATCCCCATTTTCAAGTTTTCGAAAATCAGGAATATTTTGTTATCGATTACATGTGTATATGGTAAACCTGAAAAGTTATCGAAAATTTGAAACAAACTTGCTTTGCCTAGGGACTAGGAGTGTTCATATCAAAAACCCGGAGTCTCTAGCTTTTGTACTTGTTGAGATCAACGCGTTCATACATAAAGACAGACTGACATGGCTAAATCGACTCGACTGTTGATGCTGATCAAGAATATATATACTTTTTGGGGCTTGGAGAAGCTTCCTTTTGCATGTTACATACTTTTGCTTAAAACCATTATACCCTTTTTTACCCATTTCATGGGTTAAGGGTATAAAAACTACAAATGATAGAGACTTTATATTTGGAATATAAGTTCTTTCAATTAATTAACATTTTCCCAACCAAGTGAAGTAATTTTCTGTTCGTCTGTCAGAACGAAAATCGTCAACTAAATTAGAGACTAAACAAATATTTTATAAAATATCTTTTAGATGAAGTTTTTAGATTGAAGCACCTGCGCAAAAAAGAAAAAAAAAAACATTAAATTTAAATCTTTGCAAGCTACTGTTGAAAGTAAGCTCTGCAGTGCTTTTAATGTGTCTGACTGTGCTTTGTCCATTAGGAGAAACCACCTGTAATTGAACAATTTTTTAAAGGTTCTTAATATTAATTTTATAATAAAAGACTACACATTGAGTTTAGCTCAAATTTGACATTTAAAATTGGATTTATTTAATTATTTTATAATTGCTGGGAATACATTTTGTAATATTATATATATGTATGTGTGTTTTTTGTGTGCTATCTTGGTGTCAATAAATTACAAGTAATCTAATTTTTTTTTTATTTTCGATTTGTTTGATCTAGTGGAACAATTCGTTAAACATGGTATAAATGTAAAATCTACTGGTAATAGTTATAAAACTCTTGAAATGGATTTTTTTAAATTCACAACTAAATATTTTGTTAAATCAGCTGCTCAATATATTTGCTTCTGATTTTTTTTTTTTTTTTTTGTAAAGTTAATTATTTTAGCTTCAGATTTTCTGTAGGTATTTAATACCCATTAATACAAAGATTATATTTTATTCTTATTGTATATATATCTGTTGTTCTCTATGCATTTAATGATCCAAAGAAGATATGTGCTAAGCTAGAAAACGAACTTAAATAAGGCAAAAACATTTAAAAATTAGACAATTTATTTAAAAACAAGAAATTTCCAATACTCGCCATTAGTAGTATTTTATTATTAGAGAGTAGTTTGTGTAGGCATAACATACATATTTACACATGAAACTAGCTTTCTTTGGTTACATGCCTAACTCGCAAATTGATAGATAGTTAAACTTATTTAGATACAGAGTGCTATAAGATATATTTGATTAGGTCATGCTAAGCTACGTCGTATGTCAAAAGTTTTCAGCGATAAATAAAAGTACTATTAGTTGATCTAATTATAATTTGTAACTAATTTTTGCTAAATATTCAGCGGAAACTGCCTAGCTTACTGGCACCGAATATGGGCCTCTTACTGTGATATTAACTGGAACACCTCATGCTATAATACTTGTGAGAAATCGATTTTATGATTTAGCTATTTCTTTTTTTTGTCATATCTGCATAGGATTTTAATCTTAAAATGTGTAATTTTGTTTTGTAATTGCTAGGTAGTCACTGGTGTAGTGTATTTACGACATGGTCTGACATGTAAAATGATTCAATAGCTTTAATTTTAATACTCTTGCATCTAATCGCGTTCCTCGTATTTGGGCACAAAGGAACCTAAGCCACCCAACTGATTGCACTGACTGTTATCATAAAGCGACATCTTGAGACGCTTGCACTTGGCCCTTCGGTTCTTGAACCAGAACTGAACGTTCTTGCTCTCCAGTCGCGGAAATTTTTGGCTAAAAAAGAAGAATATAATACATTGGGTTAATTGTTATCATACTGTTCGAGGTATTTTTAAAAAAATACAAATAAGGCAGTTATTTTCTATTTCTGTTGAAACTGAACTTTATTGTACCCATTTTTTATTATGAATTATATATGTATATATATTATGAATAAAATTAAAATCTAATGGTTATGAAATTAAATTGTAAACGGATGTTCTTGAATATACACTGGCGAGAACGGATTTTTTTCTTAAAACATTTTTATATAAATTTAATCATTCATTTAGTAAATCAGATTTATAATACTTCAATATAAATGTATATTACTAAATTTTTTGAAGACCAATTAATATTATTTGTACATTCTGTTAGTTTTTAAAATTAAAAAAAAACATTACACAAAAATACAAAAACAATTCAATATACGAGTTCAGTCTAGCAAGTATTTACTTACCGGTAGGGCATAGTGTTTAGGTCCTCGGTGTACTTAAGGATTAAATTGTGGGAGGGATGCGTATTCATTGCGAACCACTGCTCCAGCTTGGGCACTTCTGTAACAGGGTCGATAAAGGTTCTATTGCGCTTCCGACGCTCCTCATTAGATATGCTCGAAAGATTGAGTCCTGATCCACCCATTAAAGCATTTGGCTGCAGTCCAGCGGCGGCTGCAGCGGCTGCCGCATGATGGGCATGTGGATGGGCAGCAGCTGCCTGGCCAAAGGCTGGTATATAATGGCTCATGTACATGAAGGACTGCGAGAACATCGAGTTGGGCACCATTGGAAATGGCAGCTGATCTTTGTGAGTTGTTACGCTGCCGCCCAAATCCGGCGAGGGCGAACGAAACTCATCCAAGTGGCTAACATCATTCTCGTTGTCCTCATCATCCTCATCCATGTCTAAGTCATCATCCTCGTCTTTGGGCGTGCTGCGCTTGGTTGGGCTGTCTCCAACTTCCTGATCGATGTTGCTCTGGTTATGTGAGCTGTTATTGTTGTTGTTGTTGGAGATGACATCGTCTCCATTTGGGTCGAGAATCGTACTGGGATTTGCATTAGAGTTGTTGGAACAATCATGGGCTTCATTTTCATCGCTTGCTTTTAGCACTGTATGTTTTTCCTCGCGCTCATAGTCTAAACCATTGACGACATCACTGCCGGCCCCCTTAGAGCACTCCAGCTGCTGGGTGGACTTCTGCTGATGCTCGCCGGTGCGCTCCTCCTCATCCTCATCCTCCAGCATGGGTGTGCTGCGATGGCGCTCATGAGTCGTTAGCGAAAGTGGCAACTGTGGCGTTCCCGGCCTGCTAGACTCTTCTTCCAGCTCATCTGAGTGCTGGGACATGGTGTCTATATCCTCGGATTTTAAGCTCATTGGGCTCTTGAGATAGTCTTGCGACATAGACAGATTACCCATGCTTAGCGGCTGGCTGCCAGCACTACTGCTCGAGTTCTGACCCAACGGCGCATGCTGGCTTAAGTATCCATTCATGGCAGCATGACCCAAAGCGCTCATAGCATTGCCTAGACTACCACCACGCATTTCGGCACGTTTTTGGGCCGCTCGTGCATTCTTGAACCAGTAGACCACATTGTTGACATCAAGAGGCTTACGGCCGCGACGTGACTCCAGTGCATTAAGCTGTACCACATAGGTTTGGATTTGTTGACGCGAGGGATGCGGATTCTCCTGGAACCACTTTTGCAGCTTGGGCAGCTCCATCTCCGGATCGAAGCTAGTGCGCATGCGTGTCTTCTGGCTGGGATACTGTGCGCCATGCGATGCCGCATGATGATGATGATGCATCGAAGGGTGCATTGGATGCACAAGCATATTGCCATGATGGCCTGCAGACTGCGCGGCCTGGCTAACAGCCGCATTGGGATGATGCGCAGCCGCTGCCGCTGCAACCGCCGCCTCATTAGCCAGCATCAGCGATTCCCGACTACTCATTGCACCCAAAGAGTTAGCAGCGGCGCCAGCGCCAGCTGCTGCTGCATGGGCCGCCGCTGCAGCTGCTGCAGCCATTGCAGACCCCACTGGAAAATCCATATCTCCTGGCACTGTTGATGGTGCCGCCATGAATGGCAGCATCTTTGGCGTCATTGCCGACTGCGGGGAGAGCTGATTAGACCACCACTGATCGAATTTGCGGCGCAACTCGTCAGATATTTCGCCGCCGGGCAGCGCATACGTATTCTGATGTGAATTGCGACAAATCTGTGAGAGCGTCACCTGCAAAACGATATAAATAGGAGATAACTGGATTAGCAATGCTTAATGGCTGAATTAGCAATGCTTTATGACAGCAAAAGAGGATGTAAGTAACAAAGCAAAAATATGTGTGGAAACTATAGCATATTTTTTATCTTTCTTTATAGTTTTTCTTCTTTTACTCAAAGTAAACAAGTAAGAAGGCTCTAATCGAGTAAGCTCGACTAGAAGATACCCTTAACCCGTGATCATACAGACGGACAGACGGTCGGGCTGACAGACATACACATATGTACATGTACTACTGGACCAATGCTTGATGGGTTCATATCTCCGGTGTTTCCGATTAACCGATTTTAATGAAATTTTTACAGAAGTTCATTATTTTGCTTATAGTCCTCATTTTCAGTTTTTTGAAATTCAAGAATTTTTTGTTATCGATTACATGTGTATATCGTAAACCTGAAAAGTTATCGAAAATTTGAAACAAACTTGCTATGCCTTGTAGTTCCTGAGATCGACGCGTTCATACATACAGACAGACAGACGGACGGACAGACAGACAGACGGACATGGCTAAATCGACTCGGTTGTTGATGCTGATCAAGAATATATATACTTTATGGGGTCGGAGAAGCTTTCTTCTGCCTGTTACATACATTTGCACAAAAAGTTTTAAATGCACAATTTTAAGGAAAGAAGCAAGAGATATAGAGATGATAGTTAGAATGGAATACACATTTTTTTTCGCCAAATCGCCTCTGTCGATATCTGGGTCCTTTTCAATTAATAATATCGTGATTTTTTAAGTGCGTTTTGAAAAAAATAACTTGAGTTTGTGTGGCAATGTGGCATTGCTGTACACGTGCATGTTGCTGTCGCCAGCTGTATGAGCTGGGTTAAGACCACGTCTACCACACTAAGCGTTTGTCATAAAAATCACATCGAGTTGGGTTGGTTTGGGTTGGGTTGAGTTGAGTTGGTTAAGGCCCTCAAGTGGTGGGATTTACTTAGCCATAAATGTGTGGTTGGCTCTGATTGCGCCAGTCTCAAAATTGCCTATTACGATACCTGCCTCAGCCCCGACATACGGAACTGATACCACGCAACTGATATTAACTGGTGGCCCCGTCAACCGCAAGTCGCGATAAACAGATAGTCTCCCCGTATGGGACTGATAGGGTACGACGACACAACAGCTTATGCGATTAAAATTGAATTTAATGTTTAGAAATAGAAACGAATTCATATTTTCTGCGTACCAGGGAAATCGGTAGCAACGCCAATCGGTGATGAGAGAGGTATGGTGAAGTGCGGGTATACCGTATTAAATGCTCAATAGATACGTGCGCTTCTTTCTACTCCGATGCATATACATACAGGTATGTAAAAAGACAACGTGTATAATAGATAATGTCTGTCGCTATCAGCTAAGGAGGCGCCCCAAATCACTTAAGCTGCTCAAAACACACACACGAACTAGGTGGATATAGGGGTGGCAGTGGGGCTAGGGGTTTGTTGGTGGGGGACTAGTAGTGTTTTTGTGTTAGAGACAACTAATGGTAAAAAAAATGAGCGGGCGCGCATTACGATCGGAACGTTATTTGTGGGGGACGCAGGGAAGCGACAATTATTAAATTGATTTTCATATCAAAACGTTTCCCCCTCCCGCAATGGCTCGAAACACTCGCAATCGACCATTAGCCACGGGACACAATCACAGTGCATTTGTCAGTCTAATAGTGTGTATATATGTGTGTAGTGTAGGGTATTATGGAATATGCTTATCATGTGATTAGAGAAACTGCTTTGCTAATATTAATCAGAGGCCAATAAAATCAGTCACAATATCAATTGAAGGGTATTTCGGTCGTGATTTGCGATAGTGACAACTACAACAACAAAGCTATACTTTATATATAGAGGTTTTTTATAAGACTGTGAGCACCGGTAGATTTAGAAGTGGGGCATATGATGAGGCGGCCCCAATAACTGCTTAAGACTATGATCTATCTGCCCAACTGTTATGTGTATACAACTCGCGTTGCCTTAAGTCCTAACTAACGAACGAATAAGCCATAAATGAATGTACAAATATGTATAGGTATAGTTAAAATCATTAGCTGGTTTCTTTGTAGCGTGCTCGGCGATAAGCGTAAAGCTGATTAAAATTGAAAACTATTGCAGAAAAGGATTAGTTAAGTGAACCAAAATAAATGAACTCGGCTTAACAACATTTCTTTGTAGTCATTATCAAAATATTTTCTGTAAATTTCATATGTACACAAATACGCACGCACACATTAAACAGAACAGAGAAACGGCTTGTACAAGTTTTTGGTGTGGGGAAGGCTCAAGGATATGCCGAAACTTTTGTTGTCTCTCCTCTTGTGTGTGTGTGTGTGTGCTTATACCTCAATTCACGCAATTTAGCGGTTTGAGTTATTAAGTTTACTTTTATGCATAGACCGTTTCGCATAGGTACAGCTTAGTTTAGCACTGTCTACAAAAGTAAGCGGGTAAAGAATGTTGTGGGGAGTTAAGGGGTCCCCAAGAAGTTTTTAGAAACTCTTACAACTTGTAGCATAAAAGAGTTAGGCCAATGTGAGTGTGGTGCCATCGTAAACCGCTTATGAATCATAATAGAAATTTGCCAATTTTCGTGTGTGAGTTCAAAGCGAATGTCTAATTAACTACGGATGCACTGCTTAAGAGTCATTCTTTAACACTCACCTCATCCAAAGGGCAGCCGGTGGAGCGAAGTAGTCCATGCGATTGCAGCACAAGTAGCTTGAGCAGCTTGTCCTTGATCTCGCTGAACGGCGAGGTCTTTGGCCGCAGGATGACAATGCGCAGCGTAATCACTGAGGTCAGTTCACCAACAATATCGGATACCGGCACTGCCGGATTATCTGAGATCTGTTCCAAGGGTATGGGCTTCCAGTGTTTTATAATTAGAGAGCCTACGTAACGAGATAGAGCATTGCTTACTTTTGCTGTTTTCTTGCAGTTATCATTTGACTTACCTCTTGCAGTGTTGGCCACCTCCTGTGAGTAACCTAGACGCTGCAGCGCCGTTTGCACTATTTCACTCCAGGGCGTTGCCGCTGCAATGATCACGTAGCTGTCGGTCTCAATGTTGGGACGCCGTTTCCATGGCTGGCGTGTGTCTATGGTGAGAGAGGCGTTTAAACAATGCACAGACTCAACCACGCAGTGCAGTGGAAGCGATTTCGCTGCAATAGACAGTAAAAATATACAAGGGTGAAATTCTAAATTTTGTTTTACAATACTAATCAAATTATTTATGATGATGTTGCTAAGTGGGGATTTCAAATTCGTTCATACTTCACTCTTAATTTAGTTGCATATCACAAACCTTAATGAGTTAAATAAATTTAAAGTATGATATATTGTTATTTATTAGCTAAACCAAATAAAATCACATGTCTAACTTAAGTTTATGTTTTTTTTTTTGTGAAAAGTTTTCTCTCACCGGGAGTTGTGGGACACTAGGCTTTTGTTTAAATGTTTTCAAAAGCATCTTTCGTAAGTCATGCTAATTCGTTTTTCAATATTTTTAACTATTATATTACCGAAAACATAATAAAATATCGAAATTTATAAATAGGAATTGATAAGAATTTTTTAAGCGAACACAATAAAAGATCTAGGCACAACTTATTTATTCATTTTCTTTTGTTTTTGTTGTTATTATACACTGATACCGAATTTAACTTTTTCGACACAGTGTCCGTTTCTTCCACAGTTTTCAAGCTAGAGTGTCAATTGGTGGGAGAATAACTGATGACATTCCCGCAAGATCTGGATTAAAACAAATGCCACTTCCACCCTACCCGTTCCCTTACAACAAACAACTATCCTATTTTTTGCTAAATCTGGAGCTGGTGCTGCTAAATAATTTAGCGTTCAGTTTGGAATGGACCAAATGGCAGCAAGTGCAAATCGGGAAAATTAAAATAAGCAATTAAAACATATTTTATATATAACCTAACCGCATATATAATATATATATATATATGTATTTATATTTGGCTTCGTCCAGGCACTCACACACACGCAAGTGCATTTAGAAGAATTTTGAATAAATTATTGCATACTGCGGTTAGCCACAAAATGGTTTTAGCCGCTTCCTCCCATTCCCAGAGTCCATGATTATAAATATGTGCACAACAGGCTAAATAATTATAAATGAATATTGTTGATGTGGTGTTGGCCTATTTGACCCAACCTAAATGGGTGGACATTTTAAAAAATTTTGATGCTGATTATTAGCATGAATTGGGCCAATTGATTTGCCGGCAGCACTCGAGAGCAGCTCGAGTATACTCTATAATCATAACCGAGTACTTAAAGCTCTTTGAATATGGTATAAAAACTAATGATTGGCAACTTTTTTGCGACCAATTATGAACAGCTTAAAAATAATTTACCAAAATAGTATGCCAATGGTAGACGCCAAATGCAATGCATCCAATGCCCCATACCCAATCCAAAGAGCACAAAATGCATTTTGCTGCTGGGCATTGGCTGATGGGTGAAAATGGGACGGGACATCACCGGCAGCAAATAGGCTTAACTCACACTGTTGGCCGCCATAATGGTAATATTAATTATTCCAATTATAAAAATTTTAAGCAGCACATTGGCGATTGGCATTTGTGCGCGTTTTAAACAGCCAAAAGAACGCTTCCAACGAACAAACATTGCTTTCACAATTATGAGCGATTTTTACTATAAACGTATGAGCATACATATGTAAGTGTATTGTAAATGTGTGTAGAGTTGTTTGTGTGCGATTGCAAATCTTTTAATTGCCATAAAATCCTCATTGGGCATTAAAAATAAGTATATCAATTATATGAACATATTCGCAAAGTGCGTAAATGAAATATATATGAACATATTAAAAACAGAATTTTATAAGAAATAAAAAATTAATCTTGTAAACAGAAAAAAGGAATTTATTTTTTTGTGTGTATTATAACTATAAGAGCATATTATTTTGAAAAATTAATTATATTTTATTTCTATATATTTCTTTTTATTTTATTTTGTATTACAAAAAAGTTTGTCAAATCTAAGAATATTTAATATTTTAAAATTCATCAAAATGTTGCAGTTAAGATTGGAAAATTTAACATTTAAACAATTCAATTTTTTTTGTCTTTTTCTTACGAATGATTATATTTGTTCTAAATACATATTAAAATCCACTTAACTATTTTTTATTTTTTGGCCAATTTGTTTTCAATATTGATTAAGGTTATAAATTATTAGAATGTCAATGTCTCTCTGACTCTATGTACCCGTCGATTCTTCAGACTTGGAATTTAAGCTATCCGTATAATGTTGGCGATAAATTTAACTATAACTGATCGACCTCGTTTTTTGTTTTTGATATACAAATGCAATCAATAACAATCAAAAAATTTTAAAAAGGTGTAAGTTTTTCCGTGTTCAGGGTATCTCCTAGTCAGATTATTTCGACTCTTATTTATTTATCTTGTATTTTTAAAAAATTTAGTTATTTTTCTTTAATGTGAAAACCTAATTGCTATTATAAACTGAAATGCCAGATATTTTGGATAATGCATAACCTTCGATCTGTGGCAAGCATCATGCAGCATTTTTCGGCTTAGTAAATGCATATGTATGTCCGTTCGTATGTTTAAGGCCATCTGTTTAGGTTTTCCGTAATATACGCAATTACGATTTTCACAATACCGATATTTCGGGTGGGTTCAGCGGTGGAAAGGCAACTCTGCATTTCGCTGACCAGTTTGGCTTTGGCATTATGTGTACGCATCATAAATGGCGGATAAAGTTTTGGGAGGTAGGGTTTTGCCGCTAGGTGGCATAGGTTCTGTGGCAGCCAATGTGGCTCAAAAATCGCTGCAAGGAACAATGGAGGTAAAATGCGTGGCGCAACCGAATAATAAACTCATTAAATCTATTATTCTCACCCATGATTTGGGGGCTAACACAAAAGAGGATTTTATGTGCACATGTATATGTGTATAAAGAAATCGCATATGTATGTGTATGTGTATATGTGTAGGGTCAACTCCCACACAGTAGTCACACTCAGTACGCTAATTGTTACCGTGCCCAGTTCGGGGTTGTGTGCCTTTTGTGAAACTTCCCCAAGCTGTCAGCATTTAAAAGCGGGTTTCGTAGAGGGGCTGGCAATTGTGGTGGGTGGGTGGTTGGGTGTCGGGGATGCTGAAGTGCTTAAAAATTCGTTTGCAGACAGTGCTGCAGCGCTTAAGTAGCCCCCGCGTTTGCTTATCCTTATTAGCATTATCAGTGGCAAAAATAATCGAGACAGCCCAACGATGAACAGGCCCAAACAAATTGAATTAAAAACGTTTGAGGCATTAAATCTCAGTCAGCGCAGGCAGATAGATAAATAGGCAGACGAGATGGTAGCCCACACCACCCAACCTAAGCTGACAAACGATTTGTAATGAACTCCACTTGCATAGGCTTAGACGCTGTCGTCGCGCTGCCTCTTCAGTCTTCCAAGCCTCCCCAACCGAGCACTGAGGTTTCTTCCATTATCTCTGTGTTCTTTCTGTTTTTGCCCTGTGTTGCAGCTTACGATTTATTAACCTGCGCCAGCGTCGAAGTCGATAATAGCGTTGCCAGCTCAATGTGCGCAAAAATAATAAAGTTGCCAATTGTCTGCGCTTTTCATAGCTGGTAACCAATTGGTTGGTATACCCATAGCATATAAATATAATATATAATATATATTAGTAGATTATCAAACTATTCCTAATTTATGGATTTTAACTCCAAAGAGTTGTGTTAAAGTAAAATATCTTTTAAAAACTAGCATTGGTTTAAGCCTACACAAATGAAATAAGACATTCGTATACAGTGTATTTGGGAATCGTTCTAAACCTTCTGCACGCTCGCTTATTCTTGATTACGCCACAGTTTGACTATTGGAAAAAGTGGTGCGTGCTGAGTTTGACTTATCGCAATCTGAATTGAAAGTTCAAATAAATGGGATATTTGTGAATCGGGTTGTGCTTGTTAGTGCCGTCAGCTAAACTCCTTGGAGTGGACAACCAGGACGAGCATGATTACACAACAGCAAAGGCGGGCCAATTAAAAGGAGCGAGCAACCCCCAAAAAAGATTTTAATCTTTGATACTTTTGCGTAGCATTCACGTGTGCAGATTGCCATAAAATTTTCTTGTGGCATGAAACTGAAAATCTCAACAAGACTGTGTGTGTGTGCATATAACACGCGCTTTGGCTTTCTTCTAAGAAATTGACCAATTGACTGCCCACAAGAAGCGGCAAAGTCCGAATAAAGGCCAACAATAATTATAAATCGCCTACGCACAACATCAAAACGACTTAATCCCCAACTATAGAAACACATGAACACAAATTGAGTAGGATGCTCAAAGGGTGTGTGTGTGAGTGTAGAAAGGACAAATGCAGAGAAATTTAAGTGACTGTTGGCTAGGATTAAATAAGTTTACGGTTTAGTTTGCTCTGAAAATATCTTGACCAACAAATATTTGTTGTTCTGTTTTTTTGTGACTGCCAGGCTACTTGAGGTAGATCCGACTCCTTGTTGTTGTGGCAGGGAGCTGTGGAAATTGTGTTTGAGGATTTTTCGGGTGGACGAATAAATTGTGTATGGTTTATTTATAGGAAAATGTTCATAATTTACTTATTAAAATTATTTGAGTGATTTGGGTATGAAAATTTAAATTTTACATGTTTTAATAACCGTAAAGGATATTTGCCTAATATGTAAAGAACATAATGAAAAGGCAGTGGTGAGTGGGCAGTGCCAGATGCGGCAACACTAAAAAAAAAACAGAAATATTTATCAAAAATGTTCTTTGTGAAATCATTCCTTTAATTCCGAATTTTTTTTAACCAGTCTTAATTTTTCTAAAATCTATTGTAATTTATTGTTTCAACAATCTTAATTTGAATTGAATCAATCCCGATTTTAAAAGATTTTAATTAAACTAAGTATAACTCTATACGAAACGAACTTAAAAATTTGAATCAAGAAAATTTCTGTCTGCTGCTTTGTTTTTAGTGTACGCGTAAAAGACCTGTTTGAATTTGCTTATCAGTGGCTGCCCAGTAAAATGTCTTAGTGCTAAGAGCCGCAAAAATCTTAAGGATTTTAAATTACTTAAGTGTCAAGCATTCGTCCTAGGATGTGTGTGTGTGCCTGCGTATGTATGTGTGGGAAAGTAAGAGTGACCGGAAATTAAACAAGGAAATTGCCACAAGTTTTTTGGGTGCCACGACGCAGGCAATTTGATGTCTTTTCTTAGACTTCTTACAACAATCCTTAAGTCCTTAGGTGCTTTTATGTGTGTATGTGTGTGTGCGTGCATTTTTATTTACACTTCAACTTAAGTCCTACTTAATTGCAAACTCTTTTCAGTAGAATTTTTAATGCATGCATTTTAATTTATAATGCCGAGCCAACAACGGGACTACTTAAGAACTTTACACAACAAACACACATCTATACACATACACACCCACTCGCACACACATGTCTGCCTACTTCTCACACCTTGCACAAGTTGCATATCCCCGTTTAAGTCCTGGTTGACGTCCTGCCCTTCACCCGGCGGCTGTGTTGCAACGTGCAGCAAAAGAAATAATATTAAGGAAATCAACTTGTTTGCCCAGAGCCATGTGCCGCAAGAAATCAAGCATTAATAAATGGAGACAAAATGAAAAAATTTAAAGAAAGATCGGAAAATATATTTAAAGTGCGAAAATACTATACGATATACAGTTTGTCAGAAATCTCTTTACAAGCAGTGAACATTTTTGATATTTTCACTTTAGGGATATACGGTCACACTGGCTGTTGTTTGAAATATTTTTTTATTATTATTTTTTATAAATTATACAGATAATTATCTCTTAAACCCATTAAACAGAACTTAGAAAACATAAGCATTATCAAAGAAACATTAAAAATACTAACAAAGGCACAAAATTCAACTGCCATACAAGTGTTTACAAACTTTTTTTTTGTTTGTTTTTGGTTTTAAACTTTAATTAATATTTTGTATGTCCACCGTTGGCTTTCATAAGATTTTGGACGTATTCCAATGGAATATTTTGCCATTCTTCCAAGATTATCGCCTTGAGATCCTTTTTATTTTTCGGATGGTGCTTGGCAGTACGTTTTTTCAGATAGGCCCACTAATTTTCAATTGGGTTGAGTTCTGGGCTTTGGGAAGGTGCATCGAACACCTTTTTACAGTTATAAAGCAGCCAGCACCTGACCATGTGTGCTTTGTGCTTGGGATCATTGTCCTGGTAAAACTTGTAAGTTGGCTTGCCATCATTAATAAATCCAAAATTTGTTGGCTCTGGCTACCAAATGTGTGTTCAAAATACTTAAATATTGTTGGGCATCCATTGTATTTTCAATGAAGCACAATTCTCCAACTCCTTTGCTCGAGATGCACCTCCAAACCATCACTGACAATTTTCCAAACTTAACAGTGGGTATAATATTTTTGTTTTCTAGTGCTGTCAACGAATTGCGCCACACTCTGCTGGGTCCATAATTATAGAAAAGCATAATCTTAGATTCATCACAAAATATCACGTCGTCCCAAAATGAATCTGGCTGTCCCATGTGGATCCTGGCAAAAGTTAATCGGCTTCTACCGTGCTCCGCCGACAACAACGGTTTTTTTCATGCAGCTCCAGATGTGAAGTCAGTTCTTTTAATGACTTTTCTGACATCGCGACATATTGTGATTCCACATTCCGTCTTCATCTCATTGGCAAGCGTTCTGGTCGAAAGAGTTGGATTTTGGATGATCATTCTGACCATAATTCGCCCTGTCCTTGGAGTTATTGCCCGCGGTCGACCAGTTGAAGGCTTTGTCTCCATCCTACCCTCGTTTTAAAATTTTGTATACAGTTTTCCTACAAATCGCAAACATTTCTGCAATCTCAGAGACCGTTTTCCCGATGGTGGAGTTGTAATACACCAACTGGATCATGTCGAACGATAACCGCTTGCCTGGCATTTTAAAACCGTCTAAAACTGTCCCGATTATATATAAATTCTATATTCCAAATATGAAATTTGTAAGAAAATTGCATCACCAAGAGCTGAGCGTTTCTATTTTTTAAAAAAGTAACTGTAAATATGCCATTCACAACGAAAACAAACAAAAAAATAAAGTTTGTAAACACTTGTCTTACAGTTGAATTTTGTGCCTTTGTTAGTATTTTTAATGTGAATTTGTTAATGTCTATGTTTTTTAAGTTCTGTTTAATGGGTTAAAAAATTTAAAACAACAGCCAGTGTGACTGTATATCTCTAAAGTAAAAATATCAAAAATTTTCACTGCTTGTAAAGAGATTCCTGACAAACTGTATATATTTTTAAAAACACTTTACTTTAAAAAATTAAAAAAAAAAAATATCTAAATATTAAAGCACAAAGAAAACGGAGAAAGTACATATACTAGTTTTAATTTTCAAATACAAAAAACAAAACTTGCAACTTTTTAGTAAACGGCTGCACATTGTTCACAGCTTTGTAAAGTGCGTCTTAACGGAAAGTTTAACGCGTTTATAAACTTGTAGCAGGACAACTGCAAACTCTCGTTGAACTAAAGGAAGAGGTTAAGATGGCTTATGGCCCTTCGCCACCCACTTAAGTTACTACTGATTAAGACTGTGCTTATTTGAAGACGCTGCTCTGTGGATTCAAATCTGCGTGTAGCATTTAATACTAATACATACGTACGTTGTTTATTTAGTTCTTTTTTGTACTTTTGCATTTGTCTGGCTGAGTCATTGGCGTATTTGTTATTTTTGAACGGGCTTTCTTTGAAAAAACATGTTGAAACTTTTAAGCGGCTTATAATTAATGCCGCTAGGCATTTTCTTTCACTTATCGTTTCGTTTTCGCGTTAAGCACTCAACACAACACGCCCTCCTTTTCTTAAGGTGTTTGGTCTTTTTCTGTGTCAGTAACAACACATAACCGGAAATCAACGGAAAATCTTTCTTACCTACCCTTCCTAGCCTTTCAATTGGCATGTAAATAGTCTAAGCTAATGGATGTATTGCAAATACCTTTTTTAGCCAAAAAGAGCGATCCAATCGAAATAATCCTAATGAAATAAGCATGGCCCGTAGCGGTAATTTATTTAAGCCCAACCTCCGTTCGTTGTACAATTTTTGGCGCCCCAGCTGCGAAATTCGACTCGGACTCTTTCTCGGGTATTAAGGAACGTTGCAAAGGCATTTAAATTGTCTCAACTTTTGTTTTGTTGTGTAATAAATTCATTTTTTGTCCCTACAACATGTAAAACTATGCATGCGAGTATGTATGTGTGTGTGTACGTATGTGTGTGACCTGTCTTAGACTTAATCCTTTTTGTTGCTGGCCCAGCCCAAGAGAACAAGAATAGCAACAAACACAAAGCTCACACACACACACATACAGACACTTTCGATACATATGTATGTTGATTTGGAAGCAGCAGGTAAGGCTGTTGGCCAGAAAAACTAAACTAGCCCCAGAGTCCTCTGAATGGATTTTCCTAAGTGGTTCTAAGCTTTGTCTGTGAAGCAAACCAGAAAACATGCTTATACATGCGGCCAAGTGGCTGCTGCTTTGCCCGAGTTCAAGTGCAGGCAGCTGAATGAGTTTCGACTCTAGCTTCGGCTGCTTCGGCTGCTTCGGCTCTAGTGGCATTAGCAGCTGCCTAAGGCACTGCAGCACTTCATTACTTCCAAGTTCGAAGACGACAAGGACATCCGTCCTGAGACAATGGCCAACTGCGCACGATAATTGAATGCAAGCAAAGCCAGAAAACGTTACTCCCAATCAACCAAAACAAACCAAGCCAAACCAAACCAAACTAACCAGCCATTGCCCCAACTGTAAACCCAGCTAGAGCCCGTCGACAGCAAGAAAAAGCCATGTGCAACGAGCTGTGGCAGAGGGCAAAATCACAAGAAGTTGCCAAATCCTTACAAAAGGATTATGATGAGTATTTTTGGTCAAAGCTAGTTGATGAGTGGCAAACGATTTTGCTGAATGTTGTGATTTTTCTATATACTTACATACATACATATTTACATATATACACACTTGCATATATTCTTTTACATCTATGTGAAAATGGTATTGGAAATGTTAATGGATTCTGTGCTTGGATCAATATAAATTCCTACGTAAAACGTGTATATTTCCCAATCGATGACACTCAAGTTTTGCATTGCAAATACAACTCAATTATTAGAAGAATTTTGAAAATTTGTGGAGTTGACGTTAACACAACTTAAAAATAAGCATTTGCGCAATGTTTGTATAACATTCTCCTGGTAATCAGTGGACGATTGTATTTAGGATTTATTTTTGCTTTTTAACGACTTCAAGGATATGCTTTTAATCGTATACTGATCTAGAAAATGGCACAATGGAACAAACAAGCCCTAAGCATAGTCTTTTCAAGTGCTTGAACAAATATGAAAACGTCATGCATGCAAATAAGCCGAAAATGTTGAAAAGGATTAAAATTATGAGCGCAGGATAAAGCACACAGGCAAGCAAGCTGCATGCAGCCATGTGTGATCACACACACACACACACACACAACACGCATTGAGAAACACTTGGCCACAAAAGTGCAGGCCGCACAAAAGAAATGCTAGCAAAGGCGGTCGCACAAAGGATTTTCAATTTGTCAAATATTATCAAGTGAAGAACAAGCCAACAGCGTTGCCATTGGCATTGCATCTGCCTCTGCCTCTGCCCTGCCACAGTGTTTGGACCCCTAAGTTGGGATTTAAATGTCGATAATGTCTACAAGCAGAATCTAAGTATGTGGCGGAGTCAAATGTTTGCGCAAAATGTCAAAAATCGACTTGTAGTGCAGTTGAACCAGAAATAAGCGCACCAAACAAATGTCATTGACTACCCCAACCAATTAGAGTTACAACACACACACACACACATACACTTAAATGTCAACTCACATTATCACACTTGTATACGCTTTAAGCTGCGAGTCGAGTGCTATTTGCCAGCTGCTCAAATCGATCACACATTTTGAAAATTGAAAGGCCATCTCAGAAGTAAGTCTCAGTCCATTGTTATATAAAAACGTCTAGGCAGCACAGAGTATGTTCACTCTGAGCACAAAATATAAAGCCCCAAGTTCTTTCGAGCTCGTACATGCTTTAAAATTAGTATCAATAGAAAATACTTTTTAAAGTTCTCTCAAAATCAATGCACGATAAGATTTTAGTCCCATTTTTATACCCTTAACCCATGAAATGGGTAAAAAAGAGTATAATAGTTTTGTGCAAAGGTAGGTAATCGGCTTCTCCGATCCCATAAAGTATATATAGTCTTCATCAGCATCAACAGCCGAGTCGATATAGCCATATTCGTCTGTATGTCCGTCTGTCTGTCTATAAGCTCTCCTAATCCCTAGGCATAGCAAGATTGTTTCAAATTTTCGATAACTTTTTAAGGTTTACGATATACACATGGAATCGATAACAACAAAATCTTGAATTTCAAAAAACTGAAAATGAGGATTGAAACTATAAGCAAAATAATGAACTTCTGTAAAAATTTCATTAAAATCGGTTAAGAAACACCGGAGATATGAAACTATCAAGTATTGGTACAGAACTACACAGCCATATGTGTATGTCTGTTAGCCCGACCATCTGTCCGTCTGTATGGTCAAGGGTTAAGGGTATCTTCTAGTCGAGCTTACTCGACTAGAGTCTTCTTACTTGTTATTTTTTGTTTATGTTATTTAAACGTAATATGATGATGAGTAGCTTGTTTTTATTTTAATACCCTTAACCCATGAAATGGGTAAAAAAGGATATAGTAGAAGAAGGACCCCATAAAGTATACATATTCTTGATCAGCATCAACCGCCGAGTCGATTTAGCCATGTCCGTCTGTCTGTCTGTCCGTCCGTCCGTCTGTATGTATGAACGCGTCGATCTCAGGAACTACAAAAGCTAGAGACTCCAGATTTTGGATATGAGCTTCCTTATTCCCTAATTTTCGATAACCTTTCCGTTTTACGATATACACATGTAATCGATATAAAAAAAAATTTAAATTTTAAAAAACTTGAAAATGGGGATTGAAACTATTAATAAAATAATGAACATTTGTGAAATTTTTTATTAAAATCGGTTAAGAAACACCGGAGATAGGCGGAGTCGACTAGAGCCTTCTTACTTGTTATTCATGAATTTATGATTTTTTTTTTTTTTATTTAAGTTCGAATGTTTGCCTAAAATGTTCGATAACTTCTCCGGTTTACGATTTACACATCTAATCGACAACAAAAATGCTTTAAGTTTCGAAAATTGAATTTAAAATGGGTATTGAAACAATATATATAAAATCATACCGGAGGGCCTTCTTAAATGTTGTATCTGATAAACTTATAAAACTTATAAACGTATATTTTAAATGAAAATATTTGTATTGGATTAGAGTAGTAGTAAGCATACCTCAATTTAATAATTTATATATCTTATTGATATTATTTTAAACAGATTTTTAACGTAGTCAAAATATGTCCCCTCTTTAAGAGTCGCTTTCTTTCAAATTCGATATTTTTTTGAGCTTGGAATGATAAAGAAAACTTGTATTAGTTATTGAAAGAAAGTAAGCAACAAACTCTTACTACAAATAAGTATTTAACATTAAGCCGCTCTAATTTGAAACGGCTAAATGATTTAAAGAAGCAGAACTGAGCGATGGCAAAACTGTTTGCGTTTAGCTGCATTTCCGGCATTCCGACCAGCTATAATCTGCGTCAGAAGTTTGCATTTGTATTCGCATCGGGAGTCATCGTTGTCGTTGCTGTGTCGTCGTCATCGCTGTTGCCACACATGGCGGCAACCTTATCAACCTTAATCACTTTAGGTTTCAATATTACTTATTTACGTTGCTCCTACTTAACGCTTAAGACGTTTTGCCTTTTATACTGCACACATGCACTTGTGTGTGTGCGCGCGAGTGAACTATAAGTCTGTTCATATACATTTACATACATGGTATGTATTTATGGAAACAGTTTATGTTTGTGTATAGATATTGGACTGACTGACTGACAAAGTGACTGGGCGGCCCTGATGTTGCTCTAGCGCTACAATTGCTATTAAATCTTCCTGCTTAAAGCCAAACAAAGTCTTTGGAAGCAGGGAGGGGGGTCCAAAGAAATAGAACCACATCGATCTGGTCATATTGATTCAAGAGAGAAGTCGATTCTTGAGACAATGTAGTACAAAGAGACACACACGTACATACATAGACTATAAACTTTAGTATATATGTATGTGTGTATAGATTAAGGTATGCTGGCTTCAAAAGGAAACAGAATACGCATACGCCTAGTTGGTTATGAGACAGCAGCAGCGGCAGCAGTGATTAATATAATCCGCTTGAAGACGCTTCATTTTCGTGGGCCAACTGCGATTTAAGTTACACCCAAATGACACGGGGCAAGCCGGGTGAAGGGAGAAGGGGTGGATGCCGCTGTCTCCACCGCACCTGGAAGAATACACAGTTTGAAGTACAAGTTAATGGTGTTTATGCATATTACCCTCAACCATATACCATCGATATCGACGAGGCCATTAATACCCACAGCTGATTTTCTTTCATACAATTTTTTTGTTTCGCTTCTTATTTATAATTTTTTTTTCTTATATTTGTTCGCCGCGTTGTCTTCGTCGTTGTCGTCGTCGTCGTCACTGTATTTTAAATCGATCCAATGGCAAAGCATCTTTGTGTCGCTCGCTGCGAGTGCGCGGCGGCTTAATCCGTTGCCAATGAACTGAGCGAAAGCGACGCTGGCTGCTGTTGCTTCTGCTGCTGAGGTCGCCAGATGAGCGGCTTTGAATGCTTTTGAATTTACGCTGGGGAAGCGGGCGGTGGATATTGAGCTTTGTATGACTCAGTTGTTGTTGGCAGCGCTGCTTGGTTTATTAGTGAGTGTTCTCATTCTCGTCCTCGTCGTTGTCGTTGTCGTCTACTCAAGCGCCTGCCTTGCCAGAAGGATGTCATCGATGCCGTTGTGGTGTTGGTGCTGTTAGTGTCGGCGTCGCATTTGCCAACTTGCAATGGTATTTTTGGTATTTGGGCTTTGTGTGGTGGGGATGAAATTTGAACCTCTGCGTCGCAGCAGCAGCAGCACCAACAGCGTCTTTCCATTAAGCGTAACCTTTTGCTATTGCTACAACAACAACAACAACAACAGCAGCAGCAAGCAAACACAAAAGCGTAAAGGGTGGCACGCTGGCAGCTCTGCCGCCAATACGCGACTGCCAAGGAGCTTAATTTGAGAAGGGATTTACGCTGTGGTATTATAATTCTTTCTTTGGCCCGTTTTTTTTTCTTTTTATATTTTTTTATTATTATGCTTTTTGGTTTTTGTATGTGTGAGTGCTGGCATCTTGTTGTTGCTTGCTTTTCCTCGTGCTTTTTGTTGTTTTTTTTTTTTTGATTTCTGCTGCGCTTCACAGGGATTAAGCAAATTTCTGAACAGATTTTCAGTTAATACGTCAAGTTCCCCAGTTCCCCAGTTCCCAGTTGCATTGATTAGTTGCCATTTGTGCGCGGATTAGTTGTATCGGGTTACACTTTTTAATGCCACATATACACATATATTTTTATCTTTGGGCGCAAAAGCCAAACCACAGAGAAACAAACACAACCACACCGCATTACACAGCTGACAGCTTAAGTCCAGCCACACACACACACATACACAAAGACAGAAAAAAGAGCTTAAGCTAGCTAAAGATATGTGGAGCCATAGTCTCTGTGAATCCACCAACGCGGCAAACAAAACTTAAAATCTTATACATTTATCCGCGCGTATTATGTGGCAACTCTAGCTAATTGCCAGGCCGCATTAAGCTTTGCCAGCACCATACAACCATACACGCAATATACATAACATTTCTTTTTGTGTTTTGCGGTGGGTCAGTTTGGGGGGCGTTCGGTTGGTAGTTGAAGAAGGCAGCTTACATACTAGTTGTCTCAGTGGTATGTGCGAATTGAGTGTTGGCTGTACATAAACGTATGTATATATTGTTTTTATACCCTTAACCCATGAAATGGGTACAAAAAAGGGTATAATGTTTTTGTGCAAAAGTATGTAACAGGCAGAAGGAAGCTTCTCCGACCCCATAAAGTATATATATTCTTGATCAGCATCAACAGCCGAGTCGATTTAGCCATGCCCGTCTGTCTGTCCGTCCGTCTGTCCGTCCGTCTGTCCGTCCGTCCGTCTGTCTGTCCGTCTGTCTGTCTGTCCGTCTGTATGTATGAAAGCGTCGATCTCAGAAACTACAAAAGCTAGAGACTCCAAATATTGGATATGAGCTCTCCTAATGCCTAGGCATGACAAGTTTGCTTCAAATTTTCGATAACTTTTCCGGTTTACGATATACATATCTAACCGATAACAAAAAAATCTAAAATTTCAAAAATTTGAAAATGAGGATTGAAATTATAAGCAAAATAATGATATTTAAATCGGTTCAGAAACACCGGAGATATGGAACCACCAAGCATTGGTACAGCGGTACACGTACATATGTGTGTGTCTGTCAGCCCGAGCGTCTGTCCGTCTGTATGGGCAAGGGTTAAGGGTGTCTTCTAGTCGAGCTTACTCGACTAGAGCCTTCTTACTTGTTTTTTTTTTTGTTTTTGCGCAACTGTTGTGTGTTGGTCTTTGTCACTGCCATTAAAATCAACACCCTGTGGTATTCAATTTAAGGGGATTAACTGCTAATTTTTTGCGATTTCACTCAATGCCAACAGTGTTTTCATCGCTCTCGATGTGTGTATTTTTTCTCTTTTTGTTAAATCACAGCATTCTTTGTGTGTTTCTAGGAGTGAGACGAACCAGTTGATATCAAACAATCGCCTGTGGAGTCAACAATGCGGAGAACTTAAAACAGAAGCCATGATTTGAGATTAAGCGGGTAATTTTCACTGAATAAGTGCAAAAAAGCTTTGAGAGAATTTCGAGTTTTTTGAGACCGTTCAATGATTATTCTTTTTGTTAAAAGCTGTAAGATTTGAATGCAATTCGTTCTTAGGTCTCCCAAATTTGCATATTTATACATATTGATTCATTAAAATGCAAATAGCAATTAAAAATCCGAGTAAGCTCGACGAGAAGATATCCTTAATTCTTCACCCTCATATACGGTCATACCATTTCATTTCAGTCTTTCATATCTCCGGTGTTTCTTAACCGATTTCAAAACTAATTTCACAGATTTTTAATCCTAATTTTCAATTTTTGAAATTCATGATTTTGTTGCTATAGTTTACATGTGTATATCGTAAACCGGAAAAGTAATCTTAAATGTTTAACAAATTTATATGACAAGGGATTACCCATTTTAATCACATACTATTGTGGTAAAATAATTAATTACATTGAATACATAAATTCTGTTATTCTATTCTATTCTATTTTATTATGTCACTCCCACATACTTTAAAGTTATCTTATAGGAAGGCATTACTATAAAAATTAATTGGAATCTCTATGTCGATACATAATTAAAATAAATAGATACACAAAAACACGTCTGTACAAAACAAGCTATGATTGCATATCATAAGAATCATGCATATAAAATTGTGGAAAAGATCATTCAAATTAACGTGCAAACGTTATAGTACAAAATATATAAATATTTTGGGGTTCATTTTGTTTTATTAAGTTTGATCTCATTTTATTTAAAATTCCAAAAGAATATCATTTTACCCTCAGTTCTAACCAGGTTCCAATAAATTAACTCAATTTTAATCGCGTTACACGTACACACTCACACACACACACATAGTTTGCACTAGCAACCTTTACAATAAAATAGAGCTACCAAGTTTCTATTATCATCCCGTCAGCTGCTTTCACTTATCATTTTAGCCTTTATTTTATTTTCACAGCCTTATTCCTGTTGAGCGCTTCGTGCGTTTCTTCTTATTATTGTTGTTGGTGACGCGGCTTAGAATGTGAATCTGACTGTGTGAGTGTATGTGCGTGTGTGTGCGTGTGTGTGGGGATTTGGATGTACCGCCGGTAGGGCGCTAGGATGAGCGCACTTGCCACCGTTTTGAGTGCAAAAGCGCGACGGCATTGTTGTTTTTGTCTTTATTATTGTTGCCACATGCATTGTTGTGATTGTTGTTGCCACTGTTGTTGTCGATGTGCCATCTCTCGGCTGCCAGCTTTAGAACTGCTTAGTGTGTATATGTGTGTGTGTGTGTGTGTGTGTGTGTGTGTGTAAGCTCCACTGGGATGCCAAACAGTAGCACAAAACAAAATCTAGTGAACTTCATAGGGATTAGCCTGCACGAAAGCAACAGATTTAAAAGCTTTCGCTCTGCTTTTTAAGTTCATTTGAGCGCTTTGTCTGTGTTTATATGTGTATGTGTGTGGGTAGCACTTTATTTGTGTATGTGTGTGTGTGTGTGGCATTGTTGCTGCTGCTGCTGCTGCCGTCCCTACTGGTAGACAAATGCGATTTGACAGTGGTGTGGCAAATCTTGTCCGGCGACAGCAACACAAGGACAACCCCATCTTCAAGTGATTCTTCGCACTGTTTTGTGTGTGTTTGTGTGTGTGTGTGTGTGTGTGTTGGTTACAAATTCCACATTGTTGTTTGAGCTCACTTTTGGAATAGCTTAAAGTTTTAGTTGCACTAGCTTAAGGAATCGAAAATCGCGTAAGATTCATTTAATCGACACATAGTATTTAAATTCGATTCACATTTATGCATTCAATTGGTATTCGTTCGTTCGTTTTAGCTCCTACTTTGTTCTTATACCCATGCGCGCACGTTTAATCCCTCGTGCCCTAAAAATAATCCAAGTGTTCACCACCACAAACAACAAAAATCAGAGCAACAATAACACAACACTATTCGACCGGCGCGAGTTAAAATTCATTTTCAGACGGCACGAATAAAAATAAAAAATGAGACAAAGACAGAAAATATGTTAAACGTAAGACCAACCTTCCTCCAACATGTTTGGTACGATACTGAAGCCTAAAGCAGAGCGTATGGCTCGTTTTGGCGCCCCATGCGACGTTACTCACACATACACATACACGCACACACAAAGAGCGCTCAGCGCACACATATACAAAAGCAGCTGCAGATAGCAACATGTGGCTCTCAGCCATTGCGTGTGCTCACAGACAGCACTCTCTTTCTCTCTCTCTCTCCCTCTCCCTCTCCCTCTCTGTGAGCTCTTTGAGCGTGCTGCGCTCTCCGCTTCATTCGTGTTGGCTGTACATTGAGCCTGTGCGGCATTACGCTTATCAAAGTATATCGCAGGGATTATACGAAATGAATGGAATTAAGGATTAATTTCCAAGGGATGTCATTTCGTTTTCGGATAATTCTGCTCGACTCTGTTTGTGTGTGTGTGTGTGTGTGTGTGTGTGTATTGGTGTTTGAGTATTTCCAACAGCTTACGCTATAATGGATTCAGGTTTGCGATGCTGCCACAGCGCCTGTTACCGTTGCCTTGGGATTTGGTTTATAAAAATACACCCGAGTTTATAATGCCAAAGCGGTTTATAAGAAAGGGGCGGCAAAATATTCCAATTACTTATAAAGAGAGAAATGGTTGCTTTTTGATCAATAAGGATGTTCAAGAATAAAGAAGAAGAATATAAAAAAATACATAAACGAGTAATTGAGCAAAAAGATTTAAGCGATTACCATTAAAAAAATGAAATTAAATAATATTTATATTTAATGAACTAAGATTAAAATTAATTTCTAAAAGTTCTTAAAATAATACTTAAAAAATATGTTTGACAAAATTTCATTTATTTAATAAAATGTTAATTTAAAAAATAAGTTTTTCTTTTGTAAATACAGCTCACAATTAATTAATCAACTGATAACTGGACTGGATCCCAAAATTATTAACTAACAAACATTATATTACATACTACACTCTATTCAATATCTTAAATCCTAACTTATTATCTTGTTTTGCTCCTAGCTATTTGAATGTCGTGCCAACGACGCCACTGCTCATTAGAATACCAACCGATCCATAAAACGAAGAGTTAAATCCAACATAATAATCCCGCACGAAAATAAATCCCATGCCAACGCCACAGCCACCGAGCGCCAAACCCAAACCCGAAATACAACTCTCTTCGGCCTCCACCACACTGTTTGCCTGGAAAAAAGTTAATCCCCCCAAACAGCATCCAGCCAACAGCAGCCGGCAACAGCGTAGTCGACGTCAACTCATCCGCCAACTCTCTGGCAACTGTGGGGGAGTTGCCATTGTGCGTCGAGCTGTGTGTGGCTGCCACTCCCCCTCTTTGCGTTCCTCCTTCGCCAAACAGTTCGCCATCAATTCAGCTCAGCATGTTTTTGGGCCTTTCGCTGCAGTTGGCTGCGACGCTGGCAGCGCTGCAGGTTTAAGGATTAACACAGACACAAGCATTACCAACACACACACACACACACACATATACACACACATGGACAGCTAAAGCACGCAATGGGCAGCGCACCAAATCGTTGGGATTAATGCGGGATCTACTTTATTGCGAAAATATGCTCCACCTACACCCTTTTCCCCCGTTCTCCCCACGATGCCCTGCCAGGGACCACCCACTGGCCATGCTGACGCACTGGCAAATAATTTCGGACGTTGGCGATGTTGTTGTTGTTGCTACTGCTGCCGCTGGTATGCTTTGTTGCGACTTAACCGAATTGGGATTAGGTTGCGTATGATTCATATACAGGCTAAAACAACAACAGCAATGTAAGTTTTGGCATGATATGTGTGAGTGTGTGTTGGTCATGTGCGTTTCTATTTATGCATGCTGCATATGGGGGCATTCAAACGGATTAGAGCAGAGCCAAAGCTCTCAACCCGATGCGTTTGGGTAGAAAATTGAAAATGACGAAGGCAGCCATCTGCCCAATATGCTGTGTGTGGACTCCCTGGATAATCCAAGAGGCGATCAATAAAGTGACAGCTAGCCAGTCTGCCCGTCAATCAGCCAGGGCCATCATTCAGGACAACCAGACACATACATTCACAAATAGACAGATATACTAAATGTGTTTGTGTATGTGTGGAAGGGGAAGGGGGTAGAATGGGGGCCATTTTGGCATGTGATGGGATTGGCATTGGGATTATCAGTCCAGTCTCGAGAGCCAAGCTGTGACTATAGACTGAGCCAAAAGGCTTCAGTCAGGCATGCACCTGGCGCGCACACACACACACCATGACTTAGCTGGCGGCCTAATCACAAAGTGCTGCCACCCCTCACCCCTTAAGCACTTCAGAAGCAAACAGGAACGAAAAACAAAAGCTTAACTCGTTCGCCGGAAAATGGGACAAAAGGAGGAATAGAGTTGAGTTCGAGAATTGACGTTGTTGCTGCGTCTGCGAAACGTGAAACTTCTCTTCATTTCTGTCTGATGGGATTAAAGCTAAAGCCAGATAAAGGGATAAAGGATTTCAAATTCGAAATGCGTGCCCTGGCTTGACTCTCTGTTGTTCGTTGTTGGGCAAAAACTTTGTGGTTGTTGAACCATCCACCTTCCATCGTGCCCTTCGGGCAAAACTTTTGGCGCCTAATTCGCATGCAAAGCAGGCAAATAGACAGACATGGAGAGAGGGATAGAAAGACTGAAAGACAAAGTGAATGACATACAAGAAGAAAGAGGAAGCCCATGGTACTACCCTTAGGATAAAGAGTCGTCGTGGTCGTGGTCGTCGGCGTCGTCCCCGTCGGGTTAAGGTCCAGGTCGTGGATAAGTCGAAAACTTGATGCTTCGGCTAATGGCCTTGGTTTTTGTAGTGGTGCTGTTCATAGTGGTTGTTGTTGTTGCTGATGATGATAATTATCATTTTCATAATAATGATTTTGTTTGCGCTAACGGATTATAAAAAACTCCCTACTTGACGGCAGTCAAGTAATAAGGCATATATCCGATAGTTAGCATTTTCAAACTGAAATTCTTTAGTAATGACTTACTAGACAAATAATTTCTTATTGTGCACACACACTAATAAACTATATATCATGCTGATAGATATTATTTTAAAATTGGTTCGTAAAATTTCCTAGTCCTGAGTCATACTTACAGTCAACACATTAATCGTTAATGTTTAATAAATGTTAGACCGATTTCTAAATTGTTTATCTAATTATAAAACGTAAAGCTCACAAAGACACATTACTCAACCAACGACAAAGATATGTAGAACCGATCAAGGAAAACTCAACTTATATCAACTATCAATTTAAAATGTTTCCAGCTACTTACATACATACACACAAGCACACGCATAACCTGGTTTATTAAAAGCAGCACAACTACTTCTTGGCCCAAAACAAAACATTAGCTATTTTCCTAGTCTTAACCTGAAGCAGGCAAAGTGGTGGCAACAACAGCTACTATTTACAAGTGTATGCCAAAACATGTTTAAGAAACCCAAAATTTAATTCCTCTTGTGTATTAATACATTGCACACAAACACACACACATATATATTCAAGTGCCCAAGTAGCTAGCCAAAGTTATCGTAAGTGATTTATCATTGTTATTGCTGTTATGGTTTATATACTCAGCATTGTATTTAGAATAGGTAAGCTCGATATGTGTGCTGTGTGGGTTACAGGTTTGTACCTATTCACACATTTCATTTAAGAAATACTTAAGGTTAGATGTTTTGCTGAATTGACAAAACAAATTGGTCTAAAAATACAACGCATTGACAAAAATTGTGCAAATAATAATTAATTTAGCTTAACCAGAACTGAAAATAAAGTAGTAGCAGATGGTATTTTGTTCAATTTTCTGAACATAAATTTACATCTGGGTTAAAATGTGAGAGCTGAAGATGAAATGTGATTAAATGTTTTAAAGTCTTGGTTAAGTAAGCTCGTATGGCCTGTAGAGTTAAAGAATATCAGAAAGGTTATAGAAATATTCTATATATAATAATCTAAAAATTGTTAACTTGCCTTGTTTGCAAATTGTGTTTTTTGATCTATCATAAAAAGATGATAGTGAATTTAATGTTTTCCCTTTCAACCGAAATAATTAAATCTCCCACTGCCAGCATGAGCCACACGAGCAGATGTTGTTCACAATTATACTCGTTCTTATTATTGTTTGCTCCACTGGCTAATGGGGCTTCAGAGTGACTTGATAATCACGTGGCAGAGAGTGTGTGTGGCATGCAACAGCATCAACAGAGGTATACTATACGTTAGTTGGCAACCAGTAGTATTTATTTGATTATAAGTCAGTGGCTGGCCGGTAAAGAAGCTAGAGAGAGAGAGAGAGAGCGTTAGAGTAAGAGGGAGACTGAAAGCTGGCGGTAAGGGCGGGCGAAAAGGTGGCCACATGCGTCGCTGAAGGCTTTAAGCCGTTTGTAATGCTCACTGCTCGAGTTTATGCGCAACACAAAAGGTGCCCCAAGGATGTAGATGCGGATGTGGATGTGGATGTGGTAGTGAGTGTGCTAGTGGAGATCTATGAGGATGCAAAGGTGTATTTAGCTTCAGTTTAGAGCAGCTGTAGCAGTAGCAGAAACTGTTGTTGTTGTTCTTGTTGTATCGATTCGATTTGCTTTTCCACAACATTTAAATCCTTAAAATTTGTAGTTTGAGCTTTGCACCGAACAAAAGCCCAAGCCTGCATTGGCTCTGAGGCGGAAACTGTCGAATACCCAGTGCGTACCAGATAAGGATTAACTGGTCCCAATTCCAAACCAAACCAACACAAGTAACTGCGACAACTGCAATTTTACCTCTATCGATAGCTGACAGAGACAGGCAGAAAGAACGAGAGGGAGAGGAAGAGGAAGATTGAGGTTGGGGTATTCACAGAACACAGACAGATGGTACCAAGAGCCAGTACATGATGTTGGTTTAACTCAATCGGTAGCACCTGCAACTGCTTGTTGCAATCAAAGCTGCTACTTCTGCTTCTGCTCTTGCTCCTGCTACAGCTTGGAGCTCTTTTTTTGTTTTGTAAATCCCCTTTCGCTTATAATTCGCAAATGTTTGTCTCCTCTTGCTGTTTGTAGCAAATATATGAATTTGTATCTGAATCTATGCCACACCAAACAGGGCAGCATATTGTGCGCCTAATCATGGGGATATCGCCTGGGAGAGTGGAGCTGGGGGTGGTGCACAAATCACTTTCACAACTTGGACATGTTTCAAATTCGAAACTATGGAGTAAACCAAACTCAAAGTCTCGCAGCTTTCAGTTTTCAGTCAGGTGTTTGTGATTCAAAATTTTCATGGAAACTAACCAAAAGCCATATCAAGCCCAATCATACCAACTCTTGCACAAATACTGTCGATCCGTTTAGAGTATCCATAATGTGAGAAGCGTATTTTTGCATCCTGAGCAGAGCGTATGCATATGTCCACAGAAAGAGCCGCCTAGCTTATGTCAGTTGGCTGGCTGGCTACAAACGTGGGCGCCACATAAGTGTATCAAATGGGACGGTGACCCTGGCAACTGGAATAACAACAAGAACAATGAAGCTTCGCCCGAACAACAATGGTCGGAGGAGGTCAATTTGTGACAAGTGGTGAAAGAGTTTGGAATGGAAGAATTAAGGTGGGGGGGAGAAATAGACGAGAGGGAAGGGGCTGCTCTGGCGAACGCGTTGATCCACAAACGTGTCGTTAACTAAGGCCCAGTGATTTTCAATTGCAGAGCGCGTTATATATGTATGTACGTTGGTGCATGTGCTGCATATGTATGTGTGTGTGTAAAGTTGTGGCACGTGTTTGTATGTGTGTGTATAAGCTTATAGGTGCCATTGCCATGTGGCATGTACTGCAAGTGCGAGCAAACGGAGAGAGTAAGAGGGTACAAAAGGGATGAGAGGGAAGGTATTTGGCAGGCCAACATATTGACAAGTGCGGCCGTTTGGGGATTTATTAAGGCTAACGTATAAAAATTTTGCATACTAAACTCTGCATAAATCGAAGCGATTCGAAATGCGACAAATAAAAATTTCCAAAAAATGAAAGCTCTGTTTGCAACAGTATTATTTGTGTGTGTGTGTGTGTGTGAGTGTGTGCGTGCGTAATTGTGAGAAAGAGATGTAGTTTGTGGGAGTTGGGGGGATAAATATCGTGTTGCGTCGTTGAGCAGCTTAGGCGCAATAAGCACACGCACAACACACACGCACATGCAACGGCAACATGGAACAGAAACAAAACAAACAGATTTACATACAAATACACATGAACACACACATACTCGCTCACACAGATGCAACGGTATGAAATGGTAATGTTAAATGACAATAATAACAACAACAACAACAAAAATACCCCTTTTTCATTCTCGCATTTTCACTTGATGCCGTTTTGCTGTGCAAATCCTCAAAACACAAACTCTGCAAACACACATTACACCCACAGACACACACATACTCGTACATACTCGCACACACATATTCGAACAAAACAAAATTCAAATCTAACGCACGTTTCTATCCCAACTGTCATGCACATGCTTTACCTCAACACCACATTTCTCTCTCTCTCTCTTCCTCCCACTTTGAAGCTGGCTATTATTTCGGCCCGGCTCCCATATACTGGCAACGATTTAGCCAACAGCTTAATAGGAACAGGGACAAAATTGACCCAGGACACAAAGTGACCCAAACTAAGTCGGCTATCCCGAAAACTAAAACTTTTCTCGTGTAAATGCAATTCAAACGATTTCAAAAAATGTATTAACAGAATTACAAAAATTGTTAATAACTTGTTGATACATTTTTATCCAATATTAACATTTATTACTCTGATCGAAATATAACAAGTAAGAAGGCTCTAGTCGAGTAAGCTCGACTAGAAGATACCCTTAACCCTTGACCATACAGACGGACAGACGCTCGGACTGACAGACACACTCATATGTACGTGAACCGATTTTAATAAAAATTTCACAGATGTGTATTATTTTGCTTATAGTTTCACTCCTCATTTTTATTTCAATTTTTTAAATTTTAGATTTTTTTTGTTATTGATTACATTTGTATATTAGTATATCGTAAGCCGGAAAATTTGAAACAAACTTGTCATGCCAAGGGATTAGGAGAGCTCATATCAAATATTTGGCCGACGGACGGACAGACGGACATGGCTAAATCGACTCGGCTGTTGATGCTGATCAAGAATATATATACTTTATGGTGTCAGAGAAGCTTTCTTCTGCCTGTTACATACTTTTGCACAAAACCATTATACCCTTTTTTACCCATTTCATGGGTTAAGGGTATAAAAAGTATAATATAAGAAATAACTACAAGGTATATGAATTTGATATTATTAAACTGAACGAGAGGTCGACTTCACAGCATGTAAAATAACTTAGCCTGCGCCAGGTATCAAACTGAGAATTTTATGTACTGATAAATCAATTATTCTCATACTTCAAGTAAACAAATTCTTAAAGGAAGAATCAAAATACTTATTTAAAATTACTATTAATGAAATCACATTATATTAGAACACACGAATTATAAACGTATTTATTAAAAAATTAAACCTAGAACAAAATAACTTACTTCAAGAATCAGTGATAAACGAAGCTAATTAAGAACTTATGTTTTAAATGTTGGGCTTTAAGCACAAAATACTTAACTATTTCAATTAGTTTAAAAATGTTTAAATTAAATTGCAACACAATTAAATCATTAAAAAACGTGCAAACATTTAAATACGAAACTTATTACACAATTTCGACATTATGAAAAATGTATAGATCCCAAACACTTTAAACACTCTGCCAAACTACTAAGTAGCAAGTTTTGCGAATTCGCGTCGCTGTGGCAAAGAAACCACAAATTGGCCGTAATACTAAGACCTGGCGGCAACCTGTTGTTATTGAGCCAACGTCAACGTAAAGACCGGTCCCTCCCTAAAAAGAGGGCATAGTAAATGCGTTGTGTATACGCCGTGAGAGCGGTTTCCAAGGCATAAACTATAACAGTCACGCCTCAACAGTAACTTTCGTTTTTGTTGTTGGTGTTGTTGTTTATGCGGCTGTATTATCCACAGCCACATGGCCAAAATAGCTCCACAAGTGTGTGCTGACGTTCATTTGACGCAATACACACACGACCTTCTGCCTCTCCCACCTCTCCAAGTTCCTTCCTTTTGTAATAGTGCGTTTGTTTGTTAGTATGTGTGCTTAGATTTATGCCTGGGTGCGTGTGTTTGTGTGGGTCCTGCTTTGCTCTTGACTGCCACAGCCAAAGTAAAACGAATGTGTTTGTTTGCTTAGAATTGAGAGTGGCACGAACAGAACGAGAGAGAGGAAGAGAGAGGTAGAAATAGATATGAGGTAAAATAAACGTTATGAATGCTTCATACGCTTAATCCAAGGGATTTGGATGCACATACGATGAGTGTATGTTGTGTGTGTGTGTGTGTGTGTGTGTGTGTGTATGTGGTTGTATGCCATTCCAAGCTGAACCTCAATGGATGTGCTATTGTGTTGGTATGTAAAAGGATTTTAGATTCGGCAAGCGACAACCTATCCGACAGATACATTCGCATTCAGGTACAGATACAAGCACCTAGTAGTATTTGTTGCGTAAGTATTTAAATGTGACGCACACACACACACAAGTATGGTATACAGGTTCTCAGACTTTGTCCGTGACTAAACTACTATTAATAAACTAAACAAGATTACCGCAGGAGGGCCACTCAAAGATTCGAAGGATGTGTCGGTGTGTTTATGTTAAAAGTGATTCAGATTTACATTCTACCTATAGCATATAAATATATAAAAAATATATCTATATATGTGTGTATATATTTGTGCGTCAACAATATAGACAGCCCGATTTAAATCTGCCTTTTACACACATAATCACCAGTTGCGAGATTGCACGATTGCCACAAAAGGCTTCGGCCACTGGCATGTTTATAATGATGCGGTTGCCCCTTTATTATTGTGCGCTTCATTGAAGCTGATAGCTTTCTCGCTCTCTCTCTCTTTTCTCGCATTAAGAGTATTATTGCGAGGGCATGGAAATAGCATTCGATTCTCCCTTTTCCCTCGAATTTTTATTGAGTTGATGAGGTTGTGCAGGCTGACTGTCTGGGCGGGATTAAGGCTCATGGATTAATGTGATTTATGCAACTATTGTTTCGATTAAGTCGAATTTTGATTGTACATTCTAATGCAGCGATAAATATTTAAGCATTAACATATTTGTGATTAGAAATTTTAAGTTTATCAAATAGAATAATTAAATAAATTTTGTATTTAAAATATTTCATTTTGTAGCTGTTTAAGATATGTTGTATTTTAAGTGTATAAATTATGTTATTCGTTTTAAGGTAAAACTTAAGTTGCGCTGGGTAAACCCAAACAGAAAACAAATATTTATGCTAATCAAGGTTAAATGTAAAGACCAAAAAATAAGCAAGCAATCAAGGCAGTGTTGCCTAGTTTTAAGCAACAATCGGGTGTTGCTTATTAATATTTTATTATTCATAAATAGTATATAAAAGGATTTCTCAACGACTGAGGCTTTTATCTCTAACTGATAAATATAAATTTATGGGATATATAGTAAATACAATATATTTATAGAATTGCGAAGAATTGAAATTGCGATTCTATAAGTGTTTGACGCTCCTGTTTTTCATGAAATACTAACATTTTTTTGTGGTCACTTAGTCCATTTAATTCACAGCGTAATGTTTATAAACACAATACACAAAATGTTCACATTTTATTTTTATTATACCCTTAACCCATGAAATGGGTTAAAAAGGGTATAATGGATTTGTGCAAAAGTATGTAACAGGCAGAAGGAAGCTTCTCCGACCCCAAGAGCTAAAGGTTTGTATACTGCATTAGTTAGAAATGTAAGAACTTAATAATGCCATTAAATATTTTCGTGTTCTCACTTATCCTGACGAGATGTGAACCTTATATCGATTGTTAATATGGCGATTGCCTTAGCTGTTAAACCAGTTTCAAACTCATTTCGCATGCAGTAATGTTAAATACAATTAATTTGGCATTTTTAATCTACTGAATGGCTTTTGCAAAACATAAGCAAAAAATAAGACTATTCACATAAAATCCCTTTTTAAAATCTAAAATTAACAAGTAAGAAGGCTCTAGTCGAGTAAGCTCAACTAGAAGATACCCTAAACCATTCAGATGGACAGACGGTCGGGCTAACAGACATACGCACATGTGTACTACTGGACCAATGCTTGATGGCTTCATATCTCCGGTGTTTCTTTAATTTCACAGATGTTCATTATTTTGTTAATACTTTCAATCCCCATTTTAAAGATTTCGAAATTTTAGATTTTTTTGTTATCGATTCCATGTGTATATCGTAAATCGGAAAAGTTATCGAAAATTTTAAGCAAACTTTTCATGCCCGAGAGTTAGGAGAGCTCATATCCAAAATCTGGAGACTTTAGCTTTTGTAGTTCCTGAGATCGACGCGTTCATACATACGGACGGACGGACAGACAGACGGCCATGGCTATATCGACTCGGCTGTTGATGCTGATCAAGAATATCTATACTTTATGGGGTCGGAGAAGCTTCCTTCTACCTGTTACATACTTTTGCACAAAACCATTATATCCTTTTTTTACCCATTTCATGGGTTAAGCTCTTATTAAAATTAAAATAAAGAACTTTTTTTTTTTGATGCGGACTTATGAAGCTGGCCAATTAAGTATTAAGTTGGTTTTCATAATTTAAGAATTATTTTTTGTTGGAAAGTTACTTTTCAAATTGTTTTGTGCTTATTTCAAGTGCGTATAGGATTGATTTAAGCATTTGTATTTGTTGGATCAAGAATTCATTTACTCTTTTCGGAATTAAGCAATATTTTACTTGAATCTATTCAAATTAAGTAACTAAAACTTACCTATACAGCTTTGGATTAATTGAAACTTTTCAATTCTAGAGAGTTTCTATATATTATGTTTTTTTTTTATTTTTTTGTTTGATTTCTCTTAAAATTAAAAATTTTTTTTTGATTTTAAATTAAAAATCAATAAATTACTGTCTACTCACGATTCACTTTGCTGACGTCGAAGTCGCGTCGGGATTCCAATACTGGGTGGCTGAGCAGCTTCTCGGCCTGTTGCTGGGCCTGTTGCACGCCCACGACCATGCCTAGAGCAGCGGGTGGTAGACAGGAGATGCTGCCACGCTCCTCGCGCTCACTTTTCGGGGTTGCCGCCAGAGATGCGTTCTGACTGGAGCCCGCCGACAAAGACAAGGCATTGCTGCTACCGGCATCTGAATTGTGAATATGTTGTTGCTGTTGAGCATGTTGCAATTGCTGTTGATGTTGCTGAGGCGCTTGGTGTTGATGTGGCACAATACCCAACACCGGCGTTGTGGCATGGTTTGCCTCAGTGCTAGACTGCTGTTGTTGTTGCTGCTGCTGTTGCTGGTGATGCTGATTCTGCATCTGCAACTGGGTGAGTTTCTCCTGCACTCCCTGCAGTGATGCGCGTCTGTGTTGTAACTGGCCAAGGCCAGCGCCAGATTCCTCAGGGATAATGCTATGAGGTGGCGATAATGAGTGTTCTTTCTTCACGGCCATATTCATGAGGCTGGCAGCAGCCGAAGGTGATTTGGCATTGGCGTTGGCAGTGGCAACCACAGCTGCCGCATTGGCTGCACGGGTAAGGGCTAGTGCCTGGCTCTATAAATTAATGCGAATAGAAAAGAAAAATTTTATTAGTTTTATTGAATTAAATTCTATAGCATAAGTATTTACTTGTATATCGATACCGGTATTTGTATTAATATACAGAGTTGCATACAGAGTTGCTCAATTGAAAGCAACATTTATTTACTGTGCCAAAGACATAAAGTTCTTTTTTTTCCAAATGTCTATTTATGTGCTTGTTTGCTTTTGTTTGTCTAGCTAAGTGTTGACTTGTCTACAATACCAAATTTCACTTCAGTCTGTGCCGCTATAAATAAACAAACACACACTGAAAAAAACTTAATTGTATTGATTGATTAGGTCGCTAATAAAGCAAGCTCTCATCGATAGTGGCAGATCAAAAAATCTGCAGTGATTTCAAAGAGTCCAGCTCTTGAAGCTCTCAAAGCTCTGACAGGCGTTGATTTCTATTGATTTGTGTGGAGCTCGTTTGGGGCGCCAATTTGTTTGCTTTCTATAATTTAGCAAGTAATTTGGCGAATCACGAAATTGTCTTTAATGATGCGAGGCTTAAAGCCCCACCGATAACCCGCAACCCGGAACCCGGAACCCGCACCGTCAATCTTCAATCTTCGTTTCTGTGGCACTCAACGGAGCGTAGCTAAATTAATGTTTCTGACCGTCTCGTCACTCTCCTCGGCCATGTTTTTCTCTTTCTCTATTTTTTCTTCTTTCAATGCTGCCATTATCGTACTATTAATAACAAAAACTTCATTGAAATCGAAACTTAAATGGTACATGAAAATCGAATTCAGCGAAGGCTTTTTAGTGTATCTCAGTAGTCCTAATCTTAGGAACCCTAATTATAGCAGTGCTACCGTTTACCGTTTGACCTGATGTTTTTTTTGTGGGCGCTGATCTTCGCCAGGCACGCAAGGAATTCTTTCAGCAGCCTACACACATTTTTTCTTTGGATTGAATTGTGCGAGACGATGGCGAGTATAAACCCCAAAATTATAGCATTCGAATTCATTTTCGGGATTCTCTCCGCTGATCGTGCGGATAAACTTCAGTTGAACCGAAGCAAAGGTTGTATAAGGACCAGAACCTGCGCTTTGCTTGCTAGTTTGTCAAATACCAGGCAAAAACTTGACACAGCTCCATTTGCAAAACAAAATTTGAGCTTTGGTTGCTGATCAGCAGTGAACAACAAGTTTAATACCCTAGCAGAAATAAAAGATATTAGAATTGTGAAAACCAATTTTTCTATGCTTTGCATAACTCAATTTAACATAGACATTTACAGATAAATTAAAATTAAATAAGTCTTTATATGGATAAAAAATATTATTTTTGATGTCAATACTTTTTCAACTCTGTGTGCAGGGTATAACCATAATATGAGCGTCCTCGTTCTCGTTATGTTTCCACAATTTTGATCGGACGGCGTCTGCTTTTTACAGTAGCCGCGTCGAGTTAGCGATCAGCGACAGCAGCGATCGATCTTATATTATAATCATCGTCAGAGAGCTCCGACCAGCACAAATTCATTTACGCTTTAATCAATTTTATTCAGAGTGCAAGTCAGCCTATGCATTTTCTAAAGACTGAATTGAGGGCAGACCCTGGACAGAGACAGTGGTCCGAATGGGGCTCAAGTTGAGCAAAGTTGGCCTAAGGCAACCACCGACAATTTCAGCTTACATTGATCTTGGTTCGGGTATGCACATATATATACATATACATACATATTTGTATGCAAGTAGATGTGTGCATATTACGAGAGCAACTCTGGGGACGTGTCCGGCTGAGTGCCACGCCCCATTGTTGGCTTCTGTTGGCCACATGTCAAAAAATTGACGAAAATTCGATCAAAAATTTTAATTGATCGCCCTGCAGTGATTCTGCTCACAAAATTGATCTCGCTGTGCGTAATTTTCGGTTGCCCCACACGGACCGATCGTCCATACTCGTGTTGTGATTATGTTAATAGAGGTTGCCTCCCGTTCACCAGCTCCACCCTTACCCTCTCCTCCCAATATTGCCGTAAAAGACATCCTCCTGAACGGATGATGCGTTGGCGCTCAACTGCAGCCGGAAACTGATTTGCCAGCGGCACAAAATGGCAAACAATCAAACATGCGTATGTTTTTATACCCTTAACCCATGAAATGGTTAAAAAAAGGGTATAATGTTTTTGTGCAAATGTATGTAAAAGGCAGAAGGAAGCTTCTCCGACCCCATAAAGTATATATATTCTTGATCAGCATCAACAGCGGAGTCGATTTAGCCATCGATTTAGTCTGTCTGTCCGTCTGTATGTATGAGCGCATCGATCTCAGCAACTACAAAAGCTAGATACTCCAGATTTTGGATATGAGCTTTCCTAATTCCTAGGCATGACAAGTTTGTTTCAAATTTTCGATAACTTTTCATGTTTACGATATACACATGTAATCGATAACAAAAATTTGAAAAAACTGAAAATGATGATTGAAACTATAAACAAAATAATGAACTTCTGTGAAAATTTCATTAAAATCGGTTAAGAAACACCGGAGATATGAAATCATCAAGCATTGGTACAGCGGTATATGAGTGTGTCTGTCAGCCCGACCGTCTGTCCGTCTGTATGATCAAGGGTTAAGGGTAACTTCTACTCGAGCTTACTCGACTAGAGCCTTCTCACTTGTTATGTATGTACATATGTGTATAGAAAACAGAGAATGATTTTAGCCAACTGATCCGCGAGCTGACTCGATTATACTATATTTAGATAAAATGAAATCCCTTCAATGTTTGCTATAACTACGGCATATCAATGTGCTCCAGATCTCAAGTATGGCATCAGACTCCTGGCACTCCAGCGCGCATCGCCAAAGTAAAGCATTTTAATATTAACCTGTCAAAGGCCATAATTGACAACGATTAACTTTGTCTTTTGAGAGTAAAATTTACATTTTTATGGTTTAATAAAATAAATCAACGCGCACAGCAGCAGCGTAAAAGTAAAAAAAAAACAGAAAACAACAGTAGAGTGGTTGTTGTTGCACAGTGGCTGCAGAAAGGTAATTGCAGCACATAATAATCTCGCATTTAATAATCCTCATTAAAGCGCAAAATCACGTTGCAACAGCAACAGAAACAGACCAGGCGAAAAGGGTTTCAAAATTCATATGTGCTTAACCGAAAAAACTATTATTGTTGTTGCTTTTGTTGTTTACGAAGCGATCTTAACTTGTAGAATTATCACCACCTCAAAAGGGGACTTTAGCTCGGAGTGACCTGGTCTCTGGATGTGGCCAAACCCAACATTTTTCGGCTGCCCAAGCTACAAAATTCCAAGCAAGCAACAGAACAAGCGCTCCACAGCTTATATTCTTTTTCGGCACTGGACCCCAAAAATGCATGGGCCCTTGTGTTAGTTTGTATTGTATTGGTGAAGTAATAGGGGTTGTAGGGGGGAAGTCAGAAGGACTACTCGCATCAATCGATGATATGATGAGCTGACGTTTGGGTTGACGTTTGCTTGTCGTCAATACGTCGCCCTAATAACACATCGCAACAGGTAGTCCCCGGCCATCAAGCCGACTGACGAGCTGACGGACTGAATATGATTGCGACACAGATACAAACAGCAAAAACAAAAACAAAAACAACAACGACAAAGACTCAGATACAAATACTAACGGAGCGGACGGAGAGCGAAATAACTGAGATGGAGCAAGCAGCCATCCACCGTTTTTGGGAGCTACGGAATTTCAGCAATTGCATGAAAAATATGAAATTAGTTGCTGTGCTGCGTTAAGGCCAGCGTTGCCAACGGTGTGCAAAAAGTCGTCAAACTCAAACTGACACACTACTCAAGCTCACAAACTCAAACTCAAAAGTCAACCCTCCTTAGTCTTTTTCTTAACCTGCTTCTGCTACTGGATTTTTAATGTGTTTTAATAATCAAAGCATCTGCTTTCCTTGTGCAGTCCGAGCTACATATGTGCGGACTAAATTGTTTTTTATTATCGCTCGCTGCTTTCAATCTGCTGCTTTGCTCTGGCGATTTTCATCTCTGATCCTTTGGCAACGTGGTACATTTCATTGGGCTATAAATCGTTTTGCCTGGCACCATGGCGCTGATGCTTCTCCCCTTACCCCCTTGTCCTTGTTCTCCTTACTATTCTGGCTGCTTTTTCTTGTTTTTGTTTTTGCTTTTGTCCTTGGCAATATCATTTGAGTTAGCAGCCATAGGCATTAATTGTTTTTGTGTCATTTAATCAGTTTTCAAATGATGCGTGACTCGAATGCCAAATGTTTATTTTTGTGACTCGATGTGCAAGAATCATTAATAAGTCAAATAGTTGGTGATACAGATCGGCAGATAGAGTTGTAAGCATAACTAAGTGGTGGGTCCTTCAATTGGTTTTCATTGCTTAAATACATAACAATTAATGGCAAGAATTAGATATCAGTTCAACAATAAAATGATCCTCGGGTTTATACAGACAGAAATACGGACTGACAGTCGTGCATGGATATATCGCCTCGGCACTTAATGCCGATAAAAAATATATACATACATATACCTTATGGTATGCATACCATCTGCATGTTACATGTATTCGAACAAAACCATAAAATAGAGTAAAATTGAAAATATATTTATTTACAAAGACATCAACGTGGTAGCAAGTATAAATTTATTACTCGAAATCGGAGGTGTAAATTATTTCTATTTTACGTAATCTTTCTCCATGATTTTCAATGTTCTTAAGTTATGATATGTTATTTCTTGGACTGATCAAAACATATTCGAATTTACGAACTTAAGGATCAAATATAGTATTATGTGATTGTTTAATAGTGCAAAGGATAATAATGTGTGGTGATTAATTGTCATAGTTAAAGATGTCTGTGTCACTGTCACCTAACGCGTCTCTGTCGTGTTATCTGTCAGTTTGTACTTTTGATGTAGGCGTTGATGTCTGACGGCTGATGGTCAATGGAGCAGTGGAGACTCTTGATCGTTTCTTCTGTTGTGATCTTAATCGCTGATGCTGATGCACTACATGAAAGTAACAATAGCTGCCAGCAGCTACCAACTGAATTGACATTCTTGCTTGTCTGAGATTATGTCTGCCTTAGACTTGTCTGTCTATGGCTCTGGATCTGGATCTGGTTGTGCTTTATTTTTGTATTTTTGTTGGCCAATGAGTTGGGAGCTACCGCAGCGATCATGCCATTACCATTACCATTGGCTGCTCGGTTTTGGTATTTTGTAGCAGCAGCATGCATTTTTGTGATTGGGTGTTGTCCAGTTTTTATGCTCTTTACTTTGGACTGCTGGCTGTTATTAATTATCAACGTCGCAGACGACACAGAGGGCGATCATCGTCGTCTTCGTTGTCATGTTAGCCGAGCCTGAAATTCCCAAGCGGGTCGGAGACTTTTTGAGGCAGCGCAGATAGGTAGCAGATTGGGGCGAGCACCAGAATGTGGTATGAGTATGCGGCATTTGGCATTCGATTCTGATCAAAATATCATTTTCGTTTTGTTGATCGTTTCTTCAGTTAAGTCAGTCAGTCCATTTTGAGATTCAGTTTCGTTGTGCTTCGTCGACGTCGTTACTGTCAGCTTTTGCCTTTTGGTAATTTGTATGAGATATTTGGAATTTCTTAACATTTGCCATTTATGTGCATATGCAGCAGCAGAAGCAGAAGCCTCTCTGTGTGCTGCAGCTCCTTGGCATGCCCTTAACGAAATTGTGATTAAGTGTTTCAATATTGAAGTGACGCAAGACCCAGCTCGCTGATTGCCAGAGCCAGCTTCACTCTTTTAGCCAATGGCCCAAGCCGATGCCATTTCCAATTCCATGCGACCGAATCTCTGTAGATCTCTAGATGTACTTGTAGCCACTGCCAATGGCAAACATCGTGCAAAATAATTAAAAATCAGCGAGCGTTTCGTTGGTCGCCTCGGTGCTTTTGCTTCTTCATACCGGACGCCCGCGCGTCTGTGAGTGCGAAAAAACGCCATTTAAAGATGCCACAAAGCCGCAGATAAGCGAAGCTCCAAACACACAAACAGACAAGGAAAGGAACAGATAGAGGAGAGGGTCAGATGTAAACCGGTTAACAAAAATGCTTGACTGTCGATTGTTACACGGCCACAAATTTGTTGTTATTTTTTATGTTTCTAGTAACAATTTTCATGTAATAATTAAGTTTAAAACAAAGATAGAATATTTATTTAAATGGTAATTCCGACATGCAGTTAAAAGATTTTACAACCAATTGACAACATTTATACCATTATTAAAGCATTTTAAACGAAATCTGAAACTATTTTAATCAATTTCGGCTAGAATACCTCTAGCTGGTGTTCAAATTTTGAACAGTGTATGCGCTTTGCTGGCAGATAGCCAGCTTCGTCTGAAGCTCTCCCGCTGGAAAATAATGTTTTCCAATTGACAAACGCTACCAACTACGCAGCCATAGCAACTGCAACAAAAGCAGCAACAGCAACAGCAACATTGATGCTTAATTATATTTCATTCGATTTTATTTTAGTGCTGGGTTTTTGGTAATGCTGCTTGCAGTCGCGCGCATTAATGATGACTTGGTCTGAATAGCAGGCATACACTCAATAATAACAATAATCATAAAGGCTGCGCACAAGGGAGCCCAATCGATGTCGATGTTCATGTCCATGTCCATGCTCATGTTCATGTCCATTTTCATGTCCATGTCTTCTTGTCTCAGTGTCCAGGCCTTGATTATGCGCGCGTTCGTCGCACGTCGCCAACTCCAATTGCTCAGCTCTCTATCTTTCTCTTTCTCTGCAGCATCCTCTTCATGCTGCAACTTGCGGCGTCTGCAGGCTCATTATTTCTACTCCAGCCATCGTTGGGCATTAATTTGAGATCATTGCTACTGTCCTACTGCTACTGTTACTGCTGTGGCTGTTGTTGTTTCTGTTTCTTTCGCTACCACAAACTGCTGCAAGTGCGGTCCATGTTACCATGCAATGCGATGACACAGACAAACGATCGACCAAACAGAAGGTGTCGAGAGCTTGAAATGTTTTAAATACAAAAATTAATAAAGCTCTCTCGTGCCATAGCTCAATGTCTGCTGGCATTTTTCAATTATTTCCAGCCCCAAGTCTGGCAAATTATTAACTTAACACTTGGCCGGTCCCATCACGTTACTGCCAAAGAGCTCACTTAATGAGGGAAGTTGACACTAACTGGACAGGTACAGAAATTTACAAATAAAAAATATGAATGTGGGGTGAATTTTGCTAATTTTCCATAGAAAAGAGAAAAACAAATTTGGGATACGAAATTAGAGAATCAACTATATCTGAGAAATGATCAAGCCACAGCTAGTTAAAATAAACATTAGAATCCCTTCGGCATTAAAAATTAAAGTTTGTCCTGATCATTAATACACCCAGAGAAAAACCACACGAAATTTAACCATGAATTTCGTTGATTTACTGTTCAACCATATTAATTATACTAAAATTTAATTAAAATATCACTCGTATTCAAAAATAATAATTCAACTAATATGTTCGACTTCATTTCAAAACTCTAGTAGTTTGGCAACAGTTCTGTTGCTAAGTTATCCGCTTAGTAAATCCCGTCATAACATATTTCAAAACTTTCATTCAACTTTTGCAAGTTGGGCAACTCTTAACTCTTCTTAACCCTTCAAATAACAGGTACCTGGATCTGATCGTGCGCAAAGTTTGTTTTTCGGTGTTCAATATCTGTGTACCGTTTGCTCAGCAAACGCGAACAGCTGACAGCAAACACAGCTCAGAACAGCACACAGGAACATGAACAGGGCAGAGTCAAGTTCAGGTTTTCGCCTCAGTCCCAGACCGGCTGTAGCGACTGGTGTTAGAGTAGTTTTTGTCAACTTGGTCTGGCATATGTAGGTGCCCTTGCCAATGTCAATTACAATTTCAAGTTCAACATGGCGGACGGCAATAACTGCTTGGTCAAACGCGCAGTTGCACCCTTCACAATACATGTATGTATGTATGTACATGTGTACATGTGTCTTTTTTACTACTTTTTCTCTATGCTCTATGAACCATTCTCATTTCCATACCCACTCCAATTCCGCTTGCTTGGGCGAAAGCGAAAACTCAAAACTCGTTCAACTGTAACTTTGCCAGTTGCTTTTGCGCGCCGCTAACTTTTCACATGTGATTGTGATCCTGCCGACTTCTGACAACGACTGCAACCAAAGGGACAGTGGATGTTCACGACATCCACAGCTTGCCTCTCCCTTTCGACCCTCCAGCTGCGCACATTGGTTTCATTTGGCTCTGTTGCGCTTGAGGAATTCCTCGCACAAAATTATTAGTTACACATATGCGGGCCTGCCAGCCTCTTTTCCTCCCATATCTTTCTCTCCCTTCCTTTCTTTGGCTCAGTATTTGTGTGGGTTCTCCAATTATAAGTCAATTAAATAGGTAAGCATTTATAAAAGTTAGAAATAAATGACAAGGAATACATTTTGTCAAGCCCGAATGAGCGGCAACAAATTTATGTAGTTAACTTCTCGGGATCAGAAACGAGGAGCATCCCGACAAGCTGGTAACCCTAAATACGCAGTTGACAGGATACTTTCTTTGCAAGTCAGTAAAATGATCTGGTCATTTGTATATGCTCTTATAGCAAATACCCTGTAATCCGCAGACATAATAATATTGTTATTTAATGATAACAATCTTATCAGATTTTCATCATTCTAGTGTTGGTATAAATCTCCGATCTTTCTCAACCCCAATCTGCTTGGAAATGAATAAGTAGTAAGTGCGTTATGCAATCGCCTGATAGATAGACAAATTAAGCTCACTTGCTTACATAGTACTCTTCGTGTATGTGATTTATGTATATATTTTTTTATCAATCAATGATGTCACATTCAATAATAAAACAAAAAAGCCAACCAGCACTGATTGCCCAACTCTTGACTGAATGCTCGATCCTCCAGAATCATGCAAATTCTAAACAGTCGAGGACCGAGGCGCACATTTTCACAATTGTCTCATTGATCAATCATTTAAGCAAATCGAGTGCACAAACAACAACACAAAAGAGAATATCAGAGCAATCAAGTGATCTGTGAGCCTAATCGACACGAAGACCAGAGCAGCAACAAAAAGACATGGCGAGATGAGAATGGGAGTGAAGAAAAAGGCTAACTGTAGCCAGCAAGCAAGTGGCAGCAAATGATTTTAATTCGATCGCACCAATTAAGCTTTAAGATAGTCAACAGCTACCACAGGCGCCCCCAAAAGTGGCACGAGCGTTGGCATTGGGCAATTAAGATAAAATGCAAAAATACAAAATATCTTAAATATTTACACTAAGAAATTTTACTGTCCCATATAACTTACAAATTAATAAACATTGAGATAGGTCTATTCTTTTTGGCTTATCCCTTGAAGAACTGAAAATCGTTAGCTTAAAGGCTAGAACTGACTGCTATTAATACACCGCCCAAGCGGTAAGACATCCAGCTAATGGTGTTTTCATATTGTTTGTGTTCTTAGTAAAAGATATTTACAGTGTATTTGTATATGTGAGAAATGCGTGAAAAGTGATCAGCAAAACGAACAAGTAAATAAAAAATAAGAGCTTGACAATTTACGTCAATGAAAATGCTTGACCTAGTCAATGGCCCTCAGTGTGGCGAGAATCTCTGTAAATATATATATAAAGTCTAAAGCAGAGTCAGAGTAGCAAGAATGTTGGTTTCAATTTCTTTTAGTCCACACTAATCTGTTGGGGTCAATCGATGTTAAGTAGAATCACGAATACCAAATTAATTGATGCTGATATATGCACGATATACACAAGTGGCGAATCTACACGAGCGCCTCTCTTCAGATATACTGCTTAAGTTTTTATTATTTTATCATATCTTTGAAAATTTCATCGAGTTAGATACAATTGATCAGTCCTCACATCTCACCCTAACTCTCCCTTTTCCATACCACACTGCCCGTAATAGATGTGTGTCAATCTGTGGTATGATTCTAACACGCTCTTTGGGTGCATGTGTTTGTGAGTGTGTGTGTGAGAGAGAGTGAGTATGAAACGGGCAAATAATTCCCAGTTCATGTTTTGAATTAATTTTAATTGAGATTCATTTGTAAGCAATCAGTTAGATTGTTCTCAGTTGACGGGCTTAAGATGACGATTCTGATTCTGTTTAGCATTTACTGGCACACAGATAGGGGTTACGTTCTTTGAGTATGTAATACAGGCACACACACCAGATTGCGAGGTATGCTGTTTCTGCAGGAGCTCCTCAAGTCACAGGGTACCCAAAAGGCAACTTTCAGGACGCTTTCAGGACGAGTCTAGCTCTGAATTTGGATAGTGCAGACATGGCATGATAGAGTTAGATAGCCGCGCCTTCTTTCACTGCGGCAGATTCGCGCATCTAACCATTTAACCTGTCCAGCGCCTCAAGTCATTTGGAAAGCTTACGGGCGAACGCATGGTAGTCATTGTTTCTGCTTCTGCGAAATGTCCGATCGACTTTTAAATTTGTGTTAGTGTTAGGCATCGATAAGCATTAACTAATTTAAAAACTTCTTATTCATATCTTGGATAAAACTCAAAATATAAATAAAACAGATGGTTAGTGTAAACAACTTAAGAAAAAACCATTAAAAATCAATTAATTGGAGGTAAATTGTACCGCATCCTATTAACTTAATTGAATTATTTTATCAATTATTGCACATTTAATAGTTCAACAGTACCAAACAGACTTGTTCACGCACGGACTCAAGCATAAAGCAATGCATCTCCCGACCAACCGACAAAACGGGGGTCACCTCTTAGCGTGTGGTTACGCGGAACTTGTATAAACAAAGGTCCAAAAGAACACTAGAAGTGACCTGAACCCTTAATCCATGCTGGCAGGGTGAAATAAAAGACTCACAAAGACGTTAATGGCAGGTTATTAATTTCTCAAACATCTACAAAAAAACAAAGAGAAAAAATGTATTTTATCCTTGCTGACCGTCATACATGGCCAACTGTTTAAATTGGCTAAGACTTATTTGACTCATATCCTATTTTAGCTGGTTTTATGCTTCACGGATTGGCATGTGAACAGACATGCTTTGACTGCAACAAATTGAATGCGCACTTAAACACAAGATTCACAGGGCTGGAGAAGGATGGAGATGAAGGGGTGCGGGCAAGAGTTTCCATCTCTAAATGCACAACTAAATGGCAAAGGTGATATACGTAATTAATAAAACACGCCAACAATCATAATTGAAACATGTCTCTTAGCGCCAAAGCACTCGTTGCAACAACACGTAGTAAACAGCAACACTTAGAAACACAACACTGCACAATATCAAACAATCTTAAACTTAACAAGCCAAAACACAAACACTTGCAAACCTGAAACCTGCAACCGGGGAACGCCTCATCATTCAACAAACAACGCCAGCGCCCTCCCCAAAAAAAAAACTAAAACGAGACGCGCCCCGCAATTGTTGCAAGCTGAAACAAGAATGGCTCTCTCTCTCTCTCGCTTCAGGTCCCACTTTGTGTGTGCTGCATCTATTAGCTACTTGGCAGCTAGGAAAATACCAGTTGCTTTTGTTGCTGCAGTTTGCACGTGACACAAGACAAACAATTGGCCCCAGACAAGCTACGGAACGTGCGACCAGCCAATGCAATTAGGCTAAAAATGAAAAAATACAAGTAGCAATATCGACAACAACTACCATAACAACAACAACGATGGCACAGTCGACAGCATCGCTGTAAGGATTTGGGGCATGCCTCAGCATCTCTTTGGCCAGCAGCAGCTATGTCTGTTGCTTAATATTGAGTATTTATTTTTCAATACGAATTTCCATACGAATTTTTATTCTTTATTGCTAAAAAAAATGCAAAATTACAGTTTTATTTTAAATTTAAAATAAATTAATTAATTAAACATACTTATTATTTTTGCTCATCTTTTTTAAGTCACATTTTTTTACTGCAACAAAACAAAATCAACAAACAACATTCACAAGATTAACGCGGCACTTACAACAGCAACAACATTAAATGGGTCATTTGAACAGCTGTGCAAGAGGGCGCAGAAACTTCTGTCTGTCTTCCTGCAACTGCAATTACTTTCATGTTTTCGTTGTTTTGTTGTAAGGTGTAAGACCTAAACGAAATAAAAGACAACAGGAAGCGGCTCAAGACTAGCAGCTACTGGGACAACTAACGGCAGCAACTGCCAAAGTTTCCGCCGATAGCCCAGAGCCCTATATAGATAAGCCGAAAAAAACAACGAAACCTGCAGTAAAGTGCAGTGCAGTGCGATGAATTGATGGTTTGGCTGGCAATCCTGTACTGTGCCTGTTCCTGTACACGGCTAAAGTCAGCTGGAAGTAATAAGCGGGGCATGCGGGGACTGCAATGTGTGTCAAGGACAGCGCCCGCCAAACCCTGAGGCACATAGAACAACACAGCGGTCGTGGGAGTTGCCAGAGTTGCCAATTGCCATTTCAGACAGAGAGAGTTCAGCCCCCACACCCAATAAGGAGACGGTTGGTTGAGAAAACCAAAGAACCAAGAAGGACTGACATGAAAACCGCAAGCCACTTGGGTCAGAAATTGACCGGAAGCTCTTATTAATTTGCTATTAGTGATAGACAGACAGGAAGTTAACTTAATTTGTGTGCAGCTTGGCAAAAAAAAAAAAAAGAAACCGAATAAATGAAACAAGTTGCACACGGCGGGTGAAAATAAAATTTTCTAAACCATGCACAGGATATGAAAGCAGGCGGACAGGACTCACACATATGTGTGTCTTTGTGTGTGGGACATCAAAGGCTGCGTTTTATTGTATTTTGTTTGGTTTTTGCTTTTACTCTTACTTTTTTTACTGCTCGATAATAAGCCCAATAATAAAGCGAAATGTTTTTTGGTCAAAATGCAGAAGCTTTTACCGTTAGCCTTAGATGCCATTGATTAGATCAGCACAACCAGTCTGTCACCTAGGCTTTTCAGAAGTCATTGCCAAGCGCAGCTGGATTTCTGGATTGTCGGGCAATTAAAATATTTGCCAATTGTGATAGGTCACTTCCTGCCGGCAGCTTGAACAACGCTTCTAGTTTCAAATATAATGTATTCCCTCAGTCCTTAAGTAATTAGTAGCTGTACATGCAGCATGGGCGCGTGGGGCACATGCAACTACTTCAAAGTACTTCATCTCGTTTGTAGGCGTTTTGTTTTTTTTTTAGTGTTTTTTATTGTATATTAAGAGCCAGATCGCAGGCGAGCGATAACGGTCGAAAAGTAGAAAAAAACGAAGAAAAAAGAAGTCGTTAATGATAAAACCAAATGACGAGCAACTCATGCTGACGGGGGCGGTTAGATATGCGAGTGAGGGAGATATAAAAAGAAAAAGATAGAGACAGAGCAAACAACCTTGTCTGCACCTTTAACTTTGTGCAAGTTCCCGTTTTTATTGCCAACACACAAGTACAAACTCATACAGGGACAGGAAGCACTCCAGGCCAGACCAGACAATAGCAGAAAAGGCGAGGGGAAAAGAGAGCGCGCGCGAGCCCTAGGCCTTTTTTCAAAGACCCTTGCCAAAAACTGAGGTGCGAGCTCTCGATTTTGAGAGAAAGATTATCATATTAGAGTATCAGAGCACATCTCAAGCATGTTGTCCTGCCCTGCCCTGTCTCCGTCCTCTGCATATAGCGAGCACCCAATAGCGACAGCAGGCACAGGACTAACCTACTTCGGAGACAAGCAGTTTCTACTCATACCGCTGCTGCTTCTGTTTATTTTTGTGTCCGTCGAAAGTGATACCAGCGACAGGAAACGGGGACGCACGTGTGCCCATGTTGTATGATTGTCGTCACTTTTTAGCACGTGCTGCTGCTCTCCAACAACATGCATTTATTTCTCCTTTCAATGTATATGCTTTTGGACCTAATTACCGCTAGACGCGTTTCCGTTTGACGTTTGTCCACAAATTTTTCTGGTTAAAAAATAAAATAAAGACATTTTGTCAAATTTTTTAAGCTATTTAAAAAGCAAATATTTTGCACAAAACTAGCTGGCTCGTTAAAAGAAAAAATGCTACATAGTTGGGTGACGGAGTTGGGGGCGTGTGGCTGGGAGACTGGCTGTTTAAGATGCGCCTAATAGTTTCAACATGTGCCGCACAGACACACAATTAGGCAATAAAATTAAATCACACCAACAAACGCATTAAAGCGACAACAGCAATAACAACAACAACAACAAAAAAGGCGTCGTCTTCTTCTCTGTGTGGCAGCCAAGGTGCCACTTGCCACACCGTCGGGTATGCCTGCTTGCTTGCAACTAATTTGCACGCATAACTTCAACTTGAACACAAACCTAGTACTTGCAACTTGGCTGCTGGCTGCTTGCTGCTTGCTACTTGTTACTTGCCACTTGGAGCTACCGCCCATTTCATGGCGCGTGCCTCGTTGACAGTTGCCCTCTCCATAATCGTCAAGCACTTGGCATTAGTTTTTGTGGTGTGACATGCCACATTAAACACACAACCAAAACTGGAATATCAACAACAAAATCATTGCATTTTAATTACATTTGTATGCAACTTGGCATCTGCCTTCCATTTCGATGTCTAATGCCACTTACACTTGGATCTAATACTGACCTAAGGCATCCACCAAAAAAAAAAGAGTAACAATTTTGCAGTCAGATGCAACCGACTGCGGAGTACTCTGAATCCAGTAAAAAAAGTGATGTTCTGAGGTAAAATCCTAAATTTGTATGCAGACTTAAGGTTTTTATAGCTATTTTTCCACAAAATTTGGTGACCCTAGATATTAAAATATGTTATATCGGCTTGCACATCAAAGTATATCGAAATTTGCAAGGTGCCGAAAAAAGTTACCAATATACTCTTTAGTTAGTTTAGTTTAGTTTCGGCTTCAGAGTATAAACACGAGTTCAATTAACCCAATCAACTGTTGAGAGTTGCATCTTTTACAAATGTCAACAAATGCATTAAAGATTTTATTAGCAACACCTAAAGAAACAAATACGTATTCATAGCTGTAGTCCTTTTTAATGATTTTTCAGAGGGCTTTACGACTTTAGGAAGTTTGACGCCAGCCAAATACAATAAGTGAACAGAGCGATCTGCAATCTTAGCGCGATCATGAGCGTGGAGTTCATTATTAAATGCTTAATGAACATCTTTGTCTTTATAGGAATCAAAAAATGTGAAATTAGTCCATGTCGAACAAAACATATGATTTTTGTATAATTAATTTTTAATTGTGATTTAAATTGAGTGCAACTCTCAAGATTATTCGATAATTTAAGTTTAAATATGGTAGTTTTATAAATGTAACCTAGAAAACAGTACGAAATCTCCCTACTTGAAATATTGATTTTATTTGTTTTTTATCAACTCCGATCCTGCCGATGCTAACAAATGATCTAACTGCATCAAAGCTTCAGCTAGTTATCAATAACTGATGTACGAGTTTACATAGAAAATAGAAGTTTCGATACATACAGGCTCAACTAATAAAGTCTACTGTATATATTTGTTTTGAAGCGTCGCTGAATCAAAATCTGTGTTCAATTGAAAACATGTTAATTCGCTTTTTGTGTAACATATTTGATAAGTTTAAGTTAAGAAAAACTTTCGTTCACCAATTTCTGCATGCTGTCACCATTACTTACACTAACCTATTTCGTATCAATAAACTAATCGACGAAAATCGAAAGTGCATATTCTTGCGAGGTTAAATGATGTCAGAGGGTTTTATGTTTAGTTCACCTGCTATAGGTTGTGTATTGAGTATTAATTCCGGAACAAGTCAGCAGTTGCGTCCTTTTAATTGCACGTGTTGATGTTGCCCTCTTCAAGCTGCTGTTTTCTTTTTTTTGTTATTTTTTATTCTTTTAAGCCACTGCCATTTGGACAAGTTATTGTAACGTGCGTTTTTCAGTCAGTTGTCTGAATTTCCTCATGGTGTTTTCCTCAATGCTTCCCGCTCTTTTTTCTTTCTCGTTTCTCGTTTCTTTATGCTTTTTGCCTTTTAGTTGTGCTGTGTTTTGTACAATGAGTTAACGTTAACCCACACATGCACATTTCTCACTTCCCTGGCTGTGTGTCCGTTTAGCTCGCTTGCGCTTCCGGTTGATGGGCGCTGCTGCTGCTGCTCCCCCTCCTGTTTCTAGTCTTTCCCCTTACCTCTATCAATGAGCCAATTGCTTTTATTCTTAACTTCCCCAGCAAACGATCCTGCACACACACACACACACAGTAGACAGAATGACACAATTTTGTTTTGTCATCTGCCCCTGTCCCTGCCTCTTCCACGTTGCACTTTGTGCCCCTGTACCCTACTCTCCCCTGTGCCTGCTGCGCAAGACAAAGCGCTTGCAGCAATTGTCGAGTTGGCCGCCGTTTCCTTTCTCAATGCACCACATTGTCATTAGCCAGCGAGATCGAGTCTCTCAATGTGTGTGTGTGTAATGATCGTGGCAATTAGCTAAAAAATTTTGTGTTTAAGCGTGCGTGTGTGTGTGTGTTTATATGTATAAAAGGTCCATTGTGAGAGCGCTGCACAACATAAATTATGGGATAATCCGACATAAGCGCATTTCCATGATCTTACTCTCTGCTTGCTGAAGGTGTGAGTTTTGTGAGATTGTGTGTGAGTGTTTGAGAAATAGTATTGAGTGAATGAGTGATTGCTGGCAACTTCCTGCACACAGCACAGAAATAAATGCACAGAAATGCACCTAATGCAATTGAAATGGAAATGAGAATTGAACCACACACTAACTAGTGTTGGCTTGTGTAATTTGCAATCGCTGCATGGATATCAAACTAAATGGTACAACACCGACTCAGATTAGCTGACATTCACTCTTTAAACACAATCAATCCCCTGCCACCCCACCAGCACAGACTGGCAGCGATACTGGATTAGGTTTTAGCTAACACGCAAGGTTTAGCTACTATGTTTAGCTAGAAATGTCTGGCATATTGTTTGTGCAACCGACCGACCGAAAGGCGACGACGACACCAATAAGCTTGGGTCCCAACCCCAAGCCAACTTGAGCTGACATGCTATTGCCAAACACAACAGCTGAAAGCTTGCAAATTGTACAGGAATTGATTTGTTTCATTTAATTGTTTTTGTTATTCCATTGTGTGCATTCAGGCGATAGTGTTGCCGGTTCGGTTAGTCGCATTGTCCGCAACTGAGCCCAAACTGCTACTTAATTTGGCACCCAACTGACCTTGATCACCTTACAAACCAAACCATAAAACACTTTAAATAACAATTATTATGAGAATGTTGAAGACAAATTATTGAATTTAATGTATCTTTTTTTAATAATAATCATAATATTTGACTAAGGGATTATATGGTATTTGCCATAACATTGTTATTACTATTCGTTTCTATTAAATATATACTTTCTTCTAGAATATATAATTTCTTTTATATTACTAAGATATATTTTTGTAATTAATATCATAAATAACTTTAACCCTTTATTAATTCGCCATATTATCTAATTTCACAGTGTTAATACTGGTCTAAAATATGATTTTAAATTGTATTTAATTTCGACATGTGACCCACAACTTACTCATTATCCAATTTGAAGGCACTTTCGGTAATTGTGTGTATTTAATCAATCAAACGCAGCCTGTTTTTTATTCTGTTGAGTATATTTTTATGTACATACATATGTCGAGGGACGACTACATACAGCATATTAAGGCACTTCATTAAGATAAAATGTAATTTATCGAAATTCGATTTGATAAAACCTAGGCAACTCTCGACACTACACCGCACTACCCAATAACCCTTGCGCCATACACGTTACGGTTATCTTTCTAGCTGACTGGTCAACATGCCCGTAATTCTCGGTGGCGTCGATTAGATTAACGCAAATGCCAGCAAAAATGTCGCCCCGATGTAGGGGCACTGGCAGGGGTAAACGGAGGCGTACATAAATGCTTATGTGCTTATATTGTAATGTGAGCTGAAAAAGTAATGGGTTTCAATCGGTCGAACGATCGGATGTTTGTCCAGCCCGTATGGCTAAAGTGAGGTTTTCGATAAAAAAAAAATACACACACACACAATTATGCCGAAATTAGATACAGTTTCTTAGTGGGGTGAAAGAGGTGTGGGAAGTATAAGCGATAGGTTGATTAGATCTGGATAAGAGGTGGCCTATAATACGGAATAAAATTGAGCTGTAACCGATTTGGTTTTATTCAGGTTTTATCGTCGTCAAACTGGTCACTTTTTACGATTGTGTTTAACACGGCAAAACTAAAAAGAAAAATACCTAAAGACAATCTAGCTGAAGTAAGTGTAAGTGTTTTAAGCACAGTAGACGCTGTCCCGCTTGATCATGCTCAATAAGCTGTTGGTAATTTGAATAAATTTTCTTATTGGCAAGCAAAGTTGCAACTGACAACTATACACATACACATGAAAAGTGATCGTGTACTTGCATTTCCAAGTCACCGATTCACAGTTGGAGCTAGAGCTGGAATTTCGTTGGTAATCGCTATCAAGCAACTTTCTGAACTTCAACGTCGCAGTCGGCGTTAATGTGTGACTTTTGCTGTGTTTTTCAACGACATTAATTTTGTGTCGGATCTTAAGCCGGATTTAGTTAAGCAGCTCAGTGATCGCCAAACAGCAAACAGCATGCAGCGATCATTAGGCACATTTCCACACACACACGTACAGAGAGAGAGAGAGAGAAGAAACAGAGATGCTCAATCACATATTTTGTTGGCAGCGCTTAGGAAATATAATCCCTATTGTAGATGCTCGCATGATCACCGCTTCAGCTTTAGCTTCCAGCACACCAACATTAGCTACAGCAGCTTTGGGCAGGGCTACATACAGCATCACCTGTTTTACGCCTCAGTCTGGAGTTGTGTGTGTATGTGTGTTTGAATGTGAACGCCATCGCTGTAGTCTGTCTGGTTATTGATATGAACAAAAGTGATTTACTTGCTATGCACTGTAAAAATTTTTAGTGAATTGTAGGGAATATTAACCAAATGAAATGTAAAACAAGTAAGAAGGCTCTAGTCGAGTACGCTCGACTAGAAGATACCCTGAACCCTTGATCATACATATGTACATGTACTATTGAACCAATGCTTGATGGCTTCATATCTCCGGTGTTTCTTAACCGATTTTAATGAAATTTTTACAGAAGTTCATTATTTTGCTTATAGTTTCAATCCCATTAAATGGGTAAAAAATAGGGTAAATTGGTTTTGTGCAAATGTATGTAACAGGCAGAAGGAAGCTTCTCCGACCCCATAAAGTATACATATTCTTGATCAGCATCAACAGCCGAGTCGATATAGCCATGTCCGTCTGTCCGTCTGTCCGTATGTATGAGCGCGTCGATCTCAGCAACTACAAAAGCTAGAGACTCCAGATTTTGGATATGAACTCTCCTAATCCCTAGGCATGACAAGTTTGTTTTAAATTTTCGATAACTTTTCATGTTTACGATATACACATGTAATCGATAACAAAAAATTCTTGAATTTAAAAAAACTGAAAATGAGAATTGAAACTTTGTTTTAAGTTATTAATTGAAGCTTTAATTGAGCTTTAAATTGAAAACTACGTAATGATCTTAGGTATGATTTTTTTTAATTTTAGAGTCTCTACCAAATAAATATAGATATGTATATGTATGTATGCACAAAATTTATTAAGTTATTCACTTAATATAAATTATATATAAATTTAAGTGTGTTTTTAAAATTTATAAATATTTTGTATTAAATTGCTTGCGAGATTTATATCCTTAATTTAACATATTGTTAGAGAATAGAAGATATAACAAAGTCAAGCTCTTAAATTGTTTGGCGATGTAGTGGATGTCTGTCGTTGGCTCGTTATAATGTGTCGCACATTAGTTAGCAGTTAATACTTCAAATAAGACGAGGTTACCGACATTTTTCCATCATTGGGAGCTATTAACAAAAATATGTTGAGTCGACGACGACGACTACGACGAAAACGAAGACGAAGACGACGATGGCAGTAGCCTTTGGTGCATTAGTTTAAGCCGATTGTCGCTGTGACTTGTAGAAATCGTTTGTTGGCGGGGCGACTTATGATTTTCAACAGAGCGTATTAGTAATATGCGCCCGCGACTTAGTCAAGCCCCTTTTGAAATTAACGAAATCAAATGTTTAAAATCTTTTAAATCTTTTAAAAGAAACAACAAAAAAGAATCACGATATATATAAAATAAATAAGTAACGCGGCTTTTGTAAGCTTTCGTTATTATTTATTTTTGTTCGAAAATATCTTCGTCATCCCCCCAAAAATAAAGACACAAATATATATAAAAAATGATTTGCTATATGAAAACACTGGACCCGTTTTGGATTTATTTTCACTTGCCTCTCGGAAAACAGTGGGAAAATACTTTATGCCAGCCCACTTGTCATAATTTTTGAACAAAATTAAGTGAAATTTATGCTTGTGTGCTTGTGGAAAATGGCCCAGTCTTGGATTTGGATGTGATATATAAATAAAAATATAATGCCACACGGGAACCAGATGCGACCAAATTTATATATGTACATACATATATATAAAAACGCCAAATCCACTAATTAAGCAAGATATTAGGTTCTAGGTGACAATGTGTCGTAAAATTCTGAAATGCGCATATTGTAAATGTTATTCATGATTCGTTTTCGTGTTTTCAGAACAGACAGAATTTTCCCGTACTTTGATTAGGCTGCTTAATTAATGTGTTTAAAAATACATGGTGGCAGAGGTGACAGCTTCGAATGAAAATAGTTGTGTGATTGCCAGAGGGGGAAGAAATTAGTTGCGGATTATATGAGATATGAGAAATCACTGTAACGATTTCATGGAAATCTCAATATCGCAAAGCAACGATATCATTGTATTAATTTCCTAAGCACGTCATTTCGTCTAGTTAATCAGAAAGTTTTACGGCTGGTTTTGGACTGCCTTAAGCGCTACAAAGCTTGAACCGCACTTATCGCAATGTCTTACAAATCGTTTTATCAATGTGTCATTAGCTGCGAAACAAAAATGTTTTACGATAGCTTCAGTCACAGCAACAGTAACAAATACATTAAGTTGCACCTTGAGTCAAGGGGAAGGGGAAGGGGCAAAGTGTGCTAGGTGCAAAGGCAAGACAACAACAACAACAAAGGTAACAACAATAACACGCACACACACTTTTGTTGATTATCACATTATCAGAGAGGGCGGCATTTTTGAAACGACCCCCGGGAATAGGGAATAAAAAAACAGAAACAAAAACATGCCACAAAATTGATTTAAAGCCAATTCATTTGAGCCGGCAGTGCCAAATTTACAGACATCTTGATAAGTTGCAATTAACTTAAAGCGTTTCTCGAATGTCACCACGAGTTTCGGCAACTTTGCTTAGAGTGTAACCAAAAATGGGTAGACCAAAAAATATTTGGAAATCTGTATTGTGTTTTTTTTTATAGAAGATTGTGAAGAAGTGTCAATATTTTAGTCAACGGCAGAAAATATCTGTTTTCAGGAGGATTATACTGATAAATATATTATAACTTAAAAACAAGATATGGATAAAGATTTTATTCTATATAATGTTTTTAATAACGAGTTTAGTTGCAATTAAATACGATTGGAAGTGAATAAAAAACTGGTTGCCCTTATTTAAATATCAGTAAATATTAGAAAGATTATTAACAGTTAGGAACGCAATAATCGCATGCAAGCCTTGCCCATTTTCATTATATTGTATAGGTTAAAGTCCAAGTCCAGTTTTCAGTTTCAGTTAGTGTGTCGACCAACTTATGGTAATAATGATTATAAATTATTATAATCCAATCGGATTTGAATATTATATATATATAAATATATATATATATATTTATAAATTAATATATATATAATATTTTTATTAAAATAATCGGATCGTAAGAAGTCGCTGAACTTGAATGAGGGAAGAGGGGAAAGCATGCTGAGACTAAGAAAGCGAAGAATAAAATGCTAAAAATGTGTGTTACAACAAAATGAGATCAGAAGATAAAGAGTTCTGTGTCTGTCTCTGTGTGTGTGTGTGTAAGCCCTGATAAATGCAGCGTGCTCGCAGTCAATGCGGCAACAGTAAAGAGATTTTAAAAAGGTGTTAGACCCGACACACACACACATACACACAACACCTGTAGAAATGAAAGTCAAGACAACAATAAGAAGAGTCTAGGCGTGCCACAAAGCCATACAATAGATGGAGATGAGAGGTGAGAAGAAACGCAACGAGATGACAAACAGTTTGGACATTTATGAGCCGCATTTAATGGACATTTGACTACTGGAATTTAACGAACTCTGCACACAGCGAGTGATGGTCAGAGAGTGGAGAATGAAGAAGTGGGGCTTGCCATCTGAAAGCATTCATGAATTCATTTATATGTATCATGATTCGAATTGTTGTCGTTTTTATTGAATACCGTGTGCGGAAATGAATGAGTCTGTAAGCAGGAAGCTACAAAGCAAGTGCTTAACATTGTCTGTCTATATTTACTAGTCCACCTATTTAAACATGTGTGCGTGTGTGTGATTGTGAGTTTTTGTGGCTATCATCACAATCCAAAACCTTAATCTGAATAGAAATTTATTATATAACAAGTAAGAAGGCTCTAGTCGAGTAAGCTGAACTAGAAGATACCCTTAACCCTTGACCATACAGACGGACAGACGGTCAAGCTGACAAACATACACATACGTGTACTACCGGACCCATGCTTGATGGTTCCATATCTCCGATGTTTCTTAACCGATTTTAATAAAAATTTCACAGATGTTAATTATTTGGCTAATAATTTAATAATGAGTATTAACTCATTTTAAATTTTTCGAAATTCAAGATTTTTTGTTATCGATTCCATGTGTATATCGTAAACCTGAAAAGTTATCGAAAATTTTAAACAAACTTGCTATGCCTAGGGATTAGGAAAACTCATATCCAAAATCTGGAGTCTCTAGCTTTTGTAGTCCCTGAGATCGACGCGTTCATACATACGGACGGACAGGCGGACAAACAGACGGACATGGCTATAATCGACTCGGCTGTTGATGCTGATCACGAATATATATACTTTATGGGGTCGGAGAAGCTTCCTTCTCCCTGTTACATACTTTTGCACAAAACCATTATACCCTTTTTCTACCCATTTCATGGGTTAAGGGTATAAAAATATGACTAACGTACTAGTATAAGCAGAAGGCAGGCAGGCAGCACCTGATATAACTTCTATTATCTGATGTCTTTTGTTTTTTCGTTCGATATCGTGCCGCGTCCGAAATTATCACAACAATAAAACTAAATGCTTTATAATTAGTTGGCAAAATCAGAAGAAGAAGCTACGAATTTTAGATTGCGGCAGTGTAACATGGTTAGAAAGATACAAAATGATTTGTTATAGATTGGGTTTTTACTTTATTTCTTTTGGTTTTGTTGCCCATTTTTTGGTATTTATGCGCATCGATTAAGACACTCACAAATTATATCAAAAAAATTTATAGATATGAACATGTGTTTATAGAAAAACCTACACATAAGCACAGACGCACAAACCCCAAGCATTATTATCATCTAGACAAACACCCAACTTAGCCTTATCTTAATCCCATTCACGATTCACTAAGCGTATGCGTCGCAACACATAAAACTGTCAAAAATAAAACACAGAAAGCACAAAAAAATAAATACAACAAGTAAGAAGGCTCTAGTCGAGTAAGCTCGACTAGAAGATACCCTTAACCCTTGATCATACAGACGGACAGACGGTCGGGCTGACAGACACACTCATATGTACGTGTACCACTGTACCAATGCTTGATGGTTTCATATCTCCGGTGTTTCTAAACCGATTGTAAAATTTAAAAATTTCACAGATAATCATTAATTTGCTAATAGTTTAAATCCCCATTTTCAAGTTTTCGATTATCAAGATTTTTTTGTTATCGATATCATGTGTATATCGTAAGCCGGAAAAGTTATTGAAAATTTGAAACAAACTTGCTATGCCTAGGGATTAGGAGAATTCATATCCAATATCTGGAGTCTCTAGCTTTTGTAGTTCCAGAGATCGACGCGTTCACACATACAGACGGACGGACAGACAGACAGATAGACGGACATGGCTATATCGACTCGGCTGTTGTTGCTGATCAAGATATATATACTTTATGGGGTCGGAGAAACCTCCTTCTCCGTGTTACATACATTTGCACAAAACCGTTATACCCTTTTTACCCATTTCATGGGTTAACGGTATAAAAAGCACACTACATTCTTGTCAAGCATTGTCTTCAGCAAAATAGGAACCCGAGGCATGATTTAGGCAAGAAGACAATGCCGATAAGTAAAAAATTCAAGTGTGTGTATGTGTGTGTGTATTGATACCGGGTACACAAAAGTCAATTAATTCGTTGATTTATTATTTTATGATATACAAAAAATATTTTATTTTTTTGGGTTTCTTTATTTTTAATACCCGATGAGAGCTGCAAACGTTTTTATAAATATCTGAGGTAAGAATCAGACTTCTTTATAAAAAAAACCATCAGCTTATATTGTAGATTATATACTAAACTAATTAAGTAATGTACAAGCTGTTGTGAAAACTTTATTAATTTATTGAGTCAATATTCCTTTGTGGTTTGGATCAGAATACGAATGGTTTTGTGTTCAATGTACACTATAAACTTTACCATGTTAACGTAATTATAAAAAAAAGTACTGAAATAACTCTCCTTTTTTTAAGCTGATTAGGCAATACGTCTGACTGACTAATTTGGCTATAAACATATGCCTGAAACAGACAGTTTAGGCGAAACAGAGTAAACAGTGAGCAAGAGAGACAGTGAGAGACAGAGAGTTAGTGGCACAACTGATGCAGATAAATAATAATAATTACACTCACACAACATAATCAATTATGCCTGCTAATAAATGCTCCGATACACATGTAGTCTATCAATGTATGTATCAATATGTGTGTGGGTGTGTTATCCACAAAATAAGCGTTGCACTAATCACGCCAGCATGTTCATAATTATTTTATCGCACTTATTTGGATTAGTGGAGATATCAATGTTAGGGTGACGGGTGACGGGTGACAACGTCGACGTCGACGTTCGATAGTTCGATAGAAAGCTGTTGACGCCATGCGAACAAAAGTCAAATAATCACAGTTGAAATTGGAGTAACAATTACAGTTACATGGTGTTATCACACACTTATCGTATACTCTCATATCTAAGTAGCCCAATTCTACGTTTGTGTTTGTCTTCTATGCGTGTGTGCGTGTGGGGGGAGGTGATAGCTGTCCTCCACCTTATGTCCAAATTAGCAATAAGCGGCCAGTCGCGTTTGTTGTTGTCACAACACCCAAAGGGATTATCTTATCTGTAAATAAAAGCTCTTCAAACTGAACACTGAACACTGAAACACCAACATAGCTCCAACTTGGATATAGGTTCGGTTCAGTTCTATATATGTTTGGTTGCGAGTTCAGTGATTTAAGGTGAGGCAAGGTTTGGCCAAGACGCATTAGCCAACATTCAGAAATAAGTAAATAAGTACCACATATGTACACACGTAAGTGCATGTGCATAAATATGTATGTACATTAAACCAAAAGCTTATCGAGCTCCAATCTCAGGTCGCAACACTTAGGCAGCACCGATAGGGATTATCTCTTAATCTGCATAAATAGCGAACAAATCGTCGCACACAGCCCTAATTACACATGATTCTGTTTTTTATCATACGTAGAAATGAACCCGTTCTAGGGACGAGCATTTAGCGTTTGTTTGTGTTTAGTTATACACTTAAAACAGCCGCTTTATTCATTTTTTCATTCACTATGCATCTGTAAGTAATGAAGGAAAACATGAGAAGTAAAATAGGTAAAATAAAAAGTTTCCTTTTAGATTTTTAGATATTGAAATGTCAAGTATAACGGACATATTCCGCTTTTTTATTTACCCCAAATTTTTGGGCTTTTTTATTTGAAACGGTTAAAAACAATAGATTTCTATTTGTTTTGTTTTTTTTTTAGTTATTTATAAACTATTTTAGAGCGGAGTGCGCTTATTTTTAATTCAACTTGACTTAACTAAAGTAAAGTTACTATACATTTAAAAATAGCTAAATATTCAAACTAAGTAATAAAAAATTAACTCTTTGGTCTCTATTGCATATATTTTTTGTGTTTAAATCTTTCTAGATGTGTAATTTCTAACAAAACCAACCAAGCCATTAAAAAAATTATAAAATATATATAATATAAAAAAGAATTTTTCTTATGAAAGAAAAGAAAATCAAATATAACAAAGACAGTCATTCTATATTTTAGGAAAAAGTCATCTAAGAAAGCGCATTTAAAACTAAAAATAATAAAAATTTTTATATAAAATAATTAATTTTCTTTCATAATTAAGTAAACAGCAATTAATCAAGTACGCTAATTTTGCTAACTTATCAGTTTTAATTGAAATATAGAAATAATAGAGAGTATTTAAAAATTAAATTCTAAAAATTTATTTTTCCTTCCCCTCCACTTTTGTTTATTTACACTGATTCAGTTTGTTGCCGGAGTAAATGGTTGCTTTTTTTAAGTTCAACGGTGACTAATGAGCAAATATATATCTGAATGAAATTCTTCCCAGCAGATCTTGAGGGGAAAAAACGAGCTCTACACTCTTACGAAAAAAAAGAAAAAATATAGACGCCTTCATACAAAAAAATGTTTTCGCGCAAAAGCACTGCGCTTGAAGATCATTTTTAAATTTATTCGTATATTAAGGTTAGGATTTGGTAAGAGTTGTGGAATTAAGTACTTTAGAGAGATTTGGTGTTGGTAGCTCTCACCTGTTGTCCGGCATTGGCTGCTACCCAAGCTTCAGCAAAGGTTTCCATTGCGCTTTGAAAGTCCATCATAAAAAAATTGTGCAATCGTTTGGTTTGGTTTGATTTCGTTAGTTTTGTTAGTTCTGTTTGATTTCTAGACTCTGTTTGTCAAGTTTTATATGTGCGCTAGAAGAGTTCAGTTTGGCATTAATTGGTCTTGGTTGGTTTGCAATGCATTAATTTGTATACTTTTCGCACAAAAACTAATTTATTGTAAATTGCGATAAGGCCAAAAGCACGCTTTAATTTTTGATTATGGCCAGAAGACGCCACTTGTGCATGGAACTGGGTTTGCCGGAACGGATTCGATGACGCTGCCACAGCTCTCGGTAGCAGCACCGCTCGACGCGACATCATTAGCATTGGCGGCACGGGCACGCCATTTAAGAATCGTTGTAAATATCGGTATCACAGTAAATAGTTTCTGTGTTTGGCTTGTGTTTTGGGTTGGGTCAGAGCACCGTGTCAAAAGTTGAACACCGACGGCGGCGATAAGAAGACCGGCTGCACTTTTGTGTTGTTTTTTTTTTTTTTTTTTGTTTTTTTGCAGACCGTCGCAGCTTGCAAGTTGACGGAGAAAGCAACGCGACAGAACGGATCGAGCTACCAATGACGACTGACGACGATATCGAGAATATGTGTGTTGGGCAGATTCTCTGATTCCGACGACTGATTCAACTATTTGTCAACTGAACTGATTTGTCCGTTGTTGTTTTTTTATTATTGTTGTACTTGTGATAAGAGCAAGCTGTTGTGATTTTTTGTTTACTTTGTTGCTCGAATTCGATTTGTGTTCTCGTTTTTTGATTGTTTGAGTATCTTACGGCTTTTGACGCTCCACTTACATACATATAATTATGTAAATACGTAGTACATATGTACTTGTCTGTCTAGCTTGTCTGACAGCGCCTGGCCATTATTCAAATTGTTAATAAAACTAATAACAAGACACACTGTTGTTAACTTATTCGTCAACGGCTCTTTCACTACTATTGCTGAGCGGACGCGCGTTAAAACATCCTTCTATAGCACAAGTTGTCGCACAACTAACAAATTCTTTCGCATTTGCACTGTCAGCAACGCTACCATTTCTCAGCGCCTCGGCTCGCCCCGCCGCTATACATTTTTGCCGGCGTAAACCGCCCCGACCGGCATTCGGCTACACCGTGTGATGTTCGCTGTTCGTTTTCGTCTCTGTTCATTTGCTACTTGCCTTTGCTTTTGTGTGAGTCACAAAACGACGACGCTCTTTCTCTCTCTTCATCTACTGCGGGCGGGTCTCTCTCAATTTTTGGTGTGTCCGAATAGCAGCAGATCTGAAAAAGTGTAGTATAATGTGGATTTAAAACGGGACTTACGTAAATATATATATTGAGTTATCGTCTTAGGCAAAAATAAACAATAACAATAACTGACAAGAGTTTAAAAAGTGAAATAAATAAGACTAAATAAGCGATTGATTTTAACGTATAATTTTTAATGACGTCAAGGACTCTTTCTTACATCACTTGATGAGGTGAGCAGTCAGTAACCAATATCGCTTACTAGAGGCTTATCTCACAGGGTCAGTCGGTTTATACTAGGTTAGGTTAGGTTAGGTTAGAGCGGAGGTGAGAGGTTGGTATTGAAGGTTAAAGACTATTTCCTCCTTTTCCACATTCCAAAAGCTTCTGCAGAAATATTCCAATATGTATAGCAGTGGTGTCCTTCGACCTCTTGTTGGCTCCGCGTTCGAAGTATTATGGGACTCTTAGCTTGCAGTTGGCCAAGGGCATACTCAAGCCCTCCTTGCCTGGGAGGAAACATTACAGAATATTGCAAATTTAGAAGACAAAACTATTAGGAAATCAGAAACCCCCTGTGTTATATGAATTAAATACCCTTAAATTATTTAAATTTAAAGAGCGTTGGCTTGCAACCATATTGAAGTATCCTAGCAAACCTTAACCCTAATTTCCATATTTTTGAAGCTAAAGTGACATTCTTTGATTTTTGTGTTGCTTATCCAGAAGTTGAAATCGATATTTTTGTATTTTGTATCATCGTAATCTGAATGCCATCTACCTTAGTTGAGATTAGAAATAAGGTAGATGGCAAAATTAAAAAATAAAATAAAAATAATAATGTTTAGTCACAATTAAAAAATATATAAGTTAGAAAACTAATAATTTGTATTAAATTATACAAATCATAAGTTATTGGTAACTTTTATTAAAATTGGAATTCCAAAAAATGTATCTTTTCACAAAAACGTAGTAAAAATAATACTATTCAATATATTCAAAGAGAGAGAGAGAGTTAATGTCATGTATGTGCGTGTGAGCAAAAGAAAACACACACACACTTACACAAGCCAGAGAGTGAGCGAGAAAAAGAGAGGGACAGAGAGCGAAATGAAATGTGAGAGCGAAAGCACACACATAGAAACTGGGGGGAAACCTGTTCCGGCGCAGAATTGCACTTGTCTCGCGACAGGCTTTTCTAAAATATATATACATATATACACAAACACCTAGATCACACCAGTCCTCCCTCTCCCAATAGTAAAACGGCAGCCGCTCGGCTACGCGATTCTTTTACTTTGTGTGCTCTGCAGCGAAATTCAATGGATTTGGCGCAAATTCGGGTGGAATTATGCCAGACACATACACAAGCACACAGATAGCATCGACTGAGCTATCAAGTTGAGAGTGGGCGTGAGCATGGGCCACTCGTAAAAGCGACGGCTAAGCGGACAGCGAATACAATTGCAAGTGCGAGCGATACGGGAATACTTTCGCGCCTGTGCTTGTGGATGAAAGAGTAAATCGTCAACGCTTATTATTATTATATCGTTATGGGGAGCCGAGTCACAGCTACATATAAGAAGAGGCAAAGACGGAAGGAGCACCCACTACTTATTTAGCACCACGGCGAATGGAATTGGATGGCGAATATGCCTTTGTGTGTGTCCGTGTTTTTTGGGCTTGACACGAAGTTTGGTTTTTGACCACTTTGCTGCCGAACCTGCTGAATGGCAGATAAGAGCGCAGATAATGCGCGCGCATTACATGTGATTAGGTGTTTCGACGAGTTGGGTTTAGCCAACCACTGCGTAGGAAGGCCGACGACGAGTATACAAGGCCACTACCTATATACATACATTCTATATATTTAACAGGATATTTTTACATGGCATTTTCGGCATTTCGGTGTAGTATTTCGGCACGCTATTCCGTTATAATTACTTTTAGTTGTCAACTCTTACGAAATTGCAACTGCACTTTAATGGAATATCTAAATTTGCATACCTACACACGTATACATAAATCAAATTGGGTATAGATATCCAATATTTGTATTTTCATGATGAACACATTAATTGTCAATTCAGATGCAGATTATCAGCTGGAACATGAGCTTTTTTGTCATCCCCCTGTATCCGCTTTCCAACATCGCTGTATACAAAAAAAATCATGAACGCTCTCCTTTTCTCTCTGCACTGCCGCTGCTCTATTTCGGTAGCAAACTTGCTCACACACACAAAGGCATAAGCACATACACACTCGCATACATCGAGCAACACTCGCTCTCTCCCTTTTGCACTTTTACGTGCGTGCCAGAGCGAGATAACCCATAAAAATGTTGAGCAAAGCAAAGATGAGCAAAGTGTAAACGTAAACGAAAAACGGAAAGCATACAGCAACAACAAGCACAACAAAAACAGCAGCAAAAATATAACGAAATAAACATAAAAACGCCGGCAAAACCAGTTCGGATAGACTCCGCCCTCGGCGTACGCTGATTGGCTAAGCTTTGCCTTTGCCCAAGACTTCATCTTCTTTTTATTCGCTTTGCTATTTGTTTTCTTGTTGTTATTGCTGTGCCGAATGCTTGCACTGCTTTCGCTAAATTGTTGGTGTTGCTTTTTTGTCTGCGGTTTTATCGCCTCAAACGACGACATCGTCAGCCCTCTTGATGTACTCATGCCACCCTCATCGCCAAATTAAGTGGAGTTGCACACTGCCAACGTCAATCGGTGCCGAGGAAGGCTTTAACAAATATCAAGCTTTTAACTATATATCTATTTACATCGAATTTTGAACAAACCTAGGTATCTATGTAGGTTCATATGTAGAAATGTTAATTGTTAATTATAAAAGCAAGAAAAGTCGAGTTTAAAATTATTCTAAAGCAGAGAAATCGTGACAATTATGCTTTCATTATAATTTTCCAAATTTTATATTAAAATTATCACCTAAAAATATATACAATAAAATTCACGGTTAATCCAACTATTTCCGTTTATGATTTATTAGTTATTTTTTTATTATTTTGAAAGGTGTAATACTATTAAATAACGAAATCATCACTTTTCGTTCGTAATTAAACATTTTTAATTTCAATATAAAACCTTTTTTGTTTTAATATCTCGAATACCCTCATAAAAATTATGGCATTTGTGGCTTTTCATCTATACGCATGGTCTGCTAGAAATGTTGGGCCTACTATAACAATTAATACAAATTAATTAAATAAAGTAAATATTTCCTTAGCTGCTAACATACTTTGTATGCAGTAAGTTTATACATATATAGAGTGTAACAGTTAAATATGGTTGTATACTTTTCTTCGATTTGCGTATAAATTGAGATTTAATATTCCTTATGTGTTGATTACCATAGTATAGACATTTCAAGCCCACGCACTTTAAATATATTTAAAATATATTTTATATTCTTCTACTGCTTAACTTTGATTGAGTTGAGTTGCATGTTTTGGAGTTAAGTTAATGACGTTTCGTTGTTAAAACTCACATTGTATAATAAATGATTGATATGAATGGTTTTGTGCAAAATTATGTAACAGGCAGAAGGATGCTTCTCCGAACCCATAAAGTATATATATTCTTGACCAGCATCAACGGACGAGTCGATATCGCCATGTCCGTTTGTCTGTCCGTCTTTCGATCTCAGGAACTACAAAAGCTAAAGCCTCCAGATTTTGGATATGTGTTCTCAATGTGTTCTCAATCGCTATGCATGACAAGCTTGAAATTTTTGATAACTTTTTCGGTATAGGATATATACATGCAGTCGACAACAAAAATAATTTGGTAATTTTTATTAAAATCTGTTGAGAAACACCGGAGATATCAAATCATCAAGCATTGGAACAGTAGTAGTATCTTCAGTCGAGCTTACTCGATTAGAGCCTTCTTGCTTGTTTTTTTATGTTATTACATAAGGAACGGTGTTCTTAAAACATATATATCTATATATATATAATATATATATATATCTATTTATTCATAAATTTTACACAAACATACTTGATTTAAGAGTAGTTTGTTTGGTATTAGTCTATATTAGAACTTTGGCTTATTATTTGGTACAAATATTTCAAACCTGCTAATAAAATACAATCGCAATAACAAAATCTTAAACAAGGAATAGCGGCTGGTGGCTGTCAATCTGATATTTACAGTTTTCAAAAATTCCTCAATTATTCGATGATTTCGCCCATTTTCAACTTTACTGTTAGTTTAAGTAAGCTAATAATTCTCCACGTTTAATAAAGACTCTAGGAAATATTAAAAATATTTACTATTATTACACTCGCAGTTGTATAATAATGTTAAAGTCTTGAAGTATTTAGCTCTTATAATTACAAAGATAAACATGCAAGTTGACTGTTAACACGGCTCTCTCATCCCGGTTGATGCTAATTAAGAATTTATAAAATAAGAGGGTACAGATTGTATTAATGATATTTACTTGTTATACTACAATAATTATTATATAATATTATTTAATTTAATTTAAGCTAGCTAAGAAGAACTAATTCTAATTCTGCAAAAATCATAATGCTTAAAAGCTAAAAAATATATCAAATTGAATATGATTAAACTTAATAATTATTTAATAAAAAAAACATAATGAGTATATCGGTAAAAATGATATTATTCATTGTTAAAGAACTTCCACATGCTGTGAATCTAAGCAAAGGAAAAATCAATAATTTCATTAAAGTTGTTTCGGGCAAATATACTACCGACGCTTCGGAAGCTGCTGCTGTATTACTATTCATATTTTCTTTCGCGAGACAAGCCGAAACCATAGCGCGATTTGGATGGCGGGTCGAAGTAGCAGAGGCACATACAGAGAGGAGGGACTACTACATAGATGTGCTCACCATTACATTACATATAGTGGAATTGTTCAATTTTAAGCAAAAGGCAAACGCATGGGCTGACGGGGACCAGATCCCGGACTTGGACTCATCATATGAACTGTTCTGTTGACCCTATCACTACCAGCCCCCTTCCCCCAACCAATGGGTGGGCCAAACTTGTGTGTGTGGCGTCCACTTCTTATTGTTATTACTTAATGTGGCACCATCAGCCGCGTAAACGGTCGTTGCCGTCAGCGTCGTCCTTGTCATCATCATAAACTTCATCTTCATCATACGCTTCTTTCTCCTCCTGAAATGGCACAATAATTCCATCAACGCTGGCGGCAATTTCTCTCTTTGTCTCTCTCACTAGCTCTTCCTCTCTCCCTTTCTTTATCTGCTGAGCATCATCATTGTCAACGCTGTGGGCATAATGACAAAAGCACATTCATTAAGTTTTTGATTTCTGATTTTTATTGTTGATTAAACGCCCCTGCCACTCTTGAAAGCGAATGAAGGCTACTAGCCAGGCTAGGAAAGGGATGGAAAGGGTGGTAAATGCCTGAGAAGGATACAACGACACCAAAAAGCAGCGATGATATGCTCGCATTGTCCTATCTATCGTGCTGAGCACTTCCGGCGAGAGCGTCAACTTGACGTTTCCGTTTTTTGGCTGTGATGCTGTTTCCAGTTTCCCACCAGCAGCACTTGAGGCAGCTCCAGTATCTGGCTTATCACCCGTCACCCCGGAAGGGGTATACAAAAAAAAAAACATACATACATACATTATATACATACACGTATATATAAATTTATAGTCACATAGCACTGTTAGCCAACCAATTCGAGTTTTGATTAAATTGTATGCAGCATTATCCTTACATGGCAATCTGTTGGTATGTATTCATATGTATACACAAACACACGCACATACAAATAAACTTTAGGCACATAGCCGAACTGAAGTGGTTCCATTCGCTTAGCTCAAGTATTGACTTCGCCGAGGCGTGGGATGGGGCTGGGGGTTTGGCACTAACGCCTGGCGGTGCCATTGGAGTTCTCAGACGAGCTCTCTGTTGCATGCGCCCCGAAATGCGCCTGCGCTAATTTAGGGTTTTGTTTTTCGTTTTCGGGTTTGTATGCTGTATTTTTTTTATATGCCATGGACTACATGTACATTTCTATATACATCAAAAAAATGGGTATGTAATGTACACAAATACATTTCAATAACAAAAAACTTGTTTTATTCATAAGTAGGTTAAAGTTGAACAATTTTCATATTTGTAAAAGTACTACCTTAATTCAACTTTATCACAAAATCTAGAGGTATTTTTGTATTAATACTAGCTGATATATACCTTACATCGGTAAATGGATCAGACATATATTTTATAATTTGAAAAAGTTATTATACAAGATTTAACGGATTATGATACGTATTCTGTAATATGAAATAAGTAAAAAAAAAAACCGGACAACCAAACAAAGAAACTTTTGTCAACTCATTTCAGTATCTCTATCTTTCGATTGATAAATCTCGCAATATTTCGTATTAAACTTTTAGATTTTGACTATATATATATATGTATATTGCTAATTGCCATTTGGAATTTTCGTGATGGTCGCATTGTAGTGTAATTAATTTGCGAAAATCATTACGCTTGATATACATTTCTGAAAAGAATTATTTATATAAAGCTGCAAATTAAAAAAAAAGCACCACCAAGTTAGTTTTATTACGGGCAAGAAAACAAACGATAAGTTATGAAATTTATTTACCCTAGCGATTAAAGTGGAGTAAAAGTTTGATTGGTACTATACCTCGAGCATTTTTTTTTTTTTTTTGAGTTTTAACAAATGTGGTAAACATGCAATATAAATAATAGCTCTACTTATGCATCCTTCATATAAATTGTTATGTTTACCAAATCTTCCTTTTTAAAAGCATGTGCTTAATATATTTTACTGATTATAATATTACTTTAAGAATTCAGAAGTAAATAGGCAAGATTTTATTGTTATCGATTACATGTGTATATAGTAAACCGGAAAAGTTATCGAAAATCGTAAACAAACTTGTCATGCCTAGGGATTAGGAGAGTTCATATCCAAAATCTCTCTAGTCTCTAGACTCTAGCTTTTGTAGTTCCTGAGATCGACACGATTATACATACAGACGGACGGACAGACAGACAGACGGACATGGCTAAATCGAATCGGCTGTTGATGCTGATCAAGAATATATATACTTTATGGGGTCGGAGAAGCTTTCTTCTGCCTGTTACATATTTTGCACAAAACCATTATACTCTTTTTTTACCCATTTCGTGGGTTAATGGTATAAAAACCGGAGATATCCATATGTGTACAGTCTGTCAGCCCGACCTTCTGTCCGGTGTATGGTCAAGGGTTAACGGTATCTTCTATACGAGCTTACTGGACTAAAGCCTTCTTACTTGTTTTAAGGTGAGATAGTTATAAACATATTTAGTTATATTAATCGACTGATTCGATGCACAACATTTCTCAATGTACATCAGTTTTGATCGGACCCTACTGTTGTTTTAATTAAGATTCTTTTATAGTATATAAGTCCACTTATATATAAATTGCCAAGCAAGTTATCCTTCCGACGTTTGTTTGGATTCAATTGCTATTGTGAATTTCGCACACCTTCAACAAAACTTGTTCTTGGTCTGACAATGCTCATAGCATAAAACTAAATTTGAACATTATTAACGATTATTGTTTAACTTTATTTGTACATTGCGAAGTAAGAACGGTTTTTTTTAACTTAAAACCATTCATCTATATACATTTTTAATGCAAATTTCTTTATTCTGGAAGCCATAAGTGCTGAATGGCAAGTGCACAATTAGCAATCCACATCAGTTACTTAAACTAATGTTAGGAAAAAAACCATTAGAACTCAACTAAGCATGAGCTCAATCTACTTTAATGACTAATTTAAATCATTTTAGTGCTTTTGAATATGAACATAAAAACTAGCAGCCTAATTTTTTTATTACGTATTAATAAAAATATTTATTTATTTTACTCTTAACCTTGATTGTCTACGATAAACAACTTTTCATAGGAACTCATAGTTGGTATTAAAAACACTCTAAATTAAATGTACTTGTATGCAACGAGTTTAGGTTTTTGTTTTTAAAACATTACACCTTACTGTTATTTATTTAAAGATAACCTTGACTGGTCGAAAAAACTTACTTCAATTAGTATTCATTTATTTATTATTTTTTTTTGTGATTGGTGGGTTTGGGGCGTTGGGAGGTGGCTGTGTTGTTAATAGTGGGTGACACATTAGCTGACATTGGTTGGCTGTTGGGCTGTCTCGATTTTCCCACCCCTGATTAAATAAAGAACCACATTAACCACTTGAGGTAATTGAAAGCGATTGGGAAAACATGGCACAAGTACACACACACACACAGAGACATAGTGCCGTTGGTATATATCGATAACAATACCGATAGCTATATGCCCATAACATTGGTAAGCATGTCGCACGCCGATCGGCAAAAGGTTCCACTTGAAAGACTTAATTGATTTAACTGATACTGATGCCAACTGAACAAAACGAAAGAAACACTCAACAAATCAATAGATAAATTCCATGTTTCGCTGTTTATATCGCGTCAGGTATCTGGTATCGGATGTGGCACTGATTGCCGTCGCAACACCTTTCAGCCCCTCCATCGAATGTGTTATATGTTACCGTTAACCACAACTTCATGCAGCCCAACCCTCCAGTTTCCACTTATTCCGAACCATGACAACTACCACGCGTGGCTTTACGGCATCTTCAAACACTTTGGCAATGGCGGGACGAAAACAACCGTGAAAACACGCCATCCAACAAGATACGATACGAGTATCGATTTGTAAATTTCTAAAATGGTAAGAGATAAAAGCAGCGCTTTTGACTTTGTGAGCTCTCATTTTGACAATGAAAATAACTAAGCAATAAAATCAATGTTTCAATTGAGAAAATATGCCACATAATACACTCGAAACAAAATATGAATGCTCACTCTGTTCTAGTACTAATGAGTAATGAGCTATAGCCGTAACCAAGTTCTTTGTGTGATGCCGCCAAACAATGTTGACAGAAATGTTGTTTATCGCGCTTATCACGATCAGAGAGTGACGGGAGAGTACAATTGGTGATGAGGTTGTCTGGTATTTGCTGACATTGTCGCTCTTTTGGTTAACAAATCCCTAATTAAAAAGATACCAAACTTTAAGGGAAACCGGCTCAGCAACCCGACATAAAACCATCAAAAATATGTTCGTGAACCGTTGATCTCCTTGCATCAACTAGCAACGCCCATTTGGCAATTATACAACAACAGCAGCACTTGACTTTGTTTGCCAATACAATTGAGTTCTCGGTCTAGGTCTATGTTTGCCGCATGTGGACTCATTTTCCGCATACCCTAGCCCACCTTGGTTGACAGTCCCTTGGGATGTTAGCGCGTGTGCCGCTTTTTGAAATATATGTGCACTTCTCAATAATGCTTGAATAAGCAAGAAGAAGAGTAAGCTCGACTAGAAGATACCCTTAACCCTTGACCATACAGACGGACAGATGGTCGGGCTAACAGACATACACATATGGCTGTGTAGTTCTGTACCAATACTTGATGGTTTCATATCTCCGGTGTTTCTCAACCGATTTTAATGAAGTTCATTATTTTGCTTATAGTTTCAATCTTCATTTTCAGTTTTTTTAAAATTCAAGATTTTTTTGTTATCGATTCCATGTGTATATCGGAAACGAAAAGAGCTATCGATAATTTTAAACAAACTTGTTCTGCCTAGGACTTAGGCGAACTTATGTCCCAAATTTATAGTCTCTAGCTCTTACAGTCTCTGAGATCGACGCGTTCATACATACAGACAGAAGGACGGACGGACGGACAGACGGACAGACAGACGGACATGGCTAAATCGACTCGGCTGTTGATGCTGGTCAAGAATATATATACTTTATGGGGTCGGAGAAGCTTCCTTTTGCCTGTTACATACTTTTGCAAAGAACCATTATACCCTTTTTTTTATCCATTTCATGGGTTAAGGGTATAAAAATGCAAGACTTTAAAGCGACTTTAATCAATCCATTTTGATTTTGTATATGTGTTTTTAAAGTAATTAATCTTATTAATTTATTAATTGTTTTAAAAATGTGGCCAAATTTTTAGAAAAACTTTCATTTAGAAAAGAAGCTATAATAATATAAAATAAATAAAAAGGCTTTAGTCGAGTAACACAATTATTCACAAAGCCAGTATACTGTTTTTTACTCGTTTGATGGGTTAAGCGTATAAAGACCATAAATAAATAATGTTTCAAGTAAAACGCATTAAAATTTTCCTCTTATGGTACGGCTTGTGTGCTACCCGGAAAGTATTGTAATCTCCGGGCGTGAGTTCATTCAAATAGTTTAAAATAAACTAGCTAAGCTCAACAACAAAATTTATTTCATTAACAAAAAAACAAGTATCTTGTGCTCATTTGAAACTTATTTTGAAAAAAAAATAAGACTAGTTGACGATTTATTTTTGAATATTAACTGTAAGTAATTTGTGCTTAAAATATTTCTCAATGCTTTTTTTATGTATACTCTAATATCAAAGGTAGAGAATATAGATTTATTGATTTCGCGCAAGCTCCGATAAAACTTTCGTTTGCTACTCTTTTACTTAGTAAAATGGGTTTCCGGCTTTTAAATAGTTTTCTTTGAAACATAAGCGTGCGTGCATTATGTATTCCCTTAGATCAAATGTTTGGCAAAGAACAACGTCAAAACGTATTATTTGCCACGTATATATCCCTATATCTAATTGTTTTCTATTTGTTAGATTTTATAAAGAATACAATTTTTTTGATGATTACATCCATTTTTATCTCCACTCTGCATTTTACCGTCAATTACAATAATAATTTGTTCCTATTTACTCTTTAATGGTTAAAATAATAGTATTAAGGATTAAAATACATTATAACTCTTGCTTAAATGATGAATGAATGAATATGTATGATTTTGTATGTATAGAAAAAATTTATTCTTGATTTGGTATTGGTTAATTTAAAAAACAAGTAAGATGGCTTTAGTGGAGTAAGCTCGACTAGAAGTTACCCTTAACCCTTGACCATACAGATTGAGAGACGGTCGGGCTGACAGACATATACATATGTACGTCTACTACTCTGCCAATGCTTGATGGTTTAATATCTACTGTGTTTTCACCAATTTTATTAACAACTCCAAGAATTTTCATTATTTTGTTAATTGTATTTTGTTTTCAATCCCCAATTTTCTAAATTTAAGATTTTTGTCGAAGATTTTTTCTTCTGCCTGTTACATACTTTTTCACAAAACCATTATACCATTTTTTTTTATAAATTCATGGGCTAAGAGTATAAACAAATGAAGTACAAAGTTCACAAATTAAAACTGCATTTACCCACCGAAGGTTAGCCGAAGCTTGTTCGCTTGTGTGATTTAGAGCGAATTTAATTTACTTATTTTCCATATACAAAAAGTGACTTATATAACGTACTTGGTATTTTAATAAATAATCGTTTGAAGAAAAAAGAACAACTCAATTTGTATATTTTCATTAACGGCTAAAAGCATCTCTTCTACTGCGCACTACAAAAGCTAAAAACAAGTTTGTTGGCTCAGCAACAACACGACCAGTCACAAATGAGGCTAATGAGGATGTGGGTGATTCTGGTGAGTGCCTGGCCTAAAACAGTGAGCCACCCACTGAGCATAGGTGGATACGACCATATAATTAAGTTAATTGCATGAAAAGCGGAAACAGGTGAATGTCCGGTAGTGGAAGGAGAGAAGCAGGAGGAGAGCTTGACTATACTCGCCGCAGGCGCACGAAACACTTTTAGAGCAATCGCAATGCAAATATTGGTCAGCGTTGACGAAATCAAACGGGATGACCAACAAGAGACAACCACTCTCCCACTCGCACTCCGACTCCCCTTCTCCCGTTAATGTTCATGGACTGGACTAAATAAACATCGAAGCGATGCACTAGCTCAAACACAAAAAAGGTAGAAATCGAAAAAAATTTAATGGGAAAAGCCGGCGCAAACATTGACAATTCAAAATCAAAGCAAATTGTGATAAAAATTAAGGCAAACAGTTTCATTGAATCGTTTGGCTACCGCTTGGCTGAAATGTTATGAAGAGCGCTTACATTTATCTCCTTATCTATTATCAATTATAATTATCTGTTTCTTGGCTAAATGTGACCTCAAGTGGCTGTGTTGCATAGGAGGGGGGCAGATTGCGGCGATCCTTTAAACGATTGCTGCGATCTGTTATTGATAAGTTGAAATTGAAGCATTGAGTTCGTTAAGTTCTGCTGCGATTTGATTAATGTTGACTTGGGTGCGATTTGTGTTTGTTTAGCTATTGTATTCAGCTGTTCAGTTGTTGGGTGCGTTTTGATTAATTTCGGGCGATAAAGCTTAATTGGATTTCGCTAGATAATGGAGCAACTCACGGTTAGAGTGGTCACAAGTGGTCACAATCCCAATGCAAACAAGTAAGAAGGCTCTAGTCGAGTACGCTCGACTAGAAGATACCCTTAACCCTTGATCATACATATGTACATGTACTACTGAACCAATGCTTGATGTATGTGTATATCGTAAACCTGAAAAGTTATCGAAAATTTGAAACAAACTTGTCATGCCTAGGGATTAGGAGAGTTCATATTCAAAATCTGGAGTCTCTAGCTTTTGTAGTTTCTGAGATCAACGCGCTCATACATACGGACGGACAGACGGACATGGCTAAATCGACTCGGCTGTTGATGCTGATCAAGAATATATATACTTTATGTGGTCGGAGAAGCTTCCTTCTACCTGTTACATACATTTGCACAAAAACATGATACCCTTTTTTTACCCATTTCATGGGCTAAGGGTATAAAAACAACAAAACAGCTTCAAATCGCAGCTTTTTCAAAATACGCACGTGCAAAGTGAACAAATAAACTAACGTCCATTAAACAAGTAGCTCAAAACAAAATGCATCCAGTTGCACTTCTACGACTGAGCTCAAGTGATAAGCCCAATAAGTATAATGCGTTGAGTGGGAAGTTAATTGAATTCAACGCATATCAAAATTGTGATATTTGTGATTAAAACAGGGGGTTTGATAGACATGGTGTCCCTTCTTATACAAACATGTGTATATCAAGTAGTGACTTCTTAAATATTTCTGAAGTTTTAACACAAATTAATCATATTTATACTTATACAAAATATGTATTTAAGCCTATTGCAACTGTGCAGCCATGTAAGCCTGCATACTAATTTGCGTCGTCCAAGTTGTCCACTTAAGTGAAATAAATGTATACTTTTGCTTGGCCAAATGGAATTGCTACATATAATGCTCATATTTGTAGTTAGAATCGCGCTCATACATATCTTGCATAGACAACAATGATTGGGGAGGAGGGGTATTGGTGAGGGTATTCTCGCTCCCGCTATCTCAATCCTCCTAAAAGGCAATAAAGTTTATCATGCAATTAAGAACGAATTACGCTGCTAATAGAATAATTAATGCAATTTCCCACAACATTAGGCAGAGAGCGAACGATAGCTGGCCTAGGCCACAGCCAAGGGCGTCGAGGCTGGTGCTAAATCAAGATGAGAGCTACTCACTCGGACTGAGAAGTGGGTTGTTGGTCTGGGCGTTGGTGTGGGCGTTGGTATGCTGTGGATGTTTGTTCCTCACAGTGACAACTGAACTGTCGACGTGCGTCCGCTATGTTTTCGTTCAGTAAAACCCCAAATAATAAGCCATGCCAAATAGGTTTATGTGCGGGCTGGTTACGACTCCATATCTCTCTATATGTGGGTGCGTGTGTACTTGTGTGCGTCTGTGTGTTTGTGTAAGTCTGATATTTCTATTTTTATTTCAGCATCAAACCGCAAACATCGCGTCTGTCTGTACGAAGTGACTCTACGTTTCCTGGCGTCTCAGTCCTGCCAGTGCTTCTGCTCCTTGCTCTATTCCTGGGCTCTACTTCTGCTTTTTGGATGGCAAAGTGTTTTGTGGCTGTACCGCACTAATGAAAATGTCAAGTAAATTCCTGCTTTTCGGACGGAAACTGCTACTGCGATATCGCCTTAACTATCTCGGCTGCTTCTGCCTTTTAAGTGCTGAAGAGCTGAAATGCATTTTAGTTTTGTTTGCCGGCTTCAACTTAGTTTCCGTTTCATGTCGCCGCCGCCGTTTAAAGTTTGGGGTTTGTCATTGTGCGAGTCTGTGTCAACCACTCAAACCCATCGAACCAAACAAAACCAAACTGCTTGGTGCTATGTTGCTATGAGTGCTTCTTATTCATGCATACATTACGTATACGCAGCGAGTGCAGCTTCTGCTGTAAATTATGTGGCTCCTAATTTACTTTGCACATTCTCTTTTTTTATATTTACTTGAATCTTACTTAACACTTCTCTTCAATTTTTTTTTTTTGTAATGCATATATAATATTTTTTTTTGTATTTTGTGTTGCGCTTTGCTTTATTTTATCTGTGTGGAAATTGCTTGTCAAGCGGAAAGTAGTTGTCAAGATTGTTAAGTCCTTATTTCTTTCTACTCCTGTGGATGCCAGCTAATAGCTTCTGCTCTCAGCTGTTTGCTGTACATGTACATACATATATATATATATATATATATATGTTACTTTAAAAATTTTCGTTTGTCTTTAGCATAGACTGGGTCAGAAGAACCGAAAAACTGTTTCCGTTGCCTGCTCAAATTTACCTTTTTACCGTTAAAGCTTTTGCTCAGGTTTCTTCTTGTTGTTGCTGATATTATTGTCGTTGTTGTGTCAGTATAAAATCGTGGTGATGGCACATGTTTTGCAGGTAATGTGCAAAATCAATTTTACATTTAATATATGTTTGCTTAAAATCGTTCTGTCTTTTGCGCAAAATTATACAGAACATTGGAAAATAATACTTTTAAATTAACAGTAAATAATGTTTCGAATTTCAATAATTCGGTTAAACATGCGTTTTATAAATAACAAATTGTACAAAATGTCATGATCTATGAAATAAACTTTTTTGATATATGTAAAAACAATATTAATAAAATTAAACTAAGTGTTTTACGATAATATTTTTGAGGAACGAATTAAGGCACAAATAGACTTAGTTCTGTAGTGAGTACACAGATCAACGATTACAAACTTTTAAAGTAATTGAGTACCACTGTAAGCTGCTTTTAGACGTCTCTCATTTTTAATGCAAATACTCAATGACTGGCACTTTGTTGAGAAAACTACAGCTACAACTGAAAATACTTGCCTCACGACTTATTTTGTGGTTTTATATATTTGCTTATATTGCTTACAGTCACACATACAGACATTCAAACAGACATTAATATAGATATGTAACCGTATGTACACGCATGCGAAATTGAAATGCTACGACTACTGCAGTATACTGCTAGGTGCTTCACTCAGAGCGCAGCTAATTAAGAGTGCTGCCAAAAAGTATGCAACACAAAAGAAAATCGGCTGAGGCAAAAGTAAAACTAAAAGCCGTCAGCATAATAAGTAAGTGAGTGAGTTAGTGAGCGGAAGTCAACCCTTTCAAAGGAACGCCCACCACCACTAAATAGGACTTCTTAGCGCTGTCAACGTCAAGCTTTTGATTTGCGACTTATATTTGCACCAACAACTTCGAGTGCTGAAAAATAAGATGGTGAACGGTGGACGGGGGCCGTTCCTTACGCATTGCTATATAATTACGCATAAATCCTTTTTACACGCCAAGCATATTTTCTGCTACTTTATACTCTTTGTGCCACAGCGCATTTTATGAAAATTTGATTAATCTTATCAAGATACTGACGCTTCCGTCATACGCACCCAAACACATAACCTTTACCTCCCGTAACACCCATCACGTGATGTGATGTTTGCCATCACCCACTTAAAAAGGGTTGCACGTATAACATTATCGGCTACAACAGCAACATCATCATCAGCAGCTCAGCGTCGACGTCTTGTCAGCTGCCGTCGACGCGTCGCTTACGTCAAAGTCACTCTAAACAATAAAAATATTGCGCTTATCACACCGAAGCTTACATACGCTTGGAATTTACGTAAAAAGGATGTCAAAAAGTATTATTAAAAATATTTTTTTGTGTAAATATGTGATTTTATAGGGATATGTTTTAAATGTATTTTCTTTTTGTTGTTTTTATTACTGTTTTAATGAGCACAAAAAACCATATTATTTTTATAAAAAAATCAAATAAACAAAATATAAATAAGCAAAAATATTCTTATGGTTTCTTCTATAAGTGGAGGATAAAAAATATTTAAAATTATTAAATTTTCTTAATACTCATTTTTATCAGATGTAACATTTTATAAGGTCTTATTAGCAGTGTACAAAAATTAATTATCAACAATTTTTGCCTTCTTTATGTGTTCTGCTTGGCTCTCGAGTCTTGCGCCTTCTTGCCTACAAGCACTCATCGGCAGAAACATTTCCAGCTTCAGCTCTTAGCTCCCAGATGTAGCTTGCGTAAAGATGCCTTTGTTTTAATTGAGTTACAAACAGTTTGAAGTGCTCGCCGCCAATATGGAATTTTATTAAAAGCCAAATGTCTTGACTCTTTCTAGCGCTGGACGCTTGGCCCGCTTTGCCTAGAGTGAGCGTGGCAACGGAACAAACTGCAACAGTCAATTAAGTTAACTTATTGTCAGCTTAGATATTATTGATTTATATATGTATTTCCTTGTATATACATGTTCGAATAATATCCGGCAATTATCAGCAATTCATTTGGGCATAAACTAACGCTAACATATTCATAGAGTAATTTGGAAAATCCTTTCGAAAGTACTTGAATGGTCAAAGTAAAAGCTTGATAAGAACTTTCCCCATGTAATCGTCTGACCAATTGTGAAAAAAACGTATTAGTATATATTTTTTATTCGTTTAGCTGAACCTTAGTTTGTACCATGCCCTCTTGCATCCCTCTGCTTCTTGTAAGCGGCATCCTTTCAACGTAAGCTGCTTGTATCAATAAAAATTCGATTGTATATACATGCATGTTGCCCTCTTACAAGTTGCCTTTTTTTCGATTTTGCTTGATTTTCTTTTTATAAATATTATAGCAATGATTTATCATTCTGCTTATTTTATCGTGTAACACACATATACACACATACTCATGCATATATGCACACACATATTTATGTATACACTTTTGGTTTATATTACACATACGCCTAGTTAAGCCTGCTGCCTTTTGACAATATCAGCTTATTATTCGTGTGTGTGTGTGGATGGGTGTGGACTGGGAGTAAGGCTGCTTTTCATATTTTTTCATAAATATTTAAAGCATGTGCCTTGACCGATCCAAAAGAAAAAGAGAACAAGTAAGAAGGCTCTAGTCGAGTAAGCTCGACTAGAAGATACCCTTAACCATTGACCACCTTCACGGACAGAGGCCCGACCATCTGTCTGACAGATATACATATACATACGTGTACTACTGTACCAATGCATAAATGTTTCATATCTTTGGTGTTTCTTAACCGATTTTAATAAAAATTTCACAGATGTTCATTATTTTGCTAATATTTTCAATCTCTATTTTCTAGTTTTCGATTTTCAAGATTTTTTTGTTATCGATTCCATGTGTATATCGTAAACCGAAAAAGTTATCGAAAATTTTAAACAAACTTGTCATGCCTAGGGATGGGGAGAGCTCATATAAAAAATCTGGAGTCTCTAGCTTTTGTAGTTGCTGAGATCGACGCGTTCATACATACATACAGACAGACAGACAGACGAACATGGCTATATCGGCTCGGCTGTTGATGCTGATCAAAATATATATACCTTATGGGGTCGGAGAAGCATTCTTCTCCCTGTTACGAATGTATGTACATTTGCACAAAACCATTATACCCTTTTTTTTATCCATTTCATGGGTTAAGGGTATAAAAATATAAAAATACACACTCCGAAACTCAGTGTTGTCTTGCAATCGCGTTTGCAACTGAAGTAGCTTATCAAATGGACTTATGTACGTAGGTACGATGACTGTCCAGCAACAATGACAACTATTGAACAAGCTCGAGAACTCTTGCACCCTTATCCTTCTTAGCATATCAAGTATCAACTGCCAAACAAGCCAACAAATTGGCAACCACTTGCTCTTGTTGTGCTCCATTTGTCCAGCTTAGTCCCCTTTGTCCATGGCAGGACACTCCACGACTAACACTTGTATGGCAAGCTTATATGTTCGTTTATATATTCCATAAACGTAATCGACTTGATATGTTTTCGCTTTTGCTTCTTACCACCCTTTGCTTTTTGTATTGTTTAAAAGTTTTTTGCATTTAAGTTATTATGAGCACAATGACAGAGTTTGCTTATTTCATTTGTGTCCATGTCATCCGAAAGCTGTGACCATAATTTAAGTACTTTGTCTTTTGGCTGCTCAGCGTTGACTCGTTCTCTCACTCTTTTTTGCCATTAAGGCCAAAGTCCTAATTGGTTATGTAATTGTTGGCATTAAGTGATTTCTTGTTTATTTTACGGTTGCGTGCATTGCAATTGAAATTACTTTAGAGCATAGATCCAACTGAATTCGTTTAAAAGCCAAGTTTGTGCAGATAGATGCTAGTTGAGGGCTTAATTTGGAAAGGCAACTTTCTGTAGATGGAAGTTAGATTGCGGTTCTTCACACCACTGATGTGGAAAGAGACAAAAAAATAGTGTTAATTAATATGTCAACTGAAAAATGTCTTATGATGCATTTTTATACTCTGATACCGAAGGTAATGATAACAATATTGGTTTTGCATAATGTTCGTCATGCTGTCTGTATGAACAACAATTTTTTCGACACATCATTTGGGGGAAGCTAGTGATTTCCCCAAAAAATCTGCATTAATAAAATTTGTATGCTCACATCTGCAACCAATTTAACGAAACTGCCAAAGCTGTTGAGCTAGATAGATAGTGACATCCCTGTATAATCGGCTTCAAAACAAATGCCACTTTCACCCCAGCGGCCCTCTCTCCCTCTTTCTTGATATTAATTGATAAAATATTTCGAAAAAGTGGAGCTTATTTAATATCTTAACAATTAACAAATCTGCAAAGTAGGAAACATAAAAAATGTTGAAATTTGTATGGAAACTGAAGCAGCAAAAATATGTGTATGCCTAAGATAATTTGGTAAATAGTATTATATTGTACCTAAACACAAGTACTGAAAATTAAAAAGGGAATATGTTTAGAAAAGTTTTTTACTATTAAATGCGCAAATGATGGGCTAATTAAAAATATAAGCTCCTGTTTTGTTGTGCAAATTGGCAAACACCGAAAAATAAAAAGAAAAGTTTAAACATCAAAGAAAATGTACGGTAAATTAAAAGGCAGATTAAAAATCGTAAGAGAAAAAAAAAACAAAAATATTCATTGCATTTGTCAAAGAAAAAGTTCACAATTAAACAAACACAAAAGGGAATATTCAATAACTGTCAAGAAATAAAAAAGAAGAAAAATGAGTGGACCAATTGAAGCTCGAGAGCATTAACAACGCGAGGCAGGACAACGTTAATCGCCTCTTTATAATTTTTCACTTTTGTAAAGAATCAAATCTGGAAATATATAAGATGCTTCGATGCTTAACAAAAGAAAAAGCCGCTGTTGGGTAAAAATATGCTGGACCATTAAAAGAATTAATAGACAGCAATGCATTCTAATCCAATAAGCTCGCCTGGGAGCGAGCAGAGCTCAGACCAGTCGGCTTCCCCCAATAAACTAAATATGTTGCTATCTACCCTTTTTTTTTGCATATTGAGCACCCTTAAGGAATAGCGCTCAAAATCTAAAAGAAGCGCATCGCTACATCGACGGCGCGCATAAAATTTTACGAAAAACAATAATTATCTTTGTTGACTTGAAGCGTAAAAATAATAAAACGCCGGCGACAGTACTCTGTGGACAATGAGCAGCCCAAAGGAACCGTGGAGCATTTAATTAGAAAACGTTTAATGCCAGACTTCGATGTCCTTACGTTTTCTCAACCGAAAGAACACAGGAACATGACTAGGACCAGTCACAAGTGAAGCCATTGAGTTCCTTCTATCTCTGTCGCATTATAAGAAAGTGGTTTTAAAATTAATATGCTTTTAAACTTTAGCATTTTCTCCCAAGCTGGCAGTCCGTTTGGTTTACTTGAAACACACAACGTATGAAATTTCGAATTGTTTTGGTTATTTGAAAGACAACGTCTTAGTACAAGTCATTTTCCAATTAATTTAGTTTTTACACTAATTATTTGAGTTATATAAGATATATATATATTTGTAGATTTGACGACTTATAAGGGCTGTCCACTGCTCCGTTACCGTGACTAATAAATTGGAGTCTGTTCATAAATCTGGTGTTCCAATTTGGTTTTTGTTTTTGTTTTTTGCCCTTATTGTCAATTTGTATGCCTTATATGCCCTATATTCAGGCATTGCAACCTTAATAAATAATTTGTAACTAAAAAACAAGATAAATATTTAAACACCAATTTAAGACAAGTTCAATAACATATTTGACGTACAAAAACCTTAAATAATACTTAGTATGTTGCCTTGACCGTTAACAACTTCCTTTTATTCCTTAACTTATTATTCATAGAAGATACTAGCGTCCGGGTAGATTCAGAACTGATTTTGGTCCACTCATCCAGCAGAGCATTTTTAAATCCTGTTTGTTGGATATGCTGTGCTTCCGGATGTTATTATCCAGCAGAGGCTACAAGTTCTCAATTTAAATCTGGAGACTGGGCGGGTGGAATTCGCATGTGTGGGCAGTTATAGATAAGCCAGTACTGCTTGGGATCGTTCCTCTGGTATAACCAGAAAGTACGCCGGATTCCAACTTTATCGGTACTTTGGAATAAATTTTGCTTTAGTATATTGAGCTTCACATTCTTGTCCCTTGTTGTTTAAAAAAATACCAATTTTTCCGAGACCGGTGACCGAGATACATGCCAATACTATTGCACTACTTCCGCCATGCGTGACTATTGTCAGGATTCAGCAATTAAAAGTAATTTCGTTCGTCGGCGCAAAAATGTTGAATTTGGACTTGTCTGCAAATATAACTGGGTTCCAGAGCTCCATATCCTTTTTTAAGGGGCTTACGGTGAAAGCCAAGCATGTGCCATTATTTTTTGCACTTATAAAGAGCTTTTTATCAGGTACTTGGGCATGGTACATGGTTCCGCAGAACCCGGCGCATACCATTTGCTAAAAAAAAAACTAAACTAACTACGAAGGGCTAGATTGGTCCATTTAGTAAAAAATCAGAGTTTTATGGCACGCAGGCGTCCATAATGTACCTACCATCGGTCATTGCAAGGTATATTATTGAAAAGAAAAGGCTATAGAACAGTATAAGGAATACTTCCATGGAGCATGGTACGTGGAGCTTTGTTTTAGTTGATTTGCCTTTTTGGTAGGCATGCTGTCTTGAGAAAAATAGTCAGTCGAAATCGAATTTCTTAAATATTTTCCAGCCAGGTATCCCTCGAAGTTTTTAAGCAGTTATACGGTTGATGGGGCGTAAGAGAGTACTTTTCTAAGCATTGCGGTGGCTGTACTGCTTTCCATATGAGAGTAGAAGTTTCGACACGTAGAGGCTGTTAAAATTTTACGATTGGTCACCCCCTATCAACATGACATTATTGAAGAGATCTCGGTATGTTTGTTTTTGGTTATATGACTTGCTTATAGCTAACCACCTACCGCCCATCCGACCGAGGGGCGCACCGCGTATCGTGCGGTTACGAAGATCGCAAACATGTAGACAAATGACATAACACAATTTTTTTAGAGAGCATGCAGAAGTGGTACTAGTTATAAGGTGGGAAAAATCGTTATATAAAGAACATAAGATTCGAAAAGGGTTATGGATAGCATAGTTAGATAAGCAAGCATGCAGGGCTATAGGTAAAAAATTTCTACTACTTCTAATAGGTACAGCAAAGTTAATTTGGTTAATTAGTAAGGGGGAATCTATTTCACCACTTATTAATTTGTGAAAAAAGTTAATGCTAGCATAGTTCTACGATTAGTAAGAGAGGGAAGATTTATTAGTAAAAGTCTACTGTGGTAAGCAGGTAAATTTGTACTATTATCCCAGTTAAGACCCCGAAGAGCAAAGAGCAAAAATTGTTTTTGTACCGATTCTATTCTATCTTGATGAATCCTGTATTTGGGATACCATATACAAGATCCATATTCAAGAATCGGTCGGACACGATGCTCAATTTGAGATTAAAGCAATATGCTTGTCAAACTTAAGCTTTGGGTCCATTAAGATACCCAAATCCTCAACCAAATCGATCCAATGGTAGGTTATCCAGAAGATAGATATTAAAAAAAGGCATTCGCCTATAAAAAGACATAACTTTACATTTACTGCAATTGAGATGCAGTAAATTTACTTTGCACCAAGTTTGAAAATTGTCTAAGTCACTTTGCAGTCTATGACCAGACAGAAGACTTGAAGCTGATATGCATAATTTTACATCATCAGCATACATTAGCACCCGAGAGTGATTGATAACGAAAGGAAAGTCGTTAATAAAAAGCGTAAATAACAATGGCCCAAGGTGACTTCCTTGTGGAACACCACTTTTAGAAACTGAGCCATTAAAATAGACTCTCTGAGTTCTAAAGGTTACATAATCTTGAATCCAAAGAATAAGATTATTGGGAAAACCCAAAAGTTTAAGTTTATATATTAAAAGGCGGTGATTTACCGAGTCAAAAGCCTTACTGAAATCAGTATAAATAACATCAGCTTGCAATTTTTCTTCAAAGCCCTTAATAACAAATGATGTGAATTCTAATAAGTTAGTAGTTGACACGGTGAAATCATAGATTTACAAAGATGTTGAAGATGAGAGGTTATTAGTTTCTCAAAAATCTTTGGGATAGTAGACAACTTGGAGATACCCCTATAATTTTGAGCATTCGATTTGTTTCCTTTTTTGTGCAAAGGAATAATATATGACTCTTTCCAAATTTTTGGGAAAGAGCATAGCTCCACGGACAAACTAAACAATTTATGCAAAGGTTTCAATAGATCCTGAGCACAATACCTAAGCACACAGCTAGGTATTCCATCAGGTCCCGGAGAAAATGTGGGCTTAATAACCTGAAGATCACAAAGTAAAGAATTCTCTGTGATTTCCGGTATGAAAATGCAATTTGAGGCATTAAGCTGATAGGGGTAAGGCATGACGACTGGTTGGAAACAAGGGCTATAGGTCGTTTGAAAAAATTCAGCAAATAGATCGGCAATGGCCTGTTCTGAGTTGGCTTTCACTTCCTCGAAGAATATATTGGATGGAAGAGTCGATGTCTTGCGTTTCGCATTAACGAAATTAAAAAACCGTTTAGGATCCTGCTGAAACTGTAATACACACCTAGTCAGGTAATTCCTGTAACATTGGTTATTGAGGACTGAAAAATTGTAACGAGCAATCAAGTATGCAGAACAAGCTAACGAAGAGCTTGATTTTCTGAAACTCTTGTAGAGTTTCGATTTACGATTTTTTAGAATTGTGAACTCTCTGGTAAACCACACCGGTTTGTTTGACCTGTTTGGCCTTCCATAAGGGACACACAAATCAAATAAAGAATTTAAAGTATTATAAAAAATATTGATTGCCAGGCCCAAATTGTCAGACCCGTAGAGGGTAGACCAGTTAGTAAGGGGCAACAGCCGAGTGAGTTTTGCAAAATCGGTTTTCCGAAATTGATGTACTCGGCTTAAACTATTTCTACTGGGGCATAGCCCCCGGTAGGGTAAAGTGATCGACACCTCCAACGTTGGGTGGTATAAATACTCTGGATAAGATATGGGTTGTGATCGGGTAATGGATGAGGAGGATGGATCCAAAACAAAAACCAGATTACGCATTTTATTAAGAGAATTTGGGATATCATTTATTTGATTCAATGATATCCCAAGTAAATTATTTAAAAATTCATTATGAGTCGAAGGGGTCAGGGCACCAGAGTCGGGAGACGAAATCCAAGTAGCTTCAGCAATATTAAAATCACCAAGAACTACAAGGAAATCGCGATCCGAAAGCATGCAAGAAACGGACATAATAGCAGACAAATGAGCATCGTAAACAGAGATATCGGAAGAAGGGGGTATATAGAAGCAAGTAACAAAAATACCAACACCATTGAAATACAACTTTACAGCAACAAATTCTATATCCATAGAACCACCTACTATTACTGTCTCCGAAGAATAATCAACATCAACAGCAATAAGCACACCTCCGCCACGTCGAAGCGTACGGTCTTTTCTATGGACACAGTATCTGCTGGATACAACTTCAGTACTAAGAATGTCATGCCTTAACCAAGTTTCAGTGAAGGCGATGACATGAAAAGCAAAAGAGTGACTGTTAAGGTATAAACTACTGAGTTTGCTACAAATACCCCTTACATTCTGATAGCCAAGTACTAAGGAAGTCGTTAGTTTTTTGAACTATCAGAATCGAGAGAAGTTTGAGGCAAAGCTACTGGGGTGGGAGATACAATCGGACGCCGATTTTCAGGAAGAGTTAAGGGCAAAGCTACTGGGGTGGATCGGAGGGCGATTTTTTTTCCTGGCAGTATATTCATTCACAATAATGTGCTCCGGCCAAAACTCTTTGCAACATATAGAGCTAAAGGCTGGGCTCGAGACAATGATTTTAAACGACGAGATATTCCTAGTATAATTATTTCATTTTAAAACATTTTGATTAGTTAGCAGAAGTTGATTAAGCTCCCCATATTTTTTTATCAATTAAGAATTCCACAGAACTTAAAGAAAAATTCTGAAATGGGAGCCGCCATTCAATGTATTGAGAAATCACTAGCTAAAATTTTTGGAAGATTCTAACTTTCGAGAGTTCTAATATGTAGTTTCCGCCGTATCTAGTAATTGGCAAAAGAATTTTGTTAACTTAATACATTTTCTAACACTATATCAATGTGGCCCTTTAGAATTGGTCTGTGCATTGCTTACCCAAGATTAAGTTCAAGAAAAAAACTTAAATTTATGTTAACTAAAGGTATATTTGAAGGCATTTGCAAATAAGTCAAAACGAACACATTCAACTTGTATTTTTCTCAGAAATAAATACAATTAATATTGTTCTACGGTTTCGGCATTTAAACGAAGAAACACATTTTTGCCAGCATATCCTGCAGATAATTTTCCATGCTCCTTTACATAACGCTCAATGAAAATCCCTAGATGATATCAAAATCACAGCAGAACAAGCGTGTCAAACCACAAAAAATATGCCGCATGAATATATTAAATTACAAGATCAAAGAGGGGAAAATACCGGAAACGTCACAATCTTAAAATGGTTGCTCGTGGGTGGACTGCTGTTAAGTGGGAACAATGCGACGATGTGGAAGAAAAATTAAAAGGGTCACTACTGGGACTTAAATGCTTTTTAAACAGCACAAACACAAAAAATATTCAGATGAAAAGTAAGGAAAATAAATTCATATTTAAGACCATTTCGTTGGTGGGTGGGTGGTCTTAGGGGTGGGGGATAGGCAACCGCTGCTTCAATCTTTGTTCATGATAAAAAAAAAGCTCACCGATACGCCCCTTGTCTTTTTGCAGCTCTACGGATGGTGGTAACTGGTTTTTAGTCTTGGAAAGCAACGACTCTTGTTTACAAACATAATCGCTCAAAAATTAAGTTTTCGAAATTGCTTTTATACTCTGATACCGAAGGTAAAGAGTATGACATGTCCATATTGCCTGTCCGTCTGTATAACTTTTTGAAAACCCATAAATATCTTTGTATATGGGTTACATAAAGTAACAAAAATGGATTGGTACTCCCACTAAGTGGCTGGTAAATCAATAACTGATAATCTAGAGCTACCAAATTTGATAAGACGATAACTTCTGGTGTTCGCCTATATATATTTTTAAATAGATTTTAATCTAAGCCTAAATTTGGAACCAAGACATCTTGCAAGCACTGGTGTCAGAGTATTTCGCAGTCGTTTGCGCCTGGCTGCAACAAAATAACTTGTTAAATTAGCTGCATATACAGATATGAAATATGGCGAGAAGACTTTGTGCTTAACTCAAAACTGTGAATATAATATATAATAGTATAGCCCATCCGAATTTGAAGTAATAATATTATATATACTTTTTTTTAAAACCCTGTTTTTTTATACGATTTCACTGTGTACAAAAATAAGAGCGTACAAAAAATAATGACAAAAAAACACAAAAAATTAAAAAAAAAACAAAGCAATTGGGAACGTTATTTTGTGGTTGGGAGAAAGGTCAACCCTGTGCTGGATTAAGCTGCAAGCTTAGAATGCTTAAGTGGGCATGGACAAGGATACTTACAACGGATGCGCACAAACAATCAGAAATACGCCTAAGCCCTATCCCAAACAAAGAACTAAGGAAAAGTACGTTATCAAATGTAATGGAGAATGGTCATTGACTATATAAAGCGGTTGGAAAGAGAGTTGTGGGTGGGAGTAGCGCGCTATGGCGACCGGGTGGTCCGGGTAAGAACACGTCTCTAATTGCGCTATGGAAAGGACTCGCGTAAAAAGTAAGAATTAAAATCAAAAGAACGAAAACAGGAAAAAGAAAAAATCTTGAAATAAAACACAACCACAATGAACTCAAGCGGTTGGTTTGTTTGCTGCTGCTAAGCTTACTTTTCCGAGCAAGTGCCGTGACCGTCAGTTATAGGAAGCAAAAAAATGGAAATGGAAAAACGAATCAAAAATATAAAGCATGGGAATTAAAAATGGTCATGAACGTCGACGTTTGGCTAAACAAAACAAATGGAAAGCCAGCGACCCGCAGCGGCCACATTACAATTGCCAAATTCTAGGCTTAATCCTTTTTAACTTCGAACCGTGTCCGTCCAACCAACGCAGCTCATTATGCGCGCAGCGCCCAATGCCAATTTTAATGGCCCAAATCCGGGCCACCAAACAGACGAGCAGTTAACTATTGTGTGGTAAAACCACGCTGCTTTTTTGATTAATTATGTGCGGAATATGAATGGTCCGAGGAATTTGGCTGCACACACAAAAGTAAACGCTGCATTGTATATTTTGACATTTGCTTTCTTGCATTTTGGATAGTTTGGATTGGTTTGGGTGATTAGGGCGGCTGCACCTTGTCTGGCGACCGTCCAGCCTACCGTACCCATTCTGCAACCACTTCATGCTAAATTTATCAAATGCGTAATGAGCGCACGTGAGCAGCATGCCACATAGAGGATGCCACAGGACGGGAGGATGCCACAGGACGGGAGGATGCTTATGCTTTTCATTTTTTTTTTCGTTATTTTACTGAAGCACTCGACGACTCTCGCCTGTTAATTACAACTTAAATTGACAGCAAAATTGGCTAGCAAAATTGTGGGTTTTTCATGCGGTCGGCATATTAAGCGTAGATGTATATTTCAAGTATGTCCCGAACAGACAAATGAAGACTTAAGACCCCGTACTATATTTAAGGAAAAGCTGCGTAAAAATAAAACTCTTTAAAATTAGCTAAAAATGACATGGCATGGGGGTAAACATGGGGGTTGACAGCAGTTAACCCTAATTTGACACAGGAAGTCACAAATAAATACATGTATGTTTATTAAGGGTTAAGGCAGAATACAAAAAAAAAACATTCAAAAGAGTATAAAGAATGATTCGTAGCGTATGCTAAACGCCATTATGTCAGGAATATCAATAAACGAAGGGGGTGATAGCTCCGGCGGAAACGGAAATCACAACAAAGTGCTGACATGTGCCGCGGTTAGCAGACGTTTTTATACACATGCAGGCCCAATTTGTGAGTGGGTGGGTATTTGTATATGTGTGTGTGCGTGTATTGTGGTGTCAAGCTCCTTTTCATGCGCAAATTGAGTGCTTAAGCGGTTTAGTTTACACGACTGTTTGGGCACGCCGCGCTCACACATGGGTGGTGGGTGGCAAGAAGGAGTTAAGGACAAAACGGAAATTGTGGCGCCAATAGCGCGCAGCATTCGTCTTAACATTACACATACATTCAAAAACATTGAAATCTTTTCAATACCCAAATATTTATAGGCATGCTTTTTTAAAATCTTAACAATATATTAATGGTAGATATTGTCTTTATTGAAACTACAGTGGACAAGAATATTCACCTACATATACTTAAGGAAAATTTAGCCCACAGTGCGAAAAATTGTTTTTGGTTAACAAGACAATGGTCCCAAGCATAAGACGGGCTTAGACAGTCCTAGCTTATCTGAAATTTCTCGCATATATTAACTCAACCAGCCAAGTCTTAAGATTTAAGTGTTACTGAGAGTTTGTGGGCACTTCTGGAGATAAACATGTGGAAGAAAAGCATATACAACAATCTAAAGAATGCTCACCCCTAAAAATTATTTTATTGTATACTCTTTTTTTAATTTTCAATGTATTTAAATGAGTAGGTTTCTTATTTCAGAACTTCGGATTAAAATTACAAGTAATCAGCGTTCTTATGATATTTTTTTCAATATAACAAACTTCATTTGACTATGATTAGGCATTTCAGTCTTTGCCACATTTCGACCATAGACTAACATACAACCAGACTTGAAATAAGCAGTGGTATCACAGATCAGTTAACATAAAGATCAGTATTAGAACTTTTCAAGTTTCAGTAGTAAAATTTTTGGAGCAGAGTTGAAGCATACAAAAATAGCGAGTAGCGGACAGTACCCTTCAATCGCAGAACAGCTGCTTCTTTCTTGATTCTTCTTTGCCTACACTGTTCGTCGTGACATCCTATTTGATTTGTTTGTGGCTTGGCCATAAACACGAAATATACACAAATATATATTATATGTATGTATTTGCCTGATATAGTCCAGCGACATGGGGCTTAACATTGCAAAGAAAAAACTATTAAGCAAAATAATTTTAAATTCATTTTAAAAAAATGTCTTGTTTCAGTAATTATTATATGATTTTAATGAGATTCACAAATTTTAATGTCCTTTTATGAGATTTAATATCTATTAATTTTGTTTTTAATAAATTAAATATTCAATTGTTGAATGAATTCCAAAACCTTAAATATATTTATTAATATATATTATTATTATATTTAAAGTATTAAAATACGAAGCTTAGTAGTACGTTTAATAAATTAATGACGCAAAGTTCTCAAAATGTATACTACCCTTTCAAGTCAGGCAGTAGTCTGTATGATGGCCGACTTTATTATTTTGCAACTTCCTTATGCACCAGCTGGCTATAAGCGAGAGCCTGGGAAAGAAACTGATGAAGATTACTCACTATTTCTTGATTTCTCTTCCTGTATGACTCGACCACGCAGAATGTTAAACAACTTAACATATCACTGCCTATTTCCAGTCTTGTTGTATGTTAGTCTATGGAGAAAGGATTTATTTTCTCAGTGTAACAACACAAAAAAAAAACAAGAAAGAAGACTCTAGTCGAGTCAGCTCGACTAGAAGATACCCTTAACCCTTGACCTTTCAAACGGATAGACGGTCGGGCTAACAGACACACACATATGGCTGTGTACTTCTATACCAATGCTTGATGGCTTCATATTTCCGGTGTTTCTGAACCGATTTTAATAAAAATTGTACAGATGTTCATTATTTTGACAATAGTTTCAATCCCCATTTTCAAGTTTACGAGTTTCAAAATTGTTTGTTATCGATTACAAGTGTATATCGTAAACCTGAAAAGTTATCGAAAATTTGAAACAAACTTGTCATGCGTAGGGATTAGGAGAGTTCATATCCAAAATCTGGAGTCTAGTTTCTTTGGTAGTTTCTGAGATCGGCTTACTCATACATACAGACGGACGGACAGACAGACAGACGGACATGGCTATATCGACTCGGCTGTTGATGCTGATCAAGAATATATATACTTTATGAGGTCGGAGAAGCCTCCTTCTCCCTGTTACATACATTTGCACACAACCATTATACCCTTTTTTTACCCATATCATGGGTTAAGGGTATAAAAATCACATTTTTAATGAATATGAATAAACAAAATTTTATTCTTTAATATTATTCATACCTTAAATATTTTACAATTGTGTACTAGAGAATCTCAATATTTTTTTGAAGAGATTTAAAGGATTACAATATTGTATTTTTTATTTGTGTAGGTATTAACTTAAATTAATACAATAGCTTAACGGAACACGTTGATGCTCAGTGCAAGTAACTTAATCTATAGTGTAGTAGTATAGTAGTCAGCGTCACTGAGACTGGCCTTCAAGATAAGCATTGGGTGATTCATACGCCCCTTAAATTTATTGTGGCTTCGTGAAATTTGTATTCTGTATTAAAATTCATGGCGATTCTCTTTATTTGCAAATATTATTTATTGTTAACGCTTGCAGTTTGTATTCCCCTTACCCACACAAGACTTGCTTATGTGTGTGGCAGCGATAAGGCCTCCGGGGAAGTTGCCGCAAATGCCATTTGCATACGGTTTTGTAGGAAAAAAAAGGAAAACATCAAGGAAATAAAAATCTCAACCAAATCGCAACAACTGGCAGCGGGTCGCGTGCCAGCATCATAATTTGAGTCGTCGTCTTCTGTATAGCATATTTCCAGGCAGCGCGCAAAAGTGCCACCGCAAGCACACGCAAGCACCAACATGCACATCACACACACGCGAAAAGATAAAAAGGCCGTCTTCAGTAGCAGCATTCTAAGCCGCAGACTCATTTGTTGTTATTTATGCTGAGCCTTGCTCACTGGCCTGTCATTGAAATTTCTCACCATCTTTAGACATGAACTCCATTTGCTACATTACATGCTGCGTATGACTATGCATGTGTGTGTATGTAAATGTACATTTTTATATGTATGTGTATGCCACACAGCTGTGACAGAAATGTTTTTGTCCTTCCACAAAGCAAATACACACAACATCTTATAACATACTAGGCGCACTTTTTTATAGCCACTCAATTGATACATGAAATTATGTTTTTGATTTTTATTACGCTAACAAACATATGATGTTCTTTTCGTTGAGTAGAGAATTGCCCAATTATATAGCAGCTTTTGCATGTAGTTGGATTATTATACCCTTAACCCATGAAATGGGTAAAAACAAAGGTATAATGGTTTTGTGCAAAAGTATGCAACAGGGAGAAGGAAGTTATCCGACCCCATAAAGTATATATATTCTTGATCAGCATCAACAGCCGAGTCGATTTAGCCATGTCCGTCTGTCTGTCCGTCCGTCCGTCCATCCGTCTGTCCGTTTGTCTGTATGTATGAACGCGTCGATCTCAGAAACTTCAAAAGCTAGAGACTCCAAATATTGAATATGAGATGAGCCAATTCCCTAGACAAATCGGTTAAGAAACACGGGAGATATGAAGCCATCAAGTATTGGTACAGAACTACACAGCCATATGTGTATGTCTGTTAGCCCGACCATCTGTCCGTCTGTATGGTCAAGGGTTAAGGGTATCTTCTAGTCGAGCTTTCTCGACTAGAGTCTTCTTATTTGTTTTTAAGTGTTTTCGTTCGGTTGCATATTGTTCGATTTCAGCTGTTTTTAACAAACTCAATTTAAAAAAAAAAAAACAAGTAAGGGATTATGACAAATCATATCCAAAATCTGGAGTCTCTCGTTTTTGAAGTTCCTGAGATTTAGGCGTTCAAACATACAGACGGACGGACGGCTCTATCGACTTGGCTGTTGATGCTGACTTCATGGAGAGGCTTCCTTCTTCCTTTTACATACTTTTGCACAAAACTATTATACCCTTTTTTACCCATTTCATGGATTAAGGGTATAATTAATACACACCACACACTTTCAATACACATATGGGATCTTTCAATAAGGGCGGGTAGATGTTGAAATGGAATAAGACAAGTTGTGTATGAGGTATTAACTTAATTTTTTTTTTATTTGAAAGGCCCATGTATGCCATTAATTATGAAATATGACAGCATTCAAATATCCACCACGTCTACCGTAAAATGTTTACAATTTTCGTGTTAACGAACATCTATTTTGATAATAAAGTTTTATCATTTGTACGTACTGTTCAATCGTGTAACTTTCCATGATGATTTGGCATGAGCAACTTAATAATAAAAAAAATATTGAACAGCTGTAGCTAAAACAAAATGGCCGCCACGTGCCGCCAAAATCTACCCGCGCCATTTGAAGCACCCTATACATGCAGAAATACATGTAGCTTCAAGTCCTGCCAATATAATAAAATCCCGGATGCATTCCTATCAGTTCCTATATTCATAAATTACAAGTATGTTTTATAAAATCCTTGATTGCTTAACCTTTTACAAACAGTAGTAATGTACTACATATAATTTTAAAAAAGTATGGAAGATATTTCGGCATGCCGACTATTATATACATATACATATATATGCTAATATCAACTAAGCTCACGTGATTCTAATTAAGAATATATGTATATACTTTATAAGATCGAAAGTGATCCTTTCTATGCGTTAAAAATATTCTTAGCTTAATTAATATTGACTTTTCAATTGAGTTGAACAAAAGGTCAGCACAATATAAAATTTCAAATATATACTTTTGAATCATTAGCATTACCCCGAAAAATTTAAGTTTTACCCCATTTGGGGTAATTTACCCCGGTTCCCCGACCACTGCTCTATGCATTAATATTTTAAAACTGAATACAAAATAAATATTATTTATATGTTAACACTTTGTGAATTTATTCAAAAAACGTCTGTTCATTCTTATATAACTGTTTGGATTCTTTAAAAAATATATATTTATATAAGATTGTCAAATGTGACTAGTGCATCAATTAATTGTATTTCTATTAATAAATAAAAAAAAAATACCCTTAACCTTTTGCCATACAGACGGACAGACGGCCAGGCTGACAGACATACACTTACGTGTACTACTGGTAGATGGCTTTATATTTTATTTTAATAAAAATTTCAATCAATCTCCATTTTAAAGCTTTTGAAATTCCAGATTTGTTATTATCGATTCCATCTGTATATCGTAAACCGGAAAAGTTATCAAAAATTTTAAACAAACTTGTCCTGCCTAGGGATTAGAAAAATCCCCAAAATCTGGAGGGTCTTATGTAGTTCCTGAGATTAACGCGTTTATACATGTCTACATCGACTCGGTTGTTGATGCTGATCAAGAATATATAAACTTTGTGGGGTCGAAGAAGCTTCCTTCTGCCTATTACATACTTTTGCACAAAACCATTATACCATTTTTTACCCATTTCATTGGTTACGGGTATAAAAATTGCCTGTGTAATCTAGGGTATTTTCTAAGTCAAGCTATTTTAACCTGTCTAATGATGGGGACATTTCAATTTCATTCATATCGAGTAAAAACCTATAGCATGACTGAAAGCGCGCTGCATAGTGTTACCGATCTGGTATTCGCCATAAAAACACTTGTCATCTGGCTAGTTAGGACGGAACTGATGACACTAGATACCATTTGGAATTGAGAATTCAGACGGCGTGATTTTTGCCTAACCGCAGACGCGCAACGGGGGTTAAACAACAAATCAACACTGTCGATTGAATTTGGTGGAAAATTTTTAAATGGGGGTGGGTTTTGGGTTTACCACATGGGATATCATACCATGGGTTGCCCGATAACTATATCCAAGCAATATTGACGTATCAATAAAAAACAGGCAGATATTAAACAATTTAAATAAATAAATGATTAAAATTTAATGAAACCTTGATAGTCTACTGCTGCACTACAATATGTAGGGATTTAATAAATGTAGTATTTATATTTATATTAAATTTTTTACAATACGATACGATATTCAGTTATAATACAAAAAGTTTCACCTTGATAACCCTGGAAAATGTATTGTAGTGTAATAAATACATATTACTCTTTTGAATTTGTATGATCCAAGTGCAAGCAACGCCAGGCAAATCTAATAAAGAAGATACACATACTAACTCAGCATGGAATATGCATATAAATATACATACATACACCACACACAAACTATCTATACAGAGAAAATATACAGCTCGGAGATCAACGCTGAATTGGAATAGCTTTGAAGACCTGCTTAGCTTAGTTTAGTATGGCTACGGTTACGGTTACGATATCAGCTTTATCGGGACGCATTATTTGCGAAGATATCTCGGTGTAGAGCTTTAAGTAATTTAAAGTAGAAAACTGAAAATTGTCCCGTTACCTTTGTGAGGATTAAAGAAAGGTGAAGTGAGCAATTAAAGTGTCCAATGAATATTTTGCTCATTTGCAAATAAAAATGTGAAAGCAACGTATTTTAAATAGCATTCCACTTAATTTAAAAGCTTACTAAAATATTTTTGAGCTAACACTTGCTCCATGTATACATGCGCATATATCAATGTGTGTATGTAAATGTATGTATGTACACATTACGATTTAAGCACAACATAATCAAGATAAAGTTCATGTGATAAGCTGCTCTTAAATTTAAATATGCTAAGTGATCTGTGGCGTCGACAGCATACACACTCACACACATGATGCTTTTGCTTGTGTATATTACTCTGAAACGAATGCTATATACAATACGTTCATGCATTAAATAATAGACCACGTTGAGTACACCTACACACAGAGAGACACACAGAGCTCGAAAATCAAAAAATTTAAGAAAGAACAAACGAGAAAGAACAGAGAACAATAGATAAATCGCAAAGATTGCATGCCCTTAAATAGCTACTGAACAAAGCTTGAGTACAAACTGAAAATATATACATACATCCATTATCAGTGTTTTTGAAAATAAAACGGATAATAAAAATAATCTTTTAAAAAAATATATTTTTTTTCAATTTGCTTAGAAAATGTTCATAATACAAGAAGGTCTGTGTGATAGAGATAAGATAAATTGTTTACAATTGCAAAAAAAAAAAAAAAAATAGGAGTATAATAATAAATTTATATACTGAGTTGTCGTATTTTAAAACTAAAGCCTAACAATAGTTGTGCATATAAAAGTTATCACCAACTCTTGCCAGTTAGTTGAGCTGTTGAACTGTGTATCATAAAAGCAGAGCATACTTTTAACTAGATTATATATTTAATTGGCATGCACTTGTACATGTACATACATATACATTTGAAAGCATGTGTTCTTATCTCACACTTTTCCTGTTTGAGTATTTTATAATTAAACTGTTTGCAAACAACTCAAGAAAAGAAAGAAAAGGACAAACTATAAATTTTGACAGCTATTAAAAAAAGCAATGTGTGATGAAGATTGTAATTTGTTGTTAAACCTTTAATATATGTATGTATTTAAGTTCATATTACACCAAGCCCCACTAATCTTTATCCAACGTCATCGGACATTTTGATAGACATTTGTCGACAACCGTGACAGCAAAAATAACAATATCATTAAGAGTGTTCAACTTTCCATAAACAAAGGCCCGCTCGCTGCAGGGAGATACCGAATAGAAGTGTGCTTCTGCCGCTGCTGCTGCTGCTGCAAGTCGAGATTTCAGATACAGTTTAGATCGCTAGTATGTTGGGCACATCATGCCACTCGATCCGCAAATGGTGACGATTGCGGTTGTTCTCAAATAACAGCTTAATCCCTAACAATCCTACTTCGATCGCAGTAACTAAAAGAAATAAACACTTCTTCAATTTACACAAAATAAAAAAAAAACTAATTGCTCGTGAAAGATCGTTAAAATTAAAAAAATTACTGGGCACCGACAACACATTGTATTAAGTGTGTGTGTGTGTCGCTTGTCCCCAGCCGGAAGACACAAATGTGAAGCCCTTACCCCTCGAAAAAAAAAGAATTAAGAAATGGTGCAGAGCGAAGGGCATGAAAATGCGCGAACTGCGGAGCTAGAGGCGCAGTCGACGCAGGACGTCGAGGCGCCTACGCACAGAGCTTTCACTGTGGAGCAACTGGACGAAGAACAAGAGGAGGAGCGTCACGTGGCAGCCGATGCCAAGTTGCTGGACAATGGCCATGCACATAATACCGCTGCCGGCGATAAAAGTGCCCACGCCCGTATAAAGGCCAAGCTAAAACTGGGAAAATCCGAACAAGATCGCCAAATGACAGAGGAAATTAACAAGTTGCTAAACGATTTGCCACTAGAGCAGAATGTGACTTGCGGATTTTGGCTATTTAAAGGAGCATTTTTTCAGCGGTAAGCCAATAAAGCCTAAATTAGGTATTTTTTATGTATTCACTATTTTTTTTGATAACTAACTTAATTTAGACTTACAACTAAACTTATAAAAAAAATTGGCAATTATATATAAAACAAGTAAGAAGGCTGTAGTCGAGTACGCTCGACTAGAAGATACCCTTAACCCTTGATCATACAGACGGACAGACGGTCGGGCTGACAGACATACACATATGTACATGTACTACTGAACCAATGCTTGATGGCTTCATATCGGTGTTTCTTAACCGATTTTAATGGAATTTTCACAGAAGTTCATTATTTTGCTTATAGTTTCAATCCTCATTTTCAGTTTTTTGAAATTCAAGAATTTTTTGTTATCGATTACATGTGTATATCGTAAACCTAATAAGTTATCGAAAATTTAAAACAAACTTGTCATGCCTAGGGATTAGGAGAGCTCATATCCAAAATCTGGGGTATCTAGCTTTTGTAGTTGCTGAGATCGACGCGCTCATACATACAGACGGACAGACTGACAGCCAATCGACTCGGCTGTTGATGCTGATCAAGAATATATATACTTTATGGGGTCGGAGAAGCTTCCTTCTGCCTGTTACATACATTTGCACAAAAACATTATACCCTTTTTTTTACCCATTTCATGGGTTAAGGGTATAAAAATAACAACAATAAGCTATCTCAAAGTCCATTGATCTGTATTAAATATATTTAAAAAAAACTGTTTTTGAAACTTACAACATTTTTTCTTTTCTTTAATCGGTTTAAATGTATCTAAAGTTTTTTGTTATTTTCTTCTACTCTCTTGTAGCTTTGCCAATCAAACTGCATATGTGATGTTATATGGCATTGTTGGATGCATTTTTTCCATGACGTATGCTTATTTCAATGGCACCATTACCACCATTGAGAAACGTTTCAAAATACCATCAAAGAATACGGGCATCATATCGGTGGGCAACGACATCAGCCAAACATTGGTTTCTGCCGTTTTGGCGTACTACGCCGGCAAGGGTCATCGACCACGTTGGATTGGCTTTGGTAAGATGTGATATCAGTTGAATTGCTTCAAAATATAGAATTTAGTTCTCAATTTACAGGATTACTGACGATTGTCGTTTTTTGTTTAATGACCACATCGCCGCATTTTTTATATGGACCCGGCGAGGATGCTTTAGCCTTGACAAAGGAGTTTGGTGCTATATCCGACGAGAACGCCACAATGGAAGCAATCGAGGAGCAGCGCTCAAAAACCCTCTGCCGTCTGACAGGAGGTGGGGCCGCCTGCGAAGTGGGTGAGGGTAACTTTGCACCACAGGTGCTGTTGTTTGTGGCCCAGTTTATCTCTGGCATCGGTGGTTCACTTTACTACACTCTCGGCGTTTCCTACATGGATGACAATACAAAAAAATCCAAGACACCAGCTCTGCTGAGTAAGTTTCCAGAACAAATACTAGTTTTATGCATTAATAAACCCGTTCCGAACATAAAGCAATCTAGTTGTGAAATCTACAAAGTGCGCACAAGACCAAATTGCTTTTAGATCTTTACAACTCCACTAAAATAACGGGGCACCAAGCGCTTTGCTTGGTAAGCTAATACCTTCCCTAAATATACCCAACTATCGCTTCCGTTTATTAACAACATGTGGATAACGTATAAGATAACTAGAATAACATTTAATGAAAAAATATTGTCTAAAGAAAAATTACCAAAGCCAAGTCGCTTTAATTAGGAAATACCAAGGAAGTTTTCTAGAATATGTAAATGTACGTTTTAGTATTTACAAATTTATTTTATATGTTCATGTTATTAAAAATTTTATTATAATTGAGTCATAAAAGAAAGCATGTTCGAACCCATAAAATATTTATATTCTTGATCAGCATCACAAGCTGATTCAATATCCGTTTGTCTATTTGAGCTGAAGCTTTGATCAATGTCTTTAATTGTTTTATTTTCTGTTCAGTGGAATCATTTGTCGAAAATAGCTCCCTTACTGGTTTTTCTTAGATTTAATTGATAACTGTTTTGAAATGCTTATTCCATTTTACACTGCAGGTCTTTCATACTTTTTGCGAATGCTTGGACCTGCAATTGGCTATGCCCTGGCTTCGTTCTGTTTGCGTTTGTATATTGCACCGCAGCTGCATCCGGTTATTAATAACAAAGATCCACGCTGGCTGGGAGCCTGGTGGCTGGGCTGGATAGTCATGGGGGGACTATTATCGTTCTCTGGCATCTTTCTATCCATGTTTCCCAAAGAGCTGCCTCGCGCCGCTGCCAGACGTATGGTGGAGGAAAAGCGGCGTCGCGAACAAATCTCGCTGAAGCAAAAGCAGAGTTTGGTGAAAGGTAAAATCACCGCCGATCTAGAACCGCAAGCAACCGCTGAGCCGCAGGCATCCTTCAAGGATATGATGGTAACGTTTAGGCGATTGACGACTAACAGGACATACATGTGCAATACACTGTCAAACATCTTATATTTGATTGGCTATACCCCGTTTTGGATCTTCACGCCTAAGTATATTGAGGTACAGTACAAGCAATCAGCAGCCACTTCCAGCATGGTCACGGGCACAGTGGCACTGGCTTTTTCCGCAATTGGAGTGCTACTCTCCGGCTTTATAATCTCACGATATAAGCCAAGGGCCCGCTATATGGCTGCCTGGAATGTGATATGCGCGATTCTTGTGGTGGCCGGCGTGGTCACCTATGCCTTTATTGGTTGCCCGGATAACGAACGCTCGGTCATTGTGAATATTCACAATAGCGAACTTAATGACACCGCCACCTGCAATTCGGCTTGCTCCTGCGACTATGTGCGATATTCACCCGTCTGCGCAGAGAATGGTATGACTTACATATCAGCTTGCCATGCGGGCTGTAAGATGGAACATGTTCGCAGCGATGGCAGGAAGGTAAGAAACTTAAGCATACAAAAACATATATCATGTCATCTGATCCCACAAAAATTTGAAAGATATTAGATTTGAGTTATTGATACGCTTATTTTATTGAGTTCGTTGTCGGGTTTCTAATTTGTTCAATAATTTGAATATTATTTTACACTTGTCGCAATACTTATTTTATTATAATTTTAAAAATTCGTACCATTTTTTTTTTTATACCCTTAACCCATGAAATGGGTAAAAAAAGGGTATAATGTTTTTGTGCAAATGTATGTAACAGGCAGAAGGAAGCTTCTCCGACCCCATAAAGAATATATATTCTTGATCAGCATCAACAGCCGAGTCGATTTAGCCATGTCCGTCTGTCTAACCGTCTGTCCGTCTGTATGTATGAACGTCGATCTCAGGAACTACAAAAGCTAGATACTCCAGATTTTGGATATGAGCTCTCCTAATCCCTAGGCATGACAAGTTTGTTTCAATTTTTCGATAACTTTTCAGGTTTACGATATACACATGTAATCGATAACAACAAATTCTTGAATTTAAAAAAACTGAAAATGTGGATTGAAACTATAAGCAAAATAATGAACTTCTGTGAAAATTAATTAAAATCGGTTAAGAAACACCGGAGATATGACGCCATCAAGCATTGGTACAGCGGTATATGAGTGTGATGATCAAGTGTTAAGGGTATCTTCTAGTCGAGCTTACTCGACTAGAGCCTTCTTACTTGTTTTATATACTGCTGTGAAATTAAAAATAGGAGGAGATAGATACAAAACAAGAAACTGAGTCGAAATACTTTATGAATCGCTTGCATTAGTCTTACCTTTATAGTTATTAGTGTTATGTAATAAATCGACGAACTTTACTGTGATATTTTCGATAAAGTATATATATTTTTATATTATTTCCATTACTTTATCTACCAAATACAAACTATTACATTACATTTCTTCCTTAGATTTTCTATGACTGCTCCTGCATTCCGGGACCATATGTAGCCAACAAAACATTATTTAGACGCCTCACAGCATTTGAACTGGCCAATTGGAACAGTACTTGGGATCTGACTGGAAAAACACTTGGCACAACATCTTCGACAATATATTTGGAGGTAACTTCTAAACGATATATGTACATATGTATGTATACGTAAATACAAATTTTTAAAATCTTTTTTATCTCCAAGTCACTAGCAGCTGGTCAAGCTACTCCAGGTGCATGTCCCGTCAACTGCTGGACGCAATTTGTGGCATTTTTGTCAGTTATGTGTTTTCTGAAATTTATTGGTGCCGCGGGCAGAGCATCCAATTTTCTGGTCTCTGTACGCTGTGTGCCGGAGAAGGATAAAACCGCAGCTATGGGATTTGGCATGATGCTGTGCTCCATGTTTGCCTTCATACCCGGACCCATATTCTTTGGCTGGATATTTGATCGCATGTGCTTGGTGTGGGGCAAGACGTGCACCAACAAAGGCAATTGCTGGCTGTACGATCCGGTAACCATGAGGTAGGTTAACATCTCTTTTATTAATGCCAATTTGTGCAAAATGTTTTTCAATTTCATTTAGGTATACGCTCAATTTTACGGCTGCTGTTTTTATAAGTCTGGGCGCTGTGTTCGATTTTGGAGTGTGGTATTATGTTAAAGACCTAAAGATCTTCGATGAGGAAGTCAAAGAAGTCGAAATGCAAATCGTGCAGCACGAAGAAGAAGCCAATGCCGAAAAGAATACCGAAATATAAGTTACTATAATTGTTATAATAGTAATAATAATATCTATAAGCATATTTAAGCAATGACTGTGAGTGATTTTGTGCCCATCGCTTAAGTCATATGTTATGTCTATTTCTGGCTTTGTCAGTGTATGTGAAAGATTTTATGTGTGATTTTAATGATACGAGTCTGTCGGTACAATAAAATCTTATGACGGTAAAGAGTGTGTGATAAATGCAATCATCAAAGCTCTCATTTTCTCATTATTAAACCTATTACTACAAGATCAACAGCACACATCCTTAGGGTAATCAAGTATTCAAACATACAGATGTCTGCTTTTATACAATCTAAAATAAAGTACACAGGACCTAATCTAAATTAGCTTATCTATAGCTAATGGGATTTGTCAGCTTGTAAAACGGTAAGCTTATATGATAATATAAATTAGAGATAGAGCTGTATTAAAGACATAGTAGTAATTGTTTAGTTCGACAAAGAAGCTCGACAATGGCAGATGAGGAGAGTGAAGTGACTCAGTTCTTAAACACCTTAAATCCAAAAACAGAACACAAGCAAAATAGTGAGAAGGAACAGCTGGATAATAATGATACTCTTTGTGGCTTTGGCATTATCAAGGGTCCACGACTACAAAGGTATTAATATAATCAATATATTCAAGTAAATAATATTTCTTACGCATGACAAATGAGTGCAACAACTTTATAATTGCCTTGTCATACAAAGTTGCACAATACCTTGCTCAAAATATAAGCTAAAATGGGAAATAAAGCTACAAGTCAGCACGCTAAATTGGATATGAAGACATACATATAGAGCTTGAAAGACAATGAATTGCTTAAAAAAAAATGTTTTTGCGCCTAAAATTTTTTTAAATATGTATGTCTGTCAAGAGGTATTAAGATTTTGTGAAAGTGTAAAGCGTATCTTCCTTAAACATTTATTTAGTGCATTAAATAAACTGGGTTACAAGCTTATCATATTTCCATATTTCAGTTTTGCTACCGAATATGTGTACGTTGTAATTTATGGCATAGCTGGCTGTTTTATTGCTATGGCCTTTTCATACTTTAATGGCACGATTACGACGATAGAGAAACGGTATAAGATACCCACGCGAACGTCTGGAATAATTTCGGTTGGCAGTGACATAAGCACTACTTTAACCTCCGCCTTTTTGGGATACTATACGGGGCGACGACATCGGCCACGCTATATAGCCTTGGGTAATATCAACTTAAACAATATACTGCTTTACGAGTAATCTCAGCTCAATCTAGGACTCATTATATTGGCCATCTTTTGCCTGATGATGGCTTCGCCACATTTCATATATGGCGCTGGCGATGATGCTTTAAAGTTGACACGTGAATACATAAATACCGGATATTTAAATGCCTCGCAGGAGGCGGATCGCACAATCTGTCAAGGTGAATTGCCCGAGTGTCGGGAGGACGCCAGTGCTTGGGCGCCTATCGTTTTACTGTTCTCTGCGCACTTTATATCTGGTATTGGGTGCTCTCTGTTTTATACGCTTGGACTCTCCTACATGGATGATAATTCCACCAAATCTAAAACACCCGCAATGCTCAGTAGGTCTGAACGCAACGACTTGGTCCTGTAAACAATTTTGCTTTTTATTTGAAGGTTGGTCTGCTTTTCTGCGCATGTTAGGCCCGGCAATTGGTTACTCCTTGGCATCCGTTTGTCTGCGTCTGTATATCGATCCGCAGTTAGAACCTCTAATAACCCAGAATGATACGCGTTGGTTGGGCGCCTGGTGGCTTGGCTGGATCGTATTGACAGTCATAATGGTTTTCTCAGCATTTTTTATTGCTATTTTTCCAAAGGAGCTGCCCAGTGCCAGAGCTAGAAGATTAAAATCTACGGATGGCGATGGCCATTATTCGTTGACGGAGCTTTCACTTCAGGACATGATGCAGGCCGTTAAGCGTTTGGCCAAGAACAAAGTCTATGTCTACAATACAATCGCGTCAATGCTCTACTTTTTCGGCTACATACCATACTGGATATTCACGCCCAAATACATTGAGACGCAATATCAACAATCTGCCAGCACAGCGACAATGGCCACGGGAACTGTAGCGCTGGCATTCTCTGCAGCGGGAGTGCTACTTTCCGGGTACATTCTCTCCAGATACAAGCCAAGTGCTCGCAAAATGGCCGCATGGAACGGTATAGTTGATATATTGACTGTAATAGGAATTCTCTGTTATGTGTTCATTGGCTGTGATGATAGCGATAAGGCGACTTCGATGACGCCAGCCACTGACACTTGCACTGCCTCTTGTCACTGTGAGTATGTACATTATGCTCCGATCTGCAGTTCAAACAATGTCACCTACATATCTGCCTGTCACGCTGGCTGCACCGGCAAGACCAAGGATCAAATAGGTCATGTCATGTACACTGACTGTAAGTGCATCGGATCCCTGGATATTGCAAATGCAACACAGGTACACATTACATTTTTTTCCATTGTATGCTAACATATATAAGGTGAGGGTATTTGGTTTGTAAATCAAAAGTTTATATGCCTTATTCATTATCCAACACGAAAAATGTGTTTGTCTAGGTAAAAAATACAGCAATAGCCAGAGTAGCTATCTCGAATCTTAAGCTGTGCTGGGATGCACATATCGTGTTTGTTGCTTTTGCTATAATTTGCTTGTGCATAGGCGTTAAAATCTGAAGAAAACAAGTAAGAAGGCTCTACTCGAGTAAGCTCGACTAGAAGATACCCTTAACCCATGGCCATACAGACGGACAGATGGTCGGGCTAACAGACATACACATATGGCTGTGTAGTTATGTACCAATACTTGATGGCTTCATATCTCCGGTGTTTCTTATCCGATTTTAATAAAAACTTCACAGATGTTCATTATTTTGCTAATATTTTCAAGTTTTCGATTTTCAAGATTTTTTGTTATCGATTCCATGTGTATATCGTAAGCCGGAAAAGTTATCGAAAATTGGAAATAAACTTGCTATGCCTAGGGATTAGGAGAGCTTATATGTTTAAAATCTGGAGTCTCTAGCTTGTGTAGTTCCTAAGATCGACGCGTTAATACATACAAACGGACGGACGGACAGAGGGACAGACAGACGGACATGGCTATATCGACTCGGCTGTTAATGCTGATTAAGAATATAGAAACTTTATTAGGTCGGAGAAGCTTCCTTCTGTCTGTTACATACTTTTGCACAAAACCATTATACACTTTTTTTACCCATTTGCTCGAGATAGTTAGCGACCACAACGCTGTTTGAGATACTATATATTTATTGCAAAATACGTTATTTTTCTGCATGTGTATCAACATAATTCCTTTTAATTATATAAAATTATGTATGTTACATAGACATATTTTAATGATACAAAATTTAAATAGAAGAAAATAACTTCACAGTTTTAAGGCTGTAAAGTAAAAAAGCTCTATTGCAGAAGACATGACTGGGAAATTTCCTGAACCCTAGCCCTTAGACGGTTATGTCTTTATTACAGCACCAACGCTTGATGACTAAGTTTGCAACTCCCATATCTCTGGTGTTTCTCAATCAATTTCATTAAAAATATCACAGACTTTTATTATTTTGTCTATAGTGTCAAAAACTGTTGATAATTTGAAACAAACGTTTACTTTATATCCAAAAATCTGGATTCTCTAGATCATACAGTCTCTGAGGTCGTCATACACAGAGACGAACAGATGAACATGTACATATCCCATTTCTTTGGTTTCTTGTATAAAAACAAATTTACAATCTATGAAAAATAATGCTTCTAATCGCCCCTAACTTTTGCAGGATCAGCTCAACATTTTTTTTAAATGGTGTCCAGAGTCAAAACAAACAAAGAGTACGATTTCGACGGGATTATTGTTTAAGATCATTGTTTGTGAGCTCTTTATTGTGTGAATCTCCTGCTGCATATTTTACTAAAAGTGTGAGCCTATCTTTAGTAACTCTTAAGCCCTCAAAATGTACGTTTTCTTGGCTAACCGCTTATGTATCTCCTTTTTTTTACACTGCAAGTAAATATGTCTCATTCAACTGAATATTTAGCGTTAGACGTTTCTCCATTTAAAGCAATACTATACAAGTTTTCCCGAATTTAGCAGTGTTCAAACTAACCGTGAGTTGCCTTAAATTTTGTTTAAATATTCCACTACTTGTTAATACCTTTTTATTTTGTCGTTAAAAATTCACATTCCTTTGATTTTGAAGAAAATACTTTTTCATTTTAAGTAACAGGGTCTTCCGTTTTCCAGGTTAAATTTGCTTTGTTTGCATTTCCGTGTTCGCAATTTGCAGTCGAATGCATACAGATATATGTATATGTGTACGACAACATGAAATTATCGATGCATTTTAAAGAAAGTCGACTTTTTTTCAGATTCAAATCAAAACTTTGAACTACCGATTTTGAAAGTAAATTGAGACGACGCAAAGCTAGATCAACTAAATTTTGTAATATGACCAAAACCAAAAATCTGTGTCAAACATTTTGTAAGTACGCCCACACCTTCCACCCCCGACCACGCATTTTAAATCAGGTTCGACTATATTTCTCTACATTTTTAAAGATAGAAAAAAATCACAATTTATAGGTCGATCACCCACACCGCCCCTTTGTTAAATAAGAATCATTAAAATTTGTTGCACTTTTTTATACCCTTAACCCATGAAATGGGTAAAAAATTACATAATGTTTTTGTGTATGTAACAGGGAGAAGGATGCTTCTCCGACCACATAAAGTATATATATTCTTGATCAGCATCAACAGCCGATTCGATATAGCCGTCTGTATGTATGAACGCGTCGATCTCAGGAACTACAAAGCCCAGAGACTCCAGATTTTTGATATAAGCTCTCCTAATCCCTAGGCATAGCAAGTTTATTTCAAATTTTCGATAACTTTTCCGGCTTACGATATACACATGTAATCGATAACAAAAATATTTTGAAAATCGAAAACTTGAAAATGGGGATTGAAACTATTGGCAAAATAATGAACATCTACATAATATACACAGGAATGCTTTATGCTCGATTAGGAGATACCCTGAACCATTGACCTTTCACTGCCTACACTACATGATGAATAAACTTTAATTTTTCTCTTTTATTAATATATTTGATTTTCAATATTTTTCTATAAAGTTTCAAAGACATTTTTTAATTTCCTAAATGGTTTATTTAATTAAAATCGACTACATATGTTTGTAAATCGGAAACCATAAATATATCGACAATTTGAAACAAATTTAGTATGATCACGGCTTCGGTGGATTTATGTATCAAATCTGAAATCTCTAGCCGAATTCTTTGAGATTAAATTCATTCATATAGAAGACAAACATGACTATATATAAAAAATTTTATGAAATATGATACTTTTTCGGCAATGCGTCAATATGTTTCCATAGAAGTTTGCATACAAATATATATTTTTGTTTAAGAGCCAAGATGCCCGGCAAGGAGCCTGTCCCGTGGACTGTTACAATCAATTTCTAATATTCCTGGCCGTAATGTGTTTTTTGAAATTCGTTGGAGCTTCGGGCAGAACCGCTAACCTGTTATTGGCATTACGTTGTGTGTCCTCTGAGGATAAGAGTTTTGCGCTGGGACTCAACAACGTGGTTGTATGCCTAGTTAGCTTCATACCCAGTCCAATTTTATTTGGGTGGATTCTGGATAACAACTGTATAGTGTGGGGCAAGACTTGCGGCTCGAAAGGCAATTGCTGGTTATACGATACTAAATCTTTGCGGTAAGTATTTACTTCTTTTGACTCTTTATTCTAATCGTGTATCCTAAAGACATAAGATTAACCTTTTTAGATATACTATGAATCTTTTGGCAGCTGCCTGCATTTTTGCTGGAAGCTTCTGGAACATTGGGGTCTGGTATCATGCCAAAGATTTACAGATATTCGAGAGCGATATGAAAGAGATAACCCAAAAAGAAAAAATTGAGCTATGCGAAAATCCCAGAGTTATAAAAACAAATTAATTATGACCAAAATTATACAAAACTCATTCATTGTATAAAGTTATAAATAATAATAAATACATTTAGTTACTAGCTTTACAAGTTTAATTTTTGAACATCAAGCAAAGATAATCTTTCTGAATTTGTATATATATATATATATACAAAGGCTAAATTAACATAAACTAATATATTATGAAAACTGCTTACATCCTTTTTAACAATATAGAATGTAGTTTGAGCCGTTTATTTTGAATGCAAGGTCAGCTATTTCGTTTTCAGATTTCGATTCACTCTAATAATTAAGCTTTATGAGAAAAAATAAAAAGTAGACATCGCAATACTTACTATTTATTTTTATGCAGCTAGTCTTATCAGTCACACATGACATATTATAATTCATTCTTTAACTTAAATCTGACAATTTGTTTAAGAATAAAAAATCTAATAGTTAATATGAGCACATGCTCAATTGGAAAAGTTGACCAATTTAATTCACCATGGATTGGGAAAATTTATATATTCGATATTTAGGAAACATCATTTTATATCACTAAGATTTTTATGTTCTTATCAAGCAAGTCACCCTGAGTTCACATTTGTTGTGGTCGTTAATAACAATGACATTAAATTTTATAAAGTTTGTGTTTGGAAGATAATAACTCTTGTTTATGTGAGTTAAGTCCACAATCTCTAAGATTTTTATGATGGGTTAAGTAATAGGTGTTTTTAAAAGCTTATGGGTACAAATGCCTAGAAAGATATACTTTATGGGAAATAGCTTTCAGTTAGTCTTTCTAAACTCATTGATAAAGCACGTTCAAAATGAAAACCGAAAAGAAAGATCGACCTGAAGAGTCCCCATTTTTAGATGAATATGTGGCTAGACTCAAAAATGGAACGTTGTCTAAAAAAAAACTGCACAAGGACATCAGATGTGGATTTTGGATATTTAAAGGAAATTTTTGGCAAAGGTAAGTGAAAAAACTGTTTGAAAACCAGCAGTCTAAGTAGAAAATATCCTTGACAGCTTGGCTACCGAGAAGGTGTTTGTCTTGATTTATGGTATTGGAGGGTGTCTCATGTCCATGTCCTTGGCGTACTTCAATGGAACTCTTACGACTTTGGAGAAACGCTATAAAATACCAACAAAATTGTCTGGAATGATTATAGTGGGAAATGATTTAAGTATGATGATAACTTCGGTGCTGGCCGGCTATTATATACATAAAGGACATCGAGCACGCTGGATAGGATTTGGTAAAATGAATAACCAACAACTTATGAGGTGTAAAAAATTTAAAATTTTTTTTTTAGGATTCTTTACCGTTTTTATATTCTGTTTGCTTACTTGTTCTCTGCACTTTATATATGGCGCTGGCGAAGATGCTTTAAAGCTGACCCATGAGTTTGGAGATTATCAAAATATCAGCGACTTTTTAAGTAACTCCCATAAGGATCAAAAGCTGTGCATGACAACAGAATCGAGTTGCATTAAACAGGATGGTACTTGGCTGCCGCCGTTCATTTTGTTTCTTGGGCAGTTTATAGCTGGCATTGGAATATCGCTATTCTGGACGGTGGGTATTGCCTACATGGATGATAACACCTCAAAAGCGAAAACACCTGCAATGTTGAGTAAGTCATTTATTTTTTTATTTATTTAACCCTCAAGCCACTATTGTGTTTACTTTATTTATTTCGGCAGCAAATATCTCGCTCATTTTTGTGGCAAGTCATATTTATGGATTAGCTCAAAATTTCATTTTATTTTTTTAATTATTTCAGAAGTGTTTGAAAAGTACAAAAAATTAAGGTCAGCTACGTTTGTTGGTTATTTAACGTATGGTTTAATTTAAAAAAATTATTCGATGACAAATCGAAAGAATTTTTAAATAAATTGTATTTATTTAATGGCTTAAGAAATTAAGATAAATTCGATTAATGTTATTGAGGGGAATGCTTAAAAGCCCACAACTCTTTCATCAGACCCTGCTCTGGCTGAAGTATTTTCGATAAGTTAGAGGTTGTTGTATAATTAATTTGGATAAAATGTTTTTCTACACACACGTTATATTCCAGGCAACCACTGCAGTGCACTGTGTGGTCGTTGTAGCATTAAAAACCCAGGTACCCAATCCGAAAGTGAATGGCCGCGGCGTCAGATCCTGTGGATATATCCTTATGGCAACAGGACACATTGATTTTCTTCGGGCCGCCTCGTACGACGGTCGAGTCTCTGGGGTTCTGGAGGGGAAGACCCAATTTTTGGACACCCGTAAAGTTAGAGATTTAAAACTTTGCAAATGCGATTATCTACGGAGGGGTCAGATAAAGTGTTAAGGTTGGGGGCTACGCACACTCGGTAGGAATAAAGCTGGTCACATTCCCAATAGAAGTGCTTATACCGTCCACCTTTACAACCGGAAATTCCCTCATCTCTTTAACTAGTATTTCGCAGTCGAATGCCTCGTATGCAACGTGCAACGTATTCACTTGTGAGTTTTTTTTTTAAGACGGTAATACAAGTGTATTGTCGGTACGAAATCGTACACGCTGCTTACACTCATGGATATTGCTAATTCGCTATTCGCAATTCAAACGAAGTAAGAAAGCTCTAGTCGAGTAAGCTCAACTAAAAGATATCCTTAAACTTTTGACCATACAGACGGTCGGGCTGATAGACATACACATACATGTACGTGTACTACTTTACCAATGCTCAGTGGTTTCATATCTCCGGTGGACAGACATGGCTGAATCGACTTGGCTGTTAATGCTGATCATAAAGCTGATACTTTATGGCGTCGGACATGTTTCCTTTCGCTTGTAACATACTTTTGAACAAACCCATTATACCCATTTTTAACCATTTCATGGATAAGAGGTATAATAAATATGTTGTAATATATAAATTTTCTAATACTTCAAGGTATTTCCGCATTTTTACGTATGTTGGGTCCGGCCATTGGATATTCATTGGCCTCTGTGTGCTTGCGTTGGTATATAGAGCCAAATTTGGAACCCGTAATTAAGCCCGGTGATCCAAGATGGTTGGGTGCCTGGTGGATTGGTTTTCTCGTATTGGCAGCCTTAACATTGTTAATTGCATTTTGCATGTTTATGTTCCCCAAGGAGCTTCCCAGCTCAAAATCAGGACGTTTAAAGTTAGAACAGGTTGGTATACAGGATCCGAAAAATCACAAGGATCTGTCGAGGGACGACATGATTCAAACCATAAAACGTTTGACGGCCAACAAGGTCTATATGTATAACACATTTGCATCAAGTTTCTACCTATTTGGGTATTTGGCGTACTGGATATTCACACCAAAATACATTGAGACACAATACCGACAGTCTGCCGCAATGGCGACAATGGCAACAGGAGCCATAGCACTTGGATTTTCTGCTGCTGGAGTGCTTCTCTCAGGGTACATTGTGTCCAAATATAAGCCGAACGGTCGTTCAATGGCTGCTTGGAATGCAATCGTTGATTTTTTAACCGTTATCGGAATACTATGCTATATTGTCATTAGCTGCGAAGGAAGCGACCAGTTAAGCTCCATGGCAACAGCTGGTTCAAATAGCTGCAGTGTCTCCTGTCACTGCGAATATGTACATTATGCTCCGATATGCAGTTCAAACAATGACACCTACATATCTGCATGTCACGCCGGATGCACTGACAAAATTAAGGATGAACATGGACGTACTATATTTACTGGATGTGCATGCATACCTTCTCTAAACAAAGGTTTTTTAGATGTAGGTCGGATGCTTGATCTCTAAAACAAAATATAAATTAATTGAATTTGATTTCAGTTGCAATATGCTGTGAACGGCGCCTGCCCTGTTGATTGCACCAATCAATTTATCATATTTTTGGTTGTCATGTGTTTGCTGAAGCTAGTCGGATCTTCCAGCAAATCCACAAACTTACTGATATCATTGCGTTGTATAAAACCAGAGGATAAAAGCTTTGCCCTTGGACTTGGGGGCTTGATCGGCTCCCTTGCAGCCTTCATACCCAGTCCCATATTCTTTGGCTGGCTTTTGGATAAATACTGTTTGGTTTGGGGCAAAACATGCAGCAATAAAGGCAACTGTTGGTTGTACGATACGAAATCATTGAGGTAATGCACTCGAATACACCAACTAATTAAATTAATCACATGTTGATTTTGATTACAGATATGCATTTAATTTAACGTCAGCGTTTTTCATATTGTTGGGTGGTATCTTGAATATTGGAGTTTGGTATTATGCTGAAAACCTAAAAATTTTTGATGACGAGCCAAGCGCAGTCGACGATCAAGTAGATAATATAATCTTGTCTTCAAAAACTAAAGTTGTTAAGATATCCGATGATTTGGAAAAAGATTAGGAAAATTTAATTTAATCCTCCTTTAAAGTATGTATTAAAAACTAAACCCTATGAGTGTATTATAATCTTTGCACTAAAAAACCATTTCCCCTTTGTTTGCAAGTAAAAGTAGTAGAGAATGTATTAAAAAGTTTATTGTTTTACATTTTAAGGACAAAGTTTCAAATTTAAATGAATTTTATAATATTGAAAGATTTTTTCAAAGTTGTGAAATATTAAAATCTGAAAAAAAGCACAGTCATCAAATTAATTGTACATATAACAACTTGTTAAACAGTTTGTATATTATGATAACAATGATACATAAGTATATTGGCACACATATAAGGAGATAGGTGTTTAAAATGAAGTAACTTTTCATCGAGCTTTAAAAACAACTAGTTAATGCAATTGTTGCTAAACTGAGATGTGTTCTACGAGATAATTTAATCATTTTTTCACGCTTCACGCTATCTTTTCTGCACGTCCAGATTTAAGTCAAAGCATTCATAAAATGCATCCATTTAATCGTGCTATCACCCTAAAGGCTTTATTGATAAAACGCCAAGATAATTGTGCGGTTGTAGTTTCACTTTGGCTCAGTCTTTTAAGGAGTTAAAATGAAGCAAGTCAAAAAGTTAAGATCTCAACCATTCCCAAGGAGAAAGAGATAGCGAATATATTACCTGTGGTTTTTGGAAATTCAAGGGGCCAATTCTACAAAGGTTTGAAAGCGTACAATATAATTGTATGCACTGTTGTAAAAACTTAGTTTTTTTTAATAGATTGCATTGCAGGATGTTTTATGGCCATGTGTTTTGCTTATTTTAACGGCACAATTACAACATTGAAAAAACGCTACAAGGTACCAACCTTACTTACCTCACCTTTGACTGGCTATTACTTAAAAAAGTGCATCGACCACGTTGGATGGGTTTAGGTAAATATAACATAGGAACAAAAATACGTATAAATTATTCTAAAATCCTTTAAATTTTAGGTCTTTTGACAATTGTTATATTCTGTTTACTAAACTGTTCGCTTCACTTTATATATGGAGCTGGCAGGGACGTTTTAAGGTTTAAGAGCTCCGCAATTAATTTTGGTTGGAGCACAATTTATATCATGAATTGGATAAGCACTTTTTATTATAGTAGGCATTACATATATGGTTGATAACACCACCAAATCCAAAACACCAGTCATGTTAAGTAAGTATTAAACACATTAAATAAATTTGTTATTAATTTATATTTATTACCATAAAAAAGAGAAATATTATTACAATAACATATTTTTAAACATAAATTACAACTTCCTTTTTTTTTAACGCTTTTGGCTTCTTCACTTTTCTGCGCATGTTGGGTCCTGATGTTGAATATTCCCTAGCCTCTGTGTGCTTACGTTGGTATATAGATCCCATGACAAAACCTGTGATACAGCCCGATGGTCCGCATTTTGCATTATGTTGTTTCCAAAGGAGCTGCCCAGTGCAAGAGCAAGGCGTCTAAGGTTCATGAGTGCTCTTATACAGAATCCAAGTGCACACATGGATCTTTCATTGAGCAACATGTGGCGCTTATTAAAACTGTTGGCGGCCAACAAGGTCTATGTTTAAAATACTTGTGCATCAATTCTTTACTTTTTTGGTTACATGGTTTATTGGATATTCACACCTAACTACATTGAGACACAATATCAACAGTGTGCATCCATGGCGACAATGGCAACTGGAACCGTTGCACTTGGATTCTAAGTTGCGGGCGTCCTTCTTTCCGGCTACATTTTGTCCAAGTATCAGCCCAGTGCTTGTGAAATGGCTGCTTGGAATGCAATCGTTGATTTTCTGACTGTTGTTGGAATTTTATGCTATGTAATTATTGGGTGCGAGGGCAGCTTGTCACGTCAGCTGCACTGACACGACCAATAATCAACTAGGACTGACATGCATACAGGATGCAAGTGTACAGCTCCATCGAACACAACTATTCCAGAAGGAAAAATAACAATTAATTTGTTCAAAACTGTTAACTCATTGGACTTTTTTTTGGTTACAATATGTAATGGATGGTGCCTGCCATGTTGATTGCTTTGAACAGTTTCTTATCTTTCTGGGTGTAATGTGTTTTCTTAAGCTAGTTGGTGCCAGTAGTAAGCTTATAGCACTGCGTTGCATTCTCCCGGAGTTTGGTTTGGGTGTAGGCAGTATGGTGGCATCTTTGCTTGACTTTATTCCCAGTCCCGTCTTCTATGGTTAGCTAATAGATAAGCACTGTTTGGTGTAGGGCAAGACTTGCAGCAATAAGGGTAACTGTTGTCTGTACCATACATTAGCATTGAGGTAAATACTTATGCGATAAAAATACCATGAACATTTATTATTATTTATTTATTTTATTTTAGATATACTCTTAATCTTTCAGCAGCGTCATTTATTATTATTAACGGCTTTATGAATATCGTTGCTTGGTATTATGCTAAGAACCTAAAAATATTTGATGATGAAAAGGATGCAAAGGGTAAAACAAAGCAGAGTTTTGAAGATATTACCATAAAATATTTGGGCAGTACACAAAAATATGATGCAAACATGTAAGAGTAGCTATTCGGTGACCCACACTAATAAAGATCTTGAGATGAAATTCCGTATATATTATTTGCAGGTTAATGAACTTGTGACTGTTTTACTACACTGAGCCCATTAATTTACCAGTTTGAAAAGGGGCACAAGAGCGATAGCTGTAAGTGGAGAATCAGTTCAATAATGGAAGCCATTCATCTGGAATCGCAGTATCCATCTTGGGCACCGGCGACTCTTCTTCAATTTCATGGCCATCACAAAGGCACCATAAGGCATCGAACAGCAATAATTGCAAGAGGCCGCCGCCGGCGGAGCATTCCTCAAATGTTATTGGGGGGAGGTCATTTTGCACCTGGACGCTGTAGGCGTTTAGTTTTTCATTATTTATGCAGGCCAGAGAAATAGATTTGTCTCTATGTTCTTCAATCTTCCACATGGCTTGCAATACAAAAGGTAATGCCATTTTGTACTCGTTTAACAAGCAGTCGCTATCAAAATTTTTTGTATAGTTTTGACAAATGCTGTTTACTTGTTCCATGTACGTGCCTTTAACGAATTGTTCATGCTCCAATTGAGATAGACATCGCGCAGATCTTGAGCAAAATATGGTTTCAAAAATCTTATGCAGATGACATGTATCTAAAACGATTTGGGGCAACGTATTTCCTGTGACCATCTTAACCTCCATAAGAGCTTTCATATATTTCTTAATTTTTTTTACAACCACAGCTACATAGTTTTCTAGTCCGTTGTGTTCAATTTCTAAGAGTATGTTTGTTATAACTCGCCCGAATTCGTCGTTTGTGATTAGCTGCAACAATGGAAATTAAATGCATTTCACACATACACATGACATTTTCTTACGGGTGTTTTTAGTTGTGCTGAATTTATATCCTTGGTGCGCATTTTTGCTAAGCTTCTGGCATAGCATAAACGCTGCTCCTCGCCGTTGGTACGCGATACAAAAACAACAAAGATCTGCAGAGTGAAAACTTTATTAATATTAATATGAACAAATGTAACTATGGCTAATGTTGACTTGCCTTGTGAATATAAGGTTCTTGTCTTACCCAAAACTCACTAATGTGTAGGGCATACGTTTTACATCGATCTATTTGATGAAGCACGTCGGGATGATAGTATTCCAATCCGTTTCCACAATACGTTTTGTGTATGCGGAAAAGCCGCCATTTCACTTTTTCTGAGTACACTGCGTATTCATCATCGCTCATGCATTCAATTTCTGCAAAGTGGTTAGGCTGCACGCAAACCCCAAACTTAGTAATTGGTGGCCTGCCGGGCAGTAAGAAGCCCTGCGCCTGTGTCTCGACCTTTTCGTGTCTGGATGTCATTAGGCGGTCTTGGAGGTCCTGCTTGGTACCTTCAGTGCTAAATCCACGTCCGTAAAGTTCGCGAACCAAATCCCGCAAATTAAATTCACATACAGTCAATTCCATAGTTTGATTTACCAGCCGAGTTCTAACAGTTTAATTTCAAAGCGTTCCAGCGATAATAACTCATTTTGTTTTAGTGATGGCAGATGCGTAATAAGTGCTGTACAGTAAAATAAATAACCAGTGCCGTAAAGATTTTGTGCATTGCAATCGATATATCGATGTAATCAAATTCAAAATATGTAAAACAGCGAAGGATGAATTGTTCAACCTTTTCAAATAAAATCGTTTGTCATGTTTTAGGTTACAACAAAATTCAAATATTTAATTGCATTACGTTTACTTCTTTCAATCCCATTTATAGCCTATCTGTGTTTTTAAATGGCCAAAGCAGGAAACAGCTGTACCAAATGGAAGGCAATTTTAAGTAAAGATGCACCAACAAAATGTCCACCGAATTGTTTTTTACCATTGCATGGACCATGTCCGGATAGCAAGATTGTCGATGCCACTAATCGCGATCCTAGCGTTGTCAACTCCAGGTATGAGCCCGAGCCTGTAAGACGCCTAGTGGATGTAAAAGCACTTTGTTCCATATGTAATGAAAAGGAAAAGTCGTCTACTTTATGTGATGCTCAAAATGCAACACATAAAAATAATTATTGTTTGTCTGCCTACAGACCACTTAGCACGTCGTTGCATTTAAGTGAGGTATTTGTTTGTGACTGATAATTAACAATTCTCTATTTGAACTTACTTTTTAATTCAAGTGGACAAAACGGCCGCGACCTAAGCCCGGTTTCAAACACAGCGTTTTACTCAATAACGAACTTTTGGTTGGACGGGTCTTTCCTGTAAAATATTGTTTACGAAGAATAAAAAAGAATTGTTGCGACTGTGGTAGGGACTTATATTTTCGCGATCCCATTACAAACAATACAAATGTTGTTGTGCTCACAAACTGTTGTGATGTCAAAGTCTATCACGACCGAGCAATTCAAAACTGGCATCGTGTACCCATCCTTTCCATTACCGGCGATCGGATTATGAAAAAGAAAACCATTAACGAAATATGCCAACTAGAACCGAAAAAAATACCGCCACCCCCTCCGCCAGAGCCAGTGGTGGATATTAATCCGATAAAAACAGATCCGAAAAAGAAAGGCAAAGGAAAAGGGAAGAAGGGAAAGAAATAATGCATTTAAATAAAACTTTAACGTAACGTACTATCTTATTTGTTCAGGGCTGCAGAGCAAGCGAATCGATATATTTTTCACATACAGTTATTCTAAACTTTTTTCGAACAGTGTCGAGCAATAATTTTAAATGGCCTTATTACAGTATTAATATTTTATTTGTAAAAATTATGTTTTCCCCACTGGATTTAAATTTTTAAAAAAATTCAATATATTTGGTATAAACACTACATGCTCATGTAGTTTATAAAAAATTATTCCTGAATTTCGAAAATTTGAAAACATTAAAATAATGGAAATCTGTGAAATTTTTATTAAAATCGTTCGAGAAACATCGGAGATATATTAAGCTAATTCATTAACCATAGGTACTGTAGTACACTTATGTATACCCATCCGTCTGTATGGTCAGGGTATCTTATTGCGAGCTTCATCGACTACTTATTACTTGTTTTTTTTTTTTTGATAGTAATAATTTTATTGCACTTTCAATTTTTCCTCGACACTGTCCCAAATAAACTGTAAGACACTCTATATGTATGGATGTCTTGATTAAATTATTGTAACACTACTCAGTTTATACTGTTTTCAATTTGCATTTAATTAATTTAAATTCAGTCGCATAAGCACACTTAGCGTTATCCTAATAACTAAAATGTATATAGTTCAGCTTAATATGAAAACAGCGCTGCCAATCCACAATATGTAGAAAATGGGGCCATAATAATTCAATGTTTTTAGATAGTTTTTTTATGGACTTGTGTCTATGTTTGTGTTATATATAATTTAAAAATGTTGTTTTCAAGCATTCAATTACATAAGATTTTGCACAATTCTCTTAGATGACTTTATTGTTTATTATTCATTATTGAGCTTGCCTTCCTTTTTATGGTTTTATTGATTCTGTATGTTGAATTTATTTGAGAAGTTTTTAAAAAACTGTTAGGGAGACCAATTACTTAGGGATTCCCTTTTGCTATTGTTTGGCGCAAGGCGTTGTATTGCAGTTGAATCGAGTTTTGAGTGATTTCGAATTCCACAACTATAATAATCAATTATGTAGATATCTGTAAGTTGTAGAAACTAGATTATAACTACATATGCACTTGAATATTAATTTTAAAAATTAGCTACAAATTGTTAAGATTACTTCAATATGGATTATATTTTAAGCGTCTCTTATACTGTCAGTGTCTAGTCCCTAAATAAAATGAATATTGTGCTATCATTATTATTCATCTTATCATTCACGGAAGCTTATACCTTTCCAACAACGGGAAAAAAGTCTTTAAGGAGTGTCGTTCGACGCTTTTCAGCAATATCCATTTGATTCTCGAGATCCCCAAGCTCTTTTGTCTCCGCACGCTCAATTTTCCACGATAAATTCTCAATTTCCGCCTCCAATTGAGCCTAAAATACGAAAAATTTTAAAATATTTATTATTTATATTAACTTAGATCTCTCGAGAACTTACCTGCTGATACTCAAAGAGATTCTTTCGAGAGCCTGGATCCATGTAGTAGGCATAGGGATACGTGTATTGCAGCGTATAACGGCACTTGGCCAACAGCGCTGCCGCATTGAACAGATATTGCCAGTCGATCCAGGTACCGCTGCCGTTCATCACCTTTGTATTGATGCGCTGCCGCAGGCGTTCTATTGTTTGCTGCTCCAGTTTGAGCGATTTGGAGTGATTCTCCCAGCGCTCATAGTAGTGTAAATACTTTTTGAGTGCCTCGCGTGCCTGAACGTGCACCGATTCGTTGGCAATATTGGGATTGTCCTTGTAGCGGGAGCACTCGTAATACTCGGAGCCATGCGTCTTCCAATCGCCAAGGCACATCCAGCAAAAATCGTGCTTACAATTGAAACACTGCATGTGATTGCACCCGCCATTTTTCTCGATGCAGATGTGACACTTGGGGCAGTCTTTGGTATGTGCACTTATATAATTGGCCGTCTCGCTATCGTCGGCGCACTTCGTTAACCACTTCTTGATGATCCGGCAGTCAGTGGGCGCATGATAGTCCATGCCGCACTTGAAGCAGAAACCCGTGTGGCAGGACTTGCAAATGGCACGCTTTGCGGAGTTCTCTGCTGATTGCACAATTATTTGGCAATTGGGTCCAGGACAGAAACGTAGCTGCGGATGCGATTTCACATAGTCCTTGAACGCAAACTGCTGATACTTGTCACGCATTACAGGACGCGTGACCAGCGTCAGTACCAAATCCTCCGGCACCCGCACATTGCACCGCTGTGCCATACATCCAATCTGTATAGAAATGCCCTGAAAGATTTGCGTCTCGAAGTAAGTGGTCCAGCAGTCCTTGCAAAACGAATGACCGCAAGCCAAACTGTAAAACTTATCATTCAGATGCGAGCTCGCGCACACCGGGCACATTCGGCGGTACTGTGACTGCGTGGTCGAACTATTCCTGCAACTGTGGCTACTCGTTGAGGGTTGTGTCGCTGTTGACCGATAGCCAATGCTGCCTATCTTCACTATCTGTGCACTTGCAGCAGCTGCAGCGGCACTTGTTGACGCTGCACCCGCTACATTCGTGGGTGGTTTGATGCGCGCTGTTACTAGTAAGGCGTTGGCATCCTGGCGATACTTTTCCACCACAACATTGTTGTTCCACTGATGTTCGAGCAGGAGGACTTTGGCCAGCGATGGTGTTATCTGCAAAATTGTGTTTAGTTTCTCCACCAGTTCATTAAGTAGCTTTTCAATGTCCTCAACGGTTAGGCAATCGTATTCAAAATACTCGGGATCAGCACGCTTGGGATCAAGCCTTTCGACATCGCAGTCTTCGCCTAAAAATATGCAAATACAATGTGTTAATATTAACAAAGTCTTGATTTCATATCAATTCGTAAAAAAATTTTATTTAGTATTAGTTATGGCTTCGGCCTATAACCTCCCTACAAGTTCATGACCATAATAGAAACCCTCATTAGGTGCAATAAATAATTGAGACGGACGTAACGCGTGCTCTCTTCCGCGTTTGTTGGAATCGATGCGAAAATGTGAAAAAATTAAAAACAATCCTTAATTCCAAAACCAAAGTACAAGCAAAACGGAATTAAAACAAAATAAGTCGATGATGCATTCTGATCGATGATTAAATTAATTGCCATTTTAATGAGTATTGGAAATTAGTTGAAAAAGTGTACGAAACAGTAATAAAACAAATACCAAATCAACTAAATTTGGCAAGTGCTGGACAATTAGATACCTTGTAGCAGCCTTTTAAAATGTTTGTATGACTACACATCAATTTAGGACTGCAGAGAGTACAACAAATACAAAGAAATAAATATTTATTTTCTATTACTTTGAATGTGTGATGTAAAAAATTACCGAATGCTTATCAATTATAAGAACCTTCATAGTGCATAGCTTAATTTAGCCTTTGCTACAGGGTATCTTGAAAACACTGACCAATAACCAATGAGCGCAGGCCCTGCATGGTTTGGCGCTGGCCGAGCTGAACGAACGACCATTTCAAGTTCAATTTCAAATTTTTTAAGCTTCATGGTCGGAAAGCAAAACGTAACGAAACGAGCACTTCTTAAATACAATGTGTATTTGTATGTACATATGTAAATTGAAATTGAATTGAAGTTGTGGTTGGCAAAAGACAGTGACAATTGTAGATTTATATGCTTGAATAAAAAATAGTTATCGAAGTTTGGGAAAGAAGTTGGCAAAGAATTAAGGCACAAAAGTTGGGGTAGCAATGTAAATAAACTGCGAGTTTAACTGTAGATTACATAAAAAATACGTATGTCCGTGTTTGTGACAGTAAAAAGTGAATTGCCAAAGCGTGTGCAAACTTCACTCAGATAAAAAAAAAACCAATAAGACAATAGTGAACTATGCTGCGTCTGTGTTTGTGTGGGACTGGCGACCGTAATCGATAAGATCAATATTGCGTCCTTGAGGCTAGTTTTGCACCTCTTCTCTTACCTGTATTGTAGTAATCATAATCGTCATCAAATTCCCCATCGTTGTCCGATTCCATTTCAATGTCCGAGTCCATTGCAACTCTGTAAGGGCAGTTTTACGCTGCGTGCGTTTGAGTGTGTTTGTACTCGCACCCCGTACCTTGTACCCGTTGCCAAGCCTTGCCGTACTGTGCTGTGACTGGCTGACGACTGAAGGGCGAGTAAAGCAATAACGTAAGAATACTTCTTTACAAGGCTATTGCAAGTGCGAGGGGGTTGGCGAGGTTTCTTTTGTTGTTGTTGTTGTAGCTACTAGACTTGTAACAGTTGCTGTTGTTGCTGGTAAATTGTGTTGGTGGTGGTGGAAGATTTAGTTATTGTTGTTGTTGCCGTGGGGTATGAGCAATGAGCTGCGTTGGAAGAGCTTTGGCTAAGCAGGGTGGTAAACAACAATCAATGTCTGTCTATACAGATCCCGAACCGCGGGCCGTTTTATTTTCGTACACATATGTATGTGCATTTTACGCACACACACACAGGCAACTACACTGCCACAATTAGTGCTGTGCTTTTAATTTATTTGAATAAATCGATTATTCGGTTTGCTAAATCACTTTTTTCGATGCAATGCAATTAGTAAGCAATTGCCTGTACGGGCAGCATACACAATTCTTTGTCTTAGCTCCTCTCTTTCACGTATTAGCTTCGTTGTGCTCCCTTCCTTTATTGACCCCCCACCCAAAATTTACTTATATACCAACACACACGGACACAAACACCCACACGACGCAGCACACAAATACGACCACTCGGACGAGTACGCCGCACTGTGGACGTCAATTAATAATTGCGCAGTTTATTTTATTAGCTTTTAAAATTTATTAATATTACTTATGACACGGGAAAAAACACAGAGCTCTGAGACTCAGAGCTACAAAACAAGCAATGTGACCGTAGTATGATCAACAGCAAATAATAGACGGCTTTTTGTGGCGGTAGGACGATAGGCCATTTTTGTGCTTAAGTTTCTCATTGTTGCGTTTAATCAGCGATGAGTTATAACGTTATAACTCATCGCTGGTTTAATATTGCTCATTTTTGCTTTAACCAACGAGTAGGTATCTTAGCTACTCGTTGCCTTAACGTACCAACTACAGATAGGCAATTACTTATCGCCAGCAATCTGTAACCCATATATATCGAAATAGTAGACCGGCAGGAGTGCGTCGATTGCTAGCATTGCGAAATTGTTTGAAACTAAATTGTTTGCAAAATGTCGACAATTGAGAAACTATCTATACAAGGCGTTCGTAGCTTTGGCGCCAATGCCGAAGATATGCAGGTAAAGACATGACCCCTACATTTTGTCTGATTTATTTTCTAATTTATTTAAAACACACATAGAGCATTTCCTTTTTATCGCCAATTACACTTATTCTTGGTCAAAACGGTTGCGGCAAGACTACGATAATCGAGTGCCTTAAATATGCGCTAACTGGACAATGTCCCCCCGGCAGTGAAAGCGGCAAAAGATTTGTTCATGACCCAAAAATATTTCGCAAAAACGAATCCCTTGCCCAGGTCAAAATGCAAGTGCGCGACAGACGAAAGGAGCGCCTCTCTATTTGCCGTAGCATGAAGTTGTCTATTAGGGCTGACAAGACCACATTTAAGACAATTGATTCTACAATTAATTTTCTTGGCAGCGACACCAGGAAAAAGCACGGCGGTCAGGAGTCAATAAGCTTTCGTGGAATGGACACCGATGTGGTCATTGCCGATTTCATGGGCGTCTCAGAGGCAATTATTAATAATGTACTCTTCTGCCACCAGGAGGATTCAAGCTGGCCTCTGGATGAAGCCAAAAAACTAAAGGAGAAATTCGATGCCATATTTGGCATAACAAAGTACAACAACGCGCTCGACAAGATTATAAAATTACGCAAAACAGAACAGGAGGAGCTCAAGCTGATGGGTATGAAAATGTTTTACATATGTATACTAACTATGCTTATTCCAGGTAAATAAATTGAAAATCAAATTTATAGAATCCAACATAAGGCTGCTGGAGCATTTAAAAAAAGATATGGATGACAAAATGTTGTGCCTGCAGAAAGCTCAACGAAAATGCGAGGATATCAAAGAGCAGTGTGATAAGTGTGATGCGGGTGTGAAACCAATTGATGACCGAATACAGGAAATACGCAATATCGAATTTGAGATTGGCAAATATCAGGCACAAAAGGTCGAAATGGACACCAAGTAAATGGCATCAGTATAAGGATTACAAAATGTAACTGGATTTTCCTTTCAGGCTTAAAAACTGCGTGGAACAAATACGAAAGCTATCTAGTAACATCAAAAGTCATTTTGCGGGATCAATCGACGAATTAGAAGTAGAAATACGCAGCTTTAATCAGCGCATGTCCGAAATGAAGTTAAAACGCACCGTTATGGAGGATCAGCTGGCGCTATTAAAAAAAACAAATACTGATCAACAAAATAAAATTACCATGCAAGACAAGGAACGCTGTATGGCACAGCAGAGCCACAAGAGCGAGCTTAACTGCAAGCTGCAACTGACCGAACGCATTCAGGTCTTGTGCACCAAATTGCAAATAACCGTGGAGGCCAATATTGTTGATGATCCCCATAAACTATCCACTCTGCTCGACGACGTTGATGAGACGCTTATGAGCAAGCAGTGTGAGATAACAGAGCTAAGCGCGGAGAATGATCAGGCTGATCAATTGCGGCAGGCCAAGATTGATGAGCTACGTACCGAGGTAACAAAGTCGGAGCAAAATGTCAGCACGCAGGAAAAACAAAAGGAAGCCGCCGAACAAGAGAACGAGACTCTTGAGTTAGAAATCAACAAAATCGAAACGTCTTTGCATCAGCTGAAAGTGCTGGAAACTCAAATTGCTGAAACGGATGAGAAATACGAACGCACAATGCGCATTTTTAATCAGGACGCTAGCCGCCAGGTCATCGCTAGCATGAAAAACTCAATAGCCGAAAAGCAGGCTCGTTTCAAGAAACTGGACGAAAAACTCACATTTCTTAGTTCGATATCGAAGCTGATTGCTGAAATAAGTTTAAAAGAAAAAGAGTTGAAAAAGAAACAACAGGAAATACATCGCGTCCGCAGCAAGCATATCGAGAATTTTGACAAATTTTTCAAAGAGACCATTTCCAATAACTATCGTCGAAGCATGCAAACTGCTTATGATATGTTACGTCGCGAAATCCAAGACCTAAACGACAAAGTCAATAGCCACAAACTGGAAGAGCAATCTCATGAGATTAAACGCAAGAATTTAATTGGAGACATTGCGCGCATGGAGAAAGAGTTGCTGGAGTACGAGGAGCGCATATACCAACTATGCCATTCCGTGCCATACGACGAGCTGTTAATGCGCAGCAAGACAGCCAAATCCAAGTTGCAGTTAGAACACGGTGCTCTTAAATCTGCAGATGCCATGTACAAGAGGTAAATTGTGTTTATAATTATATTGTTTTATTGTTTGTAACAATTTATTTTCTCAGATATATACAAAAGATCAACGAGGAACCAAGCTGCCCATTGTGTCATCACAATATGTCTGGCGATGAGGTAAGTAATAAAGTCAATGCAATGTGCTATTTTAAAAAGCTGTCGTTTTAATAGGCCTGTGACCTAATTACGGAGCTAACAGATGAGATTCAAAAGCTGCCCGAAAACATTACCAGGTCCGAAAAAGACATGAAGGCAGAGCAACTGAAATACGAAAATTTATTGCAAATTAAGCCTGCCATTGACAAGGCTAAAGAATTAAAAGAAGCACTGCCCAAGAAAAAAGAAGAATTGTGCAGGATTGGACAGCGTTTGAGCGAAATAGTTACTGAATATGAGACGCTTATGGCATTGCTGGGTGAGCCCACAAGTAACATGGATTTGGCCAATTCAATGCTGGGTGATATGACGTTGCTTGATGAAGCGCTCAAGGAATCCGTGCGCGTGCAAAAAGATTTAGAGCAGCTCAATGTAAATAATCTATTAAATTTATATTTACTCTGCGGCAACTCCATCTGAAATTTATTCAACTCTAGCTAAAATTACCAGACAATTATGATGCCACCGTAAATATAGAAGTTCTGCAAGCAGAAAAAACGGAAGTGTCTACGGAGCTAGAAGCTGAGTCCAAGTCTTTGGAGATAAAACAGCAAAACTTTGAGCAGCAAATGGAGGCGCTAAATCATTTGCGCGAATTTCGAAATGTGTAAAGCCTTAGTTATTGATTTCCAATGAATATAAAAATAATAATTTGCTAACCCTATTAGCTTAAAGGATAAAAGGATTAAGCTGCAGGAGGGCCTGCAGGGTTTGCCGCAATTAAAGGATAGGCTAGATGAGCTAACCCGTTTGCTCATCACAATAACAACCGAGATAACGGAATTAAAATCGAAGATTCAACCGTTAAAAAAACAATTAGCCGCCGCTTTAGCTGAAAAGTCGCGTCTTAAGGGGAGTGAACGTGCTACATTATCTAAAATGCAGAGCACATTTCAGGAATACAAAAGCATAGATCAGGACATAAAAAGGTGGATCATGTTTAAGTTTAACCCAAAATAATTGAACAAATAATTAAATTTTACTTACAGGTTGAGGATACAGATTCAAGAATTTGCCAAGTTGGATTTAAAAAATGTCATACGAAAATTGGATATAGCCATTAATGTCACCAAAGAAGAACTTACAAAATTGGTAGCTGAACAAATTTAACCTATTCGCAAATTTATTAATTCCTTAATGACATTTCAGGAAACACAAATCTATGAAACTAGCGAAAACCTTGAAGCCATTAAAACAGAATGTCTTAATCAGCAAAGTTTGGAACGCGAACTTAGGGATAATCGTGAGCTAAAACAGCTGCTGCAAAAAAAGATCGAGCTCAGTGAAAATTGTGAAACCTTGAGCAAACAATTGGGTAATTTGGACTTTCGAAGTGTTACAAATGAGAAGCACGACTTGATGCAAAAGCGAGATGTGGCCTCGGTTAGACGCGGTGAACTGCTTGGTCAGCAGGGCGAGATTAACAATCAGGTGGAAAATTTGCAACGTGAAATCGAACAACCCAAGTACAAAGAGTCGATAAACAATTATAGGCGTGCCCAGTTTGAAGTGGCTGTCAAGCGCCGGGGCATTGATGATCTCGGTCAGCATCGTGTGGCACTGGAATGGGCGCTCATTCAGTTTCATGCCGAGAAGATGAACAACATTAATAGCCTGATAAGGGAATACTGGCGTATGATCTACAAGGGCAACGACATTGACTATATACAAATCAAGACTAATGATGAAAACGATAACAAGAAAGCATCTGCAGATCGCCGCAGGAGCTACAACTATCGCGTGGTGCAGTCCAAAAACAATTCAGAGATCGAAATGCGTGGACGCTGCAGCGCCGGCCAACGTGTTCTTGGCTCGCTCATTATTCGCATGGCCTTGGCGGAGACATTTAGCAGCAATTGTGGCGTCCTGGCCCTGGACGAGCCGACTACCAATCTGGATCGGGACAATATTATGTCGCTTTGCGATGCACTCAATAGCATAGTCGAGACTCGCCAAAATCAGTCGAATTTCATGCTGATTATAATTACTCACGATGAAAATTTTATATCATCCTTGGGCAGAATCCACAGCTATCATCGTGTTTATCGCAATCCCGAATGCAAATCTGTTATTCAAAAGGTACTCGTCGATGATAAATAGATATTCTTCATTAACATTTATTTGTTTGAGTTGATTAAAAAACTTATCAAACATTCCGAAAACCGATTAACTTTTATCGCTATTTTTTGTTTGTATTTACATATTTCTTGTTTGTATTAAAGATAATAATAAATATCTCCTACTTTATAAAAGAGTTTTTCCTGACTGAATGACTGACTTAAGAATGGAAGAATATTATACCGCTATGGATTGCTTTCTCTAGTCACCCAAATAAAAAATCTTCATTTTATGAAATCAGCTACAAATAGCTGTCGCATTTTGCTGCCCCATTAACTGATATTTTCAAGCATCAAAGGGAAACTGTGCCGATGTCAAGGTCCTTCAAGTAGTCAATCGAGAGTTAAAAATGGCAAAGCCTGTTGTTAAAACCGATTTATAAGCTCGACGTCGGATCGACTTATTGAAATCATGTAACTGATTTGTTCCAGCGACGAATGATAAATACTCCAACCTTTGTGCTTTCCAAAATGCACATTTACTAACAAATCTTGATCTACAAAATGTACGAATCAAGTGACTATAATAATATTGCTTTCAAGCATTTAATAATTAAGCCCAGGCCTTCCACCAGTGAAAGTTAAACGTTCGTTTGGCCTTTATATAATCACAGCGTTATGTTGGACAAATTATTGCTCCTTTCCTAGTATGGATTGCATACAGAGGAAGGCATATCAGTGTAAAGTCAGTCCAGACGGACAACAATGTTAAAACCTAGAATATCGATATTTTCATTTATGTAAGATGAAGATTCAACCAGCGATAAGCTATACGTATAGCTTATCGACCCATAGGTACAAAATGTCTAGTATTTCTAATAGGAACTGCAAAGTTAATAATGATTAGTAAAGAAGAATCAATTTTCCATTTATTAATTTATGGAAAAAGGTTATTGCAAGCATTGTTCTACGGTTAGAAAGAGAGGGAAGATTTATTAGTAAAGGTCTACTGTGATAGGAAGGTAAGTTAATTAAATTATCCCAGTTAAAGCCTCGAAGAGCAAAATGCAAGAATTGTTTTTGCACCGATTCTAATCTATACTGATGAATCCTGTATTTGGTCCATATTCAAGAATCGGTCGCACAAGAGATACATACAAGGTTTTTGTTAGGTAGGGGTCGTCGAATTCCTTCGACCAGCGCTTAATGAACCCCAAGGCACTTGATGCACGATTTGCAATTGAAGAAATATGCTTGTCGAACTTAAGCTTTGGGTCCATTACAGTACCCAAATCCTCAACCCATTCAATCCGATCAAGTGGTTGGTTATCCAGAAGATATGTATTGAAGTGGACAAGAGACACATACAAGGTTTTTGTTAGGTAGGGGTCGTCGAATTCCTTCGACTTATCTAGAAGAAACATTCGTCTATTAAAAGACATAACTTTACATTTACTGCAATTGAGATGTAATAAATTTATTCTGCACAAAGTTTGAAAATTGTCTAAGTCACTTTACAGTTTATGACCAGACAGAAGAGATGCAGCCGAAATGCAAAATTTTACATCATCAGCATACATCCACACCCGAGAGTGATTTATTACGGATGGAAGGTCGTTTATAAAAAGTGTAAAAAGTAACGGTCCAAGGTGACTTCCTTGAGGAACACCAGAAGCGACCTGAACCGCTTTAGAAAGTGAGCCATTAAAAAAAACCCTCTGAATTCTTAAGGTTAAATAATCTTTTATCCAAAGAATAAGATTATTGGGAAAGCCAAAAAGTTGAAGATTATAAATTAAAGGGTTATGACTTACAGTGTCAAAAGCCTTACTGAAATCAGTGTAAATGACATCAGTTTGCATCATTTCTTCGAAACCTTTGATAACAAATGATGTGAATTCTAGCAAGTTAGGTGTGGTAGATCTATGTTTCATGAATTCGTGCTGGCACGGTCAGTTTCTCACAAATCTTAGGGATAGCAGACAACTTGGAGATACCTCTATAGTTTTTAGCATTAGATTTGTTTCCTTTTTTATACAAAGGAATAATATAAGACTCTTTCCAAATTTTTGGGAAAGAGTATAACTTCACGGACAAACTAAATGCAATGTTTATGCAATGGTTTTAAAAGACCCTGAGCACAGTACCTAAGCACACAGCTTGGTACTCCATCAGGTCCTGACGAAAATATAGGCTTATTAACCTGAAATTCACTGTACTACTGCAGTCTCTGTGACTTTCGGTATAAAAATGTAATTAGAGCCATTGAGCTGATAGGGGTAAGGCATGACGACTGGTTGAAAATAAGGGCTGTAAGTCGTTCGAAAAAATTTAGCATAAAGATCGGCAATGACCTGATCTGAGATGGCTTTCATTTCTTCAAAGAAAATGTTTGATGGAAGTGTTGATGACTTGTGCTTCGTATAAACGAAATCAAAAACCGTTTGGGCTCCTGCTGAAACTGTAATTTTCACCTAGTCAGGTAATTCCTATAACATTGGTTATTTAGGACTGAAAAATTGGAACGAGCAATCAAGTATGCATCTGGTAAACTACACAGGTTTGTATGACTTGTTTGTATTTTCATTGGGAACACACACATCTAATAATGAATTTAAAATGTTGTAAAAATGTGAAAATGTCAGACCCGCAGAGGAGAGACCTGTCCGTCAGGAATAAAAGCCTAGTAAGTTCTGCAAAATCGGTTATCCGAAACGGTCGAACTCGGCTTAGAGGTTTTCTACTGGGGCATATCACCCGGCAGGTTAAAGTTATCGACATTTCCAACGTTGGGTGGTATAAGTCTTCTGGATAAGATATTGGTTTTGATCGGGTAATGGATGAGGAGGATGGATCCTAAACAATATTGAAATCACCAAGTACTATAAGGATATCACGATCAGAAAGCATGCAAGAAACAGACAATATAGCTGACAAATGAGCATTGTAAATAGAGTTATCAGAGGTATCAGGTACAATCGGAGACCGATTATTCTTTCTGGCAGTGTATTCTTTCACTATTATGTGCTCCGGCCATATATAATTTTATTTTTACTTTTTATCTCAAACGTTTTATTTTCACTTTTTATCTCAACCGAATTTAGAGGAGGGACCGAAGGTGATTTTAAGTTACTTGTATTTATTAGATTTATCTATTTGTTATATAAATTTGTTATGTGGATCTGTGGAGGAAATGTAAAGAACAAAGGGATCAGGATATAAAATGTTCGTATACTCTTAAATGTGAGACTTATTCTGCGGAAAAATAATCTCACTTGCTTCACCCAGGTTCACAGAGTGGAGCAGACATTACGTCTTATCACTAAGCATACAATCGATAATGATTGTATGCTTAGTGGTCTTATGTTGACATTACGCTTCCTAACTCAGGCGAAGATGCCTTAACGGTTGAGACTCATATGAATATCTGATTCTTGGGCTGCTTTGTATCGAGATGCAGTAGCTCAAATTATTTTGCTAATTCTTCATGCGTCAAATCGTATGGGAAGTGTATATTCATTTCGCCATGTGGTGTGTGCTTACAGGCAGCCACATCTGTGGAGAGAAAATGTACTGCTTCTGTAACGCCAGTTAGTTCATAGGCATAAAATGATAGTTATCAAAGTAAAATTAAATCTTTTGAACCAGGTCATAATTACATATTAGTTTAGTAGATCCGACTGTCGCAAGTAAATAAAATTATTTAAGCAACAAAAATAATTCAAATTGCGAGCAGAATGCTTATATTATTTTATTCAGCAGCGAGAGTAAGTGAACAAGTATCGATGTTAGCTCATAATCAGCTGGTCAATCATCGATAGCCATGCTATACGGTCGACTCATTTTGCAACAATCATTCGGCAGCCAAATCGTGCAACAACAAAATCGTGTGTCGCGTAATTATTTTATTCCATCTCTTGATAATCCAAAACAATTGAAAACTTGTTAACAAATTTCTTTCTTTTGTTTTCAAAAGAGAATAGACACACTAAATACATTATTATCCATAAACGATACTCGCAGTGCAGCCACAAAGGGAATTGAATGAAAGTAGTGCAGTAAGAAGCATGAAACAGCATTAAAATTCATTAGTAAACGAAGTACAAAGCTTATAAATACTACATAAACTATTCTTTATCCGTTTTACCCAACTATTTACACAACAAATAATCACCACATAATTAAAGTGTATTCAAAAAAGAAAGTTTTAGAATCGAGTGCAGCAGTGAAGGAAGCGAAAAAATTGAACAAACTTAAATTATAGCTAAAGAATGGCAGGCAACAATATGAGACAGATTCCATTGACCTGCAGTGGACATACCAGACCCGTGGTGCATTTGGATTTCAGTGATATATGCGATAGCGGCTATTTTCTTATATCTGCTTGCAAAGGTAAGATTCCCATTGCATTAAAAAATAAGAATATCGCTATATAAGAATAGTACTTAAATACTTTCTATATGTACATTTATTTGTATCTCGTTGACTCATTCATAAATTTGTATACATACATATATATCTTGTCGTTACACCCACGTGTAATGGCTGCAGGGAAAATAAAAAAGCGTCCTTGTGGTATTTATATACTAAACTACACATATGCACTTGTATATTTTAGCTAAAAGACACAGCATACTATATACATATTTCGTTTCGTGTTAGCTTGAACTATGTCTAGCCTGGCTGCAACCTTGACCCAAAAGCAAAGCAAAATAATTATTAACATGAAACCAGTTTAGCGAAACCCTTTGCCAAAGTATATGCTTGCAATATGCGCACATGAACACATATGTACATACATATATTATAAATTTTACATACGTTCTTTACCTTGATACAATTTATTTGTGTGAATTTGCGGAAAGCAAATTTCCATTGCAAGTTCAAGTTATTATTTTTATCGCCATTTAATAAAATGCTTCCCCGTTGCTGAGCAACTTTTTAAAAACAAAACTTATTTGTTGACACTGTTCGCAGGAAGCACCTTGAAACTTCTTTATTTATATAAGCAATTGCAGCTGCAAAATGTTACAAAAAATCGAGTAAGATTATTTGGCTGTGCGATGCCGAAGATCAAATACACTTAAAGGCATTTAAATTGTCTATTGAAAATCAATGAAAATTACTATAAGTGGGATCATAATAGGACATAATATATAAATATATACGGTAACTATATTGTTGTTGTTTAACTTTACATATCTACCAAGTTCTACTTATTTATGGAAATAAACTACTCACAGTTAGAGTATTCACAATGATAAACATTTCATTTTCCAAGCAAAAACTAAAAGCTCTAATTAAGTGCTATGATTCAGTGTCCCTGCGAACACAAACTGCCCCAAAGCTTCAGCACTCTCCTCTCTCTGATTTGTCTCTCTCGCTGTCTCGATCACATTGCATTAGAAATGACGTGAACTTGATGCAATATGGCTACCCATTCGCGAGCACGATTCCACAACGTCGCTGCGTCAGGTCGTTGGCATTGAATGTTGTTGTCAAGGTAGCTTCCGCCGCTCACTCAACTTAATCACATATACACATGTAATCATACATACATATGTAAATTTTTTTCATACAGATGGCAGCCCAATGCTGCGTCATGGCGATACTGGCGACTGGGTGGGCACCTTTGAGGGTCACAAGGGTGCCGTATGGGGCGTTGCACTAAATCGAAGCGCAACGCTCGCAGCATCAGGTGCCGCCGACTTCACCGGCAAAGTGTGGAACGCGGTGAGCGGCGTCGAAATTCACAGTTTTCAGCACAAGCATATCGTGAAAAGCGTCGCCTTCGACAATAGTTCTGAAAACATTGTGACCGGGAGCAATGAGAAGCTTGTGCGCGTTTTTAATCTGGAGCAGCCAGATGCGGAGCCGGAGCTATACGGCGGCCACGCAGGGGCCATTAAACGTGCCCTGTTTTGTCGTGACGATAAGTGCATTATTTCGGCGGCAGACGATAAGACAGTGCGACTTTGGGATCGCATGACCGGCATTGAAGTACAACGTCTGCAATTTCAAAATAATCCCAATAGCTTAGAGATCTCACGTGACAACCATGTGCTGACCATTACACATGGCTCAACTATTAGCTTCTGGGAGGTGGGTACACTCAAAAAACTGAAGGAAGTAAAAGTGCCAACAAATGTGGCGTCGGCCAGTTTGCATCCCGATAAGCATGTCTTCGTCTGTGGCGGCGAAGACTTTAAAATGTATAAATTCGATTACATAACAGGCAATGAAATAGGTAAGCTTTCGATCCGCAAAGAATAGAAGCTCTAAAATTAAATTTTTTTTGCATTTTACAGAATCCTTCAAGGGACATTTTGGACCAGTTCATTCAGTGAAATTCAGTCCCGATGGCGAACTGTATGCAAGTGGATCCGAAGATGGCACTCTGCGTCTCTGGCAAACAACCGTGGGCAAGACGTACGGCTTGTGGAAGTGCACCGAACCGAATGAACTTAACAATTCGATGAATTCGCCACGTGAGGTGCCAGCAAACTGATGTTGGAGAAGTACAAGTCGCTGCTATACAGCGCAAATACCACCAACATATAGAAAATGAACATAATTAGGAAACAGGAGAATAACATACAATTTCAGACATTCAAAAACAAATCGAATCAAATAATTTTTAATTTCATATACATATATATTTTTTTCAAATGACTATAAATCACGATAATTACGATTCCAGCGCCTAAATCATTGGCATTTCATAATCCTACATACACACATATTGGCACGAAACCTATGAATGAATCCATGTGTTGGTGTGGGATTGAATAAAGATTTTTGCTAATTAAATGTGTGTGCCTGTGGCCCAATTGTGCAGATAAATGGTTGTAAAGTTGAGCATAGGTTCTCCCTGATGTATTTCCGGTCGTTGTTGTAAATGATCATACCACCTCGACAAATTCAAATAGTTTTCTTTATCCACAGGCGAAAGAGATTTCTGCAAATATAAACAATTATATATAATATAAACAAAATTTTATGGTACGTACCACAAGTTCAGTTATGGCATAATATACAGCTAAATCGGCGAGCGTTATAAAGTGTCCCACTAAATATGATTTCCTGAAAAACAGCTTATTTAAGTCAGCCAGCAACTGCTTGGACACATATTTGTCCTTTGAGCCAGGCGTTGCATAAAGCACAGAAAATTCTATCCATTGATAAACCTGCGCCTGCACCTTCCTGGATACAATGCTGTTTTGTGCCGTCTCCGAGTTGGAGTCACGTGCTAAACTCTCCAGAATGGTGGCAAATCCAGTGACAATTTTGTTGTGGGCGGATGTACGCGTTACGACCTTGACAATAAAAGGTACATTAACGCCGCATACATATAAAAAAATAAAATTAGTTTTCGTGTGAAATGTCTAACCTGTTCATCGTTAAGCTGAATCTTGCCGGGTGCAACATCTAAACAATTGGCGATTTTTCCTACTGTTACAACGTCACACATTTTCAATAATAAACTACACTTTATTTAATAACTCAACGCAAACGTGCAAATTGTGAATGACAGGGCTACAGCAAAATCGATATTAATCCGTGTGCGATAACAGTGCAATTCCAGTTAGCATGACACACATCGATATATATAACGCGCGAGTTTAAGCTATTGTCCCATTGACTGCACGATTCAGCGCCTTGTACGTGATGTCATATTGCAGAAAGAATATAAACAAACTAGCGGTCGTCATCAAAAGCTAAAACACAAATACGTTTAAAATAGTAAAATTATATGTGAAAATATTCCTTACCGCTGGTATTAGCCTATAATTTAATTCGAAAAGGCCGACAGCAACATGTTCCCGTACATTGGCTTGCAGCTGAAGCACAAAATGATTTATAGTTTCACTTAAAGCTTCGTTAATTGCATGTACGTTGGTTAACAATGCCAAGCAAGTTGTGTGCTAAGAATTAAATTAAGAAGACATAGTAAATAATAATCAATAGCCCGAAATTCTTGAGTTTACCTTCTGCTGCACATTATGGTTAAAGTAAAGAATGAAAAACATTTTCCCCAAGTGCAGTAAAAGCCATAAAACCGTGTAAACTAACCATGCTCCGTAGGCTTTATCCGGGCTTTCAATAGCCTTGTAGGTTAGAAATAAATTGGTATTAAAATTGATCAGGGAGCTTACGTAAATGAGCATTACAGAAACTCCAAAAGTCGTATTTACCATTTTGGTAAAATGCAGCAAACACGTATGTTGCCAACGCAATTTCTGCAATGCAGCCCGTCGAATTGAAGGGCTTCGCTTTAACTCCACTTCTAAAGAATCTACCAAGCAATGAAAACGTAGATAAATACCGTGCAAAAGGGTATAGTAGGGCACAAAGGATATACTGCTTAAGATGTTGGGCAGCACATATGTACTAATGTTCAACATAAACTTCCATATATTACAATCGTTAGAGAGAATAGTAATGGGAATGCAGCAGCTGGCAAAGATCAGCACCAGCAACAGTTGATAATGTACAAATCCTCTGATCTGATATCGCTTTACATTATAGCCACTTGCCAAATCAAATTGTCCAATTGTATCGAATACCTCTCCGATCTTGTGCTTCCAACTCATACTAAGGATCATAATGCAGGGAACGTGTATCAAATATGTTATAGACTCAAATATATAAAAGTTACGCTCCAGAGTGTTCAAGTCGTCTGGACTATATGACTGTTCGTAGAAGGCAGCAGTGCACAGCCAAACATATACGGCCAACAACCAGCAATGCTGCACTACATCATAAAATCTGCCACTGTATCGTGGAAATACTGCAAACGGTGCACTGCCGGCCACGACACATATCACCAAAAGCAGCTGCACTTCCTCGCAAAGTTGCTTTGCATTCGACTTATGTAGCTGATATTTTGGATTCCAGTTTCTAGAAGAGATTCAACATACTATTATTAATGAACTTCTTATTTATAACTTATTTTATTCAGTATAAAGCAACAATTGCCTGCCGTAACCTAATTACACATTATTTTTAAAAAATTCACATGACTGATGGTAGGTATATATATTAAACATTAATATATGACAGCAATAAACTGGGTTTCTCCACATGTTAGGTCGGATTATCTAATAAAGTACCTTAATTTAAGGTCATAGCTTATTTCATTTGGCTACATAATGGTCACCTGCATGCCATGAAACTCCGGTTTTTTAAAACAATTTAAATATGCTTGGTATAAATAGACCAATCGACGTCAGTTTAGTCTGGTTCAATGATCAAGAACAAGATTTCACAAAGCAGGAAGATTGAAAGATCGTTAGAAAAATAAGGGAAAATTACAAGCAAGCAGCTTCAAAACTGACTAAACACGGGTAGGTGCAGTGTAGAAACCGTGCGTCGGGCTCTACGCAAATGTGTCTTCAATGACCGAGTACTACTAGTACATAAAGGCATTAGGATGACGATTGGCAAAATCCAATCGGATTCCTGCAGCATAGTCAATTTTGCAGGCGAGTCCAAATACACTTCTTTTTTTTTGGCACAAACGGACAAAATTTGTGTGCCGACAGTCCAATTCTGAGTTGGATCCCAAACCCTTAAAGTCAAGCACGAAGGAGGAAGCGTAATGGTATGACCATATTGTTCGTCTGCTGGAGCCGGGTACTTGTTGTTTTTGAGAGTCCATATTATTATATGTACCTAACATACTTAAACTTACTATTAGATACATTAGATTGCTGAGAAGCTGGGAAACCGATGTACTTTCCGGTTACCAAATCAACCGAAACCTAAGTCCGAATCAGTACAGTTCTAGCTTATCTTAAACTGCCACCACATACTAATTCCACCGGCCCTGTTTCTATTGTCAAATATTTTTCCTTTTTTAAGACAAAGTAGAATAAGCTGATAATTATTATACCCTTAACCCATGAAATGGGTAAAAAAAAGAGTATAATGGTTTTGTGCAAAAATATGTAACAGGCAGAAGGAAGCTTCTCCGACCTCATAAAGTATATATATTCTTGATCAGCATCAACGTACGTGTTTGTCTATCAGCCCGACCGACTGTCCGTCTGTATGGGTATATTCAAGGGTTAAGGGTATTTTCTAGTCGCCTTACTCGACTAGAGCCAAATTTTTTCAAATTTTTATTTTGACACTGAATGAAATAAGTGTAAACTACTCTATGCACATATATATTTTTTATAATCATCTTAAACTCCTAAAGTATATAAAGTATACTTTTTCGATCAGCATCAAAAGCCAAGTATATTTGGCCATGTTCGTCTGTCTGTATTTATGGATGCGACGATTTATCAAATTCTAAAAGTTAGAGACTTCAGATGTGGAATATATACGTTTTTCCATAACCTAGGCCAAGAAGTTTGATTAACACACACGATATGAAAACTTGTGATCTACTTTTAGTTAAAATAAATACAAAACTCATTTACAAAAATTCAAAATAAGATATCAGTTATTCGCAGCTGGATAAAATATTTAATTAAAGGAGATTGGTTCACACATTTTTTTAAAATAAAATATATTTTGATAATCATTTTGTATTTTCTTTCTTAGAAAAATGCAAACTTATTTTTTACCTCTGCAGTTGCAACGGAAGTGCAACTGAGTTTTTAGGCAGCCACCAGTCAGCCACCTGACGATTCTTGCGTGACACCTGCTTTAACTTTAGCCTTAACATTGCGTTTGGAATTTAGGTGAAGTGAATTAGGCTTTTCAATTAGTCTCAATCAAGCCTATCCTGACAGCTGCGAGTCGCATATCAATTAATCATCATCCTTAAATGATTTGCCAAAATTAATCAGTAAGTTTGTCGTTAGTTTTCACTGCAGTCTTTAAATGAGTTGGAGCAGTTGTGGTCAAGAAGCGCGCGGCATCCGCTGGTTGCGCTTCATGTTGGGATTAAGTCGTTGGTTAGGCGTGTCGCCGCCAACTGAGACTTTAAGATATGTGCATTTATTCTGGTCTTTGGTGGTGTTAATCTGTGTCTGGAGTGCAACAATAAACAGACTGATGACAATGAGGTTCCATGGACAAGTCTTGACCATACAGAAGATGTTTTATTTTGCAGAGTATCCAGCCAACATGTTAATGACGGCATTATTTTCGCTGAGGGTCTATCGCAGCACTGGATTCTATAGACGCCTCTGGTTGCATCTGCAGCGCCAGCAGATGCATCTCTTCGAGAATGCTTGCGAGGGAAATGAACTCTATAACCGATTGGGAAATTATGTGCTGCGGTGGCTGTTAATTATACTTGTCTATCATGGGATCTGTTCCTTGGTGGACAGTGCTTGGTTGGGTTTTGAGTGGCGTCTAACAATTCCAAGCAACTGTGCCCACACTCTGCCCAGCACAATGATCAGTTTAAGTCTGCTGCAGTACGTCGTGGGACAAAGATTGCTCTGCCTGTTATTAAAGCAGCTTAATAAACGCGTTGAGAAGATCCGCACGCGTTTAGTTGGCATCGTCATTCGTACATCAGTTGAGCTTCAATTGGAGCAGCTGCGTCTGACCAGTGTCGCTTTGCATGACCTGCAAATTAATCTATTGAATAGATTTGCAGTGGTTTTGCTTCTAAATTTTACTAACTCATTGCTAAGCTTTTCCTACGAGGCATTCAACATGTTTCGACTGCTGCAACTAGCCCAATGGAGCGACTGTGTGCTCTATTGCTACCGTATACTTTGGCTGTTACTTCACGGTTCTCGTGTTTGGGTTATCCTTAAAGCTAATGAGCGCATAGCAGAGCAGGTGAGTAATCTACAAAACTGGTTAAAAAATGTTTTGTTCCAACTCCTTGTCATTACATTATTTTCAATCCCTGTCTCAAAGTAAGTTCACATATCCTTTTTACAGAAATGTCAATTGTGTCTTTTACTCAATAAGCTAGTTGTCAGTGATGAGCGTGAGGAGCGTGCCATTAATCGCTTTCTGTTGCTAATTCAGGCGAACGAATCCCAACCTCTAGCCGTCTGTGGTGTTGTCGATTTAGACACCCGGACCCTGGGTGGAGTAAGTGCACTCTCACAAAACACAATCACATAACCATTAAATTCTTCCTTTGTTTTGTGGCAGTTTATCAACGCTTTAATGGCCATTGTTATATTTCTTATACAAATCGATTTGGGCAATAAATCGCTAATGGGCTATGCCTAAAAGTTGATTCGAATAAAAAGCTGAACATATTTGGACTTTTTTTTACATATAAAATGCGTTTGCGTTTTAAACTTCGATTTTGGTTTAAACGGTTCCGGTGGTCAAACCAAAAGTTCCGCCTCCTTGGGTGGTTTTTATTTAGGCTAATTAGGGTTGTCTGTGCCCGTCTATGGGATATTACCTCACAAACGGGTGCCGAGACCAGATTGCTTGCCATACGTCTAACGGTCAATCGAGGACTGCACATTGCTGAGCGGTAAGTCTTAAAAGTGTAACTGCCGTGTAAAACAAACAAATTCAAAATTGGCTAGTGCGATGTGTTAATCCTAGAAAATTTGTTTGAAATGATTTGAAGTTTTGTAGCACGCAAAAATTTTGGTGCAGCTTGGCACCGCTGAAAATTTGAGATACGAAAACAAATACTCCAGCTTTAAATATTTAAGCCGATTGACAGCTATAAAAACAAAAATTTCAACTTACTTTTAAAAATTTTTAAACACATTTTTGAAATTTCTCCAAGATTGCTCTGGTTTTTTGTGCTCATGGGGAGCATTTGTGCTGTGTACATGCTAAGTGAGGTGCAGATAGCACGATATTTGACCTCGCCAACGGTCATTTCAGTTGACCGTGACTATCGTGGCTGGAACGGTTCACTACCGGCTGTGACTCTTTGTTACTACGATCACATTGACTCGTTTAAGGCCAATGAACTGATACAGGAGACGTGGAACGTGTCTATAATCGATGAGGATTACTTTTACATCATGGACTTCCTCTATGCAGTGGTTAATGCGACAGCCAGCAACTACGTAGAGCTGACCAAGTTTGCCAGTGACGAGCGCTTTGATCAGATCGACCTATATGATGTCATACAGACAATAAACCGACCCTTCGATCAAGTAATTAGCAGCTTTGACGCTAACTTTAAGGTGCATGTCCAGATGGTCATGACGGAGCGTGGATCTTGTTACGCCATTAACTCACCCATGTCGGCGGTCTTGGGAAAAATGTAAGGAAAATTGTTTTGAACTAAAGCAAGCACAAGTTTTTCAAAATAAGGTTAAAATATATAATTCCTTAAAATGTGGTAAATCAAATAAAAATTTCGAAATAAGTTTTTAAAATGACTTTAGATTTAAAATGAAACAGAAAAACAAAAGTTGTGTTATAATCTATTCACATATTTTAATTTTGCAATTACAAAAAATGAGAAACTATGTGCACTTTTATTACACAATTCTGCAGTTTGAACTCGATTGCTCATTCACTATTCTTTAACTACATTTTATCTTTAAGACCTGTAAAGTTTGAGAGCTTGACTCAGCCACTAACTTGTCAATATGGCAAACAGCAGTGCTACATTCGCATGGATCTCTATGAGAGCACGGGCGTGGTAAGCAATAAATGATTATGTTAAGAAAACCTTTAGTAAAACAATTAAGAAGGCTCTAGTCGAGTAAGCTCGATGGTGTCATATCTCCGGTGTTTCTTAACCGATTTTAATTAATTCAGAAGTTCATTATTTTGCTTATAGTTTCAATCCTCATTTTCAGTTTTTTTAAATTCAAGATTTTTTTGTTATCGATTACATGTGTATATCGTAAACCTGAAAAGTTATCGAAAATTTGAAACAAACTTGTCATGCCTAGGGATTAGGAGAGCTCATATCCAAAATCTGGAGTATCTAGCTTTTGTAGTTCCTGAGATCGACGCGTTCATACATACAGACGGACAGACTAAATCGGACTCGACTCGGCTGTTGATGCTGATCAAGAATATATATACTTTATGGGGTCGGAGAAGCTTTCTTCTGCCTGTTATATACATTTGCACAAAACCATTATACCCTTTTTTTTACCCATTTCATGGATTAAGGGTATAAAAATACTTTATACAATAATATATTTTAATAAAAAAGAGTGAAATCATAAAAAGGGAATATTATTTGGAAAGTTTCATAGTAAAGTTCGTCGATTTGTTAAGTAAGATTATATAAGGATAAAGTATTTCGACTTAATTCCTTGTTGATGAAAAAATGATCTGCCAGAATACTTGGTGTCCTTTTAATAATGCAACAAAGCAATGAAAATGTTTTACTGTAATATCAGAGAACATAATTCAATAGTTGGAAGTCCACTTTTTTATCTTTTGCAGGTTCTTACCCCTATTCCCAAAATCCAACTCTAAGCATTATATACAAATTTCTTTCATAATTAAATGTTTGTTTGGTGTCGCTATTTTGAATTCATTGATAAAGATTTGTGTATATTTATTTCTTTATGCAGCTGGATGTTCACTCACCATATGAGGTTTCGGCAACGGAGGCAAACATAGTTACACTGCACAAATCAGATGAGATAACTGCCTCATTCAAAGTGCTTGAGACAGTGTAAGTAGGAGTAAACAAAAATATACCCACAGCTTTTATTTGTATAATACTCTAATAATATTCTTTATAGCGCTTCTAAGAATCTTAGGGACCTGAGTGTCGAACAGCGCAAGTGTGTTTTCAACAATGAGGAGACATCCAATCTCAAGGCATGACTTCAGAACACACTCAATATTATTATGGAAAACTATAAGTTCTTATATTTCTCAGATTTACAGTAAATCATTGTGCCTAGCTCGTTGTCGTGCGGTTATGGCCTTAGAAATGTGCAACTGCGTGCCTTTCTTCTATCCGTTTGTGGACGGACCCAGTTGTAATCCAGCTGGTTTTGAATGCCTTTTAGATTTTAAATGGCCAATTTGGGCGCTACACATTTGCAAATGCCCTTCGACCTGTACAGAAATTGAGTACACCATGCAGACCGTGAAGAAGAGTTCCTGGGGAATGAAAAGCAACGAAGAGGTGTCAAGCGTTGAAACGGCCACTTCCAGTTTCCGCTGGGATCTAATACCACCGAAAGTGCGTTTCCGGCGAGATGTGGTCTTTAGCTTTGAGGATCTCATTGGTAAAATTGGAAATATAAGTACTTGAAGCTATATATAATAATACATATTTTTTTGTACTTGCAGTTTCTTTTGGCGGTACCTTGGCCTTGTTTGTTGGCGTCAGTGTCATGGGTCTTGTGCAAATGAGCTCCATTATACTCATTAACATTTTACAAGATATATTCAAATTGCTCCACTACATTCAATTATATTTACGAGAACGCTACCGACGCCTGAAAGGGGCAAAAACTCCAAGCCAAGGAAACAACATTTCACGAGCCGAAACAGCTGAGCTACCGCTCTTTGAATATGTTAACTAATTCGTATATCTCATTTGTATTATAATATTCTTATTTGTTTTAATACGTTGCCTTAACCAGTTTTTGATTAGGGAATTTACGATTTACTTTTAAGTTTGATTGGGTATCTAAGTTTTCCTAATACTTACAGATAAATTTTGCTAAGAACGTCCAGTAAAGTCGAATTAGCTAAATTTAAAAGTGTGCTAAATTGTTTTGAACATTTGAGTGATGGCTGCAACATATTGGAAACTAAAACAAGTAAAAAGACTCTAGTCGAGTAAGCTCGACTAGAAGATACCCTTAACCCTTGACCATTCAGACGAACAGACGGTCGGCCTACAGCCATACACATATGTATGTACATGTACCAATGCTTGATGATTTTATATCTCCGGTGTTTCGTGGACGGACAGACAGACAGACGGACATGGCCAAATCGACTCGGCTGTTGATGCTGATCAAGAATAGATATACTTTATGGGGTCGGAGAAGCTTCCTTTTGCCTGTTACATACTTTTGCACAAAACCATTATGCCCTTTTTTTACCCATTTCATGGGTTAAGGGTATAAAAATAGAGAACCGTATTTGTGTTCAGACATGCACCAGATGTGCAATTGCCTAACTAAATGTGACTTCAAATGGAAAAGTAAGCCATGCATTTCAAGGATGTAGGACGTATCTCAGCCAGGGCTGAATGTCCAAAAATAGGTGCAGTCGAAGCTGATGCAGCTTTAAGCTGCTACCTCGTATACATAAACAGAAATGAAGGCCCGGGCTCGCACCGAACGAATGGCAAATTGCATGTAACAGGTGGGCGGTTTTACCCATCAGCAGATGGGTATATGCTTATTTGCGAGAGGATTGCTGCTCATCCTGCGTAAAGCAACAGTTCGGCTTTGATAGGAAGTGGTGTGGGATGTCCAAAGCTTCTTCTTATACAGACTGTTTTGTTGCCAAGCCTAATTTTGTTTATACAAACATAACACTTCTTTTGGAGAATCTGTGTTTTAGTCAAGATCATGCGCAATTGGAGCATCAAAGAATCTGTGAATTTAAAGCTTTAATTCAGTTGCTTGTTGGCATCCTTCGGATTTAGCTGTGTATTTTCATTTGGATGCGTAAATTGCATTTAATTTTGTGGCTATGGTAAGTAACATTCGTATAAACTGTATAAACTTTTTAATAATAATAACTTAATATGTATGTACATACATAATTTATTTTGCGGTATTTCAGATCTTATTGCTCACTCGTGGCCAATATAGGTAAGTGGTATTATTTTATTCGGTTTATGCTATTTAAAGTTTTAAGATTTGCACTAAGCTTTGAACTTAATTCGTTTTTTTTCTTTATTACTATGAGTTCGATGTACGTTTTGCTTCAAAGGCTCGCATGTCAAGTATTTTAAAAAAACGTCAAAATTGCTTACTGTTATTTATCTGTTCAGATGCAATCCGAGTGTTGCAGTGGGTGAGTCGCTAGAATACAGTACGACAAGCAACGAAAATATTGCAGAAAACCCCGATTGCAACAATACTAGCAGTTGGAGAGGAGCTTTTTGAAGCAGCAGCTTCGTAAACGCCGTAATAAAATAAGTATAAGGTTTTCTTGTTCGTGGAAAAATAAGTATAGGGTGGTCTCGTCGACAAAAAGCTGTCTCTTAACGAATGCTATTAACATGTGCGAGTGAAAGACACATAGTGTTTGTAAATAAGTGTATGTGAATTAGTGTGAATGAACGATATACATACATGCACTGACGATAAAGGACACATCGAGAGAGCGTCGGCTGCCGACGATACTATCTTATATTCATTTCAATGTTACCCCCGCTACACTGATAGAAATAATTAAGTATTTGATTTTAGTACTCTTTAAACTTGAATCAAGTTGTGTGTGCTTGATTTAAGATTTTGTGTACTTATGATTTAATAAAGCGTTTTGATTCTTGATCTAAAGTACGTATTATTGATCCAAATACAATAATACTTTATTATTTGCCTTAACTGATATTTCCTATATAGTTCCTATTTCCAAATAGTTATTCTTATTATTTCGCATTATTATTTAAATTAATGGCTTTTAACATGCAAAACCAAATTATTAACAAAAAAACTTTTTTTTAACAAAATATAACAAAACCTATTTAAAAACAAGTAAGAAGGCTCTAGTCGAGTAAGTTCGACTAGAAGATACCCTTAACCCTTGACCATACAGACGGTCGGGCTGACAGACATACACATATGGCTGTGTAATTCTGTACCAATGCTTGATGCTAACCGAGTTTACAAAAAATTTCACAGATGTTCATTATTTTGTTAATAGTTTCATTCCTAAATTTTTGAAGTTCAAGATTTTTTTGTTATTGATTTCATGTGTATATCGTAAAACTGAAAAGTTATCGAAAATGTGAAACAAACTTGCTATGCCTATGGATTAGGAGAGCTCATATCTAAATCTAGAGTCTCTAGCTTTTGTAGTTCGTGAGATAGACGCGTGCATACATACGGACGTACAGACAGACGGACGGACGGACGGACGGACAGCCCCTTTTTTTAACCATTACATGGGTTAAGGGTATAAAAAAGCGTCGTTTCTGATTTTCTAGAGTTATAGTCGCTTTAGATTTACTTTTTCTTAGTTTAGGAATCTTCGATTTAAGTATTTAAATACTAATTTTAGGTGTTCCGTATTTGATTTAAGTATTTCCAGACTTATATCAAGTATTTGGTACCGGAACCTAAAATACACTTATAGAATCGGGAATACTCAATTCAAGCACATTTAAACTTAATTTTGTCACGATTTTTCCTATCAGTGTACACATCTACATATGTATATGTATAACAACTTCGCTCTGGCTCGTGATAAAAAAAAGTATAAATCGCCAATATCGTATAACAAGTGCGAGTGAAAGGCATATATCGCAGTGATGAATATGAATGTGAATGAAATGCACTCTATCGACAAGCAGTCAAGTAATGACACAAGTGCGCCGAGAGAGCGTTTGTTATACGACAGAGCACCTTATACTTTGTTCATTATCACTCTATTCGGTGTGCTCTCTTCGTGCGGAATGTGGAAATGTGTGTAGGTGTAATTTGTTCGTTTTCTTTCGTGTTTGCCTGGCAAAATATAAAATGTCAAAGTATTGTCGATTTGATGTCACTGTAGGTTTCGTCTTGACTGTGGTATGTACGGATTTCTCAAAGTGCGTATCCTTGTAGCAAAGAAAGCGTAGGAGTGACGCCATGTTGTGAAAAGTGTCTACCATTTTTATGTGCCGTCCTCAAATAACACACACTCTCAGTCCAACAAAATAGTCAAAAGAAAAATATACAAAAAAAAACATAAGCAAGAAAAAACACTACAACACAGTTTAGTTCTTAGCAGTTTCGCCGTGTGCATAACCAGCGTAATAAAACGGAAATAAAAATAAGTAAGCAAAGTGCAATTCTTCACATTAGTACAATTGAAACATAGCTTGAATTCGCGGAAGACAAGCTATATGCGTTCAATGATTTGCTTGGTGGTGAGCGGTAGACCTTGTGTCAATAAGACACCGTGAATTGCGTACGGGCTTTATAATTAAAGACCGCTTTTGACCCTACAAACTCAATATATATATATTATGAAACCTGACATCAAAGCACACACTATGAACTCAACAAACTGTTGGATAGCCAGTGCGGCCCAAAAATAAAGTAAACTTTATGTACATATATAAAGACCGAAAGGTTTCTCAAATTAATTATTATAAAGCAGTTTGGCGTCTAATTAGGCATATTGGCAAGACACAGCGTCTGACCAAATATACGTACATATATTTACATATATATCTATATATCTTCCACAATCTGTGTTGCCAATTGAATTTGTCTCCAAATTTACTTGCCTAAAAAGTAAATTTGGAGACAAATTTCCCCAAAAATAAAAATGTAACTAAGTCCGCCATCTGCACGAGCCAAATTGCAGTTGACTCTGTTACATCGTGTATTTACATACATACTATGCGAAATTGATTAGACATCATATAAAAGAAGGCATATGTCTAATCAATGGTGGAACTGCAGCGACATTCAACAGTTGCAGTTTCTACCTTCTATAATACAACTCATACAACTTGGAACATGTAAAAATATGTTGTCAGCTTATGTTCAGTTTACGTTTAACATAATTAATAATGGTCAAAAATAATTTAATGGTTAAACAAAACAATACCTAACAATAAAAAAGATCCCCTTTGACTTTAATACGTAAACGAAATTCTAAACTTATTTTTGCTCAAATGCGACTTTATTGGCAGAAGTTTATCCTATTAACGACGCAATTAATGTGTACTCACTTTGCTTGGACAATGAACACTCAAGCAGCAACAATATTATTATTATAAGAGCAATAACAAAAGACATTTTCTAATAACAACAGCTGTAGGCGAGACAACTCCAGATCAGCCTGTCAGGTGGTATAGCAGTTTGTGTGAAAAACGGTTTCATAGCGTTTAAAATAGAACAACGAGCAACAGGCAGGAAATTATATTACGCAAATGTCATATATACCACAAGTCTAAGTTTAGTTCTATCACTGCCTACCAAATCTACAGCATACTTATGTGCGCAACAATAAAAAAAAGCTTGAACTGTCCCAGCTCGGAAATATTCCTCATTGGCATCTCGAACGGCCTGAACATAATTGTGAACTGGAAGGAATGCTAGCTGGCGAAACTTGCTCCGTGCGGCAGCAATGTCTTCACTTATGCACACGCATTGGAATTTTATTGATTTATCTGTGCGAATGTCATACATTGAGGCAGGCAGTCAGTCAAAAAGTCATCAAATGCGTTAGTAGTACAGATGGGGAAATAATTTAAATACCTCTGGGTGCTGCTCTTCAATTTGCATAGTTATGCATAAAACTTCTGCCTGTTACATACATTTGCACAAAAACATTATACCCTTTTTTTTACCCATTTCATGGGTTAAGGGTATAAAAATAGGCACATATTTGTAATATGCTGAGCCAAAAATGTTATCTTTTTGTTTGTCGAAGGCAGCAGCAGCTAACAAATGCTTTAAGCACAATTTAACGTAATTCATAACGCATTTGCGTACGCGTCACTTATTCTTGTAATTGCACATGCGATTTTATATAATTGCATAGATAAAATTGCGACTTGCTTGGCATAGCTTGATCTTAGTCTCTCTTGTTCACTCATATAATTGTAATTGTATGTAAGTTACATATTAGAATTACAAACGCAATAAGAAAAGCAACTTTGTAGAGTAGGTGACAATGAAATTGTCTATAATTATCGGATTAAAGTGCAAATGTAATTAAAAGTTTGCCTGAGGATTTTTTAAGACTTATGCGAACCTTGAACGTGCCGTACATAAAATATTTTTAATGCGCTTATTCATTCACTTTCTCTCTCTCTCTCCCTGTTTTATACTATCCCATGCAAGCCTTATTTGAACATTTCTAAGCCACAAGTTTTAAGCAGCAGCTTCGATGGCTGGCCAATTTGTTGATCCTGCCGGCTTGTTGGGTCTACTAACCATTGTCCTGGCTTTCGTCAAGGCAACGCCCCAACATCCCGCCTACTCATTGCAGGCTGCCGTCGATGAGCTGCATCGCCGTGAAGCTGCCAAGTATCCGTTGAATGCTCCGCCTCCCTCGGCAATCTTTGCTGCCGATCACATTGGCGATTGGGATGACGGTAAGTGTGAAATTGCCATTCCTGATTATTATAGCCCACAGCTGTGACTAATGCAGTAACAGAAGTCCTAAATAGTACCCCGTTAGCTGTTTTGACTCGGTATATATCTTAATAACTATAAAGCACATGTAAATAACTTATGATTAATTCATTTTAAAATTGATATATATATTATATATTTATAATTTTAGCACAGTTATATTATTTTTTAAATAAAATAATGGATCATCATATACATGAATATACATAGATCGAGAATAATTGAAGGAATGAAGAAAGAGACCGAGAGAGATAGAGACCACTGCTAGAAAGAGATTAAGACATGATTTGTGATTTATCTTAGGAGCTTAATGAATTTATTTACTAACCTTAACCCATGAAAAAAGGGTAATAAAGGGTATAATGGTTTTGTGCAAAACTATGTAACCGGCAGAAGGAAGCATGTTCAACCCCATAAAGTATATATATTCTTGATCAGCATCAACAGCCGAGTCGATCACATGCTAAACGTACATTTTAATGTGCCGGACATGCTGGAAAGAAAAAGTAAGAAAGACCATAAAAAATGGTATCTTCTGTTCGGATAAGCTCGACTAGAAGATACCCATAACCCTCGACTATACAGACGGACAGACGGTCGGGTCGACAAACATACATACTATACCAATGCCTGTTGGCTTCATATCTCCGGTGTTTCTCAATCGATTTTAATAAACATTTCACAGATTTTTAATATTTTATAAATATTTTTTATTTGATAACTGAATTTTCGAAATTAAACATTTTTTTTGTTATCGATTCCATGTGTATATCGTAAACTTCAAAAGTTGTCGAAAATGTTAAACAAACTTGTCCTGCCTAGGGATTAGGCGAGCTCCTATCTAAAATCTGGAGTCCCTAGCTTTTTTAGTTCCTGATATCGACGCGTTCATACATACAGACGGTCAGACGGACGTAGAGACGGACAAGGCTATATAGACTCGGCTGTTGATGCAGGTCAAGAATATCCTTTATAATGGGGTGGGAGAAGTTGCCTTCTGCCTCATACATACTTTTGCACAAAACCATTATACCATTTTTTACCCATTTAAAGCGTTAAGTTTATATTCTTAAACTTTAGTTTATACCTTAGTGCTTGTATAAAAAAAGTAGAATATTGCAGCTTTGTATGTCTTTGCGTATTTCTTTATTTGCATTGATGTTTGGTCCATCATAAGCGTATATTGAGAAACCCAGTTTCATAGTCGGAAAAGCCGACACGAACCCAGAAGTTCAAAATATATGTCGCGTTGTCTAGTTAACCCCGGACTGCTTTTTTAAAAGCAGACACCTTAACGACCATAAACCATTAGCGAGTATATTATATGTATATAAATATTCAATATAAATCGATTTCAGTTTTTTATTTTTAAAATAAAAATTAATAATTATATAAAATGAAAACATTTTTTAATATCAATTACTATTATTAACTAATACAAAATATTATCATTATAAAATGAAAATCCCTTTTTGGATACCCAACTAAAATCATCATATCTCCGGTGTTTCTCAACCAATTTTAATTCCACTTTTATTTTCAAACTTTCTGAGCTTAAGTTTTTATTGCTATTGGTATTATATAGATATTGTATATTATAAACAGGAAATGTTATCGAACCTTTAAAAAACAAACTTGTACTGCACAGGGAGATCGTACTTGTACCTTTGAGACGCGATGTTTGATAATTTAACTTCAATATTTCATATCACCGGTTTTTCTCAATAAATTTTCACTATTTTCTAATCTTTTAAAAAAAAACTGAACATATTGTGTAAAATAAATTAAAGATAAGTTAAAATTAAAAATTGTCAAGTATTTAAATACAGCATGCAGCATCAAAAACTATTGTCCGGCACGAGAACAATATTCAAGAGTATTGTAAAAATGTAGTTCAACATTGAAGAAATCCTGTTGCAAGAAAGCCAACGATTGCTGCCAACAAATATATCTACGCTTCAGCGAATAGGAGAGCTTTGCAGTTAAAATTATCGAAGTTAAATTAAGAAATTACAAGTTTGCAATACCCCTTCGCTATGCTTAGTCGTACCATCGTTTGGCAAAATCCCGGATCTATGTATTGTGAATAACATGTTATGTAATACGTTTAGCCTGTCAGTAAATGCACTAAATGATGAATTTTAGGATGGCTATGATTGGATAATGGTTAGCTCTCCTTTATCTCTGTCCTTGTGGCTTAGTAATAAAGCGAAAGTGGTTCTGAGATTCAGACGGCTAGTGCCGGAGCTTTATTTTAATATAAAACTCAATTTCAATATGCAAAACCGATGTTTCACAACAGATGGTCCGCTGAATCCGAAAACCAACTAAAACAAAATCGCCGGCCCGCCTACTCTCATCATAGAACTGCAACCAAAACGCACATATTGTACATTCAAAAAGTATTTAGATGTCCTCTCTCTATCTCTATCTTTTGTCTGCGGAGAGCCTGCGTAAAAAAATTGCTTAAATTCAAGCCAGCCACGTGGCTGAGTCGCATAATCTCAATATAATCTGGAAAAGCAGGTCAAAACAGCAGGACATCTGTCAACTGCAGGCAATCGGAATGCCAATCCGTAACTAATACAAAGTAAAATCGAAGAAAAAGCGAGCATATAGAATCAGCATCAGCTGAGACCTGCATGTAACAGAGCACCTGTTTGTTTCGTCTCCCACACTATCCTACAGACACACATAAACATGAAAATATGCAAATACGACCGCACTATGCACACTTAATTTTCACACAAATATTGCAGATAGCGCTTTATTTGGCACCAGCACCGGCACAGGTACAGGCAACACCTATAAGAATCGGAACCGGAATAGAATAAATGCAGCACTTGCGAAATACTTAGAGCGCGAGACTGAGACCTATGAATCAGGCCTAGGTGCACCGCCATTTAATGGTTATGAGTTTGATTATGAACGCGAACAACAACAGCAGCAAATGAATCCCAGTTCCAATCTGTTTTTGGATGAGAAGCGAAAGCGCTCATCGTCGCCATTTAGGGAACGTGATGAGCTGCAATACGGTAAGTAACTAAACACTCAGACTCACATACAGATCCTATCTTAAGCGATTTCGTATTGATCTTATAGATATAAGCACATTCGTGCCCACACAATTAGATTGGGATAACAATGAGTTTCTCGCTTATGAGCTAAAATCACTAAGAGACTGAACTGTGGGTGTTTTTTTGGGGTGAATTTCTGACTTTGACGCAACTCTTCATTGAATGGTAAAGCTGGAAGCCAGCACAAGCATTTGCCCAGCCCAATCTTGTCATTTGATTTAATGGTGGTACGGATGTGCCTTAAACACACATTCACACATCTAATCAGTGTAATGCCACTGAAATGTAATGGACCGACTAAAAGATGCGTACTTATGTAATTTTATATACAGAAGGAAATCTTATACTAAAAATAGGTCGTTCATATGGAGGACTATATTTTTTACAAATTTTTTTGATTATTTAATATATAAGAGGTCAAATATAAATCAGCAAACAAAATTTGTATGAGAATAGTTTTTTTAATTTTTGTGAAGAATTAATTTCACCTATTTTAACTTTGCTTTTATTATTTATTTAATCTTTTCTTATAATAAGAAAAAAATAAGTTTACAAATCTTAATAAAATGTCTTGACTAACAGTTAATTTTTATACTCTATGTGATGAAAGCTTGATTGCTAAAGAAATTGCGGCGATTGGCATTCAGTTTGAAATGTGTTCTCTTAGCTTCAATGTGTAGGTGGCATGTTGCTTATCGGCGGAAAATCTTCCAGGTTTAAGGTAAAAGTTACTTGCTTGCATTTTAGCTCTTTTACTGAGTTGAAGTTAGATAGCAGGGGCAAGCTTGGTTTGGACTATTGGTACAGTAAATTATACTGGAATACGTTGATTATACTGAAACTTAGCAATATAGCACTGAATACTTCTGCATTTAAATATATGTTAAAAATATTTGTCTCTTTGTGCACTTGTCTAAGTACGCGTTGGTTTGTAGTCAAAAGTCTAGAAAAGGAACGAAAACAACCGAAATATTCGGAACTGTACAACTTTTTGATAAACTAACAATCGGAACAAAGTAAATCGCACCCTAAAGTTTAATGGGTTGAGATGCGAGCTGCAGCAAAGACTTTTCTGACTTCAGTGTGTTTACGAATCTGTTAATATCAGCTTCAGCTTCAGGACATGATTTTTTCTTTATTGTTATTCTTTATTATGTACTAACAGTTAGTACATTCAAGTGGCCCAACGATACCAAGCACCGGCTTGTTAACGCGCGGACCCTAGGACAAAGCAACACACCTCCTGCCCGTCCGACCGAGGGGCGCACCGCGTAGCGTGCGGTTACGAAGATCGCGAACAAGTAGACAAATGACACTAGACTAGTTTTTTAAGAGAGCAAATAGGAATGGCATTATGTATTAAATAGAAAAGATCGTTAAATGTAGCACATAAGATCCGAAAGGGGTTATTGATAGCATAGTTAGTGCAACAAGGTTGAAGAGCTATAGGTAAAAAATGTCTAGTATTTCTAATAGGAACTGCAAAGTAAAGTAAAGAAGAATCAATTTCAAGTTAATTTAATTATTCCAATTAAGACCCCGAAGAGCAAAGAGCAGAAATTGTTTTTGCACCGATTCTATTCTATCCTGATGAATCCTGTATTTGGGATACCATATACAAGATCCATATTCGAGAATCGGTCGCACAAGAGATACATACAAGGTTTTTGTTAGGTAGGGGTCGTCGAATTCCTTCGACCAGCGCTTAATGAACCCCAAGGCACTTGGTGCACGATTTGTAATTGAAGAAATATGCTATATGCGAATTTAAGCTTTGGGTCCATTAGAGTACCCAAATCCTCAACCCATTCAATCCGATCAAGTGGTTGGTTATCCAGAAGATATGTATTGAAGTGGGGCGTTCGTCTGTAAAAAGACATAACTCTACATTTACTGCAATTGAGATGCAATAAATTTCTTCTGCACCAAATTTAAAAATTGTCTAAGTCACTTTACAGCTTATGACCAGACAGAAGACATGCATAATTTTACATCATCAGCATACATCAACACCCGAGAGTGATTTATTACGGACGGAAGGTCGTTTATAAAAAGTGTAAAAAGTAACGGTCCAAGCTGACTTCCTTGAGGAACACCAGAAGCGACCTGAACCGCTTTAGAAAGTGAGCCATTAAAAACAAGTAAGAAGACTCTAGTCGAGTAAGCTCGACTAGAAGATACCCTTAACCCTTGGCCGTACAGACGGACAGATGGTCAGGCTGACAGACATACACATATGGCTGTGTACTTCTGTACCAATGCTTTATAGTTTCATATCTTCGGTGTTTCTGAACCGATTATAATAAATTTTTTTTAATAATATTTTTACAGATGTTCATTATTTTGCTTATAGTTTCAATCCTCATTTTCAGTTTTTTGAAATTCTAGATTTTTATGTTATCGATTACATGTGTATATCGTAAACCGGAAAAGTTATCGAAAATTTGAAACATACTTGCTATGCCTAGGGATTAGGAGAGCTCATATCCAAAACCTGGAGTCTCTAGCTTTTGTAGTTTCTGAGATCGGCTTGCTCATACATACAGACGGACATGGATAAATCGCCTTGACGCTGAACGGACGTGTTTTTTTTTTTGCGCTTCGCTAATTTTCGTATTTTGTGCGTTTTACTATTATTTAATTCACCTAACTCTGTGCAAATAAAGTGTAATAAACGTAAAGAGAACATTAAAATTAATAAGTTATTTGCACTTTTAGAGCGAAAGTGAAATATTCAGTTTGCTTCGTCGTCTTTATTTGTGTTGCATTTGTTGTTTTTACGCTCACGCTCAATTATATTTTCTGCGGTGCTGCTTTGTGCTCCAAGTGCAAACAACCGTTTTTTGTCTTTTGTGCTCTCTTACGCGCTCTCTTTTTTTTTAGTGTTGGCTTGCGGTTATCTTATTCTGTTGTTGTTGCGTTTTCGGTCATCGTACTCGCGTCGATACGTTTTGTTTTGTCTTGTAAGTAGCAATTGTTGTGTAGTCAATTTGTAAACAGCAAGTTTACAGTGGGCCCAACTCTTTTCTATTTTCATAAAAAACTATTTTTTCAATTTCTAAAACTTTCTGCTGTGGTTATCTCATCACAAATATTTAATAAACAAGATATATTTCTTTTTTTTTTTTAAAAAGTTCCTTTTCGTTTTGCCTTTGCATTATGTCTATCTGTTGTTCTAGAAACTGCCAGGTCCGAGCCAATACTAAAATGGGCTTTATTAGTTGTTGGATGTGTCCAAACGTGGCACATGAAAAATGTGCTGGATTAAATGGCAGAATAACTGACCTATTAGCCAATACTAACCTTGAGTGGTCATGCTTAGAACGTAAACAGGATATTGCGGGTTTTACGAAGTCTCAGCTGGGTTTCGACGGGATTTTCGGACAGCTTCAAAAACTGTGTGAAAATTTCTCAGCGGTTGAGAAAAATCTCAATGGGAAAAATCTCACGCAGGAATCTCCCAAGCGCAAAAAACCCAATGTTGTGCTGTCGTTGGATCCAAATAAGTCTGAAAACGTTCCAAGCATAGTTGCTTCTGTAAATACAACTAACGTAAAATCACCTTCAGCCCCTCCTCCAAATTTTGTCGAGATGCAAAATCAAAATAAAACTTCTCCCATGGAAGTTTTATTTTCTAACACCGATCATTTGGTTTCGGCGGAGGTTTGTAGTGTTGAATTAACTCAACAACACAAACCTGACATACCAACGGAACCTAACATCCTTATATCCGCACCTGATCAAATTTCGGAATCAGTACAGGATATTATAAAAAAATTTCTAGCAGTCCCACCAAAAAGACAAATCTTTGTCTCAAGGCTTCCCCCTAATTTAACATCAGATGATGTCAAGGTCTACATCAAGGGCAAATCAAAAGCCAATTGCACGGTGGAGAAATTCAAATTCCCATATGATCGCAATATCTCATCCTTTAAGATCAGTGTTTCCAGCCAAGATTTTAGTACCATATGTTGCAAAGAGTTTTGGCCGGAGCACATAATAGTGAAAGAATACACTGTCAGAAAGAAAAATCGGTCTCCGATTGTACCTCCCCCTCCAGTAGTTGTATCGCAAACTGTTCCCGTTTCTGATAGTGCAAAAAACTAACAACTTCTCTATTACTTGGCTATCAGAATGTAAGAGGACTATGTAGTAAACTCAATAGCTTATTCCTCAGTAGCCATTCTTTTCCTTTTAATGTCATTGCATGTACCGAAACTTGGTTAAGGCATGACATTCTTAGTAGTGAAATTCTATCTAACAGGTACTGTATCTATAGAAAAGACCGTTCTCTTCGACGTGGTGGATGGGTGCTTATTGCTGTTGAAGTAGATTATTCTTCTGAGACAGTAATAGTAGGTGGCTCTATAGATATAGAATTTGTTGCTGTAAAATTAAATATTAACGGTATTGGGATCTTCATTACTTGCTCTTACATACCCCCATCCTCTGATGACTCTATCTACAATGCTCATTTGTCAGCTATAATGTCAGTTTCTTGCATGCTTTCTGATCGTGTTATCCTTGTAGTACTTGGTGATTTCAATATTGCCGAAGCTACATGGATTTCTTGTCCCGACTCTGGCGCACTGACCCCCTCGGCTCAGAATAAATTTTTAAATAATTTACTTCGGATATCATTGAATCAAATAAATGATATCCCAAATTCTCTTAATAAAATGCTTGATCTGGTTTTTGTTTTGGATCCATCCTCCCCATCCATTACCCGATCACAACCCATATCTTATCCAGGGGATTTATACCACCCAACGTTGGAGGTGTCGATCACTTTACCCTACCGGGGGCTATGTCCCGGTAGAAATCGTTTAAGCCGAGTACGTCAATTTCGGAAAACCGAATTTGCAAAACTTACTCGGCTGTTGGTCCTGACTGACTGGTCTACCCTCTACGGGTCTGACAGTTTGGGCGTGGCAATCAGTATTTTTTATAATACTTTAAATGCTTTATTTGATTTGTGTGTCCCTTATGGAACGCCAAACAGGTCAAACAAACCTGTATGGTTTACCAGAGAGTTAACAATCCTTAAAAATCGAAAATTTAAGCTCTACAAGAGTTTTAGAAAATCAAGCTCTCAGTTAGCATGTTCGGCATATTTGATTGCTTGTTCCAATTTTTCAGTCATGAATAACCAATGTTATAGGAATTACCTGTCGAGGTGTAGATTACAGTTTCAGCAGGATCCTAAACGGTTTTTTGATTTCGTTAATACGAAACGAAAGTCATCAACACTTCCATCCAATATATTCTTCGAGGAAGTGAAAGCCAATTCAAATCAGGCCATTGTCGATATATTTGCTAAATTTTTCCAAACAACTTACAGCCCTTCAGAGCAACCAGTCGTCATGGCCTACCCCTATCGGCTAAATGGCCCAAATTGCATTTTTATACCGGAAATCACAGAGACTGCACTACTTTGTGAACTTCAGGATATTAAGCCCATATTTTCGCCAGGACCTGATGGAGTACCAAGCTGTGTGCTTAAGTACTGTGCTCAGAGTCTTTTAAAACCTTTGCATAAACTGTTTAATTTGTCCGTGAAGTTATGCACTTTCCCAAAAGTTTGGAAAGAGTAATATATTATTCCATTGCATAAAAAAGGTAACAAATCTAATGCTAGGTATCTCCAAGTTGTCTGCTGTCCCTAATATTTGTGAGAAATTGATAACCTCTCATCTTCAACATCTTTGTAAGTCTATGATTTCACCGTGCCAGCACGGATTCATGAAACATAGGTCTACTACTACTAACTTGCTAGAATTCACATCATTTGTTATCAAAGACTTTGAAGAAAAGATGCAAGCTGATGTTATTTACACTTATTTCAGTAAGGCTTTCGACACTGTAAGTCATAATCTTTTAATTTATAAACTTCAACTATTGGGCTTTCCCAATAGTCTCACTCTTTGGGTTAAAGATTTTTAACCTTTAGATCTCTGAGGGTATTATTTAATGGCTCACTTTCTGAAGTGGTTCAGGTCACTTCTGGTGTTCCTCAAGGAAGTCACCTTGGACCGTTATTATTTACGCTTTTTATTAACGACCTTCCTTCCGTTATCAATCACTCTCGGGTGCTAATGTATGCTGATGATGTAAAATTATGCATGTCGGATACATCTCTTCTGTCTGGACATAAACTGCAAAGTGACTTAGACAATTTTCAAACTTGGTGCAGAACAAATTTATTGCATCTCAATTGCAGTAAATGTAGAGTTATGTCTTTTTACAGACGAACGCCCCACTTCAATACATATCTTCTGGATAACCAACCACTTGATCGGATTGAATGGGTTGAGGATTTGGGTACTCTAATGGACCCAAAGCTTAAATTCGCATATAGCATATTTCTTCAATTACAAATCGTGCTTCAAGTGCCTTGGGGTTCATTAAGCGCTGGTCGAAGGAATTCGACGACCCCTACCTAACAAAAACCTTGTATGTATCTCTTGTGCGACCGATTCTGGAATATGGATCTTGTATTTGGTATCCCCAATACAGGATTCATCAGAATAGATTAGAATTGGTGCAAAAACAAAAAGAAATCTTCGGGGCCTTAACTGGGATAACTCTCTAAACTTACCTTCCTATCACAGTAGACTTTTACTAATAAATCTTCCTTCACTTTCTAACCGTAGAACAATGCTAGCAGTAACCTTTCTCCATAACTTAATAAATGGTGAAATAGATTCTTTAATATTAATCAACCAAATTAACTTTGCAGTTCCTATTAGATATACTAGAAATTTTGTACCTTTAGCTCTTCCACCCTGTTACTCTAACTATGCTATCCATAACCCCTTTCGGATCTTATGTGATACATATATTGATCTTTCCCACTTAATACATAGTTCCCTAAAAAAACTTGTCTTGTCCCATTTGTCTATTTGTTCGCGATCTTCGTAACCGCACGCTACGCGGTGCGCCCCTCGGTCGGACGGGCGGGAGGTGGGTTGCTTCGTGCTCCGCGCGTTAACAAGCCGGTGCTTGGTATCGTTGGGCCACTTGAATGTACTGTCCGTTAGTACATCTACGTCCAATAATAATAATAATGGGGTCGGAGAAGCTTCCTTCTGCCTGTTACATACATTTGCACAAAAACATTATACCCTTTTTTTACCCATTCCATGGGTTAAGGGTATAAAAACTGTTTGTGTGTTTTTAAGGGAAGTATTCAGTACATAAACTGACTACTAAATAGCGTCGCAACTAGCATTTGTAACTAGTTGGACTACGGAGAGGAAATCCTTCGATGCGCACACGATGCGATAGGAGAGTTAATAACACTGAATTCGATGGTACTAAAAGACTGACTTTATTCACGAAAAAGGTACAATATTTATAGGTAGAATTAGTTTATGTTTACATGTTTGTATTGCCAGGTGCAGTGGGTTCTCGAGTTCCCAGCAACTGCTCGCTTATGCCGAATAACAAGTTACGCAACCACTGGGTTGGCTGACCGTCTGCGCATGTTTTGTAATCAGAGGGAATCTGTGTAGTCAGCAAGATGTGTCGCTAAGAGTTATTTGACCCATTATTTTGAAAAGGTTAATGTAGCTAACAATTATGTGTTGTTTCTTATATAACTGGTTTATGAGTGTATGTTGGCTTATATGAACATAAATATTCTCCCGGCCGTTGAAACGGTGATCAACCATCACCTGTATCCAGTGTGAATCGTCTCGGGGATGCGGATGGCACCATAGACTAACATAAAATAAGACTGAAAAACAGCAGTGGTATGTTATGTTATTTAACATTGTGCGTGCTCGAAGCATACAAGAGGGGAAATCTAGAAATAGCTAGTAGGCCTCTCACTCAGAGTCAGCTGGTGCATAAGAAGAGCAAAATAACAAAGTCGGCCATCATTGTCGGCCATAATTGTTTATCCTTTTGTCTTGATTGCAAAGTGTGCAAGGTGCGTGGCAAAATTAGTTGTTGCCGTTCTTCACTTCTCTTGTTGTTGTCAAATAAGTTGAGATTTGTAATTTTGGACTTTTGTTTCAATCGGCAGGCTGCCAATAACATGATAGGATAGTATGGACTATAAATGAACTTTGCGTAATTAATTAGCTAAACGCAAGAAACTAACATATCATTACTACTTTATAAGTTTATATGTATATTGGAGTTAGTAGGACGTTGTTAATAAATAAAATTATTTTTATAAGCTGCCACTAAAATAAATTAATTAATAACTTATATACGCTAAATACATTATGTTAATATCAAATGTGTATTTTAAAAATTTCATTAACTCTTATTGAATATTGGGCTATAGGGTATTTTAGCTCTGGGCAGTTTGTCATCTAAGCAAAAACAAGCAGCATGTGTATCTGTTTGTCTTGATCCATCCACACACACAAAGCCGTGCCTGGCCTTGAATAGGGTAGTATAGACTTATTAAGAACTTTGCGTAATTAATATATTAAACGCAAGAAACCCAAATGTAATACTACTACTACTAAACACTGTATTTTAATACTTTAAGTAAATGATCTCAACATTCAAATTTTATAGCAGTTATTTTATTGACTACTTATGAATTTTGCGACAAATGGTATCTTTAAGGCAGCAAGTGTGCTTTAATTGGTTCATTGTGTATATCCCTTTCTCTATTGCACAGTGACATGCATACACACAGCAACTGCATATTGTATGATTTAATAATATAAAATATATTAAAGGTTTTAGAATCAAATGATCAATTGCCTATACTAGCGCGTCTTGGATTACACCGATGTAGATGTGCAATAACAATTGTATATTATATTTAATTTTATATAATTTTTAATAAATAGTTATTTAATCACATTTAAAATAAAATTATTTTGCTATATTCTTCTTTTCTTTTTCTTTTTTTTGCGGTTAGGCATAGCAGCCAAATATACACATGTACATACATACATAAATATGTGTATTGGGATGTATTTCGTGATCACAACAAAATCAAATACGATGTCACAACAATCAGTGTAGGCAAAGAAGAATATAAACAAAAGCAGCCATTCAGCGTTTGAGGGGTAATGCCTTTACTCGCTACTTTTTGTATGCTTCGACTTTGCGCCACATGAACCGCGCTGTTTACCCATCTCAATGTTAACTGGTCTGAGGATGGCACGGCTGTTGTGGCATTCTCGTTCCCTGTAGCTGTTGATTGCAAAGTCCAGATGCGTTTCTTTCGTAGTGCATAGGTAACTAACATTAAAATGGATACCACCAGAGCAGCATAGGCGGCGATGTGATGAAATGATTTGGTCGGGCAGTTCTTGTTTGTTTAATGCCTTCAGTTTGATCAGCAAGTCGTCCAGATCCTTATCATCTTGTACATTGTTTTCTGATATGTTGAGGTTTGTTACAGGTCCTTGAATGGTGTCTGGCTTAATTGTGTTGCCAAAGTGAGCATAGCCCTTTTTCACTTGACTTATGATGATGTTGAAGGTACTGATACTGATTTCTGAGTTGCGTGCAATACAACCTGATGACAGCGACAGTAGTCCGGTGTCCTTTAGTTGTATAGTGGACGGCGTTTCGTTGCATACGGCTTGTAGTTCCATTGTAGCATGTGTTGCAAATATCCAATTATTTGGATGGTGTGTTTTTGTCCATACCATCTTAGTTGTTCTGTGAGTTACTTGACACATGATTGATGTTTTGTTGTTGAAGAGTTGAAACTCACACCGATTGTTGACAATAAACATAGCTTGATGGTCAACTCATATATATTCGTCATTTGGCAATGTACTGCAGCGTTGCAGATCATCACTTGTGAGTCCCATAAAATGATTCCTGTGGTTGTTGACCGCAATAATAGGTGTTTTAAGCTCAAATAATCGCCAGCTGGTTGAGTCCCACATCGGAATTGGCACAATGTTAAACAGTTCTAATAGTGATGTTGACACTAATGGTAGTGATATTCTAAATATTATCTGCTCGCATTGTTCTGTACAAGTGAATAATGTTGGATGATGTCACTGGTACCATTTGATCTGGCGGCAAATGATCCCGTATTTGGTCCAATTGTTCCTTCAGTTGATCGGGAGAAATTAATGTTGGGCTTATAGTACGGTGGTGAATTCCAGTTAGCACATCCATTATTTCTGATTGCATGCGTTGAAGGGTAGCTGCTAACAGTGTTAATTGGGTTGTTAACGCCAGGTAATTCTCTGTGGGACGCGCACCAGTGTATTGTCCTCTGGTTTGGCTGATGATAGCAATTTGCTGTTCAAGTAATTGTAACCGCCTGTCCGATGCAGATTTTGTCTTCTTGACAATGTTAATGGTTGAGTCAAGTACTGAAGTTTGATTTTTTAGTAATGTCAGTAAAAATTCTTCGTTTGTTTTTACTTTCTCTATCACCTGGGTCATTTTTTTAGAGTAGTCTGAGTCTAGTACTCCAAATAGACTACTCGCAATGTTACCCACTGCATCGAATGGGGATCGGCGTTTGCGTGCATGTTGCATAAGTGGATTTGCCAATTGTAATTCGTTTAATACGTGACGAAAGTGCAGGGAGATGGAATCACATATGTGATTGTTATTTAGTCCTGAGCATATGTATTCGTATTCGTTTATTCCTGAACCAAATGATTTTATATCGCGCCAGTATGGGTCCAATTCATAGTATGTCACAATGGTCCACTCAGACACTGCTCTCTCTTGGTTGTTCAAATTTTTTCATTGTAGATTCCAGGTTTTGAATCAAACCGTGTTACGGATACTGAGTCTGTCAGTACCAAGGGTAGCATGAGGAGCAGGATTAACAGAGACGAAGTGATGGTTGGCGACATTAACCGTTTTCGTTGGACGGGTGGCGCGCCAGTTTCATCCTTTTCATTTGTGGAGTCCACGTATTGTTTCCAAATTTGTGATTTTGTCCTTCTCTCCCATGCGAGGAATCTTCTTTCAGCAGTATCCAACGAGGGCCCCAGGGATTATTGCTGCCGCTGTCCATCGCCGATCTCAGATTTCCTGCTTGTGGATTGGTCTCAGCGTCCCTTTTGATTACTTCTACGAACTTCAGAACTGTTGTTTGTATGTCCTCATAGACGACGAAGTACTCATGATCTTGTGATAGCCCGCCAGATTTTCTTATGGCGTCATCTTTTTCCTGGACACTAATCCATTTCTCATTTAGAGAACCAGCTTTACTTTTATGATATCCGGCCCTTGCCTTTCGCTCAGCGGAATCCTTTTTGTAGTTCGATATCAGCCTTTGAATCTGATTGCTGATATCTTGCTGGGCATCTAGTAACTCATCGATGGTTTTTGATGCCATTTTGACTGATTTTTGTCGCTTGTTGGACTTGTACAGAGAGGTATTGGTCTATCTGTATGTTCATCAGTTTGTATATCGCCGCTTGATGAACTTTGTGAACGTGCTGTAGTCGTCTTTACGTTTTACGAAAGCACGCTTGGATCCTGATATGTCGCCTAGCTGACAACTTCAATGCAGGATCATAGAAATACACTAACACGAATATAGTGAATTGTGTTAGCTGGATTTTAAGTTTCCTTCTGATTGTCGACTTTACGAGAGCACGCTTGGATGATCGCCTAGTTGACAGCTTCAGTAAGTCACGCTAACACCAATATAGGGATTGTGTTAGGTGGTTGGATTGGATCCTTATATGTCGCCTAGTTGACAACTTCAATGCAGGATCGTAGAGTAACACTCACACGAATAAAGTGAATTGTGTTAGCTGGGGTTTAAGTTTCCCTTTGATTTTCGACTTTACGAGAGCACTCTTGGGTCTGGTGATCGCCTAGTTGACAACCTCAATGACGGATTGAAGAGTTACACTAACACGAATATAGTGAATTGTGTTAGCTGGTTTTGAAGTTCCTTTTGGTTGTCGGTATTACGAGAGCACGCTTGGATCTGGTGATGAAAATGTTTGTGTGTTTTTAAGGGAAGTATTCATTACATAAACACATAAACTAAATAGCGTCGCAACTAGCACTTGTAACTAGTTGGACTACGGAGAGGGAATCCTTCGATGCGCACACGATGCGATAGGAGAGTTAATAGCACTGAATTCGATGGTAATAAAAGACTGACTTTATTCACGAAAAAGGTACAATATTTATAGGTAGAATTAGTTTAGGTTTGCATGTTTGTATTGCCAGGTGCAGTGGGCTCTCGAGTTCCCAGCAACTGCTCGCTTATGCCGAATAACAAGTTACGCAACCACTGGGTTGGCTGACCGTCTGCGCATGTTTTGTAATCAGCGGGAATCTGTGTAGTCAGCAAGATGTGTCGCTAAGAGTTATTTGACCCATTATTTTGAAAAGGATTATGTAGCTAACAATTATGTGTTGTTTCTTATATAATTGGTTTATGATTGTATGTTGGCTTATATCACTAAGCATACAATCGATATGTGCATACCCCGCAAGCGCAGCCCCTCTCTCATACAGAAGCTCGGCCAGGTACACACTCCATGCATACATGCACGCTCGCATATGCAGGCATACATACAAGAAGTCTAGATACAGAGGCTCGAGTCGGTTCTGTTTTGTCAGCCTTCCTTTAGCTTTGCAAGCAAGAAGAATGACTTGCATTTTCTGCGCGGCATACTCGAAGAGCGTAATGAGCTCTGAAAACCGCTCTCTCGCTCTTTTTTGCTAGGGGGTTCCATTGTGTTAGGTATGGGATGATGAGATATCGAACGCGTTTGAGACCTCTATATCAATTGTATGCTTAGTGCTTATATGAACATAAACAAAAACCTCTGAATTCTTAAGGTTAAATAATCTTTTATCCAAAGAATAAGATTATTGGGAAAGCCCAAAAGTTGAAGTTTATAAATTTAAAGGATATGACTTACAGTGTCAAAAACCTTACTAATATCAGTGTAAATAACATCAGTTTGCATCTTTTCTTTGAAGCCTCTGATAACAAATGATGTGAATTCTAGCAAGTAAGTGTAGTGCAAGTGGTAGATCTATGTCTCATGAATCCGTGCTAGCACGGTGAAATCATAGATTTACAAAGATGTTGAAGATGAGAGGTTATCAGTTTCTCACAAATATTAGGGATAGCAGACAACTTGGAGATACCTCTATTTAGCAATAGATTTGTTTCATTTTTTATGCAAAGAAATAATATATTACTCTTTTCAAATGTTTGGGAAAGAGCATAACTTCACGGAAAAACTAAACAGTAAATGCAATGGTTAAAAAAGACCCTGAGCACAGTACCTAAGCACACCTAAGCTTGATACTCCATCAGATCTTGGCGAAAATATAGGCTTAATAACCTGAAATTCACTGCACTACTGCAGTCTCTATGATTTCCGGTATAAAAATGCAATTAGGGCCATTGAGCTGATAGGGGTAAGGCATGACGACTGGTTGAAAATAAGGGCTGTAAGTCGTTTGAAAAAATTTAGCAAATAGTCGGCAATGGCCTGATCTGAGTTGGCTTTCATTTTCTCGAAGAATATGTTTGATGGAAGTGTTGATGACTTGTGCTTCGTATAAACGAAATCAAAAAACCGTTGGGATCGTGGTGAAACTGTAATCTACACCTAGTCAGGTAATTCCTATAACATTGTATTGGTGGTATAAATCTTCTGGATAAGATATTGGTTGTGATCGGGTAATGGATGAGAAGAATGGATCCAAAAAAAAACCAAATCAAGCATTTTATTAAGAGAGTTTGGAATATCATTAATATATCATTGATTTGACTCAATGAAACCCCAAGTAAATTAAAATTAAAATTGTCCAGAGTCGGGACAAGAAATCCACGTAACTTCAGAAATTTGGAAAACATCAAGTACTACAAGGATATCACGATCAGAAAGTATGCAAGAAACAGACATTATAGCTGGCAAATGAGCATTGTAAATAGAGCTATCAGAGGAAGGGAGTATATAAGACCAAGTAATAAATATCCCAATACCATTAATATTTAATTTTACAGCAACAAATTCTATATCTATAGAGCCACCTACTATTACTGTCTCCGAAGAATATTCTACTTCAACAGCAATAAGCACTCCTCCACCACGTCGAAGAGTACGGTCTTTTCTATAGATACAGTATCTGTTAGATATAACTTCACAGCTAAGAATGTCTTGCCTTAACAAAGTTGGTAAATACAATGATATAAAAGGGAAAGAATAGCTATTAAGGAATAAACTACTCAGTTTACTACATGGACCTCTTACATTCTGATAGCCAAGTAATAAAGAAGTTGTTAGTTTTTTTACTGACAGAAATGGGAAGAGTTTTCGATACAACTTTACAACTTACAAATTTGAGCTCAATGTGTGAACTTATGTATGTATATACATGAAAGGGGTAAAAAAAGGGCATACTGATTTGTTGCAAATGTACTTAACATACGGAAGAAATCATCTCCTACCCATAGAGTATATATATTCTTAATAAACATCAGCAGTGAAGTCGATAAAGCCATGTCCGTCTTTCCGTGTGTATGTACGAAAGCGTTGATATCAGAAACTACTATAAAAGCTAGAGACTTCAGATTTTGAGTATAAGCTCTTTTAAGTCCTAGGCATTACAAACAAAAAAATACACAAAAGTTGATAAATAACAAGTAAGCGAGCGTACTCGACTAGAAGATACCCTTAACCCTTGACCATACAGACGGACAGACGGTCGGGCTAACAGACATACACATTTTGCTGTGTACTTCTGTACCAATGCTTGATGGTTTTCACAGATTTCACAGATGTTCATTATTTTGTTTATAGTTTCAATCCTCATTTTAATTTTTTTAAATTCAAGATTTGTTTTTGTTATCGATAACATATGTATATCGTAAACCTGAAAAGTTATCGAAAATTAAAAAAAAAAAACTTGCTATGCCTAGAAATTAGGAGAGCTCAAATATGGAGTCTCTAGCTTTTGTACTTCCTGAGATCGACGCATCAATACATCATACAATAAATCGATTCGGCTGTTGATGCTGATCAAGAATATATATAATTTATGGGGTCGGAGAAGTTTCCTCCTGCCTGTTACATACTTTTGCACAAATCCATTATACCCTTTTTTACCCATTTCATGGGTTAAGAGTATAAAAATTGCTGCTGTAATAAGCTCATTATAGGAAACCCTGCTCTACAGCATCATCTTAACTAGTATTGCAGTTGCCATTTTTCCATTTTTAGAGTCTCCTATGTGTTCGCTCATTCTTATACCGAATGCCCTCTTTTATCTCTCCATTACACGTTTCGTTGTTGTTGCTTACAAATTTGCTGTCATTTTTATATAGTTCTTATTGTATTTATCTGTGCCATGTTAGCGTATGTCTATGAGTCAAATGTTTGGCCCTTTCATTTAGCATAATTTTTACTATCGGCATGTGTTCGGATAATGGATCCGAAAGAGATTTGGCTCTTATGCTTTAAAACGGATTTAGTACTTCAGTAAGATAGTAGCGAAAGCATTGATTGTTTTGGCTGTTGTGATACCAGAATTTGTGGAAAAAGATTTTGATTAAATTTTATATCTTGCATAGTTGTCCCCATAAATAACATATACTCTGATCTGCTGCAACGGCGACATACCCATGTCCGTCAGTGCAACTGATTCTATGCAAAATAGTTTCTCAGTTTTAAACTTTTGTCAAAGTTTCTTTTTTCTTTTTTTTTTTTGCAGTTAGATCATTTGATTATATTAAAATTTCCGAGATCTATGACTATATATACATGTAGCTGCTATACAAATCCATGTCCTTTTACATTTTGCTATGAGAACAAAACAAATAAGCTTTGTTTTGAGTGTGTATTATATTCGTCATGCCAAAGATAGCGTATTTTGTTGGATAAGTTTCGATTTGTTCACACCTTAAGGTGCACTCGGCTTAAAAAGTTACTAAATACATATATATATAGATATAATACTAAAGACATTTTGACAAATTGATATCTGAATAATTTAAAATTAAAGCGTAATTTTACATATTATTGATTTATGTAAACAAAAAATTTTATTGTAATATTTTGGTTACCCAATGTCGAGAGCTAATTCATACAAACTTTCTTATTGTCATTTCAATATTATATATTTTAATAAAAAAATTTAATACGTGTAGCGGGTATATGTACTTACATGATATTATATATTAATTTTACACACTTTTGTGACTTTGTTGAACGGCTTTCCGTCAGAGCAATGTGTAATCGTTTTATAAGAGATTTAGTTTTATAAGGTCAAAGACATTATACACATCTTGCTTCGGTATATTGCAGAGACAGATCCGAGTGTAACAGCAGCATCCGTATTCCGTGAGCGTGAGGGTCTGACTGGTGGCGATACAACACACAGTGAGTTGACGGAACAGTTCCTGAGAGAGATTGAGCAGGCTAGCGAGCATGAGCGACAGGAGCACAACAAAGTAGCATTGCGACAACTGTGGGAGAAGTACCAGCAGCAAGAGAATGACTTACGCAGGAACGGCAACACCCACAATGGAGATGAGGAACTGGAGGAGGAACACCTCTTCGAGCAAAAGCGTATGCGATTGCCGCCCTATTACATACTAATGCAGAAGAAACGCTCCTATCCGGTCTTACCATGGTTGCCCTACAATGTCGATAAAAAGAAACGTTTTCCGGTGGCCAAGCGAGCAGCAGGTGAATCACCACTGGCCAAGACCGATGACCGAGTGGCCCAGGAGTTGAGCGAGTTGTTTGGTAAGCCCATGGAACACCAGCAGCCAGAGGAGAAAAAGAAACGTTCGACAGAGGAGCAGCTAAAGACGGCGTCAACAACACATCTACCGGAAACATCAGCAACGGCCACAGCACTGGGTGATATGCGTCTAGAGATTAACTTTCAGCGTGTGAATATCACAAATACAGTCCCGAAGGAGATATCATATCAAAGTCCACCAATGTCAGCCGGCACAGGGGAGATGGTAATGCATGGACATGCTGGACACCATCGTCAAAGAGCTGAACATCATTCTGAAGAGGAATACACCGAACATGACGAGCACGACGGCGAGGGTGAGGAGAGCTCCGATGAAGATGATCACGATGAATTTGACGAGGAAGAGGAGGGCGAGCACGATGGCGAAGGTGAAAAGGATGTGGGAGAGTTGCGTCACAAAATGAAACGTGCTGCCAGTGCTAAGCATATGCATGGTCCAAGTGTTGGTCATTTAATGTTGCGAGCCAAGAAATCCATTGATTGGTCTCAATATTTTGGGTTGGATCGCAAGAAGAAGTCCGAACAAATGTCAGAGTAAGTTGGGCTTAAATGTAAACAATGTATTTTTATACCCCTAACCCATGAAATGGGTAAAAAAAAAAGTATTTAACAACTTTTAACTTTTCCAGTTTACGATATACACATGTAATCGATAACAAAAAATTATACGATAATGAAAATGAGGAGTGAAACTATAAGCAAAATAATGAACATCTGTTTAAAATTAATTAAAATCGGTTCAGAAACACCGGAAATATGGAATCATCAAGCATTGGTACAGCGGTACACGTACATATGAGTGTGTCTGTCAGTCCGAGCGTCTGTATGGTCAAGGGTTAAGGGTATCTTCTATAGCCTTCTTACTTGTTAGAATAGTTATTGCTACCATTCATATTTTAATACAAAGGCTTTCGTCCCGAAGTTTTTTCGTAATTTTTACATTATTTATTACATTTTTATGAATCGTAAGAAGCTTATTCTTTTATAATTTTAGTGTCGATTCGAAGAAACGTACCATAACCGACGACAGGAAAAACGTTGAAGATATGAACGAAGATACACAAATGAAGAAGAAACGCGATATTGATCCCGAAAAACTTGAGGGTATAAACAAGAAATTGCAATCGATAGAAGATTTTATTATTGATGAGACCATCAAGTATACTGGTGCACATGAAGGTATAAAGAATCAGGATGAGATCCGCAAGCTAAAGGATCACGTCCTATCCCGCCTAGCCACTGCATACAGTCTGGAAAAGATGCGTCGTGCATTGGACAAGCTACGTCAGTCATTCGATGCTGAAAATCATCTATTGCGAAATGTCATCGAGTCGGATTCGGATGAGAATTTGTTGGATGAACGTTGGCCAAGCAAGAAGCGGAATAGCGTCAAGAAAGAGCAAGCCGAGGATCAAGCAGAGTAAGTTTGGACGATACAAGCTATTTGCTTAAAACTCACCTTACATCACATTTTAGGGGTAGCACCAATCCACAGCAGTCAAAGAAAAAGCGCAGCGGCTATATGCGCTATCCGGAGCAGCCTAACACCATGGATGATGCATTGAGCATTAATAGTGCACCCTATGAGACTCTTAACGATGCCTATCTGGGAAATAAGAACTACATCATTGGCTCCAATCAGTGTCCTATTATTGAATCAATGGCGCAACGTTGTCGCAGCGTTGATCTAATCTCCGGCGATCTTAACCAGGAGCTAATGCCTCTCTGCGGAGTTCATCAGATATGTTACCTCTGTGTAAGCTGTGAACAAAATGAATAATTTAATTAATTAACATAATTTATTGTTTTCACTCACAGGGTGCCTCACAGGTGGCATGCGATTATCAGTATTTGGCTGAGGCGGACACTATCTGTGGCAGCAGCAATAATTGCCAAGCTGCTGCTCGCTCCGTCCTAATGATATTGCGTGGAACGCCTGGACAACAGCTGGGACCGCGTGAGTGTTTAAAGAATCCATGCTTGTATAGAGCCATGCGTGAGATTGGGCTATAAAAGAGCTACATACCTTTGCTCATAGATGAAGAAAGAACTTCTTTTAGAAGCACTTAAAAATTGACAAAAACTAATTTTGCTGAACTAGCAAATCCATTAATTTATTCATAAATATAGAAATAAATGTGCTGTCAAAATATTTGGATACATTTTGCTGTTGTCAACAAATTGCATAAAAATATAACAACAGTCCAACTAGAGTTAACCAGAGGCCTAAAAAGTGAAAAAAAAAAGCGAATTTGAAGATAACCATAACCAAAATAACCATAAATCATATTAATTAATTTTCAGCCCAGCAGTAGGCACCAGATTAGTATTCAGCTCCGGATCTATGTATGTTCGTTTGTGTGTAGATTGTAGACATCAGAGTTTTGAAAAAATATGCATATGTACATACTTACATATGTATGTATATGTACGTATTCCTATTTGTGGTTTACAAGCTTCTTAGCTGAAAAAAAATACAAAAAAAAAAAAAAAAAATTAATAAAGCATTATATAATCAAAATCCTTATAAATAATATTCGTAAATGTAATAACGTTTATAATGTGAACATCTCGCCAATTACGAGACAAAATTTATATATGTTTATTTAATTATATAAATCCTAAGCAACTTACGGTGGCAGCTACATAAAAAATATACCTATTAGATGCTTTCGAGACTTGAAAACTAATGGAAAAATATCATAACTATTATAAAAGTTCAAATTTGAATAACATATATGTATATGATGTCGTAACTTGATAGATGTGTTTTAAATGTTATTTCAAGGTTTATTAAGACTCTTATCGTTATTTTTTTACGGCAAAATCTAAGACCAACATTAGGCAAATCCAGCTAAATTTTTTTGCAAGACAAAAGCAAATAATCAATCAACACTCGTAATACTTTGCTTAAAGCAATAATATACGTGTCTTGCATCTTTTGTTGTTGTCGTTATTTTTGTTTCTTTCTTCAAGCCGAACAGAAAGTTTGAAAAAAATGTAAGAATTACTTACAGCTTGGCAAGGATTTGTTTACATACAGTGAAAATTTTTGATTTTTTCACCTTAGAGATTGAGGGTCACACTGATTGTTGCTTTTAATTTTTGTTTATTAGTTTTTATAAGTTATTCAGTTAATTATATCCCATTAAACAAAACTTAAAAAACATAAACATTAACAAAGAAACAATAAAAATACTAACAAGGCACAAAACTCAACTGCCATACAAGTGTTTACACAATGCTCATCTTTCTATCAGTTTTTGGTTTTAAACTACAATTAATATTTTTTATGTCCACCGTTGGCTTTCATAACCGCTTCCAGTCGACTTTTCATCGATTTTATTAGATTTTGCAAGTATTCCAATGGAATATTTTGCCATTCTTCCAAGATTATTGCCTTGAGATCATTCTTATTTTTCGGATGGCTCTTGGTGGTACGTTTTTTCAGATAGGCCCACAGATTTTCAATTGGGTTGAGGTCTGGGCTTTGGGCAGGTGTATGGAACACCTTTTTACAGTTATAAAGCAGCCAGCACCTCACTTTATTAGCCTTTTGCTTGGGATAATTGTCCTGGTAAAACTTGTATGTTAGCTTGCCATCATTAATAAATCCAAATTTGTTGGCAGAGGCTACCAACTGTGTATTCAAAATACTTAAATATTGTTGGGCGTCCATTGTCTATTCATAGAAGTACAATTCTCCAACTCCTTTGCTCGAGATGAATCCACAAACCATCACTGACAATTTTCCAAACTTAACAGTGGGAATAATATTATATTGTTTCAAGCGCTTTGAACGGCTTGCGCCACACTCTGCTGGGTCCATCATTATAGAAAAGTGATGCATGATTACATGGATTCATCGCAAATATCGTCGTCCCAATATGAATCTGGCTTTCCCACGTGGATCCTGGCAAAAGTTAAACGTCTTCTAACATGCTCCGCCGACAACAACGGTTTTTTTCGAGCAGATCGAGATGAAAAGTCGGTTCTTTTAATGGCTTTTCTGAAAGTTTCGTGACATATGGTGATTCCACATTCCGTCTTCATCTCATGAGCAAGCGTTCTGGTCGAAATAGTTGGATTTTGGTTGATCTTTCTGAACATAATTCGCTCTGCCCTTGGAGTTATTGCCGGCGGCCGACCAGTTGAAGGCTTCGCCTCCATCCTTCCCTCGTTTTTAACGCGGCTTAAAACGTTGTATACAGTTTTCCTGCTAATTGCAAACATTTCTGCAATCTCAGAGACTGTTTTGCCGATGGTGGAGTTGTAATACACCATAAAAGTAACTGTAAATATGCCATTCACAACGAAAAAAAACCAAAAAATAAAGTGTATAAACACTTGTATGGCAGTTGAATATTGTGCCTTGTTAGTAATTTTTAATATTTCTTTGTTAATGTTTATGTTTTTTAAGTTTTGTTTAATGGGTTTAAGAGATAATTAACTGAATAACTTATAAAAAATAATAAAAAAAACTTAAAGCAACAGCAGGTGTGACCGTATGTCTATAAAGTGAAAATATCAAAAATGTTCACTGCATGTAAAGAAATCCTTGACAAAGTGTATATACATATACTTAAATGTGTTTCAGTGTAAAAACAATAAATAAAAAAACTAAGACAAATATTCATAAAAATTTATAGATGTGATTATATAATATATGTATGTATAATAAGGCAGAAAAAACCAAACAAAAAAATGTTAAGTAAACTCAAAATGGAAAACGCATTGAAATAAATCAAAATATTATTATAAATGTATTTACACATATATTGATGTACGTATATGCTACAGTTTGACAAAGAATTTATTGAAAATCTTATATAAACTATATATGTATGTATTGCTATACAGTTATAAATGTAAAATATATATTCGAGGTCTTTCACCTGTGTTTTAAATTGCTATATAACGAGATCCACTTAAAATGGTGTTTTATTTGACAAAATATGTGAAAAGAGACCTCGAAAAAAACACATACTTGTTTTCCTTTATTCATCATCGTTTGTTTCAAAACTCATTTATATAGCTTGTGTAACATTGTTATGGACCGGCTTTTATTTACCCCAACACTGTATCGATAGCCAGCTAGCAAATCGGTCCCTCAGGGATGGATGCGACCTGGATACAGTGTTGGCCGGTGTAACAAAAATTTATATTTTTTTATATGAATAACTTAACAAAAACAAGCGGGTAGATGGTAAATCTTTACAGAATCGGACAACTATAGGACATACAAAGGTAAAAAGCTGGAAACATTTACCCCCAATGCGCCCTCCCTACCTATGGGTCGGTATTTTTGCAGTTCATTTCCGACCCCCTATACACTACAGCACTATCAACAACAACTTACCCCGACATCAACACATAATCGTCCCACCCACACATAAATTTCTATTCACACATGTTATATTTATTTAAAGCTATACATGGTTTTCTTAAATTAAATTTACTTTATATAAATAAAAAAGAAGAATGGATAAATGTATTTAAATAAATAAATAAACAACAATTAACGAGAACTAATAAACATAAACTATTTAAACGACACACAAAACATAGAAAGAGTAATTAACTAAATGATATTAAATAAATATTAAATAAATAGAAGCGGGCATAAATGGTTACATTAATTATTTAACTAAGGTTAACTCTGGCCTTTGACAATCGGCCGCGGCCCACTGTGCCTGTGACGGCAGCTGTTTGGCTTTGCGCGAGCGCTGACGAACAATTCTTAATGCGGGTTTGTTGATCCTTATCGCTACGTCTCCTGAAAATGCTATGGCCTCTTGTAATTGCCTGTTCCACTGCTGGTGTCCGTGGAGCTGCGGACTGGATGGGCTGATTTTGTCCAGTGTTCGGAGTGTATCTTCTCCTTTCACTGTCACCAACTTGTTCCACGATTTTATTTTTGTTTTCTTTTTATTTGTTTTAATTTCGGATATAAAAAAAACGTGGATAATTTTTTTATTTCTATGCGAGCAGAAAAACTATCTGTCTGCTACCGCATGCTCACAAAATTAGCTTACTCATCTTTTTCTTTTTTTCTCCTTTTTTCCATTCTCCCAAAACCTCGACATCCATCGCATACCTTCGCCTAAACGACTCTCCAACCCTCGTTCGACATCCCCAAACATCGATAGTCCAATCGCCGACCATAACACCACACTCCGGTTCGCTCGTGTGCGCTGCTCACCTCGCTTAAAGGGCTGCCAGGTTTGCTATGTTCCTGCAATGCTTTTGTCTCCTCCATTGACAGGGATTTTGGATCCTCTGCTGTGGTGCTTAGCGAAAGCAGGCGTTCACTTTCCTCGGTAATGTCCTCTGGCACCTCCTTGCTGAACTCGTTTGGCGGAACACGTTCCATTTGCTTTAGCTCCATGTTGCCAGTGGTGCTGGTTGTGTGCTCCTGCGACATTGGTGATTCTGTGGGTGAAGTCTTGCCCGTGCTTTCGGACAGTGTCTGCTGATGCATGGCCATAAGACGTAGCTTTAGTAAGTGCTTTGCCGCTTCCTCCGCCTCATCATCGTCATATCACGAGTGAATCGCTTTTCTATTCTCCAAAGGTAAACTTGTATCAAAATCATCATCGTGCTCTTCAGACAACCTTACTTGATCCTTTGGAGTGTTGACATAATCTTTTCTCTCATCATTATCATCAACCACAAAATGCTGAGCCAAGTGTCCACCAGAGAGCTGTGCATCATCAATGCGAAATTCGGCTGCATCTTCGCTACTTGCACTTTTACTTAGTTGTGTTTCAATTTGTTTCTGTCTGGCAAAAGCAGCTGCCTCGGACAGCGACTCAATGTTCGAGTGCAATTGCTCCTCTACCTCTCTTAACTCAATCGCCTCCTCGATATCAAAGCTGCTGTGGTTGTGGTTGCTGCGTTCCGTCCTGGCGGTGGACGAGCAGTTGGCTGTCTCTCTCTAGGCCCTGCCAGATGTGTATAGAGGCTGCTTTCCCGGATTGCCTGCATATACTCTAGCATCTCTCGCCTATTTTCCTCTTGAAGTACGGCCATTCCCGTCGCCATAACGGCCTGGAATGTTTCTCGCGCCTCTGTCAAAGCCGAATTTATTGCGGCTCTCAGCTCGCTCTGCAAGTCTAGTGGAGCTGGCTGTTCCTGTGCCGTTGTTGAACCGCTGCGTTTTGGCACTGCTCCTAGGCTGTCGGGATGTATATCTCCGCCTACTGCTCCTGCCTCCGAGATATCCATTTCCTCTCTTGGCGTCGTGTCTTGGGATGATGTGGTTAGTGGTTTACGTGCTTGAGAGGTCGAACGAGTAATAGGAGCCATTAATTCGGCCCCTCTCCTCTGCGCTACGCTTAATTCTTCTCTGCTCCTCTATAATTTCTTTCTCTCCACGCATTTTCTTTCTATATCCTATTAAGCTAATTTGTCTCTTTCTTTTCCAAAACTGGGACGACATATAAATACGGGGTGAGACGAACATGAAACATGATACGGGTATGGTAAGTGTTGTGTGTACCTACATTGGTCCTAATCCTAAAATTGTCCTACACTATATCACAGTTGGGCTATTGAAACTAAAATATGGACATTTACCTACATGGCCTGGCAGGGAACGCAATGCCGGTCCTGAAGGACATGACACGGACCTTGGCCTCGACACATATACACGTAATAGTTAAGTTGAACGGAAATATGGATATTTGCATATATGGTCTGGCAGGAAACGCAATGCCGGTCCTGAAGGACATGACACGGACCTTCGCCTCGACACATATACACGTAATATTACTGATACTATAAACTGAACATATACTGTGACTCCACTAGCGTCTTACATTATGTTTTCTTCATTGGGCGCCATTTGCTATTGACCGGCTTTTATTTCCCCAACACTGTATCGATAGCCAGCTAGCAAATCGGTCCCTCAGGGGTGAATGCGACCTGGATACAGTGTTGGCCGGTGTAACAAAAATGTATATTTTTGTATATGAATAACTAAACAAAAACAAGCGGGTAAATGGCAAATCTTTACCGAATCGGACAACTATAGGACATACAAAGGTAAAAAGCTGGAAACATTTACCCCCAATGCGCCCACCCTACCTAGGTGGTCGGCAATGAACTGCAAAAATACTCGTTGCTTAAATATTGTATTACGCGCGCGTTGCTTTAAAACCGTGTTGAACATTGCCAGTGCTATCCAGCTGTTGTAAACAGAGCTGCCACTGCTTCCGTTGTCTAATAAAGAGTTGTCAAGTGTGTGAATATGCCACATCAGAGTAAGTTGTTGCTTTTTGTTGTGTGTTCAAACAATAACATCAGGTCAGGCACAACAATTTTGTTTTTAATAAATTAATAGTATGTTTTTAGCATAAACAATTGTGCACCGTCGTCTGACTATTAATGTTACTGCATCCAAATAAACCATAAATTAAGTCGTCAGAATTAAAACACGTCCAATCACTGTGCAGCATCCTTTGCCGAGAACAAAAAAAAAAAAACAAACAGTTATCAATCGGAACTGAAACTTTCTAAAAAAAAAAGGGTACAATCATTTAAAATAAAACCCGGCGTGTCCACAATTTTTGACGGCACCAATGGCAGATACAAGCATTGATGTTAGCGGCGAGATGCAAATGCCACAATCACGTCCAACCGGTGGCCAGACAAAATTAACTTTTGAAAGGTGCGTTATAATTAAATTAGCATTTAAGTAACCTGAGTTTTAATGCATCATTTGTGATTGTAGCCTGCAATTGCAAAACTTGCCCTCACCCATGGATTTCGTTCACATGGTGAGACGCTCCTTGCGTCCGTGGACTGTGTTCTTTAACATTGGCAACTTTAAGAGTGCAGTTAGCATGCAACGCCTTAACAATCGGGTCATGCGCAATTTATCCCATTTCCAAAGCAACTACATATTCGTTTTCATTGTGCTAATGATCTACTGCCTGTAAGTTAATGTTATTTATTTTTTAATCTGTTTGCAGCTGTTAAAACAATTGTACATTTAATTTTTCAGCATTACATCGCCGCTTACTTTGCTGGTTTTAGCTGCTGTGGCATATGGCTCCCAAAGAATACGTTCCAGCAATAGCAATATAACAGTCATGGGACATTCTTTATCACCAAAGCATCAAATTGCAGCCCTCAATATAGGAGCGGCACCCCTGCTGTTTTTAGTGGGAGCTGGGGCCGTTCTATTTTGGACACTGGGAGCTTCCTGCTTTGTAATTTGCTCGCATGCAATATTCTATAATATTGACGCAATAGTAACGGAGGAAAACGAAGGCTTTTTAGCGCAGGTCGTCTAAATATCCAATGATGACGTACTTCAAATATTTTACTGGCGTGTACCAAACATCCGTTATTTTGTAGCATTATAATTGCCACAGAGGGGCCTTATTAGATAATAACTTGCAATATACATATATATCGAATGCAAAATGTAATTTTACCTAAAGACGACGAAACGAAAAAAAAAATACACGACAAAAATGATAAAAAAAAAACATAATTCAGTTTGTTTAGTGTTTTAAATATTTGCACATAAATATGTTTGTATATATTGTGTACTATAAAATCAATTAGCTAAATAAAAGTATCGATGTGGAATGGTCGGAGAAAGTTTGCACATAGTCGTGAAAGTATAAAATAAATACAAAAAAGAACCATTCGTAAGCTAAATTCACTGAGGTATTTATAACTAGAACTAGATGTGTTAGCTTGTTGTTGGCTTTATAAAATAGTAGATAAGTCTCTTGGTCCAGGTATGTGGGTGGTGATTATGCGTACTCTGACAGCGTTGTCGTCTCCTGCTCCCGCTCCTGATCCTCATCGCTAGCATTTTGCTCAAGCTTCTCAAAACCATTACGATCGAGAAGGCTGCCAAGCCTAAATCCGTCGGTCTTCTCCCAGGCATGCCGGCGATTTTGTGTACCAAATGGCAGGCAACCTATTGAAACCGCAAACCGCAAATGAAAAATTAGTGGAAAAAAATTGTATCACACATAAACATGAATATAGTATGCATGTGGTTATTTAGTATTCATATATACAGTTCATGCAGACGACGCTTTTACATGCGGCTACAATAAGTAATTTTAAAAACTGTTCATGCGTTGCAATTTAATATATATAAAATATAAGACATTGATTATGGCTTAAATTGTATAGACTTGCGTATGTATATTTTATATAAAAATATATATGTATGCATGTATATTGTTGCACACAAAAAATGAGAGTACAAAATGAGTAGCACAATCCTATCGAAATGCAAAAAGGAATCAGCAAATTTAACTTATAAGTAAGTCTTGTATTCACAACTACATGGATGGAACTGAAGTGTGTGTGTGTGTGTGTGTGTGGGGGGGGGGGGGGGGGGGGGTGGGACTGGTTAGCACAGACTTTGATTGGACGCAGCCAGCTTGTGATAAACCAAATCGCTAGGTGGCGATGGGCTGATCGCTTGGTTACCTCGTTTGCGGCGACGCGCCATAAGCAGCGCCAGTGCAAATGTCGAACCGGCAAACAGCAGCATCAGTGATGCTACCAATATGGCCTTGCCACTGGGATGATGACGCACTTGCAGCTCATTCACATTTTTAGTGGCTTTTAATTTGAATTCCATTAAATCTGCATCTACTTTTGATGCTGACAACGACATTGGCTTGGCCAGCGATTTGTATAGAAATTTGTGTATACGCATGGGATTCAGTTCAGCAACGTATATTGCATTGCCATCCTCTGTGACAGCTACATCGTGTGGGTTCTCAAATTGTAGATTATTTGGACCAAACTTGGAAACCAATTGTCGGTTGCGCATGCTCATCACAAAGCCATGCACTTCGTTGTAGTGTTGTAGTGCTATGCCCAATTCAGCGGTGGGGCCATTAACAATCACAAGCTCACCACCTGTTCATTAGATACATATAAAAAAATATAAAAGACAATTTTTACTCCATAATATCAATTCTTACCTGCTGCGGGAGTATAGGCCATGCTAAAGAGACGATCGCCTATGAGTGGATTATGATATTGGGAATGAAAAGTGCCGTTGGTTGAGTAAAAGCACTGCACACGTCCATTCTCACGATCGGCGGCACAAAGCAACTCTAGCTCTGGCACCAATGTCAGTGCATGTGGTATAGCAAAAAAGTTGGCCGGTGCCACATCATAGGAACGCCCGGAAAATGAATTCTGTCCCCAGACAAGTATTTGTTCGCCCTCCTTTGAATATTTCACAATTCGCGCATTACAATAGCCGTCGGCTACAAAAAAGTCACCGTTGTTAAGGACAGCTACCGCTGTTGGTTTGCAAAATTTATTTTTTCCAGCGCCTGGGTGAAAAGCGCTACCCAGCGTAAGCAAAGGCTTGTCACCTTCACCACGTGGTGGAAATTTAAATACTTGGTGCAGAGCCACATCAGTTACCCAAACATTGTCCTCTGCATCGATGCTCAAGCCGTGTGGAAGATAAAAGCTGAAAGCAAAATGGAGTTTCAAATTAATCACAAGCAATAGTTTCTACGCAATAGAATTTGCTTACAAATTTTTACCCCATGCGTAGAGCACCTTGCCAGATTCCGGTTCAAGGCCCAGTATAGTGTTCTCCTTTATGGCTCCACGGCTACGGTCCTTATATACATTGGAATTGTTAAATGTTATTTGATCCCAGATGCGATCAACTCTATGAAATATAACTACATTTCCAGCCTTGTCAAAGCTAACTGCAGTAACAGCGCCTAGTTTTACATTATTTACCGGCCAGTCATTCTGGTAAACATAAGCTGCAATGAAATGAAGTTTTGTGCTATGGATGAGCATGAGTATACATTAAAAATTAAAGGTTTTCTAGGCAGTTAGTGAGAAAAATTGTGTTTTGTTATTATAACTGTCAAACAACTTTAGAGACACTTACTTGTCTTAAGTTTGGCTAGCTCCGTCTTGACATCGGTTACCTCCGGCTTGGCGCTTTGTGGCCAATTGATCCCAGCAGCTCCTACGCCTTTGAGCATTTGTTGCCGGCGCTCAGTGTTGTTACCGTTGCCGATTGCAACATTTGATAGATAACGTTGAGTACTTTGATTCTATGAAATGATAAGAATTATCAGAGGATAATAAGCAGATAAATATCGAATTTGCTACGAAAACGTAAATTCCTCAACGAGTACACACACAAGTGTACGTGTACATACATATTTCAATGTGAGTGTAACGTCAGACAACAAATAAAACTAATATGTATAAATCAGATGTTGCAAGGGGGAAGGAACGTTTCTAGCCTTATTAGAAAGAAATAATCACCTCGGTAACCGCAGCAGGTCTAACCAGATTGAAGTGGACGCAAAGCACCATGCAAAGAAAGCAGCTACGTATACTGTTGTTGATGTTGTTGGAAATGAGCCGTGACATGTTTGTTCATGTAGTTTCGGCCTAAATTAAGTAGAAGCAAAATGCTGATTTTGGCTGGAAAGCTATAAGACAGCGTCAAATCCAGAGTTATTTAAAATGCAATTATACGTTTTGTATAACAATGAACAATGATTTATGAAGCTGCAGCCATTTTAACTGGTTAATTTTTTAAACAGCTGTTAGAGTGCCCAAATTATCGCCAGATAAGGCATCAAATGTTGTCATCAAACGATGCGAACGATGGTCACCCTGTCTTCGGCTAGCGATTATTCTTAATCGTGACTTTTTTTAAAAGGGCTAATATTTTTATTCAAACAAGTAACACTTGAGCAGCGCGTCTATGGCTAAATAAAATAAAGTGGTAAACTATTTTACGTAAAGTCGTGACTAAAGCATTTAAGTGTTAGGTTACTCTTCAGTGTTTGTTTACTCTAACTACATTTAAGGAAACGCGCAATATATTTTGTTTACAATGCAAAGTGCAACAATTTATATTTGTTTTAATATCGTAAATGTATTATGCGTAGAACGTAAGCTACCTAATCACCGCAGCTTCCTTAATCCATATCCACATTTCAAGTACCACAACGATGGCGTTGATCCTGGCGAACCGCTATTCCTAACGCCCCTTTTAAACAATGATTCTATATCCAAGCAGGAAGTAAAAGAAATGGCCCGTGTTACAGATCCTGTGTTCCTTGGAGTTAGAAGTTATTCGGGTTATTTAACTGTAGATCGAGCTTACAACTCCAATTTGTTTTTCTGGTATTTTCCTGCTGAACATAGCGCAGAAAGTGCTCCCGTGTTGCTATGGCTACAAGGTGGTCCTGGAGCCTCCTCCCTCATCGGATTATTTATGGAAAACGGTCCATTTCAAGTTGTTACCCAAGGTAAGGTGGAAAAGACGAGTTACAGTTGGAGCGGGACACATAACTTAATCTACATTGATAATCCGGTTGGGACAGGATTCAGTTTTACCGATTTTGACAATGGTTACGCTCAAAACGAATGTAATGTGGGAAAAAATCTCTATGAGGCGGTGCGTCAGCTTTTCAGTTTGTTTGAGTGGAGTAACTCCTTAGGATTTTGGATAGCCGGTGAATCCTATGCGGGTAAATATGTACCAGCCCTGGCCTATTACATTCACCTAGTTCAGCGGAAAGCTGACTCCCAATATATTCCTTTAATGGGTATTGCTATTGGCAATGGACTATCGGATCCACTGCATCAGCTCAAGTATGGTGACTATCTCTATCAGTTGGGTCTTATAGATGACAATGGGCTGAAACGATTTCATAAGGCAGAGTCGGCCGGTGTCGCTTGCATTAAGAAAAATGACATGGATTGCGCCTTTGAAATATTTGATCAATTAATTCTGGGCGATTTGCCAGATGGGTCGATTTTCAAAAACTTAACAGGCTTTAATTGGTATTACAATTATTTACAGGCCAATGACGAGGATTTTGTCTCGAATATGGGCAACTTTTTGCAAGCAGGCGCCACCCGACGTGCTATTCACGTTGGCAACAAACCGTTTCACGACATTGATACGGAGAATAAAGTAAAGAGGTATTTGAAAAGGGATCTTATGAATAGCGTTGCAGATTGGATAGAGGAGCTTTTAAACCACTATACTGTATGCATATATAATGGTCAGCTGGACATTATTGTTGCTTATCCATTAACGCGTAATTACCTTAAGCACTTGAAGTTTGCAGCCTCCGATCTCTATAAGGTGGCATCACGAAAAATCTGGCGTGTTGATGGTGAATTGGCCGGCTACGTAAAGAAAGCCGGTAATTTAATTGAAATACTTGTACGGAATGCAGGTCATATGGCACCGCTTGATCAGCCTAAATGGGTTTACGAAATGATTAATCAATTGACTCATTGCAAGTATTAGATGTGGTATTGTGTAAATCGCTTTCATTGAAATACTTAATATAATTTAAGATTTTTTAACACTATGAAAATTTAAATGCTATTTATTATATCAAAAACATAGTTAACTTCATTTATGACATGTTTTAAATTATATTATAATTAATGTAATAGAAAATGGTGAACTTAAATTTTGAACGTATTTTTCAGCACGTAATCGCTCAACATGCTTTGTCTTTTAACACTAGAGCGCGTAACACACTAGAGGTAAAACATCGATGCGCAAAATTACTAAAATGGTATTTATTAGTTTGTAAGAAATTTGAAATATGAAATGATGTAAAATAAATTTAATTTTTTATTCAAGCAGATCTATTTCTTGATATCCATTCTGATGTTAAAAAAAATTGGCACATTTATTATCGTAGCTCTATCATATACAATACTGGACTATTTCCGCCACACAACTCCATAAGTCGATACATCAGTGTTGAACAAGAAACATTGATATATCGCAAAACTTAATAACATAAATAATATCGATAGTACCCTCGATGTTTTTGCAGCTCTTCAACTCACTCCGCTTCCCGTTTTGTCTAAATGCCATTATTATTTTTCGAGTTTCATCCACAGCCACAGTGCAAACTGCAGCCGCACGTTAATAATTTATAATAAATAATAGTAACAATGCTAGACAAAAGTTAAATCTTAGCTCTAAAAGTTGATCAACTTAATTTAGGTGTTAAAGTAGTTCTAAAGTGCGTTTTAAGTTGCTGAAAAAAGCAACGAAAAAGAAGTTACCATCGTTTTCGTTTTGTCCTCGTCTTCGTAGTCGTTGTTGTTGATATTCTTTATAGTTGCGCGTTAACTCTTGTCACCCGATAATTAAAGAGAACTTCTCAATGTAGGTTTTAAATGCTACATTTGCCCTAATGCGAAGTCAACTACAAAAATAAATTCACTGTGCTAGTTAGAAATAGATGAGCCAGCAAAACTTAGGTGAGTGCGCGGCATCAATGCGAATGCAAACGTGAAACTGTTATGCCATATGTGCAGTGGCGTCGTACAACAGGGATTACACTCGTACGTACATACGCATATTTGGTTCATTGCACGCACAAGATTCGAATAGTGGAGAACCTGATTATATATCCAATGCTCAAATGCAGCTGCATTTTATCAAATTTCAGCAGCAAAAGAACTACATATAAAAAAACGCTAAGAAACTAGAAAAGTGCAACCTGGAACGTCAATGAAGAGGGTAGCGATCTCAAGCAACGACGAGTGCACATTTTCTGTCTTCTATGGTGGTTGCTTTACTGTGCCGTTTTTTTTGTTTTTAAAATCCAATCACTCTCGGAGTCCATGTCTCGATTTGATTAAAGAGTTTCTGTCGCCTCGGTTGCCTGGTTCGTTTGTTGCATTTAAATGCAGTTTACACACATATATATATTTAGCATGTTGCTAGAAGTACGCACAATCTCACAAAACAAAGAGACACCCATTTGTGTACATTGTTGTAGCCAATAAAAATATTAGCATTGTTAACAGTCTGTCTACATCCCAATTGCAGCTGCACAATAAGTAACGAGATTTAAGAAATTTGGGATCAAGATCATGCAGCACCATGTGCATGCAGCCAGAGCTGCGCCTCATTTGCGGGCTCCACATCATCACAGCCATTTGGCGATGGCACCGCCGCCGACGCATCTCGGGTTTGATCAACACATGGGCGCACTGTCACAAGCAGCGACAATTGCAACACAGCAGCAATCGGTGCCGCCGCCACCGCAACGTGATGTACATGTTCATGGACGGTAAGCGATTCACCTTTTATAGTGTATGTTGGCTTTTGGGGTGTTACCCCCTCTTTCACGCCGTCGTGTTTAGGCTGCTATTCTATATATACGTTGCGGCAATTATGTTAATTCCTGTCACTGACAATCGCCTGTGAGACTCATCATTCCATTTTCTCAACTCATAAATTATAATTTCAGTGGCTCTTTGTTCTTTAGCGTTCAGCATGACTTCCGCTTCAATAACGGGTTTTTAGCTAGAAGCTAACAGCAACAAAAAGAAAAACAGCGGCTACAATTATCCTTAACGTTTGTAAGAATCGCACTGCGTTTCTTTTCCTCTCTCTCGCTTTAGTGCAATCACATGTTTCCCTGCCCTTTCAGCTTTAGTTCTAAAAGAGAACTGTTTTGTCCGTTTCGACTCAGTCGCTTTTGGTTTCGCACTCGAATCGCCGCATATCGAATCGTTGGTCAAGCGTTGTTAAAAATAATAGGTTATTTCGCGATAGCATGTAAAATCCTTGTGATAGGTGATGATGCGAGCTCTTTTTAAAAAGTGAGCTTAGAAAAAAATTCTTAAAATTATCAAATGATTACAGATAATTAAAAATAGTTCTCTATATAATATCTTTAAATTAAAGATTGAAATAAAAGGCAAGATATATTAAAGTGTCTAGTGTTCAGATATTTGATTTTCATAAATTCATTATGAAATTCTCCATGCGAAAAGTGTTTTCAAAACCAATTGTTACATAGTCTCCTTATAACTTAAATGAATTATCGCTTTTGCTGAAAACAGAAAGAAACTGAAGAAAATATGTTTTTAGAAATATTGAAATTATGCCACAGCAGGTTCTAACCGAATTTATTGCTAGGTTACAACATAAATACCACTCATATATACGAGCACCAAAGTGTATGGCAACATGAATAGACAAACATTTGTCTAATTAACGATTTAAGCTTACCCATGTGTTAAACTTCATACATTAAAAAATCCTCTCACACATTGCAATCTAACTTTTTTTTGTTGAAATATTAACCAGATTATCCAACATCTTTAAATGTGAATTCCTTGACACTTTTAATATATTTACTGATACCAAATTAACTTGCAGAGGTGCATATATTATATAAATGTATGTTTATTGGGCAACACGCGGTCATTTTGAAAACTTAAGGATACTGTTTGCGTCGCTATATAAATACATATTTTATTTTTATTTTTATTTTTATTTTTTTTTTTTTTTTTGCTTTTTTGGGTGTTTGGTATGTGTGGTAGGTGCGTCTCAATTGAAACTGACAGTTGGCGAAAAATGACACGATGCGTAAAAGAATGCTTGTGCTTTGTTAGGGATTTTTTAGCATTGTTCGAGCTTTACCGCTGTTGTCTGTTTTAACTGCAACAACAACACACAGCCGTAAAAGTAACAGAAAAATAAAGGGACATATGCGCAAAAGGGTGAACCTCTCGTCCTTTGCTCTGACCGTTTTTACATTGTTGTTTTTGTTTTCGATGGCCACTCAATAGGCCAGTTTTTGTGCTTAGTAGCTTTGCGCTTTGTGTGAGTGTTCAGCCAGTCAAAGGTTATTATTGCATGGCATTCCATAGCAATACTGTGGTGAAAGAAAATTTGACTGTGAGTTAATACTAAAATCATGTCAAATAAATTAGACGCCTTTGAGCTAATGCATAAAAAAGAATGCTATGCTAAAACTATGAATTCAATCAAAAACAACTCCAGAGATAAGCACAAATGTATAAAGTAAAACTTATATAAGATAGTTATTGTTGTTACCTTGAGATTTTCCCTATTAAAGTTCGTCAATACATATTTTTAAAAGAAAATGTTAATGCTTATTTTTAAATAAGTTAAATCACAACTTAGTTATCAAATTATAAAAGTTGTATATAAAACAATACTTTTATGGAACCTTTAAATTCGGTGTTTTTTAGCCTTAGTCATCATCATCATCAACATCATCAGCAGCAGCAGCTTCAACCGAATGCCTATAACAATAGCAACAACAACAACACCACAAACCAAATGCAAAACATACGACAACAACATCAGCAGCATGCTGATACCAGCAATGGCCATATGACAAAATGTGGTCAATTACCACCACCGCCGCAGGCCGCCTACAGTCATCAGGCGGCAGCGATCAGTTACAGCCAACTACCTCATCACATGGCCCATTTGGGCACTTATGCAGCACAACCACCGCCGCCACCTCCGCCAACAATACATAGTGGCAAGCAGGCGCATTATCATTATCTCAGCAGTGCTAAGCCCAAGTACAACAACAACAGTAACAGTGGCAGCGGAAGTAGTAGCAGCAACAGCTACGCGCATGGATCCAAAACTATTTTGCAAAATACATATCGCTCCACCACCAAGAGCAATGGACAAAGTACAGCGTCAAGTACCAGTACCAGTAGCAGTACCGTACCAGTAACAACTCCAGTCGACCAACCTCTTCGTATTGTAGGCAATTGCAGGAATGGCGATAACACTACCGCCGTTGCGAGAGAAGAAATATGCGAGCTGCCGCCCTACGACGAGACACACGACAACAGAGAAACGTTACCCTTGCCGGCGGCACCACAGAGTATGGATTGCATCACCAGCGCAGAGCACATAGATGTTACAGATACGATGTCTAATGAGGACAGTAGCTCGACGCGCGGTGCGAAAGACAAAACACCAATGTGTCTAGTCAACGAGCTGGCCAGATACAATAAGGTGAGATCAATAGGAATAATTTTAAAATACAAGTAATAACTACAAAACAATATTCTTTACAGATCACACATCAATACCGTTTGACAGGCGAGCGTGGACCCGCGCATTGCAAGACCTTCACGGTAACATTGAAACTAGGCGAGGAGGAGTATTCGGCGGATGGTTTTAAGATCAAAAAGGCCCAACATTTAGCCGCATCCAAGGCCATGGAGAAAACACAATATAAGCATCCTCCACCAAAGATACGACGAAATGAAGAGGCAACCTCAACGCGTACACACATTACGCCAACAGTTGAGCTGAATGCATTGGCCATGAAACTGGGCCAGCGTACCTACTATGTGCTAGATCCTACACAGATACCGCCAACAGATGCCATGTTGACGACAGACTATGCCGCATCTTTATTGCCGACACCAGCGGCTGGTTTACCACCACCGCCTCTTCCGCCGCCGTATACCCTGCGACGTAATGCTAATGGAACCGGTGGTTATGTGCTTCAAGCCCCTTCTATACATCCTCATCACCATTTAACACTACAGGCCCAGCGCGCTATCTACGGTCATCAGCGTCCGTATGCGCCCAAATATCAGTCACGCTATGCATTGGCGCCATCGCTCGGACCTCATATGTTGGCTGGTCCTCAGGGACCCTATGTGCCCGTCCTGCCGGTTACACCCAGCAAGATAACCCTATTCGTGGGCAAGCAAAAGTTCGTTGGCGTTGGACGCACTCTTCAGCAGGCCAAACACGATGCGGCGGCACGTGCGCTGCAGGCACTCAAGACGCAGGCCAGCAGTGTAGCCGAAGATGAGCTGGATGATTCCATGGATGAGAGTGACAAAAAATCACCCATATCGCAGGTACACGAGATTGGCATTAGCCGCAATATGACCGTACATTTTAAGGTGCTGCGTGAGGAAGGGCCAGCGCATATGAAGAACTTTATCACGGCATGTATTGTCGGCTCCATTGTCACCGAAGGTGAGGGCAATGGCAAGAAGCTATCCAAGAAGCGTTCAGCCGAAAAGATGATAATTGAACTGCAGAAACTTCCACCACTTACGCCCACAAAACAGACGCCTATAAAGCGAATCAAAGTTAAAACGCCTGGCAAAAGTTTTGCAGGGGTAACTAATGCGGGTACGGCAGCAGTAGGTGTTACGCCTCTTTGTAAGACAGAGCGACGTAAGCGACTCAATGGACCTGTTATGGAGAAGCCAATAAGCGTGGAACTGGATGACGACGAGAATCCTATTACAAAGCTTATACAATTGCAACAGACGCGCAAGGAAAAAGAGCCCATCTTTGAGCTAATAGCCAAGAATGGCAACGAGTCATCCCGTCGTCGGGAATTCGTAATGGAGGTCTGCGTCAGCAGTGGCACTGCCCGGGGGACCGGTAACAGCAAAAAGCTGGCCAAACGTAATGCAGCACAAGGTGAGTTGAAGTTGTAATAAATTATATTTGAATGCTTATTAATTATATGCATAATTATTTATATGCAGCCCTACTCAAAATTCTAGAAGCAGCTGATCAGAAAAGTAGCGGAGAAAAGGAACAAGCATTGGAACAATTTGTGCTGCCAACCGCTCCTGCTTCAGCTGTGTCTACAGCAGCTACGACTAGTGAACCAACTGTTGCTCTCGATGTGCCCATGGTTTCAACACCGGCAGGTTCAGTGCCTGGCATATTAATACTACGCCAAAACAAGAAACGTAAGTGCGAATATATTGGTTCTTGTTTGTTTAACCTATAGCTGTAAATATGTGTATAAATAGCAGCAAAGAAGAAGGATGCATCACTTGTGACAAAAACCAATGTGGAGTCAACTAAAGAGAAGGAAGCCAAAACGGATGCTATAGTGAAAGTAATGGATGAGATGAGCACCAACAACAGCAGTGGCAATGAGTCAAATGTTAATGATACCAGTACCACAAATGAAAGCATCTTAAACACCTCTACAGGCAGCAATACAAGCGGTGTAAGCAGCAATAGCAGCAATGCGCCAGCCAGCTGCAGCAACAATGCCTGTGACGACGGCGATAGCAATGCTAATGGTGGTGGTGCTGGTGGGAGCGGCGGTGGTGGTGGGGTGCATATGAAAGAGCAATTAATTTATCTTAGTAAACTTTTGGATTTCGACGTAAGTTGTAAAACGTATTCCTATTAATTGCTGCTATAAACGACTATGTTCCTTTTAGGTAAACTTTTCAGACTATCCCAAAGGCAATCACAAAGAGTTTTTAACGATTGTAACGCTATCCACAAATCCACCGCAAATCTGTCATGGCGTTGGTAAGGTCTGTGAAGAATCGCAGAATGCAGCTGCGCGCAATGCACTGAAAATACTAAGCGAACTGGGCCTTAACAATGCCAAAAAATAAGCCAAACTAAATTTGCAATTAATGTTTTTGAGCATATGCGAAAAAGTAAATGAAAAGCAAAAAAAAAGAAGTAATAATCATAAAACACCCGTCCACAAATCAAATCTTAAAAAAATTAATTAAACGAAATGAGAGCATTTCTATGTGCTAATTGAAGAATAAAAATGGGAAAAAAAAACCTCCTTTTTGAAATAGCAAATTATTAGTTAATACATATTTATTTACTTATGTTCAAGTGTGCACAATGTACGCTTTGATTTGATTTAAAAAGAATAATACGTAGATTGTGCTAACTGCTGTTATTATTTTTATTTCTTTGTTGTTGAAATTAAAAAACAAAATCGTTTCGAATTGATCAGATTCAAAGTTGAAACATGAAATACACACATTTATATTAATACATAAATTTAGTAAAAATTGAACGGTCATTGGGCACTTAAATTGAATTGATGAACAAATGTAAACACTTACTAAAATATTTATAAGCTGCGTGCGGCTGCCAAGACGCTTATGCCAAAATGCTTTAAAAAAATAAATACAAAAATTTATTTTTCACATTATACATTTGCGTATACAAATGTTAACATAGGAAATAAAATAATAGAAGCCTGCTTGTGAAATTTTTAATTTATTTTTTCAAAGCCAATAAAATGGAGCATAAGAACTGCTATTGCTTGTGGTCAAATGTATAATGGAACTCGTCGAATAATGAATCTACATAATATAATAAAAATTTATAATAACTATTATTAAGCCTTACCAATTAAAAATATAAAATAACAACAAATTGAGCAGCTTAATAGACATTCAGCCAAAATTTCAATTGCAAATTGTCGTGCATTTTTAGGATTGTAAAGTGAACATTAAAAATTTGTTGTAGCTCAACGCATCAATAGAAATAATTAATGAAACTATTTGTTTAAAATTGTGGCAAGTGCTTTGGATATACTATATATGTTTTTGGTATGTAATGAAGAAAATATAATTTACATAATCGTTAATAATTTTAATTAAATGTTTTAAAACAATTTTGTAAATGCTCAGTTTTTTGTAAACAAAAAAACGAACTAAAAACTGAGCATCTTTATGAATAACGTGTTGTTTGATGCTCCTAATTTGATAATTGTTAATTTATGTTTAATATCACTCAAGTCTTTACTTTATCTCACACACTTAAATTGATTTTCTATATTTGCATGTTATCAAAAGTTTCTACAATAGTCTTAATTGCTTTTGCCCAGTAAACAGCACAGATTAAGCGTTAAGTTGCATTATGCCATATTGTATTTTGTGAAAACGATTCTCGTCGCAACAATGTGCATGATTGCTTTCGATAACTTAACTATAAGAGAATTATATATTTATATATACTACATATAGTATATATAAAATATATACATGAAAAAAAAAACTTTTAATAACACCCAGTATTAAAAAGACACTAACACGTTGTCTCTACCCTTCAACTTCGTAAACCCAAATTAAAACATTTAAATTTTTTTTGAAGATTTTGCAAAAAAATAAAGTTATAATTAAAAAAGTTTAATTGAAACCACTGCAAAATATTCACAATGTTAATAAGAAGTGAAATACACCTATATAATATAATTTACATACTATATAAAGGAACATTCAACCAATCTGTTTTGGAAGACCAAGAAACAAGAAGTTGTGAGTATAGGTAAATACACATTTATTTATTAGATTTTAAGCGACAATAATAAAAACAACAGAAACAAGAAATATTAGTGTTAAAAAAGTATTGTGTTTTTTGTGCGATAAATACCTTAAAACCATATGACTATGTAAAATGTAATACTTGTAATAAACATTCAAATAAAGTTGAATACACTATTTTTTGACTATTGAAGATTATTTTGAACCGGTTAGGTATAAATCTTTTAAACAAGTGGATAAATTCTCATTCTACATTTTTGTGTGTTGCGGATTTATAAAAATGAATAAACAATGCACAAAAAAAAGTAGTTAAAACCCATAGCAATGTGTGGATCCACTGATCGCGCTTTCATCATATATATTTTATTTCTGAAAAAAACCTGTTGATTCAAAATCTTATTTGAATGCATGAAGATATTCGCATAGTTTCTATTTATGACACCTAATAATATCTCCCATTAATATGTCTTACGTAATTCATCATAAAAACTACGTGATAATTATTTCCTAACTCACCATAAGCTGGTGAAAGCTAATTATTTGACAAGCTTTTTGCAAGCAAAAATTCTAAACATGAAATTACAATACCGATTATCAAGAAAACCCGATGATAAAATCTTTAAAATTGTAGCTGTTGCCTTTTTTTTGTAAGCATTCAACATTTTATTTACCTTAATATATTATTTAAAAAAAAAAATAATACCAAAAACTGGACTTTTAAGTCAAAGAATAGCTTATTCTTTCATATTGTACAGTACAACTATTTTGAAACAGTTTATATTTCTTACTTGGCGTGTTCTGCTGGGCGAGCTATACATATACATATATATATATATATATATTTTTTTTACTTTTAAAGTATTCATGTCTTTTGCAGCATTGTTTCACTTTCTTCGCTGGCATTTAGAGCTAGCGATTAAAAAAATACAACATTTCATGGCAAATGCATAATAAATACATAAAATCAAACAAACAAACAACACCTTGCACCGTTCGCGTTTCCATGTTAACTTCAATTTAATGCAGCGGACCCGGCAAAATCAAAGCGTTGCTCACATTTGCATATGCATTTCAGTCGAAGCTCCCCCCTCACTCCAACTTTATCTAAAGACGCGTAGCCGGCGCAATTTGTGCGTGTGTGTGTGTTGATTAATTTATGGCGCTGATAATAATCCGGCACGGCACGGCACGGCACCGGCATGGAACAGCATTACCCCAGCATCGCCGTGTATGATTATGAAATTTTTGTTTTTGTGGATTTTGCCAAAAGAAATCACTAATACTACGGCGGAGGAGTGAAAGATGAAATTAACATGTGTTTGTCAGCGCCGGTTAAGACATTAGTAATCCCATACAGCTATGAATGTAAAGCTGTATACTATTAGTATCTGAATGTGTGTCACATATGATGTAATGACATTTGGTTTTGATATGATACGTAGTAGTAGTGCTAGAAAACTGGGTTTTTGGTTGGAATTTCGTTTGATCTTTGGGCTGCGGAAGTCGAAGTTAAACTCGATTATCGGAGTAATTAAAAAATCGTAAGTAGTATAAAAGTTAAGTTCATATTGGTTGTTGACTGTTATTGTGGTATGCGTCGCATTTTATTTTGTTATTATATAAGACCAAACCTTAGTCATTTCCAAAATTGATATACCAAATGTAACCAAACCGACATGGTTCGGCTCTGCTCAAAAATTATTATGTCAAATTTGAATTTCGTTTTGAGCACATGCTGCCTGCCGCTGATGCGCCCTAAAACTTAAAGTGGTTAGTCAAATGAAAGTGAAACTTTATTTTCATATTTGATTATAACATTTGTTGGTTCGTCTCTCTGGCTGCCATTACCTTGCTAGGTTTTCAATTTGATTGATCTTCTTACATGTTTGGGCTTAAGCGTTTTTTGTTTATTTTTTTTGAAAGCTTATAAGCATTTAGAAGCTAACGCCCATCAGTCTGAGTCAGGTTGTGGGAATCTTTAATATTTTTCGTGTTTACTCATTGTTATAAACTAAAAAAAATTATTGGTCGCTCGCTCAAAGTATTTTAGTTATATTAATTTATTAGCTCAGTTACGTGCTGTTTCTGCAGCTCCGAATGGGTTTTATTTGGTTTTTGGCCATTCAACGCCGTAACTAAAACTTTATGATTATTAAGAAATTCGTCGTTTTTACAGTTACGTTGTAATCTTGTATACGAAACGAGAACATTAATTTTATTATATTTATATGGTTTGGATGTAGCCAGTAGCAGTTTTTAATAAATCCACATTGGCACTTATGTTGGACCTTTCCTTGATTGTTTTTATAAGATAGTTATAAATGATTAATCATAATGAAAACTGTATAATATTATATAGAAACTTATATAATAGTTTTTAAAAAAGTTTTAATACAAAACATATTATATGAAATCATTAGGATACTACTAACTGAGTTAAAACAAAGAACATTCTTCTTTATTTATTGTATCAAATTAGTATTAAATAAAATTGTTACAAATGCATTTATATTCAATATGTGTTTGGTTTTTTTTTTTATTGTTGAATATTATAACAATTGTGCACAGAAAGCCCTTACTTAAAACGACCAATCATATAAAAAACATCTATAATTATTTGACGCGTTGTGATGAACGGTGTAGGGACAGAAACTAATAATTAAGAGTATAATGTAAAGTTTTAAGGTTCGCGCACTTTGACAGTTCATTACACAATGAGGTTGCATGTTTACATGCTCATCTGTCATTACACTGGTGAATGGCTGCATGCACAGCAACTCTGCGTAAGCTCGGCCAATTATGGTATCTGAGGAAATAATTGGAATTGCACCTATAAAAGGTAATGCAAAATTGCACACGTTCTTTTTCGTTTAATACTCGAGACCTATGAAGAAGTGCCCAAAATCAATGTTAATTTTTTTGCATTAACCTTGAAATTACCGCGTGGCAGAGAAAATTTCAAGTATATCTGAGTGCAAATTGGTGCATCACAATCGGCGTATTGCGGACACGATTAGATTAGCTACAACCCCAAAATCACTGGTGCGAGAAAATACAAGTCCTTTGCTTAGATCAGCCAGTTCACCTGGTACGCACATATGAGAGGAAAAGGAAGGAATCCAAAATCACTGGAAAATACGTTCAGTTCTGTGAGCATTGCGCTATAATTCTGGAGCAGAGTCTGCCACATTTCGAAAGTACCTGTGCGCGACTTCGATTAATCAGGAGGGCCTCGTTTCTCTATACATTAAGGGATTTTAAAAAAAAACCAGCTTAAAAAAAAAAAAGAAAAGATAGTTAAGCAAATGCAACACGGGTAATTATTAGAGATTGTGTGCATGTATAAGTGAGGTAGCACGATTTTAACTTTTGCATTAAACCACTCGAATTAAATGTGGCACGCGATCGAAAACAGATTTAATATAAAACACCATAATTGTTAAACAATAATTCAGTTTTACATGTATACGGTTCTCGCAAATTATGTATGGAGAAAAAGAGCTGCTAAATGTTAAATTCCCTTTAAATGTTGTTAAATTCCCTTTAGAAAAAAAAATGGATTTTTATCATCGCCCAATTGCAACAAGTGGAAGGCCTTCAACTATGATGTAAACAAGTGGGTGAGTTAAACAAAAAAAAAAAAGAAACCAATTATGTATGTGCTAGAAATTTTTGTGAGTGCAGAAAAAAAAAAAGTAATATTTTTTGATCAGTATTAAGCCAAACTAAATTTAAATCTGATGTAAAAAAAAAAAAAAAAATCCGATAGAAACATAGGAATAAACAAATATGCATTGTGAACAGGCGTGAACAAGTAGTAGTGTAGTTTTTTTTTTGTTGAAACATATATTAATGTTAGGGCCCCTCTAAATTAAGTGAATTTCAGAAAAATAAATGAATTTTTGTACAGGACCAAGTGGGTCAAATGAAGTTGCGGGAAAAGAATATGAAAATAATTTTAATTTATAAGTAAAATTAGTATTATATGATAATGCGAGAGGTGTTTTCAAATGTGTATAGGTATATTAGTGCATTATGAATGCTTAAAATAAAAATAATGTTTCCTCGAAAGTAAATTGGTTGTGTAGTTCGGTTTGGGAGTTTTCAGAAGATGTGGCATAAGAAAGCTCAAGGTAGGGTGGGTGAAGAGCCATACTGCACTAACAACAGCAAGTTTTCAAGGTTTTGTTCATTTTGTGTTCTTGGTTTTACGTTACTATTTTAAAATGGCCCACGGATTCAAAACAAATAATAATTAATATTATTCCAAACTGTAACTGTGTGTGTGTGTCCGAAATCGATTCAACGAACCCTCCTTAGACTGTTTTACTAGCCGCAGCCCGAGAATCCGACGCGAATCTTATCGGAAGCAATTTCCGCACACAGGGATTGTACTATTGTACGTTACAGCGTGCAGGAAGAGAAATATATGCATATTAGAAAAAAAACAAGTAAGAAGGCTCAAGTCGAGTAAGCTCGACTAGAAGATACCCTTAACCCTTGACAGTACGGACAGTCGGTCGGTCTGATTGACATACACATAAATGTACGTGTACTACTGTACCAATGTTTGATCATATCTCCGGTGTTTCTCAACCGATTTTAATACAAATTTCACAGATGCTCATTATTTTGTTAATAGTTTCAATCCCCATTTTCAAGCTATCGAAATTCAAGTTTTTTTGTGTATTATCGATTACATGTGTAAATCGTAAACCTAAAAAGTTATCGAAAATTTGAAACAAACTTGTCATGCCTAGGGATTAGGAGAGTTTATATCCAAAATCTGGAGTCTCTAGCTTTTGTAGTTTCTGAGATCGACGCGCTCATACATACGGACAGACGGACAGACGGACATAGCTAAATCAACTCGGCTGTTGATGCTGATCAAGAATATATATACATTATGGGGTCGGAGAATCTTCCTTCTGCCTGTTACATACATTTGCACAAAAACATTATACCCTTTTTTTTACCCATTTTATGGGTTAAGGGTATAAAAATCAACAACTGGCCGCAGGTGGTAAACAAATATATATACAAACATAGTGTGTCTTTAGAACCTGTACCTATTCAGTTGCTAACAATTGGATTACCTCCAATTGAAGTACAGTAAACACTTAACTGAAGCCGATAACAAGTACAGCGCACAAAAGGTTTATTAATAATGCCAAATAATTTCCACAATTATTTATTTTTATAGCAAATCAGCTATATCATTAACTTTTATTGCTATCATAAAGAGCAAATATATAAATAAATAATATAGGTACAAGTGCTTGCATAATGATTATTTATATATCACTCCTATGAAGAGAGACTGAAGTTAAAGCACTTTGCATAAAGACTATCTATAATTATGTGTCGAAATGATGGATGCCAGGCATCTCTTATTGTACTAAAACGACAACGATAGTCTTTTGGGTGAATAAAACGAGTGTATACGGAAATCGAACGATACAAATTATTTATAATTAATATCTTTATATAATTTCTATAAAGAGATTAATGTAACAGTAATATTAATGATGTAAAAATTGAAATTTCTAAGTTATATAACAAATTATTGTATTATGTTTTTGGAAAGAGCTTAAAACAGGCAACTGCACAGCATATATGTATGTGCTCCCTTGTCGATTTCTTTTCATATTGCTTCTCAGTTTGAATGGATTTGTCAATAAGAACAATAATGACAAAATACAAAAGACGCAGCTTAGAAAAATACAAAAGAAACACAACAAATAAAGAATTTATACAGAGTCAAAACTCAATGATCATGAGGTAATGAGAACTAAAGCGTGCATAATTAAATTGTTTCTACTATTTAATTAATGATCTCAAAGAATGCGATGGAATAATCGGATTTATTTGCAAGCATCTTGCACAAAAATAATTTGTTGATGATCTTTTTGCCTCTGATTTGATCATAATTTGTCCATTAATGCTGCGGCGTCGATGTACAAAAGAGGGCATCACCCATAGGAACATAGTATACTCTGACGAGCGCATCATAATTAACATTTGGTACGTCTTACACTCAGCTCCTCAACGTCGTTAGCTGCATTTGTTGGCCAGACAGAATAGTGTCCGGTCGAGTTGTAACTGGAATTTTATTGCTACAATTCTAAAGTAACATTTTTTATTAGAATGATGTTGCACAGGTAATTTAATAGCTGCCACAATCAGCATATTGGTACAGTTGGCATGCAAAGTAGTATCGTGTTTTGGCCTGCCACATACAAATGATTAAACATGTCAAGTATGTTTGCATTTAGAGATACGCATGCTGAACACAGCTTGGGCAAAAGCAAATCATGGGCACAAATATTAAGATAGTTTATTTAGTTAGGAGATGCCTTCGAATAAGCTTCTGATGAAGATGAAAATCGGATAATAACATTTTTTATGTTGTTTTTTCTTGGTGTGGATGCGCATCACATGACAACATTAAATGCTAAATGTTAAACGCCAACGCCACCTATGTATGTACATATTTCATTAATCATTTTGTGCAAAAGACAGACAAAACACTTTGAGTGCAGCTCGTAAGTGGCTGCTTAATTACCTCCTAAGTTGGTTTAATTGATCGCACGGGCTTTTGTTTAATTATAAAATTTAAGATTTGGGTCACACGATGCTCATCGCATTTGTATGATGCGGAAATTGTCATCACTATATTCGATAGACAACCCCCAATCCACCTCTCGAAAGACCTTCAAAATAAAGCGCGAATCATAAATTATCTATGTACATATGTATATATGTCCATACATATATATTTATATACTTGTAAGAATTCATACATATGTAGTATATGTTTTAGATAGAGTTTCGCGTTGGTGTGGCGCATTGTTCAGTTTTGCCCAAGTCGTGAGAAACAGGCTGTCCAATGAAAACGAAAGTCAACTGCTGCCATTTCCCACAAGCCAAAATGCATTTTTGATATGTTGCAGCAGCAAAAACCACATCAGCAGCAGATTATCACCGGTTTCCAACCGGAGCAGCAGCATGCTAGCAACAACATCATCATCATTTCATATAATACGCAATCGATTGTAGCTTTTTTTATTTTTATTTTGTGTGCGGCGTGCTTTTGTTTCTGTATGTTTCTTCTTCTTTTGCGCATATTATAAGACTGTTTTTGGGTGATGCTGTTTCTGCTGATGCTTCGTTTTGTTGTGGCCAAATATTTCGATATCTTTGAGTTTTCAGTTCAGTTCAGTTCAAGTTCGCGTCTCGAGCGGTTAGGTTTCGATTAAACGCTATTAGGTGCAGGACTTAAAGGAATAGCCCTGATAGGATAATGGTTTTGTGTTGCTTCGATTATAGTGAAATTGTATACTAACGGAAAGTGATTGTTTACAAACCGAACAGAAACTAAATAAATATTAAATACAAAAAAATTGTAAAGTATAAAATAAGCTCAAGGTAATTAAATATTGTGCATTAATTACAATATGCTTGTGATATTTCAAATAAACAATTATCAGTTAACTAAAATCTATGAATTGTGCGTCCAAAACACTCAGTACACTCAGTAAGAACATTAAATAATATTATACATGCTCCTTTATATATTTGATACGTAGCAAATTTTTCGACCCTTTAGATAATCTTGATAATCTTTTTTGTTTTTGGGTCAATCTTGGTTGAATTATTTATAATTTTTATACGTGTTCTGGTATGTATTAAACTATTTTCAGAGAGCCCGCACATAAATACATACTCAGAAAATAATAAGAAATTATATTCTTAATTTTTCTTAATTTTCGGTCTTTTTAGTTATTACAAAACAAACAGCATTCTTAATTTATTTTATATTCCAAAAATATATACAGACATTCTTAACTTAAGAAGCGTTTGATAAAATTTCACAAAATTGTACATTTTGTACCAATACGTACGCTTTTAGCACCCGAACATTGGTTAATGGTTGTGGACAAATGCAACAACATGTGTACCAAGTTCAGAAAATAGGAAGTTGAGCATAAGTAGTATGTTTGGTTTACATTAGGCTTAATTGCATCCGAAATTAGTCCAAAGCGCCAGGGCTAAGGCGTCCGCTAAGTAAATAAGAAGTGCAATTTCCGGCACAAGCATTGTTTTTCCATATTCGGTATGATAAAGCAAATTAATTTAAAATAACATTTCTAATATTTCTAGCAGTACGCTGCTGTCCCTCAGCAGATCGATTGACAATCTACCAGCAAGTAGATTTGTAATTTTCCGTAGTATTTTGTCCTCTACTTATTCCATACACCTTTAAAAAAACGTTTATAAATTAAAACCGAAATGTAATTAATTAAAATTTTGGATATGAGCTCTCCTAATCCCTAAGCATAGCAAGTTTGTTTAAAATTTTCGATAACTTTTCCGGTTTACGATATACACATGTAATCGATAACAAAAAATCTTGAATTTCAAAAAACTGAGAATTAGGATTGAAACTATAAGCAAAATAATGAACTTTTCTGAAAATTTCATTAAAATCGGTTAAGAAACACCGAAGATATGAAGCCATTAAGCACTGGTACAACGGTATATGAGTGTGTCTGTCAGCCCGACCGTTTGTCCGTCTCTATTATCAAGGGTTAAGGGTATCTTCTAGTCGAGCTTACTCGACTAGAACCTTCTTACTTGTTTTCTTTCGTTTTTGTATTTGTTTAAACTAATCAAAATTAGATTGTTTTAAAAAGGCTTACACACGAAATGAAACCAGTTCCCAAGCAGACGATGCAGAATAATTGACTGCGGGCAAATAATATCGTTTAAGATTTATGGTTTTGGGTTGTAGTACGTTTAAACGTGCTGTTACTTTATTGGCACCCCAGACGAGAAGTTATAAAGAATAGTAATAAATTAAATGATTAACTAATTAAGCATATTTCTCGAGCTAAAATTGTTATATTTAAAGATTACACAACGCGGAATCAATGTTATTACAGTAAACAAATTATAAATTCAAACAAAACCAAGCATCTTTATTCGTCAATGTTTTGAAGTTCATGAAACCATCGAAAAAGCAAATTAATGGGTTTATCCATTCACTTTTTGTGCCGCTCTGCAAAGCTGTTATCAATCTATACACTTTGTCTTATTTTATTTTTTTCTCAAGCTTTAAAAATATATATCGTCTTCGGCAGCTTGTCTCGCTTTTTGATGGATCTTTCAAATAAAATGAGTAGCTAAATAGTTACCAGTCAAAATATGTATACGTAAATATGAAGATGAAGATGATGCGGCGAAAATTGAATTTGGATATGCTTCCTCATTGTCAGAGGGCATTACGGCGCATCGTTTTCACTCCAACTGCTCATGATAATGACCCTGAAAATTTCGAATGTATATCATTTGTAATAATATTTTGCTCTTGCACTTGCTTAAAATAAATAGTACTGCATTTGCATAATGTTATTATAATAGATTGTCTTGTATCTTATTTTCCATTTAATAGTTGTTTTATGCGTTCTGTGCCTTAGGCATTTGCCATTTGGGCTTGTATTTGTGTGGTTCGTCTTTTGGTCATTAAAAGACAATTAGATAGTAATTATCGAAATTATATAGCGAGAAGTGTGCTTATAGTTTATTGACATCGACTGAGGTTATTGACTGCCTTCCCTGAGCAAAAACTTTATTATTTAATAATTTATATTAGTAAATTTTTTTAAATACCCGTAAAAGTTCCACCCTTAATTTGAGTGCTTGATTGTCAACAAATTAGTTTTGTGTGATAATATTTATACACAGAGACATACACATTATTATTGAATAATTTTTACATCATAAGTTTAAATCAAGGCAACTTATATAAGTTTTGATTCAGTTATCAAATGCTTTCCGTGGACAGTTAAAATTGGTAAATAATTAGATACTAATTTTTATTTCTATCTGCGTTCCTTTCTTTGTAATTAATATGATATGCTGTGATATGTTGGCTAAACAAAGACAAAAATATATTGCTTTTCAGTTTGGTAATGGTTGGCAACTACTATTGTATACCATATATGTACATGTACAAACATAACAGACTGTTTATTTTATGGTGCATTTGGGGTGCTTAATTTATTCAATTAGCTCTTTAGTTTCGTTTCGCGCACTTCATTTGACATGACCGCTACAATGGTACACAAACAAGTGTTTTGCTCTTTCAATTTCAATGGTTTTGGCTTCCTTACAGAACAATCAATACAATTACAGGCAATTCTCATGGCAAAAGCCCTAGGCTGACTGCACATTAGAAACAAGTCAAGTGTTCTGCTGGCAAGTTCGTTGCCCAAATCTTTTGTTTTCTCTCTGAAAATCTAAAAACTAATTTTATACTACGCTTTTGGCATAGTCTGACATGTAAAATGACAGATAGCGCACTTGTACCTCATTTTAAATATGTTAATGAGCTGTCAGTAACTTAACCGTAGCTACAAATCTAAAAAAAACAACGCATTGAATTTAATAGATTTAATAACTAACTTTTTATTCGTTCATTGAGAATCGTATTTTAATATGGTTAAACTGTTTACTGTTAAACTGTTAGCTTTGCTTTGCTTATCAACTTAGGCTTTTGATTGAATTACAGATTGGATATGCGTGGCATATTGGCAATTGGGAATGTGAAATCTGAAAAATATTTTAAGACATGCAGGATATTATAAATGATTTATTTTTTGAACAGAAACGGGCAAGAAAGTGTTGTACACTTCCTTTTTATATCCATAACCCATGAAACGGGCTAAAAATAGTAAAATGTTATTTTTCCAACAGGGAAAAGAGCCGTAGCAAGTTTGCTTGTTCTGAGAAATAATTTATTAATGAACTTTGCGAATAAGCAAACATTTTTCAACAAGTAAACATTTTTTCAATATTATATAAAAACTTACTTACAACCCTTGTTCTTAGTATATAAATGTTGCATAAAATTATATTTTTTCGTTAAGAATATTGGTTGTTCATAAAAAGCAAGGAAATTCGAAATAGTTAATATTATTTAACTTAATCCTACCTAATTAGAATCTGTGGCCTTTTACGGGTTGAGCGTCATGTTAAAACTATATTTTTGCCTTTACTTGTTGTTTCTTGACATTATTGTTACCAGTGCTGCAAATAGGTCGGCGACTAAAACCTTTGAAACTGATTCTTTGCAGGGTCTTCGCTATGTGGAATCGAACTCTTAACCGAACTTTTTCCAAATTTATTGAAGGGTTTGGTTCAAGAAAAAAGCTGCTTAATATTTAAGTGTAATTTTTTCCCCAACCAATTTCAATGTATCACTGAGTACAAAAAACATACATACTGTATGTCTGTAATATAAAAATAAATTTTTAGGTCATAAATTAAAATAATTAAATAATTAAAATTAAAAATATCATTAAAAATACATGTTCACTCAGCGAACAATTGGAATTGGCTGCCAAATATGACCCCAATACACTCAACATACATAAAAATATGACATTTCAAGCGCAGCAATCCTTTAATATTATTCTGTGACCGTTTTGTATAGATAGATATATGTCGATATACATGTCAGTAATGGTATGTGGTATATGTTATATATAGTTTACGAAACCATCTTTAATTTATAATTATTTAGATGTAATATGGACGTCAGACAAGGGAGAAAAATTGTACTGAATAATAAATATATTCACATTAAAAGAAAATTAATAGCTGTCACTTTATGGCTTGACCTAGGCTTAGGTTTCTATAATATTCAAAGCACGTCCTTGGCCTCTGCGAATAACTGTCCAAGGGGTTTGGAACCCCAGTGCTTAGACTGGCTCTTTATTCAAGGGCTTGCAGTTCTGGCTATTAAATATTACTATATTTATTAGAAGTTTTTCTTGTGTATGTTTTAGGACGGCAGTTAATTTGTTTCAAGGGAGCAAGGTAAACAAAAAATTGCAAGTGCTATAATATCCAAACCACGCAAGAATTCAAAAATTTATATACGCTTATTTGTCTTATGGAATCACATTTAAAAAACGAACTTTAATTTTTTTTTAAATATTGCCTTAATAATTTGCCAAAAACTGAAAACATATCCAGAATACAGAGCTCAGCTTATTGTGAGTAGACTTGAAATAGTAAAATATTGGGCGTATTATTGGACGTAGATGTACTAACGGACAGTACATTCAAGTGGCCCAATGATACCAAGCCTCGGCTTGTTAACGCGCACAAAGCAACCCACTTCCCGCCCGTCCAGTAAATAGGAATGGCATTATGTATTAAATAGAAAAGATCGTTATATGTATCACATAAGATCCGAAAGGGAAAGTGGAAGAGCAAAAGTTACAAAATTTCTAGTATATCTAATAGGAACTGCAAAGTTTATTTGGTTGATTAATATTGAAGAATCTATTTCACCATTTATAAGTTATGCAGAAAGGTTATTGCTAGCATTGTTCTACGGTTAGAAAGTGAAGGAAGATTTATTAGTAAAAGTCTACTGTGATAGGAAGGTAAGTTAATAGAATTATCCCAGTTAAGGCCCCGAAGAGCAAAAAGCATGAATTATTTTTGCACCGATTCTAATCTATCCTGATGAATCCTGTATTTGGGATACCATATTCCAGAATCGGTCGCACAAGAGACACTTACACGGTTTTTGTTAGGTAGGGGTCGTCGAATTCCTTCGACCAGCGCTTAATGAACCCCAAGGCACTTGATGCACGACTTGCAATTGAAAAAATATGCTTGTCGAACTTAAGCTTTGGGTCCATTTGAAAACCCAAATCCTCAACCTATTCAATCCGATCAAGTGGTTGGTTATCCAGAAGATATGTATTGAAGTGGGGCGTTCGTCTGTAAAAAGACATAACTTTACATTTACTGCAATTGAGATGCAATAAATTTATACTGCACCAAGTTTGAAAATTGTCTAAGTCACTTTGCAGTTTATGACCAGACAGAAGAGATGCAGCCGACATGCATAATTGTACATCATCAGCATACATTAGCACCCGAGAGTGATTGATAACGGAAGGAAGGTCGTTAATAAAAAGCGTAAATAATAACGGTCCAAGGTGACTTCCTTGAGAAACACCAGAAGTGAATTAAACCACTTGAGAAAATGAGCCATTAAATAATACCCTCTGAAATCTAAAGGTTAAATAATCTTTAACCCAAAGAATAAGACTATTGGGAAAGCCCAATAGTTGAAGTTTATAAATTAAAAGGTTATGACTTACAGTGTCGAAAGCCTTACTGAAATCAGTGTAAATAACATCAGCTTGCATCTTTTCTTCAAAGCCTTTTATAAATCATAGATTTACAAAGATGTTGAAGATGAGAGGTTATCAATTTCTCAAAAATCTTAGGGACAGCAGACAACTTGGAGATACCTCTATAGTTTTTAGCATTAGATTTGTTTCTTTTTTTATGCAAAGGAATAATATATGACTCTTTCCAAACTTTTGGGAAAGAGCATAACTTCACGGACAAATTGAACAGCTTATGCAAAGGTTTTAGAAGACTCTGAGCACAGTACTTAAGCACACAGCTTGGTACTCCATCAGGTCCTGGCGAAAATATGGGCTTTATATCCTGAAGTTCACAAAGTAGTGCAGTCTCTGTGATTTCCGGTATAAAAATGTAATTTGAGCCATTAAGCTGATAGGGGTAAGGCATGACGACTGGTTGAACAGAAGGGCTGTAAGTCGTTTGGAAAAATTTAGCAAATAGATCGGCAATGGCCTGATCTGAGTTGGCTTTCACTTCATCGAAGAATATATTGGATGGAAGTGTTGATGACTTTCGTTTCGTATTAACGAAATCAAAAAACCGTTTAGGATCCTGCTGAAACTGTAATCTACACCTCGACAGGTAATTCCTATAACATTGGTTATTCAGGACTGAAAAATTGGAACGAGCAATCAAATATGCAGAACATGCTAACTGTGAGCTTGATTTTCTAAAACGCTTGTAGAGCTTAGATTTTAGATTTTTAAGGATTGTCAACTCTCTAGTAAACCATACAGGTTTGTTTGACCTGTTTAGCTTTCCATAAGGGACACATACATCAAATAATGAATTTAACATCTTTAATTTAACATCTAAATTGTCAGACCCACAGAGGAGAGACCAGTCAGTCAGGAATAAAAGCCTAGTAAGTTTTGAAAAATCGGTTTTCCGAAATTGTCGAACTCGGCTTAAAGATTTTCTACTGAGGCATGTCACCCGGCAGGGTAAAGTGATCAACACTTCCAACGTTGGGTGGTATAAATCTTCTGGATATGAAATGGGTTGTGATCGGGTATTGGATGAGGAGGATGGATCCAAAACAAACAAACGACCAGATCAAGCATTTTATTAAGAGAGTTTGCAATATCATTGATTTGATTCAATGAAACCTCAAGTAAATTAATCAAAAATTCGTTCTGAGCCGAGGGGGTCAGAGCGCTAGAGTCGGGACAAAAAATCCACGTAACCTCAGCAATATTGAAACCACCAAGTACTACAAGGATATCACGATCAGAAAGCATGCAAGAAACTGACATTATAGCTGACAAATGAGCAGTGTAGATAGAGTCATCAGAGGATGGGGGTATGTAAGAGCAAGTAATGAAAATACCAATACCGTTAATATTTAATTTTACAGCAACAAATCCTATAGCCACCTACTATTACTGTCTCAGAAGAATAATCTTCTTCAACAGCAATAAGCACCCCTCCACCACGTCGAAGAGTACGGTCTTTTCTATAGATACAGTATCTGTTAGATAGAACTTCACAGCTAAGAATGTCATGCCTTAACCAAGTTTCAATACGTGCAATGTCATTAAAAGGAAAAGAATGGCTATTGAGGAATAAACTATTGAGTTTACTACATAGTCCTCTTACATTCTGAAGTTGTTAGTTTTTTGCACTATCAGATACGGGAAGAGTTTTCGATACAACTACTGGGGAGGTACAACCGGAGACCGATTTTTCTTTCTGACAGTGTATTCTTTCACTATTATGTGCTCCGGCCAAAACACTTTGCAACATATAGTACTAAAATCTTGGCTGGAAACACTGATCTTAAAGGACGAGATATTGCGATCATACGGGAATTTGAATTTCTTCACCGTGGAATTGGCTTTTGATTTGGCCTTGATGTAGACCTTGACATCATGTGATGTTAAGTTGGGAAGCCTTGAGACAAAGATTTGTTTTTTTGGTGGGACTGCTACAAATTTTTTTATAATGTCCTGTACTGATTCCGAAATTTGATTAGTCGCGGATATAAGGATGTAAGGTTCCGTTGGTATGTCAGGTTTGTGTTGTTGAGTTAATTCAACACTACTAACTTCAGGCGAAACTAAATGATCGGGATTAGAACATACAACTTCCATGGGAGAAATTTTATTTTTACTTTGCATCTCGACCGAATTTAGAGGAGGGACCGAAGGTGATTTTAAGTTTATTTATTTATATTTATTGGATCAACTTTACTTGGACATATTTGGATCCAACGACAGCACAACATTGTGTCTTTTGCGTTTGGGAGATTCATGCGTGAGATTTTTCCCATTGAGATTCTTCTCAACCGCTGAGAAATTTTCACTCAGCTGAGACTTCGTAAAACCCGCAATATCATTTTTTCGTTCCAAGCATGACCAACAAGGCCACTCAAGATTAGTATTGGCTAATAGGTCAGTTATTCTGCCAGTTAATCCAGCACATTTTTCATGTGCCACGTTTGGACACATCCTACAGCTAATAAAGCCCATTTTAGTATTGGATCGGACCAGGCAGTTTCTAGAACAGCAGATAGACATAATGAAAAGGCAAAACGAAAAGGAACTTTAAAAAAAATATATTGTTTATTATATATTTGTGATGAGATAACCACAGCAGAAAGTTTTAGAAATTGAAAAAATAGTTTTTTATGAAAATAGAAAAGAGTTGGGCCCACTGTAAACTAGCTGTTTACAAGTTGACTACACAACAATTGCTACTTACAAGACAAAACAAAACGTATCGACGCGAGCACGATGACCGAAAACGCAAAAACAACGGAATAAGATAACCGCAAACCAACACCAAAATAAGAAAGCACAAAAGACAAAAACGGTTGTTTGCACTTGGAGCACAAGCAGCACCGCAGAAAATATAATTGAGCGTGAGAGTAAAAACAACAAATGAAACAAAAATAAAGACGACGAAGCAAACTGAATATTGTATGCATAATGCTTGTTCAACCGATTGTTGTTGTGTTTTTTCACTTTCGCTCTAAAAGTGCAAACAAATTATTAATTTTAATGTTCTCTTTGCGTTTACACAACCGTCGAAACACAAAGTCACAAACACTTTATTTGCACTTTATTTGTAAGCCAGAATATTTTTTATTTTTGTTGCTGTGTTTTTATTATCATCAATTTTACAGTTGTACGCTAATGGTCTTACAGCGTTTTGCAAAATATAGATCAAACGGAAATTGGGAATGTTATTTGAAGGTCAGATGTCCACTCATATATGGAAAGTTAATTCCTTTTTATTGAGAATCCAGTTTTAGAGAGCGTTAGATAAGCTTAGACATATACTACATATGTATGTATATTTAGACCATGTGTCACGCATAGACGGACAATAGACAAATCGAATTTGACTGAACGCGAGACCCACGCAGTTGTAGTAAATGATTTCGTCGACAGTGCAGCTAATAAGTGTAAGCACAACAGTTTTATGGCGTTTGTTTTTTTTTCGACTCTATCATATACAATATCAGTTTCTCCACCGAGAGCTAGATGTTGCCCTTGCAATGTATTTCTTGCGCACATGCTCAGGATCTTCGTCGCAGCCGGGACATTCCAGTTTCTAATTGTGCAATTGTATACCATAGATTCACGCTAAGCGTGGATTTCCATTATATAGCAAGAAAGCAAATCCATTTATCTCTATATTCTACATTCCTGCTCACGATTGCCGTTGTGCCCTCTCCAGATTTATTTAGATTAATCAGGGTTTTGCCTTTCTGGGTTTTCCTGACTTTCCAGACCGTATGGTCTACAACCTTATGCCTGGTCTATAGTATACCTTTATGTATGTGTGTGTATGAAACATCGCAGAACTTAATATTGTGGTTGTGAGGTTGTCAAATGTCAACAGCTTGCTTATTTTAATCAATGAATCTTTATTGGTTCATAATTTTTCAATCAGCATAATGCAATTTGTTTTAAAAGCGTGCAATTTACATATTTTTTAAACTTATTTGTTTGCAGCATGCGACGTTTACAATTTCGATTGCTCCAACTGTTGCTGCCCCTATTGCTGATGACGTTAGGTGGCGCTGCAACACAAGGCAATTTTGAGGATGCAGACAAGGCGAATGAGTATACCGATCAGCAATACGATCTGCGTCACACCATACCCGGAGAACCGGGCGTTGACTATCCCATACTGAGCGAGACACCTAAGACGAGCTTTGTCTGCAAGGGTCGCCATGAAGGTAAAAAGAACAAATTTCTTAGTCATATATATACATACATACATATATAAACAAGTAAGAAGCCTCTAGTCGAGTAAGTCGACTAGAAGATACCCTTAACCCTTGATCACCTTCACGGACAGAGGCCCGACCATCTGTCTGACATACATACTGTACCAATGCTTAAATGTTTTATTTCTCCGGTGTTTCTTAACCGATTTTAATAAAAATTTCACAGATGTTCATTATTTTGCTAATATTTTCAATCTCCATTTTCAAGTTATTTTTTATAAAAAGTTTTGTATATCTATCTATAATTCATATAAGATCAGTAATATCTAATCATCTTGCATTCACCGAAAAATGAACTTTATTTATATTCTGATTTTTTAGGATATGAGCCCCTTTTGGGTATATCATTATGGGCTACCCTGATCTTTTACCCCATAAAGCTTATATATTTTTGATCAGAATCAAAAGCCGAGTTCATATACCTATGTCTTTCTGTCGTCTGTCTGTCGGCTGTCAGTTATCATGGGATTACATTTACACATCCCAAAAGATAAAGGTTTCTTTTATTTTTTTTTTATTAATTTTGCAATTTAATTGAATTTCCTTTATCTGCTTGCAGGCTACTATGCGGATTTGGAAAGTCGTTGTCAGGCTTTTCGCATTTGTGCACATACTGCACGCAGTACTCAGGGGTTTGGATTCCTCTGTCCGAATGGTACCATTTTTAGCCAGCAAAAATTTGTTTGCGACTGGTATCGCAATGTGGACTGTGATCAATCGGAGCGATACTATGACATGAATCGTGATAATAGTGTGGGAAATACGCAGCAGATGATGAAACGAGTGAGGCAAATGATGGAGTATCCCACCAAGACCATATCGCAGGCACTGCAGCAACCAGCACAGCAGAAAACAACACATCAAACACTCAGCAAGGATCTGAGCAATGATACTAGTGTTTTAACACAACCTGCCGCAGTCAAATCAGGCAATCATGTAGTACGTGGCGAGGATATCAAAAGTGAAACATTGCCAGCGTCAGCAATATCGGCTGATGCAACTGACAATGGTGAGGACATCTATATAAATAGCCTGGGTGAGCTATCCTCGGATCCAGGCATTCAGTTCGATCATACAAATGCTCACATTATTGCTGAGTATCCGCGTGAGTATCACTTCATGAAGCAGAAGAACTTTGCAGAGCGTGTCAATGCTGGCTTGGAGTTGCTCAGCGACACCTCTGCTGCCTCTAATGAGCAAATGGCGCCTGAATACATCAAACAGATACGCAATACAAAGGAGGAGGCCACACAAATAGACTTGGCTTCCACTATTAACAATTTGCTAGAGGAGGTTTCCGCCGATTTTGATCCCAGCGTCTCTGGGTATCAAACGATGACACCGCAGTTAAAAGTGAAGCAACCGTTTCGATTTTTAAGTCGTGGCTTCGCTATGAACTCCAAAACTGATGGTGATAAGGATGGCAGCAAGGTCAGCTCCTATGTGTACAATAAACCCAAACAGACACCGGGTACGGTTAGATTTACGGTAAGTTATTTCAAACTATCTAACAAAAATCTGCATATTAAACTAGCTATGTATATCAATCGTTTAACTTTTGAGGGAAACGAACACACTGCATAGGTAGTCAGGTTGATGAAGTCATGCTTTTATGCATTCCTTTTCAAATCTGTATTAAAATACAAGAAAGCCCTAATCTTTTAAGCAGTCTCAATTTTATATGTTCACACGATTTCTACTTTTTATTAGTATCAAATTGTCATTAATTGATTTTCCTAACACTTGAACAACATTATTGATAAAGGACAAACTTTTTTATTATTTATAACTTTTTTCAAAAAAACCAGAAGGGGGTTTTAATTTGGCTGTATGTTTTTATGTGTTTTACCTTAAAACTTTTTTCTAGATGAACCGAATTTTAAAACTGTTTTTTATTTGAAAGATATTGCCTTATGGTCCCATAAAATTAATATTTTTAAAATATAATTAAATTAAGTTTATGTGCTGTTTACATTTGCGAGTTACCTTTTTATATTACTATTATTTATTAAATTAATGAATAGTTTTTTCCCTTCGGCAGCCCGGAGATAAGCATTTCTTCCCATGAATTGTACGCTTGTAATTTTTATCTTCATCTCTTTCTACCTTTTATTCTTTCGCTTTCTATCCAACTATCGCCAACAACATTATCTATAACGCACACATCACAAACCACACAAAATCGCAAACTATATCTAAAGCCCAATGAAATACCCATTCATGCTCAAAAACACTTTGCACACAAGCTTAAATTGAATAATAATGATAAAACCATAAGTACCCCTAAAACCACAATCACAGAGGTTTCTACTACCGATCCAATCGACGCTTTGTTAATAGCACCGGAATTGCCGCCAGAGTTTGAGGTAGACTTAAATAGTAGCACCACAACTGAGTCAGCTCGAGTTTCTTCAAGCCAAAACAATGAGTTATCAAATATTGAATATACTGGCCAAGCTGCTGCACTGACAGCCAGCCTAAGTTTAAACGAGTATTTGCAATCGCCACAGCTTGCACTATTGAGTGCACCGCCGAGTGCTGCCGAGGTGGATAAAAGCGATGTGGATGTGCGGGCGGAGAAATTGCTTTTGGCTGGCGTCAAATTGACCTCACATGACGAAGAGTCTGCACAGCGTACAGTGAAATTGACACTGGGTAGAACAGTGACCACCACCACAGCTAGACCAAAAACCACCACCCCAGTTATAATGACTTTCACAGGGACCGTAACAGAGATAAGCAGCACTCAGGAGCGCATTCGTAGCTATCGACGCTTTGCGCAAAAGCGCGTAGGTGGCTCAAGTGGTTCATTGCGTCGACAAGTGAATTATTCGAGCATCACAACAGCGACTCCAATTAGAAGCACCACCAGCACCACCAGCACCGCCAGCAACACTCAACGCTTAACCACAGTCACACGCAGCTTTTCGGATCGCTTGGCGGCAAGTCGATTGCGTCTATCGCGTTTATCACTGGTCACCAAACCAACAGCAACAACAGCGACAGCAGCAACATCACCACCTAAAACCAACTCCATATTAACCACCACCACAACAACAAAAACCACCACTACGGGCTCACCTTTGTCCTATATACGCTCTATTTCTGATCAAGGTCCCAACAAAAAAATATCTGTGCGTGATACTGAATGGGAAATAGGTCAGCAGCGTGCTAGCTGGGATACTGTGCAAAGCAACTTACAACGCTTTCAAGTGCCGCGCGGCAATCGTGTGTACACGCCAGCTACACGTGCCACCAGCAGCACAAGTAGAATTAGTACCACATTAAGACCAAACACCACCAACAGACCAACTATTGCGTCAACCGCACTGCGTGGTCGCAATCGTCATTCCAATTCTCGCACTCAGCCAGAACAGCAGCAAATACGTGGTACAACAACCTCACGCACCACTACAACCACTCAGCGCACCAATATGCCACCTTCGCTGTCTACACTGTCGCAGCAAATCTCTGCTTTAGCCAACGGCTATAGTTTCACACCTGCGCCTCTTAATCCACGCACACACATACAAACACATAATAACATTCTCGCACCGACAACCGCTCAATCACAATCTGTGGGCGGCACACAACAACCACAACAGCTGCAGCAGCATCAACTGCAGCACCAGCTTTCACAAACCACATCAAGTCTTAATCTTACCTCTGCTTTCCTGCCATTTGATAAGATAACGCGTGCCATTTTTGATGACTCCATTTTACAGAACTTTAAAAGCAGCCATGCCCATAGAGCCAACAATGCCAATCATTACAGCAACAACAGCTCCCAGCAGCAACAGCAACGCGTTACGAAGCCAACAACAAGTGATAGGTATCCCTATACCAATCCAGCAGTAGCAGCTCCAGGTAACAGTAAATATAATTCACAACAAAAATAGTTGATATATAAATAATAATAATAATAATATCTTAACAACTATTTTGATAACGAAAGATACCAAATGTATTATCAAATTATTTTTATTTTATAATATTGCAGCTGTTGCCATTCTTAACATACCACCACGTCCGCAACAGCAGCAACAACAGAAACCTCAACGTCCACAACAGCTGCCACAAATGCAGCTACCCGCTGCACCAGGCATTGTGATTGCTCGTGCGGAGGGTCAACGCATTGCGCCAAATTCTGCCAGCAGCACGTTGATCAATCAGTCACAAACGAAGAGTTCACACTCCACCAATTCCTATGTGGCACTTAGCGATTTTCTAAGCAATAAATTTGGACAGACTGCCATTGAAAATGTAAATAATGCTGGTCCCCCGACATTACTGCAGACCGTTCAAAACAATCAACAACAGTTCGTACATCAGCAGAAACAGGAGCAGCAGTCTCAGCTAGTGCAACAAAAACAACAGGGACCGACAGTGCAACACCAGCAACAGCAACAGCAACAGCGTCAACCACAACAACAGCAACAACAACCACTAAATTACATAACGCAACGTTATCTACAGCATCCAGAACAGCAGCTTCATTATTATAAACAACAGCAGCAGCATCCGCGGCTGCAATATCAGACACACCATCAGCAACAACAGCAATCGAATTCTGAGCAAATCAATTACCAAACACAATTTCATCAACATCCTTATCAACAGCAACAACACTGGCAAAACCAGCAACAATTGCAAAGTTCCTCCATACAATCCATTCAACAGCCCTATCTAACGCCCAATATTTTTGGTCTTTACCAGCAGCAGCAGCAACACTTGCCGCTGTTTCCACCTCTGGCTGGAGCAGCAGCAAAAGCAAAAACGACGCGAGTATCACCTGAAACTGGGCAGCATGGTCAGCATGTGGATCATTTCAATGTGCCATTGCCGGCACTACCCAATGGTTTGATACCAGCGCCCAAATATCAGGTGGCGCAAAAGCGCAGTGATGAGAAGGCCAATCAGTTGCAATTGATCAGCAGTAAGAAGGAAATAGTTTTCTATGCTGGCCGCACCTCTTACGAGGTTCCGCAAAGCAGCGTGGGTCGTCTGCCCAATGATATAATGTACCTAAGGCGACTGCGCGAGCGACGCTATTGAAAGAATCAGAAGCAGCATTTGGAGCTATGAGATTAGTACTACAACACTACTACAGAGCTAAGTTATTATTTATATTTCTAAGTATTTAAGTTAATTCAATTGTATATTGTATTCGATACCAATTTCATATTTATTGATAAATAAAACGAATAATTTGTTGAAAATGAATCTTTGGAGTTTGTTTGTTGTGAGATTAAGTTTTATTTTTTAAGTGTTTAGAATTTCTTTTTATAATGAATACAATACAATGTTTGCCTTGTACATGTCGCTATTATAAATATTATTTATATTGTTTAACAATATAATCCATTTTGAATAGTTTTCGAATGTTTTTTTTTATTTGGTAGCTTTAATTTGTGTCAAATATTTTCTATTTACGGTACGATACTTACATTATTTATGCTGTGCACAATGTATATCTTATCTCCACCATCAATATAATTATCATTGTCAATGCCATATAATCATTATAAATATAATTAAACGTTATGGCATGGAGTATTTGTTTATACAGACAAAATTGAACTAAATCATCAATTAGCATATGCACAAATTAAATATATGTATTTCGAGTGAAGAAAAAACAAATTGTGATGTGAAGGAACAAGAACCTTCCCAGTATGAGTGCGAATAATAAGATAGGCAATGTAAAGTATTTGCATAAACAATTAATTACAACTAAAAAGGTACAAACATATATACTAGATACCTATTATAAACAGAATAATTTAAATAAAATATATAATATATAAACAATTAAAATATATATGTATATTAAAAACGGTTGTCTACTTCTAACAGAGCTTACATAGAATGTACAGCAATTTGATTTTTACAAAAAATTTAAAAAAATCAGCAATTAGATCAGATTATAAACAGCAGCAGCAGAAGAAACAGCCGTTCAATTTCAGTACGCAGTCCAGCAGCAGCTATATAGGCCTTGTTTTTAGAAATATATTGATTGTATATAGAGAGCAACCAGCTGGATCCAGCGATGGATTAGGAGGCTGTTTTGGTGTGATTTTTTTTTGTATCCGAGCGTGCGCTCAACGCGTAATAGCCATACGATATTTCTGCACGCGCACGCGTACTCAGGGAAGCGAATTAATGTTAAATGTGGGAGGTGGCACTGCCGTCGGCACAACATTTATAGCTGACACTGTAGTCGTTGCTGGTGCTGCTGTAATGGCAGCTGTTCCCTCCGTTGATTTCTCCAGAGCATGCACCTGACAATAGACTTTGCGCTCATGTTCGCTTAGGCTCCAACTGGCGACCCGCGCGCATGGTACATGTGCAGCCGCTTTGCAGGCACGTTGAAAGCAACATATATTTGCCCCTGGCTGGGCACAGTGAACGCACTGATAGCGTGTGCTATCCCATACCGCCGCATCTAAGCCGTTTACATGGGCACCAATTAGCTGAATATCATTGGCCCACACAGCGCAGTCCTCGTGCAGCCAAATCTCGTAGCCATGCTCAGAGGTCTTTGACATGCCGCGAAACGTTTCAATAAACTTTGTTTCGTGGCTGACGTCTAGCGGATCCTGTGAAGAGCATTGCGATTCATTCGGATCATCGCTGCAGGAATATAAACTGTCGTGTGTTGTCTTTCTTTTGCGCTTGTGCTAAAATAGATAATAAAAAACAATTCAATAAAGCTATGTATGCCTGTAACATATTTTGTTAATACTCTGAAAACTAATGAGGATTAAGTATCAATCTGGCCATTCACCAAAGCAAGTTGGTTTAAAGGCCTCTATTTATCTTTTTATCCATACCCAATAATATTAAGTAAATTCACTCAAAAAAAGGCTGTTTACCATGGTGATCTTGGGTGCCTGCATAATGTTTGCCAGCGTCGCTGCCACAACAGGCAGATTGCGCTGCTGCAGCTTGACCATGTCGTCCCGCTTTCGCTTGCTCACAAACAGACCGTCGATATCATAGCTACCCGCTGGCACGTGCAGAGCCGTGCGATACTCGTCGCAGTCGATGGACACCAGATAGGGGCCAAAGAGATCACCCAGTCCCAGCTTGTGCGGTCCACACTTGCAAAACACACAAATCCAACTTGAATCTGTGGTATCCGCATCGTAACGATTGCTTAGTGTCGAACTGTGCATGCCACGCAGATTTTTGCGTTCGTGCGGTGCCTTTGTGTGTTTCTTTTTCGTCTGCTTCTCATTGACATCTTCGGCGTTGTGGGTGTTTTTAATGCTAATGCTGCCATCGGCCTTAATCAGTATGAATGGTGATTTAAACCTTAGATCTGGAGCAGTAGTGATTCCATTTAGTGTCGGTGTGCTATCCTCGTCTGTGCTAAAATTCTTGCGTCCTCCGCCAGTACTAGATTTTTTGTTTCCATTCTGCTTGGCGACGCTCTTCGCCGTCGGTTTTTTGCCTTTAGGGGTGTTCTTTTTGCAATTTTTTTGCTTCTTAGTTGCGTTGTTCACCTTGGCATTTGCTGGCGTGTTAGCTGCTGCCGCTGCTGTTGTTTCGCTCAGTTTGCGTGCTGCAAGTGCAGCAATGGCAGCAGCCGAGGTGCTTGGCTTATCATCATCGCTCTCCAGCTGTACAAATTCCATTTCGTGTGGTGGTGGCAGCTGCGGTTGCGGCAGTTGCTGCTGCTTCTTGCGCCAGGGTGTTTTCTTTAATTGAAGCTGTTCCCCGATGGTGAAACGCAACAGCGATGGATCCATACCCATTGAGAGCCGCCGAGGCGGTAGGCATCGAGTTGGCAGAGCGCGTGGCATAACTTTTGCACTGGCAGCAACTAGTGCGGCTGCAGGCGTCTTTATTGGAGGCACTTCAATTAGAGGCACTGCTGTCGCTGCTGCTGCCGCCGCTGTTCGTGAGGGACTGTGTATGGGACTTGGCAACTTTGATTTCATTGATGCTTTAGTTGCAAAGGGCCGTATTTCGGTAGTCATCATTACCGTCGATGTTGTTGGCGTGCTTCGCGATGGAGTCGGTGGTGTGTTGGCTGCAGCAGTTTTAATGTGTTCTAAAGATTTTTCTGGTTTCAGCGAGAAATGGACACTCAAGTCGTGAGCGCCGCGAGACGGCTCATCTTCAATGCCGGCAAACATTTTCTCCAACTTGTCTTCCACCTCGTTAAAGGTAGTGATAACATCCGCAGTTTCAGTGGCAGCGGCAGTAGTTGCTGTTAAGCTTGGTGCTGTTGCAGCTGGCAAAGGAAATTCTTTTGCCATTGGAGATACCGCTTCATCCTCATCATCGTGTACACTCACCGCCGGCTTGGCATCAATGTCACCCTGCTCCACGAGAGCCGGTGAAGCAGGCGTGTCTGTAATTGTCTTGTTATTGTCCAGCTTATGCTGTTGCTGCTGATGTTCCTGCTGTTTCTCTTTGCCAGTTGTCGTTTCAGTACCCTGACTACTATGGCTGTTGTGCGTGACCGCACTGGAGCTGCTCGAATTGCTGCTACAATTACTATGTGGACTGGGTGGTGGCATCGTGGTTTCATTTGTGGCTCCAACCTGGTGTTCATCGGCAACCTGATTAACTGGCTCATGATGTTGTAGCTGGTGTTGCTGTTCTGTACGATTGCGTTGGAGCAGTGCTTGTCGCTGCTTCTTGGTTTTGAGATTGTCCGTTATTGTTTCATTGTACAGTGTTGAACTATTGCTATTATCGGTTGCAGCAGCAACAACTGTAGGCGACGCTGCACGTCCATTCTCCTGCGGAAGCTCAAGCTCCATGTTTTGTTGCTGCTGTTCATTCTTCATACCTTTAAATGCCTGAAACTCACCATTCTTGGGCGACCGCTTGGGACTGCAGCTGTTGCTGTTGTTGTTAAGTGGACTCGGTGTGCGCTGTCTTTTTACATTGTCGCTGGGCGTCAGACGCATCACTTGGCTGGCTTTGCGTTTGCGCCGCTTGCGAATTTGGCTGCTGTTGCTGTTCGATTCTAGCGACTCTTCGTTTGAGGTGGTCATGTATGGCGATTCGGGCGCGTCGGCCAGCTGTTTATCCTCGGTATTTGAACTACAGCGATATGAGGCAGTAGTTGTTGACAGATCTGTTATGATCGTTTCCGCGCTTGCCTCTTGCTGCTGGTGATTCTCGTCTGAATTGAGTTTGGTCAGGATGTCGAGACTCGTCAATTGCGTATTGCGGGACTCCATTTGTGTTGTATGTGTTTGCTGTGGGGACGAGTGCGGCGGCTGCTGCTGTTGTTGTGGTTGTTGCTGCTGCTGCTGTTGTTGAAATGGAAATTGAGACGTCAGCAATGGTGGTAGTGGTGCTAGATGCTGATTATAATGCGTTTGGGGTGGTGCATAATGCAAATGTTGCTGATGCTTGTGATGCTGCTGCTGTTGTTGTTGCTGCTGTTCTTGCATGTGCTGATGATGTTGCGGATGTGGTGCATAATTACTACCAACGCCTGCATGCAACGGATGATGCAAATGCAACTGATTATAGTCCAGCGAAGACTGCGGAGTTGGCGGTGTCTGTGGCCCATTATATTTTGCTATATTATATGGCTGCTGTGGTTGCTGTTGCTGATAGTTGCGCAGTGGCGAAGCTGCAATTAAAATGAAATTTGATTTTTAGTTAATTTATGATATTTGAGGAAGTATACATTTATGCATTGAACTGTATAAGTATTTCAATTAGGCAATTAGTTTTTAAATGTTACTCGAAGTAATAACGAAATTTTATTAATGTGTTTATACGACAATTTTAGGTTAATGTGTTCAAACACTTACGCTTCTTCGCGGGCTGATGCTGATGTTGCATACTGTGTGTGGCCAATTTGACTGTAGCAGATGTGGCATAGTTGCATTCCTTGCTGCCCAGCTCTGTATTCTTTTGCATATTCTTTAACTGAGTTTGCTTAAAGTTCTCATCACGATTCTGCATATAATGCGGCGGCGGTGCATTGTTGGTGTTACTGCTGCTGCTACTAATAGTGCTGGAGATATTGTTGTTCGTATTGCGGTTGTTATTATTGTTGGGCGGAGTACTCGGCGGTGGCGGCAACAGCGAATCGCAATCGGCAACGCCATTAGCATTCAAATATTTGTTGGCAGCACTCGAAGGTGAAGCCGATGCTGGGATAGTCGGCAAATGTGCTTGCTGTGTTCCTACAGTCGTATTTGTTGTCAGATTGTGACTGCGTGTGAATAAAAGAAAACAAGATTAATTTATCGTGTGATAGTAATATAGATTAGCCTTTCAAGCTAGACGATATACATTTTATATTTTACACCATATGCTGTTTGTTGCTTACATTGTTGGATAGTTGGGTGGTGCGTGTAAATGCGACTGATTTTGATGCTGCGGCTGCTGCTGTTGTGATTGCTGGCCAGCTTTGGTTAGCGCTGGAGCAGTACTACGACTTGACTGCAGCGATAAATCCATGGAGTCAAAAGGTAATGTTCCAGAGTATGGCGGTGCCAGCAACGGATTCATTTGGTGATGATGATCCAGCTGCAAGACAATAAACAGGCTTAGATTTAACTGACCAGAAAAAATAAAGAAAAGGTATCTAAAGCTAAAAATTCCATTCACAGAAAACTTAGGGAATAAAAAGGGTAGGGTAGGAGACAACTTAGTACAGTGGATTTGACTACGGGTGGTTGGGTATATGGTGAAGGAGCCTTGTTGGGAGTTCGGTGTCATGCGTTTTGTTTTATGCAGGATTCGTCTAACGAAACTACTACTAATTACGTTTTTATGATTGGCCGACATAAAATTGTAAATGGCATCTGGCGATGGCGGCGGTGGCTGAGTTGACGCATGCCAGGCGAGAGGGGATCGCACCAGCGGCCGTTCGTTGGACATGTGCGCCAATTGCGGTTGTCGCGGTATATACGAAGGTATCTGTAGAGTTGATGTTCAAATTGTGTGTGTTGTCTGTGTGAGCGGCGGCAGCCAAGATTTCAGCAGATACTTACTTGTAGGGGATTCCATGAGGGATTCTGTGCCGCTTGACTTAAATGACCGTGCGGATGATTACTGTTGGACATGGTGTCAAACTAACTGAGAAAGTCGGTTTTAGATTTCACAAGGGATAGTTTGAAGGGCCGAGGAGAAGTGTACGTGAAAGTTGCTTAATTAGAATTAAAGGATGGGCCAATTCCAGCACATTGGGAGTAGTACTACCAGTTAGCACATACACTATTTGGAAATGGGGAGAAGCACTGTCTATAGAACCATACGGCATTTGCTACCCGAATGTCCTGTATACCATTTGCTTACATTAAGTGGCGTCAATCACTGCGGCGGCATTTAATCAAGTGGTTTATTTAACCAATGCAGCTGACCCAAGTTTTTAGTATAAACAAATTTCGCACGCACTTTTTTCACACCAACAAACGACCGAATCCACCCACTTGCAAAAGTTTTCAGCGAACGGTCCTTGCGCGATAATGCAGACAGTCGATATGTTATCGCCAGTTTTCGGCAGCGTTGTTTTGCATGCCTGGCCCTGGTATTTGCTGCTGCTTATGCTGGGCCCTACGCGACAAGCACGCGGTCTTCAGAGGTATAAATGAAATGTTTAGTGTTGCCTTATGGATTTAAAACCTTATATTTTATGTAGTTTACTAGATGAGGTTAGCGGAATATGACTGGCAGCGCATACGTGAGTATTAGTACAGCATTTTGCTATTGATTAGCATTGTTTGCAGAAATACCTCAATCTTGCCTTCTCGCTTTCTCGCAAGTGCAGCGCATTGCAACTTCGTTGCGACTGTTTTTGCAAATTACTTGTTTTGGGCCGAAAGGGAGACCAAAAGCAAGTCTTTAACAAAATTTCTCGACGGCACGCACTTCGTTGTTAACACATTGTAGCGCTCGTTTAATTAAATGATCACTTATTTTGCAAATACCGCCGAAATATATGCATTTTTATGTGTATTTAAGTTTGTTTTAAAAAATAGGTAATTTACGTGTGCTTCTGCTTCAGTGTTATGAGTGTGTGTGGTTGTGTGCGAGTGTGTGTGTTTATTGGCTAATGTGTGGAGCTAAAGAACCACAGTTCTGATTCCGCTTATATTTCATGTACAACATTCTGAGCTCACGCGCCGTTCAAATTTCCGAATTGGTTAAAACATTAAAATTTACATGTTATTTATTATTTATATGTTACTCAATATATATTTAAACTTACTTTATTTCAGTGATAAAATTTAAATGAATTTTATGAACCTAATCGTTCGCGGGCAAACCAATCAGCTTTTTGTCAATTATCCGTCGTTTTAAGCAACTATGCAGCCCTGCGTTCAGTAGCACACAAAATTGGAGGGAAATTGCAGCTAAATCCAGCAATTGCGTTGCTAATATAAATTAAACATATATAACAAAACGATCTTCTTAGCAATATGAATCCGAGAAAACGAGGCGCATTTATAGTATTTGAAGGATGCGATCGATGTGGCAAAACAACACAAAGCAGACTCCTTGGTAAGTAATAGTACAAATCAATGAAAAATATTTATGTCTTGAATTTCTTTGCAGCCAATCAACTACAGAGTAAAGGAATTCACATCAAACAAATCAATTTTCCGGATCGCACCACGCCAATTGGCGAGGTCATAAACGCCTACTTAACAAACAGTCAAGAGCTATGCGATGAAGTTATCCATCTAATGTTCTCAACAAATCGATGGGAAATCGTAAAGAGCATTAAAAAGGATCTATTGGCAGGCACAACGGTGATTTGCGATCGTTATGCCTATTCCGGAGCAGCCTACTCGGTGGCAAAAGGCCTTGGATTTGACTGGTGCTGTGCACCCGACCGTGGTCTTCTCAAGCCCGATGCCGTGTTCTATCTAAAGGCGACACCCGATGAGCTTACTTCTCGTGGTAGCTACGGTCAAGAACGGTCTGTTAATCTTATCTGTATAAATGCGTTTTCTTATATTTCTTGTCTTTGTTGCAGCTATGAAAAATTAGAATTTCAGCGCAAGGTGGGAGAAGTGTTTGATCTTTTTAATGCACAAGAGTCAAGTTATTGGCATCAGTTCAATGCGAGCAAATCAAAACAGGATCTGCAAGATGTAATTGCTGCAATTGCTGATAAAATACTGCAGCAGGTGGCAGAACAACCACTAACTACACTCTCATCGCGTTGAGTTTTAATTTACAATGTACATACAATACTTTTAAGTTTATAATAGATTTTAAGCTGAATCATTGATGAATACATTTGTTAACAAACCAAATTAATCTCAAAGAGGATTATCGATTGAAATGGCCGTATCAATTGTAAACTGTATGCACAAAGTTATATAAAAATAACATTTAATACTACTATGAATAATGTGATACTAATATGCATCATGCATGCATATCAGTTTTAAGCCAGATGATTTATGACCACAATTATGTATATCTTTCCAATAAGTGCTTGCGTCTGTTGGTTGCTTCATTGCATTTAATTTCTCTTAATTATACAATTTGAAGTTCACAATTATACTATATGAACAAACAAAGACGAGTGAATTACGGCTAAAACCACAGCAAGAAAAATTAATTTACGTCTTCAACTTAGTTGTTAAATGATCAAAAATGTGTTGTGCTCCCCTATTGTGCTTGGCACTTTGTCCCAGTTTAAGTTTAATGCAACTTATAGATATCGTTATCTACATCTGCACGTCGACTGCGAGAACCATTAGCTCCACCACTACCAGATCCAGCTTTAGGTGCACGAGAACGCAGAGTCAGTTGACGATAGCCCATGCCCGGTGTATAATCGATGTCGGCAGCACCACCGCGTCCATGCATAGCTGTCAGTGTGGTTCTGAAACGCTTCTGTGCCTGGTGGTAGGATGCAATGTCGCCATAGCTGTGCTTCGGCCACATACACTCACATCCGGATGGTACTGTGCGCGTCTCCGATTCCCAGCAACCGCTGCCTTCGTTTAAGCGTATCAGATGTATGGTGCGATTAAGCTGAATGCACGAGAATCCGGTGGCTGAACAGATCTATAAAAGAAAATATTCCATAAATATTTATTAAATATACTTATGTGTGTATACTGTATTATCTCAATAAGAAAGCAAAGCAAAACTATACAAAATCCCTGAAAATAGCCTGAAGTGAAGAACTGAAGAATAAAATAGTATTTTCATTTGCACGAAACCTTGGCTCTTAAAAAGTTTTCCTCACATAAAATGATCTCATGTCTAGTTATTTTTGCTACTGTTGAGCCTGGCGAAGGCAGCGCCAGGCCCAAGCAGAATATGTATATATGTTGGTATATTGGCCCAAGCAGAATGTGTGAATGTGTCGGTATACAAACGCTCTGGTGAATTGCCTCTGTTGCTGCGCTCCCTCACCCACAAGACGCTCAGCAATGACGCGTAATTCACAAAAAAAAAAGCCGAAAGAACGCCACGCAGTGGATTAGGGAAATTTGCACTTTGGCACATCTACGTATAGCTTATCGCTGCTTTTACACAAGCAAAAGTAAACAAACAATAGCATACTCTAAAGATCTCTTTCCAACGTAAGCGACTTTTTGCCGCTATCATTTACCTTTTTTTTATTAACTTCAGTAAATGTGCAGTAAAGGTAAACTTAACCAACGCGTAAGTATATACATACATACATATACATATATATGTATGTACATATAGTTTAACATAGCTACTTGTTAGCTTAACACAATTTTTTCATCATTCAGTTTTAAATACACGTACCTCACGTTTTTCGCCGGCTCGCTCGTTGAGAATGGCGCGCAGCAGAGGAAGCTCATTGCTGCGATAATTGTAGTCATAGTTGTGCATTCTAGCAGGCAATGGAGCATAGTTATTGGCACAGGTGACCTCGACATAATGGTTGGGACGATATTCGCCATTTTCCAGCTTAACAGTAACACGATTTGTGGGGCACAGCGATTGATACGTAACCTAAAAGAGTTTTCAATTAGTGGGCTATATGTATGTATATGTGGGTATCTGTAAAAGATATCTTACACCCTCGCTGCCGCTATGCCGTGGTGGTGCTGGTGGTGGCATAACGCTGCGCACGCGCCGCTTGCGAACATTTTGTATTCCATAAGGCAGTCGTTCGCTTAGCTCGTCCACATCCTCGGTTCTGAATGCAACTGCATAGTCCTCTTCACCCTCAACATCTATGTCGTCGCTAGGCAACGATTCATCATTGTCGTACTGCTCCGGTTGACCTGCATTCCTAAAATATATATGTATGTACATGCATATTCATTGAATTTAAAGCTATGGCAATGAATTAACGCTGTTCGTGCATCTAATGAAAAATACTGCCGGAAATGGCTGCGGTCGCCTGTAAAATGCGCTCAGTTAGACAGAGAGAGGGAACAATGAAAAATATATAAATACAGCTTTTAACGTTTGATATGTGCATGGCGTTTGCTGTTTTTTCCCCCAGTTAGCTTTTCTATTTTTTTCGCATTCAACTCCAGCAAATGCCAATGAATTTTTTAGCTATCAGTCTGCCTGTCTAGCAGCGCAAAAAGATGGTGTAGGAAGAATAGGTGATGGGTCACCCAGTGCTTGGTAGCGGACACAAAGCTTCGTTTTCGTAACGCGACTGTCGTTGACTGCCAGTCCCGTTTTCGTTGTCAATGCTTTACGCTGAACGGTAAAACCAACACAACCCACAAGCATCACCCACTACTGCAACCACTCAACGCAGGGGGCCGTTTTTTTTTTAGCGCTCTTCAACAAATGTAGGTATTTTCGAATTGTTGTTTTTGTTTTTAGGTTCTGTGGGCTACGAAGGCTAAACAGCAAAAACTGTACATAGCTAATACTAATTTTTTTCTTTATTAAAATCTTAAATTTCTATATTTTAATTATATATAAACAATATATAATAAATTTAAAACATCAACGAAATAATGAATATCTGTAAAAATGTTATTAAAATCTGTTGAAAAACACCCGAGATAAGAAAGATTGAAGTAAATCAGTCAGCATTGGAACAGTAGTGCAGGTATGACCAAATGTGTAAGATCAAGAATTAAGAGTATCTTCGTCGAGTAAGCTCGACTAGAGCCTTATTAGTGGTTTATTTTCTGTTTAAAGACCATTCAGTTGTCGAACTGAAGTTTTTTTGCATTGCTTTAACGGGCAGTTTCTTTTCTGTTTATACCCTTAACCCATGAAATAGGTAAAAAAGGGTATAATGGTTTTGTGCAAAAGTATGTAACGGGCAGAAGGAAGCTTCTCCGACCCCATCAACAGCCGAGTCGATATAGCCATGTCCGTCCGTCTGCCTGTATGTATGAACGCGTCGATCTCACTAACTACCAAAGCTAGGGACTCCAGATTTTGGATATGAGCTCTCCTAATCCCTAAGCATAGCAAGCTTGTTTCAAATTTTCGATAACTTTTCAGGTTTACGAAAGCTCGAAAATGGGAATTAAAACTGTTAACAAAGTCCATCGTCATCGTCAAATTCTTCTAAGCTTGATCTCGCAAACATAAATTTAAACCGCGTTAGAAAAAAATGCAAAGAGATGATGGAAGGCTCGATGGGAAAGTCAGTGCAAACTAAATTGTAATCCAGCTTAAGTGCTTGCGTTAATGCCAAAGGTTCTGGGGATAAGCATTGCAAAGCTAAAGTCAATTCCCAAGGAAGAATTGTCCAGCTCCTATCATGTTGAGGGTACATTGAGGAATGTGCTAAAGTTAATAGTGTCATGTCGGAACATGTCAGTCACATGCTGGCTCAAAATGACCTCTGCTCATTTTTGTTTGTGTGCACTAGGCTTAGGGGGTGGAGTGAACGGGGTTTATTGAGCGGTTGGCCTACCTGGGCATGTAACTATTGCGGCTGCTACGTTTCAGCGGCAATTGTTCTTCTTCTTTTCGATATTTGACTTCAGTTTGCCGCACATCGTGTTTGCCACTGGCAATGTTGTCGTTGGCGTTGCTGTTGTCGTTGCCTTGAGTGTTGCCAGTGCGCTGTGCCGCAAACATGCCTGCACCTTGCACAGCTGCATTTAAGTAAGACAATTGCAAAAGAAAGTCGACTGCCTCAGGATCACCATATAATTGTTGCTGGTGTTGTTGCTGTTGCTCTTGGGAAATTCCGTATACTTTTTGTTGCGATGGTTGCCATTTGGCCGAAGCTTTGTTGTAGTTATAGTTGTCATTTTTATCGTCAACTTCGTTCCTATCTGCCATGCCTTCAATGTTGCTGTAGCCGTAATCGTTGTTGTTATTGTTGTTGATGTTGCCGAATTTGCTGCTGTATCTATTGTTTTGAAGCACTGGCGTGGACTCGTCGCAGGCTATTGCAAGCGAGGTGCGGCTTGTCAGGCCACCAAATCGTGCGGCAACAATGGCCAACAGCAGTACCTGTAATTGTAAACAACAACAAACAATGAGATTCAATATAGTAAGCACTGAAAAAAATATATAATGCTTTGAATTAAAATACACTTTCAGCTTACAATAAAACTATTAATTTAAATTATGTTTATTTATTTAAATTTGTATTATTTTTCTTCAAATTTTTTTTTATATACTATTATGGTCTGCATTTAGTTCTAGACAATTAAATTAATTAATTAAACTCTTTGCATATACTTGTTATGAACTCTTTACAGATATAATTTCAAACTTAAATGTATTTTCGATTCAACAAGTCTAAGATTGTTAGTTGAAGAATCAAGTATTTATGTGTGATTGATATCATGTCAAAATAAATATTACAAATTTTAACTTATTGTATGAAGCATTGGGAAAAACGAAAAAAACAAGTAAGAAGGCTCTAGTCGAGTAAGCTCGACTAGAAGATACCCTTATCCCTTGACTATACAGACGAACGTGTATTACTGTACTAATGCTTGATGGTTTCATATCTCCCGTGTATCTAAACCGATTTTAATAAAAATTGCACAGATTTTCATTATATTGTTAATACTTTCAATCCTCATATTCAAATTTTTGTAACTCAAACTGAAACTTTTGTTATCGATTACATGCGTATAGCGTAAGCCGGAAAATGTATCGTAAATTTGAAACAAACTTGCTATGCCTAGGGACTGGGAGAGCTCATATCCAAAATCTGGAGTCATTAGCTATTGTAGTTCATCAGATCAACGCGTTCATACATACAGAGGGACGGACAGACAGGCGGACATGACTATATCTATTGGCCTGTAGATGCTGATCAAGAATATATGTAATAAAGCATGGGGTCGAAGAAGCTTTCTTCTGCCGGTAACATACTTTTGCACAAAACCATTATATAATTTTTTACACATTTCTTGAGTTAAGGGTATAAAAGTGTTTTTGATATTCAAGTTAAAGCCTCTTAGGCATTTGATGGATGTGTACATAAAACAACTCAGAGACACTGCCGCAAAGTTCAATTCCCTTTTTGGAAGTTGACAATCAATGCGCCGGGCTTAATGTCTAAACCAAAAAACCCACAAACCAAAACCAAGTCCAAGTAAGTTGTGTTAAACTTTCGAGTCGTGTTGCCCAATTTTGAGCCGGCTGTTTGTGTGTGGGTCTATTCCGGCCTGATTTGGACAAACAAAAGTTTTAGCTTCTACACGTGTCATGTCTCTAACTCTCCCTCCCCAGAAGCTGTGTTTGTCTGATGACTTTGTTTATGTGGTCCAAGTTGTCCCACTAACCATCGCTCTCTTCAGATCCCTCTTCTACTTTCGCTATCACCCTGAAATAAAGCCATTGCGACGCGTCATTACATTTTGGGTGATCCTTACAATGCCTCCGACTGCCTTGACTGCCACGTTCTGTGGCGATATGTATGTGACATGTATGTCGCACGCGTGGCTTATAGTTATATGGAACATACAGTTTGTCAAGAAATTGTTGGCATTCAATGAAAAATTATGATATTTTCACTTTAGAGATATACGGTCACACTGGCTTTTGCTATTTTATTTTTTTTATTTTTTATCAATTATACAGTTAATTATCTCTTAAACACATTAAACAGAACTTAAATACCATAAACATTAACAAAGAAACATTAAAAATACTAACAAAGGCACAAAATTCAACTGTCAAACAAGTGTTGGCAAACGTTTTTTTTTGTTTGTTTTCGTTGTGAATGGCATATTTACAGTTACTTTTTTAAAAAATAAAAACGCCCAGCTCTTGGTGATGCAATATCCTAAGAAATCTCATATTTGGAATATAGAATTTATATATAATCGGTACAGTTTTAGACGGTTTTAAAATGCCAGGCAAGAGATTATCGTTCGAAATGAACCAGTTGGTGTATTACAACTTCACCATGGGGAAAACTGTCTCTGAGATTGTAGAAATGTTTGCAATTAGCACGAGAACTGTATACAACGTTTTAAGCCGCGCTAAAAACGAGGTCGGCCGCGGTCAATAACTCCAAGGGCAGAGCGAATTATGGTCAGAAAGATCAACCAAAACCCAACTATTTCGACCAGAACGCTTGCCAATGAGTTGGAGACGGAATGTGGAATCACCATAAGTCACGAAACTGTCAGACAAGCCATTAAAAGAAACGACTTTTCATCTCGAGCTGCTCGAAAAAAACCGTTGTTGTCGGCGGAGCATGTTAGAAGACGTTTAACTTTTGCCAGGATCCACCTGGGACAACCAGAATCATATTGGGACGACATTATATTTTGTGATGAATCAAAAATTATGCTTTTCTATAATGATGGACCCAGCAGAGTGTGGCGCAAGCCGTTGACAGCGCTTGAAAACAAAAATATTATACCCACTGTTAAGTTTGGAAAATTGTCAGTGATGGTTTGGAGGTGCATCTCGAGCAAAGGAGTTGGAGAATTGTGCTTCATTGAAAATACAATGGATGACCAACAATATTTAAGTATTTTGAACACACATTTGGTAGCCAGTGCCAACAAATTTGGATTTATTAATGATGGCAAGCCAACATACAAGTTTTACCAGGACAATGATCCCAAGCACAAAGCACAAATGGTATAACTGCAAAAAGGTGTTCGATACACCTTCCCAAAGCCCAGACCTCAACCCAATTGAAAATCTGTGGGCCTATCTGAAAAAACGTACTGCCAGGCGCCATCCGAGAAATAAGAATGATCTCAAGGCCATAATCTTGGAAGAATGGCAAAATATTCCATTGGAATACGTCCAAAATCTAATAAAATCGATGAAAAGGCGACTGGAAGCGGTTATGAAAGCCAACGGTGGACATACAAAATATTAATTATAGTTTAAAACCAAAAACAAACAAAAAAAAAACGTTTGCCAACACTTGTTTGACAGTTGAATTTTGTGCCTTTGTTAGTATTTTTAATGTTTCTTTGTTAATGTTTATGGTATTTAAGTTCTGTTTAATGTGTTTAAGAGATAATTAACTGTATAATTGATAAAAAATAAAAAAAATAAAATAGCAAAAGCCAGTGTGACCGTATATCTATAAAGTGCCAACAATTTCTTGACAAACTGTACATATATTCGTATGTATATTATGTATTTAATAGGTATGTAATCGTATATTTTACCACATTCATAATAAGCACACAAAACGTGACCACATATATGGTGTCTAAAAATAATATTCTTATGCCTCAAAAATGAATAAGAGGGAAATGGCATTTGGTTGAAAAAACTTGATTTAAATCGATAATAACAATTATTATACTTATACTTATCTCATTCAACAAAAAACTATTTTTCTAACATAAATTTTTAAATACTAAAAATGATAAGCTTGCTGTTCCTAATGAGTACATACAAATATATGTATATGGAATCATATATTTTTTTGTAAAAGTGTTTAATGGGTTTGTTCAAAAGTATCTAACCGGAGATATGAGAGATTGAAGTTTAAGCAAACATTGGTACAGTAGAGAAAGTATGAACGTGAGTGTTAGGTCAATGGTGAGAGGTATCTTCTAGTCGAGCTTACCCGACGATAGCTTTTTTACTTGTTTAGCTTGACAAACTAAGTTATATAAATATAAATTTTTAACTATTAAAAATTTATGTTTTTAAAAATATATTACATACATATATCATTAATAATAGAACGAAAAAGTCTTCCACTTTAGACATGGAGTTATTTATCGTTATACAGCACACATATGTACATGCATGTATGTATGTTTGTACATATAAAAGGACTACGAATTTCTTGTTGTTGTGGCTTTATAAGATTTATTTTATGTCTGCTGCTGCTCCTGGTGTTAGTTTGCTTAGTGCCTCCTGCAAAACTTTTTATACCCTTAACCCATGAAATGGGTAAAAAAAAGGGTATAATGTTTTTGTAACAGGCAGAAGGAAGCTTCTCCGACCCCATAAAGTATATATATTCTGAATCAGCATCAACAGTCGAGTCGATTTAGCCATGTCCGTCTATCTGTCTGTCTGTCTGTCCGTCTGTCTGTCCGTCTGTCTGTATGTATGAACGCGTCGATCTCAAGAAATACAAAAGCTAGATACTCCAGATTTTGGATATGAGCTCTCCTAATCCCTAGGCATAGCAAGTTTGTTTCAAATTTTCAAAAACTTTTCCGGTTTACGATATACACATGTAATCGATAACAAAAAAATCTAGAATTTCAAAAAACTGATAATGAGGATTGAAACTATAAGCAAAATAATAATGAACACCTGTAAAAATTTTATTAAAACCGGAGATATGAAACCATAAAGCATTGGTACAGAAGTACACAGCCATATGTGTATGTCTGTCAGCCTGACCATCTGTCAGTCTGTACGGCCAAGGGTTAAGGGTATCTTCTAGTCGAGCTTACTCGACTAGAGTCTTCTTACTTGTTTTATTTGCGCTTTTTGCCCCAACCAAGTGAATGTGTCCCTCAAGTTGGACCAAGTTTGGAGCAAGTTTGTCAAACTATTTGTATGGAATTCAAAATTTGTATTGATGAAGTTGCACCCAAGTCGGTCGCTCTCTGGCTTACGATGGTCGCGTGATCTGCGTATGTAAGCGTTTATGGAATTGAATACTTAGTTAGTGTGGCAGCGGGGAAATGGACGAAAGGCGAAGGTAGGTGGTGGGGGGGAGGGGGTGGTGCTTCTTGTAAGTCCATTGACTGAATGTGGTGTGGGCCTTACAGGTGGCTTTGTCTAAGTTTAAGGCATCTTTTCGAAAGTGTTTTCTATTTTGTTTTTGTTCTTAAAGCTTTCGCAAATGTTATTTTTTTATGGCATTTAACTGAAATATTGTTTCATCTTGATTCAATTATGTTTCATTTAATATTTTTCCGTTTTTATTAATTTTTTCCCTTCCTAATGAACATTTATTAAATAAAAGTGTTTGTGTTTGTGTGTGGGTTTTGTATTTTTAAACATGAATGCACTCAAAAAAAACAAGTAAGGAGACTCTAGTCGAGTAAGCTCTAGAAGATACCCTTAACCCTTGACCATACAGACGGACAGATGGTCGGGCTGACAGACATACACATATGGCTGTGTACTTCTGTACCAATGCTTGATAGTTTCATATCTCCGGTGTTTCTCAACCGATTTTAATGAAATTTTTACAGAAGTTCATTATTTTGCTTATAGTTTAAATCTACAACAAACTTGTCATGCCTAGGGATTAGGAGAGCTCATATCCAAAATCTGGAGTATCTAGCTTTTGTAGTTGCTGAGATCGACGCGTTCATACATACAGACGGACAGACAGACGGACATGTCCAAATCGACTCGGCTTTTGATGCTGATCAAGAATATATATACTTTATGGGGTCGGAGAAGCTTCCTTCTGCCTGTTACATACATTTGCACAAAAACAATATACCCTTTTTTACCCATTTCATGGGTTAAGGGTATAAAAAAAAAAAATGCAGGTGAAAACGTTGCAGTTGGACGCAACCGACGGCAGAATACTCTGACACGGGTGTTTAGAGTCACCGTTGAAAGTCGAAGTACAAGGCCGGCGTAGACGTGTTCTCCAAATTGATGCAGAGCTGTGGGGAAAGTCACGAGCTATCTTCCCACCACATTTGGTGACTCTAGCTAAAAGCTGGGAATCCTCGTTTTAAAAAGGTGGAGAGTTGGGGACGACAAGTTTTCTCAAAAGATCGTTATGTATACACATGTTCATGTGTATACACAAGTCATCAACAACAATAAAAACTCGAACTTTGAAAATCTAAAAATTGTTTTTGAAAAAAACAATCAATATTAATTAATTCTTAATTTTTGCCAGGTAGAACATGAGGCCAAACTACTGAAAATTAAATTTTAGAAAAACATATTGCTGTTAAAAGTTTCGGTTTTATATCTGAATGCAAATCGAAGCCTTAACTGTTAAGGGCAAAATAGGGAAAATGAATATATGTATGTATATTTTTATACTCGTAACCCATGCAATGGGTAAAATGGTATAATACTTTTGTGCAAAAGTATGTAACAGGCAGATATAATCATCGGACATGCCCAATATAGTATATATATTATTTATAAGCATTAACAGCCGAGTTGATATATCCATATATGTTTGTCTGTTCGTCCGTCCGTCTGTATGTATAAACGCGTCGATCGCAGAAAGTATATATGCTAGAGAATTTGAATATGAGACCTCCTAATACCTAGGCAGTGCAAGTTTGCTTAAATTTTTCGATTATTATTATTATTCGGCTGACATATACATATGTTATCGATAACAACAAATATTAAGTTTCGATCAATTTTAGGGAAAATGAGAGGGGAGCCTCGCCATTGCTTTTAAATCTTTAATATATAGTCATTCGTATTTATTATTATTATAAGTTAGTTGATAATGTAGGAGGTAATTCTAAAAGGTTTTGAAGTAATTGAATTCACTTAATTTTTAAAGGTTTTTATAAGTATTTTTATATGTGCGTATAAAGGGTTCTTCAAAGTCGGGTATGACTATGAATTTAATTAAATGTGTGGTTTTTGTTTGTTTCATTGGCGTTTTTTCTGGTTTAATTCAATTCATTTTCAATCAAAGAACAATCCACCGAGCAATGTTCATTTGTCGGCAAGAACACAAGCATACACTTGGGTACCAGAAACAAATGCTGAGTGCCGATATATTCTATATTGCAATAATTTGTGACCTTTGAATTTTCAATTTTGTGCACGCCAGCAAGTGTTCCGACAAAAACAAGCAATAAAATATTCACACACACGCATTAAGGCATATTCTGGAGCAGTTTGCATATATTGTTGGTGCGAGGAGTTTTGGGTGATTGGGTGGTGTAACAGAACAATAAAAAATTTAGAGCATGAAAATTTAACATTGGTTTTTTGAAATTGTTTTAAATGTTGCGCTTGTTCCATGTTGATTAAATTGCTGTTGTTTGTGTTTTGGTAAAACATGCGCATGTTCTAGCGATTATTGGCAATTGTCAAATATTAGTTTTGGTTATGGTTTTATCACAGGCAAGCGTTGATGGCGATTTTAATTAATTTTAAAGTTTGCCAATTTAAAAAGATGCCAACTAGTTGCCAATTTTGTTATTATGTAACTTCTAATTGAAGTGAAGTGTTAATAGGTCAAAATGGCAATTATTCAAGCTGTTGACTATCAAAACTTAAATATTGTTTGCAGTTTTAATGACTTTGTATCGCTTGTGTTGTGTTAAGCATCACAATGTAAAGATCAATGCACTGCCAGGAACGAATGAATTCTAGCGAACTGGAATTGTCACTTTTGGTTTATTTAACATCTTATTACTTCATAATAGTTTTAAGCTAAGTAGAAACTTACTTAATTCTAGTAATTTTTTCTTAATCCAAAATTATTTGATTAAATACGTTAATGGAAAAATTAAGATATTAACGATCGAATTTTAGCGAATGTACCTAATAATTTACACTTGACCTCACATATACGATCATAGCTCCACGACTGTACCAATGCTTGATAACTTAACTTCAATCTTACATATATTGAGTGTCTTTTAACCGATTTTAATAAAATTGTAAGATTTTATTTATTTTGCTTATATAGATTCAAATCCAGTTTTAAAGTGTTCAAAACTCAAGATTTTCATGTTATCAAAAATTAAACAAGTAAGAAGACTATAGTCGAGTAAGCTCGACTAGAAGATACCCTTAACCCTTGGCCGTACAGACTGACAGATGGTCAGGCTGACAGACATACACATATGGCTGTGTACTTCTGTACCAATGCTTGATAGTTTCATATCTTCGGTGTTTCTTAACCGATTTTAATGAAACCTCATTTTCAGGTTTTTGAAATTCAAGATTTTTATGTTATCGATTGAAAAGTTATCGAAAATTTGCTATGCCTAGGGACAACGAGTAGGTATATGATAGAAGTACATTTTCATACAACGATTTTGTGCCAACATTTTTTTGAGATCAGAACCCACAGCTCTTCGGCTGTCGAACCGAACGCGCTCTCAGCACTCTCATTCAATTGTAATATGCTTGCGAATAGATGCAGAGTGGCGGTCGACGGAGAAGGTTTATTCGCGCCGCTTTGCTGTTTATATGAGTATGCATTTTACGTTTATTAAAAAAAATTTATTTAAATATTAATTAATAATTCAATCGGCTATTATATAAGAACCCATTGTTATTTGCTGCTTGCTTGAATCTTTTTGATACTCAAACAATCGCGAGCATACAGAACACACAGAAGCAATAATGATCTCGATATAATTGCACTTTGAATACTCTTTCAGAGTTTACGTGCATCTGTATGGCAGCCACATTGACAAAATGTTTGCTATTGTCGTAAAAGAGTATTTGTAGGTGACCGTAGTAGTTTATCATGTGACAGAAAACCTACATGAACGCACACAAGCAATAATGATCGCGACATAATTGCACTTTGAATACTCTTTTGCAGTTCATGTGCTTCTTTGCACATCTGAATAATAGAATAAAAAGTGAAGAGAGTATATATGACCAGATATAGCAAAACTGAAATTTGGCTAGCTTGGAAGTTTGTCTTTTCTAGGCTCTTGCACAAATTTATATGCGACAAAATGTTAAATATTTTTCTTCAGCATCTTATATATATTTAAGATAGGTAACAATTAGACAAATATTATTTAAAATATATTTATAATTCATTATGCGCTTTAAATAAATAATTTAATAATTTATTTAAAATATGATTATAATGTATAATATATGATTTAATATGAATATATATAGAAAGATATAGATATAAATAATTTAAATGTATTTTGAAAATTATTTTAAGCTAATTAAATCATCATCATAACAGTTGAGGCAGGTCAAGGAATATCCAGACAAGTGCTATGCGCACTTTTTAATGTGTATACATACATGCACTTGTATACACACATATTCATATGCAGCGATTGGGGTGAGAAATAAAAAATCTAGCAAACAGAAATCTGAAAAAAATGCTGACATACACATGTACATATATATATGCATACGCATATACATACATCTAGTGATATTTGCTGCTGTTCAGCCTGGCGAAGGCATGCGCCAGGCCCAAGCAGCATGTGTGTATATGCCGGTATACGGCATACGTCTGGTGATTATTGCTACTTTTCAGTATGGCGAAGGCAGCAATATAAATACCTCTGGTGAATTGACGCGTAATCCACCAAAAAAAACAGAAAGATCGCCTGGCGGTGGATTAGGGAAATTTGCGATTTGGCACATCTACGTTATAGCTCATCGCTGGTTATAGCTCATCGCTGCTTATACTTTTTGATACAGACAGAAGCTTAAACATACAGACGGACTCATCTGTTAATGCTGATCAAAAATATATATACTTTATGGGGTCGGAGACGTTTCCTTCTGTTATTTACATACTTTTACCCAATTCATGGGATCAGGGTATAAAAAGAGTATCGTACTTATATTTATGCAATTCGGAAAAACTTTCTTAAAGGGTATATTAAAGTAATAGTTTTTAAATATACTTTCAACTTTTCGTTTATTATTTTCAGGGCCAGAGCTCATTTAATTAAGCTTTTTAAGTCATGACAGTGTGTAGCTCTTTGTCACTTTGTTTATATTTTCTCTTGCTTCTTTCTCTTTTTGAGATTCTTCTCCTATAGCGTCTGTTGAATGTCACGTGTGGTCCATAGATGAAATTCCCTCTGTGTGTGTTTATGTTTGCTTAGGCAAAGCTTTTTAATCACCTTGCCGCCGTCGCACATGTATTACCTTTTTGTTTTTATGGTAAGACTTTAAGCGTGTTTTTGGGAAAGTAGCTATAATGCAACAATTAGTGAATGACTTTGGCTTTTGTTGTTGGCTCACTTGAAGCTCATTTTATGATCAGGATTAGCTCGGCGTGCTCACTGTACTATGTATATTGTCATTTGCCACTTGATGTCCTTGCCGAGAGGACTTTTCATTTGTTCAGCAGCACTTTATTGAAATTGCTATTTATCAATTGTATGCTTGCAATTTGCTAATGCATACAATCACACACCCACACAGTAGACAATAGTGGCAACAAAAAAGAACTTTGGCTTATACGATAATCCAGATTGTCCTTAAGAGCATTGAGTGCGTTTAACTGCTTAAGCCAAAAGAGGCGATTTAAATAAGGCCCTTTCAGTTTAATCAAATATCTTTTTGACTTTCAATTCGCTTAAGACTTGAATCGAAATGGTCAACCATTCTGATTCCTTAAGTTTTTTTTAATTTGAATTAATCAGAGATTAAAGATATGTATTTTCACCTACATTAGAAATCTTTTCCTACTGTATTTGTCTTTCTTCTTGACAACAACTTTATAAATTAAGGGTATATTTATGCCTTACAATAGTTTGTGGAACACACATACGCCATACATTGACACGAACAGAGCATAAAATCACAGCCACACACTTGCTTCGGTAACTTGCTTTAATTTCCACGTTGAAATATATAATGCACACATGGCATACAATGGCATAGGGTTTCAGTGTGTGTGCGTGTGTGGTTGTGTGAAATGCAACAGATGTCAATGAGTTAAATGCATCTGTACATATATATATATATATATATACATATATATGTATGTACACTTTGCATGTGTAAAATGTTGCAGCAGCGCTCTTACTTACGATAACTTTGCACACACCCCACACTCACCCCGCACCCTACTTGTGCTATTTGAGTCAGCAGCTTATTGGCATGCATTTGCATCTACATATACGCATATGCTTGTGTGCGCGTGTGGGTGTCTGTTTGCTGGAGTCACAACTTATTGAAATTGTTGCCATAGCAGACGTAATCCTTTCCAGCGTTCATGGTTCAAAACTTGAAAAAGCCACAGCGCCAAAGAACGCTAGCTGATAAACAAAAAAACAAGTAAGAAGGCTCTAGTCGAGTACGCTCGACTAGAAGATACCCTTAACCCTTGATCATACAGACGGACAGACGGTCGGGCTGACAGACATACACATATGTACATGTACTACTGGACCAATTCTTGATGGCTTCATATCTCCGGTGTTTCTTAACCGATTTTAATGAAATTTTTACAGAAGTTCATTATTTTGCTTATAGTTTGAATCCTCATTTTCAGTTTTTTGAAATTGAAAATTGAAAAGATTTTTTTGTTATCGATTACATGTGTATATCGTAAACGAGATAAGCTATCGAAAATTAGAAACAAACTTGTCACGCCTAGGGATTAGGAGAGCTCATATCCAAAATCTGGAGTCTCTAGCTTTTGTAGTTGCTGAGATCGACGCGCTCATACATCCAGACAGACGGACAGACGGACATGGCTATATCAACTCGGCTGTTGATGCTGATCAAGAATATATATACTCTATGGGGTCGGAGAAGCTTCCTTCTGCCTGTTACATACATTTGCACAAAACCATTATACCCTTTTTTTACCCATTTCATGGGTTAAGGGTATAAAAATGTAATAAACGCCGAGAAAAATATTTGTGAAATCAATTTCAATATCGATGTAGTCTAGTGTTCGCCTAAAGGATAAATAATAATTAAATAAGTTAAGAGCTGCTAGCTTTTCGCTCCGGCTAAGGTTAGAATCTATTTATTGATTTTCTATTTTATATGCATTATTTTTTCTTGGCACAGACATCTTCCCCTTTCCCATCCAAACACACACGTATGCGTATAGCCAACGAAGAACATTTTTATTGAGCAACGAAGCTCGGGCAAAAGTTTTTAAGGTTACGTCGACAAAATGACACTCGTTGCCATTCTTACGCTCTCACTCTCCCATTGGGACTATCTATGATATGCTGCTGGTTAAGTTAAACTTTGTTAGCGTAGGTACGCTTACCTAAATCAAACTTTCATTGAAATTTCCAAACACAAGTTATTTAAAGAAATTTTTGTATTTACAGATAGCTGCAACTAAAACACACGATGCACGCCATTCTTAAATTAAAACAAGTTTACATTCCAGCTATTATTCCGGAATATTTATTTTTGAACTTTACTTTTACTTTATTAAAAAAAATTTTTTGAAAGCGTATTAGTGTTTCGATTTCGACTCTTAAGATTGTTCTGCTTATCCACTTTATTTACGTAGAGCAGCTATTTCATATTTTATTTGTGATATGCGTACATTTGTTATTTAAACATTTTGCTTTTTTGTGCCTAACGGGAATATAACATGACAGTGTGACAGTACAGATTACCAGAGCGCTGTCGGTGTGTGTGAAAAATTATTGAATGCAATGTTGAGAGAAGGCACATTGGGGTCGGTTTTGGCTAATTGCATGCGACATGTTTTGATTGAGGTATACCACAGCAAAGCAACTGATAACATCACCAACAACAACGACAACTAACAAGTCTGAAAACTTCACTTGATTATTAAATAAACTGCGTTGTTTGGGTCGCTGGAGAAACGATTGAAAGCATGCGACAGTAAATTTTGTTAAAGTCTGCTAAATAAAAGGTCTAAAAATTTACCCAAAAATAAAGTTGACTAACTGTCAAGAGCCGCCAGGCAACAACTCAAGTGCTGACTAGTCAGAAGAGACAACAACAACGGTTGGGATGGGCCCTTCGTGTTATAAATTCGCATTAATAAATGTCAAAATGACAAAAGCCTCTCAACATTTTCTATTCCCTTGCCTGTTTGCCCTGCTGCCTCCAGCAGTCGAATGCTAGTGGATTTTTTATAATTTGTGTACACAATAAAATTGATTTGTTATTGTTGGGTTTTTCGCACTGTGATTGGTTTTTTCAAATAGGTGTCCATGTTCGGGTGTTAAATTGATGCTTTGACAGTGGCTAAATGCAAAAATCTAGAATTTTTTTTAATTATTTGTGAAGTGACGATTAAAGCATTTTATGCAATACACATAAAACATAAAATAACAAAATTTGGTACACCTAATGTTTGCTCTCAGTTTTTATGTACAACATCAAAAAAGTTGTTAATTAAAAATTGTTGGTAGGAACTCCAGATTTACCTAATATAATTCAATAAATATAATTAAATAGCCTATCAAAATAAAATCCACTGAAGTATAATGCTTTATTAGTAACTTAACGAAATATATTGATATTAAAATAGAATAGAATAGTAAGTCTATATAATATAATAATAGAATAGAATAGTCAGTCTATTATATTTTTATATTAATATATATTGAATAGTCAGTCTATTCTATTTTTATATCAATATATTTCGTCAAGTTACTAATAAAGCATTTACAGTAAAGTTTTTAAAAGTGTTGACGACGTAAGGACCATGAAAAATTTTAGCCATTAAATTGTGTCCGTTAAGTTGGAATTTAGCGACTCAAAACTTAATAAATATTATATAAATATACTTACTGTATTTATTTAAACAGCGTATAAGTTTAAACATATGCCAAGTATGTGTTTATAGAATTTGCTGATAAATCTAAATAGGTTTTGTTTACTGTAAAGTGTAGAAGATTTTCTATTTGTCCCAATTACACTTATTGCCCTTTGGGGCAATATGCAACTTTACTTGTTTATTGCAAATAAACCATTTCTCGCCTATTTCTGTAAATTTTCACTTGGCACATACATGTTCATGAAAGCACTTCAATCAGCCAGCCATAGGAAATAGCCACAATTCGGGCCGAGAGTTTCCGGAATTTTGTTGCACAGCAGCTGTCGCAATGTGACAAACATTTTTGCAATTACCCTTTTACAGTTTGCAGACAGTTTTTGGTTTTAGACAAACAGACAATTGTCAGCATTATATCTTAATTTTTTTTGTTTTACCGAATTGTTTTGTAAAGTTTCGTTTTGATATTTGGAAGTTTTATTACAGACGTTGACAGTAATATATATCATGTGCATTTGACTTCCGGTGGCTCTATTTATGGCTGTTCTACTTTTACTCCTACGCGTAAAGCCGCTCAACCCTTTTTGTAGTCTAACAGCACAATGTTCTTAGCTTTCTAGTGCTGGAGCAGTTGTTGTGGTCATGTAGAGATGATGTCGTGACACGCACAAAAGAAGCTCCAAATCAGTGTTTAATTGTTTTTTCGCTGACGTGTCAGCTATGTTGTCTATGTTCGATAACACTCTGCAAATGTGATAAAATAAAATGTTGTACAACTTTTTGTTTTGGAGACTTTAGCAACCCAGTTTTCAATTGCTTTATAATTTTAGAAATGCATTGATTTCTTTTTGTCTTTGGCCATGGTTAAAAAATGTTTCCTGCTGAAATTGTAAACTTGGGTACAGTTCCATTTGGTGAGGATATAAAATACATGTAAAATACAAAAATGTATTTTATTTCTTAAATTATGAAAATATACAAAAGTACGAAAAGTTTATTCCCTAAGACGAGCCCTAGTCATGATCAACATACAAAAATTATTTGGAAACAAGTTTCAAAGCATTAGCGTAACAGACAAAATGGTTAGTGACCGAAGAAAATTTTAATTGCCTGATTATAAAAGCTAATAAGTAAACCTTAAATTATGTAAATGTTGCTAAATACAAGGAAATTATTTAAAAATAATTTATCGTTATTCGCTTACAAAAACCCACTTGAGCTGATGGAAGAACCATCGTTAGTGTGATTTTATTTGCTTTGCCCTTGTGGTCAAACCTACATATACAAAATCCACTATGTGTTTGTATTTGTAGTACTTAAGGGATAAAACTCTTTTCACAATTCAAATTTGGCTTACTATGCCATTATTCATGACTTCCAAGTGGACTAAGTAGCTGGAATATAGTATTGTGGTTAGCGTTATTTACATGCAATGCCAAACACATATACAAGTAAAACAAACTCATGCGTGTGTGTCGATAACGGTAACTCGGCCGTTTGAGTGGCAATTTGTGCGAGCACCGAAGCGAATAGTTGCCAGCAAACACTCGGGAAACACACACAGATAAAAGGAGAACAAAAATTGCAAAGCGGTGTTTTTTTTTTAGATGAACTTGGGTCCATGCAATTTCGAGAATGCAATTTAAATGGTGTGCTCGAGGGAGTTTTCTTAAAATTGTATTATTTAATGTTAAGGAAAACATTAAATTAATTTTGATGGGGAATATATGCAAATTGTAAGTTTTAAAATGTAAAAATAATCTCAGCCTAAAAAAAAACATTTGTTGAAATCTTTAAAAATGTAATGGTCTATATAAAATTTCTACACAATTCTGATCTTAAAAGCTTTGCCATTTTTTATTCATTGTTGGTAAAAATTTGATAACAAACACACATAACTTTAAAATAATCGGCTTTACTTTAAAGTTTAGAATAATTTAAAAAAACAGAATTGAAAAATACATATAAAAAAAAAAACAAAATTTGATAACAAACACACATAACTTTAAAATAATCGGCTTTGCTTTAAAATTAGAATAAAATTAAAAAACATAATTGAAAAATACATAATACATATAAAAAATAAAACAAATTTTATACATATCAGCAAAGGTAGGCTATAATTCAAAACTGTTTTTTTTTTAACACTATTTCACTATTAATGTTTTATACATTTATTGTGTTCATCGCGCAAACTAGAAAATAAACTCTTATATGTATACTCCGCAGATAACTTCAGCAAGTAGTGATTTTTTGTATGTATTTGGAATAAAAATATTTTTTATCCTCTTCTTTCTGCATTATCCTTTATCATTATCATACATATATGTATGTATGTGTCCGCGAAAACTTTTGTAGCAAACAGTTGCGCAAACAAAGTACTAAGTCATAGCTTATTCGCCAGATAATCAAAATGTGTTTGAAAATAAAAATTGCACTTAATGTAAGAGAAATTAAAGAAACATGGCTTAGATAATGACCGCATCCGGCTATACAGCAAGTGTTTCATAAAATATTCATACACTGAAAAAAAGAACGTGTGTTCTTCGTTTTTCTAACTGTTTATTTTAATGTAACACCTTAATTCCAATAAAACGAAATGGAGGAATACCGTTCGAACTCAGTACAGCTCTATATATTGTATTTTTTTGTCTGCGCAATGGGAATCTTGTTCAATATTCACATGTGGTTGGTGGCATTCTCAGTTGGTCGGTGGCTGACAAACTACAAACCAGTCAACAGAAAGATCACCAGAATTGTTCACGTGAGAAACGCAAATAAGCTGCTTCTGTTCTAATTAATTCTTTATTGTTTACATTGTGCGTCCCGACAAAGTGTTAAATGGTCTGTGACCGAGCAGTAATATGTGCGTTTAACATTTGACTTAATTGGCATCCGTTCAGTAAAGGAAAGTCAATGGTTGATCTTATATCAAATTTTAATACCATTTCGTTTTTAAAATAAGAACGGCGGTATTAAGTAATCGTTCTTAAATTAGTAAAATAGGTTGGTGGCAGACAATTGTCAACTGATGCTCAAGAATTTGCATTGGATAAAACGGATCTATTTTCTCAGTGTAGCTTTTGGTTTGGATTTGGATTTTGGATGCGGCCATAACGATGTGGCCAAAAATCAAGAGGCAAACCAATGCACCAATGCAAATCCTGGTAGGGATTAACACCACCATTCCACTGTACCACCCCAAAGCCTGCGTGCGTGCTTTCTTTTTGGCAGCACGTTATGTAAAAGGCAGCTGCAAAGTAATTTTACTGGATCGGATGTTTGCAGAAAAATGAAAGGAAGCACAAACAGCTATCCAGTTGCACAAAAAAAAAACAAAGAAACGCAGAGAAAGAAAGTAACATTCGGAGATAAACAAAAAAACTAAGAGAAGAGGGATTTGGTCTCTTGATATGCAATGGTCGTAAATTTCGTCTGCAGCCCCTTGGACAGTTTAATTTTGATTTCCCCTAAAGGCAATGGCTGCGAAAATGGTGCGTAATCGGTCCGAAATAAATAATGACCAAAACGAAATCGAATATTGTGAATTGCAGTAACGAAAGCGACAACATCACAAGGAAAACAAGCACAACAAGGTACAAAAGCAAAAGTAAATGCGTTGAGCAGGACATTAAGGATATGTTAGAGCAATCGAATTGACTGAATTTGCAACAGCTAAAAGTACATCAAATATATAAAATGTCAAAAGAAACAAGCGAATGTAAAAATACATACACTCAGAAAAAAAAAGTTGTTTTAATAACCATATTCATGGTTAATCCAATTATTTTTGGTTTAATTATTTATCATTAAATATGAGCATATTAAAAAACGTAAAGTGTGAAGTGTTAAATTAATATTTACAATAGTGAAATCAAAAATTTTTGCATTTAAGTAAGGTATTAATTGATTAATAATAATATTTTTAGATTTGAATATTATACACATTTATATACATTTTATGTTTTTAACATCTTAGTTACCTTATAGTCAAATATGGACATTTTGAAATTTTTATTTACGTTTCATGATGATGTAAAACGAACAAGTAGGAAGGCTCTAGTCAAGTAAGCTCGACCAACGACCAACATAAGGACCAACACAGCGAAGTAAAAAGTAATGTAAAATTCGGTGAAAAAAAAGTGCTTTTTAAAGTTGCCAAAGTTGCTCAAGCTCAGCGCAACTAACATTATTTAATTGCGTTAATGGAGGAGGTTGCAATTAATGCAAATAAAATGCAAAGTGATTAAGTTCTACGCAGTCGGTATCGTCTAACTGCGTAGATGTAAAGGTGGCAGAATAGGCGACATTCTGCGAAAGTATTCAGAAGCTGGAGAATACTTTGTGCGTTGGAGCGACGAGAACGCTACAAGCAGAGACGCTGAGAACAACGGCGAGAGCGGCAGACGTGACGAACAACGGCAAAAAGAAGTACAACGGCGAGAGGAATAACGGCGAAAAGAAGTATAACGACGGAAAAGCGATCAACAACAACAAAAACTGAGTGTGTTCACTTTGCGCATCAACACGAGGTGAACAACCTAGTAAAACAGCAGACGTGAAGACAACAGTGATACGAAGTCAACGAAAAGAGGAATAACGGCGAAAAGAAACAGACATCTAAGAAGTTCGTCGGTGGCACATAAGACGTGAAGCAGAAAAAGAAGAGAGAAGTAAAACTGGCGATGATACATATCATGAAATCATTATCATTACCAAGTGCAGGTGTTAAAATAGTTTTACAACAAAGACTAATATATAAATTATTTCAATTTAGAGGACAACGACTTAAACAGTGAAAGCTCGTCTTACGGAGAAACAGAAGATTACGAGATGGAACCGACAAATAATCATACGACAGCTTCGGCATTCACAATAAGGAATATCGAGGACTCTCTTTTGATTTTTACCGGCAATGGTTCTCCAGACGTTGACGAAAGGCTATTTGATTTTTAACTGAATGCGGTGACAGTTAAGTGGAATGATATACAACAATTTATTTATGGTAGACAGTTAGTTAAAGGTGCAGCCAAATTATTTTTGAATAGTGAAACCGAAGTCAATAATTGGGAAACACTTAAGCAAGCATTAAAATCTGAGTTCGGTGAGAAGCGTTCGGCAAAAGAAATTCATAAATTACCAACATCTTTAAGTGAATATTTTTATGCAATGAAGAGCATTGCAAATCAGTGTAAGCTAGACGAAGAAAGTGCAATGGATTACATTATAGAGGGAATACAAGATTCTAAGCAGAATAAAAGTTGTTTGTATAATGCGACAAGCCTGAATGAGTTTAAACAAAAAATGAAGATATATGAAAGATTTTGTTCCAGTCATGAGCCTTAACAAAGGCCACAGACTGACAATAATCAAGGCAACAGTAATTCAGCGAAGCGTTGTTTCAATTGTGGTGGAAACGATCACTTCGCAAGAGAATGTAAGAATGTAGGATTCAAATGCTTTAAGTGCAATAAAGTAGGACACAAAGCAAATCAGTGTGAGGCAAAAATATTTAATAAACAAATTAAGAAGGAATCAGCAAATATTCAGCAGTGTCAGTCATTTTTCAATCGGGCTTTTAAAACATTCTTTATTGATGGCAAGCAAGTCACAGCTTTGTTTGATTCTGGCAGCGACCTGTGTACTATTCGAGAAACAATTTACAAGGAAGTTTACCCAGTTGTCCTTAAGTCGAATGTAAAAGAATTGTCTGGTATGGGTGGGAAAATGATTTACACGTTGGATTCTTTCATAGCTTCAACAAATCTTGATAGTGTCCCAATCAATATGTGTTTCCATGTCGTCCGTGATGAAGACAGTCTGTACGACGGAGTAATCGGTTGTGATATTTTTAATGTGGTGAGTGCATCGATTAGTTCAAAAGGGGTAGTTTTTCAAGCAACGGAGAAGCTTGATCAAAAACAAAATCATAAGTTAGCTCATATAAAACAAAAGACGAACATTCTTGAATTACAAAGCGCTTATTAACAACTGTTAACAGTCGATATCAGTAACAAGATAATTCCAGAAGTAGACATTGCACATTTAAAAATTAATTAAGGCAAATGTCAAGAAGTTAATTGAGGATTATAAGCCAGAGCAGCCGAAATCAAGTCCAGTCGAAATGAAGTTAATCCTCTTCGACGAAGTTCCAGTCTATCAGAGGCCCAGACGTTTATCATACATAGATAGTGAAGAAGTTGACAAGCAAATCAGAGATTGGTTAAAAAAAGGGATAATTCGTAACAGCGTTTCAGAATATACATCTCCCACTGTATTAGTGTCAAAGAAAGATGGTACCAAAAGGCTTTGTTGCGATTATAGAAAGCTTAATGAGAAAATTATTCGTGATAATTTTCCGATGATTTTGATGGACGACGTTTTACACAAGTTGCAAAAAGGAAAAGTGTTCACGACTCTAGACTTACGTAACGGCTTTTTTTCATGTTCCAGTAGGGGTGGATTCCCGCAAGTATACGTCATTCGTAACACCTAAAGGCTAATACGAGTTCTGCTTTGTTCCATTCGGAATTTCTAACTCCCCGGCGGTATTTATGCGGTATATTTTTGCAGTTCTGAGGCAGTTGATCGACGAAGGTACGATATTTCTTTATATGGACGATATCATAGTTCCCTCAGAAGATGAAGTGGAAGGTCTTCAAAAATTACAGAAAGTTTTAAACGGTGCACAGGTGCAACGAGTAGGTATATGATAGAGGTAAATTTTCATACAACGTTTTTGTGCCAAAATTGTTTTGAGATCAGAACCCACAGCTCTTCGGCTGTCGGGCCGAACGCGCTCTCAGAACTCTCATTCAATTGTAATATGCTTGCGATTAGATGCAGAGTGGCGGTCGACGGAGAAGGTTTGTTCGCGCCGCTTTGCTGTTTATATGAGTATGCATTTTACGTTCGTGGGTTCTGATATGTTCAATGTGGGTTCTGATATTTTCGATGTGGGTTTTCAGAACTTTATTTGAACTTGCCGCAATGTTTATGATGATGATGATTATTTTTTATTGCCTAATTTTATTTTTATTTATTTTATTCCTTTTCAAAATTAGTAATAAAATATATTGTTAAATAATAAATTTAAATTTAATTATGAAAAAATAAATTTAATTTGTTTATAAAAAATAAATTTAATTAATTATTTAAAAAAAGTTGAATTATTTCATTTAAAGAAATTTTTATAACATATTAAAAAAAAATTTATTTTAATATTAATAAATAATTTAATCGGCTATTATATAAGAACCCATTGTTATTTGCTTCTTGTTTGAAACACTTATTCAGTAGTATAACAAGCAGGCTTATTAGCTACATTATCCGGGTTGCTACCCAACTCATAAATAACATTAAAAGATTTAATGCTTTTGAACTATCTGTAGCGTTATCCGAAATGTTAATTAAGCGACAATTTAAGCCAATAAAAATATATAATTTTTAAAAATTTATTGACAAGCTAAATATAAGAAAGTTCATTTATATTTGAAAAGGGTATCCAACTGTCATCTGTCAGTTCATTATTTTTAGTGAAGCAAGCAAGCTTGCTGTGAGACTGTGTGTGTATGAATGTGTGTATTCACGGAGAAAAAGACAAATGTTCAAGGGTTTTGTAATTTTGCTCGTGGCAGACTTGCGCTGTTGTGTGCACACGCATTTAAATATTGTATGCGTATGTATATGTGCGCTTTGATTCTGCTGGAAGCGGTCAAATACAAAATAAAAATGATATTTGAACGCATGGACGACAATTCAATTAATTCAATTGAATTGTTGTGACCTGCCTCAACATTTATAATATGACTTTTCAAGAGGTATCGAGTTCTAGGGTTGAATATTTTTTATACATAGTTTTTATACATCTGTACATATGTATATATCAAATATATATAAATTTGTACATATTAAATATTTTTTTTATATAGTCTTACATATTTTATTTTATTAATTTGTCCAAACAACTTACATTTTACATTAACAAATATACAATATCAAATTGTTATAAATAAATAAATATTGTCTCCCAATTCAATAGACAATTTGTCGCATATCAGTATCTGCATTCAAGAGCCTAGAAAAAATACGAACTTCCAAGCCAGCCAAATTTCAGTTTTGCTATTTCTGGTCATACATACTCTCTTCACTTTTGATTCTATGACACCAGCAAACAATTTTGTCTACGCAACTGCCATGCACATGTATAAAAAAAGCACATGAACTGCAAAAGAGTATTTAAAGTGCAATTGCGTAGCGAAATTTATTGCTTGTGTGTGTTCTGTATGCTAGCGATTGTTTGAGTATCAAAAAGATTCAAACAAGCAGCAAATAACAATGGGTTCTTATATAAAAGCCGATTAAATTATTTATAAATATTTAAATAAATTTTTTTAATAATGTAATAAAAATTTCTTTAAATAAAATAAATCAGCTTTTTTTTAAATAATTAATTAAATTAATTTTTTTTATAAACAAATTAAATTTATTTTTTCATAATTAAATTTAAATTTATTATTTAACAATATATTTTATTACTAATTTTGAAAAGGAATAAAATAAATAAAAATAAAATTAGGCAATAAAAAATAATCATCATCATCATAAACATTGCGGCAAGTTCAAATAAAGTTCTGAAAACCCACATCGAAAATATCAGAACCCACATTGAACATATCAGAACCCACGAACGTAAAATGCATACTCATATAAACAGCAAAGCGGCGCGAACAAACCTTCTCCGTCGAGCGCCACTCTGCATCTAATCGCAAGCATATTACAATTGAATGAGAGTTCTGAGAGCGCGTTCGGCTCGACAGCCGAAGAGCCGTGGGTCCTGATCTCAAAAAAATTTTGGCACAAAATCGTTGTATGAAAATTTACCTCTATCATATACCTACTCGTTGGTAGAACTGAACCAGTAAAGCGTAAGGTCGTACAAATAAAGTAGTTGAAATTATGTTCGCATGCAATGAAATGTTCGCTGAATATACGATATAATTATTATTTTATATATTATATCAAAGAAGTTGTTTTGATTTAGGTGGCCTTAAAAGTTCAGTCCTACACATTATATATATTATAAATATGGCTCAACGGTAAATCATCGAATTAATTTTACTGATCAACTTTGTAGTTAAATCAACATGTTTGATAGTTAAATTAACTACGAATCATAATTTAAAGCCACAGTTTAAGATTAAGATTATTTAAGATTATTTTTTTTCTATAGTTGCTTTTCGTGTTGATTTTTCTCTGCGTGCACATAAATGTAATTTAATTAGCACACGCACGCCCTGACTGTTTCCTTTGAGTGCGTCCTTTATTTGCTTGCAATGTCTGTCAGCACTGGGAAGCTGCACGACATTTAAATTAGTTTCGTGATTTTGCAATTTATTTTGATTTACATACGCGTCGCTGGAAATATTTGCGTATACACTTTACTTATCCCGGTAATTGTTCGGCGAAAAGAAAAGGTCAGGATACCGACAACAACTTAAGGGATAGACTACAGGATGCCCTGACTACAGGATACGTGAAATGATTGACTGAAAATGCTTTTCGATGAGAACTTAAGTATAGCATACAGTGCTTGTCATCTGAATAGTATCACATGCAAATATGAGACAACTTATGTAGGTACATATGTATGGCTTTCTCTTTTTGGTTTTATGGCAGCTCCATGTGTGCGTCCAACACTATGCATGTACCTCTTAATCGCATTGTCATTGTAAGGTAATTAGTTACACCTTTAAGCCTTAATCAACGCAAAATGACCGGCTGTTGCCAAATATATATGTATGTAGTTGCTTGCCATGTTCGAGCGCAATCTACGAAAAGTCGATGTACAAATTGTGTGTGCATGATTGAGATTAACATTCTACTTCTGCAAAATAGCCATAGAGCACATATTTATGACCAAATACTCGCACATATGTAGATTCGATTTGTATGTATGTATGTATGTATAATATAATATTAATCAGAAGCAAAAATATAAGGCGTGCTTGTACGTGGGGCAAAAGGAAATTTGACTCAAATGAATGAATTCATTTGCAAATGAAGAGCACTAAATTACAATATATATATGTATATATGTACATATATGTTATGTGTGTTATGTCAGATTAATAATTAATTAATTAATAATAACAAAATATAATTACAACAAATTGGAAGTTTAAGCTAAAACTTCCATAATTGATACACATAAAAAATAACAATGTATGCCAAATTGTAATTCATTTACTTTTACATTAAAATAAATTACAGTGCCAAACAAAAATATATGTATGTTACAATAAATATGTAATGGACAATGCAAGCTATGATTTCGGCTAATGTTGGTGCATTACATTAGCAATAATTACACAATTTTTTGTCATTTAATACAATTTAATTTCGTGCGTATGTGCGGTTACCATTTTCATTATTTGTATTCAATTCTTTTTTCGAGCGAAAAGTTTCAGACAAGGACCAACAAATTTCCAATTAAGCTTCGCGTGATTGATGTGCAATAACTAGGTTAGTATGATTTTTGGTTTTTGCTCACAAACCAGAAAATCAGCAAATCGCAATCTCTCACACGTAAATTAGGTATTCAACATAATTCTGTTCTACAAAAACACACCAAAAACATATAAAATGTTGATCTTAATATGTATTTAATTTAATCAAAAAATCCTTCAGCCCAAACAATAATTATTAAAAAAATAATAAAGAACATTGTCTAAAATTGGGCTTTTCAGTTCAGGCAGTGTTGGAGGAGCCTGTGGTTTGCTCAGTGCTTGCGTTTCCATTTAAATGGCAATTTGGCAAAAGTTTTTTGATTAACCTGTTCATTATGGCTAACAGACGACAGCCATGAAGATGACTGCTAACAGCCAAGAGCAATATTTCTGTATATATACATATATACACGCACACAAACTCATACTGACAGCCACAATGACACACTTAATACATTAAGATATGAACAGCTTATAGAGTTTACTTGGCCAACACTAAATTTTGTGGCTCGATTTTTGTTGATCGCTCTTGTGGCTGGAATTTTACGATTAATGTTTTACGTCCCCTTTTTTCTTTGATCCTTATTGTTACAACTGGTTAAAGGTTTTTTTTGGCAAAAAAAAAACAATGATTTCTTTCAAGCTTAAAGTTTGCATTGTATATTTATATATACTATTAAAATTATTTTAATTTTTATTGCTAGAATGATAATCATCTCGCATCCAATAAGAGATATCAAGATCAAACTTACATAGGCATAGTTTCTTATGCTTAAACGGCAATAAGTCGACAAAGCGAAGAGAATATCGGAAAAACACACACACCTTTTACAGCTAGAAACCCCAAGTTTTCGAACATTTTTAAGGGTATTTACAAAATGTTTAAGCGTATTTACATATTATCAATAAAACTAATTGCTCAAATAAAACTCACTTTCTGTCTCTCTCTCTCTTTCTCTGTTTCATTATTTAAAAGGTGAATGAGATATGAAAGCGAAGCCCGTAGGTCTTGAAAAGAGTTGTTGAAAGTTGTAAGACTGGAGTCTCAATGACTTTTATTGTCAGCATTCATGCTCAAAAATGGGATTTGGAGCAATAAAACTTGAGTTAAGTCGCTGCTCTGAGCGGGGCAGGCGCATAAATACTATACCCTGTCATATTGTAGCGAGTGAAACGAATCCAAGGAGTGTGCGAAAAGTGGTTTTGGAGCACGAGCATGAGGTGGGGTAGTTGTAAAGGCAGTACGGCTGTTTGTCATGGGGCTTTCGGTATAGGTTTTAGTTGGACGGTGTTGATTGAAATTTACGATTTTTGGGGCTGGTATCTTCGCTGTTATTGCTGTTGATGTTGCTTATGCAGCTGATCGTCGGGTAGCCGTCGTCTATCGTCTATTGGTAGGCGACATTTTGCTTTGTCGCGGGCATCAGTTTTATGGCAAACGGAAGTCCCCGCGTTATTTATGGCTATACGTGTAAACGTGTATGTGTGGATATGTGTTGATGAGTGTTGGTGTGCGTCAGCTCAATTATAATTCAATGCGTTCGAATTCAGCTTTTTCGTTTATTTAATAGCCTTTTACGGTGCAAACGCCTGTGAAAACCCAATTAAATGTGACAGCTGCCTTTGACCATGGCTTGGCGTGATTTTGATAAATGTAGTATATTTATGTATATTACAAACACATATGTACATATACAATATATGTGTATGTCGTGTGCGTTTGGGCCATGGTATCAATTGTTGTTGCTACTTTAGCCGATCAGCAACTCTAATTTATGACACTTAGCTTTTGGTTTCAGACGTGCTATCGGATTTATGGTTCCAGCAGAAAGTTAGCCAGTTTATGCTGGCAAATCTATGCTGCTAATTCCTGATGCCGCATTCGATGCCAATGATAATTGACTTTTACAAACGACTCGGTCCAGCCCACAATTAGTCGAGCATAATGATGCGTCGTTATAGCCGTAATTCATCTAGGCGACTGGGCGGCATTTTCTTTGTTTGTTTTGTTATTTGTTTGCTCGGCTTTAATGAGCATAAATCATCCTACAACCAACGGCACAATGAATGCCATGGGCAATGTGTCTGAAATCAGCCCACTGTGCGTATGCGCAATATGATAAATATTTAAGGCGCTTGGCATTAGACATCATCGTGTGCCGTGTACAATCAGCTAAGGCAACAGTTTTTCATGTGTCACTTATGGCTGACAAATGCAAATTTTAATGCGACATGCCAATGACAAGTGCAAGCGAGATAGTAATATGCGCTTATTTTTATATGAAAGCATTTCTCACATTACCTTTCACCAAGAATTGAGTCCAAACATAAACGTGCGCAGTAGATTATGTTCGAGCTGGGTATGTTTGATAAGAAAAGTTTTTTAACATTATAGATACAAGGATAACTAAAAAACTAGCATATACCGAATGTAATAATGAACGATGAATCTTATATTGTAAAAGTATTTTCTTTATTTATTTTTATTGTTTCTTTAGTGTTACTAAAATTTTCATTTTAAAATGAAAACTAAACAGTTATTGTCAATTGTCTTAAATTTAAATTCCAATCCTGATTTAATACCTTGGCCCATTTTGATCAAAATTTTAGCCAAACTAACCCAATTTTAATTTACCTAACAAACTAACTGTCTTTAGACTTTCAACCTCAGCAGAGTATATTTCACTTTGTATCGCTCTCAATTGTAGCCGCTTTCTACCTTCTCTAATCTGAATTCTTTTTTTCTTTTCTTTTTAAGGCGTTGAAATTCTTGAGTGCTCATTTTATCAACGTGGAACTTGGTAAAATGCAAAAGGCAAGCAGACAAAAAAACTTTGAATGAAAAGCATAAAAATGATACGAGGAAAAAAAGGAACAAGTATATATATGGAAAAAGACACGCTAATAAGTCTGCAACGTGACACTTGGACGCAAAACTTCGGACAGACTGCCGCGGGCAGCAAATAAGATGACGATCAGGCTAGAAAAATGGCTGACAATTTTGCAGCCCCAGTTACCGCTTTACATTTCGTTTGTTACACTGTTACTATTACTGTTTTTGTGATGGCAAAATGTAAATAGCAGACGTGACGCTGTGAGCTAAATGTGACAATAAATGCCGGTGGTTATGTATAAATTGCTAAAGTGTGCGGAAAGGTTAACGGTTGCCATACGGTACGGCCAAATGCCTTAATAACAAACAAAAACAAGTAATAAGGCTATAGTTGATTAAGTCGACTAGAAGATATCATTAACTACTGTATTAATGCTTGATGGTTTTATATCTCCGGTGTTTCGCAACCGATTTTAATAAAAATTTTACACATGTTCTTTGTTTTGTGATTAGTTTCAATCTTCATCTTCAAATTTTTTTTGATTTTTTGTTATCGATTACATGTGTATATCGTAAACCTGGAGAGTTATCAAAAATTTGAAAAAAACTTTCTATGCCTAGTAATTAGGAGAGCTCATATCTAAAATCTGGAGTCTCTAGCTTTGATAGTAAATGGACTCGGCTGTTGATGCTAATCAAAAATATATATACTTTATGGGGTCAGAGAAGCTTCCTTCTGCCTGCTACATACTTTTGCACAAAACCATTAAACCCTTTTTTTGCCCATTTCAAGGGTATAAATAGGCAAGCCACTTGACAGTCGGGAGGCAAAAGCAACAAATACTTCCACGAGTCGTCGGGTATAGTTGCTGGGCCAACCGAAAACTTGCAACAAAAACATCACCCATACTGGTAACAGTTTTGTCAACACCAAAAAACACTCAGAGCAAAGTCCAAGTGTCTATTGCTTAGGCAGTGCTACGAAGACACAGTGAAAAACTGCAATAGTATACACTGTAACTGAAGTTGAACATAAGATGACAAGTACAATTGTTGGGCCTCCGTAACATGTCAAACATGTGGTAGATCTGAAACAAATGAGGTTAAATGATTCAGAAAAGCAAATACCATAGTGTAAAAGAGTGAGCATTAGCAAATATTTTGGTCTCAAACATATTTTCCTGATTATATAACTTTTATAACTCGACTATTGTGATTATTTAATCAATGCAACATCATATATAGACGTTATTTAATAAAGGCTGTGCTTGTCAAAACACACCTTTAAACCTATCTTGAGAGTGGATTTATATAAGTCGGGAACCTCTCAAAGAACACTCACTTGTTGAAGTTGTTTTCAGTTTGTTGGCCTTTGCCTGTCTTAACTGCGACACGTGGCAACGTGGACAGACTCAATCATTTGCATTACGTCCAGTCGATTAGTCAGATAATTTGAATATCATTAGGCACATTATTAAATAAAATAACCGAGCTCACTTCCCAAAGCTCACACACCTCCGCGCACAATTTTTCTCCTTCTTTTTCAACGTTTCTCTTTTTATACCCTTAACCCATGAAATGGGTGAAAAAGGGTATAATGTTTTTGTGCAAATGTATGTAACAGGCAGAAGGAAGCTTGCCCGACTCCATATAGTATATATATTCTTGATCAGCATCAAAAGCCGAGTCGATTTGGACATGTCCGTCTGTCTGTCCGTCTGTATGTATGAGCGCGTCGATCTCAGCAACTACAAAAGCTAGAGACTCCAGATTTTGGATATGAGCTCTCCTAATCCCTAGGCATGACAAGTTTGTTTCAAATTTTCGATAACTTTTCAGGTTTACGATATACACATGTAATCGATAACAAAAAAATTCTTGAATTTCAAAAACTGAAAATGAGGAGCCTTCTTACTTGTTTCACATATTTTCGTTATAATGAGCTTTTTGTGACTTCGACGAACACTTATGCCATTTGTCGCCATATTTATTTTAATGGTTTCTTAATCACTTTGGTGGCAAAAGCAGCAACTTTGAATATTCTTACGTACGGTTTTACTTCTTGATTTCAAATACATTTGCAACATTTTTCGGATGAGTATATATTTTTATAGGAAAAATAATATATTTTTTATATAATGTGTATATATTAATTAGTGAGACTTCGGTTTAATAAGGTTTGCTATTAATTCTCCAAATTTTGTTCCTCACATGCGAAATTAACTTGAGAGTGTATTAGATCATCGACGTTGTATTTCTTTTTCGTATAAATATATATGAAATGTGGTTAATAAATGTTCAAGATTTCGTTTACGCGACATTTATTTAAGAACTCAACGTTTTTTAAGTTATAATGGAACGAACTGCCATCCAATATCCACACACACACAAAGATGAACATACCAACACAAGCATACGATGTTTATATGTAAGAGTGCACTTTGACACGACAGTTTATTGAATTCACTGCTTGTAAAACACTTTGCATGAAGCGAAAATGTTTGCAAATATATTAAATTAAGCGACTTGGCGCAGTCGTCCATCTATATTTATCACCTGGGCCGAAAGCGGCCTGATCCTGTAGCGGCTGCTGCTGCTTCTTCTGTTTTTGCTATTGCTATATTTTGAGCTTGCCCGAGAGAAATGAGCTGCGTCCGGGACCCGGACACTGCAACTGCAGCAGCATCAGCAACTAAAAGCGTTGCATTCTTAACGCCTGAGCACTTTTTTTTAGCTCCAAACTGTCGACGGCTGACTACGAAGTACGGACAACCGCTGCACTATGGGGCATTTTGCCGAAAATCGGGCATTTATTAATAACTCGAGAAAAACAAAAGATATTTTGATTCGGTTTTTTGCTAAATATTTTTAAAAATCAAAGAAAGGTTTTTTAGAAAATAGGCGTGTCACCGCCCCTTTATTTATTATTTTATTGTATGCAATTTTCTTAATTTTGACCGTACTTGAATGAAACTTGGCAATTAAGAGTTTTATAATGATACTAATACCTTGGCAAAAAACAATTAAAATCGGTCAACTATATCCTATAGCTCCGAATCTATCGGTCTCAGTTCGGTTTCTCACATAAAAGCTTTGTTATTTTTTTAGATATCTTCACGAAACTCAACAAAAATATGTTTTATTAAGTTTTTCGTATTTGTGCAAAATATGAGCAACATCCGATCACTATATCATATGGCTCTCATAGGAACGATCGAAAAATAATTTAATAAATCTGCGAAAAACTCGTTTCTAATAGTAAAATTTCGGTTTAAAATTATAATTAATAACAATTTTTATGATATTTTTATGTTATTATAGAAAAATAGCATCATTCTACTTAGTTAGGTATTTCAGTGTGTGCCACATTTTTTACAATTTTGGTATTTTTACACTGAGGTTATGCTCTTTAAACTTAAATTTCTCATAAAACGGCAAAAACCGGCAAAAATAGTTATATGCACTGGATAGGGAATTAATGGCACTACAACATGGTGTTAACCGGTTTAGGAAGAATTAGGAACTTTTTTGTATAAGTCTATACAAAGTTGAAATTTATTTCTAAAAATTACCAGTGAAAAGCACTTTTTAAATACACAAGAAAAAACAAACCAACCAACAAAATGTGAAACAAATGATGCAAAACGCATAGTGGAGACCCATATTAATCACTTCCATTACCAATTTGTTGTTTGCTGTTTGTTAACTATTATATTTATTGAATTTTGCACAATGTTAATTTTTTCACTTTAACAGAGCGTTTTTTTTTCGCTGACAACAGCTGACTTTGAGTGTTAATAACATAACAGGGGTCTGTTAACTTAACAGAACTGTTATGGATCAATAAACTATGATCAATTTAAAACATAATTGCATTAAAAGTTTTTTGATTTTAGCACATGTGAAAATTGATTAAATGCCCGATTTTCGGCAAAATACCCCATAGTGCGCTGTATCCGGACGTGCATGCATGCCACGTAACGTACACTTTTTCCTGTTCTTGCTGTTTCTGTGCGCTGGCGCATTTCCTCATACATATGTACATAACAGACACACACGCACGCATATACATACAAAGGAAGGAGCATAACGAATTTTGATGCATTTCCTGTGCGAACGCTTGAGCGCACACGCGAAAAATTTATGTGCAATCTTAGCAAAATAATGATTATCTTTTATTTTTATGGTTGAGCTGCTGCTGGTTTTACCACCCATTGTGTCGAATTATTCTAACCGGCAAGTGAATCATAAAATTGCATAAGCTTCTAAATATTTAAAGCCATTTTACTACATTCTCTTTTTCCTTGCCACTCTTAAGTACCGCAATTATGTGGCAAATCATCGACAGACCGCCCACAAATTGATTGGCAGGCCACGCCCTGAAATACATACAGTGTTAATATATAATATGATTGTGTGTGTGTGTATGTTTGTAGAAATTGTGGCATGTAAGTGAGTTAAAGTGAGTGGCACTCCAGTCTCATTGATACATTCAGACACTTGAGCAACTCATTAAGCTGATACAAGTTATAAAAGCTCCTCCTCATTTGGGATAGTAAAATGATTCTCAATGTGTATTTTATAGTCATTTAGGGTACTTAATTTTGTTAATTATTGAATTGTGGTGGTTAGTTGTATTGTGATTTTTTTTAAAACTACCGCAATGGAAAAAGGAAATGTAGCTCAAAAATAGGAAATATTGTTTTAAACTTTAAAAAATAAGAACTGATTTTCTCTAAGTGATGTACAATTTGGGTAGAATTTTTGCTATTGAAAAACAGAATAAACATGAAAATTCTTGTATGTAATTGGTCTTAATTAAACTGTCTGTTTTGATCAGAATACTTGCCCATACTTGTTCTTGTTTATAACCTTTATTTCCTTTACTTCTGTGGAAATTTATATAAGTAAAATATTTTTCTTTTCTATTGTAGTTGAAAGTTTCAAATGTAAATATTTTTGGTTTATTAAGGTTATTTTTATTTGCTTATTTAAACAATTTACTTTGGCCTTGCAGAATCACTAAAAGAAAATTAAAATGGATCTTAAGTTCAAATGAATATAAGCCTAGATTATATGATATATTGAATTTGCTTGACGCAATACAAATTGACTTGTGCTGAATTATTAAACATTAACTGTTAAATATAACTTTATTGCTCAGTTTTTATGCTTATCCACAGGCAAATTGCGAAATAATTTAACCAAACAATGTACGAATGAGAGAAAACGCATTTCTAAATTCAGGACTTGCTTAATGAGTTATGAATTAAGTTTTTAAGCATGAAAAAACATTGTGTTAAGCGTTTCAATATAAGTTGGCGCCAAGAGTGACACGTTTCGCATTGGCATGGCATTTCATGATTGTGAAATATGTACAGCGGGAAACAGCACCATCCTTGGCATGCCTGCTAGCCGCCGTCAATAAGGAACCTTAGCCTTAACGCAAGCAAAAAATGATGTATATATATATATATATGTGTGTGTGTGAGTGTGGCGCGTGTAAAACTTTCAAAGGATAACGTCACTCAAGTACGCATTGGAGCATCGCAAATGACGTAATGCGGCGCTGGCATAAGTCAACGACTAAAGAGATAGGATAAAGGTGTCGAAGCGCAAATGGTCTGGGCTCATTAAATTTACAAAACTAATTGAAATTGCGGCTGCCGACTGTCAACCATAAATTCCAATTAAACGCTGTGGAAGTGAAGAGTGTAGTAACAGCATGAGAAGCAGCGGCGGGTTTAAAAGCACTACCCAACCCCCTGCCGTGTCTGTTTTGGTTTTGATTAAGTATACAATCCGCCTGCAGCCATGCAGAATGTGGTTAGTTCTGCAGCAGCATACATCTAATAGCAACATCAGTATTCGGCATCCAATACCAAACACAGTCCCAATTTTACTTCATTTCCATTTTTATTCCTATTTCCCATTTCGTATTCCAATTCATTTGGCAGCCAATGCACTTTTTTTTGGGTTTGCATTTGCGTTTCTATATTTTTTATTTTTGGTTCTATTTTTGGCAATGTTTGCGTTTAATTGTTTTATTATCCACAAAGTGCTCACCATCGTGCACACGGCAACGCCCTTTGTACATACACTCCCCCTCTTCTTCCACCTCTCTGCTTCGGAGCTTCGGTGAGTGCCCAGTTTTTGGCACTGCTGTCGTTGACCTCGTTGGCTTTGCAGCTACTCATATATCCTCTAGATATATGTCCGTTAGTGCATATACAAACACATATAACTTTTTTTTTCGTTCTTTTTCGTACACTTGTCGAAGTCAGCGTCTCCTGCTGTCTGATATACGAGCGTATGGAAATTTTCTGGCTGCTAAGAAAATTATGCCAAGTGCATACTTGAGGCGTGGCCTGACAGCCGCAGCAACAGCAGCAGGGGTAGCTGCAGCGACAGCTGTGGCATCCGCAACCGCATGCAGCGGTTCCTTAGGCACGTCATCAGTTCTTAATAATGCCACACACTTGAAACGAAACGAACCATACTACTGTCTGCTGCCACCAATTTTTAATTATCATTATACAAAAAACTCATTATTTATTGGATTTGCTGGCGTCATGTGTTTATTTGCCCTTTTTTTATTTCTTCACTGAAATTATATAAATTATATTTCGTTGTTATTTCCCATTTTTACGAATCCTTGAGGGGCACGTGTCAAAAGAGTGACAATGAAAGCCAACTTAATTAGCCCATGAAGATATCTCTCAACAATGGATTTACTGAACTGAACTGAACTCAACTCAACTGAACTGAACTATTGCACAAAGTGGCTGTGTAAGCCTGGCTTAAAAAAAACATTTAGCTGCCACATATATACCATAAAACTTGTTCAACAAAAACCAAAAACCAACAATAAACAGCCCAAGTAAAAGTTGTGGCATCTGTGTCCGGTGGTTGGACAACTACTTAAATGAAAGCAAAGTAAGTTTATGGGCGCTATTTACTTTATTTTTTTTAATGTAACCAGTTTAAGTCTTTTGGCATCTAAAAATCAATTGTCCAGATTTTATTGATAAAATGAAGGTGTGCAAAACGTATTAGGAACACTTTAATTGTTAAATGTGTACAATTGTTTTGTTTATATATAAGAAAAGCCATTAATATTATATTATTATATTGTTGAATTAATGAATTGAATTAGTAATTGATCCTTCAAAAAATGAAATATATTTTTAAAAACTAAACTTTAAATTGATTGCAAATAATGTTTGAATCGTAAGTAACCCAGTATAAGATATAAATATATATATTTTTTTATTTAGACATGCAGTTTATAAGAAACATGAGTCATAATTCTCAGAAGCGTTAAAAGTAGAATGCAAAAAATATTATGCAACGTGATTTAAGCAGCGAACTCATTTTTACTAAGCGGGTGCCTTACCCATTGCGTTATTCCTTAACATATTTTCAAATTAAGTTAGTTTTGATTAAGGCAAAACTTAATATAAAAAGTCTTTAAATTAAATACCGTTCATACTAAAACCTTATATTAAAATCATAGTGTTAAAGTGGGCACATACCTAAATTTAAAAAAGCCGATTCGAATCGAAACAATAAATACAAAGTAAATTAAGAACTTTAATTTTATGACAATATACTACATGTGCACATATTCAAAGCTTAAGTTAAAGCGAAGTTAAACTTAAGTTATCTCAATATCTTCATTTAAAGCTACAACATGGAAATACCTTACTGATCATATTTTAGCCATTTTAAAAATATACAACAATAGTTTTAGCCATAAATACATTGCAGTTGGACCAAGTGTGTAACGCACGACTTTGTTTGTTTGTTTGGCCCAACCGAAAAATGTGGCAAAAACCTTCTGATTGCGTGTGTGTATGAGCGTGTTGTGAAAACAATGAGAGAGAATTTACATGCTCTTCAGGTGGTCAAGGCATGAAAATGTGTTGAGCGTGTTGTGTTTATAAGTTAAAGCAAAATTCATGGAAAACATAAATTTAGGCAATCTGGACACATAACTTATGACTGGTACCCTCAGCACGTTCACTTCAATACAGTTGACTTGCCAGCCTGTTAATTTGCCAAATAATTTTCGAACTTCTACCATAGCAACAGCAGAGCCTGCACTAACTCACTAAGAGAAAGAAAGAGAGAGAGAGAGAGCGAGAGGAGTAACTCACATACGCACGGTCGACACGCCTACTTAGCCAGGAACTGGTCAGTGTGAGACCCAGGCTTAAACGTGCCAAATATGCATGCAGTAACAAAACAAACGAACGTTAAGTGGAAAGGACTAAGGGACCAAACAAAACAAGTAAGAAGGCTCTAGTCGAGTACGCTCGACTAGAAGATACCCTTAACCCTTGATCATACAGACGGACAGACGGTCGGGCTGACAGACATACACATATGTACATGTACTACTGGACCAATGCTTGATGGCTTCATATCTCCGGTGTTTCTTAACCGATTTTAATGAAATTTTTACAGAAGTTCATTATTTTGCTTATAGTTTTAATCCTCATTTTCAGTTTTTTGAAATTAAAGAATTTTTTGTTATCGATTACATGTGTATATCGTAAACCTGAAAAGTTATCGAAAATTTGAAACAAACTTGTCATGCCTAGGGATTAGGAGAGCTCATATCCAAAATCTGGAGTCTCTAGCTTTTGTAGTTGCTGAGATCGACGCGCTCATACATACAGACGGACAGACGGACATGGGTAAATTGACTCGGCTGTTAATGCTGATCAAGAATATATATACTTTATGAGGTCGGAGAAGCCTCCTTCTGCCTGTTACATACATTTGCACAAAAACATTATACCCTTTTTTTAACCATTTAATGGGTTAAGGGTATAAAAAAAGGAATGGAAATCCAAACAGCATTATTATAGTTATGGTTATGTACATATACATACATCAATGTATTTATCGAATATGTATGTGTTTTTGCATGTTTGCTTAATTTTGAGAATACAACTTAGCTAAAAAAGGAAAATCATACTGTTCTTATGATTTCCTAACAGCATTTCAGAAGCTTCCACAATTTGTATTCCCTGATACCGAAACTAAGACATTTAGACTTACAATTTTGTTAATAACTTGTTCGTCAGACAAAGTGTAAACAGATTCCTTAACACTCGTTTTGTTTGGTACCGCTCTATTATTTGGTTTACTTTGCTGATTGCGTGAGAAATTTTGGTATTGGGCTTTTTTTTTTTGGCTGAGTGGCAACGTTTGAAATTACGTCGGTAGGTCATGTTTTCGTACCATTCATCAATTAGCGCTGAAGATTTAATTGTGGCACGTGTGAACTTAATTAAACGGCATTAGTTTTGTTATTGTACAAAGGGGCACAACACACATATGCACACACGCATGTACACACACTTACCTTTGAATAGGTATATTTGTTTAATTGGTTTGCGGGTGCCCGCCAAAAAATATGCAATTAAATGCCATCACTTTGTACGTGAACATGTTAGCAGTCCAATTAACTTTTCAAGCATACGTTTTGCAATTTGCAGTTTTCGGCTTTAACGCATATGCACTTCTGGACACTGGCTTAATATGCAGGAATTTCTAATACCTAAACCCACTCCATGATCTATTTTTTTTTATTAGACTTATTTACTGCTTTACATTAATTAAAAATTATATACCTATAAAGTTTGGTATTGTTAGCGGCACATATTTAAAATTATAATTGTCCTGGTAGCCACAAAAAACACACATTGAAATTCTAATTAAATTTCAATGGGAAAACTTAACAATGGTTATATATTGAGTGTATAGTGTTTTTAATGTTTTAGAAGTATAATTTAATCGCATTTCATACTTGACATTTTTGACATCTGCGATCAAATGAATGGATAAAAAGTTTTGAGCTAATAAGATTATCTTCTCTCAGCTAACTTCATGGTCTCCCGTAATAAAGCATTAAAAATAACTTTAAATATTTTACAAATTGCAAAAGTGCATTATGCGATCGTCAAAGTGAAATAGTATAGCTAAAATGCCATTTCAAACAAGTATAAAGGCTTCAATCGAGTAAACTCGACTAGAAGATATACTTAACCTTTGACGTTACACATACGGTCATACCTACAATACTGTACCTATGCTTGATGATTTCATATCTCCTTCATAACAGGCAGAAGGAAGCATCTCCGACCCCATAAAGTATATATACTATTGATAAGCATCAACAGCCGGGTCGATATAGCCATGTCCATCTGTCCATCCATCAGTATGTATGAACAAGTTAATCTTAGAAACTATAAAATTTACAAACTCCAGATTTTGAGTTTAGCTCTCCTAATACCTAAGTAAATTTTCAATACACATATATTTCATAACAATACAATATTGAATTTTGAAAATCAGTGAAGTTTTTATTAAAAGTTGTGCTGATTAAAATCATATATAATGCATATATATATATATATATATATTCATATGTATATACTTTATAGATGTGTATTAGAGCGGGACGATTTGAAGGGTGCGCAGGACACCCAAAATTTATATATTCTGAAAAAAATTCAAAATAAATCAATTTCGATTCAGCAATCGGAAGTTCAACATTACAGACAAAGAAAGCAAAAATGTGTGACTTATATTACAAGCAGTTTTTCGTCTTGCAAAGTCCGAATACTTGACCAGTTTCTCTTCAACAGAACAAACAAAAAAACAAACAAACAATAAGGTACAAAACATGCCCTTAAAATACGCTGGATAGCAAATTTGTTCAGAATGACTTAAAGAATAATATCTGCAAATGTGTTTTTCGAGAAAAATCGACCCGTCCTAGTGTATACGATGAACAAACTAAATATTTAACTGTTTAGTGTAAAAAATGCGGTTGTTGGCGGGCAGCAAATATCTAAGCATCATTTAAATTTTGAACAATTTTGCCTGAAGCACCGGAAAACTTATTCATGTGACCTTTAACGGAAACATGTGTCGAATTTGGAGTATGCAATTCACGTCTGCTATTGTTAGTGTTTTTGAAACCACACACAATTTTATCTTCGGAGTTAGGCCCACCATCCGCTACTCGCCAGTCGCCAGCCAGCCTAACCAAAATTAAAACGAAAACATAAACTTATATACTTAAACCCGGGGATGGCGTTCGGGGAGTAGCTGCAACAATAACGGCAAATAACAAGCAAGCTTGAAATGATAAACATTGGAAAATATTGCACGCATTTTGGTCAGCGTTTCGGTTGCAATGCAATGCTAGGGTCCAAGGAGAAGTCAAGGGGAATGCGAGCTAGTTACTATAAAATTACTTTAGCAACAACATTTTAAATGCAAGCAAGCTGCCTAATTCACTAGTGCACAAACAAAACGTGATGCCATTTGTTGTTGTTGGCTTGTTATTAGAATTTTGGCCAGGTTTTTTGGGCTCTCTCTGGCATTACACTTAAATAATGTAAATATAATTTTACTGTTTTACCAGAGAGTTCGTTTTAAAATAGCTGCATTTTATGCCAGGCCATGTTTGTCCATTATGCCATTAGTTTTTGGGGTTGTGAAGCTTGCCCAGGTGACAATGCAAATAATTACCTTACACAATGTACACTACGCCATTCAATGAACTAAAACATGCAACAAAAGCAAGCACAATTTGCACTTGGTATGAAAGTGTCTGTGTGTGCGTGTGCCTTTGTTGGTACATTAAATAAATCAGAAAGAAATTAAAACAACATAATAATGGAGCAACACTTTTTGAGGAAGAAGCGTCCCTAACATTTCCCGCTATCCTTGTTTCTGTCCTCATGGGTGCTAACTTCAACCTATGTGCTTCATCCCCCTTCACACAAACAAAAACAAACACTTCGGTTTCCTTTTTAGCAAACAAAATAGAAAACGCGACCAACGGACTTAAAACAAAAATTAAAACGAAAACATAAACAAGCAGGACGGTTCGAGTAAGCTAGACTAGGAGATACCCTTTTAAGCTTATGGCTGCACTACTGCATCAAATCATGATGGTTAAGGTTAAAGTCACCAAATCTCCGGTCCATGTCAATTTCATCGAAGATCTAAAATATAATAGTTAATTTTAATCAAACTTACAAACAGATTGACAAAATAATACGGACTAGGTTATAGGGACTGTTTCCTTTCTATCTGTGTCTTTTTTTTTTTTTTGTGCACAACTTTTATACCTTTTATCCGCCATTTCATGGTTACAGGGTATAAAAAGAAAAGTAACAGCATCAACAACAACAAATGGAATCTGGGGAATGTTGTGAAACAAGCTAAAGAAATTTTTCGCAACTAGATGCAAAATAAACTTAATTTACGTTTATTTGCGTTGACGAATGTTTTCAAAGGAGTACAACTTTTAATTGCAATATTTATTTTATTTGCCGACGTTTTAACCACATTGGGTTAATGTAGTCTGTTTGCTCTTTTGGTGACGGTAAACAGAATACGAGTATACTACGTCAGATATTTTGTTGCCATCCATTTCTTTTTGATTGAGTAAGGTATGAAAGATGACTTTGCAAAGTATACAGCTAAATCTCAACTGATTTTTATATTTAAGATTTCAATCGATTGGTTTATATTGTATATAAATAAACATAAGTTAGTTAAGTAATGTAAATTTTATTATATGCATGAAATAGAATTCGACACCTTATTTGCGAAATTGTTTACTTGAACGGATGTCGGGTAGTCAGCCGACAACAGAGCTCAACGACCCAAGTCAGTAAACTTTGGCGTTCAGCTGAGGTGGCAAAGGTGACACCACAAGCACCGGCAAGAACGTCGTACCATAGCCGGCGAAGACGGCCGCTATGAATGCAAGCGCTCAACGTTTCCCACGAGCGTCAGCATTTTCATCATTATAAGAGTTTTCATTATTTGTTAAATTGTAGTCTTTAAGTCAGTCTAAAATAGCCATCAAATAAACTGGACGTACAATCAACCCATCAGTACGAAGTGTCTTTATTTTAGTTACTCACAACAATGCCAGACGCACCGTCGGCATAACAATAATAAATGCACTTATTATTAACTCAACTGTATTTATTAATGCAATGTCAAACCAACAAGGCTTCGAAGAAGCAATAACATTATTCAATAAGGATATACACTTATTAATTTGTATTAATTTGTTTTCTAGCTATTTATTATGTTATGTTATTGCTGCATCAACCGCGATGCAGTCCCCAATGATTTTACTACTATTTTTACTCCATCGATTACTCAATTCTTCTTTATCAACTACAAATGTTAGTTTTAGTATTAAGATTTCGAACTAGTGAAATGTTCAGATCCGGGTGTCTCAAAACACTACTATACTTCTTGAGTTGCTCTTAAATTGATAATTATTAAGTCACTATGATTTTCTGATATTTTCTACATTTTAATTCAGCTGCGATCAAATCAATATCAGCTTGAGTTGCATGCCATTTAAATTGCTGCGGCAGCCACACAGTTTGCTAGTTGAGCTCTCTTTTTGTGCGTTCTTTGTTTTTGTGACAGCTGCAATGGAATTCATGTTTGCTAGCTCGCCAAATGAACCAATAGAAAATGGTGATCCTTTGTGTGTCGCATTTTTTCGCAGTAAACACAAATTGCGCTTGGGACAAGTTTGCATTCGGGTGCAGTTGTGTCCGTATCTCTGTGTGTGTGCCAAAAAGCAGGCTAGGAAATATTCGCATAGGCACATTCATATTGTAATAGGTTAAATTGGCACTCGTTTGTTTAAATATATTTTGTAAGTGGTTTGGTTGTATATTGATATTATTAAAGAGCAGCTGCTGCGGAATTTTGAAAAAAAAAAAATTAACACTTCCAGGAAAAAAGTTGATTGTCACGAAGTGTTCTGTGTGCGGCTTGCAATAATGGCTGTCTAATTATTTTTTCTAAAAAGAATGTCTGTAGGTTGTGCAACGGCTTTTGTGCGAAATTGCTTACTTTTTAATAGCCTTGTGTATCTTTTCCATCTCTTTTTTTGTTGTTCCACTAACTGCAGTATTTTCATTAGGGCTATTTTGATGTCTAATTTGCATACGTTTTTTGTCACAGCTGGTCGAGGGGCCGTCGCTTTTCTACGAGGCGACTGACACGTTAAGCATTCAAGGGATTGTTTTGCCAAACGCCTCTTCACACATTTTTTAGGCATTCTCACAATTTCTCTTCTCTTCTCGCTGCACTTTTTGTTGTCAATTGTTTTTTTTTGTTGCTTTTTTGCTTCTGTTGTTATTCTGACTCTCAGCTCTTAGCTCGTAGCTCAACTCTGATTTGGGCCTTGTTTGCTGACGTTTTGTACGGGCCTGGCCTGTTTCTTTTTGGACAACTGTCGAGTAGTAACACTAATTCGCATGCATCCAATAACAAATGCGAGTGTGCATGCTAACACCTCCCACCCACTTTCTTGTTGGATTTTCAGCTACATTTGTGCCAGCGCAAAGCTAAACGCCTGCTTTTAGTTAACTTGCAATTTTCTAGCCATATCCATTGAAGTGTATTTGTTTTGTGTGTGTGGGGGAGACAACTGCCTCTGTAGTGTGTTTTTTTTGGAATTGTATATTTGTATTCCTTTGTGTTGTGCATCTAAATGCTTTAGTTAAACTAACTAATGTTTGAAGGAAATTTGGTTTTTAGATTCAATTTAATTATTTTTTGATTACTTAATTCACACCTTAGATATAACTGAGCTTTTTTTAAAATGTTATATTAAATTTCTAATTGTCAAAAACTTTGTTAAACTCTGTTATGCTCCCTTTTTATTTTGAATACATTCGTAATAGAAAAAACTGAAACTATATTTATTTTTCTTTTTTACACTTGACCCATTTAACTAAACAATTTTATTGAATTGCTTCTTTTTGATGTTTTTTTAAAGAAACTATTTTGCTCCCTTATTTGCATAATTTTTTCTTTTGTCAGAAGCTTTTGTGTACATTTACTGCTGTACTTACCAATGCCTTGGTCGCCATGGCGTACGTGAGTTCTTCTGATTTCACTTATGCTTTTTAGTTTTAGTATCGATCGCACATTTGATGTTTCTTCTTCTTTTGGTACTACTACTAATACTTAGTTTTTTTTTGAAATACTTGAGTCTTATGATCCGACACTGCGTTTTGCCATTCACACGTTAACGTTATTGATATTCACTTGAAAGTTGGAGTTGAGATCGCGCACGAGTTTTTTGCGGTATGCTTATCGTGGCGATAATGTGTTACCAACAAGTGGTAGTAGAGCTATTTATATTGCTGCTGATGTTTGCTGACGCAGCGCAACGCTTCAAAGTAGGCAGCAGCTTTTACATTTATACTACAAAAAAAGAACAACAAAATGCTGTCTATTGTTAGATATGCCACCTGTTTGCAACTGTATTTGTGTGTGTGTGTTTAGTTGTCACTGGTTACCCGTTATATTGCTGATGGGAAAAGCCCTTTGCCGAGTGCCAATTTGTTGCTGCCAACACGCAATTATTAAATGCAATACACGAATACCAGTTGCTCTTATCTCACTGGTCTGCGCAAATTTTATATATATATATGCATATATATTTATGTATACATAGTTTCAATGGAGCAGTGATCCACCGAGCAGGCGCAAAAGAAAATAACATTAGACATTAAAACAAACCCAGACTCACAAAAGGACTTCAGTATATAGAAAGCATGCTTCTGCAGTGGCAACAGCTAACTGGGCAGCAGCCCGTTGGCTTCATTTGCTTTATCATACTGGAACGAACAAACAGTCACGCTCATAATAATAGATACCCTGGTTGCCCCTATTACGTAGTTTTGGAAATATTCCGCACGTTGATAACATTTGCATTTTGGCTTGATTTATGAGCCATCGCCACTACAACAAAAACAACAACTGTGTAGCGTTAAGGCAAATTTAATCATTTCCATGCTTACACTTCAAACCATATCATGCCACGTTTAATTCAAGCATAAAACAGCATATAACGCCTATTTTTACCATAATTCAAACCATTAAAACTATATTGAATTTTGATTTAGGTTAATTTTTACACATGTACATATTCAATTAAATTGCTTATTGAATGGATAAGAGTTCTAAGTACTTTATGCATCTATTTGACACGATAATATCGGGGTAATCACTCGAAGGCTTATGCCACGCTTTATTGCTTATGTCTGTTGTGTGGTTGAATAAGCCGCAAAATTGTGTTTCAAATTATTTTTACTTTACAACTGGTTATCTTAAAATACTTTTTTAATTTCAAGAATTGTTTTCTAAAATTTTTGGTTTATTTTTATTTTATTTTTTTTTATTTTCTAGTACTACACAAAAGTAACTTGCCGGGAAAATGTCCGCTTGGAAAATGATTTGCCCCAAACGAACTTTGTTTCCATTTCAAAAGCACAGAAACTTTAACCTTTATTATGACAATTACTTCTCCGTCTACTGGATGTATATGTAGATACTAGTATCACTCAATATATTTTTATACCCTTAACCTATAAAATGGGTAAAAAAGGGTATAATGGTTTTGTGCAAAAGTATGTAACAGGCACAAGGAGGCTTCTTCCACCCCATAAAGTATATATATTCTTGATCACCATCAACAGCTAAGTCGATTTATGTTGACAAACTTTTCCAGTTAAAACATTGAAAGGATCCTTTTATATATTGTGAAGATTTTGTGTTGGTTAGAAAGGTTTCAAAGGTTTCACATCACCATTCAGTTTTGGGATTAATGTATATTTTGGGATTTGTTATATACAAACACATATACCCAACTTTTATTAATATTTTGTATACCCTTTAACCCAAAAATGGGTAAAAAGGAATATAATATAGCCATGTCCGTCCGTCCGTCCGTCCGTACGTGAGCACTCCTTATCCTTTACAGTTATAAGAATATAAATGTATAAAAAGACAAAAAATACGCTGATAAGTTATTGAGCGTATGTTGTACTTTTGAGCTCATGTGTTAGTTCGTAATCAACCTTCAAATGAAGCACATCGTTTTTATATTATAAATAAAGAATATTATTACTCTAAGACCGAATTTGCTGGAAGCCTCTTATAACCTTTTTCATCGGAAAAGTCTGTGAAATTTTTATTAACGTCGGTTCAGAAAGACAGAAAGCACCGGTATAGTCGTGCAAGTATATGTTAGGTCAAGGGTTAAGTTGAGCTAACTCGACTACAGCCTTCTTACTTGTTCTTACTGTTGTAATCTGTTATTTTAGTTACAAGGTTTTTTTTACGCTTATTCAACCTATAAAAATTTGTTTTACCTAATTTTTAGCAACGAATATATGCATGCATATCAAATGTATATATGAATGACCGAATATTCAGTAGAGTATACTTTAGATCGCTTCATGACTGCATTAAAATATTATGTGTTCCAAAGACAATCGAGTGCCCATGTAATACATACATATGTCAAAAGTCTATCGCGAGCTAGCTCACTAAAACATAATATTAACGATTTGTCTCCAGCTAGGCGGACAATTCCTTTTTGCGACCATATTGAAGTTCGAACATCGTATTAAAAATCAAATAAGTTGTGCAAATGTTCTTGTAAAATTGGTGTAAATCTGCTTCTAAGGGAATGCACAATTAAAAGAAATTCATTAGAACTTCCAAAAAAAACAAGTAAGAAGGTCGAGTAAGCTCGACTAGAAGATACCCTTAACCCTTGACCATACAGACGGACAGACGGTCGGGCTAACAGACACATATGGCTGTGTACTTCTGTACCAATGCTTGCGTGTTTCATAGCTCCCGTGTTTCATAACCGATTTTAATAAAAATTTCACAAAAGTTCATTATTTATATTTATATATTATTAGATTTTTTTGTTGTCGATTACATGTGTATATTGAAACCTGAAAAGTTATGGAAAGTTTGAAACCAACTTGCTATGCCTAGGGATAGGGAGAGCTCATATCCAAAATCTGGAGACTATAGCCTTTGTAGTTCCTGAGATCGACGCGTTCATACATACAGACAGATAGACGGACATGGCTAAATCGACTCGGCTGTTAATGCTGATCAAGAATATATACACTTTATGGGGTCGGAGAAGCTTCCTTCTGCCTGTTAAGGGTATAAAAACGTTAAAAATTAGAAACGTTGTATTATATCAGAGCGTTTAATGTAACAATGGTTCGAACTTCTAGCTTCCAAATTTTAAATATATGATCGTCCACGGTACTATGATAGTACAATGAACATTTTCGAATTATATTAATTTGAAGAGTTGACTTATATATATATATATAATACATATTACATTCAAATATTACTCATATGAAATGTTCATATAAGACCTCTATCGTTAAACATCTCGGATCACTTAAAACCAAGACGCCTTTTCAATTAGAAATGTTAGCTGTATTTTATTTATTATGCAGTTAGCTCTGATGTGAAACGAAAAAGCTTAGAAATTAAAGATAGAAGCCTGTTTTCAATTTGTATACCAGTCATACTCTTATTATAAAAATGCAAAGCGTTGGAATTAAATATGAACACCTAGAGCAAAAGCCACATTAGAATTAACATGAACTGAACAAATAAAAAATTTGCAAATTCAAAAAAATCCGCTCACAATAGTCAACCGATTTTTATAATTTATGAATAGTTTTCTTAAATTAAGAATGGATATTTTAAGACCGCCGTTCTTTTCACACAAAATGATCTACTTCTACCTATTATGTTTAAATTATTTTCGTGTTAACAAATTATTCTATAAACACTGACTAGAAATTAGTCTATAACATTGGGTAAACAATAAAGGATACATTCTTTGCGAAATTGATAAGATATTTATATGAATAAAACATTATTTTCCTTGAAAGTGTCTAAAATATAAATTTTTTATAACAAATTAATTTTGTCCTATATATTTTTTTGAAGATATTTAGCAGAACAAAAGCCATATTAATTAATAGTAAGATAAGCACGTCCACAGATTTATGCTACCCCTGGAACTAACTGTCAATTTGCGAGCGTCCACTTCACATGTCATCCCGGGGAACAGCAGCGGTCGGGAATAAAATGTCAAAAATTGTCATGCGGCTATAATGCAAATTAGTTAGTTTAAGTCAGGGTTTCTCAAAGAGACCTTATAACGGAACAAACACCAATACAATTAAAGAAATTCACACATATATTTAAGACATTTATTTTTTTTATATGCCTGTGCATTGAAAAAAAGAAATATGCGTTTTCAATTCAAGATTTTTGTGTACATTCTCGTTTAAAATGACTGTTATAATTAATATGTCTGATTGAGTCAACTAATATATAGAAAAGTATTCATTGCTCTTAATTTGTACAATTTCATTCTAGTACTTATTCTTCTACAATAAAAACCGTCGATAAAGTAAACACAAAGATTTATTTAGGTGTAAGCTTGTGGTAAAACCAATAACAAATTGCATTGATGCCGGCTGCTGCTACATTGAAAAAAATAAAAGTGAAAGCAAAGCTAATTTGTTGAGAACAAGCAGTTATTTAATCAAGAGCGACATTTAAGAAAAATAAGTTAAGAGCACCTTTTTAGAATGTAGTTCGTTTTTTAATAAAAAATATTTGTGAGCAGAAATAGGAAAAATATTTTAGATTTTTTCAGTGTAAGCTTTGACCAACTGTGCAAGTTACTGTTTTAGAATTTACTTTTATCTCAAAAGCAACAGCGTTATTAAACGCAGAAGCAATTAGTTGCACAAGAGGCCGTAATTCGTTTATTAATTCAGCAAAAGTTAAAATTTAAATAGAACGAATTCCATTTGTTGCACTCACTCGCAAACGACTAGCCATTGCGTGGGGCAGAAAAAAAGGGAGCAAGTAGCAGGCAACGAGCCACTTTACAGTTGACCATGTTGTGTGCTAAGTGTGCAACAAGGCGAAAGTTTTCATTATTATGCACAGTCGTTTCATCTATGGCTGCACTTTATGCCAGCTGGCTGCAGTCAGTTGCCAATTGCCAGTTGCTAAGTTAGCAGTAAGTCAGGTTAACGTTTCACTCTTCCACTTGGCCAATAAGGCTGGAAGTGCGTTTACAATTGGCTGCAGCTATGGAGATCGTCAGGCGTTAGCAAGTTAATTATATATATCATGGTATTACTTTAATTAATTTTCTCAAAGGCCGCCGAGATGTCTGGTTGCGTCGTTTCTAAGGTATGTGTGTTATTTTTTTTATTGCATATTCATTTTGATATGATATCTGATTATAGCCCTCGTATAATAGACAGCACGTCTCTGAAAACTAATCGGTGCAAATTGACGCACATACCATGGCTGGCAATCAAACGCCCACAGAGCATAAAACATATAAAAACTATTGACTATTGGCTATACCAGTTGACATTTACGTGGATTGATATCGCAAAAAAAAGTATGGAATGGAATGTGGTGGCTCAGTTAAAAAAAATATAAGATACCCTGTTAATACTATCAAGCTTCCTTACTTAGGTGTTGATTTTTTCTGTCATAGCAAAAAAAAATGCTTAAAAGAAATCTTCATTTGTTCATTTGTTCTTTGTCATTACAAATACATTATGTACATTTGTACACTTATATTATTCTTTGCAGTATGTGTACAGGGTATATGAACCTGTGTAACTCTGCACACAGCAGCATGAGTACACATGATTGACTGTGGCTGCTGTTGCGCGTGTTGCTGCTGTGGCTAAGTTGGTGATGTCCTTCAATATTAAAAGTACAATAAGCTGGTTTATTACTTAGACAGCAGATACAAACGCACTGCAACTAACACGCGCTTTAATTGAATTTTACGGGCATTCATTAACTCGGAGCGTGCCCCAAACGCCGGAAACTTTTATGGTGCACCACCAAACCAATTAGTGCAATTGTAATTGCGATTTTTGTTCTTCTATCTATGTAATATCCAAGTATAATATTGTAGTTGTTGTTATTGCTTTGCATTTGACAGGGAAGGAATAAATGTCTACTACAAGTCCAGCCGCGTTCATACACATCAATATTTTCCATTCACATCCGCATTGATAGCGTGTTTAATTGCGCGCACTTCTTGTTAGTGTAATCGTAAAATCTTCTGTTATTGCAACACAACAATTTGCGTTGTGTTGCGCCCATCAAATACTATATTAAACTAGCGGTGACATCAGCACGTATACGTAGCACATGCTGTAAAAATAATTATCAGAAATTATATTGACTTGTTCGACCGTCGTTAGAAATTAAGGCAAGAGGCGTCTTGCCTACTCCCAATAATTACTATTGCCGTTTTTTATTTACTATGCTGATAGCTATCAACTTTTATATAAAGTGACTATCAGCAACTCCGAAAACTCACAATCGTAATAAATGTGGCAATAATTAAGAAATGTTAAACAATGAATTACTTAATATCAAGTATAGATTTCTTCAATATACACTGACTATCAGGAACTTTGTAACTTTTATAATTATGCTGGAAAATCCGAATTTAAAGCGTACATCAAATTAATTTTTTTTTTGCATATATGCTATTTTTATTTGCTTAAAGACATTATTGTATTTGATCTACTAAATATGTTTTGCACTCTAGATTAAGGTGATATCGTATAATGACAACAATTGCCTTTAAAGATAAAAGGTTTTTTTTTTACGACCTTGTGCTTGCATAAAGAATTCAACAACTATTCTGGGACATTTTTAAGATACTATAAAGGTAAAAGAAACAAATCCATTGCTTTCGACAAAAACAAAAACAGGAAAATCAATAAGTAAATATTTTGTCCGATAAAGCCAAATAATCATCGAATTTCTTAGTAACGTCAATAAATCTTTTGTCAATTAAATTTGCTATATATATGTCTTGTAACATCAACATCAACATCAACAATACACCTAATAATGATTACATATCTGCACAAATTAATAAGTAAGAAGGCTATAGTCGAGTAAGCTCGACTAGAAGATACCCTTAACCCTTGACCATACAGACGGGCAGACGGTCGGGTTAACAGGCACACACATATGGGTGTGTACTGCTATACCAATGCTTGACGGTTTCATATCTCCGGTGTTTCTTAACCGATTTTAATGAAAATTTCGCAGAAGTTCATTATTTTCTTTATAGTTTCAATCCTCAATTACAAATAAATTCAAGATTTTCGAAAATTTGAAACAAACTTGCTATGACTAGGGGTTAGGAGAGCTCATATCCAAAATCTGGAGACTCTAGCTTTTGTATTTCCTGAGATCGACGCGTTCATACATACACCCAATTTTGTTTGCTTATCTGCTGCTTGGTTTCCTGCTATATCAGTCTGACTCGCGACTCACTTACGGCTAGCCTCTTGTGAAATCCCAGGGTGACTAGCTTGGTTCGTGATTTTTATTGCGGCTTGACTATCGGTAGCTATAAGGTAGCTATGTCTCTATATGTTTCTATACAAAAATGAATTTACTTTTAATAAATAATTTATTCAAGTAATATAAGTGTTTATATTATGTCACTATTGTCGAATTGTTGTTAACATTCTTGTCTTAACAAGAAGCTTTCATCACCTATTTATAAACAAACTAAAGGCAGGTTCTTTTTCACCTTAAAAAAGAACTTGCACTGAATTTCCAAAGAAAAATACTTGAGAATTTTATTACGAATGCAATTAATAAGAGATAAGTCAAAACGAAATAATAACATAAAAAAAGATGTTTACTATTAAATCTTATCTTTTAGATTCAATTCTTCCAACCACTGCAGTTCAATTTATAATATTGTAAAACATACGTGTTTTCTAGATGTTAAATTGATGAAACTTGTAAACATTTTTTTTATAACTTACTACATTTTTCTCCTTCCAATGCTATTTGTAACACAGTTGAAAAAATATATGATGAGAAAAAAAGTTGGAACGGCAATATTTATCGTTAGATTCCTAATTCCCGAAGAAATTTTACAATGTCTTTTAGTTTATTTTGTGGCAATAATTTTTCTTTTAAAGCTTGGGCCGTAAATTTGAACGGTTAAACTTTTTTAAATTCTCTGGATCATTCCAAACAAATTTTCTAAACACATAAGCAGACCTCCAAGTCCGTTAAATTTTGTTTGTCTTTAAATAAAAAAAATTAACCTTTAAATAATATATTTTCATAAATAATCTAACAATAAATTATATAAAATCATATCTTTAAGTTGCAAGCTTAAATTTACTACTGTCCAGTGTTGAAATTTCCATTGGGGATTTCCCTGGAAAAAGTACGGAATAATCTTATCGCTAAAATACTGGACATTTTATTTGTGAAAGAGTAAAAATTCTATGTTACTCACAACAGTGCTACTAATTGGGGGTATTTATTATGAATAAACTCAGTTGTCAGTTTCTTAGCGCCCTGATGTCTGACAGTTCATCAGGAGTTAACTCAACGTAACTCAAGGCGGTGGAACATTTGCCAAAACTTCCGCTGAAAGCTTTTGCAAGTGGCAGCCTTAGGGAGCACACAATGATTGCATCCCGTACAGCTCGTTATGCAGCTCCAGCTGCAACTGTAATGGTGATGGTGCTTAGTATGCAATACAGGCGAGAGGCATTGCGTTTGCTTTTAGTAAATAAAAGTAATCATGTGCCCGGTGGTGTGTCTGTTATAAGCGAGTTGGATCTTGTCATGCATCAAACAACGGAAAAGCGCTAAAAATTAGAAATTTGAAAATGCATTGAACCAGCAAATAGATTGGGAGGCAACAATTGCTGAAAAAAGGCGGACATTGCTAGAAAATGAAATTTTGGTTTTACTGTAGCTACTACGCAATTAATCAAGTGCACCTCCATCTGCCTAAACTCTTTATGTTTCGTCGAATTTTATATTGCAATTAGCTCATGTTTACTTTCTTTAAATAAATTATTGCGAAATCTTTAAAGAATTGGCAAGAATTTCGATATCTTTGACTTTTTTTTTCATTTACATATGAATGTATCACGACAGAACGGAAACGCTTCGAGTGCTTAGTCAGACACTTATATTGTGTTCATGGGCGGCATTTCAATTCTTCATTGCGTAATTGTTAATGCCTGACAAACGCATCAAGTGACTTAGTCCGATAACAGAACGGCTTTTGTAGATAAATTGGCGTTTAAACAGAACCAATTAATATTGATGAAAAAGTCGAGTGATGAGTCAAACACCTTTCATAAATTACTCTAATATACAAATTTGGACCATATAAAATAACAATTCATTTTATAACACATATCATCATTTGTGCTAACATAAAATGCGCAACATCGAAATAAAATTAATTTAATTTTTCTCAAAAAACAGTATTATGCTCCTTACATATTACAACTTAAGTTAATAATTTCTCAGCACACACTTCTTTCTCTGAAAAGTAATGCTATGTATGTTTCTATTAAATATCCATGCATTGTCGATCAACAAATCTAAGACACCAATGACATCAATGCCAACATTTATTATGGCCAGCTGCAGCAACGCATTCAAATACTCCAGTTCACGGAGGAACAATGTATCAACACCTCAAAGCTCAACTATGAACTCAAAACCGATTCGGCATATGTCAGTCTACAGAGTTGCCTGATGGGCAAGGCACCAGTGCCAACAAGTAGTTTAACAACATCGATCACAAGAACTGCATTGACAACCGAAACTACTAACGTAGTTACGACAACGACAGCGCCAATTAGAGTTCCTTCAACCACAACTGATCTAGTCACAGGTTCTTTAGCTAGTACTTCATCGGATCAATTAACGACCACATTATCTTTGCATACAGTTATTCCGACAACTTCTGCCGCACCAAGCCTAAAATCGGATCTAAAAAAGCTTTTAAGTTACCTTAAATACCCTGATATTGCATCGATTATATTATTTTATAGGGACTGCAGCGGTGCCAAGTATTTTTTTTAAATTCATTGAATACAACTAATTACGGGCCAAGTCCAGTAAAAAATTCAATAAAATGTTTTACTGGCCCAGGTAAAAATGACGCGGGTGCGTGCTATAAATACTACATTTAACACAACCGGCGGCGAAATACCCTGATATCATTCAAAGACAATTGAACTTCTCTAGACTGGACAAATCGCTCTTGATTTTTTTTTTTTTCAAAAATAGATGCAGGCGACTTCACCATTGCTTTTGATTTTGCTGAGCTTCGGTTTCACTCATCGCATTCGTTGCGTTCGTTGCGTTTGCTTGTGATCAGTGTGTTGTTTCCTTCTTTTCGTGTGTTGTCCCCTTCTTTTCGTGTAAAAAGCGAAACAAGTGTAGACAACTGGTAGCAGAATTTCATTTTGGCAATTTTTGACATTGCTTCAATCTGCTTGCAAGTGCCTATCATGGGAAGGTAGTTTGTTTTTATTCAAATTTTGCACAATTAACTAACAAAATGCGAGAACATTTCAATTTGATTTCCTTTATTTAAACTAACTATTATTTTATCAATATGTATATGCATATGCATAGTTAATTAAGCACTATATATATAACTCATTTGAAAATCTATAACTAACACTAAAATAATTAATATACTTAATATGTACATCAACTTATACATAACTTATTTCACTGGCTACATATTGGGATACAGGATATTAAAAGTGTGCAGATTTTTTATGTTTGTCTCATTTCGCTTCTTTCAGCATATGCTTAGCGATCCCGTTATGATTTTGTCGGTTTCCTATGTCACTTCTGCATCGAAACCAAACCATATTCTGTTTACTATACGTGTGTTGGGTATATTGGTTTGCGGAAATGTATGTTAAAGACAAAATAAAGAATTTCAAACCCCATAAAGTATATGTATTCTTAATCAGCATCAATAGACAAGTCAAGTTGGCCATGTCTTCATGCATTATGTTTATGGCTTAGGGTATCTCTAGTCGAGCTCTATTCTTATTGAGGTGATTTGATTTCCTTCGCTTTACTCAAGCTACGTCGCCCAATATTGTACACATGTACACACGACCAGCGCTTGGCTAGGCTAGGCACAACATCACGCAAATATATTTTCTGTATCTGCTGATTTTGCCCGTATACGATTTTATATGGGCGCTCGTCAGCTTACGATCGCTCGGCTAGTAGGCACGAAGGCACGCAAACACAATTGCTCAAAGATCGGTGATCTGGCCTGCATCTATTTTTCGTTGCAAAAACACTCAAGAGCGATTTGTCCAGTCTAGAGAAGTTCAATTGTAATGGTACAAAGAAGGGGATAACACACGAAAAGAAGGAAACAACACACTGATCACAAGCAAACGCAACGAACGCAACGATTGCGATGAGTGAAACCGAAGCTCAGCAAAATCAAAAGCAATGCTGAAATCGCCTGCATCTATTTCTGAAAAAAAAAACACTCAAGAGCGATTTGTCCAGTCTAGAGAAGTTCAATTGTCTTTGACCATTATAAAAAGGATTTTAAAGAGTCTGCTTGCAAATGGGATCCCGAAGGCGGCTAGAAGTTGCTACAAATATAACAAATTTGATATGTTTGTATCAAATTAAGAACAATGTTCACAATATAAGAACGCAAGGGTTAATTGCATCCGTTTAGTTTCAGGTTCAATTCTTGGCATATATTATCAAATATAATAATATCACCATCAAGATACTTTTCTGAATGGCAAAAAATCTAACATCAAGTTTTATTTTTAATTCTGTGTATTTTTAAAAAACGGTGAAAAATGAAAACATTTTAATATGAAATTCACAAAATTGTGAATCGTTTTGTTATTTTACCTCTTATTACTATTATTTAAAGTTTCAGGATTATATGTATAAAGCAAAATGTAATAGTAATTGGTCATAAGTTTTGTTTGCCTGGCTCAGTGAGAGCAGGTTTGCACAAAGAATGCAATTAAGATATGCAAATTAGTACCTGTCACGCCCCTTGATTAGTTTTGCACAGTAGTCGCTGGAAGTAAGCAGACTGATGAGATTTGACAGCAATTGTTTAAAAAAATATATAATTATATTGGGCTATATCTTTCGGGGTAAGTTTTTCATTTTTAAGTCAGATAGGTACAAGGAAAGCAAATGACATAAACCAGTTATCATAAATAACACGTTTAAATCTCGCGCATCGTTGCATATGCAATAGAAGATGCTAAAAGAAAAAAGATAAATACTTAGGTTATTTCAAAGCTTGATTCACAAGCTTATGATTTTCGTTTCATTTTAAGTTTCAACTCACTAGCTGAAGAACAGAGGAACTAGTTTGCAAAGCAACATTTGATTAGACGAACAGACGGTAATGCGAAAATTGACTCAAAATGCGAATCTAATTAAGAATTATAATCATAATCAAGTTTGTGAACTATTTTTAACTGTGTAGCATGAGTAAAATTTTCATTTCATGCATTTAATTTAATGTATTTAAATTTAATTAAAAAAGTAATAATATGGGCAATTAACAGTTCTCTACGTCAAACCAATAAAACAATAGCAATAAATACATAAAAATAGCGGGGTTTTTTCTTTTCGTGCTAAGTAATTTAAATTCAAGTGCTAAATGATTCACCGCACGGTGACCATCGATTTTTATATATATCATTTAATTTTTTTCATTGCTGCGTGACTTGGAGTGATAAGGTACTGAAGACGACACACACATAGGTACATTGTATTTATTGGGTTAAGTACAACGAACAACGATCACTGACCCTGGCAATGTTAAATATAAATATCAATATTCTGTAGGTCTGACATAACTAATATTATTTAGACATGTAAAATGTCAAGCATTTCATAAATAGTTCTTTTTTTCATTGTGATCATTAATTTTAATATTGTTTTTATACAAGCTGTGACCAGCCGATATCAGAGCTGACCAATGGCAAGGATCGATGACGTTCTAGTGCTGATAAGGAACGAAGAAAGCCACTATATTGATTGGGTAGTTAAAAGTTTTTTAATTCCAATCTATTCACAGGAAAAAAATCGCTGAGCCATATAATAAAAATAATCACTTGATAGATGGTAGATAAATGCTAAAAATAGTGCAGATTAATCAATGTTTGTCAATGTCAAGACACTATCAGATATACAAAAAAGTACATAAATTAATCTTAAACTGTTACTAACTTTATGTTTTGTGTAATTTATTCACCGGTTCTGGTTTTCCTCTTGTATGCTCGCGAATCATAAGATCTTAAAAACTCAATAGGTTGGTATAACTAAACAAAGGATATAAAGTCTATGAAGATTTTAAAGATTGTTGCGACGCAGTGGGCGGAAAGCAGTCGGCGATTGATTATGGTTTCTTTGGAAATGTTTTCACAGCAAATGATAAGAGTCATTATGTCAGTCGACATTGATAACATGATAACTAAAGTGATAGAGCCAAATCTAAAGTAATAAAATGGCCTAAGAATATCATGTAAACGGCGTATATTACGCCACTTGAGCAATGCGACTATAAATATTGAAGTCGCTAAAATATTTCCACAATAACGATTCCGCCTCTCACAGCGAACGAACTAAATCAAATCAAATAAAATCACAGTAAATCAAAAAGTGGTATTAACAAACAATATGTATACGAAATTGTGTGTTCTGCTTTTGACCATTGGCGTCAGCCAAGCAGTGCCCAAGGTGTTTATGCCAGAGCTTGACCTCATGAAGTTCATGATGGCTTCCCGCGATGCCAGCCAGGATAATGCGGCTCGTTCGCTCGAATGCGTTAACACTTACATGCCCAAAATGACGCAAATTGGTGAGGAGTACAAAGCGGAACTTGAACAGTGTGTGGCTACTGCCGATTCCGCCCGTCTGGCCGTCGATGATAGCATAAAAGATGTTCGTGCTCAGATCGACGCATCTGCCGCCGGCGCCTGCGCGAGTTTGACTCAATGCAGTGAGATGCCTGGATCCAATGACTACTTCGAGTGCTACATTAAACAAGTAAGTAAAATATAATTTGACTGCTCGCACAATAAACAAAAAATTTAACAATGACATCTTATATTTGCAGGGCAACGCAAATACCATGGTCATGTATTCAATTGCTGCCGACTCTTCAGACGAATTGACTAATGTTCAAGCGCAATACGGAACAATTAAATTCGACGAAAACAAATGCTCTAACTCATCAGAACGCGTATATGTGCAGAAGCAGAGCGCACTTTTTGCTGATTATGACAGATGCAACAAGGGTCTTGAGCTATTGACAACACCACCAGCTCCCACGGACAAGCCCACAGATGCACCTAGCACAGCAGCACCAACAACCACAGATGCACCTAGCACAGCAGCACCAACCACCACAGATGCTCCTAGCACAGCTGCACCAACCACCGCTGCTCCCACAGATGCACCAGCCACCGCTGCGCCCACAGATGCTCCTAGCACAGCTGCACCAGCCACCGCTGCTCCCACAGATGCTCCTAGCACAGCTGCTCCAACCACTGATGGTCCAGGAGACAAGGAGAACTTGCCCGAAGAGGATCTGTCTCGCATAGAACAGGAGGAGAACAAGCTGAAGCAAATGGTGGAGGACATGAAGAAGTGGTTCATCAGCCATTAAGCCGGTGCTTACAATTAGTCAAGGGGGCATAAACTCAAAGATCAGTAATTAACAATTTAAATACATATATTATTTAAAAACTCTTGACTTTCTTCTACTTCATGTTAAATGCCTTTAACAATTTTTTTTTGTAATTTCATTAACAATTACATCAGTAAAACCAAATACAAAAATTCACAATTTCTATGGTAATATTATTATTTTAATTTTTTGTTACTCTTCTTCCACTCAGTACTTAGCTAATATTTATTAGGACTTGAGCTATTTGATAAACAGCACAAAATCTACTTGATAAAGACCAGTTTCTCTGAAATGAAGTAAATTCCGTGATTCAAATTTGAAATTACAATTATTATTATTAGAAATTTTACTACCAATACTTGGAAAAAAACGAAATTTGAGCTAAAATGGTGTTTGCATATCGCTTTTGAGTTATATTTAAAAAAGCTTATTTTGCATTTAAATGCTAACTAAAGTCCTTTACATATAATTTACTCGAACAAAAACTTTACTTAGATATATCGGCTGTTGATGCTGATCAAGAATAAACATACCTTATGGCAATTCTTCACTTTGCGGGCATTGTGTCACATTTAAGTGGTTCGATTATACCATTTTAGATAATTCAGTAGACGAGTTGGAAGAATGTGCAGTTACCATGCAGTGAAACCGGCTACACTTTATATATGCCAATCTGTGGTTGCTGCAGTAAAGTCGTTTGTATTTAGTTTCATGTCGCCGGGATTGGGAAAAATTTAAGTCCGCTCTGGTTTAACTAAATTGTCTTCAGCAGAGTTTCATCGAATTTTACGGGAAGCAAACGAAAGGCGATTCTTTTCAAGAACTACGTGTTACTGTAAATTAAAAAGCCAACTAAATTAGATACCTCGGTTAAATATTTCGTTGCAGGTGTTCCAGTCACAAAAGCAACTAAAGAAATTTTTTATCAGGCTAGGAATAAGAAGAATTTGAGGTCCCAGTTTAAGGTATATAAAAAATCTCATTGTGAATTCGAACAATATGAAAGAAATTTCTGACAGATCGTATAAGGTAAAGATATATATATATATAAATGTAGGTAAAAATCCGACATTAGGAAAACTCAAAAAGTGCTTAAGTGCGGTGATGAGTATTATTTCAGAAAATTATGAACTTAAGGATAATACAAAAGAAAAAACCCAACGCAAATGTAATACCGAATTATGAAATTATTTCAAAGCCAACCAGCATTTTTACTGCTTCAGCTCTTGAATTAAAAGATGTTGTTCAAAGGGGCTAAGCTTATGTTAAAGTTTGAAAAGTTGACGTTGAATGCTTGGGACGGAGCTTGAAGAAAATCAAGTATGACCATTAAGTAGTCTCATTTCGCAAAATGCAACACCGGTAGTGTTAATCGCGAAAAGAATGGACAGAAACATCTATGCTGCGATTATAGAAATTAAAATTAAACAAGTAAGAGGTCGAGTAAGCTCGACTAGAAGATACCCTTAACCCTTGACCATACAGACGGACAGACGGTCGGGCTAACAGACATACACGTATGGCTATGTACTTCTGTACTCCGGTGTTTCTAAACTGATTTAAATAAAAATTTCACAGATGTTCACTATTTTGCTAATAGTTTCAATCCCCATTTTCAAGTTTTCGATTTGCTAGATAATTTTGTTATCGATTACATCTGTAAGTTAAGTAGTGGCAACCTTACTTCATATATGAAATAGAATTAAGCTGAATAATGTAAATTTTGTATTATATAGGAACCTATAGTTTCAAAATTGTTTACTTGAACTAGGTCAGGTGGTCAGCAAAAGTAAAGATCAGCGACCTAAAGTTAGTAAACTCATGCGACCAGCTGAGGTGACGAAAAGTGGCACCACATTCAGCAGAAGAGTGGCGTAACATAGCCGGCAAACACAGCACATTTGCGTGGCTGCTATGAATGAAAATGCAAGTGTCAGCATTCTTATCGTATAAAAGCTTGTCATATTATAGTCTTTAAGTCAGTATAAAATTAACCTTCGAATAAAACCAGATGTACCACCAACCCATCAATTCGAAGTGTTTTCCTTTTAGTTCTCACAAGTACAAACAGTGCTAAACACACTTAAACCAAACCAGCTGCATTTATGCAAGCAACACAACTAAAGGCTTCATAGAAGTTATATAAATAAATAAATACAATACGCTTATTAATTGGCGCCCAACTAGTGGTAATCTGACAAATTCAAAGTCAGTACCCACGCAGCTTCACCTAGAAGCTCTTATTAAGGACTCAAAAATCTGCAGTTGCCTCCGTTATCACAGGACGCAAAAGGAGCAGCGAATCCAGCCTCATCTTCGCAACGACGCTAGAGGGGATCAACTAGTGGTAATCCGACAAATTCAAAGTCGGTACCCACGCAGCTTCACCAGGAAGCTCTTATTAAAAAGGATTCAAAAAATCTGCAGTTGCCTCCGTTAACACAGGACGCAAAAGAAGCAGCGAGTCCAGCCTCATCTTCGCAACGACGCTAAGAAGGGATCATAGTCAGGAAGGAAAGCGGCCACAACACTTTGCTCAAAATACAAAAAGCATGTAAGGGGACTTTTCTGACAAACAATTTTTTTTGAAGTCACAAAATTTACCAAAGAGTGAGCGAGTATTCCGTTTTGCAACGGTTCATAGTATTCACAACAAAAAATCTCCGTCTCGTGTGAGGGACTCCTTGAGAATCAGATTCGGCTTAAAAATACCTTTTTTTCTGGTCAACTTGGTTATTTATTTTTGTTGTAATATCTCGCATTGAAACCCATTTTTGGTGACAAAGGCTCATGAGTAAACCGTTCCTCCAGTATAGAACTCCGCATATTAGTGATTCAGAGTCGGACTGTGACGAACACTTTGGAACTCCAGACCACGCCCCTAGAGCTCCCCTTACGATTAGGAAAATGGACGCTAGAAAGGTCAGGGCCATGATACAGGTAGCTATCAGCCAAGCCTTAGCTGAGCAGGCAGCTAAGCAGGCACAGGAAAAAGCTGAGCTCACACAGAAAGTAGATGAGCTTTCTAAACAAGTGGCGGCAGCGGGTATTGTCGCCCCAAGCGAGCAGTCGTTCGCACCTGTAGAGACGAATGGCGGCGTCAGTTGTGACGAGCCGCTGAGCGTAATGAAATCTCTGTCAGATTTTTCAGGGATAGTTGAGTCATACGCCTCATGGAGGCAAGCAACTTTAACCGCTTATCAGGTTTTCGAACCACACAATGGCAGCACGCGCCACTTCCAGGCAGTTGCCATCATGAGGAACAAGGTTAAGGGGCCTGCCGTTGCAATGTTAACCTCAAAAAAAACCCCATTGAACGTCCACTCAATAATTAGCCGCCTCGACTCAAAGTTCAGCAACAAACGGTCTATGAGGGCAATCGAGAGGGAGTTAGATACCGTAAGGCAGGGTATCCGACAGGTGTCGGAATACTATGACGAGGTGGGAAAGATACTCACCCTGTTGACAGAATAGGTCAATATGGCCTATGAGCCGGCAGTAGCGGAGGTAATTTGCGAAATATACCGCAAAGACGCGTTGGAGGCTTTCGTATCAGGGCTTAGGGATAGCATAACGGATGTAGTTTTTGCAGCAAGACCCTGGAACTTACCCACGGCACTGACGCTTGCACAGGACTTAGAGTCGAACCATGCGAAAAAGGCGATCGCACGAGAAAGCCAGGGTGCAGGAAGCCTTTATTTTGATAACCAGCGTAGCAATAAGCAGAACAGGGTTTTTGAAGTGGGCGAAAATGTCTAAGTAAAATCTAGTTTCAAAATTGTTTACTTGAATTAGGTTAGGTGGTCAGCAAAAGCAAAGATCAGCGACCTAAAGTCAGTAAGGTGACGAAACGTGACACCACATTCAGCAAAAGAATGGCGTAAATAAGAATGCAAGTGCCAGCATTCTTATCGTACAAAATCTGGAGTCTGTGGCCTTAGTAGTTCCTGAGATCGACGCGTTTATACATACAGACGGACGGTCAGACAGACAGACGGACATGGCTATATCGACTCGGCTGTTGAGGCTGATCAAGAATATATATACTTTATGGGGTCGGAGAAGCTTCCTTCTGCCTGTTACATACATTTGCACAAAAACATTATACCCTTTTTTTTTACCCATTTCATGGGTTAAGGGTATAAAAAAGTGCCTTTTTAAAATGGGATATAACATAAGACAATTGGGCGTTTAACATTTTTCGTTTTTCTTTTTCTAGCTCAAAGCTATAGCATTATACATTTTTTCTCGACTATACCTTAATTAAGCTTCAAGTCACTGTATATCGTTGGGATACATATCTGACTGAGAAATTTATCTTTAACTTGTATGTTTATAATACCTGTAAATAAGAAAAATAATTTGGAAAATCCACGTACTCAATTTAATACTGTTTTATAAATACGTTTAAATAATTTAACCAGATTTGTGTTGTAGATGTTCTTAAGATAAATATAGATAAATAGATGCAATTGAGAAAGATATCATAAAATAATTAATTCATGTTAATATACCGAAGTCACTCGTTTAAGTGCGGTATAGGAGAACACCCTTTTACTGATTAAAAAAATCAATAGCTGCTGATTCTAAGTCCTAGGGCTACTTTATTCCATCAGACAGGACTTTAACCCTTATTCTCGAAAACCTGATCATTCGAGTTAGTTATTTTTATTAGTTTATCAGTTATTTTTATGTGTAGTTATTTTTATACTCGTAACCTTAATGGCTTTGTGCAAAAGTATTGACCATAAAGTATATATATTTTTGATCAGCATCAATAGCCGAGTCGATTGAGCCATGTCCCTCTGTCCGTCCGTCTGTCTGTATGTATAAACGCGTCGATACGAACTGAAAGAGCTGTAGACTCCAGATTTTGGATTTGATCTCTCCTAATCCCTAGGCATAGCAAGCTTATTTAAAATATTCGACAACTTTTTAGGTTTATGATGTACACAAAAATCTTAAATAAAAAAATATTGAATTTCAAAAATTAAAACTTCAACAAAAAATTCAAATAACTATTAACAAAACAATGAACGTCTGTAAAATTTTTATTAAAATCGCTTAAGAAACACCGGAGATATGAAGTCATAAGAATTGGTACAACACAACAGTAGATGAGGCGGTAACGAATAGGCAAAAGAACGTCTCGTTCGATATCAAATTTGGTCTTGCAACTTTGGAGGACGCCTTCTCAGCAATATAGTCCTGCAGGAAATCTAGGAGGGGCCTTGAAGAAGAAGAAAATAATAGGGCGAGCACCAAACCGTATACGCCAACAAAGAAGCGTTTAGCATCGAGCCCTGCGGGTCTGAACGTTAAAAAACGCGTAAAGACGGTTGATGCCAATCCGGAACATTTGGTGATTTCGAAAAGGGATCCGTTTGGCCCTTGGTGAAGTTAGCTGAGAGAAGGATGACTTCGGAACAAGCAACCTCGGCTAAAAAAGTAGTCCCAATAAAAAAGCAGGCAATGGGAACAAAAAAAAAAAAGGGCAGGAGCACCGGCAAGGCATCAGCGGAAGCTATCCTGATCCGACCCGAGGGGAGCCGGACTTACGCCGACATTCTGAAAGAAATGACGGCTAAAGTGAACCCAGAAAGCTCAGGAGTGCAGGTTAGGATCATACGGGAGACTCGAACTGGGGGTGTCCTGGTGGAAATTGGAGCTTGCGTCAAGGACAGTAGTGTCTTCCGGGACTCGGTTGCGGTGGCGCTTAAGGGCATAGCAGCTGTATCCTGCTTAGAGCCCAAGCTTGCCGTGGAGAACCGGGACCTTGACTGCTTCACAGAGGTAGTCGACATAAAAGTAGCCCTTAAGTGGGATATGCATAACATCGGTGATGTGAGGATTGGCCTAATCCCTAGAACTATGAGAGGGCAAAAGATGGCGGTGGTAGAGATGAGCACGCGCAACGCATCCTACTTCCTGGGGCGCGGGAAGATCCATATTGGATGGATAAACTGTCGAGTACGGGAGCGGACATCGGTGTCGCGCTATTATAGATGCCTGGGATACAGGCATGTAGCTAATGGATGCAAAGGACCTGATCACAGCTCCTGTTGCTATAAATGTGGAGTAGCCGGTCACAAGGCCATGACATGAGATGCGCCAGCACGCTGCATTATCTGTGCAGACAAGGGCTTATGCTTCACCCCGACGAACGGGGTAAGCTCGTTATGGAGATGGTAGCGAAAGCGGGGCTTCTGGTTTTGATGATGGGAATGCGACGGCTTTTCGGCGACCGGGATATGGGGAAACAATTCCCGATGTCTCATTCGCTTCGGAGAACCTCTGGCCGCTCATTCGAGACTGGCAAGTCATCGAAGAATACACCGGTAGTGACCATCTTGTGTTTGATGTTAACAACGGTGGCCCCTACCAGAGGGTGACTCCCAGAGCATTCGTCAAATGGAACACAGCGCGGATAAGGACTGAGTCTTTTGAGAGGGAACTAGCGAAGGGTGCGGCAAGGTTGGAGAAGGGAGGAGGAGGGCTGCAGAAGCATTGGCTACTTCTACTATGAGCATCATCAGGGTGGCTTTTTAGGCTTCTATGCCCCGTAGTAGACCCCGCCACGGGAAAAAGCCGGTCTACTGGTGGAGACCAGAGATAGCAGATCTGCGAAGGAAGTGTCTCAGGCTACGTCGTGTCGCACAACGGGCGAGAAACAGAGCCGAAGCGAACGTGAAGTCTGCGGAGCATAAGGCCGCAAAAAATAAATTACGGCTGGCCATTAACCAGAGCAAGGCCTGCTGCTGGAGGGAGCTGGTGGCAGACATAGAAAAGAACCCCTGGGGAATGGGTTACAAACTTGTGACTCGAGAACTGGCGGCCCTGAAAACAGTTGAAGCCAAAAAAGCCGTGAGAATATACTTGCCGCGCTGTTTCCACAGCATCCGATCAGACCACAAAGGGAATGGACCCAGATAGAAGAAATTCCTCTCTTCACACAGGTAGGATTGAAAAACAGCGGTTCTCACGATGAAGGATAAGAAGACACTAGGCCCGGATGGGATATCTAATGAGGCCTAACGACAGCAATGCGTAATGCCGGCGAACTCTCGCCGAGGCAGTACGGGCTTAGGGCGGGCCGGTCCACCAGAGACGTTGTCCTTGACGTAGTCCCAGCAGTAAAGAGAGCAGAGGACCATAATCACTTCTCGCGCCGGGTGGTACTCCTTGTGACTCTCGACGTAAAGAATGCGTTTAACTCGGCGAGATGGATAGATATGATGGAGACTCTGGAACACAGCTTCGGGGTCCCGGCATATCTACTACAAATAATCGACGCCTACCTTGCGGAGCGTGGACTCCTCTATGAGACCAGAGAAGGCGTTCGTAGAATGGAGGTCCCAGCAGGGGCGGCGCAGGGATCCATCCTAGGACCGGATCTTTGGAACGCCACCTATGACGGTCTTCTAAGACTGGAGATGCCAGATGAGACGTGCTTGGTTGGGTATGCGGATGACGTTGCTGCACTGGTAGCAGCATGATTGCGGAACATGGGCTTTCACTGGCGCTGAACAAGACAGAAGTGGTAGTCTTGACCAAGAAAAGGATGCAAACGATCAGCAGGCTCAGCAGGCTTATGACCAATGTCGGGGGCCCTACTCCCAGACGTAGAGCCGTGAACCAACAGAAAGCATGGTGAGGTAGACTACTACCTAACACAGCTTCTGTCGGGACATGGTTACTTCCGCCATTATCTATACAGAATGGGAAAGGCAGCATCGCCCAACTGTACTGCCCCGGATGCACCGAAACCGCTGAGCACACTTTCTTTAGTTGCAGCAAATGGAACTGGCAGCGCCTAACTCTAAACCAGGAAACGGAGTTAGACATTACGCCCGATAACATAGTTTATGTTTTGACCCGAAGACAGCGGAACTGGGGCCGTGTGGCCGAATACGTACAGAGGGTTCTGAGAGCAAAGAAAGCCGACCTGGACCGTGATCAAAGTGAGTCCGAGTCCGACATAAGGGAGTAAGAAGAAGAGGCCTTTAAGGCCACATGAAGGACCTTGCCTGAAGTAATGTGTTAAATAGTCCCAGGCAAGCGTCCAAGGTCAGTCGAGTGGGTCGACCATTGAGGACCAAGAAGAGGGGTTTTAGCCGGTATACTTGCTGTTAAATCAGAGGAGCCCGGCACACGGGTTGCTATTCGAGCACGCCACCTACGGCACGCAAAGTGTTTCCCCTCTCCAGAACTTGTCCATAAAAAAAAAACCTCTATGTCATTAAGTCCCGATTTTGTACCTATGATTTAAATATTTTAGGTATAATTAGGTCAACGCTTCTTTGTCAGTATAGTTTATTTTTCCGTATCTCAGGGGCAACTATCTAACAAGGACCGCTGGGTAACGGAGCACTTTGAAAACGGACATTTACATCGCCCAAGAGCTGATATTTTTAATCTGTGCTAAACAATTGTGGATCACAAGGACAGTTTTGCACCAAACCAGATTTTCATCTAACAGGATGAGCGGGGGATCATTAGGTAAATAAAGGAAAGTTTGAAGCCTTCAGCTCTAAAACTAACTCAACAAGGCAAGATAAATTGGGGAATGCAATGTAAAAACGATACGCCGGACTCTCTCAAAAAACTAAAGGCACTAGGACTGCTGGAAAACAACATCCGGAAGCATACCATATCCTAAAAAATAGACTCTAACAAGTAAGAAGGCTCTAGTCGAGTACGCTCGACTAGAAGATACCCTTAACCCTTGATCATACAGACGGACAGACGGTCGGGCTGACAGACATACACATATGTACATGTACTACTGAACCAATGCTTGATGGCTTCATATCTCCGGTGTTTCTGAACCGATTTCAATGAAATTACAGAATTCATTATTTTGCTTATAGTTTCAATCCTCATATTCAGTTTTTTGAAATTAAAGAATTTTTTGTTATCGATTACATGTGTATATCGTAAACCTGAAAAGTTATCGAAAATTTGAAACAATCTTGTCATGCCTAGGGATTATGAGAGCTTATATTCAAAATCTGGAGTATCTAGCTTTTGTAGTTCCTGAGATCGACGCGTTCATAAATCGACTCGGCTGTTGATGCTGATCAAGAATATATATACTTTATGGGATCGGAGAAGCTTCCTTCTGCCTGTTACATACATTTGCACAAAAACATTATACCCTTTTTTTACCCATTTCATGGGTTAAGGGTATAAAAATACACTGCTGCATGAGTGGCTGACACCGTCCCAAATAAGGTGTGACACACTGTATACTTGCTTCTGCTTGTTACATACTTACCTGCACAAAACGATAATCCAGTTTTACCCATTTTATGCGTTAAGGGTATAATCAAACAACTTATCATACGTTCATGTAAAATTAAAACCATTTCAACGAAGTAAGAAGGCTCTAGTCCAGTAAGCTAGATAGACTAGAAGATACCCTTAACCCTTGACCATTCAGACGGTCGGCCTACAGCCATACACATATGTACATGTACCAATGCTTGATGATTTAATATCTGCGGTGTTTCTTAACCGATTTTAATAAATTCAACAGAAGTTCATTATTTTGCTTTTAGTTTCAATCCTCATTTTCATTTTTTTTAAATTCAAGATTTTATTGTTATCGATTACATGTGTATATCGGAAACGAAAAGAGCTATCGATAATTTGAAACAAACTTGTTCTGCCTAGGGCTTAGGCGAACTTATGTCCCAAATCTGAAGTCTCTTGCTCTCAGTCTCTGAGATCGACGCGTTCATACATACAGACGGACGGACGGACAGACAGACGGACATGGTAAATCGACTCAGCTGTTGATGCTGATCAAGATACATACTTTTGCGCAAAACAATTATACCCTTTTTTATACCCATTTCATGGGTTAAGGGTATACAAATAATCAATACACAATCACAAATTCGCGTTAATATACACCTTAACTATCGCTTAAATAGCCAAGTTAAAATGATGGCCGCGAAAACCACTCCGTTTTATGTCCATTGTCACCGGCTTGCTTTTTGCAAAACTCTCGGTCGTCGATTAACTCTTTCCGGATAAAAACAAAATACTCAAATCTATTTAAAATTTAGCAATTAAATAACAATACTTGAATTGATAAGGTCCAATTTCACAATTAACAAACAAATAATTCACGTGATAGCGCACAAGTAAGAAATATAAACGCCAACTACAGTCATACCTCTAGAATTTGGACATTTGGGCACTTGGAATAACCTGCAAATAATTCTTATCGCTCACTTACTCTTTGCGTATTGGCTAAAACATGGTCATGACCACACAAAATTAGATAATACTGACAACTCTCAAAGAGTGATATGCTCATTTTAAAGTTTTTTATTAGATGGGTTAAAAACTAATTAAAACTTAAGACAATCTTTATAATATTCCCATTTGATTAGATTTTAATTAAAAATCTATTATGAATTTTGGCCATAAGTTTTCTATTGTCTTTTATTATTGTTCGGTGAAATATAAGTAATGGAGTTCTCGCTTGTCTTGTGCCTACTGTTAGCCGCCGGCAGCAGCGCTTTCTTCTCCCCCAAGGATGTGGACTTTCAGCCATTCCTGAGGCTACAGCAAAAGGCCATGCGGTCATTGATATCGGCTACCAGCGGCAGCGGCGACCCTGAGCTAATTAACAACTGCTTCAATCAGTACACTGAAGATCAAAGAAAAACTTTGACCAACTACAACACGTGTTATACCAACTGCGTATCAACATCCCAAGCAGACAAAAATACACTGACCGCTCAGAGCGAAGAGGTGCGCACCGATTTGTTATCTCGCAGTGACGGCATGTGCAATAGTTTGAGCTCTTGCGGCGCGTATGATGATGGCCTTGATTTCTTTGGGTGTTATAGAAATATGGTATGTATTGAGTAATACAAATTTGCGAGTTAGACGAAGAAACAAACCATAATTTACCACAAAAAAAAAAACCATTTACAAGAAAGAATCGATCAGATAAATTCACCAAATAAAAACAAACTTATGTAACTTAATTTATATTCTTAACATGCAAAGACTTTTTTCGTTTTGATTTGATAGGGTATGTATGTTTTTAAGGGAAGTATTCAGTTCATAAACTGACTACTAAAAGGCGTCGCAACTAGCACTTGTAACTAGTTGGACTACGGTGAGGGAATCCTACGATGCGCACACGGGGCGATAGGGGAGTTAATAGCACTGAATTCGATGGTACTAAAAGACTATTAACGACAAGTTACAATATTTAAAGGTAAAAATAGCTTAGCCTTACATGTTTGTGTTGTCAGGTGCATTGGGTTCTTGAGTTCTCAGCAATTGCTTATGCAGAATAACATGTTGCGCAACTGTCGGGTTGGCTGACCGTTGTGCATATTGTGCAATCAGCGATAATCTGTGTAGTCTGCGATATTTGTCGCTAAGAGTTGTTTTTACCTATTATGTTGAATCCGAGGTTAATGTTGCTAACAATTGTGTGTTGTTTGTTATATAATTGGTTTATTAATGTATGTATCGTATATGTGCCTTGGAATTTGCATTGAGTTGAGGCATTGCAAGTCCCTTCTATAATCCTTCCACTCGTTCTGAAGATTCGTAGGTAGTTCGTCATCCCAGTTCGTTGCGTAAAGCTTTTTGCCTTTACCACGACTGGAGCGAACAATGCCTAGAGGGTCGAAAACCTGTGCCAGCTCTGAGCAGACTACACGTTTTGTAATCTGATTTGCTGTGCTGCTTTGTGTGCGGCCGCAAAGTTGATCCTTTTTTGGCATCCAAATGAGGCCCAATGTCTTAGCACTGTAGATTTCCAGTGTTTCGTCGAGCATCATGTCGCTTGCTATTTCGTCCTTTTTAAGATATCCCCATTAAATTTGGGAATTGTTATGCGAGGCAAATTTATGTCATTGGTGGACTGCACATTGTTTCTTGATGCTAGTGCCCCTTGTACATCGCTTTCTGACTTTAGATACTCTTTTGAATTATATGCATTTTCATCTGGGTTTTTAACTTCCTCATAAAGCCGAAAGTGGACTTCTTGAATTTGGGTTCATCGATTTTTCATGAGCTCCAATGCTGAGTGCTCAATAGGCAATGTCCGATATAGTGATGCGATCATCGTCGGCACAACGCAATCACCTTGGGTTCTAGGGTTGGTTGCTGTCGCTGTCCATCGCCGATCTCAGATTTCCTGCTTGTGGATTGTTTATGGTCTCAGCGTCTCTTTTGATTACTTCTACGAACTTCAGAACTGTTGATTTTATGTCCTCATAGAAGGCGAAGTAATCATGATCTTGTGATAGCCCATCAGATTTTCTTATGGCGTCATCATTTTCCTGGACAATAATCCATTTCTCATTTAGAGAATCAGATTTACTTTTATGATATCCGGTCTTCGATTTTCGCTCAGAGGAATCTTTTTTGTAGTTCGATATCAGCCTTTGAATCTGATTGCTGATATCTTGCTGGGCATCAAGTAACTCATCGATGGTTTCTGACGCCATTTTGACTGATTTTTGTCGCTTGCTGGACTTGTACAGATATGTATTGGTCTATCTGTATGTTAATCTGTTTGTATATCGTCGTTTGATGGACTTTGTGAACGTGCTGTGGTCGTCTGTTTTACTATAGCACGCTTGGATCCTGATATGTCGCCTCGTTGACAACTTCAGTAAGTCACGCTAACACCAAAATAGGGATTGTGTTAGGTGGTTGGATTGGATCCTGATATGTCGCCTCGTTGACAACTTCAGTAAGTCACGCTAACACCAAAATAGGGATTGTGTTAGGTGGTTGGATTGGATCCTTATATGTCGCCTAGTTGACAGCTTCAATGCAGGATCGTAGACTTTAGTAAGACACGCTACACAACTGTAGAGATTGTGTTAGGTAGTTGTACTAACACAAATATTACGCACTTTACGAAAGCACGATTGGATCCTTATATGTCGCCTAGTTGACAGCTTCAATGCAGGATCGTAGACTTTAGTAAGACACGCTACACAACTGTAGAGATTGTGTTAGGTAGTTGTACTAACACAAATATTACGCACTTTACGAAAGCACGATTGGATCCTGATATGTCGCCTAGTTGATAGCTTCAATGTAGGCTCATAGACTTCAGTAAGTCACGCTACACAACTGTAGAAATTGTGTTAGGTAGTTGTACTAACACAAATATTACGCACTTTACGAAACCACGATTGTATCCTGATATGTCGCCTAGTTGATAGCTTCAATGTAGGCTCATAGACTTCAGTAAGTCACGCTACACAAATGTAGAGATTGTGTTAAGTAGTTGTACTAACACAAATGTTACGCACTTTACGAAAGCACGCTTGGATCCTGATATGTCGCCTAGTTGACAACTTCAATACAGGATCATAGACTTCAGTAAGTCACGCTACACAACTGTAGAGATTGTGTTAGGTAGTGTATTGTGTTAGCTGGTTTTGAAGTTCCTTTTGGTTGTCGGTTTTACGAAAGCATGTTTGGATCTGGTGATCGCCTAATTGACAACTTCAATGAAGGATTGTAGAGTTGGTTATCCTAGTTATCCTGGCTAGTGTCCTTTGGCGCCTAGCTGACAACTTCAGATAAATCACTCACTAGCCAGGATAACCAGGATCACGTCGGGGTCATCAAAATGTTTGTATGTTTTTAAGGGAAGAATTTAGTACATAAACTGACTACTAAAAGGCGTCGCAACTAGCACTTGTAACTAGTTGGACTACGGTGAGGGAGTCCTACGATACGCACACGGGGCGATAGGAGAGTTAATAGCACTGAGTTCGATGGTAATAAAAAACTGACTTTATTAACGACAGGTTACAATATTTATAGGTAAAAATATGTTTCAAATATGTTCAATGTTTGTTTTATCAGGTGCATTGGGTTCTTGAGTTCTCAGCAATTGCTCGGTTATGCAGAATAACATGTTGCGCAACTATCGGGTTGGCTGACCGTTGTGCATATTGTGCAATCAGCGGTAATCTGTGCAGTCGCTAAGAGTTTTTTTACCTATTATGTTGAATCCAAGGTTAATGTTGCTAACAATTGTGTGTTGCTTGTTATAAAATTGGTTTATTAATGTATGTTAGCTTATATGCACATAAACAGTTAGTATTTTTAGTAAGATCCTTACTTCCCTTTGTAGCGCATTTGAGAAGGACCTTAAGTATTTGGGCAATTTTAAAAAATTCATAAAACATGAATACTAATATATTTTAAGTGGTGCACATTTATGTAACAAGCGGAAACAAATATGTATAATGTTTATATGTTCTTGTTTGGTTTTTACAGCTGTTTATTTCTCATATTTGAACTAAAATATCACGTTGTGTAATATGCAGATCAATTTTGTTTCACATATTTTAAAATTTTGACTAATACAGGTGTATAAAATCAGTTTTTTTTTATTTTTGTATTTTGGTTGTCTGGGTAGAAAGGGTATAACGGTTTTGTGCAAAAGTATGTAGCACTTGGAAGGAAGAATCTCCGACCCCATTAGTATATATTTTTTTATCAGAATCAAGAGCCGAGTCGATATAACCATGTCAGTCTGTTTGTTCGTCTGTATGTATGAACGTGTCGATTTTAGAAACTATATATAATTAGTAGAGACTCCAGATTTAGGATATGTGCTTTTCTAGTCACTAAACAATACAAGTTTGTTTAGTATTTTCGATAATTTTTTCAGCTTGCATTATATATGTACAGTTTGTCAAGAATCTCTTTACATGCAGTGAAAAGTTTTTGAAATTTTCACTTTAGAGATATACGGTCTCACTGGCTGTTATTTAAAATTTTTTGTATTCTTTTTTATTAATTATACAGTTAATTATCTCTTAAACCCATTAAACAAAACTTAAATAAAATAAACATTAACAAAGATACATTAAAAATACTAACAAAGACAAAAAAATTCAACTGCCCATAAAGTGTTTCCGCAATGTTAATCTTTCTATCAATTTTTGGTTTTAAATTATAATTAATATTTTGTATTTCCACCGTTGGCTTTCCTAACCGCTTCCAGTCGTTGTGTGTTTAAAATACTTAATATTGTTGGGCATCCATTGAATTTTCAATGAAGCACAATTCTCCAACTCCTTTGCTCGAGATGCACCCCCAAACCATCACTGACAATTTTCCAAACTTAACAGTGGGTATACTATTTTTGTTTTCAAGTGCTGTCAACGGCTTGCGCCACACTCTGCTGGGTCCATCCTTATAGAAAAGCATAATCATGGATTCATCACCAATATGAATCTGGCTGTCCCACGTGGATCCTAGCAAAAGTTAACCTTCTTTTAACATGCTCCGCCGACAACAACGGTTTTTTTCATGCAGCTCGAGTTGAAAAGTCGGTTCATTTAATGGCTTTTCTGACAGTTTCACGACATATGGTGATTCCACATTCCGTCTTCATCTCATTGGCAAGCGTTCTGGTCGAAATAGTTGGATTTTGGGTGATCTTTCTGACCATAATTCGCTCTGCCCTGGGAGTTACTGCCCGCGGTCGACCAGTTGAAGGCTTCGCCTTCATCCTTCCCTCGTTTTTAACGCGGTTTAAAACGTTGTATACAGTTGTCGTGCTAATTGCAAGCATTTTTGCAATCTCAGAGACCGTTTTCCCTATGGTGGAGTTGTAATAAACCAACTGGTTCATGCCGAACGATAACCGCTTGCCTGGCATTTTAAAACCGTCTAAGACTGTACCGATTATATATAAATTCTATATTCCAAATATGAAATCTGTAAGAAAATTGCATCACCAAGAGCTGAGCGCTTTTATTTTTTAAAAAAGTAACCATAAATATGCCATTCACAACGAAAACAAACAAATAAAAAAAGTTTGTAAACACTTGTCTTACAGTTGAATTTTGTGCCTTTGTTAGTATTTTTAATGTTTCTTTGTTAATGTTTATGTTTTTCAAGTTCTGTTTAATGGGTTTAAGAGATATTTAACTGTATAATTAATAAAAAATAATACAAAAAAATTTAAGCAACAGCCAGTATGACCGTATATGTCTAAAGTGAAAATTTTCACTGCATGTAAAGTGATTCTTGACAAACTGTATGTCGTCGATAACAATAAAATTTTTAATTTCAATAACTTAAAAATGAGAATTAAAAACACTAACAAAATAATGAAAATCTGTGATAATTTTTTTAATCGGTTGAGAATCATCGGAGATATGAAAGTTACGAGTTAAATCATCTAGCATTAGTGCAGTGGTGCAGCCTTCTTCCTTGATTGTTTTTAAGAACTTTTATCAAGGTTCTTAAAGAATATAAAGTTTGAGAAAATGGTACAGAAGCCGTGAGAGATTGTTTATTACTCTTTGCAAATGGAATTGAACAAACATACAAAAAGTTATTATCGTTAAAGACTAGCCTTTTATATACATCTTCATCGAAACCTCTGTGGGCGAACATGATTCTATTTGTTTTTTCACCGTGACAACTAAATACCTTAAAGGTTTTCTACGAGCTAATTAAATTAAAAATTAACTAATCATCAAACAAGTATCGTTATTTAATATTTTTATAATCGTGTGCGTTTTTTTTTATATAATTTTTCAGTCAGCTGACAGTTATAAAATTATGTTCACATTGAATAATGATGCAAATGCTGAATTCAATTACATCAGTACTAAGTACAGCATCATAGATTCTGAATTGAATAAATGCACGGACGAAGCGCGTCTGGATTATGCTCGTGAGTTGGAAGAATGTGATTCGGACTTCAATATCTGCCTTGACAGTGGAAAAGCCGTCTCCACAGAGTGACCAGCTGTCCCCACAGAGGAACCAGCTGTCCCCACAGAGGAACCAGCTGTTCCCACAGAGGAACCAGCTGTTCCCACAGAGGAACCAGGTGTTCCCAAAGAGGAACCAGCTGTTCCCACAGAGGGACCAGCCGCCTCCACAGAGGGACCAGCTGTCTCCACAGAGAGACCAGCTGTCTCCACTAAGGAACCAGCCGTCTCCACTGAGGAACCAGCCGTTTCCACTACAGACCCAGTTGTCCCCACTGAGGAACCAGCCGTCTCCACAGGGGAACCAGTTTTCTCCACAGAGGAACCAGCCGTCTCCACGGAGGAACCAGTTGTCTCCACTAAGGAACCAGCTGTTCCCACAGAGGGACCAACCGCCTCCACAGAGGGACCAGCTGTCTCCACAGAGGGACCAGCCGCCTCCACAGAGGAGCCAGCCGTCTCCACTAAGGAACCAATTTTCTCCACAGAGGAACCAGCCGTCTCCACTGAGGAACCAGCTGTTCCCACTGAGGAACCAGTTGTCTCCACAGAGGAACCAGCCGTCTCCACAGAGGAACCAGTTGTCTCCTCCACTGAGAACACAGAGCCAACAACAGAAAAGGCACCAGAGGAGGATATTGGCAAAATCTTACCAAAGACATTCCACATTGCATTAGGAAAGCTTAATAATTTGTTCTAAATTGTGATTAGCTGAAGTGTAATCAGCTTGTAAGCAAAATAAATAAACATTATCAGTTAATAATTGATAAATAACAGAAAAAAATACTATAATAGGCTTGCATATTTATAGGGAGCAAGCAAAATTCCATTATCAGTAGTGTTTAACCAACTCATAAATTGAAACAAATAAGTGATAGCTAGAATACGCCGTTGGGTAGATAAGCCTACATAGGTCGTGTGGGAAAAACAATTATAATTGGCGTTGAAATAGATTTGTTTCAGTGTAACAATGGATCAGCCAATTTCAGAAGCCCGCATTACCCTCCATTTGAAGCGTCTGCGCGCTGCGAAGTGATAATATTATAAGGCCAACTTATCAATTGATACGCCAATCTAAGTCTTATGTTTATAATTGTAATGATTATGAAAAATTAGTAGGAAATGTACAACTAGATACTTTTTCAATAACAGACTCGACTGCCGTCCGGCCACTTCTTATAGCGCCATTCAAAATCGATAGCTAAATGTGTGCGGTTCGAGTTAAAAATAATTTGATTTGCGAGAGAAGAGAACGTCGGTGGCTGCTCTCTGTTCGACTGCTGATTTTAGCTTCCACTTTTCTACATGGGGAATGCGGCGTAAACGTGGACACAGACTATTCTCCGAGTGTGTCATCCATCTGGGCGGACTCAACGCTCGATGACTGCCATAATGAGTATATGCTGTCCAGCATAAATGCCTCGAGTACATTTGTCAAAGAATACGAAATATGCGAGCTGACGGCAAACGAGACACAGATTGATCTATCAATCGATCAGGAGCTGGAGCGCTTACAACTCGAAGTGGGACGCGATCTATTGTGTGAGAACATTGAAATGTGCGGTTCACTTGACGACGATCTTGAGTACTTTGAGTGTGTTAGAAATAGTGTAAGTATAATTACCGCAGCTACTTTAATGTAGTAGTAGAAAACATTTTTACATTGAATTACCGCAAAAACTTATTATTATTATTATTATTGCAAGAGGCAAAAGTGGATAGTGATAGTGTTGATATTATATGAGTATTAAGTTTTAACATATGTTTTTAAAAATATTTTTAATTTTTGTAAAACTTACTAATGACAGAAAGATTTAACATTTTTATACCCTTAACCCATGAAATGAGAAAAAATGGCCAAGATTTTTTTGATATCGATTTCATGTGTATATCGTAAACCAGAAAAGTTATCCAAAAATTGAAACAAATTTGTTCTGCCTAGGGGTTAGGAGAGGTAATATCAAAAATCTTCATTCTTTAGCTGTTGTAGTTCCTGAGATTGACGCGATGATACATAGAGGCGGACGAAAGGACGGAAATACGGATATGGCTATATGGACTCGGCTGTTGATGCTGATGAAGAGTATATACAGTTTGCGCAGTAACTGTTTTCCCATAGTGAACAATTTTGATATTTTCACTTTAGAGATATAGGATCATACTGGTTGTTGTTCTTAATTTTTTTGTTTAATTTTTGTAAGTTATTCAGTTATTTATCTCTTAAACCTATTAAAAAAAACTTTAATAAAATAAACATTATCAAAGAAACATTAAAAATACTAACAAAGGCACAAAATTTAACCCATAAGGTGTTTCCGCAATGTTAATCTTTCTATCAGTTTTTGGTTTTAAATTATAATTAATATTTTGTATTTCCACCGTTGGCTTTCCTAACCGCTTCCAGTCGCCTTTTTATCGATTTTATTAGATTTTGGACGTATTCCGCCTTGAGATCATTCTAATTTTTCGGATTGGCAGTACGTTTTTCCGGATGGACTCACAGATTTTCAATTGGGTTGAGGTCTGGACTTTGGGCAGGTGTATAGAAAACCTTTTTACAGTTATACAGTAGCCAACACCTCACCATATTAGCCTTTTGCTTGGGAATATTGTCCTGGTAAAACTTGTATGTTGGCTTGCCATCATTAATAAATCCAAGCTTGTTTTCACTGGCTACCAAATGTGTGTTCAAAATACTTAAATATTGTTGGGCATCCATTGTATTTTCAATGAAGCACAATTCTCCAACTCCTTTGCTCGAGATGAATCCACAAACCATCACTGACAATTTTCCAAACTTAACAGTGGCTATAATATTTTTGTTGTTAAGTGCTGTCAACGGCTTGCGCCACACTCTGCTGGGTCCATCTTTATAGAAAAGCATAATGATGGATTCATTACAAAATACCACGTCGTCCCAATATAAATCTGACCGTCCAACGTGGATCCTGGCAAAAGTTAAACGGCTTCAGCTCGAGATGAAAAGTCGGTTCTTTTAATGGCTTTTCTTCAGTTTCACGACATATGGTGATTCCACATTCCGTCTTCATCTCACTGGCAAGCGTTCTGGTTGAAATAGTTGGATTTTGGTTGATCTTTCTGACCATAATTCGCTCTGCCCTTGGAGTTATTGCCCGCGGCCGACCAGTTGAAGGCTTCGCCTTCATCCTTCCCTCGTTTTTAACGCGGTTTAAAACGTCGTATACAGTTGTCGTGCTGATTGCAAACATTTCTGCAATCTCAGAGACAGTTTTCCCCATGGTGGAGTTGTAATACACCAACTGGTTCATTTCGAACGATAACCGCTTGCCTGGCATTTTAAAACCGTCTAAAACTGTCCCGATTATATATAAATTCTATATTCCAAATATGAAATAAATATATTCCAAATATGTAATTAGAATATTGCATCACCAAGAGCAGCGCGTTTTTATTTTTAAAAAAGTAACTTAAATATGCCATTCACAACGAAAACAAACAAAACAAGTAAGAAGGCTCTAGTCGAGATAGCTCGGACTGACAGATATGTACGTTTACTTCTGTACCAATGCTTAATGGTTTCATATCTCCGGTATTTCTTAACCGATTTTAATAAAATTTTTACAGAAGTTCATTTTTTTATTTATAGTTTTAATACTCATTGTAGTTTTTTTAAATTCAAGATTTTTTTGTTATCGATTATTATGTGTATTTCGTAAACCTGAAAATCTATCGAAAATTTGAAACAAGCTTGCTACGCCTAGGGATTAGGAGAGCTTATATCCAAAATCTGACTTCAGCTTTTGTAGTTCCTGAGATCGACGCGACCATACATACAGACAGACGAACGGACGGACAGACAGACGGACAAGGCTAAATCGACTCGGCTGATCAAGAATATGGGGTCGGAGAAGCTTTCTTCTGCCTGTTACATACATTTGCACAAAACCATAGTTAAGGGTATAAAAATAAAGTGCGGAAACACTTTACGTGCAGTTGAATTTTGTGCCTTTGTTAGTATTTTTAATGTTTCTTTGTTAATGTTTATGTTTTTTAGTTTGCTCTCTTTGCTTGCGATACAATTGAAAGTTTATAACATATCGCTGTCTATTTCTTCATTACAGGGCAATCGCAATTTGGACCTGATCACGGATATCAATCATAATGCAACTAGCGCACATATTCGACTGCGACAAGATTACGACGCAGTGCAGAAAACGCTCATGCTTTGTACTCTAGCGGCTCAGGTGATATACATGAGCAGCATGCGACTGGCTTACGAGGAGCTGCATGAATGTCGCAATCAATTTGCAAAGGTTTTAAAGTGAACAATACTCTATAGAATTAAAACTGTTCTTCGATTTTAGAAAATAATATAAAATATTTTATTCTGTGCTCTTGCCCAACTCTGCAGACTGTTCTAGGCACTTGTCCAAAGCATCAAGGATGTTTGCTGTGCCCAAAAAATAGCTCTCCTCTGTGCGATTTGTGCAGATATAACGCTCCACATCGACACTGTTCAACTGGTGATTGAGACTGAGTGCTATCTCCGAAGCATTCATGGATATGGAGTACATGGAGACGAGCTGCTGTTTCGACTTGAAATTTGACGGGTTGCTCATTAAGGTTTGTTAGTTCAGCTATTGTGTGCTAGCTCTCTTACCAATTTGGCAAAGCAGTTGAAATAATCCAAGACATCAGTTATATTTAGACATATTTCAATATAGGTGCCAATGCGCAGTGCCTCAGTTCGTATAGTTTGCATCATACCACCCACCTTGGCTAAAACACTGTTTTGCACATTGGACGCTTGCCGCTGGCAGACATTGTATTCCGTCGACCAACTGACACCCAGTACCTCCAGCTTCGGCATATAGCTGGAAAAACAGTGCTTTGTGTTGCCTACTCCGGCCAGATCATGGCTCTCCAAATAGGATGACAGACTGTTCAGACTGCGAGGCGGCAACTCTGCGGCAACTGAAAAGAGTTTTAAAATTGAACTAGCATTTACCAGCAGTTGAGTCATTAGCAAAGTTATAAAAATGATTTTCATGTCTTTTTTAGCACGGGGCCAATGGTAAACTGAAAAGACTTTTTTATGGCACAACGATTGGCTTACAAATTAATGTGACATTGATTCATTGTTTGTTTACTTATGGTTGCATAGTTTTTTTTTATCGCATTACCAGAATAAAAGCTGAGTGCTACCCAAACAGTAGCTGTGAAAAATGTGATGCATATTTTTGTGGGCTTTGTTGGAGACTGCCCGAATATTTTGATGGCAACCAATATTGACTTATTTTTAACACAACTGAAATTGTTATAGCAACCACGTTTTTCTAAAATCACTGCAATTTTATAAAGTTAAAATATTTGTAAAATTTCAGGAAATTGCTAGATTTATAATCTAATCTTAATGATCTTTTAATTCCAAATTAGCACAGAAGGTCATGTTATGCCCGGGGGAGTTGTTTGGTCAATGTAATCAATGTATCAAACTTAAAAGATTCGGTAAGCTTATACAAGTCAGGTTATTTTTCACACACTGCCAGTAGTCTTCGACAAATTGACAAAATATTGTAAAACTTCAAAATGTTGAACAAAAACGTAAGCATGTTTGGAATAGTACTTAAAAGCATGGATAAGCGTACGAAAAACAAGTAAGAAGTCTCTAGACGAGTAAGCTCGATGATGATTAAACTTCAATCTTTCATATCTCTGAGCTTACTCGATTAATACTTTCGCTCTTGTTATTTAATAAAGTGTTGACTACTTTATATTTTATGTTGGGTGTATTTGCTGGGTCGATGTCAAGAATTTATATTGAAAACGTATTAATGTTTTTATCTCAAATTAACATTATTAAAAATCTTTAATATTCTATCGATGTGGGAGTCGCGGGGTCACTAGGCTCGAGCGTTTTGCTTGTGCGTTCGACTGGCAACAAAGCCCTCGTATTTCTATATCCTTAACCCGTGAAATAAGTAAAAAAGTGTATATATTTTGCGGAAAACTATGTAAATCTCGCGACAAAGTCGTTAAACATACGAATTGTCGCTGATATACATATGCACATATATTGTAGGCCAAATATCGCAGATATTAATTAGCTTAATATTGTATTAGTTTGGCTAACCAGGCCACTATGGGGCATTTTGCCGAAAATCGGGCACTTAATCAATTTTCACATGTGCCTGCAGGCGAGAAATCGAGTGAGTTGACAGCGCTTATCAGTCGGTGTAAATTTATACCCTGAATGCTTGAAATGAGTAGGATTGTAATTTGCAATAGTATGTAACAGACAGATTAAAGTATTTCCGATCGCATACATTATATATATATACTTGATCAGCCTAAACAGGCGAGTCGATATAGCCATGTGTGCCTGCCTGTTTAAGTGCTTCGATTTTGTACACTATAAGAGCACCACTCTTAAAATTATAACTTTCGATTCTTAAATACTCTGCGCAAAACAAGTTTGTTTCAATTAATCGATAGGTTTTCGGGTTTCCGATGTACCTACGTAATTGTATGTAAATGTATATCAATACAATTATGTCAATAGCAATTGGCTGATATTTACAGGAGATATTTTAGATAAAAGTTTTGTTGTTATGGGGTTAAGGGTATCTCCTAACCAATTTACTTGAGTTATGCCTGCATACTTGATTTATACATATAAGTGTGGTGTTGTATGTGTTCTGGGTGGGCGCACATGTGTATACCTATTTTTGGATACTGACCCCTTAGCGCTATTGTGCGATACGTTGGCATCCAATTGAAATGCACATGCAAAGCAATTTGAGGCCTCAGGCATAAGTCGTTTCGTGCTTCCGTTTGGGGTGACTTAATGCCACCTAATTGATCGGTGAACCTAACGGGCTTCACACTTTTCACCTGATTTTTCAGTGTCTGACAACAAATTCATTTGCGAATGCATCAATCATGTATTGTTGGCGAACGTGCTTCGGACTATATAAAGCATAAGCGTCAGTACGAAGACACAAGCAGTAGTACTTGACAAACCCAACGAGAGCCTCAACATGAAACTTCTGTGCATTGTGCTAATCCTGGCCAGCGCTGCCCTTAATATCCAAGTAATTACAAATTGCATTTAAGTAACGAACATTAGTGCAGTGTAATAGTGTTGAATTTTATTTGTTCTTTAGGCCAAGCCAAGCTCCGTGCAAACTCAGCTGCAAAGCACTCTGGATAAATATTTGGTGAATGCAAGCAATCTTGATATGGTGTCAGCGGATGTGACCTCCCAGTGCTTTGCACTCTACCTGCCCATGTTAAATGAAGTAGCAGCCACTTTCTCCAGCTCGTATCAGAACTGCATAACCACATACAACGAGGCGTTGGCAAATTTGACCGCTCAGGCCCAGCAGGATCAGGCAGTTTATCAGCAGGAAGTCAGTGGTTTGTGCGGCGCATTCTCCTCATGCGACAACAGCGCTGGCAACGATACAACTAGCTTCTTTAACTGTTATGCCAATGCGGTTAGTTCACCTACTTATCTCCAACAACTTTTGCACAGTTAACAAAACCAACTCTTACCAGGCCCAAAGCGATGTCACTATAATCTATGACATTGCCACGAATGCGGCCAATACGGCAAACTCTCTGTCTGAGTCCATCAAAGCTAACCAGGATAAGGAATACCAGTGCACCAATACCACTGAGAGCAACTATGTTCGCGACACGGCTGCCACCTACGATCTACTCGATAGCTGCCTAAAGAATGGTGTTCCCACGACGGCTGCTGCTCCTCCTTCGACAACAGTTTTACCTCCCAGTACTACCCAAAGTTCTTCTTTGGGTTAACGTTGTTGCCGGTTCAACTCCTGCATCAGCTGCGAGTTCAGCTGCTCCAGTTGTGATTGCCTCGTCGACAGCTACCATTGTCTAGGGGATTCCACGGTATTCTGCATTAAATCAGGAAATAAATGAGCATTTATAAAATAAAGTGTTTAAAAGAAGTCAATTATTGGGTTAATAATGTTTATGTTAAATTGTGTATTAATTGCTTTTGGTGATAAACTGCACAACTCTTAATAACTTCCTCAAATACTTAGAATTAATTTTAGGATTTTGGCAGCAGAGAACTTAAAATAGTCACACAAAATTTAAAAAGAAAACATATTTATATATGTATTTCATTTTATTAATATTATAAATGTAAATTTTTGCAATAATGTTTGTTATTTTTTTTCCAATACTGGATTTTTAATGCAACATATCATACATGAGATATATGTTAATTTTTTACGATAGTACGCAATGGTGTTGCTCTTTGTTATAGTAATGTATTTAGATGAGTGAGACAAATATACCCTATTTTATATACAGTTTCTCAGGGTCTATATGATGTGATGTCATGAAAAAAATAAACTAGAAAAATAAATTAAATTAAAAAAAATGAATTAAATTTTTTAGAGAATGTAGTATGTAACATTTACCTTTAACTCCATGAGTTAATTGAGCGTATTTAATGTTACTGTAATATCATGATGAATATATTTTTTTTATAAACATTACCAAAATCAAATAAACGCAAACGAAAAACAGCACGCATATGTTCAATTCCGGTGTCGAGTCAGACTCGTCATCTGTAACTTTTGGTTAATACAGATGACGAGTATTACTCGTCAAATGTACCCAAGAGCGTACAAAAAAAAAATCTGTCACATCTATTATGAATCTACACGTCTAAAATCAAATAATCTCACTACTTAACTGTAATCAGGTATTTAGACTTTTTATCTCCAACTTGACAAAAAACAAAAAATAGATAATGTTAGAAAGCAAAAATAACTAGCAATTTAAATGTTAAGTATCGTAGGATCTATTCACTGCTTCTGTTTACTGTTGATTGTTGTTTAGCTATAAAAAGTGTTGACTAGTAAGGCATTCCCCTCAGTTCCAATTGTGCCAGGCACAAGCGTTCAACATGAAGTTTATTTGCAGTATCTGCTTTTTGGCCTTTGCCATTATCTTGTTTTCCAGTGTACATGTAATGAAAATTGATTATCAACCATTTGAACTACATTTATGATAATATTTACTATTGCAAAGGCCTTACCAGTAGCAGTGAACTGCGCGGATAACAGCAATGGGACTCGCACCCAAACTTCGTCAGATGGCCAACAGACGCAAACACAAACTGGACCCGGCTGCCAAGCACAAGTCTCTGGAGGTGGTCAGCCGAGCCAAAGTCAAAGCCAAACGGGAAATGGTACACCGACCCAAACGCAATGCAGTGGATCAGATTGTGCAAGCCAGCCCTTGTTCACCATGAAACCGCTCGAATGGAATACCATCGCACCTCTTGGATGGAACACATTCCCTCCAATGCGGCCATTCAACTAATACTGCCGTACCATAAAACTGTGCTTTTAAGGGGTTAAGCCCGTCGCAGGCACGAAAAAATAATAAATTGTTTGCCAGTAGGACTGAACCTTTAAAGCCACCGTTGATTAAAATCTAATATATTAACAAAAACGTTTCTTCAGCGAACATATTTTCATTACATGTATACAGAGCTTCTTAAATTATACGTCTTTACACTTCGCCCGATCAGTTACATCATACTTATACATATGTAAGTGGTGAACTAACGAATACTATTAATTATTACAGCTTCATATTAGACTTATTAGATAGGTATCGGCATAAGCTGCAAGAGCTGCCAATCCTACATAGTATGTATATAAGAAGTGAAAAAACAAATTTCAAATGTTGCCTAACGGAATTCCTACCACTTTTGTACTTTCATAAACTTGTTGCAGTCTCGGAAAATGTTACATAAGGTTTGCATCAAGTTACCCCAACGGCTAATGCATTTTTTTGCTGTTTTACATATAAAACTTTTAATGCGCAAAACTTTCAACTAAACCGAACCGAGCGCTTTGTCCTCCTGCACGAAAACCTGTGCAGTTAGGCTCGCGGACTCGTCATGTCAGCGTGTGCTAGTAATTTTACATAAGTGCTACAATAATCAAAACAAAAATGGAGAAGTAGAGATAGAGCGCTAGTTAAAGCTAAAATTCCAGTTAGTATCGAACTCAACCAGCTATCTCATTTTCTAAATAAAATCAAGGCCATTAAGCGAGCGCGCTGAAATCGGACTAAACTTTTTTAATGGCACTGACAATAGTTGTTCCTAGTCTAGAACGGGTTCATTAAGGTGTGGGGTAGAGGTAGAAAAGTCCGCAAATCAGACGCGCTAAAATTGGAGGCTGCAAAAAACGACATGGCACTGAATTTGCCTAAAAATGAAATAAATGCTCTTGGAACTAAATGAAAAAATAATTAAAAAATGTAATCACACAGTAGAAAACAAGCAAGATGGCTCTTGTCGAGTAAACTCGACTAGATACCCTTAACCCTTTATCATACATACGGACAGACGGTCGGGCTGACAGACACTCTCAAATGAACGTGTACCGCTGTACCAATTCTTGATAGTTTCATATCTCCGGTGTTTCTGTACCGATTTTAATAAATTTCACAGATGTTCATTATTTTGCTAATAGTTTCACTCCCCATTTTCAAGTTTTCGATTTTCATGATTGTTTTGTTATCGATTTCATGTGTATATCGTAAACCGGAAAAGTTATCGAAAATTTTAAGCAAACTTGCTATGCCTAGGGATTAGGAGAGCTCATTACCAAAATCTGGAATCTTTAGCATTTGCAGTTCCTGAGATCGACGGGTTCATACATATAGACGGACGGACGGACAGACAGACAGACAGCCGGACATGGCTAAATCGATTTGGCTGTTGATGCTGATCAAGAATATATATATTTTATGGGGTCGGAGAAGCTTCCTTCTACCTGTTACATACATTTGCACCAAACCATTATACCCTCTTTTTTACCCATTTCATGGGTTAAGGGTATAAAAAGTTAAAACTGTGAAAACATTCTTGACCGAAGTGCTGCCAGAGCAACGATGTCAATTAGTTTTTCAAAACCCATATCTCGTACACCTCATCCCGCGCCAGCTTGTTCTTGTCCATTGATTCAAGTCAAGTTACCTTTAAGTAAATTGCATAAGATTTAACATTGTAGTGTGGTGGTGTGCAAAAGGGTTTTTACTGTTTCCTTCCGCTTGGCACTTGTTGTCCCATTTTTTAATCAAGTTAAAAGTTATTTTTAAATTAAGTGCAAACAAAATGCATGGTTAATGCAAGCATTGAATTCTTAAGAACACTTCTTGCAACTTTGAAAGCCCCCACACAATTTACATTATATACTATTTCTGGACTTTTCTGTGGGCGACCTAATTAAAACAGTTTCGCTAGAATTTTCGAGACAGTTTCCAGCTAAAATTTGAAATAAATATTTATAAGTCGCGTTGCGTTAATTCTGTCTGAACAAAAGCAATATGTGCATTCTATGACATCACATAATGTTAAATATTTTCTATCAAAAGTTTCACAAGCACACTATGAGATGGTATATTGTTTCTGCAAATCACGATAAGATATAACAATAATTAAGCTGATAAAACAGTAATAAGCTATTTTTAGGCATGCTGAATGCCCGTGCTATCAAGCATTTGATCTAAAAAAAATAAGCCGATTAATTTTGGGCTTACAAACAATTTAAGTTATGTATGCTAAAAGTACTGAAAAAATACTTATTGTTTTGTATCTAAAACCCTTTTTACCCTTCTTGAATGGTTCTCAAATAAGCAAAGTAGAAAATAAAATTATAAAGTCGGTTTACCCTGGAATTGTATTCTAGGTGTAAGACTCATTTAGTCATTTATATCAAAATTAGGCTTTCTATCATACTTGTTGTTTTTTTATACCCTTAACCCATAATTTTTTATTGCACAACACATTTTACTACGAAAACCATTAAAATATGAATTTAAGATTAATACTTCAAATTTTGGTTTTACTACACTTTTATACAAAATAAAGTTTATCTATGCTTGTTTTACTTTAAATTCCAGAGTATTGTGTAGGAACCTAATACGAAATCCCCTTAAAATCTGTTTATGTAGCGTGCTTGCCACACTTGTTGAGTTTCATTTGTCTTTAATCAGATCTCTTTTTTTTAACAAATTATCGGCGATGGTAAAGCAGACATGCTGTAACACACATTTCTATACACATATTGAGAGACACACACACTAACATATACAAGCATTAGTGGGTGCTTTACACCTGCAAAGCTGTTGATTGATGAAGTGAGCAATTGATAATGTCAAACCAGCGAAGCGGGTGGTGCTCGGCGGTCTTCGGTGGAGTGGTGAGCGGTTTCTACACTAATTGGCGCCACAGTCACGAAAGGTGGGCTTCGGTGAGTTATGGGTAGGTTGAAGTGTCTGTGTAAAAATATAAAGCATGCTGTATTGTCATTCTTGCTTTCTTTTTTTGCCTATTGTATTTACAACACATTTTTTTCGTTCATTGTTTCTTGCTGCTCGAGCTAATTGTGCGCTTAAAGCGGACTGCGACGGGCGTGTAACGCTATTTTTTTTGGGATTTTTACTCGAGACGGCTAATTAGGGCGTCTAAAGTTAATTGCAATTTGCGGCACTTGCCTCGACTTTTACTTGACCTTGTCACGTCTATGACTTCATTCGCAGATGCATCTGCTTTACCAAATATTCAAGTGTTTCAGAAAAACGTACCAAAAAATGGAATACAGTTGCGAAAAATGCAGCTACGTGTTGAATTGAGCCGTGAGCGAAGTGTAACTCGCATTCTTTCAACTTGTCAGTTGGGGCTTTTCTGGCAGAAAACAGAGAACTATCTTCTAATTTTCTACTGCATTGATTTCGCATGCAGAGTGGATGATGTCGACAAAGCACGAGAGAATTCGACTCTGACTCGATCTCGTGTTTGCGGACTCCGTTTCACTGATTTATGCGCATCAATAAGTTTCCCAAGTGCGATACTTAGGCGGAATGTGTCGCAATGAGACGTGGACAAGCGTAGCAGCAGTGGGAACAGTGGTAGCACCATGGGCGCAAAACGATAGTGCCAGAAAAGAGGCTGGCAAGCAGGGAGACGGCTGTGAGCGGAAGCACGTTTGCCTGCAGCAGATGCAGCAGCTGCTGTATGTGCAGCTCCCTAAAATAATGATTTGCGTTTTGCAATCGGTTTTCGGGTTTTCGGTTTTGGATTGTGGATTTCGATGTGCGCTTTTGGTTTTGCTGCTTTGCTGGCCATAACTTGCTGCTGGTGGCATAAAAAATGGCAAAACTTTGTCGACAACTGTGGCTAGCGAAATTTGTTTAAAGTCGCGATAATGAGAAGCCGAAAAAAATATCTAAGCCAACTAAACAGCCACCCTATAAAGCGTATATTTTCGTAAAATTCATATTTATTTACATATTCAATGCGAATATAAAAAGAAACAAGTGGAGAAACACATATTTTATAAAAATCCTACTTGTTAAAAATATTGATTTGTTGCCATATGATAGTGGTCCGATCTCACAAATGATCATATTGCAACAAAAAGAAGAACTTAACCATAGACGGAGAGACAGACATACCCATATCGAATTAGCTGATCAAGAATATATATATCCTTTTTGTGGCAAGAAGAATACTTTTAAATTTCAAATGTAGGTTATGTAGAAATGAGATTAATGTCTACCAATTGCACATTTTAATATTGGTAAACATACATATGTACATATAACAAGATTGAAATTATAAAGCTATAATATATGTTTGTTAGTAATACACAAGTTAAATAAGTATATAATAAAGTAATACGCTAAATGATCATTATGCCCCTTTAAATTATTCGTATACAGGGTATGCAGAGACAAGCCCTCTCATTTAACTCATTTGTGCGCTGTTGTTTTTTAGACACGTTTTTTGTGCCCCATAACTTTTTTGTGTGTTATATTCATCTATTTTCTCCTCATTTTTCATTTGGTTCTTTCTCTGTCGCTTATCTTAATGGTTCAAAGGTTAGAGGCCTGAGGAGATAGAACGTACATCCGACGTCCTGACTTCCCGAAAAGCCACGCGCTTAGCCAACGGTCAGTTTGAGCCGCATTTACAGTGAAGGTTTGACAGACAGAGTTTTATATTCAGCATCTAAATTAATGGCAAGAACAGTGCATAACGTGCATTCCACGCATTGTAAGTCTTTGACTATAAAAGCGTTTTTATAGGGTCTTAATCTTTTGGAAGAATTGGTGAAAGAATTGCAAAACTTGTGGAACTTGAGCAATTTTTCGAATGTCACGAAATATAAATTTTAAGGCCCTAATCCATTTTTTTTTAAAGCGAAAGAGAGAAATAACAAAATGTGTTAAAGTGAGAGGCGAAGTGCATGAGCCGTGAAATTGCATGCAACATGCAATTAAAATCGTGCAGGCAACGCGCATTTAATTAATTTGAAAAATACGTTTATATAAGCTTAAATACTGTATTGTGGGTGCCATGAGTGGGTTGAGGTAGTTGGTGGTGCTTAGGGGTTCCTTGGCTGATGGCTCTCCTTCAGGCTCGGCACTCAACTCATTTGCAAAATCAAGCACGCACCCCTTAAATTTTCATTAGACTGTTTGCTTTGACTACAATGCGTCTACGACCTGACTGACTACCTCTCCGCACAGCATGGTAAAAACCGCAAGCATTGCACTTTGTCTTAATGATGTTAAGGTGAATTTAAACTATCGGGATTTTTACGTGAAGTTGCAGTTTTTGCTGCATTGCACTATGGGGCATTTTGCCGAAAATCCGGCATTTAATCAATTTTCACATGTGCTTAAATCAAAAATCTTTTAATGCAAATTTGTAGTAATTTTATCAAAGTTTATTGATCCATAACAGTTGTGTTAAGTTAACAGATCCCTGTTAGTTATTAACACTCAAAGTCAGCTGTTGTCACCGAAAAATAAACGCTCTGGCAAAATTCAATAAATACAATAGTTAACAAACAGCAAACAACAAATTGGTAATTGAATTAATTGCATTTTGCATAATTTTTTTCACATTTTGTTGGTTGGTTGGTTTTTTCTTGTGTATTTAAATATTGCTTTTCACTGGAAATTTTGAGAAATAAATTTCAACTTTGCATAGACTTGTACAAAATTGTTAGCAGTTGTTAGTAAAACGCTTACCACCATTTTGTAGTGCCATTAATTCCTAATCCAGCATATAATCATATTGTGCACTTTTTGCAACTTTTTGAGAAATTTAAGTTTTAAGAGCATAACTTTAGTGTAAAAATAGCAAAACTGTTAATATGTGGCATACACTGAAATACTTATCTAAGTCAAATGATACTGCTTTGTTATATAATAAGATAGAAATATAATAAGAATGAGTTTTGCGATTAGTTACGAGTTTCCGCAGATTTAGTAAACTATTTTTCGATCGTTCCTGTTTTTTTTTGCCAAGGTTTTAGTATCATTATAATACTCTTAATTGCCAAGTTTCATTCAAGTACGATAAAAATTAAGAAATTTGCATACAATAAAATAATAAATAAAGGGGCGGTGACACGCCTTTTTTCTAAAAAACCTTTCTTTGATTGTTAAAAATACTTAGCAAAAAATCAAATCGAAATATCTTTGGTGTTTCTCGAGTTATTAATAAATGCCCGATTTTCGGCAAAATGCCCCATAGTGCATTGAAGCCAACAGCAGGAAGAGAACACACTCTTCCCTCGCTCCCTGAAGAAAGAAATACTCTGCATTTCTTTGCCGAATCGTGAGTCATTATTTAGTTGTTTAGTAGTAAGTTTATGTCAGGGCTTTCAAAGCTGAGCTTATGACGGAGCAAACACTAAGAAAATTGAAGAACTACACAAATACATTCATACTTTTACGCTTATTCTATATAAAAAGTCACCAAAGTCAGCGAAAGGGAAGTTGTACTTGTTATTTTTAATTTAATTTAAAAGCCATTTACATTCAGTAAATGTTTTGATTGCAACATTTTCACTTGTTTTGTATTTATATTTTTAAATTTTGGTCCCGTAAATGCAAAAAACAATATATTTATAATATGTAAAGATAATATTCAATCCTTGTGCAACTCCGTGCGAGGATTATCAAATCATTGGAATCCAGTATGCATTTGACAGGGCACAAAACGGTATACCTTCCACAAAGGTTCTAGAACACCAAATTTCAATAATCCGTCATCTACATTGCAGTACTCAAGGTCATTGAATGCCTGCAAGATGTGGAATCCCAGTCTGAGCACCTGTTCCACTCTTCTGTGTCAAAAGCTAAACTGATGATGCAAAAATATTGGCAAAATGTCAACGATTGGCAATAAGCCTCTCCCACAAGTTAGATAAAAAAGTAGATGACTTATTGACCGGAAGGATTCTGGTGTTCCTAGTTAATTCATTAACTGCCATCTTCCACTGTTTTGCAAAAGCCTGGATCCAAAAAGTAGCTTTTTATATAAGCGCTGTGTAAAGAAGTGCCTTAGTTTGCAGTGCCTTTAGCGTGTTATTACATACCTTGTCAATGAAAGGAACCTTAATAATTGTTTTGCTCAAGATATTTATTCTAAACTCCCTTAATCGGTTTAACAGTTGCATTCCTGTCCGATTCCACAGAATTCGATCCCCTGCGTCTTGTGAACAAAGTTCTCTTCTCTGAAGAAACTTTTTTTTAGCTATAAACATTCTCCCTTGCGAGCACTGTGTAGTTAATAGGTTGATGAGGAAGAGGGTCGAGGCTTAAATCCGAACTCTGACCAATACTACTTCGTGTATCCGGTATCATATGATGCGCTGCATAGTCTATGTAGGTATATGATTGGACGTATATAAATATATAGTTAAGGATCCTGCGGTGAGAATTTAAGTTATAGCTTTCTCTCCAAATCCAGTGCGCGCATTCCAGTCACCACAAAGTTTTTACCACTGGCCGCAACCTTAGAGTGGGCAGTAAACCGCACTTATTTCAATGTCGACATTTGAAAGGTGGTCGTTTCAATGAACCTTTTAGGAAAATGACGAAGACAGCGCATTACCAATACAACCGCTCAGCCGCGGCTGCGTTTTTCTTTTTGTTTTGCACGATGGCTTGTGTGCTATTTAAAAGGTATATCCGTATACTTTAATCGTTATTGTTATGGGTAAAGTGTTCAAGTTTTCTTGCTTTTCCTGAAATGCCATTGATATTCCAAATAAGAATTTTTATATTAAAAGCATTGCTCTGAACCTGAAGACTAGAGTTATTCCCACATTTAAATACTATATTTTTAAGTCTTTCAACTTGATTATTTTGCTGTTATTGTGCCTGTACCTGCTGTTGGTGCCACAAGAGGAATTGCTCCTGCTTTTGATATTGCTGCAATTGTTGTTGCTGCTGTAACAATGCCCAATAAATAAGCGAGCTGCCTATTCGATTTCTGTTAAGCTTGCATACCCGTTGGATACCCGTTACTCTAGTTACTGTAGCATGTGAATGTCTTACATTGCATGCAGTAGCTCGCTACTGCTATATTTGCATAAATATTTTTTTTTACTTTTTACTAGGCAGCAAAGAAGGAGAACGCACAGAGGCGTTAGATGTCGAGGTTGCATGAAGATTTTCCATGAAATGGGACAAACGAGCATGGCTATATCGATTAGACTATTGATGCTAATATATGTATAAGTTAAGTAGTGTCAATCTTAGAATTAAGTTTAATAATGTCGATTTCGTTTTATATAGAAAGTATGATTCGACACCTTGGTTTCAAAATTGTTTACTTGATCTAGGTCAGGTAGTCAGCAAAAAGCAAAGATCAGCGACCTAAAGTCAGTAAACTCTAGCGACCAGCTGAGGTGACGAAAAGTGACACCACATTCAGCAGAAAAGTGGCGTAACATAGCCGGCAAACACATCACATTTGCGTGGCTGCTATGAATGAAAATGCAAGTGTAAGCATTCTTATCGTATAAAAGCTTGTCATATTATCGTCTTTAAGTCAGTCTAAAATAGCCTTTGAATAAACCAGATGTACCATCAACCCATCAATTCGAAGTGTCTTCCTTTTAGTTCTCACAACTAACCATAAGTGCTAAATACACTTAATATCAAACCAACAGCATTTATTAATGCAATATCAAACCATACAAGCTTCATAGATGTTAACATAAACAAATAAGTATAATAAACTTATTAACTTATATACTATATGGATTTGGAGAAGCTTCCTTCTGCCTGTTCAATACATTTGCACAAAACCATGTAATCAATAACAAAAAAAAACTTGATTTTAAAAAATTTTAAAATGGGAATGGTATTATTAACTATTAACAAAATAATACAAATTTGTGAAATTTTTATTAAAACAGGTTCAGAGACACAGGAAACATGAAACCATCAAGCATTGGTACAGTAGTACGCATGTGTATGGTTATCAGCCCGGCCGACTGTCTGTCTGTATGGTTAAGGGCTAAGGGTAACTTATAGTCTAGCTTACTCAACTAGAGTTGCTTGTTTGTTTTGCATGTTACCCAGCAAAGTGATACCTTTTATAAGCGCTTTAAAAGTATAATGATAAATTCTTTTATATATAGCCATGAAGCATAAATGGTGGTTAAACCATTTGAAAGGACACCACAATACGAACGGAGAGACAACGACATATAGAGGGAGATTTGTACAAGAGTAGAAGAAAAATAAGACCTTTCAAGTTGCAGCTGGCGAGTTGGAAACCCACAACCTGCTAAGGGCCAAAAGATTTTACTTTGTATGCATGTGTGAGGCACATGTGAGCACGTATTAGCCATAAATATATGAATTGGAACAAGGGGATGCAAAGGGGTTTGGAGTTGACTGCTTGGAATATTGGCAAACCATAAATTTACCAGAAGAGAGAAAGAGAGTGTGTGAGAGAGAGTAGGGGAGATTGCGAAAGAGAGAGATAGCGATTGCAGGCTGTGCCCTGAGGCTAAGTCGAGTCTGATTCTGAAAATAATAGAAAGTACTCAACGCACATTACGCCGCAGATTTAGGTATCACTGCCATTTAACACGATAATGAAAAGAGCGCGAATGTCATATGCAAAGCCACGTTCCAGCTGCTGACGAGCATCATCTTCCATCTTGACGTTTTCTCTGGTACCACATGAATCACCATTTAATATTATCAAGCTCTTGTGGAATGTGGAAAACGGAGTGTGCCAACTGCCAACTCCTTTCATCTGCCCGGCAAGGACGTGCGTCCTTTTGATATGTAGTCAGCAGCAAGGGCAACAGCAGCGTGGAGTCCAAAGTTACCCAGTCGAATGGGCTGTTATAGAAGTCACATCAAATCGTACGGTAAGTGGGATTTACAGAATAGAAATCAGTTGATTTATGAGACGCACTTAGATAATTATTTCCTTGAATGTTATTAAAATAAACAGACTTTTGGTGATAAAGAAAGCTTAATATATATGTACCAAGATTTTATATTATTTTGTAAATTTAACAATATTTTTAAGATCTGATTATTCGATATTCCGATACCAAAGGACTGACCGTTCGTATATCTGTCCGTATGAACGCTATATTCTTCGACACCCTTTTAACTAGAGACTGTAATTTTTGCCGTCCATGTGTTTAGCACGAAATGGGTTGGGGTGCTAGGCCACATAGAAAATAGATACGCACTTATGTGCAAATTTACAAAACCCTCATATCTCTCACATTTCAACAGCTATTTAACAGTCATTAAGTTTGGTGGGAAAATCGCTGGTTACTTACTAAAATGATGTGAATGTAAAGATATTTGACAGTTTTTGAGTTAGATGGTTAGTGACATTCCTCTAGGGCTTGGTTTAAAATTTTTGATATATGATATGGCATACATACACACACAGACACACACACACAGACACACACAGCAGAGCAGGAATCGGCTCGGTGGTGGACCTGACCTTCGCCAGCTGCTCAATATTTAGCTTGTGAACATGGAGCATAGACGACTCATACAACGGTAGCGACCACGCTAGCCCAGGATACGCACGGGGCACGCTAGTGTTTCGAGACCGACAAGCTGACTTTAATGGTCCAAAAAAGTCTAAATGGCCATGCTCGTTGCCACCCCACAGACCCAGTTACTTTGAGATTAATTGTGGAACACCTTTTCCCAAGAATGGAGGCTGACATTGGGGAGCCTATTCCGAACACATCCAGGAGGTCACCACCGAGGAGATCAGCTACACAGCTAAAAGGGTGAAGCCAGGCAAGGCACCTGGCCCAGACGGGATCCCAAGCCGAGCACTGCGCCTGGCCCTCGTGCTTCCCCCCGAAGTGTTCGCCAACCTGTTCAACAGCTGCCTGCGTAACGGGACTTTCCCCAAACGCTGGAAAACTCAGTGGCTGGTCCTGCTGCCTAAGCCCGGTAAGAAAATAGAAGACCCGGATGCGTATCGACCAATCTGCCTAATAGATACCATCGGTAAGACGCTTGAATACATCGTAGCCACTCGGCTGGACAGCGCAATATCCGCTGCAGGGGGAGTTTCTCCTCAGCAGTATGGCTTCCGCAAGGATAGATCAACTCTGGATGCTTTGCATAAGGTAGTGGATCTAGCATCTTCAGCGATCGCCGGCAGCAGGTGGAGGGGTGGTGCAAAAAATTACTGCCTCATCACCACTCTTGATGTAAAAAATGCATTAAACTCGATGAAATGGAAGTGCATCCTGGATGCCCTAAAGGCCCTCAGCATGCCGGATCATCTAATGCGAATTATAAGGAGCTACTTCGAGGATAGGGTCCTCAAGTTTGACACGACCGAGGACATGGAGGTGTACCAAGAGGCAGAGGCACTGGGATGCGTCCTCCAAAGGGCGGTGGACACACCGTCTCATACCGCACGTCCGGAAGTGGACGTCAAGGACACACGGGCAGCTTAACTTTTAATGCGAGTCGTAGCACCCTGGAAAGTATAGTCGGTGTCACTATCTAAGTCAACAATTTAGTGGACGTTATGTTGGCAATCGCATACTATTGGGAGGCGGTCAGCAGCTTAGCGGCGGCTGTCACGTCAGACCTGCGCAAGGCCGAGAGATTAAGAAGACTAATCATGGAGTAGGGGAATCTATACGTTCGCGATGCAATACCTAACGACCGTACAGCGAACGCTCGATTCCACTTACTCCTATCTTACATACGCACACCCATATGGCGTTCGACGCCCACGGTTATCATATCAAATTGCACACATTATCGTTAGATTTTAGTGGACCAAGGAAATTTATTTCTTCAGTAAACCCGTGTTCATGTGTTTAGAGCAGCTGCCCTGTCATGTAATTTCGTGTTTTTCGGGAATGGGCGAATAATGAGTCTGTACAAGCTGTACGGTGGGGGCTTGCCTGATGAAACATGTGGCGTTTTGCGGGGGCTAGCACTGTTTGCCGTAGCTGTTATCGACTTGGTTGCTGTCTCAAAAGAACGTACATACATACGAGCGCAATTTCAAATTAATTTATGTCCCCTCTTACTTCAAACGCCACAATTGATCCATTTGACGCTAAACATAAGACAACAATTTAGTTAATATTGCAGAGATTCACATTGCGCGTAATTAAATTTTGCGTGCTGGCGCTCCTAAGAGATACATAGACTTTGTCATATACTTCAAATAAGGATTAGCATCCAACAGCAGACGAGAGCAATCATATATACATATGTATATTAACTTTGGTGTTGCTCAAAGAGAAAACTAGATAGATACTCCAAAAAATATTTTAAAAATGTTTAAGCACACTTTATATTTGGTGCGATTCTATTTAAATTATCGCAGTTTATAAAATATTGCTAATAAGCAGCATAGCAAATATCGCGAAAAGAAAATGGTTTTAGTTTGCTTAAAAAAAACTTTTAAAAGCTTAAAAGAAATTTAAATTAACATTCGAGACTGCAAAAATCAGTCAGTGTTTTGGAAAAGGGTCATTGCTTATTACGCTTTTTACAGCTTTTTGCTTTAAGAAGCATTTAAAAATTTGAATTTAACCATTTCGAGTGATTGAATGATAAGGATAGATGGCTTTTTCTCTGCTTTATTTATATTTGCTCTCTTCTAGTCGCAATTATCGCTTTAACTTTTCTAGGTCATGATGTAGTTGTTCACAACGCAGAGCCAACTATTGCATCTTCGATTCCCGCGCCCCTAAGTTCAAGAAACGCTTTGGCCTTAAGAGTATTGCCTTTAGTTGAAACATTTTGTTATTTTTAATAAACTTATGTACATATAACTCAATATTTGTGTTTGTTTGATACGCAGTAGACGTTGTTTTTTATAAAAGCGCACAAATTCTAAACAACATTTAAGTCAGGAGACTGGGCCGGTGGAAATATTATGTAAGGGCAGTTCCAGATAAGCCACTCTCTACTAATCCGGAGAGCACCTTTTCCTTAAGAATATTAAGGTATATGTTATTATTTACAGCCCATGAAATGGGTAAAAATGGTTTTGTGCAGAAGTATGTAACAGACAGAAGGAAGCTTTTCCAACGTCATAAAGTAAATATATTCTTAATCAGCATCAACAGTCGACTCGCGTCGATCTCCAAAACTATAAACGGCTTGGGTAAGCCTAAGTTTGTTTAAAATTTTCGATAACAAAATAATCTTGAATTCCAATGAATAGAAAATATGAAATAAAAACATAAGTAAAATAATGAAAATGTTATTAAAGTCAATTGAGAAACACCGGAGATATTGTTACAGATTGGTACAGTATTGCAGGGATATGTATGTCAGTCAGTCCGTCTGCATGGTCAAGGGCTTAGAATATCTTCTAGAACAGAGCGTTCTTAGTTGTTATAAATTGTAGTTTCAGTAAACATATTTCCGACGCCGGCTGGATTTTGGAGAGCCTCTTTATACCGATATTACACCTAAATTATAGGTGTCTCGGCTTTTTCAGGTAAAACTGAAACTGACGGATAGAAATAGGAAGGCCACAATAGGGAGGCCAAAAATAGTCGTAAAACTGCAGGGCTGCAAATTCGCTCTCATATATATCAAAGACAATTAAACTACTCTAGACTGGACAAATCGCTCTTGAGTTTTTTTTTTCAGAAATAGATGCAGGCGACTTCCCCATTGCTTTTGATTTTGCTGAGCTTCGGTTTCACTCATTGCATTCGTTGCGTACGTTGCGTTCGTTGCGTTTGCTTGTGATCAGAGTGTGGTCTCCTTCTTTTCGTGTGTTGTCCCCTTCTTTTCGTGTAAAGGGCGACACAAGTGTAGATATCAGCTATTGCCGTACTTCACTGGACAACAAGGCCATTAGCTGTTGCCGTACTTCACTTCTCTAGTTGTTGGTAGCAGAATTTCATTTTGGCAATTTTTAACTTTTGCTTCAATCTGCTTGCAAGTGCCTATCATGGGAGGGTAGTTTGTTCTTATGCAAACTTTGCACAATTAACTAGCAAAATGCGAGAACATTTCAATTTGATATTCTTAATTTAATGTTTGTCTCGTATCGCTTCTTTCAGCATATGCTTAGCGATCCCGTTATGATTTTGTCGGTTTATAGAAACATAGGTCACTTCTGCATCGAAACCAAACCATATTCTGTTTGCTATACGTGTGTTGGGTATATTGGTTTGCGGAAATGTATGTTAAAGACAAAATAAAGAATTTCAAACCCCATAAAGTATATGTATTCTTAATCAGCATCAATAGACAAGTCAAGTTGGCCATGTCTTCATGCATTATGTTTATGGCTTAGGGTATCTCTAGTCGAGCTCTATTCTTATTGAGGTGATTTGATTTCCTTCGCTTTACCCAAGCTACGTCGCCCAATATTGTACACATGTACACACGACCAGCGCTTGGCTAGGCTAGGCACAACATCGCGCAAATATATTTTCTGTATCTGCTGATTTTGCCCGTATACGATTTTATATGGGCGCTCGTCAGCTTACGATCGCTCGGCTAGTAGGCACGAAGGCACGCAAACAAAATTGCTCAATTTTCGGTGATCGCGCCTGCATCTATTTTTCGTTGCAAAAAAACTCAAGAGCGATTTGTCCAGTCTAAAGTAGTTCAATTGTCTTTGCTTTGGCTCACATAATAAGAAAGCGCATATTCACAGTTATAACAAGTAAGAAGGCTCTAGTCGAGTACGCTCGACTTGAAGATACCGTTAACCCTTGATCATACAGACGGACAGACGGTCGGACTGACAGACATACACATATGTACATGTACTACTGGACCAATGCTTGATGGCTTCATATCTCCTGTGTTTCTTAACCGTTTTTAATGAAATTTTTACAGAAGTTCATTATTTTGCTATAGTTTCACTCCTCATTTTCAGTTTTTTGAAATTAAAGATTTTTTGTTATCGATTACATCTGTATATCGTAGACCTGAAAAGTTATCGAAAATTTGAAACAAACTTGTCCTGCCTAGGGACTATGAGAGCTTATATCCAAAATCTGGAAATCTGGTCTCTAGTTTTTGTAGTTCCTGAGATCGACGCGCTCATACATACGGACAGACGGACAGACAGACGGACATGGCTAAATCGACTCGGCTGTTGATGCTGATCAAGAATATATATACTTTATGGGGTCGGAGAAGCTTCCTTCTGCCTGTTACATACATTTGCACAAAAACATTATACCCTTTTTTTACCCATTTCATGGGTTAAGGGTATAAAAATATAAATGTGTCGCACTTTTGAGTTCATGAGTTTTTAGTCCGTAATCAAATGAAGCACATAGTTTTTGTATTTTAAATAAAGAATATTCTTACTCTAAAACCGAATTCGCTGGAAGTCTCTGATAATCTTTTTCATCAGGTGCTAAAAAAAAAAAACGATGTTGGCACGAATAGTCAAGCTTCAGGAACCTCTTGGTATTTATCATATTGACCACGTAGAATCGCTAAAAGAAGCAGAAGTTATGCCCAATCCAAGCACAAAGAAAATCAATTCTTATCATAATAGCTTTACAGTCTTAGTGTAGTGTAGTTCTAGATAACTTTGTAACTTTCCTGCAAAATTGTAGAAGGCTGCTGCCGTAAGGGCATAAATATATTATTAGCAATTGCAGCTTAAAGGTGAGTGCAAAAAATCAAATGGTAAATGCCTTAGCGCCTTTATATTTCCAGTACCCACTGGATGTGCTTAAAAATTATGCAGTTATTTTGTTTGGTCCTTAGACTCTTATTTAACACTTGGCTGGATGGCAACCAATAAAATAGTAGGAAAAGTGTCGTCAAGTCACAAAAAGCATTTCAAGCAGCAAAAATTCATCACTTTGTTAAAGTGTCAAATGAAACATGTCATTTATCATGCCGGCACTGGCACTTACAGTTGCCAGTTGGCTCGACCGTGCCCCCATCGCTCTTCCTGCTCACTGATGTTTGGTTGGAGTGCATATATATATATATATATTTGCGCGTACTCTTATCTGTTTTAACAAGCGAACGACCAACCGGCTTGTTCCGGTTGGCATTTCTTTGGCTCCTCATTGATGAGTCAGTATCAGCGAGCAGTGTTTTAGTAGCAACATCAGCAGCATAGTAGTACCAGCAGTACCAAACGCAGAAGACATACTCCTAGGAGCCGGTGCTTTTGCCGTTGACACTGCTTAAGTGCGGGCCCAACCTTTTCGCACTCTATAGCAGCATTAAAACATTTTCAGTGGTGGAATATGCTATAGGGTATTCTTGTTTGATAACTAATTTTGTTACACAAAGAAAAAGACAACTAAGAACAACATGTGCACACAATACAACGTGTGCTGCAGTCAACACTCAAGGAGCTGCTGTTTGTATGTGTGTATTTGTGAGAAAAATCCGCGACATGAAATTTAAAATTGAAACAAATTGTGAATGATGCTGTACTCTGTAGTGGAAAGGAGCTGCAAAGAGAACAACCATAGCCGTGGCAGTGGCTGACGGGATAAATGGATATATTATACAGGGCGATTTTCCATCTCTCGTGCTCACTGGCTGGTACTGTAACTCTCATGACGCTTTGCTTTACTGTTGATTACTTTGTGCACATATACAGGACACAAGAATTATGTAAGTTTCACAACTACGTTACCTAACTTGGACTCGCATAATTGGCAACTTTAAATTACACAACGTGACACGGTGGAAACCAAATAGAGCAAATATAAAACTCGTGAATATTCAAAATCAAGTCGAGACTCTGAGCAAAACATATGTGTTCAACGTGTTAGACCAAAGGTAAAACATGAGTAAGCTGGACTAGAAGATACCCTTACTCCTTGAGCATTGAAGGACAGATGGTCGGGCTGACAGACATACACATACTTGTATTATTGTACCAGAGCTTGATGATTTTATATATCAAATGTTTCTGAACCGATTTAAATTAAAATTTCTAAGATGTTTATTGTTTTGTTAATAGTTTCAATCCTCATTTTAAATTTTGTGCAAAAGTATGTAACAGACAGAAGGAAGCTTCTCCAACCCCATAAAGTATATATATTCTTGATTAGCATTAACAGACGAGTCGATATAACTTTGTCTGTCCGTTTGTCGTCTGTATGTATGAACGCTGCGATCTCAGGAACTACTTAAACTAGAAATTTTTGATATGAGAAATGCTAAATAGTGGGAAATTTTATTTGTTAAAAGGCAGGTAAAAGAGTGTAGTAATACGCTTAAAAGTAACAGACAAATGAGATTTTCAAATTACGGAAGTGTAGTTGTCTTGGCGATATCATCCAACATTATAAAGCAGAATATATTGCATCGAACATTTTATTTAATTTGTTTTTATTTTTTTAATTTACCGTATTAATCATGATCGAACAGTGATTTAAACACGTTATATATTCAATTTACCGAAAAATTTGTGTGTAGTTGAATAAACATATTTTATAGTTAAATTAACTACGATTTATATTCAAAACGCACATTGGAAAATTAACTATTTTCAAAGTATATTATAGTGTGGTTTGTTATCTGAGTGTATATTTCTTTTTAAATGTATAGCAGGCGCAAGCTGAAAAACCTAAATGATGCAAATAATTCGCAGTTGCACGTTGCATTGAAGCAATGCAAAGCAAGCTATAAAAACAAGTAAAAAAACTCTAGTCGAGTAAGCTCGACCAATTCCATTCAGACGGACAGACGGTCGTGCTGACAGACACACACATATGTACGTGTACCGCTGTACCAATGCTTGATGGTTTCCTATCTCCGGTCTTTTTTTGAACCGATTTTAATAAAAATTTTACAGATGTTTATTATTTTGCTAATAGTTTCAATCCCCATTTTCAAGTTTTCGATTTTCAAGATTTTTTTGTTATCGATTACATGTGTATATCGTAAACCGGAAAAGTTATCGGAAATTTGAAACAAACTTGCTATGCCTAGGGATTTGGAGAGCTTATATCCATAATCTGGAGTCTCTGGCCTTTGTAGTTCCTGAGATCGACCCGTTCATATATACAGACGGACAGACAGACAGACGGACACGGCTATATCGACTCGGCTGTTGATGCTGATCAAGAATATACTTTATGGGGTCGGATAAGCTTCCGTCTGCTTGTTACATACTTTTGCACAAAACCGTTATACCCTTTTTCACGCATTTCATGGGTTATAGTTTCAATCCTCATTTTCAGTTTTTTGAAATTCAAGATTTTTTGTTATCGATTACATGTGTATATCGTAAACCTGAAAAGTTATCGAAAATTTGAAACAAACTTGTCATGCATAGGGATTAGGAGAGCTCATATCCAATATTTGGAGTCTCTAGCTTTTATAGTTTCTGAGATCGACGCGTTCATACATACAGACAGACGGACAGACGGACAGACGGACACGGCTATATCGACTCGGCTGTTGATGCTGATCAAGAATATATATTCTATTTATTCTCAAACTGGGCGGTAGACAAAATAAGTTTGGGAACCACTTCCATAGACTAACAAATTTTCTGCTGCCTCGCGGATACATCAATGCAAGTTTGTAACATAATTTTATCCTTACTTCTTCCTCCCCTCCCACCATTATCATACAGGGTCGGGTGTACATAAAAAACTGACAGCAGACTTTTTTGTGTGGTTGCGCGGCTGTTTTTATTCAAACCCCACTGTAAACCTGAAAAACCAAAAGTGGTGCACAACAACTCGTCGTAATTATACCCCAAAATGTGTGTCACACACATCTTTGCCGTACAATGCAAATATTGAAATTTATTTAACTATTCTTACAAGCTGCGCGGTAAAGGCTTTTAAATTGGATTAGTAATTTTTGAAACAACCCAACAGGACTTACCTCCTAATATTTGTACCATGTACCCCTAGAAGTTGGTCCCAGTACATCGTCTAACAAAGCTCAACGATCAACAGAGAAAACAGCGGGGCGGGACATGATCTGGAGATGAGGTACGTTGATGCTGCTGCTACTGTTATTCAATGTTGCAAATATCGACGTTCATAAAAATAAATCTCTCTAGAGGCGATACAAATATATAAAAACGCTTGCAAATGGGAAGTACGAGGATTACAGGAATGAAGGTGGGTTTTTATGATGTAGATGTGAATCGCTATCTTCTTGTGGATTTTTGTGGAAAATATGTCGGCTTTTCCGAAGTTAGAAAAATGATCTATAAGCTAAAATTGGCAAATTGAAATGTATGTATTTATATACACATACATATGCATCACAGACCAGTTAACATAATGGGTAAACAGAATTGTTCAAGTTTCTGGAGTAAAATTATTGGCACAGAGTCGAAGCATACAAAAATAGCGAGTAGCGGACAGTACCCATCGAAAGCAGATCAATTTCTTCTGTATTGATTCTTCTCTGCCTACACTGCACTATGGGGCATTTTGCCGAAAATTTGGCATTTATTAATAACTCGAGAAAAACCAAAGATATTTTAAAAAATCAAAGAAAGGTTTTATAGAAAAAAGGTGTGTTACCGCCCCTTTATTGTTAATATTTTATTGTATGCAAATTTGTTAATTTTGATCGTACTTGAATGAAACTTGGCAATTAAGAGTATTATAATGATACTAATACCTTGGCAAAAAAACGAAAAAAATCGGTGATATGCCCCAGTAGAAAATCTCTAAGCCGAGTTCGACAGTTTCGGAAAACCGATTTTGCAACTTTCTAGGCTTTTATTTCGGACTGGTCTCTCCTCTGCGGATCTGACAATTTGAATGTGGCAATCGGTATTTTTAATAACACTTTAAATTCATTATTAGATTTATGTGTCGCCTATGGAAAGCCAAACAGGTCAAACGAACCTGACTCTAATCCTTAAAAATCTAAGATCTAAGCTCTACAAGACTTTCAAAAAATCAAGCTTTCCGTTAGCTCTTTCTGCATACTTGATTGCTCGTTCCAATTTTACAGTTCTCAATAAGCAATGTTACAGGAATTACCTGACTAGGTGTAGAGTACAGTTTCAGTAGGATCCCAAACGGTTTTTTGATTTCGTTAATACGAAGCGCAAGTCATCGACACTTCAAACATTTTCTTTGAAGAAATGAAAGACAACTCAGATCAGGCCACTGCCGAATTCGCTAAATTTTTTCAAAGGACTTATAGCCCTTATTTTCAACCAGTCGTCATGCCTTTCCCCTATCAGCTTAATGCCTCCACTTTGATTTTTATACTGGAAATCACAGAGACTGCACTACTTTGTGAAATTTAGGTTATAAAGCCTATATTTTCGCCAGGACCGGATGGAGATGGGTCTTTTAAAACCATTGCATCAATTGCTTAGTTTGCCCGTGAAGTTATTCTCTTTCCCAAAAATTTGGATAGAGGCACATATTATTCCTTTGCATAAAAAAAGAAACAAGTTGAATGCTGAAAACTATATTAAACTATTTTTGAGAAACCAATTACCTCTCATCTTCAACATCTTTGTAGATTAATAATTTCACCGTGCCAGCACGGATTCATAGATCTACCACTACTATCTTGCTAGAATTCACTTCATTTGTTATTAAGGGCTTCGAAGAAAAGAATGCAAACTGATGTTATTTACACTGATTTCAGTAAGGCTTTCGACGCTGTAAGTCATAACCTTTTAATTTATAAATTTCAACTTTTGGGCTGTCTCAAAAATCGTATTCTTTCGATTAAAGATTATTTAACCTTTAGAACTCAGAGGGTATATTTTAATGTCTCAGTTTCTAAAACGGTTCAGGTCACTTCTGATGTTTCTGAAGGAAGTCACCTTGGACCGTTATTATTTACACTTTTTATTAACGACCTTCCGTCCGTAATAAATCATTCTCGGGTGTTGATGTATGCTGATTATGTAAAATTATCCATGACGGCTCCATCTCTTCCGTCTGGTCATAACCTGCAAAGTGACTTAGACAATTTTCAAACTTGGTGCAGAACAAATTTATTGCATTTAAATTGCAGTAAATGTAAAGTTATGTCTTTTAATAGACGAATGTTTCTTCTGGATAACCAACCACTTGATCGGATTGAATGGGTTGAGGATTTGGGTATCTTAATGGATTCAAAGCTTAAGTTTGACAACATGTATAAATTGAATTACAAATCGTGCATCAGGTGTCTTGGGGTTCATTAAGCGCTGGTCGAAGGAAATCGACGACCTCTACTTAACATAAACCTTGTATGTGTCTCTTGTGCGAGCGATTCTCGAATATGGATTTTGTATATGGTATCCCAATTACAGGATTCATCAGGATTGAATAGAATCGGTGCAAAAGCAATTTCTGCTCTTTGCTCTTCGGGTTATTAATTGGGATAATTCAATTAACTTACTTTCCTACCATCGTAGACTTTTACTAATAAATCTTCCCTCTCTTTCTAACCGTAGAACAATGCTTGCAATAACCTTTTTCTATAAATTAATAAATGATGAAATTGATTCTTTACTAATCAACCAAATTAACTTTGCAGTTCCTATTAGAAATACTAGATATTTTTTACCTACTTGTGGCGGTCGTGCATAGTCGATCTCGCTTCAGGGTATGGGTTTCCGCTAAGCCAAAAAAATCGCAAGTAGATCCTTTAGGTTTTCCAGCTCATCACCCGGATCTCAACACTATGGGTTAGATGATCCCCAAGGTCAATGCGCCACGATTCAACACTCGCCATTACCGATCTGTCTACTGATGCTCAAGATGCATATTAAGTCCCTAGGCAGCAGTGTTACGTCACTAAACAAGGTAGCCGCGGAGGGTGATACGCTGGAAACGATGATACCAATGAAAGAGTGGAGAAATAGTCGTCGGAGGACAAAGGCGACATTCTGAACGTTAATTTGTCAGAAAGTTGTGACTTGGCCGGCAACCTGACTAATCTGGCGGTGAGAAGGCGGCTGATACCCATCGACTTATACGTTGAATGCCAAGGGAAGAGTTCTTCGGCAGCCAACTTAAAGGAAAAAGAAAACCTCCATGGTTCAATAATTTCATGTTAAAACAAGTAAGAAGGCTTTCGTCGAGTAAGCTCGTCTAGAAGATACCCTTTACCCTTGATCACACCGACAGACAGACGGACGGTCGGACAGACATACGGACATGACCATATCGACTGTTAAGTTTATGCTGATCAAGAAAATATATATATATTTTATATGGTCGGAGAAGCTTCCTTCTGCCTGTTACATACATTTGCACAAAATCCTTATGTCCTTTTTTACCTATTTAATGGGTTATAGGTATAAAAAGATGAGCCATTGTAAGACTACCAATTTATTTTTAAATTTTACCATAAGTAAATCTTAAAAAAAAACATTAAAAATAGGTATATTTAATTGTTAGAGTAGTTGTAGAACACTGGTATAAAAAATGTAATGAATGTAGTTTTATACATACTTACCTATATATGCCTTCCATCCGTTATAATACTTAAACGCATCGATCTTTCACACGATTATACAATAATAATGATTAAAATGTTTATACTTGCCTTGAAATTCTTTAAAAAAAAAACACAACTTTAGTCCTCAAAATTTCCAATATCAGGGAGATAATTTGGAGTGATGATAACTTCGCATATTTATATATGTATTTTTATTATCAATTTATCGCAAGGAAAAAGTGCCAGCTTTAGGCTGAAGCTCTAGTTTTACGACTCCTTGTTTGTCCATTTAAGTTTTATCACTAATTTAGTGGCACAAAAGGAATATCTAAAGTGACATCCATTATGAAAGGAAAAACAAATTTAGCATATAACTCAAATCAAGGATATGGGATGTTCATACTCTCACATACATATGGGGCGGCCAGCAGTAAACAAATAGTAGGCGGATCATTGAGTCTCTCAGCTGCTGCTTTCCTCATATCCCTTTGCCATAAATGTTCATTTTTGCATTTTAATACATCCGTTCAGCCGCACACACACTCCATCTATTATATTGAACTATTTCTATAAAGACTCAAAACTGTAACGGAAACAAGAATAAACGCTGTCAGCATTTTATTTCTGTGTAAGTGCGGGATTTTTATGTGCTTATACCCAAATAACCAACAACAAAAAAGGGATACCGAAAGAAATAAACGAAATAGGCAAAATTATAGAATGAAAGAAAGTAATAATAAAGGACTAAATGACGAAAAGGAAAGCAACTTAGCCACAGCTCAAAATGCTTCGGAAATTCATCGCAATAAAGTTTTTATTGGCACTGGTTGTAAAACTATTTTTGATTTCTTTGTCCATTCACCACCTGAGGCAAATCTTTTAGCCATTATTTGATGGACGCGGCTCTGCAAGAATAACGTTCTTCTTTCATTTCATTTCATCTCATTTCGAAAAACTTCAATTTCCAGTTGCACCTAAAGCAAATGATAACTCTACCAACTCAGACTTATCTTTTTTCCACTCTCTTTTACTCTCTTCACATCCCATTATGCTGCAGTTTCTTTTTAAATGAACAAAAAAATCCATGTACTCGGTGGCAATACAACAAAATACTAGACGCGAGTTATTGGCTACGTTATACACTTCCCCAGCCCTGGTCAAAGGTCAAAATTATTTATGAAGATGTGTTGTATTTTAAATAAGGCGTGTGAATAATTCTACTTTTGTTCTGACCATTAGATTATAGAGTATATTCGAACTTCTATACAAATATATAAACTTCTAGCTGCGAAATTGAATGTCATAATACCACACTTATTTTAAAATTAATTTGCGATCAGTAATATATCGATTCAGTATTTTAAGCATCAGTATGAGATATGTAACTTACTAAAAGCCCGATTCCATATTTTATAAAAATATTTTATAATAATAATATAAAAAACCAATTGTAAAAATATTAATTATTATAACAATAATAATTATATTATTACCTTATTACCTTTTCAATGTAAACACATTGCCAATAAATAGAGCAACTGCCACAACCGTTGTGAAAAGAATCAGAATTAAGCCTCCGTCAGTTCACAGCTTAAACATTAGCTGGTCGTTGAAACCAAGCAGCCGCTGAGGCGACGACGACGATGACATTGCAGTGTCCCAGCAGCAGTGTCTAGCAGCGCACACAGCCTTTGGCCACTCAATAGACAAGCAAAAAACACACACAGACAGACACAACACACTCACACAGAGGGAACCACACGCATAAGCACACTCGCAGTAAACAAACAAAAATATTGCTTCCGGTTTTTGTTTTCATAAATTATGCCGCATAAATTCCGCATTCAATCGTGCGTGTAAAAGCCAACAAACTAAGAAAGAGAAACGAATGAGATAGAAAGAGAGAGAGGGAGAAAGAGAGGGGTAAGCATGTATTCAAGTAGGAGTATATGTATCTTTCAATGTCCCGTAGCCAAAGTCATTTCTAACTTTACGCAACTACAATTCAATTGATTTTAAGACATTATTTGTTAACTACACCACGGCCTAACACTCGGTCAATTATTTTTCTTGGACATTCTGCGTGTGTAAGTGTTTGTTGGTAAATGTGCGTCAGGTGGCAAAGTTTAATAATGAAACACATAAATTGACAAAGTTTAGCAACGCACCATGCAAGAGCTAAGCAGAAAACCAGCAACTGCTGTTGGCCTCATAAAAAGGAAGAGCTCCTGCCCACGCCTCCTTTTCCTCCTGACTGACTTCCTACCTCTTATCTCTCTCTCTCACTCTCGCACTCTCTCTCTTTCCGTCTCTCGCCCTTATTGGATGCTGGCTTGAACAATGTTGGGCTTTGATTTGGTCAGGAGCTAAGTCAGCACGAAAGAAAAGTACCGTCGAAGTCCTAAATAAGTTCTGGTTCTTGTCTATGTGTGTGCTTTTTTCTTTGTGGTAGTGTGTATTAAAGTTTGCTTGCCTGACCGTCTGCCAAAGTAAATTAGCAGCTAGTTTATTATAAATGCTTGTGTAAAATGTTCAAGCTATTGCAACGACACTTGTGGCATACTAAAAAAAATCTTTTGTTTGTGATTTTCCTTACCGAATCCAATTAAAATACTTTAGTTATGGTCACAAAGTTATGCTCTAAACGGGCTCAGACCATAGATGACCTAAATCTGTGTTGACTTTGACCATATTGTGGACTTTATAGCCGAATGGTAACTGATTTTTTCTCGCCCCACTACTGTAGGCCTTAAAAAATGTTCCATTAATATCGTCATTTTGAATTGGCTCAAAGAAAGTAAGTAATTATGTTGCACACCCTAGTACATATACATATATACAGTATTCTTATTTGTACTACATGATAATTTACTGTACCATATTTACAGAGAATGTTGCCAATCCTTGTTTTATTGAACAAAGTAAGATATTTTGCGTATAAAAGCTCAAATGAGTCGACTACAGTAAGGGTGGTCCTCACCATCTTCAAACTGTTTACCTCACCCGGTGGGTGCGGCCCCCGTCATCCCTGCTTAGATATTTATATTGGATCATTAGAATAAAAAACGACACATCTTGAAACGAATAAGAGATGACACTTTCAAACAAAAAAGAGAGTGAAAAAATTAATGTACGACTTCGATTCGATAAATAACGAATAGAGTCACCAACTGAGGTGGCGAAACGTGACACCACATTCACCAAAAGAGTGGCGTAACATAGCCGGCAAGCACAGCACATTGGCGTGGCCGCTATGAATAAGAATGCAAGTGCCAGCATTTTTAGGGTATAAAAGTCTGTCATTGTATAGTCTTTAAGTTAGTCTAAAATAGCCTTTGAATAAACCAGGTGTACCATCAATCAAACCAACTGCATTTATTAATGCAATTTCAAACCATACAAGCTTCATAGAAGTTCTAAACAAATAAGTAAAATAAACTTATTAATTTGTATTGCAAGCAGGCAACGACTGTTCACAACAAAGAAACAAGAAACAACGCATATTAAGCATGGTATCCAAAAGTCGCCTTTAAAAAACAGAACAAAAAAGGCATTAACACCGGCTGCCGCAAAAAGAACGTGTGATACGAAAGTTAAAGAGTTAGCGCCGATGATAAAACTGCCTTTTGAAACAGAGCAGTGGAAAGACTCTATGTCAAATACCGCTTAAATTTGGTACCATAAAAACTCTGATCTCCTAAAAGAAAAAACCAGCTGTCCTGCTTTTCGCAATTTTAACATTTGTCGAGCAATCCTATTTGCTAGACCGCCAGATCTGACAAGGAAAAAGGGAGATTTGACTTCACTGTCTAAATTGCTGCTCGATCTGCTGATACTGCGGTCAGCCTTAAACACAAACAGCAGAAAGAATAAGCTGTATTTTAAAACGCAAGACAAGTGTTTGAATTTTTTTTTGCTGTTGTTGTTAATGCTCCTTTAGTTGTAGTTGTAGTTATAGTTGAAATTGTCCTTTTGCTAACCTGTGCAAACTTTAATAAATTCGCTTGTATACTTGGAAACCTGTTTTTTATTTGTTTGATATGAGTATTTAAAGTTGGCGAACAGACAATACACGAACGATTTGGGTTCACACATAGTTGGTGACTGTTGTGGGCTTACTCAACCAACATACGCCAGTACTGCCACATTAAAATTATAATTTTAGCAGTATAGCCGTTTGTCTGTTTTATGTATAATAAGTATACTACAATATTAATTATATACCTAAAATTTGTATATTAACTCTGTTATCAAATATTTAACTTAAGATGTAAGCAAATGCGACAAATAAAGTATATATATTCTTGATCACGGTAGTGCTTATTATCATTAAATCATTTGAGAAACTCGGCGAGATCTGACCACTTTATCATAAACTTGCATACAAATGCAAGATCTTTAATAATATTCTTTTAACAAATAGTAAATATTAAATGTTGTAGCACTTGAAAATCAACGTCTGCATGAACTGACCGGGTGTTAGCGGGTTGTTCAATAGCATTCTTCCAATGAGTCGAAGGAGGTATAGCGGGCGGGACACTATATTACAGTAGCTCTTTTGGGGTGGGGTAGGTTTTGCTAATTTCTTGACTCTCGCTTACAAAAATTTGTTAAGGATCCATACCGACACTAAAGAAACAACTTCGCAAAATACCGTCCCAAATAAAAGTAAAGGAGACAGCTAGACGGTCTGTGGCTCTCGGACCGATATGCTTAAAAAAAAACCAATTTGGTGACTTCTCTTATTCACTGGCCTTGGCGGTGTCTGAAGTTGGTGGTTGACAACCGCCTTCTATACCCTACCCAACCATGGACTTTACTAGCGGGATGTTTTTAAAGTCCCCAAATCCAACTATGTTACTACCGTTTCTGTCACCATGTCAATAAGGCTAAATCAATTTAGTACTGCGTACTATAATTTGTATAAAAATATAATAATGAGAAATTCCGTTTCATTATCCTTGGTTTGTATTCTTAATTTATTTAATACAGATTTTTAGGGAAGAATATTATCATCATAAAATAATAAGCTTTTCCATATTGCTTAACAAAAATATGCTACCATTTAAAAATTAAGTTTTCAGTGTATTTCAGTGTAACTAAATTAAACAGCGTATGCCTTTAATGGTTCTACTGAATACATGTCTTTTAACTATCAATAATTTGAATAACAATTTGAAACCTGATTAAGTTTTAACTTATGTGTGCGCAAAAACCATTAAAGAACCGATCCCGTTTAAATAAAATGAGAGAAGGGTTAGAAAAATGTTTTGTGTTGATTTCTTTCTTTGTGATTTTATGTGGACTCATGAATATGTATACAAAAATGTTATTTTTTTGTTTTTTTTTTTTACTTAATTTTCCTTCAATTAGTTTTATTAACAAAATTAATTGGTTCACTCTAATTTAAATTTAGTTAAAGGTTACCAACATAGAAAGCTGTGATTAGAACATGCAAACAAAGAGAGAACTTGCTGCTTCATAACTTTTATGTACTTACATATGTATGATGCTCCGACTATGAAAGGCCTTCCAGCGAGAGAGTCCATCGTTGCTTATAATGTTTTTTTTTATATATATTTTCTAACCACATGGACTATATGTCGCTAATACTTTTGCATCGTTACTCTCTCATAAAGAGATATACATACTAAGAGAGAACTTGTGAAATCTAAGCGGGGATCGTTTTCTCTTTGTAATTATGAGTTTGCACTGCACTCATTACTGTACAATTTAAACTTATACAGATTTAAAAAAAAAACTTATAACTTAACAGGCTTTGCATAATTTTAAACTGCAGATCTCTCACTGGTTTTTTTTCTTCTCTGGAAGAGAACAAAAGAAGCAGCTCCAGGACTTCTATGGACTGAGCATGCCATGCAAGGGCGAAGAGCACGAAAATTGCGCTTGCTCGTGTCAGCACTGTGAGTTAGTGCGGGGATGCACTGGACCACGTGCTGGACGGGATTTGGTCCAATAACAGAATAGACCTGCATTGATAGACCTGCGTTGACAGACCGGCGTTGACAAATGCATGGTGACTTGGGTGCGTCTTGAGGTTAAGTCCACTTATAGGTCGTGGCCATTAGCTCATGTTGTGTGCGTGTTCTGGTCGATAACTTCGTATATACTTTAATTCTTAAGATTTATTGGATTTATTTTGTTTTAAACGCTATGGTATTGTAGTGTATTGTATTGTATTGGCGATCGAACATTTTATTTCAACAGGTGCTCGCGATCACGTTTTAAGAGTTTTCTTCAGCTCGCGACTCGACGGTCCGGCGTAACAATTCAAAGACTGACCAAAAAAGAAGAGAGCTATCTAATACGCCTGCACTTTTTACAGTAGTTTTTTCCAAAACTTTTTTTTTCGGTGAGCATGAAGTCAGCTGTGATTAAACTTCTAAGCTCTGGAAGCAATCGCACTGCTGAGAGAAAAAGAGCATTGCAGCATTCAAACGGTTATCTCTGCATTTTGTCGCAGGCGACCAAATTGTCAAGAACAAAATTGTAATTATGGAAATAACAAACGTTACAATGTGGCACTCTTAAAAATTTTAATTAATTTTAGTTGTTAAGGTAAATATAAGAGGGTGGTTCGAAACTCCAAATGATATAAATGTTTATTTCCAATTTGGGTAATTTGTTAAGTTATAAGCTTTTATTTTTTTTGCATTATATGTGAGCTTTCTGTCTGGAAATTATTGGCTTTTAAGTCGGTAAAATATAAGTCTTATAGGATATTTGGGAACGACATTTCAAACAGATAAGTTTATTTATCATTTCACGAAGCTTACCGTCAGTCACATGTAACTCATGCATTTAATGTGCAATGCACAGAAGGATAGAGTGAAGGATGATGTGAGAGACCCATAGAGCGAGGGACAGATAGAGAGAAACAGAGGGGAAAGATATAGTGGGTATATAAAATCATAATTTTAATGTCGCGAATTTATCAACCTCTAAAACACGCCTATGACAATCTGCTGGCTGCAATTTAAATATGCAAATGACAGACAAGACACGCGGAAACCTGCTTGCCTGCAGATGCCATGTTTCCGCTTTGCTGTCCTCACTTTCCGAGTTTTGCATGCCATGCGGTCTGTGAGGAGTGCGAGTTTAACGGAATGCGTCGAGAACTCAACGATGCACATATTTCAGAGTGCCCTTAACTCGTTTGCTGCTAAGAATATTGTGTGCTCGCCTGAGTTTGTGCTATGAATAAGCCCAACCCAAGAGCTGCAAAAAAGCATAAGGCATCAACCCAACTGGTCCACCAACATCGATATTTGACCTCGTGAACTTTAATTATAGTCTAAGCAGCACTGGGTGTTTCTCTGCCTTGATCACTTAAAGCTCATAATAAGATAGATAGCATAGAAGTTGCCCAGTCGTTCCTTCATACTTACTTCCCTTACCCCCTCTCACTACTGCTGACAGTAGTGGCTTTATTTTTCGGGCTCTACTGACTTCTGTGAACGCATAAAGACCGTACATTCCTCTTTCTCTTCAGCTTGTTCTTTGGGTTTGCAGTGGCAGTAGCAGCAAACCGCAAATTAAAAATTTCCGCACGTCTCCACATAAAAAAGTTTTGCTCCTCTTATATTTTTACATATACATACACATAAATTTTCTTTCTTCTCGTTCGTTTTCTTTTTTCTCTTATTTTTTGTTAATAGTATGCTTTAGTTTATTTTCAGCTTATAGTCAGGCAGGCTGCCTTGCAGCGCTGTCGCCGGTTTATTTCCTTTTATATTGCTTTGCTTTATGCGCACGCACAGTCCGACTCGCACACAGACGCATACACGAACATATTCAATATACAATATGTGCTGGTTGGCACTTCAAAGTTTAACTTTACAGTTAGTTGACAGTGTGTATGTGTTCACACAGTCATACATACATACATAGTAATCTGTTTCAAATTGTCATGGTTCCTGTCTGTTTGCATGAGTGTTTGCCAGCGTTGGAAGTCCTATTTTCGCTAAGGCTTTCTATCGCTTTTTTTCTTTTTCTCACCGAAACCCACAGTGCGTGTGCAGCTAACAACAACTGTCCTAAAGCGTTGATTGTGTTTGCATATTAAAAACGCCCTTTTATGTTCTTTTGCAATATACACATATACGCTTACCCGTTGTACACTTATCCTTCTCGCACCCACGCATCTTTTCGAATGTCAGGCTTAAGCCATGCTGCCAGTTGACTTCGGCCTGACCCTGAAAAACTGGCTGCATTAAGCAAAGCGAGGCGTTACAAGCATTACATTTATTTTATTATAAGACTCGTAGTGCACAGCCTGCCAGCCTGCTTTCTTGTTCCTTTCGTTGTCCCTGGCATGCAGCAGCAGCAGTAGTATTTTAATTAAATAAAAAAAGTACGATGTACAAGTTAAGCAATGTTAATGTTAATGTTAACAATGTTAACTTTACTTCGTATATAAAATAGAATTCAGCTGAATAATGTCAATATTGTTTTACATAGGAAGTTTAATTCGACACCCAAATTGTTTACTGGAACTAGCTCAGGTGGTCAGCAAAAAGCAAAGACCAACAACCTAGAGTCAGTAAACTCTTGCGACCAGCTGAGGCGGTAAAACGTGACACTACATTCAGAGTGGCGTAACATAGCCGGCAAACACGGCACGTTGGCGTGGCCGCTATGAATAAGAATGCAAGTGCCAGAATGTTTTAGGGTATAAAAGTCTGTCTTATTATAGTCTTTAAGTTAGTCTAAAATAGCATTTGAATAAACCAGGTGTACCATCAACCCGTCAATTCGAAGTGTTTTCCTTTTAGTTCTCACAAAATAACAAAGCTTCATAGAAGTTCTCAACAAATAAGTACAATAAACTTATTAATTTACACATTAAGAAAGCCATCTGTGTCCTGCCACCACATAGAGTCTTTACAATACCCTTAATAGCTTCCATAAACTCTGCAAATGAACTTAAGTCGCCATAATTTCATCAACTTTGTCAAAAGCTTATCGATAAGCATATTTTTTGAAAGATTTTAGAAGATATTTTAGTTGTTAGGAACCGGCTTTTAATTCCCCAACACTGTATCGATAGCCAGCTAGCAAATCGGTCACTCAGGGATGGATACGACCTGGATACAGTGCTGGCCGGTGTAAGAACAATTTATATATTTTTGTACGAATAACTAAACAAAAACAAGCGGGTAAATGGTAAATCTTTACAGAATCAGACACTATAGGACATACAAAGGTAAAAAGCTGGAAACATTTACCCCCCAATGCGCCCTCCCTACCTATGGGTCGGTATTTTTGCATTTCATTGCCGACCCCCTATACACTTCAACACTATCAACAACAACTTACCCCGACATCAACACACAATCGTCCCACCCACACATAAATATCTACTCACACATGTTATATAAACAGTCCATACTTATATTTATTCATTTAAAACTATACACGGTTTTCTTAAATTAAATGTACTTTATATAAATAAAAAAAAGAAGTAAATAAAGTATTTAAACAAATAAATAAACAAAAATTAACATGAACTAATAAACATAAACTATATAAACGACACACGAAACGTAGAAAGAGTGATTAACTAAATGAATTAAATGATATTAAATAAATATGGGCGGGTATAAATCACTACATAAGTAAATTAACTAAGGCTAATTCTGGCCTTCGACAATCGGCCGCGGCCCACTGTGCCTGTGACGGCGGCTGGGTGGTTGTTGCGCAAGCGCTGATGAATAATTCTTTTTCTACGGGCACAAACTTGAGACCCCCTTGACGGGTTTGTTGATGCTTGTCCGGTGGTCTCCTGCATCTGCTTTGGTGGTGTCTATGGAACTGCTGCCTGAACGGGCTGATTAAGTCCAGTGTTCAGTGCAAATCTACTGTTTGTCCTGTTTTTTTATACCCTTAACCCATGAAATGGGTAAAAAAAGGGTATAATGTTTTTGTGCAAATGTATGTAACAGGCAGTAGGAAACTTCTCCGACCCCATGAAGTATATATATTCTTGATCAGCATCAACAGCCGAGTCGATTTAGCCATGTCCGTCTGTCCGTCTGTACGTCTGTCTGTATGTATGAACACGTCGATCTCAGCAACTACAAAAGCTAGAGACTCCAGATTTTGGATATGAGCTCTCCTAATCCCTAGGCATGACAAGTTTTTTTCAAATTTTCGATAACTTATCTGGTTTACGATATACACATGCAAATCGATAACAACAAAATCTTGAATTTCAAAAAACTGAAACTGAATGAGGATTGAAACTATAAGCAAAATAATGAATTTCTGTAAAAATTTCATTAAAATCGGTTAAGAAACACCGGAGATATGAAACCATCAAGCATTGGTACAGCGGTACACGTACATATGAGTGTGTCTGTCAGCCCGACCGTCTGTATGATCAAGGGTTAAGGGTATCTTCTAGTCGAGCTTTCTCGACCAGAGCCTTCTTACTTATTTTTATTTGAATTTCTTATTAAATCCGCGAACAATTTAGTGATTAACGGCGAGCAGAAAAACTATATGGTACTTTATCACATGGACACCAAAAATGAGCTATCTTATCCTCTCCTCTTCTTTCACCTTTTCTTTCCATTCTCCCAAAACCTCGACATCAATCGCATACCTTCGCCTTAACGACTCTCCAACCCTCGTTCGACATTCCCAACCATCGATAGCCCATCGCCGAGCATAACATAGTTTTGCCATGGCGGCTGTTAAATGGTTAAAGGGTTGTCGATAACAAGTCGATGGATAAAACCCACACATATAGCATCATTTAGCTAGTGACATCCCCACAAATCTGCTACGCCTACACATGCCGCCCCCTGCCAATTGACTATGTAAAATACGTATATATATTTTTTTATTTTCCACAGTTGGTGACTAGTGTCATCAAATTTGGTAAGAAAATTGCTATGGTCGGTTGCGTCCACAACACAATATTTTTAATTGTTTTTTTTTATAATTTTCTAGAATATAGACTTAATGGGTTTTTCTGATTTATCAAAAAATATGTGAAAATTAATTTTTTTTCTTAAATTGCCTTTGAAATATATTGAGCGTAATTTAACACCGAACACCGAACGAATAGTTGGACTAATTATTTTCAATAATTCAATAAAATATGAGCGAATGGAAATGAGTGTGGTATAAATATCTATGCATTCATACATATGTTGTTGCATTACGATTATTGCAGGCACATTAAATGACCATTATGGCTTCCGTGATTGCGATTTTGTTAGAAAAGAAAACATAACAGGGCGCCCAAATGGGTGAATTTCACAATATAAAAAAATTGATTCAACCGCATTGACATACAAAACAGACAACCACACCAGCCGCAAAAAGTCAGCCACACCAGCACATATATATTGCATACAACAAAAACACACACGCAAAAAACAAAAATAAAGCCACAATAGCATAAATGCGATTAACCTGATGCAGTTTAAAGGTTCAAATTTATGAGAGCTTGTCGGCGCAATGCACAATTTGGAAACAAAACTAGTTGGCCATAATAATGGATTTGAGGTAAGCTTTTGTTTCAGCTACTTTTCAATTGACTGAATAATTTGTGATCGCATGATGGCGCATCACAATAATAGTAACAAAATTATAAACAAATAATTTAGAATCAATATTTTATAGTCGTAATTGATATGCTTTTCGTATGCGCAATACGGTGTTATTAAGTTATTAAGTTAAGATTTGTTTCAATCAGCTTGACACCATTTGCACCACCTAAGAACTCCATTATATTGCAGTAAGCTGAACATTTGTAAAATTAAATTTTCGCTCTCAATTACATTTTCTGTGTTGTAGACTTTAAATTGTTTATAATGATATTATATTAATAATTTTTATTTGAAAAATTGAATTTCTTTCTTTAATATAAAATCTAAAACGTGAAGTAAATAATAAAGTTTTTACATTTACATAAAATTTGTTACAGGGTATCTGCACTTTAGGTAAGTGTAAAATCTTACTTAGTGTCTGATGCATTTTTTATCCTGACAATTGTTAGCTGTGACTGTGCGCATTTATCCGCATCCAGCGCTCGCCCAACAACTACATTGGCGTTACATTGAAATTTAATAGAGTGAATGCGCTTTTGAAACTCGTGTCCGCAAGTGTTGACTACTGCTAACTGCTTACTTGGGCCATAACATGATCCTGGGCTGAGGCCCAGACGACATTGTAAGCGTGCAAATGAATTTGAATGCGGCTAAATTGTAGCAGAGATTCTTGCTGAGATTCTTGAGAACTTGCTTAAAGAGATTCCCAGCTGCAGTTTTATTGAAGCACTTGATAATTTATAGGCATGGCTTGCGGTGTTCTGGATAAATGCAAAATCGGTTGATAAGATGCTTCTTGTCCGTATAGTTAATTAATCAATAATCACACTTGTCATTTTATAAAGTTTGCTTCTCAAAGAGAAAGCTATTAAAGCTTTCCAAAAACGCCCATTTCATAAATCACAAATTGCCTTGCTATACATACTTAAATTATTGATGATACTTTTTTATAGCATGCGATTTTTAAAAGAATATACGATTCATAAAAGCTGCGACTGCATCACGTTCTAACAATGAAAGAAACCAAAATGTATTACGCGGTGTGTAAAACTTCAAGTCTATCATTGTTCTTTAATCTCCGCCGTTTACCGCCGATTACCGCCTTTTGTGTATTAATGTATTATTTTTTATATGTTGATTCTTGAATGACTCAAATTTCTCTACTGCATATTCAAAATAAATATTGCAGTTGATTTTATAAGTTGTGCATGGGATCGGAAATAATGTGCTAATTTTTGGTATTTAGTTTGATGCGGTATTATTTAATTTGCGTAGTTTTCGTTCACATTTCATGAACAATGTACGCTTTAGTGTTTTATGCTATTATTCTACAAATTTTAAAAGGGTATACTGGTTTTTTGTATGTGCTTGCGTGGCGATTGTCGTTTGGCCATTTTAATTTAACTGCTGTTTGCACGTTATATGCTAATGCTTTTTTTTCGTGTTTTTGTTTATTGTTTATTAAATATGCATGACATGCAAATGGCGGTTGCATGCCAATTACTTTCAACAATTTGGCCACATTTTATGAGCAATTAATGTGGTTTCCATTGGGGCTCCCGCTTGCGTGCTGAAGTAACTCAAAGTCGCTGAATTGATTTCTGTCAACTCAGTTACAATCAATGTTGTACCAAAATAGTTAGTTATTTGTCTGAAGATAGTTAGTGACTTCCCCCAAAAATCTGCATCTATAATATTTTGAGTGGTCACAACAACGACAAACGATCAGCCTTTAAATCTTCTGATTAACCTAAAACGCATAGCACATTGTGCGCATTAGAAATGGTTCTCAGTGTTTTGCTTTGAATCCTTTGTACGATCTCGCAGTTGGTTCTACTGTAAGCCTCATATTTACCGGCCTCATAATAGCTTTCAATATAGTACTTTACTTGCAGCCTGAGAAGTTTTGCCCACAAGTCAAAGATGCGTTCTTAGCCAAGATTCTTGAAAATTAGGTAAGGTGTTAACAATCAGTTTCTTTTGTGTCTTAAACTTATTGGCATACCGGCAGTCCATTTGTTATTGATGTTGATAAGTTGCTGGTTTTCATTCGGTGATCAGCTTTCATGGCTGGCACCTCGAGTCCGTCGTATCTGGGGGATTTGCTCGCGTAGGATTTGCTTCTCTTTCGCAGATTAACTTTTCTGTCTCAACAGCTGGGCCAGGGAAAGCTATGGCACGTCCACAAAATGACATTTTTGTCTGCTTCCTTGTAAGCAGCATCTTGTAAAGGGTGGAAATACATTGTGATGGTGATTGGTAAATCATGTTACCTATTCGAAATATAAGTTATGACAGAGTTAAAAAGTTTTGAATTTGAACTACCTTTAATAGGCGTGTCACCGCCCCTTTATTCATTATTTTATTGTATGCAATTTTCTTAATTTTGACCGTACTTGAATGAAACTTGGCAATTAAGAGTTTTATAATGATACTAATACCTTGGCAAAAAACAATTAAAATCGGTCAACTATATCCTATAGCTCCAATAGAATCTATCGGTCTCAATACGATTTCTCACATAAAAACTTTGTTATTTTTTTTAGATATCTTCACGAAACTCAACAAAAATATGTTTTATTAAGCTTTTCGTATTTGTGCAAAATATGAGCAACATCCGATCACTATATCATATGGCTCTCATAGGAACGATCGAAAAATAATTTAATAAATCTGCGAAAAACTCGTTTCTAATAGTAAAATTTCGGTTTAAAATTATAATTAATAAACATTTTTATGATATTTTCATGTTATTATAGCTAAACAGCATCATTAGACTTAGTTAGGTATTTCAGTGTGTGCCACATTTTTTACAATATTGGAATTCTTACACTGAGGTTATTCTCTTTAAACTTAAATTTCTCATAAAACGGCAAAAACCGGCAAAAATCGTTATATGCCCTGGATAGGGAATTAATGGCACTACAACATTGTTTGGGACCCAGACACCCGTATCGATAATATTGATTGTTTGGGACCCAGACACCCGTATCGATACTATTGTTACGCGACAATCAATATTATCGAATATAGTTACATCACTAATCAAAAACTCTTGTAAAAAGTGCTAGTCATATTTTTGCTACCAATGCAACCACAGCGCATTGCGATCTCTAAGTTAATTTAAGTGTTCGGTGAAATCAAATAAAACATCAATTCAAACAGTAACATTGAAGGCGTTTCATTTATAAACATAATTTTGGTCCTTCGAGCCGGATCGCCAGTTACACGTTTGGTTTCGGGACATTTACATTAACTTATTTGTATTTGCCAACGGTGATCTATAGATTGCTACATCGTATAGAACCGTCTCTTAACCTCGATCGTCATGCGGAGTGTGATTCAACAAAGGGGCTTCTGCAAAAGCCAAATCACTCGTGCGTATAATAATGCCATTAAATTCGTGGACGACATTCAGTCTGTACCGACACTAGTCGTTCGTTTAAGCCAACTGCAAGAGAATTACATGCGCTTCGTACGGCTATCAGAAGAGATGTACGCATTCCAATCTGAAGAGGGTTGGGAAGACCCAGAAAACGAATTGGATACTTATGAGAAGAAGCATTATGCTACATATGCCATGTTAAGTAACTCACTAGAGGAATTAAAGGCTACGGTCGCTGATAATCGCCCGCCAGTTCTAGATCAGACGCCGAATACTTCTCAAGGAGGGCACATGAACTTTCAGTTTGAGCGGATCAAGCTTCCCACCTTTTCGGGAAACTATGAGGATTGGAAACACTTTTCGGACATGTTTACTGGATCGATTGCGTCTAATGCAAGCCTCACTGATTGCCAAAGATTTCATTATTTAAAATCTTACCTGTCTGGCGAAGCGTTAGCGTTAATCAAACATATTGCTGTTACTAACGAAAACTACAGGGAAGCATGGGACAGGCTGGACAAGCGATACAACAAACAATCGCTAATCATCCGTTCATTCTTGAACAATTTCATGACGCTTGCAAGTGCCGCAACCACAAACATCAACACCATACGCAAATTGGCAGACGGCGCTGACGAAGTTATTCGTGGATTGCGCGCACTTAATTGTGACCAGCGAGATCCCTGGCTTATTTTCATATTGTTATCAAAGTTGGATATCGAAACTCGCCAAGCATGGGCACAGCGCACAGAATCTGAGCAAGTTGATGTGACCATCAACCAATTTCTAAAATTTCTAACCTCACGTTGCGACGTATTAGAAGCAAGTCAACTCGTTCGTACACCACAGGCTCGACGATTAGCTACAACACATCACGCGGATGCTCACCAGCGACGGGATGAGCCACAGTGTTCTGCATGCCAGCAGAATCATCAACTTTTCAGATGTAACCAATTCTTAGCATTGGACATCGCAGCTCGCCGAGATCTTTTGAAGACAAAGAAACTCTGTTTTAATTGCCTCAGCCCCTCACATATGGTTGGCAATTGTACATCGAAAAACACGTGTCGGATCTGCCAGCGCAAACATCATTCTTTGGTTCACAGTTCGCAGCAGCACAGTGACCATGGTATCAACATTGCGCAAGCAACCATTGCCAACAGCGATCGTCTTTCAAGTTCACGATCTGAATCTTCAAAGGAAATTAGACAGCCTCAACCACTAGCAGGGGAGACCAATCCTCCCAATAACAGCAACTTTTCTCATCATACCCTGGAGAATATTCCGAATGCTGGTTCGCAAACACTTTTGCCAACCATTCTTGCAGACGTCATCGACGCCTGGGGAAACACTACAACTTGCAGGATGCTTTTGGACACAGGATCTACTATAACAATGGCATCGGAATCATTTGTCCAGCGGATAGGCGTGCGTCGAACGCACGCACGCATTTCAGTTCTTGGTCTTGCAGCCAACAGTGCTGGCGTTACTCGAGGACGCGCAGTCTTTAAGTTGCGCTCCCACAATTCGAACCAAGTCATCGAATTGGCTTCGTTTATCTTGACTACGCTGACGTCGTCGATACCAGGACAAGCTATAGACACCTCTTCTTCAGCGTGGAAGCAAATTTGCGCGCTTCCATTAGCTGATCCAACTTTTTGCACTCCAGGATCTATTGACGTTATCGTTGGATCAGATCAATTATGGTCCCTATATACTGGCGAAAGAAAATCTTTTGGTAACGACTTGCCTATAGCTCTCAATACAATTTTTGGTTGGATTATTGCAGGTTCATACACTGTAATCGATGAACCCATAGCTCATGCCGTCATACACCACGCAGACCTTGACACTATGGTTCGGTCTCTTTTGGAGATGGATAGCATTCAGCCCAGTCAAGCTCTTTTAGATGCCAGTGATCCAACAGAGCGTCATTTTGTGTCCACTCACAAGCGTTCCCAAGACGGAGCGTATATTGTCGAGTACCCATTTAAGGATGAAGCGCCACATTGTGCTTCAACACTACCACAGGCCATTAATCGCATGGTCTCACTAGAACGAAAATTTCGTCGCTACCCAGAACTTAAGCAGCAGTACGTGAGTTTTTTGGATGACTACTTGCATCGTGGTCATATGGAGCAGCTTTCAGAACTTCAAGCTGAGGAACGCTCTGAGACTTGCGTATATTTGCCTCATCACGCCGTATTAAAGCTGGATAGTCTAACTACCAAATGTCGGGTAGTTTTTGATGGATCTGGAAAGGACAGCTCTGGGATTTCGCTCAACGAAAGACTTCATATTGGTCCACCGATTCAACGTGATCTTTTAGGCGTGTGCCTGCGCTTCCGACAGCAACGATATGTCTTTTGCGCCGATATTGAAAAGATGTTCCGTGGAATTCAGGTTTCCAAACCCCACACCAATTTTCAAAGAATTGTTTGGCGTACGAATGAGAATGAACCACTGCTTCATTTTCGTCTGCTGACGGTTACGTATGGACTTGCACCGTCTCCTTATTTGGCTGTTCGAGTTTTAAAGCAGTTAGCCGAAGATCATCGACTAGAGTACCCTAATGCAGCACGGGCTTTAACCTTTGACGCTTACGTAGATGACATCTTAACGGGATGCGACTCGGTTGATGAGCTTTTGTTGCTGAAAGAGGAGCTTGTTGGACTTCTAGATCAGGCGAAGTTCAAACTGCGTAAATGGAGCTCCAACTGTGGGCGCCTTCTGCTGTCGGTGCCCTATGAGGATCGATGTTACGACGCTACCCACCTTAACAACAGGTCACTGGTGGAACCCCCTGTCAAGATCCTCGGCCTCCAGTGGAATCCAAATCGAGATGTGATGTTCATCAAAGCAACAGATTTTGATACAAGCACTACCCTAACAAAACGTGAACTATTATCGCAACTTTCGAAAGTCTACGACCCGCTTGGTTTGGCTGCTCCAACCACAGTATTATTTAAACTCGTATTTCAAGAAAGTTGGACCTCAGTCCTGCAGTGGGATGATCCGATTCCCGAAGCTACGAGCTCACGTTGGAGAGCACTGGTTGAAGATTTACCATCGCTCACACAATGCCAAGTACCTCGATATATCGCATCGCCATTTCAACACATTCAACTGCATAAATTTGCTGACGCATCAATGCATGCCTATGGAGCTGTAGTCTACAGTCGGGTTGCAATTGGAGACAGTTTCCACATCACTCTTGTAGCTGCTAAAACAAGAGTAGCCCCACTTAAGCCAGTATCCATTCCACGTTTGGAATTGAATGCTGCTCTGCTCCTTTCACGTTTACTGACCGTTATCAAAACTTCATTAACAATTCCTATTTTTAGCATCAATTGCTGGACAGATTCAGAGATAGTGTTACACTGGTTATCAGCACCACCACGACACTGGAACACATACGTCTGCAACAGAACCGCAGAAATCCTAAACGATTTTCCACGTAGCTGCTGGGGCCATGTACGTTCGGAGGACAACCCTGCCGATTGCGCCTCCAGAGGACTTCACCCGTCAAAACTTCTGGAACATGACCTGTGGTGGAAGGGTCCGCCCTGGCTGGCCATGCCACAACCCGATTGGCCACCATCGACCAGCAAATTTCGAGTTATGTCCAATCCTGAGGTCAACATTGAGAAACGTTCAAACCAGCCAACAACTCTACATAGCTTTCCTGACGAAAGTATCGCCGAGTTGCTGATCAACAAGATTTCATCATGGACGCGTTTGATCAGGGTAACGAGCTACTGTTATCGCTTTGTTAGAAGACTCCGTTCATCCCATGGGGTTACGTCTACGTTTCTCACATCCACCGAGCTGCTGGAAGCAAGATACCAACTCCTTCGGCATGTCCAACGAAAGGCCTTTCACCAGGAGTACCAAAACCTAGAAAATCGATGGCAGTTGCATGCAAAAGCACAATTACTGCGATTTTCCCCTTTCCTAGACGAGTATGGAATAATGCGAGTAGGAGGACGAATCGAGAAGTCAACTCTGGGTTACAACGCCAAGCATCCAATTCTGATTCCAAAAAGTTCTCCCATGGCTGAGTTACTCGTGCAACATTTTCATGTCAGACATTTTCACACAGGAGTTGATGCAACATTCATCAATATTCGTCAGCAATATTGGATCATGGGTGCCCGAAACCTCGTCCGAAAGGCTATTTTTCGATGCAAACGCTGCTTTCTCCAACGCAGGTGCACTCGTAACCAGATAATGGGAGAGTTGCCTACTCCTCGAGTTCAAGCGAGCCGCTGCTTTCAACATACAGGCTTGGATTATGCGGGTCCGTTCTCAATCAAGGAATCGAAGGGACGGACACCACGGATCGGAAAGGCTTGGTTTTCAATCTTCATATGTCTAACAACTAAGGCACTTCATATTGAAGTTGTAAGCGACCTAACTACCAAGGCCTTTATCGCAGCGTTTCAACGGTTCATCGCCCGCCGATCAAGGCCAACTGATCTTTACTCAGATAATGGAACCACTTTCCATGGCAGTAATCGTATTTTAAATGAAATGCGGCTTCTGGCCATGAAGCAAGCCAGGGATGAAGATTTAGCCAATTTTTTCGCCAATGAAGGAATTGCTTGGCACTTCATACCCCCTTCTGCGCCCCATTTTGGTGGTTTATGGGAAGCTGGAGTTCGATCTGTAAAACTACACATGCGACGCGTTTTAGGAGTCACCGCTCTAACGTTCGAGGAACTTTCTACCGTTTTGACGCAGATTGAAGCCATCCTCAACTCACGCCTTCTTTGCCCATCGGGGGACAATACTTTAGATCCGCTTACGCCTGCTCATTTCTTGACTGGATCTCCATATACTGCGCTACCGGAACCATCACGTCTTGAGATCCCTATCAACAGATTAGAGCGCTGGAACCAATTGCAAGCGAGGGTTCAAGGTTTTTGGAAGCGTTGGCATTTGGAGTATCTGACATCTCTTCAGGAACGTTCAAAGTGGCAGTTAGAGACAACCAACTTAAAGGTCGATACTCTGGTCGTACTTAAGGAACCTAATCTACCACCATCCAAATGGACTCTAGGACGTATCACGGAGGTGCACGCGGGTCAAGATGACAAGGTCCGGGTTGTTACAGTTAAAACCGCCAACGGAATTTACAAACGCCCAATCACTAAAGTTGCTGCACCACCTCTTTGCTGAACAACCGTTCAGGGGGGCCGGTATGTTTGGGACCCAGACACCCGTATCGATAATATTGATTGTTTGGGACCCAGACACCCGTATCGATACTATTGTTTCGCGACAATCAATATTATCGAATATAGTTACATCACTAATCAAAAACTCTTGTAAAAAGTGCTAGTCATATTTTTGCTACCAATGCAACCACAGCGCATTGCGATCTCTAAGTTAATTTAAGTGTTCGGTGAAATCAAATAAAACATCAATTCAAACAGTAACATTGAAGGCGTTTCATTTATAAACAAACATGGTGTTAACCGTTTTTGGAACAATTTGGAACAATTTTGTATAAGTCTATGCAAAGTTGAAATTTATTTCTAAAAATTTCCAGTGAAAAGCACTTTTTAAATACACAAGAAAAAACAAGCCAACCAACAAAATGTGAAACAAATGATGCAAAACGCATAGTGGAGAACCATATTAATCACTTCCATTAACAATTTGTTGTTTGCTGTTTGTTAACTATTATATTTATTGAATTTGCGCAAAGTTCATTTTTTCACTTTAACAGAGCGTTTTTTTTTCGGTGACAACAGCTGACTTTGTGTGCTAATAACATAACAGGGGTATGTTAACTTAACACAACTGTTATGGATCCATAAACTTTGATCAATTTACAACACAATTGCATTAAAGGTTTTTTGATTTTAGCACATGTGAAAATTAATTAAATACCCGATTTTCGGCAAAATGCCCCACAGTGCACTGTGGGTACACATTTGTAATGTAAAAAGTGTTGCATATTTAGTGCATGCAAATTGCAAATATGTATAGCTTTATGCGTGTTGCATACGCTCCGGCAGCTTAAAAAATGCAACTGACTCTTTTTATACACTATACATATATTTCTTTTGTGATGATATGTATCCATAAAGAAAAAAGCGTCTCAGATGCCATATAGGATTTATTTTTTTTTTTTATCAAAATGGAAAACAAAAAAAGCCACGACCGTATAAAAACTGATATTAAACTTGACCTGATAAATGATCTAAGACAATTAAACTATTATAAAACAATTAAAATAATTTCTTTCTAAGAATTAATTCTAGTATAAGTTAAATACATTTTTTTATACGTTTTAATGTTATTCTTAAATTATTATACAGTTATATGCTGCTCATTAATGAGTTGTTTTAAAACAAAACAAAAAATATTCACAAAAAGACCCTTTCCTGGAAATTTTTGGGTTGATTATCCATTTAAAATCTTGAAAGTTTCTTAGTTGTCAAACTTTTTAAACTATCAAGCTAAAACTTATTTCAAGACTTTCTTTTTGTTGTAGTTAGTCATTTGACAAAATCGGCGAGATCGGACACTGTAGCATATAGCAAAAACACAAGTGCAAGATCCTTAACAGACAGAAGGAAGCTTCTCCGACCCCATAAAGTATATATATTCTTGATCAACATGTTGATGTTGAGCCGAGTCGATTTAGCCATGTCCGTCTGTCTGTCTGTTTGTCTGTCCGTCTGTATGTATGAACACGTCGATCTCAGGAACTACAAAAGCTAGACACTCCAGATGGTGAATATGAGCTCTCCTAATCCCTAGGCATAGCATGTTTGTTTCAAATTTTCGATAACTTTTCAGGCTTACAATATACACATGTAATCGATAACAAAAAACCTTGAATTTTAAAAATGCGAATTGAAAATGTAAGTATTGGTATAGTAGTATAGAGTAGCAGAAGGGTTAAGGGTATCTTCCAGTCGAGCTTACTCGACTAGAGAATACTTATAGAATACTTATTAGAATACTTTTCTGCGCTGTCGTTAACGTTCGCTGATGTTCCTGCTGCTGTTGATTTAGTCAAGAGCAATTAGCATGCAAATAAGGCCTATTAGTTACCCAAACGTCAATCTGTCAGCTGCTGCGTCGCTCACACTCAACAGCTTTAGCAGGAGGCTGCCATTATATAGAAGCTATCCAGTTGCGACTTGGTGCCTCCTATTTTGGACACCTATTTTCGTGCTCTAATTGACTTAAAGGGCATACTAATTTTCAGTTCAGTGTCAGTGACTTCTACGTCGTCGGTTGTTGGTCTTTGCTCAGTTTTCTGATGGATTAAAAATATGAAATGTCTATTGGGTTTACGGTGTTTAGCCGCTGACCTTTTTTATCATTAAAGTTTATAGGTTTGTTTAACATTCAAAACTTTTTGATTTCAAAATGTTTAGGGGTTGTAACAGTTAACTCTGTTTTTACGAAGGTCATTTAAAGCAAGGCCCACAGTTAAGCTCTTAATCGCAGAGTCAAAAAGTATAAACTTTGGACCTTTAACAAAAAAACGGTATACACGTTTTTACTAAAATGTGAAATAAAGCTTTACGAAATTCTGCTTTAATGTGTGCGGAGTTAATTCTTTTTATAGCTTAAAAAAAACAGTACTGGGAGACAATTTTAAACACGATTTAATTGTATTATTAGGTTCTGATTATTTAAGTTAGTTGAAATTAGCTCTTTGCAGGGTAACTTATAGCACTCTGGCTTTTTTTCTTTATGTTGCTTAAATTTATTCGCTTTGTTCGTAGTCTAATCACTTTTTCTATTTGTTTGGTTAATTTATCGAATGGTCTTTTCTCGTGATTGCCTCATGAAAATTTCATGAACTTTGCCTTTTGGCATTAATGTTAATTGATCACTTGCAGTTGTGCATTTTCATTAAAGTCGCAATTCCAGCAACCTTTCTCTAAACATTCGCTCGTCGGAACGCCAACATTTGTTGGGAATCAGACGTTCAGTTAAAAACAAGAAAAAAACTGAAAATATTTACACAGGCTCTGTGGTAATTTATAGCCGAGGCAAAAGCACCAACAAACAATGCTTTCGGTACTATGAATTCTGGAATCTGGATTTTGGTGACTGCCACTGGCAGCCAATTTAACACCAGACCTGGTCGCAAATCGCAACTGAATGTGCAGCACCTGCAATGCACACCCATACATACATACAGTGCTGCTTTAGTGTGGACAATGAATGCCGAGGGTGATGATCCAATGTGATTTATCTACTGGCACTGAGGTTAAAAGTTTTGCGCGTACTCTCATTGTGTAGGTCACGTTCTCTTTGTATACACAGCCATCAAAAAACACTGAAACAAAATTTTATTCAATTATTTTTTTCCATTCGAAATAAAACTCAAGTTAAGGAGTTTCTCCAAATATTTATCATTTAATGACAATATTATATATAGTACACTTTTAACTCGCGTAAAAAAATGTTAATATGAATATGTGATTTTTTCTTTCAGTGTACATACAACCATATGAGCTGTGGACACTGCATTGAGCTCAATGGTTATGCAAATGCTTACCATGTCAAGCTGTCAGTGTGCGTTGAATAATATGCTCGTGCTTTATGCGCATGCCGTCTTTACCTGTATCCCAATTGGAATTATTAAACTTTCTGGCATCGTTTTGGATTTGGAGTATGTACTTTTACTACGATTATTTTTTCGTTGTTTCATATGGACTTTAAGGGATGAGCAAAAAGCCGTTCAGTCTGATATTTGATGCCAAGCCCTGCGCCACAAGATGCTGACAGCCAGCTCATTATTTAGCATCGCCAAGTGTAACTAATTATTGCTGGCTCGTTTTTTCGCTTAATGCTTTTTTTTTGCTTTTCTTCACTTATTGACAGACTTTTAGTTTCGTTTGGTACTTTGCTCCTCCGCTTGTACAATACTTTGACGATTTACTCAGATCCATCATTTTGTGCAGCCATCTGCGACACGTGGCTGATTCAGTGGCTAATAAATCTTAATCAGCCGTTGTCTAAGTTAAGTCGCATTGTATGTGGGCGTTGCCTTTTTGCGGCTCTTTACTGCCATAAATAGTTTTTTGCTGCTGCCATCATTTCTATTTATTTTTGCAATCTTGGCTTATCATATTACAGGGCATTCATTGGTCCGCACGGACTTAATTAAGCGTACTCAGAGTAAACAAATTTCAATGCTAATCAATTCATTATATAATTTAATTTGCTGATAATATTTTATTTGCTGATTTTAAAGGGACAATTAATTAACGACGCGGCTTAAAGACCAAGGTCATGCAACAGGTTGCTCCACCAACTAAGGGTAGTGTAGGGTGCCGTTGTGGTTTTATTCCACTGTGGTGAAACTGTCGTCTCATTCCAAGTAGGATCCACAGTTGTCTGATTCCAGCTGGGCGTACTATTATTCCACAAGGGGGTCAAGGTCGTCACATTCCAGCTTGGAATTGTGTAATTCCAGTTTGGAGTTGTCCAGTTCCAGCTGGGCGTAGACTCATTAAGGCCAGGTGTTGTCCAGTTCCAGCTTGGAGTTGTGTTGTTCCAGCTTGGAGTTGTCCAGTTCCATCTTGGCGTAGACTCATTAAGGCCAGGTGTTGTCCAGTTCCAGCTTGGAGTTGTGTTGTTCCAGCTTGGAGTTGTCCAGTTCCAGCTTGGCGTAGACTCATTAAGGCCAGGTGTAGTCCAGTTCCAGCTTGGAGTTGTCCAGTTCCAGCTTGGCGTAGACTCATTTAGACCAGGTGTTGTCCAGTTCCAGCTTGGAGTTGTGTTGTTCCAGTTTGGAGTTGTCCAGCTTGGCGTAGATTCATTTAGGCCAGGTGTTGTCCAGTTCCAGCTTGGAGTTGTCCAGTTCCAGCTTGGCGTAGACTCATTTAGGCCAGGTGTTGTCCAGTTCCAGCTTGGAGTTGTGTTGTTCCAGTTTGGAGTTGTCCAGTTCCAGCTTGGCGTAGACTCATTTAGGCCAGGTGTTGTCCAGTTCCAGCTTGGAGTTGTGTTGTTCCAGTTTGGAGTTGTCCAGTTCCAGCTTGGCGTAGACTCATTAAGGCCAGGTGTTGTCCAGTTCCAGCTTGGAGTTGTGTTGTTCCAGCTTGGAGTTGTCCAGTTCCAGCTTGGCGTAGACTCATTAAGGCCAGGTGTTGTCCAGTTCCAGCTTGGAGTTGTGTTGTTCCAGCTTGGAGTTGTCCAGTTCCAGCTTGGCGTAGACTCATTTAGACCAGGTGTTGTCCAGTTCCAGCTTGGAGTTGTGTTGTTCCAGTTTGGAGTTGTCCAGCTTGGCGTAGATTCATTTAGGCCAGGTGTTGTCCAGTTCCAGCTTGGAGTTGTCCAGTTCCAGCTTGGCGTAGACTCATTTAGGCCAGGTGTTGTCCAGTTCCAGCTTGGAGTTGTGTTGTTCCAGTTTGGAGTTGTCCAGTTCCAGCTTGGCGTAGACTCATTTAGGCCAGGTGTTGTCCAGTTCCAGCTTGGAGTTGTGTTGTTCCAGTTTGGAGTTGTCCAGTTCCAGCTTGGCGTAGACTCATTTAGGCCAGGTGTTGTCCAGTTCCAGCTTGGAGTTGTCCAGTTCCAGCTTGGAGTAGACTCATTAAGGCCGGGTGCTGTCCAGTTCCAGCTTGGAGTTGTCCAGTTCCAGCTTGGCGTAGAGTCATTAAGGTCAGGTGTTGTCGAGATCCAGCTTGGAGTTGTCCACTTCCAGCTTGGCGTAGAATCACTGAGGCCAGGTGTTGTCCTGTTCCAGCTCTGCGTGGACTCATTAAGGCCAGGGGTTGTCAAGTTCCAGCTCGGAGTTGTGAAATTCCATTGGGGACCTTCAGTTGTCTTGTTCCAGTTAGGGGTTGTATTGTTACCAGACTTTCCATTGTTCTGAGAAATGCAATTATGCAGGGCATCGAACGACTGTTCCAATTGCCATTCAGTCCTTTTAATTTGATGGACGACACATCGTTTAACGTGCCAGACATTTCTTTGCGTGGAGTGCACAGCAGCAAACAGATTCATAACCTAAACCGAAAAGCAATCTCTTAGTTAGCTCTGTTCTGGTACCAAAATGAGCTTTTCTGCTTTCTTACCAAATCCGCATAGCAGTAGCGATTGTTGCAGCTGAGCATCTGCTGCTGGATGGCAGTTTTCACACCGGCTGAGTTTTGCTGTTGGAAATAGGCTTGCAGCTTACGTTGATTTTCATTGGCGCATTGAACCAGCTTGATGCCAGCAGTCCTCAATATTTGCACATCTTTGACTATGTAAGCAGCTGCACATTTATCAAAAATGTTCAAAGCCTGCGATTCGGGCAGTTTTAGCTCGCCCGTAATAGCTTCCAAAAGCAGATTATGTAAACTCAACTTATTGCTGAAACCATTCGAATTTTGGGGCTCAGCTGTCGTAAAGGTCTGTGGATTGATATCAAAATAAAATAAAATATTCAATTCAATACATTTATTAAGAAATTTTTGTTTTAAATTGCATATCTAAATTTAATAACTAAAACAGAAAAATTATTGAAATGCAACCAATGATTGTATATTATTATAGTATAGTGTAGTATATAGTATAATTGATATATTTATCGCTTATTTTATTTTCTGTTATGATTTACCCAATTTATATTTTATTAATTTTTTATTTTTTGTTAATTCTGCTTCTCATTTTTGTCTCGTTGTATTTAATTATTTAAAACCTAAGATTTTGGTTTCTACAAAGTATATACTTACGTTAGCGTTAAAGAGTACTGCGCAGAGCAGCACTATTTTGCAGAGAACCTCCATGGTGGCGGTTCCTGTCGTTTCTAACTTGGCCAATGTCGCGCCTGACCATTTTAAATCAAATAAGGCCATAAAATTGATGACGATTTGGATTTTTTTCCCCCATTGATTGTTGTTGTTTGTTATTTTTATACCCTTAACCCATGAAATGGGTAAAAAAAGGGTATAATGGTTTTATGCAAAAGTATGTAACAGGCAGAAGGAAGCTTCTCCGACCCCATAAAGTATATATATTCTTGATCAGCATCAACAGCCGAGTCGATTTAGCCATGTCCGTTTGTCCGTCTGTCTGTCCGTCTGTCTCTCTGTATGTATAAACGCGTCGATCTCAAAAACTACAAAAGCTAGAGGCTCCAGATTTTGGATATGAGCTCTCCTAATCCAAGGCATAGCAAGTTTGTTTCAAATTGTCGATAACTTTTCCGGTTCCGATATACACATGCAAATCGATAACAAAAAAATTTTGCATTCTGTGAAACTTTCATTAAAATCGGTTAAGAAACACCGGAGATATGAATCCATCAAGTATTGGTACAGAATTACACAGCCATATGTGTATGTCTGTCCGTCTGTATGGTCATGGGTTAAGGGTATCTTCTAGTCGAGCTTACTCGACTAGAGCCTTCTTACTTGTTATTTATCAACTAATGCAATTACTTGAAGTCACAGTCAACAAAGTTCTTTTTGTTGAGGTTTTCACTCGGTGATAAAGAACCTAAGCAGCCTGATTGATGATTACAGTTATCTGCACTATATGTATACACATTTCACAAATAACTATATACATTTATATACATTCATTTATATATATATTTAATAATTTGATAAGATATCGGAACTATATTCGTCTGTCACTTTGTCGTGAGTAATTCGTAGGCGGAATTTCTGGGAACCCTCTGATTGTCTAAAGGACACTTAAAACTTTTGACAGTGCGCAATAATATTATTATCGAATTTATCAAATATTTATAGAAGACTTTGATTATTGTATTAAAAAGTTCAAGTCAATTGAATGTTTACACCTTTATTTTTATTTAGCTCATAAAAAGTACGAGTACGTTCTTAAATTCTCACAAATTACCTGACAATTTGCTTAGCTTGTTGCTGAGCTAGCTGTTGACCAGACTACTGAGCTGGCTTTTGAGCAGGCTGCTGAACTGTTATCTCGTCTGAGTGTTGAACTATCTCCTGGTTCTGTTGCATATCATTGTGGTGCTCTTTCTCCTGCATTACAGCCAGTTCACGCTGATATGGAACCTTGGCCAAACATGAGTCGAATTCGTTGGCTGCCTCTATAGACTTCACCTTTGATTGGCTGACAGCGGCACTGATGCAATTGGTGCGCTGATTTTGAACGATTGAGGAATTGCTGGTGAACTGAGACTGGGTCTGGTAGGCCAATGTGTTTGTGCTATCCAGCAGCTGCAGATTGATGTCGAACTAAGAAAATAACAATATATAGTTAGTTTAAGGTGTAAGAGATACTAGGTGCAGAATCGCTCACGGAAGATGTGGTACAGTTACTAAGCATAAGATTGTCGGTCTGATTGCTGCACAATTGCAGATTCCTCTGCAGAGTCATCAGTTTATTGCGTATCTGATTAAATGTAGCATTGCTATTTTGGCTATTGGCCACAAGGGTGCGGTTAAATGCCTCTTCGCACTTGCTGGTCGCATTTGCCAACTCTTCGCTGATATTGTTGGTCGCATTGTTGTATCTATTCACACAAGCAGTCTCAGCTAGCGATAAGGCGCGAGCTTCGGCGAATGAAGAGCTCAGCTGGTCCATCACCATGCGGAGAGGAGAGGTCTCCCCAGCTAAGTGAGGCCAGGCGCTGGCCTAAAGATAAAAATTGCGTGTTAGTAACCTACATGGGGAAGCCAATAAATGGCATATACTTACGCTCAGTACTGTGGCTGCAAGAAGAAAAACGCGTGTAAACAGTTGCATCTTATTTTTAATAGAAGTTTCACCAACTTACTAATTGCTCATATTACATTGATGTCGCTTTTATAGCTGAAACCTCTTCAGTTGATGACTGCAAAAATACTTGCAGCATTTAGTGATAAGAAAGACATTGTACAAGGCAATTGGCTTGTTAATTGGCTTCTTTGCAGTCTTAAGAAAACATTTTGTTTGATATCTTTTTCGAGGTTATAGTGTGAGGCACGATAAATTGTCTACGATAAATTGGCCGCTGCGCACTAATCAACTGCTCATGTCCCATTAGTTGGACTTATCAGACAGCGACTGTTTGGTGTCTTGATGTCTGCATTCTTATCTATGTATGTGATATTATAGCTTATTTCTAAAGCTATTTATAAACGTCAGTCCGAATCACCAAAGTTTGTAATGCCCTCATGCCATTTACACGCTTCTTAATTAAAGCCCTTAGTTGAGTTTGAAAACCAATCGAACTCGTCTGAGGGTTTTACACACTATATATGTAAAAGGCGTATCGGAACACTTTCCCAGAACTGATACCGATATCGCCAAACTTCATAGGCATTAAACAGTTTACCATAATGTATAAAGCATTTCCATGAATTTCCTTATCATTTCCTCAGTTTTGTTACTTTCGATCTTTAGATTGTGGTTTTGAAGAATAGATCACAACATTAAATGAAACACTCATTGCGGGGTTTTTACTTATAAATCAATTGAGTGGCATTTATTAATAATTTTTTGACATTTAAAGTAATCGATAAGATTGAAAAAATGTTAAAACAGTATTGACAATTTGTTGAATATCTATATATAGCTTTTATTAATTAATAATTATGGACAGCATGTAAGGAAACTATTTTCGTACATAGCGTTTCCCTAAATAATTTAATAAGAAATCTTCCTTACTTGTATTATTATAAGAATCTTTTTTTATTATCTCCCACGAGCACTATTTCTATAATCTGATACCAATCGGTATTGTTATTGTGCAATGTCCGCCATGGTGTCTGCCCTTCTATCCATACGTGGATCCGTTCATCCTTCTGTTCCTATGAACGCAACTTTTTGCATGATATCTTCTTCAAGGTTATAGTGTGAGGAACGATAAATTGTCTACGATCCTTGTCCTATCGACAAGGGTCTATAATTTTAGTAGCTCAGTGATAACATAAAAATTTTTGATTTTCAGTCAATTAGGAAACAATTCATTTAAGCTCAATTTTTTTCCCATCAGTACGCTCAAAAAACCGTGCCAAATAATGTCAAGCGAAAGCTGCTGAAACAATTTTGAAAAGTGGTTAAATTCACGGGGCCAACAAGTTTTTCACAGATGCCAGAGCCACCACAGACATCACACACATATACACAATGATAAATATATATCTGGTTTGGCGTATGTAAATGTGCGGCAATCTCATATATCATGCGACACGGAAAACAACACATATAGCATTTACATGTATACATATAAGAATGTGTGAGGTAAAACATGCTTTGAGCAAATCTCTGGAGAAAAATAGGACAATGTTTCTTTAAAGAAAATGTACTTTTTGAAACTTCGCAGAACTTGAACGATTAATCAAAAGTATTAAATGCAGGCTGGGTGATTGCACCTTTATTTTGTTTGTTATGCGTCAAGTCTGGTCGTAGAATGTGGCAAGAACAGTGTGACTGCCACACGCAGCTGCCTGTCTGGTAAAATGGTTATCACGTGACAAAAACTGAAGACACTTCACGCTCACACATTAATTTTTTTCGAGCAGTTCAACAATGATGTCTTATTTAAATGTTGGCTGCCGTTTGGTTGATTTATATTGGCGGTGTTGCCAAAAGTTTTTCGCTGAGCTGTTAGCCTCTTGAAATGTAACAGCTGCTTTTTACTTCTGGTTGCGGTGTTTTTATTTTGTTGTTGTTCTTCATTTGACAATGATCTAGCACTTTTAATGATACCATTGTTCTTACCTTGGCCCACCCCAAAAATATGCCCGCATTCTCCCTACCTTCCTCATTTAATTTTTTTTTTGCTTTTTTTAAGTTGGTACGAGTCATGTATAATGCGGCTTCAAGTGTCATTTACATGCACATTGTATTTCGGCTGTAATATATGGCGGGTGGCTATCTGTCTGCGTTTTAAGTAGCTGTTAAGCACTTTTATTATACACGCTAAAATTCACAATGATTTATGCGAATAGCCGCAGAGCCTTTATCAAATGAGCATTCTGCTGTCAATGGATTAAAAACGCACTCTGCCAACCACCGCACTTTACCTATATCTCTTCATCATTCCTCTTACCTACTCTCTCTCTCTTTCATTCTCTTCATCTCTTACCATATTTTCACTTTCACCAATTTGTCATTAAAAAAAAATGGCATTTCATGCGGCATGGCTCGCATGTTACACAGTATGTTTATTTTTTATGTTTCGAGTGTTGCGCTTTTTCAAGACCAACACATTGACATTGCACACTGTTTGTTCCTGCTGTTGGCGTTGTTGTCGATGGGGTTTCGCTTTTGTTTTGCTGCTGCAGATTTGTGTGCGAATAAATGGGCGGTCTAGACGGACAAGCACAATAGCAGTTTTAATTTTAAAAGTGGCTATTGTAGCATCCTGCAGTTACATCTATAACAACAGCATATGGGGAAAAGCGCAAACCTCACCCTTTTTTTGGACACCTCCACAAATGTTGCATGTGAACACGCGTGCTGTATCAACATTTGCGTATCACCCAGAATTTGTATATTTTAATAGGTGAAAATTAAAAACAAACTCTAATAATTTTTCGACGCATTTGTAGTAGTATTAATAAATGCGATCAAAATATTTTCATACGTTCAAGATGGGCTTCAATAAATTTCTGGCTTAGGAAAATATGGATTGAAACTTTAGAAAAAATAACGAAAATGTGTGAAATTTGTATACCCTTAACCCATGAAATGGGTAAAAAAGGGTATAATGGTTTTGTGCAAATGTATGTAACAGGCAGAAGGAAGCTTCTCCGACCCCATAAAGTATATATATTATTGATCAGCATCAACAGCCGAGTCGATTTAGCCATATCCGTCTGTCTGTCTGTATGTACGAACGCGTCGATCTCAGAAACTACAAAAGCTAGAGACTCCAGATTTTAGATATGAGCTCTCCTAATACATAGGCATGGCAAGTTTGTTTCAAATTTTCGATAACTTTTCCGGTTTCCGATATACACATGCAAATCGATAACAAAAACATTTTTAATATGAAAAAATGAAATGAGGATTGAAACTATAAACAAAATAATGAACTTCTGTGAAATTTTCATCAAATTCGGTTAAGAAACACCGGAGATATGAGTCCATCAAGTATTGTTACAGAATTACACAGCCATATGTGTATTTCTGTTAGCCCGACCGTCTGTCCGTCTGTATGGTCAAGGGTTAAGGGTATCTTCTAGTCGAGCTTACTCGACTAGAGCCTTCGTACTTGTTTATTAAAAGAGTTTGTAAAACACTAGGGATATGAAAGATTGAAATTGAATTATAAAGTTATTTTTTTCAGAAGTGCAGGTATAACCGTATGTGTGAGGTCAAGGGTTAAGGATCTTCCAGGCAAGTTTAATCGAGTAGAGAATTGTTTCTTGGTATTTCGCGGATTTGAGCGTATAAATAGTTTTACAACTTTCAGCTTTATCGGTTTGTGTTAGTCAAAGTGAAAATAATATTAATGGTATATTTATATACTTGCAAAAAGTGTTGAAAGACAATGCTTAATTTGCTCACTTGGCTTGTCGCCTGCTAATATTTTATTTTGTGTTTTTACAATTCACAGACCAGACATATCCATACACATATGTTAATCTATGATATTACTTTTTGAGCTCAATTACATTAATTAAAAAATTACAGATTTTAATTGAAATAGGTCAAATAGGTTTAAACAAGTGACTGTAATCTCAGTATGTCTATGTATATTTATGTATTTATTGTATTTACTAAAATAGTTTTTTTTTTTTTTTTTTTTTTATATTATTGGACGTAGATGTACTAACGGACAGTACAATCAAGTGGCCCAACGATACCAAGCACCGGCTTGTTAACGCGCGGACCCAAGCATAAAGCGACCCACCTCCCGCCCATCCGACCGAGGGGCGCACCGCGTAATGTGCGGTTACAAAGATCGCGAACATGTAGACAAATGACATAACACAATTTTTTTTAGTGAGCATGCAGAAGTGGTACTAGTTATAAGGTGGGAAAAATCGTTATATAAAGAACATAAGATTCGAAAAGGGTTATGGATAGCATAGTTAGATAAGCAAGCATGCAGGGCTATAGGCCCTATAAAATTTCTACTACTTCTAATAGGTACAGTAAAGTTAATTTGGAGTATATTGTTAAAAAGTAAAAAAGCTATAGACGAGTAGACTCGACTAGAAGCTACCCGTACACATGCGGTCAAGCCTGCGTTATTACACCAACGCTTGATGACTCAGTTTCAATCTCCTGCGTTTCTAACCGATCTTAATAAAAATCTTATAGATTTTCAATATTTTGCTTATAAGCTTGTACAAATCTGGACTGTTCGGTGCGTTCATACAGACGCACAAGGCCATATCAACTCAACTCAAGAAAATATATTCTTTATGTGGTTGGAGATGCTTCCTAGTGCTTGTTAAATACCTTAGTAAAAACCTTTTTTTTAAGCATTTCCTGGGTTCAGCGGGTCGGTGGTGTGATTATTGATGTTGATGTTGACTATCCTCTGAATACAGTAACAAAACAGTGGCTCCATAGATATAGAATTTGTTCCGTTAAATATTTATGATGTTCGTTAACACATACATATACTCCTTTCCTCCCACAACTCTGTGTACGATGCATATTTGTCTAATGTTCCTCGATCATAATTTTCTTGTAGTTCTTGGCTATTTCACTAAATCCACTTTGAATCCTTGTTCCGATTAAGGAGTCAATTTTTAATTAACATATTTGAGATTTCATTGAGTAAAATAAATGCTTCCGTAATTCTTTTAGTAACATGTTTCCTCTGATTTTTGTTTTAGATATATCCCCTCTATCCTTTTTCAGATACCAGCCTACCGTAACTGCCCGGCGTTATGCCGTAATAGCAATATCTTAAGCCAATTTTATAAATTTCCGAAAAACGATTTTTAAAACTTTCTCAGCTTTATTGCACACCAACTGCTCTTTATGAGTAAAACGACTTGGAGGTGGAAACCAGTATTTTTGTACATCACTTTTCAGTCTACATTTCATTTCTGCGTGACTGTTTGTTAACCAAACAGATCAAATCTGTGTGGCTTAACCGAGAGTTGTTACTTCTTTATAAGCGAAAATCCAGCAAAAACTGTCTTTTCCGTTGTTCACTCCTTGTAGTTTTTTGCTCGATCAAATTTTTCAGTGGTATTGGAACTACATGTTTAGGTGTAAATTACATCCTGCTGAAATGATACAGAGTGGTTATTTGATTTTGTTAATTTTGGATTTTTAAAATAATCAATTACTAAATTATTATTAACATTACAGGTTATAAATACTGTGGTCAGGGTTCTTTGAAGGTTCTGTAAAGTTTTGCTTTCGTCAAAAAATTTCATTATTCCTTTCCATTGAAATGGAAATGGTATTACACTTTGTCACAGGTGTTATTGATCTAAATTATCGGAAAGACAACCAACTTCAACTTTTAGTTGATCGAGCAAGGTTTGACGCGTTACAGTTAAAACAAACAATGTATACTGATGTTACTTACCTCATTTCAGTATAACATACGACTCTATTTCTATCCATCCAATTAAACTTAAATTTTTTTTTTAATATTTATACATTTTCTGCTATTTGCCCTCAGGCGTCTTTACTGGGACACTATTCGGGTTTCCGCCCAAAGGTCACAAGCTCAAAGCTTTTACATAACATATTTTAACAGTTTTATTTAGAGTTCCTTTTTTTGCTATTTGTTTTTTCTGTTTAATGTTATATCCGGTAATGCAACGACTTTTTTATTTGCTATTTTAACTGTCGCCTGCAAGTTTCTGGCGGCTACTAAATTTAAATTCATAATGAGTTTGTTATGCAAATGTTTTCCCGCGGCGTTAGCCTGTTAAACTTTTGGCTGTCACATTTTATTTTATTGTAAATTATTTTAACTAGGTTTTTAGAGCGCCAAAAAATGTAAAGTGCCTTGAAAAGCTTTTAGATTCTTTATAGTTAGTTTAAAAATAAAAATGTGTATAATTCTAACCAACTTTCATTAAATTAATCTGTATGTAAACTTTTTTAAGAACTTGTTTCCGACTTTAAAAATTTCGCACGTATTAAGTATTGACGATAATACAGCAATTTTCAGGGCTTATCCCCATGCCCTGCCAAAACTACTGGCATATATAAAATAATAAATAACAAATAAGAAGGCTCTAAGAAGATACCCTTAACCCTTGACTATACAGGCAGACGGACGGACAGACATACAGACAAACGGACATGGCTATATCGACTCGGTTGTTGATGTTGATCAAGAATATATATACTTTATGGGGTCGGAGAAGCTTCCTTCCTCCTGTTACATACTTTTGCACAAAACCATTATACCCTTTTTAACTCATTTCATTGGTTAAGGGTATAAAAATGAAGCTTATTGTTTTGTATTGTATTAGTATTTTAAGTCTGAAAATAGAGAAAAAAAAAATAATTGTTGTTTAAATACATAAAACGGAGTAAAAGGCGTGCTTAATTAATTAAGAGTAAATTGCAATTTTTTTTTTTAAATTTTGATTTTAGTTCTAAAAATAATATATCCTTATATGTTCAAATATTAAGGATTCACTTGCTTAAATATGCTTTTAAGTAGAGCTTGATTGGGCGAAGAGAGGTGTATTCAAATATTTGTATTATTAGTTTTTGTTTTTTGTGCAGGGTAAAAAAGTTGAATTCAACAACATTGTACCCATATATTTTTTAACATTTATTTTATTTCCGCTCGCAACTTTAGTGCACAAGTGACAACCAAAATTGTTATATGTTAATTCGATACAACAATTTGGAGCAGCGTTCCATGTTCTTGTATAAATTAAAGCACCAATGTGCCACATGTAACACATTCTAACGTCGAGTTGCTGCAAATACTTGCGCGTTGGTGAAAGCCAATTCCAAAAAAGCGAAACAAAAAGCGTTTTTTTAAAGACTGTGTATCCCATGATTTTAATTTGGTCCTCAACATTTTGCGGTCTAATGGCAAACGACATTTGAATTTAGATTTCATCCGATTGTAAAATGTGATTTCAATTGAAAGCCAAACACTTGCAAAGGCAACGCGTTAGAGAGAAAGATAGAGAGTGAGAAGGGAGGGGGGGGGGGGGGGGAAGGGGGAGGAGTGTAAGCTGCGGTTCATTCTGTAAATGAGATTTGCATTTGAAAAGCATGAGCGTTTTTTGCACTCTGCGTTCGAGTAAAATGTATCAAACCTTTCATTGCACACTAGGGAAATGGGAACGGAAAGGAGAAAGAAACTGGAACTAGGACTAGAACCAAGGCCAAATATAATGTTCAATGTTGGCCTTTTGTGTGTCGTAGATTTACAGTTACAGTTTATAACATTATAGATCTTAGTGTGTTAGTGGTGGCCTGCTACAATATATGTATGTATATATACATATGGACTAGGCAAAGTTTATTTTGCAGCCGAGATAAAGACGATTACATTTGAAGTGCGTTTGCGTCGCGTTTTTTTGCTCACATTTAACGCTAACAACTAAATAAGCTGCCAGCAGCTGAATGGCCACTTTCATTCGCTTTCTACCAAAGAAATTATTCGAAATCATTTAATATTTGTGTTAACAATTCAAAGGGCAACATAATCACAAAAGAGCTTAATATTAAATTTTAGAAAACTCCCTTTCTATAGTATGTGAGAAGCCATTTCCTTTGTGTTTTGTGTCCTGCGTTCGTCGCAGCTAAGGGCAATTAAAGTCCATTAACCATATGATGTGTTTTGAACTTAAAACCGACGCATAAACATTTGCACACACAGCAACGCGCAACTTTTGCACGTTGAATCCGCATCCGTTTCCGGCAGGCGCCAAAGCCACGTCGGGGCAGCGCTTAGTTAATGTTGTTCCCATACCCAGACGCCGCTTTCTCCCACAATGCCTGTGAAAATGGACTAACCATTACAACAGGTTAGCGAACACGTGCCCATCTATCTGAAAATTAATGTGGTCGGCTCTGTTGATATTTACCGTCCCCTTCTTAATTTTAATCACGTCATGTTGGTTTGGTCCTGATGGCTTAGTGTGCCTCTGGACATATAGTCCGTTGCACTTGTCTTGCACATGTTTAAGATGGCTGCATGAATTTTTACACGTTAAATTTTATTTACGTGAATGTAAACCTTATTAATGAGATTTTAGTGTAGAGGTATGTGTTATAAACCTTTGTTTAAATATATTTCCATTTTGGAAAACTTTTATACAAAACAAGCGAAAACGCTACAGTCGGACGCAACAACTAAAACCAGATGGAAGGAGATCTAGGGACAGAACCTTTTTGTTAACTTTCTTTGGCAAATCTTTTATATATATAACAAGTTATATTCTTACCAAATTTGGTGACTGTAACTGTTAATATATTGAAAATTTGTGTGTTTAATCGATTTTTGTTCAGATGTTGCAGATGAATCAATTACAAACACCAACCTGTTGGCAACTCTCTAAAATATTTATAATTTATTTATGGCTTAACAGCACAATTATGGCATAGATGCCGTGTTTAACTTTACAGCTAAGATGGCAAAAATGTGTCAAAAAGTTATTGGGGTTTCACAAAATTAGTACAAATTGGTAGACGATGGCAATAAGAATGAAGGACGACGCAGAAATCCTGGACGTCTGGTATTGGCTTATAAATACAAATACAAAAAAGTTAAAATAAAAAGGGCTTTTGACTTAGACAAATCTCAAAAATTAAACTTTCGGCTTTGAATGCAATTTATGGTTGCGGCTGCAGGTAAGAAGAGAAATACTGATCTCGTAACTGTGATTAAGTTGCTTCTCCATTGTTCAGAAAAGAATTTAATGATTTTGGATGTAGGTCTAACTAAGTAAAGATAATTATTACGTAGTTCGCGATTTTTGCAACAACTAAAATCGCACAAAGATTGATAGATTCATAACGCGAAAAAGGCCTACGCAATCTATTTTTTCCTCTCTTATAGTTTCAATATTAAAAGGAGCCTAAGTAAGCAAATAAGAATGTAAGCAACGAGCTAGAGGATCAATTAAAAAACTTTCTCCTGACTCAAAATCATTTCATTTGTAAGGCAAATGCAAACGACTTTCTAGGATATATTAAAATTAAAATTGGAAAAATTTCTATAATTCTTGGATATCCTAAAATATTATTGCTGGCTAAACGTTTTCGAATATATTTCATATGCTGGAATTAAGAGACTTGAACAAACATAGAGGATAGAAGATAATAACGGAACAAAATAATACACCGCATTTTTGGGAAAGGTTGTCTTTATAGGTCGACAGAATAAAACAAAGAGGAGTTGTCAGCATATATATGGGAAAAATATTGCTCCTAAATCTAAGAGCAATACCTACATATTTACCATGCTAGCTACCATTGGTTTAGGAGAAGCTTGAACAATATTTTATTTGAAAGGGGGAACTCATTGTTGAAAATATCCATGGCAAACGAGGCACTCACCGTTCATAAAATAATTGTCTACTCGAATTCTATACTCACAGAGAAAAAGTCGTATACAAACACCTATGCATGCCTTCTGTAGTCATTCAATTGTGAACATTTGAACATCAATATATAGGCCAATTTCAGAGAATAAAAATGAATGGATAATTTGCAATACTTCGCTACATTTGAGTTTTATAGCACAAACTTCCATAAAATTTACGAAATGGCGCTTCCCTCATAGTGCACGGACATAAATTATATGGAATAATATTTCCCAACAAAACTTTTTACAGTTATTTGGCGGAAAAAAAGTTAAATTTATGATGGTGTATTATGTGTTGCCTACTTTCAGGGTTTTAAATAAAACCAAGGTAGTCAACAAACGACATATTACAGGTGCTTTGGCTTTTGTTATATTAATAGCAAGTATTGTCAATTGTGTGGCAATGAAAATAAAAATATTACGAATATTTATTGTTTGTTACTATATACTGGTCTGATGTTAATATATTTTCCAAAGCCATCAAGCATTGCACTATGGGGCATTTTGCCGAAAATCGGGCATTTATTAATAACTCGAGAAAAACAAAAGATATTTCGATTCGGTTTTTTGCTAAATATTTTTAAAAATCAAAGAAAGGTTTTTTAGAAAAGAGGCGTGTCACCGCCCTTTTATTCATTATTTGATTGTATGCAATTCTCTTAATTTTGACCGTACTTGAATGAAACTTGGCAATTAAGAGTTTTATAATGATACTAATACCTTGGCAAAAAACAATTAAAATCGGTCAACTATATCCTATAGCTCCAATAGAATCTATCGGTCTCAATACGGTTTCTCACATAAAAACTTTGTTATTTTTTTAGATATCTTCACGAAACTCAACAAAAATATGTTTTATTAAGCTTTTCGTATTTGTGCAAAATATGAGCAACATCCGATCACTATATCATATGGCTCTCATAGGAACGATCGAAAAATAATTTAATTAATCTGCGAAAAACTCGTTTCTAATAGTAAAATTTGGGTTTAAAATTATAATTAATAACCATTTTTATGATATTTTTATGTTATTATAGCAAAACAGCATCATTAGACTTAGTTAGGTTTTTCAGTGTATGCCACATTTTTTACAATTTTGGTATTTTTACACTGAGGTTATGCTCTTTAAACTTAAATTTCTCATAAGACGGCAAAAACCGGCAAAAACCGGCAAAAATGGTTAAATGCCCTGGATTAGGAATTAATGGCACTACAACATGGTGTTAACCGATTTAGGAACAATTAGGAACTTTTTTGTATAAGTCTATACAAAGTTGAAATTTATTTCTAAAAATTACCAGTGAAAAGCACTTTTTAAATACACAAGAAAAAACAAACCAACCAACAAAATGTGAAACAAATGATGCAAAACGCATAGTGGAGACCCATATTAATCACTTCTATTACCAATTTGTTGTTTGCTGTTTGTTAACTATTATATTTATTGAATTTTGCACAATTTTCATTTTTTCACTTTAACAGAGCGTTTTTTTTTCGCTGACAACAGCTTACTTTGAGTGTTAATAACATAACAGGGGTCTGTAAACTTAACAGAACTGTTATGGATCAATAAACTATGATCAATTTAAAACATAATTGCATTAAATGCCCGATTTTCGGCAAAATGCCCCATAGTGCATTGGTCCAGTACTACATGTACATATATGTATGTCTGTCAGCCCGACCGTCTGTCCGTCTGTATGATCAAGGGTTAAGGGTATTTTCTAGTCGAGCTTACTCGACTAGTTCTATTTTGCTTTAGCGGTAGATTCTCATGTGTACTAAAAATAGCACAGAACGTAACATTCGGGAGCTGCTTAGCGCAGTTTCGGCATTTGGACAAAAACAAAAGCACAAAAGCAGGCGAAGTGAAGTGTAACGGTATTCGCTGCAAGAAATTCCCCTCACCCTGCGCAACGACGCAAAAGATGGGCAATAAAAACATAGCTTATCAGCACAGTTGATCTGTTTTTGTTCTGTTTTTGGCACATTTACGTGCGCAAATTTTTTTACCAAAAATTGAGACATTATTAAAACAATGAATGAGAACAATTTGTATGACTCGCAGCCTATAAATAAGCAGTTTGATCATGGAAAAATAATCTCAATAGCAGGCAAATTACATAATGAAATTAGAGATGATTGCCGATCAGACATTAAACGCTTTACAACGGCGACATTTACTAATGCCATTAGCAGCTCCACATACACCATGGCAAATGCTACAATAAGCAGCATATGCCCTAGAATAAGAATTAATAACCAGGGAAGGTCTCTATTGACGCCTCCTGACATGACAGCAAAAAATCTTAGCGATGCTGCCAGAAGACTTTTAGATGATCAAAATCGGGGAGCGGGCAAGAGAAAAAATGTAAAGACTCTGTCCCCAATCTCTAACTCGAAGAGAGTGAGCACCAGCCAGCTTATGAATTCGACCCCTACAACTAGCAAGCAGGTTAAATCCAGTAATAGATTTGCCATTTTCAACACGAATATCTCTACTAATAAAGAGAATGAGGTAGACATGATGAATGAGAATGCTGATGTTGACAGTGTTTATATGGATGAACAACAACCTGCTGAAACCAACACTATCCTAAATTCGCAAGAATCATCTAACGGTATCAATCAACTTAAAGGCCCCAAGAAACCACCGCAAATTGTTGTTAATATTAGCAATTTAAATGATTTATTTGAGCTTATAAAAGAAAAAGTCAGTTTAAATAAAGTTGATGTCAAAGCAAATCAAGGGGAAACAGTCAGAATCTTTCCCAAAGACAGTGACAATTACAGAAACATTGTAAGTCATATGGAAAAGATTGGTATGCAGTTTCACACTTACCAAATGCAGTCAGAAAAAGCACACAGAATTGTTGTAAGAGACTTACATTATCGCACACAAAACAAAGACATAACCAATGATCTGAAAAACTTAGGCTATGAAGTTCTTCATATCCACAACCCTTCATCAAGTATTAATAATGACGAAAAACTAAATATCTTTTTCATTAATATAAAGCCTTGTGCAAAAGTTAATGAAACTTATCACGTAAGGACCCTCTGCCGACAGAAAATAAGAATTGAAAGGATGCGAAAATCTACCGAAATTGCACAATGCCGTCGCTGCCAGGAGTACGGCCCCAATTGTGCAAGGTGTGGTGAAAATCACCAAACCACACAATGCATACATTCTGCAGACGCACTGCCCACATGCTACCACTGTTCGGTTGACCGTATGGCTAGCTATAAAGGGTGCCAAATGTACCAGGAGTTTCTTCGCAGATCTTTGGGACCTGCAAGAAAGCCGAATAATTTAAATAAAAATATAATATAAATAATACACTCATTTCGAGAGATCAGCAACACTTTCCTTCGTTGCAGCCTAATCGCCGCAAGAGTAACAACCAACCAACAGTACGGCAGCAATCAGTACAACAACAGCAGCAACAACAGTTTCAGGAATGGCAACAGAAAATCCAACAACAACAATAACAGCAGTTTCTTATGTGGTTGCAGCTGCAAGAACAGATACAGTATAAAAGCCAAGCCAATCAACGACTTGAAAAACTTGAAAAGATGGTATTCGAAATGACCAATGTGTTAAAGCAATGGGCTGGGAATGAAATTAACTCCCAGTTCCATAACAACGTCTCAGCCTCACAATGAATCCACTAAAGATTTTTATTTGGAATGGCATTTCAAGAAAAGCTAAAGAAGTTGAGCTGTTCGCGCAAAACAACAGCGTTGACATTCTTTTGGTGACAGAACTTAGAATTAAACGAGGGGAAACTGTAAAAATAAATGGATATGCCTCCTATCCAGCATATAGGCCATCGCGTAATAACAATAGCGTTCGCGGGGAAGCGGTGTTTGTTAGGACAACTCTTCGCCATTTTCTACAAAGGGTCATAGAGACACGCAGCATTCAAATGTCATCAGTAAAAGTAGTCACAGGACTGGGTGACGTGCACTTCAACGCCATTTACTGTCCTCCCAATGTCAGGATCGTGGAAAGACACATTACTGATACACCACGAGCTTGCGGCCAAAGGTACTTGATTGGTGGCGACTGGAATGCCCGACACTGGCTATGGGGCGACACTTACAATTCACCTCGGGGCGGGAATTAGCAGATGCCATCTCTTTAACTGGAGCTAAGATCCTTGCCACTGGCTCGCCAACTAGGTACCCATATGTGGCCAGTCATACGCCTTCCTGCATAGACTTTGCAGTGTATCACGGAATACCAGATTCTCGAGCAACTATAACACAAAGCTAGGATTTGGAATCTGATCACTTGCCCTTGATCATCAGCATTGAGACAGAGGGCACTTATGTCAATCCAAGTTCCCGTTTAATCACCAATCACACTGACCTGCTTGCCTTTAGTCAACATTTGGAGAGCTCGATTCAGCTGAATACTACTTTAAATTCTGGTGAGGAAATTGAAATGGCTGTTGATAACTTTACACAAAGTATTCATAGATCTGCGGCCGCCTCAACCCCTCCTGTTTCTCGGGCAGGCACCACCTATGGAATAGCCTTAAACAGAGAGGCCAGAGACCTTTTGACGCAGAAAAGGAGACTCCGTAGGCGAGCCATCCGAGCTCAAGACCCCTGCGACTGCGAATTTTATGGAACCGCACTGCGAAGGAACTACGAAACGTTTTAAGAGAACTTCGAAGCAACTTTTTTAAGCAGAAGTTCGCTTCTATGAATTATACAGTGGATGCCGGATACTCGCTATGAAAGTGCACCAAGTCCCTTAAAAGACAATCGTATAGACAGGTTCCTATTAGATGTCCAGGAGGCGAACTTGCTAAAAACTAAGAGGAGCAAGCCAATTCCTTTGCACATCATCTACAGACTAGGTTGCCATTACCATTACCAATTCGCTACAATCGAGCAGTACAGAGAAACGTATGATAGCCTACCGACACCTCTGCAAATGTCCTTACCAATCAAACCTGCCAGGGTCGAGGAAATTGTTGAAGTCATTAAATCACTACCGACAAAGAAGGCTCCTGGCATCGATAATGTTTGTAACGCCACATTAAAAGCACTGCCTTTACATCCTATACATGGCGCTAATATTTAACGCTGCTCAGGGTGCAGTTCTTTCTAAAACAGTGGAAGATGGCAACAATTCTTATGATACATAAGCCCGGAAAACCCGAAGAGGATCCTGAATCGTATCGGTCTATAAGCCTCCTGTCTTCGCTTTCCAAGGTAGGGGAGAGGCTTATTGCCAATCGATTAGGTGACATTATTAAAGAGCGCCGTATCCTACCAGATCACCAGCTTGGTTTTCGAGAGAGACATAGTACCGTGGAGCAGGTCCACAGATTGGCAAAACATATCCTACAGGCATTTGATGATATGGAATACTGTAATGCTGTATTCATTGATATGCAACAAGCATTTGACAGACTTTGGCATGTTGGCCTACTTAGCAAAATCAAAAGGCTGTTCCCAGCACCATATTACGGAGTTTTGAGATCATACTTGGAAGATCGGAAGTTCACGGTCAGGGTCAGAAACATCTACTCGACTCATTGCCATATGAGAGCTGGAATTCCGCAGGGCAGCGTCCTTGGACCGTTACTCTACTAAATATATACTGCGGATTTGGCTTGTCCTAACACGAATCATATGGAAGTTCCTAGGAAGGCGCTACTTGCTACTTACGCTGATGATATTGCACTACTGTACAGCTCTAATTGTCGCATTAAGGCGGCACGTGGCCTTCAAGAGTACCTCACCACATTTGCTGCATGGTGCAAGAAATGGAATTTAAAGGTTAATACACAAAAGACCATCAATCCCTGCTTCACCCTGAAGACCCTCATTGACCACACCCCACCCATACAACTAGATGGCGTAACTTTGGACCAACCTTTGCTGGCTAAGTACCTCGGGATCACCCTTGATAAACGTTTGACCTTTGGCCCTGACTTAAGAGCTACGTCTCGGAGATGTGGTCAAAGAATGCAACAACTGAGGTTGCTGATTAGTAGAAGAAGCACCATGTCACCCGGAGCCAAAAGAGCATTATACGTTCATTGTGTAGCCCAAATCTGGCTACACGGAGTGCAGATCTGGGATATTACTGCAAAGTCCAACTACAAATGCATAAAGGTATTGCAAAACCGTGCCATGCGTGCCATTACAAACTGCCCATATTATGTACGTGGAACCACCCTTCACCGTGACCTGAATCTACACACAGTGGAGGAGCATATTGGAAGGCACACTAGCAGATATAGCGAAAGACTAAGAAGGCACCACAGCACACTTGCAAAGTGCTTACTCTCTGCCAGGTCTCTAAGGCGATTAAGCTCTGGTAGAAGAAATTCGATAATCCCATCTTGAATGTGAATCTTGTATTTGGTATCGGTGCAAAAACAATTTCTGTTCTTTGCTCTCAGTGGTCTAAACTGGAATACCAACACTCACCAAATAATGTTTTAAGACCAAACCCCTATTTTCGACCGATTAAACATAAGACATTATGCTTATGATGATTTCTGTCATTTTAAGAGCATGATAACACGCTTTGGTTTTTACTTTGATAAAGATATCTTGAAAAAAATATTTTGCAACATTTTTATGAATGCCCAGTTTCGTCAAAAAGTATCCTTAACGACATACATTTACCTTAGTAACATACTTTTTGAAAACTGATCGGACAGTTTTTTAAATGTTAAGAAAAATCTATGAAATCTAAGTTGTTAAGTTATTAATTTACCTACAAAGGGGCAAAAAGGATAATGGCGCATGGGCGTACTATCCTATCTTAACATTTTGTCTGACAAACAAATGGAAAAAGCTATTCATAAAATCAAAAGACACTGGCTTCAACAAAACGAATAGTTGAAACATGCGTTCAGATTGAGCTACCAAATTGTATGCAACGTTTTTACTTGTTATATTTTTTCTTAACCACAAATCAAAAAGGATTTTGTTGCAAAAACTTTCTTTAACATCTTTTATTTTTTATGTTTTTATATCCTTAACTGATGCGATGTGTTAAAAGAGTATTCTTACTTGTTTATTTATAAAAATAGCAATTGTTCCCATTTGATTAACCTATCTTATTAATACTTGTTAAGTTTGATCAGAACGTGCTTATGTCCAAATTATGTTGTGCCCAGTTTCTGTCATTAGCGGCTCTCACTTTATAAGTTGTATTTTAACCTAATGTTAAGGGCATAAATGTACATATATACAAAAGATATATGTACAAATATATTTGTGAATCAATGAATGTTTGTGTACTCGTGTGAATTTATTTTTATCGTTTTCGGTTTTCGAAGAAGAAATTTTAGACCCTTAACTCTGATTCTGACAAGAGCCACAGCAGATTCTCAATTGTGTCTGCTGTTTGTTTTTTTATTTAGGTCGGGGCTGTTGAAATGTTAAACGTTCTTTTAACTGACGCAAGAAATTTAATTTACTTCTAGCAAGGCGAACATACAACGACAGATGTCAAATTAGCTGCATATATCAACGAAACAAACATACCCACACATTTCAACTTCGTTAAAAAATGTCTTTAAGGTATTTCACACAACATTGTAACAACAACTTGTGTGCTGTGAAATTTCTCTACCATGTTCACTTATTTTCTTTAGTAGTAGTGGCATTGAAAAGGGTTAAAAGAGCCATCGATATTCTCCAGCTAATTGCACTGCTTCAGGCAATCACTAAACGCTGATGCAATATGAGAACTTTTTACTCTCTCCTGGTCTTTCGCAATGAAGCTGTTTAAGTGGATATTAGCTGAGACATAAGCCAGCTTTAAACTTTTAATTTAAAAGTTTTGCAGTGCCTGATAAAAACACCAACGCGCCATGAAGAATGCGAATCAGAATGAGAACCAGTACCGTTGAGGATAACGTAATGCAATCAGCTAACAAAAGGCAATCGACAAAGAACGTGTGTGGTATACACATACATGAATGGTAACTGGGAGGAGAGCGGACAGCTGACAACGACCAGCTTACGATTCCTGCAGTAAAATCAGAAGCTTCAGTGAGTCAGGGAGTGAGTGACTAAGCGCGGATTAAGTCATTGGACATGCCGAACAAAGGAACGGATGAACAAACGAACTAAAGGTGACCATTGTCATCTGGCTCTGTCTGGACCAACTGGGCTATAACCAGCACGAGTCAAAATTCCAAAGATGCTCAGTTACCACCGATTCGAGGGTATAATTAGCAAGTTAAAATACAAAGGTAACTTTCATGCTTTTGGTGATGCACGTTTTAATACCCTTAACCTATGAAATGGGTAAAAAAGGGTATAATGGTTTTGTGCAAAAGTATGTAACAGGCAGAAGGAAGCCACATGAAGTATATATATTCTTGATCAGCATCAACAGCCGAGTCGATATAGCCATGTCCGTTTGTCTGTCCGTCCGTCTAGAGACTCTAGATTTTGGATTTGAGCTCTCCTAATCCCTAGGCATAGCAAGTTTGTTTCAAATTTTGGATAACTTTTAGGTTTACGATATACACATGGAATCAATAACCAAAAAATCTTCAATTTCGAAAACTTGAATTTGGAGATTAAAACAATTAACAAAACAAAACAAAATGACGCTATCAAGCTTTGGTACAGTAGTACACGTATGTATGTGTTTGTCAGCCAGACCGTCTGTCCGTCTGTATGGTCAAGGGTCTTCTAGTGGATCTAACTAGACTAGAGCCTTCTTACTTGTTTATTATATGCTTGTACGCGTGTGTGTGTGGGGCAGGCAGACTTTTAAAATTAAATCAAGGCATCATGACCGATAATTGGCCGACAGGCGAGATAGGCTTATTTCCACGTTAATGCCACCTCAAAAAAAAAGATAACTTATTAAAAGGCTCTGGTCGAGTAAGCTCGACTTGTAGATATCCATAACCATTCCCGTAACCATCCACATACGATGATGCCTGCACTGCCTCAAAATCGATTTTAATTTCATTTTTTATTTTCATTATTTTGGATTATGTTTCAATCCCAAGTTTAAGTTTTTCAAAATTCAAAATATCATTGTTATCGCCTCCATGTCTATATCGTTAAAGTTTATCGAAAGTTTGAAACAAACATATACTGCCTAGGGATTAAAGGAGCTTATTTCTAAAATCTGAGATCAACATGCAGACGGATGCTGATCAAGAATTTATATATGTTGTTGTGGGGGATATGATGCCTATTTCATACTTCTGAACAAACCCATTACCCAATGGGGTTTAAGAGTATAAAAAGGACGAGAGAACATGAAAAACTGATATTGTGTGTAAAAATAATAAACGATAATAATATAGAAACGAAATCAATACAGTACCTCAGCCTCGGCTATAGTGAAAGACGTAATTCAAACAGTTATTTTTTTTTTTGTTGTAAAAAAGAAAATGGATATGGTAAGCAGCCAAAATCTGACATTTACACTTGTAATTATGCGTGCAGACCAAAATATAATGCTTTTGTAGGCAAAATAAAACTCGTTACGTGTCTTACTTTCTGGCAAAAAGCGGGTAAGGCCACATCCATCAATTTTGAATGTAAAAAATAATCTTTATTAAAATAAATAAGTTTATTTAAGAAAAAGCTAAAAAATAAATTTGCAAAGTAATGCATATCCATTTTCAATAACAATTTTTTTTTAATATTATATATTATTAATAGAAAGTTAAGCCAATTATAGCCTTTGTTCGGTTTATCTATTAAATTTTATTGTTAATATATAGGGTGTTTCAAATGGCGCGAGTAGCTTTTGGCGACACGTGGCGGTCATTTTGTTTTAGCTACAGCTGTTCAATATTTTTTGTATTATTAAGTTGCTCATGCCAAATCATCATGGAAAGTTACACGATTGAACAGCACATACAAATGATAAAACTTTATTATTAAAATGGGTGTTCGTTAATACAAATTTTGCGCGCATTGCGCCCATTTTACGGTAGACGTGGTGGCCATTTGAATGATGTCATATTTCATAATTAATGGCATCCATGGGCCTTTCAAATAAAAAAAATTAAGTTAATACCTCACACACCTTGTTTTATTCCATTTCAACATCTACCCACCCTTATTGAATATATATATGTATATATTGAATGTTAATCAACTTGTTAAAAGCAAGAAAAGTTAAGCTTCGCGAGCTGAGAAATTCTCATCTGGTTCTATAAAATCTTTGGTTAATGTCTTCCGTTTATTGCAGATCAAATCATAAATTAATGATTTGGCATATAAATGCAAGATCTCTAAAAAGATTATACTACCGACAATATCACTTTGTTCTCTTATTAACCCAATAAAGTCTATTTTCTTTTGCATGTCGCAAGTAACTATTTTTCTGTTTATTTGTGTTTTTTTTTATGTTGGTCGGTTTATAGCTTTATTAAAGTTTAACATTTAGCGTTTTGATTTGGCAATTTAATACTTAAGTTTCTGGCAGTATATTTTAATAAATTATATGGCGCTTAAGAAGTTGGCTAACTAGTTGGCCAGATTCCTGGGGCAAGCAGCGAAACATAAGTAATGAAGAAGAAGCAATGACAAGTCGACCTAGAGCACAAACGAATTTTTATTTTTAATGTTTTAAGTCACGACCGCCTTTCAATATAGATAATCGAAAAATATTACAGTAAAAATCAATTTCCATATTCAATTTGGCTAAGTAGCACGCACACATAGCCACACACACTCACAAATTCTCATATAGCAAAACTTGACAACTGCTGAAAAATCAAAATGAGCTTGTGAAAAAAAATATATAAAAAATAAAGTAGGGTTGCCTATAAATAATACGCACATTTTTGCGTTGGCTTAAAATTAAGTTAAAGAAGACATAGCCATAGCCATGCAATTCACTTGACTGTAGCTCATTTATGCGCTTTTCGAGAAAACGTTCATAGGAAGTAGAAAAGTCAGGAGAAGCGGCAGTTGGCAGTTGTAACAAGCGACAGCAAAAGCAACAACGAGAACGACATTGTGTGACACATTTCCATTTTGTATGGGAAAAGGTCTTGCAGAAAAATTCTATGCTTTTGTTTGGTGACTGCTGCTGCTGTTGTGGACCAGCAGTAAATAAAACCACCAGCAGCAGCAGTGGCAATAAGAAAAGGCGAGGTAAAAGTGAAAAGCACAAGCAATGTTTACCAGAAAATAGTAAAAACTTTTCCTTTTACTTTTGCTTTATTTGCTGTTTGGTGCAGGGTAAAAAGTAAGAATACCAGTACGTTAAATTCAATTTAACGTGAAATGCAATGAAACGTAATGAAATTTTCGCTGTCAGTCTTAAGCGCCCCCAACCAACAACACCAGTAGTCCAACAACAGTAAAAATTAAACCAAACAAGTAAGAAGGCTCTAGTCGAGTACGCTCGACTAGAAGATACCATTAACGCTTGATCATACAGACGGACCGTCTGGGGCTGACAGACATACACATATGTACATTTACTACTGAACCAATGCTTGATGGCTTCATATCTCCGGTGTTTCTTAACCGAATTTAATGAAATTTTAAAAGATGTTCATTATTTTGTTTATAGTTTCAATCCTCCTGAAAAGTTATCGAAAATTTGAAACAAACTTGTCATGCCTAGGGATTAGGAGAGCTCATATCCAAAATCTGGAGTATCTAGCTTTTGTAGTTCCTGAGATCGACGCGTTCATACATACAGACAGACGGACATGGCTTAATCGACTCGGCTGTTGATGCTGATCAATAATATATATACTTTATGGGGTCGGAGAAGCTTCCTTCTGCCTGTTACATACATTTGCACAAAAACATTATACCCTTTTTTTACCCATTTCATGGGTTAAGGGTATAAAAACCGAAAGCATGGATAAATTTTATGCCCCAGGAACATTATAATTAATCATAGACAGACTTGCTGTTCAAAAAGCAACTTGTTTGTTCAAAAAGCAGCTTGGTGTATAAAAAATTCATTATTTAATTGTTTAAATTCCGACTAATCATCAATAACAAATACTTTAATTTCAAAAGTTGGAAAATCGGATTTCAAAACATAAAAAAAAAAATAAAAAAAGTGATTAATAAAATTTAAATCGATTGTGAAACACTGAAGTTAAATTATCAAGCACTGGTACAGCAGTGCAGCTATGATCGTATGTGCGAGATCAAAGGTTAAGTGTAGCTTCAAGTCAAGCTTTTTGTTTGTTTGTCGAGTTGCAAGACATATGGATTAAAGCATCTAATTTTTGCCAATACTTCAACACAAATAACTACGAAGCCGACTAGCAGAAAGTTAAAAAAATTGAAGCGTGTTTTGAAGTGAAGAAAATGGAATATTTATTGCCTTTATTAGTGAGTCGATTGAAAAATTTACTGCGCTCGTTGTTCAATCTGAACTACCTTTAACTCACTTGCTGGTTACCTCCTGTCCAACTTGCCACCCATTTAAGATCTATGACAAGCGGTATCTGTAGTTGGAGGAGCCCTGTGAACGGAGCCTAAGCTACGCCAACAATTCATCTTTTTTCTTGCGAATTTCTCACGCAACGCGTTCGTTGTATTTTTATACCCTTAACCCATGAAATGGGTAAAAAAAAAAGGGTATAATGGTTTTGTGCAAAAGTATGTAACAGGCAGTAGGAAACTTCTCCGACCCCATGAAGTATATATATTCTTGATCAGCATCAACAGCCGAGTCGATTTAGCCATGTCCGTCTGTCCGTCTGTCCGAATGTATGAGCGAGTCGATCTCAGAAACTACAAAAGCTAGAGACTCCAGATTTTGGATATGAACTCTCCTAATCCCTAGGCATGACAAGTTTGTTTCAAATTTTCGATAACTTTTCATGTTTACGATGTACACATGTAATCGATAACAAAAGGATTGAAACTATAAGAAAAATAATGAACTTCTGTAAAAATTTCATTAAAATCGGTTAAAAAACACCGGAGATATGAAGCCATCAAGCATTGGTTCAGTAGTACATGTACATATGTGTATGTCTGTCAGCCCGACCGTCTGTCCGTCTGTATGATCAAGGGTTAAGGGTATCTTCTAGTCGAGCGCACTCGACTAGAGCCTTCTTACTTGTTTTTTTTTGGAAAATTTTCGACGTGCAGCTAAAGGTAGGTGCTCTATAAAATTTACTCAATTGCAAGTTGGCTGTAGCTTGTTTCGATTAATTTCCAATTTCCCTCCATTTGCCAATTTGCACTTTCCCTTCCTTTCGTCTTCCCATCCTCTACTTCATCACCTGTTATTCTTGTTAAGCAGGTTGTTGTTTGCTTTTACACTGGTCTTTGCACTGAGTGTATATGTGTGTGTTGTTGTTTTCATTTCGCACAGCGCCTGCTTTCAGCTGCCAATGCTTCTATCCTAACAGTTGTCACGTGGCGTATGAGTAATAAGCCATCATACAATTTGCCTCTGCAACTCCATCATTACCTTTTCCTTCTTGTTTTGTTCGATTCGATATTTTTTCCCAAAAATATATATCACGTATGAGTCACGAATAATTCGACCAATAATAAAATTTCAAGCTAATTTTGAGTTCTATCTAAAAAATAAAATAGTTTATATTTTGTTGTTGCGTTTGCATTCTGCTAGATCGCTGCCAATTATAGAAGCTGTTGCCAACTCTACAGCCACTGGTGTCGTAAGCAAGGTCACGATGGTTGACGTGCCGCCGTAAGAGGAGGAGGCAGTCGCCTGTCAAAGTGCTCTGATATGGAAGCACAGACGCTCTACTTCAAAGGATGCGAGACTACTGCTAGGTGATACACCCCGACCTCGTCAGGGTGTGAAGTTAATGCTGTCTAAAAACACTAGGTTAAAAGGAGGCTACTAAATATATAAAGCCAGAATCGCTTTATACATATGAAACGAAGATAACACGTCAGAATTATTAGAAAAATATTACACATGTGGAAGATGTCCGTGCTAAAATTAATTTTGAGTGCAATTAAATTGAGTATTAGCGATTTCAGAATGGCATTCTTGGTAAGTACGAAATACTTGTAATACGTATGAAAATGCTTGAATGAAGTACTGAATGCTTGTAATAGGCAAAATAAAATACTTAAATCAATTAACAAGAAAAAATATTTAAATAAACATCCTTTCTACTTAAGAAAGGGTTCTACTAAAAAGGATTCGCGGGGTGTGTTCTTCCTATAAAAATTAATATTCATTTCAAAATTCTATATTCTGTGTTACAACTGCAAGAGATAGTAGATCAGTTCGATATGATCTGACCCGTCCATAGACAAAGGCATTAGAAAAGTTTGCAAGACTTAAGCTTTCAGGTATCAAATAATGTTGCGCTTACACAGACGGTCACGGAGTATCAAGTATTCTTGTACTTAAATCAAGAAAACGCTTAATATATTTTGACAAGGTCCTGGTCTGACATGCTTTTTACTTGTGTTTGTATTTTTTGTATGAGAGTTTTAAAATAAATTTCATTTAAATTAGCTAGCTAAAAATTTGACAAAATATAATAATTTTATCATATTTTTCATTAATCAGACAAAAATGTACATCTTATTAATAAGTATTTCTTGTATGTATTTTCATAAGGTACAATTGTAATGTATTTTGAATAGATTTCTTTGAAACACATGTATGAAAAAGTCGATTAAAAGATGAGAGTTCCCAGGTTAGGAACAGAAGATCGCCAAAGAATTATGCAAAACAAGTTTGTTTTGGTCTTCAGTATTGTGTGTTAGAAACTGCAGCCAAAAATAATAATAATAAGCAAAGGTATCAAAAATATCAAACAATCACGGTCATGCCGTGCGACAGGGCAAAATGCAGTAAACAGACCAGTCGGGTAGACAAATAAACAGACCTGAGTGGCAGGCTAAAGTGCGTGCTTAGTCCTCTGACTTTATTGATTGTCAGCTGCAGTTCTGGCTGTTGCATGTGACCATATATATATATATATATATATATATATATATATTGTGTGTGTGTTAGTGGGTGCGTGCCAAATTCGTTGTCATAACATACTTTAGTATGTGCTCGTAAAAAAATATTTTGTAAAAAATGCGTTTATGTCCTGTACCTCAGAGATGTACACAACGCTTGTGAGTGCTTTGTGTGATTGCTGACAGTCAGCGTATTTCCGGTGTATTTATTTGTGTGCGTGAGTGTATTTACCTAATTACATTTCGGATAAAAACGGTGGCTGATTGCGCCAATAAATGAAAATAATGTCGTTGTTTTTGACTGCAAACTTGAAAAGCGACAGAAGCGGCAGAGCTGGCGGTATCAAAGTTAACTCAGTTGACAAACTTTTTACCCGCACAATGACAACCAATGACACCATTCGTTCTTTGGCGAATGTAATTTTTGTGTTGGCATTTGGTTGAGAGCGCCGTTATATACCAGCTCTTGACGAGTTAATTTCCCCACGCAGTTTCTAACTGATTGTCTGTGATTTTCTTGTTTTTAGATAATGAAAGCACACATAGCGCGCACTCACACATATGGTTGGCTATTATTTGTGTGGGTTCATGTGAAAGTAAAAGTTGGACAGAATGTTGCGTTTTACGTGTGTTCTTTCAGCTTGAAAATGTGGCCCATGGCCAATACGAAAAAAATAATTTTGACTACATTAAGCTATTGTCTTTTGAATGCTTATAACCCAATTGCAAATATATTATAAAGTAAGCGTTGCAGTATTTAGCTAACGCTAAAAATCTATTATTTCGATGATTGTTTGGCTTAACAATTTGTTGTCCAAAATGCAGCCGCCAAGTTCTGAAAAATATGGACTTTTTAACTAATGATCATGCATGTTGGACAAAATGGATTGAAGCGGAGTCAGGTCGGTACTTGAAAAAACTTGGGCCTATACTAATTTTAGCACAATAACCCAAATTAAAGCGTTTGTCATTTTTTGGCTTGCAGATACGCAAAACACGAGACTTTACGGACACTGACAAAAAAATGCGAGGAGAGGAAAGGACAAAAAACACGCAAAAGCGGAAATGAGAGAGAAACTGTGGCAAATTTATGGCAACATGAACTGCGCCGAAGCGTGAAACTGAAATTAAGAGAGCCTTACTGAGAGAACAAGCTTGTGTGAGAGATGTGCGTGCTAGAAATGTTTCCTATAAAAATGTAACAACTGTTTTTATTGGCGTCAGGCCCAGCATTAATTAAGTCAACATGGTAAAAGATACAACAAATATCTCACAAGTAGTTGCTAAAATTAGCTTAACATTTAAAGGAAACAATAACTAAATATAAAATATAAAATAAAAAATAATCTTAAATATTAAATAACTTCGTTTTATTGCCAAGAACAAAAAACAAAAATATTGAAAACACTTGCATTAGAAATATAATTATGAAACTGAATTTTCATCTGAAAAATACTTAGTTCACATGATTATTAAGATTTTGCATTAAGGCATTGCATTAATAAATATATAATTTCAATAGATTATTATTTACCCTTAACCCATGAAATGGGTAAAAAAGGGTATAATGGTTTTGTGCAATAGTAGTTAACAGGCAGAAGTATATATATTCTTGTTAAGCATCAACAACCGAGTCGATTTAGCCGTCCGTCTGTCCGATTTAATAATATAAAGTTGCTTAAAAGCTTAAAAATAATTAAATTATTACTCCATATGTGAGTGGTCGCCAATAAGTTCTTGGCAATGCATGTCAAACTATTTCTCCATGGACCAATTTCACGCTCTTTGTGCGCAACATACTGAAGCTGCCATAAATTGAGAGACTAAAAAAAAAAACAGAGAGCATGCTGCTGCTTTTGTTGCTGCTGTTGCTGTCGACATCTATGACTGCTGCGCTGTGCAGACGCAGACATTTGCTTTTGCCCGATTCTGCTGCTGTCGTCGTCGCTATTGGCTTTGTCGTGTTTTTTGGTATCTCGTGTCCTCGCCAACGTTAAAGCCAGTTGCCATTGCTAGTCGCTTGTGAAAGCCTAAAGTAAACAGACAAGCGTCGTCCTAGCAAGCAAAGGCCACTTTGTGCAGAAGTTTGCAAGCGTCGCCAACGACAACCACAACAAAAGCAGCCCACTAACAACAAAAACAACATTAACGAGTAGTCTCACTCGAGCGACGCCATTTATCGGTTATGCGCTGCCTTTCTGCCTACTTTTCTGATTGCCGCGTGCCACATCCTTTGGCGCCGCATACAGTTAGTTAATTTCTGACCACAGCGGCAAACGCGTTGAATGCGCTTTAACGTGAAACGTGTGCGAATCGTGTTTGCTTTGTTGTTGTCAATTCTAGTCAACAATCAACCAACAAACCTAAGTGCGAACTGATCGAATGTATACTTCACATTCGACGTAATGTACAATATTTACGAAATTAAACGCAAACATTGCGCCTTGAAATGTACAAGATTAAATAAGACACAACCACATCTGTGAAAATGACATATGGCAACTGCCTCGGGTAAACGAGTGGGGCCAGCAAAGGTCAAATAATTAGCAAGGAATCAAGTGATCTAAATTCATAAGTGAACGGTTAAATCACATAAGAATTTGCAATTATAATTGCAAAAACCTGGCTTGCATAAATATGGGCAAATTATTGTGTACAAAAAAATTTGTAATGGCCATTTTATTGAGAAATTGTTAAAAAAAAAAAAAAACAATCAATTTGCATACAAAAAACCCTATTTTTAAGCACGTAATTAAATTATAAATTAAAAACATAAATCTAACTCGTAATATGCCGAATTAATAACGACAAGTGGCATAGTGTGTGGGTGTGAAAAGTAATTCATGTGAAATGACTGTGAAAAATAAAATTTAATTGAACATTGATGAATTCATTAAATACGCAATATTCAAAACAATTAAAAGTTGAGTGAAAAAGTTTTATATAAATACTAATAATAGAAAGTAAATTAAAATAACAAAAACAACTGGCGTAGCAGCAATATTGGCAACCACAGCAACATAATGCCGGCATCAAGTGGATTATATCGCATCAAGTACGGCTGTATCCTTGGCAGCGTGCATAAAACGTCGACATTTCTTTTTATGGCATACATTGCGACATGCAGCACTTGCGGTAAATATAACATGCACACCTACACTTGTGTTGTTTTGCCTAGTACTAAAACAAACAAGTAAGAAGGCTCTAGTCTAGTTAGCTCGACTAGAATATACCCTTTACCCTTGACCATACATACGGACAGACGGTCGGGCTGACAGACATACACATACATACGTATACTACTGTACCAATGCTTGATGGCTTTATATCTCTGGTTTTTCTTATCCAATTTTAATACAAATTTCATGAATGTTTATTGTTTTGTTAATTGTTTCAATCTCCAAAATCAAGTTTTCGAAATTCAAGATTTTTTTATTATCGATTCCATATGTATATTGTAACCCATAAAAGTTATCGAAAATTTGAAGCAAACTTGCTATGCCTAGGGATTAGGAGAGCTCATATCCATAATGTGGAGTCTTTAGTTTTTGTAGTTCCTGAGATCGACGCGTTCATACATACAGACGGACATAGCTAAATATACTCGGCTTTTGATGCTGATCAAGAATATATATACTCTATGAGGTCGGAGAAGCTGCCTTCTGCTTGTTACATACTTTTGCACAAAACCATTTTACCCTAAGCGTTTAAAAATAAAAGCAAAGAATAACAGAAGTTAAAATTAATTCGATTCATATTTATGCAATTATGATATTTCGTTATCTTTGAGCTAGAAATACATACGCATAGTTAAGCACATGCCAAATATATTGGCAAAAATTGTCAAAAATCGAGTGGCACAAACAGACATACACTATTAATTAATCAATAATCAATAATCAACAATAACAGAACATAGAGAAATAAATGACTCTAAATTGACATGTGTATCCGATAATTTTTTTTCTTAAATTTTCAATTATATTATTTCACGCGCTTTCTTTTCATCATCTGGATTTTGCCTAAAAACTTGCTTAGATAACACATTGTTTATAAAAAAAGGATCAAATATTTATGTTGTTTAATGATCTATATTCAAATGATGGAAGCAGAAAATGACAATGGCCAATTCGTTGAAAAGATTGGTATTGCCTTTATATTTATTTAATGTTAAATATTTAGATATTGAAATATATTGTAGTTCAAAGAATGATTTGTATTGATTCTATATCGCACAACTTTGCTGTTTAGCTGACCCCTTTCTAACAAAAATTTAACAGCCACATATGTTTGAAGTTTGATTGAAGCTTGATCTATTGATAGTATTCATTATGAGTACTATGCCCAGGGCAAGTCTCTTAGTTATCCGTATACGATGAAAATATAATTTTCATCTTAAAACTGAAAAGAGAATAACGAAATTTGCAGAAATTTTTCGATTTCTAGCTGATACTGAAGTGCAGTAACTAACAGCCACACGAGAATTTACATTAATATTTCTTAATTGTTTATTTCACCTAATCGAACAAAACTTCTTTACTTCCGTCAAAATTATTTATCCAAAATAAATAAATTTAACTATGAGTTCTGTAAGCCCTATATGTTTAGAACTTTCCAACCAGACGCTGTTCATTGTGCTCCATCCCTAAAAAAAATTCAACTTACAGTGTCACTTTCCAAATCGAATGTGCAACTATTCAAAATCATGTATGGTAAATTCACTTTTACACCTATGATTATTTATTGCAGTCATTGTAAAAGAAGAATAACCCTTTTGCTGAGCTAAATGAGCAAAATGAGCGCCATTGCAAAATGTGTTAAATTTTATTGGCAATGTCGCCTCTAGTGACAGGTCAGCGATAGCGCGGAAATCGTGCATCACTTGTCAATGACTGACAGAACAGCAACAATGAATGAATGAACACAATTGCAAAAACTTGTCTGCAGGGCAAACTGTGTGTGCTTTGTGTGATGTGTGCCTGCCCCCCATGTGCCCCGTTTTGTTGCTGTTGGCAATTTGTCAAGCAATCAACAAAGCCAGAAAGTGCCCCAAGCTTGTGCGACAGATCGGTAGGAACGAAGAAGAGGTTTAAAAGGAGGTGTGGAAACTGAGCCAAAGCTCCAAGGTGCCATCGCTTTGCAAATGTTTGTTGCCAAATCATTGAAACAAATAAAAAGCAAAGCGCAAAAGAGAAAACCTATCAAAGAGCACAACACAAACACACACATTCGTACATATAGTAGAAGCGTTTGGTGTGTAGTTTGTGGCCCTCAAAATAACTGGAGCATTTTGTTGTGGAGATTGCGAGTGCAACAGAGAAACCCACAGGCCACACACCCCCCTTAGGCCATACACAAAACGGTCTGTGAAATCGTCAAGTAAAGCGACCCAGTTGCTGGCCCTAGAGCTGTGCACTTCTGGCACATCGAGCACATACATTGTTGCATGTGTTTTGCCAACTTGTGTATATGTATAGCTATAGCTTTTTGGGCTACACACACACACATACACGCACACAATTCAACTGTCACTGTCAATGTTGTAATATGAAAAATTTTCAAAGTAAAAACCAAAATGACGAATAACAACAATGCGCATATGGCCCTAGTTCTTAAAAAACATTTTTTTTGCTGCTGTGCTTGCCGGGTTATTTTTTTGGCTTTTTATTATTTGTATGCCTCTTTTATTTTCGGAGAACATTAATATTAAGCCTCAGCACCCCAGTCTCGTATATCAATATTTTTGCATGTCAGGGAGCAAAGCGTTTCGAAGGACATCTAGAAATAATGCAGCGTGCTTTATATTTTTCTTGTTTTCTTTTGCTTTCAGATATACGAATGTTTCTATTTCTCCATACATATACACTTTTTTCAGCTAAAATCTGCAGCTCAATGAATATAAACATTTGCATAATTCAGACGTAGAAATACATGTTCAAAAACATTGAAAATATAATATCCAATATGCAGACAAATAAAACAGAGCTCATAATATCCATAGAAAATTCTTGAAAAAAAGACTCTTAAACTATTGTTACCTTTTTGTACACAAGTCAGCAGAGCTCGTGAGCTAAATACTAAATTCGTAAAACATTTGTTTGTATATTTGTATTATATTGTATTCATTTTTATTCAGGTACGGTATGATACAAAATGTGTTATTACAAAAAACTCTATTTTTCAGCACAATATACTAATCTTAATGTTATTAATTTTTTTGTGGTTTAAAACAAATTTACTTACGGGGTATTTAGTCAATGAGTTATGTTATTTAATGTTTTTTAATAGTTTGCGAGCATTTGATTCCAATAAAAAGTCAATAAAGCGCTTGTTTTAAAATCGAAAATGTTATTGGGCTCTCAAATATTTGATATTAAAAGTGATTAATTTATGTTTTTTAAATATTGTTAGTATGATTTAAGTAATGGTTATACCAATAGAAAAGCAAGGCATGTTACTAAGTTTTTTAACCAAAAGAATTTTTAATAAAATGAATTCATTTTTTGTATATAAGCGTGGTACGGTACGTGCCTGCATTAAAATATTTGCTGCGATTGCAGTCGAAATGCAGCCAGATGTGAAGACCAAATGCAACACAGATGTTAAATAGGTTTTCGAACTGTGTTGTTGCCATCTGCTTATTGCGTATGTGTACAACTGTCAATAAATGACAAAATAGATACAATCAAATGAACACATTCGAAAAATATAGAAGTCGTCTTACGATATGCAGCGATTTGTAAGTCAAAGTCTAAGCTGAAAAAAAAAACCAAGAGCTGTTTAAGTTTAGATCCATTCGATAGATTCATTGCCAAAAGCCTAGAAGTCTAGTAAGCCCTTTTAATGTATAGGATAAAGGAACAAAGCAATTCATATAGGACTTAAATTGCTGCTTTAATTGATGCGAACGAAGCGAAAAGCAATTTTTGAAAAGCGCTGGGCAGTTGCCAGCTTTATTTATGCTGCAACAAGGCGATGCAGATCGCACGTACTTCAATATTTCTTCATCTCGAGCATAATAATTTTAAATAAACTCAAGTCGGCCTGTCAGCAGACAGGCAGCCAGGCAGCCTCAGGCCGGATCAAGGCCTAGATTGATGGTGCACACACATAAAGCGCGTTGGCAAGCATAACTTGAAAGTACCTTCTTGCATACACACACACACACAAGTACTCAAACCTTGAAACCTAGCAAACGAAATAAAATAAAAAAAAAGTACTCAAACCTACTCAAAAAGAAACAGTTGTGGGTCGGCAACAGAGCCACCTGTTTAAAATGCATCGAGACGTGGGCATTCCTCCGACCATAGCAGTCATAATAATCAGCACAAACACTAATGGTCGTACACGTTCGCTTACACACATTCAAGCACACAGCAGCACATGTGTATATCTTGGGCTTTATATGAAAGAGAGAAGCTTGCATACGTTACGTCTCCATTCTTTTTTAGCGAATCATGCAAATCTATTAAAGACAAGCAAAGAGTCATCTTACCTGGGTTCTGACAGTCACTTCAACTTTGACTGCTTAGCATGTATGCAAATGATTTTTTTCACATACTTCTACTCTTTCTTCCTGTAGTATTTTTTTTACATTTTTGCTTCAGTTCTATTTTCGGCTTAAGCTTTAAGCCATATCATCATCGTTATTGGGTGATGATGATGTTGATTCTGTTGATGACGAGCACAGTTGGACAACCCTTTTTCTAACGAGCTACATTGCGGGCAAGTTTTACAAGTAGTTGTTGCAGATGTGTCCAATAATCACTTCCTTTATACCCTTTAATTAATTATATATTTGCTTTTCTTTTTGAGTTGTGGCAACCTAAAATGATACTTTATTAACGATATTAATTTGTCTGAATTTTTGGAGCTGTTGATTTTAATTTTCGTGACAAAAAAAACCAACAACTCATTCAAGCATTACAAAAAAAATGATAAAGATACTCTAAAACAAAATCCGGCTGACACAATTTAATTTTGGAAATTGTCAGTAAAAAAAAAAAAAGCAAAATTAATAATTTTGCATAGAAAGATGTAGAGAATTTGCCTATCATTTGTCTTGGCAGCTCTTGCAACTCGAAGCTCTAAAATGAGAGAGTGGAGATAGAAAACTCGCACAAATTGAAACTTCTCAAAAGCAATTTCTTGAAATTCTAGAGAAAACTTTTTGGTTTAGACCTTATTTTTTCTTGGCAAATTTCTTTTTCCTGTGCCCGCTAATACATAAGTATTATATTTTTTGGTTTTTTTTTTTGTGTTTGTGTTTTCTTAGCATTTTCGGGCTGTAGCAACTGGAGCAAGCTGTCTGTGTTTAAAATGCCAACGAGCACATTGACGCCAAAATGCAAAGCTAAATGCCAAATGGCGTCGTATACTTTCAGCAGCAGCAGTTAAAATATTACATGTTGCTACAAATTTTTGTTATGTTATGTTGCAAACGCACTTAATTTCTCTCTTCTGCAAAGACATTTGCACTATATTCTGTCTATCAAATCCAATTTGTTGCTCTCGATGCCTCTTAGTATTATAAACTTTTAGTTCATGTGAACTTTATTTTTTGGATTGTCAGACTTGAAGACTACTACTACTTTAATACATTTAGTTCTAGTTTTAAGTTTTTAGTTTGTTAAATATGTAAATGAGATAATAAATTCGATAAACGCATACTATGGCACGTAAATTAGGTTGTTTTTTATCGGTTGACACGCACTAATATTTAGTATTTCTAAAAACACATTACGATTTTCATTCGGCAAACCTAATGTAACATATGCAAACTTATTTTACAATATTTTTTGCCACATGGTAATTTTGATAATCTTATTTATGTGCTTTATTTTATAATGTACTTTAACGAAACACCTTGGGATAAGGCGTTAAGTAACTGCAACTCACTCTTACTCATGGCTGTGTTGGTGGCTGCTTGGCCAAAAGCTTATACTTAGCAGTCCCTTAATGCGTCGAAACGGATGGAAACGGAGGGAAAGGGAACGAAACGAACCGACAAACGACTTCGCGTCATATCAATAGGAGCTCCCACTTTGCGCATAAAGCCGGATTATGGTTATAAGTGTAATTACAATTTGCATGGCTTCCATTCTGTCATCTACATCTAAAGATACGCCTAACGCTACGCCATCACATAAGCACAAGCCCCCTTATATTAAAAGCTTAAACTTAGCCAGCCAGGACCATCCAACAGCCCAACAGATAAGTAAATAAAAACCGCCAGCCGGTTTCACGGTCGTAATTAGAAACTTTTTAGTTGGCAGCGCACAAAAGTTAGACATGACTTTTGAGGCATTAGCGGCGGCCATTTTTGCGCCATGATGCGGTAATTAATTTTCAACCAACGCTTCTGGATAGCCAAGCTGAGCTTTGACATGCTTGCTTAGTTTCAAGGTTGCAATGGCAGTAAATAATGTGCAAGCAGCATGCCAAACACTACCATATACCACTGCGGTTACAGCCTTGAACTCACAAGCAAATTCAGTTTTCATATAACCATGATGGTGACCAAATTTTGGGTTAAGCGATCTTAGCGTTATCATCATCAGCCAGGAATTTAAGATTTAAATTCGATACGAAAGCTCTACACATATTAATTGTGCACTTGGCATCGATAACAATAACATCTTGAATTTTTTTCAATTGGTTTGTACTACTATTTGTCATAACTTCCGATCACTACTTTTTCTTAATTTTTGGAAAAATTTGAATGCTGCTAAAACCCCGATAACAAAACATGGCCAAGCTTAAATAAAAAATTGTGTTATTTGCACAAATGTACGGCAAAATGGTAGGCAAGCAATGAAAGAAGTACCGTCTTAACACCGACTTCGATATCAAGTGAGCCAGTTCACACTTTTTATTTAATATTTTCTTTTCCAGACAAGGTCAATAAATGCATATATATGTGTATTTTTAAGTATTACAACTTAATAATGTTACTGAGTTACAATGTACAATGTTTATTATGTATATACTAAACAATCTGCTTCTCGCGAACTGCCGCCTTTGTGCCTCAATAAGACCGCTGTCTTCTGTCGATCTCAGAAACTATAGGAGCAGAAGACCAGATTTTAGATATAAGCTCTTCTAATCCGTAGGCAGTACATGTTTATATTAAATTATCGATAGCTTTGTCGGTTTACGGTATACACATGTAATCAATAACATTAAAAATGTTGAATTTTGAAAATGAGGATTGAGAACATTACCAAAATCAACAAAATAAACAAGTAAGAAGGCTCTAGTCGAGTAAGCTCGACTAGAAGATATCCTTAACCCTTGACCATTCAGACGGACAGACGGTCGGGCTAACAGACATACACATATGTACGTATTCTACTGGACCAATGCTTGATGGCTTCATATCTCAGGTGTTTCTTAACCGATTTTAATAAAAAGAAGTTCATTATTTTGTTAATACTTTCAATCCCCATTTTTTAAGTTTTCGAAGTTTTAGATTTTTTTTATCGATTACATGTGTATATCGTAAACCGAAAAAGTTATCGAAAGTTTGAAGCAAACTTGCTATGCCTAGGTATTAGCTTTTGTAGTTCCTGAGATCGACGCGTTTATTCATATGGACAGTCGGATAGACGGACAGACGGCTATATCGACTCGGCTGTTGATGCTGATCAAGAATATATATACTTTATGGGGTCGGAGAAGCTTCCTTCTGCCCGTTACATACATTTGCACTTAACCATTATACCCTTTTTTTACCCACTTCATGGGTTAAGGGTATAAAAATCAGTTTAGGCGTCAAGCATTGGAACAGTAGTGCAAATAGGTCAGGTCGACCTTACTCCACTAGAGCCGTCTTACTTGTTTTTTGAGGTGTGGACGATAACTCGTCTTGAGATCATCTGATTACAAAAATAAAAGTCGTTCCGGGATGTTTAAAGTCCGGAAATGAACTGGCGCACAGCTCAATATTTAAGTGAATTTAAGTCAAAACGACATGAGATTTTAAGTAATTACATTTTAGAAACTGTTCCTTCATTGACAATTTTTTTTTAAAACTTCCGAAATTAAAAGAAAATATTTTGCGTATTACTATACCTTAAAAAATAGGGAATTAACATTGTTAAGGTGCAAACAAAACTTATTCGTACAAATAAATAAATATTTTATTACAATAGGAATATATTAGAACTTTGATAAATGATTAATAAAAAATAATTTATTTTATATATGGGTCAGACTTAATGTTAGCTTGTTATAATTCCCAACCCTTTTGAGTTAATCAATTACTTGTGTTATTGCCTGCATCAAATTTTTGTTTATTTTGAATGCTTTCCTTTGCTTTGCGACGCAAATTTGCTTGATCTGCGGAGGCATGTTGGATGCTGCGGCTTATGGGCTTGTTAAAATTAAATTTCAAATTTACAAGCAAACGCAAAACCTACAGACTAATGGCTAGCACACTCACACACACAGAGATATACACACATACATGGGCTTTACTTAATTACCTTTGATAATTTACACTTTTGCTGGCAGGCGCGCTTTAACTTTAGGCCATTTGGCAGCACATTTGTGCGCTCTACATAAAATAGAGTTTAAAGCGCAGTAAATTTAGCTGCGCCTCCACACTCTAAAATATGGCAGTTGCCATCCGACACCCGCACACACACAAATACAAGAACACCACTCGCACGCACACAGACATGTATAGAAATTTTAACTAAAAAGCAAATTCAGTTCAGGGGTAGTTGCCTGGGGCGGTTCAAATATTTGAATGTGCTTGTCAACGGTACGGATATGCACGAATAAGTATGTATGTTTGTGTTGTATGTGTGTGTGTGTGTGTAGATACGTACAAGACCTTGCATAACAATTTGGATTACAGTTGAAGTAGTTGACAACTTGGGGTTTGTTAGCAGGGTGTTGGCAGGGTGAATGAGGTGTGCAGTATACGAAAAGCTAATTTATAAAAATTGCTCTTCAAATTATTGGCAAAACTGTCGACGGTAAGAAAAGGGTGTTTTATTGACTAACTAAATGACTGACTGCCAGAATGAGCGACAAAGCGGGTAACAAAAGCGAGTGCCGTAGCACGAGCAGTCTTTGCGGCAGTGATAATGAGCTAAAAACATATTGAAACTCTTTTTCGCTCTCTCTCCCTCTATCTTTCTCTCCTGTTGGCGCCCAGATGTATGCAAAGGATTTTGTTGCTTTCAGTGAAAGTATAGAGTAATAAACGCATTTAAACGCTGTTTAAATTTTACAAAATAAAAAGAGGGAAAGCTAAAATTATAAGACTATACATATGACATGCAAAAATATATCAGCAAATAAATTTAGACAGCTTCCAGCTAAGATTGATTGGCATAAAAATACCTTGTAATGAATTCTACATTCTTTCTTCTACATTAGGAAAATCTATTAGATTCTCTTAATGCAATTAAATTGGTTTTAACTTAAATTGTATGTTTATTAAACGTAATTTGTATGTTGTTATATTAAAATATTTTATGTTCCAGTGAAAAAGAAACTCAAGCAAAAAAACAGAGGCTTATAATGCAGAAACATACCAAGTTAAACAAAAGCAAGCAAATTTCATATTTTTTTTTGTGACTGCCTTTTTACTGTTTAAGTGGGTTTGAGGGTTACCAAAAATTTTCGCGATTTCACTCAAGCTCCGTCCCGCTCACAAAAGACTCGACTCGCAAACTCAAGGACAACAAATGATAACGGTTAACACAGCACCAGTCCCAGCAGTCGCAGCAACAACAGCAAAAGCAACTGCTACAGCAATGTCTAATGATACTGCCAACAAAAGCCAAAAGGGTCGGTGGTACATCGGAAGTGGGGCGAACAAATATAAAGAAAAACAAGTAAGAAGGCTCTAGTCGAGTAAGTCGACTAGAAGATACCCTTAACCCTTGACCATATGGACAGTTGGTCGGTCTGATTGACATACACATATATGTACGTGTTCCACTGTACCAATGTTTGATCATATCTCCGGTGTTTCTTAACCGATTTTAATAAAAATTTCATAGATGTTCATTATTTTGTTAATAGGTTCAATCCCCATTTTCAAGTTTTCGAAATCTACGATTTTTTTGTTATCGATTACATGTGTATATCGTAAGCCGGAAAAGTTATCGAAATTTTGAAACAAACTTGCTATGCCTAGGGATAAGGAGAGCTTATATACATAATCTGGAGTCTCTGGACTTTGTGGTTCCTGAGATCGACGCGTTCATACATACAGACGGACAGACAGACGGACATGGCTAACTCGACTTGCCTGTTGATGCTGATCAAGAATATATATACCTTAAGGGGCCAAATTTTAAGGGCACAAAACCATTATACCCTTTTTTACCCATTTCATGGGTTAAGGGTATAAAAATGGTGACAAAGCAAAAGGACAAGAGTAGACAGAGTGAAGAAGAATATGATGATGACAGCAAAGACTGCAAAAGAATTTGAGAGACTGCCATTGCGACTGGGACAATAAAGGCCTAAGGTAAGGGGGTGAGTAATGGAGATTGGCGAGGCAAACACCGCATAAGACAAATAGGCAAAGCCGCAAACCCTTGGAAAAATTTAAATAAGACAGCTCTTCTGTGCACTTGTAGAATTCCTGTTCATTTGCATTTATACACTTGACTTTGCTTTAACAATGAGGTAACTGAATCTCTATATACGCGCGCGTATGTGTGTGTGTGTGCGGGTGTATTTATGTTTTCCATACACGCCACTGTGGGCATTTTGCCGAAATTCAGGTATTTAATCAATTTTCACATGTGCTAAAATTAAAAAACCTTTAATGCAATTGTGTTGTAAATTGATCAAAGTTTATGGATCCATAACAGTTATGTTAAGTTAACAGGCCCCTGTTATGTTATTAACACTCAAAGTCAGCTGTTGTCACCGAAAAAAAAACGTTCTGTTAAAGTGAAAAAATGAACTTTGCGCAAAATTCAATAAATATAATAGTTAACAAACAGCAAACAATAAATTGGTAATGGAAGTGATTAATATGGGTCTCCACTATGCGTTTTGCATCATTTGTTTCACATTTTGTTGGTTGGTTTGTTTTTTCTTGTGTATTTAAAAAGTGCTTTTCACTGGAAATTTTTAGAAATAAATTTCAACTTTGCATAGACTTATACAAAATTGTTCCAAATTGTTCCAAAAACGCTTACCACCATTTTGTAGTGCCATTAATTCCCTATCCAGGGCATATAACCATTTTTGCCGGTTTTTGCCGGTTTTTGCCGTTTAATGAGAAATTTAAGTTTAAAGAGCATAACCTCAGTGTAAAAATACCAAAATTGTAAAAAATGTGGCACACACATTGAAATACCTAACTAAGTCTAATGATGCTGTTTAGCTATAATAACATAAAAATATCATAAAAATGATTATTAATTATAATTTTAAACCGAAATTTTACTATTAGAAACGAGTTTTTCGCAGATTTATTAATTTATTTTTCGATCGTTCCTATGAGAGCCATATGATATAGTGATCGGATGTTGCTAATATTTTGCACAAATACGAAAAGCTTATTAAAACATATTTTTGTTGAGTTTCGTGAAGATATCTAAAAAATAACAAAGTTTTTATGTGAGCAACCGTATTGAGACCGATAGATTCTATTGGAGCTATAGGATATAGTTGACCGATTTTAATTGTTTTTTGCCAAGGTATTAGTATCATTATAAAACTCTTAATTGCCAAGTTTCATTCAAGTACGGTCAAAATTAAGAAAATTGCATACAATAAAATAATGAATAAAGGGGCGGTGACACGCCTCTTTTATAAAAAAACCTTTCTTTGATTTTTAAAAATATTTAGCAAAAAACCGAATCGAAATATCTTTTGTTTTTCTCGAGTTATTAATATATGCCCGATTTTCGGCAAAATGCCCCATAGTGCACGCGCCTGCCGCATCGATTGAATATTTCCTGCCTGGGTGGCAGATTTCTTCGCATGCCGCGAACAAAATAAATGTATAAATTACTTAAATGAAATGCGTGATTACAAAATACTCTGTAATATGTTATCATCAAGCGCAGCAGCACAAATGGCTTTTCATACTTGTACATATACCAAACTTTATGGATTGAGAAATACTTATTAGCTTGGGTATATTTGCGTTAAAATATGAGTATTAATAAAATTTGTAAAATATTTTTTAATATTGTGGAGTGTATTTGGGGTACATTAGACAAATAAATTTCCAAGTAGAAAGAAAAATAGAAAGAAATTAATTACACCAATTTGTCTTTATGTAAATAATTAGGTATAACAAACATTATATTTAAATGTTTTCTTAATGTGGTTTTTGCTATGCTTTCCATAAATTAAGTTATGTCGTGCACAAAATGTCTAGTGATTGCATCTTTGGTGGGTAGGTGTTAAGCATTCACTCAGAGAAAAACGTAGGATAAATAAACATATTTATGATTAATCCAACTATGTTCGTTAATGATATAAACGAAAATGCATCAGGAGCGAAGCTCTACTCTTTAATGTTGAATACATTAATATTAATTTGAAGGGCGTTGAGTTAAGTATTTTGGTACTGAATCTAATATTTTATTTAAAATATTAATTTTTGAATAGTTATATTGTATATAATTAAACGTTAAGTCAACCTTTCATAGTCATTTAATATAGATTTTAGTGTTTAATAATAACGATAATGTTAAGAACTGAAAAGTTGAAAACTTTGTTGCAAAACTCGGTTAATGCCAAACTTACCAACATTATGATTATTACCCCTGCTAATGAATGTTGGTTTGATAGGGGAGGGGGGAAAAGTTATTAGCCTAGCGGTGTGTTGTTCTTCAAAGAAGATATAGTACTTCGAAATAATTTTATGAACATGTCAAATAAACAGATTTATTGATTGAAAATTGATTTGTGTGTGCGTTGAGATGAATAAATTTCCTTCTTGGCATATTGTGACAGGCGTTCATTTGGCAGTTTGTGGCTTAATTATCATAATTCATAATGAATGCCAATGGGTAAATTAATAAAATTTCTGACAGACGGCCGCCACTTAGTTAATTACTATAATTACTTTGCTTCAAACGATGTTGCTCTGTCCAAAGCTCGATTGGATCTAAACAAAGTTTATTTCTTTAATCAGGCACGCAGGAATTTCAGTCAATTGAAAATCCCATATCAGCACACCACACTCTTTAAAAGTTCAACTGCGCGTTAGCTTTGCGGAACTCAAACAAACAACAGCGAATATTTGCTTAATGGATATGTGAGCTTTTGGGATGCGAATCAGTATGCCCCATAGGCGCAGCTTGTCTCTTTCCCTATTGTAAGAGTCGACTTACCAAATATGTAGCACATAGACTCAGACCCAGAACTTTTAATAGGCATGCAAAGAAGTTCCGCATACGGTAAATTTATTACAGCAATGGAAACGGATTCAAACAGTTTGTTTACACGGCTAAGTTAGTCGAGCTGTTAAGGTGCCAGCAAAATGTTTCCCAGTCACGACAGCACGTCGGTGGCAACTGTAACAAATTTAAGTCATGCCCCCATTCACGCAACTCAAGCATTGCACTTGTTTGTTGTTTAAGAGAAGATGTGGAAAAATCGAAACAACTTAATAGCCAGGAATTTGTGCAAGGAGTAGCCACATAGTTTGGTTTTATGTTTTGCTGCAGATAAAAGATACTAATAAGTAAGAGTAAAAACACACACACAAACTAATAAAAATTTAAAACGTGATGCGATGCAGTTGTTGATGTGCACAAGTTTTTTATACGATGACTTAGTTAAATTTTGTAAACATAGTGGTGCAAAAGTTCCCAATACAACAAAAACATTTTGGCAGCAAATGGCTGCACATTGCAAGCTGCCAAATTCACAGACAAGTTTTAGCTTCAAATACAACCAATGAAAGGAATAAGATTGTTATGCCAATCAGGCAATGAAAATTGAATACATTTTCAATGGAGCGAAAATCGATTTATCAATTTATAAGTCGCACGAAATTTTAATCATGCCACTTGCCACACATAGCGTTGCAGAACTGTCAACAAGCCACACAACAAATTTCTAAAAAAAACAAGTAAGAAGACTAGTAAGCTCAACTAGAAGATACCCTTAACCTTTGATCATACAGACGGACAGATGGACGGGCTAACAGACATACACATATGGCTGTGTAGTTCTGTACCAATACTTGATGGATTCATATCTCCGGTGTTTCTTAACCGATTTTAATGAAATTTTCACAGAAGTTCATTATTTTGTTTATAGTTTCAATCCTCATTTTCAGTTTTTTAAAATTCAAGATTTTTTTGTTATCGATTACATGTGTATATCGGAAACGAAAAGAGCTATCGATCATTTGAAACAAACTTGTTCTGCCTAGGGCTTAGGCGAACTTATGTCCTAAATTTGAAGTCTCTAGCTCTTACAGTCTCTGAGATCGACGCGTTCATACATACAGACAGACGGACGGACGGACAGACGGACGGACAGACGGACGGACAGACAGACGGACATGGCTAAATCGACTCGGCTGTTGATGCTGATCAAGAATATATATACTTTATGGGGTCGGAGAAGCTTCCTTCTGCCTGTTACATACTTTTGCACAAAACCATTATACCCTTTTTTTTACCCATTTCATGGGTTAAGGGTATAAAAAAAACACTAAAATCTCAAATCTGAATTTGATTTTTTCTGTATATTCGACAACTTTTTTTTTTAAATTTTTAAAAATTTTCAATGCCTGTTAAAGCCATTTGCCATTTGGGCTTAGTGTGGAAATGTCACAGGCATAAAACTGATAAATGCCGACACAGTCCGTATTCAGTATGTATCCCTTGCGTAAGTTCGCCCTCATGTTGCCTGTCCCAATAAAAAATGTGACAGTTCGCATTGCCGCATGGAAATGTTAAAAAGCAACAACATACATACATAAAAGTCATGGCGAGATTTACCCAATCTCAACATTTCAAATGCGTCTTGCGTATGGAAATGAATATTAGGGATATGAAGTATGGCCATCAGAACGGGAATCGATCAATGGCATTCGTCTTAAATAGGAGACGTCCAGTAGATGCAAGCTTTGATTTCTGCATTTCTAACTGGACAAGCTCTAATACCCTAATACATACAATACTTGGAATATTTTTTTAATAAGCATATTTGATTATAAGAGAAAATAATACAAAAATTATTGAAATCTGAAAACAATTTTTTCCGTCGAATTTTTCTACGCATATAAAATGACATGGGCAACCAGTAACAAAGTTAAAATATTCGCAACTTTCGGCCTTCATTTTTGTCCAAGCAATCCACTTGAAACTCTTCAAAATTGACCGAGCTATTAAAAACGAACTTGCTATTGCATGTTAATATTGTATCAAATTCGAAATACCCTGTTCTGCATTTTTTTTATTTTTATTATATGATTACAATTATTTTTGACATTTTGTTTGATTTATGCTGCATTTTTATCAAATCAAACATTCTTAACGAGAAAGCGTTTTGAAATTATCAGAAATGTTTTGAAGCAAATTCCAGAAGTTTAAATAAAAGCTATTGGAATGATGTATCTTAAAATTATACAGCACAGTTAGGGTGTACAGAAAGTGGGAATGCAAATAAATTGTCCCAGCAAGAAATGTTTGACTTTGATTACGTCCGAATCCTAAAAGAAGAGTCGCACAATTTCCCACATCCGGCACATCATAGTCAGTTTAATATGCGATTGCGACCGGAGTCAAGTCGCCAGTGTGAAAAGTGTGTCTGGATGGACGTGGGCGGGAATTAAGTAAACTGGAAAAAAAGAAAGTTCCTTTTCTGTTGTGAGCGTTGATTTCTCCTTGTTGTTGTATATTTTATTATTATTTTTTTGCGTTGCTTCTGCTTTTATAATATTTTCTTTTTGATGCTGCTAGGACCACTTTGGTCAATGTTGGTGAACATTGCGTCCCTCTGTGTTCTCTGCATTTGGCAGTTTTAGCTCTGTCTCTCTTTCTTTCTGTTTATGCGACGCATTTCAGAAGTTGACAATTTAATTTTATGTACTGAAGGACAGGCCGAATCTCGAATAGTGTTTTTTTCCTTCTAGTTTCCCAGACTTGAAGATACTAAACATTTATTGAAGTCGTTGTAGTCGTTGCCCTTTTCTAGTCGCCCGAGGTTGACTATTCAAAGTGCTTAGTCAAGCATTCACTTTTCGTATTCGGTCCTGTGTAAGAACAGTGTGTTCGTATAATCGTATTCTAATTTGCACGTGCTTTCAATTTGCCCCCCAAAATCAGACTGTAATGCGTAAGTTTGTGTGTAAGTGTGTGTGTTTGAGGTATTCAAAGTATAAATCTTCATTAGGTACACAACTCGAACACAAACGCACAATCCAAGCAAGAACCTCAGTCTGGCATGATTTACATGCCCACGCACACAGGGATTCACTTGTGCCACGTGCCACATGACGCACTTAACTTATGTTCTTTTGTATATATATATTTATATACATATATTATTTTCCTCTTTTGCTGACTTTTCCGTTTGATTTTACACACTCAAACACATACTTCCACAGCTTAACGGCTTTACAGATAAAAAAAAAATTGTTTTCACATATTTGTACCATATTTATTTTGCTTCGAATAATTTATTAATGTTACATATACTTTTTTTTTCTCTTGCCTTTTGAGACTGTTTTGTCACACAAAAGGGAAGGGTATATTGGGTGCCAGCAATTTTTTAATTTATTTATTTATTTGGCATTTTTAAATATATTTTTATTATTGCTCGTGCATTTTAGTCTACACTTGCAGCTTGAAATAAGATACAAAGATAGATATAGATAGATATAAGATATAACCCTTAAGTACGGATATAATTGATTTTTTTAACACATTAAATGTGTTTAATATTATTGTAATATCATTATAATATAATATAATTTTTTAACAAGTAAACGAATACAATATTAATTAAGATAAACACACATAATATATATATTCATAAAAATAATAATTATTATCATCAGACGAGTCTCACTCGGTAAATGTACCCATGCGGTTAACGCATTAAGTGGGTAAGAAGAGACAGAAATAAGCATCGACCACTGATAATAACAGCCACTTTAGCCACGTCCATTTATCACGGTTGCGACACGCCGGAAATACGGAATATAAATATGCAGTAGGAGGTCTAAATTCTAAGGTTAGGAAATCCGCTAGTCGAGCTTAATAGCGCATTCTTAGTTTTTCAAGTCCATTCTGTATTATGGGTAACAAATATAAATGGGACTATCCCAAACAACAGCTGACAACCAATTGCCAAAGAGGCAGTAACTAGTTCTCGCTTGATTGTATGTACTGATTAGATGTATATGGGGATGCTTTACGAGAGCAGTGAGTCCGCTCAAAGCTACCTTGCAAAAACTAGTTATATATAGTCAAAATTAGAGCTATTTATAATGCTGACTTCTTTGAGTAAAAAAAAGTTTGAGTTCCATACGTAATTTTTTTTAAATAGAGCCTTGTTCCAATTTTGACTCTAATAAACAAATATAAATCAAAGAATTGTTATTAAAATATAGCATAATATAGTAAAACAAAAATATATCTTTCTCTTTCCTTAGTTGATTTTATTCGATTAAATTTTAGATAAACTAAATAAAATAAGTTTTTATACTAGTCATCTGGGCACAACTTGAAACAGTTTTTTTGTGTTAATGTCTTTTGCCTTTTTAACAGTATGGAAGTTAAAATTTATCAATTTATTGTTTTACATTAAAATTCAATTTCGCTTAGTTTAAGCTGTAAAGGTTTTATTGAAATACATTGAATAATTTTTCCGTAAAAAAGTAATAAACGTTTTTACAAATTCATATTTTTATTATTTGTAGGGATGTAGCTAGCGACAGGCTTATTTAGTATTTGTGCATACAGTTTTGTATACGCGTGCGAGTAAATGTATCTGTAAATATGTGAAAATACTTCTACAATGTCTCCCTATCAAGCAAAACTGACTGCAAAACTGACAGCATTAAACTTTTAATATAGATATATAATAAAAGTTGAATGCTGCAGTGGCATCAAAATCACAATTTGATACTAATTTCTGCACCACACCATAAGTTACAAGAATATAAGTTTAGTGATAATGAATTACCAAAAGCAATTTTAGCTTATTATTATTAATTAGCTTATTTAAGTCCCGTGATAGCTAGAAATCTTATAATATTTACAAATTGTGTGCGTACGAAAGCTTTAGTCAAAAAAGCTTGCCTAAGAGAAATTCCGAATGCTTAACCTTGGGCATACGGTTAGCCTGCACTTTTCGGCGAATGAGTGATTACTGAAATTTATGCTTATATATCTCCAATATTATTCAACCAATTTTGACGAAAACTTTTCGGCAATCCTTCTATTTGTTAAGCATATTAACACAAAAGAATTATACCGTTTTTACCGACATCGGTTAAGGGTATAAGCATATAATATTAGAAAAATTAAGTTATATAAACGTCAGTTAATTTGTGGAAGTTGTCTAAAATTTATTTATTAAACATTTATTAAATTTTCTAAAATATACAGAAATGTGATCTTAGGCGGATGTTTAAAAATAACATTTTATGTTTTCTCTGCTTGTAAGTAAAAGAATGATAGCTAAATGCATTTTATTGTTAATTAATTTATTTCGGCTTCAAAATTGCTGCAAATAAGCAAAAAAAATTTGGCTTTGCAATGAATAAGTTGGCTGGCCTCTACCTTCATTATTTACCCACACAACTACAACTGTGTATATATTTTTTCAGATTTCTGAGCAATATGAAAATTTTCTTCGAATAGCAGTTGCCCATTTTCCCGTACTTTCCTAGCACATATGCCATATTGTGTGTGTGCAATGCTCAAAAAAATCACTTAGACACGCATTGAAATAAAATAAATAGAATGAATAGTGGGTTGAGTCACTTATTGAAGAATGGTACTCCAACATTCTTGTATTTTTGTTCTTTTCGTGTTCTTAACATCTGCTTAAACTTGGTGTCTTTGCTTTCGCCAAAGACTTTTCCTTTTGCCCAGTTAGAAAGTCAATTTTATGACGCAACTTAAATAGGCACTTTAGTCTTAATGCCTTTTTATGGTCGCCTCCACGAAAGCAGTTAGTGGCTCCCCAGCAGTTTGAACAGCCTGCCAGCTGTTTATATTCCTTCCTTCGCTCTGGCACGGAGCTTGGGGTAGGATCACTCATTAATGATTGTTAAGAACGCATTTCGGCGACACTTTATTGTTAAGTAAATGGCAAATAGTCGCTAGTTGCAAGTTTCACGCAACGCACTTATCTGATTTTACACTGACACTTTAGACTGGGCTAATGTTAGAACTAAAGTTTTTGCCTGACTTGACTGTTATTGTTAATGTTAACGTTCAATAAAAATTATGACAGTGACAAAGTTGAACGTTCTGGCGGCCATTTTGTTTGTACGCGTGCGTATGTATGGGCGTGCTTTAATTAAATGCTGCAACCACAATAACAAAAACAATGTGACTTTGCTCTGCGCAAAACTTCTGCTTGCTTGGAATTTTTCTTTTTCATTACGAGCGCAAAAACTTGGTAGCAGCTGTCAAGTGTTTCCGGACCAAAAAGCGCCGAATGCTCATTTCGTTTGAAACCAAAATGTTATAAATTTGTAGCAAAACCTAGCAAAATGCCTGCCTGGGCCTCGCAGAAACTGAATCGTGGGACTGGAGCAATGTGATCCGGTTCGGTTCAATTCGGCTTGGGTCAGTGCGGGCCGTCACATATAGCATTCGAAAATTCAACGCACGACTAATTGATAAATTTTAAGCATTTAATTAAAACTTTTTATTTTGCTATTGAACTCAGTTACTTTGTAACAAATTTGCACCGAAACTATTTGTGTCAATTGTTCGTGCCCTCTTCTAAATTACAGCCAAACCGCAAAGTTAGTTAACAGAGACAAATAAATTATGTGTGTATCCACGGGTTGAATTTTTGTGAGATATGAATATTTTGTTTTGTTATTCAGATATATAATATACTTTTTCTTTGTCAGTATTTTAATTTAGTCATAACTGACCCATAAAATAATATTTATCTTATTTTTTAAGAATATAAAATCAATTAATAATATAAATCAGTTTTACGACCAAATGAATATAAAAATTCTATGTTATACAAAAAATATTTATATATTTTAATACCCTTAGCCCGTCATCCGTCCATATGAATGAGCTCGTCGATCTGCGAAACTTAGAGTTACAGACTTAAGATTTGGGATATCAACTCTCCTAAGCCCTAGGCATTACAGCTTTGTACTTCTTTTGAATTACTTTTATCGTACATACATAAGTAAAAACAGGTAAGAAGGCTCTAGTCGAATAGGCTCGACGAAGATACCTTTAACCCTTGATCATACTGACGGACAGACGGTTGGGCTGACAGACACACTCATATGTACGTGTACCGCTGTACCAATGCGTGGTGGTTTCATATCTCCGGTGTTTCTGAACCGATTTTAATAAAAATTTCACAGATGTTCATTATTTTGCTAATAGTTTCAATCCCCATTTAGTATTCGATTTTCAAGATTTTTTTGTTATCGATTACATGTGTATATCGTAAGTCGGAAAAGTTATCGAAAATTTAAAACAAACTTGCTATGCCAAGGGATTAGAAGAGCTTATATCCAAAATCTGGAGTCGCTGGTCTTTGTAGTTCCTGAGATCGACGCGATCATACATACAGACAGACGGACGAACAGACATAGATGCTGATCAAGAATATATATACTTTATGTTAGATACATTTGCACAAAACTATTGTACCCTTTTTTACCCATTTCATGGGTTAAGGGTATAAAAAGTATAAAAGAATATTTACTGTAGACCGAGTAAATTATAAATGATTTGTTCTGTACTTTTGCAACAACATTAAGATTAATTAGGAAATTGACTGCAATGTTATTTCAAGAAAAGTTTATTTATCGACCATTGTGGCATCGCCTTTGCTTCATTGGCTGAGCAGGTAGTCCCTTGGCCACTTGCGCCAGAAAATTAGTTCGAGCTCTAACAAACGTCGCCATCACTTCAAATATTGACGGTTGTTAGACTTTTCTGGACGTGAGGCAGCGCCAACAGATGCCCGATGTGCAGGTGCCCTGGAGTAATGACCTCCCCGTCGTTGGTGTCTTTCACCAGTGGCCTGAAATTGAGCAAAGCTTCGACGTCCACCTTATGCGTGCTCATCTCGTCCGCCGTTATGTTGGGATTCCCACTCCGGTGCGTACTCCATAAGCGCTGAACATCTGAATAACCCAATGAGCCCTTTGAATAAATAAAACATTAGGAATGACGTCGGTAGATAATTCAGTAACACGTTGCACCAAATGAGCCCATTGAATAAATAAAACATTAGGAATAACGTCGGTAGAGAATTCAGTAACACGTTGCAATTATGCCGCTTTTAAAGCAATACAAACAAAATCAGCAACCTAAGTTTATCCCGGTAGAATTTTTCAAATTCTCTAGCTGACGTTAAACTTCCCACTGCAGACCTCAGAAAGGCCGACCTTCATAAAGGCGGTGTACTGGTAAATCCCCATTATTTACGCCAACAATTTTGGCTTATATCGAAAGCAGTGTAAGCAATTTCAAATATTTGCAGAACATAAGCTTCGGGCGTTGACTAGCAAACTTGGCAAATGCCTCATAAACTGTCTGACGAACTCAGAACTCTTTGGTATTAAAAGCTGAAACTTAGCACCTTTCTACTGTAATAAACTTAAATTAAATTTTGGTTTTGTGCAAAAGTAAGTAGCGCGCTGAAGGCATCACCTACCCCATCATTTATATCTTATCGGTTATCTTATTCCGTTGTTGTTGCGTTTTTAGTCGCGCCGGTAAGTTTTGTTTTGTTTTGTAAGTAACAATTGTTCTGTAGTCAACTTGTAAACAGCTAGTCTACAGTGGGCCCAACTCTTTTCGTTTTTCATAAAAAACTATTTCTACTTAAAATTATTCCATTTCTAAAACTTTCTGCTGTGGTTATATTATTATTATTATTATTGGACGTAGATGTACTAACGGACAGTACATTCAAGTGGCCCAACGATACCAAGCACCGGCTTGTTAACGCGCGGACCCTAGCACGAAGCAACCCACCTCCCGCCCATCCGACCGAGGGGCGCACCGCGTAGCGTGCGGTTACGAAGATCGCGAACAAATAGACAAATGAGACAAGACAAGTTTTTTTTAGGGAACAAATAGAAATAGCACTATGTATTAAGTGGGAAAGATCATTATATGTATCACATAAGATCCGAAAGGGGTTATGGATAGCATAGTTAGAGTAACAGGGTGGAAGAGCTAAAGGTACAAAATTTCTAGTATATCTAATAGGAACTGCAAAGTTAATTTTGTTTATTAATATTAAAGAATCTATTTCACCATTTATTAAATTATGGAGAAAGGTTACTGCTAGCATTGTTCTACGGTTAGAAAGAGAAGGAAGATTTATTAGTAAAAGTCTACTGTGATAGGAAGGTAAGTTTAGAGAGTTATCCCAGTTAAGGCCCCGAAGAGCAAAGAGCAAGAATTGTTTTTGCACCGATTCTAATCTATCCTGATGAATCCTGTATTTGGGATACCAAATACAAGATCCATATTCCAGAATCGGTCGCACAAGAGACACATACAAGGTTTTTGTTAGGTAGGGGTCGTCGAATTCCTTCGACCAGCGCTTAATGAACCCCAAGGCACTTGATGCACGATTTGCAATTGAAGAAATATGCTTGTCGAATTTCAGCTTTGGGTCCATTAGAATACCCAAATCCACAACCCATTCAATCCGATCAAGTGGTTGGTTATCCAGAAGATATGTATTGAAGTGGGGCGTTCGTCTGTAAAAAGACATAACTCTACTGTTAATGTGTTTCTGAAGGGAAGTGTTCAGAAGAATCCTACGATACGATGCGATGCGATTGGAGAGTAACTAGCACTCTTTGGTGTTGCTAAAGACTGACTTTATTCATGAAAGAGGTACAATATTTATAGGTAGAATTAGCTAAGTTTGGTATATTTCATTCCCACGGTGCATCTCAGGTGCAGTGGGTTTCCATGGTGCATGCCAGCTGCAGTGGGTTCTCGAGTTTCCAGCCACTGCTCGCTTATGCCGAAATAAGTTACGCAAACACTGGGTTGGCTGACCGTCTGCGCATGTTGTGTAGTCAGCGGAATTTGTGTAGTCAGCAAGATGTGTCGCTAAGAGTTATGTGATCCATTATGTGGAATGTACTGATGTACTGAATTCAAGGTTACTATAGCTAACAATTATGTGTTGGTTCATATACTTGGTTTATGAGTGTCTGTTGGCTTATATGGACATTAACATCTACATTTACTGCAATTGAGATGCAATAAATTTGTTCTGCACCAAGTTTGAAAATTGTCTAAGTCACTTTGCAGTTTATGACCAGACAGAAGAGATGTATCCGACATGCATCATTTTACATCATCAGCATACATTAGCACCCGAGAGTGATTGATAACGGAAGGAAGGTCGTTAATAAAAAGCGTAAATAATAACGGTCCAAGGTGACTTCCTTGAGGAACACCAGAAGTGACCTGAACCACTTGAGAAAGTGAGCCATTAAATAATACCCTCTGAAATCTAGAGGTTAAATAATCTTTAACCCAAAGAGTGAGACTATTGGGAAAGCCCAATAGTTGAAGTTTATAAATTAAAAGATTATGACTTACAGTGTCGAAAGCCTTACTGAAATCAGTGTAAATAACATCAGTTTGCATCTTTTCTTCAAAGCCTTTGATAACAAATGATGTGAATTCTAGCAAGTTAGTAGTAGAAGACCTGTGTTTCATGAATCCGTGCTGGCACGGTGAAATCATAGATTTACAAAGATGTTGAAGATGAGAGGTTATCAATTTCTCAAAAATCTTAGGGACAGCAGACAACTTGGAGATACCTCTATAGTTTTTAGCATTAGATTTGTTACCTTTTTTATGCAATGGAATAATATATGACTCTTTCCAAATTTTTGGGAAAGAGCATAACTTCACGGACAAATTGAACAGCTTCTGCAAAGGTTTTGGAAGACTCTGAGCACAGTACTTAAGCACACAGCTAGGTACTCCATCAGGTCCTGGCGAAAATATGGGCTTAATATCCTGAAGTTCACAAAGTAGTGCAGTCTGTGTGATTTCCGGTGTAAAAATGCAATTTGGGCCATTAAGCCGATAGGGGTAAGTCATGACGACTGGTTGCTCTGAAGGGCTATAAGTCGTTTGAAAAAATTTAGCTAATAGATCGGCAATGGCCTGATCTGAGTTGGCTTTCACTTCCTCGAAGAATATATTGGATGGAAGTGTTGATGACTTTCGTTTCGTATTAACGAAATCAAAAAACCGTTTAGGATCCTGCTGAAACTGTAATCTACACCTCGACAGGTAATTCCTATAAGATTGGTTATTCAGGACTGAAAAATTGGAACGAGCAATCAAGTATGCAGAACAAGCTAACGGAGAGCTTGATTTTCTGAAACTCTTGTAGAGTTTCGATTTACGATTTTTTAGGATTGTCAACTCTCTGGTAAACCACACAGGTTTGTTTGACCTGTTTGGCGTTCCATAAGGGACACACAAATCAAATAAAGCATTTAAAGTTTTATAAAAAATACTGATTGCCACGCCCAAACTGTCAGACCCGTAGAGGGCAGACCAGTCAGTCAGGGCCAACAGCCGAGCAAGTTTTGCAAAATCGGTTTTCCGAAATTGAAGTACTCGGCTTAAACGATTTCTACTGGGGGATAGCCCCCGGTAGGGTAAAGTGATCGACACCTCCAACGTTGGGTGGTATAAATCCTCTGGATAAGATATGGGTTGTGATCGGGTAATGGATGAGGAGGATGGATCAAAAACTAAAACCAGATCAAGCATTTTATTAAGAGAATTTGGGATATCATTTATTTGATTCAATGATATCCCAAGTAAATTATTTAAAAAATCATTCTGAGCGTCAGTGCGCCAGAGTTGGGACAAGAAATCCATGTAACTTCAGCAATATTGAAATCACCAAGTACTACAAGGATATCACGATCAGAAAGCATGCAAGAAACTGACATTATAGCTGACAAATGAGCATTGTAGATAGAGTCATCAGAGGATGGGGGAATGTAAGAGCAAGTAATGAAGATCCCAATACCGTTAATATTTAATTTTACAGCAACAAATTCTATATCTATAGAGCCACCTACTATTACTGTCTCAGAAGAATAATCTACTTCAACAGCAATAAGCACCCCTCCACCACGTCGAAGAGTACGGTCTTTTCTATAGATACAGTACTTGTTAGATAGAATTTCACTACTAAGAATGTCATGCCTTAACCAAGTTTCGGTACATGCAATGACATTAAAAGGAAAAGAATGGCTATTGAGGAATAAACTATTGAGTTTACTACATAGTCCTCTTACATTCTGATAGCCAAGTAATAGAGAAGTTGTTAGTTTTTTGCACTATCAGAAACGGGAACAGTTTGCGATACAACTACTGGAGGGGGAGGTACAATCGGCGACCGATTTTTCTTTCTGACAGTGTATTCTTTCACTATTATGTGCTCCGGCCAAAACTCTTTGCAACATATGGTACTAAAATCTTGGCTGGAAACACTGATATCTCATCACAAATATAAAATAAACAATATTATTTTTTAAAGTTCCTTTTCGTTTTGTCTTTGCATTATGTCTATCTGCTGTTCTTGAAACTGCCAGGTCCGATCCAATACTAAAATGGGCTTTATTAGCTGTTGGATATGTCCAAACGTGGCACATGAAAAATGTGCTGGATTAACTGGCAGAATAACTGACCTGTAAGCCAATACTAATCGTGAGTGGCCTTGTTGGTCATGCTTGGAACGAAAAAATGATATTGCGGGTTTCACGAAGTCTCAGCTGGGCTTTGACGGGATTTTCGGACAGCTTAAAAAACTGTGTGAAAATTTCTCAGCGGTTGAAAAGAATGTCAATGGAAAAAATCTCACGTATGAATCTCCAAAACGCAAAAGACCCAATGTTGTGCTGTCATTGGATTCAAATATGTCTGAAAATGTTCCAAGCATAGTTGATTCAATAAATATAAGTAACTTAAAATAACCTTCGGTCCCTCCTCTAAATTCGGTCGAGATGCAAAATAAAAATAAAATTTCCCCCAAGGAAGTTGTATGTTCTAATCCCGATCATTTGGTTTTGCCTGAGGTTGTGTTGTTGAATTAATTAAACAACACAAACCTGACATACCAACGGAACCTAATATCCCCAGATCCGCGCCTGATCAAATTTCGGAATCAGTACAGGATATTATAAGCAAATTTTTCGCAGTCCTGCCGAAAAACGAAATCTTTGTTTCAAGGCTTCCCCCTAACTTATCATCAGAGGATGTCAAGGTCTACATCTAGACCAAATCAAAAGCAAATTTCACGGTGGAAAAATTCAAATTCCCGTATGATCGAAATATCTCGTCCTTTAAAATCTGTGTTTCGAGCCAAGATTTTAGTATTATATGTTGTAAAGAGTTTTGGCCGGAGCACATAATAGTGAAAGAATACACTGCCAGAAAGAAAAACCGGTCTCCGATAGTACCTCCCTCCCCCAGTATTTGTATCGAAAAATCTTCCCGTTTCTGATAGTGCAAAGAACTAATAACTTTTTATTACTTGGCTATCAGAATGTAAGAGGTCTATGTAGTAAACTAAGTAGTTAATTCCTTAATAGCCATTCTTTCCCTTTTAATGTCATTGTATGTACCGGAACTTGGTTAAGGCAATACATTATTAGCTGTGAAGTTCTATCTAATAGATACTGTATCTATAGAAAAGACCGTACTCTTCAACGTGGTGGAGGGGTGCTTATTGCTGTTGAAGAAGATTATTCTTCTGAGACAGTAAAAGTAGGTGGCTATAGAATTTGTTGCTATAAAATTTAATATTATTGGTATTGGGATTTTCATTACTTGCTCTTACATACCCCCATCCTCTGATGACTCTATCTACAATGCTCATTTGTCAGCTATAATGTCAGTTTCTTGCATGCTTTCTGATCGTGATATCCTTGTAGTACTTGGTGATTTCAATATTGCTGAAGTTACATGGATTTCTTGTCCCAACTCTGGCGCACTGACGCCCTCGGCTCAGAATGAATTTTTTATTAATTTACTTGGGATTTCATTGAGTCAAATCAATGATATTCCAAACTCTTAATAAAATGCTTGATCTGGTTTTTTGTTTTGGATCCATCCTCCTCAACCATTACCCGATCACAACCCATTTCTTATCCAGAAGATTTATACCACCCAACGTTGGAGGTGTCGATCACTTTAACCTACTGGGTGATATTCCCCAAAAGAAAACCTTTAAGCCGAGTTCGACAGTTTCGGAAAACCGATTTTCCAAAACTTACTAGGATTTTATTCGTGACGGACTGGTCTCTCCTCTACGGGCCTGACAATTTGGATGTGGCAATTGGTATATTTTACAACACTTTAAATCCATTATGGTATGGTTTCCCAGAAAGTTGACAATTCGTATAAATCGAAAATCTAAGCTCTATATGAGTTTTAAAAAATCAAGCTCACCGTTAGCATATTCTGCATACTTAATTGCTCGCTCAAATTTGTCAGCCTTAATAACCAATGTTATAGTAATTACCTGGCTAGGTGTAGATTACAGTTTCAGCAGAATCCCAAACGATTTTTTGATTTTGTTAATACGAAGCGCAAATCATCGACACTTCCATCAATCATATTCTTTGAAGAAATGAAAGCCATCTCAGATCAGCCAATCTATTTGCTAAATTTTTCAAACGACTTACAGCCCTTATTTTCAACCAGTCGTCATGGCTTACCCCTATCAACTCAGTGGCTCTAATTGCAACCAAGCTGTGTGCTTAGGTACTGTGCTCAGGGTCTTTTAAGACCATTGCATAAACTGTTAAGTTTGTCCGTGAAGTTATGCTCTTTCCAAAACTTTGGAAAGAGTCATATATTATTTCTTTGCATAAAAAAGGAAACAAATCTAATGCTAAAAACTATAGAGGTATTTCCAAGTTGTCTGCTATCCCTAAGATTTTTGAAAAACTGATAACCTCTCATCTTCAACATCTTTGAAACATAGGTCTACCACTACTAACTTGCTAGAATTCACATCATTTTTTATCAAAGGCTTTGGGTTTTCCCAATAGTCTCTCAGATTTCAGAGGGTATTATTTAATGGCTCACTTGCTCAAGCGGTTTTGGTCACTTCTGGTGTTTCTCAAGGAAGTCACCATGGACAGATATTATTTACACTTTTTATTAACGACCTTCCTTTTTGTTTTAGCTACAGCTATTTTTTTTTATTTTTAAGTTGCTCATACCAAATCATAATGGACTATTGATTTTTTAAGATACAATTTTTCTATAATAGAATTTAAGTCCTGTTTTTAAGAGAAATCAAATGTATAAAAAGTAAAACTTGAACCAGTATCAACAAACGGATTGTATGTTCGAATTCAGTGGCACGACACTGTTTTCCTTTTAAATTATTCTTCACCTCTTAAATATTTATTTTTGTTCCAAATGGGGATGCCGACAGAATTGTGACCATTTTCTCAATTCAGCTCGCACTTCTATGTATGTATGTATATATAACTATACTTTTTAAATATTCCTTAATTGTGTAATGGAATTAGCTTGTCGGCAACAAAATAACTCAAATTAAATTTTCCCAATGTACCATCTTATATTCGATTTCTTATTTGACTTAATAATAATATAATCTTGCATTTGGAAATGGATTAAATAAAATATTGCAATAGTGCACACTTAACTCTCACACACACATAACACTTCATTGCCGTTCGCAGACCATACAACAATAAATGGGAAACAGGGACACTGAAACAAACACAAATAACTGAATGGCTCAGAGATTGCATTTGCAAAGTTTGGCGCAAGCTGCAGCGCTTAATCATGGGAATTGCATATGTTGCGGAAAATTCAAATTGTTTTATTTTTGTTGCCTTATGTATTGTTCTCACTGAGTTGGCAAGGCTAAGTGTGTTGGTACATCAACAACGAAAAACAACATCAAGCCAACATGTGCTACACGTTTTGAAAAAATTCAATATTGATATACCCTTACATGATAAGGAAAAACTTTAAGTGGGTATAATCGAAATGTATTTTTGTTTAGGTGATACGCCTGTATGCATGTAAATTTAATAAAAGTATTAAATAGATTTCAATTGTTAATTATTAGTGTATGTGTTTTGGTTAAAAAATAATTATATAATAAGGTTATTATTTTCATTGTCTTTTGTTATTGTCAGTGTCTTTGTTATGAAACTTTGAAATTTTGAAAAAAAATTGTATGCCTACAGCACTAAACACAAGTTTAAGTGTGTTTTCATTAAGCAGAAATTCAAATAAGAAAACTTATTTAACCTTAATTCTTATTTTTTTGTTTGATAATGTAGTTTGACTGAATATTTTTAATTTAAAGTCATTTACCAAAAAGCTCAGTAACAAAAACAATAGCAAAAATTTCTTACAGTCAGTTTTGTTTCTGTGTGTTACGCGGTTCTTGAACTCACATTGCGATGACAAAACTATGTAAACTGCAAAACAAAAAAAAAAGAACAAACATTCAACTGAAAAGCGTTTTTTTCAGTAAGCAGTCACGTTCTAATGTGCCAAAATTGCCACTATGATTGCACATCATGCTCCTTGGCCAAGTACTCCCTGGGAATATGACTGATGCCAATAACCATGGTATGGGGACAATGTTCGCTGCGTCTCGTCTTGCTTCGTCTCGCCTAATATTGTCCTCACACACCAGCTGGTTATTTGTATCTGTATACGTTTGTGTCTACATTTATGTATGCTTCAATTCACATTTGATGGGTGCTTCTTTTTATACCCTTAACCCATGAAATGGGTAAAAAAAAAGGGTATAATGTTTTTGTGCAAATGTATGTAACAGGCAGAAAGAAGCTTCTCCGACCCCATAAAGTATATATATTATGGATTAGCATCAACAATCGAGTCGATTTAGCCATGTCCGTCTGTATGTATGAGCAAGCCGATCTCAGAAACTACAAAAGCTAGAGACTCCAGATGTTGGATATGAGCTCTCCTAATTCCTAGGCGTAGCAAGTTTGTTTCAAATTTTCAATAACTTTTCCGGTTTACGATATACATATGTAATCGATAACAAAAAAATTTAGAATTTCAGAAAAACTGAAAATGAGGATTGAATAAGCAAAATAATGAACATCTGTAAAAATTTTAATAAAATCGGTTCAGAAACACCGGAGATGTGAAACTATAAAGCATTGGTACAGAAGTACTCAGCCATATGTGTATGTCTGTCAGCCTGACCATCTGTCCGTCTGTACGGCCAAGGGTTAAGGGTATCTTCTAGTCGAGCTTACTCGACTAGAGTCTTCTTACTTGTTTTGGTCTGGCTTTGAGGGCAAAGATCGATTCACAACACATATGCTCCGACTGCAAATGGCTGTGTATTATGCGAACAAATAGATTGACAATTGATGCAGTGCTGACAATTGTATCAACATTAGCTGCAGCTACATTTTAATGCATATAAATATATAATATATAAATAATTCAAAATCAAGCATATATATACGTAAATATAATCTATATATATGTTTGATTTTGAATTATTTATTTATATATATATATATATATAAATTTACTTATGCGTATTAAGTTCATGTGACGATGTCATTTATATATCTTTGCAAGGGTATACGCTTAAAGTTATGTTTGATTTTGAATTACTTTAAATGAACTCTTATAAATAAATAGAAATAAATTCAATTTGTTGACATTGATTTGGCTGATTGTATTCATTAATCAATAAGCTCAAAATTTGTATTGTTGTTGTTTGAAAATGTTAAGAAAACCTCTGTGGAGCAAAGTGTTTATTAAGTATATTTAAGTTACTTCAAAAACTAAGCCATCGATATAGTTGTGACAGGCTTGCTTTGCACTAATTAATTTTGCATAAGTCACAAAACGTATATCAAGCTCAATCAACAGATTTCATGTAATCACATAAAAACCAGGGGATTACTCTAAGGATTAACAAAGTTACAAAACAATCAAATTGGCGACTGAAGAGTAAAAATCAGATGCGTGACTAATCAACATTAAACTTAGCACATTTTGCCCTAATTGCTGTAAAGTAAATATTAAACAAGGGTAAAATCACAAAACGGAAGCTGCTTGCCAAATATATTTATGTTTAATTGTAAACAATTTTTTCGTTTACGCAAATTACAGACGGTAAATTTGTTTCATCGATGTCGAAATGTGTTACGTGATTGATCCAATGGCAAATGAAAACCAAACCCACCTTAACCTTAATGCATCATAGGCATGTGGAATATTGACTAAAAGCAAACCACAGACGTATAAAGAAGATGTATAATATTGCTTTCACTTGACCTTTTTATGTTACACACACACTTTCTTTTTAACATACTATTGATATGAACATAGTTTTGACTTGTGAAATTTTGCTCACTGGTAAAATTAGAGGAAAAAATATTTGCAAATTTTGGTTCGAAAGCGTCGGCTCGATAGAAATATTTGACTGAATCAAATGTCTTATACAAATGTGCTAAACATTTTCCGATAGTCTGATCTATACAGTGGTTTTGTCTTAAATGAATATTAACCTAACCTAACCTGGTATGACCTTTTCGTCTACCTAATTGTTTTATTTACCTTATTATTAACCTATTTGTTTATTTACAAACAAAATAGGTAAGAAAGCAACTTGGTATATTCTTTTTAAAAATTTATAATATTTAAAATCCTTCTAATTTACTGAACATATTTTAAACATTTAAAAGTTCAACACAATTTAAACAATGACTTGCATATTTTTTATACATAAAACATATAAAGGCACAAGCAAATAAGTTTTGCCTTTGGCTTAAAAATCGTGTTATTCTTTTATAATTTGCTTGTGTGTTTATTTTCGGAAAACGTGTGTCAACAATTTTCAGTGTTATAAACAAGACGATATTTACATACACAACGCCTGACATTTTTGTTATTGTTTTGAGTCCTTGTTGTTCTTTTGTTGGCGGACAACAAATTTTCACAAAAATTATGCGCAGATTTTTGTTCAAATAGAGAGAAGAGGTATGTGTATGAGATGGGCTGTGGAAACGCATCATAATATCCCTTTAATGTAGGCGCACCTTAATTAGCTGTGGTGTTTTATGCAAATTGGGTGGGTAAGTGGGTAGAAGTTTTTTTTTGGGGCCAACATGCCGTCAACGACAATCCAAACGAATGATATTACTTATACGCAAACGTTTAGGCGCATTCAAATTAATTGACTTCACGCTATTATTGTTTATTCCATGACGCAGACAAGAATACAGCGTGTATATTAACACATTTTAAAACGCTGCTCTCTGTTCACTCTTACTCTCCATGAACAGGGTATTTGGCAGCAGGGGCAAAGACAGTAACAACAATGAGGCCACCAACAGCGACCAGCCCAAGTGAGGAATTACAGCGGCATATAAATCAAAATTTAATTATGTCGCCATTGCCCGGTTCGAGCTTTGCCGCCGCATGGGCGGCCGCGCTGACAGCACCACAGCAACAACCCAGTTCCTCTTTGTCCTCATCCTCCTCCTCCGCTTCAGGAAGCAGCATAACAAGCTTCGACTCCAACGACTTGATCGTTGACAAGCGCCTGCCGCAACACCAACTAGAACATCACCAGCACCAGCATCTGCAGCAACAACACTCACGAATTCAGGCTAAAGATACGGCTGGGCCATATCCAATATCTATGCAGAGGGCTGAGTCTGTAGAGAATCATATGGAGGCAGCACACGGCGTCGATGGTGCAGATAGTGTTTTTGACATGCCCATGTACTTCGGCACCGAAAACTCTACGGTGGTGACGACACAAATTGGTGCCACAGCCCACGTACCTTGCATCGTACATCTCATTGGCGATGGTGTGGTAAGTAAATACAACTTATAATAATACTCATAGTGGTTATCTCAGTGACCACAAATGAATCATTCAATTCACCGTACTTGCATTGTAGTCACTGCCGATATATATATTATTTAAAATCAAATCAACAACCCACTTTGTTTGACTTGTAGCAAGCAGCGACTTGGCTCATCTGTGCAAGGGTTACCGTTAGAGGTTTCCACGAATTTTGCATCCTTGTGGCGCATTAATTTACATAGTGTCATTCACAATTACAAATAGATCGTGCTCAATTCCAATTGTCGATTTTTATGAAAATCAATAATATTTAAAGTCTTTTATCATACTTAGATGAATATTTATATATTAGTTATTTATCTTTAAAAACCCTTTTCTTTAAAGTTTTAAGGATATGTATAAGTGCATATATCAGTAATGATGTAAGCTAATGAAACTTTGTGAACTCTGGCTGTGAAGGTACAAGAGTATCTTAATGGCCTTATACTATAACCATTTCACTTTGCGAACCTGTCAAGGAAGCCATCGCTTACATTTTAGCCCCACAGTCATCACTGAATTGGTGATTTTCTTCAAAGCTCTTAAGCTAATGTCGCTAGGTTTCAAAAAATAAGCAAGAGAGAAGGTTCTATCAAAAAAAAAAAAAAATCGGCTAAGGCAACCCTGAACTGTTAGCCTTATGCGTTCGATCATTCGGCTAATGCATGATTATTTAACCAAAAATTCAATTATCTGCTGTATTTTTCGACAAATGACAACGTACATTTATGGGTTTTCGTTTTTTATTTATTTATTTATTGTTTCTAAAACAAGTTTTAAGTTTTATATTTTAAGATTTTATCTTACCTTGAAACTAGCTCGATTTACCAATGAAATGGTTTAACGTATATCCAAATTTGAATACCTTATCACTTATAGACACGCAGACGGACATGTCTAGCTAAACTCGGCTGTTGATGCTGATCGAGGTTTAAAGGTTAATAGATGTCTGTTGCGCACATTTACACAACACGATTTCGAAAGTACGGATCACTTTCTCAAAATATTAATTTAAAAAAATCTTGCCACTCCATCCTGAAGTTTTTATTTTTACGGAATTTAGAGCTTGATGCCTCCATTAACCCGGAGACTGAGTTTGTGGACCAGACTGAAGCCTGAAAAGAAGGAATTTATTTAAAATGAGATATATTAATGTTTGTGTGTTTTTTAAGGGAAGTATTCAGTACATAAACTGACTACTAAAATAGCGTCGCAACTAGCACTTGTAACCAGTTGGACTACGGAGAGGGCGGTCCTTCGATGCGCACAGTAAGTGCGATGATGGATGAATGAATAGACTTGTATGCCTTTACTAAGACTCTAGAACACTGACTTTATTGAATACGAATGCATGACTAATATACAGAATTCTTAGATGATACTGTTTGCTTAGGACTAGTTCGGCTATCTAAAATTTGACCTGAACATACAGAAGTTATCTATGCGTGACTTAATGTTATGTTATTTATAACGCTGCCTGTGACACCATCTGCTAACTGCAGGCCTCTTGACAGATGGTGTGAAAAACATGTCCTAATCTCAACCCATGGATTGGGTGCATCTTGTTTGCTGTGTGTCTGCGCTATCTGCATCGTACGATAAATGGCTTATGATTTAAATGAGTGTTTTACTTCTATGAAGCTAAACAATAAATATTTTGCTCTATTATTATAAGCAAAGTAATAAAAGAAAACTTTCTGTTGACTTTCAATCTTGTGCTAAAGATCATGAACTCCAGGGCTGATAATTACTTCCATGGTACCAATACAGGCCATTCTAAGGAATTTTTATAAGTTGTTTGCTGTGCTTTGTCACCAAAACGGCTATCTCTTGACTTGAGGTAGTCATGAAAGTCGCGACACTAACAGCAAGGATATCCTGCTACAACTTTTGTTTCTTGTTTTTGATTCGATTTTTGTTGGGGTTCAGTCCAAGGAGTATCAGAGAAATATTCGGTGCACCCGGGCAAAGATCCGCAGTACCCTAAGTAGAACCGTCGGTTGCCATCTACCAAGGTACGTTGGTTTAATGTGAGGTGCGATTGGAAAGTTGGGATGGTAAGTACTTGTGGAGGAATTGGAAATGTTTTGACTATGCCTTAAAAGACGGCAGCTAAATCGACTTGTGTCGATCGACGCTATCGACACCGCTGTTCGTTAGGGCCTGCTTAAGAATCTTCAATATGTCGGGTGTTTCGTACACGCCTCCGATTATACGGTTATAAGAATACATATTACAGGAAGCAGTTTTTAATAACACTATTAAACGAAAGAAAGATATATACAGAAGTTTTCTTTATTTCCTTATGTTTATATTTATTGCCTTAAATCTTATAAGCGAATCTCTTTCTTCATTATGGCTTGTTGTCGTTTTTTTTAAACATACAATCTTACCTTTTGTCTGTCTCTTGAAGAACATTTACCCTTTCCTACTTTGTAGGTAGACGGCTTCTAAAAATATATTCTTAACATTTCCGCACCTTTTTGCCACCCCATTTGCCTGGGATGTTGCTATTGTCGTACAGTCGTGTTCAGCTTCACACGACAATAAAATGCAGAAAACATTAAATAAATGAATTGCTTCCGTAAGCAGTAAGAAAATGGAAAGGCGCTTTGTTTTACCATTTTGTTTTACCATTTTTGGACGACACCTTAAATTAAATACGAAATATGTTAAAATCACTATTTAATAGTAATTATTACTTTCTCAGTAATACTTAATTGACCCCTATAAAAGTTATTTCTTTGAAAATGTGGAAACAAATTTAATTGACATGACTTTAGCAATATTTGCGGCTCAGCAGACAATAAACTTAATCTTAGATAGCCAAAGACAGACAGTTATCGAAAAATTTCAACAAATTAAGCACACACATTAAAATGCAGTTAGCCAAAAACAATAACGAATAAACAAAACAAGAGCAAGAAGCTTGAATTGTTATGCACTACAACAACAATAACAGAATGGAAAATGGATTGAAAAACCCCTTTGGAAATTAGAAATTACGACACTTTTTGCCAAAGACACACTCACACAGTTGACATTAAAATATGTGTATGTATGTATGTATTTGGGAATTATTTCAGTTATGTATATGTAATTGTAAGTCAGAAAAGGCAAGATAAAATGGCATTTAAAATAAACTTTGCAAATGTGTATAAACTATGGAAAATATTTGAAACGATGACTGTCTGCCATTATATTTTGCTTCCACCTACACTTTGTCCAAGTGCACTATATTCACCTTTCATTTCAGTATATATATTTTATATAAATACATATATATTTTATATAAATACATATATACTTACATATATTATATTAGGGCGGTTCAATTTTAATAAACAATTATTTTTAGCTCCCACGGACAAGCATAAAAATGTCAGGCTCAGATATTTTGAAGGTGCTTAAGATATCTGAACAAGAAAAAATTTTTGTATACCAAAAGATACGATACAATTAATTTTACAATATACACAGTACATGATTATAAAAATGGTCTGAATTGAGCACTTCGTAATTGCAAAATTACCTAAACCTGAAATATTAAAACTTATCAGCGAAAGTTATGTATTGATTTTGGACACATAGTTTTATTGTGAAATTTTGTTGGTGTTCATCGTAGATTTCCATTCTGGTAAAAGCTTTTTGAGAAAAAATTGAGCCGCCCTAACATAATACTAAAAATTTAACTAAATCAGCAGAAACTAAAAAGGGAAAGCTGTTCCCCAGGATGCTGCCAGACTGTCCTTCTGTCTGAGCAACTTGAGCAATTAATTACTTTTTAGATAAATTGTCGCTTTTAATGTCTAGAGTCTTAGATATTTTCATAGAGAAAATTGACTTTAATTAAATGTGCACACAGAATGTGACCAAAGCACAAATAGCAACAGTAAAATGCTAAAACTTAATGCCAAATTCCAAAATGATTTAAAAAAATCATGGGCAACCAACGTTGCATATATATATATATAATATAATATATAATAATAAGAAGGTAAATTTGAATCGCCAACACAGAAAATACAAAATACCAACCAAACTCCAGATAGAATTCCTGATAATGGTATTTTATGAAAATTAACGCTTAAGGGTTTCCATTCCCACCAACGCCTCCATCTCCCATCGACTTGAATTTCTGGGTAACAGCAGCCCGCATTCCGATAAGTCGTTTAGATAAAAAAGGTTAAACAATTTTGTTAGCTACCCCAGCTTTATATACATATGTATATATGTGGGTATCTCGTATATACCTTTTGCATGTTTGCTTGTTGGAATTTTAAAAGTTTAAGATCTGATAAGAAGCGAATTGCTATTGTCCAAGGCAAAAAGTTACAATAACACTCTCAAGTTCTAATACGTAATTTTTTTTACTGATATATATTTTTACAAAGGAAAATATACAGTTCCGAAATTAATAGTAGCAAAAAACAAACTTAAAGTTTTACACTATTTAATGTTAGCATTTTATTAAATGCTTTGAATATCCGTTTAATTACCTGTTTTTATTTGAATGCAATAATAACAATACTAAGGCATTCATTGTGAATTCGTGAGGCTTACCAAATCTACTTTTATAATAATATTATATTATTATAGTTATAATAATAAATTGTATTTTATTTTACTATTACTTAAATAATTTTTGAGTATATGGGCGTGGATTTTAATGTATTCGGCTGTACAATAGAGTAAATTTCGTCGTTTGGTTAAGTTTGCGATTAAAATCATACCTTGATTCTAGACACAGAGGACTTGTTGTTCTTTCAGGACTGCAGTTAAGCTAAGAACGTCTAACGTCTGCGATAGCACAAAATTTGTTTTTAGAAGTTGGGAAAACTTTGTGTGTTTTTTAGTCGGTAAGCATAAACTTAAAAACGAAATTACTTTAATGCATTATTTTTAATATTAAAAGTGCATGAAATTATAAATAATATAATTTGTACATAGCTTTGTAAATCATTATTAAAGTTTAGGAGTATAACTTAAATAACACCAACCATGCGAACATATAACCCATTAAGATGAACATTGTCATATATATAAGTACATGCTACATGCTACAATGATGCATTTAAATTTCTTATTTATAAAGTTCAGTATACAAATGACAAAGACAATGATGAAGTATATGTACGTATGTATACGCATAATATCAAGTTATAGAGCATAGAAAAACCGCAGCATTTTTATTCAAAACAAACAAATAATTCCTGTCTCGTAATGTTTGTTTATTTTAATCAAATAAAATAAATTTTCTCTGCTTAAAGCACAGAACCATTGCTGGCAGCATCCAATTGTTTTTCTTTTCTTAGGCTGCTATAAATTATTATTATTTTCTTCTGTTTTTTTTTTTTTTGCGCCCATCAATTACATTTATTGTATGCGAAGGCCAATAAAACGTAATAGTCTACTTTGATTTGAAGTTTTTGTTTGTTCGCTGCTTTTTTTTGTTCTTATACTCTGATTCAATGATTCTATAGTGTTTTTGTGGAAAGGTATGTAATAAACAAAAGGCAGCATATCCGAAACCATAAAGTATATATATTCTTGGTCAGCATCAAATGCTCAGCAAAGATGCCAACGAAAAGTGTGTGTTTAAGATCGACATCAACATTTACAAAGTTAATTGCTTTCTAGGTCGTAATTCAAGCCTAAACATATTAGTTAATCCCAATATTCTTCTATATTCGATTGGAATACATTCTATTGTAAAACCAACCGAGTTCGAATTTATAATATTTATTTGCTGTATTTTTAGAAGATTCAGAGTTAGTTCAGGTGTTCACATTGAAAGCCATATTTAATTTTAAGCAGAACTTAAATCTTAAGCCGCGAATTGGTTAATGTTACAAGAAACGCAGAAAAAAATTTCTTTAAGAATTTAAAAATAATTTGACATTATTTTGTGTCAACTAAGCCACTGGCCTTATCTAAATCCTTTTACACATGCGTTTCTGCAAGCTAGACAACTTGAGCCATTTTTTATTTTTATACCCTTAACCCATGAAATGCGTAAAAAAAAGGGTATAATGGTTTTGTGCAAAAGTATGTTACAGGCAGAAGGAAGCTTCTCCGATCCCATAAAGTATATATATTCTTGATCAGCATCAACAGCCGAGTCGATTTAGCTATGTCCGTCTGTCCGTCTGTCTGTATGTATGAACGCGTCGATCTCAGAGACTAAGAGCTAGAGACTTCAAATTTGGGACATAAGTTCGCCTAAGCCCTAGGCAGAACAAGTTTGTTTCAAATTATCGATAGCTCCTTTCGTTTCCGATATACACATGTAATCGATAACAATAAAATCTTGAATTTCAAAAAATTGAATTGAAATAGTGCTGCCTAGGATTTTTCGATAGCCCCTTAGTACCTGAGTTAAAAAACACTTGCAGCAGCTCTTGCATTTCGTAACCTATATACTACCTGCAAAAATTAGCCAAGAACGTGGAATTTTGGTACTGGAAGGGTTTTTTCAGGGAAAGCGTCAATGAAAAGTCAACACTTGACCTTATGGTAAAAAAGGTAATGGCAAACTTGTAGCCTTCCTGGTGTCATTACAGCAGACGTTAATTCAGTTAACTACAAACTTCTAAATCGATCGGTTGTGTAAAGAAAATTTACTGTGTTTCTGTGATTGTGTCAAGAAATTTTAGTGTGTGTTCTTTACGTAATTGTTAAATAGTAGTCGTGCGTGTTAATTACTTCGTCATCAAGGATTTTGAAAATCGCAAGTCGTTTTTGATTTTTTTCCTATTTAATAGTCTTTTTCAAGACTTTTTTACAATTCAATTTATTATTTGTTTCAGATAAAAATACCATTTCTATTTTTTACAGCTTTATATAGTTTATTATTATTTTTTCCCAAGATACCATTATTATTATTATTATTTGTCCTCCTCATACTTAATATACACTAATTAACTGACTTAATATGCCTAGGGTAAATAGTCTATCAGCAGCTAGTAGGTCTCGTAGAAATAGGAATAGGAATCAATTAAATAGGTCCAACCCCGGTTATGTAGAGCAGGAAAGAGAAATTAATGCACTCTCACAAAGGGAGCGCAGGGATAATGAAGAATTTAGGCGATCAGAGAGGATTATAAATAGGGAACGACAGCGTTTAAATAGAAGTAATAATATAGTTAGGCAAGAAGAACAATTAGGTGACACTTTGCGTCGATCGAGGCGCCGACAAGACCCTTCTTATAGGGCTGACGAACAGACGATGAACACCTTAGACCACGCTACTCGACGAGCCAACTCGTTAAGTAGGCAAGTGGAGCAAGTGTCCAATACTTTGCGACGATCGGCTCGCCGACAAGACCCTATTTACAGGGCAGACGAACAGACGATTAACACTTTAGACCACGCTATTCGACGAGCCAACTCGTTAAATAGGCAAGTGGAGCAAGTGTCCAATACTTTGCGACGATCGGCTCGCCGACAAGACCCTATTTACAGGGCAGACGAACAATTAGGTGACACTTTGCGTCGATCGAGGCGCCGACAAGACCCTATATACAGGGCTAACGAACAAAGACTAGATAGGGGTCAAAGGGCTCAGGTTAGGTACAATCCCGTCCGAAGAATTATTGAACAGGCAAGAAACACAGTAGCCAGGCGAAGGGCTCGAGTTTCAGCACGGGAGTCGACTATGGATGGCAATAGAAGACTGTCCCAAAGAGTTAGCCAGTATAGGAATAATCCCGAAAATAGATTAGCCGAAAATATCCGTAATGCGAACCAAAACAGGGAGCAACGTAGGAATAACTTTCCAGAGGATAGGGATCGTCAGGCGATAGGCACAAATTTAGATGCCTTAATTATCGCATTCAATAGAATTGTAAAACAGGGCCCCGATCAGGTTTGCATTTGTTGCAAAGGTTTGTGGTTTCCACATCAAGTGGACAAAATTTCTCGGGAAATTGTAGAAAGCAAATGTAGTGAAGCAGACAGTAGGGATATTTTAAGTCTTTCTACACTTTTTCCCTCTTGCAACAATAGATATAGTTTTTGCAAGACATGCAGCAGGAGCATTAGGTTGGGCAAGAAGCCAAAGGCTTCAATAACAAATGGCCTAGATTTCCCCGACATTCCAGAATGTTTAAAAGGCGTAACGCCTCTAGAGGAACGGCTAATTTCCCCACGCCTTCCATTTATGATTATAAAGAGTTTAGGATATGGCCGTCAGAACGCTATTAGGGGGGCAGTAGTTAATGTCCCAATACCCGTAGCTAATGTTGTAACGTCACTTCCAAGGGCGTTTAGTGAAGCCGAGGTTGTTCAGATACACCTCAAGCGTAGGATGGAATATAGCCATGATTTCATGGCCGAATCCATTAGGCCTCTAAAAATTGCTGATGCAATCAAATATTTAATCAACATAGAGCTTTATAAGAAACACCAGATTGTTATCAATGAATCATGGTTGTCTTCCTTTTCTTTAGAAACAGTTCCCTTTGTTGCATCAGCAGAAGATAGGCAATTAGTTTCAGAGCTAGTGGAAAGGTCTGCCTCCGCAAACGAACCAAACATTGTAGAAGATGAGTGTATAAATCCCGGGGGTCAGGAAACATTGTTAGAAAACGTCCCTACTGAAAATATAGCGGTGCAGAGAATTGTAATGGCACCTGGAGAAGGCCAGCGTCCTTTGGATATGATTGCAGATTGCGACTCCGAGGAACTGGCCTTCCCAACAATATTCGCTGGCATTAAAAGAAAATGCACAGAAAGTTTTACAACCATTGTTAGGTCCGAGCTTAGGAATTTGGATAGGAGAGGTTGTAGAACAGATAAATTATTTCTTAACTATAAAAAGTTGGAAATGATTAATATTAGGAACAATACATCTATTTGCTTACTTAAGCACAGCGCCACTCACGGTATTTCCGCAGCAAACGCCCTCAATGAGGAAAATATAGAAAATTTATTTAAATTTAAATTTAACGATGATGGCTATAGAGTTTTGAAAGGGATTCGTACGTCGCCCGCTCACTGGGAATCAGAAAAAAAAAAGTTATGGCTATGATTAGACAGTTTGGTCTTCCGACATTTTTTATTACATTTTCAGCAGCTGAGACTAGGTGGACTGAGCTTTTAGTTTTACTGTCAAAAAACGTGGACAAGATAGAAATTTCTGAGGAATTTGCCTCCAATTTGAATTTTAATGAAAAGGCCCGTCTCATTAGAGCTGACCCTGTAACTTGTGCTAGGTATTTTGATTTCAAATATAGGCAACTTTTAAAACTAATGAAAAAGGAAAAAGGTAGTCATAGGGTCATCAAATATTATTGGCGAGTAGAATTTCAGCAAAGAGGCTCCCCCCATATTCATGGCATGTTCTGGCTGAAAGATGCCCCATTGCTTGACATCAACGATGAATCAAGCATTTCCAGAGTAAAATCATTTATTAATCAGTTTATCACAACTGATACAACAAACCCAGATGTGGCTCAATTCTTACAGTATCAAACACACAATCATGGGCACTCATGTAGGCGCGAAGTTAGGAAAAAGCAAATTTGTAGATTCGGTATTCCATACCCTCCCATGCCCCAAACAGAAATTCTTTTTCCGTTAGCAGACGATGTAGAAAATTTAGAAGCGCATCGGAAAAATGTTGAAAAAATTCAGGCACTTCTTGAATTCCCGTTTGATCATGAAAGTGTAGAGCGTTTTAGGGATTTCGACACCCTTTTTGTCCCATGATCAACTTAACCTTAGTTATGATTGCTACATAAAAGCACTTAGGTCAAGTACTAAGAAGCCCAAAATATTTTTAAAGCGAACGCTTGCGGCTATTAGGCTTAACACATACAATCCTCTTCTTCTTGCAGGAAGCTAACCTGGATATTCAATTCATTATAGATCCCTATGCTTGCTGCAGTTACGTCGTTTATTATATTAACAAGTCTCAGAGAGGTATTTCTAAATTAATGCGTGATGCAGTTAGTGAGGTTAGTAGGGGCAATGTAACTATTAAGCAAAAGTTACAACATATAGGACATAAATTCATTACGGGTACGGAAATATCCGCCCAAGAAGCCGTTTACTGCTGTTTAGGAATGCGTCTGTCCGAAAGCAGTAATGCTGAAGTATTTATTAATACTTCGATGCCAGAGCAACGGGTTAGAATTCTCAAGTCTAGGGCCCAAATACAAAATTTACCCGTTGACTCTACTGATATATTTGAGTTAGGACTTATAGATCACTATGTCCAGCGCCCCATCGCTTTAGAAAATGTATGCCTGGCTGATTTTGCTGCTTTTTATAGTTATAGCAAAAAGCAATGTGGTACTCGCCAATATATTGATGAAGATGATATAGAAACACCCCGCTCTTCTGGAGCATTAGCTTACGCTCTTCGCGACCGTAGTGGTTTCATTAGAAAAAGGCTCAGTCCCCGCATAATTCGTTATAGGAGATTAAATATACATACTGATAGGAGTAATTATTTCCGTGAGCTGGTTATGCTATATGTTCCGTGGAGGGATGAAAATTCCGAACTAGGTAATAGGGATTGTGAAATTTATTGTACTGAAAATAGGGATTTGGTAGAAAGTAATCGTAGGAAATATAATAGTTTGGACGATGACGAACTTGACGACGCTCTTAGTAGTGCTGTGCGGGAAGATGATGAGAATGTTGTAGATAACCAGGACAATATCTTAGATCAAAATTTTAGAGTATTGGGGTTACCTGAAATAAATCCTCAAATAAATGTTTTAAATGTTGGTGTTAATTCAGAGGAAAATTTAAATGTAAATTAAATTTGTAAGGTCCCTTAATTTAAAGCAGAAGCAATATTTAACACACGTTTTGCACAATGCCAACAACAAATCTGTGTACCACGAATTTGTTGGATGTGGTGCTGGCGTCGGAAAGAGCCGACTTATACTAGCAATTTATCAGTCCTTGTCCGTTTTTTACAATAAGAAGCCTGGAACAGATCCAAATTCTGTTAAAATACTTTTCTGTGCACCCACAGGCAAAGCAGCTTTCGGAATCAGTGGCTCAACACTGCATTCCATGTTTTCTTTACCAGTTAACCAATCTGGTTCAGATTTGAGGGCTCTTAGCCATGACTTAGTTAATACTTTGCATTCAAGGTTGATCAACCTTAAACTTATTATTATAGATCAGTGTTTCCCAAACTTATTTTATCTACCGCCCACTTTGAGAATAAATATTTTTTTAGCGCCCCCCATTTTTTCACATATTTAAAAACCACTATAACTTCAAATTAAATTAATTAATTATTGTGACCAATATATGTTTATTAACGGAGAATTCTAAACGAAACTTTTACTATAACCCGCAACTTGAAACCTGAGCGCATAACATACAACGACGCTTAGGTCTCAAGTTAACTCTTACGGGCTCCACCTGCCAATAACAATGATTATTGAAAAGCAACTTATTAGTATTAAAACAGAGTATCTTTTATTAAAAATAAAACTAAAATAATCGATCCTTATATAAAAACTAATGTGATGCTGCTTAATAAGTTTGTTGATATCAGGTTCCAATTTACTCAACAACAGTCGCAAGTCGCCATGTTCGGTAACAAGCAAATGATTTCTCTTTTTAGTAAGCAGTGTTGTCACAGCACTTAATCCACGTTCACACAAATATGACGATGGGAATGCTATCAAGAATCGTTGAACGATTGACCACAATCCAGGGTACAATTGCGGGATCGGTTTTTGTAGCTAAAATTCTTGGTAACCATTTTTGAACTTGATTTTTATTTCATTGTTTGTTGTCAATTCTATAAGTTCTTTGTTGACATTTGAAAACGGATCCAACACCCAGTCTGGTATTTCCAAGTTCAAAATGTCCTGGTATCGTTCGGTGAAGTCAATGTGGAGGTTTTCCAAATGTTGGCAGTAGGCAAACAATTCGTCGTTACTGCATGATACTGATAAATTCGGAAAATTACCACACTCACGTCTTCCAAGATTCTTTTTGTGTAGAAGCAGTTTGGCTGTGAAAGCAGCAACGACGTTTTTTGTTTTAATTAAATTTAGTTTATCGCCTTGCAGTTGGAGATTCATGTCGTTTAACAATGTATACAGGTCTGTCATGTAAGCTATATCATTCTTTGATGTTATGAGCTTGTCGTGCAATTCTCTATCTTTATCTATAACAGATTCAAACAGGTTGTAAAATCGAGTCAGACAATTGCCTCTTGATAGCCAACGAACTTCAGTATGAAACAACAAACGGTTGAAATCCTCGTCATTAGTAACACAAAGCTGATGAAATAATCTATCATTCAAAGAGCTGTTGCGGATTTTGTTGACTGCTTTGATGAGATATTGCAGTGATTGAAATAGTTTTTCACTTAAGTTTCTAGCAACTAAATAGTTTTTCTACTGTTGGCTGAGTATTATGCTTCTTCTTCAGGTCTTGAAAATATGCCGCATTCTTGTCTTTCTTATCCGGATGAATTTTATTTAAATGTTCTTGAAGTCTTGAAGGCTTCATTGCTTCATTGGAAAATGTTTTTTGACATAAAAGACACAAAGGCGACGATGCGTTTGTAGGATTTTCAATAAATCCGAATTTAATGTACTCCGCAAAGTATTGGCGTCTCTTCTTTTTAGCTTCTGACATTGTTTTGCTTTTAAAAATACGTTTACCTTCGCGAGTAGTGTAATTAGTGCTTATCTATTGCGCGCGAAACCACAAATGAAAATAAAAATTGCTTGTTATACCCTGAACCCACTAAAAAAGGAAAAAAGGGTGTTTTGTTCTGTGCAAAAGTATGTAACGGGCAGAAGGAAGTAAAGGGTTAAGGGTATCGTCTAGTCGCGATTTCTCGACTAGAGCATTCTTCTGCCGCTGGCCTGCTGTATGTGGCCTGAGTCGAATAGGGTCTAACGGGAATATGCAAAGCTCAAAAATAATAGCAACAACAACACTTGATTGTTATTTCTGCTGAAACACACACGCTGCTCAATGTGTTTTGATACCCTTTTTTTCACAAGTTGTTGTTGAGAATCGAGAGCTTATGCAGTCGTTGTCTAAGAGGCCTTCTAGCTAAATAAAATTACAAATCGCCCCCAGGTCTCTACGAAACGCCCCCCTTTTCTTTCTGGGTCTCTTACCGCCCCCCTGGAAATCTGCAGCGCCCACAAGGGGGCGTTATCGCCCACTTTGGGAAACACTGTTATAGATGAAATATCTATGGTCGGTTCCAAAATGTTTGCTCAATTGGAATTTCAATTTTAGTACAAATGCGGCAACAGATTTATATAATATTTCAAAATTAAATTCAATTCCGACTGATCAATTTATTTCTACCGCGAATGACTACATTAAAGCCACTCACTTAAATTCTGCAAATAGGGATAGAATTTTAGAAGCCGTCCGTAACTTTAAAGCCTCTGAAACACAGGGGCTGTGTACTTCACTTCTGTTAAAAACCACTGCCAAATATATGATTACGGTCAATGTAGATACTGGGGATGGATTAGCTAACGGGGCAACAGGTATTTTAATGCAAATAGATTTCGAGGAATCCATTAATCATCCTACTTGAAGTATTTTATGGATTAAATTTTTAGAGGAAAGTGTAGGAGTACTTGCTCGCTCAAAATGCGCACATCGCACTGAACCTTCTTGGACCCCGATTCATAAAATAGTTAAGAGTTTTCAATTTAAAAGAAACGAGCAAGTTACTATTGACCGTAGGCAGTTTCCAGTTGTACCCGCAGAAGGTATAACTATACACAAAAGTCAGGGAGCTACGTATAGCAAAGTGGTGGTTCACACTTGCTCTCGAATGCAGCGTGCTGCAATATACGTAGCTTGTAGTAGAGCAACATCAGCAACAGGTTTATTTATTATTGGTGAATTTACACCTCCCAGACCTCCCAAAAATGAAGATAAGGTTCAAAATCAGCTGCAACTACTGCATACAGAAAAAATTCTTCGAACACATTTCGATCATTTAATTAACAGTTTCGCCTTAGACATTTTCTTTCATAATACGGAAAGCCTTCATTGCCACATTAATGATGTTCGAGCAGATAAGCTAATGCTACAGTCGTCCGTTCTATGTTTTGTTGAATCTTCATCGTATATTAATGAAAATATCGATATTCCAGGGTTTACTATTGTTGTCCGTCTGGACTGTGAGGTAGTACCTCATGCAGTGCGACCTAAGAGGGGAATCGTTGTTTACGTTAGAAATGAACTTATTAACAACGTTTCACATTGTTTTAGCAATAGAAAAAAATCTGGATCAGTCGTTTTTGAGTATTGTATTTTCCAGCTTAAGTCTATAAGTTTCATTATATATTTTTTTTGTTTATTTTTTTTGTTTATAAAAGCCCATTCTATCCACTGTCAACATTTAAAACTGAATTTGAGGATATATTTCAGCAGTATTCGTTTTTAGGTAATAATTGTATTATATTGGGGGATTTTAATTTATGTTTAAGTAAATTTGATAAATGTGGTCCTATTTACAATGAACTTCTCAGGAAAGGATTTAGGTGCTTGCTAGATTTGAAAACGTTCACTACCAATTGTGACTCTCACATTGATTGGGCCTTTTCAAATATTTTGCGGGAGAAAATAAGCGCTAGGACTTTTGAGACAGTTTATAGTTACCACAACGGGATTGCAGTGAGCGTTGATAATTGTGAAAATTAACTTTGTACATATTTACTTAGATTACATATTATATGTAAGTAAACTAAAAGTAAACTTCTGATATTTAATATAAATGTAAATAAATTAAATATAAATTTCTGTTTATTATTAATATTAATCACAATATACTATTAGCTAAAAAAAACATTAAAGACAATAAATTTATAGATACTAACCAAAAATTTTGTTATATCTTGATTTAAAATATATTGATTCATGTTTTTATTCAAACTGCTGGGTTAAGGGTATCTTCTAGTCGGGCTTTCCCGACTAGAGTTTTTTACTTGTTTTTAAGGTAAGCAAGTCAAAACGTTGCCGTCGGACGTAGCCGACTGCAGAATACGGGGCGGTATTGATGGACGTGATATAAAAATTTTAGGTGCAGATCTTTTAAGGATGTGACCAGCTTAAAAACTGTAAACGTTATAGGTGATTCCAATTTTCCTAAAGGCCGGATTTTTAATGAAGTTTCTTTGGGGAATGTTATAACCTATATTGGTACAAAATTTCTAGTTTTAAAACTATGGACGGTATAGTCTTCTAAGACTGAAAAATGCGGCTGGCGACTTCAAGAATTTCGGTGCAGGATTTTGGGAACGCGATTAACCATCTTTATAACATATTTGGTAGTTTTAGGTAAACAAATGTTCGCATAATGTGGGTTTATTGATTTTGTGTGATTGATCTTATCGCTTTCCTAGCCCCCACTGAGCGTAGCCCTCAATTTTATCGATTTTAAAGGAATATATTATACGATTTTTATACCCTTAACCCATATATATTATTCATTATATCATTATATATATATTCTTGATCAGCATCAACAGCCGAGTCGATTTAGCCATGTCCGTCTGTCTGTCCGTCCGTCCGTCCGTCTGTCCGTCCGTCTGTATGTATGAACGCGTCGATCTCAGAAACTACAAAAGCTAGAGACTCCAAATATTGGATATGAGCTCTCCTAATCCCTAGGCATGACAAGTTTGTTTCAAATTTTCGATAACTTTTCAGGTTTACGATATACACATGGAATCGATAACAAAAAAATTTCAAAAAATGAAAAGAATTTCAAAAAACTGAAAATGAGGATTGAAACTAGAGGCAAAATAATGAACTTCTGTAAAAATTTCATTAAAATCAGTTAAGAAACACCGGAGATATGAAACCATCAAGTATTGGTACAGAACTACACAGCCATATGTGTATGTCTGTTAGCCCGACCATCTGTCCGTATGTATGGTCAAGGGTTAAGGGTATCTTCTAGTCGAGCTTACTCGACTAGAGTCTTCTTACTTGTTTTAGCTGTGAATTGAGAAAGAAAACTTCAAGTTTCGATTCCTGGTCAATGAAATGGTAATGGTTATACATGTTCGGTGTGACTTAAACAAATTTATGTAAATTATATCTCAGATCAGCTGTTGATGCTGATCAAGAATCTGCCTGTTACTTACATTTGCACAAAACCATTAAGGCCTTTTTTTTTACCCAAATCGTGTATAAATTAAGAAAATTTGTAGTTGACAGACTATTGGACATGATTTGGTAATTTACCAATTGATTTGGTAACAAATAATCCCTTCTAAAGGGATTTTATTTGTTGTACTTTATTGAAAGCTTATTTTACTTATATACTAAGTACCAACCTCAGAGCTCAGTTTTCTTTTTGGGGTGAGGGGCGTGTCGAGATGAGAGCCTGACCCCAAAGAAAATGTTCCTCAAAATTGTCATAAACCTTTTAAATGATTACAATTGTTCTCTGGCAGCCTCAACCGTAATTAAACAAGTGACGACCTCCTGTTGTTCTCCTGTGTTTGCCAGCTTGTCAGCTAATAAGGCAATCCTCCTGCCAGGACAACTTGTAGCGCCGACTCTGAATACTCTGTGTCCTTTTGTACGTGGTGTGTCGTTGCCTATCACAATGTTTATTAAAGCAAATGCCTTATGTGCCTGTGTGTATTCATGTATATTCATTCATGATGTATTCATCCTTCATGGCTAATTATTTCTATAAAGTTTTCTGTGTTGTTCTTGACAAAAGGCGGTCCAAAAACAATTAATAAGCACTGCAACTTATCATCTAAGTCCAATGCTAAATGCCCAAATATAAATGTTTTACCAGCCCAGATTTTTCGTCTAAAAAATAAATAAATCAATAAATAAAGTAAAGGAAAAAAAACAAAATAATTGATAGTGCTGTAGATAACTCCTAAACGCTCTATGGTCTTTAGTTTAAATTGCATAATAAAGATATTATTATATTTATTTATATTACTTTTTTACAATTACTTCTCTTTAAAAATTTTATTAATAAATAATTATAATTTTGTTATCTTATAAACATAAGGATATTTAATTTAATTGGAAACTTCATCTACTTATACTGAAAAAATGTTCGTATATATGTGTATATATGTACCTACTCATATATATTCTCATTTTCAAAACTAATTATTTTAATTGCATTTCAATTATGGAGACAATTGCTTCGCCATAAATATGCGACTGCGCTTGTCTAAAAAACTCATTACTCGCAAGCGAAAACACTCAAGCACTCACGTTTACTTGCAAAATTAACGCCGCCTTGGTATTTAAAAAAAAAAGCCATGATTATTTTTCTTTCTACCACGTTTTATTATTATTATTTTTAAGTATGTCTTGGCTCTTGTACAAATATAATGGTTTATTGTTTTGGCGGGTTTTGAATGATCCTCCTTTTTAACTTGACGGTCTAATTTGGGGCGTAATTAGGAAATGCTTTATGTTTAATTGTGCATTAATTTCAATAAATGTGCACTTCCGCTCCAAGTATAAGATATATTGCGCAAAATTAATGCCAGTACAAGACATCGCTCCACCCTTTCATCATTTGGGCCACACCAATTAAAGGGCTATATGATTTTATAGCGCGTTTAAGATTATTTATTGTAAACAAGTACAAAAAATTGAATTGAAGACAAATCAAATAATTTCCAACAATTTTTAGGTACAAACTTTTTCTTTGGCAAAGCTTTAAATATTTCCCAACTTTGACCCAATTTCAACTAACAGTTTGTTGTGAATGTGCTCGCTCACTTGGATGCCCATTTAAGACACTCACCCATAGTAAAGTTGCTGCAACAATGGCAATTTTACAAAGTCCATGGAGCTGTGTACGAAAAATGCCGCATAAAGCTGGCAACTACTAAAAGTTATCAACATACAAAAACACAAACACACACAAAAATACTGAATAGAAAGAATTTAAGTGCATCGTATTGCAAAAATAAAAATTCTTTTATAAGTTTCGCAAACAGGTAGATAGAGATAGAGAGAGAGAGAGCGCGAGGACTTTGTGCATCAAGCTAAAAAACAGCAACAGCAATTAGAATTTTATTAAAATGGCTTGTTAAAAAGTTTTTGCGTGCATTGAAAAAAAATTGTTACCATTTGATGCTTCTCGGCCACTCTCTTGTTGACCGTTGGGCTTGTGGCAACGGAAATTGGTTGGACAGCGCGAAATAAAGCATACAAAATGCTCGTCAATACCAAGCAACAACACAACAACAAAAGCCAATCTAATATTTGTTGGGCGGCAAGCATATTGAAAGCGAAAAAATATAGAAAAAACCAAAACAAAAATAGTGCATGCAGTAATCGGCTTTTGTATTGAGTTTTTCTCTTTTGTTTTGTTTTCTATGCCACGCAATTACAAGCTTTGCATGTTTCGCCTCTATTTGCCATGCCATCTGCCGCTATCCTTGCCTAAATGCCTGTTCTGCTAACTGCAGTTAGACAATTTGCATATGCGCACAGCTGTTCAAAAGACTGAGCGATAAGCTGTCTTGCTACATTCAAAAACATAGTACATACAGACAATTCTAAAATCGTTGCGCAAATAAGTATGCTAAAATTTTTGCATTGGCAGGCTGAAAGGATTCCATTGCTGCCTACCTTTGACCGTTGCCAGATTGGAAAGAACATATAGGCAGCATAAATTTACCATAAATTTGCTAACAAGTGATTTGTGGCTGGACGCCAAGCCAAGCCAAGCCCCATATCCAACACTACCTCGCTCCACTTTTTTGGCTATAAATTAAACGCGGCTTTTTATTTTGTTGTTGATTTTTTTTGGTTTGTCTTTTTTATGTTTGGTGTTCTTCAAAGAAAAAAAAATTACAAAAAAAAGCAAAATGTAAAATGTAAACAAGTATCTCGCAGCTGCAGACAAACAAGAATACAGCCGCTCACAAATACTGACACAAGCCCACAAATACACATACGAAAAGTCAAAAACAGAACCGCAGCAACCGCAGGAGCAGCCGCCACGCACACACGTGACAGGCAGCTGAGATTTATACGCCAAATACGCGCACTCCAAACACACACACAATCATACATACACACAAAACATGACCGGTTACGCACATCTGCACGCACAGAAACACTTTGCCAAAGGAATTCGCATGCTCTTGATTAATTGCCACAACATTTTATATATTTTTTATACTTCTTTTTTTTTTAGTGTGTGCTTTTTTTCTTTTGCAGAATCGGGCAGACACATTTTAGCCAGTGCACTGGCAGTGATGGCTTGACTGTCTACACACACACATTTAACCCGCATAAATGTACATTCCGCTTTTTGTAACATTTTGCTTCAGCTGCAAGGTTCAGGGTTTATTTGTCGACACGTAGCAAGAAGTGACGCAGTTTGCAAGAACTTCAGCCATCATAAATATCATAAAAAAAAGCATAACAAGATTGAGCGAAAGAAAGAAAACGGAATGTAGATATACTTTTTCAGAGAGGTAATAGATAGTCAGCTTTTTGTCCCATTTTTTGTGTTCAGAACATGGGCAAAATTTATACCTACACTTTTGTGTACTGACCGTTACAGCGTTTTTGATGTATTATATGTATTATATATATTGAAAATCTTGATAATAAATGGCTATCGAGCTGCTGTTGTTATTCAACAATTCAATTTCAAATGTGTCAAAACGTCATATATGCCCAGAAATAAAAACACATGAGCTTAATAAAAAGCAAACAACTTTTAAAAGACATACAACAACGATATTATTAATAGCACCACGCAGCTACTATTTTTTACAAAACAAAAAACAAGCATCAAGGCTTGCAATTTTTTTAAATGAGTATTCTTATTCACTTAATTTTGTCATAAAATGTGCAACGTATAAAAGTTATCCGGCATCATAAAGTATATATATATACTTGCTAAGCATCGCAAGCTTAGTCAGTAAAGCCACGTGCGTCTTTTCGTAAATTTCTAAGCAATTTAGAGTCTCAGTTTTAATGTTGTCAATGTAAGTTTAAAAAGGATAAGGCTTAAGAAGTGATCAATACCGTATTTAAACTTTGATTCCTGTAAAAAAATTAAGGTTTTATTGGTAGACTTTGGATTTTTGGTGGAGACTTTGAATATTTTACATAAAATGTGCTTAGGCTGTCTAATTTGGAATAATGTTTTAAGTTTCTTGAGTTTATAAAGTATTCATTTAGCGTGTAGGCCGAAAAATGTTGGATACCATATTCTGTGGCAGATGACCTTTGACAAGATATAAGTCTAAAATACATAACTTGTAGCCTTATCTTTATTGTTTAAAAATTAACTATTCGACGAACTATAGAGGCAAATTTTGAACAACTTTGAACTCTACTCCACTCTAAAATTACTCATTTGAAAAAATTGCAAAACTTGTTTATGGTTTTTTTTTGCCTGTAAGAGACAGTAGCTTATTATTTTGTGTTGGAAATATCGATTAATTAGGGCAACAATGAATACTTGCACTTGGTCACACTTAAGCTTCTCATCTATGTATACTCACTCTCTAGCAATATATCGTTCTAAGTATGACGCGGTCGCGCAGAATAAAAAGCAGAAATAAACTAAACTGGCGTATGTTATTTATATTCCGATGCATACAATTACAATATTTTGAACGTATATTCAATATCAACAACCGCTGTTGATTTTCTTCGGATTTCTCTAAAAAGTAAAATGTCAATGCAGTGCGTATTTTAAAAATGTAGATAGCAACTGCGAGTTTTTTTTTGTGGCAACTGCTGACGATCTTTAATTTTACATCAAGCTTGAATTTCACGTTTGTTTTCGCTCCCATCGTGTGCTACTGCCAATATTTGCTCAAAAACTTGCTACTTTCGTTTTTCTTTTTGAATTGATTGATACACACGTTTTTTGCTTTGTCGGAAAGTGAAGGCAGCACTCGGCAACACATCCCTTTATTTGCCCTGCTTTTAAAGTAAAATAACGAGAATAATGGATTGTTAGTCAGCTCCGACACATTTGCATTTCAACAATAATTTATTAAAGCTAATTTATGATTATGCTGTCCAGTTTCAATTAAAAAAGTAATAAGTTATTTGTTTTAAACTTTGAGTTTTTTACTGATGATAAAATAAAAACCAAATTCTTGAAATCAGAGAATCTTACAACCGGTAACATTCATTCTGATATGATCCTATTTCTTAAGATCGATATTCGATTGCTTTTATTTGTGTTCCCAAAAAGTGAGAAAAACGAGCCCTTGATATTATAGCCGTGTGCGTTGGTTAGGTGTGTGTGTGTAAGCTTGAGTTGTTACCTCTCGGAGAAAAAAACGTAAACGATGTCGAAATCGAAATGATTAATTGACATTTCAGATTAGATAAAAGTCGGCACACATTTACTTTACACACAAAAACACACGCACAAAAAAGTGGGGTTGCTTGGGAAGTTGTATTTTGCCGGTCTTCAGAGCTGTAGTGTGGGCGCTGAGTCGTAGAATTTTTAGTAGGAGACTTAACATGTTTGTCTATTTACAGTTAAGCAGCCAATTTGAACTTTAAGCCTCAGATCAATCAAATCGGCTATTACGTTTATTATTGGTTTTTTGTCGTTGTTTCGAGTTCCTGCTGTTGCTTTTAACAAGTAATTGCTTTTTGATTTTCTTGGGGAACTATCCTTACTTTACTTTTATATATTTATATGTTGTTTTTTGTTTTCTATTTGATTTGGTAACGAGTCTTAAGTTTTATCTTTAAATAATTGCTTCATCATCATGTTGGCAGCGCCGTTTGATAGATTTAAAACAATGCTTGCATGTGTTAAAACATCTGACCCCCTCCATATAAGAATTAATGACCTTGATGATTTTATCTTTCTCTCATTTACTCTGTATTTATTGTTTTTGACTAAAAGCGTCTCTTTTCCATCTTTGTTGCTCTCTTTTACGTTTTTCACCTTTAGGTATCTTGGATACGAAAAAAGGATTATCATCTGCTTACGGTCGGCTTAACAACATACAGCAGCGATGAGCGATTCAGCGCGACGCACTTGAAGCATTCCGAGGTGAGTACACGACACATTTGCATATATGCCAGCTACCTCAAAAGCGTCGTTTTGCATTGCAATGTCCAATTTTCGCTGGATAACGTTGCGTATACGTACATGACATGGAGACAGACACGCAAAATGAACAATAACAATCAAATTTTTAGCTGCCAAAACTGCAGGTGTGCCCGTAATAAAGTATGTTGTTTTTTTTTTCTTTTTCAGGATTGGACACTGCAAATTAAATTTGTGCAGCTGCGTGATGCTGGCGTCTACGAGTGTCAAGTTTCCACACATCCGCCCACATCCATATTTCTGCACTTGAGTGTTATTGGTAAGTGGATAGAAAAAAGTCAGTGTAACGAAAACAAAATGTGGCTATTTGTATTTAGAGGGTGTGCTTAATTAAGATGTAACCTTCTTTAATGAGTTCGCAGTTTCGCCTTTTTAACACATCGAACTTGTTTTTTTTTGCCCCTTCTTTTTTTAATTTTACTCGTTTTATCTCTTCGTAACCCCTTGTCGTTGGGCAAATAATTGTTTTGTGACTTTGTATTTAATCGGTTTGTGTACATTAAAATTAATAATTTATTTGATTTCTTTCTGCAAAAGTGTGAAAGCACAACAAAGCAGCTTGTCGCCGCCAATGTTAACCAATATTATATTTCAGTAGGATCCCAAGCGCTTTTTTAAAGAAATTACTGACAGTTCGCTACTAGTGATCAACAAGTTATTAAGCCCATTTTCTTTCAGGGGTTTTATAAGACCATTGCATAAATTGCTTGGTTAAGCAAATCGGTGCGCTCCTCGGTCGTTGAGCGGAAGGTTGTGCCTGGGTCCGCACGTTAACAAGCCGGAGCTCTGTTAATAATTTCACGCTGTAATGCCTCTTTTTTAACCATATACTGACTAAAAAATGTTTTGGATACCCTGGTACTGCCCACTAGATAGCGGGCACAGGCCCAACACGGTATATCAATTTACTTGCAAAATTTGCGCTATTTTTACGCAATAACTATTTTGCACTCGATGGGCTCATTTATACCCTTAACCAATGAAATGGGTAAGAAAGGGTATAATGGTTTTGAGCAAATGTATGTAACAGGGAGAAGGAGGCTTCTCCGACCCCATAAAGTATATATGTATTATATTCGCCAACGCTTGTAACACAACGGACGTGTTTTTTTTTTTGCGCTTCGCTAATTTTCGTATTTTGTGCGTTTTACTATTATTTAATTCACCTAATTCTGTGCAAAACAACAATCGGCAGTACAAGCATTCTGCATACAATATTCAGTTTGCTTCGTCGTCTTTATTTGTGTTGCATTTGTTGTTTTTACGCTCACGCTCAATTATATTTTCTGCGGTGCTGCTTTGTGCTCCAAGTGCAAACAACCGTTTTTTGTCTTTTGTGCTCTCTTACGCGCTCTCTTTTTTTTTAGTGTTGGTTTTCGTTTTCGGTCATCGTACTCGCGTCGATACGTTTTGTTTTGTCTTGTAAGTAGCAATTGTTGTGTAGTCAATTTGTAAACAGCTAGTTTACAGTGGGCCAAACTCTTCTCTATTTTCATAAAAAACTATTTTTTCAATTTCTAAAACTTTCTGCTGTGGTTATCTCATCACAAATATTTAATAAACAAGATATATATATATTTCTTTTTTTTTAAAAGTTCCTTTTTGTTTTGCCTTTGCATTATGTCTATCTGTTGTTCTAGAAACTGCCAGGTCCGAGCCAATACTAAAATGGGCTTTATTAGTTGTTGGATGTGTCCAAACGTGGCACATGAAAAATGTGCTGGAATTACTGGCAGAATAACTGACCTTTTAGTCAATACTAACCTTGAGTGGCCTTGTTGGTCATGCTTGGAACGTAAAAAGGATATTGCGGGTTTTACGAAGTCTCAGCTGGGTTTCGACGGGATTTTCGGACAGCTTCAAAAACTGTTTGAAAATTTCTCAGCGGTTGAGAAGAATCTCAAAGGGAAAAATCTCACGCAGGAATCTCCCAAGCGCAAAAGACCCAATGTTGTGCTGTCGTTGGATCCAAATAAGTCTGAAAACGTTTCAAGCATTGTTGCTTCTGTAAATACAACTAACGTAAAATCACCTTCAGCCCCTACTCCAAATTTTGTTGAGATGCAAAATCAAAATAAAACTTCTCCCATGGAAGTTTTATGTTCTAAAACCGATCATTTGGTTTCGGCGGAGGTTTGTAGTGTTGAAATAAATCAACAACACAAACCTGACATACCAACGGAACCTAACATCCCCATATCCGCACCTGATCAAATTTCGGAATCAGTACAGGATATTATAAAAAAATTTATAGCAATCCCACCAAAAAGACAAATCTTTGTCTCAAGGCTTCCCCCTAATTTAACATCAGATGATGTCAAGTTCTACATCAAGGCCAAATCAAAAGCCAATTGCACGGTGGAGAAATTCAAATTCCCATATGATCGCAATATCTCATCCTTTAAGATCAGTGTTTCCAGCCAAGATTTTAGTACCATATGTTGCAAAGAGTTTTGGCCGGAGCACATAATAGTGAAAGAATACACTGTCAGAAAAAAAAATCGGTCGCCGATTGTACCTCCCCCTCCAGTAGTTGTATCGCAAACTGTTCCCGTTTCTGATAGTGCAAAAAACTAACAACTTCTCTATTACTTGGCTATCAGAATGTAAGAGGACTATGTAGTAAACTCAATAGTTTATTCCTCAATAGCCATTCTTTTCCTTTTAATGTCATTGCTTGTACCGAAACTTGGTTAAGGCATGACATTCTTAGTAGTGAAATTCAATCTAACAAGTACTGTACCTATAGAAAGGACCGTACTCTTCGACGTGGTGGAGGGGTGCTTATTGCTGTTGAAGTAGATTATTCTTCTGAGACAGTAATAGTAGGTGGCTCTATAGATATATAATTTGTTGCTGTAAAATTAAATATTAACGGTATTGGGATCTTCATTACTTGCTCTTACATACCCCCATCCTCTGATGACTCTATCTACAATGCTCATTTGTCAGCTATAATGTCAGTTTCTTGCATGCTTTCTGATCGTGATGTCCTTGTAGTACTTGGTGATTTCAATTTTGACGAAGTTACATGGATTTCGTGTCCCGACTCTGGCGCACTGAATGAACTCGGCACTCGGCTCAGAATGAATTTTTAAATAATTTACTTGGGATATCATTGAATCAAATAAATGATATCCCAAATTCTCTTAATAAAATGCTTGATCTGGTTTTTGTTTTGGATCCATCCTCCGCATCCATTACCCGATCACAACCCATATCTTACTTATCCAGAGGATTTATACCACCCAACGTTGGAGGTGTCGATCACTTTACCCTACCGGGGGCTATCCCCCAGTAGAAATCGTTTAAGCCGAGTACTTCAATTTCGGAAAACCGATTTTGCAAAACTTACTCGGCTGTTGGCCCTGACTGACTGGTCTGCCCTCTACGGGTCTGACAGTTTGGGCGTGGCAATCAGTATTTTTTATCAAGCTTTAAATGCTTTATTTGATTTGTGTGTCCCTTATGGAACGCCAAACAGGTCAAACAAACCTGAGTGGTTTACCAGAGAGTTGACAATTCTAAAAAATCGTAAATCGAAACTCTACAAGAGTTTCAGAAAATCAAGCTCTCCGTTAGCTTGTTCTGCATACTTGATTGCTCGTTTTAATTTTCCAGTCCTGAATAACCAATGTTATAGGAATTACCTGTCGAGGTGTAGATTACAGTTTCAACAGGATCCTAAACGGTTTTTTGATTTCATACATTGCATAAAAAAGGTAACAAATCTAATGCTAAAAACTATAGAGGTATCTCCAAGTTGTCTGCTGTCCCTAAGATTTTTGAGAAATTGATAACCTCTCATCTTCAACATCTTTGTAAATCTATGATTTCACCGTGCCAGCACGGATTCATGAAACACAGGTATACTACTACTAACTTGCTAGAATTCACATCATTTGTTATCAAAGGCTTTGAAGAAAAGATGCAAACTGATGTTATTTACACTGATTTCAGTAAGGCTTTCGACACTGTAAGTCATAATCTTTTAATTTATAAACTTCAACTATTGGGCTTTCCCAATAGTCTCATTCTTTGGGTTAAAGATTATTTAACCTCTAGATTTCAGAGGGTATTATTTAATGGCTCACTTTCTCAAGTGGTTTAGGTCACTTCTGGTGTTCCTCAAGGAAGTCACCTTGGACCGTTATTATTTACGCTTTTTATTAACGACCTTCCTTCCGTTATCAATCACTCTCGGGTGCTAATGTATGCTGATGATGTAAAATTATGCATGTCGGATACATCTCTTCTGTCTGGTCATAAACTGCAAAGTGACTTAGACAATTTTCAAACTTGGTGCAGAACAAATTTATTGCATCTCAATTGCAGTAAATGTAGAGTTATGTCTTTTTACAGACGAACCCCCCACTTCAATACATATCTTCTGGATAACCAACCACTTGATCGGATTGAATGGGTTGAGGATTTGGGTATTCTAATGGACCCAAAGCTGAAATTCGACAAGCATATTTCTTCAATTGCAAATCGTGCATCAAGTGCCTTGGGGTTCATTAAGCGCTGGTCGAAGGAATTCGACGACCCCTACCTAACAAAAACCTTGTATGTGTCTCTTGTGCGACCGATTCTGGAATATGGATCTTGTATTTGGTATCCCAAATACAGGATTCATCAGGATAGATTAGAATCGGTGCAAAAACAATTCTTGCTCCTTGCTCTTCGGGGCCTTAACTGGGATAACTCTCTAAACTTACCTTCCTATCACAGTAGACTTTTACTAATAAATCTTCCTTCTCTTTCTAACCGTAGAACAATGCTAGCAGTAACCTTTCTCCATAATTTAATAAATGGTGAAATAGATTCTTTAATATTAATCAACCAAATTAACTTTGCAGTTCCTATTAGATATACTAGAAATTTTGTACCTTTAGCTCTTCCACCCTGTTACTCTAACTATGCTATCCATAACCCCTTTCGGATCTTATGTGATACATATAATGATCTTTCCCACTTAATACATAGTGCTATTTCTATTTGTTCCCTAAAAAAACTTGTCTTGCTCATTTGTCTATTTGTTCGCGATCTTCGTAACCGCACGCTACGCGGTGCGCCCCTCGGTCGGATGGGCGGGAGGTGGGTTGCTTCGTGCTAGGGTCCGCGCGTTAACAAGCCGGTGCTTGGTATCGTTGGGCCACTTGAATGTACTGTCCGTTAGTACATCTACGTCCAATAAATATAGGAGGCTTCTCCGACCCCATAAAGTATATATATTCTTGATCAGCATGAACAGCCGAGTCGATATAGCCGGTACGATATACACATGTAATCGATAACAACAAATCTTAAAAATCGAAAACTTGAAAATGGGGATTGAAACTATTAGCTAAATAATAAACATCTGTGAAATTTTTATTTAAGTCGGTTAAGAAACACTGGAGATATGAAACCATCAAGCATTGCACTATGGGGCATTTTGCCGAAAATCGGGCGTTTAATCAATTTTCACATGTGCTAAATTAAAAAAACTGTTAATGCAATTATGTTGTAAATTGATCAAAGTTTATGGATCCATAACAGTTATGTTAAGTTAACAGACCCCTGTTATGTTATTAACAATCAAAGTCAGCTGTTGTCACCGAAAAACTCTCTGTTAATGTGAAAAAATGAACTTTATAATAGTTAACAAACAGCAAAAATAAAATTGGTAATGGAAGTGATTAATATGGGTTTCTACAATGCGTTTTGCATCATTTGTTTCAAAAATTTGTTGGTTGGTTTGTTGTTTCTGGTGAATTTAAAAAGTGCTATTCACTGGAAATTTTTAGAAATAAATTTCAACTTTGCATAGACTTATACAAAATTGATCGAAATTGTTCGTAAAACGCTTACTACCATTTTGTAATGCCATTAATTCCTAATCGATAGCATATAACCATATTTGCTGCTTTTGCCGTTTTATGAGAAATTTAAGTTTAAAGAGCATAACCTCAGTGTAAAAATACTCAAATTGTAAAAATTGTGGCACACACTGAAATACCTAACTAAGTCTAATGATGCTGTTTTGCTATAATAACATAAAAATATCATAAAATGTTTATTAATTGTAATTTTAAACCGAAATTTTACGATTAGAAATGAGTTTTTCGCAGATTTATTAAATTATTTTTCGATCGTTCCTATGAGAGCCATATAATATAGTGATCGGATGTTGCTCATATTTTGCACAAATACGAAAAGCTTAATAAACATATTGTTGAGTTTCGTGAAGATATCTAAAAAAATAACAAAGTTTTTATAGTGCAATGCACTATGGCGCATTTTGCCGAAAATCGGGCATTTATTAAAACATGTAAGAAGGCTCTAGTCGAGTAAGCTTAACACTTGATCATACAGACGGTCGGGCTGACCAGACATACCATACATATTTATGCATAAGTTAACTAATATCTATTTAATTTCTTATATGTAAAATAAGATTAGTTACAACACTGCATGTTCGATCGTATATTTCATGTCTATCATAAAAGACATCATTACATTGTATGCGATAAGAGTAAACATGCAGAGCTATCATAAAATTAAATACGACACTACGTCATTACATTGTATGCGATAAGAGTAAACATGCAGAGCTCAGCAGCTCTTATTTCTTAAGATCATAAATAATCATCGACGTTCGGTTAAAGTAGTGAATAGGACACCATGAGTTCAAGTGGTCAGCATGTCACCATGAGCACTTGAAAGGGTCACATAGCCGGCAATCACGACATATGCATATATGTGGCCGCTATGATCGGAAATGCCAGGCTCAGCACTTCATGCGAGGCTTAGCGTTTCTTCTCTCTAAGGCTTCCTATTTGTACTTTAGTTTTTAGTCTAAAATTGTCAATGAATAAAGCAAGGCGCTCGTCGTCTCTCAAATAAAATTCTTGTGTGCGTTTTAGTTAACTCGGTGCGAGTCCGGCCTTTCGCCGACTCAAACAATAACCAAAGTCCGACCTATCGTCGGCATCCTAAACAAATAGTATTTCTAAATACTAATAATAAAATAAATAATTTACACATACATATTATATACATATTTATTAAATTTATGAAATTCGTGATTTTTTTGTTATCGATTGCATGTGTATATAGTAAACCTGAAAAGTTATCGAAAATTTGAAACAAATTTGCTATGCCTATGGATCAGGAGAGCTCATATTTAAAATCTGGAGTCTCTAGCTTTTGTAGTTTCTGAGATCGACACGTTCATACAAACGGACGGACGGACAGGGCTAAATCAACTCGGCTGTTGATGCTCAACAAGAATTTATATACTTAATGGGGTCGGAGAATCTTCCTTCTGCCTGTTACATACTTTTGCACAAAACCATTGTACCATTTTTTAACCCATTTCATGGGTTAAGGGTATAAAAATGAGTGTGTTTGTTAACTTTCTGTTTAAATTTGCACAGGCGACGGCATACCTAATCAGATACGTCCTTTTAACTTGAGTTAGATCATACTATACTATCGGATCAAAGTTGTACAGTAATAAGAATAAGAGATTGCGTTTAGTGTAGTTTCAGTAATAAGTTGTAATGAAAAACTAGAGCCTACCAAGTTATATGTATAAGTTAAGTAGTGTCAACCTTACTTCATATATGAAATATATGTTTTATATAGGAAGTATAATTCGACACCCTAGTTTCAAAATTGTTTACTTGAACTAGGTCAGGTGGTCAGCAATAGCATAGATCAGCGACCTAAAGTCAGTAAACTCTTCTGAGGTGACGAAACGTGACACCACATTCAGCGAAAGAGTGGCGTAACATAGCCGGCAAACACAGCACATTTGCGTGGCCGCTTTTATCGTATAAAAGTTTGTCATATTATAGTATTTAAGTCAGTCTAAAATAGCCTTTGAATAAACCAGATGTACCATCAACCCATCAATTCGAAGTGTCTCCCTTTTAGTTCTCACAACTAACCATAAGTGCTAAATACACTTAATATCAAACCAACAGCATTTATTAATGCAATATCAAACCATACAAGCTTCATAGAAGTTAACATAAACAAATAAGTATAATAAACTTATTAATTTATACATATGTATAAATATCTGCAAATAAAAACTGATCGCCATATACTATATTTAAAGAAATATTTTCACCTCAAAGTAATTTGTATTCCCAATAAAACTAAACAAATTTTGTTAAAAATTTTATAACCCAGCTAAATTGTTACAGCTAAAAAAAAATAGTTAAAAATGCTAAAAAGTAGGTCAAATAAAATTCTTTTACCTTTGTTTCTCTTGTTTAGATAATGCATTTTTCAATGTTATTATGTTTTAAATCTTTTTGGTAATAAATATATAAATGGACATTGGAGTTTATAGGCAGATAATGGGTAAAACCAAAGACAATCCAACTACTCTAGACTGGACAAATCGCTCTTGAGTTTTTTTTTTTCAGAAATAGGTGCAGAAGACTTCACCATTGCTTTTGATTTTGCTGAGCTTCGGTTTCACTCATTGCATTCGTTGCGTTCGTTGCGTTTGCTTGTGATCAGTGTGTTGTTTCCTTCTTTCAGCCTTTGCTTTGTCACTACTGCATCGAAACCAAACCTTATTCTGTTTACTATACGTGTGTTGGGTATATTGCTTTGCGGAAATGTATGTTAAAGACAAAATAAAGAATTTCAAACCCCATTATGTTTATGGCTTAGGGTACCTCTAGTCGAGCTCTATTCTTATTGAGGTGATTTGATTTCCTTCGCTTTACCCAAGCTACGTCGCCCAATATTGTACACATGTACACACGACCAGCGCTTGGCTAGGCTAGGCACAACATCACGCAAATACATTTTCTGTATCTGCTGATTTGGCCCGTATACGATTTTATCTCGTCAGCTTACGAGCGCTCGGCTAGCATCTATTTTTCGTTGCAAAAAAACTCAAGAGCGATTTGTCCAGTCTAGAGTAGTTGGATTGTCTTTGGTAAAACTTAATAGTGTGGTTCTACTTTTTCAAGATTAATAATAGTTTTGTTTTACTTTCTTATGTTCTGGTACTCATTAAAACTTTTGAAGTTTTATAAAACATCCATGATTCGACGAAAGTCGAAACACTAAAAATGTGAATTTTAAGACTTCAGTTACAAAATTTTAGGTAAGATAGGCTCCTATGAATAGTGTGTCAAATATCTTTTTCTAAGCTCGATAAACCCTAAAACTGCAAAATGTCACATGACATGACTTAATTTATAGCTGTATGACACGTTTTTGCATTTACATTTGCTAAATTTTGAATCTTTAATATCAATTGCTTTTTCACTACGCTACACACACACACGCTATTCATGGCACCAAACATCCGATTGTGGCAACAACAATTTAATTTCCAAAATGTCATTCAATTCGGTTAGAAGCGCGCGCCGAAATATCAGGACCGCCCATACGTTATTTGACGCCGGGCTCCACGCTGCGCCTGCAATGCCGTGTCGTTCAGAATACAGAGGCATCTGAGTATATATTCTGGTATCACGACAACCGCATGATTAATTATGACATTGATCGGGGCATTAATGTGTCAACCGAACCAGGTGAGTGTGTTTATTCCTTGCACCTTTTCATGTTCCACTTCCCTCTCCTATTTCCATTCTCAGTCCAATTACTAACCAATGCATTGCTACGTTCACTTCATGCAGATTTTCAATCATCGGAGCTTACAATTCAGCGTACCCGTCGCGAGCACTCGGGAAATTTTACATGTGTGGCCAGCAACACGCAACCTGCGAGCGTTTTGGTGCACATTTTTAAAGGTGAGCTCCGAATATTTTCCATTTTTTCTATATTTTTGTGAATTCAACGCAATGCAACAATAAACGATCTATGCGTTGCACTTGTTAACTAGTTGTTCCTATTTGTTTACGATACATAAATATATACACAAAATAAAATAAAAGTATCCTCATTAAATTTCTTTTATTGTTTTTTTTTTTGACTAAATTTGTTTAAGACATTTTTTATCTGTCTAATATCATTTGATGCAATATTAATTTAATTTTTGTTATTATTAATTAAGTTTTTAAGTTAATTAAGTTTTTTAGATGGGTTTTTAAAATCTATATCTATCACATTCATAACATAACTATTCGGCCTTACTGTTTTTTTTTTGTGGAACTTTTTAAAATTATTTGAACATATACATATAATTTCCAGATTTAATTTAATAAAAGAGCACAGAATCGCAATTTATAACGATAAAAAAAATGCAAAATAAAATGAAGCCTGACAATAAACCAAAAGACAAAATCTGTCTACATTCAAATACAAATATATACTATATATACAAGTATATCAATAACTGTATCTGTATCTACATACGCATATAACGGAAGTGTAGTTGTGTTTGTAGTTATTTTACAGTTCATATATCAATTGGAAGGGCACAAACAACCAAAAGAAAGAACAATAAAAATAATTTATGAGATTTACAGAGCCACAGGCGTGGGAGATTAAAAATGCCTGCACCACCTAGTCTACCATTAAATTTTGGCCATAAACACTAAGCCACAAGAACATTCTAGAGGAAGAGAGAGACATAGAGAGAAAGCGAGAGAAAGAGAGGGATAGATCTCATAACTTATAGGGCCAGCATGAGTTATATAGCAAAAAAGCTGGGGACATTAAACGTGCTCATTAACATTTTTTTCTCCTTTTACCTGTGTGTAGATTGTGCATTGAATGCGTGAATGAATGAAACTTAATTAATTTGAGCACAGTTACTCTTAACTCTCATATGCATTATTTTTCATGTATGCTTGTTTTTGTGATTTATACAGGCGATAATCCTGCGGCCATGTATCACGGACATGTGGGGGGCTCAACCAAAACGACGCAGTGTCAGCTGCATAATTTAATGGTAATCATTGCCATCGGCTATCGGATATTTCACACAAGTGTCTACATGAAAATTGTATAAGGAGCTGAAACGACGAAGAAGCTAACCCACTTGTAACTAATTCATCAAAGCAGTAAAATTATTATTAAGTAATGCCTAAGTAAACTCTATTTTCACCTTAAAGCAGAAATTCTATAAGTTATATGGCAAAAAATACTCTTGTATAGTACTCATCAATTGAACAGCTCCTTACCTAACTAAGCTCAACAAATGTCAAACTAAAAAATTCTCTTATTTATAGCTAAAAGAGTATGTCATATGGAGCCTTTGAGTTGTAAGCTTGCATGTTGTTGAGGCAAACTCAAACACAATCGAAAAATAAAAAAAAAAATATTAACAGTGCATTAATTACTTGAAAATGTATTTAAGCGCTAAAAGCAACAAAGCAATGTTCTACTTAAAGCTGCCAGAGCTTTTAATACCATGAAATGGGTAAAAAAAGGGCATAATTGTTTTGTGCAAATGTATCTAACAGGCAGAAGGAAGCTTCTCCGACCCCATAAAGTATATATATTCTTGATCAGCATTAACAACCGAGTCGATTTAGCCATGTCCGTCTGTCTGTCCGTCCGTCCGTCCGTCCGTATGTATGAACTCGTCGATCTCAGGAACTACAAAAGCTAGAGACTCCAGATTTTGGATATGAGGTCTCCTAATCCCTAGGCATAGCAAATTTGTTTCAAATTTTCGATAACTTTTCAGGTTTACGATATACCCATGTTATCGATAACAAAAATTGAAAATAAGGATTGAAACTATAAACAAAATGATGAACATCTGTGGAATTTTTAATAAAATTTTAGAAACAATGAAGACATGAAACCATCAAGCATTGGTACAGAAGTACACAGCCATATATTTATGTCTGTTAGCCCGACCGTCTGTTCGGCCGTATGGTCAAGGGTTAAGGGTATCTTCTAGTCGAGCGTACTCGACTAGAGCCTTCTTAATTGTTTGTAAGTGATTTTAAGTCAACTTAAGCATAAGATTGGCATTTAATTCTAGTATAAATATATAATAAATATATAAATAACAATCCAACTTACAAAACTATTACTTTTTTTGCAAAGTTATTCCATTTTTCCATTTATTTAGCAATTTTGTAAATACCGAAATAAATTAATTCCTTTAAATTTGCCATTCAAATTTGCTGTAAATAACTAAAAAAAAAATAATAAAAACATATTAAAAATAATAGAATTTAGAAAATAATAACAAAATCATTGTTGGTTACAAACTAAATCAAAAAGAAGGAAGAAAGAAACAAGAATTGTTTATTACAAAAGTAAGACTATTAGCCAGGTGTGAAAGTTACAAATCAAAAAAAAAGAAACATGTATTTTTAAACAATGGTAAAATATTTTAAGCAATCGTTATAAAATTTCATAAATTGTTTCTCACACTTGCAGTGTAAATAATAATTAAATTTTTGTGTAAATTAGAATAACAAAAGAACAATTAAAAAAACAATTACCCTATAAAATTTATTAAAAACATAGTACTAATTTTTAAGTATGTGTAGTTTAATGTAATACGAATTACAAAAACCAAACAGACACAAAGAAAAAAATATAAAACATAATTAAATTATGCAAAATATAAACAAAACTTTTTACTTTACCTTATTGGTGCTCTTATTTAATGTTGTCAGTCTTAAAGCTTATAGTTTGATTACTCTTGCAATCTTAAGTGATCCCATCGGCATACATACAAAGACAAGCAAGCTTCAGTCTGGTTTGCACATTGGCTTATGCATGGCCTTACAACAATGCCCTACTGGAAAAGTCGGCAACAGGAGGTGGGCTGAAATGCAGAAGTGTTGTTTGCACCGCCAAGCTCCTGTCAACAGGCAACTATCAGAAGCAGCATCAGAATGAGCATCACCTAGAAAAAGCAAGAACAAGAAGTGCAGCTCATTTTTCTTCTAGCCATTTTCTGCCGCAGCCCTGTGAGTTCGTCTCTTCCCCCGTCTTCCGTCTAAATTCCGTTCATTGCTTCAGTTAATAAAACAAAATTGTGTGCTGAGAATGATGACAGCGTGGAGACACCGACGATGACAATAGAATGGCATCAGGCTGGGCAACATCAGTATCAGCAGCAGCATCTTACGATGACGATGCTGATTACGACTACAAAACTATCAGCCAGCTCCTGGTCTGTTCCTTCTCCTACTTTGGTTTGACTGTGTAATGAAATACACTCAATTGAAGCCTGATTTATGGTCGACCGTAAATGCATGTTGGCAAAAATTTAGGCTAATTAAATTAAAAATTATAGTGCAAGACAAACAAAAAAACTAAATGCCGAAAAACTTAATCGTCGCAATAAGCTAATAATAAATAATAATTAAATTTTTGATTGGCTGAGAGCTCTGGGCCCTATCTAAATTTATCTTGCAGGTCCAGATATAAATATTATTAAACAAAACATTTCAAAACTGGAGTAAATATTATATCTAAATAAGGAAAGGCCGTTATCTTAGATTCATACATTAGTTTACCGTATGTAAGATTTCACTGCTTTGATGTTAAAAATTTTAGTTTCATATAAAAATAAATTGCCTTCTACACTCAAATGTGACTACAAACATTTACTTATATATAAGATAACACCTACACCGGGCTTTTTATACCCTTAACCCATGAAATGGGTAAAAAAAAGGGTATAATGGTTTTGTGCAAAAGTATGTAACAGGCAGTAGGAAACTTCTCCGACCCCATGAAGTATATATATTCTTGATCAGCATCAACAGCCGAGTCGATGTAGCCATGTCCGTCTGTCTGGCCGTTTGTATGTATCAACGCCCCGATCTCAGGAACTACAAAAGCTAGAGACTCCAGATTTTGGACATGAGCTCTACTAATCCCTCGGCATAGCAAGTTTATTTCAAGTTTTCGATCACTTTTTAAGTTTACGATATACACATGTCATGGATAACAAAAAAGTCTTGAAAATCAAAAAATTGTTAGCCCGACCGTCCGTCCGTCTGCATGGTCAAAGGTTAAGGGTATCTTCTAGTTAAGCTTACTCGACTAGAACCTTCTTAGTTGTTTGTATTAAAATTATTTATGTGGCAAAGAAGAGGATTTAAATTTTTGTTTTATAAGGCTCAAAAGTTAGCGACTTTCTATACCCTTAACCCATGAAATGTGTAAAAAAATGGTATTATGGTTTTGTGCAAAAGTATGTAACAGGGAGAAGGAAGCTTCTCCGACCCAATTATGTATATAAATTATGTATTTTATTATTAGTATTTAGAAATACTATTTGGTTAGGATGCCGACGATAGGTCGGACTTTGGTTATTGTTTGAGTCGGCGAAAGGCCGGACTCGCACCGAGTTAACTAAAACGCACACAAGAATTTTATTTGGGAGACGACGAGCGCCTTGCTTTATTCATTGGCAATTTTAGACTAAAAACTAAAATACAAATATGATTGTTAGGAAGCCTTAGAGAGAAGAAACGCTAAGTCTCGCATGAAGTGCTGAGCCTTGTGATGTAAATGGATGGGTGTACAAAAACACAAACTCGTTCTACACTACCACCTAGCTTCTGGCGGTAAAGTTGTACCGAACAACCCCCGTTAGCGCCCAATAGCTTTGAAATACAAAACTGGGCTTTAACCGAATGTCACATCTAGATGGTGTAATTGCTGCACCACTAAATGTCCATGCGTACTTAAACTAGCGACTATCTTCATTTGGTTTTCTTATCAACGACTAGGAAAAACAGCCTGTGGGGGGGTTCGTTGAAGACGTCACTAAGTTAACACATGGGTTCAGGTATCCATACATCAACAAAAAAATAAGAAAACCTAGCCAAAAGGATAGATAAAAAAAAGGGCGGAGAAAAGAAGAAAAGAAAGAAGAAGCAGAAAAAAAAGTTACTATTGCTCACATCAAGACCCCATATACCAATGTTTCAGCCTGCTAAGAGGATGCAGCAGCTGATTCGCGTCACAACCCTACCCTACCTATGAGCCTTTCTGCGCGAGAATATTTTGAAAAGCTCCCAAATTCAGTCTACCCTTTCCTCTACTCTAAGGCAAAAAAACGGTTTTAGATCATTTTAGATAATAATACATTTCAATCCAGGCATAAACGATAACAATTCATAGTTATATAATTAGTAGGGTAGTTCATAGAACTTTTAAACAATTCATATTTATCTTTAATATTGAAATTAATCTAACTTTTAAACAATGCATAAGTATATTATTCTTATTGAAATTACTCTAACTTTGAAACAATGCATAGGTATATTTTTCTTATTGAGATTACTCTAACTTTGAAACAATGCATAAGTATGATTATTCTTATTGAGATTACTCTAACTTTGAAACAATGCATAAGTATGATTATTCTTTATGGACGCTTTAGGTTACATTATTGTATACGCTGTACAAATGCAGCCGGCTATGCCGTACTTACGACCTTTAAATTGTTGAATCCATCGATGTCAGCAGGCCTGTCGACGTAGATGAACTCTAAAGCTATGATGACGATAGGAAAGGTTTATGTTCAACAATGTAAATTAAAGCGCTCAGCTAGAATATACGGAATTTCATTTTTATAAGTTTAAGATTCATTACAAGTAATTCAAAATTCAATTTTATTGGTATACTACAGTAGCGATATAGCTCGCTAGGCTGTTAACTCCAAATAATTCCGAGGTTGTGTTCTCAAGGGGTTGTTTTATCCCTTTGTATTTACCGGGAGTTCCAGGTAAAGATTAGCATTTCCTCCGAACCGAACCGAACAGTGGTCATAAGGTCTAGTGCAGTCTGATGCAGTGCCTATGCGATTATTGGGTCAACACTGAGCAGAATGGGCAGGGTATTGGTCGTCGTTAGTAGACGTAATTTGAGGCTTTTTAATATTTCACTTAATTTGGAATTGATGTTTTGCCAATTTCCAACGACATAATTTCTTGTGTCGCCGTACTCTGCACAAATGCTACACCTTTGGTCACACATAGACACGCACTTTTCAGATTTGCACACCCATATATATTGACACACGTTGGATCACAGTTGCCGCAAACATCAGGAAAATCCCCGCCGGGTGAAGCTCTCCTGGTACCTAATGTTGCCAGTCGTAGTTTTCGAAAAATCGTCCGGATGTCTCAGATAATTTCAGATTAACTTTTCGGGTCACGTGGACCAAGTTATAGTGAGGTGACGTTCAAAAAATGCACCGCACGCCAATAGTACGTCTTTTTGCCACCACATGCAAACTAAGAAGAACTCTATGCTGAGAGCGCAATCGCCAACAGCCTAAATATTCTTGAGCTTTTTTAAACGAAAGTTTATGCGCATGAGCAGCGCTGAATGACCGCAAGCCTAAAGCCGCTGCATCGCTGAGCTCTTGAGAGAACGAGAACTATAATGAGTGCAAGCTTTCTCCGCTGCCTCGGTAAGCTTTTGAGCGTACGCATGCGAGCTCAGCTTACATGCAAGATAAGCAGCTACCGAAACCCGGTACCTAAATATATGCGCGTTGCTATCTATCAACAAACCTACAACGTACATATTTAATATTCCGTTCCTCCTCATTAGTAATCTGCATAAAGTTTACATTCATTATTCACATAATTTAGTTGTGCAAAATGCGTACACTAGAACCACTGTCTAATTTGAAGGACTTTCCTGCGCGAATTAGACAGAAATTCCTAAAATGTTCGTCAAGGTTTATTGTTATGAACGAATGTCCTTAGCATGAAATGTTCCAACCAGTTTTCCTTGAAGGTCTTCTAGCACATAATAAGAGCTTCCCATTTTCTCGCGGACACGAGCTTTGATAAACGATGGACAAAGCTTAGCATTTATACCTTCTGCAAAATTGCTTTGGATAAAGTTACGCCGAAAAACTTCTTGATTCACCCTAAAATTTACATTGCGTGTCCTTAAGTTGTAATTTTTTTACTTGCTTCTCATAAGCGTCCGTCATATTTTTACGTAAGGCTTTTCGTAATAAATCAAATTGATCATCTCGTTTAAGAGGATTAACTGACTCAGTTAACAAGTTCACATTCTTAAGCAACTTGAAATCGGAGGCATGAGTAATCATGTTGAAACCAAATAAGGCATGATATGGGGAACATCCGATACTCTGATGCACTGAATTTCGAAGCGCACAGCTAATTCCGTGAATATGCTGATCCACTCTCTCTTATCTGAATTTAAGTAGGCTCGAACTGCCGAAACAATGGATCTATTCACTCGTTCTGAAGCGTTTGATTGTGGGGAATATAAAGCTGTATGCATATGCTTTATGCCAAAAGAGGTGAGGAACGCTTTTAACTCGCTAGCTTTAAACTGTGAGCCATTGTCACTAATAAGTAGTTCAGGAACTCCGTACGTAAAGAAAATCTGGTCTTGTAAAAATTGTTGCACTGCTCTCGCAGTAAATTTTTTTTAACAAACAAAGCCAATGAAACTTCGAAAAATGGTCTAAAACAATAAGAATGCCAATATAACCTTGCTTACTTCTAGGATATGGACCGAGAATATTCACATAAATTCGCTGAAAGCGACGATGCGATTCTGCTTTTTGACCCATCGGAGGTTTTAGAGTCCTATTCGGCGCTTTAGTAGATTTGCAAATCTCACAGTTTCGAACGAATTCACGCACTTGAGTTACCATTCCGGGCCAGTAAAACTGCCTGCGAATAATCTCAAGGGTTTTGCTCATGCCGCCATGTGCCGCTATGACAACATCGTGTGCACGTCTAATAACAGATTCGGTCAAGCCTTTTGGAACCCAAAGTTTCCACATCTGAACCTTAGCCTCTTCTGAACCATCGTCATGTTCTGTGCGAATATAAATAAGGTTATCAGAAATCTTTATATCCGGATACGAGCTTTCGTTTTCTAAAACTTGTACTTTAAGATTCTGGTACTCAATATCCTTAAAACATGAAGAACTTAGGTCAATCTCTGGACTATACGACTCTATTGCTGCCATTTCTTTAGCATACATTCGAGACAAAGCATCAGGCACTTCATTATCTCGCCCTCTGCGATGACTAACAGCGAATTTGTATCGCCCTTTAAGGTTTGCTTGTTTCATAAGACATGCCAAACTTGAATGATCTGTAATCACTTCAAAATCATGCAATTCTAAATAGCATCGAAATCGTTCGATTCCTAATACTACTGCTAAACACTCCCTTTCAGTAACGCTATAATTGCGCTGTGTTGAATTTAATTTCTTTGACATGTATGCCACTGGTTTTTCTTCCCCTTTTTCATTCAACTGCACAAGCACTGCTCCAACGCCGTAATTGCTTGCATCGCAGTGAAGGAAGAATTTCTGACTAAAATCAGGATTTTGTAGAACAGGTACTGAGGTCAGTAAATCTTTCAGTTGTACAAAAGCTTTTTGCGCACTATCTGTCCATACAAACTTAGTTTTACCCGATAGTAGATCGGTTATAGGCGTGGTGATTTTTCGCAAAATTTGAAATAAACCGTCTATACCACCCTGCTAAACCTAAAAATCCCCGAGTCTGCTTCAGAGTCTTTGGTACAGGCCAATTAAGGATTGATTCAATCTTGCTCGGATCAGTAGCAATTCCGCCTTTTCCGACTATATATCCTAAATATCTTATTTCCGTGACACAAAACTTACTTTTGCTTAGATTAAGCGTAAGATTTGCGTTACGAAATCGCTCTGCCATTCGCATTAAAATCCTTATATGTGAGTCAAAGTCTGCCGACACTACACATAAGTCATCAAGGTATCCAAAACAGCAATGTTTCAACTCAGGCGGAATAACTTCATCCATAAGCCTGCACATTGTCTGTGGAGCATTGCACAGACCGAAAGGCATCACCGTAAATTGATATAACGGACGTCCCGGTACTGTAAATGCTGTAACGCTTTTTGATGTTTCTGACAACGCTATTTGCCAATATGCATCTTTCAAATCGATTTTCGATATGATATTTGCCTTTGGTAATCTCGCAAAAATGCCTTATTAATGCCTTACTCGGTAATGGATATGCGTCCTTCTTAGTACAATCATTAAGCTTTCGCGCATCCAAACATAATCGAACCTTGCCAGGTTTTACCACAAGCCTCATCGGAGAGCTCCATGGACTACTGGACTTTTCAATCACTCCTAATTCAATCATTCTATCTATTTCCGTGTACATCAGTTTTTCTACAGCTGGTGACACGGGGTAAAATCTTTGCTTAATCGGTTTGGCCTCACCAACATCAATATGATGCAACGTAGTTTTTTCCAAGCCTTGCTTTTCAAAAGAGGGAAATAGCGAAATCACTGCATTCAACTGACTTTGTTGCATTTCATTCAATGAATAAGCATTATTATCTTCTGTACTGTCTTCTGATATTTGTTCAGCCTCTAAACAGGAAATAAGGCTGGGTGCTAACTGAAACTCTTTCCAAAAATCCACACCTAAAATAAGACGCTTTGCAATTGAAGGTATAATACAAAGTTTAATGGAACGAATAATATTTTTATATTTAACTTTAACATTTAAATAGCCAATTACTGAATGCAAACGACCATCAGCCGTGTTTACATGTGAAGCAATACGATGATACTGGGGATATTTGGTCCAATCTTCTGCAGCTAAGGTCGAACCCATGCAACTGAGATTTGCACCTGTATCTAATAACCCTTGCTCAACGAAATTTAAAAAAGACACCTCCACATAATAACGTCCATCAGATTGCTGATTAACTATGCCTGAGATAAGCTGGCGCTTTGTTTGTCGCACGTTTCTCCAAAAGTTACGTATCCGTAGTGTCGAACGTTTCGGACAACTGCGTGTATAACTACTGCTGGACCCGAATATACGAGCTTTGGCTGCGAGATAGTTCTTTAGTCGTTCATGATATGGCCTAATTGGATACAAGAAAGGACAATCTGCCTCCTTTCCTGCTAAAGATAATTTTTTTGTCACCTCTGGTAAAATGGTAGCTTTCAGAGAAACCTCTGAGCTAGCCGGTAAATAAGTATTTGATAGATTTATTGAGTTTTCGGGGCCATTCGAGCATTGCTGTTGAATGGACCCGTTTTCCCGTTTTCTGATTTCCTAGCGTGACACACTGTGCATTGTGGTTTGTAAACATTCTTGGCTCCACAGCCATAACAAAATGTTTTCCTTTTTTGTATACACATATCCCACCCATGTCCTTCGGTGTCACAGTTCCAGCAGCGATATACCTTAGGTGGTGCTTGCACTGCCTCAATGGACATCTGGTCCTGATCTACTTCAGAGCTAGGAACCGTTTCTTCCACTGCCGAGATGTTTCGCCTAACGCCAAGTTGATTAACTTGTGGTTTCATCATGCGTTTAGCTGTAACCTCTCTTAATAAATGTTCACGCATTTGTACCAATTTGCGTAAATGAGCTATTGAATGTATGGGTACATACAACAGTTCATGACGAATGTCTGGTAATAAATTTCGCATCAACATCTCTATAAATTGTTCCTCCGGAATGGAAGTAGACATTCTTGCTAAGAGAATCATAATCTCATCATAGAAAGTCTCGAAAGATTCCCCTGGCTTTTGCTTGCGCCCGCGGATATCTTCCAAAATCTCCGAGTCATTTCTGTAGTTTTTATACTGGTACTTTAGAGCAGCGCAAAAGTCTGACCAAACAATGCGAGAACACTCTTTGCGATACCTCCAGTACCAAGCCTTTCCTACTAGCAAAATGTGTAAGCTCTTACAGACTGCCTCAAAATCATTATTCAAGCTGTCTTCAGTCAGAGTTCGAATACGATAAATAAACTCTTCGACTGTAACTCCCTTGGTTGATCCGTCAAATTTAATGTTCCAGCTATGAATCTGCTGAGTTATCTTTTCGGGGTTAATCCAGGCTATTTTGGTTTAGATTCACACGATCGCTAAGCTCCGCTGAGTTATTATGTAAGTTCAAATTGGACAGTTGCCGTGAGACAATCTGCTCTATTTGAGAAAAAATTCTGTTGTAGTAGATGTCTCTTAAAACACCTCCTTGACCATTTCCTGATACTAAACGCTTTCCTGTTTCGCTTTGTATAGTATTTCTGCCTCTGGCTGGTCTACCTGGCTTTCGATTAGATTGTTCTAAAGGTTGCGTATTTGTCGTTTCTAAATCCACAGTGTAAGTCTTCTTTCGTTGTTGCTTTCCCTGTGTTTGTTGTCTAGTGCCGTGCACTTTAGGCATAGTACGCGTGGGAACTTGAGGCTCTGAGATCTCTGGTGCTATCATAACTTGTTTTAGCTCACGAGCATGTACAAGCTTTTTACACTCTGGACACTCTTTGAATTCGTCTACCCAATCGGAAATACAGTTTTCGTGATAACGGTGCTGACAGGAAGTTGAAAAAATTCGAACTGTGGAGCTTTCTCCTAATAATGGTTTTTGACAAATTTTACAAGTAGCTTCCGCTAGTGCGGCATTTGCCAATTCTATTTGCAAGTTTTCAATGCTGTGGTGTACAGCCATTTCTACCTTATTGACTTTAAATGCTTTGTTTTTTTTTTTTTTTTTTTTTTTTTAATTTATTTATTTTTTCCCTAAAGTTTTACCTTAAAGTTTTGATTCGAGGGTAAATTCGATGCAATGGATTTAATTTGGTTGTCTGATTGGTGATAGTAAAATAATTTTTAGAATAATTGTACGTTAGTTAATGGAATATTGCCCATCCTTAGAATTCGGTTCCTACTTCTGCTTAAAATATATATTCAAAAGTGGTCATCTTTTAAGTATAGCCAAAATCGTGAACTTCCAACTTTATTCAATCTATACTTTCGACAGAAAGGGACAACTCGACTTAAGTTTGCACAATATTATAAACGAAACTCTTCAGCTTTAGATAAATCCAGTCTAATGTGCTGTTTTCCTCGGTCATTAACTTAGATTTTCCAAATTAACAAAATTCCAGAGATTCACAGAACATCTTTCTTGACAAATCCACTGAAAAATTGAAGGAGAAGAAATCTACTTTGAATTAGCGGTCGATACCTGGGTTAACCTCAGTGTCGAAACTCCAGCAGTATTCATAGAAGATTCATGGTGAACTAATCAAAATTGAAGAAGAAAAAAAAGACGGACTGAGTCTTCAGTTTGCTCCGGCCCCACGTTGGGCGCCAAATTGTGATGTAAATGGATGGGTGTACAAAAACACAAACTCGTTATACACTACCACCTAGCTTCTGGCGGTAAAGTTGTACCGAACAACCCCCGTTAGCGCCCAATAGCTTTGAAATACAAAACTGGGCTTTAACCGAATGTCACATCTAGATGGTGTAATTGCTGCACCACTAAATGTCCATGCGTACTTAAACTAGCGACTATCTTCATTTGGTTTTCTTATCAACGACTAGGAAAAACAGCCTGTGGGGGGGTTCGTTGAAGACGTCACTAAGTTAACACATGGGTTCAGGTATCCATACATCAACAAAAAAATAAGAAAACCTAGCCAAAAGGATAGATAAAAAAAAGGGCGGAGAAAAGAAGAAAAGAAAGAAGAAGCAGAAAAAAAAAGTTACTATTGCTCACATCAAGACCCCATATACCAATGTTTCAGCCTGCTAAGATGATGCAGCAGCTGATTCGCGTCACAACCCTACCCTACCTATGAGCCTTTCTGCGCGAGAATATTTTGAAAAGCTCCCAAATTCAGTCTACCCTTTCCTCTACTCTAAGGCAAAAAAACGGTTTTAGATCATTTTAGATAATAATACATTTCAATCCAGGCATAAACGATAACAATTCATAGTTATATAATTAGTAGGGTAGTTCATAGAACTTTTAAACAATTCATATTTATCTTTAATATTGAAATTAATCTAACTTTTAAACAATGCATAAGTATATTATTCTTATTGAAATTACTCTAACTTTGAAACAATGCATAGGTATATTTTTATACCCTTAACCCATGAAATGGGTAAAAAGGGTATAATGTTTTTGTGCAAATGTATGTAACAGGCAGAAGGAAGCTTCTCCGACCCCATAAAGTATATATATTCTTGATCAGTATCAACAGCCGAGTCGATTTAGCCATGTCCGTCCATCTGTCCGTCCGTCCGTCTGTCCGTCCGTCCGTCTGTCCGTCCGTCCGTCTGTCCGTCTGTATGTATGAACGCGTCGATCTCAGAAACTACAAAAGCTAGAGACTCCAGATTTTGGATATAAACTCTCCTAATCCCTAGGCATGACAAGTTTGTTTCAAATTTTCGATAACTTTTCAGGTTTACGATATACACATGTAATCGATAACAACAAAATCTTGAATTTCAAAAAACCGAAAATGAGGATTGAAACTATTAGAAAAATAATGAGCTTCTGTAAAAATTTCATTAAAATCGGTTGAGAAACACCGGAGATATGAAACCATCAAGTATTGGTACAGAACTACACAGCCATATGTGTATGTCTGTTAGCCCGACCGTCTGTCCGTCTGTATGGTCAAGGGTTAAGGGTATCTTCTAGTCGAGCTTACTCGACTAGAATCTTCTTACTTGTTCTTATTGAGATTACTCTAACTTTGAAACAATGCATAAGTATGATTATTCTTATTGAGATTACTCTAACTTTGAAACAATGCATAAGTATGATTATTCTTTATGGGCGCTTTAGGTTACATTATTGTATACGCTGTACAAATGCAGCCGGCTATGCCGTACTTACGACCTTTAAGTTGTTGAATCCATCGATGTCAGCAGGCCTGTCGACGTAGATGAACTCTAAAGCTATGATGACGATAGGAAAGGTTTATGTTCAACAATGTAAATTAAAGCGCTCAGCTAGAATATACGGAATTTCATTTTTATAAGTTTAAGATTCATTACAAGTAATTCAAAATTCAATTTTATTGGTATACTACAGTAGCGATATAGCTCGCTAGGCTGTTAACTCCAAATAATTCCGAGGTTGTAGTTCTCAAGGGGTTGTTTTATCCCTTTGTATTTACCGGGAGTTCCAGGTAAAGATTAGCATTTCCTCCGAACCGAACCGAACAGTGGTCATAAGGTCTAGTGCAGTCTGATGCAGTGCCTATGCGATTATTGGGTCAACACTGAGCAGAATGGGCAGGGTATTGGTCGTCGTTAGTAGACGTAATTTGAGGCTTTTTAATATTTCACTTAATTTGGAATTGATGTTTTGCCAATTTCCAACGACATAATTTCTTGTGTCGCCGTACTCTGCACAAATGCTACACCTTTGGTCACACATAGACACGCACTTTTCAGATTTGCACACCCATATATATTGACACACGTTGGATCACAGTTGCCGCAAACATCAGGAAAATCCCCGCCGGGTGAAGCTCTCCTGGTACCTCCTGTTGCCAGTCGTAGTTTTCGAAAAATCGTCCGGATGTCTCAGATAATTTCAGATTAACTTTTCGGGTCACGTGGACCAAGTTATAGTGAGGTGACGTTCAAAAAATGCACCGCACGCCAATAGTACGTCTTTTTGCCACCACATGCAAACTAAGAAGAACTCTATGCTGAGAGCGCAATCGCCAACAGCCTAAATATTCTTGAGCTTTTTTAAACGAAAGTTTATGCGCATGAGCAGCGCTGAATGACCGCAAGCCTAAAGCCGCTGCATCGCTGAGCTCTTGAGAGAACGAGAACTATAATGAGTGCAAGCTTTCTCCGCTGCCTCGGTAAGCTTTTGAGCGTACGCATGCGAGCTCAGCTTACATGCAAGATAAGCAGCTACCGAAACCCGGTACCTAAATATATGCGCGTTGCTATCTATCAACAAACCTACAACGTACATATTTAATATTCCGTTCCTCCTCATTAGTAATCTGCATAAAGTTTACATTCATTATTCACATAATTTAGTTGTGCAAAATGCGTACACTACAGCCTGGCATTTACGATCATAGCGGACACACGCATATGTCGTGATTGCCGGCTATGTGACCCTTTCAAGTGCTCATGGTGACATGCTGATCACTTGAACTAAACGTCGATGTTTTTTGAGTAAAGATTATAGGCTGATGGTGTCCTGTTCACTACTTCAACCGAACGTTGATGATTATTTATGACCTTAAGAAATAAGAGCTGCTGAGCTCTGCATGTTTACTCTTATCGCATACAATGTAATGACGTAGTGTCGTATTTAATTTTATGATAGCTCTGCATGTTTACAATGTAATGATGTCTTTTATGATAGACATGAAATATACGATCGAACATGCATTGTTGTAACTAATCTTATTTTACATATAAGAAATCAAATAGATATTAGTTAACTACCCCCCCTTCAAGCTTAAGGCCGTCCTCGGCCGACCTCAACTCATCAATCCCCACTCATATTTGTTCTGCGGCTCTTCTTCCGCTGATGATCCTCCATGTTGGAGCCGATGAGTGCACTAAGTACTACAAGAAGTATAAGTACTACGCGGTGCACGCGGTCTGTGCCGAATTGCTCTTTAACATCCCGAGTTACCTCCAAGTTGCGTACATTCCATCTGGTGAAGGTACGGGAGACTTAGGATGTACTGGCTGGTGGTGATGTTTAATAAATGGGAAAAATAGTAATCCACTTGCAGGCAGACTTATTTTTAGGAAATTTAATGATACAATGCAACATGGTTGCGGACTGGGGTACCTTGACGGACGAAACGGACATAAGGTGCACTGGTGGGCTCCTCTAATCAAGCCGATTTCCAGTCTGTATGGTCCAAGACGTTTGCACTAACAACGTTCATATTCGCAAGTGTGATGGCGAATAGAAGTGTTTGCCAGAAAAGTCCACTTACATGCTTTATTTTTAGTTTCAAGACAAGTGCGGTGTTTCTTTTCCTGACGATGATCCCCACTTAGCGTTGTTGCGAAGAAGAGGCTGGATTCACTGCTCCTTTTGCCGCCTGTGCTAACGGAGGCAACTGCAGATTTTTGAATCCTTTTATAGGTGCTCCTCGGTGAAGCTGCGTAGGTACTGACCATGAATTTGTCAGATTACCACCAGTTGATCCCCTCTAGCGTCGTTGCGAAGATGAGGCTGAATTCACTGCTCCTTTTGCGCCCTGTGTTAACGGAGGCAACTGCAGATTTTTGAATCCTTTTTAAGAAGAGCTTCTTGGTGAAGCTGCGTGGGTACTGACTTTGAATTTGTCAGATTACCACTAGTTGATCCCCTCTAGCGTCGTTGCGAAGATGAGGCTGGATTCACTGCTCATTTTGCGTCCTGTGTTAACGGAGGCAACTGCAGATTTTTGAATCCTTTTTAAGAAGAGCTTCTTGGTGAAGCTGCGTGGGTACTGACTTTGAATTTGTCAGATTACCACTAGTTGATCCCCTCTAGCGTCGTTGCGAAGATGAGGCTGGATTCACTGCTCCTTTTGCGTCCTGTGTTAACGGAGGCAGCTGCAGACTTTTGAATCCTTTTAATGAGAGCTTCCTGGTGAAGCTGCGTGGGTACTGACTTTGAATTCGTCGGATTGCCCCACGTTTGGCGCCAATTATGTATTTTATTATTAGTATTTAGAAATACTATTTGGTTAGGATGCCGACGATATTTCGGACTTTGGTTATTGTTTGAGTTGGCGAAAGGCCGGACTCGCACCGAGTTAACTAAAACGCACACAAGAATTTTATTTGGGAGACGACGAGCGCCTTGCTTTATTCATTGGCAATTTTAGACTAAAAACTAAAATACAAATATGATTTTTAGGAAGCCTTAGAGAGAAGAAACGCTAAGTCTCGCATGAAGTGCTGAGCCTGGCATTTACGATCATAGCGGCCACACGCATATGTCGTGATTGCCGGCTATGTGACCCTTTCAAGTGCTCATGGTGACATGCTGATCACTTGAACTAAACGTCGATGTTCTTTGAGTAAAGATTAGAGGCTCATGGTGTCCTGTTCACTACTTCAACCGAACGTTGATGATTATTTATGACCTTAAGAAATAAGAGCTGCTGAGCTCTGCATGTTTACTCTTATCGCATACAATGTAATGACGTAGTGTCGTATTTAATTTTATGATAGCTCTGCATGTTTACAATGTAATGATGTCTTTTATGATAGACATGAAATATACGATCGAACATGCATTGTTGTAACTAATCTTATTTTACATATAAGAAATCAAATAGATATTAGTTAACTTATATATTCTATAGTTTATATATAGATTATAATTTTTCCTATCACCGCCTCATTTATTTTTCGCAAGTTGATGCTCATCGAGAGAGTTCGACTAGGGGATACCGTAGACCTTATTTCTATGTTTCTATGTTTGCTGGTCTTTTGCCACAGTTACAGAATGTTATTCAGTTTATCTGCATCGTATATATATTTCGATGTGTTTTTACGATTTACTACTGATTTACTACTCCAGCACATTGTTATAATTAGAAATTAACATCAATGTTTTGAATATGTTCTGTGTATAAGTATTTCATATATTTTTTGCAGACATGTATTTAAAATAGAGTTGCTAAAGTAAAAAGACCAAACAAAGAAACCTATCTAATAAACTATATGAAGCTAAATCTTGAGCTTAAATAAATTGCTTAATGTGCGCTGAGCACACACAAAATGCGCATTGACAAACAAGCCGCACAAAATGATTTGCATATGAAAATATGTAGCAGTCTATTCTGTCGTTTGAGGCTTATACCCACAAAGCAAATCCCACTACAAAATGCACAAATGGTTACTGTACAAAAAAGGGGGAGAAATAGCAGAGCAGCAGATTGTGGCAAAGTGTTTGTGGGTGTGTCAATAGCCGATAGGCAAATGCAGGCAACAAAAATGGCAACAGCTTATGGAACACACTCATATATGTAAATGTGAATATGTTGTTAATGTGTACGTAAGTATTTGTTGGGTTATTTATATTAATATATACGAAGTATATTTCCGCGCACTGTTGAATTGTGAACAAGCAATGTAGAACTCAAACTAGTTGTGTACATAATATATATCGCTAGTTGAAATATCGTATTTAGCTTATATAATAAGAACGATAAGTAACATAAAATAATCGATACTTAACAGTATTTATCAAAAGCAAAGCACACACACAAAATACCACACACCCAGAATGCTTTTATTCGGAAGTGAGTTCTTTCCGATTGTCAGCCAGGCAGCCAGTCCTTTTTATTCAGAAAGTCAAGCTCAGTTTGAGAAATGCAAATTAGACGCTATAGAGTGTGGTCGTATTAATATATTGAATCTATTTCGCAAACAAGAACTTTCCAAAGAGTTGTCAGTTTCCGCGAGTTAATAACAATTGCAATCAAAATCCAATTGTATGCGATGACTTTTTAACCTCCTCGATAGCATCAGCGAAAAGCTATACGTATATATATACGTATATATATGCGTATAGCTTATCGCTGATAGCATCTTATATGCACCAATCACTTGTTGATTTATTTATGAGCAACCAATAACGTATGAATTAAATATGCATTTATGAGTAACTAAAATTGAATTGAATAAAATTGCTCAATAAATTACCATACACCACTTTTTTTCATACAGTTTGAAGTTTGAACAATATTTTTATTTAGTCCCTTTTTGGGCGAAAACTAACAGTTTTTTAAGGTCGACTAAGCAAGCGAGCCAGCCAAGTCAGGCGTGAATTTTAGCCACGTCAACATTCAATTCATGCCAACGGGGCCTAAGGGAAATTTTACAAATGCTCACATGCATTTCAAAAGTGTGTATATTGGTGTGTGTGTACATTGTTATGGAGCTGTCCGTCAAATGCTCACACACAATGCTCAAACCGCTCTCGCTTCCTGCGTCCCGTTAGCATGTAGAACCCATTGTGCTGAGCTGAACTGAGTTGAGAGCTGAGCTCCTTGATGCCTGTCGTAAAAATTCCAATTGAGTTTCCAATTGCTTGACTTAAAGTGCGCTATTTTGCGCATTAAAATTGTCTGCGTGTGTGTCCCTAAACTCGACTGGAACACTGCCGTGCACGGCGCAGTGGATCATTTTATCACATTTTTGAATTAAATTAAATAACTCACAGACAATGTGATCAAGCGCAAAAAGTATTGATTTGTTTTTTGGGTGCATGTACGTCGCTTAGGATCGATTTTGACAAAAAGGCAAGGCACCATACCTACTTCTTAAAAATATCGAAATCTAATTTTTTTTATTAATTTACAATAAAATATAGATCTCTTGTCAACAATCGGTCAAAATCGAGTATTGACATTAAATTGTTTTTTGATTTGAACATATTTGTGGAAAACTCACTAGATATGTATAATATAAAATATATAAAATAATCCATCCAATACATCAAAAAGATAGGATCAATCAATAGCAGCTGGAAACGCTGCAGTCGCAAGCAACCGACAGCGGAATACAAAGGGGAAACTCTATGTCGGCTAAGGAAGTAGCATGCTTTGAAACAGATTTTACGGTATGTCAGAAGCTTCGCCTTAAATTTTTTTACTCTGGAGGTTTCAACGATTTGAACGTCGAGGTGTGTCGTTTTTAATTGAACATATGGACCAAGATGGAAAATATGTGGGACATATGTGGAACAGATGAACCAAGATATTTACAAAGTTTTAAGTCTCTCTCAGTTACGGTATAAGTTGTTCCAATTTACATTTTTTTTTGACAAATTTGAACAGTTTTAAACATTTTGATCAAATTTTTTCAAAACAAAAATTTTTTTCGTTGACATAAAATCACGTATTGCGTTTTTCAAGGTTGATGTTAAATTGTTTGTAATTGTTTAGCTTAATAAACTCCGCTTATGAGACGAAGTTGGGATATGTTTCTTACAAACACAAAACGAAGCAAATGCCAATAATACATATAGTATGTACACAAATCACAAATTGGAAACATCACTGATCAATTATTACTACTACTTTGACTATTTATGATCAATAAACAAATCGTTGGAATCAATTTTAGAGCTCGCGGTATTTAATAATTAAATGTGCCATCAATTTTCCATCAAAATTTTTAAATTCAAACAAGTTGAGTTGAAAATGACTTTAATTCTGAAAACGGACAAAACTGACCATAGTGCAGTGTGTGTGTATAAAAGGCACTCATGTCAAGTTAACGACAGACAATTATGCTACAAGATGACAGTTTGGGCAAGGGCCTTACAAATGCAAAGCAAAGCAATTTACAAGACGTTGCTCATACACCATGTTAGGCCACCCTTCGCTTTCTTGTTTTCTTGTTGTCATTACACGAAACTTTACATTCGCAGCGGTGCTGAAAGTAATTCAACATGGCAAACACGTACACCGTGGAAACGGCCTATTGAAATCGTTTATGCCATAGGTTAATTATGGTTCCGTAAATGAGCTGTAATCTATAGTCGATTGTCTTTCACCGGTTGGAATTCCGCTGAAACTAAAGACTAATAGTTAAGCTCAAGTGGAATTCGCGGAAGAGTCCTCTAAAAAGTTCCTAAGTGGACTCTTGCCATAGGCGGCCCTGAGCCCATTAAGCCGAGTCCATATTCCCATGTCCGTCTGTCTGCCTGTGTGTATGAATGTGTTGAGACTATGCAAGCTAGAGACTTCAGATTTAAAAAACATAACTTATCCTTAGCACCAGTTTACGACATACATAAGATTGAAAAAGTTGCACAATGTTTTGAAACCTTGGAGAAATATTCCAAATCTATGAAATGTTAATTGAATTACGTGTAAGGTATGGATCAGGTTCTTACTTGCTTAGAACAGGATCAGTTTATTGATTTAACATTTGGTGATTAAAAAAAATTAAAAATGTACAACACTGGATATATACCCAATTAATTGCAAATATTATTAATTGCTATGTTCAAAGGAATAAATATTTTAGCAAAGATTGTTAAAATAATTTGATTTAAAAATCTTTAACAAATAGAATAATGAAGAATAATGCATAGTTCAAACACCAAAATTTCATTTTTTAAAGTTACTTTTAACATAAATAAGCAATATACACCTTTCGATTTTTTAGATTTCAGCTATCCTATCTCTAGGCAGGACAAGTTTGCTTACAATTTTTGATAACTTTTCAGGCTTGTCGTGCTATTTGTAATTTCGCAGCTGTATGTGCCAAAAAGCTGACCTCAAAATACAAGCCTTTCCGTTTTGTTTTGTTTGTTTTGTTTGTTGATGTGATTGCAATTAAACTACATTGAGCAGTTCAGTGGATTGATGAGCTTACACAATAAGCAGCAGCGTCGCTTTATATCACTTTATATGTTGTTATGCTTGTTGTCTTAATACAGAATATTATCAAAACTGGCCAGCCAGATTCATTACCACTTGATGATTCTGTAAGTTTGTAATATACTAAACTGAGTGCAAAAGGTAGTCATCACATGAATTTGATGCATACATTTGTATATACATAAATGCTTCTTGGAATTCCCCACGCAAAAATTTTTTAAAAGAGCGCCAATTAGGACTGCTTAGCAGAGTGAACGGTAAGCAACTGCCCAAAGCTGAACATTAGTACGATTTTTCCTTTTTCTCTCTTTTTCGAGGTTAAAGTTTTTGCGGCATTGAGAAGGAGCATCTGTTGCGGACATATTAAATTGTTATTGTTATTATTGCAATTTTGTAACCAATTACTTGTATGTTTAAGTGCGAGGGTGTATATGTATGTGGGTATGTGCACCAAGTGCGCATTATGCGACTGAATATGTTCCTCTGTGTGTGTTTGTGTGCGTGCGTTAAAAGCTGCTCTATCTGGTACAAAAAACTCGATTATTTGCGCTCGAGCAAAATTGTAGCCAATTATTGTGACGTTCATAGGCGTTGCCCTCGACTTGTGGGCCTGTTGCATGACCAACGAAAGCATGCAATATACAGTTTATATTAGGCAAACTACTGTGACGTAGAGTGTTAGAAGGGGTGTAATAGAGAAAACATATGTATTCTGGTTGGTGGGATCAGAAGTATGCTACACATTTTGTTTCGGCTGCTCATAGCACAAGTTGGCGAATTTAGGGTATTAACAATAAATAAAATGCAATAAAACAAAAGGTTTAGCTCGCTGGTGCAAGCACACAGAAACACCCCCGCACATTTCACGGGCAGGTTGAGGAGGCAGGGCACTAAGCAAAAAATAGCAATGACAAAAAAAATTAACCCTCTGCAATGCACAATAAGAAGACTTAAAGCAGTGATTGAAATGACATAGCTATTTATAAACAAAAACAGAAAATGGTGCAAACATGCCACATTCACACACACACAGAGGAAACAAGTAAGAAGGCTCTAGTCGAGTAAGCTCGACTAGCAGATTCCCTTAACCCTTGATCGTACAGACGGACAGACGGTCGGGCAAACTTGCTGCCTAGGGATTTGGAGAGCTCATATCCAAAATCTGGAGTATCTAGCTTTTGTAGTTCCTGAGATCGACGCGTTCATACATATAGACGGACGGACGGACAGACGGACATGGCAAAATCGACTCGGCTGTTGATGCTGATCAAGAATATATATACTTTATGGGGTCGGAGAAGCTTCTTCTGCCTGTTACATACATTTGCACAAAAACATTATACCCTTTTTTTTACCCATTTCATGGGTTAAGGGTATAAAAACAAATGTAGTGCTTATGAGAGATATGAGCTAGAAATAAAAAAATATATTTTTATATGTACACTATGCATATGTGTGTGTGCGTGTGTGTTTGCTAATGCCTTTGCAGCAGCCGAAGCAGCGATACAGATCCCTTGCCAAATACCCTGCCCGCTGTGAAATTAGTTGGCAATGATAAAGATAAGTAAAGTAAAATATGCGACATTTGCAAATGTTTCAACCAAGCCCCATTGAATATGTCTTACGCCATTTTGTTGCTACAATTTTTCTTTCCACATTTCTTTTTTTTTTTGCCTTTTGTTTATTTTATTTTTTTGTGTGCTTTTTACGCTGCTGTCGCCATTGTTGTGTTGTCTGGTTAGCAACAATACGGATAGGATTTTAGGTTTAAGCACCATGGCAGAAGGAGACAACACACAATTTTATTATGCTTATTTGTGTATGCATGCATATATAAATTCATATGCCCCACACATGCACACATAGACTAGTATAGGTTATTTGCATAGAAAGGCCATAAGTGCTACTTGAAACTAAATACAAATGTTCGTAGAATGCCCAGTTGGATATACGGAAATATTATTTATCATAAGAGTCTAACGCAACAAAAAAAAGTTCTCTTCTTTATTATTGATTTTTTTCGAGCACTTTTGTTATAGAATCTAAATAGAAAACACACACAAGTTTGAATAAATATAGTTTTATTCAATGGTTTTTTGCTGTTGAAATATTAATTTGCATTATATTCGATAGAATGTAAGCGATATAGATCTGGCTACACCGTTCGAGAGCAATGAATTCTCTCTCTCTCTCTCCCTGTTAGCTTGTAATTACACACTTACAAATGGGTAAAAAAGGGTATAAAGGTTTTTGTGCAAATGTATGTAACAGGGAGAAGAAAGCTTCTCCGACCCCATAAAGTTTATATATTCTTGATCAGCATCAACAACCGAGTCGATTTAGCCATGACCGTCTGTCCGTCCGTCCGTCTGTCCGTATGTATGTATGTATGTACGCGTCGATCTCAGGAACTACAATAGCTAGAGTCTCCAGATATTGGATATGAGCTCTCCTAATCCCTTGGCAGAACAAGTTTGTTTCAAATTTTCGATAACTTTTCGGGCTTACGATATACATATGTAATCGATAACAAAATACTCTTGAATTTAAAAAAATTAATTATGAGGATTGAAACTATAAACAAAATAATAAACATCTGTGAAATTTTTATTCAAGTCGGTTCAGAAACACCATAGATATGAAACCATAAAGCATTGGTTCAGTGTATGGTCTGTCCGTCTGTATGGTCAAGGGTTAAGGGTATCTTCTAGTCGAGCGTACTCGACTAGAGCCTTCTTACTTGTTGTACTGTCATCCATTGCAGACCTTTATTAAAATAAAAGCGCAGCTTTCAATTGCGATTAAAACTCCGACATTTACAATTGCTTAAATTAAATATTTTTTCCATCAATGCCCAACAAATCGAACGTATGCATATCACAGATTGCATTCGAGGTTTTGCAATCAATTGTTAAATTAAACTGTCTAAATTCATGGCACTGCGTAACAAATTAACACACACAAACGATTAGAAATTCGAAAATAAATTTAAAAAAAAAAATTCATTTGTATACATAAATATTTATGTGATGCTGCCATAAATCTATTGAGCTAAAAGTGCAGCTCCAACTGCTGCAGCAGTTGCTGTCCAATGGCCATTTTCTATGTTGTCGTGGCAAAGCATTAATATTGTATTTTCAATCAGAAAAATATGTGGTAACATGTATGTACAAGTATGTATATGCAGTCCATAATAGAAGATTATTTGAGTCATGCAATAGCCACATATCAGTATCTGGTTTCACACGTGCACGATATACAAAAATATTTCTGTTAATCTAGTCAATTACACAATTTGAAAGCACAATTGATATTTAGAACTTTCGACTTATATATACCAATAATAAAAAGCTTACTTTTAGTAGCTTTATTAACAATCTCTGTGGATCTCAGATTCTCTCAACCAATTTGAATAAGGTTTTCACAGCTTGCCTCCATTGCACTATGGGGCATTTCGCCGAAAATCGGCCATTTATTAATAACTCAAGAAAAAGGAAAGATATTTCGATTTGGTTCTTTGCTAAATATTTTTAAAAATCAGAGAAAGGTTTTATAGAAAGAGGCGTGTCACCGCCCCTTTATTCATTATTTTATTGTATGCAAATTTCTAAATTTTAATTAAGAGTATTATAATGATACCATAATACCTTGGCAAAAAACAAAAAAAAATCTGTCAACTATATCCTATAGCTCTAATAGAATCAATCGGTCGAAATACGGGTTCTCACATAAAAACTTTGTTATTTTTTTAGATATCTTCACGAAACTCAACAAAAATATGTTTTATTAAGCTTTTCGTATTTGTGCAAAATATGAGCAATATCCGATCACTATATCATATGGCTCTCATAGGAACGAACGAAAAATAGTTTAATAAATCTGCGGAAAACTCGTTTCTAATCGTAAAATTTCAGTTTAAAATTACAATTAATAAAAATGTTTATGATATTTTTATGTTATTATAACAAAACAGCATCATTAGACTTAGTTAGGTATTTCAATGTGAGCCACATTTTTTACAATTTTGGTATTTTTACACTCTTTAAACCTAAATTTCTCATAAAAATGCAAAAAGTGCACATTAATATTATATGCCATCTACAAAATAGTGGTAAGCTTTTAGCTAAGAAGTGCTAACAATTTTGTATAAGTCTATGCAAAGTTGAATTTTATATCTAAAAATTTCCAGTGAATAGCACTTTTTAAATACACAAGAAAAAACAAACCAACCACCAAAATGAGAAACAAATGATGCAAAACGCATTGTAGAAACCCATATTATTCAATTCCAACACCAATTTGTTGTTTGCTGCTCAACGTCTATATTTTTCGGTGACAACAGCTGACTTTGAGTGTTAATCACATAACAGAGGGTCTGTTAACTTAACCGAACTGTTATGGATCAATAAACTTTGATTAATTTACAGCAATAATTAAAAGTTTAATGATTTTAGCACATGTAAAAATTGATTAAATACCCGATTTTCGGCAAAATGCCCCATAGTGCATTGGTTAACAATCGAAGCAAGGATCAATAGTTAAGAGAACTAACGCGATCTTGTAAGTTTTGAGTTGTTGTTCAAGAAGCTTCAGCTTGATTATTTCAACGCCCCGATGTTAGTTTGAGTATATAAAAGACCTCGTGGAGACTCCCTTTTATTTATATATTTATTAATTTTATAGCCTTTCGTCCTACTCTTTTGATACCAATCTCCAGCCGATTCTAACAATACACTATTTTAAAATATTTTAGGTTGAAGCTTAAATAATAAATTAAATGATTAAAAATAAAACTGCATTATTGTTAAATAAACAATTTTCGTAAATAACTTAATTTGGAATTTGTTGTATTATATTATTAACAGGTTTTGTGTATTGATATATATAAGTTAATAAATAGTAGCTATAAATGATATATCTCTGCGGAATTTATATATTTCTGATCAGCATTAACGGCCGGCATTATGCACCCATTACCGTCTGTCTGTATGAACGCATAACAAACTATAGAAAAATAATAAAAATCTGTTAAACTGGTTAAGAAATACCGGAGATATGTGATTACAATTTTTATCGCAATCTTTCTTGACAATTGTGTCGCCTGCGATAAAAAAAAGCACAGGTACCGTAATTCCGCTGCTGTGCTCTCTTATTCAGCAGAGAGAATGCTCCAGAGCTTTGAAGCCGGATCGCAACCAGCTTCATACTCTCCAATAAAAGAGCTTTCAAAACGACTATATAAAGTACATGCTTAGGTGACAGCGCTCTACTGTTTTTTTGTCAAGGCTTGTAAAAGTTACACCGGGCTGCCGAGTCGCGAACTACCGAAAGAATTTTAACACGTGATCGCGATGCACAAGATGGTGCTTCGAAAAGAGTAAAAAAGAATTTGAAACAAACATTTACAATTAATTCGTCATCCAATCGATACAACCCGATAACCTTGTGTGTGAAACCAACCAAATTAAATTCAAACAACAATGACAATTTTGTTCACCAACTTGAGTTGGATCCAACTAGGAGATCCAACTAGTGGATCCAACTAGGAGACGCACCAAATCACCACGCGTTTGTCAACGCAGGCCCAGTAACGCCGGTCTAATTTTTTTTGGACCAAACCTCGTCTATAATCTGGTCCAGAGCAGCCCATCCCTTACTCGCAGTGCCTACAAGAGCAAGCGACATTTGTGCTCTTAGCCCTTGCATGGCCTGGCACCGTCCACCGACGCCCGGGAGCAGCTTCTTTCCATGATGTCCAGAGGAGGCAACAAATCCGAGGGAGACCCGCAGTGAAGACAAAAATCTGCATTGCCGATCTAACTTTCAGTTTTTTTTTATATCTCTAAGTATCTATGTAATGAGTGCAGTGCAAAATCAAAAGAAAAGAGAAAACAATGCCCGCTTCAGTTAAGCTCTCTCTTAGTCTGTATGTAGTTCACCCATATATACGTATTATTATGTTATTACGTAGGTTACCTCTCCGATTTATCATTCATTTATCAAGAGAACCTATGCACAAGTGATTAACATTTATATATATTTCAAACCACACCTTTTATTTGATTGAAAATTATGTAAAGTGATAAAATGAATTAACAAAAACCAAAAAAAAAAAAAGAAAAAAAAAAACAAACACACATTAAAAGCAACAATGGACTCTCTCGCTGGAAGGCCTTTCATCGTCGGAGCACCATATCTGTGTAAGTACATAAAAGCTATGGAGAAGCAAGCTCTCTTACTCGTTTTACACATTTTCCAATCAAAGCTTTAGACATCAGTATATATCCTATAGATATATACTATACTATATTTGTGTTGTTGTAATTGTGCATATGTTCTGTTACAAAAAATGAACTATAAGTTTCCATTAGATCTGTTGGAAATCATCAAAAGTAAATTTTTATTGCTTTTGCTTACACTCCCTTAAAAGTTAAGCTTGACTAAATGAAATAAATACCACATAGTAGTAATATTATTAGTTATCAAACACACTAAAAAAAAAAAATGTTCAGTGCTTTTGAATTACAATTTTTGTAAACTTGAATTTCAATTGAAAAAAAAAAAACAACTGTTAAATAAATTAAGTAATGAAACTCAATCCTACCTTTGTTATATTTTAATAAATATATTATAGTATGCTCGGCTAAAGTTATTTTGTCCTGGTGACATGGTAACATAAACGGTAGTAACGCAACAACAGCCCGCTATATAAATCCATGGTTGGGTAGAGCATAGAAAGCGGTTGTCAACCACCAGCTCAGACACCGCCACCACCAGTTTTATAAAAGAAGTCATCCGTTTTTTAAGCATATCGGTCCATGAGCCACAGCTCGTCTAGCTGTCTCCTGTTGTTGTTAAATTATTTTTTTTTGACGATATTTTGCGTACTTGTTTCTTGTAGTGTCCGTAGGGATCCTAAATTAAAACTTTTGTACGCTAGAGTCAAGGAAATAGCAAAAACCCACCCCATCCCGCAAGTGCTACGGTATTACGGGATCCCGCTCGCTATACCCCCTGTGCCTGCTATTGACCCCCTCGCTCACACCAAGTCAATACATGCAATCGAGAAAGATGGTTACACTGCTGAACAAACTAAAAAGGACTCAAATAGCAAAAAAGGTCGAGGCTATGCAAGTAATTGCCTTATTTTTAATTTTTAATTGCCTTATATAACAGGAAATGTCCGCATCGAAATGCATCGATTAAGTAAATGCGTATCTGTTAGTATGTGGGTGTGTGCGTGTGTATGTGTGTCAATGTTGTTGGTTTTTTAGGCATCAACAGATTTTTCATTTGTGGTTTTTGTCATGCACAGCGTGCACAAACATATATGCTATGATTTTGGATATGAACTCTCCTAATCCCTAGGCATGACAAGTTTGTTTAAAATTTTCGATAACTTTTCAGGTTTACGATATACACATGTAATCGATAACAAAAAAATCTTGAATTTCAAAAAACTTAAAATGAGGATTGAAACTATAAACAAAATAATGAACTAAAATAAATTTCATTAAAATCGGTTAAGAAACACCGGAGATATGAAGCCATCAAGCATTGGTCCAGTAGTACATGTTCATATGTGTATGTCTGTCAGCCCGACCGTCTGTCCGCCTGTATGATCAAGGGTTAAAGGTATCTTCTAGTCGAGCTTACTCGACTAGAGCCTTCTTAACTGTTGTTTTTGCTGTTGCATATATGCGATGGGATTATTTCTTGTGGCATGTGACCTGGTTTGCATGTTCATTATGTTGTTAGTGGTATTAGTTTAATTGCAATTGCAAGACAAATCACATTGCATTTAGCTTTGTTGCAAACTTCCTTTCACGACAATACACTCAGAAAAAACACGTTCTTAAATAAAGTCCATTGGGCTTGGTTTTTAACTTTAACAGATCTTCGTTTTTCGTTCTTGAATCAGAACAATGGTTATAATTAGTTTATGGTTTGGTATAAATGAATTAATTTCATTTTATTTGTAATAAATTGAGGACAATTGTTCTCGGCGCAGGGGCTAAGACATCCGATAAATAATTCGATTCCCGGCTATGGCAAAGAACTTAAATATTATTCTTTAAGAATTAAACAAATATATTTAATATATATTTTAAATATTGCTAGCACAGTCGGCGTGTGAGTATGGTAACGAATTAATAGTGTATAAGGTGTATTTTTTTCTGAGTGTACAAGGTACAAGGCAAATCTTCTCCAAATGGAGCCAAAGGACAGGACCAAATCGGCCGGCCAGAAGGTGTTTATTTATACAATATTAGTCGAAAGCAGCTGGACTGACATTTGCTTAGACACATTTGACTCGTCTGTCTCATTAGAGCCACTGTCCCTAATCCTTGACCCATTAGGGATATGCATTATTAACGTATCGATGGCTCCTGGTTTTTGGTCTTTGTGCTTGACCAAATATAATTTTTAGTGTTTGTTTTCGGCTAAATAAGTTATAAAATGTTTTCCGAGTTTTCCGTGTCACCACATTTAATGCTGAGTTGAATCAAACTATAGAAATCAATTTGTTTTCAATTTTAACATTGGTCAACTGAAAACTTTTAATTTGACATTGGCCAAACAATATTGAAGCAATCAATGATTGTTTGGTTCTTAACGCCCTTCAGTTTTAGTCCGGCTCCGAACTGGGTTCGCTTAATGGCAACCATATCGTTGACGCTGTACTCGTTATCTGGCTTTCTTGATTTATTAAACGACTTACGGTTTTTTTTTTGAATCGACAAAATATTTTCCTTGACCATTTGCCTTAATTCATCTTTCTCTTTTTGTAACTCAACTACAAATTCCTCGTCTATTAACTTTTGAAGTTCATTGTTATATTTCAATCTTAATTGTAAGCCTGTAAGAATTTTAAACGGAGATACCTTTGTGCTCCTCGGTGGAGTGGAATTTATAAATTGTTGTACTCTTCTAACATGCTGCACCATTTTGGGTCTGATGCGCACAATTTCGTCAACACCGCAATTATAATCCTATTGATTCTTTCAACTTGCCCGTTTCCACGAGGCACCCCTGTTGCTATAAGTAAATGCTCTATACCTTGCTCCTTGCAATATTCTTTGAAAATATTAGCAGTGATTTCAGTACCTCGATCATTAATAACTCGCTTTGGGTTGCCAAATACTTCGGCCTGCTTCTGCAACTTATCATCAACTTCGTTTGCTCCTGTGCTTTTTGTTGGGTACAACCAAACAAATTTTGAAAAACCGTCAACTACTACTAAAATGGGGTTATAGTGTTTTTTAGATAGTTCCATTGGCGTCATATGATCAATATGATATGTTTTTAAAGGAATATCTGACTCATCGATAGCATTCAATAATCCTTCCGTTTTGCCACACTTGGAATCACCTATAATGCATTCTACGCACGATTTAATGATTAACTCAACTTTTCTTGCTAAGTCTAGAATAAAATAATCACGTCTTACTAATTCTATAGTTCGCTTAGCACTAAAATGTCCTTGACGATGAGCAGTAATAATAATTTCATCCTCCATTTTGAACGGTATGACTATTAATTCATTGATTGGATTCTTATGTAAAATGTCATACTTCAAATAATAATCATCATAGGTAGATGTCTCTAAAACTTAGCAAATTGCATTTATCCATTCATCCTTTCTCTGGGCCTGCAATATACGATGTTTAAGCGAGTGTTGTAACAATAAACAATACACTCTGCTTAAAACATCTGCATGCTTCATATTTGCCGTGACCGATGTTAAATTTTATAATCGAAATCTTGTAAAAAGATTGCCCAACGAGAAACTTTAAGGGGAACATCTTGTTTTTTCAAGGTCATGGCAAACGCGTTACAATTTTGATCTTCATACCCAGCAAGTAAATACGCCACTTCTTTAAAGCCTCAACTATTGCAAGAACTTCTAATTCATATGATGGGTATTTTTTTCAGTTGTTGGAAATACTGGTCTTCAGAGTTCTTTTGCAAAAGGACTGCACCGTATCCGTACATACTTGCATCGCAATGCACTTCTGTTTCGGCTTTTTGATTATACAACCTTAACACTGGGGAACTTAATAAGCAATATTTTAATTGCTTGAATGAAGCTAACTCTTCTTCTCCCATTTTAAATGTAACGTCCTTCATCAGTAACGGTCTGGCACAGGACGCAAAATCTGCTTTCTTATCTCGAGGAACTGGAAAATTCTCTTCCGCTGACACCTTTTCTACTGAAGGTTTTATTGTTGAATTCTCTATTATGTACCCAAGAAATTTTACTTTGCGACATAATATTTGGCATTTTTCCCATTTAATTTTTAATCCTGCCACCTGTGCAACGTTTAAAACTTTCTGTAATTTTTGAAGACCTTCCTCTTCATCTTCTGAGGGAATTATGATATCGTCCATATAAAGAAATATCGTACCTTCGTCGATCAACTGCCTCAGAGCTGCAAAAATATACCGCATAAATACCGCCGGGGAGTTAGAAATTCCAAATGGAACAAAGCAGAACTCGTACTGGCCTTTAGGTGTTACGAATGACGTATACTTGCGGGAATCCTCCCCTACTGGAACATGGAAAAAGCCGTTACGTAAGTCTAGAGTCGTGAACACCTTTCCTTTTTGCAACTTGTGTAAAACGTCGTCTATCAAAATCATCGGAAAATTATCACGAATAATTTTCTCATTAAGCTTTCTATAATCGCAACAAAGCCTTTTGGTACCATCTTTCTTTGACACTAATACAGTGGGAGATGCATATTCTGAAACGCTGTTACGAATTATCCCTTTTTTCAACCAATCTCTGATTTGCTTGTCAACTTCTTCACTATCCACGTATGATAAATGTCTGGGCCCCTGATAGACTGGAACTTCGTCGGAGAGGATTAACTTCATTTCGATTGGACTTGATTTCGGCTGCTCTGGCTTATAATCCTCAATTAACTTCTTGACCTTTGCCTTTAAATTAATGTTTAAGTGAGAAATGTCTACTTCTGGAATTATCTTGTTACTGATATCGACTGTTTACAGTTGTTGAAAAGCGTTTTGTAATTCAAGAATGTTCGACTTTTGTTCTATATGAGCTGACTCATGATTTTGTTTTTGATCAAGCTTCTCCGCTGCTTGAAAAACTACCCCCTTTGAACTAATCGATGCATTCACCACATTCAAAATATCACAACCGATTACTCCGTCGTACAGACTGTCTTTATCACGGACGACATGAAAACACATTTTGATTGGAACACTATCAAGATTTGTTGAAGCTATGAAAGAACCTAACGTGTAAATCTTTTTCTCACCCATACTAGACAATTCTTTTACATTCGACTTAAGGGCAACTGGGTAAACTTCCTTGTAAATTGTTTCTCGAATACACAGGTCGCTGCCAGAATCAAACAAAGCTGTGACTTGCTTGCCATCAATAAAGAATATTTTAAAAGCGCGATTGAAAAATCGTGAATTACTCTTGCCTTGATTATTGTCAGTCTTTGGCCTTTGTTTAGGCTCATGACTGGAACAAAATCTTTCATATATCTTCATTTTTTGTTTAAACTCATTTAGGCTTGTCGCATTATATTATTATTATTCTTGTATTCCCTCTATAATGTAACCCATTGTACTTTCTTCGTGTAGCTTGTAGTTCTCCGTTGTAGTTCTCAGCGTCTCTGCTTGTAGCGTTCTCGTCGCTCCAACGTACAAAGTATTCTCTAGCTTCTGAATACTTTCGCAGAATGTCGCCTATTCTGCCACCTTAACATCTACGCTGTTAGACGATACCGACTGCGTAGAACTTAATCACTTTGCATTTAATTTGCATTAGTTGCAACCTCCTACATCAACGCAATTAAAAATTGTTAGTTGCGCTGAGCTTGAGCAACTTTGCCAACTTTAAAAAGCACTTTTTGTCACCGAATTTTACTTTTTACTTCGCTGTGTTGGTCCTTATGTTCATCCCGGACGAGCCCCCAAAATTGTAGGACTGAACGTTTAAAGCCACATAAATCAAAACAACTTCTTTGATTTAATAGATAAAATAATAATTATATCGTTTATGCCGCGAACATTTCATTGTATGCGAACACAATTTCAACTACTTCATTTGTACGACCTTACGCTTTGCCGGTTCAGTTCTACTATCTTCTTACATCTTTTAGTGGTGCGCTTATACTACGATATCCTATCGATATAATATTATATCTTATAGATAGTTATCGGCATCAGTTGCTAGAGCTGCCAATCCTACATAAATAAATAAATATATTTACCTACATTTTCTGGCGGGACTGATCCCATCTTGAGCTTATTAGCCCCGAAGCAGCAACTATTGAATTGGCACATATGTACTCGATGTACTTGGCTTCACGCACGATAGCAAAATTTTTAAATTTTCGCACCAAAACGGAATTTTGCGATCAGGAAATCGAAAGTATTTGATATCTTCACCACCAACACAACTGTTTACTACACAGATTTTCATTTTTTACAGAATGTTTAATAATTACTCCACAGAAGTTAGAATTTAACTGACTCAATGCTTGCAGCTTCAGTTTGTGTACACGTGGAAAGTGTTACAATATTAATATAAAATAAAATCAAATCAATAAAGATAAAGATAAAGCTCGACCTAGCCTTAAATATTCAGCATGAAGGATTCGACTCGTCTATTGATGCTAATAAAAAAATATATATACTCTATGGGGTTGGAGATTCTTCATTTCCGCAAACCAATATACCCAACACACGTATAGTAAACAGAATATGGTTTGGTTTCAATGCAGAAGTGACATAGGAAAACGACAAAATCATAACGGGATCGCTAGGCAAATGCTGAAAGAAGCGAAAGGAGACAAACTTAGAGTAGCTGCACACTTTTAATATCCTTTATCCCAATATGAAGTTATTGCCAGTAAAATAAGTTATGTATAAATTGAATATAAGGTTAATTTATATTAATTATTTAAATTCTTTTAGTGTTAGTTATAAATTTTCAAATAAGTATATATAAAGTGCTTAATTAACTATGCTTATGCATATGCATATTGATAAAATAATAGTTAGTTTAAATGAAGGAAATCAAATTGAAATGTTCTCGCATTTTGCTAATTAATTATGAAAAGCTTGCATAAGAACAAACTACCCTCCCAAGATAGGCACTTGCAAACAAATTGAAGCAAAAGTTAAAAATTTTCCGAAAAATCTGCTACAACAAGAGAAATGAAGCAAGGCAACAGCTAACTGCCTACACTTGTGTCACCCTTTACACGAAAAAACAGCAACTGAACAAGCAAACGCAGCGAACGCGACGAATAAAGTCCGAGGCACAGCAAAGACAAAAATCAAAAGCAATGCTGATATCCGCCGCATATGTTTCTGAAAAAAAAAACACTCAAGAGCGATTTGTCCAGTCTAGAGTGGTAGAATTGTCTTTACCGATAGAAAGTAAATATATTAAGCATCATAAATTTGACCACACTCCTGTTGATATTGAAATTGTAAATGCTCGAACTTCCAGCAAGCAATAAGGAGCAGGGAGATGCGATTTGAGCTTGTTGCAGGATACATGTCAGTGAATTTCATTAAGGCAATGTGGCAGATTTATGGCACTTCATTTGGGAATCTGGTGGGTTGATAAACTTAGATATTTAAGCAATTAAGTACTATTGAGAGGAAGTTGTATTTAGACAATATTTAATTCACTAAATACTGTCATGCTCGATTCTGAGGCCAGACAAAACTCAATTAGACCACAAATCCGGCATAGGCTAAAGTTAAATGTGTGTGTGAACGTCGAAAGAAAATGCATCTTAGTTGAGCAAGCAATCAAAACCGCCAGAACAACAAAGTGCAGGGCAACACCCAATTAGTGACACAGAGTGTGTCACATAGCAGCTTAAGTATTTTTAGAAGGAACAGCAGGGGTCAGAGGGAAAGGCTGCTGATACAAAGCTGCAGCTGAAGTAAAATCTCGTTGTCGTGTGCTGCATGTTGCTGGAAAAATTGCAGGAGCAGAGCATGTAGCATGCGTTACTCAGACCCACTCAATGATTGAGATGCTGAACGCAGTTTGACTTTGCACTCGAGTTGGAGTTGCATCCAGATAGTGAGTGTGTGAAATAGTGTGGATGTGAGAGTATGCTTATTTTTGGCTAATCAATCAAAAAAAAGTTGCGCAACAGCAAAAGTGAACAAAATATTGTTACCGAGAAAGAAAGCTAGCACCTGAAAAAATACATAAAGTACACCAAAGTTGATTATTTGAATTTTCCACTTATTTTCTGTACAAAAGCATGATTGCACAACTGCTCATTATTCACCCTGTAAATTATTTAAAAAAGGATCCAACTTTAGGCAATTAATCAATTTTATAAAATGATAATTGAATGGCAGCTGAAAAATTTTTAAGTGATTAGTTTTACAGTTTCAAATATATTAATATATATTGTAGAAAATTCACATAATGTTCTAAACTAGAATTATGCATAAAATTTATATTTTATATTTATTAATTCATTCAAACATATGACTTTAAATTCATAGATGTTTGGGCAATATAATTATAGTTATTGAAATAACGACAGTATTTTGACTATTGAGCTAATAATATATATATATATATATATATATATATATATCTCCGCGATTTCGAATTCAGTAGTTAAACAATTGTTTGAGCAGTAACAACTTAAACTATACCCTATATATATTTTTTTTAAGCTACCCTCGGGTATGCCCGAATCTTCCACAGTTTTAAACTTGGATGTTACTAAATTTGGTGGAGTGACTTCCTCCAAAATCTGCACTAAGAGTTTGGATTTTACGCCCACACCTGCTGTTCACACTCGTCCCCCTTCGTCAGGCTTTTTAAAAAGCAGATGTATTTTCCACAGTTTTTGAGATATTTTATTAATAACGAATAAAAAAAACCATTCACTTTTTTTTAGCAGCTTGCCTTTTGACACTTGATTATTGGGGGTGCATGTTGTTTAATGCTCAGCTCACGGGGCACATCCTACACGCACTGTTTTGACAGAATTATTTTGTCATCCTGCTTGCTTTAGAGCCGCAAGCTTAATCGCTGGTGAAATGTCAAAACCGTACACTTAAAGCACACGGACTGCGCCCAGATTCGATAGCTCATAGTTGTGTTGTTTGCTGCTCCTGCTGAATCATTGGTGCTTAAAAAACAGCAAGTGTAATATAAACTAAGTAGCTTACAAGCCCAGAGTAAAGAGAGCGAGAGAGAGAGAGAGATAGAACCAAATTATCCAAAATTGTTGTCCTACTAAACTCCCATGCTTATTTAACATTTTGTGTGTAGGCGTGATTCTTGCTACATGCTGCAAAAACAACATCACCAACATTGCAACGAGACTCGCGTACACGCCCTTGCACCCTGTCTCCTCTAAGTGAGAATGTGTCTCTAATAACCTAACGTGCCGCTCACATTAAATATGCTAATTCTAACAGTGAATACATTTTAAGGCATGTCCTTCCTGTTCCCCCCACCGCCCGTCTTCAACAAGCATAAGAAGGTAGCTGCGTTCATATTAAGTACATCTTGTCCCTTGTTACGTGTTGTGTTGCCCGCAATGTTGCCCGCCCGATGACATTTATCATCTTAGGAAAAGGTATGAAAATATTTGTGTTTTGTATTTATTTTTTTTTTGTGAGACATTTTTTTTTTTTGCTATTTGTTGTTCCATAAAAAAAAGCCAGGAACAAAAGAAAAATTTTAAAGCTGCTATTTGTTTTAAAAATGAGCATTATTGTCTGCTAAAATATCGTATTGAATTAATATTTATCGTGAAAATGTGATTATATATTGTATGGTGTCAACATTTACTTTTAATAGCTAAAAATACCAGATTTTTATGAAAGATATCTGTGTCTAAGTAGTTCCTGGGTTATTCAGCATAGCTTTCTTTAGGTTCTTTTTGTTGAATATGCTATACTTCACACAAAACATTAATAGCATTCAAGGCTATTTTCTAAATTGCATAGCAACCGAAAATATTAGTTTTTTATACAGATTCAGTGTCAGCAGATTCGAATATTCGATAAGAAAATTCAATTGTTTTGTAATATTTAATTTCATAAAAAAATTTACTTATTTCAAGAAAAAGTTCTGTTCTGAGTTTGAGATAACAAACAACGCAAACAAAGGATTTGGAATCCTCATATCCAAAATTTGGAGTCTCTAGCTTTTGTAGTTCCTGAGATCGACGCGTTCATACATACGGACGGACAAACAGATAGACGGATAGTCCGTACATAGCTAAATCGACTCGGCTGTTGATGCTGATCAAGAATATATATACCTTATGGAGTCGGAGAAGCTTCCTTCTGCCTGTTATATACTTTTGCACAAAACCATTATACCCTTTATTACCTATTTCATGGGTTAAGGGTACAACAACGAATTGGTGACGGAGTTAATATTACACCATTGTTCTGCATAAGTTGCTTAATATTTTAGAAAGTAAATCTTATTTTACATTGACTTAAGCAAACATGTTTATAATTGTTAAGTGTAGACTTACCACCATTTTGTTGAGCTATTAATTACATATAATCTTAATGTGAACAAATTTGTACTTTCGAGATATTTTAGTTATAAGGGTTTTATCCTAAGGGTAAAAATTTCAAAATGGTCGAAATGTAAAACACACTCAAATACCTAATTGAGTCGAACAATTCTGTTTTATTATAGTAACATAAGAATATCGTATTAACTTTTATTTCATTTAATTTGAATTCGATAATCTGGAATAAAAAACAACTTAACCGGACACCTATTTCATTATTTTTGCTCTTGTTCCTTTGAGAGCTCTTTTTTGCCTAAATGTAAGCAAAGTTAAAATTATTTTTCTATAGTTTCGTGGAGAAAAATAATAAATTTTGTATGTGGGCAACCGTATTTCGACTGATCGCCTCTATTGGTAATTTATGATATTAATTATTTTTTGCAAATGTATTATCGTCATTATAAGAATCCAAGCAGCCTAGTTTAATTTATATAAGTTGAAAATCAGAAGCTTTCTGTACGATAAAATAAAGAATAAGTGCCGGTGACACCCCCCTTTTAAAAATCCCACTTCAAAACATATTGCGGGGTTCCCGAGTTATTAATTAATGCTAGTTTTTATTTTTATTAATGCAATGATTGTAATTTCTGAAAGATTTATATTTCTGAGAGTTATATTTTGTCCGATTAAGTTCGAATTTTTTTTATTATTTTCAACTGTAGTTTTACTATAAAACATACCTAATTTATAGCCAAGTTCACCAGTGGTTTCGATGCTTTTTTTAGCCTTAACCCATGAAATGGGTAAAGAAGAGTGTAATAGTTTAGTGCAAAAGTAGGTAACAGGCATCTTGATCGATGATCCGTCTATATGTGTGATCAGAAACTATAGAAGGAAGGAAAAGCTAATGACTACAGATTTTGGAGCTCTACTAACATTTAGGCAGTACAAGTTTGATTTGAATTTTCGGCTTACGATAATACACATGTAATCGATAACAATAAAATCTTCAATTTCTTTTCCAATTTTGAATGCTCGATTTTAAGGGTATCTCAGAATTTAGCTTAATTAACTAAAGACTTCGTACTTGATTCCCTCTTAATAGTGTATCCGATTTTTCAGATTTCTACCTTTATCCTACCAAGGCTGTCAACATTGTAATGTATTAAAAAGCGTCATATGAGCTTATTTAAATAAATTATATACATGCAGAGTCAGTTGAGAAAACGTTGCGTAGGATTTGCATAAATGCAAATAATTCAGCTCCCAAGTGAGCTGTGATATGGGCTTAAATACCAGCTCTAAATACATTTGAAACACCATGTGAGAAGCAGCAGCCGTTCTTACCGAGCTTACTCCCAACGGAAATTACAGCAATTGACACCAACGGCAAAGTTCAAAGTTTTGTACTCTTAGCAATTTTTTATTTTCTTTTTCGTTTTTTTTTCATTTCTGTTTATATATTTTATATATTTATGTTTTCGTCTAAGTCAAGTCATAATTTAAAAAAAAGTTTCAAGCTCAGAATCTTTTCAAGAAAAATAACTACGAATCATTTATACAAGATTAAAAAAGTAAATTATTTCTATCAATAAATATATAACTTAAGTGAACCTATATAATGTTAGACTCTTATACCGATAGTATAAAACTTATGGTTTTGTGCAATTTTCTTTATGTTGTCCGTCCGGATAAACTAAACTTTTTTCGACACCCGTAAATATAGAGACTTATTTATTATGTATTATTAATATATCTAAATTGCTTCTGACAACAAGATATAATAGGGTCTAGCTTTTATTCGAGGTATCCGTAGAGTTAATTATTCCCAATGTTACGTATCCACTGCCGCTAAATGAAAAGTTGCTGCACAGCATATTTGCTCCTTTGGGCGCTGTCAAAACTTTTGTGCATTATTTACAAAAATATACGAAAATGAGGAATATTTCTTTGGCCACTAGCCACAAAAGAAATCTAATCTTTCAAAACAATTAGTTAAATGTAGTTTTGTCTAATAAAAGTCAAATCCAGAGTCAGAAACGAGAACCAAAAAAAGCTCAGTTTTATTTTTATTGTGGCAATTGAAGATGCTCGAAAAAGGGGCAAAGCTTCTAGGGAACTTGAACTAGCAATAATCAAAAGTCCGAAGGCGCAAACAAAATGCAAAACGTGACCAGCTGCAGTTTCACACACAAACTCACATCCCAAACCCCTGTTATAGAGTAGACAGCCAGAGCAGGCATTTTGTGGCACAGAATAACTATGTGAGTGCCAGCCAAAGTGCAAAATGAGCTAAACGAAGATGCGGCCACGGATAGACAAAAAGAGAAGAGGTTAACGGGATGCTTAAATATGTAATGCAGCTGAATGCAAACAATAGCAGAAGGTAAAAGTCGCAGCGGAAAATTGGTGAAAGTGAAAGTAGCGCTTAATTGTTGTTCTAGATGGCAGGCAACTTGACCTTTCACTTGCCTCTGACCCCGTCGACAATTCCTTTAAGATAATGTTGCCTGGGTTAGTCAATGTTGGCTGCTGTTGTGGTGCGGTACAACAACAAGACCAACTAGAGTAAAAAGAAAGTGGATGCATAAGCAAATCTCACAACAATTTGGGTCAAATAGGCAAATTACATTTTGTTTGGTGGCGTTGCACTTGTGTTATGGTACCCAAGGGGAGTATGGTGTTTTTTGGTGTATTCCCACAATCGTTTGGCTTTCAACCGTTTAAATTGAATACCTTATACACCTTATTTAAGTGATTGTCTGTGTCTCTAGCTGTTTTTAACTTTCTTTCTTTGTTTTTCGGTAAATCTTCCATTCAGCTTACATTTTGAAGGTTCCCTCACCAATAGGGCTTAGCCTAATGCAAAATGAACATATTTTAAATTAAAAACATATTCTTGTGTGTATTAAAAGTGAATATTACGAAATAACAAAGCTCTCGTGCAGCTTTATTTTTTTTACCCTATTAATAGCCGCCACGTTTTAAACGAAAGTCAAAGCCATATATATGTTAAATGCACATTTCATGTAAAAATGTGGCCACAGGATTCTATAGAACTTTTGCAAATTTAAATGCAATTGAGACGCATTCGCGACAAGTCAAAAAGTCCGTCTGTCCGTCCGTCCGTCCGTCCGTCCGTCTGTCCGTCTGTCCGTCCGTCTGTCTGTTCTTATGTATGAACGCATCGATCTCAGAAACTACAAAAGCTAGAGACTCCAGATTTTGGATATGAGCTCTACTAATCCATAGGCATAGCAAGTTTGTTGCTGAGCTCTGCATGTTTACTCCTAGCGGCTGGACAACATGTGTTTGACCACCAAAACGCAATGCTGATAGATAGTGCCATAAGTACCAATCCTATGGTGAGGATTACACTTAGCGCGCGGTTGGTGCTGAGTTCCTCCTTGAATGCCTGAATGGTCTCCAAGTTGCATCCATCCAATCGATGGAGGTATGGGACACTTATAATGTCGTGGCTGGTAGTGATGTTTAACAGAGGAGATTTTGCCACACCCGGCACTCTGTTCTGGATGTTGTCTTGGTTGATAAGCAACGACCCATTGACTGTAGCTCGTTCCTCGAATGTGACGAGATATGTGCCCCGTATTTGGACTTCGGAACCATTGTCCAAGCACACCTTTGCCGGTTAAACGTTGATAACGATAATCCCATCATCCACGTACGTGATGGGCTCCAGATTGCTTGGCTGTGACTCACAGTGCACCACCACTTTCGAGTGGAGTTCGCTGCCGCATGAGCTTCCGCTGGTGAGGCGGTGCAAACTTCGACGGCGTGGGTTTCCTTTCCGCACTCCGCTATTGTATTGTCTCTTACGTAATATAACGTTTTCTTGTACGACAAGGAAAATAGTAATTTTTTTTCAGGCTAACTTAATTTTTGGAAATTTAATGATAAAATGAAGAATGTTAGCGGACTGAAGTACTTTCACGGATGAAACGGACATAAGATCCCCTATGGGGTATTGGTGGGCTCTTCAAGCCAAACTGATTTCAAGTCCGAATGATCTAAAATGTTTGGGTTAACTATGCCAATCTTTGCAAGCGATACGGCGAGCATTAAATTTTGCAACTCCAACATAAGCATTCTGTTTTTTGCTAGCAGTGTCTCATACAGGTGACCGGAGTCGATTTTGGCTGCATTAAGAATCTGATTAACAGTGTTGGTCAATTGATTGATTTGGTCCTGAATCCTAGTGTTAATTTCTATCTGCCTATTGCTTGAACTAACTAGATGCATTTCCGTAAATCTAACCTGCTCTAAGTCGTGGACATCCGGCGTGCCTGCTACGACTTTCAACGTGGAACCCAGGAAGTCTAAGCTCCTAGATACCCTGGGATGTCCCCAATATAAAGGAGATATTTGGCATGGGCTATTTGTCGGGTATCGTTCGTTCACTGAGCTTGCGAAAGTCAATAACTAAACGCATGTTTCCATTACCCGCTTTGTCAGTGCCTTTCTTATCCACCACCCATATCGGATTATTTTAAGGGGAGACCGACTTTTGGATTATACCATTCTTAAGCAGATATTGAATTTTTTTGTTAACGAAATCAGCTGCTCCCATTGGATATGGATAGAGTTTGATATGAATGGGTTCTTCACTTGTTGTCCTGATGGTTGCAACCAGGTATTGTAAGGTGATGCTTCATTGGGGTCTGCAAATGCCTTTCTACTGCCTTTTAGTACTTTTAGAAAATCACTCCTTACTGAGGAGGGTGCATCCGAACAATCCACACTAGTGAAATTGACATTAGCACAGGTGTGAAAGGAAATTTGATCAACTTATGTGCCACATTTAAGTTGACCAGAAGCTAAGCATAATGACGCCCTTGCCTGTCTTAATAAGTCGAGACCTATTACTCCATCGAACGTCGAAAGGTTCGAAAGGAGGAAAAAGGTTGCTTTAACCTTGAATAAGAACACTAAACATGTATGGGTAATTTTAGTTTCTCCGTGAATTGAAAACGTAGAGTCTACTGTTCGGACGCCTTTCAATCCTTTAAATGGTCGAATGAAGTTTTTCGATGTGCCCGTATCGATGAGGAGCTTCATGTCAAGGCCCGCTACTCTCCGCCTGACGGGTAGCAGGGATCTTCCCCTAAAAAATGTAGGCCTCTAAATCATAGTTATTTGAGGCGTTGTCGTCAACTTCTGCCGCTGCGCTAGAGGTGGCAACGGCATATGACTCTTTCCCCTGTCCCGCGCCCTGCGTGACATGGTTCACCCTTTGCTGCTTTCTATGATCGCGTGTTCTGTCAGACGTGGCTGTTCTTTTGTTAGCGCGATCTAAAGCCGGGTTTGGTTGATGAAACCTTGACACGAAAGGATCCACCTCCATAGGCTCTTGTGCACCGTTGGCTAGACTGGCCTTGCGACTTACGACTTGCTTGCTTAAGTAAGAATTCTTTGTGCCAATTGGTTGCTCGTCTGAATACTGGTAAGTTTTCTCCATCTGACGACCATTTGACTTATTCTCTCTAATTTGTCTTTTTTCTAAAAGACATAACTTTACATTTACTGCAATTGAGATGAAGTAAATTTACTTTGCACCAAGTTTGAAAATTGTCTAAGTCACTTTGCAGTCTATGACCAGACAGAAGACTTGAAGCTGACATGCATAATTTTACATCATCAGCATACATTAGTACCCGAGAATGATTTATAACAGACGGAAGGTCGTTTATAAAAAGAGTAAATAACAACGGTCCAAGGTGACTTCCTTGTGGAACACCAGAAGTGACCTGGACCGCTTTAGAAACTGAGCCATTAAAATCGATTTTCTGAGTTCTAAAGGATTGTTGGGAAACCCCAAAAGTTTAAGTTTATGTATTAAAAGGCGGTGATTTACAGAGTCAAAAGCCTTACTGAAATCAGTGTAAATAACATCAGTTTGCAATTTTTCTTCAAAGCCCTTAATAACAAATGATGTGAATTCTAATAAGTTAGTAGTGGTAGATCTTTGTTTCATGAACCCGTGCTGGCACGGTGAAATCATAGATTTACAAAGATGTTGAAGATGAGAGGTTATTAGTTTCTCAAAAATCTTTGGGATAGCAGACAACTTGGAGATACCCCTATAGTTTTTAGCATTCGATTTGTTTCCTTTTTTGTGCAAAGGAATAATGTAAGACTCTTTCCAAATTTTTGGGAAAGAGCATAGCTCCACGGACAAACTAAACAATTTATGCAAAGGTTTTAGAAGACTCTGAGCACAGTACTTAAGCACACAGCTAGGTACTCCATCAGGTCCTGGCGAAAATATGGGCTTAATATCCTGAAGTTCACAAAGTAGTGCAGTCTCTGTGATTTCCGGTATAAAAATGCTATTTGGGCCATTAAGCTGATAGGGGTAAGGCATGACGACTGGTTGCAAACAAGGGCTATAGGTCGTTTGAAAAAATGCAGCAAATAGATCGGCAATGGCCTGATCTGAGTTGGCTTTCATTTCATCAAAGAATATGTTTGATGGAAGAGTCGATGTCTTGCGTTTCGCATTAACGAAATCAAAAAACCGTTTAGGATCCTGCTGAAACTGTAATCCACACCTAGTCAGGTAATTCCTATAACATTGGTTATTGAGGACTGAAAAATTGGAACGAGCAATCAAGTATGCAGAACAAGCTAACGGAGAGCTTGATTTTCTGAAACTCTTGTAGAGTTTCGATTTACGATTTTTTAGAATTGTCAACTCTCTGGTAAACCACACAGGTTTGTTTGACCTGTTTGGCGTTCCATAAGGGACACACAAATCAAATAAAGAATTTAAAGTATTATAAAAAATATTGATTGCCCGGCCCAAATTGTCAGACCCGTTGAGGGTAGACCAGTCAGTCAGGGCCAACAGCCGAGTAAGTTTTGCAAAATCGGTTTTCCGAAATTGACGTACTCGGTTTAAACGATTTATACTGGGGCATAGCCTCCGGTAGGGTAAAGTGATCGACACCTCCAACGTTGGGTGATAGAAATCCTCTGGATAAGATATGGGTTGTGATCGGGTAATGGATGAGGAGGATGGATCCAAAACAAAAACCAGATCAAGCATTTTATTAAGAGAATTTGGGATATCATTTATTTGATTCAATGATATCCCAAGTAAAATATTTAAAAATTCATTATGAGCCGAAGGGGTCAGGGCACCAGAGTCGGGACACGAAATCCAAGTAACTTCAGCAATATTAAAATCACCAAGAACTACAAGGAAATCGCGGTCCGAAAGCATGCAAGAAACGGACATAATAGCAGACAAATGAGCATCGTAAACAGGGATATCGGAAGAAGGGGGTATATAGGAGCAAGTAACAATAATACCAACACCATTGAAATACAACTTTACAGCAACAAATTCTATATCCATAGAACCACCTACTATTACTGTCTCCGAAGAATAATCAACATCAACAGCAATAAGCACACCTCCGCCACGTCGAAGCGAACGGTCTTTTCTATGGACACAGTATCTGCTGGATACAACTTCAGTACTAAGAATGTCATGCCTTAACCAAGTTTCAGTGAAGGCGGTGACATGAAAAGCAAAGGAGTGACTGTTAAGGTATAAACAACTGAGTTTGCTACAAATACCCCTTACATTCTGATAGCCAAGTACTAAGGAAGTCGTTAGTTTTTTGAACTATCAGAATCGAGAGGAGTTTGAGGCAAAGCTACTGGGGTCGGAGATACAATCGGACGCCGATTGTCAGGAAGAGTTAAGGGCACAGCTACTTGGGTGGGGGATACAATCGGAGGCCGATTTTTTTTCCTGGCAGTATATTCATTTACAATAATGTGCTCCGGCCAAAACTCTTTGCAACATATAGAGCTAAAGTCTTGGCTCGAGACAATGATTTTAAACGACGAGATATTCCTAGTATAATTAAATTTGAACCTTTCCACCGTGAAATTGGCTTTAGTTTTGGCCTTTATATAGACCGTGACATCTTCTGATGTCAAATCAGGGGGAAGCCTAGAAACAAATACTTGTTTTTTTGGTGGAACGGCAACAAATTTTTTAATTATATCTTCCACCAAAGATACATTTTTGGGGAGTAGAATATTTGGCTCTTTGGATATATTTGGTTTGTTTAGTTGAGCTACGTCAACACTACTCACCCCCAAAGAGACCGAAGGACCAGGATTAGATGAAACGACATCCATGGGGACTATAGCGCTTGCATCCGGTATCTCATTAATTTTGGGAACTGGGACAGAAGAAATGTTATTTATTTTATTTTTATTTTTATTTTTGGTCTCCGTATTGTTTGGCTGAAATTCAGACATGACCGATCCCGATGACGGCCCAACATTGGCTCTTTTGCGCTTTGGAGAATCACTAAGGAGATTTTTCTCCTTAAAGTTTCTCTGCACAGTTGAGAAATTTTCGCACAATTTTTTCAACTGGCCGAAAACTCCCTCAAAGCCAAGATGAGTCTCCAAGAAATTTGCCATATCTTTCTTCCGCTCCAAACAAGACCAACACGGCCACTCTAAGTTAGTGGTGCCCATCAAATCGATGACACGGCCGTTAAGACCAGCACATTTTTCATGTGCAACATTTGGGCACATCCAGCAGCCAATAAAAGCCATCTTTGTATTGGCGCGAACTTGGCAGCCCTTGTAACAGCAGACAGACATTATTTGATAAATTTTCTTTTTTTTTCAAATAAACAAAAAAAAAAAATAATAAATAAACAAAAATACAATAAATAAGAGAGCGACAAAATAAAAATCAAAAAATAATAATTTTTAATAAATGATGGAAAAAAAATAAACTGCTTAGGACCACTCTAGGGTTAATTGTATTTATACGCTTGTAACTACTCACAAAAACGAAAACACAAAACAAAACGTAACGTCGCGAGCGCAGCAACCGATAGCAACAACAACGGAACGATTTTAAACCGGGACCAGCACCAACACAAAAGAGCGCGTGAGAGCCAAAGAACGGTTATTATGCACAGAGAGCGAGCACAGAAGAAACTAAAAGAGTGCAAGCACGAAAACACAAAAACAAAATACTAGCAGGGCAAAGCAAACTAAGCAATAAGCTTTGACTGCAGTTCGTTGTTGTATTCTGGCACTGTCAAAATAAATGCAAATAACTTATTAAAATTAGTATTCAACACTTGGGTTTATAAAACCGATTAAACCCAAAGTCACAATACTATTTATTTGCACAGAGTCGCGAGTTAAAAACAAGATTAAACACACAAAAATAAAAAAAAAACGAAGAGCACAAAAAAAAACACGTCCGTTGCTGAGCATAGAGCATACGCATTGTCGGTTTTGAACAGCTTGCTCGGTATTTAATTTGCTCAATATCCATGTTACTAGATATGAGAAAAACTCTGGGTACTTTCTTTAAGGTTGGAGTCTGAAAGTGGTTTAGACGTTCTATACTGAAGAAACGGTGAACTAATGTGTCTTTAATCGCTAATGAGACATGGGTAGAAGCCTCTATACAATAATATTGCAAATAAGTATAATCACTAACCAAGAACTCCATTAAATCAATCAAAAAACAAACACCCTCAAGGCAGTCTTTCGCATGCAATGGAGAGACTGGTTGTCAAATACCCAATTTGATACCAATGGTAAAATACTACTTTGTATTTTTATATATTATTATATATATATATTATATATATACATGTCCTTTAATTTAATTCCTAAATTTGATGCTGGTTCCCTTTAAGCGTTGATCTCCTTCTGTGTCGTTTCTCCGGCGCAGTATACTCAGCCAATTGCGTGGCGGAGAAGTTCCGTTGCCACAGAACTACAATGAAGTTCACTGAGGCATTGCAAAATCATTTTGGCTGGCAGCCATGAATGCAGAGTAGATTGCATTAGTGGCAAATGGAACATGGACATTGGTAGACTTACCCAAAGGGCAACAGGCTATTGGTTGCAGGTGGGCACACAATAAAAAGGGACAACAACGGCGTGTCTCAGCGCTACAAAGGCCGGCTGGTGGCAAAAGAATGCTTCCAAAAGTTTGGTGTAAATTACAAGGAGACATTCTCACCCGTGTGCCGAAGGATACATATATAGACATGGGCAACAGACATAAAGTATTGCAACATAAAGTAAGGCAATCTATGGGCTTAAACAAGCAGGAAGGTTATGGAATCAGAAATTAGATGCTCCACTACATGGAATCGTTTTTATCCCGTATGCATGCCAGAAGGAGATAGACTTATTGCGGATCAAGTGAATGTTAGCGATGAAGTTCGAATGTGTCGACATGGGTCCAATAAGAATGTTTTGGGCAGGCAGATCGAGCGAGACTGTGAAACTGGTGACATAAACGTGAGCCAGGTGTTGTACATCAGGGATATGCTGCAGCCGTATAAGATGGAGCACTGCTGGCCAGCAGCGACGCCACTGGATGCGGGATTCCAGGTGGCGTGCAGCAAAGAAAATTGCGTGACTAACGATGTAACAACATATGATAATGTGGGTAGCATTAAATCGAGGCCAGATATCTAAGCCTGAACCACTGTGCCGCGGCCCAAAATTTGCTGGACCAAACAGTCCGTGAACGGTCGGCGGATCTTGCAATAATCAGCGAGCCATACCGTATGAGCGAAGGTCCTTGCATTGCCATGGACATAAAGAAAAAAGAAAAGTGGCACTGTGGTCCTGCGGGAGCTCCGTGACTCCGCTGCTAAGCGTCCTGTGGGCGAATTTTGGATCTACTCCGCCCACCTCGTCTCGAGGAGAGCTCTTCGAGTCCAGAGGAACTAGCTAATGAGACGATGCTGATGATCGATCGGCGGGGCCAGCATAGCCAAGAACAATAAATACCAGAGACACCACGTTCCGGTGTACTAGTGGAACGACCACATCGCCGAGACTCGGAGACTCTGCAACCTCGCCAGACGCCGATAGCAGCGCTCACGGGACACGCCATAGTGGCATTTTCTCTATTTTTATGAGATCATCTCAAACCGCCACTCAACTATAAATGGCGCCAAACAACAAAAGCGAAACAAAAAATCACTGCCTATTTTACGGCATAAATATTTTGACAAGCGCACTTCGTAGAACAGCACACAACTTAGAAGTATTAACCAATTGCCGAATATCATGTTGTTCGGGATAGGACAAAGGGGAAATTGAAGTGATCAATTAAATGAAAAGTTAGAGGAAATAAATGTCATGCCAAAAAGGAAAAGTTTAGAAGAAATGAGAGCTAATACAACGGAGAAGCAAGAACAAGCTTAAGCTTACAACAAAAACAAATATGATTCTAGGAGAAAAGAACCGAAAAACTATATAAAAGGTGACTACGTAATGGTAAAAAATTTCAACAGCACAATTAGGGCATCCAGAAAATTAATACCGAAGAACAAAGGACCTTATATGATAGCGAAGGTTTTAAGATATGATCGATTTTTATTAAAAGATGTTGAAGGTTTTCAAGTATCCCGTAACCCGTATCAAGGTGTTTGGAGCGAGCAAAATATAAGACACTGGTTGGAAAAAAATAAAATTACAAAATAAAGATGTATATTAAGTTAATAAAAATGTCTAGAATAAGTTAAGCAACTTAGAGCAAATTGTAATTAAAGCATGGCTGATGCAGAAGCAGTGGTTAAGGAGCATGATGGTCGGGGTCCTGGGAGACCAAAAACGAGTAAGAGGGCTCTAGTCGAGTACGCTCGAGACGGTCGGGCTAGCATATGTACGTGTACACTGTACCAATGCTTTTTTACCCATTTCATGGGTTAAGGGTATAAAAATACGACATATTGACCAAAAATCAGTCTAGAGTCAAGCACGAAAAATGTATAAGAATGCTAGAGTTGCATTAATTATGGATTAATTGTTAGAGTAACATAGCTCGCTGAGAAGTAGTGTTAAGAATATCGAACAGACAGCAAACTGCCTGCATGCAACTGAATGTAAAGTTCGCAACTGTAAGTGTTTCGATTAATAAACAAATTATTTCCATTATACACAAAGTAAAGTCCACACTGAAATCAACGATATAACTAGTAAGAAGGCTCTAGTAGTAGCCGTAAGCTCGATTAGAAGATACCCTTAACCCTTAACCATGCAGACGGTCAGGCTGATAGACATACACATATCGCTGTGTACTTCTGTACCAATGCTTGATGGTTTTATATCTCCGGTGTTTCTTAACCGATTTTAATAAAAACTTCACCGATTTTCATTATTTTGTTTATAGTTTCAACCTATTTTTTTAAATTCAAGATTTTTTGTTATCGATTTCATGTGTACATCGTAAACCTCAAAAGTTATCGAAAATTTGAAACAAACTTGCCATGCCTAGGGATTAGGAGAGCTCATATCCAAAATCTGGAGACTCTCGCTTTTGTAGTTCCTGAGATCGACGTGTTCATACATACGGACAGACAGACGGACGGACAGAAATGTATAAATCGACTCGGCTGTTGATGCTGATCCAGAATATATATACTTTATGGGGTCGGAGAAGCTTCCTTCTGCCTGTTACATACTTTAGCACAAAACCATTATAGCCTTTTTACCCATTTCACGGGTTAAGGGTATAAAATGTTGAAGTTACAATGCGACTTTTTAAATATAATGTGTAGTATGTTAAGCTATAAAACATCTATAAGCATAGCTAGCCAGCACAATAAATTCAATATACAGGCCTCACCCTTAAGGGAGTAAGGTCGAGCAAAAAGTTTAAATTCCTGCCATATCCGTATCACCCAATATTTTTCAAAACTTCCAAAGCTCCATGGTAGGTACATATATTACCCACCAGAATCAATATATGACCGCAAGGAAACAAAATAGTACCATAATTTCAGGTCCCAGCTTATTCGGAGTAGGTACATTATGAACACCTGCAAGCCTGATTTTTTTACCTAAGTTCGAATATTAAGGGTAGATGATTATGGGTATAAATAGACTAATTCTTCATAGTCAGGTGAGTTATATCTTGCATCTCGGAAGGAATCAGCCATAAAGAACCATGGGCAAACGAACCACCATTGAACAGCGAAAACTTCAAAAACGGCTATACCGAACACTGAATAGCTGAAATGGTCAATCTGGGGACCACAACTGTGTACCACCTCATTTGGCACATCAGGGAAAATCGGATGGGGGACAAGGACAGAATGGCACCAAACTAAATTTTCACCAAAGAGGATGAGCGAGGGATCATCAGGAAAACAAGGAAACAACTGAAGTTATCGGCTCCAAAACTGGCTCAACATGTTCAGGATAAAATAAAGAAAGAGTTTAGTGTGCTAGTTCTGCGGAATTATGATTATCATGCCCGAGAGCCACTGAAGAAACTTTTTATAAGTGCAAAAAATAAAGGCACTGGGATGACGTTCCCCAAAATCTAAGTTTTGGATTTCTGGCACACAGTCAACTTTCAAGGCGAGTCAAAATTCAACATGTGGAGCAAATGTCATGGTAGGGACATGCAAGCTGGTGTCCGGTTCTTGGTGTTTTTTTAGAGTACAGTGGGCAATAATATGTACCTTAATATCCTAAAAAATTTACTCCAATGTGCCGAGAAGCTGTGAAGCCGGAAGACTTTCCGGTTCTACCAAGACAACGACCCAAAGCATAAGGCCGGATTAGTGCAGACCTGACTCATCTGAAGCAGCCCCCACGTGAGTATTCCACCGGTTCAGTCTCCAGGCTTTAATGTTTTTGAGAATTTGTGGGCTCTGCTGGAAAACAACATCCGGAAGCACCACATATTCAACAAAGAGGATCTTAAGAATGCTCTACTGGATGAGTGGAGGAAAATCGATCAAGAAACTACCCAGAAGCTGGTATCTTCCATGAATAAGAGAAGTTATTAGGGCTAAAGGATGTCATATTAAGTATTAACATACATATTTATATATGGTCTTATACGCAAAATATTTTACTTTTTTAAGTTTACTCCCAATAAGCTGAGGTCTGTATTTTGCATATGTTTTCAGTTTTTGCTAATTATTATATTAAGGTAATATTAAAAAAAAAATAAGTAAGAACACTCTAGTCGATTAAGCTCGACTAGAAGATACCCTTAACCCTTGGCCGTACAGACGGACAGTTGGTCATGCATACACATATGGCTGTGTACTTCTGTACCAATGCTTGATAGTATCATATCTCCGGTGTTTCTTAACCGATTTTAATGAATGTATATCGTAAACATGAAAAGTTATCGAAAATTTGAAACAAACTTGTCATGACTAGGGATTACGAGAGCTCATATCCAAAATCTGGAGTATCTAGCTTTTGTAGTTTCTGAGATCGACGCGCTCATACATACGGACAGACGGACGGACAGACAGACAGACGGACATGGCTAAATCGACTCGGCCGGAGAAGCTTCCTTCTGCCTGTTACATACATTTGCACAAAAACATTATACCCTTTTTTTACCCATTTCATGGGTTAAGGGTATAATTAAAGTTAATTTTTTAAATGTGATATACCTTAAGACAAATTGGCGTTTAAGCATTTTTAAATTTGTACCTGCTTGGATATTATAGCACTTGCAATTTTTTGAGTCGTCTGTATAAATACTTGGATTTTTACTTGGTATGTGTATAGTGGAGTGCATTTTTCAAGCCAGCGAGAGCAAGTCAAATTTATTTTTATAAAATCAGATTAGCTATTTAGTTATTAATAGGTTTGTAATAATCGGTTGGGTTGTTGTTTTACTTCTACAAATCAAAAACATTTCTGAACCGAATGGCAACTATTTTAAAAGACATTTCATTATGGATTCAATTTAAAAGTAAAACCTGTAATATATTATTCCATGACCCCTGCTTTAGAAATAATTTAATTATACATTAGCTTGCCCCGAGAGCCCTTTTAGATACAATCTGAAGTTTGGAGTTGAGTTGTCCGGGTGAAGTTGTTTGCTATTAGGTTTCACCACAAAAGATTCGCATCTTATTGAGTCGCAAGATTTATGCAGCTTGCGTTTGAACTTTAATTAAATTACCACTTGACGATGCCAACTGCAATCCAGCGGACAGGACAGCTAATGCAACAACTACTTACTCAACCAACAAGATGCCACCTTGAACCAGAGGGTGGCAAATGTCACCTCCAACGAGTGAGCCAGGTTTACGCAACTCACACCAATGCGAATCAGCAGCAGCAAATATTATCTGTACCTAATGGCCAGCGGAGCGGAAACTGACAACACCAATTGTGTCAGGCAGAGAGAACTCTGCGACCGCGGGGGTCAAACATTGATATATGCCATATATTTAAATGTTTTCCCAATGTATTATACTATGCATTAAAAAATTTATCTACATTAAATCTTAAGCGCCAAACGAGGATTTATTTACAAATTTAAACAATTAATTTCTTTCTGTTTTACAATTAGTTTAATATACAGCTAACTTTTTCACATTCATTGTATTAAATTGATATTTGTCGCTCTTGTAGTTAAACGCAATTTTAATTGATAAATTACCACTTGGGCCATTGTTGCAAGAAGCTCTCTGTTGGCCAACGCTGCCTTTGCTGCCGACTAGCTTGGCAACGGATGAGTGGTCCACTAGGACGATTTAAATAATTTTCCAAGTTAACAGCAAGTTGCTAGACTTGTGAATTTGAGCATTGAGGGCCCAGCTGCTGGACGTGCTCTAAGTAACATTTACATTATCAAATAAAATAAAATGTGTGGACTCATTTAAAAAGCAATTAAATATTAAAAACACTTGTACAATTGTCGTCACGCTTACGGGGTATGCCGGCCGGCCATGGTGGCGAGGGTTGTGGAACCATCTGACTTTTGGAATTTTGATTGTTTCTTTGCGTTTCATTTACAAGCAGTGACAGGATTTTGCGGTTTTGTTTTCGTGATTATGCAATTAATTATAATCTCTTTGGATGCGGTAACTGTTAAGCAGATTGGTTCAAAATGAAAACTGGGAAAATCGGAAAAAGCGAAGCAAAAACTTCAAAACCAATTATTTACAATCAAAACGCATTCTGCTACCAACAGGGTTAACAGTATAATTTCCTATGCGACAGTCTGTCTATTATTACTGACTTCGCACAAGCCACAAAAAACAAAACTACAAAAGGCAAATAAGCAAATAAGCAGCACGATAACAGCACCCACATACAATAACCTTAGACAATAATAACAGCTTTGTCGGCTAATTTGATACACATTCCTTACTGGAACAAGAACATGAAACACACCATTCGGATACTGGATGGGTCACCAAGAACAAAATGCTCGACACACAGTAAAACAACAAAAGTCACATTCTTCACACGGGATTTCCTATCTATAACCTAAAAGTTTTTTCTCTAAATAAAGAAAGTAAAAAAAAACTTTATTAAATAAGTAAATATAAGGGGATTATAAATTTTTCAAAAACCGCATTAAATTTATGTTAAAAACTGTTCTAACTTTTAAGCTTAACAGCTGATTAAAAATGAAATTCGCCACATAGTGCAGCCCCGTCGTTTTAATACCACAGATAAAAATATCAATTTTTTTTGTAAAATAAAAATGTAGTAAGGCTTTTTATACGCTGAATCCATGAAATGGGTAAAAAAGGAATAATGATTGGGTGCAAATGTATGTAACAGACTGACGGCATTTTCGCCGATCTACATATGAACATACATACATATATAAGAAGCCGACGAACAATATTTTACAATTTGTCGCACATCAATTTCTGCAAGAGCCTAGAAAAAAGACAAACTTTCATGCCAGCCAAATTTCAGTTTTGCTATGATGATTATATGACACTAGCACACAATTTTGTCAACGCAACTGCCATACAGATGTGTAAAGATGCACATGAACTCTGATTATATGATTAAAATTAAATATGCGCTTTAAATAACCAATTTAAATGTACTTAAAATAATTAAATCATTTTATTTGATTGGGAATATTTTGCAATCATAATAGTTGAGGCAGGTCAATGAATATCCAGACAAGTGCTATGAGCACTTTTTAATGTGCTGCACATTTATACATACATGCACATACAAGTTAACCAATATTAATATTACTTAGATTAATATTTATATTTAACATTAAGATTGCATTAGATCGGCAGATGGCCGATTGTGAATTTTGAAATAGGTTAATAATATCGATGGTTGTATCAAACATCGATATAAAAATCTCAACCGATAGCTTAAGCTCATCTTTAGAATTTAAGTTTCTTGTCTCTTTGTATCTGCTGTTAATGACATGAATAAAATAATCCGAAACGAATCCGCATATAAAACCGACATCCTCGTGTTAATGAATAAAAATTCCATTGTTAAATGCAGAATAATAATAATTTACACATTCATATGAAACGATAGGAGTAAGAAATAAAAAAATTTAATCAAAGCCCAGCGTCCAAAAACTGAAACAAATGCTGAGAGACATACAGTTTGCCACTTAAGTTTTTACACATAGTGAAGAATTTTGGTTTTTTCACTTTAGACATATAGAGTCACACAGGTTGTTGTTTCTATACCCTTAACCCATGAAATGGGTAAAAAGGGTATAATGGTTTTGTGCAAAAGTATGTAACAGGGAGAAGGAAGCTTCTCCGACCCTATAAAGTATATATATTCTTGATCAGCATCAACAGCCGAGTCCATTTAGATTTCTGTCCGTCCGTCCGTCTGTCTGTTCGTCTGTCTGTCCATATGTATGAGCGCGTCGGTCTCAGAAACTACAAAAGCTAGATACTCCAGATTTTGGATATGAGCTCTCGTAATCCCTAGGCATGACAAGTTTGTTTCAAATGTTCGATAACTCTTCCGGTTTACGATATACACATGTAATCGATAACAAAAAAATCTTGAATTTCAATAAGCTGAAAATGAGGATTGAAACTATAAGCAAAATAATGACTGTAACTTCTATAACTTCTGTAAAAATTTCATTAAAATCGGTTCAGAAACACCGGAGATATGAAACCATCAAGTATTGGTACAGAACTACATTGTCATATGTGTATGTCTGTTAGCCCGACCATCTGTCCGTCTAGGGTTAATTATTGTTAATTATTTTTTTTTTTATAAGTTGAGACTTTCTAAAGTGCCGTGTTATTAACTTCGCGCCATGTGGAAAGGGAAGGAAAAGGGAGAGAAGACATGGAAGAGTGAAACAGCTGGCTGCACAATTGCTCAAATTGTCAATAAGAAAGTTAGCAAGCCACGCCCATGGCCTTCATCTTTCTGGCTATTCGGCCTGCATGGACTAAGCCAGCTTATTTCCTTTTATATATCAATGGCACACAACAAATGTCCAACGTTCTTCATTAGGCCACACGCTTCAAACTGATAGTAAGTCCAAAAACTGACTGAAAGCTGAAACTGTTTCCTTGCCTCGCATAGCAATCAATGTTTATGGAGGCACTTGGCTGAAGTGAAGTGCGCGAAGCGAGTCAAAAACCCATTACCTCGGCATTAACTTGATTGAGTTGAGCTACTGTTGCTGATGCTGCGAGATGTTGCCAGTTTGTTTTTTATATTTCTGGGTTTTTTTTTTTTGGCTGGGAAGGTGTCATTTAAGATGAACCCGGTACAATGAAAATTTATCATGTGCTTTGACCCTTAACACACATGCATACGCTATCCTCCACTACAGACCCACAAACAATCTGAAAATGTTAGCAACTAATAATCAAGGCTTAGCTAATGAAATAGGTATGTTTATGTGCATATATGCCAACATACATTCATAAGCCAAGTATATAAGAACCAACACATAATTGTTAGTAACATTACCCTTGAATTCAACATAATGGGTCAAACAACTCTTAGCGACAAATATTGCTGACTACACAGATTATCGCTGATTCCACAACATGCGCAACGGTCAGCCAACCCAGTGGTTGCGTAACTTGTTATTTGGCATAAGCGAGCAGTTGCTGGGTACTCAAGAACCTAATGCATCTGACAATACAAACATGTATACCTAAGCTAATTTTACCTACAAATATTGTACCTTTTTGTCAATAAAGTTAGTCTTTTAGTACCATCGTGTGCGCATCGAAGGATTCCCTCTCCGTAGTTCAACTAGTTACAAGTGCTAGTTGCGACGCTATTTGGTAGTCAGTTTATGTACTAAATACTTTCCTTAAAAACACACAAGCATTTTGGTGACCCCGACGTGATTACCTAAAGTTGTCAGCTAGGCGCCAAAGGACACTAGTCAGGATAACTAGGATAATCAACTCTACGTTCCTTCACTGAATTTGTGAACCAGGCGATCACCAGCTCAAAGAGTGCTCTCGTAAAGTCGACAATCAGCAGGAAACTTAAAATCCAGCTAACACAATTCACTATATTCATGTTAGTGTAATTCTATGATCCTGCATTGAAGTTGTCAACTAGACGACATATCAGTATCCAATCGTGCTTTCGTAAATTGCGTGATACTTGTGATAGTACAACATCTAATACAAGCTCTACATTCTACGTTCCTTCAGTGAAGGATTTGGCGATCTGGCTCTTCGTGCCGGATACTTGTGTTAGTACAACATCTAACACAAGCTCTACAGTTGCGATCTGGCCCTTCGTGCCGGATATTTGTGTAATCTGGCCCTTCGTGCCGGATATTTGTGTAATCTGGCTCTTCATGCCAGATATTTATGCGATCTGGCCCTTCGTGCCAGATACTTATGCGATCTGGCCCTTCGTGCCGGATACTTGTGTTAGTACAACATCTAACACAATCTCTACAGTCTACGATCCAAGCGTGCTTTCGTAAAACAGACGACTACAGCACGTTCACAAAGTTCATCAAGCGACGATATACAAACAAGTCCAACAAGCGACAAAAATCAGTCAAAATGGCATCAGAAACCATCGATGAGTTACTCGATGACCAGCAAGATATCAGCAATCAGATTAAAAGGCTGATATCGAACTACAAAAAAAAATCCGCTGAGCGATAGGCAAGGGCCGGATATCATAAAAGTAAATCTGATTCTCTAAATGAGAAATGGATTATTGTCCAGGAAAATGATGACGCCATAAGAAAATCTGGCGGGCTATCACAAGATCATGAGTACTTCGCCTTCTATGAGGACATACAAACAACAGTTCTGAAGTTCGTAGAAGTAATCAAAAGGAACGCTGAGACCATACACCAATTCACAAGCAGGAAATCTGAGATCGGTGATGGACAGCGGCAGCAAAAAAGAAGATTCCTCGCATGGAAGAAAAGGACAAAACCACAAATTTGGAAACAATACGTGGATTCCGCAAATGAAAAGGATGAAACTGGCGCGCCACCCGTCCAACGAAAACGGTTAATGTCGCCAACCATCACTTCGTCTCTGTTAATTCTGCTCCTCATGCTACCCTTGGTACCAACGCACCTGACAATACAAACATGTAAACCTAAGCTAATTTTACCTATAAATATTGTACCTTTTTGTCAATAAAGTCAGTCTTTTAGTACCATCGAATTCAGTGCTATTAACTCTCCTATCGCACCGTGTGCGCATCGAAGGATTCTCTCTCCGTAGTCCAACTAGTTACAAGTGCTAGTTGCGACGCTATTTAGTAGTCAGTTTATGTACTGAATACTTCCCTTAAAAACACAAACAAGGTAAAAAAGGGCATATTAAATTTGAGAAATTGTGTGTAACAGAGAGAAGAAAGAATATGCCAACATATGTTTCTTAGGATTCAACAGCCGAGTAGATATGCCTTCCTCCTCGGATATATATGAGTTTTGGAGTTTTTGAATATACCTTCTATGTCCTAGGCTGAACAAGTTTGATTCAAGTTATTGATAACTCTTAGGGTTTCCGAAATACATACATAGGTAACAAATAATAAGAAAATTGCTAATTTTACAAGTAGAATCGATGCAAAAACTGTATTCAAAATTGATCATCTGTGAAAGTTGCATTAAAATCCTTGAAAACACCGGAAATATGGAAAATTAAAGACAAGCCAAGCATCCAACAAGCGCCGTATTACATGTACCCTGCAAATAAGCTTGCAAACACAGTATATTTCCTAGTAGACCTTACTCAACTAGAGTAACGCAGGAAGTACGCCATTTGTTGTCATTAGGGCGCATTGCCTTAATTAAACTTTTCGCTAAGTATACTCCTACGCCAATCAGTCATTAAAATTATCTCGTTTTACATTTATCAGCAAAGTTCCTTTTTACCTTCCTGCCCATTCTGTCACTTAATTGAATGCATTGCTTTACGCATAAAATTGTTTGAACTTAAAAAGAATTTTTGATGAACGAAATAATAAAAGATCGATATACCTCTACAATCCCAAGACATATTTGGTCATGTTATTATTGGACGTAGATAGAAGCGTCCCACCTCCCGCCCGACCGACCGCGTATCACGCCGTTACGAAGAATGCGAACATGTAGACAAATGACATAAGACTAGTTTTTTAAGAGAGCAAATAGGAGTTATATGTTGCACATAAGATCCAACAGGGTTGTGGATAGCATAGTTAGCGTAACAAGCTTGAAGAGTTATGGGAAAACCATTTCTAATAGGAACTGCAAAGTTCATTTGGTTGATTAATACAGAAGAATCAATTTCACCATTTATTAGTTTATGGAAAACGATTATTGCTAGCATTGTTTTACGATTAGAAAGAGCGGGAATTTATTAGTGAAAGTCTACTATCAGCGATGAGCTATACGTAGATGTGCCAAGTCGCAAATTTCCCTAATCCACCGCCATGCGATCTTTCAGTTTTTTTTGGTGAATTAGGCGTCAATTCACCAGACGTATGTATACTGCTGCCTTCGCCATGCTGAAAAGTAGCAATAATCACCAGACGTATGCCGTATACCGGCATATACACACGTTCTGCTTCGGCCTGGCGCATGCCTTCGCCAGGCTGAATAGCAGCAAATATCACTAGATGTATGTATACCGACATATACCAACGTATACACACATTCTGCTTGGGCCTGGCGCTGCCTTCGCCAGGCTCAACAGGAGCAAATATCACTAGACGTATGTATATGCGTATGCATATATATATGTACATGTGTATGTCAGCATTTGTTTCAGTTTTCTGTTTGCTAGGCTTCGATTAGATTTTTTATTTCTTACTCCAATAGCTGCATATGAATATGTGTGTATACAAGCGTATGTATGTATACACATTAAAAAGTGCGCATAGCACTTGTCTGGATATTCATTGACCTGCCTCAACTGTTATGATGATGATTTAATTAGCTTAAAATCATTTTCAAAATACATTTAAATTATTTATATCTATATCTATCTATATATATTCATATTAAATCATATACTATACATTATAATCATATTTTAAAAAATAATTAAATTATTTATTTAAAGCGCATAATAAATTATAATCATATTTTGAATAATATTTGTCTAATTGTTACCTATCTTAAATATATAAATTATTTATTTTATTATTAGTATTTAGAAATGCTGTTTTGTTATTATATCGACGATACGTCTGATACAGTTTTAATTTAATTATTATTTATTATTATTAACTAAAACAAGTTTATTCTTTATAAGGTAGACCGTAGTATTGCAAGATTATTTTAGACTAAATTATTGGACATAAATACATGGCTTATATACCGAATTCTTAGATGATAATGTTTGCTTAAGACTAGTTATGTTATTTATTATCTATGCGTATACGGATATCATGTCTTCATCTTAGACTGTTTTAGTCCTTCTGCATTTTTTCTCACCTTATTGAACCACCAAAATACGATGCTGATCCCAGCAAGTGCCATAAGTACTAAGCCTATGATTAGGATTACACTAAGCGTGCGGTTTGTGACGAGCTCCTCCTTGAATCCCTGAATAGTCTCCAAGCTGCGTCCGGTCAATCGATGAAGGTACGGGAGACTCAGGATGTTCTGGCTGGTAGTGATATTTAGCAGAGGGGATTTTGCCAATCCCGGTACACTGTTCTGGATGTTGTCGCGGTTGATAAACAGCGACCCATTGATTATAGCTCGTTCGTCGAATGTGATGAGATATGTGCCCCGTATTTGGACTTCGGAACCATTGTCCAAGCACACTTTTGCCGGGTGATCGATGATAATGATAATCCCATCATCCACGTACGTGATGGGTTCCAGATCGCTCGGCTGTGACTCGCAATGCGCCACCACTTTCGACTGTAGTTCGCTGGCGCATGAGCTTCTTGCTGAAATTCGGCAAAAAGTTGCCGTTGGTGAGGCAGTGCAATCTTCGACGGTGTGGGTTTCCTTCCCACACTCCGCTATTACGTTGTCTCTTATACGTAATATAACATTTTCTTGTATGACAGGAAAAATAGTAATTTTTTTACAGGCTAACTTAATTTTTGGAAATTTAATGATAAAATGCAAAGTGTTAGCGGACTGGAGAACCTTCACAGACGAAACGGACATAAGATCCCCTATGGGGGTATTGGTGGGCTCCTCAAGCCAAACCGATTTCAAGTCTGAATGATCCAAAATGTTTGGGTTAACAATGCCAATCTTTGCAAGCGATACGGCGACCATTAGATTCTGCAACTCCATCATAAGCATTCTATTTCTTGCTAGCAGTGTCTCATATAAATGACCGGAGTCGATTGGTGAGCTCTTGGCTGCCTTGAGAATCTGATTAACAGTGTTGGTTATTTGATTGATTTGTTTCTGCATCCTTGTGTTAATTTCTATCTGTCTATGGCTTGAACTAACTAGTTGCATTTCCGTAAATCTAATCTGTTCTAAGTCATAGGCATCCGGTGTGCCTGCTACGACTTTCAACATGGAACCCAGGAAGTCTAAGCTCCTAGATACCCTGTGGTGCCGGCCTAACGCTTCTAATAAATCCCGGAGATGAGAAGTGTGCACGCTAAGCAATTTTCTTATGTGTGATTGCGGAAACATGTCATTCAAATTATTTTTTTCTTCTATCATACGCTTGTATTCAGAGAGATTCGCTGAATGCCTTACATAGGCAAACTCCTCCCACACGAGTATTTCACCATCAATTATAGGGATGAATCTGACATGCGAGTAGTCGGTGATGTGCGCCGATGCCAAGGACAGAAAGAAGAGAAAAGGGATTCCGAACCTGAAGTGAAGAATATTACTTATTTTTTGTTTGCATGGATGAATCCCACCATCACAAAGGGGATGCTTAAAGAGAAGACTTAATTATATTGGACGTAGATGTACTAACGGACAGTACATTCAAGTGGCCCAACGATACCAAGCACCGGCTTGTTAACGCGCGGACCCTAGCACGTAGCAACCCACCTCCCGCCCGTCCGACCGAGGGGCGCACCGCGTAGCGTGCGGTTACGAAGATCGCGAACAAGTAGACAAATGAGACAAGACTAGTTTTTTTAGGGAACAAATAGAAATAGCACTATGTATTAAGTGGGAAAGATCATTATATGTATCACATAAGATCCGAAAGGGGTTATGGATAGCATAGTTAGAGTAACAGGGTGGAAGAGCTAAAGGTACAAAATTTCTAGTGTATCTAATAGGAACTGCAAAGTTAATTTGGTTGATTAATATTAAAGAATCTATTTCACCATTTATTAAGTTATGGAGAAAAGTTACTGCTAGCATAGTTCTACGGTTAGAAAGAGAAGGAAGATTTATTAGTAAAAGTCTACTGTGATAGGAAGGTAAGTTTAGAGAGTTATCCCAGTTAAGGCCCCGAAGAGCAAAAAGCAAGAATTGTTTTTGCACCGATTCTAATCTATCCTGATGAATCCTGTATTTGGGATACCAAATTCAAGATCCATATTCAAGAATCGGTCGCACAAGAGACACATACAAGGTTTTTGTTAGGTAGGGGTCGTCGAATTCCTTCGACCAGCGCTTAATGAACCCCAAGGCACTTGATGCTCGATTAGCAATTGAAGAAATATGCTTGTCGAATTTAAGCTTTGGGTCCATTAGAATACCCAAAAGGTAATGATAAGCTTATTTTATGTTGTCCTTGTGGACCACCCTCCCCTTAATGAGGACCGTGGTCCCCAGGTCCGCTTCTACAGCCCTCTCTTCGCACAAAGGTGTGAGCTTGTTTCCGAGCCTCCTATTGGACTTTACCAAGACGTTTTCCCCCACCTCAAAGGTCCTGTTTTGCCGAGAAGAATTTTCTCTGGCTCTGAGCGCGATCTGGGCGTTTTTTATTCTAATCTCGATCCCTTCTTGTGGTTCGTCTGGGTGGGCCTGAACAACATCAACTGGTCTTTTATTGATGACCGAGTGGATTGATTTGTTGTATTCAGCTGTAGCTAACCAAATGACCTCTACCGTGTCACTTATGCCTCTATCAATTTTAAAGCATCTGGCCAGTTCCAGCAAAGTGCTATGAAAGCGCTCTACTTGCCCATTAGAGGTACTGTGTAGAGGTGGCGCGTTTGCAATGCTGACTCCGAAATGGTTGGTTAGCATAGAGGAGATCGTGTGTGAATTCAATGATGGTTCATTGTCACAAAAGATCACATTGGCTTTCGGGAAAAAATTCATTAGTTGAAGCATGGCCGGTTTTAGGTCCTCAATGGTCCTTGAGAGAATAGGCTGTACGACAGCAAACTTGGAGAATTTGTCAACGCAAGTCAAAAAATATTTCTTATCAGTGGAGAAGATGTCCACGTGCAGCATTTCCCCTGTGCACGAAGGGATTGGAGTCAATTGCATGTTTTGCAATTTTAAACAATTTCGCTAGCCAGTTTTGACATTTTCGGAAAGTAGTATTCGGAGAGAACCTGTTTCACGTTTTCTTGGGCCGATCTATGAGCTCTATTGTGCTCAGCTGTGAGGATTTCCCTCCTTTCGTCTATCCTGACTATATCTACCACTCGACTCTTGCAGTGCCAGAACTTTGTGGATGGGAACCTTTTAACTACCTCATCCTGTATCATTGCTAGAGTGTGCAGGTCACAATGGAAGGCGTTTACGGCCTTCGGTATGATTACCCCTTCAAGTTCGTTTGGTAACGATTCTTTAGAGGTGAAATTAATCGAATGGCGCTTCTGGCTCCCGAATAAAATGAAGCTGCGTTTCAATGGGGAACGTGCCTCATCAATGATTATTTGGTTCTGAAAACAATTTAACGGCTTGTCCGTTGTTTCAATAGTGTAGGTGAGCGAAAGCTCACTGTGAACCGTTGCCGCACATGATTCGGCGTCCTGTTCCTCTAAAACGTTAAGCTGCTGCCTGGACAAGGCATCTGCCACCAGATTCTCTTTGCCTGGTTTATAGAAGATCCGCACATTAGATTCATCTATGCGTGCTTTCCACCTTTTAACTTTAGCGTTAGGATTGGATTCCGACACGGCAAAGGTTAATGGCTGGTGGTCGGTAAAGATATTTATATCCTTAACCCCATACAGATAGTGCCGCAGTTTGCCGAGGGCCCATATAATGGCCAATAATTCGCGCTCATTAGTCGCGTAATTAACCTCGCAGTCCTTCAATGTCCTTGAGATCATTGTAATTGGAAGACCCTCTTGGGCCAGTACTGCGCCTATTCCGTAGGCTGAAGCATCTGTCGTTAGATCAAATGGCTTCTTATAATCTGGGTATCTGAGCATTACTTTTTCAGAAGCCAGGATATTACACAACTTTTGAAAAGCCGTTTGTTGAATTTGAGATAATTGGACCGGAATTTTCCGTGACTTGTATCTACTGACGGTTCCATTCTCTTCCTTTACTATTTCTGAAGGTCTTGCTATCGCAGCGAAATCTTTGATGAAACATCTGTAGTAATTCGCGAGACCCAAAAATTACCTTACTTCGAATACTGTTTTGGGCTCTGGGAAATCTTTTATGGCCTTAACCTTTTCTGGGTCAGTTGTTGCACCACCGCTGGTGACTATAAGCCCGAGGAAGTTCACGCTTTTTTTAAAAAACTGTGATTTTTCTTCTGATACCCTCATATTTGCCTCGTACAGGCTTTTAAGGACCAAGTCTACATGTTTGACGTGAGACTCTTCATCTTGTGAGAAGATGATCACATCATCGACGTAAACATAGCAAAATTTGCTTATTTTCTCTCGCAGTATGTCGTCAATGGTCCTCTGAAAAATGCTAGCCGCATTTTTTAGACCAAATGGGAGTCTACGAAATTCGTACTTCCCCCCATTTACCGAAAACGAAGTTTTTTCACGGTCGCGTTCTGCGAGTATAATCTGGTGGTAGCCTGACTTGAGGTCTAGCGATGAAAATATTTCGCTTTGCCTAAGTTCCCCAGTATAAAGGGAATATTCGGCATGGGGTATTTGTCGGGTATCGTTCGTTCACTGAGCTTGCGAAAGTCAAAAACTAAACGCATGTTTCCATTACCCGCTTTGTCAGTGCCTTTCTTATCTACCACCCATATGGGGTTATTGTAAGGGGAGACCGACTTCTGAATTATACTATTTTTAGCAGATCTTGAACTTCTTTGTTGACGAAATCAGCTGCCCCCATAGGGTATGGATAAAGTTTGGTATAAATTGGTTCTTCACTTATCGTCCTGGTGGTTGCTACCATCGAGGTGTTGTAAGGTAAGGCTTCATTGGGGTCTGCAAATGCCTTTCTACTGCCCTTCAGTACTTTCATGAACGCACTCCTTACTGAGGTGGGTGCATCTGAACAATCCACGCTAGTGAAATTTACGTTAGCACAGGTGCGAAAGGAAATTTGTTCAACATTTGTGCCCCATTTAAATTGACCAGAGGCAAAGCATAATGATGCCTCTGCTTGTCTTAATAAGCCAAGACCTATTATTCCATCGAACGTCGACAAGTTCGAGAGAAGAAAAAAGGTTGCTTTGATCCCGAATAAGGACACAAAACATTAATGGGTGATAGTGTTTTTTCCGTAAATCGAATGAATCGCAAACGGAGAGTCCACTGGGCGGACGCCTTTTAATCCTTTGGATGGTCGGATGAAATATTTTGACGTGCCCGTATCAATGAGAAACTTCATGTCCAGCCTTGCTACTCTTCGCCTGATGACGGGTAGCAGGGATCTATTCCTAAAAAATGTATGACTTCTGAGTCGTAGTTATTTGAGGATTCATCATCAACTTCTGCCTCTGCGCCAGAGGCGGCATTGGCATATGACCCTTCTCCCTGTCCCGCAACCTGCGAGACATGGTTTAGCCTTTGTATTTTTTTATAATCGCGTGACTTGTTAGACGTGGGTGGTTTTTTATTTGTGTGATCCTGATTTTGCTGGCGGAACCTTGACATGGAAGGATCGACCTCCATGGGTTCCTCTGCACTGTTGTGCCCTTGCTGTCTATAACTGCGCTGGCTGAACTGGCCTTGCGACTTATGTTGCTTGCTAAAATAAGGATTTTTTGTGCCAACTGGTCGTTCGTCTGAATGCTGAGAAGTTTTCTCTATCAGACGACCATTTGGCCTGTTTTCCCTACCTTCTAGGCTTTTTGCAAAGTTATTTGCGAATGTGTACCTTTCATGGTTGGACTCTATTTCTTGTGCGAGCGCCAAAGCCGAAGGCAAGTCCCTGGGCTTTGAGACATACGACTACTGTATCCCCGAGAATTCGGACAGGCATTTGACTGCGTCTAGCGGTTCGTCACAACGGACGTTATTTATTATTTCTATAGCCGTGTATATTTTTACTTCCGGGGCGACAGCGTGTGCTGCCGCCATCCGGTCGGAGATTTCATTGATTTTATTGATCAACGTTTGTTTCTCCAGCTTGCTCAGCTAAGGCTTTGGTGACCGTCGCCTGTATTAAGGATTTAACTTGCTCAATATCCATGTTACTAGAAGCGATGGATGCTTTGGGTATTTTTTTTTAAATTGGAACCTGAAACTGTTCGTCACCGTTTGAATCTGAATCACTATAATGGGGCTTAGGAATTATGTATTGGGAGAACGGTGAACTCATGGGTATTAATTACTGATAAGATAAAGACAGTCCCTGTGATCAATAGATTGCGAACAAGGATAATTAATAACTAGGAAATCGATCAAATCAATCAACACACTGTATGAATAGCTTTATAATTCGTTGCAAAAGGTAATACATACATATTTTTTCCTGCTTTGAATTTTTTTTTTTTTCTTGAAATGTGTTTAACTCAAAAGGTCCACTTACATGTTTTATTTTTAGGTATGCTTTCATTTCCTTATTAAAAAAAATCGCCGTCCTCCTTCCGCGTCGGTTGTCCCGCGAAGAGTACTATTCCTCTTGGTGATGAGTCGCTACGTATATCCTGATTCACTTTCTTCGCTGCCCGAGGAGCTCCTGCTGCTTAGGTGGTTCCACAAATTTGTTTTTTTTTTTTTTTTTTTTTTTTTTAAACGTTCAAGAGTTGCACTTGTATTTGTCAATTTTGGTGTCGAGAGTTTTTCACTATGACACTTGAGAAAAATGGTTTTTGTTTTTTACGTTTTATTGTTGAAAGTTGGAGAATTGCGTTTGTATTCGTCGATCTGCTTTGGGTCTGGACATGAGACTTTCACTTTGAAAAAAAAAGTTTTCTCTTTTTTTTTCTTTTTTTAAATTTAGTCGTGGGGGTTTCGTTTCTTTACGATACTTTCAGCCGCGAGTTGAGCGCCAATTATTTATTTTATTATTAGTATTTAGAAATGCTGTTTTGTTATTATATCGACGATACGTCTGATAAAAATTTAATTTAATTATTATTTTATTAGTAGCATTGACAAATGCTATTTAGTTAGGATGCCGACGATAAGTCGGACTTTGGTTATTGTTTGAGTCGGCGAAAGGCAGGACTCGCACCGAGTTAACTAAAACAAGTTTATTCTTTATAAGGTAGACCGTAGTATTGCAAGATTATTTTAGACTAAATTATTGGACAAAAATACATGGCATATATACCGAATTCTTAGATGATAATGTTTGCTTAAGACTAGTTATGTTATTTATTATCTATGCGTATACGGATATCATGTCTTCATCTTATCTTATTTATAACGCTGCCTGTGCTACTATCTGCTAACTGCAGGCCGCTCGACAGATGGTGGGAAAACCTATTTCTAATCATAAACATGGCTCGGGTGCATCTGCTTACTTGTGTACCTGCGCTATCTGCAGCGTACGATTTCCTACTGTTGATGAAAACGCACGTCTGGGTTCCGCATGTTTACTTTTAACGGCTGGACAACTTGTGTCTGCCAGCTATATAACAACCAGCCAAAACATACAATACTGTGACGTGGTGTCATATTTTACTTTATGGTTAACATGAAATTGACATTAGTTAACTTATATAAGATGCTGAAGAACAATATTTAAAATTTTGCCGCAAATCAATTTCAGCAAGAGCCTAGAAAAAAGACAAACTTCCAAGCCAGCCAAATTTAAGTTTTGCTATTTCTTGTCATACATACTCTCTTCACTTTTGATTCTATGACACTAGCAAACCATTTTGTCATCGCAACTGCCATGCAGATGTGCAAAGAAGCACATAAAGCAAAAGAGTATTCAAAGTGCAATTGCGTCGCGATCATTATTGCTTGTGTGCCTTCATGTAGGGTTTCTTGTCCCATAATCAACTACTACGGTCAACTACGAATACTCTTTTAAGGCAATAACAAATGCATATGACAGGAAGATGCGCGTAAACTCCGAAAGAGTATTCAAAGTGCTGTGGATGCCTGCAAATATTAAAAGAGTTCTTATAAAATGTATTGTTGCATGTTTGGTCCATCTGAATGGCCCAGCATGTATCACAAAGCACAGCCACATCTGTGTAATCCAATACGCGCTTGTATAGGCAAGCCGTGTACGATTTTTGAAAAATCAGCGGTCTAGGCTGCCTCAAACTGCAGCGTTGTATTTGTGTTGTTGAAAAGTGGATTCAATTGGACTGCTGCGGCAGCAGCATTAGCTGCTCGTCTCTTGCGATGCTGTATGGTGGTGGTTTTTTTTTTTTTTTGTTTTTATTTATTTGAATACTAAAATACTTTCGTTTGCACTATTTAATTCTGTTTATAGATTCATATTATATTTTAATTCGTTTATATGGTCTTATTACTATTAGTTTTATTAACTTTTTTTTTTCTATATAGATATATATATTTTTTTTTGAATTGGTTGGCTTTAAAAATAAAAAAAATGAATTAACTTAATCTATTTACATGAACTTCAAAAAACAAGTAATAAGGCTCTAATCGAGTAAGCTCGACTAGAAGATACCCTTAACCCTTGATCATACAGACGGACAGACGGTCGGGCTGACAGACACACTCATATACCGCTGTACCAATGCTTTATGGTTTCACGTCTCCTGTGTTTCTTAACCGATTTTAATGAAGTTTTCACAGAAGTTCATTATTTTGCTTATTGGCACCATATCCTTTTGCAAAGTTACTCTGCTGAAAGTTTCTCCTAAAAACTTCTTGTCCTACTGTGAAGGATATCATTTATCATATTGATATCATTTGTTCGCGGTCTAATACGACAAATATGCCAACATTTCCCGATTTACTGCGTGGGTATGGTCCAAGAAAATCGACAAAAAGTTCTTGAAAGAATCTCATTGGCTGACCCGTGTGCCCCATTGGAGGTTTCATAGCTCTATTGGCAGGCTTGGTGGCCTTGCAGATATCGCAGGCGTTTATAAAATTTATATACCGTCTTAATCTCTCAAGCGTTTTATTAATTCCCCCGTGCGCATGCAAGACATTATCGTGGGCTGTTTTCAGAGCGGTTGGAATTAGGGCTTGTGGCACCCAAAGTTTCCAGCACATGTCATCTGCAACTTTGGCGTCAGCCGTGTGTTCCGCTCTGCGGTAAGTATATCCGATTTCAATTTTCAGGTCGGGCAATGACGAATTATTCTGTCGGATTTTATTCTTGAGAGTCTCATAACCAGCAGCTTTGAACTCAGGTGACCCTAAATAAACTATAAGGTTATTGAGCGAGACAGATGACAAATCTTCAGTGTACGTACGTGAAAGTGCATCGGGGACAAGGTTCTGGCCTCTCTTCTTGTGTTTTTTTTGGAATTGAAAACCTTGCAACTTTAACGACGAGCGAGCTAAACTCGATCTGAGGTCTGCCTGCGTCATAAGCCACTTTAGCGAGGCGTGATCAGTGATTATGTTAAACTCCTGACCTTCAACATAGGCTCTAAACTTTTCACTGCTAACACTGCTGCATAGCATTCCTTCTCAGTCACCGTATACTGCCGTTGGCATCGATTGAGTTTTTTCGACATAAAAGCAATCGGTAACTCATCTGCTTTCCTACTTGTCTGCATCAATACTGCCCCAACGCCGGTATGGCTGGCATTACAATGCACAGCAAAAGGCTCAGAAAAATTTGCAAAACTGGAGCGGAGCACATGTGACTTTTTAAAGTTTCGAATGCCTGTTGGGCCTCTTCCGTCCATTCAAACTTCCGCTTTGCTTTAAGGGTAACTGACAGTCGCGACGAAATAGCGGCATAGTTCCTGATAACTGTATGGTACCAGCCTGTCATACCAAGAAACCTACGAACTTGCTTCACTGATCTTGGAATCGGAAAATCCTTAACTGCCGATATTTGTTCAGGATCAGTGCTAATAAGGCCATTGCCAATTATGTGTCCCAAATACTTAACTTCTCGTCGGCAGAATTTACTTTTTCGACATTGAGACTATGGTTGGCGCGAGTTAAATGAAAAGCAATAATCGACAATATTTCGAGGTGACGCTCAAAGGTATCGGAAATAATCAACAAGTCATCTAGAAGTCTCCAGGCAGTCTTGTCCCGAGAGTTTGGATCAAGCGGTATCTGCCAGAAGGCGTCCTTAAGGTCAAGACTTGTCACAAATTCTGCTTTAGCGACTAATGAGGTCCTACCTACACCTTTTTTTGAAAATGACGGGAATAACTCGATCGTTTTTTCTAGCTGGTGACGTTGAGCAGAAGTTATTTCTTTCATGAATGGGTCATTAAGCGAAGCGATGTTAAAGTTTTTAGCCATAAGGTGTAAAGGTAGTAGCCCAAAAACTGTCAAAAAATCAATTCCCAGGTATAGCTCCGCAGCTAACGAAGGCACTAAATAAAAACATAGTTTTTTTTCACCTCGGTACGTCACTTCGTTGCATAATTTACCTATAATTGGTTGGTTCTTCCCATATGCCGTTTTCACATTTGAACCCATTGGCTTATATTTTGGTTTGTCCAGAATAAGTTCGGCAGCAAGTTTGCCACCGATACAACTAATAGAAGCCCCGGTGTCCATAAGTCCAACTAAGGGTTTCCCAAAAAGTAGCACCTGAGCGTGAGGGCGTAAGTCGTTGGGTACGGCTATCATTGAATCTAATATTGAGTTAAGTTCTAAGCGACGTTTATTTTTTAAATTCAAGTTGGCGAAGTTTTGAACGGTTTGGTCTCAAAATTGGTATGTCAACACGAATGTTGGAAGTCAAATTAGGTGGTGGAGTCATATCTGGTTGAGTTGGATCTTCGGCTAATTTCTCATCTAATCGGTGTTGGTCGCTTTGCTGACCAATTGTGTGCGTGCACTGTTCTGCGTTGCGCGCGCAGCTGAGTTTTTTGTTGGGTTCAAGTTGCAGGTTCTGCAACTAGGCTTGTAGGTATCTGCTCTCCCACAGCCGTAGAAAAAGACTTTGAGCTCTGCCATGCACTCTTGGTAGCGGTGACCCTTACCGGCACAATTCCAACACGAAATCTTGCGCGACTTCTCCTTACGACAAATCCTCACCATCAATTTCTGAAATGGCATTAACCTGCCGAAGTATGGGTCGAGAAGGAGGTAGGGGTGGTTTGCCTTTAGCAACAGATTGCAAGAAAATCTCTCGCGTACGCACTAAATGCCTAAGAGCCTTCACCGAACTAGCTTCTTCGTACAATATATTGTTTTGAATCTCGTTCAACAAGTTGGCTTTTACGGTTTCCACCAAGGATTTTTCCGACATAGGTTCGGACAGTCTGTCAGCTAATGACGCTATCGAGCCATAGAAATCGTGGAACGATTCATTTGGTCGCTGTTTGCGTCGCTCAATCTCAGTCCTGATATTCCTGTCTGTTCGGTCGTCTTTAAATTGGCCACGGAGAGCTGCGCAAAGCTCTGGCCAATGAACCTCTGGTACGCTCTTATGATATCGCCAGTACCACTCACTGGCGCTTCCGTCAAACAAATTACAAGCATATCGGGCTGTTAAGTCAAAATATCCCTCCAGGGATATTTGTCAATGCTTCTACCCTATAGATGAAGTCCTCAATGGTCATGCTATTCTTCCCGGTAAACCGAATTTTCCAGTTGGCCATTATTTGGCTTACTCGATCCGGTCGGATGCCTGAACCTATTTTACTTCTACTTTGCGCGACTGCCGCAGAATAAGACCTTACACCGGCTTGCGTTTGGGATGCCGAAGGAGGTGAAAGGTTGTTGACACAGAAGTCAGTTGGGTCAAAGTATGTGTGCAAACGGGGCAGACCTTCCTTTTACCAACCTGGGTGTGGAAACACGATCTGTGAAAATTGTGTCCACACGATATTGCCAATAAATGAGATGGGAATACTATTATCTCTGCGCAAATGCTACAGTGTTTTCGGGTATCACTGGCTGTCGATAGATTCTCAACACTATGTGACAAAACCATCTCAAAAGAAACCCCAAAAGAAAATCGAGTTTTACTATATCGTAGACGCTTATCGGAACTAGAGAAAAATTATATAAACTTATGGTACAAAAATTTGTATTACCAGATAAGAAAAATAGCGATAACTGACTGGGAGTCATGCAATTGACAATGCTGAAGTCGACTTCTTTACAACACTAATGTGAGAACACGTAGGCAGGTAAAAGGGATAAAAGCCTAATTTCTATATTGCGGCGGATTACAAACACAAATATTCATTTATCCTTGTCCAGCAAATATTCATTAAAGCTTCCGGTAAACTGGTAGACTGCATAAAACAGACCTACCAGCTTGGCTTTAGTTAACCTAGTGATGATAGTTAGGGGGGATGGCTGAAGGTCAATAGTCCACCAATCCAACCTTCCACGAAATAACTAAGACAACAAGGGAGAATTCAATAAACTTTCGGTGACTCCGCGGCGGAAAATGTGTATAAACAACACATTGACCTAGAAGAAAAGATAAGAAAAGGTATGAAGGGGATGAAGGGTTGCTATGTATAGATAATCAACAGGGATGACTGCAGCTCAAATCACCGCAAACTCAATCTATTGACATATATACATAGATACCAACCCAATTACATACGAGAGATTATATAACACAATGGGGAATTCGCTAAGCCTTTGGTGACTCCGCGGCGGTAAATGTGTATAAACAACACATTGACCTTGTCCAGCAAGAGTTACATAGGTTTACCAAAGCAGACATGGAGGGATGGTAGTTATATGCAGATAATCAACAAGGATGACTGCAGCTCAATTCTCCACAAACTCAATAACATCTATTGACATATACACATAAAAACCAATTAAAGAAGCTTTCAAGGGAATCACCATGGTATGAGAAGGTAAGGGTGAGATCTTGGTCCCTTGTTCTACCTAAAGTTGGGGTTAACCGATCTAGACCTTCGGGTGCCGAACGAATGTCGGGGCCCCACGTTGGGCGCCAAATTAATAATACTGTAGCATGTAACGTTAATGCCGAGTAGATGTTATTTTCGTACTACAAGATGGATTGCACGCGCTGGCTCCGGCTGTATTATCGATAAAAGGGGCAGGTTCCATTGCTTTTGTATCTTATGTTACAGACTCGCGGGCTAACTATTATTAATATTTTATCGCGTGCGGACCACAGTAATTTACCTTAAAAAGAGGGGACGGGTGAGGTAACGGACGGACAGGACTCGCGATATTTCTCACATCAGTTATTGGTGGCGACACTCCACCTTCGTCGTTTGGCTGCGCTGGACTGATGTTATGGTCGCAACTGTGGCCCACCCTACCGTGATCCTCATATTCCACTTCCACTCGTTTGTGTGAGGATCCCTAAGCCAAACGACCTACTAAATTCTACTTCTTACATCTCTTCGCTGCATGACTCCCAAAAAATTATATATAATAGATTCATTTTAAAAGGAAAACTTACAAAAATTCAATTTATTATTAATAGGCATGGTCGGATATTTAAAACTAAATTTAAAACTATATCTAAACAGCTATTGTTTCATGTTTTCTTATCAGTTAACGATCTATATTTGTATTTACTTAATTTTGTTTAAACATTCTAATGAAAACAAAAACAAAATCAAATTCTTATTTTACTTTAGCAAGTATCTTCTTCTTTAAAGCTCAATTCAATTCAGAAAAAAAATTATGTGGATACTCGTAGGAAGTTCAAAATTTTGTACATACAAAAACCTTTTTTTTTTGTTTATTTATATATCATATAATATTATAAAACATTTTTTTTTTTATATTATTATGTGCGGTTATTTATAAATCTATAGTTTCATAATACTAATTAGTAATACATATAGGAATACAACAAAATTTGATTTTTTTTTTGTAAGGCAAAAAAAATTTATAATATTAAATTTAATGTCTAATTTGTAATTGTCCGCAACAACATTCGGCTTTTAGTTTATTCATTTAAAAAAACAATTTAATTACATTTTATCCTCCAGTGCAAAAAAACCCTGACAATAGGCTGGACGAGAGCCGCTTGACATGAGGTTAGGGTCGCGTTCAAATCTCCGCGTGGAAAGCTAGCATTTCGTGAATTTTTCTGTTTCTTTTTTTTCCTTTTTTTTTTTTTGTTTATTTTTATTTGTCTTTCTGCTTTAAGTCTGTTAATTTTTGTGGCGATCTCACTTCACACTGACCCAGACACTCCCGAAACACCACGTTTTAGTGCGGCTTCCGTGTCCGATTTTGTATAAGTCTGCGGAGTCCGCGGTTCGAATGTCCGCGTGGTCAGTCACTTTTCTTAGATTTGGAATCTTAGCACATAGTTTTTTTCTTGTTTTATATTTTCCTTTGTTGTTGTTTCCCTGCGACTGCGACACAAGTTGTTTATCAAAAAAATAGTTTTCTATCCGAATTGGCTTGTTACTGACTTTTAAAACTTGTAATTAAAAGCCGCGTGGTTTTAAATTTTTTTTTTTTGATGCGGCGCACAAAAAAAAATTTAATCGCGCCTGATTGCTTTGACGGTCAGAAGCAAAAGAGAGCGGAAAACCGATTTTGCAAATCTTACTAGGCTTTTATTCGTGACGGACTGGTCTCTCCTCTGCGGGTCTGACAATTTGGATGTGGCAATCGGTATTTTTATAACACTTTAAATTCATTATTAGATGTATGTGTCCCTTATGGAAAGCCAAACAAGTCAAACAAACCTATGTGGTTTACCAAAGTTGACGATTATTATAAATCGAAAATCTAAGCTCTAGATGAGTTTTAAAAAATCATGCTATCCGTTAACATGTTCTGCATACTTAATTGCTCGCTTAAATTTTTCAGTCCTAAATAACCAATGTTATAGAAATTACCTGAAGAATTCTTTGAAGAAATGAAAGCAAACTCAGATCAGCCGATCTATTTGCTAAATTTTGTAAACGACTTAAAGCCCTTATTTTCAACCAGTCATCATGCCTTACCCCTATCAGCTCAGTGGCTCTAACTGCTACCAAGCTGTGTGCTTAGGTACTGTTCTCAGGGTCTTTTAAAACCATTGCATAAACTGTTAAGTTTGTCCGTGAAGCTATGCTCTTTCCAAAACTTTGGAAAGAGTCATATATTATTCCTTTGCATAAAAAAGGAAACAAATCTAATGCTAAAAACTATTGAGATATCTCCAAGTTCTCTGCTATCCCTAAGATTTTTGAAAAACTGATAACCTCTTATTTTAAACATCTTTGTAAATCTATGATTTTACCACTACTAACTTGCTAGAAATCATATCATTTGTTATCAAAGCTTTCGAAGGAAAAATGCAAACTGATGTTATTTACACTTATTTCAGTAAGGCTTTTGACACTGTAAATCATTACTTTTTAATTTATAAGCCTCAACTTTTGGGCTTTAACCTTTAGAATTCAGAGTGTATATTTTAATGGCTCACTTTCTGAAGCGGTACAGGTCACTTCTGGTGTTTCTCAAGGAAGTCACCTTGGACCGTTATTATTTACACTTTTTATAAACGACCTTCCATCCGTAATAAATCACTCGCGGGTGTTGATGTATGCTGATGATGTAAAATTATGCATGTCGGCTCCATCTCTTCCGTCTGGTCATAAACTACAAAGTGACTTAGACAATTTTCAAACTTGGTGCAGAGTAATTAAATTAATAAATGGTGAAATTGATTCTTCTTTACTAATCAACCAAAGTAACTTTGCAGTTCCTCTTAGAAATACTAAAATATTTTAACCTATAGCTTTTCAACATTGTTACACTAACTGTGCTATCAATAACCTCTTTCGGATCGTATGTGCAACATATAACGATCTTTCCCATTTAATACATAATGCCATTTCTATTTGCTCTCTTAAAAAACTAGTCTTGTGTTATTTGTCACTTTCGCCCCTCGGTCAATCGGGCGGGAGGTGAGTTGCTTTGTGCTAGGGTCCTCGCGTTAACAAGCCGGTGCTTGGTATAGTTGGGCCACTTGAATGTTCTGACCGTTAGTACATCTACGTCCAATAAAAAAAAACTTCTTAATAAGTCTATACTACCCTCTTCATCTGAAGCAGTAGTCTGCCGATTAATGCGGGCCAGGCACGACTTTGTGTGTGTGCATGTGGCCATAGAGAAACAAAATAAGAGATCAAGTCAAACAGATAAACATGCTGCATGTGTTTGCTAACTGCACAGAGCAAAAATTCCCTTTATTCCAATATTCAATAATAGTTAATGAAATTTGTAAATTAGAAATTTTATATTAACATTATATATTTAGAGTATATAAGTTAAAAATTAATTTATTTTAGTGGTAGCTTATAAAGATAATTTTATTTATTAACAACGTCCTACTAACTCCAATACACTTATAAGCTTATATTGTATTAATGACATGTTAGTTTCTTGAGTGTAGCTAATTAATTACGCAAAGTTAATTTATAGTCGATACTACCCTTTAATGTTAGTCGTCAACCTGTCGATTGAAACAAAAGTCTAAAATTGCAAATCTCATATTAGTTGACGACAACAAGCATCTTGCACACTTTGCAATCAAAATAAAAAGCTAAACAATGATGGCATTGATACATTGGAATATAATTTTGGATTTTACAGCGACTATAAAAGTTAAGAATATTTCTTCTGTTATCGTAATAATATATTTAAAGCCAAATTAAATTCTTGATCAATGACTCAATGGCCTTAAAAAGCTAGAGACTTCATATTTGGATCATAGCTTATCCCCAGGCGTATGCAGAAGAAGCTTGTTTCAAATTTTCTACCACTTTTTCGACTTCCGGATTTCCGGACACCGGAGATATGAAAATAAAAGTTTAATCAACAATCATTGGTGCATCAATGACTGTAAGCAGCAATTCGTTATTTATAGTCTTAGAATTTTGTCATGCCTTGTGCAACGCACCTAAACAGACTAATGCGACCCCATAAAGTATATATATATTTTTTATCACCTTCGCGAATTGAGTCGATAGAGCCATGTCTTATCGTATTATTTTTTAAATGCAAACTATTCCCTCAGTTTTTAAGTTATCAAGGTGACACTTTTGTCAAGGTTTTGTTGCAGTTAGATCATTTGTCAAAATTGGCGAGATCGGACCATACCGGAGTTGTACTACAAATGATGGATTTTCAGCATCATTCTCGCTTGTCGGGTTTTTATATTTGCATGTTGTATTGTTGCAGTAATATATTGATGTACTTTGTTTGACATACAAACACATCGTCAGTATCTTCAGATCGCTCTATCTCGAAGCCGAAAAAGTCCTCAACTTTACTTAAACTTAAACTTTACTTAAACTTTTTACCAATGTATTGCTTGATTGCAAATAAGTCCTTCTTGTTCTGGCTCGCTAATAATATGTCATCAACATAAACTGCAACTATGTTTATTTTGCCTTTAATGTGCAATGTACATAAACATATGTATCTAAATATGGCTCGCTGCTACATGGAACAAAAACATAATTCCTTAAAGCGTCATCCATAATTCCAAAGCACGATTGGATCATGATATGTCGCCTAGTTGACAGCTTCAATGCAGGATCGTATAATGTAGAGATTGTGTTAGATGTTGTAGTTGCGCAACTATCGGTTTGGCTGACCGTTGTGCATATTATGCAATCAGCGGTAATCTGTGTAGTCAGCGATATTTGTCGCTAAGAGTTTTTCGACTCATATGTACATAAACAAATATAATTACCACAATTTCGTCACTGAACGAAACACCAACTTCTTTTAGTTTATCTATAATATTTTCAAATTCATTTACATAAGTAACAATGTTCTCACTGTCTATGAATTTCATATTTAATAACTTTTTGTATAAAGACACTTTTCTTGCTGGTCCTCTTGGCTCTTTCAGTCTTTGCCAAGCGTCTGTAGATGTATTGCAGTTTTTTATGTAGTTTAATTGTGTTGACTTCACTGACAATGTAATTGTTGCTAATGCCTTTCCCAGTTGCCGCTATCTACATATCTCCGGCTTCACATCAACATCACTTGCTATTCTCCAAGCATCAGAATGAGCAAGTTTTTTTCATCCAGCTATTGGACACACCAATCACAGCACAAATATATTCTGTTATTTTCAAAACGTCTCTAGTTTTACTGTGTTCTTGGGCCCATAACCTGTTGTTATATTTTCAGTGAATAAAGACCTTGCAGATGAAAATATCAGTCAGACGTAAAATATACTTATGCTCTTTATTCTATGGCATCACTTACGTACTACTTGTTTCATTAAACATCTTATGCGCTCACGATACATCGATAATATGTTGGTTCTAAAACGGGGCTACCAGACTTACGACTACTTACATTTTGTGCTGCATAGTATTTAAATTAATTTCAACCTTAAGTTGTAAGTCTGATGAACTTATTGAAATATAAAATAGTGCAATGTGTGAATAATGTGGATTTTTATACCCTTAACCCATGAAATAAGTAAAAAAAATGTTTTTGTGCAAATGTATGTAACAGGCAGAAGGAAGTTTCTCCGACCCCAAAAAGTACATATATTCTTGATCAGCAACAACGGCCGAGTCGATTTAGCCATGTCCGTCTGTCTGTCCGTATGTATGAGCGCGTCGATCTCAGAAACTACAAAAGCTAGAGACTCCAGATTTTGGATATAAACTCTCCTAATCCCTAGGCATGACAAGTTTGTTTCAAATGTTCGATAACTTTTCCGGTTTACCATATACTCATGTAATCGATAAAAAAAATACTTGAAAATCGAAAACTTGAAAATAAGGATTGAAACACTTGGCAAAATAATGACCATCTGTACAATTTTTATTAAAATCGGTTCAGAAACACCGGAGATATGAAATAATCAAGCATTGGTACAGGAGTACACAGCCATATGTGTGTGTCTGTTAGCCCGACCGTCTGTCCGTCTGAATGGTCAAGGGTTAAGGGTATCTTCTAGTCGTGCTTACTCGACTAGAGCCTTCTTACTTATTTAAATAAGTTTCATTGTCGAACATGCATGAAAAGTTAGATTTACACACAGCCATTTCCAGTGAGAGAGCAGGGCACCTTCTGGATCTAATACATACAGATGTTTGAGAAGAGATCACTTAGCGGGCCAGCATATTTTTGCACATTTATCGATGACCTAACTCGGCGCATATTCACATATTTTCTCAAGTCCAAAGACGAGCTGTACGAGAAATTTGTTGCATTTAAAAATATGGCAGAGCGCCAGACTGGGCGTAAGATAAAAACTGTACATAGTGACAATGGGTGCGAATACATTTGATCGTTTTTCAACTAGAAGACTAGAAGATACCCTTAACCCTTGATCATACATACGGACAGTCGGTCGGTCTGATAGACATACACATATATGTACTGTACCAATGTTTGATAATATCTCCGATGTTTCCCAACCGATTTTAATAAAAATTTCACAAATGTTAATTATTTTGTTAATAGTTTCAGTCCCCATTTTCAAGTTTTAAAAATTTAAGATTTGTTTGTGTATGTGTATATCGTAAACCGGAAAAGTTATCGAAAATTTAAAACACACTTACGGTGCCTAGGGATTATATCAAAAATCTGAGATCGACGCGATCATACATACAGACAGACGGACGGACAGACAGACAGATCAAGATAAAGAAGATCAAGAATATATAGGGTCTTTCAATAAGGGCGGGTAGATGTTGAAATGGAATAAAACAAGCTGTGTGTGAGGTATTAACTTAATTTTTTTATTTATTTGAAAGGCCCATGTATGCCATTAATTATGAAATATAACATCCTTCAGTCGACTGTGAAGGGCCATCACGTCTACCATAAAATGGGCTCAATGAGCGCAACGATAGTGTTAACGAACACCCATTTTGATAATAAAGTTTTATCATTTGTACGTGCTGTTCAATCGTGTCATTTTCCTTGATGATTTGGCATGAGCAACTTAATAAAAAAAAATATTGAACTGCTGTAGCTTAAACAAAATGGCCGCCACGTGCCGCCAAAATCTACCCGCGCCATTTGAAACACCCTGTATTTACTTTATATGGTCGGAAAAACCTTCCTTCTGCCTGTTACATTCTTTTTCACAAAATCATTATGCCCTTTTTTACCCATTTCATGGGTTAAGGGGAAAAAAAACCATTGTACGTCAGCTTACGGTACCGTATAGCCCACAGCAAAATAGTGTGGCAGAACGGGCCAATGGAACTTTTTTTGAGATGGCAAGAAGTTTGCTTGTACATGCAAAGATGCCGGAGTACCTATGGGCAGAGGCAATGGAAACAGCGTGCTATATTCGTAATAAGTCACCAACTACTGCACTGGTAGGAAAGACTCCATATTAGGCCTGTGCATCACATGAGAATTTTTGGCTCAGTGGCAGTTGGTCTATATTATAACTAACTCCGCTTCATGCAACTTATACTCCGCGATGTTCAAGCGGTTACAAGCGACTGACTCTTACTTCATGAGTAGCTTAAACATAGACCATCGACGAAGTGATCGTCATAAAACGCAATGATTTATTCGACGAAACTTGCTCGGATGCGCCGATTTCAGTAACGGTTCCAGTTGCTGAAATATCGTCGGATACATTTAATCGAGGTGTGGTCAAGTTGCAGTTGCAATTCAGTGACGACGAGGTTAAGAACTACTCAGTGTGGAGTATATTAGCGCAGATGAATTCGAGCAGGATGAGGACAGTAATCAGGAGCAATCGCAGGATGTAGAGTTACCACAAAAAGAAGGTGTCAGGACTAGTCCAAGTAGACCAAGTTTGGTTCGTACAGACCAAAAAAAAGCTACAATGTTCTTAACGCAATGCGTGGTGGAGAAGATCCGTTGCGACAGAATTACAATGAAGCTCACGGGAGCAATGCAAAATCATCTTGGCAGGCAGCCATTAGTTCATAGAAGGTAATATGTTGATTATCTGCTTATAGCATGCCAGAAGAAGACAGACTTATTGCGTATCAAGTCACTAATAGCGATAAAGTTCGAATGTGTCGACATGGGTCCAATAAAAATGTTCCTTGGCAGGCAGATCGAGCGAGACTGTGAAACTGGTGACATAAAGGTGAACCAGGTGTTGTACATCAGGATATGCTGCAGCCGTATAAGATAAGATTAACAACAAGGGCAGATATCTACCATTCCGTTGTGAAGTTGGCAGAACGCAGCAAGGACCCTGACGGAAAACATGTTTCTGGAGTTAGACATGTGATGAGGTATCTATATGGTACAGTAGATTAAAAGCTACACTATTGTACAGGTGGCCAAGGACGCAGAGGTTATGTAGATGCAGACTGCGGTGGCGATATCAGAAATCGTCGATTACACACAGCGTACGTGTTCTTCCTATCAGGAAACGCCATTTGTTGACACATTAAGGAAGGGTGTTAAAATTGTATTCATTCTGAGTGTATACATTAATGCTCGTGTAAACGAAAGAGCGTACTTACAATTAGGCTAAGAATGTGAATCTATAAAGACAAAGAATACGTTAATAGGTTATTGAGCGTTTGTCGCAATTTTTTAGTTTAAGTTTTGGTTCGTAATCAACTTTCACATGTAGCCCATCATTTTTATATTTTAAATAAAGAATATTTTATTACTCTCTCATATCGAATTTTCTGAAATCCTCTGATATTTCGCATCAAAAAGATTAATTTATATCTATATCTATATGCAGGGTCCGCCATCTAACGTTTTTTTTTTCAACTAGTGCTTATTTCGTGAATGGTAACACTTAGCTCATTTTTGATTTGACAGATAATTGGTTTTATCCTCTTGCTGAACGAATATGGTTGTATATGGTTGAACAACGCTAGGAAAAATTGCGACATTACTATGAAAATCATGGTAATATTGCAGAATGTGTGCGAAAGTTGCGTACGGAGTTTGGAGTGAAAGAAATGGCATCCTCATCGATAAACCAATGCGTGAAAAGCCCAGAACAGTGCGTACACCCGAGAATATTGCTGCTGTGGCAGAAAGTGTGCGTGAAGTGCCATCAACATCAATTCACCGTCGTTCTCAACAATTGAACATTTCGGAGACATCATTGAGACGAATTTTGCATAAAGACCTTGGTATGACGCCATACAAAGTCCAATTGGTTCAGGAGTTGAAGCCAACTGACCATCCAATGCGTTTTCGCTTCGCTACGTGGGCCTGCGATCGACTTACAGAAGATGCCGATTTTGCAAATAAAATCATCTTTTCAGATGATCTTGGCGGGTACGTAAACAAGCAAAATTGTTGCATTTGGAGCACAGAAAACCCGCACGCATACAATGAAAAACCGACGCACCCAAAACGAGTAATTTGGTGCGGATTTTAGTCCAGAGGCATAATTGGGCAATTTTTCTTCGAAAAGGAGCAAGGAGTTGCCGTTACAGTCAATGGCGATCGTTATCGGGAACGTTGAACGAATTTTTGTTCACAAAAATTGAAGAGGAGAATATTGGCAACAATAGGTTTCAACAGGACGGCGCTACGTGCCACACAGCAGAAGCTACACTCAATGTTTTGCGCCCTGTTTTTAAAGATCGCATTATCAGCCGCAGAGCTGATGTCCTTTGGCCACCCCGGAGCTGCGAATCGACACCGTTGGACTATTATTTGTGGGGTGCCGTCAAAGATAAGTGTTACGCCGACAAGCCAGAGACAATTGACGCTTTAAAGGACAATATTCGTGAAGCCATTGGTGAAATGCAGCTGCACACAATCGATAATGTGCTTAAAAATTGGACCGATCGTTTAGGCATGGCCAGCCATTTGAATGAAATAATTATTCATTATTAACCGGAAGGATTGTACTTTCAAATAAAAAAAGGAATTTGAGAAAATATTCAGTAGTTTTTTTTTAATTCATGCACTTATGCACTTATTCTGCAGCCACGTAGAGAATGGTATGTGTGTTAATATTTAAATGCTTTTATTTAATAAAGTAGTTCAAAAATTCGATTTCACAATTGAATGGAATCTCGCTTAACTGAACTGAACGAAACTAAGCTGAAGGCGACTTACCTGCAGTTAGACGATTGGCACTATAAATTCGCACACTATACACATGCATGTATTACATATATTTGTGTTGCTACATTTCTCAAAAATAAAGTAGTAACAGCAACAAAATTTCAAGAAGCTGCTATTGGGAGCGCATTAAATTGGAGTCAAATGGCAACAACAGATAGCATGCCAAATGTGCACACACGCACAGTCAGACACACATTTGTAAAGATAGATACATATTTATATCCATGTAGACATTTTGGCAAAGAATCTACTTTCTTTTGGTCTGACTGTTGGAACATCTAAGAGCTGCAAATCGGCGATGGCATGTAGCGCATTAAATTATTCGAGCGTGCGGCAAGGCAAGCAACAGACTCCACCCCGACTACTTTTGTATGTAATACTGAGCACACAAACCAAATCCAAACTTACCTCTGAACCTTCTTGATAGTCCTTCCTCCCTGGAACATCTCCCTGAATATCTGTGATTCTGGCAATTGTCAAGCTAATTTTAGGAGCTAACGCTTTGAAGGCTGCAACAAAGTGTGGCAGCAACATCAGCGCTCATTTGCAGCAAATCAACCTCAAGAGTCAATATTAAGCGCCATGTGTGCACATGGCTCGAGCACCAAAAAGCAAACCAACAAAAAAGAAGGAAAATAAATACCTAAAAGCAATGAAGAAAAAAATATTTCGCATACGGCGTATAGCCGTTAACTGAATACTCTTTGAAAGTACATTTGAGAGTACATTATTGACCATTCAGCTTAAATAAATGTTTAATTTTTAAAATAAATTATTTTTATCGTAATTTTACATAAAGGTTGGAACATGAAATTCATTTCAAATTCAAATCAATTCATTTGTATATTATTATTAGTTATAAATTTGTTTCACATTTGCTATTTGAATTATTATTTCAATTTCATACCAAGCGTTTGCAAAGAAGAAATGTTAAAACTGACATACGTACGAATTTCAAAAGATGCTTGCAAAAGTAAAAAAGGCGTTGATATGTTACACAGAGTAGGTTCACCAGGATGAGCAGCTCTTGACCCTTGTTCAGTTTGCGCCTGTACCTAGAACCCAGCATGCTGTCGAGGCATATTATACAGCGACACATGTACATATGTACATGTATGTCAAATGTCTGCCTGTTGACTGAATCTGAACGCTTTGATTTCAACTTACAGCGGACTCAATCGATTGACTTGCTAACTTTTCCATTTGTGCTCAGTAAGCAGGGGGATGAAAACATTATGTAAAAATCTTTACTTTGGTTAATGGATTTTAACAAATTGTTGCGTCTCAATAGGTATCTAATTATGAAAATTAGGTGTCTGAGTAATAACATCAAAATTAAATTATTCTTCAAAAAATTAATAATGTATGTAAGTGAATCTTATCAGAGACGATGTACTTTTTAGATTTAAATTTAAATTTGTCTTTAAATTTTGTTTATACATGTAAGTTAAGTAGTGTCAATCTTATTTCATATATGGAATAGAATTAAGTTGAATAATGTCAATTTTGTTTCATATAGGAAGTATAATTCGACACCTTAGTTTCAAATTTGTTTACTTGAACGAGGTAAGGTAGTCAGCAAAAAGCAAAGCTCAGCAACCTAAAGTAAGTAAACTCTACCGACCAGCTGAGGTGACGAAAGGTGGCACCACATGCAGCGGAAGAGTGGCGTAACATAACAGCCGCAACGTAACAGCCGGCAAACACAGCACATTTGCGTGGCCGCTATGAATGAAAATGCAAGGGCCAGCATTCTTATCAAACCAGATGTACCATCAACCCATCAATTCGAAGTGTCTTCCTTTTAGTTCTCACAACTAACCATAAGTGCAAAATACACTTAATATCAAACCAACTCCAACTCTCCAAGTTGTCTGCTATCTCAAAGATTTTTGAGAAACTAATAACCTCTCATCTTCAACATCTTTGTAAATCTATGATTTCACCGTGCCAGCACGGGTTCATGAAACAAAGATCTACCACTACTAACTTATTAGAATTCACATCATTTGTTATTAAGGGCTTTGAAGAAAAATTGCAAACTGATGTTATTTACACTGATTTCAGTAAGGCTTTTGACTCTGTAAATCACCGCCTTTTAATACATAAACTTAAACTTTTGGGTTTTCCCAACAATCTTATTCTTTGGATTCAAGATTATTTAACCTTTAGAACTCAGAGAGTCTATTTTAATGGCTCAGTTTCTAAAGCGGTCCAGGTCACTTCTGGTGTTCCACAAGGAAGTCACCTTGGATCGTTGTTATTTACTCTTTTTATAAACGACCTTCCGTCTGTTATAAATCATTCTTGGGTACTAATGTATGCTGATGATGTAAAATTATGCATGTCAGCTTCAAGTCTTCTGTCTGGTCATAGACTGCAAAGTGACTTAGACAATTTTCAAACTTGGTGCAAAGTAAATTTACTGCATCTCAATTGCAGTAAATGTAAAGTTATGTCTTTTTATATGCGAATGCCTTTTTTTAATATCTATCTTCTGGATAACCTACCATTGGATCGGATTGATTTGGCTGAGGATTTGGGTATCTTAATGGACCCAAAGCTTAAGTTTGACAAGCATATTGCTTTAATCTCAAATCGAGCATCAAGTGTCTTGGGGTTCATTAAGCGTTGGTCGAAGGAATTCGACGACCCCTACCTAACTAAAACTCTTTATGTGTCTCTTGTCCGACCGATTCTTGAATATGGATCTTGTATATGGTATCCCAAATACAGGGTTCATCAAGATAGAATAGAATCGGTACAAAAACAATTTTTGCTCTTTGCTCTTCGGGGTCTTAACTGGGATAATAGTACAAATTTACCTGCTTACCACAGTAGACTTTTACTAATAAATCTTTCCTCTCTTACTAATCGTAGAACTATGCTAGCATTAACCTTTTTTCACAAATTAATAAATGGTGAAATAGATTCCCCCGTACTAATTAACCAAATTAACTTTGCTGTACCTATTAGAAGTAGTAGACATTTTTTACCTATAGCCCTGCATGCTTGCTTATCTAACTATGCTATCCATAACCCTTTTCGAATCTTATGTTCTTTATATAACAATTTTTCCCACCTTATAACTAGTACCACTTCTGCATGCTCACTAAAAAAAATTGTGTTATGTCATTTGTCTACATGTTCGCGATCTTCGTAACCGCACGTTACGCGGTGCGCCCCTCGGTCGGATGGGCGGGAGGTGGGTCGCTTTATGCTTGGGTCCGCGCGTTAACAAGCCGGTGCTTGGTATCGTTGGGCCACTTGATTGTACTGTCCGTTAGTACATCTACGTCCAATAAGAAAAAAAAAAACTGCATTTATAAATGCAATATCAAACCAACAAAGCTTCATAGAAGTTATATAAACAAATAAGTATAATAAACTTATTAATTTGTATATTTAAGTCAGCTTAAAGTTTGTTAATATTTATTTTACACACTCTTGACTTGTGGGATGCCTTGAAAGTGCTTATATATAATTGACAACATTTTTCTTGTATTGCCAACCGTACCCAAAAAATCACACACACTATTTAGGCTCATTCCTGCCGGTTAATTTAAGGCAAGGCGTTAAAGTGCAAAGGATTTATGAAATTTATTTATGATCCGGTAAGAATGTCAACGGCTAGAGGAGGATACAGAGGCCTTAGGGCGTGGAGTAATGTATTTGGGCCAGGCTAACATCACATTCCCATCAACTCAACTCGGCAACAACTTGCCTGCCATCACAATTTTTCGTTGTTGCGGCGTCGTCGTAAGCGGATTTGCGACAAAACTCATTCGACTTGAACAAACTTCCTTGCAACCGCCCCTTTCCTGCCGCTCCTGACGCTCGAAACAACCAAGACCAGCCGGACACTGAAAAGGAGGGGGGGACGGTGGATAGGCGGCTACAGCCTTGGAGGCTGCAGCTTGTTACCAATGACAGCAAGGAGTATCGAGACTAAATCCTGTTAAAATTTAGTGCAAAATAGGATAGAATGTTGGCGCTTGTCCCATCGGCACTAAAAAAAGCGACAAGAAAAAAGCAAAAGTATTTTTTTTGCTATACATATTTATATACACGTTTTTTCATTTAGCAGTTTCAGTGCGAGCTAAGTTGTGGACATTTTCATGAATAAAAAAATAAACTGACAAAACTCAGCAAAAAAGACTTACATATACATATATAAATATTTCGCTGGCCATAAATTGTAGCCAAAGGCTGCAAAAACCAATAAAATAAGTGAACCTTAGTTTGGACCTTGCCCTTTAGCTGAACAATTCAGGCAATTTCATTATTATTAGTTGGTTTTTTTTTGGTCGGCTATAGTTTATGGGACATTTGGCTTAGTATAAAAGTGAATGATTAATGTCCCTATAAAATCCTAAAAATACTTAATCCAATTCAAACCTCTATGTTTCACTGTTCTTAAATGTTAATATATATTTATTGTTTTAAATAGATGCTGGCTTTGTATGGAGTCATCAAAGTTAATAATAAGAGCAATCAATATTATAACATAATAGAATTTCAAAACAACATAAAATTGAAATTCCGCTTAATCGGTTTAAATATATCAGCCAGACGGAAGCACCTGCGAGAATAAAGTAGAAATATTTTTGCTCAACCGAGTTGATACAGCCATGTCCGTCATTTAAAAAGTATGATTGCACAGACAATGTGACAGTTATGCGAGGGGCAATATACAGTACACGTTTGTTTCACATTATCAATAACATTTCGGAATCGTGAAAGGACTAAGGTTCAGTCGAGTTTTTCCACTAGCGCGTTCTTACATGTTTTTATCATAAATTAGAATATATATTTATAATCAGAGAGTGCTTTTTAGGTACAAGTTATTGTCTAGCTTACCTTGCAACCAGCTCAAGCTTCACTTTACTCTTATTTGTATACATATGTGCGCAAATAAAAATATTTAAAAATTACAAAAGGCGTGGCAGTTGTTAGTTGTCTGGTGGGGAAGCGAACTTAGTTACAATATTGTTCGACTCCACCCTTGGCCGCAACGGATACGATATTGGTGCTGCTCTTGCTGCGGCTAAGGATCCTAAGCCCCAGTACGTGCAGAATCGTGTATTTGGAATAATTATTATTTTGTTGCGAACAACGTTTGTATCTAATAAGCTAAATAAAAGAGGTAAAGTTCTTCTTCCAGTTTCTGTTTATTCTTTTTGAAATTAAGAATTACTATGAAATACTCATATTTAATATTAAGTTTTAGCTAATAAATTTATTTAAATTAAAAGATTACGTATTAAATTTAGCAATCTTGAGAGATAAAATAAATAAAATAAATATATTTTCAAATTGAAATTATTTGAATTCATTGATGAAATAAATATTTGCAACAGTTTTTGTATTAAACTTAACGGAGATAATTATTTAATTCAAATAATGAAAAAGTCTTATTCAGCATAAACTTTATTCAATTTAAATTTTATACACCTGAACAAAAAATTATTATTATTAATTTAAGCAGCCAAAACGTTTAAATTAAACTGTCATAATTTGTATATCAAATATGTTATTTTACCTGTGTACATATCAATTAAAATATAGCGTTCATTTATGTTAAATATATTAAGCAGCCAAAATAAAGCTATTTAAAATTAACGTTAAATAATTTATTTAAATATTTAGGTTTAACAACTAAATCATAATTATACATTAAATTGCTCCTTTACGGTTTTCTTTATTAGATTTATCAATTATTTTCCCAACCGTTTAAAAAACCTGTAACTAAATGGGTTTCTCCATTAATAGATTATTATTATTAATTTTAATTAAGTTTTATATAAAAGTCAAAAGCCTTTAATTACTGAAAATTAGGAAAAAATTATATAAAGAAAATTGCATTGCAAGCAAATTTACTTACTTATTTAACTTCAAAAGGGCTACATTTTTCTTATATTTGTTTCCTTTATATTGAAATGCGTTAGAAACATCTGATACATTAAAATTTAATTTTTCAACACTTAGATTTTAAAATTTTGATCATACCTTAACTAGAAATAAGAGTATATTAAGGCAATTTGTATACGCTTAGCCATTTAAATTGATAAAAAGGGTATATTTGTTTTGTGCAATGTGTGTCACCTCATAAGGTATACATATTTCTTTCCCAGAATATGAGACTATAAGAGTTAGACACTTGAGATGTTAAACATAAATTCTTCTTTTAAATTACCAATAACTTTTCTCACTTCTGATTACTAAAGCAGAACAGAAAACGAAAATCAATGTCACAAAACGAAAATCAATGAATACGCAAGAATTTAATGGATGCATGGACTGAAGAAGCTTTTGATCATAATCTGCACATCTATGCCTAAGCTTGACATCTTAATATGACAATTTGTTTTGGCTCTTAAGCCGTGAGCTGTGACACAACAAATATTGAAACCCATGGACGATTTGATCGGTTAGACCGTTCTTTTTAATCAAGTATTGGTTTTGAGCTCTAGTATATATAACTTGAAAACTAAAGTAATTTATTTAATCGTGCCTTGTTCCAATCAACGAGTAGTTTTGCATGTTTTAAAGGCGGCACAACAAAAGGTTTCATTGTTTTCAGAGCATGAATCACATGCAAATCGGACAACAAGCAAACCAACAGCCAATGTCACTGTAAACAGATTCATAAATCAACAAAGAAACATTATTTTGATTTCCGTTTGACAAAAGAAACGAGTGGCTCTATAAACTGTGAGTTGGAGATGCCGACTAAATCAACTAATTGGAGGATGAATTAAATTCCTGAAAAAGCAAGTTTTTGTAAATGTTATACAATTAACTCTTAGAAATCTTAAAATTCCTATCATAAAAAGGTAAGGTTTATGGATATTGCAATAGTTTTGATTGCACTATTTTACAAAATGGGTAACCGGTTTTTAAAAACGACCCAGATGCAATAAAAAGATATCTTGACTAAATCTTAAGCTAAAATATTGACAATTTTTATTAAAATTTAAATTTTAACAAAATCAATTAAATACTTAAGCAAATTCTTTCTCTATTTTCATTCACTTAAAAATTTATTATTTATTTAATTCTTTAGGGTATATGATTCGTTGCTTTATATTTCTGTTAAATTTCATTGATATTTGTTTACTTTTATGGGTCATCGGAAGGATGCAAAACGTTGACACAACGTAATGGTAAATTATGAGTGGTGTTTTTTATTCTTTTTTGATTTGAAACATAGGCCGTTGGCATAAAATTGGTATAACAATGAGCACTTCCGTTTGTCAGACTCTTTCTCTACCTATTTTGCGTGACCATTGCTCGACTTCTATGACTTTCCCTCCAATTGTTGCTCTGTGTTTGGGCGTGTGGCACTTCTGCCTCTACCCCTGGCAGTTTTGCAATCAACTCAAGCGCGCACATACCTACGCTATAGTTGAGTGCAAGCCAAAAATAAATCAACAAAACATAACTACGAAAAGAAGTAGCCAAAAGGAAGCTTTATCTTGTTCATTTGCTACAAAAATGTCACGACACAACTCATAGCGTATATAATAAGTTTCAAAGCTTTATGCAACGGTTGTTGTCGTTGTTGCTTTTTTTGTTGTTATTTTTCTCGCCACCCGTTACAATTGCAGCAGCTTGTTATTGTTACATGCTTTGCCAGCTGGTGACTGTATTTCCCGTCGCGCTTGCACACTTGCTTATTTATTATGTTTTTCGTCACCATGCGTCGCACACCAAAAAAAGACCCAGCCATAAGTCAACCCCTTATGGTAGAGCCGGGAGGGGATGATTTAAATTTACTCTTTACAGTATTATTCAGTTAACCAAGCTCCAAAAAAAGTAAATATAAAAAAACTGCACAAAAAATTATTCCTGAAGTGAAAATTGAAAATTTAATTGGAATTTCAAACGAAAAAAACATATTTTAAAATTCCCTTAATTTGTTTAAAGTAAGCTTTCCTGTCGTAAATCTATTCAGCAACACAACCTTACATTCTTCACAGATAAATTTCTGAAGAATATGAACACATTGCAATAAAGTCTTTAGCAATTCACTTAGTTTCATTTTTCAAGTGCAGGACGACGGCGGCTTGTGCTGAAATGCGTTTTCTTTTGTGTTGTTGGTTATTGTTGCCGTTGTCCTAATGCCTTTTTTTAATTTTACTGCCCACGCACTGGCAGTGCCTCTGGCTCTTGATTACGTGCCTATATAGGATAATCTGCACATCCCAAGTAAGCGCGTAATTGTAATCTCTCAGAAGAGTCAAGCTGTGCAGTTGGCTGCATACATATCCTTGTGTGCTCATCTTCTTTGGCAGCCTGCTTGAGTCATCTTCAGCGTTTAGTTTCTTTTGACAATTTTCATGTGCCTTGTTGGTTGGTTGTTGAGCTTCCCTTCCGTCCTCTAATTGAAGCCATCACTTTAAGTAACTACCATGTCCACCATCCTTTAGCTGATGTTGACATGACGCGTGGCCAAGCCGGCAGAGAGGGCCCTCTGCATTTCGCCTATCCCTGTTCCTTGCAAATAGACACATCGTAAATTTAGTTTCCTGGAACGAAAGTGTACGGCGTTGCGTGATGACGGAGCCAATTATCAGTTGCCGGAACAAACAAATGAATGCCCCATGCAGCGAGAGTTTTTTAAATAAAGTGATAAACTGTGCACTGTATGTATAAATTGTGTGTGATGCATATTGCATGTTGCAAACTAGTTTCACACCATGTCTTAAATTTACACAGTTTTTCGACTGCAACTTATGTAAGAATTTCAGAATTTCTTGTTTTTTTCAGCTTGAGTACTATTTTTATATATATGAAGCAATTGACAACGTTGACAACGCAACCGTTTGCGGGACATGTGACACCAATATTAAAACGAATGTTTAACAGTCTACCTCAGGGTATCTGAAAAAACAGCTTTTCATGGAGCAAATACCAATATACTTAAAGAACTACACAAATACATTCTGCCTTGGAAAAAAAAAAAATGTTCATATCATTATTTCATATCTTTTGCAACAAGTGCTCTGCTTGATAAAGATCAACATGCGTGAGCAAAATTATTTTTTGAAAATTATTTTTTGAAATGTTTGAATGACTTTTTAAACATCAAAATATTTTTACAACTGCTAGTTTGGTATTGAATTGATTAAACATGAGCACAGATTTCAAAATCTTAAACTAATTTAGCAGCTGCTTCGATCAGCTCTAAGGTATTTTATATTTTTTTGGAACGTTGTCAAACTGTCTGATTGTCAGTTGGTGGCATATTTGATGGCTTTTCAATATTTTACACGAAAATAAAAACAGAGATGCAACGCAACCTGTGCACAGCTGTGGAAGGATATGTTGCCAACAAGAACCCTTGATGTGTACCAACTCGAAAATGTTTAATATGTACCCTGTAACTATAAATTGTCTGTAGACAGTTTTGTTTGTGCAAAAGTGAAAATATTTCCATAAACCAAGAGGCTTCAATAGGTATTTAAATGGGTCATGATAAATATTATTAAATAACACTAATTATACCCACAAGAAAGCATATCCGAGTTGATCAGCATCGCGATGCTAGTCGATATAGCTAAGTGCATCTCTCGATCTGTTTTATTATTTGTTGCAACTATATCGCTAAGTTATATCGGCAAGATCAGACCACTTATCATATAGCTGTCATATACAAGTAAGCTCTTTAATAAGAATTTACTACGAAAAAAGGCTTTGTTTCAAGTGTGTATAATATTCGGAATACCACATATGGCTTTCTAACTTATTTTTTGCTGAGGTCTTTGAAGTTCACACTGCGTAGAAAGTAAGGCGCTTACAATACGCAGGTGTTTGGTTCATCACCGCCACCAGCGCACGTATACACACACACACACTTTTATATGTTTTACACTTGTACTGTGTATATATAAAATTGTTGTTACAATTTGCTATCAAGGAGCAAATTTTTCTTTTATTGAAAAACGAGCAATGTAAGAAAGGAAGAAAGTATCCTTATTACTTACATGCTCAAGAATATTCGATGACATTGACTATGGATACATGCGAGCAAATAGCTATGTGTGTGAGTCTGTGAAAATATCCTTGTTTAGCATTTTTAAATGGATACCTTTTATGTGTTTCTTATGTTGATTGTTATCATATTGTGCATTGATTAAAATGTCTTTCTCTTCGTATAATTTGTCTGAGCCCTGTATATATTTTTCTGAGAAAGAATGTATTTTTAATATAATTATTTACTTGAGTAAGCACAACTCGGCAGCCATCAGCCGAAGAGATAATGTTGTGTATTAGCTTGCCTTTGATGGATAAGGTGTAGTCTGTCTTCAAAAAAATTACTAAAACTGATGAGCTTATCAAATATTCAAAACAAAATTACACACCGACAAATAAGAAGGCTCTAGTTGAGAAATCCCGAAGAAAACCAAAAGCCACAAGGAAATCCAAAAATTATTGTTTTGTAACAAAAAACGTAAGAAGCTGAAATATATATAATATTTTCAGAGGTTATTATTATTGTTTACATTTTAAAAACTCAGATTTATATTTTCTTGCTGCTTTATGAATATTTAACAAATATATTTAAAAAAAAGTACAACTGTTAATGAGCTTTGGTAGAGTGCAGACGTGCTAATTATTCGCTCCGAGTTTTGTGAAGTAATTATCAATACTTACATATGTATATGGACAAGTCCACTCAGGTGGCAAACATTAGTGTAAGCACAATAGTGCATAATAAATTGTATGCACCAAATATTTATTTTCAAAGTGAAAAACAAATAACTAAAATCAACTGCTTTAACAAAAAGCATTACAACATAACGGTGCCCGCGACCGAAAATTAGCGCATCAACCACAGCCGCGATCAAAGAACTCTCGCTTTTCGTCGTCCGCTTTGTGTCTTGGGTCCGCTCTGCTACTGCGACGCGGCAGAGGACCTTAAACATTGACTGCGCGCACTCGACTGCCGGCTAAGCAACTACTGGTGCAAGTGCACTGAAATTGTTATTGTTATTGTCATTGCTCATTTCTCTTGTTTTCGTACCCAATTACAGATAATAACAAAACAACTGGCAGACATTGCCAAAAAATACTCGATCCCTTAAAGTGACGAAAATGCTGCAATTGCCGCTAAGCAACACTGCATCGATACGAAACCGTACAACAAATCCTGAAGACCACTCGACAATGATCCAAATCCCCCCAGACGCTGCTTGCATCTTAAACAAATAAAAGAAAAGTGCTGGGCAATCTCTTACCGCTAGCTTCACGCCGCAAACAGAACAAACAAGACGTCGAATCCAGCAACAGATTCTCACTGCTGGCGCAAGTAGAGGATGACGGTACGGAGACTGATGACCCTTCTGAAACCGACGAAACCAATAACAGACTGAACCAGACACTCATGGCCTCGGGCCATCTACTTCTCCCCAAGCAACCGCTAAAAGGAAGCCAAATGCCGCCGCCAGCGCAACTAAGGCTGGAGATAAGAAGCCCCCTCTCATAGTGCTGAACGACATTGATAACATCAATGACGTATGGACGCTACTGCCAACTGTGGTCGACGAAATCAACTTAACGATCAAATCAGATATGGGGCGAACAATGAGGCTCCTTGCCAACGACGTGCCCAGCTATAGAGCGATCATACGTAGGCTGGATGATTATAAAATTGAGTACTTCTCGTACCAATTAAGAGATGAGAAGCCCTTCCGCATTGTAATCAAGGGCTTACATCACTCTACGTTAAACCGAGAAATCATAGAGGACCTAAAACACAAAGGACACACTGTTCTACACGTCCACAATCCAAAGAGAAAAAGCACTAGTGAACCTATGAACCTACATTTTTTAAACATACAATCAGCAGCGAATAATAAGGAGGCCCTTAAAATTAAGAAAATCTGCAAACAAGTAGTCAGAACGGAGACTGCTCGAAGAAGCCAAAAAGTTGCACAATGTCATAGCTGTCAGGACTACGGGCACACTGCCACCTATTGCAAAAAGCCACTCGGCAAACTACAAAGGATGCCTACGGTACAGCGAATATTTAAGGAGAGCGGGAGCCCCAAAAGCCCCACCAGCCCCCCGGCAACGAAAAGAACAAAAACAGACATCTCGTCCAAGGTGAATACAAACGGCGATCCTACGCAGTCGTAACGCCTCACCACACACGCAGAAATGGCAATCTACACACTTCCAATAAACAAGGTGGACCAGCATATGAAATTGCAACCTACAACTAAGGCAGCAACAGGAACAGAGACAAGCCGGGCATCAACAACAACCGGGTAACGGAGACGCAATTCTTTTAGCCATCCAAGACACTAATCGAGCCATCGAAAGGTTAGCAGATATGCAGCAGCAAATGCTAAGCCTCTTGACCGCGTTTCTCTCAAGATAAACTCAAATTTTTAAGATCCTTATCTGGAATGCCAATGGTATCACCGGAAAAATATTAGAACTAGAAGCGCTAATACAAAAACATGATACACAGGTCATTGTTTTGTCTAAAACCAGGACGAATGGCTCAACCTTTCCAAGGATCTTTGGATTCGAGGCTTACCCTATACACTGGGCTGAGAATCGCATAGAAGCTGGAGGATGCGCTGTTCTCGTCCGGAGCAATCTTGTACATTTCCCTCAGACAACTTCAGTTAGCCAAGCTAACCAGTTTGCATGCGTAAAAGTCTCCACTCACTCCGTGGATATCAACTTTGGAGCTATTTACAGCAGACCGAACGAGAGAACGACGACTGAAGAACTCAATGCCATCCTCAACTCGGGTGGAAGCAAATATCTGATAGGTGGAGACTGGAACGCGCACCATTGGCTATGGGGTGGACGAAGCAGCAACGCATGAGGCCGTCAAAATGCCGAGGGCCTGGTACAACGCCCAGCCCCTACAGAGCAAGAGGCAGCCGTTCCTGCATAGACTTTGCCATCTATCAAGGAATTCCTGACCAGCTTCTTTCCATTGCAAGCGACTGGGACCTCCCTAGTGACCACCTTGCTCTGATAGTCACGCTTCAAAGCACGGCAAGAATAATATGTGGTACACCTAGGCTCATCAACGCCCGCACTCATGTTGATGGGTTCCAGAGACCCGGTTGACCTTGACGAGACCACCCGAATACTGGAAACACCACTTCAAATGTCACCGCCCATTAGCCCCATCAGGGTGGAGGAGGTCATCAACGTGATTAAGGTCCTACCACACACTAAGGCCCTAGTCATGATGGTACACCACCCTGAGAGTCTTACCAATGCGCGCGCTCCTTTTTATAACGTTGATCTTCAACGCTATACTAAGGACGCAGCACTTCTCTGCTTAATGGAAATTAGCAAGGATCCATATGATCCACAAGTCGGGCAAGCCGGAAGATGACCAAGAGTCATATTGGCCGATCAGTCTCCTGCCTTCATTATCGAAGGTGTGGGAGAAACTGATTGTCGCTCGACTTGCAAGGCTTACGGATAGTATGGCCATCCTTCTGGACCACCAATTGTGGTTCAGGGGGGGCATGGTACAATTGAACAGGTCCACAGGGTGGTTAACCATATACTCAAGGCATCTGAAGACAAGGACTACTGCTACGGTGTTTTTGTCGAGGTTAAACAGGCTTTCGGTTGTGTAGGGATAAGGGGACTACTGCACGAAATAAAAACGAGCCTTGCTTCCCCCACTTTTCCCTGCTACAGTCCTATCTTACGGACAGAAGATTTGAAGTGAAGGTGAGGGCGGCACTCTCTTCTACGCGAACAATGAGGGCAGGTGTCCCACAAGGTAGTGTACTGGGTCCCTTCCTATACAACTTGTATACGGCGGACATCACCACCCCCGACGACCAAGATGAGCTTGTTCCACCGGCCAAATACCTTATTGCCACATATGCAGACGATGTGGCAGTGTTCCACTCAGCACATTGCGAATACGAGGTGGCCGATGGAGCACAGGAGTACATCCACCTGCTTGAGAGCTGGGCTCGCAGGTGGAATATCAAGCTCAACTTCTCAAAGACCCAGGCAGTTAATTTTACCCTGAGGCGTAGAGAAGCCCCAGCAATATGGCTTGATGGGAGTCCCCTGTACAAAATTAAATTGGATGCTGAATCCTAAAAGTACACTGCCGCTGCACTGCAAACGGGCAATATATAACGCCGTGGTTGCTCCGACTTGGAGATATGGAATCCAGATCTGGGGTATTGCGTCACGGACGAGCCGAAGGCGTATTCAGACGCTCCAGAACTTGGCCTTGTGCCACACAAGGACTTCAGAATGGAAACCATAGACCATCAGGTTGAGGCTTACTCCATCAGATATAATGCACGTTTGCAGCGACACCGGAGCCGGCTGGCCAGTGAGCTTGCTGGTAGATGAGTAATCATAAGATTAAAACGCAAAAGCTTCAATGACCTCCTCCCATAGAGGAGGCAAACAGACTCAAGGAAGAGTACAGCTGAGACTCCTGGAGCCAACCAGCTTGAAGATTTATTAATGTATGAATGAGTGCTGTTAAAAAATGTTTGAATTTTTGATAGCTTCACAATAAAATTATTAAAAAAAAATAATAATGTACACTCTGTTATATATTTGGCAAGAAAGAACTGTTTTATTCATTGCGCAATCTGCATCTGACCCGCACTATCGTGCGCTAGGTTTGGGTTGATAGTGACCTGAAGGCACAGTGGAAGGTCAGCCCATGATCCGTCAAGGCACAAAACATATGCAAGCGTTCGCAATTGAATGACTTTGAGCGTTTCAAGCTGCACTATGCCAAGCGTCAGCGCAACAAGCTGTTGACCTTCAACACACTGAAGAAGCGCACGAAGTCCGATGGTACTCCACGCATTCTGAAGAAGGACCGTCGAGAGCGTTTGCGTGCCGAGAAGACTAAGAAACCCAAGAAGTAAATACTAAAACTTTTAACGAAAGTAACTACTTGCTGAACATCCAACACAAAGGAGCAAATAAAAGAAGTGTTATTTTTAGGAAAAACAAAAGAAAAATATTTCAACAACTTTTGGCCTGACGCCTAGGTTCCCCATTGGGCTGCCGTTGTCGGTTAAGTGTAATTTATGCAGGCATATTGTGTTTTCAAGGGCATGCTCATTATACGCAACGCGAACCTGTTGTTGTCCATAATCAGCAACCAAGGACGAAGACTATCACAACAAAATCTCGCATTAGCAGCTTGGGCTTGCTTTTCGCTTTATGCCGTATGTCATGTGTGTGTGTGTATGTATGTATGTGCGCAGCCAATGTTCTTGTTGTTAGCTTAGTTTGTCATGGGTCCTAAGTCCTGTGCTGTGTGGGTCCTGTATGGCTATGCTTGAGCTCCTATGCTTTGCTAATTGTATTTACCCGTAGTATTTAGTAGTTTTGTCATTGTCTGTCTCAAGATCGTCGTCGGCCCCGTTCTGGTGTTGTGGTCCAGGCGTTTTGACTTTGGGGCTTGCCGCGCCTCATGTCATGTCTTCGGTTTGGGCATTAAGTGCGCTTTGCGCCCACATGTCTGACAAATCCTTGGCACTTCAGTGCCAGCGGCTTGGGCTGCTCTATCCACCTGGTTTCATTAAGTCATTAGGCATTGTTAAGGCTGCTTGATTTTGCTTATGTTTCAGAATGACAACTCTTTGTCAGTTGCCTGCCTCTCTGTCTACCAGAGTATATGTGCGTCTGTGTGTGTGAGTGCGTCCGTTTCTTAACAGGTGAGAAATTGCCCAATTGTAATTTAAGAGCAGAACAAACACTGAAACAAAGTCTATTATAAATTACAAATGCAAAGAACGAACAAGGACCAATTCTTTGGCAATTTACTACCAACTAAAAACTGAATACTGAAAGAAAAAATCGAATATTCGTAAATATCTAAACTTCGAACTTGATTTCAAAGTACGGATTTGTCGTAATCGACAATGTCTTTTTTTCAAGTATGATTATTAGTTCGTTTTTTCAATGGTTTATTTTAAATGTAATTTCATAAAAATTGTATTGACTATTTTGATTCTTAATCTAAGAATTTGAATACTTGATTCAATTATAATGATACCTAATTTTTTATATCCTTAAAAAAACAAGTAAGAAGTCTCTAGTCGAGTAAGCTCGACTAGAAGATACCCTTAACCCTTGACCACCTTCACGGACAGAGGCCCGACCATTTGTCTGGCAGATACACACAATATACATACGTGTACTACTGTACTAATGCTTAAATAATTCATATCTCCGGTGTTTTTAAACCGATTTTAATAAAAATTTCACAGATGTTCATTATTTTGCTAATATTTTAAATCTAAATTTTCAAGTTTTCGATTTTCAAGAATTTTTTGTTATCGATTACGTGTGTATATCTTAAGCCGGAAAATTTCTCGTAAATTTGAAACATACTTGCTATGCCTAGGAATTAGGAGAGCTCATATCCAGACAGACGGACAGACAGACGGGCGGGCATGGCTAAATCGACTCGGCTGTTGATGCTGATCAAGAATATATATACTTTATATGTAGTCGGAGAAGCTTCCTTTTCCCTGTTACATACTTTCGTACAAAACCATTATACCCTCTTTTACCCATTTAATGGGTTATAATGCTGTAAAAATCCATTATACATTTTTTTGTATACACTTACGTTGCCACGATTCGAACCTGAGACCCTCTTGTTACCTCTGCGAGTGCCTAAGCTGTTAAGCCACTTCCAAAAACATATCATTTGCAGTTAATCCTAAAGTTAAATAACATAATTAGGCTTAGTTTATTTATGCTAATGATTGGATTAAGAAAAATAGAATAAATATCTTAAAAATATAAAGATTTGAACCTGCGACTCGAGTTGGTTCAGACTTTCGTTCTTGTATTCTATTTGACAACACTTATTATTATTGACATCTAGAATTGCGAATAATATAGCTGCAAATATAAAGATGACCTAGACCAAAGATAAGCTGAAGTACTATTTAGACAGACGGACGGAGAATATCGGAACAGCTTGCGATGCTGATCAACAATGTATATAGCTTATAGGGTCGGATATGCTTCACACATTTCATTCAAAATTAATATAAGCTTTTCAAGTGTAGAAAAACACATAGAAACTGTACACCTTGCTGATACATGATGATGACCAAGACTAACTGCTTATCCGTCTTTGCTGTTTGAGGGAAGCTCAATTCAATCAACCAACATTTGACCAGCCACCTGATCTCATCTCCCGCCTATACGCTCGTACACATATTAATTTCGAGTGCTTTAATTTGTTGTTGCAGCTGTATTCTGAAGCAGAGAGCCTGCAGGAGAGAGTGCTTGAGCTGTTGTTTTTGCGCTAATTAGCAAATGTCTGCAGCACAGAGAGATGAAGAGATGGACTTTAATTTCAATCCCTAACATAGCCCAACATAACTTCATATTTCCCTCCCCCTTTCTGCTATGACATGCTAATGAGCAAAACGTGAGCATTTCCTTACTTTAACGACTTACTTTGAGAACTGTCGCCACCTTAACTTCTTTTTTTAGAGCCTGGCAGTAAGAGCTGCTTGTTTGTTGCTAGAAATCTTCCCTCTGCAATTGCAAACAAGTATATAGTTAAAGAATTAAAAAATGTTAAGTCTATCCGCTTAAATACATACACCAAATCATAGAACGATTAATGCACTTGCAATTGCAACCTGCTTGTTGTTGTAGTTGCTGTTAAACATGCCACCGCATTTTTGTATTAAGTGTCAAGTGGTGTGTTATATACTAAAGTCGCTGTAAGTTCAAACAATAGCATAAAAATGTATTTTTGCTTTTTATAATATTTATGAAGTATTAAGCATTGTTAAAACGCATTTAATTATCATTTGAAGTGTATGGATGCATATTTGTTCAATGCAAATAAAATATTTAACCACTAAAAAATTACTTGATTACACATTTTTTTTAATCAACTTAAACAACGGCTGGTCTTGAAGATCTTCAACTGAACTTGTTTGTGAACACATTTTTTGTTGTCTACACTTTCTAAGAATACAAATTGCCACTTTTAAGCAGTATTGTTTTATTTTAATCAAATTAATAAATATTTATATTAAATTGTTTACAATATACAATATATTTATAATTGTACCAAAGCCGATTGCTAAATTCATGCAATGCAATTATGATTAATATTAATCATTAAACGTATAAAGAGAATGCAATTGAAAACGATAATTATTCAGAGTTAACAATGAAGCAATAATTTAAATGCCGTCTTTGCTATGCAGACCAATGATACGCAGTGCAATGCAGATCCATGAGACGGGTAACAAAGGGTATGTGCAAAGTATGTAACAGGCAGAAGGAAGCTTCTCCGACTCCGACATCAACAGTCGAGTCGATATAGCCATATACAGTCCGTCTGTCCGTATGTATGAACTCTTCGATCTTAGAAACTATGGGAGCTTGAGAGTCTAGATTGGAAAATGAACTCTCTTAATCCGTAGACAGTACAAGTTTATTTTACATTTTCGATAACTTCTGAGGTTTTTAATATACAACATGAAACAAAATGGGTTTTATCGATTTGCCTTTCAAGGTGTATCGACTTGTTATCGATTTTACAACCCGTCCACTGAGCGTAGCGCAATGGCAACCGCCAAGTAAATTCTCGGACTCTCGGGCTAAATTTTCGGTAAAGATACTAATTTGATTAGATTAAACATATTAATTTAAATTATATTTCGAAAATTTCCAGCAGCATGACAGTATTGAACCTAAGTCTATTAGCAATATCCATTAAATGCAGGCACATACACATATACATACATGTTATACTGTTCTTGATTGTTTTCAGTTTTCATTTATTTGACTTAACTACAGTCAGAAAAATCGCACAAAAAAAATTAGATTTTCGACTAGACTGAAGATACCGAAAACACACAAAATCTAAACCACTTTTCTACTGGCTGTTGTTCCGGTTCTGCTTGGTGGCAAAACGTTGTGTATGCGTCACCTGGCTGGCGGAAGAGAGACAAACAAACAACAGTGAAATAAACAAACCAAACAGTACGGTAAACATATGGCGGTGAATGACGACGCTCTTTGCAAACGTTGTCGCCGCCTAAATGACAAAAATTACAATTGCGTTTTACGTTTTGTCTTATGTCACGCAAAGAAACTCGTACGATTTTGTTATTATTTTGTTACGTGTGTTTTTACAGCCAACCGCAACAATATCATCCACATCAGTGTTTTTTGCCTTTCTGTCTTTCTTTCCTGTTCGCACGCTGCGTATACGCGATGCGTGATTATCTTTTAGTCAAGCATTTTGTGTGTATAAGTGTTTAATTTTTTTTTACTTTTGTATTTCGCTGCAAATAAAATTGAAATATCTTTGACAACATTTTGCACAAATTACATTTGTTTTTCTTCTTATTGAAATGCCAATCATTGTTGTAGTTTGTTTCTGCTGCTGCCAGCTCTGTAGCTGAGGTTTGTGACTTCAATCAAAAGAAGGCTATCAGAATGTAAGAGGACTATGTAGTAAACTCAATAGTTTATTCCTCAATAGCCATTCTTTTCCTTTTAATGTCATTGCATGTACCGAAACTTGGTTAAGGCGTGACATTCTTAGTAGTGAAATTCGATCTAACAGCTACTGTATCTATAGAAAAGACCGCACTCTTCGACGTGGTGGAGGGGTGCTTATTGCTGTTGAAGTAGATTATTCTTCTGAGACAGTAATAGTAGGTAGCTCTATAGATATAGAATTTGTTGCTGTAAAATTAAATATTAACGGTATTGGGATCTTCATTACTTGCTCTTACATACCCCCATCCTCTGATGACTCTATCTACAATGCTCATTTGTCAGCTATAATGTCAGTTTCTTGCATGCTTTCTGATCGTGATGTCCTTGTAGTACTTGGTGATTTCAATTTTGCCGAAGTTACATGGATTTCTTGTCCCGACTCTGGTGCCCTGACCCCCTCGGCTCAGAATGAATTTTTAAATAATTTACTTGGGATATCATTGAATCAAATAAATGATATCCCAAATTCTCTTAATAAAATGCTTGATCTGGTTTTTGTTTTGGATCCATCCTCCTCATTCATTACCCGATCACAACCCATATCTTATCCAGAGGATTTATACCACCCAACGTTGGATTGCATACTTGATTGCTCGTTCCACTTTTTCAGTCCTGAATAACCAATGTTATAGAAATTACCTGTCGAGGTGTAGATTACAATTTCAGCAGGATCCTAAACGGTTTTTTGATTTCGTTAATACGAAACGAAAGTCATCTACACTTCCATCCAATATATTCTTCGAGGAAGTGAAAGCCAACTCAGATCAGGCCATTGCCGATCTATTTGCTAAATTTTTCCAAACGACTTACAGCCCTTCAGAGCAACCAGTCGTCATGCCTTACCTCTATCGGCTTAATGGCCCAAATAGCATTTTTATACCGGAAATCACAGAGACTGCACTACTTTGTGAACTTCAGGATATTAAGCCCATATTTTCGCCAGGACCTGATGGAGTACCAAGCTGTGTGCTTAAGTACTGTGCTCAGAGTCTTCTAAAACCTTTGCATAAGCTGTTCAATTTGTCCGTGAAGTTATGCTCTTTCCCAAAAATTTGGAAAGAGTCATATATTATTCCATTGCATAAAAAAGGTAACAAATCTTATGCTAAAAACTATAGAGGTATCTCCAAGTTGTCTGCTGTCCCTAAGATTTTTGAGAAATTGATAGCCTCTCATCTTCAACATCTTTGTAAATCTATGATTTCACCGTGCCAGCACGGGTTCATGAAACACAGGTCTACTACTACTAACTTGCTAGAATTCACATCATTTGTTATCAAAGGCTTTAAAGAAAAGATGCAAACTGATGTTATTTACACTGATTTCAGTAAGGCTTTCGGCACTGTAAGTCATAATCTTTTAATTTATAAACTTCAACTATTGGGCATTCCCAATGATTATTTAACCTTTAGATTTTAGAGGGTATTATTTAATGGCTCACTTTCTCAAGTGGTTCAGGTCACTTCTGGTGTTCCTCAAGGAAGTCACCTTGGACCGTTATTATTTACGCTTTTTATTAACGACCTTCCTTCCGTTATCAATCACTCTCTGGTGCTAATGTATGCTGATGATTTAAAATTATGCATGTCGGATACATCTCTTCTGTCTGGTCATAAACTGCAAAGTGACTTAGACAATTTTCAAACTTGGTGCAGAACAAATTTATTGCATCTCAATTGCAGTAAATGTAGAGTTATGTCTTTTTACAGACGAACGCCCCCTTTTCAATACATATCTTCTGGATTGAATGATCGGATTGAATGGGTTATGGATTTGGGTATTCTAATGGACCCAAAGCTTAAATTCGACAAGCATATTTCTTCAATTGCAAATCGTGCATCAAGTGCCTTGGGGTTCATTAAGCGCTGGTCGAAGGAATTCGACGACCCCTACCTAACAAAAACCTTGTATGTGTCTCTTGTGCGACCGATTCTTGAATATGGATCTTGTATATGATATCCCAAATACAGGATTCATCAGTATAGATTGGAATCGGTGCAAAAACAATTCTTGCTTATTGCTCTTCGAGGCCTTAACTGGGATAATTTAATTAACTTACCTTCCTATCACAGTAGACTTTTACTAATAAATCTTCCTTCACTTTCTAACCGTAGAGAAATGCTAGCAGTAACCTTTCTCCATAACTTAATAAATGGTGAAATAGATTCTTCAATATTAATCAACCAAATTAACTTTGCAGTTCCTATTAGATATACTAGAAATTTTGTACCTTTAGCCCTTCCACCCTGTTACTCTAACTATGCTATCCATAACCCCTTTCGGATCTTATGTGATACATATAATGATCTTTCCCACTTAATACATAGTGCTATTTCTATTTGTTCCCTAAAAAAACTTGTCTTGTCTCATTTGTCTATTTGTTCGCGATCTTCGTAACCGCACGCTACGCGGTGCGCCCCTCACTCATAAAACAAAAAATTGCTTCTCCATAAATCGGTCTATTGCTAATTTAACAAACAAGGGCAAAACAAATACCTTCACATCCGAGCATTCAGTATGTAATATATGTGGGAAATCTGTCAAAAGGACATGATGATTGATGGAGGAATAAAAAAAAAGATCTAAATAAGTTAAGCTTACATGAAATCGTTTAAGTAAACGCCTTGAACAAAATTTAAGTTAACGACTTTTAGAAATCTTACTGATTCTGTTTACGAATCACCTATTACTCTTTAAGTTATTTTTCTAAAAATTTTAAATTATTAAGACCATTTTGTGACTTGAAGTGATTAACAAAAATATATATAATTAGTAGTCAAAACATTGTTAGAGAAGTAGAGAAACCAATTTGTATATATATAGATATATATGTGTGTGTGTATGCTGTGTGCTGTTATTTCTTTTCGTATGTGTATTTTTCTGCTCGCTCTGGTGGTGCGGCACGTGGATGCGTGTGCTGATTATTTAAAAATTTATGAAGCCAACGAAGCGCAACTGAAAACTTTGTGCACAAAACCAAACAAAACTGCAGCAAGAAGCAACAACAACATCAACCATAGAACCCAACAACAAAATAGCAACAGCAGGGAGCACTTTACAAACATGAGCAACATCATAGACGATGATGACAGCAGCAACAGCAGTAGCAACGCTGACAACAACAATAAAAGCAACGACGTGAGCGTGTTTTGTCGTCCTTTTGGCGAGTTTTAACCGCAGACGCAAGCCAGAAAAAAATAGCCACCGTGACACACCCACAGCCTCTTTTGGCCATTTGCAGTGAGAAAAACTTTCAACATAGTTTTCTACTTAACTCGAGCGTTATAATAAAAGTGCTAAATCTTTGGCTGTATTCACTTTGTAAGCACTGTGGCTTGTGGGCGTGGCATTACCACAAATATTAACAGTGCCACAAAAGAATAGCATTAAAATAAAGCTCCGGGCAGTCAACTAGCGCTGAAAGGCGAAAGGTTCACGAAAGCAGAGCAAAAGCAACTAAAACAAAATGCACTCAATACATAAAAATAAGAATCCAAACTCCAACAAAACTAGGCAACAACCAAAAAGTTATAAAAACTTTGGATAAACAAAATGAGTGATAAGCAAAAGTGCATAATCAAACATATTTGAATTTTAATTTAGTTTGGATTAGGTTGAACAAGGGGAATAAATAAACAGTCCTGATAAACTGACACGTGTTGCACTATGCGTAAATAGCACAAGCCAGCCATTCTATTCAATAAGGAAAAAGTATTTGTATAGCTTTGAATTCTCATCAAATTTGCTTAATTGGGTTTGAAAAGCTGTTAAGAACAGGCTAAAAAAAACCCCAGCATTATTATAACTTGTATATACCTTACCTCCTAGAATGCTAAAAAAACAAGTGCGAAAATTGAAGTCGGACGCAACCGAAATACTCTGATACCAGCATAAAAACAGGTAATAAAAGACTGCTCGCAAAGATGAAATAATAAAGCATGCCATTAACATTTTTGATATATGTCACTATAAACTTGGAGACCTTATGCTTGATTTTTACAGGTATCGTTCTTAATTTTTCCGGTTTTGGTATTGTAACATATTTTTCTATTTCTACTAAAGTGGGATCAACGTTCAATAAATGATACCTTACCCGAAGTTGAAACAAAGTTCGTTTGGTTTAAATGAGAAATTAGAATTAACGTCATCAGCGCAAGGGTAAGGCATCCTCTTAGTAAGCTAAGTTCGATTCCCATCAAGAGGAATGGTTTTTCATATAAAAATAATTTTAGCTTACGTTCTTATTCCTTTCAACTGACATTCAATAGCGTAAAGTTATTAACAATTTACCAAAGTTTTGATATATTATACTGAGTTTAACTAATGTTAATGCTGATTTCGGGGTTTGGAAGGCTTACCAGGTAACAAGCTATCTTTCCAGAAAATTTTAGTGATTTTAATTGATAACATGTTTTATCAACTTGTACATCGAGGTTTATGGCCTTGCTATCAATTTTTAAGCCTCTCAGTGGACATGGCTTCACAATTTGAAACATTTGTCTGACGAACACATGCAACAAGATAATTCCAAAGCTCTAAGTCTTTAGCTTTAAGGACATTGCACAAAAGCAATATACTCTTTAACTTTGGAATCAGAGTAAACAAATGTTACCATAGAGAGCAAAATTGTTTACATTGAACAGAAACATTGGAATAAAAATAGCACAGCGCAAACGTAATATTTATAAAGCCCCACCTATACTATAAACTCCGAACTGGAGATCAAATATCACAGGTAAGGAATTGTATTCCAAACAAATATATTTATTTATGAAAAATACATATGCGTCTATTTTCGTGATGAAGTTCGTGGATGCCGTGAAAATTTCAACGGCACGTTGGTTTTTTATTGCTCTCATTTTTCAATAAATTTGATTACGGCGCGTTTTGTGATTATTGGCGCGTGAAAAAATAAATTTAACTTCTTTTTATACCCTTAATCCATGAAATGGGTAAAAAGGGTATAATGGTTTTGGGCAAATGAGAATGAGGCTTCTAGGACCACATAAAGTATATATATTCTTGATCAGCATCAAAAGCCGAGTCGATATAGTCGTGTCCGTTTGTCTGTCTGTATGTATGAACGCGTCGATCTCAGAAACTACAAAGGTCAGAGACTCCAGATTTTGGATATAAGCTCTCCTAATCACTAGGCATAGCAATTTTGTTTCAAATTTGCGATAACTTTTCCGGTTTACGATATACACATGTAATCGATAACAAAAAAATCTTGAAAATCGAAATCTTGAAAATGAGGATTGATACTATTAACAAAATAGTTACAATTTGTAAAAATTTTATTAAAATCGGTTCCGAAACCCCGAGATATGAAACCATCAACCATTGGTACAGCGGTACACGTACATATGTGTATGTCTTTCAGCCCGACCGTCTGTCCGTCTGTATGGTCAAGGGTTAAGGGTATCTTCTAGTCGAGCTTACTGGACTAGAGTGTTCTTACTTGTTTGTTTTGGCCAAGCCTTGCCTACGGTGCTCTGTCATAAAATGTGTTGTGTTGCCGGATTCTAGCAATACGGAGTTGGAGCTCGTTTCGTTCTGCTCGTAAAGTTCGCGCCAAAATAAATAATGAAGTCGCTTTTGTAACGGGCAACAATTTCTCTTAGGCTTTTTACTTTTTGTATTGTCCCCAATTTCCAAAACATTGGACGGTTCTGATAAGCCGAGTTGGGTTTGGATTGCCGCTTAGTTTATTTATGATGTTTCTTTTGCGTCCTCTTCACACATATTTATGTGTGAGGAATAAACGTGAATTTAAGTTTGCTCTTTATTAATTTGTGATCATTTGTGCACGGATCCTGGTCGCTGATTGGATGAGGAAGCGCCAAGTCTTAAAGTCTTAAATCCATTCTTATCAGGAAAAAATCACTACTGGATTATTACTTTATTAGTGTAAAATTAAAATGAATAAAATCTGTTTTTTCAGATCACATTTTATTAAGAGCTTTAATAGAGCCGATGCTGGTTTTTTTCTTCAAATGGACATGACATGAAAGTTTAAATGTCACGTATACAACTCAAATATAAATATGGTGAGAAACTTTAAATTTAAATATATACTGCACGCGCTTTGTTATGAGCATTGCATAATGTCCAACTTCACCTCCATCCCGTTGGCCCGTGTCATATTATTGCAAATTTTTATTGTGCGGACTTGCCGTTAATCCAGTTTTCATGGAAATGAAAAATTGCTCATTACCTTAATTAAATTATGGATTATTTATGCAACATAAAATATGCATTTATATTCAATATTGTAACGCCGGCATTATTTTGGCTCAGCTATGTGAATTGATGACCAACATTGAATAAATACTAGTTAGGCAGTTAGTTGTTTGAACAATGGTAAAGTTTGAATTTTTTAAATGAATACTCTATAAAGATAATTTTTTACAGAATAGGAATACAAAAATAAAATGCATTTTTTTACTCTTAACCCATGAAATGAGTAAAAAAGGGTATAATGGTTTTGTGCAAAAGTATGTAACAGGCAGAAGGAAGCTTCTCCGACCCCATAAAGTATATATATTCTTGATCAGCATCAACAGCCGAGTCGATTTGGCCTTGTCCCTCTATCTGTCCGTCTGTCTGTCCGTATGTATAAACGCGTCGATCTCAGAAACTACAAAAGAGACTCCAGATTTTGGATATGAGCTCTCCTAATCCCTAGGCATAGCAAGTTTGTTTCAAATTTTCGATAACTTATCCGGTTTTCGATATACACATGTAATCGATAGCAAAAAATCTTAAGTTTCGAAAACTTAAAAACTAATTAATTAATTATTATTAAAATAATTAACATCTGTGAATTTTTAATTAAAATCGGTTAAGAAACACCGGAGGTATGATCAAACATTGGTTTAGTGGTACACGTACACATATGTGTATGTCTATCAGACCAACCGACTGCCCGTATGGTCAAAGGTTAAGGATATCTTCTAGTCGAGCTTACTCGTTTTCACATTTTATTGGGGCTTTTCCCACATATAAATGACTTGTTTTCCCTGCGTAATGCCTTTTATTATTATTAATTCTATCATTGAGTATGGCTTATTCGTTAATTGAAATATACATTTCTTTTCATTCATTTATGTTTAACTCATGAAAAGTTTGACTAGCACTAATATGCTATTTCACACTTATTCAAAGTGGGAGCCGAGCTTTATATAAGTAACAAATATGACAACTCGTGTCGCATCTAAAACACAACTTGTCGATACTTCTGGCAATAAAAATAATAAAAATGTCCGGCATTATTTATGGCGCTTATTTTATCAGCAGCAGCAGAGTGCTCTCTATCCGTCTGAGCCATGGTAGCAAATGTGGGCCACTCCTTTTTGTAGTTTTACCGCAGACACAGTTTCGATTTTATCGGCTACTGTTTTTACTAAATTGTGGATGTGTGTTGTGGTATGAGTTGTTGGGTGGTTCTTCTTGCTGCATATAATTTTTACGATGCAAATCGAGCAATTTTTACTTTTATCGCACAAAGTGGACTTGCACACTTAACACTCGCATGATTTATGTGCCAAAAAGCAGTACAAGTACGCAGAAGAAGGCTACTAGATGAAGAGAGGGCATAAAATAAGTAAATGTCAGTTAACACTTCATTTGTCTATGTCGCTCGTAAGCCCAGATCGAATTAGAATACGCATAAGGATTGAACTATTTGTTCGATTTACGCTTGGCCTAGGACTGCAAACACTGCACATAAATTGGCGTAATTAATGCGATTCTTAGCCCGCCCGGCCACAAAGAAGATTCAGCAACAACAGCAAAGGCAACGGCAGCTGTTAGTTATTCCAATAGCGACCCAGCCAGTTTATTGACATTGTCAATGCTCGAAGTTTGTTCACTTGCACGTAATTGAAAGTCATTCTTTATGCAATAATAAATGAGTTTATCGCCCACTTGGCTAGAGAACCAAAGAATCAACCAACACCCAACGCACTTAAAAAAAACATCTGCCTAATTTGTACAAAATCACACCAAACTAATTGAAAACAAGTAAGAAGACTCTAGTCGAGTAAGAAGACTTTAGTCGAGTAAGCTCGACTAGAAAATACCCTTAACCCTTGACCATACAGACGGACAGACGCTTGGGCTGACAGACACACTTATATGTAAGTGTACCGCTGTACCAATGCTTGATGGTTCCCTATCTCCGGTGTTTCTGAACCGATTTTAAAAGAATTTTTACAGATGTTCAATTTTTTGCTGATAGTTTCAATCCTCATTTTCAAATTTTAGATTTTTTTGTTATCGATTCCAAGTGTATATCGTAAACCGGAAAAGTTATCGAAAATTCGGACAAACAGAAATGGCTAAATCGACTCGGCTGTTGATGCTGATCAAGAATATATATACTCCGACTGGGGTCGGAGAAGCTTTCTTCTGCCTGTGACATACTTTTGCACAAAACCATTATACCCTTTTTTACCCATTTCATGGGTTAAAGGTATAAAAAAAAAATAAACTATTAAAATGAACATTTTTGGCTGAAATTCAGATGGAATGTCCGGAAAACTGATTCCCTTTTACCGTCAAAAGCGAGTTTTGCTTAATGTTTAATTTAATTTAAAAGCGAGATGAAACTAAGAATTTTGAGCTCAAAAATACATTTAAAAATTTTAGTTTCTCAAAAAAAAAAATCTCATGTCAACACTTTTTTGAGTGCAGTTTATGCGCAAGGCATCTTTCTATCTGCTAAACATGGGCAACAACAGCTTCAATTTCAGTTCAAATGGAGTTGAATTGGGCTTTGAAGCGTCACATTGATGCATGCAGGCACAGCTGGCGTAAAATGTCAAAGATAAGCCTGCGGATAATTCTTGTGTCCAATGATGTAGCTTTAGTTTTGTAGTTGCTGCAGTTGTTTGGATTCTCGCCAGTCGTTTGGGCGCTATTAGCCCTGTCTACAAGTTCGCATTTCACGTTTTTCTGTGCAGTATGCTGTGTACAGTGAAGGGCCAACAAGTGAAAGACTACGTATGTACATATATAGCGCCTCACACATTGCCAATGACAGACTCAGTCTCAGTTTGACATGACACCAATGACCTCAATGTCTGTCACTGTTTGCCTATCTCAAACCGGCTCTACCTTTACGCTTCTTGCGAGCTTTTCACGTGGCCAACAAATGTTGGCAAATCTTCCATCAAAATGCCTTTCATGTGTTGTTCATCATCCAGCAACTCCAGTTCCAACTGGCGCTTTGAACGCATTCAAACTGAAGTTTTTAATTTCGTTTGTTTTGTTCGGGGGTGCCATCATATATTAATTCGCTATAAATCTAATTAGTGAAATCTAAACCTAATCATGCGTTAACAATTTATGTGCTTCAGTTACACTCCAACTGCGGGACAGACAGCATAAATTTTACAAAATTTACCCCAACCACTGTTCCAACAAACCGACATCTCTGCCTTCCAGTTTAGGTCGCACAAATGTTCGCCATATTAAAGAGCAACGTTTGCAAAATTGTTGATCCTCTTTTTTATGTTCTGTTATTCTGCTGTGCCCAAGAGCATTTAATTCGAACGCGAAAACATTCGCATGACATAATTAAGTGCACTACTGTATTAAAATGCATTGTTATGACGAAAACAACGAAAACGTAAGAGAATTTAAATTGAATTATATCTTGCTCTGCTTGAAAATGCATTTAGAGCGAGATACAAATTACTTTTAAGCTTCTTGCACTTGTCTATGAGTATTTGAGCAAAAAAAACCAAAGTAAATTGAAAGTACATTGAATCTTTTTGTATACGTCTCTAGACATACAAAAACTGAATTTGCACAAAGAACTTTTATGATTCAGCCCAGCTTCTTCATAACTGTATATCGTCGTTGCTTGTATTTTTTCACTTTTTTCATTTGAATAAATTAGTTGAATAAAATGTTTAGGTTAATATATAAGAAAAAAAAAACTATTGATTTATAGAAAATGTTCAACAAAAATATGAGTACCATAAGGTATTAAAGAATGAGGCAATATAAACGTAAAGAAAGTACATTAAGCTGTATAAGTGTGTATACGTTTAACGCATCTATTGTATTGTATTGTATATTTTGAGTCCGTGGAGCGTATAACTAAATACTTAGGGGCTCCTTACCATAAATAATAGTCACTCACATTGTTTCAAAGGTCGTTAAAATTGTACGCACGATTTTATAATTAGATGTGAATTTCACTTAATTGAATTTTTGTCAAGGCTGCTTTATTACCTTGTGGCAAATTACAAAAATGTGTGCGCCATCAAATCAATGGTGTACAAAATAAAAATAAGTTTCAACATTTTTAATGCAAAGCAAGCGATGGCCTCTCATCATTATCAAGTAGCCGCCTAGTTGGCGTCAGTTTGCATTCTAACTTTTATCCCAACGGTGGCTGCAAATATTTGCGCAAGTTTTATGGCACGCGCTTGTTGCCAAAACAGGTTTCTGCATCGGATAAGCTTAAGCCTCGGCAGCAAAAAGTTAACAAACAATGCCTACACTAGAATGAGGAAAAATCAACGGAAATGAAAAATCAGGTTAAAATTAAAATTTCGACCGAATAAAGAAAAAATAGAGAAAACTAATAATGCGGCCAAACCGAAAAAAAATGAGAAAAAAAAACTTGACAGCCAAGACGAAACGATAAACAAGTAGCCACCCACAGCAAAAGTCACGTTTCATACGCAAAATTATGGAAAAGCAAAAATGACAAAAAAAGGAACCAAAACCCAAAATCTACAAGAGCCCCCTTCAAGTCCATCCAAAGCTGTACGAATTAGAGACAGTTGGTTGCGCCGACCCAATGAGGCGGTTTTAATTAATTAATCTGTTGAAGCGCTCACGATTTGTGGACCGATTAAACTAAATCGTACGAAAATCTTCAAATTACAGGGTATGTAAGGACTTTGAAATTTATTTTGTTAATATACACATAAATTAGAGGCAACAGCTAAAAATCAACCTTCAGTTCATTAATAAAAGATTTTTATTCATTTGATGTGCTGTTGTTGATTTTACTAATGATATTCGAAAAAATATTTTGTAAATTAATTTAGATTTCGCATAATTCGAAGGCCGCTTGGAAGGCGGATTGACAGTAGCTGTCAGGGGTTTGGCTTAATTAGAAACACGGCGCTGAAACCCGCAACTAATCAGCGACACACAAGACAGGAGACAACAGACAGCAGTCAGCAGTCATTCTTGCCTCGTCTCTACCGTCTCGTCTCGTCACGCCCTTGCCAGTTCCAATTCTAGTTGTTCTGTCAACGGCTTAATTTAGACCCTGTCCGCGAAAGAGAGGCTGGCTGGCTGGGAATATCTCTGGCATTTGTCGAATGGACGTGGCACTTATGCTTTCGCATACTCGTTAGTATTCAACAAAATTGTTGCCAAATTAACACACAGAGATGAAAAGTGACAAAGTGTTTTGTATCCTTGTGGCTGTCCTTGTTTGCCGCAGGCTCCCAACCTTACGTATTCCAGCTGTTTGGTAGCTTCTTAAAATCTCTAACTATGAGCAACCCAAAACTTTACACTGACAAAAACTACTGCGCATTGAAAACTCAAATACAAATATTGAAACAGTAAAAGCCGCTTTATTTTAAGTGTTTATTATATGGTGAGGCTACTGGCAACATAACCACATAAATTGATATACAGAATGCTCGTGCTTTTCGATATAAGCTGTTGCCATATATCAATTTATGAATATTTTGATGCAGAATTTTTACGATTGTTTCTACCTATTTTCCATAAATTTTGGACCAGTCTTTAAACTGAAGATCGATTTCACAGCCCCTCAATAGTTGTAGACCACTTATGGGTTAATGTTTCTGGCACGCCAAACAATAATCAAAATTTCATTAATCAGATGAAACAAGTAAGAAGGCTGTAGTCGAGGAACCATACAGATTGACAGACGGTCGGTCTAACAGACATACACATATGGCTGTGTACTTCTGTACCAATGCTTGATGGCTTCATATCTCCGGTGTTCCTTAACCGATTTTAATAAAAATTTCACAGAAGTTCATTATTTTCAATTAATTTTCAATCCTCATTCTCAATTTTTTTAAATTCAAGATTTTTTTGTTGCCGATTACATGTGTAAGTTAAGTAGTGTCAACCTCACTATATGAAATAGAATTAAGCTGAATAATGTCAATTTTGTTTTATATAGGAAGTATAATTCGAAACCTTAGTTTCAAAACTGTTTACTTGAACTAGGTCAAGTGGTCAGCAAAAAGCAAAGATCAGCGACCTAAAGTCAGTAAACTCTTGCGACCAGCTGAGGTGACGAAAAGTGGCACCACATTCAGCAAAAGAGTGGCGTAACATAGCCGGCAAACACAGCACATTTGCGTGGCCGCTATGAATGAGAATAAACTCGTGTGTAACATCAACTCAATTTGAAGTGTTCTCATTTTAGTTCCCACAAGTAACATAACTAAAAGGCTTCATAGAAGTAACACAAACAAATAAGTGTAATAAACTTATTAATTGGCGCCCAACTAGTGGTAATCCGACGAATTCAAAGTCAGTACCCACGCTCTTATTAAAAGGATTCAAAAATCTGCAGTTGCCTCCGTTAACACAGGACGCAAAAGGAGCAGCGAGTCCAGCCTCATCTTCGCAACGACGCTAAGAAGGGATCATCGTCAGGAAAGAAAGGGGCCACCACACTTAGCTCAAATTACATAAAAGCATGTAAGTGGACTTTTCTGACAAACAATTTTTCAAGTCACAAAATGTACTAAAAGAGTGAGCGAGTATTCCGTTTTGCAACGGTTCATAGTATTCACAACACAAAATCGCCGTCTCGTGTGAGGGACTCCTTGAGAATCAGATTCGGCTTAATAATACTTTTTTTTCTGGTGGACTTGGTTATTTATTTTTTTTGTAATATCTCGCATTATAACCCTTTTTTGGTGACAAAGGCCCATGAGAAAACCGTTTCTCCAGTATAGAACTCCGCATATTAGTGATTCAGAGTCGGACTGTGACGAACACTTTGAAACTCCAGACCGCGCCCCTAGAGCTCCCCTTACGGTTAGGAAAATGGACGCTAGAGAGGTCAGGACCATGATACAGGTAGCTATCAGCCAAGCCTTAGCTGAGCAGGCAGCTAAGCATACAAAGGAAATAGCTGAGCTCACCCAGAAAGTAGATAAGCTTTCTAAACAAGTGGCGGCAGCGAGTATTGTCGCCCCAAGCGAGCAGTCGTTCGCACCTGTAGAGATGAATGGCGGCGTCAGTTGTGACGAGCCGCTGAGCGTAATGAAATCCCTGTCAGAGTTTTCAGGGATACGTGAGTCATTCGCCTCATGGAGGCAAGCGGCCTTAACCGCTTATCGGGTTTTCGAACCACACAATGGCAGCACGCGCCACTTCCAGGCAGTTACCATCATGAGGAACAAGGTCAAGGGGCCTGCCGATGCCATGTTAACCTCATACAAAACCCCATTGAACGTCCACTCAATAATTAGCCGCCTCGACTCAAAGTTCAGCGACAAACGGTTTATGAGGGCAATCGAGAGGGAGTTAGATACCGTAAGGCAGGGTATCCGACAGGTGTCGGAATACTATGACGAGGTGGGGAAAATACTCACCCTGTTGACGGAAAAGGTCAATATGGCCTATGAGCCGGAAGGAGCGGAGCCACTTTGCGAAAAATACCGCAAAAACGCGTTGGAGGCTTTCGTATCAGGGCTTAGGGATAGCATAACGGATGTAGTCTTTGCAGCAAGACCCTGGGACTTACCCACGGCACTGACGCTTGCACAGGACCTGGAGTCAAACCAGGCGAAAAAGGCGATGGCAGGAAAGAGTCAGGGTACGAGGAACCCTCGTTTTAGAATGCAGCATGGGCAACAGGGCCAGTTCAGCCAGCGTAGCAATAGGACACAAGGCCAGTCCAATCGACGCGGGTACGGTGGCAGGCAGGAGCCCATGAGATCCAATCCAATCAGAAGGATGGCCACGCCTGGCCGCACAGATTTTAGGAGAAAGCAGCAAGAGGTAAACTGTGTCACGTAGGTCACGGGACAAGATACAGAGCCACATGCCGGGGCCAGCTACGAGACACTAGTAGAGATTGACAACGAGGATCTCTCTGATACGGTGAATTTTTTAGGAGTAGGTCCCTGCTGCCCGTCATCAGGCGAAAAGTAGCAGGACTTGATATGAAATTTCTCCTAGACACAGGTGTGTCCAAGAATTTTATCCGGCCGTGCAAAAAACTGTTAGGTGTTCGCTCAGTAGACCCTCCATTCCTAGTCCGTTCGATCCATGGTGAAACAAAGATCACTAAGAAATGCTTCGTGGCTTTATTCAATGTGAAAGCAACCTTTTTTATCCTTCCGAACTTTTCGACATTTGACGGAATAATCGGTCTCGACCTTCTGAAAGAAGCTGGAGCATCTTTATGCCTAGCTTCTGGTCAGCTCAAATGGGGCAATAAAGTTGAACAGATTTGCTTCCACACCTGTGCTAGCGTTAATTTTACCAATGGGGGTTGTTCGGACGCGCCTCCTGCAGTAAGAAAGGCATTCCAAAAAATGCTGAAAGACAATGGACAGGCATTCGCGGACCTTAACGAGGCTCTAGCTTACAATACTTCGGTGTCGGCTACCATCAGGACAACAAGTGAGGAACCTATCAATACCAAACTCTACCCGTACCCCATGGGCACAGCTGATTTCGTTAAGTTCAGAATCTGCTCAAGAATGGTAAAATTCAGAAATCTGCATCCCCTTACAATAATCCCATATGGGTTATAGACAAGAAGGGTACCGATGCAGAGGGGAATCGGAACATGCGTTTAGTTATAGACTTTCGCAAGCTCAATGAGCGAACGATTCCGGACAAATATCCTATGCCAAATATTTCTATTATACTGGGAAACATAGGTAAGGCCAAATATTTTTCGACACTAGACCTAAAATCTGGATACCACCAGATCGTTTTAGAGAAAAGCGACAGAGAAACGACATCTTTTTCCGTGAATGGGGGGAAGTACGAATTTGGGAGACTCCCATTCGGTTTGAGGAATGCGGCTAGCATCTTCCAGAGGACTATTGATGACATACTGTGTGAGAAGATAGGAAAATTTTGCTATTTACGTCGACGACGTAATTATTTTTTCAGAGGATGAGAAATCGCACGTCAAGCATGTAGACTGGGTCCTTAAAAGCCTGACCAAGGCAAACATGAAGGTAGCGGTAGAAAAGTCACAGTTTTTCAGGGAGAGCGTGAACTTCCTTGGATTTATAGTTACCAGTAAAGGCACAACAACAGATCCAGAAAAAGTCAGGGCCATAAAAGACTTCCCGACTTAAGGTCCTTTTTGGGTCTAGCAAGCTACTACAGGTGTTTTGTCAAAGATTTCGCGGCAATAGCAAGGCCTATTTCGCAAATATTAAAAGGGGAAAACGGGACCGTCAGTAAGCATAGATCACGAAAAATCCCGGAGCAATTCTCTTAGGCACAGCAGGAAGCTTTTCGAAAGCTTCATAATATTCTGGCATTCAGATTCATCAGCGTACGGCATAGGTGCAGTACTGGCCCAAGAAGGTCGCCCGATCATCAGCCAGGCCAGGAGAACGTGGTGGCAGATGCCCTGTCTAGGCAAATGCTCAACGCTTTAGAAGAACAAGATGAAGACTCGGGTGCAGCGACGGTTCACGGTGAGCTTTTACTCACCCATTTCATTGAAACAACTGATAAGCCGTTGAACTGCTTTCAAAACCAGATTATCGTTGAAGCGGCGCAATTCCCGTCTAAAGACAGTTTCGTTCTGTTCGGGAACAAAAGACGCCATTTAGTCAGGTTTACCCGAAAAGAGTTGTTATGGAGTGAGCTTGCGGGGGTAATCATTCCGAAGGCCGTAAACGCATTCCATTGCGACCTGCGCACGCTTACAATGATACAGGACGAGATAGTTAGGAGATTTCCATCTACGAAATTCTGGCAATGCAGGAGTCGGGTGATAGACATATTCAGAGTTGAGGAAAGACGGGAAATCCTTACAGCTGATCATAATATAGCTCATAGAGCGGCCCAGGAGAATGTGAAGCAGGTTCTCTCCAGGTACTACTCTTCAAGAATGGAAAGGCTTGCTATTGAGATAGTGCAGAATTGTAAAACTTGGTGCTGGTCCCGGCTTAAAATTTTTCGTTGTTGTTGCTATCGGTTGCTGCGCTCGCGCCGTTACGTTTTGTTTTGTGTTTTCGTATTTGTGAGTAGTTACAAGCGTATAAATACAATTAACCCTAGGGTGGTCCTAAGCAGTTTTTTTTCAATCATTTATTAAAAATTATTATTATTTTATTTTTTGATTTTTATTCTCGCTCTCTTATTTGTTGTATTTTTATACCCTTAACCCATGAAATGGGTAAAAAAAGGGTATAATGTTTTTGTGCAAAAGTATGTAACAGGCAGAAGGAAGCTTCTCCGACCCCATAAAGTATATATATTCTTGATTAGCATCAACAGCCGAGCCGATTTAGCCATGTCCGTCTGTCTGTCCGTCTGTCCATCTGTCCGTCCGTCTGTCCGTCTGTATGTATGTACGCGTCGATCTCAGAAACTACAAAAGCTAGAGACTCCAGATTTTGGATATAAACTCTCCTAATCCCTAGGCATGACAAGTTTGTTTCAAATATTCGATAACTTTTCAGGTTTACGATATACACATGTAATCGATAACAAAAAATTCTTGGTTTTTAAAAAGCTGATGAAATGAAGATTGAAACTATTAGAAAAATAATGAACTTCTGTAAAAATTTCATTAAAATCAGTTAAGAAACACCGGAGATATGAAGCCATCAAGAATTGGTTCAGTAGTACATGTACATATGAGTATGTCTGTCAGCCCGACCATTTGTCCGTCTGTATGATGAAGGGTTAAGGGTATCTTCTAGTCGAGCGTACTCGACTAGAGCCTTCTTACTTGTTTTTATTTGAAAAAAAGAAAATTTATAAAATAATGCCTGTCTGCTGTTACAAGGGCTGCCAAGTTCGCACCAATACAAAGATGGCTTTTATTGGCTGCTGGATGTGCCCAAATGTCGCACATGAAAAATGTGCTGGTCTTAACGGCCGTATCATCGACTTGATGGACACCACTAACTTAGATATGGCAAATTTCTTGGAGACTCATATTGGCTTTGAAGGAGTTTTTGGCCAGTTGAAAAAATTGTGCGAAAATTTCTCAACTGTGCAGAGAAACTTTAAGGAGAAAAATCTCCTTAGTAATTCTCCAAAGCGCAAAAGAGCCAATGTTGGGCCGTCATCGGGATCGGTTATGTCTGAATTTCAGCCAAACAATACGGAGACCAAAAATAAAAATAAAAATAAAGAAAAAACAATTCTTCTGCCCCAGTTCCCAAAATTATTGAGATACCGGAAGTAAACGCTATAGTCCCCATGGATGTCGTTTCATCTAATCCTGGTCCTTCGGTCTCTTTGGTGGTGAGTAGTGTTGACGTAGCTCAACTAAACAAACCAAATATATGTAGGATTGGCAGCTCCAGCAGCTGATGCCGATTACTATCTATAAGATCTAATATTAAGTTGTAATAATCGATAAGATATTGTAGTATAAGCACACCACTAAAAGATATAAGAAGAGCAGTAGTAACTGAACCGGCAAAGCGTAAGGCGGTACAATTGAAGTAGCTAAAATTGTGTACGCATACAATGAAGTATATTCGCTAAATAAACGTTATAATTATTATTTTATATATTAAATCGGAGAAGTTGTTTTGATTAATGTTGCTTTAAAAGTTCAGTCCTACAATTTTGGGGGCTCGACAGGGATGAACATAAGGATCAACACAGCAAAGTAAAAAGTAATGTAAAATTCGGTGACAAAAAGTGCTTTTTAAAGTTGACAAAGTTGCTCAAGCTCAGCGCAACTAACATTATTTCATTGCGTTGATGGAGGAGTTTGCAGTTAATGCAAATTAAATGCAAAGTGATTAAGTTACTCAGTCGGTATCGTCTAACTGCGTAGATGTAAAGGTGGCAGAATAGGCGACATTCTGCGAAAGTATTCAGAAGCTGGAGAATACTTTGTACGTTGGAGCGACGAGAACGCTACAAGCAGAGACGCTGAGAAGTAAAACGGCGAGAGAAACAACGGCAAAAAGAGGTACAACGAAAAGAGGAATAACGGCGAAAATAAGTGTAACGACAGAAAGCGATCAACAACAATAAATACTGAGTGTGTTCACTTTCCGCATCAACGCGAGGTGGACAACCTAGTAAAAGAGCAGACGTGAAGACAGCGGTGATACGAAGTCAATGAAAAGAGGAATAACGGCGAAAAGAAGTACAACGACGAGAAGGCGATGAACAACAATTTAGTGAAACGGTTGGAAAGAATAACGAATAACGAATAAAAGAAACAGACATCTAAGAAGCTCGTCGGTTTCACATAAGACGTGAAGCAGAAAAAGACGGATTCATGTGCACCTACACACGTTCACAAAAAGAGAGAAGTAAAACTGGCGTTGGTATATATCAAAGTTAACATTGTGTTAACATAGGTCTGTTAAAAGTTATGTTGGTGGAAGACATTACTTGCCTTTCAGTACTAGAACTTAAAGAAAAATTGAAATCATTATCATTACCAAGTGCAGGTGTTAAAATAGTTTTACAACAGAGACTAATAAACTATTTCAATTTAGAGGACAACGAATTAAACAGTGAAAATTCGTCTTACGGAGAAACAGAAGATTACGAGATGGAACCGACAAATAATCATACAACAGCTTCGGCAATCACACTAAGGGATATCGAGGACTCTCTTCTGGTTTTTACCAGCAATGGTTCTCCAGACGTTGACGAATGGCTATTTGATTTTGAACTGAATGCGGTGACAGTTAAGTGGAATGATATACAAAAATTTATTTATGGTAGACAGTTAGTTAAAGGTGCAGCCAAATTATTTTTGAATAGTGAAACCGAAGTCAATAATTGGGAAACACTTAAGCAAGCATTAAAATCTGCGTTCAGTGAGAAGCGTTCGGCAAAAGAAATTCATAAATTACTAACAGACAGGAAAAAGAAACAGGATGAATCTTTAAGTGAATATTTTTATGCAATTTAGAGCATTGCAAATCAGTGTAAGCTAGACGAAGAAAGTACAATGGATTACATTATAGAGGGAATACAAGATTCTAAGCAGAATAAAAGTTGTTTGTATAATGCGATGAGTATGCATTTTACCACTAAGCATACAATCGACCCACATCGAAAATATCAGAACCCACGTACGTAATGTACGCATACTCATATAAACAGCAAAGCAGCGTGAACCAACCTTCTCCGTCGGCTGCCTCTCTGCATCTAATCGCAAGCATATTAAAATTGAATGCGAGCTATGAACACCCACCCCGAAATTATCAGAACCCACGTACGTAAAATGCATACTCATATAAACAGCAAAGCGGCGCGAACCAACCTTCTCCGTCGACCGCCACTCTGCATCTAATCGCAAGCATATTACAATTGAATGAGAGTGCTGAGAGCGCGTTCGGCTCGACAGCCGAAGAGCTGTGGGTTCTGATCTCAAAAAGATTTTGACACAAAATCGTTGTATAAAAATTTACCTCTATCTAACCTACTCGTTGGCAGTAGTAACTGAACCGGAAAAGCGTAAGGCGGTACAATTGAAGTAGCTAAAATTGTGTACGCATACAATGAAGTATATTCACTAAATAAACGTTATAATTATTATTTTATATATTAAATCGGAGAAGTTGTTTTGATTAATGTTGCTTTAAAAGTTCAGTCCTACTTATATCCAAAGATCCAAATATTCTATTACCCAAAAATGTGTCTTCGGGGGAAGAGTTAATTAAAAAATTTGTTGCCGTTCCACCAAAAAAACAAGTATTTGTTTCTAGGCTTCCCCCTGATTTGACATCAGAAGATGTCACGGGCTATATAAAGGCCAAATCTAAAGCCAATTTCACGGTGAAAAAGTTCAAATTTAATTATACTAGGAATATCTCGTCGTTTAAAATCATTGTCTCGAGCCAAGACTTTAGCTCTATATGTTGCAAAGAGTTTTGGCCGGAGCACATTATTGTAAATGAATATACTGCCAGGAAAAAAAATCGGCCTCCGATTGTATCCCCCACCCCAGTAGCTTTGCCTTTAACTCTTCCTGAAAATCGGCGTCCGATTGTATCTCCCACCCCAGTAGCTTTGCCTCAAACTCCTCTCGATTCTGATAGTTCAAAAAACTAACGACTTCCTTAGTACTTGGCTATCAGAACGTAAGGGGTATTTGTAGCAAACTCAGTAGTTTATACCTTAACAGTCGCTATTTTGCTTTTCATGTCATCGCCTTCACTGAAACTTGGTTAAGGCATGACATTCTTAGTACTGAAGTTGTATCCAGCAGATACTGTGTCCATAGAAAAGACGGTACGCTTCGACGTGGCGGAGGTGTGCTTATTGCTGTTGATGTTGATTATTCTTCGGAGACAGTAATAGTAGGTGGTTCTATGGATATAGAATTTGTTGCTGTAAAGTTGAATTTCAATGGTGTTGGTATTTTTGTTACTTGCTCCTATATACCCCCTTCTTCCGATATCTCTATTTACGATGCTCATTTGTCTGCTATTATGTCCGTTTCTTGCATGCTTTCGGATCGCGATTTCCTTGTAGTTCTTGGTGATTTTAATATTGCTGAAGTTACTTGGATTTCGTGTCCCGACTCTGGTGCCCTGACCCCCTCGGCTCATAATGAATTTTTAAATAATTTACTTGGGATATCATTGAATCAAATAAATGATATCCCAAATTCTCTTAATAAAATGCTTGATCTGGTTTTTGTTTTGGATCCATCCTCCTCATCCATTACCCGATCACAACCCATATCGATGTGTCGATCACTTTACCCTACCGGGAAATCGTTTAAGTCGAGTACTTCAATTTCGGAAAGCCAAATTTGCAAAACTTACTCGGCTGTTGGCCCTGACTGACTGGTCTACCCTCAACGGGTCTGACAATTTGGGCGTGACAATCAGTATTTTTTATAATACTTTAAATTCTTTATTTGATTTGTGTGTCCCTTATGGAACGCCAAACAGGTCAAGCAAACCTGTGTGATTTACCAGAGAGTTGACAATTTTAAAAAATCGTAAATCGAAACTCTAAAAGAGTTTCAGAAAATTAAGCTCTCCGTTAGCTTGTTCTGCATACTTGATTGCTCGTTCCACTTTTTCAGTCCTCAATAACCAATGTTACAGGAATCACCTGACTAGGTGTGGATTACAGTTTCAGCAGGATCCTAAACGGTTTTTTGATTTCGTTAATGCGAAACGCAAGACATCGACCCTTCCATCAAACATATTCTTTGATGAAATGAAAGCCAACTCAGATCAGGCCATTGCCGATCTATTTACTGAATTTTTCCAAACGACTTACAGCCCTTCAGAGCAACCAGTCGTCATGCCTTACCCCTATCAGCTTAATGCCTCAAATTGCATTTTCATACCGGAAATCACAGAGAGTTCGCTACTTTGTGATCTTCAGTTTATTAAGCCCACATTTTCTCCGGGACCTGATGGAATACCTCGCTGTGTGCTTAGCTATTGTGCTCAGGATCTATTGAAACTTTTGCATAAATTGTTTAGTTTGTCCGTGGAGCTATGCTCTTTCTCAAAAATTTGGAAAGAGTCTTATATTATTCCTTTGCACAAAAAAGGAAACAAATCGAATGCTCAAAATTGTAGGGGTATCTCCAAGTTGTCTGCTATCCCAAAGATTTTTGAGAAACTAATTACCTCTCATCTTCAACATCTTTGTAAATCTATGATTTCACCGTGCCAGCACGGGTTCATGAAACAAAGATCTACCACTACTAACTTATTAGAATTCACATCATTTGTTATTAAGGACTTTGAAGAATTGCAAACTGATGTTATTTACACTGATTTCAGTAAGGCTTTTGACTCTGTAAATCACCTCCTTTTAATATATAAACTTAAACTTTTGGGCTTTCCCAATAATCTTAATATTTGGATTCAAGATTATTTAACCTTTAGAACTCAGAGAGTCTATTTTAATGGCTCAGTTTCTAAAGCGGTCCAGGTAATGTATGCTGATGATGTAAAATTATGCATACCAGCTTCAAGTCTTCTGTCTGGTCATAGACTGTAAAGTGACTTAGACAATTTTCAAACTTGGTGCAAAGTAAATTTACTGCATCTCTATTGCAGTAAATGTAAAGTATTTGTATGTCTTTTTATAGGCGAATGCCTTTTTTTAATATCTATCTTCTGGATAACCTAACATTGGATCGGATTGATTTGGTTGAGGATTTGGGTGTCTTAATGGACCCAAAGCTTACGTTTGACAAGCATATTGCTTTAATCTCAAATCGAGCATTAAATGTCTTGGGGTTCAGTAACAACAACAGTTGCAAACTTGTCACTGGCACTTGGCAGCTTCATCAGTTTTAGTTAAGCTCCTGCTAATCTATTGCCAGACTGCCAGCCAAATATAGCTATATATACGTATACGTAATATGTTGTATATATACATATATGTAACGTAACGAAGCCGAAGCACGCAGCGCACACGCAAAAAGCAACTGGGAGAAAGTGTGAAAAGTTTTGTCTATAAATTTCGTTACCATTATTTGACCTGCTTGCATACAATTTCCCTCACGCATACAGTTAGAGAAAAACTTTCTCTAAGGCGAATACAATTTGTTTGATTAATTTATTAATTTATAATTGCTTGTTGTTTTTTGGCATTTACAATTCCGAATTTTTTGCAGAAATCCAAATAAGAAGATCTTTTCAGGGCAAAGTAATAACAAATAGTATATAAACAAGTTAGAAGGCTCTAGTCGGGGAAGTTCGACTAGAAGATACCCTTAACCCTTGACCATAACAGACATACACATATGGCTGTGTACTTCTGTACCAATGATTGATGGTTTCATATCTCCGGTGTTTCTTAACCGATTTTAATAAAAATTTAACAGATGTTTTTTATTTTGTTTATAGTTTCAATCCTTATTTGCTTATTTAAAGTTCTTATAAAATTCAAGATTTTTCGATTACGTATGTATATCGTAAACCTGAAAATGTATCGAAAATTTGAAACAAACTTGCTATGCCTAGGGATTAGGAGAGCTCATATCTATAAACTGGAGTCTACCGCTATAAGACTTTCGGCCTTTTTTAATGGACTTTTTTTTTCGGTACAACACTTGAAATTTTCGAAAAACTCAAAAATTATGATGTTCACGCTTCAACATAATGACAAATAGTGGAAAATATGTCCTTAGATAGCCATTTTAAAATAATTATGTTGCAAGGTAAGCCAATAAGCAAATAAGGAAGTTTTTTCGATATGACTAGTATTGATTGGATATTTTTCCAATGTGATGTAGTGAAACGATTACGAACATTCTTACAAATGATCTAGTGATAACAAAAAGACGATCTTTACCTCAGATCGATAGCTTAAAGGCTGAGGAATCAGCTTGCATAGAAACAGATGAACAGACGGACAAAGTTAGGTACATTTATTAAATATAAAATTTCAGAATTATAGCCCTTTTTTTGTAAGTGTGTATAGAAACACGAATACACACACTTGCTCACACATTGAGGCATTCGTGCATGGCAAGCACTTCAATTGCAACGCACCAATTATAAGCCTGTGCTTGGCACCAAAGCATAACTAATCTTTTGAGATTTCCAATTAAAACTAAAACAAGCAACAAGCAACTACAACGAACGAAGCGACCAGAAAAAAAATTTGCCACAAGTCGTTTCTTGATCTTGGCCAGCAAAAGATTATTTCCAACACTTTACGTGCAAAGCGTCTACAAAATTAATGAGGATGACAAAGTTGCAAAGAGGTTGGGAAGGTCGAAGAGTACATTTGGTGTTTTGCAACTTTATAATAATGTTAAGCATGTTGCAACGGTTAGGAGGTGCAACGAAACCTAAACATTGCCACGGCCGTAATATTTATACATAGTTGCAACTGGATGGTCTTGGCTGCAAACAGCGAAGACCCATCAAAACACGGCCTGTCCCTTCGCCCTTAGTGCACTTAATAGGCCAAGCGTCTGATGCCACCCCAGGCACTTTCTACTCGAGACCCTTTCACACACATACATGCATGCATGCACACCCACTAGCAAAAACATGCACAGCTAGCTGTAAAACAGAGATGAATTTGCAGTTTGTCTTTTGTGTTATTGTTGCCGGATTAAAGTTGTTGGTTGTGGTTTTGGGCTTAACTTTTTCTGTGCCGCAGCAATGAAAATTACTTTTACGTCAGTCGTATGCACCCACTACTTGGGCACCCAGTATATAACTTAATTAGAAAACTTTGCACATAGCCGATATGCCAGCAACATCAGCACCATACCAGTTCTATAGGACCATAAGCAGCCTGGAATCTAGCTTGACAGCAGCTTTTTGTGCCAGCATTGAAAACATTGGGTTTGCAAGATTGACGTCTTCGTGTCTCTGTTGGCCTTTGGGCCTTTTCAATGCAAGCATGTGCAAGCCTTACGTTCGCTGCATTCTGCTATCATCGTCTTGCCGAGCTGCAGCCATGTCACTCCAAATAATTTGTACTTGGCTCATTCGAAGATCAAACTTTTACTCATATTGCAAATTTACCTTGATATATCATCTCCTTATTCGAGATACTTGCCTCCTCTCACTGAAGTAGGAAATAAGAATTCTACATGTTTTCGTTGTATTTTAACATGCGTATTTTTATATATGTATGTACCAATTGACTATTTCCCAGTTCGACAAGTTGGAGTACTTTTAAATTAAAGCACTAGTCATACATTGTTATTTTAATTACTATTTTTATCATCATATGCAATATATATATATATATATATATATAGTATTATTATTAATAATACTATTACATTATTATTTATTACTAGCAGTAGTAGTAGTACCTTGCCGTGATGGGGACCCAAATCGGTGCACGCCAAGCCGGGCGTGCTACCTTGCCGCTAAGAGCAGTCCTAGGGGAAGGAACCCGAAATTAAACCAACAAAGAGTGTTGAGCAGAGTAAAAAAGATACGGTGCAGGGGGTCGAATCCCCAGTACCGGCGGTCAGGGGTGTTCAAGCGGGCCCCGGGCAAAGACCGGGGAGCAAACTGCTCGGGTTCGAAGCGAGGAAGAACTACAGATAACACGGTACCTAGATGTTGTAGCCAAGAGGGCGGTAACCAAAATGCAAAAAAACATCGCAATTGATATCAAACAGGGTCTTGCAATTTTGGAGGACGTCTTCTCAGCCATGCAGACATTCAGAAAAACTTGGATGGGCATCGAAAAGGAAGAAAAGAGGATTGCGCGAGATAAGCAGGAGAATGAACCGTATACGCCATGAGTGAAGCGTTCAACAGTGACACCGGGTGGTCACTTCAAAAAGGACCAAGCGGATGGTAAAGTTGGCTGAAAATACAAACAAGCAACCTCAACAGGAAATTAGGATAAAACAGAAAAAAAGGTATACTGGTAAGGCAGCAACGGAGGCTATCCTAATTCGGCCCGAAGGCGATCGGTTTTACGCCGATATTCTAAGGGAAATGAAGTCTAAGGTGAACCCGGAAAGCTCAGGAGTACAGGTAAGGACCAACCGGGAGACCCGAGCTGTAGGTGTCCTTGTTGAAATTGGAGCATGCTCCAAGGACAGTGGTGCCTTTCGGGACACGATTGCAGTGGCGCTCAAACGAATGGTTGCTGTGTCCTGCTTAGAGCCTAAGTGTGCTGTGGAGCTCCGGGATCTTGACTGCCTCACAGAGGTAGACCATATAAAGCAGGCCCTTAAGCGAGATATGTCCAAAATTAGGGATGTCAAGATCGGATTAGTCCCGAGAATTTTGAGGGGGCAAAATATGGCGGTGGTTGAGATGAGTACGCGCGACGCATCTTACTTCTGGGGCGCGGTAAGATCCGCATTGGATGGGTTCACTCGTTCGAGTGCGGGAGCGTAAACGTAATGCGCTGCTACAAATGCTTTGGCTACGGGCATGTGCCTAAGGGGTGCAAAGCGCCGGATTGCAGCTCTTTGTGCTATAAATGTGGGCACTAGGTTATGATGTGTGAAGCGCCGGCACGCTGCATTATTTGTGCGGACAAGGGCCTAAGCAAAGATGGTCTTGAACACAAAACGGGTCCGGAACTGCAGAGCGTTCAAAGAGGCGTTCGGAACGGCCAAAAATATGATAACGCAATGAGGGTGTCCTCCAGGCAAACACGTAACGCCAACGACTTGCTACAGCAGTTGGCAGTAGGGGGTCGACCTTTTACTTATAATCGAGTAATATCGGGGGGCAAATAGGGGGGTCTTCATCCTGGTACTCAGATCTATTCGGTACTGCAGCCATTTGGGTCTTGGAATCCGGGAAGGCCCAGGCCGCCGTTCATGGTCGGGGTAAAGGGTTTGTCTGGGTGAGGTGTGGGATGGTGACTTTTTTCAGTTGCTATCTCACGCTAAATCAGCCGATCCAAAGCTATAGAGGACAACTGGAGGACCTGAAAGACTCGGTGATGGCGACTTCGGGATACAAGTGGTAACCAGGGGTTTTAACGCCAGGGCAATGGAATTGGGTACGGACAACCCCAATACCCCGGGAAAGCTCGTAATGGAAATGGAACCAAGAGCGGGACTTCTACAGGGTTCGCCATCTAACTTTTTTTTGAACTAGTGCTTATTTCGTGAATGGTAACACTTAGCACATGTTTGATTTGACAGATAATTAGTTTTATCCTTCCCCTAAACGAATATGGTTGTGTATACGCTTGAACATCGCTGAGAAATTACTTTGAAAATAATGGTAATATTGCAGAATTTATGAAAAGTTGCGTACGGCCCAAAACAGTGCGTACACCCGAGAAAATTGCTGCTGTGAGAGAAAGTGTGCGTGAAGCGCCATCAACATCAATTCACCGTCGTTCTCAACAATTGAACATTTCGGAGACATCATTGAGACGAATTTTGCATAAAGACCTTGGTATGACGCCATACAAAGTCCGATTGGTTCAGGAGTTGAAGCCAACTGACTATTTTTCATTACTAACCGAAAGGATTATACTTTCAAATAAAAAAAAAGAAATTTGAGAAAATATTCAGTAGTCTTATTTTTATTGGGAGGGGGAAAGTAAGGGGAGATGGACTGTGCGACTTATCGCACAGTAGACCACAGAAAGCACGGTGAGGTAGATTACAACCTAATTTTGTCGGGACACGGATACTTCCGCAACTACCTTCACCGAATGGGAAAGGCAGTAACGCCCGACTGTCTGTACTGCCCCGGCTGCAGAAACTTGTTGTTGTGGTTGTCGCAAAAGAATCTGGCTGCGCCTGACGCTTCATATTATTGGACGTAGATGTACTAACGAAAAGTACATTCATATGTGTGGAAATAGCGACCTTAAGTTTTGATCCATAAGCATAAACAATAATCCGCAACAAGAACAAAACGAGGATTGTGAAACATTCCAGAGAAGCAACGTGATGGCAAGATCATTAATTCAGAATGAGGTCGCTCAACATACAAAAACGGAAAGTGTAAGTTAAGCCATATCCAACGCAGCAGTAACATCCATGAAAACTCGAGCTGCAACTATTGGCCTACATCAAAGCAAGACCAAAACGAAGGCACTAGAAAAGGAGGTACTAGGACAATGCTATTCTGTATTTCGCAAGACGAAACTGGCATTTAGTAAACAAAGAAAAATAAGCTGAAATTTTTTTACAAGAGTAGGACGAAAAATATAGGAGGGCTAAAGAAGAACTGAGCAGCAAGCGAGAAAGTTGAGATCATTTGCAAAAATAAAAATCCCATTGGAAAAAACCTAAAAAATTGTAATGATTAAGCTGAGAGCAAAAGGTGCAAAGCCAGATATAGAAGAGAAATATATTGATAAGATAATCCATACATTGTTGACTGGATTTAATTTTTAAAACATGTCAACAATAATCATTTGTTAAATGTTTTACATATTATATTCAAAATTCAATTAGGAAAATACAGAAATTTATTTCGTTAAGTGGTAAGCGCCATATAAAATAGTCGCTACTTTATTGAAAAAAAAAAACGATCTTTATAAACTTTTACACGCTATTAAGTAACTAAGGTTTTATTATTCCGGCTTTTATGTTGAATGTTTAATAAAGTGTATTTTTTGAATGCTTTCGTTTAATATTAAGCATTAAATATCGTTGCAATTTCATTATACTTATTCCTTTTCTTAAGCCGTTGCATTGTTTTCATATACATATATATTGATTGTGAATCGTTTTGAAAGCAAAACACAAAATCGATTTGTTTGTTTGCAGTACTAAGATATATATTAATAACACGTTGGTCTCAAGCAAACACAAGTGAAAAGTTTCTAAAATTTGTAAGCTGTCCAAACAACCGCACCCATCCGAATCTCAAGCAATCACTCAGGAAACATACCCAAACAAACAAATACCTTCATAAGTACAAACATATGTGTAGTGAAATCACCCATGCCAAAAATATAAAATTTTTCGCTACGCTTCGTGAAGTGGGCAAAACAAACGAGCAATGCTGCGCAACAATAACAACAAACACAATAATAATTTTTTCGAAGGAGGTAACGTTTAAATCTTTAAAATACATCCAAAAAACAACAAACAAACGGAAAAAAGGACAGAAAAACTGAAGAACGAAATCGAAAAGCAGGCAAAGGCAAATTCAGTGAACAAACAAATGTGGAATCTAGCAAAACATTCAATGCTAACTTATGGTCACAGCCCCATATACACATATACATATAGACATAGACATGAAAGAAAGGACACTCGAAAACTTTAAGTGTTGTGTTGAAGCAGCTGCTGTGCTTTCATTTTTTATTAGAAGGAACATTCAGTGCGACGCGATTGGAAAATGGCAAACATATTTCTCCCTGGACACCAATTATTGTTATCGTTATTGGCATCTAGCAAGATTGACGAAAAATTTATTTCATTTTGAGTGTAATACCGAGACGATGTTCATGTCCATGTCTATGTCGATGCCCCAAAACTGAAACTGAACCTGAGAACTGAAAGCTGGACTCTGATGCAAAGCAAAACAAAAATATGGTTTAAAACGCTCTAAAACTCTTCTTTTTATACCCTTAACCCATGAAATGGGTAAAAAAGAGTATAATGTTTTTGTGCAAATGTATGTAACAGGCAGAAGGAAGCTTCTCCGACCCCATAAAGTAGATATATTCTTGATCAGCATCAACAGTCGAGTCGATTTAGCCATGTCCGTCTGTCCGTCTGTCTATCTGTCCGTCCGTCTGTCTGTATTTATGAACGCGTCGATCTCAGGAACTACAAAAGCTTGAGACTCCAGATTTTGGATATGAGCTCTCCTAATCCCTAGGCATAGTGTGTTTCAAATTTTCGATAACTTTTCAGGTTTACGATATACACATGTAATCGATAACAAAAAATTTGTGAATTTCAAAAAACTGAAAATGAGGATTGAAACTATAAGCAAAATAATAAACTTCTGAAACACCGGAGATATGAAGCCATCAAGCAATGGTCCAGTAGTACATGTACATACGTGTATGTCTGTTAGCCCGACCGTCTGTCCGTCTGTATGATCAAGGGTTAAGGGTATCTTCTAGTCGAGCTTACTCGACTAGAGCCTACTTACTTGTTTTAGCTGTGTCTGACAGGGTCAAACAAAAGCACAAAAGCACACACAAAACACAACACAAACACACACGCAAGCAATATGAATTACAATGGAGCTGAGACAAAGGGATACGAACTTTGCCACAAAACGAGGCTCTTGTTTTTGATATTTTATAGGGACTACTCCTGTACCTGAACTCGAACTTGGTCTATTTTAAGGTGTGCGGGTGTTGCCGACTAAGTCAATTAGTTTTCAATGTCTCTGTCTGTTTTTATTGCTGAATCTAAATCTGGTTGTTGCCACAAACCCAACGCATTACTAACTGTGTCAATTTCGATACACGCCCACACAACACGCAAACACACACCTAGTTTATATTGGCTTTGCTTTTGGCTTTGTGCTGGTTGCTTCCTCTAGATTGCTTGCTTTTTTTTGTGACTATGCATTTTGTTAGCTTTTGTGTGCGACCCCAAAATCATGATTATTGTTTTTTTTTTGCAAATTGTGCGGTTTTGTTGTTTTGCTTGCCACAAGATAGTCAAGCAACGGATCTGCCACGCGCCCCAGCCCCCATTTCCAGCCTTCGTCTAACTTTGGACGTAAGCATAACAATGTACCGCACGTGTGTTCTTTCCGCCTGCCATTTTCCCACTTTATTTTTCTAATCAGTTTTGTAATTGTGTCTTTTTCTCAAATGGTTTATTTAGGTATTGTTGTTGTAGTTGTTGCTCTATGTGGGTCATTTAGTTGCACGCCTGCTTAACCTTCAGCTACCAGACACAGACCGAAAGACCTTTGATTTCTTTCATTTCTGTTTGATGTTGAAACTTTTTTTGTCTGTGTGTCTATTTGCTTTTTTTTTCGTATCTTATTATTTTACTCTTAAAATTCAAAGCAGGATTTTTAGCTTTTGAAAGTAATAGTTGACTTAATGATATAATCTTTTAAAGAAAATTATCGTTTTGGCATGTACAGTAGGCCTCACCTTAAACGGAGTAAGGTAAATGCCTCTCATATATCCGTATTTCCCAATATTTTTCAAATATTCCAAATACCCATGGTAGGTACATATATTAACCACCAGAATCAATATTTGACCGCAATGAACTGGGGTTTGCCCACCGGTTAGGTGGTACCCTAATTTCAGGTCCTACCTTATTCGGAGTACGTATATTATTATTATTATAACACCTGCAACCCATAAAACCCTGATTTCTTTACCTAAGTTCGATTATTATAGGTAGATTATGGGTATAAAAAGACTAATCCTTCATCCTGCATCTCGGAAGGAATCAGCCATAAAGAACCATGGGCAAACAGACTACCACTGAACAACAAAAACTTCAAAAAAGGTTATACCGAACCGAATGAATAGCTGAAATGGTCAATCTGGGGACCACAACTGTGTACCACATCATTTGGCACTTCAGCGAAAATCGGATAGGGGACACGGACAGAATGACACCAAACTAGACTTTCACCAAAGAGGATGAGCGAGGGATCATCAGCAAAACAAGGGAATACCTGAAGCTATCAGCTCCAAAACTGGCTCAACAAGTTCAGGATGAAATAAGGAATGAGTTGAGTGTGCAAACTGTTCGCCAAGTTCTGCGGAACCATTTTCATGCCCAACAGCCACGGAAGAAACTTTTTATAAGTGCAAAAAATAAAGGCACAGGGATGACGTTCCCCAAAATCTAGAATTTGGATTCCTGGCACACAGTCAACCAGTGAGCAGAACCCCAAGCACTTAAATTCAACAGAGAAGCACGGTGGAGCAAGTGTCATGGTATGGGCAACTAAGTGGTCAGCTGGTGTCCGGATCTTGGTGATTTTTTAGAGTACAATGGGCAATAATATGTACCTCAATATCTTAAAAAAAAATTTACTCCAATGTGCCGAGAAGCTGGAAGTTCGGAATACTTTCCGGTTCTACCAAAAAAGACCCCAAGCTTAAGTCTGAAAAAGTGGAATCATGGCTTATCTGGAACTGCCCCCACGTGATAATTCCACAGGTCCAGTCTCCAGACTTAAATGTTATTAAGAATTTGTGGGCTCTGCTGGAAAACAACATCCGGAAGCACCACATATCCAACAAAACGGATCTTAAAAATGCTCTACTGGATGAGTGGAGAAAAATCGGTCCAGAATCTACACAGAAGATGGTTTCTTCCATGTTAAAGATAAGTTATTAAGGCTAAAGGATGTCAGACTAAGTATTAACATGCATATTTATATTACGCAAAATATTTTACTTTTTTAAGTCTACTCCCAATAAGCTGAGGCTTGTAAATTAAATATGTTTTCAGTTTTTGGCTAATTATTGCATTAAAGTAATATTTAAAAAAAAAATTGAAGTTTTTTTAAAGTGATATACCGTAAGACAAATTGGCGCTAAAACAATTTTGAATTTTTACTAGGCTTGGATTCAATGGTTATATTATTTGCTTGTTGCTTACATTCTTGCAACCTTAACTTATGCATACACAGCAAGGATATTGATTTTTATCTGCTTATAAACTTATCTGCTACATATGTATTTTGTTCACTGCCCTTTTTTGTTGCTTTTTTGAGCTTTTTCAACTGAAGTCGAGTAAGCTTGACTAGAAGATACCCTTAACCCTTGACCATACAGACGGACATACGGTCGGGCTTACAGACATACACATATGGCTGTGTAGTTCTGTACCAATGCTTAATAGTTTCATATCTCCGGTGTTTCTTAGCCAATTTTAATAAAATGAACAGATGTTCATTATTTTGTTTATAGTTTTAATGCTCATTTTCAATTTTTTGAAATTTAAGGTTTTTTTTGTTATTAATTACCTATGTATATCGTAAACCGGAAAAGTTATCGAAAATTTTAAATAAACTTGCTATCCCAGGGATTAGGACAGCTCATATCCAAAATCTGGAATCTCTAGCTTTTGTAGTTCCTGAGATCGACGCGTTCATAAATACAGACGGACAGACAGACGGACAGACAGACGGACAGACAGACGGACAGACAGACGGACATGACTAAATCGACTCTCGACTCGGCTGTTGATGCTGATCAAGAATTTATATACTTAATGGGGTCAGAGAAGCTTTCTTCTGCCTGTTAGATATTTTAGCACAAAAACATTATACCCTTTTTTACGCATTTCATTTAGGGTTAAGGGTATAACAAGTCTTAAGCGGTGAAAGTACAGAGAGCTTTATCAAAATGTTACACAAAAACTTCACATCAAAATGCGGTAATGCCAATACAAATTAAAAACTTAAAACAAAAAAAATTTTGGAAAATTACAAAAAAAATTACGCGGTTGTTGTAATTGTAATTTGCATAATGCGCCATTATTTAATGTGACACAAAAACGAGCAGCAAACAACAAGAAAAATATAGAAAATAAAAAAGGGTTGCAAATGAAGCGAAAGCACGAAAATGCGTTGGCAATAAAGTTATAATCGGCTTAAATAAAGGAAGGGAAGAAATTCTGTGAGGGGATCCCTTGCCATCAGGCTGAAATAAAAATGAGTTTGGCCTTTAGTTTCGCAATTCGCTTCGTTGACCTTTGCAGCTTGTATAATTTAATTTATTTTTTGTATGTTCTTTCCTTTACAATATAAACACATAAACTAGTACAAAACAAGTAAGATGGCTCTAGTCGAGTAAGCTCGACTAGAAGATACCCTTAATCCTTGACCATACAAACGGACAGTCGGTCGGACTGACAGACATACACATATGTACATGTACTACTATACCAATGCTGGAAGGCTTCATATCTCTTGTGTTTCTTAAAGATTTAAAAAAAAAATTCACAGAAGCTCATTATTTTGTTGATAGTTTCAATCCAAATTTTCATTTTCAAATTTTTGAATTTCAAGATTTTGTTGTTATCGATTCCATGTGTATATCGTAAGCCGGAAAAGTTATCGAAAACTTGAAAACAAACTTGCTATGCCTAGGAATTAGCTCATATCCAAATTCTAGAAGCTCTAGCTTTTGTAGTTCCAGAGATCGACGCGCTCATACATACAGACAGACGGACGAACAGACAGACAGACGGACATGGCTATATCGACTGGGCTGTTGATGCTGATCAAGAATATATATACTTTATGGGGTCGGAGAAGCTTCCTTCTGCCTGTTACATAGTTTAGCACAAAACAATTATACCCTTTTTGTCCGATTTCATGGGTTAAGGGTATACAAATAAATAAGAGGGGAAAATCCGAAAGTAAAATCAGCATTAGACAGGATTATTACAATTATATGCATAGCCTTTAGCATTTAATCAAACCGGCACAAGTACTTCACAGCAGCGAACTTGACTATGACCACATTTTTGAGTGATATAATATATAAATTAATTATTTTATTTTTGTTTGCCTTTGTATGTCAAATGGCAGAGTTATATTACTCAGCTTTTAAACATTTTAGTTTGGTTAAGGGTATAAAATGGGAAAAAAACGGAAGCTAAAATGGAAAACATCCGTTGCGTCGCAATTATTTCCAAGCAATTTTAAGCGAACCTGCCCACCAATTTATCAAATTGGCACGCCTCACTTTATTTCGAACTTAACTACCAGCTACATATGTATATGTGTATGTATGTATATAGTCCGTTTTGCAGTCATTTATCTCAAAGACAGGATTATATAAAAAGCGCGCTTGGTAAATTTATTTGGCCTTAATTAAAGACGCATATTACGCGTTGTGCAGTTTTTTTTATATTTGCAGCGTGCTCCCATTTTTATGGACTGTGTGGAGGCTCAAAAATTCAAAAACGAACCAGTATGTGTATAGGCAGCAGCTACAGCATCAGAGGAATAAGCACAAAACAAAAGCTGTCTAATTGGAAAGTAATCAAATCCACTTCGTACTGGTAATTTTCAGGAAATGCGAGCTGTAAAATAAATAAAAAATAAAAAACATGTTAGCCACTTTTAGGCTGTGCTAAACGAATCACGACATTAGGTTGTGAAGGTCAATAAGCAATATGCTTAATTTAAATCTAATGAAAAACGAGTACACATTGAAAGCCCAACTGTATCCAACTTTGTGTCATTAAAGCTAAAGACAGACGGACATGGCTATATCGACTCGGCTGTTGATGCTGATCAAGAATATATATACTTTATGGGGTCGAAAAAAGACTCCTTCTCCCTGTAACATACATTTGCACAAAACCATTATACCCAGGTTAAAACCTCTGTGCAGGCGGCTGTTAGCAGCGCCTTAGCAAGCTGTTCAAACCCGAAAGGAAAATCATGCATTTATCATTAAAGTCAATGAACTCTCCGATCAGATGGCGGCAGCACGCATTGTTGCCACGGAGGTAATAATATACACGGCTATAGAAATATTAGATAACGTCCGTTGTGATGAACCACTAGAATCATATGTCTCTTGGAGGCAGGCGGCCTTAGCCGCTGATAGCAGTGATAGCTTCATTTGGCACAGTGCTAAACTTTGACGCGATAATAAGTCGCCTCGACTTTAACTACAGCGACAAACGACCGATACATGTCATTGAGCAAGAGTTAGGCAAACTAAGACAAGGTGGCCAGCAGTTATTGCATATCATAGAATCCAACCATGAGAGGAACACGTTCGCAGATAACTATGCATAAAGTCAAGAGGCTAGGGGGAATAGGACAAATGGTCGTCCGACAGAGGTAACTTCTCAGTATTCTCTTATTTCAGCAAACAACTTAAGTCGCAAGGGCAGTCCAGCCGGTGCACAAGAGCCTATGGAGGTAGATCCTTCCGTGTCAAGGTTTCATCAACTAAACCCGGCTTTAGATCGCGCAAAAAAAAAAGAACAGCCACGTCTGACAGAACGCGCGATCATAGAAAGCAAAAAAGGGTCTACCATGTCACGCAGGGCGCAGGGAAAAGAGTCATATACCGTTGCCGCCTCTAGCGCAGCGGCAGAAGTTGATGACGACGCCTCAAATAACTATGATTCAGAGGCCTAATTTTTTTAAAGGAAAGATTCCTGCTACCCGTCATCAGGCGGAGAGTAGCGGGGCTTGACATGAAGTTCCTCATCGAAAAATTTCATCCGACCATTTAAGGGATTGAAAGGCGTCCGCCCAAGCAGACTCTCCGTTTTCAATTCATTCAATTTACGGAGAAACTACGATTACCCATAAATGTTTAGTGTCCTTATTTAAGGTTAAAGCAACCTTTTTCCTCCTTTCGAACCTTTCGACGTTCAATGGAATAGTAGGTCTCGACTTATTAAGACAGGCAAGGGCGTCATTATGCTTAGCTTCTGGTCAACTTAAATGGGGCACAGAAGTTGAACAAATTTCCTTTCACACCTGTACTAATGTCAATTTCACTAGTGTGGATTGTTCGGATGCACCCCCCTCAATAAGGAGTGCATTCCTGAAAGTCCTAATGGGCAGTAGACATGTACAGACCCCAATGAAGCCTTACCTTACAACACCTCGATGGTAGCGACCATCAGGACAACAAGTGAAGAGCCCATTTATACCAGACTCTATCCATATCCTATGGAGGCAGCTGATTTCGTTAACAAAGAAATTCAATATCTGCTTAAGAATGGTATTTATTTTTTTATTGAACGTAGATGTACTAACGGACAGTACATTCAAGTGGCCCAATGATACCAAGCACCGGCTTGTTAACGCGCGGACCCTAGCACAAAGCAACCCACCTCCCGCCCGTCCGACCGAGGGGCGCACCGCGTAGCGTGCGGCTACGAAGATCGCGAACAAGTAGACAAATGAGACAAGACAAGTTTTTTTATAGAGCAAATATAATAGCACTATGTATTAAATGGGAAAGATCATTATATGTATCACATAAGATCCGAAAGGGGTTATGGATAGCATAGTTAGAGTAACAGGGTGGAAAAGCTAAATGTACAAAATTTCTAGTAAATCGAATAGGAACTGCAAAGTTAATTTAGTTGATTAATATTGAAGAATCTATTTAACCATTTATTAAGAAATGGAGAAAGGTTATTGCTAGCATTGCTCTACGGTTAGAAAGTGAAGGAAGATTTATTAGTAAAAGTCTACTGTGATAGGAAGGTAAGTTAATTAAATTATCCCAGTTAAGGCCTCGAAGAGCAAAAAGCAAGAATTGTTTTTGCACCGATTCTAATCTATACTGATGAATCCTGTATTTGGGATATCATATACAAGATCCATATTCAAGAATCGGTCGCACAAGAGATACATACAAGGTTTTTGTTAGGTAGGGGTCGTCGAATTCCTTCGACCAGCGCTTAATGAACCCCAAGGCACTTGATGCACGATTTGCAATTGAAGAAATATGCTTGTCGAACTTAAGCTTTGGGTTCATTAGAATACCCAAATCCTCAATCCATTCAATCCGATCAAGTGGTTGGTTATCCAGAAGATATGTATTGAAGTGGGCCGTTCGTCTGTAAAAAGACATAACTTTACATTTACTGCAATTGAGATGCAATAAATTTGTTCTGCACCAAGTTTGAAACTTGTCTAAGTCACTTTGCAGTTTATGACCTGACAGAAGAGATGCAGCCGACATGCATAATTTTACATCATTAGCATACATCAGCACCCGAGAGTGATTGATAACGGAAGGAAGGTCGTTAATAAAAAGCGTAAATAATATCGGTCCAAGGTGACTTCCTTGAGGAACACCAGAAGTGACCTGAACCACTTGATTAAATAATACCCTCTAAAATCTAAAGGTTAAATAATCATTGGGAATGCCCAATAGTTGAAGTTTATAAATTAAAAGATTATGACTTACAGTGTCGAAAGCCTTACTGAAATCGGTGTAAATAACATCAGTTTGCATCTTTTCTTCAAAGCCTTTGATAACAAATTATGTGAATTCTAGCAAGTTAGTAGTGGTAGACCTATGTTTTATGAATCCGTGCTGGCACGGTGAAATCATAGATTTACAAAGATGTTGAGGATGAGAGGTTATCAATTTCTCAAAAATCTTAGGGACAGCAGACAACTTGGAGATACCTCTATAGTTTTTAGCATTAGATTTGTTTCCTTTTTTATGCAAAGGAATAATATATGACTCTTTCCAAATTTTTGGGAAAGAGCATAACTTCACGGACAAATTGAACAGTTTTTGCAAAGGTTTAAGAAGACTCTGAGCACACAGCTTGATACTCCATCAGGACCTGGCAAAAATATGGGCTTAATATGCTGAAGTTCACAAAGTAGTGCAGTCTCTGTGATTTCCAGAATAAAAATGCAATTTGAGCTATTAAGCTGATAGGGGTAAAGCATGACGACTGGTTGAACAGAAGGGCTGTAAGTCGTTTGGAAAAATTTAGCAAATAGATCGGCAATGGCCTGATCTGAGTTGGCTTTCACTTCCTTGAAGAATATATTGGATGGAAGTGTTGATGACTTTCGTTTCGTATTAACGAAATCAAAAAACCGTTTAGGATCCTGCTGAAACTGTCATCTACACCTCGACAGGTAATTCCTGTAACATTGGTTATTCAGGACTGAAAAAGTGGAACGAGCAATCAAGTATGCAGAACAAGCTAACGGAGAGCTTGATTTTCTGAAACTCTTGTAGAGTTTCGATTTACGATTTTGGCTATATCGACTCGGCTGTTGATGCTGATCAAGAATATATATACTTTATGGGGTCGAAAAAAGACTCCTTCTCCCTGTAACATACATTTGCACAAAACCATTATACCCAGGTTAAAACCTCTGTGCAGGCGGCTGTTAGCAGCGCCTTAGCAAGCTGTTCAAACCCGAAAGGAAAATCATGCATTTATCATTAAAGTCAATGAACTCTCCGATCAGATGGCGGCAGCACGCATTGTTGCCACGGAGGTAATAATATACACGGCTATAGAAATATTAGATAACGTCCGTTGTGATGAACCACTAGAATCATATGTCTCTTGGAGGCAGGCGGCCTTAGCCGCTGATAGCAGTGATAGCTTCATTTGGCACAGTGCTAAACTTTGACGCGATAATAAGACGCCTCGACTTTAACTACAGCGACAAACGACCGATACATGTCATTGAGCAAGAGTTAGGCAAACTAAGACAAGGTGGCCAGCAGTTATTGCATATCATAGAATCCAACCATGAGAGGAACACGTTCGCAGATAACTATGCATAAAGTCAAGAGGCTAGGGGGAATAGGACAAATGGTCGTCCGACAGAGGTAACTTCTCAGTATTCTCTTATTTCAGCAAACAACTTAAGTCGCAAGGGCAGTCCAGCCGGTGCACAAGAGCCTATGGAGGTAGATCCTTCCGTGTCAAGGTTTCATCAACTAAACCCGGCTTTAGATCGCGCAAAAAAAAAAGAACAGCCACGTCTGACAGAACGCGCGATCATAGAAAGCAAAAAAGGGTCTACCATGTCACGCAGGGCGCAGGGAAAAGAGTCATATACCGTTGCCGCCTCTAGCGCAGCGGCAGAAGTTGATGACGACGCCTCAAATAACTATGATTCAGAGGCCTAATTTTTTTAAAGGAAAGATTCCTGCTACCCGTCATCAGGCGGAGAGTAGCGGGGCTTGACATGAAGTTCCTCATCGAAAAATTTCATCCGACCATTTAAGGGATTGAAAGGCGTCCGCCCAAGCAGACTCTCCGTTTTCAATTCATTCAATTTACGGAGAAACTACGATTACCCATAAATGTTTAGTGTCCTTATTTAAGGTTAAAGCAACCTTTTTCCTCCTTTCGAACCTTTCGACGTTCAATGGAATAGTAGGTCTCGACTTATTAAGACAGGCAAGGGCGTCATTATGCTTAGCTTCTGGTCAACTTAAATGGGGCACAGAAGTTGAACAAATTTCCTTTCACACCTGTACTAATGTCAATTTCACTAGTGTGGATTGTTCGGATGCACCCCCCTCAATAAGGAGTGCATTCCTGAAAGTCCTAATGGGCAGTAGACATGTACAGACCCCAATGAAGCCTTACCTTACAACACCTCGATGGTAGCGACCATCAGGACAACAAGTGAAGAGCCCATTTATACCAGACTCTATCCATATCCTATGGAGGCAGCTGATTTCGTTAACAAAGAAATTCAATATCTGCTTAAGAATGGTATTTATTTTTTTATTGAACGTAGATGTACTAACGGACAGTACATTCAAGTGGCCCAATGATACCAAGCACCGGCTTGTTAACGCGCGGACCCTAGCACAAAGCAACCCACCTCCCGCCCGTCCGACCGAGGGGCGCACCGCGTAGCGTGCGGCTACGAAGATCGCGAACAAGTAGACAAATGAGACAAGACAAGTTTTTTTATAGAGCAAATATAATAGCACTATGTATTAAATGGGAAAGATCATTATATGTATCACATAAGATCCGAAAGGGGTTATGGATAGCATAGTTAGAGTAACAGGGTGGAAAAGCTAAATGTACAAAATTTCTAGTAAATCGAATAGGAACTGCAAAGTTAATTTAGTTGATTAATATTGAAGAATCTATTTAACCATTTATTAAGAAATGGAGAAAGGTTATTGCTAGCATTGCTCTACGGTTAGAAAGTGAAGGAAGATTTATTAGTAAAAGTCTACTGTGATAGGAAGGTAAGTTAATTAAATTATCCCAGTTAAGGCCTCGAAGAGCAAAAAGCAAGAATTGTTTTTGCACCGATTCTAATCTATACTGATGAATCCTGTATTTGGGATATCATATACAAGATCCATATTCAAGAATCGGTCGCACAAGAGAAACATACAAGGTTTTTGTTAGGTAGGGGTCGTCGAATTCCTTCGACCAGCGCTTAATGAACCCCAAGGCACTTGATGCACGATTTGCAATTGAAGAAATATGCTTGTCGAACTTAAGCTTTGGGTTCATTAGAATACCCAAATCCTCAATCCATTCAATCCGATCAAGTGGTTGGTTATCCAGAAGATATGTATTGAAGTGGGCCGTTCGTCTGTAAAAAGACATAACTTTACATTTACTGCAATTGAGATGCAATAAATTTGTTCTGCACCAAGTTTGAAACTTGTCTAAGTCACTTTGCAGTTTATGACCTGACAGAAGAGATGCAGCCGACATGCATAATTTTACATCATTAGCATACATCAGCACCCGAGAGTGATTGATAACGGAAGGAAGGTCGTTAATAAAAAGCGTAAATAATATCGGTCCAAGGTGACTTCCTTGAGGAACACCAGAAGTGACCTGAACCACTTGATTAAATAATACCCTCTAAAATCTAAAGGTTAAATAATCATTGGGAATGCCCAATAGTTGAAGTTTATAAATTAAAAGATTATGACTTACAGTGTCGAAAGCCTTACTGAAATCGGTGTAAATAACATCAGTTTGCATCTTTTCTTCAAAGCCTTTGATAACAAATTATGTGAATTCTAGCAAGTTAGTAGTGGTAGACCTATGTTTTATGAATCCGTGCTGGCACGGTGAAATCATAGATTTACAAAGATGTTGAGGATGAGAGGTTATCAATTTCTCAAAAATCTTAGGGACAGCAGACAACTTGGAGATACCTCTATAGTTTTTAGCATTAGATTTGTTTCCTTTTTTATGCAAAGGAATAATATATGACTCTTTCCAAATTTTTGGGAAAGAGCATAACTTCACGGACAAATTGAACAGTTTTTGCAAAGGTTTAAGAAGACTCTGAGCACACAGCTTGATACTCCATCAGGACCTGGCAAAAATATGGGCTTAATATGCTGAAGTTCACAAAGTAGTGCAGTCTCTGTGATTTCCAGAATAAAAATGCAATTTGAGCTATTAAGCTGATAGGGGTAAAGCATGACGACTGGTTGAACAGAAGGGCTGTAAGTCGTTTGGAAAAATTTAGCAAATAGATCGGCAATGGCCTGATCTGAGTTGGCTTTCACTTCCTTGAAGAATATATTGGATGGAAGTGTTGATGACTTTCGTTTCGTATTAACGAAATCAAAAAACCGTTTAGGATCCTGCTGAAACTGTCATCTACACCTCGACAGGTAATTCCTGTAACATTGGTTATTCAGGACTGAAAAAGTGGAACGAGCAATCAAGTATGCAGAACAAGCTAACGGAGAGCTTGATTTTCTGAAACTCTTGTAGAGTTTCGATTTACGATTTTTTAGAATTGTCAACTCTCTGGTAAACCACACAGGCTTGTTTGACCTGTTTGGCTTTCCATAAGGGACACATACATCTAATAATGAATTTAAAATGTTATAACAAATTCCGATTGCCATATCCAAATTATCAGACCCACAGAGGAGAGACCAGTCAGTCAGGAATAAAAGCCTAGTAAGTTTTGAAAAATCGGTTTCACGAAATTATCGAACTCGGATTAAAGGTTTTCTACAGGGGCATGTCACCCGGCAGGGTAAAGTGATGATTACTTTCAACGTTGGGTGGTATAAATCTTCTGGATAAGAAATGGGTTGTGATCGGGTAATGGATGAGGAGGATGGATCCAAAACAAAAACCAGATCAAGCATTCTACTAAGAGAGTTTGCAATATCATTGATTTGATTCAATGAAACCCCAAGTAAATTAATCAAAAATTCGTTCTGAACCGAGGGGGTCAGAGCGCCAGAGTCGGGACAAGAAATCCACGTAACCTCAGCAATATGGAAACCACCAAGTACTACAAGGATATCACGATCAGATAGCATGCAAGAAACTGACATTATAGCTGACAAATGAGCATTGTAAATAGAGCTATCAGAGGATGGGGGTATGTAGGAGCAAGTAATGAAAATCCCAATACCGTTAATATTTAATTTTACAGCAACAAATTCTATATCTATAAAGCCACCTACTATTACTGTCTCAGAAGAATAATCTACTTCAACAGCAATAAGCACCCCTCCACCACGTCGAAGAGAACGGTCTTTTCTATAGATACAGTATCTGTTAGATACAACGTCACAGCTAAGAATGTCATGCCTTAACCAAGTTTCGGTACATGCAAAAAGGAAAAGAATGGCTATTGAGGAATAAACTATTGAGTTTACTACATAGTCCTCTTACATTCTGATAGCCAAGTAATAAAGAAGTTGTTAGTTTTTTGCACTATCAGAAACGGGAAGATTTTTCTTTCTGACAGTGTATTCTTTCACTATTATGTGCTCCGGCCAAAACTCTTTGCAACATATAGTACAAAAATCTTGGCTGGAAACACTGATCTTAAAGGACGAGATATTGGGATCATACGGGAATTTGAATTTCTCCACCGCGCAATTGACGTTAGATTTGGCTTTGATGTAGACCTTGACATCATCTGATGTTAATTTAGGGGGAAGCCTTGAGACAACGATTTGTTTTTTTGGTGGGACTGCTACACATTTTTTTATAATGTCCTGTACTGATTCCGAAATTTGATCATGCGCGGATATGGGGATGTTAGGTTCCGTTGGTATGTCAGGTTTGTGTTGTTGAATTAATTCAACACTACTAACCTCCGCCGAAACCAAATGATCGGTATTAGAACTTAAAACTTCCATGGGAGAAGTTTTATTTTCATTTTGCATCTCGACCGAATTTGGAGGAGGGACCGAAGGTTATTTACTTGTATTTATTGAATCAACTATGCTTGGAAGGTTTTCAGACTTATTTGGATCTAACGACAGCACAACATTAGGTCTTTTGCGTTTGGGAGATTCATGCGCGAGATCTTTCCCATTGAGATTTTTCCTATTGAGATTCTTCTCAACCGCTGAGAAATTTTCACACAGTTTTTTAAGCTGTCCGAAAATCCCGTCAAAACCCAGCTGAGACTTCGTAAAACCCGCAATATCCTTTTTTCGTTTCAAGCATGACCAACAAGGCCACTCAAGATTAGTATTGTCTAATAGGTCAGTTATTCTGCCAGTTAATCCAGCACATTTTTCATGTGCCACGTTTGGACACATCCAACAGCTAATAAAGCCCATTTTAGTATTGGATCGGACCTGGCAGTTTCTAGAACAGCAGATAGACATAACGCAAAGGCAAAACGAAAAGGAACTTTAAAAAAAATATATTGTTTATTATATATTTGTGATGAGATAACCACAGCAGAAAGTTTTAGAAATTGAAAAAATAGTTTTTTATGAAAATAGAAAAGAGTTGAACCCACTGTAAACTAGCTGTTTACAAGATGACTACACAACAATTGCTACTTACAAGACAAAACGAGCACGATGACCGAAAACGCAACAACAACGGAATAAGATAACCGCAAACCAACACCAAAATAAGAGAGCGCGTAAGAGAGCGCAAAAGACAAAAACGGTTGTTTGCACTTGGAGCACAAGCAGCACCGCAGAAAATATAATTGAGCGCGAGAGTAAAAACAACCAATGCAACAAAAATAAAGACGACGAAGCAAACTGAATGTTATATGCAGAATGCTTGTACTGCCGATTGTTGTTGTGTTTTTTCACTTTCGCTCTAAAAGTGCAAACAAATTCACAAACACTTTATTTGCACAAAGTTAGGTGAATTAAATAATGATAAATCGCACAAAATACGAAAATTAGCGAAGCGCAAAAAACAAAACACGTCCGTTGCGTTACAAGCGTTGACGATAATTGATATAATCCAAAAGTGGTCTCCCCTTAAAATAATCCCATATGGGTGGTGGATAAAAAAGGCACTGACAAAGCGGGTAATGGAAACATGCGTTAGTTTTTGACTTTCGCAAGCTCAATGAACGAACGATACCCGACAAAAACCCCATGCCAAATATCTCCTTTATATTGGGGAATTTGGGCAAAGCTAAGTATTTTTCAACGCTAGACCTCAAGTCTGGCTACCACCAGATTATTCTCGCAGAGCGCGAGTATGAGATTCGTAGATTCCCATTTGGTCTAAGAAATGCGGCTAGCATTTTTCAGTGGACCATCGAAGACATACTGCGGGAAAAAATAGGCATATTTTGTTATGTGTACGTCGATGATGTACTTATCTTTTCGCAAGATGAAGAGTCCCACGTCAGATATGTATACTGGGTCCTTAAAAGCCTGTACAAGGCAAACTTGAGGGTATATGCGGAAAAGTCACAATTTAAAAAAAAAAAAAATTCAACTTCCTCGGGTTTATAGTCACTAGTGGCGGTGCAACCACCGATCCAGAAAAGGTAAAGGCCATATAAGATTTCACAGAACCCAAAACAATATTCGAGGTAAGGTAATTTTTGGGCCTCGCGAATTATTACAGATGTTTCATCAAAGATTTCGCTGTAATAGCAAAACATATCTCGGAAACATTAAAAGGAGAAAAGGTACCGTCAGTAGGTACATGTCACGGAAAATACCGTTTCAATTTTCACAAGCACAAAAGACTGCTTTTCAGAAATTGTGTAACATACTGGCCAGATTATAAGAAGCCATTTGATCTAACGACAGATGCTTCAGCCTACGGTATATGTGCAGTATTGGCCCAAGAGGGTCGTCCGATTACAATGATTTCAAGGGCATTGAAGGACTGCGAGGTTAATTACGCGACTAACGAGCGCGAATTATTGGCCATTATATGGGCCCTCAGCAAATTGCGGCACTATCTGTATGGGGTTAAGGATATAAATATCTTTACCGACCACCAAACTTTAACCTTTGCCGTGTCGGAATCCAATCCTAACGCTAAGATAAAAAGGTGGAAAGCGCGCATAGATGAATCGAACGAGCGGATCTTCTATAAACCAGGTAAAGAAAATCTGGTTGCAGATGCCCTGTCCAGACAACAGCTTAATGTTTTAGAAGAACAAGACGCTGAGTCGTGTGCGGCAACGGTTCACACTGAGCTTTTGCTCACCTTCACCATAGAGACAACGAATAAGCCACTAAACTGTTTCCAGAACCAAATAATCATTGAGGAGGCGCGTTCCCCATTGAAACATACCTTCATTTTATTTGGGAACAAAAAGCGCTACTTACTTAACTTCTTCTCTAAAAAATCGTTACTAAACGAACTTGAAGAGGTAATCACACCAAAGGGCGTAAACGACTTCTATTGCGATTTGCACACTCTAGCAGTGATACAAGATGAAGTAGTAAGAGGGTTCCCATCCACAAAATTCTGGCATTGCAAGAATCTAGTAGTAGACATATTCAGAATGGATGAAAGGAGGGAAATCCTTACGGCTGAGCATAATAGAGCTCATAGATCAGCCCAGAAGAATGTGAAACAGGTGCTTTCGGAATACTACTTTCCTAAAATGTCAAAATTAGCTAGCGAGATGGTTCAGAATTGTAGGACATGCGCTAGAGCTAAGTATGATAGACATCCGAAAAAGCAGGAGCTTGGTTTGACACCAATACCTTCGAGCACAGGGGAAATGGTACTCGTAGATATCTTCTCTACGGATAAGAAATTTTTCCTCACCTGCATTGACATATACGCCAAGTTTGCTGTAGTACAGCCTATTCAATCAAGAACCATAGAAGATCTGAAGCCAGCTATGCTTCAACTACTGAGTTTCTTCCAAAAAACAAAGGCGATCTATTGTGATAATGAACCATCATTGAACTCACACACGATCTCCTCCATGCTGACCAACCATTTCGGAGTCACAATTTCAATCGCGCCACCCCTACACAGTAGATCTAATGGGCTAGTTGAACGTTTCCATAGCACATTGCTGGAACTAGCCAGGTGTCTAAAAATAGACAGAAGTATAGGCGACACTGTAGAGGTCATTTTACTAACAACTGCTGAGTACAACAGGTCAATTCACTCGGTCATCAATAAAAGACCAGTTGACATTGTTCAGGCGCACCTAGACAAACCGCAAGAAGAGATCCAGGGTAGAATAGAAAACGCCCACATCGCACTCAGAGCCAGAGAAAATTCTTCTCGGCAAAACAGGGTCTTTGAAGTGGTAGAGAAGGTCTTGGTAAAGACTTGGAAACAAGCTCACACCCTTGTGTGAAGAGAGGGTTGTAGAAGCAGTCCTGGTCCACAAGGACAACATAAAATAAGCTTATTATTAATACTTCACTTTAAATATTCCCTTTGTGGTGGTGGGATTAATCGTTGCAAACAAAAAGGACCAAATCAATCAGTTGACCAATACTGTTAATAGGATTCTTAAAGCAGCCAAGAGCTCACCAATTGACTCCGGTCACCTGTATGAGACACTGCTAGCAAGAAACAGAATGCTTATGATAGAGTTGCAAAATTTAATGCTCGCCTTATCGCTTGCAAAGATCGGCATTGTTAACCCAAACATTTTAAATCATTCAGACTTGAAATCAGTTTGGCTTGAAGAGCCCACCAATACCCCCCTTATCTTATGTCCGTTTCATCCGTAAAAGTACTTCAGTCCGCTAACATTCTTCATTTTATCATTAAATTTCCAAAAATTAAGTTAGCCTGTAAAAAAATTACTATTTTCCCTGTAGTACAAAAAAACGTTATATTACGTATAAGAGACAATGTAATAGCGGAGTGCGGGTCGAAGATTGAACTTATGGCACTTGCTGGTATAAGCATCGCATTTTAGTGGTTCAACAAGATGAGGAGAAATACAGAAGGGATAAAGCAGTCCATCGTCGAATTTGAATCGACCAGGGACAGCCATAAGCTTGATGGGGGTAGATGATGTAGTTAACTAATATCTATTTGATTTCTTATATGTAAAATAAGATTAGAGATTAGTTACAACAATGCATATTCGATCGTCTATTTCATGTCTATTATAAAATATATCATTACATTGTAGGCTCTTATTTCTTAAGGCCATAAATAATCATCGACGTTCGGTTGAAGTAGTGAACAGTACACCATGATTGATCTTTACTCAACGAACATCGACGTTTAGTTCAAGTGATCAACATGTTACCATGAGCACTTGAAAGGGTCACATTGCCGGCAATCACGACATATGCGTGTGGCCGCTATGATGGGAAATACCAGGCTCAGCACTTCATGCGAGGCTTAACGTTTCTTCTCTCTTAGACTTCCTAACAATCATATTTGTATTTTAGTTTTTTGTCTAAATCTCAGAATCAATAAAGAAAGACGCTCGTGGTCTACTAATATAAAATTATCTCGTGTATTTAGTTAACTCCGCAAGTCAAACCTATCGGCTTAAAATGGTTTTTAAAAGAAGTAAAGTGCACAGCTCTTTATCAGCGGTAGAAAAACTTTGATCAAGCGGTATTTAATTAAATTTTGTAATATTATATGAATCGGTTGCCGCATTTGTACTAAAACGATGAATTGAATTATCGGGCCCGTGCGATGGCTGACAAATGCGGGAACGGATTACATTAATATCTACGGCTGTCATAAGACCCGAAGCCATATTATTAAGAGCAGAAGCAAAAAGTTGATCCTCCCTTTGTCTCATAATTTCTGTAAGTTGAAAATACCTAAATAGGTCCCACAGAGCAGAACCCTCCACAAAGCTGAACCAAATATTGCACTGTATGGGTTATTTGCGTTGGGTTCAAAGATCCAACGATCTCCTACTGATGATAACTGTCGAAGATCACAGAAAACTACTACAGAAATACCTCCAAATGGAGAAGAATTTTTGAAAATTTGCTTGAGGCGGGAGTCCAATTGAGCAAACATTTTTAAACCGACCATAAATATTTCATCTATAATAATGTGTTTAAGGTTAATCAACCTTGAATGCAAAGTATTAACTAAGTCATGGCTTAGGGCCCTCAAATCTAAACCAGATGGTTAACTGGTAAGAAAAACAACGAATGCATTGTTGAGCCACTGATTTCGAAAGCTGCTTTTACTGTGGGTGCACAATAAAGTATGTTAACAGAAGTTGGATCTGTTTCGGGTTTCTTTTTGTACAAGCAAGGACTGATAAAGAGCTAGTAAAAGTCGGCTTTTTCCGACGCCAGCACCACCTCCAACTGTATAGTACACAGATTTGTTGTTGGCATTGTGCAAAACGTGTGTTAAATATTGCTTCTGCTTTAAATTAGGGGACGTGACAATATCTGGCAATAGCTCTCAGGTGAAATTAAAGCTGGTAGCTTAACCAATCGGACATTATTATCATTTAAATTTTCCATAAAATTATCAAAGATTATTGTCTTGGTTATATACAATATTTTCATCCTCTTCCCGCACAGCACTACTAAGAGCGTTCTCAAGTTCGTCATATATTTTCTACGATTATATTCTATAAAATCCCGATTTTCACTACATAACAATTCGCAATCCCTATTAACTTGTTCCCTCCACGGAAAATATAAAACCAGCTCACGGAAATATTTACTCCAATCTGTATGTATATTAAATCAACAGGGACTAAGCCTCCTTCTAATTAAACCACTACGGAAGAGCGTAAACTAATGCTTTAGAAGAGCGGGGTGGTTCGACATTATCTTCAATATATTGGCGAGAACCACAATTATTTTTGCTATAACTATAAAGAACAGCAAAATCAGCTACACATGAATTTTCTAAAGCGACGGGGCGTTAGGCATAATGATCTATAAGTCCTAACTCAAATATATCAGTTGAGTCAACGGGTAAATTTTTTATACTTATGCCCTAGTCTTATGGATTCTAGCCAGTTGCTCTGTCATCAAAGTATTAATATACAAAAAGAGAGAGAGACGCATTCCTAAATAGCAATAAACGGCTTCTTAGACGTACATTTTCGTACCCAAAATGCATTAGTTACATTGCCCCTACTAACCTCACTAACTGCATCACGCATTCATTTTGAAATACTTCTCTGAGGCTTGACAATATAATTAACGAAGTAGCTACAGCAAGCATAGGAATGTAAAATAAATTGAATATCAATGTTGACTCGTTGCATTAGAAATAGATAAGTATTGTAGGCGTTAAGCCTAATAGCCGCAAGCGTTCGCTTCAAAAATAGTTTGGGCTTCTTAATACTCAACCTGAGTCCGTTTATATAGCAATCATAACTGAGGTTAAGTTGATCATGGGACAAAAAGTTATTAAAGTCACTAAAATTTTTTCAATATCCTTGCGATGCGCTTCTATGTCTTCATTATCGTCTACTAACGGAAAAAGAAATTCTGTTTGGAACATGGGAGGGTATAGAACATAATTTACAAATTTGATTTCACCTAACTTCGCCTATATGAGTGCCCATGATTGTGTATTTGATACTCTAAAAACTGAGCCACAACCGGGGTTTGTTGTGTCAGTTGAGATAAACAGACTTATAAAAGATATTACTTGGGGTATGCTTGATTCATCATTGAGGTCAAGCATAGGGGCATCTTTGATTCAAAACATGATATGAAACAGAGTGGCGCTGTGCTTACGTAAGCAAATGGAGGTTCCTAATATTAATCATTTCTAACTTTTTATAGTTAAGAAATAATTTATCTGTTTTACAACCTCTCCTATCGAAATTCCTAAGTTCCTGACCCCTGGGACTTATACATTAATTTTCTACAATGTTTTGATAGTTTGTGAAGGCTTGAGTAGATCTTTCTATTAGTTTTGAAACCAATTGCCTATCTTCTGCTGATGCAACAAAGAGAACTGTTTCTGACGAAAGGTTGATGTTTCCTATAAAGCTCTGTGTTGACTAAAAATTTAATTGCATCAGCAATTTTTATAGGCCTAACGGATTCGGCCATGATATCATGGCTATATTGGCATTACACTTGCTGTGTATCTGAACAACCTCGGCCCTAATAAACACGTTAACGACATTGGCTACGGGTATTGGGACATTGACTACTGCTCCCTTAATAGCAATTTGACGGGCATAAACTAAACTCTTAATAATCATAAAGAGAAGGCCTGGGGAAATAAGCCTCCTCTTTTAAACAATCTGGAATATCGGGAAAATCTAAGCCATTTGTTATTGAAGCTTTTGGTTTATTGCCTAACCTTTTGCTCCTGCTGCATGTTTTCCAAAACTATACCTATTGTTGGAATAACTGTAAAAAGACTTAAAATATCTCTACTGTCTTTTTTACTATATTTTTTTTTACAATTTCCCGAGACATTATTTCCGCTAGCCTGATCAGTGCCCTGCATTAAAATTCTATTGAAGGCGATAAATAAAGCATCTAAATTTGTGCCTATCGCCTGACGATCCCTTTTTTCGGGAAAATTATTTGCTTGCTCTCTGTTTTGAGTTGCATTACGGAAATTTTCGGCTATTCTATTTTCGGGATTATTTCTATACTGGCTAACTCTTTGAGACAGTCTTCTATTGCCGTCGATAGCCGACTCCCGTGCTGAAACTCGAGCTCTTCGCCTGGCTGCTGTGTTTCTTGCCTGTTCAATAATTTTTCGTCGGGGTTGTACAAAACTTGAGCCCTCTGACCCCTATTGTCGGTGAATCGTTCCACGCAAAGTATCAAACTTTGTTCGTCAGTCCTATGAATAGGGTCTTGTCGGCGACTCGATCTACGCAAGGTATCAGACATTTGCTTCACCTGTCTATTTAACAAGTTGCATGTGTAAGGTGGCTGCTGCTGTAGTCATTGTTCAGTACAAATATACGAATTGGTATAACTTCAGCGTTTCTTAAATATTTTGATAAAAAAAATTTATGTGCTATCATTGATTCCGTGTATAAGTTAACCAATATTAATATTACTTAGATCTTAAATTAGTATTTATATTTAACATTAAGATTGCATTAGATCAGCAGATGGCCGATTGTGAATTTTGTAGCTGACAGACACAGCAATGTTACACATTTCAGCTGCCCACACGAAATAGATTAATAATATCGATGGTTGTATCAAACATCGATATAAAAAGCTGAACCGATAGCTTAAGCTCTTCTTAGAATTTAATTTTCCTGTCTCTCTGTATCCGCTGTTAATGACAAGAGGACATGAATAAAATAATCCGGAACGAATCCGCGAATAAAACCGACATCCCCGTGTTAATGAATAAAATTGCATTTTTAAATGCAGAATAATAATAATTTATATATCGGAAACGAAAGTATTTATCGATAATTTGAAACAAACTTGTTCTGCCTAGGGCTTAGGCGAACTTATGTTCCAAATCTAAAGTCTCTCTCAAAAATCATTATACCCATGGGATAAGGGTATACAAAAATGGATCTTACAATCAATTAATAAACTTATCACATGAACACCAAGTTAAATTCACGACTCATAGTTCAGTCAAGAATTTCGCTCAAGATATAACGATCTTTCCTATTTAATACATAATGCAATTCCTATTTGCTCTCTTAAAAAACTAGTCTTGTGTCATTCATCTACTTGTTTGCGGTCTTCGTAACCGCACCCAACGCGGTGCGCCCCTCGGTCGGTCGGGCGGGAGGTGGGATTGCTTTATGCTAAGGTCCGCGCGTTAACAAGCCGGTGCTTGGTATTATTGGACCACTTGAATGTACTGACCGTTAGTACATCTACGTCCAATAATAATTTCAAAAATGTTGTCCTTTAATCAAGAATCATTATCGATTTGCAGTTAGTTAATTTCATCACGGCTATTTTATATTATTTAAATGTAATATCGGGAGGAGATTTGTGTAATATAAGTTTAAAAAGCTATACTATTTTAAATAGTTATTATAGGAAAACTGCACTTAGAAAAAATACGTACTAAAGCTAACATCAAAAAATTACCATTTGATTCGTGAACGCTAAAAATATTTAAAGAACGAAATTTTTATGATCGTTTAGTAAAAAAGATAAGCCATGTAGGAAATTGATTATACCTTTATGCTTTGGATCGGCAGTAACACTTAAAAGAGCTGTCTATTATAATGATGCAGACAAACATGTACGCAATAATAATATGTTTGCATTATTAGAGATATAGGTTAAATTCAGTTGTTTAATCTTATCACACATGTGAAACCATTGACTAGCTTTTCCGGAAATCGATCCTGAGACGCTCGTTTACTAAGCGGACGCCATAGCACATAGCTCTAATGTTAACCGGATAAACCTTGGCTTAGCTTTGGTTGGTAAGTGTTCCTATTATATGAACACTGCTTTCAACTTGGTACAAATAGAAATTATTCATTCAATAGAATTCAATAGAATTCTTGCATATGTATCAAATCATGAACTTATAATATTCACAGATCTTGATTCAGAACAAAAAAATTAAAAACTATGCTTGTAACAATCAATTTCAATGGGTTAAAACGTGTTTTTTCTAAGTGTAGTATTATTAAATATGTTGTATTCAAATTTAAATTGAATTAAATAAAGTACGTATATTACATTTTTAACATTCGACTCTCAAATATGGATCTTGTAATGTGATTATCAGGACAGAGTACAGCTGGTGGCAAAACAATATCCTATAATATGCTCCTTACACTCAGGGGTCTTAACTCAACAACTAACTTAACCTATTTTCCTACTATAGTAGTCTTTTACTAATAAATCTCTTTCTGATTGCAGAATAATGCTTGGTGTTGTCTTTTTATACAAACGTTTCTATGGTTAAATTGATTCTTCTGAATTTGTCAGCCAAGTAAGTTTTGCAGTTTTAATCAGACATACTAGAAATTTTCAACCAATTTCTCACCAAACTTGTAATACTTTTTTTTTCATATTCGCGATCTTCGTAGTCGCATGGAAGATGAATTGCGTCATACATGGGTCAAAATCATATCTATAAAGAGAAAAAAATGGTTTGAAAGCCTTTGTTAAGATTTAAATTAAAGAATTAAATTAAGCTTGAAATTAAGAGAAATGTTCTCCATATATTTTTGCATAGTAACAACGCTTGTTGAAACTGCCTTACGTGAAATCGCTTGTACGGTTTTTTCTCTTTCGCTGTTTTCTTTTAAATCTAGTGCCCAACAGCTGACATTTTCATATATATTGGGCGTAGATGTACTAACGGACAGTACAATCAAGTGGCCCAACGATACCAAGCACCGGCTTGTTAACGCGCGGACCCAAACATAAAGCGACCCACCTCCCGCCCATCCGGCCGAGGGGCGCACCGTGTAACGTGCGGTTACGAAGATCGCGAACATGTAGACAAATGACATCACACAATTTTTTTTAGAGAGCATGCAGAAGTGGTACTAGTTATAAGGTGGGAAAAATCGTTATATAAAGAACATAAGATTCGAAAAGGGTTATGGATAGTATAGTTAGATAAGCAAGCATGCAGGGCTATAGGTAAAAAATGCATACTACTTCTAATGGGTACAGCAAAGTTAATTTGGCTAATTAGTAAGGGGGAATCTATTTCACCATTTATTAATTTGTGAAAAATGGTTAATGCTAGCATAGTTCTAAGATTAGTAAGAGAGGGTAAGCAGGTAAAATTGTACTATTATCCCAGCTAAGACCCCGAAGAGCAAAGAGCAAAAATTGTTTTTGTACCGATTATATTCTATCTTGATGAATCCTGTATTTGGGATACCATATACAAGATCCATATTCAAGAATCGGTCGGACAAAAGACACATAAAGAGTTTTAGTTAAGCAACTTAAGCTTTGGGTCCATTAAGATACCCAAATCCTCAACCAAATCAATCCGATCCAATTGTAGGTTATCCAGAAGATAGATATTAAAAAAAGGCATTCGCATATAAAAAGACATTACGTTACATTTACTGCAATTGAGATGCAGTAAATTTACTTTGCACCAAGTTTGAAAATTGTCTAAGTCACTTTGCAGTCTATGACCAGACAGAAGACTTGAAGCTGGTATGCAAAATTTTACATCATCAGCATACAGTAGTACCCGAGAATGAGTTATATCAGACGGAAGGTAGTTTATGAAAAGAGTAAATAACAACGGTCCAAGGTAATTTTCTTGTTGAACACCAGAAGTGACCTGAACCGCTTTAGAAACTGATCCATTAAAATAGACTCTCTGAGTTCTAAAGGTTAAATAATCTTGAATCCAAAGAATAAGATTATTGGGAAAGCCCAAAAGTTTAAATTTATATATTAAAAGGAGGTGATTTACAGAGTCAAAAGCCTTACTGAAATCAGTGTAAATAACATCAGTTTGCAATTTTTCTTCAAAGCCCTTAATAACAAATGATGTGAATTCTAATAAGTTAGTAGTGGTAGATCTTTGTTTCATGAACACGTGCTGGCACGGTGAAATCATAGATTTACAACGATGTTGAAGATGAGAGGTAATTAGTTTCTCAAAAATCTTTGGGATAGCAGACAACTTGGAGATACCCCTATAATTTTGAGCATTCGATTTGTTTCCATTTTTGTGCAAAGGAAGATTCTAGAAGATAAGACTCTTTCCAAATTTTTGAGAAAGAGCATAGCTCCACGGACAAACTAAACAATTTATGCAAAGGTTTCAATAGATCCTGAGCACAATACCTAAGCACACAGCTAGGTATTCCATCAGGTCCCGGAGAAAATGTGGGCTTAATAAACTGAAGATCACAAAGTAGCGAACTCTCTGTGATTTCCGGTATGAAAATGCAATTTGAGGCATTAAGCTGATAGGGGTAAGGCATGACGACTGGTTGGAAACAAGGGCTATAGGTCGTTTGAAAAAATTCAGCAAATAGATCGGCAATGGCCTGTTCTGAGTTGGCTTTCATTTCATCAAAGAATATGTTTGATGGAAGAGTCGATGTCTTGCGTTTCGCATTAACGAAATCAAAAAACCGTTTAGGATCCTGCTGAAACTCTAATCCCCACCTAGTCAGGTAATTCCTGTAACATTGGTTATAGAGGACTGAAAAAGTGGAACGAGCAATCAAGTATGCAGAACAAGCTAACGGAGAGCTTAATTTTCTGAAACTCTTTTAGAGTTTCGATTTATGATTTATTAAAATTGTCAACTCTCTGGTAAACCACACAGGTTTGTTTGACCTGTGTACGATTTCATCAAGAGCAGCAAATCGTACGCTGCAGATAGCGCAGATACACAGCCATTAAGATGCACCCAAACCACAGGCTATGATAAGAAATAGGTTCACACCATCTGTAAGCAGTGATTAAAAATAGGTTTTCACACCATCTGTTTAGCTGCCTGCAGTAAGCAGATAGTATCACAGGCAGGGTCATAAATAAGATAATTATAAGACATGTACACGCATTGATAATCATTAATTGTTTAGGATAACTTGTAGATAGCTTAACTAGTCCTGAACAAACCTTATACCATAAGAAGTCTGTATATAAACCATGCATTTTTACTCAATAAATCAGTACGAAAAGAACTTCTTACGTATTCACTTCGTTGAGCCCAATTTGTCCAAAGTATCGATTGCGGCGACATTTGCTACTGGTACATGAACCGGAAGCACATCAAAACATATTTCAGCATTAGGAAAGTGCACACTTTTCCTACAACCTGTTTGGCGTTCCATAAGGGGCACACAAATCAATTAATGAATTTAAAGTATTATAAAAAATACTGATTGCCACGCCCAAATTGTCAGACCCGTAGAGGGTAGACCAGTCAGTCAGGGCCAACAGCCGAGTAAGTTTTGTAAAATCGGTTTTCCGAAATTGACGTACTCGGCTTAAACGATTTCTACTGGGACATAGCCCCCGGTAGGGTAAAGTGATCGACACCTCCAACGTTGGGTGGTATAAATCCTCTGGATAAGATATGGGCTGTGATCGGGTAATGGATGAGGAGGATTGATCCAAAACAAAAACCAGATCAAGCATTTTATTAAGAGAATTTGGGATATCATTTATTTGATTCAATGATATCCCAAGTAAATTATTTAAAAATTCATTATGAGCCGAGGGGGTCAGGGCACCAGAGTCGGGACACGAAATCCAAGTAACTTCAGCAATATTAAAATCACCAAGAGCTACAAGGAAATCGCGATCCGAAAGCATGCAAGAAACGGACATAATAGCAGACAAATGAGCAAACAGAGATATCAGAAGAAGGGGGTATATAGGAGCAAATAACAAAAATACCAACACCATTGAAATACAACTTTACAGCAACAAATTCTATATCCATAGAACCACCTACTATTACTGTCTCCGAAGAATAATCAACATCAACAGCAATAAGCACACCTCCGCCACGTCGAAGCGTACGGTCTTTTTTATGGGCACAGTATCTGCTGGATACAACTTCAGTACTAAGAATGTCATGCCTTAACCAAGTTTCAGTGAAGGCGATGACATGAAAAGCAAAAGAGTGACTGTTAAGGTATAAACTACTGAGTTTGCTACAAATACCCCTTACATTCTGATAGCCAAGTACTAAGGAAGTCGTTAGTTTTTTGAACTATCAGAATCGAGAGAAGTTTGAGGCAAAGCTACTAGGGTGGGGGATACAATCGGAGGCCGATTTTTTTTCCTGGCAGTATATTCATTTACAATAATGTGCTCCGGCCAAAACTCTTTGCAACATATAGAGCTAAAGTCTTGGCTCGAGACAATGATTTTAAACGACGAGATATTCCTAGTATAATTAAATTTGAACTTTTCCACCGTGAAATTGGCTTTAGATTTGGCCTTTATATAGCCCGTGACATCTTCTGATGTCAAATCAGGGGGAAGCCTAGAAACAAATACTGTTTTTTTTGGTGGAACGGCAACAAATTTTTTAGTTAACTCTTCCACCGAAGAAACATTTTTGGGTAATAGAATATTTGGCTCTTTGGACATATTTGGTTTGTTTAGTTGAGCTACGTCAACACTACTCACCTCCAAAGAGACCGAAGGACCAGGATTAGATGAAACGACATCCATGGGGACTATAGCGTTTACTTCCGGTATCTCAATAATTTTGGGAACTGGGGCAGAAGAATTGTTTTTTCTTTATTTTTATTTTGATTTTTGGTCTCCTTATTGTTTGGCTGAAATTCAGACATGACCGATCCCGATGACGGCCGAACATTGGCTCTTTTGCGCTTTGGAGAATCACTAAGGAGATTTTTCTCCTTAAAGTTTCTCTGCACAGCTGAGAAATTTTCGCACAATTTTTTCAACTGGCCGAAAACTCCCTTAAAGCCAAGAAGAGCCAAGAAATTTGCCATATCTTTTTTCCGCTCCAAACAAGACCAACACGGCCACTCTAAGTTAGTAGTGCCCATTAAGTCGATGACACGGCCGTTAAGACCAGCACATTTTTCATGTGCGACATTTGGGCACATCCAGCAGCCGATAAAAGCCATCTTTGTATTGGTGCGAACTTGGTAGCCCTTCTAACAGCAGACAGACATTATTTTATAAATTTTCTTTTTTTATAAAAATACAATAAATAAGAGAGCGACAAAATAAAAATCAAAAAATAAAAAAATAATAATTTTTAATAAATGATTGCAAAAAAAAACTGCTTAGGACCACCCTAGGGTTAATTTATACGCTTGTAACTACTCACAAAAACCAAAACACAAAACAAAACGTTACGGCGCGAGCGCAGCAACCGATAGCAACAACAACGGAATAATTTTAAACCGGGACCAGCACCAACACAAAAGAGCGCGTGAGAGCCAAAGAACGGTTTTATGCACAGAGAGCGAGCACAGAAGAAACTAAAAGAGTGCAAGCACGAAAACACAAAAACAAAATACTAGCAGGGCAAATCAAACTAAGCAATGAGCTTTGACTGAAGGGCACTGCGATGGCGCGTTTTGAGGCGAGATGGCGTAAAAGACTTTCTAAACTAATAGCCAGAGGCAGCAAGTGTTGCTGTCATTGCCGCTGCCGGATGACGGTATTGGGCTGCTTGGGGCACAATTCAGATTGATGGCTTGCTCTTGCGAGCCAACCAGCAACCGGAAATATTTTCTGTGACAGAAAATACTTTTCGCGAAACACAAAAAAAAAATCATTAAACAAAAAAACACACATAGCACATATACAGCCAACCAAATGTTGCCAAATGAACGCCAAAGGCCAATATAATAGCAGAAGCAGAATCACACAAAGAATAAATAAAAGCATGTTCTAAACTTGTCATGGGCATACTGCAGATAATATACTCTAACAGCAGTATAACGAAAGATTTCATTAACTAGAAAAATAAGTAGGACCTTAAAATTACACAGCAATATTTAAAACATTTTTCAAAGTCTTGATTGTTGCAATTAAAATTGAAGATGAAATTTTACTAAATACAGACTACGGCTTACTTAAAACAAATTTTTTTTTAAATTGGACAATTTGGTCTTGCATTCATTTAGGCTCATACATAATAATGATAAAATAAAGTTTGTTTATATCAACTAAATGATCATTTTTGTATTCAATCTAATTTTAATAATTGAGCTCATACGAAAATAATTAAAAGCTAATATAATATAAAATAATGACTTTCCTCCATCAATAACGATAACCGAACAATTTATGTATTTTCAAACAAACTCCTTGAATTTACTTGCAGTACACAGCGTTTAATGATTTTGAAAACAAAAGGGTATTAAATGGCAAGCCCTCATGTAAAATAACAAACCAACAACCACAAAAAAAACACTAAAAACATCCAAGAAGAAGCAGGCTTAGGACAAATGCAAGTGGGAGCCGTTTCTAATTTACATGCCACTGTTGGTGTTGGTAGGTCGGTGGGTCGGTGGACCCAAACATTTCATTTAAAGCTATGTCGCTTTCCGCGCATTTACCGTTAAAAATTGAAGACGGAGGAAGAGAGTGAGAGAGAGAGAGAGAGAAGGAGGGAGAGAGCGAGAGCGTTCGGTAAATAACGCAGACACAAAGCGAGCTGCGTGTTGGGGTTGAAGTCATAAACCTTGGGCCTTGGGGCGACTAGGACACAATTCAGTTAGTAGCGGACACACTTTCACCAGCAAAGGTTAAAATAATAAAAAACAACACTACGAAAAAAAATTTTCTAGGTAATTTTTAATTCGAATCGTTAGGCAAAACAATTAAATCAGAGAATGCCTGCTAAGCAAAATTTAGAACGCCATGTTGAATTCTGGTTGGGTTGGATTTCAGCTTGTGCTAAAATTTGCGCAACTTGCATGCCTTTACAGATTTTTGGCATTGCCTGAAAGAAAGTTTCTTAGGATAACCACATGTAAATCCCATTCCAGCCAATTAGGCGCAATTTGCATGATAAACGTGTGAGTGTTTTCAGCCATTAAACCAAATGCTTGCAAGCCACAAAGAGCATATTTAAGTGTCCCATATGTTTGTGTGTGTGCATGTGTGAAACGTTTAGCAAAGGTACAAAAGTTGAACAAGTCTTGGGGTTAAAGTGTTGCGAAATGCAAAAAAGAGAGAACAAGAAGAGGAGAGAAATCATTTTGTGTGCGCTTCCACTTAAACGCTTTCGAATGAAGTTTCACGCATAAAAGTCATAAATAAAATACTATCCAAGATGCGTATGCGTGTGTGTTTTGTGTCTGTATTTGTATATGTGAGCGTATCTATGTATGTGTGTGTGTGTCAGACAAATCGGTAAAGCCCAATGCCTTAACGAAGTCGAGCATACACGCAATCGCATATGAAAAACTCATTTAACTCATAAATTATGCACTAAAAAAAAGATAACTCATCATTTTTATGCCGTCGAAGTTTCTCAACTGTATAGCATGTATGTATATATATATATATAAATTATTTATTTTATTATTAGTATTTAGAAATGCTATTTAGTTAGGATGCCGACTTTGGTTATTGTTTGAGTCGGCGAAAGGCAGGACTCGCACCGAGTTAACTAAAACAAGTTTATTCTGTATAAGGTAGACCGTAGGTCTTACTTTATTGCAAGATTATTTTAGACTAAAAACTAAAATACAAATATGATTGTTAGGAAGCCTTAGAGAGAAGAAACGCTAAGCCTCGCATGAAGTGCTGAGCCTGGCATTTCCGATCATAGCGGCCACACGCATATGTCGCGATTGCCGGCTATGTGACCCTTTCAAGTGCTCATGGTGACATGCTGATCACTTGAACTAAACGTCGATGTTCTTTGAATAAAGATTAGAGGCTCATGGTGTCCTGTTCACTACTTCAACCGAACGTCGATGATTATTTATGACCTTAAAAAATAAGAGCTGCTGAGCTCTGCATGTTTACTCTTATCTTATCGTACGTGATGGGTTCCAGATCGCTCGGCTGTGACTCGCAATGCGCCACCACTTTCGAGTGTAGTTCGCTGGCGAATGAGCTTCTTGCTGAAATTCGGCAAAAAGTTGCCGTTGGTGAGGCAGTGCAATCTTCGACGGTGTGGGTTTCCTTCCCACACTCCGCTATTACGTTGTCTCTTATACGTAATATAACATTTTCTTGTATGACAGGAAAAATAGTAATTTTTTTACAGGCTAACTTAATTTTTGGAAATTTAATGATAAAATGCAAAATGTTAGCGGACTGGAGAACCTTCACGGACGAAACGGACATAAGATCCCCTATGGGGGTATTGGTGGGCTCCTCAAGCCAAACCGATTTCAAGTCTGAATGATCCAAAATGTTTGGGTTAACAATGCCAATCTTTGCAAGCGATACGGCGAGTATTAGATTCTGCAACTCCATCATAAGCATTATATTTCTTGCTAGCAGTGTCTCATATAAATGACCAGAGTCGATTGGTGAGCTCTTGGCTGCCTTGAGAATCTGATTAACAGTGTTGGTAATTTGATTGATTTGTTTCTGCATCCTTGTGTTAATTTCTATCTGTCTATGGCTTGAACTAACTAGTTGCATTTCCGTAAATCTAATCTGTTCTAAGTCATGGGCATCCGGTGTGCCTGCTACGACTTTCAACATTGAACCCAGGAAGTCTAAGCTCCTAGATACCCTGTGGTGCCGGCCTAACGCTTCTAATAAATCCCGGAGATGAGAAGTGTCCACACTAAGCAATTTTCTCATGTGTGATTGCGGAAACCTGTCATTTAAATTATTTGTTTCTTCTATCATACGCTTGTATTCAGAGAGATTCGCTGAATGCCTTACATAGGCAAACTCCTCCCACACGAGTATTTGACCATCAATTATAGGGATGAATCTGGCATGCGAGAAGTCGGTGATGTGCGCCGATGCCAAGGACAGAAAGAAGAGAAAAGGGATTCCGAACCTGAGGAGAAGAATATTACTTATTTTTTGTTTGCATGGATGAATCCCACCATCACAAAGGGGATGCTTAAAGGTGTGAGCTTGTTCCCGAGCCTCCTATTGGACTCCACCTCAAAGGTCCTGTTTTGCCGAGAAGAATTTTCTCTGGCTCTGAGCGCGATCTGGGCGTTTTTTATTCTAATCTCGATCCCTTCTTGTGGTTCGTCTGGGTGCGCCTGAACAACATCAACTGGTCTTTTATTGATGACCGAGTGGATTGATTTGTTGTATTCAGCTGTAGCTAACAAAATGACCTCTACCGTGTCACTTATGCCTCTATCAATTTTAAAGCATCTGGCCAGTTCCAGCAAAGTGCTATGAAAGCGCTCTACTTGCCCATTAGAGGTACTGTGTAGAGGTGGCGCGTTTGCAATGTGACTCCGAAATGGTTGGTTAGCATAGAGGAGATCGTGTGTGAGTTCAATGATGGTTCATTGTCACAAAAGATCACATTGGCTTTCGGGAAAAAATTCATTAGTTGAAGCATGGCCGGTTTTAGGTCCTCAATGGTCCTTGAGAGAATAGGCTGTACGACAGCAAACTTGGAGAATTTGTCAACGCAAGTCAAAAAATATTTCTTATCAGTGGAGAAGATGTCCACGTGCAGCATTTCCCCTGTGCACGAAGGGATTGGAGTCAATTGCATGTTTTGCAATTTTAAACAATTTCGCTAGCCAGTTTTGACATTTTCGAAAAGTAGTATTCTGAGAGAACCTGTTTCACGTTTTCTTGGGCCGATCTATGAGCTCTATTGTGCTCAGCTGTGAGGATTTCCCTCCTTTCGTCTATCCTGACTATATCTACCACTCGACTCTTGCAGTGCCAGAACTTTGTGGATGGGAACCTTTTAACTACCTCATCCTGTATCATTGCTAGAGTGTGCAGGTCACAATGGAAGGCGTTTACGGCCTTCAGTATGATTACCCCTTCAAGTTCGTTTAGTAACGATTCTTTAGAGGTGAAATTAATCGAATGGCGCTTCTTGCTCCCGAATAAAATGAAGCTGCGTTTCAATGGGGAACGTGCCTCGTCAATGATTATTTGGTTCTGAAAACAATTTAACGGCTTGTCCGTTGTTTCAATAGTGTAGGTGAGCGAAATCTCACTGTGAACCGTTGCCGCACATGATTTGGCGTCCTGTTCCTCTAAAACGTTAAGCTGCTGCCTGGACAAGGCATCTGCCACCAGATTCTCTTTGCCTGGTTTATAGAAGATCCGCGCATTAGATTCATCTATGCGCGCTTTCCACCTTTTAATTTTAACGTTAGGATTGGATTCCGACACGGCAAAGGTTATGGCTGGTGGTCGGTAAAGATATTTATATCCTTAACCCCATACAGATAGTGCCGCAGTTTTGCGAGGGCCCATATAATGGCCAATAATTCGCGCTCGTTAGTCGCGTAATTAACCTCGCAGTCCTTCAATGTCCTTGAGATCATTGTAATTGGACGACCCTCTTGGGCCAGTACTGCGCCTATTCCGTAGGCTGAAGCATCTGTCGTTAGATCAAATGGCTTCTTATAATCTGGGTATCTGAGCATTACTTTTTCAGAAGCCAGGATATTACACAACTTTTGAAAAGCCGTTTGTTGAATTTGAAATAATTGGACCGGAATTTTCCGTGTCTTGTATCTGTTTTGGGCTCTGGGAAATCTTTTATGGCCTTAACCTTTTCTGGGTCAGTTGTTGCACCACCGCTGGTGACTATAAGCCCGAGGAAGTTCACGCTTTTTTTAAAAAACTGTGATTTTTCTTCTGATACCCTCATATTTGCCTCGTACAGGCTTTTAAGGACCAAGTCTACATGTTTGACGTGAGACTCTTCATCTTGTGAGAAGATGATCACATCATCGACGTAAACATAGCAAAATTTGCTTATTTTCTCTCGCAGTATGTCGTCAATGGTCCTCTGAAAAATGCTAGCCGCATTTTTTAGACCAAATGGGAGTCTACGAAATTCGTACTTCCCCCCATTTACCGAAAACGAAGTTTTTTCACGGTCGCGTTCTGCGAGTATAATCTGGTGGTAGCCTGACTTGAGGTCTAGCGATGAAAATATTTCGCTTTGCCTAAGTTCCCCAGTATAAAGGGAATATTCGGCATGGGGTATTTGTCGGGTATCGTTCGTTCACTGAGCTTGCGAAAGTCAAAAACTAAACGCATGTTTCCATTACCCGCTTTGTCAGTGCCTTTCTTATCTACCACCCATATGGGGTTATTGTAAGGGGAGACCGACTTCTGAATTATACTATTTTTAGCAGATCTTGAACTTCTTTGTTGACGAAATCAGCTGCCCCCATAGGGTATGGATAAAGTTTGGTATAAATTGGTTCTTCACTTATCGTCCTGGTGGTTGCTACCATCGAGGTGTTGTAAGGTAAGGCTTCATTGGGGTCTGCAAATGCCTTTCTACTGCCCTTCAGTACTTTCATGAACGCACTCCTTACTGAGGTGGGTGCATCTGAACAATCCACGCTAGTGAAATTTACGTTAGCACAGGTGCGAAAGGAAATTTGTTCAACATTTGTGCCCCATTTAAATTGACCAGAGGCAAAGCATAATGATGCCTCTGCTTGTCTTAATAAGCCAAGACCTATTATTCCATCGAACGTCGACAAGTTCGAGAGAAGAAAAAAGGTTGCTTTGATCCCGAATAAGGACACAAAATATTAATGGGTGATAGTGTTTTTTCCGTAAATCGAATGAATCGCAAACGGAGAGTCCACTGGGCGGACGCCTTTTAATCCTTTGGATGGTCGGATGAAATTTTTTGACGTGCCCGTATCAATGAGAAACTTCATGTCCAGCCCTGCTACTCTTCGCCTGATGACGGGTAGCAGGGATCTATTCCTAAAAAATGTATGACTTCTGAGTCGTAGTTATTTGAGGATTCATCATCAACTTCTGCCTCTGCGCCAGAGGCGGCATTGGCATATGACCCTTCTCCCTGTCCCGCAACCTGCGAGACATGGTTTAGCCTTTGTATTTTTTTATAATCGCGTGACTTGTTAGACGTGGGTGGTTTTTTATTTGTGTGATCCTGATTTTGCTGGCGGAACCTTGACATGGAAGGATCGACCTCCATGGGTTCCTCTGCACTGTTGTGCCCTTGCTGTCTATAACTGCGCTGGCTGAACTGGCCTTGCGACTTATGTTGCTTGCTAAAATAAGGATTTTTTGTGCCAACTGGTCGTTCGTCTGAATGCTGAGAAGTTTTCTCTATCAGACGACCATTTGGCCTGTTTTCCCTACCTTCTAGGCTTTTTGCAAAGTTATTTGCGAATGTGTACCTTTCATGGTTGGACTCTATTTCTTGTGCGAGCGCCATAGCCGAAGGCAAGTCCCTGGGCTTTGCCGCAAAGAGAACGTCTGTGAGGCTACGCTTAAGCCCTGATATAAACACCCGTAAAGCGTCTTCACGGAATTTTTCGCACAAGCCCTTCGCCAAAGACGGCTCAAAGGACATATTAACTTTATTGGTCAAGAGCGTTAGCTTCTTTTCAACCTCATCATAGTTATGGAGCAACTGCTGGCCACCCTGTCTCAGCGTGCCTAGTTCTTGCTCAATGACATGTATCGGCCGTTTGTCGCTGTAAGTAAAGTCAAGGCGACTTATTATCGCGTCAAAGTTTAGAACAGTGCCAAATGAAGCTAGTACTGAATCAGCAGGACCTCTAATCTTGCTTCTTATGATGATGACAGCCTGGTAGTGGCGTGAGCTGCCGTTATAAGGTTTGAAAATGTGGTAAGCGGCCAAGGCAGCCTGCCTCCATGATACATACGACTCCTGTATCCCCGAGAATTCGGACAGGCATTTGACTGCGTTTAGCGGTTCGTCACAACGGACGTTATTTATTATTTCTATAGCCGTGTATATTTTTACTTCCGGGGCGACAGCGTGTGCTGCCGCCATCCGGTCGGAGATTTCATTGATTTTATTGATCAACGTTTGTTTCTCCAGCTTGCTCAGCTAAGGCTTTGGTGACCGTCGCCTGTATTAAGGATTTAACTTGCTCAATATCCATGTTACTAGAAGCGATGGATGCTTTGGGTATTTTTTTTTAAATTGGAACCTGAAACTGTTCGTCACCGTTTGAATCTGAATCACTATAATGGGGCTTAGGAATTCTGTATTGGGAGAACGGTGAACTCATGGGTATTAATTACTGATAAGATAAAGACAGTCCCTGTGATCAATAGATTGCGAACAAGCATAATTAATAACTAGGAAATCGATCAAATCAATCAACACACTTTATGAATAGCTTTATGATTCGTTGCAAAAGGTAATACATACATATTTTTTCCTGCTTTGCATTTTTTTTTTTTCTTGAAATGGGTTTAACTCAAAAGGTCCACTTACATGTTTTATTTTTAGGTATGCTTTCTTTTCCTTATTAAACAAAATCGCCGTCCTCCTTCCGCGTCGGTTGTCCCGCGAAGAGTACTATTCCTCCTGGTGATGAGTCGCTACGTATATCCTGATTCACTTTCTTCGCTGCCCGAGGAGCTCCTGCTGCTTCGGTGGTTCCACAAATTTTTTTTTTTTTTGTTTTTTAAAGGTTCAAGAGTTGCACTTGTATTTGTCAATTTTGGTGTCGAGAGTTTTTCACTATGACACTTGAGAAAAATTGTTTTTGTTTTTTACTTTTTATTGTTGAAAGTTCGAGAATTGCGTTTGTAGTCGTAGATCTGCTTTGGGTCTGAATATGAGACTTTCACTGTGTAAACAAAATTTTTTCTATTTTTTTTTTTCTTTTTTTAAATTTAGTCGCGTGGGTTTCATTTCTTTACGATGCGATACGATAGGTCGGACTTTGGTTATTGTTTGAGTCGGCGAAAGGCAGGACTCGCACCGAGTTAACTAAAAAAAAGTTGATTCTTTATAAGGTAGACCGTAGGTCTTACTTTATTGCAAGATTATTTTAGACTAAAAACTAAAATACAAATATGATTGTTAGGAAGTCTAAGAGAGAAGAAACGCTAAGCCTCGCATGAAGTGCTGAGCCTGGCATTTTCGATCATAGCGGCCACACGCATATTTCGTGATTGCCGGCTATGTGACCCTTTCAAGTGCTCACGGTGACATGCTGATCACTTGAACTAAACGTCGATGTTCTTTGAGTAAAGATTAGAGGCTCATGGTGTCCTCTGCATGTTTACTCTTATCGCATACAATGTAATGATGTCTTTTATGATAGACATGAAATATACGATCGAACATGCATTGTTATAACTAATCTTATTTTACATATAAGAAATCAAATAGATATTAGTATATATATGTGTTTTTTTTTTTTTTTTTTTTTAATTCGTTTATTGCCTACTTAAATTAACCTTACAATAATACTAAAATAAGGGGGTAAGAGGAATCGAGCGTTTGCGGTACGGCCGTTAGGTAATGCGTCGCGAACGCATAGATTCCCCTACTCCGTGGTTAGTCTTCTTGACCTTTCGGCCTTGCGCAGGTCCGACGTGACCGCCACCGCAAAGCTGCTGACCGCCTCCCAGTTGTGTGCATTTGCCAGCATTACGTCCACTACGTTGTTGACGGTAATGCTGACACCGACTATGCCCTCCAGGGTGCTGCGACTCACATCAAAGCGGGTACAGTGAAACATCGCGTGTTCCGCATCCTCGATGTGGGGATCCCCGCAGCACGTGCATGTTGGGGCCGCCTCATGCCCGAAGCGGTGGAGGTAGCTTCGGAAACATCCATGCCCGCTGAGCAGTTGGGTCAGGTGGAAGTTCAACTGCCCATGCGTCCTTGACGTCCACTTCCGGACGTGTGGTATGAGACGGTGTGTCCACCGCCCCTTGGAGGACGCATCCCAGTGCCTCTGCCAGTTGATCAACGTTTTATCCCTCGCCGCGAGTCTTACCGCCCTCTTGCAGGCAGCCGAGATATCACTTCCTCGTGTACCCTCGTACACCTCCGCTGCCTCCCTGGCCATCTCGGTAATCGGGGCGATTCCAGCCAGGACCAGGCACGCGTCGTCCGAGATGGTTCGGAAACCGCTGCATACCCTGATGGCTCCTAGCCGGTGTGTCGCTGTCATGCCGCGGGAGTAGCTTGCATAACGAAGACCAGTATGCCATATGGGTGCTGCATACAGCAATACTGATCTTGTTACGCTAGTGAGGAGCGCTCTTCTCAGCTGCTTTGGACCTCTAGTGTTCGGCATAATCCGACTAAGCGCGCGGTTTGTGGTGGCTGCTTTGGCACTGATATAGCCGAAATGCTCCTTGAAGGACAGGCGGGTGTCGAGCATCACTCCCAGGTACTTAATCGCTCTCTTCGACTCAATTGTTATGTTGTCGACTGTGACGTGGGCTGACTCCACAACCTTACGGCTGCTGACGAGCACCGCCTCGGTTTTTTGAGGGGCTAGCCGGATTCCCACAGTCGAGAGCCACTGTATTATGTTGGCTATCGCCGGGTTGCACCTTCCTTCCGCGACCGCTAACTGCTTTGCCACCACCACAATCGCCACATCATCGGCGAAGCCCACCAGGGTGACATCCTCGGGCATCTGCAGGCGCAGGATGCCGTCGTACATAACATTTCACAACAGGGGTCCGAGCACTGAACCTTGGGGCACTTCCAATTCGCCGAATTGAATGCATTTTTAACATCGAGGGTGGTGATGAGGCAGTAATTTTTTGCACCACACCTCCACCTGCTGCCGGCGATCGCTGCGGTAGCGAGCTCCACTACCTTACGTAATGCATCCAGAGTGGATCTCTCCTTTCGCAAGCCATACTGCTGATTAGAAACTCCCCCCGCGGCGGATATTGCGCTGTCCAGCCGGGTGGCTATGATGTATTCCAGCGCCTTGCCGATGGTATCTATCAAGCAGATGGGTCGATACGCATCCGGGTCTTCCAGATTCTTGCCGGGTTTAGGCAGCAAGACCAGCCGCTGAATTTTCCAGCGTTTGGGGAAAGTTCCGTTACACAGGCAGCTGTTGAAAAGGCTAGCGAACACATCAGGGCGAAGCATGAGGGCCAGGCGCAGTGCACTGTTTGGGATCCTGTCAGGGCCAGGTGCCTTGCCTGGCTTCACCCTTTTAGCTGCGTAGCTAATCTCCTCGATGGTGACCTCCTGGAATTGATACGGCGTTGTTGGACTCGGAATAGGTTCCCCAATGTCAGCCTCCATGCTTGGGAAAAGATTTTCCACTATTGCTCTCAGGGTATCTGGATCCGTGGGATGGCATCGAGCATGACCATTGAGCCTATTCGAGACCATTTTATAGGCCCTTCCCCAGGGGTCACTGTCAGCCGCGTCACAGAGCTCCAGGAAACATTTGCGCTTGCTAGCTTTAATCAGGTTTCGGAGGTTACTCCTGCAGCCCTTAAAGTCGGCTTGTCTAGCACGAAACACTGGCGTGCCTCCTGAGCGCTGATATCGGCGCCTGGCAAGATTGCACAGTCTCCGGGCCTCGGCGATGTGGTCGTTCCACCAGTACACCGGAACGTGGTGTCTGCGGTACTTCTTGTTCTTGGCCATGCTGGCCTCGCAAGCTCGATCAATCATCAGCATCGTGTCTTCGGCTAGCTCCTCAGGACTCGAATAGCCCTCAGGCATGACGTAGGCCTCAAGTGTAGCACTGAAGACCTGAGGGTTCAACGTCTCTACCCTAAATCTGGGCCCTTGTTGGGAGGGAGCGGTATGGCGCTCAGGCCGGATCCCGGTTGTGCACCATATGGCTGCATGGTCGCTACCGTTATAAGAGTCGTCTATACTCCATGTTGACAAGCTAAATATCGAGCAGCTGGCAAAGGTCAGGTCCACCACCGAGCCGATTCCTGCTCTGCTGAAAGTATGCTGTGCTCCGTGGTTGAGCAGCTCTACGTCCAGTGAGGAGAACGCTTCGAGAAGCGCTCTGCCCTTCGCATTCGTGGAAGTACTACCCCATGCCTCAGCACACGCGTTGAAGTCTCCACCGATGACAATCGGGTGTCGACCCCTGGCGTCCGAGACTATGCTGTCCAGAGTGTTGGCGAACTCATGGAGTTGCATACTCGGGGCGAGGTAGGCGGAGTAGAACCACAAGTCGCCCACCTTTGCTCTCACGAAGTTTGGAGCCCTCAGGACGCTTAGCAGTGGAGACGCGGAGATCCCGCAGGGCCACAGGGCCGCTCTACCGGTTACTGCAGTGGCAATGCACGGACCATCGCTCATGCGGTATGGCTCGCTGATCAGCGCAAGATCAGCCGACCGTTCCCTGATCGTTTGGGCCAACAAACTTTGGGCTACAGCGCAGTGATTCAGATTTAGTTGAATAAACTTCATTTAGTCCGGCTTAATCCACTGCCGCCGGACGGGCATCTATTGCCGCATGCCTGGTGGCTGCTCGCGACTCCCTTCGCGCTGCACACGAAGCATTTCGCTGCCTCGCTCGTGCAGCTCGCTGCCTTGTGGCCTGCTTCGCCGCATCGTATGCAGCAGTTTGACCTGTCCACCGAGTTACGGCAGCTACGGGCTGTGTGACCCATCTCCAGGCATCGGTAGCATCTGGTGCGAGCTTCCTGTCTTCTTATTGGACAGCTTGTCCATCCAACCCGTTCGCCGACACCGTGAAATGCGCAACTTGGGTTGAGCCGTACCCCGGGCGCAGGCTCTTTATAGAGAAGGCGTCTTCTGGTAAGTGCGCCTGATCCGCAAGAGCAACTAACAACTCCTCCTTGCTTACAAGCTCATCCAAATCCCTGATGGAGAAGTGTGCTTGCTCGGTAATCGCCCTAACTACCGTACACTCCCCCAATACCAACGCTAATTCCTCTTTAAGATCCTTCGTGCATCCTAACCCCGGGCCATTTAGCTCAAGGAGTAGCTCACCTCTGGCTGTTCGGCGAGCTTTGCACACAGTTTCGCGGACTCCATTGAGCCGACCGTCGCTTCTCCGTGTGACCAAAGAAAGGACCTCGCTGTACGACATTTGGCTGGTGCTTATAATAAGCGCGTCAGCTCTGTTGATACTCCTCCGCTAGTTTTGAAGCTTGTTGCTTTTTTTGTTGCCCACCTTTTGCCACTCATTGCCTGAAGCGGACTCCGGATTAGCTGGACGTGCTATGGAAGGCTTAGGACGCTTCGACGGGGAGGCCTGTGGAACTTGCGTATGCTCTCTGCGTCTTTTAGGTGTTATTCCCCTATTAACATCCTGGCTCAGCTGTCGGGTCTTATCTACTGGGGTGAAAGGAGCCCTCGTTAGCGGTGACGTTTGGGTGGCCCTTTCTAAGCCCACGCTAGTAGCTGATTTCCCAGCTAACTCTTCATACAATTTGACTGCCTTTGCTGCCATTTGCCTCACCAATTGGTTGACATGCCGCTGTCCACTGAGCAGAGTGTTAAGCCCGTTGAGCGTGACTCCCAGTTGAACGAAGGAATCTTCCTCGGGCTTCTCTTCCACTATTGGGGATGCAGTCGTCGCTGGTGCTGGTGTGGTACTAGGGGAAGCTTCGAGCCGAGCGGCGCACAATACCTTCCATAACATATATATATATGTGTGTGTGTGAGTGTGTGTGACATGCATGCGTTGTGTGTGACACAAAGCACATAAATACACTTGTCGGAAAAAAAAATGGCAATCTGACTGCTAAACAAGGTCGTTAACTGACAGCCAGCAAAAGTTTATGAAAGCGTCTTGAAAGTTGCGTAAAACAAACTGATTCCAAAATTAAAATTTTAAATTTAAGAAGCAAAAAATATAACAAAAACGCTTGCTTAAACTTGACTTAAAACTACGTTTTATTGGAATGCTAATTATGTTAAAGTTAAAAAACTGCTTTTGCTAACAATTATTTAAATATGTTTTCAAGAAGAAAGTCACAAAATCGCATTAGCAAAACTCTAATTGATATAATAATAAATAACTAACTCATCTCGTTGTTAATGAAAAAACGTACGAAGAAATGGATATCTTATACAAAATGCTACTAAATTTTCGAGGAGCTGTAGACACTTGATCGGGTCTGAGGATGATATATGTATATGTGCGCTGCTTTACATGCGCGTATCTGACATAAAAGCACACTTGAACATGTTTTGAGACAGCCATTTGGCAGTATTTAAAATTTATGACTTGAATATTAAGACCATATTAACGCAATCCTTTGTGAATGCCATTCGCCTCACAGACTCCACGCAACAGTCTTTTGGGCACAAAGTGGTAAAAGAGATGGTTCAGAGATTGATATTGCAAATGGTTAAAGAAGAATACAACACGGCCGACTCTTCTGCGACAGCTTTTATAAAAATCAAACAAGAAACTAGAAGGAAGACTCTAGTTAAATAAGCTCGACTAAAAAATACCCCTAACCTTTGACATCACACATAGGTGTATCTCCGGTGTTTCTCAACCGATTTTCAATCAAATTTTCACAGATTTCTATTATTATATACATTTTTTCAATCCCTTTATTTCAACTGTCAAAATTTTAGATTTGATTGTTATCGATTCCATATGTATGTCGTAAGCCGGAAATGCTATCGAAAATTTGAAACAAACATGCACAGGGATTAGGAGAGCTCGTATTCGAAATCTGGAGTTACATATATAGCTCTTTATACCCTTAACCCATGAAATGGGTAAAAAAGGGTATAATGTTTTTGTGCAAATGTATGTAACAGGCAGAAGGAAGCTTCTCCGACTCCATCGATTTAGCCATGTCCGTCTGTCCGTCCGTCTGTCTGTCCGTCTGTCTGTCCGTATGTATGAGCGCGTCGATCTCAGAAACTACAAAAGCTGGATACTCCACATTTCGGATATGAGCTCTCCTAATCCCTAGGCATGACAAGTTTGTTTCAAATTTTCGATAACTTTTCAGGTTTACGATATATACACATGAAATCGATAACAAAAACATCTTGAATTTAAAAAAACTGAAAATTGAAACTATAAGCAAAATAATGAACTTCTATGAAAATTTCATTAAAATCAGTTAAGAAACACCGGAGATATGAAACCATCAAGCATTGGTACAGCGGTATATGAGTGTGTCTGTCAGCCCGACCGTCTGTCCGTCTGTATGATCTAGGGTTAAGTATATCTTCTAGTCGAGCTTACTCGACTTGAGCCTTCTTACTTGTTTTCTTTATATTTCTAATGGTATTATATTTTAACAATACTTAAAAATGTTGGAAAATAAATTGACTTGTATTTCTTTTAAAATTTGTATACCCTGAAACCATAAAATGGATAAAAAAGTGTTTAATAGTTTAATGCAAAAGACAAAACTTAGTCATTAAGCATTGGTGCAGTAGTGCAGGCGTGCTCCTACATGTAGGGTCTAGAGTTCAGGGTATCTCCTAGTCGAGCTAATTTGACTAGATCCTTCGGACTTGTTATTTATATTATTATTACTTATTATTATTACTATAACTATTATTGATTTTTGAAATATTAGATATATTTTTTTAATTGAATCAATATTATATATATTTGTTTACTTCCCAAATAAGTATATACACCCTTTTTTAAAAGTTGACACAGGGTAAAAAAAAGTAAGAGCTACTTCATTCAAAGTTACCACAAACGGAAAAGTTTCATGAGTAGATGCCGCCAAATGTTGCAAAGAGTGCCGTTCCCTTTTTATCATATTGCTTGTTTCGTAGTTGCCAGAGTCGTTGGCCGTATCTGTCAATTGAGACAGTATTTTCCGAGTTTTTCTTTTACCATTTTATATGACTTCATTTTCCATGGAAAGGAATAGTATCGCTGTGGGTGTGGCAGATGGCTTCCCATTAGATCGAAACTGCATTGGGCTAATCAAATGATGGAAGCAAAAGAGTCAGCAACCTGGCAACCAGGCGGCAATGGACACTTGACAGCAAACTTGCAACCGGTCACTTATTCAGGGTAAACGCATGAATGGAGTCAGTGCATCGGTGATTTGCTAATTAGTCCCTTGAATCCTTTTAATACGATTATACGACACGATTAAGCAGCTGACTGAGGAGGGCGTGCCTTTTGAGGCCGCCTCTGTGTGTGGGCAACTTTGTCTAATGAACCGCAGATTAGTGATGGGGACATCATACGATAAGAAACGCCAACTGCACGCTTGCTTTTATTGCGGCACTAGAAACTTTTTTTACCCTTAACCCATGAAATTGGTAAAAAATGGTTTTGTCTGTCTGTCCGTCCGTCCGTCCGTCTGTCCGTATGTATGAACGCGTCGATCTCAGAAACTACAAAAGCTAGAGCCTCTTGAATTTCGAAAACTTGAAAATGGGGATTGAAACTATTAACAAAATATTGAACATTGGTACAGTGGTACACGTACACATATGTGTATGTCTATCAGACCGACCGACTGTCCGTATGGTCAAGGGTTAAGGGTATCTTCTAGTCGAGCTTACTCGACTAGAGCCTTCTCACTTGTTTTGCTTTCAAAATGTCTTTATCAATTAATGCCGCTGGCTTGTAATTTGTTTTATGTGCATTTGCTTTGGCATTTCACCAAACTAGAAATGAGAAATTATTGGAGCATCTTTCTTGTTTAAGTAGTCTTGCATTCGGCTGTCAATTGATTTCAAGTGCTAACATTTATTTGTACTAAACTCGACGAGAATGGGAATCAACTAAAAAGTTAAAGAACATCCCAATTACAGTTTATTTGCAAACCGCTGGTCATTAACAACATGAACAAGTAAAAAGGGTGTAGTCAGACAATCCCGATTAGGAGAAACCCCTAACCTTCCACATAACCTATACGTAACTAAAATGTAAGTGCTTGCATGTATGTCTGTGCGGGCATACCGAAAATGCTTTCATTGCTGCTCTACGGCATTCGAGGCTTTAATTAAAATATATCCCTTATTACTTAACCGAGTTCGATAAAATAATGCTGGTTTTCTTTATTTTGTCTGATGTTTCTAAAACATGTTACAAAATTTGTTCAAAAGATCGATTTGTTCATACATATAGACGGATAGATGTATAGATAGATGGATTATCAATAATTTATATACTTTGCGGGGTCGGAGAAGCTTTATTCTGTCCGTTACATACTTTTGCACAAAACATTAATACCCTTTTTACCCATTTAATGGGTAAAGGGTATTAAATGGAAACTGATGTCGTGATTTAAGAGTTTCAGATACACAAACGTTTTGAAATCTTAAATGATGCACAATTATATCACATATACACAGATAGAGAGTGAGGAAGAAATATAAGGCCAGCAGGACAAACTGCTCGCTTCCGATAAGCAGGACTTTCACATTACCAGCGTGTTGGCATTGTCACAGAAACTGCAACAGAATTAGAGCAGAAATTACGTTTATGCCTGTGACCATAAGATGTTGCTCGGTACTGACATCAATGCTGGCTGTTAATACCCATTACTCTTCTATCAAATACAATAAAAACTTACGGAAACTTGCTCAAACCAATAAGTATGCAATACAGATGTAGGGGACTATTTTCGTCAACGATCTCATAAAAATATATTTGAATTAATTATTATGCATCTAATATATTTATATTCAAATATTAATTACTAAATTAAAAAAGACACAAAATCAAATTTACAAACTTTAATAAAAAAATTTAATTTTTATAAAAATAGAAAATTTGCAATATAACAGTATTCCTTATGAAATAATTTACTAGGTATTTGTTCATGGCATATTAATGCTGGCATATTTTATTGGTTGCGTTAGTGTTTGAGTGCGAGCCACAATTTGGGTACTGCCCGTATATAATACCGTTTGTTATGGTTGTAGCTTTGGCGGCTTACGAATTCCAGCTTTATGCCCAGTCAGAGGCTCTCTATCTTTATGTCTAGACGGTTAGCTCAAATTGCAAATAGAGAGAGAATTAGTAACTTAGGGTACATGACATATACCAATTTGTGTTTGCCGTAATTAAGAGCCTAGCAGAACTTCATGGATAACTCAAATTACCATCGTCGCAACAATTCTCAACAATCTAATTGAAGCTAAACACAAAGTAGCATATGCAAACCCTAAAATGCTATTGTAAGTCACGGTAAGACGGTGTGGGCAAGCGAATTTTATACAGCCATACTTCTTTGGTTGCTTGGAAATTTTTGTACGGAAAGTTATTTCCATAACTTTAAAGTGTAATATAAACAGAAAAAATGTAAGCGCCAAAGGAAACTTTTTTGCTTTGTTTGTCTTGTGCGCTGCGAAAAACTTTAACTTCAACTATTGCCATAAAAACACTGCAATGAGTTTCATAATCGTTTGCAGTTATTAAAATAATTATTTTTACTTGCAATTGGTTTTTTATTGTGGGAAAATGTGGTAGCGTTATTAGATAAATTACGCAACGTTTTAAAGTTTGAATTCAAGATGTTTGCGAGCAAGCTCCAATTACTTTTTTAAAAAAACCTAATGTATATGATAATTACCGTTATAGTTTTAGTAAAATAATTAAATGAAATGTGTAACGTTTACTTTTGAACTCAGGAGACAGGAAACAGTAAGAACTTAGCGTCATTACTTTTGAAAACAAAGTGCAAAATGCGTCTTAGCAAACACTCAAATCAAAAAGCGCACGGTTGAAGCTTAATTAACTAATTTCTTTGCTCCTGAAAAGCTCTAAAGCTACAAAAGCTTTTTGGATGTTGCATAATTTTTAGCCTGGACTCCAATCCTAGCTTACTTTTAAATCAATAAAAACAGGTCTAAGGCTTTAAGCTTAATAAATGGGCTTGTACTATAATAAACTTGAACAAATGTGGTAAAAAACCAAAAAAGATATTTAAGTGTTTTGGCTAAGCTTTAATTTTTACATCAAATTCTTTTCATTATATTTATTGTAAATGAAAAACAACAGCATGTAACTAACAAAAAGAGCTTGTACTTATTCAAAATAAAAATACTTATACACACAAAAATACTTATGTCGATATTACTTTCAAACTTCTCAAAATGTACCATGGCTTTAATAATTGTACCTTGATTGACATGTCGGATCGACATGGAAGTTCAATAAAAATGTCAAAAAGGTTGCCGGATTATGGTCTACATTCACTACCCAAGGAGCGAATGGCTGAACGCTATGCCCGCCAATTGACTTAATCGCATTAAATCAAAGCCTCTATATGGCTTAAGTTCAGGTAAAAGTGAAAGGAATAGGGAAAACTCATCGACCTTAAACACAAGCCAAAATATAAGCTCAACTGGTCTAAGGCCAAATGAACTGACTTAAGTTCAATCTGATGAAAATTTAAAACACTTGTTTAAATTTGATATCAAGTTAATTGTTAATTTTATTTAAATATTTAATATTATTCTGTTTGCGGGTCTTAAATAACATTAATTAAAATAGGTCCAGAATCTTGCTAAAACTTTTACAAAAATGTCTGTGTCATATCCACATTTACAATTCAATAAATGTTGTTTACTCTTTAAAATGATTATGTTCATGTTATATAAATATTTTTATAAGGGTTTTGTTAGATTAAAATATATACGAAAACATTATATATGTGTATCAAGTATCATACGATAAGTTATATGCATAAGCTTAGCACTTAAGCACTTAGTATTATCGGTAAATGCTTACATCAAGAATAGAACAAAGCACAATTATATATAGTTTATGAGAACATTTACGTCCATACATACACACATTGTATTTCAATAATACATATATACAACACTAGCATTTGCAACTATTAGATAGAAATTTACAAATTTATTTTTTATTGGTAATCATACCGTTTTAATACATAGAATCAGATATATATCTTCTACTTTTTATAACATAGATAGTCGCTTTCTTTGCTTAGCATCTGTTGTAGATACTGGCCAAGACACGCTCTAAAAAATAGATGTATAATCTGCCCTGCTGCCAAATCACTATTCAGAAAACACTTATATGAAATCACAAAATTCTTATTATTCACTTTATAAGTAACAATAGTTATTATTATTATTGGACGTAGATGTACTAACGGACAGTACATTCAAGTGGCCCAACGATACCAAGCACCGGCTTGTTAACGCGCGGACCCTAGCACAAAGCAACCCACCTCCCGCCCGTCCGACCGAGGGGCGCACCGCGTAGCGAGCGGTTACGAAGATCGCGAACAAATAGACAAATGAGACAAGACAAGTTTTTTTAGAGAGCAAATAGAAATAGCACTATGTATTAAATGGAAAGATCATTATATGTATCACATAAGATCCGAAAGGGGTTATGGATAACATAGTTAGAGTAACAGGGTGGAAGAGCTAAAGGTACAAAATTTCTAAAATATCTAATAGGAACTGCAAAGTTAATTTGGTTGATTAATATTAAAGAATCTATTTCACCATTTATTAAGTTATGGAGAAAGGTTATTGCTAGCATTTCTCTACGGTTAGAAAGTGAAGGAAGATTTATTAGTAAAAGTCTACTGTGATAGGAAGGTAAGTTAATTAAATTATCCCAGTTAAGGCCTCGAAGAGCAAAAAGCAAGAATTGTTTTTGCACCGATTCTAATCTATACTGATGAATCCTGTATTTGGGATATCATATACAAGATCCATATTCAAGAATCGGTCGCACAAGAGATACATACAAGGTTTTAGTTAGGTAGGGGTCGTCGAATTCCTTCGACCAGCGCTTAATGAACCCCAAGGCACTTGATGCACGATTTGCAATTGAAGAAATATGCTTGTCGAACTTAAGCTTTGGGTTCATTAGAATACCCAAATCCTCAACCCATTCAATCCGATCAAGTGGTTGGTTATCCAGAAGATATGTATTGAAAAGGGGGCGTTCGTCTGTAAAAAGACATAAAGCTTTACATTTACTGCAATTGAGATGCAATAAATTTGTTCTGCACCAAGTTTGAAAACTGTCTAAGTCACTTTGCAGTTTATGACCAGACAGAAGAGATGCAGCCGACATGCATAATTTTACATAATCAGCATACATCAGCACTCGAGAGTGATTGATAACGGAAGGAAGGTCATTAATAAAAAGCGTAAATAATATCGGTCCAAGGTGACATCCTTGAGGAACACCAGAAAGTGAGCCATTAAATAATACCCTCTGAAATCTAGAGGTTAAATAATATTTAACCCCAAGAGTGAGACTATTAGGAAAGCCCAATAGTTGAAGTTTATGAGTTAAAAGATTATGACTTACAGTGTCGAAAGCCTTACTGAAATCAGTGTAAATAACATCAGTTTGCATCTTTTTTTCAAAGCCTTTGATAACAAATTATGGGAATTCTAGCAAGTTAGTAGTGGTAGACCTATGTTTTATGAATCCGTGCTGGCACGGTGAAATCATAGATTTACAAAGATGTTGAGGATGAGAGGTTATCAATTTCTCAAAAAATCTTAGGGACAGCAGACAACTTGGACATACCTCTATAGTTTTCAGCATTAGATTTGTTTCCTTTTTTATGCAAAGGAATAATATATAAAATATCCAAATTTTTGGGACATTTGTTCAAATTTTTTCAGGTCCTGGCGAAAATATGGGCTTAATATCCTGAAGTTCACAAAGTAGTGCAGACTCTGTGATTTCCGGTATAAAAATGCAATTTCAGCTATCAAGCGGATAGGGGTAAGGCATGACGACTGGTTGCACAGAAGGGCTATAAGTCGTTTGAACAAATTTAGCAAATAGATCGGCAATGGCCTGATCTGAGTTGGCTTTCACTTCCTCAAATAATATATTGGATGGAAGTGTTGATGACTTTTGTTTCGTATTAACGAAATCAAAAAACCGTTTTTGATCCCGCTGAAACTGTAATCTACACCTCGGCAGGTAATTCCTATAACATTGGACTGAAAAATTGGAACGAGCAATCAAATATGCAGAGCATGCTAACTGTGAGCTTGATTTTATAAAACACTTGTAGAGTTTCGATTTACGATTTTTTAGAATTGTCAACTCTCTGGTAAACCAAACAGGTTTGTTTGACCTGTTTGGCTTTCCATAAGGGACACATACATCTAATAATGCATTTAAAATGTTATAAAAAATACCGATTGCCTCATCCAAATTGTCAGACCCACAGAGGAGAGACCAGTCAGTCAGGAATAAAAGCCTAGTAAGTTTTGGAAAATCGAGGGTATGTAAGAGCAAGTAATGAAAATCCCAATACCGTTAATATTTAATTTTACAGCAACAAATTCTATATCTATAGAGCCACTATTACTGTCTCAGAAGAATAATCTACTTCAACAGCAATAAGCACCCCTCCACCACGTCGAAGAGAACGGTCTTTTCTATAGATACAGTATCTGTTAGATAGAACTTCACTGCTAAGAATGTCATGCCTTAACCAAGTTTCAGTACATGCAATGACATTAAAAGGAAAAGACTGGCTATTGAGGAATAAACTATTGAGTTTACTACATAGTCCTCTTACATTCTGATAGCCAAGTAATAAAGAAGTTGTTAGTTTTTTGCTCTATCAGAAACGGGAAGAGTTTTCGATACAACTACTGGTGGGGGAGGTACAATCGGAGACCGATTTTTCTTTCTGACAGTGTATTCTTTCACTATAATGTGCTCCGGCTAAAACTCTTTGCAACATATAGTACTAAAATCTTGGCTGGAAACACTGATCTTAAAGGACCAGATATTGCGATCATACGGGAATTGGAATTTCTCCACCGCGCAATTGGCTTTAGATTTGGCTTTGATGTAGACCTTGACATCATCTGATGTTAATTTAGGGGGAAGCCTTGAGACAACGATTTGTTTTTTTGGTGGGACTGCTACACATTTTTTTATAATGTCCTGTACTGATTCCGAAATTTGATCATGCGCGGATATGGGGATGTTAGGTTCCGTTGGTATGTCAGGTTTGTGTTGTTGAATTAATTCAACACTACTAACCTCCGCCGAAACCAAATGATCGGTATTAGAACTTAAAACTTCCATGGGAGAAGTTTTATTTTCATTTTGCATCTCGACCGAATTTGGAGGAGGGACCGAAGGTTATTTACTTGTATTTATTGAATCAACTATGCTTGGAAGGTTTTCAGACTTATTTGGATCCAACGACAGCACAACATTAGGTCTTTTGCGTTTGTGAGATTCATGCGTGAGATTTTTCCCATTGAGATTTTTCCCATTGAGATTCTTCTCAACCGCTGAGAAATTTTCACAAAGTTTTTTAAGCTGTCCGAAAATCCCGTCAAAACCCAGCTGAGACTTCGTAAAACACGCAATATCCTTTTTTCGTTTCAAGCATGACCAACAAGGCCACTCAAGATTAGTATTGGCTAATAGGTCAGTTATTCTGCCAGTTAATCCAGCACATTTTTCATGTGCCACGTTTGGACATATCCAACAGCTAATAAAGCCCATTTTAGTATTGGATCGGACCTGGCAGTTTCTAGAACAGCAGATAGACATAACGCAAAGGCAAAACGAAAAGGAACTTTAAAAAAAATATATTGTTTATTATATATTTGTGATGAGATAACCATAGCAGAAAGTTTTAGAAATTGAAAAAATAGTTTTTTATGAAAATAGAAAAGAGTTGAACCCACTGTAAACTAGCTGTTTACAAGATGACTACACAACAATTGCTACTTACAAGACAAAACAAAACGTATCGACGCGAGCACGATGACCGAAAACGCAACAACAACGGAATAAGATAACCGCAAACCAACACCAAAATAAGAGAGCGCGTAAGAGAGCGCAAAAGACAAAAACGGTTGTTTGCACTTGGAGCACAAGCAGCACCGCAGAAAATATAATTGAGCGCGAGAGTAAAAACAACAAATGCAACAAAAATAAAGACGACGAAGCAAACTGAATGTTGTATGCAGAATGCTTGTACTACCGATTGTTGTTGTGTTTTTTCACTTTTGCTCTAAAAGTGCAAACAAATTATTAAATTAAATTTTCTATTTGCGTTTACACAACCGTCGAAACACAAAGTCACAAACACTTTTATTTGCACAAAGTTAGGAGAATTAAGAAATGAGATAACGCACAAAATACGAATATTAGCGAAGCGCAAATAAAAAACACGTACGTTGCGTTACAATTATTAATTTTGAATTGAATTAATTAATTTTCTCAAGCTCATGCTTATCTTTTCTTTAGCGGAAAGTTTGTCAAATGTCCATTCGAATTTTAATTTACAATCCAAATTTAGTGATGGTATATTTTTTTAAATTTATTTTATGTCATTACTATTTTATTTCCATCATGAAATTCACTTTCTAAGAATTTGTATCCAATATGTAGCCTAACTATGTATGTATTATCCCATTCAGTTTTTGCTGCATTATTATTCTTTATGATATCATTTTTTTAAAATTGTTATTAAGATGATTGCGTTGCATCATAACTTTACTCATAATTTACTAATCTTTTTAATATTTAGGAATAGTTTTTGAACAGTTCTTTATATATTATCTTTATTCTCTAATATTTTTTAAATATAGTTGAATAGATTATATGTTGTTTTTTTTCTTTGTACCATCGGTTTATAACATTTTATAATCTGACAGATTTTTGGTTATTTATATTGAACAATGTACATATATTTTATTTTGCACCATAAAACTTAAACACACCAAATTCCTGTAGTTGACAATTAAAATTAACATTTAGATATACAATATTCATTTTTTTTTGTTGTAACAAACAGTCAATATTTTGCTTATCTATATTAAATACATGTATATGTTTGTATATATGTACATATGTGTAAGTTCGTGTTGCATAAATGCATTGCCATAATCCCTGCTCACTGCATAGTAAAATGCACATTCACCCTTTAATATTATTCCTACTTTGTTTACCTATTGGTTTGCACTTCTCATTGACAGCCTTACTCAATATTTGCACAGTTTCGAGTTATTATCTTTCCTTAACTCTAACAAAAAATAGATTTTGTTATATTTATAGATAATAATCTGATATGCCCGAAATAAATTTGATATTTCCTAAATTATTTTGCTCACTTGGCCATTTTGCTCCTTAAAAATTAGACTTAAGTTGTAATGAACAAATGTTCGTTAAAATATGACTCGAAAGCTTTAAAATGCTTTTGCAACGAAGTGAGCTTATGGCCCAAAATTGTATTCAATGTAGGTAATGTTATTAAAAGTATTTTCGGAAGCCAATTAAAGTATTAACGTGCCGTGTTTAATACTGTGAATTCAATACTATTAGCTTGAAAAAAAAGCACAATAATCGGATTAGGTTAATTTATGTTATTTGTTTATTTTTATTAATTAGTCGCCGAACACATAAAATCGAAACAATCAAACACAACTTAATAGTAATAAGTTATTAAGCTGCAACGTAAGCAACTGCATCTATACATATCTTAGAGATATTCAAAGTACAAGCGTCTTCGTATTTCAATATTAATTAGAGAATAAATCACACACAAAATGCTGCCCACGGTTTTGGCAACCTTGAGCCCCAGCCCACCCCAACTTGAGCTAAGGGCTCTCCCACGAATTCCCCAGCACACTTACTTTCCAGTCGGATCGCGCAACGAGCGCGTTGAAGGCAATCCACGCATTCCCTTCTCCAATTTGTCTGCATCGCCGGCGGAAAAACGGAAATTCATTGTCTGCTGACTTGTCCCACTGTGCACACCTAACAAAAACCGACCACCCAAATCCGGCATGGTTAGGGTGTTACGTGAACCACGACGAGAACCTAAAAGCTCCACGCTCTCCTCCTCATCCTGACCGTAGTTGGCAACGTTGCCAGCTACCAAGGGCACGGGTATTTTAGCGGGGGGAGAGTATTGTGCATTGGCCTCAGACAAACGACGATATTCACCGCTGCGTGAGTGCTGCATTTTCCACGAGGCACGTCGCGTATTTGCTACACTGTGGGTGCTATTGCTGCAGTGAACTGAAGCGTTTGTTGTGTTGGTGGTGGCGTTTAGGTTTCCTGTGCTTTGGGAGACTAAACAATTGTTGGAGCTCGAACTGCTGCTGGAAAGACTAGAGTTGCTTTCTCCACTGCCACTGCGACGAATGCTTGTTTTGTTGCGATGTGGCACTTGCTCTTGTGGCTGCAGCTCATGTGCAGTTGGCTGTTCCTCGGGTGTTAGCAAGGCATCAGTGCTCTTACAACAGCTTTGATGACTCGCCGAGTGTTTAATGGTCCAGCGAAAATCGTTGGAGTTCTCATCGTCAAGCGGGGGATAAATACGTCCAGTTGAAGGTATTTGATGGCTCAGCAAACTTTCCTTGGAGCCAGTTAAGTTGGATTCTGGTGCTAATGGGGATGCTATTTCATTAATGGTATTAAGTGGCGAGATTTGCAGCGTTTGCTTCTGTTGTAGCAGCTCCATTTCATTCTTAATGGCCGGCTCAATTCCAAGCAGACCCAGGACTAGCCGTGGATTCGCCAAAACAAAGCGTTCGAAGGTGGGAAAATCGATGCGATAAAAGTCGGTTTGAGAGCTACGACTCGTCTTTGTTGGAGTCTCCACACTGGGTGGCAACTCTGTCTTTGAACAGGGTGGTGTTACTTTCGCTGGCAGATGCATTTCCCTACCCCATACCTCGGGTGGATGCGAAGAACAGCGCTGCATGGCCGCTGTCTCCATGCCAGAGCCCAAGGAAATTGTGCCCATGCCCATGATTTGTCCCTTGCCTTCAGTTAAGCCTAATCCCAATCCTAATCCCAAACCAACTCGTTCTGCTGCCACGCCACTGATGTTTGGAATGGAGCGCGCAGGGGGGAACTTTACGGAGCCGTGCGTGCTCATGCCACCAGATGAATAAGTCATTTCCTGTAGCGCGCTTATGGCATTACGCACTTCCACGCTCAGTTGTGCCACATCCTGATGCAGTGTGGACACCTGTGTGTCGAGGCGTTCTAGCGAGGAACGTTTACCGCATGCGTCGCCCTCTTCAATGGATGCGTCTACCTCCTCAAAGGAGTTGCGGTCCAAACTACTGGCCATATTTAGGGGTCGCTGTCGCTTGTTTCTATCCCGCAGCGTAATCAAGGAACTCCCTCGCTGATGCAACCGCTGATGCCTAGGACTATTCATGCCCAACAGAGGGGAACGTGATATGCTGTGATGTGGCGATGGAGTTGCTGATAACGGAGCACCTGCTAAGCCTACAGTTCCATTCTTTTCCTTCTCCTGCTCACCAGCTGCATCAGATTCCTCTCGATTTTCATCATCCTCACTAATACTGGGCAGGGGAAACGAGGGCCCAATATCCGAATCCTGATTCTCGTATCCCTCTCGCAAATTGCATGTCAGATCGTGTTGTATGTCATTTGCAAACTGCTGCTGGTATTCCGGATATAGACGCAGCACCTCAACCAGACCGCCCATGTGTATGCACTTTAAATCGCAGTAGGTAAGCGCCTACGAAAAGCAAAATAAAAAACATTTTATGTAAAGTGATTATGCACTACATATAAGTTGCCTGCGTGCCTCGCTACAAATGCCTCTTAATGAATAGGCTACCCTTTTCATATGGACTTCATAGATGGCCAGAGTCCATTTAAAATATCAGCAAGGCATACTTGCTACTAGTTTTAAGTAAGCTTAAGTCAATTAAAAAAATAAAACATAATTAATTAAGCAGTATTTGTTCAAATATCGCATTTAAAATCCAACTAAATTAATAGATATAAATTACTGTTGAATTGAGATATTAATTAATAATTTTTCAATGACGTATAATTATGTACAGTTCTTTAACTTCTATCATAATTACTTATTCTGGATGAATTTATATAATGATGTTTTATATATTTTAAATTTTCAACTTAGTGATTATATGTATTTTAATATAAATGTTCCAAAACCGAAGTCGTCAGCAGACAAGGAAATAATATTTTGAACTTAGTTCTATTTCCACGGAAAACATTTAATGCAGAAACGCGTTTCTTAGAGGATCATCTAGTCTACTTTGCTCGACATAACCTGAGACATTTTAATGTTGACGCCTTGGAGTTTTCTTTACATAATTAAGTGCAGCATCTCTTGCGGAACATAAACGCGTGCATACACACAAACCCGCATATCCACAAAAACACATATGGTATGTACATTACTCTTAAGTATCACTCAGCGTGAAAAATAGTTACTTGAAAAACTGGGTAATCAAAACACGGTGCCGATTTGACAGCTCTTCAACTCTGAATTAATTGCAATGCTCTTAACTAATGATGTGATCTTCGTTTAAGTAATAATTGATTATTTTGCTGCGTTTGTCGTGATCGTTACTTATAAAAAGTCCTCCGAAGTCAAATTGCTGCATTAATTATCTGACAGCTATGTAAGCCATATAAACATAATTCCTGCGGCTTTTGCGGTTAGCTACCTGACAGGCCCATATTGAATTTTTATACCATTAACCCATGAAATGGGTAAAAAAAAAGGGTATAATGGTTTTGTGCAAAAGTATGTAACAGGGAGAAGAAAGCTTCTCCGACCCCATAAAGTATATATATTCTTGATCAGCATCAACAGCCTAGTCGATTTAGCCATGTCCGTCTGTCCGTCCGTCTGTATGTATGAACGTATGTATGAACTCAGAAACTACAAAAGATAGAGACTCCAAATATTGGATATGAGCTCTCCTAATCACTAGGCATGACAAGTTTGTTCCAAATTTTCGATAACTTTTCATGTTTACGATGTACACATGTAATTGATAACAAAAAAATCTTAAATTTCATAAAACTGAAAACGAGGATTGAAACTATAAGCAAAATAATGAGCTTCTGTAAAAATTTCATTAAAATCGGCTGAGAAAATCGGAGATATGAAACCATCAAGTATTGGTACAGAACTAAGTGTATGTCTGTTAGCCCGGCCATCTAGATGACGAAAATCACTTAATTGGTTTAAGGGTTATGTTAAGATGATATTAAAACAAAAAGGTTTCATATTAAAATTTAATTTGACTAAAATATCATAATGAATACACTTATTTTATAAGTATAATCAAAATAAAATTGTATTCAGAGAACAAGTAAATGAAAGAAAAACTATTCTGATGACGAGTCTGTAAATTTGTGTCTCACTCGTCAAATGTTCCCAAAGGGTTAAATCAATAATGAAACAAATAGAGTTAACCATAGATTTGCTTATTTATACTACTTATTTATTCTTTGAGAGTAACTTTAACTTCCTTCTTTTTTTGTTGCCAAGCTTTAAAAGCTCCTAGACAAAAATTTATATTTGTATTTTCATATATTGCTTCTTTTAAACAGGTTTTTATGATCAAGACTTACCTTTATATCGCTGCTGCTTCGCACAACCACATCTTGGCCAGCGCTATTGGTGGTAGCTGTCATTTGCCCGTTACTCGTGGCGACCAGATGCACATTTATGTCGGAGCCAACGAGATCGCCCTTGCCTATAAATTTAATGTATGTATGTGTATATAAACATATGTGTAGGCAGTTGGTAAGTAAAAGCGAAATACTCGAACAAAAGGTCAGTCGCTAAATAAGAATCAATAAATGTAATAAGTAAAAAGGCTCTAGTGGAGTAAGCTTGACTGGTTAAGTTACCCTTAACCCTTGACCATACAGACGGACAGACGGTCGGCTGACAGACATACACATATGTACATAAGTACATGTACTACTGTACCAATGCTTGATGGTTTCATATCTCCGGTGTTTCTTCACCGATTTTAATACAAATTTCATACATAAAGACGGACAGAAGGACATGGCTAAATCGAGTCGGCTGTTGATGATGATTAATAATACATATACTTTATGGGGTCGGAGAAGCTTCCTTCTGCCTGTTACATACTTTTGCACAAAACTATTATAACCTTTTTTACCCATTTCATGGGTTAAGGGTATAAAAATAGCAGCCATTTGTCTGGGCAATGTTAAAGTACAAATGGCAAAGAGGACAAAAGTGAAGCGAAAAATTTTTTACTTCAACAAACATGCTCGACAAAATAAATAAGAACAAACTAACATTTAAGTGTACGCGACTTGAAAACACAATGTACTCAAGGGTCAGACATCAAGTTGGAGTACTTACCTAGGATAGCAACAACCATGTCTTCCTTGATTACCTCCATGGAGCCGTTGCACAGATAATAAATGTAGTTAAGTGCATCGCCTTTATGTATTAGATATTCGCCAGGTGCACAAAAATTCGTCTTTATGTGTAGTGACAACAACTTCAGGCAACCCTGCAATCGTTCAAAAACAAAAATATAAGCAAACACAATATAGAACAGGGACAAATTCGCGGAATTAAGATTTTGTTCAGCAAGAGTCAACGACTTCGCATTATTTTGGTCTCGAGGCATTTAAATATTCACAAATGGAAAACTTTCGTCATTGCCTTAAATTTACTTGTTTGATATCGTTGATGTTGCAAAAATTTGAAAGTATTTTATTATTTTGTAAATGTTTTCAAATCCCATTTTCAAGTTTTCGAAACTCAAGATTTTTTTTTGGTATCGCTTCTATGTGTATAATGTGAAAAGTTACCGAAAATTTGAAACAAACTTGCTATGCCTAGAGATTAGGAGAGCTCATATCTAAAATCTGGAGACTCTAGCTTTTGTAGTTCCTGAGATATACGCGTTCATCTATTCATCTATACAGACGGACGGACAGACAGACAGACGGACATTGCCAAATCGACTCCGCTGTTGATACTGATCCAGAATATATATACTTTATGGGGTCGGAGAAGCTTCCTTCTGTCTGTTACATACTTTTGCACAAAACCATTATACCCTTTTTTAACCATTTCATGGGCTAAGAGTAATTATACTCTTTATAATATGTATTTGGTATTGAAACACAAAAATTAGATATATTATATTATACTTTTATAACAAAGGTATAAGGTTTCAAATTTACGCGCACAGAATTCTCAAAAATCTTAATCCGCAAAAAGCGCTAACTAATTCATACAATCATCAGTGGACCATCCGCCAAATAAATTTCATTGAGTTCGCTGAACATAATTTTAAATTATTAATTTTATACTGACATAAGACATAACATATTTTTCGGTTTTCTTTAATTTTTGGTTTGTTGTATATATATTCATATTGTAAGAACAATTTTTTGCATTAACATTAATTGTTTTTCTTTATTTTCAATTAGTCTTTTAAGCAAGAGAATACATATTTTAAGGCTTCTGAAATTCTTCTTAACCCTGTCTGAATTCGAAAATATGTAAAAATTGAAATTAATTTAAAATATTCATATTAAGTAATCAGATTATATGTTGATACTTAATCGTTGTAGCAATTTAACAGCTCTGTTTCCAACGTTTCTAGTAGACCATGCAACTAAATAAAAAATTACGATTGATTGAAAAATCAAAAAGTGTCGATATTAAAATTAAATGTTGACACTTGAAATGAAATATGAAAAATGATAATTTAACTTTTTCATAGTAATTCTTAATTCAATTTGAAGTTGAGCATTCAGTTATTTATGTTAAATGCTAAATAATTAGCGAAAACAGTAAGATTAACCAAAAATATGCTTATTTATACTAAGTTCTTCACGACGTATATTTACATGTGTGTACCTGAGTGAGTGTATAGCCTGCAGCTTTACTTTACCGAATGACAAGGGAATTGACATTATCGTCTGCGATAATAATAATAATAACAACTCTCACTGTTGCATTTGCTTTTACTTTCTGCTTTCACTATATACATTTGTTATGTGCATGTAAGTATGTGTGTGTGATTTTTGCCAAAGTTTTGCCTAAAACCTTTTTCATGCTTCAGTTGTTGCCTGTGTCTAAAAGGTGGCCAAAAGATACAAACGCGCAATTTATTCAATATAGTAGAACGGAAAGTTTCACCTGTGTATGTGTGATGGGGTATGTACATATGTGTGTGTGTATGTATGCGGGAATGTGACAAACAAAATGTCTGTTAAGCCAGCAGTTTACTGGCTGCCATGGCCAAGTTAGCTGCGGATTATTAAAACATTGCCAACAGCATACAGCATGATAAGAGTACTTTTTTGACGGTCTGAATGGCCTTTAAGGTGTATCCGACCTAAACCAAAATACATATGTGTATATAAAAACTAATATAGTTACAGCCATGGCCATACAAATAGCTACAAAGTAACAGAATTATTTATGTATATCAAAGCGCGTCAATTTGTTTGGTTAAAACAAAAACAGAAAGCATCTGCCATATTCGTATTGTAAGAAATATATATATAGTATAAGCATATTTTTCCATAAAACGCGGTTTTCTATTTTGTAACTCATGAAATAACTATATTAACATCATTTTTCTTAAATAAGGAAAAAATTATTAATTTCGTGAACAAACTCCTTAGTTCTTAGCGCTTGATACACTCGAATAAAACATTGTATAAGTAAGCATATTCATGATACATGATACATGGATATATAAACATGTCACGTCAATTGAAAGTGCACGCATTTTGATTTATAGTGCGTGCACTTATATTAAATATATTAAATATTTAAAGAAGTGTGTGCAACATTCAGTTGTGGTAATTTCTCTGGGTGCACAAATTGCTTAATAATATCACCAGCTTTTTTAAAGCATTTTTTTAAACAAACGGCTTTGAAAGTGGGCTTTCGGTCAGCCTGTAATCCTGCAATCCGAAATATTCATTCGATTTGCTTCATAGGTTAGAAGTCTGAAAACCCGAAAGCTGTCACATCGAACATTAACTGTAAACTATGTTTAAGAATAAGTTAATAAGCCATTTTTGGAAACAAAAACAAAAAAAAATGTAAACAATTGAAGCGAAATTAAACTAACATCTACATACAAAGTTGGGAATGTTTTTGCTTAACCATCTTGCTATATCCATGGCAGACATACATATGTATGTACAACATTGTACTCACCTGTGAGGCTGCCTCGAATATCGGCAGCTGTAATATTTCACGATGTAAATGCATGGAGACATCTCCACGCAGCTCCTCCGGAAATTCGCGCAGCGTCTGTAAAAGAACAAACGAAAGAAAAGGACAAGCGAATAAAAAGTCAGTCAACGATAGCAGGACAAAAGCGTGAATGTGCATGTACATATGAATGTAGAAGTGAAAAGGTAAGCACGACCGATAAATGCCAAAGCTCAAAACTTATATATCCTTCAATAAAATAACACACACACACTAGCACACTGACAGGTGCAGAACAATATTAAACGATATTGTAAGCATATATTTGACAATTCATTTTTCCTTGCATTTTTGCTGCCTTCATTCTCTACCCGTACTTATACAGATTATTTTGCATGTGCAATATGTAAAATAAATATTTCTGTCCTGCGCGTTTTGTTTTTTTGGTTTTTGTTTACGTTACTGGGCCCCAAGGTGGTCGAAAGAGTATTGGATAAAATTGTTAAGAAAATTATTATGAAAATTTAAAAGTTTTTGCATTTTGTTTGCTTACATTTTTGTTTTGCAGTTATTTTTGCTGACTTAACTGAATTCTTTCTTAGATATAAAGTAATATTTAACCTTCTAGGAGACTTTACACAAATATTTTCCTAAAACAGATGCCAAATGTATTTGTATACGTATGACACTATCCATTGCCTTTATAAAATGAATATTACTTAAAATGTAAGCATTTCCGTACCTTTGACGTCTTTTGTTTTAAAACAACGCATAACCCAGATGCGTGGGTAAATATTGTTTTTTGCGTGTTTAACTACATTTGACCAGATTATAACATTCAACTAACACTTATAATATTATAAAAATACTAATAATAGTCAGTACATAATAAACCGCTTTTGAAATTTAGCATTCTTTTCACTCAAGCAAAAGACTTATTGTTAATGCAATTATATGACTTTTAAACCAAAAATTTAATCGAAATATTCGCACATCAACACAAATTAATACGACAGAACAAAAATCATAAGCTCATACCGAATTGTATATCAGTACTAGGAGCGGTTTACACAAGAATTCATTTTAATGGAATGTGACCACAGAACTAACACTCGATAACAGACATTTTTTACATATGTGTATACGTGGAATTTTGTTGAAATTACTCGTGTGTTTTGTGACTATAATTCACATTGACAAGGGCCAAAAAACTAAAGTTTCAGAAACTGTATCACTTTCTACTCGTCTAATGGAACATGTTCCCCAAGGACATTTTGGAATTGTTATTAATGTGAACATTTTCAACCACAAAATCCAAAGAAACGTAAAACTTGACTGTCAACACTTAGACGTCAGCCAGCTAAACGTAGGGCATTTTACTTGTCTGCCAAACATTTTAGTTTGACTTCTGTTATGCGCAACGAAGCCCACATAATTTCTGACACAATGAAAAGTAAATTTTTTTTGCAGAGAGGAATCCAAGTCGGCCAACAGGCACCCGCTTCACGTTTTGCGAGTTAATTTTCATGCGCAATAAATTAACAATTTAATTATCTGGTCCCCTAACTGGTGTCACATTTTCTCTTCCATTTATACATACATAAATCTTGCACGATTGCGAGTGGAAGTATAAATTATTCGTGTTTTTCAGTTGTAATTATATTAAACTTGATTTAAATATATTATTTTTATGTTCAAAATTTCCGTAAATCACTTAACAGTAAATTATTTATCTTAGTTTTGTGAAATTATGATTTTCTTAATATCTTTATTTTGATATATATTTATAACTTTATAACTTGTCGTATGTGAATTAATATGAATAATTAATTAATTACCTATACATCAAATTATATAATATTGCATTTTCATAGGGAAACAAAACAAGTATGCAATGTCATTCTGTTTACTATTATTTGAACTTAAACTGATCGATATGAAATTGTAGTCTGGGACCAGAATTAAAAACCCGATATACGATCAATATGAGTTTTAGTAAATCTAAACATAAGATTACTGATCAGAATGCATGAAAGCATTTAAAATAACGGTAGCGTTCTAGCCTAATTCACAATTTTCAATTGTTTCGCATCACCCATTGATTCATAGAATTGCAGTTCACGAAAGAGACTGCTATCTATTATTTATTATGACAGGATTAAGTATAATTTTTATTTATTTATAGGCGCTGACATGTATTTCCCAATTTTCAGAGCTCTTCATCAACATATGTATTACAAAGTATTAAAGCAATTAATAAATGGTCGCAGCTGCAAAAGAACACTTACTTCTCAACGTTTTTTTCAAAGCAAATCATGTTTGTAAGCAATTTTATTCAAATGATTGCAAGCCGAAATTAGTTAGATGAGTTTTAAGCCATGGCATAAACAAAAACGAACATAAGCCCCACATAAACCAGAGCAACAAAGCACTGAAGGTTTGGCCACGATAATTGAATCGTATTGCCGTCAGAAGTGTAAGGAGTTTTTCTTTTTCGTCTGGCTAAAGCAGCAAGATAGGGAACATCAAAGGCAAGAGCAGTTGGATATTTGATGTGTTATGAATACCGTATGCATATCTTGGCAAATAAAATTGTAAGCAAAAGTTAGCTTAACACAAGCAAATCAAAAGACCTTTAGTTTGTTTTTATAATGGCAATTAGTAAATAGCATACCATATGCACCAAGAGCTGTGTGCAACAAAGTGCGCTTTTTTCCAAGTTCAAACAGTCGACAGTTGAATGAAGCGCGACATCGAGAGTTTCTCTCAACTGGCAATAATTTCATGTTTTAAAATTTTTTTTTACTTTAACTGTAAAATGATTAACTCTGTCGGGTTAGATCTTCTGAAGCAACAAAATGAAATTGATTTCTCAATAGAAACAGAAATAACTACACGACATAGATGACAAACTTCTCTACAAAGTTATGTGTACTTAAACATTAGACCAATAAATCTAAAACTATTATATTCTTAACTAATCAGTATTTTTTTTTATAAATTGAAAGCAATCCGACAAAATATCTCTGGTACATCTAAAACAGTTTCAATTGTGCTATTTATACCCTTAACCCATGAAATGGGTAAAAAAAGGGTATAATGTTTTTGTGCAAATGTATGTAACAGGCAGAAGGAAGCTTCTCCGACCCCATAAAGTATATATATTCTTGATCAGCATCAACAGCCGAGCCGATTTAGCCATGTCCGTCTGTCTGTCCGTCCGTCCGTCTGTCCGTCCGTCCGTCTGTCCGTCCGTCCGTCTGTCCGTCTGTATGTATGAACGCGTCGATCTCAGAAACTACAAAAGCTAGAGACTCCAGATTTTGGATATAAACTCTCCTAATCCCTAGGCATGACAAGTTTGTTTCAAATTTTCGATAACTTTTCAGGTTTACGATATACACATGGAATCGATAACAAAAAATTCTTGAATTTCAAAAAACTGAAAATGAGGATTGAAACTATTAGAAAAATAATGAAATTCTGTAAAAATTTCATTAAAATCGGTTAAGAAACACTGGAGATATGAAGCCATCAAGCATTGGTTGAGTAGTACATGTACATATGAGTATGTCTGTCAGCCCGACCGTTTGTCCGTCTGTATGATCAAGGGTTAAGGGTATCTTCTAGTCGAGCTTACTCGACTAGAGCCTTCTTACTTGTTTTTATTTAATAAAGATAAAATGTCTTCAATATGGAACATTCATATAAAGGGTGTTTTTTTTGAGGTATAGAACTTTAAGTTGGCAACACTTTTTTAATTGGCGGCCATTTTGTCAGTTGTTAAGTGATTTATGTTTAGTTTGGTTTGGCATTTCAACATGAATAGACTGACGTACTGACGTCTGACTGACGTGTTATTGCCGATATACGGCCACAAATGTTGGATAAAGTATGTACATCTTGTACCAGTTTCGTTACCAAAATATTATTTTTTAAAAACTAGTATTCACAATAAAAAAAAAGGATATATCCGCACTGATTGCAATTATAAAAAATTTAACTAAATTGAATTCAATATTAAATACCTGATACCAACCCCTGGCGCCATGGGCTGCCAACATATGTATCCTGGCTGCCATGCAATCAAAGGGGAGCATTTTGCTATTTAACCCAATGCCAATCAATAAGTCACATAAGAGACCTTCACACACACACAAACGCATGTACACCCAAACAATTTATATTTGGCCTACCCCTATATATATATATATGAGCAAATATATGTATGTAAGTAGTATGTATGATTGTACGAGACCCAACAGGCATTTGCTTAATTAAAGGCACTCAGATATCAAAATGCCAATGAAGCCGCAGTGCTTGCTTGCTCAGTGTGCTAAAGAGTGTACGTTGTATGAGCAACATTTGTGTGGAAAGCAAACACTAATATGATTTACAAATAAACAAGCACATGAAGGGGTCCAGCAAACACTGACAGTACTCGAAATTGCTATCATACTTTACCTCGTAGATATCTATGCCATGGCTGAGAGACCATGATGTTTGAAAGTAATCCTCGATGCGCTGTTTCAGCTCTTTTGGCATCTGAAAGTTGACAACGAATGTAATATATAAAATAGGTTATAATTTCACTTGCAATTTATTTCGTAGTTCAAGAATCATATAACACTAGCAAAAAATTAAAAAAATACAAAAATTATTAAACTCTTTTTAAATTACAAAATAAGTTTTATTTTAACAGTGTTTTACTTAAAAAATATTAATTTGAATAAAAGAGTACGTTTTTTTAATTGCAGCAATTTCTATCTGTTTTTTGCATACTCTTTTAAATATTTTCTTTGCATAACATTGCCTAATGAATTGACGTTTTTAATTTCATTAGCTAACTTGTATGCATTGAAACAAACAGCACAAATGCACTTAATTACAAATATAGCATACAAATGCTACCTAATGGAGCTGCAGCATTCGTATTATGTGCGCTTGAACTTCAACAAGTTGCATGGGGCAAGTTCACGCAATGCAACTAATGGCAAAAACGGCTAACTTTCCTGGCATTTTCAGACACCCGCATCTAGCTCGGTCGCATGGTTACTTATCCATCTCTTCCCTTTTCCATTCCAAACCTAATGTTGAGAGTATAGCATACGGCAAAAGTGTGCAACATTCCAATAAAAGCTCTTTAAGCGTGAGTTGCATGCAATATACGTCTATGTACCAACCACTTGGGCGAAAATTAGTTTCCTATGCCAGGGCCATTGTGGTTTTTCAATCGACTATCGACTGTTAATGAGTCGGCCAATAAAACTCAAGTATCAATTGGATGCACTACGTTTTTCTAGCGCAAAACAGCAAAATAAGCTTTAATTTCTGTACTAATTCAAATAACAACAGTTAAGTACAAAACAAAAAGCTAAAGCTGGTAAGCTAGGCTGGAAAATGCTAGACAGTCAGAGTGAGATGGAAATATATTTTCCCTTTTTATATAAAATCGGTCAGTCCCATATAGTCATTGCTGCTCTGCTGGTCTAAACTAGAGAATTCAATGTACTTTTTTTTCCAATTAAAAAAAAAACCGACTTTTTTTGGTGTATTTTTCACTGTATATTATAACTATATTATAAATTAAGAAAAACACTTGTCTATTTGTTGAAATGGATTTTTTTCTTGATTTTAGTGTTGTTGAAAGAAATCTCGCGAAAACAAAACAATTTTTGTTTAAAAGAAAGCAAGTGTCTTATTCAGCTGATTAATACTTACATTATGGAGTGCCACGAAATCCTTTAAGTCTCGCCATTTGCTTTCGTAGAGGGAGCGACGTGAGTACATACGCTGTATGATGGCTGTCACATTACCAAAGACCACAGCATGCATTAGAGCTGAGATAAAGAGTTGCAACAAAAGGAAAGAGAAAAACAGAGTTGATTATCGTATAAAATATGTTTTCACATTTCCCGGTTCGCATGGGGATGGTGGATGCTGATTACATACCGCCAATGAGCATCATTATAATGGTGAAAACCTTTTCGACCGTTGTATTAGCCGATACATTGCCAAAGCCCACTGATGTGAGGCTGGTAAATGTAAAATACAACGCTGTCGAGTAAGTTTCTGCCGTTGTCAGAATGGCTACGGACGCGTTTTTTCTCTCCGCAAGCAGCTGCAGCCAACCTGTGAACAATAATGGATGATTTTAATGGCAAAAATAGCACGAAAGACGAAAAAAAAAATATAAAAAAAACTTTGTTTACTTAATCAGGCATTGGCAGTATGACACATGTGAGCCACATGTATCATGTAGTATTTGGCATGTAGCCGCTTATTAAGCTGACAATGACTTGGCTCAAAACCAAAAACTTTCTCGATCTGTGGCTGTCCATCAAATTATTCAGTCTTAGTCAGAGTAAGCTTTCAGAGAGCGCACGGATAGACGAGCGAACAGACTTACAGACTTGCATAGAGCGTGTCAAATCCGACTAAATACTTGGTAAAAATGGCAACGGAAGCGTCAAACTTCACTGTACTGCATATATACAAAAAAATATGTATGTATGTGTGTGTATTTTGATTAATAATGTAACTGGCAATTTGTTGCTAATGAATGTGATTTTCATTGCGTTGTGAGTTTATCAGTAAAGTGAGTATTCAAATTTACCAAGGGAATACACATGATATAATGCATAAATAAATGATAATACGACGAAAGTGTTAAAATGGAATATCCTATTGATAATACATTAGATTGCATTACATAATAATTATTTTCATAGCTTGATAACTCGTATTTTGTAAAGATGTTGGGACTATTATATATTCGTTAAAACAAATAATAAAGGTACGCTTTGGTAACACACCCTTTACTAATACACTGCACTATTTGGCTTGTAAGTTTAATGGGTATCAGCTGGAAATATCTAAATACTTATGTATGATGATCGAGTTAAATTATTATTGCTTATTTATAATAGTATTGAAAATATATTAAATATATATAGTATGTCACACCTCATTTTAAACAGTGCAAAACAAAAAATTGCAAGTACTATATTGTCCAAACCAGACAAAAAAACAAAAAATGTTTAAGCGCAAATTTGTCTTATGGTATATCTTTTTTAAACAAGATACTTTTTTTTTATTGTGTTAATAAATTTTTTTGCCCAAAAACTGAAAACGTATCAAAATAAAGGTCAAAGCTTATTTTGAGCAGTCTTAAAAAAGTAAAATATTTTGCGTATAATATTTAGATGTTATTACTAAGATGAAATCCTTTAGTATGCTATGCTTCCGGATGTTATTTTCCCCCAGGGCCCACAAATTCTCAATAACACTTAAATCTGAAGACTGGGCCGGAGGAATTGGCATATGGAAGCAGTTCCAGATAAGCCGAACTGCACTATTCCCGACTTAACTTGGGATCGTTGTTCTGGTATGACTGTAAAGTACGTCGGATTCCCAGCCTCTGGGCACATTGGAGTAAATTTTTTTAGGATATCTGTTGTATTCCAGATGAAAAAAAACTAAGCTAACTACAAAGGATTGGTCTATTTATACCGAAAATATGTAACTTTAGGTAAAAAATCTGGGCTTAATGGAATACAGGTGTCCATAACGTAATTGCTCAGAATAAGCCTTACCCTGAAATTAGGGTACTACATAACACGACCTATCAAGTAGGGAAACCCCAATTCATTGCGGTCAAATATTGCTTCTGGTGGTTAATATCCTACTATGAGTCTTTGGAATTTTTTAAAAATAATGTAAAATAAGATTATGCCAGGTTATTGAATTTTTTGTTCGATACTGCTTAAAATAAAGTGTGATATAGTGTATACAAAAAATATATATATATAGTTGAGGTATATTAATGAAACTGTATTTTTGAACACAAGCAACTCTACCCCATTAAGAAATTTGTTTTTATACGCTCTATCAAACTTAATAGAACTTCACCACTTCCCAAATTTCCATCTCTTTAACCGGTCTCGATATTTAACATCGCAGATTTTCACGACTATCGAGCCTTGCTTATTTAAGTTTCTCACTGACTGTAAAGTTAGTCAAGCGGTAACAAATTATTTATTTATTGTAAGATAGAACGGTAAAAATGTAGTACCACGACTGAGAAAAGGAAACAGCCTTATATTCCTAATATTAATTCTACAGGGTATACAATGTAACAATATAAACTTTTTGATGCCCACATACTCTGCAAATATATACATACATATTTAATCACAATAAACGTCGATTTAATATTGTGCGACACGAATTTTGTTTGACATTTAAAAGTGATAATAATAGTTTTCTCTTTTCCACCTTTCAGCTTTACACCTAGCATGGCTTAATTTTTTCGTGCACATTACAGATTTGTGTGTATACATACACTCTCATACATATGCGAATGTGCTTGTATATGGATGTGGGCTAGTAGTAACGCGCTGGGAAGTGCAACATTTTCACTTGGTGTTTGACGAGCCAAGGCTAACGTAATCAACGCTAGCGGCAAATTAACCAAATTACTGTCTAACTAACACACATATTGAATGCACATACACACACACACATGTGTTAGATGACCTTGGCTTTCAGCTAGTCCATTTACTTACCAATTTTGCTCTCGGGAAAAAACTCGTACTCCTTTACAGCAATGACATACCAGATGCAGGCAAGCCAATGAGCCGCTACGGTAAATGAAAACATCAGCAGCGTCAAAATCATGGCCGTGTGTTGTGAATATCGATCAATTTTTTGCAATAACCTGGCCAGGCGCAACAAGCGCGTCAGTTTGACAAGATGAATGTGCGATTCCTGTGTATAAACGTAGATAGACATAGGAAATTGGAGAATGAGAAAGTGGAGATGCACTGTTTTGACGAATAATAGCAACAAGTGTACAAATGAAACATAATAGAATTCCCTACCCAAAAAATATGAGATAAATATCATAAACATACGACTGATCAACAAATTTTATAATTTTGTATGCATAACAAATTTTAATATCACATACACTTTCAGAAAATCATAAAAAAACACAAGTTACCTTTATCTAGAAGATAAATATTTTATTTAAATCAAATTATTGAAGATATTAGGAAATTTTGTATGTTTACGTGCATTGTTCTGAATTAACGTAAAGTTAAATATTTGAATGCATTTTAAAGTTTTGAATTCTCAATAATTCGCAATATAGTTTCGACTATAATGATAAAGTAACTAAAAGAAAAATTTATACCCATACCCCCATACAATCCTCTTATTACGTATATAAGCGATTTATTCAAAAACTTGGAATTTTAGGGTATAATTATTGTAGTACAAATGTGTCGAAAATAAGTACTACATTTTATCAATACTTAAAATATGGTAAATGGAATACCTACCTAAGGCACACACACAAAATAAACAACACATACACACCCATTTATAAGCTAGCAGTATTTCCTGCCTTTACTGTATTATAAGTTCCGTCCCTACTCAGCAAAAAAAGGAAGCAAAATGAAAAGGTATAGTTAAAAAAGTCAAGAGGGATGTCACCAAAACGCCGAAATGTAAAAACAAACAAGCCTCCCAGCAGAGCAGCTATGCAGTTAAGTAAACTGATGGTTAACGGCGTTAACTTTACGTCCTTGTCATTTAACCTTCAAGTTAGCTATTTATATATATTTTTTTATGTTTAAAAGTTAATTAAAGTAAAAGCAAATGGAACATTAACTGTAGCAGATGTGGCATAATTTTAAAAATGGACACTGTCTGAGCCTGATATACAAAAGTGAAGACGAGCAAAAACTGTCATCTAAGCACTAAAGCAAGTAAATAAAAACTTTCAGGAAATGCGACGATGTAAAGAAAAATGGCGCGGTGCTGTCAAGCAACAATGCGAAAGACATTTAAAGTTAACACAAATAAGAATTAAGCGAAAAATTATGATTTAAGCAATAACATACCATAGATAATTTCCTTATTTAGAAATTTTGAAATTTTATATTTGAGCTACGTTAATTTGTGTAAGACAGGTAACCGTTAATTAGCTAGGGCCTTGCAAAACACCGAAAACTTTATCGAACCCCATTTGCACATTCTCTTTTACAGGGTATACAAGAAATAATAATACGCACCAACAGCAAAACAAGTCGAGACGATGTAGCTGTAAGACTGTTCGCATAATAACTGCTTTTGTTTCGTTTTATAAGGCTTTACGCTTGCAAACGACTTGTGCTTCTCTGCCTGTGTGTGTGTGTACGTATTTGTGTAGCGTTGCCAGGCAAAATTGTGATTCATGTTGCAATTTACGCTATCTCTTTGCTTTCGCTTTTACTTTTCTTTTCCTCTTTCTCTATTTCTGTCAAATCTTGACTGTTTTTTGCTAAAGTTAGGCGATGTCGTCCCGCATTTTACCCTCATTGTTGCGGAGAGAAACGGCAACAGGAACAACAAAAGCAACAGGCATAATAAAAAGTGAGTTGGTCTCAAGTTGACCGTCATGGAAACTTCCATTTCTATTGGACTTTAAGGCTAACTGAATAAAGATTTTAGTGCATTAGTGAAATATGTATGCAGAAACGGCAAGAAAAATAGAAATTTAAACTTGAAACTGAATATAATTTTTAAAAAATAAAGTTAAGTCTGTTAAACAACTCCCAAGGCTTACAAAATCTGAGCAAATAAAAATATATATTAATTACTTTTTAGCTGCTTAAGAGGTTTTACACATTTGAACAGAGAGTAAGAGAAAGAATATTAAAGAAAACATTTTTGCAATGAAAACATGTAACACTAAACAGTTAAAGCTACGCAGATTTTTTAGCTATCTTCGAAATGAATTAAAAATAACCTCGTATATGTATAAACAGACGGGCAAAGTTTATGCTGTCCTTCGTAATGATTTGTTTCTTAAAAGCAACAAGTTAAGACTCACGATATATCTACATCAAGTTTAAATTGCCTTAAGTAACTCCATTAGCTAACTTTTTTAACTACCAGCTTTAAGCGAAACCTTTTTCCATAGAAAAGTTTTCGTCAGATATATGGCCCTTACTTAGCACAAGAAAAAAAAATTAGTTTTGAATATATATGTATGTATGTGGTAGATAGAAAGATAGTTTTGAATATATATGTATGTATGTGGTAGATAGGGGTTAAAATAGACGTAATATTTAAATAAGACAAACTTTTTAAATTTTTGACAGATTTTTTAAATATATGAAATATTTAAATATTTCTTTTCACAGCTCTTTTATAAGATCCAAATCAGAGTAATTGGTATTCGAGCGGCTAAAAATATCATCATCGGTCTTTTGATGTGTTTGTACTTCAACCAAAGATGGCTTCACAAGAAAACAAAACAAGCACAACCAAGCCACAAACTTAAGATGTCAGATAGAAAATATGAGCTAAATCAAAAGACAGTCATGGCCAATACCTAAAACCTTACCGCAAACTTATGTCTTTAAGTACTGCAATTCGTAGCTTACTTTTTGGGTACCATTTCTTCGGCTCACATTTAGGTTAGAGTACATCTTTAATACTGCGCTTATTTACCACCTCATTGACAAAGTGGAGGCGAGGACACGATTTTATTCCGGGTCCTGAGCAAGACGTGCACTCAAAAGGATTTCATTTGCAGGGGTAAATAGAAACGCGAATAAAAAAGCGCCTTAAATACATCACAAAAGAAAAGAAATATTTAAACTATGCTCAGTGCTAGTTATAGCTCACTATGTATACGCGTTAATATTACTTAAAGGCAGTGAAGTTACATTTATTTGCAAAGCTATTAGGCCCACAAATTTAATTTAGTCGGTATATAAACAAATCAAAGCAAACAAAACTCAAAGTGAAGGACATGCATTATGCAAGCGAAAAAGAGATCTATGCAAATATCTTTCATCCAATTAACCACTTGAACTTCGACTTTTATGTTAAGCGTCAGGTCGAGGGAAGTTCGGTGTTTCAGAAGCTTGAGACAAACCTAAAAAGCAAAGATCGTTGGTAATTCAAGTGCAATGTGGATGAACTTTTCTCGAAGAGAAAAAACACTCACACACAAGATTGTGGCGACAAATCCCTTTTTGACAAATTGATTTCTTGACTTAAGTTCTAGACCAATAAATATGTTTAGCCAGGCAAAGGTGTTTTATGACAATTGAATAGTCTGCCAAATTTCATGCAAACCCATTAGATGACATAGACATCAAAATGTCCAACATAATCTAACGGTTTTAATAATAGTTGAGCGATTTAAATATAGATTTATATGATTATAAAGATTTATAATGCAACAATAAAAACAAGAAATACCAAACTAAGCAAATTATATTTGTAAAATAAAACTTTTATATAATAAATCATTTTAAAATGTTCATTTCCAGTTTATTTCTTATTCCTTTTATTTTACTTCACGCACAAAAAGATTTCACCTCAGGAAATTCGTACAATCACAAAAACACATGCCAACCAATTCAAAAGTGCAAAAAAATGTATGTCTGTGTATATATCATTTGCATATGTAAATAAGGTTGAAGCAATTTAAAGACAATTACTTACCTCGCCGTCGTACAAATCGGAGGCATAAAGATGATCAAAGGGCAAAGCGGCCAATAAGTCCAGAGCAAACCAGCCACGAAAATAATTTATAGCAATCTGTTTTGAATTGGATACAACCTCACCTTTGCGCGAAACAAAGGTTGTGCGAAAATTCAATAAAATATCTGCAATAAAAGACCAATAAAATAAAAGGTAAGAACCCAAAGAAACCCGTTAGTCAGTCGCACGAGAATTCAACTTAAACCCCTTAATGAGCTTTCAAGTCCAAATTCAATTTCCAGTCAAGAGCTCAAAAGGATAATATGAATATATTATATAAGGCAAAATGTAACAAAACTGGGCAAAAGAATGACCAAAAAGGGCAACCAATCATCATAGTAATCATTATCGTCGTAATCACCATCATGAGCAAAGTCAACATTATGACAAAGTACTCACCGACAATGAACAATGCTTCCACAATGACATCGGAGACCATGGTCTGGCGATCTGCCTTGGTAAATGCGGCATTGTATGGCACCATCAATGCTACGTAGAAGGTGGCCACCAGAATGACCCAATCCCAAATGCCTTTAAATACGCCGTAATGTGGTAGAATCAAGCGTGACTTCTTTATCGATTGCGTTTTGTATTCGGGGAACGGAGCCTCAGTTGAGTGCATAAAGTTCTACAATGAGGTAAACATCACAAGTGAATTTCATTTAAATACGATGCGTAAAAGGATTAAGTTAAATTCACAAAGTGGTGCATTATGGTGTAAGACAAGCCCATATGTTAAGTACATAAATATATAGGCAATTATTTTCACTACTAATAAAAGTCACTAATATTCAAATAAAGATAATAATAAATGACAATTTTATTATATATAGTTTTAGGTTAATCCATCTATTCAGAAAGTCAAACACATTAATATATATATTGTTTTAATCTAAAAATATCTGGTAAATAAAGTATTCACTTTCATATGTAGTTTATAAAATAAATAACCAAATAATATTTGCCTTTACTAATTCAATAAAGCGGCCTTTAAACCAAACACGTTTAGATGAATTTGTCTCGCCATTGGACTAAATTTGTTTTTATTTCATTTTGCTGCTGTGGTTTTTGGGATATACTCACATTGCCTAGTTTTAGTTTAGTCTTGACACCGCCCTTTTCGGGCTTGTAATGACCGGAAAGCTGATATAGAACCGCACGACTGCGACGTCGTCCCATATTGCAGCCAGCAGGTACATCTAAATTGTTGCCCTCGCCACCCTCCGCATCGGTGCCATCGCCTGGCGGTGGTCCACCCAGGCCGGGTAAGCCGCCCAATCCGAGCATGCCGGCATTGGAGCCGGCACGGAATCTAGCGCCCAATAGTGCAGCTGTAAGGGCAAAAACTTACATATTTGCAACACATCATTTTCGCAAATTGACGCAGCACACAAGCGTTGTACGAGTAGTGTCGTATTTTATTTAAGATTGGAATTTTGTATAATTTTAGGATATTATTTTTGTTTTATTATATGTTGTTTTGGTATTTTGTGACGGTTTAATTACAAGGATGATGCCGGTTAAAGTAGGAAAAAAGAGTACAAAGAAAGAAAATATACATAAATTGTAATACAAATACAATTTGAAACAAATATTTTCATTTACATATATTAAGTGTTTTAAGCTAAGTGTTTTTTTTTTTTTTAATAGTTTGTATTTAGTATTCCCATACCCTCAAAACGAGTACAAGTTCGTTTCAAATTTTCTTTTACTTTTTCACCCAAGTAATTGAGACAATACAATCTTGAATTTCGAAAATTTGCGATAGCGCAAAATGTTTCTTATATAAATTATATTATTTTAAATTTACACATGGTGCTTTAGAGAAGCACACAAAACAGTATCTGCCCATAAAATATTCCTTAATGGATTAGTTGACCAAATTAGGCAAATATTATTTCCAACTTCTTGCGTTTGCATTATTTATGATAGAACATTTTTCCAATTATTATTTTCGCAGTTGTATGTATTTATTAACCATCAATTGATTATGCGACACAAATTACAAGCTGAATTTTTGTGTTGTATATTGTTTGTATATGTGTATGTACTTAAACTATATATTATTTGTAACTTTTAGTTGAAGTAACTTTAGTGCACAAATCATTCCTGCGCAACGTTCAAATTGAATTCAATTTGTATAATTTAGCTTTCAACCATGATACTCGAATAGTTTCTGCGATTGACAAGTAAGAGTAAGTTCGACTATAAGACCTTTACCCTTTGATCTTACAAATTGGGTCATACCTTGACGTACAACGGTTCCAATGCTTAATAAATTAACTTAAATCGAGGTTTCTCAACCAAAGACAATTAAAATTTAACAGAATTTCATTATCATTTTATTATCTTGTTAATATTTTTTCAAGATTGTATTGTTATCGAATACATGTGTAAGTTAACCAATATTAATATTACTTAGATCTTACATTAATAATTATATATTTAACATTAACATTGCTTAGATCGGCAGTTGGCTGATTGTGAATCAGATCAACTGGAGATCAGCTGCCCACACAAAATAGGTTAATAATATCGATGGTTGTATCCAACATCGATATAAAAAGCTCAACTGATAGCTTCTTCTTAGAATTTAAGTTTCCGGTTACTCTGAATCCGCTGTTAACGATAAGGTGACTTAAATAAAATAAACCGGAACGAATCCGCGAATTAAGCCAACATCCTTGAGTTATTGAATAAAATTGCATTTTTAAATGCAGAATAATAATAATTTGTATATCGTAAGCCGGAAACCGGACTTAGGAGAGCTCAAATCCAAAATCAATCTATTGCTTATAGAGTTCGACGCGTTCATACGTAAAAACGGACAGATGGACGCTTTCTTCTGCTAGTTACAAACTTTGAACAAAATCATCATATATAAATATCATGTATAAAAAACATAAATATATGAAATCTTAATTTATTTTAAAAATGTTAATTGCAAATGGTATTAAACCTTTCATGGTTAAAGGTTTATTGCATTCGCATATCGTCAAAATAAAAAGTATCGCAACAATTAAGCAATACAAAACAATCATAAAACAATAAACACAAAAATAAACAAAATGAATCACATTGTAATAGACCTGGATAAAAGATAATCGCAATCTCAGACACACAAAGTACTAAGACACAACCTCAAGTAGCCTCATTAAATTGAACTTAATTCCACAAATTCAAAGACAGCGCATGCTCCTATAAATTACAATTAGCTTGATTGTGAAGAATTATCCGTAACATAACAAAGTAAATATAAGAAAATTGCATCTGTTTTTACAGGGTGTAATATAGAATGTGTAACGCCTTTTCGGCCGATTCAGCTGATTCTGCTTCAATAGAATGAAGCTAAAAAATAATTAAAAATTCGCAATTTTCTTAGGCAACTCAAACTATTCAGTATTATTTTTACGATTTCTATAGCCCAATACGACTTTCAAGGGTACCCAAATATTTATATTTATTCACAAACTCGACGGGGTCTGAAACAAGCGCAGCGATTTCAATTTTGAACACAAGCCTAACCCTGTCATATTAAAATGCCAATTAAGCTGACAGACACCTCAACGATCCAGGCCGTGTGCCAACAACATTCTTTGGAAATGTGCCCAACTTCCGAAGTTTTAACAGCACGTAGCGTATACGCACAAAGCATACACAAAAATGAAGAGAATTATTGAATAGACAAAAAGAAAAGTGTGAAAGCAACTGCAAAATATGCGCGATTCAGTCAAGTGTGGATAATGCTAGAAAAAGTGTCGCACATGCTCCATAGTCCAAAAAATTGTTAATAGGACCTATCGCAGTGCTGACAGGCCTAATGATAAGTAAAATGACGGCCAATTTAACTGTTGCAGCAACACACACTCACACAGCTCGTATACTAGTCGAGTGAATGATAATTCAATTGGCTCCATGTATATTTCATCCTGTAAACAGCGCGATTATTTAAGCTTAATTGCGAAGGCGGTGGCTGGCTTTTGACTAACACCAAATTGTCTTTGATAGCGATTGCCACTAAATAAACCATTTCAGGAATTTGTATAATTATCATTAGGTCTTGTAAAATGTAAATGGTAGACAAAAAATTTACGCAAAATGGCTATCAAATATTTGCAGATATTACTTAGTATAACTCATTTAAATATGGCGATAGTAGAAGAGACCTTGCACTTGCCATTAAGCAAACTCTTAAATTTTACTAAAACTAAGAAACAAAACCAAGAAAATGTTAAAATTATTTAAGTCTATTATATTATGTTGTATATACACGTCTTTACACAGAAATAATTAATTAACCTCTTTGTGCCTAATTTGTGTAATGTAATTATATTAAGAGTTGTTAAACAGCAAGTGAAGGCTGGCAGAGATATGCCGAGATCCAAATTCATTCTGGTCCAGCGTGTTATACAGTTAATTAAACAGTTGCTCTTTACTATAAAGCCAAATACGGAAAGTATATGTACCAAATGTACTAACGGTCAGTACATTCAAGTGACTCAACGATACCAAGCACCAGCTTGTTAACGCGCGGACCCTAGCCCAAAGCAACTCACCTCCCGCCCGACCGCACCGGGTCGCGTGCGGGTACGAAGATCGCTAACAAGTAGACAAATGACAGAAGACTAGTTTTTTAAGAGAGCAAATAGGAATGGCATTATGTATTAAATAGGAAAGATCGTTATATGTTGCAAATAAGATCCGGAAGGGGTTATGGATAGTATAGTTAGTGTAACAAGGTTGAAGAGTTATAGGTACTAAATTTCTAGTATTTTTAATAGGAACTGCAAAGTTAATTTGGTTGATTAGTAAAGAAGAATCAATTTCACCATTTATTAATTTATGGAAAAAGGTTATTGCAAGCATTGTTATTCTAAAGAAAGAGAGGGAAGATTTATTAGTATAAGTCTACTATGGTAGGAAGATAAGTTAATTGTATTATTCCAATTAAGACCCCGTTGAGCAAAGAGCAAAAATTGTTTTTGCACCGATTCTATTCTATCCTGATATGGGATACCATATACAAGATCCATATTCGAGAATTGGTCGCACAAGAGACACATACAAGGTTTTTGTTAAGTAGGGGTCGTCGATTATCTTCGACCAGCGCTTATTGAACTCCAAGGCACCTGATGCACGATTTGTAATATATGCTTGTCAATCATATGCTTTGGGTCCATTAAGGTACCCAACCTCAACCCATTCAATCCGATCAAGTGGTTGGTTATCCACAAGATATGTATTAAAACAGGGCTTTCGTCTATAAATAGAATAGAATAAATATAATTGAAATGCAATAACTTTATTCTGCACCAAGTTTGAAAATTGTCTAAGTCATTTTGCAGTTTATGACCAGAGAGAAGACTTGCAGCCGACATGCATAATTTTACATCATCAGCATACATCAACACCCGAGAGTGATTTATTACGGAAGGAAGGAAGACGTTTATAAATAGTGTAAATAATAACGGTCCCAGGTGACTTCCTTGAGGAACACCAGAAGTGACCTGAGCCGCTTGAGAGAATACCCTCTGAAATCTAAAGGTTAAATAATCTTTAATTCAAAGAATAAGATTATTGGGAAAGCCTAAAAGTTGAAGTTTATAAATTAAAAGATTATGACTTACAGCGTCGAAAGCCTTACTGAAATCAGTGTAAATAACATTAGTTTGCATTATTTTCTTCGAAGCCCTTAATAACAAATTAAGTGAATTCTAGCAAGATAGTAGAGGTAGATCTATGTTTTATGAATCCGTGCTGGCACGGTGAAATCATAGATTTACAAAGATGTTGAAGATGAGAGGTAATTAGTTTCTCAAAAATAGTTTAATATAGTTTTCAGCATTCAATTTGTTTCTTTTTTTATGCAAAGGACTAATATGTGCCTCTAACCAAATTTTTGGGAAAGAGAATAACTTCACGGACAAACTAAACAATTGGTGCAATGGTTTTAAAAGACCCTGAGCACAGAACCTAAGCACACAGCTTGGTACTCCATTAGGCCCTGACGAAAATGTAGGCTTAATAGCCTGAAGTTCACAAAGTAGTGCAGTTTCTGTGATATCGGAATAAAAATGCAATTAAAGCCATTGAGCTGATAGGGGTAGGGCATAACGACTGGTTAAAAATAATGGATGTAAGTCGTTTGAAACAATTTAGCAAATATATCGGCAATGGCCTGATCTGAGTTTGCTTTCATTTCTTCAAAAAATTTGTTTGATCGGAAATGTCTATAATTTGCGCTTCGTATTAACAAAATCAAAAAACCGTTGGGGATCCTGCTGAAACTGTAATCTACACCTAGTCAGGTAATTCCTATAACATTGGTTATTTAGGATTGAAAAATTGGAACGAGCAATTAAGTATGCAGAACATGTTAACGGATAGCTTGATTTTTTAAAACTCATGTAGAGCTCAGATTTTCGATTTATAATAATTGTCAACTCTGGGAAACCACATGGGTTTGTTTGACGTGTTTGGCTTTCCATAAGGGACACATACATCTAATAATGAATTTAAAATGTTATATAAAATACCGATTGCCACATCCAAATTGTCAGACCCGCAGAGGAGAGACCAGTCCGTCAGGAATAAAAGCCTAGTAAGTTTTGCAAAATCGGTTTTCCGAAACTGTCGAAGTCGGCTTAAAGGTTTTCTACTGGGGAATATCAACCAGCAGGGTAAAGTGATCGACACCTCCAATGTTGGGTGGTATAAATCATCTTAAGATATTGGTTGTGATCGGGTAATGGATGAGGAGGATTTATCCAAAACAAAAAACCAAATCAAGCATTTTATTAAGAGAGTTTGGAATATCATTTATTTGACTCAATGAAACACCCAGTAAATTAATCAAATATTCGTTTTGAGCCGAGACGGTCAGGGTGCCAGAGTCGGGACAAGAAATCCACGTAACTTCAGCAAAATTTAAATCACCAAGTACTACAAAGATCTCATGATCAGAAAGCATGCAAGAAACAGACAATAATAGAGCTATCAGAGGAAGGGGGTATACAAGAGCAACTAATAAAAATACCAACACCATTAATATTTAATTTTACAGCAACAAATTCTATATCTATAGAGTCACCTACTATTACTGTCTCTTCACCACTACGAAGAGTACGGTCTTTTCTATAGATACAGTATCTGTTAGATGTAGCTTCACAGCTAAAAATGTCTTGTCTTAATCAAGTTTCGGTACATGCAATGACATTAAAAGGGAAAAATGGCTATTAAGGAATAAACTACTCAGTTTACTACATAGACCTCTTACATTTTGATATCCAAGTACTAAAGAAGTTGATAGTTTTTTGTACTATCAGAAACGGGAAAGAAATATAGTACTAATTTTAGTTATTTTTTGGCTCGAAACACTGATATTAAAGGACAATCATACGGGAATTTGAATTTCTCCACCGTGAAATTTGCTTCTGATTTGACATCCTCTGATGTTAAGTTAGGCGGAATCCTTGAAACAAAGATTTGTTTTTTCGGTGGGACTGCGACAAATTTTTATACCCTTAACCCATGAAATGGGTAAAAAACGGTATAATGGCTTGTGCAAAAGTATGGAACAGGCAGAAGGAAACTTCTCCGACCCCATATAGTATATATATTCTTGATCAGCATCAACAGCCGCTCGTCAGTCTGTATGTATGAACAGGAACTACAAAAACTAGAGTCTCCAGATTTTGGATATGAGCTCTCATAATCCCTAGGCATAGCAAGTTTGTTTCAAATTTTCGATTAATTTTCTGTTTTACGATATACACATGTAATCAATAACAAAAAAATCTTAAACTTCAAAAAATTTAAAATGAGGATTGAAACTATAAACAAAATAATGAACTTCTGTGAAATTAAAAAAATTAAAAAGTAAAATCGGTTAAGAAACACCGGATATATGAAACCATCAAGCATTGATACAGAAGTACACAGCCATATGTGGATGTCTGTTAGCCCGACCATCTGTCCGTCTGTATGGTCAAGGGTTAAGGGTATCTTCTAGTCGAGCTTACTCTACTAGAGCCTTCTCACTTGTTTTATAATATCCTGTACTGATTCCGAAATTTGTTCATGCACGGATATGGGAATTTAGGTTCCGCAGGTATGTCAGGTTTGTATTGTTGAATTAACTCAACACTACTTACCTCCGCAGAAACCAAATGATCGGGATTAGAACATGCAACTTCCATAGGAGAAGTTTTACTTTCACTTTGCATCTCGACCGAATTCAGAGGAGGGACCGATGGTGATTTTAAGTTACTTATATTTATTGGACTAACATTGCTTGGGACGTGTTTAGACATATTTGGATCCACCGACAACACAATATGAGATTCATTTTTCCCATTGAGATTCTTCTCAACCGCTGAGAAATTTTCACACAATTTTTTAAGCTGTCCGAAAATCCCATCAAATCCCAGCTGAGACTTCGTAAAACACGCAATATCCTTTTTTAGTTCCAAACATGACCAACAAGGCCACTCAAGATTATTATTGCCACATTTAGACACATCCAACAGCCAATAAAGCCCATTTTAGTATTGGGTCGGACCTAGCAGTTTTTAGAACAGCAGATAGACATAATACAAAGAATAATACTTTAAATATAATAAAGTTAATTAAATAATTGTGATGAGATTGCCACAGCAGATAGTTTTAGAAAATTAAACATTTTTAAATTAAAATAGTTCTTATGAAAATAGAAAAAAGTTGGATCCACTCTAAACTAGCTGTTTACAAGTTGACCACACAACAATTGCTACTTACAAGACAAAACAAAACGTATCGACGCGAGTACGATGACCGAAAACGCAACAACAAAGAAAATCAAGTAAGAAGACTCTAGTCGAGTAAGCTCGACTAGAAGATACCCTTAACCCTTGACCATACAGACGGACAGATGGTCGGGCTAATAGACATACACATATGGCTGTGTAGTTCTGCACCAATACTTGATGGTTTCATATCTCCGGTGTTTCTTAACCGATTTTAATGAAATTTTTACAGAAGCTCATTATTGCTTATTGTTTCAATGCATCATTTCAGTTTTTTGAAATTTAAGATTTTTTTGTTATCGATTACATGTGTATATCGTAAACCTGAAAAGTTATCGAAAATTTGAAACAAACTTGTCATGCCTAGGGATTAGGCATGGAGTTTCTAGCTTTTGTAGTTTCTGAGATCGACGCGTTCATACATACAGACGGACAGACGGACGGATGGACGGACAGACAGACGGACATGGCTAAATCAACTCGGCTGTTGATGCTGATCAAGAATATATATACTATATGGGGTCGGAGAAGCTTCCTTCCTTTTTACATACTTTTGCACAAAACCATTATACCCTTTTTTTTACCCATTTCATGGGTTAAGGGTATAAAAAATACCGCGACCAAGACCAAACTAATAGAGCGCGTTAAAGAGCACGGAAGACAAAAACGGTTGTTTGACTTGGAGCACAAGCAGCACCGCAGAAAATATAATTGAGCGCGAGAGTAAAAACACAAATGCAACATAAATAAAGTCGACGAAGCAAACTGAGTAAATAAATTATTAATTTTAATGTTTTCTTTGCGTTTACACAACCGTCGAAACACAAAGTCACAAACACTTTTATTTGTACAAAGTTAGGGGAATTAAGAAATGAGATAACGCACAAAATACGAAAATATAGCGAAGCGCAAATAAAAATCACGTCCGTTGCGTTACAAGCGTTGGCGACTTTAGATTTTGATCATTTTTCTAATTTGGTTGAATAACAAAAAACTTATTGCTCATTGAGCGATCTAAAAAAATGCAAGTAAGACGACTCTAGTCGAATATACTTACTTCTGCCGATTACATATTTTGCACAAAACCATTATTAGCATCAAGAAAATGGTAAAAAGAATCAATCGGAAAGGGACTCGAATTTAAACAATACAATGTAGAACAGTGTTCGTCGGGCAGACATCGAGAGTAATTCGCACCAAAGAGTCGATCAAAAGAAATGACGCTTTCAGTGCTTGCTGTGTCTGTTAAAAATTGGCAGGGATTGAAGTTGAGGGTTAAAGCAGTGCAATAATGTTATATAATGTAATGATGATGCAAATGCATGCGATTAAATGATATCTTATATGTAAATAATTTGCGTGCAATTTTTATTTTTTTTTTCTGAAACAATCGAAAATAGTTGTAAAGAAAAGAATAAATAAAGCGAAATTGTAATGGTGACAATTCCTTGATTATGTGGAAAAACAAAATGAGAAAGTTGTTTATACTAAATCCAAATTTAAGTCAGCTTGTGGCACAAATGGTTCGAACATTTAAAAATTTTACAATTTCAACAAAGTGATAGAAAACGAAATGGTTTACAGTTTGTATTCTAACACGTGAGTGCTAAAATTATTTTGTATGCTTAGCATAGACCAAAAGTAAAATATGCGTTGTGAAATTTCCAAAAATTCCTGATAAACGCGCAAAAGATGTTGTTGGCCTAACTCATACTGACTTTGTGGCCCAATGCCAACGGTATCGCAATGCGATGCGCTGTATTTCGCAATTTTTTTATACGATAAAACGCTCTAAAAAAATATGAGATATCCGTTAAAGACTTTAAAGTGTTTGCTGAAAATCAGACGCTCCAAGTGAAAAGTCACAATAAGGTTGATTTATTTTGAAACTTTTAAATTTGATTATTTGCATATTTCAAGCAAAGAATAAAAGCTCAACAGATAATGTGATTACATAATTTCAATTTCAATAATTTGATGACGTAAGCTAAGCAAGGCAAAGAAGTGGGCCAGGAAAATCAAATGGGATATTTGTATTTAAATATTAAGATATGGTTTCCTAAAAAGAGCAAATATCAATAAAATTAAAGAAATAAAAGAAATTAAATACATTCAAAGCATAAATTTTTATATATATTTTATAATAAATAGTACATAGCAATTTAAGCATGTTTGTATTCGAATCTTCATCAATAGCGAAAATAGTCAGATTAACCACAGATATACTATAAATAGATATACATTTAAATTCCTTTTTTCTGGATGTAGGCAAAACTATAAAAATCTGTGAAACTATTTAATTTAACTTATTAAAAACAGTTGACCAACATGATTAGATTCTGTATAGCATTAATGTTATGTTATGTACACACCGCTTATGTCTTTTCTATACTTTGTTATACATACGTCTCTTAACTGAAAAATAACGTTTGGTTCTTCTTTTTGCTTAAGTATGATTGCCTGCAGTTAGTACCACATTTTCTTTAATCACTTTTAGACTCTATTACATACACTTAAAACAAAACCTACATGATTTGTTTTTATTGTAAATCAATGCCGCGAAATAAGTTTCAGAAATATAGCTCAATCACTGATTGATCATATTTCTGATCAATTGCCAATATGACAATTCCAAAATACACATCTGTAATAATTATTTTTAATTAAACTTAATCAAATTCTCTAAGCTTAAAAATCATTTGACTGTTTTTCAGGGTCTCTTAAACATAGCACAGGTAACAAAGCAATGCTTTGGAAAAATATATTTTACACATATTTTACAATTAATTAAATTAAATAAAAAAAAAAACCTTAATGTATCTTATGTATCTTTAGAAGAAAAGTTCTGTATAATTAATGCAAAATCAATTACAGATTTTATTATTGTTTACAACATAAATATTACATGCAGCAGACAATAGCTATCAAACGTAAATGCCTGATGACCAGCTTTAAAGCATTACCAGCAACCAGTTGGAGCTGACGGATAGCCGGTATTATTGCAAATATGTTTATACACCTTACATGCAACAGTTTGTAAAACAATTGAAATCGCATTATGCAGCTATTAAATGGTATTTGGTATATTTTCCAGTAGCTGGCCAAATTGATGACGTCATCACGAAACAATATTTAAGCCCTAACTTTTGAAAATGTGATCTTCGGTTGCTCTTCGTTCCCATTAGGTTTGTGAAATTCTGATCTCATTCTTTTACGAGAACTTGGGACTTTGCATGACTGCACATCCAGAACACCACACAAAACAGTCAAGTCAAGAGCTTTGACAACAATGTCAACGACAACTGAATAATGATGGCAATAAAACTGCACATGAAACCTCCCAGAAAATGCCAGAGTGCAACCGTCCAACTTAACAATGACAACTACATTCCCATTCAACCCCGCAACTACTCAGTACTTGCCATTCAAAAAATGTGACTCAGACTGCTCACTAATCCGCATTATTTGAATGTACAATGACCTACGCGAAAAAATTCACTTCATGCGCACGAGCCAAACAGTTCTTGTGGCATTAATTCTTCCCTTTTTGTGCAATTGTTTATGAGCATCCATTTGGAGTTGTCTGCATATCAATATTTAAGCATACGATTTATTTACTTTTGTTTCAACGTTTCTCTGTCCCCGGGGAATTATGCAGACATTTTCAACTTAGTAATTCAACAAGCTATATTGTAAGCATATTTATAATGGAATTCAAAAGGGACTAAGCCCAGCTAAATACCTTTTCAGAATTGTGTATGTGAAGTATATTTAAAGTTGTTAGTCGAAATAGCATTAAAAATGTTTTTTTTATCGATTACATGCGTACATCGGAAATCAGAAGCGTTATTAATAACATAAAACAAACAAGTTCTGCCTACGTATAGAGAAGGTTATACTCCAAATCTGTAGTGCTATAGATTTTAGACTTAAAGTATAAAAAATCGGCAAGTTACATAATACGTACGGACAGACAGATAGACTCATCAGCTTACATTAAAGTTGTATTATTCTTAAACAACAACATAAAATATTTTTAATGAATATATATATTTTTTTTTTTTTTGAGAGGTTTACAATATTTTTTCAAGAAAACAAATTCACGGATCTATTAAAAAAAGCGTATTACCATTTAACAAATGAAAAAATCTACGAATTACAAAATGCCACAAACAAATCAATGGCGGTACACCGGATATTACAGTTAGCAGTCTGAACTCGAATATTTAAATATTAATGCTTAACAGCAAAAATAAATAAAAATTCATGCTTTCATACGGACAAACCACGCAAAATAACATATAATATTTTTCTGACAAGGCGCTATGTTAACCATTTAGCACAATATTGCACACCTGAATTTTTATACCCTTAACCCATGAAATAGGTAAAAAAGGGTTTAATGGTTTTTTGCAAATGTATGTAACAGGAATAAGGAGGCTTCTCCGACCCCATAAAGTATATATATTCTTGATCAGCATCAACAGCCGAATCGATTTAGCCATGTCCGTCTGTCTGTCTGTCTGTTTGTCCGTCCGTCTGTCTGTCTGTATGTAAGAACGCATAGATCTCAGGAAAAATCTCTACAAAAGCTAGAGTCTCCAGATTTTGGATATGAGCTCTCATAATCCCTAGGCATAGCAAGTTTGTTTCAAATTTCGATAACTTTTCAGGTTTACGGTATACACATGTAATCGATCACAATAAAATCTTGAATTTAAAAAAATTTAAAATGTGGATTGAAACAATAAACAAAATAATGAACTTCTGTGAAATTTTTATTAAAATCGGTTAAGAAACGCCGGAGATATGAAACCATCAAGCATTGGTACAGCGGTACACGTACATATGAGTGTGTCTGTCAGCCCGACCGTCTGTCCGTCTGTATGGTCAAGGATTAAGGGTATCTTTTAGTCGAGCTTACTCGACTAGAGCCTCTTTGTAGAAGTGTAAATTGTTAATGATTGCTTGTAACTTTGTGCGCAAATGAGCATTTATTTATGTTATTGTGTTATTCTGTTGGCTTACATTTTCCCCTTTACTTTCATACTTACATTTTCCCCTTTACTTTCATACTGACACCTTTAAGCCTACTTACCGCTATCACATTCCTCGTTCACATTCATCTCCAACATTTTGGTGTGTGTGATGTCCTTGTGCGATGCCAGAAACAAAACAACATCACGTTTCTCATTCTTAATTGGCACAATATCAAAAAGACACCAAAAAGGAGCACCTGAAAAAAAGACAAATAAATATATTTATTTTATATTTCTGATGAAGAATAACGAAACTTATATCCATAAGGCTTAAAAAGGGTTTAGAACTAACATTTAACTTCTTGAGTACCTACGTATTTTATTTTTTATCACATTGATGGTATTTAACGCATATTTTAACTTTTTTCATATTTTTCATATTGATAACGATTCTCGCTCGTCAAATATACCCAAAGGTTAAATATCATTCTTACTATAACCAAAACTTTGAACATTTATTTCTCTTAGGTCCCGTTCTTTGCCCTGACTCGATTGTTATTTGCATATGAATCATATCGATTTGCATTTGTCGGTGCATAAATGTGGTATTTTTGACTCGTTCCGAAGCATCAAATAAAAATTTATTAAGCACTCAGTTTTGAATAATATTGTTCGAGGCGTTCGGAGCTAATTAACTAATAATGGTATGCAAAAAATGATTGCAAGCAAACTTAATTAGAGCAAAATTATAACGCCTCCATTTTAGCTATCGTTATATTATTGAATATATCGCTCGGGGTAACAAAAACCAATGCATAAATAACATCAACCATTCAGCCAAACCATCAAACACTAAAAAGTTTCAAACGCAGTGCTTATTAAAAAACTTTTATACAAGTAAATAGCCGGCACTAACGGCCATAACAAATATCTATCCAAAAACTTTAAGGGAGGTTTTTCTGTCTAGATAATAAATAAAGGAATTGTGACCACATTTAAGCATATTAAAAAAATATTTTTCATATTCAATTATTGTTAAAACTCTTGCATTTGTATAGCACGTATATGATAAAATGATTTCCATTTTGACAACATCTAATGATCTACACCACAAAGAACATTTAATCACTGGGGTACTAGTTTGAATAAACACAGACAGACATGTCTTTTCCAGTGTATAAAATGATGCGACTCTAACATGCAAAAATGTTTAGATCCAATTTTTTATTGTTTTGTTGACACCCACACAGGATGTGGTATAACCACAGAAAACTAGTTCAAGGTAAAGCTGCTAACTCAATATAAAAGTCAACTGATGCGAGCCACGCACGGAAAATTTATGCTATATTCATGTTAGAAACAACAGCCAGTATCTTAAATTTTTGAGTCAACACGAAGTTGGTTAAGGCTGACTGAATGCTGGTGTAAAGACTCGAGTCATTGCCTAGTGGCTTTCCAGCCAACCAACCTTTCAGAAAGATAGCAAACAAAAAAGTTTTCGTACAACCATCGCACGTGGATGTGTGCCACAATTGACTTACAGCTTTTTACTTAATGCCCAAGTTGTTCTTGCGCTTGTTGTTGTTGGTTTTTGTTTTTTTTGGGTACGCAATTGTACAGTTGGTTTCGAAAACAGCACAGTATTTAATTTTTTGCTTCAACAACAAACTTCAGACGCACATATATTTGAAATGCCACTGACAATAGTTGAATGTTGGCAGGAATCCCATGTTTCAAAAAAGATTAATGTAATACTTATTCCTCTTATTAGATCTCTAAATTAAAACTCAATTAAAATTCATCGTGCGGATTTAGTAAAATGTTGATGTTGATTAAAGGATGTAATTTTGGGCATGCCGAGTATTATATAAATTGGTGCATTATTCATTCTAACGATACATACATTAAGCACCAAAGTTAATGCATGACCGCAATAAACTGGGATTTTCACCCCAGCTATTTTGGGATATGCAATAAAGTACATTAATTTTAGGTAAAATTGCAATTGCAATTGCAAATTGCAATATTTTTGAAAATAGACCAATCCTTTGTACTCGGTTTACTATAGTTTGCATCTCATGTGAAACAATCCAATAACAACTTTGGGAAAACTACTGCCATTGACTACGAAAAATTGGCTTGGAACATGAAGAGCGGAAGGTCATCAGTAACTTAAAAGAAACATCCTAAAAGCTATAGGCTCTAAAACTGACTCAACAGGTGCCGGACGAAATGGGAAAAAAGTGATGCGTAGAAACTGTGCACCGCTGTGCTCTGCAACCAAAAAGGATGGAAATATGTATTGCGACTTTCCAATTTTTAATGCACTTTGTGGGTAGATATCATAACACTATACGGATACTATGCCAATGTGGTCAGCATTTGCCAGCTGATGCCACTAACAACTTGGCATGTTTTTTTTTTTTTTGCGAACACAAATTGCCTTGAATGCCAAATGAAGCTGAGCAAAAAAATGTTTTTAATTACAAAGAAAAATTTACAAAACAATTTCTCACGCAATTGACGCTCTTTTATTTTTGTTATTATTTTTTGTGTCTTACCTTCCTTTTTGTAGAAAATAACTTCCAATTTTAGTTCCATCTTATTTAAAAGACTTTTCTCAATTTGCTGCTTGTGTTCCTCCTTTGTATCCGGCCCGTAAAGGAAATGACATGAGCAGCCTGTTTTGTTGATGTTGTGTTCATTCATTATCGCATTTTGTTCGTCGTCATCGTCGTCGTTGTTGATGATGATGTTGTTGTTTTTGTTGCGCGTTGTGCGTTGCAAACAATTGAATAAAATTTACAAACACATTCAAATAAGTATTGAAGAGTTAAGCTGTCTGCTCCGTCAACTAGTCTCCCGTCCAATCCCTTTGTCCGTTTGTCCGTTTGTCCGTTTGTTTGCATGCTCGTCTTTCTCCTTGTCTAATCCGTCGGCTTACCCTTTTGCATAATTTGCGCGCGTGAATATCCTGTCAAATCCACGAACCCATCCGAGCAATAAACAATTGGATTGCCATTTGCTTGCGCATTTCCGAGCACAAAGTTTGAGTCTGTAAAGAAATATAGATTGTTAAAGCAGTTGGAAAGTATGAGTAGATTCAGAGTTTTCTTTTTTTTTGTATAAAATGTTCTCTCTTTGGACATCCCTATGCATAAAGGCAAAACAGTGCTTAACCTTCGACTCACAATTAAAATTAAACCTATATTGCTTCAAATACTCAATAGCTTTAATTTGGGGCGTAACTAAGGAGAGAATTTAGAGTATATATTGAAGATGGATAACTTATGATCTTAACTTGGAAATACAATATGAATTAGTTAATTTTTACTGCTTCTTACAGCGGAGAGTAAACTGAAATGAAACGAAAGGAAATTCTTGCAATATTTTTTTTCTTCTTTCTCAAAAATCGAGTGGCTACTGCGCTGCTGTATAAGAGATTTTGCGATAAAAAAAATGACTGGAAATGAGAAAACATGAATATCCAATTCATTTACAGGTTTTAGCTGCCCTTCTAAAAGAGTACAAACAACAAAAATACACATAAAGTCAGAATTTCTCCTGGTAAATTGACAGATGTGTAGTAATTGGCGAATATTCGAAATATGTATACTGTTTAATGTGGCTCCATTGAACATATTCTATGCATTAAAAAGAAGTAAGAAGGCTCAAGTCGAGTACGCTCGACTAGAAAATACTCTTAATCCTTGATCATACAGACGGTCGGGCTGACAGACATACACATATGTACATGTACTACTGGACCAATGCTTGATGGCTTCATATCTCCGGTGTTTCTTAACCGATTTTAATGAAATTTTCACAGAAGTTCATTATTTTGCTTATAGTTTCAATTCTCAGTTTTTTTAAGTTCAAGAATTGTTTGTTATCGATTACATGTGTATATCGTAAAACTTGAAAAGTTATCGAAAATTTGAAACAAACTTGTCATGCCTAGGGATTAAGAGAGCTCATATCCAAAATCAGGAGTCTCTAGCTTTTGTAGTTTCTGAGATCGACGCGCTCATAAATACGGACAGACAGACGGATATGGCTTAATCTACTCGTCTGTTGATGCTGATCAAGAATAGAGAAGCTTCCTTCTGCCTGTTACATACATTTGCACAAAAACATTATACCCTTTTTTACCCATTTCATGGGTTAAGGGTATAAAAAGAGAAGAGCTAATGACTTTCAATACTTATGCAAACTTATCGTTAATTATACGCGTAGAGAAGAAAGTATTGATAAATTATATACTCCGATTAGCGTTTCAAGGTAAACTTAACCTTGAGTATTGTTCATAGAACCTTCTTTAAATGTGCATCTTTTAGCAAGACATTAAATAAATTCGACACACACATAATTTGTAGTTGTAAAGAAGCTGATTTAAATAGCTTAAAGCATTTAAAGTACATTAATTTGCTCTCAAATAAAATATACTTGACAGAGTATTATTATATCATATTAACATACTAAGGTGCTGAATAGCCAAAAATTGGTTATGCATACACATATAAACACATTTATGTGTAGTTACAGTTAAATATATCAATTATTTGTCACTTGCACACAGTTTTTCAACGCAATTTAGCAATGACATATGTACAATTTTTAAACTTGGTATCATATCAGAGAAAAATACACAGTAAATATAAGAATTTGTTAAGAGACCGGAACCTGCCATATTTCACAGCTTTAAGTTACAACTTGTTGGCCACTTTAATTATAACTTTAACGAGAAATTATGTGTATATGTAGTATCTGGAAATATCAAATGTTGCAGTGTGTGACGCACTTGCAACCAAATGCTGCTGGCAGTCAGTAACAATAGGTCAAAGGATCGCACATATGTATGTATATTTAGCATAAATATGAACCTTTTTAAATTACCAGGCTATGTAATATATTCATTGATTAAAAAACGAGAAAAATTGACAGTTGATTTTTAATAATTAATAAATTAATAAAAACTGCAAATCTTTTGAAAAATGGAAAACATTTTATGAGTTTCCTTATGAGCTAGCACCGCTTTGTGTATTTCGCAGCTCAGGGATAGGACACAATCGAAACAAGCCCAAGCACATCCATACATACATATGTATTTTAATTTGCCAGTGCATACATTTATAGGGACACGCATTGTCCTTGCCACTGTACTTTCTCCCTGCCATATGCTGTGCTTTGTGTGCGTAGCAAAGCCAAAAAAAAAACTCAATAGCTTTTCTTGATTTTTTTATGCATTCAACCGAATATTCCGTAATATTTTTATGGCTTGCCCAAATGCCATTCTGACTTATGCATATACATATACATAAAGGCGTGCACGTTATGTGGCAGAACCTGCTCAGTAAAACTTCCATAAATAATACATCACAATATTCAACGCTGTACGGCTAAGTAAGAATCATGAGAATCATTTAACACTGGCTTTTTATGCTAGTCCACTTCGAGTCGAAGGCATTTCCGTGAACGTAAAGTATTAATCAATTCAACGAAGCCACACACAGATGGCCTAATATACATGTAGAAATATTAACTTTTTCAAATTTTCACAGTTGCTTTTGCTACAGTTTGCTGTAATCGTAAGTATGAAATACCTAATGACGTTATTTGACATTTTCCTACTTAATAATTTCTTTAACTATAACTAGAACGAAGTTTTCCATCAATATATATATATCAAACTCATATGTTATACGATTTATAATTATCGATCAAATGTCATCTTTACGAAACAACGACCAATTTAAAAATGTTCTTAAGAATTTTTAGTTATTTGTACAAATAATAATTGGGTTTTTTTCAATTGTTACGTTGTTATGTTCGTTTATTTTATTATTTGTATTCCATGTAATAATTCGCCATTTTTCGTAGCTTGTTTAAGTTTTGTTCCTTGAATTTCAATATCTACATTTCCCCCAAATAATTTATATTGTTTTCATTTATTTGTGTCACAGTCCATTGAAACCATAAAGTTGAATTATTAAAGCATCCTCAACGGAAAAATTATCATTTATGTACCTAATATATACTATATGTATTAAGGAATAATTTTTTCTTTGTACTTACGCGTGCCATCGAAGCGTGTGGCAATTGTGTCCAGGAATGTGTTTTGGGGCGCTAACAACCCCTTGCGAGCTGGCATAGGAATGGTTGCGGCAGGTGCGCCTATAAAAGCGCTGTTTCTTACTGGGCAGAACTGCAAAGAGATATAAATGACAGACTATTAAATTAAGCAGTTATACTCTATCACATTGTCAGTTGTGGCACATTTTGCGGTTGCAAATATTTCCTTTGAAATAATCGTGCTAACTGTTTATTAACATATTTATTTTTAGTTATGCTCGTCATTCGCGATTTCCGGCCTTTTGAGCTAAACGAAACCTGAATCAGTTACGTTTTTTTGGGCAGTACGACTGAAGTTGGACAGTTTTATATTACAATGACTATTTATAAAAATATATTTTATACTCATTTTATAAGCTCATAATTGATGAACTAGTTTCAATGACCAATTCGCATGATTCTAAATTGTTTTTATAAGAGTAAATTACAGTTACATTTGAATAAACTAACGTTTTAAAATGCTTTATTTGCTTCGTATGTATATTTATTTAGACATAAATATCTTTAAATGCTAATATTTGAATTTAGAAATTTTTAAATGTCAGCTTGGGTTCAAACACGTATTGATATCCCCTGCATTGAGTTTTCTAAATTATTTTTGAGGTTTGCAGCACTGCTGGCAAGCTGATAAACAACAATTTCAGTTTTCCCAGAACCACAACACCCACGTTGGCATTGATTTGGTGCCTTACTTTGTGGTCAAGCGCTGGCGCTAAAAATGAAAGTGGAAAAATAATTAGCTTGGCTTTGAATATATTCACTTCTTGGTAGAGTTAGAAACGGTAAGCAACAACAAACAAATTAAAATGTAATCTCTTTTTTGCAGCACAAAGACGAAATATCTGAAATTATGCAGGAAGGGAATTTTGATAAAGGGAAAAAGGAAAGGTAAAGGAAAACGAAAGCTCTCGCTTTATAAAATAGACGATTTTTCATTTCACCTTGATTATGACAAGTTCGAAAAAATTGAAGGCTACCAATCTGCTGAAGTATTCAAATAAATATACAAATAAAATTTGAAAACTTGCCACACGCACGTTCCAGAAAAGGCAGGAACTTAAAAATACTTTTGAGAATGTCCCCAACCAAATCGGTAGTACGCTCAACATTAACTGCCAATTAACACAAGGTCCCCAAGGTATGAGATTCGCTAAAATATTGATTATGTTTTCGATATTATTTTCTCCTTTTGGAACACCCATGGTTGGTTGCGAACAAAACGATTACCACTCAGGTGCCATTTCTCCGTACATCTCAGAAACATCCCACGACAACAGCAGTTGTCGCCAATTACCCAGAGCAGACGCAACTGCGCTCGTTTACAGCTGTTGCACCTAAGAGAGTTGTTATTAGTACACATAGAAATATAATTTGTTTATTAAATTTCATAAAGAGATAAGAACTAAAGTTTGTGTTACATAATGGCTCCAAAACAAGGGTATTAACCAAATGTTAAAATTCGTATCAGTTCGAATTGACATTCGTGGTAATGTGTCAATTAATAAAGTTTTCTGGGTATAAACTGACACTACCACTGCCTGTGAACTTGTTTGTTGCTTATTATCAGTTGCAAAAAAAAAACTTGATAGTTAAATTAAATACTTTTAGCTTTAGCTTATGTGTTTTAGGCACAATTCGGTCGTACAATACGCCCTCTTGGCTGGAACTAAGTCAAGGGATAAGGACACCTTTACTAAGTATGCTTTGTGTGGCATGTGTGTTTCACACTGAAAGCAGAGGCTGCCTGCGTGCCTGCCCAGCGCTTATTATGCCAATCGATATTGATGTTAGTATTGCCAGGCAGTCAAACGCCATGTGCTATGTAATGAAGTCAGGTGCAAATTATGCTCACAATTTGCCAAATATTGTTAGACTGCAAATGAAATTTAATAAATGTAAAATTCCCTGTCGTGTTTTATGCACCCGTCCAGCCAATTCTTCTTCTCTCTCCTCTTATCTATGAAAGCTATTAGTAAATATTTTTATGCTTAACCGCAAAATGTTTATATCCAACACATCATCTGTGTGTTGGTCAGAGGACCATGTCCTGGAGAGCACTAACATGTGGATATTTGAATCTGGTTAACCAAGGCACACACATGAATTTACACATACACACACAAAGTGTGGCAGTAAGGATGTGTAGCCTTGTATGCATGTGGGTAATTTCCGTTTCCACTTCTTTCCACATGATTAGGCTGATGATATGAGCACTCTTTGGCACCTGCTTCTCATGTGTACTCGTGAGCTCAAGTCGAGGATGCCTAGCAGAAACACTAAACCTTACGTTTACGGTGAAATGATGATTGGTCAAAACTTTGCCATGGTAACGACAACACACTAAAAGCAAAACCAGCAATAACTTTACCCAAAATCACGAATAATTTTAAGTAAGTAATTTTAAGTAATTAATACATACATACAGTGTCTTACACGGACAGTGTCGAGCAAATATTGTAATTGCCTGTCATAATTTCGTAACACAATATTTTTAAAAAATTCACTTATGTTAACTACAATAAATAACCCCACTAAATTGGGATTTCTCCACTTCGAGGCATGCAAAAAAGGACCCTAATTTTAGGTCACCGCTTATTCGCCAAATATCTTAAATGGTCAATCTGGATAATTAACAGTGTACCATATCACTTACACAGCAGAATATCAGCAAATACGATTTTCACCGAACATGAAGATCGAGAGAAAATCCGAAGATATCGATACCAAAACAGACTCAGCAGATGCAAGATGAAATGGAAAAGAGTGCAGTGCGAAAACTGTGTGCCGGGTTCTCCGCAATCATGATTTTAATGACCGAGTACCTTGTAAGAAACTCTTAATAACTAGAATGACGTTTGCCAAAGGACACATGGACAAGTATTTCTGAACCACAGTCACTCAAAAATTCAACAATGGACAATAATATGTACATCTATATACTTAAAGAAAATTAACATTAAAGTGCAGAGGAGCTGGGTATCCGCAGTAATATCCGGTTCTACCAAGACAACAACCCGAGGCATTAGTCCGGAAAAGTACAGTCCTTGCTCATCTCTACATGCTAATTCCACCGGCCTAATATCCAGACTAAAATGTTACTGAGAATTTGTAGGCTTGAAAATACCCGGAAGCATATCAAGCGAAGAGGACCTCAAAAATGTGTTGTTAGATGAATGGAACAAAATAAGCCCAGAAACTACCAGAAAGCTGGTTTCTTCCATTACTAATAGGTTAAGGGAAGTGTTATTATCTACTAAGTATTAACATCCGAAATCTGGAGTCGCTAGAATTTATATTTTACGAGATTGACGCATTCATACATGGACATGGACTATATCAACTGGGATAGGGGACAAGACCATCTCAGCGGCCTTAACTGTTAACTTGATTATCACAAACATCTTTTAAACCATCCATCTTAAATTTCCAATAGTGCACTTAATATTACTTATTTGTCGACTAGCAGAAAGAGGTAATCACGCCACATCCCACGAACAAAATCCTCTTTGCCTGATTTGAAATCTTGTACTACAAATCAGTTTTTGGATATGTTTTCAGTTATTGGCTTATTATTAAATAAAAATAAATAAGAAGGCTCTAGTCGAGTAAGCTCGACACTCTCCCAAAACAGCTGTTAGACACTGTATACTAAAACAAACTTGTATTTGTTTGTGAACAAATTATTTATTGCATATTATATAATATTTAAAGTTTAATTATCATATCCAAACCAATATTTAAGACACCAAACACATAAATAAATACAATACTTACAATAATAAAATAAAATAAAACTTGAAATGCATTAAAGTCTTTGCATTTGAGCGGCTCTTTGAGTTCAAGCAATTTAATAAGATTTAAAAAGATTGTGCAAATAAATATGCAGTTATTGCTAAGCCAAAGACAAGAGCACGAAGCATGCACTACTTAAATGACTACTGCCTTTACTTAAAGGCAACAAAAGCGCGCAAAGCAAGTAAGAAGGCTCTAGTTGAGTATGCTCGACTTCCATATCTTCTGTGTTTCTCAACCGACTTTAATAAAAATTTCACAAATTTGATTTATTTGTTTAATGTTATCGACTTAGCTGTTAATACTGAAAAACAATATATTCCGTCTGCCTATTACATACTTTTGCACAAAACCATTAAACCCATTTTTACCCATTTAATGGGTTAAGGGTATAGAAACGAAAGTGGTAAACAAAAATGCCGTTGTAACGTGAAAACGTGTCTGGCATTTTTTATTCAACTATAATTTTATTATACATTTGTATGTGCAGAAAGAAACTGGGCATGTGGACCCTGCAACATAATAAGCATTATGGAAATGCGATAATACATTTCGCAAAATTTTTTTGTGACTTAAACTTCACACACTGGACTGAACGAAACCACACAACAACACTTTTCAAAAGAAATTTAAAGATAAAGTATTTCTCTATTGATAAATTAATCTAAAAAGTCGAAAATGAATGTGCAATCCGCAACATAACATAAAACCGTTGTAAAACGTAGCAAATTTAATAAACGAAAGAATATAATGTAAAGTTATTTTACATTTAGTAAAGTAATCCACAACTTTCTGTGAAAATTCGAACATAGGTGAACACAAAAAAGTGTCTCCTCTAAACATTTGGTGACCCCGACTTGATAATTTTACTTTCTTTCGTGGTGTTGTTTTGTTGTTAAAGTGTAAAAGTGCAGATTATAAACTATTGTGTTAATAATCATTACATGCGTCTTCTGCATAATTCGGTGCAAAGACCACACGCCCGCTGACAATTACGCTCTTGCACGCAAACACACACATTCCAACAGTTTCGCTCTCGTTTTAATTACAAGTGTTCACACTTTTCGTCTCCGTCTGCCCACCCGCACTCTTGCATTCACGCAAGCTCGTTAATAGTGCAGCTGGCTCCTCATCTGCAAACGCTCAGCAACGCGCTGTGCTAGAACTTTCGGTAACGCGGTCAGTGACTTATACTTGCCCTTAATCTTGTCTGCATTTTTCGGTTGTCCGTTGTTTCGCCAACAGCATACACACGTGCATATTTGACAGTGCTGATCGCGTGAACGAACATAATTTAAACGCGGCTTCTCCTTCTGACTTGGACTTTTACAAGGCAAAGGCAGAATCAATAACTCGGCATTTTAATGCATTAAACGCGTTATTAACTGCTGAGCAGCCTATCCATTTCGATGAAGCTGAATTGCAGGCTCGACTGGAGTTAATCAGCGAAATGCGGTCTAGTTTTGATGCTGCGCAATCGACCCTTGAAAGGCTTGATCTCATGGAGCTTGCCAACGAGGAATTAAGTAATGTGGAAAAGTTTAAGCAACTTCGATCATGCCTCACAGGACCAGCGTTGGAAGCGATTCGCGCTTTTGAACCAAAGGACGATAACTATGACGTTTTGATAACAAATCGTTGCATTTTCAGGCACACGTACGGTCCATATTTAGACTCTCAGGTGTTGAAAGGGGTTTGGCGAGCAGTCTGCGTCAATTGAGTGACAGCATCAGTTCGCATCTACGCGCGTTGCAGACAGTGGCATCTGCTCAGCAAATTACGGACGGTTTGCTGATTCATCTCATCACATCAAAATTGGATCAAGCCACACAGTAGAAGTGGGAGGAAGCATTGCCTTTGAAGGGTCTGCCGAAATGGAGCGATATGTCTGCATTTTTGGAAAAGAGATGCCGCATGATGGAAAATTTGGAATTCGCCAAGGTAACGCACACACCTGGCAAGCAGGTGGGCAAGCCTAATTTACAAACCCGCAATACCCTAATAATTAGCAAAACTCAATCTTGTGTCGTATGCGAATCTGCTAAGCATTATCTGTCAAAATTCCCACGGTTCATAAATTTAGCTCCCACTATGCGCTATAGAGAAGCTAAAAGGCTTCACCTTTGCCTCAACTGCCTTCGCAAAGGGCACAGTCTGCAGCAATGCAAATCTGGTCACTGCAAGCATTGCCAACAAAAGCACCATTAATTGTTGCATATGAATACAAGTTCCTGTGCATCTCAGTTGCCCGACACAACGCGTTCTCAAACTGCATCACTTGTTTCCATATCCACATCGCCACCTGTAGCATTAAAACAAAGTGAGACCGATTACGTTTTGCTACCAACGGCTATTATTCTAGTCAGAAATCGATCTGGCACTTTCGTACCCTGTAGAGCTCTGCTAGATTCAGCATCGCAGCCAAACTTTGTTACCACCCGTTTCGCTAACCAGCTGCAGTTGGAGCTACGCCACTTAAACATAGCAGTATCCGGCATAGGCAAATCTTCAACCTCACTCAACAAATCGGCTGACATATTTTTGCAATCAGCTAGTGGCTCATACCAAGGATAATTTTCTGCAGTCGTAACACAGAAGATAACTGATTATCAGCCCTTGATATAAATACCACCGGCTGGAAAATACCTAAAAATCTCCACCTCGCTGACCCGCTCTTCTACAAAGGTCAAAGAATCGATATATATAATTGGCGCTGGCATATTTTTCGACCTCCTTTGCGTTGGGCAAGTTCGACTTGCAAATCATTTGCCCACGCTCCAGAAGGCCAAATTAGGCTGGATAGTGTCTGGAGGCTGTGCTGTTCATAAATACACATCTTTTGCTGCAGCCATCGAGCCTTCAGATGTTCGATTTAGTAAAGCAGTTCTGTGAAATTGTTGCGGCGCTATAGATACGCCGTCGGAGGAGGATGCGCTTTGTGAGCAGCTATTTCTCAGCAATTATTCGCGGCTTGAATCAGGCGAGTACTCTGTTCGGCTTCCAGCCAAGGATAACTTCGATGCACTTGGGGATTCGTACAGTCGTGCCTTACGTCGATTCAATGCACTGGAATCGAAGCTGGCGAAAAATGCGTCTTTAAAATCGCAGTATGTTGCATTCATGAAGGAATACATCGATTTGAAGCACATGACCCTAGCCTCCAAGCAGTCTGTTTTACCTCAATACTTTTTGCCTCATCATTGCGTGCTGAAGCTCGATAGTACCACGATTTATTGTTCGCAGGACCGTCAATACAACCAAAAATATTCACAACATTACTTCGATTTCGATTTTATAAGGTGACCTTATGCGGGGATATCTGCAATATGTACCTTTGTGTTCGCGTGACTCACCCAGACCAATATCTTCAATGCATCCTATGGCGTGACAATACGAGCGATGAAGTCCAGGCTTACACCTTAAACACCGTTACATACGGAACAAAGCCTGCGGCATTTTTAGCTATTCGAGCTATTGAACGCCCCTTGCGTCAAAGATCATTCGAAGGGATTTTTACGTTGACGATTTAATAACTGGAGGCGACACCATTGAAGAAGTTGTTGAAATTCGTCAGCAGGTCAAGGAGGTGCTTCGTAGAGGGCACTTTCCAATACGCAAATAGTGTTCGAACGATGATGCTGCTCTGGATGGCGAGCTGAAAACTGACTGCCAAAAAATTGTGAAGTTCGACAATGGAACCGATGTCAAGAAGGCTCTGGGGTTGGCTTGGGATACCAACTTCGATCATCTTCTATTCAGTCTGTCGCATACCCTCTCGCACAGCATTGTAACCAAGCATACAATATTAGACACAATCGCCAAATTCTACGACCCCCTCGGTTTAATATCACCCATAATCACAAAACTAAAAATATTCTTACAGACACTTTGGAAGGAAAAACTCAAAATTGGGACGAAGCCCTTCCTCAGTCCCTGCACTCTGCCTGGATCGAGCACATTTCCCAAATAGCAGTAGCTGGTACACTGAAGCTCCCTCGTTATGTTTTACAGCCACACTCATCATGCAAGCCTAGCCGCATACGGCACCTGTGTTTACGTGCGATCAGAAGCACAGGGTAGCTATTCGTCACATCTTCTATGCTCAAAATCAAGAGTCTCACCTCTAAAAACGCTTACAATTCCCAAACTGGAACTAGCCGCCGCATATCTGCTCTCAGAGCAGAGTTAGCATCGCTCAATGCGCACCGCAACCTTGCCAGTTTTATTGTTGGTCTGACTCGACGAATGCACTCTCTTGGAATTGACAAGCTCCATCTGAATTAAATATTTTTGTATCGAACAGAATATCTCAGATTCAGGAGCGCACCAAGGGGATGACTTGGAGACACGTTCCTACTCATTTAAACCCAGCCGACATATTATCACGTGGCTGCGGAGCGCTGGAACTATTGGAATCGGACCTTTGACCTTAATGGGCAAGCTTGACATATCGTACAGATGCAAGTACCAAAACTCCATTGGCAAAATTTTTCTCATATGCGTTTGCTATAATTAAAGTAGGGCCATTTGTTAAACTGAATTGGCATGATCTTAAATTTAATTTTATTACAAATATTTCCCACATGGCACTTGCATATTTGCCTTCAGAAATTTAGCTTTGCTTCGCAAGCATACCTCCGGCAAAATGGCTGGATAGCAACACTTTATTTTTTTTTTTGCTGCTTCGTCGATTCCTCTGTGCACTTTTTGTTATCTACGCGCACTACAATGCAAATATACATGTCCGATTAAAAACTGACGTCGGGCATAGTTTCATATTAAAGAAATAACTGCGCACATATTGATGGAGGACAACGGAGGGGAACGGCTTGACTCGTTATTGTAACATTCTGTTTGTTGGTCAATCAATTGGATTGGAGCATCGACGTTGCATAGGTTACATAAAATAAAATCCTGAAATTAAAGTCGTGCCAGAACAAAACACTGTTTATATTTCCAGAACATACACGGAAGTTTAACTCAATGCAGTGTGTCACAGATTGGCCCACAATGCAGCATGTATTCATGTTAAACGGTTTACTTGTTTTACCACATTTTATTTTGCGACAAATACTGTATTTGTATTAAAATTACAAAAACAAATTGACATAGCGACTGTATTCAATAAACATTAAATTTGATATGAGCATTTGATCCATTATACAGTCATTTATCTCATTTAACCTCTACTACTATCCATTCAACCCAGACAAAATCCAATTAAAACAATAATGTATGTTCAGGTTTAATGAGTAAGTATTTTTAGCTAGTTGCTCATTAGTTAAGCATCAGTAATTAACAATGATTCTGTCGAATGATTTAACATTTAAATGTAGTGCAAGAGAAGGTACCGAAATGTACAAAACGCATTTGATAATTTGTGCTATCGCTTTAAGCCATGTACAGATTCATCAGGCTGCCGCAAAGGTGCGTATACGTCACGTGTGTGTAAAATTTCGATAACGGGATTAACTTAAATGTATGCTTGCAGAATGACTTTGAGCTTCACTTTGAAAATTTCACATGCAGCCAAGGCGACAATACAAACGCAAATCCCTTACAAAGCGTCAACTGTGGTCTCAGCAAAAATTCAAAAAGACGAACTATGCACATGGAATTTGTGCTGTTGGAGCCACTAGATGAGCATGAATTTCACATAACGATTTTACTGCCACGGCGCTCTCTAGACTTTGTGCTGATGAATGTGACCACAGATGGCTGCCAGTTGCTCTCCAATAAGAATCAGGTGCCACTTATGCGAATTGCACGCGATATACTTGACCGCTACAGCAATTTTCCCAGGCAGTGCCCTTTAAAACAGAACAAGCCTTACTACATGCGCGGCTTTCGGCTGGATTTAAGTCTTTTACCAGCTGTAATAATGGAAACGCCAGTGCATATACACTTTGGCTACAGAAGTAGGCAGGTGCAACTATTCCATGGCTACACTATAGCCCATGTGCAACGCACCAGCAATGCAAATAGGAAAAAACATACCTAAATTGTGAAAAGCGTTATAAATATAAAGCAATTTACTTTTCATATGGATTGCTCTGCAGTGTTTGCAAAACTTTAAATTCAGTTGTTGATGACTTAATAAAACTGCGTACTTATACGCTTTAAAAATGTATATTAATGTTGCAAATATGCGTAGAGGAAAGAATATTTGCTGGTTTTGTGCAATGTCCGTCATGATGTGAGTCAGTCAAATTTGAAAATGTCTTTATCTATTGCCGGGTTAGATAAAAGGTCAAGATAACTTAAAATCAATAATTCCATATTATTCCCACAGCTTTACAACTAGGATTCTTAAATGAGAAGATAGTTACAGGCGTTCCCCAAATAACTTCTTCAAAAAATTTTAACCCAGACTCTATGCGACCCATTGTAAAATTGGAATCACTTCTAGTTTTGACAATATTTAAATTGGAATAATTTAAATAGCTAGCATAAAATATATATTTTAACAAGTAAGAAGGCTCTAGTCGAGTAAGCTCGACTAGAAGATACCCTTAACCCTTGACCATACAGACGGACTGATGGTCGGCTGACAGGCATACACATATGTACATATGTACGTGCACTACTGTACCAAAACTTGATGGTTTCATATCTCCCGTGTTTCTTAACCGATTTTAATAAAAAATTAAATTTCACATTTAATTATTTTGATAATAGTTTCAATCCTCATTTTCAATTTTTTTAAATTCTAGATTTTTTTGTTATCGATTACGTGGGTATATCGTAAACCTGAAAAGTTATGAAAATTTAAAACAAACTTGCAATGCCAAGGGAGTAGGAGAGCTCATATCCAAAATCAGTAGACTCTAGCTTTTGTAGTTCCTGAGATCGACGCGTTCATACACACGAACGGACAGACGAACAGACAGACAGACGGACATTTGTATCCCATCCCATTGTAACGTTTTCACAAGTTTTTGGTCGCAAAAGGCATTAATTTGCAGAAAACTAATAAATTAATTAATCAAATTAAGTATTTTCATACTTGCATCAAATATACCTATGAAATAACTTATTCAGGACACAAGAACTTAAATCTTGTTCATAAAAAACTTACATGCAGAACACAAGAACTTGTACTTGTATCAAGAACCACATTTATAGTAATTCCGTATCGTCGAATTTATTGAGATCTTCTTCATCTTTTCAACAAGTTCGCTGGGTTTGGTAAATTGTTGAAGTCTTTTTCTATCATTATTTAAATCGGTACCTGCTTCTTTTGCTAAATACCCTCTCTTTTCGCTATTCTATCCTTGCTGTGATTTTGGTTTGTTAAATAGCGGCAGCAGCAGCAGCAAAGAGCGCTCGTTTCAAAAAGTTAAGGCAGTCAAAAGACAAAATTTCGCATATTTTTCTACACCGCCTGCAGTTTTTTAAACACTAAGTACCAATGGCCATATATATTTGTCATTTTAGAGTGTGCACGCGATCGTGCCTGTCCACAGACCGGTTAGTATGCGCAGTCGAACACTTTATATGCTTATCAGTATAGGCTGTCCTCTGCAGTGTCGATGCAAAAGAGCGAACCCAAAGCTCAAAACAATGTTTACATTGAAGTGCGCAGGAAGTTGCACACTAAGAAAATCTGCTTGGACAGGCTAACCACGAGGTGGCTGGTGTGGTGGCTGGTGTGGTGGCTGGTGTGGGCATGGCATTTTTTTAAGACAGATCTTAATAGGATATTCCTAGCTGTACTTTCACAAAAAATTGGTTCCAGTTGAAAAACAGGGCGACAGTGGCGATAGGGCGTGTCCAAATTTTAATGAAGATCTTAGAGGGTTGTCCCTGTTATCGATTTTCTAGCTCTAGTGGACACAAATATTTGCAAAGGGTCTCTAGTTTTAAGAATGACAAAGGGACGGACAGACAGCCACAAAACTAAGATACTATTTATCTGCAGTATCAGAGTGAACATGAAGATTAAGATTAGCCATCTGTCTGGCGGTGACAATTCCATCACTGGAGTACCACATGATATGCACGCTCCAACTCGCTTTTTGTATCTAGCAATTTCTATCTGTGTCACTCTCTGATGTTCTCAATTTGTTCCAAGTCATTCAACAAATGTTGTTCAATTACCTCTGCACATACACTAGCCCACATTGTTGCATTTGGTAACTTGGCTAACAGAGCCATTGTCTGTCTGTTTGTCTGCTCCCACATTGCCGTTTGACAGTCGTACACAGCAAATACAGCTGACAACTGTCAATGGCATTGACATCTTTTCACGTGACATCTACTACTACAACTTGTTCCAATTCCCACATAAGGAGGCTCCGTCTGTTTAGTGCATGCTCTTCATGTTCTTATTTGTGCATTTCCGGCTATTGTCGCCGGTTTAGTTGTTATACTGTTGCAGAGTTAAATGTGCTTAGATATATTCTCTAAATGTCTCTAAAATGTCACTATTGATTTTAAAACTGTTTGTAGCATGTTTATCTTTGGTATTCAAACTTTATGATCTTTTAAGTATGCTATTTGGATATATCTAATTGATTTTCTGTTGTGGTTCAATGATCAATATCATGGCTAAATTTATGTTCGAAGGTACTTGAAATGAGTATTCGCAATTCTAGAATTGCATTCTTGATTTAAATACGAAATACTTGAAACTAGTATAACATTACTTAAATCAGGCACGGCAAAAAATGAGTATGTAAATACCTAAAACAAAAGAATAAGTGAACTTGTAATAAGATGGGCAAAATCAGGACTGGTGATTGTAGCCATTCTGCAAATAATTTAAGTAGTTTAACACAGCCACAATTTACAATTTATTATGTATTATATGATTATTTTACTATTCCCATTACATAAAATATTTCAGATGCTTAGAATGTTTTACATTAAGCACAATCAGCTAAATATTTGGTAATTCCAATGTAGATGGTAAAGGGTTAGCCAAAATCTTTTCAATATGCTAGCTATTTTTATACCCTTAACCTATGAAATGGGTAAAAAAAAGGGTATAATGCTTTTGTGCAAATGTATGTAACAGGCAGAAGGAAGCTTCTCCGACCCCATAAAGTATATATATTCTTGATCAGCATCAACAGCCGAGTCGATTTAGCCATGTCCGTATGTCTGTCCGTCTGTCTGTATGTATGGATATGACTTCAGATTTTGGATATGAGCTCTCCTAATCCCTAGGCATAGCAAGTTTGTTTCAAATTTTCGATAACTTTTCAGGTTTACGATATACACATGTAATCGATAACAAAAAATTTGTGAATTTCAAAAAACTGAAAATGGGGATTCAAAATATAATATAATTTTATTAAAATCGGTTAAGAAAAACTGGAGCTTCATATCTCCATCAAGCATTGATCCAGTAGTACATGTACATATGTGTATGTCTGTCGGCCCGACCGTCTGTCCGTCTGTATGATCAAGGGTTAAGGGTATCTTCTAGCCGAACGTACTCGACTAGAGCCTTCTTACTTGTTATTCCAGAGAACTGTCATAATTAACGTACAACTTAAATTAAAAATTCAAATTTTTATCGCACTTCTTACTTGAAAGTTTTGTCGCCTGCGATAAAATGCAATGCTCCTCTCAGCAGTGAGATTGCTTCCAGAGCATTGAAGGCTGATCACAACCAACTTCATGATCTTCAATTAATAGCGATCTTTTGTGCAGTCTTCATATTGAAAGTCAGACCGTCCGGTGTCGAAAAAAACACGTGATCGCGACGCACAAATGGGTGCAACGAAGCACATTATTATAATCGAGATAGTGTTAAGCAAAAAAAAACATTCAAGAACAAAATTATATAAAGCTGCAAGTGCCCTATACACACAGCATAAACTAATAGCACAGGCATATAATGCCGCCGTCCCAGTTCGGCTAATTCGACATAACCGCAAGGCGCTCAACTCGCCATACGTTTGTTGTCACCAACCTCGTAGATCCACACAAGGCCGAATCCCGTTCAGAACTTGGTCCAGTGCAGCCACGCACTAACTCGTAGGCTAAAAAGAGCCAGCCCGCTTTCATTCTTTGTGACTTATATTAGCATGCTCAGTCAATCTCGAAGCAATAGAGCATAAATATGCAGCGCCTGGTTTTCTTCTTATTTTTTTTTACTAATTTATGTATTAGTTATTATAGAATAATATCAAGTCATGAGTGCAGAATCAATAAATAAATTAATAGAAATCTATCCCCGCTTTAAATCCATATGTAGCTCTTCGTAGGTAGTTAACGCACACCTACATACTTATTTTACATCGTTAATTCTATTCATTCCATATTTATAAGTATTAGACCAATATATTTCTAGCCTTTTTGTTGTTGTTAAATTAAATTAACATTAAAAACACAATAAAAAACATATAAGAAGGCTATAGTCGAGTAAGCTCGACTAGAAGATACCCTTAACCCTTGACCATACAGACGGACAGTGCACTATGGGGTATTTTGCCGAAAATCGGGCATTTATTAATAACTCGAGAAAAACAAAAGATATTTCGATTCGGTTTTTAGCTAAATATTTTTAAAAATCAAAGAAAGGTTTTTTAGAAAAGAGGCGTATCACCGCCCCTTTATTCATTATTTTATTGTATGCAACTTTCTTAATTTTGACCGTACTTGAATGAAACTTGGCAATTAAGAGTTTTATAATGATACTAATACCTTGGAAAAAAACAATTAAAATCGGTCAACTATATCCTATAGCTCCAATAGAAGCTATCGGTCTCAATACGGTTTCTCACATGTTATTTTTTTAGATATCTTCACGAAACTCAACAAAAATATGTTTTATTAAGCTTTTCGTATTTGTGCAAAATATGAGCAACATCCGATCACTATATCATATGGCTCTCATAGAAACGATCGAAAAATAATTAAATAAATCTGCGAAAAACTCGTTTCTAATAGTAACATTTCGGCTTAAAATTATAATTAATAAACATTTTTATGATATTTTTATGTTATTATAGCAAAACAGCATCATTAGACTTCGTTAGGTATTTCAGTGTGTGCCACATTTTTTACAATTTTGGTATTTTTACACTGAGGTTATGCTCTTTAAACTTAAATTTCTCATAAAACGGCAAAAACCGGCAAAAATGGTTATATGCCCTGGATAGGGAATTAATGGCACTACAACATGGTGTTAACCGTTTTTGGAACAATTTGGAAAAATTTTGTATAAGTCTATGCAAAGTTGAAATTTATTTCTAAAAATTTCCAGTGAAAAGCACTTTTTAAATACACAAGAAAAAACAAACCAACCAACAAAATGTGAAACAAATGATGCAAAACGCATAGTGGAGACCCATATTAATCACTTCCATTACCAATTTGTTGTTTGCTGTTTGTTAACTATTATATTTATTGAATTTTGCACAAAGTTCATTTTTTCACTTTAACAGAGCGTTTTTTTTTCGGTGACAACAGCTGACTTTGAGTGTTAATAACATAACATGGGTCGTTAACTTAACAGAACTGTTATGGATCAATAAACTATGATCAATTTACAACATAATTGCATTAAAAGTTTTTTGATTTTAGCACATGTGAAAATTGATTAAATGCCCGATTTTCGGCAAAATGCCCCATAGTGCAGTAGTACATGTACATATGTGTATGTCTGTCAGTCCGACCGTCTGTCCGTCTGTATGATCAAGCGTTAAGGGTATCTTCTAGTCGAGCGTACTTGACTAGAGCCTTCTTACTTGTTTACCCATATAAAAATATCAAAACAAAACAAAAAACCGTTAAGAGCAATGAAGGACTCTCTGGAAGGCCTTTCATCGTCGGAGCAGCATATACATGTAAGTGCATAAAAACTATAGAGCAACAAACTCCCTCTGTCTTTTGTTGTGCATAGTTTCTATCGTAAGTACTGCATTGGAAATATATTCTTATTATTTAAATTATGCATATGTCCCATTAGGGTGGACCAAATGTCTGTAGGTTACTTGGAGGAGAATTAAATAAGAAAACAAATTTATTTCAATTAGAATGAACCAAAAAATTAGGTTAGCAACTCAATTGTAAAAGAATTAAATAATGAAAAAAAAAAGAATTTTAATTCAATATATAAAATAAAACGCAGAGATCGTTCTTAACTGCTTTTGCAGCGCACACCCGACTTAATAAGTTATAAATTAATTAAATACCCAATTAATCACTCAAATTATTTTGTATAAAAAAACTTTCTCTTATTGAACAATATATTTCTATATTCTAAAGAAATATTAGTTAAATAAATTAATAATCCATACCGAGTATAATGAAACTGAATTTCTTATTGTAAGTAAATAAATTGTAGTATGCAGGACTAACTTTATCTTGCTCGGTTGACATGGTAACATAATGGTAGTAACGAAAATTTTTTCTGGTACTTTAAACAAATCCCGATTGGGTAGGGTAGAGAAGGTAGTTGTAATCCACCAGCTTCAGACTCCGCTAACGCCAGTTAATGAAAGAAGTCACTCGGTTTTTTGAAGCATATCGATCCTTGAGCCATTTTGCGAGTTTGTTTTTTCTAGTGTCTGTAGGGATCCTTAATAGAATTATGAAATTTAGAGTTAAGAAACTAGCAAAACCCACCCCACCCCGAAAGAGCTACGGTATTATAGGGTCCTGCTCCCGCTATACCGTCTTTGACTCATTGGACGAATGCTACTGACCAACTCGCTAACTCCCCTTACTTACTAACTCTATTAATATTCATGACGATTGCAATCACAAATTCCTTTTTTAGTTTTTCTGTTAAAACTAACATAAGGATTTAAAACAGAGCCAAAGTAGCAATAGTTGCAAAGTTTTCAGTCTTGACTGCTTCAACTATTGTGAAATATTCGAAGCGAGAGCTCTCAGAATCTGATACAATTAAAGAAAACAAAAGCGGCGGCAGCGTTCGTGAGCAAAAGCAATAAAAATTCATAATCAACATATTTATAACGGCGCAGTATGGTTTTAATAAATATCATCCATTTTTGGTAGTCTTTTTGCGCTGCTGTTGCGTTTACCTATCGCATTGTAATAAAAATGTCACATAATCGCTTAAGTCGAACTTATTTATTAAAAAACATATTCCAATTTTTCAAATGGTAATTTAGCTCCTTTGCATCCTATTCAATTTATTCAGTCTGTTAACCGGTTCAGCACTTCCAACTAGCTTAAAATTATGCATAATTAATGTGATATGCTTTTGTTGTTCCTGCTGTTTCTTTGTGTGCAGGGTTTCTGTTAAAACGAGCACTCAAAATATTGATAAGCTTTGTCCCCAATTTCTTGTGGCTGGCTACCCCGCAGAGTTTCCGACCATATGCTGCAAAACATGTGGGACATTATCCCAAATCTAGAATCAACGATGGCTTTACTTCGGTAGATAAATAAAGCTACACTTTCCGGAAATTAAACGTGCTAAAAATTAACTGATGGGCGTGTCGAATCGCTTTATGTTTTTATCAATATATCACAGAATTCTGGCGCTTAAACTTGTATGGTATCCAATAAAAATTAAAAATCAAAAGAAAAAAACACACGTGCACATTTTTGCAATATTTTACAGTTTTACACGTTTTCAATTTTTTTTCCTTTTTTTGTTTCTTTTTTCAATTAAATAAATAAATTGTCTATAACTAATTATTGTTATATATACGGCATTGCGAGTAGCTTGGACACAATTTTGATGATATATTAAATATTACTGACATTTAACAAAAAGAAGTTGAGAAGCAGCAGCAACAAAAGCAAAACAAAATCAACCTTGAAATAAACGGTAATTTTCATGTTTTGTGCAAAATGGTGGAGCTGCGAGTTTCCCAACCCGCATTGCAGAAGCGCAATCGCACAATCAAATTAACTCTTCAGTTTTTGGATGCCTGTGATGTATTAGAAATTGCTATTATTATCCCATAATTTTTAATGTTAAATCACAATTATGAACGTAAGAAAATGGTAGTTAGCCCAGTAGCTGATGCTTAATTAAATATTAATCGGAAATGTATTTCGAGAATCTTTTTTTTTTTTTCTTAAAACTAACACAGATTATTTAAAATAATTTAATTTACTTTTTAAATATTCCAATCTTAGCATGGGTCATGATTTTATTGATATGGGGTATTCAGAAATTATGAATTGATATAATGATAACTCACAGTCGCTAGTGAGTGCGCTTTCTAATTTTATGTTGCTGAATGTGTGTTTCCCAGTTTAATGACAAAAATGCAAAAGTAACTAACTAAACAGCAGTTTTTGAGCAGTGTCTTTGTGTTTAAGATGGACAGACGGTCGGGCTAACAGACACACACATATGGCTGTGTACTTCTGTACCAATGCTTGATTGTTTCATATCTCCGGTGTTTCTGAACCGATTTTAATAAAAATTGTACAGATGTTCAATATTTTTCCAATAGTTTCAATCCCCATTTTCAAGCTTTCGATTTTCAAGATTTTTTTGTTATCGATTATATGTGTATATCGTAAGCCGGAAAAGTTATCGAAAATTTTAAACAAACTTGTCATGCCTAGGGATTAGGAGAGTTCATATCCAAAATCTGGAGTCTCTAGCTTTTGTAGTTTCTGAGATCGACGCGCTCATACATACAGACGGACGGACGGACAGACTGACAGACGGACATGGCTATATCGACTCGACTGTTGATGTTGATCAAGAATATATATACTCAATGTGGTCGGAGAAGCCTAATTTTCTCCCTGTTACATACATTTGCACAAAACCACTATACCCTTTTTTACCCATTTCATGGGTTAAGGGTATAAAAATAAACTAAAAACTGCAACCAATAATTTCTTAATGTGACCTTATTTCGTTAGATCAACCAATAGCTGAGTTTTTTTAAGGTACCACATCTCACAAATACAACGATCTTTGGAAACATACACAGGAGCATACATGGGATAAACTATATCTGAGTGTTTGGTTAAGTGACTTCAAATATGATTCTATCACATGTATTATAGCTCCTGACTACCCAAACTATTTTCTCTATTTTAATGGGATCGGGGCATAATAAATTAATTCGAGCTTAATAGCAATATTTTATCAAATAATTGTGTGTTTTGTGTTTTCCTCCGGACGGCAAGATCAACAAAAATACTTACGCTTAATACTTGTAATATTTTACTAAAGCTATTCACAAAATTAGGGTCCTATTTCTATATTAGTAGGCAGGGGTAAACATTTTTATTATAAATTGTATCCCTAAAGTTGAATGGCCTAAACTCAAAGTATTAATGGCGGCCCGGCAATTTAAAATTAGATTATTTTGAAATTAAAGATTTAAGACTTGCAGTTTAGGCATATATATTTAAAGTGCGATATAATAAACCAAACACAAATATTGTATTAACATGCTTTAGTAGTCGCTGTTCTTATCTCAATTTACTGTGGGAACATGTGAAATAATTCATTATTTTAACCACTTTCGATAAGCCTGTTGCACAAAGTACATACACATGAATGTTTGCTTTCATATTTTTGTACATTTCTATGTGTGTTTTTATACATTTGCAATTTTACTACTTTTATATTATAATTGATTATAATAAAACCATTGATAGTTTTTTTGTTAAAACCACAAGTATTCAACAAAATAAAACAGTTTTTAATTTTCAACATATTGCGGTTAAGTAGAGGAACTATAAAAACGACGGTCGGCGACTTAATTTTGTACAGTGCGCTACGTTAGCTCGTTAAGAGAATATTGTCGGAGTAAGAAAGAAAATTTTCCTTTAAAATGAATACGGATTTGAAGGCTCTTGAGCTGTTATTCCAGCGTCCGTTGGAACCAGTGTTCACCACTCGTGATAATGGCAAAGCTGCTTTTGATTTGCCAGAAAGTTTCTATACGGATCGTTATCGCAACAATACGGTGGAGGTTTCAAACCGGTTCAGTCAGAATGTGGAAACCAGGATTCCAGTGCGGGAATTGGCCAAGAAGCCGAATCTCGACTTTGCCAAAAAGCTGGACAGAAAAGATCAGTTCTCGTTGTTTAACTCTCGGCACAGAGATATCGCCGGTCAACTAACTAAATTATATCTGAATGCCCCCGATTTGCAACAATTTGTTGCATTGGCTGCTTTCACAAAGTAAATTGCATTTTTTTTAAATCTATAAATTATTTTGATGGCTTTGGTTTTCAGGGATCGCGTTAATCCTGTGCTGTTCCAGTACAGCTATGCTGTAGCTATTGCTCATCGTCCTGATACCAAAACTGTGCCGATACCCAATATCTCTCAAATTTTCCCGGGTAATTTTATTGAGCCCTCCGCCTTTCTGGTGAGCTAAGCAATTATTGTGTTTAATTTGCTATAAACTAAAAATGTATGACATGCAAATCTGAATAGGATGCACGCCAAGAGGCGTCAGTGATTGCTAAGAGTGGTAATCGTCCAGTTTTGGAGATTCCCATTAACTATACGGCCTCCAATCGCGAGGATGAACAACGTTTGGCATATTTCCGTGAGGATATTGGCGTGAACAGTCATCATTGGCACTGGCATTTGGTCTACCCGGCCAGCGGACCCGTCGAGGTAGTCAACAAGGATCGACGAGGAGAACTTTTTTACTACATGCATCATCAGCTGATTGCACGCTACAACGTCGAGCGTATCTGCAACAATCTGAAGCGTGTGGCGCCACTTAACAACTTGCGCGAAGCAGTCATCGAGGGATACTTTCCCAAGATCCTGTCGAGCGTAAATAATCGCACCTATCCATCTCGGTCCTCCAATCAGTTTCTGCGCGATGTGGATCGTCCGGATGGCACCATTGAGATTTCGGAATTGGAACGGTGGCGGGATCGCATTCTCGCTGCTATCGATCAGGGCTTCGTGGAGGATGTAAGTACCAAAAATATAAAAAATAGGGAACTAAACTGACATTGATTCTTGCCATATTTTCATAATAGACTCAGGGACAGCGTATTCCTCTGGATGAAATGCGCGGCATTGATATTTTGGGAAATATGGTTGAGGCGTCGCCAACACTCTCTGTCAATAGCCAATTTTATGGCAATTTACACAATCAGGGCCATACAGTTATCTCGTTTGCCCACGATCCCGATTTTCGTCACTTGGAGGACTTTGGCGTTATGGGTGATGTGACAACAGCTATGCGTGATCCGATCTTCTACAGATGGCACGGATTCATTGATGTTGTATTTAACAAGCACAAGTCACTGTTGCCGCCTTACAACAACACTCATCTAGACTTCCAGGGTGTCACTGTAACCTATGTAGAGGCCAGGCTAGGAGCTGCAAATGCCCGGCCAAATACTCTGCTCACATACTGGCAGAAGTCAGTGACCAATTTGGCTGCTGGCCTAGACTTTGGGCCAGTGGAAGATGATAATGTGGCAGCCTCATTCAGGCATTTGCAGAATGCACCCTTTACCTATACATTCAATGTGACAAATGCCGGACCCAAACGCACCGGTACCTGTCGCATCTTTATCTGTCCCAAGACCGATGAGCGGAACGAGGCTTTGCGTTTGGAGGAGCAACGTCTTATGGCCATTGAAATGGACAAGTTTACAGTTGAGCGTAAGTTTAATACATACTTATACTTATTTTTAAACCCTTAACCCATGGTTAAAGGTTCAACAGTCAAGTCGATATATCCATGTTCGTCTGTCCATGCGTCTGTATGTATGAATATCCAAATTTTGGATACGAGCTCTCCTAATCCCCAGGCAATACAAGTTTGTATCAAATTTTTCGATAACTTTTCCGGTTTACAATATACACATGGAATCAATAACAAAAAAATATTGAATTTCGGAAATTTTAAAATAGGGACTGAACACATTAGTACAGTAGTGCACGTGTGAGTATGTATGTCCGTCTGTATGGTCAAGGGTTAGGGGTATCTTCTAGTTAAGCTTACTCGACTAAAACCTTCCTACTTGTTATACATATATATATGTACATACTTTCTATATAACAGTGGGTTAATGAGATTGTTGGAAATTTAGGAAAACCATTATGTATTTGTTTTAAAAATGTTAAAGACTTTAAAGTGCAGATTGTAATATTCAACTTCTTCACTTGTACTTAATTATTACTTTATAAAGATAAGCAATTTTAATAGAAACTCACACAATATTTTGATTTAAAGTTACTTTTTTCTCATTATCAAAAACAAGCTCGCATGACATCAATTCATTTTCATGTTAATTTTGAGTCATTTTTTCATTTTTGCTTACAGTGGTGCCCGGTGAGAATACCATACGCCGTGAATCGACCGACTCTTCGGTTACCATACCATTTGAGCGTTCGTTCCGTGCTGTTGGTGCCAACTACCAGCCAACGGCAGCGGATGAATTGGCACGTTTCCGTTTCTGCGGCTGTGGCTGGCCTCATCATCTGCTGTTGCCCAAGGGCAAGCCGGAGGGCCTGCAATTTGATTTGTTTGTCATGATTTCAGACTATGCCAACGATTCAGTGCAGCAAACCAGCAAGTGAGTTTTAACGCTTTGAGCAGTGTTGCGTAATTCTTAAAATTAACAAAATTATTTTACAATACAAACAGCGTACCAAATGATGCTTGCAGCACAGCTTACTCCTTTTGCGGTCTCAAGGACAAACTTTATCCGGACAGACGCACTATGGGCTTCCCCTTCGACAGGCGCTTGCCTAATACTAATCTAGCCGAATTGGTTGGAGCCTTCTCAAACATGGCCAAGACCGATTTGACGATTAAATTCAATGATCGAATTGTCGGCTAGAACACACAAGACAAAAACCACATTAATTTACACAAAATAACGCTAATACCTGTGTAAAATATACATTTTATATACATACATAAAGCACACTAAAAAAATTCAAATACAATTTTGTTTTCCAAATATTTGCCTTGAATTATTTAATATTATTTATACCAATGTTATTTCTTGGCTAGCCATACAAATAACGCCCAACAAACACACTCAAACGCACATAGACAGTGCTGCCGTTTATTTGCATTACACAACAACGCCCACTAAGTAGTGGGCGGGTGGCAAAGCTAATCCTATTAGACTTCAAAGCCGTTTCGCTGTGACAGAGTTCCAGGCTCTGTAAAGATGTTCCCTTTCCCTCTCTCTTTACAAAGCCATTATCCTACCACAGGACGGCATCAAGAAGACGCTTCAATCTGTACTTTAACAGTAACTGAAAAAACCGATGCACATAATGCGTTTATTAATTCTTCTTTCTTTGCCATACGGTGAGTGCCACAATTGATGCTGCATACTGTGAGATGTCAGAGTTGTAAGTGTCTTGACTACAAAATTAAGAGAAATTAAGCTTATAACTGTCCTTCCGATGGGTATTGGGAGGACCACGAATAGCTATCGATGAGAAGTTCAGAAATTGATTTTTAGCCAGCATATCGATTAAAATCGATGTTCAAATTTTAATTCATCGGTTGTTGTTGTTAACTTTTAAGAAATCGTGGAATTAAAAAATACTTCTTAAAAAAAAAAACTATTATTTCGTTAAGCATTCGCAGTTTTTTATAACGATTGTTTTAAGAGAAAATGCATATTACATTTTTATATCAGTTTCCATCAAATATAACTTTTGTTCAATTCACTTAAAATCTCTAACATAAGATTCCATATAAATTTAAACGTGAGTTGTTCTTGTAAATAAAACTTAAAACTTTTTATTTATTTTTTTCAACTATATTGTTATATTACTTATATCATTTTGAATTACAGCAAGGAAAACATTTTTTACGCAAATGTCCACGTCTAAAAAGGACTTTATTTCGGTTTCAAGAATAATAATAAATTGACTAATAGAAAAAAAAAGTTGAATAAAGTATTTAAGGTAGCCGCTTTGAATATTTTTACATTTATTTTTAAGCCCGGGGCTAATTTCTGGGGGCTGCCAATTTGCAATATCTTGGCTAACTTTATACAGTAGCTACGAGCCAGTAGAAGACTAGTAGTGGTCCTTTTCATCCCTTAGTTTTTGTGTGTGTTGGGATATTTTTTATTTTCTCTATAATGCTGTTATTTGTGTTGCGCATTAGCGTTGCTTACGTTTGTGGGTATCGCTTTTTTTTTAATTTGATTTTGTTTGCCTTGACTCTGGTTTGTTCTGGGTTCTGTTTATGCATAAGCTTAAAGCTAGCGCTAAACGAAAACAGGAGTTTTAAGTGCTGGCTAAGAAATTTCTGGCTCATATGAGTGTGTTTTTGTTTGGATTTTCGCTTGAAAATAGTTATAATAACCAATGGATCGCAATGTGCATTCGGATGTATATAATTCAAAATATTTACTTTAAAGACGATGCTCTGAATCTGGAGGATAAATAACTGCTTATTAAATTATGTTTGGTATTTTAGAGCCTTACGGCAATTTATTGTGCTCATTAAGTCATTTTCGCACATGATTGCACACAAATGAAATTAAAAGCATATTTCGAAACCTGCTTCAATTTCGTATTCGCAAACGTCCATTCTTATGACTAAGAAGTAGTCGCTGTTAAAATTACTGTCTTATTGATTATTTATTGATTTTAATCGAACTTAATAAAATGAACTTGATTCTAATGGGTCGATTAAAACAATGCAAACATGACTATAACATATTTAGTTAGCTATATTGATTGGGTAAATCAAATGCAAACATACAAATACTTGGAAAATTCCATTTTTGTATTTGACTACGTATATGTTAACCTTACAAATGCATATAGCGAATTATGGAATAAAAACAAGCACATGATAAAAGAGTGTGCAATCAAAGTTCTGTGCCTAAAAAAATTAAGAACTTGGCTAGAAGGTGATTTGGTTGAAAACTGAAATGTTTTCTTTTTCTGTTTCGTTGGCGCATTCTCTTGCTTGCTTGGAAACACGGCAAACAAAATTCAGAATAAACTAAGAAACATGTGCTGATATTCTGCTTATTTTTATATACAATACAAGTTAGGGCTATGGGACATGAGTAACTTATTGTAGCAGCCATGTGCTCTAGATCCATAAACTCCGACCTTCAGTCCCATACACATCCATACATACATATATCAATTTTATATATGCTATTTTTATAATATGCCTAATTGCGCATAAGCATGGAGAATGAAAACCAAAATCGAAGCTTGTGCACGCAGTCAGGCGCGCTATGCGTAGTCAAGTTGAATTACAAGTACGTTACCTACTGCTTAGGTATAAAGAGACATACAATCTTACAATTATTTTGTTTATATGTGTGCAAACCTATGTGGTTATTGGCAATCTGTAATGCAACACGATTCGCGGTTTTATAGCCAGCCTTAGTGACTTGCAGTATTTGAGCACAACAAAGCAATCCTAGGAGGAGCAATGACAAGAACAGTAGCTAAGCACAATAGACAACGTACCTGTGCTTATACTTTAATGAGATATAATAGAATAAATCGGCAGATTTTGAAGGACGAACTTTTAGATTTTATGATAAAACGTACATGACTTCAACTGCCTTAGAAAATTATATGAACTGGCTCCTATTTATATGCCGGCATAAACCATTTTCATATGCAACTTAACATGCGCATTCAATGTTAATTCTTAGTTGGGTTATCCAATTTTAAATTTCAAAACTTCCGTTCGCCCAGTGTTTTAAGTTGAATACAACAACAAAAATAAAAGAAAGCGATCAAATAAAGGCAACGCTGATTTGCTTGCTTGTTTTCTCATTTTTTTTTTTGCAACGTTCGTGCTATATGATTATGCGAATTGTTGCAGTTTTTGGTATTTATATAATTAATTTAAAATTAATCCAATTACTTTAACACGTAATGAATTAAAATATTTATTTTTTGAAAATCTAGGATTAAATATTATACCTTTTCAATAATATATAACACGTTATAAATAATGAATGTGCAGGGAATCACAGCTTAATTTAAGAATGGTCCATTTATACCGAAAATATAGCAATTTTGTTACAAAAATCGGGTTTTATGGCATTGTTCAAAGCTGTGATCAAAAATTGTGGGACTTTTTTTACACAACCCAACCTAGCAAGTGGGTCAGCCCAATTTCATTGCGGTCATTCATTTGGTGTTTAATATATGTACTTACCATCGGTCATTGAATTTTAGGAAGAAAAAAATGTATAATTAGTTAATGGCAGGCAATTAGTTTTTAGCTAGACACCATTCAAAATAATTTGTGAGACAGTGACGGTTCTCCATTGTTAACATGGTACTATTATTATTGTTGGATTAGTTTAGTCATACCCATCGTTACATACAGATGGCTTAATTTGGTTTTAGAAATAAATTTGAAGTTGTTCGTAATTAGTCCTTCGACATCATAAGCCGTTCGGTAATCTGCCAACGGTAAATTTGCATGCGTGCGGATAAGCTGTGGCCCACGCTCAATTGTCGTAAGCCAAGCCCCTGTCCACTTGTCGCTTAAACACTGCAGCCAACAGAATAATAATACTTTGTAACATAGATAAAAAAGCGTCCCATTGGATTTAGTAGTCTTCAATATTGGTTAATACATTGTCAAAAAAACAATTAAATTTTTTAAGTATTACAAAATGTATGCTGGCGTAAATATATAAATATTTTTTACTAATATAGATTTAGACGGGTATATTAAAGTAAAGTAGCTAATTTAATTATCAATACTTTTTCGAATCATAGACGTGCTTATTGTTTCCAATTATGCTTTGTGCTGGCTTCAAAATTGTATTCGCTGAAAAGCAAGGCACCGATAAAAGAAAATGAAATGGAATAATAACATTAAAAAAGCTCATTCAAAAGAAGTGCCTGAATAGCATTTTATATGCGCCAAGTCCATTCAAAGACTTTATGCCTATTGGAGCAATAAAAAGTTTTTAGTGAACATTAAATTTAACAGGTAGAGAAGCTTCAATACTATACATGACCAAAATACCCCTAAAATAGTATTTGTGGTATTTATTAAAGTGTTCAGAAGTATTATAATTTTATTTTATAATTAAAGACTATACTTTTAATATTCTTGGTTTCCTTATAAATTTTAACAAATCACATAAAATTAAATATACTGATTTTTTATTGTGCTATTTCTATTTGCTCTATAAAAAAACTGGTCTTGTCTCATTTGTCTACTTGTTCGCGATCTTCATAACCGCACGCTACGCGGTGCGCCCCTTGGTCTGACGAACGGGAGGTGGGAGAATCGTTGGGTCACTTGAATGTACTGTTCGTTAGTACATCTACGTCCAATAATTAATTATAATTTTTTTATTAATTATAATTAATAAATAATTATATAATTCAATTATAAAATAGTAAAGTAAAGCCAATTAAATTTTAAGCCAAAATGCTTTATACATATTTTAAATTTGGATTTAATTTAACCATATTTAATTTTAACACTCTCTCTATGCAGAATTAGTCTGATCCAAATTAAAACAAGTAAGAAGGCTCTAGTCGAGTAAGCTCGACTAGAAGATACCCTTAACCATTGACCATACATACGGACAGTCGGTCGGTCTGATAGACATACACATATATGTACGTGTACCACTGTACCAATGTTTGATCATATCTCCGGTATTTTTCAACCGATTTTAATAAAAATTTCACGGATGTTCATTATTTTATTAATAGTTTCAAACCCCGTTTTCAAATTTTCAAAATTTACGATTTTTTTGTTATCGATTACATATGTATATCGTAAACCGGAAAAGTTATCGAAAATTTTTAACAAACTTGCTATGCCTAGGTAATTCCTAGAGAGCTCATATCCAAAATCTGGAGTCTCTAGCTTTTGTAGTTTATCAGATCGGCGCGTTCATACATACAGACACACGGACGGACCCATTTCATGGGTTAAAGGTATAATTAAAGTTAAGGCATTTAGTTTTCGTCCCGAAACTTATCTCTTTAGCATTAGAAATAACTAACATGCGAAACATGTTAGGCAACAGCGTCAACGCTAGGACATTAGCTTACTGAACGAGTTTTGTAGATTTAAATCTCACGGCAGGTCATCATATTTCATATTCGGTAAGTTTGACCTAGCTAATTTTTATTCCCTCTCTAGTATTTTTAACAAATCTAATTATATTTATAATGTTTTCAATAGTCCATGAGACTTAATAAAGAAAAGAAAGTATCATATTTAAAATTGTATCATATAAAATTACATAATATTTAAAATATTAAATGTTTGCCATTTAAATCAAAAATTAAACATTCCAATTGAATTTCAATAAACTATTGGAGATCAACAGATTTTTAAATTAAATTAGAACATTTAAATATATATTTGTCAATTAACTCCCTTTGTGTTATATATTAACTTTGAATGCATTTTTTTTATGCCGTTAATTTCTTTCCGCGCGTTTCCGACTAATACTTTTTACCTTTCGGCTAATTTCGGCGAATTTAATTGATTTTAAACGAGCATCGCCTGTGTATAGTTCGTCAGGGAACACGTCATGGCCTTGCTATTTTTTATCGCCTCTGCGATCGATTCCAGCACATGCCATGTAAAAAAAAAATTTAATAAAAATGACAGTATTAACTGTCAGCTCTTGAAATCAGATACAGCTACAAACACATTTATTTTACAAATACAAAAAAACTGTGGTATTTTAACGTCAATATGCGACATGCCTTAATGCACACAAGACCACCCGTTAAGTGTAAATAGACACAATACATATTTTGAATACAAATACCATATTCAGTAAATACAAAGAGAATCCGGTTTATTATATAAATTATTATTATTCTGCATTTAAAAATGCATTTTTATTAATTAATTCGAGGTTGTCAGTTTTATATGCGGATTCGTTCCGGATTATTTTATTAAGTCCTCATGTCATGAACGGCAGATACAAAAGAGACCGGAAACTAAAATTCTAGAGATGAGCTTAAGCTATCCATTCAGCTTTTTATATCGATGTTTTATCCAACCATCGATATAATTCCTATTTCAAAATTCACAATCGGCCATCTGCCGATCTAATGCAATCTTAATGTTAAATATATATATTAATCTAAGTAACATTTATTATTGGCTAACTACTCCCCCTTCAAGCCTAAGGCCGTCCTCGGCCGACCCTAACTTATCAATCCACATTACGTTCATTCAAGCGATGAAGGTATGGGAGGTTAAAAACATCTTGATTGGTGATTTTTGAACTGGTGATTTCGCCAATATGTGGTGGGTCAGCGCCGATTCGCCGAATCGCCTCCAGATTACCTTCATTCTTCATTCTGAGACTGTGAATATCCTGGCTGGTGATAATGTTTAATGGAGGGGATTTTACTCTAATAATTAAACTTAATTTTGGGAACCTTGATTATAAAATGTAGAAAGTTAGTGGATTGGAGTACCTTTACGGACAAGACGGACAAAAGGCTTTTTATGCGGTGTTGGTGGACTCTTTAAGCAAAACCAATTTCAAGTCTGCGTGATTAACAATAATTGATTACCAATATAAAGTTTTGTAAGTGCTATGGCGAACACTGAATTTTGCAACTTTATCGACAATTATTACATTTAATACTTGGGTAGTGGCGTCTCATATAAATGACCGGAGTCGATTTTTAAGCCCTTGACTGCTTTGAGATTTTTATTGACAGTGGTAGTTAGTCGGTTATATTTAATTTGCTTAAGTTGCATTTCTTTAAATCTAATGTCTTTAAATGAACGAGTTTTATTGCCTATAAATCAGCACGCATCTTAGTTATAACTATAATACTGATAAGGATTGAACATTAATAAGAAAAACCAACAATAAGATTATCTTATGTTGTCTTTATGGACCACCCTTCCTTTAATGAGGACCGTGGTCCCCAGGTCCGCTTCCACAGTTCTTTCTTCGCACAAAGGCGTGAGCTTGTTTCCAAGCCTCCGGTTGGATTTTACACAAACATTCTCACCCACCTCAAAGATCCTGTTTTGCCGAGAAACGTTCTCTCTGGCTCTGAGCGCAATCTGGGCGTTTTTCATCCTATTCTGAATCTCTTCCTGCCCCACGATGGGCGCCAATTATTATTATTCTGCATTTAAAAATGTATTTTTATTAATTAATTCGAGGTTGTCGGTTTTATATGCGGATTCGTTCCGGATTATTTTATTAAGTCCTCATGTCATGAACGGCAGATACAAAAGAGACCGGAAACTAAAATTCTAGAGATGAGCTTAAGCTATATCGATGTTTCATCCAACCATCGATATAATTCCTATTTCAAAATTCACAATCGGCCATCTGCCGATCTAATGCAATCTTAATGTTAAATATAACTATTAATCTAAGTAATATTAATATTGGTTAACTTATACATATATTTTTTTTCTTATATTGGAAATACTAAAAGTAAACATTCAACCAATATAATATTAATCGGTAATTACTATTTTAATTTGCCAGAGTATTAATCACATTTTTCAAGTACTTTTTACTTTTATTTATTTTTTATTAATGAACCGTTTGGTTAATATTAAGAACTTTGGTTCATTATTAGGTAAAAATGTTACAAAATTGCTATATTTCCACCAAATTATGTACAATAAAATTACAACGAGGAGCTGAGTCGAGGTGAGTTCTGTTAACAGTTGACTTAGCTAAACAAGAGAGGTGTCACGTTCGATTTCCGACAAAGACCAGAAGTCTTAAAAAGCTCGTTTTTAATTTAACTAACTTGTTCCTTTAGTTAACGGATGTTTTTGAGAGAACGGATTTATTTTCCCTGTGTACAGTTAATTTCTATAAATGTGCATGGTAATCGAATTAGGTTAACTATATTAACAATTATGTTAACAGAACAACTCAACACCACTTTTGCAAAAACAAAATAGTTGATTTCTAAACGATGAGTTAACACCGCTACCATATCTACATAGGTCATGAATTTGCTTAAAGTGGATGCAATTTCAATTTGTTTCAAATAAAATGTAGTTGTAGTATTAATCGATAGCAGAAATTCAACAACATAAGACTAGGAAATAAAAAATGGCGGGAGCATGATGATAAGATAACATGCAGTTTTACATATTCGTTTAAGCTTTCATCAAGTTGTTTTATTAGACTATTTTACACGAAAAATAAATCAAATTTGTTTACTTGTTTAAGAAAGATAAAAATATCATAGTGCATTTTCAATTTACGTTTTATTTTACAATCTTATGTAATAAAATTAAAATACCTGCTGAAGTTTAAACAAATGTACATTACGTTTAGGATCCTTGTATCGCCAATTCTTCTGATATTGTACACCCTTACCCAGAGGCACTTTGAAGCTCCATCTAAATTTTATACAATTCGCAAAAGACAAACAAAAAATATTTTATGTGCTTAAATGCGAATGTTTAAGTCTCTGTGTATAAATAAAACATGGTACATTCATATTTATGTATGTATGTTTTTTGCACTTTTGGCTCTCGTTGCAATGGGAAATGGGTGATAAAACAAAGAACTTTCCACGGCAGACTAACATTGCTCTTACTTCCATAAAGTTTTACTGTCTATATTGGAATCATATGCGTCTATATGTTAATATTTTTAAATTTAAGGTAAGTGCAAGTTGGCACTTAACGTTAACTTTAACGTTACCAGTTATCCTCATTCAATCCTTGTACTTAAAAAAAACCTATTGAACGTGCTTAGAATTTAAAGTCAAACTGTAATAAAATTCAAAGTAAAAAATTACTAGTACTCCAAGAGAATATTAACCTCTTTTTATTTCCAATCATATATAATTAAATAGCAAAAAAATAGCAATATGCTCAATCTACGTCGCACACTAAGAGCATATAGTCTATGCGAGGCTCTGATACAGGCGCAATGTGGCAAACAGCTAAATCGCAAGCTTCTGGCCCAAAAGGTCAAAGGCTTTACTGAGCAGTGGAATGGACCTCAGTTCAATGGGCAGAGCACTGAGCTCCAGGATTGCAATATATTTCGCAACTGGTGGCAGTTCTATGCCAATGGACGGAAGCCCACTTCCTACATTGGGCTACAACCGCACATCAATGCAAATCGAAGATTTGTGGCTCAGATTAAAATTCCAGAAGCTGGCTGTTTCTTACAGACATTTACCAACCCCAAGCTAAAGGACCAAACCGAACTTTATGATAAAATGTACAAAGAGTTTGTAAGCTGTTTTTTCAGTCCCTGTGCAACAAGAAAGAAAGTTAAGCGCCGGTCCAAAACTTGCAAAAGTTGCATTGCCGAAACAGTCAAAATAAAAGAAACAGTTAGACACAAAAAAAATATACGCTTTGCAGCAGTTTCTCAAAAGAGCATAGAGGTAGTGACAAGCAAGAAAATACCAAGTTTTATGGAAATTTTTCTTAGTGATAATCGGAAACACCTATCTACAAAAGCTTTAGAGAAAATGAATGTGAACACTAACCGAAATCAAGAAAACGAACTAGTTCAAACATCGACTAAAGTACTGGACGAGAAAATAGGTAGCGTAGGCCAGAATACAAATGTAAGAGAAGAAAGTTACGCAGGCAAACCGTTTAGAAAACTTGATAACACAAATAATAACAAGCCATGTAACTCACATTCAAGAAAGACAAAAACTTTACGATCCGAAAAAAAATTTGTGGAAAACGCAAGCAAGAACCCATATGAGAAACTAAACAAAAATCATACTGACAAACGTAATAATACCTATGAAGAGATGCAGGGGATCTCTATGAAGTTCTTACAAAATGAAATTAAAAATCTCATAAAGAAATTTAATCAAAAACAGGAATTCGACCCGACTGACGGTTTTCAGAATCTAAAACAAAAAAATGTGAAGCCATCACTTCCACAACCAGATCTAAACGAAACCCGAAAACACCACTTTCAAAAACTGAAACACCAATTGAAAATATTGAAAAAGAGTATGCGAAAGAACGCCAACGTTTTAAGAAACTCGACTTTTCGTGTTGCCCATCTAAGGGATTTAAAAAAACTTAGAGCGATGGCTTATATAGGCGAAGACTTAATACGTTTTTCTAGCAATGAACAAGTTCAAGAAAGAACACCAACAAGATGCAATTCAAAATCAAAAATTTTACAAAAATCCGTATTGTCACAACAGAAACAATCAGCAACCTCACCAACGAATTCAATTGCACATCTATCAATTAAGCCAAGACAAAGAGCTAACAATGATTTGATATGTTTATCCAGCAGATTATTGGACAGCTACTGGAAGTTGTCGTCGTTAAGTCGTTTTCCATCACAATCCGAAAACAACATTCAATTCAAGCTGCCGTCATTTGATGTAGAGGGTCACATCAAAATGTTTATTGGGTCAAACAATATTGGCTTGGAATTTCCCCAACAAGTACCTAAATATTGGCCATGCGAGTTTGAATCAAGCCTCATACAAAGCCTGCGTAAAGAAACACTCAAACAAAGAATAAAACAAAATCAAGTTAAGGACCCCAAACACATAGAGTCTAACAATAATTCTCTTAGAAATGTTACCAAATGCCAGAAGAAAATAAACAGACAGCCCAAACTTTTTAAAGCAACCAGTTGTGAAATCTGTTGCAGATTAAATATAAAGGATCCAGATCAGCCGTATATGATTGAAATAAAAAAGCGTCAGGCCCGGGAAGAACTCAAGAAATATTACAGATTAAAATTGACGATGAGGCTAGCTTCAGCTTCAGATTCGACAAGTAACCTCAGAAGAACGCAATCGATGAAAAGAAACGTAATTCTAGGACTGCGTGATAATTGTATTTAAACTTCAATCCGGGTTGTGATTAAGCTAGCAAGTAATCGAACTAGTTAAGTCACATGACATTTTAAAAAATTTAAATAATGCTAATTTATTTGTACTATTTAGAAAACTCTTATTTTTAAATAATATTTGTTAATTATAAGAACTTTAAATTATATCATTAAATAAAGCGACATATAAAAAAAATATATATTACTCCACAACAAGCAAAAAACATTTTACAAAACTAAATCGGGAAAGCTTAAATTTCATTATTTAATCGATTACATATAGGCAGTCCACTAAGACGAAAATATTAAAGCTCATCACTTGGTTAATACATATTTTTATAATAAAAAATTCATGAAATTTAACTTTTCAAATGACATTTAACATTTATTGATAGCACAAACTGAGATTAATTCAAAGTCGTCAAAAATAGAACATATGCATTATACATATATATATGTATATATATTGTTGAAATATTAATTTGCATTATATTCGATAGAATGTAAAACTAACATATTCAGCTTAAACGCTCTGCATTTCTGGGCATGGGACACCTCTTAGAAATCGGACATTTAAACCCTTACATTCCGCTCAGCAGAAACAATACACAATCCTTTCAACGCCTTAAGCAACGCTGCACAAATTGTATTACCTTTCTTTTTTTGTCAGCGTATTCTTTATGCTCTCTTGCCAATTAAAATCGACATTTACATAAAGAAGCTTGTTGGCTGTTTAAAAGGTTTAAATTGAAATACTGCTCTGGTTTTACCTCAATCTTATATTAAAATACTTAAAATTAAAAGTGATCTGCATTGTAGCTCACCGCGCATTTTTTTACGCTTCAAACTTTCGTTTTAACTGTTTCATGCTTCTAGCTATATCCGCAATCTATTATACATTCTCGAATCGCGAATGTCTTCTACAAAATATTCGATTAAACATTCATTCTCCAAATCAATAGGTCTCGCTTCATTCATCAAGCATAAAGATGTTCCATTCTTCTTTTGTTAGCGGTTTGTTAATCGTCTACGTTTTTCTAACTTCAACGAATCCCGATCTCGAATATTTGTCTTAGTGCGTATAAACTTACTGCGATACCCTTTACATCCTTGAATATGATCTGTTCGTACCTGACAGTTATGTTAAGTTAACAGACCCCTGTTATGTTATTAACACTCAAAGTCAGCTGTTGTCACCGAAAAATAAACGCGCTGTTAATGTGAAAAAATGAACTTTGCGCAAAATTCAATAAATATAATAGTTAACAAACAGCAAACAACAAATTGGTAATGGAAGTGATAAATATGGGTTTTTACTATGCGTTTTGCATAATTTGTTTCACAATTTGTTGGTTCGTTTGTTTTTTCTGGTGAATTTAAAAAGTGCTTTTCACTGGAAATTTTTAGAAATAAATTTCAACTTTGCATAGACTTATACAAAATTGATCGAAATTGTTCGTAAAACGCTTACCACCATTTTGTAGTGCCATTAATTCCTAATCCAGGGCATATAACCATATTTGCCGCTTTTTGCCGATTTATTAGAAATTTAAGTTTAAAGAGCATAACCTCAGTGTAAAAATACCAAAAGTGTAAAAAATGTGGTACACACTGAAATACCTAACTAAGTTTCGTGAAGATATAAAAAACATAACAAAGTTTTCATGTGAGAAACCTTATTGAGACCGATAGATTCTATTGGAGCTATAGGATATAGTTGACCGACTTTAATTGCTTTTTGCCAAGATATTAGTATCATTATAAAACTCTTAATTGCCAAGTTTCATTCAAGTACGGTCAAAATTAAGAAAATTGAATACAATAAAATAATGAATAAAAGGGCGGTGACACACCTCTTTTCTAAAAAACCGATCTTTGATTTTTAAAAATATTTAGCAAAAAACCAAATCGAAATATCTTTCGTTTCTCGAGTTATTAATAAATGCCCGATTTTCGGCAAAATGCCCCATAGTGCAGTGGTTCCCAAACTTATTTTGTCTACCGCCCACTTTGAGAATAAATATTTTTTTAGCGCCCCCCATATGTATTGGTGTCGAAGGCAAATCGTCTGCCCCATTTTCTTTCTGGGTCTCTTACCGCCCCCCTTGAGGCCCACAAGGCAGCGTTATCGCCCACTTTGGGAAACACTGTATTAAAGTGTAACAAATAGCAAAGAAATTGTTTTAGCAACAGACACTGGCTTGTTAACGCGCGGACCCTAGCAAAAAGCAACCCACCTGCCGCCCGTCCGACAGAGGGGCGCACCGCGTAGCGTGCGGTTACCAAGATCGCGAACAAGTAGACAAATGACACAAGACTAGTATTTTAAGAGAGCAAATAGGAATGGCAATCTGTATTAAATAGGAAAGATCGTTATATGTTGCACATAAAATCCGAAAGGGGTTATGGATAGCATAGTTAGTGTAACAAGGTTGAAGAGCTATAGGTACAAAATTTCTACTATTTCTAATAGAAACTGCAAAGTTAATTTAATTAATTTGGTTGATTAGTAAAGAAGAATCAATTTCACCATTTCTTATTTTATGGAAAAAGGTTATTGCTAGCATTGTTCTACGGTTAGAAAGAGATGGAAGATTTATTAGTAAAAGTCTACTATGGTAGGAAGGTAAGTTAATTTAATTATCCCAATTAAGACCCCGAAGAGCAAATAGCAAGAGTTTATTTCGAACTAATAAGCTACACGACTATTTCTTAATGATGTTGTTAAAAACCCATGAAATAGGTAAAAAAAAAAGGATATAATGGTTTTGTGCAAAAGTTTGTTTGTTTGCCTTCTGCCTGGCAACTTCTCCGAGCCCATAAAGTATATTTATTCTTTATCAGCAACAACAGTCGAGTCGATTTAGTCATGTCCGTCTGTCTGTCTGTATGTATAAACGCGTAGATTTCAGGAACTAGAAAAGCTAGAGACTTCGGATTTTAGATATGAGCTCTCCTAATCTCTAGGCATAGCAAATTTGTTTCAAATTTCTGATAACTTTTTAGGTTTACGATATTCACATTAAATCAAAAACAAAAAAATCTTTATTTTAAAAATTTGAAAATGTGGATTGAAACTATTAACAAAGCAATGCAAATCTGTGCAATTTTTATTAAAATCGATTCAGAAACACCGGATATATAAAAACATCAAGCAATGGTACAGTAGTACACGTATGTGTATGTCTGTCAGCCCGACTTTTTGTTCGTCTGTATGATCAATGTTTAAAGTAGGCTTTTTCAAAGGCTTTCGATTATCAAAAATAATTTCTCTGGGATATAAGCAACAGTTTGAGCTATCGCACCAAGGAACTAAAAAATTCGTTAGCTTTGTTGCAGTCCTGAAAGGATCATAATTTGTGAGGCAGAACAACTTTTCGACCGAAAATCAGGTCAAAGCACTTGTGTTGGCCTTCTCCTCATAGCTTTTTGTATTTGGTTTCATTTAAATCTAAAATGTGATAAACACATTCTTTTATTAAGGTAGATTTGGTAAACATAAAAATTCTTACGAAGATTTCTTTCGTATGTTCTTATCACTTTTTCCAAAACAAAGTCCTCAGTTGGTTTTATGTCCATGCTTAAAAAGAGAAATGTCTAATATTTTTAAAGAAAGTGACAAGCTCAAATTTAAAAAAAAAATAAAATATCAAATAAAACAAAATCAATAACAAATTTTTTAAAATATATTAATGTCAAAATTGCAAGTGCAACAACTGAAAAATTAAATTTTCGGCAAAATCTAGAAGTATGGAATTAAACACCGATGGCTCACATCCATTACTACTAGACCGCAGTTGTCTGGCGAATAAGATCCAGCAACTAACTCCATTGATAAACAAGCTGGATTGGATCAATGACAATGATGCACTTTTCCGTGCCTATTGGAACTACTTTGCCAGCGGCTGTAAGAATCGTTTGCTACAGATACGCCATCGAATCGATCATAACTCTGATTTTAAGCTCCAGAACGCTTATTTTAAGGAGCAACACAAGGATAAAGCTGCACTCTTATTTCTTAACCGGATAAACCAGAAGAAACGAGAATCGAATTTATCGCCTGAGAGTGCCACAAATGCTATTTATCAAGAGTTTGTTGATTGCTTTCATCAACAATCAAAAAGCAGTACAGTAAAGCGTCCCAAACGTGGACGCCCACAACCACAAACAAAACTGGCCGCCTGGAAACGTGAGATAGACGATTCTTTGAGTGCACTAAAGAAAACTGTGAATCCCTATGAAATCGAGCAAATCAGCCAAAAAATAAGTAAATTGAAGAAACTGAAATCAGAGCATCAGCCTTCGATATTATTTCAAAGAATTCCCATCACGAAAAAATACATCGATTTCTCGAATAAGGTTTCAAACGAACAACCAAAACAAGGGACAAAAAGGAAACCAAATCAAAATACGGATAAAAAATATAAGCATAATTACAAAACGCTAAACGAATTGTATAAACATGAAAATTCAAATGAAAGTAAAACGTCAGATAAACAAAATGAAAAATGTGTTAATGGAAAGCTCAATAAAAGCACAAATAAGCTAGTTAATGAAAATTATTTGAGAAGTATATTAAAAAAAAGTGGTAAAAATTTTCGAAAAACGGTCCAAGAGAAAAATCCAGCAAGATTTAATAAGACTTTTTCAAAGGCTAAGGACGATTTCATTAAGGACAAGATAAGGGATCCGAAAAATGATCTTAAACAACAAAAAATAAGATATCATAAGATGCCAGTAATCCAGGAAGAGGATACAAATTTCATAGAATCGAAATCATCTCACAAAGGCAACACAAATTTGTTAAATGGAATATCAAGAAAAAAAAATTATTCGATTATGACAAAAAAATTTCTTTCGAAAAATCGGAAACAGCAACCAGTATCTGAAAAATATTATTTTAATGTTGGTAAACACTTAATTAGGTCCCAAAAAAAAAGTTATCGGGAAAAGGGAAAACCAAGATCATCGATAGAACTGTCAAAAAATCGAAGTTCATCAATTAATAATAAGGTGTCAGAAGGCGAGAAAAATCTAAAAAATTTCCAAAACAGGGGTAACAACAAGAGTCACAAAGATAGCAAAAATGAATTTGAACCTTCGTCAAAAGAATCGCCATATTCTTTACACAGAGATGTTGTGTATAGTAATCCTTATATAGAAAAAAAACCCAGCAACCGCTCACTTAAACCTGTCAAGTATTTCGAATCAAACATCCGACATGGAAATAAACAAACTGGTTCGTTTGTGTCCCACAAGGAACTTCAATTTACACGTAGACAAACATTTTCATCAATTGAAGACACAAAGAACTACCGGTATGCATCCAGTATAAATAGTAGTAGAAATACATTAAATCTAAAAGATAAAGATGAAGAACTAGAGGAACAACCACTGGAGTTAGTGGATCTGGTGATTGAACTCATGAAGTCGAAAGGCATGCACAACTTCTATAACCATCTTTTTCCTGAGCAGGTTAAGAAATCGACTGAAAAATGCCAACAAGAAGAAACAATAGCAAAAAACCCAAAATGCAAAAGAAATTTGCAAAAGAAAATCGTGGGGCACAAGCGGGAAACCATGATTTGCAAGCCATGCAAAATCTGCGAACAACTAAAACAATGTCCTACTATTCAAACTCCTTCGTTCATGCAAGAGATGCAGCGAAACAACAAAAGGATTGAGCTTCGTTCCTACTACAAGAAAATGATGCTGATGGAACAGAAGCGCCAGGAGCTGAAGCGTCAGGCAAAGGAGTTTCTTATGTGTCCACCATAAAAATTCGAATCCGAACGCGTTATAAAACAGTTTCTTACCTCTTCGTCCGTCCTTATTCTATGCAAATTTTGTTCAAATTTAAAACAATATTAAACAGAGTCTGCATGTGATTTGGCCTGACGAAGGGTAAATTATGTAGTTGAAACACAACTAATAATTGTAACGACTTTTTTCCGTAAGCCACTGTCAATATTTGTGTCAACCATAAAAATAAATATATTTGAAAAGTGTATATTAATGTTGTCATGAAATGTTTAATGCATACAGCGAAAAAATACTAATGCTTGATACCATCGCGAACTGAGTCGGTATAGCTATGTCCTTCTGTCCTTCTCTCTGTCAGTCTGTCTATCTGTTTCTGTGAAAACTAGTCCCTAATGTCTAAAGCTATCGAACTCAACCTTTTTCTATCGTCTCGAAGAGAAATAATATAGATGCTATACAAATACAAGATCCTTATGTCTAAATAGGCTTTGTTTCAAGTGCATATAAGATTCAATATGTTTAAGATAGTCTACATTAATTGTTTTCCAATGGTTTTTATTTGGTTAATAATTTTTAAATAAATTTTTATAAAAGCAAAATATATCTCCTAATAATCTAATTATATTGGGATTATTTTATAAATAATATATAAATTTATACATTTTAATTAATTGCGATGAATGTTTACTTTTTAAGCTTTGGATTTGATTTCTTTACTAAAGGAAAGGATTACAATGATTATAATCTAATACCTTTTGTATCAGGGTAAAAATGATAACACACAAATATATGATTAGAATGAATCCTTTTTGAACTTTTATGTTGCTCTTCAAGTATATGATGTTTTAACGCACAACCCTTTCAAATGTCAATGTCAAACGAAAATGCCAAGCTGCATCTGTTTACCCATTGTCAGAAGCATCGCAGCATGACTGAACTACGGCCCGCCCCGTTGTTGACCCATCACTGTTACAATTTTTATGCCCTTAACCCATGAAATGGGTAAAAAAAAAACGGTATAATGCTTTTGTGAAATAGTATGTAACAGGCAGAAGGAAGCTTCTCCGATCACTTAAAGAATATATATTCTTGATCACCATCAAAAGCCGAGTCGATTTAGCCATGTTCGTCTGCCTGTCGTCCGTCCGTCTGTCCGTCCCTCTGTCCGTCCGTATGTATGTACGCGTAGATCTCAGGAACTACAAAAGGTAGAGATTCCAGATTTTGGATATGAGCTCTCCTAATCCCTAGGCGTAGCAAGTTTGTTTCAAATTTTCGATAACTTTTCCGGTGTACGATATACATATATATCCGATAACAACAAAATCTTGCATTTTAAAAAATTGAAAATGAGGATTGAAACAATAAACAAAATATTGAACATTTGCGAAAATTTTATTAAAATCGGTTAAGAAACACCGGAGATATGAAACCATCAAGCATTGGTACAGAAGTACACAGCCATATGTGTATGTTTGTTAGCGCGACCGTCTGTCCGTCTGTATGCTCAAGGGTTAAGGGTATTTTCTAGTCTAGGTTACTCGACTACAGCCTTCTTACTTGTTTAAAATTTTTCGCGTTTACAAGCCAGTGAACAAATATAAAAGTCGCAGCAGGCAAAAAAAAAACTTTTAAAAGTACATAATAAAAACTGTAAGCAAAGAGATAGAAAATACAAATATATTTTATTTAAGCTATAAACATTTTGAACAACTATATAATATATATTTCGATGTGCAGATATTGGGTAATAAAAATTACGAGAATTAAATGTTTTAAAATATTAAGTTAACAAGTTAAATAAACAACTCTGTAAAGGCAAAACCTTTATTTATGAAATTTCTGTTAGCGCCAACCAAAACTCGGTCAAGTTCTTCCTAGATAGCCAGCAAAAACAAAATATTTATGTGCATGCATATAACATATATAGTTTGTTAATTTTGATGTTCGTCCAATGAAATGGACGTTTTTTTTTATGTTGCGGCCTCGTTTTACAACTCCTAGCCACAACGCACGCAGAAATGTATGCTATAGAAATTTCTGAATTGAGATATGTAGAGAGCAAGGTTCGGGAGGACAGCAGCGTATGCACTGCGGCTAAGTATGGGGCAACTGGAATATCTGGCATTGGGGTTATTTAGCCGCTGTTGACATTATTGTTGATGACAGGTGCTGAAGATGGTTTGCAGCTACTGCTACTGTTTGGGTCAGCTAATTTATTTACGGCCAATTAAATTGCGGACGTACTGGCAAGCACAAAAGCAAGTTAAAAAGTTGGATGAAAATATGAAATACTTTTACTTCTCTTGTAAATGCTGGGTACATTAATTATTTTAATTAAATTTTCTAACAAACTGCCTTGCCGGTAAAGAAAATAAATAGCAAAAAAAAATTTAATGAAACCCATTCAATTTGCTTTTTAATAATTTGAACAGTGTTTAATTCGCCTGCGAAACTGTGCAAATTGTATTCTTATTACAATTACATTCAAATGCAAATGTAAATTAAAATACATTTAATAAAGCTGCAAGCCACAAAAACGTTGATATAACGAACGATCTTCCTTTTTTGATATTACTGATTTTATTGCTTTTGATTTAATATTTCGTAAGATTATTTTTGTAACGGAGCTTATTATTGGACTGATTAGAAAGAGATTTTATTATTTATAAACGGAAATGGTTTTTACAAAAGACCCACAAGCAAAAATTCTAAAATGTTTTTTTTACCCTGAACTTAATCTAAGTTCAAGCTAGTCGATTTGATTAATTAAATCAAGTCCATTGGTTAAATGCTTGTCAGTATCGTTACATCAACAACGTTGGTAATGGTATATACATATGGAAGAATTTGCTCACAAATGCAACAATTTACGTATTTACCACCCGAAGAGTTAAGTAAGCATACACAACCTGCTCAAGGACTAAGGCATCCGAGAGTGGTTTCAAGTTCAATTCCCGTCAAAGTTAATATGTGAATCATATTCGGTAATATAAAACAAATTCATTTAAATTCTATTTCCCATGTTTCTAGCAAAGGTTTTTGAATTTTCTATAGTTGGTTGTTCAGTTAACCAATGTTACTTAATGGTTTCGATTTGTTGTTCCAAATTATTTTTTTAAAAATAGAACAATAAAAGGTAAAAATTCCAACACAAACTGCTCATAAATGAAAAACAAATGTTCTTTACAAAAACGAAACAGTTACCAAACCGTTTATATTCATTAAACGGCGTTCATAAAAATTAATGAAAAGATGATTGTATAAAAATGATAATTATTTAGTTATAATTTGTTAGTTTTGGATCGAATTGTTTTTCTGAGTGTGAATGTTTTGTTTAAAAAATGCCTAGAGTGTTCTCTGGACTATAACTTTCTTAATTTTGTCAATCATATATTTTTTTTTGCTTTTGTATTAAAATGGGTTTGTGTGTTGATATATTTTAAAAATTTTTCTTTGCGCAACACACACAGCTCGCAAAATTGTCTATGGTGAAATTAAAACGCAATACGCAACCAAATATGATTTTTAATTTTCGCCATTTTTTCAATGACCCACTTTAAATGAAACTGAATTTGCAAACAAAATTCTTCTTATTAGCATATGCAATTTTTTCAATTAGATTGCGATAAACTAAGTTTGTTTTTGCACACACGCCAATCTGTGTGTGTCAGTCAAACCGCGAACATATAATTATAGCGGTACACCTATACATACATAGAACCATTGGCAATCAATCATACGCCATATCAAAAATGATTGTGATAATGATGATGTTCCTTATAATCCTATGAACCGCCAGCCAACCGACATGTTAATTCGACGAATTATCTAAGAGTACATTTTCCCACAAACACACACACACACGCACACTCACACACAGGAATTCAGTTTTTAGTTCGCTGGTGCTTTCTGCCTTCGAAATGTAAAGTGAATATTTTGAACACCAATCACAAATCAAAATGTACGCCTACCTTTTAGACACAGTGGCCTGTGTGCAGAGAGAGATAGAGAGAGAGACAGAGTGTTGCGGGTGCGATTTTGGGCCCTCAGGAAGCCTCTTAAACAGTTTTTGTTGTTTATCGCTTGTTGCTTTTTCAATTTGTTGGTTTTTTAAGACAGATTCGTGTTTAAGATGGCATTAAAAAAATCAAAAACACTACAAAAAATTACATTTCCAAAAGACTCAAATTTATTTAATTCAATATAGCGTTTTATAGTTTTGTTATATACACATGTACATATACGTATGTGTTTTTTATCTCTGCTTTTTTCTCTGGCTTTCATTTACAGTGGCAACAACAAATGTGAGAAAAACATATTATATACAAACATATATGTATGTACATATGTATAAACAAATGATGATGGTTTGCATTGGTTTGACATTACATATGGTAATTTTATTTTTAAGATGGTTGAGATGATTTACAATTTGTGGACTCGCACAAACATTTACGGTTAATTGTTTTGAAAAATTCAAACTATTTATTTTATCCCACTTTCTTATTATGCATTTATTTTATTTAAATTCAAAAAATTCGCGAATTTTTTATTTATTTCGCTTAAATATTGGGTATGTATTTTATTACACTATTATTTAAATTGCATTTCAGGAATTTTCATTCATTCATTGTTGCGAGCAACAATTTGGCTTGCACTTGAACTATTTGACCAGTTGCCTTTTTTCTTTTCTTTCGTTTGTACCAGCTCTCTGCACACACACCCACACTCTTTCTTTACTCTCACTAAATGTGCGCGTGAGTGTGCTCACTGATAACATTTTTGGACTTAATGATTTGTGATTGATATACGCGCTGGTCCGCTACCTTTTTATTTGCCACGTCCGCTTTTTAAAGACACTCAACAGCAACTGTTGCAAATATCGAAAAAGCAACTTGTAGCTGCCCACGAGGCTGCATCTTTAGCAGAGCACGCACAAAGCTTTTACGAAGCTTTTGCGTAAGGCACGAAAGCAAACTGTTGATTTTGCGGGAGAGTGTGATAGTCGTTAGAGCAAGAATGAATGAGAACAGATAACGACATGCGCATGTGACGACATTAATGTACATCTAGGAGTTGCACCGTAGAACATTTTTTATAACCAAATACGCCCTATATATTTATTTAATCTTACTTAGTTAACTTCTTCAATATGATCAATTTTTTTCCACAACAATTAAATAAAATTAAGTGCACTGTGGGCGGCTGAGCAAGACAATCGAAAACAAGTAAGCTCGCTCGACTAGAAGATACCCTGAACCATTTACCTTACACATATGGCAAAGCCTGCACTAATGCTTGATGAATAAAACTCCATCTTTTTATAAAAACTTCACAGATTTATATTATTTTCTCCATAGTTTCAAAAACAAATTCAAATTTTTTCATCCATAGTCTCCGAGATCGACGCACTAAAACTTTATTTTTAAACTTGTTTCAATGCCTCACGCTGTTCAAATTTTCTAAGTGCCGTTGTTTTGCTTCAGTAATGTACGTGTTACCAATTTTCTGCGCGGGTTGTCGCAATCTGGTCAAAATCATTCTTGCGTAAAATAACATTTAGGAGAGAAAGAGAGAGAGAGAGCGAACTCTTGTTGCTAACGGTTTAGCAAAAATACAATACAAACAACAATGATAATAAAAAATGTTTTGTGAAATTGAAATTATTAAATGAAACAGTTTTCTTAAAAATATTTCTATTGAATAAAATTCCTAAATATGAAGATACTCCTTAACCATTTTCAAAGCTGATTTTCATTTTAGCGAGTCTCCAATTTATTTTTAACAATATGAGATTTTTAAGGCGCTTCAAATATATTTGAAAATCTCAAGATTTTGAAATTAAAACATAAATTATTACGGCGCTAAAATTTTAAATAAATAAATAACATAACATTCAAGGTCGAGTTTTGTAATAAAGTACTTAAATTTTAGGTCACAGCTTATTTTAATTCGTTACATTATTGACACCTACATGCCAAAAACCCTCGATGTTTTAAAAATTTTAATATATTTGGTACAACATTCAGCAATCGGTCAAAGGACAAGGCAAGATTTTTACTTAACAGGAAAGCGAAAGATCATCAGGAAAATAAGGACAAATTCTCAATTCCCTTCATTATTGGCTTATCGGGGTCTGTCCTCACATGCTAATTTCACCGCTAATTCTTCCATTAATAATAGGATAAGGAAATTTGTTAAGGCTAATGGATGTCATACTAAGTATTAACATCCGTATTTAAGACCTAATTTTTAGATATGTTTTCTGATTTTTGAAATACTTTAATTCTCGCAAAATTTAGCAACAAATAAAGTTCCTCTTTTAAATGTATTACATTAAAAAAAAAATACATTTGAATTTTTTTTTCTATTTGAATCTTCATAGGATTGCTTTTCTTGACACTGAATAAAAAAGCCACTGTTAATGAAGAATATTTGTGCTTGCGAAAAATAAAAGACCTAATTTTTAGATATGTGTTCTGATTTTTGAAATATTTTAATTCTCACAAAATTTAGCAACAAATAAAGTTCCTCTTTTAAATGTAATTAAAAAAAATACATTTGACATTTTTTTTTTCTATTTGAATCGTCATAGGATTGTTTTTCTTGACACTGAATAAAAAAGCTGTCAGCCACTGTTAATGAAGAATATTTGTGCTTGCGAAAAATAAAATGACATTTGTTCATTGATTTCTATTTTGCCTAGTTAATTAACAGCAATAATTTTAAACAAATTAACAAATACGGGACATAAGCAGCAAACAAGTTCGCGTAAAAAACAAACGACTGGCTTCCTTAGCTATGTCGCGGCACCGAGTAGGTATCTTATAGAGGTAAATTTTCATACAACGTTTTTGAGGCAACAAATTTGCTGAGATCAGAACCCACAGCACTTCGGCTGTCGAGCCGAACGCTCGATGCAGACAGCATAGCAGCAATAAATTGTGAATGGCACGATATATCAATGGAACTTGATAAAGTTCTTATCGAATTGAAACCTTAATGCTTGGCGACTTGAAAGTGAAGGCTTATCGGTATCACGTTTCTAAACAGTTTTTGGAACGGTTTGGGACTACTAATGTATTTTTTTGGCAAATGTTTAAAATATTTTTGACATCAAATCTGGCGACTCTGTTTCCAATTAAAGAGATCTTAAAGAGATTGCCCCGACTCCAAAATAATAATGTTTTTTCAGGAACGCCAATAGCTTTGTTCTAAATATGCCGATTTTCGGCTATTGATTTGATCGATTTCTCAGGACTTAGCGGGCGTAAGAGCCCAATTTTACATTCTTACACACTATCTCTTCCGCCCATTTACAAAGAAAGAAAAAAGTGGTTTTCATCCGGACTTTCAGACAGATTTACTTCACCTACAGTTGTGAAGTAGAAAAAGTAGAACTGCTGTTATTACACAAGCAAAAGTCAGCAATAAAAAAAACCTAACGACCTATCAATGAAAATGTTTTTTCGTCAATATTACCTAAGGTAATTTTAACGGCTTTAGTATAAATACAGTATTTACATTTCGTGTATATTCACTCTAAGTTCTAAACTCAAAGTACATCTTTTTAATGTTATCAATAATTACCGATAAAACTAATTGCTAATGCTAGTGATGAATATATATATTCTTCTAACTGTTTTACCTGTTTACAGGGTCCTGTGCAACCTTATTGTCCATTTAAATGTGTTCAGGTTACGAAAAGTGAAGATAATACAGTAAGTAAGGCAAAAAGAGAAACGGAAAAAAGTGCAAAAAATAAAAAAATTAAGAAACGCTAAGAGAGTATATTAAATAAGAAAATGTCAAAAAAGAAAAGCAGACGCGTGAGAATGTATTTATAAAGCTGCACAAAAAACATTTTAATATATTCGCGCACATTAGGCGCAGGTTTAAATTAGCTGTTAAGCGCCGCGGACATAATCAAGAGGTAATTAAATAGAGCCAACACCGAAACTCACCGTAAGCTGTGTGTGTGTGCGTCAGGTTGTGCTTAAAAGCTTGTTAACATTTGCGAATAAGTATGTATGTATGTAGTATATTATTTTTGTTGTTAAAGATTCGTCCTTTCGTTCATTCACTTTCTAATTCGCTTATTTAAAGCCAAGCTCATTGAGCACCTGTTCACAGTGTTTGTATGGAAGTGTGTGTGTAAGTATGTACTGTCACGCTTTTGCTGTGGCTATTTCTGTGCTTGCGCTTTGTGGTGTGCTAAGTTTAGTCTCGCTTTCTTCTACTCAAGGTCCTCTATTGTTTGTTATGTGTTAAATGGGCTGGTAATCTATAATTAATATGCGTTGCTATTGAGCTGCTAAAAATGACGACGAAGCGGCATTCGCTATTTGTAAGTACATGCATTTGTAAATATATACAGTAGGCCTCACCTTAATATAAGTAAGGTAACCAAAAAATTGCAAGTGCTATAATATCCAAACCAGGTAAAAATTCAAAAATGTTTAAGCGCCAATTTTTCATATGGTATATCATATTTGAAAAAGGATATTTTTTTTTTTTTTTATATTGCCTTAATATAATAATTAGCCAAAAACTGAAAACATATCCAAAATACAGGCCTTAGCGTTTTCTGGACCGATTTTCCAGTAGAGCCATAATATCGAACTTAGGTAAAAGCCCAGAATAAGCTAGGACCTGAAATTAGGATACTTTTTGGTATAACCCACCCTAACCGGTGGCCAAACCCCCAGTTCATTGCGGTCAAATATTGATTATTGAAATATTGGGAAATACGGAAATATGTCAGATATTTAAACTTTTTGCTCGACCTTACTTTAGATTAAGGTGAGGCCTACTGTATGTATGTATGTGCATATATTTTGTAATCTCTGGCTATTTTAAACAAACGCTAACGCAACTACGGGTAACATGGAATATGTTATATAGAGAATAAATAGTGACATTGAGTAACATAATTTAGCGTCTATCTTGCATTAAGAGAAAAGAAGCCGTAGTCAAAACAGAAGCAACTAATAATAATTGCGATTCCTTTTTTCACCCAGCGTAAATGTTTAAGGCATGTGTACATTGCCATTTGTTGAAGCTATTCTTTTAGGTTTAATATTATAAGGGGTTAGAGTTGTCAAATGACGATTCGATTAATAACAACTTATTAAAAATCAAAAAATATTAAAATTACTAGAATGGCAGTCCTTGTTGTAAGTTCTATAGTAATTTAATGAAAACTTATCAATATGATGAACCGTAGAGGGCATTCTCTCCCACGCAGGAGAGTTTTAATGAGTTAAAAGGTGTACTAAAAAACTACTTTGTTTTGAGAAGATAAACGATATAAAACATAGCTTACGCATAACGTTCAAAATATAAGATAAAAGTTAAGCTAGATCTATTTTACTTTGTATAACACCCAGTAACTCATCAACAACAAATTGTACCTAAAAAAGATTTGTTAACGAACGCCATCTAGCGCATAGTAGATATGTAGCCAAGAAATGTAAAAAAAAATAGCAATGGCGCACTCATCACTCTGTTAAGTTGGCAAATCCTGTTAAGTAAAATTTCCTTTTGTGTGTTTATAATTGATAGCATTTATAATTTTTAATAACGTTTTGCTTATATTGTTGTTTCTAAAAAAAAAAAATTTTTATATAAATTCATCCAATGTGGAGCTATTCTATTAAGCGGGGAGCAGAACTGTTAGTTATGCATGTATTTCGGCAAATTTTATCGATTATGGCTGATAGGAGCTACCCCCGATATTATCAGAAGCATTCACGCCGTTCTAACATCTCTAGCATGTAAATCGCACATCTCTAGCGCTTTATACTGGTTGCTTTCTTGTTGGTTGTTGTTGTTGTGGGTTGGAAAATACAATTAAAATTGATTTCAATATTAAATTTTCAACGCATTAAGGTAAGTAAAAATAGCGGCACATTGTGAACACAAGAAACATGCCAAATGTGAAAATGCTAGTAAAAACGTGTTTAAAGATCCGTTTGAAAATAGCGCGTCACAAGTGTGCGTGTTTGTGTGAAAATGCGCTAACGTGCGATTAAAGTACACAACTGCGGTATTTCCCTAGTTAGTATTTGCATTTAACTAATTTTCTTGAACATTGCCTATCAAACGCTAGATAACAACAACGCGACGGGTGGCGGCGGCAAAAATACTAAAGAAGCAGAAAATTTTGCAAGGTGTTTGTGTGTGTGTAACAACGACAAGCGACGACTTTGCTGTTTCTGGTGCGTGCGCGCTGTCGCAAGGAACCAACACACACGCACATCAAGAATTGCATAGGTATTGGTGTATCCTTTGGCATTTCTGCGAGCTTGGTTGAACGTGCGAGAAAAAATTGCTTTTACCAAATAATAAACAAGTACATTGGGAGTTGATTTCAAAAAGCTAAAGCACAACACAAAATGGAAAAGAGAATAGAATTGGAGCGACGCGCACGCAAAGCAAACCAAGTAAGTTTAATTTGTTATTTATTGCAAAAGACTAGATACGGTGATAAAAAAAATGAGTACCGAAACCAAGCTAGAAAAACGCGCAGATTTTTTTTGCATACCCTGCAGAACAGAAACTACGCCATCATGTAAATCTAGTGACGACAGTGTCGTCAACGCCATAAAAAAAAAAGAGCGCAAAATCGTGGCAAATAACATCCATCGCTGAAAAAAAAATTGATCGCCATAAGCAAATTCACACATACATTTGTGTATACATGCGCTATTCTCTTCAATCTGTATATGTGTATCGCGAGCAGTGTTGCCATGTGCGCGCATTTTTTCGCCTTGATTTGTCAGAGACTGCTAAAGTTCTAATCATTTCATTTAATGATTTATATGTTTACGTATGGGTAAATATATTAATAATGCTGATCGCGACAGGCAAAAAAATATTTTTAAACGCAACTCGAAAATCGCCAGCTGGCAGTGCTACTATAAACTTTGGTTTTATCTACTGCCGGCCTATAATTGTGTATTTTATGTATATGCGTACGTACGTATGTCATGCTGGTTGTGTTGTAATTTCAGGTTATATTATACAAAAATGTATCTATAACATTATAGCGTGCGCATCATTCATATGTACGCAACAACGCCAAGAATCGCATACAAGCGCATAAACACACACAGCTAAAGACATGCCACACACATACAACAAGAAGCGTGTATGCACAAAATAATCGACACATTCTCGTCAATGCCGATGGGTCGCCAGCTTTCCCTAAAGCTGCTTCTGTTGCTGCTGAGACGAGTACACACAGCTGTATTGACTGCGCAGTCATAAATACTCTTACACACACTCTTCGTTACAGACGAGATTTAAAAATGTAAAAAACCGGCCGCCCCAAACGGTAAATGCACTTTCCCCCCTTTATGTCATGTTGCTCTCACCCAATACCGGAATTGCGAAAAAGAGCAGGAAAACCTGTCTTTTTGTGTGTGTGTGGCACTTCTCCTGATTAATAAACATGCGCTCTGGCAATGCCTATTTAATCAGACACCAACACTCCACCCCTATCATACAAATACTCATACACACATGATAGTCAAAGCCAAGCCGATATGCATTCGCTTTAAAACTTAAGCTGCGTGCAAATGTATGAGTGTAGGGGGCACTCAATTAACTATTGTTGTGTGCGTGCTCTCCGGACATGTACCTGTGCAGCAAAACTGTTGGGATGGTTTACAACTATTGTTCTCTTATAAACAATGCATGCAACTGTAAATTTACATGTACTTCACAACTCCAATTAAAATTATCAGAAGACATTCAAAAGTTGTTTAATGATTTTCACGTATTTTTAAACCGTCTGCCTTAACGATTTTAATACATAATATATACTTATTTTCTCTTTGACACAATGACTACAAACGTGAGCATATATTTGTTGCTGTGATTATTCCACAAATTAGAAAACTTATGCTTTTCTTTACTTTCCCCATCCATAACATTATTCCATTTCGTTTAATTTGTTTTTATTGCCCCTTGCGCTCCTAGAACGCTACCATGTTATCAGCCTTTGCTCCTTGTGCTATTCTTTCTTTACCTATTTTCGCGCATTCCGTTTTGTGGCGCGTACGGCACACGTACACGCACACACATACACGACGTCTGAAAAAATGCTATTACATAAACGCGTTGCCACTTTTTCAACTCCAACTGCTGCTGTGTGCAATTTGTCAGCACATAATATGTTTTTACAATAGTTTTTATTTTGTTGCTTGATGTGATATTTGTGTGTGGGATTTTTACAGTAAAAAAAAAATGCTTTGCGTTTGATCGATTTTTTGCGTATGTATTGTTTCTCATTTTAAGATATTTTTTTCTTTTGCGCTTAGTCTGCCACACGTTCACACAGACATGGCGGACTGTCAAACTTGCAATACGCTGAATACACCCACAGTGTGACCAAACCGACTAACGTTTAATATACTAATTTCTATTTAAAAATTGAGTGGTTTAAATACTAAAAACAAATAAAGGATTAATGTCTTTAACACATGTAGTATATTTGGTAATAGCAAAAACTTATTTATTTAAACATTATTTATAAATCATCGATATTAAACAGATAACAGAACTTAATCTGGATAACTGCAGAAGTACAAGTATCGTTGGCCTTACAGATGAATATACTGCCTTGGAATCATTAAGTTTGATCAATGTGGGCCTTACAACACTTAAAGGTTTTCCAAAGTTGCCCAATTTAAAAAAATTGGAATTATCCGATAATAGAATTTCCAATGGACTTAACTATCTGACGACCAGCCCTAAGTTACAATACCTCAATTTATCTGGTAATAAAATAAAAGATTTGGAAACGTTGAAACCGTTAGTAGAATTCAAAAACTTGAATGTCTTGGATTTATTTAATAATGATGCCACTCAAGTGGAAAACTATCGTGAAAAAATTTTCAAAATGTTACCATCCTTGAGCTTTTTAGATGGGTAAGTTACTGATGACAGTATTGTTTTTATAAATTTGATAAAGGTTTGACAATCAATTAAAAATTATTTTTAGATTCGATTGTAATGATGAAGAAGTGCAATCTGATGGTGATGACGATGATGAAGTCAATGGCAATGACTCTGAAGATGAAGGTGTGTGATCAACAATATTTATATCGACGATGTATTTTAAAAATCCGAAAGTCAAAAACTTCAGCTGACTATTTTATAATAGTTGTCGGTCCGTGTTTTCAAACTCCCGTATCTATGACGTGAGCATCACATTATTTGAATAGCCTGCCTGCCAAATAAAATCTGTTCAGATATCGTATCAATTACATCTCAACATACAGATTCTGTCGCCTTTCAGATGAGCGCAGTGCCTTCTGTGTAAATGGCTTAGAGATCGATTTAGACGAGCTAGAGGCATTGGAGCAACGTGTAAAGGCCAAAAAGCATTTGCAGGAAGCATCCAAGCCGCCCGTTGATGACAATGAACTTGACGAGTTAGATGAATATTTAAAAGAGTTGCAACTGCGAGATGTAGCAGTCGCAGCAACAGCAAACCAGTCTGTAATAGTGGCCAATTGTGATACAATTCAGCCGCCCAATACCAACAACCATCCGAAAAGCATAAATTTCGCAGTTTTTCTCTATTGGTTTTTAGCAATATTAAATCTGGCAAATGCCGCCTATTGTAAGCATAAAGCGTTCAGAATTTTAATCAAACTCGTATCAATTTGTTTAAATTGCTTGCAGTTTCTGTTGAAGAAGATGGCGAAAATGGTGAAAGTGATGAAAGCGACGAGGAGGACAATGGAGATGTTTCACTCTCAGAGGTATGGATACGTTTTGCGTTTACCCATTTCCCTTTAAGCCAACTTATGATGATCTTGTTTATTTTCAGGTCTATAATGATGATTTAGAAGAAGACAACTCCGATTGGGAGGAAGGCGAAGGCGGTGGTGATGACGATGAGGATGAAGATTCAGACATTGATGATGGCGATGGAGAGGCAAATGAATCAGCCGCATCGGTCAATACCAAGGAAAAAGAAGGTGAAAAACCTGGTGAGTTAAGTGTAAAAATATCATATCAGGTTACATATAATTTTTTTATTTGCTTTTTTAGAAGAGTCGCAAGCCAGGGGTAAAAAGAGAAAGCATGATGGTTAAAGCAGCATGATCTACAACTATGTCGTCTTTGTACGTTATACCTTAAATTACACACACACCGACACACATCTATACCACACACAAAATACAGCAACAAAATCACACATCATATTTTGATAAAACAAAAAAGAGGAAAACAGATGTTGAAAAAAGGAGCCTTTAAAAAAAAACCCACAAAAACAAATTTGTAATTATTGAATGAACTATATAAAGACAAACAAAGATGATATATATAGAGATATAGTGTAAGTGAATACTAAAACAAACCCAAAATAACATAAATATAACACACACATACACAACTACAGCAACCCAACCCTACAACAGCAACAGCAAAAAGGAGTTTAAAAAATTAATTTTGGCAACTGAATTTGCATTCTAAACACATTGTAAAATTGCTTAGAATTAAGTTTAAAGTTTTGTCAGTATATGATTAAAAAAAATTAAAATTAAAAAATCAATTAAACAAACAAAAAACTTGCTCGTGGCGTTTTCCTTTTTATTTGGTTATTTTTCTTCCCCTCTATTATTAGTTGCTTCTAGTCCGGATTCGTGTTACAGATTCGTGTTACGTCAAGCTAATTACTGATACGAAGAATTTTTAAGAAACTTTAATTCATTCATTTTTGAATATAAATACATACACATAGAATAAGTTAAGAGCAATTTGAATTTACTTTGTGATTCATTGTTACCCATTTACTGTTCTTAAACACTAAAAAATTGGAACATTTTTCTTAAACTTTAAAATATTTTTAGTATGTAAGCTATTTTAGCATACAGATTATTTTTTCGTTCTTTAATAGCAGTAGTCACGTGTTTTGATTGATCAAAATTTTAGTCAGGGATCTTTTATTTCATTATACAAATGCAATATGTTTGTTCAGACAAATTGTACAATCATTAAATGCGAAACCGAAATACATAAAATAATAGAATTATAAAATCTCTTGTTTTTTGGCTTAAATAGTGTTATAAAAAAAAAACTAGATTGGCAACATTAATTAAAAGGATACTCTGTGCAACGATTTAAATTAGCATTTAACAGTTAACCTAATAAACAATTATCTATTTATTGTACATGATATCGATAGTATGGGTTTTGCACATATATTCGATATGTTGGTTCCATACAATATGTGCACGTTAACGAACACTTTCTTGCTCATGAACATGCGCAAAAGAGGAAGCAAGCGTCAAACATATGTGGAAGCGGGCGAGCAATATTCAGCCAACGCTGACTTACTACGTCGCGACGCTGTCGACGTCACTTTATTTGACGTCGAATTGTCGCAGCGGCTGGCTGTGTTCAAAAATACAATACTAGACAAGTAAACTGCGCTGCCTGCTGCATTCTTGAAACAAATTTCACCGTTGGCAGCGACTGAGAAATAAAATTGAACGTCGACGTTGCGACGTTTCTTCCTCGAGAAGACCAAAATCAAAATAAAAACAAATAAACTATAAAGGGTGCGTGCGCACCAATTATTTAACAACAATTAGCAAACAAAAGAAACAAAGTGAGTTTCATTGTTTTGTGTACTTGTTTTTTGTATGACAGTTCAGATAAAAGTGGCCAATTTACATACATTCATACACAGACACACACACAAAGACATTAGTAGTGCACACATATACACACACGTACAGTATAGTATATCTAATACAAACCAACCGTGTTTCCCGCAGTGCACACACTGAGTGCAGCCATCGAAATGGACAAACTGGATGCCAACCTGGAGCAGCAGTTTGATCTCAATCTGATTGAGGCGGTCAAAATGAATCCCGTTATATACGATCGTTCACATTACAACTACAAACATTTCGTGCGTAAAGCACAAACATGGAAGCAAATTGCCGAAACCCTCGGAGTCAGCGGTAAGTGGAATTTTATTAAAAGTCCATAATCTTGGTTAAAAACGGAAAATGATGAACAAGCAAACTATACGCTGTGGCAAGTGAAATTTGTTTGGGATCCAGTCGAGGCTTTTGCCGCTTCAAATTGATTAATTCTCAGTACGGTTAGGAGGTGGCGAGCAATGGTCGTTTTGAAAGAGTGGGCAAAGAGGATAGAACAGGCTGGCAACAGAGAGACGACGACATCGTCGACGGAGCAGCAGAGGATGGTTGCAGCGGGCGTCGGCAGCAAGCGGGCAGCAGCAAAAGCAAGTGTACAGAAACGAAACAAAAGTGAGCGGCGACGCAACGGAGACGCGACAGCCGATTGTGAAACTTCATGAGCGGAGTGTGCATTAGGGGGGTTGGGCGCAATAATAATGCATAGTTTATTGCAGTCTAGCTTGATATTTTATCTTTGATTATTTTTAATCACAAATTTTAATAGCAATATGTTGTTTCTTTTGGGAAATAGTCCCTGTAATTTTCATGTCTGCCCTTAATTAGGCGCCCCCGTTGCGCACCTGGCCGCGCTGTCGACGGTATATACGCGCAGTCAACATTTTTGAAGTTGCTGTACTTTTGCGTCGCAGTAGTTGTCTTTGTCGCGCACACGCTGCCTACGCCAGCGTTTATTTTTATACAACTGCTACTGCTGTCGTCGCTGCAGCAGCTGCTTTTGTGGTTCGCTCTCACTCAGTGTACGCAACTCACACACAAATGTGAACAGCTCACACAAACATAGGTACAACACATCGACTAACCGAACAGCTTTCATTTCATGAGTTTACCCAATGTGTCTTCCGTCTTCTTCTTTTCTCCAGTTAGCAACTTCTTTAATATGCATCGTCAAATTTCGAATTTTTATGGGGTTTTTTAAAAATATATATAGTATGCAAACATTTGAATTAAAACTGTTTTGGCGCCAAATTGTTCAACGCAGCAGCAGCACCAGTAGAAATTATCAAGACTGCCACAGATTCTCTGCCTGAGCAATGCTGCTGGCGTTGCCAATACCGAGTGGGCAGAATCAACTCGTAGTTGTAGTCGACGTCGACAGTAGCTGCGGGAAGTGCTCGAAAGCTGCTGCTGTTGCTGCTGACGTACCACGGATTCAGCTTCAGCTGCTGCTTCTGTCCATAGCTAATGCTGATTGTTCAAGGGTTTTTGCGGAGGCAGGAATGGCGTTGACGTCTCGCGGTTTGTTTTGGTTTGCAATTTGACGCACATATGCTGACGTGTGATGGCGTTGCCACCCACCCAAAATAAACGAAAGTATACAAATATTCCTTTAAGAGCGCAGACATGTAAATAGATAAAAATGTCATGTTATAATGACTTTTCATATTTTGATACAGAACAAAAATGTACAAAGCGTTGGAAGAGTTTGCGCGACAAATTTGCGCGCGAAATGAAGTTGTGCCAAGAATCGCGCTGGCGCTACTTCAAACAAATGCAATTCCTTGTGGACTCGATACGGCAATATCGCGAATCGCTGCTGGGCAAGTGCGCCAATGGCAGCCAGAATTCGAATCAAGTGGCCGATCCCACGCAACAGCAACAGGCACAGCAACAAACGGTTGTTGACCTATTTGCACAACCCTTTAATGGTAATGCCACCACTTCGGCACAGGCATTGACCCATCCGCATGGTAAATACATGACTTGTATGATCATGTTATTTTATGTAGCTGCTATTATATAAATATATATTTTTTATAGAAATAACAGTTACAGGCGATGCACAGCTTGCTACGGCTGTGGGCAAAGATCAGAAGCCCTACTTCTATGAGCCGCCACTTAAACGTGAACGGAGCGAGGAGGAGCACAGTGACAACATGTTAAACACCATCAAAATTTTTCAAAACAATGTTTCACAGGCGGTCAGCGCCGAGGATCAATCGTTTGGCATGGTTGTCACCGATATGCTCAACACGCTGGGCGTGCGGCAAAAGGCAGAAGCCAAGGTGCACATCATCAAGTATCTGACGGATATGCAGCTGCTGGCACAGCATAACAAGTACTAACTGTCGAGCCGTTTGTTACATTACCAGCAGCGGCAATTATTGCATTTGCTGCAATTGGAAAATGTGCTGGATCCTCGATGGTTACTGTAAGCTTCTACATACAACAAAACACAACCATAAAATAATAAACAAACAAAAATGATGCAAAAACAGGAGTCACCTGTTATATAGCAACTAAGTCTTAAAAGTCAAACTAATGTTTAAAAAATAGTTATAAAAACAAAAGAAAGAAATACACACTTCACTTATACATATAAAACATAATAACATCTTACAATAACGTATGCACAAATCAAAAACATATATAAATATAAACATATATGCTTTGATCTGTCGTAGTTGGCCTCAATTCAATTTACTCACCCCAGTTTAGATGTGTACAAAAAAAAATGAAGAAAATAACTGGTTCTAGTTACATTTATTGTAAAAATAAACAACAACAAGTGTAATCCCATATATCTTTTAAAACAGCGTAATGTATATTTTTTACTTTCATTTAGTTTAAACATGCCATCGTGTTTAGTTTTGTAATTTGTATTTAAGTAAAAATTGTAATCATAAGAACAAAAAAAGTTATTTTAATTTCTAAAATTCTGTGTAATGTGAACTCGCTTGAAATTCATATTAAAAGCCTTTGAGTTTTACCCTATTCCACATACATAAACCATTACGTACATATTACATAAAAATATCTGCATAATTTTGGTTTTTTTATACAAATCAACTTTAATTATATCAGAACATTTTTAAAAGCGTTACCATATTCGTGTGTATTTGCCAACAATATCAAATATCATTGCTATATTGCTGAGCAAATCAATTACATTTAATATTTGATGTACATGGCTATATTAATTGCACAATTATTTGCAATAAAAGCATAAACACGAGACAATTGATGTGTTTACATACATACTACTGCAAAAATAATAATAGCACCACAAATATTTAAATGAGTATATGTTTTATAATGCTTATAGTTTCCCCTTTTTGGGAAAATAACAAAAAAAAACTAATAATAATAGCACCACTACTGCGTTATTTGTTATGTTTACCAAATCTACCTTTATAAATGTAAGCTTTCGGTTAAAAATAAGAAAAGAAAAAACACTGCAACGATCGGTTGTTGATGGAATATTTTATAGAAAGTTGCAATCAGGATTGGTAAGGTTGATCAAAATAAGGAAGTAAGAAGGCCCTAGTCGAGTAAGCTAGACTAGAAGCTACCCTTAACCCTTGACCATACAGACGGTCGGGCTAACAGACATACATATATGGCTGTGTACCACGGCTTAATGGTTTCATATCATTATTTTCACTGTTTTGTTCATAGTTTCAATCCTCATATTCAAATATTTTAATTTCAAAAACGTATGTTTTCGATTTCATGTAAAAAGTTATCGAAAATTTAAAACACGCTTGCTATGTATGCCTAGGGATTAGGAGAGCTCATATCCAAAATCTGGAGTATAGCACTTGTAGTTCCTGAGATCGACGCGTTCATACATACGGACGGACATGGCTAATCGACTCGGCTGTTGATGCTGATTAAGAATATATATACTTTATGGGGTCGGAGAAGCTTCCTTCTGCCTGTTACATACTTTTGCACAAAACCATTATACCCTTTATTAACGTTCCAATTGCCGTATCAATAAAAACTTATAGTCAACGTTTCGGTGAAATTTTAATCATAATAAAAGAAAACTCGATGTGGTGGTTCTGTTACTTTCGCAGCTGTGTATTTACATACATACATACATGTACATTTGTATACTGTCACGTTCATTTAGCAGCCGCATTTTTTTAAAGATCTGGCAGCCTTGCTAACGTTGTAAACACATAACAGCTGATATTTTACTCGCTTTGCCTTTAACAATTTTATATAATGGCCGACAAAGTAAATGTTGAAACAAAAGAGGCCTTTAATAACCCAAAATTAAATGATACATGGGCTGTAAGTACTAATCAATAAAAACATGTACAAAACTAATAGTGTGTATAACACAGATACGCCCGTGTCATTTGTATAAGGATGAGTACGACGATTGCAACAGTTTCAAGGCACGTTTTCATCAATACTTTATATATGGAAAAAATACAGACTGTTCGCAATGGTTGAATGATTTTAGAAACTGCGAGCGCTATGAACAGTCAATTGGCAATGATATGAAAGCTGGCGCTGCAATAATTAACAGCGAAGAACAGCGGAGAACAACTAGACTGCGAGCACATTACGCTAACGATACGTGGACAAAGCGAAAATCGCCGCCAGAGGATTGGGCGAAGGCGTTGCCGAATTGGCTTATAAAACGCAACGAAAACACCTACTTAGAGCTTAAGCAAAAGGAATTATCAGGTCAGGTTGCGCCACAAGACAAACAGCGCTCCTTCTGCGTAATCATGTAAAACCTTTTCAAGACCTAATAATAATAATAAGTGTATGTGTTTCTTTAAAATACAAAATGTTTTTCTTTAAAATACAAATTTTTGGGACACAAGTATAAGCCATCTGGCAACGCTATTGTGACAACTGTTTTGCATTGCTCGTGTGTGATTGTGTTTTTTGCTTATTTTTTTTATATGTTTTTGACACAAATTGCGATAAACTAATTTTCTGGTGCAAAAAAAAATTTTGCCGAAAATGTTAAAAGGCAGCACACTCAAGGCTTTGGATGTAAGAATTCTGCTCCACTACATTGAAACAAGGTCAGCAGGTAAATGTCAATTATATAATGTAATGATTGGCAGCCCTTGCCTTCCATGTAAAATGTAAATCAGTCAGTAAATACATACAAATTTGTAAATATTTGGTTAAATTAATGTTAAGAACTGTTGCTGGTACGCCGCATCTTTTTCCGTTGCAGTTGCCAGCATCACACTAGGACCCAAAATTATAGCGCAAATGGCCTCCAGCGTTCCTACATAACGTTCCATAACTTTCGCAACAAAAATCGTTCGTACATCAAAAAAGAGCTCGTCGGGTGAGTCCCTAAGTCGAAAAATAAAGATACTGAGTAATCATTTCTCTTGGTCCGTCAGTTACTCGATGCAGGAAATGTACCAGGTGGTTTCCGATGTCAGCAACTATTACAAGTTTGTACCATATGTGAAGAAATCCCACGTACATAGTTTCGACAGTGGTGGCAACGGATTTAAAGCAAATCTTATCGTTGGCTTTCCGCCACTAAACGAAGCATATACTTCCCGAGTTACTCTACACCAGCCTGATCTAGTGAAATCGGAATGCCATGATGGCCGTCTGTTTAACTACCTCCTTAACGAATGGCGCTTCAGTCCAGGCCTCAAGGACATACCTAACTCATGTGTGCTTGACTTTCGAGTGGCATTTGAGTTTAAATCGTTGATTCATAGTAATATTGCCAACATATTCTTCGATCTGATATGTGATCAAATGGAGAGCGCATTCATTCTCGAAGTGGGACGACGCAGCGGTCCTCCCTCTATTCGATCACATGTACTTAAGTCAAATCGAAAATGATGAACAACCCCATTTATGAAGTTCTTTAAGTTAAACATGTTTGTATTTAGTTAAAACTTACGTTTACAGAGTCGTTGTATATATATAATATAATATATATATCGTTTGTGGTATATTAAAATTGTAAATAAATTGATATAACACAATAATAATATGAATTAAATTACATAATTAATCGCTTTATGTTTATGTTTTTTTAACAGTGTCTAATTTTTTAGAGCATTTTTCAAAAACGCAACATTTAAGTTTTGAATGATATTCTAATATTTAATCGTTAATTGACATCATTTTAAAACTAAGAATATATGTTCAAATAAAAATGACAATGGAATGGCATCGTTTAAGTCGAGTAACTTTCTCGAAATTGGCCTACAACGTTAAATACCTAACAAGAGACCCACATATAACATACATCTTGTTTTTTATTAACTTAAATTACGTCTATGCACAATCCCGTATTGCGATATTTTCAATTGATATAAATCATATAAATGATATAAAACATAAATTTCGAAAACATAAATATAAAGTAGGTATCGCAATAAGTTTGACATCATATAACCGCATCAGTTATGTTTTAACTTAATTGGGCAATAGGTTTTTTGAGTTGGAACACTAAATTACTTTTTTTGCTTAGAAGAAAAGTGCAAGTGTTCCCAAATATATGTATTTATTCATCTAACAATTACTATCTATAACTATACTGCAAAGCTCTACAGCAGTGTTTCCCAAAGTGGGCGATAACGCCCCCTTGTGGGCGCTGCAGGTCTCAAGGGGGGCGGTAAGAGACCCAGAAAGAGCCCGTAAGAGTTAACTTGAGACCTAAGCGCCGTTGTATGTTACCTACTGCGCTCAGGTTGGGGGGCGCTAAAAAAATATTTATTCTCAAAGTGGGCGGTAGACAAAAAAGTTTGGGAGCCACTGCTCTACAGTTAACTTTATACAAGGGGATTGTATGTGTAACGATTTCTACTTAATCAGAGCAGTAAAAAAGAACCGAATACGATAATGGTGTTCAATGGTGTTCAGTTATGGCTATTCTTAGAGGATATTTAATAAGCTACGGCGTGCGAATAATCACTTTTGCTTAACGTTATTATTATTTTATGTAATTCAATATTGTCCAGTGAAATACGCGTGCAACTACAAAAAAAAAAACGGAGAAAACAATTGGCTATAGTCATAGAAATGGTTCAACAAATGTTAATTGATGCTAATATAAGTAACAGCTAAAAATGCTTATGCAATCGAAGGTATTCGCGAAGAACATAGGTACAAGTCCTTAACACTAACTAATAATTCGTTAAACAATTTTTAAGCACATATATCGGACGAAAACGAGAAAGCTTAAACAAAAACTCAAAATTCGTTTTAGATTGCGAGCTGAAATATAACTCTAAATATGGACGCTGCATAAACGCAACAACCATTCCGAATGGTTGCGGGGGTTTAAAAAAATATCACTTGTTTGGGTCGTTTGAGCAGGTGACGGGGCTGCCACGATGCTGCAGCAGCCACCGCCGCAAGCTTTCTTTGTTCTCAGTTGTGTTTAGCTCGCTTGCCAAACATATAGCCCTTCCAACGTTCGGCTGTTTGGGCAATTAACGGATCGCTATCAACTGTAGCCAGCAGAAGCAGTTGATTCACATGGGTCGCATGGTAATCCCAGCGTGCCAAATTCGGTGCAACGCCAAGACTTAAATGGCGCAGATCGTAGCTGGTGCCAGATCCGGTGTCATATAGGAGCAGCATTTTCTTAAGCGAGTGCATGCCCTGCGTAAATAGTTTGCCAGCCTCGCGTGCTATTTTTCCAGGCGCCGTGCTGTTTAGATCATAAAGACCAAGTAGTGAATAAATGAAACCATTGAGGACAAAGGATGCCGGTGTTGTTGGATATTCCTCGTACCTGTTTTAGCAAAATGATAATGGATAAATAATGAACAAATGGCGTTTAAAATTTGTAATTGCTTCTTCACTTACCAGTAATATTTGTCCATAAATTGCGCCAGAACGCCACCATCGCGAGAATTGATGCGATATGGCTGCAGGCCCAGAGATGCTGCTTTTAGGTAACGCACATCTCCACCAGAATGCCAGTAGGCGCGTGCTAGCACTGATATAGCATGTCCCTGACCCATGGCCGATATCCAGCCGGGACGCAGCTCAGCAAAGCCATTAAGATTGCGACGCACAGGATTCGTCCAGCCACCCGTTTTGAGATCTTGACTTTTTACTAACCATTCGGCTGCATCATAGAAATGCGCTAGATGATCGCTCGTCGAGAGAGTAATGTTATCATAGAACCCAATACCAAGAAAAGCAATAGACAAGACTTCCAAATCACTCCGACGCACCTTCAAGGGCAAATGTTTATCGCTCATAACGATGCCCTTTTGCACATCGATATGCAGATCCCGCGTGATGTGACGCCACTTGTTTAGTGACCCACTGCCAAGACCATAATAGATGTTGGAGTCTTGAACGCTGAGCAGCAGCTCGGCAGCAATGTAGTGCAAATTGTAGGTGTGCTTTGTATCGCAATTGATAATGGTGACCATTAGGCTACTGCTATTGGTCACCAACAGCAGATCGACGCTAAGCACCATATCCTGCGATTGATTCAACTGTATGCTGATTGCGCTCTCATAGCCAATGGTTGTCTCAAACTGCACAATACTTGTGTTGAACTTTTGATGCCAGATGCGTGTCATATTGCTGGACTTTGGTGTTGTCCAATCCACTTGATAGCCATCGGCATCCTCGAGGATGTGAATGCGTGGCGCCGGCTCTGTAAGATTTTTGCTATAATGCGCCAGCGCAAACTGAGCTATTTGTGTGGGATAGAAGTAGCCACGTTTCTCCCACTGTGTGCTCACTGGCACACCCTCTGCAGCGCTGATACATTTGACACGATCCCGCACCTCCACATTGTAATTCTCAAAGTACATGAAAACGCCGCGCGAATCGTATTTGCCTTTGGGCAGATTAACTTTAGCATTGCTGTGCATCCAATTGAATTTAGCTGGTTCGCTGCCAACGTTGCTCGTTGTAACAGCGCCGCTAACATCAAAATATTGTCGAAGAAACGCGAATGGCACATATACCTCATTGGCTTTCTCATCTCTTTTACAGTGAATGCTATACTCCTGATTGATGGCACATTCAATGTCCTGAAGTGGCGCTCCCAGCAGTTGGTGTTGCTGCTCAGAGGTTGAGCTGTATGAAAGTGATTCGTCGGTTTGATGCCTGCGCAGCTGACGCACAAAGTCTGGAGAAATACTGAACGCTGCACAGCGCATATAAATGCCCAATGTGATGACCATCACAGCCACTGTCAGGATCAGTAGCACTGCTTTCAAATTCAAACGCATTATGAAGAATACCAAGGGTTCACGCTGCAAACCAATGTAGTATAGTTTAAATTTAAGAGCTTAAATCTTTGACAGACTTTACCTTTAGTTTCTGTGGCTTTCGCTTTATCGGTTGTCTCAGCTTCTGCTGGAATTGGTCTGGCTGCTCCTGGTTTACTGTGGCATCGCTAAAGTTTGCATTGCCGATGGCATGCAACGACAGATACTCAGACATGCAGATTTGTTAGCTTGGTCACACTTATGCGTGCCTTTTTCTCTTCTAGCTTATGCAGAACTCTAACGTCATATTCTAAATACATATACAAATGTATGGACGTACAAAAAAACGTTCAAGCGTTTTAATGATTTAGTTTTTGTTGAGTTAGATGCTTCTTTGCATTACAAATAACAAGCAACTAGAGGCTTTTCTATTCTACTACACTCAACCACAACCCACACTTATAACTGCAAAAGCAGGCAAAACTGCATTAAAGACGAAGAAGAACAAATGTATATACCTGCGTTTACACGACAAATCTAAATCACAATACAGCTATGTATATACATGTTTGTTTACAATGTCATATGGGTTTTCTTTTATCCTATGATTATAAGGTGAATTCAAAAATTGTATTTGTCTTTTAAGCACACCGCCTTCGTGTGAGTCATTTTTTTCGTTTAAATTTAACCATTTAAATAAATGGTATTTTGTAATAAATACTCGACAGTATGAAGTTCACTGTACTCGCGGTTACCACTAGGTGTAAACTGTTTTGACAGCTAAAAAGTGTTGCCACCTAGTCAGAGGGGCTACTGTGTATTGTTATCACAACAATTGGATATATTTAAAAACAAAAACAGTCAAATTCATGAACTTCAAAATAAATTATACACAAATTTATGAATTAATTAAATCAAAGTTGTTGCAGGCGTGCAGCTTTGACGCAGCAACAATGTGCATATGCATGTACAACATGGCAGCCCTAATCAGAGATTAATCAATAGCGGAGCGATTTGTTTACAAAAATGTTCACTTGAATTCATATAAAATTGCACACAATGACTATGTTTAAAGTACAAAGTAGTGCAGTATACATACTACTCTTACTAAGCAAATCACTGCTTGCATTCGCTTCAAATGGCGACCGCACACAATTTTTTCACAATTGTCGGCAAAATTGTGAACGCACTAATTGTTCAGCTGGTAAGTAGTATAGGAAATATGCACAATATTGTTTTATCACTAACTTTGATTTGAAAATGTTGCAGATGGCTTAGAAATACAAGAACAGGCCATTAGCTTTTATGGTCAAACGATATTCGATCGCATCTTCGGATGGAGCTGTGCGGATGAATGCTCCCACGGTTGTATGTGGCGTACGGTATTTGCATTTCTGGAACGTGGCTGGCCAATACCCCAATTTTATGGCAAATGGCCATTTTTGCGATTGTTCGGCATGCAGGAGCCAGCTTCAGTTATATTCTCGATATTAAATTTTTTAATGCATTTGCGCATGTTGCGCAAATTTCGTTGGCTCGTCCGCCCTGATAGTCCCTGCTACAAACTGGCTCACATTTTCAGTTTGGTAAGAGTGAAATGTTAATAAACTGTTCTATAAAATGTTTCTGATTTTCGCTTATAGGTATGTATGAATGGTTGGGTGTGGTCAACTATATTTCATACAAGGGACTTTCCTTTGACCGAGCTGATGGACTACGCTTTTGCTTACTCCATTGTACTGTGCACATTGTATTGCATGGTCATGCGTATGCTCCATCGTTATTCTCTCTTTCTGCGCGGCGTCATCACCTTGGCATTTGCATCTTACTATATCAACTATTTTGCCTACTTGAGTGTTGGCAAATTTAACTACTCCTTTAATATGAAAGTGAACATTGTTACGGGCGTACTATCAGCAGTGGGCTGGTTTGTTTGGTGTCATCGAGTGAGTTATCGTCGGCCTTATTATAAGCGCATACTACGCTTTTATGTTCTATTCGCACTAGCAATGAGCCTAGAACTACTTGATTTTCCGCCTATATTATGGGTATTGGATGCTCACTCGCTATGGCATTTAGCGACGGTTCCTTTGGTTTCACTGTACTACGAGTGAGTGTAAAAAAACATCAATATCTTCAAGATTTCTTTTTAAACACTTAACTTGCAGCTTTATGATAGAGGATTGTCAGACACTGCGCAAAGAAAAGGCTGTATCAGAAGCGTATTCATACTTTAATAAGGATATTTAATCGTACATTTACTTGTATTGTATATTAAATTTAAAACAAATTTATTATGCTACATTTGACCACATTGTGATATAGTTACGGGGAGTTTGGGCTTATTGTTGGGTCCCGTGGGCACATTCTCAATTTTACGCATTATTAAGAGTCCATCTAGGACGCGTCCAAAGACAACATGTTTGCCATCCAAAAAGTTACACCTTGCACAGGTAATGAAAAACTGGCAGCCATTCGTGTCTCTGCCGCTGTTTGCCATGGCCAGTAAGCCGGGTGAGTCATGCTTAAGCGTAAAATTCTCATCTGCATATGTGTTGCCATAAATGCTTGTTACGCCCGTACCATCGCCCTGAACAAAGTCACCGCCTTGTATCATAAAGTCCTTAATAACGCGGTGAAAACTGGCACCTTTGTAGCCTATTGGCACGCCATCGGGTCGATATTCGCCTGTGCAGAACTGTCGAAAGTTTTCTGCGGTTCGAGGAACAGTTTCGGCAAACAGCTCAAAAATCATGCGTCCAATTTCCTATTTAAATAAAATATATGTATGTTATTAATTGTTATGTTTCATTGTTATCAACTCACCGTTGTGCCCACGGCAATGTCAAAGAAAACGACAGGATTGTTTGAGCTACGTAGTTGCGATTGTATTTGATTCCAGTTTGGCATTTTTAAAATCAAATAATATAAAATGTAAACGTTTATCTATAAAATCCGCGAATTGTCGTTTGTTTACGTTTCCTGTAGGTATATATTAATGAATCGATTAGATAGGTTACACTCCTGTTTAAGATATCGATATATTAAAGAGCCGGCTATCGCATTCGTCGTGCAGCTGTTCTCGCACACATGAGGCTGATTACTTTTTTAGAAATGTGTTCGTTATCTACCTACGATTTGCTCAATTTATAATTTCTCGATTTATAAATAAGTACAGCTGGTAAATTATAAAATCTCATCTGTATGCGGTCAACACACGGGGTAAGTTCGTATGTGTAGTTATTATTATTATGCCCTGGAAATATTTTGTTGTGAGTTGTGAAATCCAAAACAGGAAACAACTGTGGCTTCGTCTATAAAGCAATGTGTATCACTCCGTTTTAGTGTTTGGACCAGGCATGCCCAGACCATATAATGGATTTGTGCAAAAGTATGTAACAGGCAGAAGGTCGCTTCTACGACCCCATAAAGTATATACAGTTTGCCCAGGAACTGTTTCCCCCTAGTGAAAAATGTTGATATTTTCAATTTAGAGATAGAGGGTCACACTGGTTGTTCTTATTAATTTTTTTGTTTATTTTTTATAAGTTATTCAGTTAATTATCTCTTAAACCTTTGAAACAAAACTTAAAAAATATAAACATTAACAAAGCGAGTGCATGCCCTGCGTAAATAGTTTGCCAGCCTCGCGTGCTATTTTTGGGCGCCGTGCTGTTTAGATCATAAAGACCAAGTAGTGAATAAATGAAACCATTGAGGACAAAGCATGCCGGTGTTGTTGGATATTCCTCGTACCTGTTTAAGCAAAATGATAATGGATAAATAATGAACAAATGGCGTTTAAAATTTGTAATTGCTTCTTCACTTACCAGTAATATTTTTCCATAAATTGCGCCTGAACGCCGCCATCGAGAGAATTTATGCGATATGGCTGCAGGCCCAGAGATGCTGCTTTTAGGTAACGCACATCTCCACCAGAATGCCGGCGGCGCGTGCTAGCACTGATATAGCACTCCAGATTTTGGATATGAACTCTCCTAATCCCTAGGCATACATACCAATGAAAACAATGATATGAAACCATTAAGCATTGGTACACTTACGTATGTGTATGTCTGTCAGCCCGACCGTCTGTATGGTCAGAGTTAAGGATATCTTCTAGTCGAGCTTACTCGACTAGAGCCTTCTTACTTGTTTATCTTGTGTTTTTGCAATTGGTTCGAAGCTGGTAAATAAATAAACAGTGAGTGACAGTTTATTTCTTGTGGTTTCAAGAAAAAAATAATAGAATGTGATATAAAGTTTAAACTAAGAAAAAGCGAAAAATTCTTAAACACCACTATATGTGATGTTAAGTCACATTTAAAAAAGGGACTTTATTTCGTGCTAAAAAATATTTATAGCTAATGTTTATACATAGGTCATAATGTATTTGATGTAGTCTTAACAATCTTAAATATTTGGCAATCCCAGTCCAATTGCTCTTATTCTTCTTATAACAACTGCTGTCTGTTCGTCGATCGAACGCGTCGATCTCAGAAGCTATAACGGCTACAGACACTAGGTTTTGGATATCAGCTATCGTAATTCCCGCAACACAAGTTTGTTTCAAACTTTCGACAATTTTTCGGGTATCCGGTATGAAAATAAAATCAGCAACAATAAAATATTAAATTGTAAAAATTTAAAAATGTAGGAAATGTAGAATATAATTAAAATCTGTGAACGTTTTTATTAAAATGGATTGAGAAACACCGGAGATATGGAAGATTGGAGTGCAGGTATGACCATATGTGTAAGATCAAGGTTTAAAGGTATCATAAGAAGAAGAATTTGCTGCAGAGTATATGAAAATTATCTCTCTTTTTTGGATACCTCGGTCTTAAAGGTATGCCTTGTTATACCTTGCAAAAGGACGATTTAATACAAATTTCCTGAAATATTATAGACTTTTAAAGTGTCATAATTAAGTTTCAGTTAGTCGCTATTAGTTGCTTGCGTGCAATAAATTTATTTTGGTGTCCTCCTTCGCTTTTATTAATTGATCGAAATCTTTAAGCTTCTAATGAAAGTCAAAAATAAAAAAATGCCTTTAGTTTAGGTTGATTTATATAAATATATTTTATAAACAAATGCGCATATGAAATTCTAAGTAATGTTTATGTTTATAAATAAATGGATTCTTTTTTGTTTATGAGGGCTTTTACTTATTATGCAATGCATACAATATTATCATATTATTATTATCGTTTGGGGATATGAACCCAACAAGAAATAAAATTAAATTCAGCAGCGCAACTTAAAAACTATATAAATATGTACTTAAATTCAATTAAGCAAATGTAAATCAACCGATGCTTAGGTGCAGGCCTCATTTTAGCTCGTTTATAATAACGATAAAAAAATACTTCTTAATTGCTCGCCTCATCCGTATCTATGTCGGAAATGTCATTCAGCTTTGTTGAATTATTATTATGATTATTGTTCTTTTGATTCTTTTCGGTTGCTTGCTGAAAACTTAGCTGTATAGTTTTGGGATCCACAACCAAAATTGGTGTACATCCATCCATAAGATGCTCACTTTGACTTTGAAACTGTTCCCGCGAAATGCTGCGAGTAAAGGAAAATCTCAACGATTTTGTTCGCGTCAGCTTCTTCTTGATTGGTGGCTTGCCCGATACAACCGGCTCGGAGCTGGTGCGTTCAGTTTCTGGTGTTGGCGGTGCCGAACTGATTTCCAACTGGGTATCCCTCAATATTTCTTCGGCAAAGTCTTTGATCTGACCCCATGCATCCAGTATATCCTTTTCGGTGGCATGCTCGTACGTAACGCAAAAACGTATCACATATCGTCCATTAAATTTGGCCGGCGTCATATGCATCTTGCCAGAGTGATTGATTTGTGCCAGCAACAGATGATTGGGTTCATCGCCCGTGCTGAAAATAATAATAAAAAAGTTATTTTCTTGCTATTTAAGATTCACAACCTGGTTAAATTTACCGCATGCGAAAGCACACTAGACCCAAATGGACGTCGTTGCGCACCTCAAAGCGTTCGTCTTTGCGCACAAGCATCTCGAATTTCTTGGCCAAGATCATGTGATTGCGTATATACTCCTGCAGTCCCTTAACGCCATAAGTGCGAAAGACAAACCACAATTTCAGCGCACGAAAACGACGACTTAGTGGTATGCCGTAATGTCTGTAGTCCACGCCGTTCATATGTTCATGCCGTAGATACAAGGGATTCACGTTCAAAGCACTTTTCAGTATCATAACGTCGCGTACCCAGAGTGCAGAGGCGTCAAAGTTGGTAAGGAGCAATTTGTTTGGATTCGTATTGAAGGAGTCGGCGTACTCCAGTCCCGCGGAGAATACACGCATTTCGGGCAGAATAAAAGAGTTGCCAGCATAAGCGCCATCCACATGCAACCAAATGCTAGGCAACTGGCGACACACTTTGCCAATCTCGGATATATCATCAAAGGCACAGCCGCCAGTTGTGCCCACTGTTGCAACTACAAAGAATGGAGTCAATCCCGCATTTACATCGTTCCGTATGGCTTGCTCTAGGAGATCCACACGCATGCGTCCATGTTCATCTGCATCAATAATGCGCAGCTTAACTAAAGCCATTTTGGTGGCCTTCTCCACGCTGGAGTGCGCCTCGCGACTCGCATACGCAATCAGATTGGGGAGAAAGACGCTATCGTGGACACTTGTCTGACCCTTCAGTTCACTAATGGCACGGGCACGAGCCGTTATTAACGAAACCAGAACACATTCGGAAGCAGAACCTTGTAATGCACCACCGCCAGTGGTGCCGGGTGCATCAGAGATAAAGGCCTTGGGCAAACCCAAAGCCTTGGCATACCAGTTCATCACAATCGTCTCAAGCTCAGCGGCCGCCGGGCAACTAGCCCAACTGAAACCAATAGATCCAACAGCACTGCTCAGCATATCGCCCAAGACAGATGGAAAGGAGTTGCCGGATGGAAAGTAGGCAAAGAATTTCGGATGATTCCAGTGGACGACGCCTGGCATTATTTTTTGTTCAAAGTCCGCCAGAACATCCTTAAACGATTCTGGCGATTGTGGTGCATCAGCTAGAATATAAATATAAAAGCAGCACATTAATTAACTCTGAAGAGATTCGCGTGTTTGACATTTTCGTTATGACATTCCAACTTGCAGGAGTTCCTAATTTTGGTTTATCAATTATTATGTTCAGTTGATTGAATGTGTACAACTGTGTGGTTAAATACTTTTACCTTTAAACTTTTAAAATTCAATAATTTCAGATGATTGTGGTTGTGTAGGTTTTTGTATATTTTTGTAATTGAAAACAAATTAAAAATATATACTCTGAGAAATGCGATTAAATGTTTTTGCTGATAATATTTTTCTGTGTTAACAACTTTTTAAAATGTTGAAAGTTAAACACGAGAGATCACTGTAGACGTATGTAGTTCGTATATAGTAAATATTTTAGCACCTATAAAACCGGCGCACAGCAATATTTATATTCAATTTGTTATTTTTGGCAACGTGCGGAAAAGATCAAGACAATCCACACTGTATCTACTTTTCTACCTGAGCTCTGTGTTTGCATAATTAATTGATTTGTTTAGTTAAGCTTACATTGTGGTGTTCATCAGACGTAAATATTTAGTTTAACTAACTGCGCGCAATTCGGTTGAAATGTGCTTGAAAATAGAAAAAATCGTATTTCCCAAAAAACTTGATGGCCCAAATAGTGCCCACGCCACAGAGTGAAACAAATTTTTTTATTTATATTTATTTTTTCACGGTTACTATGTGGGTTTGTTGTGGAGAGGTATAAGTCAATTCACATTGTTTGCCTACAATTAGTCAACAATGTGCCACAAGTTTCTCAACAGCCTGTTCAGTTGAGTTGATTTTTTGTACAGATTTTTTTTTTTATTTCATGAATATTTTTTGTGAAATTATACATTTTGACTTTTTTTTCACATATTTTTCAATTTGCTAATTTGTTTAGAAGCTTTTAACTAACTGGTGTTTACAATTCATCACTTGTGCTCATTTTAAGCGATATTCTTAAGAGATCTTCCAGTCTGAATGGCAATATTCTTGTAAACAAAATATTTTTTGCAAATTGTTTTATATTTACGTGAAACCATTCCAAAATACCAAATACTCAAATTTCATTGGTACTTGGTATTTTGTACATCCAAAATTCATACACAATTTGTTTATTCGGAGTTTGAAAATGAAGTAAGTTTTTTCTGTTTACCTGGTAATAGTTTTTTCAAATATCCAGGGTCTAATGTTGGCGCCACATCACGTTTCTCAATATGACTGCTATATTCGCATATGTAGTCAATTACTTCCTTGCCGTATTTGCGAAACTCTTCCACATTCATCTTGCTGTTGATATTTGTATTTATGCTCTTTTGTCTTGTAAATTGATTTAACACTATGTGGATAATTTCTTATTCTTGTATTATTTCTTATTGGTATAAAATTAAAACTTTATTTCACTCTATTCCCGTTGTTGTGTACACTTTAATCCGTATTTATCACGTTGTGCTCGCTGCAGCTTCCTTTGCGCGAATGTCTTAAACTTTGTTACTGCATACGTTTTTATATCAAAAGCCAACGCCTGCTCTCAAGAGCGAGCTTTGCCCTTTCTCTGTATTTCTCCATTTCGTTTATCATTAGCACCAGTGTTGCCACTTTTTTCTCGTCAGATATGCCTTTTTCTGATTAGTACCTGTGCGGTGCTCAAGTTACTTGCAGTGTATTTTGCCGCCATCCCCTTCCCTACCTTCGTCATAGGGATCATTTGGAAAACCCGCTTTGCCAAATAGTTGAGCATCTGTTCATTTGGCGGATTTTACGTTTGTTGGTAAAATCGGTTGAGAAACACCGAAAATATGATCAAACATAGGTACAGTGGTACACTTACATATATGTGTATGTCTATCAGACCGACCAACTGTTCGTATGTATGGTCAAGATCTTCTAGTCGAGCTTACTCGTTTGCTTGTTTTGTATTGTGTTTGCAATAATTATATCATTCAAATTGGTGTTCTTTAATTTACAAGCTGATTCGTGTTTTAAAAATATCGTAACGTAACAGTTAAGCATGAACAATCGAATTAATAATTATATATTGTTTACGTACATTTTAAAATAGCACCATCAAGCTACTTTTTTTACAGGCGAGAAAACAAACCTCATGGTATGCAATTTTTCAAGTAAACATTTTTTTATAACGCATAGAGTTTCCACTAAGTACGTTATAAGATAGTATTTATTGATTCGATAACAGTAACATTTTTTTTTTTATATTTTGGGAAAAGTGGTAAAAACATGCAAAGGAAATAATAGAACTACCTATGCAATGCTTGTAAAAATTGTTATGCTTACCAAATTAAAATGCACAGTAGAGTTTCTACTCTGACTGCCGAAATCTTACCAGTAAAAAAAGTATTTTGGTTGTGGCTATATATTCTTAGAAATTGGGTTAATTAATAAATTGTTATAAAGTTAGTTGGAGAAAATCAACATACTACTTGAATTTTTGGTGCATAGGTTTTATTAAATAATCCCAGAAAATAAATTATGGAAAGTCAATTTTGGTGGGAATATAGCTAACATATAGGTGATATCTTCCTAAGATCTACAAAACATCTTACACTAGCACCCTGCCACCCCTGTACTTCCACTTTGCTAGCAGATTCTTCAATACTCGGATGCATCTGACTACAAGATTGTTATTTTCCCATAATTTTGTTATTATTATTCGGTTACACCAAATGTATAGTAGGTCGGTGGTTACACTTATTACCGATTTTAACATTATTATATGTATTTATTATTTTTATTGGCAGTGCTGCTTTGAACATGAAAATTTGCTAATTTCCCAGCTCCATCGGTTTCAGTTTACATCTCCTAATTACTTTGGTGTGGAGACGCTTATTTTTTTTTGTTTTGAACCTCATTGAGCGGAACTTTTTGGTATTGCACAAATGTCCAACTATTGGAGAACGGGTCTGGAATATAACGTAATATATAATATATACAAAAAGTGTCTAAAAAATTCTCACCTGAGTATTTAACGACGGTTGTCAGATGCTTTATTTGTTATGTTTGTGTTTTTTTTTGTGTCGACGGGGAATTACTTTAGGCACATGGGCAAATGTGTGAATACAAACGTTGGTCCAAAATGTTAAAAGTTAACAAGACAAGCTCTCGTTCAAGTTGGATACTTCTATACCAGTTAGTGTCAAATGAATGGTATAATAATTCTATTTAAGCCTGAGTTTCCGGACTCGCACCTTAGTATGCAAATTCAATCAGACGGCATTTTCAAACAAACATTTTTCCGTGCGCTTTGCTGATTCATTTGCGCACGCGTCTTGGTGGGCAAAGTGCGGTCTCTACAAGATATTGACAGAGCATGACTTGACGAATTTAATGGCTTGGCCTGACGATCTGCCGTGTCGGCTCTCTTGCTCTTCGCAAAACTTTCATTCACAAGCAATGGGCATTCGGATGACGTCGTTCTATAAATAAATTTCATATTCAGTTTATGCGGTCACACTTCAAAATTTGGTCAACACCCAAGCGCGGCGACCATCCGCCTTAAACACATACACATACATACGTATATACTTGTACATGGTGCCTGGCACTAGCGCATGGCATCTATTTGCAAGTTTCGCTGCGTCTATTATGTAGTTGGTACGGTTAAAATCCGATACATTTGAAAATTGTGGGTCATCTTATGAAATATTTTGGGTTCTTCTCTGTATTCGCTTTCGTCATTGTCAAACTGGTTGGCAACACACACAACGACACGTTCTTCCACTCTACTTTGTGTACTTTACCAAAACATTAGTATGACATTTCATTAGTTTCGTTTCTAACAATAAATTGCAGATATATGACGATATAATTATTTGTTTCGTTAGATTTCATATTAATTGGCGCCAGAATCTATAAAATAAATTTGCTTGTTAATTAAATCTGTAACGCTTGCTCCTAATATGATTTTTAAAGATCTCTAAAACACGAATGCATTTTAGAGAATTTTCTTCTTGGACTTTTGTTATCGGCGTGAAAAACATTTTTGAGTGGAGGTTATTGTTATTTATGTTTTCGTTAAGGTCTTTGTACTTACCTAGCTCGCATGTTGAATTTGGTATAAGAAAGTATCCATAAAATTATTGATGGTACAAAAATATTGGTTTTTTAAATGAACAACTTAAAATTTAGTACAATCCGATTAACCTAAATATCAAAATAAGTTCAAATTTGGATCATCTGGATCATGGAGCTTGATTCGGAAAGCAGAACATTTTTTATTTAAGAATATTTCGCTTATTTAATAGGTTTTATTATTCTTCCGTCATTAGACTTTCACCTCCTATATATAGTTTATTATTACGGTCAATCGGCGACAGAGTTTTATTAGAATATATATAGGCTTGACATAAAACTCAGCATAAATAATTCAAATATACAATAATACAGTTGAAACTTAAAATGTCAAATAACTAATTGATTTTAGTGCTCTAAAAGATTACAATGCGTCTAGACTTATGGTGTCTCTATATATATACTCTTGTAAGTCTGTTCGTTGATGCTAGTCTTGGTAAAAATTCTATGGACAAACTTGGTTATCATGATTACAGTGATATTGTGCGTGATTTAATTAAGAACTGGGAGTCACCAATTGTGTATCTCCGCCAGCTAGGCTACTTGCCCAGTGATTATGAGGATACATCAAAAATAAAACAAAATTTAGATGCACTAGTGGGTCGCATCGAAGAAAACGTTCAGTTTGCAGCCCAAGCCGACGAAATCAAGTTCAAGGAGCCAAAAGTTAAAAAGAAGCGATCGAGTTTGAAATATCGACAAAGTGAGACAATTGGCAACCAAAATGTTAACTATCCCAATGTGGATCAGATAATGAAGATGGCACAACAGTATAGGAAACTATTGCAAAAACATCAGCAGGTAGTACAAGAGCAAAACAATGCGGAGCAGAATTCAAATGTTGAAATGATGCAGCATCTGGGTGAAAGAACAAGTGTGCATCCAGCGCAGGCCAAAGTTGCAGTCAAGCCAGTGGAAAGTGTTAAATTTGCTTTCAAACCATTGTCACCAATGGGCTCAACAGCTTTGTTACAGCTTTTAAGTAGTAATGCTGTTGTAAAACCAACAAATATGCTGACCAGTAATTCAAATGAAGTATCTAGAACTGTGGACAACAGCGCGTTGAGTATGTATGGCAAATTATTTAAATCTAATGTTAACACCGATAATCATTCGCGTAAATTTAGTCGCCAGAATGAGGCGCAATCTTCAAACTACGTTGAGCCACCGATTGAAGCACCGCAATATCTAAATTGGGATATCTCTAACAAACGACTCAAACAGATCTCGCCGTATGCCAAGGATGTGTATGTAGATAAGCTGGTGCAGGTCTTTGTTAAGAAACAAAAAGCACTTGATATACTACAAAGCGAACGAAAGGACGATACCTCAACTCGATAAATTTTGAATCTCAGACAAATATTTCACGTTCCATAATTGGTATTCAATAAGTTGTGTTTATTTGTATTCACTCATACCTGACTCATAATCTGCTAAATACGACGTCATATCCGCGTCATCATAGAATTCGTGTACGCTTACCGTAATCGTAAAAATTATGTTTTGTTTATATACTACGAGACGTAAAAATCACATAACTAATTCAGATATATACTTTTGTGTGCATTAATGATAATGTCTTTGATCGTAATAACAGGTGCTGTAGTCTAAAATAACGAGATGCCTCAACGTAAGTAAGAAAGGCTATAAATTACATTAAATAAGTAAGGCGAATGTATTAGTGCGATTTTGACATCTGTTCTATAATTATCAAGCGTTTCATTGTTCACGTAATTTAGAATATTTTCAGTACTTGGTTTTGTTTCTTAATTAAACCAAACAATAATATTTCTTTTAAAAACGAACGCATATATAAAAGATGTTTGTCGATCAATTTCGATGTTTAAATTTAAGGCAGCTGTCACAAAGGTTATTTAGAAGAACATGCAGTCGCGAAGTAAGAATGGGAGAGTGGCTTTAGAGTCTAAAGTTTAGACGGACGAACTGTCTAAAATAATAATATAGACTTAACCTTTGGTTTTTTTTTAAATTATTAAGTTAATGAAACTGTTAATTAAGTATAAATACTATATATCTATAATTTTTGCTGATTTCATGCTTTTCTAACCAAAGATTTATGTTATGTTCAAATTTTGATGACATAAAAATTCTTACTATATTATATTATATTTATTTATTATATTTACTTCACACACCATAAATCGAATGCAATGTTCCCAGATTCTTCAACTAAATTAGAAATACATTCCTTCATAAAACAAAACAAGATAATACATCGTTTAAAATCAACAAATGAAAATAATTGTAAACGGTGCATAATAGAGTTTTTATTATTTTTTGAACATCATAAATAGAGCTATTGAGTAACAATAAATTTTTGAGATGACAGGTAAACTCTAAATAGTTATTAATTACTACATAAGTTAGTATCTTGTATAAGTCATTTTTGAGGAGAGATCGTATTCAGTAAATTGGTCTAGAGTTCAAATAATCGCCACAATTACATGTGAAGCGCACATTAAATATTTTAGCATATTTTGGATTTTTAAAATTTGTTTTTTTTGTTTTATTTGGCTGTAAACAGTTAATTTTGATTATCTCTATACGAAGATGACTTTCGAAGCACCTGCTGTTGTTGTTGTTGCTCATTCATAACACACGATTCGTTCTCTGGCGAGGAGCCAGCGCCGGAATTTCGACGTGAAGACGTTGGGCGCACATGGGTGTCCAGGTGTCGGAAACTGTTGCAGGGAACGGTTAAATTTAATTATCAATAATTTTTGTTACCACACAGAGTGTGTATAATTGTTTAAAAAAATTAAATCTAGAGTTCACAGCAATAAACCAAAAAAGATCGACTAATTATGAAGAAATTAAGATGATTCGCCTATGGCGTACTAAATATTAGAATATTATATTTCAATATCATCGATATTTTTTACCCAGTATTTTTAGGCTTTCTTGCTAATGAATGTAGGAAATATATGGTTTTATCAATTTTATTGACAAGGTTTTTTAAAGGGGCTTACCTTTGGTATAAGAAATAAAAATAAAACTATCGACGCTGTTGCCGATGCTTTTTTCAGTGATGAATACGATTTAAACAAAAAATTGTTCTGTATTTGTAGTTCGTGTTTAGCGAAATCTAATATCTAGTTTCTAAAACGTGTGTGTTCTTTTAATTTACCGTATTGAGCAATTGTTGCCTTTATCTTCGTTATTACTATTGAAAAGAAAAGCCAGGGGCCAAGATATCCAGGAGTTGTGATCCATGGAGCTTTGTGTGCGTATTATTGGAGCACTGCCTCGACTAACCACGGGCGAGGGTAGCTCCATGGATAACTTCGGTGTGCCTGCCTTATTGATAGCCGGATTATAAATCTTTGGATCACTGACCATCCGCACAAAAAAGGATCGCTTTTGCGCTAGTGTATCTTGTTTCTTGCGATTGATGATTTCGGTGATCTCGTCATGTTGCTCCTTCTCCAAAAGCTCGGTGGCAAAGTCCACAATGGTATCCCATGCATAGTCAATATCCTCAGCAGTGGCATTTTGTGCCACGGCACAGAACCTTATTATATAACGTTCATTTACGCTTGCCGGGACCATGTGCAGTTTTCCAGATTCATTAATGGAGCTCAGCAGTTTTTCATTGAGCTTGTCACTGCCCTTAAGACGAAAGCAAACCAGTCCCAACTGAAAATCACAAACAAAAAAATATTTTCGCTGTGGTTCAATTTCAAACAACACAATTAATTTGAAGCTCTAATTGCGTATTCGTAATTTGTCTGTTTTATTACGTGATTTAAAAAGAATAAAAGGCCAACTGAATTTAGAGCTTTGAAACTGGCCTTAATGCGTCATATACTAAACTTAACATTCCAAGTACAATTAATGAATGATATTGTTGATAGATTAAACATTTTTGATAAGAGACTTTTATTTTTTCTCTATATTTTCTTTGTTTTAAATTTGTTTGTTTTGTTAACTAAATCGAGATAATTCATGCAAAGATGCAGCATTTGACATACAAGATCGCACGTTTGATTTTCATTAGTTATTTGAAAATAATTTACTAAACTTTCGCGAAAATAGATTGAGCAAATTCATAATTGTATCCACACAAAAAAAAGTATGAAAAAACAGTTGCCACAACAAAATCACCGCTAACCACAATATAAAACTGGTTGTGTATACAAACAAAAAAAGTGCTTTGAACTCGTCAAATGATTAATTGTTGTAAAAGGCACAGTTCGAAATTGAATTTCGGGCGTATTAAATTTAACTCACCTTGACTTGATTACAGATCTCAAAACGTTTATCTTTGAGCACCAGCTCTTCAAAACGTTTGGCCAGTTTGATATGGTGACGTATATAATGCTGAAGTCCGGATATGCCATATGAACGTAAAACAAACCTTAAAATATTCAACTTATTAAATCAGTACGCAAACTAACACAGAAAAGAAATTATGAATTGAATCGATATTTGGAATATCATGCACATCTTTTGACATATATAATACCTTTGATATAAGAGTATAAAAAGTAGAAAATGTGAAAGTCTGGATATTTTCCGAAGCCATCTTCAGTATCTATATTGTGTATTATTGGCGTAACTAATAAATATTACTTTTTCTAAAATAAATAAAAAAAAACCGGCTTATATAAAAAGTGATTGGCAAACAGTTTATAAGGAAAATCAAAGCTGATTAGAGTTTGGTACAAATCCAATATATTTTAAACAAATAAAGTTTGGCGTTTTTTATGCGTACAAAAAAATTATAAATTCGATGAACTCGTATGTCGTTAAATAAAAATTTTAAAGTTTATGACGGAAATCTAACCATTTTACCACTTGATTGATTCTAAGTAGCAGAATAAAGATGAATCCAAGTTTCAATACTTTCGCGGAAATGTGCCCATATAATTTAACTGTAATTATCTAGTTTTAAGAAAGAAACTGAAAAAAATCTTCAAGTCAATTGTACTAATAGAATGCAATTATACAATGCAGTTTTGAAAATATCTTTTTCGTAATGTTAAACAGAGATTAAAAAATTACGTACGTTGAGATGTGCTTTTTTATACCTTTAATCCATACAGTAGGTAAAAAGTGCATAATAGTTTTGTGCAAACGTGGTCAACAGAAAGATATAAGCTAGAGACTTAATTTTTAAAACAAATTATCGATAACTTTTCCGGTTTACGATATACACATGTAATCGATAACAAAAAATATTGAATTTAGAAAACTTGGAAATAGTTGTTGAGATACATCGAAGATTTGAAAGATTAAAATTTAAATTTATAAATTAAAGCTAAAATAGTAAAGATCTGTGAAATTTAGATAATATAGATTGAAGATTAATCATCAAGCATATCAAGGCTTGTGGTTTAGCGTATCTTCAGGTCGAGCTTACTCGACTCTTATTTTTGTTTTTTCAACTAAATCGCAAGTAAATAACGGCACAGGCTTTATGTCAAGTATACTCAAAGCTAAGCAACAAGTTTAGCACACTCAAAAAGCCAATATATTTGACAAAGTTATTCACGCCTGACACTCAAGGGTCTGTTTTCGTAGATGGTTTCCATTCCTTGTTTTTCGAACGCTACATACCACAGTTTCAATGAACGAAAACGACGGCTGAGTGGAACTCCCCAATGACGATAGTCGATGGCCGCGTCCGAGTAGCCGTGTTTGAGATACAGTGGATCCACGACCAGTGCTGATGTCAGACGGATGCGATCGCGAACCCAAAGCGTCGAGCAGTCAAAGTTGGTCAGTAGCCATTTGTTGGGATTCGTATTGAATGAGTCAGCATATTCGATTCCCTGTTTGCGGGGAGCATTAGCGTTTATTAGTATACTGAGCTGTTAGATAAATGGCATACATAAAATAGTGTATATGTACATACAAAAAAAGTTATGGATGGACAAAGTTTGCTTGATGAAGTAATAAGCAATCGTTTACAGAATTGAATAAAATGCTTCATAGTAAAATAAATAAGCGAATCGCAACTTAACTAAACTAATTTTGAAATGTGATTGTTTTTTTTTTTAATATTAATAAAATTAGTACAAAAAAAAACAAGTTACCAAGCTTTCTTCGGCATGCTATATATACACTTTTAAGAAAGCGTACTTGTTTAACAGTACAAGACCTTGAATTTGCATATTCTAATCTAAAGAAGACATTGATCCATAAAAAATATATTAAACTCTGAGGGACCAGTTTGCATAGAAACAGACGGACTCAGCTCACAAAGCTAATTATACATTTGTATGTATATTCAAATAGTTTCGAATATGTTTTAAAAACTTCATGACAAAATAATAATATACATTCCAAGTGTATCAAAAAATAGTTTGTCCAAACTTTCTAGAACAATTTTACACAAAGTTTTCTTTTAATAATCCACCTTGTTAGTCTTAAAAGTAAGATTTTGTTTAAATTATTAAAGCTCTTTTGAAAGATTTAACAAACATTACGTAACAAACATTCTGCTTTAAGAAGTTTCTATTTGAGCTTTTACCTTAAGCAGTGGCTTCAGTTCGGGACATATGAAGCTATTGCCTGCATAGGCCGCATCCACATGCAGCCAAACGCAGGGAAACTTTTTGAGCTCGTGTCCAATTTCAGGTAGGTTATCGAATGAACAGGAGCCGGTAGTGCCCAGTGTGGTAGACACAAAGAACGGCACCAGACCCTGCAGCTCATCCTCCTCCATGGCCTCACAAATGGTCTGTCCTCGCAGGCTGGCATTCTCATCTGGCTCAAGAATGCGCAGCTTTACAAAACATATCATTGCTGCCTTCTCCACACAGCTGTGCGCTTCTTTAGAGCAATACGCCATGAGTTTAGACAGCAAATGGCCCTCCTCGACGAACGGATGTTGCGCTTTGAGACGTTTTAGTGCTTGTGCACGTGCCGCCAGCATTGTGACTAGCACACACTCCGAGGCGGATGTCTATGGCATCAATGTCAACTATAAACTATATGCACAATTATAGACGTCTTTGTTTACCTGTATAACGCCGCCGCCAGTGCTGCCCTCACGGAGTGCTAGAAAGTGTTCCGGCAACCCAATGGCCTTGCCCAGCCAGTCCAGTACAATCGTCTCCAGCTCAGTGCAGGCGGGACTGGCTGCCCATGAGAAACCAATGCAACCAATACCATCGCCCAGCATGTCGCCCAGTATTGACGGAAACGAGTTTCCCGCCGGAAAGTAAGCATGAAATCTCGGATGCTGCCAGTGCGTTACTCCAGGCATTATTTTATCCTCAACATCATTCATTATTTGATCCCAATCCTCCGGCTCCTGTGGCGCCTCAGCTGTGTGTTACACATACAAATACATAAATGATTAACTGAATTTGGCCTCAGTTGAGAAACAATAATGTTCGATTTAAATTGGATTTACAATCCAATTGCGAAATACACATTTTTTTGTTAATAACCTTTTAATTTTAACAAATTGTGGTAAATTTAACGCTCTTACCAATACTAACTTTAAATGAAAACAATAAGTATTTTGTTCGGGCAAAAATACATTTCTAAGATACATAGGTACTTACTTGGTAAAAGATGCCTTAGATATCCGGGTTCCACGCTGGGAGTAACGCGTCGTTCGCCCAAGGTTTCCAGATAATTGCAAATGTATTCAACCATTTCCATGCCACGTTTTCGAAATTCATTGCTATCCATTTTCTATCTTTATCCTTGATATTGTAAAACTTAAGTTGTAAACATGTTATTGAAATTCAGTATAAGAATAAATATATTTCGTAGTGTTGACATTGACGGATATTTAAAATCTTATATAATAACACACATATTAAATACCATTATGTCCTTTTTACCCATTTCATGAGTTAAGTTTCATAATTTTAGTATTTATATAAAATTAAATTATTTGATTAAAATGAAATTACCCTTAAAATACCTAAAAAAAAAAAGGGTATAATGGTTTTGTGCATAAGTATGTAACAGGCAGAAGGCATAGCAAGTTTTTTTTTTAATTACATACATGTAATCGATAACAAAAATAATCTTGAATGTCGAAAACTTAAAAATGAGGATTGAAACTATTAACAAAATAATTAACATCTAAGCTTTTTAATTTTCTGTTTTGTAGTTTATAGTTTATTTACACAGCACATAAAGTGTTAAATCAAACAGCAATGTTCACTTACGTTTCTCTAAAAAATTTAGTTTGTTTTAATTTACAATGTTGCTTGGGAAAAATTGTGACATAAATAAACTGCAGAGCCTTGAACCGTATTTTCTTTTTAATTTAATTGGCGCCAAAACAAGAAGGTGCTGGTACGATAATTAACCGCAATTGTAAATGCTTTGCACTGGTTCACACAAATGGTGTTGATTGACACTTTCTTAGTTTATGATGAGCAGCATAAATGGCCTGTTGCAATATACTTCCACTTACTGCTAGCCAAGTCGTTATGGCGGTGAATGTCAACTGTTGGCCGCGGCTTGCAAACCTCATCTGATCCTGTATCTGCCGTTTATCCAAGAGCTAACCTCCGTTGTTCGGTTTTCTGGTTTTCCGTCTTTCCGGTTGTCATGTGCCGCAGCAGCTGCCTGTTGGCATGTCTAATGAATGCATACTTCAACAGTTAAAGACTGTGGTGTGGGTAGATGATGTGGCATCTGGGGTGCAAATAAATGAAATATTTCCATCGCACAGTGGCAGCTATGTTAAAAAAGGCATAAATAATTTGTAAAAACATAATCTCTAAAAGAAAACAGTTGTAAGGTGTATCGACAAGTTTAGCAATCAATCGATTTTTATTTACATTGGTAATAAATATTCCAAAAATTAAAGATTAAACATTTTCTGAATTTTGTTCCGTAATAAATTTAAATTGAATTAAATAAAATAGTATCTATTAGTTCACTGATAAAATAATAAATCTAATTTCTTTAGCAATATTTTGTAACATAGCCGCAATAGCACAAATCATTTATAGCTAACCCCTGTTTCTATATAAACTTGAGTATGAGTATTGTTAAATACGTGCGTGTGTACGGAATATGCCGCATTGCTAGGAAACATTTGGGACAAGATCCCAACTTCGACTTACGCAATATTCAATTTATAAAAATGTTAAAATGTCTTACATAAAGCGTTTTTACAGCCCTTTAAGCAAATTTATGTAATGTACTTAACAAAATGTATTTAATTTTCATTTAAAGTACGTGTTTTTGTATTGCCACCAGACAAGACCAAATAGCCACAATCCCACGCAAACACACTCATCTAAGAGAATAATGCGTCAAAACGTAAGGAGGCATTTTTTGTTTTCTAACTGTTGTGCCACATACGGTTTATTAATAACATCCGCATCAAATAGAATTACACAGAACAACAAAATACACAAGTAGTTTACGATTCGAAAACAAAGTAATTGAAATATGAAATAATTTAATGAAATATATTTTTTAACCGCTTTTTATTTTACTTTAGAATGTTATATTAAAATAGACTCATTGCTTGATTCTATTTAGAACACTTTAGCTATTTAACCGCTTGAATTCACAATAACTTAATTATAACTTTTTATCTATTTGTTTTATAGAATAGTTGAAATTTTAAACCGTTAAGTCCCGATTTATTTGATTTTTGTTGTAAGAAATTCTCTAATATCAAAATGAACGCAAGATTGATTAAGATAAAAAAAACATAAGAAGAGTCATCGGTAACTTTAGTTATTCATATGGATGACGAGTCTCACAATTATCTCAACAAAAATTGGGCTTAGTTAGCTTACATTTTGACTATAAGAATTAAAAGAAAAAAAAAATTGTTTGCCTGTTGCGCAGTGTTATTGCACGTAACGAAAAGAATGGCGACGATGCCATAGTTCATAATGATCTTCCCTGAAACGATGATGATATCGATGACTTTCTCAACGGGACAGAGTCAGAGCCAGAGCCAGTGCCTGTCATTTGGTATTTCGAAGGCGTTCCTCGGAACATTCCAAAAGCGACGACCAACCAAGTTCCCTTTACATTTAATTTTTTCGATTTCTGCATTTAATATTAGAATTGTCTGCGTTTTCATCTTTCAATACATGCGATTTAATTGTCGGTATATATATATATAAATATATATATTTGTGTGTGTGTGTGTGTGGTGGAACTGGGGTCGTAACAGGCAGCAACCCACAATCGCAGCTTTGTGAAAAGGTCATTATTAAACTTTCATTGCTGCTGTCGAACTCAGTGAGCTCTCCTCTCTGGCTGTTCTATGAAATTTTGTTTAACTTCAACAAGTGGCATGCTTCGTTTCGTGATGGCATGAAGAAAAGTTTGTATATGTGTGTACGTGTGAGTGTGGGTGCAACTTGGTTGCTCGCATGTTGTATTCTTGCTCGTTGTCATCCTTGTTGTCTAGAGAGCCCGACACCAACAGAATTTTATTTAATGGAAATTTCTGCTTCAGCCGTGCGCATTTAATTGCTGGAGATATGCTTTCTTTATTGACTCTTGCTTGAAGTCCTCTTCATGAGCAAATTCACAATGACTGTAAAGGAAACGTGAAAACACTTTCACTTCCGAAATCTTTCATTACTTTGCTTTTGGAAAAAATTTTACAGATGGTTTTGTATTTTTCTTAAAAGATCGTTAACAAATTAAAAAAAAATTATGATATACAATTATTACACAGAAACATCTTTTTATATACTTGTACCTTTATTTAAAATGTGAAGACGATGAGAAGATTTAATATTTAATAATTACTGGCCGACGATAAATTGAAAAAATCTAAAATGCAGGGTTTAACAGAATGAGGCAACCTGAACATTAAATTTATTTCCTTCTATGATTTCGTGGCAATAACAGCGGAAGAGGATGGGATTCTTCTTTCAAGCGTAATGCTAGTACATAGAAGAACTAGATGCATATTCTGGTTAAGTGTTGTAAACGCTTTGGGGCATACATAAATACGTAAACTAATCAAATGGCTCAGGTAATTGGCTTGTCAAATGCTTTTAGGCTTACAAAATGATGAACTACCGCAAGGGCGAGAACGTGGAAGAGAAGCTTAGCAAAACGGACTTACCCTTTGAGAACTGCATGCCAAAGATACAGAAGGATTTTCTATGGATGCATGTTAGTAATAGCTAATGGATCAAACCATAGCCCAGAAAAGCACATTTCAATTCCTATTAATAGGTCAAGGGCGGTACCAAGGTCAGCAATGTCATTGAATTTGCTCAGTCGGCGCTGGACAAGGGCGAATACCGTAGTGTGGTGTGGAGTGGTTCGGGCGGTGGTGTTGTTAAGACCATATCTTGTGCAGAGATACTTAAACGCAGTCATCCGCTTTATCAAGTAACACGTATGGGTTATACAAAGTAAGTTCGTGGTGTGATAAACTTTGAAGGTTCTTTAATAATATTGTTTGCCGGTAGCGTTAAGGAGCACTGGAAGCCACAGATGGATGGCCTGGATGAACTTGTTGTCACACGCCAAATACCCACTTTACACATACTCATGAGCCTGGAGGAGCTGCCAGATAGCATCGAAGGGTTTGTAACAATGCAATAAGTTGGCAAATATAATTAATTGTTTCTCATATTTTGTATACTTTTAGACTGCAAAAACCCAATAAAAAATGCGATTTTTGGCAGCATGATGAGCCATCTACTTCTACAGAATCTACTTCTACAGCTGCTTCAGGTGGATTCACAACTAAACGTCCTAGGTTTGAGCGCAATAGGCCACAACATCAACAGCAAAAACAACAACAGCAGCAAAAACAACAAGCGAAGTAAACCAAGCCTGTCCCTATTATTGCTGCTATTACCGGACAAGGCTAACAAAGCTACCCTCCTGTTTATATAAATATATATATATATAAACATACATACATATGTATGTTTATTCATATTAAAGGTAATAGTCCATTAAAGTTAAAGGGAGATCCCAAACCAACTGGTGAAATTGATTATTCTGAATTAATTAGTCGAGCTACTTTTGCAGTTCCATCAGAAATCCTAGTAAATTTGTTACATTTTTACGCAAAGCGGTACGTCCCTCGGTCGGGAGATATACATATGCTTGGGTCCGCAAGTTAACAATTCAGTGCTTGGTATTATTTTGTTGTTGCGGCTGTAAGGCTTATAATAACATGTGAATGTGTTTGAATTTAACATATGCTGTGAAGACATTCTTTGAAAGGTTTTTAAATAATACCTAATGAGTTAACTCCATATAAATATGAAAAAAAAAATCGGTTGAAAAAAAATGTATATTGGACTACTCTCGACTCTGGAAACTGCTGTTAAATAAATTGAAAAAATTAAAGTAATGTGAAACAATTTTTTGATCAGCATCGCAAGCGTCCGATAGTCCGAATATTTTAACTATATTTAACTAGTCCATCAATTTTATTTCAGCTTTAGAGCTGAGACTTTTTTTGTAAATCATTTGTCAAAACAGCTAGATCGGACCACTATATCATAAGTTTCAGCTTGATTGCTTATGGAACTAGTAAGAAACAAACGGACAGACGTTCTACGCTCGCGTTGACTTCTCGTATGAACATACATAGGCGGCCTCACCTTAATCTAAGTAAGTTAAACGTAAAAAAAATTCAAAAATGTTTTAATGCCAATTTGTCTTATGGTATATCACATTTAAAAAAGGAACTTTAATTTTTTTTAAATATTGCCTTAATATAATAATTAGCCAAAAAAACTGAAAACATATCCGAAATACAGGCTTAGCCTTATTCTGAGTCGACTTAAAAAAGTAAAATATTTGGCGTATAAGACCATAATTATGGATGTTAATACTTAGTATGACATCCTTTAGCCTTAAGAACTTCTCTTAACCTATTATTCATGAAAGAAAACAGCTTCTGGGTAGTTTCTGGACCGATTTTGCTCCACTCATCCAGTAGAGCATTTTTAAGACCCGTTTTGTTGGATAGGGGGCAGCTCCAGATGAGGCAGCTCTGCACTATTCGTTTGAGTCATTGTTTTGGTAGAACCGGATAGTACTCCGGATTCCCAGCTTGTCGGAATCGTACTTGTATTGCCCATTATACTCTTAAAAATCACCAAGATCCGGGCACCGGTTAACCACTTACATGCCCATAACATGACACATGCTCCACTGAACTTGACTGTTGTATTTAAGTGTTTGGGGTTCTGCTTAGTATTGGACCTACGCCACACATAAAACGGTCCGTTTGAGCCATAAATGATGAATTTGGACTCGCCTTCAAAGTTGACTATGTGCTCGGAATGCAAATCCTTGCCCAAATGGATTTTGGAGAACGTCATTCCAGTGCCTTTATTTTTTGCACTTATAAAAAGTTTCTTCGGTGGTTCTCGGGCATGAAACATATTCGCAGAACCTCGCGAACAGTGTGCACACTATACTCTTTCCTTATTTCATCCCTCGCTCATCGTTATGGGTGAAAATCGTGTTTGGTGCCATTTTGCCCTTGTCCCCCACGGATAAAGTGCCAAATGATGTTGTGCACAGTTATTGGACTTAGATTGACCATTTCAGATATTCGGCGTTCGGTATATCCGTTTTTGAAGAGTTCCAGGACGACTTTTCGTTCTTCAATGGTGGTCCGTTTGCCTTTGGTCCTTTTTGGCTGATTCCATGCGAGATGCAAGATATAACTGAACTGACTATGAAGGATTAGTCTATTTATACCCATAACCTGCCCATTATATTCGAAACCCGAAAAAAACGGGATTTTATGGCACGCAGGTATCCATAATGTACCTACCCAGAATAAGATGGGACCTGATATTAGGGTAGTTTTTGGTATAAGCCGACCTAACCGGTGGTCAATATATATATATTTATTATATATATATTTAATATATATATATATTTGGGAAATACGGATATGACAGGCATTTAAACTTCTTGCTCTACCTTACTTTAATGAAGGTGAGGCCTACTGTACATACAGTTTGTCAATAGTGTGTTTACACATAGTGAACATGTTTGTAATTTTATCTTTAAAGATATAGGGTCACACTGGTTGTTGTTCTTAATTTTTTATAAGTTATTTAGTTAATTATCTCTATAATCTATGAAACAAAACTTAAAAAACATGTACATTAACAAAGAAACATTACAAAAATACTAACAAAGGCACAAAATTCAACTGTCAATAAAGTGTTTACACAATGTTAATCTTTCTATCAGTTTTTGGTTTTAAACTATAATTAATATTTTGTATGCCCATCGTTGGATTTCATAACCGCTTCAGTCGCCTTTTCATCGATTTTATTAGATTTTTGACATATTCCAATGGAATATTTTGCCATTCCTCCAAGATAGCCTTGAGATAATTCTTATTTGTCGGATGACGCTTGGCAGTGCGTTTTTTCAGATAGGCCCACAGATTTTCAAATAGGTTGAGGTCTGGGATACATATAGCCTTTCTTGGGATTATTGTCCTGGTAAAACTTGTATGTTGGATACCATCATTAATAAATCTAAATTTGTGTGTTCAATATACTTAAATATTGTAGGCCATCCATTGTATTTTCAATGAAGCACAATTCTCTAACTCCTTTGCTCCAGATGCACCCCCAAACCATCACTGACAATTTTCCAAACATAACAATGGGTATAATATTTCTGTTTTCAAGCGCTTTCAACAGCTTGCGCCACACTCTGCTGGGCTCATCATTATAGAAAAGCATAATCTTGGATTCATCACAAAATACCACGTCGTCCCACGTGGATCCTGGCAAAAGTTAAACGTCTTCTAACATGCTCCGCCGACAACAACGGTTTTTTTCAAGCAGCTCGAGATAACAATTCGGTTCTTTTAATGGCTTTTCTGACAGTTTCGCGACATATGGTGATTCGACATTCCGTCTTTATCTCATTGGCAAGCATTCTGGTCGAAATAGTTGGATTTTGGTTGATCTTTCTGACCATAATTTGCTCTGCCCTTGGAGTTTTTGCCCGCGGCCGACCAGTTGAAGGCTTCGTCTCCATCCTACCCTCGTTTTTAACGCGGCTTAAAACGTTGTATACAATTTTCCTGCTAATTGCAAACATTTCTGCAATCTCAGAGGCAGTTTTCCCGATGGTGGAGTTGTAATAAAACAACTGGTTCATGTCGAACGATAACCACTTGCCTTAAAAACCGTCAAAAACTGTACCGATTAAATATAAATTCTATATTGCTAGTATTTTTAATGTTTCTTTGTTAATGTTTATGTTTTTTAAGTTTTGTTTAATAGGTTTAAGAGATAATTAACTGAATAACTTTTAAAAAATAATTAAAAACAACAACCAGTGTAACCCTATATCTTTAAAGTTAAAATAACAAACATGTTCACTATGTGTAAACAATTCCTTGACAAACTGTAAATACTTTATAAAGTCGAAAATGCTTCCTTCTATGCGTTACCCATTTCATCACAAAATTACTATATACTGGTGTTTTACCCTTAAAATCAGAATTTAAGAATTTAGTTACAAGTGGGGGTAAGCCACTTGCTCATCAAATAGGGTACTCAAAATGTAAACACTTGAGTGTGAGGGTAGACGCATCGTATCGTATCACTTAATTGATAAGAGCTGCCGCTAGGCTAAAGTGTAGTATTGTCAAGCTAGCATGTTTATAGTTTATTTACTTGCTTAGATAAACGTGTGAGAACATAATCTGAGCGCGACAATTATATAAATCAGTAACAGCTGAGAGCAGATTTCCAAATATGTATTTTTATTTAGTCAGTGCTAAAAATGTTGCGGCTAGGACGAGTTTTGCGATCGGTTGCATTTCAGCAACAGCGCTGCCAGAGCAGCAATCAAACTCTTGGTGCTGCTGCATTAGGAGATGAGTTGCCCAAACGGTGTGATGTATTAATCATTGGTGGCGGTGGAATGGGCGCCTCCTCTGCCTATTGGCTCAAGTGCAAAGCGCAGCAAAATAAACTAAATGTGCTGGTTGTGGAACGGGATGCGTGTGTGAGTTTTTCAGCAAGCTATTTAAGAAATTTACACAATTATATATGTATGCCATTAAATTGAATCAACAGTATACAAGTGCATCCACTGTGTTGTCAGTGGGCGGGGTGCGGCAACAATTCTCGCTGGCGGAAAATATACAAATGGGATTGTTCGGATACGAGTTCATTTCAAGCTGTCGCAGTTATCTGGGCGATGTTGATCTGAACTTCCAGCCGCATGGTTATCTCACTTTGGCCAGTGTCAACGGTGCTGAAACATTGGCACGCAACTCCAAGCTACAGAATGAGATGGGTGCACATAATGAGCTGCTTGGTCGCGAGGCATTGCGTCGACGGTTTCCTTGGCTGTCCACCGACGACATTGAGCTAGGCTGCTATGGTGTCGACAAGGAAGGTTGGTTTGATCCCTGGGCCCTACTGATGGGCTTCAAGAAGCAGGCACGCACTCTTGGCGCACAGTTTGCCAATGGGGAGGTAATGGGGTTTGAGTGGAATCACACTGGTGCACTCTCTGGTGCGGTGGTTGCCTGTACGGATGGCACCCAGCGCATCGTGCAATTTGATAATTGCGTTTTGGCTGCGGGCGCGCACTCTGGACAGGTGGCGTGTCTGGCTAAGATTGGCACTGGAGAGGATTTGTTGTGTGTGCCGTTGCCCGTTGAGCCGCGCAAGCGTTTTGTTTACGTGTTTAATTCACAGGGTGCAAATTGCCCAGGACTTGCCACACCTTTAACAATTGATCCCAACGGTACGTACTTTAGACGTGATGGATTAGGCGGTAATTTCCTGTGTGGTCGCAGTCCTGAGGATAATGATGAACCAGATTGCGATACATTAGACGTAGATCACAGCTACTTTGAGTCGAATGTTTGGCCAACTTTGGCTAGTCGTGTGCCTGCATTTGAGTCAATTAAAGTGCACAGCAGCTGGGCTGGCTACTATGATCACAATACATTTGATGCAAACGGCATTATTGGTCAACATCCACACTACAAGAATCTGTACATAGCAGCGGGTTTCAGTGGTCACGGCATACAACAGACGCCAGCGGTGGGACGCGCAATAGCTGAGTTAATTTTGGATGGCAAATATAGAACAGTGGATTTGTGTCGATTGGGTTTTGAGCGTTTGGTGACACAGCAGCGCATGCTGGAGGTGAATATTGTGTAAGCTGAAAGCCTGTATTTTATTCTATTGCTATTTCAAATTTTAATATTTTAAATGGTTCTTGTTTGTGTATATAGTTTTTGATAGCAATCTTCACGCATTGGTAGAACTGCGTTCCCTTTATATGTGCATGCATGTATATACATATGTGTGTGTTTTTGGAAGTGTGTACATATAATTTATTTCAATTAAAATTTTTAACATAATCGTTATTATAACATAACGGGATTAAGTGGAAAAAACTGTATAGTTGTCAGAATTTATTTGTTAATTTCATAGAGCATAATACGTATATAATTGTCGATTGCACTACATACACAGAAATTTTCAAATGAGTCTTAATTTACTCTATTACGGCCCACTATTATTTTTTCTTGTTGTATTTAAAAAAAATATAATTATTATATCATTGAACCTAATGCAAGCTATTAGTTAATATATATATATTATTAATATGTTTAAGTGAATTGTGTATGTATGACTGCGTTTTATCTGTCAATTATTTCTTATGCTGTATGGTTTTGTGTTTGTTTCTGTTCTTTGCTGTTGCTGTTTGCTTAGGCCTCACTTTCGCCGGGTGCAGCGTTCTCCTCCTCGTTGATGGGCACAATCAGATTCTCCTTGGACATAAGATTGTATTTTGTTACGAAATGTGTAAATCTGTGGCATAGATACGTCTCCGTCTCGAATTCATCGAAGATGCGACGATGATGAAAATATGCGTGCGAAAAGATGCGATAAACACGCCGACAAACAGAGCCCAGCTTGGTCACCGACGACTCTTTGATGGAAACTCTGTGGGTGAGCATAACACTTGACTCATTATGTGGCAAGTTGCTTTGTGTGAATTATTCAACATACCTGCTTGGAAAATATTTGTTGCTATTGAGCAAACAAGCTGCACCATCTAGTGTGTGGCGCGTATAATCAATAGCGGGGCACTCCTTGGGCGTTTTATGTGCCGCGCATAAGAATATCCATTGATCGGTGGCCGTCATTTGCGTGCACGTCGACGGTGAGCATTGTTTCTGCAGTCGTACAGCCAAACCATTCAATTCCATACAAAACTGCCGCAAATGCTCATACTTCCAAACGCCCTCATCCTGTGCCTCAGGCATTGTCAATATGAGTTCAACATTCGAGGGATCCCGTTTAATCATCTGCTGTATATACTGCTGGACAGCTAATGTGCTGTCCATTTCTTCCAGGGGCTCATCGGGCCAGCGACAGAAATCCTGATTGAGCGAAAGTTGTACGCATATGTTTAAATACAAATATTTCGTATGATCTAACATACCTTCGATTTTGTACCCGGCCTGTTCCTACGCAATATTGTCGAGCCGTCAGCCATCTTCATGTTTCACCTTGCCTCAGCCGGAAGGTAGGAACAAAACAATGCAAGCTCACACACACACCTCAGTCTACGCTTTTGAGGCCAGTTGTCTATACCACGAAACTTACAAGTGTTACTGTGCGAAAAAAAAGTAAATGCTCTATAGTCTAAAGTTAAATGCGCCTTCTTGGGGTTTAAAATAACGTCAACAGCTATTTTTGTTTACACATTTCAAATTTTTTTAACTTTAAATTGAACTAAAACACTTCGCTGAGTGCTAAAGAAAATTTTTTACACAACTTTTACATATGTACATACATGTAGGACTGGGCTATCGATAGACCGGCTGGACTTTTACTTTTACTCCGAGTTGCTGTTCAATGCAGCCCTCGCACTTTCGACGTATGTTATCGATTATCAGCCCCAGTCGTCATCATCAGTCAACTTGCAAATTATTCAGGAATTGGAATTGCGTATTAGTATTATTATAGACATAAATACGATCGTAATTATTTAATAGGTGTACCAAGAAGTTTAGAAACTAACCAGCTACAATAATGTCCTACGCGTATTTGTTCAAATATATTATTATTGGCGACACTGGTGAGTGTTGGCTGCTGGCAAATTCCTTATATGTGATATCTGTGATACGTATTTTGTACGATTGTCATGCGAAAGTGGTTCAGTAACAACAAAACAAAGGCAAATAATACAAATTACGTTGTGTGTCATGACTCTGCAGTTTAACTTCACCTAAAACCAAAGTTAAGTGCACTGGTCAGCTGCCTTATCCAGTATGCTTGTCTGTGGATTGTGGGCGGACCCAACCCCGCAACGAGGAAAAATCAATAAAACCATAAATACGCGGGCGTTACTCCACACTGCTAAAGTTAACAGTGGAAGGGGTGGTTTCAGTGTGTGGCACAATCACCCGTATGGCAAAGCTCTGCTGTTTCCCACTGCTGACTCCACTCCTACTTCCCAACATTAAACACCCTTTTTACGTATAGTATTAGTGTTTACTTATTTAGCCTAATGCTCGAAATTAATTTAAAGAGACATTCTTAAATAGCAGCACAGCGAGTATTTCAATATATATAGGCAGAAAAGCTTTTGATTTATACTTATTAAACAGCTGTTGCTTTTATATGGTCTGCAGATCAAGATAGCTTATACCGTGCACAAAAATCTCCAACTCTGATATTATCAATTGCTGATGCTGGTAATTTGGCGTCCAAGGCAGAGTTGTGATCATTTTGCATTCTAGCGAAAACAAGAATAAATGCTTTATTCAAGAAAGCTTGACTACTGGAAAATTCTAGATTTTATTGTTGTAGAATTCATATGTATTCGGAAGCGTAAAAATAAGTCAAATTTGTAAAAATTTTCTTTAAGTGCCCAATATTGGAAATGTTATATTTTAAATGTGGAGTCCCCAGCTCTTAAAGTCTCTGAAATCATCGGGCTTACGCAAACTGAGAGACAAACAGACGGACGGAAAGTTCTCCCCTAAAAATATATATAGTCTTCTTCTTGTTGCTCACATTTGCAAAATAATCCTTTAAAGCCTTTTGTATAAAAAGAAGGAACGATGTAGTGATTTTGAGTTATTGTTGGCAGCAGGGTCACTATACAAAATGCCCAAATTATATTTATAAATTTTTTATCCTTAGTACATTTACTTTACTTTACAGAGCTTCAACGTAACAACAAATGTTTTCTGTTACTGTTTTCGTGTTTAGGTGTTTTAAGCTTTATTTCTAGATCCGTTATCCGCAAAAAAAAAGGAACATTAAATTTTATAATACATCTTACATAAAACGCGGGTTATGTTCTCTGGCAACATGTACTTATGGATTTTAGTGAAAAAACAGTAATTTCTTTTAAATAATAGTCCAACGCCAGATAAGGCACTTAAAGTTGTTGGATGTTACCACCTAGAAGACGATGCATTTCATTAAGTTTTTACTGTTTTCGATGATATGAAAAATTTAAATTCCCTTTGCAGAAGTTGGGGAGTTTTCAACTAAATTAATCCGATTTGGTTTTCGTGACATAAGATAAAACCTTAACAACGGGGTTGATTGATGTTACTTTTCAGTTATCTTGTAGTAATAGAGTTGCGTTCAAAATCGTTATTAATGTTTAAATCATTAATGAAAAATTAGTTGGGAGAGCTATACATGATTTTTTGTATTCATTTAGTTTCGCTTTTTGAAACTAACTCAAGAAAACTTTCACTTGCGCTTTAAGTTTTATTATATAAAATTATTTAATACGTGTTCTTTTTTCTTTCTGCTTTTAAGGCGTTGGAAAATCATGTCTGCTGTTGCAGTTCACAGACAAGCGCTTTCAACCGGTGCACGATCTGACAATTGGCGTTGAGTTTGGTGCACGCATGATTACCATTGATGGCAAACAAATCAAACTGCAAATCTGGGACACAGCCGGCCAAGAGGCTTTCAGGTTTTATATTCACACATTTTAGTTATTGCAAAATATGAATTAAATTTTTTTTAAAAATGTAGATCAATTACACGATCGTACTATCGTGGTGCCGCTGGCGCGTTGCTTGTCTATGACATCACAAGGCGTGAGACATTCAATCACTTAACTACATGGCTGGAGGACGCGCGCCAGCACTCAAACTCAAACATGGTGATCATGCTGATTGGCAATAAGAGCGATTTGGACTCGAGGCGTGAGGTGAAAAAGGAGGAGGGTGAGGCATTTGCACGCGAACATGGTCTTGTGTTCATGGAGACATCGGCGCGGACAGCTGCTAATGTTGAAGAGGCTTTCATAAACACAGCCAAGGAGATATATGAAAAGATACAGGAGGGTGTATTCGACATTAATAATGAGGTATAAAAAAATTTTTTAATTGCATTTTTATTGTAACATTTTAAAACTTTTGTCTGCAGGCAAACGGCATAAAAATCGGTATACAGGCAACGCCCACAAATCCAGCGCTGCCTGGCTCTGGCGGTGCCGGTGGTGCAGTAAATAGCGGTTGCTGCTAGGAATCACCTACTTTTGTTTGCCGATGCCTACAATTTGGGTAGTCGTAGCCAATAACCGATAGCTGCTTCTGTAATATCTTCTAGTGTGTAACTCATAGATGGTAGAGGAAGCAGGTTTATTGTTATAATTTTTTTATTTACAGCAAAATAATATTCGTAATAAACTTAGCAGCAAAAATAGTACACCACAATTACTGATCAGATTTCAGCACTAAGCGCTATGTTAAAAACGATAACATATTTATATATGAACAGTATGTATGTCTAAAATAAAAAAAAAAACAATCTTAAAAATATACAAACACATAAAATTCAATTTTAAATATGCTAGAGATCAACATTTATGAATGTAAAATGTGTTGTGCGTGATTTCTAAATTTACAAACCTAAATTGGATACATATATAGCTTAATAATATTTTTGTGTACGTTTAGTTAAATTGATCATTTTCAATGATTGGAAATGATGAATGAATTATGATATATAAAAATACTGAAAGAATTTCTCTTAATGCTATTTATCCTTTAAGAAATCACCCTCCCGTAAGTGGTGGTTGACTTTTTATATTAAATTATAGAAATCTGTATTTACGTTTTGTTTTTTTAGAAGCACATGCCTTGTTTATTTTTCTGAATTTGCATAACACACTATAACTACATATACAAACAGAGACATGCATAAATGAAATAAATATTTTTTATAAGCTTAATACATAATTATTGTACAAAAAACCAAATCGTGGTGTAACGCTTAATCAACTCGATTATGTCGCCGACAATTACGAAGATTACATAATTAACGCCGAATTAAATTTAAACAAACCAGACATAAAATCGAATTATTTATAAACATTTGTATTTGCCAGACCCAAAATATAATATAATATACACAATAAATATTGTAAAAAACAAACCGAGATTTTATACATTGTTCCAAAACCAAAGTGAAAATAGAGAGGGGTATTTTCTTTAAAATTGTTTATTATATTTATTATTTAAATATTGGTTTTTAAAGATGTTGAATTAATATTTATTTGATATTTGAAAACAGTTTACATTTCCCATTATATTAATTTTTTTTTATTTTCTAAACGATGTGCTTATTGCTAAAAAATTAGATTTTTATTTGTTTGAAACATCAACTACTTGGAATATTTTTATATGAAAATATTGTAACTTGTGTTAGTTAATTTTGTTATCCTAAGTTAATGTGTGCTTCTTGGTTATATAACTCTAGATGCAGTGGCTTAATTGTTTTTAATGTGCTACTTGAATTTTTGAATAGGTTGTTGATAATACTTGAACTCTTTTGGGTTTTTGTTTAGTAACCAACTATGACAAACTGTTTAATTGTTGCGAACCATTTTCAATTCGGGTGATGATTTCATTATTCATATACAATTTTTACTTAATCAGGAGCTATGTATGATGTATTAATTGCTAAACATCTTTAAATTTTGAAGACTTTGTGAGTTAAGTTGATTGCAACATGGTCTTTTAAGTTATTGCATACGTTACATAGATTGGTATTAGTACTTGTTTTTTTAAGTTTTTTCAATATACTTTTACAACAATAAAAAACGGTTCAGGTATAAAGAAGACAATTGGAACCCGTTTTGTGCATGGCAGTGAAGCACTGCGTTGATCTTATATTTTTTTATTTGTATATAGTGGTTAATTGGTTAGTTTGATTCACATAGTATAAGAATGTATGTGGTTGTTGTTATTGTTATTTTGTGTCGGAGTACATTACAATGTACATTTCCTAGTGCGTTAACTTAATATTGTACTTAATAATAAGTTTTTCAAGTCAATTGGTTGCTTACCTGCGAATAATTTGAATTAAAATAATAATTAATCTCTGAGTTTTGTGTTTTATAGCTGCAACAGCATCTGACATAAGAAACTTGATAACATTTAATGCTAGTCTATTATTACTAATTTTTGTAGTTAGGCCACAGTGCTGCTTAATTGCACTAAGTTTGTCAATTACAGTACCTGGAATTTTTTATGTGCTTCTATATTTGTAAGTAAACTAATGTAAAAGTTGAGCTTTTTTAGTCTCTAAGACATCACTATCACACTCTTTAGTTGCTTTTTTCTCACAAAACTCAATCATATACGAACAGGCGCCGGAGAGTGCTATAAATATGCCAGCATAATAAAATGAGTCGTCCCATCTGCAATTATACAACAAAAAATAACAAATCAACCAAAAAATCTCTATTAAATAGAAAGTGTTAAACATACCTGCCTGTAAATTCATAAATGGCACCTGCTATTGGCGGACCGGCAATCATGCCAATGCCCTGCACTAGCAGCACCAAGCCGTAGGCACAAGTGAAATCATCCAAATCAACAATACTGACCAGTATGCTGGGCGTAAATGAAAATGAGCTGGCAAATGTAAAGCCAAAGATGACGCACATCGTCATCAGTCCGTTGTAGCTAGTTATCAACATAGGCATAAAAAACACTGAGGCACCACAAACTACAAATACAAAAAAAACTATATTATCTTTTTTCAGGATATTATCTAATGTCCACTTACCCAGCATACACACCGAGTAACATATATTGATATTCATCCAGGGTCGATCGCCTAGATATCCCAGGCCAATCATGCCCACCGTTTGCGCAATGCCAATTATTGATATGAGAACTGCGCTCACGCTCACCTCGTAGTCATATTGCTTCATATAATCGGGCAGATAAAGATAGGGTATGATGAACCTGTAAAACGTGTGTATTTAATGTGTTTTATATGATTAGCATTTGTTGTTGTTTCAAGATAGCGTTACGTCTGTAAGCCAATTTGTTCGAGTTTCGTAAACAGCATTACAAGTATACAAATTACGACTTGCGTTTTAACATTGTTATAAACAAATTTGTATATTGTATTTCCTTTAGTTACAAGACCCCATTTAAAACAAGTCATGACTTTTCATTAGTATTTGCTTAAGTTTTTATACTTTTAAAAAAGGTTGTAATGGTTTTGTGCCAAAGTGTGTAACAGGCAAAAGGAAACATTTCCTACACTCTAAAGTAGTATGTATGTACATAAATATGTACAATGTATGTATATTCGAGATCAGCATCATCAGTCGATATAATATTGCCATGTCTGTCTGTCCGTCTCTATATATGAACGCGTAGATCTTAGAAACTATAATAGATAGAGAAAGATTTTGGATATGAGCTCTCCTAAACCTTAGGCATTACAAGAGTGTTTCAAATTTTCGAAACATTTTCCGGCTTACAATATACAAATGTAACATGCAATCGATAATCAATACAAGTTTGAATTAAGAACATTTTAAATAAGGATTGAAAATATTAATATTAATAATGAAAATCTGTTTAATTTTTATTATTATTTGTATTGGTTGAGAAAGATCGGAGATCTAAAAAAAATATAAGCTAAATCATCCAGCATTGGTATAAGTGTGAGGTCAAGTCTTAAGGGTTTCGAGTTTTCTCAAAGAAAATCAATCGATTAACTTTGCTTTTCTGACTTCAGATTCGGATGCCGTGGCTCAAAATTCATAAGATGAGTATTTTTTTTTTGCTATGCTATAAGATAGTATGTATGTAGTATGTATACTCAATCCAATATTTTGAGATGTTGCCAAAAAGTTATTGCGACATTTGTACTTGACAAATTTTGACTTGTGGCCGTTGCTACAAGATACAGATTTTCGATGCGCATATAAAATCTTTTTATACTCACCAAATAAACAAAAATAATGTAGATAGATTAAAAAGTGCAAATTTTTTATCCAAAAAGAGCGAAAAATCAAAGGCTGATTTCATGGTGTCTACAAAGCTGTCATACCAGGTCTGTAAAGATAGGAGGTAAAAAAATATATGATTTATTTTGAGTATAAGTTGAGCAACACGGAAATAATCAGTGTCGTTTTGTAAACACATCTAAATAAGTACCTATGTATTTGTCTTTACTGTATGTGTACTAGTATGTATAAAGTATACTTATTTATTTATTTGTTGAGCGATGACAATCGTGCCTTGAGTCCAATATGTACCAGTTGTTGTCAAGCGTGCGTAGCTGGACTTGGACTAGGACTGATAAATGTTAGAGCAGACAAGCGATTTAAATATTTACTGAACATAGAAGATTCCCTCAATTGCAATTCATATATTATCAATCTGAGAAGAATAAAGAAAACTAACACATGATCGTAGGCAGTTTTGTTGCTTTTTTCTTTATCCTGAATCTATTAAAAATAGATAAAAAAATTTTTTTGAAGTGGCCTGCGGGCTTAAAAAATTAGTAAATTGCAGGGGAAATCAACCTCAAACTTTCTAAACTATGAACTTTATTTTTAATCAGCTAAGCAAAATCAAGTTCGTTTTGAATTATTGGCATTCAATCCCGTTTTTATTTTACACTAATATTTTGCGATAGCTATGAAATCTTCGGCATTAAACCCATAATTTAAAAATTGTTTTTAATAAGGTCGGTTGGGAAACGTCAAAGAAATCAAAGACTATATTAAGTAAACTTATTTTTACGCAAAATACTTAAATTAATTCTATAATATTTTACTTTTGTTTAAGTTCTAGTGTCTTGGAAGTGCAGAAAAGGTATTGTGTTGATTATTATTTTTAATTTATATACATATATTATTATTATTATTATTATTGGACGTAGAACAAATAGAAATAGCACTATGTATTAAGTGGGAAAGATCATTATATGTATCACATAAGATCCGAAAGGGGTTATGGATAGCATAGTTAGAGTAACAGGATGGAAGAGCTAAAGGTACAAAATTTCTAGTATATCTAATAGGAACTGCAAAGTTAATTTGGTTGATTAATATTAAAGAATTTCACCATTTATTAAGTTATGGAGAAAGGTTACTGCTAGCATTGTTCTACGGTAAGAAAGTGAAGGAAGATTTATTAGTAAAAGTCTACTGTGATAGGAAGGTAAGTTTAGAGAGTTATCCCAGTTAAAGCCCCGAAGAGCAAAAAGCAAGAATTCTAATCTATCCTGATGAAACCTGTATTTGGGATACCAAATACAAGATCCATATTCCAGAATCGGTCGCACAAGAGACACATACAAGGTTTTTTTTAGGTAGGGGTCGTCGAATTCCTTCGACCAGCGCTTAATGAACCCCAAGGCACTTGATGCACGATTTGTAATTGAAGAAATATGCTTGTCGAATTTAAGCTTTGGGTCCATTAGAATACCCAAATCCTCAACCCATTCAATCCGATCAAGTGGATGGTTATCCAGAAAATATGTATTGAAGTTCGTCTGTAAAAAGACATAACTCTACATTTACTGCAATTGAGATGCAATAAATTTGTTCTGCACCAAGTTTGAAAATTGTCTAAGTCACTTTACAGTTTATGACCAGACAGAAGAGATGTATCCGACATGCATAATTTTACATCATCAGCATACATTAGCACCCGAGAGTGATTGATAACGGAAGGAAGGTCGTTAATAAAAAGCGTAAATAATAACGGTCCAAGGTGACTTCCTTGAGGAAAACCAGAAGTGACCTGAACCACTTGAGAAAGTGAGCCATTAAATAATACCCTCTGAAATCTAAAGGTTAAATAATCTTTAACCCAAAGAGTGAGACTATAAAGCCCAATAGTTGAAGTTTACAAATTAAAAGATTATAACTTACATTTTCGAAAGCCTTATTGTAATCAGTGTAAATAACATCAGTTTGCATCTTTTCTTCAAAGCCTTTGATAACAAATGATGTGAATTCTAGCAATTTAGTAGTGGTAGACCTATGTTTCATGAATCCGTGCTGGCACGGTGAAATCATAGATTTACAAAGATGTTGAAGATGAGAGGTTATCAATTTCTCAAAAATCTTGGGGACAGCAGACAACTTGGAGATACCTCTATAGTTTTTAGCACTAGATTTGTTACCTTTTTTATGCAATGGAATAATATATGACTCTTTCCAAATTTTTGGGAAAGAGCATAACTTCACGGACAAATTGAACAGTTTATGCTAAGGTTTTAGAAGACTCTGAGCACAGTACTTAAGCACACAGCTTGGTACTCCACCATGTCCTGGCGAAAATATGGGCTTAATATCCTGAAGTTCACAAAGTAGTGCAGTCTCTGTGATTTCCGGTAAAAAAAAATGCAATTTGAGCCATTAAGCTGATAGGGGTAAGGCATGACGACTGGTTGCTCTGAAGGGCTGTAAGTCGTTTGGAAAAGTTTAGCAAATAGATCGGCAATGGCCTGATTTGAGTTGGCTTTCACTTCCTCGAAGAATATATTGGATGGAAATGTTGATGACTGTCGTTTCGTATTAACGAAATCAAAAAACCGTTTAGGATCCTGCTGAAACTGTAATCTACACATCGACAGGTAATTTCTATAACATTGGTTATTCAGGACTGAAAAATTGGAACGAACAATCAAATATGCCGAACATGCTAACTGAGAGCTTGATTTTTTAAAACTCTTGTGGAGCTTAGATTTTCGATTTTTAAAGATTGTCAACTCTCTGGTAAACCATACAGGTTTGTTTGACCTGTTTGGAGTTCCATAAGGGACACACAAATCAAATAAAGCATTTAAAGTATTATAAAATATACTGATTGCCACGCCCAAACTGTCAGACCCGTAGAGGGTAGACCAGTCAGTCAGGGCCAACAGCCGAGTAAGTTTTGCAAAATCGGTTTTCCAAAATTGACGTACTCAGCTTAAACGATTTCTACCGGGACATTGCCCCCGGTAGGGTAAAGTGATCGACACCTCCAACGTTGGGTGGTATAAATCCTCTGGATAAGATATGGGTTGTGATCGGGTAATGGATAAGGAGGATGGATCCAAAACAAAAACCAGATCAAGCATTTTATTAAGAGAATTTGGGATATAATTTATTTGATTCAATAATATCCCAAGTAAATTATTTAAAAATTCATTCTCAGCCGAGGGGGTGCGCCAGAGTCGGGACAAGAAATCCATGTAACTTCGGCAATATTGAAATCACCAAGTACTACAAGGATATCACGATCAGAAAGCATGCAAGAAACTGACAAATGAGTATTGTAGATAGAGTCATCAGAGGATGGGGGTATGTAAGAGCAAGTAATGAAGATCCCAATACCGTTAAATTTAATTTTACAGCAACAAATTCTATATCTATAGAGCCACCTACTATTACTGTCTCAGAAGAATAATCTACTTCAACTGCAATAAGCACCCCTCCACCACGTCGAAGAGTACGGTCTTTTCTATAGATACAGTACTTGTTAGATAGAACTTCACTGCTAAGAATGTCATGCCTTAACCAAGTTTCGGTACATGCAATGACATTAAAAGGAAAAGAATGGCTATTGAGGAATAAACTATTGAGTTTACTACATAGTCCTCTTACATTCTGATAGCCAAGTGATAGAGAAGTTGTTAGTTTTTTGCACTACCAGAAACGGGAACAGTTTTCGATACAACTACTGGTGGGGGAGGTACAATCGGAGACCGATTTTTCTTTCTGACAGTGTATTCTTTCACTATTATGTGCTCCGGCCAAAACTCTTTGCAACATATAGTACTAAAATCTTGGCTGGAAACACTGATCTTAAAGGACGAGATATTGCGATCATATGGGAATTTGAATTTCTCCACCGTGCAATTGGCTTTTGATTTGGCCTTGATGTAGACCTTGACATCATCTGATGTTAATTTAGGGGGAAGCCTTGAGACAAAGATTTGTTTTTTTGGTGGGACTGCTACAAATTTTTTTATAATATCCTGTACTGATTCCGAAATTTGATTAGGTGCGGATATGGGGATGTTAGGTTCCGTTGGTATGTCAGGTTTGTGTTGTTGAGTTAATTCAACACTACTAACCTCCGCCGAAACCAAATGATCGGTGTTAGAACATAAAACTTCCTTGGGAGAAGTTTTATTTTTATTTTGGAGGAGGGGCTGAAGGCGATTTTACGTTAGTTGTATTTACAGAAGCAACTATGCTTGGAACGTTTTCAGACTTATTTGGATCCAACGACAGCACAACATTGGGTCTTTTGCGCTTGGGAGATTCATGCGTGAGATTTTTCCCTTTGAGATTCTTCTCAACCGCTGAGAAATTTTCACACAGTTTTTGAAGCTGTCCGAAAATCCCGTCGAAACCCAGCTGAGACTTCGTAAAACCCGCAATATCCATTTTACGTTCCAAGCATGATCAACAAGGCCACTCAAGGTTAGTATTGGCTAATAGGTCAGTTATTCTGCCAGTTAATCCAGCACATTTTTCATGTGCCACATTTGGACACAATAGAGAAGAGTTGGGCCCACTGTAAACTAGCTGTTTACAAATTGACTACACAACAATTGCTACTTACAAGACAAAACAAAACGTATCGACGCGAGCACGATGACCGAAAACGCAACAACAACGGAATAAGATAACCGCAAACCAACACCAAAATAAGAGAGCGCGTAAGAGAGCACAAAAGACAAAAAACGGTTGTTTGCACTTGGAGCACAAAGCAGCACCGCAGAAAATATAATTGAGCGTGAGCGTAAAAACAACAAATGCAACACAAATAAAGACGACGAAGCAAACTGAATATTGTATGCAGAATGCTTGTACTGCCGATTGTTGTTGTGTTTTTTCACTTTCGCTCTAAAAGTGCAAATAACTTATTAATTTTAATGTTCTCTTTACGTTTACAAACAGTCGAAAACACAAAGTCACAAACACTTTATTTGTACAGAGTTAGGTGAATTAAATAATAGTAAAACGCACAAAATACGAAAATTAGCAAAGCGCAAAAAAAAACACGTTGCGTTACAAGCGTTGGCGATAATGATATCCCAACTTTTATAAGGGATAGACTAGTAGAACTGATTGCAGTTAATTAAAATATTAACAATCTGCTTTTGATTACACAGAAAACCATAAGTATGTTTTGATCTTCAGGTCTGGCCATATTTACTATTTTTATTTTCAGGGTCAAGTTTTGTACATGACCTTAAATAACCATTATGGGAAGTGTTTATCTTGCAACCCTGACATGACAGAAAGAATAGAGAGAAACTGATCACGGATTCTTAATCAGAACTACAAAAACTATTTTTGTAGTTGTGTTACTTTTTGAAAAGAATACAAATTTTTTTTCAATGGTTGACTAAATGTTATAATAAGCAAAAAAATATCTAAACAAATGTACTACTTACGTCTTCCTCCTCTTTAGCAATGGTTGTCATCGAATTCCGATAAATGTTCGGGCAGGAGGAGGCGCGTAAACGATACCGATGGGTATTGAGCATGGCTCCTCGATAGTGTATGGAGTTGCGATGTATACGCATGTCCTTTAGATAGTTGGAGTTCCTGATGGATATGTTGCGGCGCAGATTCGAACGATGCTGACTGGGCTTCTTGGAGCGAGATAGACGCCGAATTCCTGTTATACTGTCCAAACGTGACCGTCTTAACACCAATTCGCTGTTTTGCTCGTGCCCAGGAATAGCAATCACAGTGGGCTGTTTATGCTGTCTGCTGGTATGCTGGTCAAGTAGGGCAAAGGTCTCCTCTTTGACGGACATGTAGTATGTGTGCATATCATCACTCAATATATCCACTGAATTGTGCCGCAATCCATTGATCTTCAAATTGGACATGGAGGGTGTATTGTGATTGCCAAACATGTTCTCATTTAGTGAATAGCGTGAGCTCTTATAGTTCAACTCGTTGTGCTTCTGTGTTAGATAAGCTTTGTCGGAGGAGCGGATTGAGCCATTCGGAGTGCCTGCAGCTGTAGAACTTTTCTCTGACGGCGATAGTGTCTCTATCGATGCCAAATAGCTTTTTTTGGCTGCATCCGCAACTTCTGGCGGTATGCCTCCGATCAGTGTATCATCCGGAGAGCCAAGTATAGGCGCTGAAGGGCCATACGCCGCTGCTCCAGAAGACATGGATAGAAGGTTATCGCGCGAGGGTGTCTCGGCTCCTTCTTTGTGTCGTAGCGAACGCCGGCTCAAGCTCTTTATCTCAGAAATGCTGTCCAGCTCCTGGGCACTGAGAAATGTAGGCAAAAATATTTCGCTACGATATCGCTTTAAGCCGGCATCGAGAGGATCATCGATTTGCTGATTTGCTTCAGTGTTGTTCTTCGTGACAAGCGTATCCAGTACTGCCTCTTTGGTTATGCCCGCGTCTAGCAGCTTTTTGATCTCTTCCAGACACACGCTTGAGTTGGAAAACGTGGTTACACTCTGTGACCGGCTTTCCAGGCGATTCTCCTCGATCAGCCAGTCGGGATCGCGCATTAAGGCGCCACAGACGCAGGCATTTAGCATGGTGCCGCCTAGTATTAATGTAGCGCCACGCCAGCCATACGTATCTACCAAATATTGTGTAAGACGGGCATAGACAAAGGTTCCAATACCTGTTCCGGAGGCTCCAATGCCCGTGGCAAAACTTCGCTTCTTATCAAACCAAAAGGCAATCGAGACGACAGCAGTGACGTAGCCAATACCCAATCCTAGACCGCTAATAATACCAAATGTGATCATAAGCATTTCAATTGAGTTGCACACCGAGGAGATTGCAAACCCAAAGGCAGAGACTAGGCCACCAATTATTGTCATCTTACGGCAGCCATACTTATCCACCAAATTCGACCAAATGGGACCCATTAAAAGAGGCACCGAGAAAAACAATGAACTAATCCAAGCCGTTTTCGATGGTGATTCCCCAAAGTAGGCCAACAGTTCCGTATTGATTAGTCCAAATGAGAACGAAAGCCCATCCCAAATAAGTGAGACAATTAGTGAAGCAAAGACCACAACCCAACCATATCCACCATCAGGCATCTTGTGTATCTTTTTTTCGGTGCTATTGGAATCGATAGAATCACCCGATTCATTCGATATTAAACGTTTCCTCTTCTTCATCTGGCTACCATTCATGAGGCTGGTCAAAGTGCCACCCCCATCACCGATGGCAATAACACTATTATTACGCACCGTCCGACTGTGACCGGTGCCATCGCCTAGCTCTTCCACGGACAGATTGCAGAAAGTTACCTCCGGAAAAAGGTCGTGTTTGATGGCTTTGTTTAGTGGCGTATTGGTGGGTGCCGGTAGAACTGATTGGCAAATGCTGCCATTTATTTTATGGCTGCTTGTATTAAGATTATTATTGTTTTTATTGGCAGCTGCAGCGGTGTTGTTGTTGGAGTTTTTGCTGTCACTCTGTGTATTTGTTGGCTTAGCCATTTTGTCTTACCCTCTATTTGGTATCTACTTTAGTAATATTTTAAATAAATTTCCCTTTGTTTTCTTTTATTTCTAATTCTTTGTAAAAATTTGCACTTGTTGCAATTAATTGCGAACACATATATAGTTAAGAAGATTTCAGCAAAAAACTTTTGTATATATATTTTTTTAAGTAGGTGAGGACTAGGTGGATTTTGGGTTTGGATTCCATAGGTATTGCCCTAATCTGACTTCCAAATGATCAACACTGCGAAAGATAATAAAATGTAAATCAAATTAAATGATTAACTGATTTGTGATAAGAAAGAGTTAAGAAATAAATATGTTTTTTTTAAATACCAATATTCTATCAAAACTAACTTTAAACTGGCTCTTTCTGCCATAATGCTTTCACATAATAAGATTAATATCGATCCCCTACAATAATTATGGCGTCCATATATTTTATATGTGTCTGATATGTTTGTCAGTGATCACTTTTTATACCCTTAACGATGAAATGGGTAAAAAATATATATATATATGATATAAAGGTTTTGTGCAAAAGTATGTAACAGGCAAAAGGAAGCTTCTTCGATCCCATAAAGTATATATATTCTTAATCAGCCGAGTCGATTTAGCCATGTCCGTCTATTCGTCTGTATGTATGAACGCGTCGATCTCAGGAACTACAAAACCTAGGGACTCCAGATTTTGGATATAAGCTCTTCTAATCCCTAGGCATAGCAAGTTTGTTTACATTATTGATAACGAGCTTACTCGACTAGAGCCTTCTTAATTGTTTATCAAAGAGGATGAAAAATATTTCTTTAATTCTACAGACTACCAATTGCAAATATTATCAAATATTGATTAATTTAGTTCTAAAACTAAAATGAACATCCAGACAGCATTACATTTTATAATGTAGTTGGTGTGCAGCAGTTAGTGATCGAATTTTCTGTATATGCATTTATACAAATATATACGCAATGTTTGCCGTTTAAAGTCTATTTATGTATCTAGTTTATTCCGTGCTGTGGTTATTATACTCTTAACCCATTAAAATGCCAAAAAAGGGGTATAATAGTTTTGTGCAAAAGTATGTAACAAGCAGAAGGATGCTTCTCCGTCCCCTTAAGTATATATTCTTGACTAGCATTAACAGCCGAGTCAATGTAGCCATGTCCTTCTGTATGTATGATCGCGTCGATCGCATGAACTACAAAAGCCAGAGAATGCAGATTTTGGATGTGAGCTCTCCTAAGGCAGGACATGTTGGTTTCGAATTTTCGATACCTTTTGAGGTTTACAATATACTAATGCGGGTCCTATTTCACCACCCACAGTAGGCGTGGTGAATTCACTTCCTCTAAAGTGGACCCTATTTCATCACCCTCAGTGGGAGTAGTAAATTCATTACCACTATTTAAGAATGTGGGTTGAAAACCTTTACAAAATAATGAACATCTGTGCAATTCTTATTAAAATTGGTTAAGAAACATCGGAGATATGAAACCATCAGCCATTGGTACAGTAGTACACGTACATGCATGTCTGTCAGCCCGACTGTTTGTCGGTCTCTGTGGTTAACGATTCTATATATTCTATTCGAGCTTACTTGACTAGAGCGTTTTTACTTGTTTTTTAATTAATTTTTTGTCTCAATATTAAGTTTAAATATAGTTACATAAGTTATACTTACACGAGAAACATCAAACTAACAATAACAATAACTTAGCATTTCTAAATAAATTGATCAGACACCAATCTAAATTTTTTATAACACTTTATTGTGTAAGTTGAATGTTTCTTCCTGTTTGTTTGCAAACAATTTATGTTTGTTGCCACTGCTACAACACCAATAATAACAACAACACATTCGTTTGAAAATTCGCGCATAAACTGTTTTGGCCGAATTGGCATTTTTTGCTGACAAAAATTATTTCGCCTTCAACTTGACCCCATATAAATAGCCATAGGGCTGAATTTCTTTAAGAGCAAATAATGTAAATGGCCTTTTGCAGTTTATCTCCCGCTCTCTGTTGTCGCATACAACAGCTGATTTTGTTGAATATCACAAATATGAATTCAAACTGTAATTTGTGTTTTTGTTGTTTGTGCGGCGTTATTTACGTTCTTCGCAATTGGCACACGCAGTGATTTTAATTATAGATCATTATATGATGAAAAACTTGATAAAAAAAATAGCAATAATAATAATGGGGAAACTGAAATGTTCAACAACAATTTCTTCTTTGAAAGTTTTAATTTGTGACTAACCTATTTAAAGCTGCATGATAAATAGTCCTAACTTAATATTTTGTTTAACAGTTTTAGATAATAAATGTACATCGTAATAAATGATGATAAAAGGGCTTAGTTTAGTTGTGGTTAGATCATTAGTAAAAATCGGCGAGATCGAACGACTACATCATTACAAGCCTTTTCGGTTATACTTTATAATAAGTCTAACAAGTTTTTTAGTTAGACGGAAATAGCCAAGGTATTTCGATTACTGATTGAGGGGATCGGAGAGGTTTCCTCCTGCTTGTAACATACATTTGCACAAAACTATACATATATTTTCAATTTTATGGGTTCAAGGTATAGACATCAAAGAATATAATTGATGAATAATAGTTGCAATTATTGTTCTTAGTTTCCCAAGACTTACCTTTATCTGCTCACGTCGTTGTTCGAGTTAAAGCATTTTTAGAGGTTGCCGCGACATGAAACAAGGTATTCAAAAAAATGTTTTGTAATATCCAATTTTGGATAATTTCAATTGCTGATAGTGATTAATATATTTTTTGCTGTTATTGTTATTGTGATTGTTTATACTGCCACCAATTAATTCACCATAATTGCACAAATCTTCAGTTATATTTAATTCGCTTAAAGTGAGTTGTGGATGGGCTAAGTGTTTATGCAGCGTGGCAGTCTTATTGAAAATTCTAAGACGCGGATCACGAGGAATATAATGTAGAAACACTTTTTTCGATTTGCTGCTGTTCTTGTAAGTACGAGGATTGTTATTGTTGCTATTATCAAACGTTGTTAAAGACTGTTTGTTTTTGTTGTTGCTGCTGTCGTTTTTGCTGATCCTAACCTTTTTTAAGGAGCTAACGGATGATATTGTGGTTGCTGCTCCTCTTCTCTTGGTTGGAGACGTTCTTTTAGTGGCACGAAAAAGTGACTTTAACCGAAAGTCATTCATTAAGAACGTTAATGTAAACACTACAAACAAGCAAGAAATCGATTGAGCAAGTTTTGGCTGCAAATCAAATTGGCTGCCTTTGTTATAATAGTAGTAGTAGTGGTTGTTGTTATTGCAGTTGTAGCTGCCAGTTAAAGTCTTGAGCCCGGACACGAACATGCGGCACTTTGAAGAACTTAAATAATGCACAAAAACACAACCCGAAAAAACGAAAAAAAAAAAACGAATTAAACCAACGAAACTTAGTTCTGAAATTTGTTTTGATTGAACAAATCACGAAACGTAACGGTGACAATGTAACGGTAACTCAACGCGTGTCAAGTGCGCGACGCATTTCGTGGTACATTTTTCGCAAGCATTATCGGTCGTAGGGAATCAATTCCACAGGGTGTTAATGTAAATAGGCGCATGTGATGTATGATTAATGTAACTGGTTTTTTATGCTTGCAACTTAATCGCAATATTGTTTTTGCTGCTGGTCTCGTTGCGTGGTGTTGATGATGATGTATGTTCGTTGTTGTAGTCGATTAGTAGCTGATGCTGCTTGTTAAGCCACAGATTGTGCTGCAAACGAATGCGGAAGTAAAAAGAACAAGAGAGGTATATTAGTTACGATTTGTAAAACGCTTCAGAAAATTATTTACAATGGACAAACGTCAAGGCCTTTATATAACACTGTGTATGCCATTGTATAACACATACCTTAAAGTTTGTCAACAACTCGCTAATACGTATAAGTCACTACATTTTTCAAAATAAACACACAATGTAAAAATGTTACTTTGAATCTATAGCAAGCCATTGAGAAATACTTGTGTGTATGGTAATGTATACAAAAGTTCCACATTAGCAAATAGTATATTTTGAATGACTAAGTTTCTTGATAAAATTCTGTTTTTATTATTTTTCATTTAATTAGATTTTCATTAAAGTTTAATTTTTAATTTTGGTGTCAACTATTTATAGTTGAAAATTAATTAATAGCACAAAATTACATTTTATCAATTTAAAAATTACTCTTAATTTGTTATGTGTATGATTGCTTTAAAGCCAATGACCTTGATATTTTATATTTTAAAATTTTATTTTTATTTTCCACAAAGGAAAAATCATTCTTGGTGTATCATACACTATTTAAAACACGCTTTTTTCATATTTAAGATTTCAGTCGTGTTGAGTCAAAACACATAACAAAAGCAGTCAATTACTGCATATCTATCTATCTTATTTATAAGATTTATACTGCTTCATGGGCCTAGTATAGTTCGATTTACGAAATTTTCAAGACACCCATATACATTTTAGTTCAAAAAATTTGGAGCTCTTATCAATGAGAGCACCCATTTGTAAGCACACACTCAACCTATTTCTTGTCGATTGGCCAAATAAACGTCGCAAACAGTGCTAAGTTCAATGCTCGATAGGCAATGCATTTTATTATATACTTAAAGTAAATTCTTAGTATTTATGAACATTTGAATAAGCAAAGTAAATAAAGCAAAGTGCATTTTTATATGTTTAAATGCTGGGGTATTTGTTTTTAGAAAAAAATCAAAAACAATATTTAAACTAGCCATTAAAGCTGCTTATCAAATGCCAATTTACGTCTGGAAGAGCTGATAAGCAAAAAACTCTATAAAACAAATTTGTATTAAAGTGTGTCGTCAAAGTTTATTATCTTTATAATACAATTTGACAATTGCGCTTAAAATTAACACATATTGTTGATTACCGTTCGATTTTGCAACAATGCCAAACACGAGTCGTTATGTTTTTGTAAGTATGTACTTACAACTAAATGACTTACTGCAATTTAAAAGTATTAATTCACTTTTGTTATCTGTTTTAATGGGCTTAGTGTTCTGGTGAGGAAAATCACGTTCTCAATAATATATTTTATAACATATTTAGTTGGTCAGTTGGCAGACAATAATCTTAACATGCACATTTTCTAATGTTTAGTTAAATGTTTTATATAGCTGATTTTCAAGTAATAGGAATATACCTGAGATAGATGGGGTAAATCAATCAAATATTAATGAAAAATCACGTGCACTTATCAACTTTAAAATTCAAAATTTATTCACTGCTCCTGATTATATGCATTACTGTTTGCCACACAAATTTTACTTCGTTTTTAATAAAATAATTTAAAAAATTGTATTTAAAATTTAAAACAACCACAAAAAAACAGTAATAATAATTTTGAGGCAACATGGTGACTGAATGGATAAATATCAATTTTTTCTAAGACATGTAGTTTTTAAGTTACTGAGACAGCAGACGCCGACAATTCTGTGACTCGTTGTCTAGCAGACTAAAACTGAGTGTTAAGATTAGGCGTTAGAAGTCTCGGGCGGCAAAAAGAAACGAATCGGAAAAGAACAAAACAGAACAGACCATAACATAACGAAATGAAATGAAACGGACAAAACATCAGGCGGGGCGAACTCGCATCCCGTATGTAATCGCGGTAATCGTTTGCCTTAATCTAATAAATTTCTTATCAACAGCAAACGGCGTGCACACAAGCATTATTATTACTTACACACACATTGTATGTAGGTATGTAACTGTATAGTTATCACACTAACTTCCCTACACGCGGTCAATTGGCATTCCCGTCGCGATGGCCGTCAAGAAGGTAGGCTTTTGTACTAGCTTTATCTTTTATATTTGTGCACTGAGAAAAAGGAAAATTATTTTTTTGATATTACAAAACAAAAGACCGTAAAACGTCCTCCTCTTTAATAAAAAAATTCGTTTCTTTGAAAACCATTTGTTTACATTCGTTCATAATAAGAACCGTGGTTCATAATTGCATAAATTAAATAAATTATAATAAGCAAATTGAGAGCAATGTTTTTAAAATAGAAACGCGTTTAGCAGCTGCTATGCTAAGCTGAAGTTTGTTCGTTTGACAGTAGCTTTGTAAGCGAAGATCGCGGTAACAATGGTTTTTCATAATCGGTAAGATTTTACAAAATTAATTTAAACTATACTTATAATATTTCTAGTAGCATGACAATATTTTTCTTTCTATTCCGTTACACTGCCTTCCCCCAACATAAGGAATATTAATATTTTTTTATAACATGTTGCAAAACAACGATCTTTAAAAATCCTTTCTAAATTTCAGAAATAGGTCACTTTTAGATTGCTGTGAACGGATGTTCTTAAATTTGCACTGAAAAAACGTTTATTTTCTCAGTGCCCTGTAGTTTGTGTACATGGGTGTTATGTTAATTTTAAAGGATATACAGCGTTTTGCCAAACATGTCCAGCATATAAGCATTTAATTATAATTTACAATATAAAGTTCACTACTGTAAAAACATTTTTGGATTTTTAATCAAAGCTTTGGCGGGCAGCGTTTATAAAAATACAAAATAATCTGTTCAATAATTACGACATTGCATACTCTACAGCAAATTTCATTGGCAATTACATAATTAAACACATAAGTTCTTGATTGCTGGGGATGGATTAATCTTACAATATTAAGAATGCCGCTTCTCTATTTAAGAAGAACATACGTTTAGGTTTTGATTAATATGTGTCTAACTAATCTTGTTAATTATTAATTACTTGGTGGAGTAGCAGCAAATCATATTTTACACTTGAGGTATAAGCATTTTTAAATAGTGCCTAGTACTTAATTAGTATAAATTATAGTATATGCTTTTATGAATTTACTGTGATAAACCAAATATGCGAGATAAGCTCAAAATATTTCATTGTCGTTAATAACCGAAAATTATCAAACTGTATTATTTTATTTATATATGTGTTTATCTGTGTATTAGTGTGTGTGCGTGTATGGTTGTGTCTCTGTGTGTTGATGTGATACCAATATAAGGTGGATTGATACTGACCTACACCAGTTTAATTAGGGTTTTTTTTGCTATTAGGCTGTAATAGTCGCAATCGGTTTATAATACAAAAGTTGTTTAACTTATAAGTAGGCCAACGTTATTAGCTTTTTAGCTACATTCCCATTTACGTTTATTTATGTTAATTGGCCTCCCAATAAAGTTTTCATCATCGACCATATGTATAATGGGAAGAAATGTTTTTTTATTTGAATACCACTTTAAGCAAAGTCTCGTAAACAAGCAAAAGTTGCTATTTCAAAAGTATTGTCATTATGCACAGAAGCCGATTAAAAGTAAGAATTAAACTCAATTGATTGAATTCAGTGCACAGAAAATAGATTCCAATTAAATCAATTACGATCTGCTTTATATATATAATTCATTTGTTGATCTGAGACACTTAATCTGAGTTGACACAGAATAAATGTTTTTTATTAACCGAAATTACAAGCATCAGTGTTTAACAACTAAGCATTTTGGAAATTGAAAGCGATTCGTCTTTAGAAAGCTTAAAATTAAGTTTACTTAAAATGAATTGACGGAAAATTTATTGTTCTAATGGATGTATATAATTTTTTGGTATTATAAAAGAAGCTTATGCTTAGCGAAAATCGTATTTTATTTAAGCATATTCATTGTTGTTTCATTAAATTAATTTAATACGTTCAATAATGTGCACAAAAAAAAAAATCAAATAGAATTATTTTAACATCTCAGATACCTGAAAAAAAGTTATGAAATTCCAAATTTTGTTATTCAGTTACTTGATCTATTAGAAACGGATGCCTTAGCCATTGTGCTGTTGATTCAAACATTCGAATTATTTGACAGTCTAACTTAAAAAGTACCAGTGCTTTGCTTGTCCCAATTTGATTTGAACATAGTAGCTATTTTTTGCCAAGCTAAATTTACGGGGGTTTTCAATATGGTTGTTTGTGTTTTTATAATAAATGTTTTTTTTTATTTCTGAATAAAACCTGATTTTATTAAAAACATCTATATTGGTTTTCATAGTAAAATCTTTTGTAGGACCTTGCATTTTACAAAATACTAATAATCATATATGATCGAATTGCAACAAGAAGACCAAAGTTTCAGTTCGATAGCTCAAAAGTTAGTTTTCATAGAAAAAGACGGACAGACGGACACGACTCTACATGCTCAGCTCGCAATACTCATCAAGAATATAATAGATAATAATAGATAATAGCATGGCAAAGATTCGGTTGCTATTTTTTTTTTGTGCTCAACACTATAGATATATCTGGGTAACTGGTAAGCAAGTGCATAAAAACTACGAAGACTCTAGTGGAGTAAGCTCGACTAGAAGATACCCATTAACCCTTGGCCTAACACATACAGTCATACCTGCACTACTGTACTAATGCTTGATGATTTAACTTTAATATTTTATATCTCCGGTGGTTCTCAACCGATTTAAATAAAAATTTCAAAGATTATTTGTAATCTCCATTTATAAATTCGAAGCCAAATATATTATAGTTAGCGATTACATATGTATATCGTAATCCGGAAAAGTTATCGAAAATTTGAAACAAACTTGTACTGACTAGGGATTAGAAGAGCTCAAAACCAAAATTTGGAGTTTTTAGCTCATATAGTTCCCGAGATCGACGGGTTCATACCTACATACGAATATGGCTATATCGACTCGGCTATTGATGATGATCACTGGGGTTCGAGATACTTCTGACTGTTAAATGTGTACAAAAATATTATACCATATTTTACCCATTTCATGGGTCGTTCATAGAAATGACCCAGCGTTCATTAATGAAAAAAGCGTGCTAAACAGACTATTGTGATTAAATGGAAATATTTTGGTAGTTTAGAAAAGATTTTTTCTGAATGTATAAAGCGACTCTGGCGGTTGTATTAAGACAGTTTTATTTCAACCACCAAAAAAATAACGAAAAAAATGGACATAGCGCTTAGGTGCAAAAGGATAATTTATGCTTTTTACCTTTAACATGACAAAGTTTGTGGCCGCACATTCAAAGGGCTCTTAATATTGATTTTTTAATAGTAAAAGCATATGTGTATTTGTATTCCATGCATGTGGTTTGCATTATGTGATATGCATATAACGTCAGATTTTCTTTTAAGATGTTTTTTTTTAGCCTCGTTGCCTTTTACGCAAAAAGTAAAAATTCCATATCAGCATTCAAGGCTATTATTTAAAGAGCAGTGCACAAGTTAATTCTAAGTTTACTTTTAAGTAGAATAGGTCACTTTAATACTTTCTTCCAGTTGAATGGTTAAATTTCCAGAATATTGCTTCAATCACTGGTCCAATAAAAACCCATTGTATAATACGACATTTCACTGTAAGAAATATTTGGAAGTTCAACTGTATTATTTGTGTTACAAATCAGAAATATCGTGCAAAAGTAATTTATATTTTCATAAGATTTAGCGGTGGCATTTAATTTTGCTTAGCCGGCAAAAACGTTCGTGCTACGAAAAGGTTAAATCTGGAATTGCAATTAAGCTATATGCAAATTTTAATCAATTCACACGCTCTATAAATTGTTAAAAGCAAATGCCAGCTAACACTTGACAGCCAAAGAACTTGGTAAAAGATATTAGAGATATTATTAGACAAACAAGATATGATGTCGAAATGTATTTTAGCAATTATCTAATTTGAGATTCAAATTTAAATATTTATATTAATTTTTGAATTTCAATTTCGTTTCGTTGACAGCTAAAAAAACAATTAAATAAAATAATATTTGCAGACGAATTGTTAAAATTTTCTCTTGCTCTAGCTCGACTAGATAATACCCTTAACCCTTGACATTACACATACGGGACTTGATGATTTAACTGAAATCTTTTTTTATCTTCGGTATTTTTTAACCGATTTTAATTTAATTTAAATTTCACAGATTTTAATTACTCATTTCATGGGTTAAGGGTATAATATAATATTGTAAGGTCAGATTAAAATGTATAGAGGATAACACAAACAAGGCGAGGCAACAGCTTTATCTTTGATCTTTTATCAACAAGCCCAACGACAAGGAGAAGTTACATATAATACAATTATGAACAAGTAAGAAGGGTCTAGTCGAGTAAGCTCGACTAGAAGATACCCTTAACCCTTGACCACCTTCACCGATTGAGGCCCGACCATCTGTCTGACAGATATACCCATACATACGTGTTCTACTGTACCAATTCTTAAATGTTTCATATCTTCGGTGTTTCTTAACCGAATTTAATAAAATTTTTACAGATGTTCATTATTTTGCTAATAGTTTCCACCCCCGTTTTCGATTTTCAAGATGTTTTTGTTTTTTTGTTTGTTGTCTTGAAAATCGAAAACTTAAAAATAGGGATTTAAACTATTAAAACTATTCATGTCTCTGTCTTTGTTTTTTTTATTATAAATACGTATGGTATGCCTTTAATTTTTTGTAATGCCCTACAATTACTACAACCGACTATGTGCTGCAGCATATCCATGATTACTTGTTCTGTTTTTCGTTTGCTAGTGAAAATTTACCAGTTAACATTATAAATTCTCCCCATCATCGATTTGTCCGTGTTTTTTAATTTGTGTAAATTTTTACAATCAAAATGTTTATGTAAACTCACCATTGAAAGTGAAATCAAATAACAGTTGTAATTGTTTGCTCGGTGGGAATACATAAGTTTTCATCTACATATTCAAAATAAATAAAGTGTAGCTTTCCATTTGGTACAGTGAGTAGTCTAACTAAACTTATTTCACAATAAATGTAACAAAATGCTAATTTAGTCATTGTTCGTGAAATTTTAAGATTTTTCTTAACTTGTTTTCGTTTTTCAGTTAAAAAATCGTGGATCCAACACTCTGTCAATCGATTAAATATAATACGAGACTTCGATTAGGAGATAAAAAGAAATTCAAATATAATTCAATTGAACTGAAGACTTAAGGTTTCCTGAGATCACACATCTAAACCATACAATTGGATCTATACGAAAAACATATAACTCTTAACTACTTTGATTTGTATTTTGGTTAACGTAACTGTTTATATACTTAGGGTTAAAGTACAATTTATATAATTATAAAATACATTTAATTTTGGTACACTAAAACGATTAATACCTAATATTAATAATAGCACAATAATATTACCTAGCAAATAAACATTAATCGCTGTAAAAACAAATTCCTAAGATTTCACAATATTTATACCCTTAACCCATGAAATGTAACAGGGAGAAGGCGGCTTCTCCGACCCCATAAAGTATATATATTCTTGATCAGCATCAACAGACTAGTCGATTTAGCCATGTCCGTCTGTCTGTCTGAATGTATGAACGCGTCGATCTCAGCAACTACAAAAGCTAGAGACTGTAGATTTTGGATATGAGCTCTCCTAATCCCTAGGCATAGCAAGTTTGTTTCAATTTTTCGATAACTTTTCATGTTTACGATATATACATGTAATCGATAACACAAAAACTTGAAGACCGACCGACTGTCCGTATGTATGGTTAGGGGTTAAGGGTATCTTCTAGTCGAGCTTACTCGACTAGAGCCTTCTTACTTGTTAGTGCATGCCTAATGGCGATTTTACATTGTTCGCTTCAAACGTTTGATACCAACAACAAACACTTGCTTTGTGCAAGTGTTTTCTTTGTAGGCTCCAATAGACTTTACTAAATAGTAGCTTATGTAAATGGGCATGTGAAGTGGGTCGTATTAAAAAACCTTTTTGCGAAAGATTCAATTCAACAAATTATGTGCATCTGTTCTACGACAACGTAGCAAACAAGTTGAAAAATTGCTAACTCTATTGTTTAACTTTTTAATCAGTTTTTAATACATGAGTATAAATAATATTATTAATGATGCATTTTTTAAATTAATGATAGCGAACGTTATGTAAGTCATCAGATAATAGCAGTCATCAGATAGTTCATAATTAAACCTAAATAACCGAATGCAAAACGATATTATTTTTATTACTTTTATGCAATGTGTTTAGTTTATGATTAAGTACCAACGCAGTTATGTATAACGATAAGCACTAGATAAGAAAATGTGAGTTTTTTAAAACATAAGTTGTTTCAATATCACGAGACAACAAGCTGCTTGAAGATATTTTCGAACGGGTTTTTGTGTGTTTTGTGTGTATTGTGTCGGCAGCAGATCACTGACTGCATAAACTTATCTTTGAACTTAATAAGTGCAAGTCCCGCTGTGGTTTTAGCTGCGTGGTATTTAATAATGCTACTAGCTTTAATTTACAATCTATGTTCAAATTGTCTGTTCGAACTTAAACCAAAACTAAAGCCTCGAGGTCGTGCACATTTTAACCTACATCATTATCATTAAAATTGTTCGGTGCACATGACATTAGAATGCGTTGCACGCAGCTGTTGCGAACCGGTTTGGAGAATATTTTTTATTGATTTTTTTTGTACATATATTTATACCCTTAACCCATGAAATGGGTAAAAAAAAAGGGTATAATGGTTTTGTGTAAAAGTATGTAACAGGCAGAAGGAAGCTTCTCCGACCCCATAAAGTATATATATTTTTTAACCCTTAACCCATGAAATGGGTAAAAAAGGGTATAATGTTTTTGTGCAAATGTATGTAACAGGCAGAAGGAAGCTTCTCCGACCCCATAAAGTATATATATTCTTGATCAGCATCAACAGCCAAGTCGATTTAGCCATGTCCGTCTGTCTGTCTGTATGTATGAACTCGTCGATCTCAGAAACTACAAAAGCTAGAGACTCCAAATATTGAATATGAGCTTTCATAATCCCTAGGCATATCAAGTTTGTTTCAAAATTTCGATAACTTTTCCGGTTTACGATATACACATTTAATTGATAACGAAAAAATCTTGAATTTCAAAAAATTGAAAATGAAGATTGAAACTATAAGCAAAATAATGAACATCTGTAAAATTTTTATTAAAATCGGTTCAGAAACACCAGAGATATTAAACCATCAAGCATTGGTACAGAAGTACACAGCCATATGTGCATGTCTGTTAGCCCGACCGGTATTGTATCTTCTAGTCGAGCTTACTCGAATAAAGCCTTCTTACTTGTTTTATTTTGAATACGTTAGTGTTGTAGATGTGTGCGCAGGTATGTGTAAGCGTGTGTACATATACTGTATATATTTTTAGCACATGTTTTGTATTCACAATGTAATCAGCTGTTTGCCTCTTTATACTGACATATATTGAGACCAATTGATTATGATGCTATACTTTGAGTGAAGAATTTCTTAAGCTGTAATTGTGTACTCTGTTAATAAAACAAAAATACAAGAAAGGCAACTATCTTCGGTATTGGTTTAGGTGTATTTAATATTCGGCTGGTTAGAATAGCTTATTACCAGCTTTTTTTTATTTGATTCCAAAAACCCTTTAACGGTTTTCTCATCAGCTATACTGCGGTTTTACATTTTTTTGTATATTTATTGTCTGGTTAAATAAAAGTTAATTTCAATATGCGGATGATAATTGCAATTTACATATTTTTCAGCTGTTTTTATAAAACATTTTTTTCCCTAAACGAAGTAAAAACTTATATTTGCCAAATGTTGGTTGATCATAAAACATGTATTGAGCTCTAGCGTTTAAATTAATTGGCTTCTAAGTGCGTTGTATCATCAAAATGCAAGGACTTTGACCAAGAATAGCGACTATCATTTTCGATTACAATAAATCAAATTTGCAGATAGTAAAATCCATAGACAATAATATTGGTTGAAATCACCAAAGTGTCTGCAACTAAAGTCATCAAATACATATGTAATGTGTGTGTGTTTATGAGTAGGTGGAATCAAGCGTTCGCGATACGGCCGTTAGGTAATGCGTCGCAAACACCAAAATTTCTCTACTCTATAACTCCTCTTCTCGTTCGCCCCACCTTGCGCAATTCGAATGCAACTGCTTCCGCGAAGGTGCCTCCCAGTTGACTATGCTGGCCACCATTAGGTCCACCAATCAGAGTGCCTCAGCCAATTATCGATCGTTCGAATCCTCGCCGCAAGTCTGCCTTCTTACTGGCAGCCGAAAGTTCGCTGTCGTGAAACCTACGTATACCTCTGCGGCCACCCAACCCAACCACCTGCAGATTATATGGCGCTGTTCAACCGTGTGCAAATGGTCTGCTCTAGAAGCTTACCGCGCTATCAGGCAGATAGGTCGGTCAGTGTCCTGGGTAGCAGGACCAGCCGCTGTATTTTCCAGCGTTTAGGGAAAATCCCATTGCGCAGGCAGCTGTTGAACAGTGTGACAAACAGGGCGAAGCCCGAGAGCTAGGCGCAGGGCTCGGTTAGGTGACTTGCTTAGCTTCACCCTCTTTGCTGCGGTGTGGATCTCCTTGGTGGTAACCTTCTGGATCTGGACAGGCATTGCAGAATTGGGTAGCGACGTCTGGCATGGTTGTAGAGCATGCGAGCCTCAGCGATGTGATCGTTCAACCAATACACCGGGACGTGATACCTCTGGTGTTTATTGCTCCTGGCCATGCCGGCGTCGCATGCGCGATTTATAGTCAGAACCGTTTCATTGGTTAGTTGCTCCGGGCTCAAAGAGCTCTCCGGTATTACATGGGATTCTAGTATGGCACTAAAGAACCCGTGTGTTCAATGTCTCGACTCTGAACCTGGGCCATTGTTGAGTTGGTGCATTATGGCATTCGGGCCTGGCCCCGATTGTGCACCATATGGCTGCATGGTCGCTACAGTTTTAGGTGTTGTCAATGCTTCATCTAGACAAGCTAAATATTGAGCAGCGTGCGAATGTTAAATCTACTACTGAGCCAATTTCTGCACTGCTGAATATCTGCTACGCTCCGTGGTTTATGAGCTCTATATTTCATCTACAGTATTGAGATCGTCTCTAAGAACGCCCTACCCTTCACGTTTGTGGCAGAACTACCCCAGGCGTCGGCCCACGCGTTGAGGTCAACAGCGATGACAATCGGGTGTCGATCTCTGGCGTCCGAAACTGGAATGCCCACGGTATTGGCGAACCCATGAAGCTCCAAACTCGGGGTAGGCGGAGTAAATCCACAATTCCACAAATCCACCTTCGCTCTCCCAAAATTAGGGGCCCGTAGGACGCTTTAAAGCGGAGTCCCGGAGCTCCCGCAGGACCACAATACCGCTCTTCCAGCTAGGTCCATGGCAAAGCAAAGGCTTTTGCTCATCCGGTATGGCTCGCTGGCCACTGCAAAATCTAAAACTTAAATGTTGTGCAACCGACAAAATGGCGGCGCGTGTATTCAAATGATATATGTATCAAAGTGTGTGTACCTGTAATTGTGCTACGCGATTTCTTAAGTTGGCTTATGCAAAAAGCCTGGCCCACAAAAGCACTACATAAAAGACGAGTTTTACAGCAGACTCGTTGACGCAAAAAATTCTAACAAATGACTCGGTCAATAAGTATAACTCATTTGATATGTTTATAACGTACAGTTATACAGTTGCGAACTTTAAAATAGCAGTACCTAGCTACTTTTATTTACGGGCAAGAAAACACGGGCACTAAGTTTTTAAGCTTTTTACATGTGAGTATTTTTTTAATAGCCATTTGAGTTTCCGCTAAATGTAGGGCTTACGTTTTTATTGATATAATAACTAGAAATGTTTTTATATTTTTGTGTTTTGCGAAAATTGCTAAAAACATGCGAAGGAAAAAATAGGACAACTTAAGCACAATAGACTGGGAAAATAAGTGAAGTTTGAGATTAGTTAGGTTTTCGATTAACGAGGATATATACAATAGATATAGCGATAATAATTGTGATCAAATGTTTTGATCTGATGTTAAAATGTTGTTCTACGCAAGCAGTTGTGGTCTTTTCATGACTGAATCAAAGCTAATAAATGTCCTAGCGATATCGTAAAATGTTTTTATTTAAAGTCGGAAGTTCTCTACAGTTTACTCTCTATTTAACAAAATATTCACTTAATACAATTTTAAAACATGATGTTTGTTTTCTTGCCCATAAAAAAAGGTTGTTGGTGTTGCTATTTTAAAGTTGTCAGATGTATATCTGTCTAACTGATAAAAGCAAGGTGTTTCGGTAAACACAAGCTAAATGACTAATATGATAAAAATCGACAGAGCTAATAATACAAAACATTTATTATTTTATATAAAGCTTAATTGCTTATACTAAAAAATACTCTATTTACACGCACCTGTCCTTAGTCAAGTCAAAATTATATCTTCATTGCCGCATCCGTGATGTGAATTTAGCTAAATTACAACCATTTTGTGCATCCTTCTTCTTGTTCATCTTTTAAATACTTAAACAGTTTACATTTTTAGCCAATTGACAAAGATTGTTTTTGATATTAATTTGTTATACTAATTATATTAACTTTTAGTCTTATTATGTATAAGTAAAATAAAAACACTACTCTATTTGCGTTCGCACCGTTGGCAAAGGGCGACAAGCAATGAAAATGAAAAATTAAAGCTTTAATGGCTTTGGTTTTCTGTATTTGTCGCTGGTTAATAGTGATTTTTTTTAATGATTTTGTACAAGTTACGTAACAATTTAAAAATGTTATTTTTAACAAATTGTTTACATATTTTGGGTTGTTTGGAATTATTTCACGCAAAGTTCATATTACGCTTGAATATTTGACACAATTTCTTTATGTTTTGCTTATTTTATTATTTCATTTCCTCCTTTATGTTCTGATTTTTGTTTTGAAGCAATGCCGGAGTTTCGTTTTTCCTGCACAATGCGTGAATGGTCGAGCATGGGGAGGGTAAGTGGATAATTACAGCACCATAAAGCAACGCAAGTTCACCAAAAAGTAATTGTATTTCGACGTTGAAATAAACAAATGAACCCACTAACAACACATACACACGGCTTACACACGAAAAACAGCAGGCAAAGTTAGGCACCACGTAAGATTTCTTTTTTTTTATTTATAATTTAGCTAGCCCACAGAAAACGAATGGGACAGTCGAATTACGAATATTGTTGTTGGTTTGATAATTTAAATCTGTATTCTTCCGCACACACGACCGTCCAATTTCATCACTATTAACAGTTATGAGCACTGCAATTTTTGACAAATCTTGTGCTCAAATGTGGCTGTTAATACGCAAATCCGCTCAACCGAACTGTTAAACGATTTACGCTCAGAGAGTGGTTGTTGCTGTTACTAAAGCAGTGGTGTAGGGCAAACAAGGTTGGGGACTAACCGTTAAAAAATCATTAATAATGATGACAATTAAAATGCAAAACTAATTTTTTGCCTTTTATCAAAAAAATGTAAATTAAGTAGTAAATTATTTTTTAATTAAATTTAAACAACAAAAACTTGACATGACAAATCCACTAAGCAATGTCATTGCCCATTTCTTCAAGAACTTTTAGGTTAACAGTTTTTGCTGAGTATCCGCTCAGTTAACAGCACACGCCCAGTGTGTACACACTTAGTGCTCACAAGTTGGTTAACAATAGCGCGCAAACTCGATATTTAAATCTATACCAAATACTTCTTTTCACATTTCGATTTTTGATTTGATTATAAAATGCAAATCTATAGCATATAATATTTGAAACATAAATTATATTTAAAAAAAAACAATAGCTATTATTTATATTGGACGTAGATGTACTAACGGACAGTACATTCAAGTGGCCCAACGATACCAAGCACCGGCTTGTTAACGCGCGAACCCTAGCACGAAGCAACCCACCTCCCGCCCGTCCGACCGAGGGGCACACCGCGTAGCGTGCGGTAACGAAGATCGCGAACAAATAGACAAATGAGACAAGACAAGTTTTTTTAGAGAACAAATAGAAATAGCACTATGTATTAAGTGGGAAAGATCATTATATGTATCACATAAGATCCGAAAGGGTTATGGATAGCATAGTTAGAGTAACAGGGTGGAAGAGCTAAAGGTACAAAATTTCTAGTATATCTAATAGGAACTGCAAAGTTAATTTTGTTGATTAATATTAAAGAATCTATTTCACCATTTATTAAGTTATGGAGAAAGGTTACTGCTAGCATTGTTCTACGGTTAGAAAGTGAAGGAAGATTTATTAGTAAAAGTCTACTGTGATAGGAAGGTAAGTTTAGAGAGTTATCCCAGTTAAGGCCCCGAAGAGCAAAAAGCAAGAATTGTTTTTGCACCGATTCTAATCTATCCTGATGAATCCTGTATTTGGGATACCAAATACAAGATCCATATTCCAGAATCGGTCGCACAAGAGACACATACAAGGTTTTTTTTAGGTAGGGGTCGTCGAATTCCTTCGACCAGCGGTTAATGAACCCCAAGGCACTTGATGCACGATTTGTAATTGAAGAAATATGCTTGTCGAATTTAAGCTTTGGGTCCATTAGAATACCCAAATCCTCAACCCATTCAATCCGATCAAGTGGTTGGTTATCCAGAAAATATGTATTGAAGTGGAGCGTTCGTCTGTAAAAAGACATAACTCTACATTTACTGCAATTGAGATGCAATAAATTTGTTCTGCACCAAGTTTGAAAATTGTCTAAGTCACTTTGCAGTTTATGACCAGACAGAAGAGATGTATCCGACATGCATAATTTTACATCATCAGCATACATTAGCACCCGAGAGTGATTGATAACGGAAGGAAGGTCGTTAATAAAAAGCGTAAATAATAACGGTCCATGATGACTTCCTTGAGGAACACCAGAAGTGACCTGAACCACTTGAGAAAGTGAGCCATTAAATAATACCCTCTGAAATCTAGAGGTTAAATAATCTTTAACCCAAAGAGTGAGACTATTGGGAAAGCCCAATAGTTGAAGTTTACAAATTAAAAGATTATAACTTACATTTTCGAAAGCCTTATTGAAATCAGTGTAAATAACATCAGTTTGCATCTTTTCTTCAAAGCCTTTGATAACAAATGATGTGAATTCTAGCAATTTAGTAGTGGTAGACCTATGTTTCATGAATCCGTGCTGGCACGGTGAAATCATAGATTTACAAAGATGTTGAAGATGAGAGGTTATCAATTTCTCAAAGATCTTGGGGACAGCAGACAACTTGGAGATACCTCTATAGTTTTTAGCACTAGATTTGTTACCTTTTTTATGCAATGGAATAATATATGACTCTTTCCAAATTTTTGGGAAAGAGCATAACTTCACGGACAAATTGAACAGTTTATGCTAAGGTTTTAGAAGACTCTGAGCACAGTACTTAAGCACACAGCTTGGTACTCCACCATGTCCTGGCGAAAATATGGGCTTAATATCCTGAAGTTCACAAAGTAGTGCAGTCTCTGTGATTTCCGGTAAAAAAAATGCAATTTGAGCCATTAAGCTGATAGGGGTAAGGCATGACGACTGGTTGCTCTGAAGGGCTGTAAGTCGTTTGGAAAAGTTTAGCAAATAGATCGGCAATGGCCTGATCTGAATCACTTCCTCAAAGAATATATTGGATGGAAGTGTTGATGACTTTCGTTTCGTCTTAACGAAATCAAAAAACCGTTTAGGATCCTGCTGAAACTGTAATCTACACCTCGACAGGTAATTCCTATAACATTGGTTATTCAGGACAGAAAAACTGGAACGAGCAATCAAATATGCCGAACATGCTAACTGAGAGCTTGATTTTTTAAAACTCTTGTGGAGCTTAGATTTTCGATTTTTAAAGATTGTCAACTCTCTGGTAAACCATACAGGTTTGTTTGACCTGTTTGGCGTTCCATAAGGGACACACAAATCAAATAAAGCATTTAAAGTATTATAAAATATACTGATTGCCACGCCCAAACTGTCAGACCCGTAGAGGGTAGACCAGTCAGTCAGGGCCAACAGCCGAGTAAGTTTTGCAAAATCGGTTTTCCGAAATTGACGTACTCAGCTTAAACGATTTCTACCGGGACATTGCCCCCGGTAGGGTAAAGTGATCGACACCTCCAACGTTGGGTGGTATAAATCCTCTGGATAAGATATGGGTTGTGATCGGGTAATGGATAAGGAGGATGGATCCAAAACAAAAACCAGATCAAGCATTTTATTAAGAGAATTTGGGATATAATTTATTTGATTCAATAATATCCCAAGTAAATTATTTAAAAATTCATTCTGAGCTGAGGGGGTCAGTGCGCCAGAGTCGGGACAAGAAATCTATGTAACTTCGGCAATATTGAAATCACCAAATACTACAAGGATATCACGATCAGAACGCATGCAAGAAACTGAAATTATAGCTGACAAATGAGCATTGTAATAGAGCCATCAGAGGATGGGGGTATGTAAAAGCAAGTAATGAAGATCCCAATACCGTTAATATTTAACTTTATAGCAACAAATTCTAAATCTATAGAGCCACCTACTATTACTGTCTCAGAAGAATAATCAACTTCAACAGCAATAAGCACCCCTCCACCACGTCGAAGAGTACGGTCTTTTCTATAGATACAGTATCTGTTAGATAGAAGTTCACAGCTAAGAATGTCATGCCTTAACCAAGTTTCGGTACATGCAATGACATTAAAAGGAAAAGAATGGCTATTGAGGAATAAACTATTGAGTTTACTACATAGTCCTCTTACATTCTGATAGCCAAGTGATAGAGAAGTTGTTAGTTTTTTGCACTACCAGAAACGGGAACAGTTTTCGATACAACTACTGGTGGGGGAGGTACAATCGGAGACCGATTTTTCTTTCTGACAGTGTATTCTTTCACTATTATGTGCTCCGGCCAAAACTCTTTGCAACATATAGTACTAAAATCTTGGCTGGAAACACTGATCTTAAAGGACGAGATATTGCGATCATACGGGAATTGGAATTTCTCCACCGTGCAATTGGCTTTAGATTTGGCCTTGAAGTAGACCTTGACATCATCTGATGTTAATTTAGGGGGAAGCCTTGAGACAAAGATTTGTTTTTTTGGTGGGACTGCTACAAATTTTTTTATAATATCCTGTACTGATTCCGAAATTTGATTAGGTGCGGATATGGGGATGTTAGGTTCCGTTGGTATGTCCGGTTTGTGTTGTTGAGTTAATTCAACACTACTAACCTCCGCCGAAACCAAATGATCGGTGTTAGAACTTAGAACTTCCATGGGAGAAGTTTTATTTTGATTTTGCATCTCGGCCGATTTTGGAGGAGGGGCTGAAGGCGATTTTACATTAGTTGTATTTACAGAAGCAACTATGCTTGGAACGTTTTCAGACTTATTTGGATCCAACGACAGCACAACATTGGGTCTTCTGCGCTTGGGAGATTCATGCGTGAGATTTTTCCCACTGAGATTCTTCTCAACCGCTGAGAAGTTTTCATACAGTTTTTGAAGCTGTCCGAAAAATCCCGTCAAAACCTAGCTGAGACTTCGTAAAACCCGCAATTTCCTTTTTTCGTTCCAAGCATGACCAACAAGGCCACTCAAGGTTAGTAATATGTCAGTTATTCTGCCAGTTAAACCAGCACACTTTTCATGTGCCACGTTTGTACACATCCAACAACTAATAAAGCCCATTTTAGTATTGGCTCGGACCTGACAGTTTCTAGAACAACAGATAGACATAATGCAACGGCAAATCGAAAAGAAACTTTTTAAAAAAAAAATTTAAATATATATTGTTTATTAAATATTTGTGATGAGATAACCACAGCAGAAAGTTTTAGAAATTGGAAAAATAGTTTTTTATGAAAATAGAGAAGAGTTGGGCCCACTGTAAACTAGCTGTTTACAATTTGACTACACAACAATTGCTACTTACAACACAAAACAAAACGTATCGACGCGAGCACGATGACCGAAAACGCAACAACAACGGATTAAGATAACCGCAATCCAACACCAAAATAAGAGAGCGCGTAAGAGAGCACAAAAGACAAAAAACGGTTGTTTGCACTTGGAGCACAAGCAGCACCGCAGAAAATATAATTGAATGTGAGAGTAAAAACAACAAATGCAACACAAAGAAAGACGACGAAGCAAACTAAATATTGTATGCAGAATGCTTGTACTGCCGATTGTTGTTGTGTTTTTTCACTTTCGCTCTAAAAGTGCAAATAAATTAATAATTTTAATTTTTTATTGTAATTATTTATTAGAGATCTTTTCTTCATGACATGTAAGAATTATTATAATTATGACTATTTTACAATTCATATTCATTATTTATACCTAAAGCTGCATATCATAGAATTTTTTTAGGCACACGTTAAAAACAGGAATCGCTATCACCACCATCCGCGGCGTTAGCTGTTATTTTTAAATTTAAACGCATGGATCATAGTAGTAATGCTAATGGCTTAGTTAACATCAATCAAATGTTCACTGATAATTTAAGAGATCAGTTTTGCCATCAATAATTTCTATTTCATTGTCATCTATACTTACAAAGTATTTGAAGTCCTAACATTAATGCAGAACCTCCCAATGCAGCAAGAAACGACTGCCAGCCAGCATGATTCTGTGTAAGGATTTAATAGAATACTACATAGAGCAATGTTCCTGAAGCAATTCCCTGAAAGATTCCAGAGGCAACGTCTGGCTGATTTGCATTAGATTGCTGACTTATGCCAATGCCAACACCAATGCCAATGGGTGTCACAATTGAGAACGTTACTAGATAGATAAAGGCTATACTGATTTCTGTTTGCGCTATTAACAGTTCCATGCCCATACAAAATGCCAATACTAACTTGTGAGCGGCGACGGCAGCAAAGTTTCAATTAATTTAATTTCTTCCTCATTTTGTCTGGTACTGCGCATAATAATACTATTTCTAAGGCTATGTCCTCGTTCAAATTCTTCGCTGGCCAACGATTCCTTGCGACCTAGTTTCTGTTGATGTCGTTGCATAAACAAATGCATAATTTCATCTAGAGCGTACATCTTAAAGAAACCGGTGCATAGCAGTATTTCGGGCAGGGCAAAGGGTGTGGCTGCAGTTTCTCAACCACTTCAATTACATCCGGTAGCATGTTCAAGAAAGTGGTGCAGAAAAGAACACCACCACCAAAGTAGATAAGACAGCGCATTGCTGTCGACAATCGCGTCTCCTCTGGATCCTTTTTTGTCTACTTGAAGCAACGATCTAGCATGAAAGGCAAACTCCCACAAACCGCTGTCACCACAATTAAAACCACCATGGCCACAATTTTAGCAAGCAGCAGAGAATGAGGAGCTACCGCCATTAATGTATCTCTTGCTCTAATAAATTTCACCGAAGTCGTTGTATATAAACCGTACTTCTTCGCACCACCGAGTGCCAGCCACAAGTACAAAAAAAAAACGATTTTGTTGCTAGCACTTATACCATCCATATCAGTTAGCTATAAACTATATATCGCGCAGCACTGGTTGACAGCAGTAACTACGATCGCCTGGCAAACTGATAAAGCGAATGGACTTCCACCCTGGGATATTTGGTGAGTTTAATTATTGGAATTGAATTGCTACAGATATTAACATTTTTACTGGCCAAAGCTGTATTTTAGGTATTTTCAATTCTAATATTGCCGGACGTCGAGTAAGCTCGACTTGAAGATACCATTTACCATTGGCCTAACACATACCACCGTACACATGCACTAATTACCTTCAATCGTTCATATCCCCGCTGTTCCTCAACCAATTTTAATACATTCCACAGATTTTCATTATTTTGTTAATGTTTAAGTCCCCATTTTCGAAGTTGAAGTTTATATTGTTATCGATAACATGTATATATCGTAAAACTGAATAGTTATCGAATATTTGAAACAGACTTTTACTGCCTAGGGACAACGAGTAGTATTATTATTTATATATATTATAGTATTATATATTATATATACCTACTCGTTGCTAGGGATTAGGAGAGCTCATTCCAAAATCGGTCTCTAGCTCTCATAGTTTCTGAGATTGTTGCGTTCATACATACAGTCCGACAGACGGACATGGCAATATCGACTCGGTTGTTGGTGTTGATCAAGAATATATATACTTTATGGGGTGTGAGATGCTTTCTTCTACCTGTTACATACTTTTGCTTAAAACCATTATTACCTACTCCCTATTTCATGGATTAAGGGTATCAAAATGTTTCTGTGGTCGAATGCATACTTATCAAAAAGATCATTTCAAAAGATTTATATTTAGAATTGGTAAAATGATCTGTTAAAAATAAAATAAATTAAAAAAATGATTTCTGAAAAACTATGTGTAAACGTCATAGCAGAATTTGTTAAAATAAAAATAAAAATATTTGTGTTTCGGGTATTCACACAATAAATAAATGTCATTTTAAACTTACAATGCTTCGTAGTCTAAAAGGTTTACGGACAGTACGCCATTCATTTAAAATAGTGCTGAGTTGTGCATGTAATAAACGATATTTCAGGTCACTATCACTTCAAGATGTCAAACCGAAGTCAGAGGATAAAGCAACGCCAGATGTAATTTCTGTGCATAATGATTACAAATTCAAAGAAGGACATGTATACCATGGGTTTCGGTGTGAGCGTGTCGAGGCAGTTCCCGAATTTGACCTTGTGTCGTGCACATTGCGTCATTTAACGACTGGAACTGAATTCTGGTATGTCGACCGGAATGATGCAAATAATGTATTTTCAATAAATTTTCGTACTCCGCCCATCAATAACACGGGTCTGTCGCATGTATTGGAGCACATCGTGTTGGATGCCTCAAACAAATTTCCGATTCGGGATCCATTCTTTAAAATGATCAATAGATCAGTTGGGACTAACCAGAATGCTATGGCTACCCCAGATTTAACAAATTTCATATTTGCGTCCAGAAATGAGGTGGATTTTAGAAATTTACAGCTCATTTATTTAGATTGTGCTTTTGCGTATGTTATTAAAGTATAGTTTTTTTATGCAAGATTCACAGATTATACTTTTGTTACTCTATTCTTGCAGAGCCGCTCTTAGTTATTCGATATTTGTACAAGAAGGATGGCGAGTTGAGCACAAGGATGTGCACGATCGGAACTCAGAGCTTGTGATAAAGGGTGTGGTCTATAACGAAATGATTGGAATATTTTCGGATAACGCCCGAATATTCAGAAGACACCTTTTACAAAACTTACTGCCAGATACTGCATACCACTTTATAGCTGGCGGCGATCCATTAGAGATTCCCAATTTAAATTACTCTGACTTACTTGAGTACTATAGGAAATATTATCATCCGAGCAACGGGCGCATATTTTGTTACGGCTCCTTTGACGCAATGCAACCCCTCGAATATATCAATAGAGAATATTTCTCCCACAAAAAAGGTATAGATACTTCATTCAGCTACATACCACCACATCCCAGATGGGAAAAACCTCGCCATATACACGTCCCATGCAGATTTGATAATCTGGGAGGACCCTTAGAGAGACAAAATCAAATTGGCATTGCTCTGTTGATGTGCGATCGGACCGATGTTCAGGGAACCTTTGAAATTAAAGTCCTTGCTCAACTTTTAATGCGCGGTCCAAACTCTGCCTTCTATAAGGGTCTAATCGAACCAAACTTTTCCGGTGGCTTTAACAAGAATACTGGTTATTTCCTTAGATGCAGAGATACTTATTTTCTTATTGGTTTGCAAGATCTAACGGTTAAAGACTTTGCCAAATTTAGCGAGCTGTATGACCAAACTGTACTTCAATCCGTTGAAAAAGGGTTTAAGCCTGAGCATGTAGAGAGTGTTCTGCACAATCTGGAATTGGGTGTAAAGCATCAGGGTCCCGATTTTGGAAATGAAATTTTTTATGGTGCGATGTTACTATGGAATCATGGAGGTGATGTTGTGGCCAATTTGCGTGTTATGCATAATATTGCCAAACTGCGACAACGCATAAAGGAAAACGAACGCTATTTGCAGCAAATGGTTGAAAAATATTTTCTTAACAATCCTCATAAGCTTACAATCTCAATGTCTGCTGATGAATTGTATGAGCGAAATTTCAAAAAATTTGAAACCGAGTTGCTTTATAAAAAAATTTATAACCTTGGTCCAGTTGACTACGACAATATTTATCAGAATGGCCTTAAGTTGGAAGCGAAACAAAATGCTATAGAAAATACAGATTGCTTACCATGTCTTTCACTTGAAGATGTGCAGGAACCTCTAAAAATTCCAAAAATAATGGATGACGTGTTCGAAGGTGTTCCCATACAGCTTTGTGAGGTGCCTACTAATGGAATAACATATTTGTATTCCTTTTTAAATACTACGGGCTTGAACGAAGATGATGCTATGCTCGTACCATTATTTTGTTACGTAATTCAAAACTGTGGAACTGTTAACTACAATTTTTGCGAATTCGACAATCTAATTCATTTAAAAACTGCCGGAATTAATTTTAAGGTTAAGGTCATTGAAAATGTAACAGATTACAAGCAATATCGAATGGGTATGCTGATGACAACGTATGCTCTTGATATAAATGTTCCTGATATGTTTACATTGTGTGCTGAGTTAATGTTTAGCTTTCGGCTTGCTGAAAGCGAACGTCTTAAGATGCTGATAAAAAATTATATATCTAAATTATCAGTGAATATCCTTGTTTTTGGACACTTGTACGCCATAATGGGTGCATCTGCCTTGGTCAGCAATGCTGCCAAACTAAAATGCCAGTTACTTGGTGTAGATCACATAGAATTTATGAAACAGTACACCCAAGAACATAGCACGGATGAAATTCGTGATAAATTGAGTAATATTGGTTCAAAAGTTTTTAACAAGGCCAACATGCATGTTGCCATTAACAGCTCGAAAGCTTACCAACCAACCGTCCTCAAGCACTACAAAACTTTTTTAGATAAACTTCCATCTCAAGAAAAGATGAACGACAAGTCCGATTTACATTTACTTGAGCCTGGATTTAAGCATTATATTATGGATATACCTGTCAACTACTGCTCAAAAGCATTTTATGCAGTTCCATACTTGCATGAGGATCACGCTGTATTACGAGTTTTAGCAAAGCTCTTATCGGCTAATTATCTGTTGCGAGTGGTGCGAGATCAAAATGGAGCGTATGGCACAAATGCTATATGCGGTTATGATGGTCTTTTCACATTTAATAGCTATCGTGATCCTCATTCTACAAAGACGCTAGAGACATTTGATAACACTTACGACTGGCTGCAAGATTTTGGTGACAACTTGAATAATGAAATGTTGTTAGAGGCAAAGTTGGGAGTGCTACAGCTGGTGGACTGGCCAATACCGCCGGGCGAATCTGGATTGGATTACTTTAACGTAAGAGTTTCAGTGAAGGAATATAGGAAGTATCGTGCAAGGGTCTTATCAGTAACTATTGAAAAGCTACGAGCTGTTGTTGAAAAATATTTTAAGGAGGAACCAAAACATTTTGGCAAATGCATTTTGGGACCAAATTGATTGTGCTTAGACTTAAGAAGTGCTTAAAGATTTTTTTATATTTATCTCGTTGTAGTTAGAAACCGTCCTTAAATAAATAAATAAATAATAGAAATCTCCTGAAATATATTTTCAAATTAAATTGTGAAAGTGTTAGCTATGTAGTTTTTTGGTGATTTAAATAAACATATATTATGCAGGCAATCAAGACAATAATCTTTTTATGTTTATAGATCTATATTATATATATATAGTATATTTCGTTTACTCAAAATTGTTATATTTTTTATAATGATTCGAATTGGAATAAAAACTATAGATCTGTTAAAGTTATATTTCAAGATATCCTGGGCTATACAAAAATATTTTAATATATGAGCAAAAACAGAGGTTATATGAATTAATTTAATGCTTTAATGTTTAAGGTAATTTATTTCAAGGACATACATATACGCTTTTGCCTGCGGCTTCAACAACTGTAAAAAAGTAAAGTTAAATTATAATCAAATGCATTTACTTTATATTTAATACTAACCAGCAACTTGCAAACCAAACATGAGCACGAAGCCACCCAAGCAGCATAGAAATATCTGCCAGCCAGAATGATTTTTCGACATAATTTCAAAGTAGACCACATAGAGCAATGTACCACAAGCAATGCCCTGCATGATGCCTGCGGGAATGCTTGGCTCATTCGCGCTGGATGTCTCCGTGACCGCAATGCCAATGCCCACACCAATAGGTGTTACTATTGAAAACACTACCAGATAAATAATGGCAATAAGCCAGCGTGTATGCGCCATCATAATCTCCATGCCAATGCAAAAGGCTAGAACCAGTTTGTGAGCAGCAATGGCACCGCACATAAACCAAACCGTTTCAACGCTCTCCTCCAATCCTATGGCCATGCCTCCAAAGAGTTCGTGCAGCGATAGAGCCACTATAATGCCCAGTCCACGTAGCCAGTTGGGCTGCTCCGGTTCAGCTTCCTCAATAAACTCCACCACGTTTTCGTTTCCTTGCTTCTGGTTCAGTTCTACTTGAAATTGCATTGTCTTTAGCTTTTGCCTTTGTCTTCGGCCAATCACAAAGAACATGACTTCCTCAATGGCATACATGAGAAAGAAACCGGTGCACATTAGCATCTCGGGCAAAGCGAATGGCGTTGATGCCAACATGTGACAGTCCTCCAAGGCATTCACAATGCCGACCACAGCCGGTAGGATGTGAATAAATGTTGTGGCTATTAGAACGCCGCCACCAAAATTCAGCATGCACTGTACAGCGAGAAAATCGCGTGCAGAACTCTTTTTCCGGCCGGTCCACTTGAACCAGCGATTTAGAATATAAGGTAAGAAGCAGAAGATTAATGTGACCAACAATAGCACAACAATAACCACAACTTTGGCTACCAGCAATTTATGATCGTTCATGGCGCCGACTGCAATGAAAGCTCTCTGAATATTATGATATCTAAACTAACTTTATATATATACCGTTTGGTAAAGCTTTTCATGTAGTTACATATAACAAGCTATAACTTTTTAAGACCTCAGTTTAGATCTTAAAGCTCATAAGTATTGATTTAAGTCTAAAACTAAAATGCTTAGTCTAAATATTTGGTAAGGCCACAGTAATACTTTGAAAAAACAGATTCGTAATACCAATTAAGGATTCATAATAGTAAATTTCAAAACACAAATGTCAAAGTTAAAAAGAAGCAAGTAAGAAGGCTCCAGTCGAGTAAGCTCGACTAGAAGATACCCTTAACCCTTGACCATACAGACGGACAGACGGTCGGGCTAACAGACATACACATATGGATGTGTACTTCTGTACCAATGCCTGATGGTTTCGTATCTACGGTATTTCTTAACCGATTTTAATAAAAATTTCACAGATGTTCATTATTTTTTATAGTTTCAATCCCAATCAATCGATTTTCAATTTTGTTATCGATTACATATGTACATCGTAAAAATTTGAAACAAACTTGCTATGCCTAGGAATTAGGAGAGCTCATATCCAAAATCTGAGATCGACGCGTTCATACATACAGGCAGACATGGCTAAATCGACTCAGCTTTTGATGCTGATCAAGAATATATATACTTTATGGGGTCGGAGAAGCGTCCTTCTACCTGTTACATACTTTTGCACAAAACCATTATACCCTTTTTTACCCATTTCATAGGTTAAGGGTATAAAAATAGCAGGGAAAAATTGCATTAACAGTTAACTTTATAATCAATCAACTTTAGACGAAGTACTTTAAGTATTTATTAGATTCCCATCTAGCTCCCGCTTGAACAGGTCTTATAAAGTTACAATAAATAATAAAAAGTCAAAAAAATATTTCATATTATCATTGCCTTATAACACGATACATGACATATTCTGTGTGAAATGGGTTTAAGTTTGGGCATTTCCAAACGATCTGATGTTTTGCAGCTCCTTATGTTATATATGTTAAAAATGGAAAGTTTAAAAAAAATGTTCAGTCATCACAGCTCTAACGACAAAGCCGACTCTTTTAGTGAAGCTTTACAGTAATTAATTGATAATAACTGTCGGGGGTTGCCAACATGAAATTTCAGCACAGATAGCAGCTCCGTTAACTGGGTCTATTCTTAATGTTTGGTGTCATGTGGTAAAGATTAATGGTAAAGCCACGTCAGGTTTTGTGTTGAAAATTCAGGTTGGTATCTTTCAACTAGAAAAATGTTTTAAGCACAAAAAAATAGCTATATGTGTATGTACATATTTACTTTGTCTGAAAAAAAGTTCAGTGCTGATATCTCCTTTGCAAAATACAAGAATTCATACCAAATAGATAACAAAAGCAATCATATAATAACTCCACGAGTACATTTAAAACCAGTAAGAAATAAGATCCGACTATGAGATACTCTGAATCATAGCAAATAAATTAAAACTTCCCTTAATAAGTTTTAATTGGATCGGTCATTTAGGCATATTCACGAACTCATTATACCTCATTAACCAACTTTCAAAAGGCCTACTATCAACCAGTAATCCCAAAACTGACAACTGAAATTTCGATGTTTTGTTGCTAATGGCGATTCATTGTACGCCAGCCCCTAATTGCGTTAAGGCTTACTCTCCAAAAGCCACTTATTTACCGGTTGAATTTTCAGACTGACAACTTTCGATGATAGCAAAACGAACCCAGCCATTTAAGAAGCTTTATCTGAAATGCCGGCAAGTACCCATACCTATACCATTGAGTTTCTTTTTGACAAAAAATCTTGTGTAATAAATGAATTGTTAAATAATTTTTATTTTTATTTTATTAATCCGAAATAGTTTACTGTATAAATTATGTTTTCTTTTTTAATATTATTGTAATTGTATTTAAATATATTTGTATTAAAAGTAATTACTATGACTTGAGTGTTGAATAAATTATTTATTGAATTATTTTTTAAAATGTTTAGGTACACAATTGTGATGTGAAATGGTATTCATATTTATATTGATTGTCGTATGGAAGCACCCAGAAAATTAACGCAATAAACATGTTTCTCTTTCAAAAGATATATTAAATTAAGGTAAACATTAACGGATTGTCATTATTTTTAAATAAAAAATATATGTGCAATGTTCTGTCACCAGGGCCTCTCGCACAATACTTGGGGGCAGCTTATTCGGCACTGTCGCTTTAAATTCATTTTATAATGTCGTCTAATTTAGACGGTTCCATAATGCTAGTTCGATATTTAATGCATACATGATAATATATGGATGTGTGTGATATGTTAAAAGTGTTTGTGTTGTGTTTTCCTATTGTTTTTTAATTGATTTGCCGTCATAATCTCTTCACTTTATCGTTCTTTACACGCAGTCATAGTCTTTTGTCGTTGTAGTAATTGTTATATTGTATGTTGTTCAACAATTTCTAGTCACACAACAGCAAAAGAAATAAAACCAGCAGCACAGAGGACCCACTGAAACACATCACGACTGTTTCGGATGCTGCACGGGTGGTGGTGGTGCCGGCTTAAAGCATTGCAGCAAAAACGCAGTGTAGACAACGAATGCAACTGCCAGTGCTATCAGGGCGTACATGAATATATTCAACTCCGGCTGGCGAAATCGGTTCTTGCGTAGCCATTCAAGCACCTCATCCTCCGAGAGCAAATCGCCTGTCAAATATACAAATAGACAAGAAGAAAATATACAAATAGTACTTATCAAAATTCTTGGTAAACTTACAATTTGTGCAACAAAAGATTAAAAATAATTTCTTTTCAGACAATCAATATTAATTGTGCATCTAATCAATTCGCCGCCAAATTCGAATTTTTCACAATTAAAAAACTGATTTATACTTGCCTCTATATATACTAGGAAAACGACGACGAAAATAGACCATTGCTGGCAGTTTTGTAACACCCCATTTCTTTGCATAACGCGCATCAGCCATTTTCACAAATGTTATATCTAGATTATCTGTTTCGCTGTCAATGTTTTCCAGTTTTTCCAAAGCCACAACGCTATCCGGATGATTGTGCTCATCTAAAGGAAAATACATCATTAGACGGGATATATGTTTAAGTTCTACTTATTTATTGCTTACAGAAAAACACGGATATAAATTCGTTTTCTTCGAGCAGCTTGTCAAGCATTTTGCGATTGACCTCCTCGATTTCGTTTTTAATTTCGAATACATCTTGTGATGTAAGCCACGTAATGACCTTATCATGCTGATGCATATCCCCATCATACAGCACCGGTACTTGTTTTCTGTAATGAGAAACCGTTTAATAAAATGAAATCGTCCTAAAGTCTTAAATTTTACTTACCGAAAATATACCAGCGAAGGTATATTGACTACTTCATATTTCTTGGCTGCCTCAACGCTGGCAATTTTAACAAAGTCAATACCAAACATATCAGCCTCTCCGTCGATTTCCTCAAGTTCCTCAAGTATTTCCTCGCATTCAGCACAATCCTCATCATCTACAGATGTATATTAATTACAATAAGCTTAAATAGCTTATAAAAATTATTAAACTTACAAAAGAACACAACAAGCAACGTAGATTCAGCCATTAAGCGATCTAACATGCGTTCATTAACTTCCTCAATTTCATCAGCCAACTCGCGATTATCATCATCAATTAACCACTCAAGCACCGACTGTTCATTCTGTAGATCGCCCTCGAAGAGCAGGGGATTGCCATTGCTAAGAAATTTATAACAAGTGTTAGTTGTATATTGAAGTCGTTTTATATTGCACAAGAACTACCGGAAGTAGACTAACGCGGGAAATGTTTTGATAGAATAACGTTTGGCCAGCTGAGGATCTTGAATTTTCACCATATGTATTCCAAAAACATCGCACTCATCATCAATCAGTTCAAGTCCTTCTAATATCTGATCACAGATATTACAGTTGATTTTGTCTATCAGAATAAAAATTATATTTTTTAAAAAAGTTCGTACACTACTTGTACTATATAAGCATATGCCGTGTTGTAAAAAGGTTAGCTGAGTTTTAGATAGGCACGCATGAATTTGGTATAGAGAAAACGCCAAAACAAAAGGTATTCGCGCCCAAACTAAATTATATTTATACTGTTACAAACAATTCACAACATAGAAAACTTGATCAAATATACCGAAAATATAAGGTGCTCATTTAGTTTGGTCGGTAATACGTTTGGAAGCCTGTTTTAGTATAAGAGTTTTAGAAGAGTTGTTTATCTTGTTAAACAGATCAAAGAATAAAAAACATGCGTATTTTTGGGAGTTGTGATTTGTAAAAATACAGAATACCTTGTTTTTGGATACGTTTTCTTTTACGTGAAATATAGTTTTGTACGAATTGACTGGATGAATATTTGGTGGTAGTGGTCAGGTTGCTTTCTTTAAGACTAGATGGTGAACAGAAACTTCGACAGTAAGCGGGAGGTTTGCCTAACCGCTCAGCCGGTACTGAGTTGTTTTTGTGAGGTGGGATTGATATATGTATATTTTTTTTTTTTTTTGCAATTTTGAATTGGTTTGGTGTTGTGGTGCAGACAGATATGTTGTGTTGCGGTCGTGCAGTGGTGTTGGTGGGTGCCAGGGGATATAATTGATATTGTGTGACATTATGAGAAGTACTTTTGATTCAGGTGTCACAATTACTTACAGAAATAAACTGCTAGATATTGTGTTTCCTCGACCATAGTTTCAAGCATTTGACGTGTAATTAACTCAATACGATCTTCAGTTTTTTGTGTTATAAGCCATTGCAGAACTTCTTCTTCCTCACTGAGTTCACCTGGAGATAGAGGAAGGTTTTAGAAATAGTAAAGTGTAGTTTCAGCTTTCAGTTTACTTACCTTCAAAAACATTTGGTATTCCGCCCTCAAAATATACAAGAGCCGGATATTCGTGCACGCCGTATCCATCGGCCACAGAAAAATCACGTGTTTTGACAAATGTTATGCCATGTTTATCGCAATCATCGTCGATATTCTCGAGTTCCTCTAGCACTTTAGTGCACTGTTCGCATCCATCGGCATCTAGGAGAACGATGATTTGGGGCGAATATGGGGAAATGCATATTATAACAAAGAGAGCACATTTAACATGTTTGGGGACGAAGAACTACTACAAGCAAGCTCTACACTAAGCACAATGTTGGGGAAAAGACTGGAAATTGTGTGTATTGTGATTCAAGCAAAGTACATAAAACAAAGAAGGTTGCACAACGCTAAGAAACTGAGACAAAGATAGAGATAAACTAAAAAGGTTTGTGTAATATTTAGTTTAGTGTGGAGCTTTGGGTGGGACTCTAAAGATTTGTGGTGCGCTATAGCATAATACCGAGTAAGACATTCCCATACAAGTAAAGAGGTGTATGTACATGGGTGTGTTGGTTGTTTTGTGGTGGCTGTAGCCTTGTGCGTGGTTAAACATTATTTGGACTCATTCCATATTTGAGGCTAGACAAAAGTTATATAATTTTCACAAATTTGTGCGCTACCATCATCATGTTTGCTGATCGTGTTCTGGTCCATTGCTCCACTTTCACCACCAGCACCACCAGATTCGCCGGCGGCTACTGCTGCTGCTTCGGGATCGCTGCCAAAGGCGGCGGCAGCACTGGCGGTTCCGCCTTCCTGTTGTTGCTGCTCACGCTCCTTTTTCAGACGCGCCTTACGCACAGCTTTAGAATTGCAAATATCACACTTCGTTTTGTTCCCTACGTTTTTTTGTATTACGTGTTATTTTTTTTTTAATTCAGTTGTTTTTTTTTAAATAGAAATATAAATGCGGTAAAAGTCTTTTTGGTTAGATACAATTGAGCGGTCATATAAATATAGTAAATTAAAGATACTTTTTGTTTTTTTGGTTTCGAAAAATCCTTAAAAACAATTTGACTGCAAACTGTTTGCGCAAAAGAGTGAGCAAAAACTCATATCAAGTACTTTATTTTTAAAAACATATTACACGAAGTTTGGTCATGAGACAAATGAGAAAGATGTTTTTAAAACGCAGGAAAGTATGCTATATATTTTTTTGTACTTGATATAATTTTATGTCACCAAATCGATTGCAGCTGTTAAAAGTTGATAAACTTAACAAATGTATAATCTTCGTTTTTGTTAAATTTTATATCAGACGTGATTTTGATTGAACTTACAAAAATACACAGCTATGGAGCCAGACTCTTCAATTAGTTGAACGAGTCTTTCGCCTTCGAGATCTTCAATAACATCTCCACTTGGATCCTTTTGCGTAAGCAACCATGACAGGATCTGTTCTTCTTCATAAAGATCACCTAGTTACAAGTTATTTACTTTTAAGTAAATTATTAATTTAAATTACGTAAGCTTTTGTACATACCGGCGTATATTACTGGCTCCTTAGATGTCGGCTTAAAGAAGACAATGGCGGGTAATGCAAAAACGCCATATTCCTTGGCCATTTGTTTATCATCGATCTTGACAAAGTCAATTCCCGCCTTATCCGCATCATCATCAATGTGCTCAACTTCAGCCAAGACGCGTGGACACTGCTTGCACTCATCGCTGTCTGTTAATATATTATGTACATTAGGAACAGATATAAACTTTTATTTTTTACTCCTTACAGAATATGACTGCCACATAATCGGAATTTTTGCGAATTTTCTCAAACATTTTGCGATTAACTTGCTCGATGTGATCGGTCATTTCCATATTGGACGGACTGGTTAACCAATCGAGTACTTCCTCTTCATCATCAATATCGCCATCGTAATTAATGTACTTTCCCTTGCGGAAATAGGTGAGACCAGGTGGATTTCGATAGCCATATTTTTTGGCCATTAGTTTATCGTGCATCTTTACTATATAAATGCCATATTCGGCAGCCTCATCATCAATAAGTTCAATGTGTCGAAGTACACGTGGTGAATCAGCGTCGTCCTCTTTGTCTGAAAATATTTTGATAATATAATCATGTTTTAACAAAACTTAACTCAAAACTCTTTTCAAAATATTTATACAATTTTGTTTGATTTTTGCTTTTTGTTGGGCAGTTACAGTTTTTAGTGGGCGCGCTTTTCATAGTTTCATAGGTACTCAATACAAAATTTGAATTGAGCTTAATTTTATTTTAAGAGCTTTAAACTTAGGATACCTTACAATTGTGCATACTTACAAAAGATAACCGCTAAAAAGTCTTTGGTGCCTATATATTCAATAAGTTGTTCACGATTAATTAGCTCAATGCTCTGATCGGCCTTTTGCTCCAATATCCAATTGAATACCTCATCATTTTTTTCCAAACTACCTGTATATTAAATATAATATTATATTATAGTTAATTGCTTATCATTTTATTCAATAAGTTTTCTTGATGACAGTTTTAAACATACCTGTAGGCTGCAGTTTTCAATCAATCAATAGTTGTTCTTTACAGACTAATTTAATAATTTGTTTAGTTTTCAATATTTTATTACCTCCTTTCTCTAACAGAACATTATTGGGTAACACGAAAAGTTTTAATTGGCAGTAACAATAAGAAGCCAAAATGTGGCTGGAAACTGCTTTAAATGTACACAAAGTTTTTATAAATATTGCAACATAGTTTATGGAGTTTAATATATAAATGGAACAAATCTATTGGTAAAGCTGGAATTAAGACTCGCTGAAGTGAATTTAAATCATTTTAATGCTTTTGACAAACAACCAAATAATATGAATTTCGATTCATTTTTTTTTGTGCAAACATTTTAGTATAAGAATCCTAATTTTAATGATTGGTTTTTATTCATGTAAAATTTTCATTTAAATTGTTTTATAATTTTACAAAATTGTTTCAGTTATTACATATGTATATAAATAGTTTATTTAAAAAAGAGTTAATAAAACTTTAACAAATACATTGCTTGAGTTTTTAATTTTTTTTTTTCTTTATAGCTGCTGTTCAACAACAAATATTAAAAATTCTAACAAAAGAAATGAGACTTTCAGTGAAAAAAGTTTACAAAATATAGTAATGAAAACAAAATATATAATTCGATATTTTGCAATAATCGATAACAAATCGCGAAAAGTGAGCCCATACTGACTAGCAGAAGAGAAAAATATAACAGTAGGGCAAACGTTTTGCGAGGCCAGTGTGTACAAATCTACTGAAAGATTCGACAGTCATTTATAATACAATGTATATTAGCGAGTTTTTTTTATATAGTAAACATACGGTTCCGTTTTTGGTGTTAAGTTTTATAATTTACAAGTATGCATGACATTTCTCTAAGTTTGCTCTTCTCTTTACAAAGTAAAATTGTTTAAAAAATATGTTGATTTTTGTTTTTTATATAAGCTACATACATAAATATAAAATGTATAGTGTAACAAAAAAGTAGTAAGTAGTATCAAAAAGTGTACGCTGCTTTGTTGACAATATTTACTATGTATTGTTAATTACGAAATTTTCTTCGCTAAATATATATACCTGAAACCCTGAAAATGTTGATATATATTTGCTTGTTAATAGTAAGTTGTGTTGTTGCAGTAATTGCTTAATATTTGAACAAAGTTTTGTTAACGCAGTTGAAATCCATTGACAAAATGCAACAAATTTTAGTTTAGTTTTTAGTTTATGTTTTACAGACAGGACGCCGAGAACAGGCAACAGAGAAAAGTGCAAAAGTACCAAAAGTTACGCTAAAAGAATAAGTTATTTTTTAGATTGAGTTGCGTATCACAATTATTATTAATAATCATGGGAAGTTGATTTGCAACTTGCTTGTACCGCTGCAGTACTTGGCGAACAAAATGTAACCGTTTTGTTTTTCTTTTTTGTGTAATTTGTGCGATTTGTTCTCAAGAAATTCTGTTTACATTATATTAAGTGACACCGAACGTATGAATAATATTTAATATTAAAGTAACGCATTCGATTTCCAATGTAATCGATTTCTAATGGACAGTGCGGCTCAAGACTTAGTAATAATTTCACAGGCAAATGAGTTAAGTTGCAGTGGTTGTCTTTTCGGAAACATGTTGCACTTACAAAATAATGATAATGACAATCACAAACAAAATCACACATTTTAATTTGTAATAAATACATAAATACATCAACATCTATATTTTAAAGTTGCCTGCTGTTCAAGGATTTTACAGGATATTTTTAAGTTCTTAGTTTAATGCGTGTTTTGTTTTGTGTTTTGTCACTTTATTTTTTTATTGTTATCATTGATTCATTTGTTTGTATTGTTGCGATTGGCAACATGCCAACACTGAGTATACGTGGTACTTCAATTATTGCATATTATAATCATTGATTTGCTTTAAATTCATAATTCAGTTTAAAATTGTTGCCTTACTCCCACAGAGAGATATCCTGAAAAATGAGGTCATACAAATTTTTTAGTCGATTTTGGAAAAAATTAATGCCTGCAAGACACAAAAAAAAAGAGAAGAGAGAGAGTAATATACAAATCAAATTACAACCAGATATGTCTGTATTTGTGTATATGATGGGTGGTGTGTGTGTGTGTGCACAACAACATTTACAATAATAACAAAATGAATTAAACAATCTGAATGTAGTTTGTGACTTAAAATTTTGACAAATAAAACATGATTTATGTATTGGTACTTTTTCTTGATTTAATTTCTTGAGAGGAATCGCGACGTACCGGTTTTAACGTTCAGTTTATTGACCGACTTCTTTGACGACTTCTTTGTCTTCTGCACTTCATGTGATTCTTCATCGTCCTGCTGCTGCAGCTTAGGGATGGGTTTTTTAGCCGCTTGACCAGATCGCTTGTTCGCATAGGAGACCTTTACCAAGGGCACATTATCATCATCGTCATCATCGTTGTCGTCAACGTCGGTATGTTTGGATGGCTTCTTGCGTGCAAGGGGCTTGGCTGCAGGTTTGCCATGAGTGCTTGATGTGGAGGCAAATTTGAAATTGCCACTTTGACGTTTGTTTAATTCACCATCGCTGTGTCCGATGAGTTGGGCCGTCATTTTAGGAACTTTCGTTGACTTCTCTAATTTCGTTGGACAGCATTGGAATGGTTTGTAATCTTTGGGCACAAAACTGTTGCCGCGCTTAGCTGAATGGCCGTCGTGACCCAATCCAACATAGAAACATTCGTCATCTGTGTGAGCAAACAAACAAAAACATTTTGTCAGATTGTTTTAGTTCTAAATTATAATAATTTTTCTAAGAAATCGCAAACAAGAAAGATCATTACGAAATAATCAATAGTAAACAAAAGTGCATACAGAATAGACAAGAAATTTGTAATAAAAGTCGTAAAAGATGCTTTTATTTTCTAAACGTTCAAAATTACCTCAAAGAGCAGTTAGTCCGATTTTATAGTCTTTTTTACTAATATTTTTTTTCTTTATATATTGATAGTTTGATTTCTTTATAGAGTATAAAAGCGTGCTTTATGAATGAGCAATATTTTCAAATCGTTTTTTAATTTTAATTTTGCTATTCCACTAATAACTGACAAAATGCTTTTGATGCTGACTGTACAGGCTTTAAATTCTAATTTAGTTTTGTACTAGAGTTCAAAGTTTGTATCGTTGTACATTTTTGTAATTAAAATTACTTAATATATTTTTTGACTTATTCACATTGCACAAAGACGCATTTGGTTTTTGTTTGTATAAATATTTAACAGCGCGTTCAATGTTAATTATAAATAAACAGATACAAATTATTACTTAAGTATTAGGAGAATATAGTTATATCAATATTCAACATAATGAAGTTATTACCAATTATTCTTGTTCATATTATTTTGTTGCCTTTGTAGAAATGATAAAATTGAAAAAATGTATAATATATCGAATAAAAACAGTTCTTTTAAATATTTTTTCAAAACATTGTGTCAGTTATGATTTTTGTATTATTTTATTTGTTTTTTGATCAAATTTGTTCACTTTTATAGAAGGTTTTGGATTAGGAATTTCATACAAGATTTAAGGTAGCAAGAAGCTTTGGAAAGGTCATAAAACATTCAAAGGGGCAAACATTGAATTGACATTAAAGGTTGTTGTGTGTGTATAAAAAGAGTTCAACTTCTTTTGTTATTTCTGTTGCCATATAAGTGTAAATGAATTTCTTTATCGCAAAAGCGCAACAAAAAAATCGCGAGTCGATACTTTGTTACCTTTGAGAAAAGCATTTTTCGAAATCCATTTTGGTGTGCACTATTTTGGAGTATTTAAGGTGTTTGGGTGTTTAAATTAATTTTTTTCGGAGGTCACAACCATAAACAACTATAGTTAGTGCGGAAATGATAACTCACATTCACGAATTACCTAATTCATCTATAAGATGACCCGCGCAAAGATCAGAAAGCCGATGTATCGTTCTGCCTTTAGCTTTAGGCTTATATATTTGCTTGCTGATATCTTCTTCTTTGTCACCTTCATTATCATAATTGTTTTCATTATTAATATCAACTTCATCGTCGTCGTTATTGTCATTATCATTGTCATCGTCATCGTTATTGTCATTATCATTGTCATCGTCATCGTTATTGTCATTATCATAATCATTGTCATCGCCATCGTTATCGTCATCAGTTTCGTTACCGTCGTCCTCATCCATATTTTTTAAATTGTCGTCGTTATCTTCATCATCGTCATTGTTGTCGTTATTGTTGTTATCATAATTTTCGTCCTCATCTTCGTCCCCATATTCGTCCTCATCTTCATTATCATCTTCGTCCTTATCTGCAATATCATGTCCGTCCTCATCTTCATTATCATGTCCGTCCTCATCTTCATTATCTTTTTCGTCCTCATCCTTATTATAATTTTCGTACTCATCTTTGCCCTCGTTGTCGTCCTCTTGGTCATTGTCCATATTATTTGTTTCATCGTCGTCGTCATCCTCGTGGCCATTATTTTCATCGTCGTCATTGTCGTTATCGTTATCATTATCATTATCATTATCATTATCATTATCATTATCATTATCATTATCATTATCATTATCATTATCATTATCATTATCATTATCATTATCATTATCATTATCATTATCATTATCATTATCATTATCATTATCATTATCATTATCATTATCATTATCATTATCATTATCATTATCATTATCTTTATCATTATCATTGTCATCGCAATCGTCTTCTGCGTCGTCATTATTATCGTCGTCGTCGTTATTATCATTGTCGTTTTCGTCATCGTCAGCGTAATTTTCATTGTCATCATAGTCGCCATTGCCAGCGTGCGAATGTTGTCGAAATTTTTGATTTCGGATTGTTTGTTGTAGGCGTTTTAGTTTTGCTCCCTTTTCCAGATCACTTTCTTTTGGATAGCTCAACTTAACAATTTTTTCATCACTTCCATCGTCATTGTTGCCTAATGAAAACACACACATACAGTTTGTCAAGAAATTGTTTTCATTCAGTAAAAAACTTTGCTATTTTCACTTTAGAGATATACAGTCACACTGGCCGTTGATTAAAATTTTGTTTATTATTTTTATACCCTTAACCCATGAAATGGGTAAAAAAAGGGTATAATGGTTTTGTGCAAAAGTATGTAACAGGGAAAAGGAAGCTTCTGCGACCCCATAAAGTATATATATTGTTGATCAGCATCAACAGCCGAGTCGATTTAGCCATGTCCGTCTGTCTGTCCGTCTGTCCGTCCGTCCGTCTGTCCGTCCGTCTGTATGTATGAACGCGTCGTTCTCAGAAACTACAAAAGCTAGAGACTCCAAATATTGGATATGAGCTCTCATAATCCCTAGGCATGACAAGTTTGTTTCAAATTTTCGATAACTTTTCAGGTTTACGATATACACATGTAATCGATAACGAAAAAATGAAAATGAGGATTGAAACTATAAGCAAAATAATGAACTTCTGTAAAAATTTCATTAAAATCGGTTAAGAAACACCGGAGATATGAAACTATCAAGTATTGGTACAGAACTACACAGCCATATGTGTATGTCTGTTAGCCCGACCATCTGTCCGTCTGTATGGTCAAGGGTTAAGGGTATCTTCTAGTCGAGCTTACTCGACTAGAGTCTTCTTACTTGTTTATAAATTATACAGTTAATTATCTCTTAGACACATTAAAAAGAACTTAAAAAACATAAACATTAACAAAGAAACATTAAAAATACTAACAAAGGCACAAAATTCAACTGTCAAACAAGTGTTTTCGTCTTCCATTTTTGGTGTATTTTCGCTGTGAAATTCGTATAAAAAGGGCATAAGCTCCAAGGGCACAGCGAATTATAGTCAGAAGGATCAATAAAAGTCCAAATTTTTTTGACCAGATCGCTTCCCAATGAGATGAAGTATGATTGTGCAATCACCATATCTCGCGAATCTGCCCAATAGCCAAAAAAATACCTACCCAAAATCTAGTTCTGCAGAATGTGGCGCCAGCCATTCAAAATCACTTGGAAACCAAAAATATTATACCGACTGTTCAGCTCGAGATTTAGGTTAGGTACTTTAAATGGCTTTTGGGCACATTCGCGAGATATGGTGATTTCATCTCATTGGCAAGCGATCTGGCCAAAAAAATTTGGACTTTTATTGATCCTTCTGACTATAATTCGCTGTGCCCTTGGAGCTTATGCCCTTTTCATACGAATTTCACAGCGAAAATACGCCAAAAATGGAAGATGCCAACACTTGTTTGACAGTTGAATTTTGTGCCTTTGTTAGTATTTTTAATGTTTCTTTGTTAATGTTTATGTTATTTAAGTTCTGTTTAATGTGTTTAAGAGATAATTAACTGTATAATTTATAAAAAATAATACAAAAATTTTTTTTAGTAAAAGCCAGTGTGACCGTATATCTCTAAAGTGAAAATATCAAACATTTTCACTGAATGCCAACAATTTCTTGACAAACTGTATATACAAATATGTATTTCTCTATGTACATCCTCGTTATATATGCAAATGTATATATATATATATATATATATTGTTTTCTTATGTAAACACATATATGTATTTCTCTATGTACATCGTCATATATATATATATATATATATTCATTGCACTTTACAAATTTTTATAAACGGGGTGAACGATATTTGGATATGTCCGGCTTGCTTGGGTTTTAATATGCAATCTCTTTTGGCCAAGATATTGTAGGCTCAACTGAATTGATACTGAATGTTTGGCTTATGACCGTGAATTAGAAAGCAGAGAGAATATTTGAAATAAGAACGCTTACTCTTTTGATTGATTAACCACTGCAGCACACGATTTTCGTTTTTGAGATTACCTACAAATAAATATATATTTGAGATTACAAATGTATTAAAAATATCTATAGTATTTGTTCAGCTTACCATCATACATAATCGGAACGCCTGTCTCGTAGTAAACTAAAGCAGGGAATGCGAAAATGCCTATTTCATGAGCCAACTTAACGTCATTCGATTTGACAAACTGAATGCCATGCTTATCCGTATCGTCATCAATATTTTCCAGTTCTGCCAAAATTCCAGGGCATGTTTCACACTCATCATCATCTGCTAATACACAAAATTTATTATTTTATTAACCTTATGTCTTATGTAAGAACGCACAGAAGAAAACAGCGAGATGCTCAACATCGTTGATCAACACTTGGAGCGTTTTCCGATCGACCGATTCGATGACATCAGCAGTCGATTCATGCAAATCAATAACCCACTCCAAAATTTCCTCTTCCTTCATAAGATCACCTTTAAAATAAGGTGTTGATAGATTTAAAAGTGGTCATAGTATATCATAAGATCGATTTGCTTATTTACTTACCAGTGTAAATTGTTCTAAACTTATGTCTATAAAATGCAAGAGCCGGCAATCCGGGCAAATCATATTCTTTATCAATATCGGCATCGGATGTCTTTACAAAGTCAATGTCTTTTTCCTCGCATTCGTCATCGATGTTCTCTAGTTCGTTTAGGATCTTCTGTGCTTTTTTATCTCCCTCCGCGTCTGTAATAAAAAACAAAACTGGTTATACCAAACAATTTCATTGCGAATATTAATTATTTAACTCACAGAAGAACACGACAACGTGGTCGTTTTCTGCCAAAATCTTATCCAGCATTTTAACATTGACCTCCTCAATTTTTCCGGGAATCTCAAGGGTCTCGTCATCGGTGATCCAGGCCAGGACTTCATCCTCGTCATTCAAATCGCCCATAAAGTGCAATGGATCACGATTCCTAAAGAATACCAATCGCGGATAGGACTTAACATTATATTTCTTAGCGATGCCCATATCTTCAGTGGTAACAAATATGATACCAGCCTCATCCAACTCATCGTCAATACTTTCTAATGCCGACAAAGTGTGATCGCAGGCCTCGCCCGGTTCACAGGGACCCGTAAAGAACACAACAACATACTCATGCTCATTAATCAGATTAACGAGAATCTCATCGGTAACCTCCTCAATAGTTGCCGTTTTCTTCTGCACCAGTAGCCACTCAAGGACCTCATCCTCGTTCATCAGATCACCCTCATATAAAGCAGGTATCTTGTTTTCAAAGTATATTAGAGCAGGCAAATGATCGAGACCATATTCCTTAGCTTCAGCAGCATTATCGATGCGCACAATGACAATGCCTTCTTTTTCGAGTTCATCATCAATGTTTTCGAGTTCGTTTAAAATTCGCATATCCTGTTTATCATCCTTGTCATCTACAAATAAAAATTATGGTATTACTTGATGTTTTAATTCCTCTAATTCGTTTTATTACGTACAGAAAATGACTGCTAAATGTTCCGTGTTCTCGACCAATTTATCCTTCATTTCGTCGGTGACTTCTGGAATTTCCGAATAACGTTTTTGATGCACCAACCACCCAAGCAGCTCATCTTCTTTCATCAGATCACCCTCGTAGATATGTGGAATACCACGTTCAAAAAGTACAATCGATGGTATCTCATCGATACCCCATTCTTTGGCTTCCTTATCGTCATCGATCTTAACAAATGCAATATCGTTTTGATCGCACTCATCATCGATGTTTTCCAATTCTGCGAGGATTTTCTGTGATTTCTTTTGATCTTTGTCATCTGTGAAAGATTTGTAGTGTAAGATAATTCATGTGCTTTATTTAAAATCATATAACGTTAAGAAAAAATAATATTGGCCTTTAAAAGTTTCAAGACTCTAAATACTAAACATCTCTCTACTTGCAACTAGTTTCATACTGTAAGATGTTTTTAAAAACATTCCCAATTTTGTTTTATCCTGAAAACACTAAAAATTTACCGAATTAGTTTTTTATAGATTAGTTAAAGCGATTTTAATATATTTTTTTTTAAATAAACACACAAATAAGCAAACAGCAGCTTTTTCTGGGTTACGATTAAATCAATAAGCTAAAGTTTTATGTATGTATCTATAAATTATCTACAATTGCAATGGGATATCCGATTTATCTTGTGGAAAATCACTTACAAAAAAGCACAGCAACATGTGGCATTTTCTCAATGATCAAATCCAACATTTCATCGGTAATATCTTCGATTTGATCGGAACTTGTTTGATCTTCGAGCCATTTTAAAAGCTTTTCCTCATCCTCCAAATTTCCCTCGTATATAGTTGGAATGCCTTTTTCAAAGTATATTAGTTTAGGAACTTTATTGATGCCATATTCAACAGCCTCTTCAGGATTGTCAATTTTAACGAAAGTAATGCCCAAAGCGTCACATTCATCGTCAATATTCTCAAGTTCTTCTAACACCTTCTGGGATTTCTTGTCGTTGTTATCATCTGCAAAACACCCGAGATGAGCAAAATGTGCCATCATTTTTATAATGGATCATCCAATATATTTACAGAAAAGCACTGCAATAACGCGTCCTTCTTTAATCATTGTATCGAGCATTTCATCGGTGACATCCTCGATTTCATCATGTTCCAACTGTCCCAACAACCATTTCAGTATTTGCTCTTCATCCATGAGATCGCCATCGTAAATGTTTGGAATTTCTTTTTCAAAATATACAATTGCCGGAATCTACAAATGCATCAATATCAATACTGTGGACTTGCGATTTAGACGTATTATGTATTTTCCCGTACCGAATCGATTCCGTATTCGGATGCTGCCTTGACATCATCGATTTTAACAAACTGAATGCCATGTTTATCGCAGTCATCGTCGATTTGTTCTAGCTCTTCCAACACGGTCATCGAATCATCATTGCCATGATCATCTGTAGATGATATTGGATTTGATATGATGTGCTCTCGCTAAGATAACGAACATTATACATACAGAAGAGAACAACCAAATTATCGATATTGCTAATCAGCGTTGATAGCGTCTTGGAGGTAACATCCTCGATGACATCGTCCTCATCACCGGTCGATTTATTTTGCACCAACCACTCCAAGACATCCTCCTCACGCTGCAGTTCACCTGCGGCACAGACACACAATTCGATAATTAAGAACAACAACAATCAAATCGATTGGTTCTAATGTTTTGTACATGGATATTGAATGATTTGTGAGAAATGTGGGAAGCAAACACCACGTTTAAAGGACATTTTGGACACTTTGTACCTTCATAGATGATCGGAGTCTGGTGGCGATAGTAGACCAATGCTGGTAAATTACCCAAGTTGTATTCATCGGCCAATGCTTCGTCGTGTATTTTTACAAAACCAATGCCAAGTTGATCGGCCTCATCGTCGATATTCTCCAATTCTTGCAAGGCCTTGGCACATTTGCGGCACTGCTGCTTATCTGATAGACGACAAATATTAGACTTATTGGCATCTGCAACTCTACTTAATCAGTGGTTGGCATAAGACTTGATTTTTTGTATATTAACAGCAAACATTATATTAGTATTGTATATTATTCTTAAAGATCGTGCTTAAATTGGTTGGTTGGGGCAAATTTAGGGTGATCTGGCAAGGATACGACAAGTAACAAGCAGCCAAAAATTTATTTTTATTTATTGTTTCATTTCTGTGCAACAAGTTAAATTTAATTGTACAAAGGAAGCATGCAAAAGAAGAATGGAATATGATGAACTTAGCGCAATCTCAAATTGTATTGGACAATCTCGTTTGACCGCCAAATAAAATCGTTTGCTTATATAATCAAAAGGCGCAATAATAAGTTTAATTTTTGTTTACACCGTATTGCAAAATGCGCCACTGCAACTAAAACCAAAACAACGAACAATCTTATGCAGGAAAATAAGGCGTTTTTAAATATTAAATATAAATACATTTTTATATTCAAAGGATGTATTTATATTAAATATATTTCACACATCAATCTATCACTGAGGTGCATAAATAATCATAAATAACTCTTCACCTCTGAAAATATCTTATATATTTCTGCTTCTTACGTTTATGAACAAGGAAAAAAAATAAATTCTGAATTTACAGGTGGGGTTGTGTTTTTGTGGACGCCGAAACTCAAAATTGTACATATGTACTTACTTCAAAAAATATTAAATATAGTAAACGATGAAAAATATTTCATAATTTGTTATATATGAATAGCAAATCAATTGAGCAAGAAAATAAAAAGCTTCTGCAAATTGCGAACAACAAATTCAATTATATACTTATATTTTCAGTGGGTGAGTAGGTATCGCTATGGTGACAAGGCACTCATACATATACGTATGTATATATTACTGTGAACCGCCAATGACTAAACATTTTAATAGTTGTGACAGATTTTTATGAACATTTTTATGTTGTATTAAAATGCATTTATGAATTCGCCGCAGATTTGGGCAAATACTAAAAATAGTGCAAGTAAGTGTGCTAGTCGGCGCACACTTGCACATAATACTTTACAACTAAATCTATTCATACTTTGTACATACATACATACAGATATGTACATATATGTATATTTTTATTATGTAAAATTGCGTTTGGCCGCAACTAGAGAACTGCCCATAATGACATCCATGCCGGCTCGTGTGTGCAAGCATCTTGATGTATTGCTGTTAGCTAAAGCAATTAAAACTGCTGTCTGTCTGCAGTTTGAAGCAAACAGACAAACCCAAAAAATAAACATTAAATTAAATATAGTGCATTTTTGCGTACCCTATTAATAATTTTAGTTTGTGGGCCTGATTCTTAAAAGCTGCGTTTAACAAAAAATAAGATTATGTGTTTTAAATATTACCCAAATAGGATAATAATTGTTATTATTAATAAATTGTAAACATGATTTAAAGACTTTTGCCTTTTATGCATACACACAAATTTAGCACAAATATTTTGTGTATGTGTATTGACGCAATGAATATTTATAAAACTACACAAATCAACAACGATTTCCATGGAGTGCAGTATGAGTCGACTACACCACAAGACTGCATGAAAAATTATCTAAACAAATTATACTAAAGTCTTTCTATAGTAATAAATATTTGTTTGTTGGGCTGTGATATGGTTCGCTTCTGTAAAAAATATGCTATTAACGTTATAATTTTTCTTTCGAAACTATTTAGCTTATACTTGTAAGACTATTATGAGTCTTAAATTCCACCTGTTGAGTACACAAATTCAGTTAAATTTTAAGTTTATTTATTTTAAATACATTGCACAGGGTAATAAAAAAATGTCACAAAAACTTCCGCGTTTGTCGATGTACTTAAAGAAAATTCAACAAAAGGAAAAACAATTGATGCGGAACAGAAGACAGAAAATATCTTGTTCTTGTCTCACCTACATATGGATGATGTATATATATATATTATAAGCCGCAGACAGCGCAGAAAGGTCTTTGCATATATATATATATACGTATATATATGTATATGTACATATACATACATAAAATTATGCGTGTGTGTATGTGCGTTTATATACATATATGCACGCGCGTATACAGTTAGTTGTCTGAAAGTTGAGCAAAAATAACAGCAACGAAAAAATTATTTTGTTGGCCGACCAACTGCTTGAGATTCTATTTATAAACAAAAATTTGTAGGTGGCTCTGATGTGTTGAAACATACACACAAAAAGACAGCAACAAGAAAGAGCTTAAGACAAAAAAAAATAATATATAGCAGGTTAATTTATATATATTTATATTATATTATATTATATTATATATATATTATATATTTATATTAATAAATGAACTACACTTCGATGTTGTTGCTCTTCCCCGCACCATCACTATCGCTATAAGGCCAATAAGTTTATTTTTCCATTATAAAATTCGAATATAAGTGATACTGATCTATTTCGATACCTCTAACAATTCGGTAATACAAATTGATAAAAATGGACAAGCTAGCTGATTGTTACACAAATTTCGAGATCTGCGGGTGTGTTTGTTGCCGTCGCTGTTGCTTTTGATGTGTTTTCTACAACATTGGGTCGCGTCGGGCTACAAACATGTAGTCTGGCGCTGAGCCCAGACATTCATGTGTAAACGCTGCTTCTTCATCATGTAGTTCCTGTCGTTGTTTATTTATTTTTATACGTATACGTAATATTTTTCAATACCTTTTTATACCCTTCAACTCATGAAATGGGTAAAAAAGGGTATTATGGTTTTGTGCAAAGTATGTAAAGGGCAGAAGGAAGCTTTTCCGACCCCATAAAGTATATATATTCTTGATCAGCATCAACAGCCGAGTTGATATAGCCGATATGTCCGTCTCTCTGTATGTCCGACCGTCTGTTTTTTAATTCCGTTAAGAAACACCGAAAATTGAAAGATTGAAGTTAATTTATCAAGCATTGAAGCAGTAGTGCAGCTATAACCGTATGCGTTTGGTCAAGGGTTAAGTGTATCTTCTAGTTCAGCTTACTAAACTTGACCATCTTTTGTTGGCTTTGCAATATTTTTTATATATTTATTTAAAAATTACCAATTGAAAGTAATGTTTTATATAGAAGAATCCTCAAGAATAATATAAAAGCATCATAACGAAAAATAATTATTAATAAGACAATAGTTTTGTGATACAACGTTTAAGTTAAGAGGGAATTAATTGCGGGAAATAGATAAATATATACATTTATACACAAATATATAGGTCATACAGTTATAAAGGGATTTTACATATTTACATATGCGGCATTGGTGTGGTCTTTGTATTGTTTAAATTTACAGCCGTTGTATTTTTGTAAAAATGTATTTGTTTGGAAGGAAAACTAATAGTAGATTTAGAACGATTGGGCTTTTAATGGAAAAGTGTGTTTTGTCTGAGAGAAGGGATACAAGTCAAAAGGCAACCCATTAACGCATACAAAAACTTACCCATTACCCTGGGTGGACATGTTTCATGATCAGGACCTGTTATCGTTTAAATAGATACAAGGCACACATACAGAAATATATTGACTTATATGTAAATGTGCTTAAAAAGTCTGGATGTTATGTTAAATTTGTAGTAGTTTGCTTAAGTTAGTTACAATATATTACAGTAAGGTTAATTGTAAAATTATCATATATTTAAATACATGTATATGTACATATATTGCCAAAATAGTATGTGGAGTTTGTACCTAATTGTATTGTTTGTATGAATTTTAGTCACAAGAGAGCTTAGCTGATTTGTTTTTATAAATTGATTTTGTTTCGCTTTAATTAAATATGCTTTCTTTGAACGCTAAAAACTGCAACTGCTTTGAATAATCAAATTCAAAATATTCGTCAAAAAATATATAAAAAAATTATGGTTAAAGATAAAGAAAGAAAAACCGAAAGAGAAAGAAGCGTAGAATGATTTTTACTCACAGAATAAAACGGCAACAAAATCCGTATCCTCGATAATCTTTAACAGTATCTTTGCGTTGACCTCCTCAATGCGATCAGGTAGATCCATGGCCTCAAGCGAGGTTAGAAAATCAAGAACGCCTTCCTCATCCATAAGATCACCATCAAAGATAATAGGCTCCTTTTCCCTAATTAAATATGCAATTAAAATAATATTAAAAATGCAATTTTGATCTTGTTACAATGGCTGGAGTTGTCCTTTACCTGAAGTAAGTAAGCGCCGGGAAGTTCTTTATGCCATATTGCTTGGCGAGTCGTTTGTCGTTAATTTTTACAAAATCCACACCGAATGAGTCGGTGTCATCGTCGATTTTTTCAAGTTCCGCTAAAACCTTATCACAGGTCACACAGCTTCGTGCATCTGTAAGCAATTCAACATTAAACGATGGTATAAAACATAATTATTAGTTTTTAACAAACAAGAATTGACGGCTAACAACTGTCGCGTGTGACGCCAAATGCCGCGCCGATTATTCATAGCGACACAGGATGCATCATCGGTAATGTAACCCCGCACACCCCTTTTACAACAAAAACCGCTTATGGTATTCTGGGGCTCGTGAATTAAATGACAGAAGCAGCAGCAGAGATTTGCATCGTTTATGGTTTATATATGCATATATTCATATAAGCATTTGTTATATGTACATATATAAATGTATTCGGTCAACAGTGTATACTGCCAACAGAATTTTCTTAAATTAATTCATAAAAATGTATACAGTCACAATGTGTTGGCGGCATCGCATTTGGGTGGTTGCATGCCCCTTATATTATATGCACATTGAATTCACAGATTAACTGACACTTTCGTTGTTGTTGTTATTTTCACTATGCAAAAGTAAAAGGTTGCCATTACTGTTTTGTTCAATTTTTTTTTATTTTTTTTTTTTATTTTGTCAACAGGTAAAAGAAGTTGTAATTTTCATGTACATGTACATATAGATATGTACATAAATATTATTATATTATTATATATATATATATATATATTTATTTATATTATTATTATATATTATATTATAAATATTTGAACATCATTCCATTTTTTATTTTAAATATTTTTATTTTATTTTAAAGCTTTTATTGGCATAACATTTATGATTGGAAAAAATGTAAGTCCTATAAAAGTTCAATTAGAAACAAGTAAGAAAGCTCTAGTCGAGTAAGCTAATAGAAGATACCCTTAACCCTGGACCACACAGACGGACAGATCGGGCTGACAGACATATACATACATGTTTAATGGTTTCATATCTCCGGTGTTTCTCAGCGGATTTTAATAAAAAATAGATTTTCGATCATTTTTTAGGTTTACGATATACACATGTAATCGATAACAAAAAGATCTTGATGGGGATTGAAAATATTAATTAATTATTGAAAATCTGTAAAATGTCTATTAAAATCGGTATAAAATCGAGCTTACTCGATTAGATCCTTCTTATTTGTTTGATTTGGTTTTAATTAGTTTTATTTGTTGTTCTCTTAAATTTATAGAATGTTCTAGAACCAGTTCACAATTTCTTATTATTACATCAATAAATGCTTAAAGCAAATTGTCAGCGAATTTAAATTTTCAACTTGCTGTCATTTGTGTAGGCATTTCCAGACTGATTTTTGATAAAATTTCATGTTTATAAATAAATTCACTGTCAAGAAGAAGAGCTCAGTCAATGGTATTACGAATTTATTATTTTCGTACATAATCTAATGATCTTGATAAATTTTAGAATAAATTTATGTTGTTTTAATTAGCTTGTGGCATTGTCTAAAATAATAGAAAGTCACAATACATCCACAATCCGGTTGTGAATGTCGTTTGGAAAAATTGTTTTATCATCTGCTATTTTTAAGTTGATAACATTTTAGCATGGGGCCTTTTGATTATGTGAGTTAAGCATTCAATGTATATGTTTTAGAAGGCTCTAGTCGAGGATGCTCGACTAGAAGATACCCATAACCTTTGACCATACAGGCGGTCGGGCTGACAAACATACACATATGGCTGTGTACTTCTGTACCAATGCTGGATGGCTCCATATCTCCGGTGTTTCTTAACCGATTTTAAGCAAAATTTCACCGATTTTCAATATTTTGTTAATAGTTTCAATTTTCAAATTTTTGAAATACATGATTTTTTTGTTATTGATTGCATGTGTATATCGTTAACCTGAAAAGTTATCAAAAATTTAAAAAAAAATTAGCTATACCTGTGGATTAGGAGAGCTCATATCCAAAATCTGGAATCTCTAGCTTTTATAGTTCCTGAGATCGACGCGTTCTGCATTCGGACGGACGGGCGGACGGACATATCGACTATATCAAATCGGCTGTTGATGCTGTTCAATAATATATATACTTTATGGGGTATGCCTGTTACATACTTTTGTAAGGAACCATTATTTGAACCATTATTTGACAGTAGAGTAAGTAAACATTGCTGTTTTAGGAATTTAAGAAGTGTTTGAAAAATATGATCCTTTTTTTTGCCAGCTAACTCTACAATAATATATGAATGGCTATTTATTTACTGTTAAATTTTTCATGATGCTATTTTTATACCCTTAACCCATGAAATGGGTAAAAAAAAGGGTATAATGGTTTTCTGCAAAAGTATGTAACTGGGAGAAGGAAGCTTCTCCTACCCCATAAAGTATATATATTCTTGATCAGCATCAACAGCCGAGTCGATTTAGACATGTCCGTCTGTCTGTCCGTCCGTCCGTCTGCATGTATGAACGCGTCGATCTCAGAAACTACAAAAGCTAGAGACTCCAAATATTGGATATGAGCTCTCCTAATCCCTAGGCATGATAAGTTTGTTTCAAATTTTCGATAACTTTTTAGGTTTACGATATACACATGTACTCGATAACATAAAAACAAAGAATTTCAAAAAACTGAAAATGAGGATTGAAACTATAAGCAAAATAACGAATTTCTGTAAAAATTTCATTAAAACCGGAGATATGAAACCATCAAGTATTGGTACAGAACTACACAGCCATATGTGTATGTCTGTTAGCCCGACCATCTGTACGTCTGTATGGTCAAGGGTTAAGGGTATCTTCTAGTCGAGCTTACTCGACTAGAGTCTTCTTACTCGACTAGAGTCTTCTTACTTGTTTAATACATACATATTGCAGAAAGCACTAAAATAAATAAAGAAGAACAACAACGATAATTTCTCACAGCCAATGCGATTGCTTTTCATAAACAGAACGCAAAAGATACTACAGGGGAGAAAAAGAAAAGCGAAAAAACGAACAGCGTCCACAACCCAAAAAGAAAAATGAAACAAAAAAAAATTAAACGCAAGAAAATTTCAAGACATTCATAGAACGAAATTTTTCAAATATTTTCACTTGTATGCGAATTTTTAGAATTTTCACTAGAGAAAATTTTATATAATATGGCTTCTGTTACTATATCGAGTCGCACGGCCACCATTGTGCGTTGAAGAAGATTAAACCAAATGGTAATCACATTGCCCGGATCCCACATACACATACACATATCTCGCACATTACTTGCCCACTAGACACTACTGTGCGTGAGTGTGTGTATACTCACACCAGAACACTGCAACGTAATCCTTGTCGGCTAAAAGCTTTTCCAACTGCTTGGCATTGACTTCTTCGATGACGGCCTCTGGCTCTAGCGGAGGTGCCGCTGCTGTTGGTTGCGATCCTTTCTTGTTAGCGCAATTCACATATCCCGGAAAACTTAATGTCAGTAACGTACACACGAGCAATGTGAGAGTTTTTAATCGCGGGAAAGTCATCTTTCGATTTCCCCTAATACGTTTTTTTTTAAACTAATTTAAATGAGCCGTTGCGATTTTTTATTTTTATTTAAACTTGTAACTCAAACATGCGTGCTCGTGTGTGAGTGAAAACTTATTTATCTATTTATTTAGTAGTTTCAAAATTCGTCGTTTAGTTGGGTTGTCGGTATTAAAAAATTTTGAGAAGTAAAGCACTATTTTTAGTTGAAATCTTATTTATATATATATATATATATATATATATATATATAAAATATATATTTAGGCAAAAAATATGTATTGGGTATATATGTAAAATTTAGATTATATAAAATTTCTATTAGTTGAACGTTTTCCGCGGACTGTACTCTTATCAGTTTTAAAATTTTGTTCCACTCCGTGCAGAGGTCCGCTCGCAACTAAAAAGTCATTTGGTGGTCTTCAAGAGGCCTAATCAAGATTTGGGGATCTTATATTTCTGGCGCTTTGGCTTTTTGACAAAAGCTTTTGGTGTGAGCAAAAGAGCAAAAATCGACCCTATGCAAGATCATTTAAAAGTGTGGTGTAATTTTTTAGACATTGCGAGAGAATTTTCACTTCGCTTGCTTGGCGTTGCAATTCTTTGTTTATGCATCTCGACAGCAATCTATATAAACAAATATACATATGTGTGTATATATAGAGACGCTCAGTGGTCTTACGAAATTTCCAATAAAAACAAAACACGCTAAGTGCGCCATGTATTATATACAAATGTACAAATGCACATGTACATGTGTCCAAACAACAGCAAAGATTTGGACCTTTAAAAGGTTTTGTACATAGATACGGTTATATACAATAATGATAAATTATTGCTTTAAATTTTAAACATTTCTTATTTTGAATTAAATACATACATAAATATTAATTTTTAATAAACTCGTTAAAACTAATTGTTTTTAATTTTGAGTTTCGATACCATACATTTGCAATCGATAGGCAATAAGCAACGGGGTTTGAATATCAATACGCCCAAAACAATAATAACAATCGATACATTAGTGTGACCGTCTTGGGAAACTAAATTGCTTGTTAAATTATCTGTGTCAAGATTCGGTCGCACTGCACACAAATCTCACAAATTCCGTGTGAGGAAGACGTTGTTTCGTGCTGTATTTTGTCAATTGTTTGTTTCGACCATAAATGCAAGTGCAACCACCAACAAAGTTATCGTTGGAACGCGAAGTGCAATATAAATTCACATTAAAATAATACACAACAAGTGATATCATTAGAAAGTAAAAACCCAAATTGTCAACAGTGAAAAGAATAAAGCGCGCCTGCTGGAAGTTTTAAAAATCGATTAGTTTTTGTCATATTTTAGGTAAAGTGGAAATTAATGAAAGCAAAGCATATTTATTTAATGTGCTTCATTCATATTTGTCTTTAAAATGCCTTGTAAACACCGAAACGGCTTACCTTGAACTTGGAGACATTGCAGATGTGTCCGATTGACATACAGCCTTCCGAATACCCAATAAATAATAAGACGAAATTTGTTTTTTCCTCAATTCGAGTGCGACGCAATAGTATTATATACAAAATCAATAAGTTGCTAAAATTGACATTTACATAATCGTAATTATTTTTCAATCATAAGCTTTTAATCGCAAATCAATGTGAAGGTGAAAGTTATCAGCTGCTTCAAGCCCTTTGGCGTATTATATATTGATGTGTTCCCAACTATGTTACTCTTGTATACTATTTTCATTTGTCAAGTTACTTTTTGTTAATTCAAATTTTGTTTCAAAAGACTTTCACTTAATAGAAGTGCTTATCCGATGTCAAAAATTGAGGTATATTTTTTAATTTAAGGATCAGAACTAACAACAACAACTAAAAGATGTGCTCATTTGTAACAGCTATGTATCAGTTAATTAAACGTATGACTGCGAAAGGAAAACCAAAATGTTATCATTTTATGTCCCTTAATTTTGTGAGTACGAAAGAGTTAGGTAGCTGTACTGTTACTATACTAATGTGCATACTTTCCGCTCAGAATTGAAAACAGTTCGGCGAGATGGCTCGCTTGTATCCCACTTTGTTAAGGTTAATTAAATATTCTCACATTAATATTTGTACTTAGTTATTTGACTTATAGTTTGTTTAACTCAATTTTTTTCATAAGAATTTCTAACTAATAAAAATATTGGGTTTCCCCACTTGTCAAGTGGTTTATTTTATGTAGTTTTTTTATTGTTGAATAAAACATTGGAATGCGTTTCCCAGAGGGTGTTTATTTAAAAACCGGTTTACATTATGGCTGTTAAACAATGAATGTTTTAATGAGAAAGTATTTTAAATACGGTAAAACATCGATAAAGTCTCTAGTCGAGGTAGCTCCGGTTATCAGATACCATAAACCCTAGAGTTATGTTTGGGTCTGTGTGCTTGAGTAAATTTCAATTAGCCGATATCTTCGGTGTTTCTAGAAAAAGAAATTAACGATAATGTTTGCAGGAAAAATTAAAAGAATAAATAAGGTTTTTTTATTTTGTATAATATGTACAAATGGTTAACAATATATTTCAAATTTTAAAATATTTAAGAATTATAGTGGCTCATATCGCCGGAATAAGAGGTAAAGATGAAGAATTTATAAAACTAATTGGAAGCAGGCAAATATGTTTTTTTTTGGATACAGTTCCAGTAACAATTTTTACATAGAAAGTTTCAATAAGCTCACAGTATAAAACATACTGCTCACTTTTCTTTTAGTAATTGTGCTTATTAACTATGACAATTTAATTTAAAATATTTACCTTGTTGATACTCTTCAGCAGGGCGCGTAACAATTAAGCAGTTTTATGTCATTATTAATATGAAATTGGATAAAATTGTCACATGGTAAGCAATTGCAAAAGTAATTGCCAAACTACTAGTTTTTAGTATTTCATGTGATGTGATTATGTGATTTTTAGGTACCAGAAACGAATCGGCACCTATGATAAACAAGAATGGGAAAAGACCGTCGAGCAGCGCATTTTAGATGGCTTCAATAGCGTCAATTTGAAGAACACCAAACTTAAAACCGAGCTTATCGATGTGGATCTAGTCCGAGGTGAAATAAGCTAATATGCATTGCTATATGTGACTCTTAAATATATTTTTTTCATATATTTGTAATATACAAGGCTCTACATTTCCCAAGGCAAAGCCAAAACAAAGTCTACTTACGGTCATTCGATTGGCAATATTACGTTACCTCTTTCTACCTCTTTACGCACAATGGTGGGTCAAACAGACTACGCCTAATGCCTTCGGCGTCATACTCTGTCTTTACATCACACAACTGATCAATTGGGCATTATATATACTGCAAAGCAATCGAATTGTGCCGCTCGCCTACAAACCAAATTCCAATGCAACAGTTCTAGATAATGTTGGAACTGTTGCCGACAAACAACAACAGCAGCAGCAACATACGGCGGATGAGAGTGCGGGTTTACTTAGTGCTTTGCTTATACCATGTGCGCTTAGTTTGCTGATTAGTTTAATACACTCACAGATTGTCGCAACGAATACAGCGTCTGGATCAAACAACAAAAACAAATTGCGACGAATTTCCATGTGTGAATTTGGCGAGAAGAGCAATGCACCCAGGGAGCAACGTCTGCGGCGACGCAAGAAGTTTGTGCGGCAAGTTTTGAGATAAAAATATTAAAAGCAATTGCGTGAAATACTCTTGCAGAACATTTTTAACTGCAAGCGTATTTACTTTCATCCTAAAATCAACTGCTAATAATTAACTTCTCACCGCAGATTACGCCAAGCAGAGTCGGACATTTCACAGCCCACCAGCAATCATTCATTAAATGCACGACGTGCCAAATTGACGCCTTTAAGCCCTGAAGTAACATCATGTAGCTCAGATTCTAAGCCTTGTAATTGTGTTCCAATTGTCAGTGAAGATACCTTTTCCAGTGAAAGTGCCATACCTATTATCTTACATCATCAATCAGCAGCGGCTGATAGCACAACACTCACCGAACCATTATATGATCTCAAAAAGGTATCTGAAAGTACACAAAAGAAGCGCAATGTCAATTGGCATACACCGATACAAATTTATGCCACATTCGATGAGAATGAATTGCCATCGTCCAGCGTTGAGGCAGGGCCGAGTGGAGGTGCACGTAACCAATCTAATTATAAGGCAGTTTGCAGCATTGGCGACGACGATGGATTTGAAAGTTTGAACAATAAGAGCTCCAGCGGCGAGGATACCAACCATTCACCCAACATAGCCGCTACAAACAGCAGCACCAACACAACACCAACAGTTATTACTCCGGCCAGTCATCTACGTTTGCGTCTTAATGTAAGCAACAGCAGTAGCAGCACCACCACAATTACAAATAACGTCACCAACAATGGCAATGATGCAGACAAACTTGCTTATGAATCAACAAGTAGTTGTGCAGAATCGGATGAATGCGATGATGCAGACATCCTATCAAGTCCAGCATCGGCAGGAACTCAAGAGTGCAATACATCAGCAACCGATTGGTTGGGCATTACCACAAACAGTGAAGATTGCAGCTATACATCTGAGTTGGAACAATCTGATGACGGCGGCTATATGCATCAGCCATGCAGTGATGAGGAGATGCCCGAGCTGGATATTACACCCACAACTATACTAAATCCGCACAGCAGCTTGGATCGCAGTAAACTTTTTGGCTTACATATGTTGCTACAGATACTAATATTCATGATTTGTATTCCCTGTTGTCCAGTTAGCTGCACGATTTGGGATCAGCGCGATGCAAAAAAGGCACAAATGTCAGTGCTGGAGATTGCCTCCTGCATTATTGAACGAGTCGATTCGCTGGGTGTGACAAATGATTATATATACATCGGTGTCTTCTTCTCCTTTCTACTGACGTTGATACCCACCTTCTGCCGTCTATGCGAGGTACGTTTTTTTGCCAACAGCACGGAACGAAAATAAATGAAAATATTAATGTTTGCTTACAGGTCACAATTGATGCAGATAAGGCTAGCGAGATAAGCTATTTTTATATGCCGCAACTGTTGTGGGAGAAGTCGGCGTCCTCGTTTTTTACACTTTTGGAATTTGCCTTTGGCCATTCGCAATGGGAACGCACTGTGCTGGCATTAGGCTTTGTGCAACGCCTTTGCCTTACGCTCATATTGTTTATCATCTTTGCTGTGGCGGAGCGTACCTTTAAGCAACGGTAGACTAAAGAAAAGATATTAAAATTTTTTATTTTATGTTGTATTTATTTTTTCCGTTTTAGTTTTCTGTATGCTAAACTCTTTTCCCATCTGACTTCTTCACGTCGCGCACGCAAATCGAATTTGCCACATTTTCGCCTCAACAAGGTGCGGAACATCAAGACCTGGCTAAGTGTGCGCTCGTACTTGAAGGTAACACCGACCCACATAATACTTTTTTAGCCGACCCAATTACTATTGAATTTTGTAGAAACGCGGACCGCAGCGTTCAGTGGATATTATTGTATCGGCGGCATTTATAGTAACATTGCTGCTGCTGGCTTTTCTCAGCGTTGAATGGCTTAAGGATTCGGTTAACTTGCACACACATCTAACATTGGAGGCGCTCATTTGGTCGATTACAATCGGCATCTATTTGTTACGCTATATGACGCTAGGCCAGAAGATACAGCATAAATATCGCAGTGTCTCAGTGCTAATAACTGAACAAATTAATTTGTATTTACAAATCGAACAAAAACCTAAAAAAAAGGAGGAACTAATGGTCTCAAATAGCGTACTAAAATTGGCTGCAGATCTGCTTAAGGAGCTCGAAACGCCATTTAAGATCTCTGGTCTCAGTGCCAATCCCTATCTGTTCACAACCATCAAGGTGGTCATCCTATCGGCGTTATCAGGTGTGTTGAGCGAGGTGCTTGGCTTTAAGTTGAAGCTACATAAAATTAAGATTAAGTAAGAAACTAACCAAAATAATAAAAGTTTAATAAAGAACTGAATGAACCACAGAATATAGCATATTCGATAGCGCGGTGGCGAATATAATATTTTTGTAGATAATTATATTGTTTTGGAATTGCTTTAAGAAATTCCACATTATATTAAAATAAATTAAACACATATTTAGGTACAACTTAAATAGATAAAAATTATTTAATTACGTAAAATACGTAAATCATTACAATTACAAAAAACACTGCTAATGTTTGTCTGTTAGAAATTATAGTGTCGTGTACAAATGAAATAAATGAAATGTTCGCGGAACAGCTTAGAATAGCAACAAGTTTATTTTAACTTGTATGTTTGTATGTCGTTATTATAGTTGTAGATAGAACTAATTGCGTTATCAACAATAAAAAATGTCTTGCAGCTAATAACTGCACTAAATTAAAAAAAAATTAATAATTTGTTAAAATATGGATTTTTTAAATAATTTTTTTTTTAGAGGTGCTTCCATCCACAAATACCAACTATGTTTTCCATTATTTTTTAGTCACTTGCAATTTTTATCAAGTAGAAAATATCCTTAACATTTGACCATACAGACGGACAGTCAGTCGGGCTGATAGACATACACATACGTGTACTACTGTACCAATGCTTGATAGTTTCATATCTCCGGTGTTTCTCAACCGATTTTAATAAGAGATCAGATTTGTATTATTTTGTTAATACAACATTTTAAAAAACTTGTCCTGCATACATACCACATACGACATACAGGCAGACGGACATGGCTATATCGGCTCGGCTGTCGATGCTAATCTAGAATATATATACCTTATCGGGTTGGAGAAGCTTCTTTGTACACAAACAATTATACCCTTTTTTTTTTTACCGGTTTCACGGATTAAGGCAGCGATGCCTAGATACCTAGATGTGCCAAATCGCAAATTTCCCTAATCCACCGCCAGGCGATCTTTCAGTTTTTTTTGGTGAATTAGGCGTCAATTCACCAGAGGTATGTATACTGCTGCCTTCGCCAGGCTGAACAGCAGCAAATATCACTATATTGTCGCATATCAGTATCTGCATTCAAGAGCCTAGAAAAAATACGAACTTCCAAGCCAGCCAAATTTCAGTTTTCTGCCAAATTTCAGCTATTTCTGGTCATACATACTCTCTTCACTTTTGATTCTATGACACCAGCAAACAATTTTGTCTACGGAACTGCCATACAGATGTGCAAAGAAGCACATGAACTGCAAAAGAGTATTCAAAGTGCAATTGCGTCGCGATCATTTTTGTGCGCTTTAAATAAATAATTTAATAATTTATTTAAAATATGATTATAATGTATAATATATGATTTAATATGAACATATATAGATAGATATAGATATAAATTATTTAAATGTATTTTAAAAATGATTTTAAGCTAATTAAATCATCATCATAACAGTTGAGCTAGGTCAATGAATATCCAGACAAGTGCTATGCACACTTTTTAATGTGTATACATACATGCGCTTGTATACACACATATTCATATGCAGCGATTGGAGTAAAAAATAAAAAAATCTAATCGAAGCCCAGCAAACAGAAATCTGAAACAAATGCTGACATACATATGTACATATATATATGCATACGAATATACATACATCTAGTGATATTTGCTGCTGTTCAGCCTGGCGAAGGCATGCGCCAGGCCCAAGCAGAATGTGTGTATATGTCGGTATACATACGGCTGGTGATAATTGCTGCTGTTGAGCCAGGCGAAGGCAGAGCCAGGCCAAGCAGAATGTGTGTATGCCGGTATACGGCATACGTCTGGTGATTATTGCTACTTTTCAGCATGGCGAAGGCAGCAGTATACATACCTCTGGTGAATTGACGCCTAATTCACCAAAAAAAACTGAAAGATCGCCTGGCGGTGGATTAGGGAAATTTGCGATTTGGCACATCTACGTATAGCTCATCTCTGATTAAGGTGTATAAAAACTGAAATTGGACTAAAGATGGCATTTATTATTCATATTTTTCTCAACAATTGGTGTGCCGTCCTCAAACAATTTACCAGCTTAACAATTTTGACAAAAGATGGCGCTTACTATTTGACAGCTGATCGCTGATGTTAGGTGTGCCCAACAGTTGTGTATACACCGCGACATCTGACGTAACAACGTCTCTCTGTTCCTTGCCCCAACGAATTCCACTAAACTACTGCCATTACGCCATGCTAAAGCTCCAATTGACCCAACTGTTGAGGCATTCCATAACCAGCCAATTGAGACGTAGTCAGACACGTTTAATCCATGTTGGCGATGCGAATATACTGACCAGCGAAATTGATAAGCAGTCAGCGGAATACAAGGTAGAAACATCGCTTAATATACATAGACACATAAGCATTTAACAACAATTGCAGGATAATGCCAGCGAAATGAGTAATTTGGTGAACCAGCTGCACAATATAACCAGCCAAGTTCTGAAAGGTGGCGGTGAAAAGGCCAATGAACGCCACACGTCTCGTGGTAAACTGCTGGCAAGAGATCGCATTAATCTCTTGTTGGACAGGGGATCGCCTTTTCTTGAGCTTAGTACATTGGCCGGCCATGAGCTCTATGGCGATGAGGTAGTTAATTCGGGTGGCATTGTTACGGGCGTGGGACGTGTCTGCGGGTAAGACAAAATTCAATAGTTTTTATGCCGTTCAATAGCTAATTTTCCTATACATAGCACCGAGTGCGTTGTTGTGGCAAATGATGCAACTGTAAAAGGCGGCAGCTACTATCCTATTACTGTCAAGAAGCATTTACGAGCACAGGAAATTGCACAGGAGAATGGCTTGCCGTGTATTTATTTAGTGGATTCGGGTGGTGCAAATCTGCCCCGCCAGTCAGAGGTGTTTCCCGACAAACTGCATTTCGGACGCATTTTCTACAATCAAGCGAACTTGTCGGCCCAGGGCATACCACAAATTGCGGTCGTTATGGGTAGCTGCACCGCTGGTGGAGCCTATGTGCCGGCAATGGCCGATGAGAGCATTATTGTAAAACGACAGGGAACCATTTTTTTGGCCGGACCACCGCTTGTAAAGGCGGCGACAGGTGAAGAGGTTTCTGCAGACGAATTAGGTGGTGCAGATTTACATTGCAAGACATCTGGCGTCACGGATCACTATGCTGTGAATGATGAGCATGCGCTGTACTTGGCCCGCCAGATTGTCAGTAACTTAAATACAGATGCGACCAATATGTATAGCGATCAGTTGATCCATTCTAGCCAGCAGAGTTTGCATGTGTCCACGCATTTTAAATCCCCTGCTGTGGAAGAGCCACGATACGATGCCCGTGAGCTTTACGGCATTGTTGGACCGAATCTGACAAAAAGTTTCGATGTACGCGAAGTTATTGCGCGTATTGTGGATGGAAGTCGCTTTACGGAGTTTAAGAAACTGTACGGGGAGACTCTAGTTTGTGGTTTTGGCAAACTCTATGGCCGCACAGTTGGCATTGTGGGTAACAATGGTGTCTTATTCTCGGAGAGCGCACTTAAAGGCGCACATTTTATTCAGCTGTGTGCGCAGCGAAATATTCCGCTTATTTTTCTACAGAACATAACAGGTGAGTATAGATAGTTGGAATGTTATTTAAGTTATAAATTTACTTACTCTACTTAGGATTCATGGTGGGTCGCGATGCGGAGGCTAATGGCATTGCCAAAAATGGAGCTAAAATGGTGACTGCAGTTGCCTGTGCCAATGTGCCAAAATTTACAGTTATAATCGGCGGCTCCTATGGCGCTGGCAATTATGGAATGTGCGGACGGGCATATTCACCGCGATTCCTATATATGTGGCCCAATTCACGAATTTCTGTGATGGGCGGCACTCAGGCGGCAAATGTGTTGGCTCAGATTACCGAAGATCAGCGCAAGCGTGTCGGCAAAGAGTTCAGTGAGGCAGAGGGTCAGAAAATAAAGCAGCCCATTGTGGAGATGTTTGAGAGGGAGGGTTCACCGTACTACAGCACAGCACGCCTGTGGGATGACGGCATCATTGATCCGGCAAACACGCGACAAGTGTTAGGACTCAGTTTAAAGGTGGCTTTTAATAATGCTGGACATGTTACAAAATATGGTGTTTTCCGCATGTAAAAATGATTGATGTATGTGAGATTTTTGTGCTTTTACGAGCATTGAATGTTCAAAAATTTGCATTTATTAGAGTTAAGTGAAATTTTCGGTTTTTGTAAATTTGACACACGGTTTCTTGAAAACAAACAAAGGCGTGGCCCGGGCAACTTTTAAAATTAAATAAAAACTCGATAACTTCAATGGTCAATAAATATCGGTTAAATAAAACCTGCATTGTATACCACGAGTTGCGCACACTAAGCAAAATTAATTGCCTAACACTGGACTGCAGTTGACAACACTAGGTGAAAACGGTTCGTCATAAAATTTGAGATATCTTTGTCTTTAATTAATTTTAAATAATAAAAACAGCCAAAAATAAATAACAACTTACCTAAATATAAAATATCATATATAGGTGAGAGCCTAACTACAATAAAATAAAAACAATGCTATCAACATAAAAAGCCTGTCTCCAAGCGTGTGTGCGTGCGTAATGGTGATTGTTGCGGCTGCGGCATTTTTCTTTACTTTTGAGTGTGTGCATGGTAAAATCTAGAAGTAGCGTGAGCAGAAAAGAAAGTTCAACGGCAAAAAATGCGAGAGTGTTCGTGGATGTGGCGACTTTAAAATAGATTTGCCGAAGACTTTAAGTGCACACTTGTGCACAAAAGTAAAAGAAAATATCTGTACATGCTGCGCAGTGTGGGTATGTGCAAGACTCTGTTGTACCCATTAAAATGTCTCCGTGTTGCAGTCTCGTCTGTCTTCTTCACGTTTGCGTGTGTGTGTATGCAACCAAAAATAAAATATGTGCGTGTGACTTCTGGTTGCTGTGTGCTTGCAACAGGAACAGACGTAAAAATTCCACAGCCGCATTGTAAATCTTCAAGAGGTTTTTGCGGGTAATCCGCTGAGTCAATGCCGTTACTTTTGTACCACTCAAATTTCCACCTGCCACTAACAAAAATAAATATGCATTTGAAACCCGATTGACGTTGCCATGTACATTTCCTGTGCTCTGTTTTTGTTGCTGTGCTGCTTTGCTGTTATTACCAATACCAATTTATTTGCATGACGTTATCGCCAGAATGTCAACTTGTTTAGTGATCTGTTGGTCTATCAACCCCCGCAAATTGTTGTTTAATACTCGGTTTCACATGCGCTCTTAAAAAATTTAAGCCATTGATTTAAGTTAGCTACAATTATTTTATTGACTTCATTAACATTTTCTGAGCTAGCTGAGCGGCTTAGAAACTGACGCTACTGTCGACGCTCAAAAAAACTTGCCGGTATTTTTAGACGTTTACAGATCAATTGCACACACACGCACGTAACAGATTAAGAGTATGCATAAAAATTATCGAATAAAGAACGCCTGGCGATAATCTACAAATCGATGTCGTTAATATGCCGCCAATGTGTAATTTTATGTTATCATAAGTTCTCCCTCTGTTCGTTCTAATTGCGCTTAATTAGCTAGCAACGATGTGCAGCTTGCCACAACTTCCGTTGCAAAGCATATAAACTTACGTTAACATGTACATACATAATACAACTATCACAAGCAAACGCCCCCGCCGAAAAACAGACCATAATTATCAACTTTCAACACATCAAAAAAAAAACTTCCTTATAATAGGGTTTGCTCAACTTGTGTATTTGGGGCACTTCAATCACACAACAACAACATAAACAATACGGAACAGAAAAAAAAACTCACATTTGCATGAAGTTCCGACTATTGTCCCAACTTCAGTTTACATCGCATAGCGCCTTTTTTACTCTGTTCATTAAATAATGGGGGTTACACTATTTTTAATTTTACATACAACACACTTTGATAAATAATCAATCAAAATATTTAAAAGTAAAAACTTATATAAAAATTAATACATTATTTTTAGATAAACAACAATAAAACAAAGTATTGGGAATCCGAGAAAGTCAGACCGCAGGGTTTATACGGGTTCAATGCACTGCACTTGCCTCATCTACAACATGGCAACCTTTATACACACATAAACATTTACTTTGCCCAATATTTATAGGAACAATTCGGTGGTCTGCTAATTTAATTTTCTAATAGACGTGTTTTTCTGTTTGCGTGTGTGTTGTGTTAGGGTCCACATTGTGGCATTGGTCATATTATTAGTTTCTTCATTCATTTCTTTCTGCTCTTGAAAATGCCAAAGGCCTATAACGCTGACGCCGCAGCTGCAGGCGTGGACTATGCAATGACTAAGACCCGGCGACTGCTGAAGGCTGACGGCTGACGGCTTAAGAAGCATCGACATCGCCAGCGAAGCGTTGACAAAATACATCGCCCAACAGACGCAGCAGCAACAGCCGCTGCATTCTCAATCGCAGCCCACCACAGTCCAAGTTCATTGTTCGTTGGCTAGACAGTCTCGCACGGATTGCGCTGCTATCGTCAAAAAACAACATAATTTGCTTGTGCGTTGTTGTTTTTTCTTTTACCTTTTTTTGTTATTTGGCGTGTTATGTTTTTTATTCGCTCGCAATTTTTACGCTCAACTTATAATTGACTAATAGAATTAAGTTCTCTTCATTTGATTACAAATATGAGCAAAATCATTTTTTAATGAAAATTGTTCTTTAGTTAACTTACTTAATTGTGCCTGTACTGTGTGTCTGTTTGGGCATTATAAGGCTAAATAGTCCCTTAAGTGTTCAAAAATGTTAACTTAAAAGTTTTTCTCGAAGATAAGCATAACGTTTACCATAATATCGGTATACAAAGTTAAAAACGTATGGTAACTTTTTAGTATAAAATAGCTGTCCAATCCTGACTGATAGCAACACCATAATAACTGGAACTTATAAAGTACAGTCAAATATTTATATAGCTAATCACAAGGAGATAATGTAAAAGTATTTTTTGATTTAATCACATTGCAGTGTTCTTGAAATTAATTCGATATCCAGAAAGATTCCTTTTACGGAAGTCTGTAATAGAGAAGTTCGACTATGATTTTGTTTTTATCTTATTTACGACAAAACCCGAAGAACCATTTGGAACTTTTATGCTCAAACTATTTTTGCCAATTATTTTTATAAGGTTAATATACGGAAATTGACCTAGAAATGTGTCAATATTATCTTAAAGTAATTTCCTCTGTATACCTTTCAAGCAGGCCTTGAATTTTACTTAATTATAGGCTTTGGATAGATTCGTTTCATTAAAACAAATACGTTAATTTGTTAAATTAATTTCATGAATATATATTTTCAAAACACAAACATATATAACCGTATACACTAAGAGACAATCAATTTAAGATGTGTGAGTAAATTCTTATAGATTAACCATATGTCATTTGACTAAGTTTAAGGCCATTGGTTTAAAACATTTGGTGCGCTTATAATAAAATTAAATGGAAAACAGCGGATAACTTTAATATAACTAACTTTCGTGGCCATAATGTCATGCATGCTTCATGCCACATGCCGCAACTGTTATATTTGATTATTGCTTTATGTGTATGTGATTATCGTGATCTTGATATTAAGGCACGCACATATGCAACGCTTCAATGCACACAAAAAAAAAAAACCAAAAATTTATAACTGGTGAAAAAATTGTAAAATTAAATATAAATAAGTCGGATCGGTTATCGGCATTAGAGGCACACCCACACAACATGTCCATTAATGTATTGTACAAAGCTTAATTATATAAAATACAATTTCTTTAATTTTTATTTTGGTTTTTGCAGCTGCGTACAATTACAATACCAACAGCAAGCGAACAGATTACAGCGATATGGCTGTTAACGTATACTCTACAAATGTGACGTCCGAGAATTTGTCGCGTCATGATATGTTAGCCTGGGTCAACGATTGCCTGCAATCGCAATTCTCCAAAATTGAGGAACTGTGCACGGGTAAGTTTCATCCTGAAAATATGATTCGATCAACAATTGCTAATTAAATGCATTGTTTTCTCTATATTTTAAGGCGCCGCATATTGTCAGTTCATGGACATGTTATTTCCAAATTCAGTGCCCGTCAAGCGTGTCAAATTTCGAACAAATCTAGAACATGAATACATACATAACTTTAAAATCTTACAGGCGGGCTTTAAAAAGATGTCTGTCGATAAGGTAAATTTTATAAGTTGTATGAGTAGTTTGTTGGATATTCTTCCCCTTCTGTATTTGTTAATTCGATTTATGGTTTTTTTTTCACACTTACAAACTTATATAATAATTGCTAGAATCCTATGTGCATACTCTCATTATGATAAGTGTAAAAAGGAATCTAGAAAATTAAAAATGTAGTCGTTTTAGCTAGTGTTGTAGAACCAAATTTATTAATATACCTTACATGATTATTTTGAAATAAGCTTAAAGTTATAATAATTAAAGTATCAATGTGTTCTGACAATTGTTATACTTAATGCACGTATAGAATATTCTGTTATAATCAAAAAATAATAAGTGCGATAAGTTTTTACTGAAATACAATGTGTGTAACTAACTAACATTTCCGTTACAAATTACGCATGGAAAACAACAACTTCACCCACAATTACAACGACAACAACAGATAATACCAGTTGATAAACTTATTAAGGGACGTTTTCAAGACAATTTTGAGTTCCTGCAATGGTTCAAGAAATTCTTCGATGCCAATTATGATGGACGTGATTACGATCCATTAGCCCAACGTGGCGGCATCAAGCTGGGCAACGGTGGCAGTCACACCGGCAGTGGTGTGGGCAGCAGCAACAATGATCTCCATCTGATGCATCGCCGACCGCAGCAGCAGCATCATCCACAGCCTTCGCTACACCAACATCAGCAGCACATGGTCAATAATAGTCGGATGTCAGCAATGCGCATTCAATCGGGTAATAAGCTCGAAAGATTGATAAACGAAGAAGCTGGTTTCGGTGATGGGTCGCTGTTATGCGAGTTTTGTTATGTTTATTCTCATTTCTCAATTCTGTCTGTGTGTGTGTGGGCAAAACGAATCGATTTGAAGCACGCAAAAGCGTAGGCGCCAAGCGAATACAAATAAAAAATAAGCCACCGAAAACGGCTTCAGCAACTATCACGGCTATAGTTTATCCACCGAACGCATACACATTCCAGCACCGCAAAACACACTTCAACACCGGCACAAAACACACATCGTATTTTGAGTTGTTTCTTATGTTTTTGTTTACGTGTGCACATTTCTCATATTAATACATTTTGATTTTGTTTTGTTTAACATGGTTCTATTGTCTTTTGGTTGTATTGTTTCTTACTGCATTTAACAGAACACTGCATATATTATTCTCTTTCTCTCTCACACATTTTACTTTTAGATAATACCTATTGACAAATTGATAAAGGGCCGATTCCAAGATAATTTTGAATTTTTGCAATGGTTCAAAAAGTTTTTTGATGCGAATTACGATGGTAGAGATTATGATGCTAGTGCCGTACGCGATGCGGCGCCCATGGGCTTTGGCTCCGGTGCTGCTAAATCTCTGCCTGGCACAAGCGGTGGTAGTGGTGGCGTTGCCAGCTCCTATAGGCGTGTTCCAACGGCAGCACCAATACGACCAGCAACAACATCAACGACAGCCTCAAAGCCCAGTAGGTGCTCTTGGTTTTGGTTTACACAAACACCATCATGCCTAATCATTATAAAACATTTTTGTACTTACATTTGTTTATATACTACTTTTTTTTAATTCATATTATTTTAAAAAAATGCACAACACAAAACGAAATCTAAACACAAGTCATTTCACGTGCTTCTCGTTTGTTACATCGAATTATGTTATAGAATTAGCAATATAGCGTTAATGTTATAGCATTAGCATAATTCTCTTCTTTTATCCAATCCAAGCAGTCTCTAAGGTGCCGCCACGCACAAACAATGCAACGCCGCCGAATCGAATGATCGCCGGCAACACAACCGGAGCTGTGAGGAAGAACGATGCAGTTGGTGCGGCATCTAATCAGCAAATCGAAGAGTTGTCTAATCAGGTTAGTACAAGATGGCCTACAAAACCATAATTAAATTTACCTGTTTGTTTGGGTTTTCTTCAGGTTATGGATATGCGTTTAAACCTGGAGGGTCTTGAGAAAGAGCGCGATTTCTACTTCTCAAAGTTGCGTGACATTGAAATACTGTAAGCAAAACATTTTACAATTAAATGCACATATTTGTATATACGTTCATTTTTATATCCACAGTTGCCAGGAAGCCGATGAGGCTGAACCAGCACAGTTGGTTCAAAAGATTTTGGACATACTTTATGCAACTGAAGTAAGCGAGAGTGCCTTGCCTTATTAAACATACGTAATGAAATATATTTTGACTCCACAGGATGGTTTTGCGCCACCAGACGATGCACCACCAGAGGACGAAGAGTACTAAATATAGTCAACAAACAGCCTTCGATAAATCATTTGCTGCATACATATTAAAAATCGAACGGAAAACATTTAAAAACAATTTGCTACGCTAAACTTAACCTAAACGAAATTCTAAGCAAAACTATAGAACCAACAACTAACCAACGAGAAACAACACATAACGCCACATAACTACAAATTCACACACATCATAGGATCACGTTAAAACATTGATAAATGTATTGTATAACAAATAATTTATATGATATATTACACGTATTCTTTATAATTCAAATAACACATTTTTATACATTTCGGATTATTTATTTATGCATTGTCTAGATTTACCAAATGGCGATTAGCTTGCTCAATTTTGTTTAAGGGGCAGATCTGTAAAAATGCAAATATTAAATACTGCAAGCCCTAAACCAACTTAACGGCCAAAAATTAATTTGTATTTATTCGGTTGCTGCTGTTGCTATTTGGTATTCAACATAATGCAATTAAATAATTTGTGGTAGAAAAAATAGAAAAAAAAAACAAAAATAAAACTTGGCAAAAAAAAAAAATTCAGAGAAAATGTATGTATGTTAAAAAAAAACCTTAAAATTAAATTTATAACAATTTGATTTTTTTTTATTGTTTCGATTCAGTCTTTATAATGAATTTTTAATTTTTTAAACCTTTAATTTTCCACTAAGTTGACTTTATTGTACTGCGCAGTAAACCTGTCGAAAATGGTAATATCTGAAGTAGTCGTAGTTCTGAGACGCATTTTGAATGTTTCAATTGGTTTAAAAGAACATCTAAAAACACTATGAATATAGTAGTATTTAAGACATTTTTGCTCTGAACTAATTTTTTAAGTTCTATTTTTTATGTGTAAAAATCCGAACGTTTTAAAATTAAATAAAAAGTAGCGACGAAAACAATAAATTAATTAATTGAATTAGGATTTATTTTTTGCACAGAATATGTGTAAATTGTTTGTCCTTTGGGATTTATTTTCTTTCTACTCAACAATTAAAGTTTTTCTCTTTCTTCTCGACTATTTAACTTTTCATTTTATCACAAAAAAAACTGTAAATATTTTGGTGAAGCTTGTAAAATCAGTGCAATTGAGTATACACATAAACATAAATATTTACACGAATTATACATTACATATATCACATAATAATAATAATGTTATTGTGCTGCAAAAGCATTTATTTATGTGTGTATAAATATCGTTCTATAATCTAGAATAAAACATGGTGTTGCTTGATTCAAAAATGATATTGTGTATTTATTAGTTTTTCATATTTAAACATGCTACAAATTTTTACTTAACTCTACTAAAGAAAGTTTAATCATTTAACGGCGCTTTGGATTTGGGGCTGCTTGTGGCTCCCATCGCAAAAGGGTCGATGCGTGGTTTGCTTGCAATTGCACAGCCAATAGTCGCCGCTTTTCTCCACCTTAAAGCGTATTGGCCTGGTTGTAAATAATATTTATAGGTGGAGCTAATAAGGGTATTTATCAATTTACCTGAGCTTTATCTTAAGAAATTCATTTCTATGAGTTCCATCACACAGAGGTTGCGATTTGGACTTGCCGCAAAGGCACCAGCTGTAAGTTTTACCTATAAAAGGTGCAACATGAGTAATGTTGATTATATAAACATATTTATTTCTATAGTTTTACTCCAAATTAGTTCAACGTACCTTTAACTAGGTGAAGTTTGAATGGTCGTTTGTCGAATATAGCACCGTTTTCAGTTTGCAAATTTGCCGTTTGCTTGTCCTCGAGTAAATTTTGCGGTATCGTTTTTGCTGTATTATTGGTGCTCGATTTAGCGCTGGAGCTATAGCGAATCTGCTGTAAGTCAATATATTTTAATTTATGTAATGAGATTATAACATATGTTAACTAGAGTACCTTTAAAATCCAGGGTGCACGTAATCCATTTCTTAGCATAATTGACATTTTAATTAAATGCTTACCACTAGTCTTTGAAGTAAAGAGCTGTTCTGATCAGCTGGTTGCTCTTAAAGTGTGTACCTACTTAAAAAAGTACACACAATGGTCTTTTGTGGAAAAGCTTAGTATTAAAATACCGAACATAAATAAGAAAAAAAAAATTCACTTGTTGATACACTGAAATTATAATAAGCTAATACCAACGAGTAGGTATATGATATCATATACTTACTCGTTGTTGCAGTCAAGGTCGTCTGCCCCAGCCTTAATTTCACAATAAGCTACACGTCCGTCAGCTGATAAGACAGAAAGTTGCTGATCTCATTTTAAGCGTCTGGAATAGAAATAAATTTAACGTAACCATTCTAAGCTTTATTTTAATATACAATTTACCAACAAAAAATATCCTAGAAAACCTGTTATTTTATTTTGTACTTTTACGTTAGATATCTACATATGTACATACATATGTATACTCAAGATAAGTAAGTTGTCAAACTTACAAATCTTTTATAAAACGACCGCGTTAATACTTGATTAAATTAAAATAATGAACTTTAAATCTTTATTAATAAAATACTAAGGGGAGTTTTTGTTAGAACTCATCGTTAAATGGATAGTATTTATGGCAAGACATGCCATTAAATGGAACTGTTCGCACACCGGTATGATATTTCTCCATTGCCTTGATATCCTCCGGTGTCAGTTCAAAATCAAAACAATTGAAATTCTCGGCAATGCGCTTTTTATTCGATGACTTTGGCAACGGCACAACGCCAATTTGAATAAGATAACGCAGACAAATTTGTGCCGAAGTGTGACCATATTTCTTGGCCAACTGTTGCGCACGTTCATCATAAAAGAAGGGTGGCCACTTCCTAGCCGGCTGTGGGCGGGCCAGCGGACAGTACGCGCAAATCACAATTCCATGTTCATTGGCATGGGCACGCAACTTCTGTTGGTGAAATGCCGGATGACATTCTACCTGATTAACAACGGGCTTAATGCGGCAGTGCTGCAGCACGCGTTCCGTTTGTGACGCATTGAAATTGGACAGGCCAATGCAGCGGGCCAGTCCCAAGTCCACAAGTTTCTCCATTTCTCGCCACGTATCCAAAAAATCAACATCGGTCAGCTCCAATGTGCCATGGACATGGCTGTCGTTGTGGAACTTCTGGCCAATTGGCAAGTGCATTAAATACAAATCAATGTAGTCAAGACCCAAGTTGCTTAAACTCAAACGGAAAGCACGCTCTACAATCTCCGGATCGTGATGTATGCCGCCCAATTTGGTTGTCAGAAAGATCTCCTCGCGTTTTATCACACCCTCGGCAATCTTTTCTTGTATGGCTCGGCCCACCTCCTGCTCGTTCTCATAGACAAAGGCTGTGTCTATGTGCCTGTAGCCAACATCGATGGCATCATATGTCGCTTGATAGGCTTCCGATTCGTACGATTTCCAGGTACCCAGACCTAGAATGGGCATTTCAATGCCATTGTTTAACTTAATTTTTGGCGCTAGCTTTGACATTTTGCTTGTAATTTACGGCAAATTAGTTTTGTTATCGCTATGTTGACGCAATTTTTAGCTTTGCTTTGATCAAGCTCTTGCGATGTTTGGTGAGCAACTAGCGATGTTCTGTCATCTGGTGACTAAGCAGTTGGTTCGCGCTTTTAAAAAGCTCACATCTTGTAAAAATACCATGAACGTGAACGTACGTGGTGTTTGTATTTTAAAAATTATAGACTTTTTAAAATTCACTAAGTATATTTAAAATTTATTTAATGTGCGGCTATACTTAATGTTGAGGCGAGGATCGTAATCTTTTAAAGTTGTATTTAAAAATTATAAAATGAAAATATTTTTTCCAAGAATGTTTTTTAATTTCAATATCAGATAATAATAATAAAATATATAAATTATAAAATAAAATTTATATCAAATATAATTATTATTTTAAATCTTTTGTTAAAATAATATTAAATTATAATATGAAAAGAAGGACAAGAGTAACAACTGAAAGTGTCACAAAAGCTGTTGCTATAGTTAAGAGAATAAATATAATGGGTATTTATTTACAAGTACACTTTTATTGTAAGTATTCTTTCCGGTTTTGTTGAGACATGCCTCATGGCATGTGCTGAAAATGTTTTATTTCCTTTACGCACGAAAGCTTTCGCTCACGAGTTTTTGACGCGCTAAAAATATAAAATTTTAAGTGGTATTGGAATTATTATTTTTTTTTTCTAACACATACCATTTTTATTTGAATATAAGTTAAAGCTGAAAATGTAAGACATTAAAAGTAGTTACATTGTATCCACATGTTTGTAACATTTAAGAATGATTTAAAAATATGTGTAGATTTGCATACATTTTCGTTTGTTTTGTAATTGGCTATAAATGGTTAAATGAGCTGTTTCTTGAACTTGACAAATATGCATTAATATTTTTGTATTTGATATTACTATAATATATTCTATATTTCTTGTATTTTTGCAGTGCATTCTAGTTGATATTTTTCTATACGATTTTAATTGGTGTTGTATTCTTACTGTGAGCTCCGATGAGCATTTTGGTTTCTTTTTATTGCATCTAGTCTATTTTTTTTACTAGTTATATTTGTTGACGTAGTATTCTTACTGTGAACAACGAAAAATATTTGTTTTTAAGATTAGACTATTTTATGTATTCAGAATTAAAAGGGGAAAAATTGTCAAGATTGTATTTGTTAACATGTAAACATTTATTTGAACATTTATTAAGATGGCTTGAACGTTTACTGCGGCTTCCACATGTTTTTTTTTCTATCAAATTGTTTTATTATAGAGTGCCTGGTACGGTAAAGCAGAGGTATATATTTCTGTATGTACGTATAGCTATAGTTTGGGTCTTATTATATAGTTTATACGATTCATAGTTTATACAAGGTGCAAGGAAAAAATCCTAATATAATGGAATTGGTATATTTATATAAATTAGAGTCGTAGAGATTCTTTAAGGATTGTCAAATGTAATCACAATATAAAATTTATAATTTTCTACTTAGGTTTGTTGGTACATATGTATGTATGTATTTATTTATCTATTATCTATAAATATTTATTACTTATATAGAAATACTACAAAATATATATTTATATGTATAGTTGTATATCCAAATATTTGACACAAAATGTTTTGAAAATGTTACTTACATTAGATAAATCTAGATTTTTGCGAACGCCCTATTGGTATTCTATACACACGTTCCATTTAGACGAAGTATTGGTCTACATCGAAATAAACGCATATTCCATATACAGACATATTTAGAAAAATTCACATATGGGAAAATTTTTTTTTTATACAGATTCTAAAACTATTTAAATGGACGATTACGATAGAAATTTTCCATTTAATTTGGTAGATAAAGTAATTAAAGGCCTGAAATATTTTTAATAAAATTCCATCACTTAAAATATTGGTGTCATTTGCTTTGTAATTAATTCAAGTCTGACTAACTATTAATAAATTGCATTAAAATTTCGTACAACTGTTATTTGGGAAACCTCTGAACTCGTATCTTGTTGGATATTGTACAAAAGTTGTAAGTGGTATACGAGAATTATAATAGATAGTGCAAATGTTTACTAATATGTAGACATACAAACATATAATAATTGTATGGTCTGATAGGGTATATAGTAATATACGGCTACATAGAGGTTCATGTCTAAGTGTATATCGTTGTTTGAGAGACCTTTTATTGAGAGGAGTTGGTTTATTTCGATAGCAATATATATATTTTTACTCTTACTAATAGATTGTTTATTGAAGTATGTATGTATCGAGTGCTCCGTTTACAGCCTAAGGTACAGAACACAAAATTTATGGATTGGCCTCTATTAAATATGTATTTGTACATTGTGAATATTCGTATTTGTACAGATTCTTCAGTAAATAGGTTTCCATTCCAAAATTTTTTGATTTGTATGTTATATTTTAAAGAAGCATTATCGTTTTTAATATATCCTCGAACTTAATCAAAATTATAGTACTTTTTTTTTGTACAAAATACTACAACTAAAGTAATTGAACATAAATAGATAAATGTAGCTATGTGTGTTTTTTTTATTCTAGTTTTTTTAGTTCAATCAAATCAAAATTAAAATTAATCTCTTATTGCTACTACAACTCAACTAGATTTCATTACATAGTAGAGTTGCATCATTTTATGACATGCTAATTAATCGTTAACTTTTATTGTATTTTTATTTATGTTTTAAAAAAATAGATTCCACTATAATGAAATAACTCGATTGTATTGTTCGATATCTACGTTGTAAGAAATAGGCTTAGTACAATGTTTTTTGTTTTGTTGTTGTTGTTGTAAATGTTTAGTATCACACATGCCCGATTTGTTTTTTTTTGTTTGTAACGTTCAATGGGCTTGGTTCCCAAACCACAATCTCCTTCACATAGTCAAATGTTTTTAATATTTGGTACCAAATTAAAAATATTTAAAAATTTGTGTTTCAGTTTTTGGATATATTGTTGTTGTTGTCAAGCTAATATAAATGTAACTTTGTTAAATAAGTAAAGTAAGCTTATAGTTTTTGTGGTTTCTCGGCGCTTATTTTAGAATGCACTGGTTGGTCGCTAGGTGAGGCAGCTAATAACAACTCAGCTAAGCTCATATTTGTGCAGTTTATTGCACTTTTATTGGGCCATGTTAATCCCGTCTCAAACTCCGTTATAGACACTAAATATACACTAGTTTTATAAGACTATTCGATGACTGAAAGTTGTTTATTTAATTTTGCTTAGTTTAGCTTCCTGGTGGGCTCCACCTTCTGTGACATGGCGGTTAAAACACGCTGGTTGTCAATCACACGAAAACAGCTGATGTATGAGCGTACCTCGCCTTCGCTTTTTGGTGATGGTGGCTCCAGACCTGAAATTCATATAGTAGATATTATTAAAAAAATTGTAAGTAATCTTTTTATTTATAGACAAAATCAAGTACTTTTATGTGCCAAGGGTTTTGTGGTTCTTAATCACATGTTAACCAACTTTATTTCCATGAAAAGTTTTACTAGCATTGCATATCGCAAACTGCAATTTCACTGCTTTAAACATTTCAATTATTTAATTTAATTAAAAAGCGATAGATAGTTCACGGTAAATTATTTAAGCTGAATTATACATTGATCTTTAAGATAATAAATTTTTACATTCTTCTAATTAATAATTTATAATTATTATTATAATATAATTGGTAATTTTCCAATAAAATATTTAATTTATAATAATAACTTACCCAAGCTTCGAGAACGACAAAACCGTATTGTTCGCATTGTTTGGGCCATCATGTGCATTTTCTCAAAATTCACAAGCCCATCGAGGCTGGTCTTGTTGCCTTCGTGGGCAAAGGTCATATCCTTGAGCAGCAGCGGCATAAATGGAATCAACGGAGGTTGCAGTTTGCCCACGAACACACGATAGGCGCGATGATTGCGACTAGGATCGATGAGCGCCTCAAACTCTTGGTAAATCTTGCGAAATTTCGAAGGTATCTTCTCCCAGGTCTGATGTAGTCGCGTTACGGCTATATTTGACAAACCCATGACAATCGCAAAGAAAGCATTTAAGTTCTGATACTCCTTGCAGCTACAACAACCAAAGGGTAGTCAATTATTGTATCGAAGTATTGTTGGGTTTAGTTTAAGTATTTAACACTTACTAAGCAGCCAGCTTGATGAATTTACGCACTAGGCCAACACGTTTGCTAAGACTTGGCGTGGACACAAGCTCGGTAACAATCCAGTATTGCACTTCATTGAAACGCCTTAGAAATACATCCAAATTGGCTGTTATCTGTACGTGGAAAATTAGTTTTAATTGGGCAACACTTTTCGGCAAGATTTAAGAGACGATTACTTAAGGCCCACAACTTAATTTTCAGCTACATGACAAATGGCTTTGCCAATAGCTGAAGGTAAAACTTTGGGACCTGTAATGGGACCTGTAACGAGGCCCCTGTTGGTAGAGTGTTCAATAGATTCAATAGCCCATATATAAATGGGACTCAAATATATTAATTGAATCAAGTCAAATTCATTGGACACGTTTTAAAATATATAAAACACTGCTGAAACTTAATTAACATAAGAAAATAATTCGTTGCTGTAAGTGTACCTTGCCAAAATGATGTCTTCCAAAAGTGTGATATAGCAATTCATATTCATGCACCGCCCAGAATAGATCCCATTCAAAGATTGTGATGTGATAGGCCAGCTCTTTGGTACTCAAAAGTTCCAAATCAATGTCAACACCATCTGTTGGACATTCCTGCTCAGGCAACTGTGTCTGCATGAGGAATATATAATTGTTAATTAATTAGTGAAGACGGTGGAATAGACCAGTAAGACTTACTAGTGCATCCAGATGATCCTTAACGGACACAAACAAACGCCCATTGAGCGTTAGACCGGTGGGTATGCTGACATCGTTATCTTTGAATACGGAACGGTCTCCATTGGACTTAACCTCAACGAGGCATAGGTCATCAGGTCCTCGATTCAATTGCAGTTTGTCAGCGGCACAGGCTTTGATTAGCTCCGCCGTGGTGTGCATCGGAAAACGCAGAGTGCAATATGTGTGGTCAGCACAATACACACGGAAAATAACTGTGAAAGAGGAGGAGGTATAAGTACTTCGTTGCAGTTAGTCAGTTTTATTTGTATTTGTATTTACTTACTGTCGTCGTCTGGTCGAATCACTGTCTTCGACGGTATTGCATTGCCGCTAAATAGGCAAATGGGTTGTCCATTTGTTGGCAGCTTCCACTTTTGACCAGCATTCTGGTTGCGATCCTCCTGATAGCGTGCCATTTGCGTTAGCACATTGTGAATGATGCTCGTCTCTTCATTTAAATCTGGATCAGCTTCCACCTCAGCGGCTAGATCTTCAATGAAATCGCATACGCTTGGCTCCTCAAAGGCGGCGTGTCGCACTGCCATAACCCATTTTTGCATGAATTGTATGACTCGTTTTTTAAAGTTAATGATGTACTCGCGATCCTCGGGAGTTTGTGCGTCGTCATGCGCATCACAATGAAAGGTGCATAGCGGTTAAGGGATTAAGTAACCAAATCTGAAAGTTGCCTACTACCCGAACGTTCCGTAGCTTGCCAATATGTGACCTTGGTACGCACAAAATGAGGGGCTGCCACTTTTGGTCGGGCGGATAGGTCAGAAAGAGGGTGCTTTTTAGGCACATCACGTAATTCAATATAGATTGGAGATTAGTTTTAAGCCCCACCTTCCTGCTGTTGTTGCTACTGCTGCACTACACATTACCGAACTGTTGAGTTGCAAAGAACTCTGTTGTTCTATTATTCTGCGTGTGGGTGTGTAGTTGTGTGAAGACAACTTTTTACTTTACAGTGTCCTTTGTTTTCTGAAGTTTACTCCAAAAGGAAGTGTGCTACTTCATTACTTTTATTTAAAAAACCCTTGTTTAGCTACGGAATTGATATCGCTATGGATTCCCAAGTTCATATGCAAATTCTGCAAGCTTTCGTTTAAGTTTACATATGTACACGAAAAGTTTAATCTCTTTTCACAGGTTATGATAAAAGTAATTTAAAAAAACCTATCAGACAAGAATAAATTCGTATTTGAATATCATTTTATTAAACATATGGCTTTGTAATAAAACCTTATATACAAAACCGTACATACGAAGCTAAAATCAGCTTACTATGTGATAAAATGGGCATGGGAACTTTTGTTAGACCATTGGGTTATTTTAAATTATTATATAAATTACTTTTGTTAGGGCATAAAATCTTCCCACTCTTAAAAACATAGTTCTTAGTTATTGGTTTTTTCATTTCTCTTTACATTTTTTTAATTACGAATGCATGTGTGTGTGAGCGTAATCATGTTTATGTATGCGTATATGTGGCTTGCATGCTGCCAACAATTAAACTGTCTTCGTAAATATGTTTGTTGACCTGCCTCTTTCAGCTCATCTACTATCCTACCCACAAACTCCCTGTGTCCTTTGGTCTATAGCCAAGTGCTTAATATACTGCGGTGGAAATGGGCATGGCTGAGAGTTTTTTCAAATGAATATTTCAATGGGGCTAGCTAAGAAAACGCTCTTTAATGTGGTCGAGTATTCAGTATGTATAAAACGTTTCAAAAAATTAAATGAAATGTTTTACAATTTAGTTTGCTTCAATTGCGGGATGTAAATCAAATTATTAAGTTGTTATTGAAAGCATCTTAAAAAAATCTCATGGCCGGTATTTCGTAATGTGCAAAAGAATTACATTTATGAATAACACATTGTTGAAATGTTTTGTAAATATACTCAATTTTGCTCGCAACTGTATGTATCATTGTAAAAAAGTCCCGTGCAACCCTGAACTTAATTAAATTAAAAGATGGTTCAATATTCGCTTAAGAGAGAAATACATGCACAACATTTATCATAAATTCGGATCAACATATATATTTTGTGGAAATCTGGGTTTGAATGAATGCCACAATTGTCCCGTGCGACCCTTAACCCATGAAATGGGTAAAGAAGAATAAAATGGTTTCTTTCTTCTTGATCAGCATCAACAGCAGAGTCGATTTAGCAATGTCCGTCTGCCGTCCGTCCATCTGTTCGGCGATCTGTGAAATTTTTATTAAAATCGGTTGATAAACATCGAAGATATGAAACCATCAAGCCGTCTGCCCGTCTGAATTGTCAAGGGTTAAGGGTATCTTCTAGTAAAACTTACTCGAGAAGAGCTTTCTTACTTTTTTATACCCTTAACCCATGAAATGGGTAAAAAAAGGGTATAATGTTTTTTTTTTGCTTTTCAACTTTAGTTAATAAGGAGCTAATTTATAATAGAAAAAGAATTTTTAAAATTCGTCTTAGTTGTCCGGTTCGACAGCATGGATATGTCCATATATATTATGTGTCTAAGCTATTCTAATTTTTTGAAAAAATGTTTTTAATTTGTTTTGTAAAAAGGATATTAATTGGCCAATTCATCAACGAGCTGCACCACTGGCATAAATACGATATGCGTGAGCAGAAAATCATCAAGGAATGGATCAATGCCGCTGACCGTTTGTCCCAGTCGCGTCTCAAGCAAATGTTCGAGCATTTTGTTCGGTGTGCCCGACATCACTGTATATCTGTTAATGGAATATGGATATATATAAAATGCAGTCACATTCAACAGTAAATAAAAAGAAAAGCGATTGTCGTTTGATTTAAATTAAAATGTACGCGTTCATATTAAATACTTATGTCTCATGCTTTACAATTTCTACTCACTTGAATGCTGAATGCTGTCCACGTTGTTTGGCAACACGCTCAAGTACTAAAACATCCTTTCCATGCTCCTGCAATCTCAGTGTATTGGCCTCAACATCACGAAGGATGCGATTAAAGTGCTCCTTATCAACACGCAACAGATGACAATTGTTTTCCTTTAAAACGATTGTAGCAGCTCTGAAAATATAAATATAAGTACAAATATATTATTTTCCTAATTTTGCGAAGTGTAAGTCAAATCCCTAAATTAAAAATTTGGGAGAACTCTCAACAAAAATTAGTGCCGAACTATTCGGATTGGCTTGAAAACTTTAAATGTATCAGTTTGGATAAAATGCATTTTGTTAATTACATTACATTACAAACACTTTTTCCACCCCTTAAATTTTTTCAAAAATTTCAATAAATGCAATTGACATATTTAGCAGTTCGATTCAAACCAAACTACTGACGGAAAACTGTTAAATAAAGTTAATTTATGGCTGCTGGATGAATGCCAACGTAAACAACTTTTATTTAATAAAAGTTTGCCTTTTGATAAGCTGTTTTTTAGGCAGCAATTTCAATTTAATATTAAGCGTCTAGTTGCTTTTTGTATTTCGTTTTTGTAAAAGGTAAATAAAATATTTTAATTACATTTAATTCAGTGTTATGGTTCTTAAAAATTTAATTTGTTCTTAAAAAAGTTTATGTAATTGATTTATTCATAATCGCTAAGGGCCAGACTTAGCTTTTAACTAATAATTATTAAACAAACGAAATAAATGGAATATTCAAGCATTCTTTTAAAACAAGCGTTAGTACCATTGTCGTAAATAAGTATTTTATATATCACGCGCTAGAATTTATAAAAACAAATGAAAACGTTGCAGTTGAACACAACCGACTACAAAATATTCTGATACCAGTATAATGATACCAGTTTAGCGGTATCAGAGTATAAAGAAAAGTTAAATTTTCCAGCTTAAATATTCCGTTTTAATTTTTAATTGATTGATTTAGGCGCTAAGCAATTATGATGTTATCAACATTATTGAGGCTCTTGTGCTCTTGTTATCTTTTTGCAGAGGTAAAAAAGTGTCTTGGACTATCAGCCGGTCACAATTATTGAATCTTTTGCTCCCATTATTGTGCTTTATATTGTTATTGTAAGCTTTCCCAAGGAAAAGTAAAGAGTAGGTGCCTAACGTATAGATAGAAAGCGATTTGATGATAGCTCTTGTTTTGTATGTCGTTTTTATCTCACAAAACAAACTTATAGTCAAACGAACTGACAAATTTAAAACGTGCACTTCAAAAAAAAAAAAAAAAAGAGATAAAAAATTCATCGATGAGGCGGAGAGTTTATGCAGTTACCCAGCCACTTACCTAGGTGCGTCGTTAATCAAAGCCAATTTGCCAAAATCATCGCCTGTCTTTAATGTAGCAACGGTCCCCTTGCCATGTATTACTACGTCCACAGATCCTTTAAGTAATATGTACCAGGAGCGGCCCTCGTCGCCTTGATTGAATACTATACGATATGATGTTGACAATAATGCAATGAAAAATAAAACAGATAATTGCTTACTATAATAAAGTATTCTAAGAATATGTATTATTGGTCGGTATAAATAGCTAAATCGAATCAATAATTTAAGCTTGAATTGGACATTGTAGTGTACGCATTTTGCACAACTAAATTATGTGAATAATGAATGTAAACTTTATGCAGATTACTAATGAGGAGGAACGGAATATTAAATATGTACGTTGTAGGTTTGTTGATAGATAGCAACGCGCATATATTTAGGTACCGGGTTTCGGTAGCTGCTTATCTTGCATGTAAGCTGAGCTCGCATGCGTACGCTCAAAAGCTTACCGAGGCAGCGGAGAAAGCTTGCACTCATTATAGTTCTCGTTCTCTCAAGAGCTCAGCGATGCAGCGGCTTTAGGCTTGCGGTCATTCAGCGCTGCTCATGCGCATAAACTTTCGTTTAAAAAAGCTCAAGAATATTTAGGCTGTTGGCGATTGCGCTCTCAGCATAGAGTTCTTCTTAGTTTGCATGTGGTGGCAAAAAGACGTACTATTGGCGTGCGGTGCATTTTTTGAACGTCACCTCACTATAACTTGGTCCACGTGACCCGAAAAGTTAATCTGAAATTATCTGAGACATCCGGACGATTTTTCGAAAACTACGACTGGCAACAGGAGGTACCAGGAGAGCTTCACTCGACCCGGCGTGGATTTTCCTGATGTTTGCGGCAACTGTGATCCAACGTGTGTCAATATATATGGGTGTGCAAATCTGAAAAGTGCGTGTCTATGTGTGACCAAAGGTGTTGCATTTGTGCAGAGTACGGCGACACAAGAAATGATGTCGTTGGAAATTGGCAAAACATCAATTCCAAATTAAGTGAAATATTAAAAGGCCTCAAATTACGTCTACTAACGACGACCAATACCCTGCCCATTCTGCTAAGTGTTGACCCAATAATCGCATAGGTACCGCATCAGACTGCACTAGGCCTTATGACCACTGTTCGGTTCGGTTCGGAGGAAATGCTAATCTTTACCTGGAACTCCCGGGAAATACAAAGGAATAAAACAACCCCTTGAGAATTACAACCTCGGAATTATTTGGAGTTAACAGCCCAGCGAGCTATATCGCTACTGTAGTATACCAATAAAATTGAATTTTGAATTACTTGTAATGAATCTTAAACTTATAAAAATGAAATTCCGTATATTCTAGCTGAGCGCTTTAATTTACATTGTTGAACATAAACCTTTCCTATCGTCATCATAGCTTTAGAGTTCATCTACGTCGACAGGCCTGCTGACATCGATGGATTCAACAATTTAAAGGTCGTAAGTACGGCATAGCCGGCTGCATTTGTACAGCGTATACAATAATGTAACCTAGAGCGCCCATAAAGAATAATCATACTTATGCATTGTTTCAAAGTTAGAGTAATCTCAATAAGAATAATCATACTTATGCATTGTTTCAAAGTTAGAGTAATCTCAATAAGAAAAATATACTTATGCATTGTTTCAAAGTTAGAGTAATTTCAATAAGAATAATATACTTATGCATTGTTTAAAAGTTAGATTAATTTCAATATTAAAGATAAATATGAATTGTTTAAAAGTTCTATGAACTACCCTACTAATTATATAACTATGAATTGTTATCGTTTATGCCTGGATTGAAATGTATTATTATCTAAAATGATCTAAAACCGTTTTTTTGGGAGCTTTTCAAAATATTCTCGCGCAGAAAGGCTCATAGGTAGGGTAGGGTTGTGACGCGAATCAGCTGCTGCATCATCTTAGCAGGCTGAAACATTGGTATATGGGGTCTTGATGTGAGCAATAGTAACTTTTTTTTCTGCTTCTTTTTTCTTTTCTTCTTTTCTCCGCCCTTTTTTTATCTATCCTTTTGGCTAGGTTTTCTTATTTTTTTGTTGATGTATGGATACCTGAACCCATGTGTTAACTTAGTGACGTCTTCAACGAACCCCCCACAGGCTGTTTTTGCTAGTCGTTGATAAGAAAACCAAATGAAGATAGTCGCTAGTTTAAGTACGCATGGACATTTAGTGGTGCAGCAATTACACCATCTAGATGTGACATTCGGTTAAAGCCCAGTTTTGTATTTCAAAGCTATTGGGCGCTAACGGGGGTTGTTCGGTACAACCTTACCGCCAGAAGCTAGGTGGTAGTGTAGAACGAGTTTGTGTTTTTGTACACCCATCCATTTACATCACAACATGATGCTTTTATCTCCAGGGTGCACGATCAGTCTTTCAAATTTTTAAGAGGCAATACAAAATTTTCTGTTATAAGTTACGAAGAAGCATCTCCGAACCCATAAATTACATGGAAATTTTATATTAACATACTATATAAACAGATTCTGTCTTGTAACCAACTGTTATAACTAGCTTTTCAGCCGACCATTTTAATATTTTAATTTTAAATGACCATTTGCTTTAAGAAACCATTTGCAATTTTAAGTAATATATAATATACTCACATATGGTGCCCGCCTGGGCGTGGGTTTCAAATACAATTATAGAGGATAGCTCACGCTTAATGCTTGTCGATAGATGAGAGAGGGCTGCTATATGCACAAGTTCCTCAAATACCAATTCCAGTTCCTCGGGTGTGCGCTCATGTGAACTGTGGATACATATAAATATATGGTACATATATATATATATACGTATACATACATTTGGTTATAAGAAAATATAAGCAGTTGTGATTTCTCTATAGTATTCGACATTGTAACTAATTGGCAGAACAAACGAAAATATCCATAACACACATAGTTTTTGTATACAGAAATGCAAAATTAGCATAAGGCTGTGCGTAAGTCTTGTGTGTCTTGAAGCCACAGCCAACAATTCTCATTTTGACATTATTAATGTTGCATACAATTTGAGTGAACGAGTTCTTTGTTCATATTTGTGTGAACTTTAAATATTATAGTGGCCATAAATAATTTATCTTGCACTTACGGCTTACGCAATATCATGCGCAATATGGCATCTGGACCACGTAGGAAGAGTGCACTCAATGCCTCACGTATGTGCTCATTAGCTGCACTAAGATCCTCAGCAGCAGGTATGCCAGCAGCGGGTGCTCCGCCCTCCTCGTCCAACCGAAATCGATACAGAAAGCATTTATCTTTGAACGGTTGCTCCTTGTTAACTGCAACAAATGTAAAACAATGTGTTAAATGCGTTGATTGCATAATTTATTGTAACGGCAAATGAATTATCACCACTCACCATGTGTCAATACGCCTTCCTCAAGCAATGCCTGCCACATGCCCGCCGCCTGGGCCCGAGTGTGCACAGTGGGAGCTAGGTTTACCAGCCAATCCACAAGCTCTGTGCCAGGTGCACACTTGCGAATTAACTTGCCCGAAACCTGAACACAAAGAAATGCGATAAAATTGATTGTGTTCGCTTTTGTTTAGCTTGCTAGTTAAAATATATTGCTTACCTTTCGGTCCTTCAAACAGCTTGAATTATCGACCACTAATAATGTTCGTAATGCCCAACCCATGCGGTTCATATCCGGACTCGGCGTCTTATGTTCAAGAAATAAAAAATAAGATTATTAAATATATATTATATATTATGTGCATCCTAGTTTAAACATTCAATTTAAATTAATTTATCAATTTTATATCACTTTTAATAGGATTTTTAGCTATTAATATTAATCAACACTCGAGTTTGCTTCCTCATTCTTTTGTCAAATATAGTATGTATATGTTGATATTTGGGTGTAACATTTTCCATATATATCGATGAACTTAATGACATTCTTATGGAATTATATTATATAAATAATTAAATGTATTTCAAATAAAAAACAATTTAAATAATATGTCCAAATTTTCAAATGTATTATTTCTTTAAAAACTGCTATAATAACCAAAACATTTAATTTATGTTATTAACAGTCATTTCTGTTTAAGAAATAGTACAAAAGCATTTGCAACTTTTATTAATGGTTCAATTAAGTCAACGGACAAGGTTTTGATAAAAGAAAATTAATTATAATAATTATATGTTTTCCGCCATTCTTATTATTCTATTGCCATGTGAGTGTATGTGGCTGTGATTTATTACAGTTATATACGTACATATACACGTACGTATAATTTGCTTACCTCAGTAATGGGTAACGCTGGATTTGGATGATCGGGACTCAGTGGACGTTTTGTGGGCGATGTGGCAGCAGCAGGCTGTACGCCGGGACCAAAACCTTATAATGAATGATGATGAAAAAAACATGAAATTTAATAAACGCTAGTCAATATTCTAAAATCACAATTTCCGTTTATTCAATGAAAATTTAGCTACAGTGAGACAGAGCTTAAATATATCAGTGTCAACCCACTATTTCAATGGCCTGCCATTTCCTTATTTCCCAATATTTTCTAAAAACTCTAAAAACCCATGATACGTACATATATTGACCACCAAAATGCATATTTTCCCGCTATGTACAGGGGTTTTTCCACCTGGTAGTTCGGCTTGGTTTTGTAAAAAAATACCCTGCCATAAAACCCAGATTCTTTACCGAAAATTGAATATTTACAGTATAATTAAAACAATTCTTCGTAGTCAGTTTGGTTTTTGTTTTGACATCTGGGATGCAACAAGGCTTCCAGGATTATGGGCAATCGGACTACCATTGAACAGCTAAAACTCATCCTGGAACCCTTCAAAAAGGGATTTTAACAGATCCGAATAGCTGAAATGGTCAATCTAAATAACATTATCGGATGTGTGACAAGGACAGAGTCCAATTTTAACATTTATGGCTCAAACGGACCGTTTTATGTGTGGCGTCGGTCTACTAATGAGCAGAACCCCAAACACTTTAATACAACAGTCAAGCACGGTGGAGCACGTGTCATGGTATGGGCATGTAAGTCGTCAGCCGGTGCCAGAATCTTGGTGATTTTTCAGAGTACAATGGGCAATAATATGGACCTCAATATCCTAACAAAAAAAAAACAAATGCGACGAGAGGCTGGGAATCTGACGTACATTCTGGTTCTACAAGGACAATGACCCTAAACATAAGTCGGGAATAGTGCAGTCCTGGCGTATCTGGAACTGCTCCCACGTTCTAATTCCACCTCCAGACTAAAATTTTTTTGAGTACTTGTGGGCATTGCATATCTCAAAGGATGGTGTGGTGGATGAGTGGAGCAAAATCAGCCCAGAAACTACCCGGAAGCTGGAAACTTTCATGAATAATAGGAAAGTTTGTTAAGGCTTAAGGATATCATTATAAGTATTAACATCCTTATTTATGGTCTTATACGCTAATTATGTTACTTTTCCATTTAAGCTTTGACCTGTATTTTGGATATGATTTCAGTATTTGGCTCATTTTAATTAATTACGTAATATTTTTGGTAATGTTGCTTTTTCAAACTTAATATTTTATAAAATAAATTAAATTTTTTACTTGAAACTGATCCATTTCTGTCTCACTCTATGTATTGTGCACATTTAAAGAAATTAATTTTTTTTTTATTATACATTACATACCATTCTTTAATTTGCAGTTTGTAATTATGTCATTCATCAACTCCTTGTTTTTCTGCAATATTAAATAGATAATAGGTTAGTTTTATTACTGTTTTTGCAATATATTTGTAAGATTTGTCTATTATTGCTGTTGTCACAATGGCTGACGCGTACATTGCTCATTTCAAATGCCGTAGATTGTGGACGCTGCTGACGCTGCACACGACGCCTTAACTTGGCAGCAGCGGAAGTGGCGCCAGTCCCAGTTGTTGTTGGCGCTGGTGGAGCCAATAGGAGCTGCTGCTTGTCGCTGTCACTGTGGCGCCTATAGCATAGCAGCATACAGAGTGTGGCATCATCGCTTGCTACAAATTTCCCAGAACTACGTTGGAATTGGTTGCGTTGCTGCCTCTCCAGTTGTCGCAATTGTTGTGATTGCCCTGCTGACATTTGCACACACTTTCACTACACACGTTGTGGTATTTCTTTGCACATTATTTGTCTTCTCATATTTGTTTTAAGAGTCACTAGCTGATACAGGTAATTCCTGTCAAAAGTTTTTGCGTATACTGATAAGCTAGCCACTTGGAGCGCGGATGTGGAGCTTTTTATACCCTGATCCCATGAAATGGGTAAAAAAGGGTATAATTTGTGCAAAAGTATGTAACAGACTGAATTATTCATCTTCGACCTCATAAAATATATATATTCTTGATCAGCAGAGACCTTAAGAGCTAAGAACTTCAGAACTTTTCTAACCGAATAAACTTGTTTAAAACAATCGATAATTTTTGCGATTTCCGATTTAAACATTAATAACAAAAAAATTATAAACATACATTTTTTTGTTGACAAGTACCGGAAATATACATGATTAAAGTTTTATCATCATGCATTAGTGCAGTAGTGCATGACCGTATGTGTAAGGTCAAGAGCTAAGGATATCTCCTAGTCGAGCTTTCTCTACTAGTACATTCGTACTTGTTGTTACTGTACATACATACATACATACATATTTTTCATTTGTTTTGTTTGGCCTTATCAGGCAGCACTTGTTAGGGTTGGCAAAGCGCCTGACAAACGTAGAGCTATAAATAACTGCTCATTGTAGTGATATTTTTTTAAACAATCGAGGGCAAGGGCAATAGCAAGGGCAAGAGTGAAGGTAAGTGAGAAGCAGTAACGCCCGCATGGCAAAGAAATTGGCCATGCTTGGCAGCACTAGGCGCACAACTGATAGGCAATAAAAGCGTATTGCATTGGCGTCTACGCTAATTAAAAATATTCCACACTGTTAATACGCACAGCACGGACAAACGTGCGAATGCGACATTTGCCTTAGATATGAAGACAGTTATTCGGCTTAAAGTGAAATCGAGGGAGGAAGAGCAACAAGTTTGCTTTGCTTTTACATTTATATTGAAATAAATTTTAATAATAATTTTATAAAAATTGAGTTTAATTTGATTCTCTATCTAACAATTTCTATACTTGATCCAAGTATAATACGTGATATTTTAATATCCGATTATTCTTAGTACCTTAATGAAAGCGAGCTATTTTATCATGCTTCAGTTACAAACAAAGCAATATTCAAAGATTTGGTAGGTTTATGCAATTCAATGTATTAAATAATCAGTTATATGCAATATATAAAGGAGCTGGTTGAGTTCATTAAATGCGTTTGGCAAATACAAACGCAGGGAATGAATGAATGTAGTTAAAGAAGCTGTTTAGAAAGTCTGTTAAAAAGCTCGTAAATAGCGTGAGAAAAACACAATTATTTTATTTAAATATTCTCCCGCACATTAGACTTATATGTGCTTCCTGCGGAATTAAGAACCGACAGTTTGTGGTGGAGCATGCAACACTTTGGCAAATTGCATTTTATAAACGAATTTACAAATTTATCTGATTGCTGCGGAATTTGTTACTTAATTAGTAAGTTCATGAAGCTATAAATTATACTCGAAAGTTTTCAGGAACGTTCAATACCATACGATTTAATTTGGCACATTTTATGAGCCTTAATACATTGAATAATTCTCCACAGCCAATAAATGAATGGTCTGCAGCGTGTAAAATAATTTTTGCCTGGTAAAAATATGGTATATCTACTACACAGTCTACAATTAATATAAAATACAAAAGAAATGCGCAATAGCAAGAGCATATACATAATGTGCTTATTATTTTATAGAAGTAATATATATGTATGTATATTCCCTCACAAAAATACTTAAATAAGCGTATTTGCTTTCTGGCGCCCTGCGACACAGCGAAAACTGAGTCGTGGGGCAACACATACAAAATTGTGTTGAAAATGTTCATCGCCCTTTTCAGATGGCATCCTACGGATCAGACAATGAGACCAATTTTTCTGCATTGAAAGGAAGATGAAGCCGAGCAAGTCGGCCGTGCCTGACGGGATTCCCAACCGAGCGCTGCGACTAGGTCTCACGCTTCGCCCTGTAGTCTTCGTTAGTACGTTTAATAGCTGCCTGCGCAATGGAGTTTTGTATCACCTACCAACGGATGCTTATAATGATCGGATGCTAGTAAGTGGGTTAATAACATTTATACAAAGGAGTTGAATGAAGTATAGCGAAGCGGAACCCAATATTACCCTTGCTCGTTCGGGGTGGTGTGGGTTTGGTATTTGCTATTTTCTAAAAGAAACAAATTTGCAAAATATCGTCCCAAATAAAATAAAAAGAACAAGTAAGAAGGCTCTAGTCGAGTAAGCTCGACTATAAGATACCCTTCACCCTTGACCATACAGACGGACAGACGGTCGGGCTAACAGATACACACATATGGCTGTGTACTTCTGTACCAATGCTTGATGGTTTCATATCTCCGGTGTCTCTTAACCGAGAGCTCATATCCAAAATCTGGAGTCTCTAGCTTTTATAGTTTCTGAGATCGACGCGCTCATACATATAGACGGACGGACTGACGGACAGACAGACGGACATGACTATATCGACTTGGCTGTTGATGCTGATCAAGAATATATATACTTTATGGGGTCGGAGAAGCTTCCTTCTGCCTGTTACATACATTTGCACAAAACCATTATACCCTTTTTTTTTTTACCCATTTCATGGGTTAAGGGTATAAAAAGCTATTTTATACACTGTACGCGTAAAATTTCTTCTTGCTTGAGCTTTGACATGTTAAACAGAAAATATAACATGAACTAGATGGACAAGAGTACAGTAAAAAACACAAACGTCATCAGCAAAAATAATTGTGTCTAAGAATTTTGAAGAATTGTGCGCAACCATGACTGATTGAAAATTGTTTGCCTTGCGAGAAGAAATAAGTTGAGAAAAGGAAGAGGAAGCTAACTTTCATTTAATTGGGACTACTATTTAAAATCGATGACTCTGCTTTCACCGTGTAAATTGTTATTGGTGTGTGCTTAGTCCTTTAGTGTTCTGCCAACACACACATATCAATGCTCACCAGCAGTTGATTGTAAAACTTGCAGTGACAACTCTTCGCGTAATATATTTACAGTTTAAAACGGTTTTATCGCATTTACCAGCAGCAACAGCAACTGAAAGTGTGTGGCACAAAGGTTAGTTTTAGCACAGCGTGTATACGTAATAAATGATCTGCGTAATGCAGCTACTTTGTTATCTACACCCACATTTTTGTAAACTGTCAACAATGTAAATATACTGTTAACTGGTTGTAATAAAATTCAATTCAATTCACATGAAATTTAATTACACTTGTTCTTTTAAATAGTCCAGTCTCATTAAATTCTATTATATATGTTGTATGTTTGACGACAGCAATCCTTCGACAAATTAAAAACGCCACGCCAAATGATGAAATACCATAAATACTAAGCACACAGATGACTCATTATCAACGCCCGTTTGGGTGTGCGTGATTTTGAATGTATTGGTGTGTGGGTGATGCTTTTAATAGGCGCTCAACAAATGCTTAAAATAAATGACGAGACTTTTTTGCCATTTTATAAATAAGTAATGAGTGGCTGAAAACATAAATAAATGCTTCCACACTAATTTTATTTAACTTCATTTCGCCCTGATACAAAATCCATATGTGAAGGACTTCAAAATAGCACTCTAATGTGTCAGCAGATTGGTTGATTCCGCTGAATCAAGGTAATTTAATAACCAAAAGAAAGGTTGTACAATTTCTGATAAACGTGAAAATGCAAAACCAAATGGCTCTACAAATTTAAAGCCAAGTCTGAACCTGAATTTAGATAAATTTCGTTGGCTTAATCTTTTAAAAAATTTTAGTGGTAAATAAAGCATAAAGTAAATCAGCGAGAAAACATTTTACGAACGCCATCATACAACACTGCAAATGTTGATTTCTTTTTTTTCAGCTCAAATAAAATGCTGTTTCAAGTCCAGAGAGTTGACAATCCTAAAAAATCGTAAATCGAAACTCTACAAGAGTTTCAGAAAATCAAGCTCTCCGTTAGCTTGTTCGGCATACTTGATTGCTCGTTCCAATTTTTCAGTCCTGAATAACCAATGTTATAGGAATTACCTGTCGAGGTGTAGATTTCAGTTTCAGCAGGATCCTAAACGGTTTTTTGATTTCGTTAATACGAAACGAAAGTCATAAACACTTCCATCCAATATATTCTTCGAGGAAGTGAAAGCCAACTCAGATCAGGCCATTGCCAATCTATTTGCTAAATTTTTCCAAACGACTTACAGCCCTTCAGAGCAACCAGTCGTCATGCCTTACCCCTATCGGCTAAATGGCCCAAATTGCATTTTTATACCGGAAATCACAGAGACTGCACTACTTTGTGAACTTCAGGATATTAAGCCCATATTTTCGCCAGGACCTGATGGAGTACCTAGCTGTGTGCTTAAGTACTGTGCTCAGAGTCTTCTAAAACCTTTGCATAAACTGTTCAATTTGTCCGTGAAGTTATGCTCTTTCCCAAAAATTTGGAAAGAGTCATATATTATTCCTTTGCATAAAAAAGGTAACAAATCTAATGCTAAAAACTATAGAGGTATCTCCAAGTTGTCTGCTGTCCCTAAGATTTTTGAGAAATTGATAACCTCTCATTTCAACAACTTTGTAAATCTATGATTTCACCGTGCCAGCACGGATTCATGAAACACAGGTCTACTACTACTAACTTGCTAGAATTCACATCATTTGTTATCAAAGGCTTTGAAGAAAAGATGCAAACTGATGTTATTTACACTGATTTCAATAAGGCTTTCGACACTGTAAGTCTATATAATAATCTTTTAATTTATAAACTTCAACTATTGGGCTTTCCCAATAGTCTCACTCTTTGGGTTAAAGATTATTTAACCTCTAGATTTCGGAGGGTATTATTTAATGGCTCACTTTCTCAAGTGGTTCAGGTCACTTCTGGTGTTCCTCAAGGAAGTCACCTTGGACCGTTATTATTTACGCTTTTTATTAACGATCTTCCTTCCGTTATCAATCACTCTCTGGTGCTAATGTATGCTGATGATGTAAAATTATGCATGTCGGATACATCTCTTCTGTCTGGTCATAAACTGCAAAGTGACTTAGACAATTTTCAAACTTGGTGCAGAACAAATTTATTGCATCTCAATTGCAGTAAATGTAGAGTTATGTCTTTTTACAGAAGAACTCCCCATTTCAATACATATCTTCTGGATAACCAACCACTTGATCGGATTGAATGGGTTGAGGATTTGGGTATTCTAATGGACCCAAAGCTTAAATTCGACAAGCATATTTCTTCAATTGCTAATCGAGCATCAAGTGCCTTGGGGTTCATTAAGCGCTGGTCGAAGGAATTCGACGACCCCTACCTTAAAAAAACCTTGTATGTGTCTCTTGTGCGACCGATTCTGGAATATGGATCTTGTATTTGGTATCCCAAATACAGGATTCATCAGGATAGATTAGAATCGGTGCAAAAACAATTCTTACTTTTTGCTCTTCGGGGCCTTAACTGGGATAACTCTCTAAACTTACCTTCCTATCACAGTAGACTTTTACTAATAAATCTTCCTTCTCTTTCTAACCGTAGAACTATGCTAGCAGTAACTTTTCTCCATAACTTAATAAATGGTGAAATAGATTCTTTAATATTAATCAACCAAATTAACTTTGCAGTTCCTATTAGATATACTAGAAATTTTGTACCTTTAGCTCTTCCACCCTGTTACTCTAACTATGCTATCCATAACCCCTTTCGGATCTTATGTGATACATATAATGATCTTTCCCACTTAATACATAGTGCTATTTCTATTTGTTCCCTAAAAAAACTTGTCTTGTCTCATTTGTCTATTTGTTCGCGATCTTCGTAACCGCACGCTACGCGGTGCGCCCCTCGGTCGGACGGGCGGGAGGTGGGTTGCTACGTGCTAGGGTCCGCGCGTTAACAAGCCGGTGCTTGGTATCGTTGGGCCACTTGAATGTACTGTCCGTTAGTACATCTACGCCCAATATTATAAGTCAGTGTCACTGTAGTTAAGGCACTTAAGTTTACATTGCGCTTCGCTTACCTCCCAGATGAGTCGAAAATCCTGCTGTTCGACGCGCAACAGCTCGCAAGTTGTCTTTGTGACCACTGTGCTGTCCCGTGGCAGGTCGTGTAGTATTGATTCGCCAAATGTGGCACCTACGCCAAGATTACATAAAGTGACGGAGCTCTGCAAAGAAGAAGAAAGAAGAAGAAGGTAGATTAAGCCAGGTGGTAAAAAGTGAAGATTAGTTCCTATTGTGTGTATATTAAATATTTTGCTGTGATCGTTGGGTGTGACTCTGATAATTGCTCAATGCGCCACAATTTTTTTGAATGCCTTGTGCCAGATTGATAGTAAACATTTGGGTACTAATGACATCGCTTAATTTTAGACAAGTATTGCCCAAAAGCTGTTAACTTCTACAAAAACGGAAATGCTGTGGCAGCCTAAAACCAATTTCATTGACAGTTGTTACCCCTCATACTCATACGAACGAAATCAGATTATTTAGTTATATTATTCATTTTTTAATTTGTACTTTGTGTAACTCCCTAAAATATCTGGTTATTGCTTAATATTTGGTTGCACAATTTTTAAAATGTCAACGAAAAACAGACATTTTTTTAAAAACGAGTTATAAGAAAATAGTTGTAACACAGTAACGTCAGACATAATTAGACAAGTAACTAAAAGTTAATATGAATCTGTAAGATTTGACGAGCGGTATCCCCTAGTTGAGCATTACTTATTAGTCGAATTATCTTCTGGTTGTGTCAAAGTTTACATATGCGGTTTTTGCTGTTTGCATGCGCTTTTTGTTGTTGCTGCTTGCGTTTGCTTTCCCAGAAGAAATTTTGGCGCAGCACATGGGTGCCCAAGGGCCAAGCCTCATTTCAGCTATCTTAAGTCGGGCTCTGGGCTGTGGAACTAAGGCGGCGCATCTAATTGGCTTAACAAGACTTACACACGACCGCAAAATTGTTAAACTTGCATTAGTCAACACCGAGTATGTGTGTTTGCTTGTGGACAAATGTGCAAGTATGTGTGAGTGCTTCTGCTTTCTTTATCATTATTCAGCATCAAAGACTTAAGAACCGCTATAAAACATAATTTAATTATTTCTACCCTCTGTAATTACAATTGTTGGTTTTTGTTTGTTTTTTTCTTTGTTTTTGTCCGTGTTGACAAGAGCTAACTTGAATTTCTCGCGTCCCAGTTCAAGATTTCATTAACTTTTTTTTTTTGACAAGCCATTATTTTTTGTATTTTAGCTTCTTGACCTGCTTAGTCGGCGTAAAACGCCAAAATTTGTGGAGCATTCTGGTTGTTGTTGCCGTCCCCTTCGCTAAACATTTAGATCTCTTAGGTGTTTTGGAATCGACCCACATGTAGTTACCCGAAACCTAAACATCATTTTAAATTTAGTATTAGTACCACGAAACCAATTTAATCACAATGGTATCAATAAAAAGATCATTAAACAGATTGAAATACATTTAAAAGAAATATATTTTATTTTATATATTTTATATTTTATCTGAGAATAGTTTATTCGCCTTCGAAGGGTATGCTTATAATTTATTAGGAAAGTTACTATGGTTTTGTGAGGGAAGCATCTCCGACCTTATGAAATGTATTCTTGATCAGCATCAACAGTCAAATCGATATACCCATATTAGTATGCGCGTCTGTCTGTATGGGAGCGTCGAGTTCAGAGCTCGAATTCAAAAATACATTTTTATATATAAGGCAGATGAAATGAAACTAATGAGTGGTTGATATACATATATTATCGATAACAGTAAAATATTAATTTGAAAATCTTGACACGTGTTTTAGATACTATAGAAAAAGTAATTAAAATATTTCAGCTTTTAATTGAAATTTGGTTAAGAGATATAAGTAAAGTGATAATGTCTGTAGTTTTGTATTACTTTGTGTTTCTGTTGCATTTTAGGTCTAATACTTTTAGTTTTATGTAAATGCTTTTTGCTCTTGATTTAAATCACTTCAGGTTTTTTATTTGCTTGAGATTATTTCTTTGGTTGATAGCTTTTAATTTTCATTAACATTTTTTTAAGCTTTATCCATTATATACTCTTCAACAAAGTCGATGAGTATTTATTTGAAGTGCAAAGATAATGAATGTTATAGAATTCTTGTAACCATTAATATAAATACTTACTACTTGGTATTCTATAGTCGAGAATTATTAATAATTTTTAGTTTTTTACATTACTTTTTCATTGTATGTGTTGTGTTTCATTAATAGTTTTTGTTTGATTTGATATTCTGTTCAGCTAAACTGGTTTCGTTTGCATGGATGTATAGGAATCGTTGAGATTGGGCATTTGAAGTGGGATTGCTTTTCAAAATATTAACATTTAAAATGTAAGATTATCTACTTAATTTCATATAGATTAAGCTCTGTGGATGAGAACTTGACTGAAGCTCCCAAACGTAAAAGTTTTTATAAAAGCCCAAAGTCGATACAGGTACAACATTTTTCTCTATAATTTATAGATAAAAAAGAAAAATGTAAACGCTGAAATCCCCAGAATAGATTTATTGAAATGCAAAAATACATACATTAAAGGTATTTAGGATTTCCTATTGGCTTAAAATTCAGAATTTCTTCTTCCTTTTTTTATACCCTTAACCCATGAAATGGGTAAAAAAAAGGGTATAATGGTTTTGTGCAAAAGTATGTAACAGGGAGAAGGAAGCTTCTCCGACCCCAGTCGGAGTATATATATTCTTGATCAGCATCAACAGCCGAGTCGATTTAGCCATGTCCGTCTGTCTGGCGTCTGTCCGTCCGTCCGTCTGAATGTATTAACGCGTCGATATCAGAAACTACAAAAGCTAGAGACTCCAGATTTTGGATATGCGCTCTTCTAATCCCAAGCATAGCAATTTTCGATAACAAAAAATCTTAAATTTCGATAACTTGGGGATTGAAACTATTAACAAAATAATGAACATCTGTGAAATGTTTATTAAAATCGGTTGAGAAACACTGGAGATATGATCAAACATTGGTACAGTGCACTATGGGGCATTTTGCCGAAAATCGGGCATTTAATCAATTTTCACATGTGCTCAAATCAAAAAACTTTTAATGCAATTATGTTTTAAATTGATCATAGTTTATTGATCCATAACAGTTCTGTTAAGTTAACAGACCCCTGTTATGTTATTAACACTCAAAGTCATCTGTTGTCAGCGAACAAAAAACGCTCTGTTAAAGTGAAAAAATGAGCATTGTGCAAAATTCATTAAATATAATAGTTAACAAACAGCAAACAACAAGTTGGTAATGGAAGTGATTAATATGGGTCTCCACTATGCGTTTTGCATCATTTGTTTCACATTTTGTTGGTTGGTTTGTTTTTTCTTGTGTATTTAAAAAGTGCTTTTCACTGGTAATTTTTAGAAATAAATTTCAACTTTGCATAGACTTATACAAAATTGTTCCTAATTGTTCCTAAAACGGTTAACACCATGTTGTAGTGCCATTAATTCCCTATCCAGGGCATATAACCATTTTTGCCGGTTTTTGCCGTTTTATGAGAAATTTAAGTTTAAAGAGCATAACCTCAGTGTAAAAAAACCAAAATTGTAAAAAATGTGGCACACACTGAAAAACCTAACTAAGTCTAATGATGCTGTTTTGCTATAATAACATAAAAATATCATAAAAATGGTTATTAATTATAATTTTAAACCGAAATTTTACTATTAGAAACGAGTTTTTCGCAGATTTATTTAATTATTTTTCGATCGTTTCTATGAGAGCCATATGATATAGTGATCGGATGTTGCTCATATTTTGCACAAATACGAAAAGCTTAATAAAACATATTTTTGTTGAGTTTCGTGAAGATATCTAAAAAAATAACAAAGTTTTTATGTGAGAAACCGTATTGAGACCGATAGCTTCTATTGGAGCTATAGGATATAGTTGACCGATTTTAATTGTTTTTTTGCCAAGGTATTAGTATCATTATAAAACTCTTAATTGCCAAGTTTCATTCAATTACGGTCAAAATTAAGAAAATTGCATACAATAAAATAATGAATAAAGGGGCGGTGACGCGCCTCTTTTCTAAAAAACCTTTCTTTGATTTTTAAAAATATTTAGCAAAAAACCGAATCGAAATATCTTTTGTTTTTCTCGAGTTATTAATAAATGCCCGATTTTCGGCAAAATGCCCCATAGTGTAGTGGTACACGTACATATGTGTATGTCTATCAGACCAAACTACTGTCCGTATGTATGGTCAAGGGTTAAGGGTATCTTCTAGTCGAGCTTACTCAACTAGGGTCTTCTTACTTGTTCTTTAATGTAATAAGCACTTCTAAAACTAAGTTTATCGAATAAAACCATGTTGCGATGCGCTGCAAATTTAAACCACACATTCTTTAATCGGTCAACGATATCAAGGAAATATATCGCTTTGATCCAACACACTTCAAATCTTAACTTATAGCCTTTATATTAATGTATAGTATAACAGCAACTGATATAAATGTGAGCACGTACGTTTTATATATATGGATTTATGCTCCTAAATATAATTCAGTGTTTTACCTTTGCATAATGTCGCGTTGATTGCTTCAAATTATATGTAAAACTGCGACGAAATAACATTTTTGCTTCCTTGTTCTTTGTTTGGTTTATGTTTGCGTGTATGATGTATATATATATTTTTTTTAAATTTTGCGACATATCTTGCATTTAATGTTGTCCACAAATGCTGTAATATAATTTTCAAAGCTCGAAAAAACAGCAGTAGCATGCAAATGCTTATGTATTTATTTTCGATTGTATGTTTTTGAATGAAATCGCAAAACGAGTATGCGCTGTGTGGGGCAATACAATATTGTGGAATTTTGGGCTTATGCTTGTTTTTTATTTTTGCCCTTACTAAGTGATAAATGACATAGAGTTGTGCAAAGCGCCAACAAATGTTAGTAAGTAGTAAGTAGCTAACAACGACAGCAACATTAACATTAGAAATGTAATGTATGTAACATTTGCATGCAGTATTTTTGGTCATTAACTAAATATGTATGTTTTGAGTACTTAGCATTGTAAGTACTATTAAGTAAAAAAGCAAAAAAATGTTTCTTGACGCGTACCAATTGCAATATTTTTATTTTTTTGGCTAAGCTCAAAATTTTAAAAATAAACGACAACAACAGATATGCTGTGCATGTTGCTCAACCGCGCGGCGTCGCGTCTTATACTGAACTGAAGTTTGGAATTGACGCCGTCACACGGCAATGTTTAAATTAGCAAAAACAGCGATATAAGCCGTAGGTTTGTATGTGTGTTTATGCTTGGCTTTTTGTTTCTTTGTTGTACAGTGAAGCTGAAAGTTGCTGAAGTGTAACAGCAACCAGCAGCAGCAACAATATGTTGTGGTATGTCGCAAAATTGGAACAGAAACATCGACCTCCACATAAAGAAAACAAGTAAAGTTGTCAACAATATTTTGTTTTAGTTGTATGTGCAGCTTTCACAACTTTTACAGCTTGCATCATAAAACGAACTGCAACTAATTCTCTAACATAACCTGGTCATTTCCTTTCATCTCCTGTAACATAACCTGGCGATTTCATTTTATCTCCTCTCAAACTCAGCTAACAGGCCAAATTTTCGACTGATGGCGGCTGCTGCGGCGGTTGATGAATTTTCCATGCGCATATAAGCACCACTTTCGTATCCGGCCTGCATCGCTGTTGTTATCTTTAATTCTGCCGGAGTGGAAGAAGTTTTCAAAAGTTTTCTGCATCGCTACAATCAATAAAATTTAATCAGTTGATAAATTTTATTTGTTTTATTTTGATTTTCCAATATTAGATCACTTAGTTATATAGTCCTTTAGTATTCTTTGAATAAGGCAAATCCCGTTGGCATTCGGCTTGTTAAAGTTGGCATGAATTGCCAATTATAAGGTTGAACAACCAGCCCTTTTCAGTGCCTGCTGCCTGATTTAATTTAAAAGTTATATATCATTACGTTATTCAATGTCTTACTGGCTTTATGAGTTCAACGGAAAGCAAACATAAAGCAATTGCAACAAATGCTTGAGACCAATTAATTTTGTTTTCAGCCCGTTTTACTGAATGTGAAGCACAACTCGAAACGGGTCTACAAAACGAGTCAATGACTGCTCACAATGAGTAAAAACAGAGATAGAGCTAAGATATTGCATTAACGTATTACGTGTATCCGTAAGATATACCTGCGGTCAATGCGCATTTTTTGCATAGCGCACTCAATTTTAATTTAATAAACAAATAATTAACCGTCTCTCATGAAAAAACAGCGATTATTTGTTTTAGTATAGTATATAGTATATGAAGTACGCGATATTTTGTTGTTGTCGGTGAATGATTTTTTTGATTTAATTATGGGCATTCATTTGTGAACAGCAATTGAAAATTAAAAAATTATATTTATATTTCGTGTCATATGTTTACAGTAAATTTCACCTATTATTATAGATGCACACAAATATTAGATTTATATTTAATTCATATTCATTTTAATATAATATAAAAATTTATTGTGTATATATGTTGCATACCTGACATTTGTTATTTTGTCTACTAGAAAACTTGAAATATAATAATAATAATATAAAAATACCTGAATAAAAGTTATTTACGTCAAAAACTTGCCGAATTCGAAATATGACTTCTGCTACTTGATTTGACACTACGAACTCTCGTGTACCTACTACCGTACATATTTCAAATTCAGTTAGTTCTGATATAAACCAATACGGAAGGAAGTTTTTTCTTTGTTTATTTATATACTTCGGATTACTCAACTATTTTATATGAAAAGTATTATCATTAAATATATTGATATTAAGTTTTAAGTACATGTTAAGTTTAACAATGCATGTATAGTTTGATTACATATGATTCAATGCAATAATGAACATGGCATTAAATTTTGAAGTGCCTTATGATTTAATTTTAAAATTATTTAATTGACATACATAAAATTTTAATTATATAAATATAGTTGGTGATTAAGGTTCTCAATAAACATAAACAATTTTTGAAAAGTTTTTGTCGAAAACTTATTCTAAAAAGACTGTCGTTGGCGATTTTATAAAAACATCGTAATCAAAAAATTTAATTTATCTAAGCGCAAGCCGCAAATTTTTCGCAAACCGCAAAGAACTTGTTCTGCTTGGTTAAGATTTAAGCACAATAAAAAAAGCACATAAACCTTGAAATGTATTTATTTTGCTATCTGCTCAGTTAAAATGAGTTCTGAAAGATATATTGTATTCACAATTGTTCGCAAAATATATTTATATGATTTCAATCAGCAAATTATTAAAAATGAGTAGTGTAGCGTTAAAAACTTTACTAAATACTTTGTTTGCTTAATTTGTGAAATATAACTATAATAGTGCACAGGCCCAGGTTGTATAAACTTCTTTTTGATGAAGCCCCCTTAATTATTTTATTTTACTTAATTATACATTTTATAAAAGTCATACACAGGGAGAAACATGTTAAATTGAATGTAATTAATTAGGTGTGTTAATGTGACCACAGCGGCAACAATTTCATCGCATGACAACATTGCTCAAAACTGGCTTACATATTTATTCGCTAAACTCGTTCCACACTAATATAAATGCCGCCAACGGTACCCAAAACAAATGATTTTGGATCGTAAATAAGAGGTATATCAGTTTTTTCACATACTGTAAACTTAAAGTTTGTGATTAGCTGGGCTAGGCCAACTCGCGTCTGCATTTGACCAAAACGCATACCAACACAATTTCGGGGACCATCGCCAAAGGGCAACCATTCGACTGAATCACGAGCTGCCACTTTCTCTGCTGAGAATCGGCCAGGATCGAACTTCTCCGGCTCGGGATAAAAGTCTTCATCTCGGTGATAAGCAGCTGCTGGTAGCACAACTTCAGTTCCCTTTTCAATAACATATTTTGGATTACCGGGAACAACATAATCATTAAGAGCATTGCGTACGAGGAAGGGCACAATCGTATATAAGCGGAGAGTTTCTTTTGGGACAAACACAGAAGTATATAAGTTTCGATAACATATCGAGCTTTGTTTAACAAACTTACCTGATATAACCTGATCCAAATATCGCATGGCCTTAATGCTTTCATAGGTCAGTTTTCCATCATATTGCTGCAGAACATTGTTAATATCTTCCCTCAACTTGTCTTGAATATCGATATGCTGTGCTAGTTCATACAGACAATAGCTCATTGTTGAAGAGGAGGTCTCAAAGCCAGCTAAGTAGAATACGAAAACTTGAGCTGCCAGTTCTCCAATGTCTAGTCCAGTGACCACTTCACCATTATCCATTGTAAAGCTACCTTTCTGCTTAAGTTCTATTAACATTTCCATAAAGTCGTTGCGCTTAATATTTTCTTTTTCTCTGTATGCAATTGTTTCCTTCACCAGTCCCATGAAGAACTCATGAACATCATCTGGAATCATCCTCATTCGTAGCTTTCGTGCCAGGTTAGGAAAGCTAAACTGGAGAGCCGTAAGCAAAGGTCCATGACGCAATTCGGTAAAGGATTTTTGACCCATTTTACGGAAGTCAGTTTCGGGAGTACGTAGAGTATTGCATTCAATTCCAAAAGCACATGTTCCTATAACGTCTGTAGTGAAACGAGCCATCAGATCTTTAATTTCGATAATAGCACCTCCAGATTTAGAGGGCACATTTTCTAACATAACACGCACAAATTCTTCGGATACTTTAATAACTGTTGGAAACATAAACTTCATTTTGCCAGATGTGAAGGTGGGTGACAGTTTTTGGCGCATCTCTTTCCAACGTTTGCCATCCAAATTGAAGAGATGTCCAGTAAGTGGATCGTCAAGTTCGTTGTGGAACTGTCCGCGGTCAGCAAAATTTGTGAAATCTTTGATTAAAACATTTTTTGCGAGCTTAATATCCATTACAAAGGCACTTTTTTTCTGAAGAAAGTTAAAACCCACAAATGGATGACCAGTATGCCGAAATTTAATGTAGTATTCTTCCATAATATCGTGAAGTACACGAGTTTTTCTAAATCCGACTGCGTTTCCATAAAATAGATGTGGTGGTTCTTGGGGTATCCCACGATTCTTCCAATAGTTTATGTGTTGATGCAAAAGATAAGCAACTAACGCTGATATAGCGATCAGAAAATATATTAGGAACGTCATTTCTGTTCTGATTTAAACGACTTATTGGTCAAGACTGAGCCCAATCGAAGTACGCAGCGCGTATTTTATTTCAATCAGAAATATCAGCGTTACTTGACAATAGCTAAGTAATGAAGGTAGTTGAATAACAGATTGTAGGACTGTATTCTTTTTGGACGGCTTATATGTAATATATGTAATAGCTGTTATCACTCTTTATAACGTTATCACATTTTTAACATTATTTTATAAATTTACGAAATTCATTTAATCATGCTTAAACAAAAAGCTTTTGCATGTGCATAGCTTTTTTAAAAGCTATTAATGTTAATAATAAAATCAGAAACCGGAATTGAGAGCGAAATGATTTTGTGCGCCGATACCGACGGTAAAGAGTATATGAATTTTGTTCAATGCCACTTATGATGTCTATCTGTTTGTCCTACCGTTTGTCCGTCTGTATGTATGTGATGTTCGTTGACCTGTATAAATTATATGACACCCTTAGAGCTAGAAATATTGTAAATACTTGATCCACGTTGCTCATGTTTTCCTTGGGCTGGGTCACCTCACATACTTCCCACATTTTAATAGCTAGAGGAACAAAATTTGGAGCGACGATAGTTAGTGACTTCCCATCAAAAGTTCGGATGCCAAGTCTACCACCGCCGATCCCAGCCGCCTTTGTAATTCAAAAATATCTGTTTTATCTTCAGATGTTAATACAATTCCAAGTTATGCATGAACATTTTGGATGTCATCGGAAATCGCAATATCTTTTATAGTTATTATGTTGATACTATCTTGATCAGCAACAATAGTCTAATCGATTTAGCCAAGTCCGTCCATACGATCGTGTCGATCTTCGAAACTATAAGATTATATTATACATAATAAATCCGATTTTGAATATAAACTCACACAATCCATTGGCATAAAATTGCAAATTGTTTTTAGTAGAAATTATTTCTGTATTATTTACTTATATTTTTTTACTGAAATTGGTTGAGAAACTCTGGATATATGAAATATTGAAGTTTAGGTATAAAGCATAGGTGAAGTAGTGCAGGCATGACAGTACGTGTAAAGTCTAGGGCTTACTGCTAACTCCCTTCTAGCCTCCTTAATAGTTGCATTTATATATACGATACCAAGCACCGGCTAATAATCTCGCGGGCCTAAGTAAAAGGCGTAACACCTCCCGTCCGATAGCATCGTTAGTATAACAAGTTTGGAGAGCAATGTTTTCCAACTTTTTTTTACTTCAAAAATTTGCGATTGAAACTTTTGTTGTCTAAAATAATAAAAACAAGTAAGAAGGCTCTAGTCGAGTACGCTCGACTAGAAGATACCCTTAACCCTTGATCATACAGACGGACAGACGAACGGGCTGACAGACATACACATATGTACATGTAATACTGAACCAATGCTTGATGGCTTCATATCTCCGGTGTTTCCTAACCGGTTTTAATGAAATTTTTACAGAAGTTCATTATTTTTCTTATAGTTTCAATCCTCATTTTCAGTTTTTTGAAATTCAAAATTTTTGTTATCGATTACATGTGTATATCGTAAACCTGGAAAGTTATCGAAAAATTGAAACAAACTTGTCATGCCTAGGGATTAGGAGAGCTCATATCCAAAATCTGGAGTATCTAGCATTTGTAGTTCCTGAGATCGACGTTCATACATACAGACGGACGGACATGGCTAAATCGACTCGGCTGTTGATGCTGATCAAGAATATATATACTTTATGGGGTCGGAGAAGCTTCCTTCTGCCTGTTACATACATTTGCACAAAAACATTATACCCTTTTTTTACGCATTTCATGGGTTAAGGGTATAAATATGCGAAATTTTAATTATGTTTCTTTCAGAAACACCAGAGTGTTGAAAGGGTATCTTCTAGTCGGGCTTACTCGAGAACATCTTGATTTGTTTGATTTTGCTGAATTGTTCTGGGCTATGTGTTTTTCTGGTTTCGTTTACAGAAAGCGGTACTCTCTTATTTGTGGCTCTGTTTAAAGTACTTAAAAGACGGCTGTAAAGTAATGCATTTGCAAGGGACCTCAAAATGAATATTGAAGAAAATCGCAAAACGCTATCAGATAGTTTTGATAGTTCCTCCGAGATTAATACATTTTAAATCAAATATAAAAATAAAGCTGAAAGTTTTATAAGACATTTGCTACTTATTTTCCATGTTGCAAAAAATGAAAACAAGTTACCCCAATTATACTTTCAAGTTGCCTTTAAAATTATTAATGAATTAATGATGTGGTTTCTTAAAAATCCATTTTTTTTTCATTTTTATATTAACAATAAATATTAGTAATAATTACGGTTTAAAAACTTTAATAGGGTCTTATGCCTATTGCCTCAATTGAAAAAACATCGGCTCTAATTATTAAAATTATCACGACAATCAAACTTAAAATTTTTTTATTTATATTTAAATTATTTAACAAACAGGTAACTTGTTAAACATAAAGTTTAAATTTATAATTTTAAACACGCTCCGCTCTTACATAAATGCCGCCAACGGTACCCAAAACAAATGATTTTGGATCGTAAATAAGAGGTATATCAGTTTTTTCACATACTGTAAACTTAAAGTTTGTGATTAGCTGGGCTAGGCCAATTCGTGTCTGCATTTGGCCAAAACGCATACCAACACAATTTCGGGGACCATCGCCAAAGGGCAACCATTCGACTGAGTCACGAGCTGCCACTTTCTCTGCTGAGAATCGGTCAGGATCGAACTTCTCCGGCTCGGGATAAAAGTCTTCATCTCGGTGATAAGCAGCTGCTGGTAGCATAACTTGCGTTCCCTTTTCAATAAGATATTTTGGATTTCCGGGAACAACATAATCATTAAGAGCTTTTCGTTCGAGAAACGGCACAAGAGTGTATAGGCGGAGAGTTTCTATTGATACAGGAATAATAGTAAGTTAAGAAATTAATGATCCATGGTCTTGCTAGACTTACCTGATATAACCTGATCCAAATATCGCATGGCCTTAATGCTTTCATAGGTCAGTTTTCCATCATATTGCTGCAGAACATTGTTAATATCTTCCCTCAACTTGTCTTGAATATCGATATGCTGTGCTAGTTCATACAGACAATAGCTCATTGTTGAAGAGGAGGTCTCAAAGCCAGCTAAGTAGAATACGAAAACTTGAGCTGCCAGTTCTCCAATGTCTAGTCCAGTGACCACTTCACCATTATCCATTGTAAAGCTACCTTTCTGCTTAAGTTCTATTAACATTTCCATAAAGTCGTTGCGCTTAATATTTTCTTTTTCTCTGTATGCAATTGTTTCCTTCACCAGTCCCATGAAGAACTCATGAACATCATCTGGAATCATCCTCATTCGTAGCTTTCGTGCCAGGTTAGGAAAGCTAAACTGGAGAGCCGTAAGCAAAAGTCCATGACGCATTTCGGTAAAGGATTTTTGACCCATTTTTCGGAAGTCAGTTTCGGGAGTACGTAGAGTATTGCATTCAATTCCAAAAGCACATGTTCCTATAACGTCTGTAGTGAAACGAGCCATCAGATCTTTAATTTCGATAATAGCACCTCCAGATTTAGAGGGCACATTTTCTAACATAACACGCACAAATTCTTCGGATACTTTAATAACTGTTGGAAACATAAACTTCATTTTGCCAGATGTGAAGGTGGGTGACAGTTTTTGGCGCATCTCTTTCCAACGTTTGCCATCCAAATTGAAGAGATGTCCAGTAAGTGGATCGTCAAGTTCGTTGTGGAACTGTCCGCGGTCAGCAAAATTTGTGAAATCTTTGATTAAAACATTTTTTGCGAGCTTAATATCCATTACAAAGGCACTTTTTTTCTGAAGAAAGTTAAAACCCACAAATGGATGACCAGTATGCCGAAATTTAATGTAGTATTCCTGTATAATATCGTGAACTACACGAGTTTTTCTAAATCCCATCATATTTCCATAAAGTGGATGTGGTGGTTCTTGGAGTATCCCACGATTCTTCCAATAGTTCATGTTTTGGTGCAATAGATATGCGACTAACGCTGATATAGCGATCAACAAATAAATTACAAACAACATTATGTGTTTAGTTCTTTGAGGCCTGTCAACAAACACTGGGTGAAATCGAGTTAGGCAGCGCGTATTTTATTTAGATTTTTGTAGTATCAACGACGCTTTGCCGAATAGTTAAAGTGCTATCAGCATGAATCAGCAAGAATATTCACTGTTCATGTTTACATTGCGCGTATTCGACCGGGAAGACTGCACTAGTCACTTGATAACTGCTAAGATAAGACTTAGACTTATGCTCAGTGTCATACTGACTTGGCACGCTGCCGGCTTGTATTTTCTTGTTGTTGTTTGTGCTTAGATTTATTAAGAGAACAGGTTTTATTTGCATACAAAGCGGGCACATAACGCTCTTTTCTGTTTATATTCTCTTGATCATATTGTCAAGGTTATAAAAAATTATCAGCTTAATTACATACAAAATTAATACAAAATATTTTGAATTTATTATGTCAACGTTTTTGCAGCTGAATAGATAGAACATATTAGCGCAAAACAATATTACATACTTGCTAACATGGATTCATGGAGCCTTGTTAATAATCTTTTCCTTAATGTTCTACTTATTATTTTGAAGTTTAGACTACGCCATAAGACTATTTAAGGTATTTGCAACAAAATGCAAAATGTTAAATGTCCATTGCCATAATGAACGCATAAGCGAAACAATAAAATTATTTTATAGACTGCACCTAAAATTAACATATGACTACGACTACACATGTGGGCAATGTGGTCAAAAACCAGGCGTGCACATAAACGTCCTTACTTATATAACAACAAAAAATCAATTATATAGATGAGGAAGAGCGACTAAGAGTTGCCACCCAAGTGAATGCTGGAAACAAAAATGAAAAGCAAATACACTGATAGAAAAGAGCTGAGCTAAACTTAAGTTCGAATTTACTTGAATTGAGCATTTGCGGTTCTAGAACTGCATTTTTGGTTTAAGTAAAACTTACTTAAAATTAGTATCAAAATTCTTTAATAATGTTCGAAATACTTGAAATGAGTATTAAAATCATTATATCAAGTACAAAAATTTAAAAAAAAAAAAAAAATTGAACTTGAATTTAGACAAAAATTTGGGCCGAACATTCTTGTTTCAAATATGAGTTGCGGGTCCAATTCCTAGCGACTAGCAACTTTTTGTAATATTTTAGTTTTCAAAAAATGTTTCTATATTTTTTGTTAGTGAATTGTCACATCGTGTTTAAAAAAAAAAGATTGACAAATTATTGACATTATTTTACGTACATTTTTTAACTTGCTTACAGATGCATAGGGAAGTAATAACTGCATCATTCTGTGCGTTTGTCAAACTACAACTGCTTTTTTGTTACCCTTGTCAAATAAAGCTGACAACTGATTTAAAGCTGTCGCTTTTTTTTGTTGCTTGCCTATTTTCTGACAAGGTGCTGGCAAACAGACAAACAATTGCTTTCAACAATTCTCTGTCTTTCTTTGTGCTTTGTGCTTCAGCATCTTTTGTAGATTCAACAAAACAGCCTAATTGTGTGGAGTGCAGGATTGAATTTATTTAATACGTAAACTTTAAAAGGCAAGTTTTTCATGTACTTTTAATTTTGGAAATTATAAAATAAATTTTAATTAAATATCTTATAATTAAAGAAGAAACGGCTAATGTCCGTCCATTAGCGGTTTTTTGTTGCTTTAAAATAGAACTAACTGCAAACGATATATGTTCGGCAACAGCGTAATATCTACGGCTTAGTGAATGCGAGCTTATTTATTCAAATATCTTAAAATATTTTAAAAATATATTTTTTTATTTTAAGAAGCCAAAAATAAATCGAATAGTTGATGTGTAAACTATACGACTTATAAGTTTTATTTTGTGTGTATCAAATAAATGAGCACTACTTCTTATGAGTACTATCAGTCTCTGTATGTCTGTCTGACTGTCTCTTTCTTACTTTTTGCCCCACTGGCTTATGCACAAATTATTTTTGTTTGTGTGTCTGGCAGCTAGCTACCCCCGAGCAATCACTTTAAGCAGATTGTAAATTGTGAATAAATAGTGCATATGTTCGAAGTATGAGCTACACTTTGTACTCCCAGAGTTGACAAAAAGATGTGGTAGCCAGAATTAAGACACGAGAAAGGGATGCGTTATGTAAGTTTTAAAGGCAAAATCATAATAAAAAGACTCACGGACAAACCATACATTTTTTAATATACTCTCACACTAATTCTTGGAGAATAGTATAGATATGGGCACATGGTTAATCCAACTGTTTTCGTTATTTCGATTGATGATTTCGCATTAGATATAAACTTGCGCATTGCACATATTAAATTACGAAAAAAAGTGAAATAGTAGAAAAAACATTATTTATATTTAATTTGAAGGTTCGACGTGTTAATATTGATCCATAGAAATAATTGATTAAAATATTATTTAGAATGAATTTGAGCTCTTCTAATTCATAATAACTTGTACTGTATAAGTTTGATTAAAATTTTCGATAACTTCTATAACATTATAAAAATGGAATTAATAATAAAAAAATCTTGAACTTCGAAAATTAAAAAATATGGATTGAAAAAATCAAGAAAATCTGCATGAAATGTTTATTAATCATAAAGTATTAGTACAGTAGTGTGTGTTTTTTCTCCGTCTGTCCGCCTGTGTGATTAAGGGTTATAAAGGGTATTTTCTCCTTTTTAATGGTTTTATATTTGATTAATATCATACAATTTTTTCTAAATGTCTTAAGTGACATGGTCTTGGACATATTTAATTAGGCTTACCTTAAGTTTAGGGGTCTTAAATTAAGGACTTATATTTAAGGACTTTAACAAATTTTTTTTTTTTAATCATCTTTCCAGGCGAAGAAGGCGTTCTTATTCAAATTGGTGGATTAAAAATTGTGGGGATAAAAAATAAATGGTGACAGTTGTGACAGTCATTCAACTTGTTGCCCTGGTTCATCCAAGTTCATCGCATGAAATGCTGATTGATTACCACCCCACCGCTATCGATTGTTTGCTCTGATTGTCTGACAGGAAGGTGGGATTGAAATTTCGAAAAGGAAAGTGAATGACGTGCGTGGTATATGTGACAGATTCAGAGAACTGACAGTCAGCCCATGCGGCGGCTACTTAATATTGAGTAAAATGTGATTCTATTTACTCTAATTATGCAAACAATGCATGCAACCACTATTTGAAATATGTTACATAGGTGCACATGGATTTACAGGCATATATTATTTATTGATAGATTGATTTATCAAATGACTGGCTGACTATTTCTCTGACTGAGTGAGCCAGTGAGCAGCTCCGGGTCGACAGATATGATAAACAAATTGCCTAGTCGACCCATCAAACTGCGTTAACAAACGAGACCGGACATTCGCTTGAAAAATAATGATGTATGTTGCAGACAAAATGAAACATCATAAGCTGTGCTGAACAACTATCTGGGTTAATAGGTGATAAGAATGTTGATTTATTTATATGGAAAGTAACAAAAATGAATCCCGTGTGTAGTCTTGATAAACCTACTTACGGAAGACGGGAAAACTAAATATGAAAATTAAGATTAAGGCTAAGAAGGTCTAAGACAATGTCATTAAAAATAAATTGTAATCGAACATAGGAGAAAAAAAGGCAAGAAAACTTTTGATGGATGGATAAAAACTGGCATTGTTTGTTTTTCGATATATTCAATGGTTAGAAAATCAGATTATTAAGAAAAAAGCTTTAATTTATATTAAGTCTATTTTTGTGAGATATTTAATATTTAATTAAAAATTAAGAAATTGATTTTATGTATGTGTATTTTATACTCTTAACTCATGAAAAGGTTAAAAGGGTCTAATGGTATAATGTCATTTTCGATCCTTATCCTTATCAGCATCAACAGCCGATTCGATATAGCCATGTCCGTCCGACCGTCTGTCCGTCTAAAACTATAAGAGGGAGAGACTCCGGATGTTGGATTTGAGCTCTCCAATTCCAAAATACAAGTTTGTTTTAAATCTGCGATATATCTTCCGGCTTACGATAAATACATGTAATCGATATGATTTCCTTTATAAAAACGGTTGCCAAGTAAAATCAAAACAAATATACAAATAGAAGTTAGTCTACATGTTTCCTTATTGCATAACTTATTTAATTCGTTTATGTCTGCGTCGCGACTGAAAATGATCTAAGTAGATCTTCCTTTTATTGTTATTGCTTGGTGTATTACCTTGTAATATATTTTTTACCAGTTGTAACTTTCTAGTGATGCGAATTTAAATGCGATCTGAATACTTAGCTTAGAATTTTTTTCTACACTTTTCTCTAAAATATTTCCTACAATAAATTACATTTGGCCACAAAAGTAAGTTAAGTTCTCAATGTTTGTTTTGCAGAACCAAAATGATGTAAAAAGTGGAATTTCGGTCAACAAATGTTCATGCGCACGCCATTTCCAATGCGAATGGTTGGCTACTAACTCCACACGTTTATTTTAGTTGACTTAAAATGTATTTCATGGTGGGCTGCATTGGACACATTAATATTTTGCGCCATAGGCATAAAAAACCAAAATATATTTCTACAAAGTCACACACACATAAACGTATGATCAGCAAAAAATCAATATGTTTTGACTCTGCCTAAAGCAAACACGTCCTTATATTCTATATTTATTCTAACTTATATTCGGTAGAAGATGCAGTTTGTATTGTTTGTAAAAATTGTCAAAGCAAAATTTAGAATACTATGGTTATTGTAATAGAATATTAAAAACTCTGTAAATTACTCGGCTTAAAAAATTGGCTATTAAATATTGTGCCAAGTTAAAAAGTTACTAAAAACGATTCTTCTTCGGAATACAAAATTGTATTATATTTATTTATATGTTTTTTATTTTTTTTTATTGGGCGTAGAAGATACCCATAACCCTTGACCATACAGACGGACAGGCGGTTGGGCTAACAAATATACACATATGGCTGTGTACTTCTGTACCAAGGCTTGATGTTTTCATATCTCCGGTGTTTCTCAAACGATTTTTATAAAAATTTCACAGATGTTCATTATTTTGTTTAAAGTTTCAATCCTCATTTTAAATTTTAAAGTTTTTTTTTGTTATCGATTACATGTGTATATCGTAAACCTGAAAAGTTATAGAAAATTTAAAACAAACTTTCTATGCCTAGGAATTAGGAGAGCTTATATCCAAAATCTAGAGTCTCTAGCTTTTGTAGATCCTGAGATCGACGCGTTCATACGTACGGACGGACAGACCGACGGATATGGCTAAATCATTCTTATCAAGAATACATATATACTTTATGGGGTCGGAGAAGCTTCCTTCTGCCTGTTACCTCTTTGCACAAAACCATTATACCATTTTTTTTTACCCATTTCATGGGTTAAGAGTATAAAAATGGGTTGGTTGCCTATGCTTTCAGAGATCAAGTCGCTTCTAAGACTGCAATAAAATGACTTGCACTTTTTTAGGGACATGCTAGGCCTGCAAAAGTAGTGACGCATTGCGTTCGGCTGGCGTCTTTTAACATACGAAGTAGTTTTGTTGCCAGGTTGCTCAAAAAGGGAAATTTCCACTTTGGAATATCTACACAGTATAGGTCGGTGCTAAAAGATACCTTTAATACTTGACATAAAAAAACCTTAAACACTTAAAAGTTATCGAAATATTGAAACAAATTTGTCCTACGTAGGGATTAAGGGAGGTCATATCCAAAGCCTGGAGTCTCTAGCTCTGATAGTCCCTGAGATCGACGCGTTCATACATACATACGTACAGATACACGGACATGGCTTGATGCTGAAGAATATATATATTTTATGGAGTCGAAGATACTTTATTTCTTTCTTCTGCCTGTTATATACTTTGCACAAAACCGTTATACCCCTTTTAACCCATTTCATGGGTTTGGGTATACAAATTATCAAATATGATTTTGTGGAATTCAATTAAATAAATTTAAACACAAGTCTAATCATTATTATGTTTTCATATTTGTATGTATGATTTGCAAAAAAAGATTGTGTTGCATCGTTTATCAGAAGCGAAAACTTAGTTTTATAACTATTGACCAATTAAAGAGTTTTACCATTTAGTTATTAATTGTAGCATTTATGACAATTGACCTTAAATTCTGGCATTAAGTTTTGAGGAAATAGATTTATAAATGTATTTCTACTTTGATCGGTGCTGTTGGTAGGTCCCAAATAAACGCGTACATATAAAATATAAATATATTAGCTAAATTATGGCAGAATTATTTGATATTTGCATGTGTTGTGGGCGTCATTTATTATTTTTTTTTTTTTGGGCACGTATTGAATTAAATCGTGCGTAAATTTCTGAGCAGCACGTTTCATTTTTTTGTGTATGCACTTTGCCTTTATATTTATTCTTGTATTTATTTTTGCTGTTACAATAATTTGTTGTTATTTGTGTTTGACGACAACAACTCAGCAGGGACACAACAACAGCAGGCACAAACAAAATTATACATTTGTGTGATGTGAAAGATTTCCCTGTACGACAAGGGTGAGTGCGTTTTTATTTTCTTATCACAATTTTACCGTATTAAGTTTGCAGCTTACATTATGTATAAGAATATATTTTATCTGCAATAAATTAAAGCAGGTATGATATATATTATATAATATCCGATGTTTTCTTATTCCAATGGGTATTTGACTTTGTATCAAAACTTTTTACATAAACAATCCGAATTATTTTCATTCCATCTGATACTTAATTTGTTTATTGTTTAAGAGCAATATTTACGAACTAGTAATGTGAATAGATATAAATTAATTAATTAATTAATTTAAAAATAATTAATTCCTACATAGTCATTCATTATTTTATTTTTTAATGTACTCTTTAATGTATTCGAAGTTAATTAAATAAATTTATTTTAAACATGTTTGTGAAGTAAAAACACTTCTTTAATTGAACATATTACGCGTCCTTCTTTAACTATCTCACTATATTTTTATTTTAATAATCCCAAAGTTAAGTAAGTTTTGCTATTGCCAACTATACCACCATCTGAAGCTTTCGAACGATATAAATTTAATTTTTAATAAAAACAAAAGTTTAAATAAATAGAAAGCTCGCCAGAGAGACAACAGAACTTTAAGTATGAGTTTAATTAAAAAAAATTATAAATGCCTTCAATATTATTTCTTATTGGTTACGTTTTTTTTCAAATGAAAATTTCAGTTTTCTTAACAGCTTGCTGCTTTGATCTCAATAATAAACACAAAAGTATACACATACGTTTTTAGTTTGTATCTGTTGCCTGATGTTGTTCTTGTATTTGTATTGTGAGATAAGTAATATAAACACCATATATGTCTGTATAAACATATACACATCACTACCTACGTATTACACATAGCACCACACTGTGTGGTGCAAACGGCAATTTTATTGCAGCACGCCTAAAAAAGAGCACACAGTTGAAACGGCTTACACAGGTACACACAGATATATACACAAAATATTCTTCCATGTATATAGCCTTAAAGGTTATTAAAAGCGCCTTCATCTTAGATGGTGTTGTGTTGTGACTCTGGGCTCCACATGGGTATCCACATTCCATCGCCCCGCCTGCTACTTTGGAGCACGCACTCAAAACTTATTGATTGATCCATAAAAATATAAAACATCAGCATTGTAAGTATTTGATGTGCTTGAGAGAGCAACATCATCCACTCAATAAGGCTTATGATGCTTTGGGGCAAATGTGCATGTGCAATGGATATGCTACAGTGCACTTTGACCTTTACCAAGGTTATTGCAACAAATTGGTTTGTTACTTCAGCTCTGGGAAATGCTAGGGCGCAAATTAATAATTAGTTATCATAAATTTATATCAAGAAATTCATTATGATTAGGCAATAATATAGTCTTTATAGTCAGCTTCTTTTTAATTATACCCTTAACCCATGAAATGGGTAAAAAAAGGGTATAATGTTTTTGTGCAAATGTATGTAACAGGCAGAAGGAAGCTTCTCCGACCCCATAAAGTATATATATTCTTGATCAGCATCAACAGCCGAATCGATTTACCCATGCCCGTCTGTCTGTCTGTATGTATGAACGCGTCGATCTCAGGAACTAAAAAAGCTAGAGTCTCCAGATTTAGATATGAGCTCTCCTAATCCCTAGGCATGACAAGTTTGTTCCAAATTTTCGATAACTTTTCAGGTTTACGATATACAGATGTAATCAATAACAAAAATTCTTTAATTTCAAAAAACTAAAAATGAGGATTGAAAATATAAACAAATTAATGATCTTCTGTGAATCATTAAAACCATTAAAATCGGTTAAGAAACACCGGAGATATGAAAATATCAAGCATTGGTACAAAAGTACACAGCCATATGGGTATGTCAGTTAACCCGACCGTCTGTCCGTCTGTATGGTCAAGGGTTAAGGGTATCTTCTAGTTGAGCGTACTCGACTAGAGCCTTCTTACTTGTTATCTATGCATTTTCTTGGCTAAATTATTATCTATTTTATCGAACCAGCGAGAGCAGACGAATGCTTAACAAAAGCAAACTCAATCATTTATTTTTCCCTAGATTTTTAGCCCGTATACATTACATCTGATCACGTTGAGCGTATTCAAATATGTCCCAAAAAGGGGAATATTTAAATGTAGTGGTGTTTTTGATTTGAAAATTGTCCCGCTATTTTTTTTTTGTGAAACATTCATCAATTCCTTTTAAACAATTCAGTAATTTAAAATTGTTTTAATAATAGTAACATTTTTCTTTTCTGTTTTCAAAGCATATTAAAATTTTAGCATAATTTTTAATTAACTTCCCCAAAAAATCTGCCATTCATTAAAATAAAACTAAAAAGACTAGTATGGTCTAGTAAGCTCGACTAGAAGATACCCTTAACCCTTGACCTTATATTGACTGTTACATGCGATACTGTTTCAATGCATGATAATTTAATTCAATCTTTCATATCTTTGGTTTTTCTTTTAACATATTTTCTTTATATTATATATAATGTTAATCCCTGTTTTCCAGATATATATATTATAAGCCGACAAAGTTATCGCAAAATATGAATCGAACTTATTTTACCTAGGGCTTAGAAAAAACATATCCTTGATCATTATGACTGATGCGTTCATACCTACAGGCGGGCGGACATGGCTACATCAACTCTTTTGTTGATGCTAATCAAGAATATATATACTTTATGGGGTTGGCGATGTTTCCTTATGCCTTTTACATACATTGCACAAAATCAAGGGTATAAAGAGAGAATAAAACTGTTTTTTAACATTCTGTGGTTGCTGTTTTTTTCACATGAAACCGGAAATGTTATTCAATTCCTTGACTGTCCAATGACAGACAAGTTCTTTGAGTACCCACGACCTAAAGCGAACAATAAAAAAAGGCAAGTTTTTTTCTAATATAACAATTGTCTTGTCTTGTACATTTTTAAGATAATAATAATAAGTACAAACCTAGGAAATATTCAAATTGGACATTTATCCGGTATTTTATCCAGCTGTTGTTCAGATTAAATTCTTGTTGTGGTGTTGAATATAAATTTGGTTACCCTTCGTTTGATAAATTGAAAATTGCACTAATAAATAATTCACTAGTATTTCGTTTTGTTTTTACGTTAAGTCAACATGTTTCGTGTATGTTGTTCGTTCTGGCTACAAACGTTGAAAACAATTGCACTTTATTATTGCATAAACAATTTAAAAATATGCATCGCACTGTGTTTACATTTCATTCATTACAGGCAATGCAACTCGTAAGGTATTTGGATTTCAGCAAGAATAATTTAACAACTTTATTTTTTGTATTTTCTGCGTTTTCTTGTTTTTTTTTTGCAAAAATAAATATTTACACACGCATTTCGAACGCCCCCACACAGCACCGTCGCTATTAATGGAATGGTATGGTAACACAACGCTCGAAGCTTGAAACAAACATAAAGTTGACTAAAATGAGATAAGGCATAGCAAACGCTGGGCTTATAACGATACCGATACCACTTCACTAATATACATAGGTTGAGCACAAAACCAACCTACTTAAATTTACTACTTAAAGTTAAGAAGAGTGAAGAGCGCGTCGGCGCCTCAAACTCAACCGCAGACGCGACAGACTAGACGAGCAAGTTGAATGTGCTCTGTTGAGCGTTCAGCACGTATTAATTTTTGAAGCGGCAACAAAGGTATCCAAAAGATATATTCTGTTGCGCACAAACGCATTCACATATGTATGTTTGTAAGTTGTGAAGCAGATACATATACATATGTATATTTTCATATGTGGGCTACTTACTTTGTCTACGATCGCTATGAGAAGACTAGCGGGATCCACAACTTGTTTGACGGAAACTCAAACACAAAACATGAGCATATTGCTCTGCTTTTGTTTGTATTTTCATATTTGAAAAAACTGTTGGGGCTGGTACTATATATACAAACAACAAATACATACTATCTTCATGTATTTGTGATAATAATTCCTTTTAAGAAATAGCGACAAATTGTTGTTATTGCTGTCTTGAGTGGCAACCAGATTGAAGCATCTCTTTGTCAGCATTGTCGCTTATTAACTCAAGTGAAGTGGTGCATATTCTTTGCAATCAACATTTTTTTAAGTGCAGTGAAGGAATAGAATGCAACTTATAATATTAAAAGTAAACAGGTGTTGCAAATTAATTGGCTTACCTAAAAGCGTTTACAAAGATTTGATAAATACATTAATTATGTAATCTTATTCATAGTTAAAATATTTATTTAATAAGACTTTTCCAACGTTTTTGAAGTTGTGTACTTAGTTTATTGGCGATTTCTACAACTACATTCCTACTAACGAGTGAAAACTGTGTAGTCGGACGTAACCAACTGCGCAATACTCTGATACCAGTGATACAAAGTGGGAGTACAGGTGTGGTATCTCTATTCCGAAAATTGGGATTTCTGATTGTAAAAAGTTGACGGCAATCAACAATTTTGCAAATTGACAATCTATCTATGACCCGGTCATATTTTCAAAGTTTATGATACCTTCGGTGTCAGAGTATAATAAATCACTTTCTTTGTTATTTTATACCCAACAAGAACTAGCAATTAATTTATTCGCATAAGTTCAAGCCAGTGTAATTGTGCTCTAAACAAGGTCGTCTTTGATTGTTTCTGAAAAGTTCATCAGCTAGCTTTCCAGTAGAAAGACTAGAAAGACACAAAGTTTGTTAACGTAGCTATTAACGACCAGTTAGTTAGTTGGTGTTTCAATGCGGTTAATTAAGGCAAACGATAAGATAAACTGAAGGGAAATTGCAATTTTCTTTGATAACCTCTAACCAACTGATGTTTGATGTTCTCCTGAGCTGCAAATTGTTTTTATTTATTATTTTTATTGTAAGTTTAAACATTGAATACCAGCTAAATCTCAAGATACTGTTTTTTTCAATAAAAATTTCCCCAAAAAAACCAGCCAATTTGGGTAAGCAGGCAGTTTGCTCATCGTTAAAGATTTCTGAATGGGGCCAAATTAAGAGCGACATAAAAGAAGCCACCTTTTATTTGTATTTTTTTTGTATATATATTTTTGGAAAAGAGTATAATGCTTCCGTCTTTTTGGGAGAGACGGAAGTTGCACATTGCTGCTGCTGCCTCTGTGGCTGTTGCTGTTAGCTTTAACCTTAAATATTAAATGAGTTTTTGTATACCCTTACGCCCATGAAATGGGTAAGAAAGGGTAGAATGGTTTTATGCAAAAGTATGTAACACATAACACGTAACATAAAGTAAATATATTATTGACCATCATCAATAGCCAATAGAGTCGATATAGCCATGTCCGTCCGTCTTTTCCGCTGTTTGTATGAACGCGTCGATCTCAGGAACTACGAAAGCTAAATCTAAAGACAGATTTTGGAGATGAGCTCCCCTAATCGTTTCAAATTTGTTTCAAATTTTCGATATCTTTTCCGGCTTAGGATATACACATGGAATCGATATCAAATAATCTTGAATTTCGAAAATTTATAAATACGGATTAAAACATTTACAAAGTCAGTCCGAACGTCTGTCCGTCTGTATGGTCAAGGGTTAAGGCTATCTGCTAGTCGAGTTTATTATACTAGAGCCTTCTTAATTGTTTTTATTGCAATAAGTCGCCAAACAAATTCTGTGGTTTGCTTTTTTCCATTCACCATTGAAACATTCGTTAAGCTATCGGCTTGTAAGCACCCACTTAAACCATAGCTTGAACAAAATTTGAACTTGGATAAATTGATATGCTTTTCATTTTAGGTGGCCATTAATGTGTTACAATGTAGAGGAAGTAACAGGGCCTACCTGCCTGCCTAATAATCGTCTAATTATATGTGGATTATCAAAACGAGCGTAGCTAAATTATGCCAGGCACTCCGATTTAAGTTATAACGTCATTTTAATTGGAGCTTCATTGTCGGCGACAATATCGAACAAAGATTAATAGTGCAATTCTAGGCGAACATTGGAACGACAAGCTAATAACAGGTATCTAGACACCAGCAATAAACTTTACTTAAAACTTATAGAGTGAACTAAGCAATTATGTTGAAGGACGCAAAATATTTCTAATAGCCATTGCACTGCCATATATTTTAATTATAAGCTGCACTTAATTATTGTGTGTATGTGGGTGTGTGTGCCTAGCTACGCTTATGCTCCCATTATCGCCGTCAACTTAAGTCATCTCAAAGTGAGATGTTTATAAATGATTATCGATTTGTATCTACTGCTGCGGCTCTTCTACCGTATTCCACTAGATCAAAATTAGTTGGTGCCTGCTTTCAACTTTTCTGTGAGAACAACAAAAAAGCTCTTTTTTGTATCACGTGAGCTGTCTGCAAATCCGGTTGTGCGGAACTCACACCGAAAGGTCGCAGTCTGCAAGTCTCACATACATTTTTAAATTACAACTTTTGTGTTTGCTTATATATATTTTGGAGCTTCTCTAGTCGGCAGCACCACTTGAAATTAATAGGTCTCGACGCTCTCGCACGTTCCCCATTTGAATTGTTTGTTGTGTGTGCTCAACATTTGTTTTTTATTTTTCCCGCGCTTACATACAAATATGTACATACATGCATATGATGTTTTTTGTTGACATGAAATTGGGTTTTGCGTGTCGCACGCAACGCTTTTCCATCCAGAACAAGTGAAAACATTAAAGTCGGCAGCAACCGACAGCGGAATACTCTGATACCAATGTAATAACGGATATTAAAGAATCTACTTGGAAACGGGAATTACGGGGGGCGAATGGGTGAAAGTGGCATTTCTTTGATGCCTGTAATTGCGCGCACTCGCCATCGCTCAGAACCCGTAAGAGCTGTAGTAACTCAATACATTATTTACAGACAAATGGAGGGACGTATATGGCTATATCTACATATCATGAAAATATATACTTAATGGAGTCAGAGATGAATTCTTCTGCCTGTTATACACTTTTATACAAACCCTTTTTTTAAGCCTTTTTTTTTACCAGATTTATGGGTTTTGGTAATTGATACAAGTCACAAAATGCTGTTTTGGCACTGAGCCAACTAGGGCTAAGTATTATTTAAGCAGCCTTTGATGCTACTTTATTTGTTTATTTATGTATTTATATTGTATGTTAATTTTATATATTATATATCTATATTACCTAAAGTGTAAGTTTTTAATGATACTTGGTAAATAGAAATTTTTTTAATGTTTGGGGTAAGTGGTAAGGAAATGCGAAAAAGCATGAGTTAATTTGTATTACTTCTTTTTATTTTTTTGTTTATTTTTTTTATTTTTATTTTTGTGTAAAAGTATGTAACAGGCAGAAGGAAGCTTCTCCGATCCCATAAAGTATATATATTTTTCATCAGCATAAACAGCCAAGTCGATGTCCTTCTGTCCGTCCGTTCGTCTGTCCGTATGTATGATCGCGTCGAAGGAACTATAAAAGCTAGAGTCTCTAGCTTTTGGATATAAGCTCTCCCAATCCCTAGGCATAACAAGTTTGTTTAAAATTTTCGATAACTTTTCCGGCTTACGATATACACAAGTAATCGATAACAAAAAATATGATTGAATTTCTAAAAATTGAAAATGAGGATTAAAACTAGGAACAATATAATGAACTTCTGTGAAATTTGTATTAAAATCGGCTAAGAAACACCGGAGATATGAAACCATCAAGCATTGGTACAGAAGTACACAGACATATGTGTATGTCTGTTAGCCCGACTTTCTGTCCGTCTGTATGGTCAAGGGTTAAGGGTAGCTTCTAGTCGAGCTTACTCGACTAGAGCCTTCTTACTTGTTTATTCATTAAAAGGTAAATAGTCAAAATTTTTGTTATTTTTGTAAATTTAGTTGATAAAGGATCAAATAAACCAAAAAAATTTATAAATGTACATATATATTTTTTAAATCTCACAGATAAGTTAGTCGATTGCTTAATTTAACAATAAAAATTCAACAAAACACTTAAAACATTATCATCACTAAAATAAATAGTAAGCAAGTAAAAACGTAGCAATCGGTCTCAGCCCACCGCGGAATACTTTGATGCACATCTTCGCAGAACGTCACTAGCTATATTTCTATCAAATTTGTTGGCTCTAGCTCAAAAACTGTACAAGATACGTGCATTCGCGTTTAAGAAAGGCAGGTAACTGGGGGTGGCAAACGTGTGAGTGGTTTCTTATATAGAACTTTGGGAGGTGACCAGCTAAATTCCTACCAAATTTTGTGACTTTTGCTTAAAAGCTGCCAAAATTTAGGTGATTCCCATTTTACAAAGGGTGGGGGATATTATAAACTATCTAGACACCAAATTTGATTTCTAGCTGAATAATTATGGAAGATATCGCCGTTTCCAATTTAAAAATACTTAAGCAGTTGAGTTCCGTTCAGCACAGCCTATGCATGAAAAAATATTTTTCTGAAATGTTTAATTTATGGATACGTGTTGAATTAAAATAGTCAGTTTTTTCTAGGGCTTCCAGTTTTGCAATTCTCTTAGATATTTGCAAACTATTTTCGCCTTCACAGTAAGTACATTTCGTTGTTTCGATGCAATCCTAAAGAACTTTAACGGCTTTAGCAGATCATATATTTCGTTATTCAGTTAATTATCTCTGAAGCCTATTAAACAAAACTTAAAAAACATAAACATTAACAAAGAAACATTAAAAATACTAACAAAAGCACAATATTCAACTGACGATAAAGTGTTTACACAATGTTAATCTTTCTACCAGTTTTTGGTTTTAAACTAAAGGGTCTTTCAATAAGGGTGGTAGATGTTTAAATGAAATAAATCAAGCTGTGTGTGAGGTATTAACTTAATTTTTTTTTTATTTGAAAGGCCCATGTATGCCATTAATTATGAAATATGACATCATATAAATGCCCGCCTCGGCTTCTTATGGTGACTCTTCCACATAGATCGGGCTGAATTTGAGCGATGGTCTGTGTTATGTGATGAATCGACTGCCTCGGGTTCTGCTTCACACTTTCACGGGCCACGCTGATGTTCTCGGCTGATCTTGCTTTCCTTAAACGTACGGGTGTTGGCTGATTGTTCACTGAACCGGTGGTCTGAAATTTGGCCACCAAACGTTGAAGAGTCGACTGTGAAGGGCCACCACGTCTAAATGGGCGCAATGTGCGCAACGTTTGTGTTAATGAACACCCATTTTGATAATAAAGTTTTATCATTTGTACGTGCTGTTCAATCAACTTAATAATAAAAAAAATATTGACCAGCAGTAGCTGAAACAAAATGGCCGCCATGTGCCGCCAAAATCTACCCGCGCCGTTTGAAACACCCTGTATAATTAATATTTTGTATGTATTAGATTTTTGACGTATTTCAATGGAATATTTTGCCATTCCTCCAAGATTATTGCCTTGTGATCATTCTTATTTTTTGGATGGCGCTTGGCAGTACGTTTTTTCAGATAAACCCACAAATTTTCAATTAGGTTGAGGTCTGGGCTTTGGGCAGGTGTACCGAACACTTTTTTACAGTTATAAAGCAACAAGCACCTCACCATATGAGATGCACCCCCAAACCATCACTGACAATTTTCCAAACTTAACAGTGGGTATAATATTTTGTTTTCAAGCGCTTTCAACGGCTTTTGCCACACTCTACTGGGTGCATCATTAAAGAAAAGCATAATTTTGGATTCATCGTAAAATACCACGCCATCTCAATGGATCCTGGCAAAAGTTAAACGTCTTCTAACATGTACAACGACATCAACGGCTTTTTTCGAGCAGCTCCAGATGAAAAAAAAGTTCTTTTAATGGCTTTTCTGACAGTTTCGCAACATACGGTGATTCCACATTCCGTCTTCATTTCATTGGCAAGCGTTCTGGTCGAAATAGTTGAATTTTGGTTGATCTTCCTGACCATAATTCGCCCTGCCCTTGGAGTTAATGCCCGCGACCGACCAGTTTTTGGCTTCGCCTCCATCCTTCCTCATTTCTAGCTTAAAACGATGTATACAGATTTCCTGCTAATTGCAAACATTTCTGCAATCTCAGAGGCTGTTTTTCCGAAGGTGAAGTTGTAATAAACCAACTGGTTCATGTCGAACGATAACTGCTTGCCTGGCATTTTAAGACCGTTTAAAACTGTCTCGAGTATATATAAATGTTATATCCAAATATGATATTTCTTATAAAATTGCATCACCAAGAGTTGCGTGTTTTTATTTTTTTTTTTAAGTAACTGTTAATATGCCATTAACATCGAAAACAAACGAAAAAATGAAGCGTGTAAAGACTTTATTGTCAGTTGAGTTTTGTGCCTTTGTTAGTATTTTTAATTTTTCTTTGTTAATGTTTATGTTTTTTAAGTTTTGTTTAATAGGCTTAAGATATAATTAACTGAATAAATTATACAAAATAAAAATAAAATTAAAAACAACAAACAGTGTGACCCTATATCTCTAAGTGTGTAAACACTTAGTTGTAAACTGTATGTCCCTCTGTCTGTCCTTCCGTTCGTCTATCTGTCTGTATGTTTGAACGTGTCAATCACAGGAACTATCGAAGCTAGAAACTCCACATTTTGGATGTGATCTCTCCTAATCCCTAAACAGGAAACGTTTGTTTAAAATTTTCGATAACACTTCAGGTATACGATATACACATATTCGATGTCCGCCTATATGGTCAAGGATTAAGGGTATCTTTTAGTCGAGCTTACTCAACTAGAGTCTTCTTACTTGATTTATTCTAAAATATACAGTTGCAAAATTAAAAATACACAATAAATACGTTCTTAGTTTTTTTTATTTAAACTAATATTTCAATGGTTATTAACTATTTAAGATAAATAGTAGCCTACAGAATATTTTAATATTTATTATTATTATTACCGAATACTAATAACATCTGTATCAGAAGGCAATTGAAATATATGTAAAAAGATAAATATATTTTCTGAATGCTAGGAGATTTATTTGGGAAAAATCGTATTAAAACACAAAATGTAGGAAAACGGGAACGGTAACGGAAGAAAACTTAACTTTTCCAAACTAGATTCCGTTACACTTGGACTAATGGCAACAACAACGCTGATTATGTTGGTCCATGTTACCTTCAAACATCCTTCATGTTCCACTTGCTCACACTAATATTCACCCATTTATGTACAGACCCACCCGCGACCACTTACTTGACCAAGTTGGCGAAGCGTCCATTTCAATTAGCAAACACCCTTTCAGTTGGGAAATGTACTCGTACCCGAGACCCATCCACAAAACGAACTCGAACATGGCCCGAATGTACGAACTGGCCAATATCCGTGCGGAAATTAATGTGATACGGCTGTGTGCAGCCAGAACAATAGCTAAAAACATCGAGTTGCTGGCAAAAATAGAGAAATGTTATGGTATTTGAACACAATCGGAGGCTCGGAGGCACAACTATTTTTTGTACCCCTATCCTGGTGATATAATTTCCATCAATTATACTGTTCTAACCAGAGCATTGTTTTCATATAACATGACAGTCGCTGTACTTTTAAGCCGTTTAAAAAGTATGACTTTTAATAATTCATATACAAATACTTAATTTATTGCGTTGTATGCATTCTATGCAAATATTTTTCATAATTATAATTTTGTAGGTGCTTACTCACCTTTCCATCGGCATCGGCATGTGCATGGTAGCGCACCTCCAGTGAACCGCCCAACACCGCATACCAGAATCGTCCTTGTTCCCCAGCACGAAAAACTGCACTCAAATACAGAAAAAAACCAACAAAATTAATTAAATTTCAAGAAAAGAGACGAATGCATTGACTTTTGAACAATGTGTCGCATTGAATATTTTAGTAGCTGTGGATGCATCATGCGGTACACGTAATTAATGTAAGAATGTCACTTACGTGTGACGCCCTTCTCCAAGTCCTCGTAGAAACCGCACATGGCCAACTGCTGCAAAGCTGAGCCGGGAAGGCGACATAACGGCTCCACACGACGCAGGCGACACGATATTAGTTCTACATCACGTAAGTTACGATCACAAGGACTGCAAAAACAATGAAATAAAAATTTGAGTTAGTCGTTTTAATAATTACTTTTTCAATTTTAAATTATTAAATTGCGATGCATTTAATATTTATATGCTAGAATTATTCTTATGAAAGCAGTTTCCAAGAACTTTTTTTAATACATATAAAATGGTATGCAGCTTATATTCTGTATATTTGAAAATATTATATACAATATATTTTTTGAATATTCAAAATATGTTGTACAGAACTTGATTCATCAGAGCCTGCTGTACAGTTTGCGTTTGGACAACAGAGCTTAATAAACTGTGTAAATCAAGAATAAAACAAAACCTATAGAAAATTCGAATGCGAATGAAATGAATGTGTATTTGCAGTTCTTAAATGAGTGCCATTCAATGCGCTGGCTGCAGTTTTGTTTGTTTATGACTGCCAGTGTACAAGGCCATGCGCAACAACAATGAGATGTCGAAAAAATAGCGAACCAATGAAATGCAAATGAAATGGCAAATAAAAAATAAAAGAAGTAAGAATAAACAGGAAAGTGCCACGTAGGAGAAAACGAAAGCCGTACCTAAATCAGAAGAAAAAGTAAAAGCCAAGTAGAGAAGGCTAATAATTGCCAAGCGTTCAACTTTAGTCAAATTTTGTTTAGACTGTTTTCATTTGGCCATCCCTTGTTTTCTTCAGTTACTTACAAGAAATGCTTCTGGGTCAGCTGAGCAGAACCAAATAAGTAAAATATACCTTGTCATAAGGCTCTTAGGTGAAGGCAATGTTTTTCTTTATTAACCAATTTAATATTTATGGATGTAATTTATGCACAAAAAACTACGACCCAAAAAAACAGATTTATAGGAAAGTAAACAGTAGATTTGGGTTATTAAAAATATATATCTTATTACATTTAATGTTCAGATTACGCTTAAAGCTGAGCTTGTACGCATATATGTTTGGCAAGTTATGACTTTCTTGGCATTACATATACGCCATCAAGAATAGCTCAATTCGGTATTTCTTTTTAATAAGAGATGGTAAAATTAAAGAGAGACAGCAATTGCAATTGAAATGTATGAATTTTTAACGTTCATTAAAAATGCCAAAATATATCCAGATGCTAACCAAAAGAGTCTGCTCTTAACCAAAATCAATAAAGCTGTTTTGACTTCATCCTCACAAGTGTAAGTAGAAAAGGACAACCTGTTTATTTTAGATTGTTTCACAAAAGTAAAATGGCTTAATTTTTTTTTAATAAATTGTTACATGAAATAGTTTTTACCCTTTCATGGACGATTAACAATACCACTAATTTAATTTCTATTTCGCTTAATTGCCGAACTATTCAATAAAGCTCTTGACTGTTATTGGGTCCTAAGTGTGCTTGCTTAAAACTATGATCTTATAGGAAAAAAAAATAGACGATAGGATACCGGAATGCTAAATAAATAAATAAATAAATGATGTTGGGTAAGGTAAAGTGTAAGAAGAGAATTATTTTCCCAATGTGTATGTGTATAAGTGCGTGCGCGGAGGTATAGACTTTAATAATGTAGTATCTACTTCTTGGTGCATTTGAATAAAGTGGAAGCTTAACAAAAGCAGGAGATGAAGTTGAGTTTTCCTTGGGCTTTCATAGAATAAGCGTTGTTGCTGTTTTCTGTCGTCGTTAGCCAACCATCGACTCGGCTAACATTTATACATATATAATTATGTTTATATATATATGAGTTTGAAGAGAAGGATGAATGCTGGCGAAAAACAAGTTAAGGGTGTGGGCCGCAAGGCGTCTCGTTGTTTATTATAATAGAAGTTTCTGGTTTTTACCAAATGTTTTTTTTTAATAATTGTCCCGCGGTGATCGAAAACTTTTACACAGTCTAAAAATAACTCAAAATTGTATGCTAGCATAAAGCTTCGGTCGAGCTGCACATGTGTGGGGTTTGATAAATATGCTCAAAGACCCTGGATAAAATACTATGCAGTCCAGACTAGAATTACTTTGTAAGCCAACATCATCAATATCAATTGTTGGCCACATTGCCTTTGCCATGAAGTACGTGAGTGATTGTGTTTGGCTGTGTGGTTGCTCTAATTACTAAAATCTCTAAATCTTCTCTCGTCGCTTTTGAAATGTCGTATTGGCGCATTACGAGCTAAATGGTTCTCGAAACTAAATTATATATTTTGCGGCAAATGCCATAGTTTAAAAATTGTTACAGTGCCTTGTCGTTAGTTGTTACTTTACTAAAATGCAAATTAAGCTGTCTGACGAAACAAATGGCATCATATTCGCATGAAAATGTTTAATTTCAGATTCTCGTATATAGTATTATACTGGCAAAAAAAGATTAGTTGATAAGCCAGTAATGAATCAAATTTGACTTTATTATTTTTGTGTATCAATATTGAAACGTTCACTTTATATTAAATATGAAAAATGTGGATGTTACTATTTTATAGTAATTTAACATTTGCACATTTCAAGTGCTTTAGATAGCGTACGAATTAAAAATTCAACAAAAAATTAAGCCAAACAAATGCTGAAAGTACAAAAATTTGCTCGATATACATAAACCAACGCAAAATCACAAAGTAAACACTCTGATAAATATGCGTGTGTGTGTTTGCATTCATAAAGCCCTTTTGTTCTTGATCTTTTTCTAGCTGATCCTGTATCTTGTTATATTTAAGGCAGGTTGCTAAGAACGTTATATTCGATGTTCATTGTGCCGTCAGAGGCTTACTTTTGATTGATTGCGAGGGCGTGTAGCAGTTACGCCCTTAATAGCTATTTCAGGGCGATTCAAGCGATTTTTAGTGAATTTTTGAGTCAATTGCTTCCTGCAATATAATAGGACCCAAATGTCTTGGCACTTAAGCTGCCAAACAAAAAACAAAAAAAATTAAGTTCGTTTATTTGGTGCTTTGGTGCTATGTTAGACTACTGTAAACAGCTTGTTATGAGCACAGTTTTCGCTTGAGTGCAGTCCTTGAAAATTCAATCCCTATACGCCAGCTTAAGTTATAACTGCTCTGCAGCGCTAATCAACTGAAAAGGACAGCAGTTCCTTGCCTTAGAGGGTTAAAGGGACTTCAAAAGTGACCAGCCGCTTTTGTAATATAATTAAGATGAGCTAAAAGTCGAGCTTTTAATGACATTTTACAAGTAATTTAATAACCCGAATAATTTGTAGCTAGCCGTGTCCTGCATTCGAATTTAGATTTGCCTGGCGCCTGCTGTGAAAAGGATGAATAAACGGAAGCAGCTGTTGCCTTTTGACAGATGAATGTTAAGAATGATATATATAAAGTGATTTAAGGATTTGGTGTTTGTGTGTGCCTGTGTACGTTTGTGGACGTAGGAAAAAAGTAAATAGGTTCTTTTAAAAAAAATAAATATTCACTTTTGACTTTGAGCTTAAAAATTAAATTAGATTAATCCAGCTTTAATTATGATTTTGTTTCTTTGTCTTTGAAATAAAAGGTCATTTATTTCATAGTAATATATCATGCAAAAAATAAGAAATATATTAACTCTTTTAAAAATTTGATGACTGTGTAATAAACACACTGAAACCATATATGCTAGTAAAATTGTTTTGTTGTGCATATGTATGCGTTTTTGGTGCGCTGAGTGTAAAGAATACAGTGACGCACAGATTATTTAAAAAATCAATTTTAATTGGTTACTAAAAACTTATTAAAATTTACTTTTGAAAAAATCGAATGACCGATTGTAGTAACAAATGTAGCATCAAAATTAATATAAACCGCAATAAGCTGGGTTTTGGTCTGGTTATGTAATAAACTAAAAGAAATTTAAAAAGTATCAAAATTTCATGAGTATCGGTTAGAAAACACAGACGATATCGGTGATTTTCTTTAAGCCCGCATAAGCAAATTTTGGCATATACACACACAATCGATTCTTCGACTTTTAAGCCTCTTGGCTAGAGTGCCTTACTTGCGTTAATAAATTTTTATTTGGGACTCAATTTAAATGATATTCCTAAATGTTTCTTCAGGCTCTCAGATATACCTACACCATGCTTTTTACAAATTATATCTTTTATTAAATATGTACATACATATACTGATTTACCCTCTATCTCACCTAACTAGAAGTTAAAAAAAAATGCGGAAAAATAAATTTAATACTTTTAACAAATCTTATATGTACTAAAAGCAATATAATATAATATAATATTTTTATTCATACCGTTTGTCCATGGCTGTTATCCATTCCATCGCCATTTCGATTTATTTGATTGGGTTTTGCAATTATCACAAATAATTCTTTTGATTATTGGCTTATATACTTTTAGAATTATTAAATTGATTGAGATGAGATCAAATCTTGAACTTAAATTGTTTCAAAACACATCACAAAATCTTTTCAATTAAATTAACACAAATTTGGGGAGCCCAAAATGTTTTTCCTTGTCCATAGAACTGTTAAATCGTTATTGATGATGTTTTTGTTATCAACAAAAATGTTGCATTTCAAAACCCGCGAAAAAGGTAAGCGCAAAAAAATAAAAAAATTACGGCAAATGTTTTGGCCTTTTGAGAAGATGATTGTAAACAGTTTGCACTCAACGCGGCTTTCAGTTTATAATTCATTTGAATACTGTAGACAACACCACCAAACCAACTGTTGTCGTTACTACATTAACTTCGTTTCGAGAAAGCACGCGCGATTTGGCTCAGAAAGTATTTTTAAAATAAGTTGGAAACTAAAAGATGCAACTATATGGTAAATTTAATTAGTATTCGTTTCGTTATTCGTTGGCAATTATGTCAAATGGCTTAAACGCAGCATACAAACATGCCTCCCATTCGCTGTCCCCTTGCTCCTTTGCAGCTGTAATAGGAAATTTGTGTCAAATTAAAATTTAGTAAGTTATGTATGGAAATAAAGTAAGGAAGGTATAAGGTTGCATATACAGACTACAAAAAATGATAAGCTTATAAAATTTTAGGCTGGTAATGCTACAATCAACGGCATACAACAGCCAAGGCAGCTAGAAATATGTTTTCTATTAGTTTAGTTTACCAAAAACTGAAAACCAATCTATTGCTTTTGTTGTTAGTAAATTTTTAAAGGATCCAAAAGGTTTGCTACTCTCCTCTGAAAATGTTAGTGTGTGCCTTGTTGCTCGCCAGCTGTCCGAATGGCTTAATGCTTGTTGGCCTAGGCAAAGCGAATGAGATTTCCATACGTTTGTGTGTCTGAACATACATAAAATAATCAAAAACAAAAGGCTGGACTAGTATATGCGTTGAACCCTAGACTTTAAGCGTGAAATCATAGTTTGCCTATATTTGTGTTTCTTTATATTAATCCTTGATAATTCAAAAGATCTGACTATGACTTGGGAGAGCGGATATTCAAAGTCAGAAGTCTTTTGTATAGTCTTCTGGAACAATCAAGAATACATTTACTTAATAAAGTCAGATGTGCAATGCATTTTGAAGATACAAAATGAATATTACGAAATAATAAAATTAATTATTAATTAAGCGTTTTTCAATTTAGGGTGTACAACAAATATTTAACATAACATGCGTCACAGGCTATTTTGAACGGTATATAGCAACAATTTTAAATGCCTGCCATAAACAAATTATAAAGAGAGTAAATAGGAGTGGCACTATGTATTACCAACGAGTAGGTATATGATAGAGGTAAATTTTCATCAACGATTTTGTACCAACATTTTTTTGAGATCAGAACCCACAGCTCTTCGGCTGTCGAGCCGAACGCGCTCTCAGCACTCTCATTCAATTGTAATATGCTTGCGATTAGATGCAGAGTGGCGGTCGACGGAGAAGGTTGGTTCGCGCCGCTTTGCTGTTTATATGAGTATGCATTTTACGTACGTGGGTTCTGATAATTTCGAGGTGGGTTTTCATAGCTCGCATTCAATTTTAATATGCTTGCGATTAGATGCAGAGAGGCAGCCGACGGAGAAGGTTGATTCACGCCGCTTTGCTGTTTATATGAGTATGCGTATATTACGTACGTGGGTTCTGATATTTTCGATGTGGGTTTTCAGAACTTTACTTGAACTTGCCGCAATGTTTATGATGATGATGATTATTTTTTATTACAGGTGCCTAATTTTATTTTTATTTATTTTATTCCTTTTCAAAATTATTAATAAAATATATTGTTAAAAAATTAATTTAAATTTAATTACTAAAAAATAAATTTAATTTGTTTACAAAAAAAATTTTTTTTTTGTTTAAAGAAATTTTTATTACATTATTAAAAAAATTTATTCAAGTATTAATAAATAATTCAATCGGCTATTATATAAGAACGCATTGTTATTTGCTTCTTGTTTGAATCTTTTTGATACTCAAACAATCGCGAGCATACAGAACACACAGAAGCAATAATGATCTCGACATAATTGCACTTTGAATACTCTTTCGGAGTTTACGTGCATCTGTATGGCAGCCAGATTGACAAAATGTTTGCTATTGCCGTAAAAGAGTATTTGTAGGTGACCGTAGTAGTTTATCATGTGCCAAAAAACCTACATGAACGCACACAAGCAATAATTTTCGGTACGCAATTGCACTTTGAATACTCTTTTGCAGTTCATGTGCTTCTTTATACATCTGTATGGCAGTTGCGTAGACAAAATTGTTTGCTAGTGTCATAGAATCAAAAGTGAAGAGAGTATGTATGACCAGAAATAGCAAAACTGAAATTTGGCTGGCTTGGAAGTTCGTATTTTTTCTAGGCTCTTGAATGCAGATACTGATATGCGACAAATTGTATATTGAATCGGGAGCCAATATTTATTTATTTATAACAATTTGATATTGTATATTTGTTAATGTAAAATGTAAATTGTTTGGACAAATTAATAAAATATAATATGTAAGACTATATAATAAAAAATATTTAATATGTACAAATTTATATATATTTTATATATTCCGTCGACCGCCACTCTGCATCTAATCGCAAGCATATTACAATTGAATGAGAGTGCTGAGAGCGCGTTCGGCTCGACAGGCTGTGGGTTCTGATCTCAAAAAAAATTTGGCACAAAATCGCTATATGAAAATTTACTTCTATCATATAACTACTCGTTGGTATTACGTAGGAAAGATCGAGATATGTTGCACATAAGACCCGAAATGGGTTATCGATAGCATAATTAGTGTATCGAGCTTGAAGAGCGATTTGTACAAAATTTCTAGTATTTCTAAAAGGAACTGCAAAGTTAATTTGGTTGATTAGTACAGAAGAATCAATTTCACCATTTATTAGTTGATGGAAAAAAGAAAAAGCATTGTTCTACGATTATAAAGAGAGGAAAGATTTGTTTGTAAAAGTCTACTATGGTAGCAATCCGACCAAATGTTTGGTTATCCCGAAGATAGATATTGGAAAAGGGCATTTGCCTATAAAAAGACAATACTTTACATTTACTGAGATTCAATAAATTTACTCTGCACCAAGTTTGAAAATTATCTAAGTCACTTTGCAGTTTATGACCAGACAGAGGAGTTGAAGCCGACATACATAATTTTACGTCATCAGCTAGCTATTCTTATTTTTAAACGTATGTAGATGTACTAACGGTCAGTACATTCAAGTTAAAGTTAATTTGGTTAAATAATACAGAAGAAAAAGTATTGTTCTGCGATTATAAAGAGAGGGAAGATTTATTAGTAAAAGTCAACTATGGTAGAACTAAGTTAATATAATTATCCTAATTAAGACCCCGCAGTGCAAAGAGCAGAAATTTTTTTTCGATCAAGTGGTTGGTTATCCAGAAGATAGATATTGAAAAAGGGCATTTGTCTATAAAAAGACATAACTTTACATTTACTGCAATTGAGATTCAATAAATTTACTCTGCACCAAGTTTAAAAATTGTCTAAGTCAGTTTGCAGTTTATGACCACACAGGAGAGTTGCAGCCAACATGCATAATTTTACATCATCAGCATACATAAGTATATCTTATCCGGTAGAGATATCGAAAACTTTAGACAAGCTTGTACTGTTTGGAGAATTTATTAAGTTTCGAAGCGTTAATACATACAGACGGACGGACGGAGAGACGAATTTACTTATACCGACTATAGAGGTATCTCCAAATAGATCTGAGTTCGCTTTCATTTCTTCAAAGAATATGTTTGATGGAAGTGTCGATGACTTGAGCTTCGTATTAACGTAATCAAAATACCGTTTGCGATCCTGCTGAAGGGAGAAGCCTTGAAACAAATAGTTGTTTATTTTCATTGAAGTTTTATTCTCATTGAAGTTTCCCTGCACCATTGAAAAATGTTCGCACAGTTTTTGTAACTGTCCCATGAAGCTAGCTATGTCTTTTTTTCTCTTCAAGCAAGACCAACATGGCCACCCCAGATTTGTAGTGTCAATCGGTAATACGGCCGCTAAGATCAGCACATTTTTCATGTCCGATATATGGACACACTCAGCAACGAATAAAAAATGCAGATTAAAAAGTGAAATTAGATTAAAAAGTATAATCAAGTACTTTATCAAGCTAACCCAATACAGAACACAAATTTGCTATACGTTTTTATACCCTCGTCAATGAAATGGGAGAATAAGTACAATGGTTCTGTGCAAAATATGTAACAGGCAGAAGGCGGCATCTCCGACCCCATAAGATCAGCATCAACCATAAGCCAAGTCGGTATAACCAAACCCGTCTCTCCGTCTGTCCGACTGTCGATCTCAGAAACTTTAAAAGTTCTCTAAACCCCTAGGCAGTAAAAGTTTGTCTCAAATTTTCGTATGTGATGGCACCAAAATCTTAAATTTTAAATATTTAATTATGAGGATAGAATACTTTAACAAAATAGTTAAAAAGTGTGAAATTTTTATTAACATCGGTTGAGTATAACCGTATGTGTTAGGTCACGAGTTAAGGGTATTATCTAGTCGAGCTTTCTCGAGAAAGCCTTCTTACTTGTTATACACTTAACCCATAAAATGTTAAAAAGGGGTATATTGGCATCGTGAGAAAGTATGTAACAGGCAGAAGGAAGCATCTCTGACCCTATAAAGTATATATATTCTGGATCAGCATTAACAGCCGAGGCCATTTTCGTCTAATTCGCTCTCCTAATCCTTAGGTAGGAATATTGAATTTCGAAAATTTGAAATGGTGATTAAAAACATGTTTAAAGTAATTAAAATCTGTGTAAAATGGGCTGAGAAACACCGGCCATCTGTCTGTCAGTATGGTCAAGGGTAAAGTGTTCTTCTAGTCGAGCTTCCTCTATTTTTATTTGAATTGAATACCCATTATGAATGTTCTAATACTTTATATAATATTATATATTATAATAAATATTATTGATCCAGTGTCTGGCAACGAATTGCTTTGCAATTCATCTTAACATTTATTACTTTAACACTTTTCTCAACCACTCAATCCGCGTGGTGGAAACTTAATGACAAGTGAGAGTACAATAGAAATGTATGCTTTTCATGTGGATAATAATTGGCTGTATTAAATGACGAGTTGTGAAGAACTATTGTGTTTTCGAGTAGTATGTATCATATACATAGGTTTTCAAATTCGATATTGATAGGTTTCTTTGCAATTGTTGTTAATGTGTGAATTGTAACGTATTACCTTATCATTGTGCTGTGCTGTGTGGGTGTAGTTGGATAACAGCTTTATCAAATGCGTTCGATATAAGAAACAAAAAAAAAAAATGACTCGTTTTTTTGATTAATTTATTTGTTATAGTTTTCGGTAAATGAAAATGCAATTAGTGCTACGTCAACAGCTGTTCTAGTACTCCATCTTTTACAAGTTTCATTTGTGGTCTCAAAAAGTAGCTTTCTTTTATATAAAGAAATGAATACACCCTCTTATTGATTGAACTGTGAAGGAATCGAAGCCAAATGATAGAAAACACTTCAACAATTGAAAAATACTTACGTGGCAATATCGCGATCCGGTTTACTTTGCGGTTGCTCATTGGCCAAAGCCGGTAGGTGTAATAGATAGGGAATAAGATAATCAAAAGTAAAAAGCAACAAAGCCGCAAACCTAAATCGTTTATAAAACGGCAATACACCTCGTCCAGCATTAATGACTAAGGCTTACAAAACTTAGGGTATTATAAAAATTATATTTTAAGTTGTAAAATGATATCTATGTAAATGGGTTCTAAAAAAGTATCTAATTAGTTGTAGTCTGGTTAGTACTTGGCAAATGCATAAAAAAATGCGTGCATATATGTATATATGATATATAATTATATAGTAATGTAGATTAAGTTTAAGGGGGAATGCTATATCATACAGCTTTTTTTTTTAATTTGTTTACCAGTTGACTGATTTTTGTAAATTAATATTTATTTAGTTTATAAATTAACATTTATGATTCACGTTCTTTGGACACCTTCGTTGTATTCGAGAGATGACGACAAACTATGACCGACTATGACAGACTATTGATGACCGATTTGCTATCGGACACTCCGACTAACGCTTTTCATAAACATTAAGTTTATTATTTAGAAATATTTATTTCGTATTTAGTTTTTTGCTTTTTAATATACAGAAAACTGCACAATATTCAAAACATTGTTGGAACACTAAAAACTTTTTGTTATCATGTGAAAAAGTTGTACTTCTTTTTAGAAATTATTTTAGTTATTTTGCAGCGCTTGCACGTCCGTTACGTTCCTTAGTCGAGTCGCAACTGTTTTGGGCCAAAAGTCCGAGAGAGTAGAACCTTACTAAATTCACCATTTATTCAGCTGGTGGCATAAGAAGAGGGTGACGTAAAGCATCTGGGCAGGCATCCTTCTCTCTAACAGGTGAGTTTGTCTTTTGCTGTCAGTTGTGTGCTATCCGGGTGTTTCACTGGGATAGGGCTGTGGTTGAGCGAGTATTTGGGTGGTGAAAATTACTCATCGTGATGACTGCAATGTTGACTGCTGCGGTGCGCATTTTCGTTGCTTTCTTTTTATTATTGTTGTGTGCGTGTCCGTGCGCGTGTGTTTTTATTTGTGTGTGTGTCTGTGTTATTTTTTACTTTGACTCAATTTTGGCAGCAAGTTTTGGCAGTTGTCACAGGGGCGTATGACTTTTGTTTCTTGCACATGTTATTTAATTATTAATTTAAGCGTAGCAAGACTTTCCAGATTGTAAAATTGTGATTGTTAATAATTTTAAAACAAATTTAATGATATTTATGGTACATACCAAATATATATATTTTTTTAAATTGATTGAAATATTAATATTACCTAGAATTATTAACTTTTTAAATTTATTTATTTAATTACATTTAAATAATTTTTATATAAATAGCTATTTAAATAAAATGTTAACATATGGAACAAAAACTATCTTGTAAAACTCAATGTAACTTTTTAAATGTACTAATTAATTATTATAACTTTGAGTCTGTCCGATTTATAAAGGTTTCTAAATTAACATTATTTTTATTAAAAAATATTTATATAAAATTAATGAAAACTTTCCCACATTATAATGTTTTATATTTCCGTGGCAACATATTGCTGAAACACCATTTGTTTCGCTTTTGATCTGAAAAAGCCCTCTCCCCACCCCCTTGGTATATTAACGCTGCTTTGCAACAAACTGTTGAGCGCTCATTTGTTGAGTCGACGCATTGACGCAGCACTTCAACATTTGCTTGTGTGCTTGCCCCTACAACAACAACAACAACTGTCACCCACAAGGTATCACCCCACCACCATCACAGTACGTTAGTCAGGCATTGAGGCTCTTGCGTGAATTGCACTTAAAATGGAATCGCACTCCGAAAAAATTAAAATATCAATTATAATATGCACAGCGACAACAACAAGAGCAAGATCTACGACCGACAAGCAAGCAACAGAATAAAGTATGAAATGTGTGTGCTCTTTATATGGTCACACTGTTTTCTTCCATTAAGCAAACTTACGCCAGTGTGTTAAGAGATGAAACTGGAATTGTACTTATGTGCGTACTCATTGACCGAAAGTACAAAAACGGTGCGAGCAAAGATGCACAGTTTCACTATTCCTCTTGTGCTTTTATTATTGGCCACGTTTTGGTCCTGTGGTTGGTGCAACAATATGTATTTACTGTACTCACGAGTGCTTTTATTTTCGCATGAGTCATTTGGCGCTGTGCACACAAATTCCTTCTTTTTATTATACCCTTAACCCATGAAATGGGTAAAATAAGGGTATAATGTTTTTGTGCAAATGTATGTAACAGGCAGAAGGAAGCTTCTCCGACCCCATAAAGTATATATATTCTTGATCAGCATCAACAGCCGAGTCGATTTACCCATGTCCGTCTGTCCGTATGTATAAACGCGTCGATCTCAGGAACTAAAAAAGCTAGAGTCTCCAGATTTTGGATATGAGCTCTCCTAATCCCTAGGCATGACAAGTTTGTTTCAAATTTTCGATAACTTTTCCGGTTTACGATATACAGATGTAATCGATAACAAAAAATTCTTTAATTTCAAAAAACTGAAAATGAGGATTGAAACTATAAGCAAAATAATGATCATTGCATTGGTCCAGTATTACATGTGCATATGTTTATGTCTGTCAGCCCGACCGTCTGTCCGTCTGTATGATCAAGGGTTAAGGGTATCTTCTCGTCGAGCGTACTCGACTAGAGCCTTCTTACTTGTTTTTAATTTGTTTTTTCTTCTATTTAATTTTTTTTATTCACACTCGTAGGCCGTGTAGTGTGCGTGTTCTGTAGCATTTTTTATAAGCTGATATCGTCGTCGTTGTTTGGAATTTTATCGCCCCAACTTTTATTTTTTTGACGGCTTTAACAAAAGGAATTCCAATGATTTTATGGCCTTGCATTTTTGTTAAATTGTCGTTTACAGGCTAGAATCAGCATAAATGATGTAATGTCTGAATTTGCTTACTTGACGACATGAGTTCGATTCGGTGCCATAAAATCGCAGCTAGCTCTCAAAACCAACTTCCGGGCCAAGCTAATGCAGTTTGTTGTCGTTAAAACTGTGCAAATGGCATTTCGTGTATATTAATACCCTTAGTAGCGCAATTTTTTGTTTGTGTTTAATTTTTAAAATTGCTGTTGTTGGTGCACATTGCTCGCCTGGTATTCTTGTTCATGGAGCAGCCGTGTACGGTAGAAATAAAGTTAATGCAAACCTTAGTCAAGTAAGTAGTAAATTGATGAGTTAGCTGATTTGCTGTTTCTGTTTATGTGTGTGGAAATGACCATGTTGGTCATACCATTTAGTCGATTCTGGCTACATTGACGGTTATTCAATCATTATGGCATTGTTATTTGATTAAACCATAGGGGTCGTTGATTATAATTAAGCAATCAAAATACACCTGCATACTCAAACCAGTTTTTAAAATCGGAAACATTGCTAATGATTTACTGTGACAAGATCAACCCACGATAATGGAATTTGTTTTCCACAATAATATTTAGATTTGTAGCATACTTTTGTGCGCCATTCAATTCAATGGTCTTTATTTTCGATTAAGATTATACGAAAATAATTACCCGGCTTAGTTTATAATTTAAAGAATTTTATCAAGACGCTAATCAACAATATATGTACTTTAGGGGGTCGGATATGCTTTCTTTTATGCGTTACTTATTTCATGATATAATTATAATACAATTTTCAAGTGTGAAAATATCTGTGATATGCGTGGTTGTGGTTCTAAATAAATTTATTTAAAAACAAGTAAGAAGGCTCTGGATAGAAGATACCCTGACATACATAGCCAATGGTTAATGTTCACTATGCATTTCTCAAAAATATATGTAAATTCAATTAAAAACAAGTAAGAAGCCTCTAGTCGAGTAAGCTTGACTAGAAGATATTCTTAACCCTTGACCATACAGACGGTCGGGCTGACAGATACACATATATTTACGTGTACCACTGCACTATGGGGCATTTTGCCGACAATCGGGCATTTATTAATAACTCGAGAAAAACCAAAGATTTTTTTGCTAAGTATTTTTAAAAATCAAAGGAAGGTTTTTTAGAAAAAAGGCGTGTCACCGGCCCTTTATTCATTATTTTATTGTATGCAAATTTCTTCATTTTGATCGTACTTGAATGAAACTTGGCAATTAAGAGTATTATAATGATACTAATACCTTGGCAAAAAACAATTAAAATCGGTCAACTATATCCTATAACTCCAATATAATAAATCGGTCGCAATACGGTTTCTCACATAAAAACTTTGTTATTTTTGTAGATATCTTAACGAAAGTCAACAAAAACGTGTTTGATGAAGCTTTTCGTATATGTGCAAAATATGAGCAATATTCGATGACTATATCATATGGCTCTCATAGGAACGATCGAAAAATAGTTTAATAAATCTGCGGAAACTCGTAACTAATCGCAAAATTTCGGTTTAAAATTACAATTAATAAACATTCTTATTATATTTATATATATATCTTATTATAACAAAACAGTATCATTTGACTTTGATAGGTATTTCAGTGTATGCCACATTTTAACAGTTTTGATATTTTTACACTGAAGTTATGCTCTTAAAACTTAAATTTCTCAAAAAGTCGCAAAAGTGCACAATATGATTATATGCCCTGGATTAGGAATTAATGGCACTACAAAATGGTGGTAAGCGTTTTACTAACAAGTGTTAACAATTTTTTGCATTAAAAGTTTTTTGATTTAAGCCTATGTGAAAATTTATTAAATGCCAAGATTTTCGGCAAAATGCCCCATAGTGCACTGTACCAATGCTTGATGGCTTCATATCTCCGGTGTTTTTTTTAACGCCATTAAAAGAAACGACTTTTCGCCTCGAGCTGCATGAAAAAAACCGTTGTTGTCGGCAGAGCACATAAGAAGCCGTCTAACTTTTGCCAGGATCCACGTGGGACAGCCAGATTCATATTGGGACGACGTGATATTTTGTGATGAATCCATGATTAAGCTTTTCTATAAGGATGGACCCAGCAGAGTGTGGCGCAAGCTGTTGAAAGCGCTTGAAAACAAAAATATTATACCCACTGTTAAGCTTGGAAAATTGTCAGTGATGGTTTGGGGGTGCATCTCGAGCAAAGGAGTATGAGAATTGTGTTTTATTGAAAATACAATGGATGCCCAACAATATTTAAGTATTTTGAATTATTTTATTAACGATGGCAAGCCAACTTACAAGTTTTACCAGGACAATGATCCCAAGCACAAAGCACACATGGTCAGGTGCTGGCTTCTTTATAACTGCAAAAAGGTGTTCGATACACCTTCCCAAAGCCCAGACCTCAACCCAATTGAAAATCTGTGGGCCTATCTGAAAAAACGTACTGCCAAGCGCCATCCGAAAAATAAGAATGATCTCGTATATCTCTAAAGTGAAAATATCAAAAATTTTCACTGCATGTAAAGAGATTCTTGACCAACTGTATGTGTATGTTTATATTTTATATTCACTTTATTCGCGACCAATTCCACTGTACCACTGTCGGGGGACTCTACATTTTTATCCGCTGCGAGAATTATTTCACAGTAAAGCTCATTAAATTGTTAGGTTTTTGATTCAAATGATACAAAACACTAAAAACTTTAAAGATAATTCTAATACAAGTGATCAAAAAACAGTTTTGGCCTAATTTCTTGTCCAAAAGTTGTACTGCGCTAGCAGGTGTGCTCCTTTCAGGATTGCAACAAAGCCACGAAATTTCCTAGCCATTAGTGCGATAGCGATCGTATAAGCCCCTTAAAAAAAGTGACATGGTGCTATTAATAATTTACATACGCAAGACGTTGCAAGCATTAGCTTAAATCCATGGAGGGTTATTTTATGGACCAACTTTAATCTCATCTTTCTATAAAATATTCCTCCATTGTTCAGTTGACCAATTTATATTTTGATCAATTTCTTCTTTTATTTGCAAGAAGATTGTCAGAGAAAATGTAAGAAACACAAAAGGTTCCTTGAAAGTTTTCAATTTAGTTTTCAAGAGTACAAATATTTAGTATACTGAATATAGCTTAAAACTAGCCTATTAAAATTTAAAAGCTATTGTTAATATTTAAATGAATGAAGCAGTAATGGAATTAAATTAATTTTTCTTTAAACTTTAAATTATCAATGGAATTTTTTCACATTGTCTTTCTACACAAACAAACAATGTCAATAGCTCTGTAGTTAAATACATTCACATGCATTAAAAAACTATCCAAGCTCTTAAAAGGCATGCGATTTATCGATCCCTCATCTAATATAAATTATATACATGTACGCCACACTTTGTCCAATCGAATCAGCAGCAAAAAAGTATGCTGGCAGGTTCTATATCATTCGACTTTGACTTTAAAGGGTTATTCGACTGTGTTTTTAATAAAAATATACCCGAAACCCCAGTCATAGCGGTTGTTTTGAACGGTTTCGCAATATCAACACATAAGAATCAAGTAAGGAGGGTTTAGTCGCATAATCTCGACTATAATATACCCTTAACCCTTGACAGACATACCCATTTCTGCACTACCGCACCAATGCTTAATGGTTTTATATCTCTGGTGTTTCTTGACCGATTTTATTAACAATTTCACAGGTTTAAAATTATTTTGTTAATAGTTTGAATCCCCATTTTTCAGTTTTTGAAACTCAAGATTTTTTTGTTATCGTTTACATGAGTATATAGCAAGCCTAAAAAGTTATCGAAATTTTTAAATAAACCTGCTATGGGTAGGTATTAGGAGAGCTCATTTCCAAAATACTTTTTCACACAACCATTATTCCCTTTTTTACCCATTTTATGGGTTAAAGGTATAAAAACAAAACAAAAAAAAATCCCAAATTTACATTGTGCTCACCATTAATGCCCATACCTGCCGCTATTTTTGTTGTTGTTGGCTGTTATCTGCTCCCGTTGGTTTAGATTTAGATACTTTTTCAATTGTATGGGGTTGCTTTTTATTTTTTATTTTCTCACTTTGTTCGGGGTTTCAGCTCTATTATTTGGGATCGCTTCAACACTTTTCGTACATTTGCATTTGGTTTAACAACAAAAATAGCAGATTCAACCAAGCGCTTTATAAAACATCCATGACACAAACATAAAAAAAACACTCAAATGTCTCAACTGGAATTGAACCTGGAACAATCGAATCGTTTCGTCCATTAAAGCGCAAAACCATAGCATAATTTTCCGCGCGCAAAACGCAAATGTGCGCCCAACTTTTAGGGCAACTTTACACAATTTGTAATGTGTCAGACATTATATAAGTGATAGTGTGTATGTACTGTGTACACTGAAAATAAAATAAGAACAAATGTTCTAATTTATTTAATATATATATATATATATATATAATTATGAGATTTAGTTCATAAAAGAACTAAGAGCTAAAAATGCAAAAAAATTGGTTCATCTCTACCAAATTAATTACAATTTTTATAAATAAATAACTATAAGTAAATAAAATTACCACCCGAAGCTGAGCCGAAGAATATTGGGTTAACGGTAGATTTATCAAATGTATATGAAATAAGGCATCCGCTTGTTAAACGAGGGCTCAGGTTGGCTTTCCGGCAAAGACAATTTTACAGTAAGATAATACGAATAATAGCAGCATGAAAATGTTTTACATTCTATTCCGTCAAATATCCGTAGACATTGTTGTACATGGGTGTAACCATGGACTGATTTCAGACTCGATCTTCCAGACTTCATTTTTAAATAAGCACACATCATTTATAAATTAAATGAAGAAAATTGGGTGCTGGCAGACTATTATCAGACAGACTATTGAATTTGACAGAACGAATTAATTTTTTCAGTGTAGACTTATTGTTTTGCTGATGATTGTTTGCAGCTTATCGCAATTGCATGAAAATCGCATTAAGTCTCTTCTATTGGGCTCGCTGGCAGCCCTACGAACGAACATACATATGTATACTACGCTAAAATGGGACTAATGGGTAGCACAGCTGTAACTCTACTTTTTGTAATGTATTACATTACGCATAAATTAAAGATGTTCAATCCCATAAGCAGTAGATATTCTTGGTCAGCATCGCAAACTAAATCGATATGAACATTTCGTTCGTCTACCTTTCCTTCTGATTTTATGCAAAATAGTCCCTTAGTTTTTGCGATTGCTAGCCAAATTCGTGTTCAAGGTCTTCTATTTGTTGCAGTTGGATTATTCAAAACCAATGAAAATGTAAAATCTTTTGCAGTGTTTTACTACAAAATCAAAACAAGTAGGCTTTCTTTAAGTGTATATAATATTTCGCATGCTGGAGATAGCGTCCTTGTCTTCTTTGGCGCTTGCTTATTGTGTGGACCGCCTTGCTGTAGGCTTTGCCTAATTGTTTTGTTGTGAACCTATTGATTATTTATAAGCCATGTCTAAGCATTTTAAATTTCATAAATTTAATTTTGAAATAAAATAGTTTTTCTGAATTATTTTAATAATAATTGTAAGATATGAAAAAATATGTATTTAACATTGAATCGCCCAAGTTTTTTTTTGTGGGGTTTTCCTCATATTTCGATATTTATTTGTTTTGTGTGGAAATTAAGGCTGCAAGCGTCCGTTAAAATGGGTAAATATTCGCCGTATTCATATTTATTTGTTTATACATATTTATATACATATTTAACACATCCTACACTGTATTTTCAAGGTTGCATAAGATAAGTTGACGTTTTGGTCGTCGTCCCTAGCTTATGATTATCTTCTTGACCTACATATCCTATCTCTTATTTATGGGGGTTTAATAAAAGCTTAAAAATGTAAATTATTTTGAATAATTTGCGGAGCAGCCATTAGTGTTGGAAATAACAGAATGCTATATGCAAAGTTGTATTATTCTTATAACGTGCAAATGAATTTTAGAGTATGAGTTGACTATTCTAAGCTAAATATAACTGAAAACGTTGCAGTCGGACGCAATTGAGTACGATATACTTTTGGGTATTAAGGAGTCTGCTCACAAACGTGTATGGTGGCGGCTATTTGAATTCAGATATTAAGGCACTAGTTCTTTTTATAACCTGAACTCATTAATTGTGTAAAAAAGGGTATAATGACTTTGTGCAGAAGTATGTAACAGTTCGGCATCGCCGACCCCATTAAGTATATTCTTGATCAGCATCAATCGAGTCGATATGACCATGTTCGCCTTTCCGTCTGTTCCTCTCTATGTATGAATGCGTCGATCTCAGAAACTATGAGAATTGAAGACTCCAGATTTTGAATATGAGCTTTCCTAATCCCTAGGCAGAAGGGTGGTCATGGCTCAACAATTTTTCAACCTTTCATAACTTTTTTGGAGAATGCCAGTAGTTATCTTCTTGTCAATTTTGTCAGCTCTTAACTTTCCGCATCGTAGAATAAAAATATCCTTTTACAGCATGCACTAACTTTCTAGATTTTGTCGATAAAGCAATAGTAGTTGAAAATAATTATTAAACAGTTTGATTTAGTTTAGCAGTTTGGAAACGTATTGAGATAGACAGAAATTTTGTCTTGACTATTAGGTTTTAAAACCTATTAATGGATATTCATTTTTTTCCTTTGCTAAATCGCTATAAGCAAAACTTACTTGGATTTTTTTCATGGATCAATTTATGCAGATTAATAGAATAACGGTAGAGTTTTCGCAAAAGCTGAAAAAATCTATAATAAAAGTGGTTTTTTCTTTGATTTTAATTGAGAAAAACAGTTTACAAAAGTTAATTAGTCGACCCTTTTAGGTTGTTCTAAATATCGATTATTAGGGCAACAAAGAATACTTCCACTTGGTCACACTTAAGCTTCTCATCTATGTATACTCACTTTCTAGAAAAATGTCATTCTAAGTAAGACGCGGACGCGCACAATAAATAGCACAAACGTATATGAACTAAACTGGCGTGTGTTGTTTTATATTCCGATTCATACACAGTTCCAATAGGTTATGGGCCCAGGCACAATCTGAATAAGTGAGCTCTTGTGTGATTAAGAAAAATATATAAGCATGAGCGCGCAGGGGTTATATGCGATCGACAAGTTGGACGGCGAAAATTATGCGGCGTGGTCGGTGCAAATAAAAAGCATATTGATTCACAATGGTAATTGGCCGGTAGTCTGTGGTAGACTTGTAAAGAGTGAAAGTGATACTGCAGATCAAATAGCAGTTTTTGATACGCGTAATGAGAAGGCATTAGCAAGTATATTGCTGGGTGTAAAGACGTCATAAATTAATATCTTAAGAAACTGTACGACGTCGAAAGCAGCTTGGGAGAAGCTCGCGAGTGTGTATCAACGGCATGGACCTGCAAGAAAAATTCAATTCTTCAAAAAATTGCTGCGTTTGAGTCTTGGTGACGTCACTCGTGTGCAAGAGTTTTTAAGTGAGTTTGCTTGCGGACATAGTGGATAAGTTGAAAGAGATAGAAATGAATATTCAAGAAGACACATATTGTGCTATTGTCGGGACTAAGTGGAACATTCGAGAATTTTTTAGTAGCTATTGAAACTCGTGAGGTATTGCCATCCCGTTATGTTTTGAAGATCAACTTTATGGAAGAGGGAGAAAGGCAAATGTTGAGCAAAGCAGACTCTAATAGTAATGTACAGCCAGTTTATGTATCACGTACGAATAATAAAGGCAAAAAATTCGCGAAAGAAAAAACGGTATCTACAAACAAGAAAAAGTGTTATAGATGCGGCAGTGACCAAATATCAAAGTCAATGTGGTGCTTGGATAGTGGCGCGACCGCTCACATCTGTTGTGACAAGTCAAAGTTTGCTTTTATAAGAGAGTATAAAGAGAAAATATCCCTTGCGGGGGACAATTATGTGCATGCAAGCGGCATTGGAAGTGTGCGTTTAAAATCAGGAAATTCTAGCATTGAGTTATTAAACGTATTATATGACGGTGAATTAGAAGCGAATTTTATATCTGTGTCAAAAGCCGTAGAGAAAGGCATGAAAGTGTATTTTGACAAGGACAGTGCAGTTATAAAAAACAAAAACAATGAGAAAATATTACATGCCACAAAGAGCAATAATTTGTTTATTGTTGAAGTAAAAAATGAAAAGTACATGTATGCAAAGACAAACAGCAGTGAACTGTGGAAGTGGCATTGTCGTTTTGGTCAATGACAATATTGTGCGTGGATTGAAGCCGTTCGGCAATAATGTTGAAGACGAGGTTTGCGCAACGTGCGCAAAGTGACAAAATATGTGTAAAGCCGTTCGAGGCAGCAGAGACCCGTGCTCGCGAAGCATTAGGTGCACACAGATATTTGCGGACTAATGAATATATACTCGGACGGCGGTGCAAAATATTTTGCGACATTTATAGACGACTTTTTGGCGTTACACATTTGCATATATTCTAAGCATGCTGGTACACTCGGGGCTGGATGAGAATCTATGGGGCGAAGCTGTACGAACTGCAGCTTATGTAAGAAACAGGTCGGTAACGAGAGTTTTAAAAGATAAAACGCCGTTTGAAGTTTGGACTGGAACAAAACCAGTCATTTCACATTTGAGAATCTTTGGGGCAAAGGCAGTAACCCTGAATAAAACGCACAAAAGGAAATTCGAAGCGAAAGGAATCGAATACACAATGATCGGTTATTCGTTGACAACTAAGGCATATAGATTGTTATGTCCAGGAACACATAAAGTCATTGAATGCAGAGACGTTATCTTTTTGGTTGATAATTTTGGTACTACGGCAAGCAACGAAAAGGAGTTGATCTCCTTTAGTGTCGAAAGTTCACCAGTAGGGAAACGAGATCTGGTAAATAATATTAAAGAGAATATTGAGCATTTACAGGTAGAGACCGAAATCGAATCTGATAATTGATAATGAAGAGAGCAACGAACCAAGTTCGGCACCAGTGGCTAGTGTGCGTGGGCCTGGGCGGCCTAAGAAAATAAGGACAGGAAAACCAGGTAGGTCGTCCTGGCAAGCAGTATAACATAGTGAATATGTTAAAGGCGGAGGATGTGTCGATTCCTGCAAACGTTCAAAAAGCTATCAAATCGGAGTGGAGTTCCGATTGGTCAGCAGCAATTCAGAAGGAGTTGTATGCACTGCATGCTAATGAAACATGGGAGCTTGTCAACTTCCGGGGCCTGGCGAGGGGCCAAGAACATTTTCACCGGTTGTAAGATGCTCATCAGTCAGGATGATTATTGCGCTGGCAGTGGAACATAAGATGTTTTTGCATCAGATGAACGTGTCGTCGGCATACCTCAACAGCGAGCTGTCAGAGGAGGTATATATGAAGCAGCCTGAAGGTTTCATAAGCGAAGAGCATCCAAAAAAAGTAATGAGGTTAAAGAAATCTCTGTACGGGCTGAAGCAAAGCGGCAGAGAGTGGAACTCCAAGCTGGATATGGTTTCAAGAAGACTGGACTTTCTTCCATGTATCAGCGAGCCATGTGTTTATGTACGCAACAGGAAAGGTAATATGAATATAATTGCTATCTATGTAGACGACCTTTTATTTGCAAGTTCATCGAAGCAAGAAATGCTTAAGATCAAGGCGTCCATTGCAAATGAGTTCAATGTGGTTGATGGAGGTCAGCTCAAATACTTCCTAGGCATGGAAATTGAGCGTGAGGGCGAGACTGGCAGCATAAACCTCGGGCACAAACAGTATATAGAACAGATGCTATATACGTGGGGCATGTCGACGTGCAGACCAGTAGCAACACCCTTGGAGGCAGGCCATCAAGTCAAGTGTGACGACATTAAATGCGAGACAATTAATGAGAAATGCTTTCAAGCATTAATTGGGTCTTTAATGTATTTGGCTAAAACTATTCGGCTAGATAATTTGCACTCGGTGGCGAAATTGGCGCAAAGGAACGCTAATGCGCACAAGGAACATGAGGTCGCGGCAAAAAGGATCCTGCGATATCTGAAAGGCACAGCAGATATGAACCTCCATTATCAGAAAACTAGTAGATCAATTCATGGATATGTGTATCATACAGCGGATATGTCTTCTTAGCTGCAGGAGGCCCTATATCTGGTAAATGTATTTGCGTGATGTTGTGCCTAGCCTAGCGCTAGCCTAGCTTACGAACGAAAATGCATGTATACAATATTGGGCGACGTAGCTTTGGTACGCTCTCATAAAGGGCCGAGCCTTCCAAAGCTGGTGTGTATTCTGAATGAAAATGAAATGCAAAACAAAAAGTTGAGTATGTTCAACAAGTTGCACTACTAAACTAATGCTTGTTGATTTACTTCAATCTTCCAAATGCTCGGTGTTTCTCAACCGATTTTAATAAAAATAAAATTGCACACATTTTCATTATTTTTTATTTATTTATTTATTTTTTAATGTTTATTTTTAATTTTTTTTTAATATGTTGTATAATATAATAATAATAATAATTTATAATATGTTGTATAATTATGAGTCTTGTATTTTCCTGAAAATAAATAATATATTAAATGTAGATTTCCACACCACCATAGAGTTACTACATAAGGCGCATTAACCATTTATTGGCTGGTTTCCCCTTGAGGTATATTCACCATAAAAATCATGAACAGCCCTATATATACAATTTATTATTCTTTTTTTGCTGCGGATCATGCTTATTATGTGCATCTAATTTTCTTTTTCTTTCTTTATAATCTCCCAATTCTGATTCCAGTAGCCATTTAGCAGATTTCCGAAGTAGCACGCAAATCAAATGATTTAACATTATCATTTTGTGCTCAGAGCAGGGAGAATCTTTATCAAACCACTGCGGATACTTTTCATTTGTATGCAAAATGCATTCCTCCACTATTCTTCGCCGTATATCTTTTACATATGCATATTTATTAAAAAATGCAGCAAATACGGCGAAGTGGCTCTGGCATACTTCGAAAAAATAATCGGAAGGATTCTTCAAGTATAAAGTGGTGGCGCTATAATTTTTCAGTTTAATAAACTCTTCCGATTGCAGACTTAGGCTCTCATATTTAATCATTATATTTTCGCAGCTTTGGCACTTTATTTTTTTCTCAAGCTGGGACTTTATGCCGTAGCCTACGAAATATCTTGCAGCTGCTGCACCTGCTGCACTTGGATCTACATCTGCCGTAGTATCTTCCAAGTCATCTACTACTGTTGGAATCAGTTCCTGTATGAAATTTTGGCAATCAGCATCAGTCTCGGTGGCATAGTTCCAATCTAAATTGAAATCATTGTCATCCTCGCAATTTTTGTTGTGGGCAAAATTTTGCGTTAACAATTTCATAGACGCAATCCGTGCCGTCAAATACTGAACTTCGCGAGCTGACGGGTTGGTGTTGTTCTCCAGCTTAGAACGCAGTGTAGCGAAATAGTTCTCAAGTGGGTCCTGGTTCAGCCGGCCTGGCATGATGTATTCAATGTCAGCGTCTGCAAAAAGGTCATTGCAAAGGCTGATCATGCTCTGAACTGTCCACTTGAGCCCATCCAAACATTGCACTCTGTTTCTCCGTGTCGGGCGCAGCTTGGCGACAAATTCTGCAAACTCTGCCAGCTTTTGCAATTTGCCGTTTGTCCTGGTAACAGGGTGCGCGTTTGGATTTTTCGATTGGAACGATTGCCCGTTGCATAAATCAAATCCTTTGTTGATTGCCAAAACAATGGATTTTGTGGCTTCTGCACATATGATGTTGTCTAGATTTTTAAATTTATGCAACTCTATGCAGGTAGCAATGCCTTGAGCAACAGTATTGCTAAATACCTGCATAGCGAGACTGACGCGCATTTTACCATACAGGCTGGGAGCAATGTGGTTCTCCGTTAATTTTGGCGCTAGTCGCACTGTGCTTCCTTTAATTATTTCGTGGAATTCTTTCAATACCTCCCAGCTTGCCGTGCCAAACGGAGTCATAATTTTAGTGAAGAGCAGTGTGTTTCGTATACTTTTAAATAGATGCACATAGTCAAATATTAAATAAATCTTTGCGCCATTGTTATACATAACATAGGGCTGTTCAGGACTTCGCAGCAATCTGAAGCACAGTACGTTATTGCTGCCTTGGTCTGAGACTATTGCTTTTACTTTAAGACCACAATCAGACAGGCATTTAAAATTTTCTAGAACAATTTCTTTCATATGTGTGGCATTCATACAATTTTGTGTGAAGTAGAAGCTTACTACATACTTCCATGGCTCAAACAATCCTCGTACCATCAGAAACAGAAATCTGCTTGCCACAGCTGCTGTCCGTTGACCGTTGCCAAGGTCTGCGAACCCATCGATCTTGTCCGTGCTGGAGTTATACTCCAACTCCCTCCGTCCGCTGATTTCATCCAATAACAGAACGCAGTTTTTATTGCGTTCGATCATTTGCGACACGGCCTTCTTCAAATTTGACACAAGTGTGGAGTTTATTCCTGTGTCAAGCCGTTTTATTGGACTCCATCTATACAGTGTTCGCGGTGACGGTAAATTGAAGCCAAGACAGTTGCGCATATACTCATATGATTTGTTCGAAACGTAGTTTATGTTTTGGAGCAAATTTTTTTGTTGGTCTGTGTATTTAACTCTTGCATCATTTCTGAGTATGCTTGCAAAGAGTATGCCACAACTGTCTTGGTTGGAACTGCGTGGATCAATCTCGGCACGGCTTTTCCAAAGGGCGATTTCTGTTTCTAATGTTTTTAGCTGCTGGTCGTACTTGTTTTGCAGCTCATTGTACTTATTGCTAAGTTCATTATATTGCTCTTTAACTTTCTTCGCCTCTTTGCGGTGAAAATCAGAAAGCTGAGCAAACTTTAAGCAATTGCCACACATATTCACACTATCCACATTTGGCACGCTTACATTTTCTTCCACTTCTTCTGGACTTACCGAATATCCCAGAAAGTGCTTTGGATTGGCAGTGTTCTTTATTGTCCTCAATCCAATGTCACTCTCATCGAAGTGCTTTCCACAAATTCTTAGCACTTTCAATGATTTTGCGGATTCTCTGATGTTGCACAGCTCAGTCCAGTCATCGTGTCTTTGTGGCACTTTGGGAAATGAGTACAATATCCATGGTGGAGAAGTAGATGTGCAGTTCTCCACACAGCATTTCCTTGTATTGCGCAACGGATTTTTTCCCTCGGACAAAATGGGAAAATGTTCTATTTCTTCGTCGTGGCCTATAGAAAATCAAAATTTTCTTAAGTATACTACGGCAGAAATAATATAAATAATATATTTACCCAAATTTTCAGTAGGAACTGACCCCATTTTGAGCTTCTTGTCCCCAAAACAGGAGCTATCAAAATGCCTAGCACATATTAATGTGCTCGGCTTTATGCAGGATGGCGAAATTTTTAAATTATTACACCAAACCGCAATTTCGCGATCCGGAAATCGAAAATATTGAATGTTCTCTTCACCAACACAACCGTTCACTACACAAATTTGCATTTTTAATATTTAATTAATTTATTTAATAAAAATAAATTCTTCACAGACTTTCTTTTCACAGACTCAACTCAACTTGCAACTTAATTTTGTGTACACATGCAAAGTGTTGTATAAATGTCAAATAAAATCAAATCAAATCAATAAGAATAGAGCTCGACTAGAGATACTAGAGCCATAAACATAATGCATACAGACATAGCCAAATTCACTCGTCTAATGATGCTGATACGTATACTTTATGAGGTTGGAAATTCTTCGTTTTGTCTTTAACATACATTTCCGCAAACCAATATACCCAACACACGTATAGTAAACAGAATATGGTTTGGTTTCGATGCAGAAGTGGCATAAGATATCGACAAAATCATAACGGGATCTCTAAGCACATGCTTAAAGAAGCAAAACGAGACAAACTTAAAAATGCTGCACACTTTTAATATCCTGTATCCCCAATATGAAGTTATTGCCAGTAAAATAAGTTATGTATAAATTGAATAAAAGGCTAATTTATATTAAGTATTTAAATTCTTACAAAATTAAATTAACTAACAAAATGCGAGAACATTTCAATTTGATTTCCTTAATTTCAACTAACTATTATTTTATCAATATGCAAATGCATAAGCATAGTTAATTAAGCACTTTATATATACTTATTTGAAAATTTATAACTAACACTAAAAGAATTTAAATACTTAATATAAATTAACCTTATATTCAATTTATACATAACTTATTTTACTGGCAATAACTTCATATTGGGATACAGGATATTAAAAGTGTACAGCATTTTTAAGTTTGTCTAGTTTTGCTTCTTTAAGCATGTGCTTAGAGATCCCGATATGATTTTGTCGTTTTCTTATGCCACTTCTGCATCGAAACCAACCCATATTCTGTTTACTAAACGTGTGTTGGGTATATTGGTTTGCGGAAATGTATGTTAAAGACAAAACGATGTGCTATGTCTGTATGCATAATGTTTAGGGGCTAGGGTATCTCTAATCGAGCTTTATCTTTATTGATTTGATTTTATTTGATATTTAAATTGTAACACTTTGCATGTGTATACAAACTTAAGCTGCAAGGCATTCAGAATACACACCAGCTTTGGAAGGCTCGGCCCTTTATGAGAGCGTGAAAGACAGAGAGAGAGGTACATAGGTCTATAGAGGTACAGGCCGTCTCATACACACATATTTTCTGTATTTGTTTTTTGTAAATACTCGACTTGTATACATGCATTTTCGTTCGTAAGCTAGGCTAGCGTTAGGCTAGGCACAACATCACGCAAATACATTTTCTGTATCTGCTGATTTTGCCCGTATACGATTTTATATGGGCGCTCGTCAGCTTACGATCGCTCGGCTAGTAGGCACGAAGGCACGCAAACACAATTGCTCAAAGATCGCTGATCGGGCCTGCATCTATTTTCAGTTGCAAAAACACTCAAGAGCGATTTGTCCAGTCTAGAGAAGTTCAATTGTCTTTGTCAATTATCGGTGATCTGGCCTGCATCTATTTTTCGTTGCAAAAAAACTCAAGAGCGATTTGTCCAGTCTAGAGTAGTTCAATTGTCTTTGTGTATACTCACTTTCTAGAAAAATGTCATTCTAAGTAAGACGCGGACGCGCACAATAAATAGCACAAACGTATATGAATTAAACTGGCGTGTGTTGCTTTATATTCCGATTCATACACAATTCCAATATAGGTAATAATATCACATTACATTTCAATCGTTTTTCGGTCCCAAAATATATTTTCCACAATGTTTGGGTTCGATCTTGAAATACTTTTCAATCACATTTCGTATCTCATCCATTGTAACAGACAGAACGCGTGAACGATATTTTTCATATTCCTGCTGCGATACCCCCCATGTGAAGTAATCCAATCCGGTTTCCCCAGGTGCAATTGGCCAGTCAAGCAGCTGCAACACTCCCAACTTTGCCTCAAATAGCATTTTCTCATCAAACTTTTCACTTGTAGTTTGTAGCCATTTGTAAGTATTATCAAATGTTTCTAATGTCTTCATTGAATGCGGATCACGATAACTATAAAATGTAAAGAGACCATTATAGCCGAATAGAGCACCTGCACTATAAGCTCCATTTTGATCTCGCACCACAGGCAATAGGTAATTGGCCGCTATTAGCTTCGACAGAATACGCAATACAGGATGATCTACATGCAAATAGGGAACCACGTAAAAAGATTTCGAGCAGTAGTTGACGGGATAATTCATGGCATACTTGTGAAAAGCAGGCTTAAGCAAATTCAAATTAGCCTTGCTGTTTGTTTTCTCAAGAGTTGGCAATTTTTCCAAAAAACTTTTGTAGTACTCAACAGCATTAGGTTGATAAGCCTCCGAACTGTTAAGAGCAACACGCATGTTGCTCCTATTGAACACCTTCAAACCAATATTGTTTAATTTCTCGCAAACTTCTTCTGTGCTATGGTCTTGGGTGTACTTTTTCATAAAGTCTATGTGGTCCAGCCCCGTTAACTGTGATCTTAATTTGGCAGCATTGCTGACCAACCCTCCGGCGCCTAACATGGAATATCTGTCTCCAAAAACGTCAACTTTCAATGAAAATTTTGATATGTATTTTTTAACTAGCATCTCAAGACGATCGGTTGATTCAAACCTGAAGTTAAGCATCAACTCTTCGCACAATGCAAACATATCGGAAACATTTTTATCTAGTGCATGCGTCGACATCAATATTCCTGTGTGATAAAATTCATAATCCTTCACATTTTCGATGACTTTAACCTGAAAACTAATTCCGCTAGTCTTTGAACGGACCAATTTGTCAAATTCAAGGAAACTGTGATTGACAGTGTCACTGTTTTGAATAAAGTCACAGAATAATGGGACGAGCAAAGCTTCATCATCATTTAGTCCAGTTGTATTCAAAAAGGAGTAAAAGTAGGTTATACCGTTACTCGGCACTTTACAGAATTGCGTGGGAATATTTTGTATGAGTTCATCAGTTACAATTGGGTATTTAAGTGGCTCCTTTACGTCGTTTACAGTAAGACTTGGCAGACAATCTGAGCTCTCTTCAGCCTTTAAGTACGCGGACAGCTTGAGGCTATTTTGATATATCTCTTCCAAGTCATCAATGGTTAGGTTATTAATTTTGTTGTTAAGCATGTCTTTTTCAGAAACTTTTTGGTTCTTCTCATACGATTCATCTGCAGACATGGTTAATATGAGCTTATGTTGATTGTTGACAAAATATTCTTCAACCTTTTCCTGGAAAAAGTTTTTATTCTCTTTTAAACGGCTTCTTAGCTTGGCAATCTTTTCCGAAACTCGCATATTGGCCACCACATCGCCTTCGTGACTCCACTCTGACATCGAGTTAAAAAACAAATCAATACCAAAAGCAGCGCCCTGGTGCCTTACAGACAATTCTAGTTTGTGCAGAATACCTTCTATATGCTGGGGTTCGAAGCCTTCTGTTATGACTTTATGCACAGTTTGATCATATAGTTCGTAAAATTTGTCAAACTCTTCCACCCTAAGGTCCTGCAAGCCCACAAGAAAATACGTATCTCTACATCTAAGAAAAAAGCCAGTATTTTTGTTAAGGCCACCAGAGAAGTTTGGCTCAACCAGACCCTTATAGAACGCAGAGTTGGGACCGTTGATTAACAGCTCTGATAGTACTTTTAATTCAAAAGTCTCTTGAATATCGGTCTTATCGCACATTAGCGATGCAATACCAATTTGATTTTGCTTTTCTGGGGAAGCACCGAAACTATCCAATCGGCATTTAACGTGTACCTGTCGTGGTTCTGTCCACCGTGGATGAGCTGCTATTCGAGTGTAGGAACTATCTATGCTGACCTTACCGGTAAAATATTCTTTGTCAATGAAAGCTAGAGTTTTCATTGGGTCGAAAGATCCGTAACAAAAAATTTTCGCATTGCTTGGATGATAGTATTTCTTATGATATTCAAGTACTTCGGAGTACGTCAATTTCGGAATCTCCAGCGGTAGACCACCAGATATAAACCTATATTCCGTATCTGGGAAAAGGTTAAATAATAGATGTTTTCTAAATATTCGTGAATTTGCAGCAAATAGGCCAGTCATTTCATTATAGACGGCACCTTTAAGCGTAAGTTCAGAATTGCGATCATGTATATTCCTGTGCTCAAGTCTCCAACCTTCTTGTATAAAGGATAAATAATGTAGATTTGGCCTGCAAACAATGAAAATTTAAAAATATATATAAAATAAATTAGCAATTTTTTCATGCAAGCAATTAGCTGTCAGTCAGCATTTTATATATAATTGCAAAAAGCCATTGCGAGAGCAGTTGGTCAATACAGTAATTTCCTGCAAACAATGATTTTTTTGATTGCAGAAATGACTCACTGCAATGAGTTATCGTATCGATGCTGCCTAGTGACGAGGAAGCATAGTAATATATTTAAAAAAAATGGCGCTCTGCAATGAAATTGTAAATTTGCTTTTTGGCTGTCATTTTGCATTTTAGTGCTGTACGGCATTGTGTTGTTGTTTTTGCTAAATGTGCGTGGCTGATGCTTATGGTATGGGTAAAATAAAACCAGAAAAAGTATATAAATTTTTGATAAGCATTAACTTCCAAGTCGATATCGCCATAATGAATTTTATAAAAGGTACTGCCTTTATAGCTTACCTAAAAACTGATTCCAAAAAAATATTCTGTAGATTCCTAAAATCAACCTCATTTCTTGACCCAAATACGAAATAGGTTAGGTCGGTTGTTACCTCTGCATTCATATTGGTCGCCACTGAACGATTTAGCATTTTGAAGAAAAGATTTCGTACTGGAAATTTGTTTGAGCCCAGTAAAACAAGGTGTTCCAACACGTGCGCACAGCCCTTTGAGTCGGTAGGCGGAGTACGAAAGTGAATTGTAAACACATTCTTGATGTCATCACGATCAATATACAAAAACTCTGTACCAGTGTCAATATGTCGTAGTTTACATAACACTAGCTCCAACTCCAAGACAAAATCTATGCGCTCACACCGAAAACCGTGATATATTTTCCCTTCTTTATATTTGTAACCACGGTCAGTTATGATATCTGGCATTTTAATTTCCGGCATTGGTTTGACATCCTGAGCTGTAAGAGTCTTTAAATTTCGTCTGGTTGATGGCGCGTATAGCACTCTTCTAAATGGTGGCCGTGCAACCTTTAAACAATTTAAACGCCTAAACATTTTATTAATAAACAACAACATTAATTGTTATTTGGGAATGATTATTTTAACAGAAAGTGCAGAGGTACTTGTTTACACACTAATGTCACTTAAATGTACAAAATCAATTTTGAAGCATAAAATAATTTAGCTAATAACAACTGAGCTCGACAACTAGATACCCTAAACTCAAGACCGTACGCCTTATGGCAGCTTCACTGCATTATTCTCTGAAGTTTTTAATTTAACCTTCCTTCGATTTTATGTGGCAATTTTTTCTGTGTTTGGATTTAAAAAAATTGTGTATCAAATATGGAGGCTCTCATAATCCGAGATCACGAAGTTCGTACATACAACCGGACATGTCTTTATTGACTCGTCTGTTGATGATGATCAAGAATATTTATGTGCTCTATGTGGTTGTCAATCCTTCTGTGTGCTACCGTTTATCGAACCGGCAAGTCGCTTTTGTCGCCTCACACACTCCCATCTCCTGTGTATACCCAACTCCATCCTCCTCACAGTCTCACTCCGGGCTGGACTAGGGTGTCACTCAAACCGCGCCGAGAGTACACCTTGGCTGGGGCTCGGATTAAGATCTAGCCCTGTCTCTAACGGTGAGCTCAGGCAGATGGCGATCCCCTGTTGTAATAATTCTTACTCGGGTACTGCAGATCTCTGTCCGGGTGAGCCTTTATTTTTCCGCCATTCGTGGGACTCGTTGAAGAACGATCCTCCATCGGGGAGCCACCACCACGGAGCACGCAACAGGCGCAACAAAGTAGGCCGAAAACACAGTTGTCGGCGATCCGGAAGCTTTGTATGACCCGAACCGCAAAAATCTAAATGGCTCGAACTCAAAGTGCTACCTGAGGTTATTTGAAGCAGGGACTATCAACCGCTGAGTCGTTAAGAATTGTGACGGCACGGCATGTCCGGTCTTCATCGTCAGGCAAAAGAACTGCAGCGGAGTGATGACGTCAGTACAGGAGCCATGGATCAACAATGGCTTAAAAGGCCTGTAGACTGATGAATCGAAGGTAATATGGGACCAAATAGATCCAATCCATTCCCAGAGTCCGCATCATAGGCAGGAAATGTATTAATTTTAATATTCTGGAAGAATTCCTTGCTAGGAAACACGTGCCAATTGTCGTGAAGACGAAAGAACACGCTCCCATATGATAGTGACACTTGCCTACTTCGCTGGTGATGTGGCTTGCCAACCACCGGAAATAGAAAAGCCGGTCCACAGCCTGAAATAAAAGCTGCTGGAAATCTTCATCGATATTCGTAACTAGAACTATATAGAAGAAGTGTTACCCATTACCCTTATTAGTCGGTCCTTCCAACTACAGGCACGATCTGTTTCTGTATCTAATCATATGATTATTCAATTTAAAAAGATAATGATCCAAACAAGCTTCTGCGGCGTGGATACAATACCTGGGCAACTGGAACTATCCAGTCCTTTTAAAAACCTCCTGGTTTTGATTGTATATAATCAACATTTTTTCTGCAGAAATCTGATATACTCCTTCCTACCCTGAGGAGAATCATGTTTAGCCGAGCACTCAGTAATACATCGAGTACTTGTGGTATACAGACGTTACCAACCACTATGCGTACACAGAGTCCGCTGCAAGAAATGCAAACTTTTAAATCAAATATTTTTGTATTCAATTTATATACGAAAGAAAACTTATACGAAGTATTTGATTTTACATGGCATTTTTTTTGTGTATATGACTTGGTTTATATTCCAAACTTCTGTAACTTTCAAAATCCGAGATAACAGCGTTCATACATACAAACCGACATGGCTACACATACAATACTGTTTGTGTATAAAAGAAATGATGGCGGAGATCCCCATATAATATTTCCCATAAGTTAAGGAACATAAATTATTTAATATTATTTTTCTTTGAATTGTATGTAGCTACATACATATATTTAACATGGTATATCAAGTTTAAGTTTAAAGTTGTAAGGAACGGAAACCCAAACTCCTTAGATTTATTAGATTTATTTTGTAACAAATGCTATCTAAAGTATAGTATCCAAAACTTCTCCTTAAAATTTGGAGCAATATTAACTTTCGCTTTTATGCTTCCTAAGAGCAAACTTACGTTCCCAAGCCCATTCACTTTTTATACTTTATCAAGCTCACAAATAAAAATAAATATCAAGTATAAAACCTATTTTAAATATTAATTCATAATCAGGCCGCAAACTGAACCTAAACTTAAGAAAAATTTGTAAGCACTTGTTGGTGCTGTTGGTTTTGTTGTCGTAACCATTTGAAACCTGTGAAAGGAGGCAGCTTGCCGCCATCAGCAGGTTGGTAAATAATTTGTGAGCTGAATAAGATCCTTAAATTACACACACAGAATCTCTCTGGCTATAAATATAATATAATAAATACAAGTTTAGCTATTTCACAGGCAGATAGTATTGTAAATGCGTATGTATGTACAAATTAATAAGTTTATTGTACTTATTTGTTGAGAACTTCTATGAAGCTTTGTTATTTTGTGAGAACTAAAAGGAAGACACTTCGAATTGATGGGTTGATGGTACACCTGGTTTATTCAAATGCTATTTTTAGACTAACTTAAAGACTATAAAAGGACAGACTTTTATACCCTAAAACATGCTGGCACTTGCATTCTTATTCATTGCGGCCACGCCAACGTGCCGTGTTTGCCGGCTATGTTACGCCACTCTTTTGGTGATTGTAGTGTCACGTTTTGCCGCCTCAGCTGGTCGCAAGAGTTTACTGACTCTAGGTTGTTGGTCTTTGCTTTTTGCTGACCACCTGAGCTAGTTCCAGTCAACAATTTGGGTGTCGAATTATACTTCCTATGTAAAACAACATTGACATTACTCAGCTTAATTCTATTTTATATATGAAGTAAAGTTAACATTCCTTAACTACCCCCCCCTTTAAGCCATAGGCCGTCCTCGGCCGATCTCATTAATCACTGCTCTTATCTCCTCTGTGTTTCTTCTTTCTCTGATGCATCTTCATTTGACGATGATGGAGCCTATGAGTGCACTAAGTACTACAAAAATTATGAGTACTATGCGGTGCATGCGATCTGTGCCGAGTTGGTCTTCAACGTTCCGGATTGCCTCCAAGTTGCGTATGTTTAACTGGTGAAGATACGGAAGACTGAGGATGTCCTGGCTGGCGGTGATGTTTAACAGCGGGGACTTAACCATCCCTGGTACCTTACTCTGAACTTCGGGGAAGATAATAATTTTCTTATCTTAGGAAACTTAAAAATGCAGAATGTTCTTAGATTGGAAAACACAGACATAAGGCCCCCTATAGGGGTTCTGGTGGGCTCTTCTATCCAAACAGATTTCAAGTCCGTGCGAGTGTGATGGCGAGCATTAAGTTTTGCATCTATGTTTCTATGTTTTTAGTCAGCGGTGTCTTATGTGAGTGTGGAGGGGTGAGCCTATTTCCTAGCCTCCGGCTAGATTTTACTTAGACGCCCATTTTCGCCCACTTCAAAAACCCTGTTCTGCTTGTTGCTATGCTGGTTATCAAAATAAGGGTTTCCTGCACCCTGGCTTTCTCGTGCGATCGCCTTTTTCGCATGGTTCGACTCTAAGTCCTGTGCAAGAGCCAGTGCCGTGGATAAGTTCCAGGGTCTTGCTGCAAAAACTACGTCCGTTAAGCTATTTCTAAGCCCTGACACAAAAGCCTCCAATGCGTCTTTGCGGTATTTTTCGCAAAGTGCCGCCGCTACCACCGGTTCATAGGCCATATTGACCTTTTCTGCCAACAGGGTGAGAATTTTCCCCACCTCGTCATAGTATTCCGACACCTGTCGGTTGCCCTGCTTTACGGAATCTAACTCCCTCTCGATGGCCTTCATAGACCGTTTGTCGCTGAATTTTGAGTCGAGGCGGCTAATTATTGCATGGACATTCAGCGGGGTGTTGTATGAGGTTAACATGGCATCGGCAGGCCCCTTTACCTTGTTCCTCATGATGGCCACGGCCTGGAAGTGGCGCGTGCTGCCATTGTGCGGTTCGAAAACCTGATAAGCGGTTAAGGCCGCTTGCCTCCATGAGGCGTATGACTCACTTATCCCTGAAAAATCTGAAAGGGATTTCTTTACGCTCAGCGGCTCGTCACAACTGACGCCGCCATTCATCTCTACAGGTGCGAACGACTGCTCGCTTGGGGCGACATTAATTCTTGCCGCCACTTGTTTGGAAAGCTCATCTATTTTTTGGGAAAGCTCAGCTTCTTTCTGTGCATTCTTAGCTGCCTGCTCAGCTAAGGCTTGGCTGATAGCTACCTGTATCATGGCCCTGACCTCTCTAGCGTCCATTTTCCTAACTGTGGGGGGAGCTTTAGGGGCGTGGTCTGGAGTTTCAAAGTGTTCGTCACAGTCCGATTCTGACTCACTAATATGTGGAGTCCTATACTGGAGGAACGGTTTACTCATGGGCTTTTGTCACCAAAAAAGGGTTTCAATGCGAGATATTACAACAAAAATAGATAACCAAGTCGACAAAATAAAGGTATTTTTAAGCCGAATCTGATTCTCAAGGGGTCCCTTACACGAGACGGAGATTTTATGTTGTGAATATTATGAACCGTTGCAAAACGGAATGCTCGCTCACTCCTTTAGTAAATTTTGTGACTTGAAAAATTGTCTGTCAGAAAAGTCCACTTACATGCTTTTTGTATTATTATTGAGCTTGGTGTGGTGGCCCCTTTCTTCCCTGACGATGACCAATTTTTAGCGTCGTTGCGCAGATGAGTCTGGATTCGCTGCTCCTTCTACGTCCTGTGTTAACGGAGGTTACTGCAGATCCTTGAATCCTTATCCTTTTTAATGATAGCTTCCTGGTGAAGCTGCGTGGGTACTGACTTTGAATTCGTCGGATTACCACTAGTTGGGCGCCAATTAATAAGTTTATTGTACTTATTTGTTGAGAACTTCTATGAAGCTTTGTTATTTTGTGAGAACTAAAAGGAAGACACTTCGAATTGATGGGTTGATGGTACACCTGGTTTATTCAAATGCTATTTTTAGACTAACTTAAAGACTATAATAAGACAGACTTTTATACCCTAAAACATGCTGGCACTTGCATTCTTATTCATTGCGGCCACGCCAACGTGCCGTGTTTGCCGGCTATGTTACGCCACTCTTTTGGTGATTGTAGTGTCACGTTTTGCCGCCTCAGCTGGTCGCAAGAGTTTACTGACTCTAGGTTGTTGGTCTTTGCTTTTTGCTGACCACCTGAGCTAGTTCCAGTCAACAATTTGGGTGTCGAATTATACTTCCTATGTAAAACAACATTGACATTACTCAGCTTAATTCTATTTTATATATGAAGTAAAGTTAACATTCCTTAACTTACATATGTGTATTTTGCCAGAGCACGAAAGCCACCCACATTCAACGCACACACAGGTGTACTACTTCTCAAACACTTTTATATGCCTTACACAATTTTATTTCTTGACTTTTTCTGTTTTGTGGTCGGTTAAAGATTTTTATTTCGGCAGTTGCGTCACATCTAATTTAATGCACTTCAAAGTATGTAATAAAAAAGGTACTTCAAAGAAGAACGCACAATAATTGGAATTACAACAAGATTTTACACTCACTGCTTTTTATGGAGATTTATGAGATGGACACCTGTCGTCCTAGAAATAACTAAGGACTTGCCACGCTTACTCATGCCTGCCAGGAAACAGCCTTTTTGAAAGGTGTTGAAAGAAAATTTGTATATTAACAAATACAAAGGCTATAGTCAAGTAATCTCAACTAAAAGATACGGCCATACCTGCACGACTGTACCACTGCTTATTGATTTACCTTCAATCTTTCATATATCTGGTGTTGCTTAACTGATAATAACAATAAGTATATTTTCTTTTATTTTGTTCATAGCTTAAGTTCCTGATTTCCAAATGGAAGATTTTATTGTTAGGAATTACATATGTAAATGGTAACCCTGCGGATTAGGAGAACCTTTATTAAGAATCTGGAGTAATGCACAAAAACATTATCCCTTATATCCAATCTAATGTGTTAAGGATGTAAAATGGTATTCTGTGAATAAATCTTAGCCTATAAGTTCGTTCTTAAGGTATTTCTCATTTATTTGTTATGGAGTTTGATATGTTTACTGAGTACACACATCATAATATTCACTTCCTTTCACAAACTTTGGTTTCCGACGGACATTTTTTTAAATTCAAGAAGTGGAATATAGTAAAAAAATTTAAAATTTTCGCTTTAAAATACTGTGTTTTTGGTTTATAGTGCCAACGTTTTTTAATTTTTTTTTTTTTTGATCTAACAACTTTTTGTTTTACAATTAAGAATTTTACACCTTAAATTGATGGTAAATAATATTTGAATCGAAACCGAAAAATCAAGTATGACATTTTTAATACAATGAAATCGAAAAAGGTTTGATAACAGAACTTTAACAGAAAGAAGTTAATAAGCTTTGGTTGAGTGCAGACGTGCTAATTATTTGCTCCAAGTTTTGTGAAGTAATTATCAATACTTATATGGACAAGTCCACTCAGGTGGCAAATATTAGTGTAAGCACAATAGTGCATAATAAATAGTATGCACCAAATATTTTTTCTCAACGTGAAACTAAAATCAACTACTTCGACAAAAACAAGTAAGAGGGCTCTAGTCGAGTAAGCTCGACTAGAAGATACCCTTAACCCTTGACCATACATACGGACAGACGGTCGGGCTGACAGACATACACATATGTAGGTGTACTTTTGTACCAATGATTGATGGTTTCATATCTCCTGTGTTTCTTAACCGATTTTAACAAAAATATTACTGATGTTCATTATTTTGTTAATATTTTCAATCCGCATTTTCAAGTTTTCGAAATTTAAGATTTTTTTTGTTATCGATTACATGTGTATGTCGTAAACCGGAAAAGTTATCGAAAATTAAAAAAAAAATTTTCTAGGGATTAGGAGAGCTCATATCCAAAATCTGGAGACTCTAGCTTGTGTAGTGTCTGAGATCGACGCGTTCATACATACAGACAGACGACTCGACTCGGCTGTTGATGCTGATCAAGAATATATATACTTTATGGGGTCGGAGAAGCTTCTTTCTGCCTGTTACATACATGTGCACAAAACCGTTTTACCCTTATTTTTCCCATTTCATGGGTTAAGGGTATAAAAAGCATTGGAACAGTGGTTCCCAAACTTATTTTGTCTACCGCCCACTTTGAGAATAAATATTTTTTTAGCGCCCCCCATATGTATGTTTGTTTGTGTACGTTCATTGGTGTCGAAGGCAAAAAATCGTCTGCCCCATTTTTTCTAGGTCTCTTACCGCCCCCCTTGAGACCTGCAGCGCCCACAAGGGGGCGTTATCGCCCACTTTGGGAAACACTGCATTGGAACATAACGGTGCCCGCGACCGAAAAATAGCGCATCAACCACAGCCGCGATCAAAGAATTCTCGCTTTTCGTTGTGCGTTTTGTATCTTGGGGCCGCTCTGTTACTGCGACGCGACAGAGGGCCATAAACATTGACTGCGCGCACTCGACAGCCGGCTAAGCAACTGCTGATGAAACTGCACTGTAAAGTGTTATTGTCATTGCTCGTGTGTGTGTCTTGCTTTGGCACCCAATGACAGAAAATAACACAATAGCAAAACAACTGGCAGATATTGCTAAAAAATACTCGATGAGCATCACCCCTCTAAGCGACGATAATGCTGCAGTTGCTGCTAAGCAACACTCTGCATTGATACGAAACCGTACAACGAATCCTGAAAACCACTCGAAAATGATCCAATCCCCCCAGACGATCATGACGCTTCTGCAGCTCGCATGATTGCATCACAAACAAACAAAAGGAAAGTGCATGGCAATTAATCACCGCTAGCGTCACGCTGCAAACTGAATAAACAAGACGGCGAATCCAGCAATAGATTTTCACTGCTGGCGCAAGTAGATGCTGACGGTACGGTGACTGATGACGCCTCCGAAACCGACGAAACCAAAGACAAGCTGAACCAGACACCTATGGACTTCGGGCCATCTACTGCTGCCCAAGCAGCCGCTAAAAGAAAGCCAAATGCCACCACCAGCGCAACTAAAGCTGGAGATAAGAAGCTCCCTCCCATAGTACTGAACGACATTGATAACATCCATGTCGTATGGACGCTACTGGCAAATTTTTTTGACAAAAACAACTTAACGATCAAATCAGGTATGGGTCGAACATTGAGGCTCCTTGCCAACAATGCGCCCAGCTACAGAGCGATCATACGTAGAGTGGATGACTATAAAATTGAGTACTTCTCTTACCAATTAAGAGTAGAGAAGCCCTTCCGCATAGTAATCAAGGGAAAGGGAGAAATCATAGAGGACCTAAAAAAAAAGGGACACACTGCTCTACACGTCCACAACTCTAAGAGAAAAGGCACTAGTGAACCTATGAGCCTGCACTTTTTGAACTTACAACAGCAGCAATAACAGCAATAGGAGGCCCTTAATATTAACAAAATCTGCAAGCAAGTAGTCAGAACGGAGACTGCTCGAAGAAGCCAAGAAGTTGCACAATGTCATAGATGTCAGGACCACGGGCACATTGCTACCTACTGCAAAAAACAGCATAAATGCGTTAAATGCGGCGATAACCACAAGTCTGCTGACTGCGTCAGGTCTAAGGGTGTCTCAGCTACATGCGTGCACTGTAGTGGTAGCCACCCGGCGAACTACAAGAGATGCCTACGGTACAGTGAATATTTAAGGAGAGCGGGAGACCCAAAAGCCGTTACCACCAGCGCCCCGGCAGCAAAGAACAAAAACAAACATCTCGCCCAATACATTGGCTGATATGCAGCATTAAATGCTAACGCTCTTGACCGCGTTTCTCTCAAGATAAATTCAAATTTAAAGATCCTTATCTGAAAAGCCAATGGCATCACCGGAAAAGTATTAGAGCTAGAAGCGGTAGTACAAAAATATGATATGAATGACAGGTCATTCTTTTGTCTGAAACCAGGAAGAATGGCCCAACCTTTCCAAGGATGTTTGTTTTCGAGGGATAGCCAATACACTGAGCTGAGAATCGCATAGCATCTGGAGGATGCGCTGTTCTCGTCCGGAGCAATCTAGTACACTTCCCGCAGACAACTTTAGGAAGCCGATCTCACCAGTTTGCATGGGTAAAAGTCTCTACTCACTCCGGGGATATCAACCTTGGAGCTATTTATTGTAGACCGAACGAGTGGACGTCGACTTAAGAACTCAATGCCATCCTCAACTCTGGTGGTAGCAAATACTTGATAGGTGGAGACTGGAACGCGCACCATTGGCTATGGGGTGGACGAAGCAGCAGTATTGCACAAAAACATTATCCCTTATATCCAATCTAATGTGTTAAGGATGTAAAATGGTATTCTGTGAATAAATCTTAGCCTATAAGTTCGTTCTTAAGGTATTTCTCATTTATTTGTTATGGAGTTTGATATGTTTACTGAGTACACACATCATAATATTCACTTCCTTTCACAAACTTTGGTTTCCGACGGACATTTTTTTAAATTCAAGAAGTGGAATATAATAATAAAATTTAAAATTTTCGCTTTAAAATACTGTGTTTTTGGTTTATAGTGACAACGTTTTTTAATTTTTTTTTTTTTGATCTAACAACTTTTTGTTTTACAATTAAGAATTTTACACCTTAAATTGATGGTAAATAATATTTGAATCGAAACCGAAAAATCAAGTATGACATTTTTAATACAATGAAATCGAAAAAGGTTTGATAACAGAACTTTAACAGAAAGAAGTTAATAAGCTTTGGTTGAGTGCAGACGTGCTAATTATTTGCTCCAAGTTTTGTGAAGTAATTATCAATACTTATATGGACAAGTCCACTCAGGTGGCAAATATTAGTGTAATTACAATAGTGCATAATAAATTGTATGCACCAAATATTTTTTCTCAACGTGAAACTAAAATCAACTGCTTCGACAAAAACAAGTAAGAGGGCTCTAGTCGAGTAAGCTCGACTAGAAGATACCCTTAACCCTTGACCATACATACGGACAGACGGTCGGGCTGACAGACATACACATATGTAGGTGTACTTCTGTACCAATGATTGATGGTTTCATATCTCCTGTGTTTCTTAACCGATTTTAACAAAAATATTACTGATGTTCATTATTTTGTTAATATTTTCAATCCGTATTTTCAAGTTCTCGAAATTTAAGATTTTTTTTGTTATCGATTACATGTGTATATCGTAAACCGGAAAAGTTATCGAAAATTAAAAAAAAATTTTCTAGGGATTAGGAGAGCTCATATCCAAAATCTGGAGACTCTAGCTTGTGTAGTGTCTGAGATCGACGCGTTCATACATACAGACAGACGACTCGACTCGGCTGTTGATGCTGATCAAGAATATATATACTTTATGGGGTCGGAGAAGCTTCTTTCTGCCTGTTACATACATGTGCACAAAACCGTTTTACCCTTATTTTTCCCATTTCATGGGTTAAGGGTATAAAAAGCATTGGAACAGTGGTTCCCAAACTTATTTTTTCTACCGCCCACTTTGAGAATAAATATTTTTTTAGCGCCCCCCATATGTATGTTTGTTTGTGTACGTTCATTGGTGTCGAAGGCAAAAAATCGTCTGCCCCATTTTTTCTAGGTCTCTTACCGCCCCCCTTGAGACCTGCAGCGCCCACAAGGGGGCGTTATCGCCCACTTTGGGAAACACTGCATTGGAACATAACGGTGCCCGCGACCGAAAAATAGCGCATCAACCACAGCCGCGATCAAAGAATTCTCGCTTTTCGTTGTGCGTTTTGTATCTTGGGGCCGCTCTGTTACTGCGACGCGACAGAGGGCCATAAACATTGACTGCGCGCACTCGACAGCCGGCTAAGCAACTGCTGATGAAACTGCACTGTAAAGTGTTATTGTCATTGCTCGTGTGTGTGTCTTGCTTTGGCACCCAATGACAGAAAATAACACAATAGCAAAACAACTGGCAGATATTGCTAAAAAATACTCGATGAGCATCACCCCTCTAAGCGACGATAATGCTGCAGTTGCTGCTAAGCAACACTCTGCATTGATACGAAACCGTACAACGAATCCTGAAAACCACTCGAAAATGATCCAGTCCCCCCAGACGATCATGACGCTTCTGCAGCTCGCATGATTGCATCACAAACAAACAAAAGGAAAGTGCATGGCAATTAATCACCGCTAGCGTCACGCTGCAAACTGAATAAACAAGACGGCGAATCCAGCAATAGATTTTCACTGCTGGCGCAAGTAGATGCTGACGGTACGGTGACTGATGACGCCTCCGAAACCGACGAAACCAAAGACAAGCTGAACCAGACACCTATGGACTTCGGGCCATCTACTGCTGCCCAAGCAGCCGCTAAAAGAAAGCCAAATGCCACCACCAGCGCAACTAAAGCTGGAGATAAGAAGCTCCCTCCCATAGTACTGAACGACATTGATAACATCCATGTCGTATGGACGCTACTGGCAAATTTTTTTGACAAAAACAACTTAACGATCAAATCAGGTATGGGTCGAACATTGAGGCTCCTTGCCAACAATGCGCCCAGCTACAGAGCGATCATACGTAGAGTGGATGACTATAAAATTGAGTACTTCTCTTACTAATTAAGAGTAGAGAAGCCCTTCCGCATAGTAATCAAGGGAAAGGGAGAAATCATAGAGGACCTTAAAAAAAAAGGGACACACTGCTCTACACGTCCACAACTCTAAGAGAAAAGGCACTAGTGAACCTATGAGCCTGCACTTTTTGAACTTACAACAGCAGCAATAACAGCAATAGGAGGCCCTTAATATTAACAAAATCTGCAAGCAAGTAGTCAGAACGGAGACTGCTCGAAGAAGCCAAGAAGTTGCACAATGTCATAGATGTCAGGACCACGGGCACATTGCTACCTACTGCAAAAAACAGCATAAATGCGTTAAATGCGGCGATAACCACAAGTCTGCTGACTGCGTCAGGTCTAAGGGTGTCTCAGCTACATGCGTGCACTGTAGTGGTAGCCACCCGGCGAACTACAAGAGATGCCTACGGTACAGTGAATATTTAAGGAGAGCGGGAGACCCAAAAGCCGTTACCACCAGCGCCCCGGCAGCAAAGAACAAAAACAAACATCTCGCCCAATACTGTTGGCTGATATGCAGCATTAAATGCTAACGCTCTTGACCGCGTTTCTCTCAAGATAAATTCAAATTTAAAGATCCTTATCTGAAAAGCCAATGGCATCACCGGAAAAGTATTAGAGCTAGAAGCGGTAGTACAAAAATATGATATGAATGACAGGTCATTCTTTTGTCTGAAACCAGGAAGAATGGCCCAACCTTTCCAAGGATGTTTGTTTTCGAGGGATAGCCAATACACTGGGCTGAGAATCGCATAGCATCTGGAGGATGCGCTGTTCTCGTCCGGAGCAATCTAGTACACTTCCCGCAGACAACTTTAGGAAGCCGATCTCACCAGTTTGCATGGGTAAAAGTCTCTACTCACTCCGGGGATATCAACCTTGGAGCTATTTATTGTAGACCGAACGAGTGGACGTCGACTTAAGAACTCAATGCCATCCTCAACTCTGGTGGTAGCAAATACTTGATAGGTGGAGACTGGAACGCGCACCATTGGCTATGGGGTGGACGAAGCAGCAGTATTGCACAAAAACATTATCCCTTATATCCAATCTAATGTGTTAAGGATGTAAAATGGTATTCTGTGAATAAATCTTAGCCTATAAGTTCGTTCTTAAGGTATTTCTCATTTATTTGTTATGGAGTTTGATATGTTTACTGAGTACACACATCATAATATTCACTTCCTTTCACAAACTTTGGTTTCCGACGGACATTTTTTTAAATTCAAGAAGTGGAATATAATAATAAAATTTAAAATTTTCGCTTTAAAATACTGTGTTTTTGGTTTATAGTGACAACGTTTTTTAATTTTTTTTTTTTTTGATCTAACAACTTTTTGTTTTACAATTAAGAATTTTACACCTTAAATTGATGGTAAATAATATTTGAATCGAAACCGAAAAATCAAGTATGACATTTTTAATACAATGAAATCGAAAAAGGTTTGATAACAGAACTTTAACAGAAAGAAGTTAGTAAGCTTTGGTTGAGTGCAGACGTGCTAATTATTTGCTCCAAGTTTTGTGAAGTAATTATTAATACTTATATGGACAAGTCCACTCAGGTGGCACATATTAGTGTAAGCACAATAGTGCATAATAAATTGTATGCGCCAAATATTTTTTCTCAACGTGAAACTAAAATCAACTGCTTCGACAAAATCAAGTAAGAGGGCTCTAATCGAGTAAGCTCGACTAGAAGATACCCTTAACCCTTGACCATACATACGGACAGACGGTCGGGCTGACAGACATACACATATGTAGGTGTACTTCTGTACCAATGATTGATGGTTTCATATCTCCTGTGTTTCTTAACCGATTTTAACAAAAATATTACTGATGTTCATTATTTTGTTAATATTTTCAATCCGCATTTTCAAGTTTTCGAAATTTAAGATTTTTTTGTTATCGATTACATGTGTATATCGTAAACCGGAAAAGTTATCGAAAATTAAAAAAAAAATTTTCTAGGGATTAGGAGAGCTCATATCCAAAATCTGGAGACTCTAGCTTGTGTAGTGTCTGAGATCGACGCGTTCATACATACAGACAGACGACTCGACTCGGCTGTTGATGCTGATCAAGAATATATATACTTTATGTGGTCGGAGAAGCTTCTTTCTGCCTGTTACATACATGTGCACAAAACCATTTTACCCTTATTTTTCCCATTTCATGGGTTAAGGGTATAAAAACCATTGGAACATAACGGTGCCCGCGACCGAAAAATAGCGCATCAACCACAGCCGCGATCAAAGAATTCTCGCTTTTCGTTGTGCGCTTTGTATCTTGGGGCCGCTCTGTTATGTAATGTATGAATGGATGCTTCGGCCCCACGTTGGGCGCCAAAATTTGTAATGTAAAAAAAATGAATGTGTGTACAAAAACACAAACTCGTTATACACTACCACCTAGCTTCTGGCGGTAGAGTTGTACCGAACAACCCCCGTTAGCGCCCGATAGCTTTAAAATACAAAACTGGGCTTTAACCGAATGTCACATCTAGATGGTGTAAATGTCCATGCGTACTTAAACTAGCGACTATCTTCATTTGGTTTTCTTATCAACGACTAGCAAAAACAGCCTGTGGGGGGGTTCGTTGAAGACGTCACTAAGTTAACACATGGGTTCAGGTATCCATACATCAACAAAAAAAATAAGAAAACCTAGCCAAAAGGATAGATAAAAAAAGGGCGGAGAAAAGAAGAAAAGAAAGAAGAAGCAGAAAAACAAAGTTACTATTACTCACATCAAGACTCCATATACCAATGTTTCAGCCTGCTAAGATGATGCAGCAGCTGATTCGCGTCACAACCCTACCCTACCTATGAGCCTTTCTGCGCGAGAATATTTTGAAAAGCTCCCAAATTCAGTCTACCCTTTCCTCTACTCTAAGGCAAAAAAACGGTTTTAGATCATTTTAGATAATAATACATTTCAATCCAGGCATAAACGATAACAATTCATAGTTATTTAATTAGTAGGGTAGTTCATAGAACTTTTAAACAATTTCTTTAAATCTTTAATATTGAAATTAATCTAACTTTTAAACAATGCATAAGTATGATTTCTTATTGAAATTACTTTAACTTTGAAACAATGCATAAGTATATGCTTCTTATTGAAATTACTTTAACTTTGAAACAATGCATAAGTATAGTTTTCTTATTGAAATTACTTTAACTTGGAAACAATGCATAAGTATGATTTCTTATTGAAATTACTTTAACTTTGAAACAATGCATAAGTATGATTATTCTTTATGGGCGCTTTAGGTTACATTATTGTATACGCTGTACAAATGCAGCCGGCTATGCCGTACTTACGACCTTTAAATTGTTGAATCCATCGATGTCAGCAGGCCTGTCGACGTAGATGAACTCTAAAGCTATGATGACGATAGGAAAGGTTTATGTTCAACAATGTAAATGAAAGCGCTCAGCTAGAATATACGGAATTTCATTTTTATAAGTTTAAGATTCATTACAAGTAATTCAAAATTCAATTTTATTGGTATACTACAGTAGTGATATAACTCGCTGGGCTGTTAACTCCAAATAATTCCGAGGTTGTAGTTCTCAAGGGGTGGTTTTATCCCTTTGTATTTCCCGGGAGTTCCAGGTAAAGATTAGCATTTCCTCCGAACCGAACCGAACAGTGGTCATAAGGCCTAGTGCAGTCTGATGCGGTGCCTATGCGATTATTGGGTCAACACTGAGCAGAATGGGCAGGGTATTGGTCGTCGTTAGTAGACGTAATTTGAGGCCTTTTAATATTTCACTTAATTTGGAATTGATGTTTTGCCAATTTCCAACGACATCATTTCTTGTGTCGCCGTACTCTGCACAAATGCTACACCTTTGGTCACACATAGACACGCACTTTTCAGATTTGCACACCCATATATATTGACACACGTTGGATCACAGTTGCCGCAAACATCAGGAAAATCCCCGCCGGGTCGAGTGAAGCTCTCCTGGTACCTCCTGTTGCCAGTCGTAGTTTTCGAAAAATCGTCCGGATGTCTCAGATAATTTCAGATTAACTTTTAGGGTCACGTGGGCCAAGTTATAGTAAGGTGACGTTAAAAAAATGCAGCGCACGCCAATAGTACGTCTTTTTGCCTTCACATGCAAACTAAGAAGAACTCTATGCTGAGAGCGCAATCGCCAACAGCCTAAATATTCTTGAGCTTTTTTAAACGAAAGTTTATGCGCATGAGCAGCGCTGAATGACCGCAAGCCTAAAGCCGCTGCATCGCTGCGCTCTTGAGAGAACGAGAACTATAATGAGTGCAAGCTTTCTCCGCTGCTCAAGCTCAGCTTACATGCAAGATAAGCAGCTACCGAAACCCGGTACCTAAATATATGCGCGTTGCTATCTATCAACAAACCTACAACGTACATATTTAATATTCCGTTCCTCCTCATTAGTAATCTGCATAAAGTTTACATTCATTATTCACATAATTTAGTTGTGCAAAATGCGTACACTACAACCACTGTCTAATTTGAAGGACTTTCCTGCGCGAATTAGACAGAAATTCCTAAAATGTTCGTCAAGGTTTATTGTTATGGACGAATGTCCTTAGCATGAAATGTTCCAACCAGTTTTCCTTGAAGGTCTTCTAGCACATAATAAGAGCTTCCCATTTTCTCGCGGACACGAGCTTTGATAAACGATGGACAAAGCTTAGCATTTATACCTTCTGCAAAATTGCTTTTAATAAAATTACGCCGAAAAACTTCTTGATTCACCCTAAAATTTACATTGCGTGTCCTTAAGTTGTAACTTTTTACTTGCTTCTCATAAGCGTTCGTCATATTTTTACGTAAGGCTTTTCGTAATAAATCAAGTTGATCATCTCGTTTAAGAGGATTACCTGACTCAGTTAACAAGTTCACATTCTTAAGCAACTTGAAATCGGAGGCATGAGTAATCATGTTAAAACCAAATAAGGCATGATATGGGGAACATCCGATACTCTGATGCACTGAATTTCGAAGCGCACAGCTAATTCCGTGAATATGCTGATCCCACTCTCTCTGATCTGAATTTAAGTAGGCTCGAACTGCCGAAACAATGGATCTATTCACTCGTTCTGAAGCGTTTGATTGTGGCGAATATAAAGCTGTATGCATATGCTTTATGCCAAAAGAGGTGAGGAACGCTTTGAACTCGCTAGCTTTAAACTGTGAGCCATTGTCACTAATAAGTAGTTCAGGAACTCCGTACGTAAAGAAAATGTGGTCTTGTAAAAATTGTTGCACTGCTCTCGCAGTAAATTTTTTTAACCAACAAAGCCAATGAAACTTCGAAAAATGGTCTAAAACAATAAGAATGCCAATATAACCTTGCTTACTTCTAGGATATGGACCGAGAATATCCACATAAATTCGCTGAAAGGGACGATGCGATTCTGCTTTTTGACCCATCGGAGGTTTTAGAGTCCTATTCGGCGCTTTAGTAGTTTTGCAAATCTCACAGTTTCGAACGAATTCACGCACTTGAGTTACCATTCCGGGCCAGTAAAACTGCCTGCGAATAATCTCAAGGGTTTTGCTCATGCCGCCATGTGCCGCTATGACAACATCGTGTGCACGTCTAATAACAGATTCGGTCAAGCCTTTTGGAACCCAAAGTTTCCACATCTGAACCTTAGCCTCTTCTGAACCATCGTCATGTTCTGTGCGAATATAAATAAGGTTATCAGAAATCTTTATATCCGGATACGAGCTTTCGTTTTCTAAAACTTGTACTTTAAGATTCTGGTACTCAATATCCTTAAAACATGAAGAACTTAGGTCAATCTCTGGACCATACGACTCTATTGCTGCCATTTCTTCAGCATATATTCGAGACAAAGCATCAGGCACTACATTATCTCGCCCTCTGCGATGACTAACAGCGAATTTGTATCCCTGAAGTTGCATTGCCCATCTCGCTAATCGCCCTTCAAGGTTTGCTTGTTTCATAAGCCATGCCAAACTTGAATGATCTGTAATCACTTCAAAGTCATGCAATTCTAAATAGCATCGAAATCGTTCGATTCCTAATACTACTGCTAAACACTCCCTTTCAGTAACGCTATAATTGCGCTGTGCTGAATTTAATTTCTTTGACATGTATGCCACTGGTTTTTCTTCCCCTTTTTCATTCAACTGCACAAGCACTGCTCCAACGCCGTAATTGCTTGCATCGCAGTGAAGGAAGAATTTCTGACTAAAATCAGGATTTTGTAGAACAGGTACTGAGGTCAGTAAATCTTTCAGTTGTACAAAAGCTTTTTGCGCACTATCTGTCCATACAAACTTAGTTTTACCCGATAGTAGATCGGTTATAGGCGTGGTGATTTCCGCAAAATTTGAAATAAACCGTCTATACCACCCTGCTAAACCTAAAAATCCCCGAGTCTGCTTCAGAGTCTTTGGTACAGGCCAATTAAGGATTGATTCAATCTTGCTCGGATCAGTAGCAATTCCGCCTTTTCCGACTATATATCCTAAATATCTTATTTCCGTGACACAAAACTTACTTTTGCTTAGATTAAGCGTAAGATTTGCGTTACGAAATCGCTCTGCCAATCGCATTAAAATCCTTATATGTGAGTCAAAGTCTGCCGACACTACACATAAGTCATCAAGGTATCCAAAACAGCAATGTTTCAACTCAGGCGGAATAACTTCATCCATAAGCCTGCACATTGTCTGTGGAGCATTGCACAGACCGAAAGGCATCACCGTAAATTGATATAACGGACGTCCCGGTACTGTAAATGCTGTCACACTTTTTGATGTTTCTGACAACGCTATTTGCCAATAAGCATCTTTCAAATCGATTTTCGATATGATATTTGCCTTTGGTAAACTCGCAAACATGCCTTCAATACTCGGTAATGGATATGCGTCCTTCTTAGTACAATCATTAAGCTTTCGCGCATCCAAACATAATCGAACCTTGCCAGGTTTTACCACAAGCCTCATCGGAGAGCTCCATGGACTACTGGACTTTTCAATCACTCCTAATTCAATCATTCTATCTATTTCCGTGTACATCAGTTTTTCTACAGCTGGTGACACGGGGTAAAATCTTTGCTTAATCGGTTTGGCCTCACCAACATCAATATGATGCTCAAGCAACGTAGTTTTTTTCAAGCCTTGCTTTTCAAAAGAGGGAAATAGCGAAATCACTGCATTCAACTGACTTTGTTGCATTTCATTCAATGAATAAGCATTATTATCTTCTGTACTGTCTTCTGATATTTGTTCAGCCTCTAAACAGGAAATAAGGCTGGGTGCTAACTGAAACTCTTTCCAAAAATCCACACCTAAAATAAGACGCTTTGCAATTGAAGGTATAATAAAAAGTTTAATGGAACGAATAATATTTTTATATTTAACTTTAACATTTAAATAGCCAATTACTGAATGCGAACGACCATCAGCCGTGTTTACATGTGAAGCAATACGATGATACTGGGGATATTTGGTCCAATCTTCTGCAGCTAAGGTCGAACCCATGCAACTGAGATTTGCACCTGTATCTAATAAACCTTGCTCAACGAAATTTAAAAAAGACACCTCCACATAAAAACGTCCATCAGATTGCTGATTAACTATGCTTGAGATAAGCTGGCGCTTTGTTTGTCGCACGTTTCTCCAAAAGTTACGTATCCGTAGTGTCGAACGTTTCGGACAACTGCGTGAATAACTACTGCTGGACCCGAATATACGAGCTTTGGCTGCGAGATAGTTCTTTAGTCGTTCATGATATGGCCTAATTGGATACAAGAAAGGACAATCTGCCTCCTTTCCTGCTAAAGATAATTTTTTTGTCACCTCTGGTAAAATGGTAGCTTTCAGAGAAACCTCTGAGCTAGCCGGTAAATAAGTATTTGATAGATTTATTGAGTTTGCGGGGCCATTCGAGCATTGCTGTTGAATGGACCCGTTTTCCCGTTTTCCGATTTCCTAGCGTGACACACTGTGCATTGTGGTTTGTAAACATTCTTGGCTCCACAGCCATAACAAAATGTATTCCTTTTTTGTATACACATATCCCACCCATGTCCTTCGGTGTCACAGTTCCAGCAGCGATATACCTTAGGTGGTGCTTGCACTGCCTCAATGGACATCTGGTCCTGATCTACTTCAGAGCTAGGATCCGTTTCATCCACTGCCGAGATGTTTCGCCTAACGCCAAGTTGATTAACTTGTGGTTTCATCATGCGTTTAGCTGTAACCTCTCTTAATAAATTTTCACGCATTTGTACCAATTTGCGTAAATGAGCTATTGAATGTATGGGTACATACAACAGTTCATGACGAATGTCTGGTAATAAATTTCGCATCAGCATCTCTATAAATTGTTCCTCCGGAATGGAAGTAGACATTCTTGCTAAGAGAATCATAATCTCATCATAGAAAGTCTCAAAAGATTCCCCTGGCTTTTGCTTGCGCCCGCGGATATCTTCCAAAATCTCCGAGTCATTTCTGTAGTCTTTATACTGGTACTTTAGAGCAGCGCAAAAGTCTGACCAAACAATGCGAGAACACTCTTTGCGATACCTCCAGTACCACTCCCTAGCCTTTCCTACTAGCAAAATGTGTAAGTTCTTACAGACTGCCTCAAAATCATTATTCAAGCTGTCTTCAGTCAGAGTTCGAATACGATAAATAAATTCTTCGACTGTGACTCCCTTGGTTGATCCGTCAAATTTAATGTTCCAGCTATGAATCTGCTGAGTTATCTTTTCGCGGTTAATCCACACTGGAAAGCGTTCGAGATCCGATGAACCCCGGCTATTTCGGTTTAGATTCACCCGATCGCTAAGATCCGCTGAGTTATTATGTAAGTTCATATTGGACAGTTGCCGTGAGACAATCTGCTCTATTTGAGAAAAAATTCTGTTGTAGTCGATGTCTCTTAAAACACCTCCTTGACCATTTCCTGATACTAAACGCTTTCGTGTTTCGCTTTGTATAGTATTTCTGCCTCTGGCTGGTCTACCTGGCTTTCGATTAGATTGCTCTAAAGGTTGCGTATTTGTCGTTTCTAAATCCACAGTGTTAGTCTCCTTTCGTTGTTGCTTTCTCTGTGTTTGTTGTCTAGTGCCGTGCACTTTAGGCATAGTACCCGTGGGAACTTGAGCCTCTGAGATCTCTGGTGCTATCATAACTTGTTTTAGCTCACGAGCATGTACAAGCTTTTTACACTCTGGACACTCTTTGAATTCGTCTACCCAATCGGAAATACAGTTTTCGTGATAACGGTGCTGACAGGAAGTTGAAAAAATTCGAACTGTGGAGCTTTCTCCTAATAATGGTTTTTGACAAATTTTACAAGTAGCTTCCGCTAGTGCGGCATTTGCCAATTCCATTTGCAAGTTTTCAATGCTGTGGTGTACAGCCATTTCTACCTTATTGACTTTAAATGTTTTTTTTTTTTTTTTTTTATTAATTTATTTTTTTCCTTAAAGTTTTACCTTAAAGTTTTGATTCGAGGGTAAATTCGATGCAATGGATTTAATTTGGTTGTCTGATTGGTGATAGTAAAATAATTTTTAGAATAATTGTACGTTAGTTAATTGAATATTGCCCATCCTTAGAATTCGGTTCCTACTTCTGCTTAAAATATATATTCAAAAGTGGTCATCTTACTTGACAAATCCACTGAAAAATTGAAGGAGAAGAAATCTAGAAGAAATCTACTTTGAATTAGCGGTCGATACCTGGGTTAACCTCAGGGTCGAAACTCCAGCAGTATTCATAGAAGATTCATGGTGAACTAATCAAAATTGAAGAAGAGAAAAAAAGACGGACTGAGTCTTCAGTTTGCTCCGGCCCCACGTTGGGCGCCAAAATTTGTAATGTATGAATGGATGCTTCGGCCCCACGTTGGGCGCCAAAATTTGTAATGTAAAAAAAATGGATGTGTGTACAAAAACACAAACTCGTTATACACTACCACCTAGCTTCTGGCGGTAGAGTTGTACCGAACAACCCCCGTTAGCGCCCGATAGCTTTAAAATACAAAACTGGGCTTTAACCGAATGTCACATCTAGATGGTGTAAATGTCCATGCGTACTTAAACTAGCGACTATCTTCATTTGGTTTTCTTATCAACGACTAGCAAAAACAGCCTGTGGGGGGGTTCGTTGAAGACGTCACTAAGTTAACACATGGGTTCAGGTATCCATACATCAACAAAAAAAATAAGAAAACCTAGCCAAAAGGATAGATAAAAAAAGGGCGGAGAAAAGAAGAAAAGAAAGAAGAAGCAGAAAAACAAAGTTACTATTACTCACATCAAGACTCCATATACCAATGTTTCAGCCTGCTAAGATGATGCAGCAGCTGATTCGCGTCACAACCCTACCCTACCTATGAGCCTTTCTGCGCGAGAATATTTTGAAAAGCTCCCAAATTCAGTCTACCCTTTCCTCTACTCTAAGGCAAAAAAACGGTTTTAGATCATTTTAGATAATAATACATTTCAATCCAGGCATAAACGATAACAATTCATAGTTAAATTTATTAGTAGGGTAGTTCATAGAACTTTTAAACAATTCATATTTATCTTTAATATTGAAATTAATCTAACTTTTAAACAATGCATAAGTATGATTTCTTATTGAAATTACTTTAACTTTGAAACAATGCATAAGTATATGCTTCTTATTGAAATTACTTTAACTTTGAAACAATGCATAAGTATAGTTTTCTTATTGAAATTACTTTAACTTGGAAACAATGCATAAGTATGATTTCTTATTGAAATTACTTTAACTTTGAAACAATGCATAAGTATGATTATTCTTTATGGGCGCTTTAGGTTACATTATTGTATACGCTGTACAAATGCAGCCGGCTATGCCGTACTTACGACCTTTAAATTGTTGAATCCATCGATGTCAGCAGGCCTGTCGACGTAGATGAACTCTAAAGCTATGATGACGATAGGAAAGGTTTATGTTCAACAATGTAAATGAAAGCGCTCAGCTAGAATATACGGAATTTCATTTTTATAAGTTTAAGATTCATTACAAGTAATTCAAAATTCAATTTTATTGGTATACTACAGTAGTGATATAACTCGCTGGGCTGTTAACTCCAAATAATTCCGAGGTTGTAGTTCTCAAGGGGTGGTTTTATCCCTTTGTTTTTCCCGGGAGTTCCAGGTAAAGATTAGCATTTCCTCCGAACCGAACCGAACAGTGGTCATAAGGCCTAGTGCAGTCTGATGCGGTGCCTATGCGATTATTGGGTCAACACTGAGCAGAATGGGCAGGGTAATGGTCGTCGTTAGTAGACGTAATTTGAGGCCTTTTAATATTTCACTTAATTTGGAATTGATGTTTTGCCAATTTCCAACGACATCATTTCTTGTGTCGCCGTACTCTGCACAAATGCTACACCTTTGGTCACACATAGACACGCACTTTTCAGATTTTCACACCCATATATATTGACACACGTTGGATCACAGTTGCCGCAAACATCAGGAAAATCCCCGCCGGGTCGAGTGAAGCTCTCCTGGTACCTCCTGTTGCCAGTCGTAGTTTTCGAAAAATCGTCCGGATGTCTCAGATAATTGCAGATTAACTTTTAGGGTCACGTGGACCAAGTTATAGTGAGGTGACGTTAAAAAAATGCACCGCACGCCAATAGTACGTCTTTTTGCCTTCACATGCAAACTAAGAAGAACTCTATGCTGAGAGCGCAATCGCCAACAGCCTAAATATTCTTGAGCTTTTTTAAACGAAAGTTTATGCGCATGAGCAGCGCTGAATGACCGCAAGCCTAAAGCCGCTGCATCGCTGCGCTCTTGAGAGAACGAGAACTATAATGAGTGCAAGCTTTCTCCGCTGCCTCGGTAAGCTTTTGAGCGTACGCATGCAAGCTCAGCTTACATGCAAGATAAGCAGCTACCGAAACCCGGTACCTAAATATATGCGCGTTGCTATCTATCAACAAACCTACAACGTACATATTTAATATTCCGTTCCTCCTCATTAGTAATCTGCATAAAGTTTACATTCATTATTCACATAATTTAGTTGTGCAAAATGCGTACACTACAGTTACTGCGACGCGACAGAGGGCCATAAACATTGACTGCGCGCACTCGACAGCCGGCTAAGCAACTGCTGATGAAACTGCACTGTAAAGTGTTATTGTCATTGCTCGTGTGTGTGTCTTGCTTTGGCACCCAATGACAGAAAATAACACAAAACAACTGGCAGATATTGCTAAAAAATACTCGATGACCATCACCCCTCTAAGCGACGATAATGCTGCAGTTGCTGCTAAGCAACACTCTGCATTGATACGAAACCGTACAACGAATCCTGAAAACCACTCGAAAATGATCCAGTCCCCCCAGACGATCATGACGCTTCTGCAGCTCGCATGATTGCATCACAAACAAACAAAAGGAAAGTGCATGGCAATTAATCACCGCTAGCGTCACGCTGCAAACTGAATAAACAAGACGGCGAATCCAGCAATAGATTTTCACTGCTGGCGCAAGTAGATGCTGACGGTACGGTGACTGATGACGCCTCCGAAACCGACGAAACCAAAGACAAGCTGAACCAGACACCTATGGACTTCGGGCCATCTACTGCTGCCCAAGCAGCCGCTAAAAGAAAGCCAAATGCCACCACCAGCGCAACTAAAGCTGGAGATAAGAAGCTCCCTCCCATAGTACTGAACGACATTGATAACATCCATGTCGTATGGACGCTACTGGCAAATTTTTTTGACAAAAACAACTTAACGATCAAATCAGGTATGGGTCGAACATTGAGGCTCCTTGCCAACAATGCGCCCAGCTACAGAGCGATCATACGTAGAGTGGATGACTATAAAATTGAGTACTTCTCTTACCAATTAAGAGAAGAGAAGCCCTTCCGCATAGTAATCAAGGGAAAGGGAGAAATCATAGAGGACCTAAAAAAAAAAGGACACACTGCTCTACACGTCCACAACTCTAAGAGAAAAGGCACTAGTGAACCTATGAACCTGCACTTTTTGAACTTACAACAGCTTACTGCAAAAAATAGCATAAATGCGTTAAATGCGGCGATAACCACAAGTCTGCTGACTGCGTCAGGTCTAAGGGTGTCTCAGCTACATGCGTGCACTGTAGTGGTAGCCACCCGGCGAACTACAAGAGATGCCTACGGTACAGTGAATATTTAAGGAGAGCGGGAGACCCAAAAGCCGTTACCACCAGCGCCCCGGCAGCAAAGAACAAAAACAAACATCTCGCCCAATACTGTTGGCTGATATGCAGCATTAAATGCTAACGCTCTTGACCGCGTTTCTCTCAAGATAAATTCAAATTTAAAGATCCTTATCTGAAAAGCCAATGGCATCACCGGAAAAGTATTAGAGCTAGAAGCGGTAGTACAAAAATATGATATGAATGACAGGTCATTCTTTTGTCTGAAACCAGGAAGAATGGCCCAACCTTTCCAAGGATGTTTGTTTTCGAGGGATAGCCAATACACTGGGCTGAGAATCGCATAGCAGCTGGAGGATGCGCTGTTCTCGTCCGGAGCAATCTAGTACACTTCCCGCAGACAACTTTAGGAAGCCGATCTCACCAGTTTGCATGGGTAAAAGTCTCTACTCACTCCGGGGATATCAACCTTGGAGCTATTTATTGTAGACCGAACGAGTGGACGTCGACTTAAGAACTCAATGCCATCCTCAACTCTGGTGGAAGCAAATACTTGATAGGTGGAGACTGGAACGCGCACCATTGGCTATGGGGTGGACGAAGCAGCAGTATTGCACAAAAACATTATCCCTTATATCCAATATAATGTGTTAAGGATGTAAAATGGTATTCTGTGAATAAATCTTAGCCTATAAGTTCGTTCTTAAGGTATTTCTCATTTATTTGTTATGGAGTTTGATATGTTTACTGAGTACACACATCATAATATTCACTTCCTTTCACAAACTTTGGTTTCCGACGGACATTTTTTTAAATTCAAGAAGTGGAATATAATAATAAAATTTAAAATTTTCGCTTTAAAATACTGTGTTTTTGGTTTATAGTGACAACGTTTTTTAATTTTTTTTTTTTTTGATCTAACAACTTTTTGTTTTACAATTAAGAATTTTACACCTTAAATTGATGGTAAATAATATTTGAATCGAAACCGAAAAATCAAGTATGACATTTTTAATACAATGAAATCGAAAAAGGTTTGATAACAGAACTTTAACAGAAAGAAGTTAATAAGCTTTGATTGAGTGCAGACGTGCTAATTATTTGCTCCAAGTTTTGTGAAGTAATTATTAATACTTATATGGACAAGTCCACTCAGGTGGCAAATATTAGTGTAAGCACAATAGTGCATAATAAATTGTATGCGCCAAATATTTTTTCTCAACGTGAAACTAAAATCAACTGCTTCGACAAAATCAAGTAAGAGGGCTCTAATCGAGTAAGCTCGACTAGAAGATACCCTTAACCCTTGACCATACATACGGACAGACGGTCGGGCTGACAGACATACACATATGTAGGTGTACTTCTGTACCAATGATTGATGGTTTCATATCTCCTGTGTTTCTTAACCGATTTTAACAAAAATATTACTGATGTTCATTATTTTGTTAATATTTTCAATCCGTATTTTCAAGTTCTCGAAATTTAAGATTTTTTTTGTTATCGATTACATGTGTATATCGTAAACCGGAAAAGTTATCGAAAATTAAAAAAAAAATTTTCTAGGGATTAGGAGAGCTCATATCCAAAATCTGGAGACTCTAGCTTGTGTAGTGTCTGAGATCGACGCGTTCATACATACAGACAGACGACTCGACTCGGCTGTTGATGCTGATCAAGAATATATATACTTTATGGGGTCGGAGAAGCTTCTTTCTGCCTGTTACATACATGTGCACAAAACCATTTTACCCTTATTTTTCCCATTTCATGGGTTAAGGGTATAAAAAGCATTGGAACATAACGGTGCCCGCGACCGAAAAATAGCGCATCAACCACAGCCGCGATCAAAGAATTCTCGCTTTTCGTTGTGCGCTTTGTATTTGGGGCCGCTCTGTTACTGCGACGCGACAGAGGGCCATAAACATTGACTGCGCGCACTCGACAGCCGGCTAAGCAACTGCTGATGAAACTGCACTGTAAAGTGTTATTGTCATTGCTCGTGTGTGTGTCTTGCTTTGGCACCCAATGACAGAAAATAACACAAAACAACTGGCAGATATTGCTAAAAAATACTCGATGACCATCACCCCTCTAAGCGACGATAATGCTGCAGTTGCTGCTAAGCAACACTCTGCATTGATACGAAACCGTACAACGAATCCTGAAAACCACTCGAAAATGATCCAGTCCCCCCAGACGATCATGACGCTTCTGCAGCTCGCATGATTGCATCACAAACAAACAAAAGGAAAGTGCATGGCAATTAATCACCGCTAGCGTCACGCTGCAAACTGAATAAACAAGACGGCGAATCCAGCAATAGATTTTCACTGCTGGCGCAAGTAGATGCTGACGGTACGGTGACTGATGACGCCTCCGAAACCGACGAAACCAAAGACAAGCTGAACCAGACACCTATGGACTTCGGGCCATCTACTGCTGCCCAAGCAGCCGCTAAAAGAAAGCCAAATGCCACCACCAGCGCAACTAAAGCTGGAGATAAGAAGCTCCCTCCCATAGTACTGAACGACATTGATAACATCCATGTCGTATGGACGCTACTGGCAAATTTTGTTGACAAAAACAACTTAACGATCAAATCAGGTATGGGTCGAACATTGAGGCTCCTTGCCAACAATGCGCCCAGCTACAGAGCGATCATACGTAGAGTGGATGACTATAAAATTGAGTACTTCTCTTACCAATTAAGAGAAGAGAAGCCCTTCCGCATAGTAATCAAGGGAAAGGGAGAAATCATAGAGGACCTAAAAAAAAAAGGACACACTGCTCTACACGTCCACAACTCTAAGAGAAAATGCACTAGTGAACCTATGAACCTGCACTTTTTGAACTTACAACAGCTTACTGCAAAAAATAGCATAAATGCGTTAAATGCGGCGATAACCACAAGTCTGCTGACTGCGTCAGGTCTAAGGGTGTCTCAGCTACATGCGTGCACTGTAGTGGTAGCCACCCGGCGAACTACAAGAGATGCCTACGGTACAGTGAATATTTAAGGAGAGCGGGAGACCCAAAAGCCGTTACCACCAGCGCCCCGGCAGCAAAGAACAAAAACAAACATCTCGCCCAATACTGTTGGCTGATATGCAGCATTAAATGCTAACGCTCTTGACCGCGTTTCTCTCAAGATAAATTCAAATTTAAAGATCCTTATCTGAAAAGCCAATGGCATCACCGGAAAAGTATTAGAGCTAGAAGCGGTAGTACAAAAATATGATATGAATGACAGGTCATTCTTTTGTCTGAAACCAGGAAGAATGGCCCAACCTTTCCAAGGATGTTTGTTTTCGAGGGATAGCCAATACACTGGGCTGAGAATCGCATAGCAGCTGGAGGATGCGCTGTTCTCGTCCGGAGCAATCTAGTACACTTCCCGCAGACAACTTTAGGAAGCCGATCTCACCAGTTTGCATGGGTAAAAGTCTCTACTCACTCCGGGGATATCAACCTTGGAGCTATTTATTGTAGACCGAACGAGTGGACGTCGACTTAAGAACTCAATGCCATCCTCAACTCTGGTGGAAGCAAATACTTGATAGGTGGAGACTGGAACGCGCACCATTGGCTATGGGGTGGACGAAGCAGCAACGCACGAGGCCGTCAAAGTGCCGAGTGGCTGGTACAACGCCCAGATAAAGATACCCACACGGAGCAAGAGGCAGCCCTTCCTGCATAGACTTCGCCATCTATCAAGGAATTCCCGAACAGCGTCTTTCAATGCATGCGACTGGGACCTCCCTAGTGACCACCTTGCTCTGATAGTCACGCTTTAAAGCACGGCAAGAATAATATTCGGTACACATATGCTCATCAATGCCCGCACTGACACTACTGACAACATTTTGCCATTGGAGATAACTAACTTGCTCAGGTACAAGAGAAGATGCTGGCGAAGGTATCACACAACGCATAGCCCACTGGATAAAACGGAATGGCATAGATCAGAAAGGAAGTTAAAAGAGGCACTTCGAAGGTGGAAAAGTGAATCTATTACTAGGCGACTCGAGAGTATGGATTGCACCCGAGAAGTGGGATACTCTCTCTGGCGCGCCACACGTAACCTTAAGCGTCAACCCTGGAGAACTATGCCGCTCCAACTCACTGACAACAGGCACTGTCATTCGGACGACGAACAAGCATTTGCCAATCACCTGGAAGAACGCTTCAATCGTTGATCTTCAACGCTATGCTAAGGACGCAGCATTTCCCTGCTCAATGGAAGTTAGCGAGGATCCATATGATCCACAAGTCGGGCAAGCCGGAAGATGACCCAGAGTCATATCGACCGATCAGTCTCCTGCCTTTATTATCGAAGGTGTGGGAGAAACTGATTGTTGCTCGACTTGCAAGGCTTATGGATAGTGTGGCCATCCTTCCTGACCACCAATTTGGGTTCAGGGGAGGGCATGGTGCAATTGAACAGGTCCATTGGGTGGTTACTCAAAGCATACAACGACAAGGACTACTGCTTCGGTTTTTTTGGTCGACGTTAAGCAGGCTTTCGATCGCGTTTGGAACAGGGGACTACTGCAAAAACATAAAAACTAGGCTTCCTTCTCCTTCCTTCTCCGTACACTGCCGCTGCTAACGGGCAATATATAGCGCCGTGGTTGCCCCGACTTGGAGATATCTAATCCAGATCTGGGGTATTGCGTCCTGCACGAGCCGAAGGCGTATTCAGACGCTCCAGAACTTGGCCTTGCGCTGGTACGTCCGAAACTCGACCTGGTACGTCAGAATGGAAACCATAGACTACCAGGTTGAGACTTACTCCATCAGATATAATGAACGTTTGCAGCGACACCGGAGCTGGCTGGCCAGTGAGCTTGCGGGTAGACGGGTTATTAGAAGAATAAAACGCAAAAGTTTCAATGAACTCCTCCCGTAGAGGAGGCAAGAACAAACTCGAGAAAGAGTGCAGCTGAAGACGCCTGGAGCCAACCAGCGTGGAGATTTATTTATGTATGAATGTGTGGTGTCAAAAAAATTTTAAATTTTTTATTCCTTTACAATAAATTTATTAAAAGAACTTTATCATTTAAAAATATTATCATTTATACACAATTTAAGTGACTTGATCTTTGTAACCTCTTTGTTATCAAGAGCTTAACCACCCAAAGAATCTCAGCTCATAGACAGTTGTTATAAAAGGCTTCAATATTTGAGCCAATCTCTTTTCAATTTTACTGACTGTTCAATATGCACTGTCACAAATTTCACACAAATTTTTTGAATATCAAAAACTCTATTAACATACGTTTCACACAAAACAAAAACAATTTCAACTTCAATTCGATTTTGATTTAAATATTATTATTGTTTTAATTATTTATTATCGTAATCGAGGGGTTGCCATTTAATTTTGATTGTTTCACTTCGAACGAGAAGCGAGAACTGATTTCATTTCATTTCCAGCAACACAGTTGTGCCTATGAAAAGGCATAGGCTACTGTGATGCTGGAAGAAATCATTAAAATTAAAATTACGAAGAATAATTTCTATATGTTAAGGCCAAATATTTAAGATTAAAGCTGTTCTTTCCTAATTCAAATATGCAACATTAAAAAACTAATATTTTAATCCAATGTCTTACAATTTGTGTTGAATTTAAAATTAAATATGTTTCATATACAACAGTAAATATTTTCCCTTGTAATTTTGCTGCAGTCGTCGTCAACACTTGTTGCGCTTCGCTATATTTTCGTGTTTTGTGCACATTTTATCATTTTTTAATTCCCCTAACTTTGTGCATTAAAAGTGTTTGTGACTTTGTGTTTCGAAGGTTGTGTAAGCACAGAGAAAACATTAAAATTAATAATATATTTGCACTTTTAGAGCGAAAATGAAAAAAAAATAACAACAATCTGCAGTACGAGCATTCTGCAATACTCAGTTTGCTCGTCGACCTTTTTTTTGTTGCATTTGTGCTTTTACTCTCGCGCTCATTTATATTTTCTGCGGTGTTGCTTGTGCTCCAAGTGCAAACAACCGTTTTAATCTTCCGCGATTAGCTAATTCCGTTGTTGTTGCGTTTTCGGCCATCGCGCTCTCGTCGTTACGTTTTGTTTTGTCTTGTAAGTAGCAATTGTTGTGTAGTCAACTTGTAAACAGCTAGTTTAGAGTGGACCCAACTTTTTTATACTTTCATAAAAACTATTTTAATTTAAAAATTTTTCAATTTCTAAAACTATCTGCTTGTGATTATCTTATCACAAATATTTAATTAACTATATTATTTTTAAAGTTCATTTTCGTTTATCTTTGTATTATGTCTATCTGCTGTTCTAGAAACTGCCAGGTTCGATCCAATACTAAAATGGGCATTATTGGCTGTTGGATGTGTCCAAATGTGGCTCATGAAAAAAGGGCTGGATTAACCAGCAGAATAACTGACCAATAACCAATACTAATCTTGAGTGGTCTTGTTGGTCATGCTTGGAACGAAAAAAAGGATTCTGGGCTTTGATGGGATTTTCGGCCAGCTTAAAAAACTGTGTGAAAATTTCTCAGCGGTTGAGAAGAATCTCAATGGGAAAAATCTTACGCATGAATCTCCCAGACATAAAAGGCTCAATGTTGTGTTGTCGTTGGATCAAAATATGTCTGAACTCGTTCTAAGCAAAGTTGATCCAATAAATATAAGTACTTTAAAATCAGCTTCGGTCCCTCCTCTAAATTCAGTCGAGATGCAAAGTGAAAATAAAATTTCTCCCATGGAAGTTGTATGTTCTTAGCTGTGAAGTTCAATCTAACAGATACTGTATCTATAGAAAAGACCGTACTCTTCGACGTGGTGGAGGGGTGCTAATTGTTGTTGAAGTAGATTATTCTTCGGAGACAGTAATAGTAGGTGTCTCTATGGATATAGAGTATGTTGCTGTAAGATTAAATATTAATGGTTTTGGTATTTTTATAACTTGCTCCCATATACTCTCTTCCGCTGATAACTTTATTTACAATGCTCATTTTTCAGCTATATTGTCTGTTTCTTGCATGATTTCTGATCGTGATATCCTTGTAGTACTTGGTGATTTCAATATTGCCGAAGCTACGTGGATTTCTTGTAACGACACTGGCGCCCTGACCCCTCAGCACAAAATGAATTTTTGATTAATTTACTTGGTGTTTCATTGAGTCAAATCAATGACATTCCAAACTCTCTTAATAAAATGCTTGATCTGGTTTTTGTTTTGGATCCATCCTCCTCATCCATTACCCGATCACAACCAATATCTTATCCACAAGATTTATACCACCCAACGTTGGAGGTGTCGATCACTTTACCCTGCCCGGTGATATAACCCAGTAGAAAACCGTTAAACCAACTTCGACAGTTTCGGAAAACCGATTTTGCAAAACTTACTAGGCTTTTATTCCTGAAGGACTGGTCTCTCCTCTGCGGGCCTGACAATTTGGATGTGGCAATCAGTATTTTTTATAAAACTTTAAATTCATTATAGATTTATGTATCCCTTATGAAGAGCCAAACTTATTCTTTGGATTAAAGATTATTTAACCTTTATAATTCAGAGGGTAGTTTTTCATGGCTCAGTTTCTAAAGCGGTTCAGGTCACTTCTGGTGTTCCTCAAGGAAGTCACCTTGGACCGATATTATTTACACTTTTTATAAACGACCTTCTATCCGTAATAAATCACAGTCGGGTGTTGATGTATGCTGATGATTTAAAATAATGCATGTCGGCTGCAACTCTTCTGTCTGATCATAAACTACAAAGTGACTTAGATAATTTTCAAACTTTTCAAAAGCGCTACTTAACAAAAACTTTGTATGTGTCTCTTGTGCGACCGATTCTCGAATATGGATATTGTATATGCTATCTGTGATGAACGGTGTAGGGACAGAAACTAATAATTAAGAGTATAATGTAAAGTTTTAAAGTTCGCGCACTTTGACAGTGCACAATGAGTGTAAATACATTTACATGCTCATCTGTCATTACACTGGTGAATGGCAACATTGGGGGATCAGCACGATAGTGAGCGCTGCATGCACAGCAACTCTGCGTAAGCTCGGCCAATTATGGTGTCTGTGGATTGGAATTGCACCTATAAAAGGCAATGCAAAATTGCACACGTTCTTTTATTAATACTCGAGACCTTGCATTAACCTTCAAATTACCGCGTGGCCTAGAAAATTCAAAGTATACCTGAGGGCAAATTGGTGCAGTGGAAGAGCGCAACATTTAACTGGCTCCGCTGAAGGCATAATCGGATCGTGTTGAGATTTAATACGATTTGGCAGTCAAGTGCAAATCCCGCGCTATTTAAACAATTGGATAATCACAACCGGCTTATTGCGGACACGATTAGATTCGCTACAACCCCAAAATCACTGGTGCGAGAAAATACAAGTCCTTTGCTAAGATCAGCCAGTTCAGCTGGTTTGCATATATGAGAGGAAAAGGAAGGAATCCAAAATCACTGGGAAATACAGGTTCAGTTCTGTGAGCATTCCGCTATAATTCTGGAACAAAGTCTGCCACATTTCGAAAGTACCTGTGCGCGACTTCGAAAAAAATGGATTTTTATAATCGCACAATTGCAACAAGTCGAAGGTCTTCAACTATGCTGTAAACAAGTGGGTGAGTCAAAAAAAAAAAAAGGAAAAAAAACGAAATTTTTGTGAGTGCAAAAAATGTAATATTTTTTTGATCAGTATTAAGCCAAACTAAATTTAAATCCGATGTAAGAAATGAAAGAAACATAGAAAAGAAAAAATATGCATTGTGAACAGCGTGAGCGAATGGTAGTGTAGTTTTTTTGTTGAAACAAATATTAATGTTAGGGCCCCTATAATTTAAGTGAATTTCAGAAAGAAAAAAATTGAATTTTTGTATAGGACCAAGTGGGTCAAATGAAGGTGCGGGAAAAAAAATTAAAATAATTGTAATTTATAAAAATAAAAACATAGTTTCTTTGCAAGTAAATTTATTGTGTAGTTCGGTTTGGGAGTTTTCAGAACAGGTTGCATAAGAAAGCTCAAGGTAGGGTGGGTGAAGAGCCATACTGCACTAACAACAGTTCGAACAGCAAGTTTTTTTGTTCGATTCAAATCAACTCAAGGTTTTGTTCTTTTTGTGTTCTTGGTTTTACGTTACTAATTTCAAATGGCCCACGGATTCAAAAAAAATAATAATTAATATTATTCCGAACTGTAACTGTGTGTGTGTGTCCGAAATCGATTCAACGAACCCGCCTTAGACTGTTTTACTAGCCGCAGCCCGAGAATCCGACGCGAATCTTATCGCACACAGGGATTGTAGGATTGTACGTTACAGTAAATTATAATATTAAAAAATCTGGCGCCCAACTTGGGGCCATAAGAAGTTAAAGTCAAATATTGTAATATTATTACTTGTGGCTTTTGAAAAGTTAAATAAATTAAAATGTTAATAATTTATCGCCCAGAACTTGGGGTCGGAAGAAGCTAAAGATTATAATATAATATTCATTATTGGTGTGTCTTTGAGAAAGTTTCAGTTGGAAATATTGAAATATTAATTTTTAGCGAATGTAGTAATTGCGTAGAATTAATTAATTGTTCGCGTTCATATAAGTTTGATCAAGCGAGTTACTATGCGGACAACATAGTCCGCGCAAGTTTGTTCAAAAATTGTTTAATATTGTTTTGTGAAATATCATTTTTAAAATCAGAATGGAATTTGTTACTTTTGGCGTAGACCGAGATTATAACCGCAGCTTAGATTTATTAATTGGGATTGACAGAATGATAATAAAGTTTGAAACTAAGAGTTGATAAATTGAAAAAAATTTTTAAACAAGATTAATTGTTTATAAAATGATACACACAAATTATTGTGCGTAAGGAAGGTTTATATAGCATCGATAAACTTAATCATTTACTGGAAGGAAAACAGTTAAATTTCCAAAAAAAAATAGCCACAGAATTTTGTTAAAGGCTTCGTTAAAACCGGGAAAAATGGGATTAAATAGAAGAGAAGAGGATTTACGAATACTTGAAACAGATAATACAGCATATATGGCATTTGTGAAAGAGTATTTAAAACAGGATGCAATCATAATTTTCATGAAAGTTGCATCAAGGACTGGATAGTTCAATATAAGCAATGTCCGCAATGTAAACAAGTTGCGAAGATTGATGACTTGGTATTGGTTAGGCAAGGAGAAGCTGACAGCAGGGTAGACAAAGCACCGACAGCAGCAATAAGCAGGTTACATAATACAAGAGGGAAAACAAAACCGCCAGGCAGCTATGTGCATGAGCAAGTGGCAGAGGCAGGAGCGGTATCGAAAGAATGGAATGCAGAAAACCCTGAAAGTAATAGTGCAAAGAAAAGAGGGAAACCACGGAAAAATGGTAATGTGCAAGCTCGGACTGGACAACCTGGCTCAAATGCAGGTTCTCGCATTCCTTCCAATTCACGGTTTCTTGAAATTGACTATAACAGAATATTTGAGCACATGGATTATTTTGATTAATCGTAGACTTAGCAATCTTCATCTAGAGGAACGAGTTCGAGCGAGTCCAGGTCAAGGTTTGGAATCTCCGCAAACGGATTTAAGTCCAACTGAAGACAGAAGAACTAGCCGAAGCAGTCGTATTCAGCCTGATAAAGTAGCACAGGTTATGCATAGTTGGAACATTAAATTCGATGGCTCAACAAATGGGATAACGGTAGAAGAATTTGTCTACAGAATTCGATCACTTACCGAAGATTGTTTAGATAACGACTTTGCAGCAGTATGTAAAAAAACATACATGTGTTAATGATTGGAAAAGCTAGAGAATGGTATAGGCGTTTTCGTCGAGACTCGCCTAGATTTGTATGGAGTGAGTTTAGTCAGGCGTTACAACGGCAGTATACCAACTACACGAACGATTTCGATGTATTAGAAGACATTCTAGCGAGGAAACAACAGATTAATGAATCTTCTGAATCTTTTTATGATGCTGTCATGGGGATTGCATCTCGTATGTCAAAACCGATAGAAGAAGCGCTACTGTTAGAAATATTGACCAGAAATCTTGAGATAAGGCAGGAATTATTGTATGTTCGAATACATTCAGTTGCTCATCTCAGAAAAACTATTCAAATGAAAGAAAATTGATTGCAAAATTACCAAGGAAAGCGGGTTGGAAAAAGCTTCACAGCTAACGCTGTTCCAAAGCGAATAAATGCAGCTGTTGAGGAAGATCAATTAGATGATCCAAATTTAGAAGTAGAAGCAATTCAAGCACCAAGAAAAGTGTATAGATGTTGGAACTGTGACGAAGAAGGTCATGGCTGGGATATGTGTTTACAGGAAAGGAAAATTTTTTTGAAAGCTGATATTAAGATAGAGCAGGAGGGCGTAAAAATTTCCAATTTGTGTCAAATTCGTCCGTATTATGAGCGTTTACACGCATATATGCAAGCGAGGGATAGAATATTTAAAGATAAAGAGCTGAGGAGGTCTTTAATAACTCCGAAACGTTCAACACAACGAATGCGTGATTTTTATCACAAGATACATAAAATAAAAACTTTGTTAGTATCATCAGTTGTTAATGCATCGACTGACGGAAGATTATATGCAGAAGTAAAGTTTTTAGATTTTTGTGAACAAGGGTTACTTGACACAGGAGCGAATATTAGTTGTGTGGGGTCGGGTTTAGCGTCTATAGGTTGACCCAAATACTCACAATTCTAACGCGTTTCATCCACTGTGAAAACATCAGATGGTCGTGCGCATCCTGTCAAAGGATACTTTTGTGCAGATGTTCAATATAAAGACCTAGTTAAACCGATAACATTTTTTGTGATTCCATCAATTCACAAAAGAGTTATATTGGGTGTCGACTTTTGGAAAGAGTTTAGCTTAGCACCAGGAATAACTCGATTATGAAAACAATGAGTCTGAAAGAGAAATTAAACAAAATGTATCATATCCTTTAACGGATTTACAACAAAGGCAGTTAAACACAGTTTTATCATTATTTCCTAGTTTCGAAAAACATGGATTAGGTCGTACTTCGTTAATCGAACACGAAATTGACATCGGTAATACGAAACCGATTAAACAGAGATTTTACCCAGTATCACCGGGTGTAGAAAAACTTATGTATATAGAGATAGACAGAATGATTGCTTTAGGTGTGATAGAAAAGTCTAACAGCCCATGGAGTTCACCTATGAGGATGGTAATGAAACTAGGGAAAGTTCGATTATGCTTAGATGCAAGAAAAGTAAACGAGCTTACTAGAAAGGATGCGTATCCTTTACCAAACATAGATGGCATATTTGCACGGTTGCCCAAAGCAAATTTGATATCTAAAATTAATCTTAAAGATGCATATTGGCAAGTTCCATTATCTAAAGCCTCTAGAGAGATTACAGCGTTTACAATTCCTGGTCGTCCTCTATATCAGTTTGTAGTTATGCCTTTCGGGTTATGTAACGCTCCACAGACAATGTCTCGACTGATGGATGAAGTTATCCCGGCAGATTTAAAGAATTGTTGTTTTGGATATTTAGATGATCTTTGTGTAGTTTTCGAATGAAATCATTTAACAGTGTTGATTAGACTGGCTGAACAATTTCCAAAAGCGAATCTGACGCTTAACTTGAACAAAAGCCACTTTTGTGTTACCGAAGTAAAGTATTTGGGATATGTCATAGGACGCGGAGGCATATCAACGGATCCATGCAAGGTTGAGTCAATCTTATCTTGGCCGGTTCCAAAGTCCGTGAAGCAAGTCAGGAGATTTTTAGGTAGGATGGTATAGGAGGTTTGTTGGCAACTGTGCTACAATAACCACATCTATAACTGATCTTCTTACTAAGAAACACACATTTGTTTGGACAGAAGCAGCCCAAGAGGCTTTTGACCGATTAAAGCGCGTATTAACTTCTGCTCCAGTATTAAGAAATCCAGATTTTATTAAAAAGTTTTATTTACATTGTGATGCAAGTGACTTTGGTGTTGGTGCAGTTTTGGTACAATTTACAGATGAAGGCTTAGAACAACCAAAAGCATTTATGTCACGAAAACTTAATTTTGCTCAACGTAATTATAACGTTACCGAGCGAGAATGCTTAGCAGTGCTATTAGGCATATAGAAATTTCGTTGTTACCTAGAGTTACAAGAATTTGAAGTGATCACAGACCACTCTAGCTTAGCGTGGCTGATGAGACAAGCAGACTTAAAGGGAAGGTTAGCACGATGGGCGTTGAAATTACAGACTTATAAATTCAACGTGAGTCATAGAAAGGAACGAGATCATGTAGTTCCAGATGCCTTATCGCGGATGTTTTGTGATGAGATTAATGTGTTAGACAATTTTGGACCTGATGTTGATTTAACTTCCATTTGTTATAAACGTCCAGAATATGCTGAATTGCAGCGTAAAATTAACGGAAACAAAAGTTCATATCCAGATGTGAAGGTTTTGGATGGTTTCGTGTACAAACGAACAGAGCATAGCGATGGCACAGAAGCATCCGAACAAAAGGCATGGAAATTATGGATTCCACCTGGATTGACTTTTCAAGTTATTAATAGTGCACATGCATCAGTTTTATCTCATGGAGAGATGTCAAAAACCTTAGATTTAATTCGCAGACATTTATTTTGGCCAGGGATGGTATCTCAAGTAAGAGAATTTGTTAGAAGATGTGACGTGTGTAAAGGCACAAAAGCGCCAAACATGGTATTAAAACCACCAATGGGAGTAAAAGCAGAGTCCCAACGTCCATTCCAACGTCTCTACATTGACATATTAGGACCTTATCCTAGAAGCAAACGAGGGCATATTGGTCTGTTCATAGTTCTTGACCATTTAACCAAATTTCATTGGCTTTATCCGCTTAAGAAATTCACAAGTAAAAACATACAGAAATTTTTGGAAGATCAAATATTTTATATGTACGGAGTACCGGAAAAATTTATAAGTGATAATGGTTCACAGTTTAAAGCGAAAGAAAAAAGGCATCAAGCATATATACACAGCTATATATTCACCTCAGTCGAATGCATCAGAAAGGGTTAACCGTTCGCTAATAGCAGCTATTAGAGCATATATTGGTTCTGATCAAAGTGAATGGGATTTACACATTCATGCTATCAGTTGTGCTTTAAGAAACGGGTATCATTCAAGTATAGGTGTTTCACCTTGTCATGCATTGTATGGCTTGAACATGATAACTCATGGCTCGCAATATCAACTCCTTAGAAACTTACAGTTGTTAGATGAGCCTACCGTTCAGCTATCACAAGCTGAAACAAGCTGAACTGAAATTTATGAGACAAGATTTGCGAAAGAATCTGCAGGAAGCATATGATAGGCAGGCAAATCAATATAACTTACGTACTCGAAATTTTGAATATAAGTTTTTCGAAGGAATTTTGTACACAGAAATTTTAACAAGTGTTTAAATGCAAAACTATGTCCACAATTTCTAAAAGCTAGAGTCAGAGAAAAACAAGGCAACTCTTTTTATATACTGGAAGACTTACAACGAAAGTTAGTTGGGACATTTCATGCAAAGGATATAAGACATTAAACATTTTCTGTGTAATTCGACGCGGTAAGACCTTCGAATTAAACAGTGCTGGGATGAACGGTGTAGGGACAGAAACTAATACTTAAGAGTATAATATAAAGTTTTAAAGTTCGCGCACTTTGACAGTGCACAATGAGTGTAAATACATTTACATGCTCATCTGTCATTACACTGGTGAAGGGCAACATTGGGGGATCAGCACGATAGGGAGCGCTGCATGCACAGCAACTCTGCGTAAGCTCGGCCAATTATGGTGTCTGTGGAAATGATTGGAATTGCACCTATAAAAGGCAATGCAAAATTGCACACAATTGCACACAATTGCGCAACATTTAACTGGCTCCGCTGAAGACGGATCGGATCGTGTTGAGATTTAATACGATTTGGCAGTCAAGTGCAAGTCCCGCGCTATTTAAACAATTGGATAATCACAACCGGCTTATTGCGGACACGATTAGATTCGCTACAACCCCAAAATCACTGGTGCGAGAAAATACAAGTCCTTTGCTAAGATCAGCCAGTTCAGCTGGTATGCATATATGAGAGGAAAAGGAAGGAATCCAAAATCACTGGGAAATACGGGTTCAGTTCTGTGAACATTCCTCTATATTCTGGAACAAAGTCTGCCACATTTCGAAAGTACCTGTGCGCGACTTCGAAAAAAATGGATTTTTATAATCGCACAATTGCAACAAGTCGAAGGTCTTCAACTATGCTGTAAACAAGTGGGTGAGTCAAAAAAAAAAAAAAGAAAAAAAAAAATTGAATTTTTGTACAGGACCAAGTGGGTCAAATGAAGGTGCGGGAAAAAAAATTAAAATAATTGTAATTTATAAAAATAAAAACATAGTTTCTTTGCAAGTAAATTGATTGTGTAGTTCGGTTTGGGAGTTTTCAGAACAGGTGGCATAAGAAAGCTCAAGGTAGGGTGGGTGAAGAGCCATACTGCACTAACAACAGCAGTTCGAAAAGCAAGTTTTTTTGTTCGATTCAAATCAACTCAAGGTTTTGTTCTTTTTGTGTTCTTGGTTTTACGTTACTAATTTAAAATGGCCCACGGATTCAAAAAAAATAATAATTAATATTATTCCGAACTGTAACTGTGTGTGTGTGTCCGAAATCGATTCAACGACTGTTTACTACTTAGACTGTTTTACTAGCCGCAGCCCGAGAATCCGACGCGAATCTTATCGGAAGCAATTTCCGCACACAGGGATTGTAGGATTGTACGTTACATATCCCAAATACAGGATTCATCAGGATAGAATAGAATCGGTGCAAAAAAATTTCTGCTCTTTGCACTTCGGGGTCTTAATTGGGATAATTTACTTAACTTACCTTCCTACCATAGTAGACGTTTACTAATAAATCTTTCCTCTCTTTCTAACCGTAGAACAATGCTTGCAATAATCATTTTCCGTAAATTAATAAATGGTGAAGTTGATTCTTCTTTACTAATCAACCAAATTAACTTTGCAGTTTCTATTTGAATTACTAGAAAATTTGTTTCCTATAGCTCTTCAACCATGTTGCACTAACTATGCTATACATAACCCCTTTTGGATCTTATGTGCAATGCCACCACGTAGCGTGCGGTTACGAAGATCGCGAACATATAGAATGTTGCAAAAGAGAGAAGCACTAGAAGTGGAACCATGAAATAAGTTGAAGAGCTCATTATAGATTGAGCATAAAATTCGAAAAGGGTTATGTACAGCGTAATTAGTATTACAAGATTGGAGGAAAATAGGTAGACAATTTCTAGTATGTCCAATCGGAACTGAAAAACTTATGTGGCTAGTTAATTCAGAAGAATAAATTTCACCATTAAGCAAAACATCATTGTTCTGCGATCAGATAGAGATGGCAAATTTATTAGTGTTTGTATGTATTTAAGGGAAGTATTTAGTACATAAACTGACTACTAAAATGCGTTGCAGCATTTGTAACTAGTTGGACTACGGAGAGGGAGTCCTTCGATGCGCACAGTAAGTGCGATGGGAGAAATGAGTGAATAGCATTGAATGCGGTGGTACTAAAAGACTAACTTTATTAACGAAAAGTCACAATATTTATAGGTAAATGTCAGTTAAAGTTGAGTTCTCAGCAAATACTTGCTTATGCAGAATAGCATATTTCGCAATTACCGGGTTGGCTGACCGTTGCGCATATTGTGCAGTCAGTGATAATCTGTGTACTCAGCGATATTTTGTTGCTAAGAGTTGTTTGACCTATGGTGTTGAATACAAGTTTAATTGTGACAATTGTGTGTTATTTCTTATATAATTGGTTTATGCTTAATGATTTAAATGTGTGTTGGCTTATATGCACCTAAACATTCTCCCGGCCGTTGAATTGGTGATCAACCATCATCTATATCCAGTGTGAATCGTCTCGGGGATGCTGATGGCACGGCTGTTTTGTCAGCCTCGTAGCTGTTGGTTGCAAAGTCCAGACGCGTTTCTTACGTAGTGCATATAGCATTAAGACGGGTACCATCAAAGCAGCATAAGCGGCGATATGATAATGTTGTAGTGAACTGATTTTGTCGGGCAATTCTTGTTTATTTAATGCGTTCAATTTAAGCTGCAATCCTTATCATCTTGTCCAGATCCTTATCATCTTGTACCTAGTTCTCTGATATGTTGAGTTTTGTTAAAGAGTGGTGTCTGGCTTGATTGTGTTCCCAAAGTGAGCATAGCCCTTTTTCACTTGACTTATAATAAAGTTGAAAGTTCTGATACTAATTTCTGAGTTGCGTGCAGTACAACCTGATGACAGCGACAGTAGTCCGGTGTCCTTTAGTTGTATAGTAGACGGGGTTCCGTTGCATACGGCTTGTAGTTCCATTGTAGAATGCGTTGCAAAGATTGTTCTGTGAGCTACTTGACACATGGTTGGTGTTTTGTTGTTAATGAGTTGAAACTCACACCGATTGTTGACATTAAACATAGATTGATGGTTAAAGCATATATATTCTTCATTTGGCAATGTACGGCAGCGTTGCTGATCATCCTTTGCGAGTCCCATAAATTGATCCCTGTGGTTGTTCACAGCAATAATAGGTGTTTTAAGCTCACATAGTCGCCAGCTTGTTAAGTCCCACATCGCAATTGGCACAATGTTGAACACTTCTAATATTGATGTTAGTATTGATGGTAGTATAAATTTAAATATTACATGAGTGTCGGTGAATGTACCTTCTGCTCGCATTATTCTGTACAAGTGAATAATGTTGGATTATGTCACTGGTACCATTTAATCTGGCGGCAAATTATCCCGTATTTGGTCCAATTGTTCTTTTAGTTGATCGGGAGAAATTAATATTGGGCTTATTGTACGGTGGCGAATTCCAGTTAGCACATCCATTGCATGCGTTGAAGGGTGGCTGCTAACAGTGTTAATTGTTAACGCCAGGTAATTCTCCATTAGACGCGCACCAGTGTATTTTCCTCTGTGTTGGCTAATTATAGCAATTTGCTGTTCAAGTAATTTTAGCCGCCTGTCCGATGCAGATCTTGTCTTCTTGACAATGTTAATGGTTGAAGTTTGATTTTTCAGTAATGTCCGTAGAAATTCTTCGTTTGTTTTTACCTTCTCTATCACCTTGGTAATTTTATTAGCGTATTCTGAGTCTACTCGCAATGTTACCCACTGCATCGAATGGGGAACGGCGTTTGCGTGTATGTTGCATAAGTGGATTTGCCATTTGTAATTCGTCATATAAGTGACGAAAGTGCTGGGAAATGGAATCACATATGTGATTGTTATTTAATTCTAGGCATATGTATTTGAATTCGTTTATTACCGAATCAAATGCTTTTATATCGCGCCAGTATGGTTCCAATTCGTAATATATCATAATGATCCAATCAGACACTGCTCTCTTTCTATTTTTTCATAATAGATTCCAGGTTTTGAGTGAAACCGTTTTACAGATACTGAGTCTGTCAGTACCAAGGGTAACATGAAGAGCAGGATTAACAGAGACGAGGTGACAGTTGGCGACATTAGCCATTTTTGCTGAACGGATGAAGCGTCAATTTCATCTGTTTCCTTGATGAGGCGTTTTTTAGCCATCTCTTCTGGAAATAACGGCGCAAGCCTGGTTATAGGGTGTTTGTAGATTCCTCAGGAAGTTTTAACGTCAACGGCACGAACGTGATTATCCAGGCCTGGATATGTGCGTACAATGCGTCCCATTGGCCAATTCATCACAGGTATGTTGACTTCCTTGACTAGAACATGCATACCTTCCTTGATATTGGGATTGACGGACTTTCACTTATGTCTGGCTTGCAATTCTTGTAAATATTCCTGTGACCATTGCTTCCAAAATCCTTGCTTGATAGATGTCATTCGGCATTGGTGTAATTGGACGAGCGCTTAAGATCGCTGCAATTTCAATGATCACTGTGTTTAATTCTTCGAATGTTAGAGATACGGTACTTATTGTGGTAACCAGTAGTCGCTTTGCAGACTTGGTATGAATTGGAAGGCAACTCGGTTTTTGTTGCAAAGATTGATGATCTCTGCTTGGGCCCTTTCGCTAAATATTGATCCACCTAATTCCTTTAGTTGGTTTTTGCTCCAACAAAGTTGGTGGCATTGTCACAATAAATCGTTTGACATTTGCCGCGGCGACTGAGAAAGCGTCGAGGTGGACCGACTTAGTGAAGAAGCAGCAGAATACAGATATGTATGCCTTATCTGATCTTATTCTGCGAACTTTATGATGAATCCAAATCGGTCCGCAATAGTCCACGCCTGTAGTGAGAAACGGGCATGTTGTCACTCGATCGGCAGGCAAATTGCCCATAATTTGGTTCATTAGCTTGAGTTTTGCCTTGTTGCATTTCACACAGTTGTGAATGATGTTTCTCAACATAGTTTTGTCGTTCAGTATCCAATATTCTTGTCTAGCAATTGCTCGTAAGGCTTGAGCACCGCAGTGCATGTTGTCTTCGTGCAGTTCCCGCAATATCATCTTTACTATTGGATCGTTTTAAGGCAACAAAATCTGGTGCCTTGCATTATAAGTGGAGTGAATTCATCTGACCCTTGTAATGGTGACAAGGATGAGATAGGACTCTTTTTATCTATTGTGTTGTGGCGCTTCAAACTTTTGAAGTCGGCTGTAAATTCAGCTTGCTGTATTATTGTGCGAGCGCGGTCCAGTTTCATTTTACACTGCGTGATAGTTGCTGATCTATATCGCTTGTAGCAGAATCGCAACATGTAAGCCACAGTGCGTTGTAACTTGAAGAATGAGTTGCTGTGTTGACAGGTATATAAATCTTCGCCTATTGTTGATTGAGATGCAGCCAAGCTTTTAAGCTTTGTTTTTCTCTCCAGGTTGCTCAAAGAGAGGACCAAAGGGTATTCTGTGTTGTTGTGGGATAATAGTGTTCCGCACCGATGAGCATGTCGATTTTGCCCGGTTTTTTGAATTAAGGATCTGCCAACGGTAGGGTTGCTGGCATGTTCCAATCCTTTTCATTTATGCTTTGGGCTGGCTGAATGAATGCTTCGATCCGCATTGTAAAGTCGTTATGTAATGACTTCACCACCAGGCTTACAAGAGCTCTGCTTGTCTTTGATTGTCCACCGATGCCCTAGTAGTGAGGAGTTGTATCGTTTTAAACATAATGAAGAGGCGAGTCGTTCTGATATTACGCCAATCTGTGATCCAGAGTCCAGCAAGGCCTTGAAAGTAGATTGTTGTTTTCTTGGACTATTACCTTTGCTGTTGCAAGTAGATTTATATTTTTGCTACTTGCTGAGGCAACAATTGGATTTTGATGTTCCATTGAAGAATTTTCCAAATGCAGCAGCGTGTTGTGCCTTTGTTGGCACTTAATACATTTATACCGACTTGGGCAAGCCTTTGCCATGTGATCTCCTTTGAGGCAGTTGACGCACAGTCTTTGCCGTTGAATCCAGTTCAGTCGCTCATTGACTGTCTTTGCACGGAAATCGTTGCACCGAAATATCATATGATTAGATTTCTTGCAGTAGAGACAATTCTTCCTTGTAGTTAAAGAAGATGCGAAGGTTGCTCCCGTCGAGTCTCTTTTGGCATTGTTGTGTGTTTTGCTTCCGCTAGCTAAAACACGAAATCTTTGTTCGAGAAACTGGAGCATGGTGTCCAGTTTTTGTATTTGCTTTGAATTGCTTAATGATTGCTCGTACAGCGTCTTATTTGTGCTGTCGAGCTTGTTTCATATGACCACTATTAATATTTGGTACCACGTTGAGATGTCCAATCCGAGTCCCTTGAGAGATGCGAGGGACTCCAGAGTGACTATGTATAGTTCCTTAAACGACTTTACATTGATGTTGATGGTTTGTTGCATCAAAAATCGGTTCCATACCGTTGATGTTAAATCTCTTGGGTTGTCGTATGCGTCAACCAAGATGTTCCATGCGTGAAGGTAGTTATCCTCTTTTACCACATTTTCCGAAATGTCGGCATGTTGGTATTGTGAACCTTGGACATAAACATATCAAAGAATTGCGTCCATTTTAAGATATCCCCATCAAATTTGGGAATTGTTATGCGAGGCAAGTTCATGTCATTGCATATTGCTTCTTGATGCTAGTGCCCACTGTACATCTCTTTCTGCTTTTAGATACACTTTTGAATTATACCCATTTTCTTCTGGGTTTTCAACTTCCACATAAAGCCGAAATGGACCTCTTGAATTTGGGTCCATAGATTTTTTATGAGCTCCAATGCTGAGTGTTATATTATAATAGGAGTGCTTTGGTGCAATGCGCAATCGCCTTGGGTTCCAGGGTTGGTTGCTGACTCTGTCCATCGCCAATCTCAGGTTTCCTGCTTGTGACTTGATTTATGGTATCAGCGTCTTTTTTGATTACTTCTAAGCACTTCAGAACTGTTGTTTCTATCGATCTTGTGATAGCCCGCCAGATTTTCTTATTGCGTCATCGTTTTCCTGGACAATAATCCATTTCTCATTCAGAGAATCAGACTTAATTTTATGATATCCGGTCTTCGACTTTCGCTCAGCGGAATCCTTTTTGTAGTTAGATATCAGCCTTTGAATCAGATTGATGACATCAAGTAACTCATCATTTCTGATGCCATTTTGACTGATTTTTGTCGCTTGCTGGACTTGTACATATATGTATTGGTATATCTGTTTGTTAATCAGTTTTTATATAGTCGCTTGATGGACTTTGTGAACGTGCTGTGGTCGTTTGTCGGGATTGTGTTAGGTGGTTGTAGTTACACCAACACAAATGTAGTGAATTGTGTTAGGTGGTTTTAAGTTTCCTTTTGATTGTCGCCTTGTTGACAACTTCAGTAACGGATTGTAGAGTTGGTTATCCTAGTTATCCTGGCTAGTGTCCTTTGTCGCCTAGTTGACAACTTCAGATATCCACTCGTCGGTGTCACCACAATGTTTGTATGTATTTAAGGGAAATTTAAGGGAAGTATTCAGTACATAAACTGACTACTAAAATGCGTCGCAACTAGCACTTGTAACTAGTTGGACTACGGAGAGGGAGTGCTCTGATGCGCACAGTAAGTGCGATGGGAGAAATAAGTGAATAGCATTGAATGCGGTGGTACTAAAACACTAACTTTATTAACGAAAGTCACAATATTTATAGGTAAAAATAGCTTAGTTTTACATGTTTGTGTTGTCAGTTAAATTGGGTTATTGAGTTCTCAGCAATTGCATGCTTATGCAGACACATTTCACACCAAAAATTACTTTTTTTTATTTGTACAAGCTGACGCTATAAGCAAACAGATATCAATGCTTATCTCTAGCAGTTTATTGGAAATTGATTAGACATGAACGGGGACTAACTTAACGCGATTGACAAGCCAACCACTCAGTTAGCTTTACCAATTCAATTTGGTTATTTGTTGGATACAACTCCATTAAGCTTAGAAATGGTTGGATTTATAATCGCACTTTCAATTGCGTTCACGATATTCATTGTAACTTCGATCGTAGTTATAATTCGACGAAAACAAAAGGCAGCTCAAAATGTTGGCTATGTAATTAACGAGGGAGGTGAGCATTACACGTTCAAAATAAATTTGAGATTACATTTTAATAAATGCTAGGGCTACGCTGCTATCGATTGTATTTTATTACAGCATCAGTAAATGCGACTAGAGGCGTTCTCGTTCATCATCCCGTTCTTCCACCTCCTGGTTATCACTCTAATGTTTATCCAGCACACACTATTGTTTATCCAGCAACTTGCACAAACCCAGTTCAAAACATAAGGTTAGATGCTTAGTTATTGTTATTATAAAAACAAAACGCAGATTCCAATGCAAATGTCTGGAATCCAAGCACCAATGACATAGTAAGCTTAAATATAAATTAATTTATTTAAGAGAACTAAATTACTTCAAAACTATAATAATTTTAACTGTCATACAGAAAATAGATGGTCACACTAACCACATCGATACTTGAATAACCATGTACTATCGTTACAATGGTGATAGATTGATATCTTATTATGAAATATCATTGCTGCCTTTTAATAACTTTTTAAAACTGAAATAAAAATATAACATCATATTAATTATCATATATTTTATTGTATATATTATAATACAACAATTCTACAATGCTGAATAATGGCATTTTCTTATGCCCAATTTAGTAATCGATAGCTGTAATCTGTCAGCACTAAATTATATCTTTTCATCGGGCGACTTCTAGATTGAAACTTAAAGTTTCTAGACGAGAAACAACGTATTGTTTGTCAAAAAACAACAATTGCAAACGCAGTGACGTTTCAATTATACTCCTTAAGAATGTGGGTCAACGAAACCAAACAAGTGCTGAACCGCGCCAGCTCCTTAGCGGCACGTCACCAGGTGAGACACCTACTATCCCGAGGGGAGACTGTGTGGTAGATATTAGATAGTGTTGTTATATAAGAATATATAAAAACATTAGTAAATCAAGTTAACAATGTTAGAAATATAACGCAACAAATTAAGCAATTATGTAAACATTTTCGCATTAAACAATAAAAACAGCAATTATATACATACATACATATATTAATGTTTTTTTTTTTCCAGGTGCGTGCAATTTGTAACACAACTCAGTTGAAACAGCAGGCGCAGCCAAAAGAGTTGCAGGAACCGCAAATAAAAAAGTTCGAAATCTATCGTTGGAATCCGGACAATGCCGGCGAAAAACCCCACATGCAGACCTATGAAGTCAATATGCGCGAGTGCGGTCCCATGGTGCTTGATGCCCTCATCAAGATTAAAAACGAAATGGATCCTACACTGACATTCCGACGTTCTTGTCGCGAGGGCATCTGTGGCTCCTGCGCCATGAACATTGGTGGCACTAACACCTTAGCCTGCATCAGCAAAATCGATGCGACTAGTTCGAAGCCATTAAAGGTTTATCCTCTACCCCATATGTATGTGGTTCGTGATTTGGTTCCGGACATGAACAACTTTTACGAGCAGTATAAAAACATACAGCCCTGGCTGCAACGCAAGTGTGTATTTCGAAGATAGCTAATAAGCTATACACTGTATGCGTTAAATAATACTGATACTAATCATCTTTTTTTAGAAACGAAGCTGGTGAACAGAAGGGCAAGGCACAGTATTTGCAGTCTGTGGAGGATCGTTCTAAGCTGGATGGCCTGTACGAGTGTATACTGTGTGCTTGCTGCTCGACATCTTGTCCATCGTACTGGTGGAATGCCGAGAAGTATTTGGGACCGGCAGTTTTAATGCAGGCATATCGCTGGATCATCGATTCGCGTGATGAGAACACCGTGGAGCGTTTAAGCAAGCTCAAAGATCCTTTTAGTGTGTATCGTTGCCACACGATTATGAATTGTACACGAACCTGTCCCAAGGGTCTGAATCCTGGTCGTGCCATTGCCGAAATCAAGAAACTGCTTTCTGGTCTGGCCTCAAAGCCGGCACCCAAACTGGAGACGGCTGCACTGCACAAGTAGGGAACATGTTTATCCTCTTAGTTACACTTTATTTGTGAATCCGATCCCTATTTGTTGGCCACTGATTGTAGGCGCAGTCTATATTGATGATTATGTTAGCCATTGAGCGTCATCACAATTTTTATCTTAACTATTGCATATTTGCTTATCTTGTTTATAATTTATTTAAGCTTAAAGTAAACGAAATTTGTTATTACAGTTTGTAAAGGGAACTTAGTAATCGCAACATTAATTAATCAACTAAATGGTGTATTTTTCCTAGGGAGCTGTGGGTGATGTTTCATCATTCATTTGTATATCATCGGCAGAGTAAAAGTCCTGGGTAACAGGAATAACACGGTCGTTTGTCTCATCGTCCTCCTCATCGTGACTATCGGTATCCTCGCTGTCATCGTTGGCTTTAAAGGAATATACGTATAACATTTTGCTTAAATGCTTTTGTATTGGCACTTACCATCCTCGTCATCGGTCTCTACGCCGGTTATTGTGTGGACCTTACCCAAGGGCTGCAAATCTGTTGCAGCTGTTTTCATCGACTCTCGCTTATATATTAAATATACATATGTTTATAAATCTAAAATCCAATATTTAATATAAACATACCCAATTTGTGCGCTCGTCTTCATATCGCTTTGTTTGCACCTCGTCGTCGGAGGTCATATCGAACCAAAACCGAGTGGCCAACGATGGCTTAAGATTTGGAAAAAATGGAATCATCGACATATTTGTTAATCTTAATGAGTTTTGGATATACAATTCGGCATCTGCTTGTTTATCGAATTGTTTGCAGAAAGAGCATATTAAGGTCTGGCAACGTTATTAACAAATGCAAGTATATCGATAGGCTTACTAGGGCTACCAAAAAGTAATCGCACCATATGTATTTATTCGTTGTGGTATTGTTGTCACACTAAAAGCTAAAATCAAATCCACAAATATGATTGAAATAACTTGCAACGATCGTTTGGGCAAAAAGGTTTTATAATAATATAATATATATATAAAATATAATATATAATCAACAAAAATACAAAATTATCCTTTGCAATGCAGGTGCGCGTGAAATGCAATCCGGATGACACCGTTGGCGACCTCAAAAAACTGATAGCTGCGCAAACTGGCACAAAACACGAAAAGATTGTTTTGAAAAAGTGGTATACAATCTATAAGGATCCCATTCGCCTATCTGATTGTAAGTACACACATTTCAAATATATTATCAATATATGAAATACTAACGATCCGTGTCGTGTTGCATTTGCAGATGAAATTCATGACGGAATGAACTTGGAGCTGTACTACCAATAATGCTCTGCGCCAACAGCAAATTAAATTTTACAATAAAATCTTTTTTACTATCAACTATTTATTTGAGTTTGCCATCCTGAGTGTTGAAATCAACAAAATTGTATGTGTGATTGCCTTGAGAGTGTTGTAGAGCAACTTCTTCATGAGCTATGCAATAGTCCTGCTATGAATCGCAATAGACGACCCTTCCTTGGTATGGTTTATTATCGCATTTAGCAGAACCACGATTAGATACCAGAGAGCATTTAACCCGTTCACGGCAGATATTCACTATTTTGTATGACAACGACCGGTATTGTCGATTTTCCTTTTATACCATTTGACTGATGTCATTAATTCCCTCTATCCGTAAACAAGCCAAAGATTTTAGAAAACTCAATCAGGACTATTCGAGTCCCATAGTAGTCAACGTAATCTGCCCGCAAAATACAGTTTCATTTTATGACTTTTATCGCATGTGACATTCTTTGCCAAGAGATGTTTATCTTTAACAAGGCGACTGCATCTGCTTCAAAATTTTATTTTCCTTTTTTTTAAAACAAATTTCAATTATGGGCTTGATACTAACTACGGATAAATACTCTTGCTTAATATTTAATAAATGGTTGTTGTGTTTATTAAATTAATAATGTTTGTATGTTTAGCCAACGAGTAGGTATATGATATATATACATATACCTACTCGTTGGTTTGGCTTAGCTTATTGATCGATATCTCGTACTGTTAAGTCATCGATAGTTGTCGGAAATGCTGACCGAAAGAAGTTGTCGCTGATAAATTTGTCGATATGTAGCACATAAATCGCTACTTATATATAAGGCTCGTATATTGAAGCATTCGCAGTTTTTTGGCGCTGTTGTTGGACGTGTATTTTTTCTGCGCAGAGTCTATTTATAAAGCACCGCGTCCGAAAGTCAAAATTATATTGTGCAATAAGTGCAATAGAAGAAAAACTGTATTATTGTACTTAGAAACCGGAAGGTGTGAAAAAATACGAGGTTAAAGCATATGTGTGTTTGTAGATAAGTTTTGTATGTGCGTTTGTGTGTATTAGACGGCTTTCCATTTGGCACGCAACAATGACGGCAGCGATTGGTGAACTACCGAAGAAAATCTTGTTAGGATTTTCATAGATTTTTTTCCCAAAAATAACACTTTTTGGTAAAAACTTTTACAAATGGCTTCCAGGCGCACTTTATTGTTTAACACTTAATGCTTGTGTTTGTTAATGGCGTTGGCCACCATTTAAGTTGGCCTATTTATTTATGTATCTGTCTCTCTTCTCCCTGTATTTACGCTTACACGGAGTGTGCTCCTGCAATTTGTAGTGCTTAATTTTTCCGACTTGCAAGGCGCACCGGCAAAGTTGCGTGCTGCTGCAACTGTGTTTTATATTTATCATCATTCGCTGTGCTCTCAATGCAGTCTAATTTAAACTCAGGCAATTGCACTCATATCCACACGCATTGCTTAATTGCTTATGTTAATGTTTTGAGCACTCAAGCATTAAGGAATTGGGAAACCCAAGCACAAATTTACGTATCTAGCAGTTTTTGTTGCCCCCACGCCCATTTTGAAGTGTTTTCGACAACCCACGCTCGTAATACACACACACATTTAAACAGATAAAATACTTGGCATTTATTTATTTTCTCCTACGTATCTGAATTGTTTATTAAGTATACACTTCTTTTGTTTGTTCGCAGTTAACCTTTAAGCAATGAGCGACGAACTTTACCAGATAGAGACTCGCCGGCGATCGCGCTCAAAGACGCCATTCTTGCGCTCCAGTTGCGGTCATGAGAACTGTGAGCATACTGGCGAGGAGGCGCATATGCATCATAAAAAGAAGAAGTCTTCCATTGCCCCATATGTGCAGTGAGTAATTGAAAACATCATAATTCGCACAAAAATAAAATATTTTGCTTATCACATTAAAGCATTAAAGTTTTATGCTGAGACTCAAACAGTTAATTTTAACACCAGTCCAATAAATAAATAAATGTTACTATTGACAATATCTAAAACACAAAGCTCAGCGTTATACATGTAAATATAATGCACATGGCCAGTTTGTGTGTGAGCGGTGTGACCATGACGTAATATGCTTGTTATTCACATTCGACGCCACATTTTAATTTCGAAACGGGTAACTGAAAAAATTTGATTTTGAATCAGTGATGAGCAATCGTCACTCTGACTACATACATACATCAGAAACTCTCACATCTAAAATTAAAACAGTTTTTGTTTATCTCTAACCCAAATGTGTATACAAACTGTTGTTGAGTTTCTGTTATACAGGGTGCGCTATCTGTAGGGCTTATTGATTTTTGTGATTTTGGAGGGAAAATTTAGTTATAGCAATCGCCTTGGGTCTGGTATTTTGTTTTAATAGCTTGGCGCGCTGTTTGGTTGATGACGACATCATGCGAGAGGTATAGACAACTTGACCATGAGAGATTTGTTTTGATGTTGTTGTTGCTTATATTCTCGAACCAAACTAGTAGAAACAAGTAAGAAGGCTCTAGTCGAGTAAACTTATACGTGTACTACTGTACCAATGCATGATGAGTACATATCTTCGGTGTTCTCAACCGATTTTAATAAAATTTTCAAAGATTTTTATTATTTTGTTAATAGTTTTAGTTCCTATTTGCAAGTTTTCGAAATTTTAGAATTTTTGGTTATCGATTAAATGTGTATATCGTTAACCTGAAAAGTTATCTACAAAAAAAACTTGCTATTCCTAGGGATTAGGAGAGCTCATATCCAAAATCTGGAGTCTAGCTTTTGTAGTTCCTGAGATCGAAGCGTTCATACATTCGGACGGACGGACAGATGGATATAGCTAAATCGACTCGGCTGTTGATGGTGATCAAAAATATATATACTTTAGGGGGTCGGAGAAGTTTCTTCCTGCCTGTTATAACTTTTGCACAAAACCATTATACTCTTTTTTTTACTCATTTCATGGGTTAATGTTTATTTATTTTGTGTTTACAGAACGATTGTGGAGGAGCACGTGGTGGAAACCCGTACAAGAAGCAACACCAACAGCAGCAACACTCGAAATAATACCAATAGCAAAGCAACCGACTTAAAAACATTTTCTCAACTCACTTCGGACTATTCCAGTGATGAGGCGACCCCATTAGCCAGACGCAAGCTGCTCACTGGTAATGCAACAGCAAAAGCAACCACCACGTCCAAGGTGACAACAATGTTTACTAACACCAGTAAGCGACTGAGCAGTGCGTTAAGCAGCCTTACCGCTGCCACTTCCACACCACGTAGCCAATTAGAGACAACACAGAATGTGTTAAACACAACACAGGAGATGCAGCAGCAGAAGCAACGCTCCAATGGGAATACCACAGACAATTTAAGTAGCTATCATTTGGCCTATATTGAGTATAGGGACGCGGGCGAATACTGGAAGTTAGTTGCTACAAATTAAAAATGATCGTTCTTTATATTTAACTGTCTTAATGTTACATTACAGTAAAACACCAAAAACGGATTATACCTACTCGGAGTTATCGCCGCATCGTCGTCAGCTGGCTCCGGGCATTGTGGCCATGCCGAATATGTCGCGTCGCAGCCTGGCACATCATGATGAACGCATAGATTGTATGGTGCGTCAGAATCCTGCACAGGAGGAATTCATACGCCGTCGCTATCAGTCCAACTATACGCATTTAAACTACGATTCTGGCGATGAGGTGGACAATAAGCAATTCGGACAGCAGCAACATCAAAGGTGGTGGCTACTTCGGCTTATCAGCGTTGTGACAACCGGCATGACCAACATTTCGACACATCACAAATACAATGCCAGAGAGCAACGCCAAGAGCAACATGGATTAATTGCCAACAGCATTTTGAACGTGATGCGCTATATTTACATGGGGATTGCATCGGTGCTTAGCCTAGATGCATGGCTGCTTCGCTCAAGCAATACGGACAACAAATCCAAGAAGCGTTTTCTGCTCGTTTTACTTATTTTGTTGCCGTTGCTGTTGTTAACGGGTGAGTGAAGACACATATACATATATATATATATATATATACGCAAAGTTTAATATTTGTATACAAGCATGTCTGTGCTTTGACTTTAAAGCATGTATAGAACTAATGCATAATGCATATACGAAAACTCGACTCAGCGTTTGACGTCAGCACCACAAGTTTGGTTGTACTTTTTTTTAATTTTGCTGGAATGACAATTGCAAAGGCTATTAATTTTTGACAAAGTGTCATTGCAACAAACAATTTTAAAATGTTGCGTAGAAGTTGTTTAGTTCTTAAATACTTTGCTAATATTAAAACTTTTAACATTTACAGGTATATTATATTATCTACATCCCAATGAAAGCTTCCCGCCAAAATCGAAAACTCTTTACACATTCACACTACTCGAATTGCCCAAAATGCCGTATATAAGCGCCTATTTAAATACAGCACAATATGAGTCCCTACGCACGCAGGTCGTAGATCAGGCTGTGCGTGTGCGATATTGGGCCGATGAATATTTGTTGTATTTAAAAACTATCGGGTTGAATGTTGCTAACAGGGGCCTTCAATTGTTTCAGGCCAACAACAACAATGATATCTATTACGAGCGTGTTTAATGAATATTTTCAGCAATTTTGCTATCGATTTGGCTCTGAGCTGCTGCAACAGTTGTTCAACCAAATTTTTAAATCATTTTTAAACTGCTTGTAACGTTTCGTTAATCTTTAAGTTTAAGTCAAGATCAACTCAAGTACAAATTCAAGCATTTCCTTCCTTTACACATATTATATATGCAACGCCATTTTGTTTTTGTTGTTGTTCAAATTGATAAAACCCACATAGACATATCAACCCACACCCATCACATCCCACACTCTCCCTTACCCTCTTAATGACGCAATATGGAGAAGGATAGAGAAAAGAGCAGAGACGAATCAATCGCACCGCTGTTCAAATGTGCAAAATTTTTTTAATTGTTGCATCCATTAGTTTTTTTTGGGTCTCTAAATAACTGATTCATAATAATAATGAAGTTGCAAGCCTTTATAGAGGCCCCAAAATTCGATTGTGTGCAACGATTAAATATATAATATTGTTGTCAAACAACGTTCAATTTGTAATTCCTTGTTTGCATTGTAATTGTTCACAAATTATATACATTATAATAAAAAACGCAAACAATGTCGAGAAATAATATAGTTGTTTTATTTGCCATTTTATTAAAACATACCACGCGAAATTGCGAAATGAAATGGTAAGTAAAAAACGATAATAGCTCAATAATAGTTGGCCATAGAACAGAACTCCATCCTTCTGCATTTGTGCTCATTTGATTGGCGTTGTCCTTAAAAATATAAGATTTACCTCACTTCCTTAACGTGTTCCACGTTTTTAAAGTTGCAAATGTGGAAGGATATGTTATTTCTGTAGACTTGCCAACTAATATTGTCTATTTTACAGCTTGGTGGCAGCTGCCGGGTGAGCAACGATTGGATTATGTGCAGCGAACTGATACACTGTTGCCACTGACACTGTTTGCGACAGTGCGTGGAAAATTGTTGCAGGTCGGTGCCGCCGTCAAGTCGCTAGTGCAGCCACAGAAGCTGGATCTAGAAGCTGCTGCCCTTAAGTCGCAATTGGAGCAAGTGCAGCATGATATAAAAAAAACGCTAACGCCAGAGGAGTATGAAAATGTATTGAATCATATCAATAGCTATGTGCAACAACTGGTGAAGCTTAAAGTGCAAGAGCAAAGCAAACAGCAGCAACAACAACAACTGTCTCCGCAACAAACACAATTTATTGTCAAATTATTACGCGAGAATCTCGATGAATTTGCCGAGCAAAAGACGCAGTTAAGTGAGTTGCCATTGGCAGATTTGGCGAGGCGCTTAAGGCTACAGCTGCAACATTCGGGACAGTGGCAGGCTGACAAGCTAGAATTAACACCAAAACAGTTAGAAGAGATTGCACGTTTAATAAGGGCAGAATTTAAGCTGGAGGAAACGCATTATACGCGGCTGATGGAATACCTTGATTTGGCAGCGTTTCTAAGGCGTCTTTTAAGTACAACTGAGCTGGCAGAGTTTGTGGATGAACGCATAAATTTGGTGCTGCAACAAAAGCCACAAACTATGATGGAGGGATCTGGACAACAAATTGATCAACTGAATAATGAGTTAGCATTTATCAAGCTGGCTCTGTCCGATAAGCGTGCAGAGAATGTCGACCTTCAACAGTCTATAAACCGGCTAAAGCTCACCCAGGATGATCTATTGGAACGAATGCAACAGCATGAGCTGGCTCAGGATCAACGCTATAGTAGTTTGCTCGCCGAAATTGAAAGCAGCCTGGCCGCTTTAAATGATTCACAGTTTGAGCTGCTCAATAAACAAGTAAAGCTGACGGTGGTGGAGATTCTGGGTTTTAAGCAGGCAACAGGTGGCAAACTGAATGATGCGGATCTGCAGAATTGGGTGCGCAACATTTTTGTGGCCAAGGACTATCTGGAGCAGCACCTGCTTAAGCTAAACGAGATCACCAACAACAATATTCGCGAGGAGATCGAACGCTCCAGCATTGTGCTGATGAGTGAGATTAGTAATCGTCTAAAGATGGAGATACTTCTGGCCGTGGAAGAGAAGCACAATGCGAGCAACAGGTATGCATTGAAGTTGCACTTGGATGAGAATGAGATACGCACCATTGTAAAATCCGTATTGGCCATATACGATGCGGATAAAACGGGCATTGTAGACTTTGCGCTGGAGTCCGCAGGTGGGCAAATACTTTCAACACGTTGCACGGAAAGCTATCAGACCAAGTCGGCGCAAATCTCCATATTTGGTATACCACTCTGGTATCCAACCAATACACCCAGGGTGGCCATATCACCGAATGTTCAGCCCGGCGAGTGTTGGGCCTTTCAGGGCTTTCCCGGCTTTCTGGGTATGAAAATGTCATTATTAACTATATAACTATCTGCAATTTCTATCTGTATGCAGTTCTAAAACTTAACTCTATGGTCTTCGTCACGGGCTTTACGATGGAGCACATATCCAAGAGCCTATCGCCCACTGGACTTATCGACTCGGCGCCTCGAAATTTTACCGTTTGGGTAAATTTAAAACAATTTTTTAATAAATATTATTTAATGAAGCTCTGTTTTTGCAGGGTCTGGAGCATGAAAAGGACCAAGACCCGATACTTTTTGGTGAGTATGAGTATCAGGATAACGGGGCATCGCTGCAATATTTTTCCGTACAAAATGTGGACATTAACCGTTCATTTGAGATTGTTGAATTGCGCATTGAGACGAATCATGGCCATCCAGATTATACGTGTCTTTACCGCTTTCGTGTGCATGGCAAACCGCCAGCCGCATAGATTCTCAGGTTCCTAGGGTCCTAACCTAAAAGATTAATCAGGTGTACATAATATTAGTGCCTTAAAAAGGAAATCTAAAATACTTACAAAAAACAATTAAGGTATATGATAAGTTAAAAAGTGAAAAAAAGGATTAAAAAAAGGCTATGGACTGTATGTGTTTTAGTTTTAATAGTATTAAGAAAGTTATAAGCAGAATTTGTATATACAATACTGAGTGAAACTTGAGCACCTCCCTAAGTAATGTTTTTTTTTTATGTTCATATCAGATTTGAATCCTTAAATTGCATACAAAATATATTATTGAGTAAACTAATTTTAATTTAAATTGTTTGCCATTTTAGAAAGTGTTATAAACCAAATAGTCATAGGTTCGCTAAATTAACCATAAACTTTCTATATTAAACTTTAAAATAGCACCACCAAGATAAATTTGTTTATGGTTAAGAAACAGGGTCTTAACTAAGTCGTCCGACGGCCAAGGGTTAAGGGTATATTCTAGTCGAGCTTACTCGACTAGAGTCTTCTTACTGGTTTTTTTTTGTTGCAGTCCTGAAAGGACAACAACTATTTACGCAGAACAACTTTTTTAATAAGATAAAAAACATATTATTGATAGTTTATAACCGCTTTCTCTAAAGTTTCTAGCGTTTCTATAATTTTTATCGAAAAACATAACCAATTGACATAACTTGACTTTGAAATTTTCGCAAAAAATAAAAATTTTACTGGCCATTTTAAGACCAATTATTGTAAAATGTTGGTATATTTACTCCTGATTTCGTAAAATAAAATTATATATAAGTTGTAGTTATAGTAACAATAAAAATTTTTACTCTACATTTATCAGAAATACTAAGCGCTATAAAAAATATTATCTTGAAAAAATTTAAAAGCTTATTGTTTGTAATACTATATATTTATAGCTTACAATGTTTTTTGTATATTTATTTTAAGTTAAAACTAACTTTAAAGTAAGTTTCAGAACAGAATCGAATTAGTTGTAAATGCCATAAAAATAAGATGGAATTCAATTAAATAAATTAACACAATGCATTGCAAAAAAAAACAATTAATTCACTCTTGAACAACTAATTTTTTAATCTACCAAATATAGCTTTTAATTTACCAACAAATAAAATATATTATAAATTAAATGTATGCTTTTGTAGCTTTTAAGCACAAACCTAATGTCTAGTTATTTATTTTTCATGTTTTGTAAACGAAATTAAATAAATGAGTTTAGTAAAATAATTAAAATAAATTGTAATTTAAACCGTTGAACATTTTCTCTCTTGGTTTTTCGCAAGAGGGGATCAATTGAAAAGTACTTGGAGCACACTTCGAAAGGGAGTCAAAGGAACTTTTAATTAATTGTTTTGACTTTTTTGCAACATATTGCCATAATTCATTACAGGCTCATTAAAAGCTTTTGCTATATTCCAATTAGAGTTGTGATATACTGCAGGCCAACATGTTGACAGGCATTTCAATTTCAATATGGCATGGTTACTCATTGCAATTACAGACAAGTCGGCGAAATACATTTGCTCGACTAGAAGATACCCTTAACCCTTGACCATACAGACGGTCGGTCGGGCTGACAGACATAGACACACGTGTACTACCGGAGCAATGCTTGATGGTTTCATATCTCCGGTGTTTCTTAATCGATTTTAATCAAAATTTCACAGATATTCATTATTTTGTTAACAGTTTCAATCTATATTTTGAAGTTTTCGATTTTCAAGATTTTTTTGTTATCGATTCCATGTGTATATCGTTAACAGAAAAAGCTATCAAAAATTTTAAACAAACTTGCTATGCCTAAGGATTAGAAGAGCTCATAACCAAGAACTGGAGTCTCTAGCTTTTGTAGTTCCTGAGATCGACGCGTTCATACATACAGACGGACGGACGGAGAGACGGACAGACAGACGGACATGGCTAAATCTCGGCTGTTGATGCTGATCAAGAATATATATACTTTATGAGGTCGCAGAAGCTTCCTTCTGCCTGTTACATACTTTTGCACAAAACCATACCCTTCTTTTACCCATTTAATGGGTTAAGGGTGTACAATATATAGACACTACTGATGTTATATATTTCAGATCCTAAAAGGTTGAGTAATAATTATGATATGTAAAAGTTAATAATTCGTTTAATTATTTACATAATGGTACATACAAAAAATTAACTATTTTCTGTTGCTAACGCTAGTTGCTAGTTAAAAGACATTGTTGACATGTTTTGTTCGTTTTGTGTGTGTGTGTTGCAATGTGCGTAATTACTGAATTGCATCCCCCACAAACATTGCACATTCTTTTTAACATATTTATTGTAACCTATCCAAAGTTAGTGCTAGCATATTAAGCTAAACATAGCTTGGAGATTCTTTTATTTTTCTTCTTGTTATTGCAGGCGTAATAATTTAGGGCCGCATTGGGCATTTTTGTAATTTTAGTTTGTACCTGTGGGGCATATTTAATTTGTTTACACAAATTTTGCGCTCTGAAAACCCCAGCCAATGCATTGGCACTAGTTTGACTTGGGCTCAAGAGTATACAAACATACAAAAAAAGATGGAAAGAATTTGAAAAAAATTTAAAACAACTTTAACTACTCAAAAAGTTTAACGGGTGTGGGTGCAAGTGTTTTACTGTGTAACAATTAAAAAACACCTAAAAAATAGTGACTAATGAGAAAAGTTTTAGGCAACGGCATTAAAAATAAAAATGCCTTTTTAAGTTGGTGCAACTTTTATTTTTTTTTTCTTCTCTCATTTACTTTTTGCTTCCTGTATTGATGAACGCATGAAATAAATAAACGGTATATTAGTTTGAGATAGCACGAGTCGACAACGGACATGGCCGTTTGTACGTATTACCGTATCGACTTCAAAGACTATGGGAGCTAGAGACTTCAAATTTGGAACGTTATCGACAAGAGCACATGACAAAAATCTTGAATTTTGAAAAATTGAAAGTTGTCTTGTAATCTTAAGACTAAATAATGAAGTTATGTAAATTTGTTATAGAAGTCGGTTGAGAATAAGCAAAAATGTTGACAATGAAAATTTAGCTAACTCCCATTATAACAGCAATGCCAAAATTTTCTGTATACGATTGCAACAATGATTGTACGAGCTATATATAAGGTTCATATTATCTTCAAAAGTATGTAACTGGCGGAAGGAAGCTTCTCTGACCCCATTAAGTATATATATTCTTGACTAGTATAAACAGCCCGCCTGTCTGTCCGTTTATCCGTCCGTCCGTCCGAGTATAACGCGTTGATCTCAGGAACTACAAAAGCTAGAGACTCCAGATTTGGGATATGAGCTCTCCTAATCCTTAGGCATTGCAAGTTTTTTTTTCAAATTTTTTCAAATTTTTGTATTCTTACGATATACATTTGTAATCGATAACACGAAAGTCTTGACTTTCGAAAACGTGAAAATGGGGATTGACAAAATATTGAAAATCTGTAAAACTTTTTTTAAAATCGGTTAAGAAACACCAGAGATATAAAACTATCAAGCATTGGTACAGTAGTACGTGTATGTGTAAGTCTGTAAGCCCGACTGTTGTCCGTCTGTATGGTCTAGGGCAAGGGTATCTTCTAGTCGAGCTTACTCGACGAGAACCTTCTTACTTGTTTTGACTAGAGTCTTCCAACATTTTTTTGTTGTTCGGCTGTTGGGCTAAATTGTATGCGTGTCCGACCAACAAAGCATGTTAGATAAAATATTAAAATCATTACATAGTTTATTGCCATTCTTCGCTCCTGCTCGCTCCCTTAAAACCGCCTTCGTGTTGCAGCTTTCGGGCGGCATCATAAGTGGGGTGAAAAACAAAAACTTTTACACAACTTTAGTTTTAGTTGCTGATAAAAATAGAAGGCGGTAATAATAGGAAATACTTTGCCCAAGTATTTTCAAACAGAATGTGGGGCAAACCTTGCCGCTGACCTTAATGTTCATTTGGGGAACTCTAACTGCGAACTTGTGGAGATATAACAACAACAGCAATTACAATGGCACTCGTCTCAGTGTCAGATTGCCTACTTTCTGTGCCCTCTTAAGCAAATCCGTTGAGGGGTATGATTTGTTAATTTATGTTATTGTTATGTATAATAAAAAATGTTTTTATATACTCATTAAAAATGATTGTATTTGTATATTACAGGCCGCAGAAAATATCAGCTTTTGTTTGCATTTATTGCTCTCGTTTTCGATATACTATTACCCTCTACTTTTACCAGTTAATATATACTTATCGGTGTATATTTTTGTCGAATATTCGTGTCAGATTTTGAATATGAGTACAAGTTTGTTTCAAATTTTCGATAACAAAAAACCTGGTATTTCGAAAAGTTAAAAATTAGGATTAAAATAATTGCCAAAATAATGAAAATGTGTGAAATTTTTAAAAAGTATGTTGAGAAACACCGGAGCTATGAAAGACTAAATTTAAATCATCCGGTATTGGTGCAGTAGTGCAAGTATTTTATGTCAAGGGTTCAGGGTAAATTGTACCTTAAAATTTATCTTTTCTTTACATTTGAATATTATGAAATCAGATAACAGCTTGCTGTATATTCATTAATGTTTATTTTTTGTTAGTTTCCAAACACAGGCTGAATTTGATTTTTTTTTCCAATTAAAGCTATTGTCAGTTCTCCTGAACTATTTTTCAGCAAATACTCTGATACCGAATGTCCGGCATGGTATCTCCGATAAAATTCTTCTAATACTCTTCTTTATCCTTGTGTTCGTCGGACATTGAAATTGATAATAAGTCGACATAATATAGTCGATGGTTAATTAGTAAGGGGAAATCTATTTCACCATTTATTAATTTGTGGAAAAAGGTTATTGCTAGCATAGTTCTACGATTGGCAAGAGAGGGAAGATTTATTAGTAAAAGTCTACTGTGGTAAGCAGGTAAATTTGTACTATTATCCCAGTTAAGACCCCGAAAAGCAAAGAGCAAAAATTGTTTTTGTACCGATTCTATTCTATCTTGATGAATCCTGTATTTGGGATACCATATTCATAATTTTGTATTTGGGATACCAAGTTAGTAGTGGTAGATCTTTGTTTCATGAACCCGTGCTGGCACGGTGAAATCATAGATTTACAAAGATGCTGAAGATGAGAGGTTATTAGTTTCTCAAAAATCTTTGGGATAGCAGACAACTTGGAGATACGCCTATAATTTTGAGCATTCGATTTGTTTCCTTTTTTGTGCAAATGAATAATATAAGACTCTTTCCAAATTTTTGAAAAAGAGCATAGCTCCACGGACAAACTAAACAATTTATGCAAAGGTTTCAATAGATCCTGAGCACAGTACCTAAGCACACAGCTGGGTATTCCATCAGGTTCTGGAGAAAATGTGGGCTTAATAACCTGAAGATCACAAAGTAGCGAACTCTCTGTGATTTCCGGTATGAAAATGCAATTTGAGGCATTAAGCTGATAGGGGTAAGGCATGACGACTGGTTGAAAACAGGGCTATAGGTCGTTTGAAAAAATGCAGCAAAAAGATCTGAGTTGGCTTTCATTTCATCAAAGAATATGTTAGATGGAAGAGTCGATGTCTTGCGTTTCGCATTAACGAAATCAAAAACCGTTTAGGATCCTACTGAAACTGTAATCCACACCTAGTCAGGTAATTCCTGTAACATTGGTTATTGAGCACTGAAAAATTGGAACGAGCAATCAAGTATGTAGAATAAGCTAACGGGGAGCTTGATTTTCTGAAACTCTTGTAGAGTTTCGATTTACGAATTTTTAGAATTGTCAACTTTCTGGTAAACCACACAGGTTTGTTTGACCTGTTTGGCGTTCCATAAGGGACACACAAATCAAATAAAGCATTTAAAGTATTATAAAAAATACTGATTGCCACGCCCAAATTGTCAGACCCGTAGAGGGTAGACCAGTCAGTCAGGGCCAACAGCCGAGTAAGTTTTGTAAAATCGGTTTTCCGAAATTGACGTACTTGGCTTAAACGATTTCTACTGGGGCATAGCCCCCTGGTAGGGTAAAGTGATCGACAACTCCAACGTTGGATGGTATTAATCCTCTGAATAAGATATGGGCTGTGATCGGGTAATCGATGAGGAGGATGGATCCAAAACAAAAACCAGATCAAGCATTTTATTAAGAGAATTTGGGATATCATTTATTTGATTCAATGATATCCCAAGTAAATTATTTAAAAATTCATTATGAGCCGAGGGGGTCAGGGCACCAGAGTCGGGACACGAAATCCAAGTAACTTCAGCAATATTAAAATCACCAAGAACTACAAGGAAATTACGATCCGAAAGCATGCAAGACGCGGATATAATAGCAGACAAATGTGCATCGTAAACAGAGCTATCGGAAGAAGGGGGTATATAGGAGCAAGTAACAAAAATACCAACACCATTGAAATACAACTTTACAGCAACAAGTTCTATATCCATAGAACCTTTTACAATTACTGTCTCCGAAGAATAATCAACATCAACAGCAATAAGCACACCTGCGCCACGTCGAAGCGTACGGTCTTTTCTATGGACACAGTATCTGCTGGATACAACTTCAGTACTAACAAGTAAGAAGGCTCTAGTCGAGTAAGCTCGACTAGAAGATACCCTTAACCCTTGATCATACAGACGGACAGACGGTCGGTCTGACAGACATACACATATGTAAGTTAAGAAATGTTAACTTTACTTCGTATATCAAATTGAATTAAGCTGAATAATGTCAATGTTGTTTTACATAGGAAGTATAATTCGACACCCAAATTGTTGACTGGAACTAGGTCAGGCGGTCAGCAAAAAGCAAAGACCAACAACCTAAAGTCGGTAAACTCTTGCGACCAGCTGAGGCGGCAAAACGTGACACTACATTCACCAAAAGAGTGGCGTAACATAGTCGGCAAACACAGCACATTGGCGTGGCCGCTATGAATAAGAATGCAAGTGCCAGCATTTTTTAGGGTATAAAAGTCTGTCTTATTATAGTCTTTAGGTTAGTCTAAAATAGCATTTGAATAAACCAGGTGTACCATCAACCCATCAATTCGAAGTGTCTTCCTTTTAGTTCTCACAAAATAACAAAGCTTCATAGAAGTTCTCTCAACAAATAAGTACAATAAACTTATTAATTTGTACATGTACTACTGGACCAATGCTTGATGGCTTCATATCTCCGGTGTTTCTCAACCGATTTTAATGAAGTTTTTACAGAAGTTCATTATTTTGCTTATAGTTTCAATCCTCAGTTTTTTGAAATTCAAGAATTTTTTGTTATCGATTACATGTGTATATCGTAAACCTGAAAAATTATCGAAAATTTAAAACAAACTTGTCATGCCTAGGGATTAAGAGAGCTCATATCCAAAATCTGGAGTCACTACCTTTTGTAGTTTCTGAGATCGACGCGCTCATACATACAGACGGACAGACAGACGGACATGGCTAAACCGACTCGGCTGTCGATGCTGATCAAGAATATATATACTCGGAAAAGCTTCCTTCTGCCTGTTACATACATTTGCACAAAAACATTATACCCTTTTTTTACCCATTTCATGGGTTAAGGGTATAAAAATGTCATGCCTTAACCAAGTTTCAGTGAAGGCGATGACAATAAAAGCAAAAGAGTGACTGTTAAGGTATAAACTACTGAGTTTGCTACAAATACCCCTTACATTCTAATAGCCAAGTACTAAGGAAGTCGTTAGTTTTTTGAACTATCAGAATCGAGAGGAGTTTGAGGCAAAGCTACTGGGGTGGGAGATACAATCGGACGCCGATTGTATGGAAGAGTTAAAGGCAAAGCTACTGGGGTGGGGGATACAATCGGAGGCCGATTTTTTTTCCTGGCAGTATATTCATTTACAATAATGTGCTCCGGCCAAAACTCTTTGCAACATATAGAGCAAAAGTCTTGGCTCGAGACATTGATTTTAAACGACGAGATATTCCTAGTATAATTAAATTTGAACTTTTCCACCGTGAAATTGGCTTTAGATTTGGCCTTTATATAGACCGTGACATCTTCTGATGTCAAATCAGGGGGAAGCCTAAAAACAAATACTTGTTTTTTTGGTGGAACGGCAAAAAATTTTTTAATTATATCTTCCGCCGAAGATACATTTTTAGGGAATAGAATATTTGGCTCTTTGGATATATTTAGTTTGTTTAGTTGAGCTACGTCAATACTACTCACCACCAAAGAGACCGAAGGACCAGGATTAGATGAAATCGAAAACTCCCTCAAAGCCAAGATGAGTCTCCAAGAAATCTGCCATATCTCTTTTCCGCTCCAAACAAGACCAACACGGCCACTCTAAATTAGTGGTGCCCATCAAGTCGATGACACGGCCGTTAAGACCAGCACATTTTTCATGTGCGAAATTTGGGCACATCCAGCAGCCAATAAAAGCCATCTTTGTAATGGTGCGAACTTGGCAGCCCTTGTAACAGCAGACAGACATTATTTTATAAATTTTCTTTCTTTCAAATAAACGAAAAAAAAAAAAATAAATTAAAGTACAATAAATAAGAGAGAGACAAAATAAAAATCAAAAAATAAAAAAAAGTAATAATTTTTAATAAGTGATTGAAAAAAAACTGCTTAGGACTACCCTAGGGTTAATTGTATTTATACGCTTGTAACTACTCACAAAAACGAAAACACAAACAAAACGTACCGGCGCGAGCGCAGCAACCGATAGCAACAACAACGGAATAATTTTAAGCCGGGACCAGCACCAACACAAAAGAGCGCGTGAGAGCCAAAAAACCGTTTTATGCACAGAGAGCGAGCACAGAAGAAACTAAAAGAGTGCAAAGCACGAAAACACAAAAACAAAATACTAGCAACATAAAGCAATGAGCTTTGACTGCAGTTCGTTGTTGTATTCTGACACTTTCAAAATAAATGCAAATAAATTATTAAAATTAATGTTCAAAACTTGGGTTTACAAAACCGATTAAACCCAAAGTCAAAAAACTATTTATTTGCCCAGAGTCGCGAATTAAAGACAAGATTAAACACACAAAAATAAAAAAAAACGAAGAGCACAAAAATAACACGTCCGTTGCTGAGCATAGAGAGCGAGAGAGTTTTGAGTTGAGTTTACATTAATCTTAATTAAGTGACAAACAACTGTTCCGCTGTCCCATTCATTATACACAGTTGTCCCGTCCTGTTTTTCTGCCCCCAGTTCAGTTCTTTTATTTACACCAGAGTCTTAATTAATTTACAGGCAATTGAATTTAAGTGGTGATTCGCTTTTGGCCCTTTGAATGCCTTCTCTTGTCGCAAGTGTAGTGTTGTTGCCTTGCAGCTGCCAACCACGCATACACTCCAAAATACCAGTCGATTGTCATTTGCATATTTGTCGTTCCAGTTTGCAAATTTTGGGGCTCTTTGACAATTGTGTGTTCGTATTTCAATTTATTTGCAATGCTTGCAATTTTAATCGACAAAGTGAAAAGATTTCCAGACAGAGTGCATTAAAGTTGTCACGGTCTGTGGTTACAGCAGCCGCAAGCCAGTTTAACGCAAGCCTTAACGCATTATTTAAGATGCTGACAACTGAGAAATGGACAGAGGCTATTGCCTATGCGTAGCTCTTAATTAAGGATTAAGGAACAGGAATGAAATAATATGTACTTTGTATTTATAATTTGTAATTGTATTTGTATGTTGGTATGTTATTTTTTTAATTTATTTTTTACAAACATTAACTTTCTGCTAAATCAACTTTTTTTTATTATTATATATAATTGAAAAATCCATTTCTGGTATATAAAATAAGTATAAAATGTAACATTTCAAACGATGGATCTTTAAATGAGAAACATTTTTTATTTTTTATTGTCCATTAAAGGGTTAACATCTTCAATCCGCATACAATATAGACTTGAAACAAAAACTAAAGTTACCTTGCCGATTTTAGCAAATGACTGACTTGAAACAAAAAGCTGACCTTGACCCAAGTTTTAGATTTAGTTTTAAAAATGCTGGACAAGTTTGTATAAAAACAGATGGACGGACTGATATTGTTATATCCACTCAGCTCGCAATGTTGATTATGGGGTCAGATATGCTTTTTTATACGCCTTACAAATTTTAAGTCAAATTCATAATAAATTTTTAGAGAGTAAAGACAAGAGCAAATACTGCCAATCTCATTTCTGCATAAGTTTTTAAAATATCTATTGCGCTATTTTTTCGCAGGACATAAGAACCTTCAGCTTATCCCTGTTTCAACAATTATAGTAAACGAATAATGACTTCAGCGGGAGTTGAGCAGGACAAGGACACCAGGACTTTCGCCAGCCATATGACTCTTGAGAAGCTACAATCTCAAGGCACAAACAGTCTTAGGATTCTCACTTAGGATACTAACAAGAAAGATAGAGGAAAGAAACGAAGAATGACTTCTGCGGAAGTTGAGTAGGACATCAGGACTTTCGCCAGCCAGATGACTCTTGAGAAGCGACAATTTCAAGACAAAAACAGATTTAGGATACTCAGTGGTGTTTTCACAGGGCACTGTAAACCTAGCCAACCTAGGAATAGCCAGTAGCGGAATCTGCAGATTCTGCAGCATGGAAGAAATATCCTGCTTGCATCTTATAGCATGAGTGGAGAGGAAATAATTTAGTTTTTTAAGAAAACATGTCATTCAAAGCATGGACCTACCAATTAAAAAGACTGACTTTAATGCGGGAACTGGGTCTGATAGGAGAGCTATTGGCCAGTAATATTAATGATAATGTAATTTTTTGGAATTTGTGAGAATTAGATAATTAGAACAATTATGTAAAGTTTCACAATTACCGTCAAAGTAACTCTGTGCAAGTGCAGCGAAGCGAATTCGCTTATTGCGAATGACGGCTGGAAATTGCACCTATAAAAGGCAATACGAAATTGCACACTTTCTTTTAAAAACTCGAATCCTAGGAAGAAGGCTCAATCTATATGCCAAAATCAATGTTTATTCCTTGAAATAAACGCGTTGTCTAGAAAAAATGAATGCAAATTGGTGCACTGCAAGAGTGCAGCATTTGGCTGGCTCCGCTTAAGTCATCATCGGATCGTGTTGATATTTAATACGATTTGGCAGTCAAGCGCAAGTGAGATAATATTAAATTGAGATTGTGGTGAATATTGATATTGATATTATTGGATCCCGCGCTATTTAACTAATTGGATAATCACTACCGGCTTATTGCGAACAGGATCAGATTCGCTATAACCCCAAAATCACTGGTGCGAGAAAAGACAAGTCATTTGCCTAGGTTAGCCAGTTCAGTTGGTAAGCACAAACGCGAGAAGGGAATCAAAAATCATTGGGAAATACGGGATCAATTCTGTGCACACCACGCTTCAGTTGTGGAACAGAGTCTGCTACATTTTAAAATAACATATCAAGTGATTTTGATCAATACCAGCTTAAAACAAGTAAGAAGGCTCTAGTCGAGTACGCTCGACTAGAAGATACCCTTAACCCTTGATCATACAGACGGACAAACGGTTGGGCTGACAGACATACTCATATGTACATGTACTACTGAACCAATGCTTGATGGCTTCATATCTCCGGTGTTTCTTAACCGATTTTAATGAAATTTTTACAGAAGTTCATTATTTTTCTAATAGTTTCAATCCTCATTTTCAGTTTTTTGAAATTCAAGAATTTTTTGTTATCGAATACATGTGTATATCGTAAATCTGAAAAGTTATCGAAAATTTGAAACAAACTTGTCATGCCTAGGGATTAGGAGAGCTTATATCCAAAATCTGGAGTCTCTAGCTTTTGTAGTTTCTGAGATCGACGCGTTCATACATACAGACGGACAGACGGACGGACGGACAGACGGACGGACAGACGGACGGACAGACGGACGGACAGACAGACGGACATGGCTAAATCGGCTCGGCTGTTGATGCTGATCAAGCATATATATACTTTATGGGGTCGGAGAAGCTTCCTTCTCCCTGTTACATACTTTTGCACAAAAACATTATACCCTTTTTTTACCCATTTCATGGGTTAAGGGTATAAAAAATAGTTGAGCAAATACAACACGCGTAAATATTAGAGATTGTGTGCACCTATAAGGTAGCACGATTTTAACTTTTGAATTGAACCACTCGAATTAGGTGTGGCACGCGATCGCAAAACATATTTAAAACAAGTAAGAAGACTCTAGTCGAGTAAGCTCGACTAGAAGATACCCTTAACCCTTGACCATACAGACGGACAGATGGTCGGGCTAACAGACATACACATATGGCTGTGCAGTTCTGTACCAATACTTGATGGTTATCTCCGCTGTTTCTCAACCGATTTTAATAAGATTTTTACAGAAGTTCATTATTTTGCTTATAGTTTCAATCCTCATTTTCAGTTTTTTGAAATTCAAGATTTTTTTGTTATTGATTACATGTGTATATCGTAAACCTGAAAAGTTATCGAAAATTTGAAACAAACTTGTCATGCCTAGGGATTAGGAGAGCTCATATCCAATATTTGGAGTCTCTAGCTTTTGTAGTTTCTGAGAACGACGCGTTCATACATACAGACGGACGGACGGACGGACTCGGCTGTTGATGCTGAACAAGAATATATATACTTTATGGGGTCGGAGAAGCTGCCTTCTCCCTGTTACATACTTTTGCACAAAACCATTATACCCTTTTTTTTTACCCATTTCATGGGTTAAGGGTATAATAAAACACCATAACTGTTACACAATAGCCCATTTATACATGTATACGGTTCTCGCAACACACAAAACATTGCAATAGAGTGCAAGAAAACCATGTGAATGCAAAAAAAAAAGAAATTAAGAAAAGAACAAGAATCAAAATTTTGAAAATGAACATAGAAAAAAATTATCATTGTAAGTTAAACAAAATTAAGAAAAAAAAATATATATATGTATATATTTAATAGTGGCTTGGTGTATGCTTAAAGTGATTGCTGTAATATTTAAAGATAATTTTGAATTTTGATCATCATAATGAAGGAATAGTCATGTAGTTTTTTTTGTTGTTTGAAACAAAATGTTAACGTCAATATACATTAAGTGAATTTAAAATTAATTATGTACAGTACCAAGTTGGTGAACTGAAGTTATAATGTAATGACAAGAACCTTAATTTTAAAGATAAATTTATCACTTAAAATAATGAGAGAGTGGTAAGTCCACAACCTCTGTGAATTAAATTTTGTGACTTATGAATGCTCAATATAACTTCAATGTTTCCTGGGGTGTAATATGATTGCGTAAAGTCGATTTGGGAGTTATCAGATTATCTGTGGCACAAGAAAGCTCAAGGTAGGGTGGGTGGAGAGTCATACTGCAAAAAAAAAAGGAGTCCAAACAGCGAAGTTTAATATTGGGTGTGCGATATTCAAATCAACTCAAGGTTTTTTTTGTGTTTACGTTTATATGTCAAAAAAGGGTCACAGATTCATAAATTTAATATTATTATTATTATCAACGACTGTACTTGTGTGTAAATTAATAAGTTTATTGTACTTATTTGTTTACAACTTCTATGAAGCTTTGTTGGTTTGAAACTGCATTTATTAATACAGTTGGTTTGATATTAAGTGTGTTTAGCACTTTGAGAACTAAAAGGAAGACACTTCGAATTGATGGGTTGATGGTACACCTGGTTTATTCAAAGGCTATTTTAGACTTACTTAAAGACTATAATATGACAAATTTTTATACGATAAGAATGCTGGCACTTGCATTCTTATTCATAGCGGCCACGCAAATGTGCTGTGTTTGCCGGCTATGTTACGCCACTCTTTTGCTGAATGTGGTGTCACTTTTCGTCACCTCAGCTGGTCGTAAGAGTTTACTGACTTTAGGTCGCTGATCTTTGCTTTTGCTGACCACCTAACCTAGTTCAAGTAAACAATTTTGAAACTAGGGTGTCGAATTATACTTTTTATTTGTTCTATTTCATATATGAAGTAAGGTTGACACTACTTAACTTGTATACTAATAAGATTTAAAGAACCCCGCGTAGACTGTTTTTGCTAGCATTGATACCGCAATCTAACGCGAAGTTTATTAGTAACAATTCCCGCACATGATGCATAAGTTATCTAATGTCTTCTAGAGAACGATTGTATGTTACGAAACAAGATTAATAAAAGTATACACTTAAATTATACAATGTCTCATAGAGAACCCTTTCATTGAAATTATAATTGATAACAAACTCATACATACAATTAAAATAAAATTTTTTTTTGAATATCGTCAAAATTCCGTTTTCATAGAGTAAAAAGAAAACTAGAACCAATATCACTAATGGATTCAGTTTTTAATTCAGTAGCCGAATTAACTTAAAAAAAGTTTTCCCTCGCTTCTATAATCTTCAGTCGTGTGGACTTTATTGCTTTATTGTATTTGTTTAATATTAAAAAAAAACCTATTGTTTTAATTGTATCATTTTTTTGTTTACTAACGAATAATAAAAGAAAAAAAATAGGTTTTGGATTTTAATGCAAGTTTTTTTCTTTGTGTGGCGAAAAACAGAATTGCGTATAACTTTTGCACTGTACTGTATATATGCTATATATCTGTGCATCTAATTTGAAATTGGTAACGAACCATTTATTTTGTTTGTTAGTTAAAGGCAATTTGTCGTTTTTGTCCTGCAATGTACAATTATATATCGTTTATATATAAATAATTGTACACAAAATTTATTATTTACGGCTTGTATTTACTTATATCCAATGCTGTGGCTGCTGGTTTGCCTGTAATGGCCCAAACCTTTAAGCCCCCGCAATATCCCATCCCCGTAAATTGTACTAAGCTAAAAAAATAATTATTTGACTGCATTATGTGCTGCATATGGCACAACAAAAGGAATAAGAACAAAAATTTTAAATACAAAGTACCTTTTTACTGTTCACTGTTAAAAGTCTGTCGATAAAACAACATTTCATTTACATTTAGTATTAAAACTAAAGCAAAATTTTTAAGGCACTTCTTATTAAACTAGCTTCTGCCCTTGACATCGTGGCGGCTCAAATTGCATAGCCTTTGATCGACTTTCTATCGCTCCACTTTAATCAAAATATCTACTTTAATATCGATACACGACGGACTTGAACATCTAGGAATGTCATTCAGACTGACAGATATAAATAAGAATTATATATTACATGTATTTTATATTTCAAAGTACGAAATACATATAAAATAATTTTGGAATAGCGCAGGAATCCGCTAATGGCTAAGGAATCCGCTTAATGAACGAGAGTAAGTAGAATAAAATCGCCTTGATAAGTTGGATCAAATGAAGTAAGTCATAATATAAACAAGTAAGACGGCTCTAGTCGAGTACGCTCGACTAGAAGATACCCTTAACCCTTGATCATACAGACGGACAAACGGTCGGGCTGACAGACATACTCATATGTACATGTACTACTGAACCAATGCTTGATGGCTTCATATCTCCGGTGTTTCCTAACCGATTTTAATAAAATTTTTACAGAAGTTCATTATTTTTCTAATAGTTTCAATCCATTTTAAAACCGTCTAAAACTGTCCCGATTATATATAAATTCTATGTTCCAAATATGAAATTTCTTAGAAAATTGCACCACCAAGAGCTGCGCGTTTTTATTTTTTTTTGAAGTAACTAATATGCCATTCACAACGAAAACAAACCAAACAAGTAAGAAGGCTCTAGTCGAGTAAGCTCGACTAGAAGATACCCTTAACCCTTGACCATTCAGACGGACAGACGGTCGGGCTAACAGACACACACATATGGCTGTGTACTTCTGTACCAATGCTTGATTGTTTCATATCTCCGGTGTTTATCAACCGGTGTATGTGGAGAAGGAAGCTTCTCCGACCCCATAAAGTATATATATTCTTGATCAGATCTTGATCAAAAACTGAAAATGAGGATTGAAACTATAAGCAAAATAATGAACTTCTGTAAAAATCTTATTAAAATCGGTTGAGAAACAGCGGAGATAACCATCAAGTATTGGTACAGAACTACACAGCCATATGTGTATGTCTGTTAGCCCGCCCATCTGTCCGACTGTATGGTCAAGGGTTAGTATCTTCTAGTCGAGCTTACTCGACTAGAGTCTTCTTACTTGTTGTCTTTAAGCGCTTTCAACGGCTTATGCTACACTCTGCTGGGTCCATCATTATAGAAAAGCATAATTTTGGATTCATCACAAAATACTACGTCGTCCCTATATGAATCCGGCTGTCCCATATGGTGATTCCACATTCCGTCTTCATCTCATTGGCAAGCGTTCTGGTCGAAATAGTTGGATTTTGGCTGACAATAATTCGGCCCGCGGCCGACCAGAAGCATGTCCAAATATATTTTTGATCAAATTACACATCAGTCAAAATTAAGGAAGTAAAGGGTCTTAACATTGCGTATTTTGAAAAATTTAAATGGAAAACCCGTTAATGCAAAAAAAAACCAAAGAGTTTCATGATATTGGGTTTTGCAAGTGACATCTGTCAAATCTTTTGTTTATTATTTAGTTGCTTATGTCAAATTATCATGGAAAGGTACATGATTGAACAGCACGTTTAAATGATAAAACTTTATTGACACTCTGCATGAACGATTTGAGGGTAAGATTATCTCTCGCAGGGGTGATGTAATTGGCCACCAAGGCCATGCGATTTCACCCCGCTAGACTTTTTCCTGAGGGGTTTCTTTGAAGTCGCGGGTCTATGCAAATAAGCCGTAATCGACCGATGCCCTATCGGTGAATATAACACAGGCCATCGCTCAAATTCAGCCCGATCTATGCGGAAGAGTCAATGAAATATGGACCACTCGGATTCCTGCCACCATTCGGATTGCATGACATCATCATATTCCATTAATGTCATACATGGGCCATTCAAATTAAACAATATTTTATTTATACCTAACACACTGCTTGTTTTATTCCATTTCACATCAACAACTACCCACCCTTATTGAAAAGCCCATATAAAAAACGCATTGTTAACAAGGTAATTGCGTACAGGTGGAGAGCTTCCAAATTAATTGCTTATTTGCTTATGAACCTTTTAATTACGAGGTCGGAGTAAGTGCGAATGGGCTAGCTTCAAGTTATTTGGTCATTTTGTGAGCGTGTTGGCTTTTTCATTCTCTGAACTCGTTACAAATGTGAAAAAGAGTGTGATGAAATTATGCAAATATATGGCAATCGGCAGAAAAAAGGTTTCCCTACTAAATGAGGTTTACGATAGCCAGGTGAGTATGCGGTCTTATGACGAGACCGCTTTTACTTTATTTTGCCCAGGATAGTTGGTCCTTAAATCTTTGGACTTACAAAATGTAATGACGTAAGCTTTGAATATACAAATATTTTTATTATTTTTGATATGTGACGGGGTAAAATTTAATTAAGTAAAAAATAAGAAGGCTAAAGGAGATACCCTTAACCCTTTACCTAAAGCATACTATATCTTTATCTGGTTTTCTCTCTGGTGTTTCCCAACCGATTTGTATAAAATTTTTACAGACTCATTATTTTGATATTGTTTTCAATCTTTTTCAAATCTTTGGAAATCCAGGATTTTATTGTTATTGATAACGCATTTTTCACCCATTTCATGGGTTAAGTAAATAAAAATAATAATAATAGCTTAACGTCATTACTTCCGTAATTAACTAAAAAGTAATTGAATGCAATCACCGAATTCTAACAAGTCGTTCCAAACCATTGTCATGAAAACTTAAAAAAAAATGAGAAAGTCCACAAACAATATCCCAAAGAGTTTAACCTTGAATGAGTTGAAATTTGGTAAAATACTTTATACTTGCTCAATGTAGATTTTATAAGCGGAGTACTAAGTGATTAAGCCAAATTGAATAATCTCTTGGGGGACATATTCATGTCATTCATTACAACCGCGCGGCTTGTTACATTTTACATAAATATACACTATATGCAGGTTTATCATAAGACACTTGCTACCACTTTGTTAAAGTACTTAAAGAGTGCCAAGTATCAGAGCATTTTTTTTTTGTCATTACAAACACACATTTGTGTGATCATTTCTGAAACATATTTAAACATACATAGCGCATATAGATCTATTAAACATGTATTTTTCATAAGTCTTTATAAGTTTTGTCGGAACAAATTTTTTGTGCTTGGATATTTTCTTCAGGTCATTCATTAAAACATTGTAAGCATTTTAATGTTGGAAAATCAATATATTTTAATGCAATTTTTAAACCAAGAATTTTAGTTTTTCTTAGCAATATATTATTACATTTATTTTGATATAATGATATTGATATATGATATAAATAAATATAATATAATAATTTGACCAATATAACAGTGTACGAGTAATTTAAGTTGTGTATCTTTTGTTACATCACAATTTAAATCATAAGTTTGTAATAAATATAATTTTCTTCTTAAGAGCTTGTAATAATTTCTAACAAACTTAAATACTCTTTTATAAATACTCGCTGTAAGACATTTGTTAATGTCCATATAAGCCAACAGACACTCATAAACCAAGTATATGAGAAACAACACATAATTGTTAGCTATAGTTACCTTGAATTCAGTACATCACTACATTCCACATAATGGATCACATAACTCTTAGCGACACATCTTGCTGACTACACAAATTCCGCTGACTACACAATATGCGCAGACGGTCAGCCAACCCAGTGTTTGCGTACCTGAGATGCACCGTGGGAATGACACATACTAAACTTAGCTAATTTTACCTCTTTCGTGAATAAAGTCAGTCTTTTAGTACCATCGAAACAAGTGCTATCTACTCTCCTTCGCAGCTCAACGTAGGATTCCCTCTCCGTAGTCCAACTGGTTACATGTGCTAGTTGCGACGCTATTTTAGTAGTCAGTTTATGTACTGAATACTTCCCTTAAAAAACATACAAACATTTGGTGACCCCGACGTGATTATCTGAAGCTGCCCACTAGGCGCCAAAGGACACCAGTCAGGATAACTAGGATAATAACATCTACACTGAACACCGACATCCAAAAGGAAGTTCAAACCAAGGCGATCTGGCCCCTCGTTCCGGATACTTGTGTTAGTACAACATCTAACAAAACTCTACATTCTACGTTCCGTCTGTGAAGGATCAGGCGATCTGGCCCCTCGTGCCGGATACTTGTATTAGTTTTTTTAAACCCTGGCTAATATTGCAGGAACATAGCCCACAAGCGGCGCCATATAAAACCTGGCTAACACAATTCAATATATTGGTGTTAGTCCATGAGTACAGCACGGGAACACAGTCCATCAAGCGGCGACATTCAAACCCTGCCTAATATTGCAGTTGTCAACTAGGCGACCAATCAGACGATTACAGCACAGGAACATAGCCCACAAGCGGCGACATTCAAACCTTGGCTAACACAATTCAATATATTGATGTTAGTCCATGATCACTGCATTGCAGTTGTCAACTAGGCGACCAATCAGGATCCAAGCGTGCGTTCGTAAACAAAATTATTTTCTCACTTTACATATTTTCTAATCACATGCAAGGTCTATATGTCGCTAATACTTATGCATCGTTACTCTCTAATAAAGAGAACGAAGATGTAAAATGCGTATGTAGTTGTATACAGACTCAAAAAGCTACTTGTGAAATCTAAGCGGGGATCGTTTTCTCTTTGGGATTATGAGTTTGCACTGCGCCCATTACTGTACATTTAAACTGATACAGATTAAAAAAAAAACTTATAACTTAACAGGCTTTGCATAACTTCTCTGGACAAGAACAAAAAAAAAACTGCTCCAGGGCTTCTATGGACTGAGCAAGCCATGCAAGGGCGAAGAGCACGAAAATTGCGCTTGCTCTTGTCAGCACTATAAGTTGGTGCGGGGATGCACTGGATCACGTGCTGGACGAGATTTGATCCAATAACAGAATAGACCTGCGCTGACCGACTGGCGTTGACAAACGCATAGTGATTTGGGTGCGTCTTGAGGTTAAGTCCACTTGTAGATCATGGCCATGAGCTGTTGTCGCTGTTGTGCATGTTCTGATCGCTAATTCGTATATACTTGAATTCTTGAATTTGGTTTTATTTTGTTTTAAACACTATGGTATTGTAGTGTATTGGCAATCGAACATTTTATTTCAACATGTGCTCGCGATCACGTTTTAAAAGTTTTCTGCAGCTCGCGACTCGACGGTCCGGCGTAACAATTCAAAGACTGACCAAAAAAAGAAGAGAGCTCTCCAATACGCATGCACTTTTTATAGTAGTTCTTTCTAGAGCTTTTTTGGAGAGCATGAAGTCAGCTGTGATTAAACTTCTAAGCTCTGGAAGCAATCGTACTGCTGAATAAGAGAGCACAGCAGCGGAATTACGGTACCTGTGCTTTTTTATCGCAGGCGACACAATTGTCAAGAAAGGTTGCGATACAAATTGTAATCACAAGCTTCCTCAACAACGAACGTTACAACACCCGATAATCTAACTTCGCTAGATGGAACGATTAGCGGGAATCAGGCTCTAATATCTTTGGCATGAAAAGTACCTATTTCTTTTCCTTGCAAGTCTTCAATTACCTAGTTTCTTTTTAACGCGAGCCTTCAAAAACTGCGGTGCTAATTTTGCATTAAAATTCTGTGTAAATTTGCTAAGCCCAAAATTGCGTCTAAAAATTTCTTGTCCATCTCTAAACGTAACTGGCTTTGAGCGAAGATTGTATTGTTTCTCATTTCGTTCAAAAGCTTGACGGATATTAACCTTGATATCCCTGCGCAAGATTGCAAGGGTATCAGCTCGAGATATAGGAACTATTTGTTCTTCTAACAGGGACAACTCTTTTAAAAGCCGATAGTCTGCACCGTGGGTTATCATGTCTATTCCAAACAGAGCTTTATATGGCGAACATCGCAATGACTGATGTATAGAGAGGATCTTAAGGCGCATGAAATTCCTGTGAGATTCTGATCCCAATCCTTTTGATCATTTTGCAAATACGATCGCACTGCCGCTAATAAAGATCGATTTACCCGCTCCGCAGCATTACTCTGAGGTGAGTATAAGGCAGTATACACATGTCGTATTCCAAACTTTGTGAGGAATGCGTTAAAATCATTCGCTTTGAACTGCGATCCATTGTCGCTAACACAAACTTCAGTAACGCCAACTGCATGAAAAATATTGTGTAGTAGATATTCTTGAATTTCTGCAGACGTTAATTTTTTTAAAGGTTTCAGCCAATGGTATTTGCTAAAGTGATCAAGCACAATAAGAATACCAATATTTTCTTTTTTACTACGCGGATAGGGTCCTAGTATGTCGATATATAATCGCTGGAAGGGCCTGCATGTCGGACTAAGAGTTCCCATGGGCGGGCGTAAGGTATAATTAGGTGCTTTCATTTGTTTACATATTTCGCACTGTCTTATATATTTTTGTACGTCACTTGCCAAACCTGGCCAAAAAAGATTTCGACGAATTCTTTCTATAGTTTTTTGCATACCGCCATGCGAAGAGACTAAACTATCATGTGCTTGTTTTATCACCGTTGATCGGAGACGTTCTGGGACCCATAATTTCCATGATACTTGGTCTTGCTCCAAATCGCCAGACATGTGTTCTTTCTTGATATACAAATATGGATTAACTATTTTGACGTCGGGAAATTTGTCTTGATTAGCTTTAAACTTTGTCTTAAGCTTTTCATACTCCTCATCATTAAAGGAATCAGATTCAAGGTCTATGACTGGCTCTAACTCAAGGCCTGCAATTTCTGGCTCATCCAGACGAGATAACGCATCAGGAACAACATGTTCTTTTCCTTTGCGATGGGAAATCGTAAACTTAAATTGTTGCAGTTTGAAAATCCAACGAGCCAATCTTCCTGAGACATTTTGCTGGCGCATAAGCTAAACAAGACTCGAATGGTCAGTGACTACTTCAAATTCTTGAAGCTCAACATAGCATCTATACTTTTCTACTGCAAGGATTACGGCTGAGCATTCACGTTCTGTAACGCTGTAGTTTTTCTGCGGACGGCTTAATTTTTTTGACATAAACGCGATAGGTTGCTCGTGCTCATTATCAGATAATTGAACTAACACAGCTCCGATACCAACATCACTTGCGTCGCAATGCAAAAAGAATTTCTTTGCAAAATCTGGATTTTTCAAAACAGGGGCAGTTGTTAAAATGGCCTTCAATTGATCCATTGCCACTTGGGCTTCCGGAGTCCAAATGAACTTTTTCTTGTTTTTCAACAATTCTGTAATTGGACAAGCAAGCTCTGCAAAGTTTTGCATAAAACGCCGGTACCAATTACAAACTCCAAGAAAACCACGAATCTGTTTAAGATTCTTGGGCGCTGGCCAGTTTACAATACAAGAAATTTTGCTGGAATCAGTTGAAATTCCTCCACAGCCAATAGTATAACCTAAATAATTAATACTCTTTACACAAAAGTTACTTTTATCAATATTTAGAGTTATATTCGCTTTTCTAAACTGATCTGCCAGTCTGATCAGAACCGCCAGATGTGATTCAAAATCTTCGGATACGATACAAAGATCGTCTATGTACCCGAAAACGCAATATCGCAAGTCCCCCCGACTTATAATTTCGTCCATCAAACGACACATTGTCCAAATGGCATTACCTTGAATTGGTAAAGGGGTCTACCCGGAACAGTGAAAGCTGTCAAAGGTTTTGACTCCTCGTCCAACTTAATTTGCCAATACGCATCTTTTAAATCGAGCTTCGAGATTACATTTGCATTTGGCAAACGATCTAAAATTCCATCGATGCTCGGTAACGGATATGCATCTTTTCCCGTAGCATCATTTAGTTTGCGAGCATCTAGACAGAGCCTTACTTTATTGGGCTTGAGCACTAATCTTATGGGTGAACTCCAAGCGCTAATGGAAGGTTCTATAACATCCAATGAGATCATTCTGTCAATCTCTGCAAATAAAACTTTTTCGACTGCGGGACTGACAGGGTAATATCGTTGTTTAATTGGCTTTGCATCTCCTATGTCAATATGATGCTGAATTAAATTAGTGCGACCTAAGCCAGTATCACAGTTGGGAAACAGTTTTTTTACTACATCAAGCTGTTGTCTTTGCAAGACAGTTAAAGGATAGACATCCTCTGACTTATCAATAGTCTGTGAATGAATACTCTATAGAATGAATTATTTTGGGCGCAAGCTCAAAAGTTCTCCAAAAATCTATGCCCAAAATCAGTTTCTGTTTAATTGACGGGATTACGAACAATTGCATGGGCTTCTGAACGCTGTTGTAAGTCATAACAACCTGTAACACTCCACAAACTATATGGGATCGACCATCGGCAGTTTTCACATATGACCCACATGGTGTAAATTCTAGGCATTCACTAAAATTTTTTGTGGCTAAACTAGCCCCTATGCAACTGACATTTGCTCCTGTGTCCAATAGTCCAAGTTCTTTGAACTCAAGAAAGGAGACTGCTGCATAAATTCTTAGATCATTCTTATTGTTCACTATAGCCGAGTTCAATAATTTATGGTTCTTTCTTATTTTATCGAAATAACTTCTAATTCTTACTGTGTTTCTACTTATTCTTACAATTTTATTGGGGCTTACTTCCGAAAAAATCTTATGCCTAATTTGTTTATAATTTTGTAACCGTTCTAAGTACGACTTTTTGTAATTTTGCTGAAACGTATCTTGCCTACTTGATAAGACTTGCGTTGGCTGAGCAATCTTGCTTGTATTTTCCTGTTTGTGAATTTTTATTTCGTCGGGGGCATCCTTGTGGTGTTGGATGCACCCTGCATTCGGTTTTCCGCTCTGCGACGGATGCATTTTTGGCATTGGGGCTTATAAACATTTGGTTCCCCACAGCCATAACAAAATATGCGGCGCTCTGCTAAACAGTCTTGCCACATATGTCCTATGACGTTACAATTCCAACATACTAGCTTGGCGTGTGAAACGCGAACTGCTGCGATTTCTAGGTCTAGGTCACTTCCAAAGTCTTCCTGATTACTATTTTAAGTATCAGTAATTTCCATTGCGTGTACCGCGCGACGATATGGGGCTACTTTTGTATTCTCTAAGCCTGAACCTATTTCACGAGCCAGATTTTCTATCATCTGAACTAGTTTTCGCAACTCACTAATGGTTCTGATTGGCTGATATAATAACTGTTGACGCGTTTCGGGTAAAAGATTGTTTTTCAGAAATTCTAAAATTTCGTCTTCGTCTATTCGGACAGAGGCGTTATCCATTAATGCTGCCACAGCATCAAAAAACATTGCAAACGTCTCCCCTGACTTTTGCTTACGTGCCCGAATACGTTCTTTGCTTAGGAAGTCCGACGTATAGTCTTTATATTGCTGTCTTAAGGACATACAAAAATCAGACCAGACAATACTCCTTTGTGGTATCTCCAAAACCAATCTCGGACTTTGCCTGCAAACAATATATGCAAGTGCTTTCACAAGCCTTGAAAATTACTTTCTAACGTTTCATCCGTTAGTGATTTAACTCGATAAAAAAATTCTTTTACGGTTAAGCCTTGTTCAGTTCCCTCAAAAGTTAAATTCTACTTTTGCATAATATTAGCAATTTGATTGCTAGGCACTGACGACAAACAAGGTGATGATATTGGCTCACTATGATGTAACCGACTATTTCTTATGGGTGATTCACTTTGTGGGTTTAAATTGAGTGTTGATACCAAACGAGAAACTGTCTGCTCGATCATATTCTGTATCAAGGCGTAGTCAATACTTGGCTCTCTCGGTACGTAATTGGGCCGAGATCCGTTTGATCCCGCTCGCCTTTTAGAATTAGATTGTGCAACTACAGGGTTATAACTTTTACTTTTGTTCTGTATCTGTCCAGGCAGGTGATAACTCTGCGCTTGTTCTTCATTCAGAGCTCGTGACAATCTGCGCGTGACAGTATGTCGACTTTGGGACTGCGGCTTGACTGCAGCTTCCGTTTGTCGTGTTGGTGAACAATTTCCTACCACTAGTTTCAACTGGGCTGTTTCAATTATTTGAAAACAGCTAGGACAATCTTTATGAGTCGTCAGCCGACTCTATAGGCATTGCCTATGGTACACATAGTTACACGGTGTAACATAGCATGGTTCTGTATCTGTTAATCCGTCGAGCTTGTACAGGTGAATGTCTTGGTAACATTTCTTTATTAAATAATTTATAAATTTTAAATTTTTTTCCTGTTGTGACATTTTATTGGTAACATATACGGCAGTAACTTAATCGGCCAGTTTTAAATAAGAAGCAATTTATCAACTGGGGTATGTTTCTCAGAATCGGATGCTACGGCCTGTGTCAAATCCAGTCAGGGATCCAGTATACATCATTGATAATGAGAAGTCGAGCAAAATCTCTGATCTCTACTGGCCACATAGGTGGTCGCAAGAAAATTATTTACTTTTTACCACAGACAGATGCCCCACACAGTTGGGCGCCAAAAACTTTGTAACCATCTTTCTCGATTGCATGTATTGACTTGGTGTGAGCGAGGGAGTCAATAGCAGGCATCCGATGAGTCGAAGGAGGTATAGCGAGCGGGATCCCATAATACCATAGCTCTTGCGGGATGGGGTGGGTTTTTGCTATTTCCTTGACTCTAGCGTACAAAAGTTTTAATTTAGGATCCCTCCGGACACTACAAGAAACAAGTACGCAAAATATCGTCCAAAAAAAAATAATTTAACAACAACAGCTAGGCGAGCTGTGACTCATGGACCGATATGCTTAAAAAAACGGCTGACTGGTGGTGGCGGTGTCTGAGCTGGTGGTTGACAACCGCTTTCTATACCCTACCCAACCATGGACTTATATAGCGGGCTGTTAATGTCAACAAGGCTAAATCAATTTAGTACTGCATACTAAAATTTGTATAAAAATTGAATAATGAGAAATTCCGTTTCATTATCCTTGGTTTGGATTCTTAATTTATTTAATACAGATTTTTAGGGAATAATATTTTCTTCATAAAAAAAAAAGCTTTTCCATAGTGCTTAACAAAAATATGCTAACAATTAAAATTTAAGATAACTTCAATTAACAATTTTTTTTTCCAGTGTAACTAAATTTAACAGCGTATGCCTATAATGGTTCTATTGAATACATGTCTTTTAACTATCAATAATTTGAATAACAATTTGAAACTTGATTGAATTTTAACTTATGTGTGCGTTTCAATAAAATGAGATAAGGGTCAAAAAAATGTTTTGTGTTGTTTTCTTTTTTTTTTTTTTTTGCGATTTATGTGGACTCATGAATATGTATAAAAAAATTTTATTTTATTGGTTTTTTTTTTCTATTACATTTTCCTTTAATTAGCTTCATTAACAAAATAATATGGTTTACTCTAATTGAAATTTAGTTAAAGGTTACCAACATAGAAAGCTGTGATTAGAACATGTAAATAAAAGAGAGAACTTGTTGCTTCATAACTTTTATGTACTTACATATGTATGCGGCTCCGACGATGAAAGGCCTTCCAGCGAAAGAGTCCATCGTTGCTTGTAGTTTTTTTTTCTTTTACTTGAAATTATTTTCTCACTTTACATATTTTCTAATCACATGCAAGGTCTATATGTCGCTAATACTTATGCATCGTTACTCTCTAATAAAGAGAACGAAGATGTAAAATGCGTATGTAGTTGTATACAGACTCAAAAAGCTACTTGTGAAATCTAAGCGGGGATCGTTTTCTCTTTGGGATTATGAGTTTGCACTGCGCCCATTACTGTACATTTAAACTGATACAGATTAAAAAAAAAACTTATAACTTAACAGGCTTTGCATAACTTCTCTGGACAAGAACAAAAAAAAAACTGCTCCAGGGCTTCTATGGACTGAGCAAGCCATGCAAGGGCGAAGAGCACGAAAATTGCGCTTGCTCTTGTCAGCACTATAAGTTGGTGCGGGGATGCACTGGATCACGTGCTGGACGAGATTTGATCCAATAACAGAATAGACCTGCGCTGACCGACTGGCGTTGACAAACGCATAGTGATTTGGGTGCGTCTTGAGGTTAAGTCCACTTGTAGATCATGGCCATGAGCTGTTGTCGCTGTTGTGCATGTTCTGATCGCTAATTCGTATATACTTGAATTCTTGAATTTAGTTTTATTTTGTTTTAAACACTATGGTATTGTAGTGTATCGGCAATCGAACATTTTATTTCAACATGTGCTCGCGATCACGTTTTAAAAGTTTTCTGCAGCTCGCGACTCGACGGTCCGGCGTAACAATTCAAAGACTGACCAAAAAAAGAAGAGAGCTCTCCAATACGCATGCACTTTTTATAGTAGTTCTTTCCAGAGCTTTTTTGGAGAGCATGAAGTCAGCTGTGATTAAACTTCTAAGCTCTGGAAGCAATCGTACTGCTGAATAAGAGCGCACAGCAGCGGAATTACGGTACCTGTGCTTTTTTATCGCAGGCGACACAATTGTCAAGAAAGGTTGCGATAAAAATTGTAATCACAAGCTTCCTCAACAACGAACGTTACAACATAAAACGTCGGACACATAGGTGTCAATTTCTTGGCTGCAAAAAGGTTTATATATACAAAAAGTTCACATCTAAAAGCACACCAAGGAACACACACAGACCTGCTATGAGCTTGAGCGCTATTTGCGTGAGAAGCCCAAATTGCAAAACTATAAGACGATGCATGCAGGTTTGGACTCCGCCTGGCACATATTCTCAACACCGGCACGCCTACTGGAGGAGCAGAAAGTAAAAGAATGTCTGGACTCAATATCGACGACCTCATCTGTGTCGTCGAACTGTTCGGGAATATCATGGGATAGCAGTATTTCGCAGGCTCTTAGCTGTGCGGTGTTGGTAAAGCAAGAGAGCATTGACGAGGATGAAGAGGATGAAGAGGACACAACACATGTTCTGTCTTGTGATGACAAATTGGGCGAGCTATTTGCAACACCACCCTCAGCATCATCGCCAATTCCGAGCATCAGCAGCATCGGCAACATGACGACATCTACTCAATCAAAAGCAACACGCCAACCTTCAAGGTCCATGTGTTTCATGCTAAAACGCCCTGTCAAAGAAACTGAGGACATAAATGAAGAGGATGAAATTAGCACGCCACCCGTTCAACGAAGACGGCTAATGTCGCCGACAATCACCTCGTCTCAACCAACAGCTACAGGAAACGAGAATGCCACTGCAGCCGTGCCATCCGCAGCCCCGAGACGATTCACACTGGATATAGATGATGGTTGATCACCGATTCAACGGCCGGGAGAATGTTAATGTCCATATAAGCCAACAGACACTCATAAACCAAGTATATGAGAAACAACACATAATTGTTAGCTATAGTAACCTTGAATTCAGGACATCACTACATTCCATATAATGGATCACATCTCTTCATCCAACGCTTGTAACGCAACGGACGTGTTTTTTTTTTGCGCTTCGCTAATTTTCGTATTTTGTGCGTTTTACTATTATTTAATTCACCTAATTCTGTGCAAATAAAGTGTTTGTGACTTTGTGTTTTCGACGGTTTGTAAACATAAAGAGAACATTAAAATTAATAAGTTATTTGCACTTTTAGAGCGAAAGTGAAAAAACACAACAACAATCGGCAGTACAAGCATTCTGCATACAATATTCAATTTGCTTCGTCGTCTTCATTTGTGTTGCATTTGTTGTTTTTACGCTCACGCTCAATTATATTTTCTGCGGTGCTGCTTTGTGCTCCAAGTGCAAACAACCGTTTTTTGTCTTTTGTGCTCTCTTACGCGCTCTCTTATTTTGGTGTCGGTTTGCGGTTATCTTATTCCGTTGTTGTTGCGTTTTCGGTCATCGTGCTCGCGTCGATACGTTTTGTTTTGTCTTGTAAGTAGCAATTGTTGTGTAGTCAATTTGTAAACAGCTAGTTTACAGTGGGCCCAACTCTTCTCTATTTTCATAAAAAACTATTTTTTCAATTTCTAAAACTTTCTGCTGTGGTTATCTCATCACAAATATTTAATAAACCAGATATATATATATTTCTTTTTTTTTTTTTTTTGTTTTTTTTTTTAAAAGTTCCTTTTTGTTTTGCCTTTGCATTATGTCTATCTGTTGTTCTAGAAACTGCCAGGTCCGAGCTAATACTAAAATGGGCTTTATTAGTTGTTGGATGTGTCCAAACGTGGCACATGAAAAATGTGCTGGATTAACTGGCAGAATAACTGACCTATTCATCATGGTCATGCTTGGAACGTAAAAAGGATATTGCAGGTTTTACGAAGTCTCAGCTGGGTTTCGACGGGATTTTCGGACGCTTCAAAAACTGTGTGAAAATTTCTCAGCGGTTGAGAAGAATCTCAATGGGAAAAATCTCACGCAGGAATCTCCCAAGCGCAAAAGACCCAATGTTGTGCTGTCGTTGGATCCAAATAAGTCTGAAAACGTTCCAAGCATTGTTGCTTCTGTAAATACAACTAATGTAAAATCACCTTCAGCCCCTACTCCAAATTTTGTTGAGATGCAAAATCAAAATAAAACTTCTCCCATGGAAGTTTTATGTTCTAACACCGATCATTTGGTTTCGGCGGAGGTTTGTAGTGTTAAATTAAATCAACAACACAAACCTGACATACCAACGGAACCTAACATCCCCATATCCGCACCTGATCAAATTTCGGAATCAGTACAGGATATTATAAAAAAATTTATAGCAGTCCCACCAAAAAGACAAATCTTTGTCTCAAGGCTTCCCCCTAATTTAACATCAGATGATGTCAAGGTCTACATCAAGGCCAAATCAAAAGCCAATTGCACGGTGGAGAAATTCAAATTCCCATATGATCGCAATATCGCATCCTTTAAGATCAGTGTTTCCAACCAAGATTTTAGTACCATATGTTGCAAAGAGTTTTGGCCGGAGCACATAATAGTGAAAGAATACACTGTCAGAAAGAAAAATCGGTCTCCGATTGTACCTCCCCCTCCAGTAGTTGTATCGCAAACTGTTCCCGTTTCTGATAGTGCAAAAAACTAACAACTTCTCTATTACTTGGCTATCAGAATGTAAGAGGACTATGTAGTAAACTCAATAGTTTATTCCTCAATAGCCATTCTTTTCCTTTTAATGTCATTGCATGTACCGAAACTTGGTTAAGGCATGACATTCTTAGTAGTGAAATTCTATCTAACAGGTACTGTATCTATAGAAAAGACCGTACTCTTCGACGTGGTGGAGGGGTGCTTATTGCTGTTGAAGTAGATTATTCTTCTGAGACAGTAATAGTAGGTGGCTCTATAGATATAGAATTTGTTGCTGTAAAATTAAATATTAACGGTATTGGGATCTTCATTACTTGCTCTTACATACCCCCATCCTCTGATGACTCTATCTACAATGCTCATTTGTCAGCTATAATGTCAGTTTCTTGCATGCTTTCTGATCGTGATATCCTTGTAGTACTTGGTGATTTCAATTTTGCCGAAGTTACATGGATTTCGTGTCCCGACTCTGGCGCACTGACCCCCTCGGCTCATAATGAATTTTTAAATAATTTACTTGGGATATCATTGAATCAAATAAATGATATCCCAAATTCTCTTAATAAAATGCTTGATCTGGTTTTTGTTTTGGATCCATCCTCCTCATCCATTACCCGATCACAACCCATATCTTATCCAGAGGATTTATACCACCCAACCTTGGAGGTGTCGATCACTTTACCCTACCGGGGGCTATCCCCCAGTAGAAATCGTTTAAGCCGAGTACTTCAATTTCGGAAAACCGATTTTGCAAAACTTACTCGGCTGTTGGCCCTGACTGACTGGTCTGCCCTCTACGGGTCTGACAGTTTGGGCGTGGCAATCAGTATTTTTTATAAAACTTTAAATGCTTTATTTGATTTGTGTGTCCCTTATGGAACGCCAAACAGGTCAAACAAACCTGTGTGGTTTACCAGAGAGTTGACAATCCTAAAAAATCGTAAATCGAAACTCTACAAGAGTTTCAGAAAATCAAGCTCTCCATTAGCTTGTTCGGCATACTTGATTGCTCGTTCCAATTTTTCAGTCCTGAATAACCAATGTTATAGGAATTACCTGTCGAGGTGTAGATTTCAGTTTCAGCAGGATCCTAAACGGTTTTTTGATTTCGTAAATACGAAACGAAAGTCATCAACACTTCCATCCAATATATTCTTCGAGGAAGTGAAAGCCAACTCAGATCAGGCCATTGCCGATCTATTTGCTAAATTTTTCCAAACGACTTACAGCCCTTCAGAGCAACCAGTCGTCATGCCTTACCCCTATCGGCTAAATGGCCCAAATTGCATTTTTATACCGGAAATCACAGAGACTGCACTACTTTGTGATTCAGGATATTAAGCCCATATTTTCGCCAGGACCTGATGGAGTACCTAGCTGTGTGCTTAAGTACTGTGCTCAGAGTCTTCTAAAACCTTTGCATAAACTGTTCAATTTGTCCGTGAAGTTATGCTCTTTCCCAAAAATTTGGAAAGAGTCATATATTATTCCTTTGCATAAAAAAGGTAACAAATCTAATGCTAAAAACTATAGAGGTATCTCCAAGTTGTCTGCTGTCCCTAAGATTTTTGAGAAATTGATAACCTCTCATCTTCAACATCTTTGTAAATCTATGATTTCACCGTGCCAGCACGGATTCATGAAACACAGGTCTACTACTACTAACTTGCTAGAATTCACATCATTTGTTATCAAAGGCTTTGAAGAAAAGATGCAAACTGATGTTATTTACACTGATTTCAGTAAGGCTTTCGACACTGTAAGTCATAATCTTTTAATTTATAAACTTCAACTATTGGGCTTTCCCAATAGTCTCACTCTTTGGGTTAAAGATTATTTAACCTCAAGATTTCAGAGGGTATTATTTAATGGCTCACTTTCTCAAGTGGTTCAGGTCACTTCTGGTGTTCCTCAAGGAAGTCACCTTGGACCGTTATTATTTACGCTTTTTATTAACGATCTTCCTTCCGTTATCAATCACTCTCGGGTGCTAATGTATGCTGATGATGTAAAATTATGCATGTCGGATACATCTCTTCTGTCTGGTCATAAGCTGCAAAGTGACTTAGACAATTTTCAAACTTGGTGCAGAACAAATTTATTGCATCTCAATTGCAGTAAATGTAGAGTTATGTCTTTTTACAGACGAACTCCCCATTTCAATACATATCTTCTGGATAACCAACCACTTGATCGGATTGAATGGGTTGAGGATTTGGGTATTCTAATGGACCCAAAGCTTAAATTCGACAAGCATATTTCTTCAATTGCTAATCGAGCATCAAGTGCCTTGGGGTTCATTAAGCGCTGGTCGAAGGAATTCGACGACCCCTACCTAAAAAAAACCTTGTATGTGTCTCTTGTGCGACCGATTCTGGAATATGGATCTTGTATTTGGTATCCCAAATACAGGATTCATCAGGATAGATTAGAATCGGTGCAAAAACAATTCTTACTTTTTGCTCTTCGGGGCCTTAACTGGGATAACTTTCTAAACTTACCTTCCTATCACAGTAGACTTTTACTAATAAATCTTCCTTCTCTTTCTAACCGTAGTACTATGCTAGCAGTAACTTTTCTCCATAACTTAATAAATGGTGAAATAGATTCTTTAATATTAATCAACCAAATTAACTTTGCAGTTCCTATTAGATACACTAGAAATTTTGTACCTTTAGCTCTTCCACCCTGTTACTCTAACTATGCTATCCATAACCCCTTTCGGATCTTATGTGATACATATAATGATCTTTCCCACTTAATACATAGTGCTATTTCTATTTGTTCCCTAAAAAAACTTGTCTTGTCTCATTTGTCTATTTGTTCGCGATCTTCGTAACCGCACGCTACGCGGTGCGCCCCTCGGTCGGACGGGCGGGAGGTGGGTTGCTACGTGCTAGGGTCCGCGCGTTAACAAGCCGGTGCTTGGTATCGTTGGGCCACTTGAATGTACTGTCCGTTAGTACATCTACGTCCAATATATATACATAAATCTTAGCGACACATCTTGCTGACTACATAAACTCCGCTGACTACACAACATGCGCAGACGGTCAGCCAACCCAGTGTTTGCGTAACTTATTTCGGCATAAGAGAGCAGTGGCTGGAAACTCGAGAACCCACTGCAGCTGGCATGCACCATGGAAGCCCACTGCACCTGAGATGCACCGTGGGAATGAAACATACCAAACTACTAATTTTACCTATAAATATTGTACCTCTTTCGTGAATAAACTCAGTAATACTCTTTTGTAGTATCGAAACAACATTGCCTAGAATACTTCAATTCCTTAGCAAACTTTAAATAATTGTACTAAATTGTTAATATTGTCTAATATGGAAAATCATTATCATTTAAAATGTTAATATGTTGTTGAATTACTTAATAATACTTTTTGGTTGTAATTAGGCAATAGGCAATGCTCGCCCTCGAAATACTTTGGTCGATATGATGATGTTGCCAATGACTTGGCCACTTTGCAACTTACTGGGATAATTTCCATGACAACCGACAACTGCCAACTGACAATTTGCAGCTCGGTAACTTTAGAGTTTGTCTATAGTTCCAGCTGTTGTTGTTTCAAAATTGATTTTTAGTAATTTCATGGCTTTTATACCCTTAACACATGAAATGGATAAAAAAGGGTATAATGGTTTTGTGCAAAAGTATGTAACATGCAAAAGTATGTAACATGCAAAAGGAAGCTTCTCCGACCCCATAAAGTATATATATTGTTGATCAGCATCAACAGCCTAGTCGATATAGCCATGTGCGTATGTCCGTCCGTCTATCCGAATGTATAAACTCGTCGATTGCAGGAACTACAAAAGCTAGAGACTCCACATTTTGGATATGGGCAAAATCGAAAACTTGAAAATGGGGATCGAAACTATTAACAAAATAATGAATATCTGTGGAATTTTTATTAAAATCGGGTAAGAATCAACAAAGATATGAAGTCATCGAGCATTGGTACAGTAGAGCAAGGGTTAAGGGTATCTTCTAGTCGAGCTTACTCGACTAGAGCCTTCTTACTTGCTTATTCTGTTTTTTTTTTTATTTTGATTGCACCTCAAATAGGAGGGTATTCTTTTTTGTTTTCATTTTTGTTCTTCAACATGATTCTTAATTAAAAGTTCTTTATATACGTTTTTTTCTTGTACTTATTTTATCTTGAAATTGCAATTAGAGTTTTTCTTTGTAATTGAAATGCTCAAATGATTTGATTTCAAGTTTACGTTTTTAATATTTCACACTTTTCTTTTAGGCGGCCCTTTTGTGGGTAATTTTAGTAAGGAGTAAAAAACTTTTTGAAAACAACGGCAACAAGAACAATGTGCGATAAAAATGCCTTTTGTTGAAAAGAGTTTTATATTTCAAATTTAGTTCAATCTTTTTATACCCTTAACCCATGAAATGGGTAAATAAGGGTATAATGGATTTGTTCAAAAGTATGTAACAGGCAGAAGAAAGCTTCTCCGACCTCATAAAGTATATACATATATTCTTGATTAGCATCAACAGCTGAGTCGATTTAGCCAAGTCCGTCTGTCTGTCCGTCTGTCTGTCCGTCTGTATGTATGAACGCGTCGATCTGAGAAACTACAAAAGCTAGAGACTTCGGATTTTATGATATGAGCTCTCCTAATCCCTAGGCATAGCAAGTTTGTTTTAAATTTTCGATAACTTTTCAGGTTTACGATATACACATATATACATAACAAGAAATCTTGAATTTCAAAAAATTGAAAATGAGGATTGAAACTATAAGCAAAATAATAAACTTCTGTGAAATTTTTATTAAAAGCGATTAAGAAACACCGGAGATATGAAACCAAGCATTGGTACAGTAGTACACGTACATACATATGTACATATGTGTATGTCTGTCAGCCCGACCGTCTGTCCGTCTGTATGGTCAAGGGTTAAGGGTATCTTCTCGTCGAGCTTACTCGACTAGAGCCTTCTTACTTGTTCTCTTTCTCTCTTATGTAAAAAAAGGTAGTTTGTCAACTTTTCTTAGCAGCCGGGAAAAAACTTTAAGCACTTTTAACACTCCATTTATGCGTCTTTATCGCGCCAGCTAATTTTATTTGTATTTTTGTTTTCGTATGTGCAAACAGTCAATAAATATACTTAACTATTGAAAGCTGCACACATTTTTAAAAAAATTTCCAATTTTTGAAAAATGATTAAAATTGCAGTTTTGTCTGAAATTTTAAATTGCAAACCATTGAATTTTTGTGGCTAATTTTCGAATTTCTGTTTTGGTTTTTGCTGTTAAATGATGGTTTCGCGTGTGCAATAAAATGCCTTAGCTTTGTTAATTAAATTAAAAGCATCTTATACGGTAAAATGTCCAAAAGTAAATTGGTTTGAAGAACAATTCTCTACATATACGACGCATGCAAATAATGTTTGTTGCCACTTTTCTATGCCATACCATTGACAAGTCTCTGCAGCAACTTGCAGCAACGTTTGCTCTGCAATTTGCATAAAGATGGGTTGGGTGTGGTAGCGGGTGTGGTGTCGTTTGTGTCTATATTTTCGCATTTTAATGCGACCGTACTTGCATATACAGTCCCTAAGCTTTATTCTAGTTGTTGACCTCGCACCTAAAGGATAGGACTGAGCGCTGTCCTCTCGAATTTATAATTGTTATTTAATTTGCATAAACTTAAGACAGAACCTTGCCGGCGACTCCCTGTTGACTCCTGAACTTGGACTAAAAGGAAACACATGTCCAATGAAATGAATAATTTTTATGGTTGCTGCCAGCTGCGGAGCTGTCTTGGGTAATTTCTAAATCCTTTTGGGCTACTAAAAAATGTAAAACAGTTTAATATTTATGGCATAACTTTGTATATTTTATTCTGGATAAAGGATTCCGAAAGATTTGAACAAAACCATCATAAATACCTAATAATGTCGAGAAAAAATGTGTTGACACTTTTATGAAATTTTGCCCTTAGCCATTTTGGTCTTTTATAAATAAATTTAGTTTTGTAGCGAACATTGTGGGTAAAGGGCAGGTGTGTGTGTTATTGTGGTAGCTCTAAAACGTTTACTAAAGTGATTTGCTTTTCTTAAGAGGCTGGTCCGATGGGAAACAGCGTTTTGAATTTTCGAAAAATATATCAAAATTTTTTTTTAATTCTGATTTTGTTTGCCTTGCTGGCATACAGTTTGTCAGAAATCTCTTTCTTTTCACTTTAGAGATATACGGCGACACTGGCTGTTGTTTTAAATTTTTTTTATCATTTTTTATAAATTATACAGTTAATTATCTCTTAAACCCATTAAACAGAACTTAAAAAACATAAATATTAAGAAAGAAACATTAAAAATACTAACAAAGGCACAAAATTCAACTTCCACACAAGTGTTTGCAAACGTTTTTTTTTTTTTTGTTTGTTTTTGGTTTTTAACTTTAATTAATATTTTGTATTTCCACCGTTGGCTTTCATAACCGCTTCCAGTCGCCTTTGCATCGATTTTATTAGATTTTGGACGTATTCCAATGGAATATTTTGCCATTCTTCCAAGATTATCGCCTTGAGATCATTCTTATTTTTGCGGATGGCGCTTGGCAGTACGTTTTTTCAAATAGGCCCACAGATTTTCAATTGGGTTTAGGTCTGGGCTTTGGAAAGGTGTAACGAACACCTTTTTACAGTTATAAAGCAGCCAGTACCTGGCCATGTGTGCTTTGTGCTTGGGATCATTGTCCTGGTAAAACTTGTAAGTTGGCTTGCCACCATTAATAAATCCAAATTTATTGGCACTGGCTACCAAATGTGTGTTCAAAATACTTTAATAATGTTGGGCATCCATTGTATTTTCAATGAAGCACAATTCTCCAACTCCTTTGCTCGAGATGCACCCCCAAACCATCACTGACAATTTTCCAAACTTAACAGTGGATATAATATTTTTGTTTTCAAGTGCAGTCAACGGCTTGCGCCACACTCTGCTGGGTCCATCATTATAGAAAAGCATAATCATGGATTCATCCCAAAATACCACGTCGTCCCAATATGAATCTGGCTGTCCCACGTGGATCCTAGCAAAAGTTAAAAGTCTTCTAACATGCTCCGCCGACAAATACGTTTTTTTTTTCGAGCAGATCGAGATGAAAAGTCGGTTCTTTTAATGGCTTTTCTGACAATTTCGTGACATATGGTGATTCCGCCTTCATCTCGTTGGCAAGCGTTCTGGTCAAAATAGTTGGATTTTGGTTGATCTTTCTGACCATAATTCGCTCTGCCCTTGGAGTTATTGCCCGTTTTCCAGTTTTCCTGCAAATTGCTAACATTTCTGCAATCTCAGAGACCGTTTTCCCGATGGTGGAGTTGTAATACACCAACTGGTTCATGTCGAACGATAACCACTTGCCTGGCATTTTAAAACCGTCTAAAACTGTCCCTATTATATATATAAATTCTATATTCCAAATATGAAATTTCTTAGAAAACTGCATGAGAAAAAGCTGCGCGTTTTTATTTTTAAAAAAGTAACTGTAAATATGCCATTCACAACGAAAAAAACCAAAAAATAAAGTGTGTAAACATTTGTATGGCAGTTGAATTTTGTGCCTTGTTAGTATTTTTAATGTTTCTTTGTTAATGTTTAAGTTTTTTAAGTTTTGTTAAATGGGTTTAAGTCACGAAACTGTCAGACGAGTCATTAAAAGAAACGACTTTTCATCTCAAGCTGCAAAAAAAACCGTTGTTGTCGGCGGAGCATTTTAGAAGACTTGTAACTTTTGCTAGGATCCACGTGGGACAGCCAGATTCATATTGGGACGACGTGGTATTTTGCGATGAATCCATGATTATGCTTTTCTATAATGATGGACCCAGCAGAGTGTGGCGCAAGCCGTTGACTGCACTTGAAAACAAAAATATTATATCCACTGTTAAGTTTGGAAAATTGTCAGTGATGGTTTGGGGGTGCATCTCGAGCAAAGGAGTTGGAGAATTGTGCTTCATTGAAAATACAATGGATGCCCAACATTATTAAAGTATTTTGAACACACATTTGGTAGCCAGTGCCAATAAATTTGGATTTATTAATGATGGCAAGCCAACTTACAAGTTTTACCAGGACAATGATCCCAAGCACAAAGCACACATGGCCAGGTACTGGCTGCTTTATAACTGTAAAAAGGTGTTCGTTACACCTTTCCAAAGCCCAGACCTAAACCCAATTGAAAATCTGTGGGCCTATTTGAAAAAACGTACTGCCAAGCGCCATCCGCAAAAATAAGAATGATCTCAAGGCGATAATCTTGGAAGAATGGCAAAATATTCCATTGGAATACGTCCAAAATCTAATAAAATCGATGCAAAGGCGACTGGAAGCGGTTATGAAAGCCAACGGTGGAAATACAAAATATTAATTAAAGTTAAAAACCAAAAACAAACAAAAAAAAAAAAAACGTTTGCAAACACTTGTGTGGAAGTTGAATTTTGTGCCTTTGTTAGTATTTTTAATGTTTTTCTGTTAATGTTTATGTTATTTAAGTTCTGTTTAATGGGTTTAAGAGATAATTAACTGTATAATTTAAAAAAAATAAAAAAAAATTTAAGCAACAGCCAGTATGACCGTATATCTCTAAAGTGAAAATATCAAAAATTTTCACTGACTGAAAACTATTTTGTGGCAAACTGTATATGTATCATGTCGCATATTGTAAATCGTCCATAATTCAAATGACATGTGCCAACTGTTGCGTGTATAAAGGGAAATTAATGTACATACATACATGCATATATGCATATTTTTCTAATACATGCATGCCTATAAAATACGTGCGAAGTGAAGTGTGATAGCGACACTCGATGAATATGAAAATTATTGTTATATAGAGCACATGAAATTTATAAAAGAAATTAGCGTGCATGAAAAAAAAGCAAATGCAAAACGAACGAACAAATAGAAACAATAAAGAGAGGGAGAAGAAGAAAAAAAGAGAGAGAGGCAACTGTTGACAGTTATCCTGACACAAACACGCATTGTCTTGTCAAGCGTCAGCATCAGTCTCAGTCAGCCTGAGTCATGTTGGTGTGCATCAGGACATTTACATATTTATACTTTATAAAGAAAAATGTTAACTTTCTTGATAGTTATTTCACTGTTAACCTTTAATGGACGGCAACTACAAAAAGAAGAAAACGTCTAAAATGCAATTTAAGTTGAAAAAGCCTGCACAAAACTAAATCATTTTAAACCAATTTTTATGCAGAACAAATACTCATACAGAATCATGTAGCGCCTTAACAGTGCATTTACTGGTAACAGCACAGCTCTGTTTGCCGCTCAGTGGAGCTGTGTTTAGTGGTCACAACCTCATTCACAAAAATCCAATAGAGCGCTTCTTGAGAGAGCGCAATCGGGCCTTGGAGAGAGTAACATTAAGAGCTGTTGGATGCTGTCGCTTATAACTGTTGTTTAAATACTCTGTGTACAGCATCTGTTGATAACAGTTGCCGTCGCAGCGTTGTGATTGAACTACAGCCAGGAATTTATTACGTAGACGTCGCGTGTAACAAAGTCAAAGCGTTTAAGTTTATCAATCATTTAAATTGTCAGTGCATCAAAGAGTCTTTCATACTATAGACAGAGTGAACACTGAGTGCAGAATTTTGTATAAACTGCACGTGAGAAGCAACAAATTTAAATATGTAATTGATAAGTGCCATTTATTGAAAGGCAATCAAATTTCGCAGAGAAATAAAATATATGTATATATATTTACATATGTATATGCGCGTGTGTGTGTGTGTGAGTTTTAATTTCAGTTGAAATTTGTTCAGTGTGCTGAACATGTACTGCGAAAGTTATTACAAATTAAACGTAAATAAAATATTGAGCTTACGCCCCAGTCGCCAGACATGGAGTCGGCGCTGACACTAAAACTTAAAAGTGCTTTTGTGTGTGTGCGTGTGTCTGTTCTTTGCGCTAATATCTCACACTTCAAACGTCTAGCAATGAATTTCCGTTATTTTTCTCCTCTTACGGCTTTTTCTTAGCTTTTCACGCTCCACCTTTTGATTTCCTGCGTTCTACAACTTTTTTTCTGATTGGCCGTTTTGTCTTTTTCTGCTTTTGGCTTTCACTTCCGCTTTTGCCGCGAGCGAATTGTTTAGCTCAAGTGTTTTGTTTCCTTTATCTTAAAGTTCTTCTCATATCCCTTTCCCTTCCACCAAGTCGCACCTCTATTCATTCTTGTTAAAAATTAAGCACTCCGATAGTGATTTTACCTTCGCATTGTTTGCTGGTAAACACTTTATACAAGTTTGAGCTCTGCATTAGCGACTATTTTGGTTCTGGCAATCCCTTCAACCTTTGTTAGGTTTGGCATTCCTTTGTTTTTATTTTGAAGAAAATTATGACAACACATTAAGTCGAAGTGGTTTTGATTGTGTAGAAAGGAAAGTAGAGTACGTCATAAGAAGTTGTCGATTCTTTAAAAGTAATGAATGTTATAATTACTAAGAAAAATATAACGAACTTTCGTAAACCTGACTAAACACTTAGCTCTTACGAAAATTATTTAAATTCACTCACAATTTCAATGACGACTCTCTTTAATTAAAACAAAATTTATTAATTATACACAGTGAAAAAGTGGCATATTTTTGGTTATAACTACTGTTTTCGTTATTGAATATGAATATGCTAACTTGACGAGTGCAATATTAATTTAAGAATTACTATAAAGAAGTGAAATCAATTTTTTTTTACCCTTAACCCATGAAATTTGAGCAAATGTATATGGTAGAGAGAAGGAAGCATCTCCGACCCCATAAAAAATATATGTTCCTATGAACATTTATCTTCTAGTAGATAGATCATTTTCGGTATTAACGTAATTTTATTGATACACAAAAATATACGATATTTTGTATATAAGTTTATTACATCCCGCACACCTTTAAATCAAACCTGGTGTACTAGAAACATTAAACTTTGTTTATTTAAATTATTACAAGCTTTATTATTATTAATAAGCCTTATAATAATAAATAAGTAAATTCAATGGTCGCCAACTTGCAAAAAAAAGACAACAGCGATTTCTTTTTTGATTATTTTATGGGGCTTAGTTGATTACAAATTGCTTAAGACAAGTAGCGAAAGAGTGAAGAAACACTTGTTGGTTAGATTGGGTGGGGTTGAGCTCGATTGAATTGATTTTGTGTGTGGCTTCTGCATGGCACGTAGCACAGAAAAATCACAGTTAAACGATTACCAACTTGCCAAATGAATTATAAGCAGTGGGCATAGCAAAAAATACATGATAAGACAGCAGACAGTTTAAGTAACTGACATTTACATAAGAAAGAAAGTGCTGCCTACTTAGGTGGCCAGTTGCGTGTCATGTACATCTGTATGTGTGTTTATAAAGTGTGTCGCGTGTTTATTTCATATAAATAGCAAGAAACCCTGCAGCGAACAAATAGCTGAAAACACTTGTCTAAAAGAAGAGAAAAACAAAAATAAGAGAAATAACTAAATAGAAAAAAAAGCTGCGAAACAAACACCGAAATAGTGGCTGGAACTCATGTTTATGTTGTGTGAAAAGGTTGTGTATTTGTTTTTGTGAGCGAAAGTGCAGAAGAATGTGCCACTAAGTGCATGAAATCAAGCAAAGCCAAAGATAAAAGCGAAGGGGTAGGTAGTGGCAACGGAATCGGAAGTGAACATAAAATGCCAGGGGTTATAAGCACAGGCAGAGTTGGCGACAGACGCAGCGGCATTAGCATGTCAGGCATCAATTGTTTGTGGTTGTCGTTGCTTCTCTGCCACAGCTGCAACATTTTTGGACTACTGCGAATCGAGCAACATCTGGTTGAGGGTAAGTCTTATAGAGCAAAATCTAAAAAAATAATTTAGCATAAAGCTTTCATGAATATATTTAATACTTTCAGTTTAGCGAAATGTTACTTTAAGATGTAGCCATAACAATTGTTCGCTATTTTGAGAAAGATTAGGATAAATAAATAAAATAAGTATTGTTGTATGTCTTTAGTAAGTTTTTTCTTATTATCCTGCTAGAAAAATCACTGTATTATTATTATTATTTTGAGTACTGGACAAGCTAGTTATCGTTATTAACCCCAAACTCATTAAGAACACGTCTCAAATCCAAAACAACGTTGAAAACAATTTTTTTCAGACGTTTGTTACTTAATTAATTATCGTTGTTGTCTGACTGTATCAAGAAATGTCCATAAAGCAAATGGATGCCAATGAGTAAGACTTATTGTAAACTAGGTTTAGTGCGCAGCCGACTGGGAATACTCTAGTTTTTCTACAACCTTGCTAGAGATACATTAAAAATAAATCATAACATTGATAAGCACACGCATTGATAGATTTATTTTATATAATTGCCGATTACGTTTATATGTTCGTGGGTGTTCCTAACCCATGTGCAGCAAATATAATTACAAAATACTCTATACATATATCGAAGTTCAAAAGTAGCATGCATATCAGAATGCATGTCTAATTCAGCATATACACGATGCAACTAATAGCGTGCAATTTATTGATAAACCTTGTCGATATGTTGCATTTAAAGTGGTATTAATTTGATTGACAGGGTATTGTTACAATAAAATTTACCGGGAAAACCAGCCAACGGACCTTAGAATATAGAGTATTTGTTGATTAAAAAGTTGAATATGTGATTTTTTTTTTAACTCATAAAATACGAACAGAAAAGATTAAGAAAAATGTCAAATATATTTTCATTAAAAACTTTTTCTATACACAGATAACATTAATTATAAAATACTTTAAAAACTCTTCCAGAAACCTTGGATTAGTAATAATTAGGACGGGAACTTTACACAAAATAATGAAAATCTGTGAAATTGTGAAACATATATATATATATATTGAAGTTCAATCCTCAAGCTTCTTTGCAGTAGTCCAGATATGAATAAGGTCAATGCTCAGCGTTATCTTCTAGTCGAGATTACTTTTGTTATAACAATATAAATATAAATTTGAGTGATTCTCAGTTTTATGAATGCACGCTTTGCTTGTATTTATTTGCCATTCACTTACTATGTTCGCTCTCCATTTTATGTCATCATGAGCGCAGCCTTATTTTTAAGTGCTCCCAAATGTAATGCTTTTCATTATTTCTTATGACAATTTATCAAATATGTTAGCAGCATAAGAACAAAACTAGAAGCCCTGAAAAGCCATAAGAAAAATGGACTTAACAGTTTGCAGCTTATGGCTTTGCTGAAAGGTGGGATCAGCCGACTGAATGCGGCCTATTACTAAACATAGCCCACGAAATGCTTTTAGATCTTTTTAGTAAATGCTTTAAATAACCTTTAGGAACTATACGAATAACAGCCAAAAAGCAAATTTAACAGCAACTTATTTTTCATGTTGCTCTTTTTATACCCTTAACCCATGAAATGGGTAAAAAAAGGGTATAATGTTTTTGTGCAAAAGTATGTAACAGGGAGAAGGAAGCTTCTCCGACCCCATAAAGTATATATATTCTTGATCAGCATCAACAGCCGAGTCGGTTTAGCCATGTCCGTCTGTCCGTCCGTCCGTCCGTCTGTATGTATGAACGCGTCGATCTCAGAAACTACAAAAGCTAGAGACTCCAAATATTGGATATGAGCTCTCCTAATCCCTAGGCATGACAAGTTTGTTTTAAATTTTCGATAACTTTTCAGGTTTACGATATACACATGTAATCGATTTAATTTTGCTTTCTTCTGCTTCGCCCACTTTTCCATTCGATCACAGCCTTGCCCTTTGAGTATTTAGACGAGCACATCGACGACTTTAACTATGATCTGGACGAGGCACAATCCCAGGACAAATACGATGCACATCTGCTCTCCGAGCAAATGCTGAGTGACGCTGAGCTCCAGAAGAGAGCAGACATCGAATCCAGCATAAATAACAATTCTAACGCCAACGCCAATCTTAACTACAATATCAATATCAACTCAAACGATGCTGATAGTGGAGCACAGTTGGCAGCTGTTCCCAGCGCGGATGTTTTGGAGCCGCATAGTCGAGCAGCTGCTTGTTTTACAAATGACAACAAATACACACACGGACAAAAGGTAAGGCAAAGCAGACACTTACACACACGCACACAAGGAACGTACAATTAGACTGACCTGAAACAAATACATACAGTGTGTCACCTTATTCTGAAAAGTGTCGAGCAAAGAGTTTAAATATCTGCCATAATGTTATTTCACTATTTTTTCAAAAATTCCAAAAACCTATGATAGGTACATATATTGACCACCAAAATGATTATTTGACCGTAATAAATTTGGGTTTGCTCAACGGCTAGGTCGCGTTATGTTAAAGAGTACCCTAATTCATAGCTGAGCACCTCAACTGTGGACCACACTGTTTTGCAGGATTTAATAGGGAAAGAGTGCAGTGTGAAAACGATGCAACGGGTCCTGCGAACCATGGCATCCATAACCTAGTACCACGGAAAACTCCTGTTATATGTGTAAAAAATAAAAACACTAGGATGACGTTCGCCAAAACCCATCTGGACAAGGATGTTGAGTCCTGAAACACATTCATTTTTACAGACGAGTCCAAATTCAACTTTTACGGCTTTAATAGCTTGGTATGGGCATGTAAGTCGTAAGCCGGTACTCGGAACTCGATGATTTTTGAGAGTGCAATGAACAAAAATATGTGCTTCAATATCCTAATAGAAAATGTTCTCCCAAGTGCCGAGAAGCTGGTCGAAGCATAAGGTCGGAATAGTGCAGTCCTGGCTTATCTACAATTACTCCCACATGCGAATTCCGGTCCAGTCTCCTGTTCAGCTGGAAAACAATATTCGGAAGCATAGCACATCAAACAAATAGGATCTTAAAAATGCTCAATTGCCTGAGTGGAGCAAAATCAGTCCAGAAACTACCTGGAAGCTAAGAACTTTCTTAAAAAATGGGTTAAAACAAGTAGCTAAGGTTAAAGGATATCATTCTAAGTATTACAATTATTATACGCTTTTATACGCCAATAAGTTACTTATTTAAGACTATCTCAAATAAGCTGAGACCTAAAGTGTAGATAGGTTTTCAATTTTTGGCTATTTATAATATTAACGCAATATTTGTTGCATGGTTTGGAGATTATAGGCACTTGGACTGGTTGACACTTTTCAAAATAAGCAGTGACATACTGTATATAATTTGTTTTTTATATCAGGGCTTACAAAGTTAGCTTATGCAAATAGATAAATACATCAGGCAGTTTTTATTTATCAACGTTCGCACTGAGAATGATTAAAGATGCATTTTCATTTAATTTGCAACAAGTTTTGTGTTTGATCCAGATCGACATGATCGACATATGCTTTAGTTTAAAATAATTAAAACGTTCGACTGTACTATTTGATGGCAAAGTATTCATTGCCCTTAATTTATAAAATTCTGTGGAAAGAAATGTGCACTGTCAGGCAAATTAAACAGCCACAGATTTTTACAAGTGCAAAATTGAAGCATAACCATAACATCAACTTGTATCGCAACAACAAATTGTACAAAGTAGGTGGGAGAATGAGCGAACGTCAGAAAAAATGTTGTAATTTCCTTACTGATCAGTTCTTCAGCGTAAATAAATAAGAAGACGATACTCTGCAGTTTATGTTCGATTTTTAATGGAACAACGACGCGACAAATTTGGCGGTCGAAAACGAAGTGTAGATTACATCAGCGATGAGCTATAACCAGCGATGAGTTATAACGTAGATGTGCCAAATCGCAAATTTCCCTATTTATCCACCAGGCGATCTTTCAGTTTTTTTTGGTGGATTACGCGTCAATTCACCAAAGGTATTTTTTTTGCTGCCTCCGCCATGCTGAAAAGTAGCAATAGTCACCAGACGTATGCCGTATACCGGCATATACACACATGCTGCTTGGGCCTGGCGCATGACTTCGCCAGGCTGAACAGCAGCAAATATCACTAGATGTGTGTATACCGACATATACCAGCGTATACACACATTCTGCTTGGGCCTGGCTCTGCCTTCGCCTGGCTCAACAGCAGCAAATATCACCAGCCGTATGTACACCGACGTATACACACATTCTGCTTGGGCCTGGCGCATGCCTTCGCCTTCATGCCTTCATGTAGGGTTTCTTGTCCCATAATCAACTACTACGGTCAACTACGAATACTCTTTTAAGGCAATAGCAAATGCATATGACAGGCAAATGCACGTAAACTCCGAAAGAGTATTCAAAGTGCAATTATGGCGAGATCATTTATTTATTCATTTAATTATGCGCTTCAAATAAATAATTTAATAATTTATTTAAAATATGATTATAATGTATAATATATGATTTAATATGAATATATATAGATAGATATAGATATAAATTATTTAAATGTATTTTAAAAATGATTTTAAGCTAATTAAATCATCATCATAACAGTTGAGGTAGGTCAGTGAATATCAAGACAAGTGCTATGCGCACTTCTTAATGTGTATACATACATGCGCTTGTATACACACATATTCATATGCAGCGATTGGAGTAAAAAATAAAAAATCTAATCGAAGCCCAGCAAACAGAAATCTGAAACAAATGCTGACATACATGTGTACATATATATATGCATACGCATATACATACATCTAGTGATATTTGCTGCTGTTGAGCCAGGCGAAGGCATGCGCCAGGCCCAAGCAGAATGTGTGTATACGTGGGTATACATACGGCTGGTGATATTTGCTGCTGTTGAGCCAGGCGAAGGCAGAGCCAGGCCCAAGCAGAATGTGTGTATACGCTGGTATATGTCGGTATACACACACATCTAGTCATATTTGCTGCTGTTCAGCCTGGCGAAGGCATGCGCCAGGCCGAAGCAGCATGTGTGTATATGCCGGTATAAGGCATACGTCTGGTGACTATTGCTACTTTTCAGCATGGCGGAGGCAGCAAAAAAAATACCTTTGGTGAATTGACGCGTAATCCACCAAAAAAAACTGAAAGATCGCCTGGTGGATAAATAGGGAAATTTGCGATTTGGCACATCTACGTTATAACTCATCGCTGAATACATGCTATGATCAGAGTTGCCAGTTCGTTATATTACATTAACAGAGTTGCCAGATTGTTACATCATATTATGGTTACATTTACAACACGCCCTCTCAAAGTAACAATCGTGATGATCTTAAATACTGGTGACGCCCAATGAAGAGATGGAACCGTGATGCTTGGCACTGCCTAGACCCTTCGTTAGGACATCTGCTGGCATTTGCTCCGTCTGCATATAGTCAACTTGGATGTCGCCACTCTGGTCCTTCTGCTGGCTGAAATTGCGGCGTACATCAATGTGTTTTGTGTATGGATGAAAATCAAAACCTTTATCCAGTTTTTGAGCGCTTTGGTTGTCGTTCAGGAGCTGAACCGAATCACATCTTCTGCCAATTCGATTGAGTATAGCCTTTAAGTATAAGGCCTTCTTGGTTGCTTCGTTCATTGCAAAGTATTCAGACTCTGTGCTTGACAAAGCGACTGTGCGTTGTTTCCGTGCCTTTCAACTTATAGCGGCACCTGCTAACATAAACGCCTATCCAGAATATGATCGCCTGTCAGTTAAATTAGCGCCCCAGTCAGCATCGACGACTCTGTACAGATTTTCATCTGTTCGTTTGACAGGCCGAGTTGTTTGGTACCTCTTAGATACCGAAGAATACGCTTCTTCCTCTGTTCGACAATGTAACATGAGTTAAACTGACATGCAATTTACGGCGTACGCAATATCTGGACTAGCTGTGACTGAAAGAAATATAAGAGAGCCAATTAAGTTCTGATAGGGGTACCTTCAATGGGTGTTAAAGCCGGCTTGCATTCAGTCATCCCGAATTTCTTCTACATGGTTTCAATGTACTTTTCTTGTGCAAGGAATACCCGGTGCTCTTTCAGATCCTGCTTGAATTCTATGCAATGTTTTCACATTGCCGAGATTTTTCATCTCAAATGCTTCTCCAAGGACTTCTTTGGTCTGCTACAACCAATCCGGATGATTTGACGCCAACAGCAATAGGAGAATTTTCTTCTCCTGCCGTTTGACGAACAGACATGGGTCCTGCTTAGTGGGCTCTAACCTCTTGTACCTTCGTCGTGAGTCTGCAAACCGTATTGGCGTAATCCATGTAATGCCTTCTTCAATAAACAAACAGGGCTTCTTATTGATGACAGAGCCGCACACTATTCCGCTATTGTCTGTGAGTACTCTGCTCGAGGTGAATCCTTCTTCGTTCCAATTGATTTGCCCGAATCTAACTTTTCCATGAAATCATTGAAGCTCTCTGGTACCTCCATATATACGCTCTCTTCGAGGTCGCCATTTAGGTAGCTTGTGACCACTTCCATTTGATGTATCTCCATATCAAGTTCCGCTGCCATGGCCACTAAAAGTCGGACTGATGTGAAAATCTTCATGAAAATCTTTTCCAGGCCTTTGTGCGTATCCTTTATTATTATTATTGGACGTAGATGTACTAATGGACAGTACATTCAAGTGGCCCAACGATACCAAGCACCGGCTTGTTAACGCGTGGACCCTAGCACAAAGCAGCCCACCTCCCGCCCGACCGACCGAGGGCGCACCGCGTAGCGTGCGATTACGAAGATCGCGAACAAGTAGACAAATAAGATCCGAAAGGGGTTATAAATAGCATAGTTAGTGTAACATGGTGGATGAGCTTAAGGTACAAAATTTCTAGTAAAGTGTTTCCCAAAGTGGGCGATAACGCCCCCTTGTGGGCGCTGCAGGTCTCAAGGGGGGCGGTAAGAGACCCAGAAAGAGCCCGTAAGAGTTAACTTGAGACCTAAGCGCCGATGTATGTTACCTACTGCGCTCAGGTTGGGGGGCGCTAAAAAATATTTATTCTCAAAGTGGGCGGTGGATAAAAAAAAGTTTGGGAGCCACTGTTCTAGTATATCAAATAGGAACTTCAAAGTTAATTTGGTTGATTAATATTGAAGAATCTATTTCGCCATTTATTAACTTATGGAAAAGGGTTATTGCTAGCAATGTTCGGTTAGAAAGAGAGGGAAGATTTATTATTAAAAGTCAACTATGATAGGAAGGTAAGTTAATAGAATTATCCCAATTAAGGCCCCGAAGAGCAAAGTGCAAAAATTGTTTTAGCACCGATTTTAATCTATCCTGATGAATCCTGTATTTGGGATACCATATACAAGATTAATATTCGAGAATCGATCGCACAAGAGACACGTACAAGGTTTTTGTTAAATAGGGGTCCTCAAATTCCTTCGACCAGCGCTTAATAAGCCCCAAGGCACTTGATGCACGATATGCAATTAAAGATATATGATTGTCGAACTTATGCTTTGGGTCCATTAGAATGCCCAAATCCTCAACCTTTTCAATCCGATCAAGTGGTTGGTTATCCAGAAGATATGTATTAAAGTGGGGCGTTCGTTTGTAAAAAGACATAACTTTACATTTACTGCAATTGATATGCAATAAATTTGTTCTGCACCAAGTTTGAAAATTGTCTAAGTCACTTTGCAGTTTATGACCAGACAGAAGAGATACAGCCGACATGCATAATTTTACATCATCAGCATACATCAACACCCGAGAGTGATTGATAACGGAAGGAAGGTCGTTAATAAAAAGTGTTAATAATAAGGGTCCAAGGTGACTTCCTTGAGGAACACCAGAAGTGACCTGAACCGCTTGAGAAAGTGAGCCATTAAAAAAAACGCGCTGAAATCTAAAGGTTAAATAATCTTTAATCCAAAGAATGATACTATGGGGAAAGCCCAATAGTTGAAGTTTATAAATTAAAAGACTATGACTTCCGGTGTCAAAAGCCTTACTGAAATCAGTTTAAATAACATCAGTTTGAATCTTTTCTTCAAAGCCTTTGATAACAAATGATGTGAATTCTAGCAAGTTAGTAGTGGTAGACCTATATTTCATGAATCCTGGTGAAATCATAGATTTATAAAAATGTTGAAGATGAGAGGTTATCAATTTCTCAAAAATCTTAGGAATTGCAGACAACTTGGAGATACCTCTATAGTTTTTAGCATTAGATTTGTTTCCTTTTTTATGCAAAGGAATAATATAAAGAGCATAACTTCACGGGAAAATTGAACAGTTTATGCAAAGGTTTTAAAAGACTCTGAGCACAGCATCGACGACTCCGTACAGATTTTCATCAGTTCGTTTGACAGGCCGAGTTGTTTGGTACCTCTTAGATACCGAATAATACGCTTCTTCCTCTGTTCGACAATGTAACATGAGTTAAACTGACATGAAATTTACGGCGTAGGCAATATCTGGACGAGTTGTGACTGAAAGAAATATAAGAGAGCCAATTAAGTTCAGATAGACTCCGCGTCATATGTTTCTAATGTAACTTGCTGTATTTACTGCTTCTGCCCAAATGAATGGAGGCGCAACAGATTGCTTCATCATACAGCGTTCCATGTCGACCAGGGTACGGTTCTTTCTCTCTGCAAAGCCATTCTGCTGTGGCGTGTTCGGTGTTGTGAGGCGTCTCCAAATTTCGTTATTTTTCATAACAAGTGGTTAATTTTTCCGAAAATGAACTTCAAAACCATTGTCTATGATTTTGGAAACGGACTTCAAACTTTGGCGCAAATCCGATACATAGAACAAATCTTTCAGCGTTAAGTCAGCACGTTGCTGCTGCTTCTGAACTGCGACTTTAACATTACCAATGCCACTAATCCGTGTGGATTATTGTTTGCCAAATGCTAAGGCGTTTCGACTTTTGCAATATCGGTGAACATGTTCTTTGAACTCATGTGTGGGGTGCAACCACTATCGAGGCACCACAAACCCTTTTTTTCATCGGCAGAAAAGGCCATCTCTAACGCATTTAGCGAAAGCTCATCGTTTTCTGCAGTACCTTCGCGATCCTTTTTATTTTTGAGCGCTACTGCCTCTTCCAGAATTTTGACGCGAAGCACATCGGGGTGGGGCAAGTCATCTTGTGCTTCCATTGCACATCTCAACATTTCATAAGAGTCAGGCAAGCTGTATAGCAATAAAATGACTAACAAATAATTTCCAATCGAAACACCAATTTTTTTAAATTTTTTCACGGCGTCGAAAAAATCATTCACATGTTGGCTCGCATAAGCGCCTTCATTCATTCGCGACAATGCCACTCGTTTTAGCAGCCTTGCTTTTCGCACTGGCCCTTTTGATTGAAATGTCTCCTGCAATATTAACCAGTATTTATTCGCCGAATTACAATCTTTGATTATAGCCAACTCCGATGGGCTAATCGACAACAATATGCCCGCGCGCGCCTTCTCATCATATGTTTTCATTGCAGCTCGATCTGCCGCATTTTCTGGGCAAATCGTATTTTATACCCTTAACACATGAAATGGTTAAGAAAGGGTATAATGGTTTTGTGCAAAAGTATGTAACAGGCAGAAGGAAGCTTCTCCGACCCCATAAAGTATATATTTTCTTGATCAGCATCAACAGCGGAGTCGATTTAGCCATGTCCGTCTGTCCATCCGTCTGTATGTATGAACGCGTCGATCTCAGAAACTACAAAAGCTAGACACTCAAGATTTTGGATATAAGCTCTCCTAATCCCTAGGCATAGCAAGTTTGATTCGAATTTTCGATAACTTTTCCGGTTTACGATATACACATGTAATCGATAACAAAAGAGCTTGGAAATCGAAATGGGGATATATATTGAAACTATTAACAAAATAATGAACATCTGTGACATTTTTATTAAAATCGGTTGAGAAACACCGGAGATATGATCAAACATTACGTACATATATGTGTATATCTATCAGACCGACCGACTGTCTGTATGGTCAAGGGTTAAGGGTATCTTCTAGTCGAGCTTACTCGACTAGTTTTTATTTACTTATCACTGGGCCCATAACCTGTTGTAATTTCCGTACTGATCAGTTCTTCTGCGTTAATAAATAAGAAGACGATACTCTGCAGTTTAAGTTGGTTTTTCAATGGAACAACGACGCGACTAATTTGTCGCTCTAAAACGAAGTGTAGATTATATGCTATGATGAAATTTATTTTGACATACAATCAAATTTTCCAGATCGTTATATTACATTCACAGAGTTGTTTTGCAACAAAAAATAACTGTAAGTGCAAAGTATTGTAGGACTAGTATATAAGGAGGTTAGATTAATAAGTTAAAGTGTTTTTAGCGTTGGAATAAAATTATAGTTATACTTAGTTTTTTTCAAATAATAATTGTTTTGCCACCAATAAGTTTTTTAAAATGACTAAAAATACTGGTATTTAGAACTCTGACTTAAGTTTAGCAATCAAAATTGAAATGACTACCTTTCATACCCTACCCACGAAATGAGTAAAAAAGGATACAATGGTTTTGTGCAATAGTATGTAACAGTCAGAATAAAGCATCTCCGACCCCATATAGTATACATATTCCTGATCAGCATCAACAGCCAAGTCGAAATAGCCATGTCCATCTCTTTGTCCGTCTGTGCTTATGAACGCATCAATTTTAAAAACTACAACAAGTAGTGACTCCAGATTTTGGATAAGAGATTTACTTATCCCTAGGCAATTCAAGTATGCTAGTTAAATTTATTTGTGTCAAAATTTTGTCAAAATGGAAATGTACCTCTTTAACTCGGTAAATATTGTTCAGCTTCATGCTGCTTTGTCGTTTAAGATTTAATGACACTTTTAACATTTGTATCGAGGCTTAACTTTTATATAGTTTTAGCTTTTCATATTTTGCCTTAAACCATTTTCTGCTTAATAAAAAATCGAGCAAACAATGCGACATCCCTTATACCATTATTCCGTTCATTTTGTATACCCTTAACCCATGAAATGAGTAATAAAGTAAATTATGTATGTACATTCTTAATCAGCATCGACGAGTTGATAAATCTATGTCTGTCTGTCACTCCGTCAGTTTGTATATTTAAAAGCGATGTATGTATGTCGATTAAAAAACTATTTAAGCTTTAGACTCCAGATTTTGGCTATGAGCTCTCCTACTTCCTAGGCAGAATAAGTTTGTTTCGATAAGTTTTCCGGTTTACGATATACATATGGAATGGATAACAATAAAATCTTGACTTTGGAAATGTGGCTTGGAAAATCTAGACGATGTAATAAATATGTGTAAAACTTTCTTTAAATCGGTTGAAACAGGTTTAACTTTATGTGTAAGGGTTAAGAGTATCTTCTAGTCGAGCTTTGTCGTGTATTCTTTCTGGTTGTAACATTTTTTTTTTTTGGAAATTTGGTTGCCCATTCTTGTTATTGTATTCTCTGTGTTTTGACATGGGCAGGTGCCGCGTTTGGATGCCTGTGAGGTTTGCCTCTGCATGGACGGAGAGATCTTCTGCTGGTGGGAGAAATGCGGTTAGTATAAATTGAGTTTTGTGTATTTTAATACACGGAATGTAGATGAAACTTTTCGCTTTCTGCGCAGATAAAGCGAATGTCAACAGAGGGAAAATAGAGGGGTCTGCAACAGTAACATTGGAGGCAATGGTGACCGGCACAACTAACAGCGACTATTCGGATCCATATCGGTATGAGACCACAACGATAAAATCAACAAAACTGCATAAAACGACAAGAAAAGCTGACAAACGGCACAAGCATCACAAGAATCAAAAGAATTTTAATGACTACGAAGTTTACCATAGCCATAAGCAGGCGCCGGATTATAAAAAGCCAGACATAAAGCAACAAAAACAAAAGAGCGACAGCGTTTTCAACCACAGCACCAACACTAGCAGTAGTGAAGGGAGTAACTACAATATAATCAAGCAACACAAACAGGAGCAGCTGCATAAGTTGGAAAAGCATCAACAAGAGCATATGAAACCTCCACAGGAGCATAAACAGCAGGACTTCCATATGGCTGCAATGTCTGTTAATCGAGCAGCAAAGGAAACGCATTATCAACAGCAGCACCAGCAGCAGCAATACCAACATCAACACCAGCAGCAGCATCACAATTTGCACGCCCATCAACAGCACTCGTCCAGCAAAATTTTAAATTTTCCCGAAAATTTGCCAGCGCTACTTTATTACGACTATAAAACGGAGGAGCATGAGCATCATCAGCACCAGCATCATCAGCAGCATTTGCTGCACGAAAAGCAACGAATTCAGCAACAGCTACAACAACAAAAGCACCAACAGCAGCGGAAAAATCTGCAAAAAGCCAACACAGGGGTTGTTGGACTTAGTACAGACTTAGGTATTAATAAAAACTTTAATGAGGTGAAAACCGACAGCGATATTTTGCCAGAACCACCAACCAAACGGCCAGCAATGGCAGCATCAACATTGACAACCTACGGCATCGGAGGCAGCAATATTGACAAGGCGACAACAATGCCAGCAGCAGCAACAACAATTGAACAACAAGCAGCAGCTAATGCACCAGTCATATTCAATAAAAATGTAAGTGCACAAGTGATATAAAATATATACACAATTGCCAGGCAACAGCCGCAGATTTAATACTTATGAAAATATTTCGAATAAACTACTGTTAATAGAAATACATTTCCGTTCAGATTTTGATAGATCTTACAACATAACATAGTTGACAGAAAAAGAAAAACTTATGTTTTTTTCTTCAATCTGTCAAATGTATTAATGTCTGTTTCGATGGTGCTATCTTAACACTTAAACAAAATATTAGAGATAAAGTCTAGTAAGCATATCAAAAGGATACACAAGTATTAAAAATATTGTACAGTCATCGATGCTGATAACACGAGTGCAAATATTAAAGCCGGCTAAACACTTTGAAATATATTAAAATTGTGTTGTAAAATTCATTTAAATTTATGCAGGTGGTGATAAGATAAAACAGCCACTTAGCTTAGCTTTTTGTTCTGTTCCTTGTGACTTTTTGAGAACACGATTGTTTTCTTAAGTGTGGCCAATTAAGTTTTTAAGGACTTTAATCTGTTGTCAGCTTTTTGCAATACAATTTTTAAAGATAAAAGAGCCGCAGATTAGAAAAAAGAAAATAAGTAAAGGCTATTTAGAAGTCATCGTACAGAAGGCAAACTAGCTTTTGAAATTGTAAGATCTGTATGTACTGATATGCATATTATTATAATCATTACCTGGTGTATGTGCAGCTAGTAAAACAGGATCTGAGTATTAAGGATGCTGACGATGCATTTCATCGTTGGCTGACATCAACGGAACTATATGTTGACAGTACAAACTCGCTTGACAATAACATGGCAGCAGCAGTCGAAGCAGCAGCAGTTGCGATTGAGGAAACACCAGGATCAACAATAATCGATGATGTTGGTATTAACAATAACAGCAGCAGAAAGTGTGGTAGCAGCAACAGCACCAAAGACAATAAAAACCAATCCGGCAACAACATAGGTGACAATGCGGATGCTGTCTTCTTTCGTAGCTCCTATAATGATTACAGCAGCGAATTCAATGGCAGCGTTGTCAATATTGACATTACACTAACTGCTGTCGATGTGCACCCACAGCGTTCATATCAGCAACAACAGCAGCAGTTGCTGCCTAAAGCTACTGCCAGCGTGCAATCGGATTTAATTGCAAACAACAACCAAACGTCAGACGAAAATGCTGAAAATGCTGAAAAAAAACAAACAACAGTGCAACCAACCAATGCCACAGCAACAACAATATCGGAAGAAACAGCTACAACAACAGCAACGCTGCGGGTGTCCATCAGCAGCAGTAGCAGCAGCAATCAGTATAGCGTGCCAAGCTATACTATGCTGTCAACTATTAAAGCAACAACGCCGTTGGCAACAGGGCATATGTGCAATGTGCTGGGTAAGTTGCCAAACAATAGAGAGCCAAAAGGAGAGAGACTGTCAGAGACTGATCCCTTCTCTTATTTACGTATGTTTATATTCCTTCTATTGATTGTCGTTACAGGCAAATTGTATAAAATTGGTGAAATTCTGCCACAGGACACCGGCAACTGTTTACAGTGCATCTGCACGGATGCTGTGACTTCTGATGAGCTGCCCAGCGTTACTTGTAGTCCCCACAATTGTCCGCCACTGGTGCTGCCTGATTTATTCGATGCAACTGGTTACTGAGGTTACGGGCTTGTACTGTAAGTTGCAACTGGCGCATAAATTGGAAACACATTAAAAAAAAAAAGAAAGTACAGAAGGCTTTCTTTAGAACTACAAATATTTTATATACTTGAAAAAAATAATAATTGATTTAATTTTTAAATATTCATAAAGAAATTCTATTTGTGTAGCAGCTATTCTTTTGTTCTCTGTTGTTCTATCGGCCTTGACAAAAGTTGAAGCTAGATAGCTCAACGAACAGACGGACAGACGGACGGGGTTATATCGACTTCTATACTTCTGTACAGACTTCTTGCGTAACACATTATGTGACAAAATTAATACACATTTTGCAAATTTGTATTTATATTTCAACTGCAGCCAAGTAACTCACACTCACTAGTTAATTTAATTAAACAATAACACATTTTCACACACAAACAAATCATAACATAACAGCGGCCGCTGACTACAATTTATGAATTTCAATTAAAACCCCTTCCTAGTATGAGTGCTCACTTAAACAAATATAGCAGCCTATTAGCATAGAGTTTACAAACATACCTAGCATATACCGAAAACCACATACACACAGAAATTATACCATGCATAGCTTAACTCACAGATGCATATGTGTTGAGTGGAACAGATCAGATTGCTGAGACCGATGCATAGTTGATAAGCTGAGTGTTTATGTATTTTAGGAACAACAACAACAATACGTATCGTAGTTAAAAGTAAAAAAAACTTGTGTCTACTTATACCCTTAACTCCACTCACCTATTTACATATGTTATAAGTTTAAAAGAATTTATAGACGTACTTATGGCCCACACATTTTTATAAAAAATACCTACATATAAATACATATATATCAATATACATATATACTTCTAACAAAACAAATATACAAAATTTTTAAACGATCGAACTGCATGCGTTCATAATGAATAAGTTAGATAAGATTCCTCTTTTGTTACCGTTATAACTATAATTATTTGTTCTTCTGTCTTTCTGTTAGTAAGAATAAATACCAGGTTCAAGCAGGATATTATAAAGTCTTTTTTTTACTATTACTATTACTATTTCATATTCATATTGTTGCGATATATACGACAACATCGATTGTATGAAGTGTAATTTAAGCAAACTAAATAACGTAAAAAACTGAACAATGACAAATAATGAAATTTATATATATCTGCGGAAGCTAATCAGTTGCAATATGTTTAAGACAATATTAATTTTTTAAAATTTACTTTTAGGAATGTTCTTTTAATATTCTAACGCATCTTTACACAAATATTATATTTCAATATTAATACGTAAAAATATTTTAGTATAAATAAATCCTTTAAGATATAAAATTTCATTTCGAAATGAACAACACCACTTTCAAATTTATTTAGAACCCAAAAGCCTGTTGTATATTTTAACTTAAGGCAAAAACCACATACTATATTAGTAGTGATAATAATTAGTTTACTTTAAAAATAAATTGAAATTTAAGCAAAAATTATACTTGAAAAGTAGGCACAATTATCGAAAGAATAGTGTGAGCTTAAACTTCCATTTTATAAAAAGAAGAGAATCTTTTCAAAAAAACTCAACATTATAGATTAACTGAAAGAAGAAAATATTCAAAATAAACCCTTGTATATTTAAAAAAAAAACAAATAGAGAGAATCAGACAAAAATAAAAGGAAATTAAAGATGCAATATAAAATTTAATTCGTATACTCGTTATCCGTATTAAAAATGTATACCAAATAAATATGTATTTGCGAATATATTGTATATTTTAATTTATATATAACTAATTTATTTACGTATACACATGTGTGCTTACAGGATACACACTGAAGTGTTAATGGCGCATTAAATATGTAGTAAGTTGCTGGCCGTGCAGGGTGCCAACTGGATTAGGACACTGTGCAGCGGACTGCTGCCAGATTTGTAAACTATGTAGTACCATGTCCACCGTACGATGGATCGGTCGAAGATTGTAGAGAGCCGTTAGTTGATTATCGCCACTACCATTTATTAGATGATTTGGTCCACTTCAAGTTTAGTTGCGTTTTCAGAATTTGTATTTTCATTTAAATCTGACTAGGGTTTGGACATATATTTCATATATTTTTTGAAATTGGAAATCCCAAAACAACAATCGATGTCAGGAACTGAAAATTCTGTTTCTACAGATTGCCTTATAATATGGTTTAATAAAGCATTCACATGTTTCATCTCTTGTCATGAAATAAAAGAAATCACAAATACAAACTATTGTCCACTTTTTATGCTGGCGCCTAATAGATTTTTGAACCACAGCGCAATCAACGCGTTACCAGCAACCACGAAGCACTTAACTCTGTGTGTATGCTATGCGTGTGCGTGCGGAAACGGATGTGTGGCATGGTATGGTATGGTACATAGTCCGTAAGCCAACAGAAGTCCAAACGCAATCATTGACTAAAAGTAATGTCCCATAATACTCCTACATTGCTACATTGTCGCACACCCTAATACTGCACAACGATTTTGCAGTCATTTTGTTATAACGGTAGTTTTATTTTCAGATATAACTAGGACACTGTTTGTGACACACTAGGTTGGGTGTTGGGGGTGACATGCATTGAAAAATTAGAATTAAATTAAAATTCCGAAAAATTTATTGTTAGATCGAATTCAAGTGATTCAAGTGAATCAATTGAAGCAATTTATAATAGTGTTGCAACTGGTCGAAGAAAAAGATTATAACAGGCCTCCAGCGAATTCGGTTACGAGCGATATACGCTCAATAACTTATTAGCGTATTTTTTGTCTTCTTATACATTTATATTCTTATAACTGTAAATACGCTTTTTCGTATTATGTAAGCACAATGTATACTGTCACACTGGATATAATTTCAACACCCTTCCTCAATGTGAGTCGGTCTATCCTTCTGGCTGATTCATATAGACCACATCACTTAACTCGCTGTTAAGATACGCCGTGCAGACTTAAGATCAACAGCCAGAGCAAAAATTAGTCGTATTGTTTCAATCGGCACACGGGTGAGAAAGTCTCCTTGTAATTCACACCAAACTTTTCGGAGCATCTTTTTGCTACCAACCGGGCCTTGTAGCGCTCAGGCTTGCCGTTGCTGTCCCTTTTTATTGTGTATACCTACCTGTAATCAATAGCCTGTTGCCCTTTGGGTAAGTCTACCAATGTCCATGTTTCATTTTCCACTAATGCACTTTACTCTGCATTCATGGCTGCCTGCCAAAATGATTTTTGATTGCTTTCGTGAGCTTCACTGAATGTCTGTGGTATCGGAACTTCTCGCTAAGCATTGCGTTAAAAACATTGTAGATTTTCTTTGGTCGCCCTGGTTTGCCTTTTCGAATCAAACTTGGTCTACTTGGACCAATCCAAACAGCTTCTGTTTGTGGTAAATCCACATCTTGCGATTACTCCTGATCACTACCCTCGACTTGATCGAATTCATCTGCGCTTATATACTTCTCACTGAGTAGTTACTCATTTACCACGTCGTCTCCGAATTGCAACTGCAACTTAACCACATCTCGATTAGGTGTGTCCGACGATATTTCAGCAACTGGAATCGTTACTGAAATTGGCGCATCCGTGCAAGTTTTGTCGAATAAAACATCTCGTTTTATGACGATCACTTGTTTCCTATTATCATACACATTATATGCCTTAGAAACATCTGAAAATCCAACGAATCAGGCCCTTTCGGCTTAAATTTGCCATGGCGTCTTTTATCTAGACCAACTGCCACTGACTCAAAAATTCTCATGTACTGCATATTGGGCTTCCTGCCACTCCATGCCTCATTTGGAGTCTTACCTACCAGTGCAGTAGTTGGTGACGTATTTCGAATATATAACACTAAGGTACTTTGGCAAATTTACATGCACAAGCAAACTCCTTCCCATCTCAATAAGAGTTCGATTGGTCCGTTCTGCCACACAATTTTGCTGTGGGCTATACGGTACCGTAAGCTGACGTACAATGCCATGTTGCTTGAAAAACTTATCAAACCGTGCGTTAACATATTCTCGCCCATTGTCGTTACGTACAGCTTTCTCATACACCTCGTCTTTGGACTTGAGAAAATATGTGAATATGCGCTGAGCCATGTCATCGATAAATGTATAAAACTATGCTGACCAAGTGATATTTACTCAAATAATACATATGTACATCTGTATGTATTAGTTCCAGCAGGCGCACTGCGCGATTTCCCGACACTAAAAATGGCTGTGTGTGAATCTTACTCTTCATGCATGTTCGGCACTAAAAACTTATTTGAAAAGTTCACATTATTAACACCTTGCACCATTTTATTTTTCACCAAGTTCATCAGACTTGCATTATTTATACCATACCTATTATGCCAAATATGTGCACTCGTCTGCGCTACACCCAAACAAACTTTTGCTCTATTCTTGAAAATAAATAGTTTGTTTCTTTTCGGGGCTTCTAATACTTTTTCGCCTTGCTTGCGCACAATAGCTTTGTCTCTAAAAAATGTAAATGTACAGCCCCGTTCGACTGCACGACTCACTGACATAAAATGTCATGCAAAACATTCTCAAGGTAAGGAACGCAAAAGCCTTACGTCGCCTTTGCCAACTGCTCGCATTACGTTATTGTAAGCCAACACATCTAATATTTGCGAAACGTAATTCACAAATATAGCGCGCGCTGCAGACATAGCAGACATTGGTGCTGTCGCGCCAAATGGTAAAATCCAGATCGTTTGTCTTTTTCTCCGTTATAACTTAAAAGTTGCTGCTCCACTGTTGTTGTTTATTTGCGCTTACTTTTGCATTCATTTTTGTATTGCCCACGACGCCTGCAGTTGTAACATTCGACATTCTATTTGTCGATCTTCTTTTTCTGCCCTCTAACTGGCGCCGCCGTGACAGTGTATGCCTGCTGCTCGCTACCTACTTTGAGCCCTTCACAGCCCCTGCGCTCTCCTTCCTCTAACAACTTAATTTTTAAATTGCTTGTTCAGACTTGAGAACAATTTAATAACTGTTCACTCGTTAGCTAACTTTATATCGACTTCTGCAAGCTGATCCACGATTGAGCAAAATTAATTAATATGCGCACTCATATCGTCATCCTTTGCCATACGCAATTACAGTAGCTTTCTAAATAGAAAAACACAACGCTCAACGCTCGCCTTAACGCTCAGTGTAATCGTCGCCAGTGCTTTCTGATCGAGTCCGTCCCACGCTGCGCCACTGTCACCTTAAGGTCGCGTCCCAGCTATTACTTTCCACAACTCTGCGTGCAACAACACGCTACGCCTTTGTATGCTCCAGGAATCATAATTTCCTATATCCAACTTGTCAATTTGGTACATACATACAGTTTGTCAGGAATCTTTTTACAAGCAGTGAAAATTTTTGATATTTTTACTTTAGGGTCACACTGATTGTTGTTTTTAATTTTTTTTTAAATATTTTTTTAAGTTGTCTAGTTAATGATCTCTTAAACCCACTAAACAAATCTTAAAAAGTATAAACATTTACAAAGAAACATTAAAAATACTAACAAATGCACAGAATTCAACTGTCAATAAAATGTTTACACACTTTATTTTTATAAAAAAAAAGGGTATAATGTTTTTGTGCAAATGTATGTAACAGGCAGAAGGAAGCTTCTCCGACCCCATAAAGTATATATATTCTTGATCAGCATCAACAGCCATGTCCGTCTGTCCGTATGTATAAACGCGTCGATCTCAGGAACTAAAAAAGCTAGAGTCTCCAGATTTTGGATATGAGCTCTTCTAATCCCTAGGCATGACAAGTTTGTTTAAGATTTTCGATAACTTTTCAGGTTTACGATATACATATTTAATCGATAACAAAAAAAAAAAAAAAAAATTGAAAATGAGGATTAAAACTACAAAAAAAATATTGAACATCTGTGAAATTTTTATTAAAATCGGTTAAGAAACACCGGAGATATTAAACCATCAAGCATTGGCAGAGAAGTACACAGCCATACGTGTATGTCTGTTAGCCCGACCGTCGGTCCGCCTGTATGCCCTTGACCATTAATGGTATCTTCTAGCCGAGCTTAGTCGACTAGATCCTTCTTACTTGTTTAATACTTTAGCATTTTGAAAAGAATACTATAAATAATATGTATATATGCACATGCTAAAAAATCACTTCATTTGGCTTTTTTTTCTGCTGTTCGATTAACTTTTTCGCAAAAATTTATTTTACCTTCCACTAGTTTGAATTTCGAAATCCACATTTAAATAAAATATTCAAAGACTTTGACAAAAACTTCAAAAGTGTCTGTTACAAACATACAACGTATATATATTATTTGCAGACCAAAAAGAGAGCTAATGAATAATATAGATAATTATTTCGAAACTAAATTAGTATATAAATTGACTACTGTATTAAAATTGCGAAAATATAAAAAGAAATATATTGATATACTAAGTAGCTTATCATGCTCATAGTTTGAAATGCTTAAATATAATTTAAAAAATTGGCTTTAGTACCTTAAAAAAAAAACCGGCGATAATTTTTAGTTCTTATGTTGTTTTTACTCATTTTAATTAAAAAAATAATAAAGATAGAGATTTTATGTAAGCAAAATTAAAGGTAATCTAATTCATTGTATTATTAAACAGAGCTGTTTACTTGTGATTACGATTGGTTCATAATTAACCTATAAAAATCATTGTGATTACTATTTGAATACGATTACAAATAATCAAAATTACATTATCCTTTTATGATTATTTTAAAATATATATGAATATGAGTATTTCAAATTTACAGATAATAATTGACACGAATCAAAAATAGTTGGATTAATTTTTGAATCTTTTCGATTATTTTTTGTTATCCTTAAATAAGCATGATGGAATTTGAACTAAACGAATTTTACTTAAATTAGTATTTTAAAAAATAGTCTTATTTAATTGAATATTTTTTCAAAAACACAATCAACTAATAATTTTTATTTTGATTAACAGCCTTGAAAAACTGAAAGCAGATATGAAAATGTACAAATTAAAAGTTTCTCATGTTTATAAAATGTAAGTTTAAATTGGCTTAACATTATGGTAGCTGGACTAAAACTAAAGAAGAAACGTGGGCTCAAAAGTCAATGGGAAAAACCATATACGCATTTGCACGATTTTAATTACGGTGCACATTTGCATTTGAATTGCGCATTTTACACGCTGATAAACTTAAATAAAAGGGCAACAGTTGGGCGAGTAACCAAAGACACACAAAACACACAATCTACACATACTCACTTAAATAGTCTGTGTGTATGAGAGTGTTTATGTGTATGAATGAGTGTGTGGATTTTACTGATTTGCAGAACGTGTAATTTCAAGTTGACAAGTTTTGTGCCAAAGCAGTGACCTCGTTAAGGCTCACACCCCCATACACCCATAGAGATCTGTGTGTGTATGTCAGCGCATAGTTGCTTTTGAAATGGCATTGTCCATAGGTATATAATTTTCCGTTGCATAGTTGTATGGGCACAAGAGAAAAATGCATTTTCCACTTGCATCAAAAACGAAAGTCACAGAACAAAAGAACAAGAATTTTATCTGACTTACATATACATAGTTACATTTTGCATATGCATATATTTTTCCATTAATATATTTGTGTTACCCGCTGGGTGCAAGCTTATTTTATTATATGAAACCTTAGAAAGTGACAGATTAAAAACAACAAAACAAGCAACAAAAAGATGGACAAGAAAAAATTGTATCTTGTCATGCTGTATCCTCTTGGTTTTATTTTTTGTATCAATTAACTACAACAGCTGCTTATAGAGGCTTTTACTTCCACTCCTCCACCAATTGAAATAGATTAAAAAAATTTACTTTGCAACAAGTGCTTGTGTGTGAATCAAAAACTTGGGAATGTTCTCGTTAAGAATACTGCTATTAATTAAACCGTTCGAGTGAATGAACTATTAGATAGCAAAGTGTTCAATGGGCTTGTATTATCAAATTGTCTTTAAAGAAATAAACACTTTCTTACATCCGCAAATTTAACACTCAAGTTTAAAGTCTGAAAAATTTGTTATTCCTTTTTTTCGTTTTCGAAATTGGCAAAAGTTTGAAGGTAGTTTCATTTTTGTAAGCTTAATAAAAAATAAAAACGTGACTTGGGGGCTTGTGAGCCGCCCACATTTTGGTTGACATTAATTAGTAAGCGCAAAGCACTCGCGAATATTATTTGAAGATTTCCGCAGGATTTAATTTCTCTAAGATATCAGCCGCAATTTTAATCATATTAAATACATGTGTACATAGTACATAACATTTTGAAATTTGCATATTTATTAAAATATAAATGTTTTTGTGGCTAGACATGAGGAAATTCGCACACACACACATGGTCCCACCTTGAACAGTTTAAATGCCACTTTAATTAAGAAGCCCCTATTTTATCCATTTTGATTGATCCGTTTGAGCTCTCTCAATGCTAAACATCATTGTCAATGTCAAATCAACAAATTGACGGGCATCCTTTGAGTCATAAATATGTACAGCACCCGCATCAAGTCGGTGGCAATGTGGCGATACCCCGTGGCTCGGGCCAGTGGCAAGTGGCAACACTACAAGGTCACAAATTGCCCTACTGCTCATTTCTAAATATTCATCATTCATTGTGTGCCTGATAGGCCCCCTTTTTGTACCGTTTTTGCGTCATTTTACTGGTCAAAGAGAAAGACTATGAGCGAAATAGAGGTCAGTGATTCTACTGGGACGTGAGTCTTAAATTGCTGCTGTTCTCAAGTTGCCTCAGCATACAAATAAATCATGTACACATGTTGCTCTTAGGAGCAACTTAAGTTTGTAAGTTAAGTTTGTAAACATCTTTAGTAGAACACGTATGTGTAAGTCTGTAAACCCGACCGCATGTCCGTCTGTATGGTCAAGGCTTACGAATATCTTCTAAATGAGCTTACTCGACTATAGATTTCCCACTTGTTATCTCCTGATCCTATGAAACTGCTAAGAAAGTTACTTTTGCGGAAACGTATGTAACATGCAATAGGAATCATCTCTGACCCGATATAGTATACATATTCTTGAACAGCATCAACAGCCGAGTGGACTTTGCTATGTCCGTTTGCTCGTAGCTAGAGATTTCGGATTTGGTCCTCTCCTAATTAATAGGCAAAGCAAATGCAATTTATGTGGCAGCTGTTGAAGTGTAATCGGTGAAAAGCAAGAACTGAAAGAAATGTAACTGTTGCACAATGATTATTGTTTGTCGCCTGCATTGTGGTTACACTTATTCTGTCCTTATTTTTGTTTTCATGGTCCTTTTTTACTTTTAATATAATTAAATAGGTAAACGTACAGAAAAAAAGTTAAGTAAAGCAAAAACTGTGATATTGCTAAGTCGAGTTTACTCGACTAGAGCCTTCTTACTTGTTATTTCTCAACATGTAAACTGAAAAAATTTAAAATGTGTTTCGAGTGTTTTGTTTGTGTATGTTTTCGTTTAAAACGCCTCTTATAAAAAATATGTCTGATTGATTCAACTATTAGATAGCAAAGTATTCATTGCTCTTCATTTTTTAAATTATATGTAAAGAAAAAAATACTTTTTTATTTACAGGAGGTAAATTAAGCACAACCATTTTTACAAGTTCTAACTTGAAACAAAATTAAAAACAAATTGCAATGATGTCATCTGCAGCAACAGCAAACGAATATTGGAAAAAAAAACTGTATATGCATAAAAAATTATTGTTCCTTATTTTGTATTTCTCTAACGGCTTACGGTGAGCCACTGAATACATACACGAATATATTTTTCTATCTTCGAAGCAAATGCAACAACATAGGAGAAATGGTACTGGAACACTCTACTATACATTTTTGGGGCTCTAAGCAGCAGTCGCCGAGGCCGCCTTTTTGCAAAAACTTTAAACTTCGAAACTTTTAATATACCGTCAAACAATTGGCGCACTGGCAGCTGTTTCTGGCTTTTAGCGCAGACATTACCATAGAAAAGTTCCTTTCAGCCTTTTACATTTTGCAGATTCGCTTTCTTTTTTGCATGAGCTTTAATGGGGCGAGGCAAAGTTGGGCTTACATCTTGGAAGTATTTTATGTTATATTAAACTTCATTGTTGTTGCTTTTTCTGTTGTTAACTAACTATTCTCGCTATTTTAGCACTTCGAGTCCAGAAAGCACAAAAACAGCCAGTTCAAAAGTTGCAAGTGATTTCGTTATTTGTAGGACCAAAGATTCTCTTGGAATTTAAAATTATTAATATACAATTCATGTTGAGGTGGTTATAAAGTAATTTAAATTAATCGATATATAGGGTCCGCAAAAAAATTTTTTTTATTTTAAATGAAATAAAACAAAAAAACTACTAAATATTTTCTCAAATTTATTTTTTTATTTAAAAGTACAATCCTTCCGGTTAATCGGTGCAAAAATAATTCTTGCTTTTTGCTCTTCGGGGCCTTAACAGGGATAACCCTATAGACTTACCTTCCTATCACAGTAGACTTTTACTAATAAATCTTCCTTCACTTTCTAACCGTAGAACAATGCTAGCAATAACCTTTCTCCATAACTTAATAAATGGTGAAATAGATTCTTCAATATTAATCAACCAAATTAACTTTGCAGTTCCCATTAGATATACTAGAAATTTTGTACCTTTAGCTCTTCCACCCGGTTACTCTAACTATGCTATCCATAACCCCTTTCGGATCTTATGTGATACATATAATGATCTTTCCCATTTAATACATAGTGCTATTTATATTTGCTCTCTAAAAAAACTTGTCTTGTCTCATTTGTCTATTTGTTCGCGATCTTCGTAGCCGCACGCTACGCGATGCGCCCCTCGGTCGGACGGGCGGGAGGTGGGTTGCTTCGTGCTAGCGTCCGCGCGTTAACAAGCCGGTGCTTGGTATCGTTGGGCCACTTGAATGTACTGTCCGTTAGTACATCTACGTCCAAAAATAATAAAAAAAAAAAAGAAAAAAAAAAAAATAATAATAATGAAAAATAATTTCATTCAAATACCTGCCTGGGCTTTGTTTGCCTCGTTTTAATGATGTCTCCGAAATGTTCAATTGTTGAGAATGACGGTGAATTGATGTTGACGGCACGCTTTCTACCACAGCAGCAATATTCTTGGGTGTACGCACTGTTTTGGGCTTTTCACGCATTGATTTATCCATGAGGATGGCAGTTTCTTTCACTTTTCCAAAATCAGTACGCAAATTTCTCACATATTCTGCAATATTACCATGATTTTCAAAGTAATGTCGCAATATTTCAAGCGTATACACAACCATATTCGTTCAGCGGAAGGATAAAACTAACTATCTATCAAATCAAACATGAGCTAAGTGTTACCCTTCACGAAATAAGCAGTAGTTGAAAAAAAAGTTAGATGGACCCTGTAGCTGGAATTAAAATATTGTACTGTAAGGGAAAAAGGTTTAAAATATTTTTTAAAAAAATGTATATGTAAATTATTTATCAATAAATAACCTGAACAATACTATTGCGATAGTTTTAAATTCGATAATAGTATATAATATTAAATATCATACACAACATTAAATTTTATTTATATATTTATAAATTCAACAATCGTATATCTATGTAATTGATCGAATATTGTAAAAACTTTCACATTACCCCTCATATTTTCTATTATAAAGTACAGTACCGAACACGAAAGATATTAAACCTGATTATTCAAGCAGTACGAAGTCACTGAAACCGAGAATGTCATATTAAATTCAAAAACGGTTTATTTAGTTCGTTTGTTCTTGGTTTAAGTACAGTTTAAGCTTGAATCAAGTTATGGTGTTCTTAATTAAAGGTTTTTATGAATACGGTTTAGTTTTTGTGTACGAAAAATGTAATTCAATTTTATTCTCGATTTCAGAAATTGTATAATTGATTTAAGTAAGATAAACCAAGTGAAAACTTTTCAGTCGGACACAGGTGTTAACGAGTCTGCTTGTAAATGAGGAGGAAGTTTGGAGACTAGTCTTAAAACAATTCAAAAACTCACCATTTACAACGAGGTGGAGCGGCACTCTTTTGTCGACCACCAGTAGCTATCTTTTCTAATTCTAGCAGTTTAAATGTGGGAACTCCGTGCAGCTATCAATTTTGCTACACCTCAAAACCCCCATTCTTAACACTTTAGCTTACCCGTACAAAGTTATTTGCAAAGTTTGCCTTAAAACGGACATTGTACAAAACCAATATACCTTTCATTAGAGTACAATAAACAAAAAGGTCACAAGCCACACTTGTAGAAATCTTATCTAAGCGTTGCTCCAACTTGACTTCAATCGCATATTATTTCCCGTAGAGCCCGATGCATGATGTTGAAGAGAAAAATCTTTTTTTCTGTCTCCATCACTTGTTTGTATGGTGGCAAACAGTTGTAACCTAGTTGTTGGCTTTAATCTTTCATGCAAATGCCACGAATGTTGCACGCTTCTGGCCGGAAATCGGCAAATAATTTGCACTTTAAAAATGCTGATGCTAAAAGGGTTTGGCCTTATTATAGCAGCTGTCTTTCGAAAGGGATTAAGGTAGGGGGGTGGGTTTTAGCTTGAAATTTTGAAAAATGTCCCCAACCAGCAGAGAGGAAAATCGTAGTCAGAACTTTTTTTTCCATCAAATGTGAGCTAAAAGCCAACTAAGTGCTCATTAAGCATGCGTCGGAGTAAGCAGCATTTGTTATCAGCAGGGGGTGGGCGAATGACGTTAACAGTTGCATGGCGGATATCGTAGCAGGTATAGTCGCTTTAATCAGGAAGTAACGCAGTGTATACGAAATTCCGGATGGACACTGGATATAAAAATAGCTGAAGTGAATCATTTTTTGGCCAATAGCCACGTTTTTGAAGCAAATCAGACACTTTCATGCAAGCAAGCAGTCAGTGAGGTAGCGGTGGGGAATGTCAAAACGGGGCTTACAAGTTCATCAAACAACGTTTTTCTTGACCTTCGGCCAGACATTAAAAAGAAGTAAATAATAAATCAGCCGAAGCATGAAATATTCAATAACCCAAACCAACCAAGATTTGCTGCTCAGTCATTTATTTACTTCTGTTTTTCGCTTTATACTTTTACTATTTTTTGGGTGGGTTCACCAAAAAAAAAAAAAACCTTTGTAAGCAATTTGTACCAAAAGTGCTTTTAGGCAGGCTGCCGATATGAGTTGGCCTTAAATAAAAAAACTGCCAACTATACAAGAAGTCATTTCGGGACCAACGCGAGCAAACACAGCCATAAAAATATATACACAGAGGCACATTCAACGAATTGAAAGAGTTGCCCAAAGTTTATTGCTGGCTAAACGAAAAATGTTTGACGGATCATGGCTCAAAGCAGAGACTTGAGTATGCCAGCAGTCTTATGTGAGTTATAGATGGATATTTCATTCTTTGCTAAAACAAAATACAACAACAAAAACAATTACAACAAGGTACAAACAACAAGTCCAAAATCTGTAAATGGCACACTTCATTTAGCGAATAGACCCCTTGAAATTGTCGTTAAACACGTGCGCCACATTAGGCACACAAAAGGAAAGGAAAGTATTTAAAAGATAATGTCACAAAAAATGTCATCAAGCAAAACAAGCAAACTTTTAACTCTTGTGTCAGAGCAACAACAAAAACAATATCAATTTATACTGAACTTGAAACAACAAATAATGCATATAGATGCGGGTTTGCCTCCTGGCCACTTTTACCTTCAACTCAAGTGAGGTGAAATGAGCCACAATTGTTGGCCTTGAAGATGCGGACAAGTATTATGATTTCGTTGGACCTTCTGCATTTCTTACTGAATCAAATTTTTTTAATCAATAGAGCTTTAAAAGATTAGTTTGGTGTTATTTAGACCATTTTACCACCAATAGGACGAGAAAATGGTATAAGTTTTCATATCTTATAGCTTTTTTTTATTTATTTATTCATGTATTTGTATATTTATTTAATTAAGATTAAACGAAGTAATAAATTCAATTGACATTAAAGAATATAGTCATATATTGTGCTTCATCTACATACATATGTAAAGATTAAAAAAATCAATTATAAGTACTTAAAGAAAATTAAAAATAAATCGAATTAACATAAATACTATAAAAATAAACCGATAGACGACGTTAAAATTCTTCATAAAAATTAATGAAAAACTCTATACAACTTTCGGAAAAATTAAATAAGAACTGTTTTTTACGGTGGGTATATAAGTTAAGTAATGTCAACCTTAGCTTATGTATAAAATGGAATACTTCACCTTAGTTTCTGTAGTAGTTGCTGGGGTAGGTAATGTCAATTTTATATTATGCATGAAATAGAATTCGACACCTTAGTTGTGAAATTGTTTACTTGAACGGATGTCGGGTAGTCAGCGGACAGCAAAGCTCACAGACTTAAGTCAATAAACTTCGGCGTTCAGCTGAGGTGCCGAAGGTGACTCCACAAGCACCGGAAAGAACGTCGTACCATAGCCGGCGAACACGGCATATTTGCGTGGTCGCTATGAATGATAATGCAAGGCTCAGAACTCAGCGTTTACAACATTATAAGAGTTTTCATTATTTGTTAAATTGTAGTCTTTAAGTCAGTTTAAAATAGCCTTCAAATAAACTGGACGTACCGTCAACCCATCAGTACGAAGTGTCTTTCATTTAGTTACCCAACAATACCGAAACGTCGGTATAACAATAATAATGCAATATACTTATTATTAACTCAATTGCATTTATTAATGCAATACCAAACCAACAGTTTCGTAGAAGCAATAATAAGGATAATAAACTATATATGTATATTCATTTATACACACACATACATAAACAGGGTAAGCCCTTAAACAACCCATGTAAAAAAACTAGTCCCTTAAAAAGTACTAATATGAATTATGATCATTTTTAAATTTTGTGGCAAATGAAATTAATGAATTACCACCAAATTGTGTGTAAAATAGTTTTTTAGATGCTAGACCTATGTATATAGGAACAGCACATGTGTTGAAAACCACAACTTTTGGTCGATTCAGTAAACGTACATGAAACTATAATAGACAACTGGTAAACAAGCTAAGATGTAATGGATCTGATTTAACTACATATACATATACATAAGCATATGCACACATAGTCAAACATATATATGTACATAGCTATATATGTATTTACGTAAATATGTACATACATATGTATGTTTGTCGTAGCATTAGCCACATTATTGCCGGCTATTGTTTGGCCAGACACTGACATTCATGAAGAAATTCAATTGGATTTTTTATTTGCCTGTCGCTGCAAATGATTGGGCGAAAAACGTGGACAAAAAGAATAACTGCGAAAAACTGAACAGCTCAGAACGGGATAGAACAGAGATATTTAATACAGGCAAATAAATAAAGCTCAAATAAAGTGGCAAGCCGCCATAAGCATAACCTGGCCTCCTGGATCTGTCGGGATAATTAGGCCATAAATCATAATCAAATAAGTCTTTGGAGTTGATTATGCTGAAGCCGGCGAATTGAACTTGAATAATAAATCAGGTCGCTATAATGAATCAATAGCAAGCAGCACGAACAACATATAATCACCATATGCATAAAACTGAATTGAGTTGTCAGTGCTTTGAGTTTTCAATAAAAATTATAAAGGAAAATTATTTTTGCACTGATTCCGTTGTGCTCAACGAATCATTTATTTGCTGTTGATTTTCACTGTGTGCTGATTTACACGCACTAATGAATATTAAATTGCATGAATCAATTAAGCTGGGAGCACACAGCACATATCACACAAACAAATATAGCCAAATAACATGCACACCCTAACCATAGCTTGGCAATGATTGTGAATTTTGTGGTATCAATAATAACATAAATCGCACAGTGCTCAATAATAATAATGAAATCAATAATAACATAAATCGCACAGTGCTCAATAAAATTCCAGAAATGTGGTCTACGCTCAGCTTTTGTCAGCTTCAATGCAATGTGATATCAAAATTCGAATGGGTTGCAGGCACGAACAATGTTGGCACGAACAATGGAAAGGGGACACTTTTCGAAACGCGCTTATTTTTCTGGCATGCATTTTCCTATTTTCTATACGTGAATGTACTGTGCTAGTCTCATAAAGCTACATACATATACAAAATCGAATCAAAAAGTATACTAAGAAATGATGTGCACGAAATGGTTATTAAATCAAAGACAAAATCTAATTAGTGGAAATATGTGAAATTTCTCTAAATTGAATATAAAAAAATATTGAAATTTAATTTTAAATATAGGCTTTTACCTTATTTCTAGGTTTTGCAAAGATCATTAAATTCGTACTGCAACGTTTATCTGTTTTTGAACCTTCACAGTTATTTAATTTTTTATAAAAATTAATATTTTTATTATAGTTATTAGTAAAGTACGAAAAATACAGTCGACTCAACTCTAGAACACAATAGTTTTAGCAACCAAGGCCTGTGGGTCTTAATTGTCACAACCAAGTGTATAATTTGCGTTTCTCATCTAACTATCAGCATCACAAAAAATTTGGGAAAGCTTTCTCCTTTGCTGACTTCGAGTGTTGGTTGGATGCAGAGCTCTTAACGTTACAGTCCATAAGGTCTTATGTATGTCCAAGAATTTCCTAGAATGAATTTAATATTGAATAGTGTATTAGTTTCCTGGAATTATTTTTTGATTTCTGTTTTGTGTTTTAATTTTATACCCTAAACCCATGAAATGGGTAAAAAGGGTATAATGGTTTTATGAAAATATATATAACTTATAGAAGGAAGATTCTACGACCCCACAAAGTGTATACATTCTTGATCAGCATCAACAGCCAAGTCTATAAAGTCAATTTCGCCTACTTGCCGGACCGTATGTACTAACGCGCTTGGATACTATACCATAAAGACTTAAGACTTATAATATATCCTCCCTAGGGCCTAGGCAGAATAAGTTGCACGCACGCCTAATGTCTAGGTTGCAGGATATTCAAGCTTTCTCGACGACAGTCCTAAGTTCCTAGGTTAGGTTCCATGTTTTGTTGCATGTTTTTATTCCTGTTGATTATTGTCACATGGTTTTAATATGGTAACGTTGGCGTTTATTAAATCTCTTTTGCCCTGAACAGTGAAAGGAAAAAATTTTCGTTCGCACATTACGCAATGCAGTTTACATCTTTATGTATACATGTGTGTGGGTTTAGGGGATCTGTTAAGCAAAATAATGAGCTTCTGTAAAAATTGCATTAAAATCGGTTGAAAAACACCGGAGATATGAAACCATCAAGTATTGTTACAGAACTACACAGCCATATGTGTATGCCTGTTAGCCCGACCATCTGTCCGTCTATATGGTCAAGGGTTAAGGGTATCTTCTAGTCGAGCTTATTCGACTAGAGTCTTCTTACTTGTTTGGTAAAAAATTGTCAAATTTTGCAGATAAAGTTAAAACAGTAAAAATTTCAACAAAAACAAATGTTTAACTATTTTTCGCACATAAAATATATAATTTTAAAAATATCCAGATATGTGCGTGGCGAACGGACAATAGTTAAAAAAAATTGCAGCTCATATTTCAACTGATAATGAGAAAGGTTTCTACACAAAAACACACACCCAAATTACTTCATACACAATGCCATGAATACATTATGGTTGTATGTAAGCGGGGCGTCTAATTAATATGTATGTATATATTTAAGTCATCATGGCTTAGTTATTTTAAAGTGCACTCACTTTGATCTAAGTATATTTTATATTTAATTTACTATTGAACTTTGTTTATAATTCAATGAGCACGTTTTATAATTAAATGAACTACGTTTTATATTCGTTTGATGCGATCAAAGTACCGGCGGTGCGATTGCCGGTAGTAGGTATAGAGAGGCTTCGTTATGACTTTTGATGTCAAATATGCATTCAACTCAGCAAATATGTATCCTGAAGGCTCTCGTAGCTTTTAGAGCTCAGAATAAGCACATTAAAAAGATAAGGAACCGGATCCTGAAGGACGGTAATAGCGAGGCGAAAAAGGAGCTTTGCGTATCAGCAGGCGTGTTACCGTTTCAAAGGAGCTCAATTAGTCCCAAGTGGTGGACATCTAAGCTAAGCTCGAACCATCGAAATTTTTGAACATTAAGTAAAATACATGCAATAAATAAAATAAAAATATATTAAAAATTTTCCTATTTGCTTAAAAATGTAGGAAGGTATGGGGGCTTGCTTGTCTTTTTTTAAAAGTTCCCTGTCAAATTTTTTTATACGCTCACTTCACTGCTTAACTAACGTCTAACTAAATTGCTTAAGTTTAAACTCGTATAAAAAAATTTGCTGTTTATTGAAACAACAATGAAAAATATTGTGTACCTCAATATAAATATTATAAATATTATACTTTGGGAATATTTACTTATCTGGCTTATCTGGTACTTTTCTCACAATTTTCAATTTATTCATCCATTTCACCTACTCACTAAGCGAACTTAGTTCAACAAACGAACAACGCCGTTGTTGGAATTTTATTTTGCCTGCCCTCGATCCGTCCTCCTCTTTGTCCATGTTTAATTCCGCCCCTGCCTGACCTGGCTGTGATTGACGAACGATTTTATATTAAATTTAGCTTTAATGTTTTTCTGCGAAGTGGAAAGCTCAACTGCAGGTGGCAGGTTTTAAATGTGCCGATTAAGTGTGAAATATAATGATCCAGAACAACCGTGTGTATTGGATTATTTATACATTTTCACAGTGAAGCCTTTGTTAAGTAGCAATTATGATAAATTTGTATGATGTTCCCGCAACTGATTTCAAATACAATAATCGAAATGACATCAACCGTCTAAGCGCATACTAGAAACTTAAATTTATATTAATTCAGTGGGCATAAAATGTTATACACAAAAATAATAATTATTAAATAAATAAAATAATAGAAAAATCTTTCCACCATGTGGGTTTAAAAGTAAATTTAATTATAAATGCAATGGAAATTTAAGCTTAAAGCCCATTAAATAGAAATATATTAAAAATTAAAAAAATTAAAATCGAAATGTACTATAAAAAGACACATACCACTGATAACTATGAAATCATCAAATTCTTCGTTAAATATTATGTATCAACATTTGGTGCTGAACAATAAATACGGGACTAAATCCTTATTATGCCTTATTGCCATAGCCTTATTTTATATTATTTTTCAAAAATTCCATGGTAGGTACATATATTGACCACAAAAAAGAATATTTACCGCAATGAACTGGGATTTTCACACCAGCTCCGTCGGATTACCTCAATTGCAGGTCACAGCTTATTTTGAATATTTATGTTTTGTACACCTGGGTGCCATAAAACCCCGAATACTTATTTAAGTTTGAATATTTTCAGTATATGTAGACTAATGCTTTATAGTCAATTAAACTATATCCTGGATTTTGGGCGCAACAAGCTAACAGACTACCATTGAACAACGAAAACTCGTCCTGGAACACTTCAAAAACGAATTTTACAAATCCGAATAGCGGAAATGGTCAATCTGGGGCCACAACTGTTTACCACATAATTTGGAGCTTCATACGCGAAAATCGGATGGTGGACAAGGGCAGAATGGCACCAAACCCGATTATCACCGAAGAGGATGAATGGAGGATCATCAGGAAAACAAGGAAAATCCAGAAGCTATCGGCTTCAAAACTGACTTAACAGGTGCAGAATGAAATGGGGAAGGAGTGTAGTGTATAACCTGTTCACCGGGTTCTGCGGAAGCAACTTTTTATAAGTGGTAAAAATAAAGGCACTGGGATGACCTTCCCCAAAATCCACTTGGACAAGGATTTGGATTAATCTGGCACACGGTCATATTTAAGGGCGAGTCCAAATTCAACTATTATGGCTCAAACGGACCGTTTTATGCGTGGCGGCGTTCCAGTACTGAGCAGAATCTCAAGCACTTAAATGCATAAATCAAGCACGATGGAACAAAAGTCATGGTATGGGCATGTAAGTGGTCAGCCGGTATCTTGTTGATTTTTAAGAGTACAATGAGCAATAATATGTTCCTCAATGTACTAAAAAAAAATTGACTCCAAAGTGCTGAGAAGCTGGTAATCTGACGCAGTTTCCGGTTCTACCAAGACAAAGACCCGAAGCATATGACCGGAATAGTACAGACCTGGCTTATCTGGAACTGCTCCCACATGCCAATTAATCCGACCCAGTCTCCAGATTATTAATGCAATTGAGAATTTATGGGATATGGTGAAAAAAAAAACATCCGGAAATGTAGCATATGCAACAAAAAGCATCTCAAAAATGCTCTACTGAATTATGGAAGCAAAATGATTCCAGAAACTACCCAGGAGCTGGTATCTTTTGTGAATAATAAGTTAAGAAATGTTGTTAAAGCTAAAATATATCAAATTAAGTATTTACTGCATTATTTAAGCTTTTATTTATCAAATAAGTTACTTTTTTTAAAATATTCAAAATAAGATGTGACCTTATTTTTAGACATGTTATCAGTTTTTGGCTAATTATTATATTATCGGAATATTGAAAAAAATAAAGTTGCCTTTTTAAATGTGACAACATGTGATACCATAAGGGAACTTGGGGTTTAAACATTTTTAAAATTTTGCCTGGTTTGGACATTATAGTACTTGCAATTTTTTGGTTGAAAATATTTAGAATAAGCTGTGACACACTGTATGTGCGATGGCCACGTTGTGGCACACACACCATATAGAAAATGTGCATAGGGTGTAACAGTGAGACATGTTTAAAAATCATAGAAGTCAGACCAGCTTTTTGTTCTGGAGATTTTAGAAAGCTGAAGAAATAAACATTATAGCCTATAACGCCAAACAAAAACAAATATATATTATATATTATATATATAATATTTAGTGCGAAAATAGTTAGTAAAATCCACCTATGATCTTCATTACAATTGTGAATAACATACTCACCCTAAATCGGATTTTTTTAGTAATTTCTACAGAAGTTCAGCTTCAAGCACAGAATTCAATCTCCCTATAGTCTAATTCAAAATAAAAGCCACTATCACCCGAGTTGCCCTCGTACTTCCCATTATAATGGTTATGTAAAGAATAGAGTAATTAGAGTAATTATGTAAAGTTTTAAAATGAGCGCCCATGGGTTTGTTCTCTGGCAACATCGGCAATGCTTGATAGTGTAAGTAACTCTGTGCAAGTGCAGCGAATTCGCTTATTGCGTATGGCGACTGGAAATTGCACCTATAAAAGGCAATACGAAATTGCACACGTCCTTTGAAAACTCGAGACCTAGGAAGAAGGCTCAGTCTATATGCCAAAATCAATGTTAATTTCTTCTAGATAAATCAAAGTATACCTGAGAGAAAATTGGTTCAGTGCAAGAGTGCAACATTTAACTGTCTCCTCTGAAGGCATAATCGGATCGTGTTGATATTTAATACGATTTAGCAGTCAAGTGCAAGTGAGTTCATATGAAATTGAGATGAAGTGGTGAATATATAGTTGATATTATTAGATCCCGCTCTATTTAAACAATTGGATAATCATAACCGGCTTATTGCGGACACGATTAGATTCGCAACATCCCCAAAATCACTGGTGCGAGAAAAGACAAGTCCTTTGCCTAGGTCAACCAGTTCAGCTGGTAAGCACATATGAGAGGAAAAGGAAGGAACCCAAAATCATTGGGAAATACTGGATCAGTTCTGTGTGCACTACGCTATAATTGTGGAACAGAGTCTGCTACATTTCGAAATTACCTGTGCGCGACTTCGATAAATCAAGAGGGCTTCGTTACTCTAAACATTAAGGGATTTTGAACAATACCAGCTTTAAAAAAAAAAGAAGATAGTTGAGCAAATGCAACACTGGTAATTATTAGAGATGGTGTGCACGTCTAAGTGAGGTAGCACGATTTTAACTTTTGCATTGAACCAATCGAATTAAGTGTGGCACGCGATCGTAAAACAGATTTAATATAAAACACCATAATTGTTAAACAATAATTCAGTTTTACATATATACGGTTCTCGGTTTCTTGTACTGACAAAATTGTTAATTCTCTTTAGAAAATGGAACAATATCATTACACATCTGCAATAAGTGGAAGGCCTTCAACAATGCTGTATAAGTGGGTGAGTCTAAAATCAAAAAAACATAACAATAGAGTGCAACAAAATTAGGAAAAGAACAAGAATCGAAACTTTTAAAATAAACATAGAAAAATATTTTTTAAGGTACAACTAAATTAAGAAAAAATATACACATGTATAGATTTAAAAGCCGCGTGGTTTACGCTTAATGCGATTGCTGTATTATATAAAGAATATTTTAAATATTGAGCAACATCATGAATGAATAGTCATGTAGATTTTTGTTGTTTGAAAAAAACTAAAAAGGTCAATGTCAATGTACATTAAATGAATTTAAAATGAATTATGTACAATACCAAGTTGGTCAACTGATGTTATAATGTATTGAAAATAACCTTAATTCTAAAGATAAATTAATTACCTGAGATAAAGAAAGAGTCTGTTGACTTGTTTACAGCCCTCCACAGTACACTTTATTTGATCTATTGTGTGTTTATTTTGGGGCTGCCAAAATTCATAAAGATGTGTAATATTAGGCATTACATAATAAAGGAAATTATGAAAAAGATTCAAAGCACAATAACTTAATCATCCAATCTGTATCAAAATTAAATCTATTAGGCTCTGTCCAATATTGTAGTGCTATCAATAAATACGAAGGCTTTAATCGATAAGCTCGACTTGGAAATACAATAGATCCTAGACATTACACACGCGGTCATGCCCGCACCAATGCTTGATGACTGAATAAAATCATTACAAATTCTTTTTGATTTATCTATAAATTTAAAAACAATATCCAAGATTTTACTGTTTGAAACAAACTTTTTCTAACTATTGATAAGCAGAGCTTATCCTTTCTTACATCGAAGCGTTCAAAAATACAGACAGACATGGCTATTACGAATTGGGTGATGATGTTGAGCAAGAAGATGTACACTTTACTCGTTGCTTCTTTATGGCAGTTATAAACATTTGCAAAAAACCGGTATACCTACTTTTATCCATTTCATGATATCAGGGTAAAAAAAACACGTTAGGTGGATTTTATAAAGTGCAACAAACGCCAATAAGCAGGACGACTATTTTAATGCAAAATGGGAAGCCAGTTTGGAGCACGTACGTTGCATAAATCGATACGTGTTGGCAGTTGTAGTATGTATGCGCAGGGTGTCTTGTTAATAAATGTTGTTATTGTGCGTGTGTGTGATGTGTGTTAATGTGAATCTAAGCGAAATCAGCCAACAATATTGATATTCAAATATTTGACTGAATCATTTTTCAGCTCAGAGCGATACGCTGATTCCAAATAGGATTGATAAAATTCAGGTCTAATGTGCTTAAATAAAATTTACGAAATTGTTGAATATCATAATATAGAATAAGAATAAAGTTACTTAAACACGTAAAAATTATACTGAAATTAAGAATGAAAAGAAACCTGGCAATTTATGTTTTTATAGGAAGTTTCATAATGTTTTTTTTTTCTTATTTATAACATTTCTAGGTGAAGCATGAAATGATTTTACATTAAATTTAAGTAATTGCTCTACTTGCGGTAGATATCAATCGACGAATTATCGATAATAAGATATTAAATATTAGAATACTATTACTTCGATAATCGCATTTTAGCAGTCACAAACATTAATCCTATTCTCAAGCAAGTAAGAATTCTCTAGTCAAGTAAGCTCGACTAGAAAATACCCTTAACCCTTTACCATACAGACGAACTGACGGTCGGGCTAACAGACATATACATACATATAGCTGTGTACTTCTGTACCAATGCTTTGTGGTTTCATAGCTCCGGTGTTTCTTAACCGATTTTAATAAAAAATTTCACAGATGTTCAATATTTTGTTAACAATTTTAATCCTCATTTTCATGTTTTCGATTATCAAGATTTTTTTGTAGTCGATTCCATGTGTATATCGTGAACAGGAAAAGTTATCGAAAATTTGAAACAAACTTGCTATGCATAGGGATTAGGAGAGCTCATATCCAAATCAGGAGTCTCTAGCTTTTGTAGTTTCTGAGATCGACATGGCTAAATCGACTGGGCTGTTGATCAAGAATATAGTATATACTTTATGGGGTCGGAGAAGCTTTCTTCTGCCTGTTACATACTTTTGCACAAAACCATTATATCCATTTTTTTTTTTACCTTTTTCACGGGTTAAGGGTATAAAAGGAGGAAAACTTTAACTTTAATGGAATTAATATAAGTATAAAAACTAAATAATCGCCGCGAAAATATCTATGCAATGACATGATATGATATAGATAAATCCACTTAGAGAAAAACGTAGTATTCTATTTATGGTTGTTCAATTATTTACTACTAAAGGGTCTTTCAATAAGGGCGGGTAGATGTTGAAATGGAATATAACAAGCTATGTGTGAGGTATTAACTTAATTTGTATACCCTTAACCCATGAAATGGCTAAAAGAAAGGGTATAATGGTTTTGTGCAAAAGTATGTAACAGGCAGAAGGAAGCTTCTCCGACCGCATAAAGTATATATATTCTTGATCAGCATCAACAGCCGAGTCGATCTAATCATAATCCCTAGGCATAGCAAGTTTGTTTTAAATTTTCGATAACTTTCAAGGTTTACGATATACACATGCAATCGATAACAAAAAAATCTTGAATTTCAAAAAACTGAAAAATGAGGATTGAAACTATAAACAAAATAATTAACTTCTGTGAAAATTTAATTAAAATCGGTTAAGAAACACCGAAGATATGAAACCATCAAGCATTGGTACAGCGGTATATGAGTGTGTCTGTCAACCCGACCGTCTGTCCGTCTGTATGATCAAGGGTTATGTTGAAATTAAGTTATGCTAAGCAACACTAAATGTAATACTAGTAAGTCTGGTAGCCCTTGTAACAATCGATGTAATATCGATTGATCGTGAGCGCACTAAATATAAAGAGTGATCGCGTCACAAGGAGAATAGTGGAGTTAGAGAAAAGCCGTTGAATAAAGAACACGCGTATGAATAACTAAAATAACCCTGGAGTCTTTAATCCACACAATTAATCCCAACAGGTTATGGGCCCAGGGACATTAAGTATGACCCAGGGGATATTAAAAAAAAAAAAAAATCCGTGTGTCGGATTAATAAATTTTTGTGTGTCAAAAATTTGCGTGTCGAATAAATAATTTTTGTGTGTCGAAAAATTTGCGCGGAAAAATGGCGAACAATTTATATTCAATAGACAAGCTGGATGAAAAAAATTACGCTATTTGGTGTGTCCAAATGAGTAGTGTGCTTGTTCATACAGATGCATGGACAATAGCAAGTGGTGAAGAAGTGAAGCCAGAAATAGATAACGGCAACTGGGTAAAAGCCGATAGAAAGGCATTAGCGACAATTAGGTTGTCGGTAAAATCATCACAGTTAAACTATATAAAAAACTGCAAGACATCTGCAGAGGCTTGGCAAACACTAAAAGAAATACATGAGCCAAGGGGACCAGCAAGAAAAGTGTCTTTATATAAAAAGTTATTAAATTTAAAGTTCACAGACGGTGAGAACATTGTTACGTATATAAATGAGTTTGAAAGTGTAGTTGATAAACTAAAAGAAGTTAGTGCTTCGGTCTGTGACGAATTCGTGGTAATAATATTGCTATCAAGTTTACCAAAGTCTTACGAAAATTTCGTAATAGCAATGGAAATACGCGATGAACTGCCTAATTTCAACATAATGCGCAATAAACTTTTAGAAGAGGCAAAACGTAGAAATGAAACCAATGACAAAAACAGAGCACAGCAAGCATACATGGTGAAACAAAAGGAGACTGGCAAAGAAGAACAAAAACGAAACAGTAATAACGGTAGATGCTATGCGTGCGGGAAGCGCGGTCACTTTGCAGCAGCTTGTCGGCAAAGCAAAAACAGTTATAATCAGCATAGTGACGAACAGACGCCGAAACTAGAAAAGAAAACTAAAGACGAACATTCGTATGTGTGTGTATCACAAAATAGTGCTCTATTCGCGACTGATAAAAATGCGCGTCGCGACGTATGGTGTGTCGATAGTGGCGCCACATCTCATATGTGTACCAATCGTACGGCTTTTATAGAGTATACAGAAACTCAACAAAACGTGATGCAGACAAAAGAAGAGGCTGAAGTTCCAGACAACGTTAAGATGGCTCTATGTAGCCCTCAAGGGGGCGAATGGAAGAAGGCGATGCAGCTTGAGTACGACTCGCTAATTGCTAATAACACATGGTCATTAGTTGACCTACCTCCTGGAAAGAAAGCTATCGCATGTAAATGGGTATACAGCTTGAAACGGGACTCTGATGGCAACATAGATCGATTCAAGGCGAGGTTAGTTGCGAAGGGATGCAGCCAACAGTACGGCGTTAACTATGAAGAAACATACTCTCCAGTTGTACGTTACGCAACAATACGTATGGTATTCGCACTTGCAGCAGAATTCCAACTACACATACATCAAATGGACGTATGCACAGCATATTTAAATGGTGAACTAAATGATGAAGTATTTATGAAGCAACCTGAGGAATTTTGCAGTAGAAAATATCCAAACCGAGTTGCTAAACTTCAAAAGGCTATTTACGGTTTGAAAACAGTCTGGACGCGAATGGAACGTGAAACTGGATGACGCTTTAAGAAACTATGGATTTGTTCCATGTAGTAGCGAGCCATGTTTATATACATTGCATATTGAAGGCAACATAAACATTGTTGCAGTTTATGTCGATGACATTTTAATAGCAAGCAAGAGCAAGAGGGACTTGTTTGCAATCAAGCAATACATAGGTAAACAGTTTAAGTCAGTCGATATGGGTAAAGTTAAGGAGTTTTTGGGCTTCGAGATAGAGCGATCTGAAGATACTGGCGATGTGTTTGTGTGTCAAACAAAGTATATCAACACATTACTGCATCAATACAACATGCAAAACTGTAGGTCAGTGGCAACACCGTTGGATGCAGGATATCAAATTCAATCTAAAGACGACTCTAAACTCGTGGATGCAACAAAATATCAGGCACTTATTGGCAGCCTGATGTACTTGGCAATATCAACACGGCCGGACATACTTCATTCAATATATCTTTCACAGGATTTATGTTCTTCCTGGCTGGAACGGCTTTTTCATGGGAGTCGCACAAGCAACACACGGTGGCCTTAAGCAGTACAGAGGCGGAATATATGGCGTTGGCTTCAGCAGCAAAAGAAGCGGTGTATTTAAGACGACTAATAAAAGAAATTGGTTGTTTTAATAATGATCAACCATTGTGTGTCAATGGCGACAATCTTAGCGCACAACAATTGGCTAAAAATCATATGTATCATGCACGAAGTAAACATATAGATATAAGATATCATTTTGTAAGAGAACTAGTAGAAAATAATGAAATTGTTCTGAAGTATGTCGATACAACGAATATGATAGCAGATATTTGCACTAAAAATCTAAATAAGCAAAAACACAAAAATTGTTAGGCATGATAGGACTAAAAAGTATTGTGTGTCAATAACTTTATAATGAAATTTCTATTATAGAACATTTGTGTTGAGAAGAGGTGTTGAAATTAAGTTATGCTAAGCAACACTAAATGTAATACTAGTAAGTCTGGTAGCCCTTGTAACAATCGATGTAATATCGATTGATCGTGAGCGCACTAAATATAAAGAGTGATCGCGTCACAAGGAGAATAGTGGAGTTAGAGAAAAGCCGTTGAATAAAGAACACGCGTATGAATAACTAAAATAACCCTGGAGTCTTTAATCCACACAATTAACCCCAACAGGTTAAGGGTATCTTTTAGTCGAACTTACTCGACTAGAGCCTTCTTACTTGTTTTTTTATTTGAAAGGCCCATGTATGCCATTAATTATGAAATATGACATCATTCAGTCGGCTGTGAAGGGCCACCACGTCTACCGTAAAATGGCCGCAATGCGTTTGTGTTAACGAACACCCATTTTGATAATAAAGTTATATCATTTATACGTGCTGTTCAATCGTGTAACTTTCCATGATGATTTGGCATGAGCAACTTAATAATAAAAAAAATATTAAGCAGCTGTAGCTAAAACACAATGGACGCCACGTGCCGCCAAAATCTACCCGCGCCATTTGAAACACCCTATATTAAGCATTTAATATGAACATGCTTATTTTAAAATGTGTAAAGACTATATTCATATTTCATTTTAATATGAAAGGATTTGCATTAACAACTCAGTTACCTTAAATCCAACTATTTCAATCGTTAATATTTTAGAATTATAATATATATGTATATATTATTAAAAATGGTACAATTAGAATAATTGAAGCTCTTTTTTTAGTAAATATTACACAGTGTTTTATTATATATTTATTTGTAAAAGTTATTTAGAATGAAGAAAATAATTAATTTGTCTTAATATTTTCTTCGTTGAAGTGATCATCGTTTCACAACTTTATTCGAGTTTTATTTGAGCAGCCCGTCCACCATAGACTCTCGAACAGAGAACTACAGATCTTCAACTTACTGCGTTATAGTTATCATCACTCCGATTACTCTGGCTAAGCGGCGTTATCACCCATTCTTATATTATTGTATACCGTTAGCCCATGAAATGGGTAAAAAAGGTTACATAGTTTTGTGCAAAAGTATGTAAGAGGAAGCATCGCCGACCCCATAAACAGAAACTACAAGAACTAGAGACTCCAGATTTTGGATATAAGCTCTCCCAATTCCTATTAAATAATGAAAATCTATATTTTTTTATAAGCTTTTGAGAAACTCCACCACCAGAGAGATTAAAGTTAAACCATCAAGTCATGCATGTATGACTGTATGCAATGTCAAGGTCGAACTTACTCGACTTGAGCCCTTTTACTTGGAATAAATATGGTTCAGCGTGCCAGTATAATTTTACAGTGCACGCAGCACTTTGATTTAAATATTTGCTTGTAGTTGAATAAACATGATTTATAGTTAAAAAAACTAAGTCTTTGATTATCAATATTGGATAATCAAGACAAGTCCTTTGCCTAGGTCACCCAGTTCAGCTGGTAAGCACAAATGAGAGGAAACTTTACGAACAACAATTTCGTGCAGTCATGATACTAACATACATACACTCACCGATATAGAAAGACATAACTGTAACCTAGACATCAGATTAAGTATTCGAGTTGAAAAAGTGTTTCAGCTTACTACTCACAATTCAATCACATCAAGCACTATTCCTCCAATGCAATTTGAACTGTGTATTTTGCTTTAGAGAATCACCTAAGCACAATGATGTGCTTATTGACCGCATTTCTTTAAGTTATATATAGTTGCGAAATTAAAAAATAGCACCACCTAGCTAATTTTTCTAATAGACCAAAAAAGAAAAAGAATGCGTTAACTTTATTGTACTTCTCATTTTGTTTGTGTTAACTTTATTGTACTTCTTATGTTAAGGATTATAATTCAAATACTTACTTGAAAAATTGCAAAACTTAATGACCAATTATTAAGGTACGTTGGTGGTGCTATAATTATTTTATATTTATGTTCATTCTAAATTTGAATTACATGTGTAATTTAAAAATTATCAGCTTAACTGTATTCCTGCTGAGTTTTTGGGGCATATTTAATTAAGAGTGCATGATGAGCTTTTGACAAGAAAAGTGTTGCCTATTAATCAGCAAAATTCAACACTTTGGCATTAAAATTAAAGGGTTATAAAATAAAAATAAACAAAAACCTGCCAACACAAATAATTAATAGAGCAAGAAAATAAAATATTAAAAATTTGTTTTAGATTTTTCAAGCGTCGTCTATAAATTTTGTATACCCTTATCTAATAAAATGGGGAAAAAAGGGTATAATGGTTTTGTGAAAAGTATGTAGCAGACAGAAGGAAGCATAAGGTATATTCTTAATCTACATCAACAGCCGACTTGACATAAACATGTCCGTCTATCCGCTCGTTTATATGAACGCAGCGATGTCAGAAAGTAAAGGCGCTAAATACTTAAGATATTGGATTGAAGCTCTCCTAATTCCAAGCTGTCCAAGTTGCTTTGAGGATTGAAAGCATTTACAAATAAAAACAAGTAAGAAGGCTATGGTCGCATAAGTTTGACTAGAAGATACCCTTAACCCTTGATCATACAGACGGACAGACGGACGGGCTGACAGATATACACATATGTACCTGCACTACTGGACCAATGCTTAATGGCTTCCTATCTCCGATGTTTCTTAACCGATTTTATTGAAATTTTCACAGAAGTTCATTATCTTGTTTATTGTTTCAATCCTCATTTTCAGTTTTTTGAAATTCAAGAATTTTTTGGTTTCGATTCCATGTGTATATCGTAAACCTGAAAAGTTATCGAAGATTTGAAACAAACTTGCTATGCCTAGGGATTAGGAGAGCTCATATCCAAAATCTGGAGACTCTAGCATTTTTAGTTCCTGACATTGACGCGTTCAAACATACAGACAGACAGACAGACGGACATGGCTAAATCGACTCGGCTGTTGATGCTGATCAAGAATATATTTACTTTATGCGGTCGGAGAAGCTTCCTTCTGCCTGTTACATACATTTGCACAAAAACATTATACCCTTTTTTTTACCCATTTCATGGGTTAAGGGTATAAAAAAAATGTGTAAATATTTTGGGAAAATCGGTTGAGAAACAATATAGAAATTAAATATTGAGGTTAAAGCATCAAGCATAAGAACAGTAGTGCAGGTATGACCGTGTGTTAGGTGAAGGGTCGAGTTTACTTGGCTAGAGCCTTCTTACTTGTTTAATTTTGCTTACCACTCTGTCCGACTTTAATGAGAGTCGACGGAAAATTCAAAGATATTCGTTTTTAAGCTAGATTTAGATTACATTTAGTCAGAAAGATTTATAGCCTTTGCTAAGTCTCTGGAGTTTTTTTAACTGATTAAATACCACATCTTCCAAAATTAAAAAACTTGTTCACCTGCTTTCAGCTTTTTTGATACTTTTGCTTGAAAATTAATAAAATAGGTATCTAAATAAGAGCTTTTTGTAAAACATTTATATTCTTATTTATGTTTCCAGTTTCATTTGCTGTAATGAAAAATTTTTGCTTGAAACTGACAATTAGTCGCACGACCCTGCCTATAGTATGTTGAAAGGGAACATTGTGTTAAACGGTAAGGGAAGAAAAAGGGGAAAATGAAATGGCAAAAAATTCTTCTGTCCCCGCTTCAATTTAACCTAATGAGTTGGGTAACTGAGCTTAAAACAAATTGGGAATTTACAATTTTGGTCGTATTATGTAAATTGGTCTTTGCAATTAGATACGTGATACGAAAAAATTTTAATGCCCACATACGAATTATGTCTTGAAATGGAAGAAAAAAGTTTAAAATGTGGCAGAACCTTGTCAACAAGTTGAATATATTAGTTCATAACAAGCCAAAATATTAAATTTCATTTTATTTTGTTAGTTGCAAATTGAAATGGTCAAGCATTAAAAGAGCCTGAAAGTTAGACAAACGGGTCACAGCAGGACAGTTTGACAGGGCAAGTAGCCAGCGAGCTCAATCAGTTATTTTGGCAGCTTTGCAGCAAACCATAACTTCTACTTTATGGCTACTGACAGCTGACGTTTGTGCTATATAGCAAATACCCACAAAGCAAATATATTTATTTGGAAAACCCAATTCATAAGGTCTAAGGTCACTGCAATCTCAATACTAGGGGTTGTGTTAGAAATCTGCAAATGACACAACGCGAGTAGGACAGCCTTTAAAAAATATAATTGAATGAATCAGCAGTTAAAAGCTTTAAAGGATTAATTTTTCAGTAATAAATATTGTAATAACTCTATCAAATTTACAAAACTAATTTTTCTTAACAGGTAGATATTTTATATTCTTCTGGGAAGGCGTTTATCCTATAACCACAATATTAATTGGTTTTGAAAAAAGATTTGAGCTATTTCTTAAAATAGGTTTACTGCTTTTTAGTCGATACTAAAACACACTAAAATCGTTGCTTAGGCAAACTATCGAAGATTCAGATTCATTTTCTAGGGGTAAGATTTTTGATCCAATAAAACAAAATTGCTTCCCAATTGCTTTTTTAGGAAACCCCTTCTTATGAAATTAGGGAAAGACAAAAGGCCACATCAACATATTTTTGGCTTTAACAGTTATCGTACGCGATCGTCGCACATTCTCTCAATTTCGCTGTTGGCTTTCATTCAAGTCATCACTTGAAACCATCTTTGAGTGATTTTTTTGCCGATATAAGGAAGTGCTTATTTCTTGGTACAGAATTTTATAGTTTTAGGGCAATGAACTACTAAAAAGTTCAGTCAATCGAAGTCATGATTGGAACGAAAAATGGATATTGCGGGTTTTGAAAATTTCTCTGTGTGAAAATTTCTCAGCAGCTGAGAAAAATCTCAATGGGAAAAATCTCACGCATGAATCTCCCAAACGTAAAAAGCCCAATGTAGTGTTGTCGTTGTCTCCAAATATGAACACGTTTCAAGCAAAGTTGATCCAATAAATATAAGTAACGTATAATCACCTTCGGTCTCTCCTCTAAATTCGGTCGATATGCAATATAAAAATAAAACTTCTACTTCCAATAACAATGAGATGCATTTTAAACGAAAACATACAGAAATATTTGTACCTTCATCAAGCAGAGCATTTGTAGGAAGTATATGATTCATATATTCATATTCATTTCAAATGTTTTAAGTGCACACGTAAATAAATAAAAATGACTACTTTTAAAGTTCCTCTTTGTTCCTCAGAAGCTCTTTTTAATTTCTATGGAGTAGCATGATTGAAGAAATAATATAATATGAGTGCGTATAAATGGTAGCATTTGTTGAATTTCATATTCTAGTGCATTCGTCGCATTGAGTAAGAATGGCAATAGGTAATAAGCGCATAAAATATTAGGTTGAGCCTGAAATAACAATACCCAAAATTGCACATACGGGCAGAGTACCATTTAGGTACCATTGACAGATACTTTTCTTTTTATATTGTTCACTTGTTGTTCGTACTGTGGCTTATATTTCTGTGCATATAATTGTGGCGTAATGTATGTAGCATATTCAGGACAGACACGAAGTAGTATTTGATATTAGTTCCGACTAAGAACGTTAGATTAGTGCAACTAGAGGTTATTATACATTCTCATCCCCAAGGCATCGTACGTACCTTAAGAATGTTTATTAGTTACACTGGTTAGTTAATAGTTAGTTAGTTAATTAATAATACATATATACTTATAGCCCACTAAGGATAAAATAATCAAGCTATATGTATTAGGTTGTTAAAGTTGAAATTAATGAAATAATGTGCAGGGAAACAAAAGCAGAAGTTCGAGCGATCGAGATTGCATAATTTTTTTTGGGGCGTCTTGCCTTACATTACAGCCAAATGCAGTGCGGGTATGAATGTAGATATGCAACATTCAAATGAATGTATTCGCTTCTTGTCTGCTCAATAGGAATTTTGCTATTGCGTCGGTGACTGTTGTTGTTTTATTATAACAATATGAGAATTATATTTAAACAAAGGGGGCGTGATTCGACCATTTAATACGTGCCAAAAAAAATATTATAATTAAATTAATTAATTAATTAAATAATTATCTTATGACAACATGTTTAGGACCTAAGCTCATTTATATTTCTAATGGTTGTAGTGCGCTTGTCGCAAAGTTATGCAACGATTTTTATTCGAACATAGTTTCGCTTTTGGTTTGCGCTATATATATCTATAATTACGAAGTTGATTAAGACGCTCCCTCATAGTTAGAAAAAATGCAACTCTTGCAATTTTTGAGCCGAAATCAATCGCGAAATGGGGCTTATCCTCGATGAAGATTCTGGCTTCCGACTCTTTTTATTTAGACCGTCGGAACAGTCAGACAGATGCGAGCGTAAGGCGCGACGGTTGGCAAATATTTCATAAAACATTTTTTTTATCACCATTAAAAAACATTTTATACAAAACTTATAAAACACACAGAACTTGAGTGTTAATGCCCTTAAAATTATAATTAATTGAACAAAAAAGCAGAGAATAGCAAGAATTATCACAAAAGAAATTCTTTGTAGAGAGCACCTTTCAGGGAGTGCAAATAAAAATGTTGGAGAGACAACAACAGTTGTTGATAAAAATGTGTGTCAAAATATTATAAGAACTACAACGAAGTAGAAGTATTGAAAAAAGAGGCTTATCAAAAATAATATGCCCACAGCAGTCAAGTTTCAAAAATATGATTCACCGAGGTAGATCATTTAAAATACAATACATTTTCTTATCGATTCCATGTGTATATCTTAAGCCAGAAAAGTTATCGAAAATTTGAAACAAACTTTCTATGCCTACGGATTAGGAGAGCTCATTAGCGTCGTTGTTAAAATTGTTAGGATAGCTAGTAGACCACAGCATAAAAACAATCTGATTACGCAGATTTTGCTGCAAGTAACGGAGCACGCATATGGGTCGATCTACGGATATAGCACTATGTGAACTGCAGCACACCTTATGCTCGGCAGTAATAAGAGAAGTATCAGGCTATGCATTTTAAGACATTAAGAGCTTAATATTATTTATAAATTACTTATTAGTTCCAACCACTAGTGGTTGTTCTCAAATGGTGTTCTTACTCTCCTTCTTTGGAGCATATGGTAGATTAGCTATAAGCAACGATTAGGTATATTATAGATATAAATTTTCATACCACAGCACTTCGGCTGTCGAGCCGAACGCGCGCTCTTGCACACTCATTCAATTTTAATGTACTTGCGATTAGATGCAGAGAGGCAGCCGACGGAGAAGGTTGGTTAGCGCCGCATTACATTACATACGTACATTACGTACGTGGGTTCTGATATGTTCAATGTGGGTTCTGATATTTTCGATGTGGGTTTTCAGAATTTTACTTGAATTTGCCTCAAAGTTTATGATGATGATGATTATTTTTTATTAGAGGTGCCTAATTTTAATTTTATTTAGTTTATTCTATTATATTATTATATAATTATATATATATATATATAAAATTAATTGTAATTAAATTATTAAAAATACATTTAAATTTTATTATTAAAAAATTACTTAAATTATATATCCTTTGTGAAAGGATAAATATATGAGGATATTAAACTTATTAATTTACATATGTATATATGTTTATTTTTAGTTGTAAAACTAGATCTCAGGAACTACAAAAGCTAGAGACTCCCGATTTTGTATATGAGCTCTCCTTTGTTTCAAATTTTCGTTAACAAATGTAATCGATAAAAAAAAATTCTTCAACTTGAAAATGGGGATTGAAACTATTAACAAAATAATTAACATTTGTGAAATTTTTATTAAAATCGATTAAGAATCACCGGAGATATGAAGTAATCAAACATTGGTTCGGTTGTGCGGGTATGACCGTATGTGTAAGGTAAAGGGTTAAGGGTATCTTCTAGTCGATTAGAGCCTTCTTACTTGTTTATTTAATTTTTATTATATTTTTTATTCATAAAACTATAAATTTTTATACAATATTGATGTTAACACTCGACACAGGCACAGCCGGTATCGTCGTCGAAGAGAACCTTGCGCATATATCGGCCAATTAAAGTTTGTGGCCTCAAATCCTAATCCTGGAGTTTCTCGAGTGGTATGTTGATTTGATCACCTTCCATCCGATTAATGATTGCAACACAAACGACCGCGGCACGAATGCAAGCCTAATACGTGATTGCGGCAAAGGCAGTGCTCTATGCCTAGGGATTAGGAGAGCTCATATAAAAAATCGGGAGTCTCTAGCTTTTGTAGTTCCTGAGATCTAGTTTTACGACTAAAAATAAACATATATACATATGTAAATTAATAAGTTTAATATCCTTATTAGTAATATATTTATCCATTCACAAAGGCAAGATACATATAAATTTTAGACAAGTTTTTATATTTTTAAGTAAAAGTCTAGTAAGTCCCTTCAAATATCAACATTTACAAAGCAAACACGTATCAAGTAACAAAAGATACTTATATTGGTTTTATTTTTATGTAAACTGCTTTGTGTATGGAGGAGAAGTCAACCCAATCCGCAAGAATTTCTCAAACAACATGTTTAGTTTATCGCGAGCATTCGGTATGGTCGCAACTGCGGTATATATTGGTTCAAATATATACATAACAAACTTAAATAAACTCAAACATATATACGTATATATAAATGTGAATATATGTTTAGTAAAATAGATAAGATTTATTAGAAGTGTGCGAATATTAAGTGTTGCGAATAGTTTTGTTAGTAGATTTCTATGAAGTAAATACGGAAATTCGTTTTCAATGGCAATAAACTTTTGTAGAATAATGTCGTTTTATATACTGCACGTAATAGGTAATTATTTATAATCAATTACAGGAAGCTTAGAAGCTTTTTAAAGTATTCTAAAAGTTTTGTAATTCAACTTTTTTATAAACTTTTAATTTTTCCAGCTATTGATAAGATAATAACTTTTAAACATGTCAAAAAGGTAAGTACTAGTGCCAAAACTTGGCAATACCCTTTCATATATTCCATAGCGCTGAACTGAATAATCCGAATCTCAAAGGCATTTTTTCTATCATCTAATCATAAATGTGCCAAACACCGAAGATACCAAAGATATACAAAAACAGTTTGGAGATGCTAGGGTATGTTAATCTTTGCTACAGGCGAAGAATAAGAGAATCAAACAAAACAAACTTAAAACAGGTTGTCTGCTCTGGTGGCACTAGGAGAAGAATGCAGGAATTAGCTAAATACCTACGTCCCTTGTTGGGTTGTGAGGATGAGAGTGAACCTATCGATATATCTGCGGCAGGAAATCGTTATGCCTTGTACAAAGTGGGAGCTGTGCTGTGTGTGAGTCATGGTGTTGGCTCCTCATCGGCATCCGTTGTTCTACACGAAGTTTTGAAGCTTCCCAAGTATGCCAAGTGCCGGGATCCCATAATCCTGCGCATTGGCACATGTGGATTGGGTGTTGAACCCGTCACTGTTGTTGTTACCAAAGATGCCTTCAACGGTTACATGAGAAACGAGCATGAGATCAAAAGTGTTTCCAATGAACATACACTTGGGATAAATCTTGGAAATTCCCTTTCCCTTTAAGTGTAATCCATTTATTGACTTTATATTGTTGTTTTTGTTAACCCAGCCCATTCTGGGAAATCGTGTAGTGTTACCGGCTAGTTTTCCCGACCAACTCATCGAACAGATCATATCATATCACATATGGCACTCAAGCGGATGATGGTTTCAAGACCATCAAGGCAAATGCAATGTCAACCGATTGTTTCTATGAAGGCAAGTATGATATGAAAACTTAAAGAACTGTTTCTTAATATAAAGTATGTGTTATACAGGTCAGGGACGCATTGATGGGGCTGTATGCGAATATACGGTCGAGGATAAGATGAAATATTTGCAGAAATGTTTTGATAAGGGTATACGAAATATTGAAATGGATGCAACAATGCTTGCCTCATTGACCCATATGGCTGGGGTCAGAGCTGGTGATATTTGTGTTACGCTCGTTGATCGTTTAAAGGGTGATCAGGTAATAATAATTTACATTTCCCTTTCAATCTCCCTATAAACTCTAAACTGTTATTTTTTTTTCTTTAATATGTAACCATCACAATGGATATGAAACATGAGTTCGAGAGACGTCCATTTTTGATTGTGGGACGTTTCATTAAGAAACTGCTTAAAAAGTAAAAACCTTAAATGGAAATTTAGAAAACAATAGCTAAAAAAAACAGAATAAATCACATATTTATGTTTCCTATATTAGAAGTTTGTTATTGTTTCCAGATTTGTTGTTGTTGCCTGTTGTTGCAAGTGGAAAACGCAGTCCGGACTCAGTTGTGGGCATTCCTTGTGGCATCATTAGTGGCATTGACATCGGTTGTTTTTGTTGTTTTTGACCTGCATTGGCATTGGGATTACCTGCCTTTAACTTGCCCAGAGCTTCAGCGGCGCTATCTATTTTATTTTTAACCACACGATTCGGTTTTATTAACTTGGCCAAATCGTATTCCTTTTTCGGCTTTTCAATCTGAGGTTCTGGATTTACAATAGCCTTTGACTGTTCTTTCTTCGGTTTTTTCTTCTCCTTTTGAGGAGGTTCGACTATCTCCTCAATGGTGAGACGTGCGGCATGCGATGGAGCCAGTTCTCCCACCTGTTGACGCAACTGATCCAACATCTAAGAGAGCACAGAAGACAAAAACGGTTGTTTGCACTTGGAGTACAAGCAGCACCGCAGAAAATGCAACAGTCTCGATACAGAGTCAACGGAATTTCCCAAGGTCTTTAGTGATGTGCGCGTAAGTAAGAAAGTATAATAAAAACGAAGTTCATATACACTAGTGTACAATACATCAAAGTGGATTTAATCTTTTTTCGAGTTAAGACGTTTAGGTTCCAAGTTTTATTAAGATAACTTTAAAGCAAGCTGAGTTCACAAAGTTGGTTTAGTTAGAAAAGATATATAATACTAAATGACTACCTCTAAAAGGTCGGGTTTTTGCATTCACATATAAATATATTAAAATCAGTTTTAAGATCTTAAATGCTATACAACTCTATTCCATTGAATCAAAGTCAACGTCCTTTATTGCTTATTGGTGTGTTTGCATTGGTGGAATGCCTTCGCGGATGGAGACATTTGCGATGTTCATAATAAAAGAAATTGGTTTGACCATAAACAAAGCGGTTCAATTGTGGTATGGCCATGGTATTGGCGGGCCATCGATAAGTACTCTGCTGCAAGATCTCATTAAGATGATGCACTATGCCAAATGCCAGTATCCCGTTTTCTTTTGCCCGGGCACATGTGGAGGCGTTGGCATTGAGCCGATCACCGTGGTGATCACGTCGGAGGCATGAGCTGGACAATTGCGTTCCGTACACGAGGTTGTTGTACACACAACTCCCCAATTGCGACCCACCAAATTGGATCAGGATTTGGTCAAGAAACTGATTTCGTTGTCGGAACCGTGCACGGATGGGAATGACACTATTTTGGGCAAGACCATGTGCGCCACTGACTTCTATGAGGGTCAATCCCGTATGGTTGGCGCCTTCTGTGAGTTCACGCCCGAGAACAGAGACGCATTCCTCGCGCAAATCTCCAAGAGCGGCATCGTCAACATCGAAATGAAGAGCACTGCCTTTGCCGCAATCACGAATCAGGCTTGTATTCGTGCCGCGGTCGTTTGTGTTGCAATCATTAATCGCATGGAAGGTGATCAAATCGACACACCACTCGAGAAACTCAAGGATTGGGATTTGAGGCCACAAACTTTAATTGGATATATGCGCAAGGTTCTCTTCGACGACGATACCGGCTGTGCCTGTGTCGAGTGTTAACATCAATATTGTATCAAAATTTATAGTTTTATGAATAAAAAATATAATAAAAATTAAATAAACAAGTAAGAAGGCTCTAATCGACTAGAAGATACCCTTAACCCTTTACCTTACACATACGGTCATACCCGCAAAACCGAACCAATGTTTGATTACTTCATATCTCCGGTGATTCTTAATCGATTTTAATAAAAATTTCACAAATGTTAATTATTTTGTTAATAGTTTCAATCCCCATTTTCAAGTTGAAGAATTTTTTTGTTATCGATTACATTTGTATATCGTGAACCGGAAAAGTTAATGAACATTTGAAACAAACTTGATATGCCTAGGGATTAGGAGAGCTCATATAAAAAATCGGTAGTTCCTGAGATCTAGTTTTACAACTAAAAATAAACATATATACATATTAATTAATTTAATATATATATAATATATATAATAATAATATTAATAAGTTTAATATCCTTATTAGTAATATATTTATCCTTTCACAAAGGATATTTTTTTAATAATAAATTTAAGTAATTTTTTAATAATGAAATTTAAATGTATTTTTAATAATTTAATTAAAATTTATTTTATATATAATTATATTAAATTATGTTATTAATAATTTTGAAAAGGAATAAAATAAATAAAATTAAAATTAGGCACCTGTAATAAAAAATAATCACCATCATCATAAACATTGAGTCAAGTTCAAGTAAAGTTCACTCGTTGCGTTCGTTGCGTTTGCTTGTGTTCAGTTGGCTGTTACATGTTTTTTGCGTGTAAAGGGCGCAACAAGTGTAGGCAATATGTTTGTCGCGTTTCGCTTCTATCAGCATTTGCTTAGCGATCCCGTTATGATTTTGTCGTTTTGTAATGTCACTTCTGCATCGAAAGCAAACCATATTCTGTTTACTATACGTATGTTAGGTATATTGGTTTGCGGAAATATATTTAATAGACAAAATTAAGAATCACCGACCCCATAAAGTATATGTATTATTAATCAGCATCATTAGACGAGTGAATTTGGCTATGTCTGTATGCATAATGTTTAGGGACTAGGGTATCTCTAAGTCGAGTTTTATCTTTATTGATTTGTTTTGATTTTATTTCATATTAATATTGTAACACTTTGCATGTGTGTACACAAAATTAACCTGCAAGTATTGGATTCAGTTGATTTTTATTTTCTATTAAGAATTTATTATATATTCTTTAAAAATGGTGGTGGGGAAATCTACATTTTTATACCTTTAACCCATGAAATGGGTAAAAAAAAGGGTATAATGGTTTTGTGCAAAAGTATGTAACAGGGAGAAGAAAGCTTCTCCGACCCCATAAAGTATATATATTCTTGATCAACATCAACATAAACATGTCAACATAACTTTACATAAACATGTCGTTTGCCAGTCTTTAATTTAACATAAAGTATTATTTCATCTCTACTAACTTTAGTCTAGGTATGACTTATAGATTAATTTATCAAACATTTCACATTTTCAAATCGTTAATAATATTATTTTCTGCATCAAAGTATGTAGGAGTTGTGAAAAGTGATCTAATAACTGAATTATTTACTACACACTTGAATTTATTCTTTATCAGCTTTGCGAGCTAAGTCGATTCAGATATTTCCATATGTTTCTATGGACCATTTTTGTTGCAGTTAAATTATTTGTCAAAATCGTCGAATTCGGACCACTATAAAATATTGCTGCCATACAAATAAAGGATGTATAACAATTAAGTTTCATGTGTATATAATCTTCGACATGCTGAAATTAGCTTTCTTACATGTTTTATTTCCAATTTAATAGTAAACGAAAAGTTTTACAAATCACATTTAAAAATGATTAAAAAATTAATGTAGTCTACTCATTTTAAAGAATTCAACTGATTGTACGTAATTTAATTATGCAACCAGAAAATAGTATGTGTTTTAGTTTAATTATTACTTTGCTGTTATATATACATATGTATATATTTTTTTTGCATAATAATTATGGAAAATCGTATTATTTATTTAATACATGTGTAGATACTTTGGACTAAGAAATTGACTTGTGCGCATACATCACTGTAATGATTAACTAGCCGTAGCCGTAGCCGTTTGTCTGCATATTGGAATACATACATATATTAAAATTGATCGAGCTATGCTGCGTGTGCCCCCAAAACTTATAAAGTTATTTGCATTATACTCTTGATAAATTAAACAATATTGAAATGCAAAAATCGAATGTTTTAAATTCACTTGCACACCTTTCATAATGATTTTCATGCACCTCAGCAAAATAAGTATACATATATAAAATCATATTTTTCGTAGAAAACAATTGTAAATTAAAAGAATTGAGCACATGTATTTACGTAGTAACGAAAAAGGACAATTGTACTGTATTAAAGACCAATTAACGTGTCCGGTCATGAAACTAATTTAATTTATTCACACAAATGCATGAGCACATCCATATATATATATATGTATACATTTTACAAATTTGCAAACCGTTATCAGATAGCAAATGAGCAAAAGATGATTCTGCAATATTACCATAATTTTCAAAGTAATGTCGCAATATTTCCCAGCGTTGTTCAAACGTATTCACAACCATATTCGTTCAGCGGAAGGATAAAACTAATTATCTGTCAAATCAAACATGAGCTATGTGTTACCATTAACCAAATAAGCACTAGTTGAATAAAAAAACGTTAGATGGCGGACCCTATTGTCGCTGAGATCGACGCGCTCATACATACAGACAGACGGACATGGCTAAATCGACTCGGCTGTTGATGCTGATCAAGAATATATATACTTTATGGGGTCGGAGAAGCTTCCTTCTCCCTGTTACATACTTTTGCACAAAACCATTATACCCTTTTTTTACCCATTTCATGGGTTAAGGGTATAAAAAACACAAAACACCTACGCAGACTTTTGCTGCTTTGTGTAGAATTTCCGTATGCAATGAAGAGCTCCAAGCTAAGCTCCAGAGAAAGTCAAAGAAAGTGTGAGGGACAGTGACAGAAGGCTGTGTGCGAACCAATATTGTTGTACACAAGAAACAAATCAATAGCGCAAATACTATAAACAAGCTGGAGTGAAACTAAAAAAAATTTGGCACACCTTGCAAACACGACCAAGACGGAGAAAAGCGAAATTTTCTTGTTAACAAATTGCGAAACATTTTCTTTTAAAGACAAATTACTCGGTAGAAAAACAAATTGCTTAGCAGCAGCTGCTGCTGTTGCTACTCGTTCTGAGCGGCTGTTTGGCCAACGTTTTTCGACCATATGTAAATTTTTTAATAATTGCTTAACAGAATTGATTAACTTGAACTTAAACACATTCGTTACCAACTGTTTACTATAACATATTGCTGGTATATTAAAGCGAAACGTGACACATGACCATTTAAAGTGCATTCAAGTTTAAACTTTAATCTTTTTTGTGCAATCAAGAACATTCATAAATGCGATTTCAGAGCTCCAAGGCGCACTGCCTTCATAGTGGCAAACTTACAGTATTAACTGCATGATTGGCAACAAAAATATAAACAAAAACTCTTTAGAATTTTGTTTTATATTATCTATTAGCAAACTAGCTAACAGATTTTCGAGCAAAGCAACTGTTGTAATTTAATTTCGATATAATTTGTGTATGGAAATATTATTGCTTTACTTTTAAGTTATATTGACCTAAGCTAAGTTAGCTTTAACTTCACCCGTACTCCTAATATTTTGTTTTTGGCTCAAGTTTTCTTGAACAATATTTAAATTATTGTTTAAAATTATTGTTAGTCAGCAAATTACATTTTGTTGATGCATCTGCTTGTCCCCCAACCACTTTTCAATCAGTAATCCGCAATTGCATCACTTTAAATTTTTTTGGACTTGCGAGAACTAGCATTTAACAAATTTTTAAAATTACTCCTATTCCTCATACCAAGTCAAAGTCTAAGTCTTGCACAATTTATAATATCCTGATATCGAAGGTATCATATTAGAATTAGTAAAGCTAGAGACTCGAAATTTTACAAATGTCTCACCTATGACCGGGTCAGGTCGGTGAAAACGTCTAAAGAGGGGATGGGCAATCGGTAAAATCGATACCGCGAAATCGAGCCACACAATGTTGTATAAGAATACCTACTGGCATTCCCCAAAAACCTGCATCAACATTTTTGGAACAACGACCACAGTCCCCTTGTGTTTTGAAATCGGGAACGCCTATATATTTCATAGTTTATCTGTTAGAAACAAAATTTTGTGCCAAGATAAGTTTTGACATCCCCCAAAAAGTGCAATAGAAATTTGTCGGGCACGCCCATTTTCCAGTCCTTAGTGGACTAGCAAAGATTATGAAACTATATGTAAGCTTATATAATTTTTATAATTGTAGTGCTATTCTAGGTCATTCCTAATTTTTTCTATGATTAAAATGTTAATTAGGAATAGTTTATATTTAATTGTTTCATTAAATGCAATATTACTTCCAACCGACCTCTGCGTTCAAGCGCTCCTTCCTTTCTATGCAGCGTTGCACAAAGGTAAAATTTCCAATACCAAAAAGCAAAAAATCGCAAAAACAAAAAAAGTTGTAGTTTCTGGTATAACTAAGATATCTGTATATATACAGATCAATAGAAAGGCTGTTAGGTAAGAATTATCATCATTAGTATTTTATTGTTACGGTTTTTTTTTCGGGAAACTAATTTAATACAATAATTTTTTTTACACGACTAATAGTTGGTATGATTACAAATAATTCAGATTTCATTATAATTATTAAGGAATTACAAAAAAAACAAGTAAGAAGGCTCTAGTCGAGTAAGCTCGACTAGAAAATACCCTTAACTTTTGATCATACAGACGCACAGACGGTCGGGCTGACAGACACACTCATATACCGCTGTACCAATGCTTGATGGTTTCATATCTCCGGTGTTTCTGATTTTAATGAAATTTTCACAGAAATTCATTATATTAATTAATAGTTTCAATCCGCATTTTCAGTTTTTTGAAATTCAAGATTTTTTTGGTATCGATTTCATGTGTATTTCGTTTTTTAGTTTTTGTAGTTTCTGAGATCGACTTGCTCATACAATCAGACAGACAGACAGACGAACATTTTGATGCTGATCAAGAATATATATACTTTATGTGGTCGGAGAAGCTTCCTTCTGCCTGTTACATACATTTGCACAAAAACATTATACAATTTTTTACCCATTTCATGGGTATAAAAATCGACAATACTGATTAATAACAAAAGGAATCGAACTACTTTTAAGGATTAATGTCATCCTTAAGAAGTAAATCACACTTTTTAACGAATTTTGAAACCTTAAAATGAATTTTCCGATAATGGAAACACAAACACTCTTTCGGCTCGCAATTTGCGTATATGTAATACAATTAAAAAGCTTTTTTCAAAATGTAAGAAAAAAGAAGGAGTAGGAGTATAATACACACCGATTTCAGACACATTTGAAAAATGTATATATAACTATATTCGTACAACGTACACATGGCAGTTTTATAGCTTTGCGTCAATTTCAATATATGAATTCGAAACAGCATTTTAAATGGAAAGCGGAAATAAAATATAACAAGCTGGAATGAATAGAAATTGTGCACAACTGAGTGGAAAACGTGGCTTCGCATAAACAAAACAAAACAACCTCAGCCCCAGCATACGAAAGTGCGACCTGTCGAGCATAAATCTTGCCAAGCACATTGGCCAAAAAAGGAGAGCAGGAGTAAGACCTGGAAAAAAAGGAGTAGACAGAATTTGCAGCAATCGAGCCTAAACACTGAAAACACTTAGCCATTAGAGTTGTAGAGCTACTTAATTTATGGGCCGTGTCTGAAAGCACAGAGTCCCGGTCAGCCAGATACTGAGCTCCACCTCCCATACAGATCGACAGCGACACAGCAAATGGTACCAGATTAGTCACAGATTGCACCTAAAAAATTCAGAATGCAGAAGGCGTGTATTTATGTATGTGTAATACAAAATTTTTGTTGACTGTCAGAAATATATTTCACATTATTTCCAATGTATCCAATGGCCAATGGTACTATCTACTATGCACTATCGATTACTTCCTTCTCTGACAATAAACCATATGAGGCAGTACTTTCGGGAAAAATCCCTAAATTTCTCGAAAAAATAATATTATGTGTGTCCATAGTTAAATATAAGAAATTAATAAAATAATGGCTTACAAACACCCCAGATATCGAAGATTGAAGCTTAATCATTGTGCAGAAGCGAAGTAGTGCAAACATTTTCAGTACACACACAGCCATACGACGAAAAAATTACCAAACGTCTTAGGTAAAGTTCAGGGTACTCCTAGCAGAAATTTCTTGACTATAGCTTTCCTATTTTATTCATGTTTTTTGCGTTTTATTTTGTCATTCTTTCAGGATCGCCGATTAAAGTTCATTAAACTTTGACACCGAAGGTCGGAATATATTGGTTTTGTGGCATGCCCGGCATACCATATATCTGTTTGTATGAATGCAACTTTTTTGACAATCTTAAAGATAGGGACTTTAAACTTTGCGAATATTTAAGTAATTCTGTTCGAGTCAGACCAAATGGGTCTGAGGTCAATAACAAGTCAATACCCCTGGACGTGCCAATTAATAAATTCTATATGTTTCTTCACCTTGCAATCCTTTCGTCAATTTCTAGCAACTTTCTCAAATACATATACGTAATTTTTCGTAATTTTATTGTCTTTCTGTCATTGTTCTATAATCTATGAGGTTAGTCGGATTTTATAATTATTTGTAACTGTCCCAGAATAAGATGTTTAAAATAGGTATGGTATAAAAATAAATAATATAGGTATAGGTATAAAACTGTCACCACTAACCCCTTCCTCACCAATCACTCAAGAATATATACACTTTATGGAAAGGTGCTTCCTGTAACATACTTTTGCACGAAATATCCCTATTTACCTATTTCATGGGTTAAGCGTATATCCAAAGTTGGCGACACATGACAGGCAGTTACAAAAACACAAAACACTGAAATGTGCTTTTTGACATTTGGCGCTGTGTGTATTCGTGTGTGTGTGTTTTTTGGTTGTGAGGTGTGAGGCAAGTGTAAGTAAGCAAATTTAATTTTGTTGCCAAAAATTTGTATTGCATTGATTTAAACAAAGCAAAAAACAAACCAGCCTGCCGACAAGGAAGCTCGAAGGCATTCAGGTCAATTACCGCTGCTAAGTAAATTGACAATAAAATTAAATGCTGGCAACAAACTGTTAACTCACACACACACACATTCAACTTTAACTGTCAACTGGCACACACATATACATATTGACGCACACACCCATACAAATTGTATTACTTTCATTATCTGTTCAAATATTTGGCATTTGTCAGTTTTGCTCAGTTACCAGCTCAACAGTTTTGCGAACTTTTTAAGCCGCTTAGAGAGCAACCGAAGTTAGCGTTATTGTGTGGTGAAAACAACACAAACACACAGCAACGTTTCGTACACATTTCATAAAAGTGCAAAGAAATAAACTATTTTTTTGTTCCTATAGTTGTTGTTGTTTCTGTTACGTGCGCTTTTCATAGAAGTTTCGCGATGTTTCTCAACATAGTTGCCCCCAAAGGATATACACGGCTTGGGCGATACATATGATGTAAACTTAGCTCGCATATGAAGGACAAAAAAAATTTCCCATAAATTATGCACACAAGGACCACAGAGTGTGTTGTACGGCCATGTAGTAGTAAATATTTGCTTTTGTCGCAACGCAAAGCCGGCAATGCAAACATCTCAGACAGTCACAGACGGCTCACGTCCCCCCATCAGGCATCTTTCAAGTATATGTTTATCAGAGATATGTTTAGCTATTCTTAGCACCTGAATGTGTTGAGGATTGAGCCAAAGCTAAAGACAAACAAAAAAGTTAATTTATGCCTTAAATGTTTATGCGATCTACCCATAAGTATGTATGGTTGTTTGGGCCAGTCAACGTATAAAAAATTGAATTTCAATATTGGCAAATGCAAGCAGGAAACATCTGTTTGGTGTTGCTCAAGAAAGCTTATTAACAGCTCTTTTACGACCGATCAACTTACGAGAATGAGTGGAAGAAAAACAAATGGGAACATGCTTCTTTTGTGTATGGACACTAAAAAAATTCACAAGAAAAAAATTCGCGGGAAAATGTACGACACACTTCTTTAAGACACAAAAGTCTGCTAGTGCTAAACAACTTGATGTATCTTTAGCACGTGTTTTTCTGGATGCTATGTCGTGGATAAACATATTTGTTGCTTGCTTTTAATTAACAAATACTTGTGATATAATATATGTACAATCATTGCGCTGCTAAATTACAAATTAACATATCTTAACATGCACAGCTGCAAAATTAAAAATAAGGCCACAAAGCCATATTGCCTACAAGACAAAAAATCAATCTTGATGATTTTTTTTTGTGCAGTGAATATTTTTTAAGTTTTATAATGCTTAGAGTTTCCCTAAATGTAGACTAAAAAGTTTTATTTATACCATAATTAGAACATGTTTATACAATTGAGAGGTGTATTATGAAATGTGTAACGTATAGAAGGAATCATATCCGACCTCATTAGGTATATACATATATATACTTATTAGCATTGCGAGCTCTGTAAATGTAACCATAGCCGTCTGTGTCTATGCAAACTAGTTCCTCAGTTGTTTGCTTATCAAGCTTAAAGTTGGTTCAAGATCTTCTCTTTGTTGCAGTTCAAAATCAGGGAGATCTCATCATATAGTTTCATACAATTTTAAGGTCTTTCTAAGATTTTACTAATAAAACAAATTAAGTTATCTTTCGGAATGACGAAGATAGTTTCCTTACTTTTATTTGTTTTTTTATGGAAATTGTGGCGATAACACGCGAAAGAAATCATCTCATCATCATTTAACGTTTTTTGTAGAAACCACTATATTTCCCATAACTACCCATATCAAAGCATGTGCTTAGTACTACTTATTACTTTAATTTTAATCATTATATACGAAAATTAAATTTTGTTCATGATGTGTTAGTCTACCTATGTTAGTCTATGTGTCACCTGTAATTATATATAGCTTATATATAATTTTCTAATTTATCCTATAATTTCAGCTAAAATGTTAACATTATTAAGTTTCAATTTGTTAAAGCTGAGTATCAAAAATGCCCGATTATCATACTTAAAACGAATTTGACAAATTTGCAACAAAATGTCTCGCATTAGGCATTTCTCAATCAGTGAAATTATAATGATTATTAAAACAATTCGAAACTCGATAATTGAAAAGGCAATTAAAAAGCATTTGCAAGATTTGTTCCCCCAATTCATTCCAAGATGATGAATGTTCTTAAGTTCTGTGTATTTTCTCATCGTCTTTGTCAAGTGCAGTCTTGTTAGACAATTCAGAAGTGCTTTTTCATGCACAGACATCTACAAGATTGCTTTTCAAAAGTCATGAGAATATCTTATCAATTACTTTGGTAAATATTTGTTCAAATCATCTAATCATTTAAAGTTTAAATCTATCATATCCCCTTAGAGTGGTTATTACTAAATTTTTCTTCGTATTTCGAAATATAATCAACATTACAACAAGTTAACACATGTGCTGTCGAAAGTTTTTATTGACAATTTGTCAGATACATTGTGGGAGGCTAAGAGCTAAGTTGCGATAAGAAATATGTCACAGGCAACTGCTTTGCACTATGGTTCTTTTTGCCAGTTTTGGCATTTAATTTTTTATTAAGCAAACATACAAACAAAGAAAAGAGCAAATGAGCTTATTCCTAAAGATAGCAATCGGTTGAAAAAAAATTGAAACATGAATAAAGTTGTTTGACAATTGAATATATACGTTTTGTAGTGTAATGAATTACAAACATTCTAACACAAACCTTTTGTGATTCTTGTAACAATTCACTTTGAATTATAGCTCCCAATATTTCTCAAGCAATTTTGATTTACAGATTTCGGCAAAGCTTTTAAAACAAGCTTCAAGTCTTTTAACTTGAATAATTTATTGTTATCTATAATATTTTAAATGAAATAAAAAAAAAAAAACCACTGAATATTTTCTCAAGTTTCTTTGTTTATACAAAGGTACAATCCCTCCGGTTAATAATGAAAAATAATTTCATTCAAATGGCTGTCTCGGCTGGCGTCATTCCAAGGGTTTATGCAAAATTCGTCTCAATGATGTCTCCGAAATGTTCAATTGTTGAGAACGACGGTGAATTGCTGTTGATGCACGCACACTTTCTACCACAGCAGCAATATTCTCGGGTGTACGCACTGTTTTGGGCTTTTCACGCATTGGTTTATCGATGGGGATGCCAGTTTCTTTCACTTTTCCAAAATCCGTACGCAACTTTCACACACATTCTGCAATATTACCATAATTTTCAAAGTAATGTCGCAATATTTCCCAGCGTTGTTTAAACGTATTCACAACCATATTCGTTCAGCGGAAGGATAAAACTAATTATCTGCCAAATCAAACATGAGCTAAGTGTTACCACTAACGAAATAAGCACTATTTGAAAAAAAAAAACCTTAGATGGCGGACCCTTTATATGTGTATATTGGATAACTGTAAACAAAAATAATCTGAAGAATATTATGTCAAAATATCATAATGTTTTTAATTATACAAAATTTGCTTTTTACTGACTAATCCCATAGAACTTTCTTTTGTCCAAATTGTGGGATGCATTTAAAAGAAAGAGGGGAGATGCTTGGCTCACTTGATCAGAAACGATCCAAAACATCAAACATTTACCTAAGCAACAAGCTATTTGACAATTGACCGCATCGACTTTCGGTTATTATTTTAATTCCAAAAAGTGGTTAGACGACCATAGTACTCACACGTAATAAACATCAATAAGTAATGACTGATCTAAAATTTGTCCTATCAATAACTTATTAGATAATACACATCGTCTGCTGCTGCACCTTTTGGCTGCGACACTCATAGAGTATACACTTCACAGCTAATCGACTCGTGAGCCAAGTGCTCCATATAAAAGGCAGTGCATGGCCAAGAGAATAGACCACAGTAAACGTTGGGCGGACCATACTGCAAAATAAATAAGTGAACGAAAAGAGAAAGACGAGGATGAAAGTGCTGCTACTAGTGTTGTTTTTAGCAGCTTTGGCCAACGCTAGAAAACCAATGGCCGCCAGATACGACAACTTCAAAGTTTACAAAGTTTATATCAAGGATAACGAGCAACTGGAGGAGTTTACGAAAATTCACCATTATATGCAAGTAGGTGGCTGCAATGAGAATTAGAATAAAACAAGAAGCAGGATTTGCTAAAATGCTTCTTACCTTAAGATCCATATGCTGCATGAGATACAAGGACCGAATCGTAGCTATGATGTTGTTGTAGGGCCACAGTACCAGAAACCCTTTGAGAATACACTCACCGACTTGGAGATGGAATATGAGATAATCATAGAGAATTTGCAAGCGTAAGGCTGGGCTTAGTTAGAAAACTAACTTATTATATTTATTATTATTATTCGTTTAGATTATTGGATGAGTCTGCATATGATGAGAATGCCAAAATGGACTGGGAAACATATCATCCTTTGAATAAAATTTACGACTGGGTTGATGAGCAGTGTGATGCTCATGCTTATCTTGAGTGCACGGTCATAGGTCATTCATACGAGGGAAGACCCATTAAGAGCATTCAACTCTCAAAACGTGAGGGCAACAAGGCAATTTTTATCGAAGGCAACATTCATGCAATGGAATGGATATCATCTGCCACAGTTACTTATATTCTTAACCAGTTGATTAACTCCAACGATGAAACTTTAAGACGCTTGTCGAAAGAGTACGATTGGATTGTTGTGCCCATGGTCAATCCTGATGGATTTGTCTACACACATGAGGTGGAACGGCTGTGGCGCAAAAATCGTCGTCCCAATGGATATACGAACTCATCGGGTCCCTGCTATGGCATCGACATGAATCGCAATTTCGAGTTTCATTGGAGTGGCGCTGGCTGGAATATTGAGGATCCCTGTGATCATTGGTTTGGCGGCGAGGAGCCGAATACCGAGCAGGAGATACTGGCACTGCAGAATTTTGTCAGCTCCTTTGAGGATGGCTACATACGCGCCTACATGTCCTTCCATGCATATGGTCAATATGTGCTGCTGCCCTATGGTCACTCAAATACCGAATTTCCACCCAACTATGATCAAATGATGCGCATTGCTGCCGCCTTTGCGGATGGCGCCGTGGATGCTTATGGCTCTGTTTTCACTTATGGGGCCAGCGGTCTTTTGAATTGTAAGTGTTCTTGTTACGCTTTTAACACTGTTGGCTTATATCCACATCACCCGCATTTAAAATTTTGTTGGATTTATTTTAGATGTTGTGTCTGGTGCTGCCAAGGACTGGGCCTATGGTGTTAAGAATATTCCATTTACCTGCACTGTGGAGCTGCGTGATAAGGGCACATTTGGCTTCTTCTTGCCATCCAATCAAATTACGGAGGTCGGCATTGAAGTCATCGAAGGGCTCAAATCGCTTGTTGACAAAGCGGCTGAAGAAGGTATTTTCGATTGACATCGGTCAAGCGAAAATTTGTAGTTCTCTCAAGTGTAGTCGCAATTAAATATATTATGAGAGAAGCTATAAGCATTTCCTATCATTAATAATAATAGATACATATAAAAACGTACATATATTATTATAATGAGTAATCCAAATTCAGGCACACGACGTATGCGTTATTTTTTTGTATAACGCACTGCTTACACCAATTTAATGTGTGTGCACTATTGCATTGATTTTTTAAGCAGTTCTTATGTACGGTTTACTTCTTTGCTAAAACAGTTTTCTGTGAAACGGGTAACTGCTTGCTTTCATTTATTTAACAGTTGCTGCAAATGTGTGTCTCGACTAAAAGCTTTGAAATGTAAAAATATACAAGCAATAATCGCTTAGACTATCAGATATACAAAATTAGGCTAATCAAAAATTCCGCCATATGTGATAAAGATTTAGTAATCATTATCATTAATCATTACAAAAATCCTCAAATGGGTGCAAAAAATAAACCAGCTTGCACAGGTAACAACACAAATAAATTATTGTTTTGCTTGTTTTAAAAAATGATACATTTTTGACTTTCTATAAATATTATAAATGTAAATTTTTTTTAACATATTGTGACACCCTCAGGCAAGAACCACTAAATGGATTTGATTGAAATTTGTACAATAATATAGCCTTTTTAATATACTGTTTTATATCGTAGTGGAAGACGAGTAACAACACAGAAAAACAGCTGGATGCGAAGTAGCTGTCAAAATACATAAATATGTATTATACTTCATGGGCATGGATTTGCTTTCGTCTATGCGTTCACACATCATGACAAAATTATGTGCAGTACTCTTATATTTAAAAAAAAAATCACAGGTTTTTATTAATTTTATTAATTTAAAAAAAAAATATTTAATTGTTATGGAATCTTTAACTGGAAAAGCTATCGAAAATATTTAAATTTGATGGACGGATGTATATTAGCAATATCGACTCGGCCATTAATGTTAATCAAAAAGATAGGTATATATATGCTTATGAGGGTCGGCAATGCTTCCTTCAACCTGTTACATATTTTTGCACAAAACATTTTATTTTTTTTACCCATTTCATGGGTTACAGGTATAAAAAGAATGGAAAGCTGTATTAAGCACGCCTACTTTGTTTTCGTAGTAAAACATATGGATTAATGGTTTTGTGCAAAAGTATGTAACAGGCAGAAGGAAACTTCTCCGACCCAATAAAGTTTATATTCCTGATCAGCATCAACAGCCGAGTCAATATATCGCCATGTCTGTATGTATGAACGCGTCAATCTGAGGAGCTACAAAAGAGACTCAAGCTCTCCCAATCCTTAGGCAGGACAAGTTTATTTCAAATTTTCGATAACTTTTCCGGCTCACAACATACACACAGTGGTTAACGAAGAAATCGTGAATTCCGAAAACCTAAAAATGGGGATTGACACATATACAAAATAATGAAACTCTGTGAAATGTTTGTTAAAATCGGTTAAGAAACACCGGAGATATGAAGTCAACAAGCATTGGTCCGGTAGTACACGTATATGGTGTCGACCAAAAAGTTTAAATACCTGTCATATCCGTATTTCCCATTATTTTCCAAAAATTCCAAAAACCCATGGTATGTACATATATATACCACCAGAATCAATATTTGACCGCAATGACCCGGCTAGGTCGGGTTATGTAAAAAAGTACCCTTATTTCAGGTCACAGCTTATTTTGAATATTTATGTTATGGACACCTAAGTGCCATAAAACTCCGATTTTGTCGGGTTCGAATATTTTGGGTATAAGTAGAATAATTCTTCGTAATCGGCTTAGTTATATTTTAGATCTCGGGTGCAACAAGTCATCTAGGACTATGGGCAAACGGACTACCATTGTACAACGAAATCTCGTCTTGGAACACTACAATCATTCACATGATATTCACATCGCCAAATACCTAAAGTGGTCAATCTGAGCTCCTCAACTCTGGATTCTGGATTTTGACTTCTGGCACACAGTTAGCTTTGAGGGCGAGTCCAAATTCAACATTTATGGCTCAAACGGACCGTTTTATGTGTGGCGACGGTCCAGTACTGAGTAGAATCCTAAACACTTAAATACAACAGTCAAGCACGTTGGCGGAAGTGTCATGGTATGGGCTAGCCCGTGCCCAGATCTTGGTGATTTTTAAGAGTACAATGAGCAATAATATGTACCTCAATTCTACCGAGACAACGACCCAAAGCATAAAACCGAAATAGTATAGACAAGGCTTATCGGAAACTGCCCACATATGATTTTTACACCGACACATTCGCAGATTTAAATGGTTTTGGGAATTTGTGGTCTCTGTTGGAAAACAACGTCCGGAAGCACAACATTTCCAACAAACAGAATCTCAAAAATGCTCTGCTGGATCAGTGAAGCAAAGGTGGTCCAGAAACTACCCAGAAGCTGGTATCTTCCATGAATAATAGGTTATGAGAAGTTGTTAAGGATAAAGGATAGCATACTAAGTCTTAACTTCTTTATATAAGCTTCATTCATCAAATATGTTATTTTTTTAAGACTATCCCAAATAAGCTGTGACCTAATTTCTGGACATGTTTTCAGTTTTTGGCTAATTATTATTATATATTTATATATTATATATTAGGGCAATATTTAAAAATAAAGTTACTTTTTTGCAACATACCACAAGACAAATATGCGTGTAAACCTTTTTCTATGTAACAGGGAGAAGGAAGCATCTCCGACCCCATAAAGTATATATATTCTTGATCAGCAGCAACAGCCATGTCCGTCTGTCTGTCTGTCCGTCCGTCCGTATGTATGAACGCGTCGATCTCAGGAACTACAAAAGCTAGAGTCTCCATATTTTGGATATGAACTCTCCTAGGCAAGTTTGTGTTTATATATATATATATATATATATATTATATATAATTAAAAGGAGAACTACTAATGTAGAATTTATTTTGTGATAAATTTTTTTTCGATACTGTGTATCTTGCAAATTTAAAACACAATTACATACGGTATATATTTTAGTGCTCTTTTTACCTTAATAATTTAATTTATTTATTTAATTTAATTTTATTTGTTTTAAATATTGTTTGAATAATTTTTAAAAAAGGTCAATTAACATTTGAATGTTGTCATGATTATCGTCAACGCTTGTAACGCAACGGACGTGTTTTTTTTTGCGCTTCGCTAATTTTCGTATTTTGTGCGTTTTACTATTATTTAATTCACCTAACTTTGTGCAAATAAAGTGTTTGTGTCTTTGTGTTTCGACGGTTCGTAAACGCAAAGAGAACATTAAAATTAATAATTTATTTGCACTTTTAGAGCGAAAGTGAAAAAACACAACAACAATCGGCAGTACAAGCATTCTGCATACAATATTCAGTTTGTTTCGTCGTCTTTATTTGTGTTGCATTTGTTGTTTTTACTCTCACGCTCAATTATATTTTCTGCGGTGCTGCTTGTGCTCCAAGTGCAAACAACCGTTTTTTGTCTTTTATGCGCTCTTACGCGCTCTATTATTTTGGTGTTGGTTTGCGGTTATCTTATTCCTATTATTTAATAAACAATATATATATATATATTTTTTTTAAAATTCGTTTTTCGTTTTGCCTTTGCATTAGTCTATCTGTTGTTCTAGAAACTGCCAGGTCCGCGCCAATACTAAAATGGGCTTTATTAGTTGTTGGATGTGTCCAAACGTGGCACATGAAAAATGTGCTGGATTAACTGGCAGAATAACTGACCTATTAGCCAATACTAACCTTGAGTGGCCTTGTTGGTCATGCTTGGAACGTAAAAAGGATATTGCGGGTTTTACGAAGTCTCAGCTGGGTTTCGACGGGATTTTCGGACAGCTTCAAAAACTGTGTGAAAATTTCTCAGCGGTTGAGAAGAATCTCAATGGGAAAAATCTCACGCATGAATCTCCCAAGCGCAAAAGACCCAATGTTGTGCTGTTGTTGGATCCAAATAAGTCTGAAAACGTTCCAAGCATAGTTGCTTCAGTAAATACAACTAACGTAAAATTACCTTCAGCCCCTCCTCCAAATTCGGTCGAGATGCAAAATCAAAATAAACTTCTCCCATGGAAGTTTTAAGTTCTAACACCGATCATTTGGTTTCGACGGAGGTTAGTAGTGTTGAATTAACTCAACAACACAAACCTGACATACCAACGGAACCAATTTTTGCAGATATACTTGATTCAATTTCACTTATGCTTATTATTTTTAAATACTTATTTTAAGTATTTCGTACTTGATTCAAGTTTTTTTTTTTAATTTTTAACATGATGCGGCTAGACAGACATATCAACCCCCTTATCAATCCCTGCAAGTCAAGACCGCAGTCAACCGTCGTCTAAAAACACATCGCCTGCTGTATCTTCTTCCTGCTTAAATTGAACTATACATACAAAAAACACAAGTAAAATGTCAAAACATTGAATTATAAATAGCTTATAGGGATTTCAAATAAAGATAATCTATTATATGATGATTATCCCATGATGATGATCCCACAACAATCGAGTCAAGCTGTTATATATACAAATTAAGGTATTGAAAAGTAATATAAACACTTAGCCAAGCATAACCGATCAAATATAATGGTCCTTAACCGATCGTGGAAGGTTTATTTAAAGTCTGCATTTTTAGTGTTAAAAAAAGTGGTCTTATAAAATTACATTAAAATTTATCACAAAATAAATTATACATTAGTAGTTCTCCTTTTAATTATATTACTAATATATATAAGTATATAAATATATATATAAATTTAATATATATAAATTAATAAGTTTATGTTACTTATTTGTTTATAACTTCTACGAAGCTTTTTTGTTATGTTACTTGCATAAATGCAGCTGATTTGGTGGAAGTGTATTTAGCACTGTTTGTAACTTGTGAGAACTAAACTAAGAACACTTCAAATTGAGTTGATGTTACACACGAGTTTATTTAAAGGTTGATTTTAGACTAACTTAAAGACTATAATAAGACAGACTTTTATACCCTAAAAAATGCTGGCACTTGCATTCTTATTCATAGCGGCCACGCCAACGTGCCGTGTTTACTGACTTCAGGTTGTTGGTCTTTGCTTTTCGCTGACCACCTGAGCTAGCACCAGTAAACAATTTGGGTGTCGAATTATACTTCCTATGTAAAACAACATTGACATTATTCAGCTTAATTATATTTTATATACGAAGTAAAGTTAACATTGCTTAACATATATTAGTGTTAAAAAAAGTGGTCTTATAAAATTACATTAAAATTTATCACAAAATAAATTATACATTAGTAGTTCATTAGTATATTATATATTAGTAATATAATTAAAAGGATATTTTGTGATAAATTTTAATGTAATTTTATAAGACCACTTTTTTTAACACTAATATATGTGGGGTCGTCGAATTCCTTCGACCAGCGCTTAATGAACCCCAAGGCAGACAACTTGGAGATACCTCTATAGTTTTTAGCATTAGATTTGTTACCTTTTTTATGCAATGGAATAATATATGCGTTTACGTCCTTCGGAATGATTACCCCTGCAAGCTCATTCAGTAACAACCCTTTTCGGGTAAACCTGACTAAATGGCGTCTTTTGTTCCCGAACAGATCGAAGCTGTCCTTAGACGGGAACTGCGCCGCTTCAATGATAACCTGGTTTTGAAAGCAGTTCAACGGTTTATCCGTTGTCTCGATGATATGGGTGAGCGGAAGCTCATCGTGGGCGTTGCTGCGCCCGAGTCTGCATCCTGTTTCTCTAAAGCATTGAGCATTTGCCTAGATAGGGCATCTGCCACCACGTTTTCCTTGCCTGGCTTATAAAAGATGCGTGCATTAGACTCGTCGATGCGCGCTTTCCACCTTTTAATCTTTGCATTAGGATTTGATTCTGATACCGCGAAGGTTAAAGGCTGGTGATCGGTAAAGATATTTATATACCTGACCCCATACAGGTAGTGTCGTAGCTTGCCAAGGGCCCATATAATGGCCAACAATTCGCGTTCGTTGGTCGCGTAATTAACTTCGCATTTACTCAAATACCCTTGAGATCATTGTGATTGGGCAACCTTCTTGGGCCAGTACGGCACCTATACCGTACGCTGATGCATCTGTTGTCAGATCAAATGGTTTTCTATAATCGGGGTATCTAAGCATGACATCCTCGGAATGCTACGAAGCTTTTGAAAAGCCTCCTCCTGCGCTTGAGCGAATTGCACCGGGATCTTTCGTGACCTATGCTTACTGACGGACCCATTTTCCCCTTTTAACATTTCCGAAATGGGCCTCGCTATTGCCGCGAAATCTTTTACAAAACATCTGTAGTAGCTTGCTAAAGATCTTACTTCGAACACTGCCTTGGGTTCCGGGAAGTCTTTTATGGCCCTGACTTTTTCTGGGTATGTTGTTGTGCCTTTATTGGTAACTATAAACCCAAGGAAGCTCGCGCTTTTTCTGAAAAATTGTGATTTTTACATCGCTACCTTTATGTTTGCCTTGGTCAGTCTTTTAAGGACCCAGTCTACATGCTTGACATGCGAGCTTTCATCCTCTGAAAAGATAATTACGTCGTCAACGTAAACATAGCAAAATTTCCCTATATTTTCACGCAGTATGTCATCAATAGTCCTCTGGAAGATGCTAGCCGCATTTCTCAAACCGAATGGGAGTCTCCGAAATTCGTACTTTCCCCCATTCACCGAAAAAGATGTCTTTTCTCTGTCGCTTTTTTCCAAAATGATCTGGTGGTATCCAGATTTCAGGTCTAGAGTCGAAAAATATCTGGCTTTACCTAGGTTTCCCAGTATAAAATAAATATTTGGCATGGGGTATTTGTCCGGAATCGTTCGCTCATTGAGCTTGCGAAAGTCTATGACTAAACGCATGTTTCGATTACCCTTTGTATCGGTACCCTTCTTGTCTACAACCCATATGGGATTATTGTAAGGGGACGCCGATTTCTGAATTATACCATTCTTTAGCAGACTCTGAACCTCTTTGTTCACGAAATCAGCTGTACCCATGGGGTACGGGTAGAGTTTGGTATAGATAGGTTCTTCACTTGTTGTCCTAATGGTAGCTGAACCGAAGTATTGTAGGCTAGCGCCTCGTTAGGGTCCGCGAATGCCTGCCCATTGTCCTTCAGCATCCTCTGGAATGCCGTTCTCACTGCAGGAGGCGCGTCCGAACAATCCCCACTGGTAAAATTAACGCTAGCACAGGTGCGGAAGTAAATCTGTTCAATTTTATTGCCCCATTTGAGCTGACCAGAAGCTAAGCATAAGGATGCTCCTGCTTCTTTCAGAAGATCGAGACCGATTATCCCGTCAAATGTCAACAAAGCTACGAAGCATTTCTCAGTGATCTTTGTTTCACCATGGATCGAACGGACTAGGAATGGAGGGTCTACTGAGCGAACTCCTAACAACTCTTTGCGTGGCCGGATAAAATTTTTGGATGCACCTGTGTCTAGGAGGAACTTCATATCCTGCTACTCTTCGCCTGATGGTGGGCAGCAGGGACCTACTCCTAAAAAATTCACCGTATCAGAGAGATCCTCATTGTTAATTTCTGCTAGAGTCTCATAGTCGGCCCTGGTATGTGGCTCTGTATTCTGTCCTCTGACCTGCGTGACACAGTTTACCTCTTGCTGCTTTCTCCTAAATTTTTTGTGGCCAGGCGTGGCCATTCTTCTGTTTGGATTGGATTCCATGGGCCCCTGTCCGCCACTGTGGCCCTGTCGCCTATCGCCTCGTTGATTGAACTGGCCTTTTGTCCTATTGCTACTCTGGCCTGACTGGCTCTGTTGCCAATGCTGCATTCTAAAACGAGGATTCCTCGTACCTTTACTCTTTCCCATCATTATCTTTTTTGCCTGGTTTGACTACAGGACTACAGGTCCTGTGACTACAGGTCAGTGCGGTGGGTAAGTCCCAGTGTCTCGCTGCAAAAACTACGCCCGTTAAGCTATTTCTAAGCCCTGACACAAAAGCCTCCAATGCGTCTTTGCGGTATTTTTCGCAAAGTGCCGCCGCTACCGCCGGTTCATAGGCCATATTGACCTTTTCTGTCAACAGGGTGAGAATTTTCCCCACCTCGTCATAGTATTCCGATACCTGTCGGTTACCCTGCTTTACGAAATCTAACTCCCTCTCGATGGCCTTCATAGACCGCTTGTCGCTGAATTTCGAGTCGATGCGGCTAATTATTGCATGGATATTCAGCGGGGTGTTGTATGAGGTTAACATGGCATCGGCAGGCCCGTTTACCTTGTTCCTCATGATGGCCACGGCCTGGAAGTGGCGCGTGCTGCCATTGTGCGGTTCGAAAACCTGATAAGCGGTTAAGGCCGCTTGCCTCCATGAGACGTATGACTCACGTGTCCCTAAAAAATCTGCCAGGGACTTCATCACGCTCAGCGGCTCGTCACAATCGACGCCGCCAGTCGTCTCTACAGGTGCGAACGACTGCTCGCTTGTGCCGGTAGTACCCGCTGCCGCCAATTGTTTAGAAAGCTCTTCTATTTTCTGGGTGAACTCAGCTCTTTCCTGTGCATTCTTAACTGCCTGCTCAGCTAAGGCTTGGCTGATAGCTACCTGTATCATGAGCCTGACCTCTCTAGCGTCCATATTCCTAACTGTGGGGGGAGTTCTAGGGGCGCGGTCTGGAGTTTCAAAGTGTCCGTCACAGTCCGACTCTGATTCACTAATATGCGGAGTTCTATACTAGAGGAATGGTTTACTCATGGGCCTTTGTCACCAAAAAGGGTTTCAATGCGAGATATTACAACAAAAACAAATAACTAAGTCGACCAAAAAAAGGTATTTTAGGCCGAATCTGATTCTCAAGGGGTCCCTTACACGAGAGCAAAACGGAATGCTCGCTCACTTTTTTCGTAAATTTGTGACTTGAAAAATTGTTTGGCAGAAAAGTCCACTTACATGCTTCTTGTATTGTACTGAGCTAAGAGTGGTGGCCCCTTTCTTTTCCTGACGATGTGAAGATAAGGCTGGACTTGCTGTTCCTTCTACGTCTCGTGTTAACGGAGGTCACTGCAGATCCTTGAATCCTTGAATCCTTGGTAATGAGGGCCTCCTGGTGAAGCTGCGTGGGTACTGACTTTGAGTTCGTCGGATTACCACTAGTTGGGCGCCAATTAATAAGTTTATGTTACTTATTTGTTTATAACTTCTACGAAGCTTTTTTGTTATGTTACTTGCATAAATGCAGCTGATTTGGTGGAAGTGTTAAAGACTATAATAAGACAGACTTTTATACCCTAAAAAATGCTGGCACTTGCATTCTTATTCATAGCGGCCACGCCAACGTGCCGTGTTTGCCGGCTATGTTACACCACTCTTTTGGTGAATGTAGTGTCACGTTTTGCCGCCTCAGCTGGTCGCAAGAGTTTACTGACTTCAGGTTGTTGGTCTTTGCTTTTCGCTGACCACCTGAGCTAGCACCAGTAAACAATTTGGGTGTCGAATTATACTTCCTATGTAAAACAACATTGACATTATTCAGCTTAATTCTATTTTATATACGAAGTAAAGTTAACATTGCTTAACATATATTAGTGTTAAAAAAGTGGTCTTATAAAATTACATTAAAATTTATCACAAAATAAATTATACATTAGTAGTTCATTAGTATATTATATATTAGTAATATAATTAAAATGATATTTTGTGATAAATTTTAATGTAATTTTATAAGACCACTTTTTTTAACACTAATATATGTGGGGTCGTCGAATTCCTTCGACCAGCGCTTAATGAACCCCAAGGCAGACAACTTGGAGATACCTCTATAGTTTTTAGCATTAGATTTGTTACCTTTTTTATGCAATGGAATAATATATGACTCTTTCCAAATTTTTGGGAAAGAGCATAACTTCACGGACAAATTGAACAGTTTATGCAAAGGTTTTAGAAGACTCTGAGCACAGTACTTAAGCACACAGCTTGGTACTCCATCAGGTCCTGGCGAAAATATGGGCTTAATATCCTGAAGTTCACAAAGTAGTGCAGTCTCTGTGATTTCCGGTATAAAAATGCAATTTGAGCCATTAAGCTGATAGGGGTAAGGCATGACGACTGGTTGCTCAGAAGGGCTGTAAGTCGTTTGGAAAAATTTAGCAAATAGATCGGCAATGGCCTGATCTGAGTTGGCTTTAACTTCCTCGATGAATATATTGGATGGAAGTGTTGATGTCTTTCGTTTCGTATTATAGAGCCACCTACTATTACTGTCTCAGAAGAATAATCTACTTCAACAGCAATAAGCACACCTCCACCACGTCGAAGAGTACGGTTTTTTCTATAGATACAGTACTTGTTAGATAGAACTTCACTGCTAAGAATGTCATGCCTTAACCAAGTTTCGGTACATGCAATGACATTAAAAGGAAAATAATGGCTATTGAGGAATAAACTATTGAGTTTACTACATAGTCCTCTTACATTCTGATAGCCAATTAATAGAGAAGTTTTTAGTTTTTTGCACTATCAGAAACGGGAACAGTTTTCGATACAACTGCTGGTGGGGGAGGTACAATCGGAGACCGATTTTTCTTTCTGACAGTGTATTCATTCACTATTATGTGCTCCGGCCAAAACTCTTTGCAACATATAGCACTAAAATCTTGGCTGGAAACACTGATCTTAAAGGACGAGATATTGCGATCATATGGGAATTTGAATTTCTCCACCGTGCAATTGGCTTTTGATTTGGCCTTAATGTAGACCTTGACATCATCTGATGTTAAATTAGGGGGAAGCCTTGAGACAAAGATTTGTCTTTTTGGTGGGACTGCTACAAATTTTTTTTATAATATCCTGTACTGATTCCGAAATTTGATCAGGTGCGGATATGGGGATGTTAGGTTCCGTTGGTATGTCAGGTTTGTGTTGTTGAGTTAATTCAACACTACTAACCTCCGCCGAAACCAAATGATCGGTGTTAGGACTTAAAACTTCCATGGGAGAAGTTTTATTTTGATTTTGCATCTCGACCGAATTTGGAGGGGCTGAAGGTGATTTTACGTTAGTTGTATTTACTGAAGCAACTATGCTTGGAACGTTTTCAGACTTATTTGGATCCAACAACAGCACAACATTGGGTCTTTTGCGCTTGGGAAATTCATGCGTGAGATTTTTCCCATTGAGATTCTTCTCAACCGCTGAGAAATTTTCACACAGTTTTTTAAAGCTGTCCGAAAATCCCGTCGAAACCCAGCTGAGACTTCGTAAAACCCGCAATATCCTTTTTACGTTCCAAGCATGACCAACAATGCCACTCAAGGTTAGTATTGGCTAATAGGTCAGTTATTCTGCCAGTTAATCCAGCACATTTTTCATGTGCCACGTTTGGACACATCCAACAACTAATAAAGCCCATTTTAGTATTGGCGCGGACCTGGCAGTTTCTAGAACAACAGATAGACTAATGCAAAGGCAAAACGAAAAACGAATTTTAAAAAAAATATATATATATATATTGTTTATTAAATAATAGGAATAAGATAACCGCAAACCAACACCAAAATAATAGAGCGCGTAAGAGCGCACAAAAGACAAAAAACGGTTGTTTGCACTTGGAGCACAAGCAGCACCGCAGAAAATATAATTGAGCGTGAGAGAAAAAACAACAAATGCAACACAAATAAAGACGACGAAACAAACTGAATATTGTATGCAGAATGCTTGTTCTGCCGATTGTTGTTGTGTTTTTTCACTTTCGCTCTAAAAGTGCAAATAAATTATTAATTTTAATGTTCTCTTTGCGTTTACGAACCGTCGAAACACAAAGACACAAAAACTTTATTTGCACAAAGTTAGGTGAATTAAATAATAGTAAAACGCACAAAATACGAAAATTAGCGAAGCGCAAAAAAAAAACACGTCCGTTGCGTTACAAGCGTTGACGATAATCATGACAACATTCAAATGTTAATTGACCTTTTTTAAAAATTATTCAAACAATATTTAAAACAAATAAAATTGAATTAAATTATTAAGGTAAAAAGAGCACTAAAATATATACCGTATGTAATTGTGTTTTAAATTTGCAAGATACACATTATCTATCAGCAATAAAAAAAAAACACGCCACTGTTGATTTAACCAAATTTTGCTAAGTTTTCATTTAATTTTTAAGTAGTAAAAGAGATCTAGCAAATACATTAAAATAAAGAATGTACTTAGTGTCAGTTTGTTTCAAATTTTCGATAACTTTTCAGGTTTACGATATACACATGGAATCGATAACAAAAAAATCTTGAATTTTACAAAATTTGAAAATGAGGATTAAAATTATAAACAAAATAATGAGCTTCTGTGAAATTTTTTTTAAAATCGGTTAAGAAACACCGGAGATATGAAACCATCAAGCATTTGTGCAGAAGTACACATTATGTGTATGTCTCTTATCCCGACCGTTTGTTCGTCTGTATGGTCAAGCCTTCTTACTTGTTTATTTTACCCGGAACCCATTAAAAGGATAAAAAGAGTTTTGTCGTTATGCATTTTTGCAGTAGTGCAAGCAATCTTTTGGTCGAGCTACAGTGCCATCTTATCTGTGAATGATTGGCTTAACTTTTCTATACGAGCGTGTGTATAGTAATTTCTGCATTTTTGTGCAGGAAACTCATCTTTTTGTGTAGTTTGGATGTTTAAAAACCCGAGGTTTATAATCGTATACATTTTAACATCGTAAAAACACATTTCGTTTAGCACTTCTATCTATATTTGAAGATGTTGAAGAAATTATTATTTGATTGCTTAATGATTTGAACATCAAATTAGGTCGACTTTTAATTAAATTTTAGCGATCGGTAGGCGAAGCACCACAATCTTGCCAATTTGACGAAACCCCACGAAGATGTGTCAATGTTGTGTATTATATTCAAACTGAATACAAAAGCAACATTATACTGTACTTTCGGTGTTAGAGTAAAAAAATAACATTGTTTTAAAAATGCTTGGAAGCTTGAAAAGAAGTAACGCAGAAACATCCCTTAAAACCAAGGCAGCAGATGTTGCATTGCTTTGGTTCAGAAAAAAAGGAATTGCATGAAAACAAAGATGTTGAATCCCTACAAAATTATGGCTAGCGGTTGTAGCCAGTTTTTTAGGCCGTTTTTTACCCCAAGGAGCAGCAGTCGCAAAAGCGTACAAAACAGCAGCAGGCAGGCAGGCAGCAGATGCGACAGAGCTTCATTAAAATTAACAAAACTTAATTGCAGCTTACGGGGCACGTAGAATGTTGCAAATGTGCTTTGCAATCCGTTTGATGGCCCCTACAATCAGCACAGAGCGAGAGTCGAACTATATATGGGGAGAGACGCACCTGTCGCCGCAGCCGCCGCCGCAGTGTTGCTGCCACCTTTCGCGATATAGCATGTAGGCAGCCATCCTGTCAAATTTTGATGTATTGCATTCGTTGCTTTAAGTAGGCAGGCTGAAACAGTTGGCTCTCTGCCTGGCCCATAGGATACTCCCTATGATCATGTGACCAGTAGCCAATTGCAGGTGCAAAAAGGATTAGTGCAAGCGTGCGTTCAGCTGAACATGGGCATGATATAATCAGGCAAATGGGCAATAGGCAGTCGGACTGACCGAAAGTCGAAACGGGCAATAAAATAAATTTGACACCGGTGCGTGCAACTGTTTTTGACAACACCCGCTCATATTTCCCCCCAAAAAACTTGTCGACGCTGCAAGCGTCGGCTCAACATTACGCATTTGTCCTATCTGGACTTGTAACTTGCCAAAAAACGGTTAGGGCGAATTTTCCGCTAAATGGTTAAATTGCAGCATGTGGCAATGTCAGAAATAACGTTCATTTATTCACCAAAAAACTAGATTTTTTGTAAAAAAATATTTTCAGAAAACGTTTTTTGATAATATGCGATAGATCGGGTCCTTCACATTTTCGTACACTGGTGTGCATTTTGCCGTTTTTCAGTAATGATTAAACTATAGAAACGGAATATTTTGATATATAAAAGAGATAATTTTGATTTTAATTGTTTAATTAATAACATTTGTTCGTGTCCTGTAAGTGAGTTTTCTCTGATTAGCCAAAGAAACTGATGTAAAGGTGGAGAAAATCGGTGTAATTCCAAACATAAACAATTTTAGTGTCTTAAAATCTGAGCTAAGATTCAATTATTTATTATAAGAGAACTTTAAAAAATGAGTATTTCCGCATTATTAGTTTTGTTAAATCACCTGTACATCAATTTGAATATTAAAACATTTTGTTTAGGCGTACAACTCGGCAATGGTAAGACTAATGCAAAGTTGATTGAATGGGAAAAAAAACACAACAAACTATCCCAAAAAAGTCATATAGAGTCTCAAGAATGCACAAATATATGATTTTTTCGATGTTTTTAACGTTCAGCATAATATAACTCTTCCACATTGCGATATATATCTTTATTTCTATCATATAGATGACATTCCTACAGACATTTTGGTGTAAAATAAATATCAATAAATTTCAAATATCAACTTTCACACTTATTCTGTATGAAAATTTCAAGAACTGTTACACTTATTTTGTATAAACAAATAAGAAGGCTCTAGTCGAGTAAGCTTCACTAGAAGCTTAACCCTTGACCATACAGATGAACAAACGGTCGGGCTGATAGACATACACATTGGTACGTGTACCGCTGTACCAGTGCTTGATGGTTTCATATCTCCGGTGTTTCTAATAAAATTTTAATAAAATTTTCACAGATGTTCATTATTTTGTTTATAGTTGTAGTCTCCATTTTCAAGCTTTCGATTTTCAGGATTTTGTTGTTATCGATTCCGTGTGTATATAGTAAACCTTAAAAGTTATCTAAAATTTTAAACAAACTTTCTATGCCTACGGATTGGGAGAGCTCATACCCAAAATCTGGAGTCACGGGCCTTTGTAGTTCCTTAGATCGACGCGTTCATACATACAGACATACAGACGGACGGACAGACGGACAGACAGACGGACATGGCTAAATCGACTCGACTGTTTATGCTGATCAAGAACATATATACTTTATGGGGTCGGAGAAGTTTCCTTCTGCCTGGTCCATACTTTTGCACAAAAACATTATATTCTTTTTTACCCATTTTATGGGTTAAGGGTATAAAATGTGACGAAGTCAGCCAAAGGGGCTTGGAAGAGCTAGTTTCGCATTTATATACTCTTTACTTTCAGTATATAAGTATAAGAAGTAAGAAGGCTCTAGTCCTTACCGTACTATACGGTCATACCCGCACTACAGTACCAATTGATCACTTAACTTCAATGTTTTATATCTTCAGTGTTTCCCAACCTACTTAAAAAAATTTCAGACTTTTGTTTTCAATCCGCATTTTGAAATTTTAGAAATTCAATATTTTATTGTTATCGATTACATTTGGGACGGCGTGTGTATATGTGAGTTTCAGTGCCAGTTGGTTAAAGTGTGCCCAAATAAATGTCGCCAGTTGTGCGACCGACGCCAAAAAGCCAATATGACCTGATGATTAAATTTCAAAACAAACGGTTTCTGATTACACGCGTTATTTAAAGCGCAAACGCAGCCAAGTGCATGATAAAGATGAAAAGGCTACAGACAGACGGACACGGCAATATCGACTCGGCTGTTGATGCTAGTCGAGTAGTAATCTCGACTAGAGGATACCCTTAACCCCTGACCATACAGACGGACAGACGGTTGGGCTGACAGACATACACATAGAATGGGTCTCTCAGGTGTTTCTTACCCGATTTTAATAAAGATTTCCCTGATTTTCATTATTTTGTTTATAGTTTCAATCCTCATTTTTAAATTTTACAAATTTAAGATTTTTTTGTTATGGATTGCATGTGTATATCGTAAACTGGAAAAGTTATCGCAAATTTGAAACAAACAAGCTATGCTTAGGGACTATGACAGCTCATATCCAAAATCTGAAGTCACTAGCATCAAAGACAATTCAACTACTCTAGACTGGACCATTCACTCTTGAGTTTTTTTCGTTCGAAAAGTATATGCGGGCGCGATCCCCGAAAATTGAACAATTGTGTTTGCGTGCCTTCGTGCTTACTAGCCGAGCGATCGTAAACTGACAAGCGCCCATATAAAACCGTATACGGGCAAAATCAGCAGATACAGAAAATGTATTTGCGTGATGTTGTGCCTAGCCTAGCCAAGCGATAATGCATGAAGACATGGCCAACTTGACTTGTCTATTGATGCTGATTAGAATACATATACTTTATCGGGTTTGAAATTCTTCATTTTGTCTTTAACATACATTTCCGCAAACCAATATACCCAACACACGTATAGTAAACAGAATATGGTTTGGTTTCGATGCAGTAGTAACAGAGCAAATGCTGAAAGAAGCGAAACGAGACAAACATAGAACAGCTGCAAACTTTTAATGCCCTATATCCCATTATGAAGTTATAGAAAGTGAAATAAGTTATGTATAAATTAAATACATATTTAAATTCTTTTAGTGTTAGCTATAGATTTTGATATAAGTTACATATAAAGTGCTTAATTAACTATGCATATGCATTTGCATATTGATAAAATAATAGTTAGTTTAAATTAAGAAAATCAAATTGAAATGTTCTCGCGTTTTGTTAGTTAATTGTGCAAAGTTTGCATAAGAACAAACTACCCTCCCATAATAGGCACTTGCAAGCTGATTGAAGCAAATTTAAACATTTCCAAAATGTTATTCTGCTACAACAACAAGAGAAATTAAGTACGGCAACAGATCATTGCCTACACTTGTGTCGCCCTTTACACGAAAAGAAGGAAACAACACACTGCACACAAGCAAACGCAACGAACGCAACGAATGCGATGAGTGAAACCGAAGCTCAGCAAAATCAAAAGCAATGGTGAAATCCTCCGCACCTTTTCCTGAAAAAAAAAACTCAAGAGCGATTTGTCCGGTCTAGAGTAGTTGAATTGTCTTTGCTAGCATTTATAGTTCCTGAGATCGACGCGTTTATGCATACCGACGGAAGGACAGACGGACGGTCGGACAGACAGACAGACATGGCTATATCGACGCGGCTGTTGATGCTGATCAAGAATATATATACTTTATGGAGTCGGAGAAGCTTCCTTCTGCCTGTTACATACTTTTGCACAAAACTATTACCTTTTTTTACCTATTTTATGGGTTAAGGGTATAAAAAGCGAACAGAGGAGAGGAAGAGAGAGAAAATGCCTGCCGTCTGCCAGTGTTTTATTTGCTCATATTTTTGGGCCAATTTTTGCATTAATTTACAGTAGTGCATTGACGTCAAGTTCAATAATGGGTGCCAGCATTAACCGCACGACTGCGCGCATTTTAATGTCCAACAAAAACAGCAACAGAAAGAGAAACGACCGTGCTGTAGATAAAAGATAAAAATATATAGATCGTACGCCCCGCTGTCTCTGTTGCATGCGCTGTTATTCCGACCGTCCAGCTTCTTGCTTGCTCGCAACTTACCCCATTTGGAAGGTTATTTCCTGCTGCTGCTACTGCTGCTGTGTAACCAATTTGAAATACTGTAAATACCTGGGTCATTTCGTTGCTGGACTTTGGCGAGCATTATATAAATTCGCTTTTAATAATAGGGTGTATGTGCGTAGTTGTGTGTGTCCAGGGTGTATTTGCATTTCCCATAATTGCAAGCCATTCTATGTTAAGCCAGCGAAATTTAGATTAAAAATATAGATATGAATACTCTCGACCGCAGAAAAGCATACTTATTAAACCAAAACTGTGGAACTTTTCAGCTGCTTGTTTTTTTTTGTTTATATTTTTACCCTTACACTTTTACTGTACTGTGAACTTTTACGTTGACATGACTTATGTTATGCTTTAAATGGAATTCATCTATGTATAAGAAATAGGAATGTCGGGCTAAGTTTATTTAGTGGAAACTACTTTTATAGTTTGGAAACTATAAATTTAGCCCTTTAACTGGAGCACAAGATTTTGTCATCTTTCATTATTTTTTATGTCTTAAATTCACCTTTTGCGTTTTGATACCGAAGAGTATCAACACTTTATAAATATTGTGCAATGTCCATCACGCTGTTTGTTCGTCTGTTTGTTTTTCGAAAAACCCTTTACTGCAGACATTAGAGTCTATTTTGAGTTACCTTTATTTAAATAATTATTATTGAAAACTATTTTAAAGGTCGTGCCACATTAATCATTTAGCCACAGAACGCTATTTCAACCCCCGTTTTAGCCGATGACTATTTATACACTAAAAATGTGTATAATTATCTTGAATTGAAATGTGCAACGCAAAGAAGGAGCATAAAGGAAATATTATGAGTGTGGTAAATTCACTTCAGCTTAAAAAAAACTTACTGAATTTTTGAGGTATATTCTCACTGATTTATATTCTCAGCATCATCTCAGCTAAGCTAAGCTGTGCAAAATTGTCCCTCAGCCTCTAATCAAGTAGATTCGATTAGGAGATACCCTTAACATTAGACTTAATTTTTTCAGATTTTTATTATTTTGCTGTGGTTGTTTATTGTTATCGATAATATGCGTTTATTATAATCCGGAAAAGTTATCGATTACAAAAATCAATTTTTTTAGTTAGAAGTTATGTTCCATGAAGTATCTAGCTCTAATGGTCATTGAGATCGACGCATTTATACATACAGACGAATTAACAGATGAAAATGGCTTATTCGGTTCGGCTATCGATGCTGATCAAGAATATTTGTATGTTATTGGGTCCTTTTGGTTCTCACATACATTTCCACAAACCCATTTCATGGGTTCAGGGTATACAAAAACAAGTAAGAAGACTCTAGTCGAGTAAGCTCGACTAGAAGATACCCTAAACCCTTGACCATACAGACGGACAGACGGCCGGGCTGACAGACATACACATATGGCTGTGTAGTTCTGTACCAATACTTGATGGTTTCATATCTCCGGTGTTTCTCAACCGATTTTAATGAAACTTTTACAGAAGTTCATTATTTTGCTTATAGTTTCAATCCTCATTTTCAGTTTTTTTAAATTCAAGCTTATAGTTTCAATCCTCATTTTCAGTTTTTTTAAATTCAAGATTTTTTTGTTATCGATTACATGTGTATATCGGAAACGAAAAGAGCTATCGATAATTTGAAACAAACTTGTTCTGCCTAGGGCTTAGGCGAACTTATGTCCCAAATTTGAAGTCTCTAGCTCTTACAGTCTCTGAGATCGACGCGTTCATACATACAGACAGACGGACGGACGGACGGACAGACGGACGGACAGACGGACGGACAGACAGACGGACATGGCTAAATCGACTCGGCTGTTGATGCTGATCAAGAATATATATACTTTATGGGGTCGGAGAAGCTTCCTTCTGCCTGTTACATACTTTTGCACAAAACCATTATACCCTTTTTTTTACCCATTTCATGGGTTAAGGGTATAAAAATAATTTAGCTTTATTTCGAGTGTATATAATATTCTGAACATAGCTTTATTTTTACTTATTTTTAATTAATCTCCATTCCATGACGTTGATGTTAAGAGTCTGCTCGTACAGTTTCATGTAAATTTAATATAAATATTTAAGTATTTGTCACATGCCTTTTTTTTTAACCACCTGCAGTCGTTGACGGCCACACAACAGCACTTCCACTTACCACATATCCTCGCTTCCCTTGCGAATAAAATAGCACAGAAGTTGAATCCCTCGGTCCCAGTCAACGCAACGTCCAGCCGTCTATGCTTTTGCATAAGCAAATACACGCTGTCCACAAACACGTAAGGTTTTACGTGTGTTTTTCTTGTTTGCAGTGTCTCTGCATGAGTGAGTAACTCACTCTGGAGGAACTGCTCGCCTCACGACTCGCTCTTTAGCCTTCTCTCAGTCATTCTTACTCTCTCACTATTATGTGCAGTTCATGGTTCAATGCTAAGCAACTTGGCAAAATACACACTAGATTAGTCATTAGCTGTTTTCTGCTATCTATTATTTCCGCAAAGTTTCGTTTAGGTGGCAAACATTGGAGATCAAAAATAGTTTTTCACAAAAGTGTTGTCAAATGGGAAAATGCTTCAATTTTAAGACAATGTGCATTAATCATTGACCAAATATTTTCGGTAAAAAATGAAATAAATTTTCAATCGAATTTTTATTGTTTTACCTAACAATGAAATTAATAACACTGCTAATTAATATATTGTTGCAAATCGTAAAAGAACTGTGCAGAAAAAATTCAAACACATTAAACAATAAAATGCCAATGATTTTTTAGTTCAATTGCATTTTATAATGCTCAAAACAGCAAAATTATCTTGATTAAAGTTAATGACTTTTGTAATAATTCAGCGGGTTTTGCCTCTTGGCTGTTTATACCCTTAACCCATGAAATGGGTAAATAAAAAGGGTATAATGGTTTTGTGCAAAAGTATGTAACAGGCAGAAGGAAGCTCCTCCGACCCCATAAAGTGTATATATTCTTGATCAGCATCAACAGCCGAGTCGATTTAGACATGTCCGTCTGTACGTATGAACGCGTCGATCTCAGGAACTACAAAAGCTAGAGTCTCCAGATTTTGGATATGAGCTCTCCTAATCCCTAGGCATAGCTAGTCTGCTTTAAATTTTCGATAACTTTTCAGGTTTATGATATACACATGGAATCGATAACAAAAAAATCTTGAATTTTAAAAAATTGAAAATGAAACTATAAGCAAAATTGTGAAGTTTTCTTTAAAATCAAGCATTGGTACAGTAGTACATGTACATATGTACATATGTGTATGTCTCTCAGCCGACCGTCTGTCCGTCTGTATGGTCGAGCTTACTCAATTAGAGCCTTCTTACTTGTTTTATTTTGTTGTTTGACTTAGTTTATACTTTTTATACCCTAAACTTAAGACATGGGTAAAAAAGGGTGTAATGGTTTTGTGCAAATGTATGTAACAGGGAGAAGGAGGTTTCTCCGACCCCTCAAAGTATATATATTCTCGATCAGCATCAACAGTCGAGTCGATCAATATTCTCCCTGCTCCCCCTCATACTGTTGACCATAATTTGAGCGCTATGTGGGCAGTGCTGTTGTTGCTGTGGCCGTGGCCGTGGCAGGTTGCTCGTCGACGTTTAAATTCTGGTAACAGCGAACAAAAAATGATTATGTAGGTGGCACAACATTTCGGATGAAACATTTTAAATGATTTCCATGTTGTCGTTGCTGTTATTGCATGCAACTCGCTACCAAATGCAATTTGCCGACCATCAGCGGCACACAGTGGCAGCCATGCTGACCAATTCAGTAAATGAACAACGTCCACTTTCTGTTCAATGTCCATACTTTTCACATTTGTGCCGACATATTTCATTCTCAATGACGGTGACAGGACAATGTGGTAAGGGAGCTGTATGCGGAACAACTTATTGTGCAACGTCCCAAATCTATCAATGGTTGTACGTACGTGTACTTCAGATTCCTGTATGTCGCTGTGTGTGTTTGTGTGTATGAGTGTGTGGGTAACGCTTGCACTTTACACTGATTCCAACTGATGAAGTTGGCGTTTTATGTGCGGTTGCCAGAACACATACATTCATGTCACACAGCCAACAGCAGACACCAATCGTAGACCACGCCCACACCCACAGAACCCACTTTGCTGTTTTTGCTGCATTCATGAAAAAGTTCAGTGTCTACAAATATGATTTTTATTTTCATTTGCACAAAAATTGTGCTTTCATAATTAAAAATAAATAAATTCAAAAATCATGCAGCAAGCTATATTGAAAAAAAAAACCGGCAAGAGAAAGGAAGCCAGTCAGCACAATAATAGACAGAATGAATAAATGGGCGAATGCAAACGGAGTAACAGTTAAGACGACGATGACGTCGACAATGACGATGACTATGACGCATATGTTACTGGCAAACGGAAAAAGGACTCCTGCTTATAATGTACTCAACCTGGCAGCTGACATTTCTTATCCTCGCACATTTCTTCGTCTTTTCCAAGCTTAAAATCGAACGGATATGCGAAAACAAACCTCAACAGACACACTTTACCCGAACGTACGGAGCCAGCTTACCCTCAACTTCGATTCATCTTTTTGGGCTTGGCATTTGTTTCCTTAAGCTGATATATATAACGATTTCCGGCTTATGATTTGACTTTTTTCTTAACATGTTACCGTTATTCTTGTCTCTGTCTCTCTCTAACTCTTAAGGAGCAGCAGCTGCTGCTCTTACTTTCCCATATATGCAGCTCAAACTGCCTCATATATCATGTATCTCAACTTGCCCCACACACACATTACTTCCGAGTTATTAATTGAACCCATTGATATATGTTCGCCCCCTATGCTATACGAAATTTATGAAGCACAATTGCTATTAGCTCTTGAGAGCATAGAACTCGAGCTGTTCTTTCGTAAAGGTAATAATAAATGTATAAAGTATAACTTTATGATTTCTTGCTTACCCCGCGACCCAGCGACCAAGTATCAACAACAAAAAAGTACAAGTGAGCTGCCCACGCGGCGTACATATAAATAAAAAGCATAAAGTGACAACAAAGCTGCAGACAACAAAATGAATAAATCACCACAAAACCTGACAGACACACAAACAATGGAGTATTAATTTCAAGTAATATTTGAGTTTCTTACCTTACATCATTTCATTTTATAGGGTGATGTTTTGTTTTAATAATTGAATCGTTGCCTGTATATAAATGGGATCCAACAATACCGAGTATAGAAAAACTGTTAGTTGTCCCAAACTATTTTTTTTTTCTAGTGGCGTCATGTTTTCCGTTTTGCGCACGCAGTTCATATTTCTTTAAGGCCGGCGCCTTTATACGCTACTGTTAGTTGGATTCCTGCTCCCTGTTGTTATAGTATTGCAGTTTGACACAATGCACAACAAGGGCGTAGACAGGTTCCAAGCTGAAGAGCTACCCCAAAAAAATTTATTGTTCTTAAGCTTGGCCCACCACTAAGCGCTTCAACATTACGTACTGTTTCATTTGCTTTTTGCTTGCTCCTTTAGTTGGGTCTAGTATCTAGGGTAGAGTGTCAACTTGGTGTTGTTGCACGTTGAAATATTTATATTGCTGGTTGTTAATTTATAATGCGCACAAAACAGCAAAGAACGAGCTGAATAGTCCTTTTACTTCAAATCATTGCCCCTTGTGCATGTCCTACTCATTATTGTCTATCACCCCCTACCCTTGTAGAACATTTTTGCACATCTTACAGCAAATCACCATAGGACCAAAAACATCACGAATTTCTCACAAAAGTTTGCATAAATTTACGAGCTGCGAGCTATGTAAAGTTTTTTCTTCCTTTTTTTATATTTTTCGTTGTCTTTTCTTTTTTTTTTTTTTCTTGTGCGTTATTTGAAATTTACGATACAATAAATTGTATCAAACACTTGGAGTTGTAAAGCACCCAAAGTTTCTTCTTTGCTTTTTATACCCTTAACCCATAAAATGGGTAAAAAAGAGTATAATGGTTTAGTGCAAAAGTATGTAACATGCAAAAGGCAGCTTCTCCCACCCCATTCTTGATCAGCATCAACAGCCGAGTCGATTTAGCTATGTCCGTCTGTCCGTCATGTAATCGATAACAAAAACATTTTAAATTTTAAGAATTTGAAAATAAGGATTAAAACTATTAACACAACAATGAACATTTGTGAAATTTTTTATTAAAATCGGATGAGAAACACAGGAGATAAGAAGCCATCAAGTATGGGTACGGTAGTACACGTATGTATATATGTGTATGTCGTCAGTCCGACCATCTGTACGGCTGTTTGGTCAAGGGTTAAGGGTATCTTCTAGTCGAAGTAACTTGACTAGAGATATTTTACTTGTTTCGTTTGTTTTGAATTGTTCTGTTTTGTTTATTTTTTTGGTTGGTTTGATAAGCCATTAGTGAAAATGACAAACGTTTACTGATTTTTAGAAATAAGTACCATAAGCTTACACAAAAAATATCTTTTTGTTAAAAATGTTGCTATACTCTTTATTTCGGACTCTGATACCAAGAGGGTATTTAATAAGAGCTCAGCTTATTCAAGGAAGAAGAACATATTTGGCGTATTTTAATACTTAGTATGATATCCTTTTGTCTTAACAACTCCCTTAACTTATTATTTGTGGAAGATACCAGGTTTCGAGTAGTTTCTGATTTTTCTTAAGTATTTTGAGGTACAGATTATTGTCTATTGTACTGACAAAGAGCAGCAAGTTACCGTCACCGGCTAACATGCCCATACCATGACACTTGCGCCACTGAGCTTGACTGTTGCAATTAAGTGTTTGGGATTCACCTCAATATTGGACGGTCGCCACACATAATTTCGTCCGTTTGAGTCTTAAACGTTGAATTCATTGTGCGCTAGAAATCCAAATCCTTGGCAAACTGAATTTTGGTGAACGCCATCTTAGTGCCACACTGCACCCATCTCCTCTTTTTCATCCTGCAACTGTTAAGTTAGTTTTGCAGTCGACATCTTCAGATACTTCTTTATTTTCGTGATAATTCTCCGCTAACCCCGTTTGGCGATAATCTTGTTTTCGTGACGGTCTGGCCTTATACTCTTCGATTTTAAAGTCCGAGGCGCCGAACGATGTGGTACACAGTTGGTTAGCTTAGATTGACCATTTCAGTTATTTGGTGATGTTAATATTCGTTTTTGAAGATTCCGAGGATGAGTTTTCGTTGTTTAATGGTAGTCAGCTTGCCTATAGTCAATGTTGGCTTTTTGCATCCAAGATGCAGAAAAACTAAACTGACTAAGGATTGGCCTATTTATACATAAAATATTCAGTCTTATGGCACATATGTGTTCATAACATAACTACCCCAAATAAGCGGTGACCAGGAATTTAATGTTGTTATATTTTTAGCGAATAAAGACATTGGAGATGAAAAGATCAGTCAGACGTAAAATATACTTGTGCTTTTTATTCAATGGCATTCACTTACGTACTACCAGCGATAAGCTATACGTAGATGTGCCAAATCGCAAATTTCCCTAATCCACCGCGAGACGATCTTTCGGTTTTTTTTGGTGAATTACGCGTCAATTCACCAATAGGCACGAAGGCACGCAAGCACAATTGCTCAGTTTTCGGGGATCGCACCCGCATATATTTTTCGAACGAAAAAAACTCAAGAGCGATTTGTCCAGTCTAAAATAGTTGAATTGTCTTTGTTGCTAATAATTGAAGTAAAGCTAAATAATTAAATTTAACTTAGTTTATAACTTCAACAGATATTTTATTTATATAGTTTTTTAGGTTTTTCTTATTGCAAGATGGTGTTTCTTTTGAGTAAATAGGATACCATCTGCCATGTTCATATAAATATTATTGTTGTGGCACATGGCGCTCCTGCGGTCAACCAGATAACCAAAATAGCAGATGGTACGGGTTTTATTTGTAATTTAGTAATAAATATTGATAGCAATGCTCTTGAAGAAAATTTGTATCAGATGATAAATAAAAATTATATTTTCTTGTTTAACTTTAACATAAAATCCTATATTGTTTTATTTAAAACAAATTCAATAAGTTATTACATGTTAAAATAATATTAAACATGTAAAAAGACTCTAGTCGAGTAAGATCAACTAAGAGATACCCAGTCATGTCTGCACTACTGCACCCATTCTTGATGATCATGCTCCAATCTTTCATATAGTATATTCTCAACCAATATTAATAATAACTTTACATATTTTCATTGCTTTGTCTAAACCGAAAATCTTGTAGTCAATTTGATCTCGCCTAGGGCTTGTGCGAGCTTATGTTCGAAATCTGGATCTCCAGCTTTTATAATCTCTTAAAGCGACACGTTGATCTAAACGGACATAACTATATCGACTCGGCTGTTGGTGTTGATCAAGAAAATTTAAGAAAATGTGCTTTTAAAACTTCTTAAGTTCCAAGTTCAATAAAGTGGCTAAAGTGTGTACGGTAGTGTAAGCCTTTTTTTTTTTGGTTGGTTTTATTAACCAACATAATATATTCATAATTGACAGTTGTAGGAAAGTTCTTGATTTTTGGGCGTGAACAAAATAAAGAAACATCTATTCATTTGAAATATTCTTAAAGTTAAATTGTTTTTCGACTCAAAATATTTAAATTGAATTAACATTTTAAATAAAGAAATTAAGAAAGAATTTGCATTGAGCATACAGTTTTTTAACTGCATTGCCATCTGTTTGCAATATCTGAAAACAGTGCATTTTATGGCTTTTGCTACAGAAGTTGGGTGGGAGTGATTGCAAAGTGCAGCAATTGACACACAGCACTAAAAAATTGAAAGTAATTTTTGGCCAAAACAACCAAAGAAAAAAACAAAAAATGTCCTGGAGTAGAGAATAAAGTTTATTTAGCGGCATTGTATCCAACAGCTCGTGTTGAATTTTCCAGCATTTGTGTTGAATGGCCAGAATGGAATGGAATATGCCAAAAAATGCCCACTTTTAGCCATGTAATGAGTGCGCGCTTCTAAAAACATTACCAAGCAACTCAACAATAGGGCAAAATGCCAATTCAACGCAGCCCTTTCGGGGTGGTGCGCTTCGCTGAACACAGCACACGGCACAACACACAGACACATACACATGATGTCATGATGTTGGACACTGCAAAAGTTTGATAATTTTACTCTCTCTCTCTCTTTCCATCATCTACTCTTTCCGTTTTATCTACGCTGTGTATTGCAATTTGCAATATTTTCGTTTCAATGCAAACTGTTTTTGTCTGGGCTTTTAATGAACTGCCATTTCTAATCACATGTAAGTTTTTTTGTTGTTTGCAGATATTAACTATGTATATTTGAATGTATTACCTCAAGTTACCTTTGTTTGTCAGCTTGTTGTTTCACATTGCATTAATGCAGTGCCCAAATACCCACCAATGTTCGTATATCCTAGACCATATAAACCCTACACACTTGGGCGTGGTGCAGGTGGTTAATGGTGGCACTAATGGTGGTTCTGCTCGGTAAATTGCAGCTGTGCAACTTGCTTCCATTTGCATTGCTCTGTTGCGTGCATTTCTCTTTTGATTTTTCATTGCATTGTCGCTTGATTGTCATTGTTGCTGCCTTCTGGTATTGTTATGGTTATGGTGTTGTCTCTGTGCGTTTTGTATGTGGTCGGACCATATTAAGCTAATGGCCTGTAAGTTAAACTTGCCGGTTGCCGCTATGTGTGCTGCATTCAAGCCATTAACGCTGAGGTTGAGGTACTTTGGAATGTGAATAGAATCTCAGATTATCTACAGCAATATGCATTATAGACACCGAAGGATTATATACAAATTTTTTAAAGTTATATCTACTAAATAGTTGTTCGAATCGCGCTAAACAACACCCATTGTATTTGAATAGTCTCTGAAATCGACGATAAGGCAATATCGACTATATGGAATCAGAGATGCTTCTTCCTGTCTGCTATAAATATTTGCACAAAGGAATTATACCCTTTTACAATTTATATGGGTCTGTGTAGAGTAAGCTTTCATATTTAATCTAATGTGTAGTAAGAGCATAATTGGAAAGCATTATCTTTACCTGCTATACAATCAAGATAAAAGAGCGGAGTTATGATAGTTTTTCGATGAACTAAACGTAAGTAAAAACCTTTTAGTAATTATTTTTTTATTCATGTAATGCGTATAAATATAACTTTGGTTATAATTTATTTGCACACACACAGATCTGATGACACACGCGAACATTTTTAGAATACGTGCACAGTCTGTTGAACAATTTGGCCATCGGCATCGGCAACGAATTTGAAATATAGCTGCAATGTGTGCGTGAACAGGTTTTCTTATTTTACACGCTATACGCCACAGCCAACAGCCAGCAAGAGTAAACCAAAATGTGTATCAGCGCAGTCGCAGCTTGAAGCCTGCGCACTAATCATCTGAATGACAACAGCAACAACAACAGCTAAGCTCTGAGCAATGCCAACCGGCTGCCGCTGTCTCTCCTGATGTTGCTTTTGGCTAACGGCAGGTGCAAAAATGTTTACCACTCGGAACTGCAATTTCTTACCTGATTTAATCTTTTTTTTTGGGAGCCTTGCTTTTCTCTCTTTCTTTCTCTTATTCTGTCTCTTTGCTTTTAACTCGAATGTCGTCTTGCCTTGTTATTGTTATTGTCTACGATTTTTTTTTTTTTTTTGGCTGCCAAGGTTTGTGTCGTTTGTGCTGCTGCTCCTGCTGTTATTGCAGTTTTTGGGTTTCATCGCTTGCTCCTTGGCATAGCATGTTGCTTGCACGGCTCGCTGCTCACACACACACACAGCCACACATGCACAGGGAGTAAGAGAAAACGCAAACACCTGATGATGTTATCACTCAAGGCTGTTGCTGCATGGCTGCCTTCAATTCAAGCCGGAGAACGAGTATTTTTATACCCTTCACCCATGAAATAGGTAAAGTGGGTATAATGGATTTGTATAAATGTATGTAACAGGCAGAAGGAAGCATCCCGACAGACGGACTGACAACCATTATACCCTTTTTTACCCATATCATGGCTTAAGGGTATAAAAAGCAGGCAGGCAGCAAACATCGTGCTCTGTTTTTGCCAGAACTTTGTGCTGCGTTCCCCTAATGAATGCCAGAAGCGAATGCGAAACGCTGACAGCTGTGTTGCCTTAACTGTCATACACAAATAAGACAAGTATGAAGGTTCTAGTCGAGTAAGCTCAACTAAAAGATACCCTGATCCCTGATCGTCTATAGTTTAAGACGCAATAGTATATCGAAAGCTTGTACTGCCTAGGGCTTGGAAGAACTTATATAAAAAATCTGGATTATCTAGCTCATATAGTTTCTGAGTTCGACGCGGTTACACGCAGACCAATAGACGAACATTCAGATGCTTTCTTCTGCCTGATACATACTTTTACGTAAAACCATAATATCCTTTTTACCAATTTCATAGGTTAAGGGGGTTAAAAATGCCTAAGATAAACAAGTAAGAAGACTCTAGTCGAGTAAGAAGACTCTAGTCGAGTAAGCTCGACTAGAAGATACCCTTAACCCTTGACCATACAGACGGACAGATGGACTAAACGGCATTCATACAAATTTTGTCAAGTAAATATGACCCGCGTTCAGACATGATAACTTAATAAATTATTGTAAAAACTTACACTGTATATTAAGAAACCTTTAATCAACATCATCCTCAATAGAAGTATGGTGAAAATCTACACTGAATAAAAAAATGAAGAGCAAATTTTTTTAGTTTTTATTTCTTTTCGATCTTTTTTGTTGTTTTGTGCCTTAAGAAAGAACAACGTTTTTAGAACATGTTCTTAATTTTTCTGATTCGTAAATAATGAATATTCGTTCGTGATTTAAGAACTGTTTATGCACATTGGTACATGTTAAGATTTGGTTCATGATTGTATACAAAAGTTTTTTAACACATCCAAAATATGAACAATGTTCATAAAATATATGCTCGGCAATATCGCAATAGTTAAGGCATCTCGCACAGTTTCAGATTCGATTCCCGGCAATGATAGTGGTTTTTATATTTGGTAAGACTAAACATAATAATATTTCTAGCAGCTTGACAATGTTTGGAATTCGATTCCGTTATGTGGCTTGCTCTATGTCCCAGCATAAGGTATATTAGCAATTTCATACAGTAGTATGTTGTACTGTTCTTGGCTTACCCAATGTACCCAAAAATTCGTTTAGAAATTGGGAACTTTTCACCCGTCTTAAGAAGGCATACGCTTGTCCACTGAGATTGTTAGGTATTTTAACTCATTAACGAATATTTTTAATGCTTTATATCTATTTTATATGTGTTAATAAAAAATTCTTTAAGATTAGGCCCGCGTTCGTAAAAAATAAGTTACAAAAAATTTTGAGTATTCCTAATTTCTCTGTGTGATTTTAATAGCAAAACGAGTATAATGAAAATACAATACGAAAATGAATAAGAGGCAAGTACCCGGTATATAAAACCCAATTAATTAAAATTTATATAAGTAATTGTTTTGGTGTTTTTTGGTACAATAAATGATTTAAGTAATGTCACTATCATCCCACAAATTTTGGTGACTTCAGTTAAAAAATATGAAATATATGGGGATCCAGTTTTGCAAAATCAGTGGCTGGGGTGGCAAGTGTTGGCTGAGAAGATGAGTCTAAAATATATTTTTCAGTCTTATACGCGCGATTATATAAGCGAAATTTACGGCTTAAGCCACTTGTATAGCTGCAGTGAATGAGAAGGATGTTATTCGAGTCTGATTCCTTGAAAAATTCGAGCAGCTGTCAAGCATTTGAGCCGTTGGCCAAAAGATTTTCAGCAGCTGTTAATGGACAAGATGATAGATACATATAGGAGAAACACTAACAGCAGAATTTCGTTTTTGTTGAACCATAGTTGCATTGCATGTGTGTGTGATTGCCTGATGTGTGTTTGTGCGTGTGTATCTGTGTTTATAGTCGCATAGTTAACAATGAAAAGGTAAACCAGCTTACTGGTTTTGCAGCTGCTCTTGAGTGTAATCTAAGGGATATCAATCTCCAGTTCAGTTTTAGTCTCAGTACCGTGTTTTATACTCTATATGTAAGTATGAAAGTTAAGTCATGGTAGGAGGCCCTAAGCTGCGTTTTATCCATCAATCGTCATCTTCTAACTGACAGACAAAGAAAACACATTTATACATTTTAAGAGTTAAAACCATTTATACATTTTAAGAGTTAATAACAAAATATACTTATAAATACACGAAAAGAAAATAGGAAATAATTATGTATCAAAATTAAGTATTTATTTGTAATGAATTTATTCTTTTTATTATTGTACACATATGGCTGTGTAGTTCTGTACCAATACTTGATGGTTTCATATCTCCGGTGTTTCTTAACCGATTTTAATGAAATTTTTACATAAGTTCATTATTTTGCTTAAAGTTTCAATCCTCATTTTCAGTTTTTTGAAACTCAAGAAATTCGATTACATATGTATATCGTAAACCCGAAAAGTTATCGAAAATTTGAAACAAACTTGTCATGCCTAGGGATTAGGAGAGCTCATATACAATATTTGGAGTCTCTAGCTTTTGTAGTTTCTGAGATCGACGCGTTCATACATACAGACGGACAGACAGACGGACATGGCTAAATCGACTCGGCTGTTAATGCTGATCAAGAATATATATACTTTATGGGGTCGGAGAAGCTTCCTTCTCCCTCTTATATACTTTTGCACAAAACCGTTATACCCTTTTTAACCCATTTCATGGGTTAAGGGTGTAAAAAAAAAGGTAAGCCAAAACCTTTCCAACAAAGTGGAATAGACGAAAAAAGTAAAGATATATTCGGCATGCCAACTAATGTATACACTCAAGGCACAGCCTACTTGATTTTTTCATAAAAAAATTATATAAAATATTTTATATTTGATAGAAAACTACTATATGATATAGTGGCCAGATCTTAAAAATAATAAACCAACAATTAATGGAAGACACTCAGCCAGACCATGGACACATACGAATATCACTTAGCTTTCGATGCTGGATATGGTGGATATGATTCCATCTATGCGTCACACATTTCAAGACAAAATAATATACACTTTTCAAGTGTATATAAATCTGCTGTTGTTGTTCGCTGTTTTTGGCATTGGAACATTCAGCACAGTTGTCGCCCAGATTACGAACTTAATTGCCCCAGTGCAGGATATGAAAAATTGAAAAATTTGGTCATCGATAACGTAGTTAAATTTAATAATTTTGACGTTGATTTTGATCAAGAATATATTTACTTTTTGTGGTCGGAGATGCTTCAAGTCAGTTACATACATTTGCACAAAACATTTTTTTAACCATTTTATGGACATCGGGTATAAAGAGAAACACTAAATGGGACTAGTTCAATATTTGGTGGCTGCAACTGCGAGGTCTGCCCATAGCAACGGTAAAAAAGAAACACAAAATAAAAATACAGCATATCTTTGGAGGTAGGGAGTGAATGCGAATTACGAAAAATTTGGTTGGACCTTTTTGGAAATATACAAATGCGATTTTGTTGTCCCATTGATATAGTTTTTGCTTATGGGGAAATGTGTGCGAAAAAAGAGCTTTTGAATTATTTATGGTTCAACGGGTTAAAAGCGTTATCCAAAATAGTGTCGAAACTGATATGTGTAGAATTAAGCAAAGTTAACCATTAAATACCTCAAGGCGTACACAATCAACAACTTATATTTGAATGTGGTTTGTTTATTTTGTTTACATGATTTTCATATGTGTATACCCTTTAATTGGAAGAACTCTAAATATTAAGCCTAAGCCACAATAATTAAGTGTATAAAATGTTCTGATATATTTTACATTTATGATTGGCACATTTCTGACTTTGTTTAAATTTAAAATAAATTTACTTTTTAATGTAATCTTTTTTTCTTACATATGTAAGCTTACCAAAAATTTTAATTTATTAATTATAAACTCTTTAAAAACGACAAGTGAATACGTTGCAGTCTGACGCAACCGACAGCGGAATACTCTGATAGTTATTTTGGTAGATTTGCTGTGGATGTGAATGTGGGTATAATGTGGATTTATCGATTCATAAACGGTGTTGAGCAAAAATTTTAAATCTCTCCGACAATCATAATACATATTATTTTTTTTAAATTCTAAATATATTTATATATATATATATGTATATACTTCATTCATGCAAGTTATCGCAGAAAAATAAAAACCGACGAGCGAGAATGATGCTGGCGTTAAACACATACTGCGATACTTATTTGGAACAGAATACCTCAAATTGCACTACACGAAAACTGGCAAACAAATAGAGGGATTTACCGACGCAGATTGGGGAGGTAATATAATTGATCGCAGATTATTGACAGGATTTTTGTTCTTCCTGGTCGGAGCGGCATTTTCATGGGAGTCGCACAAGCAAAACACGGTGTCCTTAGGTAGCACAGAGGCAGAATATATGCCGTTGGCTTCAGCAGCAAAAGAAGCGGTGTATCTAAGACGACTGTTAAGCAAATTGGCTGTTTTAATACTAATCAACCATTGTGTGTCAATGGCGAAAATCTTAGCACTCTACAATTGACTAAAAATAATATGCATCACGTCCGAAGTAAACATATTGATATATGTTATCATTTTGTAAGAGAATTAGTGAAAAATAATGATATTGTTTTGAAGTAGGCTGATATATTATGTAAAAATCTTAATAAGCAAAAACATTAAAAATTGTTAAGTATGATAGGTCTAAAAAGTATTGTAAGTCAATAACTTTATAATGAAATTTTTATTGAAGAACATTTGTGAGAAGAGGTGTTGAAATTAAGTTAAATACTATGCAAAACAAAATGTAATTAGTAGTAAGTCTGGTAGCACTGTTTAGAACCAACGTGTTATCGACGTATCGTGAGCGCATAAGATGTATAATGAAAGGAGTAGTACAAGCGATAAGCTATACCAGCGATAAGCTATACGTAGATGTGCCGAATCGCGAATTTCCCTAATCCACCGCCAGGCCATCTTTCGGTTTTTATACCCTTAACCCATGAAATGGGTAAATAAAGGGTATAATGGTTTTGTGCAAAAGTATGTTACAGGGAGAAGGAAGCTTCTCTCATAATATTCTTGATCAGCATCAACAGCCGAGTCCATTTAGCCATGTCCGTCTGTCTGTCCGTCCGTCTGTCTGTATGTATGAACGCGTCGATCTCAGAAACTACAAAAGCTAGAGACTCCAAATATTGTATATGAGCTCTCCTAATACCTAGGCATGACAAGTTTGTTTCAAATTGTCGATCACTTTTCAGGTTACGATATACACATGTAATCGATAACAAAAAATAAAAAAACTGAAAATGAGGATTGAAACTATAAGCAAAATAATGAACTTGTGTAAAAATTTCATTAAAATCGGTTGAAAAACACCGGAGATATGAAACCATCAAGTATTGGTACAGAACTAAACAGCCATATGTGTAAGTTAACTAATATCTATTTGATTTCTTATATGTAAAATAAGATTAGTTACAACACTGCATGTTCGATCGTATATTTCATGTCTATCATAAAAGACATCATTACATTGTATGCGATAAGAGTAAACATGCAGAGTTATCATAAAATTAAATACGACACTACGTCATTACATTGTATGCGATAAGAGTAAACATGCAGAGCTCAGCAGCTCTTATTTCTTAAGGTCATAAATAATCATCGACGTTCGGTTGAAGTAGTGAACAGGACACCATGAGTTCAAGTGGTCACCATGTCACCATGAGCACTTGAAAGGGTCACATAGCCGGCAATCACGACATATGCGTGTGGCCGCTATGATCGGAAATGCCAGGCTCAGCACTTCATGCGAGGCTTAGCGTTTCTTCTCTCTAAGGCTTCCTAGCAATCATATTTGTACTTTAGTTTTTAGTCTAAAATTGCCAATGAATAAAGCAAGGCGCTCGTTGTCTCCCAAATAAAATTCTTGTGTGCATTTTAGTTAACTCGCTGTGAGTGTGGCCTTTCGCCGACTCAAACAATAACCAAAGTCCGACCTATCGTCGGCATCCTAACCAAATAGTATTTCTAAATACTAATAATAAAATAAATAAATGGCGCCCAACGTGGGGCAATCCGACGAATTCAAAGTCAGTACCCACGCAGCTTCACCAGGAAGCTCTCATTAAAAGGATTCAAAAGTCTGCAGCTGCCTACGTTAACACAGGATGCAAAAGGAGCAGCGAATCCAGTCTCATCTTCGCAACGACGCTAGAGGGGATCAACTAGTGGTAATCCGACGAATTCAAAGTCAGTACGCACGCAGCTTCACCAGGAAGCTCTCATTAAAAGGATTCAAAAGTCTGCAGCAGCCTCCGTTAACACAGGACGCAAAAGGAGCAGTGAATCCAGCCTCATCTTCGCAACGACGCTAGAGGGGATCAACTGGTGGTAATCTGACAAATTCATGGTCAGTACCCACGCAGCTTCACCGAGGAGCACCTATAAAAGGATTCAAAAATCTGCAGTTGCCTCCGTTAACACAGGACGCAAAAGGAGCAGTAAATCCAGCCTCTTCTTCGCAACAACGCTAAGAGGGGATCATCGTCAGGAAAGGAAACACCGCACTTGTCTTGAAACTAAAAATAAAGCATGTAAGTGGACTTTTCTGGCAAACACTTCTATTCGCCATCACACTTGCGAATATGAACGTTGTTAGTCCAAACGTCTTGGACCATACAGACTGGAAATCGGCTTGATTAGAGGAGCCCACCAGTGCACCTTATGTCCGTTTCGTCCGTCAAGGTACCCCAGTCCGCAACCATGTTGCATTGTATCATTAAATTTCCTAAAAATAAGTCTGCCTGCAAGTGGATTACTATTTTTCCCATTTATTAAACATCACCACCAGCCAGTACATCCTAAGTCTCCCGTACCTTCACCAGATGGAATGTACGCAACTTGGAGGTAACTCGGGATGTTAAAGAGCAATTCGGCACAGACCGCGTGCACCGCGTAGTACTTATACTTCTTGTAGTACTTAGTGCACTCATCGGCTCCAACATGGAGGATCATCAGCGGAAGAAGAGCCGCAGAACAAATATGAGTGGCGATTGATGAGTTGAGGTCGGCCGAGGACGGCCTTAAGCTTGAAGGGGGGGGTAGTTAACTAATATCTATTTGATTTCTTATATGTAAAATAAGATTAGTTACAACACTGCATGTTCGGTCGTATATTTCATGTCATTTCAAATAAAAACATCATTACATTGTATGCGATAAGAGTAAACATGCAGAGCTATCATAAAATTAAATACGACACTACGTCATTACATTGTATGCGATAAGAGTAAACATGCAGAGCTCAGCAGCTCTTATTTCTTAAGGTCATAAATAATCATCGACGTTCGGTTGAAGTAGTGAACAGGACACCATGAGTTCAAGTGGTCACCATGTCACCATGAGCACTTGAAAGGGTCACATAGCCGGCAATCACGACATATGCGTGTGGCCGCTATGATCGGAAATGCCAGGCTCAGCACTTCATGCGAGGCTTAGCGTTTCTTCTCTCTAAGGCTTCCTAGCAATCATATTTGTACTTTAGTTTTTAGTCTAAAATTGCCAATGAATAAAGCAAGGCGCTCGTTGTCTCCCAAATAAAATTCTTGTGTGCATTTTAGTTAACTCGGTGCGAGTGTGGCCTTTCGCCGACTCAAACAATAACCAAATTTCGACCTATCGTCGGCATCCTAACCAAACAGTATTTCTAAATACTAATTATAAAATAAATAATTTGTATGTCTGTTAGCCCGACCATCTGTCCGTCTGTATGGTCAATGGTTAAGGGTATCTTCTAGTCGAGCTTACTCGACTAGAGCCTTCTTACTTGTTTTTTGGTGAATTACGCATGAATTCACCAGAGCGTATGTATACTGCTGCCTTCGCGATGTTGAACAGTAGCAAAAATCACCAGACGTATACCGACATATACCAAAGACAATTGAACTACTCTAGACTGGACAATTCGCTCTTGAGGTTTTTTTTTTTTCAGAAAAATGTGCGGTGGATATCATTATTGCTTTTGATTTTGCTGTGCCTCGGGTTTCACTCATCGCACTCGATGCGTTCGTTGCGTTTGCTTGTGTTCAGTTGGCTGTTACATTTTTTTTGCGTGTAAAGGGCGCAACAAGTGTAGGCAATATGTTTGTCTCGTTTCGCTTCTTTCAGCATTTGCTTAGCGATCCCGTTATGATTTTGTCGTTTTGTAATGTCACTTCTGCATCGAAAGCAAATCATATTCTGTTTACTATACGTATGTTAGGTATATTGGTTTGCGGAAATATATTTAATAGACAAAATTAAGAATCACCGACCCCATAAAGTATATGTATTATTAATCAGCATCATTAGACGAGTGAATTTGCCTATGTCTGTATGCATAATGTTTAGGGACTAGGGTATCTCTAAGTCGAGCTTTATCTTTATTGATTTGTTTTGATTTTATTTCATATTAATATTGTAACACTTTGCATGTGTGTACACAAAATTAACCTGCAAGTATTGGATTCAGTTGATTTTTATTTTCTGTTAAGAATTTATTATATATTCTTTGAAAAATTAAGTTATGTACATGTGTAGTACCTTTATGGTGGTGTGGAAATCTAAATTTGTTATTTTATTTAATTTCAGGAAAATACAAGATTCACATACTATAAATACATTTTTTTTGTATTTTGTATATCAATAAACAATAAAAATAAACATCACAAAATAATAAAAATGTGTGCAATATTTATTAATATTGGTTGAGAAACACCGAAGATTTGAAAGATTGAAGTAAATCAACAATCATTAGTTCAGTAGTAGTAGTGCAATTCGACAAGCATACTTAACTTCTAGTTTTGCATTTAAATTTCGCCATTCAGAATAAACACCAGCGTTGTTAGGTTCGGTCAGTATACATTTTCTGTATCTGCTGATTTTGCCCGCAAACGATTTTATATGTGCGCTCGTCAGCTTACGAGCGCTCGGCTTGTAGGCACGAAGGCACGCAAGCACAATTGCTCAATTTTCGGGGAACGCGCCCGCATATATTTTTCGAACGAAAGAAACTCAAGAGCGATTTGTCCAGTCTAGAGTAGTTGAATTGTCTTTGTTTGGAGTAGTTGAATTGTCTTTGCCATAAGGAAGTGCTGACTCTCTTCTCTTCTCTTAAAGTGCAATCGCTCTCTTAGTTTAATTCTTTTAAGCTTCTGTCTGAGAAACCAGTTTCATTCTATTGCTCTCTCTCTCCCTCGCTTTCTTTAAACCGCTCTCATTTGTGTATTACGATGCCACTTCGGCTACGGCTGGCGTATATAAAGGACGCAAAGGCTGCGCGCCGCTTTAGTCCTATGACGACTGTCGTGTCAACTGCTTTGTATGTAAAAAAAAGAACTTGCAGCAGTAACAGAGTGAAAATCATACAATAATTTTGCCAAGGAGTTTTTTTGAGTTGTGACCGTGTTCGAAGCCAACGTGTTTTTGCGTACGTATTTGTGTTTATTGTGTTTTCGGTTCGGTTAAAGGGCAGCCTTTGTAAGGGCTAAATAACAAAAAAAAAAACAAAACAGCTAACGTACGGAAGGCACAACAAAGCAAAAAATAAGAAATAAAATATAAGAGTTGATGTTGCTTAGTCGCTATCCGTGATGATACGTGGCCAACATTTGCATAAAGCATAGCCACAAAATACTAAATTAAAACTTATACAAAGTGAGCAAGTTTTAACTGAAAGAAAATTTGTTTTGTTCATTGCGCCCCAAAATGTTGCGCGTTAACGTTTTGAACACACTCCTACTGCTGATTGCGGTAGTAAGAACCACCGGCGTCACCGGCGTCATTAAGGATGTGAACAACATGTTACGCGATGCACAGGGATCAAGATCAGCTCCAATTGCATTTGCACCCACACTAGCGTCATCTAGCGTTGAGCTTCTGCGCTTTGTCAACGATGAGGATCACGATAACGAGCTGAGCCTGCTCTCAAATGACGTTCAGATATTCAAGACACACACCAGCAACACCAACAACAAAGAGGAGAATCTGAAACTAGGCGATCAGGTGCGTCTACTGTCAAAGCAATTGAACGCTCTAATGACGCGGCGCCGCGAGGATTACGAGCTGTTGGAGCATAATTTACGCAAATCTCTGCGGCTCACCACGAATGCGGCCAGTGCCGATGAGGATATGCGCAGCGAATTGGATCAATTGAAGTGAGTCCGCAAATTGATAGCTTAATTTGTTGATTGTTGGTACGACGGACTGAATGACCCACAAAGCCAATTCGCTTGTGTACCACAATTTAAAAACTTGCAGCTTGGTAACTTTTGCTGCCATTTTACAACAAACTTTTAAACCCAAGATGTTTGTTCAACAAGAAGTTCCCGAGCTGCCGCAACTCTGTCTGTCACTTTTAAAGGCAGTGTGTGTTAAATGATGGGCGTCTCTGCGCTAATTATAAGTGCCTGAAGAACATTTTCAAAGCCTCAAATTATGCAACACTTAGACGCATTGCTGAATTTTGCTTCACTCGATTGCTTTTCGTTTTTCGTTATTTTGTCACGTAAAAAGTTACACACGTTATTTTTTGGAAAAGAGCACTAAAAAAATAATATTTGTGGGACGTAAGACTTAATTGTTCGATTGATATATATATAAATCAGGATAATGTTGCCTTCTACTCTGTTTATTTTTGTTGTGGATTGAAACGTTGCCAAAACTCGCTTAAAGTCATTTAATAAAAATAATTATTATGTTGACACTTTACCCAGATTAAATTACACGACACAATAGATTTATTTATTTTTTATTTTAAACTGTTTGTAGAAACCATCTGTAAGAGCATTTCCTCGCCAACTTAAAGACTTACGACTCCTTCGGGTGTGTTTTGATTGTATTTTTTGTAGACACAGCGACAAGTTAATTTAAACAAATCAGAGACCTTCTAAATCCAGCTGCTTAAGCAGCTTAACATCGATAGGAAGAATTCGGTGGACGGCAGCCAAAAGATTTCTGATTTCTGGCCAATCCCCAAAGTTTTTTTTGTACTATTTGCTTTTTGTATATGTTGACTAGCTGACTAATAATGACTGTCTCATCGACACACACGCACATAAAAAATGTACGCACACTGCTGATGATCTAGAGCAACAGGACAACAAAAACGTTGCCCACTTTATTTACTGTACAAATAGTTTTGGTTAGTTTCTCTGCCTTATATATACAGTAGGCGTCAGTTTAATCTGACCAAGCTAAACAAAAAAACCCGGCAAAAATGTTTAAGGGCCAATTTGTCTTATGGTATATCACATTTAAAAAAGGAACTTTAATTTTTTTTAAATATTGCCGTAAAAGATATCCAAAATACAGGCTTTAGCTTATTCTGGACAGACTAAAATAAGTAAAATATTTGGCGTATAAGACGATAAATATGTGTGTTAATACTTAGTATGACATCCTTCAACCTTAATAACTTCTCTTAATCTATTATTCATGGACGATAACAGCTTCTGGGTAGTTTTTGGACCGATTTTTCTCCACTCATCCAGTAGAGCATTTTTAAGATCCGTTTTGTTAGATATGTGGTGCTTCCGGATGTTGTTTTCCAGCAGAGCCCACAAATTCTTAATAACATTTTAGTCTGGAGACTGGGCCGGCACATTGGAGTACATTACCCTTAAACCATGAAATAATGGTGGTGGTGGTGTGCAAATGTATGTAACAGGTAGAAGGAGGCTTCTCCGACTCCATAAAGTATATATATTCTTGATCAGTATCAACAGCAGAGTCGATATAGCCATGTCCGTTTGTCTGTATGTATGAACGCGTCGATCTCAGGAACTACAAAAGCTAGAGACTCCAGATTATGGATATGAGCTCTCCTAATCCCTAGGCATAGCAAGTTTGTTTCAAATTTTCGAGAACTTTTCCGGTTTACGATATACACATGGAATTGATAACAAAAAAATCTTGAAAATCAAAAACTTGAAAATGGGGATGGAAACTATTAGCAAAATAATGACCATCAAGCTTTCGTACAGCGGTACACGTACATATGTATGTGTCTGTAATCCCGACCGTCTGTCCGTCTGTACGATCAAGGGTAAAGGGTATCGTCTAGTCGAGCTTACTCGACTAGAGCCTTCTTACTTGTGTTTTATGATATTGAGGTACATATTATTGCCCATCTTACTCTAAAAAATGACCAAGATCCGGGCACCGGCTGACGACTTACATGCCTATACTATATTGCTCCACCGTGCTTGACTTTTGTAATTAGGTGTTTGGGATTCTGCTCAATACTGGACCGACGTCACACATAAAACGATCCGCTGGAGTCATAAATGTTGAAATTGGATTTGCCTTCAAATTTGACCATGTGCCTGGAATCCAAATCTTTGTCCAAATGGATTTTGGGGAAGACTATCCCAGTGCCTTTATTTTTTTGCACTTATAAAAGATTTTTTCCGTGGTTCTCGGGCATGAAATTCATGGTTCCGCATAACCCAGCGAACGGTTTGCATACTAAACTCCTTAATTATTTCATCCTAAACTTGTTGATCCAGGCTTACCCTTGTTTTCCTGATGATCCCCCGCTCATCCTCTTTGGTGATAATCGTGTTTGGTGCCATTCTGCCCTTGTCCCCCATCAGATTTTCGCGGGTGAAGTGCCAAATTATGTGGTACACAGTTGTGGTCCCCAAATTAACGATTTCAGATATTCGGCGTTCGGTATATCCATTTTTGAAGTGTTCCAGGACGAGTTTTCGCTGTTCAATGCTAGTTCGTTTGCCCTTTTTGACTGATTTCATCCGAGATGCAGGTTATAACTGAACTGACAATAAAGCATTAGTCTATTTATACCCATAACCTACCCATAATATTTGAACTGAAGTAAAAAATCGGGGTTTTACGGCACGCAGGTGTCCATAATGTTCATGGTCAGAATAAGCTGAGTCCTAAAAATTAGGGTACGTTTTTGGCATAGCGCAACCTAACTGGTGGGCAAACCCCAATTCACTGCGGTCAAATATTGATTCTGGTGGTTAATATTTGTACCTACCATCGGTTTTTGGAGATTTTGAAAAATATTGGGAAATACGGACATGACAGGGATTTCAACATTTGCTCGACCTTGGACATATTAAGGGTAGGTCTACTGTATGTACATTTTTCGTTTGTGTTTGTTTGTCACTGACGCCTTAAATAATTCAACACACGCGTGTCTACGCCACTGACACATAAACGAGCAGACATAAACAGGAACTCGCAATGGTTACTCAAAAGTCATGTTAACTGTGGTTTGTGTGACCAGAGACGAGAACCCTGCTAAATTGACGTAACGCCAAGTCATTACGGATTTAATTTAGACAATTAATATATTAAAAAAGCTTCAACTGTCAGGCACGTGCGGACTTTATTTGGCATGAAGAGCGTTTCTCTGCACCTTTTTTGCAACTTGATTCTATGTCATTCACAGCATTTTTACTTGAATGACGCGTGCTGCTTATAATGTTTCGAAACAACTAAAAATAGATGCGAAAAACTTTTGGAGTGGTGGAGAGAACTGTGCAAATCTCGTATGTCTGAGCAGCACACAAAAATTCATTTGTGTTGTATTTTCGTATATACATACTTTGCTTGATAAACGTTTAGACAAATACGGCAGCGAAAACTGTGATCGAAAACCTGTTAAATTTGAAACAAAATACAGGTAATAATCAAATAATAATCACACCAGCAAGCTTTTTTTCTTACTGGCCAAGAAACAAACATGAACTTCAGCAAGAACTTAAACTTTTCCCTAAACGCAGAGTAAAAGTTTTAAAAGTTTTTATGTTAATTTGAGATTGTTTTTTATTTTTGTGTCTTGGAAAAGTTGCAGAAAAAATAACCAGCCCACTAACATAATTTATTTGTAAAAATGCTTATCTTCCTTTATAAAAGCATATATTTAATATATTTACCTTCCTAAAAATATTTTATAATTTACCCAGGAGTAAACACGCCCAATTTTCATAGTAATTGACATGAAATGCGCAGAAAATTTGGAAAAAAAAGTCAAAATCATCTTTTACCCTTTTCATGGGCGTAGAGTATAAAACAAGTAAGAAGACTCTAGTCGAGTAAGCTCGACTAGAAGATACCCTTAACCCTTGACCATACAGACGGACAGATGGTCGGGCTAACAGACATACAAATAAGTTCATTATTTTGCTTATAGTTTCAATCCTCATTTTCAGTTCTTTTATTTTTTGTTATCGATTACATGTGTATATCGTAAACCTGAAAAGTTATCGAAAATTTGAAACAAACTTGTCATGCCTAGGGATTAGAAGAGCTCATATCCAATATTTGGAGCCTCTAGCTTTTGTAGTTTCTGAGATCGACGCGTTCATACATACAGACGGACGGAAATACGGACGGACAGACGGACGGACGGACAGACGGACGGACATGGATAAATCGACACGGCTGTTGATGCTGATCAAGAATATATATACTTTTTGGGGTCGGAGAAGCTTCCTTCTCCCTGTTATATACTTTTGCACAAAACCATTATACCCTTTTTTTACCCATTTCATGGGTTAAGGGTATAAAAACAGTTGCGCTTTATTTCAATATAATCAGTGTTTTCTATAATTTCTTTATCAAAGAACGTTGCCTATTACAATCATTCGGTTAAAATAAAAGCTATTATTTTCAAGGCACGTCGTTAAAAAATAGAATTAACGCATTGACCAAGTCAGCTGTAACTGAGAACACAACTTTTAAATTAAAAAAAAAACATAAACAAAAAAAAAAACACAAACTTTTCAAGACTTCAAAATTTACAACAACTTGGCGTATGCAAATTGATATATTGCGTATACGCAACATTTTTCAACCAAAAAATGTTGTTAGATAAAAAGTTTTTTTATGAGAGTAAATAGAAAAAGCTAAAAAAAAGCAACAGCGGCTGTAGAGCAAAAATCAAAATATAAAAGGTCTTTATGTGATGGTGATAAAGAAGATGGGAAGGGAAAAAAGTGTGGAGCAGAAAAAAACTCACTCCCTCTCTCGCTCTGTGCGAGAGGTTGCTTTCAGCTTTTCCAACTGACTACTTTAATTGTCTAAAATGCCACAAAAATGCACTTAAGTCTTGAGGCTGGCCAACTACCACAAGTGGTACATTTTAATACCGCATGTTTTTTTGGCATCGTAGTAAGCGGAAACTGCAAAAACAAAGCTAAACAAAATGTACTTGACTACACTTTGACAATATTTTCTTATGTTCTCGGATTTGTTGTCTCTTACATTTTTTTTTTGATTTTGATGGTAGAAAAGTTTGTGGCTATTTCTTGTTTTTATTTCATTAATCGGAGTTGACTTCATCTCGGATTTCCTTCTGTGGGTTTTTGTTTGGCAGCTAATTAGCTGGCATATTCTATGTGTAAAATTATTGTAAAAACTCCTTTTTAATCGAAAAACTGCATGAAAATGGCGTTTGCTTTTTGTGTAGTCCAACACCCCAAATCCCACTGCACCTTGCACTAGCACTTGCCTGAAAATTTTAATTTTAGTTATATTCCTAAACCACACTGTATCAAAGTCAATTGATCAATAATGCATGCTGACCTTGCTTATTAAGCAAGTTTACATAAGTTTCTAATGCATTTCTGAACGGTTTTTGTTTCTACTAATTCGCAGACGCGAAATGCAAACCCTGCGTGGAACGCATAGTGGCGCCAAGGAGCGCCTGACCGTCGAGTGGCTGCAACAATCGATAGCAGAGATACGTAAACAGCTCGTGGAACTGCAACGTACTGCTGGCAATGTGGCCAAAGATGTGCGACATGGCGGTGCTGCCTACGAGGATCTCGCAACTATAAGCTACGATTATCAGCAACTGAAACTGGAGTTGGCCTCCCAACGAGAAAGGCAACAGCAAACGGAGGTCATTGTACAGGAGTTGCGAGAAGAGCTTCTGCAGCAGCAGGAGGATTTTAAACACGAGTTGAATAAGCAGCTAAATTCCATAGCGAATGTCAAAATGAATGCAATTGAAAAATCCGTGGAACAGTCGAGCAGCAATGAGGCGGAGGGTGATAGAATCAGTAAACAGGAAGCCAGTCAAGAGGTGAGTACACCTAAAAGAGAAAAAGAAAGAAAGAGAACTTTATGCTAATGATCAGATAAGCACGCAACAGACGCGCTCGTTTGGGTAGAGTGCTTATGTTTTATAGCTTTGAGAATTTTCATTCTGTTATTGTTCTTGCTGGTTTCAAGTGTGCTCATAAAGCGACCCATTGCCATTATCTGGCCATTTTATGCCTAATTTAATACCTGACTGTCATACCATTGGTTTTTGTTTTTTGTTGTTCTGGGACATCTGAGACATGATGTGCTAACGACACCGAGAATACCCGAGTCTGACTCTTGTCCTTTCTCTCTGCCTGTGCATGTGTGTGTGTCCTTACTTTTTAATGGCTACTCGTATGCTGCTTAAATTACTTATACGCACAGCAGGACTTCAACATTTTTAATATTTAATGCTAACAGCTCGCCTCGGGCAGCCACTTAGACCCACAAAATCTAGAGTTTGCAGACTCCTGCTACCTCTTTCTTACTCCTGTTAATGGGCTTAACTGAATCATTAACATTTTAAGGTCAGCCAAATCGCAGACAGCGCAGTCTGAGCAACAATATGCTATCTGCTTTAAATTATAATTACAGCCAATTAGGCTACTCAAGGTGGTGTAAAAGTAAAACTAACTGTTCAAGGGCCGCTGTTCCCTTGTCAAATACCCTATAACTTTTTAAGTGTCAATTTATCAATAAAAGAATGTTGAGTATGATATTTTAAAACTGGTATCACAATATTTTAATATAAATACAAATTGAAGCAAAACACATAGAAGAAGGCTCTAGTCGAGTAAAGTCGACTAGAAGATACCCTTAACTCTTGACCATACAGACGGACAGACGGCCGGGCTAACAGACATACACATATGACTGTGTACTTCTGTACCAATGCTTGATGGTTTCAAATCTTCTGTGTTTCTTAACCGATTTGAATAACAATTTCACAGATGTTCATTATTTTGTTTATAGTTTTAATTCTTTATTTTAAATTTTTAGAAACTCAAGATTTTTTTGTTTTCGATTACATGTGTTTATCGTAAACCTGAAAATTTATCGATAATTTGAAACAAACCTGCTATGAGAGGTCATATCCAAAATCTGGAGTCACTAGCTTTTGTAGTTCCTGAAATCGACGCGTTCATATATACGGACGGACAGACGGACATGGGTAAATCGATTCGGCTGTTGATGCCTTCTTACTTGTTGTGGTTAACTCTGCTACTGTTCCCTTTCTTATGACCTTTTTTGCTACTCACATTTTGTTTATTTATTTTGTGTTTTTTGCTGCTGCCTTATCTTACTTTGATGTTGTTAGACTGTCACAAAGCTGCTAAGCTGGCAATTTGCTCGCTTGGGAATACGAGTACAATGCAAGTGTAGTGGTAAAACCCAAATTGACTCTTCCTCACCAGGCTCTCTCTTTCTCTTTTGCTTGCTCTTTTGTTGTGTTGAATAGGGAACGTCGCTGAACACACAAAGCAATTACAATCTCAAGCAGCCACTAAAAATGTTGACCACAAGCTTTAACAGAAAATCAAAAATGCCCAAACAAAACCAATAAAACCGATGAAAAAGATAAACGTGCAGTCAGGCGGTATAAGCGGCTTTCACAACAGACGCACTGTCGAATATGTTACAATACTGCAAAGCGATATCGGACACACTCGCACACACACGCACATTATTGTAATGGCCACGACTGTTCGCCTGTATACGGTTTTTGTATAGAATGAAATTGCTAAAAATTGCAAACAAAAAACAGGAAATCACCATTTAATCACCTCGAGCATTTTACTGGCACTACCAGAAAACAGAAGAGATATGGGAGGAGGGAAAACAGAAGGAAAGTAACCGAATTGGTGCACAACATGGCAGCTGCTAAACGGCACTTTCAGAGAGACGACCAGTGACGGCTGCTGTTTTTTGTTTTCCCAACATTTGGCCATATTTTACATAGTCTCCCCCACTCAACTCTCATCTCTTCTACGAAGACCACCAAATGCAGATACTCATAAGTGCCTTGATAATCAGTTTTGTAACTGTATTTGTATACTCGGAAACCGATGATAAAGGTGTGTTTGTGCATTGTCTGTACGCTGGTTTGTGTCAGACAAAGTATCATATAATTGTTAGCAAGTCCATATAACTCGGAGTGCACATCGATAAAACACACTTTAAACATTTTTGGATGCCATGCTCACATCCACAGCCATTTAATTATGTGAATAAGCCCCGTTGTTCTTTATAGTTTGTTATAGTGAAATGACAAATTTCCAAGATCCTCATAGATTTTGATGAAACGTTCACAGCTCCCCCTCAGGACCTTGCTTCTAAACAGATTATGTATTTATTATTATTTAGTATTATTTCCCATATCTTTAACAGCTTCTAAGCTACAGTGACTAAGTTTAGGGAAATCACAAATAGCTGGCGACATCTCCCAAAGATTTTAGTCAAAAAATGTTCAAAGGTCACGACCACACCTCCCGCTCTCATATCTCCCTTGGCAAAAAAACTATTTACCAAAGGTTTATCGTTACTGGTATAAGAGTATTTCCCAGTCTGTTGCGCCTGATTCCAATGGTTTCCTTTTTTTTGTTCGCCACTCTTGTATGTCTGTTGGTGTGCGTTCAAGATACGCGCCATGCGCTTCAGCACAATTTTATTCTATTCATTATATTTTAGGTTTGTTTTTATACCCTCAACCCATGAATTTTGTGCAAATGTATGTAACAGGCAGAAGGAAGCTTCTCCGACCCCATAAAGTATATATATTCTTGATCAGCATCAACAGCCAAGTCGATATAGCCATGTCCGTCTGTCCGTCTGTATGTATGAGCGCGTCAATCTCAGCAACTACAAAAGCTAGAGACTGCAGATTTGGATATGAGCTCTCCTAATCCCTAGGCATGACAAGTTTGTTTCAAATTTTCGATAACTTTTCAGGTATACGATATACACATGGAATCGATAACAAAAAAACTGAAAATGAGGATTGAAACTATAAACAAAATAATGAACTTCTGTAAAAATTTCATTAAAATCGGTTAAGAAACACCGGAGATATGAAGCCATCAAGCATTGGTCCAGTAGTACATGTACATATGTGTATGTCTGTCAGCCCGACCGTCTGTCCGTCTGTATGATCAAGGGTTAAGGGAGCCTTCTTACTTGTTATTGTTATTATTATTGTGTATTCGCATTTCCACTAAAGTTATCTCACAGAGAGCAGCGCCGTTACAATGCACTATGGGGCATTTTGCCGAAAATCGAGCATTTAATCAATTTTCACATGTGAAAAAATCAAAAAACTTTTAATGCAATTATGTTGTAAATTGATCATAGTTTATTGATCCATAACAGTTCTGTTAAGTTAACAGACCCCTGTTATGTTATTAACACTCAAAGTCAGCTGTTGTCACCGAAAAATAAACGCTCTGTTAAAGTGAAAAAATGAACATTGTGCAAAATTCAATAAATATAGTAGTTAACAAACAGCAAACAACAAATTGGTAATGGAAGTGATTAATATGGGTCTCCACTATGCGTTTTGCATCATTTGTTTCACATTTTGTTGGTTGGTTTGTTTTTTCTTGTGTATTTAAAATGAGCTTTTCACTGGAAATTTTTAGAAATAAATTTCAACTTTGCATAGACTTATACAAAATTGTTAACACTTGTTAGTAAATCGGTTAACACCATTTTGTAGTGCCATTAATTCCTAATCCAGGGCATATAGTCACATTGTGCACTTTTTGCGACTTTTTGAGAAATTTAAGTTTAAAGAGCACAACCTCAGTGTAAAAATACCAAAATTGTAAAAAATGTGGCACACACTGAAATACCTAACTAAGTCTAATGATGCTGTTTTGCTATAATAACATAAAAATATCATAAAATGTTTATTAATTATAATTTTAAACCAAAATTTTACTATTAGAAACGAGTTTTTCGCAGATTTATTAAATTATTGAGATCGTATTGAGATCGATAGCTTCTATTGGAGCTATAGGATATAGTTGACCGATTTTAATTGTTTTTTGCCAAGGTATTAGTATCATTATAAAACTCTTAATTGCCAAGTTTCATTCAAGTACGGTAAAAATTAAGAAAATTGCATACAATAAAATAATAAAAAAAGGGGCGGTGACACGCCTATTTTCTAAAAAACCTTTCTTTGATTTTTAAAAATATTTAGCAAAAAACCGAATCGAAATATCTTTTGTTTTTCTCGAGTTATTAATAAATGCCCGATTTTCGGCAAAATGCCCCATAGTGCAATGTCAAAAAAAATGTACCACAAACAAAAAAAAAACCCTATTGCCTTAGCCAAAAAAAAAATAAAATGAGATAAGAAGCTTTACTCAAGTAAGGTCGACTGAACCGTAGACCTTAAGCGTACAGTATGCCTGCACTAATTCACCAATGATTGATGAATAAGCTTCAATCTTCAATAGAACATAACAGATTTAAAAATTACCATGAAATATTCATTTAAGTATCATAATTAATGTACAGTTTTGACATATTAATATATATAATATATATATATATATATTAATATATATTAATGCACAAAAATATTTGATAAAAATATTTTTTTTTTATGCAAAATTTTTTTTAATTGTAACAATATATTTTAAGTTGCATGTTCTACTGGTCATGTGTATAGCGTTTACAGGAAAGTTTACTAAATTTACATCTCTAGCCTTCATAGCCTTTGGATCAACGCGTTTTGCACATTATACCTTTTTCCCCATTTGATGGGTTCAAAGTATAAAAGCAAAGAGAGTAAAATTATGACAAAAGCAATTTTAAGAAATTGTTATTATAAAAGCGCAACAAAGCAGGAATTGTGTTAAATTCAAACAAAGCGCATAAGAAAAGCACTGCGAAAATGTGTAAAGACAGAAATCGAAAAATGGGAAATGCATTCACTTAACGTGTGATAAAATAAAATATATAAGGTACAGAATGGAACAAAAAAAAATATGCTAAATATCGTAACAGACACATTGAAATAATATACTTTAAATAAATAGTTTTACAAAGAAATCATATTTTAAATATTATTTTATAGTTAGGCTTAAAAATAATAAAAATTAAATTACCTTTTTGGGTAAACGATGAATGGATCTTAAAGTTTTTTTAAAAAGCGGAAAAAAGAAATAAAGAAAACAAAAATGCTAACGATTTTATGTACCTTATTTTTATATATATCTATATATTATTTTTATTAATTTCAACAAATTAGGTGTATTTCAGGTGTCAAAATGAATTTCGCAAAATATGTTTTTCCTTTGAAATTAACTAGTTTATTTGAGTACTGTTTCAAGTAATATCGTAAATCTTATAACAACGCAATTCCCTCAAATTCTTTATTTGATTTTATTTGCTTTTAATATATTTTTATTAAGCTTAAAATGACAAAATGTATCACATAAAAAAAAAATATATATATATATATATCAATAAGGGTCCGGTACGATGCTGTGTATTTGTTAATCATTCTGACAGTTCTTGAAGAGGAACGTAAAAGTATCTTTGGGTTGACTTATGTATATTGTATGAATTAAATACAACATATATTTGATTCTGATGGCACTAAGTCCAATTGCTTGGTACTAATTGAACCCGACTTAATAGCACGACCCTTTTAAGAAGACTCCATTAATATGCAGCTGTCAGTGACAAGTTGGCAACATCAGGATGTGTCAGAAGAAACTCGACCCAAAAATGATGTTCTAATTGCAAAGTGAGCAGATTTATAACAAAAGCAAATGGTGAATACTTTTTGCTAAACACATGTATGTATGTATGTATTTATTTACGAAGAGGACTCAAGACTTAATATAACAAATCGCATGATGAAAGCTGTCACTAGCAACAGTTTTACGCAAATATTTATCTCTGGTTATTGATGCCATTGATGCCAGCAGTAGTCGTATCAGAGAGCAAGCACACAATATACAAGAAAAGAAATGTAGTACATATGAGAAACTTGCTGTTAAATTAGTCAGACAAACAAATGCAGGAAGTAATCACAAACGAACATACTAAAACACAAAATCGGACAGAGTAACAATACTTTGACAAGGAGGTAGAGCAGGAGCAGTAACAGCTAATGGCAGGATGATCCGGTTACAGACGCATAATAAGAGACCACAAAAAAATATGAGAAAACATTTCCAGATTTTTGTTATACCCTTGTAAAAAGAATTTAATTTGGTTGGCAAATATAATACGTTTTTTATAGAACCTCTTAAATCACCTTTTTAGCATTAAAATTCCTTTATTATCAACATTTCTCGGTTCATGGAACCAAATTGGGCCTCGCTCATTTATTTATTTTTTTTAAAGAAGTAACTTAAAAGCATTTCCGTATAATTATTATTATTTTTTTTTGTTGTGCAAGTTTTTGTGATATTTTGTTTTCGGAAACGAAAAGAAATATTTTTTTATTTCTGACTTTGATTAGGCAAAACAAATCTAATATAGTCTTAAAATCCAATAGCTCCTAAAAATATTTTTAATTTTTGTAACCACACCACTCTTTTATTGTGTTATTAATAAGAAACAATGGGGATGACAGTTTTACGAATAATTCTTGATTTATTGCAATTTGATGTTATGTTTTATTACTAAATTAACAATTTCGACCGTCAAAGATCTTGTATGTACAACACCACAATATGTTTTTTTTGTATGTTGTCTGCTAAAGCATTTGAGTAGGATCCACGTTTAACCTTACTTATATTTGGTGGATTTTGTTTTACGTAACATTTTGCTTGTTCCAGCCTCCTGCGTATTGTTGCCTCCTTTCTGCTGCTGCTCTGTTGAAGCCGGCAATTTGTTTGATTGTTTATTCTTATACCCTTGCTGTTCTATTCTTATACCCCGAACACATAATTTGGGAAGAAAGAGTTTATTGGTTTTCTTCAAAAAAAGAATCTCGGACAATATATTTGGACGTAGATGTACTAACGGACTGTACAATCAAGTGGCCCAACGATACCAAGCACCGGCTTGTTAACGCACGGACCCAAGCATAAAGCGACCCACCTCCCGCCCATCCGACCGAGGGGCGCACCGCGTAACGTGCGGTTACGAAGATCGCGAACATGTAGACAAATGACATAACATGACATTTAGAGAGCATCCAGAAGTGGTACTAGTTATAAGGTGGGAAAGATCGTTATATAAAGAACATAAGATCCGAAAAGGGTTTTGGATAGCATAGTTAGATAAGCAAGCATGCAGGGCTAGGTAAAAAATTTCTACTACTTCTAATGGGTACAGCAAAGTTAATTTGGTTAATTAGTAAGGGGGAATCTATTTCACCATATATTAATTTGTGAGAAAAGGTTATTGCTAGCATAGTTCTACGATTAGTAAGAGAGGGAAGATTTATTAGTAAAAGTCTACTGTGGTAAGCAGGTAAATTTGTACTATTATCCCAGTTAAGACCCCGAGGGGAAAAGAGCTAAAATTGTTTTTGTACCGATTCTATTCTATATTGATGAATCCTGTATTTGGGATACCATATACAAGATCCATATTAAAGAATCGGTCGGACAAGAGACACATAAAGAGTTTTAGTTAAGTAGGTGTCGTCGAATTCCTTCGACCAGCGCTTAATGAACCCCAAGACACTTGATGCCCTAATACCCAAATCCTCAACCAAATCAATCCGATCCAATGGTAGGTTATCCAGAAGATAGATATTTAAAAAAGGCATTCGCCTATAAAAAGACATAACTTTACATTTACTGCAATTGAGATGCAGTAAATTTACTTTGCACCAAGTTTGAAAATTGTCTAAGTCACTTTGCAGTCTATGACCAGACAGAAGACTTGAAGCTGACATGCATAATTTTACATCATCAGCATACATTAGTACCCGAGAATGATTTATAACAGACGGAAGGTCGTTTATAAAAAGAGTAAATAACAACGGTCCAAGGTGACATTTATGTGGAACACCAGAAGTGACCTAAACCGCTTTAGAAACTGAGCCATTAAAATAGACTCTCTGAGTTCTAAAGGTTAAAAAATCTTGAATTCAAAGAATAAGATTATTGGGAAAGCCCAAAAGTATAAGCTTAAACTATTAAATTAATTTAATTATTATATTAAAAGGAGGTGATTTACAGAGTCAAAAGCCTTACTGAAATCAGTGTAAATAACATCAGCTTGCAATTTTTCTTCAAAACCCTTAATAACAAATGATGTGAATTCTAAGTTAGTAGTGGTAGATCTTTGTTTCATGAAGCCGTGCTGGCACGGTGGCACACAACTTGGAGATACCCCTATCCTTTTTTGTGCAAAGGAATTATATATGACTCTTTCCAAATTTTTGGGAAAGAGCATAGCTCCACAGACAAACTAAACAATTTATACAAAGGTTTCCATAGATCCTGAGCACAGTACCTAAGCACACAGCTGGGTATTCCATCAGGTCCTGGAGAAAATGTGGGCTTAATAACCTGAAGATCACAAAGTAGCGAACTCTCTGTGATTTCCGGTGTGAAAATGCAATTTGAGGCATTAAGCTGATAGGGGTAAGGCATGACGACTGGTTGAAAACAGGGCTATAGGTCGTTTGAAAAAATTCAGCAAAAAGATCTGAGTTGGCTTTCATTTCATCAAAGAATATGTTAGATGGAAGAGTCGATGTCTTGCGTTTCGCATTAACGAAATCAAAAACCGTTTAGGATCCTGCTGAAACTGTAATCCACACCTAGTCAGGTAATTCCTGTAACATTGGTTATTGAGGACTGAAAAATTGGAACGAGCAATCAAGTATGCAGAACAAGCTAACGGAGAGCTTGATTTTCTGAATTATCAACTCTCTGGTAAACCACTCAGGTTTGTTTGACCTGTTTGGCGTTCCATAAGGGACACACAAATCAATTAATGAATTTAAAGTATTATAAAAAATACTGATTGCCACGCCCAAATTGTCAGACCCGTAGAGGGTAGACCAGTCAGTCAGGGCCAACAGCCGAGTAAGTTTTGTAAAATCGGTTTTCCGAAATTGACGTACTCGGCTTAAACGATTTCTACTGGGACATAGCCCCCGGTAGGGTAAAGTGATCGATAACTCCAACGTTGGATGGTATTAATCCTCTGAATAAGATATGGGCTGTGATCGGGTAATCGATGAGGAGGATGGATCCAAAACAAAAACCAGATCAAGCATTTTATTAAGAGAATTTGGGATATCATTTATTTGATTCAATGATATCCCAAGTAAATTATTTAAAAATTCATTATGAGCCGAGGGGGTCAGGGCACCAGAGTCGGGACACGAAATCCAAGTAACTTCAGCAATATTAAAATCACCAAGAACCACAAGGAAATCGTGATCCGAAAGCATGCGAGAAACGGACATAATAGCAGACAAATGAGCATCGTAAACAGAGATATCGGAAGTAGGGGGTATATAGGAGCAAGTAACAAACAAATTCTATCTCCATAAAACCACCTACTATTACTGTCTCCGAAGAATAATCAACATCAACAGCAATAAGAACACCTCCGCCACGTCGAAGCGTACGGTCTTTTCTATGGACACAGTATCTGCTGGATACAACTTCAGTACTAAAAATGTCATGCCTTAACCAAGTTTCAGTGAAGGCGATGACATGAAAAGCAAAAGAGTGACTGTTAAGGTATAAACTACTGAGTTTGCTACAAATACCCCTTACATTCTGATAGCCAAGTACTAAGGAAGTCGTTAGTTTTTTGAACTTTCAGAATCGAGAGGAGTTTGAGACAAAGCCACCTGGGGTGGGAGATACAATCGGACGCCGATTTTCAGGAAGAGTTAAAGGCAAAGCTACTGGGGAACAATCGGAGGACGATTTTTTTTCCTAGCAACATATAGAGCTAAAGTCTTGGCTCGAGACATTGAATTTAAACAACGAGATATTCCTAGTATAATTAAATTTGAACTTTTCCACCGTGAAATTGGCTTTAGATTTGGCCTTTATATAGACCGTGACATATTCTGATGTCAAATCAGGGGGAAGCCTAGAAACAAATACTTGTTTTTTTGGTGGAACGGCAACAAATTTTTTAATTATATCTTCCACCGAAGATACATTTTTAAGTAATGGAATATTTGGCTCGTTGAATATATTTGGTTTGCTTAGTTGAGCTACGTAAACACTACTCACCACCAAAGAGACCGAAGGACCAGGATTAGATGAAACGACATCCATGGGGACTTATAGCGTTTACATCCGGTATCTCATTAATTTTGGGACCTAGGGCAGAAAAATTGTTTTTTACTCTATTTTTATTTTTGGTCTCCGGATTGTTTGTCTGAAATTCAGACATATCGGTCCCGATGACGGCCCAACATTGGCTCTTTTGCGCTTTGGAGATTTTTCTCCTTAAAGTTTCTCTGCACAGTTGAGAAATTTTCGCACAATTTTTTCAACTGACCGAAAACTCCCTCAAGCCAAGATGAGTCTCCAAGAAATTTGCCACATCTTTTTTCCACTCCAAACAAGACCAACACGGCCAATCTAAGTTAGTGGTGCCCATCAAGTCGATGACACGGCAGCCCTTGTAACAGCAGACAGATATTATTTTATAAATTTTCTTTTTTTTAAATAAACGAAAAAAAAAAATAAATAAATAAAAATACAATAAATAAGAGAAAGACAAAATAAAAATCAAAAAATAAAAAAATTATAATTTTTAATAAATGATTGAAAAAAAAACTGTCTAGGACCACCCTAGGGTTAATTGTATTTATACGCTTGTAACTACTCACAAAAACGAAAACACAAACAAAACGTACCGGCGCGAGCGCAGCAACCGATAGCAACAACAACGGAATAATTTTAAACCGGGACCAGCACCAACACAAAAGAGCGCGTGAGAGCCAAAAAACGGTTTTATGCACAGAGAGCGAGCACAGAAGAAACTAAAAGAGTGCAAGCACGAAAACACAAAAACAAAATACTAGCAGGACAAAGCAAACTAAGCAAGCTAAGCAATGAGCTTTGACTGCAGTTCGTTGTTGTATTCTGGCACTTTCAAAATAAATGCAAATAAATTATTAAAAATTAATGTTAAAAATGTTTACAAAGCCGATTGTATATAGTACATACATTCTTGTTCAACAGGCGATTTACCATAGCCCTGTTAGTCTCATAGATGATAAGAGTTAGATGTCCTAACAAATTGCAGTACAGGTTTGTTCAAGTTATCCATAACTATTCCTGTTTTAATAATTCGAAATTAATAAACTTGAAATAATTTAAAATTGATTTAAAATTGTAGACTAAAACTATATAATGAAAATCTGTAAAATGCTCGTCGAAATCGCCCGAAGTTATTGCTTGAAGCTCTCTATCATCCATTAACCCAGTAGTGGCAAGCCCGTATGCGTTTTGATAAGCGTTCAGGGTATCTCCTCGTCGGGCTTTCTCAATTAGAGTTTTCCTTCTTGTTTTATCTCTTTTTTAGCAAAAGTAAAGTAGGACTGAGTCACATTTACATATGTATGTATACATTGTATATGTACGCAGCGCTTGTAATTGATATTTATTTTATAAGCGAAATTATCTTTATTGAAACATCAATCTGAGATTCATGCATGTATATATATATTTTTATCATGGTTTTATTATTTCTCTGAGCTAGATACCAAGACGACGTTGCTTGTAAACATGTATAAACGTTTGCTATTTGTCCAGAAAAATAGGCAAGAAGAGATTCTAGCGACCCCTAAACTCGCATTAACTAAATGGTATTTTGTGGAACACACACACAACTTTCGAAACGGCACACAAAAATCCCATTACATTTTAACGACAATTCAAGAAGCAGCAGCAAACAACAGCGGCTGGAGTAGATTTTTGCACTTCACCACACACACACACACACACACACGATAGTCCCTGAATAGATGTCGCTAATAGCAAATTCTTGTTAGCCTTCATTTCAGCACAAAATGTATAATTTTACTTTATATCCTACTACGATCCTGAGGTTTGTATGAATTGTATTTAAAAATATGTATAACTGCCTGTGGGTTTTTAGAAATTAATTAGCCAAGCGGCTGCTCTTTTTTGCCAGATTATCATTTCCTTATTGTAATAACACCAACACATACACACGTGTGTGCAAGCTCGTATAACATATTAATGCTTCAATTTCAATTAAAGCCGCTGTCAGTTGCCACAGAATGCCTTTAGAATTGTTTTTTGGGCTCGCCATCTTTGACAGTCTATTAATTGGTAGATAAATGTGGGGGAAGGGAGTAAGAACGCATAAATCACATTCAATTATTTTGTTGACGTTGCTTTTAGCGAATCGAATCTCATCTCTTCCTTTTTCGCGCGCCGTAATTTTAAAGCTTTGTCGTGGTATTTAGCAATGTTCGTGACCTTTTGCGTAAAACAGCAACGATGCTTTCTTTTGCCCAAAGGCATCGTCATCTACTCTGATTCTGTTTCTCTCTCTCGACCGAAAAACATGCAACAAAAAACATCAGTTGAAAACTCTGTAAAGTGCGCTTCAATTGGCAGTACAAGTTTCGCGTAGTCACATTCATATTTTAACAGGGAGACATGAATAATTGAATCAAAAAAAGTTAAAAGACGCAGCAAAATATTTATATTACAAACATATATAAATGGAAGTTTGCTGAAACGATTTTTTGACCTTTTTTGAGAAATCGAAGGTTTTTCCGTCGTACTTTTAAGTGCTGAACAAGTTGTCATTAAATCAGTTTAAGAAAAGTGATTTCTAGTATATTATATATTAAAAACTTGAAAGAGTGTGGATCATTTAATGTACGATGTCGGCTCGAAGACCACACTGACGTTAGTAAACCGTCAGGTTAGGTTAAAACCCTCTTGCGTATTTACCCCTACTTTCCCCACAACGTATATTTTTAAATCGACAAAAATAGCACTCAAAAATACATCGGGAGCGTCTTCGATATTTAAAAAAAACCTCTGTGATTTGAGAATAAAACAATAAAATATATATATTTTATAGATATCTAGCTTAAAATTATATATAGGATGTTAATGAAATGTCATTAATAATCTCAAAGTCTTGCATTCCTGATATATAATTATGATGAGTAAATTTGCTTCGCTTCCTTAGCAGAATTCCGAAAAAATATTATATCATTTTAATGAAAAGAAACCAGAACGTACTATAGTATTATAGAAATTGAGGTGGAGAATGTTTCTCTGAGTATTCACCAGTATTAACACCACGGGCCGCAGACAACAAAGAAAATACAACAAAAAGTGATGATGGAAATATATACCCGCGCATATATGCATATTGAACAACTCTCTGATAAACAACAAAACATTGAAAAAGATAATGACTTTGTACGCTTTATACCAATACAACCTTACCATGGTTTAACATTATGGGTGGTATATATAATAACATATATCGAAGAAAAATCTCAACTCAACATAACAAGACAAATTGGCGCTTAAACATTTTTAAATTTTTACCTGGCTTGGATATTATAGCACATTCAATTTTTTTGTTTACCTTACTCAGATTAAGGTGAGGCCTACTGTAGGTGTAGGGCATAAAAACGCATAAATGAACTTATGTGTAGCGCTGGCACATACAGCTGGCAAGACTAGCCCTAACCAAATGTTTATATGAGTGTGTCATGCGTGTGTGTATGTGTGTGGGGAGTCTGTGTGTGTAACAGTCTATGCGGTGTGCTAGTGGGTATGTCTGTATACTCCCAAAGCCTTTGCAAAGGCAGGGACTTAAGCGCTGTCGCTGGCATTATTATTGCACACGCCTTTTATACTTGCATGTTCACTATCCTATTTGTATGTGTGTGTGAGTGTGTGTGTCTGACAAAGTTGCTTAGCGCTGTTGTAGTGCGTTATGAAATGCATTTATAATAAATGGATTTAGGATTCAATTCTCCGCACAAAATCCTCGGCACATGCATACCACAAGCGACAAGCCACAGACAATAAAAACAGACGACAAAAGCACTTAAGTAAATGCAGCTTTAAAGCTTTGAGTATAGTTTACTCAAAACAAAAAAATACAAGTCACTCGCGGTGAAGAACATTCTCAAGACTAAAATGCTCGAAAAAATAAAATGGGAATGTTTTACATCTTTTACTTAACGAAATAGTAATATTATTTGGTATAACAATCAAATTTGGACTACGATATATACAAATTTGTAGATAATAAAAGTTTTAAATATATCGTTTAATCATATTAACTACACATATTTATTATTTTTTTAAATTGCAGTCACGAACGCTATCTACTACTGAGTTGTCTGATCATAGGCGTCGTCATTGCCGTTTCCAGCAAGAACAAATTTACAATTTGCAATTGGCACAACGCAGCCTGCGTCGTCAGATGAACGAGTTGAAGTACCATCACATTGATGAGCGAGTACGTAGTATTGAGCTGGAGCAACATCGCATTGCCAATGCAAATTTCAATTTGAGTCGTCAGATTGCAACTCTGGATAAACTTCACACCTCAATGCTGGAGCTGCTTGAAGATGTGGAGGAACTGCAAAGCAAAATGGACAAGAACATACCCGAACTGCGTCATGAGATCTCCAAACTAGAGTTTGCAAATGCACAAATAAGCTCTGAACAGAATTTGGTGCGTGAGGAGGGAAAGAATGCGGCTCGATCTCTGCAAGCTATGGCTGTTAGTGTTAGCGCTCTTCAGGATGAACGTGAAGGTGTTAAGAAACTGGTCAGCACTGTGCAGCAAATACAAACGAATGTGGATCGTGTTCAGTCTATTGTCCACAACAAGCTGTACAATAAGGTAAGGTTACTTTTTATACCCTTAACCCATGAAATTGGGTAAAAAAAGGAAGCTTATCCGACCCTTATAACGTACGTATATTCTTGATCAGCATTAACATCTTAGTCGATTTAGTCCTCAATAACCAATGTTATAGGAATTACCTGACTAGGTGTGGATTACAGTTTCAGCAGGATCCTAAACGGTTTTTTGATTTCGTTAATGCGAAACGCAAGACATCGACTCTTCCATCAAACATATTCTTTGATGAAATGAAAGCCAACTCAGATCAGGCCATTGCCGATCTATTTGCTGCATTTTTTCAAACGACCTATAGCCCTTGTTTCCAACCAGTCGTCATGCCTTACCCCTATCAGCTTAATGCCTCAAATTGCATTTTCATACCGGAAATCACGGAGAGTTCGCTACTTTGTGATCTTCAGGTTATTAAGCCCACATTTTCTCCGGGACCTGATGGAATACCTAGCTGTGTGCTCAGGTACTGTGCTCAGAGTCTTCTAAAACCTTTGCATAAATTGTTTAGTTTGTCCGTGGAGCTATGCTCTTTCCCAAAAATTTGGAAAGAGTCTTACATTATTCCTTTGCACAAAAAAGGAAACAAATCGAATGCTAAAAATTATAGGGGTATCTCCAAGTTGTCTGCTATCCCAAAGATTTTTGAGAAACTAATAACCTCTCATCTTCAACATCTTTGTAAATCTATGATTTCACCGTGCCAGCACGGGTTCATGAAACAAAGATCTACCACTACTAACTTATTAGAATTCACATCATTTGTTATTAAGGGCTTTGAAGAAAAATTGCAAACTGATGTTATTTATACTGATTTCAGTAAGGCTTTTGACTCTGTAAATCACCGCCTTTTAATACATAAACTTAAACTTTTGGGTTTTCCCAACAATCTTATTCTTTGGATTCAAGATTATTTAACCTTTAGAACTCAGAGAGTCTATTTTAATGGCTCAGTTTCTAAAGCGGTCCAGGTCACTTCTGGTGTTCCACAAGGAAGTCACCTTGGACCGTTGTTATTTACTCTTTTTATAATCGACCTTCCGTCTGTTAAAAATCATTCTCGGGTACTAATGTATGCTGATGATGTAAAATTATGCATGTCAGCTTCAAGTCTTCTGTCTGGTCATAGACTGCAAAGTGACTTAGACAATTTTCAAACTTGGTGCAAAGTAAATTTACTGCATCTCAATTGCAGTAAATGTAAAGTTATGTCTTTTTATAGGCGAATGCCTTTTTTTAATATCTATCTTCTGGATAACCTACCATTGGATCGGATTGATTTGGCTGAGGATTTGGGTATCTTAATGGACCCAAAGCTTAAGTTTGACAAGCATATTGGTTTAATCTCAAATCGAGCATCAAGTGTCTTGGGGTTCATTAAGCGTTGGTCGAAGGAATTCGACGACCCCTACCTAACTAAAACTCTTTATGTGTCTCTTGTCCGACCGATTCTTGAATATGGATCTTGTATATGGTATCCCAAATACAGGGTTCATCAAGATAGAATAGAATCGGTACAAAAACAATTTTTGCTCTTTGCTCTTCGGGGTCTTAACTGGAATAATAGTACAAATTTACCTGCTTACCACAGTAGACTTTTACTAATAAATCTTTCCTCTCTTACTAATTGTAGAACTATGCTAGCATTAACCTTTTTTCACAAATTAATAAATGGTGAAATAGATTCCCCCGTACTAATTAACCAAATTAACTTTGCTGTACCTATTAGAAGTAGTAGACATTTTTTACCTATAGCCCTGCATGCTTGCTTATCTAACTATGCTATCCATAACCCTTTTCGAATCTTATGTTCTTTATATAACGATTTTTCCCACCTAATAACTAGTACCACTTCTGCATGCTCACTAAAAAAAATTGTGTTATGTCATTTGTCTACATGTTCGCGATCTTCGTAACCGCACGTTACGCGGTGCGCCCCTCGGTCGGATGGGCGGGAGGTGGGTCGCTTTATGCTTGGGTCCGCGCGTTAACAAGCCGGTGCTTGGTATCGTTGGGCCACTTGATTGTACTGTCCGTTAGTACATCTACGTCCAATATACGAAAAAAAAATATAAGTCAGGACAAGTTTGTTTCAATTTTTTAACTTTTCAGGTTTACGATTTACACATGTAATCGACAACAAAAAAATCTTGAATTTCGAACATTTGAAATGGGGTTAACTTTCGGCCTTATGACTAGAGCTGTAACATTCAAGGTACAGTGTAAATATATCAATTATCGGCCACATTGAAAAAAAAAAGCAAATAAGAACCAATGTTCTTAATTTTTCCAACAGCGTTCTTAAAACATGTTCTTCTTTTATTTTTGTTCTTAACTAATTTGGTAGGAATTGAACAAAAATGTAATATAATATGACCAACTTTCATGAATTGAGAAAAAGCGTTCTCAACAGGGTACTAAATATATATTTGCATAAAATCATTATATCGATTCGATTTATGGGGTCAGAATTTGAAAATGTATTAGGTTGTCTAGTCAGTTGTAATGTAACAGTAAAATCAACAAGATGGCAACTCCATAAAAAATATAATATAGATTTCTAACACTTAACATACAATTTTTCTCGCACACAGTTTTCACATCTTAACAAACCGCACAAGTCTCCGCATAATCATCAAAACCAGAATATAAATCAATTGCTCCAGACCTCAGATCTGAGAACCGACAGCGAGCTGTCCGAAATGCTTGTGGCTGAATTGGAGAACGTCGGAGCACAGTATGAGGCACTTGTAAATAAGTTGCCGCAGGACTGCAGCAAGCTGTCAACTTATGTGAATGGCTTACACTTAATAGCGCCTGCAGGCCAACACCATCCGCTAATGACGCAATGCAATGAAGACGGCTGGACGACAGTACAGCGTCGATTTGATGGCAGCGCCGACTTCAATCGCTCCTGGGCTGACTATGCACAGGGCTTTGGTACACCGGGTGGCGAGTATTGGATTGGTAATGAGCAGCTGCATCATCTGACGCTCAACAACTGCACGCAGCTGCGAGTTCACATGCAGGATATCTACGACAACAATTGGGTGGCCGAATATAAGCACTTTTATATATCCTCGCGGGCGGATGGGTATAGGCTGCACATTGGCGAATACAGTGGTAATGCATCGAATGCATTGAACTATCAGCAAGGCATGCAGTTCTCGGCCATTGACGATGATCGCGACATATCACAGACGCACTGTGCTGCTAACTATGAGGGTGGCTGGTGGTTCTCTCATTGTCAGCACGCAAATCTCAATGGGCGCTACAATCTCGGCCTGACTTGGTTCGATGCTGGGCGCAACGAATGGATTGCGGTCAGGTCAAGTCAAATGCTAGTCAAGCCCCGAAGCAGTGATGAGTGTGCGGCACTTGCCAGTGGCAATGGGACGCCTTCTACATTAGAATTAGCAGCAACAACAAGCACTACAAAAACAGTAATCGAGCCAACATCAAGCATACGGCCAGCCACTGTGGTGCAGTTTGTTGCCGCTGCGCAGGCGTAAGCCAAGCTTTTGCTTAGCTTCAGTGAACCACCAGAGCCATGCCTACTATAGTTTGGAGTGCGTGCCTGTGTAACACGCGCAATAATAAATACGAAATGCAAAATATTTGTACAGAGTTAGAAGGAAATGTGTGATTTTCGTTACGTTTCTTGTGTATATAGCTAACGTTTTGTCTTAAGTTGTAGGTAATATATATATTTCCATGGAGCTTATTAGCCTCGTCAGAACTTCACTTGGAGACATCTCTTAGAGGCATTCGTTCACGCTTCCAGAATCATACGTACAGATACATTTCGAAACAAACTATCTTCATTCTATGTGGGCATATCAAGAGAAAAACAAATAAATGCGCGTATGTCTAAACATATTTCCATAACGTTAGTTAATAAGTATTAAAGCGAGTCCTGGTAGACATCTCAGACAAATAATAAGTATACATAAATGTCGAACACTTAAAAAGACACAAAGTAAGCAAACCAAGACCCAAATTGTATAAAATTTGTGAGCCTTTGTGTATAACTTTGCGTGCTTTTATGGTTTACGCGTCCATATCAAGTACATTGTGAAGGCTTGAAACAGCCATTAAGTATAAAACTAATGGTAAATTGAAGTTGGTAATTATAATTGCTGTACTATATATATAATCTGCATATCCTATCCCATATAAATCTGTAAATGCAATTTTTCAATTCCTAGTTTGCCTTTTTTATTTTTTTTTTAACTTTTATGGAACAACCAACACATACCAAAGATAATAAAAGAAAAAAAAACTCTATAAAAAAAACAATAACAGAAGTAAAAAATACTCAAAACAATCTATTTTCTGCCATTTTGCATATACCAAAAATATATAAATCAATAAAAACGTTGGTGGCTAAGCTTGCAGCTAACATACGAAAAATCAATAAATTGTGAAGAAATATACATATATATATATATAAAGATAAATTATATATACGTAATATGTATATAGTATAAGCATATAAAACTTGTATACATTAATTTTATGTACGTTACCTATTAAGTGAGGCAAAAATAAGCTGGCCACGTCCAGAGTTTTTTACAATAAATAAATTGATGTGAAATTTTCCACCGAAAATTTAATTAAACACTTGAAAATGAACAATGCAGCTTCTAGGTAAATACTATATAATGGTGACTGCTAAATGCAACCTTCAACAACAGTCGACTGGATAAAAATGCAAGACTGAAAGAAAATCATTAAGTGTGAACAAGTATTTATGCCTTATACAACACGCAATAAAAGATTAATATTATTTTTATTGAATTGTACATGTACCTAAACACAACACTTGAAGATTGATTTATTTAATTCCAAAATATTTCACTGGATTTCAGAGGGCATTATTTAATGGCTCACTTTCTCAAGTGGTTCAGGTTCCTAAAGTTTAAATTCGACAAGCATATTTCTTTAATTGCAAATCGTGCCTTGGGGTTCATTAAGCGCTGGTCGAAGGAATTCGACGACCCCTACCTAACAAAAACCTTGTATGTGTCTCTTGTGCGACCGATTCTGGAATATGGATCTTGTATTTGGTATCCCAAATACAGGATTCATCAGGATAGATTAGAATCGGTGCAAAAACAATTCTTTCTTTTTGCTCTTCGGGGCCTTAACTGGGATAACTCTCTAAACTTACCTTCCTATCACAGTAGACTTTTACTAATAAATCTTCCTTCTCTTTCTAACCGTAGAACAATGCTAGCAGTAATCTTTCTCCATAACTTAATAAATGGTGAAATAGATTCTTTAATATTAATCAACCAAATTAACTTTGCAGTTCCTATTAGATACACTAGAAATTTTGTACCGTTAGCTCTTCCACCCTGTTACTCTAACGATGCTATCCATAACCCCTTTCGGATCTTATGTGATACATATAATGATCTTTCCCACTTAATACATAGTGCTATTTCTATTCGTTCCCTAAAAAAACTTGTCTTGTCTCATTTGTCTATTTGTTCGCGATCTTCGTAACCGCACGCTACGCGGTGCGCCCCTCGGTCGGACGGGCGGGAGGTGGGTTGCTTCGTGCTAGGGTCCGCGCGTTAACAAGCCGGTGCTTGGTATCGTTGGGCCACTTGAATGTAATGTCCGGTAGTACATCTACGTCCAATTAACAGAAAAAAAAAAAGACATTTAAGCAATGTGGTAGATTTGCAGTGTGTCTTTTGAATATTTAATATGGCAACGTCAAACATTAGATATTTTCACACTATATCTGCACCAAATCCTTCAAGCAAAAGCTGAGCTGCAATTTATCAAAGATGAAAACACACTTTTTAATAATGGAAGAGTGCGCATTTATTATGCTGCACCTTTTCTGCTTCCTTGTGCTTTCGATGCAGCTTGACTCAAATATTGAATACATTTCTGCATTGACATTTGAATGTGGATGTAGTGGTAAGTTATTGTAGACTTGCTGATCCTTATTTCTGCATTTATTTTGTTGGCACTTTGCACTCAAATCTTCGGGCAAATGCAAAACTGCCAGCCAAAATAAAAGAATGAGCAAAAATGCATAACAGTTTTTTTTTCTATTTTTCCCTTATTTAGTTATATAAGCATTTTTTTGGCAGTTTGACATTTATTTGCTGGCAAATAAGCAAATAACATTTGACGTTTGGATTGCGCCCAATGGCAACCCACACAAGTTTTTATTTGAATATATGTATCTATTTTTATTGCTTTTGTAGCTTTACTTAGGGAAGTCAACCGCCTTTCTGCACCATTTAACATAAGAACATCTTAGCATACGCAAGTCAAATTTAGTGAAAACTGCTTTTAAGAAAATCAATAAAAGAAAATCCGAGGAAAATTACCATAAACTTCAAACCCGTCCGTTTATTATTTGTTCTCCTTTCTTGTATTTTTAATATATATGTATGTATGTGTGATTCAAAAGTGTTTACAAAGGACACCTCTTAAATAAGTAAAAGAAGCAATAATGAAAACTAAATGCTTATGTTACACATTTAAGATGCAAATCTATTCATGGTCCTGTGGTCGTAAGCATTATATACATGCCATATGTACTCAGAGAGACCAAAACGTTGTAATATTAATAATCTGACATTAAATCGGAATTTTTAAGTAAGGAATTACTTTGAAATAGGGAACTCACCCTTTTTTTGTGTGAAGCTCACTGGCCAGCCGGCTCCGGTGTCGCTGCAAACGTGCATTATATCTGATGGAGTAAACCTTAACCTGATAGTCTATGGTTTCCATTCTGAGGTCCTTGTGTAGGGTCGAGGTCGAGTTTCGGACGTATCAGCCCGCTCTAGTCATGTGGCGCAAGGCCAAGTTCTGGAGAGTCTGAATACGCCTTCGGCTCGTCCGTGACACATTACCCCAGATCTGGATTCCATATCTCCAAGTCGGGGTAACCACGGCGTTATATATTGCCCGTTTGCAGTGCAGCGGCAGTGTACTTTTAGGATTCAGCATCCAATTTAATTTTGCCAGCTTGTGGTGACAGCGTTTGGGGAGCCCAGTAATGTGAGCGCGAAAGCATAGCATTTTGTCCAGCGTAATCCCTAAGTAGTTGGCCTGTTTACCAGGTTACAGGGGACTCCCATCAAGCCATATTGCTGGGGCTTCTCTATGCCTCAGGGTAAAGTTGACTGCCTGGGTCTTTGAGGCGTTGAGCTTGATACCTGCGAGACCAGCTTTCCAAAAGGTGGATTTTGGCATTTTTTGTATTTTTATTCTCTTGCATTTTATCTAGAGACTTTGCAAATGTCAAAAGATCACATACAGGGTCAAAATTGGAGGCTACGCCCACTGGTAAATTTACAAGAGCTCAAGTCGCTAAATTCACATATTTCCAAATTCTTAAAGCTAGAAGTACCAAACTTATTAAGAAGATGTTTCCCAAAAACCTGTATCAACATTGTCTCCTTCCGTAGTACTCGGGCATTAAAGTAATTGTTTGCAGTTTTTGTCCTGCAACTGTTGAGTCAGTCTTGGGTCCGACAGCTTATGACTCTGCTTTGCACTTGTGATAACCCTGCGCGGCATTTTGCCATTGTTCTTAATCCGATTTTCGCGAACGAAGCGCAAGTTGCATGCTATTTGACGCTGTACATATCCGCTTTGAAGTGTGAACAAAAATGTAATAAATTTATGGCAGTCAATTAAAAGTGTTTATTGACATTACATCTTAATTGCTGAGAGCCACGCATGACCGCAAACAATGTGTAGCGTAGTAGCAAAATCGTTACTTATTAGAAATAGTAAATAACATTAGCTTAAAATCTTAAAAATGGAAGTCAATAATATCTTTCAGCTTTATGACATAGTTTTCCGATGTTGATGATTTCTATACAGGGGCTAAGAGCAACCAATAAACTAGATAACCAATAACCATATTTTTTATATTCAGAGAATGACAGATTTATTTGAACGCTGTCTTGAAAAAAGTTATAAGTATTAATAAACTGATTTTGTATCACTCATTCAGCAGGGCATTTTTGAGACCCTGTTTATTGGATATGTTGTGCTTCCAAATATTCTAGATTCGTCACTTCTGCTATTTGGCGATGTAAATATCCGATTTTGTAGTTTTTTTTCGGAAATATTTTGATATCTACATAAAATCGGAGTTTTAAGCACGGGGGTGTCCATAATGTAACTGTTCAAAACAAGCTGGGACTTTATTACATAACGGGAATCGTCAACGCATGTAACACAACTAATTTTCGTATTTTGTGCGTTTTATTATTACTTAATTCATCTAACTTTGTGCAAATAAAGTGTTTTTGTGACTTTGTGTTTCGACGGTTGTGTAAACGCAAAGAGAACATTAAAATCAATAATTTTGCACTTTTAGAGCGAAAGTGAAAAAACCCAACAACAATCTGCAGTACTAGCATTCTGCATACAATATTCAGTTTGCTTTGTCGCCATTATTTTTGTTGCATTTGTTGTTTTTACTCTCGCGCTCAATTATATTTTCTGCGGTGCTGCTTGTGCTCCAAGTGCAAGCAACCGTTTTTGTCTTTTGTGCTCTCTTACGCGCTCTCTTAGTTTGGTGTTGGTTGCGTTTATCTTATTCCGTTGTTGTTGCGTTTTTGGTTATCGCGCTCGCGTCGGTACGTTTTGTTTTGTCTTGTAAGTAGCAATTCTTGTGTAGTCAACTTGTAAACAACTAGTCTACTGTGGGCCCAACTCTTTTCTTTAAAAAAAAAAACTATTTCTATTTAAAATTATAAAATTTCGAAAACTTTCTGCTGCGTTTATCTCACAAACATATAATAAACTATATTATTTTTTAAAGTTCCTTTTCGTTTTTGTCTTTGCATTATGTCTATCTGCTGTTCTAGAAACTGCCAGGTCCGATCCAATACTAAAATGGGCTTTATTAGCTATTGGATGTGTCCAAACGTGGCAAATGAGAAATGTGCTGGATTAACTGGCAGAATAACTGACCTATTAGCCACTACTAATCTTGAGTGGCCTTGTTGGTCATGCTTGGAACGTAAAAAGGATATTGCGGGTTTTACGAAGTCTCAGCTGGGTTTCGACGGGATTTTCGGACAGCTTCAAAAACTGTGTGAAAATTTCTCAGCGGTTGAGAAAAATCTCAATGGGAAAAATCTCACGCATGAATCTCCCAAGCGCAAAAGACCCAATGTTGTGCTGTTGTTGGATCCACATATGTCTGAAAACGTTCCAAGCATAGTTGCTTCAGTAAATACAACTAACGTAAAATCACCTTCAGCCCCTCCTCCAAATTCGGTCGAGATGCAAAATCAAAATAAACTTCTCCCATGGAAGTTTTAAGTTCTAACACCGATCATTTGGTTTCGGCGGAGGTTAGTAGGTTGAATTAACTCAACAACACAAACCTGACATACCAACGGAACCTAACATCCCCATATCCACGCCTGATCAAATTTCGGAATCAGTACAGGATATTATAAAAAAAATTTTTAGCAGTTCCACCAAAAAAACAAATTTTTGTTAGTGAAAGAATACACTGTCAGAAAGAAAAATCGGTCTCCGATTGTACCTCCCCCACCAGTAGTTGTATCGAAAACTGTTCCCGTTTCTGATAGTGCAAAAAACTAACAACTTATCTATTACTTGGCTATCAGAATGTAAGAGGACTATGTAGTAAACTCAATAGTTTATTCCTCAATAGCCATTCATTTCCTTATAATGTCATTGCATGTACCGAAACTGGGTTAAGACAAGACATTTTTAGCTGTGAAGTTCTATCAAACAGATATAGAAAAGACCGTACTCTTCGACGTGGTGGAGGTGTGCTTATTGCTGTTGAAGTAGATTATTCTCTGAGACAGTAATAGTAGGTGGTAGTATAGATATAGAATTTGTTGTTGTAAAATTAAATTTTTTTTTTTTTTATGGGTAAATGCTGGAGAGGGGAAACACTTTGCGTGCCGTAGATTGCGTGCCCGAATAGCAACCCGTGTGCCGGGCTCCTCTGCTTTAACAGCAGGTATACCGGCTAAAACCCCTCTCCTTGGTCCTCTATGGTCGACCCACTCGACTGACCTTGGACGCTTGCCTGGGAATATTTAACATATTACTTCAGGCAAGGTCCTTCATGTGGCCCTAAAGGCCTCTTCTTATTACTCATATTACTCCCTCATTGCGGACTCGTATTCACTTTGTTCTTGGTCCAGGTCGGCTTTTTTTTCTCTCAGCAACCTCTGTACGTATTGGGCCACACGGCCCCAGTTCCTCTCCCTTCGGGTCACAACATCCACTATGTTGTCGGGCGTGATGACTGACTCCGTCTCCTGGTCCGCGACCGCACGGTAGGCTGAAGCCACTCTCAAAGCACCTCTTCGTTGGACCTGTGCGAGCCTCTTCCGATACATTTCTTTTCCAAGCGAATTGGCCCACCTCCGCCCCATAGAGCAGCACTGACTGAACTGCGCTCATCAATAGGCGACGTCTGCTGGGAGTAGGGCCCCCGACATTGGCCATAAGCCTGCTGAGCGCGGTCACGCCACGTGCATCTTTGTCTGCCGCCTGTTTTATTTGTGGGAAGAAGCTCAGCTTAGTGTCTATCGTTATACCAAGGTGCTTGACCGCAGGCTTCGACATCACCGTGGCTTCCCCGACTCTCACCGGAACTATCGTTTGTATCCTTTTCTTGGTTAGGACTACCACTTCTGTCTTGTTCAGCGCCAGTGATAGCCCATGTTCCGCCATCCAGCTGCTGACAGACCTCATCACTTGGTTGAGCTTTAGCTGTGCTAGTTGCAGGTCTCGTGCTGCTACCAGTGCCGCAACGTCATCCGCATACCCAACCAGGCACGTTTCCTCTGGCATCTCCAGTCTTAGAAGACCGTCATAGGTGGCGTTCCAAAGGTCCGGTCCTAGGATGGACCCCTGCGCCGCCCCTGCTGTGACCTCCATTCTGCGAACGCCTTTTCTGGTCTCATAAAGTAGTCCACGCTCCACAAGGTAGGCGTCGATTATTCGTAGTAGATATGCCGGGACCCCGAAGCTGTGTTCTAGAGCCTTCATCATATCTATCCATCTAGCCGAGTTAAACGCATTCTTTACATCGAGTGTTACAAGGAGTACCACCCGGCGCGATGAGTGACAATGGGCCTCTGTTCTGTCTACTGCTGCGACTACGTCAAGGACGGCGTCTCTTGTGGACCGGCCCGCCCTAAGCCCGTACTGCCTCGGCGAGAGTCCGCCGGCATTACGAATTGCTGTCGTTAGTCTGGCTTTGATCAGCTTCTCCATTATCTTTCCAGCAGTGTCCAGCATACACAACGGCCGGTAGGACGCTGGAGACTCCTGATCACCCATTTCTTTGTCGATGAGCACCAACCTTGCAGTTTTCCAACGCGAAGCAGCCCTGGGTTCTGGTCATAGACCAGCTTAAGGGCCTCATTAGATATCCCATCCGGGCCTGGTGCCTTCTTATCCTTCATCGTGAGGACCGCTTTTTTAAGTTCTACCTGTGTGAAGAGAGGAATTTCGTCTATCTGGGTCCATACCCTTTGTGGTCTGGTCGAATGCTGTGGAAACAGCGCGGCAACTATATTCTCCATTTGCACGGCTTCTTTGGCTTCGACTGATTTCAGGGCCCCCAGTTTTCGAGTCACAAGTTTGTAACCCATTTCTCAGGGGTCCTTTTCTATGTCTGCCACCAACTCCCTCCAGCAGCAGGCGTTGCTCTGGTTAATGGCCAGCCGTAATTCCTTTCTTGCGGCCTTATGCTCCGCTGACTTCTCGTTCGCTTCGGCTCTGTTTCTCGCCCGTTGTGCGACACGACGTAGCCTGAGACACTTCCTTCGCAGATCTGCTATCTCCGGTCTCCACCAGTAGACCGCCTTTTTCCCGTGGCGGGGTCTACTACGGGGCATAGAAGCCTCACAGGCCGCCCTGATGATGTTCATAGTGGAAGTAGCCAATGCTTCTGCAGATACCTCTCTATTCTGGCCACTCTCCTCCAACCTTGCCGCACCCATCGCTAGTTCCCTGTCAAAAGACTCAGTCCTTAACCGCGTGTGTTCTGTGTTCCATTTGACAAATGCTCTGGGAGTCGCCCTCTGGTAGGGGCCACCGTTGTTAACATCAAACACAATGTATTGATGGTCACTACCGGTATATTCTTCGATGACTTGCCAGTCTCGAATGAGCGGCCCGAGGTTCTCCGAGGCGAGTGAGACATCGGGAAGTGTTTCCCCATATCCCGGTCGCCGAAAAGTCGTCGCATTTCCATCATTTAAAACCAGAAGCCCAGCTCTCGCTGCCATCTCCATAACGAGTTTCCCCCGGGTGTCGGGCTGAGGCATACCCCATTCCAGCGCCCTCGCGTTAAAGTCTCCGGCGACTACTTTGTATCGTGAAGCTGTCATCACCGCGTCCTCAAGGCCCTCTAGCTGTCCTCTGTAGCTTTGAATCGACTGATTCGGCGTGAGATAGCAGCTGAAAAAAGTTGTCGTCCCGCACCTCACCCAGACAAACCCGTTACCACGACCATGCGCGGCAACACGGGCCTTCCCGGGTTCCAGCACCCAGATGGCTGCAGTACCAAGAAGATCTGAGTACCAAGTGGAGGGCTCCCTACTCCGGTACTGCTCGCTTAACAATAAGAGATCGACCCTCTTCTCTACAGCCAGCTGGTGTAGCAAATCGTTGGCAGTTCGGCTCCTATTCGTGTTTGCTTGTAGGACACGAATCATTACGATGTCTTTTTCTTTGCCCTTTCGAGCGCCTCCTTAAACGCGCTGCAGCTACCGGACCCTGTTTTGTGCTCAAGGTTATCTCCGCTTAGGCCCTTGTCTGCACAGATAATGCAGTGTGCTGGCGCACTCCACATTTATAGCAACAGGAGCTGCGATCCGGTCCTTTGCACCCATTAGCTACATGTCCGTATCCCAGGCATCTATAACAGCGCGTCACCGAAGTCCGTTCCCGTACTCGACAGTTAATCCATCCAATATGGATGTTCCCGCGCCCCAGGAAGTAGGATGCGTCTCGCGTGCTCACCTCTACCACCGCCATCTTTTGCCCTCACATGGTTCTAGGGTTTAGGCCAATCTTCACATCCCCGATGTTGGGCATATCCCGCTTAAGGGCTTCTTTTATGTCAACTACCTCTGTGAGGCAGTCAAGGTCCCGGATCTCAACGGCACATTTGGCCTCTAGGCAGGACACAGCTGCTGTGCCCTTAAGCGCCACCGCAATCGAGTCCCGGAAGACACTACTGTCCTTGGCGCAAGCTCCAATTTCCACCAGAACGCCCCGAGTTCGAGTCTCCCGTATGGTCCTAACCTGCACTCCTGACCTTTCTGGGTTCACTTTAGCCTTTATTTCTCTGAGAATGTCGGCATAAGTACGGTCTCCCTCAGGTCGGATCAGGATAGCTTCCCTTGGAGCCTTGCCGGTGCTCCTGCCCTTCTTTTTTGTTCCCATTGCCTGCTTTTCCAGAGAGACTACTTTTTTGGCTGAGGTTGCTTGTTCCGAAGTCATCCTTCTCTCTGCTTCACCATCCGTTTTGCCCTTTTCGAGATCACCACATGTTCCGGGTTGGCGTCAGCCGTCTTTACGCGTTTTTTAACGTTCAGACCTGCAGGGCTCGATGCTAAACGCTTCTCTGTTAGCGTATACGGATTGGTGCTCTGTATGTTTTTCACCCTATTATTTTCTTCTTCTTCAAGGCCCCTCCTCGATTTCCTGCAGGACTGCATTGCTGCGAAGGCGTCCTCCAAAGTTGCAAGACCAAATTTGATATCCAATGAGACGTTTTTTAGCCTATTCGTTACTGCCTTCATCTTGGCTATACCCTCTAAGCACCGTTTTATATGGAGCTCTTCCTCACTCTGACCCGCGCAATTTGCTCCCCGGTCTCAACATTATCTATATCGCTGTTCTCATCCACTGTGATGGCGGATCGCCCAGTCGGGGTGGGTTGGACTGGTATCAGCTTGGTAGTAGAACCGCCCCCTGGCAATTCATCAACTCCACCAATGGTATCCGCTACACCGGGGTAAAATTAAATATTAACAGTAGTTAATGCAGTTACATGGATTTCTTGTCCCGACTCTGGCGCACTGACCTCCTCGGCTCAAAATGAATTTTTGATTAATTTATTTGGGCTTTCATTGAGTCAAATCAATGATATTCCAAAATCTCCTCATAAAATGCTTGATCTGGTTTTTGTTTTGGATCCATCCTCCTCATCCAATAACGATCACAACCCATTTCTTCCAGAAGATTTAGACCACCCAACGTTGGAAGTGTCGATCACTTTACCCTGCCGGGTGACATGCCCCAGTAGAAAACCTTTAAGCCGAGTTCGACAATTTCGGAATCCCGATTTTGCAAAACTTACTCGGCTTTTATTCCTGACTGACTGGTCTCTCCTCTGTGGGTCTGACAATTTGGATGTGGCAATCGGTATTTGTTATAACATTTTAAATTAATTATTTGATGTATGTGTCCCTTATGGAAAGCCAAACAGGTCAAACAAACCTGTATGGTTTACCAGAGAGTTGATATTCCTTAAGAATCGTAAATCTAAGCTCTACAAGAGTTTTAGAAAATCAAGCTCACCGATAGCATGTTCTGCATATTTCATTGCTCGTTTCAATTTTTCAGTCCTGAATAACCAATGTTATAGGAATTACCTGTCGAGGTGTAGATTACAGTTTCAACAGGATCCTAAACGGTTTTTTGATTTCGTTACTACGAAACGCAAGTCATCAACACTTCCATCCAACATATTCTTCGAGGAAGTGAAAACCAACTCAGATCAGGCCATTGCCGATCTATTTGCTAAATTTCTCCAAACGACTTACAGCCCTTCTGTGCAACCAGGCATGACGCCTTACCCCTATCAGCTTAATGGCTCAAATTGCATTTTTATACCGGAAATCACAGAGACTGCACTACTTTGTGAACTTCAGGATATTAAGCCCATATTTTCTCCAGGACCTGATGGAGTACCCAGCTGTGTGCTTAAGTACTGTGCTCAGAGTCATCTAAAACCTTTGCATAAACTGTTCAATTTGTCCGTGAAGTTATGCTCTTTCCCAAAAATTTGGAAAGAGTCATATATTATTCCTTTGTATAAAAAAGGAAACAAATTTAATGCTAAAAACTCTCAAGCGGTTCAGGTCACTTCTAGTGTTCCACAAGGTAGTCACCTTGGACCGTTATTATTTACACTTTATATTAGCGACCTTCCTTCCGTTATCAATCACTCTCGGGTGCTAATGTATCCTGATGATGTAAAATTATGCATGTCGGATACATCTCTTCTGTCTGGTCATAAACTGCAAAGTCATTTAGACAATTTCCAAACTTGCTGTAAAACAACTTTATTGCATCTCAATTGCAGTAAATGTAAAATTATGCCTTTTTACAGACGAATCCCCCAATTCAATACATATCTTCTGGATAACCAACCACTTGATCGGATTGAGTGGTTTGAGGATTTGGGTATTCTAATGGACCCTAAGCTTAAGTTCGACAAGATCTTGCATATGTTCGAATATGGATCTTGCATATGGTATCTCAAATACATCAGGATAGATTAGAATCGGTGCAAAAACAATTTTTGCTCTTTGCTCTTCGGGGCCTTAACTGGGATAATTCTATTAACTTACCTTCCTATCATAGTAGACTTTTACTAATAAGTCTTCCCTCTCTGTCTAACCGTAGAACAATGCTAGCAATAACATAAATTAATAAATGGTGAAATAGATTCTTCAATACTAATCAACCAAATTACTAGAAATTTAGTACCTTTAGCTCTTCCACCCTGTTACACTAACTATGCTATCCATAACCCCTTTCGGATCTTATGTGCTACATATAATGATCTTTCCTACTTAATACATAGTGCTTTTTCTATTTGCTCTCTAAAAAAACTAGTCTTGTCTCATTTGTCTATTTGTTCGCGATCTTCGTAACCGCACGCTACGCGGTGCGCCCCTCGGTTGGACGGGCGGGAGGTGGGTTGCTTTGTGCTAGGGTCCGCGCGCTAACAAGCCGGTGCTGGGTAAAAAAAAAAAAATACCCTGACCTAGCCGGTAGTGAAACCCTAGTTTTTTTACGTAATATATACATTTTGGTATCTCACAAATTTGCATATAAGATTTCGCCTGTTAGTGACTAAATGAGTTTTAATGCTCAGTTGCAACGTACAATCGTACATTCTTACAATCCCTGAGTGCGGAAATTGCTTCCGATAAGATTCGCGTCGGATTCTCGGGCTGCGGCTAGCAAAACAGTCTAAGGGGTTCGTTGAATCGTGTTCGGACATCCACACACAAGTATAGTTAGGAATAATATTAATTTTTTTTTTTTTGAATCCGTGGGGTTTTAAAATAGTAACGTAAAACCAAGAACACAAAAAGAACAAAACCTTGAGTTGACTTGACTCGGACACTACGATAAAAAACTTGTTGTTCGAACTGCTGTTGTTAGTGCAGTATGGTTCTTCACCCACCCTACCTAGAGCTTTCTTATGCCACCTGTTATGAAAACTCCCTGTACAAAAATTCATTTTTATACCTTTAACCCATGAAATCGGTAAAAAAAAGGGTATAATGGTTTTGTGCAAATGTATGTAACAGGGAGAAGCATGCTTCTCCGACCCCATAAAGTATATATATTTTTGATCAGCATCAACAGCCGAGTCGATTTAGCCATGTCCGTCTGTCTGTCTGTCCGTCCGTCCGTCCGTCTGTATGTATGAACGCGTCGATCTCAAAAATTACAAAAACTAGAGACTCCAGATTTTGGATATGAGCTCTCAAATTTTCGATAACTTTTCCGGATTACGGTATACACATGTAATCAATAACAATAAGATCTTAAATTTCAAAATTTTGAAATTTTTTAAACGAAATAATGAATTTCTGTGAAATTTTTATTAAAATCGGTTAAGAAACACCGGAGATATGAAACCATCAAGTATTGGTACAGAATTACACAGGCATATGTGTATGTCTCTTAGCCCGACCGTCTGTCCGTCTGTATGGTTAAGGGTAAAGGGTCTCTTCTAGTCGAGCTTACTCGACTAGACTCTTCTTACTTGTTTTTTCTTAAATTCACTTAATTTATATTGACCTTAACATTAATATTTATTTCCACAAAAAAAAAAAACTACACCACTATTCGTTCACGCTGTTCCCAATGCATATTTTCCATTTCTATGTTTCTATCGGATTCATTTTCATATCTTATATATGATATAAATTTTGTTTTTTTTTATTTTTTTTTTTATATTATTAATTCATTTTAGAAATTGTAATTTTTGGTTTTTCTCTTTTTTTTTGTTTTTTTTTTCTCCACTCACATAAAATATTTTTGCCCATAAGTGTTTTTTTTTTTACTCACCCACTTGTTTACAGCATAGTTGATGATAGTCGATTTAGCCATGTCCGTCTGTCCGTCCGTCTGTCTGTCCGTCTGTATGTATGAACGCGTCGATCTCAGAAACTAAAAAAGCTAGAGACTCCAAATATTGTATATGAGCTCTCCTAATCCCTAGGCATGACAAGTTTGTTTGAAATTGTCGATCACTTTTCCGGATTACGGTATACACATGTAATCAATAACAAAAAAATCTTGAATTTAAAAAAACTAAAAATGAGGTTTGAAACTATAAGCAAAATAATGAACATCTGTGAAATTTTCATTAAAATTGGTTAAGAAACACTGGAGCTTACTCGAAAATGGTATTGTGCAAATGTATGTAACAGGGAGAAGGAAGCTTCTCCGACGCCATAAAGTATATATATTCTTGATCAGCATCAACAGCCGAGTCGATTTAGCCATGTCCGTCTGTCTGTCTGTCTGTCCGTCCGTCCGTCTGTATGTATGAACGCGTCGATCTCAAAAATTACAAAAACTAGAGACTCCAGATTTTGGATATGAGCTCTCACATTTTCGATAACTTTTCCGGATTACGGTATACACATGTAATCAATAACAATAAGATCTTAAATTTCAAAATTTTGAAATTTTTTAAACGAAATAATGAATTTCTGTGAAATTTTTATTAAAATCGGTTAAGAAACACCGGAGATATGAAACCATCAAGTATTGGTACAGAATTACACAGGCATATGTGTATGTCTCTTATCCCGACCGTCTGTCCGTCTGTATGGTTAAGGGTAAAGGGTCTCTTCTAGTCGAGCTTACTCGACTAGACTCTTCTTACTTGTTTTTTCTTAAATTCACTTAATTTATATTGACCTTAACATTAATATTTGTTTCCACAAAAAAAAAACTACACCACTATTCGTTCACGCTGTTCCCAATGCATATTTTCCATTTCTATGTTTCTATCGGATTCATTTTCATATCTTATATATGATATAAATTTTGTTTTTTTTATTTTTTTTTTTTATATTATTAATTCATTTTAGAAATTGTAATTTTTGGTTTTTCTCTTTTTTTTTGTTTTTTTTTCTCCACTCACATAAAATATTTTTGCCCATAAGTGTTTTTTTTTTTACTCACCCACTTGTTTACAGCATAGTTGATGGCCTTCCACTTGTTGCAAATGTGCGATGTTAAAAATCAATTTTGAGCACCTTTTTTTTCATACATAACTTGCGAGTACCGTATACATGTAAAACTGAATTATTGTTTAAAAATTATGGTGTTTTATATTAAATCTGTTTTACGATCGCGTGCCACACTTAATTCGATTGGTTCAATGCAAAAGTTAAAATCGTGCTACCTCACTTATACGTGCACACAATCTCTAGTAATTACCCGCGTTGCATTTGCTCAACTATCTTCTTTTTTTTTTCAGCTGGTATTGTTCGAAACCCCTAAATGTGTAGAGAAACGAGGCCCTCCTGATTTATCGAAATCGCGCACAGGTACTTTCGAAATGTAGCAGCCTCTGTTCCAGATTTATAGCGTAGTGGACACAGAAATGAACTCGTATTTCCCAGTGATTTTGGATTCCTTCCTTTTCCTCTCCTTTGTGCTTACCAGCTGAACTGGCTGACCTAGGCAAAGGACTTGTCTTTTCTCGCACTAGTGATTTTGGGGTTGTAGCGAATCTAATCGTGTCCGCAATAAGCCGGTTGTGATTTTCCAATTGTTTAAATAGCGCGGGATCTAATAATATCAACTATATATTCACCACTATCTCAATTTAATATGAACTCACTTGCACTTGACTGCCAAATCGTATAAAATATCAACACAATCCGATTATGCCTTTAGGGGAGCCAGTTAAATGTTGCGCTCTTGCACTGCATTTTTTTAGGCCATGCGGTAATCAAGGTTAATGAAAAAATTAACATTGATTTTGGCACATGGACTGAGCCTTTTTCCTAGGTCTCGAGTTTTTTAAAGAACGTGTGCAATTTCGTATTGCCTTTTATAGGTGCAATTCCAGTCTTTTACAAAGCCGCGCTTGCCCAGAGTTGCTGTGCATGCAGCACCCCCTATCGTGCTGATCCCCCAATGTTGCCATTCAACAGTGTAATGTCCGATGAATATGTAAATGTATTTATACAAACTTTAAACTTTACATTATGCTCATAATTATTATTTTCTGCACCTACACCGTTCATCGAATTACACAGAAAATGATTATTGTCTTATATCACCGATATGCTATATGTCTACGAGTTACCAGATCACGGGCACACTAGCGCATATGTAAGTTAACTAATATATATTTGATTTCTTATATGTAAAATAAGATTAGAGATTAGTTACAACAATGCATGCTCGATCGTCTATTACATGTCTATCATAAAAGACATTACATTGTATGCGATAAGAGTAAACATGCAGAGCTATCATAAAATAAAATACGACACCACGTCATTACATTGTATGCGATAAGAGTAATCATGACGAGCTCAGCAGCTCTTATTTCTTAAAGCCATAAATAATCATCGACGTTCGGTTGAAGTAGTGAACAGGACAGGTTTAGTTCAAATGATCAGGATGTCACCATGAGCACTTGAAAGGGTCACATAGCCGGCAATTACGACATATGGGTGTGGCCGCTATGATGGGAAATGCCAGCTCAGCACTTCATGCGAGGCTTAGCGTTTCTTCTTTCTAAGGCTTCCTAACAATCATATTTGTATTTTAGTTTTTAGTCTAAAACAGCCTTTGAATTAACTAGATGTACCATCAACCCATCATTTCGAAGTGTCTTCCTTTTAGTTTTCACAAAAAACCATAAGTGCTAAATACACTAAATATTAACCCAACAGTATTTATTAAAGCAATATCAAACTTTCAAGCTTCGTAGAAGTAAACATAAATAACTAAGTATAATAAACTTATTAATTGGCGCCTAACTAGTGGTAATCTGACAAGTTCAAAGTCAGTACCCACACAGCTTCACCAAGAAGCTCTTATTAAAAAGGATTCAAAAATCTGCAGTTGCCCCCGTTAAGACAGGCGGCAAAAGGGGCAGTGAACCCAGCCTCATCTTCGCAACGACGCTTGAGGGGATCAACTAGTGGTAATCTGATAAATTCAAAGGCAGTACACACGCAGCTTCACCGAGGAGCACATATAAAAGGATTCCAAAATCTGCAGTTGCCTTCGTTAACACAGACGGCAAAAGGAGCGGTGAATCCAGCCTCATCTTCGCAACAACGCTAAGAGGCGATCATCGTCAGGAAAGGAACCACCGCACTTGTCTCGAAACTAAAAATAAAGCATGTAAGTGAACTTTTCTGGCAAACACTTTTTCAAGTTACAAAATTTACAAAAGAGTGAGCGAGTATTTCGTGTTGCAACGGTTCATAATATTTAGGGTAGGGACTCCTTGAGAATCAGATTCGGCTTAAAAATACCTTTTTTTTCGATCGACTTGATTGATTTTTTTTTTTTGTGAATATTTGAAATCGCTCGTATTAAAATTCTTTTTTTTGACAAAGGCCCATGAGTGCACCGTTCCTTCAGTATAGAACTTCGCGACCACATTGTAATGATTCAGAGTTGGACTGTGACGAACATTTTGAAACTCCAGACCGCGCCCCTAAAAGCCCTCTTACACTTAGGAAAATGAATATTGAGCAGGTTAAATCTTTTGTGCAGGCGGCTGTTAGCAGCGCCTTAGCCGAGCCAGCTGTTCAAACCCGAAAGGAAAATCAAGTATTGATCAATAAAGTCAATGAACTCTCCCATCAGATGGCGGCAGCACGCATTTTCGCCTCGGAGGTCAAAATATATACGGCTATAGAAATATTATATAACGTCCGTTGTGATGAACCGCTAGAGGCGGTTAAATTCCTGTCCGAATTCTCGGGGGCACAAGAATATCATATGTCGTATGTCTCTTGGAGGCAGGCGGCCTTGGCCGCTTACCACATTTTTAAGCCATATAATGGCAGCTCACGCCACTACCAGGCTGTCATCATCATTAGAAGCAAAATTATAGGCGCTGCTGATTCAGTGCTAGCTTCATTTGGCAGAGTGCTAAACTTTGACGCGATAATAAGTCGCCTCGACTTCACCTACAGCGATAAACGACCGATACATGTCATTGAGCAAGAGCTAGGAACACTTAGACAAAGTGGCCAGCAGTTATTGCAATACTATGATGAGGTCGAATAGAAGCTAACGCTATTGACCAACAAGGTCAATATGTCCAATGAGCCATCATTGGCGAAGGGCTTGTGTGAAAAATTCCGTGATGACGCTTTACGGCTATTCATATCAGGACTTAAGCATAGCCTCACAGATGTCCTCTTTGCGGCAAAGCCCAGGGACTTGCCATCGGCTTTAGCGCTCGCACAAGAAATAGAATCCAACCAAGAGAGGTACACGTTCGCAGATAACTATGCAAAAAGCCAAGAGGCTAGGGGGAATAGGTCAAATGGTCGTCCGATAGAGAGAACTTCTCAGTACTAGGACGAACGACCAGTTAGCACAAAAAACCCTTATTTCAGCAACTAACTTAAGTCGCAAGGGAGTCCAGCCAGCGCAGTAATAGGCCACAGGGGCACAATGGATCCTTCCGTGTCAAGGTTCCATCAACCAAGCCCGGTTTTAGATCGCGCGAACAAAAGAACAGCCATGTCTGACATAACACGCGATCATAGAAAGCAGCAAAGGGTGAACCATGTCACGCAGGGCGCGGGACAGGGAAAAGTGTCATATGCCGATGCCGCCTCTAGCGCAGCGGCAGAAGTTGACGACGACGCCTCAGAGGCAATACATTTTTTAGGGGAAGATCCCTGCTACCCGTCATCAGGCGGAGAGTAGCGGGGCTTGACATGAAGTTCCTCATCGATACGGGCGCATCGAAAAATTTCATCCGACCATTTAAAGGATTGAAAGGCGTCCGCCCAGTAGACTCACCGTTTTCAATTCACGGAGAAACTACAATTACCCATAAATGTTTAGTGTCCTCAAGGTTAAAGCAACCTTTTTCCTCCTTTCGAACCTATTGACGTTTGATGGAATAATAGGTCTCTACTTATGAAGACAGGCAGGGGCGTCATTATGCTTAGCTTCAGGTCAAATTAAATGGGGCACAGAAGTTGAACAAATTTCCTTTCACACCTGTACTACTGTCAATTTCACTAGTGTGGATTGTTCGGATGCACCCCCTTCAGAAAGGAGTGCGTTCCTTAAAGTACTAAAGGGCAGTAGAAAGGCATTTGCAGACCCCAATGAAGCCTAACCTTACAACGCCTCGATGGTAGCAACCATCAGGACAACAAGTGAAAAGGCCATGTATACCAGACTCTATACATATCCTATGGGGGCAGCTGATTTCGTTAAAAAAGAAATTCAAGATCTGCTTAAGAATGGTATAATCCAAAAGTCTGTCTCCCCTTACAATAACACCATATGGGTGGTAGATAAGAAAGGCACTGACAAAGCGGGTAATCGAAATATGCGTTTAGTTATTGACTTTCGCAAGCTCAATGAACGAACGATACCCGACAAATACCCCATGCCAAATATCTACTTTACTGGGGATTTTGGGCAAGGCTAAGTATTTTTCAACGCTAGACCTCAAATCTGGCTACTACCAGATTATTCTCGCAAAGCGCGACCGCGAGAATACTTCGTTTTCAGTAAACGGCGAGAAGTATGAATTTCGTAGACTCCCATTCGGTCAAAGAAATGCGGCTAGCATTTTTCAGAGGAACATCGACGACATACTGCGGGAAATAATAGGCAAATTTTGTTACGTCTACGTCAATGATGTAATTATCTTTTCGCAAGATGAAGAGTACCACGTCAGACATGTAGACTTGGTTCTTAAAAGCCTGTACGAGGCAAACATGAGGGTATCTGCGGAAAAGTCAAAATTTTTTTTAAAAAAGTGTGAACTTCCTCGGGTTTAAAGGCGGTGCAACCACAGACCCAGAAAAGGTAAAGGCCATAAGAGATTTCCCAGAACCCAAGACAATATTCGAGGTGAGTTTATTTTTGGGCCTCGCGAATTATTAGAGATGTTTCATTAAAGATTTCGCTGCAATAGCAAAACTCATCTCGGAAACATTAAAACAAAAGACTGCTTTTCAGAAATTGTGTAACATAATAGCTTCTGAAGACGTCATGCTCAGATAACCAGATTATAAGAAGCCATTTGATCTTACGGCAGATGCTTCAGCCTAAGGTATAGGTTCTTTATTGGCTCAAGAGGGTCGTCTGATTACAATGATCTCAAGGGCATTGAAGGACTGCGAGGTTAATTACGCGACTAACGAGCGCGAATTATTGGCCATTATATGGGCCCTCAGCAAATTGCGGCACTATCTGTATGGGATTAACCTTTGTCGTGTCGGAATCCAATCCTAACGCTAAGATAAAAAGATAAAAAGCGCGCATAGATAAATCTAACGCGCGGATCTTCTTTAAACCAGGCAAAGAAAATCTGGTTGCTACATGTAGATATCTTCTCTACGGATAAGAAATTTTTCCTCACCTGCATTGACAAATACTCCAAGTTTGCTGTAGTACAGCCTATTCAATCAAGAACCATAGAAGATCTGAAGCCAGCTTTCCTTCAACTAATGAGTTTCTTCCCAAAAATAAAGGCGATCTATTGTGATAATGAACCATCATTGAACTCACACACGATCTCCTCCATGCTGGCCAACCATTTCGGAGTCAGCATTTCAAACGCGCCACCCCTACACAGTAGCTCTAATGGGCAAATTGAACGTTTCCATAGCACATTGCTGGAACTAGCCAGGTGTCTAAAAATAGAAAGAGGCATAAGCGACACTCTAGAGGTCATTTTCCTAGCTTCGGCTGAGTACAACAGGTCAATTCACTCGGTCATCAATAAAAGACCAGTTGAAATTTTTCAGGCGCACCCAGACATACCGCAAGAAGAGATCCAGGGTAGAATAGAAAACGCCCAGATCGCGCTCAGATCCAGAGAAACTTTTTCTCGGCAAAACAGGGTCTTTTAAGTGGGAGAGTAGGTTTTGGTAAAGTCGAATAGGAGACTTGGAAACAAGCTCACACCCTTGTGTGAAGGGAGGGTTGTAGAAGCAGACCTGGGATTCATCCTTGCAAACAAAAAATAAGTAATATTCTTCTTCGAAGGTTCAGGACCAAATCAATCAGTTGACCAATACTGTTAATAGGATTCTTAAAGCAGCCAAGAGCTCACCAATTGACTTTGGTCACCTGTATGAGACACTGCTAGCAAGAAACAGAATGCTTATGATGGAATTGCACAATTTATTGCTCGCCGTATCGCTTGCAAAGATCGGCATTGTTAACCCAAACATTTTAGATCGTTAGGCCTTGGGCTAATATATGCTTTAATAGCTGCTACTATCGATCGGTTAAACCTTTCTGATGAATATATAGCTGTGTATATATGCTTGATGCCGAATGTAGTTAGAAACGCATTAAATGCTTTCGCTTTAAACCAGTGGTTCCCAAACTTATTTTGTCTACCGCCCACTTTGAGAATAAATATTTTTTTAGCGCCCCCCATATGTATGTTTGTGTGTGTACGTTCATTGGTGTCGAAGGCAAATCGTCTGCCCCATTTTCTTTCTGGATCTCTTAACGCCCCCCTTGAGACCTGCAGCGCCCACAAGGGGACGTTATCGCCCACTTTGAGAAACACTGCTCTAGATGATATTAGATAACTTATGCATCATGTGCGGAAATTGTTCCTAATAAGCTTCTTGTTGGATTCAAGTATTACAGCTAGCAAAAACAGTTTACAGTTCGTTGAATCTTGTTAGTACACACACTCAAATACAGTCGTTGATAATATTAATGTTATATTTATGAATCTATGAGCCTTCCTTAACAAATAAACGTAAACACAAAAAAAAACCTTGAATTGATTTGAATATCGGAAACCCTATATTAAACTTCGCGGTTTGGACTGCTTGTTATTTTTGCAGTATGGCTCTGTAGCCACCCTTACATTGAGCTTTCTTGTGCCACATATTATCTGAAAACTCCCAAATCGATTTTACGAAATCATATCATACACCAGGAAACATTGAATTTTTATTAAGCATTCATTATGCACATAATTTTATACATATAGTTAGTTAATTCTCTCTCATTATTTCAGTTAAATATTTTATCTTTAAATTTAAGGTTCTTTTCGATACATTATTCATTCAGTTGACCAACTAGGTACTGTACATAATTCATTTAAATTCACTTAATGTATACTGACGTTAACACTGTTACGACAGCATGAGAGCAAAGTTTTCACATGTAAGTGAAAGCGTTGTCTAATCATTATTATTAATAATGACACTAATGACATAATACCTACCAAAACCAAATTAAATGTGTTTGAAAAACAAATTTAATACAATAAAAATTTCCATTGGGTATCAAATTTTTTTAAACCTTGATGGTCGTAATTGTATATTATAGCCTAATACATTTTTTGTTTTTGAATAATAATATAAATAAAAATCAATAATAAATATTTTGAATGATTTGCATGAAACAAATCCATGCCGCCAAATCTAGGCAAAAATCTAGCATAATTCCAATAATACCAAATTTACGAACTACGAGCACCTTTTATTTTTGTCCAAGTATATTTTTGGGCTTCTTGTGGTAAAACGAAAGGGTGCAGAAAACTTACTTAAAATAATCCACCTTGTACTGAAACTACAATTGTGTCTGTGCTTGTTCAGGGGCTGGGATAAATGTGAGACCTAACTCCACTTTCAACCTCATTCAACGTTTATGCATCATTCTCTGGTTTTCAACTCTGTAAGCACTGCCAAGAGTCAAATTGCATTCAAATGCTTTTGCATTTGCACTGAGAAGTAAATCCGAAAAAGCCTTAATGTTTTTTTGTTTATTATCTACTCCAAGAAGTTATATCACTTTACTCGAAGCTGCAATGCGAACCAGAGGAAAGGCGTTTATTGTTGCTATAGTTGGTTGACAACTTGCGTCAAGCTGAAGGAAAAACTTGCCAGACAGTGGATGAGAGCCATGGAAGCTATGCCAAGGAAAAGACAGCAAAGAAAATAAAGATGCAGGCAGGCTGGTAATAAGGCAAGAATTGTACTAAAAACAAGTAAGAAGGCTCTAGTCGAGTAAGTTCGACTAGAAGATACCCTTAACCCTTGACCATTCAGACGGACAGACGGTCGGGCTAACAGACATACACATATGTACGTGTACTACTGGACCAATGCTTGAAGGCTTCATATCTCCGGTGTTTCTTAACCGACTTAAAAAAAAATTCACATTATTTTCATTTCATTGTTTTGTTAAAAGTTTCAATACCCATTTTTAAGTTTTCGAAATTTTAGATTTTTTTGTTATCGATTCCATGTGTATATCGTAAGCCGGAAAAGTTATCGAAAATTTGAAACAAACTTGCTATGCCTAGGGATTAGAAGAGCTCGGACAGACGGACAGAAAGACATGGCTAAATCGACTCGACTGTTGATGCTGATCAATAATATATTACATACTTTTGCACAAAACCATTATACCCTTTTTTTTATCCATTTCATGGGTTAAGGGTATAAAAATACAGCTGGGTAGACGGATAGTCATAGGCCACGAAGTCTGTTAGCTAGTTGAACTGTGCGTGTAGTGTTTTGTGATGCGGACACCTTAAGCTTTGCTATTATATAAAAACTTTGCATCTTCTTTCTTTTTATTTATTAATGCATTATTTAATTTGAAAAATTTTGCTTTTGTTAAGGCTTGAGAATTTAATACGCTACATCTGCTTCTACGCTCGGCGGGCCAAGGACAGCGTTTGTGGCCCCAAGACTGGCGACGGAAATTGTATATCCGATAGAAAATTATCAATTTATGGTAAAATGGGCACTGATTGCAAATGCCACGATGCGATAGAAACTGAAAAGTGTAGATTGCTAAGTTGAAAATGAATCGAAACGTAAAACAAACCACACCAAGCGATGCGAAGCGAAGAGAAGTAGTGTCGCAGCCAAGGAGACAGTCAAACAGCATCTGATAAACGGAAATGCCAGCAGAGGTTGACAATAATGAGCAAGTCAATGCCATGGACAGAACACACATAGACATATGTAATCGTGTGTATACACTGTAAAAATAAGTCCGTTGACTCCAGTGCAAATTCAATTATGAACGGATTTTTTAAACTTTTCTTTTTTTTTTGTGGCGTTAAAATGGTTGTTAATATGATAACAATTCGTTGTTAATTAAACAATTATTTGTGCTTGAGTTTGAATCATTTCTCAAGTATAAACTAAGCTGAAATAAGTTCAAGACCGTGATAAAACCAAGTATAGTATAACATACTATAGAATTGCTGACGGACGGCAGTGTGGCGGATAAGCGCTATTAATAATGGTGTCCAATATTCTCATGAATATTAGAAATATTAGGACTTAAATCTGAAACCAGCGAATGCCTTAATCACTGCAAAGTTGCCGAACATGTTTCGTACACATTAAGTTTAAAAACAAAAATTAAACCAAGAAATTGTACTAAGAACAGGTAAGAAGATTATAGTCGAGTAATCTCGACTAGAAGATACCCTTAACCCTTGACCATACAGAAGGACAGATGGTCGGACTAATACACATATGGTTGTGTAGTTCTGTACCAATACTTGATGGTTTCATATCTCCGGTGTTTCTCAACCGATTTTAATTAAATTTTTACAGAAGTTCATTATTTTGTATAGTTTCAATCCTCATTTTCAGTTTTTCGCAATTCAAGATTTTTTTGTTATCGATTCCATGTGTATATCGTAAACCTGAAAAGTTATCGAAAATTTGAAACAAACTTGTCATGCCTAGGGATTAGGAGAGCTCATATCCAATATTTGGAGTCTCTAGCTTTTGTAGTTTCTGAGATCGAAGCGTTCATACATACAGACGGACGGACGGACGGACAGACGGACGGACAAATCGACTCGGCTGTTGATGCTGATCAAGAATATATATACTTTATGGGGTCGGAGAAGCTTTCTTCTGCCTGTTACATACATTTGCACAAAACCATAATACCCTTTTTTTACCCATTTCATGGGTTAAGGGTATAAAAAGAACGTAGTAAGCATGGAACATATAACTAACTCTCAGTAATAAGCAAATATACATCACATGATATTACTGCAAATGCCATGATTAAGTTGAACTGGCGATAATGCTACTAGTTAACAGTCAAACTGCATTTATCCAACGGCATAAAAAGCTTATAAAAAGTTCACAACAAATTGTAAATAACAACATGCATTAGCTATTTGAGGTTAATAAGTTAAGCTTATAAGATAATAACAAGTAAGGACGCTATCTATAAAACGCAAAATATTATATACCGTTGAAACACAGCATACTTACCCATTAAATGGGTAAAAAGGGTATAATGCTTTTGGGCAAATATATGTAGCAGGCAGAAGAAAGCATCTCCAACCCCGTTTAGTATATAAGTTAAGTAGTGTCAACCTTACTTCATATATGAAATAGAATTAAACTGAATAATGTCAATTTTGTTTTATATAGGAAGTATAATTCGACACCCTAGTTTCAAAATTGTTTACTTGAACTAGGTCAGGTGGTCAGCAAAAGCAAAGATCAGCGACCTAAAGTCAGTAAACTCTTGCGACCAGCTGAGGTGACGAAAAGTGGCACCACATTCAGCAAAAGAGTGGCGTAACATAGCCGGCAAACACAGCACATTTGCGTGGCCGCTATGAATAAGAATGCAAGTGCCAGCATTCTTATCGTATACAAATTTGTCATATTATAGTCTTTAAGTAAGTCTAAAATAGCCTTTGAATAAACCAGGTGTACCATCAACCCATCAATTCCAAGTGTCAAACAGACAAACTTAAACTTTGTTGAAAAAATGTTCGTAATGCAATGAAACCAGCTTACACTTGACTTGAGAAAAAAGTAAATGGAACTTAAAAACGCGGATGTGAAGATAATATTTAGATGAAGTATTATGATCCAATTGATTGGATACAATTCCGACTAAATTACTAAATAGCGAACAAATGAAATTTTTTTTATTGATTTTTTTGCAACTTTCGTCCTTGCTTATGGTAAATGTTGGAATAAACTGCAACTAGTAATTTAAGACAGTTTTATTTTACTATTGTAAGTTAAACAAACCGCAAACAGATATAATTGACCGCAAGTTGAATTGCAACCATTTGCCACTTTAAAAATTAGTGAAGGCAAATAGGGAATGACGGCATCTGAACAATTTTATTAAATATTCAGGGCAAGTGCAATCAATTACAAGGGCATGTAAAGACTAAAAATGAGTTAAAAATGATCATTTGTTAAACTATTCGCAGGCATTTATTGACGAAGATTCCTTTCTTATACATTTACGTTCCGATGAGCATAATGAAAATTTTGATTGAGTAGCATACCATTTGAACCCTGAAGCTGATGTCAGAGTTGTGTAACATTGTTTGTAAGTAATTTTAACAAGTTTGCGAGACATTTGTGGTCTTTTGTGCAAATATTTGGGGCCAACATGGGATTCTCTCCGGGCCTCCTATATTATGTGATATTAATTTTGTTATACTGTTCCCTCTGTGTGTTTTTGTTTGTCTTGACTTGTTGCGGCCAAAAAGGCCAATTAACTTAAATAATTAGCAAAAGTTTCTACAGTTGCGATAAAGTTGTCCGAATTGGTTGCGGTCCGGTCGAGCTGGCATTTCAGCACTAATAGCCACAAATTTCATTGTTTTACTGATTTATTGTTTTGTAAAGGCTCATTTGCAGCAGCCCCGAAAATAAATTATAAGACAAACTCTAAATAAACAATATGTTAACATAATATTGCTTTAAAATGCATTTTGAAATAAATATAAAAAAAAAAAATAGTATAAAAAATAAAAATAAAAATGTTTATTCTGAATTGCATTATTTTGCAAAATTTCTTCTGTGATTTTGTATTTTATTACTATTGGTTAATTTTCTGATTCCTAATCTCAAAATGAAATTTATTCTCATTCTATGGCATAAAGCTGTGTTTTTATTAAAAACAAAACCATTAGTTTTATTTATATTTGTACACTTGAAAAGTGTATTACAATATTGTAATAAAAAGAGCGTCTGTACGCCCGTTCCTATGCAAACTCAATTATTGAGCTTTCGAGCTTAAACTTTGGCCAAGCTCTTCATTTTATTGCACTTAGATTATTTGTCAAAACAAAGATCGGACCACTATACCGTATAGCTGCTAGAGAAATAAAATACAAAACACAGCTGTCAGGTATTCCTCTAAGTGCTTAATTTAAAGAGTACCAACAAGTTGCAGAAAATGAATCAATAGCTCTGACGAGTGTGGACCTAAAAAAAGTAGATTGAAAATTTTTTTTGGAAATTCTGTCAGCACTATGAAAACTTTTTTTTAAGATTAATAATTATTTGGATAATCTTGCCGGTGCATCTTAAATCAAACGCAAGCAAAAGAGGTCTTTAAAAATCGGAGAAATCTTTTAAGTTAAGCATTAAGTAAATGTAACTGATCAACATTTTTTTTTTAAATCATATGATTTTTGAAAACACTGTTACACACCTAGAAATTATTTATTTACTATGGGTGGCAAGTCCTCAAAATTACGTTACAAAAATCGAAGAGAAGAAACAAAAAAAAATAATTTTATAAATACAGCACTTATTTTTCGCACTACATATTGGTTGTTTGCGTTTGGCCTGTTAGCCTCAATTTGTGTGGGTCTTAACTACGCTTTGAAATCGGACTTTGGAGAGTGTACAGATTTTGACGTGAAGTGTTATTAAAAAGGGCATTCTATTAAAATGTAAGCTATGAAATCGCTAAAAAAAATGTTGTAAGGATTATTTACATATAGATTTTTTTTTAGATATTTAAACTATGGAAAATGTCAAATGGGGTCCAAAAGATCGAAAAAAACATTTAATATACTGGATTTTGGTTTTTTGTTTCCTGAGTCTTATAATATTTTTATTTGTGTTTTTAACGGAAGGTCAATCTGAAGTTTGTACAGATTTTGAAGTCATCTGCGTTAAAGATGAAGTATTTTCTATTCGCCAAAATAAACATTTTTTTAACGCTTCACTATTGCCAGAGGCCACTTTGTAAAACTACTACCATAACGCTGTACAGCTCTTTATATTTACATATAATTAAGGGAAATAACTGATTGCTGCGTAAATGAGGAAGTGCTTATACATCCACATATTCTCAAATTAATTTACAAGCAATTTCCAAACGGGCTTGAACAATTTCTGTAAGTAATTAACTAACATTTATATAGTACTACTTTTTGTTGTTTATCGTCCACTGTAACATAACATGATATTCGATTTTTGATTGCATTGAATTTAATATAGGCACACAAAAAACTGTTGACCTACTTCCTGCATATCGAATGTTGAATGGCACCCTTTAAAATTTATTGAAGCGCTGCCTTTTATGCAGTCATCTCTTATTGAATTCGCAAAACACATTCATGAATGATCCAAAAAGTTCAGTTTACGGCTGAGTGAAAAGAACGCGAATTGAAATTATGAATATATAAATATTTTGTATGTGTATATTTCTAAAGTTTTGTATAAATACAATACTTTGCTGGCTTTTAAGTTTAATTAAGGTTTTTTGCTAAGATCCTAGTAGGGCTTATTCTATTACATATAAATTGTGTATGCGACAAAAATGTCTTGAAAAATAAATATTATTGATGAAACTACAAGTCAGTTAATCCCTGAATGCATACAATTAAGGTAAGTCTTTTAACACTGCGTATTTTAATAACTTTTGTAGTATATTATTTATATCTTGCCAATAATCACAGTAAACGCGTGGGTTACTTGTGGTCAAAACTCTTAACCAGACTCACCCTAGACTCATCACATTACAGCACCCAGAAACATACATATTCAATAAGTAAGAAATCTCTAGTCGAGAAAGCTTGACTACAATATACTCTTAACCCTTGACCTTTCACATACACTTTATTATTATCTATAGTTTCAATCGCCATTTTAAATGTTCGGAATTCAATATTTTATTGTTATCGCTGCATGTGTGTATATCGTAAACCGGCGAAGTTATCGAAAATGTTAAATAAACTTGTACTACCTAGGGATTAGGTCTTAGTGTCTGTAAGAACGCAAGTTTTCTCACCACTCGTAAATCCAAAGAATTTAAACTTTACTAATGTCCTTGTCTATGGCCGGTAGGCATCTAGGAAACTGGAAAATCGAAAACTCAAAATCGATAAATGTACATATGTCCTACATGCTTATAGCAACGAGTAGGTATATGATAGAGGTAAATTTTCATACAACGTTTTTGAGGCAAAAATTTGCTGAGATCAAAACCCACAGCACTTCGGCTGTCGAGCCGAACGCGCGCTCAGCACTCTCATTTAATTCGAGTCGAGGTTGGTTCGCGCCGCTTTGCTGTTTATATGATACGTACGTGGGTTCTGATATGTTCAATGTGGGTTCTGATATTTTCGATGTGGGTTTTCAGAACTTTACTTGAACTTGCCGCAATGTTTATGATGATGATTATTTTTTTATTACAGGTGCCTAATTTTATTTTTATTTATTTTATTCCTTTTCAAAATTAGTAATAAAATATATTGTTAAAAAATAAATTTAAATTTAATTATTAAAAAATAAATTTAATTTGTTTATAAAAAAATTTTATTTTATTATTAAAGACATTTTTATTACATTAATAAAAAAAAATGTATTTAATTATTAATAAAAAATTCAATCGGCTATTATATAAGATCCCATTATTATTTGCTGCTTGTTTGAAACACTTATTCAGTTTTGAAAGCAGCAACAACAATCAGAAATCTTTGCATCGATGCAGCAACGCAAAACAAAAGTAGTATAATGAGCAAGCTTATTAGTTACACTATCCGGGTTGCTACCCAACTCATAAATAACATTAAAAGATTTAATGCTTTTGAACAATCTGTAGCGTTATCCGAAATGTTAATTAAGTGACAATTTATGCCAATGAAATTATATAGTTTTTAAACATATGTTGACAAACTAAATATAAGAAAGTTCATTTATATTTTAAAAGGGTATCCAACTGTTTTCTGTCAGTTCATTATTTTTAATGAAACAAGCAAGCTTGCTGCGATACTGTGTGTGTATTATATGTGTGTATATTCACGGAGAAAAAGACAAATTTTCTAGGGTTTTGTAATTTTGCTCATGGCAGACGCAATGTTGTGTGCACACGCATTTAAATATTGTATGCGTATGTATATGTGAGCTTTGGCTCTGCTGGAAGCGGTCAAAGACAAAACCAAAATGATATTTGAACGCATGGACGAAAATTCAACTTGAATTGTTGTGACCTGCCTCTACAGCTATAAATTGACTTTTTAAGAGGTATCGCGTTCTAGGATTGAATATTTTTTATACATAGTTTTTATACATCTGTAGATATATGTATATAAAAAATATATATCAATTTGTACATATTAAATATTTTGTATTATATAGTCTTACATATTTTATTTTATTAATTTGTCCAAACAATTTACATTTTACATTAACAAATATACAATATCAAATTGTTATAAATAAATAAATATTGGCTCCCGATTCAATATACAATTTGTCGCATATCAGTATCTGCATTCAAGAGCCTAGAAAAAATACGAACTTCCAAGCCAGCCAAATTTCAGTTTTCTGCCAAATTTCAGCTATTTCTGGTCATACATACTCTCTTCACTTTTGATTCTATGACACCAGCAAACAATTATGTCTACGGAACTGCCATACAGATGTATAAAGAAGCACATGAACTGCAAAAGAGTATTGCCTTCTCTCGGGAAAAGTTTAACAATACCTACTTTTGTTTTCAATATCACACACACAATTTTTGCAGAGCTTTGGTAATCTATCTTTAAGTATGGTAACTTCATTAGAAAATTCACACATTACGAGGTAATTCAAAGACTTACCGTAAATCAAAATTTTATAGATGCAGATCTTTTGTAAGAGACTATAGCTTTAAAATATTCCACCAAATTATCTGGAAAAATAAATACATATATTCGTATATTCGACTTGTCATCGATTTCCCAGCACCCAGGTGGGCGCAGCTCCCCATATTGTCTGAAGAACACATAAAAATAGGATTTGCAATGTTTCAAGTCTCCTAGCTTTAAGGGCGTCAAAAAAATTTTCTTTACCTTCTGCATCAGCTTATAAAAACTCTAACTAAGCTACTATACATAGTGTTTTACTATACATAGTATTGTATTATATCGATTTTGAGTTATCGTTTTTTATAGATTACACAGAAACCTAGTGGGCGTAGCCCCCAATCTTGATTATGTGATGTTAATAAACAGTGACAGTATTTGGGACAGTACGAAACATACACATTTTTATACCCTTAACCCATGAAATGGGTAAAAAGGGTATAATGTTTTTGTGCAAATGTATGTAACAGGCAGAAGGAAGCTTCTCCGACCCCATAAAGTATATATATTCTTGATCAGCATCAACAGCCGAGTCGATTTAGCCATGTCCGTCCGTCTGTCCGTCCGTCTGTCCGTCCGTCCGTCTGTCCGTCCGTCCGTCTGTCCGTCTGTATGTATGAACGCGTCGATCTCAGAAACTACAAAAGCTAGAGACTCCAGATTTTGGATATAAACTCTCCTAATCCCTAGGCATGACAAGTTTGTTTCAAATTTTCGATAACTTTTCAGGTTTACGATATACACATGTAATCGATAACAACAAAATCTTGAATTTCAAAAAACCGAGGAAATGAGGATTGAAACTATAAGCAAAATAATGAACTTCTGTAAAAATTTCATTAAAATCGGTTGAGAAACACCGGAGATATGAAACCATCAAGTATTGGTACAGAACTACACAGCCATATGTGTATGTCTGTTAGCCCGACCGTCTGTCCGTCTGTATGGTCAAGGGTTAAGGGTATCTTCCAGTCGAGCTTACTCGACTAGAATCTTCTTACTTGTTATGATCGGGTTATGTAAAAGGTTACCCTAATTTTAGGTCAATGCTTATTTGGGACAGTTTTATTATGGACACCTGCGCGCCATAAATAAGAATTTTTGTTATATAAACTTAAATATTTTTGGTACAATCCTTTGTAAGCAGTTTAATTATATTCTGTATTTTGGGGTCATCATGCCAACAATGACTATGGGCAAACGGACTACCATTGATCAACAAAAACACATCCTGGAACACAAAAACGGATACTCACATCGGCAACTAGCTGTTTCTTCCAAGAATAATAGGTCAAAAGAAGTTCTTAAGAATAACGGATATCATACTAAGGATTAACTCCATTATTAAGATTATTTATGAAAAAAAATGTCGTACAATTGATTCTTCTTTAATAATCAACCAAATTAACTGTGCAGTTCCTATAAGATATACTAGACATTGTTTGCCTATAGCTCTTCAAGCTTGTTATTCTATCTATGCTATTCATAACCCCTTTCGCATCTTTTGTGCAACATATAATTTTTTTTCTTACTTAATACATAGTGCCACTCCAATTTGCTCTCTTAAAAAACTAGTCATGTGTCATTTGTCTACTTGTTCGCGATCTTCGTAACAGCATGCTACGCCGTGCGCCCTTCGGACGGACGGGTGGGAGGTGAGTCACTTTTTGCTAGGGTCCGCGCGTTAACAAGTCAGCTTGGTATCGTTGGGCCACTTGAATGTACTGACCGTTAGTACATCTACGTCCAATAATAAAAACAAAAGGAAATTCTAGAGAGCACGACGGAGAATCTTGTTTTTTTTTTTTTGCTGGTAAGTAGCGACACGGACCGTCCGTACACCAATTGACATGTGTTGAATAAACAGGTTATATATAAACAATTAAAAAACACAACCACACAGAAATAAAAACACATTTTAAATGTCGCAAATCATTTGGGCATAAACTGAGCAAGAAAAACCTCATTCTTCATTTTTAAAAGATATTCCCATATTTAAGGGGAAATTGAATAGTAGAAAATTTCACGTCACTTTTCAAGTTTCGTCACTTAACATAGTAAGATATAACTTACATTTTAAAAGGGTTATATTCAAAAACATTTTAAAATATATTGAGGACTTAAACTATTAAATACACATAACCAAATTGGAAATTGGAACACTTAAGTAACATTATTGTTATTTTTTTAAAATATATATTTGCCATAATTACTTGAAATTTTGAAATCAATAAAACTCTATTCAATATTATTTTGCAATTTGGAAGGTCGTATTACTCTTGATTTCGGCACATGAAATAATTTTTTGTTTCGTTGATAATGTAAATCACATTTGTTTTCATTTTATTTCCGTTAACTTAATAACTTTCGAGTTATGCCAGGCACTTCAAACAAAACACAAATCAAGCACTTTAATTTATTTTTGCTGGTTTGTGAGTACTTGTAACTTTGTTCACTTATGCTCATATTCCTGTTTGCCTTGTTTAAATGTTGATATACGATAACAGCACCCAGGGTCGGCGGGAGGTGGGTCGCTGTGTACTAGGGTCCGCGGGTGCTTGGTATCTTTGGGCCACTTAAATGTACTGACCATTAGTACATATATGTCCAATATATAAAAATCCTTTACACAAAAAAGACAAGCTGCCGTTTCCTTAAATAAAATATCAAGCATGTTGACCATGAGTTAGGTGTTTCGCAATATTGGATCAGTATTGGATCCTTTCTTCTGTTATGTTATATCTAACATTTTCAGCATGCTCTGTCTAGCTATAAAGTTGAACTCTTAACTAAAATAATGGCGTTCCTTATGTATTAGTAAAGTATCTTATTAATTTAAGCTTAATTTTGATAAGGTTAGTTTTGTAGATAAAGGAAAAAATTTTGCCATAACTTTCAATATTCAATATTGAATTCAATTGGTCTTAGTGTACTATTGCCATTAGCGCAGTATTATTTACCTGTGGATTTCAAAAGAATGATTGCGAAAAGGCTAAAATTGTATGCAGCTTGACAGAGTAAGCTCAAAGAAGTATGTAATAGCGTAGCCCGTTCTGCGTTCTGAAAATGATAAGTTATGTTACAGGCTATGAAAACAAATTGTTTGGTTTCGATTTTTGTCGTTAGGCAATGTTAAAATTCTCGTCTTCTACCAGCAAAAAACAGATTATTTGCAAAAATAAATTCACTTTCTCACCTAAAGTAAAATTGTAATTTTTCCAGCCCCATTGCTCCCAGTCCTTCTTTACTTTTGCAATTGCTCCTAAGAAAATCTTTATATATTTACACAGCGGTTTACCATAAGACTCTAGAGATAGACAAATATAGTAATAACAGATATTTTGCATTCAAAGTTGTTTTTTCTAATGTTAGCTCATTATCATATTATTTAAGTTCATCCCTTCTTTTTAATTTTAATTTATCGTAATAACACTGTTGTATTAAGAATTTGAGTTATTTAAATAAAACAAGTAAGAAGGCTCCAGTCGCGTTAGCTCGACATAACCCGCGACCGTTAATGATTTAACTGCAATCTTTTATATCCGGTGATTCTCAACCGATTTTAATAAACATTTTATAGATTTTCATTCTTTTGTTTTATTTTCAATCCACATTTTTTTTTTTCTAAATTTAAGAACTTATTGCTATTGATTCCTTGTGTATACTCTTAACCGGAAAAGTTCGCACAACTTTAAAACAAACTTGAATTGCTCAGGGATTAGTAGAGCGCAAACCCAAAATATTGAGTCTTCAGCTTTTATAGTTTCTGAGATCGATGCTTTCATATATACATGCGGAAAACAGATGGACCGACGGCCATATGGACTCAGCTGTTGATTCTGATCAGGAATATATATATTTAATGTGGTCTGAGATGCTCAAGCACATATACAACTACGGCTATTGCATCTTGCTGTGGTCAACCCAATAAAAATGTCATACACATACCGTCATACCTGCACTACATTAACTTCAGTCTTTCAAATATCCGGTGTTTCTCAACTGATTTAATAACTGATAAAAATGACCAGATTTTCACTATATAGATCATTTTTAACCCGCATTTTAAAATTTTTAATATTTAAGCTTATATTATTATCGATTACATATGTATATCGTAAGTAGAAAAGTTATTGAAAATATAAAAAAAATTTGTTCTGCTTAGGGATTGCCAAAACTCATATCCAATATCTGGAGTCTCTAGCTTTTATTGTTTCTGAGATCGGCGCGTTCATACATACAGGCAGATGGAAAAATCGACTAGGCTATTAGGGCTAGGTAAACAAAAAAAATTGCAAGTGCTATAATACCCAAACCAGGCGAAAATTCAAAAATGTTTAAACGTCAATTTGTCTTATGGTATTTCACATTTAAAAAATGAACTTTAATTTTTGTTTAAATATTGCCTTAATATAATAATTTGCCAAAAACTGAAAACATATCCACAATACGGGACTCAGCTTATTGAGAGCAAACTTAAAAAAGTAAAATATTTGGCGAATAATAGCCTTAATAACTTCTCTTAACCTATTATTCGTGGAAGATACCAGCTTCCGGGTAGTTTCTGGACCGATTTTCCTCCACTCATCCAGTAGAGCATTTTTAATATCCCTTTTTGTTGTGCTTCCGGATTTTGTTTTACAGCAGAGCCCACAAATTCTTAGTAACATTTATGTCTGGAGACCGGTGGAATAATCATGTGGAAGCAGCTCCAGATGAGCCAGGTCTGCACTATTCCTGCCTTATGCTTAGGGTCGTTGGTAAAACCGAAAAGTACTTCGGATTCCCAAATTTTGGCACATTGGAGTACATTTTTTTTTATGATATTGAGGTACATATTATTGCTCATTGTACTCTAAAAAATATCACCAAGATCCGGGCACCGTCTGACGACTAACAAGCCCATACTATTACACCTGCTCCACCGCGCTTAACTTTTGTATTTAAGTATTTGGGATTCTGCTCAGTATAGGACCAAATGGAACGTCATCCCAGTGCCTTCCGTGTTTCTTCCGTGGTTCTCGGGAATGAAAGTCTTGGTTCCGCAAAACCTGGCGAACAGTTTGCACACTATACTCTTTCCTTATTTCATCCTGAACTTGTTAATCCAGTTTTCAGATTTACCCTTGTTTTCCTGATGATCCCTCGCTCATCCTCTTGTTTTAATTCCATTCTGCCCTTGTCCCCCATCCGGTTTTCGCGCATGAAGTGCCGAATAATGTGGTACACAGTTGTGGCCCCCAGATTAACCATTTTAGCTATTCGCCATTCGGTATATCTGTTTTTGAAGTGTTCCAGGACAAGTTTTCGTTGATTAATGGTAGTCCGTTTGCCCATGGTCCTTGTTGGCTGATTCCATCCGATATGACAGATATTCGATATATCTGAACTAACTATGAAGGATTAGTTTTTATATCAATAATCTATCCATAATATTCTAACTTAGGTAAAAAATCGGGGTTTTATGGCACGCAGGTGTTTATAATGTACCTGGTCCGAATAAGCTGAGTCTTGAAATTCGGTTACTTTTTGGTTCATTGCGGTAAAATATTGATTCTGGTGGTTAATATATGTACCTACCATGGGTTTTTGGAGTTTTTGAAAATTATTGGGAAATACGGATATGGCAGGCATTTAAACTTTTTGCTCGTCCTTACTCCCTTTAAGGTGAGGTTGACTGTATATACTTTATGGAGTGCTTCCTTCTGTCTAGTACATTCTTTTGCACGAAACCATTATACTCTTTTTAACACCTAAAAGTATAAAATTATAAATTAAATAAATATACAAAATACTTACAACTTTCTATCACTTCCGTGCAGCAATATGTGTGCTGGCTCGTTAAATTATCTGTTAATAGTTTTCAACATGAAGAAGAAAACTTCCCCATTTTCTAATTTTTTCCCAAAGCCGTTGAAATCTGTTAATGCTTTGAATGGATTGTTGGGAATAGTTATTCGCACTGTAGCCGTTTCTCCAAAAATGTTTACCTAGAAAATCGACAACATTCAATTACTTTGAATTGATTTCGGCGCAATATTTGTGTAGGAATTAATGTTGGTGCAGTCCTTGTTGTTGCTTTTGTTACTTCGTTCTTAAACCTAACTCATTTTGATGAAAAACAGGTTAAAGGTTCCATTTTTGTTTTATATTGATTGATTAGTTAATACAGCACAGAAATAATGGATTTATATAAGCATACTTAATATTATTGGAACGAAAAACAAGAAGTCGGACGATCGCTAAAAATGGAAAAATTTGACTGTTGGGTTTCTTCGGTTACTTGACCACTAACATTTTTTTGTTGATGGTCTGGCTGTAATTTAATAACTCACAATGAAGAGTCCATTATGTTGTTAAATCTCAAACAAATTGAATTCACTGGAATTAACCTGAATGTAAATTAATATTCATTTGACGAATATTCGATGTCTTCACATTAATTTTCAACAATATAACAATTAATAATACATATACAAGGCTTTTAGCCATCAGGCAGCTTAAGTTGGCATTCTTAAGTGTGCCCGAAGATATTTAGTTCATGGCAACTAATTTCTATGCTTAACAGTTTATACTATTGTTAAAAATGTTAGGCAATCTTGTACTTGCTGCACTTCAGGCTATAGTTTCGTAAATAATACCACACAAACTTTTACAAGCAAAGGAGTTGATACGAAAGCACTTAAAATGTTTTTCTCATATTTCGATTATGTACAAAACGATGCAAATTTTTTCCTGTTGATGCTGATCAAGAATATATATACTTTATGGGGTCGGAGAAGCTTCCTTCTCCCTGTTACATACTTTTGCACAAAACCATTATACCCTTTTTTTTACACATTTCATGGGTTAAGGGTATAAAAAACGCATTTAGTTTAAGCGGTAACCAAAAAATGTTTGATTTACAGTCGAATTAACTGCACATGAAATAAGTTTTGGCATGGCGCAAGGGCTAACGCACCCGCTTAGTAAAAAGAGGTCTTACATTCGATTCCTGGCATATGAAATGATTTTTAGATAAAATCGCATGTGCAAGGCAAATACAAGAATAAGTGATGCGCAAGCAAATGCGTTATAAATTACGTCAAATTGTACTTAAATTATTTGTTAGCTGCTGCTGCCTCCGACATATTGTTTATATTAAATTTAAATTAGAAACTATTTTGCTTTTATTTCCCGCATACTTTTAATTATTTATCTAAACTATTAATAATGTTGGAAATATCATAAAGGCGATCAAGATAAAACTTACAAAATGCAAAGTACTTTCGGTGACGCAGTTGCCTTAGCTATTGTTTTAGGTTTATTTTAATACGGATCACAATAATTCTTTAAATTAAGATCCTTTATTTATTTCTGAAACTTTATCGCTTTATCTTACTGTTATATGCTAGGCTCCCATTTTTTTTTATGTATTCATTCACAGTTTTGGGTTTCCCTTAACGGACCAACTTTCTCCACTTCATTTCTACTGAGTTTCATTTCGTTACTATTTTGCGATCGCTTTATAGCCACTAAATCTAAAACAATGCATTCAATACAACTCTGAATAAAACCTACGATACATGATACCTAGGGAATATATAATGCTTTTTTCAATTGCCCCCTAAGTACGCTTTGCCGAAAAATTTCCCACTTCCATCATTGACGGTACTACGACAACTTTATTAATTGAATCCCTAACGTTCAAATCATCATACGACTTACACGTGAACAACGATTTACACTGCCTTGATCCAATGATCTTCAACTTGGAGTCCGTCTCCATGTGTCTCGACATAATGTATTTGTACTGTTTAAGAAATAAAGTCTTACTTATCTGTAATCAGTTACCAAGGTAGGGAGTGTAACGAATAATAGAACGATTTACATCTCAGCCGTTTTAATTGTTTACTTGATTATATACTGCTGCCAATTTTTATACATTCATCATAAGCATCTTTTAAGCCACCCATCGTTGATTTCCTATAGTTCATTTAGGTAGGAGGTATCAACCCATATCACATCCAAAGGGCATAGCACAGAGAAACCAAAAAGATATGCAAGACCGCAAGTCATTCAAGACAACGCTACTTATTATTTATTTATTGATATCTCTTTAATGCGTTGCATTATAAATTAGGTGTTAAGTTAAGTGTTGACGTACGGGGTTAACGGGGAATATATAAATATTCGCACTTAAGTGATCGGCGTAAGTTGTATTTAAAAATCACCCATAAGAAAATTTGTTACTTCAAATTATGCATGAGTGAAGTATTATAGCCGAAATTGTACATACGTAAGTTTTGTCAATTTTGGGGACGGATCCAAGACCAAGCTGTTGCTGTACTGTTACTGAATACTACCACTTTTCTTAAAAACGCAAAACTCGTTCTTTAACTGTTGAAGCATTTTTACCTAATACCTTTCTTGAGTCCGGAATGCCTTTTATAAAGTAATCTATCAAACTTGGTTAACTGAGCTATCTATTTTCAAAAGACTATAAAAATACCCTCTGTAATATTCATTCTGACGCATTGGCCTATTCTACAACATTCGGTGCAAATCAACCAAAGAACCTTTTTTGCTAAACTCCTGCTTCGGAGACAAAAATTTGAAAGACCATTCTGCTACTACTTGCATAGAATATATTTGGAATATATACTATATATATATATATATATAAATCAAAGAATGTCAAACTTATTTTATATATGAAATAGATTTAAGTTAAGTAATGTCAATTTTGATTTATATATGAAATTCGTCACCTTAGTTGCGAAATTGTTTACTTGAACGAATGTCAGGTAGTCAGCGAAAAGCAAAGCTCAACGACCTAAAGTCAGTAAACTCTTGCGACCAGCTGAGGTGACGAAAAGTGGCACCACATTCAGTGTCAGCATTCTTATCGTATAAAAGTTTGTCAAATTACAACCCATCAATTCGAAGTGTCTTCCTTTTAATTCCCACAAGTAACATAACTAAAGGCTTCATAGAAGTTATATAAATAAATAAGTACAATAAACTTATTAATTGGCGCCCAACTAGTGGTAATCTGAAAATTCAAAGTCAGTACCCACGCAGCTTCACCAAGAAACTCTTATTAAAATGGATTTAAAAGTCTGCAGCTGCCTCCGTTAACACAGGACGCAAAAGGAGCAGCGAATCCAGCCTCATCTTCGCAACGACGCTAAAGGGGATCAACTAGTGGTAATCTGGCAAATTCATGGTCAGTACCCACACAGCTTCACCGAGGAGCACCTATAAAAGGATTCAAAAATCTGAAGTTGCCTCCGTTAGCACAGGCGGCAAAAGGAGCAGTGAATCCAGCCTCATCTTCGCAACGACGTTAGAGGGGATCAACTAGTGGTAATCTGACAAATTCAAAGTCAGTACCCATGCGGCTTCACCAAGAAGCACTCATTAACAAGTAAGAAGACTCTAGTCGAGCTTACTCGACTTACTTGTTAATATATGATTTGGTGAACATCAATTATAAACTCTTGCTTATTTTTAACTTGATAGTTCTGTGCGCTTTTTAATCGCGACAAAGTCAATGTATCAGCAGTCGACCAAGAAGAAAAGCTGGCGTTTCTTTTTCCAATAGGACCGCCACATTTTATCGAAAAAACTCAGAACGTAATTTTTCAAACTATGCATTAAACTTCCAAAAGATATTAAGATTAAAAATTTAATTAGGCTTATAATATAACTCCCACATATATACTTTCATGGATTTAGTGTATATTAAGAAATATGGTAATAATAAGAAAGAGTATTAAGATGCACTTCATATACACTCGGTAAAAGTCAGTAGATACGTAGCACAATAGAATTGATAACGACAAGAACTCCAAGTAGCAAGGGTAGCAGTAAGATTTCTAATAAGATTTTCACTCATCAGCTTCTAAAACAGTTTACAACAGTTTTTGAATAACAATCAGTATTTATGAAAAATTTTGGCATAATGCAATTAACGGGGTTTTTTTTAATTAGTTTTTATTTACTCAGAATAAGATTTAAACAATATGTGTGTTGTATTGAATGAAACAAAATTAAGTCTAAATATTTAAACCAATTTATATTTTGAATTGGCAAGTAATTCATTCCTGCACACATTAATATTAATCAATCTACAATAACCAACCAATTTCATGCAATTGGGCAATACGTAAACATAGCAGCGATTCCAAACAATACCAAACTAGAGCAAAAAAAAAGACTATACAATATGGCGTATGCCCAATTCAAATATACAAGGCAGACTGCTTCATAAATAAATACCTTTTTAAATGTACATTGCACCGTATGAACTGGTTCGTCATGTGACTAAGCCTTAGTTTTAATCTGTGCATGTTTTTGTGTTTAAATTAAATTAAACTTTAATGTGCTCTTATGGCATTTAGATAAGTCATTATAGGTGCACAAATTTACGTGGAGCACGATTTAAAAATGGTTTTGGGCGTGCAGCACAAAAACAACAGAAAACAAGTAAGAAGGCTCTAGTCGAGTAAGCTCGACTAGAAGATACCCTTAACCCTTGATCATACAGACGGATAGACGGTCGGGCTGACAGACACACTCATATACCGCTGTACCAATGCTTGATGGTTCCATATCTCCGGTGTTTCTTAACCGATTTTAATGCAATTTTTACAGAAATTCATTATTTTGCTTATAGTTTCAATCCTCATTTTCATTTTTTTTAAATTCATGAATTTTTTGTTATCGATTACATTTTTGTTGTACATCCAAGCCCACTAATAACTTACTTACACTAAGCGAGCAGGCTATAATATTTCGCACTTTGATTCCATCCTATTTGTACTATTTTTTTTTTAAATTTTAATTATATATCTGACCTGTTTTAGCAATCATGTGACTGAATTGTGAATGAAAAATTACGAATAATACTTGATTTAGGGTATCCGAGATGCTTACATGAAAATTTTCATTTTAAAATGTAGCATGGATAATATATGACTAACTTAATATGATCGACTTTAAAATGCTTATTTCTATTATGTTTTTTTTAGTGTTACCGAAGGTAACACTCAACGACTCAAATAAAAATCAGACGCATTTAAAATTCATTCATTGTAGCAACCGCTTTTTTGTTATTTCTCCGCTCTGTTCCGTTGCAGCTGAAGTGCCACATGTGATTTTCATTTTTATTTCCGGCAATTAGCACTCGAATTGAGAGTGCAAACAAATTCTTAACGCCAGGCACTGAAGTGTGCTATAGTCGAAATCCATTCAAATGATGAATTCAAACTGCGTTCTTTACTTTATCAAAGGGTTAATGTAAACAATTTTATTGTTTTTATTAAATACGCAAAAAAAAATGGAATAACACTTAATTTTTATATGTATAGAAACTTTGACATAACATTAATTATCTCTCTCATTAAGAAACTCAGAGTAAATAGGATATTCGAACTTACTGAAAATAAATTGCACTATATAAATAGTATGCACCAACAGCACTTAGTGGACACAAAAGCAATCTCATGAAATTGTATAAAAATTTAAAGTTTTATTCTGCATTTGCATTGGAAGTTGACACTTTGTTGTTGCCTCGCCGCTAACTGTCAGAGTTTTTGCAAACGACCTGACCGAATTTTTGTTTTCGTTGTGGTCTGTAGCTGTTTCGACACCGTTATTCGTTCGCATCAGAAAAAGTTCGTGCATTTGTAGGCCGTTTAGTTTACCAATCTTTTGTTTAATACAAATACACTAGACTGAGAATCGCATAGCAGCTGGAGGATGCGCTGTTCTCGTCCGGAGCAATCTCGTACATTTTCCTCAGACAACTTCAGTAAGCCGAGCTAACCAGTTTGCATGCGTAAAAGTCTCCACTCGCTCCGGGGATATCAACTTTGGAGCTATTTACAGCAGACCGAACGAGAGAACGACAACTGAAGAGTTCAATGCCATCCTCAACTCTGGAGGAAGCAAATACCTGATAGGTGGAGACTGGAACGCGCACCATTGGTTATGGGGTGGAGAAAGCAGCAATGCACGAGGCCACCAAATTGCCGAGTGCATGCTACAACGACCAGCAAAAGTTCTTGCCACTGGGTCACCTACAAGATACCCCAACGGAGCAAGAGGCTGCCCTTCCTGCATAGACTTCGCCATCTATCAAGGAATTCCTGACCAGCTGCTTTCCATTGCAAGCGACTGGGACCTCCCTAGTGACCATCTTGCTCTGATAGTCACGCTTCAAAGCACGGCAAGAATAATATGTGGTACACCCAGGCTTATCAATGCCCGCACGGATGTTGATGGGTTCCAGAGAAGACTAAATGAAAGCATCCACCTCAACATGGAAATCCAATCTGGATTGGACGTCGAGGATGCTATTGATTTACTCAGCGCTAGAATTCGATCGGCCGCAATCGAATCAACCCCTCCCCCCGTAAGCTGGCGACAAAACACTCCTGGAAACACACTTCCATTAAAGATAGCTAATTTGCTCAGATACAAGAGAAGATGCAGGCATAGATATGAGAGGGAGCTAAAAGAGGCACTTCGAAGGTGGAGAAGTGAATCTATCACCAGGCGACTCGAGAGTATGGACTGCACCCGAGTAGCGCGCCACACGTAACCTTAAGCGTCAACCCTGGAGAACTGTGCCGCTCCGGCTCAGTGACAACAGGCACTGTCATTCGGACGACGAACAAGCTGAAGCCTTTGCTAATCACCTGGAAGAACGCTTCACACCGTTGCACTTAGCTGACCCGGTTGACCTCGATTGGTGCAGTTGAACAGGTCCACAGGGTGGTTAACCATATACTGAAGGCATATGAAGACAAGGACTACTGCTACGGTGTTTTTGTTGACGTTAAACAGGCTTTTGATCGCGTATGGATCAGGGGACTACAGCAAAAAATAAAAACGAGCCTTCCTTCCCCATACTTTTCCCTGCTGCAGTCCTATCTTACGGACAGAAGTTTTGAAGTGAAGGTGAGGGCAGCACTCTCATCTACGCGAACAATGAGGGTAGGCGTCCCACAAGGTAGTGTACTGGGTCCCTTCCTATACAACTTGTATACGGCGGACATCCCCACCCCCGACGACCTCGATGAGCCTGCACTACCGGCTAAATACCTCATTGCCACATATGCAGACGATGTGGCAGTAATTCACTCAGCACATTGCGAATACGAGGCGGCCGATGGAGCACAGGAGTACATCCACCTGCTTGAGAGCTGGGCTCGCAGGTGGAATATTAAACTCAACGCCTCAAAGACCCAGGCGGTTAATTTTACCCTGAGGCGTAGAGAAGCCCCAGCAATATGGCTAGATGGAAGTCCCCTGCATCCTGGCAAACATGCGAGCTACTTAGGGATCACGCTGGACAAAAGCCTATGCTTTCGCGCCCACATTACTGGGCTCCTCAAACGCTGTCGCCACAAGCTGGCAAAACTAAACTGGATGCTGAATCCTAAAAGTACACTGCCGCTGCGCTGCAAACGGACAATATATAACGCCGTGGTTACCCCGACTTGGAGATATGGAATCCAGATCTGGGGTAATGTGTCACGGACGAGCCGAAGGCGTATTCAGACTCTCCAGAACTTGGCCTTGCGCCACATGACTGGAGCGGGCTGGTACGTCAGAAACTCGACCCTGCACTAGGACCTCAGAGTGGAGACCATAGACAATCAGGTTGAGGCTTACTCCATCAGATATAATGCACGTTTGCAGCGACACCGGAGCCGGCTGGCCAGTGAGCTTGCGGGTAGACGAGTAATCAGAAGATTAAAACGTAGAAGCTTCAATGACCTCCTCTCGTAAAGGAGGCAAACAGATTCAAGGAAGAGTACAGCTGAGACGCCTGGAGGCAACCAGCCTGGAGATTTACTAACGTATGAATAAATGCTGCTAAAAAAATGTTTGAATTTTTGCTTCGTTACAATAAAAAAAAAAAAAGAGAAATCACAAGGTTCGTCGTGCTTGCTGATCTTCTGATAATATGGATGATTATATTTATACGCGATTCAAAGAGTTGATCTGGCAAACGGCCAATGTCAAACATTTTCAAATTATATTAGCTATTTTCGAAAGTTCTATCTTCATATATAACAACAGAAGATAATTTTTTCGTCGACGCAAGTAAACAGGCTTTACGGCAGTATCGCGTTGGCGCATCATATGTAGCGACAATATTGAAACTTCCTTTTTAACAGGCAAGACTTAATGTGCTCCCCTTAAGTAATGGTCAGTTCCAGTGCTCGAGCTATGATCAGCAGCTTTAGGAACTTGAATAAGAACCTTAATAGCTGACAGCCGTTACAGTGCCGATGAAAGAGTTTTTTAATCAGACAATATAAAACGTTTGGAGCATAATTTATATCACAAATTCAAAGAAAAGTAAATGGCGCTGGGTCGCAACACTTGTAAAATAAGCTAATAAGGCCATGGGCTTGAAACAGACGGAGCTAAGAATTGCAAAAGCCTTTGTTATAATCGATTAATAATGTACGTGTACCGCTGTATTAATGCTTGATGGTTTCATATCTCCGGTGTTTCGGGACCCATTTCATTAAAAATTTGACAGAAGTTCATTATTTTGTTTATAGTTTCAATCCTCATTTTCAATTTTTATAACTTCGAATTTTTTGGTTATCGATTACATGTGTATATCGTAAACCTGTATATCTGAAAACCATTATACCCTTTTTTAACCATTTCATGGGTTAAGGGTATAAAAACTGCAGACTGTATCAACTCAGCGTGCTGCTCATATTTATACAACGTTAATGCGGCTCATTCGATCTTACTACCTACAAATGTGTATAATGTGGTTTAGTTGTTCTTATTGCTTAACTGATATTTTCTGCCAATAGGTATAATGTGGCTAAAACAATTTAATTGCCTACTCCATAAATTTAAAATTTATAGCATTATTTGCTTTGTTTGGTTTATGGGTTTCCCTATCTAAGTTGAGTACCTGCGATGACACTGCACATGCTCCAAGGATGTAAGATCCATTTTTATTCTGAATGTATATTTATACCCTTAACCCATGAAATGGGTAAAAAAAAGGGTATAATGGTTTTGTGCAAAAGTATGTAACAAGCAGAAGGAAGCTTCTCCGACCACATAAAGTATATATATTCTTTATCAGCATCAACAACCGAACCGATTTAGCCATGTCTGTCCGTCCGTCCGTCTGTCTTGAATTTCAAAAAACTGAAAATGATTGAAACTTAAGCAAAATAATGAACTTATAATGAACCTTCTTACTTGTTTTACATTAGAATGTTGTTATTTTTCATTAGCCATCAAATCAAAATGCGATTTCAATTTACAGCTTGCATTGATATCTTCTTTTATATTATTAAATAATTTGTTCAAGAAAAAAGAGCAATCCCAACGTTCTTAAACTTGACATTTGAAACCAGAAAAAACAACAATCTTACAATTTAAAAAATTTTTCAACTTTTAGATGTACTACCAGTCAGTATATTCAACTGGCCTAGCGATACCAAGCACCGGCTTGTTAACGCGTGGACGCTAGCACAAAACAACCCACCTCCCGCCCGACCGACCAAGGGGCGCACCGCGTAGCGTGCGGTTACGAAGATCGCGAACAAGTAGACAAATGACATAAGACTTGTTTTTTAAGAGAGCAAAGGAGTGGCACTATGTATTAAGTAGGAAAGACCGTTATATATTGCACATAAGATGTGGGTTATGGATAGCATAGTTAGAATAACAAGCTTAAAAAGCTATAGGTAAAAAATGTCTAGTACTTCTAATAAGAACTGAAAAGTTAATTTGGTTAATTATTAAAGAAGAATCAATTTGACCATTAGTGTTTGAGTGTTTTTTAAGGGAAGTATTCAGTACATAAACTGACTACTAAAATAGCGTCGCAACTAGCACTTGTAACTAGTTGGACTACGGAGAGGGAATCCTACGATGCGATGCGATAGGAGAATGGTGCCTCCTGTGAGGAGGCTCCTATCTCACCGTGTGCCGTGAGTAAATAGCACTGAATTGGATGGTACTAAAAGACTGACTTTATTCACGAAAAAGGTACAATATTTATAGGTAAAATTAGCTACGGTTTGTATGTTTTTATTCCCATGGTGCATTCCAGGTGCAGAGGGTTCTCGAGTTCCAGCCACTGCTCGCTTATGCCGAATAACAAGTTGCGCAACCACTGGGTTGGCTGACCGTCTGCGCATTCAGTCAGCGGAATCTGCGTAGTCAGCAAGATGTGTCGCTAAGAGTTTTTTGATCCATTATGTAGAATTCAAGGTTTATGTAGCAATGCAATGAACTCAAGGTAAATGTAGAAAGATTAAAAGATATGAGAATTTCTGAGTTTCAATGGCGGCATTAAAATTACAAATACTGACCTAAAGCAACGAGAAGGTATATTATAGAGATAAATTTTCATACAACGTTTTTGACGCGCAAAAATGCTGAGATCAGAACCCACTGCACTTCGGCTGTCGAGTCGACCGTGCGCTCTCGCACTCCCATTCAATTTTAATTTGCTTGCGATTAGATGCAGAGTGGCAACCAACGGAGAAGGTTGGTTAGCGCCGCTCTCCTGTTTATATGATTATGCATTTTACGTAAGTGGGCTCTGATATTTTCGGGGTTGGTTTTCACAACTGAACTTGCTTCAATGTTTATGACATGATTATTTTTAAAGGCTATTAATTTTATTAATTTTCAAAATTTGTAATATATATCTTACTAAATTTATTAAAAAAATAATTTATATCAAATTATTTAAAAAAAAATATTTTAATTATTAAAAATAACGTAACTTAACTAGTAATAGTAATAAATAAATGCATGCTAAATCGTCGCTCATATTGGCTCCCGATTTTAAAAATACATAAATAAATAAAATAAAACAAGCATTTCTCAATATTTTTGATACTCAAACAAACGCCTTTTCTACAGACAGAATACACACAAGCATTCATGATCTCGACTTAAATGCACTTTGAATACTCTTCCGGAGTTTACATACATTTGTATGGTATATGCATTGATAAAATTGTTTGCTATTGCCTTAAAAGAGTGCATGTAAATCAGTAATGATCGCGACGCAATTGCACTTTGAATACTCTTTCGAAGTTAATGTGCATCATTACTCATACGTATTTTAATGCAATTTTTACAAAAATTCATTATTTTGCTTATAGTTTCAATCCTCATTTTCATTTTTTTGAAATTCATGAATTTTTTGTTATCGATTACATGTGTATATCGTAAACCAGATAAGTTATCGAAAATTTGATACAAACTTGTCATGCCTAGGGATTAGGAGAGCTCGTATCCAAAATCTGGAGTATCTAGCTTTTGTAGTTGCTGAGATCGACGCGCTCATACATCCAGACAGACGGACAGACGGACAGACGGACATGGCTATATCGACTCGGCTGTTGATGCTGATCAAGAATATATATACTTTATGGGGTCGGAAATGCTTCTTTCTGCCTCTTACATACTTTTGCACAAAACCATTATACCCTTTTTACTCATTTAATTAAGAGCATAAATAGTATACTGTATACCCAGAAAAAAAACCCACACAAAAATAAATTATGAAAATTTGGTTGCTTTTATAATCCGGTTCTTAAATATTAAATGTAGTTAATTTAATAATAAAACAGCTTGATTCCACCATAAACAAAGTTTAACAGTCAATAGATTATCAAATATATTTAAATCAAAGTGCGTGAATTTTAAAATAAATAAGACATGTTGACTTTGCGTATATCAAACAACAAAAATTAAATATAAAATGATCCATATTTAATTTCAACATTAATCTTAATTTTATTCTTTAATTTACAAATTAGTATGCTCTTTATTTAAATTAAAGAGCAGGCATCTAGCTTCAGTCTTGAAACATTTTTGTTGTACATCCAAGCCCACTAATAACTTACTTACACTAAGCGAGCAGGCTATAATATTTCGCACTTTGATTCCATCCTATTTGTACTATTTTTTTTTTAAATTTTAATTATATATCTGACCTGTTTTAGCAATCATGTGACTGAATTGTGAATGAAAAATTACGAATAATACTTGATTTAGGGTATCCGAGATGCTTACATGAAAATTTTCATTTTAAAATGTAGCATGGATAATATATGACTAACTTCATATGATCGACTTTAAAATGCTTATTTCTATTATGTTTTTTTTAGTGTTACCGAAGGTAACACTCAACGACTCAAATAAAAATCAGACGCATTTAAAATTCATTCATTGTAGCAACCGCTTTTTTGTTATTTCTCCGCTCTGTTCCGTTGCAGCTGAAGTGCCACATGTGATTTTCATTTTTATTTCCGGCAATTAGCACTCGAATTGAGAGTGCAAACAAATTCTTAACGCCAGGCACTGAAGTGTGCTATAGTCGAAATCCATTCAAATGATGAATTCAAACTGCGTTCTTTACTTTATCAAAGAGTTAATGTAAACAATTTTATTGTTTTTATTAAATACGCAAAAAAAAAATGGAATAACACTTAATTTTTATGTGTATAGAAACTTTGACATAACATTAATTATCTCTCTCATTAAGAAACTCAGAGTAAATAGGATATTCGAACTTACTGAAAATAAATTTCACTATATAAATTGTATGCACCAACAGCACTTAGTGGACACAAAAGCAAACTCATGAAATTGTATAAAAATTTAAAGTTTTATTCTGCATTTTTATTGGAAGTTGACACTTTGTTGTTGCCTCGCCGCTAACTGTCAGAGTTTTTGCAAACGACCTGACCGAATTTTTGTTTTCGTTGTGGTCTGTAGCTGTTTCGACACCGTTATTCGTTCGCATCAGAAAAAGTTCGTGCATTTGTAGGCCGTTTAGTTTACCAATCTTTTGTTTAATACAAATTGCAGCATACGTATTATAAATGACATAATTTTCTTCGCCGGACATCAACAACAACTGAGTAACGGAGACGCAATTCTTTTAGCCATCCAAGAAACTAAACGAGCCATCGAAAGGTTAGCTGATATGCAGCAGCAAATGCTGAGCCTCATGACCGCGTTTCTCTCAAGATGAACCCAAATCTAAAGATACTAATCTGGAATGCCAATGGCATCACCGGAAAAGTATTAGAACTAGAAGCGCTAATACGAAAACATGATATACAGGTCATTCTTCTGTCTGAAACCAGGACGAATGGCCCAACTTTCCCAAGGATCTTTGGATTCGAGGCTTACCCTATACACTAGACTGAGAATCGCATAGCAGCTGGAGGATGCGCTGTTCTCGTCCGGAGCAATCTCGTACATTTTCCTCAGACAACTTCAGTAAGCCGAGCTAACCAGTTTGCATGCGTAAAAGTCTCCACTCGCTCCGGGGATATCAACTTTGGAGCTATTTACAGCAGACCGAACGAGAGAACGACAACTGAAGAGTTCAATGCCATCCTCAACTCTGGAGGAAGCAAATACCTGATAGGTGGAGACTGGAACGCGCACCATTGGTTATGGGGTGGAGAAAGCAGCAATGCACGAGGCCACCAAATTGCCGAGTGCATGCTACAACGACCAGCAAAAGTTCTTGCCACTGGGTCACCTACAAGATACCCCAACGGAGCAAGAGGCTGCCCTTCCTGCATAGACTTCGCCATCTATCAAGGAATTCCTGACCAGCTGCTTTCCATTGCAAGCGACTGGGACCTCCCTAGTGATCATCTTGCTCTGATAGTCACGCTTCAAAGCACGGCAAGAATAATATGTGGTACACCCAGGCTTATCAATGCCCGCACGGATGTTGATGGGTTCCAGAGAAGACTAAATGAAAGCATCCACCTCAACATGGAAATCCAATCTGGATTGGACGTCGAGGATGCTATTGATTTACTCAGCGCTAGAATTCGATCGGCCGCAATCGAATCAACCCCTCCCCCCGTAAGCTGGTGACAAAACACTCCTGGAAACACACTTCCATTAAAGATAGCTAATTTGCTCAGATACAAGAGAAGATGCAGGCATAGATATGAGAGGGAGCTAAAAGAGGCACTTCGAAGGTGGAGAAGTGAATCTATCACCAGGCGACTCGAGAGTATGGACTGCACCCGAGAAGCGGGCTACTCTCTCTGGCGCGCCACACGTAACCTTAAGCGTCAACCCTGGAGAACTGTGCCGCTCCGGCTCAGTGACAACAGGCACTGTCATTCGGACGACGAACAAGCTGAAGCCTTTGCTAATCACCTGGAAGAACGCTTCACACCGTTGCACTTAGCTGACCCGGTTGACCTCGATTGGTGCAGTTGAACAGGTCCACAGGGTGGTTAACCATATACTGAAGGCATATGAAGACAAGGACTACTGCTACGGTGTTTTTGTTGACGTTAAACAGGCTTTTGATCGCGTATGGATCAGGGGACTACAGCAAAAAATAAAAACGAGCCTTCCTTCCCCATACTTTTCCCTGCTGCAGTCCTATCTTACGGACAGAAGTTTTGAAGTGAAGGTGAGGGCAGCACTCTCATCTACGCGAACAATGAGGGTAGGCGTCCCACAAGGTAGTGTACTGGGTCCCTTCCTATACAACTTGTATACGGCGGACATCCCCACCCCCGACGACCTCGATGAGCCTGCACTACCGGCTAAATACCTCATTGCCACATATGCAGACGATGTGGCAGTAATTCACTCAGCACATTGCGAATACGAGGCGGCCGATGGAGCACAGGAGTACATCCACCTGCTTGAGAGCTGGGCTCGCAGGTGGAATATTAAACTCAACGCCTCAAAGACCCAGGCGGTTAATTTTACCCTGAGGCGTAGAGAAGCCCCAGCAATATGGCTAGATGGAAGTCCCCTGCATCCTGGCAAACATGCGAGCTACTTAGGGATCACGCTGGACAAAAGCCTATGCTTTCGCGCCCACATTACTGGGCTCCTCAAACGCTGTCGCCACAAGCTGGCAAAACTGAACTGGATGCTGAATCCTAAAAGTACACTGCCGCTGCGCTGCAAACGGACAATATATAACGCCGTGGTTACCCCGACTTGGAGATATGGAATCCAGATCTGGGGTAATGTGTCACGGACGAGCCGAAGGCGTATTCAGACTCTCCAGAACTTGGCCTTGCGCCACATGACTGGAGCGGGCTGGTACGTCAGAAACTCGACCCTGCACTAGGACCTCAGAGTGGAGACCATAGACAATCAGGTTAAGGCTTACTCCATCAGATATAATGCACGTTTGCAGCGACACCGGAGCCGGCTGGCCAGTGAGCTTGCGGGTAGACGAGTAATCAGAAGATTAAAACGTAGAAGCTTCAATGACCTCCTCTCGTAAAGGAGGCAAACAGATTCAAGGAAGAGTACAGCTGAGACGCCTGGAGGCAACCAGCCTGGAGATTTACTAACGTATGAATAAATGCTGCTAAAAAAATGTTTGAATTTTTGCTTCGTTACAATAAAAAAAAAAAAAGAGAAATCACAAGGTTCGTCGTGCTTGCTGATCTTCTGATAATATGGATGATTATATTTATACGCGATTCAAAGAGTTGATCTGGCAAATGGCCAATGTCAAACATTTTCAAATTATATTGGCTATTTTCGAAAGTTCTATCTTCATATATAACAACAGAAGATCATTTTTTCGTCGACGCAAGTAAACAGGCTTTACGGCAGTATCGCGTTGGCGCATCATATGTAGCGACAATATTGAAACTTCCTTTTTAACAGGCAAGACTTAATGTGCTCCCCTTAAGTAATGGTCAGTTCCAGTGCTCGAGCTATGATCAGCAGCTTTAGGAACTTGAATAAGAACCTTAATAGCTGACAGCCGTTACAGTGCCGATGAAAGAGTTTTTTAATCAGACAATATAAAACGTTTGGAGCATAATTTATATCACAAATTCAAAGAAAAGTAAATGGCGCTGGGTCGCAACACTTGTAAAATAAGCTAATAAGGCCATGGGCTTGAAACAGACGGAGCTAAGAATTGCAAAAGCCTTTGTTATAATCGATTAATAATGTACGTGTACCGCTGTATTAATGCTTGATGGTTTCATATCTCCGGTGTTTCGGGACCCATTTCATTAAAAATTTGACAGAAGTTCATTATTTTGTTTATAGTTTCAATCCTCATTTTCAATTTTTATAACTTCGAATTTTTTGGTTATCGATTACATGTGTATATCGTAAACCTGTATATCTGAAAACCATTATACCCTTTTTTAACCATTTCATGGGTTAAGGGTATAAAAACTGCAGACTGTATCAACTCAGCGTGCTGCTCATATTTATACAACGTTAATGCGGCTCATTCGATCTTACTACCTACAAATGTGTATAATGTGGTTTAGTTGTTCTTATTGCTAAACTGATATTTTCTGCCAATAGGTATAATGTGGCTAAAACAATTTAATTGCCTACTCCATAAATTTAAAATTTATAGCATTATTTGCTTTGTTTGGTTTATGGGTTTCCCTATCTAAGTTGAGTACCTGCGATGACACTGCACATGCTCCAAGGATGTAAGATCCATTTTTATTCTGAATGTATATTTATACCCTTAACCCATGAAATGGGTAAAAAAAGGGTATAATGGTTTTGTGCAAAAGTATGTAACAAGCAGAAGGAAGCTTCTCCGACCACATAAAGTATATATATTCTTTATCAGCATCAACAACCGAACCGATTTAGCCATGTCTGTCCGTCCGTCCGTCTGTCTTGAATTTCAAAAAACTGAAAATGATTGAAACTTAAGCAAAATAATGAACTTATAATGAACCTTCTTACTTGTTTTACATTAGAATGTTGTTATTTTTCATTAGCCATCAAATCAAAATGCGATTTCAATTTACAGCTTGCATTGATATCTTCTTTTATATTATTAAATAATTTGTTCAAGAAAAAAGAGCAATCCCAACGTTCTTAAACTTGACATTTGAAACCAGAAAAAACAACAATCTTACAATTTAAAAAATTTTTCAACTTTTAGATGTACTACCAGTCAGTATATTCAACTGGCCTAGCGATACCAAGCACCGGCTTGTTAACGCGTGGACGCTAGCACAAAACAACCCACCTCCCGCCCGACCGACCAAGGGGCGCACCGCGTAGCGTGCGGTTACGAAGATCGCGAACAAGTAGACAAATGACATAAGACTAGTTTTTTAAGAGAGCAAAGGAGTGGCACTATGTATTAAGTAGGAAAGACCGTTATATATTGCACATAAGATGTGGGTTATGGATAGCATAGTTAGAATAACAAGCTTAAAAAGCTATAGGTAAAAAATGTCTAGTACTTCTAATAAGAACTGAAAAGTTAATTTGGTTAATTATTAAAGAAGAATCAATTTGACCATTAGTGTTTGAGTGTTTTTTAAGGGAAGTATTCAGTACATAAACTGACTACTAAAATAGCGTCGCAACTAGCACTTGTAACTAGTTGGACTACGGAGAGGGAATCCTACGATGCGATGCGATAGGAGAATGGTGCCTCCTGTGAGGAGGCTCCTATCTCACCGTGTGCCGTGAGTAAATAGCACTGAATTGGATGGTACTAAAAGACTGACTTTATTCACGAAAAAGGTACAATATTTATAGGTAAAATTAGCTACGGTTTGTATGTTTTTATTCCCATGGTGCATGCCAGGTGCAGAGGGTTCTCGAGTTCCAGCCACTGCTCGCTTATGCCGAATAACAAGTTGCGCAACCACTGGGTTGGCTGACCGTCTGCGCATTCAGTCAGCGGAATCTGCGTAGTCAGCAAGATGTGTCGCTAAGAGTTTTTTGATCCATTATGTAGAATTCAAGGTTTATGTAGCAATGCAATGAACTCAAGGTAAATGTAGAAAGATTAAAAGATATGAGAATTTCTGAGTTTCAATGGCGGCATTAAAATTACAAATACTGACCTAAAGCAACGAGAAGGTATATTATAGAGATAAATTTTCATACAACGTTTTTGACGCGCAAAAATGCTGAGATCAGAACCCACTGCACTTCGGCTGTCGAGTCGACCGTGCGCTCTCGCACTCCCATTCAATTTTAATTTGCTTGCGATTAGATGCAGAGTGGCAACCAACGGAGAAGGTTGGTTAGCGCCGCTCTCCTGTTTATATGATTATGCATTTTACGTAAGTGGGCTCTGATATTTTCGGGGTTGGTTTTCACAACTGAACTTGCTTCAATGTTTATGACATGATTATTTTTAAAGGCTATTAATTTTATTAATTTTCAAAATTTGTAATATATATCTTACTAAATTTATTAAAAAAATAATTTATATCAAATTATTTAAAAAAAAATATTTTAATTATTAAAAATAACGTAACTTAACTAGTAATAGTAATAAATAAATGCATGCTAAATCGTCGCTCATATTGGCTCCCGATTTTAAAAATACATAAATAAATAAAATAAAACAAGCATTTCTCAATATTTTTGATACTCAAACAAACGCCTTTTCTACAGACAGAATACACACAAGCATTCATGATCTCGACTTAAATGCACTTTGAATACTCTTCCGGAGTTTACATACATTTGTATGGTATATGCATTGATAAAATTGTTTGCTATTGCCTTAAAAGAGTGCATGTAAATCAGTAATGATCGCGACGCAATTGCACTTTGAATACTCTTTCGAAGTTAATGTGCATCATTACTCATACGTATTGCAGTTGCGTTGACAAAATTGTTTGCTAGTGTCATAGAATCAAAAGTGAAGAGAGTATGTATGTGCAGAAATAGCAAAACTGAAATTTGGCTAGCTTGGAAGTTCGTATTTTTTCTCGTCTCTTGTCTGTAAGACTGTGTGTGTGAATGTGTGTATTCACGGAGAAAAATAAAAAATTTGCAAGGGTCCGCTGTTGTGTGCACATGCATTTAAATATTGTATGCGTACGTATATGTGCATTTCGATTCTGCTAGAAGTTATCAAAGACAAAACATATGTATGTACATACACACATGAATTCCGAAAAAGTATTTAAAGTGTTTCAACACCTATTCTAAGTTTTTATTGATTTTATTCTTATCGATACCATGTCCCAATCCCGAAATTTGAGCAAAAATTCAAAATTGGACAAACTTTTACTGCCTAGGCTTTATGGGGTCGGAGAAGATTTCTTCTGCATGTAACATACTTTTGCAAAAGCCATTGTACCATTTTTTACCCATTTCATGGGTTAAGGGTATAAAAATAAAATGAATTTAAGACTTAGAAAAAACACAAGCAAATGGATGCGTGAATCTACTGTCCTTCGCCATAAATAACATGTATTATTGTAGGTTAAATAGCAAAAAATATTAATAAATCATTAATAATTATAAACATACATAAAAAAAAGTAAGAAGACTCTAGTCGAGTAAGGTCGATTATAATATACCTTTACCTCTTGACCTTACAAATACAGTCATACTCAAAGTACTATACCAATGGTTGATAATTTAAATTCTCTCAATCATATTTGCAATGTTTCGCAACCGATTTCAATAAATATTTCAAAGCTTTTCGTTATTTTGTCTATAGTTACACGGCGCAGTTTGTGAAACTCAGGATTTTATTGGTATCGATTAATGTGTTTATCGCAAGCCGGAAAAATTCTCGAAAATTTTAAACATATACATATATACTTATGTAGTCGGAAATCCTTTTTTTTAACAAAACCAAAATCATCATTACCCATTTCATGGGTTAAAGGTGAACAAAAAAAGTTTAATAAACTAAAAATAAAAGTCAAATAACGTTATCTTAAAATTTTAAATAAAGAAACGCACATTATTATTGTATTTTTAATTTTGTTAATTATGAAGATTTGTATGGTTATAAAAATTAAATTTGTTAATTATTTTTCAAATTTTTATTGCTATTAAAATATGGAATTTAAGATGTATTACATCCTGATGACTTGGGGGCATAATAAAAAAAATATTTTCTTACATTTGGAGCCTTCTTCGCAAGATGCAATACTGAAACCCAGCCCTCTGGCTTCACTATAAGTACGTGCTTCCTTTTTATTTGTTTTTCGAATAACGAAAATATACCACAAACATAATAATACATGAAAATATTATGTTCAAATAATTTTGTCAAGTAGAAGGCTACAAATAAAATATGTAGTTTGTTACATTTTAAAAGCTTGGCAAACTTATTCATAAGTATACGAAAAATAAAATATATTTTAAAATTTTTTTTATAATAATTTAATGCAAATTTTTCTAGAGTGACTAGTAAGAAACACAAACGCTTAATACTTGACAAATGAATATTAGTTTGACAAAGTTTATTATAATTATGGCAACTGATAACACAAAATTTATACCATCTTGGCTCATTCTACATTCAGTCACCAGATACATAGAATAGAAAGAAGTAAAGGAAGTCTGGGATATTTATCAACCAGCCGCAGACCAGCAATTTGTTACTTGATGTTAACCGTTAGTTGGTTACTTAGTTGTCTGCTTGTTGTGTTAAAAAACAGCGAGTGTGCGTACGAGAACGAGTCTTCAGCTGATTAATGATGGCACTCGTGGACCCTCAAGGACCTTAGTGTGCCCTGTTCTGGTCTGGTTAGCTTGGTGTGTTTTGGACTGGTCTGAACTGCAAACATAATATATAAAAGACAAGCGAAAATTAGCAATCAAATGCTATCGAGTTTTATAGTATTCAAGTAATAGCGCAGAATCCAAATAACCCACAAGAAAACCAAAATTAAAACTGTCTGCCTTAATTTAAGATACAAGCGCTTAAAGCTATAAGGCTTTACACGTTTGTAGTCATTTAATTCAAGCTCTTAAACAGCAGTCGTGGTCATCAAAATGATAGTATTGCGCCAAAGGATTTTACACACTTACATCACTTATCTTCTTTTTCGTCTGCTGCATCTTCTTTTACTTTATTTTAGTTCTAGCAGCTTACATGCACAAGCAAATATTTTTCTTGTTATACCCTTAATCCATGAAATAAGTAAAAAAAGACATAATGGTTTTGTGACAAGTATCTAACAGGCAGAAGAAAGCTTCTCCGACCCCATAAAGCCTAGGCAGTAAAAGTTTGTCCAATTTTTAATTTTTGTTCAAATTTTGGGATTGGGGCATGGTATCGGTAAGAATAAAATCAATAAACACTTAGAAAAGGTATTGAAACAGTAAGCTCGACTAACGGACACACACATACTTCTGTTCCAATGCTTGTTGGTTTCATATCTCCGGTGTTTCTTAGCCGATTTTAAGAAAAATTTCAAAGAAGTTTATTATTTATAGTTTTAATCCTCATTTTCAACTTTTTGAAATTCAGGATTTTTTGGGTATCAATTACATGTGTATACCGTAAACCTGAAAAGTGGTCGAAGATTTGAAACAATCTTGCTATGCCTAGAGATTAGGAGAGTTCATATCCAAAATCTGGAGACTCTAGGTCTTGTAGTTCCTGCGATCGACGCGTTCATACATACGGACGGACGAACAGACAGACAAACGGACAGACAGACGGACATGGCTAATTCGACTCGGCTGTTGATACTGATCAAGAATATATATACTTTATGGGATCGGAGAAGCTTTCTTCTGCCTGTTACATACTTTTGCACAAAACCATTATAACCTTTTTTTTATCCATTTCATAGGTTAAGGGTATAAAAATAACTGTACTGTGGGGCTCTGTGGCACGGATCATGAGTTGGTAACGGAATAATATTTACCCAACGTGATTTTGTTTACCTATATTATTAAATACAACTGCGTGCACAGCCACCTCGAGACTTGTGATTCGATTTTTGCCCGCGATGTTTGCCCACTTTATACCCAAAAATAATCAGATGCGCACAGCTTTTTTAACTGTTTGTATTTCGTTATTAGTTTTCTCAGTATATTTTTCTTTCTACAAATTTTGCTCTTTTACTTTTATTTCTCATTGTACTTTTTCTTACTTTGATGAACCAGAGTTATTCCGCTAGAAACTAGTATGTCAGTAACAGTAAGTATTTTAATAAATACTGTCTTAATAAACTGACAGACATGGCTAAATCGACGCGACTGTTGATGCTGATCAAGAATTTATATACTTTATGGGGTCGGAGACGTTTCCTTCTGCCTGTTACATACTTTTGCACAAAACCATTATACATATATCTGTTAGTGCGTCCGTCTGTATGGTCAAGGGTTAAGGGTATCTTCTAGTCGAGCTTACTCGACTAGAGCCTTTTTACTTGTTTTACTTTTGTGCTTTGGAAAGAGTGGTTAAAATATAAGAAAGAAATAAAATACCACATTGAATTTGAAAAGAGAAAACAAATGGTTTCATATCTCCGGTGTTTCTTAACCGATTTTAATAAAAATTAATAATAGTTTCAATCCCCATTTTCAAGCTTTCGAAATTCAAGATTTTTTTGTTATCGATTACATGTGTATATCGTAGAACTGAAAAGGTTTCGAAAATTTGAAACAAACTTGCTATGCCTAGGGATTAGGAGAGCTCATATCCAAAATCTGGAGGCTCTAGCTTTTGTAGTTCCTGAGATCGACGCTTTCATGAGTATAAAAATACTCACTTGAAAATAATATAATACTTAATGTTTGATTTTTTGTCTGTAACAAAAAAAATAGCTGGATGGTGCTATTTTTTATACCCTTAACCCATGAAATGCGTAAAAAAGGGTATTATGGTTGTGTGCAAAAGTATGTAACAGACAGAAGGAAGCGTCTCCGACCCCATAAAGTATATATATTCTTGATCAGCATCAACAGCCAAGTCGATTTAGCCATGTCTGTCTGTCTGTCTGTCTGTCTGTCCGTCTGTCCGTCTGTCCGTCCTTCTGACCGTCCGTCCGTCTGTCCGTCCGTCGGTATGTATGAACTCGTCGATCTCAGAGACCGTGGGAGCTAGAGACTTCAGATTTGGGACATAAGTTCGCCTAGGCCCTAGGCAGAACAAGTTTGTTTCAAATTATCAACAGCTCTTTTCGTTTCCGATATACACATGTAACCGATAACTATAAAATCTTGAATTTCAAAAATTTGAAAATGAGGATTGAAACTATTAAACATATAATGAACTTCTTTGAAATTATTATTAAAATCGGTTAAGAAACAGCGGAGATATTAAATCATCAAGCATTGGCAAATGTACATATGTGCATGGCTGTAGGCCGACCGTCTGTCCGTCTGTCCGTCTGAATGGTCAAGCGTTAAGGGTATTCGAGTAAGCTCGACTGGAGTCTTCTTACTTGTTTACTATATGTAAATGACAAAAGTTGTGGGTTGACAACAACTATTGGCTGGATATGATTAAGCAACTTGTATAATTTATTTACATGAATTTTATTGTTAATATAAATGTTTTATTTACGCTTTTTTGTGCGACTGTTTGATTTATGAGCGCCTTAAAATACGCAATAGCATGCAAATTAATAAAGCAAAGCTCTTAAAACTTTAATCCTTTATGCACATATGCTGCGAATATTTATTATTTAGTGACAAACTCACCTGACCTTTTTACCAAGCAGCGCCCTCAGGCAGGCAGCTTCCCCTCTCCTTAAATAAATTGTTTACGGTTGGCTTTTGGAGCACATTTTAAATTTATGCACATTTCATAGCAATAATTATGCGCTTTTGAGTTGTTATTGTTTGTGCTGTTGTTGTTTATTGTTCACATTAATAAACGAGCAATTAATAAAATTGCAAACGTGCCGTTACATAATTAATTATTTGCAATCATTATGAAAGCTCTTAAAGTTAAGCAAATATTAAATTTAGATAGCGCCACACGCAAAAAAAAAAACGAGTGCTTAAAATTATAATTTACCATACAATAAGACCTTGTCCCTAGAGCAAAGACTATCCAACCTGGCTAACCAATCCGTCAAGCGGCATCCGCAGCCCAGTTAATTAAATCTTTTGAATGAGAACTTGAATAAGTAATAAAGCACTTGGCCTGCAAATTAAACAAAAATTCAAACCTGGCCAACTGATGATGGGCCAAGCGGGTGGGTACTTCAAATCGCCTCGCTGACTGGTAGAATCTAGCTATTTGCAAATTGTTTTGTGCAATGTATGTCATGGTGCCTATCCCTATGAACGCAACTTTTTTCGACACCCTTACAGATAGCGCGTTGTGTTCGTCACACAAAGCTTTAAAATTTGAGAGATTTTACCACTGGGGAGTTTAAAAAACGGTAACAAGTATGTGAAACCCGATTTAACGCACATAAATGTTAATCAAAAGTTTGTATGCTATTCTACACCTATCGGCCTAGCTCCTTTTCAAAATCGCGAATGCCTGTATCTTCCAAAGTTATCGACCTAGAGTCACCAAGTTTGGTCGGAAAATTGCTAATAACCTCCCTCAAAAATATACATTTTCTACCCCTATAAATATTACACATGCTGGGATTAATAATATACAGACCCAAGAAGTTGAAAAACTTGATATAAATTTGTCAAGCAACCTATGGAGTAATATGTTATGGACATGTTCGATTGAAGCTGTTATTTTTGAATTTAATGGGAGTTCACAGAAATCCCTTCGCATATTATAAAATTTCGTATAAAAATAATAAACTTTCATTTAATTTCCAGCATTCAAATTATAGCTCTAACGTTCTCCGCATACAATGGGAATTTTTCTTTGGGTGTACGTTTCATATTTAAAGCTGGCATGAAGAACATCGTAAATAAGTGACTCGTACATAAATATGAAACAATTAATCACAATAGATTGAGAAACCTATCCTTGCCGTATATCTCAGGTCAACCGCATTGTCAGTGCACTGCAGTGTTGCAAGCTCAATCAAAATATGCACAACTTGTATAATGAAAATTTTGATTTAAGCTTGTCAGACAAGCCATATCATCAGGCTTGGCAATGGCAGGTCAGTTTGTCAGCTTACTTAATAAATAATGTTATTCCACTTGGACAGGAGAGGATCTACCTAGGTACAAATTTCTATTGCAAGCAATTTTAAAGTACTGCGATGTACGTTTCTCAACAACAAGCTTATCAGTTTTAACGCAGTGGCCAATAGCTGTCAAGGTACAGAAAGAAGAACCACATTAGGAAATAAAACTGCTTTAATCGATAATAACACGAACAATTTTTCGCAGCGCGCGGAATGAGTCATCCGCTCAGTGAACGAAAGGTGTCAGGTTCGATTCCCAGCAAACACAAGATTATTTTTTCAATTCTGTAAAAGAAACAAAGTAATTATACCCTTAACCCACGAAATGGGTAAGAAAAATGGTATAATGGTTTCGTGCAAAAGTATGTAACAGGTAGAAGGACGCTTCTCCGACCCCATAAAGTAAATATATTCTTGATCATCATCAACAGCCGAGTCGATTTAGCCATGTCCGTCTGTCTGTCTGTCCGTATGTATGAACGCGTCGATCTCAGGAACTCCAAAACTAGAGATTCCAGATCTTTGATATGAGCTCTCCTAATCCCTAGGCATAGCAAGATTGTTCCAAATTATCGATAAATTTTCAGGTTTACAATACACATATGTAATCGTAAAATTCTTGAATTTTAAGAATTTGAAAATGAGAATTGAAACTACATGTACATATCTATTTTTATACCCTTATCCCATGAAATGGGTAAAAAAAGGATATAATGTTTTTGTGCAAATGTATGTAACAGGCAGAACAAAGTTTCTCCGACCCCATAAAGTATATATATTCTTGATCAGCATCAACAGTCGAGTCGATTTAGCCATGTCCGTCTGTCTGGATGTATGAGCGCGTCGATCTCAGCAACTACAAAAGCTAGATACTCCAGATTTTGGATATGAGCTCTCCTAATCCCTAGGCATGACAAGTTTGTTTCAAATTTTCGATAACTTATCTGGTTTACGATATAAACATGTAATCGATAACAAAAAAATCTTGAATTTAAAAAAACTGAAAATGAGGATTGAAACTATAAGCAAAATAATGAATTTCTGTAAAAATTTAATTAAAATCGGTTAAGAAACACCGGAGATATGAAACCATCAAGCATTGGTACAGCGGTATATGAGTGTGTCTGTCAGCCCGACCGTCTATCCGTCTGTACGATCAAGGGTTAAGGGTATCTTCTAGTCGAGCTTACTCGACTAGAGCCTTCTTACTTGTTAATATATTATTTTGTATATTATTTGACAAATCTTACAATAAAGTTCGTCGATTGGTTAGGGGCGGCTGGGGTGGCGGTGTCATTTATTTTGATGATATCTTAGGCAGAAATCACTAGCTTTCTTCCCACCAAATTTGGTGACTTTAGCTGTTAAAATGTGGGAAATATGTGTGGATTATCGATATGCATATCCCTCCATATGTCTCATGCATTGCATTGCAACAAGATATTTGAAAAGTTTCAAGTCTAATGTTTTACGGGTATCGCACAAAGTTGCGTTCGTACAGACTGACCGACATTGTACAAATATACTCTTTACCTTCGTTATCAGAGTTTAATAAAACAAAACGCCAAAAAAACTATTAAAATATGGTTAGTTAATAATAAAAAGCCGAATTTGCTTCTAGGAAAAAGTTGATCTGCAAAACAATAAGTGTCCTTTCAGGACTGCACCAACTCAAAAACATATCCTAACTATTCGTGTGAAAACCAAAATAGTTTTCTGATATTTCTTAGGACATAATTCAAAAACCATTTTCATTAAGCACAACTTGCATTTTAAAGAAAAATGCAGTGCGCTGAGCTATAATTTTTTTCGCGCTTTTTCCAAACACTCAAAAGTTTTAAAAATATTACAATTATTGTAACAATAAAAATTTACACACCAAACGAAAGGTTAGGGCAAAAATTCTGATTCAGTATATTTAAAGAGTAATTGACAAGTTATATATGTAAAAAAAACGTTTCATATTTATTTCCATACATAATTTTCGTGTAATGTTATAAATAAATATTTTCGAATGGTTTCATTAACAACCAATATGAGCTATGTAAAAAAACACTTTATTATTGTAAGGCAGTGTAAATATATGTAACGGCTTCGCAATTGTTTTAAGTAGCTTCGTTGACAGAGGAGAGCCCATTCGGTTTTGTTGCAAGTTGAACACGGAGTCATGCATGCGACAGTGAAACCCCAATGCTGTCTATCAAAGTTAAAACAAGTTTGTAAAGCTAGTCAGAAAATAAAGCTTGAGTCGCATCAGATGAACAAATATATGTAATACATACATACTAGTGTACGTAATCGTATCGTATGTTTATCTTGCACAAACATACACATGAACAGTTATTTGCTTACACATATAAAAATAAGTAAGAAGGCACTAGTCGAGTAAGCTCGACTAGAAGCTACCCTTAACCCTTGACCACACAGACGGACAGACGGTCGGGCTGTGTACTTCTGTACCAATGCTTGATGGTTTCATATCTCCGGTGTTTCTTAACCGATTTTGATAAAAACAACTTTACAGATGTGCATTATTTTTCTTAAAGTTTCAATCCTCATTTTCAATTTTTTGGAAATTCAAGATTTTTTTGTCATTGATTACGTATGAATATCGTAAACCTGAAAAGTTATCACAAAAATTGAAACAAACTTGTCATGCCTAGGGATTAGGAGAGCTCATATCCAAAATTTGGAGTCTCTAGCTTTTGTAGTTTCTGAGATCGACCCGTTCATACATACGGACGGACGAACGGACGGCCAAACGGACATGGCTAAATTGACTCGGCTGTTGATGGTGATCAAGAATATATACACTTCATGGGGTTGGAGAAGCTTCCTTCTGCATGTTACATACTTTTGCACAAAACCATTATACCCTTTTTTACCCATTTCAGGGGTTAAGGGTATAAAAACGCAGACAACACTCTAGAGGAACGACTGGAAAAGTGGAAAAGAAACGAGATGCTAACAACAACAACTACTTACGTGCTCGCATGCAAATAACGCTCAGAAGACGCCACAAAGTATGTTGTGGAATATTTTAAATTGTTAGCAGCAAGGAATTTTAATATCAAAAACATTGCCACTAAGCTCGAAGTGCTTAACCACACTAAGAGTGGGAGTAAGAGATAGAGAGAAAGAGACGGATACAGGGCACTGGCAGACATGTGCGAAGCTTGTAATCAATTTTTAATCAAAGTTCCTGTGCATATCCAACATCTAATACACAAAAGTAAAAAAAAAACCATACCTCTCTTTCTCTCTCTAAGATATCTAATTCTTTATGAACTTCACCACTCTTGCGAGTAAGCCGTAATATAAATTTAACTTGAACTTGGTAAAAGCCCTATTCGAATCATCACATAAAATAAGACAAGGTCAAATGCTAATTCACAATTTTTAAAGTTATATTGAAGCGAACCATTTGCGGAACTCATGCGTATTCTGCTTATGCCAAAGTATTTTGCCAAAAAAAACATCAAAAGCTGCTGCCAAACTGAAATAGTTATTTATTAAAGCGTAAATCCAAAGGCCAAACACAACAAATAACTCAAAGTGATTCCCTTCCAAACTAATCTAATTAGACAGCCACTGGAGCGGCACATAAGCAAACAACTCATTTTTCTCGTAAAAACTTTTCGCCGCTTGTTGGCCAATTTATGTTGTTCTGGTTTATTTGAAGCTAAATTAACAGGACAGCTAAATATATTTATTTCGTTGCAGCAACGAAATACGTGACAATTTCAACGAGTTTAAAAAAAGAGGACATTTAAGGAGCAGCAGGTATGCTGACCTTACTCGTAATTCCAAATTGATGAATGTTCATATTCAATGCCAAGCCCGCAATTATTAATGACTATTCTCTAGGGTGCAAGAGCTCAACACTTGCTATTGACACTGTGCCCCAGCGGCAACAGCAACAACTACAGCAAAACCAGCGCACAGAATATTAAAACGCATCTGGCATACAGCTGCACCAGAGTATCGTCGCTTAGGAGCGCAACTAGTGGCAAATAATAAAATATAAGTGAGCTCGGCTAGAAGATACCCTTAACTCTTAGCCGTACAGACGGACAAACAGTCGGGCTGACAAACATACACATATATATGTTTTATTACTGTACAAATGCTTGGGGTTTCATATCTTCCGTATTTCATAACCGACTGTTTTTCACAGATGTTCATTACTTTATCAATAGTTTCAATCCCTATTTTCGAGTTTTCGAAATTCAAAATTTTTTTGTTGCCGATTCCATGTGTATATCGTAAACCTAATAAGTTAATTTGTGAAATAAACTTGCTTGCGTAGGGATTAGGATAGGTTATATCCGAAATCTGGAGTCTCTAGCTTTTGTAGTTCCTGAGATCGACGCGTTCATACATACAGACATGCAGACGGACGGACAGACCGAACCGAACCGTTTTACCCATTTCTTGGGTTAAGGGTATAAAAATTAAATGATTTACGTTTATACGTTGATAGTTCTTCTAGTACTTACCAAAAAGCGAAACGAAATGTTTGAGCAGTTGAATACACACTTCCTACTTTCTACAATCGCAATGCACAAAGGGAAGACTTACGCCATATTACGTTGCACATACTTGACTTGGGCCAGCGCAATAATTGCGTGGCGTTGCCCGGCAACCACGCTAGTAATGCCAATAGCAAATAGCTAAATACTTACCGTGTTCCCTAAATGGTTTTGCGTAATTGAAAATTATTTTCTGCTTGTTACATAGTGTACATAAAAAAAACATTAAATTAAAATAAAAAATATAACATCTTAAAGAGAATGCTACAAAAATATTTGCATAAATAAGTCAGAAGCAAAACCGGACAAGAGAAAATGCCATTCTTAAGCAGCATGCAGTTACCTGCATTACCAAGCTCTCTTTATTTTATTTAGCAGATACTGAAGCGGAAAATTGTAAATCGCCTGCGCAGCAAATTGAGAACATTGCAATATGCAAATGCATCCTAGCAACTCGCATTTTATTTCACCTCTAGCATAAATTCCAGAGACCCATGCCCTTACATAAATGCAAGTTTAAATTTATTTAACACTTACAAAAGCTAGAATTAAGTCTACCACTACTAAATTATGTCTTAATATTATAAGTTCATCGAACTTGCATGCGAGAAGTGTTAGCAATACCTGAAAAGAACAAAAAAAACTCTGCTTTCTAAGCTAATTATAATTTTGTCAAAATGTGCTCAAAACACAAAATATACTTAGGCATTTATCTGAAAAAAACGCGCAAAACGTTTTTATTAAATTTATCTTCTTTGCAGTACAACATACTACACACACATATACACTCAAATATATAGAATACATAAATTAAACGATATATCATGCTGACATCTTAAATATTGTTAAAAACTGTCACGTTTACATTTTCGTTGCTTACTCATTCAGTTGCTCTTACATAAATATCATACCTTGATACCAGTATACAACCAAAACCAACTCCCACCCACTGACTCTGCGGATTTTTGGACTGACAGTTAATGGACCATAAGAAATTCAATTATAGACGATCTCCTTATTCTTGTTATTCTCACTGTGGCACAGCAGTTCTTTTTGTAAGGATGTGTGGGTGGCTGTGTATGTTAACGATGCGCTTTTCTTCTTGTGGCATTATTTATTTTATTAATGATACTTTTGCGCTGTTGTTGTGCGATGCGGCACACTGAAAGAATAACGTAGGTAAATAAAAATATTTAATTGTCAATCCAACTATTTTTTAAAGCCCTTAAATTAAAATCAACTATTTTTGTATTTGATTTTCGTGTGATATTTTCTCTGGGTGTAGCAGACAAAGCTAAACTAAAAATGGCATGACAAAAGCAGTCTCCATTGTATGACTGTCAGTTGTTCTCTGTCACAGTGTCTGCCTGCCTATTCATCCGTTTGACTGTCTGTCTGTCTGCAGCTTATGAATGCTTAAAAATTTAACAATGGCGGGTTTCAAAGAATGCATTGCAAATTTATAGTCATTTATGGGCCATGGTATATGAGAAGCCAGTTACATCGCTAATTAAATTGGTCTTAAAGCATAGCTCTCAGTTAGCTATCCAGCTAGTTTCCTAGTTAGTTTCAGCCGCAGAAGGCCCAAATCATTTTCCGACAGCATTAAGCATTTTAATTAAGCCAAAAGTTACATTCGGCAGCAGCATTAACAATTTTCTACAAAAACGAAAGTTCTTGACGGGTGGGGTGGGTGCCTGTCTCACTACCGGTTTACTTGCTTGCTCATTTGCTTTTGTGATTTTGTTAGCGGTTTCTTCGCTGTCAGCGGCCGCTGCTTTTTGCCTTCATTAGCGCTGTCAAGTGAGCAACACATTTCTGTCAACACCACCCCACTCCCCCACCACTTTATGCTTACATTTGCATAACAACGCAAGGCCCAGCGATATTAAAGTGCTATCGCTATAATCAGTACATTTGTCTCTAAAGCTTATGATGCCACCTCCGCACAAAAAAATGTATTTGACAGCCCATTTAAAAAAGAACCCACATACGTCCCACATGCCCAAGTTATTTTGAGCAGCTTTAGTTTCGTTGCTTCTGTGGTAAGACTTTTTAACTACATTGTCACCTGAGTGTAGCACCTTCATTATGTCTATTTGTAGCTGCAGCAACGACATCGATTGCTTGGAAAATACTAACAAATCGATCAATTGTTGCACGATGCCAGAAGGCATGAAGCAAAAGACTGCATCGATTTGATGGCTACAAACTGACATTTCTACTCGACGATACAAAGAGTCAACAAAACAGTAAAGCAAAAACAGCAGCAGAAGCAAACGCATGACAATGTAATTCATTATAAGCTACACTCAAACGTATGCTATGATTTCGTTTACATACAAACACTGCAAGAGCTTACGTTTCAATTATAGCTAAGCGAAAATAAATTCACTTGTTGTTAGTTATAAGTGCATCTCTCGCTTACCAATTTTTTCAAAACATATATTTTTCGATTTTTGTTTTATTTATGGATTATATTTCGTTAATTTTTTCCAATTACAGTTGCTCACTGTGCTGCATTAAATCAAGACTCAACTCGAAGCAAAGAATTTCTCATTGTTCACATTTTTTAGGTGTCGCTACACAAACCAAAAATATATACATATATAAAAGTATAGAGTTAAAAAAAAATATAAAAAAAAACTTTGTTACTTTTGTGCATTCAACTGTGCACATTTCATATTGTACTTCAATTAAACAAAATATTCGTTTCAATGGGCAGCGCTTAAAGCTCTCTAGCGTCTTGGATTGGGCCACTTGCTCACACAGGCTAACCAGTTGGTGAACTAAAATAAACGAGTCAATGGCGGGTGCAAAAATGTACATTGTTTGGAGCATTGTTTCGATCTTGGCACATGACTGGCCACTGAATCAGACAATTTAGATGCAGAGGCGGAATTTTAAAAATGATTATACCTCATTTGTGTGTAAATTGCCTAGTCTAGTCCACATTGATGTATCAAAGTGGATGCACTCGTGAATGCAGCGTATAACCGAATGTTTTACAATAAATAAAAAACGAAGAAGATATTGTGTTTCGTTTATGTTCGTTGCAGCGGTAGAAAAAAAAGCGTATAAATGTATACTTTACAACTATTATTATACAACATTACTAACTGCATACGTAATATGTTTGGCAAGGAATCCGTTTTGAGAAGGAGTCTTCTCAGGTTAAAATCATTTCGTGATTCGTAAGTTGAATTACCATTATATTTCTAACATTATTAATAATTTAAATTATATTTCTAAAATTTCTAGTAGACAAAGACAATAATAAAAAGCCAATAATGTCAATTTGGTTATAATGCAAAAATCATAGGCACTTTTTTGCCAGACGGTTCTAATACTTGCCCACATAGTCTGATTCTTATGGTCTGCTTTATTATCTAGTCCAATTAGAAATGCAGAGGCGGCCGAGACGTCCACTTCAAAGACATCGCCTAGTAAAATGGAATAGAAGAAATACATTGAAATGGCATAAGTGGCCCAAACTGCAGGAATGTTATAGCCATTATGATGAGCCATTATGATTTAGCATTGAACAGAAATGTGCTGAACTTGAATATGCACATGTTAAATTAAGAATAGTAATCAATTAACATATTTCGTGTCGATGATAACCATTGATGCACAACAACATTGCACTTTTTATTTTATTATTTACATATTAATTTCTAAAAACAAAACCTTTTTGTTTTAACTTTTCGGATATCTTAAACTTTTTCACTTCTCTTCTTTTCTTTTTTTTTTCTTTACTTGCAGTTTTCTTCTATAAACGTTAATAAAAGTAAAATCAAACTCACCGAGCGGGTGTCTTAGTCTGTTGCCGTATATAATTTTTTGAAATATTGCACAACTGAGGTTTGGGACGGATTCTAGATGCCTGAATTTCAATATGAGAGGTATCAGAATTAACTATGGTTGTATATATATATATATATCAAAAATGGGCACATACTCAAATGAACATTTTTATACCCTTAATCCATGGGTAAACAAGGGTTGTATGCAAAAGTATGTAACAGGCAGAAGGAAGTATATCCGAACCTATAACAATATAATGAAAAATTGTGAAATTTTTATAAAATTATTTAAGAAACACCGGAGATATTAATATTTAAAGTGAAATGATCAAGCATTGGTACAGTGTTACAGGTATGACCTTATGTGTAAGGTCAAAGGGTAAGGGTATCTTTAAGTACAACTAACTCGACTAAAACGTTCTTACTTTGTTCTTGTTATACCCTTAACCCATGAAATGGGTAAAAAAAAGGGTATAATGGTTTTGTGCAAAAGTATGTAACAGGGAGAAGGAAACTTCTCCGACCCCATAAAGTATATATATTCTTGATCAGCATCAACAGCCGAGTCGATTTAGCCATGTCCGTCCGTCTGTCCGTCAGAAACTACAAAAGCTAGAGACTCCAAATATTGGATATGAGCTCTCCTAATCCCTAGGCATGACAAGTTTGTTTCAAATTTTCGATACACATGTACTCGATAACAAAAAAATCTTGAATTTCAAAACTGAAAATGAGGATTGAAACTATAAGCAAAATAATGAACTTATGTAAAAATTTCATTAAAACATATCGGTTAAGACACACCGGAGATATGAAACCATCAAGTATTGGTACAGAACTACACAGCCATATGTGTATGTCTGTTAGCCCGACCGTCTGTACGTCTGTATGGTCAAGGGTTAAGGGTATCTTCTAGTCGAGCTTACTCGACTAGAGTCGTCTTACTTGTTTTTTAGCTAGTGTAGTTAATTTTTAAATCAAAGTTTTATTTTAAAATCAAACATTTTTGTAATCGAATGCAAAATTTGGTTTTCATGTGACTTTTTTGTGTGCATTAAGTCAAACTGTTATTTTGAAAACTTTATTTTTAATAACGCCTAACGCTTAATCAACATTTTGTAGCTATTTTATAGTGCACGCCCTTTGATTTGAATATATTTTATTTAAATTTTACCCTTAAGCTTAGTTTGTAGTACAAAAAACTTGTTCTATAGTTAAATTAATCATGTTCCATATTTGAAACCCACATTATAAAAGCAGCTTTTCTATAATAAAAAAATTTTTAAAATATATGAGCCGAATTAAAAGCTGAACTGAGATTAGAGTAAATTCCAATATTTATTATAATATTATTCTTAAAAAAAATCTTTTTAGTGAAAAATTAATATAAAATTGGACTTTTATTCGATGTGTGTCAAAAACAATGAGTTGTCAAGTTGCCAATATATACATATAATTCCTATAATATTATTTTCAAATCACTGCAGATGAGATCATTAAAAAATAGCTTAAACACAACAACACAACCGACTTGCATAACATTGCCCTGAAACTAGTTGGCATTTTTAACTAAGGAAATTTTGGCAAAAACCATTTTAATTTGCTTCTAAGCGAAGCAAATACCTTGGCCATCTGCCAGGGTCTGTTAAGTTTGGTACTAGCATTTTAATATTAATGCAACTAATGTCGAACAAATTGAAGTCAATACGGCATTTTATGAGCCAATTATTTTATGAAAAAGCTTGGGCTGAGTTTTTCTCAAATTACCGACCGTAGGTGCTCTTATCTTTTATGAACATTTGAACAAGGTTCTTAAACAAAAATACAAAAAGTTGCGTTTAAACAGAAATATGTGCATAAGTGAACAAAGTTACAAGTACTCACAAACCAGCAAAAATAAATTACAATGCATGATTTGTGCTTTGTTTGAAGTGCCTGGCATAACTCGAAAGTAATTAAGTTAACGGCAAAAAAAATGAAAAGACAAGTGATTTTCATTATCAACGAAACAAAAAATTATTTCATGTGCCGAAAGCAAGAGTATTACGACCTTCCAAATTGCAAAATAATATTGAATAGAGTTTTATTGATTTCAAAATAACAAGTAATTATGGCAAATGTATATTAAAAAAAATAAGAATATTAATGTTACTTTAGTGTTAAAATGTAAGTTATATCTTATTATGTTAAGTGAAGAAACTTAAAAAGTGACGTGAAATTTTCTACTATTCAATTTCCCCTTAAATAGGGGAATATCTTTTAAAAGTTAAGATGAGATTATTCTTGCTCAGTTTATGTCCAAATGATTTGCGACATTTAAAATGTGTTTTTATTTCTGTGTGGTTGTGTGTTTTTAAATCGTTAATATATAACCTATTTATTCAACACATGAGAATTGGGGTACGGCCGGTCGGCAAGGTTCTCCATCGTGCTCTCTAGAATTTCCTTTTGTTATTATTATTGGACGTAGATGTACTTACGATCAGTACATTCAAGTGGCCCAACGATACCAATTCACGATTTGTTAACGCGTGGACCCACGCACAAAGCGACTCACCTTCCGCCCGTCCGTCCGAAGGGCGCACCGAGTAGCGTGCGGTTACGAAGATCGCGAACAAGTAGACAAATGACGCAATACTAGTTTTTTAAGGAAGCAAATAGGAATAGCACTTCAAAGTTAATTTGGTTGATTAGTAATGAAGAATCAATTTCACAATTTATTAGTTCATGGAAAGGGTTATTTTAAGCATTGTTCTACGGTTAGAAAGAGAGGGAAGACTTATTCGTAAAGGTCTACTATGGTAGGAAGGTAAGTTAATGGTACTATCCCAATTAAGACCACGAAGTGCAAAGAGCAGAAGTTGTTTTTGCACCGATTCTATTCTATTCTGATAAATCTTGTATTTGTGTTTCCTATATACAAGATCCATATTCGAGAATCAGTCATATAAGAGACATATACAGAGTTTTTGTTAAGTAGCGGTCGTCGAATTCTTTCGACCAGCGCTTAATGAACACCAAGGCACCTGATGCTCGATTTGCAATTAATGATATATGCTTGTCAAACTTAAGCTTTGGGTCCATTAAGATATCCAAAAATGTTCATCCTATGCAATCCGATCAAGTGGTTGGTTATCCAAAAGATAGATATTGAACAAGTAAGAAGGCTCTAGTCGAGTAAGCTCGACTAGAAGATACCCTTAACCCTTGGTCGGGCTAACAAACATACACATATGGCTGTGTACTTCTGTACTAATGCTTGATGGTTTCATATCTCCGGTGTTTCATAACCGATTTTAATAAATTCACAGATGTTCATTATTTTGTTAATACTTTCAATCCCCATTTTTAATTTTTTGGAAATTTTAGATTCTTTTGTTATCGTAAACCGAAAAAGTATCGAACATTTTAAACAAACTGGCTATGCCTATACCTTATGCGGTCGGAGAAGCTTCCTTCTGCCTGTTACATACTTTTGCGCAAAACCATTATACCCTTTTTTTACCCATTTCATGGGTTAAGGGTATAAAAAGGGCATTTGCTGTAAATGAGATGCAATAAATTTATTCTGCACTAAGTTTGAACATTTTCTTAGAGTCTTTGCAGTTTACGAGCAGACAGAAGAGTTGCAGCCTACATGCATAAGTTTACATCATCAGAATACAGCACACCCGAGAGCGATTTACTACGGGAGGAACACCAAAAGTGTTCTGAACCGCTTTAGAAACTGAGCCATTAAAATATACCCTCTGAGTTCTAAAGGTTAAATTATCTTTAATCCAAAGAATAATATTATTGGGAAAGCTCAAAAGTTTACGTTTTTAAATTAAAAGGTAGTGACTTACAGTGTCAAAAGCCTTACTGAAATCAATTAATAACATCAGCTTGCATTTTTTCTTCAAATCCCTTAATAATTAATGATGTGAATTCTAGCAAGTTAGTAATTGTAGATCTTTGTTTCATCAATCCGTGCTGGCACGGTGAAATCATAGATTTACAAATATGTTGAAGTTGAGAGGTTATTAGTTTCTCAAAAAATCTTGCCCAGTGGAATAGAATTTGCTTAGTACATTCAATAAAACCAGTGCAAAAGGGACCTGTCTCAAGTCCATCCGCGGAACCAAAAGTGTTGGCTTAGGAGTTGTATTCTGTAGATATGTAACTGACCGTGCCTCCTGTTATCTGCTCAAGAAGACTGTGGATAAGCTGATGTGTCCATCGCCTTTTGGTGGACACATTCCAAAACATCCACAGGACATGCGTTCCCCTGGCGAAGCGCTGCTTCTTGGGGGCAAGTGAGAAATCTCTTACATTCTTTTGTTCTGCGATTTCTCTGGAAGATCGGCTATCGGTGCCACCTCAGCTAATAATACCATGCCTGGATCGTCGAAAATAGTTCGGATGCCACTACAAACATTCCGCGGGTGCGAAACTGTCGTGGCAGAGGCCAGCCGGCCATTTCGATCCCGCGTAACACTAACATTTTAGATAAAATTTCTCACTTCTTCGGGCCTCTCGTATTTGGCAGCACGATCAGGCATTAATTTATCCTTGGACACAATTCTTGTATTTCCACGTTTGCTATTAACAACTGTCCTCCAGTCTCTACTGAAGAGAGCTACGGGATTCAGCTAGCTATTATTATTATTGGACGTAGATGTACTAACGGTCAATATATTCAAGTGGCCCAACGATACCTAACACTGGCTTGTTACCGCGCGCACCCAATCACAAAGCGAGAGGGAAGATTTATTAGTAAAAGTCTACTATGGTAACAAGGTAAGTTAATGTTATTATCCCAATTCAGACCCCGAAGTGCAAAGAGCAGAAGTTGTTTTTGCTCCGATTCTATTCTATCCTGATGAATCCTGTATTTGAAATACCATATACAAGATCCATATTCGAGAATTGGTCGTACAAGAGACACATACAGTTTTTGTTTTTGTTATGTAGCGGTCGTTGACATATAATATTCGTATGGATCAATATAAATACGTTGACACTTTAAATTAATTTCAAAGTTTGATTTCAAAGCACTTGGAAATTTGACATGGGCACATTTCATATTTAATGCTTAATCATTAAAACAAAAAGATTTAGTTGGATTTATTATTTACCTAGATTTTTCTTGAAATGCACAGTGAAGATTTAACGAAGTAAGCGAAACACACGAAAAACAAGAATAAATTTAAATCGGTATATGGAAGAAGAGTATTTGCAATTGCATGTATCCTTTTCTTTTCTCGTTAATCGGCACAGCAGACATTGCAGTTCTTAATTATTCATTCGGAATGCAGCCTTGTGGTCATTTTTGCAATTACTTCACATTCCCCCGGAGCAGTGTGCAAAATGGAGATGAAGTTTGGCTAAGGAATTGGAGTAAATGGGGCATGCGGCTAATGCGCACTGAAATATTTCATTTTGCGACGTTGGCGGAAGTGCAGCATAAACTGGTCCAGTGGCAACAGTAATAACAATGGCTACAAAAGGCCGAACAATAAACAAAAACCCGGCTACACAAATAACTGTAAATAATCCCACGCCAGACAATAATACATAGATACACATGCCACGATGCGTGTGTGTGTGGCACAAATGGTGCTCTAATCGTCGGCGCATTTGTTTCCTGCCTTTCGCTTGTTTCTATGGACGCTTCGACTAGGAAAAAAGCTGTGCTACCAGTCCCATGCCACACCACGTGACGCTTCAGTATTGTCTCGTATTGTAGCCACCCTTTACGAAATTTTGAGTGTACTAAAGCAAAACTGGGTCAATGGAACTTTATTTTGTAATGGCAGTGACAACAACGTCAGTCACAAATCGTCAGCATAGAAACCATTCGCAATGCATACGTTGCAGCAAATAAATTTCAAATGCTGTCTCATAAATTTGAACTTTTTATATATGTATGTATGTTTTCTAGTTACTCGCTCCTCGCCTAGCCTCTTTGCCTGCTATTAATACTATTTGCTGCTGTTGGTCAATGCAATAGCTTAAATTTTAATTTAACTGCGCATTTATAATAGGTCGCCAAGTTGACTGTTTATGTTCATATAAGCCAACAGACACTTATAAACCAATTATATAAGAAACAACACATAATTGTTAGCTATATTAACCTTGAATTAATTACATTACTACATTAACCTTGAATTCCACATAATGGGTCAAATAACTCTTAGCGACACATCTTGCTAACTACACAGATTCCGCTGACTGCACAACATGCGCAGACGGTCAGCCAACCCAGTGGTTGCGTAACTTGTTATTCGGCATAAACGAGCAGTTGCTGGGAACTCGAGAACCCACTGCACTTGGCAATACAAACATGCAAACCTTAGCTAATTCTACCTATAAATATTGTACCTTTTTCGTGAATAAAGTCAGTCTTTTAGTATTTAGCTATTTACTCTCCTATCGCATCGCATCGCATCGTAGGATTCCCTCTCCGTAGTCCAACTAGTTACAAGTGCTAGTTGCGACGCTATTTTAGTAGTCAGTTTATGTACTGAATACTTCTCTTAAAAACACACAAACATTTTGGTGACCCCGACGTGATTGTTATCTGAAGTTGTCTACTAGGCGCCAAAGGACACTAGTCAGGATAGCAAGGATAATCAACTCTACGTTCCTTCAGTGAAGGATCTGGCGATCTGGCTCTTCGTGCCGGATATTTATACGATCTGGCCCTTCGTGCCGGACTTGTGTTAGTACAACATCTAACACAATCTCTACAGTCTACGATCCTGCATTGAAGCTGTCAACTAGGCAACATATCAGTATCCAAGCGTGCTTTCGTAAAGCACACAACTACAGCACGTTCACAAAGTTCATCAAGCGACGATATACAAACTGATTAAGATACAGATAGACCAATACCTATCTGTACAACAAGCGACAAAAATCAGTCAAAATGGCATCAGAAACCATCGATGAGTTACTCGATGCCCAGCAAGATATCAGCAATTAGATTCAAAGGCTGATATCGAACTACAAAAAGGATTCCGCTGAGCGAAAGGCAAGGGCCGGATATCATAAAAGTAAAGCTGATTCTCTAAATGAGAAATGGATTAATGTCCAGGAAAACGATGACGCAATAAGAAAATCTGGCGGTCTATCACAAGATCATGAGTACTTCGCCTTCTATGACGACATACAAACAACAGTTCTGAAGATCGTGGAAGTAATCAAAAGGGACGCTGAGACCATACACCAATCCACAAGCCGGAAATCTGAGATCGGCGATGGACAGCGGCAGCAACCATTTCTGGGGCCCTCGTTGGATACTGCTGAAAGAAGATTCCTCGCATGGGAGAGAAGGACAAAACCACAAATTTGGAAACAATACGTGGACTCCACAAATGAAAAGGATAAAACTGGCGCGCCATCCGTCCAACGAAAACGGTTAATGTCGCCAACCATCACTTCGTCTCTGTTAATCCTGCTCCTTATGCTACCCTTGGTACTGACAGACCCAGTATCCGTAACACGGTTTGACGCAAAACCTGGAATCTACTATGAACAAATTGGAACAACCCAGAGAGCAGTATCTGAGTGGACCATTGTGACATACTATGAATTGGACCCATACTGGCGCGATATAAAATCATTTGGTTCAGGAATAAACGAATACGAATACATATGCCCAGGACTAAATAACAATCGTCGACAAAGTCTGCATCGGACAGGCGGCTACAATTACTTGAACAGCAAATTGCTACTGGTGCGGGTCTCACAGAGAATTACCTGGCGTTAACAACCCAATTAACACTGTTAGCAGCTACCCTTCAACGCATGCAATCAGAAGTAATGGATGTGCTAACTGGAATTCACCACCGTCAATTGCCAAATGACGAATATATATGCTTTGACCATCAAGCTATGTTTAATGTCAACAAACGGTGTGAGCTTCAACTCTTCAACAACAAAACATCAACTATGTGTCAAGTAACTTACAGATCAACTAAGATGGTATGGACAAAAACACACCATCCAAATAATTGGATATTTGCAACAGACGCTATAATGGAACTACAAGCCGTATGCAACGAAACGCCGTCCACTATACAACTAAAGGACACCGGACTACTGTCGCTGTCATCAGGTTGTAGTGCACGCAACTCAGAAATCAGTATCAGTACCTTCAACATCAACATAAGTCAAGTGAAAAAGGGCTATGTTCACTTTGGCAACACAATTAAGCCAGACATCCTTTCAGGACCTGTAACAAACCTCAACATATCAAAGAACAATGTACAAGAGATAAGGATCTGGACGACTTTCAGATCAAACTGAAGGCATTAAACAAACAAGAACTGCCCGACCAAATCAGTTCAGTACAACATCATCACATCGCCGCCTATGTTGCTCTGGTGGTATCCATTTTAATGTTAGTTATCTATGCACTACGAAAGAAACGCAGCTGGACTTTGCAATCAACAGCTACAGGGAACGAGACGGCCACAACATCCGTTGAATTCCACATAATGGGTCAAATAACTCTTAGCGACACATCTTGCTAACTACACAGATTCCGCTGACTGCACAACATGCGCAGACGGTCAGCCAACCCAGTGGTTGCGTAACTTGTTATTCGGCATAAACGAGCAGTTGCTGGGAACTCGAGAACCCACTGCACTTGGCAATACAAACATGCAAACCTAAGCTAATTCTACCTATAAATATTGTACCTTTTTCGTGAATAAAGTCAGTCTTTTAGTATTTAGCTATTTACTCTCCTATCGTATCGCATCGCATCGTAGGATTCCCTCTCCGTAGTCCAACTAGTTACAAGTGCTAGTTGCGACGCTATTTTAGTAGTCAGTTTATGTACTGAATACTTCCCTCAACAACACAAAACATTGACCAGCCATAGCAAACTGGCTGGAACCACTAAGCAAATAATCGATTATTTGCTGGAATCACCATTCCATTTGTGAATTTTACTACATACATTTAAATTTGACCTATAGCAGTTATTTGAAGCCGCCCATGGGGTATAACTTAGCTAAAAATGTACGAAACTTATCGTCGACTTTTTGCCGCCTTGAACTTGCTTTTCACTTGACGCGCTTATCAACATTTTTTGTATTCAACGTGAAAGCTTCCACCCGAAAGAGCTACAAGTTTTTTGTAGTTTGGTTTTTTTCAAGACGTTTGCGTTAATCTCGAAAGCTACAGGTTAATATCGACCGCTAAACAGAATTGTACCTAAACTTAAGTAAAAAGCATACAAATTCTAAAGCTCTATCTCTGATTTAACTGCAACAAAACGAAGACCTTTAGCTCCTGAATATTAAAAAAACCGTTGTCAAAAATTTATTTTGGCCTTAGAGCGTATTAAAGTTTTAAAAACTTCACGATTCCTTTGCTGGACTGCATACAAAATCAATAAGCCAAATAATAGAATATATTTGGCGCAACATGCTACTTGCAATATCACCACGTGTTGTGGTCTGCGAAAGTTTACAAACTGTATCATTAATCTTTAATTGTGTAATTTGTAGTTTGTATTTAGCAGCTGAAGCAAATACACACACACCCATTCGAACACATGCATACGTATGCACACACAACGTACCGTATATTTCCATACCTCCTCCCTTACTTGGCATTTCATTCCTTTTCTAATTATATACATACGTGTATATTGAATTCAAGCTGCATTTGCACACGATGGCGTCCCAAAGTTCATGACAAACTATCATTGTCCGGGTTTGTGTAAATTTGATAAAATAAACCAATTAAATTACACGAGTTGAGTGTTAGTTGATTATATACTGAGTGTGAATATGTATAACCTGTATGCAAATAGTTGTATTATTAATGCTAAGCTTAATACAGTACGTATATTGTCAATTGACTTTGAATTCAAATTACATTTATATTATGTGCAACATAATGCACAGGAGCATAATAAAGCTGACTTGACGCAACAACAAGCTAATATAAAACGTTAATAAGTATGTTTATGAGCGCGGAATACCCATTTGAAATTTTCGAAACTCAAGATATTATTGTTATCATTTTAAAATCGTACAAATCACCGATAACTTTAAACTTGTACTGTCTGGGTTAAGGGTATAAAAAAGCGTCACCTGTACATTTAAAATTTTTACTTACGATACTTTCACAGGAGGGCGTCAATATAAACGTTTATTACTTTTATACACACCACGGGCTAACCGAACTGATACTGTATTTAAACTTGACAATGTATACTTATGAGAAATGTAGGAAAATTAAAAGTATTTGTATTTACTATCGAATTCTCGCCAAACCATAAAAGCCAGTCAGAATGCTTATTGCACAATAAAAATTAATTTTACGGTTTTTGTGGTTAAAGCGGAAAATGTCAAAAAAATAAAATTACTGTTTATCTACATTCCAACAAATAATATATGCATATGTACATAAATGTATGTACTGTCCCTCCTAGGAAAATCGAAATATGCTTAAGAGTCAATTTGTCTTATGGTATTTCACATTTAAAAAAAAACTTTAAGACGTAAAAATCGGGGCAGAAATTAGTTTTTTACATAATTTCGATATATGTCTACCACCTGTTTTTAAAATTTTTGAAAAATAATGGGTAATACAAAAATATAGCAGGCACTTAAAAATTTTTCTCGTCGCTGTCCCAAATGGGCAGTGAGACACTGTCAAGTGCTTAAAAGCGATTGAATTTTATAAGGTACTTGTCACAATAATAGTGCTCATAATACAAATAGTACGCGCATTTATAATAAGCATTGACAGGAAACTACGGGGCAAAAACGGGAAAGCTCCTTGCAAACTTTGCATACTTTTGCTGAGTGCCTCTTACACCCTAGCACACACACGCATTTCCAGCCAGACACACGAACTTTTACATATACACGGATATATAAACATTTGGCACCTCCTAGCAGCACAATTTTCAGGGACACAAAAGCAAAGCGCAACGTGTTTATGTTTCGGATGCGTTGCAAAATGACTTTCAGTCACATTTCCAGTACGTCTTTGTGTGTCCCCACCTATCGCCGACCCAGCAGTACTGGTAGTGGGGATTCTCCATTCTGGAGCTGCTCACTACTTCCTACAAGGGTAGTTCAGTAAATGCCCCTTTCATAAGCAAACGCCGAATCACGAAAACACGTATGCACTAGAAAACAAAAGAAAGTTTAATTGCAGCCAAAACTAGCTCAGCAGCTTAGAAAAACGCCGCATTAACGAAAGGTCATGATAAACGCAGGCACACACATTCTTATGTTCTTCTTTTATAATTTTTACATTTCTAACTAAAGCGTAAGAATGATAGGCAACGTAAGTTCACCGACTGAATAACTGACTGAGTAAATGAGGGCCGCCTTTAAGCAACGAGTAGGTATATTATAGAGATAAATTTTCATACAACGTCAAAAGACGCGCAACAATGCTGAGATCAGAACCCACTGCACTTCGGCAGTCGAGTCGACCTTGCGCTATCGACTCTCATTCAATTTTAATTTGCTTGCGATTATATGCAGAGTGGCAACCAACGGAGAAGGTTGTTTAGCGCCGCTCTCCTGTTTATATGATTAAGCATTTTACGTACGTGAGCTCTGATATTTTCGGGGTGGGTTTTCACAACTGAACTTGCCTCAATGTTTATGACATGATAATTTTTTTTACAGGCTATTAATTTTATTTATTTTATTAATTTTCAAAATTTTTAATATATCCCTTATTAAATTTATTAAAAAAATAATTTATTATTATTTTTATATAAAAAAAAAAAAAATTGATTTAATTATTAAAAAATAACTTAAATTAATTACTTTGCACCAAACGGCCATCAAGATCTCCTTTTATACTAACTGCTTAACCAGTAATAGTAATAAATAAATATTGGCTCCCGATTTTAAAAATACATAAATAAATAAAACAAAACAAGCATTTCTCAACATTTTTGATACTCAAACCAACGCCTTTTCTACAGACAGAATACACACAAGCATTCATGATCTCGACATAAATGCACTTTGAATACTCTTCCGGAGTTTACGTGCATCTGTATGGTATATGCATTGATAAAATTGTTTGCTATTGTCTTAAAAGAGTATTTGTAAGTGACCGTAGTAGTTGATCTTGTGACAAGAAGCCCTACATGAACACAATCAATAATAATTAATAATTAATTAATAATAATTATTTAAACGCAATTGCACTTTGAATACTCTTTCGAAGTTCATGTGCATTTTTACACATCTGTATGGCAGTTGCGTTGACAAAATTGTTTGCTAGTCTCATAGAATCAAAAGTGAAGAGAGCATGTATGTCCAGAAATAGCAAAACTGAAATTTGGCTTGGAGTTCGTATTTTTTTCAGGCTCATGTATGCAGATATTGATATGCGACAAATTGTATATTGAATCGGGAGCCAATATGAGTGGCGATTTAGCATTTATAACTTCATATATTATATAGTTACAATTAGGTTTATTTGTTAATGTAAAATGAAAATTGCTTGGAGTTGAATTGACGTCCATACGTTAAAATTTCATATACAGTTTGCCCATTAGCTGTTTTACAATAGTGAAAAATTTTGATATTTTAGAGATATAGGATCACACGGGTTGTTGTTTTTAATTTTTTTTGTTTTTTTTTTTATAAGTTGTTCAGTTAATTATCTCTTAAACCCATTAAATAAAGCTTTAAAAACACAAACATTAACAAAGAAACATTAAAAATACTAACAAAGGCACAAAATTCAACTGCCCATATAGTGTTTCCGCAGTTTATTTTTATACCCTTAACCCATGAAATGGGTAAAAAAGGTTTTGTGCAAAAGTATCTAACAGACAGAAGGAAGCTTCTCCGACCCCATAAAATATATTTATTCTTGATCAGCATCAACAGCCGAGTCGATTTAGCCATGTCTGTCTGTCCGTCCGTTAGTCTGTCCGTATGTATGAACCCGTCAATCTCAGGAACTACAAGAGCTAGAGACTCCAGATTTTGGATATAAGCTCTCCCAATCCCTAGGCATGATACATTTTCAGGTTTACGATATACACATGGAATTGATAACAAAAAAATCTTAAATTCCAAAATCTTGAAAATGGGGATTGAAACTATTAACAAAATAATGAACTTCTGTGAAATTTTCATTAAAATCGGCTTAGAAACATTGGAGATATGAAACCTTCAAGCATTGGTACAGTAGTACACGTACATATGTATATGTCTGTAAGCCGACCGTCTGTCCGTCTGTATGGTCAAGGGTTGAGGGTATCATCTACACGAGCTTACTCGACTAGAGCCTTCTTACTTGTTAAGTATGTTTCGTTGTGAATGGCATATTTAGTTACTTTTTTTAAAAATAAAAAAACCACAGCTCTTGGTGATGCAATTTTCTAAGAAATTTCATATTTAGAATATAGAATTCATATGTAATCGGGACAGTTTTAGACGGTTTTAAAATGCCAGGTTATCGTTCGACATGACGCAGTTTGCTTATTATAACTCCACCATAGGGAAAACGGTCTCTGAGATTGCAGAAATGTTTGCAATTAAAAGGAAAACTGTATACAACGTTTTAAACCGCGTTAAAAACGAGGGAGGGATGGAGGCGAAGCCTAAAACTGGTCGGCCGCGGGCAATAACTCCAAGGGCAGAGTGAATTATGGTCAGAAAGATCAACCACGACGACGTGGTATTTTATGAAGAATCCAAGATTATGCTTTTCTATAATGGTGGACCCAGCAGGGTGTGAGGCTAGCCGTTGACAGCACGTTGGAGAATTGTGCTTCATTGAAAATACAATGGATGCCCAACAATATTTAAGCATTTTGCGCACACAGTTGGTAGCCAGTGCCACCAAAACGACAAGCCAACATACAAGTTTTACCAGGACAAAGATGTCAAGCACAAAGCAATCCTGGTCAGGTGCTGGCTGCTTTAAACCTGTAAAAAGGTGTTTGCTACACCTGCCCAAAGCCCAGACCGCAACTCAATTGAAAATCTGTGGGCCTATCTGAAAAAACGTACTGCCAAGCGTCAACCGAAAAACAAGAATGATCTCATGGCGATAATCTTGGAAGAAAATCTAATAAAATCAATAAAATGGCGACTGGAAGCGGTTATGAAAGCCAACGGTGGACATACAAAGTATTAATTATAGTTTAAAACCAAAAACTGATAGAAAAATTAACATTGTGGAAACACTTTATGGGCAGTTGAATTTTGTGCCTTTGTTAGTATTTTTAATGTTTCTTTGTTAATATTTATGTTTTTAAAGTTTTACTTATAAACAATAAGTGTATATATGTTTTGTCTTTGATCGCTTCTAGCAGAATCAAAGCGCACATATACATACGCATACAATATTAAAATGCGTGAGCACACAACAGCGCAAGTCTGCCACGAGCAAAATTACAATACCCTTGCAACATTTTTTTTTTCTCCGTGAATTGCTTGCTTCACTAATAAAATTGAGCTGACAGATGACTGTGGGATACCCTTAAAATATAAACGGACTTTCTAATATTTAGTTTCTTAATATATTTTTATTGGCATAAATTGTCGCTTAATTAACATTTCGGATAGTGCTGGAGATATTTCAAAGGCTTTTAATCTTTTAATGTTATTTAAGAGTTGGGTAGCAACCCGGATAATTTAGCTAATAAGCTTGCTCATTATACTACTCAAAACAATTTTTTCTTGTGTTTTTGTCTGTAATCATACAAATATGCACACTTTTAGATGCATTGATTTCTAATTGCTGCTGCTGCTTTTAAAACTGAATATGTATTTCAAACAAGCAGCAAATAATAATGGGTTCCCATATCTTATATAATAGCCGATATATTTTAATTTAAATTATTTTTTGATAATTAAATTAAATTTTTTTTAAATAATTGAATCAAATTTTTTTTAAATAATAAAATTAAATTTTTTTTTGTATTTTTAAAAATTTTTTTTTTAATAAATAAGTTTACATTTTTTAATAATTAATTTAAGTAATTTTAAATAATTAAATTTCTTTTTAAAGAATTTAATTTAAATTATTTATTAACAATTTAATTTAAATTAATTTTTTGTATAAATTTAATATTACAACTAATTTAATTACAACTTTTGTAAATTAATAAAATACATAAAATTAAGCACCTGTAAAAATATAATCACGGCATAAACATTGAGGCAAGTTCAGTTGTGAAAACCCACCCAGAAAATATCAGAACCCATGTACGTAAAATGCATACTCATATAATCTGCAGAGCGGCGGTTGCCACTCTGCATCTATTCGCAAGCATATTAAAATTTAATGATAGTGCGAGAGCGCATGGTCGACTCGACAGCCGAAGTGTTGTGGGTTCTGATCTCAGCATTTTTGCGCGTCTTTTGACGTTGTATGAAAATTTATCTCTATAATATACCTACTCGTTGATTAAGCGGTCTCCTGACTCAGCTGTTTGCAGGCTTAACTGTTTTTGGATTCCAAGCCCAGCAAGCTCAGACCTGTTTTCTTAAGCTGCTGTATAAAATAAATGTGGTTTAAATAAATAAACAAGTTTGAATCCGTAAATTAAAGGATCATCTTACTATTTGTCAATATAAATGCAGTTTTGAATGTAGTAAGACATTAATTGGCGCCCAACTAGTGGTATATGACTATGACATGTTAAAAGTCACTACCCACGCGGCTTCACTTAAAAGCAGTTATAATATTTGTAATAAAGTGAAGCATTGTTGATTCAAAATTTTGCAGTTGCTGGCCTCCGTTCACATAGGCAGGAAAAGTAGCAGTGAATCGACCTAACCTTTCGGTATTGGCTGTGCACAAAAGCGCACCTGTGAGCGACTTCTTTAAGAATTATGATTGATGCCACTAGAAAATAACTATTAACATAGCGCATTTCAAAAAGCTTTGTGTGCTTAATGTGAAAGACACATGAGTTCACCGTTTGTCAATAATAGAAACCTTCGGCAACATAGCAGTACTGTTCGCATGCAAATTCCAAACTACGCACCCGCAGCTCCCCTTAGGTCTACTAATATGGACGCTGAGCACATTAGAAACCTAGAACAATCGGGCAACGCCTTAGCTGAGCAAGCTGCTGTGAACCAACAAAAAGAACATGTCAATATGAGCCATTGTTGGCGAAGGGCCTTTGCGAAAAATTCCGCAATGATATTTTGATGGTATATGTATTAGAGATTAAGCGTAGTCTTACAGACGTGCTCTTTGCAGCAAAGCCCAAGGATTTGCCTTTGGCTCTGGCGCTCGCACTGGAGATAGAGTCTAGCCATGAAAGATATGCGTTCGCAGCCAATTTTGCGAAAAGCCAGGAAAAGCGCAGGAGCCAGCGCAAGCCAAATGTTTATCTAAGGGAGATAGATAGTCAGCCAGCAGACGTTTAACTAATTGGTGGAAAAAACTCATATTTAAGTAAACAGCGTAAGCCGCAGTACCGCTTCAGTCAGTGCAGTAATAGGCAGCAGGGGAACAGAAATATGCAAGAGCCCATTGAGGCCTGTGAAGGATCCCTCAGCCCAACCAATCACTAGCCTACTCAAACAAGAGAACAGCCACGTCTGACTGCACAGGCTTCCATAAAAAACAACATTGGATGAACCATGTCACTCAACTCGTAAGACAGGGAACAGAGTCGTATCCCAGTGCTGCCTCCAACGCAGCGGCAGAAATTGACGACAATTCCATAGAAATTTCTGACTCAGATATCTTAAATGTTTTAAAGGTAGATTCCTGTTGTTCACCAGACGAAGAGTAGCGGGGCTCGAATTAAAATTCCTCATTGATACGGGTGCATCTAAAAATTTCATCCGACTACACAAGGGACTGAGAGGAGTCCCCCCGATAGACTCCCCTTTCTCAATTTATTCAATTCACGGCAAAACTACGATAACTGAAAAATGTTTTATATCTTTGTTCAAGGCAACCTTCTTTCTCATATCAAACCGATCAATATTCAAAGGAATAATTACACTTGACCTGTTAAAACAAGCAGGGGCATCGTTGTGCTCAGATCTCAGTCAATGTATATGTAAGTAAATGGGGCACAGAAGTCGAGCAAATTTCCTTCCACTTCTGTGCTGATGTCAATTTCACTAACGTGGATTGTTCGGATGTACCCTCTTCAGTTAGGAACACGTTCCTAAACGTACCGAGAAATAGGAAGAAGGTTTTTGCAAGCCCAAGGGAAGCCTTACCTTACCATACTTCGATGATGCTTACCATCAGGACAATAAGTGAGGAACCTATTTATGCAGCTAGTTTTGATGACAAATCCAAAGTCAGTCTGCCCTTACAATAACTCCATATGGGTTGTGGATATGACACAGACGAAGCGGGTAATCGAAATGTGCGTTCAGTAATGAATACCCCGAATATACATTTTTTCTTACTTTATGAACACTGCTAACATTTTATTAGTGAGTTATTAAATGGCTTATTATTTAACTAATCTTAAAAACACTCCATAGCATTGGTTAAACAACAAAATAACTACACTTTAATCATTATATTGGGTTATAGGAAGTTGGACGGCAGCGAAACATGTTTAATCTTACCGAATATCAAAAACAATTGAAACCTTCCCGTTTACTTTGCAGACGCATTAGTTCTTGCGCAATTGCCAATCATAAATTTATATTTGTCTTTGGAGTAAGTAGTAAGTAGTATTTTTTAAACCGTGTAAATGAATTAATTGAATGACCTCCGACCATCCAGATATTTAATTTTTTCTTAGATATAGTTGTAACAAATATTAAAAAATCTGCAAACATTTCATAACTCATATGCAGTCGAGTTAAATACTATATGCAAATGTTCATGTTCACATTTATATTCGTAAACATTTAGTGAATGCCTAGTTGTTGCTATTGAATATAAGGTAAATATTGCATCAAATGTATTGAGGTTTTTTTTTATAAAAATCAAAATTTAAATTCCATGTCTGCTGAATCGTAAAATCGTTTGTCGTATTCGAATTATTTATTCTATCGAAAAAGAGTTTATTATTCCAAGTCGAACGGTTTGTTAGTTTGTAGGTACATGCATTAGGAATCGGAAGTGAAGAAATATAATAATATGCTCACACATAGTATAATACGTGCAATATTATATACATACATAGTATGTATGTATGTATTTTGATAAGCTGCAAAACTTTTTCTGCTTGTGGTTATTCTATGTGTGGAGTAAGGGGTAAAAAAGGGGGCGGTGAACCTAAATGTAATGCAATTTCAAGTAGAACCTTATTTAATTCAGTATTTCAATGTGAGTGCTGTCGTCAGAGCAAACATAAGTACATCGCTTTATACATACATGTACAAGTAAGTATGTATGTATAAAATTTTAACCACACAATCACACACACAACTACATGCATGTACACAGCAACATAACTATAGGTTGTATGCGAACTTTTGGAGATCTCGAATTGTTTGTGGTTATCCATTTTCTAGAGGATTTTAAATACTTGGTTGGGCAAATAATATGTCATCAGCTGATGTCATATTTGAACTTTAATATTCAGAAAAAGAATTTATATTCTAAGATACTTGGAGAATTTTGATATAATATTTATTTCTCGTTACGCGACTAACTACGGGCTAAAAATATAAAGTCGGCAGAAAGTCCTCAAAGTCATTCATGCAGCCGACTGAGGAATACTAACAGTAGAAAAAATCTGTTTGTAAAGGAGGATGACGGGTCGGTACGGGTGACCGTGATATCCAAAATTTTTATGTAGCTTATTTACGAAATTTAGTGACTCCAGCTTAATAACTTAATGGGATTTCCCCTAAAACCATAGCAGCGAGAAGCTATACGGAGATGTGCCAAATCGGAAATTTCCCTAATCCACCGCCAGGTGATCTTTCGGTTTTTTTCGGTGAATTACGCGTCAATTCACCAGAGGTATGTATACTCCTGCCTTCGCCATGCTGAACAGTAGCAGTAGTCACCAGACGTATTCCGTATACCGACATATACACACATTTTGCTTGGTCCTGGCGCTGCCTTCGCCAGGCTCAACAGCAGCAAATATCACCAGACGTATGTATATGCGTATCTATATATGTATGTACATATCTATGTCAGCATTTGATTCAGTTTTCTGTTCGCTGGGCTTCGATTCGATTTTTTATTTTTTACTCCAATCGCTGCATATGAATATGTGTGTATACAATTGCATGCATGTATACACATTAAAAAGTGCGCATAGCACTTGTCTGGTTATTCATTGACCTGCCTCAAAATACATTTAAATTATTTATATCTATATCTATTTACATATATATATTCCTATTAAATTATAATCATATTTTAAATAAATTATTAAATTATTTATTCAAAGCGCATAATAAATTATAATCATATTTTGAATAATATTTGTCTAATTGTTACTTATCTTAAATATATATAAGATGCTGAAGAACAATATTTAACATTTTGTCGCATATCAATTTCTGCAAGAGCCTAGAAAAAAGACAAGCTTCCAAGCCAGCCAAATTTCAGTTTTGCTATATCTGGTCATACATACTCTCTTCACTTTTGATTCTATGACACTAGCAAACAATTTTGTCAACGCAACTGCCATGCAGATGTGTAAAAAAGCACATGAACTACAAAAGAGTATTCAAAGTGCAATTGCGTCGCGATCATTATTGCTTGTATACACACATATTCATATGCAGCGATTGGAGTATAAAATAAAAAATCTAATCGAAGCCCAGCGAACAGAAAACTTAAACAAATGCTGACATAGATATGTACATACATATATAGATACGCATATACATACGTCTGGTGATATTTGCTGCTGTTGAGCCTGGCGGAGGCAGCGCCAGGCCCAAGCAAAATGTGTGTATTCGCTGGTATATGTCGGTATACATACAGCTGTTGATATTTGCTGCTGTTGAGCCTGGCGAAGGCAGCGCCAGGCCCAAGCAGAATGTGTGTATATGTCGGTATACATACGGCTGGTGATATTTGCTGCTGTTGAGCCTGGCGAAGGCAGCGCCAGGCCCAAGCAAAATGTGTATATTCGCTGGTATATGTCGGTATACATACCTCTAGTGATTTTTGCTTCTGTTGAGCTTGGCGGAAGGCAGTGCCAGGCCCAATTGACGCGTAATTCACCAAAAAAAAACCGGAAGATCGCCTGGCGGTGGATTAGGGAAATTTACGATTTGGCACATCTACGTATAGCTTAGCTGGCCATAGCCAATAGTTTGCAAGTGAGTTGGGGTACTGCGCAGGGCACTTAACCAACCTCAAATTTAGATAGTTTGCACTCAAAGAAAAATGACCTAGCGAAAACCCAGGTATTTTTTATGGGTTTTTGGATCTATAATATAAGTAAGAAGGGTCAAGTCGAGTAAGCTCGACTAGAAGATACCCTTAACCCTTGACCATACAGACGGACAGACGGTCGGCTTACAGACATACACATATGTACGTGTACTACTGTACCAATGCTTGATGGTTTCATATCTCCGGTGTTTCTTAACCGATTTTAATAAAAATTTCACAGAAGTTCATTATTTTATTTAAAGTTTTAGTCCTAATTTTTTAAATCCAAGTGTTTTTTGTTATCGATTACATGTGTATATCGTAAACCTGAAAAGTTATCGAAAATTTAAATCTCTGTCTCTAGCTTTTGTAGTTCCGGAGATCGGCGCGTTCATGCTAACAAACGGACAGACGGACATTGCTATATCGTCTGCCTGTTACATACTTTTGCACAAATCCATTATACCCTTTTTTACCCATTTCATGGGTTAAGGGTATAAAAAATATTAGTTAAATTTTTTTTACTTTTAAAATCAAATCAACATCACTAAGCTCTCTGCGAAGGGGCTAAGGAACTGTTCCTAAAAATTAAAATAAATAATTTTACATAGCCTGCAAACTTATTATTTTCATATTCGAGCAGCACATATTGTAGTTGACTAAAAAATTGCTTTATATCTTAATGCAAATCAAATAACAAAACTGTTAAGGGCTAAATGGGAAAAGCTGATAATAATTAAGATATATTACTCTTTAAGAGCAACTATTTTTAACGTTTTGATTGCTATCCATTCTAGCTGTAGTTTCGATCGGGACTTTTATAACACTATGGGGACTTTGTGCAACAATTGACTAATTGTTTTCATTATTATTGCTTATCGTTATTGTTACTTCATAATCAATAAATTAGTCACAACAATTTCTTTAGGTAAGTAATATTTGATTTTATTTTTTAGTCATATTTTTCCATGGAGAGACTTGTAAAGCTTTGTTTGAATACTGATATTTTAAAACTAAACAAATTTATTGTAAAGATTGTTATTTTCATTTAAAGCTCTTTTTTTAAAACATCAAAAGTGTCTAAAAAAGTGTCTTAAAAATTTGTAGATTTTGATTTTGACAACCACTTTTTTGCAAAAAATGGAAATTTACCAAATTTCTATCATATTTTGAACTTTTTTTTTTTCTTATTTCAATTTTATTGCCTTCATATTCTTCAATTATACAGAATCATTAATTTATTTTAAGTACAGTAAATTCTTTCATGCACCAGTAGCGCAAAATCTGAGACGAAGAAAATCAACAACTCAATTATTACTGAAAATAATGAATTTTTGTTTTCTTATATATGTATAGTTAGTTTAGTTTTGAATTTGACCCCGGAATTGTCGGTTTTGTCAAAACATTTTCAATGAATTTTACTTTTTACTGAATTTGTATTTTAATAAACTTAAATTTGTGTACCATTTAATAAAATTAAAATTCAATAATTTTCATAAACTATAGACAACATAATGAATATAGACTAATTATTCTGTTGAGAAACACCGGAGATATGTTAGATTGAAGCATTGATGCAGTTGTGTAGACATGACCGTACGGCTCAGGGTATATCCTTGTACTTGTTTAAATAGTGTTTTTTGGGGAGAAAAAATTAAAAGGTGCACTGCCTGACTCTTTGCCATGAAATCAACTATTTCTTTCTACGGCGCTGTCTGTTATGTAAACATATACAGGGAAGGCAAAAGAATAGAAAATGCTAAGCTATCGGCTCCAGAATTGACTTAAAAGGTGCTGAATGGAATGAAGGAAGAAACTGTGTGCCCGATTTTACGCAACCTTGACTTCCATGCCCGAGTTTCCATAAGAAGCCATTTATAAGCTTAAATAAGCGCACTGTACCGAAAATTAATGTGCAATCCGCAGCATAGCATAAAACCATAAAACGTAGCAAAATAAATAAACGAAAGAATATAATGTAAAGTTATCGTATTTTACATTTAGTAAAGTAATCCAACACTTTCTGTGAAAATTCCAACATAGGTGAACACAAAAAAATGTCTCCTCTAAACATTTGCGACCCCGACTTGAATTATTTTACTTTCTTTCGTGGTGTTGTGTTGTTGTTAAAGTGTAAAAGGGCAGATTATAAACTATTGTGTTAATAATCATTACATGCGTCTTCTGCATAATTCGGTGCAATGACCACGCACTCGCTGACAATTACGCTCTTGCACGCAAACACACACATTCGAACAGTTTCGCTCTCGTTTTAATTGCAAGCGCTCACACTTTTCGACTCCGTCTGCCCACCCGCATTCTTGAATTCGCGCAAGCTCGATAAAAGTGCAGCTGGCTTCTCATCTGCAAACGCTCAGCAACGCGTTGCGCCAGAACTTTCAGTAATGCGGTCAGTGACTTTTACTCGTCGTTAATCTTGTTTGCATTTTCGGTTGTCCATTGTTTCGCTAACAACATACATACGTGCATATTTGACAGTGCTGATCGCGTGAGTCAATCGCGACTAGCAATTGAAATGTCAGTAAACGAACATAATTCAACCGCGGTTTCTCCTTCTGACTTGGACTTTTACAAGGCAAAGCCGGAATCAATATCGCGGCAACTTAATGCATTAAACGCGTTCTTAACTGCTGAGCAGCTTATCCATTTCGATGAAGCTGAATTGCAGGCTCGACTGGAGTTAATCAGCAGCACAGAAGAGCCTGTCGTAGGCGAAAACGAGGAATTAAGTAATGTGAAACAGTTTCAGCATCTTCGATCATGCCTCACAGGACCAGCGTTGGAAGCAATTCGCGCTTTCGAACCAACGGAAAATAACTATGACAAAGCCATTGAATTGTTAACAAATCGTTTTGATAAAAAATCGTTGCATTTTCAGGCACACGGTATTGAAAGGGGTTCGGCGAGCAGTCTGCGTCAATTGAGTGACAGCATCAATTCGCATCTACGCGCGTTGCAGACAGTGGCATCTGCTCAGCAAACTACGGATGGTTTGCTGATTCAACTCACACATCCAAATTGGATCAAGCCACACAGGAGAAGTGGGAGGAAGTATTACCCTTGAAGGGTCTGCCGAAATGGAGCGAAAAGAGATGCCGCATGATGGAAAATTTGGAATTCGCCATGGTAACGCACACGCCTGGCAAGCAGGTGGACAAGCCTAATATACAAACCCGCAATACTCTAATAGTTAGCAAAACTCGATCTGGCCATGTAGAGCTCTGCTAGATTCAGCATCGCAGCTCAACTTTGTGACCACCCGTTTCGCTAACCAGCTGCAGTTGGAACTACGCCACTAAAACATAGCAGTATCCGGCATAGGCGATTTCTCTCACTCAACAGATCGGCTGACATCTTTCTGCAATCAGCTAGTGGATCATTTTCTGCAGTCGTCACGCAGAAGATAACTGATTATCAGTCTCTACAAAGGTCAAAGGATCGATATGCTAATAGGCACTGGCATATTTTTCGAACTCCTTTGCGTTGGGCAAGTCGACTTGCAAACCAAATTAAGCTGGATAGTGTCTGGTGGCTGTGCTGCTCATAAATACACATCTTTAGCTGCAGCCGTCGAGCCTTCAGATGTGCATTCGGAACCGTTGTTCGATTTAGTAAAGCAGTTCTGGGAAGTTGTCGGAGGAGGATGCGCTTTGTGAGCAGCTATTTCTCCGCAATTATTCGCGGCTTGAATCAGGCGAGTACTCTGTTCGGCTTCCAGCCAAGGATCGCTTCGATGCACTTGGGGATTCGTACAGTCAATGCACTGGAATCGAAGCTGGCGAAAAATGCGTCTTTAAAGTCGCAGTATGTGGCGAGTTGCGAGTCGTTTTTGATGGCTCTGCAAAAACCACATCTGGGCTCTCTCTAAACGATTTATTGTTTGCAGGACCGTCAATACATCCGAAAATATTCACAACATTTCTTCGATTTCGATTTTATAAGGTTGCCTTATTCGGGGATATCTGCAAGATGTACCGTTGTGTTCGCGTGACTTACCCAGACCAATATCTTCAATGCAGCCTATGGCGTGACAATACGAGCGATGAAGTCCAGGTTTACACCTTAAACACCGTTACGTACGGAACAAAGCCTGCGGCATTTTTAGCTATTCGAGCTATGGTACTCGAGCATCGTCGCACGGCGAAGAAACCTCGCTGCCCCTTGCGTCAAAGATCATTCGAAGGGATTTTTATGTTGACGATTTAATAACTGGAGGCGACAACATTGAAAAAGTTGTTTAAATTCGTCAGCAGGTCAGGGAGCTGCTTCGTAGATAGCACTTTCCAATACGCAAATGGTGTTCAAACGATAATGCTGCTCTGGATGGCGAGCTGGAAGCGGACTGCGAAAAAATGGTTAAGTTCGATAATGGAACCGATGTCAAGAAGGCTCTGGGGTTGGCTTGGGATATTGGGCTTTGTAACCAAGCGTACCATATTAGCCACAATCGCCAAATTTTACGACCCCTTCGGTTTAATATCTCCCATAATCACAAAACTAAAAAATTCTTACAGACACTGTGGAAGGAAAAACTCAATTGGGACGAAGCCCTACCTCAGTCCCTGCACTCTGCCTGGATCGACCACATCTCCCAAATACCCGTAGTTGGTACACTGAAGTTCCCTCGTTATGTTTTACAGCCACACTCGTCGTGGGAAATACATGCGTTCTGTGATGCAAACCTAGCCGCATACGGCACGTGTGTTTACGTGCGATCAGAAGCGCATAGCAGCTACTCGTCACATCTTCTATGCTCAAAATCAAGAGTCTCACCTCTAAAAATACTTACAGCTTCCAAACTGGAACTATCCGCCGCACATCTGCTATCAGAGCTCGTCTTTAGCATCGCTCGAAGCGCACCGCACCCTTGCCAGTTCAATTGTTGACTCGACGATTGCACTCTCTTTGATTCGACGAGCTCCATCTGAATTTAATATTTTTGTAACCAACAGCATATCTCAGATTCAGGAGCGCTCCAGGGGGATGACTTGGAGACACGTTCCTACTCATTTAAGCCCAACCCACATATTATCGCGTGGCTGCGGACCGCTGGATCTTTTGGAATCGGACCTTTGGCATGAAGGACCTGCTTTTCTACGCTCATCTCCTTCTGATTGGCCGCCAAACATTCCTACCAGCTCAAATCTGCCTGAACGTCGCCGTCATGCTTAAATCCTAACGGGAAAGCTTGACATATCGTACAGATGCAAGTACCAAAACTCTTTTGGCAAAATGCAACGAGTCTTTAGATACATATACAGGCTCGCTCAGCGTAAGACAAAAGATCAAGGTCGATCGATTACAGTCGACGACATAAAGGCGGGTACCCATCTTTTACTTAGAGGAATACAAAAGATCCACTTCGCTGAAGAGCACAGGGATCTGCTCAAAGGGAATGGCGTGTCAACTAAATCGCAGCTCATATCCTTAAATCCGATCATCGACAGCCTCGGATTAATTCGCGTTGGTGGACGTCTTCAGAATTTGTTTCTGGATTACGAAGCAAGGCACCCAATAATTCTGCCAGCTCACCACCCCGTCACCATCGCCATCATCGATCACTTGCTGGCCACACTCCGACATCGATTTTGGCCCATTGGCGGGCGAAAAACCGTGTCAACAGTCATCGGCAAATGCATTCGTTGCTTTCCCATGAAGCCCAGACTTCTCGAGCACATCATGGCTCCGTTACCGGCCGATCGAGTGCAACCAGGCCGCCCATTCTGCACAACTGGAATTGATTTTTGTGGACCATTTTTAATCAAGTCAGAAGTCACGAACAGGCCGCCCACAAAGAGCTACATCTCAATATTTGTTTGCTTTTCCACCAAAGCACTACATCTGGAATTGCTGGAGGATTTGTCAACTGCATCGTTTATCGCTGCATTAAAGCGATTTATCGGTATTAGAGGCAAACCCAATTCAATCTAGTCGGACAACGCAACAAACTTTGTTGGAGCGCGGAATGAACTGTGCGAGTTGAGGCTACTGTTTCTAAGCGACCCTCATATGATGGAGTTTTCGAATTTTTGCTTGTCAATCGGAATCAACTGGCACTTTATTTCACCCCGGACTCATTATTTTTGTGGTTTGTGGGAGGCTGCTGTAAAATCTGCCAAACACTACTTCTATCGCGTCGTTGGAAAATCCGATCTCACATTTAATGAACTTCGTACGCTATATTGCGAAATTTCAGCAATGTTAAACTCACGACCTCTTTGTCCCATTTCAGAAAATCCAGGCGACTTAGAAGTTCTCACCCATATGCCACAATCGAAGAACCAGACATAACGCATATCGACATTAATCGCCTAAGTCGCTGGCAGCGCGTTTGTCAAATGCAGCAAGCATTCTGGCACAAATGGAGCACCAGCTACCTATCACTTCTTCAAGAACGTTCAAAGTGGCGATCATCGACACCTAACCTGATGACCAACTCAATCGTTGTCCAGAAGGATGACAACGTGCCACCTCTTCATTGGCGTCTCGGCCGAGTCGAAAGCACTATCACTGAACCAGACGGCGTCTCGCGGGTTGCAATAATCAAAACCACAGCTGGCACCGTCAAAAGTGTAGTTGGCAAGATCGCTGTGCTGCCCCCTGAGACCAAGTCGGTTGAAACCCTCGCACTTCCAACGTGGGAGCATGTCGGAGGCAGCAGCTAACAAATAATTTAAGCTAAATTTAACGTAATTTATAACGTCATTGCTTGCGCATCACTAATTCTTGTATTTGCCTTGCACATGCGATTTTATCTAATTTCATAGATATCATTGTGTCTGACTGCTTGGCATAGCTTGATCTTATTCTCTCTTGTACACTCATATAATTACTCTTGTTGGTTACGGTTGCGTGTTAGCTAAAAATTGACACTCACATTTAGTCGAAAAACAAGTAAGAAGGCTCTAGTCGATTAAGCTCGACTAGAAGATACCCTTAACCCTTGATCATACAGACGGACAGACGGTCGGGCTGACAGACACACTTATATACCGATGTACCAATGCTTGATGGTTTCATATCTCAGGTGTTTCTAAACCGATTTTAATGAAATTTTTACAGAAGTTCATTATTTTGCTTATAGTTTTTCCTCATTTTCAGTTTTTTTAAAATCAAGATTTTTTTGTTATCGATTGCAAACAAACTTGTCATGCCTAGGGATTAGGAGAGCTCATATCCAATATTTGGAGTAAGCTAGAGACTTTTTTAGTTTCAGAGATTCATACATACAAACGGACGGACGGACAGACAGACGGCCATGGCTAAATCGACTCGGCTGTTGATGCTAATCAAGAATATATATACTTTATGGGGAAGCTACCTTCACCCTGTTACATACTTTTCACAAAACCATTATACCTTTTTTTACCCATTTCATGGGTTAAGGGTATAATAATGTGCAATCCGCAGCAATAAATAAACGAAAGAATATAATGTAAAGTTATCGTATTTTACATTTAGTAAAGTAATCCACAACTTTCTGTGAAAATTCCAACATAGGTGAACACAAAAAAAATGTCTCCTCTAAACATTTGGTGACCCCGACTTGAATTATTTTACTTTCTTTCGTGGTGTTGTGTTGTTGTTAAAGTGTAAAAGGGCAGATTATAAACTATTGTGTTAATAATCATTACATGCGTCTTCTGCATAATTCGGTGCAATGACCACGCGCTCGTTGACAATTACGCTCTTGCACGCAAACACACACATTCGAACAGTTTCGCTCTCGTTTTAATTGCAAGCGCTCACACTTTTCGACTCCGTCTGCCCACCCGCATTCTTGAATTCGCGCAAGCTCGATAAAAGTGCAGCTGGCTTCTCATCTGCAAACGCTCAGCAACGCGTTGCGCCAGAACTTTCAGTAATGCGGTCAGTGACTTTTACTCGTCGTTAATCTTGTTTGCATTTTCGGTTGTCCATTGTTTCGCTAACAACATACATACGTGCATATTTGACAGTGCTGATCGCGTGAGTCAATCGCGACTAGCAATTGAAATGTCAGTGAACGAACATAATTCAACCGCGGTTTCTCCTTCTGACTTGGACTTTTACAAGGCAAAGCCGGAATCAATATCGCGGCAACTTAATGCATTAAACGCGTTCTTAACTGCTGAGCAGCTTATCCATTTCGATGAAGCTGAATTGCAGGCTCGACTGGAGTTAATCAGCAGCACAGAAGAGCCTGTCGTAGGCGAAAACGAGGAATTAAGTAATGTGAAACAGTTTCAGCATCTTCGATCATGCCTCACAGGACCAGCGTTGGAAGCAATTCGCGCTTTCGAACCAACGGAAAATAACTATGACAAAGCCATTGAATTGTTAACAAATCGTTTTGATAAAAAATCGTTGCATTTTCAGGCACACGGTATTGAAAGGGGTTCGGCGAGCAGTCTGCGTCAATTGAGTGACAGCATCAATTCGCATCTACGCGCGTTGCAGACAGTGGCATCTGCTCAGCAAACTACGGATGGTTTGCTGATTCAACTCACACATCCAAATTGGATCAAGCCACACAGGAGAAGTGGGAGGAAGTATTACCCTTGAAGGGTCTGCCGAAATGGAGCGAAAAGAGATGCCGCATGATGGAAAATTTGGAATTCGCCATGGTAACGCACACGCCTGGCAAGCAGGTGGACAAGCCTAATATACAAACCCGCAATACTCTAATAGTTAGCAAAACTCGATCTGGCCATGTAGAGCTCTGCTAGATTCAGCATCGCAGCTCAACTTTGTGACCACCCGTTTCGCTAACCAGCTGCAGTTGGAACTACGCCACTAAAACATAGCAGTATCCGGCATAGGCGAATCTTTTCTCTCACTCAACAGATCGGCTGACATCTTTCTGCAATCAGCTAGTGGATCATTTTCTGCAGTCGTCACGCAGAAGATAACTGATTATCAGTCTCTACAAAGGTCAAAGGATCGATATGCTAATAGGCACTGGCATATTTTTCGAACTCCTTTGCGTTGGGCAAGTCGACTTGCAAACCAAATTAAGCTGGATAGTGTCTGGTGGCTGTGCTGCTCATAAATACACATCTTTAGCTGCAGCCGTCGAGCCTTCAGATGTGCATTCGGAACCGTTGTTCGATTTAGTAAAGCAGTTCTGGGAAGTTGTCGGAGGAGGATGCGCTTTGTGAGCAGCTATTTCTCCGCAATTATTCGCGGCTTGAATCAGGCGAGTACTCTGTTCGGCTTCCAGCCAAGGATCGCTTCGATGCACTTGGGGATTCGTACAGTCAATGCACTGGAATCGAAGCTGGCGAAAAATGCGTCTTTAAAGTCGCAGTATGTGGCGAGTTGCGAGTCGTTTTTGATGGCTCTGCAAAAACCACATCTGGGCTCTCTCTAAACGATTTATTGTTTGCAGGACCGTCAATACATCCGAAAATATTCACAACATTTCTTCGATTTCGATTTTATAAGGTTGCCTTATTCGGGGATATCTGCAAGATGTACCGTTGTGTTCGCGTGACTTACCCAGACCAATATCTTCAATGCAGCCTATGGCGTGACAATACGAGCGATGAAGTCCAGGTTTACACCTTAAACACCGTTACATACGGAACAAAGCCTGCGGCATTTTTAGCTATTCGAGCTATGTTACTCGAGCATCGTCGCACGGCGAAGAATCGTCGCTGCCCCTTGCGTCAAAAATCATTCGAAGGGATTTTTACGTTGACGATTTAATAACTGGAGGCGACAACATTGAAAAAGTTGTTTAAATTCGTCAGCAGGTCAAGGAGCTGCTTCGTAGATAGCACTTTCCAATACGCAAATGGTGTTCAAACGATAATGCTGCTCTGGATGGCGAGCTGGAAGCGGACTGCGAAAAAATGGTTAAGTTCGATAATGGAACCGATGTCAAGAAGGCTCTGGGGTTGGCTTGGGATATTGGGCTTTGTAACCAAGCGTACCATATTAGCCACAATCGCCAAATTTTACGACCCCTTCGGTTTAATATCTCCCATAATCACAAAACTAAAAATATTCTTACAGACACTGTGGAAGGAAAAACTCAATTGGGACGAAGCCCTACCTCAGTCCCTGCACTCTGCCTGGATCGACCACATCTCCCAAATACCCGTAGTTGGTACACTGAAGTTCCCTCGTTATGTTTTACAGCCACACTCGTCGTGGGAAATACATGCGTTCTGTGATGCAAACCTAGCCGCATACGGCACGTGTGTTTACGTGCGATCAGAAGCGCATCGCAGCTAGTCGTCACATCTTCTATTCTCAAAATCAAGAGTCTCACCTCTAAAAATACTTACAACTTCCAAACTGGAACTATCCGCCGCACATCTGCTATCAGAGCTCGTCTTTAGCATCGCTCGAAGCGCACCGCACCCTTGCCAGTTCTATTGTTGACTCGACGATTGCACTCTCTTTGATTCGACGAGCTCCATCTGAATTTAATATTTTTGTAACCAACAGCATATCTCAGATTCAGGAGCGCTCCAGGGGGATGACTTGGAGACACGTTCCTACTCATTTAAGCCCAACCCACATATTATCGCGTGGCTGCGGACCGCTGGATCTTTTGGAATCGGACCTTTGGCATGAAGGACCTGCTTTTCTACGCTCATCTCCTTCTGATTGGCCGCCAAACATTCCTACCAGCTCAAATCTGCCTGAACGTCGCCGTCATGCTTAAATCCTAACGGGAAAGCTTGACATATCGTACAGATGCAAGTACCAAAACTCTTTTGGCAAAATGCAACGAGTCTTTAGATACATATACAGGCTCGCTCAGCGTAAGACAAAAGATCAAGGTCGATCGATTACAGTCGACGACATAAAGGCGGGTACCCATCTTTTACTTAGAGGAATACAAAAGATCCACTTCGCTGAAGAGCACAGGGATCTGCTCAAAGGGAATGGCGTGTCAACTAAATCGAAGCTCATATCCTTAAATCCGATCATCGACAGCCTCGGATTAATTCGCGTTGGTGGACGTCTTCAGAATTTGTTTCTGGATTACGAAGCAAGGCACCCAATAATTCTGCCAGCTCACCACCCCGTCACCATCGCCATCATCGATCACTTGCTGGCCACACTCCGACATCGATTTTGGCCCATTGGCGGGCGAGAAACCGTGTCAACAGTCATCGGCAAATGCATTCGTTGCTTTCCAATGAAGCCCAGACTTCTCGAGCACATCATGGCTCCGTTACCGGCCGATCGAGTGCAACCAGGCCGCCCATTCTGCACAACTGGAATTGATTTTTGTGGACCATTTTTAATCAAGTCAGAAGTCACGAACAGGCCGCCCACGAAGAGCTACATCTCAATATTTGTTTGCTTTTCCACCAAAGCACTACATCTGGAATTGCTGGAGGATTTGTCAACTGCATCGTTTATCGCTGCATTAAAGCGATTTATCGGTATTAGAGGCAAACCCAATTCAATCTAGTCGGACAACGCAACAAACTTTGTTGGAGCGCGGAATGAACTGTGCGAGTTGAGGCTACTGTTTCTAAGCGACCCTCATATGATGGAGTTTTCGAATTTTTGCTTGTCAATCGGAATCAACTGGAACTTTATTCCACCCCGGACTCCTTATTTTTGTGGTTTGTGGGAGGCTGCAGTAAAATCTGCCAAACACTACTTCTATCGCGTCGTTGGAAAATCCGATCTCACATTTAATGAACTTCGTACGCTATATTGCGAAATTTCAGCAATGTTAAACTCACGACCTCTTTGTCCCATTTCAGAAAATCCAGGCGACTTAGAAGTTCTCACCCATATGCCACAATCGAAGAACCAGACATAACGCATATCGACATTAATCGCCTAAGTCGCTGGCAGCGCGTTTGTCAAATGCAGCAAGCATTCTGGCACAAATGGAGCACCAGCTACCTATCACTTCTTCAAGAACGTTCAAAGTGGCGATCATCGACACCTAACCTGATGACCAACTCAATCGTTGTCCAGAAGGATGACAACGTGCCACCTCTTCATTGGCGTCTCGGCCGAGTCGAAAGCACTATCACTGAACCAGACGGCGTCTCGCGGGTTGCAATAATCAAAGCCACAGCTGGCACCGTCAAAAGTGTAGTTGGCAAGATCGCTGTGCTGCCCCCTGAGACCAAGTCGGTTGAAACCCTCGCACTTCCAACGTGGGAGCATGTCGGAGGCAGCAGCTAACAAATAATTTAAGCTAAATTTAACGTAATTTATAACGTCATTGCTTGCGCATCACTAATTCTTGTATTTGCCTTGCACATGCGATTTTATCTAATTTCATAGATATCATTGTGTCTGACTGCTTGGCATAGCTTGATCTTATTCTCTCTTGTACACTCATATAATTACTCTTGTTGGTTACGGTTGCGTGTTAGCTAAAAATTGACACTCACATTTAGTCGAAAAACAAGTAAGAAGGCTCTAGTCGATTAAGCTCGACTAGAAGATACCCTTAACCCTTGATCGTACAGACGGACAGACGGTCGGGCTGACAGACACACTTATATACCGATGTACCAATGCTTGATGGTTTCATATCTCAGGTGTTTCTAAACCGATTTTAATGAAATTTTTACAGAAGTTCATTATTTTGCTTATAGTTTTTCCTCATTTTCAGTTTTTTTAAAATCAAGATTTTTTTGTTATCGATTGCAAACAAACTTGTCATGCCTAGGGATTAGGAAAGCTCATATCCAATATTTGGAGTAAGCTAGAGACTTTTTTAGTTTCAGAGATTCATACATACAAACGGACGGACGGACAGACAGACGGCCATGGCTAAATCGACTCGGCTGTTGATGCTGATCAAGAATATATATACTTTATGGGGAAGCTACCTTCACCCTGTTACATACTTTTCACAAAACCATTATACCTTTTTTTACCCATTTCATGGGTTAAGGGTATAATAATGTGCAATCCGCAGCAATAAATAAACGAAAGAATATAATGTAAAGTTATCGTATTTTACATTTAGTAAAGTAATCCACAACTTTCTGTGAAAATTCCAACATAGGTGAACACAAAAAAAATGTCTCCTCTAAACATTTGGTGACCCCGACTTGAATTATTTTACTTTCTTTCGTGGTGTTGTGTTGTTGTTAAAGTGTAAAAGGGCAGATTATAAACTATTGTGTTAATAATCATTACATGCGTCTTCTGCATAATTCGGTGCAATGACCACGCGCTCGTTGACAATTACGCTCTTGCACGCAAACACACACATTCGAACAGTTTCGCTCTCGTTTTAATTGCAAGCGCAAACACTTTTCGTCTCCGTCTGCCCACCCGCATTCTTGAATTCGCGCAAGCTCGTTAATAGTGCAGCTGGCTTCTCATCTGCAAACGCTCAGCAACGCGTTGCGCCAGAACTTTCAGTAATGCGGTCAGTGACTTTTACTCGTCGTTAATCTTGTTTGCATTTTCGGTTGTCCATTGTTTCGCTAACAACATACATACGTGCATATTTGACAGTGCTGATCGCGTGAGTCAATCGCGACTAGCAATTGAAATGTCAGTGAACGAACATAATTCAACCGCGGTTTCTCCTTCTGACTTGGACTTTTACAAGGCAAAGCCGGAATCAATATCGCGGCAAATTAATGCATTAAACGCGTTCTTAACTGCTGAGCAGCTTATCCATTTCGATGAAGCTGAATTGCAGGCTCGACTGGAGTTAATCAGCAGCACAGAAGAGCCTGTCGTAGGCGAAAACGAGGAATTAAGTAATGTGAAACAGTTTCAGCATCTTCGATCATGCCTCACAGGACCAGCGTTGGAAGCAATTCGCGCTTTCGAACCAACGGAAAATAACTATGACAAAGCCATTGAATTGTTAACAAATCGTTTTGATAAAAAATCGTTGCATTTTCAGGCACACGGTATTGAAAGGGGTTCGGCGAGCAGTCTGCGTCAATTGAGTGACAGCATCAATTCGCATCTACGCGCGTTGCAGACAGTGGCATCTGCTCAGCAAATTACGGATGGTTTGCTGATTCAACTCACACATCCAAATTGGATCAAGCCACACAGGAGAAGTGGGAGGAAGTATTACCCTTGAAGGGTCTGCCGAAATGGAGCGAAAAGAGATGCCGCATGATGGAAAATTTGGAATTCGCCATGGTAACGCACACGCCTGGCAAGCAGGTGGACAAGCCTAATATACAAACCCGCAATACTCTAATAGTTAGCAAAACTCGATCTGGCCATGTAGAGCTCTGCTAGATTCAGCATCGCAGCTCAACTTTGTGACCACCCGTTTCGCTAACCAGCTGCAGTTGGAACTACGCCACTAAAACATAGCAGTATCCGGCATAGGCGAATCTTTTCTCTCACTCAACAGATCGGCTGACATCTTTCTGCAATCAGCTAGTGGATCATTTTCTGCAGTCGTCACGCAGAAGATAACTGATTATCAGTCTCTACAAAGGTCAAAGGATCGATATGCTAATAGGCACTGGCATATTTTTCGAACTCCTTTGCGTTGGGCAAGTCGACTTGCAAACCAAATTAAGCTGGATAGTGTCTGGTGGCTGTGCTGCTCATAAATACACATCTTTAGCTGCAGCCGTCGAGCCTTCAGATGTGCATTCGGAACCGTTGTTCGATTTAGTAAAGCAGTTCTGGGAAGTTGTCGGAGGAGGATGCGCTTTGTGAGCAGCTATTTCTCCGCAATTATTCGCGGCTTGAATCAGGCGAGTACTCTGTTCGGCTTCCAGCCAAGGATCGCTTCGATGCACTTGGGGATTCGTACAGTCAATGCACTGGAATCGAAGCTGGCGAAAAATGCGTCTTTAAAGTCGCAGTATGTGGCGAGTTGCGAGTCGTTTTTGATGGCTCTGCAAAAACCACATCTGGGCTCTCTCTAAACGATTTATTGTTTGCAGGACCGTCAATACATCCGAAAATATTCACAACATTTCTTCGATTTCGATTTTATAAGGTTGCCTTATTCGGGGATATCTGCAAGATGTACCGTTGTGTTCGCGTGACTTACCCAGACCAATATCTTCAATGCAGCCTATGGCGTGACAATACGAGCGATGAAGTCCAGGTTTACACCTTAAACACCGTTACATACGGAACAAAGCCTGCGGCATTTTTAGCTATTCGCTATGTTACTCGAGCATCGTCGCACGGCGAAGAATCGTCGCTGCCCCTTGCGTCAAAAATCATTCGAAGGGATTTTTACGTTGACGATTTAATAACTGGAGGCGACAACATTGAAAAAGTTGTTTAAATTCGTCAGCAGGTCAAGGAGCTGCTTCGTAGATAGCACTTTCCAATACGCAAATGGTGTTCAAACGATAATGCTGCTCTGGATGGCGAGCTGGAAGCGGACTGCGAAAAAATGGTTAAGTTCGATAATGGAACCGATGTCAAGAAGGCTCTGGGGTTGGCTTGGGATATTGGGCTTTGTAACCAAGCGTACCATATTAGCCACAATCGCCAAATTTTACGACCCCTTCGGTTTAATATCTCCCATAATCACAAAACTAACAAGTAAGAAGGCTCTAGTCGAGTAAGCTCGACTAGAAGATACCCTTAACCCTTGATCATACAGACGGACAAACGGTCGGGCTGACAGACATACTCATATGTACATGTACTACTCAACCAATGCTTGATGGCTTCATATCTCCAGTGTTTCTTAACCGATTTTAATGAACTTTTTACAGAAGTTCATTATTTTTCTAATAGTTTCAATCCTCATTTTCAGTTTTTTGAAATTCAAGAATTTTTTGTTATCGATTCCATGTGTATATCGTAAACCTTAAAAGTTATCGAAAATTTGAAACAAACTTGTCATGCCTAGGGATTAGGAGAGTTTATATCCAAAATCTGGAGTCTCTAGCTTTTGTAGTTTCTGAGATCGACGCGTTCATACATACAGACGGACAGACGGACGGACGGACAGACGGACGGACGGACAGACGGACGGACGGACAGACGGACGGACGGACAGACAGACGGACATGGCTAAATTGGCTCGGCTGTTGATGCTGATCAAGAATATATATACTTTATGGGGTCGGAGAAGCTTCCTTCTGCCTGTTACATACATTTGCACAAAAACATTATACCCTTTTTTTACCCATTTCATGGGTTAAGGGTATAAAAATATTCTTACAGACACTGTGGAAGGAAAAACTCAATTGGGACGAAGCCCTACCTCAGTCCCTGCACTCTGCCTGGATCGACCACATCTCCCAAATACCCGTAGTTGGTACACTGAAGTTCCCTCGTTATGTTTTACAGCCACACTCGTCGTGGGAAATACATGCGTTCTGTGATGCAAACCTAGCCGCATACGGCACGTGTGTTTACGTGCGATCAGAAGCGCATCGCAGCTCGTCACATCTTCTATGCTCAAAATCAAGAGTCTCACCTCTAAAAATACTTACAACTTCCAAACTGGAACTATCCGCCGCACATCTGCTATCAGAGCTCGTCTTTAGCATCGCTCGAAGCGCACCGCACCCTTGCCAGTTCTATTGTTGACTCGACGATTGCACTCTCTTTGATTCGACGAGCTCCATCTGAATTTAATATTTTTGTAACCAACAGCATATCTCAGATTCAGGAGCGCTCCAGGGGGATGACTTGGAGACACGTTCCTACTCATTTAAGCCCAACCCACATATTATCGCGTGGCTGCGGACCGCTGGATCTTTTGGAATCGGACCTTTGGCGTGAAGGACCTGCTTTTCTACGCTCATCTCCTTCTGATTGGCCGCCAAACATTCCTACCAGCTCAAATCTGCCTGAACGTCGCCGTCATGCTTAAATCCTAACGGGAAAGCTTGACATATCGTACAGATGCAAGTACCAAAACTCTTTTGGCAAAATGCAACGAGTCTTTAGATACATATACAGGCTCGCTCAGCGTAAGACAAAAGATCAAGGTCGATCGATTACAGTCGACGACATAAAGGCGGGTACCCATCTTTTACTTAGAGGAATACAAAAGATCCACTTCGCTGAAGAGCACAGGGATCTGCTCAAAGGGAATGGCGTGTCAACTAAATCGAAGCTCATATCCTTAAATCCGATCATCGACAGCCTCGGATTAATTCGCGTTGGTGGACGTCTTCAGAATTTGTTTCTGGATTACGAAGCAAGGCACCCAATAATTCTGCCAGCTCACCACCCCGTCACCATCGCCATCATCGATCACTTGCTGGCCACACTCCGACATCGATTTTGGCCCATTGGCGGGCGAGAAACCGTGTCAACAGTCATCGGCAAATGCATTCGTTGCTTTCCAATGAAGCCCAGACTTCTCGAGCACATCATGGCTCCGTTACCGGCCGATCGAGTGCAACCAGGCCGCCCATTCTGCACAACTGGAATTGATTTTTGTGGACCATTTTTAATCAAGTCAGAAGTCACGAACAGGCCGCCCACGAAGAGCTACATCTCAATATTTGTTTGCTTTTCCACCAAAGCACTACATCTGGAATTGCTGGAGGATTTGTCAACTGCATCGTTTATCGCAGCATTAAAGCGATTTATCGGTATTAGAGGCAAACCCAATTCAATCTAGTCGGACAACGCAACAAACTTTGTTGGAGCGCGGAATGAACTGTGCGAGTTGAGGCTACTGTTTCTAAGCGACCCTCATATGATGGAGTTTTCGAATTTTTGCTTGTCAATCGGAATCAACTGGAACTTTATTCCACCCCGGACTCCTTATTTTTGTGGTTTGTGGGAGGCTGCAGTAAAATCTGCCAAACACTACTTCTATCGCGTCGTTGGAAAATCCGACCTCACATTTAATGAACTTCGTACGCTATATTGCGAAATTTCAGCAATGTTAAACTCACGACCTCTTTGTCCCATTTCAGAAAATCCAGGCGACTTAGAAGTTCTCACCCATATGCCACAATCGAAGAACCAGACATAACGCATATCGACATTAATCGCCTAAGTCGCTGGCAGCGCGTTTGTCAAATGCAGCAAGCATTCTGGCACAAATGGAGCACCAGCTACCTATCACTTCTTCAAGAACGTTCAAAGTGGCGATCATCGACACCTAACCTGATGACCAACTCAATCGTTGTCCAGAAGGATGACAACGTGCCACCTCTTCATTGGCGTCTCGGCCGAGTCGAAAGCACTATCACTGAACCAGACGGCGTCTCGCGGGTTGCAATAATCAAAACCACAGCTGGCACCGTCAAAAGTGTAGTTGGCAAGATCGCTGTGCTGCCCCCTGAGACCAAGTCGGTTGAAACCCTCGCACTTCCAACGTGGGAGCATGTCGGAGGCAGCAGCTAACAAATAATTTAAGCTAAATTTAACGTAATTTATAACGTCATTGCTTGCGCATCACTAATTCTTGTATTTGCCTTGCACATGCGATTTTATCTAATTTCATAGATATCATTGTGTCTGACTGCTTGGCATAGCTTGATCTTATTCTCTCTTGTACACTCATATAATTACTCTTGTTGGTTACGGTTGCGTGTTAGCTAAAAATTGACACTCACATTTAGTCGAAAAACAAGTAAGAAGGCTCTAGTCGATTAAGCTCGACTAGAAGATACCCTTAACCCTTGATCATACAGACGGACAGACGGTCGGGCTGACAGACACACTTATATACCGATGTACCAATGCTTGATGGTTTCATATCTCAGGTGTTTCTAAACCGATTTTAATGAAATTTTTACAGAAGTTCATTATTTTGCTTATAGTTTTTCCTCATTTTCAGTTTTTTTAAAATCAAGATTTTTTTGTTATCGATTGCAAACAAACTTGTCATGCCTAGGGATTAGGAAAGCTCATATCCAATATTTGGAGTAAGCTAGAGACTTTTTTAGTTTCAGAGATTCATACATACAAACGGACGGACGGACAGACAGACGGCCATGGCTAAATCGACTCGGCTGTTGATGCTGATCAAGAATATATATACTTTATGGGGAAGCTACCTTCACCCTGTTACATACTTTTCACAAAACCATTATACCTTTTTTTACCCATTTCATGGGTTAAGGGTATAATAATGTGCAATCCGCAGCAATAAATAAACGAAAGAATATAATGTAAAGTTATCGTATTTTACATTTAGTAAAGTAATCCACAACTTTCTGTGAAAATTCCAACATAGGTGAACACAAAAAAAATGTCTCCTCTAAACATTTGGTGACCCCGACTTGAATTATTTTACTTTCTTTCGTGGTGTTGTGTTGTTGTTAAAGTGTAAAAGGGCAGATTATAAACTATTGTGTTAATAATCATTACATGCGTCTTCTGCATAATTCGGTGCAATGACCACGCGCTCGTTGACAATTACGCTCTTGCACGCAAACACACACATTCGAACAGTTTCGCTCTCGTTTTAATTGCAAGCGCAAACACTTTTCGTCTCCGTCTGCCCACCCGCATTCTTGAATTCGCGCAAGCTCGTTAATAGTGCAGCTGGCTTCTCATCTGCAAACGCTCAGCAACGCGTTGCGCCAGAACTTTCAGTAATGCGGTCAGTGACTTTTACTCGTCGTTAATCTAGTTTGCATTTTCGGTTGTCCATTGTTTCGCTAACAACATACATACGTGCATATTTGACAGTGCTGATCGCGTGAGTCAATCGCGACTAGCAATTGAAATGTCAGTGAACGAACATAATTCAACCGCGGTTTCTCCTTCTGACTTGGACTTTTACAAGGCAAAGCCGGAATCAATATCGCGGCAACTTAATGCATTAAACGCGTTCTTAACTGCTGAGCAGCTTATCCATTTCGATGAAGCTGAATTGCAGGCTCGACTGGAGTTAATCAGCAGCACAGAAGAGCCTGTCGTAGGCGAAAACGAGGAATTAAGTAATGTGAAACAGTTTCAGCATCTTCGATCATGCCTCACAGGACCAGCGTTGGAAGCAATTCGCGCTTTCGAACCAACGGAAAATAACTATGACAAAGCCATTGAATTGTTAACAAATCGTTTTGATAAAAAATCGTTGCATTTTCAGGCACACGGTATTGAAAGGGGTTCGGCGAGCAGTCTGCGTCAATTGAGTGACAGCATCAATTCGCATCTACGCGCGTTGCAGACAGTGTCATCTGCTCAGCAAATTACGGATGGTTTGCTGATTCAACTCACACATCCAAATTGGATCAAGCCACACAGGAGAAGTGGGAGGAAGTATTACCCTTGAAGGGTCTGCCGAAATGGAGCGAAAAGAGATGCCGCATGATGGAAAATTTGGAATTCGCCATGGTAACGCACACGCCTGGCAAGCAGGTGGACAAGCCTAATATACAAACCCGCAATACTCTAATAGTTAGCAAAACTCGATCTGGCCATGTAGAGCTCTGCTAGATTCAGCTAGATCGGCTGACATCTTTCTGCAATCAGCTAGTGGATCATTTTCTGCAGTCGTCACGCAGAAGATAACTGATTATCAGTCTCTACAAAGGTCAAAGGATCGATATGCTAATAGGCACTGGCATATTTTTCGAACTCCTTTGCGTTGGGCAAGTCGACTTGCAAATCATTTGCCCACGCTCCAGAAGACCAAATTAAGCTGGATAGTGTCTGGAGGCTGTGCTGTTCATAAATACACATCTTTAGCTGCAGCCGTCGAGCCGTTCGATTTAGTAAAGCAGTTCTGGGAAATTGTCGGAGTAGGATGCGCTTTGTGAGCAGCTATTTCTCCGCAATTATTCGCGGCTTGAATCAGGCGAGTACTCTGTTCGGCTTCCAGCCAAGGATCGCTTCGATGCACTTGGGGATTCGTACAGTCAATGCACTGGAATCGAAGCTGGCGAAAAATGCGTCTTTAAAGTCGCAGTATGTGGCGAGTTGCGAGTCGTTTTTGATGGCTCTGCAAAAACCACATCTGGGCTCTCTCTAAACGATTTATTGTTTGCAGGACCGTCAATACATCCGAAAATATTCACAACATTTCTTCGATTTCGATTTTATAAGGTTGCCTTATTCGGGGATATCTGCAAGATGTACCGTTGTGTTCGCGTGACTTACCCAGACCAATATCTTCAATGCAGCCTATGGCGTGACAATACGAGCGATGAAGTCCAGGTTTACACCTTAAACACCGTTACATACGGAACAAAGCCTGCGGCATTTTTAGCTATTCGAGCTATGTTACTCGAGCATCGTCGCACGGCGAAGAATCGTCGCTGCCCCTTGCGTCAAAAATCATTCGAAGGGATTTTTACGTTGACGATTTAATAACTGGAGGCGACAACATTGAAAAAGTTGTTTAAATTCGTCAGCAGGTCAAGGAGCTGCTTCGTAGAGGGCACTTTCCAATACGCAAATGGTGTTCAAACGATAATGCTGCTCTGGATGGCGAGCTGGAAGCGGACTGCGAAAAAATGGTTAAGTTCGATAATGGAACCGATGTTAAGAAGGCTCTGGGGTTGGCTTGGGATATTGGGCTTTGTAACCAAGCGTACCATATTAGCCACAATCGCCAAATTTTACGACCCCTTCGGTTTAATATCTCCCATAATCACAAAACTAAAAATATTCTTACAGACACTGTGGAAGGAAAAACTCAATTGGGACGAAGCCCTACCTCAGTCCCTGCACTCTGCCTGGATCGACCACATCTCCCAAATACCCGTAGTTGGTACACTGAAGTTCCCTCGTTATGTTTTACAGCCACACTCATCGTGGGAAATACATGCGTTCTGTGATGCAAACCTAGCCGCATACGGCACGTGTGTTTACGTGCGATCAGAAGCGCATAGCAGCTACTCGTCACATCTTCTATGCTCAAAATCAAGAGTCTCACCTCTAAAAATACTTACAACTTCCAAACTGGAACTATCCGCCGCACATCTGCTATCAGAGCTCGTCTTTAGCATCGCTCGAAGCGCACCGCACCCTGGCCAGTTCTATTGTTGACTCGACGATTGCACTCTCTTTGATTCGACGAGCTCCATCTGAATTTAATATTTTTGTAACCAACAGCATATCTCAGATTCAGGAGCGCTCCAGGGGGATGACTTGGAGACACGTTCCTTCTCATTTAAGCCCAACCCACATTATCGCGTCGCTGCGGAGCGCTGGATCTTTTGGAATCGGACCTTTGGCATGAAGGACCTGATTTTCTACGCTCATCTCCTTCTGATTGGCCGCCAAACATTCCTACCAGCTCAAATCTGCCTGAACGTCGCCGTCATGCTTAAATCCTAACGGGAAAGCTTGACATATCGTACAGATGCAAGTACCAAAACTCTTTTGGCAAAATGCAACGAGTCTTTAGATACATATACAGGCTCGCTCAGCGTAAGACAAAAGATCAAGGTCGATCGATTACAGTCGACGACATAAAGGCGGGTACCCATCTTTTACTTAGAGGAATACAAAAGATCCACTTCGCTGAAGAGCACAGGGATCTGCTCAAAGGGAATGGCGTGTCAACTAAAACGAAGCTCATATCCTTAAATCCGATCATCGACAGCCTCGGATTAATTCGCGTTGGTGGACGTCTTCAGAATTTGTTTCTGGATTACGAAGCAAGGCACCCAATAATTCTGCCAGCTCACCACCCCGTCACCATCGCCATCATCGATCACTTGCTGGCCACACTCCGACATCGATTTTGGCCCATTGGCGGGCGAAAAACCGTGTCAACAGTCATCGGCAAATGCATTCGTTGCTTTCCCATGAAGCCCAGACTTCTCGAGCACATCATGGCTCCGTTACCGGCCGATCGAGTGCAACCAGGCCGCCCATTCTGCACAACTGGAATTGATTTTTGTGGACCATTTTTAATCAAGTCAGAAGTCACGAACAGGCCGCCCACAAAGAGCTACATCTCAATATTTGTTTGCTTTTCCACCAAAGCACTACATCTGGAATTGCTGGAGGATTTGTCAACTGCATCGTTTATCGCTGCATTAAAGCGATTTATCGGTATTAGAGGCAAACCCAATTCAATCTAGTCGGACAACGCAACAAACTTTGTTGGAGCGCGGAATGAACTGTGCGAGTTGAGGCTACTGTTTCTAAGCGACCCTCATATGATGGAGTTTTCGAATTTTTGCTTGTCAATCGGAATCAACTGGAACTTTATTCCACCCCGGACTCCTTATTTTTGTGGTTTGTGGGAGGCTGCAGTAAAATCTGCCAAACACTACTTCTATCGCGTCGTTGGAAAATCCGATCTCACATTTAATGAACTTCGTACGCTATATTGCGAAATTTCAGCAATGTTAAACTCACGACCTCTTTGTCCCATTTCAGAAAATCCAGGCGACTTAGAAGTTCTCACCCATATGCCACAATCGAAGAACCAGACATAACGCATATCGACATTAATCGCCTAAGTCGCTGGCAGCGCGTTTGTCAAATGCAGCAAGCATTCTGGCACAAATGGAGCACCAGCTACCTATCACTTCTTCAAGAACGTTCAAAGTGGCGATCATCGACACCTAACCTGATGACCAACTCAATCGTTGTCCAGAAGGATGACAACGTGCCACCTCTTCATTGGCGTCTCGGCCGAGTCGAAAGCACTATCACTGAACCAGACGGCGTCTCGCGGGTTGCAATAATCAAAACCACAGCTGGCACCGTCAAAAGTGTAGTTGGCAAGATGTGCTGCCCCCTGAGACCAAGTCGGTTGAAACCCTCGCACTTCCAACGGGGGAGCATGTCGGAGGCAGCAGCTAACAAATAATTTAAGCTAAATTTAACGTAATTTATAACGTCATTGCTTGCGCATCACTAATTCTTGTATTTGCCTTGCACATGCGATTTTATCTAATTTCATAGATATCATTGTGTCTGACTGCTTGGCATAGCTTGATCTTATTCTCTCTTGTACACTCATATAATTACTCTTGTCGGTTACGGTTGCGTGTTAGCTAAAAATTTACACTCATATTAAGTCGAAAATTAATTTGCAATCCGCAGCATAGCATAAAACCATAAAACGTAGCAAAATAAATAAACAAAATAATATAATGGAAAGTTATCGTATTTTACATTTAGTAAAGTAATCCACAACTTTTTGTGAAAATTCGAACATAGGTAAACACAAAAAAGTGTCTCCTCTCAACAGGCACTATATTCAAAATTTCTGGTTCGTACGGACGGAATTATACGAGGTGTCCAATACTATGCTGGACCCCAAACACTCAATGGTAACAGCAACGAGTAGGTATATTATAGAGATACATTTTCATACAACGTTTTTGAGGTACAAAAATTCTGAGATCAGAACACACAGCACTTCGGCTGTCGAGCCGAACGCGCGCTCTTGCACTCTCATTCAATTTTAATATGCTTGCAATTCGATGCAGAGTGGAGACGGAGAAGGTTGGTTAGCGCCGCTCAGCTGTTTATATGAGAATGCATTTTGTGTACGTGGGTTCTGATATATTCGGAGTGTGTTTTTTATAACTTTACTTGAACTTGCCTCAATGTTTATGATGATAATGATTATTTTTTTTTACTTGTGCTTTATTTTAATTTTATTTCTTTTTAAAATTTTTGATAACATAATACAATAAATTGCTTAAAAATAATTTACATTAAATTATTTTAAACAAATTTAAATTTTATTATTAAAAAAGTTTTAATTTAATTATAAAAAAACGTTTATAAAATAAATTATTACAAAAAACTTAATTAAATTTATTAACAAAATTTAGTTTAATTATTAAAAAATCATTTTAATAAAATTTGCTGTACCTATTAGAAGTAGTAGAAATTTTTTACCTATAGCCCTGCATGCTTGTTTATCTAACTATGCTATCCATAACCCTTTTCGGATTCAAATGGCCATTGCGTCATACCAAGGTCTTTATGCAAAATTCGTCTCAATGATGTCTCCGAAACGAGAACGTCTCAACGAGAACGACGGTGAATTGATGTTGATGGCACTTCATGCACATTTTCTACCACAGCAGCAATATTTTGGGGTGTACGCACTGTTTTGGGCTTTTCACGCATTGGGTTATCGATGAGGATGCCAGTTTCTTTCACTTTTCCAAAATCCGTACGCAACTTTCACACACATTCTGCAATATTACCATAATTTTCAAAGTAATGTCGCAATATTTCCCAGCGTTGTTCAAACGTATACACAACCATACTCGTTCAGCGGAAGGATAAAACTAATTATCTGTCAAATCAAACATGGGCTAAGTGTTACTATTAACAAACATTGGTTGAAAAAAAAACAAGTAAGAAGGCTCTAGTCGAGTACGCTCGACTAGAAGATACCCTTAACCCTTGATCATACATATGTACATGTACTACTGAACCAATGCTTGATGACTTCATATCTCCGGTGTTTCTTAACCGATTTTAATGAAATTTTTACAGAAGTTCATTATTTTTCTTATAGTTTCAATCCTCATTTGATCTCAGAAACAACAAAAGCTAGAGACTCCAGATTTTAGATATGAGCTCTCCTAATCCCTAGGCATGACAAGTTTGTTTCAAATTTTCGATAACTTTTCCGGTTTACGATATACACATGTAATCGATAACAAAAAAATCATTAATTTCCAAAAACTGAAAATTCGGATGGAAACAATAAGCAAAATAATGAACTTCTGTAAAATTTGTATTAAAATTGATTAAGAAATTCCGAAGATATGAAACTATCAAGCATTGGTACAGAAGTACACAGCCATATGTGTATGTCTGTCAGCCCGACCATCTGTCCGTCTGTATGATCAAGGGTTAACGGTATCTTCTAGTCGAGCGTACTCGACTAGAGCCTTCTTAATTGTTTATTTTATTTATTTGTTCAAATTTCCAAATTTCAGTTTTGCTATTTCTGGTCATGAATACTTTCTTTACTTTTGATTCTATGACACTAGCAAACCATTTTGTTACGGCAACTGCCATACAGATGTATAAAGAGTGCAAAGTGCAATTATGTCGAGATCATAAATGCTTGTGTGTGTTCTGTATGTTCGCGTTTGTTTGAGTATTAAAAATATTGAAAAATGCTTGTTTTATTTTGGTTTTTTTTATTTACATATTTAATTTTACAATTTGCACCAAACGACCATCAACATCTCCTTTTATACTAACTGCTTAACTAATATACCCATATATTATATAATTGCCGATATAATTTAAATAAATTGATTTTTAATAATTAAATTAAGTGTTTTTTAATAATTAAATTAAATTTTGTTAAAAAATTAAGTTAAATTTTGTAAAAAAATTAAATTAATTTTTTTTAGTTATTTATTTAATAAACGTTTTTTTAATAATCAAATGAACATTTTTTTAATAATAAATTAACATTTTTTTTATAATTTTATTTAAATTATTTTTAAACAATTTATTATTATTATAACTTGGTGTTTTATTGTATTTAGAATATACATATGTAAGTCCGCTTCATGCGACTTATACTCCGTGTTCTTCAAGCGAATACAAGCGATTGACTCTTACTTTATGAGAGTAGCTTAAACATAGACCATCGACGAAGGTCTTGATTAAAAGGAACATACAATTACCGTTGCTCGCAGGCAATAACAGATAAAGGGGAATGCAAGACAAGCTGCGGTGTACATAGGGAAATACAGTTATTTCCAACACTCCTTCTCAGCGCAGTTTGTCTTCTTCCTAAACAAAATAAGCTTTTACATATTTAGCGCAAACCCATTAAGTTTACAAATCCCTCATGCTTTACTTTACAAAAATTTTTCGTTAATACATCAGAGATCATGTTTTTTGGTAGGTACATATTCAATTTCAACTTCATTATTTTTAACCATATCTCTGATATGATGATATTTAATGTCGATATGCTTACTACGCGCATGGAACTTAGCATCTTTTGCCAAGCATTGAGCGCTTTGATTATCGCTAAATATCCTTATTCCAGATCCCTCGCTCAAACCCATTTCACGCATGACTTTGCGTATATATGCAGCTTCCTTAGCTGCCAGTGAGAGTGCCACATACTCTGCCTCAGTACTGCTTAATGCTATGACGCTCTGCTTCTTTGACTCCCATGAGAATGCAACGCCTGCTGCAAAGAACGCCCAGCCACTGTAGGACTTTCGGTCCGTGCTGTCACCAGCCCAATCTGCATCGACGAAACAGTGTATCGCCTGGCCGGTCCTTTTGTAGTGCAAGCCCAACTCTGCCGTGCCCCTCAAGTATCTTAATACTCGCTTGGCTCCTATTTCGTGCTCCTTGTGTGGATCTGAATTCCGCTGTGCTAGCTTTGTTACTGAGTGCAATATATCAGGCCGTGTAGTTACGCCTAGATACATTAGCGAACCTATCAACCTATTCCTTGGTTCGTTCGGTGGCATCCGTCATTGTCGCATTTGACTTGAAATCCTGCCTCTAGTGGTATAGCATTAGATTTGCAGTTGTGCATACCATACTCATGTAGAAGGTTCTCAATATAGTTCTTATGACTGACAGTAACGCTGCCCGTTTCACCTTCACGATCAATTTAAATTCCTAGGAAATGCTTCAGTTGCCCTCCATCGACTACGTCGAACTCCTGTGATATGCGCTCCTTCACGTAGTTCAGATCTTCCTTCCTGGTGCTAGCCACAATAAGATCGTCGACATATACGACTATCACATTCAGTTGGCTGGCTTCACGACGTATGTACAAACATGGCTCGCTGGGGCAGGGCGTGAAACCAATACTGATTAGCACGGTATTCAGTTTCTTGTTCCACTCACGGCCGCACAGCGACTTCTTAAGTTTTAGGACTCGGTCAGGGGAATCTTGGTTAGCAAATCCCTCTGGTTGTCGCATATAAACCACATCTCGTAGCTCACTGTTGAGATAAGCAGAAGACACGTCAATCTGATGCATATACATACCATTTTCTACCGCTAGAGCAATCACTAATCTGATTGTCGAATATCTGGCTACAGGGGAGAACGTCTCAATGTAATTTACGCCATATTGTTGGGCGCATCCTTTTGCCACTAGTCGAGACTTCAAGCGTACTACTTTGCCATGCTCGTCACGCTTCACTGCAAATACCCATTTACAGCCAATTGCCTTTAACTCCCAAGTTTTGTTTTTCGTGCAGACTGTCTATCTCCTTCTGCATCGATGCCCTCCATTCACTGGCATGATTAGAACTCAAGGCTGCTTTGACGCTAGCAGGTGCAGCTACGTCATCCGTTGTCATAACATTTAAAATGTTGTACTGCTTTCGAGGGCGTCCTGGTTGTCCGCTGCGTACTTTCTTTGGCCTTCCAGGACCTCTTTTGCCCAGTTCCTCGCTTGACTCGATTTCCTCGTCGTCTCCAATGTCTCCATCTGTAGATATATTTGGCACCTCCGCATCTCGTTCGAAATTTTCGCGATCTTCAGTTTGATCGCCACCATAAAGACTTACAGGCTCATCTTCAATATCATTCATGCTCACTGTAACATCATTATTACACAACGAGATTCTGTCCCTTACGCTGTCATCTGTCAATTCACCTTCAAGAAATATCACATCTCTTGCTTCGATTACTTTTCGTGAATCGCGAATATACAATCGATATGCCTTATCTGTTGCAGAGTAACCAACTAGTACTCTCACCTCACCTTTTGGTAGGAATTTCTTATTGTACTTTTTGTTAAGTACGACAGCCTTTGTACCGAAAACTTTTAGGTGACTTACAGACGGTTTTTTGCCTGACCATGACTCATATGGTGTCATATCCTCCAGCGTAGATGTCTCTGAGCGATTTCGCAGATATGCCGCCGTATTTATAGCTTCTGCCCAGAAATCCTCCTTGAGACCAGCATGCACAATCATGCTTCGTGCCATTTCTACCAGCGTTCGATTCGCGCGTTCCGCTACACCATTTTGTTGGGGTGTATACGGCACAGTAAGCTGCCTCTTGATACCGTTGCTCACTAAATATTTTTCGAAATCGCCGCTAAAATATTCACGACCGTTGTCGCTTCTGAGACATTTTAACTTGCGTCCAGTTTGTTTTTTTGCAAACTCCTTATATTCTTTGAACTTCTCAAAGATTTCATTGCGTGTTTTCATAAAACACACATGCACAAACCGCGTTCTATCATCAATGAATGTGCCAAAATACCGCGCACCACCTACAGAACATTTTCTCATTGGACCACAAATGTCTGTGTGTATCAAGTCTAGTATGCCTTCGGCGCGGGTCTCAGATTTCTTTGGAAATCTCTTTACATTTATTTTGCACTTCGCGCATGTTTCACATACATGTTCTTTTGAGTCCGAACACTGCCTAGCCTTCAAGCCGTGCACTAAATTTTTCTTAATCATTTTATTCAGGCTGGCAAAATTAAATGTCCAAGCCTCTTGTGCCACTTCAGTATGTCTGTTAAATAAGCTTGCGCGCTGAAACACTTTTGCTCGTCTGTGTTGAACAAATATAAGTCTTGCTGCTCCTTAGCAACTAAGATCACATCGCCTCTACGATTTTCAATGCGCGCATTCTTTTGGCCAAATTTAACACTAAATCCCTTTTGGACTACTTTCGATACTGACACAAAGTTGCATTGAAGGTCTTTCACATATAATGTATCGGTCAAATCAATAGTGTTATTTTTCCACTTTATGCGTGCTTTTCCACGTCCATATGCCTGTATATAATTATTTCCAGCTAAAATAATTTTCTCTTTGTGCTCTCTCAATTCTATGAAGCACGATCTATCATTACACAAATGCGCTGTGGCGCCACTGTCTAGACACCACGTATTCTTTGTGACCCAAAATATGATTATGAATACTTTCCGTTTTATTTGGGTCCCTAAATGGGAATGTGGGGAGAGATGTTTAAGTGTCACTGGAAGTCATAGATTTGGTCAAAAGTTTTATTCGCCATTGTTTTAGCAAACGCCAAAAAACTTCCATTGAAAATAATTGAGAACTTTTTTGCATCTTGGTAAAATCTTTGTATATTCACATTAAAGAAAGAGAACGAAAAACCTGCCTTCCAAGTTTTTAAGTGCAAACTTTGATTCCTTTTGATAACTTCCACTTTTTTTGTAGCTTCTTCGGCTGTATAGCAGCTTATAAACACTTGCACCCAAACAAGTATCTACGTAAAACTTAAATCTTAATCGTTGCGCAGTTTTATTATAGAAAATAAGAAAACAGCTTACAATGCTATTAAGCGAATGGTTGGTTTTGTCATTTACATATCGGTTAATATTCATAGCATAATAAACTAACCCATCTAAAAATCCTGATTTGTATTCTGCCAATAAACACTTATGATTTATATACTATATATTAAAACAATAAAACTATGAGAATTTTGATCCCAATGAGATTCCAGCTGGCCAACTCATCAAACTTTTCACGAAGCAGTGCCTTTGGCGGCAACAAAGTGTGCGACTCCGTCACAATGTGTGTCTTTAGATAATCCAAATACTCCGAGATAAGAAAAGGTTCGACTTGCTTTTTCTAACGACAAGGCGCACCAACTACAGCTGCAAGGTACTCGGTTAAAACCTTGACCTCCTCAGGTGCCACAGATGGTTTGGTCTGTTTCTTTATTTCCTGGACAAACTCTTGTTGCATAACCTGCAGCTTGACCTTTTGAATCATAATCCTTAAAGCAATTGCATGGTATATTTGCAAAATATTTTTTAGAATTAAAAAAAGTTATTTTTTGTAGAGTTTACATTGTGTTGTGTACTTGATTAAAAAACTTTCTTTTTTATACCCTTAACCCATGAAATGGGTAAAAAAGGGTATAATGTTTTTGTGCAAAAGTATGTAACAGGCAGAACGAAGCTTCTCCGACTCCATAAAGTATATATATTCTTGATCAGCATCAACAGCCGAGTCGATTTAGCCATGCCCGTCTGTCTGTCCGTCTGTCCGTCCGTCCGTCTGTCCGTCCGTCCGTCTGTCCGTCCGTCCGTCTGTCCGTCTGTATGTATGAACGCGTCGATCTCAGAGACTGTAAGAGCTAGAGATTTCAAATTTTGGATATGAGCTCTCCTAATCCCTAGGCATGATAAGTTTGTTTCAAATTTTCGATAACTTATCTGGTTTACGATATACACATGTAATCGATAACAAAAAAATCTTTAATTTCAAAAAACTTCAAATTTCATTAAAATCGGTTAAGAAACACCGGGGATATTAAGCCATCAAGAATTGGTCCAGTAGTACACGTAAATATGTGTATGTCTGTCAGCCCGACCGTCTGTCCGTCTGTATGATCATGGGTTAAGGGTATCTTCTAATCGAGCGTACTCGACTAGAGCCTTCTTACTTGTTTTATGTTAACATATTTAAAACAAGTATAAAGACTCTAGTCGTGTAAGCTGTAGTACTGTACCAAAGTTTGATGCTTTTTATCTTCGGTGTTTCTTAACCGAATTCGCCTTTCTGTACTTTGCCCTCGTCACTAAAAAGATTATTTGGTATCATAAAAAGCTTTTCTACTGGCACTTATATAAATACACTAACCAGCACAAATTTTTTTATTACAACATACAAAATAACAGAAGAATTATGTTAATTTATTTTTCTTGCAAAAATAACTTTGTTTAACGTGCAAGGATATCTTTTCCAATACAATTTACATTTGTTCAATAATATATAGACAATGCAGATCAGCAAAATTTTATCTTTTATCATTTATGGTAAATTCTTATTCTAAGTATTACTTAAAATAGTCATATATTTGTTGCAGTTTTGTCCAGCAAATCGTGTAGACGATACGCCGTCCAAACATTTGGACAAAGGGCCATAGGCAAAACAATGTATGTAAAGAGTTGGATTCATTCATTATGGATATACTTTTCTAGACCAATTCGATCGTGAATAAGCTGAGAGGCTGAAGGAACACGAATGCAGTATTACTCATCATAAACAGGATCTGTCTTGACATCATGATATGAAAGCGGATTCTTCCTTACCACAATCTAAGTATAAAACTGTTTCTTTTTGAAACCTGAGCAACATTATTAATACATTAACTTTTAAAAATTGGATAGACGATTAATCGGAAAGTAGAACGATATCGATGTTGTGGTCATTGCCCTCTGCTGTTGCTGCTGCAGATGACGATGGAGGTTTGTTGATATTTGTGGATACATTGTTTTGCTTGCGAAGATACTGACTGATAAGTGTATTTTTGGTGGGCGTATGGAACTCCTGATCCCGCGGCACAGACATTAGCAGTGTGCCGCGCTTCTTGGTGCTTGAAGCAGCGGCTGACGTCGAATCTGTAAGTGCTGTTGTGGACTTTAAAGCTTCAAGCTTGGTGTTTAAATTGTTGATATCGGGCTGAACATCGGGGGTCTCTGTGTCTGGCGGTGTGGTTTCGCGCAACGATGTGTCTGCTGTCTTGGCTGCTGTCTTCGGTGGCAGCAAGTATTTCCATTCATTCTGCAGAGTCAAATTTTCAAGGTGAAAATTGTGCAAAGCGCTCTCATTGACCACCCAACAAAGCCGTTTTTTTGGTTTTTTGGACTTCTTGGTGTCCTTAGTGCCGCTTTCTACCTCAATGGGATTCCAGCTGGCCAACTCATCAAACTTTTCACGAAGCAGCGTCTTTGGCGGCAACAACGTTTGCGACTCCAGCACAATCTGTTTCTTTAGATACTCCAAATACTCGGAGATAAGAAAAGCCTTCGACTTGCTATTTCCATGGACAAGGCGCACCAACTGCTGCAGCATCGCCTCGTCTAGTTGCAAGGTACTCGGTTTAACCTTGACCTCTTCAGGTGGCTCACCCTCGAGCTCCAGCTCGGGCGGCGGCTCCAATGACAGGGGCTTCAGCTGCCAGCAGGCATACATATTGATGGTTTGAATAAAAAGTTCCGGGTATAGCTGCGATTTGGAGCCATTTTCATCAATCCAGACTGGTCCCAGCAGTCGTGGTTTAATCTTTTTAGTCTGTTTCTTCATCTCCTGAACAAACTCCTGTTGCAGCACTTGTAATTTGGCTTTTTGCGCCTCGCGCGTATTTCTATCTTCGAGTTCGCCATCATTTTGCAGCTCCTCATCACTTAGATGACCGTGGGGTACAAACCATTCGTTGTACTCTTCTTCAGATTCTTCATCAGATTCGCGCTCTTTTTCATCCTCGCTGGCGCTCAGCGATTCACCTGGCTCCTCTTCCTCCCACTCGCAATCGGAGTCTATTTCATAATCAAAATGACCCTGCCAAAGAGATAATAAAACTACTTCTATTTGGATTATTCAATAACTTTACCTTATCCTGGCTCAGTGGTCGGCGTGCCTTGATTAGCTGGCTGCGTTTGCGCCAAGTGCCATAGTATGGCGGACGACGATTGTCCGCAAAATGCAAATACTTTGCACGAATCCAGGGCAGATGCTTGGGCCTTTCCTCCACAATGGGTGTGCCAGCAGTAGCCAGCTCATCTGCAAGAAAGAGAAGGAAAAATACCAAAAATTTCTTAAGAATAGAAGGAGTGGTTCTGCATACCAATTACTTGGACATCATCATCATCTTCATCATCCTTGGAGCATCTTTCTAGTCGGGCATCGCGCTTGCCGCGTAGTGGTTTGTGTTTGCCATGGCCGAGTTCGCTAAGGTAGAGCTGGTCACGAGAGGGACTTTTCACGCATCCAGTGCTGTTATTGGCCTTATCATTGTTCCCATCATCATCATAGTGAAAGAGCGTATCTAGCTGTTTTCGCTTATTGGTCGCAAGCGCGACGCGTACAACTGGCGCCAAGATCATGTCATCCTTGACCTGGAAGGGACGAAATGCAAGTATCTGGCTGCTGCTGTTGCCATTCTTGTAGCTGGGACCACATTCGCAGCTGTACTGAACGTGCTCCAGGGAAGCGTTGTTTTCCCGACTTGACTTTTTCGTCTGCTTGGGCACAAAAAATTTGGTAAAAGAGGCGGCAGCACGTTTCTTTTTAAGTTCAGCGTCTTTCTTCTCCTGCTCCTTGCGGCGGCGCTCTTCGTCCTTTTTGCGCTGCAACTCCCCCTTGGCTTCTGTGCGTTTGCGTTTCTCCTCATTCTCTGTCTGCCGTTTACGATCCTTCTCCTCACGCTCTATCCGACGCTCCTCTTCTTTTTGTTCACGTTCCTTTCGGCGCTCCTCTTCCTTTTGATCGCGTTCTGCTTTCTTCTGCTGCTCGCGCTGCTCTTTCTCCAGACGCTTGAGGCGACGCTCCTCCTGCAACTTGTGCTCTTTCTCCTCACGTGTTTTGCGCCGCTGCTCCAAAACCTTTTTTTGCTTGGCTGTCAAGATCGTTGGCTGCATAGCAATAAAAACAGCACCAGAATCGGGCGCTTCCTCCATGGCAGTTTGTTGTTCATCCTTTACGAGTGACGATTTGTTTAGCGTGGACGTGTCCACGTCCATTTCGGTCTCGTGCTCACTGCTGGCAACTTCTTGAGACTCCGCTTCGCTTTTGCTGCTATTCAATAATATAACAGCCAAGTCTACATTAATCATGGACTCCACTTTGCTGGCCTTTATATTTTTATTTGTCTCCGTTCTGAGCCGCTTTTGTGGTTGAAGACACTCTTTGTCATCACTGGAATCGCTGGGTTCGTAAGCCATCTGCGATTGCTTAACGAGTTTTACGTTTATTTGAGCTTTGCGACGCTTGGTGCGCTTATTGTTAACCGGCAGTTTAATTTGAATATGTGGCTGGCCGAGGCGCTTTTCCACGGCCTTTTTATTCTTCGATGCAACGTTTGGATTCTCTGTAATCTCTTCGTCATCGTCAGTGTCCTCGTTTTCAATGTAGTCATCGTCATCCACCTGAATATCTTCGTTCTTCGGCTTTTTGCTGGACATTATGGTAGCCACATCAAGATCCACATTCTCTTTACTGCACCGCAACTGAACTTCCTCCTTAACAATCTCCCCGTCATGAATATCGTGATCGTTGCCGCTGCCATATGACAGTTTACGCTTGCGTGGCTCAGGCTGAAACTCCACAACTAATTCAGCAGCACTAGATGTTGGTGGAGTTGTTGACTTATCAGCTGACGTGTCGGTGGATTTCTGCAGCGGCGTTAGCAGCTTAAATGGTAAACGCGTCTGTACAAGTTTTTTACTGTTGCTGCTATTAACTTCCTTTGCGGTTTCTTTTCCATCCTTCGTGTGTGCCGTTTTTGGGGTTTTTATTTTGCTGGCAGACATACTTGCGGCTAGTTTTTGTACTTTTTTACCCCAATTTCTGTAATTGCACTTTACAACTTCTCAATCGCTATTTACAGACACGCACTAACAAAAAACATTCACAAACTACTGAAAAAGAGCGCGAAAAACAATTCTTGCCCAGATGATTTTAACAGAGTTGCAGCTAGACGCTTTTTCAATAGTTTATAAAGGTTGGCAACGCACGGTGTGTAAGATTAGAGTTAATCAACAAGTGGCGTTAGTGAAAATATTGTAACAGCTATGCTAATTTTTTTCGTTAAATATTAAATTATATTTTCTTCTTTTAATTAAATTTATTTATTAATTTAAGATTTTACAATAGATCTGTATTTAATTTCGACAAGAATAATTTATTAGCGATACATATTACAGCATCATGAGCAACCGCAAAATGCTATCGATAGATCGTAAACTCTTTTGTAATCCATGTGTTACGTCAACAAGTAGGTATATTATAGAGACGAATTATTAAACCAAATTTAAATTAAATTAATCGCAAGTAAATTAAAATTGAATGAGAGTGCGAGAGCGCACGACTCGACAGCCGAAGTGCTATCGGTTCTGATCTCAGCAATTGTGCGAGTCAAATATGTTGTATGAAAATGTATCTTTATAATATACATACAGTTTGTCAGGAATCTCCTTACAAGCAGTGAAAACTTTTGATATTTTCACTTTAGAGATATTCGGTCACACTGGCTGATATTTTTTATAAATTATACAGTTAATTATCTCCTAAACCAACGAGTAGGTATATACCTACTCGTTGTCGTTGCCTAAACCCATTAAGAACCTCAAAAAACAAAATTTTTTTTTTGTTTGTTTTCGTTGCGAATGGCATATTTACAGTTACTTTTTTAAAAAATAAAAACGCTCAGCTCTTGGTAATGCAATTTTCTTACAAATTTCATATTTGGAATATAGAATTTATATATAATCGGTACAGTTTTGGACGGTCTTAAAATGCCAAGCAAGCGGATATCGTTTGACATGAACCAGTTGGTTTATTAAAACTCCACCTTAGGGAAAACGGTCTATTAGATTGCAGAAATGTTTGCAATTAAAAGGAAAACTGTATACAACATTCTAAACCGCGTTAAAAACGAGGGAAGGATGGATGCGAAGCCTTCAACTGGTCGCCCTCGGGCAGTAACTCCCAGGGCAGAGCGAATTATGGTCAGAAAGATCAGCCAAAATCCAACTATTTCGACCAGAACGCTAAACATGAGATGAAGACGGAATGTGAAATCACCATATGTTGCGAAACTGTCAGAAAAGCCATTAAATGAACCGACTTTTCATCTCAAACTGCATGAAAAAAACCGTTGTTGTCGACGGAGCATGTTAAAAGACGTTTAACTTTTGCTAGGATCCACGTGGGAAAGCCAGATTCAAATTGGGACGACGTGAAATGCGCTTCATTGAAAATACAATGGCTGCCCAACAATATTTAAGTATTTTGAACACACATTTGGTAGACAGTGCCAACAAATTTGGATTTATTAATGATGGCAAGCCAACTTACAGGCTTTACCAGGACAATGATCCCAAGCACAAAGCACACATGGTCAGGTGCTGGCTGCTTTATAACTGTAAAAAGGTGTTCGCTACACCTTCCCACAGCCCAGACCTTATCCCAACTGAAAATCTATGGGCCTATCTGAAAAACGTAGTGCCAAGAGCCATCGGAAAAATAAGAATGATCTCAAGGCGATAATCATGGAAGAATGGCAAAATCTAATAAAATCAATGAAAAGACGACTGGAAGCGGTTATGAAAGCCAACGGTGGACATACAAAATATTAATTATAGTTTAAAACCAAAAACAAACAAAAAAATAAAGTTTGTAAACACTTATCTTACAGTTTAATTTTGTGCCTTTGTTAGTATTTTTAGTGTTTCTTTGTTACTGTTTATGTTTTTTAAGTTCTGTTTAATGGGTTTAAGAGATTTTTAACTGAATAATTTATAAAAAATAATAAAAAAAATTTAAAGCAACAGCTAGTGTGACCTTATATCTCTAAAGTGAAAATATCAAACATTTTCACTGCTTGTAAAGAGATTCCTGACAAACTGTATGTACAGTAGGCCTCACCTTAGTCTAAGGTAAACAAAAGAATTTCAAGTGCTATGATATCCAAACCAGGTAAGCTTTTTAAAATGTTCAAACGCCAATTTGTCTTATGGTTTATCACATTTAAAAAAGAAACTTTAATTTTTTTTTTATATTATTGGCTTATAATATATTGTCAAAAACTGAAAACATATCCAAAATACAGGCCTCAGCTTATTCTGAGTAGAATTAAGAAAGTAAAATATTTGGCGTATAAGACCATAAATATGGATGTTAGTTCTTAGTATGACATCCTTAGCCTTAATAACTTCTCTTAACCTATTACTCATGGAAGGTACCAGCTTTCGGGTAGATTCTGGACCGATTTTCTTCCACTCATCTAGTAGACCATTTTTAAGATCCGTTTTGTTGGATATGTGGTGCTTCCGGATGTTGTTTTCCAGCAGAGCCCACAAATTCTCAATAACATTTAAGTCTGCAGTTCAAGATGAGCCAGGTCTGCACTATTCCGGCCCTATTCTTTGAGTTGTTGTCTTGGTGGAACCGGAAAGTACTCCGGATTCCCAGCTTCTCGGCACATTGGAGTAAATTTTTTTTTAGGATATTGAGGTAAATATTATTGCCCATTATACTCAATAATATGATCAAGATCCGGGCACCGACTGACCACTTACATGCCTATACAATGACACTTACTCCACCGTGCTTTACTGTTGTATTTAAGTGTTTGGAATTCTGCTCAGTACTGGACCGACGCCACACATAAAACGGTCCGTTTGAGCCAGAAATGTTGAATTTTTGACTATGTGCCAGGAATCCGAATCCTTGTCCAAATGGATTTTGGAGAACGTTATTCCAGTGCCTTCATTTGTTGCACTTATAAAAAGTTTCTTCCGTGGATCTCGGGCATGAAAGTCATGGTTACGCAGAATCTGGCGAACAGTTTGTCCACTATACTCTTTCCTTATTTCATCCTGAACTTGTTGATCCAGTTTTGAGGCCGATATCTTCGGATTTACCTTTTCTATTTCCGTCTTACTATATGTATGAACGCGTCGATCTCAGAAACTACAAAGGCCAGAGACTCCAGATTATGGATATAAGCTCTCCTAAACCCTAGGCATAGCAAGTTTGTTTTAAATTTTTGATAACTTTTGCGGCTTACGATATACACATGGAGTCGATAACAAAAAAATCTTGAAAATCGAAATCTTGTAAATTTTTATTAAATCGGTTCAGTACAGCGGTACAGCCCGACCGTCTGTCCGTCTGTATGATCAAGGGTTAAGGGTATCTTCTAGTCGAGCCCTCTCGACAAGAGCCTTTTTACTTGTTTCCATTTCAATTCGCACCAATATACTCAACTTTTGCTTAAATAACATTTTAAATTCATCGCCACAAAAACCACTTATATTTTGGTCCTGTTTTTTTTTTTTTTGCAAAAATCTTAAAATCAAGAAATATTTTAGAATGGCAAAATAATTTCGAAAATCGGTTCTAATTTGATCTTTTAACCCACTGGTTTAATTGTTACTGCATTGTGCACGATTATGCCGCCAATTCGACAATTTTTATGAAATTCTTAAACAGCTGGTCCGGCCTTCGCTACTACTGACTAGATTATAAACCAATATCGCATTAACTGCTTAGTCAGCAAAACTTTTTGCCTAAATATCCCAAAGTGCATACATAACGAAATGTCAAAAAGTTGTTGTCCACAATTTCTTTAGCAAATAAAACTGCATTCCTTCACAGTCAACTGCAAATATTGCGCCCATTTCACAGTTGAAGTTTGAAATACTTTATATCCTAATAAAAACAAGTAAGAAGGCTCTACTCGGGTAAGCTCGACTAAAAGATACCCTTAACCCTTGACCATACATACGGACAGACGGTCGGGCTAACAGACATGGCTGTGTACTTCTATACCAATAATAGATGACATCTTATCTCCGGTGTTTCTTGACCGATTTTAATAATTTTCAAGATTTCGAAATTTTGGATTTTTTTGTTATCGATTCCATGTGTATATCGTAAGCCGGAAAAGTTATCGAAAATTTGAAATAAACTTGCTATTCCTAGGAATTAGGAGAGCTCATATCCAAAATCTGGAGTCTCTAGCTTTTGTAGTTCCTGACATCGACGCGTTCATACATACGGACGGACGGACGGACATGGCTATTTCGACTCGGCTGTTGATGCTGATGACGAATATATATACTTTATGGGGTCGTTAGAAGGTTTATTAATTATAAGCATAGTTAACAACAAGGAAAGATTCTCTGCATTATAGTACATACAGGAACGTATGTATGTAAATCGTTTATTTGCAATTTAAGGCACTTATTAGCTTTGCAGCTCAACATGCCTCGGCAAATATCTAATCCAAAACTTGTTCTTTGGTACAAGAGTAACGCCAAATATATCGTTCATCATGTCTTTGGACGTTTTCGGAGCAGGAACTAACTGGAACTTAGAAATCAGATGGTAGGCTATAGACTTGACCTCCATCAGCGCCATTCGGCTACCTGTAAAGAATTCCCGTTACTAAGCGTTAAGAAAATTACTGTACCATAGTTACCAATGCAATTCCGGGGCCCAATACCAAAGGGTAAGTATGTATACTGTTTAACTTTATGCTTATTTTCGTCAGAGAAGCGTTCAGGTATAAACTTTTCAGGGTCTGCAAAATGCTCAGGGTCATAATGTAATCCAAAAATGGGTATAAATAGCCGATCGCCTTTTTTTAGGGACACCACAATATCATTATTTTCATCACGCAAATCGATATCCGTGTTACAGCCTCGATCCGTTCTTGTTGCTGGCGGCCACTTTCGCAACGTTTCTGATACAACCATATCCAGATACTTCATGTGAGTTAATGTATCATAATCCAGCGGCTTTCCATCTAATTGCTCTTCGACATATAATATTTCTTTATAAAGATTCTCTTGTACCTCCGGATTTATGCATAGTTCATAGGTGAGGAAGCACATACTTGTGGAGACCGTCTCAAAACCAGCAAAGAAAAAGAGCAGACATTGAGCCAAGAGATCATCATCCGAAAATTTTTTGCCAGACTCTGCGTCCTCAGCTTTGCTCTGAGCCTCCATAAGTAATTGAATCATATCGGGTCGTATAATCTTATGTTTCACACGATTTTTAATAGCGTCAAAGACCAAGGCCCTAAAGTAATCAATACTTTTTTCATCCAGTAGGCTAATGCGTAGAAGCTAATTCAAAAATATGAATAATAGTGTAGAAATTATTTTGCGATATTTACAAATCAAAATATACCTTCATAACCCATGGTATAAATGTAAAAAGTAACGCCTTAACGATTGCCATGGCGTTAATGTTTGTAATAGTTTGACCAATTTGAAAGAATTTATTATTTTTATCTTCGAATGAGTTGATTTTAATACCAAATGCAGCTGATGCAATCACATCGTTTGTAAATCGCGTAAAATAATCCTTCATTTCTAGATCTATGAAATTGCTGCCGTTCCTCTTTTGCTCTTGTTTAATGTAATTCATACCCAATATACTACAGGCATTAATGAGATCATACATAGATCGCATTTTGCTTCCAGTAAATGTCGGCGAAAGTATGTGTCGCATCTCTTTCCACTCGCGATCTTTCAGCTGCACCAGACTTTTTGACAGTAGCGTCTTAAACTTATCGGACCCAGCGTGATTCATAAAATGATCAAATTCCTTAACGCCCACATTCTTGATCAGCTCCAAATCACGCACGACAAATACTGGATCGCGTAAGAAATACATGCCATAAACCTTGGAATTCGGGAATTGCTGATACTCTTCGATTTGCCGTCGTAAATGGGGAACAAGACCCATTAATTCCTTAACGCTAACATTGCCGAACAGAGGCGTAGGGTTCTCATTCGGTACAAGACGCTTTTTAAATGTCTGATAAGTGGATGTAGACCATTCGTAGAGTAAACCCAACAATATGATCATAAGAGCACAGACAATTAAATACATTTTGTCAATTTTTATGTACTATAAATATATATAAAGCAATATAAAAATGATTAACTGCGCGTTTCAAGCACTCAATTGTTACTGAAATTGCTCATCTATTTGAAGAGCTGATAATACTACTCTCCATATTTTTCTCTTTTGCTATTTATATATTTTAGTCTCTCTATCCAAAGACAATCAAAGACAATTCAACTACTCTAGACCGGACAAATCGCTCTTGAGTTTTTTTTTTTTTCATAAAAAGGTGCGGAGGATTTCACCATTGCTTTTGATTTTCTGAGCTTCGGTTTCACTCATCGCATTCGTTGCGTTCGTTGCGTTTGCTTGTGATCAGTGTGTTGTTTCCTTCTTTTCGTGTAAAGGGCGACACAAGTGTAGGCAATGATCTGCTGCCGTACTTCATTTCTCTTGTTGTTGTAGCAGAATAACATTTTGAAAATTTTTAACTTTTGCTTCAATCTGCTTGCAAGTGCCTATTATGGGAGGGTAGTTTGTTCTTATGCAAACTTTGCACAATTAACTAACAAAACGCGAGAACATTTCAATTTGATTTCCTTAATTTAAACTAAGACAAAATGAAGAATTTCAAACCCGATAAAGTATATGTATTCTTAATCAGCATCAATAGACAAGTCAAGTTGGCCATGTCTTCATGCATTATTTTTATAGCTTAGGGTATCTCTAGTCGAGCTCTATTCTTATTGAGGTGATTTGATTTCCTTCGCTTTACCCAAGCTACGTCGCCCAATATTGTACACATGTACACACGACCAGCGCTTGGCTAGGCTAGGCACAACATCACGCAAATACATTTTTTGTATCTGCTGATTTTGCCCGTATACGATTTTATATGGGCGCTCGTCAGCTTATGATCGCTCGGCTAATAGGCACGAAAGCACGCAAACACAATTGCTCAATTTTCAGGGATCGCGCCCGCATATACTTTTCGAACGAAAAAAACTCAAGAGTGATTTGTCCGGTCTAGAGTAGTTGAATTGTCTTTGAATGTGGTCAATGTTTAGAATTGAAAAATGAGTTAAAAGTCTACATATCAAATTACAGTGGAACTGATTAATAATTCGTATTTAAAATATGTACAAATTACCATTTTTATATCAACATCTACGAAATTAGTTTGTTTAAAAAAATACAAGCTACAATAAATTCTCACTTACACTCATCCGAGAGCTGATCAAGTTTTGTAATATAGTGTTATGAAAATGCATATAATTTGAAAACAATTAATCATTCACAATCAAATACGATAGAAAAGATAGTCTGATAACGACATACATACATACAAATTCCAAATATGCTTTAAAAAGAAAGAGAAGAATATAATCAAGTAAGAAAGCTCTAGTCGAGTAAGCTCGACTAGAAGATACCCTTAACCCTTGACCGTACAGACGGACAGCCGGTCGGCTGACAGACATACACATATGTACATATGTACGTGTACTACTGTACCAATGCTTGATGGTTTCATATCTCCGGTGTTTCTTAATCGATTTTAATGAAAATTTCACAGAAGTTCATTATTTTGTTTATAGTTTCAATACTCATTTTCAATTTTTTGAAATTCAAGATTTATTTATGCCTAGGAAGATCTCATATCAAAAATCTGCTGATCAAGAATATATTGCTTTATGGGGTCGGAGAAGCTTCCTTCTGCCTGTTACATACTTTTGCACAAAACCATTATACCCTTTTTTACCCATTTCATGGGTTAAGGGTATACAAATAATATGAATATTAGAGGACTCGGAGATAAAGAATATATTTGAATATATTATCATTTAACCAGTTGTTCATTTGGGAAAGGTAATAAGTAGAAAACGACGCAAGTAAAACTAATCAATAATTTCCCAAGAGTATTAAAAATAATGCCAAATCATGTGGAGCCATTTGGACAAGTGGTCAAAAATTTAATGGCAAACATGAAAGAAGGATCTATTTGAGAAATCTCGACTAAAAGATACCTATATATAGGTATATTGCGTACAATTAATGTTTTTGTGTATGGATGGGTAATCAGGAAACGCCTACACTACTTCGCTAATTCCATAGGACTAAGCTTCAACCATGAATTTATCCAGGATTATTGCGATAATTTGGAACAAACTTGTTCAAATCATCCAGATCTGGAGTCTCTAGCTCTCATGGTCTCTGCGTTCATGCATCTTAATCTACTCGGCTTTAATGGCCAAAAAAAAAATCATAAATTACGCATGGGAGCCGTTGCAAGGCGTTACATGATTCTAGCAAAATTTTTAATAATAATTACGACTAACCTTCGGCGGCTCTATAAAAGATTACAGTCAGTGCTCAAAGTCAAATAGTCGAATATTTGCTGTACTGTATATAATATATATAATATGCTCGAAGACATACAATTGATTTATATGAACGTACGGATATTGCGTTACTGGGCGCTGCTCTATGATAAAAATGTGAAACGCTACATTTGCCTTACTATGTCCTGCATCCACGTTCTAACTCAGCTTATTTATATATTCACCACCAATGAGGGCATCACAGGCATTATACGCAACTCCTATATGTTAGTACTCTGGATAAATACGGTGTTGCGAGCGTATTTGCTGTTGTATGACCAGAAGAGTTACGTACAGCTCATAAGCGACCTGAAATGTTATTATTACGAACTAAAGCGCCAAGAGGATGACTATATTTCACAGCTGTTGGAAAAGGTTAATCGACAGGGTCAACTAATGGCTCACGGAAATCTATTCTTTGGTCTGCTCACTTGCATTGGCTTTGGTTTGTATCCGCTCAGCTCCAGTGAGCGTGGTAAGCTCCTTTTTTTGAACAAGTAGTTGACTAAAAATACCAGATAAAGCTTAAAAACTTCAAGATTAAAACCACTGAATTGTTACCTTTCCGTTAAAATTAAAACTGTATTTAAATAAATAATTGATATTTCCACTACTAAAACCATTAGCCACATTTTAGATTATTTAGATCTTTAAAACTCTGATGGAAAAACTAATATTTTGGGTTATTTGTTAGACAGTTTACTACTATTTTTAATTTAAATAATTTACTAAAATTAAATTTAAAAGCAATGGGACATAAATAAAATATAAACTCCAGCTAATGTAAAAGATGAAAATCACTCGCTATTATAATAATACATTTTTTCATATTTTAAATTCCGATTTTTTCACAAAATTAGTAAAAAGATGTTAGCTGTTAGTCACTTTTAGCATATGTCATACACTTCCAGCAAATGTAATTGCTTTTGAGTTCTTGCAGTCTTACCATTTGGCAGCAAAATACCAGGATTGAATGAGTATGCAACACCCTACTATCAAATCTGGTTCGTTTTTCATATGCTCATCACACCGATGGGTTGCTGCATGTACATTCCGTTCACCAGTCTGTGTGTGGCCTTCATCATGTTTGGCATTGTGATGTGCAAAGCGCTGCAGCATCGATTGCATTCTCTCAACCGCAGGCATCTTACAAAGCATCAGCTATCCTTGGAAATTACAGAATGCCATATCTATCATCAGCAGATCATTGAGTAAGCCATATGGTTGAGTTTTTTTGTGGGAGTTTGCTACTAATCAAAATCCATCTAGCTATATACAGACTATCAATAAGTTAACTACTTACATATTCCTCGTCGAGTTCCTGGCCTTCGGCGCACTGCTCTGTGCACTGCTCTTTATGCTCATGTTTGTAAGAAAAGTTTAAAAGGAAATGCACATATAAGTAATCTTATGTGACTTCTTTTTAGGTGGACTCCACGGCACATGTAGCAATTGTAAGTGCATATATAAACATGATACTCTCACAGATATTGGCACTCTATTGGTTTGCCAATGAGCTCAGAGAACAGGTAAGCTATGTCCCCTAGGTTAAGGTTAGGGATTATGACAGCACAACAGCGGTCTTTACATTTGCAGAACTTGGCCATTGCCGTTGCGGCATATGAGACGGAATGGTTTACTTTTGATGTGGTCGTACGTAAAAATATATTATTTATGATATTACGTGCACAGCAGCCAGCATCGGTACGATAAGATTTATCTACATATTTGATTTTATAACCGAAAGTTAACTTATTTTCTTTGCATAATTAGATCCTCTTGGGAAATATTCGACCCATTACATTGGAACTATTTCAGAATTTACTCAATACAACATACACATTTTTTACGGTACTCAAACGTATTTATGGTTAATGTCTAGTAAAATCACGCATTTTGTTTTATTATTTTGTAAATCGTTTGCACATACGCTTAAAATATTTTACGCAGCCTTTAAGCCTTTAAATGTATATGAAGCCTTTAAAAATTGTACAACTATTATAATAAATAAATACTTAGTAGAAGTTAGAGTTTATAAATAAAAGTATGAATTAAAAACAAAAACCTTGTTTTAATTTTACTATACCTCTAAATTATTGAAAAACACTTAAAATGTAACCAAAAATAATGAGTACATTTTACGCTGAGTTTGGTTTCTATTTATCCAACCTTTTTCCCTCTATACGCCATTGCGGAACGCATAAAAAACGTATAAAAGTGTAAAAGGTGTGGCGAGAAAGCGATAACAATTTTTTACTGAAGTTGTCAACGATAAATACGACGCTGAATTTCTGGCAAACTTTATACCGCTAACTTTGAGGGGCATGACATGGCACCACCTGCATCAACTGGCAACAAAGAAAAACATATTGTCAGCAGTTCTTGCAGCTGGAACAACAACCAAATATATTTCACATTAAAACAGTCTGTTTAACTAAATTAAAGAGCAAATAAGACAACTTTCTTCTGCATCCTTATCGTTTGTATGACAGTTGTATAGTGGACCGATACGACGTTTTTGACAAATGATCTATCTCCAAAAATAATAAGACATTTATCCCGACCACTTTTAGCTCGAAAAGCAAAAAGCTTGTGTGAAAGCAAATAAAATTTAAGAGAAAAATTAAATAAATACAAAAAAATATTATACTCACGGCATTAAAATTTAAAAGATTATACACGATAAATACTATAATTTTTCTTTAGTTATATTATATTAATAATAAAAAAATCAATTTTAAATAAAAAATAATTATGTTGATTTAAAAAAAGTAAAAAGGTTCAAGTCGAGTAAGCTCGACTAGACTCATATCCAAAATCTGAAGCCTCTAGCTCTTACAGTTTCTGAAATTGACGCGTTCATACATACAGACGGACGGACAGCTATTTCCACTCGGCTGTTGATTCTGATTAAGAATGTATATACTGTACTGGGTCGGAAAGGCATATACTTACATACTTTTGCATAAAACCATTATACCCTATCCTAAGGGTATCAAAAAAACTTCTTTATAGTTTAAAACTATTTTGACGAACTTTTTTAAAGTGTATTTTAATTTATTTTAACCATTTATTTTGCTCACGAACATCACATTGACCGTTAAAAGAAACTAAATCCCGGCAGTACAGTGTTGTCGTAGTATATCTCGTTGATTGAGCAAAGATTTAAAAATGCTGGATTGCGTCCTGTGCGACATTCGGTTGCGGATCTATCGCCGCTCTGATAAACCGGCGCATTCACATCGTTGCCCATCACAAAATTGCATGTCATATACTGATGTGTGCTATGAATCCACTGTCCGGCATTGTTGCTAAAGTTGCGTGTCTCACGGAGAATGCCGCATCCAACGTGGGTGGTGCTGTCCCGTACCAGTTGCGTAAAATACGCAATGCATTTGCTAGTCCGAAAATGCAAAATTCTTTGAGCACAAGCTGAAAACTGCATAAACCCAGCAAGATATGGGCAGATTATCAGAGCTTACCTGTGAATAGGCGGACTATACGCAAGAATGTCACGCATGCTGCATTCCTTGTACTCGGCAAACATTTGGTCCAGTGTTGCCTTGATCACCTCATCCTCGGTGTGATATTCGATGGGAGCATCAATTGTACTGGTGCTGGGCACATTCTGCCAGCCACCTTCAGCTACCACCTGAGCCACATTGCGAAAAGTATCGCTATTTCGGCAATTGTCGTTTAAAAGGGCGCAACGCTTCACATTAAGCACCGCAAAGTTGGCCAGCTCCGGATCCCATTGCAGCGTGGCCATTCGGGTGGCTGGACTGAATCCCATTAAGGCGCCTTGTGCAATTTGATCGCGGTATGCGTTTAGCTCGTTGAGAATCATATTCCGTCGATCTGAAGAAATTCGCACAATATGTGCATCTTCACTACAGTTTTCCGCCAGGTCCTATAATATCCATTACTTTTAAAAACAAAACTTAATTAAATGCTTCTAAATACAATACTTACGCCAAAGTTGTTACAGGCAATATGCTTCTCGGGTCCTGGACAAAGCACAGGATCGCAGTAATCAAATGCCCGTATTATTGAACAGAAACATAGCTGCAAGAGAGCCATGGCTAGCAGCCAGCAATTAGTGCACAACATTTCGCTAAATCAGTTTATATGCTCAGCGCAAGCAACAGCGCACTCTCTCTTATAGAGTTGGCTGCCAAATCGATTTGTCGCTAGGCGTATCTTTTTTCTGCCTACCCGTCCAATTGGCCACGGAGTGTGCCATTGGTCAGGGTCAGCTAATTAATTAGGATAGTTAAATTAATATACAGTTGACAAGAAACTGTTTTGACGGGAAAATTAATATACAAAATAATTTCTTACGCTTTGTATTATCACGTATTATTATACCCTTAACGATTAAATTGGTAAAAAGGTAAAATGGTTTTTGTGCAAAAGTATGTAACAGAAAGCATCTTCAACCCCATTAAGTATACAAATTCTTGGTCAGCATCAAACGCCTAGTCGATATAGCAATATCCGTCTGTATATATGAACGCGTCGATCTCAGAAACTACAAAAGCTAGAGATTTTAGATTTTGAGTATGAACTCTCCAAATATTATACTCCAAATGGCAGTATAAGTTAGTTTTAAATTTTCGATAACTTTTCCGGCTTACGATATACACAATCTATAACAAAATAGTCTTGAATTTCGAAAGTTTTAAAATGGTTATTAACAAACAGTGTAAGGTGGTCAAGGGTCGGGCTTACTCGACTACAGCCTTATTAATTGTTTATAGATCATTTTATTTTTCTTTCAAGCTAAATAATTTTATTTAATATTTCAATTATTTTCTGTCTTTAATTTTATTTTTTACTCTATAAAATAGTTTTTGTTTTTAATATATTTTTATTTTCCACTTAATATATATTTTTACTGAACTGTACTATTTCCTGCGCACAGAGATGTCTTTAGTTTTGAAGCTGTTGGTACATAGTTGTAATTAACGGTTTGTTTTGGGTTCTGGCGACACAAATATTTATAGACAGGATTAGTACCCGCAGTATATTGAGATCCTGGTACACTAGATATTTCATAATGTGGCATTCCGTTAACATTAGCTCGCGAAAAATTGCAGATCAGTGTAACTTTAGAAAATTGCTTTATATTACGTACATCTTTAGTATGTTTCTTAAGATTACTTTTAGATACGCGCATTGCACAACCAATTTGATCGCCATGATCCTCTATCAGAGGTATGTAGTGACCAACGCAGGATCTAAAAAATTAATAAACAAATTCAAAAAATTTTGGCAATTACAGCGTTCCAGTTTACCTTCATGACGTTTTTTGGCTTTATTACAAAATTAAAAAAAGTTAAATTAAAATACATACATAAGTATTTTAAAGGGCTTCTCTTTTCGTAGTGAAATCGAATAACAAGACTTTTAATCTGATGAATGCCATATTACAAATCTGGATTGGCATTATCATTTAATCTTTTTTTTTAACTCTAAAAGCTCAAAATCGCAGTAAAAACAAGTAAGAAGGCTCTAGTCGAGTACGCTCGACTAGAAGATACCCTTAACCCTTGATCATACAGACGGACAAACGGTCGGGCTGACAGACATACTCATATGTACATGTACTACTGAACCAATGCTTGATGGCTTCATATCTCCGGTGTTTCTTAACCGATTTTATAGAAATTTTTACAGAAGTTCATTATTTTTCTAATAGTTTCAATTCACATTCTCAGTTTTTTGAAATTCAAGAATTTTTTGTTATCGATTACATGTGTATATCGAAAACCTGAAAAGTTATCGAAAATTTGAAACAAACTTTTCATGCTTAGGGATTAGGAGAGTTTATATCCAAAATCTGGAGTCTCTAACTTTTGTAGTTTCTGAGATCGACGCGTTCATACATACAGACGGACAGACGGACGGACGGACAGACAGACGGACATGGCTAAATCGGCTCGGCTGTTGATGCTGATCAAGAATATATATACTTTATGGGGTCGGAGAAGCTTCGTTCTGCCTGTTACATACATTTGCACAAAAACATTATACCCTTTTTTTACCCATTTCATGGGTTAAGGGTATAAAAATGTATATAGAGTCGTTACGCCTATTGGGTGACTAATGCTTCAGGTGCATATCATTATTTTTCTTTTTTGAAAGATTAAAGAGCTTTGTCCCCTAAGACCTGCATTTATATATGAATGTCACGCACACGTGAGGCATTTGTTATGTTTAATTCAATACTTACTCGGGGTCCTTTGGAACGGTCGTGCATTTCGCATGCATTTGACAGCCCAAAACATCGTTAAACCACGTTGGCAGAAAAACGTTAATAATATGGTCGGCAATAGTCTTAGAAGTCATTATACTAGACATCTTAACAGTTGCCACATAGTTATAATAACGCGAGTTTAAACATATCCTGCCGGATCGGTCACAAAAACAAATCATTTTTGTCGCCAAGCTGGTCAGATGAGGACTCCAAAAAAGGCCTGCCGGGTACATACCATACTGCCCGCTGGCTACCAGACTGCGAAATAGATTCACATGCTGCAGTATTTTATTCATGAGATCACTATTTACAGCCTCGTATTTTTGAAAATTCCTAAGACTTCGTTGGAATAAAAAACAATAACATTGACAGCGAGCAGTTTGCCTACCTTAGTATCGGTTTGGCAAGAAATGTTTCGTTTAGTTTCAACAGGGCACAAATCCTTGAAACAAGAATAGGTTTTGAATTGAGGTTTAACCATAGAGAGCTTCATCTGCAGCAATAACATTAGTCGCAAGAGGTTAGCGATATTCATTTTTCAAATCAGCTATTCGCACTAAATAACAAATGATATATGATAACAATCAATATACAAGGTAAGTACAAATACTTTATAACTTATTTTTTTTAATATATGTGACCAAAGCGAAACAGTTAGATTCAGCGTTTAAATTTTGATAAATTAAAATAGCCGTAAACAAGTTAAAATGGCTTTCATTCTAAGTTTAATAAAAATACACTAAATGTTTCACTTTGATTTATTAACAATTTGATTTGTGTGTTGGAGGTGGTTTGCTATATTTTTTATTAATTTTTTTTTTGTTTAATTTTTTTTCCTTATGATAAATATATAAAAAATAAAATTAAGTGATACTTAATGTACATCACAACAAGGCGCGAATGACTAACGAAATTTAATTTGCTATGCATGCCCCAACTATTGCCAAAATGAATAGAATTTAGTTAACATTATTAAGCAACATTTCAGCGTAGGTATGTTTGTCATTATAATAAGAATAATAAAGGTTCCATGAGGTGAAATCTACTTGAAAACATTTGTCCAGACGATTGTCAATTAAATCTCTATTTATTGTTGGGCATAGTTGGGATTGTAGGGCATTTGTTTCTCATAGCCACCGGGCATAACGCTTGGCCCGGCATTAGCCATAGCCATATCATATGTGGGTGGATTTATATTCGCCACACCTACTCCTGGCTGAGGCATCGAAGGATATGCAACCATATGCGGCTGCATGCTGCAATTTGACACTAATAGTTAATAGAGGTCGTATGTCGAATGAAATTGCAACTTACCCAAGCATTGGTGGCAGTGCTCCAGGAATGGACGTCGGCATCTGTATGCTCATATTGCTAAAAGGAATTAGAAAATATACAATTTTAGATAAAAATTGTCTGACCAGCAAATTTAGTGTGCATTTACCCCGTCGTCTGTGTTGGATATGGTGTAACATACGCATTGGGCTGATATGTTGTGGCTGGGATTTGTGTTACGGGATAGCCGACAGGCGCGGTATGTGTAGCTGATGTAACAACGACAGGTGCTAAAAAATTAGGAAATCAAAATTAATTTAATTAAGTGCATAAAACACTGGCTTGGGCTATAAATAAAGAAGTTGTAGTATGATGGGTGATTATGAATGCCCTAACTTATTACATAACCCACATTTGAGGACACCTGTGCGTTCGTTTCATATAAACTACGATGTCACAAATATTATTAACCCCAATCATAACACAAACAGAATTCTAGCTGACATTATTATTGTGAATTTGTAAGGGTTAGAATTTAGTTCAGAGTTCGCTTAGTGCCACGAATGGAAATTCCGATCCAATTCACTCAATATTAAGTATAAAATTGTGAAAGGGTTACTATAATCGATAAGAATATACTCTTGAATTTTAAAGCATTGCCAAAATAATAAGATCTGTGAAATTTTTATTAAAATCGGTTGTTAAACAACGCAGATATGAACGATGGAAGTTAAATCATCTAGCTTTGGTGCAGAAGTGTAGGTATGACCGTAAGTGTTATATCAAGGGGGTAAGAGTATTATCTAGTTGAGCTTAGTCGACCATATTCTTCTTATTTGTTTTTTATGCTAATATCTATTTGATTTCTTATATGTAAAATAAGATTAGTTACAACACTGCATGTTCGATCGTATATTTCATGTCTATCATAAAAGACATCATAACATTGTATGCGATAAGAGTAAACATGCAGAGCTATCATAAAATTAAATACGACACTACGTCATTACATTGTATGCGATAAGAGTAAACATGCAGAGCTCAGCAGCTCTTATTTCTTAAGGTCATAAATAATCATCGACGTTCGGTTGAAGTAGTGAACAGGACACCATAAGTTCAAGTGGTCAGCATGCCACCATGAGCACTTGAAAGGGTCACATAGCCGGCAATCACAACATCTGCATGTGGACGCTATGATCGGAAATGCCAGGCTCAGCACTTCATGCGAGGCTTAGCGATTCTTCTCTCTAAGGCTTCCTAGCAATCATATTTGTACTTTAGTTTTTAGTCTAAAATTGTCAATGAATAAAGCAAGGCGCTCGTCGTCTCCCAAATAAAATTCTTGTGTGCATTTTAGTTAAATCGGTGCGAGTGCGGCCTTTCGCCGACTCAAACAATAACCAAAGTCCGACCTATCGTCGGCATCCTAACCAAATAGTATTTCTAAATACTAATAATAAAATAAATAATTGGCGCCAACGGGGCAATCCGACGAATTCAAAGTCAGTACCCACGCAGCTTCACCAGGAAGCTCTCATTAAAAGGATTCAAAAGGACGCAAAAGGAGCAGCGAATCCAGTCTCATCTTCGCAACGACGCTAGAGGGGATCAACTAGTGGTAATCCGACGAATTCAAAGTCAGTATCCGCGCAGCTTCACCAGGAAGCTCGTATTAAAAGGATTCAAAAGTCTGCAGCTGCCTCCGTTAACACAGGACGCAAAGGAGCAGTGAATCCAGCCTCATCTTCGCAACGACGCTAGAGGGGATCAACTAGTGGTAATCTGACAAATTCAAAGTCAGTACCCACGCAGCTTCACCGAGGAGCACCTATAAAAGGATTCAAAAATCTGCAGCTGCCTCCGTTAACACAGGACGCAAAAGGAGCAGTGAATCCAGCCTCATCTTCGCAACGACGCTAGAGGGGATCAACTAGTGGTAATCTGACAAATTCAAAGTCAGTACCCACGCAGCTTCACCAAGAAGCTCTTCTTAAAAACGATTCAAAAATCTGCAGCTGCCTCCGTTAACACAGGACGCAAAAGGAGCAGTGAATCCAGCCTCATCTTCGCAACGACGCTAGAGGGGATCAACTGGTGGTAATCTGACAAATTCATGGTCAGTACCCACGCAGCTTCACCAAGAAGCTCTTCTTAAAAAGGATTCAAAAATCTGCAGTTGCCTCCGTTAACACAGGACGCAAAAGGAGCAGTGAATCCAGCCTCATCTTCGCAACGACGCTAGAGGGGATCAACTAGTGGTAATCTGACAAATTCAAAGTCAGTACCCACGCAGCTTCACCAAGAAGCTCTTCTTAAAAACGATTCAAAAATCTGCAGTTGCATCCGTTAACACAGGACGCTAAAGGAGCAGTGAATCCAGCCTCATCTTCGCAACGACGCTAGAGGGGATCAACTGGTGGTAATCTGACAAATTCATGGTCAGTACCCACGCAGCTTCACCGAGGAGCACCTATAAAAGGATTCAAAAATCTGCAGTTGCCTCCGTTAACACAGGACGCAAAAGGAGCAGTAAATCCAGCCTCTTCTTCGCAACAACGCTAAGAGGGGATCATCGTCAGGAAAGGAAACACCGCACTTGTCTTGAAACTAAAAATAAAGCATGTAAGTGGACTTTTCTGGCAAACACTTCTATTCGCCATCACACTTGCGAATATGAACGTTGTTAGTCCAAACGTCTTGGACCATACAGACTGGAAATCGGCTTGATTAGAGGAGCCCACCAGTGCACCTTATGTCCGTTTCGTCCGTCAAGGTACCCCAGTCCGCAACCATGTTGCATTGTATCATTAAATTTCCTAAAAATAAGTCTGCCTGCAAGTGGATTACTATTTTTCCCATTTATTAAACATCACCACCAGCCAGTACATCCTAAGTCTCCCGTACCTTCACCAGATGGAATGTACGCAACTTGGAGGTAACTCGGGATGTTAAAGAGCAATTCGGCACAGACCGCGTGCACCGCGTAGTACTTATACTTCTTGTAGTACTTAGTGCACTCATCGGCTCCAACATGGAGGATTATCAGCGGAAGAAGAGCCGCAGAACAAATATGAGTGGCGATTGATGAGTTGAGGTCGGCCGAGGACGGCCTTAAGCTTGAAGGGGGGGTAGTTAACTAATATCTATTTGATTTCTTATATGTAAAATAAGATTAGTTACAACACTGCATGTTCGATCGTATATTTCATGTCTATCATAAAAGACATCATTACATTGTATGCGATAAGAGTAAACATGCAGAGCTATCATAAAATTAAATACGACACTACGTCATTACATTGTATGCGATAAGAGTAAACATGCAGAGCTCAAAGGGTCACATAGCCGGCAATCACGACATATGCGTGTGACCGCTATGATCGGAAATGTCAGGCTCAGCACTTTATGCGAGGCTTAGCGTTTCTTCTCTCTAAGGCTTCCTAGCAATCATATTTGTACTTTAGTTTTTAGTCTAAAATTGCCAATGAATAAAGCAAGGCGCTCGTCGTCTTCTACAAATGTAGATTTCCACACCACAATAGAGGTACTACATACATAATTTCATTTTTCAAAGAATTCTTAAATTCTTAACAGAAAATAAAAATCAACTGAATCCAATATTTGCAGGTTAATTTTGTGTAAATTATTTATTTTATTATTAGTATTTAGAAATACTATTTGGTTAGGATGCCGACGATAGGTCGGACTTTGGTTATTGTTTGAGTCGGCGAAAGGCCGGACTCGCACCGAGTTAACTAAAACGCACACAAGAATTTTATTTGAGAGACGACGAGCGCCTTGCTTTATTCATTGACAATTTTAGACTAAAAACTAAAATACAAATATGAATGTTAGGAAGCCTTAGAGAGAAGAAACGCTAAGCCTTGCATGAAGTGCTGAGCCTGACATTTCCGATCATAGCGGCCACACGCATATGTCTGCATCTAATCGCAAGCATATTAAAATTGAATGAGAGTGCTGAACGCGCGTTCGGCTCGACAGCCGAAGTGCTGTGGGTTCTGATCTCAGCATTTTTTTGCCTCAAAAACGTTGTATGAAAATTTATCTCATAATATACCTACTCGTTGGTGCCGTGCAACCACTATCCAGGCACCACAAACCCTTTTTTTCATCGACAGAAAAGGCCATCTCTAACGCGTTTATCGAAAGATTATCGTTTTCTGATATACCTGCACTGTTTGGTTCATTTGTTTTGCACTTCATGTTCAGTTCATTTTCTGTTCACTCTTCTTCTTTGTGTTCATATGACAAATTCGTTAAAAATTTCCAATCTCACCGCATTAGAAAGATTTTCTGTCTTCGCGCTGCACTTTATCGCTTCTCTCTGCTTTTTAAACATTTCGTCTTTACGAGATAAGCGAACATTGCATTTTGTTCTTCGCGATTCTCTTTATTTTTACGCGCTTCTGACTCTTCCAGAAGTTTGACGCGAAGCACATCGGGGTGGAGCAAGTCATCTCGTAGAATTGTGAAAATCGCAAGTCTATTTTGATTTTTTTCCCTTATATTTAATAGTCTTTTTCAAGGCTTTTTTACAATTTAATTTATTATTTGTTTCAGTTTTAAATACCATTACTTTTTTACAGTTTTATATAGTTTATTATTATTTATTTTAGCAAACATACCAATTTTATTATTTTCCCTCATACTTAACATACACTAATTAGATTACCAACTATGCCTAGGGTAAATAGACTATAAGCCGTCAGTAGGTCTCGCAGAAATAGGGCTAGGAATTAATTAAATAGGTCCAACGCCGATTATGTAAAGCCGGAAAGAGATATTAACGCACTCTCCCAAAGGGAGCGCAGGGATAATGAAGAATTTAGGCGATCTGAGAGGATTAGGAATAGGGAACGACAGCATTCAAATAGAAGTAATAGTATAGTTAGGCAACAAGTACAATTAGGTGACACTTAGCGTCGATCTAGGCGCCGACCAGACCCTTCTTATAGGGCTGACGAACAGACAATTAACACATTAGACCACGCTACTCGACGAGCCAACTGGTTAAATAGGCAAGTGCAGCAGATATCTAATACTTTGCGACGATCGGTTCGCCGGCAAGACCCTATTTACAGGGCAGACGAACAAATATCTGACAATTTGCGTCGAGCGAGTCGCCGACAAGACCCTATTTACAGGGCAGATGAACAAAGACGCTGACAAGACCCTTTATACAGGGTTAACGAACAAAGACTAGATAGGAGTCAGAGAGCTCAGGTTAGGTACAATCCCGTTCGAAAAATTATTGAACAGGCTAGAAACACAGTAGCAAGACGGAGAGTTAGCCAGCATAGGAATAATCCCGAAAATATAATAGCCGAAAATAGTCGTAGTTCGACCAGACTAAGAGAGCAACGTACGAGTAACTTTCCAGATGATAGGAATCGTCAGGCGATAGGCACAAATTTAGATGCTTTAATCATCGCCTTCAATAGAATTGTAAAGCAGGGCCCCGATCAGGTTTACATTTGTAGCAAAGTTTTGTGGTTTCCACATCAAGTGGACAAATTTTTTTTGGTAAATTGTAGAAAGCTAATTTAATGAAGCAGACAGTACGGATATTTTAAGTCTTTCTACACTTCTTCCCTCCTGCAACAATAGATATAGTTTTTGCAAGACATGCAGCAGGAGCATTAGGTTGGGCAAGAAAACAAAAGCTTCAATAACAAATGGGTTAGATTTTCCTGACATTCCAGAATGTTTAAAAGGCTTAACGCCTTTAGAGGAACGGTTAATTTCCCCACGCCTTCCTTTTATAATTATAAAGAGTTTAGGATATGGCCGTCAAACCCCTATAAGTGGGGCAGTAGTCAATGTCCCAATCCCCGTAGCTAATGTTGTAACGTCACTTCTAAGGGCATTTATTGAAGCCGAGGTTGTTCAGATACACCTCAAGCGTAGGATGGTGTTTGTATGTTTTTAAGGGGACTATTCAGTACATAAACTGACTACTAAAATAGCGTCACAACTAGCACTTGTAACTAGTTGGACTACGGAGAGGGAATCCTACGATGCGATGCGATAGGAGAGTAAATAGCACTGACTTCGATGGTAAGAAAAGACTGACTTTATTCACGAAAAAGGTACAATATTTATAGGTAGAATTAGCTTAGGTTTGCATGTTTGTATTGCCAGGTGCAGTGGGTTCTCGAGTTCCAAGCAACTGCTCGCTTATGCCGAATAACAAGTTACGCAACCACTGGGTTGGCTGACCGTCTGCGCATGTTGTGCAATCAGCGGGAATCTGTGTAGTCAGCAAGATGTGTCGCTAAGAGTTATTTGACCCATTATGTTGAATTCAAGGTTAATGTAGCTAACAATTATGTGTTGTTTCTTATATAATTGGTTTATGAGTGTATGTTGGCTTATATGAACATAAACATTCTCCCGGCCGTTGAATCGGTGATCAATCATCATCTACTTCCAGTGTGACTCATCTCGGGGGTTTTTTTACAATGCGTCCCATTGGCCAACTCATTATAGGTATGTTGTCTTACTTGATTAGAACAAGCATGCCTTCCTAAATATTGGGGTTGACAGTCTTCCACTTATGTCTGGCTTGCAGCTCTTGTAAGTATTCCTGCGACTATTGCTTCCAGAATCCTTGCTTAAGTCTGGATACTAATTTCCACCGTTTGAGTTGACATCCGGGGGAGCTGTCAGCATTTCCCCAGTTAGAAAATGTGCTGGGGTAAGGGCAGTATTGTCCGTGGGATCATTAGACATTGGTGTAATTGGGCGAGATGATAACTGTGTTTAATTCTTCAAATGTCAGAGATGCGGTATTTGTGGTGGCAACCAGTAGTCGTTTTGCAGACTTGACCGCAGCTTCCCATAGGCCCCCAAATGATGGCGCTCGTGGCGGTATGAAGTCAACTTATTTTTGGTTGCAGTGATTGATGTTCTCTGCGTGAGCCCCTTTGCCAAATATTGATTCTAGTTCCTTTAGTTGGTTAGTTGTTCCAACAAAGTTTGTGTCGTTATCACAATGAATCGTTTGACATTTGCCGCGGCGGCTTAAGAAGCGCCGCAGGGCTCCTAAAAATGCATTTATGGTCAGATCGCTGACCAGTTCGAGGTGGACCCCTTTGTGGAAAAGCAACAGAATACGGCTAAGTATGCCCTGTCTGGTCGTTTTCCGCGCACCTTATGATGAATCCAAATCGGTCCGCAATAATCTACGCCTGTAGTGAGAAACGGGCGTGTTGGTGTCACTCGATCAGATTGCCCATAATTTGATTCATTAATTTGTGCTTTGCCTTGTTGCACGTCACACAATTGTGAAAGATACTTTTTGACATAGTTTTGTCATTCAGGATCCAATATTGTTGTCTTGCAGTGGCTCGTAAGGCTTGAGCGCCACAGTGCATGTGGCGTTGTAAGGCAGCAAGATCTGATGTCTTGCATTATACGGAAGTGGGGTTTCCTCCAATCTACCTCCTACTCGCATGAGTCCATCTGACCCTTGTATCGGCAAAAGTGATGAAATAGGACTCCCTTTGTCCACTGTGCCATGGCGTTTCAAATTTTAAATATCTGCTGCAAACTCAGCTTGCTGTAGTGTTTTTAGAATTATGTTGAGAGCGTGATCCAGTTCCGTTTTACACAGCGTGGTCGTTGCTGATCTGTATCGCTTGTAGCATAATCGCATCATGCAAACCACAATGCGTTGTAATTTGAAAAATGAGTTGCTGTGTAGACAGGTATACAACTCTTCGCCTATAGTTGATTGAGATACAGCCAAGCTTATATGCTTTGAATTCCTCTTCAGATTACTCGAAGAGATGAGAGGCGGGGTTATCCATTTGTCTGGAGTGCCATGCGAAAAGATTGGTCCATAGAGCCATAGGCTGTGCTCGGGTAGGTTTCGTGCAGATATTCCTCTTGAGAGCACATCTGCTGCGTTGTTGGCGGACGGTACATGTCGGCAATTTTACGATGAATTTACCATCTTCAGCAGACTGCAAGTTGTCCGTAAAATGTTTTTTGGACTCCCTTTCGATTGGGGTGAGATGCCTTTGTGCTGTTTCCAAGTTGTCCAGGGTCCAGAATCGTTCCAGAATGGCATTCGTTTCGTCTCCTGAAGCTACTGCACAAATGGCTGCTGACATCCTTGATTCATTTATTTTTCCGGCTACAACCCACCCTAACTTGGTTTTTTTTATGACGAGGCGAGTCGTTCTGATATTACGTTAATCTGTGATCCAGAGTCCAGAGTCCTTGAAGGTAGATTGTTGTCCATTGTTTCCTTGAACTCTTACCTTGGCTGTTGCCATTAGACTTATACCTGTGCTACTTGCTGAGGCAACACTTGGATTTTGCTGTTCAATTGAAGAATTTTCCAAATGCAGCAGCGTGTGGTGCCTTTGTTGGCATTTCAACTTGGCAGACCTTTGAAATGTGATTTCTGCTGAGGCAGTTCACGCACAGTTTTTGCTGTTGAATCCAGTTCAGTCGCTCATTGGCTGTCTTTGCGTGGAAAACCGAAATATCATATGATTAGATTTCTTGCAATAGGAGCACTCCTTCCTTGCAGTTGAAGAAGATGCACATGTTGTTCCCGTTAAGTCTCTTTTGGCTCTGTTGTGTGGTTCTCTAGGCTTGTTGTGTGGTTTGCCTCCAAGCTAAAACACGAACTCTTTGTTCGAGAAACTGGAGCATGGTATCCAGTTTTTGTATTTGCTTCAAATTGCTTAATGACTGCTCGTACAGCGTCCGAGCTTGTTCTGTATGACCGCTATTAACATTGGGTTCCGCGTTGAGATGTCCAAGCCGAGTCCCTTGAGAGATGCGAGGGACTCCAGAGTGACTATATATAGCTCCTTGAGCGACTTTACATTGTGGTTGGTCTAAAATGTTTGCTCAATTGGACTCCCGTCTCAAACAAATTTTCAAAAATTCTTCTCTATTTTGAGGTATTTCTGTAGTAGTTTTCGGTGATCTTCGACAGCTATCACCAGTAGGAGATCGTTGGATCTTTGAATCCAATGCAAATGATCCCTATAGTGCAATATTTGGTTCAGCTCTGTGGGACCTATTTAGGTATTTTGAGCTTATAGAAATTATGAGACAAGGGGAGGATAAACTTTTTGCTTCTGCTCTAAACAATATGGCTTAGGGTCTTATGACAGCCGAAGATATTAATTTAATCAGTTCCCGCATTTGTCAGCCATCGGACGTGCCCGATCTTCTTTTTAGTACAAATGCGGCAACAGATTCATATAATATTACAAAATTAAACTCAATTCCGACTGATCAATTTATTTCTACCGCTAATGATTACATTAAAGCCACTCACTTAAATTCCGCAAATAAGGATAGAATTTTAGAAGCCGTCCGTAACTTAAAATCCTCTAAAACACAGGGGCTGTGTACTTCACTTCTGTTAAAAACCACTGCCAAATATATGATTACGGTCAATGTAAATACTGGAGATGGATTAGTTAACGAGGCAACAGGCATTTTATTGCAAATAGATTTTGAGGAATCCAGAAATCCACCTACTCCAAGTACTTTATGGATTAAATTATTAGAGGAAAGTGTAGGAGTACTTGCTCGCTCAAAATGCGAACATCGCACAGAACCTTCTTGGACCCCGATTCATAAAATAGTTAAGAGTTTTCAATTTAAAAGAAACGAGCAAGTTACTATTGACCGTAGGCAGTTTACAGTTGTACCCGCAGAAGGTATAACTATACACAAAAGTCAGGGAGCTACGTATAGCAAAGTGGTGGTTCACACTTGCCCTCAAATGCAGCGTGCTGCAATATACGTAGCTTGTAGTAAAGCAACATCAGCATCGGGCCTTTTTATTATTGGAGAATTTGCACCTCCCAGACCTCCCAAAAATGACGATAAGGTTCAAAATCAGTTGCAGCTATTGCATACAGAAAAAATTCTTCGAACACATTTCGATCATTTAATTAACAGTTCCGCCTTAGATATTTTCTTTCATAATATGGAAAGCCTTCATTGCCATATTAATGATGTTCGAGAAGATAAATTAATGCTACAGATGTCCGTTCTATGTTTTGTTGAATGTTCATCGTATAAAAACGAAAATATCAATATTCCAGGGTTTACTATTGTTGTCCGTCTGGACTGTGAGGTAGTACCTCATTCAGTGCGACCTAAGAGGGGAATCGTTGTTTACGTTAGAAATGAATTTATTAACCACGTTTCACATTGTTTTACCAATAGAAAAAAATCTGGATCAGTCGTTTTCGAATAATGTATTTTTCAGCTTAAGTATATAAGTTTCATTATTGTTTATAAAAGCCCATCCTATCCACTGTCAACATTTAAAACTGAATTTGAGGTTATATTTCAGCAGGATTCGTTTTTAGGTAATAATTGTATAATATTGGGGTATTTTAATTTATGTTTAAGTAAATTTGATAAATGTGGTCCTATTTACAACGAACTTCTCAGGAAAGGATTTAGGTGTTTGCTAGATTTGAAAACGTCCACTACCATTTGTGACACTCACATTGATTGGGCCTTTTCAAATATTTTGCGTGAGTCAGTTTAAAGTTACCACAACGGGATTTCGTGAGCGTAGATGATTGTGAAAATTAACTTTGTACATATTTACTTAGATTATATATTATATATAAGTAAATTAAATGTAAACTTCTGTTATGTAATATAAATGTAAATAAATTAAATATAAATTTCTGTTTACAATTATTATTAATCACAATATACTATTAGGTAAAAAAGTATTAAAGACAATAAATTTGTACATACTAACAAAAACTTTTGTTATATCTTGATTTTATATATATTGATTTATATATTTATTCCAACTGCTGGGTTAAGGGTATCTTCCAGTCGGGCTCTCCCGACTAGAGCTTTTTACTTGTTAATACTATTTATGAATATTTTGCGCACATAAATAAAAAAAATAATTTTATGTGTATGGGTTACACATGGTATGTTAATTAACTTGCTTTTAAACTGTTAACACTGATCACCTAGTCTGGCAAAATATTAATATTTATATTATTATTATTATAATAAATTTTTATACCCTTAACCCATGAAATGGGTTTTTACCCAAAGGTAAGGTAAGGTAAAAGGGTATAATGTTTTTGTGCAAATGTATGTAACAAAGAGAAGGATGCTTCTCCGAACCCATAAAGTATATATATTCTTGATCAGCATCAACAGCCGAGTCGATATAGCCATGTCTGTCTGTCTGTCTGTATGTATGAACGCGTCGATCTCAGCAACTACAAAAGCTAGAGATTCCAGATTTTGGATATGAGCTCTTCTAATCCCTAGGCATAGCAAGTTTATTTCAAATTTTTGATAACTTTTCCGGTTTAAGATACACACATGCAATCGATAATAAACAAATCTTGAAAATCGAAAACTTGAAAATGGAGATTGAAAATATTAGCAAAATAATGAACATCTGGGAAATTTTTATTAAAATCGGTTAAGAAACACCGGAGATATGAAACAATTTATCATTGGCACTTTAGTACACGTATGTATGTGTATATCTGTCAGACAGATGGTCGGGCCTCTGTCCGTGATGGTGGTCAAGGGTTAAGGGTATCTTCTAGTCGAGCTTACTCGACTAGATCCTTCTTACCTGTTATTACTATTTAGGGCACAGCGATTGTTCTTTCTTTAACGAGGTACGCTCAAAAAAATTATATTGTCGAACACATAGCCTTCGGTTTTGAGTTTACAATAAAGAAACCAAGTCTTTTTAATCAAAAGTGTATCTATCAATTAATTGGCTGATTTGGCTATTTTACATAATAATCTAGTCATAATAAATCTGATGAGCGATTAGAGATAAGAAATTTTAAAAGGTATATTTAGTACACTTTTCAAGTTAGATGTAATAATAATAAATATATTTGTTTTGTATACGATGAAAAAATGCATGAATCAGCAATTAAAACTATTATATATATGTACACATATGTATGAAGTTTCATTTTAGAGACAAAAACTTCGTCAAAAATCATGAAATAAACTATTCATAATAAAAATAAATATAATAGTTGTTTTAAATTTATAAAGTTTTTTCTTTTACGCACTTAACATGCGTATACATAGGAGGAACATTATTATCTGTTCGACCCAATGCGCTTAATGACTTTTTTTTGGATTTACTTGCAAATAGGAGAACCATTTGTCACTTAAACAGACCTGCACCACTCATTAGTTCCGGTCGACGGTTGCGTCCTCGTGTCAAGAATACCGCACAAGAGGTCATAAAAAATATAGCAAAGGTGAAAAAGAGTATCCAAGCGAGCCCAGCATTATCCATAGCTGACTTCAAAAATATAAATATATGATACGCACAGCGCAACAAACGCAACAGAACTAACAAAAAAAATAACTTAGACAAGCGATAGCAAATTCGCAAGTCACTCAATGAATTGCAAACTTCTAAGGCAATTAATAAAAGGGCTATCTCAAAATTCATAAAGATAAAAATGTTATACTTCATTCCTGTTTCACAATACTTTCAGAAGTATATATTTTAGTTTAAAACTGTGCAATGTTGTGATAATATAATAACTATTCTCAATTTTGTATTAATATATGTATTAAGAAATGCCTAACCTCTAAACGTATATATTTGGTTTTATTTGTATGATGTATGTGTGTTTGGGTTTGGCTTAAGACAAATTTTCTTAGAACTTACTCAAATCGGTCAAAGTTTTAACACGTCGTTGGCGACGTTTAAAATGCACCAGATTGCTAATTGAACCACTTTGCGTAATAAATACAATCATATGTGGATTGAAATTCCTCGCCGTATAACTATATTCAGCTTGCAGTGTATAGTTGTGCATTTTAAGGCAGTTTATGGATTACTAAATACAAGTAACAACTTTAGCTTAGTAATGTAATGCACTTACAAGTTTGAAGTAATGAGTGCTACATTAACTGAAGAGCCTATTTATTTTATGACCATAAGTATCAATGTGAAATTCTAACCTGCTGTTAATATTTTTAAGTGATTTTTGATATTAGCGGAAAATAAAATAATAATTGAAAAATATTCCAGTTTTACTACTTTACTTTTTTACTTATTTTACTTAATACTAATGTACACGTCATTGCCCCCTGGGACTGTCCTGTATTAAAATATAAAAAAAAAAACACATGCATCTGGTTCAAAATTAACATATCACTTTCACTGACTCTAACTTATTTGGCTTGTTTACTATGAACGAACGGTTTATATCTCTGTCTATAAACAAGGCATAAGCAATGACATAGGCACATAGTATAACCAATGCAATTATTTCAAAAACGACATATGCCCAATTAAGATGCACTCGTTCGGTTAGAAATGCCCAATATTCAAATTCAAAAACAGTAACATTCATGCTGAAGACTTAGCTCAAACTCGATCTTGGGATATGTTACCACGTAATAAAATAAAACAAGTAAAAAGGCTCTAGTCGAGTAAGCTCGACTAAACTGCTTCCAGTCGCCTTTTCATCCATTTTATTAGATTTGGACGTATTCCAATGAAATATTTTGCCATTCTTCCAAGATTATCGCCTTGAGATCATTCTTATTTTTCGGATGGCGCTTGGCAGTACGTTTTTTCAGATAGGCACACAGATTTTCAATTGGGTTGAGTTCTGGGCTTTGGGAAGGTGTATCGAACACCTTTTTACAGTTATACACACCTGACCATGTGTGCTTTGTGCTTGGGATCATTGTCCTGGTAAAATTTATAAGTTGGCTTGCCATCATTAATAAATCCAAATTTGTTGGCACTGGCTACCGAATGTGTGTTCAAAATACTTAAATATTGTTGGGCATCCATTGTATTTTCAATGAAGCACAATTCTCCAACTCCTTTGCTCGAGATGCACCCCCAAACCATCACAGACAATTTTCCAAACTTAACAGTGGGTATAATATTTTTGTTTTCAAGCGCTTTCAACGGCTTGCGCCACATTGTGCTGGGTCCATCCTTATACAAAAGCATAATTATGGATTTATCACAAAATATCACGTCGTCCCAATATGAATCTGGCTGTCCCACGTGGATCCTAGCAAAAGCTAAACGTATTTTAACATGCTCCGCCGACAACAACGGTTTTTTTCATGCAGCTCGAGATGAAAAGTCGGTTCTTTTAATGGCTTTTCTGACAGTTTCGCGACATATCGTGATTCCACATTCCGTCTTTAACTCATTGGAAAGCGTTCTGTCGAAATAGTTGGATTTTGGTTGATCTTTCTGACCATAATTCGCTCTGCCCTTGGAGTTATTGACCGCGGCCAAACAGTTAAGGAACTCCATCCTTCCCTCGTTTTTAACGCTGCTTAAATTGTTGTATACAGTTTTCCTGCAAATTGCAAACATTTCTGCAATCTCAGAGACCGTTTTCCCCATGGTGGAGTTGTAATACACCAACTGAATCATGTCGAACGATAACCGCTTGCCTGGCATTTTAAAACCGTCTAAAACTGTACCGATTATATATAAATTCTATATTCCAAATATGAAATTTTTTAGGATATTGCATCTCCAAGAGCTGAGCGTTTTTATTTTTTAAAAAAGTAACTGTAAATATGCCATTCACAACGAAAACAAACAAAAAAAATAAAGTTTGCCAACACTTGTGTGGCAGTTGAATTTTGTGCCTTTGTTGGTATTTTTAATGTTTCTTTGTTAATGTTTATATTATTTAAGTTCTGTTTAATGGGTTTAAGAGATAATTAACTGTATAATTTATAAAAAATAATAAAAAAAAAATGTTAAGCAGCAGCCAGTGTGACCGTATATCTCTAAAGTGAAAATATCAAAAATTTTCACTGACTGAAAACTATTTTGTGACAAACTGTATGTACATGGTTTGATGGTTTCATATCTCCGGTGTTTCTTAACCGATTTTAACAGATGTGCATTATTTTGTTTATAGTTTCAGTCCTCATTTTAAATTTTTTAAAATTCAAGATTTTTTTGTTATCAATTACATGTGTATATCGTAAACCGGAAAAGTTATCGAAAATTTAAAACAAACTTGCTATGCCTAAAAATTAGGAGAGCTCATATCTAAAATCAGATTCTAGCTTTTGGAGTTCCTGAGATCGAGCCGTTCTTACATACGGACGGGCATAGCTAAATCGACTCGGCTTTTGATGCTGATCAAGAATGTATACACTTTATGGGGTCGGAGAAGCTTTATTCTGCCTGTTACATGCATTTGTATTAAAACATTATACCCTGTTTTTTACCCATTTCATGGGTTAAGGGTATAAAAACAAAGTAAAAGTCAAAGTCAGCCCGAGCGTCTGTCCGTCTGTATGGTCAAGGGTTAAGGGTATTTTCTAGTCGAACTTACTCGACTAGAGCCTTCTTACTTGTTTGTACTAACATAAATTATCAATTTGCAAGTGCTGGTAATCATCATCCAACCTGCAGTCACTGCACCAATATCGCAATATCGAAACAGTGATTATGATGGCAATAATAGCGTAAAGACCGATTTCTTTTGGATTGGCTACCATAATAGTATTTTAACACTTTGAAAACAACGAAACGACTGTACAATGTTATTTATTCATCATATTGAAAATTATAAAGAATTTTTTTTTTGTTTTTGTATATATATACATATATTTACTGAGTACATAAACTATGCATCATATATCATAAGTAAATGCACAGTATAAGCGGGAGATTTACATATATAGGGGCTAAAAAAAATAAAATGGTACTTATAATTTTTTATGTGGTGTCATTAAAATTTAAATTATTTACGGCTTAACCCGTTAAAATGGTATACTATGCAAAGGAAACATCTCCGATCCCAGAAGGTGAGTAATCGAAAACACGAAACAATCTTGTACTTAGAAGTGTTTATATAAAGATCCTGAGTCTCTTACTTTTATAATATTTTAGATAGACGCGATCGTACATACAGACGGATATGGCCATACAACACAAACAGATATACATGGCTATAGACTCAGTCCGCGATGCTGATAAAAAAATTAAAGTTTATTTGTTTTGCTTGTTGTTGTCAAAGAACTTGATATTGGCCATTTTAGACTTTTACTTTATAGACCTTTTACGAACGAACCTTGCGTAATTAATTAGCTAAGCGCAAGAAACTAAATATAATTTCCATTATATGTTCTTCTATATTTTGGCAACTTAATAAGTAAATTTGAATTAAAAAACAAGTTATATGTTACTTAATGAACAACCACTAAAATAAACGTACTTTGTATTTAAACACTTTAAATAAATATTTGGTATTGATATAATTTTCTTTCGTTTGTATATTTACATTATTTTTATTACCCGTAACCGTATCGACTCGGCTGTTGATGCTGATCAAGAATATATATACTTTATGGGGTCGGAAAAGCCTACTTCTCCTTTTAATTACTTACATTTGCAAAAAACCAATATACCCTTTTTTACCCATTTCATGGGTTAAGGGTATAAAAATATTCTTGAGAAGAAAAATGGATGGAGTCGGAAAATATTCAGATTTCAAAAATTCAATATATTTAAACTTGCAGCTAACTATTTGCACGAGTTCTTTCATCTTTGTCGCCCTCTATATATAGTAAGTCTTTATAAGTTGCCTATCTAAAATATGTAAAAAAAAAAAATTATGTTCATCATAAGCTTATAAAATTTACTGGAAGAAATTTTAACAAGTAAGAAGACTCTAGTCGACTAAGCTCTACTAGAAGATACCCTTAACCCTTGACCATACAGACAGACAGATGGTCGGGCTAACAGACACACATGTGCCTGTGTAGTTCTTTACCAATACTTGATGGTTTCATATCTCCGGAGTTTCTCAACCGATTTTAATGAAATTTTTACAGAAGTTCATTATTTTGCTTATAGTTTCAATCCTCCTTTTTTGAAATTAAAGATTTTTTTGTTATCGATTACATGTGTATATCGTAAACCTGAAAATTTATCGAAAATTTGAAACAAACTTGTCATGCCTAGGGATTAGGAGAGCTTATATCCATAATCTGAAGTCTCTAGCTCTTACAGTCTCTGAGATTGACGCGTTCATACATACAGACGGACAGACGGACGGACAGACAGACGGACACGGCTAAATCGACTCGGCTGTTGATGCTCATCAAGAATATATATACTTTATGGGGTCGGAGAAGCTTCCTTCTCCCTGTTACATACTTTTGCACAAAACCATTTTTTTACCCATTTCATGGGTTAAGGGTATAAAAATGTTCAAGTACTTTACTTAGCGCCAAATTTTTAATAAGCTATGTAACATTTACGAATATGCAAAAAAAAACTTATACAGACATAGAGCACAAGTAATAATAAGCTAAAGCTATTTTTGTTATTTACATAAAGAGTAAAATATAAACTAACAAGCTTCGAGGACGTACATCCTTTGTTTTTTGTGCTTTTTAATGAAACTCCGGGCAATAACCATTAGGATGGCTGCCAAGACGACGACAAAGAGGCAGAGCAAGACAATTGTGGAGATTTCCAGATCCTTTTCAGTGTGCGCCATTTTGTGTAAAGTGTAAAAGTACAGTTTAATGTACTATATATTATTTATTTAATAAAAACTATAAATTCGGTTGGTGTACATTTGTTTAAGTTAAATTTCGCTTTTGGGCTACGCGTTGTTCATTTCTTAAAACTGTGGGAGTTAATACCTTGGATGTGTGTCTATTGCTCGTTTTTATAAAGTATTCGTTTGATAACTTGGCTTAAAGCAACAACCAAAAAAAAAATTAAAAGCATTTATCTGATAAGATATGGCTTTTAAATGGCAAACCAAGTAGACTTCTGGATCGTCAAGACTTATATATAGACTGATTATAATTATGGGAAACCAACCTATTTTAACATCACGCAGTAGACTCTAAAATATTTAAGTGGACACCGAATTTACAACAGCTGTGTGCGTCAATGGTACTAAGCATTTATTTTTTTACTATTCATATTTTTTCGGCCAATTAGAGACCCGTATAGACTCTGTTTAAACCCATTGAAACCTTGGCCATCTCCTATCGGTATCGATAATCATTATTATTATGTGGATTACCACAACCATTGCAACGTCAACTGACGTCAACCGCTATTAACATAAGTAGATAATTATTAAATTATTTCACTAATCGTGATGACAGCCATCAAAACAAATAAAAGAGAACGCGTTGTAGAATACCCACGAAATTATTATATTAAATTATTATTCTTGTTTGAACCTTCTTGATGTTTGGACAACAGCGATAATATTATAATTGTGAAAATGTATAAACGTATTTGTTAGAAAAACAGTATTGGGAATACATTGCGATTTTTACGTGCATAAAAAACTTTGCAAGTAAAACCGTTTAACACATGGGTAGAAACGCCTATTTTAAAAGTATGATGATCATTTCGTTAGCTAAGGGTCTGATCGCGAGCAAATTGACCAAAACAAAATACATGCGTTTTGTGACCAGCAAAAAAAATGTAGATCTGCCTCTCCAGAAACAAACGATGTGCTGGAAAATTAAAAATTTAATGGCAATAGTTTTATAAATATATTATATCGCTCAGTGCACACGGAAAAGCTGATATTTTTGTGCCTAAGAGCTTAATGACAAAAATGTTACAGATACTTTCTACAGCCAAAAAATAAAATTCACTGCCATTAAATAGGTGAACTACTTTAAAATTGTTTTCTTCACTGTATTTAATGAATATTTACGCTAACGGTTAAGGAATTCATAAATAACAATACAAGCTAAGTCTTTTGGTCTACAAAATACCATAACAAAAATCAAGATTCTAGTATAGTTTGTACTAGGTAACTGCTCTAATTTATGTTAATTTTATCTTGTTTTATTTTTATACTCTTAACCCATGAAATGTGTGAAAAAAGAGTATAATGGTTTTGTGCAAATGTATGTAACAAGCAGAAGGAAGCTTCTCCGACCCCACAAAGTATATATATTCTTGATCAGCAACAACAGCCGAGTCGATTTAGCCATGTCCGTCTGTCTGTCCGTCCGTCTGTATGTATGGACGCGGCGATCTCAGAAACTACAAAAGCTAGAGACTCCAGATTTTGGATATGAGCTTGCCTAGTCCCTAGGCACAGCAAGTTTGTTTCAAATTTTCGATAACTTTTTCGGTTTACGATATACACATGTAATCGATAACAAAAAACTTTTGTATTTCGAATACTTGAAAATGGGGATTGAAACTATTAACAAAATAATGAACATCTGTGCAATTTTTATTAAAATCGGTTGAGGAACACCGGAGATATGATGAAACATTGTTACAGTGGTACACGTCTGTCCGTATGGTCAAGGGTATCTTTTAGTCGAGTTTACTCGACTAGAGCCTTCTTACTTGTTTTTATAGCGTTAATTAGCAAAACGTATTGAAGTTTAAGAAAAATAATAATTTTATCAAAAACCCAACGAATTTCTAAATAATTGTGTATTGTAATTTCTAGATTATTATTCAAAGATGTGTAATATTAAATCAAGTCAAATATTAGTTTAGTTAATAACACATAATATAAATAAGTATTTTCACATGAATTCTATATATAAGCTCAAGAAACCAATCAATTTGTGAAAGTGGCGTTTAACAGATAATACGTTCTACAAAGTCAAGCAATCTATAAAATTCGCCAAAAATTTTTAATACGATAATGTCATTATAAATGATTAATACTTAACTTTATAATCTGAATAGCAATGCAAATGACATGACCATCGAGCGATAAGATTTTACCCAATTCCACTCCACAAATATTTACAATAACAAGAGTTTTATAGCTCAAACAACCTGAAATCATCTAATCCAGTGCCTCCCAAACTTGTTTGTCTACCGCTTACTTTGAGAATAAATATTTTTTTAGCGCCCCCCAACCTGAGCGCAGTAGGTAACATACAACGGCGCTTAGGTCTCAAGTTAACTCTTACGGGCTCTTTCTGGGTCTCTTACCGCCCCTTGAGACCTGCAGCGCTCACAAGGGGGCGTTATCGCCCACTTTAAAAAAATCGTTACGTTTACCAAATCTACCTTTATTTGTGACATCTTAATCATAATTTCTTGTCAGAACCAATACCAATGGGCTTTATTGGCTGTTGGATGTGTCCAAATGTGGCACATGAAAAACGTGCTGGATTATCTGGCAGAATAACTGATCTATAAGCCACTACTAACCTTGAGTGGCCTTGTTGGTCATTCTTGGAACGAAAAAAGGATATTGCGGGTTTTACGAAGTATCAACTGGGCTTTGATGGGATTTTCGGACAGCTTAAAAAACTGTGTGAAAATTTCTCAGCGATTAAAAAGGATCTCAATGGGAAAAATCTAGAGCATGAATTTTCCAATTTTGTGTTGTCATTGAATCCAAATATGTCTGGAAGCGTTCCAAGCAAAGTTGATCCAAAAAATATAAGTAATTTCAAATCACCTTCGGTCACTCCTCTTAATTCGGTCGGGTGCAAAGTGAAAATAAAACTTCTTCCATGGAAGTTTTAAGTTCAAATCCCGATCATTTGGTTTCTGCGGAGGTTAATAGGTCGAGTTAAATCAACAACACAAAACTAACATACCTAAGGAACCTAATATCCCCATAGCCGCGCCTGATTAAATTGCGGAATCAGTACGAGATATTATAAAAAAATTTGTCGCAGTCCCATCGAAAAAACAAATCTTTGTTTCAAGGCTTCCCCCTAACTTAACATCAGAGGATGTCAAGGTCTATATCAACGCCAAATCAAAAGCTAATTTGGCGGTGGACAAAATCTAATTTCCGTATGATCAAAATATTTCGTTCTTTACAATCAGTGTTTCAAGCCAAGATTTTAGTACTATATGTTGTAAAGAGATTTGGCCGGAGCACAAAATAGTGAAAGAATACACTGCCAGATAAAAAAAATCTGCCTCCGATTGTATCTCTCGGAGACAGTAATAGTAGGTGGCTCCATAGATATAGAACTTGTTGCTGTAAAATGAAATATTAATGGTGTTGGTATTTTTATTACTTGTTCTCATAAATCCCCTTCCTCTGATAACTCTATTTACAATGCTCATTTGTCAGCTATATTGTCTGTTTGTTGCATGCTTTCTGATTGTGATATTGTGTGTAGTACTTAGTGATTTCAATATTGTTGAAATTACTTGGATTTCTTGTACCGACTCTGGTGCGCTGACCCCCTCGGCTAAAAATAAATTTTTGATTAATTTACTTGGGGTGTCATTGAGTCAAATCCTAATAAAATGCTTTATCTGTTTATTGTTTTGGATCCATCCTCCTCATCTATTACCGGATTACAACCAATATATTATCCAGGAGATTTATACCACCCAACGTTGGAGGGGTCGATCACTTTACCCTGCCGGCTGCTATGCCTCAGTAGAAAACCTTTAAGCAGAGTTCGAAAATTCCGGAAAACCGATTTTAAATTCATTATTAGATTTGTGTGACCCTTATGAAAAGCCAAACAGGTCAAACCAACCTGTGTGGTTTACCAGAGAGTTGACAATTCTTCAAAGTCGAAAATCTAAGCTCTACAAGAGTTTGAAAAAATCAAGCTCTCCGTCAGATTGATTTGCATACTTTATTGCTTGTTCCAATTTTTTCAGCCCTTAATAACCAATGTTATTGGAATTACCTAACTAGGTGTAGAATATAGTTTCAGCAGGATCCCAAACGTTTTTATACCCTTAACCCATGAAATGGGTATAATGGTTTTGTGCAAAAGTATGTAACAGGGAGAAGGAAGCTTCTCCGACCCCATAAAGTATATATATTCTTGATCAGCATCAACAGCCGAGTCGATTTAGCCATGTCCGTCTGTCTGTCTGTCCGTCCGTCCGTCTGTCTGTCTGTCTGTCCGTCCGTCCGTCCGTCCGTCCGTCCGTCCGTCCGTCCGTCCGTCTGTATGTATGAACGCGTCGATCTCAGAGACTGTAAGAGCTAGAGACTTCAGATTATGGATATAAGCTCTCCTAATCCCTAGGCATGACAAGTTTGTTTCAAATTTTCGATAACTGTTCAGGTTAACGATATACACATGTAATCGATAACAAAAAAATCTTGAATTTCAAAAAACTGAAAATGAAATTGAGGATTGAAACTATAAGCAAAATAATGAACTTCTGTAAAAATTTCATTAAAATCGCTTGAGAAACACCGGAGATATGAAACCATCAAGTATTGGTACAGAACTACACATATGTGTATGTCTGTTAGCCCGACCATCTGTCCGTCTGTATGGTCAAGGGTTAAGGGTATCTTCTAGTCGAGCTTACTCGACCAGAGTCTTCTTACTTGTTTTAATTTCGTTAATACAAAGCGTAACACATCAACACTTCCATCAAATATATTCCTTGAAGAAATGAAAGGCAAACGACTTACAGCCCTATCAGTTTAATGGCTATAAATGCATTTTTATACCGGAAATCACAGAGACTGCACTTCTTTGTAAACTTTAGGTTATTAAGCCCATATTTTCTCCAGGGCCTTATGGAGTACCAAGCTGTGTGATTGGGTACTGTGCTCAGGGTGTTTTAAAACCATTGCATAAATTGTTAAATGCGGAATTATACTCCTTCACACAATTTTGGAAAGAGTCATATATTATTCCTTTGCATAAAAAAGGAAACAAATCTAATGCTGAAAACTATAGAGGTATCTCCAAGTTGTCTGCTATTCCAAAGATTTTTGAGAAACTAACTTCTCATAACTACCTTTTGATTTATAAACTTCAACTTTTGGGCTTTCCCAATAATCTTATTCTTTGGATTAAAGATTATTTAACCTTTGGAACTCAGAGGGTATATTTTTATGGCTTAGTTTCTAAAGCGGTTCAGGACACTTTTGGTGTTCCTCAAGGAAGTCGCCTTGGACCGTTATTATTTACACTTTTAATTAACGACCTTCCTTTCGTTATCAATCACTCTCGGGTGCTGATGTATGCTGATGATGTAAAATTATGCATGTCGGCTGCATCTCTTATGTCTGCTCATAAGCTGCAAAGTGTCTAAGAAAATTTTCAAAATTGGTGCAGAATAAAATGATTGCATTTCAAGTGCAGTAAATGTAAAGTTATATCTTTTTATAGACGAATGCCCTATTTCAATATATATCTTCTGGATAACCAACCACTTGATCGGATTGAATGGGTTGAGGATTTGGGTATCTTAATGGACCCAAAGTTTAAGTTTGACAAGCGCTGGTCGAAGGAATTCGACGACCCCTACTTAACAAAAACTCTGTATGTGTCTCTTGTACGACCGATTCTCGAATATGGATCTTGTATATGGTATCCCAAGTACAGGATTCATCAGGATAGAATAGAATCGGTGCAAAAACAATTTCTGCTCTTTTCACTTCGGGGTCTTAATTGGGATAATACCATTAACTTACCTTCCTACCATAGTAAACTTGTACCAATAAATCTTTCCTCTCTTTCTAATGCTTGCAATAACCTATTTCCATAAACTAATAAATGGTGAAATTGATTATTAAAATCAACCAAATTAACTTTTCAGTTCCTATTAGAAATAATAGACATTTTTTACCTATAGCTCTTCAAGCTTGTTATTTTAACTATGCTATGTGCAACATATAACTATCTTATCTATTTAATACATTATGCCATTCCTATTTGCCCTCTTAAAAAACTAGTCTTGTTGGATTTTTCTACTTGTTCCATAACCCCTTTCGGATATTATGTGCAACATATAACGATCTCTCCTACTTAATACATAGTGCCACTATTTGCTCGCTCAAAAAAATATTCGTGTGTCATTTGTCAACTTGTTCGCGATCTTCGTAACCGCACGTTACGCGGTGCGCCCCTCAGTGGAACGGGCGGGAGTTGGGTTGCTTTGTGCTAGGGCCCGCGCGTTAACAAGCCGGTGCTTGATATCGTTGGGCCACTTGAATGTACTGTATCGTTGCTATTAGTGCGATAGCACAAATGGTTGCTACTATCTATAGAACGAACTTTAAAAGACGAAACACTTTGGAAAATCCACTTTCTGAACTTAAAAACAGCAAGAAAACATTTTACAACCGATCCGTGGAGTGATATTTGAAGAACACATGCGATTAAGAATTGTTTGGAACAAATCCAGCGGGACTTAGTTCGAATAAAAATTGTATATGCAAAATGCGTTTCATTCTATTTGGGACAGTGTTGAGCAAAGAATTTTAATGATCGATGGCCGATATTATCAAGTTATGTAAAAAAGTACTCTAATCTTAGGTCACAGCTTATATAGGACATTTTTTTATAGACACCGTACCATAAAACCCCAATTTTTTGTTATCTAAGATTAAATATTTTGGTTATAAATAGACCAATCCCTCGTAGTCAGTTTTGTATTCTGCATCTTAGGTGAAACATGCCAAAAAGAACTATGTGCACACGGACCATTGAACAAAGAAAACTCCTTAAAATGGATATTCAAAGTCCCAAAAAGGTCAAAGGGTCAATCTGAGCTCAACAACTATTAATACCATCATTCAGCGATTCATTAGCTATCGGCCGAATAAATGACTCAACAGGTGCAGGACGAAATGGGGGAAAAATGCACTGTAGAAACTGGGCCCGACTCTACGCGATGAAGCCATTTGTAGGCGCACGCAATAAAGGCACTAGCATTTGGAAAATCCATTTGGAGTCCAAACACAGTCATTTTTGCAATGGAGTCCAATTTCAATACTGAGCTGGATCCTATACACTTAAAGCCAACAAGTGCGGCGAAGGAAGTGTAATGGTATGGACATGTATCTTGGCAGCTGGTGGTGGTAACTTAGTATTTATTGTAACCAAATAACACAATAATATGTACCACAATAAAGTAAGTGAAAATGTACTACAAAACGTCGAGAGGTTGGGTTCTGGTTTTACCAAGACAACGACTCCGAAGCATTACCCCCACATGATAATATCAATTAACATGCTTATTTAATCTTGAATACGCAAAATATTTTACTTTTTTAATACTGTTTAGTTTTCTATTTGTTTGTTTTCAGTTGTTGGGCTATTATTAAATAAGCAAAATAATAAAAAATAAAATCAAGTTTCTGTTTTAAATGTAATACACCAAAAGACAAATTGGCGTTCAAACATTTTGACTTCTACAATTTTTTCTCGGCACTGTCCCAAATACATTGTGAGACAGTGTTCTTTTTTTTGGTTTTTTTCTGTCATACAATCCGATTCAATATTCTTGATTAACACCCCGAACTGAGCCGATATTGCCATATCCATCTGTTTTTATAAAAACTTATCAAAACCTCAGCTTTTGAGCTTTAGAGCTAAACTTTGGTTGCAATATCTTAAAAAGTTTAGGACTTTGTATGAACATAAATTGCAAAACTGAAATTTGGTTGGTTAGGACGTTTTTACTTTGTTTTAGAATACTGATGTATTTGCAATATATATTTTTAAATTATATTGTAATTGCATATATTTTTAAGTGCTGTAAACTTTTTTGGAAATTATTGAAAATCAGAATTGAATTTCAGGACAAGTGATAACGCGTACATTTTAGTGTGCTGTACATGTGTCAACAAGAAGACTCTGTAAAATTAAGGTCGACTAGAATATGAGCTGAACCCTAGACTTTACACGGATGCTTGGTCACTATGCTTCAAAAATCCTTTTATTCGATGTTTCTCAACGAATTTCAATAAATATTTCACTTAAATAAAAATCAGTGTTCCACTCCCAGCTCCCTTTCAAGCCAACACCATTGGCAAACCGAATGCAAAACACAATTAAGTGAAAAAAATATTAGTCACAAAGTAATTTGATTTAAGTTAATAAAGGTGTTTTACCGTCACCATCAAAATTATGTAAAAAACTGTATATATATATATTTTTAAGTATATAAAAAAAATATAAAATGTCAAAATAAATAAAAAAAACAGTCGCAAATAATAAGTTAGTGCTTATGTTTGTGGTTCATTTTACGAGACAAGAAATAATGTCGCAAGCAAAATTGAGTAAATATTTTATAATTAAAAAAAAAAGAACTTTTCTTAAATGTTTTGTTTGTTTTTTCGATAACTTTTTCGGTTTTAAATTTATACATGTCATTGAAAAACAAAGCAATTTTAAATTTCGAAAATTTAAAAAAAAATTTTTTTAGTGGGTAAGAGACATTAGAGTAAAATCGAATTAAAAAATTGGTCATCCTCGTAATCGATTCTGTCTGTGTACTACTACAATCGATTGTATGCTTAGTGGTTCTACCAAGAAAGTGCTCAACACGTTATCGGCATTTGCGCCACTGGGTATGCATGGGACTACTATTGAATACATTTGGCCGAAGAATTTGATATGTACATATATACCCTAATCGAAATGAGTCATGGTAACTTTGAAAGAAAGAGATATTAAGCGATTTATACTCACTTGACAGCACCGCGCCTCGACGTTTGCTCGTGCAGCAATATCCGCAGCAGCTCATTATGAGAAAGGTTAAAAGAAAGAACATAAATATGCCCCAGAAATCCATCGCAAAATCGTCCAAATCGGTGAAAACTTTGAAATTATCCACTGTCTTGTAAAATATAAAACTGGTTAGGCTTTAATATTGTTAATAAACTTAATTTTTTGTGTACTAACGTTTTATGCCTTTATGCGTGCACAAAAGGTGATGTGGTTTGGGATTTTAATTATTAATTAATAACAACACTTGTTGCTGTGTTGTGTGTATGTGTCGCGTTATCTTTAAATGTTAATGTACACACACATGTAAGCTATTTAAACAGAAGGGCAACTATTGCTTTTAAACGTTAAGCAACTTAGTTTAATTTAATAAATTTTCATAAATCGCGTTATCTTATCTTCTAATTTGTGATATTACTAATCTTAACTCTCCGTCAGTTGGCAGTTCTACTAAGCCTTAAATGCCAAGGCGTTATACAGCACTTAACAGCCGCGCTGCGTTTAGTGGACACAATGACAACTGTTGTATATCGAAAAATTTTTTCGTTGCAAACATTAAACGCAAAAGCAAAAAGCTCAACAAATTATGTTTAAAATTATAAATTTATAGAAATTATTTTTTTATGTGGTTCTTAAGATGAGAAACCAAGCTGCTTATAACGTTCTTGCATATCATCGATAAGAAAAATATCAAAATAGATTTAGTGTTTGTAACTAGTACTAGACACTTATACATACTGCTTTGCCATTTTTATCATGGCGATTTCTTTTTGACATTTGACTACAACTGGGCGCACGTGTTTTTGGGCTAAGTTCTGTGCTAAATTAAAGTAAAATCAAAGTAATTTCAACCTTAAATTTCATACATAATACAAAACATATTAATTTGTAAGGTTTGGGCTATTGTGCTTGCTTGTGTTTTCCAGATGAATCCAGAAAAGCTAAAGAAGTTGCAAGCCCAGGTGCGCATTGGTGGCAAGGGCACCCCACGCCGCAAGAAGAAGATTGTGCACTCTACCCCGGCAACCGACGACAAGAAGTTGCAATCATCGCTGAAAAAATTGTCTGTCAATACCATACCCGGTATTGAGGAAGTTAATATTATTAAAAACGACGGCACCGTCATTCACTTCAACAATCCGAAGGCGCAGGCTTCGCTGCCGACCAACACATTCGCTATAACTGGTCACGGTGAGAACAAGATGATCTCGGAGATGCTGCCTGGCATTTTGACGCAGTTGGGTCCCCAAGACATCAACCATTTGAAGAAGATCGCATCGCAGATTGCCAACAAGAGCAGTGCTTCTGGTGAACCTGCCGGTGGCGCAGTCGTTGCTGCTGAAGATGCTGCCGATGATGAAGTTCCAGATCTGGTCGAGAACTTTGAGGAGGTTGCTATTGCCGGTGCCAGTGCTGAGCAGGCCAAGAAATCTGGTGAAGTTGCGGCATCTGCCTAAAACCTCAACCAAATCCAAAAACACACACATTAATACACACACAAACAAAACTTACGAACAGAAGTAGAAGCAAGCGGACGAAAACATACAAGTACTTCTTACAAATTGGGGGTCATGTCACACACACACATAACAAATACAAAATAAAGGCATCCAAGTGAGCTATAGAAAAGAACACACATAAAATATAATTATATTAAGAGTATTTTCAAAACGTAAAACAGAATAATACTAGTTTATAGCTGGAAGCGCAGATAAGTAACCGAAATGCAGAACAAAATACGAGAGCAAAATAAATGATGTATGTATAACAACAAATATATGCATGTATTTCCAAGCGATTGAAACACGTTTCCACTGACATGAAATCACAAAATTCTCTGTTTTTTGCGCCTCCCACAAGTAACAAGCCAATCATTTTATTCATACATAAACACGAAATCCATAGTTTTACAGTTTTAATGTTCACAATAAATATGTATATATATTTAAAGTGATGCGACAAAGACAAACACTCCAGAATAAGTCATTGCCAGTTGTGTGCGCGGGAGCAGCAACCACTTGAGATCATGTTAAATATATGTATATTTTTAGCATTAGCATTACTCTTTTTGTTTCCCCAACCGCCCCAGAAGATAAGAACCATGGAACATTGGCGGTAGATGTAAGAAGCAGCGGAGGACTGTTACTCGAAACCGCTAAGAATACCCGCCACAAACTAAAACCAATTCATTTCTCGTCCGGCCTGGACAGCAATCTTTAATTTGTTATCATAATACTTTGGATGGAAATCACCCTGATGCAACACGAATGTTACCAAAATTGTTAAAAACATTTTTATAATTTGTAAACTATTTTTTTTAGACTATCATACACATTAAAATAACTGTGAAAATACAATTAGTTTAAATTGTAAGCATTTATTTTTAGCTTGCATAATTTATGCTCCTTCGGAACGCACAAGCAAACGTACACACGCGTATTTACATCTTTATTTTTGTTTACCTGTGTATGTGCTATTCTTAACAATTGCTTAAGTGTTGCTACGTTTTTGAAGTATTGTGTGCTGGAGAGAGAGATTAGATTAGAAAAGCTTATATCTAAAAATTTGAAGCTACTAGCTCTTAGAGTTGGTGCGATACTAGCTTTAATACATTAATTTTTACGCCAATTCTTGGGTTAAGGGTATAAAAATTGCCATAACTTATCGTGAACAAACAAGTAACAATGTTCTAATCGAGTAAGCTCGACTAGAAGATACCCTTAACCCTTCACCATACAGACTGTCGGATGGACAGACATACACATAGTTTGTTAATGTTTTCAATCCCAATTTTCAAGTTTTTGAAATTCATGATTTTTTTGTTATCGATTACATGTGTATATCGGAATCCGGGAAAGCTATCGAAAATTTGAAACAAACTTGTGCTACATATGGATTAGGAGAGCTATTTTAAAAAAAAGTCTAGCTTTTAGGAATATATGTACATATGTACTTTATAGCGTCAGAGATATTTCCTCCTGACTGTAACATACTTTGCACAAAACCCTTATACCTTTTTTTTTACCCATTTCATGGGGTAAGAGAATAAAAATTGATATTCGTATAAGTTAATATTATGTTTAATTGTAGAACTACGTCATGAGCGAACTTTAGACTTTTCTATGGCAATGCATGTACGAAATTTTATTTCCTATGGTAATGCAAAATCTCGTATGCTATTTTAAATGCTTTTGTGCGGGAAAAAATGTAATAACTATTAATTATTATTATATATTTCATACATACAAATCCAAAACTTTGTATTTTATGTAAATGCATGTTTGATTTTAATAAAATGTATATATCAATTTGCAATGAGCACAGAAAAATGGGATATTTAAGAGTTTCTCGACGTTTAGAGTTGTTAAATAAATTAAATAAATACAGTAGATACAGGGATTTAAAATGAGGTTTTTGGTTTTAAAAACCTATATATTTCCCCTTTTCATAAAATTTAAATATGCCTCCCATTTAGATAACTGTTGCCACCTACTTAAAATGTCTTATCGATACTCGTGCACTTATAATGAAACACTTGTATTGCGACTCGCTGGCAACGCCGGATTATTTTACGTGGCTCGGACAGAGAGGAAAACATTTCGGAAACATTTACTGATTATGTACATTTAGTAAATGTAGCTCAAGCAAACTTATTGTGTTAGTGCAAATATATAATCGGCCATTAGAATAAAACTTCGCCGTGAATTGTAAGTAGCCGCATTAGGTAAACACTCTGCAAGAACTTGTCCAGTTTCAAGAGCTTGCTGCAACAGGAGTTCTTATATCAAAACAACCCTTTCACTTTTGATTTGATTCAAAATTGCAACGACGTATGTTCATACATATCTGGCTAAGTGGAAAGTAAAAAAGTACAATATTCAGATCCGGTTAATGTGCAACTTATTATTAATTGATCACTAGTTTCTAAATACAAACCGAAAAGATGCTAACTGCTTTGCTTTGTTAAAACATGACTGCATACAGTCATGCCTGCATACTTATGTATGTACATATGTACACACGCGTAGCGCTATAAATACATTTTTTTTTAAAATATTTTTAAAAAAACAACATTAAAATTTTGGTTTTCGTATACGTCAACCAAATGGCTTACATAAACAAACTATAGAGTAAAGAAAACTAAACAAACAAACAAACAGCTGCTCTTTAGATATGCCAAATTGCCATTTGTAGAAACAAAGAAAGTGATCCTAAGCTGCCATCTTCTACAAAATCTGCTGTGGACAACAAACAATGTATGCTTGTTCTTTTTTTGATAACTAACAGCAATTTCGTATGCGAATGAAAGAGCAGGAGACAGTCCAGATATTTCAAATGACAGTTTGTTTTAGCGCAAATTTTTACTCATATTGCATCATTCAGTACAAAGTATTTCATCATTAGCTAGTGTAAAAGAGAAAATTGTTTCTTTTTCTTCAGAAATATCCTACACGTACACGTATACAGAAGGACAATGACTCGAATGATATAGAGTTCCCAATATTAGAAAAACCCCCAAATATGAACAATATATTAAGCGCAGCAGCTCCGGCGCTATCCAATATGGGTGTGGGTATTAAGAGCGCGAGGAGCAATATCTTCACCGTCGATGGTCTGCCCACAGAGCACCTGCAGCGGCTAACCATCGACTACTCCAGCATTCGGGCAAAGGACGTGCTGGTGCAGCCAACAGATGATCAATTGCAGCTACTCAAGCGACGACTTCTCGATCGCATTGCTGACAGTTGCGGAGAGACAATCTACGAAATAGGTGTAGGCGAAGGTAAGTCTATTTATCACTGTGCAAAATTGAACACTTCATAATCATGGTTAGTATAAGAAGCAGAGAGACTCTCAGTTTGGAATTTAAGCTTTATAATTATATATTAATAATTTACAATATTTATTAAAAATATTAAATAAATTAAGATTAAATGTAGTCAGAAATGTTTTGCACATTTATTTTTTCTTCATTATTTAGCAATATATTTAATCTTATTGTACATCCATGTCATCCTTATTAGATGGCAGAGATAGCGGCCTGAATGCTGAGCAATTTGACGCATCGGTGCAGACATTACGACAATTGGCAAGAGCAATCGATGCCGATTTGGTTAATCTGCGGGAGCGTCCAGTGGAAAAGGGAAAGACGGCACAGTTTCTTATACGCAAGCATATTGCTACAACGGACTTTATAGAAATACGGTAAGACCAATCATTTGACGTACTGCAGCGGGAACAATAACTAAATTTAACTCTTTCTGGTGCAGTGTTGCTGTTGTAGGGAATGTGGATGCTGGAAAATCGACGCTATTGGGCGTGCTGACACACGGTGAACTGGATAATGGGCGTGGCCATGCTAGACAACGCTTATTTCGGCACAAACACGAAATCGAGAGTGGTCGAACCAGCTCGGTGGGCAACGATATACTTGGTTTCGATGGAGTTGGTAATGTGGTCAATAAGCCTGATCACGGACATCTAGACTGGGTTAAGATATGCGAGAAATCTTCGAAGGTTATCACCTTTATTGATCTAGCAGGGCACGAACGCTACCTGAAGACTACAGTGTTTGGAATGACGGGACATGCACCCGATTTTGGTATGCTAATGGTAAGTAAAGCTCGAATATTTAATTTTTATTTACAGAAATCATACTAATTGGTTTATCTGCCAGTGCATACCAATTTAAAATAGTTTTCTTGCTTTACCATGCGCCGAGTCTATTTGTCAGTTTCTTACATCCTTAACAATTGAAAGGGGGGAAAAAGGGTCCAATGGTTTTTTCGCAAAATTTTTAAAGGTTGAAGAAAGCATCTCCTACCCCATTAAATACTATATATATTTTTGACCAGCATCGACAGCCGAGTCGGTATGACCATGTTCGTCTGTAGGCTGAGATCTGAGAAACTTTAAAAGCTAATGGCTCCAGATTTTGCATATGAGTTGTTTGTTTAAAATTGTCGATAACTTTTCCGGCTCACACACGCTGTACACATGTTATCGATAACACTCAAATTTTATATTCCGGAAATTGAGTATTGAAAACATGAACAAAATAATATAAATCTGTGAACATTTTTTTAAAACTTGAAGATTGAAGCACTAAGCAAATATTCGATATTTGCTTAGTGATTGAAGTCAAATCATCAAGCATTATTACACTAGTGGGAGTATGACCGCATGTGTTACGTGAAGGGGTAAAGGTATCTTCTAGGCCAACTTCCTCGACCTTCTTTTACATTACCTATGTATAATATATACAGTTATCAGACAAATTGTCAATATTGTTTCTATATGCTCACTGAGAGCTGGGAAACGATAAAATAATCATATATCTCACTTTCAACAGCTAGACTTACCAAATTTGGTAAAGGGAGCTCTACGTCTTTTTATACCCTTAACCCATGAAATGGGTATGAACGCGTCGATCTCAGGAACAAAAAAAGCTAAGGACTCCAGATTCTGGATATGAGCTCTCCTAACTCCTAGGCATAGCAAGTTTGTTTTAAATTTTCGATAACTTTTTAGGTTTACGATATACACATGTAATCGATAACAAAAAAATCGTACACTTCAAAAACTAATGTGGATTGATACTGTTAACGAAATAATGAACATCTGTAAAATTTTCATTAAAATCGGTTAGGAAACACCAGAGATATGAAGCCATCAAGCATTGGTCCAGTAGTACATGTACATATGTGTATGTCTGTCAGCCCGACCGTCTGTCCGTCTGTATGATCAAGGGTTAAGGGTATCTTCTAGTCTAGCTTACTAGAGCCTTCTTACTTGTTCATAGTAAAATGTTTAATAAAGATTTTTAATTTACCTATACCTTCTTAGATTGGTGCCAATGCCGGTATCATTGGCATGACCAAGGAACATCTTGGACTCGCACTTGCTTTGGCCGTACCAGTCTTTGTGGTCGTGACCAAAATCGACATGTGCCCACCAAATGTGCTGCAAGATAATATGAAGTTGCTCTTTAAAATGCTCAAATCGCAGGGCTGTCGGAAAGTGCCGGTGGTGGTGCGCAGCCAGGACGATGTAGTGCTAAGTGCAACAAATTTTGTAAGCGAACGTCTGTGCCCCATATTCCAGGTGTCGAATGTGAATGGTGACAATCTAGAGCTGCTGAAAATGTTCCTCAATCTGTTAAGCACAAGGATGGCCGGATCGGAGCATTTGTCAGCAGAGTTTCAAATCGATGATGTGTATTCTGTGCCGGGCGTTGGTACCGTTGTCTCTGGCACTTGCCTTCAAGGCACTATTAAACTCAACGATGTCCTCATGCTCGGTCCCAATGCTGTGGGCAACTTTGTGCCCATTACCATTAAAAGTATCCATCGCAAGCGCATGAATGTGGAGCGGGTGCGTTGTGGCCAAACGGCAAGTTTTGCTTTAAAGAAAATTAAGCGCACATATTTGCGAAAGGGCATGGTTATGGTATCGCCGGACTTGAAGCCGCAGGCATGCTGGGAATTTGAGGGTGAAATCCTCGTACTTCATCATCCAACAACGATCTCGGCTCGTTATCAGGCAATGGTGCATTGCGGCAGCATAAGGCAGACGGCATCGATTGTGCGCATGTCCTGTGATTGCCTGCGCACCGGCGACAAGGCGCGCGTTAAATTCCGATTCATTAAGCAGCCGGAATACATCCGTGCCGGTCAGCGATTGGTGTTCCGTGAGGGTCGTACCAAAGCCGTTGGTAACATACTGCAACCGATGCCACATGCGGCAGCATCACCATATCGACCCAAGCCGGCCAAAATGCAGTCGCGTGCTCACAATGGCAGCAATAGTAACAATCACCAGCAGCGTAATCATGGTCAAGAATCATCGTCCACATCATCCTTGACAGCTGCGGGCTGTAGTAAGGATGCCGGCGATGACCAAAAACCGAATGGAGGAGATATGCGCGAAGGCAGCCGTCGTGGCGGCAAAAGAAAACGATATAATCGATCGCAAAACAGTTCAGTGGCACCGACTATTGGAAGCAACAATTGCTCCTGCACACGTGTGGATGCCATTGTGTCGGAGTCGTCACAAAACTAAATTTCACAATATGTTTAAAATGCATTTTTTGTATTTTCAAATATTTTTTTAAATTTGTTAAGCTCCAAGGTAGTAGTGGACATCAATCAAATATTTCGCTCAAGCATACTCACAGACAAGCATTCTTTGCTCTCTTTTTTATGCATGGTGTGATGTGCTGCAGCTGAATTTTTGTACCCTTTCTACGCGTTTAATGGAAAACAAAAGAGTATCCAAAGTATTTGTCGTAACGGTTGTGCTAAAACTAAACGAGAAATGATAAATGAACTATTTTGCTACAGATTCACGGTGAACAATAAATTTGAATATAAATTAAAAGTGTTAATTTGTTACGGAATAAAAGTGTAATTGTTTTTGACCACGTAAAAATTTAAGATTCAATGGATGTTGTCAACTATTTAAATCTAACAACGTAATTGAATTTTTTTTTTTTTTTTTGATAATTAAGAAAAAACAAATATGATTTGAAATATAAATTTTTTAATTTAATTTAGATTTTTCTCTATTTAAGTTTAAACGTATTCAAAAAATACAATAAACTCACAGTTTTAAAACCCCTATAATGGTTTATTTAAGAGCTTTAAATTAAGCAATTTCTACGGAAATGAATATACAGTTTGTCAGGAATCTCTTTACTAACTGTGAACATTTTTGATATTTTCACTTTAGAGATATACGGTCACACTAGTTGCTGTTTTAATTTTTTATAAATTATCAAGTTAATTATCTCTTAAACCCTTTAAACAGAACTTAAAAAACGTATACTTTAACAAAGAAACATTAAAAATACTAGCAAAGGCACAAAATTCAACTGTAAGACAAGTGTTTACAAACTTTTTTTTTGTTTGTTTTAAACTATAATTAATATTTTGTATGTCCACCATTGGCTTTCATAACCGCCTTTTCATCCATTTTATTAGATTTGGACGTATTCCAATGAAATATTTTGCCATTCTTCCAAGATTATCGCCTTGAGATCATTCTTATTTTTCGGATGGCGCTTGGCAGTACGTTTTTTCAGATAGGCACACAGATTTTCAATTGGGTTGAGTTCTGGGCTTTAAGAAGGTGTATCGAACACCTTTTTACAGTTATACACACCTGACCATGTGTGCTTTGTGCTTGGGATCATTGTCCTGGTAAAACTTATAAGTTGGCTTGCCATCATTAATAAATCCAAATTTGTTGGCACTGGCTACCAAATGTGTGTTCAAAATACTTAAATATTGTTGGGCATCCATTGTATTTTCAATGAAGCACAATTCTCCAACTCCTTTGCTCGAGATGCACCCCCAAACCATCACAGTCAATTTTCCAAACTTAACAGTGGGTATAATATTTTTGTTTTCAAGCGCTTTCAACGGCTTGCGCCACACTGTGCTGGGTCCATCCTTATACAAAAGCATAATTATGGATTTATCACAAAATATCACGTCGTCCCAATATAAATCTGGCTGTCCCACGTGGATCCTAGCAAAAGCTAAACGTATTTTAACATGCTCCGCCGACAACAACGGTTTTTTTCATGCAGCTCGAGATGAAAAGTCGGTTCTTTTAATGGCTTTTCTGACAGTTTCGCGACATATCGTGATTCCACATTCCGTCTTTAACTCATTGGAAAGCGTTCTGTCGAAATAGTTGGATTTTGGTTGATCTTTCTGACCATAATTCGCTCTGCCCTTGGAGTTATTGACCGCGGCCAAACAGTTAAGGAACTCCATCCTTCCCTCGTTTTTAACGCTGCTTAAATTGTTGTATACAGTTTTCCTGCAAATTGCAAACATTTCTGCAATCTCAGAGACCGTTTTCCCCATGGTGGAGTTGTAATACACCAACTGAATCATGTCGAACGATAACCGCTTGCCTGGCAATTTAAAACCGTTTAAAACTGTACCGATTATATATAAATTCTATATTCCAAATATGAAATTTGTAAGAAAATTGCATCACCAAGAGCTGAGCGTTTTTATTTTTTTAAAAAAAATAACTGTAAATATGCCATTCACAACGAAAACAAAAAAAAAAGTTTGTAAACACTTGTCTTACACCTTTGTTAGTATTTTTAATGTTTTTTTGTTAATTTTTTTTTTTTTTTTTCCTTTTTTTCCTTTATTGAACGAAGCAAAAATTCAAAAATTTTTTTAGCAGCATTTTTTCATACGTTAGTAAATCTCCAGGCTGGTTGGCTCCAGGCGTCTCAGCTGTACTCTTCCTTGAATCTGTTTGCCTCCTTTACGAGAGGAGGTCATTGAAGCTTCTACGTTTTAATCTTCTTATTACTCGTCTACCCGCAAGCTCACTGGCCAGCCGGCTCCGGTGTCGTTGCAAACGTGCATTATATCTGATGGAGTAAGCCTCAACCTGATTGTCTATGGTCTCCATTCTGAGGTCCTTGTGCAGGGTCGAGTTTCTGACGTACCAGCCCGCTCCAGTCATGTTGCGCAGGGCCAAATTCTGGAGCGTCTGAATACGCCTTCGGCTCGTCCGTGATGCAATACCCCAGATCTGGATTCCATATCTCCAAGTCGGGGTAAGCACGGCGTTATATATTGTCCGTTTGCAGCGCAGCGGCAGTGTACTTTTAGGATTCAGCATCCAGTTCAGTTTTGCCAGCTTGTGGCGACAGCGTTTGAGGAGCCCAGTAATGTGGGCGCGAAAGCATAGGCTTTTGTCCAACGTGATCCCTAAGTAGCTGGCATGTTTGCCAGGATGCAGGGGACTTCCATCTAGCCATATTGCTGGGGCTTCTCTACGCCTCAGGGTAAAATTAACCGCCTGGGTCTTTGAGGCGTTGAGTTTGATATTCCACCTGCGAGCCCAGCTCTCAAGCAGGTGGATGTACTCCTGTGCTCCATCGGCCGCCTCGTATTCGCAATGTGCTGAGTGAAACACTGCCACATCATCTGCATATGTGGCAATGAGATATTTAGCCGGTAGAGCAGGCTCATCGAGGTCTTCGGGGGTGGGGATGTCCGCCGTATACAAGTTGTATAGGAAGGGACCCAGTACACTACCTTGTGGGACGCCTGCCCTCATTGTTCGAGTAGATGAGAGTGCTGCCCTCACCTTCGCTTCAAAACTTCTGTCCGTAAGATAGGACTGCAGCAGGGAAAAGTATGGGGAAGCAAGGCTCGTTTTTATTTCGTGCAGTAGTCCCCTTATCCCTACACGACCAAAAGCCTGTTTAACCTCGACAAAAACACCGTAGCAGTAGTCCTTGTCTTCAGATGCCTTGAGTATATGGTTAACCACCCTGTGGACCTGTTCAATTGTACCATGCCCCCCCTGAACCACAATTTGTTAATGTTTATGTTTTTTAAGTTCTGTTTAATGGGTTTAAGAGATAACTAACTGAATAATTTATAAAAAATAATACAAAAAATTTAAAACAATAGCCAGTGTGACCGTATACCTCTAAAGTGAAAATATCAAAAATGTTCACTACATGTAAAGAGATCCTTGACAAACTGTATATTCAAGCAAGAGCAACTCGATAAAAAATAAAGAAAAAAAAACTATGCAATAAAATGAAATAAATATTTAATAATTAAGTTTCTTAGTAACTTTATCCATAATAGTTGAACCAATTTGCAGAGACCGAGGGCCAGAGTAATCATTTTTGATTCCCCTGAATAATTCTAAAGCGATCAATTTAATTTAGGAACTTCAAAACCAAAAATATGCAATGATTTTAATAATCACTCGTATTTTTTTCGTAAGATTTTGTTTATCTCCAAAATATTAATTGATTCCATTTTTAAATATACGTAGTATTAATTTTGTTATTTTTTTTTTGTATCCTTGAGTTCCTTTTTAACGCCCTCTAGTTCCTGCCTTATATTCGTCTTAAACATATTCATAAAGGACCTGGAGAACAAAGTAAATTTATATTTATATACATATATGCAATTATTTAACATGTGTTTTATTAAGGACCTACTTAAATCTTTCTGGCGTCATCTCGTGTAATCCTCGCTCCCTAGCCATACTTTTTGTGCGATACATGAGGGAGACAACAATTTGGGCTGCTCGTCGCATCGGATAACTGTCGGCCATGCGTTGAATGAGCTGCTCATTGTTGGCCAAGTAGCGCATTAGCAATCGTAGCACCATTGTTGCTGTTCCTTTAAAACTCGATGTCTTTGTATTTGCGTATTAGTTGCTGCTTGAGTTTTAACTGACTGCGCAACAGTTCCAAGCGCTGCAGTTGTTCCTCCTTGTTGTAATCAATGCCACGCAGCTGTTTTATTTGTTCACGAGCCGATTCAAAGCGTTTTTGCAACTCGAAAATCTAAAGAAAACAAATGTAGTTTTTAAATTGCAAATTCTTTTTTATTGCTACTAACTTTGTGATTGCAATCCTGTGACTCACGCAGCTTCACGGTGTTTTCGAGGGGATCCTTTTCAACGCTACAAAAAAAAAAACATTGCTCGTTATATAAGTAAATAAAAATGTTAACTTTGTTTTCTGCGCAGTTGAAGTTGCAAATATGATAGTTACATCACAAACACTTGATGCAAACAATTGTACCAAATAAATTACCAGCGCACAATGTCGTAAATGATCGGCAAAATTTCGATGTCAAGTTGGTCGACTGTCAAGAGGCCACCGATGCCAATGCCGTTCGATGTTTGCGTCTCCTGTGAAACGGTTGTCGTTGGCTCGAAGGCGAAATTTGATGATTGCAGCAGGCCGTCGGCAGTTAATGTGGGCTTTCTGTCCTCGATTGGATTAATGGGTGACAATTCCATTATAATTTTCAGCGGTTAATAAATTCAATGCAGTTTTGGGTTGTGGTGGTGGAATTAAAGCTGGTGTTATCGATATATTTTCCAGATGTTACGGTTCCCATCCCTTAGTGTTGTAAGGCGCGCTTGTACGAGTACCAGTTTTGGGCGCCTAGTTCAAAGTTGTTGGAAAGCATGTGAATCATTCAGCTTTTGCATAAATTCAAAAATATTAAACGGGTATTTGAATTAAAATTTAATTTACACATTTTTTATTTTATTACTTTGTGCGAGTTAAAAGTTTACATGCGTCTTTTAAAACTTGAATTTATTTTAATTATCCCTTTAAAATTAACGAATGACTATAAAGAGAGTAATCAAAATTTCCAGCATTTTATGAATTGCTGTAAATTAAAAACGAATTATAATGGCTTCTAATTCAATCTGTTGAGATATTGAGCTTTTTCAATAGCTATCGAATTTTTCACAATAAAATAAATAAATAGAAATGCACCGAAATTTGCTTTAATATAAATGTAGTTTATTTGCCTTCGTGTACAAACTTAAAATAGTTATAATTGTTAATTGTAAGCTCCGAGTTGAGCTGTGCACTTTTAACTATACAAATTATTTTTGGTAAGCGGTGTCGAATACCGTGCCACGACTTGAATTCCCGATTGATCGAACAGAAACTGATTATCTGCCGAATTGCAGCTGCTGCTTGCGCTCAGCTAAGGCCAAGGGCAAGCAATAGAAAAATGCAATACAAGGAAAGTCCGATGAGCATATGCAAAACAACAGTTATGACAGTTATAAATTTGCTCTTATGCTACGCAGAGCATAACTTATCGAAAAGTTAAATATTAAGAGCGAAGCTGCTTTAGTTGTTGTTTGGCGCGGATACCTGCGTAACCAAACATTCTCCCCCCGTTGAAAGACACGGGCCTTCAACAGCACCCCCTTTCGGAAGCGCACACAACTTGCGCACAGCTCTCTTTTTTGTTCCAGTTGACGTCTTAAGAACAGCTACTCGGGAAACGCCGTCAGCACGTCAGGTAGCAAGTTTTCATCCTTTACATGGACAACATTGTTAATGTGATCGCCCGGGTAGGATGTTCTCCATTTGGACCGTTGCTGAAGAAGCGTTTTTTTGTCTTCACCGCCGCCTTCCAAAGTCCACCAAAGTGTGGGGAGCGAATTCCCATTCGATGTCGTGAGAGACACAAAACTCTCGGACAGAGTCGATGTGCTTCTCGCTGAGGAATAGTCGCTTGAGTTCAGCTAGGTCATTCTTGGCTCCGACGAAATTTGTCGCATTGTCCGACCATATGCGAACAGGATTACATCTGGTAAAAATAAACCGCTTAAGCGCATTAAGAAAGGCTGCTGTTGACAAATCAGGAACCAGTTCGAGATGCACTGCCTTTGTTGCGAAGCAAATGAAGACCGAGATGTAGCATTTTACTGGTCCTTTGTTACGAATCTCGATAAAACGGTCCACAATAGTCCACTCCAGTGACAGCGAAAGGATGCGAGCCACTGACACGATCGCGGGGAAGATCAGCCATGATTGTCTCAGCCAGGACCGGTTTAGCTCGAAAACACATAATGCATTTTGTTGTTACGCTGGAGACAGTCTTAGGCCCCCAATAGGCCAATAGTGGAGCCGAATATGAGCAAGCAGAGAACGAGGTCCGGCATGCAGCTGACGCCTGTGAAAATGCATGATGATGGCGCGTGTCGGATGCTGAGCATCGAAATCCAGACTCGAGTGTTTTTTAGACGGCAATCAACACGAAGAAGTCCAAACTCATCGATGAATAGGCAATAGAGCTGGATGATTTGATCGTCCGTCCGTCCGTCTTGAAGAGCCCTACTCATCACTCAGATTCGCCTTCTGGATGCTCCGCAAGAGTAGTTGAGTGCCATTGTGTATCCAATCTACTATTAGACTGGGATGCCTGATGCGATTCCGAAATTTATATATATATCCGAAGACACGAAGCAGGTTATGAAAGGAATTTGCAAACTTGCATTCTAAGCTGGCATCAGAGCATCTAGAGATAGCAACTAGCACCTTTTGCCGCAGCTCAGGAAGCGTCCGGTCCAGTTGCACTCTCCTTTGGTTAAGAAATCGGGACCATGAGACAACAACGATGATTCTAAAAGGTCGCTTGGAAGTGCTCCTCTAGAAAGAATGTGTGCCGGGTTGCATTCCATCGGTACGTAGCGCCATTCCATTCCTGTCGTTAGCCCCTTTATTAAAGATATGCGATTAGCCGTGAACGTTTGGAAGCGCGAAGGCTGATCAGGTATCCAGGATAAGACAACTGCCGAATCCGACCAACAATAGTATCTACAGTTAAATTAATTCACTTAAGCTACTCCACGAATAAGTTGAGATAGAAGTGCAGCAGCAGATAATTCCAGCTTTGGTACTGTGAGAGCTCGTAAAGGTGCCACACGAGACTTAGAGCACAACAAATGAGCTATGCGCCGTCCCTCTTTTATGGATACAACGTAAATGCATCCACCGTAAGCCTCAATGCTCGCATCACTAAAACCATGAACTTCGATGATGCCCTTTGGAACAATGACCAGTCGAGGGAGTTTTATTTGCTCTGTGTTGCAAATATCGGCACACAAGCTATTCCAAGAACAGTGCAAAGAAGCAGAAAGACTCTCATCCCAATCCAATTACTCTCTCCAAATGTGCTGCAAAAAGATCTTGGCCTTGGCTACCACGGGTCCGATAAGTCCAAGCGGGTCATAGAAACGAGCAATGGTAGACAGCACAGACCGTTTGCTAGGCTTTCCAGGCGCTTTCATAGGCGAAAAGTTGAACAGAAGGCAGTCAGAGGCTGGATCCCACGCAAGTCCGAGAGTCTTCGTGACATCCGTGCCATCGTCAAATTTTAAAAAAGTCTCCTTTTCCTCATCAGGAAAACATGTTGAAACACGCGAGGATTGTTGGAGCACCACTTTCTAAGTTTAAAGTTTCCCTTTCGAAGCAGACTGACTGTTTGAGGATTTCATTCAGGGAATAACCAGACGAAGACACGGCCGAACCATCAAAAACAACTCTAAGCTTAGTTTTTGAGCTGTCTTCCTTAAGAACACAATGATGAGGAAGATAATACTTGCAGCGATGTAGCATGTGCGACTCCACAAGGGACATGTGATTCAAATCCACATACTCCTTGATAAATGCTGAATATTGTGACTTCAAACCAGGATGACGCTTTAATTTGCGTTCCAGGTTGCAAAAACGACGATATGCCTGCTGATACGAATCTCCAATTATATCCACAGTATGCTTGACTGAATATTCGCCAGTGTCCAAACGAGCAAAATTTAGGAACTTCAAAACCAAAAATATGCAATGATTTTAGGAATCACTCGTATTTTTTTCGTAAGATTTTGTTTATGTCCAAAATATTAATTGATTCCATTTTTAAATATACGTAGTATTAATTTTGTTATTTTTTTTTTGTATCCTTGAGTTCCTTTTTAACGCCCTCTAGTTCCTGCCTTATATTCGTCTTAAACATATTCATAAAGGACCTGGAGAACAAAGTAAATTTATATTTATATACATATATGCAATTATTTAACATGTGTTTTATTAAGGAGCTACTTAAGTCTTTCTGGCGTCATCTCGTGTAATCCTCGCTCCCTAGCCATACTTTTTGTGCGATACATGAGGGAGACAACAATTTGGGCTGCTCGTCGCATCGGATAACTGTCGGCCATGCGTTGAATGAGCTGCTCATTGTTGGCCAAGTAGCGCATTAGCAATCGTAGCACCATTGTTGCTGTTCCTTTAAAACTCGATGTCTTTGTATTTGCGTATTAGTTGCTGCTTGAGTTTTAACTGACTGCGCAACAGTTCCAAGCGCTGCATTTGTTCCTCCTTGTTGTAATCAATGCCACGCAGCTGTTTTATTTGTTCACGAGCCGATTCAAAGCGTTTTTGCAACTCGAAAATCTAAAGAAAACAAATGTAGTTTTTAAATTGCAAATTCTTTTTTATTGCTACTAACTTTGTGATTGCAATCCTGTGACTCACGCAGCTTCACGGTGTTTTCGAGGGGATCCTTTTCAACGCTACAAAAAAAAAACATTGCTCGTTATATAAGTAAATAAAAATGTTAACTTTGTTTTCTGCGCAATTGAAGTTGCAAATATGATAGTTACATCACAAACACTTGATGCAAACAATTGTACCAAATAAATTACCAGCGCACAATGTCGTAAATGATCGGCAAAATTTCGATGTCAAGTTGGTCGACTGTCAAGAGGCCACCGATGCCAATGCCGTTCGATGTTTGCGTCTCCTGTGAAACGGTTGTCGTTGGCTCGAAGGCGAAATTTGATGATTGCAGCAGGCCGTCGGCAGTTAATGTGGGCTTTCTGTCCTCGATTGGATTAATGGGTGACAATTCCATTATAATTTTCAGCGGTTAATAAATTCAATGCAGTTTTGGGTTGTGGTGGTGGAATTAAAGCTGGTGTTATCGATATATTTTCCAGATGTTACGGTTCCCATCCCTTAGTGTTGTAAGGCGCGCTTGTACGAGTACCAGTTTTGGGCGCCTAGTTCAAAGTTGTTGGAAAGCATGTGAATCATTCAGCTTTTGCATAAATTCAAAAATATTAAACGGGTATTTGAATTAAAATTTAATTTACACATTTTTTATTTTATTACTTTGTGCGAGTTAAAAGTTTACATGCGTCTTTTAAAACTTGAATTTATTTTAATTATCCCTTTAAAATTAACGAATGACTATAAAGAGAGTAATCAAAATTTCCAGCATTTTATGAATTGCTGTAAATTAAAAACGAATTATAATGGCTTCTAATTCAATCTGTTGAGATATTGAGCTTTTTCAATAGCTATCGAATTTTTCACAATAAAATAAATAAATAGAAATGCACCGAAATTTGCTTTAATATAAATGTAGTTTATTTGCCTTCGTGTACAAACTTAAAATAGTTATAATTGTTAATTGTAAGCTCCGAGTTGAGCTGTGCACTTTTAACTATACAAATTATTTTTGGTAAGCGGTGTCGAATACCGTGCCACGACTTGAATTCCCGATTGATCGAACAGAAACTGATTATCTGCCGAATTGCAGCTGCTGCTTGCGCTCAGCTAAGGCCAAGGGCAAGCAATAGAAAAATGCAATACAAGGAAAGTCCGATGAGCATATGCAAAACAACAGTTATGACAGTTATAAATTTGCTCTTATGCTACGCAAAGCATAACTTATCGAAAAGTTAAATATTAAGAGCGAAGCTGCTTTAGTTGTTGTTTGGCGCGGATACCTGCGTAACCAAACATTCTCCCCCCGTTGAAAGACATGGGCCTTCAACAGCACCCCCTTTCGGAAGCGCACACAACTTGCGCACAGCTCTCTTTATTGTTCCAGTTGACGTCTTGAGAACAGCTAGTCGGGAAACGCCGTCAGCACCAGCAACAAGCTCGACCACACGAGCCAGTGGCCATTTGAGGGGTGGCAAGTTTTCATCCTTTACATGGACAACATCGTTAATGTGATCGCCCGGGTAGGATGTTCTCCATTTGGACCGTTGCTGAAGAAGCGTTAAATATTCATCACGCCAACGACTCCAGAAAATTTGCTGATAATAAGCTATACGCTGCCAGCGATCTAGGCGGCTAACGTTTATCTTGGTGACATCGGGCTTCGGATAAAGTGCGAGTGGCGCAGTGCCAAGGAAGTGCGCAGGAGTTAACACATCCAGATCTGCAGGGTGCTCTGAAAGTGGAAAAAGAGGTCGAGAGGTTATTATGGCCCCAATGTGGCAGACAAGTGTGCGCAAATCATCCAGCGGCAAAACCGAGGGTCCGACCGACCGATAAAAATGGTATTTTGTTGTCACCGCCGCCTCCCAAAGTACACCAAAGTGTGGGGAGCGAATTCCCATTCGATGTTGTCAGAGACACAAAACTCTCGGACAGAGTCGATGTGCTTCTCGCTGAGGAATAGTCGCTTGAGTTCAGCTAGGTCATTCTTGGCTCCGACGAAATTTGTCGCATTGTCCGACCATATGCGAACAGGTTTACATCTGCTAAAAATAAACCGCTTAAGCGCATTAAGAAAGGCTGCTGTTGACAAATCAGGAACCAGTTCGAGATGCACTGCCTATGTTGCGAAGCAAATGAAGACCAAGATGTAGCATTTTACTGGTCCTTTGTTACGAATCTCGATAAAACGGTCCACAATAGTCCACTCCAGTGACAGCGAAAGGATTCGAGCCACTGACACGATCGCGGGGAAGATCAGCCATGATTGTCTCAGCCAGGACCGGTTTAGCTCGAAAACACATAATGCATTTTGTTGTTACGCTGGAGACAGTCTTACGCCCCCCAATAGGCCAATAGTGGAGCCGAATATGAGCAAGCAGAGAACGATGTCCGGCATGCAGCTGACGCCTGTGAAAATGCATGATGATGGCGCGTGTCGGATGCTGAGCATCGAAATCCAGACTCGAGTGTTTTAGACGGCAATCAACACGAAGAAGTCCAAACTCATCGATGAATAGGCAATAGAGCTGGATGATTTGATCGTCCGTCCGTCTTGAAGAGCCCTATACTCATCACTCAGATTCGCCTTCTGGATGCTGATCAGGTATCCAGGATAAGACAACTGCCGAATCCGACCATCAATAGTATCTACAGTTAAATTAATTCATTTAAGCTACTTCGCGAATAAGTTGAGATATAAGTGCAGCAGCAGATAATTCCAGCTTTGGTACTGTGAGAGCTCGTAAAGGTGCCACACGAGACTTAGAGCACAACAAATGAGCTATGCGCCGTCCCTCTTTTATGGATACAACGTAAATGCATCCACCGTAAGCCTCAATGCTCGCATCACTAAAACCATGAACTTCGATGATGCCCTTTGGAACAATGACCAGTCGAGGGAGTTTTATTTGCTCTGTGTTGCAAATATCGGCACACAAGCTATTCCAAGAACAGTGCAAAGAAGCAGAAAGACTCTCATCCCAATCCAATTACTCTCTCCAAATGTGCTGTAAAAAGATCTTGGCCTTGGCTACCACGGGTCCGGTAAGTCCAAGCGGGTCATAGAAACGAGCAATGGTAGACAGCACAGACCGTTTGCTAGGCTTTCCAGGCGCTTTCATAGGCGAAAAGTTGAACAGAAGGCAGTCAGAGGCTGGATCCCACGCAAGTCCGAGAGTCTTCGTGACATCCGTGCCATCGTCAAATTTTAAAAAAGTCTCCTTTTCCTCATCAGGAAAACATGTTGAAACACGCGAGGATCGTTGGAGCACCACTTTCTAAGTTTAAAGTTTCCCTTTCGAAGCAGACTGACTGTTTGAGAATTTTATTCAGGGAATAACCAGACGAAGACACGGCCGAACCATCAAAAACAACTCTAAGCTTAGTTTTTGAGCTGTCTTCCTTAAGAACACAATGATGAGGAAGATAATACTTGCAGCGATGTAGCATGTGCGACTCCACAAGGGACATGTGATTCAAATCCACATACTTCTTGATAAATGCTGAATATTGTGACTTCAAACCAGGATGACGCTTTAATTTGCGTTCCAGGTTGCAAAACGACGATATGCCTGCTGATACGAATCTCCAATTAGATCCACAGTATGCTTGACTGAAAGGCGAACCGAATATTCGCCAGTGTCCAAACGAGCAAAAGTTTGTTTAAAATGCGCTTCACAATCAAGTTCCTCCTTGGTAGATTCGTTGACTAAACGAGAACACGAATCTACCTCCCAAAACCGACGAACGATTTTATCAAGCTTGTGATCTGGGCTAGGATTTGGCATCAGAACCGAGCTAGTGACCATCAATGAGGCAGGGCTCGCTGAAAAAGTGCTGCCTGTCACTATCCAGCCCAGTTGAGTTTTTTGAAGAATAGGCAAACCAGGATCGATTTTGATTTGACCGACACACAACAATTCAAAAAATAGGCCAGCTCCAATTAACAAATCAATTTTGTGCGCCTTAAAGAACTCTGGATCAGCCAAGCGAATAATTGAGGGTATATTCCAGAGCTCAGTGCTAATATCGTAGCTCGGCTGATTTCCAGTTACAGACGGAGCTACGAGAACTGAGATGTTGGCAGAGTACGCAGATGCTGGCGATTGAAAGCTTATATCGGCTGAATAGCCTTCTGAGGCAACAGTAGACTCCCCCAATCCTGAAATCGAAGTAGGTGAGCAATGCTTGCGCAGCTGGAGGTGTTGAGCTAAACGAGACGGAATAATGTGCACCTGCGACCCAGAATCAAGTAGCGCTCGGCAAGGAACTAAAACTCCAGTACGACTTCTAACGTTGATTACAGCAGTTGCCAAGAGCACCACGTCTTGACTAAGATTTTGGGCTACAAGTGTTGCAGAAGGGCTTGCAACAGGCGGATACGGAGCAAAGTTAACTTGAGAGCGGTCAATCTGATTCTCAAAGTGCAGAAGCGTATGATGCTTGGCCTTGCAACGGTTGCAGGTAGTGGAGCTGCACTCCTTTAACCGATGATCTTTACACAGGCAATTAATGCAAAGGTTGAGCTTCTTTACCTCTCGTAGACGCAGTTGCGGAGACAGATTTCCAAAACGGGAACAGTTGTAAATTAAGTGGCCAGAGGTCTTACAAAACACACATTTATTTGTGCTGCAGTTAGTAGCGACAAAGGCCTTTCTACTGGTGTTAACGATTTTACTACTTTTTCCCACCTTAGAGCTAGGCGTATACGTTGCCACATTTTCCAACCTTTGACATCGTCGATCCAGAAATGCCATGAACTGCTAACAGGTCGGAAGAGTATCCATCGGTGCTGTCTTCTCCCAACTGGTCTGCGTTGCCTTGTCCACTTTCTGCAGCAAACTGTGCACGATAGTGAAACCCGCAATCTGCTCAACGTTGCCCAGGCTTTGTAGAGCGCGGATGTTGGCGTTAACCGTATCCGAAAGGGTTCGAAGTTTTAACGCTGACGACGACTCGATGCAATCTAAACCCAAAATCTCCGTGACATTTGCTTTTAAGGAGCTCCAATGCAACTGGATAGTTAGCGCTGCTGATTTCCAACGAAGAAACACTATCTAAGGCTGATCCTTTAAGACACGATCGCAAGTGAGGAAATTTCTCCACATCCGAAAGTCCTGAGTCCGCATCAATGATTGAAGAGAACATCGCTATGAACTCTGCAAACTTTGTATGTCCTCCACTAAACTCGGGCAGCTTGATCTCAGGCAACCGGATTCGTCTTTGAGACAATGTGTGATTGTCACCACATGCATCTTGCCTCATAGTCGAGCACAACGGCAACGATAACTTTCGTTTGTTAATTTCCCGTCGCAAGCTAGTTTTAACTAATATTGAGAAGTCATCAAACCATGCCCGTAACTCACTCCCGATTTCATCATAATCCAGCTCCTTCAACGCGTCATGCATATTGTAAAATGCCTGCTGAGCATGTTTTAGACGGCAATCAACACGAAGAAGTCAAAACTCATCGATGAATAGGCAATAGAGCTGGATGATTTGATCGTCCGTCCGTCTTGAAGAGCCCTATACTCATCCCTCAGATTCGCCTTCTGGATGCTGATCAGGTATCCAGGATAAGACAACTGCCGAATCCGACCAACAATAGTATCTACAGTTAAATTAATTCATTTAAGCTACTTCGCGTATAAGTTGAGATATAAGTGCAGCAGCAGATAATTCCAGCTTTGGTACTGTGAGAGCTCGTAAAGGTGCCACACGAGACTTAGAGCACAACAAATGAGCTATGCGCCGTCCCTCTTTTATGGATACAACGTAAATGCATCCACCGTAAGCCTCAATGCTCGCATCACTAAACCATGAACTTCGATGATGCCCTTTGGAACAATGACCAGTCGAGGGAGTTTTATTTGCTCTGTGTTGCAAATATCGGCACACAAGCTATTCCAAGAACAGTGCAAAGAAGCAGAAAGACTCTCATCCCAATCCAATTACTCTCTCCAAATGTGCTGCAAAAAGATCTTGGCCTTGGCTACCACGGGTCCGATAAGTCCAAGCGGGTCATAGAAACGAGCAATGGTAGACAGCACAGACCGTTTGCTAGGCTTTTCAGGCGCTTTCATAGGCGAAAAGTTGAACAGAAGGCAGTCAGAGGCTGGATCCCACGCAAGTCCGAGAGTCTTCGTGACATCCGTGCCATCGTCAAATTTTAAAAAAGTCTCCTTTTCCTCATCAGGAAAACATGTTGAAACACGCGAGGATCGTTGGAGCACCACTTTCTAAGTTTAAAGTTTCCCTTTCGAAGCAGACTGACTGTTTGAGAATTTTATTCAGGGAATAACCAGACGAAGACACGGCCGAACCATCAAAAACAACTCTAAGCTTAGTTTTTGAGCTGTCTTCCTTAAGAACACAATGATGAGGAAGATAATACTTGCAGCGATGTAGCATGTGCGACTCCACAAGGGACATGTGATTCAAATCCACATACTTCTTGATAAATGCTGAATATTGTGACTTCAAACCAGGATGACGCTTTAATTTGCGTTCCAGGTTGCAAAACGACGATATGCCTGCTGATACGAATCTCCAATTAGATCCACAGTATGCTTGATTGAAAGGCGAACCGAATATTCGCCAGTGTCCAAACGAGCAAAAGTTTGTTTAAAATGCGCTTCACAATCAAGTTCCTCCTTGGTAGATTCGTTGACTAAACGAGAACACGAATCTACCTCCCAAAACCGACGAACGATTTTATCAAGCTTGTGATCTGGGCTAGGATTTGGCATCAGAACCGAGCTAGTGACCATCAATGAGGCAGGGCTCGCTGAAAAAGTTCTGCCTGTCACTATCCAGCCCAGTTGAGTTTTTTGAAGAATAGGCAAACCAGGATCGATTTTGATTTGACCGACACACAACAATTCAAAAAATAGGCCAGCTCCAATTAACAAATCAATTTTGTGCGCCTTAAAGAACTCTGGATCAGCCAAGCGAATAATTGAGGGTATATTCCAGAGCTCAGTGCTAATATCGTAGCTCGGCTGATTTCCAGTTACAGACGGAGCTACGAGAACTGAGATGTTGGCAGAGTACGCAGATGCTCGCGATTGAAAGCTTATATCGGCTGAATAGCCTTCTGAGGCAACAGTAGACTCCCCCAATCCTGAAATCGAAGTAGGTGAGCAATGCTTGCGCAGCTGGAGGTGTTGAGCTAAACGAGACGGAATAATGTGCACCTGCGACCCAGAATCAAGTAGCGCTCGGCAAGGAACTAAAACTCCAGTACGACTTCTAACGTTGATTACAGCAGTTGCCAAGAGCACCACGTCTTGACTAAGATTTTGGGCTACAAGTGTTGCAGAAGGGCTTGCAAGAGGCGGATACGGAGCAAAGTTAACTTGAGAGCGGTCAATCTGATTCTCAAAATGCAGAAGCGTATGATGCTTGGCCTTGCAACGGTTGCAGGTAGTGGAGCTGCACTCCTTTAACCGATGATCTTTACACAGGCAATTAATGCAAAGGTTGAGCTTCTTTACCTCTCGTAGACGCAGTTGCGGAGACAGATTTCCAAAACGGGAACAGTTGTAAATTAAGTGGCCAGAGGTCTTACAAAACACACATTTATTTGTGCTGCAGTTAGTAGCGACAAAGGCCTTTCTACTGGTGTTAACGATTTTACTACTTTTTCCCACCTTAGAGCTAGGCGTATACGTTGCCACATTTTCCAACCTTTGACATCGTCGATCCAGAAATGCCATGAACTGCTCACAGGTCGGAAGAGTATCCATCGGTGCTGTCTTCTCCCAACTGGTCTGCGTTGCCTTGTCCACTTTCTGCAGCAAACTGTGCACGATAGTGAAACCCGCAATCTGCTCAAGTTGCCCAGGCTTTGTAGAGCGCGGATGTTGGCGTTAACCGTATCCGAAAGGGTTCGAAGTTTTAACGCTGACGACGACTCGATGCAATCTAAACCCAAAATCTCCGTGACATTTGCTTTTAAGGAGCTCCAATGCAACTGGATAGTTAGCGCTGCTGATTTCCAACGAAGAAACACTATCTAAGGCTGATCCTTTAAGACACGATCGCAAGTGAGGAAATTTCTCCACATCCGAAAGTCCTGAGTCCGCATCAATGATTGAAGAGAACATCGCTATGAACTCTGCAAACTTTGTATGTCCTCCACTAAACTCGGGCAGCTTGATCTCAGGCAACCGGATTCGTCTTTGAGACAATGTGTGATTGTCACCACATGCATCTTGCCTCATAGTCGAGCACAACGGCAACGATAACTTTCGTTTGTTAATTTCCCGTCGCAAGCTAGTTTTAACTAATATTGAGAAGTCATCAAACCATGCCCGTAACTCACTCCCGATTTCATCATAATCCAGCTCCTCCAACGCGTCATGCATATTGTAAAATGCCTGCTGAGCACTTTCCAACGCCTTAAGCCGAACAAACAACTCTTCTTCGCTGAGATGCACAATTTGCTTCGGAGCGATTGCTTTGGCCATCCGTTTTACCTGCTCATCAATAGCTTTGGCCTTGGCTTTGTAAAACGGGGCACTAGGAGACTGAACGGCAGCAGAATTATGCATTTTTAAATATTCCTTTAGGAGTCACTGAATTTTTCCACTAATGCTTTAACACACACGTTCAAACGACGCAATGTCAATTTGAGGGCAAATACTTTTTTCACAAGAGCAAGCAAAACGAAACGGGAAAAGCAATAACAATGCAGAAACGACTGCTGCAACTGTTTAAGCAAACGCGATAAGGGAATCGACAGCGCAGGCGCCAATGCAGGTCAAACACCTGTACCGAAAGTGAACACAAAACGAACCGAGAATAGCGAAGACGATGCAAGAGCGCGGTCGCGAGGCTTATTAACTCTTTACTTTAAATAATTTGTATTTATTTAAACAAACAGAGCTAATGAATCACGTCGGGGTCACCAAATGTTGAGCTATTGAGCTTTTTCAATAGCTATCGAATTTTTCACAATAAAATAAATAAATAAAAATGCACCGAAATTTGCTTTAATATAAATGTAGTTTATTTGCCTTCGTGTACAAACTTAAAATAGTTATAATTGTTAATTGTAAGCTCCGAGTTGAGCTGTGCACTTTTAACTATACAAATTATTTTTGGCAAGCGGTGTCAAATACCGTGCCACGACTTGAATTCCCGATTGATCGAACAGAAACTGATTATCTGCCGAATTGCAGCTGCTGCTTGCGCTCTGCTAAGGCCAAGGGCAAGCAATAGAAAAATGAAATACAAAGAGTGTCCGATGAGCATATGCAAAGCAACAGTTATGACAGTTACGTTAATTTGCTCTTATGCTGAGCAGAGCATAGCTTATCGAAATGTTAAATATTAAGAGCGAAGCAGCTTAATTTGTTGTTTGGCGCGGATACCTGCTTAACCAAACACAATCAATTAGATAAATTTTTTTTATCCCATATAATATATACAAGAAAATATATCGATCTCTATGAGTATGAAAATCTACAATTGTGTCTTTGTCTTTCAATATGCAAAATAAATTAATTTAACTTGAAACCTTGCTTTGATGACAATTAAAAATCAATTGAAAAATATTCAATTCGACTTCTGTCATTGCCATCAATTGAAGAAATGCACAGCGAAAGCATTAATATGTTAACTTCAGACTTATGAAGCAATTTTTATTTTTTATTGTTTTATTGCCATTTGTATTGATTAAGCAGAATCTTTAGATTTTTAAAATTGCTTTTATTAATAAAATTTTCATTTAATAAAGTCGTTCGTTTTATGAATGATAGTTTCATTGCAGGAATACTGAAAATATTATTTTTGAACTTTAAATCAATTTAAGTTTGTAGTCTTACCATAGACGTTTTAAGGCATAGTCCACGTTTGATTGGCGTTATATAACAGTTAGTCAAAAAGCAATTGCACGTTGTAGAAATTAATTTTGTTTTTAAGTATAACGTCGATCCAATGACGCAAATCGCACAGCGACAGGCTCAACGGTTTCCGCTTTTAGTGGTTTAAACAACAACAAGATACCATTAGCCCTTGAAAAAAATACTTACACTACAGTTACAATATGATGATTTAACTTCAATCTCTCATATCTCCGGTGTTTCTCAACCGATTTTATTATTTTGGTAATTTTTTAGTCCTGATTTTTAAGTTTTCGAAGTTTGAGATTTTATTGTTATGTGTGTATCGTTAACCGAAAAAGGGATTAGGATAGCACATAACCAAAATCTGGAGTCTCTGAGAACGACGCGATCATTCATACAGACGGACAGACAGACATGGCTATATCGACTCGGGTGTCGATGATGTTTAAAAATAAGGATTAAAAACTTTTAACAAAATATTGCAAATCTGTATTTGTATCAAAATCATCAAGCATTAGTACAGTGGTGCAGGTATGACCGTAAGTGTGAGGTCAAGGGTTAAGGGTATCTTATAGTATCTCAACTAGAGCCTTATTAATTGTTGCAAATCTTTTATTTCACCGTAGCAGCACGGATTAAACAAACAAAGATGTATTACCTTCGACTTTTTATAAATTACTTCAAGACAAAAAGGCAAATAGATGTCATTTACAGTGTTTTTTGACTCTGTTAATCACTACCTTTTAATTCAAAAACTAAAAATTTTGGGCTTTCCTAACCATATTATTCTATGGATGAAAGATAAGTCTTAGAAAGGTATACTTTATGGGCTTGTGCCTCAAGGCAGTTCAGGTCAGTTCTGGTGCCTCCTTGCTTATTAAAGATCTTCCGTCCATTATAAATCACTCTCGGGTGCATGCTGATGATGTATGCCTATGATGTAAAGCTTTGAATTTCGGCAAAAAATATTCAGTTTCCCTTTTCTGATTTTATGCTTAATTTATAATGTGCAGTCCAACTTCCAATATAGTGCCACTCCTACATGCTCTCTTTAAAATATTAATTTTAGGTCAACTGTCTACATGTTCACTACCTTTGTAATCGCACGCTGAGCGGTGTGCCCCTTAGTCGGTTGGTAACGTTATGTTTAGGTCCGCGCGTTAACAATCCGGTGCAGAGTATCGTGGGGCCAGTTGAATGTACTATCTCGTTTAGTATATATATACTTCTAAATAGAAACAATTTGTTGTGCCTCTTTGTTTTTATGCGTTGTTACTGTTATTCGCTGAAAAAAACATGTCAGGCACTAAAAAAAATTGTTCATTTAATCATTTTTCAGCCTGATGCGACGTAATTTTCTTTCCAGTGCGTGATGATAATAATTTCCTTTAATTTTGTTTTCTTCTGCATTCCAATATGCATTTGCCCATGAATATGCACTATTTTTATACCCTTAACTCATGAAATGGGTAAAAAAAAGTGTACAATGGCTTTGTGCAAATGTATGTAACAGGCAGAAGGAAGCATCTCCTACCCCTTAAAGTATATATATTCTTCATAAGTATCAACAGCAGAGTCGATATAGCCATGTCGGTCTGTCCGTTCGATCACAGAAACGAATAAAGCTAGAGACTTCAGATTAAGGATAAGAGTTCTCCTAATCCTTTGGCATTATAAGTTTACAAATTTTCTATACATTTTCCGGTTGACTATACAACTATGTAATTAATAACAATAAAGACTTGAAATTAGGAAATTGGGATTAAAAGCAGTGACAAAATAATAAACAGTAAACAAATTTGTAAGGTCAAGGGTTAAAGATATCTTCGAGCTTACTCGACTAGTCTATTTACTTGTTATGTGAGTGGATGTGCGTTTGACAAGAGCGCCAACGCAGCCCTTCACAGAGCGAGAGAGAGCTTCAAACGTCAATCAGCTGATAAAGTCTGAGCTAAAATTTATTTTAGCGTGTAAAGTGCGCTGATCAAAATCAGTATGTTTGCTTTCATCGGCTGCAACAACAAGTTTTTTGCGAGTCTAAGACATCATACCAACCACATCAAGTTTACTAAGCGGGCAACCCATCGATAACAACAACAACAAAGAAAAAAGCTTCCAGCAGCAACAACACTTCGGCGTTTGTTGTTTATCTAAAAAACAATCGTAGAGGTATAATAAGCGCTTAGACAACACAAAATAGGTGTTTACACTTCTTTAAAAAAGGCTCTCACAGTTTTTATCGCTTTTCATTACGGTTGCGTGTTAAGGTACGTCATCGATGCGTGCAGCAGTAGTCCGAGCAACAAATTCAAAAAAGAAACAACAAAAGCGGCAGCCATTGAAAGCTTCTGAGTGAGCAGCACACACAAATACAAACAAACACGTCTATATATATACATGCTCATATGTATGAACAAGTAAGCAATCATACATAAAAGTCGTATTGAATTAAATTCAATCACAAGTAGAACGCTCGCAATTAACATAAATTTTCGTTCTGTTTGAAATATTTAATTTGTTATTGTGTCGTGTGGACGACATTTACAGTGAAGCGAAGTAGAAGCAGCAATAAACAGTTAAAAACAACCACGCAACACGTGTGTGCGAGGAAGTCAACGATAGTGTATGTACTTTGAGAGCGCAGCAGCGCGGGTGCACGTATATAAAGTTTTGTTAAAAGAAGTGAAGCAGTAATCAAACTCACATCAGATAAGAAAACGTGCAAAACAGCCGAGCGGCACAGCAGCAGCAACAACAACAAAGCCCTTTGAATAATTGATACAACAACAGCAACCACAACAAACAACATTGTTGTCAATTAAAAAAGCAGAAAAACGGCAGCGTCGGCAGAGCAGAGCAGTCGCACCAATAATCAGCATCAGCGGCAGCATTCGCCTCAGTCGCAGTCTCTCATCGTCTCGTGTCCGTCGTAATCACAAGCTGTGTTTTTTTCGTCTTGATCGTTTCATCGTCGGCCGCGCTCGGTATGTGCGTTGAAATTAAAACTGTATCTGTAGTTTCCCTCTAACGGCGAATATTCATATAACTCATTGAAATTTTAACCTCGTACTGTGGCGGTTGACGCTCGACCTAGGTTTTAGCCACACAAAAATGCTCGTCGTGTCTTTGGGCTTTTCGAAGCCTCGCTTCGTCGGATTAAAAGTGCTCCTATAGCGCGGAAAATCAAATACATATCCAGCAAAAAATAAAGGATATACATATGTGTGTAAACTGGCAGCAACTTCAAGAAAATTAGCATATAAACAACAGTTAATATACAAAAATCGCAGAAATTTCAAAACTTTTGCTTCCAAGCCAAAAAAATATCCATCGATAAAAATACACATAGCAAGAAAAGATAGAGCCTTTTTGATTATTAATTCAATTATATAAAAACATTATAACAATTTAAACAATTAGCGTTATAGCGCGAAAACCCGTTTCGAAACACAAAAGAAAAATTATAAAACCGAATTGCTAAATCAAATATATATATATATTTACATATATATAAATCAGTATATATATATGTATTTGTAACACTCAAATATTACAAATAAAACAAAAAAAAAAACACTTATATTAATAAACAATAAATAAAATAATCGTACTCTCACACAAGCGCAAAGAAGGCTTTTAAAATTTTATCAGTTTGAGGCACGCGCATACCAACAAACAAATACGAACACTCACATAAGTGCATTAATAGGGACCGCCAACATCTTTTAAAAATTACACTCATACATCGACAATATTGTGCTACTCTCTCATTTACGTCAGCAGCGATTAAATTAAAAAGCAGCAACAAAAATATTGTCAAAGCTTCGCAGCGATTTTCACACTCAGCGTGTAAACAGAGTAAAACAGCAACGCGTCTGGAATAGTTGTGCCTTAAAAGTGTCTCTTAAAAATCTAATTTAATATACGTATAACAAAAATACACACACAGATATATATGAAATATATCTCTCCCTGTGAAACGTTAAAAAAAAACGTGTTACAGCAAAATTAAATGCAACCTTTGATCAATTTGATAATTTTCAAAATCTATATGTCGACAAAAATCAATAGTAATACGAAAGCAACAACTAAAACTTCGTGCCTTATAGTCAAGCATAAATTATATAAGTCAGGTCACACAAATGCCTAATTAGAATCTCAAATATCTGACAGCGTGCTTAACAGCCATAAAGGGTACGTTTAGAAGAAACCGACACAAAACTTATTACAACGCGTGTGAAAGCTAAATTCCCACAATTGCAGATTGGATGGACAAAGTTATTCGTGCAACGGTTTCACGCAAGATCGCTGGAATGTTTGCATCAATCTGACAGCCATTAAAAAGGAAAAAGTCAAGAAACATATACACCAGCAAAAGCAAAACTTTAAATTCCGAGAGAATTCATACTTAACGATAAATGGAGAATTCTGAAATACGGCTGCAACGCATGTCAAATGAATATCAGTCGCAATCGAGCTATATGCATTTAAGAATCAAAATGCTGTTAAAAATTGAAAATACTTTACTCCGAAGCCATCGTCAGCGCGAGACAACTGGGATCAAGAAACTATACAACTCGTTTTTTGTACTCTTTTAACTTTGTCAAAAATCGCGCTGTACTCTGTCCAAAAAAACGAACAGCGAATTCTTTTCATGTACTTAAGACATCAATACAAAAGTTATTTAAGCATCATACGAACTTAGACATTATTTGGTTGTCAGTTGTATCCAACACGAAAGTGCTGTGCTAAAAAAGGATAATAAACATAAAAATAATAAATAAATAGTGAACTAATTTTCCTTGTTGTCATAAAATTAAAAAAAAACACTGCAAAATAAACAAAAACCATTGGTAACTGAAAAATTTTAAATTTCAAAAGTGCACGCAAATGACCGTTTGTGAGTCTAAAAAAATAATTTTTCTTTAAAAAGTGCGTATTACGTGTGTGGACTTACTAAAAACCAATACATAAAATACCAAATATATTAAATAAAACTACAATATTTAGAAGATGTTCAAAAGCGGTACGTGGGAAAGCTAAAAAAAAAATAAATAAAAAACAAAAGTAAATCGTTTTCTTACCGAATGGCGCTTTCGTTTGTATCACAAAATTCCGGCCTGTTGGATTTACAAGGCATATTTGATCCACAATTTTCATTACAACAATCACATCAGCAACTACAACTGGAAGATCATTTACGATCTCAATACCAGCAGCTGGAAACATCACGCATATCAGCGAAATTTGATTTAAGCATTTTCAACGATTTTGACCAAATGGAATTCAACAACAATTTGAATAGACATAAACATAAACAGTGTCAGAATAATAATAATAATAATATTAATTGTAATAATAATAAAAATACTGACAATAATAATAAAAATGTTGATAGCAACATCAATAATACCAATAATAACTTTCTTTCGCACCAGACCAACGGTGAAAATCTTAATCCGGTAAGATAACAAAAACTCTATTATACTATGTTTGTATTTATCTGTACTTTTACACAGTTTAGATTCTAAAAAGCTTATGGGGTATACAATACATTTAACCCTGAACACAGAAAATGGGGAAAAGTGGCTAAGTGTAAAAGACAAAATGAAACATCTCCTTCTCCATCAAGAATATATTTATTCATCAGCATCAAGAGCCAAGTCGAAATAGTCATGTCTGTATATATTATAGAAATAGTTATTTTGCTCATCTAAGATCCTTTAGTACTGACCGTTAGTACATCTACGTCCAATATATCAGTACTTAAAAACAAATCAAATAAAGACAATGCTGCTTGTTGTTCCCTTATCTTTTAAGAACGCAATAATATTTAAAAGTCACACGCACACGAGTGCGAGATACTCTTGTACTAATATGAAAACGATTTATAAAGAGTATTTGGTATATTTGGGTGGGGTGGCATTTGTTTCGATGCAGAATTTACGGTTACGTCACAAGCTATCTTCCTAATTCTGTGCATCTAGTCGACGAAAGTACCGTTCATGCGGACCAATACACTTTTTGCTATCGCTGATCAGAGTATAATATTAAAAACATGTTCTCTCACAAACACACAACCATTGAGCTGGGATTATATGAACAATAACAATTTTCGCAAGTGTTTTTATGAGTCTTATTATCAGCAAGGTTTAGGACCCTGTATTTCGTTTTAGGTACACTTGGGCGATAATGTGCTTGAATGAGGCAACGCCTCGCCTGCCGGCCGATTGTAGACGTTCTGATTGAACAATATATGTTTCCTCGAATTAGTGAAACTTTAGGTTTAAACAAGGTTATTATGGAAAGATTACTTGAATAACTTTCTAGAGGCGAAAGGAACCAACAAAGCAAAATCCATTTAATTTCGATAAATACTCTTCAGGCTCAAAATCGTCATTTCATCAGCGGCTTTTATCATCAGCATATTGGATCGGATTTTGAGCAAGTCATAAACTTTGTTGATTCACCACCGAACTCTAAGGAATCTTGGACAGGTAATGATACGTATTTTTACCGTTTTTATACTGATCACTGCCAATACAAATAGGAGTCAACGAATCCATTGTAAAACAACACCACCGAATTAATTAATAAATATTTAATTTACTACAGACGCACAGTCGAAAGATTCGCCGGGACCGCACATTATCGACGTACAAACAATTTATGCAGAAAGTGGTTCACGCAAAAGACGAATGGATTGGGACTCGATAGAAATTGATCAAAGTGAAAATTCACCAACACAGTCAAACGACATACCCACTAAGGTGGCACTTCAAGAGAAAGATAAACACAAACGTGAAAAGCATTCAGGTAAGACTGTTAAAAAGGGAGAATAATCTGGGTATAATATGGATTATGTTTCAGTTGCACACTAAATCATACACATTTTAAACGTATATCGATACAAGTTTATTTAAAATTTTCGATAACTTTTCCGGTTTACGATAAACACTTGGAAACGATAACTGAAACTATTAACAAAATAATGAACATCTGTGAAATTTTTATTATGTCGGTTAAGAGACATCAGAGATATGAAGCCATCAAGCATTGGTACAGTGGTACATACATATGTCTGTTAGCCCGACCGCCTGTCCGTCTGTATAGTCAATGGTTAAGGGTATATTTTTGTCGAGCTTACTCGACTGGAGCTTTCTTACTTGTTAAAGTTTGATTTGATAAACAAAATAATTCTTACGATACATAAGTAGTGTCATTATTTCTATCGCACTTCCCACACGTACAAAAATAAAAAAAATTGTTATCGTATCAATAAAAACTTATACTTTACGTTTAGCGAAAAGTCTATGCGTTATAAAAAAATAAAAATTACTCACTTGAAAAAATTGCAAAACTAAATGTTGGTTTTTATGTCTGGAAATGCTAAAAACTATAGAGGTATCTCCAAGTTGTCTGCTGACCCTAAGATTTTTGAGAAATTGATAACCTCTCATTTTCAACATCTTTGTAAATCTATATTTTCACCGTGCCAGCACGGATTCATGAAACATAGGTCACATCATTTGTTGTCAAAGGCTTTGAAGAAAATATGCAAACTGATGTTATTTACACTGATTTTAGTAAGGCTTTCGACACTGTAAGTCATAATCTTTTAATTCATAAACTTCAACTATTGGGCTTCCCCAATAGTCTCACAGATCACAGATTTCAGAGGGTATTATTTAATGGCTCACTTTCTCAAGTGGTTCAGGTCACTTCTGGTGTTCCTCAAAGAAGTCACCTTGGACCGTTATTATTTACGCTTTTTATTAACGACCTTTCTTCCGTTATCAATCACTCTCGGGTGCTGATGTATGCTGATGATGTAAAATTATGCATGTCGGCTGCACCTCTTATGTCTGGTCATAAACTGCAAAGTGATTTAGACAATTTTCAAACTTGGTACAGAACAAATTTATTGCATCTCAATTGCAGTAAATGTAAAGTTATGTAGTTTTACAGACGAACGCCCCGCTTCAATACATATCTTCTGGATAACCAACCACTTGATCGGATTGAATGGGTTGAGGATTTGGGTATTCTAATGGACCCAAAGCTTAAGTTCGACAAGCATATTTCTTCAATTGCAAATCGTGCATCAAGTGCCTTTATTAAGCGCGGTCGAAGGAATTCGACGACCCCTACCTAACAAAAACCTTGTATGTGTGTCTTGTGCGACCGATTCTGGAATATGGATTTTGTATATGGTATCCCAAATACAGGATTCATTAGGATAGATTAGAATCGGTGCAAAAACAATTCTTGCTTTTTGCTCTTCGGGGCCTTAACTGGGATAATTCTATTAACTTACTTTCTTATCACAGTAGACTTTTAGTAATAAATCTTCCTTCACTTTCTAACCGTAGAACAATGCTAGCAATAACCTTTCTCCATAACTCCATAATGATGAAATAGATTCTACAATATTAATCAACCAAATAAGCTTTGCAGTTCCTATTAGATATACTAGAAATTTTGAACCTTTTTGTACCTTCTTCGTAACCGCACGCTACGCGGTGCGCCCCTTGGTCGGACGGGCGGGAGGTGGGTTGCTTTGTGCTAGGGTCCGCGCGTTAACAAGCCGATGCTTGGTATCGTTGGGCCAATGGAATGTACTGTCCGTTAGTATATCTACGTCCAATGTATCTAAAAATATAGAGCTTTGTGGTGGTATTTTAAAATTCGCATATACATATATGTATAAAAAAGTCGTTTCCTTTGCCTGTAAGTAATTGCAACTACAAACAGGCCGAAAAATGCATTTCCGACCCCATTAAGTATATGTATTCTTGATCAGCATCAACAGTTGAGACGATATATGTCCGTCTGTCTGTCCGTATGTATGTATGAACGCGTCGATCTCAAAAACAAAAAGAGCTAGTGCCTACAGATTTTGGAGCTTTCCTTATCCGTCAGCAGTAAATTTTGTAATAGCTTATCCGGCCTACGATATTTGGGATTGATAATTTAGTCTTTAAAATTTAAGTTTGTTCATCAAGAATCCTTGCAGTAGCACAGGTATGACCGTATGTGTAAGGTCAAGCGTTAAGGGTTTCTTCTAATCGAGCTTACTCGTTTAACAAACGGAAACAGGGCATTTAGTTTGTTTTGCTCACTTCCACAAGACCGATGGTGGTGCTTGTCGTGTTTGATCGTAAATGTCTCCGCTAATGTATACACTTTGGATTTCTTAAATCTTCATCTTATTTCATGCACATGTACAAACTTGCGTTAATGTGTTAATTATTCCATAAAACAAAACAGAGATTTGCTAATAAATAAATCAAGATTAATTAGTTTTTTAGTGTTTACGGTCTAAATTGTGATAAACAGCTTTAAAAACACAATTCATTGATAGCGAACCTTAAAAATCAAAGTCAAATCTTTCTTTCTACATTTCCTTAAAAAAATTGCATTTTAAAGTTCTTTAATCTCTTAATTTTAGTAAATTTTGTTTATTGTTTTGTTGAATTTCCGAATTTTAATTGCCCATTAGAACAACAATAAAATTTAAGTATTTGTGAGCAATTAGCCTAAAAATATTTAAAATTGCTCCTAAATAAATATAAGCTTATACATTTTTCAAAATCTTAAAGCTGAATTTAAGCTTAATTTTTAACCTTTTTTTTGTATACCCTTAACCCATGAAATTTGTTAAAAAGGGTATAATGGTTTTGTGCAAAAGTATGTAACAGGCAGAAGGAAGCTACTCCGACCCCATTAAGTATATATATAATTTTGATTATCATCAACAACCTAGTCGATGTAGCCATGTCCGTCTGTCTGTCTGTATGTATGAACGCTGCGATCTCAGGAACTACTGTAGCTAGAGTCTCCAGATTGGATATGAGCTCTCCTAATCCTTAGGCAGGACAAGTTGGTTTCAAATTACTGATAACTTTTCAGGTTTACGATATACACATGTAATCGATATCAAAAAAATCTTGATTTTCGTAAATTTGATTGATTGGTTGCACATTCACTAAATCGGTTGAGAAACACCGGATATAAAACACTGTATTGTCAAGGGTTAAGGGTATCTTCGAGTCGAGCTTACTCGACTTAAGCCTTCTTACTTATTTTGACTAGTACCTTTTATATAATTCAGTCCATTTGACCAATCTAGCAGCTGTTTTTACTCCTTTTTTTAAAATATAATAAATGTACATGTTGTAATAATCGATGACTCTATTTCAAATGCGCAGCGGAGACAAGCAAAAATATTAATAATTATAATCATTTCGTTTCTATATCACATCTTTATTTTATTGCAGCGACTAAAACCTGTAATTAACATCACACATAAGTGCAAGGCAAGTTTAAATTAATAAAGCAAATAGGACAAGCTGAGTTGAAAAACACTCAAGTTTATTGCTTGATATATATTTTTATACCCTTAACCCATGAAATGGGTAAAAAAAAGGGTATAATGTTTTTGTGCAAAAGTATGTAACAGGCAGAAAAAAGCTTCTCCGACCCCATAAAGTATATATATTCTTGATCAGCATCAACAGCCGAGTCGATTTACCCATTTCCGTCTGTCCGTCTGTCTGTCTGTATGTATGAGAGCGTCGATCTCAGAAACTACAAAAGCTAGAGACTCCAGATTTTGGATATGAGCTCTCCTAATCCCTAGGCATGACAAGTTTGTTTCAAATTTTTGATAACTTTTCAGGTTTACGATATACAGATGAAATCGATAACAAAAAATTCTCCGGTGTTTCTCAACTGATTTTAACAATTATACAGATTTTTATTATTTTGTTAATATTATATGTGTATATCGTAAACCGTGCTGTTATATACATTTGCACAAATCCATTACACCATTATTAGGGTATAAAAACAAAAAAAAGAAATTACGATTCTGTGTGCAGAAAAAAAATGCCGATCTTTTTCTTTGATATCAGATATTTCTTAAGCGATTTTAATATTTATTCACAAAATCATTGTTCTATCTATAGCTTTTAAAACAATTTCCAAGTTTAAGAATTGGACGGACAGAGGATTTTTTTTTCAGTTCCAATCAGATATATTAGAAAGGTTTTTTTCAAACTTGTAATACTAGTAACAATATCCATAACCCTTTTCGGATTTTATGCTCAATCAATATTTTCTCTTTTAGCCGCACGCTAAGCGGTGAGCCTCTCGGTCGGTATGGTGGGAGGTCTGTTGCGGAATGCTTGGGTCTGCGCGTTAATAAGTTTGTGCTTGGTATCGTTGGGTCACTTCAATGTACTGTCTCGTTTAGTACATCTACGTCCAATAATAATATCAATATTAACTCGGCTTTTCATGCTGATCAAGAATAATAATATACATTATAGAATTAAACATGCGTTTTTCCGTCTTTTATATACATTTGCCCAAAACCATTTTAGATGGGTGTAGGGTAACATTTTAACATTTGTTTTCAATGTCGCTGAATTAAAATCGTGGCTCTCTTATTTTAAACATTTGTTTTCTGTTTTACTGTGATTTTGGATCTTACAGGTCGCAGCAGCTGGAGCGACGATATTGGATTTGACTTAAGTGCCGAGTTTAATACCAACTCATATTTGAACAAGTTAGTAATAAATATGGATGGAAATTAGAACAGCTGTCAGGTGCTGTGACCAACTATATGCCAATGCTATAAACTTTATTTTTGTTGCAGTGAAAGCTTTTTAACGTTCTCGCCAAACCTGACGGCGCTCAAACAAGAGCCGCAAACGGAGCTGCTCAAAGCAAATACGAAGCTATCCCTAGACAGTAGCTCACCCGTTGGTAAGTTCGAAAAATCACCCGATGCCATTGCTTCACCACAGCATTGGGGCCACACAAATAAAACGGATGAAGCAGGAACAGCAGCAGCTGGCAATATTTGCGAATGTGGCGCGCCGCAAGGGTCCGCACCGGAATTCGATTTGAGTGGAAATGTCGATGGGCAAGCAGCTTCCCCTGACAAAACCAAAATTGCATCGGGAAACGAGGCTTATTCACAGGAGTGTAAGTACAGCTAACACTTTAAAATAACTATAGAGGTTTTAAATAAAATGCATATTTGTCCGATTGTGCTTAAATTGCAAAGCGAACGTAATTCTTTGAAGGAGGTGGCATGTCCGTCTATACATGTATGTAAGCGCTTTTAGTTATAAAAGCTAGAGAATGCAGTTTGTGGGTATAGCCTATACTAATCTCTAGGCAGTACAAGATTTTTTAAAAGTTTCGATACCTTTTCTGTTGTACACGTAGAATCGAACAATAAAAACTTGAATTTCGAAAATTTAAATTGATTAATAACACAAACAAAATAATGAAAATCTGTAAAATCGGCTGAAAAGCACTGGAGATATGAAAAATTGGAGCTAAATCATCAGGCATTGGTAAATAACAGCAGGTATGACCGTATGTTTTAGGTAAAGCGTTTCTTGTGAGAACTTTCTAAAAGTTTATCCTAGTTTATAAATACTTAGTGCATATTTTTTCCTTAATACCAATTGACATACTCTAATTATTAAAGTCTAATATGTGAGCCACTGTATATAATATTTTTTTTCAACTGCATAAGCACGCTCCGGACTGCAGCAGGAGCTGAAAGTAGTGGAGACGGCTAAAATTAAGCCGAGTTCGTCCAGTGGTGCCTCGCATGGAGAAGATCACAAGTAAGTAAATAACTTAACTCAAACTAAGTTAGTTCATACGATATAATAAAAGACTAGGAATACGTTTGTTGTTGTATGTTTACTATATATATTATATATTATACAAATTATATTAGTTTTGTGCAATATCCGTCATGATGTCTGTCCGTCTGTATGAACGCTACGTCTTTCGAAACCCGTAAAGCTAGAGATTTGAAACTCTGCAAATGGGTCAGATGAGTCTGGGTCAGGAAAAGTCCAAGATTTCAAAATACGCCCACTAGGGGCTAGAAGATAGTTCCGGAGTTTCTCTGGAGTTTTTCAGCTAGAGTCACTCTAACAACCGGTAATATACTAGTAGCAGAGTATTTCAAACTATGCTGCGTCCGACAGCAAAATTTTTTTTTCTTGTTCGAAAAAATGTCAGCTTATTTAATTAATTTGGTCTAGCTAAATCTAGTTTAATAGACAGAATATATGAAAAAAAATGTGTTTTTCTACTAAAATTGTGTACAGTTGATTAGAATTGTATATACCTTAAAATAATGCAAGGTGAGATATCTATGAGAAATGTACTAGGAGAAACTTTGGACTCCAGCTTTTAGCCAAAAAAAATAAGAAATCCATAAAAATCGAGAGCTGAATTTACTAAAATCTTATAAAACCTAAATTCTTACATAAAGAACAAAGAAATTTGCATCAAAAAATTAATGGTACCCTGTACCTGGATCACCACCACTATAAATCGGAAATGCCAATATTTTACACTTTGAGCTTAATTTCCCATTACTGTGTAGCTTTTTATTTTTAATTATGACCTGGACAACCTAGGTAGAACCTCTATTTGTGAGCTTTATTCTATTTTCTTTCAATTTAATATGAATTTAATTATGATTTTTTTTTTATAAACTACAGATTTCAGTACATTTTGGCTGCGGCAACTTCTATTGCAACAAAGAACAATGAGGAAACGTTGACCTATCTAAATCAGGGTCAAAGCTATGAGATCAAATTGAAGAAAATTGGTGATTTATCTTTCTATCGCGATAAGATTTTGAAGGTGAATAAAAGTCGTAGCCAAAAGTTTTTGGAAATAAATCAATGATCTCTGCAAGAATATTTTATTATTCCTTTTATAGACTTCATTTTATTTCTCGGTTATCTTATGCCTTGAGTTCAAAGTGTTATGACTGTTTCTATTAAGACTATAAACTGTGTGCAACTGTCGACGTTCGTTGACAACATACTTTATTATTGTCAGAGCAGTCTACGCCGATGTCAACCGAGACTGAATGCCGTTATGTTGTCTGTCTGCTTGCTAGCTTTTTACTGTATAATATTTATATATTTGATTTTAATATGCCACAATTAAACTTAGTTTAAAATAAAAAAATACCCTAAGCTTGAAACATGCATATGTTTTACGTCTCAACCAGGAAATTTTTGGAAATTATGAAAATTATGTGTGTGTTTTCTTTTGTCTTTTAGAGCGTTATTAAAATCTGTTTCCATGAGCGTCGTTTGCAGTTTATGGAACGCGAACAGATGCAACAGTGGCAAGCATCGCGTCCTGGCGATCGGATCATTGATGTAGATGTACCATTATCATATGGCTTATGTCATGTCTCTCAGCCAATGAGCTCAAATGCATTGAACACTGTGGAAATCTTTTGGGATCCATTAAAGGAGGTCGGTGTTTATGTCAAAGTCAATTGCATTTCAACAGAGTTTACACCAAAAAAGCACGGTGGTGAAAAGGGTGTACCATTTCGACTACAAATTGAAACCTTCATAGAAAATTCAAATTCAACAAATAGTAGCAACAGCAACACAAGCAGCATCAGCACCAGCAGCAGCAGTACCAATTGCAATACAAAAATAAAAAATAATAACACTTGCAACAACATTACAACAGCAGGCACTTTGCCGGGCACATCAGAGAATCGTAAAGTTTTTGGAAATGCCACCAGCGGCTTCAGTGTCGCAGTAAATGGCAAACAGGCGGTGCATGCAGCTGCCTGTCAAATTAAGGTAAGTTTGTACCGAAAAATCAAGTAACTGGTTAGAGCAATTTACTAATTATAAATTCTTCCTACAGGTTTTTAAGTTAAAAGGCGCCGATCGCAAGCATAAACAGGATCGTGAAAAGATACAAAAGCGTCCACGATTGGAGCAAGATAAATTTCAACCTAGCTACGAGTGCACCATTATGAACGATATATCATTAGATCTGATAGGGTCAGCAACAACAACTGGCTGCTACAGTCCCGAATAGTGAGTACCATTTTTTTACAATTTCGCAAAAAATATTCAAACAATTTTATTATAATTTTTATGGTTTTGTTTAATTTTGAAATTTTCTCAAACACGGAATTAAGTTTATTTAAATTAACACATATACATATGTACATCAAATCAATGACTATACTGCAGAGCTTATACTCGAGCTACACCGACTTAAGCAAGCTCGGGGTCTGGATAGGATACATTTAGAGTTAATTCCCGTTAGGCTTAAGAGGTCAGATAAAACGAATAATCCAAAAAAGCGAATATTTGTTCTACATATTGCAGGAAAGTCATATGTGGGAAACTTTTTTCTCCTTACAGCTTTTTCAGAATTTCTTGAAAAGATTTAAAAGTTTTCCTGCATAAGTTCCCACTAATGGCTCAGATTACGGCGGCACAGCCTAGTCTATTTGAGTGAACAAGAATAGATGAACCTTTGCAGCGCGTTGACCATGGGGCTTTGGCATGGGCACATCCAAACCGTGTATTTTCAGGGGAGAGGCATGATAACTTTAAGGCTAGCCAGCTTGTTTGCTTTGCAGTTGCCGTTAATACCGGGTACCCATATACGGTAGATATCGAACTGGTCTGCCATCTCATGCACAGATCTGCCGGGCTATCAAAAAAAAAACATTAAGATTTTTTTGCAGAAGAAATTCCTTCACTTTGTTGTCTAGCTTAAAGCATTCGGTAAAAATTCTAATACAATCTTTCAGGCCTGGAATGAAGTTTTAGAAAATTCTTAATGGCTACGTAGTCCGTTCATTAAGAAAGAATATGCAGAATATTGAAGTCTCCGTATGACTGCTAGGACCATACATTTGTCTTTCTCCATCTTAGGCAAATGAGTGATGCTACTTATTTCTCATCTAATATATTGGTTGTTCATTTATATTATCAAGATCCTTATTTTGAGTTGTTCTGAGGGAATCCACTGTGATCAATTCTGTGGCTGAGCTTGTGAACTGATTTTTATTGAATACGAATGGGTTTGAGAATAGCCGTGCTCAACCACACTGTAATGTGAGGTGCCATATACCCCATTTTTGTCCAATAGACTTTCTTCACGTAACCAAGGCTTTCTTAACACGCTTTCCAGTATTTAGATTTGAGTTTTTTTTGCTGCCTAATCTAAGCCCCAAGTATTTGACTGATTGACTAATTTCTAATCCATTTTTAGTTGGTGAACTAAGATAGGTAATTTTATACTTCCTAGTAAGGAGGACTGTATCAGTCTTAGCTGGGCTAAGTTGAAGCCATTTGCTGCTATCCTAGTGGACCGAATATATAAAGCGTCCGCACAAGGTTTTAAATTATTTGCCTGATAAGGCCAAGGCGACATATTAAGCATAATCAATCACTCGACAGCCACCTAAATCTAAAATGCGTAGCAGAGTATTTACTGCAACGTTACAAAGAAAATGTGTAAAATGCCTCATTGTGGAGTGCCTATGCTAACAATCCTGACAATCTTTCGTTTTAACAGGTTATCAATCAGGTTCACGCGGCTTTATTTTTTTATTGGAAAGAATGCTGTGCTTGATAGAAATAAGGTCACTCGTTCGAAAGTTTTAAGTCGAAAAGATGTTAAAGAGGATGCTCAACTTCAATCCCTCGCGGACGTTTGCGAAGCTTGGGATTAAAACGACCTTCAATTTGGGCCAGGTTTTAGGCATTCCAATGAAGATTTTCTAAAGTCAGTTAATGGCAGTCTTCTTTGCGTGCTGCATTTGGGCTGAAGAAAATAACGCCCGACACGTGAATTGTGAATGGCGAAGAATTGTGAATTGCTTGTGAATCAAAATAATGTCTTTCGAAGGAAAAGGAAAAAACAGGTGTTCTCCTATAGAAGTTGGTAAAAATATACCAAAAGTTCCAGTAACTCCAGACTGGAGTTAGCCCATGAGCCATCAGATTTCTTTAAGAGAGAGGACTTTTGAGCGTTATTTTGTCTGTGGTGCTCTTAATTTTAAAGCAGAAATTCTGCCACGTGAAGCGTTTGGCTTATATTTGTTGGAGATAAAGTCTTGTCATTCCTGATTGATCTTCTTACATTCTGGCATAATGTTATTTCAGTACAAAATTGTGGCCAGTTTCGCCGGTGCATATACCAAAATATGATGGGATGCAAACATTTGCAAGCAGTCTATCACCGGCAGCCAGCAGTAGCAGCCCCATTGCCATCAATTCAGTGACATCAACAAATTCGCCAACATTAAAGCTAATGGAAGCCACAAATATGGTATCGCCGCAGCACGTGCCAGCGGATATAGATAATTATGTATGTTTATGCACACACGGACTTGAATATATATACATATATCTTAATTGCATTGATTCCATTTTGTTCGCTTATTTAGAATCAGAATATAATGCCAGACTCATCGCCAGCACAAGTAATACAATGGCTTACCAATCATCGTCTGACGACCTATCTTACCACATTCGCTCATTTCTCGGGAGCAGATATTATGCGGTAAGCTAAATAATTCTGGATAGAAACTTAACCCTTTTCACATTTTATATATTTAGTATGTCCAAGGAGGATCTTATACAAATCTGTGGACTTGCCGATGGCATACGTATGTTCAATAAACTACGCGCGAAGTAAGTTCGACATAATCTAAAAACGACAAAGAACAATAAACAATTGACTAAGAGATTTAAACGAATTTTTAAACGTTTAAGCGTTTGAGTCTATAAAATATTGTGATTTATTAGACCTGTCGGTTTTCTTAAATGCCTAAAGCTGGTCCACAACTCACGTTTTTAAGTTTAGGTGTCCTTTATTAATTCTTAACTACTGAACCACTATTACTTTTTAAAATATTTTTTTCAAAAATGATATCATTTTTCTACCCATGTAATGGATAAAAAAATACATACATAGGTATAATGGAATTATGCAGATCAAGTTTGCTTAAAATTATTGATTACTTTTTTGGTTTCCGATTTACAGATGTAATATTGATAACAATAAAAACATTCATAAATTTGAAAATTATTTTTGAAATTATAAAGAAAATAATGAGAATCTGTGAAACTTTTAAGATCGGTTGAGAAACACCGGAGATACTGAAGATTAAAACTTAGTCCTGAGTATTGGTGCAGATGTGCAGGCTTGACCGTGTAATGCTTAAGTCAGGTTATCTCCTAGTGAAACTTACTCTACTAAAACCGTTTTACTAAGTTTTTTAACCTTTTTCTAGCAATACATCGTAAATTATATAAAGAAGATGTTTTCAAAATTTTTTCCGACACCATTTTTTTCTTGAAATTTTATGTTATATTCTTCTTAAGTTATACTTTAATGAACCGTAATTTTTACCCGTATAATAAAAAAAATTATAAAATAAATAATATTAACGTACAAATTAGAGAATACAATTCAAATAGTATTAATTAAATTGTATTTAAATATAAATATTTATTGTAATAAAGATTTGTTCAGCTAGAGTTTTTTTTATACTATAAATAATAAAAATGTTTTTATCTATTCCTGATAGAACCATTGCCCCACGCTTAACACTATATGCCAGTATGGATGGCTGCAGCTACAATGCCATTTACTTAATATCCAACACGGCCAAGGAGTTGCAACAGAAGCTATACAAGTTGCCAAACATCTACGAGTTTATGACTAAGGGAGGTGCTAATTGCTCGGTAGAGAATGGCGGTGTTGGAGCTACAGCTGCTGCTGCGGCACTCTACAACAATTGGGGCATGCATTCAAAGTACTCGGGCAGCGGCTCAAACATTTTCAACGATGTTAACATGTGTAGCGTCTATATTTCGGGTCCGTCGGGCATTCTGGTTAGTGTAACCGACGAAGTGCTTAACAATGAGATAAAGGATGGTAGTCTTTATGCATTGGATGTGCAGGGCGCAAAAGTTGTTTTGAAATTGATCAATAAGCAGAAAAACAGTTAAATAATTTCATATCTAAACTTGTTAGTAGCAGGTATGTCTTTGCAAAGCCACAGCAAAAAAATTACAAGCGTTTTACAACTATACACACACATATGTATGTATATACTTTTTACTTTTAGTTTCAATTTGTATGAGTTCGCGCAGCAATTTTTAACAGGAAGCAATATATTTAACCATCAAATCGATTCTATTTTAATTATGTAGTGGAATGTGTTTATGTTTTACGTTCGTGTAAAAATGTGGGCGTTACACTTTGCACATCTAGGTGTATCGACTTTTTATCGATAGCGCAGAATAACTTTTAAAAAAGTAATCAGGTGAAAACACATTATTGAACATGTTTATTACCGCTAGTTTAAAGTGATTTGTATCTTTTTTATTAAAATTCTAACCAATTGACGAAGTTAACTTTTAAATTTTCGAAAAAATAAAAATTGTTAAATGATATTGTTATTTTCCCATTCTGTTGGCATTTTACGACCAATTATTAAAAAATGCTCCTGAATTTGTAAAATAATAATAAGTAGTGAAATATATTTAACACATACTTTTATAAAGTTATGTTTGGTAATCATAACAATGTTTACGATGAATGCATAACGGGTGCTATTATATCATTAACATGTTTTTACTACTTTTTCCAAAACACAAAAATAAAAAAATATTCCAGTTATCGTATCTATAAAATACATGCGTTTAGCATTTATTACTTTATTGGAAAAATTAAAAAAAAAATTTTTTTGTTTTGCCCGTAAAATAAAGTAGCTTGCTTTGTTCTAAAATAAATAATTGTAATGATGCAATCACAAAGAGAGCAAAATGCATTATGTACCAAGTTTTAAACCTTCTCCCAAATACGAACGAGACGCAAACACCAAAGAGGTTGGTATAATAGAGATTAATTTTCATACAACGTTTTTGACTCGCTAAATTGCTGAGATTAGAACCCACAAAACATTGGCTGTCGACCCAAACGTGCGCTCTCGCGTTCTTGTTCAATTCTATTTTTCTTGCGCTTAGATACAAGAGCGTCAACCGAGACGATTGTTTCAAAATATGTTGAAAATAGGTTAAAAACATTGTTGTTCGCTATTAGTTTGTCAGTTTTTGTCGCCGTAGTCACGACTAAGTAGGATACTATGATAAACCTACCTTCTTACTGTAGAAGACGTTTACTTATTTCGCGTGCTGATCGGAGAATAATTCGGTGTTTTTACACAAGTTATAATTGGGAAATTAATTTTTCTGATTTATTAAATAAAACACGTAAGAAGGTTCTAGTCGCGTAAGCTCGAATAGAAGATACCCTTAACCCTTGACTATACCTGCTGTGTACTGTGTCAATGCTGGATCATTTTTTCAACATTTCATGTTTCCGTTCTCAACCGACTTAAATATGAGTTTTAGAGATTTTCATTATTTCGTCTGCGAATATCTGATACAGGGCAAAATGACACAAACAAACAAAATTTCATCAAACATAAGGAGCGGATAATCGTCAGGAAAATCCGAAGCTATCGACACCAAAACTGACACAATAGGTGCAGGATAAAAAGAAGGAAGGAATGCAACAGCCAAGTGTTATAGTATGGGGATGTAGGTCTTCAGCTGGTGACAGGAACTTGGAGTTTTTTGAGAGACAAAACATGTAACCCAATATACTTAAGGAAATTTTTCAAAAAATTGCCGAGTTGGAAATCCGACGATTTGCGGTTCTACCAACAAAACGACCCGACCAGAATAGTACAGTTCTGGCTTATCTGAAACTGCCCCCACATAAAATTTCATCGGCGCAGTATCTCCCTAAAAATAAGACATGATCTTATGTGTGCTGCATGAGTGGAGCAAAATCAGTCCAGAAAATAACCGGAAACTGGTATCTTTCATGAATAATAGGTTGAAGGAAGTTGTTAAGGCTAAAGAATATTATATCATATTAACATCCTTATTTAAGTATTTTTATGCCAAATAATTTACCTTTTTAAGACCAAATGAAATAAGTACATCATTTTAAAATCAATGCAATAATTTGCAACAAATAAAGGTTTTTCGTAAATGTGATATAACATAAAACAACTTGGGTTTTTAACACTTGGTTTCTTTTTTTCGAACTAAAACTTTATAGAATCTGATCGTTGATGTATTTAAACTGCAGCACTATGATTACAAACCGAAAAGTTATAGATATCTGGGCGATAAAGAGAAAGAGAGGTGACCAAGGGTCCACGATTAATATCCATACGTCTCGATAAGTTCACATGTACTTGGGAGTTGGCTGAAATATTATGTTTCAAATAAGAAACAGCTTCCAAAGGTGTTACTATCTGAACATGTAATGGCCTCAAACCGGGTGGCACCATTTCAGTACGCAGCAGTTAATAGAATCGTCACCACGATATATTAATATGCGATTTGACAGTCGCTTTAAATTCCTGTCTCAACAATATTAATTACAAATAGTTTGATTTCATAAAATGTGTTTCACATATAATTTTATGATTTTCTCATTGTGTGTAAAGAACGTTGTTATTATAACTAATGTATCTTACATTTTATATTTATAATTTTAATTATATTTAAATATTAATTTTTATATATTTATACTATATTTTTAAAGCTTTAGCCAAATTGTTATTTCGGGGGATAGCCAATACAAATGATATTGATAACGATATTGCAAAAGCAATATAAACAAATACATAAATTCTTAAAGAAGTGATATTTTGTTGCTTAATAACATAATAGTAAAAATCGCTAGGCGTTGCTTCCAATGCGTGTTGTGTATGTTGACGTCAAGAAAATAATCGGCGCCGAATTTAACTGTTGACCCGTTTGAGCAATGCAAAATAGCTGTACGAACAGTTCACAATCTATCAAATAAGTATACAAATGTAAATTAATAAATATATAACCAATTGCTACTTGATTCATACAGATGCGAAGGTTAGGGAACTAAAACTCTGTTTGTGGTTTAAGGTGTGCACTTCCAGAGGCTCACTAAAGCGCAACATCATTAATAAACACATTTTGCGATTTCTCCTGTTCCAGGATGTCCAGTCCGATCTGTACAGTGCATGGGAGAGCAACAAGCTTTGACCGCTCATCTCGTCTGCTGCATAGCATATAATAAAGACTTGCAAAAGCATAACAAACTGATACGAAGCAATCATTATCATAAAAGCTGTCTCGCGCGTCCAAATCGAAATGGCATAAAAATTTGACACAAGCACCAGTACGGAGCAAAGCATCTGTACCGAACCTGGAACCCTTATGAAACCAACCACCATTTCCTTCAAATGTACAATGTTGCTATAATATACAAAACAATCGCGCAATTCCATCGCAATGCTATCGTTATCCTTCAGAGTTTGAGCAACGCCTATGTTCTTTAGACGTGCAGCCAGCATGGCCAGCTGTGTCTCCAGAAAGAAGAGTAGTGAGCCGCATACCGAATCAAAGGCTATATTCAGCCAGCAGGTTGGCACTAGCGACAATACCTGGTACAAATAGAGGCCATAGTAACAACTGGCCTTTCTCAAATTGCACGGTTCGTACATTGAGAGAGGCAGAGCGCTGCTATCCACAAACCACTGAGTGACTAAAATTAATCCGGCTGCCACCATTGAAGTGAAAGCATACACATTTCGCCATTTAATCGCACGCTCAGAGCCACGTATGAAAATGTGGCATTCTCTTGAGGATATAGGCTTAAATGCTTCAGAATGCATCAGAGCTAGCATTTTGGCATGCCTAATACATTTAAGCTTAATACTTAGGATCTTAGACATGCAGGATACCTCGGTAGAAAACATCAAAAACACCTGAAGTATGACGCTCAACTGATTAATGTTTGCCACCACGTGTATTGCGAAGAACAACAGCATTATGAAGATAACCACAAAAATGATCCCAAAACGGAGATGATGCCACAATCGTTGTTGCCTTGTGGCATGAAGCTGCAGTCTCCACATACCCAACCACTTTAAATACCACACTTGGAAATTGTAAAAACTCGCCGTAAGCTCTTCATGCGACACTTCATTCATGATTATTTCTAAACTTAATTATTTTGTCGAACAAATAAACAGTTCAGGTGCTTTTATAGAGAATATTTTGCAAGGGCAATCCATACATTAGCTATATCAAGCCGCTGCTTATTATGAAATATTTAATTCCATTTTACAGTGCACAAAAATGCAATCAACTAACTCACCGAACTAAACAGCGCCAAGTCAAAAGCATGGCTGGCGTTGATAGTGCTGATTCGTATGGCTATATCAAGACGTTGAATTAGCATAAAAAGCAGCCTTCGGTTATTCCTGTTCCAATTCACCCAATTAGACTTGTACAGCGCATGGGGAAGCTTTAGGCTTCGCTCTTTAACCTCACTAAAATGGATTAAATACAGTTTCATTTAAATACCGATACATTTGCAGACAAACTAACCCTGCAAAGTAACACAATATAAATAATTGGTTGAGCATGCAGCTTTGATAGATAAAGTATTTGAGAAATACCAGATTTTCGTCGGATAACTGTAAGTATAAAAAATATACTTTATAAATAAATAAAAACTTATATACATAATTAATATATTATTACTAAGCTTTTGGTGGGCTTATGTAATTTTAAGAGAACTTATATCAATTTAGATTTATTGAATACTAATCTTTCTTGATAAACAAATGATTTAAAGTAATGCTTCTATTTCGTATGAATCTTAAAAAAATAAAAGAATTATTTCGTACTCACCAGTGACATGGCATAAAAGTTAGCTGTTAGCACCAGCACAGAGCAAAATATCTGCGCCGATAAAGGCTTATAGACCAGAGCCTGAATATCCGCAGCCAATTCTGAAATCTTCAAATGAAATTCTATACAGCTCTTCAGCTGCATCTCTATTTCCACATCACTTTTATTGGCACCGTTGCAATTGTGTCCCACGCGTTGGAGTCGTAAAGCCAAAATATCCAGCTGGCATCTCACAAAAATGAACATGGAACCGCACAGCGAGTCGAAAGATATATTGAAAAAGCAGACACCTGACAAAGCAACGCATTGATAAAAGTACATAATCCAGTAGCCAAAGGATCCGTAAGCGCCGTCAAAAGGATCATAAGTAGCCAGAGGCAACTGAGTATTATCAATTGCATATTGGGTAAGTAACACCAATGCTAAAGAAATTAAAGATAATATTCCATAGCCGTTGCGTAAAGCGCGACTCTGTTCCCTGGCATTTAAAAAAATGCGCTTTTCCTTATCTTCTTCGGGGCAAAATTCCACATTTCGTAAATTGACGAATAGTTCGATGAAAGCTGCATTGGTAATCTTGGTGGATATTACCTAAACATTAATTCAATATACAATTTTATTGGTTGCATTGGCGAACTCAAATAATTTTTTAACCTTTAAGGTGTATGCAATGCATGTTGCTAGCAAAAAAAAACCTTTCACAACCTCATTCAAATAGTCAATGTTAATCGCAATGTGAAGAAAGAGTATTAAGTCAAATATTAATATCCAGCAGACAAACAATAGCCAGAAATTTATCGTATGCAGCAGACATTGCCAGCGCTCTAACTGCGGCCATACACAGTAAAATGCAAGTATACGCTTCTGTCCTTCGTAAAATAACTCCACGGACGATCTAAATTTTAGCTGCATTATGTCGAAAACTTAAGCTACAACTATTGAGTCCTGCGAAATAGGCAAAGAATTTAAATGATTGCAATCATGGTGCGTTACGTAAACAATTAAAAACTCGTTAGCTTACTTAATTGATTGGGGATAAAAGATGAATAAAAGGGGGTAAGCGCATTAAAGGAAAAATAACAACAACAAAAATATTAAAAACTGTTTAAGAAAGTATACTCAAATTAAAAACTACTTAGTAATGTAGTAGATCCATAATTTTGAACAGTGGTCGCACCGAATATAACAAATTGCTGTTGTATAATAAGCTTTGTATTGTTAGATTTTTTACTAAATTATTCAAGGCGCTTTAATGACGGAGGACGAACAATTTCTAAAATCAACTGCGTTGCAACAATTCTATCATTGTTTATTTATATAAAATAATTTTGTTGGCTAGAGGGGTAGTGAGAAGTTGGAGCTCGCATTCACATGCCCTATTTCTGACCCGTTGAAATAAAATATTTAACATTTATATTACAAAACTATAAATGATATTCCACTGGTTTCTTTCAGATAATAATAAATAATATAAAACTAATTTTGTAAAAACAATTGGGAATAAAGTATGCATAATTAACGCAGTGTGAGCAACATACAAAATTTATTATTACCAAGTAAATAAGCTCTTGTAGAGTAAACTCGACTAAAAGCTTAATGCTTGACATAACATATACTAGGTCATACTAGCCCTATCGTACCAATGTTTAATGCTTTAATTTTAATCGTTCAAATCTCTGGTGTTTCTCGTCGATTTTAATAAACACATTTTCAGTATTTTGTTAATGTTTTCAATTCTCATATTTTCAAAATTCAAGATTTTGCTGTTATCGATTACATGTGTTTATCGTTAACCGGGAAAGTTATCGAACGGTTGCAACAAGCTTGTACTGCATCTCCTTTTTTTAAGTCAATATCTTCATAATGCTGTTGTTCTTCGCAATATACGTGGTGGCAAACATTAATCACCTAAGCGCCATACTTCAGGTGTTTATGATGTTTCCCACCGAGGTATCCTGCATGTCGAAGATCCTAAGTATTAAGCGTAAATGTATTAGGCATGCCAAAATGCTAGCTCTGATGTATTCTAAAAAATTTAAGCCTATATCCGAACCGTGCAATTTGAGCAAGCCCAGTTGCTATGGATTCTATTTGTAACAGGTATTGTCGCTGGTGCTAACCTGATGGCTGAACATAGCCTTTGATTCGGTATGCGGCTCACTACTCTTCTTTCAGGAGACACAGCTGGCCATGCTGGCTGCACGTCTAAAGAACATAGGCGTTTTGTACGATGTACATCTGACGGAAATGGTGGTTGGTTTGATAAGGGTTCCAGGTTCGGTACAGATGCTTTGCTCCGTACTGGTGCTTGTGTCAAATTTTTATGCCATTTCGATTTGGACGCGCGAGACAGCTTTTATGATAATGATTGCTTCGTATCAGTTTGTTATGCTTTTGCAAGTCTTTATTATATGCTATGCAGCAGACGAGATGAGCGACCGCTCAGCTTGTTGCTCTCCCATCCACTGTACAGATCGGAGTCAACTTCCTGGGTTAAGGGTATCTTTTAGCCTTCTTACGTCTTAACATAAGTTCTTTAAATTGGTGTATGTTTGTAAATCGATTTACTTTGATTTAACCTTGCTTTCTGGATTTACTCTCTCGATGTATGCTTTTTAAAAATACATATAAGGCATGTTTTTGAAACATAAATATTTTTTATAATTACCCATTTACTAATTTAACTGTACTATTGCTGGCAAAATATGCAGGCTTATGGTTTTTCGTTAAAACTGCTCTAAGAGCTACATTGCGGGAATTTGTTAAAATATAAGTCTATCAATTGCTCCTTTTTTCATTTTTTTAGCATTAATTTTAATGTTAATTATAATATTTAATTTTAGTGTCATAGGTTTGACTATATTTGCAAAGGTATGAATGAATTTTTCTATTAAATCCCTTCTGTTGGTATAATATGGCCAAAAAATGCATTGTATATTTTAGAAGTTCGTCTAATTGTCTAATTTGTCTAATTGGAATCTGTAATTGGCTTCCCTAAGTTTTATGAATACTGACAGAATGTATTCTGAATTGGGACAGAATGTATTCTGAATTGGGATTATAATGTCGTATAAATAGACAGCACAGGTAATTCATTCAACGATAAAGAGTTGCAAGTAAATTTGTAGTGTTTTGTCGAAAATGCTCTCTTGGGTTCCATTTAAATCTTTGGTGGATTAAGAGTTGTGAATCTGCGTAGATTATTTAATATTTCATTCATAATCGGAATAGGAAATTAATCGTCAATGCATTTAGAAATCTGTAGTCTATTAATATTTTGTGTTTCTGGTTACCAGAGGTATCATTTTTTTTTTTTTTTTGAGCTACCAATATTGGTGAGCTGTAAGGGGATTGATATTTTCTCACTATTCCCTGTTCCCTGATTTTCTATTTCTTTATGTTGAGGATGAGAATATTTTAACAGTCTGTTTTAAATTGCATCTTCATGTTTCGTGATTTGTGAGTCCTTTACATACTAGCGAATGTAAATTACCGCCTTCAGTATATTAAATATCTTGAAATTTGAATATCACTTATATAATCCTATTTTATTGCTGATTTATGTGGTCACATCGATATTCATTACATTAAATCTTCATCAAAGTTCAATAATAAATATTTGAAAGATTGTGGTTCAATTCATTTCATACTTCTTTAAAATCTATTTGGGGTCGTATTTAAATAAGAATCTATATTCGCCCAGGGTTACAGCTCCTTTTTTTTGAACTATATTTTCATTGAAATTCTCTACGTAACTTCTTCCTAACAATTGATTTGAAAATTTTGTGTATATAACATTTATGTTCAGTTGGTCTTGCATTGGTCTTGTTGCACACTTTGTGCAAGAGCCTATTGTTATTATTTAATTTAATTTTAGATATCCATCATTAAAAATATTAGGTATATTTTATTCATAAGATTAATAGAAGTCCATGTGTCTATAACACATTTTAGCTTCGAGCCACGGGCTTGAACATTTTAAAAGTGTGTCCATTTTGGAAATACCAATGTTATTTTCTACCTGTATTTTTTGTGAATGATTTGGTGGGTTAAATGCATGCGAGTTTGAAAGCTCTATCGCATGAGCAATTCGTTGGATTTTGTTGCTTACCTCGTTTACGTTTCCTATATGTGTGTCTAATTTCTTTCTGTTCATCTTTTTGGGTGTTAATTGTGGATATTTTGATTAATTGGCTAAGTAAATAAATTCTGATTTAAATTAGTTTGATATATGTACATATTTTCTTCTGGTAATTTTTGTCAACATTTTATTTTATCTTTGGTGATATCCACACCGGTATTTTAATGTTTAATGTGTAAATTCGGTTTTTTTGTGGGTAATTGTTTTTAGGTATTGCACTTTTCTCAAATAAGTTTCGTTTTCATCAACTTTTTAACTTATCGTACCGACTACGCCCATTGGATGTTATCGATATTATTAATACAAAATAAAAATATTAATATATAAAAAAAGCCATATCTTATATTTATTTTTTGTTTATTATTTTTAATTGAGAATTAGATATTGTCTTATTCGAATATTGGTCGACCCAAAGCCCGGACCCTAGCACAAAGCAACCCACTTCCCGCCCGTTCGAAGAGGGGCGCACCGCGTAGCGTGCGGTTACGAAGATCGCAAACAAGTAGACAAATGACACAAGACTAGTTTTTTAAGAGAGCAAATAGGAAAGACATTATGTATTAAATGGAAAGATCGTTATATGTAGCACATAAGATCCGAAAGGGGTTATGGATAGCATAGTTAGTGTAACAAGGTGGAAGAGCTATAGGTAAAAAATGTCTAGTATATCTAATAGGAACTGCAATGTTAATTTGGTTGATTAGTAATGAAGATTCAATATCACCATTTATTAATTTATGGAAAAAGGTTATTGCTAGTATGTTCTACGCAGAGCGTTTAAGGAGGCGCTCGAAAGGGCAAAGAAAAAGATATCGTAATGATTCGTGTCCTACAAGCAAACACGAATAGGAGCCGAACTGCCAACGATTTGCTACACCAGCTGGCTGTAGAGAAGAGGGTCGATCTCTTATTGTTAAGCGAGCAGTACCGGAGTAGGGAGCCCTCCACTTGGTACTCAGATCTTCTTGGTACTGCAGCCATCTGGGTGCTGGAACCCGGGAAGGCCCGTGTTGCCGCCCATGGTCGTGGTAACGGGTTTGTCTGGGTGAGGTGCGGGACGACAACTTTTTTCAGCTGCTATCTCACGCCGAATCAGCCGATTCAAAGCTACAGAGGACAGCTAGAGGGTCTTGAGGATGCGGTGATGACAGCTTCAGGATATAAAGTAGTCGCCGGAGACTTTAACGCGAGGGCGCTGGAATGGGGTATGCCTCAGCCCGACGCCCGGGGGAAACTCGTTATGGAGATGGCAGCGAGAGCTGGGCTTCTGGTCTTAAACGATGGAAATGCGAAGACTTTTCGGCGACCGGGATATGGGGAAACAATTCCTGATGTCTCATTCGCCTCGGAGAACCTCGGGCCGCTCATTCGAGACTGGCAAGCCATCGAAGAATACACCGGTAGTGACCATCAATTCATTGTGTTTGATGTTAACAACGGTAACCCCTACCAAAGGGCGACTCCCAGAGCATTTATCAAATGGAACACAGCGCGGTTAAGGACTGAGTCTTTTGAGAGGGAACTAGCAATGGGTGCGGCAAGGTTGGAGGAGAGTGGACAGAACAGAGAGGTATCTGCAGAAGCATTGGCTACTTCCACTATGAACATCATCAGGGCGGCCTGTGAGGCTTCTATGCCCCGTAGTAGACCCCGCCACGGGAAAAAGGCGGTCTACTGGTGGAGACCGGAGATAGCAGATCTACGAAAAAAGTGTCTCAGGCTACGTCGTGTCGCACAACGGGCGAGAAACAGAGCCGAAGCGAACGGGAAGTCAGCGGAGCATAAGGCCGCAAGAAAGGAATTACGGCTGGCCATTAACCAGAGCAAGGCCTGCTGCTGGAGGGAGTTGGTGGCAGACATAGAAAAGGACCCCTAGTGGATGGAGTTTTCTTCTCGCGTTGGAAAACTGCAAGGTTGGTGCTCATCGACAAAGGAAAGGGTGATCAGGAGTCTCCAGCGTCCTACCGGCCGTTGTGTATGCTGGACACTGCTGGAAAGATAATGGAGAAGCTGATCAAAGCCAGACTAACGACAGCAATTCATAATGCCGGCGGACTCTCGCCGAGGCAGTACGGGCTTAGGGCGGGCCGGTCCACAAGAGACGCTGTCCTTGATGTAGTCGCAGCAGTAGACAGAGCAGAGGCCCATAATCACTCATCGCGCCGGGTGGTACTCCTTGTAACTCTCGATGTAAAGAATGCGTTTAACTCGGCGAGATGGATAGATATGATGGAGGCTCTAGAACACAGCTTCGGGGTCCCGGCATATCTACTACGAATAATCGACGCCTACCTTGCGGAGCGTGGACTACTTTATGAGACCAGAGAAGGCGTTCGTAGAATGGAGGTCACAGCAGGGGCGGCACAGGGATCCATCCTAGGACCGGACCTTTGGAACGCCACCTATGACGGTCTTCTAAGACTGGAGATGCCAGACGAGACGTGCCTGGTTGGGTATGCGGATGACGTTGCGGCACTGGTAGCAGCACGAGACCTGCAACTAGCACAGCTAAAGCTCAACCAAGTGATGAGGTCTGTCAGCAGCTGGATGGCGGAACATGGGCTATCACTGGCGCTGAACAAGACAGAAGTGGTAGTCCTAACCAAGAAAAGGATACAAACGATAGTTCCGGTGAGAGTTACCTAAGGAGAAGTGCAGGGTAAGGGGAAATTGCCTCCCAGGAAGAGAGAGCCAACACTCTCTGCGCATGGCAGAATTATTGGGAAGGAGAAAGTAGGGGGAGATGGACGGCGCGTCTCATCAAGAACGTGGAGCCGTGGACCAACAGAAAGCATGGTGAGGTAAACTACTACCTAACACAGCTTCTGTCGGGACATGGTTACTTCCGCCATTATCTATACAGAATGGGAAAGGCAGCATCGCCCAACTGTATATACTGCCCCGGATGCACCGACAACGCTGAGCACACCTTCTTTAGCTGCAGTAAATGGAACTGGCGGCGCCAGAAGCTAAATCAGGAGACGGAGTCAGACATCACGCCCGACAACATAGTTGATGTTATGACCCGAAGGGAGAGGATCTGGGGCCGTGTGGCCCAATATGTACAGAGGGTGCTGAGAGAAAAGAAATCCGACCTGGACCAAGAACAAAGTGAATACGATTCCGCAATGAGGGAGTAACATGAGTAATAAGAAGAGGCCTAATGGCCACATGAAGGACCTTGCCCGAAGTAATATGTTAAATAGTCCCAGGCAAGCGTCCAAAGTCAGTCGAGTGGGTCGACCATAGAGGACCAAGGAGAGGGGTTTTAGCCGGTATACCTGCTGTTAAAGCAGAGGAGCCCGGCACACGGGTTGCTATTCGGGCACGCAATCTACGGCACGCAAAGTGTTTCCCCTCTCCAGCATTTGCCCATAAAAAAAAAAAAAAAAAAAAAGTATGTTCTACGGTTAGAAAGAGAGGGAAGATTTATTAGTAAAATTCTACTATGGTAAGAAGGTAAGTTAATTGAATTATCCCAATTAAGACCCCGAAGTGCAAAGAGCAAAAGTGGTTTTGGCACCAATTCTATTCTATCCTGATGATCCTGTATTTGGGATACCATATACAAGATCCATATTCGAGAATCGGTCGCACAAGAGACACATACAGAGTTTTTGTTAAGTAGGGGTCGCCAAGGCGCACGATTTGTTATTGAAGATATATGATTGTCAAATTTAAGCTTTGGGTCCATTAAGATACCCAAATCCTAAAACCATTCAATCCGATCAAGTGATTAGTTATCCAGAAGACATAACTTTACATTTAGTGCAATTAAGATGCAATAAATTTATTCTGCGCCAAGTTTGAAAATTGTCTAAGTCGCTTTGCAGTTTTTGACTAGACAGAAGAGTTGCAGCTGACATGCATAACTTAACATCATCAGCATACATCAATACCTGAGAGTGATTTATTATGGAAGGAAGGTCATTTATAAAAAGTGTAAATAATAACGGTCCACGGTGACTTCCTTGAGCAACACCAAAAGTATCCTGAACCGCTTTAGAAACTAAGCCATTAAAATATACCCTCTGAGTTCTAAAGGTTAAATAATCTTTAATCCAAAGAATAAGATTATTGGGAAAGCCCAAAAGTTGAAGTTTATAAATTAATAGGTAGTGCCTTACAGTGTCAAAAGGCTTCAAAGCCCTTAATAACAAATGATGTGAACATAGATTTACAAAGATGTTGAAGATGAGAAGTTAGTTTCTCAAAAATCTTTGGAATAGCAGACAACTTGGAGATACCTCTATAGTTTTCAACATTAGATTTGTTTCCTTTTGTATGCAAGGGAATAATATATGACTCCTTCCAAATTTTTGGGAAAGAGCATAATTCCACGGACAAATTAAACAATTTATGCAATGGTTTTAAAAGACTCTGAGCACAGTACCTAATGACACAGCTTGGTACTCTATAAGGTCCTGGCGATAATATAGGCTTAATTACCTAAAGTTCACAAAGTAGTGCAGTCTCTATGATTTCCGGTATAAAAATGCAATTAGAGCCATTAAGCTGAAAGGTTTGTTTACCTGTTTGGCTTTCCATAAGGGACACACAAATCTAATAATGAATTTAAAGTCTTATAAAAAATACCGATTGCCATATCCAAATTGTCAGACCCGCAAAGGGGAGACCAGTCCGTCAGGAATAAAAGCCTAGTAAGTTTTGTAAAATCGGTTTTCTGAAATTGTCGAACTCTGCAGGGTAAAGTGATCGACACCTCCAACGTTGGGTGGTATAAATCTTGTGGATAAGATATTGGTTGTGATCGGGTAATGGATGAGGAGGATGGATCCAAAACAAAAACCAGATCAAGCATTTTATTAAGAGAGTTTGGAATATCATTGATTTGGCTCAATGAAACCCCAAGTAAATTAATCAAAAATTCATTTTGTGCCGAGGGGGTCAGAGCGCCAGAGTCGGGACAAGAAATCCACGTAACCTCAGCAATATTGAAACCACCAAGTACTACAAGGATAGCACGATCAGAAAGCATGCAAGAAACAGACAATGTAGCTGACAAATGAGCATTGTAAATAGAGTTATCAGAGGAAGGGGGTATGTAAGAGCAAGTAAAAAAAATCCCAATACCGTTAATATTTAATTTTACAGCAAAAAATTCGATATCTATAGAGCCACCTACTATTACTGTCTCCGAAGAATAATCTACTTCAACAGCAATAAGCACCCCTCCACCACTTCGAAGAGTACGGTCGTTTCTATAGCTACAGTATCTGTTAAATAGAACTTCATAGCTAAGAATGCCTTGCCTTAACCAAGTTTCGGTACATGCAATGACATTAAAAGGAAAAGAATGGCTATTAAGGAATAAACTATTGAGATTACTACAAAGACCTCTTACATTCTAATAGCCAAGTAATAAAAAAGTTGTTAGTTTTTTGTACTATCAAGAGCGGGAAGAGTTTAGATACAATTGAATTTCTCCACCGTGAAATTTGCTTTTGATTTGGCCTTGATATATACATCCTCTGATGTTAAGTTAGGGGGAACACTTGAAACAAAGATTTTTTATTTCTTATGATGATAAACGCTACTGCCATTTCGTCTTTGAGATTGTGATATTTATATTGCTATCTTAGTATATACACATATATATATGTATGATATGCATACGATCTTGTGAATTTTATGCCGTTCGATGGTTGTCGCTATGCCTATAGTCCCTGTTGACTTGTTTCACCCGAAATGCAAAATATAACTTAACTAACTTCGAAGGATTGGGGTATTTGTATTTTTTTGGCTATTGGGCACATTCGCGAGATATGGTGATTGCACGATCATACTTCATCTCATTGGCAAGCGATCTGGCCAAAAAAATTTGCACTTTTATTGATCCTTCTGACTATAATTCGCTGTGCCCTTGGAGCATATGCCCTTTTCATACGAATTTCACAGCGAAAATACACAAAAATGGAAGACGAAACACTTTCTTGACAGTCATATTTAGTTTGAGTTAATTTGTTTTTGTTATAACTTTTTTGTTCTTTAATGAATAATCAAATTGGTTTAAATATATTATTAAGAAATAAATAAATAATTCATAAAGAATTTCAAAAAAATTGTAAGAGCCATATTACAGTTATATTTCTGCCTGTGAAGTGAAAAACATACATTTTTCTTCAGGCGAAAACACTTTCTTGACACACTGTACATAAAAACGGTTAGTTGTCAGTTCTTTTAGAGATCATATCGCTGTGCAGGCTGCAGGGGCTGCAACAGAATGACCTTCACACAACACAGTAGGCCTCCAAAATGAGCGACGTATTGCATTTCGCCGGCCTCTTTCAGCAGCCGAAATGCTGAAGTAGCGCCAGCTTTAAATTTTTATGCGATCAGGGAAATTTTCTAATTGACGGCTCTGCAACATACACATTACGCTTTGGCAGTAAGTATCGATAAGTAATATATTAACTCCTCTTTCCTTATTCAAGTACATTTTTAATTGCTTGCATTAAAAACACTAAAAGATTCCGCGTAACATATTTGCAAGCGATACTATCGAGTATATTTTAATTTCTGTTGTATTGGTTTCACATCACTAAGCATGTCATATCGTTTAGCTGATGCTATGTGTAAAAAGTTAAAATGTCGGAAATCGTAAAGAATACTAAATGTGTACCTAGCTGCCTGCATTGCAGAGCTTGCAGTTCAAAACTTCAATATCAGCAGATATTCGATAAAGTGGGCATTGAAATAGGTCTTGCCAAACTAACCTCAAAGTATTTTCAAATAATTGTTAAGCCAGACGCTGAAAAGCCGCAGCTGCTATGTGGAGAGTGCTTAAATACGCTCATACGTTTCTTTGATATCGACGAACTTCAAAGGGAGCAAGATATATTGAATGCTTCAAAAAAAAAGAACCATATTGATGCAGAAATTATAATACCAGAGTCGAATGCACCCCCAGCTGCCAGAAAAAACGATGTAGTGCTTCCCGCCCAAAAGCAGACAGCTGCTGCGAAAACTACACGAAGTTCTACCAAACTCTTGACATCAGCACCGACAAATGAAGAAAGGCCAACATTGGCTTCTGTTATTATTGTTCCTTCAGGTACTGTAGCAAAGGCGTCCTCAGAATTTGTTGATATTCGTATTACCAGAAACAATCGCGCTTCGTTAAAAAGATTGCCTATCAATGCAAAGGAAGCCGTCCACGAAAATATTGAAACAGATGCCAAAAGTTCCAACGAAGTGCCTCAAGGCGATCAGGAGCAGATAAGCGCGCTAATTCGTGATATTCTGGATGATGAGGAGTCGCCAGCCGATGACAAGTTGTTGGAAGCTACAGTATGTCAGGTAGAGAAACAGGGAGGTATAAAACAGCAGCAGCAGTCAAAGGAGCTTGCAGAGGAAGAGCAACAGCTTCAGGATGGTGACGATAATGAGCTGGAATTTCTAGTTGAGCATGAAGGTTAGTACATATATGACACATACCACGCACGTATAAAATTGTGTTTATTCTTACAGGAACCTCATTGGAGTTGGGTGTGCGACATTTCAAAGTAGAGCAGAAAATCAAACGCGGCACGTCGCAGTCGCAAAATGAAAGCCAAAGCGAGGATGAATCCTTTAAAGTAGAGCCTTTTAACTTTGTCCTTATCAAGGAATGTACGTATACCCCATAAAAACAAAATCTCCATTTAAATATTTATACTTCACTTAGCTGATAACATTGGTGATTTGTACGAGTATTTGTGTACTGTGGTAAAGACTTGCTTTGAGACTTTGACTTTCGACTGGGACACTGTGTGTCGACATTGCTCGTTGAAGTTCACCACATATGAAAGTTTATTAAGTCATATGCTAGAACGTCATGAGCTGCCGGGCAAACTATACAAGTGTTCCATAGATAACTGTACGACCGAGCTGCAAGATGGCAAGTCTTTGGCCATGCATTTGGTTGTAATGCATGCACCGGTTGCTGAGTAAGTCACATACGTACATGCTATATTAAAACCTTAATACTAATTCATATGTGTTTGTACTTTATATTTAGTATACCTATTTATGGCAGTTGTCCCGAATGCAACATGACCTTCTCAAACATATTGCATTATAACAAACATTCATGCGCGCATGTTATAAAAAAACGTCGCGGCATACGTCTATATTGTGAGATGTGCGGCTTGGAGTTTCCCTCTTGGAAGCGGTAAATTCGTGATGGTTGTTCTTTTACTTCTATGATATCTATAATAATATATATTCGTTTTGCAATGCAGCTTTAATTTTCATAATCAATTTCATTTGGAGCAGCACAGGCCGCGCGCCTGCTTTGTGTGCAGCTATGCAGACACAAATATTGACGAGCTATTCCATCATTTGCATTATGCACACGAACCAGAGGGCACGCTATTTTGTGATCTGTGAGTGTGTTCAGATTAATCTTTATTCTCAAATAAACACATTTATTTCTTACTATTTTAGCTGTGATCGCAATTTTCGTGACCATGCCGTCTTTATGGAGCACAACAAATCGCACTCAAATGTTAGCAGCACTACCTACACCTGCAACGAATGCAGTGCCAACTTTGACACTCGCGGTCGCCTTAACGGTCACCTGGTGGGTTTTGCGTTTTTGCATAAAATATTCTCTAATATTAAAATTTCTAAAAGCAAGCATTCAATACTTGACAATTTTAAGTAATGCTTTTGTATTATCATGAAAAATACATTTATTATTTTCGTGTAGCGTGCCGCACATGGAAGTGTCATTAGCTGCGAGTTGTGTGGGCGCGAATTTGCCTCGGAAGCCACTTACAATGTACATATGAAAACGCATTTGATTATTGAGCGCGAGGTGCATGTGTGCAACAATTGCGGTTTGCTTAGCGAAAACAACGAGAAGATGGTGGTAAGCCACGTAATACACTATCTGATTGATACCAATAATAAACTAATTTATATATTTTTAGTCTCACATAACTGACGATGAATCTGCTTGCTTTGGCAGTGATGTTTTAGTGGAGATGATGCGCAATGCTTATGTTTGTGAATACTGCTCCGCCTACTTTAAGCAAAAAAACGATTTACGAGCGCATCGCGATTCTGGTGCTCATAAGAATGGCCTATTCTGGTGTCAACCGTGCAACAAAGAGTTCGTTGACATGAAACTTTATCGTCACCACTTGCGCAACTATCAGCAAATGCGCACAGATGTTGCGCATCGCAATCTCGAGATTTGTCTTTACTACATGTGCGATTTTAAGGTAAAGTAGTTGTCTATTTGCATATAAAATACATAAGTGACTTTTTGAAATTCTACAGTATTGCGATGAGGCATATATCAATTGGAATTCTCTATACACTCACAAACGTCGTACGCATGATGCCGGCGAGAAGCTGGAAACCAAGACAAAAGAAAATGAATGGATCTGTCAGTTTTGTCACAAAGTCTGCCGCTCCAAAATGTCGCTCTCAGTGCACGTGGCACGCAGTCACAACAACAGTAAGTTGTTAAAAGACATGAACACACAAACCTAGCTATAACTGCTCTACCCTTTGCAGATAATGTGGCTTGCCCGCTGTGTAAAGCATCCTATAAGGATAATGACGCTCTAAAAAAACATCACGCCTATTGGCATGAGCCAATGGAGTGTCCGCTGTGTTTAAAGGTTGTCAAGAATCGTCGCAACTTTGATACTCACATGAATGTGGTGCATTCAAACAATAAGCGTTACTCATGTGATGAGTGCCAAAAAGGATTCTATCACAAAAGCGAAATGGAGGCGCATCGCAGGGTAAACATATTTATTTTTTTAATAAAGAAGTTAGTCTTTAGTCGAGAAATCTTGAATAGGAGATACCATGAAGCCTAGATTAGAACTGTCATAGATCGTATGTGTTTGTTGGTGTGCATTAATTTACAGTACATATTTGAACTACTTACGTGACTGAATAAAAATTAATTAATAACCATCCGGTGGTTCTTAACCGATTTTGAGGAAATTTCATTGATTTTTATTATTTTATCCGTTTTTAGAATTCGATAATTAAGATGTTGTGGAATTAGATATATCCACATCTGAAGTCTCTAGCTATTATAGTATCCGAGATCGACTTGTTTTTACAAATGGACGGACATAACTATATAGACTTGGATACTGTAGATACTGATTGATATATATGTGTATTATATGTAGGGTCGAAAATGCCCTCTTCCATATGTTATATACTTTTTTTTAACCAATTTTATGGTTTTGGGGTATATAATATGCATAGTAAAAATGGCCTCGGTTTTATAGGATCTTGGATGCGCTAAATATATGTATGTATATATATTCTTGATCAGCATCAATGCGTCGACCTTAGGAACTATAAATGATAGAGACTTCAGATTTTGGATAATCCCTAGGCAGTACAAGTTTAAATTTTTCGATAACTTTCCCGGTTTACGATATACCGAAGTAATCGATAACAATAAAATGTTGAATTTTTAAAATTTTAGCTAAATTTTAAATACAAATGCTGTGCGTTAATAGAGTGTTATAATAGACAGCTCCTTGTAGCTTATTCAAATCAATAACATTCTTTTAGACCGAGAATGTGATTTTTATACCCTTAACCCTTATGAAATGGGTAAAAAAGGGCATAATGGCTTAACAGGCAGAAGGAAGCTTCTCCGATCCCATAAAGTATATATATTCTTGATCAGCATCAACAGCCGATTTAGCCATGTCCGTCTGTCTGTCCGTCCGTCCGTATGTATGAACGCGTCGATCTTAGGAACTACAAAAGTTAGAGACTCCAGACTGTGGATATGAGCTCTCCTAATTCCTAGGCATAGCAAGTTTGTTTCAAATTTTCGATAACTTTTCAGGTTTACTATATACACATGTAATCGATAATTTAAAAATGAGGACTGAAACTGTAAACAAAACAATGAACTTCTGTAAAAATTTTATTAAAATCGGTTAAGAAACACCGGAGATATAAAATCATCAAGCATTGGTACAGAAGTACACAGCCATATGTGTATGTCTGTTAGCCCGACCGTCTGTCTGTCTGTATGGTCAAGGGTTGAGGGTATCTTCTAGTCGAGCTTACTCGACTAGAGCCTTCTTACTTGTTAATTTAAAAAAACATATTTTTGTATATATATAGCTACATGCAGAATCGTTTAAGTGTGAACAATGTAGCTTTACTACAAGAAACGAGAAATCGCTGTCGGTTCACATTATGGGACAGCACTACAAGCGGTTTGCTTTTGAATGCAAGCAATGCGAAAAACGTTTCGGACGTCGCCAGGGACTCGCGAATCATATGCAGCGTGTACACGGCTGTAAATATATTTGTCGTGACTTTTTTGATGGCGGCTGCAGCAAATCCTTTGCATCAACTAGCCGGCTCAACGTGCATGTGCGTAAGGTGCATTCAGGTCACATTTTTCTGCCCGAAGATCAAGTCAAGGAGGACGAGGAGTTAGCGAGTGATGACCCATCGACATCCAAAAAACGCTACATAAGAATCAATCCGAACACTGACATTGAATTCATGAGCGATGTGGCTGATGAAGAGGATAACGAAAGTCAGACGAGCTCGGAGACTTTCCTGGATTATCAAAAAAAAAAGATCAAAGCGAGGGGACCGCTAAAAAAGAAACAAAAGTATTGTGAATAGTGTAAAGAAAAGTACAATTCTATGAATTATTTGATTTTTGCTTTTATTTGTGTTTACTTAAGCAGGTAACTAACTGTTCATATAAACTTATTAAAGTTATTTTTAACACAAAATACTAACCGTATATGTATATTTGTATTACAATATACATATAAGATAACTAGATATTTTTTGAACTGTTTGTCTCTAATTTGAAGTTATTTGCACATGTTCTTTTGGATTAAATTATTTATTTGGAGTAAATTTTAGTATGTACATGCTTGACCAACTTCACACATTAACATGTTCTGTTTTGGGAAGTAGTTTTGAGTCTTATGCATTTCAGTAACTATAGGGTCCGTCATTTACCGTTTTTTTTTTCAACTAGTGCTTATTTCGTGAATGGTAACACTTAGCTCATTTTTGATTTGACAGATAATTAGTTTTATCCTCTCGCTGAATGAATATGGTTGTATATGGTTGAACAACGCTAGGAAAAATTGAGACATTACTTTGAAAATCATGGTAATATTGCAGAATGTGTGAGAAAGTTGCGTACGGAGTTTGGAAAAGTGAAAGAAATGGCATTCTCATCGATAAACCAATGCGTAAAAGCCCAACACAGTGCGTACACCCGAGAATATTGCTGCTGTGGTAGAAAGTGCACGTTAAGCGCCATCAACATCAATTCACCGTCATTCTCAACAATTGAACATTTCGGAGACATCATTGAGACGAGGCATGCAAAGCCGAGGCAGCCATTTAAATGAAAAAATGTTTTTCATTAACCGAAAGGATTGTACTTTCAAATAAAAAAAGAAATTTGAGAAAATATTCAGTAGCTTTTTTTTATATTTCATTAAAAAAAAAGTTATTTGGCGGACCCTATATTTAAGCTAAACCTATTTAATTTGTAAAGCAGACACTTTATGCCCTACATAGCTTAGCTTCGTTAAGCATTTTATTTTCTAATAAAAAAATGTCTTAAAACAAAACTATAAAATTGTTGTAATGCGGATAAAACTTTATTCTTTTGGACGTAAATAGAGGAAAACTGCGTGACGTATTGTATTTCAGTTTGGTCGTTAAAACTATTAGAAATATACTATTAACTATTATGATACTCTAAAAACTTAGTTTGGCGTAATTGCTAAAAGAGCAACACTCATCTTTAATTGGTTTAAATATACAGATAAAATATGTCGCCTAATTTTAAAAGCGTTTAACTAGCCAGAATCTGGTGGAAGCAAATTTGATTTATTAAGCGTTGTAGTTTGGTCATTTAAACTTTGTAGATTAAGTGCGGAGCTCACCTAAAGGTAAAATAGAAAACAATTTTATATTTATGTGTTTTTGGTTAAGTATTGCATATTAATTACTGGGCTTATTGGTGTTATAACAATGGCGGTTCGCGTTGTGCAATGCAGAAGAGCCGTGTCTTCCGTGGACTCATCACAATCACCATCCGCACCGACATCCACATCTACACCAATATCGCTGTCAATTTCCCAAGATGGGAAATGCTCCATTTCACCCTCACAGTTCAGGTCCTCCTCCTCGAAATCCTCATACTCATCAATTAGTATAACTAAAGCCAATACATACAAAAAATATCATATTTTGGTTATTCCAATATGATAATTCTATAACGATTTAGAATAAACGACCAATGTGCATTGAATGTGCAACAATAAACAATCTTTGGCGTGGATTAGTGTAATTTGTATGTAAAGTTGGCTTACTTGAACTATCTGGTGGCGTTGCCTTGGCACTTGAGTCCAAGGATTGTGCCCCTTCTTCAGGCATATTGATGCGCTGTTCGTGGTTGCTATATGGCTCCGATGTGGATCTCTGTAGGCTGTTCAATATAAATAACAATGTAAGAAAATCCGATATAAAAATGTGTTGATAAAAATGTAAATAATCCAAAATTACATTACATTTTTAATCAGTATTAAATATTGTATCATATTATAAAAATATTAAAACAATGTTGATTTAAATATTTTAATAAGTATTACGCTTACAATGACAAAAAACTAAGGATAAATAAATACAAATTTAAAATGGCTTTAGTAACTTTAATTCTAGGCAAGCATCATGACGGACACTGCACAAAACCAATATACTCTATACCTTCGGCATGAGAGTATCATTAAATATATTTTGAAACAAATATACATATTCAACAATATAATTTTATACACTAGTATCCACCGCAAATTCATATTAAATAAATAAATTTATGCTTTTCTACTTTTGTATGCAAATTTATTTGACGATAATATAAACTGTTAAACTAGAACTTACCTTAAAGTAACTCGTTTATTAGTTATATTCTCTAAATCAGTCAAAAATTCATCATTGTGCTGTTGCTTTTCAGGTGTTAACTGATATGAGTTAAGCACGGAAGACTACAATTATATATCGTTCAAATCGGCCGCTATCGACATGTACTTATTCATACCTTCATATTGGTCGCTATATGCTGCTTAAGCGGCATTGGAATTGGAGTTTGTGTGCCAATTGCATCAGTTGTTGTTGTAAGAGTTTGTGTTGAGGTCAACGCCGTCTGGTTGCTGTCCATTGCAGCAGCTCCCACTTCAGCAGCATCAGATGGCGTCGTTACCAGCTCGGGATGTACGCTAAGCGTTGCGGTTCGCTTCCATACATCGATCATATTTTGATTGTGTATGTGATGTATATTGTGACTGTGACTAGGACTAATGGAATGTATTTTGGACTTCGCATTTGAGGGCAATGGGAGCGCTAAGAATCTTTCACGATCCTCCATATAGGCTTTGATCAGAATATCAAGTTTCTCCTCTATATCTACGACCTGCAAGTATGTACATAAATGTAATGGTTTTGATGGGCTACTATTATTTCCCGTATGCTTACCTGTCGCTCCACTTTAACCACACGCGATGCCAAACTTATTTTTGATGCATAGACGTCTTTGGCTTTGGAGCCCTGCTTGCCTAGTATTTGATCTAGTCTGTGAAAAGCACAATTGTATTATTTTTAAAATCATTAATACGAATATCCTTCAATTATATTTATTTGTTTCGTTTTATTTGATTCTGCCTTGATATGAGTGCAAGCTAGTTTTTACAGTATCAAGAACCTTTATTTATATACCAAAATTATATACCAAATTCCGAAAAATTCAGTTTGGCTTTGCTAAAATAGAAACATAATCAAAGCAGCTTATTTCCAACATGCTTTGGTCTTTTAAAATATTTGATGCTAATTATCGTGCACTTGCCACCAATTTTGATCAAACTCAAACTGTTTAAGTTTGTGTTGGCCATTTTTACTTTGACCTGACTTAAACATTGACCAAAATGATTGCAAGGTTTCAAGCGACTAACTTTTAACCCCTTGAGTCCCTATTTATTTGTTTTTTTTTTTTAACACTTTGAGCGTATTTTATTTACTGTAATATCATGATGTATATATTGATTTTATAAACATAACAAAAATAAAATTTTATTCAGAAAACAAGTTAATAAAAGAAAATCACCATATGTTTAATTCCGAGGACGACTGAGACTTGAAGACGAAATGTACCCAAAAGGGTTAAAAGGACATGCAGCACAACGGACATTGCACAGATTCAATATTCTTTTCACCTCCGTTAATAAAGTATAAGCTATTTTTAAAATTATGAGTTTGAAAAAAAAGAAGCTGCAAAAAATACATTAACAATTTTCTTAAAGCTATACATATATGTACTTCACTACTATACACTATTAAGTACTTCCATATTATACACTATATTAAATGTGCGAGTTACCGCTTATTTCTTATTAGACAAGATCTTTAAAATTTTCCTAAAAATAATAACTTATTTTTAGTGAAATATTGTCCAATCTGCCTACAATGTTGAAAAAACATTATGTTGAATATTATTATTAGTTGTTATACGTACCGCAAGTGCAACATTTTAACACGTCCCAGCAAATCAACGTGACCTATAATTAAATAAATTGGGACTTAATAATTTCAATAATAGTTTAGGCATATTTTTAAAGACTAACCCGCTGCATACTGCTCCATGACGTCTTTAACATCGTAAGGTTTTAATGCCTCTTTAAACTTGCGACGAGCCACAAAATACTTAAGCTGCAATTATGAATTGTTGATACCATTAATATGTATTAGAATGGAATTGATTTTGTATACTCTACCTTGCGGATAAAGCGAATCGCGATCTTGTGCCGATTTGTTAGCTGCGTGCAGCGCGGCTCTTCATCCTCATCTGCGGGCAATTTGTGAATCAGAGATATTGACTTGTGCGTTAGGTTCTGGATGCTTGCTTCGCGCGTTTTTTAGCGGCATTTTTATGTTTGTACATTAATTAAGTCAATCCAACAATACACAATTTAACACATACAAGTAGCGTTATACACACACGTACATATGTACATACATATGTATAATGATACATACACATGTATATGCATATAAAGTAGTAAGTAGTAATATATAAATCGTACAATAAGTATACAGACATAGGTTTAGTGACATACAATATATATACGTGGATCAATCAATAAAAGGACATATTTTAGAGTATTTAGTTGGTAAGTTTGCAAAAAACATTGAAAGCAAGCATTGTTATAAGTGTGGCCATGTAACTTAGTAGATGCAGTAGTTGTAGGTAAGTAGTTTGTTAGTTTTTAGAAGTCTTGGGAAGTAGTTCCAATATGAAACGTAGTCTACAGAGCTACTAAAATGCGAACTTAACTGTAGTATACTATTTAGTACTAGTCTACAAATACTTTTAAGTCTAGAGAGCTCATGCTAAACCAAACCTAGCCAAAAGGATACACATACATACATACATTCCCAAATTTTAGCTGCAAACTATAAGTTGCAAGCTATACGCACTTGCCACATAGAATTTGTCTTGTGCATTGGCCGTCCCATTTCCACTGCTGCCACCTTGCAAACTGGCAGCTTCCAAAAAGTGTGAAGCAGCCGCAAATAAACGGCCAGTGTGTCTTCGACCCGGAATTGGACTAGAACTACATTGATTTTCCTTCAACTCTTCCCGACTTTCATGCTGCTGCACATGCGTCGCCTTTAAGTCATCGGCTGAGGTAATACGCGGATTGCGCAATGAAAAAGACGAGCCAAATAAGTCACCTTGCAGCAATCCGCAAAGTACGACGGGTATACTTAGCGTATTTGAGGTAGCCTCAACTTTGGGCCTTTTGACAGCAACATCATCATCAGATGTTGGCTTTTCCGTCAGTTCCAGTGTTCCCAAACTAACGTTATGAATACAATTGGCCAGCTTTTTAGGCGATGGCGTTAGATTTGCTGTGTGTGTGTTCGTGTTTTTTTTTGTTGTGTGAGAAAATGTATTAGTTTCGGCTTGATAACTGCTCAAGGCAACCATACATAAATTATGCTTAGCAGGTTATTTGTTTGTAATTTGCTTGTAATTTGGTTTTTTTTTTATATGTTGCAAGAACTAATATAGAACAACATCAAATAAATTCAATTCAATGCAATAAAAATGCAACCACAACATTGACACAACCACAACACTCAATATAAGGTAACAGTTATTTAAAAATTACCAAAATTTTTGTTATTATGTTTATTGATAAATATAACCTTGTTTGGACCTTGTAGACTTACCGTCTGAATTTTTAATATTTTTTAAGCAAGTTGTTTCAGCAACTGAATCTTCGCTAAAACTTGGATTCATGGATTTGCCATTTTGTACTATCTCTGAAAATTTCAAATTTTCATGTTAAAATGATTTTTTTTTTTGCATTGCATATGTTCAAATCTAATAATTATGTAATTATTGCAAACACACGGTAGTCGTAGTGGTCGCATTTAATGAATGAAAAGTAATTAAATTCAACTCACACCAAGATTTATAAATTTATAGATTTAATAAATTTACATTTTAAATTTCAAAGATCATTCTGAGAAAGGGGTGGAAGGAGAGGGGAGGGGTTGTTTTAATTTGATTTTGAAGTACGCTTCAGTGTACAGTGGGAAAAAGAAGAAAATCAGAAAAAGGGACAGCTCTTTTTGTAAAGAAAATTAACATGCATTTGTGCTAAAATTATTTAATTTAATTTAGCATATTTGAAGTTATTTTGTGCTTTCCTTGTAGATTGATTCCAAAGGTATAAAAAAGTGTTCCTCAAATTTAAGAAGTATTTCCGACAGCATTATTAAAAGCTTAACTACTGCATATATTGTTGCGTCGGCCTGAAACCTTTTAATAACTTCTTTCCTAAAGTTAGTTTAGTGTGTCCGGACGTCTATTGAAAAATTGTTTATTCTTCGTATGTCCAACACAAATTTTACTAAGGTTCTCTTAAAATACTTCATTTAGTATTAGTTGGTAACAAAAAATTTTAAAAGTACAAATTTATAAGTTGTTTACATTCATGTATGTTAAGAAAGATTTATAGTAAAAAATTTCCCATTTACATATTTTTTTAAAGAATATTGAACAATTACTAAAATAAATGAAATTTGCATACAGTTGTAAAACTGGCTAAGGAGATTGGTTTTTCAATCTTAGTAATTTCAAATATGAAGTCTGTTTGTTGATATTGATTATATTATATATATATATATATATTTTATGTCATATCAGGTGGAAAGGACTGATGACTAGATTTTTACCCGCTGAATCCAAATTAAAAATAAAAATTACAATATATGTTCTTATTTAATTAAAGTCCACAAAAAAATATAGCATAGAACATAAAAACCAATATAAAACAAGTAAGTCGCGTAAGCTCGACTAGAAGATACCCTCAACCCTTGACCATACAAACGGAAAGACGGTCGGGCATACATACACATATGGCTGTGTAATTCTGTACCAATGCTTGATGGTTTCATATCTCCGGTGTTTCTTAACCGATGTTAATAGAAATTTCACAGATGTTCAGTAATTTGTTAATAATTTCAATACCAATTTTTAAGTTTTTGAAATGTAAGATTTTTTTGTTATAGATTCCTTGTGTATACCCTAACCGGAAATTTGAAACAAACTTGCTATGCCTAGGAATTAGGAGAGCTCATATCCAAAATCTGGAGTCTGTAGCTTTTGTAAATCCTGAGATGAACGCGTTAATACATACAGACGGACGGACAGACAGACGGACATGGCTATATCGACTCGGCAGTTTTCTGTAACAGTACTGTACTGTTAACAGCCAAATATCGACACAAATATATAGTACTTTTATCATGTTCATCGGCTATCGATCATCTGAAAATGTGACCAACGAACTAGGAATATGGATCAAGATTCCCATTGCGCAGACAATAATCAATGGAATTGACATGCTGAATATTATAAACACTTGATATATTAAACACTTGAATATTGGATATGATGGTTTGATATTGCTGATTTTGACAAATCACCATGAAATGATAGAAAGATAGTATCTCAATTTTTGAGCTATAGACCAGAATATAGCTAAAAAATTGAGATACTAGTTAGACCAGAATATACCTCAAAAATTGAGATACTAGTTTCTAAAAACCAATGTATGTACATATGTATGTATGTACATATGTATGTATGTACATACATATGTATGTACATATGTATGTCCATCTAATCGACTCAGCTTGCAATGATTATTAAGAATATACACGTTTGTATATAATTTATGGAATCAGTTAAATGGCAATAATCAATTTAAAATTTTTGTGCAAAACTTAGATAAATTATTTTCGCTTTTCTGTTTAAAAAAAGTTGTTATGCTAAAAATTAAAAACATAAGCAAATGAAAATGCAAATCTTTGCGGTAAATGGCTATTTGAAGATCATCATTAAAAATTTTTTTCTAATGTGATGCGCAGTATAAACAGCAAAGCAACTTATTGCGAAGTTTTGCTTATTGAACATTGACAATGAATTTTGCACAGATTGTGGTTACGAGTAGTAAGCATGCGTGGAGCAAGACAAATAGAAAATTGTTATTGTTTTTTTATTATTATTTCTTTCATTATCATTGTGTGATTGTGCATCGAGTTGTGTGTTTGTGTACGCATATGTACATACATACATATGTATTTGTGTGCAAACAGAAATTGAAATTGAATTAGGTGAAATTGTATTGGAAATTGGCTACAACTGTTAAGGCAATCATAAACCAGAGCGCAGCCATCATCGACCTTATTAAATGCCAAATGGCAGAAAAGCATATTGTCATATTGTCAACTTACCCAAGTTCTCCACAGATGCATTGATATCTCTTATGGTGCGTGAGTACCGCGTGGAGGTTCGCGATGAGCCCGGTGGCTTGGACAATGTGGAGCCATCAGGTCCGGGCGACTGGATTGTTTGGCTCTTGTGACGCCTTATTGTTGGCAGGCGGGCCACAAAAGATGTGTTGTGCTTAAAACTGGATGAAGCCCGTCTATTAAAAACAAAAGAAAAGCATTGTGGCAGAGTAAAGAGAGTGGAGGAATTTCATAAACAGGATTAAGTTAAGAGTTGTACATAAAGCTAGAAGATAGTTGCAACTGTGTGTATTTATGTGTAAGTGGGTGTGAGTGTAAAAAAAGGAAAGTATGTACTTATGTACATGTATGTATTTGGTACAGAGCTAAAATTGTGCTTTAATCGGGGACAAATATCTTGTGGCTGCTACGTGACAAGCTTCATTAAATAAATTAAATTTTTTTTCAATTGGAAAATTGTGATATTAAATATAAAAATTTAGCTTAAGCTCAGGTGATTACTTAAAAATTATTTTCTCTCGTTATTTTATTAGTTCTTTATACTTTTTTTATATATTAATACTGAAGGTCAAGAGTATATTAAAGCATAAGAGTTTTGTGCCACGTGTATCTTTCACGGTTTTTAAGCTGGATTTACCAAATGTGGTCCCCCAAAAATTTGCCTCAAAACCAGCCAACCGTGTTTCAAGATGGGAACAGTTTTTGATCTTAAGTCACAAAATTTGTCAGAAGAGTAACTGGTGGCATCCCCAAAAGATTAGCTTAAAATTCCGCCTCTGCACTGTCATTTAAAGCGGGTGGGACTGTATCTCATAGCTGGTCAGATTTTTAAGATTTACATTGAATTCGATGAAACGCCCACCCCTTAAAAAAAGGAAATCTTTTCTCTTGATGAACTCAAACAAGTGACCCAACGATCCTAAGCACTGTCTTGAGAACGCGCGGATCTAACCATAACGCAACCCAGCTACCGGTCAACCGACCGAGGCGCAAACCGATTGGCGTACGGCTACGAAGATTTCGAATGTAGACAGCCAGATGACACAAAACTAATTTCATTAAAGATCAAGTAGGAGTGGCAATATAGGATTAAGCATAAGAGTTGTGGATAGATGAAATTGAAGACGGCGTTTAAATATTTGCGACAAATGTGCGCATAAAGTTTATAGTAGACATTGTAAATAAAAGAGAGATAGTGAGTAATATAAAATAGGGAACAAAAAGCATTTAAATTGGTTGATTGAACTCACATGTTTATTAAAGTACACATTTTATGCATTTATGTGTGTTTGAATTATTTTAAAAATAATATATTTTTTTTTATCACACAGCAGCAGCATAATGAAAATCAATTGGTATCACATTGATTAATTTACTTATGTATTACATTGTTGCGAATATGAATTAGAAAACCGCAAAACAGAATTAAACATTGGTTATTGTTTTACAATATACATTTTATTTTGTTAACGGTTTTAAATGGTTTTTCAAATATTTTTTTGAAAATAGCAAACGAGTGGATTCGATTAAAGGCATATGAAAGATATATTGTACGTAGACAGAGATAGTCAGATAGAGTGCGATGAATAAAAGCTGCGAATTTTAAAATCGATGTATGTGTTAAAGGCTTTCTTTTAATGTAACAAATGTACTCAGAGGATATTATGCACTTTTTGATTATGGCTTGGTGCTTGATAAGCAAAATACCCTATGATAAACAAAACATAAATAGCATTTGACATAATTTGATTACTTTTTTTATTTGTTGTGTTATAAGTAATTTTTTTTGTTTTTTTACTTTTACCTATATTCGGATATGTTTTTTAATAATCGCTCCCAGTTTTCAGAACTGAAAAGTTGATGTAAAAATTATTATGAAAGAAAATGAAAGACATTCGTAAAATATGTTTTACAAATTAGGTACGCTGGAACTGAAATTGAAAATCAAGACACCAACAGGATATTTCGTCGTTAGTGGATTTGTGTTCGGATTTCTTGTAGCTTGGCTTATGTGGATAAATTATAAAATTTATTTATTTAATGGCACATTTGTACGTACAACTACTAATCATGCGTTGCACTTTGCCATTGTCCAGAATAAAGGTTTTTGTAGCTACTCTTTGAAAGAAAAAACGGTCTGCAGTTCGCACCGCTCTTTGTCAAATGTCTATGATTGTGTTTTAGTATAGATTTTGTAGATTCTGAATAAAGTGGCTGTAAGTAAATCTGTTAATTTCTGGACTGCATGAAATATAACCCTAATAACCAGCTTAAACGTTAGAAAAAATACAATTTAAGCACATATTTATATATATATATAAATATATATAGGGTCTTTCAATAAGGTATTAACTTAATTTTTTTTTATTTGAAAGGCCCATGTATGTCATTAATTATGAAATATGACATCATTCAGCCGACTGTGAAGGGCCACCACGTCTACCGTAAAACGGGCGCAATGCGCAGCGTTTGTGTTAACGAACACCCATTTTGATAATAAAGTTTTATCAATTGTACGTGCTGTTAAATCGTGTAACTTTCCATGATGATTTGGCATGAGCAACTTACTAATAAAAAAAAATATTGAACAGATGTAGCTAAAACAAAATGGCCGCCACGTGCCGTCAAAATCTACCCGCGCCATTTGAAACACCCTGTATAAGTAAAATTTTTTTTAATAGATATATTGATAAATTAAATTTTGAAATGTTTGCAAATATTAAATGATTAGAAAAAATTTCAAAAGTAAATAAATACACAAACATATATGCAAAATAAATAATAAAATATATAAACAAGTTTTGGGGATTAAGCTCCTAAAACATTAAACATTAAAATAAGATACTAAAATAAATGTTTTAAAGCAAAATCAATATATATATGTATACGTATTTATTTTTTTCAATTGAGGTATTTATATATTTATTAAAACTGAATGTTGTTTCATTATATCTCTATGACTGCAATTGATTTAGCTATTATTGCGACACTTGGACATTGATTTTCCGCTGCTAGTCCCATTATAAATGTCGTATATATATACACATATATACAGTTGCGTAAATCATAAGAGCACAACAGAGCTACTATTTCTTAGTGGCCAAAAATACAAATAGCAAGTTGTGCAATTTATTCAATGTACTAATCACTAATGCATTATTTGTAAGCCTACCTTTATAAACACATATGTTTAATATATTTTACTTTTTGTTAATATTACTTTAATCGTTCACAAGTAAATAACCAAAATATGTATATAGAAATTGGTCGTAAAATAAACAGTAGAATTAAATAAAAGGACATAATCAGCAACGATGATTATTTTTTTTAAAATCAATAATTTAGGTTAGTTAGTGTATTTTGACAATATTTGTTAGCCAAATGTAGTTTTGCGCAAGAAGTTGAGGTCTTTTCAGGACTGCAATAACCCAACGATGTAGAGTTGAAAAAGGAAGAAATAATTTGGTAAGTGTATTTTAATTTTATGTTGGAATGTGTAAAGAAGACATATCCAGCCTTTAAAGTATATATATTCTTGATCAGCATCGCGAGCTAAGTCGGTCGATTCGTCTAGTCTATCAGTTTTTTTTATCAATCGAGCTGAAAATCAAGGTCAATGTCTTCTTTTTGTGGCAATTAGATTATTTGGAAAAATCATCCAGATCGGATAATTATATTAAAATAGCTGCTTTACAAATTCAAGGTCACTTATAATATTTTATTACGGATTTTAACACTTTTTTTGAGTAAACTCGCTTACCTTCATCCTTTGATATTTTTGGTGTTTCTCAACTGATTTTTAATAAAAACAAATTTTTTTAACCCTAAAATTTCAAGTTTTATTACTAACTATTCCATGTGTGTATCCTAAGCCGGAAAATTATTTAAACAAACTTGTACTGACTAGGGGCTTAGAAGAGATTATATCCAATATAGATTCTGGCTCTGTTTATGCTGATCAAGAATAATTATACATTATGGGGTCGCACAAGGCTATTTTACCCTTTTAACCTATTATCAACAAAAACATATACTATATGTTAAGTGAAAACTCTAATCATAAAAAAAATATTCACCTGAAAAAATTACAAAACCTGATATTTGTTTTTTTGGCACTAGTTCGCAACTGTATGAACATATGTAAATATCTATTTTTTGTTTATATATGTATGTGTGGGGCATTTGTTTGCCCAAGAAGTTTGGCTACTTACGATGCGGGCGGACTCGGCAGCGCCACCTGATGTATCTTCCAGGTGGCTATAGAAACGGAATGCTCATCGGCCGCATAGCAGCGCCAGACGGCCTGAATGAGCGTCGCCGCCGGCTGGCGACGCCGTATCATGTGCTTCTGGCGCTGCTGCTGCTGCACCTTCAACGCAAAGCCGCTGCCCAAAATGCCCTGCAAAAGGAAGGTTCAAATGTGTGATGCGGTATCCGCAAACAAGACACACTTACCGCAGGTAGCGCAAAAAACGAAATACCCAAAAGAGCACAGCAAGAGGCAATCAATTTTCCCTGCCACGTGATGGGCACCATATCGCCATAGCCAACGGTGCAAAGTGTTATCTGTTATGAAAATAATAAATAAATAAATTATTAGGTAAAATATAAAATGATCATTGCTGGTTTATAACATACCACTCCCCACCACAGGGCTTGGGCGAAATTGCTGAACTTATCGTTAACGTCCTTCTCCCACATATAAACAAGGAATGATGCAAAGATGAGACCTAAAAATCCAATGTACATGGTTGTGATAAGCTCCTATCACAAAAATAAACAAATGCGAATTACAAATGGAGTTTCATCTTATTTTTACATATCAGTATTTCCAACCTGCCTGTGTGCGTATACAACCGAACCGAGCAGTTTCCAGGTACCACCGCGACGATCCATGCGCACCATGCGCAGTATCTGAAAGAATCTTAAACCACGCAATGCGCTCGTCGCAAACACCTGACCAGAGGTGCCCATGCCTAATACTACAATTGAGGCTAAAATTGTGATAATATCTACACATAGACAAGCATTGCACAACGTATTATATATTATGAGCTCTTCATATTATGTATTCGTTACCTATAATACAGAATGGTTGCTTTATAAACTTTAGTCGACCTAGCGTGCCTTGGTATCTCGAGCGGCAGCCCGATGACCAAAGCCTCGCCCCAAACTCCATGGTGAACCAGATGACAACTATGATTTCCATCCGAAACAATATATATACAGCATCCTCCTCATATTCCTTGATGGTAGAAAACACGCTCAATGCAAGACATGTAAACACCATCAGAAAACTAAAATAAATATATATATAAATAATATAAATATATTTTTTCAAAATATATTTAGAAAAAAGTAATTTTTTTTTTTTGTATATATTATTTTTTTTTTTTTATCTGGTGTTTAACCTTTTAATAAAAAATTACAATTTAGCTAAAATATAATATTAAAATCAAAACCTGTTCATTTTCCAACCTGAATCTTTTTTGCTTTACAATATTACTTATTGCATACGGTGTACAATGCCTCACGGCTTATTTAAGCAGTGTCGAGCCTGTCACTAACTTATTACACATTATTTTTCTAAAATTTCATGACCGATGGTAATAGCTGTTTTTAGCAAAAACATTCAAATATTAATGCAAAAAGTAGAGTATGATAAGACCGATTGGCGCTTAAACATTCTTCCCAGTTTTAACTTTATAACATTTTAGATTTTTTTCTCGAGACTGTTTAAAATGAGCTGTGAGGCACTGCATGTTTGTCAAGAGCGCAATGGCTGTAGTATCTGCTAAATTACTACGAGGTCTAGGTTTCGAATCCAACCACAGATAAGTAAAATCTAATGCATTTTTATTAATAATGACTATCGCCGCATATATACATATATACTGAGACTTGGCCAATTCAATCCTCATTTTAAATTGTTTGAAATTCAAGATCGACGCGTTCATACATACAGACGGACGGACGGACGGACAGACAGACGGACATGGCTAAATCGACTCGGCTGTTGATGGTAATCAATAATATTTATACTTTATGGGGTCTCCCTGTTACATACATTTGCACAAAACCATTATACCCTTTTTTACCCATTTCATGGATTAAGGGTATAAATATACATAGAAAAATACCTTGAAATTTTTTTTTAGTTTCAGACTTTAACTCATTATTTAAAAAAAAACTGCTCACGTGAGATAATTTTAAAATTACCCCTCTAAAATGAAATAAAATGTAAAACCCAAAAAAGTTTAAGTTAAAGTTCAAGTCCTGGGTTTCAGTATACTTACACCATTACATGATAAAAAATGGCATGTAGGCCACGCGGTCGCTCCAGAAAATTGTATAACCGACTTTGCATCCGTCGGTAGCGTGCATCGCGGCGATGTGTGCCGCGATTATAATTTAGCGGCTTTCCTAGGAGTGACATTCGCGGTTGCCGATTTTGCGATTTATTTGGTCCCACCGGTCTACATTTCCTATAAAAAGCACAAGAATAAAACACTTATTAAAACAAGATAAAATCAAGTTGAAATAGTTCCTGCGCGTACCGCTTGAAACCCCTAATATCATAGAAAGCATAAACATCGTTTTCAGGATCCATGCCTTTATCATTAATTCACACGTAACAAGTTACTTAGACTTTATAACAAGAACAAACAAAACTACAAACTAAACCGATAATAGATTCCACAAATAAGTATAATACTATTTTGGCGACGTGTATCACGTTTGGCGTTCAGTTGACAACTCGAGCGTCTGTTAAGCGATTCGAGCGTTTAAACTTCCCCAGCCACAGACTTTCCAAAAACCTCACTGTGTATATATATGTATATTACATATTGTATACATACATATGTACATTACCTGTTGTGTTTTTTTTCTTTCTACACACCTTGCATTTTTATGATTGCCTACGTTAACATTCATTTAATTTTATTTATAAATTCGCATATTATTTTATTTTATTGCACCTGGAGGGAAACGTCATAAAACTTAGCGACGATTTTATTTTCGTAACTTGTTTTAATCGTACATCTTAGTTCCGTTTTAAAATTGTTTTTGAAAGAACGTATCATCATGTAGGTGTTTAGCTAGCTTCTTAGTTATTTCATGATCTCTCTGAGGCTATTGTTTTTTTCATATGGTTTATGAACATAAAACATCATTAAGTTCTACCCTCATAGCAAATAAATGGTGCAAATATGGGTGAGTTTTGATTTTTTTTGGGCTTGCGGTTTTTAATTGAAAAATTACGTTGAGCCAGGGAAAATTCTTTGCTGATATACAGATAATAAACAGTTACAGCAATGAGCTTTAATATTGTCTTTTGAGTTGATAATAAATTCATATTATTTGAAATTCTAGCAAAAAGGAAAAGGCTTCCACTACATTGACCTAGAATTAAGAGAATTAGTTTGCATGTCAAATGATATGCCAGGCAGTTCAACTGTCATTTCTCATTGTCGGGGGGAACATATTAAATAAATAATAAAATTATTTCATTATTAGAGCAATATAGCAATACAATACAAAAATATGAAATATCTGAATTTTTTCCGTATTTTCGTTTCATATATTTTTTCGATTTTATTCTTTTTATAACTTGGGCACATAAAATGGGTTAAATGAGTATAATGGTTTTCTGTACAAGTAGGGAGCCAACATAAATGAGAGATCCAGATTTTCTATACAATCTCTTCTAAACAAGGTGCAGAAATAGATTATTTTAAATTTTCGATAACTTTTCTGCTCTCGATATATACATATAATCTATAACACCAAAATCTTAGAATTGAAAATATCAGAAAATAGAAAACCGGTCGGGTCATTTTAACTTTGAATTGGATTTTATTTCTCTATTTTCTGACTGTCGTAAATTACTTATAAAAAGTTGCTAATTGTGAGTGGGATATATTATACGAATATGTATAAATGTACATAAATTTAAAAACGATATACAGCTATATGCAGCGTTCACCTTAAACCATATTAGCAAAACATCTTCCCATTCTTAGAACGTTGTGAGTTCTTGACAGTTACAGCGTGTGTCACAATTCGTGATATAGATAGTGTATCTAATCTGTGATAAAATAAGTCCATAAATATAGCGACAGAAATTTCCTGTTGTTCAATATTTGCATTCAAAAAGCGTAAAATAGATTGTTTGAAATGTAATAATTGAGCCTTTATTAATTTTTTTAATGCGATAGTATGTAGTTTTTAGTTTTTGTGTTTGAACGTTTTGGCAATTTAAATGTATATACAGAGTAATTGGTACAGGGGGCAAATAATGTAAGAAATGTTTGTATATAACGAAATAATTCTTTGTATTAAATTTATACATATATGTGTTATGGAATCCGTTGTATCCGTAATTTAGCATAATACAAGATCACATGTTGTTGTTATTGTTGTTGTTTTATCCCATCCAATTGAAGTGTTCATTTCTTGGCATCGATGATGATCTCATCGCCGGACTGGATATTGTAGCTGTAGAGCTGTTTGTTTGGATACCGCATTTCCTCTGGCCCAAACTCTTTGTAATCCTGATCCAGATAGTAAAGACGCATTTTACTTGGTGCCAAATTGATGAGCTTCTCTAGCTTCAATTTAAGATCGCTAACACTTAAATAGATATCCACAAAACGACTCTCGCTTATATCCTTGTAGGTGAAGAGAACCTTAACGCGTTTTTCCGGCTTCAGATTGACATTGACCAACGGATCGAGTTGACCATGAACTTCCAATAGTTCCGCATAGCGTGCTGGACGCTCCGACTCCGGCTTGTCCATATAGTAACGCACAAAGGCACGCTCGGCATCGACACGCTCATCCACGCTGATCTTACCGCCACCATTTAACATGGTCACATTGGGCAGTCGTGCAATCAGCAATTGGCGTCGCTCATGCTCCGTACACTCCAGTGTCTCCCACAGAGGCCAATGCTTGACGCGCAGATTCTGTAGCTGGGCATATTTGGACAATTTATCGATGTCCGTCCAGCTGTTGAGGTGAGCACAACTCAAATTGAGAAGCTTAAGACAGGAGAAATATTTGTGGCATTCACTAGCGCTGGTCGAATCCAGTTCGGTGCCAGCCTGCAACGATTTTATTGGACATTCGGCCAGGACGAGCGCTTCCAAGCTTGGAAAGAGTCGACCCAGACGACATATTTCCTGCCAATGCTCAATAGGATTACCAGTAAAGTGAAGTGTCTTCAATGACGAATGGGAACGTGTTAATTTGCGTCTAGTCTGGCACAAATTACAACTAGATTCTGATTCTGTTTGTGCTTCGGCATCCTTTTCTGTCCTCTCATTCGTTTGTGGAACGCATTGGTATGTATTGCTTCTCGTCTCCAGTGCATCTTCGGAAGCATCTAGTAGCACGGCAGTGTAGTTGTTCAGGCTTAAGTGAAGCTCCTGTAGAACGGGTAAATTTTGTAGCAGAGCATCCACACATATCCAATCCAGGTATGTGCCATTGAGCACCAGACTCTTGAGATTTACAGTTGGTGCTGCAAGTAACGCACTAGGTGGCGCCAACATCAATTGGTTTTTGCTTAAATTCAGGAACTCAATGCGTGGCATGTGCTTCAATATGTTGAAAACTTCGTGCCAATCCTGCAGTTTATTTTGCGCCAAATCAAGTTCACGCACACGTTGGCATTTATCACGTATACTATCAAAGTCACCGGCGCTATCGATGTCACAGTCATTGAGCACAAGGAGTGCAGGTACACTGGTCAGGGGTGAGAGGCGGGGTATGAATATGGAGAACGCCATGCGACCGCCGCATTTGGTTACCGTAAAATCATTGGGTAGATCTGACCGTTTGTGCAGGTCCGGTTGATTGGCATTCTCAAAATTGCATTTAGTGAAATATTTGCGCTCCAGCGCCTCCAGCAGTGAGGGCATCTTCTACACGGAATTATGTAAAATTTTCACTTTTCTCTTATTTTTTTATGCCGTTTGAACGCACGCTTTTTCGTTGTGTCGTTTTGAGATGTTGCCTGAAGCTTTCTGATCTCTGTTGTGTACTGTTGTTGTTGTTCTTCTTCTTCCGTCGTAATGGTGTTGTCTTTGTTACAGTTATAGTTTAAACGTGTTGTTCTTTTTAGTGCTGTTGTTGCTACAATTACTATTGATTTTTGTAGAACTTAAATTTCGTTTTGTATTGAAATTGTTGTTGTTGGGTGATGCAACTTTTTGTGCTTATTATTTTGTTTTTGCGCAGTTCTTATTGCACTCGTCGACGATTTAAACAAATTACTGCGCACGCTGTGGTTTTGTTGTCTTGTTTGCTTTTGCTGCTAGTGTTGTTGTTGTAAATGCGCACCAATTTAACACTAAATTGTTGTTGCCGAAACAAAAAAAAAAACCCTCACACAATAAGGTCGTGTGTCTGTGCGTGTAGGGGCCACTTGTTAGTCAAACCACTGCCCCTTTTCCTATCTCCTTCTCTCTTTATGACGTTTGTTAATAAATGGAGTTTACTACGACAAAAAAGCCAGACCAAAGCTGAGTAACTCTTTGTTGTCTTAGCTGCTTCTCCAGCTGTTTGTATTGATTTTGTTGACGTCTGTCCGTCCGCTCACAACGCCACCAAACGCTCAACTAAACCACAATACAAGAACGAACTCGCCTTCGTGTTGTATGTATTCTTCTGGGCCCGTTTTGCCAGTTGTGCTGCTCGCTGTGTGCTTTTTTTTGTATGTTGGTCGCCTTCATGTACACAGGGGCGGATTGGAGGTAAGCTTTTTACTTTCTTTTCGTTCGAGTTAAATAATTTTAATAGACATATCCGAGATAAAACTATGCAATAAGTTCTCATCTTATACACTATTAAGAGCATTTACTCATTAGCGTTAGAAGCGCCTCAATAGCTCCACTCAGATAAGAACTTATTCCAAAAAAAATTTTGCCGCTAAACAGAGCACACAATATTTTACTTAGTTTGATATCAAACGGGTTGCTAAGATTTTTTTTTTTTTTTTGTTTAGCCATACAATTGGGCGCTTCCACGGGCCCAGTGTAAATGTACATAAATGCTTGACAGCGACCTTGCGAAGTAAATAAATACACAAAATGCTCAATTACGAAATTGTTTAGCTATTGCAAATATAAATATTGCTGTGCTATTTTCTTTTTATTTCTTTTATGAAGCCTAAAATAGATTAATGAAACATAGAACTAAAATAGACTTTAGCAAAAACACATTTTTAATGACCTTGCGCTTTGCGGACCTAGCGGTCGTAGCATAGGCATACAAGTTGGGCGAACTGTGCGTAGCCAAATGCGCTACCGTTTATAGTTGTCTAGAAAACCAGTCAACGGTCATGACACAGTGAGTACGCGTTAATAGATACCTTCCCCAAATATACATATGTAGTAATTTTTGTATTATGATTGGCTGCAGTAAAAGGCAGTATAAAGCATGATTGCAATTTTAAAACTATTGTTTTATATCCAAAACCTTTGAATATGTCACATTCTTGTAATGTGCGCAGTTGTTGTCGTAACAACTCAATGAGGTTCACTTTGCTCACAGCTTGAAAGGTCCGCAATATACAAGCTAGTTTTGAATGTGTTTGTCGTTCGGAGGCGGGGTTGGAACAATAAGAGAGCGAAAAAGCTTATTGAGCAAATCAATTTACAAGCTCTCGCACTCAGCTGTGCTTAGTTGTTGTACAAGAACACAAACATATGCTTGTTGTTTTTAAGCTTATACCAAACTGCTCCGCATAGTAAGAGCTTTTGACGTTTAGCTGATTGTGTTTTTACATTGCATGCGTAAGCTTTTCGCTCTTACTCTTACATTTCATGTGTACAATAAAGCACCACACCAATGCATATGAAACGGAGACTGTCAAGCTTAACAATGGTGAACAAAACAACATAAATGTTAAAACATAGGTTGCGCCTTTACGCGCAACAAATTTGTCATTTCCTGCGCATATTTGCCAATGACGTCACTTTCGCCATGGTCCTATTGAGTAAGCTCGACTTGAAGATGCCCATAACCCTTGACCATACAGACGGACAGACAGACATACAAATCCCTGCACTATTGTACCAATGCTTAATGATTTCATATTTCAACCGATTTTAATAAAGATTTTACAGATAGTCATTGTTTTGAAAATGTTTTCAATCCAATCGACTCGGATGTTGATGCTGATCAAGAATATATATACTTGGGACCGGAGATGCTTCCTTCTGTCTGTTACACACTTTTGCACAAAACCATTATACCCGCTTTTTACCTGTAAAAAACGTTGCTTGTTGTTGGTACTTTAAAATTCGCAGCTGTACATGGAAAATCTATAATTATCCGCGAATGTCGCAACACTTTGTGAATTGTACTAAAATGCGATTTTGTTAAGGTTTGACCGGCATTTGTTTTGTGAGAAGTAGAGAAGAAACTGCAAATAAGTCATTTGTCAATAGAATTTAAGCAAGCAGCTCAAGCCCAATTCTTAAACCGCTCATAAATTATTCATACTTCGTAATGTTATTGATAGATTGGGTGGGCGTTCATTTTTTTTTAGAAATACTTTAATGTGGTCTAGAAAACATTGTGCAATTAAATACTTTGCTGAATATATAATGAACGCAATTTTATGCCAAATTTGTGTTTATAAATTAATCTGTATTTGCTTACATTAATACATACGTAAATACATATTTATATCAATGCAATAAAGCACAAATCCGTTTAAGAATGTGAACAAATCAATTGCGTCAATATAAGCTCCTAGGTTATTGTTGTTGCTGCTTTTGTCGTAAAGTTCTACAAATTTTTGTTCTGTAAAATGAAAACTTTTGCTATTTGTACCCGTCAGCCTTTAACGACTTTAATGGAACAGCACAACGTAAATGGCACTATGTAAACAATGCAGCTATATACATATATATACATATGTACGTACTAAATAAAAAGCATTTTCCTGTCTCAAACAATTTTCTTCTCGCTGGCATTGCAAGGCGTTTGTTATATATACAGACAGTGGCGAACATAATAATAGAACCGCCAGTTCTTTTTTCTTACTAGCCAATAAATAAACATAAAATTAAAAAAATTATTTGAAGTATAGCTTTTATAATGGTTAGAGTTTGCAAAACAACAAGAAAGAACAACTATGAAGTCTCAAATTGAGCTGATATATATATATATATATATATATATATATATATATATACATTAGCATATAATAGTTTGAATATGGTAGCGGGGAAGAGCCAAAGCTAATGTGGTTGCCTTCTCCTTTATCTTGCTGCAGCTGAACAAGTGGTTTACATTGCGTATGAGTAATTCCATGTTATGTTTATTATGCCAGGCTTTTTTATACCCTTAACCCATGAAATGGGGAAAAAAATGGTATAATGTTTTTGTGCAAATTTATGTAACAGGCAGAAGGAAGCTTCTCCGACCCCATAAAGTATATATATTCTTGATCAGCATCAACAGCCGAGTCGATTTAGCCGATTTATTTAGTCGATCTCAGGAACTACAAAAGCTAGAGACTCCAGTTTTTGGATATGAGCTCTCCTAATCCCTAGGCATAGCAAGTTTGTTTCAAATTTTCGGTAACTTTTCAGGTTTACGATATAAACATGTAATCGATAACAAAAAATTCTTGAATTTCAAAAAATGAAAATGAGGATTGAAACTATATATCACAATATATGTTTTGTCTTCGTTTTTTGTACATTTTAATAAGTAAATTGACAAATTGCAAAAATTACAATAACTGTGCATTCTGGCTGGCTGACTGACTGATTGATTTATGAATGGATAAACAAACTGTCCAGAATAAAGTGCGACTGTCGTTGACAGCTTCCATTAGATGTATTTACACGTGACCCTATAAAAATGTTTTCAACTTAAATGGCACTACCCTAGACAATTGTACAAATATTAAGGTAACTAAAAATGTTTGCCAAGTAAAAAGTATTTTATGAAGTGCGTCACAATAAATATGCAACACTCTGTTGAGTGTCCCTAGATCACCATTAATTTGATGTTTGACGTTTCGTAACTAAAATTAAATAATAATAATAATTAAAAAAGCGGTAGGACCGACCCTATATTCCTGTTGACCAATATTTTTAAAATACCTTTACACACATTTTTATGCAAAACAAACAATTAAAGTCTGCTATCCTGAACACTTTGCGTACAGTTATAGATTCATTCATATTGGAAATTAAATTATTTGCCAGCAGCAGATTGCAGTTACTCATATGAAAGCCGGTTTTTGGCCTAGATGCGCCAAAAGGAACAAAGCATATAATGAATAGGTAGGTGGCACGATGTAACGGCATGTCAATCGTGCGCATTCACACATCCATGAACTGTATGCATTTTTGGGCCATGTTTAATCAAACTAAAATACCTGGCAAGCTATAGCTTTTTTCTATTCTTACTTCTGCAGGCCGTGCTCGCTTTAGGGCACACTGTACACACAGTGTGTGTTTGTCTACACTTATCTTTGATTTTGAAATCTGTTATTAAAGCACACTTGGACACAACATACAAGAATTGAATCTAAAATATCTTGATTAAACATATATCGCTTCGTTCAATACTCGAGGCGCTTAGGGTTTAGTTTTAAGTTGCTTTCACTCAAAATGATTGCTTACTGAAAACATTGTTAAACTTTCAGTATGTTATTTGCTTTGCTAAAGTTATGCTAAGACTTGCTAACTCCTCTTTATAGTATATAAGAAATCTACATTAAATAATAGTTGTATTTATTCGCATGCATTGTATTTGCTTTGCAAAGATTCAAAGATTCATGATAAGATAATCTAAATAGGCAAACAAAAATTGCTCAAGTTAAGCACGCTATAGAGTTTATTTGTATACATATATATGTATGTATTTTTTTCCGGTGATGATTTTAACGCCTACAATGCGAGTACATATAAATGTAGATTAATTTTATACCCTGAACTCATGAAAAAGTGGTATAATGGTTTTGTGCAAATCTCCGACCTTAGAAAGCATAAATATTCTTAATAAGCAGGCAAAGCGATTTAGCCTTGTTCATCTTTCACTCCGTCCGTATTTACGACCTTCAGATTTTGACACAAGCTTGTTTCAAATTATCAAGATCCTAAATGTGATTAGTTAATAATATTGGTTTAGACACACCGGAGATATATAAAAGATTTAAGCTTACACATCAAGTACTGGTACATTATTGCTGGCGTCACCGTTCGTGTCTAGGATTCAAGGTAACTCCTAGTCGAGCCTACTTGACAAGAGCCCTTTTACGTGTTTTCATTCTTATTGCTCGTTGTGACGTTTTATGGCACACATTTTCCATTTGGTGGCAGGCTGTTAGCGGCTGGGGGTCTAATGTTGTCGTGCCAGAAAGTTATCAATGCCGCTTCAATGAATCACTTGAAGTGCGCAAATTTTCTTGCCTAATCATTTTTGTTCGCCAATCGAAAAGTGCTGAACTTTGAAACGTTTGAGAATTTTGGTCTAATTTACATATATTTAGCGCCCGTTTCTGGTGTTGAGCAATTTGTCTGTTGAAATTATAAGGATCTCAGATCGGTCATTTTTGTTGTGGCCTTCATCAATCAAATGTTATTGAGAATGTCATTTGGTGGCACAAAACAATTGCATATTCATTTTAATTTTTTTGAACAGCTGTCATTTAGGGGACACACAAATGGCAAACCTAGTCATGGATAGAAGCTTCGGTCGCAAGTAGTCGCTCATTGCTTGGCCGTGACAATAAAACTGACCTAATGTCTGAATTAGGTCCACGTAAGATTTAATTAAATTCTGTAAATATTGATTTTAAAATTTCTTTTCAATCATTTTAATTGATTGTCATTTAGGTTATGACTTTATTTATAGCTCTGTTTACTAGTACAATTCTATATTCAATATCATATTAACAACTTTTTTAGATACAATTTCGATAGAAGAATCAATGTAAGGTTATCGAAAACAGGACCTGGGTGTGTATACTCTCTGAGGTCTGCAATATAAACATATACATATGTATATGTAACACGTACATTGAACACGCAAACATTATATTGAGTTACGTTGTTCGCTCTGCACGGGGCGTATACGCAATAGCAACAACTTTACGTTAAGTACACGCACTTGTAAGTAATATATTAATACACATTTATTACGTTCTTCATAAATTGTGCTCTATATATGTATATGTACAGTAGTTTGTTCAACCTGATAGACAAACACTGCTTAGCATTTTTAACTGTGGTTTTCTGTAGTTTTTTGAGAATCCTCTGGTAAGAAGTGTGTAAAATTCGCGAAAACTATGTGAGAGCTCAAACAAAAGTTTATACAAACTATTGAAAAATTCGAACTTACAAAACACAATTACTTTCACCAAATATTATAGGGCTTTTAAGAACTCTTTCTTATATATATAAAGTAAACACAAGCCCCCAATTTAAACCTTTGTTGCTCTGTGCTACTGGTCCACATATAATTTTGATTCATTTATATTTTCATCTTGACCTCGATTAACTTAGGTTAGTCATTTAAGGCAGGGCAATAAATTGACTGCAGTATTTTTAAAAATTCTGTTTTGGTAAATTGTTACAAAATAAATTATTCTGGTTACCCTTTAGTTAAAAACGTTTAACAATGAAATTGAAATCACTTTAGAATCGCGCAAAGCTCTTGCAAGAACAACAAGTAAGAAGGCTCTAGTCGAGTAAGCTCGACTAGAAGATACCCTTAATCCTTGACTATACATACAGACGGACATGGCTAAATCGACTCCGCTGTTGATGCTGATTAAGAAAATACATACTTTATGGGGTCGGAGAAGCTTCCTTCTGGCTGTTACATACTTTTGCAACAAACTATTATACCCTTTTTTACCCATTTCATGGGTTAAGGGTATAAAAATGCAAGGTTCATCAGCTTTTGTACATTTGTATATATGCATATTTTTTGTTATGGATTTATAATGCTATAATAAATTATTGCAGAAGAAAATAAATCATAACGAATAAAAATTATATAGACCAACAAAACTGGTAGAGGATAATAATCATATTAAAAAGAAATATCTGTGTTATGTTTAGTGGTCTAATCTCAAAAATTTTTCTGTTCGTTGACCACACTTGCATGTCGTTTCTTAGTTTTTTTTCATTTGTTTGCTGTTGTTTTTAGTTTCTTGTTTGTGGCACTTGTTCGGGCACGTGAGCGTGTTACAGTTATAAGAATAGTTGTGAAGGCCAATCTGTTATCAATCACCAATATGCAGCAATCTTAGTGTGAAGTTGTCACTCAGGCTTAAGCAAATTCTATTTATGATATGCATACATGTCAAGGGTGCTGGTTAAACAACGCATGATGAGTATCAAATATTGCCTTGGTGGCATGGAACATGTGATAAAAATTAAGTGCTTCTACGACTTTTTAATCCTCTTTACGAACAATCCTTGAACGTGGAACTCGAGAAGCTTTCATAAAACGACGACAAGAAATGACAAATCTTGTGGCGTTCAACTTAATTGCACTGGAAGCTTTTTTCTGTGTGTGTGTGAGTGCGTTTGCATGTGTGGACGCAACGTTGCGTATGAACAACTTTTAAATAATTAACTTACTTCAATGGCACTCATGCTTCTCCGACACCCTCGCTAGTGCACTTTTCCACTCCCTCTTCGCCTACCTTTCCCTTTGATATTTTCTCTTGCCCATTCTCTTGCTTTCTCTGTGTCAACCACCTCATGTGGAACGTTGTAAGAAGTGCGCTGCAAGAACATTGGATATGCATAAATAAAAATGCTACCGCTGCACACACAAAAACCGCCAGACCCACCTTTCCCTTTCTTCTTAGCCTAACGTTACTACACTCTTACATTTTGTAATGTCCTTAATGGAGGCTGCTTGCATGTGTGTGTATCGGATGGTAGTGTCAGCATGTATATAAATTCATTGAACGCATCTATAAACGTTTATTGTTTCCTTTTTGCGTCAGACTATTTCCCAATATCTTCATTTACACTAACCCAGAAAATATGGGTTCAGAGTATAGGTAGGAAACCAAAATATCATCAGCAAGCTTACTTAAATAGCGTTACGCGGTTGCTAAATGTATATAAGGTTGGGTCATTAAAGACTGAAACTCAACTTAAAACGTGGTATTTAAGAGACTTATCCAAACCTTAGAGTGTTAAGCAATCTGAAATAATTTAGATTTTATTGTTACCGATTTCCTTTGTATGTCGGAAATCGAAAGGTTCTCGATATCTGCAATGTTACAGATCGCCCACTTTGAAATTAATTTCGAACTTTAATAAGTTAACTTCAAGCTTTAAGTTACCTTAAAAAAAAAATTGATAACCACAATTCAAATCTGTATACTAATTTCATACTTAAAACTATATTAGTTAAGATACATTTTATTTCGATAATATTGTAATATATATATATATATATATATATATATATATATAAGTTAAGCAATGTTAACTTTACTTCATATATGAAATAGAATTAAGCTGAATAATGTCAATTTTGTTTTATAATATAATAGAAGTATAATTCGACACCCAAAATTTTTTACTGGAGCTAGGTCAGGTGGTCAGCAAAAAGCAAAGACCAACAACCTAAAGTCAGTAAACTCTTGCGACCAGCTGAGGCGGCAAAACGTGACACTACCAAAAGAGTGGCGTAACATAGCCGGCAAACACAGTACATTGGCGTGGCCGCTATGAATAAGAATGCAAGTGCCAGCATTTTTTAGGGTATAAAAGTCTGTCTTATAATAGTCTTTAAGTTAGTCTAAAATAGCATTTGAATAAACCAGGTGTACCATCAACCCATCAATTCGAAGTGTCTTCCTTTTAGTTCTCACAAAATAACAAAGCTTCATAGAAGTTCTAAACAAATAAGTACAATAAACTTATTAATTTATATAAGAAAGACACTAGTGCATATTAAGATTAAGACCAAGTACCTTTAACCCTTGACTTTACACATACGCTCATACCTGCACTACAGAACTAATGTTTGATGATTGAATTTAAGGACTGCAGGATTAAAAATCGATGATAATCGATAGCTCAAAATCGATAAATCTTCATACTTCCCACATCCTTACAGCTAGAGCTTCCATCTGGTATGCAGATAGTTACCAAAGGTCCCCAAAAACTTGGATAAAAATTTTTGAAGCCATTGAAAGCGGAACTCCACATAGTTCACAGTTTTTGGACTAGAATGTCTCAAAAATAGAGTATTCCTCGTCAGTTTTGTCCAACTGCAGCATTTTCATTTGTTTTGTATGCATATGTCTCAAATCCAAACAGTTTTCAAAACAATTTTTGTTGCAAGCCTGTGGTATTGAAAAATAATAATTTATTACAAGGACAAGTTTTTTCAATTGCCACTCAACCTGAGTGGCATATGCAAAAGCTTTTGGTAAACTCTTAATACAAAATGGCAAACTGATGAAACTCAATGATTTAAAGAAATTAAAAAAAATAAATAGAATCGATGTTATTGATATATGGCTTACAATTCTTTCCTTACATATTGCCAATATATGTACATTAGTGCAGAAATATTGCGACTGCAACTGCGAATTTGATCCGTTTGCCATTACGACTGATTGGCCAATCAGTTTTCCAGGTGTTATTTATGGCACGTAAATATTATTAAAACCACTCGGTATTTAATAGATAGATATGTATGTACATATATACAATGTATATATCTCGCAATACGTTGTACTGTATACTGTAGTATGCTGAATTCGGCGACTTGTTTACCCTCTTTGGGTAAAGTTAGTTGGGGTAAATAATTTTCCTTAAATACAATAAAACCATTTAGCTGAAAGCATTGCAAAATTGCAAAGAAATGAAAGCCTCCACAACAAGAGCTATAAAACAACAACAAAAAAGAAAGGAAATGAAATAAAAAAAAACAGTTGATGAGCTTCTGTTCTGTGGGCAATGTTTGTGTCCGGAGTATGGAGTTGGGGGATGTAAATAATAAAAAGCACATTAAATAGCATTTTTTTATTTCGAAACGAAAACGAATCAATTTCCATCTACATGGTCATACAAACCCTGGCCCAAAACCATGTACTATAGCCCAAAAAGTATACTATAGTTGTAGTTACTAGCAGCAACGCCCAACGTCGGGAGTGAATAAAGAATTTAGCTTTGTTAAAAAAAATTTTTAAGATATAAGAAACATTTCCTGCATGTCTTCTTGAAAAAGTTTTTAAATACCTTTCAGCTGTCTAGAAAATTTTTATATTATAAATTGTGAGGAAAATAAATTGCTCATAAATGAAAGTGAATACTGAGTCGATCTCTTGAGCAAAAAGCGTTACTATAGTCCGTTTACTTTATTTCTTTCTCGTATTTTTATACCCTTAACCCATGAATTGGGTAAAAAAAAGGGTATTATGGTTTTGTGCAAATGTATGTAACAGGGAGAAGGAAGCTTCTCCGACCCCATAAAGTATATATATTCTTGATCAGCATCAACAGCCGATTTGATTTAGCCATGTCCGTCTGTCTGTCAGTCTGTCCGTCTGGAACTACAAAAGCTAGAGACTCCAGATTTTGGATATGAGCTCTCCTAATCCCTAGGCATAGCAAGTTTGTATTACACATGCAATCGAGAACAAAAAAATCTTGAATTTCAAAAAATTGAAAATGAGTATTGAAACTATAAACAAAATAATTAACTTTTGTGAAATTTTCATTAAAATCGGTTGAGAAACACCGGAGATATAATCAAACATTGGTACACGTACATATATATGTGTATGTCTATCAAACCGACCGACTGTCCGTATGTATGGTCAAGGGTCTAGAGCCTTCTTACTTGTTGTTTCTCTTTTTGTGTCTGTGTGTGTGTATGTGTATGGTTTTATTTACGTGCAATGCGGACTGAGCCAGTTGTGTTGGTGCTGCTGATTGGTGTTTCTGAATAGAAAGTGGCAGCTGCTACTTGTAACTGACGGCCCCATTTGTATTCGCCTTTCATTTTTATGTCCAATTTTGTATTTGGCGCACGCTACGCCTCAAAGACTGCACTTAAAAATTTGAGAGGCGGTGCAGTAGTTTGATTCACCCTGGAGTAAACTGCCGGAGAAAACACTGCGAGCCTTGACTGTATAAGTCCACTGCTACTGAGATCCCGATCTCCTTAGTTACTACCACAACTTGGCTGACGGCATTGAGGCCTTTATGATTAACAATTTTATTATGACATATCCCTTGTCTCCCTGTTGTGTGTCTTATTTGCAGTACGAGAAAGTCTAACTTAAATAAAGTGTGAAATGTAATCCGGTACCTGCCAAGTGCCATGTTTATTTGCCTGCCAGCAAGCCAGTGAGGCAGCCAGCATTCGGGCTAATGTGCCAATTGAGTTTAATTTGTTGAATGCCTTTTGACATATTTTAAAATTGACTCGTGGCACACTCGACTGCACCAACGAAACAAATGACCTGTGAACAGTGCCTGTTGTTTCCGAGTCCAATAATAAGTACATACACAGATACATTGTACAATGACCGCCCGTACATGTATGTGATTGAAGGTATTTTACACTGAGTTAACTCCCAATCACACTTGCTGAATGTGTTCCAAAGTCTATCAGAGTGGCAGCCAATCAATGGATGACAGTGAAAAATGTGAACAATGTTGTTTCAACTTCTAGTTAATAGAAGATCTTACACTTTATAAGACTTTTTCTGATTTCTGGATGTTCTTATGTTTAAATTATAATACAAAACAAACATTATTAGTAGCCACATATATAAGTAAGTTATTACTCTTAATGCACAATTTATACACCCTTTATTTTGTTACCCTCAGTTACCACTCACATAAATACGTAGTAGTCTCCCGGATAATGTTCGCTGGTTGAAATCCCGTCGTTGGCCAAATTCATTCGTACTTGGTTAAATTGAACTAAATAACTTTTATTCTATTTCAACCATTTTTGATAATTTGGATAAATATAATTTAAAAAGGTTTGATATTAAGGTATACGGGATGTAAAAACATAAAGGTTTCATATTAAAATATAATATATGTAATTAATATTTGAATATACAATTTTTGTATATCAGATAAGCTACATTTTTCTCTTATTGTAGAAAAACGTCAATGAATTTAAAAGTAAAATGTCTTAAGATAAAAAGGTTTAATTTGTGTATAAAATATGAATAATAATTGAATCCAAGTTTTTGGTGCTTAAATATTATTCAAAAGATGTTAATATTTAATAGAACGATTTACTTTTGTGAAATATTTATAAAATATGGGGGTATTAAATATGGTTTAACTTTAAAACTAATATGGGCATAGTGTTTTTCTTAAATAAATATAATATATAAATATTTTATTTAAATTGACTACGATTCATTAAAAAAAAAGCAATCTACAAATTTATTTTCGTGTGCTTTTCCTTTAGTTTAAGTAAAATGTATTATAATTGATGCTCAAGATCAGTATATATGTATACATTTTATTAAGATACGGCTTATTGACATAACTTTAAGCTTTTATCGTTGAAGGCAGTTGCATAACCCACTGGTATGTTTAGTCGTACAGATGAGTGGATTTTATTGCACAAACTTGATTATGCACATTAAATTGTGATTTGAGTATTTGTGTATTCTACCGCACTCAAATGCAACTCTACTAGCTCGGTTGATAAAACTTTGCTTGTGGCTCTATACATTTTTAAGAAGGCCAAAAGGTTGTTTGCTCAAAAACTAAAACTTAAGCCGATTAAAGTTAACATTATGCGGTTTATTTGTATATTTTTATCAGCTCAAGTTGAACTTCTGCGTAAAACACTTGGTCGTGGTTTATGGACTTTGTATATTTTTAGCTTTTTAGCAAAGCAACTTAAGCTGTTTTCGTTCTCTAAGGCGCTTAGATATTAATTATTACATTTAATTAACAAATCAGGCAGAATTTAAGTGTGGTTCAATTGGCGATTTATATGATGACATTTCCGACTTTTTCACAATTCATTGTAATGATTCGTTACAATTTATTTAATAATTTCTATTTCATATGTCTACTGGCTCATAAATCAAATCAAGACAATATTTAACACTTATCCCATAGATTTGGTCCAAACTTAATCAGACAATATATTGCTTTTATTTGATTATTTGGTGAAGCAGAAGGCTGATAAACAATTCTAAATAATCCAAAAAGTGTATTTAAATTAAAAAAGTATTTGTTATGAATGTGAATTATATTTTGCTTTTATTTCTCTTCAACTGCAATTTCCAAACATTTTCAAATACATTTCATCTGATCTCAGGATTCAAATTTAATTTCAAAGATTCAAATTCAGTTAACTTCAATGACATCAACTTCCTTTTGACGAATGTAAATTTAAATCGATATTGCTGTGATTTGTTGTTGTTGTTCATACTGTTAGTGTAGCTCCTGATTAAAATCCAAACATTGCACAATTTCAGTCAACAGGAGCCACATTAGCATAATCCACCGAGTTATGCATTGCGTCCTTTGCATAAGCTTAACACTGTTGACTATCTGCTTTTAATGCAGGTGCCAAAAGTATGGGAAAATACTATAAACATAGATGTTTGTTTCACAATTTAAATACCCTTAACTAATGAATTAGGTAAAAAAAAAGGGTATAATGGTTTTGTGAAATATATATATTCTTGATCACGATCAACCGACGAGTCGATATATTCCAGCCGTCTGTATTTATAAACGCGTCGATCTCAGAAACTGTAAACATTTTAGATATGAGCTCCTCTAGTCCCTAGGCATTACAACTTTGTTTAAAACTTTGAATAACTTTTCCGGTTAACGATATTCACATCTTTTGAAAGCATTTACAAAGTAATGAAAATCAGTGAAATTTATGAAAGATTGATGTTAAATTGTAGGCATTGGTACAGTAATACAGTAGTATGACTAAATGTGATACGTCAAGGATTATGGGAATCTTCTAGTTGAGCTTACTCCACTTTAGCCTTCTTACTTGTTATACTAGAAGGAATGGGATAGATAGATAAAAATTTTCTTAGTTTTTTAAACACATTAAGCTATTTCGAAAAGTATTATAAGTGTAAAAACCAATACTAAAGGGGAAGAGTTTTTTCTGTTTTCCTATGATAAAACTTGTATATTAATAGTTAAATAAATTAAATAGTAATTTCTTTAAATGCGTACGATTAAAACAGTAAGTTATATAGAAGTTTACTTCTATTTGAGCTTGAAGCCAGGTATATATATATATGTACTATTTGTAAATATGTAACAGATATTTGATTTCCTAAAGTGAATTTTACCGATTACTGCACTTGCAGTACCGCTGAGTATAACAAGTTAGAAGGCTCAGTCGAGTAAGCTACAGACGGCCAGACGGTCGGTCTAACAGACATACACATATGGCTGTGTACTTCTATACCAACCAATGCTTGATGGTTTTATATCTTCGGTGTTTCTTAACCGATTTTAATTTCAAAGAAGTTCATTATTTGGTTTATAGTTTCAATCCTTATTTTAAATTTTTTGAAATTCAAAATTTTGTTGTTATCGATGTGTATATCGTATGCCTATGGATTAGGAGAGCTTATACCCAAAATCTGGAGTCATTAGCTTTTGTAGTTCCTGAAATCGACGCGTTCATACATACGGACAGACAGACGGACATGGCCAAATCGACTTGGCTGTTGATGCTGATCAAGAATATATATACTTTATGGGTTCGGAGAAGCTTCCTTCTGCCTGTTACATACTTTTGAACAAAACCATTATACTCTTTTTTTACCCATTTCATGGGTTAAGGGTATAAAAACAGCAGCGTAGATAAAAACAAGAAAGCCACATTTTCAATAGCTTACTAAATATGCAAATTAAATAAATTAAGCCAAAAATGTTGCCAATAGCAGGTTGTCTCAAGAGGAGGGAAACTGCACACTGTATGTGCATTGTGAAACTTTTTTTAAACTATTTTCGAATGCATATTGCGGCGTAAACCAACCTTCTCCGTCGACCGCCTCTCTGCATCTAATCGCAAGCATATTAAAATTGAATACGAGCTATGAAAACCCACCCCGAAATTATCAGAACCCACGTAAGTAAAATGCATACTCATATAAACAGCAAAGCGGCGCGAACCAACCTTCTCCGTCGACCGCCACCCTGCATCTAATCGCAAGAATATTACAATTGAATGTGTGTTGAGTGTTGAGCGCGCGTTCGGGTCGACAGCCGAAGTGCTGTGGGTTCTGATCTCAGCAAATTTTTGCCTCAAAAACGTTGTATGAAAATTTACCTCTATCATATACCTACTCGTTGGCAAAAGTCATCAATTTCGATGACATCAGGTAAATTGTAAAGAACTGCATGAACATTTTTTGGCCGCCTGCCCTAATTGGATTACGATATACACGTTTTATCGAAAATGTAGGGATTGAAAACAAACATTTTACAAAATAGTGCAAATCTGTGAAAGTTCAAAGGTTAACGTTTGGAGGTAAAGGGTTAAGGGTATTTTAATACCTTCTTTATTTACTTAGTAGAATGGAACAATTTTCTTTTATAAAATATTCAAGCATTAAACTGTTAACTGCATTTACTGCATACAAAATATGTTTGAGAACATCCGCCGGTTAACAAGAGGTCCCAGGTTCTATTCGAGGCGAAGGCAATGATTGATATTCATATTCATATTCAAAAGATTAAGCTAAATTATTTTAATTTTGACAGATATTTATTTTACAAAACACAATAATAAATGGTCAAAGTTCAACCAAAAATTGTTTAAAAATTAAAAACAATATTTCGAACCTAAAACAAGAATTATGGTCCTAAAAATGTCCTCTTAATTTAGAAAAATGTGCCGTAATTGTCATACTTATATTGCGGAACTCGACAGTCGGTTGCATTCAACTGGAAACTTTTCTATTTGTTTCATTTCAAAAATGTTCTTGTAGTCAGTTGATGGTAGGCACAAACAAATGGCAATGCTTTCTCCGCGAACATGCCCCATGAATTGATTGTTAGGTAGTTACAAGTGGCGTTAACAATGCACTAGATCCTTGCCGCTTGACACATGACACAACCGCAACAATAACAACAACCGCAGGTAATAACTAACTGGCGTTGTGCTGAAAATAGTATAACACACACTCGAATGCATACAGTTATGTATGTATTTGAGTGTCACTTCCACCTTGTTTGGTGTTTGCATCAAACTAACAACAATTACAACAACGTAGCCAATGATAGCTGCAATAATCGTGACCGCATTGGATATATACATACATATAAGTATATACAGTTGCGAAAATAATAATAGCACTACCAAACTAGTTTTTATACCATTAGCCCATGATGTGGTAAAAAAAGGGTATAATGGGTTTGTGCAAATGTATGTAACAGGGACAAGGAAGCTTCTCCGACCCCATAAAGTATATATATTCTTGATCAGCCGAGTCGATTTATCCATGTCCGTCTGTATGTAAGAACGCGTCGATCTAAGGAACTACCATCTACCATATGTGTACGTCTGTTAGCCCGACCTTGTGTCTGTATGGTCAATGGTTAAGGGTATATTCTAGTCGAGCTTACTCGACTAGAGCCTTCTTACTTGTTCTTACTAGCCAAAAAACAAACATATAGGTTAGCAATTTCCTCAACTAAGTATTTGTTTTGTAGTGCTTAAAGGTTTTTCTGTATATATATATGTATGCGTCATGTTGTGTGTCGTATCTAAAGTGCAGGTTATTCATTTACTGCGCAAATTTATTATATTAGGTTATATATATTATATTATATCAGTGTCAGTTTTAAATAATGATGAATGCATTTTGTTGTAAATTTAATAAAACGCAACTCATTAAAATTATAATGAATTAGCAAATAAATATACTATTTTTATTTAACCCACATTTTTAATTTCCATTTGTGGTTTCTAGTTGCAATTGTATAATTAAGCGGAAATTGTTTTAAGCTTGTATTGTGGTTTTAGCAGAGGTAATTAAAGGTTTAAAAAAAACGAATTAAAATTGTGTATGTGTCAAGTGACCGAACCGAACGAGAGTAAGGTGGAGCCCATTAAGATATACATTTATTATAGAATGACGTGTTTATTACACCATTTAAATCTTAAGAATGGCTAGTCAGATGAAAGGAATATCCGAACTTTTCCTTAACATGCCATGTACGAAGATAATTGATTGATAAGAAAAACGTTGATTTTACAGAATCAGTATGATCGATATTTAAATCGATATATGCCTATCGTCCGAAAACCTTTTCACTTTACATCAAAACTAACTGTCTTAAGCATAAATATAGGTTAAATTAATTTCGTAAAAATTTCGTATTCGGTAAGTTTGTTCAAATATAAGTGTAAACTTATTTATATTATTATATTATACTTAATGATTAAACAAGATACCCTTAACCCTTGATCATACAGAAGGACAGACGGTCGGGCTGAAAGACATACACATATGTACGTGTACTGCTGTACCAATGTTTGATGATCTCCGGTGTTTCTGAACTGATTTTAATATAAATTTCGTAGATGTTCATTATTTTGTTAATAGTTTCTATCCCCATTTATAAGTTTTAGATTTTCACGATTTTTTTGTTATCGATTCCATGTGTATATCGTAATCCTGAAAAGTTATCGAACATTTGAAACAAACTTGCTATGCCTAGCGATTAGGAGAGCTTATATCCATAATCTGGAGTCTCTGGCCTTTGTAGTTCCTGAGATCGACGCGTTCATACATACAGAAGGACGGACAGACAGACGGACATGGCTAAATCGACTCGGCTGTTGATGCTGATCAAGAATATATATACTTTATGGGGTCGGAGAAGCTTCCCTCTCCCTGTTACATACATTTGCACAAAACCATTATACCCTTTTTTACCCATTTCATGGGTTAAGGGTATAAAAATTGTATTTGCTTATTGATACTATATTTATCTCTAAAATGTAAAAAATAATAAAAAAAAACAATATAAATTAAATAAAACACCTTCTTTATTTTAATATGCCCGTCTGTTTTATTGTGGCTTTTTTGCTCGGTTTTTTAGTATGGGTGTGCGACATAATGGAATAAACGAAAATTTAGGGTTTTTTTTCATTTGCTCTGCTCTGAGCTGACGGCAATATGCAAACCTTGAAAGCCGGGTTATGCCTGGGTCTACTGAAAACACTGCCAACAAAACGTAAAGTTCACTTTAGTTGAATACTTTAGTTTTTACCCTTAGCAACATGAGATATGATCTGTAAAATATATGTGCTATATGTGTGGCATAGCCCGACATTAAGTTGGTTTAAGTGATAAATTTCGAAATGTCTCATATGCCGGGCCAAGTCAATAGATTAATAGCACTAAGCATACAATCGATATAGAGGTCTCACATAGAACATCGAACCACTAAGCATACAATCGATATAGAGGTCTCACATAGAACGTCGAACTCACATCATCCCATACCTAACAGAATGGATCCCCTTAGACAAAAAAGAGCGAGAGAGCGGTTTTCAGAGCTCATTACGCTCTCCGAGTATGCCGCGCAGAAAGTGCAAGTCATTCCGTGCATGTATGCATGAGCTTGTCCTAGGCGAGCTTCTTGATGAGAGAGGAGGTGCGCTTGCGGGGTATGCACATGCTGCCGATTTTGTTTCAGTTGTTGGTTGCTTTCAGTGGCCCATCTATTGTAGAACAGAGGGCGCGCGAGCGGTAAGCAACTAACGGTACAAATTTATTAGTATTTGTATGCGTGTGCGCTTGTTTCTTTTTGAGCTGGGCTAGCTCGGTCGAGATTTTGGATATTTTTGCTTTTCTGTGGCCTGCATTTACATGTGAGTGTACGTTTATGTGCATATATGCGGCAAACTTTAAAATGTATGAGGGACAATTACATCAGCATTTATTGACCTGCCTCAAAGACAATTCACCTACTCTAGACTGGACAAATCGCTCTTGAGTTTTTTTCGTTCGAAAAATATATGCGGGCGAGATCCCCGAAAATTGAGCAATTGTGTTTGCGTGCCTTCGTGTCTACTAGCCGAGCGCTCGTAAGCTGACGAGCTCACATATAAAATCGTTTGCGGGCAAAATCAGCAGATACAGAAAATGTATACTTGCCGAGCTTACCAACGCTGGTGTATATAAAATCATATTTCGGCAAAATGAGCATATACAGAAAATGTATTTGCGTGACGTCTATGCGGGCAAAATCAGCAAATACAGAAAATGTATACTGGCCGAGCCTACCAACGCTGGTGTGTATTTTGAATGGCGAAATTTAAATGCAAACTAGAAGTTGAGTATGCTCGACGAATTGCACTACTAAACTAATGCTTGTTAATTTACTTCATTCTTTCAAATCTTCGGTGTTTCTCAACCGACATTTAATAAAAATTGCACACATTTTTATTATTTTGTGATTGTTTTTTTTTATTGATTATTGATATAAAAAATACAAAAAAAAAAAAATGTGTTTATAGAATGTGAGTCTTGTATTTTCCTGAAATTAAATAAAATAACAAATGTAGATTTCCACACCACCATAGAGGTACTACACACAGTTTGGCACAAAATACTTTTTGTCTGTGAAATTTTTTTCACTTTAACTGTATAATATATAAAAAAAAATAAAAAATAATATATAAAAAATAATAATAAACCCATTAAACAGAACTTAAATAACATTAACATTAACAAAGAAACATTAAAAATACTAACAAAGGCACAAAATTGTTAACGTTTGTGTTTGTTAACGTTTTTTTTTTTTTGTTTTTTTGTAGTAAATGGCATATTTACAGTTACTTTTTTAAAAAATAAAAACGCTCAGCTCTTGGTGATGCAATTTTCTTACAAATTTCATATTTGGAATATGGAATTTATATATAATCGGTACAGTTTTAGACTTTTAAATGCCAGGTTTTTTAGGTTTTAAAATGCCAGGCAAGCGGTTATCGTTCGAAATGAACCAGTTGGTGTACTACAACTCCACCATGGGGAAAACGGTCTCTGAGATTGCAGAAATGTTTGCAATTAGCAGGAAAACTGTATACAACATTCTAAACCGCGTTAAAAACGAGGGAAGGATGGAGGCGAAGCCTTCAACTGGTCGGCCGCGGGCAGTAACTCCCAGGGCAGAACGAATAATGGTCAGAAAGATCACCCAAAATCCAACTATTTCGACCAGAACGCTTGCCAATGAGATGAAGACGGAATGTGGAATCACCATATGTCGCGAAACTGTCAGAAAAGCCATTAAAAGAACCGACTTTTCATCTCGAGCTGCATGAAAAAAACCGTTGTTGTCGGCGAAGCACGTTAGAAGCCGTCTAACTTTTGCCAGGATCCACGTGGAACAGCCAGATTCATACTGGGACGTGATTAATCCATGATTATGCTTTTCTATAAGGATGGACCCAGCAGAGTGTGGCATAAGCTCTTGAAAGCGCTTGAAAACAAAAATATTATACCCACTGTTAAGTTTGGAAAATTGTCCGTGATGGTTTGGGCAAAGGAGTTGGAGAATTGTGCTTCATTGAAAATACAATGAATGCCCAACAATATTTAAGTATTTTGAACACACATTTGGAGGCCAGTGCCAACAAATTTGGATTTATTAATGATGGCAAGCCAACATACAAGTCTTACCAGGACAATGATCCCAAGCACAAAGCAAACATGGTCAGGTGCTGACTGCTTTATAGCTGTTAAAAGGTGTTCGGTACACCTGCCCAAAGCCCAGACCTCAACCCAATTGAAAATCTGTGGGCCTATCTGAAAAAAAAGTAAAGCGACATCTGAAAAATAAGAATGATCTCTAGGCGATAATCTTGGAAGAATGGAAAAATTATCCATTGAAATACGTCCAAAATCTAATAAAATCGATGAAAAGGCGACTGGAAGCGGTTATGAAAGCCAACGGTGGACATACAAAATATTAATTATAGTTTGAAACTAAAAACAAACAAATAAATAAAGTTTGTAAACACTTGTCTTACAGTTGAATTTTGTGCCTTTGTTAGTATTTTTAATGTTTCTTTGTTAATGTTTATGTTTTTTAAGTTCTGTTTAACGGGTTTAAAATATAATTAGCTGTATAATTTATAAAAAATAATACAAAAAATTTTAAAACAACAGCCAATGTGACAGTATATCTCTAAAGTGAAAATATCAAAAATTTTCACTGCTTGTAAAGAGATTCCTGACATATCTATCATAACAATTGGTCGCATATAATTATCTGCATACAAGAGCCAAGAAAAAAATATAAACTTCTAAGCCAGACAAATTTTAGTTTTGCTATTTCTGGTCATAAATACTCTCGATTGTATGCTTAGTGTTAATAGTTTAAGTACAAAAATGATATATTACCAAAAAAAAACAAAAAAGAGTAATAAAACATAAACATGCACATATATACAGTAATAGAGAAGTCAACATGCAAATGAAGAGTTATTTGCTAGCGGGCCAAGATGACCGTTTTATCTTAATAAAATGTTGTTGCAAGCTACACCAACCAAGTCAAGCCAACGTGTCCAACACCATGCGAAGGATAGAAGGAAAACTTTAAGTACTCGCACGAAAGTTGGGTGCAAAAATGCAAGAAAACCGTAGCTTAAGTAAGCATCCAAATTATTTAATACACTAAAGACCGGTAAGTGTGTGTTCGGTGAGCAAATTGCCATGGTTCCTTTCGAATGCCAGTGAAGCTACCAAAGATACATACCCGGTAGTTTAGCATCGGGTCAAAATCCATTAGTTTTTAGCTTAACCAAATGTTTTATTTAAAACTTAATTATACAGTTTTATATTTTAATTTAGTTAATTGATTTATTTTGTGTTACTTGGATTGGAGAAATGACATATTTAGAAACTGATTAATGATGTTGAATGCTTATTTGAATAGTATTAATTAATATTAATAAAAATATATTTAAAAAGGAGAATGTTTTATTTTTTTAATTTTTTTTTCTATAAAAATACTATTTAAATAAATATGTCTACCGAATTAAACAAAATCACAGCTACAATAAAAAAGTTAATTGGTGTAAAGACTATCGATGTATCATTATCAGCATGCATCGTATTCTAAGTCTACATCATACAGAATTTAATTTCTCTTACATTGGGGCCAAATCGGGCTCACATCCGAATGAAATCATTCGATACTAAGTACCTTTAAATGAAAAGGAAATTATATTTCGGTATAGATAAGTATGTAGATATATAGTACAATGAAACTGTCATATATCGAATCTTCCGGAGACAACAAAGAAATGTAAAGGAAGAAAAGTTATAAAAGGATTATTTTTTGCAATTTTTTTAATATGCATAAGAAAAATCCAACAAATCTTGGATAGGTCATCTGGTAGTTAAACCAACCCGTGCTCCATAAGCTATTAAAGTTTTCTGCATATGTTTTGGGCTAAAATATGAACCAGGTCAACACTGTGACGCTTTTACAGTCGCACCGACGAAATGAAGATAGACGGAGTTGTAACAAGTAAAAAGCTTTTGTCGAGTAAGCTCGACTAGAAGATACCCTTAACCTTTGACCATACAGACGGACAGACGGTCGGCTGAGAGACATACAAATATGTACGTGTACTACTGTACCAATGCTTGATGGTTTCATATCCGGTGTTTCTTAACCGATTTTAATAAAAATTTCACAAATTAATTATTGTATTTATAGTTTCAATCCTAAATTTCAATTTTTTGAAATTCAAGATTTTTTTGTTATCGATTCCATGTGTATATCGTAAGCCGGAAAAGTTATCGAAAATTTAGGGATGAGGAGAGCTCATATCCAAAATCTGGAGTCTCTAGCTTTTGTATTTCCTGAGATCGACGCGTTCATGCATACAGACAGACGAACATGGCTAAATCGACTCGGCTGTGTCTTCTGCCTGTTACATACTTTTGCACAAAACCATTATACCCTTTTTTTTCCCATTTCATGGGTTAAGGGTATAAAAATAGGTAAATTTAACTACAAAGTGTTGAGGCAACTAAAAACGTAGTTAAGCATCAGAATGAATATGAAATATATTTATATATATATATAAATATTATATTGAACCATCCTACTTTACACGCATAGTAAAATTTAATTAAACATTTTTCATATTATCCGTATTAAATTTAAAGAGCAGGCTTCTCTCTTATTCTGTTTTGTTTTACATCAAAACAAACTTCTTAAGAAATAGTTTGGCAACAGTGCGATAGCCAGGGCATTCGTTTAGTAATCGATACCTCGAAGATGCAAGTCCCGTCACAGACCATGGTATTTCGTATTCGGTAAGTTTGACTTAATTATCTTTTATTCTATTTAAAGTATTTTTATATTCTTATACCGAAGATATCATTGCTCCGTCTTTAGTTTCTAAAATTGCTCACAATAAGCTCTAAAAGAAAGACAACGGTATTTTTTCCAATATTTATCATTCTCCGATCTTCGATGTAAAATTTGTTATTGCGGCAGCAGGCATCAATGCTCTTTTTTGTTGCGGTTTTTCTTTAAGTTAGCACTTTTACAAATCTTTGTGCATTTAATTTGTCTAATTTGTCGTTTTATATTCAAAGAATTTTTACACTAACAGCATTGAATACTTTGCTACCTAATAGTTAGGCCACTTAAACGATTTTATAACCAAATTTGATAGGCAGATAAATACTGGCGATGCGCAAAAACCAGTGTCAACATTTTAGGATCCGCAAGCACAGCTCCCGCCCCAGAGCCCCCGAAATTTAAAATCCTGCATAATGTTTAAGCATTTAGTTTCAAGATGGGTTAGCTGTAAATCATCTGCAAACATTTTTAGGCCACGTCCTTTTTTTCAGCCCCAAGCCTCCTTTGTAAAATCGGTTTTACCTAAAGCTTTGACAGTTATTATGCAAGAGTCATCAAATTTAGTAGGAGTACAGCTGGGAGTTCTTCCAAATATGTGCATTTAAAACAAAAATGTTTGATGTTAGAATTAGAAATCATATGTTAAAACGTCAAAATTTTGAAATAAACATGAACAATCTTGCATTTACTATTTACCAAATTAAAGGAAAAAATATTTATATTTTAGTAAGTTAGTAACCCCTTTAATAATCATAAAATCCATACGTTTGTTCATTTTTAAATTGTTTTGCTTTCGATTTTGGTTTGTGTCGGCATTTATAATTTTTTTCCATGCCATACAATTTGAGCATGTTGTATAAGTATTTGTTTTACTTTCAATTAAACACTTAACTTAATATACATTCACTAAAGTGTTGGCCACCCGAATAAATAACAAATCATCATTAAAATAGAAAACGGATTTTCCTTTTTTCTCTCCGACGGTGAGTAACGGATATGCTGCTTTCTGCCTGTTACATGCTTTTACACAATAATTATAGTATAACAATATATATATTTTTTCACTTTCATTTGTAAGAAGGTTCAAGTCGAGAAAGCTCGACTCTTAACTCTTTACCATGCACATACGGTATTACCACTACTACTGTAAACACGCAGGATACCGCATTAATATATGGATGGTATAAAAACACGTTTACAATTCCATTCAGATTGATAAATTCGAAAAAAAAGGATTGGGTTGAGTTAATATTTTGAAGCGTGTAGGCTTATTGCCGGCAGATAAAGTTAATTTACCTCCTACATTTGTATAATTGAAATAACTTTCACATACATAAATGTACATTGCCTCCCAGCTAAAATTTCATTTAGTGTTAAGAACTTTTATTAGGTGCTACAATTTTGCGTTGATTTAAAAATCAGCTAAAAACATATCTTAATATTAGTTCTTAGATATAGTAAAATGTTTATATTTAGTATGACATCCTTGAGCCTTAACAACTACTATTACCATATGATTCATGTAAAATACCAGTTTCCGGAACCGGAAATCACGTTGGATGTAATGTAAATTTTCTTTAATATAGTATATTATTGTTATTTGCCCCAAGTTCTTGTCATCGACTGATGACTTACACAGTTGATAAGTTAAGATTGACAATTTCAGCTATCTTGCTATCCGTTTTGAAAGTGTTCCAGGATGCCTTTTCGTCGTTCAATGGCTTGTCCATCGTTTGCACATACTCGTTGTTGGCTTGTTGCCTTCGATATGCAGAAAAAACTAAGCTGACTAAGAAGGATTAGCCTATTAATACCAAAAATATTCAATCTAAAGTAAAAAATTACCTAAAGGAGTGTACTTTTTACATAATCCGACCTAGTCTGTGGGGAATACACAGTTTATTGCGATAAAATATTCATTTTGGTGGTCAATATATATGTACCTGTCATGGGTCATTGGAAGATTTGAAAAATAATGTGTAATTAGTTTATGGCAGGCAATTAAAATTTTGGCTTGAAACTGAATGAAATAAGATGTAAGAACAGGATTTTCTTTAATGCATTTACGCAATCAATTGCTATGTGGGAACTACTATTGAGTACTGCCCCATGCATACATGTAAACTTTCCGTACAACTGCTTCTTCCATCCTACTCTTCCTGACTGCCTGCCGACCTACTACGCAGAAAATAATTTGTCGGGTACTTCATATTTTCGCTTAGCCTCGTAAAGTCAACAGCAAACAACAAAAATAAAATAACAAGTAAGCAAACTCTAGTCTAGTAAGATTGACTAAGAGATACCCTGAACACTTGATTTTACGCAAGCGGTCATGCCTGTACTACAGCAGAAATTATTGATGATAAGACTTCAATTTTTGATATCTTCGGTCTTTCTCGACCGATATCAATCACAGATTTGTATTATATTGTGTTCTGTTTCAATCACCATTTCGAAAAGTTAAGATTTTATTGTTATCCATTACATGTATATACCGTTAGCAGCAGAAGACAAAAACTAATTTGTACTGCCTAGGGATAAGGAGCTCATGACGTCAAGGCTCTAGCTCTTTAAGTTTCTACAATTTTCGAGTTATCCTTAGAGACGGAGAGACGAACATGCACATCTCTATATATATATATACGTGGACATGGATATATGTATATAATGTCAGAGATGTTACCTTCTGCTTGTTATACTTTATTCCAAATTCATTATACCCTTTACACATTTCATGGTTGAAGAGTATAACAAAAAAAGGGAAAAATTGGAGCGGTCAGCGCCATTTCATGCTAGCAGGCAATAAGAAGGCGGAGGTTCTGGGAAACGCAATAAAAGGAGGAGGGGACTGGGACTTTGGGTTGCTTGCGACCCAATTTAAGATGAGCCTTATCGTGTTTCTCCAAATACGTATATGACTGTCTGTGTGCAAAAGCTTCATAATAATGCGCACTAATTTAATAAAAATATTGTCAAATATTGTCATTATCATTGGGAAATGGAGAACAAGTGGATTCACCTCGATGTACAAATCGATAAAACCAACATATTCACAACATTTTAAGAAATTTTCTTGGCAAGATAGCTTGTTAGTTCCTCTAGTCAGTTAGTGTGTGTGATGCAGCTTTGTTTTGCATGCAAATGCCAAGACGATACATAAAAGCTATACAAAACTAAAAAAAAGCCAAATATGATACCAGCAGATGGGTCAGACATTTTGTTTGATATTTTGTATTTAATTTACTTTATGATCTTAATAAAGTGTCACATCTAGAAAATTGTATGATGGCGAATGAAATATAAATCGTACATACTCCTACTCCTCCTGCCTATTTTATATAAAGTTAATTGGTTAATTGGAAAAATTAAATAAAAAATTCAAGCCAAATCCCGTTTGACGAATAACGTTTTTTAATTTAATGTACTTTTGTCTGTTTAATTTAAGTCAGATGCCGAATATATGCTATAGTTTTTGTTCAACCTTAAACAGTATACTCGCCCAGTTTCAAAAGTTGACCCAAATTTTTAGACCTACAGTTTGAACGATAAAAGTCTCAATACAAAAACAACAGTATAAAAAATGTTTTTGATATGCAAATATTTCAAAAGATATCTAAAGCTAAATATTTTTATATTTTTGGAAAATTATTTTATTTTGCGTATTTGCATACTTTTGCAATATTTCTTTGGACACTCTTTGGTCTTAAAATAATTTTATGAATCAAGTTCATCAAAAATTATCATAACAAACTGTAGTTTTCAATAAAGTACCAAATCCTACTAAAATAAACGATATTCAAAAAAAAAAATTGAATTCAAACACTCTGAAAGCTAAGAATTACTATGTTCGGTACTCAAATTAAAGTAAAGGAACCTGGATTTCGTACGAAAGTTATTTTGAGTTAAGTCAAAGCTAATTGCATACGAAATGTGTTCGGATACAGTCTACAGTTATTACGACCTCGGTAAATTTGACTTAATTAACTTTTATTCTATTTAAAGAATTTGTAATAGCTTAAATATATAATTCTAACGTTTTTACTACATAAAATGTTTTGTAGATTACAGTTTCAGCAGGATCCTAAACGGTTTTTTGATTTCGTTAATACGAAGCGAAAGTCATCAACACTTCCATCCAATATATTCTTCGAGGAAGTGAAAGCCAACTCAGATCAAGTCATTGCCGATCAATTTGCTAAATTTTTCCAAACGACTTACAGCCCTTCAGAGCAACCAGTCGTCATGCCTTACCCCTATCAGCTTAATAGCTCAAATTTCATTTTTATACCGGAAATCACAGAGACTGCACTACTTTGTGAACTTCAGGATATTAAGACCATATTTTCGCCAGGACCTGATGGAGTACCAAGCTGTGTGCTTAAGTACTGTGCTCAGAGTCTTCTAAAACCTTTGCATAAACTGTTCAATTTGTCCGTGAAGTTATGCTCTTTCCCAAAAATTTGGAAAGAGTCATATATTATTCCTTTGCATAAAAAAAGAAACAAATCTAATGCTAAAAACTATAGAGGTATCTCCAAGTTGTCTGCTGTCCCTAAGATTTTTGAGAAATTGATAACCTCTCATCTTCAACATCTTTGTAAATCTATGATTTCACCGTGCCAGCACGGATTCATGAAACATAGGGGTACCACTACTTAATGCTAGAATTCACATCATTTGTTCATGAAACATAGGGGTACCACTACAAAATGCTAGAATTCACATCATTTGTTATCAAAGGCTTTGAAGAAAAGATGCAAACTGATGTTATTTACACTGATTTCAGTAAGGCTTTCGACACTGTAAGTCATAATCTTTTAATTTATAAACTTCAACTATTGGGCTTTCCCAATAGTCTCACTCTTTGGGTTAAAGATTATTTAACCTTAAGATTTCAGAGGGTATTATTTAATGGCTCACTTTCTCAAGTGGTTTAAGTCACTTCTGGTGTTTCTCAAGGAAGTCACCTTGGACCGTAATTATTTACGCTTTTTATTAACGACCTTCCTTCCGTTATCAAACACTCTCGGGTGCTGATGTTTGCTGATGATGTAAAATTATGCATGTCGGCTGCATCTCTTCTGACTGCAAAGTGACTTAGACAATTTTCCAACTTGGTGCAGAACAAATTGATTGCATCTCAACCACTTGATCGGATTGAATGGGTTGAGGATTTGGGTATTCTAATGAACCCAAAGCTTAAGTTCGACAAGCATATTTCTTCAATTGCAAATCGTGCATCAAGTGCCTTTATTAAGCGCGGTCGAAGGAATTCGACGACCCCTACCTAACAAAAACCTTGTATGTGTCTCTTGTGCGACCGATTCTGGAATATGGATCTTGTATGTGGTATCCCAAATACAGGATTCATCAGGATTGATTAGAATCGGTGCAAAAACAATTCTTGCTTTTTGCTCTTCGGGCCTTAACTGGGATAATTCTATTAACTTACCTTCCTATCACAGTAGACTTTTACTAATAAATCTTCCTTCACTTTCCAACCGTAGCACAATGCTAGCAATAACCTTTCTGCATAACTTATAAATGGTGAAATAGATTCTTCAATATTAATCAACCAAATAAGCTTTGCAGTTCCTATTAGATATACTAGAAATTTTGTACCTTTAGCTCTTCCACCCTGTTACCCCTTTCGGATCTTATGTGATACATGAATACATGATCTTATGTGATACATTAATGATCTTTCCCATTTAATACATAGTGCTATTTCTATTTGCTCTCTAAAAAAAACTTGTCTTGTCTCATTTGTTTATTTGTTTGCGATCTAACCGCACGATACGCGGTGCGCCCCTCGGTCGGACGGGCGGGAGGTGGGTTTCTTCATGCTAGGGTCCGCGCGTTAACAAGCCGGTGCTTGGTATCGTTGGGCCACTTGAATGTACTGTCCGTTAGTACATCTACGTCCAATAATAAAAAAAATAAATAAATATATCATACTTGGCGTTAAGATGTTACAACAACAAGGATTCATATTTAAATTGAATACAGATAATATTTTTATTGAATAAATACGTCGAAACTTAAAATTAAATACGAAATACATATGTTGATTTTATTATTTCAAAGTAGTTCTTAATTTACCAAGTGAACAATTTAATTTAACCATATTCACATACCACGATTTTCTTTGAGTGTGTGTTGGATTGCCCCCGACACCCTGCATATAAAAATGTGTGCTTGTATGTGAGTGTATGACTGTGAGCAAATGTGCTCTTCATTTACGAAAAGCTGGCAAAAAGTTGTGGAAATAAAGTCAAGCAGCAGACGCTGTGTAGGCGGTGGAAGTAAATAAGAGGTAAGGAGTCAGGCAACAGGATATCAAGAAGGTGCAATGAGAGGAAAACACGGCAGATGATGATGATGCCAAGGATGGCAGCGTTTTTTTTTTAAAGTCTAACGCGCTATTTACACATTGGGCCATATGTGGCACTGCACTTACATAAGTATGTACATACTCAGAGAACAGCATAATATTAATACGTATATTTTGGTATTGGTTAATCCAACGAGTTCGTAGTGACAACAAAAAAATTAATTAATTTAGCTTGAAACGTGCAAATGTTAAAATAACAATTACAATTACATAGTAAAATCAACATTTTTCATATTTATTTTAGTCTCGAAGAATTAATATTAATACACAAAAATGTTACATTTAAATGATATACATTTTAAAATTTCTACATGGCCTACTGTTAACGTCGGAAATATAATTTAAATTATTAAAAATGAAATAGAAAGAAGCTTAATTAGTTAAAATTTCCCTAATAAAAAATATAATAGCCTGAACATATTTCAAATTCTTCAGGACGGAAGCTATCTGCTCTTTAATTTAAATAAGGAACACTAATTTTTAATATACAGAAGGTAAGAATAATACATGTACTTGAACATGAATTAAACTGGCACTAAACTTTATTTATTTATATTGGACGTAGATGTACTAACGGACAGTACATTCAAGTGGCCCAACGATACCAAGCACCGGCTTGTTAACGCGCGGACCCTAGCACGTAGCAACCCACCTCCCGCCCGTCCGACCGAGGGGCGCACCGCGTAGCGTGCGGTTACGAAGATCGCGAACAAATAGACAAATGAGACAAGACAAGTTTTTTTAGGGAACAAATAGAAATAGCACTATGTATTAAGTGGGAAAGATCATTATATGTATCACATAAGATCCGAAAGGGGTTATGGATAGCATAGTTAGAGTAACAGGGTGGAAGAGCTAAAGGTACAAAATTTCTAGTGTATCTAATAGGAACTGCAAAGTTAATTTGGTTGATTAATATTAAAGAATCTATTTCACCATTTATTAAGTTATGGAGAAAAGTTACTGCTAGCATAGTTCTACGGTTAGAAAGAGAAGGAAAATTTATTAGTAAAAGTCTACTGTGATAGGAAGGTAAGTTTGATGCTCGATTAGCAATTGAAGAAATATGCTTGTCGAATTTAAGCTTTGGGTCCATTAGAATACCCAAATCCTCAACCCATTCAATCCGATCAAGTGGTTGGTTATCCAGAAGATATGTATTGAAATGGGGAGTTCTTCTGTAAAAAGACATAACTCTACATTTACTGCAATTGAGATGCAATAAATTTGTTCTGCACCAAGTTTGAAAATTGTCTAAGTCACTTTGCAGTTTATGACCAGACAGAAGAGATGTATCCGACATGCATAATTTTACATCATCGGCATACATTAGCACCCGAGAGTGATTGATAACGGAAGGAAGATCGTTAATAAAAAGCGTAAATAATAACGGTCCAAGGTGACTTCCTTGAGGAACACCAGAAGTGACCTGAACCACTTGAGAAAGTGAGCCATTAAATAATACCCTCTGAAATCTAGAGGTTAAATAATCTTTAACCCAAAGAGTGAGACTATTGGGAAAGCCCAATAGTTGAAGTTTATAAATTAAAAGATTATGACTTACAGTGTCGAAAGCCTTACTGAAATCAGTGTAAATAACATCAGTTTGCATCTTTTCTTCAAAGCCTTTGATAACAAATGATGTGAATTCTAGCATTTTGTAGTGGTACCCCTATGTTTCATGAACAAATGATGTGAATTCTAGCATTTAGTAGTGGTACCCCTATGTTTCATGAATCCGTGCTGGCACGGTGAAATCATAGATTTACAAAGATGTTGAAGATGAGAGGTTATCAATTTCTCAAAAATCTTAGGGACAGCAGACAACTTGGAGATACCTCTATAGTTTTTAGCATTAGATTTGTTTCTTTTTTTATGCAAAAGAATAATATATGACTCTTTCCAAATTTTTGGGAAAGAGCATAACTTCACGGACAAATTGAACAGTTTATGCAAAGGTTTTAGAAGACTCTGAGCACAGTACTTAAGCACACAGCTTGGTACTCCATCAGGTCCTGGCGAAAATATGGTCTTAATATCCTGAAGTTCACAAAGTAGTGCAGTCTCTGTGATTTCCGGTATAAAAATGAAATTTGAGCTATTAAGCTGATAGGGGTAAGGCATGACGACTGGTTGCTCTGAAGGGCTGTAAGTCGTTTGGAAAAATTTAGCAAATAGATCGGCAATGGCCTGATCTGAGTTGGCTTTCACTTCCTCGAAGAATATATTGGATGGAAGTGTTGATGACTTTCGTTTCGTATTAACGAAATCAAAAAACCGTTTAGGATCCTGCTGAAACTGAAATCTACACCTCGACAGGTAATTCCTATAACATTGGTTATTCAGGACTGAAAAATTGGAACGAGCAATCAAGTATGCCGAACAAGCTAACGGAGAGCTTGATTTTCTGAAACTCTTGTAGAGTTTCGATTTACGATTTTTTAGGATTGTCAACTCTCTGGTAAACCAAACAGGTTTGTTTGACCTGTTTGGCGTTCCATAAAAGACACACAAATCAAATAAAGCATTTAAAGTTTTATAAAAAATACTGATTGCCACGATTTTGCTTAAATATAGTTCGACGTTACAATGAACATGACACGTGAATTAAAAGTGCACGCATTTTAGTTTATGTGAATGCATTTAAATTTATTTATTTATTGATTTACATTTTAATTTTATGTTTAAGCTAAATAAATTCCAGCGTTCAAAACTGCATAGTAAAATTTTTCTCTAGGTGTATGTGCTGTGACATGTGCATGAGTGTGTGTTCCATGTCACAGCCTTACAATCTCACAAAATTTTCAAGTTGCTACGTTTAATACTTTGGCTCTGACACCATGGCACACATACTGTTCCCAACCGCAGGAGCAGCAAGAACAACAATTAAAAGACACTTTTCCTCCCTTCCACTTAACCACAATAAGCGCTAGCGTCTTAGTACCGCTCCAAGTCGCCTGTTGGTTAAACGTCTTACAATAATAAAAGGTCTAGGGGTTTATGCATTGCTTATAACTCATTGTACACAAAGGGCGACACGTTTATTTCTCAGTCACTTTCGTTCTCTGTTGCCTGCCTTCTTAGTACTTATAAATTTATAAATTCGTAGTGCGGCTGTAATTCTGTATTTTAATGTGAACAAAGCATATATACTTAGATAATTAACTTTTTAAAGTCTTTTCATATGCTATGCAAATCAATGAACAATTTGATGTGAGAAACAGAACTACAACCGTTTTATTCCTAATTTCGCTTTTTATTTTTGAGTGTTCATGTTTGATTTGATATATATTATATATATTAGCTTAACTTTTTTTGTTTTTTTTTTGTTTTAATAATAGAGTAACTAATTTTTTTTTTGAGTAAAACACATTTGAGATGAGGACGCCTTGTATTTAATTGCGCCTAAAATTTAAATTTCAGTTGGTTGGAGAATTTTTAGAGACATTTGTAAAATTTCAAGATGTAAAATTTCTGATATCGAAATTATCTATATAAATATTTGGTGTAATGTCACATTTACAACTAATTTTATTTAGTTCGTTGTGAATTTAGAAAATATAAGCTAAGAAATTGAAAATCTGAAATCTTTAGCATCAATAGTTGTTTAGATCGACGAGTTTATACTTACAGACGGACTTGCATATATCAACTCGGCGGTTGTTGCTAATCAAGAATCTACATTTCTTTATGGGGTCGGCATACATTTTTTTTTGTCTATTTCATATATTATTTTATTTTATCAATTTAATGGGATCATTTATAGATTAATATTTATATATATATTTTAAGTACTTAATAAAATTTGTTTCGTGCGACACCCCAAGCGTAGTTTGGACGTTTATAAATACGATACTTATAATCATATGCATATTTATAGAAACGTCCGTCGCTATTTAGATAAAATCCTCTTCATGATTAAACATAACTTGTGTGGATTTTTATGACTTCAAAGTGAAGATATATAAAAGCAAACTTTTTTCTATATGTTCTTGATGGATGACATTGGATGCCACTAAAATCATCCCATTAATTTTGGTAACTATAGATTAAAACTGTAAAAGAAACGGGTATCTCCGTTTTAAAAAGGCGGGAAGGAGGGTGTAACTAGCTGCCTTTTCACCAAATTTTTTAAGTTTAACTGTTAATATATGGGAATCATGTGCGTTTAATTGATTTGCATGTCGAGATGTATCGACTGGTTGTCGGTTCCCTCTCTATTTGCAAAGCGTCTACCTTTTATGGGTGTAAAAAAAAAAATTGCGTTCATAGAGACGATCGGACATTGCACAAAATTTTCGGTAGCAAAGTATAAAAAACTACCAAATCGTATTGGTGTAAAATTTAAATCATTTTAAAAAGATATCAATGCACAATACATGTCAGAAATACGTGGCAATATACTGTCTTATTTGTATCAAGATTATTTATGGTAAAGGTCGATTCTACCACTAAGCAAATAATCGAAATAGAGGTCTCAAACACGTTCGATTTCTCATCATCCCATACCTAAAAGAATAGATCCCCTTAGACAAAAAAAAATCGAGAGAGGTTTTCAGAGCTCATTACGCTTTCCGAGTATGCCGCGCAAAAATGAAAGTCATTCTGTTGCTAGCATTACTGAAGAAAGGCTGATAGATCAGAACCGACTTGAGTCTCTTATATATATATTGAGTCTCTGTATCTAGCCTTCTTCTATGTATGCGTGCGTATGCGATCGGGAATGTATGCTTGAGTGTGTCCTCGGCCGAGACTCAGGAAGAGAGAAGATTTTGTTTCAGTTGTTGGTTGCCTTCAGCGGTTCGACTATTGTAGAACAGGGGGCGCGCGGTAAACAACCAATGGTACAAATTTAGTATACCTTTAACCCATTAAATAGGTTAAAAAAGGGTATAATGGTTCTGTGCAAAAGTATGTAACATGTAGAAGGAAGCTTCTCCTACCCTAAAGTATTTATATTCTTGACCAGCATCAACAGACGAGTCGATTTATCCGTCCGTACGTATGTATGATCGCGTCGATCTCAGGAACTATAAAAGCTAGAGACTTCAGTTTTTGGATATAAGATCTGCTAATCGCTAGGCATAGCAAGTTTGTTTAAAATTTTTAAAATTTTCGATAACTTTTCAGGTTTACGATATACACATGTAATCAATAACAAAAAAATCTTGAATTTAAAAATTTGAAAATATTAACAAAATAATAAAAATCCGGATAGAACCTTCTTACTTGTTAGTATTTGTATGCGTTTGCGCTTGTTTCTTTTTGACCTGGGCAGCTCGGTCGACATTTTTGATATTTTCTGTGCCCTGCATTTGCATGTGTGTCTACGTTTATGTGTATATATGAGGTAGTAAACGTTTAAATGTATGAGGGATAATTACATCAGCATTTATTGACCTGTCTCAAGTACTTTGTTTCTGATATTTATTAGAAGTCAATAAAAATTATAAAAAAAAACTATAAAATGCAAGCAATGTTTTTTTTTTTATTATTTTCTATATTAATTCGATAAAAGACAGTTTTTAAAAACCTATTTAAAAATCTTAGATTTAAGAAAACATATGTACATAAATTATATATTTCTGAACATTAAAAGTTACCCATTTAAAATATATGAATATATCTAGCATAACAATTTGTCGCATATCAGTATCATGAAAAAAATACAAACTTCCAAGCCAGCCAAGTTTTTTCAACACGTTTGATTATATGACACTAGCAAACCATTCAAAGTGCAATTGTGTCGCGATCATATTCATGTAGGTTTTCTAGTCAGTTCAACTACTATCGTCAACTACGGATACTTTTTTAAGACAAGTGTGCATATATAAAGGTCGGGCGAGGACACATGTATACATACAAGAAGGCTAGATACTTGAATACTTGGAATGCGTTATGAGCTCTGAAAACCGCTCTCGCGGAGAGAAATCTCTTTTGTCTAATGGGATCTATTCTTTTAGGTATGGGATGATGTAAGTTCGATGTTCTATTTGAGACCTCTAATCGTATCGATGTTCATTAAACTTGCCACAGGGAAATATAAACAAAAGTTCTGGTGGACAACACTTTTCTCTTCTCACGATTTTGTGATTCACTCAAAAATGCATATCACAAAAAATATATTTTATAAAAATACAAATATGTATGTATACATTTTCGGAAATAAATGGAAATCGAGCTGGAAATTGCAAAAAATGTCACTCACCCACTCTCTACCGCTCTTTAAATATATTTATTTCTTTTGTGTTCTAAACGCGCTGTTTGGTGGTTAATTAGCTGTGGCTAAGATTAGTGAACTTGTATGTGTATCTCCTTAACTCTGTACCTGTTTGCGTGGCTCATAAAATAAATTCTTAGAATTTGTTGTATGTTTTTTATGTCAGCACATGTTGTTTAGCCACGCTAAAATCGTCATTAACGAGCCCCTCACAAATTAAACATATTTAAATCAAAATATGTATGCAAAGAATAGAAAATAATATTAGACGCTGCCCTAGATAAGAATCGTTTTCTTGCTTGTATTTTTATGGGTTAATTTCTTAAATATGCCGTAGTTGTTTTATTTTTGATATATGTATGTATGTATATACATATGTAATACATATATTCTGGATAAGAATCGGTATTTGCGGCATTAATGTCTAAAAATTCATAGCTTCATTTGATTATATCTCAATACACAAACTACCTTTTCGCTAGGAAAATTTAAATTATAGAATATAAACAATTAAAAACAAGTAAGAAGGCTCTAGTCGAGAAAGCTCGGCTAGGAGATACCGTGAACTCCTAACCTTACGAATATGCTCATTTCAGCACAACTCTTCCAAATGTTTAATATTTTGTCTATTCTATACCTCTTATTGTTTTTAGGATTGACGAGTTCAGAAAAACAGACAGACGGTCATGGCTATATCGATGATTGATTCTGATCAAAAACATATACATATATTTACACAATTTACGGGGTAGTTATATTAAATTTGTATAGTTTGACAAGAAATTGTTTACATATATTTAAAATTTTTGATATTTTGACTAGATATATAGGGTCACTCTGGTTGTTGTTTTTAATTTTGAAAAAAATTTTTTTATATGTTATTTAGTTAATTATCTCTTAAACCTATTAAACAAAACTTAAAAAATATAAACATTAAAAAAACGAACACAGCACTTAATTCAACTGCCATACAAGTGTTTACACAATGTTAATCTTATTATAGGGTTTTGGTTTTAAACAATAATTAATATTTTGTATGTCCACCGTTGGCTTTCATAACCGCTTCCAGTCGCCTTTTAATCGATTTTATAAGATTTTGGACGAGAAATTAAATATATTTTATAAAAGGGAGATTATCGCCTTGAGATCATTCTTATTTTTCGGATTGCGCTTGGCAGTACGTTTTTTCAGATTGGCAATTGGGTTGAGGACTGGGCTTTGGACTGGTGTATCGAACACCTTTTTACAGTTATAAAGCAGCCAGCACCAGATCATGTTTGCTTTGTGCTTGGGATCATTGTTCTAGTAAAACTTGTATGTTGGTCATTAATAATCCAAATTTGTTGTTACTGGCTACTCTGATTTGTTTAATGGGTTTAAGAGATAATTAACTGAATAACTTATAAAAAATATAAAAAAATAACTTAAAAACAACAACCAGTGTGACCCTATATCTCTAAAGTGAAAATATCAAAAATTTTGACTCTGTGTAAACAATTCCTTGACAAACTGTATCTATGTATGTATGTATAGTTAACTTTAGATTAACTACATAATTCTTCTAACGTTTTTCTCATTGTTTCAGCAAAAAATTTAAAACATATAGCAAAACTGATTTTACTTAAAAAAAAAAGTTTGGTGCTTTAATCATGTTTATCAGTGTCGAAAATGTCTGAAGATACCAGTAGTAGAGAATTAGGAATAATAATAAAGTACGTACATATGTATAAAATATAGTATAGTATAAAATCAGACGATTATTTCCAACACCAACAAGAGAAAGATTTTATTTCGAAAATAGTTTTCACACAACTAATTTGCATTTTTATTTAATTTTTGCCAAATAGTTGAAGTTGAATTTAAAATATAAAAAAAAAAATAAAACATTATTTAAATCGCACCTTTCTGCTGAGCGGCTTGCAATATCAGCTTAATTAAATTTGATATTAAAATTTTTTATTTTGTTGAATATCTGGTAAGGGTATTTTATTTGGGTTGGAGCGTCTTTGCGCCTTTTTTTAATTTTCTGTTGTGTTATTGTTTCTGATGCTTCGGCTGTTGTATTGGTTGTTGATTGTATGTTTTGTTGAAGCCAATTTAAGCTTTTAATCAGCGTTTTCTTTTTCCACTCACTAACACACTGATACAAATACGAAATCACAAACTTATACAAAAATAGGTACATTGGCCGTATTTGCATTTGTATTTGTTTTGTACTTATTACTCAGTTTGTTGTTGGTTTTCAACGCGTGCTGGGAAAAATATAGATGCGAATATATGTACATATATTTTTTTTCTGTGCTTTTATCATGCACGCCGATACGAGAATGCTTAGTCGAAACTGTAACTGCCGACGAAAAAGGCAGCAGCAACACCACGGCAACGGCGATGGCAATAGCAGCAACGTTTGCCGAACGTGTGAACACAACGTCGTCTGCGATACTTGTGCGAAAAATTTGCTATAAAAGATGCCGCCAATACTTGACGGGTGCGCTCAAACATCGTCGCACTCAACGTGTGCGTTGCGCTGGTATGAGTTAGTCGCTCATTTTGTTGTTGATTTTGTTGGAGGGTGGCCATGAACTGGGCACATGCTGTGTGCGGATACTACGTCATCAATTTGGTTCGGTACGAACATGTTGCGGCTCGATATAAATTTTGTGCTCAGTCCATTTGGTAGAGGTCTCATTTGCTCTTGTTTGACGCTGGCACAAACTGTTGCCATTTTGAAGTGGTTGTATGTGAATGGGTGTTTGAAGCGCCATGTGTTTATTTGCCCTTGTTTCAGTTTTCGTGCATGGCATGTCAATTTACTTGAGCAGATTGGTAGGTCACTGGCTCTTCTCTGTGCGACCACCGTGCATGTTTCCCACGCCTTTGCTCCCTGTTTATTTAGTTTTGTCTATGTCTGTGCTTGAGCTTAAGTTCATTAACAGCGGTTGCTTCGCGCAACAGTTCACGGCATGCGTTGGCTCCCACAATTACACAAATAAACATACACATACATACATTTGTTGCTGTTTTTATATCCTTAAGCCATGAAATGGGTAATAATGGTATAATGGTTTTGTGCAAATGTATGTAACAGGGAGAAGGAGGCTTCTCCGACCCCGTAAAGTATATATATTCTTGTTCAGCCTCAACAGCCGAGTCGATTTAGCCATGTCCGTCAGTCCGTTCGTCTATCTGTATGTATGATCGCGTTGATTCCAGGAATTACGAAGGCCAGAGACTCCAGATTATGGATATAAGCTCTCCTAATCCCTAGACATAGCAAGGTTATTTCCAATTTTCAATAACTTTTCCGGTTTAAGATATAAACATATAATCGATAACAAAAAATCTTGAAAACCAAAAACTTAAATATGGAAATTGAAACTACTTGCAAAATAATGAACATCTGTGAAATTTTTATTAAAATCGGTTCAGAAACACCGGAGATATGAAACCATCAAGCATTGGTACAGCGGTACACGTACATATGAGTGTGTCTGTCAGCCCGACTGTCTGTCCAACTGTATGGTCAAGGGTTAAGGGTACCTTCTAGTCGAGTTTACTCGACTAGAGCCTTCTTACTTGTTCTTTTTGGGAGTGATTGTCGCCGCTGAATCAATAAATACTTTTTACAAAATATGTGCCTATATACACTGTGTATTTCGGGCAGTGTCCAGCAAGAAATTGCAAGTGCTATAATGCCCCAACTAGGCAAAATACGAAAAAATCTAGGTTCTATGTCACGGAGGTGTGCATAATAAAACTGACCCAAATAAACTTTGCCTTGAAATTTGGGTACTTTTTTACATAACCCGCATAACCCTTGCATGTGGAGAAACCCTAGTAAATTGCGGTCATATATTAATTTTGGTGGTTAATATATGTACATACCATCGGTCTTGGGAATTTTTCAGAATTTTCATTATAGAACATTAAGCCATTAAGGCAGTGAATCTTTAAAAGATGCAGAAACCACCAAGTATGCACGACATTTTTGCTCTGAACACACCAAATTCCCCGGGATTACAATTACGAGTTACTTCGCGGCAATGAGTTGCCCTACAGGCTGTTTCCTTTTTAAGTCTATACTGGGCCGACCTAGGGTTTGGCACACAATGCGTCCAGTCGCTCTCTTTCGCACCTCCTGAAGTCCTTTTTGGTACGAACAGTCCGATACGGGACACCAGCTCTTCCACCGATGGTAAAGATGTTGTTATTGTAGCTTTTTGTTAGCAGTGGTTGGGATGGTGCTCAGAATCTTCACCACAGCCTAGGCACACCAAACATTGCGGTGTTGCCAGTACTTAAAAACGCCCTGGGTGGTTAGGGACTACGTTAGGTGAAAGCAAGTAAAGCAAGCTAAATCGACTAGAAGATACCGTTAAACTTTGACCATACAGTCGGACAGACGGTTGGGCTAACAGACATACACATATGCTGCCGATCAAAATTCTGACAATGTCTAGTATTTAGGATCTCTGGTTCGCACAGCACAGTAATTGTCCTGATGGTCATTGAAGATGAGCTTCTTGATTATTTTTATTTGATCTTAAATAATAACGAGCAGCGTTTGCCTGTTACTTATTGAAGTGTGAACAATTCTTGAAAGGCATGTCATGGTGTATGTTTCTCTATTTCTGTGTTCTACTACTAATGCGTTAAGGGCACCAGCTATGATTAACCGTCAACGTTATTTCATCCACGATTTCATTCAGCATATTTTGAAACTCTCCCAGTCCAACTAGTTAATCGACTGTAACTACTGTAGAATGTAGAAAGATGCATTGTTAAATGTATCATGTTAGAAATTCTATATTTGAACCGGTACTTGCAATTTAATGACGACGAGCCAGAGATCGTATCTTGGGTACTTTCCGGGCTTAACAGCATCAGCTTATCATTTTAAATGTTAACCGAGGTTTTGTCAACTTAAAGTGGAGATTACAGACGTCCTTACATAGCATAATGTGATAGGAACTAGTGTGAATATATTCATTTATAATGTACATATATAAATAAAAAGGGCTTTAACTGAAATGGGGTAAAAATAAAATGGGGTTATGTTGATTTTTTGCACAGAGTGATTTCTATTTAGCCCGTTTCTAGCTCTTTACGTTAAATGTATTTGTAAAAATATCAGTTTAATTAATAGTGTTTGAGTTGCTGCACATGTGAATGGTTAGACGTCGTCAAACACCTAAATTTACCTGGGCAAAGCTTTAAACTTAATAGCTTTCCATACAAAAGATCACATAATAATGTTATTAATTTATAACGCACCAGTTTTGCTGGGCTGCCAATTTAGTTACCTCACAGAGAAAACGATTATTTTTAATTGTCACTTTCATTATTCATTATTTAAAATTTCAATTGGTTCCTCTTGTTTGAAAATTATAAGATAACATATATGAATTAAAATATTTTAACATGATATCTGACCAGACAAATTATAAGTGTTAATTTAATCTATAGTATAAGAATTTAAATACTTTTTTTTTTTTAAACTTAATAAAATACATTATTTATTTATACATTTCTGCCCGCCAACTACATGGATGTAAGCAGTTTAGCCGAAAAGCCCGAGACTAGCAGCCCAGGTGTCTTTTAGTCGCCTCATACGACAAGCAGTGACAAACTGTGGAGGATATTCTTCTGTATATCCCAATTAGTGAGGTTTGGAATTATTATCGAACACAACCTCAATGAGTTGCTTTAGAGAGCAAAATCAACCCCTGGTACCGAGTATGTGATTCGTGTAGGGCACCAGAAATGGGTGTCTCCTTTAGTCGCCTCATATGCCAAGCAGTAAAATTTTCAATGACATTTAGGTCTATAGACTGGGCCGGTAAAATTATCATTTGGTGGCAGTTCCAAATAATCCTGTTCTGTATGCTTCCAGACGTATGCTTTGGGTCGTTGTCTTGGTAGAACCGGAAATCACGTCATATTCCCACCCTCGTCAGTTTAGGGTTCATTTTCCTTTAATATATTAAGGTGCATTTTATGGTCCAATGAAGTGTCAATAAAAACCATATTTCGACGCCTGCTGCTGAGACACATACAATGACACTTCCTTCACCGTACTTGACTCTTGCTTTTAAGCATTTAAGGTCCAGCCCATAATTGGTCTGTTGCCACACATAATTCCGTCCGTTCGAGTCATTAATGTGGAATTAGGATTCGTCTGCAAAAATGACATTGTTCCACGATTTCAAATCCTCGTCCCAGTGGAATTTGTCGGACCGTCCTTCATACACTTGATGAACTTAGATTGACCTTATTACTCAACAGACTACAAAGTATTGGTATTTGTATTGTATCTCCAAATAACGGGGGCTTATACTGACCGGATGTTAGCAAGTTGCTCAAAAGCATTAATCTAAGGAGTCGAAGGAGGTAAAGCGGAGCGGGTCTCTATTTTACCGTACGTCGTTCGGGGTGGACTCTCCACTATAACATTTTATAAAGGCTTTCTACATTATTAGAAACTAAATCGCAAAATATCCTCCCAAATAACAAAAAATAAAAATAGAACAAGAAAGAAGGCTCGAGTTTAGTATGCTCGACTAAAAGATACCCATAACCTTTGACCATACAGACGGATAGACGATCGGACTACTGAGCTAATGCTTGATGAATTCATATCTCCGGTATAAGAACGATTTAAAATTTTTGTTTCCAAATCAAATTTTAAAATTTTAGAAATTCAAGATTTTTTTTAATAACGATTACATGTGTATATCGTACACCGGAAAACTTATCGAAAATAACCAACTTGAACTGCCTAGGGATTGGGAGAGCTCAAATTTAAAATAACCTGATCAAGAACATGTAAGCTTAATAGGGTCTTCGGCCTGGTACATACTTTTGCACAAAACCATTATAACCTTTTCTACCCATTACATGGGTTAAGCATAAAACAAAGAACGATTCAGAGCCTTGGCTCCAGGACCGATATGTTTACAAGAAACTGTAGATGACGTCTTTCATTAACTGGCAATGGCGGTGTCTAAATCTGGTGAACGACAAACGTTTTCTATTACCTAGCTAACCATAGACTTATTACCGCTTATGTTAACATGTCAACAGGATAAGTTTAATTTAGTTCTGCATAGTAAAATTTATTTTATAAAAAAAACTTTTAGTCTGGATGCTGAATTTATTTCACAAATATTTCTGTGACAAAACACATTATCATATTGCTTGGTACACAATTTTGGCGTATATAAACTAGAGTTAATTTATAATACTTTTTTTTATTTAATTTTCGAAATTTGATATTTAACTGTGACCATTTATTCGAGGGTGCACTGCAAAAGCAAATGCAAGAAACAAAAAATTAATATTTTTCCTCTAAATAAGTTAAATAATTATTATTTATTATTTCTTACACATTAATAGTTCAATCCTAATTGGAATTCATATGTAGGTTACTAACAAGCATTTTACAAGCATTTCATACACCCTAATAGCAGGTCTTAAATCTCAAATATAAATTAATTGAACGGTAAAAATGAAGTGAACAAAATAAACAGAGCGTGAGTTTGTATGCACTTAAATGTGTACGATGCTCAAACGTTTAAAGCCTCCCAGAGAGAGAATGTCCACCGTATATTGGGATTTTACTTATGCATGGGTATTCTGTAATTAAAAGAACGAAGATTTAATATATGTATATATGTAGATGTGCGCTATATAACGACGAAAATAGAGAGAATAATTTAACCATATGAAATAAGATAATATCTTAAATTATAGTACTTTGTTGAATAACCCGACCTTCAATAGGGGGAAACTCAGTTAACAAAAATCAGCAAAACGTACAGTGTAAAAATGTAAAATAAAAAAGTAAATAAAATAAATAAGTATATATTTATAATGGTTAAGAATTTTATAAGGTCCGTCGAAACTTCTATAAAATTAATATCACCGAATAAGGGCTCATGTCATTAATAAATAGTTAGGAAATTATATTTTCTTAATAAATGCTGGTAGACGCTGATAAAGAAGCTGGAAATAGTGTAGTCCAAAACATTCAAAAGAGCGTACCGCATGAGGAGCGAGATACACCGTATTTGGGAAGGTTTTGATCACGATCCAATATGAGAACCAGAGACACTTGGACTTGATGTGGTGGGAGTAAAGGCAGAAAAGCAGATGGAACGACGGAGAATTTAGAACTGCATAATTGAACGCATATCAGCAACAGCAGCTAGAATCTGTAAAGGCTAAGTTAATGACATACGAAGAGCAAGGATTAGGCAAAACTCACATAGAGCTGTATTCGATTATGCTGATCGTACGGTTTAAGGACCGATTTTTTCTAGTGTTTGTTCAACAGCTACTAAGGTAGACTGACAGATTTAGTTACAGGACCTACAGCAGGGTATATATACTACATTTATAATTTCTGGATGTCAACTCTACCAATTCCGCACAGTCCGAATGGCACTGTAATTTATTTGGACGATTATCTGAAAAAATATTACAAACGACCTTAAATTTGTATGGCAGCTATATGATTTAGTGGTCCGATCTCGCCGTTTTTGACAAATGATCTGGAAAAACAAAATACCCTGACCACAGTTTCAGTGCGATAGTTAAAAAACTAATGAACTAGTTTTGCCAAAAAACAAACGACTAATCTCGTTTACCTGCGCGCCTATCATGACTTTCGCCGTATTTCTGATGTAACTCCAAAGGGGATAGCTTTCTTTTAAGCGAAGCTGCGTCCAACTAATTTGATTTAAAGCGTCACGGAGTAGCATCTGGCGCCTGTGAAGGCAGAACGCACAAGCTGGCCGGCCAAAGATAGGCAAAGAATTGTAAACAGGGCGACTGATGCATAAGCTTTACTGACTTATATGATAGAGCATCACAAGTTCGTAGTAGGAGCCATCTGATTGCATCTCGAGTGCTCGTCTCTACCTTCACGTTGTTTAAAAAGCAAATGTTTGGTACCGCAACGATTACGGCTATTCCAGACAGTTGAACATCATACAGTAACCCCTGAGCATCAGACCAGAGCTCTACTGCTTCAGACGGCAGAGCATGGACACGCTATAATTGATTTAGCACTTCTGTTCGCGACATGAATCAATAAAATACTACTGCACTTATCGATGATCGAGGTTATAGGACGATGGTGGGATGGATAGTCGTACTACCACCCGAATTACTCAAAAGTGATTGGCTTAGGACTAGAAGAACAAGGACTGGCTATCGATACACTGTAGGGTCGGTTTTTTAAAAACATATAAGGTATTATTGATGTCATTATAACAGAAATACCCCCTATCTTAGGCCTTAATTATAATAATAAGTGTATTATAAAATGTAATACAATAGTACTAATATGCAAAAGATCTGTTCGGAAATAGTCGGTGTAGTGAAAAAAAAATATCTAATAATAAAAGAATATCGAATTTCAACACTATTGACCACTATGCCATAGTAAGTAGGTCCAGAGAAGAGACTGCAGGCGTTAAAGCACTAGCGGCTCTGTAAATGTTAGAATCCATATCAATATTTAAAACAGAGTTCAGAGCGTTGAAACACACAAAAAATTAGATCATGTTCTTGACAGCTTCGGGCTTAGGCTGTCATTAATCTCTTCTATTTCCACTGTGACGATAAGTCCATTAGCCAAATAGTACAGGAATGATCGTACGTGTAAGGTTAAGGTTCAGTATATATCGAACAGTCTCGACTAGAGCCTTTGAGTTTTTTATACCCTTAACCCATAAAATGGCTAAAAAAGGTATAATGGTTTTGTGCAAATGTATGTAACAGGGAGAAGGAGGCTTCTCCGACCCCATGAAGTATATATATTCTTGATCAGCATCAACAGCCGAGTTGATATAGCCATGTCCGTCTTTTTTTTCAATTTTTCGATAACTTTTCCGGTTTACGACATACAATTGTAATCGATAACAAAAAAATCTTAAATTTCGAAAACTTGAAAATGGGGATTGAAACTATTAACAAAATAATTAACTTCTGTGAAATTTTAATTAAAATCGGTTGAGAAACACCGGAGATATGATCAAACATTGGTACAGTGGTGACCGACCGACTGAACGTATGTATGGTCAAGGGTTAAGGGTATCTTCTAGTCGAGCTTACTCGACTAGAGCCTTCTTACTTGTTAAAGTTGTACAGGATTAGTAAATTCAAAATTCAATGATGCTTTAATCATCTAAAAAATTAAAATATATCAGCTCAAAAAAATGTTAGTTTGATGTGTAAAAGTGGAACTGGAGTTGGTTTCTTCTGATGTTACATACTTTTGTAAAAAAACGTTCTATACTCTTCTACCCATTACATGGGTTAAGGGTATAACAATGAAAGGGGAAGAGCCTTGGCTTTTATATTATATACAATTTGTCAAGAATATCTTTACATGCAGTGAAAATTTTTGATATTTTCACTTTAGAGATATACGGTCACATTGGCTGTTGTTTTACATTTTTTTTATTAATTTTTATATGCTATTCAGTTAAATATCTCTTAAATCCATTAAACAGAACTTAAAAAACATAAACATTAACAAAGAAACATTAAAAATACTAAAACAGCACAAAATTCAACTGCCATACAAGTGTTTACACAATGTTAATCTTTCTATCAGTTTTTGGTTTTAAACTAAAATTAAGATTTTGTATGTCCACCGTTGACTTTCATAACCGATTGCAGTCGTCTTTTCATTGATTTAATTAGATTTTGGACGTATTCCAAAGGAATATTTTGACATTCTTCCAAGATTATCGCCGTAATATCATTCTTATTTTTCGGATGGCGGTTGGCAGTACGTTTTTTTCAGATAGGCCCACAGATTTTCAATTGGATTGAGGTCTGGGCTTTGGGCAGGTGTACCGAACACCTTTTAACAGTTATAAAGCAGTCAGCACCTGACCATGTTTGCTTTGTGCTTGGGATCATTGTCCTGGTAAAACTTGTATGTTGGCTTGCCATAATTAATAAATCCAAATTTGTTGGCACTGGCCGCCAAATGTGTGTTAAAAATACTTAAATATTGTTGGGCATCCATTGTATTTTCAATGAAGCACAATTCTCCAACTCCGCCGATAACAACGGTTTTTTTCATGCAGATTCCACATTCCGTCTTCATCTCATGGGCAAGCGTTCTGGTCGATATAGTTGGATTTTGGTTGATCTATCTGACCATAATTCGCTCTGCCCTGGGAGTTATTGCCCGCGGCCGACCAGTTGAAGGCGTCGCCTTCATCCTTTCCTCCTTTTTAACGCGGTTTAAAACGTTGTATACATATATTTTCCTGCCAATTGCAAACATTTCTGCAATCCCAGATACCGCTTTCCCTATGGTGGAGTTGTAATAAACTAACTGGTTCATGTCGAACGATAACCACTTGCCTGGCATTTTAAAACCGTCTAAAACTGTCCCGATTATATATAATTTCTATATTCCAAATATGAAATTTCTTAGAATATTGCACTACCAAGAGCTGAGCGTTTTTAATTTTAAAAAAGTAACTGTAAATATGCCATTTACAACGAAAAAAAAACTAAAAAATTATGTGTGTAAACACTTGTATGGCATTTGAAATTTGTGCCTTGTTAGTATTTTTAATGTTTCTTTGTTAATTTTTATGTTTTTTAAGTTCTGTTTAAAGAGATAATTAACTGAATAACTTATAAAAAATAATAAAAAAAATTTAAAACAACGGCCAGTGTGACCTGTTGTTGTTATTTGTAAAAATGTGATCAATTGTGTATTCTTGTCTTTTTATGTCTGTGTGTGCGTGTGTGTTCCTTTGTTGGCGATACGCAGATGTACGTATTTAGTGGTTATTTGTATGGCTTTATGTTTGTGGCTATTGGTTTTGGTTAGCGCTAGTTAAGTCCGTTTTTAAATTGGCAGCAAGCACAGTTTGTAAGTTGCACGGTGCTACCAACTCGCTTAGGGACTCATTAACAGAAATTCCCAAATTAATTGGGTATTAGACAGAATGCATTAAAACGGACTAAGCAAAAAGTGTTTATAAGCTGGCGGACCTATGCCGTGGCAGCTATAAAAAAGCTTCAATGGGGCGTGGCAACAGCAGGCACCCATAGAACCAAAATGGCAAATAATCAAACAGTCTAGGCCAAATCGGTTATTGATTACTTTGGCTCCAATAAACCAGATCCAGAATCCCACTGACCGCTGGCACAGTGGTTAAATGTAGCAGCACCATTAATAATTCATTTGTAAGAGACATTTTTATTAAATAGTTTTTATTTATGGGAATTTTCTTTACTATATTTGGGTATTAAATACTTAGATACATACTGCGAAACCAAAACGAACACAAAGAGTTTTTGAGAAAAATTTTGACAGAACAGACACACATACAAACTTCAATACATTGGAATTTTGTCCGGCCAAAGCAGACAATGTTTGTTATTTATAATAGGATTACATCCTCTCGTCTATTTATGTTTGTCAAGGCTTAATGTAGGTTTAACTAAACAACCCCTTGCCTTTTTTGGATTCAATATATACAAAACATCTATATATCTGGACGTAATTTATAAATATACTCTAAAACGGTCGAGATTGAAAACATGTTTATTTAGCGTTATATATCCCTTTAGCTAAGTGTGTTTCATTTTGTATGTTAAATAAACTTGAATATTTTATTTTAACTAATTTCGACTAGACACGATTGACAAATTAAATCAAGCCAAAATTCAATGGTAACCACTTTGAAAACCTCGTGTTTTTTACAAATGTTTTTATTTTCAATATCGCAAGTCATTTTAGCAGCCGCAAAGCCAATAACAAAATTAAGCCAGACGTAAATATATGAGGTGGAAGCCAGATTGTATAAGCACAAAGACAAATAGACAATAGGACATATACATTATACATACAACATACAATTCACAGTAAGAATATATTTAATATTTACAAGAGGAAAATATTAAAATAATAATGTTCTAAAAGTTGTTTCTGTAAGTTTTCTTTTTATACTCTGAATCTATGAAAGATTTAAAATGGAAAAATGGATATTTGTTAAAAAAAACACGGAAGAAAGGATTTCCGATACAATAAAGTATTTACAAATCTTCTTGATGAGCAACCCAATGGACCTAACAATGTCTGAAGATTTTTATGTCAACATAAAATTAAAGCTTAGGTCCAAACGGATGCATAATCAAAAAGTTAATTGCCTATCACTCAGTAAGTCTGGACATACAGTTTCATATACGATGAATATGGAGATTTTACCATATAAGCTAATAAACAATTATTCAGATTAATTTTCCTTCCATTAATTGTTAGCAAGATTTAAGCGCGTCATAAAGCCTTCTAGCTCATTAACTCAGTTTCTTATGCCTCTCAAATAAATTGATGTACATTATTTTTCACCTGACGTCATACTTATTATTCCTCCATCCACAGAGATCATTAATTGGTTTGTAGCACACACACAGATTCGATTGGGTGGCAAGGAAGTTCAAATTGAGTGGCACACACTGCTTGAGTGTGATTTTATCGAGTATCCCACTGCCTGACTGGCTTTCTAAGGGTCTATACACTCAAGTGCCATGCTCTGTAAAGCTCTCTGCTCACCAGCTGCCGCCTTAGATGCGCTTTGAGTTGTGGCACCATGCGTTGTTGTTAAGGTTGTTTTCGTCTTTTTAACATTTTTGTATATTAGATCGTACGCACGAGCATCTACTCTCCTGTACCCAGCCATAAGTTGGCAGAGAGATGTTGCCACTGTCTCAGAAAACGTCTGACTCAAGCCACCACTAAGCGCAATTGTTGAAAAGGGCATTATACATTTTAGCTATATATTAGTGCGCTTTCGCTTGTTTAGTTACTTTGATATTTATGTGTGCAATTAAGTTTATTCTATAATGCTGTATTTATTATAAAATGCTGTAGGTTAATTTCAAATTCAGAGTAAGCAAATGTCTCAAGATTTGCAATCTTCAACTTCAGACATTTGGCACAATCAGGAAGTTTCGTTAGTATAAAGTTCCAATGACCCCACAACAAAGAAAAGGATTATGAAATTAATCTTCTCCCAATCATGCCCCTTATTGAAAACGATGGAACTTGTTAAGTAAAATTAAATCTGACAACGCAAGAATTAAAAATAGATTTTTCATTGTTTTCAAAGATATCGCAATAATATCCCACAATTACAGTTTGCGCTAATGTGATTAAGAAATGCTCACAAAAGACTTTAAGCTATGCTATAATTATTTATTTGCTTAATGCCTATTGCAGAGAATCGTTTCACTTATTGTCTAAACAGTGACAAATCACACCCAGTTATTGTTATTTATTTTGTGCATTTGCCATTCATTCAATCATCATTTTGGTTTGTATTTGAGCCATTTTCTGTGTGTTTCTACTGACACGCCCACATACGTGCGTTATTAAACAAAGGGATGCCGCGTGCGTCGTTTGGCCTTGACAGGATACTCGTATCCCTCGAAATCATCATCGAGCTCATCTTGCTCGGGATAATGATTGCTGGGACTGCTGCGATGATGGTAATGTTTCTTTGTTTCTTTACGCTCCTTGTGCTCCTTGACCGGCACCGGGATGGGAAGCGGCACCTTCTTTATGATTGTCTTGGTATGTACATGCGTGTGATGCTTCACCGGCACATGAATGCGTATCCTGCAAATTGCATATAACATTGTCAATGAGAGAAGGCGACAGTCAATATGAATGCGAATGAGAATGCGAATAGAAATGGACATGATATGGGCCTAGGGTTATGGTTATGGGCATCTTGCCTAAGGCGTGACCGTTACACTTACTTAAGTTTCTCGTTTGATGGATGGCCGCTCGTCAGGGCAAACATCATGCAAGTGACAAATATCAAACTTAATGCCTGCAAAGAAGTCACAAACAAATAAACATATGTATATCAAGGTTACGAGTAGTTATAACGAGCTTCGTACCCAACATTTTTTGTTTGTGTCTAGTACATTATTTTTTAAAACTTTTTCTAAAAATATGATTTACAGTTATAAAAATCTCATAAATTAGAAAAGCAATAACCATTTTTTCCACTGCACAAATTCCAGTCAAAACAATTTAAAATGTACGATTAAAAAAGGCTTGCTATATTAAATAAACCAATATTTAGGACCATACTTATTATTTATTTTTGGAATCTCATGAAAAACCAAAATACAATTAATAAATTAAAATTTCAAGTATTAAGTTTACAATATTTTGCTTATAAAGAAACAAATAAAGAAGCTATTCGACATGCCGAATGTTATAGTAAAATATGGAAAATCTTATATAGTAAAATCTTGGTAAAGGCCTTGAAATTTTATATATGATATATAGGTCCGATCCCACTAATTTTAACAAATGGTCTTACTACAACAAACTGAATACCATGACTCCAAACTTCGAAAACTGAGAGACGAGTTTGCATTTTGATATTCTTTAAATTTTGATATTCTTTTCTATATTAGGCAACATCAAATTTGATTCTAATCACATCTGCGGCATTTATCTCGTGTTCGGATCTTAGCTTTAACCTTGAAGTCCAAATCGAAATGTAATTACGTCGACAAAATAATACAAGTATCTCCAAAAGCGTCAGCTTTAAAATGTAGCGTTAAAAACTTCAAAATGATAAGTCTATTTGATTTGCCTTAAAGCGTACTCATTTTACAATTTGCTGTAATGCATACATCGAAATTAAATTCAAAATACAAATTTGAAATCGCATTTAAATAAATTAAGTAACATGTTAAACTGAGTTTAAAGCAACTGCTTCCCAAGATATTTAAATGGACCAGTCAAGTGTTATCCAATCTTGTATGTTTTTTATGAGCTTTCAATATACAGGTGCGAACTTTAAATAGAACCACCAAGTGCAAAAAACAAATATAATGTTTTGAAATTATTTAGATTAGATTAGAATTTTTCATGGCGCTTACGAGTTTCTGATAAATGTAGAGTATTAGTTTTTATTGATACGAAAACTTGAACATATAGAGTTTATTTTTGTGTTTTGGGAAATGTAGTAAGCACATGAGAATTAAATACTAGCAGTTTCTATCCAATCTAGTATGTTTTTTTATGAGTTTTCATTTTCCAACCAATATACAGGTGCGAACTTTAAATAGAACCACCAAGTGCACAAAACAAATATTATGTTTTGAAATTATTTCAAATTATAATTTTTCATGGCGCTTAGAGTTTCTGATAAATGTAGAGTATTAGTTTTTATTTATACGAAAACTTGAACATATAGAGCTTAATTTTGTGTTTTGGGAAATGTGGTAAGCACATGAGAATTAAATAATAGCAGTATTTCTGCAATCATCGCTAAAATTTTTATGCTTACCAATACCCAACGTTCCTATTGATATTATTTTAAACATTAAGACAAAAATAGCCGAAATTTTAAACTAAAACGCACAGTAGAGTTAAAAAACAACGATCATTACAATAAGATTTTTTTTTTTTATATTATAACGTTCATATCTATAATGCAAATTGACTTGATTTTTTGTCAAAAATTTCTTATGCGCAAGGAGTTGTGGTGATTTCATGACTGCAAAAAATCAAAGAAAATTTAGCGCAAAAGATTGCTCAAAAGCCGGAAGTCTTCAAAATAGCCTTGTTTATAAATTACACATGATTCTATCAAAAAATTAGATTTCAATGTTTTTTACCATTTTAAACGACAAACTTACTCTGAATTTTTCAAAAATATAAAAAACTTTTTCATGATTTCGTCTTTTATCATTTTTTGACAAATTTTTATAAGCTTTTGTACCATTTTCTCTTGAATTCTTAATATAAATAACATTAATAAGTAGTTAGTTATATAGTAGTAAGTAATATATAAAAAAGATCCTTTTATAAAGTTAAGTTTGTTAAAAATATATTTAAACGATAAATTCATAAGTTGTGCTTTTATTTCATTCGCATATTTCAACCACTTTTCCCGCAACACAATAATAAAACAAGTAAGAAGACTCTAGTCGAGTAAGCTCGACTAGAAGATACCCTTAACCCTTGACCATACAGACGGACAGATGGTCGGGCTAACAGACATACACATATGGCTGTGTAGTTCTGTACCAATACTTGATGGTTTCATATCTCCGGTGTTTATGAATTTTTAATGAAATTTTTACAGAAGTTCATTATTTTGCTCATAGTTTCAATCCTCATTTTCAGTTTTTTGAAATTTAAGATTTTTTTGTTATCGATTACATGTGTATATCGTAAACCTGAAAAGTTATCGAAAAATTGAAACAAACTTGTCATGCCTAGGAATTAGGAGAGCTCATATCCAATATTTGGAGTCTCTAGCTTTTGTAGTTTCTGAGATCGACGCGTTCATACATACAGACGGACGGACAGACGGACGGACAGACAGACGGACATGCCTAAATCGACTCGGCTGTTGATGCTGATCAAGAATATATATACTTTATGGGGTCGGAGAAGCTTCCTTCTCCCTGTTACATACTTTTGCACAAAACCATTATACCCTTTTTTACCCATTTCATGGGTTAAGGGTATAAAAATGTTTCAGTTATCGTAGCAATAAAAACTTATACTTAGCAGAATGTCTAAGCGCTATAAAAAATAATAGTAACTTTAAATATTTTAAAACTTTTTGTTTGTTTTTTGTCCGTAAAAAAGTAGATTTGTGATTGGTTGTGATATTTTGAACTTCGCCTTTGTATGTTAAATAGGATCAAACAAATTGAAGAATTGAAATTACTTTTCGTAATGAAACAGGAAGAGCACTTCATTTTGTAATAACCTGCAGAAATTAAATAAACACTTTAAGCTGTAACGGGTGATAAAATATAAATCTGTAAGATCGTGATTTGCTGAACTACTATTTGTTTAAAAATTAAACATTATAAAAACCCCAACAAAAATATATGCTCGTGTTTATTAACGCTTTAAGCCATAGAGTACATACACTTTTTATTCGAGCACTTGAGAACTCTAATAAGACTTTAATGACGTTATGACGTTAATGCCGCATTATATAAGAAAAAAAAACATTCACTAGCTCAATTTGTATTTATTTTTTAATTTTAGTTTTAGATTTATTTATTTATCTGTGTGTACGTACTTTCTTGTGTTTTTTATTCAAATTATTAAATTATATTACATTTTGCGTAACTTACAGGTTGATGCTATTGCTTTTGTTTTAACTGGTATTAAAAAATTTTGAGGTGCGGCAAAAGAAAAATGATTTTCAGTTAGCTTGAGCGAACACAAAAAAGGAGTGTTTGTGTTTTATATTTTTCAAGGTAGTTTCTCGTTTGAATAAACTAATTCTTTGTATACGTTTTCTTATCACTTTTATTGTTGTTTGTGTTTAAATTTAAATAACACTTACTCCATGAGGTAAATACATATTGAAACGTTGCTTGATCGATTTATATACGTTTATATTTTTATCGTAACTCGGAATTTATTTTGCTTTATATCAATATTTTAGTAACGCGTGGTATTTAGCTGCACTCCAGCAGCGTTTAAGGTTGAAATGAAATTGCAATTGGAACTCGCGTTGCTTGGCTTTTAAATGTAAAAAAAATTCAAAGAAAAAATGGACTGGTGCCGCAGTGAAACGTGCCACAACTCGAAATGCTAACGTGAGACGCAAGTGAGAGTGCAACAGAGCGAGAGGCAAGCGTGAGGAGTAAGCGGCATAGATTGAATGTAACAACAATAACAATACAAAAACAACAACTAATGTAATGACACAAAGTTGCGAAGTTGGAAGTAAGTTAAAGAAAAAACATATTCAACACTCACAGCTACATAAGTTAACCACAGACGAGAGTGACAATGGGGAGTAAGGGGGGTGCACAGCTTGGAGGTTTTATATTTCACTCTCCGCCAAGTAGTCAAAGTGTGGCATAAACATTAATACACATGCGTCTCAAATCGACTTGGAAATGAGCTGCAAGCTGCCAAAATATTGCTTAATAATAAAAAACTGTTACATCCCAATGGTGTGATTTTAAAACTGAGTTGGATTTGAATTTTTAATTTGATTTTTGTCAGGTTAAAACAATAATATAATTGACATTATTATCCTCTATTTAATATGCGAGATAAATACCACATTTTGGATGTTCAAAAAACTCGGAAAAGTGTTCTATATATTAAAACTGTCTGCCAATTAGTAGCAGCATATCTCATATACCCTGTTTGTCTTTCAACACTGATTGTACAACTCAAATAACACAAATACACAACAACTACAACAATACTAATGGCGGCAGCAATGGCAAATGAACAACAGCAATTACATTAGTCAAGCCACTCTCACAATGTGTTCGCTCACAGAGAGCGATGGAAGCCGCCTCAAATTCAAACCAACCAACAGTCATATAGTGAAAAGCCGCCAAACATGAATCCACTGGGATGGGTACCAGAGGGGAGAAGGAAGTGGAGGTTGAAAGAGGGTAGCGGCAAAGTCAAAAGCGTAATTGAAGCTTGTGCCTCAGTTAAACGTAGGCGATTATGTCTGCTGGTATTTCTCGGTGAGCCACTTCAACCGCGGACAACGCACAGGTTTAACTTGCCACAAGGAATATGCGGCGGACAGACGTTGCTTCCTGGTTGCAACCGTAATGTTAGCCAAAAACCGAAGTTAAAAAACGATACTGCAAAATCAAATTGAAAAGCCGAACAAAACATTTGATTTTACCATTTTCCTCTTAACAAAGTCATCACAAATTGAAGTGACTGGCACGCTGAAATATGTCGCAACATTAAACACCCTCTTCCCCTCTACTTCCATCAGTAAACAGCACAATTGAGCTCCACCACAACAACTTGAATTGACAGTTTTTTTGTACCGATACAGTGACAAAGCAAAAACGTCATTAAATTGCAATTGACTAGATTGGCATTGCCATTCTGGCCATCGAGCCATTTTATCTAATAGGTGATCGTTCTCTAACAGGAAGCGTTAAGCAACCCTAATGAGACGAGCTGAATACGGACGGCATTCAATCAATCAATAACCCTGCCAAGAGATTTGATAAAAACAATTGACTTAACAAATCAAATGTATTGATGTAATTCGAAAAGAAAGCTTTAAATTCCATCAAGGTCGCAATTTGATTCAACTGTACTGTTTTTTGCGCAATGGATCTTAATTAGAGCTAACATCTTAATTTTTTATGCTAGATAATGTGTGTGTATAAAAATATATATGTGGAAATATTAAAATAATAACATAAAAGAAAAAGAGATAAATATGAATACTTGTATTTTGTATATATATGTTTTTAGGAGTTTATTTGAATTTAATATTTGACTTAAGCTTATAAGAATTTATTAAGTAATAAATGCATTCACATCATATTTTTCTCTGTTACTGTGTATATTAAGGCACCATTAGGTCAAACTTAAAATAATATAATATTGTGTTTCTCAAATGTGTAACACAAATAGTTGCCCAAGACAAAAAATGTATTTTAGTAAGTTAAGTAATAAGTTACATTACTTGCTTAGTGGCTAACTGGTAACACAAAAGTTTTCCGCAAAACACAAATAAAATTCAAAACGAGCACTTTCCAATGATATAATAATATATGAATATTAAAATAAAAGCTAACAACTGTGTACAACAAATGTGTACTATATAGTTTTTGTTAATTGTTTTTATGGCCGAGATAATTAGCCGACAATTTAATTTCACAGAGGTTTTTGTATGGCAAACAATTAAATTTTATGATATAATATTATATACTTGGGTGACTCCCATAGTCAAGTCAAAATATAAAAGTCCCCAAATAAATTGCGGCCGTTCAACCATAGGCTTGGAACGGGTATCAGGCCCGGTTTTGTGGCGTATTATAATGAATATATTGCCGCGTGTCAAAACAAAAATTCATATTGTTAATTGATCAAGCTATTGCAACAAAATCGGGTATTCGCCAGGTCATTAGCAGCAAATTAAGTGAATGTGAACTACAATGGCAAAAAGCAAAAGAAAACAAGTAAGAAGGCTCTAGTCGAGTACGCTCGACTAGAAGATACCCTTAACCATTGATCATACAGACGGACAGACGGTCGGGTTGACAGACATACACATATGTACATGTACTACTGAACCAATGCTTGATGGCTTCATATCTCCGGTGTTTCTTAACCGATTTTAATGAAATTTTTACAGAAGTTCATTATTTTTCATATAGTTTTAACCTAATTTTCAGTTTTTTGAAATTCAAGAATTTTTTGTTATCGATTACATGTGTATATCGTAAACCTGAAAAGTTATCGAAAATTTGAAACAAACTTGTCATGCCTTGGGATTAGGAGAGTTTATATCCAAAATATGGTCTCTAGCTTTTGTAGTTTCTGAGATCGACGCGCTCATACATACGGACAGACGGACATGGCTAAATCGACTCGGCTGTTGATGCTGATCAAGAATATATATACTTTATGGGGTCGGAGAAGCTTCCTTCTGCCTGTTACATACATTTGCACAAAAACATTATACCCTTTTTTTTACCCATTTCATGGGTTAAGGGTATAAAAACAAGCAAACAATAACATACAACAAATAACAAACGGAATCTAAGCAGCAACCACACAATGTGAGCAACAACTTGGCTGAAAGCCTTTCAATCAATCTACATATGTGTCAATATTTGTGCAATGAAAACTGGCGCAAGGCCAAGAGACTTGCTTGCTGAATCAAGCCAATTGGCTCATTCGTTATAGCCACATTTGCCTAACCTGCCAAGCGCCGTTACAATTTAAATAGCAAAAAAGTATTTGAAAATATAATTGTTCACCTTTAATATGTAGAGTTAGAAAAGAAGCTGTTGTTGTGATTAAAATAATCTCGGTCTAGTTTTCAGTTGATTTCTATGTTTTAAATTATTATAAAAGATTGGACAACTATTTTTAACCAAATAACAACTTGCGTTTAAATAGCTTTGACATCCCTTTTAGTGTACTTTTATAAAATTAAAATTGTAATTGTTGATTTGAATATCAATAATATAATTTTCTTTTTATAAATTTATACTTTACTTAAGAAGGCATTTTAAAAATTAAAAATACTTAATATCCGGTCATTTAGATTTACAGCCCCTATATGTACCCTGCTTCCCTAAAACGGTAATAAAGGATATAATGGTTTTTGTGAAAATGTATGTAATAGGTAATATCCGTCTGCCCGTCCGTATATATGAACGTATATATGATTTTAGATTTTGAACAAAAACGTTACTATACCATCGGAACTTCGAGCTTGCTTCAAATTATCGATAACTTTTTTCGTTTCCGCTATACAGTTAAAGCGTCAATTGCAGCTTATAAACTATAGACGAAAACCCAGAAATATTGAATATTGAATCTATTCCCTTTCGGTCCCGTATAGAGTAGTGAAACCATGTTAATAAAATATTACTTACCAACCACTTACAAATTTAATTTCATTCTTATTGTTATACTCTGTTTCCGGTTGTAAGTCTGCTGATCGTTTGCTTGATCTGCCAATATCTTCCACAGTCCTTAAGCTAGACTCACCAAATTTGGTTGGAAGATGCCTGTTGACAAACCAACACATTCCGCTCGTCTTTTAAAATCTAAAATCACCATATCAATATAGCTTGTGGGATCCCCATGCCAATCCTCTTTAACGCCTTTAAAATACTGAAATCCACATATCTTTCACAGCTATTGAATTACAGAACTCAATTAGTGTTGTGCATAGTGTTTCAAGTCGTTAAAATCAAAGTAAAACAAAATAATAGTTAAACTGAGAAAAAACAGTGTAAAACATGTAAAAAATATCAACTGAAATGCAAAAGGTATCTTTGGCACCTGTCAATTCAAAATTATTCAAAATTATTCAAAATTATTTTCAATTAATTTATATATAACCTGATTAAACTATCCTTTTGCTTTCACACTCTTACAATGTGCCACAAAGCGTGTGCAATGAGGGTTGCGCAAAGGATTATGGTGTGGACCGGAAACCAATACGAAACCTCTTGTTTTCATTTCCTTCATCAATAAATTTTTATTTTACTATGTCGGTGGAGACAGCATGCCTCATTCAATACTCGCTACCAAAGTTGTTGCTTATGTTGTGGTTTTGTTATTGTTTTTACTGTTGCTTTCAGTGTGTGACACAATTTTCCCGTTTAGCTCGTGGATTCAATTGCCGGAAGCGTGTGAAAGTTGCAACATCTGTATAACAAACAAATATCTCAAAAACGTATATACCACGCATTTGCATATTAAACGCACTACCAAAAAACAACAAAATTTACTTGGTAATACGAACGCGTTACGACACATTTATGTATGTCCTGCCTATAAGCGATGACAAGGCCAGTGCTAGAAACTGTTTTTTTAAGCTAAGCGGCAATCATTTGGATAGTTTAACAAACTTTTACTGTTTCCACAACAACTGCGCACTTGCTTCTGTGGCCATAAATTCAAAGCTCTCTTGGGTGAAAATCTTATTCCCATATTGGCACTCTCATCCCTCTGGCGCTCTCGACTTTGACACCTGCAATACGAAACTTGGCCTAAGCTGAAAGTAAACTTTTTTTACTTACTGCTATAGCAACTAAACCTTTTTGTCTTTGTCTCAAATAAACTTCAATACACAATACAATAAACCATATACACACAGACAAAATAGGGATACATACGCTTATATACTCTTGGCCCAAATGAACACAATGCCAAATAGATTTATGGCCAGTCTCTGGATATGTCTGGTTGTATGTGTTATGTTGTGGTTTTGCTGCGTAAGTCTATTTGTGTATCTCTGCGTGCGTGTGTATGACTGTGATTGCGAGTGCGAGTACGTGGCAAGGTCATTTTGATGAAGTCAGCCAGAAATAGTTGTGTGCTCATGTGTTTGTTTACCTTACAGCCACAACGGAACCGCCTGTTAGATTAACTGGACTTTCGGTTTCTAGGAGGCGGGAATAAAAACAAACAAATTGTTGCCTATATAGACAGTATTAGGATAATATGAGAATAATATCTTTCATTTGTGTTAAACTTTAAATTGGCATATGCATATGATGTTATTTAAAAGCATCAGAGCTTAACTTATTATAATTTGTATGGCTAATATTTAACTTGCAGTTAATCCGAATTATTTAATTTAGTTTAGTTTCAGAAACTATAGCGCAGAAAACAATTGCATGATATGTAAATGCCACAATTGAGTTTTAAAGTTTTATATATGAAATATAAACTTACCCTTTATTTATAATATTATGTAATTATATATACAGAATTTCAAGTGGACATGAAAAAACTTCTTTATGACAAATAAAATCAGAAATTGCAGTGGTCTCGCTGCATATTCATTATACAAAAAGTTTGGTTGCACGAAATAACGCAATAAAAAAGTTCGACTTTAATATATAGATTTTCGATTTTTTTTAAGATTCAAGCTCGTTCTTTAAAAAATCCAATTATGCTATGAAAATTGATTTGTTGTGTTCTGACTTTTACACATTCAAAATGCCAAGAAATATGGTTAGTGCAGCTTCTCATTTGTTATGCGATATTTTATTTCCTGGATGTCGGCCACTCAATCAATTGGTCAATCGAAACTGTTGCGGTTGATGTGACGATCCGAATATGCGAATATGTATGGACGTATGTATCATGTAGATTCATATTTAATAACGGTGGACATAAAACAATACCGTTTTCATTTGCAAGCGAACTGAACTTAATCTCATCCCTTTCACCCAAGTGGATATTTGTGTAAGTTAAACTTATTAAAGCAAATACAAAATACAAGAGATAGAGAGAGAGAAGAGTTACAAAGTCTGTTCACTCTTCTTCTTCGACTTGTTCGTTGTTGGCACTATTTTTTGTATAATTCAGATTACATTTATTGTTAAGAATGAATTGAATTATTTTTTTGGTTTTTTTGTTGTTGTTTTCTGTTTTTCATTAGTTGCTCTTCAACGTTGTGATCAATTTTTTTAATTTGTTTTACTTTTTGTTGGTTTGTTGTGTTGTGATTGTATTTTAATCATTATAATAATCCTAATAATCAGTATGACATAATATATATGTACGTGTAAACATATTTCTAATTATGGTTGTTTGTTTGTAGATTGTGTTTTTTTTTGTTCTATTTTTTTTTTCGTATGTTAGGGGACACAGTATGTATAATTCGATTTACCTAAAAAACAATTTACAAATATATAAAAAACGAATTCGTCTAGTTAAACTGAATAACGTAAGCATAAAAATCGATTTATACGTTTAAATAAATACGCATGTATATATACGTATATGTTTTTAAACTTTGTCTTCTTACATTGTTTATTATCTTAAGTTTCTTTCCTTGGTTTTTATTTATCGCTTTTGTCAGCTCATTTTGTGTGTGTTTTGTTTCATACCTTTTCATTTTGTTTGACACCCTGCACCCATAAAATAGATACAATAAGACAATTGATTTAATTTTTTGTTTTTGTATGCTGCTGCCAACCAGATAGCTACATATATTCTTAAATGAAAAAGCACGAAATAACAAATTCTTTACAACAGCGCAATAAATATTAAATTGTATTTATGTACGTATGTATCTGTGTTTTGTTTTTGTGTGAAAAAAGCAGTATGAAAAGCATTTAAAAAAACATTAAAAAATAATGATTAAGAAACCTAAAAAACGCGTAATATATTCTGCGTAAAAATACAAAATAAAACCTCCATATCTAAAAATCCAAAAAAAAACCAACAAAAAGACATGAAACACAATTGTATGTGTGTGTAGAGTTGAAAACAATGTTTGCTAACAGCATAATATGTAATGAATACGTTTCCAGTACAGTTCGCACCTACAGTTTGCCTACAATGACTTTTTTAAGAATTTATCATGCCATTATGGCAGCGACTTCTGTACTTAGGCCTTTAGTATGTTTTGTATGTATTTCTCTCTATTGGGTTAAAACTAAAGTCGAATTTTGTTCATCATTTACAACTCTCAGATACAGTCTGCCCATATGTGGGCGTATGTTTGTGTGTGTGTGTTAGCGTGTGTTGTTTGTATATTGTGTGTGTGTGTGTGTGCATTGTGCGACAGTCGTATTATGACTACACTCTTAATCACATATATAATTATGAATACATTTATTCAGCTGCTTTTAAATATGAAGTACATACGTAATTATTCCATGTTTATGCATTTCTTTTGTTTTATTTTTATACGCTTAACCCATGAAATGGGTAAAAAAAGGGTATAATGTTTTTGTGCAAAAGTATGTAACAGGCAAAAGGAAGCTTCTCCGACCCCATAAATTATATATATTGATCAGCATCAACAGCCGAGTCGATTGAGCCATGTTCGTCTGTATGTATGAACGCGTCGATCTCAGGAACTACAAAAGCTAGATACTCCAGATTTTGGATATGAGCTCTCCTAATCCCTAGGCATGACAAGTTTGTTTCAAATTTTTGATAACTTTTCAGGTTTACGATATACACATGTAATCGATAACAAAAAAATCTTGAATTTCAAAAAACTGAAAATGAGGATTGAAAATATAAGCAATATAAAAAACTTCTGTGAAATTTTCATTAAAATCGGTTAAGAAACACCGGAGATATGACAGCGGTACAGCGGTATATGAGTGTGTCTGTCAGCCCGACCGTCTGTCCGTCTGTATGATCAAGGGTTAAGGGTATCTTCTAGTCGAGCTTACTCGACTAGAGCCTTCTTACTTGTTTCTTTATCATCATTAATATTATTACAATAATATTTTTTTTTTTTATGCTGTCTTTTAATTTAGTTTTTTGTGTGTTGTTTTTGTCTTTGTTTATTAAAAATTTAACCATTTTCTTGCACTAAAAACTTAGCATACAAATTTAACAATATATATATATGTATATATATTTATTTCTTGTATATATATTTTATATAGATACTTTTTGTTTTTTTTTTTCTTTTCGTCACTCAGCTTATCTTTTTGTTATTGTGGTTCTTGTTTATTTGTTGTTGCATTTATTTAGCATTATCTTTCATCTTTTTATTGCTCTTTTTAGCCATTTTTTTTTCTTCGTTTTTTTTTTTGTATATATTTATTTTTCTTGCCGGAATAATGCGTAAAGTTTTCCATGTCAAAGCTGCTCCCTTTTTTCTATATAAATTATAACTACATTTTTTTTTTTATTAAATTTTTTGTGTACCTCACTATACCTTTTACTTTTAGGTTTTTTAATTTTATAAACAAACGTCAGTTTCTTGTTCATTTGTTTTTGAGTTCAACGTAAAAATCGAAAATGAAATGGTTATTTTAGCAGAAGCTAAGAATTTAAGACCCATTTAATAAAAGTTTGTAAAAAAAGAAAAGTTAATTAATTTTGAAATTGCAATTGGTAATTTATTATTATTATATTTTTTTTTATATTATTATTTTTTATTTAGTTTGTTGCTTGCGTACATTTAATTATGGTTTATATAATTAATTTATTTTATAATATGCCTGCCTGTCACGGGAAAAGGGTCGGCTTTGTTTTGTCTGTCTACCAAAAAATGCCTGTATTGCAATTGTATTGCCAATTGCAATTTAATGAAAAAAAAGTATTTTTGTGTTTGCGGGGTTTTTGGGGGTAGGAAGCGTGGGAAAGGAGGGCATTTAAGACACACCAATTATCACCCACTATCCAATGTGTGGTTGTTTTTTGCTTAACTCTAGTTTAATTAATAAAATGTGTATGTGTGTGCTACGTCTTTGTGAAGTCAGTCGATTTTTTAACAAAAAAACTCAAGAAATAATAAACAAGAGTAATAACCAATTTGATTTGTCCTTAAATGTTTAAGAGGGTAAGTGAGAGGAGTTGGGTTCGCAGGATGCTGTCCGGTTTGTGGAGTGCGATCCACCAGTCTGTTTGGTATTTATTTTTATATATTTTGTTTTTTTTTTTTTAATATATTTAGTTTTATTTATTTTTTACTTTTAGTAAGTTTAGCTTAAAACCATAAACTTGTATCTTGATATTACGCGTACTAAGTTCATCGTAAATAATTTTTGCTTCTCTCTTTTCTTTTTGTATTGTTTATTTCAACTTTTTTTAATGCTTTATATGTATTGTATTGTATATCAAAAGTTTTTGTTTAGCTAAACTATAAAAGTCTGTTAATGCTTATGATTTGTTTAAATCTATTAAACCTTGGAACCGGAATTTGGGATTTGCTACCATCCTAAAAACTATATGATAAAAATAAAAAGATTTCCAAATCTATATTACCTAACAGAATATTATTTCATAATTTTCTTTTGTTTTGTTTTCGTTTTTGCTTCTTATGATTTTTATGTGCTGTTCGTAAATTTTTGTTTAAAAATTAAACTTAAATATAATTGTAAATATTTGCAGTTGCATTAATCATAATTATATAAGAACACATTTTTCCGAGATATTCGATTTTTCTGTTTTAGCTTACAAAAATTTCCATTATGTATACGCAGAATCATTTAAAATTTATAGGGGTAAGTTGCGCAAGGGAAGGTACAATGCAATAAAAGCTGAGCTCTGGTCAAAATTAACGAAAACTTTGCTATAAACTCAGTTAGAGTTTTGGTTTTTTATTTTCTGTTTAAGTACTTGGCTAGGAGGCGTGGTTATTTCGCAGTGTTTGGAAATCGAATCTTACTAAAAGGTGATTTTGTTTTCTGTTCGTATTTAGCTGTACTTTGATTTGGTTTTTATAAGTATGAACATTTTTGCCAAAATGCATTTAGATATTTATTTTTTTTTTTTGTTTTTGCGTTTGCATATTTTTTCTATGAAGTGAAAGATTAACTGAGTTTTAATTGTATCTTGCTTATATTGATTTTTATAAACTGTGTTGTTTTAAGCATTTAACCGGTTTTCTGTATTTTGTTATTTTTCTGGTCTATGAAAAAGTATATATAACATTTTCGATAATATTATTCCTTTTTAAGCTAGCTTGCTTTACGGTTTTATAAGTGAATCCTCGCCTAGGATCACATCCTTGGTTGAATGCTAGCTTAAATCATGATTCAAATTTCTTTCTATTTTTTGTGGTGTGTTGCTATTGCGTTATTGTTGTTGTATTGTTAGTGCTTCAGTCCTCAATCTGCTCGGGCGATGTGGCAGCTTCCGTTACATTTGCTGTTACTGTTGCTGGTTCCTGTATCTCGAGCGGACAACCGGCAGCAACATCTGCGACAGATTCGGTTGACGCATCCATAACTTGCGGCTCTGGTTATGTAAGATCCTGCTGCGAATCTATTGAGAATAGTTCCTTGTATAGCGCTGGAAATACAACATTCGGATGCTGTAGCTTAAACTTGCTCAACGCTTCCATGTGCAAAATTGAAATATCACTGAAATCACAAAAATTGCAAGTTAGATAAAGTTAAGTCTTTATAGATAATTGCATGGTAATTACCGGAAATTAGGTATATTATTGAGGAGCGTGTCCAGCACGGTAACATCGCCCTTGAGCGGAGCATGATTCGTCTCCAGCTCCTGCCGTATTGCATTCATGCTCAGATTGAAAAGCCTCTGTATTTCTGTATTGCCGCGCACTCCATTGCGTTCTAAATTTGTATTATGACAATAGTCAATTTGCATTTGTCGATTACGGATTTAAAGATTTAAAATTATTCTCACCTGGCCAGAGCAGCACTAGACTCTGATATAGCCCCAGTTCTGTTTCAGTCAGTTTAAGTTCAGCTATGGATTTAGCCGTTTGGAAAATGCGCGACACCAAACGCATCTCATCCGAATCGGATGTGTAAAATGCCTCCTGCGGCAACATAACATCGCCATATAACACAGCATTCTGTGAGAGATCTAGCAATCTGGACATGCGAACAATCGCCAGCTCAAATGAGCCTGTCTTTAGCAACAATATCTGTCACATACAAATTATATTATATAAGTCCATTGATTATCTGGCCGCTCTTACCTGATCATCTTGACTAAGGCGCATAAAGCCCGGTATAAGCTTTGCAAATTCGATTATATTTTGTATCATCTGTGTCAACTTCTCGGCGCAGTCCAGCCAAAGTTCCTCTTGACCCAAATTCTTGTAATACAGTATGCGTGATAGATCCTGCTTATATTGATTTGTGTTAGTAGTTTATATAAAGTGATTACAATATTTGACCAAAAAAAAATATTATATAATATTTGACCATATAAAACTTATGCAGCTGGGAATGTAATAACTGTGCCTAAGGTTTTTTTTACCTGCTGCAAATTATTTAGCACAAATATGAAAATTTAACTTGCGGACCCGAAAACAGATCAAATTTAGCATAGATTTTTTATGTCTTTAGTTTTTATACCCTTTACCCATGAAATGGGTAAAAAAGGGTATAATGGTTTTGTGCAAAAGTATGTAACAGGCAGAAATAAACTTTATATATATTCTTGATCAGCATCAACAGCCGAGTCGATATAGCTATGTCCGTCTGTCTGTCTGTCCGTCCGAAAGTCTGTATGTATGAACGCGTCGATCTCAGAAACTACAAAAGCTAGAGACTCCAGATTTATTTATTTATATAGATTTGGATATGAGCTCTTCTAATCCATAGGAATAGCTAGTTTGTTTCAAATTTTCGATAACTTTTCAGGTTTACGATATACATATGTAATAGATAACAAACAAATCTTGAATTTAAATAAATTGAAAATGAGGATTGAAACTATAGCCAATCGGTTAAAATCGGTTAAAAAACACCGGATATATGAAACCATCAAGCATTGATACAGAATTACACAGCCATATGTGAGTCTGTTAGCCCTACCGTCTGTCCGTTTGTATGGTCAAGGGTTAAGGGTATCTTCTAGTCGAGCGCACTCGACTAGAACCTTCTTACTTGTTAATAATCGATTGCTTAGACTTTGCCTTAAGAAGAGTCTTGTCTTCATTGGTTTTTTTAATTTTAATTGAAAAATTTTGATAGCTGAAACATTAAGCGCGATTTTGTTGGAGCCGCTTTTTAGAAGTTCGAATATGGCTGGTTCGATCCGATTCGCGTTGATAAAGACTTTATTTTTTTTTTTCAGACTAACAATCTATAAATGAACTCAATTGTATGTTGAAATCCAAGTTTTGACTAACATTTAAAAAAAAAGAGAAAATTAAATACAAGCAAATGTATTTGCTTTATCAGAATTTAATTCAATTCAAAAATTATAAAATTAATGTATGATGTACACTACATGATGCACCTGTTTAAAAAAGATTTACGTAAAATACCTTTCACCTATGAATGAACAGTTTTTGACGAATTCTTTTATAATTTATAAATGCTACATTTTTATGTACAATGTGTACTAGAGTTCTTTTATTTTCTCTTTAACATTTTTTAGAATTAGGATTTTTCGATGACGTAAAATCATCAATTAACGAAATATGTAGATTTTCCTTAAACTGTTTATTATTTAAAACTTATCGGGACAATTTACAAACAATACGTTCCCAAACTAGTTTGCTGTGCTAAAGTCAAATCTTAAACTTTATCTGACCTATTTGAGATCAACTCTGTAACAAAACTTTTTTGTAATTGTTTTTTTTGTAATTAAAAAACGAATTACCACCCTTTAAAGTAAGAAATCTATATTCGGCATGACAAATATTATTAACAAGTCACTAGTCAAACTGCAACAAATGGCTAAAGTTTTAGCTCGATAGCTTTAAAATTGAGCGCCAAGTGTGCTTAGAAACAGACGGACAGATAAACAGACGTGCTTGGATATGTATCTTTTTTTGCGCTACATGACAATAACACCAAATAAATATACATTTCTTTAGTGTATTTTCGAGCAATCGTGTAATACTTGTTTATGCTTACTTCTACCTGTAGCCAACATGCTTTATTGTACCTCGCGTTAACATATTACCGCTTGTAAAGAAAATTGACTTTTTAAACTATATTTATAGAGCATTTGCTAAATTTTTTGTCATTTCTGTCTAAAGTCATCTACCGTCGTCCCCATAATATGTTTCGTTTTTGATGGTAACTATAAGATATTAATGCTACTTTCAGCTATTTAGGCTTCTTTAACATATTTGTATACCCTTAACCCATGAAATAAAAAAAAAGGGTATAATGGTTTTGTGCAAAAGTATGTAACAGTCGAGCTTACTCGACTAGAGCATTCTTACTTCCTGACTTTAGTACTATCTTGGCTTTAAATCATTTTGAAACAATTGAAACGCACCTGGGGCTTTCGGAACATGTCATGCACAGATTCTAATTTGGTATTTGTGTTTGCATGCGCCTCCGCCAGTGTTTTGATCAGAACATCGTTAATATCGCCATCCGCTAAAACAAAGAGTCAGAGATATGTCAAAATATTAGTAAATGTGTACTTGATAAAATGCATGTCCCATATTGAATACCATGACTAATAAATTCGGGATCGATCATTGTACTGCGCGGCTCGTACGTGGTACTATCGACATAATCGGCCGATATATCATATTGCATTGTCTGCTGGGGCGTTACAGATGCCGAGTAGCCGTAGGGACTGCCGTAACCGACCTCGTTGTTTGAGTAGCCGCCGCTGTAGCTGTGTAAAGAGGGTAAAGACCCATAAATACATGTAGAGTATCGAATATTTTGACTGATTTTCATTAATATGCATCAATACTGCACCTGTTGTAGTTATTGTGCTGCAATTGATCGCTACTCGAGGGCGTCTGTGTATCATATACGGAACTATCTGGTGCCGCATCACTTTGGGCACGCATCTGGGCACGATGGAAGCGCACCTCATCCTCGACTTTCTCACGTTGTTTCTTGGACATTCTGCCGAATTTTACAGCTAAAATCATATTATAAAGAGTAATTTAGTGCAACTGTAACTCAGTATCTGTATTTGTATTTGTTTTATATTCTCTATGGTTTGCACCCATCATACCATCACGACTCATTCCCAATTTTAGGCACTTTTGCAGTCTACAGTATTGACAGCGATTGCGATTTACCCGATCCACGACGCATTGCTTGTTACGCGGGCACTGATAGTTCACCACGGAGCTCTGCGATCGCCGGAAGAATCCTTTGCAGCCCTCACAGGTGATGACGCCGTAATGCACACCCGATGACTTATCGCCACAGACTTTGCATGGAATTATTTCAATTTGAGCTGCAATTATTAAGAAATTTCGATTAATTTAATTAAGTGAATTTTTTTAGTAAGTGCAACATTTAAATAATTTGTATGAAAACATTGGAGAAATGTTTCGTAGTTGGTTTTTAAATCGTATACAAGTAAAAGTATATTTATGTTTAATCTGAGTTAGAGTATATAAAATGTAAAGTAAATTTAAAAGAGAGTAAGGCTCAAAATATATTAGTCAAACAATTTATTCTTTATGGGACAAGACGTCAAATACGTCAATAAACCATGATTTTTAACACTTTAAGGTTATAAATTCTTAAAACTTATCCCTTAAAAAGTTAAATGAAATATCTGCTACAAAAATTATTCGGCAATACGCAGAAGGCAGGATCTCCGACCCCATAATGTATATACATTTTTGACCATTATCAACAGCCGAGTCGATATATCCGTCTGTCCGTCCGTCTGTATGTATGAATGCATCGATCTCAGCTCTCCTAATCCCTATGCAATACAAGTTTATTTAAAAAATTTCAATAACTTTTGTGATTTTCAATATACACATGTAATCGAAAACCAAAAAAATAATCTGGAACTTCGGAAATTTGAAAATGGAGATTGAAAACATTACCAAAATAATGGGAAAATGTGCGTTTTTATTAAAATTGCTTAAGTAACATCGGTGCTATGAAATCATCAACCATTGCACTATGGGGCATTTTGCCGAAAATCGGGCATTTATTAATAACTCGAGAAAAACAAAAGATATTTCGATTCGGTTTTTTGCTAAATATTTTTAAAAATCAAAGAAAGGTTTTTTAGAAAAGAGGCGTGTCACCGCCCCTTTATTCATTATTTTATTGTATGCAATTTTCTTAATTTTGACCGTACTTTAATCAAACTTGGCAATTAAGAGTTTTATAATGATACTAATACCTTGGCAAAAAACAATAAAAATCGGTCAACTATATCCTATAGCTCCAATAGAAGCTATCGGTCTCAATACGGTTTCTCACATAAAAACTTTGTTATTTTTTTAGATATCTTCACGAAACTCAACAAAAATATGTTTTATTTAGCTTTTCGTATTTGTGCAAAATATGAGCAACATCCGATCACTATATCATATGGCTCTCATAGGAACGATCGAAAAATAATTTAATAAATCTGCGAAAAACTCGTTTCTAATAGTAAAATTTCGGTTTAAAATTATAATTAATAAACACTTTTATGATATTTTTATGTTATTATAGCAAAACAGCATCATTAGACTTAGTTAGGTATTTCAGTGTGTGCCATAAAACTCATAAAACCGCAAAAAGCAGCAAAAATGATTAAATGCCCTGGATTAGGAATTAATGGCACTACAACATGGTGTTAACCGTTTTTGGAACAATTTGGAACAATTTTGTATAAGTCTATGCAAAGTTGAAATTTATTTCTAAAAATTTCCAGTGAAAAGCTCATTTTAAATACACAAGAAAAAACAAACCAACCAACAAAATGTGAAACAAATGATGCAAAACGCATAGTGGAGACCCATATTAATCACTTCCATTACCAATTTGTTGTTTGCTGTTTGTTAACTACTATATTTATTGAATTTTGCACAATGTTAATTTTTTCACTTTAACAGAGCGTTTATTTTTCCGTGACAACAGCTGACTTTGAGTGTTAATAACATAACAGGGGTCTGTTAACTTAACAGAACTGTTATGGATCAATAAACTATAATCAATTTACAACATAATTGCATTAAAAGTTTTTTTATTTTAGCACATGTGAAAATTGATTAAATGCTATCTTCTACTCGATTAGAGCTTTCTTACTTGTTAATAACTGCTCATTTACAAAATATTAGCTTATTTCAATGATGGAAAATTAAAAATGCGTCCGCTAGCTAATAAAATCAATTAAGAGACTGTATGTAGATAGCCTTGAAATATTTATATAAACTCTATAGATTGAAAAAACATGATTCTAAACATTTCACTTTAAATCCGATGTAATGGAGCTTATAAATTCAAAAAACATTATAAGCTGTGGCGTAAGTTTCCGAATATACAATATTAATATAAACAGAAAATCGAAAATTCTCCAAACTTTCGCAGACCACAATTTTAGCCATGGAATTCAATGAAGGCGTTGTAATCGGAGCAGATTCTCGTACTAGCTGCTCAACATACGTCGTAAATCGAGTAGCGGATAAGCTAACACGACTTACAGATAAAATATACTGCTGTCGCAGTGGAGTAGCAGCTCATACACAAGACTTGGCCCATAAGGTTACCACCACGCTGAGATCTCTAGAGCTTTTGACTGGTGAAGAAACGCTTGTTCGTGATGCGGCTGTCCAAATGAAAAATAGGATCTATGAAGGATGCGGCAAAACCGCTGCTGGAATGATTGTCGCCGGCTGGGATCATCGTTATGGTGGTCAGGTGTATGGTGTTCCATTAGCGGGATTCTTAATACGTGATCCATGCTATATGGCTGGCTCCGGATCAACTTATATCACTGGCTTTCTCACTGCCCATTATCGGCCTGGTATGAATGAAACGGAGGCTGTGGAAATTGTGAAGACCGCTGTGCTAATGGCTATACATAATGATTGCGCTTCCGGTGGAGTCGTACGCATAGGTATCATTAACGAAAATGGTATGCAGTCAAAGATCTGCTACCGAGATGAACCTGAAATTCTTCGCTTTGCCAGTGATCTTTTGTGGCATACCGAATTTGGTTTTTCCTAAGGTAATTAATAGCAATGAAATATTATTGTCCTACATTTGTGAGGCCAACAATAGCTGAGAAGTACATATAATTTATATTCAAACTTGATTTAGAAACTATACCAGTCTATAGTGTATAACTTGTTTTTTAAATTTTAAAGTCAGGAATAGTAGTCTTTCTATATTTAAAACAAGTAAGAAGACTCTAGTCGAGTAAGCTCGACTAGAAGATACCCTTAACTCTTGACCATACAAACGGACAGATGGTCAGGCTAACAGACATACACTTATGGATGTGTAGTTCTCTATAAATACTTGATGGATTCATATCTCCGGTGTTTTTTTAACCGATTTTAATGAAAATTTCACAGAAGTTAATTATTTTGTTTATAGTTTCAATCCTCATTTTTTTCCGTTTTTTGAAATTTAAGAAATTTTTGTTATCGATAACATGTGTATATCGTAAACCTGAAAAGTTATCGAAACTTTGAAACAAACTTGTCATGCCTAGGGATTAGGAGAGCTTATATCCATAATCTGAAGTCTTTAGCTCTTACAGCCTCTGAGATCGACGCGTTCATACATACAGACGGACGGACGGACGGACAGACAGACGGACAGACAAACAGACATGGCTAAATCGACTCGGCTGTTGATGCTGATCAAAAATATATATATACTTTATGGGGTCGGAGAAGCTTCCTTCTCCCTGTTACATTCTTTTGCACAAAACCATTATATCCTTTTTTTACCCATTTCATAGGTTAAGGGTATACAAAAAAATTTAGCCCAAACTTCAGTTAGCACCAATTTAAAAGTCATCCATACCTGTCTGTCTATGAAATCAGCTACTTAGTTTTTAAATAATCTTTCAAATATTTATCAACCCTTATAAAGGTTTCTTCAACAACTGCATTATACATACAAATCTATAAATATTAAAAATATCCCATATGATATTAGTTATTGTGTTTTCGCTCAGTGTAACAAAAGAGTACCTTAGACCCTTCATATATGCCTAGACAATCGGACACTCTGTTGCAGTTCAAGTATATTGAGTTTGCTACTCTGTGCGTGTGTGTTTTGAGAGTAAATGTGAGACAGATAGCGACAGCTGGTGGGATTCCCTCGTAGCATGCAACAATCCTTTTCAGCATTGATAATGACGATGATAAACAGCAACAACATCAGATACACACAAGACAAATTAAATATGCTCATGTTCAACTGCCTCCAAAGCATAATTGAGCGTTGGTTTTTTGATGTTGATACTGAGGCATAGTTGATTACAATTTACCCCTTGCAACCCCAAACACCCGCAACCTGACACTCTTGCTGGCGCCCACTTAGTATTGTGTTATCTAGCGCTCTGCGTATTTGCCCACGAGGATGAAAGAAACGCTGAACCAGAAGTAGACATATACAGCTGGGAGTGCATTCAGCGTCGTCGCAGTGAAAATGTGCCAAACTGCTGACGTTGCTTTGTTGCTGTTGGTGCTGTTGGATTGGAAGAAATGTGTGACAGTTGATGAGCGTCAGAGCGAATGAGTAATAAGTAAAAGACGTCTGTGGGTATGTCTGTGTACGAGTGGGACTGAAATGTTTTTTAAGTGTCAATGAACTTTTCCAACACGGCAGTATCCCACACCATAATACAAATCACACAACACACGCACACATACACACACACACTCATACTCGTTCTCGTGTTCTCGTGAGTGCGCGAAGCGAATGAAAATATAAAAACACACATTGAAAAGAAAGTGTTGCTCTTTTTTTTCGATTTGTTCTTTAAGGGCTAATGCTCGCTCTTTGCTTTAAGTAGTTCACTCTCTCTTAAGTTCGTTTTTACTCGCTCTTAGGCGCTCGCTCTTTAAGTGCCAACTCATTGCCCAGAGCAAAGACAATTGAACTACTCTAGACTGGACAAATCGCTCTTGAGTGTTTTTTTTTTCAGAAAAGGGTGCGGAGGATTTCACCATTGCTTTTGATTTTGCTGAGCTTCGGTTTCATTCATCGCATTCGTTGCGTTCGTTGCGTTTGCTTGTGATCAGTGTTTTGTTTCCTTCTTTTCGTGTAAAGGGCGACACAAGTGTAGGCAATGATCTGTTGCCGTACTTAATTTCTCTTGTTGTTGTAGCAGAATAACATTTTGGAAATTTTTAACTTTTGCTTCAATCTGCTTGCAAGTGCCTATTATGGGAGGGTAGTTTTTCTTATTCAAACTTTGCACAATTAACTAACAAAACGCGAGAACATTTCAATTTGATTTCCTTCATTTAAACTAACTATTATTTTATCATTATGCAAATGCATATGCATAGCTAATTAAGCACTTTATATATAACTTATTTCAAAATCTATAACTAACACTAAAAGAATTAAAATATGTATTCAATTTATACATAACTTATTTCACTTTCTATAACTTCATAATGGGATATAGGGCATTAAAAGTGTGCAGCTGTTCTATGTTTGTCTCGTTTCGCTTCTTTCAGCATTTGCTCTGTCACTACTGCATCGAAACCAAACCATATTCTGTTTTCCGTATACGATTTTATATGGGCGCTCGTCAGCTTACGATCGCTCGGCTAGTAGGCACGAAGGCACGCAAACACAATTGCTCAATTTTCGGGGATCATGCCCGCATATACTTTTCGAACGAAAAAAACTCAAGAGGGATTTGTCCAGTCTAGAGTAGTTGAATTGTTTTTGCCAGAGTGCAACACAGATTTTTTTGGTTTATGATGTTTTTAAATGTGTACCGTCACCAGCGCGGGCTTTTTGTGACAGTATTGGTGATGTATGTGTGTGTGTTATTAATGTTTGTAACTTTAAGCATCGCTTTAAAATTTGTAATATTCTTGCGCATTACGAAATGCGTTTCAAAGCTTTTCCAAAACAAAAAATAGAATTTTCATAGTAAGTAGTAAAAATTCAAACCAAGCTTGTTCCCAATATCGATTCAAAACCCAATTTCAATACGTTTTAGTTTTATATTAAATATTTTCATACTTCATTTAATTACGAAATTAAATTTAAAAAAACAGTTTAATGCTTATGCTTAATAATCGCCCAAAAACAAAACATACATATATAACATGGTATGAGTACATGCTTATTATCAGGACCAATTATTTGTACAATTAAATAGGTTCGAGTACTCAAGCTATGTATTTATACTCTATTTATACTTTAGGCATTACAAGTTTGTTTCTAATTTTCGATAACTTTTCCGGTTTACGGTAATCGATAACACAAAAATCTAAAATTTCAAAAAACTGAAAATGAGGTTTGAAACTACAAGCAAAATAATGAATTTCTGTAAAACTTTTCATTGAAATCGGTTAAGAAACACTGGAGATATGAAACTATCAAGCATTGGTACAGAATGACACAGCCATATGTGTATGTCTGTCAGCCTGACCATCTGTCCGTCTGTACGGCCAAGGGTTAAGGGTATCTTCTAGTCGAGCTTACTCGACTAGAGTCTTCTTACTTGTGTTTACTGTTGAATAATGAAAAAAAAACAAATAACGCGTTGACATACTTTCCAATTGTGGCAAATATTTGCCAAAAATTATTTGTTATCACATGTACATATATACGTCGAGACATGCAGACTTGCATGTTTAAATAAGACTGCTTATTTTATAATTCACGAGCTCTTACCTTAAATATAGGAAGTGAACTTAAAATTTTTATGAAATACGTATACGTTTATACCTAGGTAAAGCTTTCACAAAAGTTAAAAAATGTATGTAATAAATTGTAGAAAAATTCAAAACTGTTCTTTTTTAATTTAAATATTTACTATCATTACAAAAGAGGTTAAAAACTTATAAAATTTAGTTTTAAAAATAAGGAACAACACAAAAAAAAATTCATTAATGGGGCTATGTTCATCTGTTCGTTTGGAATTTGTGATCTTTTCAAATTCCGTCTTATAATACCTGTAGGTTCTTGTACACTAAATCAATCTTGTTCAACCTACATTGTTAACGGTAAATCTTATTTATTCAAAATTAAATTAAATGATTTATCTTACAGTTAACGGAAAATCTTATTTATTCAAAATTAAATTAAATGATTTATCTTAACAGTTTTCAGCGCAATAACATACAATTCAATATAAACATTTTTGAGCTTTCACGTCAATACAAATTTATATATAGATACATATATAGGTACATATATATCGATGCAAGTGTCGTAGGTCATGACGCATAGAATGAAGCATATCCGACCTCACAAAGTATATTCCTTGATCACTATCGCTAGCTAAGTCGATTTCCCTATGTCCGGCTGACCGTCTGTTTCTATGCAAGATGGTCAATCTGTTTTGAAACTATCTTAAACGTTGGTCGAGATATTTAACTACGAATAGTACCTGGTTTGATAAAATTTGTATAATGTTTAACCTCATTTTATATCTTTCGTCAATATATAATGTTTTCAATTCCTATTTTAAAATTTTGAAAATGTACATCATGTAAATGTATATTAGTCGTATGTCATAAACCGGAAAAACAGTTGCACAAGACAGTTATGCCCTTTTTATACATTTCGTAGGTAAAAGGTATAAAAAAATAGTTTTTAAATAAATACATACACTCATGGCAAAAATATAGTCAAATATTTTTGAATATGTATACAAATTGTTTTGCACGACTTTAAGATTTTTTAATCTAAAATGCTGCATTATACGGTGAGGCAATAGAACAAAGAACAAAATTAATATGTGGTTATTCTAATTTGCAAATGCAGGCTCATTAAAAACAAAACAAAACCGCAAAAAAATCGGCAACCTGCTCCAAAATTTAATATGCGGCGACATGTGCCTAATAGATAAATAATAAAAATTAAAAAACCAATAAAACAGTTCTGCACATAATTTGCAGTTTTGACTGTAAATAATAACATAATTAAAACAAAGGCAGCAAGAACCAACAACAATAACAAAATGAATACTAAACCACATAATATCAGTAGTCGAGACAGACCATAGTATAGTGCAGAGCAGAGTGCGGCAGAGCAATGAAGATAGAGTGAGAGCAAAGGCAACCGCAGCGCCAAGAGAAGTCGCAGTCGCAGCGCTGCTGCTTTTGCTACTGTCGCTGCCTATTGCACAAGTTGACATGCAGCATATATTCGTTCGGGTGTTGAGACACGAGCGCAACATTAGCATTCGCAAAAAGCCACTTCGTAAGTGGGTCAGCGAGCTGTGGGGTCAATGCACCGCTTGTTCGCCTGCCTGCTTGCTCAACTGCTGCTGAGAGAAAGAGAGAGAGAGAGAGAGAGCGTACACATAGAGGCCGAAGAGAGTGAGTTCATGATAATAATGATATAAAGCGCCAACTCGCAACTTTGCACAAACACATTGAAAAGGAAGACAGACAGACAGCTTTTATAGCTGCTCTTCTCGTTTTTTAACTCGCGCTGCTCTCTTAAGCACTGTGAGAGAGTTAGTGTGAGTGTGTGTTAAGCGATTGTTAGTGTGCCGTGCGTGGTTCTGTTGCGCTGAAGTTAACGTGCACACGTTATAAAAAAATTTAATGAAAAACTCGTTTGCCAGCAGCTTTCAAAAGTGAAAAGGGGTAGAAAGGCAGAAAGCCAAGCCGGCTGACGGAAAGTAATACACAAACAAGCATACACACACACCAAACAAATGCCGTTATAGAGCGGCATTAGCATGATAATGTGTTGTTTGCATGGCTACGTAATATTGGCGCTTTCTTATTGCTCAAGCGTTTGCATATATATCTATGCGTGTGTGTGTATGTGTGTGAAAGACGCCGTTAGAATTTGTAAAAACAAAAATTGCTAAAAATTCATGCACGCTGTCTCGCTGTCTGATTCATAATACAGTAATAATAATCAGCAGCAGCAAACATAATAATAATAGTAATGATGATAATAATATAATTTTACTTTACGCACAGTTATGCCAAACTCACAGACCTAACGGTGCTTTCCCAGTCAATGGCCTTTTTTCTGTTTTTGGCAGCAGCAGCAGCGAAGCCACGTAGCTGACCAACGGAGGCATTTTTGTAATGTTTACATTTCGCACTGTTCTCTCTCTTACCCGCCTGGTTCTTCGCTGCTATTGTAAGTTGCTTTTGTTGCCAACAAAGATCTGGCTAATACTCTTATAAACATACATACCATACATAAAGAGCAAAATTTATATCTGTTCCTTTGGTTAAAAGTTGATTGACCCACGAAATTCCATCAACAGCTAAACAGTCAGCACAATGAACCGAAAACGAGGAAGCGGAATCAACATATGATGTAATTTTTGTTGCGGCATCTTAACTGATCTTATTTGTGGTCAAATTTAAATTCTTGCAAACTTGTTGTTTCTCTTCGTTAAATATAGCTATTTTGTCTAAAATATAACCATTATTATTTCTTTGCAGGGTCATGAGTGTACCACATGATGTATGTCTATTATTATAAAAAAATTACGTATATGCCGCACGTGACAATAAGAACTGAGAAAAAATTCGGTCCATGTGTATGACTTCGTGTGTTATGTTATGTGTGAATGTTAGCTAAGAAACTGTTTCCACTCCCAATTATTTCCAGATTTGAAAATATTTCATGCTGATGTATGTTTTTTTTAGTATAAAAAAGTTACAAATTTATTCAATGTTTTTTATATTTATCGAACAAAAGACCAGAATTAACATTACAATATAAGTGAGTAAATGACCATTTGCTTGCATTTCTTTCTGTTGCTGGTCTTAAGTTTGACATTTGTATACCCTTAACTAATGAAATGCTTATTATAGTTTGGTCAAAAGTATGTAGCAAGTAAAAGGAAGCATCTCCGACCCCATGAAGTACATATATACTGCATCAGCATCAACATCCGAGTTGAGATAGCTATGTCCATGATAACAAAAAAATCCTTGAATTTTAAAACTTGAAAATAAGGATTGAAATTTATTGAAATCGGTGGAAAAAAACCGGAGATATGAAAGATTAATGTTAATTCATCAAGCATTAGTACAGTGGTGCAGGTATGACCGTAGTTGTAAGATCAAGTGTTAGGGGTATCTTCTAGTCGAGCTTATTCAACTAGGGCCTTCTTATTAGTTTCTGTCTAATTAAGTAAATCTTTTTTAAGTGCTGACATTTTGTGAAAGTGCTTAAACGAATTGTTTGTCGCAGCTTAACTTTACTATTTGCTTTAGTACTATGGGTTTGATTTTCAAGATCGGTATGAATAAGATGCTTCACGTGAGCTGAGGATTATTTTCTAGTTAGGCTGCCACAACTTGAGCACTAAGACATTTTTTGCAACACTTTTCGGAATAAGATTTCAGTTCTGCAATGAAGACATATTTATCATTTCAGTTCCATCAATTTACTCACATTGTGAGTAAAAAGAAGCTTTCAAATGCAATAGCGCGTACCGTCATTAATAAAACGGAACTCGAATAAAAATGTAAAAAATATATATATGTACATGTAAAAAAAAAAAGTACCTTGACAACCAAAAAAGTCACACAAAGCCACGTAAGCTGACACTTTTTTTAAGCGTTTCTTTTGTGTAACTTGCAAGGACAAAGACAAAAACAACATCTGCACTCAAATAGCCAACTATTTATGGTATTTAAGTGTAACCGTTGTTAATATTCTAAAACTTGCTGTACAATTTGGCCAAAAATGCAAAGCATTGAGAAGTGATTTTTTTTTAGACAAACAACTAACTAACATGAAGTTAGTAACTAAGTAACTTGTTTGTTTATTTAGCGAAAAATTCTTAAAGTAAATGCTTTAGGCAACGATTCAAAGTGGAATAACGAGTTTTTTCAGCCAGCGTTTTATGAGATATTCTCTCCTCTTCTACGTTACTTGCGGACAAGAAAATGAAGAAACACAGAACAACTCGGCGTATACGCAACAGCACAGGGGCTATATCAATTGTTATTTGTGTTGTTGCCGCTGCAACACAATAGCAAACCAAAAAATTTTAAAATTTCTCTCTCACCTGCCCGTCGGCTAACGTTGCATGCAAATTGTAATCACACAAAAATCGAGTTGAGCAGAGCCCCAAAATCTATACAAATACCCAGACAGAATGTATGAATATTCTTATATACAACATAAATATTCTTACGTACGAATTTTACAGTAGTCGCCACTAACAATAACAATAACAACCAACAAATACCCACATACATACATATGTCTATGAAATACACCAAACATTCATTTTATTATTCCACTGCTATATAGCTGTTGTTTTTGTTGTTGTATGATGTTATTGTTGTTGTCGTTGCCATCGCTTCCATCATGCAACTGTGCGCACTAATATCCGTCCTTGGCTCGTCTGTTCAACTTTGTCCCAGTTTTTTCGCATTTGTTGGCGGCGCTCGTTCGCCTCTAACTTGTCGGTGAGTTGCATTTTAGTGTGTGCACTACACACGCACACACCAACAACTAAATATGCATGCATACACACACACTCACTCATACTTTACACACGCAGCTCTAACAAATATATATTCGTCTACTCATTTGGCGCGACTCGCATTACCCAGTGGGACCCAATTGCATCTATGTAGGTACTATTTACCCCTAGGAATGTGTTTTTTTGTGTTATAAAGTTTTAGCTCTTCTAATAGAAAACATTTCTTTTACTTTGGAATGTAATTTAAGCTTCCGAGTTTAAGGCTTGCTCATGTCTAATGATGAGTTTTCACTTCATCAATATATAGTATTAACGAACATTTTTAGAGATATCTGAAAATGAACAAAGAGAATTTAAAAAAAAATAATAATACCAGTATAAGTTTATATTTTGGTAAGAACGTATGTAATAAAATATGCCCAAACTTCTTATTAGTGAAAAAACTTTTGTAAAAGTTAACATGAGAGAAAAAAAATGAAAAATAAAAACACAGTTGACAGACCTTACATTATATAAATGATTTTTACTTAATCGTTATTCTGTCTGTTAATCTAGATATTTAATTATTCGTTCTGAAAATTCAGTATTTAAAACATTCTCCAACTGGGTAGCTATATGCAGGTCATGAATGTGTGTGGATCTCTTTTATGCAACTCATGCACACGCTGCTATACGTGTTAGTGTTCTAATGTGTGTTCGTCAAACTCACGCACATGTTAAATAAATATTTGTGAGAGTTGCATAGATAAGATACGCAGCAGCTGTGACTGTGTAAGCTTTCTGTTGGCTCTGTGGTGATGCAGCAGCGGCTGCTGCTTCTATTACGGCTGTGTTGCACTATGTGCAGCCCCGTGGGGGCCACTGATGCATTGCATTTTGTCTGGTCAGATAATTGCTAGAGTAATTTTATTTAATTCACATACACGAATTCATGTATGTTAGTAGTACATATCTTAATTTCATTGCTTGTTTTTGAGCTCTTATTTTTATACCCTTAAACCAAGAAATGGGTAAAAAAGGGTATAATGGTTTTGTACAAAAGTATGTAACAGGCAGAAGGAAGCTTCTCCGACCGCATAAAGTATATATATATTCGTGATCAGCATCAACAGCCGAGTCGATTTAGCTATGTCCGTCTGTCCGTCCGTCTGTATGTATGAACGCGTTGATATCAGGAACTACAAGGGCCAGAGACTCCAGATTATGGATATAAGCTCTCCTAACCCCTAGGCATAGCTAGTTTGTTTCAAATTTTCGATAACTTTTCCGGTTTACGATATACACATGTAATCGATAAAAAAAAAAATCAAAAATTTCGAAAACTTGAAAATGGGGATTGAAACTATTAACAAAATAATGAACATCTGTGAAATTTTTATTAAGAAACACCGGAGATATGAAACCATTAAGCATTGGTGCAGCGGTACACGTACATATGTGTATGTCTGTCAGCCTGACCGTCTGTCCGTCTGTATCGTCAAGGGTTAAGGGTATCTTTTAGTCGAGCTTACTCGACTAGAGCCTTATTTGTTTTTAATTCAAATATGCACGCTTATTTAAAAATAAGTAATTAAGATAAAATGAAAAATGTATTTTATTGTTGACCTTGACCCTTCATATAAGTTTAGTTTGATTCGTTTTTTATACCCTTAACCCATGAAATGGGTAAAAAAAGGGTATAATGGTTTTGTGCAAAAGTATGTAACAAGGAGAAGGAAGCTTCTCCGACCCCATAAAGTATATATATTCTTGATCAGCATCAACAGCCGAGTCGATTTAGCCATGTCCGTCTGTCTGTCCGTCCGTCCGTCTGTCCGTCCGTCTGTATGTATGAACGCTTCGATCTCAGAAACTACAAAAGCTGGAGACTCCAAATATTGGATATGAGCTCTCCTAATCCCTAGGCATGACAAGTTTATTTCAAATTTTCGATAACTTTTCAGGTTTACGATATACACATGTAATCGATAACAAAAAAATCTTGAAAACTGAAAATGAGAATTTAAACTATAAGCAAAATAATGAATTTCTGTAAAAATTTCATTAAAATCGGTTGAGAAACACCGGAGATATGAAACCATCAAGTATTGATACAGAACTACACAGCCATATGTGTATGTCTGTTAGCCCGACCATCTGTCCGTCTGTATGGTCAAGGGTTAAGGGTATCTTCTAGTCGAGCTTACTCGACTAGAGTCTTCTTACTTGTTTAATTATAATTTCCTTTTTAAAACATTTTTGTTTCAGATCCTGTCACAGGCCATCATATTTTGTAACCGGTAAAAGAAATTTTACTTTATATATTGCTAAAATGTTTTTGGAATTTTATTTGTTTATTTTTTTTCTACAGTGTTTATGAGAGAGTACCATTCCGGAATAAATATGTAATCACATGAGATTATATTCTTTTCTTGTCTCTGTTGTCTGCGTTAAACTTTACGCTCGACACAAAAGCGTTTTCAATAAGTAAGTAATGCAGATAAGTTTTATATGCATTGGTATGCGTGCGATTAGTACTTACAGTGTACAAAGTAACAACAATGCATGTATGTCTACGGCTGCTTATCTTTTCGACAAGAGCTACCAAGCATTAGACAAAATTGTCCACGTAGTTCAATGACCTTTTTACACTCAAAACCTGACATATTTCTTAATTTTATTCGTTGAAGCTAAGTATTTTAATTAAAAACCGAGCTTACCTTCATCCAGAGTTCAAATATATTTTTTTGTTGATTCCAATGAAATGTAGATGCATAACTACAAAACATTTTGATTCAACATATAAACATAATTAAATGAATATGAAATATATTGAACTCAAATGGCATGTTTTACATGCTTCACAATGGCTATTAGATAATGATTTAACGTTTGAGGATAAATTATACTATGTAGTGAAATTACAGAAAAGCTGTTAGAAAATACAAATAAAATGTATTTTAATATATCGTAGGATTTTTTAAATGCGTTAAACATAATCAAACGATGAGAGCTAATTTAAGCTAATATTTATACTCTTAACCCATGAAATGGGTAAAAAAGGGTATAATGGTTTTGTGCAAAAGTATGTAACCGGCAGAGGGAAGCTTCTCCGACCCCATAAACTATATATATTCTTGATCAGCATCAACAGCCGAGTCGATTTAGGCATGCCCGTCTGTCTGTCCGTCCGTCCGTCTGTATGTATGAACGCGTCGATCTCAGAAACTACAAAACCTAGAGACTCCAAATATTGGATATGAGCTCTCCTAATCCCTACGCATGACAAGTTTGTTTAAAGTTTTCGATAACTTTTCCGGTTTACGATATACACATGATTTCAATAACAAAAAAATCTAAAATTTCAAAAAATTGAAAATGAGGATTTAAACTATAAGCAAAATAATGAACATCAGTAAAAATTTTATTAAAATCGGGTCAGAACCACCGGAGATATGGAACCATCAAGCATTGGTACAGCGGTACACGTACATATGAGTGTGTCTGTCAGCTCGAGCGTCTGTCCGTCTGTATGGTCAAGGGTTAAGGGTATCTTTTAGTCGAGCTTACTCGACTAGAGCCTTCTTACTTGTTTTAAGAAGAATTTTTGTTTTTAGTCGGTCTTTAAAAACAATTCCAATTTTTATTATTTTGATTTTCTTTTCTAAGCTTGCAAGATCTCTTTATATTTTTTAAAGGGCATTGATTTTGTTCTTAATTATTTTATTTCAGAGTGTCTATAAGGCCTAATAACAAAACTAACGTAACTGGTCTAGGCTTCTCTCTCTATCTGTTTTTGACTTGCAGCGAAGCTTTTTCACTCACTTATAATCAAATATTGCTCTTATATAGTTGTTTGAGATGCCTTTGTGGCTGAAGCCGTAGGCGGAGAAGTCGTCAAATGTTAGCTTGTCTACGTCTGTGTGTGTGAAAACGAATTCGAGTGCTGTACACCACTTCCCCCAACACACCAACACACACCCCCTCATCATAACACGCCCAATCTTGTCCATTCCAATGTTGTAATATACGTTGTGATGACGTCGGAGCGACGAGAGAGACGCTCACCACTTACACATACACATATGTACATACAGAAGCAAACACGCAACTCTCTAAGCGAGAGGCCTCGTCTGTGCTTTCTTGTCGTATGCGTGTGTGCATAAGTTCCTGTGTGCGTGTGTTTGGATCTTTTCGGGTGAATGACCGCCGAAAATTAAATTTTTTGTCGATTTTAGACTTTTACTATGTTGACGTTGATGATTGTGTATTGTGGGCCGTCGCTTGCCAGTTTTTTTTTGACGAAGCTCACACCAAAGAGAGAATGAGATAGATAGAGAGAGAGAGAGAGAAAGAGAGAGAGAGAGAGAGAGAGAGAATGCGCTGCTTTTGGGTTTTTAGTGCGACGTTCGCACTAATATAGTTCGCTTGCATAGTTTAGTTTTTAAATGCGGGAGGGAAGTGAGTGTGTGTGCTTATGCGTGAGTGCATAGAGTACATTATCAGCAACACCAATAACAACAACAACAAGAGAAAAACAAATGCAACGAAGACATTTCACTCAGCAACAACAACATTAACGAACACAAGTGAGAAGGCTTTAGTCGAGAAAGCTCACTAGCCGATACCTGAGCCCTAGACGTGAAGCAAACTTGATGTGCCTAGGGTATAGGGGAGGTTGTATTCCAAACCTAAAGTTCCTAGTATACCAAATCAACATTGCAGACGACCGAACACACATGGCATGGGCGTGGCTAAATCGACTCGGTTGTTGATCCTGAATAAGAATGTCTATACTTGATGTGGTCGGAGATGCTTTTCTCTATCTGTTACACACATTTGCACAAAACCAAATTACTTCTCTTTTCTACCCATTTCATGGGGTTAGGTTATAAAAACCGTTAAACGACTAGCTTAGAAACGTGCGATCACCAGCCACATTCGAAAACGAGCTTTTTGCATTTATTTTTTTTTTAATCTTTTTTTTTTTACTTTTTTGGCCGCTTTCTGTTTACGTCGCTTTTCTTTCACTTCGTATCGTATTATCTGTTTTCTGTTTCACATTTTTTTGTCTTCGCGTTTTGGTTTTTGGCTATACCCTGAATAGATGAAATGTTAAAAAAAAAAAGAATAATAGTATTGTGAACCATTACCATCCAAGTGGATTTAATAATGTCAATTTCAGAGCCCATGAAAACTAGAGCCTTTATATTTGAAAAATAACAGAATAAGTTTCTTTAAAATTAACGAGAACTTTTTTAGTCTAGGATATACATATGTTTTGAAACTTTGAATACTAGAAATTGTTTTTGAAACTATACATACAATACTGAAAATCTGAGAAATTATGAACGTCGGTCGAGAGCACCTGAGAGATATAAGAGAAAAGTTTAAGTTAAAGTGTAAGTTATGAGAATAGATTTCAGAGAATCTCCTAAACGAGCTAACTTAATTTGTTTTTGAAGTACCGAGCGCCAAATGCCGAGCGATGAGTTTTTGCCAAAAACTCGAGACAAACTTAAAGTAAATATCAAAGTTGAATTTTTGTTGTTATTTGTGCTGCGGTTGTTGTCGCGGAAGTCATAAACACATAAATACAATATTTTTTTACAGAGCTGCAGGAACGCTGTGGAGCAGCATCAGGAGTAAATAGGTAATAACCTTTTATAGTATCGGTCGGGCAAACTCATCAAAAAAGGTAAAACTAACATTTTTATTATATAGCTTTACTTCTTAGTTTCCTGTCTTATTGCCGGTCCATAAGCATAAGAAAGGACATCAAAAGTCGCTAATTATTGTTGTCGTTGCTTTTGGGGGACAGAACACGCACCTTTTAGCTTTTTGTTTGACTTGGTATTTTTTTGTTGATTGTGGAAAATGGATATGGTCATTTCTTGCCCATTTCTCCGCCTTAAGATTAACTTCTATTCGTTAAACATCCCCCGAAAAAAAGTATGACTAACGTTTTGGCGTTGATAGCCGCCTTCCCTTTAACCTCCCCCACAATGCGAAAAAAAAACGAATTAACCCAACGAAACCGAAAAAGCCTGACAAATGCTCATTATTCATTTTGGGTCGCTGACCCCGAGACGAGAGGTCAAAGAACGCAAAGTTTTTGTCCCTTACACTGCTGATAAAAGATCGAGTGAAAAGTGTGAGAAAGTAAGGTGGGGAGGTGTTTGTAGTAGGTAAATCGGAAATTATTGCTGTAATTTTAATAAATAAATGTTTATATTATAATTATTATTTTGTAGATATGTAGTGCATTATGCCTAAATTGAACTTAATTTTGCGAACGCAATGAAAGTCACCACTGTAAAATATACAATTACACGTAAGAAGACTCTAGTCAAGTAAATTCGGCTAGAAGATACCCTTAGCCCTTGACCATACATACGGACAGACGGTCGGGCTGACAGACATACACATATGTACATGTACCACTGTACCAATGCTTGATGGTTTCATATCTCCGGTGTTTTTAAACCGATTTTAAGGAAAAATTTCACATATGTTCCTTATTTTGTTAATAGTTTTAATCCCCATTTTCAAATTAACGAAATATAAGATTTTTCCGTGTGTATGTCGTAAACTGGAAAAGTTATCGAAAATTTAAAACAAACTAGCTATGCCTAGGGATTAGGAGACCTTATATCCAAAATGTGGAGTCTCTAGCTTTTTTAGTTCCTGAGATCGACGCGTTCATACATACGGACGGACAGCCGGACGGACAGACGGACATCGCTACATCGACACGACTGTTGATGCTGATCAAGAATATATATACTTTATGGGGTCGGAAAAATTTCCTTCTACCTGTTACAAACTTTTGCATAAAACCATTATACCCTTTTTTACCCATTTCGTGGGCTAAGGTTATAAAAATAAAATATATATATATATATATTTTGTGCAAAAGAATGTAACAGGTAGAAGAAAGCTTTTTTTAAATATAAAATAAAATCAAACAAAAATATATATAATAAAATAAATTGAAAACTGGCATTAGTGTGTGCCAACTATGGCAAAAAGGGGCTCTGAGATTGGCAGTTTATTGAAGGTGACTATGTAACAACATACACACACACACCGACATATTTAAATGGAAAAAAAGCCAAAGGGAAGAAGAAAGAAAGAAAGACGACTTGTATTTCGCAATTAATATATTACACTGTTGTGTTTCTCATTTTTTTCATTTCGTGAATTTCATGGATTTCCCTACAAAATAATAATTCCACTTGACAAACTCAACTCAAAGCTCAGGCGCCGAGTCTCTGACTCAAATGACTTTCACTGCCAAATAGTGAACGCGTCAGCAACAGCTAAATTTACTTTGGCAACTGGTCAATCAGTTAACCAAGCCATACAGCTAACAAACTGACCGACTGACTTACCTAATGTATATAAAGCTCTTCCAGAGTCAAGGCATATATCAAATATTATTTTCTTGTTGCAGCTTTGACAGTTGCTCGAAACACCCCACCAATAATATAAATGTGAAAGTTTGTAACATGATTCATGGAAAAAAAGGCTGAATGGATTTAAATTAAACTTTATAATAAAGCTTAACCATCAAAATATTTAGTTCGCTAAATATTTTTAAAAATATTGCGTGCAAAGAATATGACGAGGGGAGGAAGAACGAAGATTGCCGTCGCAGACGCGTAGATGTCAGGGCCCCTCATGTTAAAACATGTATTTTTAACAATTAAAAACATTTAAAAAAAATATTATTTCTAAGTGGTTTTGCCATTTCTAACGCTTCCAAAAAAAAAAAAACACAAATTCGTAATATAGAAGGAATTCTTTAAATCATCATCAAACTCATCTTCAACATCTTTGTAAATCTATGATTTCACCGTGCCAGCACGGGTTCATGAAACAAAGATCTACCACTGCTAACTTATTAGAATTCACATCATTTGTTATTAAGGGCTTTGAAGAAAAATTGCAAACTGATGTTATTTACACTGATTTCAGTAAGCTTTTGACTCTGTAAATCACCGCCTTTTAATATATAAACTTAAACTTTTGGGTTTTCCCAACAATCTTATTCTTTGGATTCAAGATTATTTAACCTTTAGAACTCAGAGAGTCTATTTGAATGGCTCAGTTTCTAAAGCGGTCCAGGTCACTTCTGGTGTTGCACAAGGAAGTCACCTTGGACCGTTGTTATTTACTCTTTTTATAAACGACCTTCCGTCTGTTATAAATCATTCTCGGGTACTAATGTATGCTGATGATGTAAAATTATGCATGTCAGTCATGTCTTCAAGTCTTCTGTCTGGTCATAGACTGCAAAGTGACTTAGACAATTTTCAAACTTGGTGCTGCATCTCAATTGCAGTAAATGTAAAGTTATGTCTTTTTATAGGCGAATGCCTTTTTTTAATATCTATCTTCTGGATAACCTACCATTGGATCGGATTGATTTGGCTGAGGATTTGGGTATCTTAATGGACCCAAAGCTTAAGTTTGACAAGCATATTGCTTTAATCTCAAATCGAGCATCAAGCGTATTGGGGTTCATTAAGCGTTGGTCGAAGGAATTCGACGACCCCTACCTAACTAAAACTCTTTATGTGTCTCTTGTCCGACCGATTCTTGAATATGTATCTTGTATATGGTATCCCAAATACAGGATTCATCAAGATAGAATAGAATCGGTACAAAAACAATTTTTGCTCTTTGCTCTTCGAGGTCTTAACTGGGATAAAGTACAAATTTACCTGCTTACCACAGTAGACTTTTACTAATAAATCTTCCCTCTCTTACTAATCGTAGAACTATGCTAGCATTAACCTTTTTTCACAAATTAATAAATGGTGAAATAGATTCCCCCGTACTAATTAACCAAATTAACTTTGCTGTACCTATTAGAAGTAGTAGAAATTTTTTACCTATAGCCCTGCATGCTTGCTTATCTAACTATGCTATCCATAACCCTTTTCGAATCTTATGTTCTTTATATAACGATTTTTCCCACCTTATAACTAGTACCACTTCTGCATGCTCACTAAAAAAAATTGTGTTATGTCATTTGTCTACATGTTCGCGATCTTCGTAACCGCACGTTACGCGGTGCGCCCCTCGGTCGGATGGGCGGGAGGTGGGTCGCTTTATGCTTGGGTCCGCGCGTTAACAAGCCGGTGCTTGGTATCGTTGGGCCACTTGATTGTATTGTCCGTTAGTACATCTACGTCCAATATAAAAATGTCTTAAATAAAATTTAAAACAAAAAATCTTACAAAGTTTTTAAACCTTATGATCATATGGTTTTGAAACAAAATGTTTTATGCCTGAATAAAAATCAAAAAATTAACTGTTAAATGTGATGTGCGAAAAACTAATATATAGATAAATAAATAAGAAATAAAAGTCTAGTTCACTAAGCAGATATATTGATGTTAAAATAAAATACTTCAGGACAAGGCTTAGGATGCCTGCTCTTTAATTCAAATACGGGTCATACTTATTCTTAATATATGATATACGTATACATTTTATTTCTAGACGAGTCATTCTGAATCCTAAAGTTTAAGTTATAGTTTGAACATACTCAAGCTTTACTTTACATTAAATCGAGTGGTGTTTGGATTATTTAGTACCTTTAATTGAACCGCTTGAATTGTTTTGTCCCGCTGGAGATTGGACGTTGCTTTGCCCCAGGTTATTGGCGTGTGCTTCCAGTTTTGAAGTGACGCTGCTCCACATGTCAAACATACGTTGCGTATACATAATTAACAAAAGAAAGATCAAAACGCTCCTCGCCACGCAAAAACTTTATATATTTACTGTGAGTGTTTATTGTTTAATGGATTTTCTTTGTTGTTTATTTTATATAATTGTGGAAGAAACACTTCGCCACACAGACTTACATATATGTGTGTGTATGTGCTGTTAACTTAATTAATAATATTGTATATATATATTAATTTATAATTATATATATATATATATATATATATTGTTCCTAAGCTAACGCTTTTTGTTGAATTTCTTTTATTAGGTTTTTTAAAGCTGCACTTAATTTTTTATTTGCAAAGATTTTTTTTTTGTTGTGAGTTGTGGAGAAAATTTTGTTTAATATTCTTATTGCACTTTTTGTTTATGCTGGTTTTTTTATATATGTGAAATTACTAATATCACAGTGAGAGGGGGTGGCCAGGGGGCGTGTTTTTAGCGCAGCTTTTTGCTCTTCTATTGCCAATATATAATATGTATTGTATATATATCTTTTAACTTAAGATATATCTATGGATTTATTTTGTATATATATTGTTCTTATCTTGTCTTCAATCCTGTAGGTACTAAAACTTGTGTGTTTTTTTTTATGTTTTTATCTATTTTTATTTTATAATATTTAACTTTTTAATAAGACACTTGTTCGCGTATATATATGGATATATATATATATATATGTATATATATATCTAAATTTTTTTTATAGAAAATGTTTTGTTGTATTGATTTTATTTATGCTTTGTCTTTAAAGCAATTTGTAGCTAATTCAGTTTTTGCTTGTTTTTGTTTTAACCCTTTTGCAGAACATGCAAATGTTGTGGGCTGTGCAATTTTAAATTGTTGTTGTTGCTTATTGAAGTTTTGGGCTGCAGCTTTTTACTATGTTGTTGTTGTTGCTGGTTTTGAAGCACTTTCACTGCGACTTTACACCTGTTGTTATTATTGTTGCTGCTGTTGTTGCTGTTTCTGCCTTTGCTGAGGTTTTTATGATGTTGTTTGTTGCTGCTGCTTTTGTTGTTGTTGGTGCTGCTGCTGATGTTGTTGTTATCATTGTTCTGTCGATTTCTCCGTTTTGTTTGATTCCAAATCAAAATTTCCAAAAATACGAAAATTTCACGACAATTAATTCCGGAAGACATTTAGGCGCATTCTTCAAAACAGCATTTCCAAAAAAATTTCGACGTTATATATTTTATTTCTTATTATTTTAGATAAATTTTATAAAGGTTTCTATGTGTATTATATGCTTTTTGTTGTGGTTTATTTAAACACTTTGATGTATAAAATAGTTTGGCCCGTTATATAAATGCTTTTGCTGCGAGTTGTCAGCCATGGCCAATGCATGACATTCAGCATATTGGTTATTTAGTGTGCGTGGCAACTAGCCTGCAAATACTTTTTTATTATGAAGTGAAATTTAACCAACAACTTGGCGGAAGTGTAAGAACGTGTACGTGTGTGTGCCTTTAAACATCAAACAAGTAAACCAGAAACAGGACATAAAAACTGGGTCGGTTCCAAACCCTCAAAAAAAGAAGAACCCAAAAACAACTCCTACGCGGCAAATTGCATGAGAATGTAACTTGAAAAATCGATATAAATATGAGATTTAAGGGTGCTAGACAGCTAACACAAGTGTAAGTATGAATGGGAGGGGGAGGATGGGGGGCATATAAAGTGGCAAAGCTGGAAAACAAGGCGCGCGACAAACCGCATGCAGAAGCACGAGCATAAACTGCAGTTTACGTCTAACAACAACTCATAAATCTCAGGGCAAAAGCTCTCTACGTTTGCACGTTTGTGCATGAGAGAGAGTGGCATAGCTAGCAGCGTGTGTGTGCGTGTGCTTTCTTGTAAATACTGAAAAAAGTTCTATGACCTAAAGCTGTAGCGTCGTGCCGGCATAACGAGGAAAAATACAAAAACGAATAAAGTGGTCGCTCAGTTCTATACATCTATATAAACTATACTATACATTTGATTCATGAAATGGGTAAAAAAAGGGTATAATGGTTTTGTGCAAAAGTATGTCACAGGCAGAAGGAAGCCACTCCGACCCCATAAACTATATATATTGTTGATCAGCATCATCAGCCGAGTCGATGTAGCCATGTCCGTCTGTCTGTCTGTCCGTCCGTCCGTCGTATGTATGAACGCGTCGATCGCAGGACTACAAAAGCTGGAGACTTCACATTTTGGATATAAGGTCTCCTAATCCCTAGGCATAGCAAGTTTATACACATGGAATCGATAACAAAGAATCTTAAATTTCGTAAACTTGAAAATGGATTTTAACTTTTAACAAAATAATGAAAATCTATGAAATTTTTATTAAAATGGGTTAAGTAGCACATTAAGCATTAGTACAGCACTACACGTACATATGTATGTGTATGTTTGTCAGCCCGACCATTTGTCCGTAGGTATGGTCAAGGGTTAGGGTATCTTCTAGTCGAGCTTACTCGACTAGAGCATGTTTTAAATATTTTTGAAAGGTTGTACTGCTTAGGAAGAGGTGTCAACCTCTTTAGTTTTTTTAGGGTTGGAGCTCTATGCGAAGTTAGTTTATTGGAACTCGAAATGCGGAAGCGCCCGCTAATAAGAAGAAGAAAAAGAAAGCACAACTCGACAGACATGCACATACGTCACCAGCAAAATACCCGTTGTTGCTATTGCTGTTTGCTATCGTCATTAAACGACAACAGAAATTGTGCCAGCAACAACAACAACAAGTACAACTGTAACTAAAGGAGCGCCAGAATTTTTTGTTTTTGCTATTGTTGTAATGGAGAGAAATTTACATACACATATATATAAAAAGGGGCGCAGTCGGAAACAGTGGGAAGCGCAACGGAACGGAGCGCAGCGCAAGCGTCAAATAAACTCAAAAGAAAATGAAAATGAATAGAAGCACAAACAACAAAAACGACAGTTAAAAAATTCTCTCAGTGGGAGAACGCACACGACAAAGAACTTACTAACGGTACTAAGCCGGTCAAACCCGAAAAAAGGGAGGCAGAGCTGCAAAGCGCCAACAACAGCAAGAACTGATGACAAAGTTACATGCTGTCGCTGCTGGCGTCGCTGCTTTACTGTCGCAGTACGTTGACGCCGAAAAAGACCAATGACCTATGCTAGAGCTCTACACACACACACACAACATGGCACGTCGTTGTCGCTGCCTCTGTCGCCGTCGCTGTCGCTGCTAGGCTTTTATTTTATATGTATTTCTTTTTTTTTAACCCGGTCTGGGGTGGTAGCTCTCTGGCACACTTATAGACAACACATTGAGTGTGTGCTTAGCAATGTTGTTCTACTAACGGTTAATGCAAACAGTTGCCGCTAAGCAAAAAAGGTAGCGAACGAGTAAGACAGTAAATTGTGGGTTGTGAGCGTGGATAGAGAGAGACTGCGCTGCTTTAGGTGCTCTGAACTCAACTGAACTGAACAGAAAGGGTGCCTTACTGCAAATTGCCAACTATATATATTACTTAGCAGTTTCTATAGCTAAGAAACTGCCTACTATAACAATCACAAAGCCAAAGAAAAAAAATCCAAAATTAACAAGAATAACAATGACAGATAATCATAGCTGGGCACAATGGCCAACAATTTGCATTGTTTTCTTCTTTTTGCTCTGGGTTTAGAATCGGAATTAACAAAAAAAAAAACAAATATAAGAAGGCTCTAGTCAAGTAAGCTCGACTAGGAGATACCCTAAGCCCAACGGTCTGATATTAACTATATATCACCTCAAAAATAAATAGGGTCGATACTTACACTATACCCATTATACCCATTTCAGGGTATAAAAACAATGTGGCTACATTATGAAAGGATTTTTACTGTGAACTTGTAGCCGACAGTTTTCGATGATGATAACAAAAACTTGAATCTAAACACATGTATGTTACAATTACCATGGACCTGAAATAAAGATTCTGAAATGCAGCTTAAACTCCAAACTCAAAGAAAAGCTTTGAAAAACAATTTAAGGGCTCTGGTCGAGTAAACTCGGGTAGAAGATACCATTGAAGTGCACTGTGTATGTTTGATGATTAAACTTCAATCTGTCATATCTGTCGGCATTCCTCAATCGATTTTAATGAAAGATTCACCGCTTTTACAATAAAATATAAATACGTTAAAACTAAAGTTTATATTGGCAAACTAGAAAAAAAAACTCTTTAAAGCATTTGCTTTCAATTAAAACCACGATTTCAAAGAAAATAATAATCAAACTTTCAGATAGCGAATATCAAGAGAAACTTTGTTAAGTTCAATATATACTGATTTTTTAAATTCATCAAATTGCAGTTCTGGAAATAAACTCGTTACATAGTAAGCTTTGTTGTGCGAAAGTTTGAAAAAATAAGTCCATAATCCAATGCATGTTTGATACATTTTTTAATTAATAAACCTTAATGGCTTCATGCACACACACACATGCATATACACTTTCACCTACACACACATATGTTATACAATCTTTATTATGGGAGGGGAGAGCTAAATGTATGTACATATGTGTGTGTGTTTTTAAGTATTCGGAGTTGTGGGGCGTTTGAATTCTCAGCTGCTCCAAAATCGTTTTTTTTTGCTGTTATTTTTGTGTTTTCGATATCTGTACCAATAAATTACATCACTTGCACATCCGTTTAGTTTCAGTTGTTGTTGTTGTTTTAGTCGCATCACGATTTATAGTTGCATTTGTTGCAGTTAGGCACGATTTGGAATTTGAATGCACACTCCTTACATAATTAATATTTCTCTTCTACTTTTTTTTTTTTTTAATATTTAATATTTGCTTTCTTAATTGATTTTTGCTCACAGCTGAAACCGAAACAACTTCAGGGATGCCCAATCCAAAAATTAGCCAGGCATGTTGCGATACTAATTGAATTTGTTGCTATTGAAGTTGTTGCATTTGGATTTTTCTATTGCTGCTGCTGCTGCTGTTGCTGCTGCTACTGCTGCTGTTGGTGTTGCACACATAAATCCGAGACACACACGCACCGGAGAGTCGAGCGAGACATACGCGCGTAACAGAGAGAGACACTCACAGCCATAGACATAGACACAGACATAGAAAATCATATACAATAAGTGGTATAAACAACAACAAATAATTATTAATAATAAAGATACAACGCGCAACGCATCGTACACCACCGCCGCGATACGCTCAATTCGAAGTGTAGCTGAAGACTGCCTCAAAATGTTATCGAGTTCGTTGTCCAAGTGGCGCGCCGCATTGCGGCCTCACCAACAGTCTGTGGCAGCAACTCACACTCACATAAACGCAGACACAGAGAAAAGAGAATGAGAGAGTAAGAGATTGCGCGCCAAAAGAGCGGGGTTAGCAAAGTTTTTCTCTGCAAAGCATTCCCCCATTCCCACCATCTCTCCCCCCAACCACACACAAGCTCCATGGTGTGATGACGACAACTACGCTAGCTTCGCTGCCTGCTGAGTGGGTATATGTGTCTCTGTGCCGATGACTTCTTCAATTTTTTTCACCATTACGCTTTATGCCGTTCATTCGCTATGGCAACCGCTCCACTGGCGCATTTCTATGTAGAGAGTGTGTGTGTGTGTGAGCGTGAGCAGGGCACACATATTTACTAATCAGCTGTTATCGTCGCTCTCTTTAAAATATCGGTGCTCTCCTCTCACTCTCTTTATTAATCAAAGCTTTGCTGCAGGCGGAAAAGGCTGTGTGCCATATTACTATTACAGCATTTTTGTTGGTGCTGTTGTTTTGATTTCTGTTGCCGATTTTCCTTCGTTTTCCTTTCTTATTGTATTACGCTTTGCTACGACTGTGATGGCGATTGCGATTGTAGCTGAGACTTAGACTGAGACGGCGACTGCAACGACTACTGTCATTTCCATTTGAAATTCGCAATTAGCAGGTCAATTGCTTTTTAGGCCAAACTGTGTGCATTGCAGTTGACTGCTTTTTTTTTGTTTTTCTTTCTTTTCTCATTTCTTCTTTATCTTTCTTTGTCTTTCCAGACTAGTCCGCGTGGCTACCACTGTTTGCCCCTTTCCTATTTTGTTCCTTTTGCTGCTTTCATCCTGTGCTGCGGCATTTAATTACACTTATACGTTACCTTTCTCAACGACTCACTTATGCGTGAAAATTGTTTCTAATAGCTCTGCAAATTGCGCACAAATGCATTTTGTATACCAAAAAAGTAAGAAGGCTCTAGTCGAGTACGCATGACTAGAAGATACCCTTAACCCTTGACCATACAGAAGGGCAGACGGTCGGGCTAACAGACATACACATATGGCTGTGTACTTCTGTACCATTACTTGATGGTTTCATATCTCCGGAGTATTTTAACCGATTTTAATAAAAATTGATGTTCATTATTTTGTTTATAGTTTCAATCCTCATTTTCCATTTTTTTAAATTCAAGACTTTGTTGTTATCGATTACATATGTATATCGTAAACCTAAAAAATTATTGAACATTTGAAACAAACTTGCTATGTCTAGGGATTAGAAGAGCTCATATCCAAAATCTGGAGTATCTAGATTTTGTAGTTTCTGAGATCGACGCGTACAGAAACACGGACGGACAGATGGACATAGCTATATCGACTCGGCTGTTGATGCTGATCAAGAATATATATACTTCGTGTGATCGGAGAAGCTTCCTTCTACCTATTACATACTTTTACACAAAACCATTATACCCTTTTTTACCCATTTCATGGGTTACGGGTATAAATACGTGTAATCAATCTCTATTCAATTTAAGTGATTTAGGTTGCAATTGCTAATGTTACAAACTGAAATGTTTTGCAAATATCATTATTGAAATATATTTAAAAATTTTTTAAAAATTGCAAATGCATTTTGTTCGTATGGAAAAGGGCAAAGGAAGCACCTTCGACCATACAATATAAATTGTTGAGAGCTAGTAAAATAAGCTCTTCTAAGCCAGAGTAGAAAGCTGTTTTAAATTATAATAAAGTTTTACAGTTACAAAAACACAAATGCTATCGATAACAATATTAAATTTCATTTTCAACTTAAATAAGTACATCTGATAAAAGTTCGTGTGTTAGATATTGAAGATGGATGTTCACTTACACACATACAAGCAACGGTTTTACGGTCTATGCTTTCGCGAATTTTTCTTAACCTATGTTATTTTATAATGTGTTTATTCAAATATTTACAAAACTGTATTTTACAAATACCGAGCCTTTTATATGCTTCCGGTTGTAAAAAATTGAGCAAAATTTCCATACTTCAGTAAATGCAGGTAAAACTTTCCGTATTATCAAATTTCATGTTCACTTTTTATACCCTTAACCCATGAAATGGGTAAAAAAGGGTGTAATGGTTTTGTGCAAAAGTATGTAACAGACAGAAGAAAGCTTCTCCGACCCCATAAAGTATATATATTGATCAGGATCAACAGCCGAGTCGATTTAGCCATGTCCGTCCGTCTGTCCGTATGTATGAACGCGTCGATCTCAGGAACTACAAATGCTAGAGACTCCAGATTTTGGATTTGAGCTCTCCTAATCTCTAGACATGGCAAGTTTGTTTCAAATTTTCTTTAACATTACAGGTTTACGATATACACATGCAATCAATAACAAAAAATCTTGAATTTATAAACAAAACAATGAACATCTGTGTGTTTTTAATAAAATCGGTTAAGAAACACCGGAGATATTAAGCCATCAAGTATTGGTACAGAAGTACACAGCCATATGTGTATGTCTGTGAACCCGACCGTCTGCCCGTCAAGTCAAGGGTTAAGGGTATCTTCAAGTCGAGCTTACTCGACTAGAGACTTCTTACTTGTTTTAAAAAAAATGTAGTTATTTCTAACTAAATTAAAAACCTATCAAACCTGATAAGAAAAAATTAAAGCCAAATATATCCCGCTTCTAAATTTCCAATGGAAACAGAAAGCAAAAACTAAAATGTTGAGTTAATTCATTGGTAAGTTAAAATGAACCAAGTTTACAGCCATTTGCATCGTTGACAAGATGTTAAAAACTTTTTTCCTGATTGCTCGAAATTAATGTTCTTTAATTTTATCTTAAGTAAGCACGACTAAAAAGTACAACCTTGAACTGCCTTTTATACAATAATATTATACCTATTTCATGTATTCAGGAAACAAAACAAGGTGCAAGAGAAAGGGAAAGAAAAACCAGACCTCCACAGGTAAATAAAAGATGGCCAGAAAGTTCAGGATTTATTTAGGGAATAACATTTTTCATTACACATTTATTCAACCAAAGGTTCATTTGTCCACAAAGATGGTAAAATCAAATAAAATTTTAAATTTATGAAATCAATTGAATGTATTAATAATTTTTAAGCTGCGACTAATTTAGTTAAAATTTTGTATTTAAAATAAAAAAAGAAACTTTCAATCTGTTGAAAGCGAACGAAAAAAAAATCCCCTAGAAATTGCAAATATTAATAAGCAGAGCCGCCAAGGCTAACCAGAGTCAAAGTTCATCAAACAGAGCCATAGCTAAAGTGTCAATAAATAATATTATATTATAAAATTTGTTTAATAAGACAAAATGCAAAAAAAAAATATTCGACATGCTGAATATTATATACCCTTAAAGCATAACCTAAAACTTGCTATGCCTAGACATAAGAAGAACTCATACCAAAAATCTAAAGTCTCTAGCTTTTGTAGTTTCTGAGATCGACGCGTTCATACATACGGATGGATGGACGGACAGACAGACGGACACGGCTATATCGTCTCGGCTGTTGACAGTGATCAAGAATGTATATACTTCGTGTGATCGAAGAAGCTTCCTTCTACCTGTTACATACTTTTGCACAAAACCATTATACCCTTTTTTACCCATTTCATGGGTTAAGGTATAAAAATGTGAATGATCTTGCAAAATGACAGCTGTACGGTATAATAATCCGACCTTGTTTTTCAAAAATTATATATTTGCAACAAATAGATCTTGACGAAAGTTTCAGGAACTGCGACTCAGCTTGCAATGCTAATCAGGAATATATATTCTTTATGGGATTGAATATTCTTCCTTCTGACATTACACATTTCATAATAAAATTACAATACACTCTTGCAAATTAAAAAAACATACATCATTTGAAATCAAGTCAACTAAAGTATTAATAGCTAAATGTTGCCATCGACTCTCGGCTTGCCAAAATTAAAAACGCAGCTAAGCTACAAAAAATGTTGTAGCTTAAAGTAAATAAATTAATATTTGTTGATGCAAATTTGTGTCTTGTTTTTGTTGCAATACATACAATTAACTATGCCGCAACCGAACCGAACACACACAGACAGATATAAATCTGTTATGTGTACAAAAATCTGCCGAACCAAACATATAAAACAACAAAACGAACTCCATATTACGACATCTTCTTCAACACTATTAAGATTGAAAAAAAAACCACAAAACATACTGGAGCAAATAAGAAAAAAATTCCAATAATGATAATGAAACTGCTACGGTCGATTGTAAAGAAACCTCATGCAGAGCTGGCTAATGGACACTTAACCATAGGGCCTGTTGGAGAGGTCCACTAGATTCATGCATGAAATGCAAACGTGGTTTTCGCTAAAATTATAATAAACCTATAGCCGAATCATATGCATAGGTAATACATACACCATCAACAATGGGGGACATCTATGCGATCATGCGAAAGTTATATATATATATATATATATATATATATATATATATATATTAATAAATGTATTCGCAAAAGTAATAGTGTATTGGCCAAAAACTTCGTAACTCGTTATCCATGACTCTAGTCATTGGATTGGTGTTGTGTAATGCGCTTCTCTTCGTTTTTTTGTGTGTGCTTACTGGTACCAATGGCCAACTTGAGGGTCGTTTTTTTCGATGTAAACAAATGTTTAGCTACTTAAGCTACTAAATTAGTTAGTTAGTTTGCAAATGCTTTGCATTATAAATGTGTATATAAAGCGCACACTAATGAATTTATTTGCTTTTATTGTTATTTCCTTGCCAAATTCAAAATGATTATTAGTGATACTGATGATTTTTATACCTACATATATATCGAAAGCCCATATTGGTTTGTACGAACGCTATTTTTATACCCTTAACCCATGAAATGGGTGAAAAAAGGGTATAATGGTTTTGTGCAAAAGTATGTACCAGGGAGAAGGAAGCTTCTCCGACCCCATAAAGTATATATATTCTTGATCAGCATCAACAGCCGAGTCGATTTAGGCATGCCCGTCTGTCTGTCCGTCCGTCCGTCTGTATGTATGAACGCGTCGATCTCAGAAACTACAAAAGCTATAGATTCCAAATATTGGATATGAGCTCTCCTAAACCCTAGGCATGACAAGTTTGTTTCAAATTTTCGATAACTTTTTAGGCTTACGATATACACATATAATCGATAACAAAAAAATCTTGAATTTAAAAAAACTGAAACTGATAAGCAAAATAATGAACTTCTGTAAAAATTTCATTAAAATCGGTTAAGAAACACCGAAGATATGAGACCAACAAGTATTAGTACAGAACTACACAGCCATATGTGTATGTCTGTTAGCCTGACCATCTGTCCGTCTGTATGGTCAAGGGTTAAGGGTATCTTCTAGTCGAGCTTACTCGACTAGGGTCTTCTTACTTGTTTTCGAAACACTTTAGAAACTTTAAATTTTTCTAGGGTCTGGGTTAAGTTAAGGACAATGAGAGTTTACCTCTAATCCCTTTAGTCCCAATTTATTTGACTTAAACTTTTTAACTTTTTTTTAACTATGATAAATACATTCTTTTTTAAACATAGTTAGTTATTTTTCAATCGTCTCAATGTATCTCTGTCTGTTGTGTGTATATCTATTTGTGCTTAGATTTTATTTAAGCAACTGTATAGGTTGTAGCTGAGATTTTTACCGCTAAGTTTCGTTCTACGGTAAAAACTATAAGTCAAGAATGTGTGTGTTTGTGTATGTGTGTGTGGAGCGAACAAGTGCTCACCTGACTGTCGAAAAGAGATCGGGCGGAGAAATGCTGGGAGCTGGTGTGTGGCTCATTTGTGCCGCAAGTGAGTCAAAGAGCTGTAAAGTGAATGTATCGAAGCAGCAAAAATCTCACAAACTAACAGAACCTAATGATAAATACACATCTCTTTCGTTTCCTTCTATCCCATCGCATCAGCCAAGCTTGGCAGGCGACTTGCGGTTTATTTAGTATGTCAAAACATGTTTTTTCTTTTTTGTAAATACCCTGGACATATAACAAACCAAACATGTATTATTATTTATTTTTGTTTATTCTTAATCGACGTTCTTGAAATAAGAACCAATCAAAAAGGAAATTTAAAATAAAAATCATTTATAAATTTACAAAAACTGTTCCGAAATTAAGAATATCGAATATTGACAGGCTATTGTCAACGAATGTTCTTGATTTGCACTGGAGAAAATTAAGAATATGGTATCTTTAGGTTGCTAAGTTTTCTATTCGTTTGTTTTTTATTACGTATATTTTTTTTACTGCTGCAACCGACGTCGTCTATGGAAAGTGGGACACAGCAGCAGGCAAGCTCTGTTAGCTTTGAGTGTAGCTCAATAAATCGACTTATTTAAATTAAAGATCTTTACCATGGGGTGAAGTATGTATATCGCATAAGCACATACACCTGATACCTGGATCATATTCGGTAAGGTGATAAACAAATTTATTTGGATAATATATTTGATTTTTAAAAAGCATGTATTCCGTAGGTTGAACTACAAATCGCTTATAAATTAAGAAGGAAATTAAAAAAAAAAATCATTTCGTAATTTAGGAAAATCGTTTATAAATTAAGAAAATCGTGTGCTGGCAGCCTATTGCCAATGAATGTTTTTGAAATTCATTTTAATTTTTTTCAGTGCTATTATGTATTCATGTCTACTGTATAGTGTAAGCAAGGAGCGTTATCGATATTTTTAAATAACCTTAACTTGAATACAAATCTAAAGCCTTTCACAATCTTTTACAGTCAAAGATACATTCTGTGTTTATACTTTATGAGGATGGAGCTGCTTCCTTTTCTTTTAAATACAATTGCATTTTGTATGTTTTCTTGAGTTTATAGTACAAAAAAGTATAAATATAATATTTTCAAAAACAAATGTGGAAAATATGTGGTGCTTATCGATTTGACATCGACATGTGTGAAACTGTTATCCATTTCCCACCATGACTGATCAAACTGTTATTATCCAAAAAATTGCACAAAATTTTAACAATAATAAATTTTTTTTTTTTTTTTATGATAACATGTAGATATATTTTTCCAGGCAGGTTTTACTTTAACTCTGATTATTAATACTGACCTGTCAAAGCTCCATTACTGCTACTGCTTTCTCTGTCTCTTTCTCTATCTCTATCCCTATCTCTATCTCTATCGCGTGTTGCTGTTGCAGTGACCAATCTCGCCGTTGTTGTGGTTGTTGTTGATGACGCTGTTGTTGCTGCTGCTGCTGTTGCATTTTTTGTTGATACTGTTGCTATATCTGTGGCTGACTTCTGTGTTGGCAGCAGTGGAGGTGGTGTTCTTTCTCGATACCTCAGCCTTTCAGTGGGCGTGGTTGTCTTGTGATTGTTGCTATTCCTGGTACTGCTATTACTGCTCGTCGCACTGCTGGCAATGTGCTTGTAAACGCTGCTGATGTTGCTCAAACTGCTAATGCTGCTGCTGAAGCTACCCGAACGAGCCAGCGCCGGTGGATCAGACATGAATTTCGTCTGTTGTTGCTGTTGTTGTTGCTGATGTTGTTGTGCCAACCGCTTGGGTGCCGGCTCTGAAATTGCCTGCACCTCCTCTTGCGCTTCCACCTGCTCTGGCGATGCACTAGCAACATTTGTGGCCTCCTCCTCTCCCACAGTTGTCGCTTCAAAGCAGACGTCCAACAATGTTGCACAGCTTCCGGTTTGCAAGCCAGCAATGTCCTTGAGATCTATCCAGCTGGCGCCCAACTTGTCAGCATCGTTAAATGGCAGACTAAGTACACGTGTGTCTCCCTCCTCGATGATGTGAAATGCTTGAGTTGGCTCAATCTTTACAATTATCGGCTGATTGGCAAGAATCTGTGCGGGCGAAATATTTGACCTGTTGCTGTTGTTGTTGTTGCTGCTGCTGCTAAAGCTATTGTTACTGCCTAGCAAGCTGGCCAAATTTTCATCGTCATCATCATCCATTGCTGCCAGTTCGCTCAGCTGTTGTTCAATTTGCAGGTACGTGGCTGTTGCTGCTGCGTTGACTGTTGCAGCTGTATTTCTGCTGCTGTTTTGAGCATCGCTAACAACTGTGGCACTGGCCAGGCTACGTATGTTTCTCACCGGCTCCCGCTGGCTACCGCGCACCACGTCCAACTTAATCACTCTACACTTGTCCGTCTGTTGATATTGGTGTTGCTGCTGCGGTCGAACATAAGTTACTGTTGCTGTTGCCGTTGATGCATCCGTTAGTAAGGCCAACGGCGGCGATGTGGATTTGCTTAATGTACTTATTTTGCAACGCTTGAGCGTGGGCGTGGCCGTGAGTTTACTACTGCCAATGCCTGTTGCCTTTGCCACAAGGGTGGTTGCCGCTGGCAGCGGTATTATCGATATCGAAGGCACTTTGCTCCGCAAATTTGCGACGGCTGCCGCTGTGGCAGCATCCGCATCTATATAGCTGCTACTGCTGGCCGTTGTTGCAGCCGTCAATACTGTTGCTGGATGCTGTTGCTCTATGATTTTGCTGCCAACTGGCGCTGCCTGCTGTATCAGCAGGAGATCTCTTGGCCTCTCCGTTGTGACGGTCGTTTTTCAAACTATTTGGTGTATGAAGCCAGCAACAGTTGCTGCCAGTGTTTTTTTTTAAATTACTTGTTACTATTTATATTAAGCTCCAAATTAAATATTGACTTTTGAATATATATTATTAAAGTTAGTAATTTTTAACATTTGCATTGATTGGTGGTGGCTGTTGTTTTGATCTTTGTTAAAGCTGTCGTATTTAGAAAAGTTTTCCACATTTGTTTTTATATTATTGTTGTATTTTAGTGCTGTTACCTAATATATTTGTTTTACAATATTTTTGAAAATTGCTACTGTAGATAGCTAATATTTTTTTTATTTATTCATTGGATTAAATCTTTTTGCGTCAGTTATATAATTTCTTAGAACATTTCAGCACTTTTAACACGTTTTTATACAAACGTTAACTGATGTTTTGTAGATGTTTTTAATATAACATGTAGCGTATAAGTTTTAAATTTATTTTTGGTTTGGTGTAGAAGCACAACATCAAAATAAATTGAGGAAAATCAGCCTTACAAAAGTGCACTTAAAATCGTTTATGATACATAAGTCACACATCTTACTTTGAATTGCTTTTAATAAAATAAATTTTTAATAATATTTAAATACTTGTATAGATTTATTTCTGTTCTATTCTGCAGCTTGGAAAATAAGTCGTTTACCCAATTTGTATAACTCTCTATTTATTTAATTTTCTTGTGCTTGCCGCTTGCTTTTCGATTGTTTTATTTTATTTTGTATTGGTTGTAAGCTAATTGGAATTGTTTAATTTTGTTTACAGTTGTTTATTTTGCACAGTAAATCAGTCGCTTTTATTTTTTATTGTTCGTTCAGTGGACCGCTGTCGAAATGCATTCATTATCAATTTATCGTTTGAAACGTTTTCACATGTTCAATACTTTCAAGACAGATAACCTACTGCACCTGTGCCTATGCCTGGACTTTTGTGCGTTGTTTTTTTTTTCTGCGGTTGCTGATTGTGTTGTTCCTGGTGTGAATCAGTTGCTGTAACTGGTATAGGCTATTTCTATTGTATTGCTTCGATTGTTGTTGTATTGTGGTTGTTGTTGTTGGTGTTGTTGGTGTTGGCGATGTCGTATCCTGACGCTGCACATGCAACGAGCTGCTGCTACTGCTGCTGTTGACGCCGCTGGATGGCTGCAAGGCGCCATTGGAATTTGACGTAAAAACACAAGTGACTGGAAGTGTGTCGTTGTTGCTGCCGCAGTCAGCGTAGCTGATGCCGCCGTCCCGTTGAAGTTGGTATTGCTGCTACCAGATTTCCACATAACGGCACGCAACCCTAGTGCCCCAGCACTGCATTTGCTGCCACAACTAACCACGCCAGCTAGCAAGTACAACAACCAACCAACAAAGCAGCTGTGGCTTTAATAATCGATTTTTCAGCGCACACACACACCTATGCAAAGCAATACACACACACCGTTGTCTACATACATATATAATAAAGAGCCAAATGCAACGCTTTCGCTTTTCAGTTTATGCATTGGATATATTTTTGATAAATTAACTCGACATATATTAAATGTATAATGATTTTGTATTTGGTTTATTTTAAATTGATTCACTATATTGTGTTTGATATATTTTTATTTCATTTTTTATTTATTTCGACTGAAACTGCCTCTGCTTGGACAAATGCTTTTCCCACATATTTTTTTTTATTGTTGTCACTTTTCGCACTTACGCACTTTTTGCAGTTAAATACATGCACATATTTTGATTTTTTTATTATACATTTTAAATGAATAATTCTTTATTTTTTTATTTTTGATTTGATGAGTTCGGATTGAGGGCGCGTATCTATTTAGGTGCGTTCCTTGCAGGAAAGTGTCCCAAATTCAAGTACGACACAATAACATTTCGTGCCGCACTTTCCGTTTCGCCACTCAGCTGCTTGGAAAAATTACTTCTTTGAAAAATCGCAATGCCAGCTTGTTTTTGTGTGTGCTGTGCTGTGTTTGCGTGCAGTTGAAAAATGGAACTCGGTACGCTGCAAAATAGGGTTAGTAGGCATAATGCCAAGTGCATAGCCAGGAAAAACTGGAAAAGCACGCGCGTCGTTGTTGCGCAGCTTTTCTTTCCTACCCCTAAGCTAAGTTTCCTTCCCGTGTCATGTGCGCGTGTTTGTGTTCATGGGAAATTTGCTGTTTCGTGTTAAAAACCTATTGGGGAAATTTGTATTTCGATATACTTTGAGGGTTGAATATATAAAGCGCTTAAATTTAAATATAAGACTGTATGTTTTGTCTTAAAATTAGTCATTTCTACAAAGAGTACTGTATTTACAATTACGTATATATATGTATATACGTTAAAATAAACGTGTGAATTAAATATACAAAAAGTAGTAAAGTAAAGTACCATTATTAATTTTAAATTGATTTCTCTAAAACTCAACTGATTTATGACTACGTTAACTTGTTATATAGTTATGGGTGTGGATATGTTTGATTTTGACTGCCATAAGAAGGCAGAAATAATTCATATATCTCATTCATTTATTCGTTTCCAGGGAGACACTATTATCCTGGAACAAATCCTATCTCTTTTCAGTAAATTTTGAAAGCCGAGTCTATCGGAACTTATAACATACATATGTATGAAATGTGTGGCCTGATCAATTGTCAAGGATACCTTTTCACTAATGAAGCATACTGATTGCAGTTCACTGACAGAAAGCTTAAATATATAAAGGGCTGTTTACTCTCTTGCAGAGATAATTGCACACTGACAAAAAAGGAATAAATGCTTAGATGCTATTGTTTCTTTTCTTATTTATTTGGTATTAAAAAATGACGCTATTCATTATAATTTATAAACTTCTTGACTTAAGAACTTTCTATTTGTTCGAAATGAATAACCCGAAGATAAACTAAAGGGTTACCTTAGACTTCACTACTTGCGAAACATTTTCGGCAATAGCGCAAGGGCTAAGGCAGTAAGCGACAGGTCTGAAGTTCAACTTCGGACAAACACAATGATTTTTTATGTTCGGTAAGAATAAATAAATAAATTTCTTTATAAGAATGTTTTTCTCCAGAGTATGATATGTTAATAATTTATTAAAGTCAGCTAAACTATACATATTTAAATCAATATATGTTATGGATATCATTTTCACGAAAAAAAGCCTGCATTTTTTTTATATGCCAAGAAATCTATCAAAATGTTATCACTTTAAGAATAATTTTAAAACCAGTTCGTTCTTAAAACAAGAAAAGCGGTCTAAGTTTAGGGAATTCATTTAAAAAATCGAATGCTGGCAAATCAACTAATATGTTCTTGAATTAGCCATAAAAAAATCGAATTTATTTTCTCAGTGCATGTTTGAGCTGAGAAATATGAGATTGTTTTAACCATATCTCCAAATTTCAAAAATTTACATTTTCAGGCAATTAAGATTCTGTTCCAACAAATGTGAACAGCAAAAGTAGGTAACAGGCAAAATGAAGATTCTAAATCCTTTATGTTTTTTTTTAAGTGAAAGACATGATAAAGATGAATTTGTTTTATTTGTTTTTTTTTTTTATTTTGTTTCTTACCATTTTAGTTAACATTTACCATAACATTACTTAATTCCAAATTTTTTGATATACCATTTAAAAATCACTTGGATCAAAAATAATAAAAGTTTACACTTAGACTAACACTACAATAACAATATCGATGTTTCATGAATAAACTGCAAACTTTCTTCTTTTCCATTAGCAAATTGGCCAACTAAAATTACGCAACCAAAAAAAAAAAAGTTTAAGAACCAAGCCGAAATAAAACTAAGCCAATCACACTATAACTGGGCCTAGGTTCTCATCAGGTCGACGCATCATTAGCTTTAAAATTTATTAGCACCGACAGCTTCTTAGTCTTTTTTCATATTTAATATTTTTCCGTTGCTTAAATCATGATAGATTTATTTTGTTCTGCTTCCGCAGGGGGATCACTGTTGAAAGGGGTTAAGAACTTGGTTTTGGTGTTATCTTGCGCAAGCAAGATCAATCGCTAACTGGTTCTAGTTGTATGCCATGAATTTGGCTCAGACTAGCAGCTGTTGCTGCTTGCAACAACTTGGAAGCGCCGTTGGTTCTAACGTCAATATGTGTGCCTCACCGTTGTAACGACCAACAAGCATGCCCCGCTTCCGCGCTTCCGCGCTTCCCTGCTTATCTATAAATATAAAGTTTACTTTGACTTCTTTATTGCCTTTTGCTGTTTTGCAGTTGCTGTTGGTCAACTATTGCAGTTGTTGGTCTTAGAGCGATTCTAACCTGTTTTTTTTGTCTGCACAGACAGCGGAGGGAAGTGTAGGGGCGTACAATAAGAAAAACGCAAGAGACTCACAGAGTAAAAGTACCGTACGAAAGTCCCAGTTATTCATGAGGAAAAACCTGTTACACGCAAGTGGAACTGGCTACGATTTGTGGCCAAGAACAAATCAAAGAAAGAGAAGAAAAAAACATAATGAGTGAGCGAGCAAAAAATATAAGATTGAAAACAAAAATACAGCTAGCACAACTGAGACACGTTAGTACCGTTGTATCGGATTCTTTGTTGCGCAATTGTGTTGCAAGATTAGCGGCACCAGCACCGACTGGTTTATTGCAACTTCGGTGTTGTCGTCGATGAGGCAACTGCTCTATGTTGTTGCTGCTAGGCGCAAGCGCAGCGGTATCTCTTCATACCCCTCTTCTCTTTTATTTGTATGTTAAAACTTTGCTGTTGTTTTTGTTAAGGCGACGCAAAGATGTTGCAACGTTTGCAGCTAGAATCGAAAATGCGGCACATGGAAAATAAACAAACAATGAAAAAAAAAACCAACTTCGATGAAGAAAAAACCTTGCCCAGCCAATTGCGTGCGTTGAAGCTTGACTGGATTTTTCTTTCAATCAATATTAATATTGAGTACCGTAAAGTTAAGGAAGCCCCATTGCTTTTTATAATCAATTAATTTTATTTTTTCGCGGTTTTTTCTCCTTCATATTAGAAGTCAAGGATAAATATTTTTGCTATTGCTGTTGTTGTCATTAACATAAATATCACTTGAATGATTTTGAGTTTTCAGCGACTATGTTTAGGTAATTAGTTATTATCGTAGGTTATTAGATAAGTATACGATTAATTTTCTAATTAGGACCAGTTGTGCTTCATGGCTAAAGAGAAAAGAAGTCATATCCTAAACTCTATCTATATATTTTACAAAACGTTGTATTTTATTATACCCTTAACCCATGAAATGGGTAAAAAAAAGGGTATAATGTTTTTGTGCAAATGTATGTAACAGGAGGAAGCAAGCTTCTCCGACCCCATAAAGTATATATATATAAACAGTCGAGTCGATTTAGCCATGTCTGTCTGTCTGTCCGTATGTATGAGCAAGCCGATCTCAGTAACTACAAAAGCTAGAGACTCCAGATTTTGGATATGAGCTCTCCTAATCCCTAAGCATAGCAAGTTTGTTTCAAATTTAGAATTTCAAAAAACTGAAACAAAATGAGGATTGAAACTATAAGCAAAATAATGAACTTCTGTGAAAATTTCATTAAAATCGGTTAAGAAACACCGGAGATATGAAACCATCAAGCATTGGTACAGCGGTATATGAGTGTGTCTGTCAGCCCGACCGTCTGTCCGTCTGTATGATCAAGGGTTAAGGGTATCTTCTAGTAGTCGAGCTTACTCGACTTCTTACTTGTTGTTAATGCATTTTTAATTCTTAACTTTTTTAACAAAATAAGTTTTAAGCTTTTGAAGTTTCTGTGATGTGCCAAAAAACTAAATGCATCAAAACGTAATTAAATAGTTCATGAAAAGAATTAAAATAAAATATTTTTGTATATTTACATTAACTATGTTTCATACTTAAGAACCGAATTGTTTAATGGTAATTTTCCTAATTAATAGTAATTTTCCTGTTATTTATTTAAGTGCACAGATCTCATAAAGAGTAAGCGGGGATTGAATGCGATTCACATTTAGTCAAAGTCATAAAAGCCTATATATACAAATGTAAAACACTGCAAAACTTTAAATTTATTCGTTAAATAAATAGGATGAATTATGAAGTAACTCACTTACACACACAAACATACATATTTAGCTAGAGAAAACTTATCACAATCAACAGCAAAAGCGGAGGAGAGAAAATTCAACAAGTAAAAAGGTTTAAATGAAGTAAGCTCGTCCTGAAGTTACCTTGAATCTTAGGCTTACACTTAAGAGCAACAGCACCTAAGCATGAAGAGTAAGCTTTAATCTCACAAATCTCCGATGATTCTCGTTCGATTACAATGAACGTTTTGAAAATTCCAATTATTTCGTAGTTTTAGTTTCAAACACAATTACAAAGTTTTTCAAATTGAGTGCCCAGGTCTTACAGTCTCTGAGATCAATGTGCCATTATACCCTTTTTTCCCATTTCATTGGTTCAGGGTAAAAACAGGTTGAGAAGTACCGCTAGACGGAAAGAAAAACCAGCAGAAGCAGTTAGAAATAACAACGGGCAACAAGCAAGCAATAAGGTCAACGAACGTTCTTAGCGAAGAAAAATAATATCAAAACATAAAAATTAAAAAAAAAATGAGCACGCCACAAAAGAAAAAAGTAAGAGAGCGCACTGAGCCCATGAGCAGTTGTAGATACGTACAAAGACAATTCAACTACTCTAGACTGGACAAATCGCTCTTGAGTTTTTTTCGTTCGAAAAGCGATCCCCGAAAATTGAGCAATTGTGTTTGCGTGCCTTCGTGCTTACTATATAGGAAATCAAATCACCTCAATAAGAATAGAGCTCGCTAGAGATACCCCAAGCCATAAACATAATGCATGAAGACATGGCCAACTTGACTTGCCTATTGATGCTGATTAAGAATTCATATACTTTATGGGGTTTGAAATTCTTCATTTTGTCTTTAACATACATTTCCGCAAACCAATATACCCAACACACGTATAGTAAACAGAATATGGTTTGGTTTCGATGCAGTAGTGACAGGGCAAATGCTGAAAGAAGCGAAAGGAGACAAACATAGAACAGCTTCACACTTTTAATGCCCTATATCCCATTATGAAGTTATAGAAAGTGAAATAAGTTATGTATAAATTGAATACATATTTTAATTCTATTAGTGTTAGTTATAGATTTTGAAATAAGTTACATATAAAGTGCTTAATTAGCTATGCATATGCATTTGCATATTGATAAAATAATAGTTAGTTTAAATGAAGGAAATCAAATTGAAATGTTCTCGCGTTTTGTTAGTTAATTGTGCAAAGTTTGAATAAGAACAAACTACCCTCCCATAATAGGCACTTGCAAGCAGATTGAAGAAATTGCCAAAATGAAATTCTGCTACCAGTTGTCTACACTTGTTTCGCTTTTTACACGAAAAGAAGGGGACAACACACGAAAAGAAGGAGACCACACTCTGATCACAAGCAAACGCAACGAATGCGATGAGTGCAACCGAAGCTCAGCAAAATCAAAAGCAATGGTGAAGTCGCCTGCACCTATTTCTGAAAAAAAAACTCAAGAGCGATTTGTCCAGTCTATAGTAGTTCAATTGTCTTTGCTTTGATACATATTTCAGCGCACAAAAGAGTTTAAAAAAGAAAAGAGATCGCAGAGAAGGAAATAAAATTGATCACCACTTAAGAGAGCGAGTAAAGCGTACGCAAGCATTTTAAGAGCAATACAAAGTTAGACAAATCAAAATTCGCATGCGAAATGCATTTTGAAAAGAATTTTTATACAAAGTTTTTCAGAACGTTCACTAAAAGTATCTGGTGAGGAAGTTTAAAACAAAGAGAAAGAGAGAGATAGAGAATTAATTTTTTTAGGCGATGGGGCTGCAACACAGACCCACGAACATTTTATATTTGTCCCGAGAAAGCCAACAAAAAATTAAATTCTTGTTATATTACTCAATATTTGACAATACGCGCACGCACACCATTGCAATTACAGATTACACACAAACACACAGAAAGGCGTGCGAAAGCCATTGAATGACGCGGTATATTTACGAAATTTTGAGACGAGTAACAACAAGCAAAGCTCATTGACCTCCAACAACCGTCAACATATGCCGTTGGCGTTGTAACTGTTGTAACTATTTGTAGACAACAGCTCCAGGAGCCAGAATTTGGTTATTCGGTATTTAATTGTTTTATTATTAATTGTATATAATTTAATTTCCTTTGGTTTGTTTTTAACGTAAGTTATTTAAGAGACTTGTATTTGTTTTTAATTTGCTCAATGTTTTTTAATAAAAAAGTATTACTTATGCATTTGACATTTTTGACATATACTTAATTTAAGCAAGCAAGTTGATTTGCTTTCATTAATCTGGGCATTACTTCAAATGTTTCTTATGTGTTATAGTTGCCTATATCTATCCTTTTCTGGCTAAGTCTCCTATGAGTGAATGGAAAGCCTATTTCTCCTATCCATTTGCTGAGAACCGAGAACTTAATTTTGATTGGTCAATGGCTTCCCAAAGCAAACTGCTCTCATTGGTTGATTTTCTTCCTTTCTCTTTTTGGTGTCCTTTTTAGTTTTCACGTTTTGTTGCTTGCGTAATCTGTGCCAAGATAGAGTTGTTTTGTACAGCATTCATTTTGGCTTACAAATAGATAAGAATGAAATACTGTACTAATTTCATGATTTGAAATCCTACTTGTTTACTACAGAAATATTTTATCATTAACAAAGTAAAATGTTATAAATATATTAATATCCAGAGTTTTATATAATATATGTTCTAGGATATAAAATGTGTTGAAATTAGAAAAGAATTTCGCTATGCATTTAAAATATAAGAGTGAAATCGAAATCACAATCTCAACCCACAATGTTAAAGGGTATACAAGCATTCAGCATGCCAGCAACTGTATTCTTAAATACTTTTACAGCTATATTTTTCCCCAGAGAAATATCATTTAAATGGACAGGACGCAAAGTTTGGGGTATAAATAGAGGCAGCCTGGTATTCAAGTCCCTAGTTTTCAACTGAAAGTGAAACAAGACGCTTTTGCAAATTATTGAATCTTATGTGGTAAATAAAAGCGAAGCAAATTATATTCTGCTTTAATACTTAATGATTATATAACTGTGCTAAAATTTGAACTTAATGTAAATTCGTTAAAAAAATCTGATACATATTAATTAAGCAACTTTTTACCACACAAAAAAAAAACTTTGCAGAGCACGCAATTTAAGTTTTCTAGTTACTCCCAGATTGTAAAAAATATATTATACAAATTATCTCACGTATAATAAATAAGGCATAAACATGCAATTTTCACACAAACTATTACGTTTAATAAATAGTTCTGCAGCAGTAAATCAAAAATTATAATGGCTTAATCATTTGACTAAATTAAAAATAAATATTTACTGGTTTAAAGCAAATGAACCATATATAAAATCAGCGCTGTAACTTTTTTTCGCGAAATGATAATTTGTGGTCCGAGTTGAAAATTTTGACAAGATTCTATCCTTGTGGAAATTAAGTCTTATCAGCGTGATCGGATCGGATAGCTGCCATACAAATGCAGGACTTCTCAAAAGACCTAACTATGAACAAAAATTAGTCTTTGCTTTAAGTGTATACAATATTTGGCATGCCAATAATAGCTTTTCTATTATATACATATATATTTTTTATATATAATTCTAAATGGGTAAAATGTATGTAACACTTAGAAGGGAGCATCACCGACCCTATAAAGTAAATACACAGTGGCTCACAGCCAATTTAATGGGGCTTAAGAAACCAATTTAGATTTGGTGCCATCAAATAATAGCACATTTATTTCAAAAATTTGAATGGCCGACGAATGGTACATATAAATGGCACCAACATCAAAATCGCAATAAGCGGTGCTTTTCCCACATACTTGCGGTCAGGTTATGTAAAAGAGTACCCTAATTTTATGTCGCAGCTTATTTTATGTGGCTATATTATGAAATCCTGCGTGATATTAAGCCTCGATATTTAAAAAGAAAGAAGTTGAGTCGTAGACAGTTTAGTCACATTCTGCGTCTCAATTGAAACAAATTAACAACGACTCCAGAAACACTTATAAAAGAGAAAAGTTCCATCTGAGCTCATCAAAATCGAAAAAGAACAATGGCGAAATAAGAAGAAAAAATATAAGGTATCGGGTCAAAAACTGACTCAACAGGTGTGGGACTAAACGAGAAAGGAGTGCAGTTGAGACCATGACTTCAATGCCGAAGTATAACTAAAAAAGCCATTTATAACTCCAAGAAATACAAACACTACAGATGACGTTCGCCTATACCCACATGGGTAAAGATTTGAGACGAGTATTTATGAATATAATATACTAAAACAAAGAAGCTAAGAATCCGGTTCTACAAAAACAACCACCTATTAAGGCTGTTACTCTAGTTTTATTTTACAAATATTTGAATTGCTTAAGATTCAATGAAATATATATTTTAAATATGTTTTTAGTTTTTGTCTAATTCATAAATCAACTCAATATTTTTAGAAACATTAAGTCACTTCTTTAAATGTCATAACATAAAACCAATTGCAGTTTAAACATTTTTGCTTTTACTTTCTAAGATAAGTTGTATAGCACTTAAAATTTTGTTGCTTGAGTCTACAGTGGCTTACATACTGCGTTCTTGATTAACAGCCGAGACGATATAGCAATGTCCGTCTGTCTATCCATACAGATAAACGCATCGATCTCAAAGGCAATAAGCACTAGTAACTTCTTAATTGAAATACAAATTCTCGTATACCCCGTATACCGTATATATATACCGTATAAGTTTGTTTTAAGTTGTCGAAATTTTTTTAAAATCTATAGAGATCAAATTATGGAATTGTTTTATGTCAAAATCAGTTAAGAAATACAGAAGATTTAAGATAAGGTATAGGAAACCTACCTTTCGTTTTTGCTGATGATCTTGTGTTTCAATTAGTTTGAATAGGTTCAACTGAGTGCAGTTGAGGAATTGTCGCGCATTTTTGGAATGCGCCAGATACACGTGTTTGTTTCTATATAGTACTATCTTATATATAGTATATGGTCAACATTTAAACGGAATTTAGTTGACGAATCGGCTTGCGTCAATCTCTCATGTCTAAATACATTCAAATGCGAATAAGTCTAGACCACAATAACAACAACTGTTGCATGTTGAAATCGTAATGGGCTAACAATCTGTTAACACATTGCACACTTTACAAATTGATTGGCATCATAATAATTAATTATTACCTTTTTTGTGGGCACATATAAAAGTCAAGTGCGCCAAGCATTCGTTCATTAAAGTTTCAATCCGAAAGAAATATTCTATCCTCGAAAATTATATAAATATTTGTGCAGTCACAATTAACAGGTTGAACAACTAACTCTTTTTTACTTTTTACAAAACCCGACGACCTGTGGCGCTAATACAAAACACTTACCCTAGAGTATATCCCAGATATATCGCTGTTTTTACAGCTGGCCAGGTTTCCCAAACACTAAACATACACAATCACAATCACTCAACCAATTGTCGTCTTTCCACTTTTGTGTTCACTTTCCGCTTTTAATTTCCAATTCAAATGAAGCCCCACAACGTAGCGCGGCAAGCGCTTACGTCCACATTTCACTAAAATTTTAGTCAGCGGTCGACGTTCCAATTTGTCATTTGAATTTGACACACAAAAGTTAACTAAGCCCTGAAATTATTTTCCCGACAGATAATGGCGCACATATAGCATCAACAATTACCGCAAGTCCAGCAATAATTTACACCCTAAAAGACGTACAGAGTCAAAGCTGATAAAGGATAATACCAAACGTTCTGTTTTCAGCTGTAAACAATTGTTAGCACATACATTTCACACAGAGCACAATAACAGACTTCATCGGGACTTGGACCATGGACTTTAAGGAGTATCGTCAAAGGGGTAAGTGGATGACTATAAAACGCACAGCAAGCAGCAGCTCAGAGATACATTTTCACATGTAATTGTCTCTCGCTGACTTAATTTGATTTGCATGCGTTCCACTGCTAAAACGGATTAGGGATTCGTCCTAACACATTTGTCCCATATCAGCACATTTTTGTATTTGTTGGCTGTCGGATATATCTTTATTTAATGAGCTTTCGCATTTACTTACAGTTTATTACCCTATTGAAATATTTTTTATGCGTAGCACAGGAATGAAAATAAATATTTATATTTTTCCTTGTCCAATTTAACTGAAATAATTTTTCAGCTTGTTTAACTAACCTTAAACCTTTAACATAATCGTTTTGAATAATTAAATAAATGTTATATTTAATAAAATATTTGTAAAATATGTAATCCATTTCGTAATTGAGTTTATAAATTTTATTTCAGTAAATTTTGTTATATATTTTTTCTAAATATCTATTCAACATTGAATTAAAAATATTAAAATGAAAAACTTTTTATAATATTGTTAAAATACGTAAAATTAAGTATTATTTCTCTTTTTCGCAAATTAATTAAATATACAATTTTTTAAGTTTATTTCTTGGGTATATATTTTTTTATAACCTAAATCTATGCAATGAGTAGGGTCGATCTCGGACCCTTTATAAGCTAGAGACTTGAGACAAACAAGATTATTTCAAATTATCGATACCGTTTTTAAATTTTACATAAGATCTTTGACAAAGTCAAAACTTGTTATAGAAAAACTATAAACGAAGTAATCAAAAATTGTGAAAGTTTTATCAAAAGTAGTAGAGAGATACCGGAAATAGTGATTGAATTTCAGTCATCAAAGAGCAGGCATTACAGTACGCGTAAGTTTAAGGACTAGGGTACCTCCTAATTGAACTTTCTCCACTTGAATCTACTTACCATTTACAACTGATACGGAGCTTTAAAGGAAATACTAGGGTTTACATAAGAAGATAATTGTTTTTGTTCTTATGCAAGCTAGTCCCTCAGTTTTAAGCAAGATCTCCAAAAATATTTGGCTATGAACAAGAGCAAGGAGGTTTTGTTTTAAGTTATTCGTCATATCAAAGATAGCTTCCTTCGGGAATACCATTCTCCAAAGTAGGGTATTATTTAATGCTTAAATTAACTATTTTCTGTAGAGTTACATAAGATTTAACATTTTTTTTGGATTTTCGTTTCTAGGAAAGGAGATGGTTGACTATATAGCTGATTATTTGGAGAATATACGCGACCGCCGCGTCTTTCCTGATGTCAGTCCTGGCTATATGCGTCAACTGTTGCCCGAATCGGCGCCCGTAGAGGGCGAACCCTGGCCAAAAATATTTGGCGATGTGGAGCCCATCATTATGTCCGGAGTGACCCATTGGCAGTCGCCACATATGCATGGATACTTTCCGGCTCTTAACTCGATGCCATCGCTACTGGGCGATATGCTTGCCGATGCCATCAATTGTTTAGGGTTCACCTGGGCCAGTTCACCGGTATGCACCGAGCTGGAAATCGTTGTTATGAATTGGTTGGGTAAGATGATTGGACTGCCGGATGAGTTTCTTCATTTGAGCAACAATTGCCAAGGCGGTGGGGTCTTGCAGACAACGGCCAGTGAGGCGACTCTCGTATGTCTCCTAGCCGGACGCACTCGAGCCATTCAGCGCTTTCATGAGCGCAACTCTGGCTTCCAGGATGCGGAGATAAATGCTCGTCTGGTGGCCTATTGCTCGGATCAGGCGCATTCAAGCGTAGAGAAGGCCGCTCTGATTGGTGAGTTGTTTGCGTCTCGGTTCTAAGCTGCTTATCGAAAACCCCAACCACCACCCAACAGGACTCGTGCGTATGCGTTATATTGAGGCTGACGAGCAACTGGCTATGCGGGGCAAACTGTTGCGCAAAGCCATCGATGAGGACATTAAGCAGGGCCTGGTGCCGTTCTGGGTAAGTCCTTTGTGCTTCTGTTTTCTTCTTTGTCAAAATTAATTGGCCCCCGCCGTTGCGCAATTAGGCACTGAGTGGATTTATTTGGCTGAACAGCTGCAACTTCTCTTTCAATTTTCTTAAATCTCTCGATTCCCACGGGTTCAATTATTAACCGTCATCATTGCCCTGGCGCTGCTGACTAATATATTTACTAAAGCTGAAGCTATACCTGAAGTCGTTGTAAAAATATAGAATTTTTCCTATTTTATTTTTCATATACTTCAAAATTATGAAATGGATAGAAAAGGTTTTTTGCAAATATTTGTACCAGGTAATATATTTAAAAATATTGATATTATTGATCAGTATCAACAGCCGATTCTATATAGCCATTTCCCTCGATATGTGTGAACGCGTCGATCTCAGAAACTATAAGAACTAGAGACTCTTCGGATATGACTTCTCCTAATCCTAATGCAGTGTCGGTTTTTTTTTCAAATTTCTGATAACTTTTCCGATTTACGATAACAATGAAATATTAGATTTTAAAAATGTATAACTAGGGCTTAGACAAAATAATTAACATGTTACAATGCAATTGGTTGAGAATCGACGAATATATGAAAATATGATTGAAGTTAAATCATCAAGCATTGGTACAGTAGTGAAGATTTTACTGTATGTGTAAGGTCAAAAGGTATCTTTTAGTTGAACTTACTCGATTAGAAACATCTTACTTGTTTTAGTCTAAGCTTACTAATGCTTAACCTTTTTTGGAATGGCTGTTAGTTAAATCCAGCATAAATAAAGATTATATCAGCAATTTTGGCTTTCGTAAAGAGCTAGTTAACCTCGATTTTTATGTAATATTTTATTAGTACATTTCAAATTGAAATTATTTAGCTATTTGTAAAATTTTAAATTCAATACTTCAGGCTAAAAATGTATTTGTATGATTTTTGTAAAATTGAAAAGTGTATATTCATTTATCATGAAATGTGTTACGCATAAAGGAATCATACCCGACACCATAAAGTGTAAAGGGTGAATCTATCAGTTTTTATACAAATATGTAAGTCCCTCAGTTTTTGAGCTGTCGAGCTAAATCATTGGTCAAGGTCTTCTTCTTTTTGTTGCAGTTAGATCATTTGTCAAAAGTAAGTTCGGATCACTATGTTATATAGCTGATTTGCAAATGCAAAATCTATAAAAATATTTAACTATGACAAATAAAAGTTTAAAATATTTTTTTTTTTAATTTTAATCATTGATAGGTCTGTGCCACACTTGGCACCACTGGCAGCTGCAGCTTTGACAATCTAGATGAAGTACGTATGCTAGCTTTATAAAGTCATGTTATAAACCCAAAATTTTTGTTTTCAGATCGGCGTTGTGTGTAGAGAGTATAATCTGTGGTTGCATGTAGATGCTGCATATGCGGGCAGTTCTTTTATCTGTCCAGAGTTTCGCACCTGGCTGCGCGGTATCGAACGGGCTGATTCCCTTGCCTTTAACCCATCCAAGTGGCTAATGGTGCACTTTGATGCCACCGCGATGTGGGTAAAGGACAGTACCGCCGTGCATCGCACCTTTAACGTAGAACCATTGTATCTGCAACATGAGAATTCCGGTGTGGCTGTGGATTTTATGCATTGGCAAATTCCGCTGAGTCGACGCTTTCGAGCCCTCAAAGTGTGGTTTGTGCTACGGTCATTTGGCATAAAGGGTCTCCAAAGTCATATACGAGAGGGCGTGCGCTTGGCGCAAAAGTTTGAGGCTTTTGTACTGGCTGACCATCGCTTTGAGCTGCCAGCAAAGAGACATCTGGGACTGGTTGTGTTTAGGATATGTGGAGACAATGAGATCACCGAACGCTTGCTCAAACGTTTGAACTATCGAGGCAATCAGCACTGTGTACCGTCTTCTCTAAAGGGACAATATGTGATCCGGTTTACGATTACTTCGACACACACAACGCTTGATGATATTGTGAAGGATTGGATGGAAATTCGACAGGTGGCATCGATGATTCTTGACGAGATGAACATAACAATTGCGAACCGCGTCTATCTAAAGGGTAAACACTGGGCCCTTCCCAATTATTGATTGGCATCATTTTGTTGTAGTTTAATATTTTTATTACTTTTTGTTTGCTCTTTTCCATAACCATTAAACACTTTGATCCACCCAATACTGCATTCCTTACCTGCAAAACTTCCCTCAGGATTGCCAAAAATATTCAGAATTTTAACTGTCCTGAGTAGAATGCTGTATGTTTTATAATAAACACATATACAGTGGCTTAAAGCTTATTTATTGAAATTATAAATTGTTATTAGTTTCACCTGTATGTCAATTTCTTTAAATGTTAAGTTTTACCAACTTGAAAACTTCCGATCGACTTCAAAATTTGGAATTATTACTCATTGATAACAATACAACCATTTCATAACTTTGTGCTCATGTCATGCTGGAGTTGACAAAATAAAATAAAATTTTTTTTTTTATTTTATTGTTTTGTATAAGTGACTGCTTGCTATAGAATATTCTCTACATCTTCGACCATTTATTTTGAGACTAAACATTAACAACAATATAGTACGATCATCGATCAGCGTAATGGTACTATCATTTTACTATCAGGCAAAATTTGTACAAATTATTTTTAATTCTATTAACTATAAAAAATGTTTTGTTTAGTTTTTCAAACATCTGTTTTATTTTCTAAATATTTTTCTTCTATTTCATACTACACTAGTAGAAAATTTCACAGGAAATACCCTGAATCCGAAAAAGAACAGTTAATTTCTAGTGAATTGCAGTGTGTGCAGAAAATGCAGCTCTTTGGTCAGACAGACAGACGGACATGGCTATATTAGCTCGTTCGTTGTTGCTGAATAAGGTTTATGGTATCAAAGAAGCTACTTTCTGTTTTCATCCCAAGAGATTGCAGTGTAAAAATAATCAAACAATTATTTTATTTAATCAATCATTTTCCAGCTGACCTACATTCCAAACCTATCTTAATTTTCCAAAATGAAAGGTGTCACAAAATTTCGACGGATTTTATTAAAATTCCTTTACTAGTTATTACTTTTATTGGTTCAAGGACAGTTTAACAACATAGTGAATTAAAAATTGTAGCTTTTGAGTTATTCTGATATGGGAGCAATGTTTTAAATTAAAATCCATTTAGTAGTTTTTGCGTAAGCCTGTCACAAACATATGTCCAAACTTTGAAATGGAAAGCAACTGTTACACTTAAGATAGATACAAATTTGTTCACGTATAGATACAAATGTGTCTGGATGTAAATATATCTATCAATCTATTTGATATAATTGCATTTTTGAGTGAAATATTTATATTTTACAGATTAATTGTGATTAAACATTTTCTCAGTTATTTGACTTTCATTAAGTTTTGGATAATTTCATTTTACTCTCTACTTAGATACAAAAGAGAAAAGCGAAGCCTTTGGTTCAAGTTTACTGCTATCGAACTCGCCATTGTCACCCAAAATAGTAAATGGATCCTTTGCTGCTATCTTTGATGCAGATGAGTTTCTGGCAAAGACCTATGCAGGCATACGCATTGCAGTAAGTACCATCCACTTGCCTCAAGGCGTTAACTAACTTAAATGTTACGGTTCCGGTTTACAGCATCAGGAATCGCCATCGACACGTCGCCGAGTACGTGGTATACTCATGTCCGGTAAACAATTTTCGCTGGACTCTCATATAGATGTGGTGGCTATGGTGCGCACCACCACACTGGACGGAAATAACAGCCGTGAGTCTGTTGCGGGCGGAGCTGAAAGTGGTCAAGCAAGCATTTGCGAGGATGTGGAGGAAAGCGCCGCGGAAGGTATGAAGCACAGGTAGCGTAGTCGCCAGTTTTGGTTTTATTGCCAGAGAAATGCTTGAATGCTTTTCTTAGACTTCAATTTCTGGTTGCTTACTTCATTTTCTAACTGATTTGCTGTTCCCAATATTCAGAAACTGAGCTGCTTCAGATGACCAACTGTAACTTCAACTTCACTACTCATAATCACAATCATAATCTTAATATTAGTGTCACAACAGCAGCAAATTATTTTCGACCTATTACATTGTTCACATTGCCATCGCCATCTTCATCATCTAATAACATCAATCGGGATAAGGAAGTCAGTGTAGACACGTACCATGGCAGACGCTTTCTGGAGCCGTTCAGCAGCCTCATTGAGAATAGTTCCTTTACCAGCAGCATTTGTCATATGCCCACACCCATAACTACGCCGATACAGCCACAAAATCTGCCGGGAGGATTGCCGGCATGGTTCGACGATAATGATTGGCCAGCAACGACATTTAACCAGCTGCTGCTGAATCGTTACGCCAACTCTTCCTTCTCGACGGACAGCTTAAGTCTGACTAGAGTTACCACACCAACTCCAAGTAGACCTAGCAGCCTCAATGATCTCGCCTCCCCACTACTTGGCTCCTTTGCAACTCAATCTCAATCGCAGCCATTGAAGTCGGCATTGGGTGCATCGAGATTAAGTGATTCTGATGCGACCATATGTTCGGCTGCCTCATCGTTGGAGTCCCTATAATTATATGTATATGCATACGTAGAATTTATATTAAGCGTACACATATACAAATTTAGGAATTACAAAAGATCACTGCTGTGCAATCAATCAATAATGTTACTAACATACCTATCGTTAATAGAAGCTTTAAAAAAACGAATTACCATATGTATGTAGTAATATTAAACAGATTGTAACGCTAATAGGATCTTAAAACTACTCCGTCAGTTTCCATTATTTATCGTTTTGAGTGACGATCGATTATAATCGTCCTTCAAGTGTAAAGTTCAATTAGTGTCCGTAACCATTTACATTTTATTTACTTGTAGTATTTACGACACTTGGTTTTATTCAAATACTTTTGCGAAATTATTAATGTAAGCTCGCAAAACGAATTGCATAGTAAAACGCTTACTGCAATATATTCATTTAAAATATTTAAATAAAAAGTAGTCTAATTTTTGCAGTTGTGTACACAGGAAGTTAATTTTGCTCACGTTTTTAAAGAAACACAAAACAACCCGAACAATTGTTTTTTCACAGCTGTCGCGATCGACAATTAATTTTTTTTTTTTAAAAGCAGTAGATAATAATTTAAAACTATGTGTGATAATTTCTTCATTAGATACCATATATACCATATATCGAAAATCAGAATCAAAGGCTTAATTCCAGTGACCAAAATGAACCAAGCCAACATTAAACACAATTTCAACAAAACTATTTCAATAATATAATATAATATAATATATATAAATTAAATATAATCATATACTTCTATATATTTACATACACTTATGATGATATTTATGTGTTTCTATATTTTACCATGTTATATAATAAAATTTCTGCGTTAAAGTTAAAAAAACAAAAGATGTGTAAATATGGTTTTGTATGGCAGAAGATAAATTGAAGCCAATCAGTAAAAAATTGATTAAAAAGTGATACTTGATTGTTGAATCATCATTAGACAAGCATCAAATTACTTCAATAAGCTAATATTAGTTTAAGTGCTTGGTAAAATTCGGCAGCGATACGATATACTACTTTCATTCGATCAAAGTATAGTGCGTCAGTGCTTATTTTAGACAATTGTATTTGAGACACCTTTGTCATAAGCCCTCGATTTTTAAAATATAAAAATTAAATATATTTGGTACAAAAACCCCAATCCTTCGTAGTTCGTTCCTGGAATACTTTAAGAACGGTTATTCACAGCGCCAAACAGCTCCATCGGATTGAGGACAGGAGCAGAATTGCACTAAACAAGCTTTTCACCGAACATGACGCGGAAGACCATGAGATAAATTTAAACCTCTCTTATCCTGCACATGTTAAGTCAGTTTTGGAACCGATAGCTTTGGATTTTACCTTAGATTTCTGATGATTCTCCGCTAATCCTGTTTGGTAAAAACCTTGTTTGGTGCCATTCTGCCCTTGACCCCCATCCGATTTTTGCAGATGAATCGTCAAATGATTTGTTGATGTTGAAGTGCTCAGATTGACCATTTTAGCTATTTGGTGATGTGAATATCTGATTTGAAGTGTTTCAGGATGAGTTTCCATTGTTCAATAGAAGTCCGTTTGCCTATAGTCGCTATTGGATTGTTGCATCCGAGATGCAGGATATAACCAAGCTGACTACGAAGGATTGGTCTAAGTATACCGAAAATATACAACTTTAAGTAATAAATCAGGGTTTTATGGCATCCAGATCATATTGTAACTGTGCCAAATAAGAATTGACCTGAAGTTATGGTACATTTTTAAGCAACCCGGCCTAGCAAGTGGGAAAACCCCAGTTCAGTGCCCCCAGTACCATGGGTTCTTAGAATTATTGTTTGCTGGAGGCCACTAAAGTTTTTGTTCAGCACTGAATTAAATAAGCTGTGAGGCACTGTTTAAGAAACATAAAACAAATTGACATTAACATATTTTTATATTCTTAACCCATGAAATAGTTAAAAAAAAAAGGGTATAATGGTTTTGTGCAAAAGTGGGTAACAGGTAGAAGGAAGCTTCTCCGACCCCATAAAGAATATATATTCTTGATCAGCATCAACAGCCGATTCGATTTAGCCATGTCCGTCTGTCCGTATGTATGAACGCGTCGATCTCAGGAACTACAAAATCTGGAGTATCCAGATTTTGGATATGAGCTCTCCTAATCACCAGGTAATAATTTTTCCGGTATACGATATACACATGTAATCGATAACAACAAAATCTAAAATTACGCAAACTTAAAAATGGGGATTGAAAGTATTAACAAAATAATAAATATCTGTGCAATTTTTATTCAAATCGGTTAAGAAATACCGGAGATATGAAATCATCAAGCATTGGTCCAGTAGTACACGTACATATTGGATGTCCTTCGGACCTTCTGTCCGTCTGAATGGTCAAGGGTTAAGGGTATCTTCTAGTCGAGCTTACTCGACTAGAGCCTTCTTACTTGTTGTTTGTGGCTTAATCTTAATATAATGAATTTAGTGGCTCAGCATACGGGCCTATGCAAACGACAAGGGCTGTGAGAACACAATATTTTCCAATATTTCACTTATTGTGTATGATCACCGCTTATTCTCTGACCGACCACCGCTTGTTGCCACAGACGACGTTAATGAAATTTAATTTTTGTTTTTTGAAGGCCACATTTGAACCAGAAACACAATTATTTTAGCGATAAATCGATACTTCTGGGGAAATATTTAATAGCAGAAACTTAGCTTATCTAAATTACGACAATACCAAATTTTGTAATAAAACAACTTTATTTGAAGTGGGTTTGAGAAAAAACGAAAACGGTGGTCTGCTGATTGTAGAAAACTTTTCGCCGCTATCTCTTAGACATTTTTTGCTTCTTCCTTAAACGCTTTCGTGCGTAATTCTATTTTGTACTAAGTACTCAGTATCGATTTCTCGATTCCCTTCGATACTACTTACATTGGCATTAAGAATGTTTTGTAGGTAAACAAATAATCGAATGAGATGGAGATGTAAGTAATGTGTTAAATATGTTGTAGTATATTGTGATTTATTTTTACTACTACTTAACAGCGTCAACGCCACCTACGGATACATCACAAATCTAGAGGTAATGGAGATTTTACTAACCATCAAGAGCACAAAAAAAAAGTTTGGTATGCGCAACTTGGCTACAGTCACTTATGAGGTATGCAAATATTATTAATAAATTTATTAAGGTACACAATAATTGAAAGTACGCTTGAAAACAGGCTTTACAGTATCTAGAGGAATCGTCTTGCAAGACGCAAACATTTGAATCCATTAAAAGTTATCTGTCTGATCTGGGCACCTATGGTTTAATGCCGCACGACGTGCTACAAATGGTTAACGATCCGCCAACGAGTACGTTACACACACAGCTAGTAAGCTAAAAACGTTGCGACAAATTTGTATTTAGAATCTATAGAATTTTGTATGTTTGCAGCTTATCGATGACAACAAAGTGCCCCTTACCGACGAGGATAACGAGGCTATAATTGAACTGACGCACAAACACTTCCATGGTATTGGAACTTATCAGAACGAATTACAACAAGAAGCAAATTTTGAACAGTCATAACTATTTATATCATTTATTGGTTTTATGAGATCTGCATATAAAAAATAATTATTTTATTAGCTACCGTTTCTGATCACCAAGATCCTCCATTACATCTTCGTCAATTTCAGCCCACTTATCAGGAATGACTTCAAACAGATCATCCTTAACGTCGCCCTGTATGACAATCTCATCATCACCAGTAACAGATGAGCCGCAAGCAAATTTTGTTCCAAAAAACTTTGCAGCTACTTTGAGATCAATACCTATGATTTAAACGTGGGACAAGTAACGATATATTAGAGTGCACGAAAAAATGGGTTAACATAATGTACCAAAGGTGTTCAGTCCTGTTACAATGGTAACGGACTTTTTCTTGCCGCGGGCAGCACGAGATACACAAATACGTTTTTGGACATCTTCCTTCCTTTTGACACGCATCAATCCTTTACCGCCACGCTTTTGACGTTTCTTGTCTTCATCCGTGCCATCTGCTACAGCCTCCTCGATTTTTAGTTGGTCAAAGTCGTCGGGCAGATTGCGTTCTAACCACTCTTTGCATTTCTCGTACTCCGGGTAATATTCGCAGTACTGCACATATTTAAAGTAAAACAATGAATACAATGCTGCAAATCGTATTGGAATAGTTTTACTTTTTACCTCTATTGGCATTGTGCAATGGCCACAATATTTCATGACGATGGGGTAAGCAACATTTTCGCGCGGCCCCAACTTAAAGCGCTCACAAACACTTGTGTTTTCGTTTGTCATTTCGTTGATTTACAGCTTAAAATTATGTATAAGCTTGTCATCTAAAAAAATCAACAATCAATGTATTGGTAGAGCCACCGGCCATCGAATGTAGCGTTTTACAACACTCACTGCTTTTACATTGAGGTCAACAAAAATGCCTAGTCATAGCGCGAAACGTCGCTTACATTGACAAAAACAGAATCAGCTGTCGTTTGCCAACTTTTAGTTATGTGGCATAGTACAGCTGTACTCTTTTCGGTCCAAAGATTAAATTAAACTACTGCTTTCGTTTGTGCCCAAGGACCAGCTTAAATTAAATTGTTTCTTTATAATAATAATACAAATAATTAATAAACTGCTTAATTTTGAGTTAGCTTGTTACAAGTTGCGACTATTAGTTCATTCAAAAGTATGAGAAAAAGTTAGTAAATTCAAGATAATCGGACGACACATTTTTTATGGTAGTACCAACGAGTAGGTATATTATAGAGATAAATTTTCATTCAAGTTTTTGAGGCAAAAATTTGCTGAGATCATAGCCCACAGCACTTCGGCTGTCGAGCCGAACGCGCGCTCAGCACTCTCATTCAATTGTAATATGTAATATACCTACTCGTTGGTAGTACCGATCGCGTTTCATGCGTTGTCAGTGTAAATACACAATTATGTGGAGTATGGCGTTGCCAGACGATATTTTGTCAACCTAATCATCCTTAAAACAAAATTGAATAAATTAATAATAATCAGTAATGTAGTTAAGCATGATAGACTGTTAAACTTTTATTACATAGTTTTATTTTAAGCCTGCAAAGAATATATGCATGAATAATCTACATTTTCTAAAAATATAATTTTATTCGGTGCTTGCAATACAAGTATAGTTCGAAGTGTGGTGTGGTAGGTTGCTCTAAGGAGGGTTATTAGTGATTTTTTTAATAACCTCTTTTATCAAATTAACTGCAACTATTAGTTTTTTGGAATCTTTAAAATAGTTATGATTGACTGTTAAGAACTGCTAAACATGGTTTCCCACATAAATGAAGGCGGCCCCGCCATCACCGGTGGCAGCACTGAAGGCAAAATCCGCTGCATCTTTTTAAGTGAATTCCATGCCACTGCAGGCTGCAAAATCAGCTGCCAGGTAAGCGACTTCTTTATTTGTGTGTAGGAGATTAGACAATATGATTGTTATACTGCTTTTGTTTCCTGTTTTGAAGGTACCCGACAATTACATATCCAAGGAGGTGTTCGATGCCATCAATGTGTATATTATTCCCAAACAGCATTTGCAACGCTGCATTCTCACAGTAAATGCGATGGATGTTAAAATTGTTGGCTACCCCGTTGGAATACAGGATCAGCAAAAGTACGCACGTAATGCATTCCTTTTCAATTTGTGTTTTGTTTGTGATTCGCGTGCTCGATCCGTGCAATATGAGCCTGTTGTGAAAAAACTTTCCGAATATCTTATTATGATGGAGGAAGAGTCTTGCTTCCTGTCTCGCGAGAATGACAAAGTGCGTTTACAGCACATATTTGAGACTGTACTGCGTGATCTTAACGAACGCAAAGTGACCACCATTGTGGAGGGTGACAATACGATTTATTTAAAAATTGTCATGCACAAACCGGACCCGCCACCGGTCAAGGATCATGTGGTGCCCTTATTACTTGCTAATCTGTGTGATACACCGCTAGAAATGTGGGACTTAACGACTCAACAGGTGTTACACATCAGTAATAATATTTTATAAACAATTTTAATTTGTTTCTGTATGGCAGATATTACCCTACATCACTGGGATCAATCATGTAGCACGCATCGCAGCCGAGGCGGACGTGGAAACGGATCTAGTAAAATCCTGCATACAAAATCTTGTGTATTATGGCGTTGTGCAGCTGCTGCCCATATTGAAGTACAGCAATGTCTACATGACACAAAACCTCAAGCATCTTATACAAAGCGCTGCACTATCAAATGCCTGTCGCAAATACGTGGCTTTACAGTCGGATAAATTGCTGCCTTGCGTACAAAGAATCTTCCAGTTCTATGCATCGATGACACATGGCGTCACACTGCGTGCCATATGCCAGCGTTTGTGTCCACAACATCATAATATTGATGAGCGTAAAATGGTTATCTTTGGACTGCAACAAAAATTTATTCGCTGCATACACAAGTATCCCGTTTTTACAGGCTCTGTGCCGTCAGGCAGACAAAAGATGTACACTGGGCTAATTAGCTTCGATGAGATCTGTTGCAAAACTGGACTCTCGCCGAACACTATCGAAAAGGATATTGAAAGGGATACAAACGTGACTGTGATTTGGAAATAATAAAGTGTAAATGCCCTTTTAAAAATGTTTTTTTTTAAACAATATATAATCTTCATCCTACAAGTATAACAGCCCAATAGCCCAATGAGCTAAACTGAATGAGAGACCAAAAAAGTAATGCTAACACATTTTATAAACGGAAAAGCATATCTTTCATAGTTTTTTTTGTTGACTTTAGCCAACCCTATCTACCCTAGGTTTCCTAGTATATTGGTCTTGTGCAATGTTCAGCTAGGGCTACACCATTTGGTATGAATAATTAAAAAGGAAATAGGCGAAGTTGACGTTAACAATAGAAATTTTTTCACAGTATTCGATCACATTAGACGCATAAATCTAAACCGACTAGATAGTATTCCGGTATTTTTGGATTCTTAATTATTATTACAGTAAACAATATTGGTGTTACACATGCTAAGAGATATTATTATTTATGTTAGGTAATCAATCGTGGTTTTTAATCAATACGTTTGTTTATGTCATCTGCTGGTCAGCTGCCGTAGAATTTGTAGCTACCCGAAATAAAGTTGATATTGGTTTCAAATGTGAAGAAATTTCAGTTGAAGGCAAAATATATAATTTAAATACTTAATTCATAACATAAGTTATTGCAGAAATTTATTGTACACATATTTTGAATCAAATTTACTCGACGTTCAATAAAAATCGTTACTTTGTATTACGACTGCTGCTTTCAAACTTTGTAATCGATTCTGACTACGGTCTCATTGCTTTTTTGCTTTCCGAGCTATAAACATGCGATGCGATATGAAAATGGATTTGCACATAGATCGTCAGCATAAATATGATAATGAAATCGTAGTGGAGTATGATCGTAGCCAAAAGATAGTCATTAACCCGCATCTCTGCAAAGCGACCTCCATTAATTGTTTGTGCATGATACATGACAAACTTTTGGGCAGAAATTTAGAAATACATTCATTGAAATTAAGCTTCACTTACCGTCAGAATAATGATTGTGACAAGTAGTTGGAAGAGTATAAAGGAATGCGTTGTTTGTGTTAACAGATGCAACATAATCAAAAAGTTAGATGCAATTAGGAAGACAAAGGATATCACAAACAGTAGAACAACATCCAACGTCAAATCGTGCTAAAATATTCATGAATTTATCAATTGCCAAGTATCATACTTGGAATACTCACCGGAATTACAGAGCCTATCACTACGAAAATAAACAAGAGCACCACGCAAATAGCAAACCATAGAAGCAATTCCGGCCACATAGGGTTCACGACTAATGCAAAAAGGCCAAGTATAGAAAACTCCACCTACAAATTGAAGTTAAAGTGCCCACCAACGAAAATAAGAATATATTTTAACTTACAATTACAGCAGCTATGAACCAGTTCAGACAGGTGATAAAGCGTGTTTTATCGACAAATATAAACACAAATACCAATATTATTGATAATGAAAAAAATATAAGACTTATCCATTCATATTTCAAAAAAGCTAGAGCATCCGCCTGCCTACAGTAAGAGATACTGGATACCAAATACAACTCAATTGAATATAACTTACACACTGCTGATGACCAGCCATTGGATTAGCGCTAAAACCAGCCAAAAAAATGTTAATCCATAAACAATGGCGGCAAATTTGCGGCGGGTCCTTTGATATGTACCAACGCGATCATCCATTGCAGGTTAGATATACAAATAATTTATGCTTCGGTATTTAAAAACAAGGAAATAAAATAAAATAAAACATATACGAAAAAATTAAAAACGTTTCAATGAATATTTGATCTAGCAGTTTAGCCTAAAATTTGAAAGGATTCTAATTTTAATGTAAGAACTAAGACAAAATTCACAAAATTAAATGATTAATTATTTTTAATGAAAAAAAAGGCAATAGAAAACAAGTAAGAAGGCTCTAGTCGAGTAAGCTCGACTAGAAGATACCCTTAACCCTTGACCATACATACGGACAGTCCGTCGGTTTGACAGACATACACATATATATGTACGTGTACCACTGTACCAATGTTATCTCCAGTATTTCTCAACCGATTTTAATGAAAATTTCACAGAAGTTCGTTATTTTGCTTATAGTTTCAATCCTTATTTCAATTCTTTCCATTTTTTGAAATTCAAGATTTTTTGTTCTTGATTGCATGTTTATCTTAAACCTGAAAAGTTATCGAAAATTTAGCTCATATCCAAAATCTGGAGTCTCTAGCTTTTGTAGTTCCTGAGATTGACGCGTTCATACATACAGACGGACGGACAGACGGACATGGCTAAATCGACTCGGCTGTTGATGCTGATCAAGAATATATATACTTTATGGGGTCGGAGAAGCTTTCTTCTCTCTGTTAAATACATTTGCACAAAACCATTATACCCTTTTTTTTACCCATTTCATGGGTTAAGGGGATAAAAAGAGGTATATACATATATTATATGTAATATATATAGATTCTAGGTATCAGATATAGTATACCTATTTAAAAACAACCGTTCTTAGGGTCACTCTTATAATTTGACAACTTTAGTTTGAGGCCAATACAATTTCGATTATAACACCGGCAAAAAGAGCGCCATATCTGTGTTTCTTGGTATCCTGGGTGTTAATTTTTATCTAATTATGGGCGTCAGTGTGATATATGGAAATGTAGCTGTTACGCATCGTCGTGGACTTTTTGTTAGTGCATTTTTATTTAAGTTTTGAGTTTGGCTTTATAATAGTTGGTTTTCCGCGTACAGGTATCTCGGCACAATGTTATCCGTTGGAGTGAGCTTTTATTTGTCTGATCTTGTTTTGGCATTATTGTGTGCTCCGAAATAAAGCGGATCACCATCGAGTTTAGCACTCTAGTCCTTTACAGTTTGATGTCGAATATTGTAAGGCAAGTCTCAAAAATAATACTAGTTAAATGAGAATCTGTATATTTATTTCTTCATTGCCACCGTTAATAAGTGTTATCTTATGAGCAAATAAGCATTTAATTATTTTGTTACAAATTTCTTGCTGCAGTTTGTGATTGTATTTGCAGCCTCAATACGCAAGCCAAATTTCTTCTATCTGGAAGGAGTTTCCGATCACATACTAATTGGCCAACTATTTTACTTAAATTTGTATGCACTCTATATGTGAGATGGGTCGACGACGGCAGCGGGTCTTGAATTGGCTGATTGGAAGCCATCGTTTCTTGGGCAGAATATTTGATCAGCGATGAGCTATAACGTAGATGTGCCAAATCGCAAAGGCGATCTTTCAGTTTTTTTTGGTGGATTACGCGTCAATTCACCAGAGGTATTTATATTGCTGCCTTCGCCATGCTGAAAAGTAGCAATAGTCACCAGACGTATGCCGTATACCGGCATATACACACATGCTGCTTGGGCCTGGCGCATGACTTCGCCAGGCTGAACAGCAGCAAATATCACTAGATGTATGTATATGCGTATGCATATATATATGTACACATGTATGTCAGCATTTTTTTCAGATTTCTGTTTGCTGGGCTTCGATTAGATTTTTTATTTCTCACCCCAATCGCTGCATATGAATATGTGTGTATACAAGTGCATGTATGTATACACATTAAAAAGTGCGCATAGCACTTGTCTGGTTATTCCTTGACCTACCTCAACTGTTATGATGATGATTTAATTAGCTTAAAATCATTTTCCAAATACATTTAAATTATTTATACCTATATCTATATCTATCTATATATATTCATATTAAATCATATATTATACATTATAATCATATTTTAAATAAATTATTAAATTATTTATTTAAAGCGCATAATGAATTATAATCATATTTTGAATAATATTTGTCTAATTGTTACCTATCTTAAATATATATAAGATGCTGAAGAAAAATATTTAACATTTTGTCGCATATCAATTTCTGCAAGAGCCTAGAAAAAAGACAAACTTCCAAGCCAGCCAAATTTCAGTTTTGCTATATCTGGTCATACATACTCTCTTCACTTTTAATGATCTCGGCATAATTGCACTTTGAATACTCTTTCGGAGTTTACGTGCATTTGCCTGTCATATGCAATTGCTATTGCCTTAAAAGAGTATTCGTAGTTGACCGTAGTAGTTGATTATGGGACAAGAAACCCTACATGAAAGCACACAAGCAATAATGATCGCGACGCAATTGCACTTTGAATACTCTTTTGCAGTTGCGTTGACGAAATTGTTTGCTAGTGTCATAGAATTAAAAGTGAAGAGAGTATGTATGACCAGATATAGCTAAACTGAAATTTGGCTGGCTTGGAAGTTTGTCTTTTTTATTTTTCTTCAGCATCTTATATATATTTAAGATAGGTAACAATTAGACAAATATTATTCAAAATATGATTATAATTCATTATGCGCTTCAAATAAATAATTTAATAATTTATTTAAAATATGATTATAATGTATAATATATGATTTAATATGAATATATATAGATAGATATAGATATAAATTATTTACTTGTATTTTAAAAATGATTTTAAGCTAATTAAATCATCATCATAACAGTTGAGGTAGGTCAGTGAATATCTAGACAAGTGCTATGCGCACTTCTTAATGTGTATAAGTTAACTAATATCTATTTGATTTCTTATATGTAAAATAAGATTAGTTACAACACTACATGTTCGATCGTATATTGCAGAGCTATCATAAAATTAAATACGACACTACGTCATTACACTGTATAAGAGTAAACATGCAGAGCTCAGCAGCTCTTATTTCTTAAGATCATAAATAATCATCGACGTTCGGTTGAAGTAGTGAATAGGACACCATGAGTTCAAGTGGTCAGCATGTCACCATGAGCACTTAAAAGGGTCACATAGCCGGCAATCACGACATATGCGTGTGGCCGCTATGATCGGAAATGCCAGGCTCAGCACTTCATGCGAGGCTTAGCGTTTCTTCTCTCTAAGGCTTCCTAGCAATCATATTTGTACTTTAGTTTTTAGTCTAAAATTGTCAATGAATAAAGCAAGGCGCTCGTCGTCTCTCAAATAAAATTCTTGTGTGCGTTTTAGTTAACTCGGTGCGAGTCCGGCCTTTCGCCGACTCAAACAATAACCAAAGTCCGACCTATCGTCGGCATCCTAAACAAATAGTATTTCTAAATACTAATAATAAAATAAATAATTTATACATACATGCGCTTGTATACACACATATTCATATGCAGCGATTGGAGTAAAAAATAAAAAATCGAATCGAAGCCCAGCAAACAGAAATCTGAAACAAATGCTGACATACATGTGTACATATATATATGCATACGCATATACATACATCTAGTGATATTTGCTGCTGTTGAGCCAGGCGAAGGCAGCGCCAGAACCAAGCAGAATGTGTGTATACGTACGGCTGGTGATATTTGCTGCTGTTGAGCCAGGCGAAGGCAGCGCCAGAACCAAGCAGAATGTGTGTATACGTACGGCTGGTGATATTTGCTGCTGTTCAGCCTGGCGAAGGCATACGCCAGGCCGAAGCAGCATTTGTGTATATGCCGGTATACGGCATACGTCTGGTGATTATTGCTACTTTTCAGTATGGCGAAGGCAGCAAAAAAAATACCTTTGGTGAATTGACGCGTAATCCACCAAAAAAAACTGAAAGATCGCCTGGTGGATAAATAGGGAAATTTGCGATTTGGCACATCTACGTTAGAACTCATCGCTGGTTATAGCTCATCGCTGATTTGATAGCTGAACTCATGGCGTTGCCACTGCAATGAATTTACGTCTAGACGCATGCGTTCTAAAGTTTCCAGCAGATGTTTTAACACCCACACACACAGGCATGTATTACGCACTTTAACACAAAGTTTTCAAATCTGAATTAAAAATGCAATACGTTTTGTTGCCTGACCTTACGTTACAATTGTCGTGTTGTTCGATGGACAATTTGTTTAGTGTGCCACTTTAAATACTGAAATATTAGTTTCGCCATCGCCTTAGTGTGATTCACGTATTTTAAAAATCGATAAAAGTTTATGCATAACAATGTAAACATAATATATAATGCACAAAGTTACAGTAACATTTAAAGAAAACATAATAAACAAAATGTTCTCGTTTACAAATAAAATAATATAAATTGTTATATAAAGTACATTTCATTTTATACAAGTGTTAAGACAATATAAATATACAAATATATGTACGTATGTATGTGTGAAAACATTTATCGAAATGTGCTTACAAGTGTATACATACATATGTGGACTTTAGGTAAAACTATGTTTTAATACATGTGATAAGTGTCTCTAAGTCAGAGGACAAAATATTGAATTTCAATTTTTACCGTGTAAGCAATACCTCTAACATATGCACTGACCACTCATATGCAGAGTACATATGTACATATATATGTATGTATATGAGTTTGTTTGTTTTTAAATTATAATTAGCAATACATTCCGGAAAAAATATTTGTTTTAATATTTATGATCAATTTTAATAACAATATGTTTAATACGTATGTGTATAATATTTTAGACACAGCTTCAAGTGTATAATAATTAATTTTTGTAAATTTTGTTAAGGCCTATACAAAGGCAGGGGTGATTGTGCTTCTTGATTTCGATTTTAGTGGGGCGTCTCCGTTACGGTGTGTGTTGCATGGTCACTGCTGCTTGAAGGTAAAGCGCACACTGCAAAAAGCCAAAATTGTGTAATTAGTTTTTTTTTTGCAATTTATATTGAATTCTGTATAAATAGCGATTATTAAAAAATATTTCTTAAATAAACAGCTAACTAGAACATGGAGCATAGACAGCAATTGCGTTACCTATTACTTAAATTAAATTTTGGTCAGCACATATGCGTGTAGTCAAATACATATTTACACATGTATATATATAAGTACGTGTATATTTATTTATATGTTTGTGGTTGTTACTTTGCTTTAGAGATATGCGTAATTGTAAAAGCTCAACAAGTTGTTTAGCTTCATTTTGCTTAGTTCTTGGGGTACGTGTGTCGGTGTATCAATTGTAAAGCGACACTGTAAGTAAAAACAAAAAAAATTGATATTTGTTCAAAAGATGCCAATCGATTTAATAATTGTTGTGTTACCCAACCGAAATTCATATATCCAAAACCATTTAACAGAATAACAAAAATATAAGCAATTCAATGATGGTTATAAAGGTTATACAAAATTACATTGCAATATCTGCCTGCATGAGTAAATCAGAATAATTTGAATGTGTTTTGTGACAAGTTTTTAATGAATTGTTATGATATAGTAAATGTTATAGTTCCAGACAATTTAAAGCTACTAAAAACCACAAGCCATTTTAAGGAAACTACTAACTCTTATAATTTGTTTTGACTATAAATTATTAGCTTTAATATAAAAACAAAAGATTTTCGAAAAGCATTTTTCTCTTTGACGATAACAAGATGCAAGCTATTGTATTTTTGTTGATAAACTTTTTTGGCAGCTGTTTTAGGCTGTACATATTAAGCAACACAATCGAGCAAGTTGTTTGATGTAGACAATTATGTGTGTATGCCATCATTTGAAATGCCCTTTAATTAAAACGTTCGTTTGACTTTATCATGTGTAATTAAAATAGCTGATTAAAATAGTTTTGTGCAAAGAAATAGCACTTTCTATGTTCAAATTAAACATCCGTACATATGTACATATAAAAGCACTATACTTTAGATTTTGGATATACTAAGCTCTCCTGACCCATAGGCAAATTGTTTCAAATCCGGTTTTCGATTTACACATGTAATCGATAAAAATAAAACCTTAAATTTGGAAAACCTTGAAATTATATTTTCAAAAGTGTAGACAATAAATTTAAGAAACGTAGTCAAGGCAGCTCCTAAGCAAAGTTTAAGCATACATGTATATAAATATATTTATAGTCAAGGCAGCTCCTAAGCAAAGTTTAAGCATACATGTATATAAATATATTTAATAAAGTCAATGGTTAATATAGCCACTTTAAAGCAAATGAATTTGTTAAAGAAGGCAATAGAGAAGTTCGACATTATTACCAATTTAAAACGAGCCAAGATTAAAGTGTACAAATATAACTTACCAATTATAATGATTAGCAAAACAACAGCAATGACTCCTAGAATGATCATCATTTTCATATTGGCCCACCATTGTTTGCGCTTTAATTTGCCAGCCTGTTGCTCAAATTGTGAAGCGCCTTGTTCCAGTTGATCGGCACGTTCGCCCAGCTCCGAGAGTTTTTGATCACGTTCAAGCACCTTCTCAACATTGACGCGCATAATACCAACAACTTCATCCACTTTGGCCTGTGTCTGTTGCAGGCGTTTCTGGGCTGCATTGTTGTTACTGTTGTTGTTGTCGTTGTAGTTATATGAGGACGACGCATTTGGTGGTGGTGGAAGTATGGGAAAGCTGTAGAATATTATTTGTGTGGCAAGATAGCATAGCTCGAATTCCAAGTGCCACGTACAAATACAAACCCGAAGAAGCTAGTGGATCACTTAGACCATTTCTGTGCATCTTTTTTGGGGTTTGTAATTGTGCGTTGCAAATATAAAATTCATATAAATTCGCTGCAACAACTGCACGAAAGTTGCGAGTCTCACTTACTCATTGTTGGAACCGGATGGAGCGGGTGTCTCGTTGTTCTCCATCTTGTGATTGCTTGCTTAAATGTATACTAGCTGTATTATAGAAAACTTTTTTGTTTAAATTTGCAGAAGAGAGCTCCAAAGATATAAAAATATTGAGAGAAGAAAAGTAACGGTCTACATTAATAATAGGATCCTAATTTGTTTTGTTGTTCTTTCATCTTTTTCGTATACATAATTGCTATCTAGAGTCATGTAGAGAAATTGTTCAATACATTTGAAAATTTCACAAGATACAAATAAAATTTTATTGCTCACAAGCACGTATACATACATACAGAAAACGCTGCGATTAATAAAGCTGTATTAAACACATAGAGTGAAAACATATACATACATATATGTACATACAAGAAAATTAAAAACACAATGACAAACGCTTCTGCAATATTGCTCGACACGAAATGAATCATACAGTTACCGAACTCGGTCTAGTACAAAAGTTAGGATAAGCATATAATACCTGATTGTTTACACTGGTTACTAAGTTAATAGCGTTAATTGCCATATATTTTTTACCCAAAATTAATCGTTGCACTTTAGCTTAAATTAATTGTGAGATGTTCAACAAGCTAAAGGGCTGTAAATTACTGTCTAAACCGTGACTCTGTTCCAGCAATTCGACTAAGGTGACAGCACAAAAAAAACTTGTTGCTCGTCGAACTTTGCAGACATCTGCCGCACAATATTTATATAGCAATGTCAGTTTCACCCTATTAAACCATAAATACACTCACCTGGGAAATGTTTATTTTGCGGCTGGTAAGCTGGTTTAGGTTATGTTTTTAAATTTAAATTTTGTTTTTTGATAAAAAAAATCAAGACAACTAGAATAAGTTGTGCTCGACAGTTTTTACATACTGTAAAAAGAAAAAAAGTGGTGATGGTTTTGCTTATGGAATAAATGCTCATAACATTGCGCTATTATGTTAACGCACAAATGAGTATAGCTGTACCAGCGATGAGCTATAACCAGCGATGTATTATAACAGCGATGAGCTATAACCAGCGATGAGCTATAACGTAGATGTGCAAATTTCGCAAATTTCCCTAATCCACCGCCAGGCGATCTTTCAGTTTTTTTTGGTGAATTAGGCGTCAATTCACCAGAGGTATTTATATTGCTGCCTTCGCCATGCTGAAAAGTAGCAATAGTCACCAGACGTATGCCGTATACCGGCATATACACACATGCTGCTTGGGCATGGCGCATGACTTCGCCAGGCTGAACAGCAGCAAATATCACTAGATGTATGTATATGCGTATGCATATATATATGTACACATGTATGTCAGCATTTTTTTCAGATTTCTGTTTGCTGGGCTTCGATTAGATTTTTTATTTCTCACCCCAATCGCTGCATATGAATATGTGTGTATACAAGTGCATGTATGTATACACATTAAAAAGTGCGCATAGCACTTGTCTGGTTATTCCTTGACCTACCTCAACTGTTATGATGATGATTTAATTAGCTTAAAATCATTTTCCAAATACATTTAAATTATTTATACCTATATCTATATCTATCTATATATATTCATATTAAATCATATATTATACATTATAATCATATTTTAAATAAATTATTAAATCATTTATTTAAAGCGCATAATGAATTATAATCATATTTTGAATAATATTTGTCTAATTGTTACCTATCTTAAATATATATAAGATGCAGAAGAAAAATATTTAACATTTTGTCGCATATCAATTTCTGCAAGAGCCTAGAAAAAAGACAAACTTCCAAGCCAGCCAAATTTCAGTTTTGCTATATCTGGTCATACATACTCTCTTCACTTTTGATTCTATTACACTAGCAAACAATTTTTTTGAAATAGCAAAACTGAAATTTTAACAGTTGAGGTAGGTCAAGGAATAACCAGACAAGTGCTATGCGCACTTTTTAATGTGTATACATACATGCACTTGTATACACACATATTCATATGCAGCGATTGGGGTGAGAAATAAAAAATCTAATCGAAGCCCAGCAAACAGAAATCTGAAAAAAATGCTGACATACATGTGTACATATATATATGCATACGCATATACATACATCTAGTGATATTTGCTGCTGTTCAGCCTGGCGAAGTCATCCGCCAGGCCCAAGCAGAATGTGTGTATACGTCGGTATACATACGGCTGGTGATATTTGCTGCTGTTGATATGCCGGTATACGGCATACGTCTGGTGATTATTGCTACTTTTCAGTATGGCGAAGGCAGCAATAAAAATACCTCTGGTGAATTGACGCGTAATCCACCAAAAAAAACTGAAAGATCGCCTCGTGGATAAATAGGGAAATTTGCGATTTGGCACATTTCCGTTATAGCTCATCGCTGGCTGTACTTAAGATGTAGTAACAATGATATCGGCTGTCTGACAACGATTTACCGCTGTGGTTTTGCCGCTATTTCACAATTTTAAAATTGTATTATTTGTTTGCAGTATACTCAAAAAACGAAACATGGACAATGCATAATTCAGTGGGCTCCAGATTGCTAGTGAGACTCCTGTTGCTATTTGCTCTGGTAACTGTAATTTCGATTGCCATTCTAACAAAATGGGGGTTTGATGAGCTGACTGCAAAAACGCAGAAGGATTTACCGACTAATCCCAGTGAGACAAATAGCTACATCTCAGCATTAAGTGCCCGAGATGCACAAATCAAACGTCTGAAGTACGAGGTGCTCACACTTAGAGCACAAATGCTGCTCATACATAGTAACCGTAGTAGTAACAATGGTTTGCCTGGGAAATTACATGAAACGGGATACTCCCTATCCTCATTCTCAAACAACACGCAGCTGCATCCGGTAGATAGCACAATCGCTTCGTTGTCACATCATTATGATTGCAGCACCTATATAAGGAAGCAAGTGGGCGCTGCTGAAATCTTGCACGGGATGCCCCTAAATAATGAGTATGAAATGATTCCCTTCAATCATTTTACATTTACACGCGTCTATCCCATTGATCTGGGTCTCGGCAAGCGGGTGGTAGAAAAGCCGATCGGCTACAGGCGACGGGATCTCCTTGAAGCAGTCAACAAGGCCATCGAGAGTCTCAATCGAAATCAGACCGCGCGTGCTCGGGCCAAGGGTCTAACAATACTGGAGCTGGGCCGTTACACCTTGGACGACTTTTTCGAAGGTATTCATCGCACAGAGCCTACAACTGGCACCCAATATGAGCTATACTTTCAGAGCATTAAACATCAGACACATGTGGTGCGCAAGGCGTTAATCATGCGACCATTTGCGCCCCTTCAGACGGTCCAGCTGTCCGAGCTAACAGCCAGCGTCCCCATTGTTCATGTTATTCTTCCTCTCTCCGGCCGGCTACGCAGTTTTCGTAGCTTTGTGGCAATGTTCAAGCAATTTGGGGATCGTCGTCTTCAACTCATCGTTGTCTACTTTGGCGATTCGGGACTTAAAGAGGCACAAGAGATTGCTGCGGGAGTGAAGACAATTAAGCTCATAGCACTAAATGAGACATTTAGCAGAGGTATATTACATGACAAATAACGTGAATACTTATTGTGTTAAACAATTTCTTTTACATCTGTACACATTATATTCCAGTTTTACAATATACAGACTATGTTGCATATAGGGTGTGAACATACTTAATTTGTATCTATACATGCTACTATATAAAGTTATGAGATTTCCAATATAAAATACCATTTAGTTTTAAGTTTCTTTTTAATAATGTTAGTTGTAAGCTTAGTGTAAGAAAAATTGTTGCTTGAGTAAGAGAAGTAATTTCCAATATTCTTAATCCCTCCGTATATTGCAGGGAGATTAGCAACCCGGTTGGGCAAGCTGGTATAATTGTTAGTCTCTTGAGTAATTTGTGTAATAAGAATTTAATTTTGTTATTAAGTTTTTCGGAGATTTATGTTTTTTCTGTAAATCTGAAAAACATTCATCCCTCATCTTGATAATTTGGGTAACAAACGTGCATTTAACCAACAAATAATTGCAGCTAAGGCATTACGATTGGGTGCTGAACACGTCCAGTCACAGGTGGCCAAGGTGACTTATGATGCGCTGCTTTTTATGTGCGATGTGGATATTGTATTTACTGCCAAATTTCTGGACCGCTGTCGCTGGAATACCTCACCCGGCAAGAAGGTAAGAGGATGTCGGAAAGCCACAATTTAATAGCTGAAGTTACCAAAAGTGTGAGCATTTTAGGTTTATTATCCCGTTGTGTTCAGCCTTTACAATCCACATGTAGTATACACACTGCAGGGAAAATCCTTGCCCAGCGAAGAGGACCAATTTGTGATCTCTAGGGATACCGGCTTTTGGCGTGATTTTGGCTATGGAATGACGTGTCAGTATCGTTCAGATTTCCTGCAGATACGCGGATTTGATGAAGAGATCATTGGCTGGGGCGGCGAGGACGTAATGCTCTATCGGAAATATGTGAGATCTAAAATCAAAATTATACGCGCTACAGATCCAGGCATCTTTCATCGATGGCACACAAAAGTTAGTTGCGGAGTAGTTCTTTTGATGCATATTATAATTATCTTTTACTGTTGCAGATTTGCACGGGATCTTTAAGTGCGGATCAGTATCGTGCCTGCATAAGATCGCGTGCCCTAAATGAGGCATCGCATGCGCAGCTTGGTTTTCTGGCATTCCAGGACGAGATTGCCGCAGCGGAAGCGATGGCCCATTCTTGATATGCCATTACAGGCCTATTCTACTTTCAATACTCAGCCACAATGTGACGACAATAAACTTGTAAATGTAGCCAATCGTTAAACTAGTAGCATATTTGTTAAAATCTGTTCTGTGTTTGCTGCCTAAAAGTTTGCTTAAAGTAAAGTATATTAATTTAACCAAACTTGTAATAATCGTATGAGTTGTTCTTCCATGAAACAAACTAGATGCAATCTTTAAATCCAAACAATTCTAACATAAACCTCACAAAACCCAAAATATATAAACAAATTTAGCATACTGAACCTATATTAAACTGCGTCAGTTCGCATTAGATAAATAAAATTAAATGGTTTAATTAATCTTGTCTCCGTTGGCAATAATTCAAATACACATATACATATGTATGTTGGACTACATAAATAATGGAATGGCAACGACCTCCATTTGTTTAATGTGCATGCAGACGAATAAGATGACATCAAAACAAAAACAAATTACTCACAGGAACTATGCGGCTTTTTTTCACTCTAGCGTAAAGTTCATATGAAATTTATACTTAAAAACATCTATTAGAGATGGATAATCAAGGCATCTACATGTACCTAAATTCCTAATATCATTTGTGACAAAATAAATTAAAAACATAAACACTATTACTTTAAAGTTCGATTTTGGCACAATTCGTAAATTAAATGTGTCCTCAAAATAACATTGCATGCTCTACCAAATGCCAAAATATCATCTAATTTATGAATAGTTTATTTCGATGTATGTATATATAAATAGTCAAGACTAAGCTATAGTAGATCGGTGGCTATAAGCAATACTATCGAGCCATAACATGATGTTCTTTGAGACTTTGGCGCACATTTTAAAAATTAGTAATAATTAGAGAAATTATTAGATCATTTAAAGAATTGACTCCTTACGGCCTTACGTACAACCTTTCGACGGAAAATATGTAAAATATGTATTTATAGGTAAAAGCGTTTTATTAAGTTGGCGGGTTTTTGATCATTTAAAAGTTTTTATACAAAAACAACAAATAAAGAATTTTTTTTTTCTTTTTTATTAAAAATATTAATTTTATTATTATTTAATTATAATATTACTATGAATTGAGTCGTTTAAATTTAATAAAATCGAATTTTATTTATAATATAGGTTGTTGTAAAATTTTGGAATATAAGGGAATGTAAATGGTTCTCCTAACTATCTAAACACACAAGTTGTTCCATTGTGATCTTTTTAGGCAGTTAAACCCTTTTTATGGTCACGGTTTTGATTTATGTAAGCGCCACGTAAAATAAGCTTGTTTGTCGCAATAAACAAAACCAATTTTCGCCGAAGAGCCAAGATTTATGCAAAGATGTGATGAGTCAGCGTTGTTGACAGGAATACTCCTGACTATATTTATACATATTACGCAATACATAATTAATTGTATTATTTGGCAGCTCTAAGAGAACACACATAATATTCGGTTGCGCCTCTCTTAGAAACATCCAATAACTTAAACAATCCCTCCTGGTTTCCATGGCTATGAAAACCACGAAATTAAGTTCAGAATCGGACTGGGCTTGTCCAAAATAAATAAAAAAAAATCCAAGGTGTTGCAGGTTAAGTGACAAAGCGACGCCCCGAACCAAATGCCAACACCTTAGCCAGAAATACCACAGCTCCGATCTACGCAAAGACTGTTGCGTCAGTACCACTCAGCCCTCTCTTCCACCATTAGCTCTATATCGCGCTTCAGTGCGTCTCTCTCTCACTTTTTTTTATCTCCATCTTTCTAGCACTTTAGCTACTATTTCGCCGCTTTTTAAATAAATACCTGTGCTTTAGACCTCAGCAGCACATTCGTGATTTTAATTTTGTTGCCAACAACACATCAAACAATATTTTATTGAATTGAAAAGCGCGACAAGGATTTCTGAAAGGACCGTTACAACATATAATATAGTTCAAGAAGGGCACTGGATGGGACTGGAAATTTTTGAAAAGGTGTTTCAGTGAAAAAAAAAAACAACCAACAATGCATAAAGTTCAACTGGTGAGTTGTAATTAAGTAAAAAGGCTGTAGTACGGCACTAGTAAGCGCGAATAGAAAATCCCCTTAACACTTGACCCTAAACATACGGTCAATCCTGCACCTGCGTCAATTGATGATTAAACTTCAATCCTCAATTTCTCCGGTCTTACTTAACTGATTTTAATAAAAATTCATAGATTTATGAATTATTTATTTATAAGTGTTAAATTATGTTATCTTTAGTTTCAAGCTGCAAATTTTATATGTTAAAGTTTTTACATGTTATCGATTACATATGTATTTCATAAACCGGAAAAGTTATGGATAATTTAAAACCAAATTTTAATGCCTAGAGCTTAGGAAAGCTTATGCTCAATATCTGAGACTCTAGCTCTTATTGTTCTGAGTTCGACACCTTAATAGACAAAGGCGGCCAAACGAATGTACAGACAAGCAAAGTTTTTGATATACAATATTATATGGCCGTACCATCTTTATATGTTTAAAAATACTTTATTTTGTATTCCCTTATAATTTTCAAAATCCACATAGTAATTCGAATTTGAACTCATTTAGTTTAGTTCGTCAAAAACCATTTTAAAGTAAAATCTAGTTAGCTTGTGTGATTTTTTCAGAAAGCTTCACATTTATTTTTAAAACCATTGGCTAGACCTTCAATTCACAATTAATTATTTCCTTAGTAAGAGTTTAAGCCTTTTTAGTCTAATTTAATCTTCATAAATAACATAACGATCACTGCAAATACAATTGATATGTATGTATGTATGTACAGTCAGCCCGACCTTAAAGGGAGCAAGGTCAACCAAAAAAATTTCTAAAATATCCAAACCACGCAAAAATTCAAAAAATGTTCAAACACCGATTTGTCTTATGTTATAGAATATTTAAAGAAGAAATTGTATTTTTTTTTAAATATTGCGTTAATATAGCTAAAAACTAAAAACATTTTCAACATACAGGACTCAGCTTATTGGGAGAAGACTTAAAAAAGTCAAATATTTGCCGTATAAGGCCATAAATATGGATGTTAATACTAAGTATGACATCCTATAGCCTAAATTACTTATTCTAACCTATTATTCATGGAAGATACCAGCTTCTGGGAAGTTTCTGGACCGATTTTCCTCTACTTATCCAGTAGAGCATTTTTAAGATTAATTTTGTTGGATAAGTTGTGCTTCAATAACATTTAAGTCTGAAGACTGGGCCGGTGGAATAATCACGTGGGGGCAGTTCCAAATGAACCAAGTCTGCACTATTCCGGACTTATGCTTTGGGTCATTGGATTGGTAGAGCCGGAAAGTACTACGGATTCCCAGCTTTTCGGCACTTTAGAGTATTGAAGTACATATTGAAGTACTTATATTTGCCCATTCTATACTCTAAAAAATCAACAAGATTCGGGCACCGGCTGACCACATACATGCCCATACCATGACACTTGCTCCACCGTGTTTGACTGTTGTATTTAGGTGTTTGGGATTCTACTCAGTACTGGACCGACGCCACACATAAAACGTCCGTTTGAGCCATAAATATTGAATTTGGACCCGCCTTCAAAGGTGACTGTGTGGCAGGAATCCAAATCCTTCTCCAAATGGATTTTGGGGAACTTCATCCCAGTGTCTTTATTTTTTGCACTTATACAAAGTTTCTTCAGTGGTTCTCGGGCGTGAAAGTCATGGTTCCACAGAACCTGGCAAACAGTTTGCACACTATACTCTTTCCTTATTTCATTCTGAACTTGTTGATCCAGTTTTTGAGCCGATAGCTTCAAGTTTACTCTTGTTTTCCTGATGATCCCTCGCTCATCCTATTCAATGAAAATCTAGTTTAATGTCATTCTGTCCTTGTCCAACATCCAATTTTCGCGGATAAAGTGCCAAATGATGTGGTTGTGGTCCCCAAATTCACCATTTTAGCTATTCGACCTTCGGTATATTCGTTTTTGAAGTGTTCCATAACGAGTTTTCGCTATTCAATGGTAGTCCGTTGCCCATGGTCCTTTTTGGCTGATTTCATCGGAGATGCATGATATAACTGATCTGATTATGAAGGATTAGGCCATTTACTCCCATAATCTACCCATAACACTAAAACTTAGGTAAAAATCAGGGTTTTATGGCACGCAGGTGTGCATATTGTACCTGCTCCGAATAAGCTGGGTCCTGAAATTAGGATACTTTTTGGCATAGCCCGACCTAACCGGTGAGCAAACCAAAGTTCATTGCGGTCAAATATTGATTCTGGTGGTTAATATATTTACCAGGGGTTTTCGGAATTTTTGAAAAATATTGGGAAATACGGATATGGCAGGCATTTAAACTTGTTGCGCGACCTTACTCTGACTGTATATCAAAGTATATCGTATTAGCCGGTAGTGAAACTAACGATTGCTTAACTATTTCTGCATCTGTATAAAGTGTCATTTTTTTTTTTTTTTTAATTTTGGAACAATATGGGAATTGCTAATTATTTATAATCAACTTTAAAAATAAATGATGGCAACGGCCATTGACCGGAAGCTAAATACACTCAGTGTACAAACTTTTTGGAAAAAATACCTTAACGCTTCTGTGGTAAAAATTAACAACATACATACATATGTACATAATTGATCTAATAAAGTGTGGGCACATTTAGCGGTAAGTCACGAACGAGCTCGAGATTCGTAGATTGGTCAGTCGGTGGTTTAATTTTGGCTATAGCCAACCAAAACACCAAGCGGAAGTTGTTACTGATGCTTGACTAACAAAGCGTAGCGGAGCAGTGTGTGTGGATTTAAGTAGTGGGCTCGTGCAGTCAGACAGGTAAACGTGAAGTTTGTTTTTTTATACGTGGTTATTTTTGAAAAGCAAACTATGATATGAGCCATGAATGAAAACAAAATGATGTCAATGCTATTTATTGTTGCATATACATACATAGATAGTTATTTTTTGTAATTAAAAACATTTATATATATGTGTGTACATCTCATATTGTGTGAGGTTTTGGGCGTAGACCCACGATTTGAGCCCTAATACATGATCTATATTGCATAATCGCTACCACCACAAATCCGCAGACAGTACCACTCGACGACCATTGATCATATTTCACGCTCGCTGACTTTAAATGTAAATTTTTAATAATGATAATGCCGCTGATGATTGCTACACATGGCTTACTATTTCGAGCACTTTCGACAATTATGATTGGAGGCTGTGTGTATTGGTGGGTTTAGGTGTGTAATTGTGAGGCTTTGGCCCATCTGATCGTTGAACTGTAAAATCTATCCAAAAACAATAAGCTTATTATCACCTAATTCTTAACCCGCAACTATGTTTGCAGCTGCTGTGCCTGGCCGTTCTATGCTGCGTACAGGCTGTATTAAGAGAGGGACCTGAGCGCTATGCTACGCCTACAGCTGCCGATAAACAGGTATCAAGTAATGGTGTACTAAAATCTGTGCTTCAAGGCAATGGTAAGAGTCGTCAATCACGGTGCGTTCGCTGTTACGAAGATCGGTATTATGACAGTGGCAGCGATCGTTATGGTAGTAGTTACTTAAGTCGTTCTGGCGAGGATCCTCGTAGCTCCTGGTATTACTCCTATGATCGATATGATGATCGCGCAGTAAGTGGTCGTGATAGCGGACGTGACTTTGATAGATATTACAGCCGTGAAGATCGATACACACCCCGAACCTATGATCGGTATGAAGGACGAGGTTACGATGATTACTATAGACGGGGTTCCAATACCGGATACGACCGAAGCCCTAGTAGCGGCTACGGCTCTGGATATTCGCGTTATGAAAGTAGAGATCGTTACTACGGTGATCGCTACAGTGACAGTTCACGGGGTGAGTAATGAATTTTAGCTATTTCAGTTTTACCTATTGAACTCTCAACATAATTAGGGAAAAAGTGATTATATGCAAATGTCTTTTCGTCCATATTAGCGGCGGCTTCGGAAGCTATAAACTCCAGAGTCTTAAAATTAAATATATATTTACATATGTATAAATTAATAAGTTTATTGTACTTATTTGTTGAGAACTTCTATGAAGCTTTGTTATTTTGTGAGAACTAAAAGGAAGGCACTTCGAATTGATGGGTTGATGGTACACCTGTTTTATTCAAATGCTATTTTAGACTAACTTAAAGACTATAATAAGACAGACTTTTATACCCTAAAAAATGCTGGCACTTGCATTCTTACTCATAGCGGCCACGCCAATGTACTGTGTTTGCCGGCTATGTTACGCCACTCTTTTGGTAGTGTCACGTTTTGCCGCCTCAGCTGGTCGCAAGAGTTTACCGACTTTAGGTTGTTGGTCTTTGCTTTTGCTGACCACCTGATCTAGTTCCAGTCAACAATTTGGGTGTCGAATTATACTTCCTATGTAAAACAACATTGACATTATTCAGCTTAATTCTATTTTATATACGAAGTAAAGTTAACATTCCTTAACTTATATATTATATACAAGCTTTTTCGACTACAGACTATTTACTTGTTGAATACTTGATTTATATAATTAATGATAATGTATGTTTCATAAATTGTACTAATACATTGTTTATGCCTACACTTGCCATTGAGTGGTTGAGTATATTTCAAATATTATTGCTAATAAGTGTATATTGAAAGCGAGTGAATAATTTAAAATATAATTGATCTATATGAGGTTAGAAGATCTTACCAGCGTTGAGCTATACGTAGGTGTGCCAAATCGCAAAATTTCCCTAGTGATTTTTTCTACTGTTGAGCTTGGCGAAGGCAGCGCCAGGCTCAAGCAGAACGTGTGTATATGCCGGTATACGGCATATGTCTGGTGATTATTGCTACTTTTCAGCATGGCGAAGGCAGCAGTATACATACCTCTGGTGAATTGACGCGTAATTCACCAAAAAAAACTGAAAGATCGCCTGGCGGTGGAATAGGAAAATTTGCGATTTGGCATATCTACTTATAGCTCATCGCTGATCTTACATTTCGAAGCTTGGGCTCTAGGATAGAGTTCGGCATCTGCAGTACACATTTTTGGCAACAGAGGAATTAACGATTTCGATCGAGTGGCTGAAGTATACAAGTATATATTGTAATCGATACACACTTTAGACAACAGCTTAATCCACTTTTAAGTGTATACAGATTTAGTAATATAAGTATTGATTGAAAATATGCATGTTTTTGTCTCACGCTTAGTTGATATTTCTTGTGATTTTAGATCGTTATAGCGATCGTTCCCGTACCGGCTATGACAGATACGATCCGTATGACCGCTACTATTCAAGGTATGATTTTCGCAACTATCGTCCGTGGGATGAGACCTACAGGTATCGATATCATTCTATTATAAATTTAATATAGTCCTTAAAGATTATTCGTGTTTGTTCGATTGCTCAATGGAAACACTATTTCTTCCTCTTTACATACAACACAACAAAAACAACAACTACAACAACTACAACAACATCAACAATGTTTACTAATAAAACACAAAACACCACAACAACAAATGAAATCTGGATACTCTACGCTTGGATACTTAATGCACAACATATTAACCCACCCAACCACCCACTACCCTCAACTTATCCTGCGCTGTCCTGTGTTCTATCCTTGAAACTAATTTTAATTGCACCTATCTGCACTCAGAGGGCAGTCGGGTTTTGATTATTCGGGCCGTGGCTATTATTTTGCCGGCGATGATGATGATCTCCGATCCGTTGCGCAACCGGTATACGAACGTGAACGCACCTCCGCCACCCCCTGCGTTCCTCTGATGAGTTATTGCCCCTATGGCGAACGAGGAGGCACCAAGATTTCCACGATGGGCATCAAAAGTGATGAACACCATGGCGGCCATACAAGTGTCATGGGCGAAGTAGGAATACCGAATAGCTCGGGCACCTGGACCTATTTGGGAGATAATGATAGGGAAACCTTACGAGGAGGTGGTGTAAGTAATGGTATCGGTTCCGTATCTGCTGCTAGTGCCGGTAGTTCCAGTACAGGTAGCAGTATCAGTGTTGGAGGGGGTGGTCGGAATAGAGAGCGTGATGTACAAAGGTAAGTTGCAGTGGGTACAGCCACATTAGCCAAAACCCAGCTTTTCAAGCGTTGACTAACTTTGGGAATCTTTGTGGTATCGATTGGAATGTATTGTCTGGCAGAATTGTATAAATCATTAAGATAGGCTTGCTCTCTTGTCGCCTCTTGTAGCTCTTCCTATGGTGGCCGACCACGACCTCTAAGCGGCAGCTATCTGTTGGATCGGGACAGCAACGCCGTTCCAGCGAGCCCGAAAGATGGTGCTAACTCAAAAGATAATAGTGGTGGTGGTAATGGGAGCGCCAACATACCAGAAGCTGCGGCTCAAACGGCAGCCAAGCCAAACGAATCTCAGCACCTTATTAGCCAGGATAAGCAGAAGGCAATGCAGTAAATAAACCTGAAGCTAATAAGATAAGCAGCAGAATTCGTAGCAGCCGCATTTTGGGTGTGTCTTAAGTTATTTTCTAATAAATTATGTGTAACTCCTAAGCAAACAAAATAATAAATTTATATGTGTATGTACTTAAAATATTTATGCACAAGCCTGTCTCAACATCTACTTTGCTTAATAAGCAAAATTCATACGATTTTCAAGAAACCCATTTTTTAAATAAAAGACAATAAATGCTATATATGCTATAATTTATTTTGTTCTTAGTATCTATACTTTGTGAACATATGTGTATAAAATAAATACTTTTAAAACAATGCCAGTTGAGATAAAAGTCGGAACTCGGCTTAATATGTTTAAACGTTAAAACGTTTGACCTAATTAAGTATACAAAAATAAAATAATAATATATAATGATTTTAAAAAGAAATAACAAAAAAAGAAACAGTAAGAAGGTTTAAAATACAAATAAAAAAAATATATAACACAACAATAAGCCAAACGAATTAATAAAATGTTCAAATAAAAAAAATGTATATAACAAAATAAGAGATCAAGAAAAGTTAGCTACGGATAAAAAATGTGTGCCTTAATAAAATCATAACGAAAAAGAATAATTGTGAATTAAAAAAAAATATATGAAAATAATGTAATTAAAAAACCAATATCATACAAACATGGAATTAAAAGAAAGTTTGAAATGAATAAATACAAAACATTAATTTAAATTAGTAAATGGGATCTGCTTAAAGTATAATGAAAAATAAATCGATATTGTGTACAAAGTTTGAAAAAAGGGATTTAGGGATATAAATTTAAATTAAATATAAATAAAAACGATATGGACTAATTATTAAATGACAGAAAAAATAATATAATATATAAAAAGAATAAATTAATTAATGTAGAAAAGCTAAAAAAAAAATATTACAAAAAGAAACATAAACCCAATTATTAAACAATTACTTTAAAACTTTAAAATTTCGTTCCTTATTAGTTAATTTTAAACTTTAAAAACATATAATTCAAATCATAGCTTTAAAAATAATGAGAAACAAATTAAACTTCACGAAAATAATAGCCAAATTTCAACTAAAATTATTAATTTAAATACAAAAATTTTAAAATAAATATAAAACTCATATAAAAAACTTTACAAAAGCAGAAACAATCTTACTTACTTACTAAACTAAAATATTAATTAATTTAATTTTCAAAAAATTATATTTTGGAATAAATTATTTAAAAAATTAAACATATTAATAAACAAATAATATACGCAAATAATAAAACTTACCAAATGATAATTATAAATGAGCCCAAATCACTTTAATTTAAAATTAGAACAAATTAAAAATTTTTGTATAACAAAAACACGCTTGCTATTGGCAATATTTGTTGTTAAAAATTTCTCGATTTTACATTCGAACACATTTTTCTTATCCATCCAATTATAATATTTATTATTATCATTTTTTTGTGGAAACTTTTAACAAGAATATTGTTAAACCAACAAATTTATAGCTTTTATAACGAAATATAACAAAAATCGCGAATAAAACTAAAGATAAACAAAAACGTAAGCCAGTTTAAATGGAAGTTATTTAGTAATTAAACGAAAAATATTTTTGTGGAATTTCAACTTCAGAATAGAAACAAGATAGATGAAAATAGATGTTTCGAGCTTGACTTTTGTCTGGTTTTTTTTGTTGAAGTATGAAAGTTTCGAATTCGTTTTTTGTGATTTTGTTGATCTTATAAAACATTTAACTTAACTTTTATTTTATTTTTATTAATATTGTAGTATTGTGTTATATAACGAAACCTTTATAAGCACTTTCATTTATATGGAGTATATTGGTTTTATTTTTTCTACTGTATTGTTGAATGAGAAGACTTTTCTTTAAAATAATTGTTAAACCCATTAAGTTCTATTTGTTACGCTATGCTGGAACTTTGATCTTCGTTAATAGCTAGCTGTAGATAATAATTTAACAGTTAAATAACCAATTTTTGTCTTTACTTATTTTAAGATTTATCTTACCAGTTCATTCTTTAACATTTTTGAACATAATTGAGTACACCTTCTTTAAAACTGTTGCTGTCCGCTGTTTGAATTAAAGCAAAGATAGCCGCCACTAGAATCCAAGTACCAGTGGCGGCTCGAAAGATCCGTACTATTTGTTCTTTCTTTTGATATGTGGACTATCTTCACTTTGTAAGTATGCAATGTGAACTGTCTCGCAACGTTGATCTGCTGCAGTATTTATAGGTTGGTACAAAACAACCACCACCAAAAACAACAATAAAACGATTAACAATTGAAAAATACTTTGTTCGAATGAAAATGTACTCCCATAACACAGGGTACCTCCGGGTTTCTAGTTTCTCTTTGGTCATAGCAATAAACGAGGGTTAAAGATACAAAAATTTTTACAAATATTATATGTTGTAACATGCATTGAAAATAATATTTTATGCTGGTATGCGATCTCAAGAGTCGTTACGTGGTGGTGGTGGTGGGTAAATAATATGTATATCTGTGTGTATACATATACATATATATCGGAGAAAGAATTGGTTTCGTTTTTGTTAAAGTATGGGAATTGCGGAACGGCAACCAGTTGATATATTATGAAAAAATAGTTTTCAACCGAATTCTGTTTTCTTGCTTTTAAGTTATCTTTGGTTTTCCCACGCGACTTAAAGTGGAGTTTTTTTTTAAAATATTTTACAATCTTTTGGGGGTTGTAACGCCTGCATTAGACAATTGGCTTCTGGTGGCCATTCGTAACTGACTTTGGAAATGCTGGCAGTAGCATTTGCTGCTCTAAAATGCGGGTTACTTTGCTCAGGGAGAGGGGAAAAAAGTGCGTGGCAGCTGCCTACAAAAAATCAATAGAGTTTAGGTACTATTATATTGCAATAAGTAGTATTTTGAAATAAGCTCGTACTTTCTGCTGATAAGAGTCTTTATCAGTTGACGCTTTCGATAACAACACACAAATTTTGTGTCACCCAGGTAAATAGTTCTTTACTGGCTGTCCAATAATTGAAATCATGTTGCTCAGCTGAGATTTTTCCTAAATTACTTGAAAATGTGTCGTTTCTCATACCGTCCGAAAATTAAACATTTTATGCTTATAGTAATATTTATATATTTATACGTACTAATCGAACACCAAATTTTGCATGTGAGTGTTTTAAATACGATTTTATATTGAATTCCACTGTGATTGACTCGTTGTACTGTTGCTTTGTCTCTCTTTACAAACGCATTGCCACTTAAGAACTCATTCAAATTAAATAAGCAGCATGGGCAAAGAAAACAAGTAAGAAGGATCTAGTCGAGTAAGCTCGACTAGAAGATACCTTTAACCCTTGATCATACAGACGGACAGACGGTCGGGCTGACATACATACACATATGGCTGTGTAGTTCTGTACTTGCTTGGTGGTTTCATTTCTCCGGTGTTTCTGAACCGATTTTAATAAAAATTTCACAGATGTTTATTATTTTGTTAATAGTTTCAATCCACATTTTCAAGTTTTCGATTTTCACGATTTTTTTGTTATCGATTACATATGCATATCGTAAACCTGAAAAGTTATCGAAAATTTGAAATTAACTTGGATTAGGAGAGCTTATATCCATAATCTGGAGTCTCTAGCTCTTTTAGTTCCTGAGATCGACGCGTTCCTACATACAGACAGACGGACATGGCTAAATCAAGAATATATATACTTTATGGTGTCGGAGAAGCTTCCTTCTGCCTGTTACATACTTTTGCACAAAACCATTATACCCTTTTTTACCCATTTCATGGGTTAAAAATATAAAAAGCAAAACTCATATTTAATATTATTTAAAATTATTATTAAAATTGTGTAAAATATATGTATGCATATATTTTAATTGGCGGTAATCTAATCTGTGGCTTTTAAAGAAATTTTTATTAAAAACATACATACATACATATGTATGTATATACATATAAACGTATTTGAAAAATCATAAAAAATTGTAACTGTGCAAAGATGTAAATTGTACAAAAGTGAATAAATATCAGGTGAATAATTAAGAAAAATCTTTTGGAATATATTTTGGTTAATGTGTAAATGTGTACATATTATTGTGTATAACATTCGGCGTGTAAAAATAGCTTAAATTTGTACTTTCACGAAATGAGTCACACACATATTCACACTTATCCACACACATAAATATGAGTGTATCTACCCTGCAGTTCAGTTGACTAAACCAAAAATAGTGATTTAACTAGTCCACATTTCCCATTTGGTCAATTAAAAAAAAAAACTAGTCGGATGAAAAAAATGGCCCCGAAGCATATCGTGTTCTAAATTTACGCTTAGCGAATTAAAATCGATGTTTTAAATATTTGTAACTACATTTTTCTCTTTAAATCATCGGACAGCTTAAAATCTTTCTCGACTTTCTATTTACTCGAGCATGCGATTACTTGAAATTTAAGAAATATAATTTAATGTAATAAAAATGCTAGTAATATAAAGAAAATTAGCGTTTGTCTTGTATAATAATAAATAATATTGTATAATATTGTAATATGTACATAGATATGTATGTAATGTATCCTTCTTTTCCTATTTCTACCGCTCCAACAAACATAAACATAAAATAATATTTTAATCATTTTTCATAATAAGCAATGATAATTATAAAAATTATTGCACGACACTGCGTCTGCATTGAAAAATAACACAGCCCCAACAAATGAGCAATTTTGCTCTCGCCTAGACCAGTCCTTTACTCGTCCATAATAATAAGCCCATGGACTGGTCATTTTGAGCAAGTAGCTCAAACCAAAACATTAGGGTACTGGGACATTCGAATCGAGAAATAATTGAATTGAGTTGAAGTGCGTTAAAATAGCTCATAGACACACACACAGAAATCGGTAAAGTTTTTGTCGCGGTAATGCTGACGCCAGATGCGACGTCGACGACGGTTGCTGATGACGCGTTGTCAGAGTCGACAGGGGCGCCAGTTTCATGCGAACGTACATATGTTGATTAACTTGTTGCATACGCGTCGCCAAAGTCCTTTGCCGCAGACACTTGTTGTTGGTCATGTGCTGGTATCTCTCCCTCTCTTTCTTCTGTGTCATTTCGTGAATGTGAGTGTTTTAGTTGTTTGAGTATTGGGGGCGCCACCATTGTCAGTCCGTTATTGCTGATCCCAGTCTCTCAACCTTGAATTCAGCGGCACTTCAGCGTTTTAGCTAAAAACTCGCAAGTAAATACTCGCTAAATTAATTCGCAATTTAATTGAGATTCGTGGTAATAAGAGTATAAAATTTCAAACAGAAGAATTACACGAGCTGAAAATAAAATAAAGATATAATAAGGCATTGATGAACCTTTTATGAACAATTTTATTTTAATATCTGTACAAACGAAGACTCTTCTAGATTCCAATGATTGCAGCTCAACAACATTTACTATATTCACTTTTTTACACTCAGAGAAATGCGTAGAAGAAATTGGTATGCTTGGAAAACTATTTTCGTTAATGACTTAACATCATATATGAATATCCTCATTTGGGATTGTGCACATGTCAAATTAAGCATTATTATGAAATAGTAAAATTAACAATTATAATTTAAAAATTAACAATTATAATAAAAATTAAAAATTTCAAATGCTATTAATATTTAATTTCAATATGAAACTTTTTTGATTGTATATCTCGGATACATTAAAGCAACGAGTAGGTATATCATATACCTACTCGTTGATTAAAGCCAAGTATGGCATTCGTGGTATTTTCATTCAGTTGAATTTAAACATTTAAACAAACTTTTCAATTATTTAAATTGCTACAAATTAAACGAAAGTTTATTAGATCACACTTACCGAATTCGAAATATGTTGCGTGAATGGTTTTATTAAATATTAACAGTTAAACACGGTATAGTCATATCAAAGTGCACGCACTTGAATTTTAATATATACATATGTATGTACATATGTATATGTATTTTTTTTTCAATTTGCTGTTTTCCTATGCCTATAGGTGAATTAATGTGTTAGAGTTATATTAAATAATAGTCATATTTAATACCCGCAATGTTAAATCATCTAATAATAACCAATGAAATATGAATTAATTTAAAAAATGGGAATTGAAAACGTAAGCAAAGTAAAGCAAATCTGTGAAAATATTAAAATCTGTTGAGCAACACCGGCGATATGAAAGATTGATGTTAAATCATCAAGCATTGGTATTTACTCGACTAGAGCCTTCTGACTTGGTTGGTAATTTGGTGATTTTCGTGTAGTTCTTTTCTACTAAGCTAAGGCCGAGACAGCCGATGTCATTGTCAACAATGATGACACTGAAGACACGCGAGCGCGCCTCAAAACAGTCCCCCCTCCTCACTTAATCTTCCTAACCGTGTGTCCACTTGTTGTTATCGTTAATCGATGCGACGCCCATCAACAATACTAAAAGCAAACAAGCAATAGGAGCCGCTTTGGGGTTGGCTACGCTATGCTAACGTCAACGCAAACGTTAACGGCAGCGTCAACGTTAACGTCGCCGTTGACGTCAACAGAGGCAACCACTGACGACAGGCTGTGTCGACTCCTAAGCAGCATGACACTTGTAGTTACGAGTAGCCAGTTTGGTGCACAAGTCGTCGCATAACTTTAACCTGGGCGTCAGGCATTGGATACGAGCCAGCAGGATACGCATAAAAAAGTTATTACTGTGCGAGGTGCTACGGCTGCGTGTACCATTCAAGGTCGCGCAGTTAATTCGGTTTGGTTTGGTTTGAGTCGAAATCAAATAATTAAATTAAAAATACTTTTTATGCATATATACATGAACTTATATGAAATACACACAAATATAAACATATGTGCATATATGTTATAATTTATTTAAAATGCTGGCGGCCCAAGAGAATCGTTTTCAATATGTTTACTTTACGCTCTCCGGACTGGTGGCCTGCACAATGTTAATACTCTTTTATATCTCCATGCGCACAACAATTGTGAGTGCTCATCTCAGTGTTTGAGTTAGTGTGTTGGTATGTCTGTTAGTGTTTATTGTCTCTGGCTAATGTTTGCGGCAAATTTTTCTTTTAGAATGAACGATTGCGCGAAGATCTTAAGCTTCTGCAAAGCCAGCTAATTTATGAAAAGCCAAATCCGCATTGGGGCTACAACAACAGTTGGCGTCGCATCGGAAATGCAACGTTAAGACATGAGATCTATTCTGTCTACTTTGATGCGCGCACGGATATTATAAGTGAGTACAAGAGGAGGAAATTTTAAGGTGGGGTGGACAGATCGGTGGACTTTTTAATAATTCTGTTATATACATAGCACGTATAATCAGTATTGTCCATAAATGTCAACGAAAATTATAAACAGTAATTAAATATTTTATTTATTTAAAATACATTTTTTATAATAAAATTATTAAATGCCCATATAATAAACATAATGATATATTTTGAATACAAGTAATTAAAAGAAAAATCATAAATAAAACAAATAAGAAGGCTCTAGTCGAGTAAGCTCGACTAGAAGATACCCTTAACCCTTGACCATTCAGACGGACAGACGGTCGGGCTAACACACACATATGGCTGTGTAGTTCTGTACCAATGCTTGATAGTTTTATATCTCCGGTGTTTCTGAACCGATTTTAATAAAAATTATACAGATGTTCATTATTTTGCTAATAGTTTCAATCCCCATTTTCAAGTATTCGATTTTCAAGATTTTTTTGTTAGTGATTACATGTGTATATCGTAATCCGGAAAAGTTATCGAAAATTTGAAACAAACTTGTCATGCCTAGGGATTAGGAGAGCTTATATCCAAAATCTGGAGTCTCTAGCTTTTGTAGTTCCTGAGTTCGACGCGTTCATACATACGGATGGACTGACAAGGCTACTTTATGGGGTCGGAGAAGCCTCCTTCTCCGTGTTACATACATTTGCACAAAACCATTTTACCCTTTTTTACCCATTTCATGGGTTAAGGGTATAAAAATGTTAGCTAGTGTTTTTAAGAAGTCAGTCTACTGTCCATAACAAATTATTTATGCATTTAATAAATAACCTTTACCAAGTAGACCAATATGCTTAAAACCACAATGTACTCTATGAATTTAATTTTTTAAGAAGAATAAGAAAGAAATTTGCTGCGGATAAATTAGAAACTGTAATATTTTTCAAACTTACTTACCAACTTAAAGCCTTGCGAATTATGTGTTTCGATTATACTGGCATAAATAAATCCATATTTTTCCCTAAATTTTATGTCAAGAATCTCCTTGTATCAAATAGCAAGTCCTTTGTATATATTGGCAAGGGATTTCATCAAATTTGAAAAACAACTATAACTGAAGGCGTCGATCTCAAAATAGTATGAGCAAAAGACTACAGATTTTAGATATTAGATCTACCAGTTTGTAGGCAGTACTTGTTTCTTTCAAATTTTCGAGCTTTATCGTCTAGAGCCTTTTTAATTGTTAAGCCTGTTATTTCTTCATCCTTTCACATTATTTGTGGGATAGCATTTTTGCAAGACTTACAGTAAACTCAAAGATTTCGAGAGAACTCCTACCTTTACATTTAATGGTCATATAAATAATTAAGTAAATTTACTTTACCACTTCTCAGACAATGTGATACTGGATGAGCACCAAGTGACCATTGGTTCTCTGCGCGTTTTTGCGATTTTGCCCGAAAGACTTCGCGACTCGCGATTAAGCTGCATTGTTCGGTATGCGGACTTTAGCAGTCATGAGATTGTTGCCGAGGAGGCTAGTGCCATGCACGATGTGCACAACAACAGCTTTGCAGCATGGAGCATCATGTGTCCGTTGCATGTGCGCAAAGAGACTCCTGTGAGACTGCCGCAAGCTTTGGCTTTAAGCTATGCTTCCAACCGACTAAGCCACCTGAGTCCCAGCTACGTGCAAATCAGGTAAACAGATTTAAATAACTTATAAGGTAAGCTTAATTCAAGACATCTCGACTGGGAGATACCTTGATTTAGATTTCCTTTTATTTGTCTTTAGTTTCTGTAGCAATCTGTATACTTTCCAAAAATCAAGGAGGTATTTTTATCGAAACTTGTAAACTTGTTTAGCTTATGGCGTAGATAAAGTAACGTTAAAAATTCTAGCTCCTATTGTCTCTCAAATGACGGACGGAAATCAGCTATTTTCGTCATGCCGAATATTATATAAGTATGTAGACTTAAAACAATGCTTACTAATTTTGCTCGTATAGTTAAATCCTGTTAAAGAACTTGAGGCTTATGTGTATGATAAGGCGATGGTTGATTTTCACAAACTATCTATCTGCAACAAAAAGAAGATCTTGACCAATGTTTAAGGAAGATAGCCCAAAACTGAGGGACTTGCTTGCATAGAAATAGTCTATACTGACGCAGCTCGCGGTGGTGATCAAGAATATATATCCTTTATGGGGTCGAATATGTTTTGTTATATTCGTTAGACATTATATGAGAAAATTATATAAGACTGCCATAAAAATAAAAAAGAATCGGTATATTAGAAAATTTAATTTTATTGCATTGCACTGAAATAGTACTTTTTAAAGTAAATAATTAATATTTTAAACTTTTAAAACAGCTATCCACGGAATATGTCAACGATGTTTGGAAAATCGCGACAGACAATTTCCGTTTGCGTTGGTCCTCTGCAGGAAAACTACTCAAATGTTTTGCGCTTTGTGGAGTTTGTGGAGATGTATCGGTTGCAGGGAGCGACACACTTTTACTTCTACTACGTGGAGACTAGCGAGGAAGTGCGTCGGGTCTTGGCCCATTATCAGCAGCAGGGCATAGCCGATGTATTCAAATGGAATATTCAGGGTCATTTGCAGGATCTGCATTATGCGGGAATTGTTGCACAGTTCAATGATTGCGTATATCGTGCGAACGTGGTGGACAATCATCGATATGCGGCTGTTGTGGATTTGGATGAGGTGCTGATGCCATTGAAACACAACTCCTTGGCCGACTATCTAAGGCAATGCGATGAGGGTCGCACATCGGGATTTATCTTTCGCAACGTGTTCTTCTATCGCCGTGATAGCAACGATACCTTCAATTCACCAGCTTACATAACGAATCGTGTGCTCTACACACAGTCGAAAGTGAGGCGGACATTGGAGGTGATGCCTGCCTATATGCGAAGCAAAGTGGTGGTCAATACGAGAGCTATTGTCGAGATGGGCAATCATCAGGTTTATCGTTCGGCGGCTGGCTTTGTGGATCACATTGTGCATCAGACTGTGGGGTTGCTCTTCCATTATCGCGACAAGTGCATAAACTGCAAAATGGTGTTGATTGTGGACTATACGGCCAGACGTTTCGGTTCCCTGCTTTTCGATCTCGTTGATGGCACTTGTCTGGCGGTCTTCATGGAGCAGGGAGGCATCTGTTCGATGGCATAGCCCCAGCTAATTGGCCTTCGCCTCATTGCCTTATCGTCAGGGTTTACGCCCACCAAATTGAGAAGAGCTAAACGTTAGATTTCGGATTAGTCCAGTGCTGTCTTTAACATGCTTAAGTTCTGTTCACTAGGAGGCGGCGTATCAACATCGCCACCGTTTCTCGCCAAATATGTGTCGAAAAGGGTAACTGACAATTTGGTCATTGTTCTTTTTTATATTATATAATTTTTTATATAATTTCAATTTGTATTTTAAATAGACAGCTGAAATAATATACATATGTAAAAATATTAAACAAAAAGTCGAATATTGAATATGTGAATACATTATTGGCACTGACTTTAATCGAATCCCGTACACGCAAATCTCTAATCCTTTTACAATATCTACCAAGTCACATAATTTACGACAACTGGCTTCAGACCGGTTACTAATGTATATTCTATCCTCAACTAAATAAAACAAGTAAGAAGATACCCTTAACCCTTGATCATACAGACGGACAGACGGTCGGGCTGACAGACACACTCATATACCGCTGTACCAATGCCTGATGGTGTCATATCTCCGGTGTTTCTTAACCGATTTTAATGAAATTTTCACAGAAGTTCATTATTTTGCTTATAGTTCATCCTCTTTTTTAGTTTTCTGAAATTCAAGATTTTTTTGTTATCGATTCCATGTGTATATAGTAAACCTGAAAAGTTATCGAAAATTTTAAACAAACTTGTCATGTCTAGGGATTGGGAGAGCTCATATCCAAAATCTGGAGTATCTAGCTTTTGTAGCTCCTGAGATCGACGCGTGCATACATACAGACAGACGGACATGGCTAAATCGACTCGGCTGTTGATGCTGATCAAGAATATATATACTTTATGGGGTCGGAGAAGCTTACTTCTGCCTGTTACATACATTTGCACAAAAACATTATACCCTTTTTTTTTACCCATTTCATGGGTTAAGGGTATAAAAACACAAATCAATTTAACTCCTACCCCAAACTAAATAGAAAACCACAATTCAATTAAACTAAAAAAACATTTTAAATAAAAGTTAACGGATTTTTGGAAACTTAAAAACCATCGACCCAGCCAAATAGTGTATTTTATGTAGGAGCTGTGTCTGATGAAACAGACATAACAAGTAAGAAGGCTCTAGTCGAGTAAGCTCGACTAGAAGATACCCTTAACCCTTGACCATACAGACGGACAGACGCTCGGGCGTACGTGTACCGCTGTACCAATGCTTGATGGTTCCATATCTCTGGTGTTTCTGAACCGATTTTAATAAAATTTTGACAGATGTTCATTATTTATATATATATATATATATATATATATATATATATTTAATGAAGCTACGCCGACCCAATAAAGTATATACATACATATATTCTAGATCAGCATCAACAGTGATGCTGTCCGTTTCTCTGTATGTATGTAAATCTAAATAAAATCAAAAAATGAAAGATTAAATTTTTAATGCAATGCCATGGATGATTAAACTTTAATCGTACAGTTGAGCTGGTATGTTTTGGTAAATGAATGTCATTAAATATTTTTCATACTTATCTAAAAACGATTTGATTCGACTTTTGCAAACTTCACTGCGTCTGCAGGACGTCGCTTTAAGTGATGCGCAGCTCTTAAGTGTGCTTAAAGCACAGCGTGTGCGATGTCCTTTAATATTGACACTCAACAGGTGAGAAACAAGCGAACAACATATATTTTCTAAAATGCAAGAAAGCATTTTCTTCATTTTTGCGACCCTTCAGCGGAACTACCACAAAGAATCCAGAGAAAAGTGCATCGGAATCGGAAATAAATGCTTGTCGACAATGTACTGTGCTCTTTATGCAACGCAAAACGACTCAAACGCAACAATATGGCGAAACAGGTAAGCGTCTTAAGATAGCACTAGTATAAGAGTAATATAACTTAATTAATACTAAAGCTATGTGTATGGTAGTCCTTTCCAAGACGGTGTTATTAAGTGTGTTTTGGTGTTGAGTATATAAAATTGTATACCCTTTATTTAGAATGAAGGGAATACTTCGTTATATATAGATGGATATCGCAAATATTTAAAATTAATTGCAATTTAATTTAACTACTCATAAAGCATCAACACATCGATACACATAAGCATAGTAAAATTAAAATTTTATTGATTTTTTAGTATAGTTTTAATTATTTTGTTATGGACCTTTTTAATTTTAATTCCCCAACACTGTATCGATAGCCAGCTAGCAAATCGGTCACTCAGGGATAGATACGACCTGGATACGGTGCTGGCCGGTGTAACAAAAAATTTATATATTTTTTGTACGAATAACTAAACAAAAACAAGCGGGTAAATGATAAATCTTTACAGAATCGGACAACTATAGGACATACAAAGGTAAAAAGGTGGAAACAGTTACCCCCCAATGCGCCCTCCCTACCTATGGGTCGGTATTTTTGCATTTCATTGCCGACCGCCATACACTTCAACCAGCGATGAGTTATAACGTTATAACTCATCGCTGCTTCAACACTATCAACAACAACCTACCCCGACATCAACACACAATCGTCCCACCCACACATAAATATCTACTCACACATGTTATATAAACAGTACATACTTATATTTATTCATTTAAAACTATACATGGTTTTCTTAAGTTAAATTTACTTTTTATAAATCAAAAAAAAGAATGAATAAAGTATTTAAACAAATAAATAAACAAAAATTAACATGAACTAATAAACATAGACTATATAAACGACACACGAAACGTAAAAAGAGTGATTAACTAAATGAATTAAATGATATTAAATAAATATGGGTATAAATCGTTACATAAATAAATTAACTAAGGCTAATTCTGGCCTTCGACAATCGGCCGCGGCCGCGGCTGGGTGGCTGTTGCGCAAGCGCTGATGAATAATTCTTTTTCTACGGGCACAAGCTTGAGACCCCCTTGTCGGGTTTGTTGATCCTTGTCCGATGGTCTCCTGCATCGGCTTTGGCCTCTAGAACTGCTGCCTGGGCCACTGCTGGTGTATGTGTGCCTCAACGGGCTGATTCGGTCCAGTGTTCCGTGCAAATCCTCTCGCTGCACTTGCACTAATTTGTTCCACTGTTTGTCTTGTTTTTTTTTTATTTGAATTTCTTATTAAATCCGCGTACAATTTAGTGATTAATGGCGAGCAGAAAAACTATTCGGTACTTTATCACATGGACTCCAAAAATTAGCTATCTCATCCTCTCCTCTTCTTTCACCTTTCCATCATTCTCCCTAAACCTCGACATCAATCGCATACCTTCGCCTAAACGACTCTCCAACCCTCGTTTGACATTCCCAACCATCGATAGCCCATCGCCGACCATAACAATTTGCGAACAATTCATCAAGGTTGGTAAAGAACCATAGATAACATTGATAATCTAATAATAATATTAGAGTTCAGAATAACTTTTATTTCTGCTCTCTAAATTAGAAATCTTATACATACATATTCATTTCAAACTAGCCACTTTTTAAAAAAATTTGATCAAACCCTGGCCGAAAACAACTATAATATTGTACTTAATTAGTTTTTACTTGTTTTTATAGTCTGTCACCAATACTAAAAAGTATATTGGTTTTGTGTAAGTGTCCGCCGTAGTGAATATAGTAAATATACAAACTTATCTGTCCGACTTTCCGCATTTCGACAACCGTAAAGCTAAACTTAGCAAATGTCTTTGTCTATGGCCGGGTCATAAAAAGTGTCAAGATTAATCGATAGCACAAAACCGATAAGCCTAAACCTGCCTTATCAGTTTGGAGCCAAGCCCGATTCAAACCTTCCTTTATTTTGAAATCGGTAGGAAATATAAATTTGGTGGGCAAATAGTTAATGACTTCCCCCAATGAAATGTATCTACAAAATTTCGATGCAAAACGCAGATAAATTTGTGAAAGTAAATATTCTTTTCAAAACAGCCTTAGCCCGTACCAGTTCCGATAACCCATATGTCCCTTTGTTTTTGGCAATCGCGTTACAGCACTGTATTCAATTAAATTGAGCTCAATTATTTGCTCAGTGGTTCAGGCAATGGACTGCAGTTTCCTGCTCCGGACAACTAACTAATGCCTGTCTAGTGGCAATTCGATTGTGCTTATTATTCCTAATGCCATGGAAAATTAAGAACCAGTTCTTCTCTTTCTCGCGGTTACTCAAACGCCCTCACACCATCCCCCTTCTGGCAAAACAATAATGTCATAAAGTTATCACTGTTTGCTCTATTGCTTTTGCCTCCGTCTCTCTGTGTGTCTATTTTTAGTTTTTTAATCCTATGTGTTCATGACGCACATTTCAGCGCATAAACGAAAACAAACCATAGCAAAAGCTGAAAAACTGATATACTCTGCAGCTTTCTCGCATAGGGCAAAAATAACTGTCGACTGTTTATTTGCTAGCTCGTTGCCTGGCCTAGCGACCCCTCTCATATAAGTATTGAAATATGTATATGTATTTCAGTACATAATATATACATGTACTATATACTTAGAGTAAGAAAAAAGCGGAAAAACGCGCCTCTGTTACTGTTGCCTGTCCGAGCTTGACGAAGCGTTTCTGGCTGTATATGAATAAAAGGGGATGGTGATGGGGGCATTGAACACGGGTTAGTGCATAGATCCGGAAACAAGCAAATACCTACACTTCAGCTAAAGGCGAATAAATAAAGCAAGTAAAAAGGCTTTAGTAATATATAACTTGTGTTGTAGATGATTCCTTTTGTCTGTGACATACATATTCACATTTGCACAATACTTAACAATTTATTGGGTTCTGGTTATAATAAACATTTTAAAACAAGTAAGAAGGCTCTAGTCGAGTAAGCTCGACTAGAAGATACCCTTATCCCTTGATCATACAGACGGTCGGGCTGAGAAACACACTCGTATGTACGTGTACCTCTGTACTAATGCTTGATGGTTATATATCTCCAGTGTTTCTGAACCGATTTTAATAAAAATTTCATAGATGTTCATTATTTTGCTAATAGTTTCAATCCCCATTTTCAAGTTTTCGATTTTAAAAATTTTGTTGTTTTCGATTACATGTGTATATCGTAAGCCGGAAAAGTTATCGAAAATTTGAAACAAACTTGCTATGCCTAGGGATTAGGAGAGCTTATATCCATAATCTGGAATCTCGAGCCTGTGTAGATCCTGAGATCAACGCGTTCATACATACAGACAGACGGACGGGCAGACAGACGGTCATGGCTAACCTCCCTTCTCCCTGCAATACGCTGAAATCCTCGCCGCTTCACTGTCGACGGGCTCTGAACTTATCTTTTCGTCTGTCAAAATATTGTAGCGGTAAAAAGAAATCTAAAAATTAACATTTAAATGTTGCCTACGTAGCGTCTTTGAAACGACTCACAGTGAACTAGCGAGCCACTTTGTCCGTTACTGCTTCACTCAATGGCAGTGGTATACGATCCAGATTAACCTTATCCGACATTGCACGCTCCTCCTTCTTAATTGTTTAAAATGTTGTACGGTGTTAATATGTATGCCCATGGCGTTCAATAAATTTGGATGCATGTTCTTTTCCGATCAAGTTTGAAGTTGGTAAAGCACTATACTTTAAAACTATTTTTGCGGTTGATACAAAAGACTGAACACATGATTTATTAAAAGTCGGCCAGCTCCATACTGCGACAATGATTAAAAATTAAAACCATCTATATATTTTTTATACAAAAGTATATACAGTCAGCCACACCTTAAAGTGAGCAAGGTCAACCAAAAAATTGCAAGTGCTATAATATCGAAACCAGGCAAAAATTCAAAAATGTTTAAACGCCAATTTGTCTTATGGTATATCACATTTAAAAAATAACTTTAATTTTTTTTTTAATATTGCCTTAATATAATAATAAACTTAAAAGAGTAAAATAATTGCCGTATAAAACAATAAATATAAACGTTAGTACCTAGTATGACATCCTTTAGCCTTAAAAACTACGCTCAATTTAATTATTAACAGAAGATAGTTAGTTTCTGGACCGATTTTCCTCCACTCATCCGGTAGAGCATTTTCGAGATCCGGTTTGTTGGAAATGTTGTGCTTCCAGTTTTTGTTTTCCAGCAAAGCCCACAAATTCTCATTAACATTAAAGGCTGGAGACTGGGCCGATGGAATATAACAAACAAAATAAAAACATTTAAAAAAGAGCCTTTAATTTTTTTTTTTTAATTTTGCGTTATTATAATAATTAGCCAAAAACTGAAAACATATCCAAAATACAGGTCAAGCTTTTCGGGCATGAAAGTTAAGGTTCCGCAGAACCTGGCGAACAGTTTGCACAGTTTGAACAGTTTGCACACTATATTCTTTTCTTATTTCATCCTGAACTTGTTGAGCCAGTTTTGGAGCCGATAGCTTTAGGTTTTCACTTGTTTTCCTTCACTCACTGGCCTTATCCAATTTTCGCGGATGAAGTGCCAAATGATATGATACACAGTTGTGGCCCCATTTCAGCTATTCGGCGTTCCGTATATTCGGTTTTAAAGTGTTCCAGAACAAGTTTTCGTTGTTTAATGGTAGTCCGTTTGCCAATGGTCCTTGTTGGCTGATTTCGTCCGATGTGAAGGATATAACTGAACTGACTACGAAGGACTAGTCTATTTATACCCAAAACTTACCCATAATATTCGAACTTACGTACAAAATTGGGGTTTTATGGCACGCAGGTGTCAATAATGTATCTGCTTCGAATAAGCTATGACCGGAAATTAGTGTACATTTTAACATAACCCGATCTAGACGGTGGGCAATTCCCAGTTCATTGTGGTCAAATATTGAATCTGGTGGTTAATATATGTACCTATCATGGTCAATATTTGATTCTGGTGGTTAATATATGTACCTACCATGGGTATTTGAAATTTTTAAAAAATATTGGGAAATACGGATATGGCAGGTATCTAAATATTTTGCATGACCTTGCTCACTTTAAGGTGTGGATGACTGTAGATTGAACTGACATCAACCATGTGTGCCGACATTGTTATTATTATGGGACACAGACCCTAAAACAGATGCGCACACGTACAAGTATTCATATACTCATATTCATACTTACACACTCGAATTGGTTCTCGTTAGAGCACTCAGATGAATGTGACCATCTGTGTGCGTACCCCTAATATTTTTGAATGTAATGTGTTGTTTGGGTTGTTTTATTTTGCTTGGACAGCGCAGCCAGTTGATTCTGGGCAAACGGAAGACGTAAAGAGATATGTGGAGAAACATGCATGGCGTCATATCTTCGTTCTCGCACTTCCGAAGCAGCCTCCTACTCCTCACACAATTTTTATACTCTGAATCCATAAAATGAAGAAGGTATAGTGGATTGGTGCAAATGTATGTATATAACAAAAAGAAGAATATTTGACTCCCCAGAATTTAATTGTCTTGATAACGATCAAGAGCCGAGTCGATCCCAGAAAATATAAGTGCTATAATCTTCAGAGCATACACCATAAGTAGTTCAAATTTGTTTTACATTATAAACACATGTTCCGCTTCCAAAATACACATGTACTCGATAACAATAAAATCCTACATTTTATAAAATTTAAACATATTATAAATCAAGGACGAAATAATACAAATCTGTAAATTCACGGAGATAATAAAGATTGAAGTTAAGAAATCATTCATTGTCGAATAGTGCAGACATGACCGTACGCGTATGGTTAAGGGTTTAAGGTATTTCCTAGTCAAGTTTTTCCGTTTTTTTCTACCCTTAAACCATGAAATGGGTAAAAGGGGTATAATGGTTTTGTGCAAAAGTATGTAACAGGCAGAAGGAAGCTTCTCCGACCCCATAAAGTATATGTATTCTTGATTAGCATAAACAGCCGTATTTGCCTGTCTGTCTGTCCGCCCGTCTGTCTGTCTGTATGTATGAACGCGTCGATCTCAGAAACTACAAAAGTTAGAGACCCCAGATTGTGGATATGAGCACTCCCAATCCATAGGCATAGCAAGTTTGTTTCAAATTTTCGATAACTTTTCCAGTTTACGATATACAAAAAATCTTGAAAATCGAAAACTTGAAAATGGGGATTGAAACTATTTACAAAATAATTAACATCTGTGAAATTTTGATTAAAATCGGTCAAGAAACACCGGAGATATGAAACCATCAAGAAGAAGTACACAGCTATGTGTGTATGTCTGTCAGCCCGACCGACCGTCTGTCCGTCTGTTTGGAAGAAGGCTCTAGTCGAGTAAGCTCGACTAGAAGATACCCTTAACCATTGACCATACAGACGGTCAGGCTAACAGACATACACACATGGCTGTGTACTTCTGTAATAATGCTTGATGGTTTCATATCTAAAAGTTTCACAGATGTTCATTATTTTGTTTATAGTTTCAATCCTCATATTAAATTTTTTGAAATTCAATATTTTCTTGTTATCGATTACATATAATATCGTAAACCTGAAAAGCTATCAAAAATTTGTAGTTCCTGAGATCGACGCGTTCATACATACGGACGGATTGACATGGCTAAATCGACTCGGCTGTTGATGTTGATCAAGAATATATATACTTTATGGGGTCGGAGAAGCTTCCTTCTGTCTGTTACATACTTTTGCACAAACAATTATACCCTTATTTTTACCTATTTCATGGGTTAAGGGTATAAAAATAAAACTCGCAACTAGCGTCGCAGTCAGCGTTTGCAGCAATAAGTCAACGTGAAACGAAAATAAAAGCAAGGTACAGTGTTTTAAGCTGCAATAGAAATGCCTACAAATTGTAAATAAGTCAGTTATCACCTTTTGGAGAAAAAAATTCACTGCAATTATGTTAAATCTTTTTAACCATTGTAAAACTTTCCTTCGCTTTGCCAAATGAGTATAAACTAGTAAATTATTGCGATTTTAAATGTTTTAATTTGCATTTTTTCTATGTTTGCACTAGAACCTTTAAATCATAGTGGTAACACACGAAAATAATAATAATAATAATCATAGTAAATAGAAAATAACAATAAGTCTCTGCATTCAAATTAAATTCGGTGTCATTCATTTTGAATTCGACATATTACATTTTTATACTCTTGTAAAGTCATTTATAATTTCGTCATGTAATTTGTAACGCATTAAAGTAAGTATATCCGACCCTATAAAGTGTATATATTCTAGATCTGCATAGCGAACTGCCGGTCAGTGCGCAAGCTATATTTGCATAAAATATATGCAAACTAGTCCCATAGCTTATGCTTAAACTGGTCAAGGTCTTCTTTTTGTTGCAGTTATATCATTTGCCAAAATCAGCGAGATAGGGCCACTACAATTAAAGAATAATTAATAAATAATCATATAATTAACTTTGAAGTAAATATACGTAAATGTATTTCAATCCCTAAAAACTTCTGCACACTGTTAATCGTTTGCGGACCAGTGTGCCCCAGAGACTTTGCGCTCAGTCGCTGCAAGCGTGCACGTCGCTGTCGCCAAATACACCGTTGTATTGCGCTATACGATACCATAGGCCCCTGATATTTAGTTACTACAAAAGTTTTGCCAAGTCAAGTTGCCGTCGTGAGTGCGAGTCAAAATTTTTGAGAGTGTGAGTGCGAGAGTAATGAATTGCTCCCAACATCAACAACAAAACTCGCTACGTAAAAAGTGACAACTATAACCAGTAATATACAGTTAAGAAGAGCACGTGAATTTGTCTTAGAAGATATTTTCGGAACTCATTGAGATCCACCCGCGACCCGCTACCAACGAAAAGTTACCAGTTACTGTTTGCAAGTACGCGTGTGTAAACTTAAGTATATCTATATGTATGTATGTACATGTTGGTATTGCACCAGTTAAAGGCGTAATGTCAACGTAAATAATACGCTCTTGCCACAAGCACAGTGTGAGTTATTACTTTTAATATGCCCCCTTTTTGTCAATTATTAAATTAATTAAATTAGATCGGAAAGATCAGAGTTGCGTTTTTTCTATACCCCAAACTCAATAAATAGGTAAAAGGAGTATACTGGTTCTGTAAAAATATTTGAGATTGCGTCGATCTCAAAAACTATAACAGCTTGACACTTCAGGTTTTGAATATAAGCTCACAGAAACCATAAGTAAAACAAGTATGTTTTAAATTACCGCTAACTTTTTTAGTTTTCGATATACAGGTCTTATCGATAACGCTAGAAACTTTAGAGAAAATAATTTGTATACCCTTAACCCATGAATTGGGTAAAAAATGGTATGATGGTTTTGTGCAAAAGAAGGAAGATTCTCCGTCCCCATATATATTCTTGATCAGCCGAGTATTTATATCCATGTCTGTCTGTCCGTCCGTACGTAGGAACACGTAGATCTCAGGAACTTCAAAAGCTATAGACTCAAGATTTTGAATATGAGCTCTCCCAATCCCTGGGAATAGCAAGTTTGTTTCGATAACTTTTCGGGTTTACGATATACACGTGTAATCTATAACAAAAAAGTTAAAATTGAGATTGAAACTATTAACAAAATAATGAACATCTGTGAAATTTTTATTAAAATCGGTTCAGAAACACCGGAAATATGAAGCCATCAAGCATTGGTACAGTAGTACACTTACATACATGTATGTAAGCCCGACCGTCTGATCAAGGGTTAAGGGTATCTTCTAGTCGAGTAAGCTCTTAATTGTTTTTTGTTCGTTTTGTTTGTGCTATTTTGCCAATGAACATTAACAAAGCATACTAGTACATGAAACTGTTAGACGTGCAAGTCCAAAAAGCCACTTTTCATTTATTTAATATTTAAATGGAGCGATAAGCTCTTTTAAGAATTATATAACATATCAATTGTTTTCATTTTAGGTTTGATTAGTATGTGGGTTTATTATACTCGCTCATGAAAAGATAATAAAAAAAATATTTACCTACATACAAATACCGATTATAACCATCCTAAACTCGACTACCCTTCACTCTTGACCATACAGACGAACAGACGGTTGAGCTGACGACATAAACATAGAATGTACGTGCACCACTGATGACTTCATATCTCCGGTGTTTCTAAACCGATTTTTTTGAAAATTTCACATATGTTCATTATTTTGTAAATAGGTTCAATCTACATTTTACATTTTTTGAAATTTTTAGGTTTTGTGTTGTTGATGACATGTGTATATCGTAAACTTAAAAAGTTATTGAAAATTTGAAACGAATTTGCCAAGCCTAGGAATAAGGAAAGCTCATATCCAAAATCTGGAGTCTCTAGCTATGGTAGTTTCTGAGATCGACGCGTTCATACATACGGACGGACGGGCGGACGGACAGACGGACATGGCTAAATCGACTCCGCTGTTGATGCTGATCGAGAATATATATACTTTATGGGGCCGGAGAAGCTTCCTTCTGCCTGTTACATACTTTGGCACAAAACCATTGTACCCCTTTTTACCCATTTTATGGGTGAGGGGTATACCAATTGTGTGCAATATGAATTTTTCTGTGTGCGTTTGTCTGGTTATAATAAGTTTTAAATTGTACTGTAAGGGGTTTTAAAAGCAGATTTTGGTCATAGTTCATATATTTTTAATGACCGGATGCTTAGGGCATGGAATTCAAATGACCAGTGGCGAATAAAATTCAGCTTTTAATATATTAATATGGAAACATTTTTTCTTTCTATTTAATTTTACCTGTCACAAACTACAACTTTCATACATTCAACCCTTTTTTTCCGGCACCTGCAATACAACAACAAGTCCACGGTTTCCCAAAAAGTGCTATGACAAATAAACACCAACACAAATCAAAAAAGTAACATGGCTTCAGTCAAGTAAGCTCGACTAGAAGTCACCCTTATTCCTTGACCATACAGACGGACAGACGGTTGGGCTGACAGACATACACATACTGTATCAATGCTTGATGGTCTCATATCTCCGGTGTTTCTTAACCGATTTAAATAAAAATTTCACTGATTTTAATTATTTTATTAATACTTTCAACCCTTATTTTTTTCACTTTTTTTTGTTATCGATTACATGTTTATATCGTAAATCCGAACAGTTATCGAACATTTTAAACAAACTTGCGATGCCTAGGAATTGGGAGAGCTCATATTCAAAATCTGGAGTCTCTACATTTTGTAGTTTCTGAGATCGACGCGTTCATACGAATTAAAAAAAATGAAAATGAGGATTGAAACTATAAGCAAAATAATGAAATTCTGTGAAATTTGTATTAAGAAATACCGAAGATATGAAACCATAAAGCATTGGTACAGAAGTACACAGTCATATGTGTATGTTTGTTAGCCCGACCGTCTGTCCATCAGTATGGTCAAGGGTTAGAGGTATCTTCTAGTCGAGCTTACTCGACTAGAGTCTTCTTACTTGTTTTTTTTTGCATGCCTGATAAGTGAATATTTCGGTTTCCTAGTACTTTATACCAATTGTTAATTTTTGTTTTCCGATGAGAGTGCTGTAGAGTCTCTATTACAAATGATTTGTCTGATATATTTTTGTAATCAGGGTCTGTAACGCATTGTCTGATGTTTGCCCTAGTAGTGGTTATGCGCCTGCTTAATGAGCATTAATTAAATTTTACCGATCTGAGCGGTTTTTGAGTTGGCGGTTCCATTTTCAGCTGATGGGTGGAAAATATTGAAAGCTGTTCATCGGTTGGTAAAATGTTAAAACCATATATTTGCTTGTACTATATGCTTGGAAACACATCTGTTCCTACCTTTCTTGTCATCCTTTCACATCGAAGAATGTATACTTTTAAAAACTTATCTTAACATAAGTTCAGATATATACCTTTTTTTTAAATTCTGTCCTTAAATGTGGCTATTTCGTGAAAAATATTTGATAAGAAGAGTTGAGATTATTCATATATTCAATTTCAACAAGTAAAAAACTCTAGTCGGGAAAGCCCGACTAGAAGATACCCTTAACCCAGTTTGAATAAAAATATGAATCAATATATTTTAAATCAAGATATAAAAAAATTTTTGGTTAGTATCTATAAATTTATTGTCTTTAATATTTTTTTTAGCTAATAGTATATTGTGATTAATATTAATTGTAAACAGAAATTTATATTTAATTTATTTACATTTATATTAAATAACAGAAGTTTACTTTTAGTTTACTAACATATAATATATAATCTAAGTAAATATGTACAAAGTTAATTTTCACAATTATCAACGCTCACAGAAATCCCGTTGTGGTAACTATAAACTGTCTCAAAAGTCCTAGCGCTTATTTTCTCCCGCAAAATATTTGAAAAGGCCCAATCAATGTGAGAGTCACAATTGGTAGTGGACGTTTTCAAATCTAGCAAACACCTAAATCCTTTGCTGAAAAGTTCATTGTAAATAGGACCACATTTATCGAATTTACCTAAACATAAATTAAAATCACCTAATATTATACAATTATTACCTAACAACGAATACTGCTGAAATATATCCTCAAATTTAGTTTTAAATGTTGACAGTGGATAGGATGGGCTTTTATAAACAATAAGGAAACTTATAGACTTAAGCTGGAAAATACAATACTCAAAAACGACTGATCCAGGTTTTTTTCTATTGCTAAAACAATGTGAAACGTTGTTAATAAGTTCATTTCTAACGTAAACAACGATTTCCCTCTTAGGTCGCACTGCATGAGGTACTACCTCACAGTCCAGACGAACAAGAATAGTAAACCCTGGAATATCGATATTTTCATTAATATACTATGAAGATTCAACAAAACATTAGCTTATCTGCTCGAACATCATTAATGTGGCAATGAAGGCTTTCCGTATTATGAAAGAAAATGTCTAAGGCGGAACTGTTAATTAAATGATCGAAATGTGTTCGAAGAATTTTTTCTGTATGCAGTAGTTGCAGCTGATTTTGAACCTTATCGTCATATTTGGGAGGTCTGGGAGGTGCAAATTCACCAATAATAAATAAACCTGTTGCTGATGTTGCTCTACTACAAGCTACGTATATTGCAGCACGCTGCATTTGAGAGCAAGTGTGAACCACCACTTTTCTATACGTAGCTCCCTGACTTTTGTGTATAGTTATTCCTTCTGCGGGTACAACTGGGAACTGCCTACGGTCAATAGTAACTTGCTCGTTTCTTTTAAATTGAAAACTCTTAACTATTTTATGAATCGGGGTCCAAGAAGGTTCTGTGCGATGTGCGCATTGTGAGCGAGCAAGTACTCCTACACTTTCCTCTAAAAATTAAATCCATAAAATACTTGGAGTAGGAAGATTAATGGATTCCTCGAAATCTATTTGCATTAAAATGCCTGTTGCCCCGTTAACTAATCCATCTCCAGTATCTACATTGACCGTAATCATATATTTGGCAGTGGTTTTTAACAGAAGTGACGTACACAGCCCCTGTGTTTCCGAGGATTTAAAGTTACGGACGGCTTCTAAAATTCTATCCCTATTTGCAGAACTTAAGTGAGTGGCTTTAATGTAGTCATTAGCGGTAGAAATAAATTGATCAGTCGGAATTGAATTTAATTTTGAAATATTATATAAATCTGTTGCCGCATTTGTACTAAAAAGATGAATTGCATCATCGGGCACGTCCGATGGCTGACAAATGCTGGAACGGATTAAATTAATATCCTCGGCTGTCATGAGACCCGAAGCCATATTGTTTAAAGCAGAAGCAAAAAGTTTATCCTCCCTTTGTCACATAATTTCTGTAAGCTCAAAATACCTAAAAAGGTCCCACAGAGCTGAACCAAATATTGCACTGTAGGGATCATTTGCATTGGATTCAAAGATCCAACGATCTTCTACTGGTGATAGCTGTCGAAGATCACCGAAAACTACTACAGAAATACCTCCAAATGGAGAAGAATTTTTGAAAATTTGTTTGAGACGGGAATCCAATTGAGCAAACATTTTGGAACCGACCATAGATATTTCATCTATAATAATAAGTTTAGGGCTAATCAACCTTGAATGCAAAGTATTCACTAAGTCATGGCTAAGAGCCCTCAAATCTGAACCAGATTGGTTAACTGGTAAAAAAAACATGGAATGCAGTGTTGAGCCACTGATTCCGAAAGCTGCTTTGTCTGTGGGTGCACACAAAAGTATTTTAACAGAATTTGGATCTGTTCCAGGCTTCTTATTGTAAAAACGGACAAGGACTGATAAATTGCTAGTATAAGTGGGCTCTTTCCGCAGCACTACCTTCAACAAATTCGTGGTACACAGATTTGTTGTTGGAATTGTGCAAAACGTGTGTTAAATATTGCTTCTGCTTTAAATTAAGGGACCTGACAATATCAGCTAAGCTCTCAGCTGAAATTAAAGCTGGTAGCTTAACCAATCGGACATTATTATCATTTAAATTTTCCTCTGCATTAACACCATCAACATTTAAAACATTTATTTGAGGATTTATTTCAGGTAATCCCAATACTCTAAAATTTTGATCTAAGATATTGTCCTGGTTATCTACAACATTCTCATCATCTTCCCGCACAGCACTACTAAGACCGTCGTCAAGTTCGTCATCGTCCAAACTAATATATTTTCTACGATTATTTTCTACCAAATCCCTATTTTCACTACAATAAATTTCACAATCCATATTAACTAGTTCGGATATTTCATCCTTCCACGGAACATATAGCATAACCAGCTCACGGAAATAATTACTCCTATCAGTATGTATATTAAGTCTCCTATAACGAATTATGCAGGGACTGAGCCTTTTTCTAATGAAACCACTACGGTCGCGGAGAGCGTAAGCTAATGCTCCAGAAGAGCGGGGTGTTTCTATATCATCTTCATCAATATATTGGCGAATACCACATTGCTTTTTGCTATAACTATAAATAGCAGCAAAATCAGCCAGGCATACATTTTCTAAAGCGATGGGGCGCTGGACATAGTGATCTATAAGTCCTAACTCAAATATATCAGTAGAGTCAACGGGTAAATGTTGTATTTTGGCCCTAGACTTGAGAATTCTAACCCGTTGCTCTGGCATCTAAGTATTAATATATACTTCAGCATTACTGCTTTCGGACAGACGCATTCCTAAACAGCAGTAAACGGCTTCTTGGGCGGATATTTCCGTACCCGAAATGAATTTATGTCCTATATGTTGTAACTTTTGCTTAATAGTTACATTGCCCCTACTAACCTCACTAACTGCATCACGCATTAATTTAGAAATACCTCTCTGAGACTTGTTAATATAATTAACGACGTAACTGCAGCAAGCATAGGGATCTATAATGAATTGAATATCAATGTTGGCTTGCTGCAACTGAAGAAGATGAGGATTGTAGGCATTAAGCCTAACAGCCGCAAGCGTTCACTTTAAAAATATTTTGGGCTTCTTAATACTCTACCTAAGTGCTATGTGCTATGACTACCGAAAACACCGCCCTCCTTCTTCATTAGTTTTAAAAGTTGCCTATATCTAAAATCAAAATACCTAGCACAGGTTACGGGGTCAGCTCTAATAAGACGGGCCTTCTCATTAAAATTCAAATTGGAGGCCAATTCCTCAGAAATTTCTATCTTGTCAACGTTTTTTGACAGTAAAACTAAAAGCTCAGTCCACCTAGTCTCAGCTGCTGAAAATGTAATAAAAAATGTCGGAAGACCAAACTGCCTAATCATAGCCATAACTTTTTTTTTTCTGATTCCAAGTGAGCGGGCGACGTACGAATCGCTTTCAAAACTCTATAGCCATCATCGTGGCGAATTACATTTTCTATATTTTCCTCATTGAGGGCGTTTGCTGCGGAAATACCGTGAGTGGCGCTGTGCTTACGTAAGCAAATAGATGTATTGTTCCTAATATTAATAATTTCCAACTTTTTATAGTTAAGAAATAATTTATCTGTTCTACAACCTCTCCTATCGAAATTCCTAAGCTCGGACCTAACAATGGTTGTAAAACTTTCTGTGCATTTTCTTTTAATGCCAGCGAATATTGTTGGGAAGGCCAGTTCCTTGGAGTCGCAATCTGCAATCATATCCAAAGGACGCTGGCCTTCTCCAGGTGCCATTACAATTCTCTGCACCGCTATATTTTCAGAAGGGACGTTTTCTAACAATGTTTCCTGACCACCGGAATTTATACACTCATCTTCTACAATGTTTGGTTCGTTTGCGGAGGCTTGAGCAGACCTTTCCACTAGTTCTGAAACTAATTGCCTATCTTCTGCTGATGCAACAAAGGGAACTGTTTAACTGTTTCTGAAGAAAAGGAAGACAACCATGATTCATTGATAACAATCTGGTGTTTCCTATAAAGCTCTGTGTTGATTAAATATTTGATTACATCAGCAATTTTTAGAGGCCTAATGGATTCGGCCATGAAATCATGGCTATATTCCATCCTACGCTTGAGGTGTATCTGAGCAACCTCGGCTTCACTAAACGCCCTTGGAAGTGACGTTACAACATTGGCTACAGGTATTGGGACATTAACTACTGCCCCCTAATAGCGTTCTGACGGCCATATCCTAAACTCTTTATAATCATAAATGGAAGGCGTAGGGAAATTATCCGTTCCTCTAGAGGCGTTACGCATTTTAAACATTCTGGAATGTCGGGGAAATCTAGGCCATTTGTTATTGAAGCTTTTGGCTTCTTGCCCAACCTAATGCTCCTGCTGCATGTCTTGCAAAAACTATATCTATTGTTGCAGGAGGGAAAAAGTGTAGAAAGACCTAAAATATCCCTACTGTCTGCTTCACTACATTTGCTTTCTACAATTTCCCGAGAAATTTTGTCCACTTGATGTGGAAACCACAAACCTTTGCAACAAATGCAAACCTGATCGGGGCCCTGTTTTACAATTCTATTGAATGCGATAATTAAGGCATCTAAATTTGTGCCTATCGCCTGACGATCCCTATCCTCTGGAAAGTTATTCCTACGTTGCTCTAATCTATTTTCGGGATTATTTCTATACTGGCTAACTCTTTGGGACAGTCTTCTATTGCCATCAATAGTCGACTCCCGTGCTGAAACTCGAGCTCTTCGCCTAGCTCAATAATTCTTCGGACGGGATTGTACCTAACCTGAGCCCTTTGACCCCTATCTAGTCTTTGTTCGTTAGCCCTGTATATAGGGTCTTGTCGGCGCCTCGATCGACGCAAAGTGTCACCTAATTGTTCCTCTGCCCTGTAAATAGGGTCTTGTCGGCGAGTAGCGTGGGCTAAGGTGTTAATCGTCTGTTCGTCAGCCCTATAAGAAGGGTCTTGTCGGCGCCTCGATCGACGCAAAGTATTGGACACTTGCTCCACTTGCCTATTTAACGAGTTGGCTCGTCGAGTAGCGTGGTCTAAGGTGTTAATCGTCTGTTCGTCAGCCCTATAAGAAGGGTCTTGTCGGCGCCTCGATCGACGCAAAGTGTCACCTAATTGTTCGTCTGCCCTGTAAATAGGGTCTTGTCGGCGAGCCGATCGTCGCAAAGTATTGGACACTTGCTCCACTTGCCTATTTAACGAGTTGGCTCGTCGAGTAGCGTGGTCTAAAGGGTTAATCGTCTGTTCGTCAGCCCCATAAGAAGGGTCTTGTCGGCGCCTCGATCGACGCAAAGTATCACCTAATTGTTCTTCTTGCCTAACTATATTATTATTTCTATTTAAACGCTGTCGTTCCCTATTTATAATCCTCTCTGATCGCCTAAATTCTTCATTATCCCTGCGCTCCCTTTGGGAGAGTGCATTAATTTCTCTTTCCTGCTCTACATAACCGGGGTTGGACCTATTTAATTGATTCCTATCCCTATTTCTACGAGACCTACTAGCTGCTGATAGTCTATTTACCCTAGGCATATTAAGTCAGTTAATTAGTGTATATTAAGTATGAGGAGGAAAAATAATAATAATAATAATGGTATCTTAGGAAAAAATAATAATAAACTATATAAAGCTGTAAAAAATAGAAATGGTATTTTTATCTGAAACAAATAATAAATTGAATTGTAAAAAAGTCTTGAATAGGAAAAAAATCAAAAATGACTTGCGATTTTCAAAATCCTTGATGACGAAGTAATTAACACGCACAACTACTATCTAACAATTACGTAAAGAACACACACTAAAATTTCTTGACACGATCACAGAAACACAGTAAATTTTCTTTACACAACCGATCGACTTAGAAGTTTGTAGTTAACTGAATTAACGTCTGCTGTAATGACACCAGGAAGGCTGCAAGTTTGCCTTTACCTTTTTAACCATAAGGTCAAGTGTTGACTTTTCATTAATGCTTTCCCTGAAAAAACCCTACCAGTACCAAAATTCCCCGTTCTTGGCTAATTTTTGCAGGTAGTATTATATATACGTTACGAAATGCAATAGCTGCTGCAAGTGTTTTTTAACTCAGGTACTAAGGGGCTATCGAAAAATCCTAGGCAGCACTAGTTTACATTCAAGACCCATTATGACCATAGCAGGTACTTAAGGGTCATATAAGCATGCTATAGTTTGAACCGCAATAAAATCTAAGAAACCCATCCTCAAGATACGGGAAGTGACAAAAATCATTTTCAATATGTTAATATACCTGAAAGAAATATTTAAGTTTTTTGCACGCCTATTCTGCTGCATGTATCAGATACCCAAGCCTGCATGTGTAAGGTGGTGCCTGCTGCTGTTTTCATTGATCAGTTCAAATATTCAAATTGGTATAACTTCGGTGTTTCTTAACCGATTTTAATGAAATTTTTACAGAAGTTAATTATTTTGTTTATAGTTTCAATCTTTTGAAATTCAAGAGTTTATTGTTATCGATTACATGTGTATATCGGAAACGAAAATAGCTATCGATAATTTGAGACAAACTTGTTCTGAAGTCTTACAGTCTCTGAGATCGACGCGTTCATACATACAGACGGACGGACAGACGGACGGACAGACAGACGGACATGGCTAAATCGACTCGGCTGTTGATGCTGATCAAGAATATATATACTTAATGGGGTCGGAGAAGCTTCCTTCTGCCTGTTACATACATTTGCACAAAAACATTATACCCTTTTTTTTTACCCATTTCATGGGTTAAGGGTATAAAAATAAATATACAATTAGCCCAAAAAAATTATTAGGTTTAAAACATAATACTTTTTGAAAACTCTTAAGACCAATATTTAAATCTAGTAAAAAAATATATAATGATACCTTTGGTAGCACAGTATAATTAAAATTAAAGGCAACTGTTTTTATGAAGTTTTTAAACTAAATACACATTTTTTAAATTTATTTTGATTCACCATTTTTCACTCTCATCATATATCATGTATTGAAATAGGCAAGCTTTCTATTGGTGAATGCGCTTGATTAGATGTAGTAGTAGTAAGAAATCGAATGCAGAGAGAAAGAGAGCAACAAAGAGTGACTTGCTGAATGAGAATTTGGAAAGAAGCAGGCATAAACAACAAAAATAAGCAGTTAACAACTTTGGCAAACTTATTGCGCAACTTTAGTTTTCTTTTGTTATTTTTATAACCTCAACCGCTGGAATGGGTAAAAAAAGGTATAATGGTTTTGTGCAAAAGTATGTAAAAGGCAGAAGAAAGCTTATATATTATTTATCAGCATCAAAAGCCGAGTCGATGTTCGGCATACGAAGTTTGTTTAAAATGTTCGATAACTTTTCAGGTTTACGATATACAAATGGAATCGATAACAAAAAATCTTGAATTTAAAAAATTTGAAAATGTGGATTGAAAATATTACAAAAATAATTAACATATGTGAAATTTTGATTAAAATCAATCTATAAACGCCGGAGATATGAAACCATCAAGTATTGGTAAACCAGTATTACACGTATGTGTACGTCTTTCAGCTAGACTGTTTGTCCGTCTGTATGGTCAAGGGCTAACGGTATCTTCTAGTCGCGCTTACTCGACTAGAGCCTTCTTACTTGTTATTATTATGGCCGGCATTCTGTAGTATATCTGCTGGGTTGTCAGGTGACAAACGATTGTTGAGGTCGTTTGTGGTCGCTGCCGACGAGTTGTGTAAAGCTTCCGAAGCTTCCCAGTTGCCAATAGAATTTCGACTTTGACGTTGTGCCATCGCGAGCGTGTTCCGAACGAAATAAAACACAAAATTTTTATATTATAATCTAAACAATAATATAAATAAAAGCAATTACACTGCGCTTTACAATACCCCTAAGTGTTAGTATAGGAAATGAATGTTGTGTATAGCAGTGTTTATTTTGTTGAGTGTGTTTAGCTAGTTATAACTGTAAAAACTTATTTTTTTTTTACGAAAAGAGCCAAAGTTTCGGCCTAAATATGTGTCTGCTTATTATTTAGAGTGCGAAAGGCAAAGATGGTTCATATGGGGGGTAACCTGTTCATGGTTCGTACGTTTTCTCTTTTTCTCTGTTTTCGATTATCTTTTTTTTTTGTCGACTGCTAGATAAGACAAGCCAAGTGGCCATTGTTAAATTAGGACATAATTTTACTTGACAATATCAACTTGGTCACACAGTGCACCTAAAAAAGCACATTACAATTCACAGGCACAGTCGATGACCGACATCGGCCTCTTACAATGTCCAATTGGGCGCTCTTCTATACTATAATGTTTTTATTTTGTGACTCTGAGATTTGAATACAGGTCGTCTCAATGATTTAGTACGCTGACGCACGCATTGCATAGAAGAACGTGGCAAAACACCAAACAAAGGCAGACAGTCAGACAGTTGGAACAGAGTGAACTGCATAAAAATATCTTTCATATAAACCGAATATTTTGCACTTTGAACTATTCTTCATTTGATATTTTCTGCCTTGCGTTGGCAGCGCTGCTGACACTTTCGTGACGTCAGCATCGGCGTCAACGTCCCTGTTGGTGGGTGTGCGAGAGCAATAAAAAAATTTACTTAATTTTCTGTTTGTATTTGAACTGCCCAAAAGTGTATTTGTGTGTAAAAGCCAAAAGAGCTTTAGAGCTTTACGCATACGTAAATAGAAAACAAGTAAGAAGGCTCTAGTCGAGTACGCTCGACTAGAAGATACCCTTAACCCTTGATCATACAGACGGATAAACGGTCGGGCGGACAGACATACTCATATGTACATGTACTACTGAACCAATGCTTGATGGCTTCATATCTCCGGTGTTTCTTAACCGATTTTAATGAAATTTTTACAGAAGTTCATTATTTTTCTAATAGTTTCAATCCTCATTTTCAGTTTTTTGAAATTCTTTTTGTTATCGATTACATGTGTATATCGTAAACCTGAAAAGTTATCGAAAATTTGAAACAAACTTGTCATGCCTAGGGATTAGGAGAGTTTATATCCAAAATCTGGAGTCTCTAGCTTTTGTAGTTTCTGAGATCGACGCGTTCATACATACAGACGGACAGACGGACGGACGGACAGACGGACGGACAGACGGACGGACAGACAGACGGACATGGCGAAATCGGCTCGGCTGTTGATGCTGATCAAGAATATATATACTTTATGGGGTCGGAGAAGCTTCCTACTGCCTGTTACATACATTTGCACAAAAACATTATACCCTTTTTTTACCCATTTCATGGGTTAAGGGTATAAAAAACAATAGCAATAACAAATGCAGTAACAAAAGTGTAGGCAAAAGAAGACGCAGCAAAAACCACATTAAACAGCAGCAACATCAGCCAAACAACAAAAGGTTTCGTTAAAATCTATACTAATTACCTACAAAGCTAAACAGCAGCTGATACAAACATAACAATACCAAAAACACAAATCAACCCATATTGAAATAAAAATTGCTCTGAAATATTCATAATTCAATTTAATTTTTAGTTTGCAGTTAAAAAACAAAAACAGATCAAGATGACAAAATATTTGAGCTAAAGTTAAAATTAAAATTTCTAAAAATTAAGGATTAATATATATATATTTGCACATGCTGGCTTTTCTTAGTTTCATGGAAAAGATCTACAAGTTTCTTTTTTATTATCAGCAACTACAGAACTAAAAGATAATTGCAAACAGTTAATTAAACTCAAATCTATATGTATATCTGTTTTTGATGTTATCGATATTGCATAATAATTATACTTAAATTACAATATACACATAAAGAAAGGAAATGATAGTACTTAAAACAATTCATTTAATAACCAGTAAATAAAAGTACTTAAAACATTAACTTTAATAACAACATAAATTAAACAAGCAAAAAAAAAAAAAAGTAAGAAGGCTCTAGTCGAGTAAGCTCGACTAGAAGATACCCTTAACCCTTGACCATACAGACGGACAGACGGTCGAGCTGACAGACATAGACATATAGCTGTGTACTTCTGTACCAATGCTTGATGGTTTCATATGTCCGGTGTTTCTTAACCGATTTTAAATTAATTAATTTTACAGGTGATCATTATTTTGCTTATAGTTTCAATCCTCATTTTAAAATTTTTGAAATTTTAGATTTTTTTGTTATCGATTACCTGTGTATATCGTAAACCGGAAAAGTTATCAAAAATTTGAAACAAACTTGCTATGCCTAGGGATTAGGAGAGCTCATATCCAATATTTGGAGTCTCTAGCTTTTGTAGTTCCTGAGATCGACGCCTTCATACATACAGACATACATACAGACGGACGGACATGGCTAAATCGATTCGGCTGTTGATGCTAATCAAGAATATATATACTTTATGGGGTCGGAGAAGCTTTCTTCTGCCTGTTACATACTTTTTCACAAAACCATTAAACCCTTTTTTACCCATTTCATGGGTTAAGGGTATAAATACTGCATAAAATGACCGTAAATAATTGTTATAGAGGAGGAAGATAGGAAGGTGTTTCATGGTCCTTTTGTCGGTTTCTAACTGTCCAGGATAGAGAATTTACCGTTTAAAAGGGGTTTGATCCAATCAAATTTTTTTTCTGTATTCTGACATCATAAACTGCGAATAGATTTTTGTCACGCGGATTCCTTTCCATTTCGGTTGCATAATCTGCAACGCGGTACTGGTGTCATTTCCATAAACATTTCACCCCGATAACAGTTAAGTTGCATCACGTAAACAATTTACACTTGTTCGTTTGTTTCGTTTCTCCCACGGACCGCTGATCTATTTCCGCCCCATGACGAAGACCGAAGAAAGCGAAAAAGAACACGGAGAGGGAGACGTGTTTAAAGTCAAAGAAAATCAAAAAAATGTAAATAAATAAATGTAAAACCGCATGGCAGAGTAAAAAAGGTATATACATATATAAATGTATATGATACATAAATACAGTTATCCATAGCCTATTTCATGCAGTGTCAAGACAAGACAAGAAATATTGCGTTGATTTAATATTTACCTTAAATCTGAAATTATAGTCTTAAAAAAGAAAAACATTTGGCATATAAAAACTTAAATAAGGATGTTAATACTTAGTATATCCTGTCACCTTAACAACTTCTCTTAACCTTTTGTTCATGAAAGATACCAGTCTTCGGGTTTCTGGGCCAATTTTGCTTCACTTATCCACCAGAGCAGTTATGTTTTTAATTCATTTTAATTTTTAATAGTAATTAAATCTTTAGACTGCAAAAGTACTGTCATCCAGGACTCCAAATTTATGTCCAAGTGAATTTTGGATAATGTCATTGTAGTGCCTTTTTTCATTGTGCTGCGACGCATTAATTTAAAATATATTTGAAATAAACTGTTACCTAAAATTAGGAAACTTTATTACATAACCCAACTTAACAAGTGGGGATAAAATCAAAAAGCCTTATTTGTACATCAGTCATTGATATTTTCAAATAATAATGTTTCTGGCAGCCATTTTAAACGTTGGTCGACACTGCATTAAAGACTGCGAGCCACTGTATGTGCACATTTTTTTACAGCTGAGAATCTAATAATCGTACCACAAAGTTCTTTGCTTTTTTATTAGGCTATTTTACAATTGAGAATCTAAAAATTTTACCAAAAGGTACTTTGTTGTTTTTATAAAGAAAGAAAGCTTTTACTTTTTCACATGGTTTTACCACCACTCTCAAGAAACATTAGTACAAAAAAACGTTTTAATTACAGTGTAAAACTCCTTTCTACAGTGTGACGAAATTCTAAGCTTTATACAAAAATTTTCGCTTAAAACTAATTCCAAAACTTGAAGTTTGTTTAAAAGCCACTTGGAAAAAATAGCTTGTAGGTTATATTTTTAATTACATAGCTGTTCATGCATAATCTGCACAAAAAAGCCGGCCAAAAAAGCTTTGCCAGTCAAAAAAAAAAAATGTTTTAATTTCAACTCGAACAAACTATTCAAGTGTACACACACCAAAAATTGTGCGCTCTCTGTTTGCCCAATTACAGTCAAGTATGTGTGTGTGTGTGTTTTTTGTACGGATATGTATGGATATGTTTTACTTATAGCATATTTCATATATTTTTTGTAAGTAATTTCCCTCAAATTTTGTTTTGTTTTTTGTATTTATACCCTTAGCCCATGAAATGCGTACAATAAGGGTATAATGGTTTTGTGCAAAAGTATGTAATAGGCAGATGAAAGCTTCTCCGACCCCATAAAGTATATATATTCTTGATCAGCATCAACAGCCGAGTCGATTTAGCCATGTCCGTCTGTCTGTCCGTCCGTCCGTCTGTCCGCGTCGATCTCAGGAATTACAAAAGCTAGAAACTCCTAACCCCTAAACTTAAAAACACCGGAGATATGAAACCATCAAGCATTAATACAGAAGTACACAGCCATATATGTATGTCTGTTAGCCCGACAGTCTGTCCGTCTGTATGGTCAAGGGTTAAGGGTATCTTCTGGTCGAGCTTACTCGACAAGAGCCTTCTTACTTATTATACTAGTATCAGATCAAATGGCAGTCCGTTGCGTCTGACTGGAACTTTATCGCTTGTGTGTTGTTATGTTTATGCAACACACATGTGTAATTTGCGCGTGTACTTGGACTTGTTTTTGGCTTTTTGCTGTTTATTTACATTTCCGTGAGACATATTTTAATATATACTACACATTAGGCATTGTTGTTTGCTTTTCACTTAACATATACGCTAACGTCAAGCACCATCTCTAGCCCCCCATTTGCTCCATTTGTACTCAAGCAAATACTCCTACTGTTTGTAAAATGAAAAATTGAATTGAAAATGTTTCTCTCTACAGAGACAGCGATTCATGTATTTTTAAAATGATCATCAGACGAGCCTCATTATGTATTTGTTGCTGTGTTAATTTTTTTTTTTCGTGCTTGTTGTTTGGTTTGCCCGACTTTTACGTGCCGCTGTGCAACAGATTTTGTGTGGCACGCGTGGCAGCTAGCCCATTCCTGGATCGTAAGTCGCCGCCAACAGAACGCAAATAAAAAACACGAGCGCCCACAATCTTGAGTTAGAATAGTAAAAGTGAAAAACGTAAAACGTAATATTCAAAAATGTTTTATATATTTTCAAATATAGTATATATGTGTATATAAATATATGTATATAAATATACATTAAAATGTTTGTGCAGCGCCGGACGCGTGTCAAAAGTTTTGCCGTCCGGTTGATCTGTCGCAGTCCACGTCGGCGTTAACGTTAGCGCTGCTTAAAATACCGGCTCGGCGTTGTTTTGATTGATCGGCAGATTGTGGCGAATGGTTTAGTTTTTTCAGTTTTAGTTGTGTTTCTGCCAACGAGTCGAGCAACAATAGGGAGAATAATCCCCACGACAACGACTTTGACAAAAAACGAGCATCAATAAAAGAAAAAAAGGAAATAAACACCCACAGAAAAGGCACATTTTAGATATAGCTGAGTGAAAGCAGTGACAGCGGCGTATGCGTAATTGCCAGACAAATTGCAATAAGAAAACGAACATAAAGTCCAAACATCCTAACTCTTTTTCTCTTTATTTGGGGTAAACGAATAGTTGCAGATCTAAGAGCCACGTCGACTATGCCAAATAATCGTAATCGCAATCGTAATCGTAATAAGCGGAATAAGAATCAGAACCAAATACAAACAACGACAACAGCAGAGGAGCACAAGAAACAGGATGAGGCAGCGACTTCGCCATTATCACATCCTCAAAATCAAATTAATGCAAAATCTGGCAGGATTTCAAATGAGGCGAAAACCAGCATAGCCAGCTGCAACAGCAGTAACAAGATTCACAATAACGATTCAAAAGATCAATTGAAAGTTCAACTCAAGGAGGATATACATCTTATCGAGCAGTCTGAAGATCAGCTAAAGGAGAAGCTAGTAGATAAGTTTGTGGACCAGCTGATCGAGCAAGCAGCAGACCAAGTTGATCAGTTCAACGAGCATTCAAGAGAAAAACAGGTAGAAGCGGAAGATGAGCTAAAGCAGCATTTTTCAGATTATTTCAATGATCAGCTAATTAATGCAAAAGAAGAGCGAAGGGGTCATGAAAAACAAACAAATGCTTGTCTTGAAAATCTGTGTGAAGATAATAAAAACGATTTTCAAAAAAATCAGATAAAGCAACTAGAACAATTGAATCAATCTAAAGATCAGTTAAAGCAGCAACCCGTTGTTCGCTTAGTGCCTGTGAATGTGGAAAGGTTAGAGAGCAGTTTAGTCGAAGCTATCGAAACAATGGGCGCAAAAAGCAGCAAACACCAACCACAACAACCACAACAACAACAACAGCAGGAGCAACAGGGACATGTGCAATATCAGCAGACAAACCTTCAAGCCAAAGTCATTGTGCATCGAATAGTGTTGGAGGATGAGGAAGAAAACGAACAGCAACATCAGCAATATCAGCATCTACATGATAGAAATGAGGAACAGTTGCCAGCAACAGATGTGAAACACTCAAGCACTGAGAAGCTACATATTACAAATGAGAAAAAGTTGTCAGGAACAGCTGAAAAGCCGTTAAAGGCACAGGAGCAATATAGTGATGCACGGCAACAACAAGAGCCGCTGCAACACGGCACCAAAATCATCATACATCAGATATACGTCGAAACCAATACAAAGGAAGACTCTCGCAAAGGTAAGCCCACAATTCAGGAGATTGCCAGCACAGCAGAAACGACGACATCAGCAACCATACAAAACACTAGCAAAGGCAATACAAGCCGAACACTGTTACCACCGCCACGGTATTTTGTGGAATCACCCTCACTTAACCACAACAATCAAAGCCGCTCTCAATTTGGCAAATTCGTACGCGATGTGCAAATTAAGGAGTTTGAACTGAACAGCGATTCCAGCTCCGATGAGTTTAATTGCACTGGATCTTTACAGTCGCCTTTGGTGTTTGAGGCAGACTCGGAAACAGAGGCAAGCACTCCAACAGCTTTAATAGATTCACCCATATCTGTGATAGCGTCTACGCCGGATTGGCCGTCCAGCAGTCGGACGGAGCAACAGGATCTGTTGCGTCAGATGCGCGCTCAGAAACGCAACGCACTTGAATCACACTTTTTGCCGCAATTGCTCAGTCCGCGCTATTTGGACAGCATTCTGGAGGAGCATAGTGAGACGGGCGATCTATCGCTTAGCCTAAGTCACAGCTTCTCCGGCAATAATGATTCGGCGAAGACGTGTCCTGCTGTCCCTCACAAGGCAAACGAAACAATTTCGTCCAGCCAACTCGGTTTCAGCCGATGGCAGTCGAAGATTCGCGAACAACCTATTGCTCTTATGCTGGAAACAAAACTGCTAGATCAGTTCAGCGATCTAGAGAGTTGTACCAGACTAAAAAGCGCCCTGTCACCCGAGTCTGAGGATGCGGAACTTGTGTACTTGAGCTCATCCGGTTCAAGCAGCGCTTCAGATCAAATGGAACTCGAACTGGAAGAAGCGGCTGCTTTGGTCGAACGAACACACATCGATCTCGATTCGGATGTCATTAACCTTATTAATCGACCTCACGACGATGTGAGCAGTACAACATCAACCACCGGGCCACTCAGCTCGTCCAATGAAACGGAAAGCGAGTGTGAGGTTCGTAGCGTAGTTTTAACTATCTAATTTAACTTAGGAGCTGCACAGGAAGGGAGCTGCACAGGTGGAATATATATATATATATATATATATGTTTCCTATAATAACTGAACGTTAGGTATTAACGTTTTTTCACATTGCTAACTATTACATCTGATATATAAACAACATGTTTTCAATGATTGATAGCTTAAAAGTCTTCGTTTTAGACAGTTTTACTCAGCCGAATGGACTTAGCCATGTTCATTCATAGAAACTTTAGATTTGATTCATTATATATTTTATCATAAACAAATGAAGTATGTTTGGTTCAAAGTTTTTTTTTATATTACGCATTGAGGTTATATAATAGAACATATTTATCATCTGTGATATCAATGTGGGAAAAAAATAGGAAAAAATGATTGATTTGAGCTTTCATATTTTTGGTATATTGTGTTTTTATGCTTCCGAACTTAAGTTAATTTCTTGTTATTATTGCTAATATTCTTAATTGAAATATACTTATAAGCAGCATTATACTAACATATGTGTATTATTGCTATGATGATATTTAAACTTTTGATTATCCTTTTAATTAGTCACAAACTGTTTACCATTAAGGGAAGCTATTTGTATATACAGATAGTTATACACATTTAGTATTTCAGGTTTGTTGTTGAGTGCAAAATAAGCTATAAGAAAGCTAAAACTTGTTTATGCGTAGCACATGCTTTTCAAAATAACTAGAGAAAATAGATTTATTAGTTTATGGCTTAACACATTTAAAAAGTTGAGTAACAACAGAACTAAACTAAAAAGAAAACAATTGAATAGAGAAACAACTTGAGCCAATGCAAACAACAACAATTGCAGGTCGAAGCGGAAGTAGACACGGATACAGAGACAGTTGGCAACGAAGCTAACAACACATCAAGTTGTGAGAGTACACCTGTTATAACCGTTTCCCACGATCCCCAAGATGGTCAGGCAACGCCAGGCAGCTCATCCTCACTATCTTCGCTGCTGAGTGCCGCAACAACGGCGGCACCGGCAGAGATTGTGGCAGAGACTGCGGCAGAGGCGCCAGCTGTGCAGCCCACGCGAGCATTTAACGATTTGTTGTTAACTAACGAATTCGGATCGAGCAAAATGGCCAACAGTTCAATTGCAGCCACGTCGCTGGCGGCAACGCGCGAGCATTTCGTTCGCAGCATGGACAAAGTGCGGGAATTAATCGAAACGACGCGAGACGAACAAAACGAAATCGTTAACAGAAACGGTCATGTTAACAAAATCGAAAAAGAGGACGTGTTGTTGTCGTCGTCGTGTGCTCAACAAGTGTTAACAACAACAGCCACAAAAGAAAAGCATCATCAAATTAGTTTATTGGCCTTGACCCCTCCTGTGCCACCACTACCACAAAACAGATTTTATTATCCGCCTAACACTACTAGCAATACCAAAAATTCACAAATCCCAAATCCGTTGTCCCTGAAGCGGCAAGAATCAAACGATTCTCAACGTTCCGACAGCACACAGCACAGTCAATGTACTACCATCAATATGGCATTACCAACACTACCTCAATTCTTACAGCAACAGCAACCTCAAGTACCCACACCACCTATACGAGAGCTACAACAGCAAATTTATCAAATTTCAGCTGCTGAAACTGATGAGGAACGAATTAAAAAACTCCGTTTATTATGCACCGAAAAATTAGCCGCCATGCCCTATGGCGAACAGATGCTTGAGGAGCTCGCCAGTGTTGCCCAAAACATAAGCCAGCAACAATTGCAAGAACAGCTTCAACAACAACAGCAGCAGGAACACAAAAATATGCCTTATCCTTTGCCACATTTGCCGCACATAAGCGATCTACAGTTGTCATTGCATCAGGCAAATGATACAAAGAAGGATGCCTGGTTGGGTTTACCTACAAAAGCTGACCCCAAGTTGCTCCTTTGCCTCTCACCAGGCCAACGTGCCTTAGTCGCGCAACAGCAGCAAGAGCAGCAACATCATCTCGATGAGCTTCTTGATGCCCATGAAAATTTCATAAAACGACGCGGATATCATGAATTGAGTACAGAGAAGGTTCGTCTGTTAGACAACGCACAAATGCAACTGAAACAGGACCAAATATTCAAAACGACAAGTTTAGCGTCCACAACATCGCCAACATCGCAGCAGCCACAGCAACCGCCGCCAGTACCTATTAAAAGTGCCGAAACTGTCGAAAAGGCAAAGAGCCAAGCAGCACAACAGCAGCAGCAGTTTTTAGCAAATGACGCAAGTCAACAAATGAAAACAGCAACAACTACAACTAATGAAACAACAATGGCAGCGACATCATCGTTCGGAAATAAATCCAATCAGATAGCAGCTGATCAACAGTTGCCATATTCACTTGAACAGCGCCCGGCCAGCCAGACACAACAGCAGCACCACAGCACCTACACCAGCAACATTAGCAACAACATGACTAGCAACACAAACAAATTTCCAGCTAATGTGGAAACTGAATTGGCTCGCATGTTTCCATCCATTGCACTGCAAGATGATATTTTTGCTGACAAACACAAACGTTTTTCTAACATCGAGCAGAGTCAGCCAAAAGTTCAGCAAACCAAACGTTACTCCAATATTGAAACCACTTCTTTTGAGTTAAGGAAGCGTTTGGAGAATGGACAAACAGTTTACGACTACAGCAGCAGCAGTTGTGAGCGGCAACAGCACGGAGAAAACGCTCCAATAGAAAATGGCACATTTCCTATTAATATCAAAAAAGAAGCAACAACAACAACAGCTGATGAGGCGGGTTATGCACCGCCAGTGCCACCGCCGCCGGCAAATATTATGTCAGCAACGAAATTAAATGGAATGTCAAACACTTTCATTGATGACGCACAGCAACAGCAAGAATTATCTTCTGAGAGCAAGCAGCATTTAGAGCAGACAACAAACAAAACAACAGCAGCAGCAACAACAACAACCGACAGCAACACCAAGGTGATCAATGCTGGCGGCACTTATGAAGAATTTCGGCAACGTGCCAAAGCAGCGCTCGACGCGTCGGCTGAGACGAAGAGCAGCAAAGGGCAAAATTCTTTTGCTAATCACTTGGATGATGAAAATCTCTTCAAGGACTTTGATGCTCTCTCGCAGCAACTTAATGTCGAATTGCAAAAGGGTTGCCAGCAGCACGAACAGCGTAACAAATACTCATCGGTATACGATCTTAATCGCCCAAGCAACGGCAACAATAGCAACACTCAACTTGAACAGTTAAAGCGTCAGCGACATGCCCACATGCAAGAGTTGGAGCGTGAGATCGAACGCTCGACAAGATCTAGGCAGGAGCGAATGTCATCTGTGCCCCGTGCTCATGAAATTCCAATTATAGCTCCAGATTATACAACACGCTCCCGTCGCTCCGAATCGTTGTGCAATCTAGCTGAATCCACTCGACCACTCAGTTTAGCAGAGCAGTATCGTGTAGTGCAACACCAGCAGGAGCAACATCAGCAGGATGACTGGTCACAGTACGCAAGTGATTTGGGTCAATCGGAAAACATAGCACGTCCATTTGCGCGAGAGGTCGAGATATGTTATCAGCGACTTGGTCCAGGTCAGGCATATCAACGGCTTCAACCTCATTCGATAAGAGCACCTAGACTCTCGGCAAGCACAAATGATTTGTCGAGCTATGGTGGCTACGATTCTCAAAATGCATATGGTGGTGCCAGGAGGCATGCCCCAATGTTGCAGCAGGTACCTGTACAGCAGAGACCACATTATGCTAGTTGCTACTCAATGATTGAACGAGATCCGAATCCCACATACATTAGCACTACGTCAAGACGTGGCGTTTCGCCAGCACCACTACATCAACTACCTGCGTATGATTTACAGAAGAGACGTACCTCACTTCCGCAGGAGTTACATGAGCAGCAGCTGCAGTATATATTTACTAAGGAGGAGCAGCTGAAGTTGGAGTTTGATCGATTGCAGCAAGAGCGACGACGTCTCATGAATGAGATACAGCGAGCTCCGACAGTTTTTCAGCAGGCAGCACCACATCGAAGAGATAGCCATCGGCCGACTCCAAAGTTGCCAACGCTAAGTGAGGATGAGGTATTTCGGCAGCAGATGGCCGAAGAATGGATGCACAAGGTGGCGGAGCGTGAAGAACGACGTCAGCACAAGATTATAAAGATCTCGAAAATCGTGGATGAACAGCCGCATGACACCACAGAGCAACAGGCGAACATCAGCTCTGAGTTCCTTAATCGTGTTAAAGAGCGAAGGCACAAGCTCGCTATGCCTGCGGATAGCGATTGGGAGAGCGGTGCCGAATCACAGCCGGCAAAGGCTAAGGGGACGAGTGGTGAATCGGATGTGAAGGCGCAGCCCGTGCGCATACTTGAGGGTTGCGACGAGACAAATCTGCACAAGCTACCCCGCCACTTGCGGGAGTTTGTCAGGTTCTCCACTTGCGAGCAGGTGGAGGACAGTCAGATACAACGACAAGAAGAGCAGGAATGCAGACAGACTGCAATGGATAACTCGCAGACCTGTGAGAGCAGGAAGACATCTATTGTGAAGACGTACAAAGTGTCCCGATTGCCGCCGTCTGTGCAGGGTGAGTTTGCTACGGAGAAGACGATGCGAGCAACTACCACTAATAATAATAATAGTTATCGTTACCGGTCAAATTCTGCGAAGCTCGTTAGTGATAATGTACATTTAGGCATCGTTTCTGTAACTGGCTTTCGCCGCTCACAAACGCCTGATACTGGTTGTGGTTACGCTTCCAAAGGTTTCCGTTCCTCCTCATACCCAGGCTCATTTCTTTTAACCTCACAAACTTTAGCACAAGCCACTGATATTCCCAGCACTTTGCAATCCTATAACAATAATAATACATCGCAATCATCGTCGAAAAATTCGGTAACTGTTAGCATTTTAAGCACTGCCCTACTGCTTGGCCTCTCTGTTCTCACTGCTTGGAACAAGTTTAGTTAAAACCAGATATCCATATCCGACTCTTAAAACTATTTTTTAGAAAACTCTCTGATGTATCCGTCAGTTATCATATCGACTTATTTTTCAACCCATTGGCACAAAAATTTTTTATTATTGTTGTTGAAACAAATCTCACTGGCGCACTGTAACTGTCTCTCTTTTTATACCCTTAACCCATGAAATGGGTAAAAAAAGGGTATAATGGTTTTGTGCAAAAGTATGTAACAGGCAGAAGGAAGCTTCTCCGACCCCATAAAGTATATATATTCTTGATCAGCATCAACAGTCGAGTCTATTTAGCCATGTCCGTCTGTCTGTCCGTCCGTCCGTCTGTCCGCCCGTCCGTCTGTCCGTCTGTATGTATGAACGCGTCGATCTCAGAAACTACAAAAGCTAGAGACTCCAAATATTGGATATGAGCTCTCCTAATCCCTAGGCATGACAAGTTTGTTTCAAATTTTCGATAACTTTTCAGGTTTACGATATACACATGTAATCGATAACAAAAATATCTTGAATTTCAAAAAATGAAAATGAATTGAAACTATAAGCAAAATAATGAACTTCTGTAAAAATTTCATTAAAATCGGTTGAGAAACACCGGAGATATGAAGCCATCAAGTATTGGTAAAGAACTACACAGCCATATGTGTATGTCTGTTAGCCCGACCATCTGTCCGTCTGTATGGTCAAGGGTTAAGGGTATCTTCTAGTCGAGCTTACTCGACTAAAGCCTTACTTGTTTTATCTTTTTCTCTTTCTCTCTTTCTGACTCCGTGTGTGTTTTGCCCTTTTGTATATGAACTTTTTCTCTGTCAGACAATGAACAAACAGAACCTACTCAGTCCAACAACAACCACAACTGTAACAACAACAACAATCATTCAACAACTAGAACTACAACTTCAACTTTGCCAACCCATCTAGAAAACAAATCCAGATCAAATAAATCGAGCCGAGCAACACAAGAATCGAATTCCTCACCACCATTTTCGAGAAATTTGCATCAAAATTTCGATGACATGTTTGCTAGTACACCCTTTTGATCGATAATCTTCGAAGAGTTTAATAAATATTGGCGCAATTTTGATAAGACATCCACCACGTCTGACAGTATCTGAATAGATACAAATATATATAAATGTATGCACACCAACCTTTGTTAATGTAACCCAATAAAAAGCGTTTTTATATTCATTTTATTCCCTAGAACAGCCTTCCAGCCGCATGCAGCATATCTATAAATCTATTAATTATATTGAAATTGTTATGTTTTTGTCTTAAGCAAGTGCCTTATAATAAACCTTAAAAGAAACAACTTGTGGAAATTTAGTTAATTGTTTATGAAATTAATACAAAAAAAGAAAAAGTAAAGTGTTGTTGAATGCTTAATAAATTATTAAATTGATTAACAAACTCAATTGTTATCTACTTTTATTTTTATGTATTCGCATGCCAAATATCACACATATTCATAACATTCATCCATTGATTTGATCAAAGGTGTTTAACACAAGAGATCGGTTTTGAGCGAGCTTGTAAATGGTGCATTGCTTGATCCATTAACTAATCCAGTAAATTACTTAGTAAAACATGGAAAAATTAAATTCTATCATTTAGTATTTGTTCATAGTTTTTAATCAACGAATTTTGTTTGATACAAAACAGATACAGAACTTATAAAAACAAGTAAAAAACTCTAGTCGGGAAAGCCCGACTAGAAGATACCCTTAACCCAGTTTGAATAAAAATATGAATCAATATATTTTAAATCAAGATATATAAAAATTTTTGGTTAGTATCTATTAATTTATTGTCTTTAATATTTTTTTTAGCTAATAGTATATTGTGATTAATATTAATTGTAAACAGAAATTTATATTTAATTTATTTACATTTATATTAAATAACAGAAGTTTACTTTTAGTTTACTTACATATAATATATAATCTAAGTAAATATGTACAAAGTTAATTTTCACAATTATCAACGCTCACAGAAATCCCGTTGTGGTAACTATAAACTGTCTCAAAAGTCCTAGCGCTTATTTTCTCCCGCAAAATATTTGAAAAGGCCCAATCAATGTGAGAGTCACAATTGGTAGTGGACGTTTTCAAATCTAGCAAACACCTAAATCCTTTGCTGAAAAGTTCATTGTAAATAGGACCACATTTATCGAATTTACCTAAACATAAATTAAAATCACCTAATATTATACAATTATTACCTAACAACGAATACTGCTGATATATCCTCAAATTCAGTTTTAAATGTTGACAGTGGATAGGATGGGCTTTTATAAACAATAAGGAAACTTATAGACTTAAGCTGGAAAATACAATACTCAAAAACGACTGATCCAGATTTTTTTCTATTGCTAAAACAATGTGAAACGTTGTTAATAAGTTCATTTCTAACGTAAACAACGATTTCCCTCTTAGGTCGCACTGCATGAGGTACTACATCACAGTCCAGACGAACAAGAATAGTAAACCCTGGAATATCGATATTTTCATTAATATACGATGAAGATTCAACAAAACATTAGCTTATCTGCTCGAACATCATTAATGTGGCAATGAAGGCTTTCCGTATTATGAAAGAAAATGTCTAAGGCGGAACTGTTAATTAAATGATCGAAATGTGTTCGAAGAATTTTTTCTGTATGCAGTAGTTGCAGCTGATTTTGAACCTTATCGTCATATTTGGGAGGTCTGGGAGGTGCAAATTCACCAATAATAAATAAACCTGTTGCTGATGTTGCTCTACTACAAGCTACGTATATTGCAGCACGCTGCATTTGAGAGCAAGTGTGAACCACCACTTTGCTATACGTAGCTCCCTGACTTTTGTGTATAGTTATTCCTTCTGCGGGTACAACTGGGAACTGCCTACGGTCAATAGTAACTTGCTCGTTTCTTTTAAATTGAAAACTCTTAACTATTTTATGAATCGGGGTCCAAGAAGGTTCTGTGCGATGTGCGCATTTTGAGCGAGCAAGTACTCCTACACTTTCCTCTAAAAATTAAATCCATAAAATACTTGGAGTAGGAAGATTAATGGATTCCTCGAAATCTATTTGCATTAAAATGCCTGTTGCCCCGTTAACTAATCCATCTCCAGTATCTACATTGACCGTAATCATATATTTGGCAGTGGTTTTTAACAGAAGTGACGTACACAGCCCCTGTGTTTCAGAGGATTTAAAGTTACGGACGGCTTCTAAAATTCTATCCCTATTTGCAGAACTTAAGTGAGTGGCTTTAATGTAGTCATTAGCAGTAGAAATAAATTGATCAGTCGGAATTGAATTTAATTTTGAAATATTATATAAATCTGTTGCCGCATTTGTACTAAAAAGATGAATTGCATCATCGGGCACGTCCGATGGCTGACAAATGCTGGAACGGATTAAATTAATATCCTCGGCTGTCATGTGACCCGAAGCCATATTGTTTAAGGCAGAAGCAAAAAGTTTATCCTCCCTTTGTCACATAATTTCTGTAAGCTCAAAATACCTAAATAGGTCCCACAGAGCTGAACCAAATATTGCACTGTAGGGATCATTTGCATTGGATTCAAAGATCCAACGATCTTCTACTGGTGATAGCTGTCGAAGATCACCGAAAACTACTACAGAAATACCTCCAAATGGAGAAGAATTTTTGAAAATTTGTTTGAGACGGGAATCCAATTGAGCAAACATTTTGGAACCGACCATAGATATTTCATCTATAATAATAAGTTTAGGGCTAATCAACCTTGAATGCAAAGTATTCACTAAGTCATGGCTAAGAGCACTCAAATCTGAACCAGATTGGTTAACTGGTAAAGAAAACATGGAATGCAGTGTTGAGCCACTGATTCCGAAAGCTGCTTTGTCTGTGGGTACACACAAAAGTATTTTAACAGAATTTGGATCTGTTCCAGGCTTCTTATTGTAAAAAACGGACAAGGACTGATAAATTGCTAGTATAAGTGGGCTCTTTCCGCAGCACCACCTTCAACAAATTCGTGGTACACAGATTTGTTGTTGGAATTGTGCAAAACGTGTGTTAAATATTGCTTCTGCTTTAAATTAAGGGACCTGACAATATCAGCTAAGCTCTCAGCTGAAATTAAAGCTGGTAGCTTAACCAATCGGACATTATTATCATTTAAATTTTCCTCTGCATTAACACCATCAACATTTAAAACATTTATTTGAGGATTTATTTCAGGTAATCCCAATACTCTAAAATTTTGATCTAAGATATTGTCCTGGTTATCTACAACATTCTCATCATCTTCCCGCACAGCACTACTAAGACCGTCGTCAAGTTCGTCATCGTCCAAACTAATATATTTTCTACGATTATTTTCTACCAAATCCCTATTTTCACTACAATAAATTTCACAATCCATATTAACTAGTTCGGATATTTCATCCTTCCACGGAACATATAGCATAACCAGCTCACGGAAATAATTACTCCTATCAGTATGTATATTAAGTCTCCTATAACGAATTATGCAGGGACTGAGCCTTTTTCTAATGAAACCACTACGGTCGCGGAGAGCGTAAGCTAATGCTCCAGAAGAGCGGGGTGTTTCTATATCATCTTCATCAATATATTGGCGAATACCACATTGCTTTTTGCTATAACTATAAATAGCAGCAAAATCAGCCAGGCATACATTTTCTAAAGCGATGGGGCGCTGGACATAGTGATCTATAAGTCCTAACTCAAATATATCAGTAGAGTCAACGGGTAAATGTTGTATTTTGGCCCTAGACTTGAGAATTCTAACCCGTTGCTCTGGCATCTAAGTATTAATATATACTTCAGCATTACTGCTTTCGGACAGACGCATTCCTAAACAGCAGTAAACGGCTTCTTGGGCGGATATTTCCGTACCCGAAATGAATTTATGTCCTATATGTTGTAACTTTTGCTTAATAGTTACATTGCCCCTACTAACCTCACTAACTGCATCACGCATTAATTTAGAAATACCTCTCTGAGACTTGTTAATATAATTAACGACGTAACTGCAGCAAGCATAGGGATCTATAATGAATTGAATATCAATGTTGGCTTGCTGCAACTGAAGAAGATGAGGATTGTAGGCATTAAGCCTAACAGCCGCAAGCGTTCACTTTAAAAATATTTTGGGCTTCTTAATACTCTACCTAAGTGCTATGTGCTATGACTACCGAAAACACCGCCCTCCTTCTTCATTAGTTTTAAAAGTTGCCTATATCTAAAATCAAAATACCTAGCACAGGTTACGGGGTCAGCTCTAATAAGACGGGCCTTCTCATTAAAATTCAAATTGGAGGCCAATTCCTCAGAAATTTCTATCTTGTCAACGTTTTTTGACAGTAAAACTAAAAGCTCAGTCCACCTAGTCTCAGCTGCTGAAAATGTAATAAAAAATGTCGGAAGACCAAACTGCCTAATCATAGCCATAACTTTTTTTTTTCTGATTCCAAGTGAGCGGGCGACGTACGAATCGCTTTCAAAACTCTATAGCCATCATCGTGGCGAATTACATTTTCTATATTTTCCTCATTGAGGGCGTTTGCTGCGGAAATACCGTGAGTGGCGCTGTGCTTACGTAAGCAAATAGATGTATTGTTCCTAATATTAATAATTTCCAACTTTTTATAGTTAAGAAATAATTTATCTGTTCTACAACCTCTCCTATCGAAATTCCTAAGCTCGGACCTAACAATGGTTGTAAAACTTTCTGTGCATTTTCTTTTAATGCCAGCGAATATTGTTGGGAAGGCCAGTTCCTTGGAGTCGCAATCTGCAATCATATCCAAAGGACGCTGGCCTTCTCCAGGTGCCATTACAATTCTCTGCACCGCTATATTTTCAGAAGGGACGTTTTCTAACAATGTTTCCTGACCACCGGAATTTATACACTCATCTTCTACAATGTTTGGTTCGTTTGCGGAGGCTTGAGCAGACCTTTCCACTAGTTCTGAAATTAATTGCCTATCTTCTGCTGATGCAACAAAGGGAACTGTTTAACTGTTTCTGAAGAAAAGGAAGACAACCATGATTCATTGATAACAATCTGGTGTTTCCTATAAAGCTCTGTGTTGATTAAATATTTGATTGCATCAGCAATTTTTAGAGGCCTAATGGATTCGGCCATGAAATCATGGCTATATTCCATCCTACGCTTGAGGTGTATCTGAGCAACCTCGGCTTCACTAAACGCCCTTGGAAGTGACGTTACAACATTGGCTACAGGTATTGGGACATTAACTACTGCCCCCTAATAGCGTTCTGACGGCCATATCCTAAACTCTTTATAATCATGAATGGAAGGCGTAGGGAAATTATCCGTTCCTCTAGAGGCGTTAAGCCTTTTAAACATTCTGGAATGTCGGGGAAATCTAGGCCATTTGTTATTGAAGCTTTTGGCTTCTTGCCCAACCTAATGCTCCTGCTGCATGTCTTGCAAAAACTATATCTATTGTTGCAGGAGGGAAAAAGTGTAGAAAGACTTAAAATATCCATACTGTCTGCTTCACTACATTTGCTTTCTACAATTTCCCGAGAAATTTTGTCCACTTGATGTGGAAACCACAAACCTTTGCAACAAATGCAAACCTGATCGGGGCCCTGTTTTACAATTCTATTGAATGCGATAATTAAGGCATCTAAATTTGTGCCTATCGCCTGACGATCCCTATCCTCTGGAAAGTTATTCCTACGTTGCTCTAATCTATTTTCGGGATTATTTCTATACTGGCTAACTCTTTGGGACAGTCTTCTATTGCCATCAATAGTCGACTCCCGTGCTGAAACACAAGCTCTTCGCCTGGCTCAATAATTCTTCGGACGGGATTGTACCTAACCTGAGCCCTTTGACCCCTATCTAGTCTTTGTTCGTTAGCCCTGTGTATAGGGTCTTGTCGGCGCCTCGATCGACGCAAAGTGTCACCTAATTGTTCCTCTGCCCTGTAAATAGGGTCTTGTCGGCGAGTAGCGTGGGCTAAGGTGTTAATCGTCTGTTCGTCAGCCCTATAAGAAGGGTCTTGTCGGCGCCTCGATCGACGCAAAGTATTGGACACTTGCTCCACTTGCCTATTTAACGAGTTGGCTCGTCGAGTAGCGTGGTCTAAGGTGTTAATCGTCTGTTCGTCAGCCCTATAAGAAGGGTCTTGTCGGCGCCTCGATCGACGCAAAGTGTCACCTAATTGTTCGTCTGCCCTGTAAATAGGGTCTTGTCGGCGAGCCGATCGTCGCAAAGTATTGGACACTTGCTCCACTTGCCTATTTAACGAGTTGGCTCGTCGAGTAGCGTGGTCTAAAGGGTTAATCGTCTGTTCGTCAGCCCCATAAGAAGGGTCTTGTCGGCGCCTCGATCGACGCAAAGTGTCACCTAATTGTTCTTCTTGCCTAACTATATTATTATTTCTATTTAAACGCTGTCGTTCCCTATTTATAATCGCCTAAATTCTTCATTATCCCTGCGCTCCCTTTGGGAGAGTGCATTAATTTCTCTTTCCTGCTCTACATAACCGGGGTTGGACCTATTTAATTGATTCCTATCCCTATTTCTACGAGACCTACTAGCTGCTGATAGTCTATTTACCCTAGGCATATTAAGTCAGTTAATTAGTGTATATTAAGTATGAGGAGGAAAAATAATAATAATAATAATGGTATCTTAGGAAAAAATAATAATAAACTATATAAAGCTGTAAAAAATAGAAATGGTATTTTTATCTGAAACAAATAATAAATTGAATTGTAAAAAAGTCTTGAATAGGAAAAAAATCAAAAATGACTTGCGATTTTAAAAATCCTTGATGACGAAGTAATTAACACGCACAACTACTATATAACAATTACGTAAAGAACACACACTAAAATTTCTTGACACGATCACAGAAACACAGTAAATTTTCTTTACACAACCGATCGACTTAGAAGTTTGTAGTTAACTGAATTAACGTCTGCTGTAATGACACCAGGAAGGCTGCAAGTTTGCCTTTACCTTTTTAACCATAAGGTCAAGTGTTGACTTTTCATTAATGCTTTCCCTGAAAAAACCCTACCAGTACCAAAATTCCCCGTTCTTGGCTAATTTTTGCAGGTAGTATTATATATACGTTACGAAATGCAATAGCTGCTGCAAGTGTTTTTTAACTCAGGTACTAAGGGGCTATCGAAAAATCCTAGGCAGCACTAGTTTACATTCAAGACCCATTATGACCATAGCAGGTACTTAAGGGTCATATAAGCATGCTATAGTTTGAACCGCAATAAAATCTAAGAAACCCATCCTCAAGATACGGGAAGTGACAAAAATCATGTTCAATATGTTAATATACCTGAAAGAAATATTTAAGTTTTTTGCACGCCTATTCTGCTGCATGTATCAGATACCCAAGCCTGCATGTGTAAGGTGGTGCCTGCTGCTGTTTTCATTGATCAGTACAAATATTCAAATTGGTATAACTTCGGTGTTTCTTAACCGATTTTAATGAATTAATAATTAATAATAATATAAAATAATAATTAATGTTGATGCTGATCAAGAATATATATACTTTATGGGGTCGGAGAAGCTTCCTTCTGACTGTTACATACATTTGCACAAAAACATTATACCCTTTTTTACCCATTTCATGGGTTAAGGGTATAAAAATAATAAGTGTTAAGACTACCAAATCAATATGGTTTGCTTACAATAATACTAAGTACGAAATTTTTGTGAACGCCGTTCAGTAAATATTAATGGCTTTGTCACAGTCTCATCATTTATTAACAATATGTGCTTGGGACCATTTATTGAACTTTTTTTATACCCTTAACCCATGAAATGGGTAAAAAAAGGGTATAATGGTTTTGTGCAAAAGTATGTAACAGGCAGAAGGAAGCTTCTCCGACCCCATAAAGTATATATATTCTTGATCAGCATCAACAGCCGAGTCGACTTAGCCATGTCCGTCTGTCTGTCCGTCTGTCCGTCCGTCTGTCCGTCCGTCTGTCTGTCCGTCTGTATGTATGAACGCGTCGATCTCAGAAACTACAAAAGCTAGAGACTCCAAATACTGGATATGAGCTCTCCTAATCCCTAGACATGACAAGTTGTTTCAAATTTTCGATAACTTTTCAGGTTTACGATATACACATGTAATCGATAACAAAAAAATCTGGAATTTCAAAAAACTGAAAATGAGGATTGAAACTATAAGCAAAATAATGAACTGAAAAAATTTCATAAAAATCGGTTGAGAAACACCGGAGATATGAAACCATCAAGTATTGGTACAGAACTACACAGCCATATGTGTATGTCTGTTAGCACGACCATCTGTCCGTCTGTATGGTCAAGGGTTAAGGGTATCTTCTAGTCGAGCTTACTCGACTAGAGTCTTCTTACTTGTTTTGTATAAGTAATTTGGAAAAGAAGACGAAATCATTCGTAAAATAACAAACTATAGAAAATTGGTTATAACTTTATTCCTTGGGACGTCAGTAAAATGGAAAAGCAGTGTTTTTAATTATATTTCTGATAAGGATGTATAATAATTATGGCAGAAATATTATAAATATAATTTCAATGAGTTTCTTAATCTTACCGAAAATGAAAAACTAGTAAACAAAAATCTTTTGTTTACTATGCAGTTTCCTAAGTCCTTGGTACTAGACAAATTTGGTATGTTTCATAATTTCAAGACCTTTTATTCATAAAACAACACCGACGATCTAAAGAAAACCCCCTCATACGCTTAGAAAATATTTCCTAAATTATAAAATCGGCCGCTGTGGTGGCAACCACCAAATTTGCAATGGATGTTCTTAAATTTGCACTGAAGAGAACGAATTTGGTTTCTCAGTGCAAATACATTTTTATTCATGTAAAGTCCATAAACGATAATAATTAGCAAAATATTTTACATACTCTGACAATAAATTTTTGTTGACACCGTTTAGCCGATTTCAAAGTGCATAGGTAATTTAAATGACCGTCGAGTACCCAAATACTTTAAATTGAGACAGATGATCGGGGCGCTGAACAGAATTACATGCAAGTAAGAGAATGAGCAGACAGAATCGCGATTAAACAGAAATTTTAATTAATGTCATTCAATTGACATTTCAATCAGGGGATGCGTGAGCCAAATAGCGGCAAGCAGATGAACAAGAACCACTGATTATTTTTTCTGGTGGATCGAGACAATTAATCACAGGGTTCTTAGAGTAAGCATGATGTGGCGTGTGTGTCTTCAAAAAGAGAGCGCAAAATGAGAAAACTAAAACAAACATCATCAATTTTCGATAGCAATACCAATTAAAAGAGAACGGCAGCCGGAGAACCAACAGCCGCAGCAGCAGACTGCGACGTCGACTTCAATGGCGAGAGAGCTAAATTTACGCCCACCAAAACAGACGCGATTTGTGCTATCGCCGCAGCAGCTGCAGAGGCAACAGCAACGGCGTAGCTGGTCTGAAAACGATCTGCTCAAAGAGATTGACAATGAGCTGCAGCTAGCCAAGGGGTTTCTTTATGCCAACGGTCGGTTAAAATGCCCCTCATCTTTCTCCATCTTTTGTTTACGCCTTCCCACAACCATTTTACCTGTATAAAATGTCTGTCCTCTAAGTGTTTGCTGTGGTGTGCTTTAGGTGTATGACAGCAGCTCTCTTCATCATTAAACGGTTAATATGATACTATTAACAATTTAATAAATATTACGCAATTTTCATTTTAATACTATTTTCACCTGCAGCCATAAAGTATGCAACACGTTCAAAAGCCCAACGAATTGTGTATACGACGTGAAAAATACTCAAGCGACTTTTGGTTATTTTGTAAAAACTTTTGACGAACAGTCTGTGTGTGTTAACGCATCTTTATTTTTGTGTGTTCGAGAACATTTATGGCCTCCTACAGAACGTGATTACCTATTCACTCACTCACTTTCTTTTTCCCATTATCTGTCTTCCATCCCATCTCCTTATGGCTCTGTATGCTCTTTTTGCTCTTGATTAATTTTTTTGACTGTTCTTCTCGTTTCCCTCTGTTTACGAAATCATCAACATTTTGTTTATTCTGAGTCCAAAAAGGAAAATGGAAGTCTATTTTGTTGAGTGAGCATACGACGAATTTGCTCACACAAAAATTGAGTTTTTGGTTCAGAAATATAATAGAAAATCAAAGCAACGTGTACAAGATATTCGGTTGGCGTAGTCGTCGTCGTGTTTAAGTCGTGTGCGTAACGCGAAGGCGGGTAAAAAATTAGTTTGTATCACATATATAAAAAGCAGAAACAGAGGCAGCGGCATATCGATATCGATATCCACTTGCACACATCACAAGATTCAGTTAAAGCAAAAATAAAAATGAGGCAGGGTTAGTCAAGTATTTTACCAAGCACTCAGCTAGCTTTTTATTTTTCTAAACCCTGAACCCATATTGGTAAAAAAAAAAGGGTACAATGGCAAGCATCTCCTACCTCTCAAAGTATATATTCTTGATGAGCAGTAACAGTCGAGAAAATTTATATAAGTCCGTCTGTCGGGCTGCCTGTCGGTATGGTTGAACTCTTCGATCTCAGCAACTATGAGAGTAAGAGACTGCAGATTTTCACTAAGTTACAAGTTTAGTTCAAGTTATCGAAAAGTTTACGGATTTTTATTTGCACATATAATCGATAAAAATACATAGTTAAATTTGTTTTTCATACCATATACAAAATAAACTAAGTCTCTGCAGTTTTTATGAAAAGGGGTAAAGAAATACGGGAGATATGAAAGATTGAAGTTTATTCATCAATCATTAGTACGGTAGTGCAGGCATGATCGTACGTTAAAGGTTTAGGGTTCCGGTTATCTCCTAGTGGAGGTTATTCGACTAGAGTCTTGTTACATGTTTTCTAATGTTTGCTGTGCAGTGCCCCCAAAAGTTTTTGTTTTTTTCTAGTGTAGAATAATATAATTTTATAGTTTGACAACATTTTGTGCTCTACAAAACTCAACAATGTTTGCACCGAAATTTAAAGCACGCGCACCAAGTGGCTCAGGTAAAACTCATCCAGATATATGTATATGCACATCTATACACACAGATCTACTTGTGTGGATTTTCTACATATTTAATGAATGCAGTATGCAATGTGGGTGGGAGTGAGCAAAAACAACTCATTGCGAACTATGTGGCAAACATGAATTTTTCAATGGTCAATTCTTAAAGGAATTTAACTACAAATGATTTTTTTATATGTAGCATTTATATTTAATTGTATTGTATTTATTGGAGCTTGGGTGGAGTAAAAACTACCTCTTTTTTTCGTAGAAATAATAATAATAATTCGATATTTTTCGTTTGTTTATCAAAAATGCAATGTGGAAGTCCTATTTTTCCTTAGCATTGTAATTTAAGTTTATGGTTAATAATGGAGGTGATACTTGCAGATACGTGTGTTTGAAATCGTTTTTTTTTGTGTTATTACAATAATTCGTCTCTTTTTCGAAATTTCGTACCATTTTCAACAACAACAAAATATCTTTTCTGTTTGTACTACATTTTTAAGAAATTTTTGGTTAATTAAGTTTTGCTGAAACTGAAGAAGAACCTCTTTACATAATAATTAATTTTTTACAACTTTTTGTCACCAATTTACAGTTGACTTTAACAATTGTTTAAAATATGTTATATAATATGTTATTCATAGATTACTTTCCATTCAGATAGCTTTCGATTTTTGACTCATGTTTGATTTGTATACATAATATATTTTTTATTCATTTATTTTTATACCTTTAACCCATGAAATGGGTAAAAAAAGGGTATAATGTTTTTGTGCAAATGTATGTAACAGTCAGAAGGAAGCTTCTCCGACCCCATAAAGTATATATATTCTTGACAACAGCCGAGATTTAGCCATGTCCGTCTGTCTGTCTGTCTGTCTGTCTGTCCGTATGTATGAACGCGTCGATCTCAGGAGCTACAAAAGCTAGATACTCCAGATTTTGGATATGAGCTCTCCCAATCCCTAGGCATGACAAGTTTGTTTAAAATTTTCGATAACTTTTCAGGTTTCCGATATACACATGTAATCGATAACAACAAAATCTAAAATTTCGAAAACTTAAAAATGGGGATTGAAAGTATTAACAACAAGGGTTAAGGGTATCTTCTAGTCGAGCTTACTCGACTAGAGCCTATTGTTATATGTCATACTTGTTTTTTATACTGTACAATTGAACTTCATTTTTGCCAAAGCATATGTTAAATTGTAAATTAATTCTAAGCTGAAACTCGGGGTGCGCATGATTTTTTAAAATAGCTTTCTCTAAATCATCTTTACTTTGTGCTAAATATACAAAATGACGTACAATCCAAAATTTGTTGGCCGAGCAAAATTTATTACAAATAAATGTATATGTTTGTGTGCACCAGAGAATTGTAGTTTTACTTATAGCTAGACACCCACAGTTGTCTGCCTTTTACAATATCCATTAAAATGGAAATAAATATACAAAAAATCCAGATGGGAAACAAACATGAAAGTCTCAGTACACCCAGCTAAAACTTGCCAAATCTATATCTTAAACAATTTAACGCTCTCCGTGACGATCATACTATACCATACGCGATTTGGCACACGAATCATCTAATGGGAATCTTGCTCTACGTTTGTGGGCGTAGCTAAACTATCAAAATACGGTCGTTGGTCGTTTGCCGTTTGATTGTTATTACGATGAGAATATAGCTTCTGTTGAGCGCGAACCATTAGTTAAAAGAATTATAAGCTTACCTAAAATTTTTTTAGTGGTTTTTGAATTTGTAAAGCATTTATTTGCTTATATTTTGACAGTTTTCTAAAAAATGTACAATAATTAAATAATAATAATAACAGTAAAAAAAAGAAAAGTTTTTGAACCAATTCTGTTATACATATTTTCAATGTGGCATATATGTTATATGCATCGATACAACATAATTATAACAGCAGTTTTATTTTAGGCTAAAAGTGAGAACTCCTACAGAAACCGGTTTGTGAAATTCGATTCCAAAGCCCGAAAAATATGTCGTATTAAAACTATTTTGCTTTATTTCGATTGGGGTCCAAATTTAATGTAGTCATTACGGGGATTTGGCAAACTCTTAATGCCAATTTTTCGAAAAACTCTAGGAAATTATAAAAAGTGCCTTTAAATATTTTTTGAGAAATCAAACGCTACTGACGCAACATTGGGGATGAAGTTGTTCAGCAATGCTTTATTTAGTTTTCGGTTGAATTTAAATTTATTTTCAATAATCAGCATAGAAGTCTTAGAAAAGGACATAATAAATATCTCAAAAAAGGGATCATCTCTTTGTTGTGAATACAAATCATTGAATTTAGTGCACATCACTCTTTAAGCAGAACGCTCACTTAATTAAGGCGTACCAAATAATTCAGTGCGAGAGTTGTTCGTGAGCACACAAGACGCACCTATTCTAGGCTGGGTAACAACGATTCAACCAGGTGATGATTCTCCACTCCCTTATTCGATAAACATTGGAAAGAAGCACAAAACCAATCGCCATCCCAATCCACAATTCCATTATATATGAGAGCACGCACAGGTTGCTGTTATTCCAGTGGTAGAGGGCGAGGGTATACAAAAATGTATATTTATGCGACTAGTTTTTTGTATACCATGTCAACATAACTTAACTTTATAAGATACTGAAAATAAATATAAGAAATTGTTATTTGAAGCTGGCTATTTTTACATTGACACATCTGTCAGGCAGAAGGAAGCATTTCCAAGCCCATAAAGCATAACATTTTTGATATACACATGCAATCGATTACAATACAAAACTATATTTCGAAAATGAAGTTTGAAAAGAAAACATTAATATTTTTATTGAAATCGGCTGAGAAACCCGGAGAGATGAGAGATTAAAGTTAAATAATCAAGCATTGGTTCACTTATTAAAGTGTGTCTGAGTCGTGTCTAGTCGAGCTCACTTGACTCGAGCCTTCTGACTTATTTTTTGTTTTTCCCGGTCGATATTACATTTTTTATTCTAAAATGAATTTCACAAAATACGCTGAGCTTGAAGCCAATTTCCGAAGTAAATACGCTTCTTCACGAACGAGCGCTCAGGCCGCTCCTTAGGACACACCCATCTAAAGCAGCAGTACCAGAACCGAAAAGCACCTTCCATATCTATTCAGTGAAAAAAATAGTTTACTTTTAATGAGCGTTTTTTCGTGCATTATTTTCATTGGCTATTTGATTTATTCAAAAGTGAGTGAAAAGCAGATAGAGCATATAAAAGCCAAACCGGATGTGCCACGCTAAGCAAAAACCAAACTAAACAAGTAAGAAGGATCTTCGAGCTCGACTAAAAGATACCCCTAACCTTTGAGCTAACACATACGGTCATTCTTGCACCAAAGATTATTTAACTTTAATCATATATATCTCTGGGTTTTCTCAACCGATTTTAAAAAAGTTGCGCTGTTGATGTTGATCAACAATATCTACTTGTCTTCTTCTGTCTCTTACCCATTGTATTGGTTAATGACAATAAAAATTACCAACGCATATTTGTCTTGTTTTCTGCTATTTGTTCGTGCATTCATTCAAAAGAGTTAAACGGTTAGAGACTAAATATAATGCAAACCCCAATTTTGATTAACGCTGTAGAGCTTGTGTTCTTTTGTTTGAAGAGTGGTTTTACATACTTTTTCAGTTTGTCACTATACATCCGTTCCATTTCGCGTTGCAAGCATAATTGGCGTTCCACAAAGCAGCATTAAAAAGAAAGAAACAAACAAACTCTGCTTTTGTCTCGAAACGGTCTCGTCCAAATTTCAATGTGTATCCGATCTGCCATGGGGGGGCAATACGAAATACGCGCTCCATTGGGCACGGAGCGCATAGAGCGTTCCCATATTTTATTGAAGCAGTAATTGATCTTCTATTTAAAATCGGTAAGCACTGGGAAATTGTGAACTGTTTGCTGGAAGGAGCAGCAGGGGGAGCCTAACCCACAGACTGGGTGTGTTTAGCCATTTAGCAGACGCTTGTGATATTCCCCTTTGGTGTTTTTTTTTTGGTTGTGCTCTTGCCTTAGTTGGTCTGCTCGACACAGCCGGGTCATGCAAAATTCAGTCGCATAGAGCCGCGCGCGGAGTAAGCAACTCAAAGCTCGCAAACGGTTAAAGAGCATCCTCATATAACGATTTAAACTCCACTACAATTTAAAATTTAAACACATACGTAAGCCGTGAATACACATCCTGTTCTGGGTAATATTGAAAACTATGTGTGTGTGGGTTAGAGTTAGTCATCAAAATGGGAATGTTTTTTTATGGGCTCATTGAGTGTGCAGTGATTTTAATCATTTCGATTGACAGTGAAAAGACTTTGATTCTCTGGCTGTATAATTCAATTAAATAACAAAATAAGACGTCAGAGCATACACACATAATATCCAAGAGTAATCATCAAGAACCAAAATAACGAATTTCGCCAACACATACGATAAGCTTGAAAAAACCAAAATCTATTTTGAATACATGCGATATTAGTGTCAATGTCTAGCGACTAGCGACGTCTAGGGCATATAACGTCAATGTATCCGTTTTTTTCTATTACAGGTGGTGTATAAATTTGAACAGTGAAATATTTTAACGATCTGTATGGGAAGTCAGATCAACAACAAAACAGTTCTATAAATGTAGTTTTTTTCACATGGATCTATAAAATCAGGCTATTATGAAACAGTTTTTTTTTACGCTGTAATGCAGGAAATAGAAATATTAGTAAATGATTTATATTTTGGGACCCGAATCTTATAAAGAGCTTAGCATGTTATAAATTTTCTGTTTGGAATCTTTTGTTTATTACTTTGTCATTGTATATTTTCTGACATCGCAAGCAACACTGCTACCGTTTTACCTGCACAAAACAAAGGTTATCTGTTAAGTATCAGATTTTACCGGGCAAATAATGAATTTTAGGCCGATACATCGATACTTTTGAATGGTGGAAACGAGAAATTAAAATTATTTTAAATACCAAATGTTCTTCCGAAAAAGCAGCAAATTAAAATGTTTAATCTTTTTTAAGACAAAAATATTGTTTGTTAAATATAGTAAGAAAATATTATGTAATATTCTCCTACTGCATTTTGAATTTGATTATTTTTCAATTTTAAGGTCTTTTCAAGGATTAGCAACATATGCTAAAAATGTATAGTTTTCAATACTTTATGTGTGTTTGAAATATAATTTTATAACAGTCTTCGTTGTATTTGTATCTTTGTATCGGCGAAAGTATTTGTAAATTCTAAACATGCGCCAAATGCGATGACTCATTCGGTTAGTAGTGTGTGTACACGTAGGTACAGTTGCGAAATTTAAAATAGCACCACCAATCTAGTTTTTTTTTACAAATATTAAGTTTTGTAATTTATTCTAAATGAGTGTTTTTTTTTTTAGAAAGGTTAATGTTTCTGCCATACATAGAGTGTAGGTTTTTATTGAGACGATTTTTGAAAAATTCATTTTACTGTTGTGTTTTGGTTTTGATAAGTGGTAAAAATATGCGAAAGAACTACTTGTGCATTCTTCGTTAAAATTGTTTTTTATATCATATCTACCTTAAAAAGTAAGTTGTTTTATATACTTTACATCTTATTATTATATTTATATTTATATTTTATATAAATTGGTAGTAAAAAATGCGGCTATTATAAATTATCGATCATCGATAACAATAAATCCTAAATTTGAATAGCCATTTGAAAACATGGACTAAAAATTAAAATCTGTAAAATGTTTCTCGATATCGGTTAGCCCTGATATTAAAGTGATTGATGTTCAGTAATCGTGCATTTTCAAAATAATTCTGGCATGACCGAACCTGTAATGTTAAGGGTTCAGTGTATCTTTTAGTCGAGGTTTTTTGATTAGAGTCTTCTTGTTTTTATTTTTTTTGAATGGTTGCCAAATGCGGCTTTCTTGGACGTATTAATAATTGCTGTTCAACGTCGCGATGTTTGTATGTCAATTTGTCTTCGCTCGGTTTCTTGACTGCAACATTAAAAAAAAAACCTAAAGGGAGGTAAATCTGAGCAGCATCAAATTTTTTGGCAGATGAAAAATGTCAACGCCGCCTACAGAATAAAATAAAATAATTGTTTATAATATACTGCTAATAAATTTATTGCAGCACTCAAGACTGTTCGCTTTTTACTGTGAATTGAAACATTTTTTTAGTGAAGATTTATTAGTTCTGTTAGAGTAAAGCGTGATTTTTTTTATTAGTTCTGTTATATTTTATTTAATATATTTTTATATTACTGTTATTTTATTTTCTTATTTCTTTTTCTAAAAATGCATTGCTTTGGCAATTGCAGTTAATTTATGTCAATCAAGCAGTTCACTTATACAGAGCAAAACAATCAGTTTATCTTTATAATACATTTACATAAGGATAAACTTAACAAATTTTTAGGTATATCTGAGGTTTCGAAGTTGGTATAAATTAACATTTATAAAAACAAATGGAACTAATAAAAGCGTATAAGAAATATCATCTTAATTTGAACTTGCGTATCTGAAAATGTCATGTGTTGCCCAATTTTGCACCCTGCCTCACTGCTGCCTGCCCCACAGTATATACCAGTGTCAACCACTTATTCGCATCATTAACAGGAGTTTGGACACCTAAGAGTCAAACACCCTACGGCTCCACCACCGAGCTAGACATTGAAGGCTCCTCATCAGCGGCACCAACACCACCGCCACCTCCCTCGTTGCCCGTGTGGACGCCACAGTCATCGCCAGCGCTGAGTGGACGCAAAGAATTTCGTCCTGTGCGTTTTGAGTCGCCAACATTGCCACGACGATATACCACCAATCAGCAGCAGTCACAACAACACACGACGACAATACCACCCTGGTCTTATACAAACTGCCCTAATTGTCCAGTGCCTGCACCGCGCAGCAGCACCAGCACCAATTTGAGCAGACCTACAGCTCTTAATTCTAATCATTCACTGAACGTAGAGACGGATTATTCCAATGAGTTTGGCTCAGTGGCTGCCAGTGACAACGTTTCCGAAAAGATTAAAAGTACTGAGTCCAAGCAAATATTTAAGTTCAGATGTCCAGTGGGTTATGTATACAATTTTTCAAAGCTAGTGATTTGATTATTGCCGGTTTTAAATTGTGATCCATATCATATATTTTTGAACTTAGAATAAACATTTACGAATTTCAAATCAAGTTTAAATAGGATGTAAAATTTTTATTCATTCAATAGAAATTTTCTTATTATTGTACTATTATTTTCTATCAACAAAATCAGTTTGTTTTATTGGGACTATATTTATAATAACTATAGAAATATTCACGAGTTTAGCCCTTTCTTTGTTGTACACGTATTAATTATATAGGGTCAGCCAAATAACTTTTTTTTTTTTAAATGAAATCAAAAAAAAAAAACTTTGAATATTTTCTCAAGTTCCTTTTTTTATACGAAGGTACAATCCCTTCGGTTAATAATGAAGAATAATTTCATTCAAATGGCTGTCTCGGCTGGCCATGGCGTCATACCAAGGTATTTATGCAAAATTCGTCTCAATGATGTCTCCGAAATGGTCAATTGTTGAGAACGACGGTGAATTGATGTTGATGGTACTTCATGCACACTTTCTACCACAGCAGCAATATTCTCGGGTGTACGCACTGTTTTGGACTTTTCACGCATTGGTTTATCGATGAGGATGCCAGTCTCTTACACTTTTCCAAAATCCGTACACAACTTTCACACACATTTTGCAATATTACCATAATTTTCAAAGTAATGTCGCAATATTTCCCAGCGTTGCTCAAACGTATACACAACCATATTCGTTCAGCGGAAGGATAAAACTAATTATCTGTCAAATCAAACATGAGCTAAATGTTACCACTAACGAAATAAGCACTAGTTGAAAAAAAACGTTAGATGGCGGACCCTATATTTGTATCATTGTGCTTAATTAGTTTGTATTCCATATGTGCCTAAATGTCTTCAGGCAACACTGATCATGGATGTAGCAATATCTCAGTGGCCTTACAAAATGTGCTATTCATTCTGCAAGGAACAAATCAATGGCTTTGAAAAAATTGTGTTTCTATAAAAGCAGCAAGGTTTTATTTTCTTTCTGGCAACATTCGTATTTTGCTGCATCAACTGATTAATTATGTTGGTTTAAATTAGGCGCTAATGATTTTCATTTGTCTCATGAATCATAAATAAAGCATTTGAACGCTCGGCCTCCACTTCGGAGTTGCAGAGGCAATTCAAACGCCATCAACTGACCGACAGAGATCGTGCAGTATATAGACCCAATAAAGTCAGTAAGTATAAAGCAAAGACCAAATCGCTGACTTTTACGTCGTTACACAAGCACAGGGCAACGAAAGTAGTCCTTTTAACTGTTTGACTTTTGATTTAATTAACTTTTTTACACCTGTTAAATTAATTTTCCCTAAACTCCACTTCAACTCAATCTCTGAGAACAAATTAATAAATCCACCATCTACGGTTTCAGTATACAAAGTCAAGCACGAGTATATGAGCGAACCGGAAACGGAAAGCGATCGACCACGTAAAATGGCACAGTTAGGTAGACGGCAATACGATGGCATCGGCCCGGTAACTAACGATGGAATGCCTATTATACTAAGATCGGTAAAAATTTAGTTTTATGTTGCGCAGTGAAAAAAAAAATTATTGTATTGTCTGCTACGATGCAGGAGGTCCAGGAACCGCATCAGCATGAATGGTACAAGCGACTCTATCAAACCATACATAGGCAAAAGAATGGCGGTAAATGTCTTTTACCACATGACCAGATTAAACTGAAGCATTGTGAAATGTATAATTGAGCTACTTAATCCCAAGCATTAAAATAAAAAAAAATATATATATATATATAAACATCCTTATTCATTCCACTTTACCATTTCTTATAATGCTTCAGTTTGATAATTGCTAAACAAGTTCGAATTAAAGCTCTTTCTACTCTTTTTGAATGACTTTTATCTATTGTACAATAACAACAATCAAATACCCCATCCATACGTTTCTCCTCAAATCAAAACTACTCTCTCAAAACTGTTCTTACACAAAAGACGATTTCGTGATACGCTACAAATGTCCAAGAGGTGATTTATTGAAATATTAATCATTGTTTAAAATTCATTTTAAAAGCAGTCTAAATTTGCTTTAAAAGTATCCTTTACCTACTTTATTTTTTTAGATTTAGTTTTTATTCCCGCTTTCGCTTTCCTTTTAATTGGTATCTATAACCATTATAATTTATTATGATTTATTTTTTGTAGCTTGCATGATAAATCTTAAGCTCGGTGTGTTGAAATTAAAATAAATATTTTCTCATCTTTTCGTGCCGTTTAGCTCATTTGAAATGCTTAAACTTTGTTTTCACATTAATGTTAGCTTAAGTACCAAAACGCCTTAACAACATGTCTGCTAACACACATGAGTTTACAACAAGAACAACAGTAGTAGTAAAAAAAACAAATATAACAAAACTAATGTTGTACTTGTAACTTTCTACCCACTTAGTATTTACTTATACATTTTTATCTGATCAACTTAATTTTCCAATCCCTCCAGCACGGCCATCATACAAAAGCAATGGTTATGTCTCAGAACCTGAGCCAAATTACGATTCCGATTACCCAACTGTAAAATATCGAACACAAAATCCATTACGCGTTCAATCTGTTCCATCGGCTGTGAATGTGCGCAATCTCAATCAGGACAATAAGTAAATAAAATCCACTTTCAAAATATGTGATTCCCATCTAATATAACCTTTGAATTTCAGACTGTATGGTACTATGCTTAATCCTATAAAATCGGCACAGAGCTTATACGAAAATCAACCTGGTCGTATTGAGGATTATACAACCGGTCATTCGTCCGTTTCGGAGAGGGAAAAAAAAGAGGCAAGTGCCCAAATAAAAAAAATATATATGTATAGAAAATATATACAGCTTTAACTCATACAGAGAACCTATCACAAATAATACGAATGAGAACTTACTAAATATTCAAATCACAATACCTCTCGTAAACACATGTCATTTACCTCCAGAGATTACCAATAATTTCACTTAAATATATTTCATCACATCCATAATAATACTTCCCATATGTAACAATATAGTATAGCGCTAATAATCATACTAAATTCTAAAGCACAGCAATTATTTTATTCACAATTCTAGTGGTGGGACGAAGTGATGGACATCTTTAACGGGGTATGAACACTATTTTATATAATTCTTGCTCTAGACTTTAAATTATTTTAGTAATAGTTTTTGGTTAAGTGAAATACTAGTATTTTTTAAAATGTCTTTTGAACAGTTTTTGAGTATGTTCTTTGGTTTCACTTAAGTTGCAAATACGTTTCCCGTTTACTGATAATATAACTATAATTTATATCTCTTCTCATTTTAAATATTTTTAATATATGCTTCCCTTTCCGTCCTTATAATTATGCTAAGTGGCTCAGGGATAATACACGCATACCCCGTATTATTATAAAATTTTTCGATGAATTTGATAATTGTACAGTAAGTTCTATAGTTACATTTACCATGGCCAAGTCACACAGCGGCAATGATATGATCATTGCTAAGAAAAGCACCCCAAGATGCTAGATTAAACCGACTTAAAGTCGTTGCACATAAATATTTTTCGTTAATTTTTTTGTCAATATGTTTTTCTTTTTCTGTTATTTCCTTGTAGAATTTGGAACAATCTAAATTATCTACGCTTTCTCCAGAAGGCAATTTATCAAGGTATGAATGAAGCGAATAAAGATTGAATAGTGTACTGTAATAATTTAAGAATTTATCCCTACAGAGCTCTGGGTAAAGAATCTGGTTATACCAGTGATTCCAACCTAGTCTTCCGCAAAAAAGAGCTAGTCCCAAGCAGTCCTTTAAGTCCCGTGGAGCACATCCAGGCCTACAAAAGTCTACAGGCAGGTGGAGAAGCACCTCTGCTCGGCTTCCGTAAACCAGCGCCTGAGAAATCCAAAGGTAAGCTTTAACGTTTCCATTTTATATAAAGTAAATAAGTCTCATAACAAAAGTTACAGCGCAGTTTCTACTCATTTTTTTATTGGTGTTGGTTTAATGCTCTTTTTCTAATCTTCTCAAATATTATCTAACATGACTGTATTATTACTTAACCACTCGTATTTGGGATTATCTATACACAATCACTGCCCACTTCTGAAGTTTTTGTCAGCAATCAATGCGTAAATCATTTTATTACAGCACATTTTAGCACTGGGCACCCTTTCGAAAGTCGCTGCCGTTTAATCAAGCTAACCTCTCATCTCTCCCAAATTTTTAACCCAAATAAGAAATTGTCGAGGAATTCGAATTTATACAGATAACGCCAACACTTGCAAAAATACGTTTGAGCACCGAACCAATTGAGGAGTCAAAGAAAGAACACAAAGAAGAACCAAAGATAAAATTAGATCCATCACCTCCACCGACCCCGCCACCACCACCGCCACCAACAACGTTCGTTACAGCCAACAAAATGTTTTCGAATTTCTCCAAAAACTTACCTTCTTTTATACCGTTAAGCAAGAAACAAAAGCAGACGGATACACCTCCATTGGCGCCAAGTCGTCGAGCCTCCTGTACGAAGAGCACTGTGCACATGGAGAAGATAACTAGTACCGTTAAAAACTGCACCAAGTCGCGTCACGAACAATGCTTTCAGCCACCTGGTGGTACAAATTTAACTTTGCGCAAGGTTGCCGTGAGCTCCCGACGTGAGCCCATTTGCCAGTCCAAGTCCACGGGGGCTGTTTCCACATTGCTGGCTACTCTAACCGACAGAAAGGAGACCCGCAGTAAGGATGGCTGCTTCGTGCGACAACAGCATAACCATCAAGCCCGCTTTCGTTCTGAGAGCCCAAATCGACGACCTTCAAATCGCCTTCTGGCGCTGCGCCATTCCAGTCGCAGTCCAGTTGCTTTTGGGAGGAGCATCTCCAAAGAACGCAGCTTTGCCGAGGAGAAAAAACGTCTGGAGAACATTTTGCCGCTGTGTCGCACCAATTTCGAGGCTAGCACCAGTATTTTGAAGGATCCTTCTTTGAAATCGCCTCAGGACGTTCGTGAAGCAGTGCGTTCTTATGCCACTTGCAAGGCGCAACATACACGAAGCAAGTCGCTGCCTCGCTTGCGACAGAGCTGTAGCAGTACTATTAGCACCACCACGCGGCACACAATGTGCTTTCCCCAGGTGAGGCCACAACAGCTCTTTGATTGCAGTCGCGCTTTAAAGAAAGCTCTGCCTACCCGGTACAAATCACAATCAATTAAAACAGTTGCAACAGTGTATCGCAGTGCCTCAAATGGAAGTCTCCCACTCAGCAATTCCACTTACTCAATCGACTCCCAGGTCAGGCAGGAGTATGCCTCACCTGTTGCACCACCCAAAAATTTAATGGGCAAGTCGAATGCCCCTCTGCAAACTAGCCGCAGTGAGGTTCATGTTCCACGAAAACGTTCCAATAGCAAAAAAACAATTATTCCTAAGTCGAAGAAACCCCCAAACACGTCGGTTGCTCCTTACAACGAAACGGTACGTGAGAAAACGCATTTTTGGAACGATTACAATGCTAAACAGAAGTCACAGATACAACACTCACTTCCGCAGCTAATTAACGACTACAAATACAGTTCGGTTGTGGAGCCAACTGTCTATGCAGAGAGCATTAATGATTATTCGATACAAGGACAACCCAGCTGTATAGAGGATCTCGTCTGGCAATATGAAAACAAGTCACAACACGGCATCAAGGATGATGCACACATGGCACGTCCACAGTCACCGATGAATATAGAGGATCAGGTGGCTCAACGTCGCTTCTCGCCCACTCGTGAGGTAAGAGTACCACCAAACACCCTAAGGGAGGTACGTTCCCCCTCACGTCGTCGCATTGATAGCCTACGCTTCAGTCAACGTCAGGACAAGATTGATCATCAAGCTGTTATGCGTGCCAGTAGCTTGAGTAGTGCCGATGATCGCAGCAAAGCTGAACAGCAGTCAAGTGCTGCTGCTTCCTGTGGTAAAGGAGGACTTTATCAGTGTGGTGAGCTTGCACACAGTGCCACCTCTCTAACATATCTAGAGCGCCATAGTCCTAGTTGTCGCTATCGTAACAATTGCGAACGTTTTACGGAGCTCAATCGTTTCTACAGCACGCTGGAGCGTGTGGGTCAGTTGGAACGTGCAACTTCGACAAGCAACTTTCATCCGTTACGCAAGGATGTAGAGCTACTAGACTTTGATGAGTGGCGCAAGGTGCGATTGCATGAGCGCGCCGAGAAGGAGCTACAGTATCTCGTCGGCAAACTGCAAATGGATCAGCGTGAGCGTGACTTGCATTTTTGCTCTAAGGATGTTAATGAGCTTAAGTGGCGACACGGAGCGGATCAGGCATTGCAATCAAAGAAAAAGTCTGTGGAGGATTTGCGTGAGAAGTTTGAAGAGCTGCAGCAACTAAAACAACAGCGAGATGAAGCACAATTGTCACCCATACAGCGTCAGAGGAGACGCAATACCGTTGCCGATCTGACTAGTAGTCTAGAGGTTACCAAAATATTCCAGACCCAGGCACAGGCCCATACAGATCGGCATTTGAGTCGTGATCTGGTTAGTACCCTCTCCAAGAATCAAATCAAAAAGCTTTCTCAACAACTAAATGAGATATATGCGGGCAATCGTAATCCACCTACTGCAGTTGATAGGGACCAGTATGTGATCACCGTGGAAAAGGGCACAAAACCCAGTTACCATGCAAGTGCACTCAAAGTTCGCTGCAATTCCAATATCAGCAAGAACCAACTGTTAGGTCCAGTACTGCGCAAGCGCGACGAACAGTCCCAAACACTGCCACGCCCTACCCGCAGTCAATCTCCGGTTGTAGTAGCAAAAGAAACGCGCGGTGCTATTGCTGCAAAGAATGCCGAACTAACGCTGACTAAATTAGCGCCGGACATCCCACCTCGACCACAACCCAAAGTTCAAGTGACTAAAACTCCCAAACTCGCTCTTTTTCAGACTCAAACGTCTCAGTCTAAGGAGCAACCGATTAACCAAAAAATTCAATATTTTGAAGAGCGGCAATTCCAGGAACCTGCCAAAACCGTTTACCACGCACGCGAGGACAGTTCCCCAGACGAGGCGGACGTAATGCGCTTTATTGAGCAGAATATGCATAGGAGACAGTTGGCCCGCAAACGCCGCGTTGTTCACACGGAGCTAAGCAACTCTTTAACTGATTTAAGTGGCCTTTACGGAGAGCGTCCAACAGCACGCGTAAATTTTTACTTACACAGCTCACCGGAAGGACACCAACAGCCGGAAACAATGCTAGAGCGAAAGGAACAGCAACAGATTCTTGAGAGTCATCAGAATCAGGAGCTTTGCAACGAACATTTGTCTGGCAATGATAGCATTGAGTTATATGATGTTTACCACCGGTCCAGGAGTCTGTCGCCACAATCACAGGTATCAGCATGTTCCAGCTCCTACCTGAAGCGCGTCTACACCGGCGAGGTACAAAAAATTAAGCAAAAATACGAGAGCATTCAACGGGAGAAATCAAATGAACGGCGTAATTTTTTTGGGCTTAATTCGCTGCGGAAGGCGCGCAGCGATCCTGAATTTCAGACAGGATTAAAAGACGCCCAGAGCAACGCTACGGATGCGTTGCTAAATGAGAAAGGCACACGAGCATCCGATGTTAGTCATCTGACACACACATTTGAGTTGCGTGGTGCAACCTCATCACCAGAACGCGGAAGACGTCGTCAGAGAGGTTTACTTATGCCACACATTGATATTATTAGCAAGACAGCGGAGCTGTTGCCCACTTGCAAGACAAGTCGATCCCGAAGTCATCGAAGCATTGTGGATCAAGTGCAGACACTACGCAACCACTACGAGTCTCCGAAGAGTGCACCACAGCGGTATTTATCCACTTCACTCGCGGATTTGCGTGATGTTCATGAGAATATATCACCACATTTGAGCGGTGATTGGGTGGCGCACAAGTATCCACAACACACACCAGCGCTGCCTAAGAAATCACTAAGAAACAAAGTGGTGCGTGCCAACTCCAGTTCACCTTTGCGTCTAGCAAAATCACCTACTTTCAACTACGACTATGACTTCTTTGCCAATCAGGAATTCGAGCCGAATAAGCATCGGCCCAAAGCGCGATATGTGCCCGATGGTGCCGATGCAAAAGTCACTACAACAACAAAGCCAACAAATAAAGCGAGTCGTTGTTCAGTGAGCAGTCTGGAGCGTATCAAACGCAGCATGGCAGTTAGATTTAAAGGTAACATACTTTTCAGAGTAGTGCAGCAGTGATTGTGTGTTTTTTTATTACGGGGTATCTTCTACTATTGCTGCTTCAGCTGTGATACTTTTTTTTATTGTTGTATTTGCCGCTTGGTTTTCAATTGGGCCCGGCTTCACGATTTGGCTTTACATTATTTGGTTTTTTTTTTTTCAAAAACTATTACCTTATATTACTTTAAAATTGTTGGTGCAGATTTTGACTCGAGCGGCGCACCACCCATACCACCACAGCCGCCACAGAACTACTCATACGAGCCCTACTCCTACAGCAATGGTGATCGAACTGATTCAGGTACAGGTGAGTCACTTGATGGCCATCAAATATTGGGCTTGCTAAGATGAACTTAAAATTAAAAAGTTGAACGTCTTCTAAAACTAAATGATTCTTAATTGGGAAATTCTATTAATTGTTTATTGATTCAAACAGGGACTCTCTCAAAAACTTTATAATTTCCCTTAGTGTACGCTTATAAAGTGTTATAAGTCATCTGGACATCTTTACATTGTTCATAAACGATCTTAAGTTAGTTATCCATCACACATAGGCATTGATGATGTTAAGCTTTGTTATAAATTATTTTAGACCAAATAATGGAAAACACCGTAACTAGAGCCATCCTACTTGTTTTACTTGTACCAAAGAAATTATTTATAAATATATATTCAAACTTGGTGTAAAATAAATTTGTTTAACCACAATTGTAGTAAATGTTACGCAATGTCTAAAAACATATATTCTTGATAATGGGAATTGGGAATTATTTTGAATCCAAAGCTTAAGGTTTTATGTACGAAAAACTTGTTGATTCCTTCTAGTGTAGTTCTCATAGTTTGATGTATAAGTCACCTACATTTACCATCCGCTTATTTCTTCTTTGAGGCACTCCACTGCTTTGTTATTTCATGTTATTGACCTTTGTAAAATGCCTTTTTATTTACAAGCCGCAACAAATTTCTGCAATTGATGCAATTTTATTTTTGAAGTTGCACCTTGCAATAGGTGTTGACTGAACTAATCGATGGCACCAATAAAATTGAAACACGACACTGATAGAAATAGTCAAGTATTTTATGGTCATTTTAGTTTTGGATTAAAAGATTTGAATACTTGATCCTGTTGAAAATATTTAATATATATGATATGTATATATATATAAACATATAAAACTTATATACTAGATAGATTACATTACGAGCTATCTGGTAATGTAAGAAATTGTGCCGGGTTCGAAACTGAGATGTAATGTATAAAAACTTACTGGGATTTGAATCCGCAACTATTCGCATACAAAAATCAACAGTTTCAGTATTTCTGGAGTTATATCTGATTCATGTTCACTTATATAAGATACTTTTCGAATATTTAATTTCGTACTTAATACAATCAATTTCTTTTTTTTTTAAAGTATTTTGTACTTAAATAAAGAATGTAATTCCAGAATTGCGACTACTCAATTCTAGTGGAGACAACGTTGACCCGCTTAGGAAACCACGAGCAACGTGTTCAAGACACAAGCCAGAAAAGAAATAGAATACGAATCAAATACATAGAACTAAAATACCGAAGCTCAAGCCCATAACAATGTAGTTTGGAAAAGCCACCCCCAAAGAGTCGATCGACTAAGCACGTTGCCATGGCCAAAATACGATGCGTCAACAAAAAAAAACTTGGCCCCCAGGTGGATGTTGGTTGTTTTTTTACCTATCGGCGGATTTCATTAGTTAGTTTCACTTATTCGTGCCAAATGATAGTCGGCCATTTTCCTATTAAATTTGCGACAAAAAATAGAACGCGACGTAATTTCCCTGATACACATTGAGAGGTGCAAGTGCAAAGGAATAAAATATTTTTAAATAAATCAAAAATAGTAACAAAAGTGAGCACGATACATGAAATGCTACCGCCGCGACACAACAACACCTTCTCGGGGCAGCATTCTCATGGCAACAACAACAACAGCCACAAGAGCAGAGTTGCCTTGAGTGGTGCGAGTGGTTCTGCTGGTGGCGGCAATCGTTTGCATGGAAGACAGTTGCATAAAAAGCTGCACAGCAGCTGCAATGATTTAGATATGACAGATGAAAACTTTGAGCAGCAGCAGCAGCAGCTAAATTGGTCTGTCCCCAACAGCAAAAACAGTTGGCCACTGCGCCCTTTGACCAGCGATGAAGACAGCAAAAACTGCCACAACAACAACAGCTTAGCGCCTGGCACGCTGCATCGCAGCCTCTGTGATATGCCAAATTGTGGAAAGATCGTGTGGCTGCGACGCAGCTTTGATTATGACACACCAACAGCCCAAATGGTGACGCCATTTCCAGCAACAGCAACAACAGGAATGAGCTATCACATTGTGGGACTGCCCCATACACCGTCTCCGTCTTCTCCTCAAGCTTATTTGGCCAACCAACATGCTTTAGGCAACTCCATGGCGTTGCTAATGCGGCAGCAATACCAACAACAACAACAACAACGCCAGCAACAGCATCGACATCGGGAACAAAGCGTCAGTTAGTACTGCGATTATTTAAAAAAGAGAGAAAAGAAAGAGCTATAGCGGTAGTTACTTACTTTTTCGCTTTGTTCAAAGACCCTCCCTTTAAAAACTGTTTACAGTTGCTTAAAATTTTTGCAAAAAATCAAAACAAAAATCTTTTTCTAAGAGAATGGCCAAGCGTGTAACTGATTGCCAATCAGATAAATAGAAAGATAGAGATAGATAGACGAAAAGAGAGGGCAAAATGAGTAATTTGTTGTAGCCGTAAAAATCGGAGTAGACATCACAGCTTGAGCGGACGACAATATATTTAAAAATATTCTTGTTATGCTTATCATTATTATTTTGTTTATTGCTAATATTTATTCAAATATGCATTGTCAATATATAATATAAAAATGCATAGGAGTGTTAAAATCATTAACAATTTTGACTTGTTACTGTAATTTTTTTTTAAGCCACTGCTGTATTTTCTATACTCTAATACCGAAGGTATCAATGTGCAATATCCGTGTGTATGAACTCAACTATTTCGACACCCATAATTTGAATCTGCAAATATCTGGACTGGGTTAGATAAAGGGCAAAGATTGGACGCTACGCCCACTGGGAGATTGGAAAGTCGATAAAATCGATAACTCACAATTAATAAATCCACCAACCAAATAATTCCCACATCCTTAGAGCAAGAGCTACCAATTTTGGTACGAAGATAGTTACTGGCGTTTCCCAAAGATCTGCATGAACATTTTTCCGCCACCAAGCCCTTCAAGTTTTTTTTTAGACTCAGTTTTAAAGGTAGAGTCACAAAAATGGGGTTGTTTCCCAAATAACAATGTAAGCCTAATTCTTCGAACAAAAACTCTCTGTATCGTTGATTCGTCTTTCCGAACAAACACACAATATTTACACGCAAATTTGTCTTTTAACGTTTAAAAAATAACCTTATTTTTTGTTAAAATATATGTAAAATATAGATTAAAGCATGTTAATGCTTTTTATGATATCCTTTAGACTTAACCTTTAATCTATTATTCATGAAACATACCAGCTTTCGGATAGTTTCTGGGTTCCATTTATCCAGCAAAGTATTTTTGAGGTCGGTTTGTTCGATATATGGCGCTGCCGGATGTTAATTTATAGCATATATAAAATCTAAAAAATGGGCTGGTGGAATTAGCATGTGAGGCAGTTTAAGATAAGCCGGGACTGAACTTATGATTGGGGTCATTTTCCTGGTAGAACTGAAAAATCAACACAAAAATTCCGACTTCGGTTACCAAGATACATCCCTATACCATAACATTTCCTCCGTGCGTGACTGCCAATGCACACAATTCTGTTCGTCCGAGGCAAATGTTGAATTTTTACTTTACTTTAAAAATAAATGTGTTCTCGGACTCCAAATATATTGATCCAATCGGATTTTAGGGAACGTGATCCTAATGCCTCTGTGGTACTCGGGCATTGAAGGCTTAGTAGAACCCAGTGCACAGTTTCCACAGTGCACTCTGTCTTCTGCTGTTGAGTCAGTTTTGGAGCTTTAGATTAGCTTGAACTTTCCGGATGATCTTTCGCTATTCGTGTTCGGTAAAAATCTTGATTGGTGCCATTCTTCCCACTATTCGATTTGCCTAATGACTTAATGAGCGCTCTTTTTATACCCTTAACTCATGAAATGGGTAAATAGTATGATATTTTTGTGCAAAAGTATGTAAGATTTACGATAAGTTTCTTTCAGATTTACGATAAGCACATGGAATAGATAACAATAAAATCTTGGATTCCGAAAACTTGAGCATGGGGATTGAAATCGAATCACTTAAATTTTTAATGCATCGTTAAGGGGAATTTAACCCCCTGTCTTTTTACCAAATTTGGATCTTTCAGAACAAGAACTGTGGAAGATAGGGGGATTTACGATTGTAAAAGGTGGGCTTGACATCCAAAATGTGGATACTGATATTTTTTTCGATTGGGGTTGAAACATTAGACAAAATAACTAAAATGTTTGAAATTTTTATAAAATTCGGTTGTAAAACACCGGAGATATGAGAGATTGATATTTAAACATCATGCGAGTCAAGGGTTAGGGCTTTTTAGTCGAGCCTACTCGACAACAACCAGTTTACAGTTTTTGAGTAAACATGGATTAGCAAGCGCCAAAGAGTTGTTGGTACTCGTTGTATGACGATTTAAAATATGCTTTTGACGCCCAGTTGCTCAGTTTATTCAATTTCTCAATATCTCAGTCCTTCAGTTTCATTCAATTGATGTTTGGGTTTTCAGTTTCAGTCGAGCGCAACGCGTGCTTGAGAGCAGTTGGGTATGTGCCGCATTAAGATTGTAGGGTATAACAGGTTCGAATTGAGTTTCGCTCGTTTTTTGTCGGTTCTGTGAATTGTCTTTATCAGCTGTACGTCTTTACCATTCGTCGTTCACTATTTGATGAGTTGCTTCTTCTTTTGATAAATTAGATGCCTAATTCAAAGAGGAGAAAAGATGATAAACCTGATTAAACAAAAGGAAAAGTCATGAAGCCGGCATAACTCGGCGTGCAAATACATGGTTATATCATCTGTGTGTGTGTGTGTGTGTGTGAGCAGCGAAAAGTGAAATATTGCAACACTTTTCAAAACGTTGCAAATTGTGGCGTTACAACAAATCAGTGAAAGTGAAAAGAGTCTCATGTGACTTGTTTTTTTTAAACAACACAAGTGTAACAGCTACCTCAAAATATAAAGTGTAGCGGATTTGTGGGCGTTTGTTAGCAATCCAATTGTTCAACTGGCATAAATATCTAAACGTTCTAATAATTCACTCTCAAGTTCATGAGGTCACGTTATTTATTTGCATATATATACATATATGTATAACCGAGAAAATTCTTCCAACTACACGAAACTATACTTCTACTCTTCTTCTACTCTTCTACTTAGTTGTAGGGTTTTCAAAAAAACCACTCTTCTATCTCTACTTAGCGAGGCGTGCGCTTATCAAAAATTGACAGAGCTGTTTGTTTGCTTACCAATTGGCATGCACACATTGATAGATAAGTAGATTTTGCGAAACATAGAGATACAGATGCTGAATCAGTAACAGATACAGCTAACTGTACAGTAACTGTGTTACAGATAAGGGCCCTGTGCTCTCTGGTTTCGTAACAACGACGACAATTTTTTATATGGTTTTGTTTTTTTGCGGTTGGCTTACCTTACAGTTGCCCCTTAAATATTTATTAATAGCTTAAACCGAAGCGTCGTTTGGAATATTTATAAGCCAAGTTTGAGCTACGAACCAACCAACTAGCAATCAACTACGAAACTGAGCTTAGCTATTTAAAGTTTCATTATTTTTTTGCATATACAATTCTGACTTAAATATTGTACAAATTTTTACTATAAACCAGACGTCAACATACACTTTAAGACACCAATAAGGCATGAATACAAGCAGAATATATCGGAGGAAGAATTAGCAATACGACAAGCGGAGCATATGCAAAAATTGTATCAGGAGGAACGCAGACGCAAGTATCTACAGGAGTTGCAGGACATGAATTCTCGACGACACACCGACAACTTTACACCCTCACAAAAATCACCCATCGCCCTTAATCGCTACGATGATTTTCCCACAGATGTAACGCTTAAATCGCTGGTGGGACCTAAAACTGTTGCCAGAGCGCTCTATAATTTTCAGGGACAGACATCCAAGTAAGAAAACAATTTTGTTCTAGCTTGATCATCATTTCATCATTTTTTTATAAGGGAGCTCTCGTTTCGTAAGGGCGACACCATCTATATAAGACGACAGATCGATCCCAATTGGTATGAGGGTGAGCACAATGCGATGATTGGACTGCTTCCAGCAAGCTATGTTGAGGTTAGTTTATAATTCCATTTTAGAAAAAATTAACAAATGCATTGAACGTACATTGTCTTTTTCGAAAGATCATTAGTCGCGATGGAGCTCGCACTCCTGTGAAACGTCCATCGGAGGGTCAGGCACGGGCCAAGTACAACTTCCAGGCTCAGTCCAGTGTCGAGTTGTCTCTCAACAAGGGCGAACTAATCACACTGACTCGTCGCGTCGATGGCAATTGGTTTGAAGGCAAAATAGCCAACCGAAAAGGCATTTTCCCAGTCTCATATGTAGAGGTGAGTTCATATTTAATCCATGTACTATATTACCAGTTACACTATGTAACAAAATATACAAAAAACAATGTCAAATATTCCAGTTAACAACTCTTATAAACTTTGATCTGCTAAAAACACTAATATATCAAAAAATATGCTTATTTATGTTGGTTTATATTTTATTTTTAAGCAACGTCGTTTTTAACTCAACAGTAATATCGTCTTCTCTAAAACATTTTTTTGAATTTTGTGTTTACGATACCAAAATTTATAAGAAAAGTGAAGTGGAATTTCTAATAGATAATCGATTTTGCATAATTTACTAAAACAGGATATAAAATTTGTTTATATTCAACTTATTTTTGTGTCATTTACTGCATAAGTTCTGTTCTGAAGCATCATTTTTTTTTATTTCAAAATACAAATGTATTTATTGTAGTTGGCCTATCATATTTATTTATTCATTATCATATTATTATGGGTCACTACACATCATGATAGTGAAGAAGTTGTATTTTATAAATTATGACGCGGAAGTAAATAAAGCATTTGGACACCTTGTATAAATCTGCAATTACCTCTCTCGTTGTTATTCAAAAGCATCAAATCTTTTTATTAACCCCATTTTTTTTAGGTTCTAACTGACATTGGTGCCGAAGACATAGCAGCTAGAACGACAACGGTAATAAACACTCAGGGCACAACAAATCTACGTCCAAATATCGACGTTTTTCGCACAAATATTAATAAGGAGTTCAATGCGCTGACCCAGAACGGTACACATTCACCGAATGGCATATTAAAGGAAACCCGAACGCTGCACAAAACAGATGCGCTTCACGTGGACACAAGCTCAGAGCCAGTAGCGTGAGTTACAAATTTATCAAACGTCTTTTTACTACAACTAATTGGATTCTTGTCATTTTGAAAATGTAGATATCGCGCACTATACAAATACCGACCCCAGAATTCCGATGAGTTAGAGGTCTTGGAAGGAGATCTTGTGCATGTGTTGGAGAAGTGCGATGATGGCTGGTTCGTGGGCACATCGCAGCGGACGGGCTGTTTTGGCACATTTCCCGGCAACTATATGGAACGTGTCTGAAATCTTAACAACCTCGATATGTGGAAGTGTTGAGAACCGTTATGATATTTGTTATCTGTTTTGGCAGTCTGCAGTGGCAGCAGTAAATCAAATTTAAAAATTAAATTCATTGAGTTTGTAGTAAAATTATATGAAACGCAGCCAAAGCAGATGCAATAATTAATTATTAACATGAATTACAGTTCATTATAATTTTAATTATTGTTAAAATATGTCAACTAATTTATTTTGCCGATGTGTTTCGCTTTAATATAATATACAACTATTTATTTAATTTTAAATAAATGTTAAAAATATACTTATTTATCATACCAAAAAAAAAAATATATTAACCACAAGCTTGAGCAACACACAAAAACAACTTTCCTCCCAGCCATCTACACTCAAACACACCAAATATCACCAGCTTGATTATACTAATAACTTAAGCCCTAACATTTTGTTACAATATTAATCTTTCGATTTCATACTAATTTTAACTAGTCACAGCTATTTCCCAAAAATTATATACAAAAAATACAAGAATCAAAATATATAAATTATTATAAGGAAATCGCCATTTTAAATCGTTGAACACCAAGTGCCTTAATTATAAAATGTTTATTGACTAAAACAATAACTTGCGTCGACAATGCTACTACATCAATATGCGATATTTACTATATATTTATATTATAATATTGAAAACTAAACTTTTAATTTTATTATGTGCGTTTATATTACACAGACACCTGTTGCAAACGACAAAAAAAAAAAAAAAAAAAAACACTAAAAACAACATAAATCAGTTTTTTATTTTTTATGCATATGTTGTTACTTAAGGTAGAAAACAATTCAATACAAATTAAACAGAACAAGGTAAAGCTTTCACGTAACAATATAGTGAAAACTTTCTCCCTCCCTAATTGTTCGACAATTATGTACAATAACCGAATCGTCGGAGTGTCCATTAATCAAAGTATCTAGTAAATTTATAGGTCTGGCTTATTGGGAAAAGAAAAATTTGTGGTCGTGCTCAATAAAATATCATTTAGTCAGCATTTTTTGAAGAAACCAGTAAAAATGATTTACCAAGCAACTATACCCTTTAACCATACAGACGGATAGACGGTCGGGCTGACATACACATACGTGCACTACTGTAACATGTTGGATGGTTTCATATCTCCGGTGTTTCCAAACCGATTTTATAAAAAGACAAACTAGACTAGGAGATAACCTGAAACCCACCTACCGCCCAACCGCTTAGCGTGCGGCTACGAAGATCGCAAAGATCACATATAGACAAATGATACAAAACTAATATTTTAAGAGAGGCACTCATTATAGATTGAGCATAAGATTCGAAAAGGGTTATGAATAGCGCAATTAATATAACAAGTTTGGACGCAAATAGGTAGAAAATTTCTAGTATGTCTAATCAGAACTGAAAAACTTATTTGGCTAACAATTAATAAGTTTGTTAAAAAAAAAACAACACTTACTAGCATTGTTCTGCGATCAGATAGAGATGGCAAATTTATTAGAGTCTACTACTGTAAGAAGGTAGGTTAATGTTAGTATCCCAGAGAAGACCCCTGAGAGCAAAAAGCAGAAATTGTTTTTGCACCGATTCTAAGCTATCCTGATTATTTCTGTATTTTAGGTACCAAATACAAGATCCATATTCTAGAATCGGACGAACAAGAGAAGTATACAGTGTTTTTGTTATAAAGAAATCGTCTAATCCCAGCACACCAGATGGTCGAGTAGCAGTGGAGGTGATGTGCTTATCAAATTTAAGTTTTGAATCTAAGACGATTCCTAAGTCTACAATCCTTTCAATGAGATTTAATGGTTTATTATCAACGATATAAGTGTTAAAGAAGGGAGTGCGCCAAAAAAAAGAGATTACTTTACATACAATACAATTGACATATAACAAATTGATATTACTCCAAGATTGAAAACTAATAAGATCTGATTGTAATTGTTGAGCTGACTAAGAAAATCTAGCCGAGATACAAAACTTTACATCATCGGCGAACATAAGCAACTGTGAGTGATTTATAACTGAAAGGAGATAGTTTACGAAAAGAGTAAATGATAAAGGCCCAAGGTGACTTCCTTGAGGCACACCAGAGGTACCCTGAAACGATTTGGAAACCAGACCCTTGATATATACCCTTTATTTCCCCAAAGATATGTTATATTTGATCAAAGAAGAAGGTTGTTTGGAAAGCCTTAGAGGTGTAATTTATGAATCAAGAGATAGTGATTACCGGAATTAAAAGCCTTAATGAAGTCTGTACAAATAACGTCAGTTTGCATTTTATCTTGGAAACCCCTTATTACAAATAAAGTACATTCTAATAAGTTTGTGGTAGTAGATCTTTGTTTCATAAATCCGTGTTGATACGATGAAACAATGGATTTGCAAATATGCTGCAGATGGGAAGTGATCAGTTTTTCAAAAATGTTCGGAATAGCGGACAGCTTTAATATCCCTCAATAGTTTTTTAGATTTGATTTATTTTATTATGTAGAGGAATAATAAACGACTCAATCCAAATTTTCGGAAAAGAGCATAACTTTAAGGATAAACTGAACAATTTATGCAAAAGCAAAGATTTCAAGTCTGTATGGTCCAAGACGTTCCGACTAAGAACGTTTTGCATTAGCTCTATGTTTCTAGTTAGCAGCGTCTCATGTAAGTGACCTGAGTCTATTAGATTAACGGTGTCAGTTAATTGATTGATTTCACCCTGGACCTCGCTACTTGTTACTATTTTCATGAGAAGTTCTACCATCAAAAGGGGATGCTAAACACGAAGAACTAATGATAAGGCTTATCTTATATTGTCCCTAGAGACCGACCTATTTTATATTGGCCTTATGGACCACCCACCCTCTAATGAGTACTGTGGTTTCTAGGGCCGCTTCTAAGGTTCTTCCTTCGCATAAGGGGGTAAACTTATTTCCCAGTCTCCGGTTAAAATTTACTAAGACATTCTCGCCCTTTTACTTGAAAAGTAAAGACCTGTTCTGTCGAGAAGCATTTTACATGCTTCTTTAGTTTAAGCTAAATATGGTGGTTTCTTTTCCAACGATGATCCCCTCTAACGTCGTTGCGAAGATGAGGACGGATTCACTGCTTCTTATGCCGCCTGTGTTAACGGAGGCAAGCAACTGAAGATTTTTGAATCCTTTTTTTTATAAATGCTTCTTGGTGAAGCTGTGTGGGTACTGACTTTTAACTTGTCAAATTACCACTATTTGGGCCCCAATTAATAAGTTTGTTATCTTTATTAATGCTTCTACGAAGCATTGTTGGTTTGGTATTACATTAATAAATGCAGTTGAGTTAATAATAAGTGTATTGCTCTTATTATTGTTATACCGACGGTGCGGTATTGTTGTGAGTAACTAAAAGAAACTTCGTACTGATGGGTTGACGGTACGTCCAGTTTATTTGAAGGCTTTTTTAGACTGACTTAAAGACTACAAATTAACAAATAATTACAACTCTTATAATGATGAACATGCTGACGATCGTGGGAAACTCTGAGCGCTTGCATTCATAGCGGCAGCTTAACGCCAAAGTTTACTGACTTTGGTTGTTGAGCTTTGCTGTCCGCTGACTACCCGACATCCGTTCAAGTAAACAATTTCGCAACTAAGGTATCGAATTCTATTTCATGCATAAAATAGATTTGACATTACTTAACTTATATATATCGTTTGAAATTTGTAAATAGATAAGAAATTGCTTCATCAGAGTTGGCGGTAAAGCTATCAAAGAATACGTTAGATAATAGCTTGGATGACCTTTGCTTTGCATTGATAAAATCAAAAAACCGTTTGGGATCCCGCTGGAACTGTAGTTTACACTGAGACAGGTAATTCCGATACCAATTGTTGTTAAAGACTGAAAAGCTGGATCTGGCAAATATGTATAAGGAATAAGCTGCGGAAGAGTTAGTTTTCTTAAAACTCTTGTAGTTTCCATTTTTATACCCTTAACCCATGAAATTGGTACTTGTTTATTTTTTAAAATTGTAAATTCGCCGGTAAACCATCCTACCTCTGCAGTCTGAGATGAAAGCCAACTTAGTTTTTTAAAATTTGGTTTGCGAAATTGAAATGGATTCACTTCAAGGTATTTCACTTGGGGCTTATACAAAAAATTTAGATTTAAGCGACATTTATAAATAACGAATGACTTTTATCCAAATTGTACTTGATTTACAAATAAATGTGTTACAATTAAATTTGATATATGCATAAAACTGTATCTTAAATATCATTTTGAATTCTTTTTTTTCACACTTGATAAATTTTTTTGAAGTATAAATATTTTATGGGCAAACAGATAATATATTTAAACAAAATTTAAAATTGTTTAAAAACGTTTGAGCAGACTTGCAAATTGGCGATATGAAATAAATTTTATAAAGTGTATACAACAATTTTAATAACAATATTCAAAATATATAAAAAAAATGACCCTACAGACGGTCGTGCTGACAGATATACACATATGAACGTTTACCGCTGTACCAATGCTTGATGGATTTATATCTCCGGTGTTTCTGAACCGATTTTAATAAAAATTTCACAGATGTTCTTTATTTTGTTAATAGTTTCAATCCCCATTTTCAAGATTTTTTTGTTATCGATTACATGTGTATTTCGTAAACCGGAAAAGCTATCGAAAATTTGAAACAAACTTGCTACGGCTTGGTATTAAGGGTGCCTTTATCCACAATCTGAAGCTTCTGGCCTTTGTAGTTCCTGAGATCGACGCGTTCCTACATACAGACAGACGGATGGATGGACATACAAATTGACAGACGGGCACGGCTATATCGACTCGGCTGTTGATGCTGATCAAGAATATATATACTTTATGGAGTCGGAGAAGCTTCCCTTTGCCTGTTACATACTTTTGCACAAAACCATTACCTTTTTTTACCCATTTCATGGGTTAAGGGTATATGTATATAAATGTATGTATGTATATATTCTATATATATATATATATATATATATATATATATATATATTCTATTTAACAGCGCATTAATTAATATTTAAAAAAGAAGTTATAATCTCTATTATATATATTGAAAATTTTATTTTAATATACATTCACGTTTGTGACAATTTGCGTTTCCTTTCCTGCTTTAGCTCTCTTTTAACAGCACGTTGTTCCAGCTCTTCGGTGTATTCAGCATACATGGCCAGTAGTGCCGGATAGAGTTTGTTATAGTGTTGCAAGTCCTCGACAGTTACCTGCATATTGTCAAAGGCAATGGCCACATGCTGCATATCCTCGCTGCTGGGCAGTCGGGGGCATTTGGCATAGCGCTGGGAGAAGTGGGTAAGAATAATATGCTTGGCTTGCATATCGCGACCCTGTTGTATCGCCTGTGAGATGGTGCTGTGCGTCTTGATGCGCGCTTCCTCCTCCAGATCATCCTCCATAGTGGCCTCATGTATCAGTACTGTGGAGTTGCGGCCTAGCTCTATCAAATCCGCACAGGGCATCGTGTCGCCGCTGTACGTCAGCTTAATGGGCTCACCTTTGTGCTGTGCCTGCAGAGTTAAACTGACACCAAAAGCATTTGGACAGTGCCGCACCAAGCAGGTTGCTATTGAGGCAATGCCTTGCTGTTGCACACTTTCTCCAACTAGCGGTTGCTGCAGCAGCTCACCATTAGCCACCAGCGTGTAAGCATCAGAAATAGGTTCAATTTGGCGATCGTAAAAATTCAGCCAGTGTTCAATTTGACGTGGTGCAAGTAGCAGCAAAGTTTCTGCCGGACACAATTTTTGACGCTCTCGCAGCAGCGAAATTAGTCCAATATGATGATCAGCATGCAAATGGGAGACGTACACAGCACGAAGTTGAAGCATTATTTGCTGTGTGCGCTCTTTGCCATAAAGACGTACCATCTGACCATAGGTTCCCTCGCCACAGTCGAGCAGCATGAATGCTTGAGCGTCAGTCTGAATGAGAATTGAGCTAACATTGCGCGTTTTATTGGGTATGCAGGATCCAGTGCCAAGGAATATGATGCGCGGATAATTGCTTTCCTCCGTATTATCTGGCATTACCTCACTCTGAAGCTTTGTAAGAATCTCTGTAAAGCCGGGCACTGCATGCGTCTCCTGGACGTACGCCTCAGGCGCCAATTTGACCTCCAGTGTGCGATCAAGTCCTAAAAAATAACATTTAAAAGAATTTTCTTTTAATATTATGGCAGGTGTTCAGAAATTTTGAATGAAATATATAAAAAATGTGGTTTGTAGTGCAAATCATACATATAGTTTATGTTCAAGTTTTGTACCATATTTATTTATTAATTTTGATTTGTGATAAGCAGATAAATATTTTGCGATATTTGTTCACAATAAAAACAAAAAAATTTTAAATAAACCCCAATTTAATGACTTTCCTTAATCAACTATATCTATTTTATTTTGACGGAAGAAAAAACATCAAATGTATATAATTTGTCATATCAAAGAAACCAATTAGTCCACAAGAAATGTTTTTATAAACAAAGATAAACGACAAATAACCAGTAAGGACATAATCAAAACAATTTAATTGCTTACCCTTCCTGGGTCTCAAATAAAAGCTTGTCATTGAAGTAACGCCTTGTTCCGATTCTGATGCCTTAACCCTTGCTTCATGATTTTCCTTCAGTGTTTGAAACTATTTGGATTGCTTTTCAAAATCAAATTTGTCTAGTTTTGGTTTCTTTAAGGTGTTACTCACGTTACTACTTTGTGTGCGCTGTTGAATTTCTGTGGATTCGGCAAGCAGTGGAAAGATGCGTGGTGACAGCTGATGCAACTGATATTGGATGCGATGTGCTGCCGCATATCCAGAAAAAGGATTTAGCTGTGAGTTAAGATAAATGTGGTGAGTGCACGCAGAAAAGTTCTGATTCATGAATGAGATATAGTCAGAGTGAGCTGTGACTTCGTCTGGACTAAAATGCACCACCAGAGCCACCTCAGTTAGCTGGGAGGAGGCGAGCTTTTTGTAATCATTGGCCTGTTCCTGCAGGGACATCAGATAATCTTCACTTGGCACATCAATAAATACAAAAGAGAGCGCTGTCTCGCCTGGTTCAGTCACATCCACGGAGCGAATCACTTTGCCACATGGCAGGGTTACATCGAGGCCATTCTTTAGTTGACCCAGCAATGGACCAGGCGGCACACCCTGTTCCACACATTTGACGAGATTCAGTGATCCCGGTCGGGGCTTAAGCTTGCAAATATAACTGAGTACGGCCTGTTCGGGGTGTTTTACGCTCCGCAGAACCAACGGTTGTACACGCAAAATTGAATCGTCAAACAAAACACCCTGAGTTGCGTCGTTAATTTGTATTTGCAGATTTTTAAGCACCACAAAGCGGCGCATATTCTGCAGCATGGTGTCTATATGTGGTGGGCCATGTAGTCCCAAATGACGCACACCGGCATCCTGTATGGTGAGTGCGAGTCCAGGCAATCCACCCACTGTTGTCCACGCGTTTCGGGTAACGAAGATCTGCTCGAGCCGCGAGAGGCGTGTCTTGTGCTCATGTGCCAGCCGCTGCGTGCCCTCGCCGCAATTAAAGAGATAACGCGACTGATCCGTAAACAGATAAACGGCACTGGGTGAACCATTGGAACCTGCGCCAAGTACCTGAATATTTACGGAGCCGGGAACTACAGATGATAACTTTTTGCGCAGCACATTAGGTTGGCGCTCGTATTTGAAAGGAGGCTCTTGCTTGGCAACGTTCAACACTGTACTGCTGTTCATCCTGATATATGCCGCGAGTTTTTGGAGCTTACCATACAACGCGATTCTTTGTAATTTATATAGTGGTAGCAACATCGCTCATATAGTGGGCGTGCAACAGCTGTTCTTCCAGGGCCGGAGATTAAAAAACATTTAACGTGAGAGGTGCATACTTAAGGCTGATTGCTATATATCTACAACGCATAATATTCAGCTCCATTTCCCGTTTAAACTAGATTTAAAAAATGTAAAAATAAATGTAATTGTTAATTGGCTTTTGTGCAAGTTGGTATGCAACAGGCGGAGTCTGCAGTAACACAACTATTTTTGTTATCTCTACTGTTGACCGGTTTCGAACGCCAGCAGTCTTGTAACTATCGAATATCGATAATACAATCACAAATATTGTTTTTATTTTGCCACACGTGGAACACCACTGTTTCTGTTTGATCAATTTCAAACTCTTAAAAAAATGGTGTTCTTTACATGCAATATATGTGGTGAGTCCGTCAAAAAGCCAGCCGTAGAAAAGCACTATCAGACGCGCTGCCGCAATCAGACAAAGAACGTTTCATGCATGGACTGTCTCAAAGATTTCTACGACAACGAATATGTTGCACATACAAAATGCATTTCGGAGGCACAGAAGTACTCTAATCAAAGTTTTGTACCTAAAGAGCCTAAACACAAAAATGCACAAAAACAGGAAGGCTGGATGGACATCATACGCGCCATATTGGACAGCAGCGTCTATCAGCTGACGCCGGCGCTTCGAAGCGCATTTCAGCGTCTCCAAAGCGTCGACAATGTGCCGCGTAAGAAAGCCAAATTTGAAAACTTTGTTGGCAACTGCATGCGCTTACCACGTCAGCAGGCAACCCAAGTCTGGAACATACTCGAGCAGGAGCTATACAAAATGAAGGCAACAAAACAGGCAGAGTTGGCAGCGGCTAAGGCAGCCAAGGAAGCCAAATCTGACAATATAAAGGAAGAGACCATTGAGGATGCACCGCCAGCAAAAAGGACTAAGACCGAGGCAACTAAATCAACAGCAGAAGATGCACCCACTGAAAAGGTTAACGAGTTCAATTGGTCTGCGCAATTGGTAAAATTGGCTTCCAAACAGCCCGATGGCATTTTCCAGGAGAAGCTTAAAAAGAAGGTGCTTAAAAAGTACATTAAACATTTTACCGAATCGGAGCTAACCGAAAAGCAGACAAAGAAATTCCATAAACGTTTCGAAAAGCAGCTTAAAAAATGCGATGCACTACAGGTAGAAGGGGATATTGTTAAGCCATGCTAATAGGATACTAAAGACTGTATGTGATTTACAATCAGCAACAATAAAGGTCGCTTAACCAAAGTAAAGATATTGGGTTTGTTTCTGTTTTTAATACTCATTTATTAGTTTCACCTGAATGCTACTTATTTTTATACCCAGCATCAACAGCCGAGTCGATATAGCCGTGTCTGTCTGTCTGTGTTTATGAACGCGTCGATTTCAGGAACTACAAAAGCATGACTCCAGATTTTGGATATGAGCTCGCCTAATCCCTGGGCATAGCAAGTTTGTTTTAAATTTTCGATAACATTTCAGGTTTATGGTCGGCGATGGGCTATCGATGGTAGTGAATGTCGAACGAGGGTTGGAGAGCCATGTAGGCGAAGATATGCGATTGGTGTCGGCGTTTTTAGGGAAATGGTCGAATGGCGGTGAAAGAAGAGGAGAGGCATGAGATAGCTAATTTTGTGACTATGTGATCGAGAGTGTCTAAAAGTTTTCTGCACGCCTTAATCCATGAATTGTACTCGAATTTTATAAGAAATTAAAATAACCAAACAAGAGAAACAGTGGAACAAATTAGTGCAAGTGCAGCAGGAGGATTTACACGGAACACTGGACAGAATCAGCCCGTCAAGGGGGTCTCAAGTTTGTGCCCGTAGAAAAAGAATTATACATTAGCGCTTGCGCAACAGCCAGACAGCCGCCGTCACAGGCACCGTGGACCGCGGCCGATTGTCGAAGGCCAGAATTAGCCTTAGTTAATTTATTTATATAGCGATTTATCCCCGCCCCTTTTTATTTAATATCATTTAATTCATTTAGTTGATCACTCTTTTTAAGTTTCGTGTGTCGTTTATATAGTTTACGTTTATTAGTTCATGTTCATTTTTGTTTATTTATTTGTTTAAATACTTTATTCATTCTTTTTTTTTTATTTATATAAAGTAAGTTTAATTTAAGAAAACCATGTATAGTTTAAAATGAATAAATATAAGTATGTACTGTTTCTATAACACGTTTGAGTAGATATTTATGTATGGGTGGGACGATTGTGTGTTGATGTAGGGGTAAGTTTTTGTTGATAGTGTTGTAGTGTATAGGTCGGCAATGAAATGCAAATATACCGTCCCATAGGTAGGGAGGGCGCATTGGGGGGTAAGTGTTTTCACTTTTTTACCTTTGTATGTCCTATAGTTGTCCGATTCTGTAAAGATTTACCATTTACCAGCTTGTTTTTGGTTAGTTATTCGTACAAAAAAATGTAAATTGTTACACCGGCCAGCACTGTATCCAGGTCGCATCCATCCCTGAGTGACCGATTTGCTAGCTGGCTATCGATACAGTGTTGGGGAATTAAAAGCTGGTCCATAACAACATCTGTAACAATTTTATTAAAATCGGTTAAGAAACACCGGAGATATGAAACATTTAAGCATTGGTACAGTAGTACACGTATGTATGTGCATATCTGTCAGACAAATGGTCGGGCCTCTGTCCGTGAAGGTGGTCAAGGGTGAAGGGTATATTTTAGTCGAGCTTACTCTACTAGAGCCTTCTTACTTGTTAAACGTTAATTTTCCCCAACTTCGAATTATCCAAATGACTTAAAAATGTGTACGTGTGTTGAGCATCGATGACAATAATTACATATATTTTTGTTTTCTTGTTCCTCCGACTTTACCAGGATAAAATAAAAAATATAAGTAAAACTGATTGACTTTTTTTGTATAAATAAAGTGATTGACAAAAAAAATTTAATTTAAAAAAAATGTTGTTTAACATTTTAGTTTGTGCTGCTTATGGCCTAAGAAACTTCAATAGTTTGGAAACTTTAAAATATGACTCAAACATTTACGACACAAAAAAAATGTACCAAAAATATTCATTGATAAAGTTACAAAGAAATTATTAAAATGGTATTTTGTGGTGCTTATGATAACTCATCATAAAATTATCGACCTTACAAGATTGAAAAATGGTTAGATATAAACTCTAGCTCGACTAGAAGGTACCCTGCAATTAGGTACATATGCTTAATAATTGATCATTAATATTTGACATCCCCGCTAATTCCTTGCCGATTATAATTAAAAGTTCACACATCTTCATTATTTTTAATTATTGTTAAGAGTCAAAATAAAAATAAATGTCTGTCAGTATGTATGAACCTGTCGGTCTCAGAGACCTGGGAGTTAAATTCTTTAGATTTCGAGCATAAACTCGCCCAAGCCCTAGGCGGAGCAAGTTTGTTTCAAATTGTTGATAACTAATGGATAAAGTTTTTTATTGCCAAACGTTTATAACGAGCCAGGCCTTTCCGTTTTTGGTTTGATACTAACTATGGACTTTGAATGTAAACATGCGCTGCCCTAGATTTTTTGATAACCGTGTGCTAAGAAACACTTGCAACCTGGTTTCTAACCTGTTTAAATTAGTCAAGTAAGGTGCATTTTGGGAGTAAGGGGTAAGGGAAAGCTTCTCAATAAAATGTCAACACTTGTCCTTTCGGTAAAAAGGTAAAGACAAACTTGTAGCCTTCCTAAATGCCATTCCGGCAGACAGTTGATTTAGTTAACTAACTAAACTTTCAAGTCAATGGGTTGTGTAATAAATGTAAGAAATGTATTGTGTTTTATTTACATTATGTCGCTTGAAAAATCGTATATCATTTTGGATTTTTTTTTTTAAATTCTAAATCTAAATCCTATTCAATTTTTTTTTTGCGATTTAAATTACTATATGTTTCAGATATACATATATATATATAAATATTGTTTAATACATTTTCATATACCATTTAATTTTGTACAGCTTAAATATTCACTGGACATACATACATACTAACTATGCCTAGCGTAAATATCAGCAGCCAGATGATCTCAGAGAAATAAAATTGGGCTAACCCAATATAAGGAAGCGCTGGAAAAAACAAAAAACACACTATCTCACAGACAGTACAGCGGATAATTAATAATTTTGGTTAAGAGGATTAGGAATAGGGAAGGTCAACAATCAAATAGCAGTATAGTTGGGCAACTTCGAGTTGATCATGGCGCAGACACAAGACCCTGTTTATACGAACAGACGGACAGAGACATAGCACGGTAAAATTGTCTACCTGGCGAACTAACTAAATAACTTTCCATATATACAAATAAATCAAATATCTGAGACTTTGCTTCGATCCAGGCGCAGAGAAGACCTAATTTATGGGCAAACGAGCAAAGACAAAGAACCTTTCAGCACGCTAATCTACGAACTGACACAGAAATGATCATTTTTGTTTTTAAGTAGGGTACAACCACGACCGTAGAGTAATAAACAGGTGCCTAACAATATTGCAAGTTAGCACGCGAGGCGGCTGTTGATGACTTTTGCATTTGTTGCAAAGTTTTTTCATATCGAGTGGAGAAAATGAATGAATAATGAATCGTGGTTGTCGTACATTCTGTAAGACACAAAAGAAACGAGCAAAATACTGTGAAAGATGAATTACGGTCTGGAAACGTTATAAGAAAACTTTCCTACTGAAAATATAGCGTTGTAATGACATCTGGAGAAGGTCGGAGATTTCGACTCAAAAGAACTGGCTTTGTCAACAATATTCGCTGGAACTAAAAGAAACTGCACAGAATGTAGTACAACCATAGTTAGGCCTGAACTTAGTAATTTCGATAGGGCGGATTGAAGAAGGGATGAATTATTTCCTAACTATAAAAAAATAGGAAATTATTAATATTGAAACCAATACGTAAGTAAAGCTTCACTCATTTCCGCAACAGACGACCCCAATGAAGAACATATAGATAATTTAATTCCTATGTCACCCGCAACAGAAAGTAATGAAAATCTGTGAATTTTATTTATTTATTTATTCAAGTCGGCTTAGAAACACCGGGCATATGAAACTATCAATCATTGGTACATTAGTACACGTACTTATACGTCTGTCTATGTCTGGTAACCCGACCGTCTGTATGGTCAAGGGTTAAGGGTATCTTTTTGTCAAGCTTACTCGACTAGAGCCTTCTTACTTGTTTTGTTAGTACTTTTAGAATTTTCGTTTGATCGTAAAAGTATTGAGCATTTTGGCGGCTTTAATAACTTTTCGTCATTACTTATGATTGATATTATAAGCACTTAAGTCATGTATTAAAAGCCCAAAATATTTTTAAAACGAACGGTTTAGGGTATAAGGCTTATCGGCTACGATCTTTTTCAAGTGAAGCAAGTCAACATTAGTATTTAATTTTAGATCCAAATGCTTGAGGAGCTACGTCGATAATTATATTTGAGAAGTTTACTGATGTTAAGGAATGCGTCTGTCCGAAAGCATTACGCTGAAATATATACATATTAATAATTCATTGTCTGAGCAACGGGTTAGAATAAAGGTTTCAGAAAAAAAATGTATATCAGTTATAGATCGTTGGATATTCGATCACAACTCAAATGATCCCTACAGTTCAATATTTGGCTCAGCTCTGTCGGAACTCTTAAGGTATTTTGTACTCATACACATTATGCGACAAAGAGAGGACCATCTTTTTGCTTCTGCTCTAAATAATATGGCATCGGGATTTGCCAGATGAAGATTTTAGTAATCGTGCATATGTCCTATGATCCATCGGGCGTTGCTGTGAAACAATTGATCAGATTAGTACAAATGCGGCAACAAATTAATTAAATATTACAAAATTAAAGTCTATTCCAAGTAACCATTATTTTTATACCAAATGCGGCAACAGTTTCATTTAATACTACAAAATATATTAATATTAAAACCAATATCAAATATGATTACGGTCAATGTGGAGATTGATATAGAGATGGGTTTGGTAACGGGGCTATAGGCATTTTATTGCAAGTTCGCATAGAACCATCTTGAACCCCAATTCATAAAAAAAAAGATTTTTCAATGTAAAAGAATCAAGCAAGTTACTGCATGTTTTAGGCTTATTTATTATTGGAGACTTTGCACCTTCCAGACCTCCAAAAATTACGATAGGGTTCAAAACTAATTGGAGGCATTGTAGGCAGAAACATTTTTTTAAAATATAGTTAACACATTTTTTTTGTCTTATGGTATATCACATTTAAAAAAGTAACTCTATATTTAAAAAAAAATAACATATCTAAAAATTAGACCACAGCTTATTTTGAATATTTAAAAAGAAAGTTACTTATTTGACGAATTAAAATTTAAAAGCTGTGGGATATATTTTTTTTAGGATATTGAGGTACATATTATTGCTCATTGTACGCCCAAAATTCACTAAGATCCGGGTACCGGCTGACGACTTACATGCCCATACAATGACAATCTGCCAATCCTGGATTAGTCTACTTATACCCATAATAGGAAAAAAAACGGGGTTTTGTAGCACGCAGGTTTTCATAACATAAATATTCAAAATAGGCTGTGACCTGAAATTTAGGTACTTTTTTACATAACCCGGTTAAATATTTATTTGGATGGTCAATATATGTACCTGTGTGTTTTCGAAATTTTGGAAAAATAATGTAAAATAAGGATATAGCAGGTATTTCAACTTATTGGTTTAAAATATTCAGAATGAGCTGTGACATAGAGTAAGTGTCGAATTGTTCCCAGTCCTCAATGAAAATAGCACATCAATTACAATACAAATGGAAGACTAAAGATTGTGCAATCCGAGGGACATTTAACATTTGATTTTCGGGCGTAAAAATCTTAATTTGATACAAATCAATTTAATTTATGTTTGTCTCCTTTTGGAAGAACTCATATTTATCAAGACCCCAAAACAGATTTTTAAACTTAACTCTCATTCATGTTGAACGTTTTTCTTTTGTAAGGTAGTCATCGTTTCTTTGCTCTATTTACTGCAACTCCCTGATGGCAAGGCATCCGTTCATCGTCGATCAGGCAGTACACAACTAAAAACTTATAAAATCAACAACTTTCATAGTTAACTTTCGAGTAATTTTTTCTCTCGGTGTAGTAATAAGAACAAGTAAGAAGGCTCTAGTCGAGTAAGCTCGACTAGAAGATACCCTTAACCCTTGATCATACAGACGGACAGACGGTCGGGCATTGGTACAGCGGTATATGAGTGTGTCTATATACCGCTGTACCAATGCTTGATGGTTTCATATCTCTGTGTTTCTTAACCGATTTTAATGAAATTTTCACAGAAGTTCATTATTTTGCTTATAATTTCAATCCCCATTTTCAGTTTTTTGAAATTCAAGATTTTTTTGTTATCGATTGCATGTGTATATCGTAAACCCGAAAAGTTATCGAAAATTTGAAACAAACTTGCTATGCCTAGGGATTAGGAAAGCTCATATCGAAAATCTGGAGTCTCTAGCTTTTGTAGTTTCTGAGATCGACGCGCTCATACATACGGACAGACAGACGGACAAGGCTAAATCGACTCGGCTGTTGATGCTGATCAAGAATATATATACTTTATGGGGTTGGAGAAGCTTCCTTCTGCCTGTTACATACATTTGCACAAAAACATTATACCCTTTTTTTACCCATTTCATGGGTTAAGGGTATAAAAATCACTGTGGAGTTGAAACTGAGACTTAAGTCTGAGTAATTTCTGTTGTAAATTGCGGCTGACACAAATGCATGCGGAAGTAAAAACCAAAGCCATTCCCATTCATATTTAGCCATACACCCAGCTGCAACTAATTATCCGAGAAATATATCATAAATAGCCCAAGTAGACGATCATCAGTCAAGACGTAGGCGTAGACGCTAAGACGCTGCCTAAGAAGTTCCGAATCGTTTATTTTTATGGTGCTCTGTCCGGAAAGGGAGTGCTTGCTCTCTCTCTCACACTCTTTTTTTTTTAAGGAGGGTTAGAAGAATTTTGCTGTGGTAGAGTCATGGAGTTCAATCGAGCAGCACGGGCCTGCCTGCAGTTCAATTCGTCTTAATAGAAAAACGCCCCATTAGTTTTCGATTATCAACCAAAACAGAGGCACCTCTACAAATATTAAGTAAACCTATATGTTATTGGGGTGGAACACAATAAATAAGCTTATTTTGAGTTTTGCTAGAAAAATATCGCACCAAATAATCATTTATATAAAATTTAATTTGGAAAGCTTTCATTTATCTAAAAGCTCCCACAGCATAAACGTATATGTGAAAAACTTAATGTTGTTATATTTTACTAAAGAGAAATTTATTTTCGTAAGGGATCTATTTTGGATGTTCATCTCCATGCATAATACTTTTGGTCTTAGTAGGCGTTGAACATAAATGTCAACAGCGAAATAAAAAAAGAAAATTACACGAAAAAAATTCAATATTATATGTATTTGGATCACTCTTTCTTTTTCCCACATTTTCTCGCTTTGCCTTTCTCTCAGTATTTCTTCTGCTTTCTTTTACTCTTAAAAGAAAAGAATCTACATTTCGATTCCTTTTGACTAACAGAGTACTTGACAACAGTGCCCTCATATTCCAGCATACACTTGCCTTAACATAAACACACACAAACACTTATGTATAATTTTGGTATATGTAAAGTTTAACGGTCGGCCGAACTGAACTGAAACGAAGAACGTTCCACAGAGCAGAGTTTTTATTCAGTCAAGAATTTGTTGGCATCGCGTTCGGTCCGTTCTCGTTGTGCGTGGCTCGACTCGAATCGAATCTAGAAAGATAGAAGATTCGGTGTTTTTGCTGCAAGAAATTGTTCCATAAAAAATAAACTATATATATTTTGTATGTATATATACATATATCTTTAGACTATAGATAGTGCCTTGCTTGCCGATTCGTTCTTTATAAATAAAAATTACATTTTGTACGAGTGTTTGTGTATGGAAAAAATGCTACTCGCAAAATTTTGAAAAACATACAGACATAAAAAATAAGAGGAATTTGTAAAAAATATTATCAAATATCAAACTTAGCTTTTGCAATGAAAAGTGTTCATAATAAATATGAAGCGCTGTTGGCGTTCCTGGTGCTTCTGCTAACACAAGGCATATATTTAGTTAATGCTCAATACGAGCATTATCTAGACAGTCTACGGTCCAATGAGCTCTACGAATACGTCGAGAACAGTGGCAGTATCCAATATTTGGCCAAGGGCAACAGCGAGCAAGCTCTGCTGCAATTGGAGCATCCTATTAGTTTCTATGGCGAGAAATATGAACAGATCTATGTAAGTATCTGCATCTGTAATCGACAACAAAGTTGTAGCTGTATACTTAAATGGTGCGCTGATTTTTTGCAAAACTGATAAGAACAAGACGATAACGACAGAAATTGATTTTGTACAAATAAAAGCAAATAATATGCTGCTCTTAGCTCAATAATTCCTCTGCTCAATATACATTGCTTGTGGTGGCGACATATTTATAGCTAAATGGCTAGACATCAACATTAGTTTTCGGCAAAACATGACCAAGTTTCGACATACGAACTGTTTAAACAACGAATTCAAAAACTGTATCTAAAGTTGTCTAGTTCTACAGCACCGATTCGCACACACTCATGCTGAATATCTCCCAACAAGAAAACAGGAACAACATAAGTTATGTTGGGTGGTCCATGGTGATCTTTTGAACACAGATTCTACAATAAAAAGCCATCAAATAAACCCATTAATGTGCATTTCGCTACGCCGCCCTGGCAAGCATCCAAGCTTTTTGGCGCCTTTTTTTATTTTCCCAACAGAGGGAATTTATATTTTCTAAAGAAGTATGTAACATGTGGGAATTGGTCATATTACATTTTAAATATTGAATTGATAGAGGTCATTCGTAAGTAAAGTTCCAATACCTAAAATGCTTAAACTGAATATTCCTTGTAATTTCATAAGTAAGAGTTTGGAGGTAAATATAAGCTATTATGTATTTGTATAATTTATTTATTATGATATTAATCAGACATTTATCATCTTATGCAATACAAGTAATAGGCTTTTCGACAAGGGTATTTGCATCAATAAATACTATTTATATCTTGCTGGTTTTTTATGTTAAGCAGAAAGAAATAATGTTCTGCCGTAAGCACGAAGAGCAAAAGTGTCGCCTATTTCTGATAGTTAATTAACTGAAATTATGGGTCTGACGTCAAAAAATAGCACGCGGTCCAAAATGTGTGGCATTTCAAATGGCCATATTTATGCAAACATATCCCCTTTTTTATTAAAAATAAACATGGTGACATTGTTGCAAGTAAAAATTCATAATTCAGCATAATTTTTGTAAAATACTAGGCATATATTTGTTTAAACTTCCTTGTGTATTCTATTTCTGAACGTGTAAAAACTATGAAATGGAAAAATGATGAAATTTTAGAAATATAGGGTAAAGTTTAAGGGTACTTTTACATTAAAATTCAAATATTTTCATTACAATAAAAAAAACTAAGTCACAATATGTATTTACAACTAGTTGTACAACTACTGTTATTATTATGTTAAATAAGCTATACAATTATATATTTAAAAAATGTCATTAATCAGTAATTTTTAATTGTAGATGTTTGACTTAGTGTGAATCTAGGATAAGGAAAATATTGGAACGTTTTCAACCCGCTGTGATAATGATAAAGTGCAGCATCCCAAGTTGCGGTTGTTAGCGAGAACTAAAACCAAACACCTGTGCTCCACATTTTAAATTCCAAACATTAAAACATTTGTTTATTTAGGTAAACTTTGATGCAGTCGCTAAGTTAAAAATAAAAATGGGGGTGCGCATTTTTGTGCAAGTGTAAAATGGGAGCTGAAAATACAATTAATGGGATTAGGAATGTGCATGCAATAGCGAATGCATCGGCTGTTATGTACCTGGATAGTGTTGGCATTACAAATTGTAGGGGCGTGTTGCACCAAGACAAGCATTCAAGACCAAGAGAAAGGGAGCATGTAATAGGAAGATTAAGAGCTATAATGACCCTTTGTTGTTGCTTAGTTTCTGCTAATTGCAATAGGTAATTTTAAGTGGCCTTTTGGCATTTGACAAAACAATTCAGCAACTAATTAAACAACACCATATGTATTTCCTTTTAGCAAGCACCCACTCAATACAACACCCCATTTACCATTGAACATTCCACTATTGCAGATCAACACAAATGGTATTTTGACATTTAATGTGGAGTTTGCTGAGTACTTGAACCAGCCCTTTCCCCTCGAGTATGCCTCAATTGCTGCCTTCTACTCCAATGTAGATACCAGCAACAGTGGCGACGGGAGCAGCATTTCCCTCTTTGAGACCCACGATACGCGATCGTTAGAGCGGGCACAGCAGCTGGTGCGCTATGCCTACAGCGATTGGACAGAGTTTGAGGCAACGCATTTGATTGTTGCCACTTGGCGTAATGTTGGCTACTTCAATTCGAAGACAGATAGAATAAATACCTTCCAGGTTGCCCTGATTATTGGCGACTCGAAAACGTTTGTGCAGTTCATCTATCCTGATGGTGGCCTCAACTGGCTACAGGGTGAGGCAGGAGAGCTGGGACTGCCTGATATTCGTGCTCAGGCGGGCTTCGTTGCTGAGGATGGACGCTATTTCAATCTGAATGGTTCCGGCTCGGAAAATGTAAGTTAAATACTTAAATAAAACCAAAACAATTTATTTAAAAAGCTCATTTACTTAACATATTTTTCATAATTTTCAGCATTTTCTTATGTACGTTTTTACGCTTCGGCAGTTTAATGACAATTTTACGTTTAGGCATATTTAAGGGGATATACTATCGATTATTATAATTGACTTAAAAATATAGTCATCGACATCAGCTTAGACAGAGCTTAAATCTCTTCATTCGGCCATCCCAATTATCATTTGAACCCAAATGATGTGTGCCAAATCTTCTTTTATTTAGCAAACGTGTTTGTATTGTTCGCTCTTACTGCTCTTACATGTATGTAAGTCTTAGTGATGGTGACGAAAAGTCGTTCATATTTTTAAAAGATTCTCAGAATCAGCAGTTTACATTTGGTTATGTGCCAGACTATTGTACTTTTTTTTTAGCTCCACAGATCCAGTTAAACGGTTTCTAGGTCAGCCAGCCAATTTTTCCCAAAGTCCACTTCAAATTAAATTGATCCATAATAATAAAATAGACAAAAATTGGTAGTCAAAATAATTTTGTGAATGCTTGCATATTTTTAAAAATTTGAAATCTTACTTGCCGCATTAGATTTTTGACTAAAATTATTTATATATCGGCAGCAAAGGTCTTAATTTGCTCCTGCGTTTTAGCGGTGCGGCAAACGTATTAAAATTATAATTTAGCATACACATGGTAAAACTAAACTGTAACTGATATGTCGAGAACATATTATTTTTATACCCTTAAACCATGAAATGGGTAAAAAAAAGGGTATAATGGTTTTGTGCAAATGTATGTAACAGGCAGAAGGAAGCTTCTCCAACCTCATAAAGTATATATATTCTTGATCAGCATCAACAGCCGAGTCGATATATCCATGTCCGTCTGTCCGTAAATATGAACGCGTCGATCTCAGGAACTACAAAAGCTAGAGTCTCCAGATTTTCGATATGAGCTTTTCTAATCCCTAGGCATAGCAAGTTTGTTTCAAATTTTCGATAACTATTCGGGTTTACGATATACACATGCAATCGATAACATAAAAATCTTGAATTTTAAAAAATTGAAAATGGGGATTGAAACTATAAAGAATATAACGAACTTCTGTGAAATTTTCATTAAATCGATTAAGAACTACCGGAGATATGAAACCATCAAGCATTGGTACAGAAGTACACAGCCGTATGTGTGTGTCTGTTAGCCCGACCGTCTGTCCGTCTGTGTGGTCAGGGGTCAAGGGTGCAACGTTAAAAAATATCTGCAATTGCTAAACACCTTTCTCTTCGTCTCTCGACGGAAGTATTCTATCGTCAATACAATGTTGCATACATATGTATGTATGCATGTATGTGTTTATATTGCCGTTCAGCCTGCATCAAAGTTTTTGGAGCCGTGCATTTGCATGCAACGGGAGCAATGGGGCTGGAAACCTTTGTAATGATATATCGAAATGTTCAGACAAAATAAAATGCAAACCCGTTTTTTGAACTATTAACACAAATATTTTAAGCTCTAAACAATATTAATAAACTTTTTATTCACTTTTAATATTTGCACAGGCACGTTTCCTAAGTGAGAGCACCAATCTTGGTGTTCCTGGTGTTTGGCTTTATCAGGTAGCACCTTTAAATCCGGCCGAAAATGTCTTAGCTCCCAATAACCTGGAGACACGCACCGAGTCTCCGGCGCTTGCGCATAGCTGCAATGGCAATGGACATCAGTGTCATAGCCACGCCCAATGCTATGACAAATCCGAGGGCTACTGTTGCGTATGTGGGGCGGGCTACTATGGCAACGGACGATCCTGTCTTGCTAATAATGTGCCAATCCGCGTAACGGGCACACTTTCCGGCCTGTTGAATGGCCAACCTGTAGATGAAGAGGCCAAGCTGCAGTCGTATATTGTAACCACGGATTCAAGAAGCTACACTACAATCAATCCTGTTCGTGGAGTGCAGGCATCCCAGTTGCGTCTGGTTCTTCCATTGCTATCCACAGTGGGATGGCTCTTCGCTAAGCCAATCAATGGTGCGGCGAATGGATACCAGCTGACAGGAGGAAACTATCAGCACATCTCAAGGATCCAGTACGAGACCGGAGAAATGCTGATGGTCAATCAGACCTTTGAAGGACTAAACTATTGGGATCAGCTTTCCGTCAAGATTGAACTCTCGGGCGCAGTGCCACAAGTTTCACCCAGTGTTACGCTGCATCTGCCCGATTATACGGATGCGTATCGTTTTGTGCGACCTGGTGAAATACATTCATTGCAGTCGTATAAACTGGAGCTGGTTGAGGAAAAGCGTGTGATAAACTTCCAGGTGGATCAGAATATTGTCTTCCAGAGCTGTCTACGCGATGACGATTCCGATCCTACGGACCGCAAGTTTCTTCAAAAGGTTTCCAAGATAGCTCTTGATTACTTCGAGCGTGATGAAGCATTAAGAACAAGCGCTTTGACTAAGATTGGAGTCGACGTCGAGTCAAATGCCTGCACGGATGGCAGTGTCCAGTGTGGCGGAAATGCCGTCTGTGTACCCTACGAGGATACTTATCGTTGCGACTGCCGACATGGCTATGCCGCCCAGCTGGACGAGCGTGGATTGGAGATCTGCATTGATTTGGATGAATGTGCCTTGGGCACACATGTGTGCGACGAAAATGCAGTGTGCTCGAATAATGAGGGTGGCTTTAGTTGCGTCTGCCTCAAAGGCTATAGCGGCAATGGATATCGGTGCTTGCGCAACGAATCTGCAGATAAGATTAACTTTTCCACGGAAGCAACAGTTGACGAAGGCTTTGCGTCCACTCAGAGGCAACCTCAACCAAATGCCTGCACGGATGGCAGTGTCCAGTGTGCCAGTAATGCCGTATGTATACCCTACGAGGATACTTATCGTTGCGACTGCCGACAGGGCTATGCCGCCCAGCTGGACGAGCATGGATTGGAGATCTGCATTGATTTGGATGAATGTGCTTTGGGCACACATGTGTGCGACGAAAATGCTGTGTGCTCGAATAATAAGGGAGGATTTAGTTGCGTCTGCCTAAAGGGTTATACCGGCAATGGATATCAGTGCTTGCGCAACGAATCTTCAGATAATATTGAGGTTTTCACTCAGAGGCAACCTCAACCTAAGCCTATCGACAATTTTGACTTCCAGCTAAGTCAAGGAAATGTACAGAATTTAGATGAGTGTTACGTAAGTAATGAGAATTTTTTTAAATAAAAAGACTTAGACCGAAAAGGAGAGAGATAGATTGATTGGAATGTTCAGAATATTACAAATCTTAAAGTTATACATACATTAAATTGTTTAATAAAAAAAAAATGCAAACATACCACAAGTAATTGCGGCTGCTAATATCTAAATTGTTCAAAAGAATATAATATGGTTTGTTTGCTGTTTAAGCGATCTTAAAACAATTGTTTATTTAGGCTTTATCTGTTAATATCGAACATTGTACAATAACAATTTATGTGTATTCAAAAATCTCCAATAGACTTCCCCGATTATGAAAATAGAACTAGAAATTATTTTTCTAAATACGGTTTCTGCAACAATGTACGATTTTCTTGTGTAAGACTAACTTAGAAACAAATTATTATAGAACAAAATTACATATTTACACAGACTTCAACTAATTTTAATTAATAATTATGCTCACAATAAACTTAACTAAGCTAACTCGATTGATTTTTGAATTTGACAGTCCATAACAACTAAACATTATTTTATGAGGTCCACCTATATGTACTTAACTGAATTTTACAACTTCGAAACTACGGTTTAGGCATCGATGACATTACAAGTATTTTATGAATTATTTTTGAATTCGTATCATACGAAGAACGTTATTTTTATTATTATTATTTCAAAAGTTAAAAATAAAAAGAGGTATTCTTTCTTACAGATTTGCTCACCAGATGCGGACTGTTATGAAGGACGTTGCTTGTGTCGCGATGGATTTTCCGGTGATGGATATAGCTGCATGCACATTTGTGGCCACGACGAAGTATGGGAACATGGACACTGTGTACCCATTTTGCTCGATGAGCATGAATTCGAGCCCAAGTGCAATTTTCTAGGCGACTGCACCTGTCCCGATGGTTACGAGTTGAGCGAGGATAGTCGGAGCTGTCGCTATGCAGGCGGATACGCTGTGGACAAAAGCGATGATCTAATACCCTGTGATGTGGATGCCAACTGTCATATCAATGCCAGATGCTCCTGGTACGAGCACGAACTGAGGCACATTTGTACCTGCAATGCTGGATTCAGCGGCGATGGATTCAACTGTGATCCCATTGAGGAGTCCTGCGCCATTGTAGGGAAAAGCCGATCAGGAAATAATAAAATAAGTTAAATTACTTTGTATATTTCAGAAACCTGACATTTGTGATTTACATGCTATATGCAGTTATAACGATCAGATAGGCAAATCTGAGTGCGTATGCCAGAGAGGATACACGGGAGATGGACATCACTGCCAGCTGGCACCCGAGTGCGAGGCAGGAGAGCAGTGTGGAGAGAACGCATACTGCGATATTGGAGTTTGTCAGTGCATCGAAGGTTACGAGAGGGATTTCAGTGATCGATGTGTTCTAGCTGGGCGTTGTGGCTCAGTATTTTGTGGTTCGAATGCCATCTGCAAGTGGGATGTGGTGCTCGGAGTTCAGTTTTGCGGTTGCATCGATGGCTATCAGGGTGATGCTTTAGCTGGATGTACCAGCATTCCTATACCCTGTAATTTGCGTAACAATTGCGGAATTCACGCTACCTGCGAACCAACAGAGTAAGTTATGACCGCTTTGGCAATATTATTATACTTATACTTTCGGCTCCAAATTTAAACAAAATTTTTTTTTCTAAATATCGGGGTTTGAATTTCTTTATCGAACTTATTTATTTATTTGTTGAACTTATCTTTTTTGAATAACGAAGATTTGGGTCCTATAGGTTTTTTGCACATGTTCAGTCCATGTCTGCACAACACAATGTCGTTCAACCACATAAAGTTTATTTTTTCTCGAAATCGATAGTTTGAATATTAAATGATATACATTTTATTAAAATCTGTTAAGCCAAAAAAGAGATAAAAAGTAATAAATTTGTTTCATATGATTTCAAAACCATAAACAAAAAGTAATGTTTGATAAAAATCCATTATATACAAATAATCGCTTGCCTCGAGATATTTATAGGCGCCAACGACGCGTTCTAACCGAACTGTCAATATCTCATCTACATCAAACCACGGATTTCTATATTACTATACGAGATAACTACTGAGCAAGATAACTATTTATTTAATTGGGAAACTGTTACTTGAAATCACAAATTTATAATTTGATTGCAAGTCTTTAGAGTATACTGATTCCAGATTTACTTTTGCACAGGGATCCCGCAAATTATACGTGTCAATGCATTGCTGGCTTTCATGGCGATGGTTATGTATGCATCGAGGAACAGAATTGCCTGAATAATCCCACAATGTGCGACATGAATGCCAAGTGTCATTCAACAAATTCGGGCCTAGTTTGCGTCTGCAATCCAGGTGAGTTTTTCCTCCTCTTTCCGTCACTGTTCTTCTTATTTCTCGGTTGCTTTGCGATGTGCATTCACATCTTCCGGACATTCCGAACACGAGTTGATAAAACAAAAGCTGAATATCGCCAGTGCGAGCACCACATTTAGATAACCATTGTTGCGATCCCATGTCAATGGGTGCATAAAAAACTCGCGCATGGACTGAAACGTTGTCGTTTTCCTGCTATACTGATTAACCCTCTGTATAAAGCGATGTTGATGGCATTTGGTCATTGGCCCAGCAGGTTGACATGCCACAAGAAAGATGCTTTTTTTAGTCATCTTCAATAGCAAGCTATGTACTGCGCGCATTGTGCTTTTGTATTTACTTTATCTATTTTTTGTTTGTTAACTACACCTATATATACGTATGGATTTACTAAAATTAAACACACATGAAAATTTTGTGATGAAATGAAACCAGAATCCAAACAAATATGTAAGTTATGTGAGTGTATAAACCAAGGCAGCGCCTGCTCTATTTCATTTCATAGAGGTTTTTAATATTATTTTATACCGTTAGTTCAGGAAATGTGTATAAAAATGTTGTGTAAAAGTATGTATATATATATATATATATATATATATATGTATATGCATATTCTTAACAGATAAGTTTTAAAATATTAAATTAGATTAAATGTTGACTTGATTTTCTTTAATCACCTAAAATTAATGAGTGAATAATTCTATTTGTAATTATATAATAACTGTGTATGCATCATAATTAATACCCCTCAAAATCACAAAAAATTTGCATTTGACGATTTCTGAATTGTTTGTTAATTTAATCAAATGAATCTATTTATACCGTAATGATTTTCAGGCTTCTTTGGCAATGGCTCTGTTTGCTTCGAACGCCAACAGCACGAATCAAACTTCCTGATTGTTAGCCAGGGCGTGGTTATTGTACGAGTGTCTCTGAATGGACGCGATGTGCAACCGATTAAAGTAGCATCAATGGCGATTGGCTTAGACAAGGATTGTGTTGAAGGGCGCGTCTACTGGGGAGACATTTCAGCCAAAAAGATTATAAGCGCCAAATATGATGGCACCGATGAACGCGTCTTTATTAGTACGAGTACGTACAAGAAACCCAGCTACGATGGATTATTGTTCACCAAAATTTATTTTGCAGATATTGAATCTCCAGAAGGCATTGGCATTGATGTCATCTCACGTCGGCTTTACTGGACGGACTCGGTGAAGGACACAATTGAGGTAGCCAGCATGGATGATCCAACGATGCGAGCTGTCATCATAAACAAGGAACTCGTGAATCCTCGCGGCATTGCCGTGGATCCCTATAGAGAGTGAGTTTGCTTAACAGCCATGAAATGGGTACCATTTTTATACCCTTAACCCATGAAATGGGTAAAAAAAGGGTATAATGGTAAAAAAAGGAAGCTAAAAGGGGAAGGAAGCTTCTCCGATCCCATAAAGTATATATATTCTTGATCAGCATCAACAGCCGAGTCGATTTAGCCATGTCCGTCTGTCTGTCCGTCTGTATGTAATGAAATAGAGTATTGAAACTATAAGCAAAATAATGAACTTCTGTGAAAATTTTATTAAAATCGGTTAAGAAACACCGAAGATATGAAACCATCAAGCATTGGTACAGCCCGACCATCTGTCCGTCTGTATGATCAAGGGTTAAGGGTATCTTCTAGTCGAGCTTACTCGACTAGAGCCTTCTTACTTGTTTTAATTACAAGAATGTAATGACTTTAGTTTTTAATTTAGCTTAATACAATTAAAATATGACGTTGCCTAACGTATTTAACAGGCAAAAAAAGTATTTTCGAACCCAAAAAGATTATATTCTTTATGGGCATCAACATACAACTTAATATTAGCAAGTCTCTCTGTCTGTCCTTTAATTAATATGAATTAATATGGAAAATATTTCTATTGTAAAACAAAGTTTTAAAGATTACTTATTTTTAATTATTATAAACGCAGACCATAAGAGCTACATAATTTAGATTTTGAATATACTAGATTCTCGCTTAAGGCCAGTATGTTACACAAGTTTAAAAATCAACTCAACTATAAATAAAGTGGAAAGTGAAAACGGATTCTTTTTATACCCTTTACCCATGAAATGGGTAAAAAAGGGTATAATGGTTTTGTGCAAAAGTATGTAACAGGCAGAAGAAAGCTACTCCGACCCCATAGAGTATATATATTCTTGATCAGGATCAACAGCCAAGTCGATGTCCGTCTGTCTGTCCGTTTGTCCGTATGTATGAACGCGTCGATCTCAGGAACTACAAAAACTAAAGTCTCCAGATTGCGGATATGAGCTCTCCTAATCCCTAGGCATAGCAAGTTTTCTTAAAATTTTCGATAACTTTTCCGGCTCACGATATACACATGTAATCGATAACAAAAAAAATCTATAATTTCGAAAATTTAAAAATGGGGATTAAAAGTATTATAAAAAAAATAATGAACATCTGTGAAATTTTTATTAAAATCGGTTAAGAAACACCGGAGATATGAAGCCATCAAGCATTGGTCCAGAAGTACACGTATATATGTGTATGTCTGTTCTGAATGGTCTGAATGGTCAAGCTTACTCGACTAGTGCCTTCTTACTTGTTTATAATGGCTCACAGAATTTGAATATGAAGTTAATATACATATGTTATTATGGAAAAACTATTAAAGAGTTAATCATTTCAACTGGAAAAACATATATTTATTTAGCTTATTTTTTATGTGTTGTGTTGCATATACACGTTTTCACACATTTCTCTTTACCTTTTTCTAAGAAAAATATACTGGTCGGATTGGGATCGCTCATCTCCAAAGATCGAATTCTCCGATTTAGATGGCACTGGTCGTGAGCTATTACTGGGATCCGACGCCGTTAAGCTACCAAACTCACTTGTGGTGCTGGAGCACACTGGAGAGCTGTGCTATGCGGATGCTGGCACCAAGAAAGTGGAGTGCATTGATGCTCAGAGTCGTCAGATACGAACCATATCTCAGGAGCTGTCTTATCCATTCGGCCTGACCTTTACTCACAATCAATTTTACTGGACCGATTGGACAACGTAAGTTATTATTTGACTTCCAATGAATTTGTATACTTATTTGTCCCCTATACAGCAAAAAACTGGAGAGCGTGGATAGCGTTGGAGCACGCCAGAAGCCCGTTCAGACGCCTTTCTTTGGCAGTCACAAGATGTTCGGCATGACTGCAGTGGAGCAAAACTGTCCACAGTACCAGAGCCAATGTCAGATCAACAACGGTGGCTGCACCGATTATAGACTTTGTTTGGTAAATCGCAAGACGCCATCCGGCAAGAGCTGCAAGTGCACTAGTGCCTCAACTAGTTGCACTGTGGCATCGCGTTACGCCTTGATTACACCCCGCAAATAAAAATCTAGAACATTAAAAGCAATTGAAAATAATTATCAAATAAACATTATTTTTGTATACTCATAAAAGAGATTACTAAGTACAGAGAACAAAACCTAATCAACAGTAAATTTTTAAGCAAAATAAATAAATTAATATGTGTGCCATATGTGTAAAACTACTAAATGTAATAAATACATACACAGTCCACCGGGACCAATAAATTAAAAGTTTTTGTAAACACTGAGATATTTTATCTTATTATAGATAATTCATGAAATTTAATTAATCAAAAGAAATTCTACATTTAATTATAACCCAATCTGAGATATTCTAATGCAAAGTCGCGGAAGCGCATTTGTTTTCGTTTTGGTAATGTCGTTGCCCCTTGGGACTTCAAAAGACAACGTTTTATATCCGATGATTATGATTTTATGATTTAGACATCGCCTCATAAAACAAATATTGACAGTGATTATCTTCAAACTCTGACATCTCGTATTTCGGCTGAGTGACTCCAAAAACATATTGCCGACATTCCAATCCTATTTTCTCTCTTAAAAAAACTAGTCTTGTGTCATTTGTCTACTTGTTCGCGATCTTCGTAACCGCACGCTACGTGGTGCGCCCCTCGGTCAGACGGGCGGGAGGTGGGTCGCTTTGTGCTAGGGTCCGCGCGTTAATAGTTGGTGCTTGGTATCGTAGGGCCACTTAATAATATTGAGAACCGAAGGTCAGAACTATATTTTTAATTTGTGTGGCTATGTAATTATTTATGTTACTGCATACATGCATTGTTGTGAATTTAGATTTTTAATTATTAAGCGATCCATCCCAAAAAGTATCAGCAGCAACAGCTGAGTCACTATAGCCATGTCCGTTTTTATGACTGCAGAATTTGGATATAAGCTTTCCTAAGCCCTAGACAGTACAAGTTTGTTAGAAATTTTCGATAACTTTTCTGTTTTACGATATACACATGATTTCGATCACAATAAAATCTTGAGCTACAGACAAAATAATAAAAGTTGTAAAAAGATCAAGTGTTTAGGCTATTCAAACTTACTCAACAAAAGCTTTCTTACTTGGTACTGCTTGCAATGTGTACGATTGTCCCGTCCGACAACATCAAAATTACCATATATTACAAACACACATAATATGTAAAAGATTTTTGATAAAAAAGGATTAAGATATTTAATATATTTAATTTGTATCAACTATATATGTTTCTAATTTGTTGTGAGTTTCAAGTGCCTTAGAGAGCATAGTAAAATATTACGGCAAGTCTTAAAATCGTAACTTGACCATGCTCTAATATCATCATTAAATATATTATTAATAACATTCGATTTATGTTTTGCTTTTGTTGTTGTTGCTATTTTGTATGGTTCCTTGATAAGTCATCGTAGGCATTGCTACTTTTTCTTTTTGTACATTAAAGACATTTACTTTTCGCTAGTGTCTGCTAAGTATTACTTATTGGTAAGTCTACAGATACTAAGTACTATATTTTTCTTTAGTTTTGGTGTGGTATGCTTAGACTTAACACCATGCATGCCGCATAAGGTTCTTTAGACAATAATATGCATTTTATGTTTCAGGCGACTTTGTTCTGGATGTACAATTATATCGTTTTAATGATGATCTTAAGATCATATGTACATACATACATATTTACATGTATATGTTAAGTGTTTGTGTGGATGCGTGTGTTCGTAGAAAGTAATTTGTAGGAATTAACTCCAAATACAGTCAGCCTCACCTTAAAGGGAGCGAGGTCAACCAAAAAGTTTAAAAGCCTGCCATATCCGTATTTCCCAATATTTTTCAAAAATTCCAAAAATCCATATTTGGTACATATATTAACCATATGAATCAATATTTGACCGCAATAAACTGTGGTTTACCCACCGGCTATGTTCGGAGCAAGTACATTATGGACACCTGCGTGCCATAAAACCCAGATTTTTTTACCAAAATTCTAATATTATGGGTATAAATAGAGGTAATCCTTCAACTCGTCCTGGAACACTTTAAAAACGGATATACCGAACGCCGAATAGCTAAAATTGTCAATCTGGGGCCCACAGATCATTTGGCACTTCATCCGCGAAAACCGAATGGGGGACAAAGGCAGAATGGCATTAAATAAGATTTTCACTGATGGGGATGAGCGAGGGATCATTAGGAAAACAAGGGAAGACGTAAATCTATTGGCTCCCAAACTGGATCAACAAGTTCAGGATGAAATAAGGAAAGAGTATAGTGTGCATGCTGTTCGCCAGGTTCTGCGGAACCATGACTTTCATGCCCGAGAACCACGGAAGAAAATTTTGATAAGTGCAATAAATAAAAGCACACTTTGATGACGTTCCCCAAAATCCATTCGGAAAAGGATTTGGATTTCTGGCACACAGTCAACTTTGAAGGCGAGTCAAAATTCAACATCTATGGCTCAGACGGAACGTTTTATTTATGGCGTCGGTCCAGTACTGAGCAGAATCAAACACCTAAATACAACAGTCAAGCACGGTGGAGCAAGTGTCATGGTATGGGCATGTAAGTGGTCAGTCGGTGCCCGGATCTTGATTTAGAGTACAATGGGCAATAATATGTACTTCAATATTCTGAAAAAAATGTACTCCAATGAGCCGAGAAGCTGGGAATCCGGAGTACTTTCCGGTTCTACCAAGACAACGACCCAAAGCATAAGGCCGGAGTAGAGCAGACCTGGCTCATCTGGAACTACCCCACGTGATTATTCCACCGGCCCAGTCTCCAGACATAAATGTTATTGAGAATTTGCTGGAAAACAACATCTGGAATCACATTTCCAACAAACAGGATCTCAAAAATGCTCTACTGGATGAGTGAAGGAAAATCAGTCAAGAAACTACCCAGAGTCTGGTATCTTCCGTTAACAATTGAATTGAGCGAAGTTAAATAATGTCATACTAAGTGTTAGCATTCATATTTATGGTTTTATACGCCAAATATTTTACTCTATTTAGTTTCTCACAATAAGCTGAGCCCTGTATTTTGGATATGTTTTCAGTTTTTGGCTAAATTTATATTAAGGCAATATTAAAAAAAAAATTAAAGTAAGTTTTTAAATGTGATATACCATAAGACAAATTGGCGTTTAAACAATTTTGAATTTTTGCCTGGCTTGGATATTATAGCGAATTTAAGGTGGGGCTGACTGTATGTTTTTTAATATATATTTCCTTGTTGCTGGGACGTGTTTGGGTTTCTTAAAGGTGCCAACTCTGTGTAAGTTCAATTAGAGTAACTACAAGTATATACTGCTATGAAGGAGTAATTTTTAATTAAGCGTAGCTCATGAAATTGGTTATGGTTTTTGGCTTTGAGCTAGTTGCTTATTTTTAAATATACTTATACGATTTAAACTATTTTCTGTTGATTTGCGCTTGGGTTCTTGTATTGTATTTTATTTGCTCCGAACTTATACAAATTATTTACAGCAAAATGCTGTTGTTTGTAAATCATTAGAGTATACCAAAGCCTTTTTTGACTATACATTTGAAAACCCGATTTGAATATTATTTTTAATTGTATAAGTATTTTGCGAAATAATGATATAAACCTTGCCATTTCCTCAAAACATTGGTAGCACCTTTTTATATATTATATATTATACATACATATCCTTATAGTAAAATATTTAATAAATTATTTATGTATAAACAGTTCAGTGTTTGAAATCTAAGTAAAGAAAGTGTAAATAATGCTGCTGTTTATAAATGATCAATATATAACTATATTTATAACTAATTATTATTGCATGTACATAATTATAAGCTGGTGATTTAGTTAATTGCTGATCCAATTTGTTTGAGCCTTCTTTAACATTGGGGTGGTTGATTATTATTATACAAAGCTATGGTACAAATAAATAATTTTTTTATTATTGCTTAGATTATTTTTGATGCATGATGCAGCTAGCTAATGTAATTACTACACAATTCACGCCAAGAGTTAAACTACATACTTTGTTTGTTCCCAGAAACACATTTTCAATATTTAATAAAATATACTGAGTTTTAAATTTACATGATTGCTACTCATATATTTAAATTTGATTAATAGCCAAATTTCTTTGGATGACTAAGAAAAAATGATAATAAGCAAAATAACTTCTGCACACACAGACATTGATCGGCTGCTTTTGGGTGGATTGGATTTTGCTTTCTTAGTTTATAATACTAACAGCTTATAATTCTAATAAAAATACGTTAATGAAACTCATCAGAAGCGATACAATAAGCAAATTTGTAAGCGGGAAGAGTAACGCAAGAAACTTGTTTTGATGTGCGCCTTATGAATTGTTTGGTTTGTGGGTTAGCAGCTAATCTTAATAGTAGTAGGAGTGTAAGCACTTATTTGCTTTAGAATTTATCCCGTCTGTGTGTGCTGGCGGTATTCTATATCCATTTGTTTTTCGAAATCGATGAGCGGAATCGGCGACCCCACATTAGGTTGTATCATACAATCGTGCCCTGCAAATGTTGCGGCGATGAAGCCTGTGACAGCGATTGCGACTGCGACTGCGTCAGCGAATCTTGTACATGCAACGATGCACCCGAGGAAGTGCTTGGTCCCGGTCCCAGGTCAGCAGTATTCATCGCTAGTGATGAGCCGCAACCCAGCACGCCGCTGCTGCCGCCAGCACTGCCACCAAGTGCTGAGGGGTTAATACCACCAGCACTACCGCCGCCCAAAATACAGGGCACGCCCAACAAAGGCGTCGGTTCCTCCGGTGGTGTCACCTGCAAAGAGATTTGATTCTGTGTGCCCAACTTTATGAAACGTTCGTGGGAAAGGCATTTGAAAATACAAACCTCCATGCCGATGCTGCCATTGAGCGATATTTTAATGGGATTACTGTGATTTGTTGCCTGCATGAGCGTTGTGAAGTGACTGATACCAATCTCCTCCAGGGATGATTTGCGTCTACCATGACTAACGCCTACACTGGGCAATCCTTGACGTAACGATGAGGATCGACGAAGCAGTATATCATTATCAATCTGCAAGTGAAAGAATGTAGAAAAGTCCAAGGCAATATTGGCGGATATTAGCAGAGATGTGGTTAAGCATCCAAATAGTTCACAGAACACATTATTTAAACACACACAAAAAAAATTTGCAAAAACTATTATTTGTTAGCCTAGGGAAACATTTTTCAAACACACTTAACTTAATCCGTGCTCCACTTAAGACGACTAAATTATTGATATTATTTTGTTTTTATTTTTGTTATTATTACTACTCGTTTTATTGTATTTTATTATTACTACTCGTTTTATTATATTTATTTAGGTGCAACCAACACGATTAACAGTAACGGTAACGGTAACTGTAACGGAAACGGAAATGTGATATGTGGATTTATCCGCTGCGTGAGGTGCGTTATGGCTTATGGAATTGTTTGCTGAACTGGTGGCTGTGGATCTTGTTGCTGATATTGACATTATGGTTGTGGTTCTTTTTGGTTGAACTGGTCTGGTATGTTGTTGAAGCTGTAGCGGCTGTTGAGTTTTAAGGCTTTGAAACGCGTCAAATTTTTGTAATTTGTAAAATGGATTTGTGATTCTTTCGAAAATGCGATCAAATTTTAATGTGTTCTATTTTTTTGTGTACTATATACAGAAATGTATATTTGTGTACGTATGTAATCGTTGTTGCATTCCAACTATTGTGCCTCACGGCAAAAGTGTTAGCCAACTGATAATAGGAATAGTTGGTATATAATTTATCTTAGGCACATCAAAACTAATTATATAATTTTTAAAAAAATTACAACGAACAAATTATTAAAAAAAATAGTTTTTTTTCATTTCAAAGTTCGTATCCTAACAAATTATAAGTACAAATATAAAATATCAAATTTAAATTTTATAGGATTCTAGAAAGTTTTTTTTGTACTGTTTGTGTTATGTGTTTGTGAAATCACAGCATCTATAGATACAATTTATTGACTGAAATTTTTTCATTAAAAACTTTATGATAAAAATAAACTCAATGTTAAATTTTTGTAGGACCGATAAGCGTTTACGAAGATACAAAAAATATTTTGTCTAATTAGGCTGTTAAATGAGTGATATAGAGACAGATAGAAATGGGGAAAGATAGATAGAGAATAATAGCCAACCCGCAATGAGTTACTCCTGCCGCGCTGTGAGCCAACCACCGTCGGACTGTCGGGTAGAGAAAGAGAATTCGATTTAATTTGCTGTATCGGTGGCGTACAGCGTTGCGAGGATCCATACCCGGCCAATGTCTGAACGCTTTGCATTTGTATTGGATTTAAGCCCGCTATGCCAGATCCGCGACGCGAACCAGATCCGACGGCGGTGTTGGACATGTTCGGCATATTTGAACAAAATGATATGTTCGATTTGCGGCGCGAATTATGACGCTCGAATGTCTTTTGTGCCGAGAAGGGCGAGGGACGCACCAAATAACTGTAAATGAAACAAAGAAAGTAAACTTAACTAATTTCAGTTTTCTTAATATAATATTAAAATTTAGAAATAAGCATATTGATTTTTGAATAATGAAATTAAACTTCTTAAAATTGGTTACTCAATCTAAATATCCAAAAAATAAACAAGTAAGAAGACTAGAAAATTCTCTTAACCCATGACCACATAGACGGACAGACGCCAGACCGTCTGTCTGACAGACATACACATACATACGTGTACTACTGTACCAATGCTTGATGGTTTCATATCTCCGGTGTTTATCAATTGATTTGAATACACAGATTTTCATTGTTTTGTTAATAGAATTGAAAAATTCTCATTTTCAAATTTTTGAAATTCAAGAGTTTTGTTATCGATTACATGTGTAAGTCGTAAGCCGGAAAAGGTATTGAAAATTTGAAAAAAAAAACTTGCTCTGCCTAGGGATTAGGAGAGCTTATATCCAAAATGTGCAGTCTCTAGTTTTTGTAGTTCCTCAGATCGACGCGCTCATATATACAGACAGAAGGACGGACAGACAGACGGACGGACAAACAGACGGACATGGCTCTATCGATTCGGCTATTGTTTCTGATCAAGAATATATAAGTTAAGTAGTGTTAATCAGGGGCAAGCAAAGCTCAGCGACCCAAGTCGGTAAACTTTAGCGTTCAGCTGAGGTGGCGATGATGACACCACTTGCAGCAGAAGAATGCCGTACCATAGCCAGCGAACACGGCATATTTGCGTGGCCGCTATGAATGAGAATGTAAGCGCTCAGCGATTCCTACAAGCGACAGCATTTTGATCTGTATAAGAAGTTTTATTATTAGTCAAATTGTAGTCTTCAAGTAAGTCTAAAATAGCCTTTGAATAAACCAGATGCACCATCAACCCATCAATTCGAAGTGTCTTCCTTTTAGTTCTCACAATAAAAAACCATAAGTGCTAATTACACTTAATATCAAACCAACTGCATTTGTGCAAATAACAAATAAGTATAATAAACTTATTATTTGGGTGCTTACTCTGTTGACAGAAAGAGTCAACATGGCCTATGAGCCAGTAGTGGCAGGGGCACTATGCGAAAAACACCGCAAAGACGTGTTGGAGGCGTTTGTATCAGGGCTTAAGAATAGCGTAACAGATGTGGTCTTTGCAGCAAGACCCTGGGACTTACCTGCGCACTGACGCTTGCACAGGACTTAGAGTCGAACCATGCGAAAAAGGCGATCGCAGGAGAAAGCCAGGGTGCAGGAAGCCCTCATTTTAATAGTCAGCATAGCAATAGGCAGAAAAGGGTTTTTGAAGTGGGCGAAAATGTTTAAGTAAAATCTAGCCGGAGACTAAGAAATAAGCTCACCCCCTTGTGTGAGGAAAGGACAATAGAAGCAGACCTAGGAACCACAGTCCTCGTTAAAGGAAGTGTGGTCCATAAGGACAATTTAAAATAGGTCAGTCTATAGGGACAGTGTAGAATAAGCCCTATCATAAGTATTAAGCATCCCCCTTAGTGGTGGATTCCTTCCTCAAATAACAGACAGATCAAGATAAATACTGGGGTCCAAATTCAAAACAATCAATTAACTAACACGGTAAAAGGGATTCTCAAGGCAGCCAAGAAATCACGAATAGACTCAGGTCACTTACATGAGACGCTGCTGACTAGAAACATAGAAACATAGTTGCAAGGCCTAATGCTCGCCATCACACTTGCGAATATGAACGTTGTTAGTCCAAACGTCTTGGACCGTACAGACTTGAAATGGACTTGGCTAAAGAAGCCCACCAGTGCACCTTATGTCCATTTCGTCCGTCAAGGTACCCCAGTCCGCAACCATGTTGCATTGTATTATTAAATTTCCTTAAAATAAGTCTGCCTGCATGTGGATTACTATTTTCCCACTTATTAAAAATCACCACCAGCCAGGACATCCTAAGTCTCCCGTACCTTCACCAGATTGAATCTACGCAACTCGAGGCAATTCGGAATGTTGAAAAGCAACTCGGCACAGACCGCGTGCAGCGCGTAGTACTTATACTTCTTGTAGTACTTAGTGCACTCATCGGCTCCAGCATGGCCACATGGAGGTGCATCAGCGGAAGAAGAGCCGCAGAACAAATATGAGTGGCGATTGATGAGTTGAGGTCGGCCGAGGACGGCCTATGGCTTGAAGGGGGGGATAGTTAAGTAGTGTTAATCTTATTTTGTATATGGAATAGAATTAAGTTAAATAATGTCTTTTTTTTTTATGTATGAAATAGAATTTGACACCTTAGTGGCGAAATTGTTTACGCTCATATATACAGACAGAAGGACGGACAGACAGACGGACGAACAAACAGACGGACATGACTCTATCGATTCGGCTATTGTTTCTGATCAAGAATATATAAGTTGTTTGTGTTCTTTGCATATATTTATAAAAGAGTTTTGTACATGTCCATTGTACTGCCTCTCAATAAATGGCTGTCTACAAAAAGAAAACAGCGCTGAGTAAAGCTCGTTCTTGGTAAAGCTCTATCTTATTCTACACGTTTCAACCGCAGAATTACACACACTACGTTTTGTATAGATTTTCTACCCCTTTGCGTAGATGTTTAAAATTAACACGCCGCGTGTAAATGTTATGTCGCTATCACCTTTTCTCATGCGATTTTTGTTTTTTCTTCATACAGTCAGCGAACAAGGAAGCCATTACGCGGAAAGCCATTACACAGAAATAAGAAAATTGCCAAAATTTTGGAACAGCAATGCTGCTCATTCTCTTTTGAGAAAAACAATCAAGGAAAGTTTCTGATGGATAACATTCTGACAACGGACTTTGTTGTCATGTTTTGCAAAAAAAAAAAAAAAAAAACAATGTCTGGGGCGTTTCAACAATGCAAAGTATTTGTTAGACAAAATGGACTGTGTCTCATTTCGGCTTATTTTCAAAAGTACCGTATTCACCATTATTCACCAATAATAAACAACAAATTTTATAGATATTTGACAGCAAGTAAATTGAAATCGTTTAAATTTTGCGTTCAACCTTTACCTAAGCTAGTTTCTGTTACTTATTTTAATTTGAAAGGGTTTGTAAGAACAAAATTAAAAAAAATTTTAATTGTGAGCCAAAAATATAAAATCAAAACTTACATTAGATCACCATCCTCTAGCTTTAGATCACAGCTTGGATTGATTATCACGTAGGATAAGTGATTGCGCTTCTCGCTTACATCATCGTAGTCAATGGTTGGAAGATTTAATGATTCCATGCGACTGCGCACTAGATTGGCAATTTCAGCTCTTTCGATTTGTTGGGCATGATTATCGCGCGCTTCATCAGCTAAATTAATCGAGTACTGCAAAAAAATATTGAAAAAAATTTGACGATTTCAAATTGTTTAATAAGCTAATGTAGATTTTGAATTCTTGGCGGTTGACTGTTAGTAGCAATAAATTGACTGCATGTTTTTGTGTTTGTGTGTGGGGATGTATGTGTGTGTGTGTAAGTCTGTGCAACTGATGGAGCGAAAAACATAGTCTCTGGCCATCATATCCAACAGCATGCGTTTAAATCCAAAAGCACACCTACCTCATTTGGGGTCTCGGTTAGGAATGCGAGAAGGGTCTAATTGTCTAATTTTCTCCCAATAAATTGTTGTGCGTTGTAACTGTTGTTAAATTGTTGTATGAGAGATACTTACGGATGATCCCTTACGCTCCGAGCACCCACCCAGACAGTTGACCGATTTCTGGCGCGGGCGGTAACTGCCCGAGGCGGTACCACCTGACGAGGGCGGACGATATGTAACACCCCTTAGCATTTCCGAGCTATCCTTGGTGGAATCGGGTGTGCCAGTTTCCTCATCATACTGTTGGGCATAAATTTGGTCGGGGATGGTCGGATGGAGTGTATGCAAATTTTCAGTCAATTTCGGTTAAACACAAAAGGATTTACATATTATATTGGTTTATTTAAAATCGATATCACAGATTGTTTAATGTTAATGTTAACGATGTTATGTAAAAGCTTAATATGATAATATATGCCAGATAAATCGCTTACAACTAAAAACAAATTATTTTTTTTAGTTATTTAAAGAATAAATAAAATCATTAAGTTACGATTTAGTTAAACATTTAAGCAGTTAACCCAAATTTGAAATGCTTGCAATGTGCATGCCAGGAAATAGTGAAAAGAATAATAATAATAATTATAATTTTTCTAGTTTTGTTTGTAGTTAAACATTTCAATCTTTGCTAAAACATAACTTTTTTAATCTTTTTTGTATGGGGAAGTTTACATGTTAATATATATGTTCGTAGCTAAACATGCACAATTTGCATTTATATAAAGATGTCAGCCGCCATCTAAAAAATCTTGCAAATATGGCACATTCATGGCCTTAAGTTACGATATTTAAATATTTTATTTATAAAAATTTATATTATTTATAAAAATCATAAGCCGAATCATAGCCAAATCTGTAAATGAAGCTTCAAATCCATATTGATCAAACTTCGGATCATTTCCGTTCTTTTTCGATATTCACAATATTCGACTTCTTCAGTAGGAACTAATCTTATGATCAGTTGTTATATGAAAAGCATTTATGTTAACCAAACCTAACGTATGACCACTCAATATGAAATCTCTTTTAAAATTACAATTTAACTTAAATGTTTATTTTTTTTAATCCACAACGAAAATTCTTATTTAATTCTGAACAATTGTTTAAAACACCAATAATGTATTAAAAAATATTTTATTTAAATATAGGAAAAAATCTGTGTTTAACAAAACATGGTATTTAGACAATAAACAATCTTCCGTTTTAGCAACCTATTTTACATGCCCAAATAATTGAAACAAAACTACGCTGAGCAAGTAAGGCAAGTAATACTTGGCATTATTGTATACACTTGAAAAAAAACTACTTTTTCTGTTTTTATAGTAAAATCGTGTAAAAGACATACTATATGATACAGTGGCCCAAACTCGCTCTCTTCGATTTTGTTATTACTGCAACAAGAAGATGAACTTGAAACCCAAGTTTTAGTTCGATAGCTCTAAAAAATTGTGTTATTGGACTTGGCTTTATCAACTTCACTCGCGATGCTGATCGAGAGTAAATATACTTTATGAAAAAGATCATAGCTTAATCGGGGTGACATTTAGATAGTGTAAAAATTAAGTTTGTAGCGTGTGTTAAACGAAAATTCTGATAAATTTTTTTTGTGTCGAGTTATTGTTGTGCCTTGTGCTACAAGAGACACAACACTCGAGAATGAATTTGAAAGGTCTGCATGCACTCCAAAAACACATAATAATAATACAAAAACCAACATCGTTAACATTAAACGACAAACAAAATTAACTACAACAATAACAGCAAGCATAGATAGAATTGAGTCATACGAGCGAAACCCGAACTAATTACACACGCACGACAAGCAAATAAAGTTGGTTGACCATTCTAGGTTTAATAAGTTGTTATATTAGAATTATTTAACATTTGCTTTGGTAGGTTTTTTGTAATTTTTAGTTTCTTGCGACTAGTCTATGACTCACTGCGAGCGTGTGCGTTTTCAATAGCTGGTTAAGTCCAATACAAACGCAAATAAATAAATTTATTGTCTTATATTTAAAATTAATGGAAAGAATTTGGTTTTTTGCTTATTGGAGGTAATTTGCTCACACAAGGTCAATTGTAAAGCGAAGAAAAGATCACATGTGCGTGTTTAATATACAAGAGGATTAGGCACAAAAAAAAAATATATATCTTCCATCTTCCGACTGGTCATTAATTACAGTATAAAATAAAATACAAACTACAAATTTCCTTTTATACTCTGATACCGAGGGTACAATTGAATATTGGTTTTGTGTTGTCTGCTAATTTGTGTGAAAAATATATTTTACGACATCTCTCATGTTATCATCAGAAAATTTTAATTAATTTCGGAAATGCTTATAAACTAATAACTAAACTAAACTAATAAAGCAGCTTTTAACTAAAGTCATTAAGCTTGGTAAAAAAAATATCGTCTGAAGTTCATGCAACACTTTTATTTTACACAAATTTTAATGAGCTACAAAAATAAAAAAAAAATTAAATTAAGAGACTTATTGCTTCGTCAATAGTATCGCAAGCAGACATCTTGTAATTATTTTATAACTTGTATTAAATTGGTATCAGAGTATTTTGCAGCCGGTTGAATCCGACTTTTTGACTTGTTTTTATGTTCATTATATTTATTATTATCAGGCTATGCTTTATTTTCATTTCCCGACTTGGTAATAGATATGAAAACATCTCTATTTGAAATCATTTAAATGTTAAATTTATAGAAATAATATACAAATGTTGATATTTCCCGTCTATACGTCTGTATGAACGCTTCGATCTGAGAAATTAAAAGAGCTAGAGACTTCAGATTTAGGAAATAAGCACTCTGATTCCATATGTATATCGTACCGCCAATGGATTAGGCGAGCTTAGGAGAGATTAGGAGATCGACGAATTCATACATACGGACATGGTAGGATCGACTCGGCTGTTGATAGGAGATGCTTTCTTTTTTTACATAAATTTATACATCATATTTTTTTTATCCACTTAAGGAAAAAAAAAATTCTCGAATAAGTTCGATTAGATGATTTCCTTAAGCGCGTTTATATTATATGTCTTATTGTTCATTGTGAATTTTTGGTATCGTTTTTTAAAGTATATCAGAGACGCACGGATCTATAAACAGTTTGCTAATAATTTAGCATTTTAGTGTTTTTGGGATCGGACATCAATTCGGCTTTGATGTATAAGTAAAAATTAAACAAGTAAGAAGGCTCTAGTCAAGTACGCTCGACTAGAAGATACCCTTAACCCTTGATCATACAGACGGACAGACGGTCGGGCTGACAGACATACACATGTGTACATGTACTACTGGACCAATGCTTGATGGCTTCATATCTCCGGTGTTTCTTAACCGATTTTAATGAAATTTTTACAGAAGTTCATTATTTTGCTTGTAGTTTCAGTTAATTGAAAGTCAGGAATTTTTTGTTATCGATTCCATGTGTATATCGTAAACCTGCTAAGTTATCGAAAAACAAACTTGCTACGCCTAGAGATTAGAAGAGCTCATATCCAAAATCTGGAGTCTCTAGCTTTTGTAGTTACTGAGATCGACGCGCTCATACATCCAAACAGACGGACAGACGGACATGGCTAAATCGACTCGGCTGTTGATGCTGATCAAGAATATATATACTTTATGGGGTCGGAGAAGCTTCCTTCTGCCTGTTACATACATTTTCACAAGAACATTATACCCTTTTTTACCCACTTCATGGGTTAAGGGTATAAAAAGCCACATTTAGTTATTTTTTTTTTTTACCTAAATTGTAAGGCGATATTAAAAAATTTTAAATTTAACTCAAAACCAATCAAAATTATGTGAGCAAAAAACAAACAGAAAGATAGAGAGAGATGGAAACACACAGACAAAGAGAAAGGCTGTGTTTTTGTTTGTTTGAAATGTAATGCAGTGTTGCCAGTTTAAAATATTTCAGGCTACATTTAGCAGCTTTGAAAATAAACTAGTTGCAATCGTTTAAGCTATTAAGCTTCGCAACAAAATTAACATAAATTGTTTTTTTTTTATAGCTTGAATGATTTATGTCTTTCGATTTTATATAAAAAATGTCTTTTGGATTGGAGTTGTTGTCATAGGAATTTAGGTGTTGACGAGAGAGCGGTGCAAATAAGTATGGACTTTTCTCATTTGTATCTTTATGATTTTCTTTTGAAATTTACCAATATTGGTTGCGGCATGGTAAATTTGCGAAATTTATCAAATGGTGTAATTTCATTCGTTCTGCTAAAAAATGATTTGATTTAAATAACAACAAAGTTAATATAAGGCTACAGACTATCTCTATAAATTTTTTATTCGTAATTATATCTAAGTTTTTTGCCAATTTTTGTTAAGTTTTTCTTCTTCTTATTTTCTATCAACTTTTTTTCAAATCGAGCATATATCGAGTCTTGAAATCTGGCAACACTGATGTGATGTACATAAGTCAAAAACAGAACTCGTTTTCTTATTAGTTGTGTGTGCATCAAATTTATTTTCCTGAATAAAGTATTGTGAAGGGAACGAAGTTGAAAGTAAACTAATTTTTTGTTGTATTATTACTGACTTGCTGCATTTGTGTTGGACTCACCGATGGACGCAACCGCACACAATGTCTGCTGAAGGCGGAAAAGGGACCCCATCTCTCGACCGTCGAGTTACTCACATGTGAAGTATCCGCATTTGACGTATCCTGTGTGCGATAAATACCAATTGGTATTTCGCAAGTCGTCGAACAAAGTTTCTGATACAAGCGACCATACGTTCGTATCCACATATCATCCTTGGTGATGCGCATCTGGCACAAAGATAGTAGGAGGTGGAGTAAGAGAGTGTTTTATTTAGTAAACTGAGGACTTTATTTGGTCAATTCTTTGAGCACGCCTAAGATAATTGTTTAACGTTAAAAATATATATTTAAACCTCGATAAAATCATCAATTCATTTTAAGTTTTTAATATGTTTTAAGATCTATGTAGTTTTATTTTACGTAGACCTTCTAACTTTTACTCTTAATATTTCTTTGCCGCGGACGTGACTGCGTGGAAGAAGCATATACCGAACCGTACTCAATAGTAGTAGTTTATATGCAATTCTGATATATGAACTACATTATTGTAAATTGGAGATCAAAAAGAAAAAAGACTTACCGATGTTAGAAAGCCGCTACCCGGCGCCTGATCTATTCCCAGCAGGAGCCGCACAAACGTAATCACATAGTCCTTGACAAACGCCTGGTATAGTAGAGTGTCTAGCATCGAAGCACTGAAGACAGCGCCGGCAGCAAAGGGTAAACGAAACATATACGAAATGTGTGAACCGCGCTCCTTCTCGCGCTGCAATTAAGTGAGCGGCAAATTAACCAATGACATCTGCAGCGAACAATAGGCTTCATTTGTTACCGACCTTCTCCATTTTGCTCAGATGCAAAGCGTATTTATCATGCGCCCGAAATTGCATGAACCGCATATTTGAACTCTGGGACAACTCCGTGATACTCTTGATGCTCGGAAAGAATCTGCAAAAGTGTGTTCAATTGAGATAAGACATTCATATCGATTTAAGTTAAATTAAGTAGATTTATGTAGAGCAGACATGACCCTATGTGTAAGGTCAATGGTTAAGGGTATCTTTACTCGTCTAGAGCCTTCTCACTTGTTATACTCTTAACACATGAGTTGGTAATGGGCAGAAGGAAGCATCTCCCAATAAAGTATATATTTGTGATCAGCATCAACAGGCAGTTCTATATAAGTATAGAATATATATATATATATATATATATTATAGATATAGTCAAGTCCGCCTGTATGTATGAATTCGTCGATCTCAGAAATAATAAATGATAGAGACTTCAACTTTTGAATATAAGCTCTTTTAAACCCTAGGTAGTACAAGCTGCAAATTGTCAATAAATTTTTTAGTTTCCGATAGACAAATGGAATCGATTAAATAAAAACCTGAATTTCCAAATATTAAAAATGGATTTTGAAACAAATTGACAAAATACTGAAAATATGTAAACGAAGAATTCTGATTAAAAAAAATTGGAGATATGGAAGAATTAAGTTAAATCATTATGCATTTTTGCAGTACTTTAGGTTGAAGAGTATATATTAGACGAGCTCAGTCGATTAGAGCCTTCTTAATGGTTTTTTTTTTCATTGTATAAGCCATATAAAAGTTGCTAACAACTTTTACTCTAAGTATTTTTTAAATAGATTGGTGAAATCATCCAAATTCTGTTTCAACGAGTGAAAATTCAATAAACATTCCAGTCGGACAAAACCGACTCTGATACCAGTAGGAAAACGCGTTGTAAGTCTGTTTAAAAAGGGGGAGAGTGCGTGGCATCCAAAATTGTGATGCAGATTTTTCTGGGAAGTTATTAGATATATTCCACCCAAACTTAGGAGCTGTAGGTGTATAAACCAAATTAAAATAAGAGTTCTTTTAATTACTTAAACATATTTTGGACAGCAACAATAGTATTGCAGTCGGATAGTGAATCCTCCTCAGCGGAATTGGATAGCTCCTTGTTTACCACAACAACACTCTCGGCAAGCGTTATGCCAGCTCTCAGTAGATCATCGAGGCAGTCAATAGACCCAAGCATCCAATAAACCTATGCGATAAAAATTAAGCATTTAACAAACTGCGAAGAAGTTGAGGTAGATAACATATTACCAGTGGAAAATAGGAGAGTGCATCGAGAAAGGCGACATCCGGTCGACGCTCCAGGAGCAAAATTATGGGATTAAGCGATGTCTTTGAACGAAAGTGTGCACGCAGTGGTATGATAAAATTGTAGATGCCATTCGATGCATAATCAGCGGCTAGAATAATTGTCTTGTTTTGCCATTGATATTCCTTGGCATTACGATAGCTGCAATGCTCACAAACCTGCCACGCAGAATATATATAAATAAATCAGCAAATGTTTTTAGAGAATATGTGGTTAATGTATGACTGTTACTAACCTGGGCCAGCTGTAGACAGCAAAGGGGTTTCTTCTCTTTGAGTAGATAACAAAGTGTCGGACTGACGCCGATAAACGGTGAAACTGGCGGAAAGCCCTTGACAATGCTGAAAATACAATATACATATACGAGTGCAGTCAGACAGAACCAACAGCGGAATACTCTGATAACAATATAAAAACAAATGCTAAAGAGTGGCTGGGGTGTAGATGTCAATTGTTTTGATGCAGACCTTATGGGGATACCACCTGCAAAAAAAAAACTGTGGAAGATACGGGCATTTTCGTCTTAAAAAAATGGGTTGCTGGGGACGGCAGGAAGTGGCATTCTTACTTTTTTTTTTTTAATTTTTGGAAGAAATAACTAACTATCTTTCCACCAAATTTTAATTCTTTAGCTATTAATATGGGTCTTAATCGACTTGCTCATCGATGTTTATCGCCTTATTATCGATTTCCCAGTCCCCCATTAAACGTAGCGCCCCAACTTGGATAATGTGTCCAACGCACACATGGACTCAGAAATTTGAAAAGTTTCAAGTCTCTAAATTTAATAGAATCGAATAGAATTGATTTTATACAGACAAACGAACAAACATCATGACGGACATTTTACAAAAACTTTACCTACTGTATCAGAGTATAGAAAGTTGTTGGTGGTAAAAAACTGTGTGTAAGCAACAAACCAAAGCTCAAATTGATGTTAAGCATAGACAATTAATAATAATAGTTTGCCAAATAAAAAGAGCTGGTTAAACTGATATACTACTAATATAAATATAATAACTTATAATTTATGAAGAACAATATTTTGTATCTTAAGTAAACGTATTTAATTTCAAATCTTACTGGTTTTGTTTTTGGTGGTTAGTAGTACATGCAGTTAACAATTTGGTTACATGCTCAAAAAGCTGCTGCTGGAATTGTCATCTGTTTTATTTTAGAAAAACATTGTCAAGGTTTTTTAACTGAAGAAAACTAAACAACAGTAGGAACACAATAATTTACCAGCAACGACAAAATTCAAACTAACAACAAAAAACACAAATGTTCTACAAAAAAATTCAAAAAAGGAAATAATACTAAAGCACAAGGAAAAGCTAATTGAGATTACTGCATCTCTAGCATTAGAAATAACAATGATTGATGATTGCACAGCATTAATAACAAGATTCCATATAAAAATGTATATACCAATTTAATTTAAATTAACGAATTAAATTTTACAATTTATAGTTTTTGTAAATATATTTCCGCTCATACTTTTTAAACAATTAATTTGATTCTGTAATGATTCACAATTAGTTTGTTAAAAGTGGCAACCACTAATAATTAATTCTTGAATACATTTGTTTGCATCACGTGAGCAAGCATTTCAATAAAAACAAACAAGTAAAAAGACTCTAGTCGAAAAATTCCGACTAGGAGATACCCTGAACGCATACAGTGAGTTATCCGGTATTTTTATATCACGCTTTGCAATTTCTAAAGTTAAGATTTTATATATTATCAAAATATATTGTGTATCGGAAATGGAAAAAGATATCGATATTTTGAAAATAAAAACATTTTCGGACTATACAGAAGAAAGAAAAAAGAAATTATATTTTAAATCTGGTGTTTCTACTTCTTATAGCTTCGGTGACTCGGCTTATAGACTCGGCTGTTGATGCAGATCAGAAATATATATAATTTTTGGGGTCGGATATATTTTCTTTTGCCTGTTACATACATATTCAACCGTTATACACTTTTTAAATAATATTAAACCATATCAAACTAAATAAATATTTTCGTAGAAGTAGCTCCTTGGAATAATGGACAGGATATTGTTCAAAGGGTAGAAACTGTTTTAAAAACATGACCTGCGCTAACATTAATGTATGTATATACATATAAGCAAGGAACTTTAAACGCAGCAGAGAAAAGCATCATCAAATCTCAAGTAGTTACGAGCTGCGTTCAAGGTAAACGTTGCAAGTCATTAAAAAAAATCCCGAGGCAAGCAACAACATCTGTCGTAGACAAATAGGAGATTGCGTAAGCAACACAATAATAACAATAGCAAAAGCAACTGAAACTGCAATTGCAACATTAGAAAATGGCCGCCCGAGTTGTGTTCCTTTGCCAAGTTGCCAAGTCCGCCCAACTTACCCAAATAGGTCGGATGCCCAAACCGGTCGTGCCAAGCGACGTGTCTCAACGGAGCTTCTTGACGTGAAGGCAGAAGCTGTAGGCAGCGTCTGGTTCTGCTGCCCGGATACCATGCCCATTTTTGTGGTTCTTAGAGTCAGCGCAGCTGTGGCGGAGTTTGTTGTTGTAGTTGTGGTGCTGTAACTGCTGCTGCTGTTCGAGCAACAGCAAATCTGCAGTTGACGCCTTCGTGCCGCCAGCGTGCTACCGCCCATCCCCAGCCCTGCGCCCTGTCCCGCCCTATGAGTTGACGTGGGCACCACGCACTCACTGTCACAGCTGTAGCTCTTCTTCATTGCGTGCCGGCGCAACAATGCGGGCGGATATTCAATAAGTGTGGCCGCCACATTAGTGCTGCAATATTGGCAGGAGCCGGCAATGCTGGCCGGGTGACAAGATTCCTCCGAGGAGCTCATGATGAGCGAATATGTGCGCGATTGTGGGAAGGGACCACCCAAGCAACTGGGAGAGAGTCAACTTGGAGTGTCAGGTATGTGTGCAGCGATTTCTTTATTTATTTATTTTTTTTTTTTTGGCATACGAATTTTATAGTCTAAGCTTAGCTAAGGTTTTTTTTTACAATTTAATAAAATATATAATTGCAGACATACAAACATATATATGGTGTGGGTTATTGCGATATTTTTAGCACATGTATGTATGTACATAGATAGAGATAACGGTAATGGAGTTGGATATAACTGCTGATCGTCGGTCATTTTCAATTGCACAGCGAGACTTTTAGACAGTACCCATCAATCAACTGTCGCTCTCGACAGCACGCCTCTCGAAGCCGACTTTTATACGTTTTGTCCTGCTGTCATCTTTTTTGACTTTTATACTTAATGTCAAATGATTTTACAGTTGAACTCAATGAGCTTTATTACTTTTCCTAACTTAACCAAGCAACAAGTTTGATATTCTTGTACGTAGGACATACATACTATATTGCCGTCGATCGTTTGTTATATACAACTTTTGTCATGCATTTATTATGGCGAATGGAATTTGTCTTTTGTTGCAACTGTTCGAGCGATTTGCTCAAAATTGTGGAATACTATTTACATGCTTGATTGAATTGTGGCTTTAGATGCGATTTATATATAAACAAATTAATCATAGCATACACATATGTTCATACATATGTATGTGTGTATGTATTGCAGTTTTTATAATAATCATATTATTATAAAGTCGTATGCTTATTTATTTACGGTATGCCCATTAATATTAGAATGTTTTCTTAATTTGTTCATAGCATATCAAAATATTATTATTTCTCTTATTTGTAATAAGTTAGAGCTACAGTAACATTTAATTGGTACATAAAGAGGGAAACAGCTATAAATTAATCTACAGTTGTTAGTGCTAAGTGAATGTGGAGATAACATTGCTGATCAAAAAAATTTTGAATGTACACAATACAGTATACTTTCTGTTATTATACACTGGGAGGGGTGGAAAAGTTGCTTAACAATCAATAGTTTAGTTATTAAATAAAACTTAGTGGTTCAAAAGTTGAGAACGTACCAAAATTAATTCAGAGACTTACGCAATTTTTTCGGATGGCGAACGCCAGGGCATTTCATCATCTATCTCATCATCGCTCTCATCACCTTCGTCGCCATCCTCGTTTCCTGCAATGCTGAACGAGGATGACGTAAACATATCCGGTACGGGAAGTATCGAAGGTCTGCGACTACCTGTGATTAAATTTTTAAAATTATATAATAAACAGTTAAGTTAATGCTTAAGTGTGCTTGCCATTTTTAATTTTTTTTGATTACTTAAGCTCTGTAGATTCTAAAAGACATTGAATTTTTTATTTATTTTGCGATTGTAAAATTTTATTCCCACATCTTATAATAACATAAGCTACCACATTATTGAAATTTTAATTATATACAGACAGTGCAGATGGGAAGAAAAATTTTAATTTGAAAAATTTTATTTAATCTCGATAAATTTTAATTTGAAAAATTTTATTTAATCTCGATCCAAAATAATGATCATAGTAGATTAGTTCATCAACATTTTATGATTTAGCTAAGTCGTCTTAAGCTGTGCACATCTCCTATCCTCTGGCTCTAACCTGCTTGACTAGAATGGTCTTACATGATTTTTCTAGATGATGAAGTTAGTACTCACCTCTACGCTGATTAAGTACATCTGGACTGAGCAGATTGGGATTGTTTGAATAAGGCAATTCCAAATGATTTCCCGCTGTGTTATGAGCAGGTGTTATACTAAGCGAGGTGCCTATGTTGAGACCCACTCCAACACCTCCTACACCCGCTCCACCGCTGCTGCTGGAGCCTGGCTGTGCACAAACTCCTGCACTTGGTCCGCCCATTGTTAGTGGCAGGGTTGTTGATGTAATTGTGGTTGTTGTTGTTGCCGCTGTTGGCAAATGCGTTGTGCTCACCTTCGTATCCTTTAGATTCTGTCTAGAGTCCGATATTATCACAGCCGTTGGGTTGTCGTTGGCTACCGGGTTTTCGTAAAAATGAACGCAACAAAGTTGATAAAAGTTCGTTAATTATTTTTTTTACCCGCTGAAATGAAGTCAGTGAATTGAAGCAAAAGAATTAAGCTCAAAATTATCACTACTTAAAAAGGTTTCTTTCTCTGCAAGAAATTTACTAACATTTAAATCAACAAAAAATTTAAGAAAAATCGAAAAAAGCGAAAAAAAATTCTATCAACGTAGGAGAGGAAGACAGAGAAAGCGAGAGATAATCATCGTGCTAGAAAAACCATTGAAAAACCGTCCTTTTAATTTGAGACGTAAATTGTGTAGCTTTCCTAAACTTTCTACAAACATATGAGCAAGTATTTAAAAGAAAAGAGCCATATCTATATTTTAAATTATATTATCAAGCTTTTAAAATTACAATAATAACGAATTAGACAGCACACTTTTTAAAATAATTGTTATTGGTGTTAAAGCTGCACTCGAAAACATTGACTCTTATTAAGCTTCTGTATTTGGAACTTATTTACGTTTGTTCAAAGCCGACAAAACTCACTTTAAATTGCTTAATGACTGCCTCCTTTCTAGTGCCTATTTATGAGAATAGCCACAGCAGAACTAAATTTTTTCTACTACGATTTACTTTTGTATTGCCCGATCCTATTGCTGCGTATACTTAATTTGTTTTACGGTATGGCTATACCAAATTGTTGCATGTGGATAATTTACAGAGACCGGTCTGAAGAAGACTACACTAACTGCTAACTAATTTGGTCAAGGCGCAGAGAACAATAAGAAAAACAGTTAAGAAGTTTAAGCTATAAAATACCCTCTAAACTTAACCTTTCGCGTACGGTCATGCCTCTACTATTTGACTTATGTAACAATTAAATGCCCTTAGATCGAGGCGCTTATATAGACAGACGGACAGCGACTCTGCTGTTGTATATGTGCTGTGTACATTACTTAAATGTATAATTAACATAATAAAAGAAGACATCTGAACAAAGGAATTTAAAAATTTTGAAATTTAAAGTATAATAAATTGAATAGGTATGCAAAAAAAAGAAACATACAATTAAATAGAAATATCAATCGAACAACAAGTGCAAAAAGAAGCACCACGAAGCAAATACAAAAAAGTAGTAGTGGGAAGCTACAAAAACGAATGATCATAAAAAACGTGTGTGTGACAGGTATTTGAGGAAATGTTTGTGTAAGTGTGTGTGTGTGTTCTTAAATTGTCGCTCATGGCATTCGAGCAGTGCAAATGGGGTTCAGGGCTAACGGCGTTTAAACAAATGGCAAAATGTCTAGAAAAGAAACATGTGAAATCGTTGCAGTCAGACGCAAACGACAGCGGAATACTCTGATACCAATATAATAACGGTTATTGAAAAGAGTCTTTTTGCAAAGAAGGAATATGGAAACGGCCGGGGTGGAGGTGGCATTGCTATCCAAATTGGTGACTTAAGTTCAAGATCTATAGAAGATTTCCGATGTAAAGGGTGAGTGGCGTGGCATCCAATATTTTTATTGAAATTTGTATAAAAATAAACTGCAATCCTTACACCAAATTTGACTCTAACCGTTCAAATGTTGGACATATGTGAGTTTTATTGATTTTTATAGATAGTATAGACTTGTTATCTAATAAACTGCTCACAGTGGGCATAGCTCCTAAAGCTTCCAATGAATAGATGGTTTCAAAATAATTTTAATTTAATATTAATTCTAATCAATTTTGAGTGTCTAGTTTTAAGGTTGCCAAAAGTTGCGTTCAAACACTTAGACCAGTGTTTCCCAAACTTATTTTATCTACCGCCCACTTTGAGAATAAATATTTTTTTAGCGCCCCCCATTTTTTCACATATTTAAAAACCACTATAACTTCAAATTAAATTAATTAATTATTGTGACCTATATATGTTTATTAACGGAGAATTCTAAACGAAACTTTTACTATAACCCGCAACTTGAAACCTGAGCGCATAACATACAACGACGCTTAGGTCTCAAGTTAACTCTTACGGGCTCCACCTGCCAATAACAATGATTATTGAAACGCAACTTATTAGTATTAAAACAGAGTATCTTTTATTAAAAATAAAACTAAAATAATCGATCCTTATATAAAAACTAATGTGATGCTGCTTAATAAGTTTGTTGATATCAGGTTCCAATTTACTCAACAACAGTCGCAAGTCGCCATGTTCGGTAACAAGCAAATGATTTCTCTTTTTAGTAAGCAGTGTTGTCACAGCACTTAATCCACGTTCACACAAATATGACGATGGGAATGCTATCAAGAATCGTTGAACGATTGACCACAATCCAGGGTACAATTGCGGGATCGGTTTTTGTAGCTAAAATTCTTGGTAACCATTTTTAAACTTGATTTTTATTTCATTGTTTGTTGTTAATTCTATAAGTTCTTTGTTGACATTTGCAAAAGGATCCAACACCCAGTCTGGTATTTCCAAGTTCAAAATGTCCTGGTATCGTTCGGTGAAGTCAATGTGGAGGTTTTCCAAATGTTGGCAGTAGGCAAACAATTCGTCGTTACTGCATGATACTGATAAATTCGGAAAATTACCACACTCACGTCTTCCAAGACTCTTTTTGTGTAGAAGCAGTTTGGTGAAAGCAGCAACGACGTTTTTTGTTTTAATTAAATTTAGTTTATCGCCTTGCAGTTGGAGATTCATGTCGTTTAACAATGTATACAGGTCTGTCATGTAAGCTATATCATTCTTTGATGTTATGAGCTTGTCGTGCAATTCTCTATCTTTAGTTTCCAAGAACTCTATAACAGATTCAAACAGGTTGTAAAATCGAGTCAGACAATTGCCTCTTGATAGCCAACGAACTTCAGTATGAAACAACAAACGGTTGAAATCCTCGTCATTAGTAACACAAAGCTGATGAAATAATCTATCATTCAAAGAGCTGTTGCGGATTTTGTTGACTGCTTTGATGAGATATTGCAGTGATTGAAATAGTTTTTCACTTAAGTTTCTAGCAACTAAATGTTGTCTATGAATAACGCAATGTACACCAAGGACATCTGGAATTTTATTTTTTAAGTACGCTATGAAGCCTTTATGACACCCTGTCATAGCCGGAGCGCCATCCGTAGCAACTGAAATAATATTTTTCAAAGGAATCTCTTTCTCATCGTAAAACTTTTCCAATATATTGAATATGGTTTCGCCTTTTGTATCGGTCTCTAAATTTCTAGCAAATAATAGTTCTTCACATATTTTCTCATCTTTAATAAACCTCACGTAAGACAACAATAATGCTTCATTAGTTGGTAAAGTGGACTCATCGAGCTGAATTGAGAATTGACTTGTCCTCATGTGATCGCACAATGATTCTTCAATGTTTTCAGCCATTTCATCCATTCGTCTTTGCACAGAATTATTACTCAAAGGAATTTTTCGGATAATATCTGCGGCCGGTTTATGAAGCATATTAGTTAATACTTCATTTATTTCTGGCAATATTAACTCTTCGCCGATGTTATGTGGTTTGCCTTTTTGAGCAATTGACAAAGAAATATTGTACGAAGTTCGAAGTCCGTCGTCATTTTGCTTAGCACCCACCGAAAATAGTTTTTCTACTGTTGGCTGAGTATTATGCTTCTTCTTCAGGTCTTGAAAATATGCCGCATTCTTGTCTTTCTTATCCGGATGAATTTTATTTAAATGTTCTTGAAGTCTTGAAGGCTTCATTGCTTCATTGGAAAATGTTTTTTGACATAAAAGACACAAAGGCGACGATGCGTTTGTAGGATTTTCAATAAATCCGAATTTAATGTACTCCGCAAAGTATTGGCGTCTCTTCTTTTTAGCTTCTGACATTGTTTTGCTTTTAAAAATACGTTTACCTTCGCGAGTAGTGTAATTAGTGCTTATCTATTGCGCGCGAAACCACAAATGAAAATTAAAATTGCTTGTTATACCCTGAACCCACTAAAAAAGGAAAAAAGGGTGTTTTGTTCTGTGCAAAAGTATGTAACGGGCAGAAGGAAGTAAAGGGTTAAGGGTATCGTCTAGTCGCGATTTCTCGACTAGAGCATTCTTCTGCCGCTGGCCTGCTGTATGTGGCCTGAGTCGAATAGGGTCTAACGGGAATATGCAATGCTCAAAAATAATAACAACAACAACACTTGATTGTTATTTCTGCTGAAACACACACGCTGCTCAATGTGTTTTGATACCCTTTTTTCACAAGTTGTTGTTGAGAATCGAGAGCTTATGCAGTCGTTGTCTAAGAGGCCTTCTAGCTAAATAAAATTACAAATCGCCCCCAGGTCTCTACGAAACGCCCCCCTTTTCTTTCTGGGTCTCTTACCGCCCCCCTGGAAACCTGCAGCGCCCACAAGGGGGCGTTATCGCCCACTTTGGGAAACACTGACTTAGACGAAGCAATATACTATATCTATATCCTTGGTATCAGAGTATAAAAAATTAATTATTTAAGTCTTAGAGACAGAGAGACTATGTAATTCAAAAAGTTAGATAGAAAAAAGAAAAAAAAAATGTATAAAACTACATATGAATTCATACAGCTTGCCAATAAAGTGTTTACACATAGTAACAATTTTTATATTTTCACTTAAGAGATATACTGGCTGTTGTTTTAATTTTTTTTTATTATTTTTTTTTAAGTTATTAAGTTAAACATTAAAAGGAAACATTAAAAATAATAACAAAGGCACTAAATTCAACTGACAAAATGTATATACATACATATGTATGTATGTTAAAAATGTGTTTTGTTTTGATTTAGTAAGTTTTCAATGTAAAACTTTGAAGTGGTTGATTTCATTCCTTATCTTAGGAATAGGTATTAATGGATGGGTGTTTTAATTTAATTTGGTTTTTTTTTTTTGTTTTTAGAGTCACACTCACGCACAAATAGTGTCGTAGAATCACTGTCACACGTTTGTTGTTGCATTATCGGATACTGTTGCGGTGACGGTGACAGTGACGGTAACTGTGATGATAACTGTGACGATTGCGGATACGGATACGGTTGCAAGTAATGGCGCTCGGCTTGAAGTGTGCCGGCACCAAAGTCGTATGTGGGACTTTGGGGCACACGAACACAAACAGACGGCACTGGTGCGATTCCCGCTTGAGCGGTTGCTGTTGTTGTGGATGCTGATAATAATGTTGATGGTGTGAGACTCGTGCTAATTGTAGTAGTTATATTTGATGTTCTAATTAACGTTGTACTAGTTTTTGATTGTGTTGTTGATTTTGTGGACGTATTGGCTACACATATATAATACATATAATACATCATCATATACAGTGTCTCACAGCTGATTTTATTCCATAAAAAAATTATTTTCTATTATTTTTCAAAAACATTGAAGACGCATGATATCGAAAGACAAGAACAGAATGACACTGAATATGAGAGACGGAGGATCATCAGAAAAATAAGGGAAAATCGTAAGTTAGCGGCCCTAAAACTGACTGAACAGGTGCACGATGAAATGGGGAAAGAGTGCAGTATGGAAACGATGAGTCGGGTTCTGTGAAAATGACTTTAATGCCCGAGAACCTTTTATGATGCTCTTTATAAGTGCAAAAAATAAGGGTTGACGTGAGCCAAAACCCACTTGGACAAGGATTTGGAGCTGTGTAATTTTTGCAGACGAGTCCAAGTTTAACATGTTTGGCTTGGACGGACAGAATTATGAGTGACGACAGTCCAACACTGACCTGGATCCTAACCACTTACATGCAACAGTCAAGTACGACGGAGCAAACAATTGTGTCAACGCAACTGCCATACAGATGCGAAATAACATATACAGTCAGCAAGGTCGCGCAAAAAGTTTTAATGCCTGTCATATCCGTATTTCGCAATATTTTTCCCAAAAATTTCAAAAACCCATGGTAGGTACATATATTAACTATTAGAATCAATATTTAATCGCAATTAACTGGGGTTTGCCCACCGGTTAGGTCGGGTTCTGCCAAAAAGTATCCTAATCGGAGTAGGTACCTTTTGGACACCTGCTTGCCATAAAACCCCGATTTTTTACCTAAGTTGGAATGTTATGGGTATAAATAAACTAATCCTTCATAGAGTTCAGTTATATCCTGCATCTCCGATGAAATCAGCCAACAAGGACCAACAAGGACAAGGCAAACGGACTACTATTGAACAGCAAAAACTCGTCCTGGAACACATCAAAAACGGATATACCGAACGCCGAATAGCTGAAATTACCAATCTGGAGGCCACAACTACCACATAATTTGGAACTTCATCCGCGAAAATCGGATGGGAAACAAGGGCAGGAGGATGAGCGAGGCTTCATCAGAAAAACAAGGAAAAATGTGAAGCTATCGACTCCAAAACTGGATCAACAGGTGCAGAATGTACTGGGTAAAGAGTGTAGTGTGGAAACTGTTCGCCAGGTTCTGCGAAACCATGACTTTTATGCTCGAGAACCACGGAAGAAACTTTTTATAAGTGCAATAAATAAGACACGGGGATGACGTTCCCCAAAATCCATTTAAACAAGGATTTGGCACACAGTCAACTTTAAAGGCGAGTCCAAATTGAACATTTATGGCTCAAACTGAGCAGAATCCTAGCAAGCAATCCAAGCACCTAAATACAACAGTCAAAAACGGTGGAGCATAATAATATGTACTTCAATATCCTTAAAAAATAAATTATACTCCAATGTGCCGAGAAGCTGGGAATCCGGAGTCAACGACCCGAATAAGGCCGGAATAGTGCAGATCTGGCTCATCTGGAACTGCCCCACGTGATTATTCCACCGGCCCAGTCTCTAGACTTAAATGATATTGAGAATTTGTGGGCTTTGCTGGAGAACAACATCCGGATGCACAAGATTTCCAACAAACAGGATCTCAAAAATGCTCTACTGGATGAGTGGAGGAAAACCGGTTTAGAAACTACCCAGAAGCTAGTATCTTCCATGAATAATAGGTTGAGAGAAGTTATGAAGGCCAAAGGATGTCAGATTAAGAATGAACACACATATTTATGGTCTTATACGCCAAATATTTTATTTTTTTAAGTCTGCTCACAATAAGCTAAGTCCTGTATTTTGGATATGTTTTCAATTTTTGAGTAAGGCAATATTTAAAAAAAAAATTAAAGTTCATTTTTTAAATATTTGTTTTTGCCTAGTTTGGATATTATTGCACTTGAAATTTTTTGAGGTGAGGGTGTCTGTGTGTAAATTAATAAGTTTATTATCCTTATTATTAGACAGTTCGAAATGATGGGTTGACGGTAAGTTATTTTATTATTCTAAGGTTTTTTAACAAATAATGAAAACTCTTATAATGATGAAAACGCTGAGCCTTGCATTTTCATTCATAGCGGCCACGCAAATATGCCGTGTTCGCCGACTATGGTACGACGTTCTTTGCGGTGCTTGTGGTGTCACCTGCACCACCTCAGCTGAATGGCACAGTATATTGACTTGGGTCGTTAAGCTTTGCTGTCCACTGACTACCCGATATTTGTTAAGGTAAACAATGTCGCAATTCGAAAGTCGGTGTCGAGTTCGATTTCATGTATAAAATAAGATTGACATTACCTAACTACCCCAGCAACTAGTACAGCAATTAAGGTGCCGCATTATTTGACATTACTTAACTACCCCCTGGCTGGCAGTGATGTTTAATAAAGGGGACTTAACTCCTGGTATCTTGCTCCGAACGTTATCGCGGTTGATGAACAGCGACTTATTAATCGTCGCTTGCTCATTTAATGTGACTAAGTGCGTGCCTCGCACCTGAATTTCGGTACCATTATCCACACATACCCTAATAATGGTCGTTGATTTTAACAATCCTATCATCCACGTAGGTGATTGGGTTCAAGTAGCCCATACCCGAGTGAAGTTATCTGGCACATGAATTCGAGGAAAATAGTAATCCACTTGCAGGCAGACTTATTTTAAGGAAATTTAATAATACAATGCAACATGGTTGCGGACTGGGGTACCTTGACGGACGAAATGGACATAAGGTGCACTGGTGGGCTCCTTTAGCCAAGTCGATTTCAAGTCTGTACGGTCCAAGACGTTTGGACTAACAACGTTTATATTCGCAAGTGTGATGGCGAGCATTAGGCCTTGCAACTATGTTTCTATGTTTCTAGTCAGCAGCGTCTCATGTAAGTGACCTGAGTCTATTCGTGATTTCTTGGCTGCCTTGAGAATCCCATTTACCGTGTTAGTTAACTGATTGATTTGAATTTGGACCCCAGTATTTATCTTGATCTGTCTGTTGTTTGAGGAAGGAATCCACCACTAAGGGGGATGCTTAATACTTATGATAGGGCTTATTCTACACTGTCCCTATAGACTGACCTATTTTAAATTGTCCTTATGGACCACACTTCCTTTAACGAGGACTGTGGTTCCTAGGTCTGCTTCTATTGTCCTTTCCTCACACAAGGGGGTGAGCTTATTTCTTATTTCTCCGGCTAGATTTTACTTAAACATTTTCGCCCACTTCAAAAACCCTTTTCTGCCTATTGCTATGTTGGCTATTAAAATGAGGGCTTCCTGCACCCTGGCTTTCTCCTGCGATCGCCTTTTTCGCATGGTTCGACTCTAAGTCCTGTGCAAGCGTCAGTGCCGCAGGTAAGTCCCAGGGTCTTGCTGCAAAGACCACATCTGTTACGCTATTCTTAAGCCCTGATACAAACGCCTCCAACACGTCTTTGCGGTGTTTTTCGCATAGTGCCCCTGCCACTACTGGCTCATAGGCCATGTTGACTCTTTCTGTCAACAGAGTAAGCACCCAAATAATAAGTTTATTATACTTATTTGTTTATGTAACTTCTATGAAGCTTGTAGGTTTGTTATTTGCACAAATGCAGTTGGTTTGATATTAAGTGTATTTAGCACTTTTGGTTTTTAATTGTGAGAACTAAAAGGAAGACACTTCGAATTGATGGGTTGATGGTGCATCTGTTTTATTCAAAGGCTATTTTAGACTGACTTGAAGCCTACAATTTGACAAATAATGAAAACTCTTATACTGATAAAAATGCTGACGCTTGTGGGAATCGCTGAGCGCTTACATTCTCATTCATAGCGGCCACGCAAATATGCCGTGTTCGCCGGCTATGGTACGGCATTCTTCTGCTGCAAGTGGTGCCATCTTCGCCACCTCAGCTGAACGCTAAAGTTTACCGACTTGGGTCGCTGAGCTTTCCTTGCCGCTGACTACCCGACATTCGTTCACACAAGCAATACGAACGCGACACAATTGCACTTTGAATACTCATTCAGAGTTCTTATGCATCTTTACACATCTGTATGGCAGTTGCGTTGACAAAACAGTTTGCTAGTGTCATATAATCAAAGTGAAGAGAGTAGGTATGAGCAAATATATTTGTTTTTATTTTTTTTTTTTTATGGCGGTTGCAGATACTGATATGCGACAATTTATTATGCTAGATATTGGTCTTCGGCATGTTATATATATTTTAGATAGGTAACTTTCAATGTTAAAAAATATATAATTCAAGCATGTTTTCTTTAATCTAAGTTTTTTTTAAATAGTTATTGAAAAACTGTATTTTATTGAATAAATATAGTAAATAATAAAAAAAAACTTTGCTTGAATTTAGTATTTTTTATCATTTTTATTGACTTTTGTAATGAATATCAGAAACAAAGTAGTTGAGGGAGGCCAATAAAGAAAAGAAAAATATCAAAAAGGAAAAATATACCAGCTCAAAAAGAAAGAAGCGCACACGCATAAATTTTACCCTTAGTTGGTTACCGCTTGCGCGACCTCTGTTCTACAATAGTCGGGCCGCTGAAAGCAACGAGCAACTGAAACAAAATCGGCAGCATATGCATACCCCGCAAGCGCACCCCTCTCTCTCTCTCTCTAACTGACTAAGGGTATCTATTCTTTTAGGTATTGGATGATATGAATTCGAACTTGTTTGAGACCTCTTTTTCGATTATTTGCTCAGTGCTAATATTTTACTTTTTTAAGACCAAATGAAATAATCTGAGACCTTATTTTTAGATATATTTTTAGGTTTGAGCTAATAATAATAAAATAAACGTGAAATCTTAGCATGATATAGTATAAAACAAATTGGCGCTTAACCATTTTGGGTTTTTTTTCTAGATACAACTTTATAAAGATTAAAAATTGGTAATGACTCTTAATGAAATACGTAGTGAGACACTGTATATATGTATATATATATTTTGCAATAATTCAATATAAAATGTATGTGTGTAGTATGTGGGTTTGTGCCTGTGTGTGCGTGCATATGTATTATAGTCACGCACAAATGGATTATTAAGAGCAATCAAGAAACATGTTCAACAAAGACGCACATACACTTTGTATCACAATAAAACTATAAGCAAGACAAAGTATACATCATGTTTCTGCTTGCTAAACGAACCAAAAAGCAAATAGCTAAAGAACAAAATAAACAAGCAAGCACAACATTTTTTTTTGTACGCATATTGGCATAGAAAAGTCCCTAGTGCGCTTCTGACGTAGCTAATACTATTAGAAAAACACAAATCAGCAGTTTTTTATACACGCCTGGTTGTTGCAATTGCAAAAGACATGAGCAATAACAACTTATTGCAGTTATTGTGCGTGAACGTCGTCTATTTTTTTTGACGTCACCGTACAACTTGTTTCGACAGCCGACGTCGGATAAATTTGTTTATTTTAAATGTTGGTGATATGCTTTACTTCTTATTTGCTTTGCCTTACACTATTTGTGTTTGTTCGACATTTCTTGTCTTTGTTTCTAGTTTTGTTTCGGGCGAGATAGTTTGAATCGCGTCCCTACTAAGCGCACTATAAAAACTCTGGGAAATTAATGCATTTGCGCATGATTTTTATATGTAAGGCTGCGAATTTTAATATAGCCCCACAAAGCAATATTTCTTACGGGCAAAAAAAAATCGTTAAGTTTTAAAATTTGTTTAAGTGATTTTTTTATAGAGCTTAGATTTATGTATTGTTTTTAATGAATACAATAATTGGAACATTTTTTTATATTTGTGTATTGGGAAAAGTGGTAAAACATAAAAAATAGATAAAAGCATCACTAATGCATTCTTTGTTAAAATGCTTTTGTTTAGTCCGCTTTTAACGCGACTATTATTCTCTTCTGTAGCTCATCAATTGAAAAAACGCATAAAATATTGTATCGCTACAACAGTTTGCATAAGGTGTATTAAAAGTGTCTTACAAAACATTTATTAATACATATAGGATTTTTTGTTTACCGACTTTTTTAAGAAGCATACAACTTTTATAACGCGAAAATGCAATTTATGAAATTTCTAACATCCCAATAATTGCGCAAAAGAGGCCAAATCGTCGAACAGCCACAATGGTGATTATTTGTTAATTAGCTACAATAAATATTTTTTTAAGGTTAGTTACCGACTGAGCCGAATCGCTCCTCCATTATTATAGTATCCTCAGAACAATATATGCATTAATTTCTCAAAAATTCTAAAAAATTTTAAGCGATAGATTTTACGATCTTTAAATGTTGTCAGAAAATGTTTTCCTAAAACCAAAAACCAAGAACGCCTGGTATATTAAACAATTTCAAACGATTGTTAATAATAGTTAAAGATGTTTTAAATTGCTATTTTGCTTATTAAGCTTATTAAGCTTATTAACTTTAATCTCTAAATGTCGAATGTCATGTCAATGCATATAAACATTAAAGCAAAAATAGATAGATAATAACTATAAAGCTGAGAAATATGATAGAACGATAAAATTACAACAACAAAGCGGTGTGATCTTCATTTAATTTTTGTTTTTTTTTTATGTTTTATATTATATAGATATTTTTAAACAAGTTCTAAAAAGACAATTGAAAAATGAAACAAGTAAAGAAGATACCCTTAACCCTTGTCTGAAATACACATACGTGTACTATCGGACCCATGCTTGATATTCATATCTCTGGTGTTTCTTAACCGATTTAATGGTTAATAGTTTCAACATCATTTTTAAGTTTTCGAAACTCAACATTTTTTTTGTTGTCGATTAAAAATTAGGAGACAGACATACAACATTTTTGATTTAAGGACATCCTCAATCAAAATTTAAAAAAGTAATTAAATAGAATATTAAGGAATATACATACTAAAATATAAATATATATTTAAAAATATACATATATTTATCAATGTATTTTTTAGCTTAGTTGAAGCACAATTCATTTTAGTTTTTTTTTCGTTTTACTTGCTTGTAATTATATTTGATAAAAACCAACACACGCTATAACAAAGCGCACACACACATCACATACCCATTTGGATATATAAGTTTATATGCTGCATTTTACCCACCAGTTGCTGAATGCGGATGAGTGATTGTGCCAGCACCACCGACGATGGTGCCACCATCTTTGCTGGCTGACGTTGTTGTGTCCATATTTTGATTTTGATTAACGACAAATGCCGAATTTTCCTCCTTGGTTATGCTCATGTAATAGCACGTGTCATCCTTTTTCATAATATGCCTGGGTCCTGGATTTAGCAGAATGGTCTCTTCATAGAATTCTGGTAACTCGGCCGGACGCACACCCACTAAGGCAACACCGAACCTAGTTTGATTTAATATTTGTTTTGTGCCAGTATGTAAATAAATATAAGAAAAAAATAAAAATGTGTACCAATTTTGGCATTGTTCATTAATTTTAATCTAAATGGTTGATTCATCTGAATAAATATGATTACGAAGTTAGCATTTATCTATGACCTCCCTTCAGCTTCTCCAATCATAGGTCAAAAGCATTGAAAGCAGGTTTGTTATCAAAAAGCATTTGGCATTTAGCTCACTTACTTGCGATGTGAATGAAAGCTGGCATATGTAAAACTTTTGCCCTCATACTCTCCGAAAAAACGGCTGTCGCCGAGCACAATATGGTAAATTTCATTGCCCGAACATTTGCCATAGAGACGATGCCACTCCTCAGGCGACTGTTGTCCTTCCCTGCGAGGAACATACAACACAGATAACAACAAGATTAACATTTGACAAGTTGAACAAGTGAGAAGGCTCTAGTCGAGTAAGCTCGACTAGAAGATACCCTTAACCCTTGATTTTTAAATTTTTCGAAATTTAAGATATTTTTGTAATCGATTCCATGTGTATATCGTAAATCTACAATCTGAAGTCTCTAGCTTTTGTAGTTCCCGTGATCGACGCGTTCATACATACGGACGGACGGACATGGCTGTTGATGCTGATCGAGTTATATATAGATAATAGGGTTGGAGAAGCTTCCTTCTGCCTGTTACATACTTTTGCACAAAACTATTATACCCTTTTTTAACCATTTCATGGGTTAAGGGTATAAAAATGATTGAAGTTTTGAGTTTTAAGTTTTAGGTTTATTTGTTATCATAATCGTCTGGCCACATATAAAAAGAATTTACAGCGCGACTGCCCTCACGTCCCTTTCCCTGCCTTTCGAAGTACTAATTGGAATTGTATACCTATCTAATGCGTCGTATGATTAATATGGCTAGCGTGTTTCTCGTCGCAATAAAAAAATACGAACCTTAATTGAAGCCACAGGAAAACCCATGAGCATTTCTATTCATTTACTTGAATTTGTTTCTCTCTTTGTTTTATTATTATTATATTATTACAAGTACAACTAGGGAAATTTATGTAAAACAAAGTTTGGTGTCAGAAATAATTTCACATTAAATTTAATTAAAAGTCACACTTAAAATAAACGTCATGGTCTTTCGCAGTTTTAAAAGTATATTGTTTCAAAACATAGCGAACATCTAAAATAAAGTATTTCAACTTACTCCCTTTAAAACACATTTCATGTTAGTGAAATTGTTACTATATATGCTTTACTTCAATCAAATATAACATGTAAGTTATTTAATGAATCAAATAATTTGAAAAATTTTTATGGAAAAGGGTTTTATTCGGTGACATCTATGTCATGGAGGAATAAGTCAATTGTTTTATAAAACATATGTTAATGATTTAATAAGTTTCGAGCCAATTTCTGACATTTAAGTGAGTTTGTTATTTTTACAGCTATTTCGCAATGAATTTTTACAATCAACCGCTTTGATTAAGTCATGTTTATATTAGATTTAAAAGCTTTAACCATCATAAATAGCTTAACGCGAATAACCAAAGATATGATTTATATGCCGCCAAAGCACACATGTGTGCTACATATTTCCTCTTTTGTCTCAGTGCATTGCTAGCCTGTTGACTTGGAATTAGTATATGTATACGTACTGTCCACGTGACGTGTGAAGAAGCAGGGTGACCAATGTGCTGGCACCGGGGCAGGTACAATTGTTGGCAAGTAGCGCGTACTTGAACTCATCCTCGCAGACCACGTGCTCGGCGAACTTGACATGCAGCTTGTGCTCCGGTCTGTGGCACATCAAATTTCCGCAGCATATGCAGCAGCGCATGCAAATACCATACATACATATATATAGATATTAAATATATACACACATATATTAATGTTATATGCTGAGTTAAAGAAATCGAATTATCTGGGCCATAAAAGAGTACACACACTCACCTGAATATCTGCACATATTGGGGAACATTTGGGGCAAAGTCCTTGACGGCCCAGGAGCGTAGAATGGTATGCTCATCGGCAGCTGTTTTATCTGCGTAGTTGCGAGCTGCCAATATGAAACATGCCTCTGCCTCGTTCATGCGCGCCCGAGCCAAGTCGCCATCTTTCAAACAGGACCCCTAGCATATGTCAAAATGCCATGCGAGAATGTCACGCCAAGGGTAAATGTGAATGTGCAATTCAAAAATGGAATCGAATCACAACTTGTCAAATATTTAACCAACTAACCTGAATGTAGATGACACGCTGCGCCCAAATGGGCACCTGCAATATCATACGCATCGTTGTATCCAGCTCCATTGGACTCAGCAGCACCACATAAAAATCCTGCAGTAATGGATGCGCATAAAACTCGTTCAAAAAGTCCATTATTGTATCCGCATGCAACGTTGTAGAACACACAACCACATGTTTCTCACTCTGTGCACGATGTGACGAATAACTGCCGCCCAGTTTCTGTCGCTCCATCCACGTGAAAGCCAATTGTTCGAACTGCATTGAAAATTTGCAACGAATACAAGAAAGATGGTTTTAGTGGAATATTCCCTGAGCCTTTACCCTTATTTATTTGGTCATGCCCGCATTATTTGACTAATGCACAACTACTGAGCATCAATCTTCAATAAAATCGAAAAACCGATTTCGACGAAAATTTAAAGCAAATTGCATATTTTATAGGACAGCTTATGTAGTAAATTCAAAGTCGTTAATACTTATAGTTTATGAGTTAGACAACATGGCTTTACTGATTTGGCTATTGGTGCTGCTGGCTGTTACATACATTTTCACAAAACCATTTACTAAAAAAAATTCACTCTTTTAGCTTAAAAACTGGATTTCATTTAATAAAATATACTTCATATACGCAAAAATAAATAAATTAAAGCAACTAAGAAGGCTCTAGTCGAGTAAGCTCGACTAGAAAATATCCTTATTGAACATATTGACCTAACACATACGGCCATAACTGCATTACTGTACAAATGATTTAAATCCAATATTTCATAGCTCCAGTGTTTGTCAATCGATTTTAAAAAAATCTCACATATTTTCAATATCTTTGCTAATGTTTTCAATCCCCATTTTACAAATTTTAAATTCAAGTTGTTATTGTTATCGATTGCATATGTATATTGTAAACCGGAAAAGTTATCGAACATTTAAAAACAAACTTTTACAGCCTAGGAATTAAAAAAGTTCAAACACAACATCTGGAGTCTGTAGCCCTTATAGTTTCTGAAATCGGACATGGCTACATCGACTCGGCTGTTGATGCTGATATCTTATGGGGTCGGAGATGTTTCGTCCTGCCTGTTACATACTTTTACTCAAAACTATTATACATAAATCAACATTTATTGTGTTAATATTCATTTATTTTTCTATACAATATAAACATCATGTCAATAAAATATAAGTGCTTTGTTTCTGTATGTATTTGTATGAAATTATATTCAGCATGTCAAATATTATTTTTGGTTTTTTATAGTATTCTAATTAAAGATCTTGCACTTGATGCATTTGACATATATGATGTAGTGATCCGATCTCGCCGATTTTGGCAAATGATTTAGCTTCTGATTTAGCTAACAAAATTAATACACACTTTTTAAGTTTATACACATTCTACCCACCAAGTAACAATTTAGGTACAATGTTGATACATTGGTATTATTAAAGCTGGTTATAATTTTTGTGAACGTTTCGCAAACATTCACAAGCGACTTCCGCATGTTTGATAGAAGAGCCAGCACCAAAAAATACACATAAGACTGGCCCATAGAACTTTTACTAGCTCGTTACCCAAAGTAAGTGCAAGACCAGTCGATATCGGCCATCAGTAACATTGAGACAAATTGATGACCAACCAGTGTGTGTAGGTAAGTTAATTGATGGACTGGACATATTAAAGACATGACAGCAAAGCAGCTTAAAATTGTGTTTATATGCACGATAAATATAAACATTTGAAGCCGTACCTGGTCTTTACTCATACCTTCCATACCCATTCTGAATCTCTGTGTAGTACAAGACGCGCTCAGCTGTGAAATGTAATTACTCACCTGCGTAGGAAGCACAATAAGAGCCACACAAATCATTATAACCATATACAGTTGGGATGGCCAAATGTCCGGCACAAAATCGCCGTAGCCAACAGTTGAGAAGGTCACAACGACGTAGTAGGTGCTCTGAAATAGATTCAAATGCCGATGTCCGGCACGCTGAAAATGCTGTATACCACAAACACTACAAAAACAGAGCCAAAGAGAGAGCGTATGTAAAAAAATAGTCAATTCTGCCAGTTTTAGTTTGTTTTACCTGGTGAAAACAAGGCAGAGCAACGTCGCCGATAAAATGGTCAACTGCTGTGATAAAGCCGATTGTGATTTTTGCATAGCACGATGCAAATCATTCTACGAATTGTTGTAGCAAATTGAGTTGTTTAGTTTAACTTGCTAATTGAACACTCACACACACAAAGCCATGCAAACAGACACTTACAAACATATTCTCCAGCGAGCGCTTAGCCAGCCAGCAGTTCAAAAATATTGGTATGAAAAGATTGCGCAGCGGCGGATGCACAATCTACCGCAAAGAAGATAGCAATAATCATTAAATATTTTGTTTCATTATGATGTGCACTTTCATTGTACTTACAGTTAGTGCAAACGGTATTGTCGTCACTAATTCTAATATAAAGTGAAAGGAGAGTATTTGCTGCCATATATTGCCCTGTGTAAAATTATAAATAAAGATGTGTTTTTATAAGAAAATGTTAATGGAAAAATTAAAAGATTCCGTAAAAAATACGGTAAAGAAATTAAACATTTAATGTATGGTTAATATTCATACATAATTCGACTTTGTTTAGCAAAATATAAATCTTTTCATTAACTTTATCCGAGTCTGACTCTTCATGAAGTGGTTTTCTTGCAGTAATGTGAATATAATTGTAGTATAATTATATTTATAAAATAAATATATGTATTACAGTAAAAAACTAAAAAATTAATGATATCACACTTTACGTTTTCCTACTAATGGATTTGTCTAAATATTTATTATTTTGTTTAGACACATACACTTAACTTAAGCTATATACAGTCTAACTTTCATATTCCGAATCTTAAAAGAATAAAAAATTAAGTTTCTTATACAAAAAATTCGTATTATAAAATTTGTTTTTAATGGAGCCAACTTCATTATCTAACAAAATGTACTTTATGGAAACTTGGCTCTATAATACTTTTATGCAGAGCGTATGTTTAAGCTAATTTTAAAACTATATTTTTATAACAGAAGTTTTAGTAAATATTTGTTATTAAATACTTTTGTAATTTTTCGTTTTCCTTAAATTCTTACTAGCCAGATTTTATGACATTTTTTACCCACCTTATAGCCTAGATATGTAAGAACCAAAGATTGAGTTAACGACACCATGGCTAGTAGTAATTGTAGAACCCAGAGAACCGTTGGTCGATTTACCCAGAGTATTGCATCCCAGTTAATAATTGGGTTCTCCTGGAACTCCTCTTCCGTTAGCTTTGCAGAAATGATAAACTCTGTTTTATTGGCCACTTCGCAGCCGTAGCTAAATACAAAATTAAATATCAACACAGATAGACAAACACAGGGGGCGAGAATAATAAATATATATTTGGCTATTGAAAGTAATTTGTGATTGTGGGTTTTAGGCTTACCATGTTATAAATGTTGGATTTTTATCCAATATCACACGTATTATGTAGAGAACACACGACAATAACTTAAGGAATAAGTCGGCTATTCGTATGCGTAAGCCTTGAACAAAAAAAAGTAGCACAAAACACACAACGAAATTTAGGTCAAATAACTATATTACATGAGTTTTTTAGTTTACTTTTTATCTACCTTACCTTTTTGGTCAGTTCCTAACTAACCAAATTAACTGACTGACTGACAGACCGATCGACTAACTAACTGATTGACAGACAGTTCAATACTATTTATTTATCCCCCAACCTTTAACCCCAATCTTGATGTGCCATTTTACCTAGGTATATTGCGTTTGACTTTGCTTCTCTCTCTGCCAATGACATTTGTTTTAGTTGTTGTTTTTGTTTCAGCTGCAATTTATTCCGATTGTTTGCTTTGCCTAACAAACTTTAATCACCTTGCCAAAAAAGTTTAAGCTAAGTATTTTATGAATAATTAAATTACAGCTGTATTTGTTCATGTTGTACTCGAAGAAAGATTTTTTATATTTATATAATTATCATAGTACACAGTCTCTAAAATCTTACATTAGCTACTCGTCCGAGAATGAAAACTTCTATGTGATTAACTTAGGTTAAATTACATAATTTTAAATAATTAATGATATAAAATGGTTCTCTACTATCACGTTAGCTTATACGTTGTAATATATGTAACATGACTTAATGCAAAGAATTTGTATGGAGAAAAATCAGCGAACTATTTTGGTTATAACAGAAGTATGATATAAAAACAAAGATCGAAAAAAAAGCCGTATTCCTAAATATTTTTGCAAAGTTTTAATTCTCGAGTTCCGGGCAAAATACATTTCTAATCCCGATATTGGAGCAATAAGTCTCAACTTGAACTAATTCAACTGTTTTTTAAAAGACTTTTTAAATAATATATTATTTAAGAAATACTTACTTGAACGCTGGTTCTTAATAAAATAGAGTTGCAGTCTTTCTTTAAATGTGTTTTCATTCACATAGTACTCCACACGCACTCTAAAAGTAAATAAAGAAAATAGAATTTTTCAATTTTAATCCGATTTAATTTAAGTGACGTAACACAAGCCTCATACATGTGTGTCCGTCTATATTGTATTCTTATGTGGTAAATAAAAAAAAAAGGGCATTTCACAAAGCACTTGGCTGCGTTTGACAATTGATGCGCTTACTTATCATATCATTGGGAATGGCAGCAGCAGTGAAACGAGCAGCGAAAAGGCGTCAAATTTTCGACCAGTTACAATTTCTCTATCTTTGTGTTTTCCGGATATCTATTGTGAAAGTGCATACAACGAGTGTCTCACAAGTATAGTTTAATATGTCAGTAAATGAGTTTTAATATTTCGATTTGTGATAACAATGCGAACTTTGAACGCTGCAACAGTTTTTTTTTATATGTAAGTAATAAAACTTGCTGCAGAGTTTGCTCTGCATATATAATATATAATGCATTATACGGAAGTGGGGCTTTCTCTAATCTACCTCCTACTCGCATGAGTCCATCTGACCCTTGTATTACTGAAAGTGATGAAATAGGACTCCCTTTGTCCACTGTGCCATGGCGCTTCCAATTTTTAAGATCAGCTGCAAACTCAGCTTGCTGTATTGTTTTTAGAATTATGTTGCGAGTGTGATCCAGTTCCGTTTTACACAGCGTTGTCGTTGCTGATCTGTATCGCTTGTAGCAGAATCGCAACATTTAAGCCACAATGCGTTGTAATTTGAAAAATGAGTTGCCGTGTCGACAGGTATACAACTCTTCGCCTATAGTTAATTGAGATACAGCCAAGCTTATGTGCTTTGTTTTCCTCTCCAGATTACTCGAAGAGATGAGAGGCGGGGTTATCCATTTTTCTGGAGTGCGATGATTGGTCCATAGAGCCATAGGCTGTGCTCGGGTAACTTTCGTACAGATATTCCTCTTGAGAGCACATCTGCTGCGTTGTTGGCGGACATGTCGCCATCTGCCTTGACTTGTTATTGCCTGAATTTTTGCTATTCGGTTGGCTACAACGTGTGATATGTGGAAGATGGTGCATTGATCCATGAAAGAACAACGGTAGAATCCGACCAGAAGTATCCTGGCACTGTGGTGGCGTCAAGGTTGAGGTCGCGTCGAATCCTGTCCGCGAGCTCAGCACCCAATAATGCAGCACATAGTTTTAAACGCGGTAGTGACTATTTTTTTTTTGTATATGTGCCTTGGAATCTGCATTGAGTTGAGGCGTTGCAAGTCCTCTCTATAATCATCTAGTTTTCCAGTGTTTCGTCGAGCTTCATGTCGCTTACTATTTCGTCCTTGGAAATTCCTTGAAGGATTTGCTTATTGTTTGAGCGCCATTTTCATAGGTTGAATCCATTGGGGAACAATATTTTAACCAACTCCTGACGAATTTGGATTGCTTCGTGTATTGAGTCTGTTCCGGTGAGGCAATCGTCTACATAAAAGTTATCCCTTAAAGCAGAGGATCCCAATAGTGATCTGCTGATATGAAGTGAGGCTAAGTGATTTAGACACTTAGTTGTCAAAAATGGAGCTGATACCGTTCCATACGTAACCGTTTTTAATCGATAGTATTTTAATTCGTCATTTGGGTTGTTCCTCCAAACTATCATTTGATTAAATTGGTGTTCTGGGTTTATCCAGATTTGGCGATACATTTTTTCAATATCGGCAGTAAATACATAAATAGAATTGACATTAGATCACTTTGTACCGTGGGTTCCACTTGCAATATGTCGTTTAGAGATTTTTCTGTTGATGTCTTGCATGATGCATCAAAGACTACTCTGAGCTTTGTGGTGCTGCTGTCAGGTTTTAGCACGCAATGATGAGGGATGAAATAATAATGTGTTGGAAGGAGTTTCCGAGGGACAGCCTTCATATGACCCGCTTTTTCATATTCGTTCATAAAGTCTACGTATCGTTTCCAAATTTGTGGTTATGTCCTTCTCTCCAATGCGAGGAATCTTCTTTCGGCAGTATCGAACGAGGGCCCCAGGGCTGACGAATGTTCTTCAGCAGTCTGCAAGTTGTCCGTAAAATGTTTTTCGCACTCCCTTTCGATTGGTGTACGATGCCTTTGTGCTGTTTCCAGGTTGTCCAGGGTCCAGAATCGTTCCAGAATGGCATTCGTTTGGTATCCTGAAGCTACTGCACAAATGGCTGCTAATATTCTTGATTCATTTATTTTTCTGGCCACAACCCACCCTAACTTGGTTTTTTGCATGATTGGACCAAAGGGTATTTTGTGTTGTTGTGGGAGCAATAGCTCATAGTAATGTTCCGCCCCGATGAGCATGTCAATTTTGCCTGGTTTGTTGAAATGGGAATTTGCCAAAGGTAGGGTTGCTGGCATGTTCCAATCCTTTTCATTTATGCTTTTGGGCTGGCTGATCCGTAATAATGTGCGGTAGGATGAATGCTTCGATCCGCATAGTAAAGTCGTTGTGTAATGACTTCACCATCAGGTTCACACGAGCTCTGCATGTCTTCGGTTGTCCACCAATGCCCTCAATTCGTAGTGAGGAGTTATATCGCTTTAAACATAATGACGTGGCATTTCGTTGTGATATTACGTTAATCTGTGATCCAGAGTCCAGAGCCCTTGAAGGTAGATTGTTGTCCATTGTTTCCTTGAACTCTTACCTTGGCTGTTGCCATTAGACTTATACCTGTGCTACTTGCTGAGGCAACAATTGGATTTTGCTGTTCCATTGAAGCATTTTCCAAATGCAGCAGCGTGTGGTGCCTTTGTTGGCATTTAAAACATTTATACGGACTTGGGCAAACCCATGACATCTGATTTCTGCTGAGGCAGTTCACGCACAGTTTTTGCTGTTGAATCCAGTTCAGTCGCTCATTGGCTGTCTTTGCGTTGAAATCGTTGCACCGAAATATCATATGATTAGATTTCTTGCAATAGGAGCACTCCTTCCTTGTAGTTGAAGAAGATGCACATGTTGCTCTCGTCTCTTTTGTCTCTGTTGTGTGGTTCTCTAGGCTTGTGGTGTGGTTTGCCTCCGCAAGCTAAAACACGAACTCTTTGTTCGAGAAACTGGAGCATGATATCCAGTTTTTGTATTTGCTTCGAATTGCTTAATGATTGCTCGTACAGCGTCCTATTTGTGCTGTCGAGCTTGTTCTGTATGACCGCTATTAATATTGGGTCCCACGTTGAGATGTCCAAGCCCTTGAGTCCCTTGAGAGATGCGAGGGACTCCAGAGTGACTCTGTATAGCTCCTTGAGCGACTTTACATTGTCGTTGATGGTTTGTTGCATCAGAAATCGGTTCAATACCGTTGATGCTACCACATTTTCCGATTTGTAGGCATATTGGTATTGTGAACCATGGACATAAACATATCAAAGAATTGCGACCATTTTAAGATATTCCCATCAAATTTGGGAATTGTTATGTTATGTTAGTTTACGTCATTGGTGGACTGCACCTTGTTTCTTGATGCTAGTGCCCCATGTACATCTCTTTCTGCCTTAAGATACTACTTTGAATTGTATCCATTTTTTTCTGGGTTTTCAACTTCCTCATAAAGCCGAAAGTGGACTTCTCGAATTTGGGTGAATAGGTTTTTTATGAGCTCCAATGCATTTTGTCGTCGGCACAACGCAATCACCTTGGCTCCAGGGTCGGTTGCTGTCGCTGTCGATCGCCGATCTCAGATTTCCAGCTTGTGGATTGATGTATGGTCTCAGCGTCCCTTTTAATTACTTCTACGAACTTCAGAATTGTTGTTTGTATGTCCTCATAGAAGGCGAAGTACTCATGATCTTGTGATAGCCCGCCAGATTTTCTTATGACGTTATCGTTTTCCTGGACACTAATCCATTTCTCATTCAGAGAGTTAGATTTACTTTTATGATATCCGGCCTTCGCCTTTCGCTCAGCGGAATCCTTTTTGTAGTTAGATATCAGCCTTTAAATCTGATTGCGGATATCTTGCTGGGCATCGAGTAACTCATCGATGGTTTCTGATGGCATTTTGACTGATTTTTATCGCTTGTTGGACTTCCACAGATATGTATTGGTCTATCTGTATGTTAATAAGTTTGAATATCGTCGCTTGATGGACTTCGTGAACGTGCTGTGGTCGTCTGATGTGTCGCCTGGTTGACAACTACAATGCAGGATCATAGAATTACACTAACACGAATATAGTGAATTGTGTTAGCTGGATTTTAAGTTTCCTTTTGATTGTCGACTTTCCGAGAGCACGCTTGGATCTGGTGATCGGCTGCGTGACAACTTCAGCGAAGGAACGTAGAGTTGATTATCCTAGTTATCCTGACTAATGTCCTTTGGCGCCTAGCTGACAACTTCAGATGATCACGTCGGGGTCACCAAAATGTTTGTGTGTTTTAAGGGAAGTATTCTGTACATAAACTGACTACTAAATAGCGTCGAAACTAGCACTTGTAACTAGTTGGACTACGGAGAGGGAACCCTTCGATGCGCACACGGTGCGATAGGAGAGTTAATAGCACTGAATTCAATGGTACTAAAAGACTGACTTTATTTGTATTGCCAGGTGCATTGGGTTTTCGAGTTCCCAGCAACTGCTCGCTTATGCCGAATAACAAGTTACGCAACCACTGGGTTGGCTGACCGGCAATATTTGTCGCTTAGAGTTAATTGACCCATCATGTTGAATTCAAGGTTAATTTAGCTAATAATTATGTGTTGTTTCTTATATAATTGGTTTATGAGTTGGCTTATATAAACATAAACAGCTTTTATAAAAAAGGATTTGGTAAATATAAATGGTTTTTTAAGAAAAATGCATAAGTGGTAATATCATTTCATTTGCATGTTTTTAACTTGTCCCAAAACTCAAAAATAAACACATTTTACAGTTATCGTATCCATAACAACTTATACTTTAGCAGAAACACTAGGCACATTAAAAAAACAGTCATTTAAAAAACCTTTTTTTTTTTAAATATTTATATATATATATATATATATATATATACATACATTTTATTTTTGTTTTGGCAAGTCTAACGGAAGTTTTTTTTTTCATCTTTTGCCTATGCTGATGCACTTGATAAAATATTTAATTTGTGGCACCCCAAATTGCGCGTTAATGTGTTGTCGCTTTAGCATAACTTAGTTATAGTATCAAATTTAATGTTAATCTTACATTTTCAAACACAGCCTTAGTGGTTTTTGGCCGAGCTACGAGCTGTTTTATATACTTATATATGTATATTACATGAGCGTTTTTGATTACAACCCATAATTAAACTTCACTTTGAAACGCATTTGTGCTCACACCTTACATTTCACATTTGAGGCAAGTGGCAGCCACCAAAATCAAAGCTCGTTAAAGCACTCTCTGAAAAGCCTGACTCAACAATACAATGTTCAGCGCATTCATGCTAAACACAAAAGTCTTTATGACCACGCAACACCGCAAACAAACCACAAACAGCGCAAAGAAGCTGTTTTCAGATAAGGTTTCTCAACGAACTGGTTTGATTACTCAAAATCCAACTGGCTTACGTTCGCACAGGCTTATACCACCGAAAAATCCTTACTTAACCTGGTGTAAAGAAATGACATGCACTGTGACTCTCGAGCTTATTTGTTATTTCTTTTCTTGTGTGTCTAGTGGTGTTTTGATTGCCCAATCGCCTTCAGTAGAACTTATTGTGATCGATAAAATGTTTACACAATAAAAACAAACCAAACCAATATTGAAACTCCAGAAATAATATATATTTCACAACAATTGCATGAAGATGTAAATACCAAACTTAGCTCACGGAAAGTCAGCCAATATAGCAAGGTTAAAATAAATTTGAACTTTAAAATGTATTTGAAAGATTTAGATTTTCTATAAAAGCATATACATAATATTCATCCTCTCTAAAAGTAGTCAATGAACCTCATTAATCATCAGAGTGCCACAGAAATCGCCTAGGGTTGATTTCCATTCTGCTGTACCGCAAAGCCCATTTTAAGTGATTTCCAAATCACTTACTAATGTTCCAAAGAAAAATTTAAGTACGGCGATGGTTTGTAAATAAGTTAAAAATAAAATCGTTCGCTGTTTTCTGGCATACAAATTTGTTTGCCATGGGGCAATAAGCTGAAAAAAGGGGTTAGTGATTTTTCTGGCAATCCTGTGGAATATAAATTCATCTAAATATATAAAATAGATAATTTGAATTTGAGAAAAAAACTTCATAGCGCTCTACTTTTTATTACATTTCACACTATTTTGTATACTATTTTAGAGTAGAGCATTAAGCAACAACCAAAATCGGTTATTAAAGTAAAAGCTTAATTAAGGGGAGCATGCTGTTTCGCATGAGGTGATGTGCGCTTTTAGTTGAAATTTTATTAGATTTTATTGCTAATGGCTATTACGTTATGATTGTTACTTAAATGCTTTTCTATTCTATTAAAATTGAGTTGACGCGAAAAGCGAGGCGAAGAATTGTAAATGCTTTAAAAAATCAATATAGAACAAAAATTTAATAAACTACCCTGCTGCCTGTGTAAACGTAATTCAATTTAATTTAGCAGCACCGAGCAAATGTCGTTTGTTGCCTTTGCGAACAAGGCAGTCAGGAAATCCTCTTTTTGGTCTTATACGTACATACCTGGGTATACGATCGTAAGAGTCCCATGACGATAGGCAATTGTAGGACGAGTTGCGACTGTTGCCCGCCATATTGCATAATAGATTATCCATTGGGTAGTCGTAATTTTTAAAAATTAATTATTACACGTTCAGTTACACGCGCACATCCGCAAAAACAAACACATATATACACCGAGCTGTTTGTACATACTATATATGAATATTACAAGTTGTGATCTTTTAAAAGGAACTTTATTGGTATAGGTATGTAGATGAAAAGTGCAAGCGGCTGTGATATTTGATATTCACATGATATTGCGAGTCTTTTAGTTTTATTGAGTGTCGATTTAAAGTTTCATTTAATTTCCGATTGATGTGAATTGTTATAATAATATTAGAGGCAACCAGCGCATTAAGCAATTTATTTTAGAGAGCTCTTTTGATTAGGAATAGTTTGTATTGCTTTCGGTGTTGCCCAAATATTATTTAAGACAGTTTGCAGACAGTTCCGTAGTACTGTTAAATTTAATCAAAATTGATTGCCTGCCTGCAATTAATTTGTTGTTTGAACACGCAATTCAGCAGACGCCCACACATACACACACACTCTCTCATACAGTATACACCCTTGCACGCCCACAGATTTCAACATATTTTGTATCTAAGTGTACGTGTATTTAAGTGCGTTTATCGTCAATTGTTTGCACTTTGGTCAATCAGTAAATTTATTGGCGCTAAAGCCTTGAAAGGAAAGCTAGAAATGGGCATAACCCATTGTGTCGCCACATGTGTCGCTTAAGTCTTATTAATAGATGGATAGACTATTTCACATTTAAATACCTTAGATAACTGACACAAATGCCATTTTATACCACCATTTTTTCCTCAAAGATTTAATTAAAGCTTCCTTGTTTTGTCAATTGGAATTGTTAAAGGCACCTTTAGAAAATTTATATTTTCTGTTTGGTTTCTTTGTTTCGATGGCGTCTAAAGCGGATACATTTACATACAAATTTATTTCTGTAAAACTGGTGTGTACGTTAAGTCATATGAAAATGTTGAAGATATGAATGATGAAGAAATTGATTGATAGAGATCTAATACCCAACAGCTTCTTAGTTTCCACATTCAGACTAAAAAAATAAAGGGAAAAGAATGGCGTTCTCAAAAACCCAATTGAACAAGGATTTGGAGTATTGGAACTCAGTCATGGCTCGTACGGACGAAGTTATGTATGGCGACAGTTCAATACTGAACGCTGCATCTCAAACAATTAAAAACAATAGTCAGGCACGGCGAGGGCAGTGTCATGGTATGGGCATGTATCTCAGCAGCCGGCGCTGGAAGCTTGGTGTTAATTGAAAGTTTAATGGACAATACATAAAAAATATACACTGAAGTGTCGAGATACTCCGACGTGAATATGCTAATTTTATCATATGATAATTCCATGGAGAATTTGAGGGCTCTGCTGAAAATCATCAGCAAAGCATATCTAACAAAACAAATTTTAAAAATGCTGCTCTGCTGGATAAGTAGAAAAAAAATGAGCCCAGAAACTACACGGACGCCGCCATTGTACACGACTCATAAGTGAGGTGAAGTTGTTAAGGCTAAAGGATATCAATCTAAGTATTACCTTATTTAATCTTTTATACGCTAAATATTTCCTTTTTAAGGCCGTTTGTTTTTACCTCTGTATATTTGGTATATGTTTTCAGTTGTTGACGTTCCTATTGTACACATGATAAGACAAATTGGCGTTTTAGCATATTGCGTCTATAAATTATTACACGACACAGATTAAAACAAGGTGTGATTTACAGTGCAGACAATTTCATTAGGAAAATTTAAGGATTTTATTTCCTATTTGTAATATATGTACTTTAAAACGAAATGAGTTTAAACTACGCTAAAAAATCAAGAACTTTTTTTCCAGCTCCTGGTTTAAGGAAACGGAAGGTTAGGTTCAATACTCAGAAGCTATAAAAGCTGGAGATTGCTGATTTTGGATATGAACTCTCCTAATCCCTAGTTACAGTACAAGTTTGATTAAAATTTTCGATAGGTTTTCCGGTTTACGATATACCCATGCAATCAATAAGATTACAATCATAAGTTTCGTAAACATTTATACGGAGATTGAAATATAATATAAAATAAGAAAAATTACCCGCTTTTAGCTTAGCAACATTTGGTGTTTAAGCGTGAACATAATGGTTTTGACGAATTGAATGAACGCAGTTTAATTCATTAAGCTTTAAATTGTGACCTCTGTTACGACTTTATATATTAAATTTAAATTTGCTGTCTCAGACTGCTGCAATTTATGGCATCCTTTCTAGTGCAAGTTGGTTTTTCAATTAAAAAATGTAATTGTTTGGTGTATGTATGTATCGTATTTGTAACTGGCTTACAAATATTTAGTAGACGCCATGCTGATGAAATTAAACTTTAAGATATATGGAACTTAAAAGTAATACTATGTATTGATTTCACGATTTAACATTTCTTACACACGAAACTCATCTAAAAAATTTGTATAGATACATTTTTTAAGCATTCTAACCCAACAATTAATAAAAATCCTGCTAAAATGCTAAAAATATTACAAAACACTAGACTAGACTAGAAGATACCCTTAACCCTTTACCATACATACGGACAAACGAACGGGCTGACAGACATACACATATGCACATATACGTATACTACTGAACCAATGATTAATGGCTTCATATCTCCGGTGATTCTTAACCGATGTTAATAAAAATTTCACAGATGTTGATTATTTTGTTATAGTTTTCTAACAATCATAATTATAAATTTTTCGAAATTTAAGATTTTTTTGTTATCGATTTCATGTGTATATCGTAAACCGGAAAAGTTATCGAAAATTTGCTATGCCTAGGGATTAGGAGAGCTTATATAAAAAATCAGGATTGTCTAGCGCTTTTAGTTCCTGAGATCGACGCTTTAATACATACGGACGAACGGACGGTCGGACAGACAGACGGACGGACAGACAGACGGACATGGCTTTATCGACTCGGCTGTTGATGCTGATCAAGAATATATGGGGTCGGAGAAGTTTCCTTTTGCACAAAACCATTTTACCCGTATAACCCATGAAATGGGTTATGGTGAAGGTTAATGGTATAACAAGCGCTCAAATGTGGCATTTGCGACGAGAGCATTAGAGCTTTTTTTACTTTTTGTGCTGAATAAATAATTGACGAATTTCCTGTGACTGATAACAGTATATTCCGGTATTTTGATGCCACGTACGTAATGGGTGTGCATTTAAAACAAATTTCATTTTTTCCTGACCTAGGGATACCAAGCCGGTGCTAGTTAGCCAAATTTTTTAAAAGAGCAATTCAAAGTGGGTATTAGATCGGAAGTAATAGCAAGTTTGAAGTAAATGTCTAGTATTTCTGATCAAAACTTTAAAACTAGTTTGGCTGATTAACTCAGAAAAATTAATTTCATCATTGATTTTAAAATCATTTTTGTAAAAAGATTACACCTAGCGTTATTCGGCAGTCAGAAAGGGCAGAAAGATTTATTAGTAAAAGTCCAATATGGAAAGAAGGTAAGTTAATGTTAACCCCGAGATCTTAAAGATTATATTTTATCCTTTTATTATTTTATATACAAGCAAAATATTCAAGAATCGGACTTACAAGAAAAATCAACTTAGTTTTTATACTCCGATACCGAAGGTGATTGAATATGGATTTTGTGCAATGTCCGTCAAAGTGTCTGTCCGTATGAACGTTACTTTGTTGACTCACTTTAAGCCGCAGATTTACCAAGATTGGGGGATAAGGCTACTAGTGGGCTGCCAAGTCGATAATTTTCAAAGATAGTTTCTGGTGCCTCCCAAAACCTGCATACAATTTAAATTACAGTCAGCAAATTTGGTGGCAATTTCGCGCGGACCCATAGTGACCCGTACTTCTGCTTTGCAAAGTAAGTCCAAAGCCCGTTTACATAGTCGGTTGAGTTCGACTGCAACGTTTTAACATGGTTTTCTTTTTTTTTTGCCCTTAACCCATGAAATGGGTAAAAAGGAGTTGGATTTTGTAATTTTATGCAAAAGTATGTAACAGGCAGAAGGTCCAAATAAACTCCACGCGACAGTCAGTTTTAGAATAAATGATGTCTGTGTGCTTGGTATGCTTACAGCTGATTAGGCTTATCGATTTCGACATCTACAAGGAAAACGCTCACACATACATACACTATCAAAAGATAACTAACAAATAAATTAATTTGACTAGCTTTTAATTTTTGTGCCTACTCTGCGCTTTGGTCCTTTGTTTCTTCCCGACATTTTGAATAAACCAAGCAGCAGTAGCACCAAATAAATTATCAAGCTTATTCTATAAACTGGTAACCTGTGCGTTCGTCAGTTGCCAGTTGACCGAAAACGATCCAAACGAAGTCCGACATCGCGGATGTAGTATTCTTAAAGAAGGTCACAGCGGGGACCTTCATTTGAGCGTTTTTATTTGCATTAAATATTTTCATTTTTTTACAATTTCCAACGAAAGGTGATTTGAACGAAAACTGCAGAAACACAAGCTCAAAATATATTTAAGGTATTTACTTTAAATGTTAAGAATATTAAGAGGTTATGGTATTTTTGTTGTTCTTAATATTTGTAATTTAATTCAATTGTGGTGATATAGCTACAGCGATTCTTATTAGGCATGTTTCGTTTTATCCGTGACTTTTCGGTTTCGAATATACACATGTTATCGTTAACAATAAACATTTTTTTTAATTCTAGACAAAAATAGAAAATTTAAGAAATTTTTGTTTAAATCGTTGGGAAATTTATCATCAAGCATTGATGCAGTAGTGCGGGTATAGCGCTACGTAAAAGTTCTAGTGTTTAAGGTAATAACAAATTCTATAATTTAGTTGTTTATGGCAGAAAATTTCGAAAACTTAAAAATGGGGATTAACAAAATAATGAACATCTGTTCAATTTTTATTAAAACCGGTTTAGAATCACCGGAGATATGAAGCCATCAAGCATTGGTCCAGTAGCACACGTACATATGTGTATGTCTGTTAGCCCGACCGTCTGTCCGTCTGAATGGTCAAGGGTTAAGGGTATCTTTTAGTCGAGCTTACTCGACTAGAACCTTCTTACTTGTTATGGTAGTGACACACAAGGCCTGCAAAAAAGAGTCACGCATTGCGTTCGGCTGGCGTCTTTCAGCACACGAAGCAAAAGATGATCAGTCTGTAAATGGGTAATTTTTCTTAAAGCACTGTAAATAACTTTTGGATTTAATTATGGCAGAAAATGAGCTACGTTCTTTTATTTATGACTTACTTTTATTTCTTATTTTTATTTACTTATTTTATGAGCAGCACATAAATCTGAAATGATATGTACAAAAGTCTTACATTTGTTTTTTAAATGGGTATGAAGGTTCCAGGTTTTGATGCATATTTAGTTTTGCCTTTTAACTTTTAAACTCAATGACCAAGTGAAATACTTGTATTATGCAGTAGATAGCTAATAGTAATTAAAAAATTGCCAAAATTAGCATAACACATAGTAGACGAAATAAGAACGGCATTTGCAACATTGGCACTTCCCACACGTGCCAATAAAACGGACAGCAATTAATTGGCCCTTTTCGTGTTCGTGTATAAAGCTTGTTAAGCCGCCAGCTAAGCAACAAGCTTAAACTACATTCAAAGAGAAAGTTAAAATAAGGCAAGCAACAGGCGACACTGGATGATGTAATGCGCAACAGTTCAAACTAAATTAAATGACCTATGATGGCACATGGGCATAGCAAAAAGAATAAAATATTTGCAAAGAAAAAAAATTAAAAAAATGCTTTGTTAAGTTCTTATATATTTGTATTTATCATATTTATATTCGGTAAAAAGCTTTGATCGAATAAATACGATATGTTCTTGAGAATATTCAATATAGCGATTGAAGTCTAGTTAAATAAGCAGTAACCTTGTATGACATTTAGGGATATCTTTCAGACAAGCTTTTTTTTTTCGTCTTTTTTAAAAAATCTTAACATAGTAACAAATTTGTAGTATATAGCTTTTAAAAAATAAATTGCTTAGTTTTATTGACTATTGGTAGAGCAAAAGTAATTTTGCGGCCAATTTGCTTAAAGGACGTTATTATAGTAGAAGGAGCAAAAATAAAATAATTCAAATAGTAAAGAAGACATACCCACCAGCCACACGAAAGCAAAGGAGCAATGTACTTAAAATTTCACATTAATCAATATTATAAAAAAGGAAAATGGAGAAAAAATAAATAAAACAACTATGAAGGCTATAATCGAGTAAGCTCAACAAGAAGATATGTTTAATGTTTAAACTTAATTGCTTTTAATACAAACTTTCAAGATTTTTATTTTCCCAAATTAAAATTTTCATTGTTATTGATTGTATGTGTAGAACGTAAGCTGGTAAATGTATCAAACTTTATTTACAAACTTTTACCGCCTATGAATATAGAGAGCGTATAGCTCATAGTTTCTGATATCGTCACATTCATATATACACACCGACTAATTTACCCTTTTTTTGTACCCATTTTATGGTATTACGGTATAAATATAAATATATCGCGACCTATTCCAGTAATAACAGCGACAGCAGAATTATAAGATGAAAAAATAATGTGGGAAGATATGCGAAAATGTGTAAAGTGCGGTCTTTATCATCACAATTTATCACTTAATGGTTATTGACACTTAGCAGACAAACAAAACAACAACGGGGCAAAGAATACACAATACAAAAGCGCATTACAAACGGTTTATAAGTATTTTTATTTTTTTTTTCATTCGACTCCACTTATTAATTTTTATACCCTTAACCCATTAATAGGGTAAAAAAGGGTATAATGGTTTTGTGCAAATGTATGTAACAGGGAGAAGGAGGCTTCTCCGACCCCATAAAGTATATATATTCTTGATCAGCATCAACAGTCGAGGCGATATAGCCATGTCCGTCTGTCTGTCTGTCCGTCCGTCTGTATGTATGAGCGCGTCGATCTCAGAAACTACAAAAGGTAGAGACTCCAGATTTTGGATATGAACTCTCCTAATCCCTAGGCATGACAAGTTTGTTTCAAATTTTCGATAACTTTTCCGGTGTATGATATACACATGTAATCGGTAACAGTTGAGCTTACTCGATAACAGTCGAGCTTACTCGACTAGATCCTTCTTACTTGTTTGTTGTCATTTTTATACCCTGAACCCATTAATTGAGCTAAGGGGTATTATGTTTTTGTCCGTCTGCCAGCCTGTATGTATGCACGATCCGATCTTAGAGACAATGCGAGCAGGAGAATTCAAATTTATAACAAAACTTCTCCTAAGCCATGTTCAGAACAAATTTGTTTTAAATTATCGATAGCTTTTGCGACTTAAGATTTACACGTATTTCAGATGGCAATAAAATTTGAAATGTGAAATCTTGAAAATTGTTTTTGAAACTACAACTTTTTTATTTAAATCGGCTCTTAAGCCCCGGACATATGGAATGCTTCAATGCTTAGATATCAAACATTCATGCAGGCATTGCCGTACGTGTTAGTTCTAGAGTTCAGAGTAACTCCTAGTCTAGCCTACACGACTAGATCCATAGTGCGTTTATTTGAGCGTATGTAAGAATCATAATATGACCAACTTTCTTGCACACAACATACATATTAACATGCGCAGGTAAAATAGGCACCACTAAACCTAAAGCGATTGTATAGGAGTTGGTGAGAAAAGAAGTTGGAGCACCCAATGAATCCTTTCAACTATAATCTCAATGAAGGCAGACGTAAGGCATTATTCAATTCAACAAACAAGTTGTACACTTATGAAAAATTAAATATACATACTAGAAAAATCGCTTCCGCTTGAATTACATTTCACTGTGCCACAGAACCGAAATTCCAACTGTACCAGCGGAATGATTAAAAAAGGCTAAAAGATACAAACTATTATTCGCGCTAAGCTAAAACAGTTTTAAAATAGTTTTTTGGTACCATATTATTAAAACTAACTTATGTGAGGAATGATATATACCTTAAAAAAAACTTGTTAGAAATGTTTTAACAATAAGCTAAAACAAAAATAAAATCCTATGGAACGGCAGAACGTGTTTTTGCGATTTGGCAAAAACCGAAATTTAAATCGATTTAATATGTTCTGATTGACGAATTTTTTGGTAACCACCTTGCAGCCTGTATTATAAAAATAGGAAACAAATCAATTCAATTTAATTTTCTTTGAGTAAATATGATAATGGGGCTTTTAAATCCATCAAACGGGTGGTATGGATTTTTTTGTTTATCAGTGGATTAGGTTGAAAAATATTTCTCAGGCCTAAATATATGAACACTCATTATGAGATGCATAATTAAATCAATATGTTTGCTTAAAGTTGATATAATGTCGTAAAACTTATGTTGATAAGACATGGCATTAATAATTATATACTAATATACCAATATTAATATACCAATACATTTAATAACTTATGTAAAATAATAAGAAGTAAACTAATAATATCAATTTGTCGTTGATATATAAATAAATAGATAATATTCTAATCTAGTACTTTAGTGCTTCAAAATTTGTACGTCGAAACTTTAAATAGAATGCGAAAAATCATCTTTTCGTTTCAGGCTAAAAAAAAGACGTCGCAGAACATCGCATAGAGATTAAAGACTCGATATTGAACTTTACGACTTCTATGTTTTTAACAAAGTAAATTTAATGCAAATAGCTTTGCGCACATATATTTAAAATTTTGTGTTTCAATTTTTAAAACGAAAAAGGCAAAAAAGTTTGCATGTGCAAAATGTTGTTTGTTGGCGCTGTGTGTTTATCCTGCATATGAAATTATTTGTCATGTATGTATGTATGTGCCAAACGACATTTACGTGCGTGTAAGGATTAGAATTATGTAAGAAATTATCTTATTTGACATTTCAATGAGCAAATATTTGTACCAATATGTTGAATTGTAAGATGTGTGTGTTGTACGCCCGAATGACTAATATGATTTTCCATTTTTGGCTTAGCGCTTGAAGCTTTAAGCTGTGTGTGTGTGCACGTGTAACTGAATGCTCGAAATTGTGAGCTGTGTGCTGGAGCATACCTGGCACTTTAAGTGTCTTCTTCTGAACATGTTGTCCTTTTTTTTTATCTGCTATTGTCAGTTAAATTCACTTAGAGTAGTCATTAAAATAATTATTTCGACGCTTAGGCGCCCACACAAACATACATATACACACACACACACTTAATTTTTTCATATCACCCATATAATAAAAACAAAATTACTGAATCCAAGTGAAATATCTCAATTATATGGGTTCAATCATAAACTAAAACTCAGACCGAGAGCATACATTTATTTGCCTTTTTTTCATGTGTATTGATTTAATCCAAAAGCGCAAACCATTTGACCCTTACTAAGTTATTAACATGGCAATCAATTATGTGTACATGCACATACATATGTATACATGCATATGTGTAGTTATAATAATAGTGTGGTTAAAAGTATCACAGCTATTACCTTAAAATAATAGACTTTTAAAAGTTTGGGTAGCTCTTCCAATTTTAATTTTACGCAAAGTCAATTTATCAGTGAACTTTGACACTTTACTTAAGCTTAAAAAAGGCTAAACCCTGCAACTGAACCCATAATCCAAAACTAACTTTTACTTAATTTAATTATGTTAATGAACATCGAAAGTAACTTTGCTATAAAACAATTCGTTTGTTACTTTTATTTATTTAATTTATTTAATTATATTTTCACCAAAGTATTTTGGTAAATTCACATTTGAATAAAATTGTATGTATAATTATTAGTTTTATGCGAATGTCAAGTAAAATTTATTATTATTTGTATTTCAAAATCTTTTCATTAAAATTTGCCTAGTTTCATAAACAGAGCTCTCACAAATTATCTTTGATATCAATTTAACAACCGTGAGCTATTTTAAACATATATTAATAAACTTAAAAAAAATTTTTTTGGGTTCGGTTTTAAGTCAATTCACATAAAACATGGCATAATGATTTAAATGACATATTTTATCCAACACTTGATTTGCACTTAAAATGTATATAGTTTTATATGCTTAAAAGTGTATGTTTATTTGTATATTCGACCCCACGAGGTATATACACACAGTGACTCACAGCTTATTTTAGGCAGTTTCGCACATCAATTTTAATTAGCTGCCGTAAACTGAAATCACTTTTTTTAATATCAAAAAGAATACCTTTCTGCGTTAAACTGGGATTTCAAGGGCAGAATAGCACCAAAGAAGATTTTTACCAAAAATGAAGAGCAGAAGATCAAAATTAAGGAAACTCCCAAAACTGAGTCAACAGGTGCAGGATGAATTGAGGGAAGAATGCACAGCGGAAATTTGTTTTTTTTGTTTTTTCTTATATAAGCTTTATAGCATTTTAATTTTCCTCACTGTATATCTTGATTATGTGTGTTTTGATAATACCATGCCCGTAAGTTTCTAAGCTATCGAATACTATGAATACAAAACATGTAGGCTTTGTTTCAAGTGTATTCAGATAGCTTCCATCGTTACTAATATTTATACACTTAAAAAGAGTATTTTAATTTTTTAGTGAAAAGTGTAACGGATATAGGGAAGAATATCCAACCGCAAACATATATACATTTTTAATTAGTGTAGCCAACTGAACCGAAATAGCTATGTCCGTCTATCTGTCTGTGTCTATGCAAACTAGTTCCTCAGAGCTGAAACTTTGATTCAGGTCGTCTTTTTGTTATAGTTAGATCATTTAGTTGCCATACACAAGGTCTGTAATAAGCTTTACTATTAAAGCATGTAGGCAAAAATGTAACAAGTCAAATTTGAATGGTAAAACGGAGTAGATGTTTTATTTCAAGCGCTCACGTTTTACACAGAATTGTTTGGAACTCTCTAAACACATAAAGTATTTTAGGGAAATCATAAGAGAATTGCAAAACAACAAGCTTAAAAGTATTAATCTTGTTGTCTTAGCTATTTTTAGTTATTTTTATTAGAAATTATATTTTGTTCTTTTATTAATGTTTTATTATTATTTTGAATAAGAAGTTAATTATGTATAATGCGTTTACTAATTTTTACACTCATCTCTCTGGTTCCACATTCTCTCACTTTCTCTCTCTCTCTCTCTTTAATACCAGTCATAACCGGGTAACACTTCCGCACAAAGCCACATACACATAAACAAACACAAATAAACAGCTAAAAGTGGACATATATTGCGCGACCCGTTTCACAACTAATGAAATGTTCTTCGCGTTTTTCGGTGCCACAGGACTGGCTTGCATCCTTTGCAATAGCTTTCGCACGCGTTGGTACAGAAAGAACGACTGAATAAAAACGAACTTAGGACCCGATGAGGCCAAACTTACCACAGACCTCAACTCTGTGTGGTGGGATAAAAATGTATCTGATGGCGCCAAAAGCCGGTCAAGTATTTGTTTATGTTTTAATGTGAAAGAAATAGCGGTAAGCAAAATGAATATGAAAGCACAGCGAAAGCTCACCAGATAAGAGCGGAAGTTAACAGTGAAAGAGAGGGTGTACTGTTAGTCGAAAGCTTGAATTGATGTTGCCAACCAAAATTCTAAAAGAAAGTAGCAAAACTTAATTGTTGACGTTCGAAATTGCACTTAGCCACGAGTTGAAATAATGTCTGAGTCGCAAAAAAAAAATGTGAATGTGCATAAGTTAAGTTCACACGTGAAAACTTTATTCTTATTTTGTTAAAAAATGTGTAACGTATAATAAGACATAAAAAAAAAGTTTAAACAGCTTAGCGAAGAAAAAGATTTAAACGTCAATACTACTGCATACTTATATCTTATGTTTTTGAGATGTGGAGTATAACCATTGCTAGATTTTACTAACAGTATGTTTTTAATTGCCTCAAATACTTTTTTCCTGATCTAATTGCAATAATTAAGTACTTTGCACAAAAACAAGAATGTCATACTCGCTATTATATAAATATAAAAGTCTTAAATTTTTGCAACTACTTATTTATATTATAGTCATGAAAATTACATGAACACAAAATAAATTTGTAATAGTTTGATACAAAAGATAAAGTAACGGTGGACTTACTGATTATTAACAACTTATTTGTGTTTGTTATTGTTTATTTATTTATTATCCATGTTTGGCGCAGTATCGCTAAAATCTTAGATCTAAGAACCAAAAGTAAATATCTTTATTCGTTATTAGGTTTGTTAAAGTTTTTGTATTAATTTTGAGTGTTATGTAAAGTCTAATATAACGTTAAAGTAATGAGAAAAGTTTAATCTGCCAAATGTTTTCTTAATCTAAAGTGGGTTATATATCCGTAATATATTATTTGTCTCTATTGTCGATAGAATCGACGGGTTGTATGCGATACCATCGAATCAAAGTTATTTGGCTATAAAATGTTTTAACTTTAGATTTATGTGCCTTAAAGCTTTAACTAAAATAAAATTATTTATTTATTAGGATTGTACATTTTTTAAAATTTTCTAATAACTAATATGAAGTAACTACAACAACATGACGGACCATGAAAAGATTATAATCACCGCCGGGCTGTCTGCGAATCGGTAGATACACTTGTAACAGATCAGCTTAAGTTGTCTCAAGCAGATAACATCTTTTTTTTCGTCCTTTAACTTCTCCAACAATTTGGGTTCGTTAATCTCGACGTTATTGACGCCGATCTTGCGCGATGATGTCCATTGCTTTATCAAAATCAATTGCTTTCCGCTGGTCACTTGCCGTTGCCTTTTTTTGCGCACTATTTGATCAGCAGGGATCCCGGTGAACCTTCCAGGCTATACATATGGATGGCGATATGGGCTCCTTTGACTTGAAGCCGGATCAGTTGCAAGTGCACAATTCATTGCATATTTTGGTCTTCATTCCACTCTATGATGTTACTCTCTATCCGGCTTTAAACCTCATTGGCATCTGTCGTTAACTGCAGAAGCTCACAACGGGTGGTATTTTAGCTGGTTTTTCTTTCATAATTTCCGGCATTGTAGAACTCTCTCTGGATATAACCTATCCCCAATTACACTAAAGCTAGAACGTACAACTGCGCATTTTTAATTTGGATAAGTGCCCTTACGATTTTAATACCAACATTCCCGGCCTGAAAATCTTCAAGGCTAAGCCAGGCCAGTGAATTCTTCCTTTTTGCGGGCCTAATGTTTGTGGACATTTTGGTATTCATGATCTTGGCCTATTACTACAAGCCTAATGAGTCCAACAAGACCGATGAGGACGAGCATTTGGCCTGTGGCAGTATCAGCAGTTTTAAGTCATATGAGTTCAATCCAACTTCGCTTCGCATAAGCAACAGAAGTATTTTTTTTTTAAATTGTTTACTTTGCTTTTTTGTTTTTTAGAGAAAAAATTTCATATTTAACTACGCTGCCTTGTGTAAATTAATATATTGTTTATGACTATGTTCTTGAACTTTCAAATACATATAACAACAAACTGTCTGACTGACGGCTTCCTTCAACTCTTTAAAATATCTCTTACACTCCTACTAGAATCTTTGTAAGAATTGGTGAATAATTCGGAGAATTAAGGAATGGAAAAGCAGCGCGAAGGGATTGATTTCCTCCAATAACATGCTAATGTTAAAGTCACCAAATTTGTACCCGGACATTGATCCAGTTAAGTAAAAGGGATGGTAAATAAAAATTAATTAATTCATCGTTTCTTCACTTCTGCTCGTACTTCTGCTTGATATATTTTTGACCTAGGCTTGAATTTTTTCTAGAAATACATAAATCTATTGCTTTAACTACGTGCTACGTGCTACGTGCTAGGGTCCGCGCGTTAACAAGCCGGTGCTTGGTATCGTTGGGCCACTTGAATGTACTGTCCGTTAGTACATCTACGTCCAATAATATAATATGAACTAACTAAGTACTCGAATTAAGTGTTAGCTTTACCAACCAATTAACCAAACGCATAAAGTCATTGAAATGCCATAATTTTACATTTGCTGAATTCCTTAGAATTTGCAATGTATTGTTAGATATTTTAGTTAAGTTTATAAGTAGGCATGTGCTGTTTATTTTGATCAGGTTTTCAATTTAAATTTTTATAGCTTAATACAAAATTTACAAAGAACAGCGAAAATATGCAACGAATAATGTCGTTTCTCGTGGGTGGAATTGTTGGCTATTTAATTGCAAAACACCGCGTACGTAAGTCACATAAAAAAATTACTGTTAAAAGAAAACAATTATGTGTATACTATACATTAGTGAAAGACTCAAAAGGCTTTTTCCAAAAACTAGTTGACTAAGTAATGAGATTCATTTAAAATTACGCATGCAATAATTTACCGCAGATCAAAATCCCAAGTAAGTGCGGCCTTAGAAATATTCTAATTTAATTAGATTTTTTTTTTTAAGACAGTATGTAACAAGGCTTTTGAGTTGACTAAACAGTTCATAATAGTAAATTGTATCTAGTCACATATGTACATACAAACATACATATGTATATAAAATGATGACACATCTTATTGCATTTGGATTTGACATATTCGATGGCCTACAGTAATGTCCATAACAATTATCTAAATCTTAATAAAATAATGGATATGACAAAAACAATAAAATAGTATACAATATAGCCGTTTTATTAAAATATGTTTATTATAAAAAAGTTAAAATTACAGGTTTATAGTTGTAAAATATGAAATTTAAAGGTAAAGGCAAACCTGCAAGAATGTTTTCGTAGTTAATATATCTCCTACTAAAATCAGAAATATCTTGTATTACAGTAACTGCGACATTATGAATTACAGCTTTTCAAACAAAAATCTTGTTGCGAATCAAAAGCCGCCATTTTAGTGCACACAAAGTGTTCACTACATGTACAGACTTCTTGGTGTTTCAGCGTATGTTTCTTAAGTGCTGGAGAATCAGTACTCCGCTGACGCTGCATAGCCTGGAGATTCCCTGTTTGAAATTGGGATAATACCATTAATCTACCTTCCTACCATAGTAGAATTTTACTAATAAATTTTCCCTCTCTTTCTAACCTTTTCCATAAACTAGTAAATGGTGAAATTGATTCTTCTTTTGATTTATGGTAATTTTACCATTACATGATCAGGAGTCTCCAGCGTCCTACCGGCTGGAAAGATAATGGAGAAGCTGATCAAGGCCAGATTAACGAAAGATATGATGGAGACTCTGGAACACAGCTTCGGGGTCCTGGCATATCTACTACGAATAATCGACGCCTACCTTGCGGAGCGTGGACTCCTCTGAGACCAGAAGAGGCGTTCGTAGAATGGAGGTCACAGCAGGGGCGGTGCAGGGATCCATCCTAGGACCGGATCTTTGGAACGCCACCTATGATGGTCTTCTAAGACTGGAGATGCCAGATGAGACGTGCTTGGTTGGGTATGCGGATGACGTTGCTGCACTGGTAGCAGCACGAGACCTGCAACTAGCACAGCTTAAGCTCAACCGAGTGATGAGGACTGTCAGCAGCTGGATGGCGGAACATGGGCTATCACTGGCGCTGAACAAGACAGAAGTGGTAGTCCTGACCAAGAAAAGGATACCAACAGTGAGAGTCGGGCAGGCTACGGTGATGTCGAAGCCAGCGGTCAAGTATCTTGGTATAACGATAGACACCAAGCTGAGTTTCTTCCCACACATAAAATAGGCGGCAGACAAAGCTGCACGTGGCGTGACTGCGCTCAGTAGGCTTATGGCTAATGTCGGGGGCCCGACTTCCAGCAGACGTCGCCTTCTAATGAGCGCGGTTCAGTCAGTGCTGCTCTATGGGGCGGAGATATGGACCAATTCCCTTGGAAAAGAAATGTATCGGAAGAGGCTCGCACAGGTCCAACGAAGAGGTGCTTTGAGATTGGCTTCAGCTTATTGGGAAGGGGAAAGTAGGGGGAGATGGACTGCGCATCTTATCAAAGACGTGGAGTCGTGGACCAACAGAAAGCATGGTGAGTTACTACCTAATACAGCTTCTGTCGGGACATGGTTACTTCCGCCATTACCTATACAGAATGGCAAAGGCAGCATCGCCCGACTATATGTACTGCCCCGGATGCACCGACAACGCTGAGCACACGTTTTTTAGTTGCAGCAAATGGAACTGGCAGCGCCTGACGCTAAACCAGGAATCGGAGTCAGAAATCACGCACGATAATATAGTTGACGTCATGACCCGGAGAGAGAGGAATTGGGGCCGTGTGGCCCAATACGTACAGAGAGTTTTGAGAGCAAAGAAAGCCGACCTGGACCGTGATCAAAGTGAGTCCGAGTCCGACATGAGGGAGTAAGAAGAAGAGGCCTTTAGGGCCACATGAAGAACCTTGCCTGAAGTAATGTGTTAAATAGTCTCAGGCAAGCGTCCAAGGTCAGTCGAGTGGATCGACCATTGAGGATAAAGGTGAGGGGTTTTAGCAGTTATAGCAGAGGAGTCCGGCAAACGGCTTGCTATTCGGGCATTGCAAAAAAAAAAAAAAAAAAAAAAAAACTAATCAACCAAATGAACTTTGCATTTTCTATTAGAAATACTAGGAATTTTGTACCTCTTTAAGCTTGTGACTTTAACTATGCTATCCATAAACCATTTCGGATCTTATATGTTATCTTTCCTGTTTAATACATAATGCCATTCCTATTTGCTCTCTTAAAAAACCAGTCTTGTGTCATTTGTCAATCTTCCTAACCCTCGGTTGGACGGGCGGGAAGTGGGTCCACTTGAATGTACTGACCGTTAGTATATATAAAATGTATCTATCTTCTGCGGACCCTTGACATCAGTTATGATTGAAAATAAAAGTTTCATTTGACAATTATTCTATTTCATGCCTTTTTAATAAATTAAGAAATAATCTGGACTTCAGTTACAAACAAATCACAATTTCTTCGGAAAGAGTATTTTTATACTTGATTTCAAAAAAGACTCGCTGCAATGAGCGTTTCTGAAATAAAAATTGCTTGCATGCAAATTATTGAATCGTCTGACTGCTCTCTGCTCATACATTCCGCAGTTGTTTACAAGTTCTTTATAGTGCAGAGTCTATTTATATCGTAATCGCGACATTTTTTTATTTTATTGAAATTTGTACAAGATGTATTTTTCAGATTGGCATTTGGATTAAAATTATTTAATATCCATTATTAAGGTGGACCACAACGTCGTTTACACAATAACAAGCCTGTTATCATGCCCAGTGCAAATGATATCATGTGGGTCATCACTGTATATTGTAGAATATTATTTTTTTGAACACCAGTTACACTTCCAACGCCGAGTCCAGTAATATAGCTCTTGCTTAGGAATAGTAGTTGCTTAGACAGTAGTCCGGGCTGTTTTGACTATTTTAAACCTACATAGCCAAGAACACAATCCAATATTAATGAAACTAGAAATCATTCAATCCAAATGCATTTGAAGCCGGTGTAGGAATAATTTCAAAATCTTTAATACATTACAAACTCAGAGATATTTTAAGTTATTTTTAGAACATTTCATAATAAGCTAACTGACATTGATTGAATAACGTGCTTATAAATTTCAAAGTCTCGGTCTCATTGAGTCAAATCAATGATATTCCAAACTCTCTTAATAAAATGCTTGATCTGGTTTATGTTTTGGATCCATCCTCCTCATCCATTACCCGATCACAACCAATATCTTATCCAGAAGATTTATACCAAGCAAAGTTGGAGGTGTTAATCACTTTACCCTGCCGGGTGATATGCCCCAGTATAAAACCTTTAAGCCGAGTTCGACAATTGGGGAAACCGATTTTCCAAAACGTACTAGGCTTTTATTCCTGACGGACTGGTCTCTCCTCTGCGGGTCTGACAACTTGGATGTGGCAATTGGTATTTTTCATATCATTTTAAATTCATTATTAGATGTATGTGTCCCTTATGGAAAGCCAAACAGGTGAAACAAACCTGTGTGGTTTACCAGAGAGTTGACAATTCTAAATCTAAGCTCTACAAGAGTTTTAGAAAATCAAGCTCACAGTTAGCATGTTCGGCATATTTGATTGCTCGTTCCAATTTTTCAGTCCTGAATAACCAATGTTATGGGAATTACCTGTCGAGGTGTAGATTACAGTTTCAGCGAGATCCTAAACGGTTTTTTGATTTCGTTAATACGAAACGAAAGTCATCAACACTTCCATCCAATATATTCTTCGAGGAAGTGAAAGCCAACTCAGATCAGGACATTGCCGATCTATTTGCTAATTTTTTCCAAACGACTTATAGCCCTTCTGTGCAACCAGTCGTCATGCCTTACCCCTATCAGCTTAATAGCCCAAATTGCATTTTTATACCGGAAATCACAGAGTCTGCACTACTTTGTGAACTTCACGATATTAAGCCCATATTTTCGCCAGGACCTGATGGAGTACCAAGCTGTGTGCTTAAGTACTGTGCTCAGAGTCTTCTAAAACCTTTGCATAAACTGTTTAATTTGTCCGTGAAGTTATGCTCTTTCCCAAAAATTTGGAAAGAGTCATATATTATTCCATTGCATAAAAAAGGTAACAAATCGAATGCTAAAAACTATAGAGGTATTTCCAAGTTGTCTGCTGTCCCTAAGATTTTTGAGAAATTGATAACCTCTCATCTTCAACATCTTTGTAAATCTATGATTTCACCGTGCCAGCACGGATTCATGAAACATAGGTCTACTACTACTAACTTGCTAGAATTCACATCATTTGTTATCAAAGGCTTTGAAAAGATGCAAACTGATGTTATTTACACTGATTTCAGTAAGGCTTTCGACACTGTAAGTCATAATCTTTTAATTCATAAACTTCAACTATTGGGCTTTCCCAATAGTCTCACTCTTTGGGTTAAAGATTATTTAACCTTTAGATTTCAGAGGGTATTATTCAATGGCTCACTTTCTCAAGTGGTTCAGGTCACTTCTGGTGTTCCTCAAAGAAGTCACCGTGGACCGTTATTATTTACGCTTTTTATTAACGACCTTCCTTCCGTTATCAATCACTCTCGGGTGCTGATGTATGCTGATGATGTAAAATTATACATGTCGGCTACAACTCTTCTGTCTGGTCATAAACTGCAAAGTGACTTAGACAATTTTCAAACTTGGTGCAGAACAAATTTATTGCATCTCAATTGCAGTAAATGTAAAGTTATGTCTTTTTATAGACGAACGCCACTCTTCAATACATAGCTTCTGGATAACCAAGCACTTGATCGGATTTGGGTATTCTAATGCACCCAAAGCTTAAGTTCGACAAGCATATTTCTTTAATTGCAAATCGTGCATCAAGTGCCTTGGGGTTCATTGAGCGCTGGTCGAAGGAATTCGACGACCCCTACCTAACAAAAACCTTGTATGTGTCTCTTGTGCGACCGATTCTGGAATATGGATCTTGTATTTGGTATCATCATGATAGATTAGAATCGGTGCAAAAACAATTCTTGCTTTTTGCTCTTCGGTGCCTTAACTGGGATAATTCTATAAACTTACCTTTCTATCACAGTAGACTTTTACTAATAAATCTTCCTTCACTTTCTAACCGTAGAACAATGCTAGCAATAACCTTTCTCCATAACTTAATAAATGGTGAAATAGATTCTTCAATATTAATCAACCAAATTAACTTTGCAGTTCCTATTAGATATACTAGAAATTTTGTACCTTTAGCTCTTCCACCCTGTTACTCTAACTATGTTATCCATAACCCCTTTCGGATCTTATGTGATACATATAATAATCTTTCCCATTTAATACATAGTGCTATTTCTATTTGCTCTCTAAAAAAACTTGTCTTGTCTCATGTGTCTATTTGTTCGCGATCTTCGTAACCGCACGCTTAGCGGTGCGCCCCTCGGTCGGTTGGGCCACTTGAATGTACTGTCCGTTAGTACATCTACGTCCAATATAATTAAAATTTAGCAGATATATTGGTCAATGTGCTTGTTAGACAAAGTGCCTAAATTGGGCAGCTACGCTCACAGGGACAGGTAAATTTATAGCATTTTATATATATATATATATTGGTCGTAGAAGATACCCTTAACCCTTGACCATACAGACGGACAGATGGTCGGGCTAACAGACATACACATATGGCTGTGTAGTTCTGTACCATTACTTGATGGTTTCATATCTCCGGTGTTTCTCAACCGATTTTAATGAAATTTTTACAGAAGTTCATTATTTTGCTTATAGTTTCAATCCTCATTTTCTGAAATTCAAGATTTTTTTGTTATCGATTACATGTGTATATCGTAAACCTGAAAAGTTATCGAAAATTTGAAACAAACTTGTCATGCCTAGGCATTAGGAGAGCTCATATCCAATATTTGGAGTCTCTAGCTTTTGTAGTTTCTGAGATCGACGCGTTCATACATACAGACGGACGGACGGACAGACAAACGGACGGACGGACAGACGAACGGACATGGCTAAACGACTCGGCTGTTGATGCTGGTCGGACTAGCTTCCTTCTGCCTGTTACATACTTTTGCACAAAACCATTATACCCTTTTTACCCATATCATGAGTTAAGGGTATAAAAACGCTCAGCTCTTGGTGATGCAATTTTCTAAGAAATTTCATATTTGGAATATAGAAATTATATATAATCGGGACAGTTTTAAATGGTTTTAAAATGCCAGGCAAGCGGTTATCGTTCGACATGAACCAGTTGGCTTATTACAATTCCGCCATAGGGAAAACGGTCTCTGAGATTGCAGAAAGTGTTGCAATTTTTGCAAAAACCGCGTTAAAAACGAGGGAAGGATGGAGACCTGGTCGTCCGCGGGCAATAACTCCCAGGGCAGTGCGAATTGTGGTCAGAAAGATCAACCAAAGTCCAACTATTTCGAGCAGAACGCTATCCAATGAGATGAAGACGGAATGTGGAATCATCATATGTGGCGAAACTGTCAAAAAAGACATTAAAAGAAACGACTTTTCATCTGGAGCTGCACGAAAAAATACCGTTGTTGTCGGCGGAGCATGTTAAAAGACGTTTAACTTTTGCTAGGATCCACCTGGGACAGCCAGATTCATATCGAGACGACGTGGTATTTTGTGATGAATCCAAGCTTTTCTATACGGATGGACCCAGCAGAGTGTAGCGCAAGCCGTTGGAAGCACTTGAAAACAAAAATATTATACCCACTGTTAAGTTAGGAAAATTGTCAGTGATGGTTTGGGCGTGCATCTCGAGCAAAGGAGTTGGAGAATTATGCTTCATTGAAAATACAATGGATGCCCAACTATATTTAAGTATTTTGAACACACATTTTGGCCAGTGCCAACAAATTTGCATTTATTACACCTGCCCAATGCCCAGACCTTAACCCAATTGAAAATCTGTGGACCTATCTGAAAAAACGTACTGCCAAGCGCCATCCGAAAAATAAGAATGATCTCAAGGTGATAATCTTGGAAGAATGGCAAAATATTCCATTGGAATACGTCCAAAATCTAATAAAATCGATGAAAAGGCGACTAGAAGCGGTTATGCAAGCCAACGGTGGACATACAAAATATTAATTATAGTTTAAAACCAGAAACTGATAGAAAGATTAACATTGTGTAAACACTTGTATGTGTAAACACGTGCAGTTGAATTTTGTGCCTTATTAGTATTTTTAATGTTTCTTTATTAATGTTTATGTTTTTTAAGTTTTGTTTAATGGGTTTAAGAGATAATTAACTGAATAACTTATAAAGAATAATAAAAACAATTTAAAACAACAGCCAGTGTAACCGTATATCTCTAAAGTGAAAATATCAAAATTGTTCACTATGTGTAAACAAATCCTTGACAAACTGTAACTATATTAATAACTGAAGAGCTAGGTATAGATTGAGTATAAGGTTAGTGCTACAAGTTTGGAAAGAAATATGTTACAAATTTCTGGTGTCGGATCAAGACTGCAAAACTAACCAATTTCAAGACAACACCTAGCATTTATTTAAATAGAAAAGCATATAATTAACTTTGACGATAACATATTCAAAGTTAATATGAAAGAAAATGTTCCATTCAGTACAAACATATTTGGAACTTAACTTTCTTTTTATGATTATGATTATACTATATTAATTATATTTTAATTAAAGTGTATGATGAGTTGTCCACGAAAACATAATTTAGAATTAATGGCTTAAGCGAATTGAGAATTTAGAAAATTTGGTTTGGTGAGTTAAATTGCGTTGCAACAAGACTTTGGATTCAAAGTAGGCTCTGGTTTTCTGGTCTAAAATTTGAGCCGCTGAAAAATAATGCGTGAAATATTATTCAGTCTACTTTTTTCATCTAAACGCATCAGTAAAGTAAATAATATTTTAGGTAAATTTATCCAAAATTATAAAGCTAAATTGGACACGTTTCGTTATTAGTAGTTCAATTAAAATAATCAAAATGAATATGTTGTGCGAGCGAATTTCTGCTACGATTGCCGGCGTTGTGGTCGGTCTTTGGTACGGCAAAACTTTTCCTAAGGAGGAGAACAAGGGAAAGGACAATAAGAAGTAATACTAAAACATTTCTTCTTGCCAGTATGTATCATGTATCAAATTGAAAAGAATTTATGTCTATGTAAAAATAATCTTACTTATAGTAACCGAAAAGGCTATATATTGATTGTATGAGATTCTCGGTTAGTCTTGCTGAAAAATGCAGACGACTTTGACGGACGGAAAATACTCTGGATAACAAAAAATATACATAGGAACAAATATATTATAAATAAAGCTTTACTATCAAAATATTTTATGTTTTATTTTGGAACAATTTTGACTCTAAAATATGCAAAACAGCTATTTCCGATAATTTTTTTTTATATTGTTTAATTTTATGTAAATCTTTCTGCTTCTACTATTCTTTTTTCTTCTTGTCCTGTTCCTCTTTTTTCTTCCTATCCTGTTCCTCTTTCTTCTTTTTATCTTGGTCTTGTTTCTCCTTTTCTTTACGTTCCTTTTCTTGCTTGTCTTTTTCAACTTTCTCTTGCTTTTCCTTTTCCTTTTTCTCCTTTTCTTTTTGTTTGGGGTCCTTATTAGCCTCCTCCATAGCCTTTTTAGCTTCCTCCTTTAACTTGTTGAAGTAGAGACCAATGCCCGCTCCAACAATAAAAAAGAACAATCGATTACAAGGAGTGCAATTTAGCTTCTGTAAAAGAGATGGTTGAGGTCGACACGTTGGTCGCGGTGCCGGAGGAGGCCTACACGAGGGATTTGGGCAACCACATGCTCCTGAACTGGATCCAGCATCCTTTTTGCACATTGGAAAGCAGTTACAAAATATTTGGAATCGTAATGGAGATTTGATAACGAAAAAATACAAATACAAATAATTTTGAAGAGAATTTTGAAATTTTGTACGTGCGTCTGCCGGAAAGTAAATGTGTCGAATGAAGTCGACATAAAACGCACGCTATGAAACTTACTAATGTTATCGCAGTTGGCCAGCATTTAAAAATCAATAGAATTTATCAATGTGGCCTAGCTGAAGCCAAACATTATTTACTTATGATATTGAGTACATACATAATTATATGAATACACATTGTTATGGGTCCCTAACAGCATTAGTATCGGTTGAACTGCCCACGTTATCATAAAAAACACAAGCTTAGAAAGAAAATGTAAATACATGATACAAATTATTTACAACTATGTTATTATTAACTAAATTGAGGTCAAAACTAACTGTATGAATGTAGTTGACTTTAAGGAAACACCATTAAGTACGCAGATACGAAAAATTCTAACTATTTCGAACTAATGAAATTGTATGTAACAGATGGAAGGAATCATGTTCGACCTATTAAAGTATATAAATTCTTGATTGGCATGAGCGCATCGGTCTAGTAAGTTCGACTGACGATACCCTTGACCCACAACATACGTTCACTCTTTCATTACTGTACCAGTGCATAATGAATTAATTTCAATTTTAATTTTAAACATTTCTATATCGATTCGGGTTTTGATGCTGATCAATATCTGACGTTTGGTTGGGGCATGCAATGGCGCTTATAATGCTACTGCCGTGAACAAACACAAAAGTCTCCACAAACTTCAATTGCAAATCGCATAGATGGTTGATAAGCTAGAAAGAGGAGGATAATAAAAGCCACAGCTAAATCTACTCGTGTTTTGTCCGTGCCAAAGGCAAAAGTGCACTTCCTTCGAGTAGTCCAGAAAGACTGGAGCTACTTCGTTGGCTAATGTTGATCAATATCGCGAAACCCGATAGCAAGGGTCAGGAGATGACACCTTTAACTAATACGGAGGCCGATGACCTACTATATCCAATCTTCGGAAAGATAGCATGAGGCGGGGGAGGGTGTAGCCTCAAAAAGCGCCACTCAGATGATACCAACAATAGCACATTAATATCGAGTGAGCTAAGGGACCCAAGCCACCAACAGACTGGAGCTCGAGAACAATGGGTATGCGGTTCCATCCCTGGGGGATACCAACTGAAGGTCCTCGAAGTAAAAATACATACATATAAGAATGTGGCGGGAGCTCCTAATAACTCTAGAAACACGATGTCGCCATAGTCCATAGGAAAAAACGTTTCTGGTCTATAAACTCTAAATCACCATACCATATAAAAGACAAATCCAACTAGAGCATGGACCGTGATCCTATCTATGTAACAATGCATACTTAATATCTAAATAAAAGTTGCGTTTATACAGCACAATAACTGCCATACAAAATCTGCAAACACATGCAGCGGTGCTGCACCAACAACTTTTGAAAGCTGTAATGCCTACAGCTTTGAAGCTAAAATCACTAGTTATTATGGGAAGGTAAAAATAATAATCACAGATCTGAATCAAAACAAACACCACATCCACATCAGCTCTCATACATCCCCTTTACAAGACTCTTTTATATTGATATAGAGTATTCGGTTGGAACCCTGAACCAATAAAATGGTACAAATTGTATAATAGTTTTCTTCAAAATTATAAATCAGGAAGAAGAAGCATCTACGACCCCATAAAGTATATATATTCTTAATCAGCATTAACAGCCGAGTCGATATAGCCATGTCCGTCTGTAAGCTATAGACTCCAGATTTTGGATATAAGCTCTCCTAATCCCTAGGCAGGACAAGTTTGTTTTAAATTTTCGATAACGTTTAGGGTTTACTATATACACATGTAATCGATAACAAACAAATCTTGAATTTCAAAAAGCTAGAGACTCCAGATTTTGAATATGAGCTCTCCCAATCCCTAGGCATAGCAAGATTGTTTCCAGTTTTCGATAACTTTTCGGGTTTACGATATACACATGTATTATAATTGATAACAAAAATTCTTGAATTTCGCAAACTTGAAAATGGGGATTGAACATCTGTGAAAAACCGGTTAAGAAACACCGGAGATATAAGATCATTAAGCATTAGTACAGTAGTGCACGTACATATATATAAGTAAGTCTGTCAACCCGACCGTCTGTCCATGTACATTTTGAGCGTTAAGAAATTTTTCACGTTACTTATACAAATTAAGCTCGAGTGTATATTTTAATCCACTTGGAAAAAGACTTTACGATGAAATAGATTTTATTAGCGCTTTTGAGTTTTGTGAATTTACTGGAATGCAACTCAAAAAACAATCCAGGTAAGTAAAATAACGAAGTCGTTCAAAGTTCGAATTTAAGGGTTTAAAAAAATATCTACAAAGTTAATTATTGCCGACTGCCAGTGATGTTCTTTGATGGATATGCTCGCTCTATGTGCAAAGCACTGCAGGTGGTTTGGGTGGTTCACAAAGGCAGATGCAGAATGGGTTACACGTGCCATAATGGCTATACGGAAGCGGAATGCCTGAGATATTGTTTTACAAAGCCTACCAGCACAACAAATATAATAAAAAAAAACTACGAGAACATCAAATGTGTCACACAAATATTACCAATTTATATTTCCGATTCTAGCAGTAGAAGAACAAGAAGGCCAGGAACCATAACACCGCTATCAATAACATAGGTGACTATAATGAAAAAGTTTTAAGGCATGCATAATTATACACCAAATAAAATTAGCAGTAAGAAAATTTGTAACGAATAAAATGTCAAAATGTCATATATGTATGTAGTATATATGCGAGTAGCACAACGAACTCAATTCTATACTTTTGCATCAGCTCTGATTGATTGGATTTAAATCGTTTAATAAAAAAATGAAATCTTGGCAAAAGAATCTTATTTGCTTAACAAAAGCAGTTCGTAATAAAAATGTTTGGGCTATTCATTGTTCTTTGGAAGTTTCAATATGAAGAAATATGACAACTTCGATGACATTTACTTTACTTATTAATTCTAGGTGCTTGGATGCACTTCCGCCCTCAGTTCCCCGCTTTGTATTCCCTTCATCCATGGATGAAAAAAGGGTACAGCACTGTCAGTTAGTCGTTTTTTTTTTCACGTCGCAGACTTCACGACATGTGCACATCATGTGAAATTTTTAAATGAAGCTTGAAAACCCCGAGCTCTTCTAGGTAATATTGATTACGTAAAAACAATTCATCGCCATACCTTTCGACTAAGTGTAGTACATTTATGAACACCCCAACCCTTAACCTCGTTATGTAGTTTGGGTACATTTCGTAAAGAGTATATATATTTTATGTATATATATAAATATATATTTTAAGCAATGTCTCTCGTTTTTCTCCGATTTCCCGTTGCAGGTGTGCCCTTCTATTCATATGTCCACATGCTGTTTTGGGGCGGGTATCAGCGTGGTTGTCAAATATTCTTTCCGTTTTTCAAAGAACGATAGTTTAGGGTTTCTATTATTTTTCAGCACTTAGGGGTTTAAAGATATACACATGTAATTGATAGCAAAAAATCTTGAATTTCGCAAATTTGAAAATGGGGATTGAAAATCTGTGAAAAACAGAAAGAAACACCGGAGATATAAGATCATTAAGCATTAGTACAATAGTGCACGTACATACATATTAGTATGTCTGTCAACCCGACCATCTTCGAGTCATGGGTTAAGATTATCTTCTAGCCAAGCTTAGTCGACTAGAGCCTTCTTACTTCTACAATTAGCTTTTAGCTGTTTAGTTGAGGTAAGTCGGTTGACACTGTTGTACACCATGTGTACCATATTCGCTTGCTTTCAGGCACAAGCAAAACAATTCCTGTTAGCAAATAAAGTTACTCCATGGCACATACAATTACTGACTGACTGCTGGATGTGGGTTTTGAAACTGTGTGTGTTGTGCTTCAATAATGTCCTCACAATATAGAGAGAAGGACATTTTCACACTAGCACTCACCTTGGGATCTGAAGTGCAATCTCGTCCAGACTGTCAGATGGGCTCATTGGTGTGCGCTCAAAGAGGCGCGAAGGAGCCAGCGTCAGGTGGCCAGTGGAATCGGTGACACATTTGAATACTTTGGCGCCACGCCGCTGACGTTGCTGTTGACGCTGCTGTTCGGCGCGTTTTTTGCGCTTGTTCTCCTCGGCACGCTGAAGATTATGCAAGCGAAAGAAGAACATTGACATTCTGCAGAGGCGGTGTTGATTGTTGCAGGTGATAGTCAGGCGAAGCATTTTGATATTTATATAGACGCAATTCAAAATTGCCAATATTTTTTATTTTTATTTAAATGCATATTTGTGTTTATATAAATTGTTGTTGAGTAAAATATTGCATTCCAGATTATTAAAAAGTTTAATGTTGATGATGTTTTTTGTGAAGCACAAATGCAGCATAAATTATGAAATAAATGTTAAATATCGTTACTTTTTGTTTTAGCTTTAAACTGTGTGTAACTACATAAACGTGTCTTTGAACATGTGTGTTGCATTTTTGGGAGCTGCTGTTGTAGAAAGTACTTACTATACACAAAGAATGTAACAACAAAAAAAATACATAAATACACTAAGCACTAAAGTAGGAAGGCTCTAGTCGAGTAAGCTTGACTAGAAGATCCCTTTACCCTTTACCATACATTCGGACAGTCGGTCGGTCTGATAGACATACACATATGTACGTGTACCAATGTTTGATTATATCTCCGGTGTTTCTCAACCGATTTTAATAAAAATTTCACACCTGTTCATTATTTTGTTAATTGTTTCAATCCCTATTTTCAAGTGTTTGAAATATTAGGTTTTTTGGTTATCGATTACATGTGTATATCGTAAACCGGAAAAGTTATCGAAAATGAAACAAACTTGCTATGCCTAGGGATTATTAAAGCTAATATCCAAAATCTGGACTCTCTAGCTTTTGTAGTTCCTGAGATCGACGCGTTCATACATACAGGCAGACGGAAAGACTGACGGACGGACAGACGGACATGGCCAAATCGACTTGGCTGTTGATGCTGATCAAGAATATATATCCTCTATGGGGTCGGAGAAGCTTCCTTCTGCCTGTTACATACTTTTGCACAATACCATTTTACGGGTTGTTACCCATTTCTGGGTTAAGGGTATAAAAAGGCAAAAGTCAGGTTAATTAAATGGAAAATGCTTAAGTAAAATCAATTCGAATCATTATAGCTTGCTTAATTTAACTTTTTAAGTTTTTGTAATATCATTATATCAAAATATAATAACAATAACGACAAAATCGCTAAATTTTCAATGGCACTACAAAAATTGCGGCTTGACAAATATTAAAAAGTAAATTTCTAGTAATTTGATTGGAACTCCTGAAAATATTTACATATTATAAAATTGCTTGGAAATATTTATTTAACGATCTTTTATTATGTACATGTGTATCTGTTTTTGGAAGGGTCGATTTCTAGGGGACCATAATATATAAACCTAGCATATGCGAAAACTAATTTGAAACAATTTGGACAAAATTGGAAAATTTAGAAAAATGTATCTAAATATCTATCGGTCTAAAATCGATTTCAATATATTTTTTGAAGAGGAAGCTTAATAGCAAACCAAAACTACAAAATATTCAAGTCTGCGGTCTGACTATGTGTTTATTTTATGGTTTTAAGGTCGCTAAACTAAATCTTTGATCAGTATTTTTCCCATCATTTCCCATCTGGTTTTCATTATAATCTCTTAAAAATAAACTTCAATACAAAATACAAAAATTTAAAATCGCATGATCGACATGAGTGTGATGGTCTTTGATGGTCTTTGATGGATATGCCCGCTCTATATGCGAACCACTGCAGGTGGTTTGGGTGGCAAAGGCAGATGCAGAATGGGTTACACGTGCCATAATGGCTATACGGAAGCGGACTGCCTGAGATATTGTTTTACAAAGCCTACCAGCACAACAAATATAATAAAAAAAACTACGAGAACATCAAATGTGTCACACAAATATTACCAGTTTATATTTCCGATTCTAGCAGTAGAAGAACAAGAAGGCCAGGAACCACAACACCGCTATCAATAACATAGGTGACTATAATGAAAAAGTTTTAAGGCATGCATAATTATACACCAAATAAAATTAGCAGTAAGAAAATTTGTAACGAATAAAATGTCAAAATGTCATATATGTATGTAGTATATATACGAGTAGCACAACGAACTCAATTCTATACTTTTGCATCAGCTCTGATTGATTGGATTTAAATCGTTTAATAAAAAAATGAAATCTTGGCAAAAGAATCTTATTTGCTTAACAAAAGCAGTTCGTAATAAAAATGTTTGGGCTATTCATTGTTCTTTGGAAGTTTCAATATGAAGAAATATGACAGCTTCGATGACATTTACTTTACTTATTAATTCTAGGTGCTTGGATGCACTTCCGCCCTCAGTTCCCCGCTTTGTAATCCCTTCATCCATGGATGAAAAAAGGGTACAGCACTGTCAGTTAGTGGTTGTCAAAAATTCTTTCCGTTTTTCAAAGAACGATAGCTTAGGGTTACTATTATTTTTCAGCACATAGGGTTTAAAGACTGTGATGCAAAATTGAATGTATGTTTCTAAGGGTCATAAAAAAAGATCTGTTTATATTAATTATTATATTTACAAACTTTAATTGATGCCTGTTGCAAGATTTGCTTATGTTTCATTTTGTGCTATTTTTGATCTATCGTATTACTTAATATTACTTAATATGAGCCGAATGTCATTTTCTTAGTGGCATTACTTATCCCTGACTTGAAAAACTGAAAAGAAAATAATCACACGTTGTAAAAACTGTAATTTTAACAAAAAAATTTTTGATTAGGTTTTAGGTTTATATGGATTTTGAAGTACATTTAATTAAATTATTCCCTCGAGCGTACAACAATGTGTAAAATTAGTTAGGCACTTAAGCGAGCCTATCATCATATTAACACGGAACACTCGGCCCCTGGGCTCATTTTATAGTATGAGAGTTGCTAAGACCGAAGTCTGAAAAGATTTCACGCCCACTGCAAAATCGTAAAATAAAACAAACAATGGCGACACTTGCACAGCACAAAACACAAACCGAACAATGCGGGTTTGAAAACAGAAAATGAAGGGAAAATCAAGATGAAACATCCGCCTAATAATAGTCATTAGGGTCAAAATCTTTGGCGAAAAACCAACGATCTGGCATGTGCTGGCTTTTGTCTCCGATTGCGTTAATTGAAGCACAAACAGACAGAGGGATAGGGATTAAAATAAACACTCGGTTTGAGCGCCAATTGTGGGTCCCTCCTGATGTTTCTGCTAGTCACAAAAGGGCATACATTTGTAGCTTGACTGAAACATTTAGACTGATACAATATGTGCGTATATGTTATTATGTGGGCGAGGACATAGGTCATTTCATTGTCCACATGATGCCTGCCGTAAAAGGGCTCTCTGGCTGCCGTTGCTGTCCCAAAGATTGCGCAAGATGCGTAATAAAAATGTAGACAATTTTTACGACACAGCACATTGAATGAAGATGGCCACGTTATTTCTTCATGAAAAATCCGTATTGATTGCAACCTCCACCCATCCACCACAAACAGGAACACCCAACCACAACTAAAGCAGTCTCCGTATTCCCACGCCATCCATGTTTGATTGTCTCAGCTTAATTGTAAACAGATTATCACAAATACACGTGTGCTATGAGCATTCATGCTTATATAAATGTCAACAATAAATGAGAATCATACGCAATGTTGCCATAACTTGCACCAACCATTTTTATACCCTTAACCCATGAAATGGGTAAAAAAAGGGTATAATGGTTTTGTGCAAAAGTATGTAACAGGGAGAAGGAAGCTTCTCCGACCCCATAAAGTATATATATTCTTGATCAGCATCAACAGCCGAGTCGATTTAGCCATGTCCGTCTGTCTGTCCGTCTGTCTGTCCGTCTGTCTGTCCGTCTGTCTGTCCGTCTGTCTGTCTGTCTGTCCGTCTGTATGTATGAACGCGTCGATCTCAGGAACTACAGGAGCTAGAGACTCAGGATTTTGGATATTTTGGATTTTTGAGCTCTCCTAATCCCTAGGCATGACAAGTTTGTTTCAAATTTTCGATAACTTTTCAGGTTAAAAAAAAAATCTTGAATTTCAAAAAAATGAGGATTGAAACTATAAGCAAAATAATGAACTTCTGTAAAAATTGCATTAAAATCGGTTGAGAAACACCGGAGATATGAAACCATAAAGTATTGGTACAGAACTACACAGCCATATGTGTATGTCTGTTAGCCCGACCATCTGTCCGTCTGTATGGTCAAGGGTTAAGGGTATCATCTAGTCGAGCTTACTCGACTAGAGTCTTCTTACTTGTTTTTATGTCTTAACATTTTCACAATTACTTCCTCCTAATGTGTACTTCTAAAGTTTGTCTGCCGACCACATCAGCCCCTTTTATTTCACTTTCACTTAATTCTTGAGCTAAGTTCACCTTTCTATTATTTTTCATTTTTTTTAGATCTGCATCACCACATATGCAACCTCTACCTGCCCTGGCAAGTAGACTTTTTAACACACGGTTTTACTACAATCAGAGTAGCCAGTGTCGTCAAGGCAGAATCTAGATGAAATCATTATGGGTACATCCGTATGTAAATTCATTTCGTCCTGCTCCTTCTGTTTCGTTGACTGTGTTTATTTAACTATTTAACCTACTCACAACTTACAAACTAAATTTAGATCAATTTAAAACTGTCTTTAAAGTAAATGGGGTTCATTTAAAATCTAAATTATATTTAATGTATAAAAATGTCAATTTATATACGTGCACCTTTTTTAATACTCATATTCTTGATAAAAATCCATTAGATGGCATTGAATGGGTTAATGATGTGGATACCCAAAGCTAAAGTTTGAATTCTCTCTATCAAATTGACCTCTTACCATAGTGGACAATTAATAAATTGTATTATTTTTCTGATCGCAGACCAAGTTTGATGTTATCTTTTTAATCAAACTGATCAATATTGAAATTAATCATTCTGAATTATTCAGCCAACTAAGTTTTTCAGGTTCGATAATAAATACCATTATTCTCTTTATTAATTTCTCTTGAAAGTTTTGATATTAACTATGCTCTCCATCACCCTTTTTAGATCTAATTCTCAATCTATCCTCCGCATTAACAAACCAGTTGGTACCTTTTTGTCCACCTAAGTATACTGTTCGTTTATACATCTACATGTTAATATCACTTTAAATTTTAAATATATTTTAAAACAATGTCATTCTTACCACCTAAAAAATTACATATATATATTATATAAAGTATAATCACATCTTTCGGAATTGCTGAATTTCAGCACGTCAGCAATAGGAAAACTTTTAAGCTAGATATATTTCAATCACGCACTTGAGCCAACGCCTGGCCAAATAACCACACAGAGAAACCCAAAACTTAACGTGAGGAGCAAAAAATGGAAATAAACTCAAAATATGAGTATGGTGAAAGCTATATACATATATTTATACATAAAAGGTAAGCGACTACAATGACATAGTTTAGACGGTGTTAAAAAGGTTGACAATGATGATGTTGATGTTGGTTATAGCCAGTTCACAGCAAAAATATATATGTAGTGTGTGCTCAAAGGATTTGCATTTTAATTTGATTTCGCATTGATAGAGCAAATGGTAAGCTTACAGTATGCATGCGGGTATTGTGTAAAATGCGGAAAAATTAATAGGAAAAGCGCTAGCTAAAACTCAAATGTGAAAACCAGCCAATTAGCTTGTAATTGCGTATTACAGTTATAGAACCGATTTGTGTTAATAGTATTTATATTTTAAATCTTATCTTAAAGGTAATATCTTTAGTCCTCAGCCGCCGGCCTCTTTGTAAAATTGAAATCACCTATACAGCACCCATACTTCCCCCTTCCTTATGTACTGGTATATGAGCAACGATTTTTCTTGTTTTATTGTGGCTGTTGCTACTCATGTTGTACAGGGATCAAAAATAAAGATATAGTTTGAAGAGACACAATTCTAAGAATACAACACAAATGCAGGAAGAACACAAAAAAAAAAATTACAATATGTAGCATTTATTTTAATTTAGCAGCTCCCTAAAAATGATTGCCATATCTATATGTTTATTGTTGTTTACCTGACGACGTGTTTAGTTTAGTTCAGTTTAACGCCTTTATAAAATGCATGAATATTAAGGGTTTTGTGTTACACTTTCCGTAGTTTTAATTATGTATTAATATGTGGTATATATACATATCATAGTAGACCAATTGACCCCAAAAATTATTAATAGTTTGTAACTAATATATATATATATATATATATATATAATATACTAATTAAAGCTTTTACCAAACTGTGCACCATTGTTTTGGTCATATTTACACTTAAATTTAAAGCTACTAAATATTGTATATATATAAATATATGTTTGTATAAAATTTAACTAAAACATTTGGATTCATGTTATATTCTTCTTCTTTTTTTCTTAGTTATGCACAAGTCTCACATTGATGATGTAGTAGTTACGACAGTTTTATAAAAATATTTTTTAAATACTATATTGAATATATTTTATAAATTTAGCAGTTGGTTTTGTTATTGGTCCGTAGTTGAGTTAAGTACACAGGTTACATTCTACATTAATTTAATTATTGGTCCACAGTTGAGTTAAGTACACAGGTTACATTCTACATTAATTTAATTATTGGACCACAGTTGAGTTAAGTACACAGGTTACATTATACATTAATTTACTATTTATTTATTTTTTATATATTTAATTACACAGCACATTTCTTTAGTTTATGTTTTTGGTCAGTTCGTTTTGCGAAAACTGTTATATCCTATCCTGTAAATAAATCAAAATTTGTTTAGTTTTTCACGCCAATCCACCAATTGTACTGCATCCGACTCAATTTTGCCGCACGACTGCATCTGACGACTAAAAACCGCTTTGAAATACTTTGCCAGTCAAATCAACATTTTCCCAGAAAATTATGCGCAAAAAAATATCAATAAATGAACAAATTAAAAAAGGTACAAAGAACATTTTGCAACGGAACAATATTGTTAATATATTTTTCAAATATATATTTTCTCATCGCCTTAATGCTTTGTTTATTTAAATTTATTGACGTTATTGAAGTTAAAACTTTAATTATCTTTAACTTTATCTTTAATCATAAAATTTACAAAATTCATATAAATTAATCGGCAATATTTTGTAAAGATATATGACTACTATTATTTGCCACAAAAAACAAATAAGTATTAACAGCAAAAAAGTATTAACACATTACCCATTATTTTATAAAACCCAAAGCCGCATTTGTATTTAAATTAAAATTACATGTGATAAATGTTTAGCACCCACTTCAATACCACAATCGAAGGGATTCGTTTTGAATTAAATGCAATGCCACCGGAAAACATGTATCTAAAGAGCGAGTTAAATTTAAAGAGAATCAAAGCAAAATGTTATAATCAGTTCCAAGCTGCAATGACCTGGTTAAGTCTGTGTATTATTTCACAAAAATGCAATAAAACCTTCCATTAGATTAAAAATCAGTCTCAACCAGATCTTATATCCAGTCAAATTTTATCCACCTCAAGTTCAAACAGCATTGCAGATAGCATATGTATATTGATCAACTACATATTTAAGCAAAAAGATGTCAATCATGTGATTGATATCAGAGTGCTCTCAATTCCCTAATGAGGTAAGGGTAACTTATTGCATATGGCGGCTGGAAATTGCACCTATAAAAGACAATACGAAATTGCACACGTTCTTTTAAAAACTCGAAGCCTAGGAAGAAGGCTCACTCTCTGTGCCAAAATCAATGTTCATTTCTTTATTAACCTTAAAATAACCGCGTGGCCTAGAAAAATCAAAGTATACCTGAGTGAAAATTGATGCAAAACAGACTTAAAATTAATCCCAGCTATACATGTATACGGTTCTCGCAAGAAATGTATAAAAACAAGTAAGAAGGCTCTAGTCAAGTAAGCTCGACTAGAAGATATCCTTAACCCTTGATCATACAGACGGACAGACGGTCGGGCTAACAGACATACTCATATGTAAGTGTACCGCTGTACCAATGCTTGATGATTGCATATCTTCGGTGTTTCTGAACCGATTTTAATAAAAATGTCACAGATGTTCATTATTTTGCTTATAGTTATCAGCAATCCCCATTTTCACGTTTCAAGATTTTCAAGATTTTTTTGTTATTGATGTGTATATCGTAAGCCGGAAAAGTAATTGAAAATTTGAAACAAACTTGCTATGCCTTGGGATTTGGAAACCTCATATCCAAAATCTGGAGTTTCTAGCTTTTGTAGTTCCTGAGATCGACGCGTTCATACATACAAACAGACAGACGGACGGAAAGACAGACGGGCTAGATCGACTCGGCTGTTGATGCTGATCAAGAATATATATACTTTTGGGGGTCGGAGAAGCTTCCTTCTGCCTGTTATATACATTTGCACAAAACCATTATACCTTTTTTTTACAAATTTCATGGGTTAAGGGTATAATTCGAGGCGCTCACTAAGTTTTCTTGTACTGACAAAATTGTTAATTCCTTTTAGAAAATAAACCAATATCATCACACATCTGCAACAAGTGGAAGGCTTTCAACTATGTACTAAGTGGGTGAGTCCAAAAGATAAATAAAACTAAAAAAAAACAAAACATAGCAATAGGGTGCAAGAATACCATGTGAGTGCAAAAAAAAAGTTGAGAAAAGTTGTTGTTTTTAATTTTTTTGAATATATATAAGTCATTCAGTTAATAATCTCTTAAACCTATTTAACATAACTTAAAAAACATAAAAATTAACAAAGAAACATTAAAAATACTAAAAATACGCCGCTCTTGATGCACTTTTCTAAAAAATTTCATATTTGGAATATAGAATTTATATATAATCGGGACAGTTTTAGATGGTCTAAAAATGTCAGGCAAACGGTAATCGATCGACATAAACCAGTTGGATTATTACAACTCCACCAACGGGAAAACGGCCTCTGAGATTGCGGATATGTTTGAAATTTACAGGAAAACTGTATACGGACATGGCTAAATCGACTCGGCTGTTGATGCTGATCAAGAATATATATACTTTGTGGGGTCGGAGAAGCTCTGCCTGTTACATACTTTTGCACAAAAGCATTATACCCTTTTTTACCCATTTCATGGGTTAAGGGTATAATTATTAAGTGCAACTGTTTAAAGTTTCTGAGGTACATCGAGCAACACGGCAAACTATTTAAAGATATAGTACGAGAATATTTAAATAATCTATGAATGACAATAAACTTTTTACGAAAACAGTTTAATTGAATTGGCCGTACACAAGAGATTCTAGCCGGGTATAACAACCGGCCAAAATATACATGAAAATCAATATTATACGAAAGAGCAGTTGCCAATTCTTTACTGTCGTTTCATATTAGCGATGATCTCAATTTTCAGCAACAAGGTATCCGTCCTAATTCCAAAGAACTTTACGTGAATCAAAACGAAAGCCCTAAAAACCCACATTTTTTTAAATTTGTTCACTTCAGATCAAAAATTTTTGAAAATATGGTGATTTTCGATTGAAGAAGCTATCTTCCCTCCTTTTATTTGGTGACTACATCAAAACGTGGTTGGGTGTTTCATTTAAATTTTCAATGTTATTTCCCACCTAATTTTGTGACTCTAGCTGTTAAATTGTGGGAAATACGTGAGTTTTATTGATTTTGACGTCAAGATGTGTTTAATCGTTATTGATTTCTCACCCAATTTGAATACTTTGTCCGACGAGCACATGGACCAAGGAATTTGCGATGATACCTTTGGTGCCAGAATATAGTTATATATTATATATATAGTTATATTATATTTTTCAAAAGGTTTAAGCTTTTAAAGTAACTGCAATTATTTAGTAAAATCTGATAACATATTTAAATCAGCTTTTTATTTTTACAACCTAATTAAACAACCGCTCTAAATATAGAACTTGTATAACATAAAAGCAAGCATAAATATCTATAAATAACATAGAAGCAAGATTACTTATACGCGAAGTGTGGCCAACGCATATACATACATAAGTAACTTTCTAAATATAAAACTTGTATAACATACAAGCAAGCATAAATATTAATAAAAAACACACAAGCAAGATTACTTATGCGCGAAGTGTGGCCAACGCATATAAGTAACGTTTAATAAAAACGACTAATCGAAAACAGCAACTGCACAAAGTATTCCTTCCTTCTGTCTGAATGACAGCAGACAACGCTCAAAACTTCTTACAGTTTGTCAAGAAATTGTTGGCATTCAGTAAAATTTTTTGATATTTTCACTTTAGAGATATACGGTCACACTGGCTTTTGCTAAAAAATTTGTTTTATTATTTTTTATAAATTATACAGTTAATTATCTCTTAAACACATTAAACAGAACTTAAATAACATAAACATTAACAAAGAAACATTAAAAATACTAACAAAGGCACAAAATTCAACTGTCAAACAAGTGTTGGCATCTTCCATTTTTGGTGTATTTTCGCTGTGAAATTCGTATGAAAAGGGCATAAGCTCCAAGGGCACAGCGAATTATAGTCAGAAGGATCAATAAAAGTCCAAATTTTTTTTGCCAGATCGCTTGCCAATGAGATGAAGTATGATTGTACAATCACCATATCTCGCGAATGTGCCCAATAGCCAAAAAAATACCTACCCAAAATCTAGTTCTGCAAAATGTGGCGCCAGCCATTGAAATCACTTGGAAACCAAAAATAGTATTCCGACTGTTCAGCTCGAGATTTAGGTTAGGTACTTTAAAACATTCGCGAGATATGGTGATTGCACAATCATACTTCATCTCATTGGCAAGCGATCTGGCCAAACAAATTTGGACTTTTATTGATCCTTTTGACTATAATTCGCTGTGCCCTTGGAGCTTATGCCCTTTTCATACGAATTTCACAGCGAAAATACACCAAAAATGGAAGATGCCAACACTTGTTTGACAGTTGAATTTTGTGCCTTTGTTAGTATTTTTAATGTTTCTTTGTTAATGTTTATGTTATTTAAGTTCTGTTTTATGTGTTTAAGAGATAATTAACTGTATAATTTATAAAAAATAATAAAACAAATTTTTTAGCAAAAGCCAGTGTGACCGTATATCTCTAAAGTGAAAATATCAAAAAATTTTACTGAATGCCAACAATTTCTTGACAAACTGTATATGCACTTAACATAAAAATGTATCCTGCAGAAAGTTGGGGCTGCGACAATAAATTAGTACTCGATCTCGTCCCTGACTTTGGCCTCTAGCTTTGATACTTACTTCAGACGATGTGTCGTCCTCATAGCATTAAGAGTACGATTTTGTTCTTTCCACTGCATGCAGCAGTTGCACATTGCATGTGACAAAACGCGACAAGCGTTTGCTTCGTATCCATTTAGTAAATTGAAATTATGACTCCTGCACTCGCACACACAGCTCAGACATAGCCAAACTGTAAAAAAAAGAACACGTGGAAACGTTGCTGTCGGACGCAGCCGATTTCGGAATACTCTGAGACCAGTATATCAGTCATCAGCTATCTTCATACAAAATTCGGTGACTCTGGCGTAGACTCTGCCAAAGGTATTTGGGATTTATTGATTTAACAAAGGGGCGAACGGGCTGAAGGCTGATGAAATGTGTGTGGCCTATGAGAACGGCAAATAAATACCTTAATAACAAATTTAATAACTCCAGCTGTAAGAATGTGAAAATTAGGTAGATTTATCGATTTATCAGCCCCCAATCTTAACAATTTAGCTAACTCGGCTATAGATAAAACATTTATAAAGTTTCAAGCTTCTAGCTAACCGTGTGTCGAACAAAGTTGCGGTCATACAGACGGACAGACACCATGTCAGACTTTCATGAAACCAATAAGCCACGATATTTGAGTATAAGAAATAGGCAGCAGCTGCACCCGAACATTAAGTTTGAAAAGAAAATGTATTTGACTTTATTTTCTTCTATATAAATGTGAGGATGATATTGTTGCCTGATAAAACTCTAAATTGCTTGATTCCAAAAGAAAAAATTATGTTAACAAACATATTAATCTACGTTGTTGAAATAAGAAGGCAGAAATTAATATTAATATTTAAGAAATATTGTTATAAAAGCGTAGAAACCTGAATAACAGTAAACAAAAATTGAAATGTCGAGCTCAAACCACTGCATTTTGTATCGATTTGACATTTTGCTTAGGTTTTGGTTTGGTTTTGATCAAAGTAAAAAACAAAAAAACCACCAAACAACATAAAGAATTTTGCGGTTGAATCAACAGCCATAAGGAAAAAGAAAGCAGCTAAAACTTGAGGGAACGAATTCAAAAAGAATGAGATATTGAGAGAGGGAGCACTATTGAATGTGAGTGCTGAAATAGCCAAAGGAATCAGTTCAATTTATTTTTTGATTTTTTGGACAGACAATGATTTGTTGTTCGCTTATTGCTGTTTAAAGCTACGAAAATGCTTCGTATACATTTTCCCGGCCACAAAACAATTCCTAGCACACACACACACATAATACTCTTAAACAATTGTACTGTGCAAGTATTATATAAAATAACTCATGCTTCACATGTTTAATAAATTAGGCAGGAAACTGCTATACAAAGCAGTTCAATTTGCAAATTTAAAAACTTAGACTACATATTTTACTTAAACTGTTAGCCAATGAACCATTGCTAATTGGATTAGTTGACTGCAACAAAAATAAAATACTGCGTTGTGATTGATCAAAGCACAGCTCAGGTTTCACTCCCCAATTTAAACCCGATATGGAAACGACCAAGGATTCTTCTTCAATAACAATTACGGGAAAAGGATCACACTAAATAAATGAATGGATTGCAATGACTTTTGATGTGCTAGCATCAAAGGTGGAAAGGTCCTTCAACAATCAACCAACAAAAAAAAAACCTGCAAACGAAAACATCGATCAATAAATACAAATAAAATCATTTGAGGAACGAGCGACGCTCTCAAACTTGCAGAAAGTATCAGAAAAAACAAATATCAAAGACATCATAGCAATCAAAGCGAGTGAAGATATAAATTTTTTTAAATAGATTTTTATTTAATTAATCAAACTTGCTTTTACTTAAGTAATTACCCAATTTGATTCTGGCTTGGGACTTTGATTATAAATGTTTATATTCTGAATCTTGTTTCAATTTGAAGTCCTCCAAAAATCTACATAAGTTTAAAAATACATACATACATACATATGTACACTGAGACAGAGCTTATTTAATACATTTTAAGCAAGAACAAATCCCAAAATGTTGATATGCAAAGTTGTTTCACGTTTGAAAACGGAACTTTAGGTTCAAAGCTTTTTTTGAGCAGTCTTAAAAATGTAAGATATTTGGCCTATAAAACCATAAAAAAGATATTAATACTTAGTGTACTATCCTTTAGCTTAAAAATGTCTCTTAACCTATTATTCATGGAAGATACCAGCTTCATGGTAGTTTGGCTATGATTTGCTTCCGTTAGTTATGCAAAAAGTGTTCTGAAGTCCAAAAAGCGTGGCCATTTTTCGTAAAACACATGAAAGAAAAGGTATTTTAAATAAATATGCAAATAATTTTTCAAAATAATACAAGTTATTTTATCGACGAGCAAATAAATCTTAAATCAGTTGAAAAAGTATTTGTGATGTTAAAACTCACAATTTTATGCATTCAGCATTTTGTATTATAGGGTTTCCCAGTACCCTTGCACCCATTGCTCCATTGTTGTTGCACCGCTTAGAAAAAGCCAAATACAGAAATAATAAGTTTTTTGCATTCACAGTTCACAACCTCCTCTGCAGCTGGCATCAATGCAATTTATTGTTGGCTTTCCTTGTTGTGTGTTAAGTTTTCTGATAAGCAAAAGTGTTTATTTCCTTGCATTTAATTTTATAAATTAAGGGCAGTGTATACTTAATTTTGAAATTGGGTGTCGAAAAAAATTTGCGTTCATGCAGCGGGACAGACGCCATAACAAACATTGCATAAAACTAATATACTCCTCACCTTCCGTTTTAGAGTAAAAATATAGGAGCAAAGTTTAATAGCTAAAAACTGAGGGACAAATTTGCATAGAACAGACGGGCATGGCTATATCAACTCCGCACTCGATGTGAAGTTGTGTCAAGTTATCAAATTACTCAAATACTGATAAGTGGCGAGATGTTCAGTCTAAAACTCTGAGTTTGATCAAAACGGCCAAGATCTATTTATGTGGCCAACAATTGGGATACGTTAAAGGCAAGCCAATTATGCAGTGAGAAGGGCACTGCATATGTAACACGATTTTACGGCTCCTTTCCCAAATTATAAATTTCTACTGCTGCAGTCTATTCCAAGTTAATACTATAAGGTACCAAGCGCGTACACCTAACATATGCAAACAACCGAACTCACACACATACTCGCATACAAGTTTAACCTACTCTTTTCTTGGGCTTGGCAGGATACTGATGATGTTAAGTTTTCCTGTGGTGGGCCCTGCTGATTTCCAGTTGTTGCGAAGCATTGTTCCGCTTTGAAAATGACGTTTTAATTACATGAGCCTCGCCTGAGTGTCTCACAAAGAGATAATGCGACTGCGATTGCACTCCTCATGCCTCTTACATTGCTAACATGTGACTGCTTTTGTTAGCCTGGACAACAGAAATAGGGCCTGCAATTAAAGTAAGTACTACCAAGTACTTAATCCTTACGTTACATTTCTCAACTGGCTGACACACAGTCGCTCAAATCTCGCTCTCTAACAAAGAACTCTGGCTCCAGCCCTGGTTTTGTTTCACTGCATATTTCTCATAATTTGGCTTGACTTCGTAAGCAACAGTAAGGAAACCGTCTTCCGCATACCGAATAATATATAAACTATTTACTTGTTTTCGCTGATCTCGCTGATTTTAACAAATGATCTTCTTGTAAAAAATCCTATGTTTGTTTCAGCTCGATAGCACTAAATCTAACTGAAGGACTGCTTGCCTATGTTTCTGTTTTCTGTTTCTATTGTCTGTTTCTATAAAACAGACTGAGAAGGTGCATGGATGTATTAACTCAGCTTGCGATGCTGATCAAACGAAATCGCTTTGGAACCATTTCAACAAAGTTTTATAGAAAATCGTTGAGGAAAAATTATTAAGTCCTGAACAAATTTGTAATGGATATGAAATCATTATGGTCACCAAGTACTTGGAGTAAAAGGTGTTACATGTAACACTTTATTATTGCTTGAAAACGCACCATTGCAGAAATTCCAAACACAGATGGTAGCCAGCGGCTGGGTCGGGTTATGTAAAAAAAAGTACTCTAATTTCAGGTCATAGCTTATTTGATGTGGTTACATTATGGATACCTGCAAGCCATAAAACCCTGGATTTTGACCAAAAGTTTAGAAAGACTGTGGGCAAGCGGACTACCATTAAACAGCGAAAACTCATCCCGGAACATTTATAATCTAATCTAATCTGAGCACCTCAAATGTTCAACACATTATTGAGTGCCTTGTCCGCGGGCAGAACGCACCTAACAAGATTTTCACCGAGCGGGTTGAGCGGAGGATGAGAAAGAAAATATGGTAAGTATATTCAACGATGTAAATTAAAGTAAAATAGTGAAATTTTTTAAATCTAAAATTTACTCGTATAGTCATTCTTCCATTCAGATCAAGAAGATCATTTGTTAAGATCAGCGAGATCACCGAAAGCAACAAAATAGTTTATATAGTATTCGGTATGCGGAAGACGGTTTCCTTACTGTTACTTACGAAGTCAAGCCAAACAAATGATGAGAAATATGCAGTTGAAACAGGGATTCCACATACTATTGCAAAACATAACTCACCCATATATCTTACAAATATTTTAAATGGTATATTTTCAGAGTGTACAATTTAGATATCAGATACACACTCAGGTACACACTCACTAAAAAGCAACAAGGTAAACGTTGCTTTCTCCATATTGCCAAACAAAACGAAAAACATTAAATACACTGCCAAGACTTGCCCAAAACAGCTGCATTAAAATTTTAGGTAACGTCTGTTTCTCCAGTCAGTCAGTCAGCCAGCCCATCTGTTAAATCTGCATCGCCAATATCTTTGATAGTTTAATCTAGAGTCATCTAAATTGATATAAAGATAGCTAGTAACATCACTAAATCTCTGTACACCTATCCATACCGCCCGCATTTTAAAATCGAAAATTCCCATGCCCTACATAAAAAAAAAACAAGCAAGAAGGCTATAGTAGAGTAAGCTCGACTAGAAGATACCCTTAACCCTTGACCAAACAGACGGACAGACGGTTGGGCTGACAGACATGCACATAGTATGTATGTGTACCGCTGTACCAATGCTTCATGGTTTCTTATCTCAGGTGTGTCTCAACAGATTTTAATAAAATTTCACAGATGTTCATTATTTGCTAATAGTTTCAATCCCCATTTTCAAGTTTTTGATTTTCAAGATTTTTTTGTTATCGATCGCATGTGCATGTCGTAAACCGGAAAAGTTATTTAGAATGCGAAACAATGCCTAGCGATTAGGAGTTCTCATATCCAAAATTTGGAGTCTCTAGCTTTAGTAGTTCCTGAGATCGACACGTTTATACATACGGACGGACAGACGGACAGACGGACATGGCTATATCGACTCGGCATTTGATGCTGATCAAGAATATACAGTTTGTCAAGGATTTGTTTACACACAGTGAAAAATTTTGATATTTTCACTTTAGAGATATACGGTTACACTGGCTGTTGTTTTAAATTTTTTTATTAATTTTTATAAGTTATTCAGTCAATTATCTCTTAAACCCAATACACAAAACTTAAATAACATAAACATTAACAGAGAAACATTAAAAATACTAATAAGGCACAAAATTCAACTGCCATACAAGTGTTTACACAATGTTAATCTTTCTATCAGTTTCTGGTTTTAAACTATAATTAATATTTTGTATGTCCACCGTTGGCTTTCATAACCGCTTCCAGTCGCCTTTTCATGGATTTTATTAGATTTTTGACATCCAATGGCATATTTTGCCATTCTTCCAAGATTATCGCCTTGAGATCATTCCTATTTTTCGGATGGTGCTTGGCAGTACGTTTTTTCAGATAGGCCCAAAGATTTTCAATTGGGTTTAGGTCTGGGCTTTGGGCAGGTGTATCGAACACCATTTTACAGTAATAAAGCAGCCAGCACCTCACCATGTTATCATTATGCCTGGTATCATTGTCCAGGTAGAACTTGTATGTTGGCATGCCATCATTAATAAATCCAAATTTGATGGCACTGACCACCAAATGTGTGTTCAAAATACTAAAATATTGTTGGGCATCCATTGTATTTTCAATGAAGCACAATTCTCCAACTCCTTTGCTCGAGATGCACCCCCAAACCATTACTAACAATTTTCCTAACTTAAAAGTGGGTATAATATTTTTGTTTCAAGTGCTATCAACGGCTTGCGCCACACTCTGCTGGGTCCATCCTTAAAGAAAAGGATAATCTTGAATTCATCACAAAATACCACGTCGTCCCAATATAAATCTGGCTGTCACACGTGAATCCTGGCAAAAACTAAACGTCTTCTAACATGCTCTGCCGAAAACAACGGTTTTTTTCAGCAGCTCGATATGAAAAGTCGATTCTTTTAATGGCTTTTTTGACAGTTTCGCCAATATGGTGATTCCACATTCCGTCTTCATCTTATTGGCAAGCGTTCTAGTCAAAAGAGTTGGATTTTGGTTGATCTTTCTGACCACAATTCGCTCTGCCCTTAGAGTTATTGCCCGCGGCCGACCAGTTGAATGCTTCGTCTCCATCCTTCCCTCGTTTTTAACGCGGCTTAAAATGTTGTATATAGTATTCCTGCTAATTGCAAACATTTCTGTAATCTCAGAGACCGTTTTCCCGATGGTGGAGTTGTAATAAACCAACTGGTTCATGTCGAACGATAACCGCTTGCCTGGCATTTTAAAACCGTCTAAAACTGTACCGATCTAAAAAACCGATATAAATTCTATATTCCAAATATGAAATTTGTAAGAAAATTGCAAAATTATTTTTTAAAAAAGTAACTGTAAATATGTCATTCACAACGAAAACAAACAAATAAAAAAGTTTTTAAACACTTGTCTTACAGTTGAACTTTGTACCTTTGTTAGTATTTTTAATGTTTCTTTGTTAATGTTTATATTTTTTCAGTTCTGTTTAATGGGTTTAAGAGATAATTAACTGAATAATTTATAAAAAATAATAAAAAAAATTTTAAACAACAGCGAGTGTAAGATCCTTGACAAACTGTATATACTTAATGGGGTCGGAGAAGCTTCCTTCTGCCTGTTACATACTTTGGCACTTTTGTGCCATTATACTCTTTTTTACATATTTAATAGGTTAAGGGTATAAAAATGAAAGCACAACCACCAGCACTGCTACCTATCAAAATTTCCAATATTAAAGATTCAAAGTATGTAACATTATTACTTGTTTGTTACACTGTTTCAATTTTATGCTTGAAAATAATGAAATTTCAAATAGTGACAAAATAAAGAGCGAAAGTACAATGGCAGCAATCTGTCGCTATGCAGATTTACTTTATGTTAACCCAATAAAATTTAAAGTGACTGCAGTTTGGTGCTAAACGCGAAAACTTGTACTAGTTTACGTGCAAGCGCTCTGGGAAATAGTCAGCGCTAAAAAAAAGGCAACGCTGTTTATGAGCATATGTTTTAACGCAAATTAAATACACTCACACACATAATACATACCCATACCACATACAAACACTTGCGACCGCGTCTCTTGGGGCGCACTCATATACACTGCACTTAAATAAGTTACACACTTATAAAGAAATGATGCCTACGAAATTAAGTCACTCAAAACCAAACTAATAAATTATGCACCTGAAATGAAGACCCAAGTGCAGTAGAAATTTGTAACTTGAATATTATATGTTGTTGAAAATTCACGCAATTCCAAATACAACTCATTTGGTTTTTCTTGCTATTATACAGCAGCCTTTCCTAGTCCCATTGTTCCTTTGCACTATGGAAAATGTTGGCAAAAATTGGCATTAATTAATGACTTTGGAAAAACGCAAGCCATTTTGATTTCTTTTTTTTTTGCTTTAATGGCGCGTACTTTTGAGTTGCAACAGCTCACCATAGACTGACATGCTAAAATATGTTACTTGGTCTGAAATATAAAAATTCTTGCTACCCATTTTTATTTTAACTGGTCCATAAAATAACAATAAATACAGCATAGATTTTGTAGCGCATTCACTTCACTTCACTTCAGCTCTTTAAATGGTTAGGTGGAGCGTTTTCTTAGCATCTCAACCGAGATTGCAAGAAGCATCAAAATTTACAAGAAAACCAATGAAATGGTAGAGCTAATCCTGAAGACAACAGTAAAATATTATCATATAAATTTTCGGTCAGTCAAATTTAACTTCCATTAAAGTCACACTTGACCGCTCCGACATGTGGTTTCCAACCCACAGATACCTTAATAGTGGTGTAACATTACCTACGCGTTTATAATCCGCATAATAATAAGAAGACGAAATTCAATGGAAATGCAAATGGCAATAGATTGGCAAATGCTAAGAGTTACTTAGCATGCTAAATGCTAAGAGTTAGTGCACATAGTCCTAACACAAAAAACCCTGAACCTAGTCCAAATAAAAATGACTAGCAGCAGTAACATGATGCTTGGCTATGTTGCTTGTGCTGTGTGTATCGCTTATGTTTTGTTGAGTCGGCTTGCCGTCAATTATTCTATTTTGGCATCAACTGATCCACTTTTAAATTTTGAAATTTCGTTTAAACATCATTATATATTTTTTTTATTTCTGAGCCCCGAGACTAGTATTAAGAAGAGCATTTTGCTCCTTCAACAAAATCTTCATTTTCAAATTGGGACGAGGCACTTGAAGTCCCCGAAGTAGATACCCGTCATCTTCTCAAAGGCAATTTATAAATTGGGGCCGACAACTCAACGCCCTAAACAAAGAATAGTTAGGATTCAGAAATCATGTAAGTTCAAGTATTGATCTCAGGAAAATAGTGAAAAAAAAAATAAAAGAAAACACAATCAGCAAAAGCGGTTGTTAAAGATAAAAATAAAAATGTTTAATTAATTTTGATTGGTCACAGGTGAAAGACACCAAACAAAAAACCACAGATGCGATAAATGAGTGAGAACAGTTGCTTAAGCAGCCTTCGACATGGCACCTTAGACACAAAATTTCGTGCTCTTTGTAAACCACGTAACACTCAATAGATTCAGGGCTCAACAGCTGAAATTTAACCTAAAACATTCCTAACCCTTTGCGTCCCGATTTATTTGGATATTTTAATGAGTCAGATTCATCATATGTAACTTTGGTTATTCATATCGATGACGAGTTTCACTCCTCAAATTTATCAAAGGGTTAATCAAAACATAAAAATATTGCTAAGAAGCATAGATATGATATGTAAATTTCAATTGAAAATAAACCTGACGCTCTTACTGACGGACATATGTACATTGTACAACTTTAAACTATCCCTTATTGGCTTGAAGGAACAAAAAATGCAAAACACTTAACAAATTAAACGTAGTTACAACTTAATAGGTCTGGACAGATTTTAATTAATTGCTTTGGACTGTTTTAATAATTTTTTGTATAACAAATTTGCATTTGTCTGGAGACAAAATAGACAAATAAATTCGAGTAATATACAGAATGAACAAAACTAAAGAGTTAACTAATGAGAATATACATGGAGCACACTATATATACCCAACAATGATGAATTCACACACGTACTCAATAAAATCCATTCAAAGTTGTGCGAGCAAACAAATATTCACAAAATATTACAGACAAATTGAATCTCTAGAGCCTGAAAAGTCAGCGGCATATCGTTTCTAAACTCCCTCATTTGGCCGTTTTGACTTTGCCAAAATGAACGCGAACCTAATTGTGTCGCAGTGGCTAAACCCGCGAAAGCAGAAATGTGAAATGGAACACAATTTATATTAATTTTCTACGGTTCCCAGTATCAGTCGCAGCAGAATTTAATGAAAAAGTTTTATATTCTGTCATTTTTTTTTTTTTTTTTGACTCATCAATTACTTGTTACTTAAAGGAATTGTCTTCGTCGTTTACCACAGTAAAGTATATTACCAATATAACCTTTCATTACCGATATACATATGCACATATATTTTCGATAAAATATTTTTTTTTTAAATATTAATATTGATTATCTGTGCAAATTTAATCAATGCTTGTAGAGAAATACAGAACCGTCACGGTTAGCTTAATAATATTTTAAAGGTTCACCGAAGTTAAGGATATGGTGACGATTTACCCTATGGGCGAACCTTTCATTGGTTTGCTAAAGTAGGTAGTGATGGTCGGCTTCACTGTATATATACATAATTATCACAGCTAATTAGCATCAAGTCGAAGAAATAAATTTAAGTGCCACCCAAGCCGAGTTCGACGATTTCGGAAAAACGATATTCCAAACTTACTCGGCTTTTATTCCCGACTGACTGGTCTCTCCTCTGTGGGTCTGACAATTTGGATGTGGCAATCGTTGTTTTTTATAACATTTTAAATTCATTATTTTATGTATGTGTCCCTTATGGAAAGCCAAACAGGTCAAACAAACCTGTATGGTTTACCAGGGAGTTGACAATCCTTAATCGAAAATCTAAGCTCTACAAGAGTTTTAGAAAATCAAGCTCACAGTTAGCATGTTCGGCATATTTGATTGCTCGTTCCAATTTTTCAGTCCTGAATAACCAATGTTATGGGAATTACCTGTCGAGGTGTAGATTACAGTTTCAGCGAGATCCTAAACGGTTTTTTGATTTCGTTAATACGAAACGAAAGTCATCAACACTTCCATCCAATATATTCTTCGAGGAAGTGAAAGCCAACTCAGATCAGGACATTGCCGATCTATTTGCTAATTTTTTCCAAACGACTTATAGCCCTTCTGTGCAACCAGTCGTCATGCCTTACCCCTATCAGCTTAATAGCCCAAATTGCATTTTTATACCGGAAATCACAGAGTCTGCACTACTTTGTGAACTTCACGATATTAAGCCCATATTTTCGCCAGGACCTGATGGAGTATCAAGCTGTGTGCTTAAGTACTATGCTCAGAGTCTTCTAAAACCTTTGCATAAACTGTTAAATTTGTCCGTGAAGTTATGCTCTTTCCCAAAAATTTGGAAAGAGTCATATATTATTCCTTTACATAAAAAAGGAAACAAATCTAATGTTGAAAACTATAGAGGTATCTCCAAGTTGACTGCTGTCCCTAAGATTTTTGAGAAATGGATAACCTCTTATCTTCAACATCTTTGTAAATCTATGATTTCACCGTGCCAGCATGGATTCATGAAACATAGGTCTACTACTACTAACTTGCTAGAATTCACATCATTTGTTATCAAAGGCTTTGAAAAGATGCAAACTGATGTTATTTACACTGATTTCAGTAAGGCTTTCGACACTGTAAGTCATAATCTTTTAATTCATAAACTTCAACTATTGGGCTTTCCCAATAGTCTCACTCTTTGGGTTAAAGATTATTTAACCTTTAGATTTCAGAGGGTATTATTCAATGGCTCACTTTCTCAAGTGGTTCAGGTCACTTCTGGTGTTCCTCAAAGAAGTCACCGTGGACCGTTATTATTTACGCTTTTTATTAACGACCTTCCTTCCGTTATCAATCACTCTCGGGTGCTGATGTATGCTGATGATGTAAAATTATACATGTCGGCTACAACTCTTCTGTCTGGTCATAAACTGCAAAGTGACTTAGACAATTTTCCAACTTGGTGCAGAACAAATTTATTGCATCTCAATTGCAGTAAATGTAAAGTTATGTCTTTTTATAGACGAACGCCACTCTTCAATACATAGCTTCTGAATAACCAAGCACTTGATCGGATTTGGGTATTCTAATGCACCCAAAGCTTAAGTTCGACAAGCATATTTCTTTAATTGCAAATCGTGCATCAAGTGCCTTGGGGTTCATTGAGCGCTGGTCGAAGGAATTCGACGACCCCTACCTAACAAAAACCTTGTATGTGTCTCTTGTGCGACCGATTCTGGAATATGGATCTTGTATTTGGTATCATCATGATAGATTAGAATCGGTGCAAAAACAATTCTTGCTTTTTGCTCTTCGGTGCCTTAACTGGGATAATTCTATAAACTTACCTTTCTATCACAGTAGACTTTTACTAATAAATCTTCCTTCACTTTCTAACCGTAGAACAATGCTAGCAATAACCTTTCTCCATAACTTAATAAATGGTGAAATAGATTCTTCAATATTAATCAACCAAATTAACTTTGCAGTTCCTATTAGATATACTAGAAATTTTGTACCTTTAGCTCTTCCACCCTGTTACTCTAACTATGTTATCCATAACCCCTTTCGGATCTTATGTGATACATATAATGATCTTTCCCATTTAATACATAGTGCAATTTCTATTTGCTCTCTAAAAAACTTGTCTTGTCTCATTTGTCTATTTGTTCGCGATCTTCGTAACCGCTCGCTACGCGGTGCGCCCCTCGGTCGGACGGGCGGGAGGTGGGTTGCTTTGTGCTAGGGTCCGCGCGTTAACAAGCCGGTGCTTGGTATCGTTGGGCCACTTGAATGTACTGTCCGTTGGTACATCTACGTCCAATAACAATAAAAAAAAAAAAAAAACGAACAATTTGTAAGCTAATTATTTTATGTTATATAACAGGACTTTTTTTTTGCTAAAATATTGAATATTTTAATAATTACGTTAAAGCTTTAAACATGTCTAAAATATAGGTCACAGTTTATCGAAACAGTCTTAAAAATCATTTATTTAATGTAAAATAGTTCACATAGAAATGGTAATACTCGGTGTAATATCCTTTAGCTTTAGCTAATTTCTGGAAATGTACCAAACTAAATAGATCCAAAAAATAGTAATAATTTAATATTATTTCAGACCTTCTCCCTAATTTGACGATATTCATTATGAAAATACAATGGGTTGTAGTAATGACTTAGTTCACAAAATAGTTCTAACATGCCCATAGAACCAGTATTTGTAGCAGATTCAACTAAAAAACAAATATTTGTTTCATGGCATCCCCTTTTTTAACATAGGACAAGGCCAAGATCTATATTAAGGCCATATCTAAAAGCAATATCTCGGTAGAAAATATTAAATTCGTGTACGATCTGAAAATTTAGTCATAAAAAATTAGAGTCTCGAATTATCTATATGTTTGTGCGGAAATATATGGCAAGAAAAAAATCTGACACCGCATTTTTCTCTTCCTTAGGGGGTTGTTTCAAATAATAATCTTCCAGTTCCTGACTGTTCAAAATACCAACAGCCTCCTTCTTACTTTGCTATCAGAATGTAAAAGGGGTTTATACTAAGCCTATTTGTTTGTTATTTTCCTTTGCTTTTACTTCCATGCCATTACGTTTAATTAAACATTGTTACGACAAGATATCTAAAACATTAAAATTCTATCCAGATACTGAATTTTTAAAAATTACCCTTGTCTACGGCGTGTGTTTATTGCTGTTGATGCTAACTATTTTTCGGAGACACTAATATTGGATGGTTCCTGACATATATCATTTGTTGCTGTATAGTTATGTTCTATGCCAAATAAAATAATATATCAGATGTCGGGCGTATAAGTCATAATTGGCGTATAAGACCCAGCCATAGCCACACGTCCTGCGCCTGTTAAGTCAGTTTTGCGAACGATAGCATAGGATTTCCCTCAATATTTCTGATGATCTCTTAATTAACGGTTAGTGCCATTCTTTCCTTGCGGATTATGTGCCTACTAAAGATATGAGGGGTGTGAATATCCGCTTTTAATGTTATAAGGCTGTGTTTTGGCTTTTACAGTCGAATTGCAGAATAATAGCTTAACTGAACTTTTCAAGTTTGGGGCTTTATGTGACGAATTTATCTATAAGGGTATTTTATTGTATAACCTAAACAATCTGTAGGGGAAAATATATACAAATACCATCACTCATTGGAATTCTTTAAAAACTACGTGTAAAATGTTTATGGAAGCAAATTAAAATTATGCTTAACACTGCTTCAAATAAGCTGTAAGCCACTGTATATTTAAGAAGCTTTATTTAAGCACGACTCATTTGCAAGCCGCTTATCCTCTTAACAAAATGAATAAATAATATAAAATATATATATATATATATATGTATATTTTAAAGAGAATCAAGCAGCTGCAAAATTGCGTCTTAAATATAATCAGAATCGTGTTCACACCTTCCAGTTAGCAGTAAACAAACTGGCCTAGGTAAGGCCTTAATCCATACAAGCCAGCAGACAAAGATAGGGAAAGAGAATAAAAAGGTTAGGCATTCGTGTCAACATTTTGGAATATGATAGAAAGTCCAGTAAGCTCGACTAGAAGATACCATTAACCCTTCAGCTTAAATATACATATATTAAGCCTTTCATTCCTTCACTACATCAATGCTTGATAATTTAACTTCAATCTGTAATATCTTCCGAATTTCTCAACCGATTTTTAAATAAATTTGACTGAATTTTTACCTTTACTATGAAACATAAGCGTAAAAAACCAAAAACAAGAAATTTCTTACTTAAAGAAAGCAAGGTCCGTGTCAACAAATTACCTATCTGGTAAATGTTAAAAAACTTACATTATTGAAATAAAAAAAATTAAGAATGTTTTGAGCACAAGCAAAAACACAAGCTTATAACCCGATAGATTGCAAGTTAAAACTACGTCGCATCGTATTCGATAAGTTCGTTAAAGTTTACTTTTATTCTATTTCGAGAATTTTCAAATATTTAAATAATAGATTTGAGGTTTGTAGTAGACTATGAGTGCGGATGAAAAATCCATATGTCATAAATGGTTTTAGGGTAACCGAGATTTTAAAATAAAATAGTTTCTAATCAAAATTTAATAAAATTTATTTTTTAACTCTCCAAATTAAATATAAAAAAAGTTTGATTTGAATAAAAATTTTAAATTTAAACTTAACATCTTATAAACAACAACAGCCAAATCGTTATGGACATGTCCTTCTGTCCATCCGTCAGTCTGTGCTTATAAACGCATCAGGAACTATAAATGCTAGAAACTCCTGGTGTTGGATATGACCTCTCCTAATCCCTAGGCAGTATTAGTATAAGTTTGTGTCAAATGTTCAATAACTTTTAAGGTTTACTTTAATTTTGAAAATTTAAAAATGGGGTTTGAAAACATTAAGTTAATAATAAAATTCTGTGAAATGTTTAAATTTATTTAAATTAGTTGAGAAACACGAGATCAAGCATTGGTACAGAAGTGGAGGTATGTGTATGTCTGTCTCAGTGTGTGTTTTTTTGAAGAGTTAAGGGTATCTTTTAGTCGAGCTTACATCACGAGAGCCCTTTCACGTGTTTAGTTATCAAAAATTCTGATATTTCGTTGACTACATAACATGACATCTGCAATTCTGGTTAGCTCTAGGAATTACCTTTTCAACCATTGGGGTTGACTAAAAAATATGTAGTGTTTTTAAGTGTATTGTCTTGTAAAATCATGACATGAAATTATTACTTTGTTTAAAAGCCAATTTTTAGCCAAAATGAAGTTCAATTACATTAAACAAAAGCATCAAAATAATTCGCTGCGATTCTTGGGAACTTTCATCAATCTAAAAAAAACCTTTAAAAAAATTGAATATTGTATGCCACGTGTGTTGAATAAAAAAAACTCCGGCAAACGATTGTTATGCAATAGTCAACGAGCGAATAATAACAAGGACGACGGCTCTAGACGAGTAAGCGCGAGTAGAAGATACCCCTGACCTTTTACAATTTTTTATTGTTATCAATGGCATGTGTATATCGTAAACCAGAAAACATTTAAAATACCTTGTACTGCCAAGAGATTAGGAGAGCTCATATCCAAAATCGGAAGTTTCTGAGATCGACGCGTTTATATATATACAGACGGACAGAAGGATTTGGCTGTTGATGCTGATTAAGAATATATACTTTATGAGGTCGGAGATGTTTTCTTCTGCCTGCCACGTACACACACAACTATAAGACCCTTGTTTTTACCCATTTCATGGGTTAAGGGTATATAAAAAAGATAGTATTACATAGCTTGCTGTATATTTTCCGCTCTGTTAACAGCCATGATTTAGACATTTCATTGTAAGGCTAAGAGCAACAGGTTAAACACACGCACGTTAATATGTATTAATACCGCAGCAATAACTACCTAACACAGGGATAGGCAAAGTAAATATTTTTGTCTAATATGATGTATGTTGGATGACGCCGGCTCACACCCACAAAAGCCCATAACTTTCAATACAAGAATGCTGTGGCTCTCCGTTAGTAACGTTTTCGAGGGGGCAGAAGCTGTATATGGGGAACAAAAGCAATAGTTGACGTTATCGTTTAGCTTCTCTGCTTGCACAGCAAATGCCAGACGACAACAACAATGACACAATATTACAGCAAAAATGCCATTCATTGTTCGTATGCAAGTTTATTGTTTGCTTATCATCGGAAATAATCGACAAATGTTTTTAATCAACATCATATGTGCATATATGTACATACATATATAAACCCTCTCACACACACAGAGGTAACGTGCACAAATGCTTTTTATACTCAGATACCGAAAGTATCTGTCCGGCTGTCCGTCTGTATGAACGCCACTTTCTTTGACACCCGTAAAATATTTGTATACCCTTAACCCCTGAAAAGGGTAAAAAAATGTGTAATGGTTTTGTGCAAAAGTATGTAACAGGCAGAAGGAAGCTTCTCCGACCCCATAAAGTACATATATTCTTGATCAGTATCAATAGCCGAGTCGATTTAGCTATGTCCGTCTGTCTGTATGTATGAGCGCGTCGATCTCAGGAACTACAAAAGCTAGATCTTCCAGAATTTCGATATTAGCTCTCCTAATCCCTAGGCATAGCAAGTTTGTTTCAAATTTTTTGATATCTTTTCTGGTTTACGATATACACATGGAATCGATAACAAAAAAAATCTTGACATTAAAAAATTTTAAAATGAGGATTGAAGCTATTAACAAAATAATGAACATCTGTAAAATTTTTATAAAAATAGGTTAAGAAACACAGGATATATGAAACCATCATACCATGAAATGCTATAGTAGTACACGTACATATGTGTATGTCTGTCAGCCCGACCGTCTGTCCGTCTGTATGGTCAAGGGTTAAGTGTATCTTCTATTCGAGCTTACTCGAATAGAGCCATCTTACTTGTTATTTATGACCGTGTCAAATAATGTGTCAAGATTGGGGACTACGCTCACTGGGGGCTGGGAAATTGACATAATCGATAAATCAAAATCTATTAATCCACATAATTTCCTTATCCACATTAGTTAGAACTACAAACCAAAACTGAATTAAATATGTGTAAGCCACGGCCATTTCTTTACCCATCGATTTTACACATTTTAAGCTGGAGTCACCAATTTGGGAATAAAGATTGCTAGAACAAGTATGTCTGTATTTTCTAAAGTTTTTGAGCTTGAGCCATTTGGTAGGAATATAGTAGGTAACATCTCCGATAGATTTGCATTAAAAATTTGCAACACCCTCACAATTGAAAATTCCTATATTTTCCACAGTTTTTTCAAAAGTCACCAAATTTTCTGGGAGGATAGCTGATCATATCCCCCTAAGATCTTCTAAGGATGCTACCCTTTTGCAAGGGGACTCTAACACTAGTTTCAAAGTATTCGTCAGTCGGTTGCGTCCGACATCAACGTGTTCAATTGTTTTAATTTGGCTTTTCTTTAAGGGATATCAATCATTAAAAACCGCCAATGGGAACAAGTACAACAACAGAACGCAATAAAAAAAAAAAATTCATTGGATTGGTGGTAGGCAAACACGTCAGCAATTTACCACTTGCGCCGCTTGGATTATGAAGGGAGCCTGATGCAAATTAGCAAAATTTATTATTAAATTACACGAAAAAGGCATTTGAGGTTTTTCCCATATGGATTTCAGTTTGTGGCCAATGTTGGTGCAAGTGTAGGTGTGGAAGTTTGGTTTTTGTCCGCAGCTAAAAATATTTGGGGTGATTGAAAAAGTCTGGTACAGAAAGAGTTGCAGGAAATATTTACATTGAACGCACCCGATAATATACGCAATTTATAATATTGTGGAAAAGTATGTTTTAGACATATAATGCATATATTAGTTTTAGGATGCTTGATCAGCTGATTTGTTAAATCTAAAGCGTTCCGATTTCAGCGACTAAGCTACTAAGAGTTATTCATTAGCTTATTTCCTAAATGTATACCTGTATGTATGTATGTTAATTTAGAAGACGTTTCAGTCTGTTGCTTTTACGTTATTAGGGAAGCTACCAAAATTGTTCCTTTTTCAAACTGACCTATTTTAAAGCATATTCATTGTTTTTATTATTTTTATTTTCAAAGTCGACCAGTTTAACCGAAATCAAAATCAATTCCTATAATGGTAATAGTTTGCCAACATTTAGCCTAAGAGTAGGTAGCGCAAATACACGAAATACAAGGCACAAAGGCACTCTTGACTTTCAGTTCATACACTCTGATACAACCAAAGCGCATAAATTTTGCAGGCAATAAAGCTGCTGCATATCGATCGCAATTTGTAATTGAAGTATGCAATACACACACGCTCATACGCACACACATGCAATCAAGTTATTTGCCTTTTTGCATATACATATATATGTGTTACACAGTATAGCCAGTGCAATAGACAGCCCATCAGAAAATTTCAATTGCAACTAGAAAATGCCTACGTTTTTTACTTTCTATCTAGCTGTCAGTTAAACTATTTTGTCGCTGGTTTTGTCATGTACTTAGTCAAATTTACACGCTGGCGCATTGTTTCAACCCCAGAGTTAAGCCTGAGTGAGTGGCAAGATATTACTTATTGTATATTTGAGTCTGGCAGAATGCAAGAAATTAAGGCGGCACGCACGATTATATATTGTAACAGAAATTATAATTTCTCCCTTGCTAACACAACCTTAGGTTAAAATTTTTGGCTAATTATATTTTATTTGAAATAATGATTTTGTGCAAAAAGTATATAAAATGCGGAAGGAAACCTCTCCGACCCCATAACACCACGCCTTACGCATGTGTAAGGTCAAGGGTTAAGGGTATCTTTATCTTCTGATAGCAGTTAAAAACATAAATTAATGATTTTTAAGAGTTTTCAACCTTCGGAGCCCAAAAAAACTATATTGGTCTTGATTTTTAAATTTGTATTTTCATTCTTAATTTGGTTTTGATGAAAAAGATTATCAGAGGCTTCCAGCAAATTGGCTTTTAGAGTAATAATATTCTTTATTTAAAATACAAAAACGATGTACTTCAGGTTGATTACGAACTAAAAACTCATGAACTCAAAAGTGCGACATACGCTCAATAACTGATCGGCGTATTTTTTGTCTTCTTATACATTTATATTCTTATAATTGTAAATACGCTCTTTCGTATTATGTGAGCATCAATGTATACACTCACACTGGTTATAATTTCACAATTATTTTAAATTCATTAATTTTACAATGTTTCTGCTTTGGCAGATTTTTTGTTAGCACATCTGCAATAAAATCATTAGTTGCAACATACTTCAACTCCACTTCGCCTCTCTGGATAACTTCCCGGACGAAATGATATATAATGTCGATGTGTTTCGACCTCGCATGATAATCCGGATTTCTAGCTAAGTTTTGTGCACTGAGATTGTCTCCGTAGACTACCGTGGGAGAATCTTTTAGACCACAACCAATCTCAATTACAAAAACTTCTTAAATAAAGCGCTTCTTTTGTGGCCGCTGACAAAGCCATATACTCGGCCTCCGGTGCTCAATGCTACGCAGTCCTGTTTTTCTGACTTCCATGAAATGGGGCCTCCTGATAGAAAGAACACGTATCCTGTGTATGATCGACGATTGCTGATATCGCCGGCCCAGTCTGCATCTACACAACCTCTGAGTCCTTGCCCACCTGTACAAAAGTCTAGCTTTTTGTCTATTGTACCTGATAGATACCTCATCACATGTTTAACTCCAGAAACATGCTCTCCGTGAGGTTCCTTGCTCCGTTGTGCCAACTTTACAACGGAATGGTAGATATCTGGCCTCGATGTTAATGCTACCCACATTAACTCGCCAATTGCAGACTGATATGCTGTTACATCTTCAGTCACGCAACTCTCGTTGCTGCATGCCACCTGAAATCCCGCATCCAGTGGCGTGGCTACTTGTCTGCATTGCTCCATCTTATGCCGCTGCAGCATATCCCTGATGTACAACGCCTGGTTCATCTTTATGTCACAAGTTTCACCGTCTCGCTCGATCTGCATGCCCAGGAACAATTTTATTGGACCCATGTTGACACATGCTATCAGTGACTTGATATGCAATAAGTCTGTCTTCTTTTGGCATGCTATAAGCAGATCATATACATAGATTAGTATCAAACATACATTACCACTTATGTTCTGCTTATATAGACAAGGCTCATTCTTGCATGGGGTAAAACCGTTTCCTTGTAGTACAGCATCTAACTTCTGGTTCAATTCCCTTCCTGCTTGTTTAAGCCCATAGATTGCCTTATTGAGCCGAAATACATTATTTTTATTATTCATGTCTATATTTCCTTCTGGCTGTTTCATATAGACCACATCGCTTAACTCGCTGTTAAGATACGCCGTGCAGACGTCCATTTGATGCAAATATAATTTAAGCTCAACAACTAGAGCAAAAATTAGTCGTATTGTTTCATATCGGCACACGGGTGAGAAAGTCTCCTTGTAATTCACACCAAATTTTTGGGAGCATCCTTTTGCTACCAATCGGGCCTTGTAGAGCTCAGGCTTGCCGTTGCTGTTCGTTTTTATTGTGTATACCCACCTGCAACCAATAGCCTGTTGCCCTTTGGGTAAGTCTACCCATGTCCATGTTCCATTTGCCACTAATGCACTATACTCTGCATTCATGGCTGCCTGCCAGAATGATTTTTTATTGCTCTCGTGAGCTTCACTGAATGTCTGTGGTAACGGAACATCTACGCCAAGCATTGCGTTAAGAACATTGTAGCTTTTCTTTGGTTGCCCTGGTTTGCCTGTGCGAATCAGGTCTACCTGGACCAATCCAGACAGCTTCTATTTGTGGTAACTCCACGTCTTGCGATTGCTCCTGATCACTGCCCTCATCTTGCTCGGATTCATCTGCGCTTACATACTCCTCACTGAGTAGTTTCTCATTTACCTTGTCGTCTCCAAATTGCAACTTGACCGCATCACGCAGATATATGCAAAACATTCTCAAGTGTAAGAACGCAAAATCCCGTCTTGAGCCTTACGTCGCATTTACCAACTGCTTGCATTACGTTATTGTCAGCCAACACAACATCTTCTATTTGCGAAACGTAATTCACAAATATATCGCGCGCTGCAGACATATGTGCTGTCGCGCCGCTATCCAGACAACAAACGGTAAAATCCAGATCGTTCGTCTTTTTCTCCGTTATAACTGTATACGAACGTTGCTGCTCCGTTGTTGTTGTTTTTTTGCGCTTACTTTTGCATTCATTTTTGTAGTGCCCACGACGCCTGCAATTGTAACATTTGACATTCTTTTCGTCGATCTTCTTTCTCTGCGCTCTATTTGGCGCCGCCGTGACAGTGTATTCCTGCTGCCAAAGACAATTTAACTACTCTAGACTGGACAAATCGCTCTTGAGTTTTTTTTTTCAGAAAAAGGCGCGGTGGATATCATCATTGCTTTTGATTTAGCTGTGCCTCGGGTTTCACTTATCGCACTCGTTGCGTTCGTTGCGTTTGCTTGTGTTCAGTTGGCTGTTACATTTTTTTTGCTTGTAAAGGGCGCAACAAGTGTAGCCAATATGTTTGTCTCGTTTCGCTTCTTTCAGCATTTGCTTAGCGAGTAGGTGAATTGTCTTTGCTGCTGCTCGCTACCTACTTTGAGCAGCCCTTCACAGCCCCTGCGCTCTCCTTCCTGTAGCAACTTAATTTTTAATGCATCTAGAGAGGGCAAGTTGTCGCGCGTTTCCATGGCTATGACGAAATTTTCAAATTGTCTGTTCAGACAATATATATAAACAATATAACTTTATATCGACTTCTGCAAGCTGATCCACGATTGAGCAAAATTAATTAATATGCGCACTCATATCGTCATTCTCTGCCATTCGCAATCCCAGTAGCTTTCTATATAGAAAAACTTTCCTTACCGGGCCAGTTGGACGATGTACATCACTGAGTTTCTCCCAAGCCGCTATAGCTGTTGTACAGCTCTTGAGATTACACAACTGTGTCGTCTTAACGCTCAGTGTAATCGTCGCCAGTGCTTTCTGATCGAGTCCGTCTCACGCTGCGCCATCGTCACCTTCAGGTCGCGTCCCAGCTATCACCTTCCACAACTCTGCGTGCACCAAGACGCTATGCATTTGTATGCTGCAGGAATCATAATTTTCTATGTCCAACTTGCAAATTATGTACATAGCACTAATTTTTTAGTATTTTACGTAACTCGCGTTATCCCGCAGACTCAAAACCGACACTGTTATATTGACGCAAAAACGGTCTGGGCCCATAACCTGATAAAAAAAGTTATCAGAGGCTTCCAGCGAATTCGGTTTTAGAGTAAAAATATTCTTTATTTAAAATACAAAAACGATGTACTTCATTTGAAGGTTGATTACGAACTAAAAACTCATGAACTCAAAAGTGCGACATACGCTCAATAACTGATCGGCGTATTTTTTGTCCTCTTATACATTTATATTCTTATAAATGTAAATACGCTCTTTCGTATTATGTGAGCATCAATGTATACACTCACACTGGATATAATTTCAACAGGTTTTTCGACAAGTGACTTTTCTGGCTGAAAGGTTGATAAATTATGGCAGGTAAAAAATAATTTTTAGAAAATTTCGAGCGAGTCGGAAAAAAAATAAAAAAAAGGGATGTGTTAATGTCCATATAAGCCAACAGACACTCATAAACCAACGACACATCTTGCTGACTACACAAATTCCGCTGACTACACAACATGCGCAGACGGTCAGCCAACCCAGTGTTTGCGTAACTTATTTCGGCATAAGCGAGCAGTGGCTGGAAACTCGAGAACCCACTGCAGCTGGCATGCACCATGGAAACCCACTGCACCTGAGATGCACCGTGGGAATGAAACATACCAAACTTAGCTAATTCTACCTATAAATATTGTACCCTTTTCATGAATAAAGTCAGTCTTTTAGTACCATCGAAACAAGTGCTATCTACTCTCCTATCGCACACGATGCGATAGGAGCCTCCTCACAGGAGGCACCATTCTCATATCGCATCGCATCGTATCGTAGGATTCTACTGAATACTTCCCTTCAGAAACCACACAAACATTTGGTGACCCCGACGTGAATTATCTAAAGTTGTCTACTAGGCGCCAAAGGACACCAGTCAGGATAACTAGGATAATCACATCTACACTGAACACCGACATCCAAAAGAGAAGGATCAGGCGATCTGGCCCCTCGTGCCGGATACTTGTGTTAGTACAACATCTAACACAAGCTCTACATTCAAACCCTGGCTAATATCGCAGTTGCCAACTAGGCGACCAATCAGACGATTACAGCACAGGAACATAGCCCATCAAGCGGCGACATTCAAACCCTGGCTAACACAATTCACTATATTCGTGTTAGTCTTCGATCCTGCATTGAAGTTGTCAACTAGGCGACATATCAGGATCCAAGCGTGCGTTCGTAAAACAGACGATCACAGCACGGGAACACAGTCCATCAAGCGGCGACGTTCACATAGCCCATCAAGCGGCGACATTCAAACCCTGACTAACACAATTCACTATATTCGTGTTAGTCTATGATCCTGCATTGCAGTTGTCAACTAGGCGACATATCAGGATCCTAGCGTGCGTTCGTAAAACAGACGATCACAGCACGGGAACACAGTCCATCAAGCGGCGACGTTCACATAGCCCATCAAGCGGCGACATTCAAACCCTGGCTAACACAATTCACTATATTCGTGTTAGTCTATGATCCTGCATTGCAGTTGTCAACTAGGCGACATATCAGGATCCAAGCGTGCGTAGAACAGACGATTACAGCACGCGAACACAGTCCATCAAGCGGCGACGTTCACATAACCCATCAAGCGGCGACATTCAACCCTGGCTTACACAATTCACTATATTCGTGTAAGTTTATGATCCTGCATTGCAGTTGTCAACTAGGTGACATATCAGGATCCAAGCGTGCGTTCGTTAAACAGACGATCACAGCACGTTCATAAAGTCCAACAAGCAACAAACATCAGTCAAAATGGCATCAGCTACCATCGATGAGTTACTCGATGCCCAGCAAGACATCAGCAATCAAATTCAAAGGCTGATATCGAACTACAAAAAGGATCCCGCTGAGCGAAAGGCAAAGGCCGGATATTATAAAAGTAAGGCTGATTCTCTGGACGAAAAGTGGATTAGTGTCCAGGAAAACGATGTCATCATAAGAAAATCTGGCGAACTATCGCAAGATCATGAGTCCTTCGCCTTCTATGAAGACATACAAACAATAGTTCTGAAGTTCGTGGAAGTAATCAAAAGGGACTCTGACACCATACATCAATCCACAAGCAGGAAATCGGAGATCGGCGATGGACAGCGACATCAACCAACCCTGGAGCCCAAGGTGACTGCATTGTGCAGACGACAAGGTGCAATGATCGCATCACTACATCGCACACTGCACCAAGATACCCCTATCGAGCACTCAGCATTGGAGCTCATATGGGCCCAAATTCAAGAAGTCCACTTTCGGCTTTATGAGGAAGTTGAAAACCCAGAAGAAAATGGATACAATTCAACGGAGTATCTAAAGGCAGAAAGAGATGTACATGAGACACTAGCATCAAGAAACAAGGTGCAGTCCACCAATGATGTAAACCTGCCTCGCATAACAATTCCCAAATTTGATGGGGATATCTTAAAATGGACGCAATTCTTCGATATGGTCCATGGTCCACATAACCAACATGCCTACAATTCGGAAATGTGGTACCTTAAAACCAGTCTGTGAGGCAGAAAGATTAATCCGCCAAATGGACTTAAAGGAGGACAACTACCATCACGCATGGAACATCTTGGTTGATGCTTACGACAATCCAAGAGACATAGCATCAACGGTATTGAACTGATTTATGATGCAACAAACAAGCAACTATTAACACAAATATTAAACAATACAAACACACACACACACACAAACAACATACCAACGCCAAGAGAGGTTCTGGGGGAGCAACTTGTGCATCTTCGTCAACTGCAGGGAAGGACTGTCCATTTTGCAAGAAGGCTCAACATTTGATATTTCGGTGCGACGATTTTCGTGCCAAGACAGCCGATGAGCGATTAAACTGGATTCAACAACGAAAACTGTGCGTCAACTGCTTCACAGGAGATCACTTAGCAAAGGCGTGCCCAAGTCGTTTTAAATGCTTCAAGTGCCAAAAAAGACACCAACAACTGCATCAACAAAAATTCATCACCCGCGTCGGCATCACAGTGATCAAAGTCCGGACATAAAACGTCGGATATATAGGTGTCAATTTCTTGGCTGAAAAAAGGTTTATATATACAAAAAGTTCACACCTAAAAGCACACCAAGGAACACACACAGACCTGCTATGAGCTTGAGCGCTATTTGTGTGAGAAGCCCAAAATTGCAAAACTATAAGACGATGCATGCAGATTTGGACTCCGCCTGGGACATATTCTCAACACCGGCACGTCTACTGGAGGAACAGAAAGTAAAAGAAAGTCTGGATTCAATATCGACGACCTCATCTGTGTCGTCGAACTGTTCGGGAATATCATGGGATAGCAGTATTTCGCAGGCTCTTAGCTGTGCAAGAGAGCATCGACGAGGATGAAGAGGACACAACACATGTTCTGTATTGTGATGACAAATTGGGCGAGCTATCTGCAACACCACCCTCAGCATCATCGCCAATTCCGAGCATCAGCAGCATCGACAACATGACGACAACTACTCAATCAAAAGCAACACGCCTACCTTCAAGGTTCGTGTGTTTCATGCTAAAACGCCCTATCAAAGAAACTGAGGACATAAATGAAGAGGATGAAATTAGCACGCCACCCGTTCAACGAAAGACGCGCATCTGGACTTTGCAATCAACAGGTACAGGAAACGAGAATGCCATAGCAGCCGTGCCATCCGCAGCCCCGAGACGATTCACACTGGATATAGATGATGGTTGAATCACCGATTCAACGGCCGGGAGAATGTTAATGTCCATATAAGCCAACGGACACTCATAAACCAACGACACATCTTGCTGACTACACAAATTCCGCTGACTACACAACATGCGCAGACGGTCAGCCAACCCAGTATTTGCGTAACTTATTTCGGCATAAGCGAGCAGTGGCTGGAAACTCGAGAACCCACTGCAGCTGGCATGCACCATGGAAACCCACTGCACCTGAGATGCACCGTGGGAATGAAACATACCAAACTTAGCTAATTCTACCTATAAATATTGTACCCTTTTCATGAATAAAGTCAGTCTTTTAGTACCATCGAAACAAGTGCTATCTACTCTCCTATCGCACACGATGCGATAGGAGCCTCCTCACAGGAGGCACCATTCTCATATCGCATCGCATCGTATCGTAGGATTCTACTGAATACTTCCCTTCAGAAACCACACAAACAGGATGTTTGTGTGAAAAGGTAGGGCAGGAAAGTGAAAACTTTTTTTTAAGTTTCCAACGCAATGAATTTGTTGCATTAATATATATTGAATATATTGCAAATATAATAGCCCATGGTTCTTTGGACACTGAAGTAATCAAATCGATAAAATATCGATATCTGTGCATCTGTATGACACCCTAACGGTTCATGTGTTCTTCAGACGCGGGTAAACATCGATAAGAGACCGATATTGTTCACATTTTGTGAAAGGCGGCAGCTTCTTTAAACTCATTACTTACTAAGTTTTTGGCAGGTCCCTTTTTATACCCTTAACCCATGAAATGGGTAAAAAAAAAGGGGTATAGTGGTTTTGTGCAAAAGTATGTAACAGGCAGAAGGAAGCTTCTCAGCCCCATAAAGTATATATATTCTTGATCAGCAACAACAGCCGAGTCGATTTAGCCATGTCCATCTGTCCGTATGTATTAACGCGTCGATCTGGATTGGATATAAGCTCTCCTAAGTTTGTTTCAAATTTTCGATAACTTTTCCGAACAAGTAAGAAGGCTCTAGTCGAGTCCGCTCGACTAGAAGATACCCTTAACCATAGACTCTATAGACGGACAGACGGACGGGCTAACAGACATACACATATGGCTGTGCACTTCTGTACCAATGCTTGATTTGGTTTCATATCGCCGGTGTTTCTTAACCGATTTTAATAAAAATTTAACAGATGTTAATTATTTTGTTTATAGTTTCAATCCTCATTTTCATTTTTTTGGAATTCAAGATTCTTTTGTTATCGATTGCATATGTATATCGTAAACCTGAAAAGTTATCGAAAATTTAAAACGAACTTGCTATTAGGAGAGCTCATATCCAAAATTTGGTCTCTAGCTTGTGTAGTTCCTGAGATCGACGCGTTCATACATATGGACGGACGGACGGACAAACAGACGGACATGGCTAAATCGACTCAGCTGTTCATGCTAATCAAGAATAAATATACTTTATGGGGTCGGAGAAGCTTCCTTCTGCCTGTTACATACTTTTGCACAAAACCATTATACCCTTTTTTACCCATTTCATGGGTCAAGGGTATAAAAAAGTATATTGGTGTTGGGTGATATTTTTAATTTCAGATATAAATGCGGTAACTTTAAAGAACTCAGAATAAGCTCGACCAGAATATACCTTTAACCCTTGACCTTACAGACGGGCGGACGGACAGACATACACATGGACTACTGTACCAATGCTTAATTTAACTTCTATCTTTCATATCAATTGATTTTATTACAATACATTTCACCGATTTTCATGTTTTCAATCCTCATTTTTAAGTTTTCATTTTCAAACAAACATGTACTGCCTAGAGCTCAAATCCAAAATCTGGATTCTCTAGCTCTCACAGTTACTGTGATCGCCGTGTTTATACACACAGTTATGGACATGGCTGTATCGATTCGGCCAGGAATATACATATATACTCTATGGGATCGGAGATGCTCCCCTTACACCTTATTACCCAATTCATGGGTTAAGGACACAAAAAAAACATTGTTCATTTTAAAAGGTAAAAGATGCATTCCCCCTGTAAGCCGTTTATTGTTGAAGCTAGTCTGTTCGTATATGAATTGGTGGGTTGGTCTTTGTGCTGAGCAGTCATGCATTTCTATACATAACGAGCATAACTGTGTATATGTGTCTGTTCGGGACATATGAACTTTTTTTTGTTACCTAACGTCAATCGATTAAAGTTGCTCAGTTATTCCCCTTCAACTGTTTACCTAATTCATTATTACTTTGTAATGTATTGCCTGATTTATTATGCAATAATTAAGTAAGTGTGTTCCTTTAAATAAAGTATTTCAAGTATACTGTCATTTATTGTCAGTTAAAAAAACTGCCGATGTTTTTGTTGCTTAACTTTTTGTCTTTTATGTGCTAGGACTATTCATGAATTGTCTTTCATTGTGAATGGTCATAAAAGTGGAGCATCACATGCATATATACATACATACATATTTAATTTGGTATTTTTGTCTTCTAGTGCACATTAGAAAATATCAAATTTATTATTGTTTATAACAATATTAAAGAAAACACTGAACTTACCACGCAAGAATTCAACATCATTAATTATTAAGAAATCTGTCAATAAATCAATTGTTTCATTTACGGTAGAAGTAGTATTTGTCCAACCATTTTCCTAATCACCATTGGGCCTTTATTTTTTAGACAGCCCTTAAGGCACAATTGGTTTTGTTAAAAACTTCTGTTAAATACTCTCACAGAAAATTGTTCATTCTATACAATAATTGGCATGGTATCATCAGAAATTGCGTGTTCTACCTCCATAGTTGGTTTTATATAATATATATGGGCATGAGCAGAATTCGTTAACCCATATATTTAATTAAATGCAAATATTAAACTTGCGATCTTCTGCTATTTTGAAATTAATGCAGGTGCACCAGCTTTGAGTTAGATTATGCAATAGAACGCTGGTGGATTTGGTTTGTTATTAAGTTCACAAGGATAATGGCCAGCATTTTAAATGACCACGACTTATTTTTTGTAGGTGGTTTCTTTAGCATGTTTTCTATTTTTACCAGTTTACTGAGAAAAACAAAAAAAAAAAACTACCGTTTATTGGTTCCTTTTATAGTAACAATCATATTATCCAAAATAATCATCTTGCCGTTTTTAAGTATTTGATTGTTTACAAATAGAGCAAGGTGCCTTTTAAGCGTAAAAAAAGAAATAGAAGCTAAAGTGCTGTTTGTGCTGTCAAACCAACAGTTACAAACGTTTTAACCATTCCAACTGGTGTACCAGTGTCTGCTGTCAGATACTATGAGTGTAAGAATTAGATTTTCCAATAGATCGTTAAAAATAATATATAAACATGTATTAAATGTCAAAATAACACGAAAAATATATGTTATCGACATAGATTTACTATTATTAGAAACACTTGTTATAAATAAGCTCAGTTAATTCGTACGGAGTTAGTTCTGATGTGAATCAATACAGTTTCGGGAGGAAAGCTAGATGCTCGCTCCTAGTTCTTAATGTAGATCATATTGATCCTTAATGCGAAGAGTGTTAGCATTAAATTCGGCTGTACAAAATTTAAATATGAATTATTTATATTTTCAAATGAAATTTGAATATTTTATTTTATAACTGTATTTTCATACTGGTTGAATTTATAACAAAAAACAGAATAATAATAGGATAAACTTTAATTCAAAAGCGCTTCATACTGAAATTAAATATGGTCGTTTAATATTAGAATTTAAAGTCGCCTTACACTCAAAAATAAAATTTTACGTGTAGGTTTGAGTAGCGACTCAATGTTTTTCCACACAGGCTTGGTGAAAAATCGTATATAAAACATATACATTTAATACGTTTTATAAACGTATTACAAAATTTAAGATTTTATGTGGCAATATTTTTATTTTGTCGACAATATAATCGGCTCAACAAATTATATATATATCAGCTTGATCAGCATCGGGAGTTAAGTCGGTAAATCCATTTCCGTCTGTTTCCTTGCAAACTTAGCCCTCAATTTTAAAGCTATTGAGCTGATACTTTGGTCAAAAATTCGGAGAAATTGTTGCAGTTAGAGATCATGACCACTATATCATATAGCTGCCATATAGATGCAAGATCCTTGATGAGTAAGGTTTTACTATAAAATGGTAATAAGAGAGCATCATCAAATTGAATCCATTACTATTATTTTAAAACGGCATTATACTGTTTCCAGAGTATTTCGTAGTCGAATACGTCTAATTTCTTTGTTCACACATATTTCATTCAATTTTACGCAGCTTAGTGCATTTCTAATAACAGCTGCTAAAACATTAAACTGCTAATTAACAACAGCTTGGGCGCTAAAATGTATGCACAAAGTACGTATTACGTAAGACGCACGCTAAGCTGTTTGTAATTATAATTAGCATGAATTTAAAGTGTAACTTGTTAAAAGGGAAAACACAAAATACGAACATAACACGCATTTATTTAGATAAATATTTAATTAAAGGCGCATACCGTGTGAGGCAACCTAACTAAGTCTTGTCAGGCCAGGCAGTCGTTATTTTGTGACATTTTCCTGTGGCCTTTATGAGAATGGTGTGGGGAGAGAAGTCGGTGGTTGAGAGAGGCTTGTGGTTTAATATTACATTACACTGATAGGTATTTCAGTTATTTTGTACTCAAAGCAACACCTATCGAAATTGATTTCTCCCTAAGTACGGAATTACTGAAAGTGAGAATTTCGTTCTTGATTCAGGTATAATTTATTTAGTTCGATTGTTCTTGATATAAGTACACTTTAGACATGAATCACATTCTTGTGTTCTTGACTCTAGCTTTTTTTAATACGGTTAATATTCTTACGATTAATGTAAAAATTTATTTTCATAAAAATGTTATTGAGGATTTCGATTCTTGATTTAAGAATAAGTTCCGTTTTTATATTTGTGTCAGAGTATTCCGTTATCGATTTTTCCGACTGCGACTATTTCAATTGTTAACTCTTTTAAAAAAGGGTATAATGGTTTTGTACAAAATATATAACAGGCAGAAGAAATCATATGCGACCCCATTTTTGTTGTAACTAGAAGATTATTTATCAAAACTTGTAGATCGCCAGATCAGACAAGTATATCATATAGATTCCATACAAATCGAATGTCATTTTCAACACTTTACTATAATAACAAAGCAAGTAGTCTTTGTTTCAAGTGTATATAATATTCCGCATTCCGAAATTTGCTTCCCTAATTGTTATTATATGTTATTATATGTAGGATACATACATCAATAACAATAAATCTTAAATTTCAATATTTTGAAATGAAAATGAAATTTGGAAGCTTGAAGTTAAATCATTAAGGATTGGTGCAAGTTCCACCGTATTTGTAAGATCAAGGCAGAATGGTATTTTTCGAAAATTTTAAAGCAACGTGATCAAGAAGTTTCAGTGATTCTGCCATTATGTATATAAAACTAAATGTGGGGTAATCTTGCAAGTCTTATCAAATGGAATGGAAAAAAACTTGGTTTTTTAATATAATAAACGGCAAAAGATGTGCACAAAACTTGGACCAATTTTAAAACTGAGAGCTAAGAAATTCTTAAGCGAGGTGTATAATATTAATTTATTAATATCGACTGAGAAACACCGGAGGTATGAAATATTGAAATATGCTTTGTCATCAAGCATAAACTACATCCTAGATCTCTTCAGAGAATGCTTGTCAAAAAGTAACCATTAACGAATTTAAGCTGTTAAACACACATGTGCGCGGCTATGTCAGCACTTTCTGTCGACGAATGAGTTAATAGTTGATCTACTTAGTTCGGCACTTGAAAACAAGCCCCAAATATGAGGATCTATTCAAGCAATATATAATCAACACCTTTTTTGGCCAAGCGCTGGGCAACTTTTAACGTATTTATTTATTAGCATATTTATGTATTTATACCTTACACAACTTATACCCTTATTGATATAAAATTTACGCACGTAAGCAAAAAATGAGTTTTGTCCAAATAAAGTTAACGAAAGACAAAACAACCACAAGAAATACAGACTGACAAAACTTGCACAATTTCTTTTTCGCATGCTGCGGATTCGGTAACGGATGCGCGTACGGAAGCGGATTTATAATCGAGTGCACACTTGAGTCGAATGCCGGCAAACACCTAGGAAAACCAAAAACAAAAACTTACCATATTTTTTTATTTTTGGATTTTTACGTTTTTGTGTTTGTGAGTGTGTGTTAATGGGTTTTAAGGGCTTAAAGTTTGGTAAGTGTTTTTTTTTCGTTGTCCCTTTTATTATGCGAGTGTGCTAAACAATGCACACAGGACACCGAAGCGAAGATTGCACGAGCGCGTCTGCGATGAGGCAACGGGAACGGTAACGGTAACAGGAACGGCAAAAAGGAATACCAAAGGTTGATAGTAGGTTGTAATAAATTGTTACTTAAACACACAGTCGCAACGATAACAAATACACAAATCTGAAAACTTGAACTTCGAACTGTAGGGCAACGGCAACACTGCGGCAAACAGACCCATATTTTGCCTTCGGCTGGGATTTTGAGTAGGTTTCACAAACCGGCTAATAAATAAGGAATGCATGGAGACGCACACACAAAAGTTGGCGTTGCTTGAAGAAGAAAAAGAATATCTCTGTCGACCTGAAAGCCTGTCCGCTTATTTATTTATATATGCGTCCTCATACACACTCGTGAGTGTGGTTGAGAAAGAGAGATAGAGATACACAAATTATTTTTATTGCTAGTTTTTTTTTTAGTTCAGGCTGAAGCCAAATTAAATATTTAAGGCAGACGCTATGAGTTTGCTTATATTGATTTATATGCACAATACACAAATATACATACATATATATATTTTATCACTATTATTTATTTGTTTAGTTTTAACAACACACTAATTTTTGCTTAGGCTTACGCAAATTACGTTGACCTATTATTAAAATGCATGTTAATTGATGCTTTCTATTTGTTGGAAATAAAGCAAAATAGGTTGTGCAGTTGTTTTGGTAATCATTGGGTATTTATTTGTGACACTTTTACTATCTACAATTTTTAATTGAACTAGTCTTGGTTTTTATTTGAGATTTTTTAAGAATTAAATTTGGTTAAATATTTTCGAGTTGTCAACGTAAATTAAGTTCCAGATTCCTAATACATATACATTTCCGTTATTATAAATTTACTATTGCGCTTTGAATTTTTTGATATTTTGGCACGAAAAATGTCACCGACCGCAGCACGAAAAACAGAATCAAGAGCCCGCACGAACACCAACATTCACACAAAAAATCACGCACACACACAAACGCGGCTTGTATGCTCAGGAAAAGTTTATTGAAGAAAACATTGAAACAGGCGCTTGACAATCACATGTTTCATGTACAAAGGATAAAACCAAACTAAAATAACAAGCCGAACATTAAGATTTGGTTATTGCTGTAACAGAGCCGCAAAGCTGTTAAACAGCAACTGAAAAGGTTTGCGAGCACAGGATACACAGCACACAAACACCAAACACATTTAAAAGCTTTTTATGACCTCATTTAGTTAAAAGAGAGAGAGAAAGAGTGTGCACAAGCAATTGCAAAAAGCTTGCACTACTTTGTCGGCTCTGTTAATTCAATGTTAACCTTTAAGAGAGCTCATTCAATGAAGAATTTAAAATATCAGTTAACAAATAATAGAAGTGGAAATGTTTTAAATATGTAAGTTCATCAACTTTTAAGTTAAGTGTATCGACAACTTTTTTACGTATTAGTGAGGCTGTGGTAAATATACAATAGTGAATATTATACTTAAATACACTGACTCAATTTATTTATTATTATTATTTGAAATAATTTAATGAGTCTACTTATGTGTGTATGATTCTAATGAAACTATGTATAAGTTAAGTAGTGTCAACCTTACTTCATATATGAAATAGAATTAAGCTGAATAATGTCAATTTTGTTTTATATAGGAAGTATAATTCGACACCCTAGTTTCAAAATTGTTTACTTGAACTAGGTCAGGTGGTCAGCAAAAGCAAAGATCAGCGACCTAAAGTCAGTAAACTCTTGCGACCAGCTGAGGTGGCGAAACGTGACACCACATTCACCAAAAGAGTGGCGTAACATAGCCGGCAAACACATCACATTTCCATGGCCGCTATGAATAAGAATGCAAGTGCCAGCATTCTTATCGTATAAAAGGTTATCATATTATAGTCTTTAAGTCAGTCTAAAATAGCCTTTGAATAAACCAGGTGTACCATCAACCCATCAATTCGAAGTGTCTTCCTTTTAGTTCTCACAAAATAACAAACAGTGCTAAACACACTTAATATCAAACCAACTGCATTTATAAATGCAATATCAAACTAACAAAGCTTCATATAAGTTCTAAACAAATAAGTATAATAAACTTATTAATTTATATATAAAAAAACACGGAAACACATAACTATATAATTAGACAAATATTATTCAAAATATGATTTTAATTAAATATGCACGTTAAATAAATGATTTAAATGAATTTTGAAAATGACTAAAATACTTAAATCATTTTATTTGATTGGTAATATTTGGCAATCATAAGAGTTGAGGCAGGTCAATGAATATCCAGACAACTGCTATGCGCACTTTTAATGTGCTGCACATGTATATGTACATACATGCACATACACATTCATATGCAGCAATAGGAGTATGAAATATAAAATCGAATCGAAGCCCAGCGACCAGAAAACTGAAACAAATGCCGACAGACATACAGAAGGCCTTACCTTTAACGAAGTAAGGTCGAGCAAAAAGTTTAGAGTAGGTACATTATGGACACCTGTGTGCCATAAAAGTATAGTGTGCAAACTGTATGCCAGGTTCTGCGGAACCATGACTTTCATGCCCAAGAACCACGGAAGAAACTTTTAATAAGTGCAAAAAATAAAGGCACTGGGATGAAGTTCCCCAAAATTCATTTGGACAAGGATTTGGATTCCAGGCACACAGTCAACTTTGAAGGCGAGTTTTATGTGTAGCGTCGGTCCAGTACTGAGCAGAATCCCAAACACTTAAATACAACAGTCATGCACGGTGAAGAAAGTGTCATGGTATGGGCATGTAAGTGGTCAGTCGGTGCACGAATCTTATTGATTTTTTAGAGTACAATGGGCAATAATAAGTACCATAGTATTCTCAAAAAAAATTGACTCCAATGTGCCAAAAAGCTGGGAATCTCGAGTACTTCCGTTTCTACCAAGTCAACGACTCGAATAAGGCCGGAATAGTGCAGACCTGGCTCATCTGAAACTGCCCCCACGTGATTATTCCACCGGCCCAGTCTCTAGACTTAAATGATATTGAGAATTTGTGGACTTTGCTGGAAAACAACATCCGGATGCACAAGATTTCCAACAAACAGGATCTCAAAAATGCTCTACTGGATGAGTGGAGGAAAATCGGTTCAGAAACTACCCAGAAACTAGTATCTTCCATGAATAATAGGTTGAGAGAAGTTATTAAGGTTAAATGATGTCATACTAAGTACAAGCACACATATTTATGGTTTTATACGCCAAATATTTTATTTTTTAAAATCTACTCTGAATAAGCTGAGGCCTGTATTTTGGATATGTTTTCAGTTTTTGGCTAATTAATATATTAAGGCAATATTTAAAATACATTAAAGTTCCTTTTTCAAATGTGAAATACCATAAGACAAATTAGCGTTCAAACATTTTTGAATTTTTGCCTAGTTTGGATATTATAGCACTTGCAATTTTTTTTGTTAACCTTACTCCGTTTAAGGTGAGCCATACGTCTGTTAATTTTTATTGCTGGCACAAGCAGAATGTGTGTATATGTCGGTATACATACGCTTTTGTGAATTGCCTGTGTTGCTGCGCTTCCTTACCCACAAGAGACGGACCACTGAAAGCGAACCGCACACATCCATGCGTCTACGAGTTACCAGATTACTAGCACACGAGCGCATACATATAAAAGGGTTGGTTGCCTCTATTCATACAGATCAAGTCGCTGCTAAGTCTGCGACAGCTAGTGATACGCTAGGCCTGCATAAAACAGTGACGCTTTGCGTTCGGCTGGCATCATTCACCAAACGAAGCAACAAGATCGCCACGCGGCGGATTAGGGAAATTTTCACTTTGGCATATCTTTCTATAATAGGTTGGTGATATAGCCTAATGAAATAAATTTGTTCGAACATGCCCTGTGCCAAGAACTTATATCGTCTATATACAATCATTTTGAATTTCTTCTTACTTGTTACCGAAGATATAAAGAGTATATTGATGGTGTCGGTGTCTGTTTCGGTCTGTTCGAATAAACACAAGATTTTTCTAGAGAAACTTGAAACTTTGCAGATAAAATAAAATAAAATTCACATATTTAGCAGTTTTTAAGCTTTAATCTCATAGAGAAAGATAGCTAGTGAGATCATCCTACAAATCAAAACAAATGCCTTCCCTATTCCAGTTGTCCTCTTGCAAGCAGACTTTATAATATCCATTTTTAAATTGGTATCAGTATCGCGCTGTCGAATAGGTCCAACTGCAACGTTTTCACTTGCTTGTGTAATATGTCATTAATTCTTTAATTAATCTTCTTAATAAAGTCACACACTTTTTGCAACTCAATAATGGGACCTCAACGTCAGCACATGTAAACATCGAATGTCATAAAGCTAAATTCTAAACAAAAAACAGCTAATAGTAAACTGGTATAATAAATCAATGGCATAAGCAAGCGAAAAGGCAGCAGATTTTTTGTGCTATTAACTATTTTCTCTCGTGTTCCACAGAAGACATTGGACATAGTTTGAGTTTGGCCAGTGTTTTAATTCAAATGCCAAACACAGACACATAAACAGAGACACACTTTGACAGAGGAAGAGGCAAATACATACAGATGGAGAACGAGAGAGAGAATGGGTGGGAAAGATACATAAACGCCAACAGTTGACAACAACAACAGTTAACTTATGCATAAATATATATATTAATAAATAAACATAAATTTTATACTATTTATTCACCATATTAGCGAACTTGCAGAGCCTTCATAATATAAATATATCGTTAGAAAGGTAATTAAGAGTTGCTTTGTGAGCTAAATAAATGAAATGCAAGTAAGAGGGGTATAGTCGAGTAAGCTCGACTGCAAGATACCCCTTGACAAAATGCAAAAATTATTTTGTATATATCTGGGGTTTCACCACGGATGTAATTATTTTGTTATCGGAAATTTTAAACAAACTTGTAATGTCTATTACTTAGGATAGTTTACATCTAAAATCTAGTCTCTGGCTTTAATAGTTTCTGAGATTAACGCGTGCTTACTAATGAACGGAAAGACGGACATGGCTATATCGACCAAGCTATTAATGCATATCAAGAATCTATATACATATGTATGTACGTTATGGAGTCGGAGATGCTTTCTTCTGCAAGATATAATTATTGAATTATATGCAAAAAAAATAAATTTCGACAAAGATGCATATATTTTATATTTGAGCTTAAACTATTTTTGAGAGTGTAGAAAGGACAAGCCATAACACACGCAAAACACACAGCACATCGCAGCTGCCTCAAATCAAGCTAAGTGAAGTCAAGTCAAATGTAATAGGACGCACAGACAGTATCCACTCCACAAAGCTTTCCATCTCTCTCCTTCTCTCTCTCTCTGTGCGTAAAATGCTGAGTGCTAACATACTAATAAATACACTTTGCATATTAATCGTCCCTTGCCGTTAAAGCCTGAAAGGACGCTAGCCAAAAACAAAACGACAACAAGCGGCAACTACAAACTACAACAACATATTGACTTTATTCAGTTATATCCATGGCTGCTTTAATGCCGATAAAAAATATTTGTATGTATAGTATCAGCTATAAGCTATACGTAGATGTGCCAAATCGCAAATTTCCCTAATCCACCGCGAGGCGATCTTTCGGTTTTTTTTGGTGAATTACGCGTCAATTCACCAGAGCGTATGTATACTGCTGCCTTCGCCATTCTGAACAGTAGCAAAAATCACCAGATGCATATGTGTGTATACAAGTGCATGTATGTATACACATTAAAAAGTGCCTGCCTCAACTTTATGATGATGGCTTAATTATTTTAAAATCATTTTCAATATACATTTAAATTATTTATATCTATATCTATCTATATATATTTATATTAAACTATAAACATATTTTAAATAAATAATTAAATTATTTATTTAAAGTGCATAATAAATTATAATCATATTTTGAATAATATTTGTCTAATTGTTACCTATCTTAAATATATATAAGATGCTGAAGAACAATATTAACATTTTGTCGCAAATCAATTTCTGCAAGAGCCTAGAAAAAAGACAAACTTCCAAGCCAGCCAAATTTCAGTTTTGCTAATTCTGGTCATACATACTCTCTTCACTTTTGATTCTATGACACTAGCAAACAATTTTGTCAACGCAACTGCCATGCAGATGTGTAAAGAAGCACATGAACTGCAAAAAAATATTCAAAGTGCAATTGCGTCGCGATCATTTTTGCTTGTGTGCCTTCATGTAGGGTTTCTTATCCCATAATCAACTACTACGGTCAACTACGAATACGTGCTAAAGACTCTATCCAATGCATATTCCAGGCAGATGCACGTAAGCTCCGAAAGAGTATTCAAAGTGCAATTGTGGCGCGACAGGCAAGTCTGCGATCTTGAATACTGAAACAAAAGCCTTTTCTACCTACAGAATACACATAAGCAATAATGATCGCGACATAATTGCACTTTAAATACACTTTTGCAGTTAATGTGCTTCTTTACACATCTGCATGGCAGTTGCGTTGACATAGAATCAAAAGTGAAGAGAGTATGTATGACCAGATATAGCAAAACTGAAATTTGGCTGGCTTGGAAGTTTGTCTTTTTTCTAGGCTCTTGCAGAAATTGATATGCGACAAAATGTTATATATGGTTCTTCAGCATCTTATATATATTTAAGATAGGTCACAATTAGACAAATATTATTCTAAATATGATTATAATTTATTATGCACTTTAAATAAATAATTTAAAAATTGATTTAAAATATGATTATAGTTTAATATAAATATATATAGATAGATATAGATATAAATCTTTAAATGTATATTGAAAATGATTTTAAAATAATTAAACCATCATCATAAAGTTGAGGCAGGCACTTTTTAATGTTTATAAATTAATAAGTTCATTACACTTATTTGTTTATGTACTTCTATGAAGCCTTTTAGTTATGTTATTTTGTGAGTACTAAGATGAAACACTTCAAATTGAGTTGATGTTGCACACGAGTTTATTCAAATATTAATTTTAGACTAACTTAAAGACTATAATAAGATAGACTTTTATACCCTAAAAATGCTGGCACTTGCATTCTTTTTCATAACGGCCACGCCAATGTGCTGTGTTTGCCGGCTATGTTACGCCACTCTTCTGGTGAATGTGGTGTCACGTTTCGCTGGTATATGTCGGTATACGTACGTCTGGTGATTTTTGCTACTGTTCAGCATGGCGAAGGCAGCAGTATACATACGCTCTGGTGAATTGACGCGCAATTCACCAAAAAAAAACCGAAAGATCGCCTCGCGGTGGATTAGGGAAATTTGCGATTTGGCACATCTACGTATAGCTTATCGCTGATAGTATGTATAACAAGTTCAAGGGCCCTAGTCGAGTAAGATCGACCGGAAAATGTTTAATTTATATCGATTCCATGATGTGAATTAATCGATTCGTAAGCCGGAAAAGTTATAGATAGTTTGAAACAACTATAACTGCCTACGGATTAGGAGAACTCAAACCTTATATAGTTTATGAGATCGATGCGGTCATACTTACAGGGTGACGGAAGCACAGACGGACATGGCTATATCGTGTTGGCTGATCAATAATATATATATTCTTTCTGTCACATACTTTTTCACAAAACCATTATACCCTTTTTACCCATTTCATGGGTTAAGGATATAAAAATATGTAGCAGAGTGGGTGGCGCAAAGGATGCTGCCAAGGAAAACGCATTAAGACTAAGCCACAGTTTTGATTGCCTAAATGAACTCTTACATCTACAACTAATGTTGTTGTTATTCTTGTCGTGTTTGTTTGTGTGATCGTAATTATTGACATATTTATGCCATTATTGGGAGGTTGTATTGGTTGTTATTGGAACACTGTATGCAGAAGTAACGAAAGCCGATGAGTTATTTAGATAGATAAATGATATGCAGAACACTTGCGCTCAACTATAATCGTGGTAATCTAAACAGCATAACGGCTAAAAGGTATCCGTTTGATGTGTCTTTCAATGGAAAGTAAATCTGGCAATTTATCAACAATGACAAGCGACAACAAACTTGATCAGAACTAATTAATTTTTTTTTTTCGATTTACTTCACTTGCAAAGAGGCTTGCTTTCCAAAGAGATAAATAAAGACGAAGTAAACTCATTGACCAACAAGTTTTCATTTAACATTTTGGATCAATCGGGTCCACATCCAACCGTTTCAGCTCACACACAATACCCGGTGTGGAGTTCAAGATTGTTATCTTGTATATACTGAATACTTTCAATGATTCATCTCGAAAAGACAAAAATAAATCTGATTACTTTATTTTTAGAAAGCAATTTGTAATAAGGTATAATTTGTGGGAGTACAAGTTTCTTAAGTTTTAGGGACGACGCTCGTTTTAAAAAGGATGGAGGCGTTTCATATCAAATTTGGTAGCTCTATCTGTAAGGATGTGGGAATGAAGGGGATTTATCGATTTACAAGCTTCTAGCTATAAAGGATTAAAAAAAAAGTTGCGTTTATACAGACAGAAGGACAGAAAGATAGACATTGCACGAAACCAATATAACATTATACCTTCGGTATCAGAGCTGGTTACTTCCCCCGAAAATTTTAACCCTTCGTTTACCACTGTATCAATGCTTGATTAAACTTTAATCTTGTATATCTGCGGTCAACCTTAAAGGCTTTAAAATGTTTAAAGATTTTCATTGTTTTATCTATAGTTTTATCCAATTTACACCGTTTTAAAATTCAACATTTTATTCTAATTGATTCCATATGGATATCGTAAATTATGTGGTTATCTAAAATTGAAAACAAAATTGTAATGACTAGGGATTAAAAGACACTTTATCCCATATCTGGGGTCTCTAGCTTTTAGAGATCGACGCGTTCATACATACAGACGGTCGGACGAACAGACAGACGGACATGGCTATATCGACTCGAATATTGATAGTTATCAAAAATATATACACTTTATAGGGTCGGAGATGCTTTCTTCTGCCTGAAAAATACATTTGCACATTTTAAACCATTTCATGAAATAACGGTATAAAGTACTTTTTAAGAACTTTTCCAATTGATTAAAAAAATTATTCTCATTAAATAAAAAAAAATTTGTTTTGGTCAATCACTATTATTCGCTGCATAATTTACAAACATTTTTTAACTACATGAAAATAATGTTTGTTATTGCCTAATTCACGAGAATAGGCGCCATCTTTTGCGTACGATATCATACAAGAAGCTTTAAAACTCTACATAAAAGCTTTCGCTCTGGACAAAACACGCATTGCCAAATGATAGGGTGTCGATTTGAATAATGTTTATTTTCTGCGCACTGGCAACGCTACTAAAATAGATTTAATCTCTCTACACGGTTTCTCTCTCTCTGTTACTCGGTCCAGAGACTATTTAATAACTCAAGACTGGACAAATCGCTCTTGAGTGAAACTCAAACAAAAAACATAGGCGGGCGCTATTAGCGAAAATTGAGCAATTGTGTTTGCGTGACATCGTGCCTAGCCTGCCGAACGCTGGTCATGTGTTAGTTGACGAACTAAAATCCATGTGTACAATATTGGGCGTCGTAGCTTGGGTAAAGCGAAGGAAATCTATTCAAATCAATAAGAATAAAGCTCAACTAGAGCGATCCTATACTCTAGACATAGCCAAATTCAAATACAATTACAATATTACAAATACAATTATAATAGTGTTAGTTAAAAACTTTAAAATGAGTCATATATAAAGTGCTTAATTAACTGTACATATGAATATGCGTATTGATAAAATAATAGTTAGTTTTATTAAGGAAATCAAATTTAATTATTCTTTCATTTTGTTAGTTAATGGTGAAAAGTTTGCATAAGACCAAACTATCCGTTCCATGATAGGTATTGCAAGCAAATTGAAGCAAAAGTTAAAAATTGTCTAAATGAATTTCTACAAGAGAACTGAGTACACGCGTGTCGCCCTTTACAATAAAAGAAGGAAACAGAACACAAGCAACCGCAAAGATGGCGATGAGCAAAGCCCGAGACACAGCAAAGACAAAAATCAAAGATAAAATCACTCAAGAGGGATTTATCCAGTCTTGAGTTATTAAATAGTCTCTGCTGGCAAAAACTGCAAAACACGTGGCTACTCAGTAAAGAGAAAGAAGTTTAAGAGAGAGGTAGCAAATAAAGTAACAACAGCCCCAGCAACGCTATAAAATCACAAATGCAGCGCTGCCAGCAGCTCTCGTGTGCTTGTACATGCGTGCGTATGTGTTTGCAATTTGCTTTGATGCGTTATGTTAAGAGTATTTATGTGAAAGGTAAATTTTTTTAACTTTAATGTTTCGCACGACGTTCCATTAAGTATTACCAGATGTATCCTTTGCAATGACTTCTTAATCATGGCTATGTGTAAATTAATTATTAGAACGCAAGCTGTAAAATAGGCAAACAATCGCACAAAAGAATCTAAAAATTAATTTGCTAAAATCCCTTTTTATTTTACTTCTAGCGAATAGTTATTATTTTTTGGTTATTTGTTATTTTTAAATTTTTTTTATATTTGTTATTTTTATGGATGTTAAAAGATATTATTTTGGTATGTTAATTAATTATTGATTTAAGTTTTGTAGCCTTAGTCATATGTTTAAGAAAGGGAAATAAGGTTCCAATCCATTAGTTTTTTCAAAATTCTTATGTAACAAGTATGAAGGCTCTAGTCGAGTAAGCTCGCTGGAGTATCTAGCTTTTGTAATTCCTGAGATCGACGCGTTCATACATACAGACGGATGGACAGACGGACGGACATATAGACAGACATACGGACTGTTGATGCTGATCACGAATATATATACTTTATGGGGTTGGAGAAGCTTCCTTCTGCCTGTTACATACTTTTGCTCAAAACCATTATACCCTTTTTTTTACCCATTTTATGGGTTAAGGGTATAAAAATGTGAAAAAATTTAATACAGCTACAGTCGTGTATACAGAAGTGTATTGACTAGTTACCGGATTCCCAGCCTCCAATTTAAACACTTTGTCTGATGAACACATTTACCAAGCTATTTTATTGAAAAATTGATTGTTATTGATTCCATGTGTAATCGAAAATTTTAAGCTAACTTGTACTGCCTGGAGTCTGGGTCCTCCAGTAGTTATAGGTACAGACGGACATACCTATATTGTCCTCGCCTACTGAGGCTGATCAAAAATATATATACTCAGTCATTACAATAATCGCATATAAACGAACGAAAGAAAGGTAAAAACACAAAATTATGGAGATAAAGATTCGTCGCCATTAACTTTTATGCTCCACTGCCTGTTTTGAAGGTCAAGGTACTGCCAATTAATGTCAGGGGCTCACCAAATTAGGTGTACAATTTTTTTACAGCTAGAGGCCGCTGGCAATGATTGACAGAAAAATGTATGTAAATCTAATGTTGCTTTACAGTTGGGAACGATTGAAAACTGCTATAATTTATATCAGCTCAAGGTCCAGTAACTGTTCATATTACTCATACGTACCTTATGTGCGCCGACATATTTGGTATATCTGTATACGGCTGGAAACAGCACTTACCTGCAAGAGAAAAATAAATGAAAGGACGAGTGTATCCGAAAATTATAAATTTAAATATCTAAAGATAATATTTTATATGTGTGCGAGTTGTTAGTATGCTTATATGACTTATCCTCCCAAATTATCTACAGCCGAGTTTTATCCACTTAAAAAACTTATACGGAAATTATATCCAGCTATCAACGGAATGATGTTCTTCAAATTAATTTTATATTTATAAGAAATTTTTATTATTATTATTTTATTAAGATACCAAGAGTAACAATTAACGTAGCTCATATTAAGTAAAATTAAATTTTTGCTTCCCAATTGTAAAGAGGCTGCGAAGATAAAAATACATATATAAAGCAAATAGTAAGAAATTACTTAAATTATGGTTTATTACCGTTGCTGCCGATAATGCACTGTCCGAAAATATAGCATCGAGTGCAGACCTTGGTTAAGATACTCTGTTAGTTTATAAGGATAAATTAGTATATTATTAAAACCTAAACGAACATCAAAATTCACTTTGGTCCTTCGAGCAGAGCCGGAAGGACAGCACGCAATGCCTTTTGGTCCTTTGCGCAGTGCCAAACATTTTGACCTTCGGGCAGAAGAGACCAGATCTGTTGAAATAGGGGAACATAAGCCCTTCAGCGGCATGGCACAAGGCTACAATGTTGTGGTTACAAATATATGCAATCTAGCGTAATATAAAAACTATATTGACAGTAAAACGCGAGTAACCCTTGCGAAAACGGCGAATTATTTTGCAACCAACTTAAAAATCAAGTAAGAAGGCTCTAGTCGAGTAAGCCCTTAACCCTTGAGCATACAGACGAACAGACGGTCGGGCTGATAAACATACACATCCGTGTAATACTGTACCAATGACTTCATATCTATAATGATTCTCAACCGATTTAAAAAATATAAATTAAAAAAATTGCACAGGTGTTCATTAACTTGTTATTGACTGGCTTTTATTTCCCCAACACTGTATCGATAGCCAGCTAGCAAATCGGTCCCTCAGGGATGGATGCGACCTGGATACAGTGTTGGCCGGTGTAACAAAAATTTATATTTTTTTATATGAATAACTAAACAAAAATAAGCGGGTAGATGGTAAATCTTTACAGAATCGGACAACTATAGGACATACAAAGGTAAAAAGCTGGAAACATTTACCCCCAATGCGCTCTCCCTACCTATGGGTCGGTATTTTTGCAGTTCATTGCCGACCCCCTATACACTACAACACTATCAACAACTTACCCCGACATCAACACACAATCGTCCCACCCACACATAAATTTATATTCACACATGTTATATAAACAGTACACACTTATATTTATTCATTTAAAGCTATACATGGTTTTCTTAAATTAAATTTACTTTATATAAATAAAAAAGAAGAATGGATAAATGTATTTAAATAAATAAATAAACAAAAATTAACACGAACTAATAAACATAAACTATTTAAACGACACACGAAACATAGAAAGAGTAATTAACTAAATGATATTAAATAAATATTAAATAAATAGGGGCGGGCATAAATGGTTACATTAATAATTTAACTAAGGCTAACTCTGGCCTTTGACAATCGGCCGCGGCCCACTGTGTGTGTGTGTGCGCCTGGGTGGCTGTTGCGCAAGCGCTGACGAACAATTCTTTATGTACTAGCACAAACTTGATAACCCCTTGGCGGGTTTGCTGATCCTTATCCCTTCGTCTCCTGCAAATGCTACGGCCTCTTGTAATTGCCTGATCCACTGCTGGTGTCCGTGGAGCTGCGGACTGGATGGGCTGATTTTGTCCAGTGTTCGGAGCGTATCTTCTCCCTTCACTGTCACCAACTCGTTCCACGATTTTACTTTTGTTTTCTTTTTATTTGTTTTAAATTCGGATATAAAAAAAACGCGGATAATTTTTTTATTTCCATGCGAGCAGAAAAACTATATGTCTGCTACCGCATGCTCACAAAATTAGCTTACTCATCGTTCGACATCCCCAAACATCGATGGTCCAATCGCCGACCATAACAAACTTGCTAAAAATTTTAATCCCCTTTTTTAAGTTTTAAGAAATTTAAAATTTTATTGTTATCGATTGCATGTGTATATCGTAAACCGAAAAAGGAAAGAAAAAGGAGAGCTCATATTCGAAATCTGGAGTCTCTAGCTTTTGCAGCTGCAGAGATGGACGCGTTCATACATACAGACAGACAGACAAATAGACGGACGGAGAGACAGAGGGACATGGCTATATCGACTAGGCTGTTGATACTGATCAAGAATATATATACTTTATGGGGTCGTAGAAGCTTCCTTCTGCCTGCTACATACTTCTGAACAAAACCATTATACCCTTTTTTACCCATTTCATTGGTTAAGGTTATAAAAATAATAGCAATGTACAATGCTGACGAAGCAGTCTAAATTAGTGCTGTGTATAAGTCAGATAGAGGGAGATCAATGGGATGACTTAGAAGAGGTGGAAGAATTACAATGGAAATCCGACAATTCACAACTTATTATGAGCATTACGAAATGATAATGGAAATACTAAAAAAGTTAAAGAAACAAGTAAGAAGGCTCTTGTCGAGTAAGCTCGACTAGGAGATACCCTTAACCCTTGACCATACAGACGGACAGACAGTCGGGCTTACAGACATACACATATGGCTGTGTACTTTCGTACCAATCATATCTCCGGTGTTTCTTAACCGATTTTAATAAAAATTCACAGATTTTTACTTTTTTGTTTATAGCTTCAATCCTCAAGTTAAAATTTGGAAATTAAAGATTTTTTTGTTATCGATTCCATGTGTATATCGTAAACCTGAAAAGTTTTCGAAAATTGCTTGCTATGCCTAGGAGTTAGGAGAGCTCATATCCAAGGGTTTATTCGACTCGGCTGTTGATGCTGATCAAGAATATCTAAATTAATAAGTTTATTACACCTATTTGTTTATGTTTACTTCTACGAAGCTTGTAGGTTTGACATTGCATTAATAAATGCAGTCAGGTTGATAATTAGTGTATTTAGCACTTATAGTTGTTGTGAGAACTAAAAGGAAAACACTTCGAATTGATTGATACAATTTAATAAGTTTTTATAATGATAAAAATTCTTATGCATGCAAATTCGCCGGCTATGGTACGGCATTCCTCCGCTTCGCCACCTCAGCTGAACGCTAAGGTTTACTTAATTAGGTCAACGCTTTGCTTTTCGCTGACTACCTGACATTCGTTCAAGTAAACAATTTCGCAAGTAAGGTGTCGAATTTCATATTGACATTACTTAACTTAATTATATTTCATATATAAAATAAGATTGACATTCCTTAACTTATATACTTTAAGGGTCGGAGAAGCTTTCTTCTGCCTGTTACATACTATTGCACAAAAGAATTATCCCCTTTTTTACCCATTTCATAGGTGAATGGTATAAAAATGTCGGAAGTAGCACAAGAAGTAAGAGCAAAAACAGTTAGCCAAGAGAGGACATTGCCTAAACAAAGTACAATTGACAGGAGGAAGAAAAGTTCGTAAGGCAGGTAGATGAGTTAAATAAATTTCTAAACGAAGTTGAAGTAAATATTAAAAAAAACAATTTTTAAATGTTTGAATTAAGAAAATAAAGATAGTATTCATTTGGGGAGAAGTATAAAAAGAAATACAAATTTTCAAAGAAAGTTTTGTCTTTAATATTTAAACACATTCATATAAAAAACATAATACAAGAGCACACAAAATTGAAGACATTTCTTGAACCAAAATATGAGGCTGTAAAGTCAAAACAAAGGAGCTACTAATGCTCTTAAAAATTCAAAACAGTTAACTCGGCTTATAGAGTAGTCAATACCGAACAGTATATCAGCAAGCTATATAGATATCAGGCACATTACAACATTTTCTGACTTAACTAAGGAATTAATTAACTTAATAAAATTAAAAAACGGTCTTAACAGAAGACGTTGGTATAATTTTCCTTAAATTATTAAATGCAGGTTTAATAGAGAAACTTTGCAATGATATACAAATCATACGAAGAGAACACACAAGTTCAAAAATTGACCGACGTATTAAAGTAAGAGGTGCATGAGCAACAAATTCCGGCATAAGCTGAGTCACCTTCAACGAATACATAGATTGATAACTTGCAAGGCTGTAGGGAAAGCGTTATTAACGACAGTTATTGACATGGTTAGATCGGCTACTGGGGATTCCATAAAAATTCGGTTAAATTTCAATCATATTTGAGAAGGCTGTCCAGATACCTAAATTACCCAGATGAAAAACAAGTAAGAAGGCTCTAGTCGAGTAAGCTCGACTAGAATATACCCTTAACCCTTGATCATACAGACGAGCTGACGGTCGAACTGAGAGACATACACATATGTACGTGTACCACTGTACCAATGCTTAATAGTTCCATATCTCCGGTGTTTCTTAACAGATTTTGATAAAAAATTTCACAGATTTTCATTATTTTGTTAATAGTTTCAATCCTCATTTTCAGAACTTTGAAATTGTAGATTTTTTTGTTATCAATAACATGTGTATATCGTAAACCTGAAAAGTTATCGAAAATTTGAAACAAACTTGCTATGCCTAGGGATTAGGAGAGCTGGGGTCGGAGAAGCTTCCTTCTGCCTGTGACATACATTTGCACAAAACCATTATACCCTATTTTACCCATTTAATGGGTTAAGTGTATAACTAGCCCAATATTTAGTGCAGTATGAGGATACAGTGTATCTAGTGTATCAAAATATAAAGGAGGTTTGTGTGTATATCCTATAGACCATAATAAGCAGACGCTTACAGTAGATGCAATAGTATTGCCACAACTAATGAACATGCTCCCAATAAAAACAAAAAATTTTGATAAAAAGAAATGGAAAAGTTATTTATTAGATTATCTACAATTCATCAACCCGGGTCAACTAGATAAAGTTAACAGAACTGATCTGCATATTACGATTTTAAGGAATGGACGGACTTCTCGGCAAGAACACAGAAATCGGGTGGATAGTATTGAGGCGCAGGAAATCTAAAGAAGCGGAAAAAAATGTTGCGTCGACCATGGAAAATAATAGGTGACCAATCCGCTTAAGAAAGAAAAAGAGTATGAAGAATTAATACCATGTGATGGCAATGCATGGAACAGTATAGAAGATCCCTAACGTTGTAAGAAGAAATTGGAATCCCAAGATGATTACAGATGAAGCTAGCTAGCATGCAGTAGATAATTCAGTCAGATAAACGTGTCCAAATTTGAATGATCTGTTCGCAAAATTAATGAAAAGGTTATTTCGGTCAATAAGAAACCTAATACATTTATATGCGTGAAGTGTGTAATGAATGAGTTTTGTAAAGAAAATAATAATTATAATGATTATATTAAGTTTCAAAAATTGCGGCCATGTGTGTGTTATCTGGCAACATTGACAATGCATGCTTAGTGGCTACCTTCAAAGTAACTCTGTGCAAGTGCTGCGAATTCGCTTATTGCGTTTGGCTGGAAATTGCACCTATAAAAGGCAATACGAAATTGCACACGTTCTTTTTACACCCTTAACCCATGAAATGGGTAAAAAAAAGTATAATGGTTTTGTGCAAAAGTATGCAACAGGCAGAAGTAATCTATGAAAATTAGAGGTGCTCACTAAGTTTTCCCTTTAGAAAAAATAGCAATAGGGTAAAAGAATACCATGTGAGTGCAAAAAAAAATTGAGAAAAGAAACGAAATTTATTAATTAACCTAACAAAATACAATTATAAGGTAAAACCAAATTAAGAAAAAATATAAATATACATATATATATATATATTTAATATCCGCGTGGTTTACGCTTAAAGCGTAATATATAAAGATAATTTTGAATTTTCAGCAACCTCATAAATGAATAGTCCTGTAGTTCTTTTCTTGTTAGAAACAAAATGTTAAAGTCAATATGAAGTACGTGTACTTTAAATTAATTATGTATATAGGGTGTCCGATATGCAAATCAACTCAACGAGTAGCTTGTACATATTGGGATGTCTAGCATCCTATCGTTTCAAGCAAAGTCTACACTTTAAAACACTGACAAGAAAAATTGTATATGTTATTTTCTTTGAGCTTTGACAAAATTTCTGTATATTTATATAAGTTTGGTCACGCGAGTTGCTGGAATTACTGTGCATTGAGGCTTAGTCCACAACATAGTCCGCGCAAGCTTGTTCAAAATTATTAAATATTGTTTTGTGAATTATTACTTTTAAACTCAGCAAGCAATCGTTTTCGGAATACAGTGATTGAAGCTAGCCTTTGACAACGTCCAATTCAATCGTTTTGCAATTTTACAGTATTTTTTACGGAAAATGGGATTAAATAGAAGTGAAGGAGATTTACGATTACCTGAAGCAGATATTACAGCATCTACGGAGGTATGCAGCATCTGTGAAAGACCGTTAATAAGACTTCAGGAACAAGTATTTTAAACTGGATGCAATCATAATTTTCATGATAATTGCATTAGGGACTGGATAGTTCAATATAATCAATGAACGCAGTGTAAACAAGTTGGAAAGATTAATGAGTTGGTATTGGTTATGTAAGGAGAAACTAGCAGTAGGGTTTAAAAAACACCGAGAGCAGCAATGAGCCGGTTACATAATACAAGGGCGAGAAAAAACCGTAAACCAGGAATAGGCAAGAACAAGTGGGAGTGGCAGGAGCTGTATCGAATGTATTAAATGCAGAGAACATAGAAAGTAATAGGGCAAAGAAGGGAGGAAGACCACTAAAAAGTGGTAATGTTCAATCTCTGACCATACAATCTGGCTCAAATGTAGGTTCTCGTATTCCTTCAAATGCACGCTCTCTTGAAATAGACTATAACAGAATATTTGAACATATGGATAGGATGATTAATCGTAGACTTAGCAGCCTGAATCTTGAGGAACGATTGCGAGTGAGTACAGGTCATGGTTCGGAAACTCCTCAAACGGACTTAAGTCCAACTGCAGATAGAACAAGACGAAGCAGTCGTATCCAGCCTTGTAAAGTGGCACAGGTTATGCATTGGAACCTGAAATTCGATGGCTCAACAAAAGGGCTAACAGTAGAACACTTTGTCTACAGAATTCGATCACTTACGGAAGATTGATTAGATAACGACTTTGCAGCAGTATGTAAAAACATACATGTTTTAATGATTGGAAAAGCTAGATAATGATAAATAATATTACCGCTATTGTCGAGACTCGCCTAGATTTGGGTGGAATGAGCTTAGTGAGGCGTTACAACGACAGTATACCAACTACACGAAAACATTAGACGTAGATGTACTAACGGTCAGAACATTTAAGTGGCCCAACGACACCAAGCACAGGCTTGATAACGCACGGAACCTAGCACAAAGCGACCCACCTCCCGCCCGTCCGACCGAGGGGCGCACCGCTTAGAGTGCGGTTACGTAGATCGCGAACAAGTAGACAAATGAGACAAGACTGGTTTTTTAAGAGAGCAAATAGGAATGGCATTTTGTTTTAAAAAGGAAAGATCGTTATATGTTGCACATAAATAAATATTTCTAATAGGAACTGCAAAGTTAATCTGGTTGATTAGTAAAGATTAATCAATTTCACCATTTATTAATTTATGGAAAAGGTTATTGCAAGCATTATTCTACGGTTAGAAAGAGAGGGAATTATTAGTAAAAGTCTACTATGGTAGGAAGGTAAGTTAATGGTATTATCCCAATTCGAGCGAGGAACCAACAGGCTATTGAATTTGTTGAATCTTTCTATGATGCATGGTGGTTGCACCTCGTTTGTCAAACCCAATAGAAGAAGCACAACAATTAGAAATATTGACCAAAAATCTTTCTTTAATTATTATTATTAGAATTATTGTATATTCGAATACATTCAGTTGCTCATCTCAAAAAAACGATTCTAATGAGAAAAACTTATTACAGAATAACCAAGGAAAGCGGGTAGAAAAAGGCATCTTAGCCACTGCTATTATATAACTTTATTATATATATAAGCGAATAATTGCAGCTGTTGGGGTTGATCAATTGGATGATTCAAATGCAGTAGTAGAAGCCATTCAAGCACAAAGAAAAGTGTATAGATGGAAGAAGGTCATGGCTGGGACATGTGTTTGCAGGAAAGAAAAATCTTTTGCTATGGATGTGGCGCAATGAAATTATACAAAACAACTTGTATGTCTGGCAAATCTGTATGAATTGGCCACTCGCAGGTGGGTCCATTTGGCAACAAGAGTCGAGTGGCCCCGAAACAGTAACCAAATTGAAAGCACAACAAACAGTAGCTAGGTGAACAGAACCAGTTACCTTAAGACCAGACGTGTCGTATTTAATGCCGAAAGCTGATGTTCAGATAGAGGAGAATAGCATTAAATTTTCCAACTTGTGTCAAATTCGTCCATATCGTGAGCAGGTACGCGCATACATACAAGTGAGGGAATATTTAAGGATAAGGAATTTGGGAGGTCTTTAAAAGCTTTGAAACGTTCAACTCAACGTATCCGTGATTTTTATCGCAATATACACAAAATCAGGAATTTGTTGGTATCATCAGTTGTTAATTCATCGACTGACGGAAGATTATATGCTGAAGTTAAGTTTTAAAATTTTTGTGAACAGGGGTTACTGGACACAGGAGCGAATATTAGTTGTGTGGGTTCGGGCTTAGCGTCTATAGATTGGTCCAAATACTCACATTTTCAACGCGTTTGTTCAACAGTGAAATCAGCAGATGGTCGCGCGCATCGTGTGATAGGTTTATTTTGTGCAAATGTGCACTATAAAGACGTAGTTAAACCGATTTAATTCTTTGTGATTCCATCAATTCACAAAAGAGTTATATTGGGTGTCGACTTTTGGAAGAAGTTTAGCTTTGCACCAGGAATTTTATCAAAAATCGATTATGAAAACAATGAGTTAGCTACAGGAAGTCAACAATAAACGAAGCCAGTTAAATATAGTTTTATCAATACATCCTAGTTTTGAAAAACAAGGATTAGGTCGTACTACGCTAATCGAACACGAAATTGAGGTGGGTAATGCGAAGCCAATTAAACAAAGATTCTTCCCAGCATCACCGGGCGTAGAAAATATTATATGATATATATATGATTTATCTAACTGGGATAGAAAAGTCTAACAGCCCATGGAGTTTACCCATGAGAATTGTGATGAAACCAGGTAAAGTTAGATTATGCTGAGATGCCAGAAAAGTATTTGTTATTGCTGTTTTGGATATCTAGATTATCTTTGTGTAGTATCTACCAATGTGGAAAATATCATCATCTAACAGTGTTGATTAGTCTGGCGGAACAATTTCGAAAAGCGAATCTGACGCTTAACTTGAAAAAAAGCAACGTTTGTGTTATCGAAATCAAATATTTGGGATATGACATTGAACGGGGAGGCATTTCAACGGATCTATGCAAGATTGAGTCAATGTTATCTTGGCCGGTTCCAAAATCAGTGAAGCAGGTCCGGAGATTTTCAGGATTGATAATATGGTATAGGAGTTTTATTGCGAACTTTGCTACAACAACCACACCCATAACGGAACTTATTTCAAATAAACAAAAATTTGCTTGGACAGAAGCAGCCCAATAAAGGCACAAAAGCGCCAAACATGGTATTAAAACCACCCATGGGAGTGAAAACAGAGTCCCAACGTTCATTTCAACGTCTCTACATTGACATATTAGGATCCTTACTCTGGGAGCAAGAAATGTCATTTTGGTCTGTTAATAGTTCTTGACTATTTATCAAAATTTCATTAGTTGTATCCGCCAAAAAAAGGCACGAGTAAATGCATACAAAAATATTTAGAAATCAAATATTTGACATATACGGTGTACCGGAAAAGATTATTAGTGATAATGGTTCACAGTTTAAAGCGAAAGAGCTTAATTCTTCTGTGACTTTTGGCATCAAGCATATATACACAGCTATATATTCACCTCAGTCAAATGCATCAGAAAAGGTTAACCGGAAATCGATTAGAAATCTGCAGTTGTTAGATGAGCCGGCAGTTCCGTTAGCACAAGATGACAAAATCTAATTATTGAGACAAGATTTGCAAAACACTCATATGATAGGCAGGCAAATCAATATAACTTACATATTGAAATATTGAATTTAAAGTCGGTCAGGAAGTGTTTCGAAGAAATTTTGTACAAAGCAATATCAGCAAGGGTCCACAATTTTTAAAAGCTAGAGTCAGAGAAACACAAGGAATCTCTTTTTATACATTTCATGCTAAGGATATGAGGCAATAAATAATTTCTGTAACTCGACGCGGTAAGACCTGCGAATTAAACCGTGGTGAAATAAATGGGTTATGTAAAGAAAAGAATAATTATAATGATTATGTAAAGTTTCAAAATTAGCGGCCTTGTGTGTGTTATCTGGCAACATTGGCAATGCATGCTACCTTCAAAGTAACTCTGTGCAAGTACAGCGAATTCGTTTATTGCGTATGGCGACTGGAAATTGCACCTATAAAAGGTAATACGAAACTCCACACGTTCTGTTTGAAAACTCGAAGCCTAGGAAGAGGCTCAGTCTATGTTCATTTCTCATCACTGGGGTACGAAAAGACAAGTAATTTGCCTAGGTTAGCCAGTTAGCTGGTAAGCACAAACGCGGGGAAGGAATCAAAAATCATTGGGACATACAGGATCAGTTCTGTGCGCACCACGCGTCTGTTGTGGAACAGATGGCTTCGATACTCTTTAAATCAAGTTTTTGAGCAATACCAGCTTAAAAATAGTTGAGCAAATACAACACGCATAATTATTAGAGATTGTATGCACGTATAAGTGAGGTAGCAAGATTTTAACTTTTGCATTTAATTAATCGAATTAAGTGTGGCACATGATTGCAAAACACATTTAAAATTAAACCCCATAATTGTTAAACAATAACTCAGTTATACATGTATACGGTTCTCGCAAGTAATGTATGAAAATTAGAGGTACTCACTAAGTTTTCTTGTACTAACAAAATTGTAAATTCCCTTTAGAAAATTTAACAATACCATCATACAGTCTTCAACTACGTTGTACTAAGTGAATATAAACAAGTAAAAAACTCTAGTCGGGAGAGCCCGACTAGAAGATACCCTTAACCCAGCAGTTTGAATAAAAATATGAATCAATCTATTTTAAATCAAGATATAACAAAATTTTTGGTTAGTATCTATAAATTTATTGTCTTTAATATTTTTTTTAGCTAATAGTATATTGTGATTAATATTAATTATAAACAGAAATTGATATTTAATTTATTTACATTTATATTAAATAACAGAAGTTTACTTTTAATTTACTTACATATAATATATAATCTAAGTAAATATGTACAAAGTTAATTTTCACAATTATCAACGCTCACAGAAATCCCGTTGTGGTAACTATAAACTGTCTCAAAAGTCCTGGCGCTTATTTTCTCACACACAATATTTGAAAAGGCCCAATCAATATGAGAGTCACAAATGGTAGTGGACGTTTTCAAATCTAGCAAGCATCTAAATCCTTTCCTGAGAAGTTCATTGTAAATAGGACCACATTTATCGAATTTACCTAAACATAAATTAAAATCACCCAATATTATACAATTATTACCTAAAAACGAATACTGCTGAAATATATCCTCAAATTCAGTTTTAAATGTTGACAGCGGATAGGATGGGCTTTTATAAACAATAATGAAACTTATAGACTTAAGCTGGAAAATACAATATTCGAAAACGACTGATCCAGATTTTTTTCTATTGCTAAAACAATGTGAAACGTTGTTAATAAATTCATTTCTAACGTAAACCACGATTCCCCTCTTAGCTCGCACTGCATGAGGTACTACCTCACAGTCCAGACGGACAACAAAAGTAAACCCTGGAATATCGATATTTTCATTTATATACGATGAAGATTCAACAAAACATAGAACGGACGACTGTAGCATTAATTTGTCTGCTCGAACATCATTAATGTGGCAATGAAGGCTTTCCGTATTATGAAAGAAAATATCTAAGGCGGAACTGTTAATTAAATGGTCGAAATGTGTTCGAAGAATTTTCTCTGTATGCAATAGCTGCAACTGATTTTGAACCTTGTCGTCATTTTTTGGAGGTCTAGGAGGTGCAAATTCTCCAATAATAAATAAGCCCGATGCTGATGTTGCTCTACTACAAGCTACGTATATTGCAGCACGCTGCATTCGAGGGCAAGTGTGAACCACCACTTTGCTATACGTAGCTCCCTGACTTTTGTGTATAGTTATACCTTCTGCGGGTACAACTGGAAACTGCCTACGGTCAATAGTGACTTGCTCGTTTCTTTTAAATTGGAAACTCTTAACTATTTTATGAATCGGGGTCCAAGAAGGTTCTGTGCAATGTGCGCATTTTGAGCGAGCAAGTACTCCTACACTTTCCTCTAAAAATTTAATCCATAACGTACTTGGAGTAGTACTGGATTCCTCGAAATCTATTTGCGATAAAATGCCTGTTGCCCCGTTAACTAATCCATCCCCAGTATCTACATTGACCGTAATCATATATTTGGCAGTGGTTTTTAACAGAAGTGAAGTACACAGCCCCTGTGTTTCAGAGGATTTAAAGTTACGGACGGCTTCTAAAATTCTATCCCTATTTGCAGAATTTAAATGAGTGGCTTTAATGTAGTCATTAGCGGTAGAAATAAATTGATCAGTCGGAATTGAATTTAATTTTGAAATATTATATAAATCTGTTGCCGCATTTGTACTAAAAAGATGAATTGCATCATCGGGCACGTCCGATGGCTGACAAATGCGGGAACGGATTAAATTAATATCTTCGGCTGTCATGAGACCCGAAGCCATATTGTTTAAAGCAGAAGCAAAAAGTTTATCCTCCCTTTGTCTCATAATTTCTGTAAGCTCAAAATACCTAAATAGGTCCCACAGAGCTGAACCAAATATTGCACTGTAGGGATCATTTGTATTGGGTTCAAAGATCCAACGATCTCCTACTGGTGATAGCTGTCGAAGATCACCGAAAACTACTACAGAAATACCTCCAAATGGAGAAGAATTTTTGAAAATTTGTTTGAGACGGGAGTCCAATTGAGCAAACATTTTGGAACCGACCATAGATATTTCATCTATAATAATAAGTTTAAGGTTGATCAACCTTGAATGCAAAGTATTAACTAAGTCATGGCTAAGAGCCCTCAAATCTGAACCAGATTGGTTAACTGGTAAAGAAAACATGGAATGCAGTGTTGAGCCACTGATTCCGAAAGCTGCTTTGCCTGTGGGTGCACATAAAAGTATTTTAACAGAATTTGGATCTGTTCCAGGCTTCTTATTGTAAAAAACGGACAAGGACTGATAAATTGCTAGAATAAGTCGGCTCTTTCCGACGCCAGCACCACCTCCAACAAATTCGTGGTACACAGATTTGTTGTTGGCATTGTGCAAAACGTGTGTTAAATATTGCTTCTGCTTTAAATTAAGGGACCTGACAATATCAGCTAAGCTCTCAGCTGAAATTAAAGCTGGTAGCTTAACCAATCGGACATTATTATCATTTAAATTTTCCTCTGCATTAACACCATCAACATTTAAAACATTTATTTGAGGATTTATTTCAGGTAATCCCAATACTCTAAAATTTTGATCTAAGATATTGTCCTGGTTATCTACAACATTCTCATCATCTTCCCGCACAGCACTACTAAGAGCGTCGTCAAGTTCGTCATCGTCCAAACTATTATATTTCCTACGATTATTTTCTACCAAATCCCTATTTTCACTACAATAAATTTCACAATCCCTATTAACTAGTTCGGAATTTTCATCCCTCCACGGAACATAAAGCATAACCAGCTCACGGAAATAATTACTCCTATCAGTATGAATATTAAATCTCCTATAACGAATTATGCAGGGACTGAGCCTTTTTCTAATGAAACCACTACGGTCGCGAAGAGCGTAAGCTAATGCTCCAGAAGAGCGGGGTGTTTCTATATCATCGTCATCAATATATTGGCGAGTACCACATTGCTTTTTGCTATAACTATAAAAAGCAGCAAAATCAGCCAGGCATACATTTTCTAAAGCGATGGGGCGCTGGACATAGTGATCTATAAGTCCTAACTCAAATATATTAGTAGAGTCAACGGGTAAATTTTGCATTTGGGCCCTAGACTTGAGAATTCTAACCCGTTGCTCTGGCATCGAAGTATTAATATATACTTCAGCATTACTGCTTTCGGACAGACGCATTCCTAAACAGCAGTAAACGGCTTCTTGGGCGGATATTTCCGTACCCGAAATGAATTTATTTCCTATATGTTGTAACTTTTGCTTAATAGTTACATTGCCCCTACTAACCTCACTAACTGCATCACGCATTAATTTAGAAATACCTCTCTGAGACTTGTTAATATAATTAACGACGTAACTGCAGCAAGCATAGGGATCTATAATGAATTGAATATCAAGGTTAGCTTGCTGCAACTGAAGAAGAAGAGGATTGTAGGCGTTAAGCCTAATAGCCGCAAGCGTTCGCTCTAAAAATATTTTGGGCTTCTTAATACTTGACCTAGTGCTTTTATTAGCAATCATAACTAAGGTTAAGTTGATCATGGGACAAAAAGGTGTCGAAATCACTAAAACGCTCTATACTTTCATGATCAAACGGGAATTCAAGAAGTGCCTGAATTTTTTCAAAATTTTTGCGATGCGCTTCTAAATCTTCTACATCGTCTGCTAACGGAAAAAGAATTTCTGTTTGGGGCATGGGAGGGTATGGAATACCGAATCTACAAATTTGTTTTTTCCTAACTTCGCGCCTACATGAGTGCCCATGATTGTGTGTTTGATACTCTAAGAATTGAGCCACATCTGGGTTTGTTGTATCAGTTGTGATAAACTGATTAATAAATGATTTTACTCTAGAAATGCTTGATTCATCGTTGATGTCAAGCAATGGGGCATCTTTCAGCCAAAACATGCCATGAATATGGGGGGAGCCTCTTTGCTGAAACTCTACTCGCCAATAATATTTGATGACCCTATGACTACCGAAAACACCCCCTCCTTTTCATTAGTTTTAAAAGTTGCCTATATCTAAATCAAAATACCTAGCACAAGTTACAGGGTCAGCTCTAATGAGACGGGCCTTCTCATTAAAATTCAAATTGGAGGCCGATTCCTCAGAAATTTCTATCTTGTCAACGTTTTTTGACAGTAAAACTAAAAGCTCAGTCCACCTAGTCTCAGCTGCTGAAAATGTAATAAAAAATGTCGGAAGACCAAACTGCCTAATCATAGCCATAACTTTTTTTTTTCTGATTCCCAGTGAGCGGGCGACGTACGAATCCCTTTCAAAACTCTATAGCCATCATCGTGGCGAATTAAATTTTCTATATTTTCCTCATTGAGGGCGTTTGCTGCGGAAATACCGTGAGTGGCGCTGTGCTTACGTAAGCAAATAGATGTATTGTTCCTAATATTAATCATTTCCAACTTTTTATAGTTAAGAAATAATTTATCTGTTCTACAACCTCTCCTATCGAAATTCCTAAGCTCGGACCTAACAATGGTTGTAAAACTTTCTGTGCATTTTCTTTTAATGCCAGCGAATATTGTTGGGAAGGCCAGTTCCTCGGAGTCGCAATCTGCAATCATATCCAAAGGACGCTGGCCTTCTCCAGGTGCCATTACAATTCTCTGCACCGCTATATTTTCAGTCGGAACGTTTTCTAATAATGTTTCCTGACCCCCGGGATTTAAACATTCATCTTCTACAACGTTTGCTTCGATTGCTAAGGCTTGAGCAGACCTTTCCACTAGTTCTGAAACTAATTGCCTATCTTCTGCTGATGCAACAAAGGGAACTGCTTCTGAGGAAAAGGAAGACAACCATGATTCATTTATAACAATCTGGTGTTTCCTATAAAGCTCCGTGTTGACTAAATATTTAATTGCATCAGCAATTTTTAGAGGCCTAATGGATTCGGCCATGAAATCATGGCTATATTCCATCCTACGCTTGAGGTGTATCTGAACAACCTCGGCTTCACTAAACGCCCTTGGAAGTGACGTTACAACATTGGCTACGGGGATTGGGACATTAACTACTGCCCCCCTAATAGCGTTCTGACGGCCATATCCTAAACTCTTTATAATCATAAATGGAAGGCGTGGGGAAATTAGCCGTTCCTCTAGAGGCGTTAAGCCTTTTAAACATTCTGGAATGTCGGGGAAATCTAGGCCATTTGTTATTGAAGCTTTTGGCTTCTTGCCCAACCTAATGCTCCTGCTGCATGTCTTGCAAAAACTATATCTATTGTTGCAGGAGGGAAAAAGTGTAGAAAGACTTAAAATATCCCTACTGTCTGATTCACTACATTTGCTTTCTATAGTTTCCCGAGAAATTTTGTCCACTTGATGTGGAAACCACAAACCTTTGCAACAAATGCAAACCTGATCGGGGCCCTGCTTTACAATTCTATTGAATGCGATAATTAAGGCATCTAAATTAGTGCC